>OY728159.1:31306807-41306807 GCA_963277665.1 Viscum album
GTATGTTTAAAAATATTCCTTTTAACCTTAAGGAAAACTATATTTAACAAAGATAAACAAGGTAAATTCACTAGACCTCTTTTAGTTCTACAAACTACATATCTTCCTTGAATACGGTTCTGGGAATGAAGCTTAAGAAACATTTACAAGGAAAATATTTTACCTTAAAGAATATATAATCTTACCTATCAGAGTATTCAAAAGTACAAGAAAATATAAGAAAGTTATATTTTCTTCCATTATCAAAATAAAACTGAAATAAACATGAAAAAAAGCAAGTAACAATATGGAATCTTTTAGACCAAAGAGTAGGGTATCCAAAAAACATGGATAAAGGTTCCTTGATTTGTACTTGAAAGTCTGTCATACCCACACCTAGGTAAGCCCTTGATAATAATAGAGAATCTGATTCCCATCCCCGCAAGACCTAGAACATTAAAGTAGTCAAAACCACTGTATACCTATCCCCGGAAGTTCTCAAACATTAAGGTAGTTGGCACATTTTTCATCCTATCCCCAGAATCCCTTGATTGTACACCGCAACAGTTAGTGTCTCACAAAGCAATCTGAACAAGA
Source organism: Viscum album (assembly GCA_963277665.1). NCBI lineage: Eukaryota > Viridiplantae > Streptophyta > Magnoliopsida > Santalales > Viscaceae > Viscum > Viscum album. The sequence goes on from OY728159.1 coordinate 31,307,384, forward strand.
TTTTCCGTATGCACAAATCATGAGAGTCTATCTCCTTAGAAATAACTTCAACAACATGTAATCTCTAGGATCTTTGATCTTTTGTGATCTCATTCAAATGTTCTCTTATTTATAGGAAATTCTCTAATGGTCAACTCCCTCCTCAAATGGTCGTATTTTTTCTTGAATATCAGAGGCACCTTTCAACATGTCACTCCAACAGTTGTTAGTTAGAAATAGATTGTACGAAATCGTTTACTAAAAAGTTCAATGAAAATGAATAAGATTATCCAAATATTTTTTTCTAAGTCTAAGGAAAAATAACATTCGGAGTCTATCCAAATAATCATTTAGAGACTATAAATCATGGATGTTCGGATTTGGTTCCTTGATGATTTTAGAACCTATATTCTATTGATTTTGGAGTCTAAATTCAAATGAATTGGGAATCATAATTTTGAAGAATTCAGTTTCCAAATTCTTATGAATTCGGAGTTGGAATTCTTAGTAATTTAGAGTCTGACTTTGGAGGAATTCAGAGTCCAAATTCTGAGGAATTGAGATTCTAATTTTTATTGAATTCTGATTCGGAATTATAAGGAATTTAATGTCTAAATATTAAGTAATTCAATGTCAGAATAATGGGGAATTAAATGTCTAAATTCTAAGGTATTTGATGTCTTAATTACATAGAATTATAAGCCATAATTTCAAAGAATTAAAAGTTTTAATTTCAGAGAATTCGGTGTCTGACTTTCAATGAATGCAGTGTCTGAATTTCAAAGAATGCAGAGTCTGAAATTCAAAGAAATCAGAGACTGAAATTCATAGAATTCGGAGTCTGAAATTTAGAGAATTTGAAAACTAGAAATATAATACTCTATATCCAAGAAAATATAATATTTCAAGGTTTTATATGTGAAAAAAAATTTCCTTTGTATGAAAATGGTTTAGATTAAGAGAGACTATAAAATGAACAATTAAAACATAGTTAAGAATAAAATTTCCTTAAAGAAGAGAAATTTTCCTTAGAGAATAAAAATTTTCCAAAAAAACAATCCTTAGGAAAAAATAAATATTCCTTATGATAATTTGTTTGTGATTTTCAAAACATAGTTGAATGGAAAAGTCATAAGAAATTCTATTGACTCAACTATCTCCCCATTTTCAGAAAGCACAAACAGCCTTACCAAAAAGAATATAAGGATGTAGATTTTCTTTTATGAACAAAAAAGAAAAACATACTTCCATTTTCTTTGGAATCATGGTGAATATGACTAACTCTTCATTAGGTTTTGAAATCCCTAAGGATCGTATTCTTGAATTCCTGAAAGAGATTTTTCATTTTCATGCATAAGTAAATATTCCTAAATAGAACTCCCCATTAGATAGAGTGCCCATACATAGGGAATTTTCTTCTTTACTTAGTATTCTTTTTATAATTTCTTTAGAAACATTTATTATTTTCTCAAAAGGGATAAAGATAATAGAGAAAAAATATGGTACCTGAAATATTAGTACTATACAAAAAAACACATGAACAACCAAAATTTCATTATGATAGAATATATTTGTACAAGAGTGGAATTACAACAAAATATCAGATTGGGAAAAAATATCTTTCTTTCTCCTTTATCATTAACTTATTCACGATGGTTTTATGCTTCTTAATATACTTGTGATCTTTTTTAGGTGCTTGAGAACTGATCCTGTTCTTCATTTTAATTTTACAAGGCTTTGAACATTTCATCCTGAGCCTTAAGAATCTCATCTTGAGATTTCTAAATTTATTCTTTGTTAAAATGATTTTCTTACAACTCAATTCTGAAATCACTTCTCCTATTCCAATTCAAATAAACTTAGTTAAACTTCCCATTCATATTTTTGACTTTCGACTTCTAGGATGTCTGTTCGTGATTGATCTTTTCATAAAAACATCTAGTGTGATATTTGATCTTGTTATCGTCACTACCAAATTCATCCTTCAGATTATCATGAAATTTGACAATGACTCTTAGCTCTATAATTATCTTCCTTGAAAAAATTGTGATCTCCTTTCATGACCACTTGTGAGATTCATACCCATTGAAGAAAGATTTGAAATCAGCCTCAACCTTGAAAAAATTATCCGTAATCATAGTAACTAAATCTGATTTCTGATTAAATGAGTGCTAAAATTTCTGGCACCTTGAGCCTACACTCAGATACAAGGGAATGGTATAAACAACATTTTCAATGATTTAACCACAATATCATGTCCTCGAGAAGATGATTATAAATCAGAATGTTTGGTTGGTGAAGATTCTTTCTCTATTTCTTCATCTTTTAAATTTAACGAACCACCAACATATTTCTTTGCCACCGTGGCTTTCCTTACTATATTAACCAACTTCTGTTTTTCCTTTATCAGTTCTCGGAATGACCCCTGTTACTTTTGGAGACTCATGTTCACTATCTGGTAGTTTAAATATTTTATCTTCCTCAACATTTTTTTTGCATCTATGACTAGAACTTCTGGTTGAACAATATCATGATTACTGCTTTAATCTCCATATTTTTTATTCGCTTCCTCATATTCTTCATCCTCTTTTCATTATTAAATAATTTTGTTAGATTCAACTTGAGAAGTTTGGATTTACATTTTTATGAAGGACTCTCCTTCTCATGATATTGTTCCACTTGTCTTATCACATCATATGTTTCATCACTTCCTTACTCTTCTTCTTCTACCACTTCATCTTCTAGAATATATTGATCTTCTTCATCAGGTTCTAGAATAACCATCTTTTTTTCTGGAGTCTCTATGACTACTAGTTAATTTAAAAATGTTTTTGGTACCTGAATCTGCTCAGAATATTTCTCAGTAGGCTTCAGAAGATAATGAACAATCTCAGCTTCAAACATCTTTTTTTCATCTTCTATTTTTATTTCTTCTCAAATTATTCAGTGGCCTTAATCTTCATAGTTTTTGATTCATCATGGTAAATGAAAAAACTGGGATCCCCTTCAGTCTTATTCTTCTTGTCTTATCTCCACATGGAAACCACTTCATCTGGATAAGTCATTTTATTCTTTGGTTTTGGAGGTGCGGATTAGGTTTTATTGAGTTGTAGTAGTTTTTCCTTTCACTTACAATTCTTCCACCTTTATCTTCTTACCTCCTTTCATGGAATTCCTAGGTACATATGGTTTCATTAAAAATTCTTTGATTTATGATTCAGAAAAATCATATAAATATTCTAATTGTCTAGAAAAACTAACTTTCATTCCCCTCAGTGTATCATCACTCCACACCATAACGTTTAAATTCATAGTCTTAGAGCTACATAAGATTTTGAACAACTGTAGAAAAGGAACTATAATTATGTAATGAATAACTGATACATAATTATTTGCGATTTTAGAGTCCCATGATTGATATTAATGATTGTAATAAAGGCATTATTTATCAAATTTATCCTCATGAGGTTTACCAGAAAATCCAAAATATAGATATCACTCTTCAATAAAGATTTCATGTCTCTTTTTCATGGAATACGAAATCCCTAAACCCATAACTCAAGAATCCGTAAATTTGTAGAGAGTTGGACAATATTTGGAGTCTTAAATTCTATCAAACCAATGAAATAAAGAGCCTTATCCTTATAAAATGAACCTGATAAATCTTGTATCTTATAGATACAGAACTCAGCTTTACCCTCAAATGGGATTCTGATTATGTTTGTAGCCATACTGTAGGAAAGAGAATATGGTTTTATATAAATCTTAAATGAAAACATGTCTCTTCCTCCTTTATTAAAAAACATACAGACTCAATGAATTCTACCCGCCACTCCAGAAACAACGGATATTGTGCCTTCTGTTTGGATACACAAAATCTCTCCCAGCCATTCAACTTGATATTCTTCTAAATAATAGAATAATAGATAGAAAAGAACATAGGATCAACTAATCTTTCTCTGTAGATCTACCATTCAAAAATTACCATGGTTGGGGACATTGGGTTTTGTTGAGATGCTTCCAAAGGCATTCAGAATTGGGAAAAGTATGAAATTTGTAATGACACTTATGTAGAATAATAGAGTTTCAGCATGACAAAGAATTAAAAACTGAAGTGCGCCAACCATCGAGGGGGGAATTATATAGACATTTGAGGGGACAGTTCAGCTTTCCATGAGGATCCAATGGTGAAAAAATGCTTGATCGGATCAAATGGTTGAGATGATTATCGAAGATGGAATTTGGTATGTTCTGATATTTTGAGGTTTTTTGAGATAAAAATTCTGAAATAAGGAATAGTGAAACTGAAAATTTTTCTTAAACGAGATGAAAATACCAACAAGTACAAAATTGATTACAAAATTTAAGAAATGAAACATAGCTTTCATATTTCTAGGAAAAATATCAGTAATGCGGAAATTTTTTCTAGAATAACTTTGGATTACCAAAATAATAATTACAACAATTTTAACTATGAAAAAAATTATGTTATGAAAAAAAAATTGAATACGAATTTATTTGACTATGAAATATTTTGACTATGAGAAATTAATTTAGACTACGAAATATATTTGACTGTGAAAGAAGTTTTGAATATGAAAAATAATTAACTATGAAAAATTTAAACTACAAATAGTTTTTAACTAACAAGCAAACATACTCCCCCTATGAAAATGATTATTTTATTTTAAGGAGATAGGTTTCAACAGAAAGCTAATATGGAATATTACATTATGGTTATCATTCCTAACATTTTTTAATGTATTAAAATCAATAAGAGGGTAATATATTTTCGAAAATATAAACATGTTGATATTGCATTCTGATTAATTGAAAAATGATATCTTCTTTTAGTTTGTGATCCATAAGAAAGTGATGCCTAATGTTTTTACGTTTTTCATGAGAGTGATGTGAAAGATTTTTTTCTTAGGAAAATGGCTCTACTTTTATCACACAATATCAGTGTTTTGGTAAAACTCATGCCATATTCTATAAGAGTGTGTTTCATCCACAACACTTGATCACAACAACTTATGGCTGCTACATATTCAGCTTTAGTAGGGGAAAGTGCTACTGAGTGTTTCTTTTATCCTGACCAAGAAAATAATGATTCTTTTAAGAAATTAAAAGTTGTAGATGTACTTTTCCTATTTATTATACATCCACCATATTCAACATCTGAAAAAACATTCTAAAACAAACTCATTTCCAGTAGTATAAAAGAGTATTATATCAATGGTTCCAATTAAAATGAGAAAAATTGTTTTCACTTCTTTTAAATGAGATTAACTATGATTATATTGATATATTGAATATAAATACACTGAAAACATTATGTCTGGATGACTAGATGTCCAGTATATTAAACTTCCTATCATACCTCTAAAAGATGTTTGACCTATTGGTTTACTAGCATCATCATGATCAATTGAATTTGTGGTACCAGTATGATTATTATACTCTTAGTGTTGTGATATCCATACCTTTTACGAAGATATTTAATATAATCACATTGAGATATATATGTTATTTTTGGTTTTTGAGAAATTTAAAAAGCTAGGAAAAATCTTAACTCACACATCATACTCATTTCAAACTCATCTATCATTAGGTTTGAAAACGAATTAGTTAAAGATTACAGAGTTGATCAAAATATATTGTCATTAACATAAATTTGAAAAATAAGAACTTTTTTCTTATAATTTTTTATAAAAAGTGTTGTATCAGCATTTACCTAAACATAATTTTTTTGTAACAATAATCTTTTACGTTTATCATACCATGGTCTATAGGCTTGATTAATTAAGTATAAATCATTGGTATGTTTGAAAACATGTTTAGGATTTTTTTTGTCTTCAAAAATATGAGGTTGTTTAAAAAAATCTCTTGAACATATCAATTAAGGAAATAACATATTACATCCATTTGAAAAAGTTTGAAATTAAATAATGCTACAAAAGCAATTAAAATACGAATAGATACATGTCTTAATACTAGAGTATAGGTTTATTCATAGTATGTTCCTTATTGTTGATTATAGCCTTTAATATCTAATTTATCCTTATTTCTTACAATGATTCCATTTTCTTCATATTTATTTTAGAAGACCCATTTCACTCTAATAACAGATGATTCCTTAGGTTTTTCAACCAGTTTTCAGACTTTATTCCATTCTAATTCATTTAGATAATATTTCATGGGTTATATCCCATCATTATCACCTAAAACATCATCAGAAATTTTTGGTTCTAATTATGAATTAAATACTATGTGTTCTACATCATTTTTTAAGGAGCATCTAGTCTTTACAGGTTGATTTACTACACCAATGATACCATCACTGGGATGAATCATTTGAAACCACTGATTTGTGTTTTGTAAAACATGTTCATCAATATATGGTAGGAAATATTCTCGGGTAAATAATCCAAAAATATATTTTTGAACATTTTCTTTTTCAGAAGGATCTCTTATCAAGGGTTAATAATCAGTTTTTGAAAACACATTTGAGGATATAGGTTGAGGGTGTTTAAAAAAAAGGACCAGTTTAATAAAATTTTACATTTACTGTTTCTTCAATAATGCAAGTATTTTTATTAACATTTCTATAAGCCTGATAAGTTTTGGAGTTGACTAGGGAAATTCTTTTATTAGATTTGTGTGCTAATTTATGTGGATTATCATTAGTATTCAAAATTAACACATTGAATCCAAATACATTGAATTAGGAATGTCTAGGTTTTCAACCATTCCACAATTCGTAAGGGGTTGTGTTATGAAATGGTCAAATGAAAACTTGATTTATAGTATAACTATATATTCTTATAGCTTCAACCCAAAATTTAATAGCTATATAATATTCACTAAACATTGTTCCTGAAATATCTTAATTAATTCGATTTATTCTTTCAACAACACCATTTTTTAAGATATCTTGGTACTGAGATGTCAAGAGTAATGCATTTTTTAATACAAAAAGTATCAAAATCATAATTTTAAATTTCTCCTCCATGATAATTAGGAATAGTTATCGATGAATGTTTTTTATAATTTTCAACTTGGGCTCTGAAAATATTGAAATAAGAAAAATCTTCATATTTTTTTGCTAGAAAATAGGCCCACGTAAATCTAGTGTAATCATCAACTAAGAAAAATACATAATATTTTTTTCCAATACTTTTAGATTGTGTGGGACCAACAAGATTTATATTCACTAAATGTAATTTATTATAAGTTGAGACTTCACCTTTTGATTTAAAACATGACTTATGTTGCTTTCAAAATTGACAAGGGTCATAAACTTTTGAAGAATCAAATCTAAGCTCTGATAGATCCTTAACAAGAATCTTCTTAGAGTGTTTTCATAGGTTCATAAGGTTATAGTGTCCTAACCTTCTATTCCATAACCATGATTGATCTTCCATTTCACTAAGGCAAGGTAGATCTTGGTTTCCAAGGTCTTCTATGAATAGTATGTATACATTCTATTACTTTTAGGACAGAATAATAAACTCATCCTTGGAATTGTGTACTAATAACTTTTCATTCCAAAAAATCACAAAGTAATCTTCATCACATAATTGTATAATGATAATGAGGTTGTGCTTAATACCTTTAAAAATAAAACATTTTAACTAAGGTATTTCCAAGAAGAAAAATGTTACCTATACCAACAATTTTTCCATGAGAATTATCTCCAAAATTTACTTTTCCTCCTTTCTTCTTGATAATATTTTCAATGAAGTTTTTGTTACCAATCAAATACTTGGAACATCCATTATCCATGTACAATGTATTTTTGTTTGTAATTTCTTTATTATCCTGAAAATTTTAGTGTTGGGAATTTAGAATCCATACATTCATGGATCCAAAAAATTCAGAAAGCAAGATTTCTGATATCCACATTTTCATAGAAAAATACGCTTTATGAAAACCTAATGATTGGGAAATAATCCCTCAGGTAATACTATCAGTATGTTTTTAGGGTGGTTGAGTTTGTTAACAAATCTAAATTACCAAAAATGAGAATGGTTGGTGTTTCCCAAAGATAGGATTGTGTACCATGTACAAGAAGGGTATGTGGCCGCATACCAGGCAGTGGGAACGATAAATGGATATAGTTTGCAAAACTGAAAATGGTTCATGGTGGACGGAGGTGTGGTTTTTGGATGCGCTGATGTTGTCGGAGGTGGTCGACTGCATGAAAGCGAATGCGGTATGCAGAGCACATAAAAAAGTGGTTCTTGAATGGATAAAGGTTCATGGTGGCTAAAGAATCGTTAAGCGGTGGTGGCCGAATAAATATTTGTTAAGTCTCGATTAAGTGGATTAAGTGGGTATTTTTGCCTATATAATAAAAGTTCACCTCACTAATTACTTTGGAGATGGTACCTCTCTAGAAAGAATATTTTTCTCTAGGATTTCAACAAAGGACGAAGGATGTTATCAAAGGCCAAAGTGGTTTGTGGTGGCTAAAATGGTTTGCGCGGAAGGAATTTTGGTAATGGTGATTGTAGGGTTTTTTAACTCGAAAATAAAATATTGTAAGCATAAGTGGAAGTCTAGTACATGGAATTAGATGTATCAGTATGTGGGGGAGGAATATTTAGTGCGTAAGAGGGAGAGTTCAGAAATTAGTACGTGGAGGGGGAACTATGATATGTAGAAGAGAAGGAATTATATGAACAAATAATAGTTTTTGGAAAAGAGGGGATTCACATAGGGTGTTCATGAAGTTGGTACATGGTTTCTATATGTGATAGCGAAGGAGGATGTAGTCCATGGAAAGAGGAGGTTCATGAAAGAGGCAGTCCCTGAAGAGAGGCGCTTTGTGGAAGAGGTAGTAGTATGCAGAGAATGTGGTTCGTGTACCAAACCCAGTACTCAGAATGAGGGAGAGACAAGGTTGTTTCCTATCTTCATATGACTCTTGTGAAATATTGAAATATGTTTGCAAAAGTATTTTCCAGTACCCAGAAGTACTCGGAAAGCTGGAATTCATCTGTGGGTGAAAAATGGACTTCAACTGAGCATGTACATATAGTTGAGGATGTAGGAAAAAAATGAAAATGATGGGACCTAAATGTCCATACACTGTGGTTGACCTAAAATTCAATAAACTATCATTTACCGACAAGTATATAAACAATGAGTGGAATCTTTTCCAAGATCAGTGAATGGAGAAAGTGGAAGATGATGACCCATTCCACCGAAAGTGAGCCAGATAAAGAGGCATAGGTAGTGACCCTTGGATTTCAGTGATCATACCCTAAACCTTGTAATGTTAGTGAGCCTAGGCATAAGAAAATATATCCCAAACATTGTACTCAATATTGGTCTTGAGCCTTAGTGAAATTGATACATCGACACATTGTCATTGTATGCTACTTGAAAAAAGCCCAGTAGGGGTGAACCAAGTAAAAATAATTGTGTCTTGTGTAATATTTCTTATAAGTTCATATATTTATATGGTAGGAAGAGAGAATTTAGTTTTTTTACACTGAAACAATATATTAATGAGAGAATATTTTAACCCATCCTACCCTAATTCACCCTCACTCTCAGGGTATTCAACCTAGTGGACCAAACCGTTCCTCTGGATGTAGTGTCCTAACATTTCATGCCATAACCAATATTGAACATCCATTTCATTAATTAAAGGTATATATTTGTACCTAAGGTCTTCTATGTTTAGTGTATATACATTCTCTTCCCTTTTGGTTGAAAGAATAAACTATTCCTTGGAATTGTGTACTAAGCACTTGTGATTTGTAAAATTCACAATGTATCCTTCATAACATAATTGAATTATGATAATGATGTCGTTTTTAAGAGAATTTAAAAATAAAATATTTGAAATCATTTTTTTTTTCAAACAAGAAAAATGTTACCTATACCAATAATTTCTCCCTAAGCATTCTCTGAAAATTACTTTTCCTCTTTTCATATTGATAATCTTTTTAGTGAAGTTTTTGTTAGCAGTCATATGTCGAGAACATCCAATATCCATGTACCATGTATTTTTGTTGGTACATTTATTATTTTCCTGAAAATAAGAGTGTTAGACATTCCGAATACAAACATTCATGGATCCAGAAATTTCAGAAAGAAAGATTTTAGGTAACCACATTTTCATAGAAAAATAAGATTAATGAAAATATAAATATAGAGTTTTGTTTAAAACACATTTTTTTCCAAATTTCCACCACATAGACATATAATGCATAATAGATCACTTTGAGGAACCAAATAGTTATTACTAAAAACATGTTTAGAATGAGTATAACAAAATCTAGAACTATTCCTTTGAAGACGGATTTGGGAATACATTTTGTCAAAATATTCTTTGACTAGGGAAAATTTTTAAAAACACATTATAACAAAAAATATTACGGATTTTAGTTTTATAACAATGTTTTTATCCTAAAAAACATTAGTTTTAGAACAGGATCTAGTCTCTAAAATATTTTTCATAGAAGTTACATTTTGAAGATCCTTAGAAAGTTTATCTTTCTCAGAATATACATCCTCATGGTATTTTAAAATACTTTAAAATAAATTTTTTTCTAATAATGATCTTTAGAGATATCTGATACTTCATTAATAAGAATAGAAATTTTATAATTTTCCTTATCATGCTTTTACTTGAGTTTAGAATATACATTCTCAAGAAGTTTAGAAAACCTGGACCCTTCTTCATAAGAAAGTAATGTATTATCTTATGAGGAGGAAGATTTATCATCTAAAGACATATAGTATTTAGTATGAGTATAATTTGTAGTAAACGATACATTAATGATAGATTCTGAATTATGTACCCTGGCCATTATACAATTATTTTCAATGGGTTTATTGGCCAGTATACCAAGATTTTTTTGACCAGTAGATTCATACTCTTAGGATTCATCTGAAAAGTCACAACCACTAGCACACCAGGTGTTGTTGGATTCAAAAACATTCATAGCTATAGTCTTGTAATAATTTTTCTTATTCCTCTCATAATTCTTTTCCTTTATATCCTTTTTCATAATCATAGGACAATCTAGTCTGATATTCCACTGTATTTTTAATTCATATCATGTAACTTATGAATCCTTCTTTTACTTTTCATTATCTATTATTATATCTATACTGAATGACATTTATTACAACAATGATGTTCATCATTACAACATTATTAGTTATCTCATTCTCATAATATTCACTTTCACTAGATTTAGATAAAATAGTAACATTCTTTGACTTGGATCATGTAACCCTTCCAGGAATCTGAACATTATTAGTATTAAAGGATACACTTCCAATGTCATTTTCCTTCTTATTCATATTATAATATCTTTTCATCTTTGTCTCATATTGAAGAAAATTTCCAAAAAATATCATCAAGATTAATTTGATATACTTTCCTATTCACTTCAAAACTTATTCTCTTAGATTCCAACTCATTAAGAATGATATCTATAATCATGTCCATAAGAGTTTCATCATCTAGACCTTTCTCTTCCATAAATTATAGGCTATTAAAAATAGTCATAAACCGTTGTTGAACCTTGAATACTGGTTCATTATAAGGAAATACAAATCTATTATATTCTTCTCTAATCATATCTCTTCTATTATCTATAAATTTGGATTTACCAAAATGTGAAACTTCAAATTTATTAATGAAAAAGTTAGCATCTTCACAAGAAGAAATCTGACTATATATATTACTAGACATGGAACACAACAAAGTATTACTTACCTTGTAGTTTAGATGATATTCTGACTTTTCTTGATTGGTAAAGGTTCTGACTTCCTTATCATGAATCTTGTAATCTTCATTAAGCATGACAATGTTTTCCACTCTAGTATTAATAACAATAGTCTACATAAGATCTCTCCAAAATTCCTAATCATCCCCATATAATATAGGTGGTCTAGAAGTATTTCTATTTCCAAACGAACCAACATTCATTCCTACCAATTTAGATGAAAATATATTTCCACAAAAACATGTTAATAGTAAAAGATTTTAAACAATGATAAAGATTTATATGCAAGGAAAATATTTAGAACAATTAAAACCTGAATAAGAAAACATATATGTGAATATAAGTATTTCAAAGACCTCATCTGATACCAATTCTAGGATCAAAATAATGAAATAGATGCTCATTTACAAAATGGAGGGTGAATTGTATGATTAAAAACATTCGATTTTACCCTTAAGGAAATATATGATTAAAAAAGTTAAACAATCTAAATTCACAAAACCAAATTTAGTTCTACAAACATTATAGGTTCAAAAAATATGGTTCTAGAAGAGAATCTTAATAAATGTTTACATAGAAAAGATTCTACCTTAAAGTGTATATAATATTACTTATCGTAGTATAAATAAGTACAAGAATGTATAAGAATGTTATTCATTCTTCCATTATCAAAATACAGCAAAAATAAAATAGAAAAAATACAAGTAACAATTATATAATCTTTTAACCCAAATATTATTGTATCCAATAACCTTGGATAAAGGTCCTATGATTTATACATTCAAGAAGGCTTGTTATACCCACACCAGGTTAATGCCTCGAGAGGAATATCAGAAATTTTCTTGTTATCCTCGCAAGACCATCAACATTAAGGTAGTAGGAACCACAGTCTTCCTATACAAAAAATTCCTAGAATTTCAAGGTTGTTGGAAACTCTATCTTCATATCCCTGGAAGCTGTCTATTGTACACAACAAAAATCAGAGTCACACGAGGAAATATAAACAAGTTGTTCAGTACGCACAAATCATGAGTGTCTATCTCAATAGAAATTAATTCAACAATATGTAATCTATAGGATCAAGGAACTATTGTGAGAATGTTCAAATGGGATCTTATTTATTGGAGCCTCTCCCATGGTCATCTACCTCCTCCAATGGTCATATTTTTCCTTAAAACTCGTAGGGAACTAAACATTTTTCACTAAAAGAGTGGTTAGTTTGAAACGAATTTTACGATTTCGTTTCATAAAATGTGTATGGAAAATGAATAATCTTATCCAAATCTATTATTTTGGAGTCTAAGGAAAAATAATTTTCGAAGTCCAACCAAATAAAAATTCAGAGACTATAAATCATGAATGTTCAGATTCTGTTTTCCAAGTAATTCTGAACTGGAATTCTATAGATTTCAGAGTCTGAATTTCAATAAATTCAGAATCATAATTATGAAGAATTAGGTGTTCGAATTATGAGGGTTCCAGAGTCAGAATTATGAGGAATTTGGAGTCTAAATTTTGAGAAATTTGAAGTCAGAATTCTAAAGAACTCGGAGTCAGAATTATAAGGTATTTGGAGTCCAAATTATAAGGAATTCTATGACTAAAATCTGAGGAATTTGGTGTCCTAATTATGAGGAATTCAGAGCTAGAATTTTATATAATTTGGAGTTTGAATTTCAGATAATTCGGTGTATGAATTTTAGAGAATTCAATGTCAGAATTATAGAGAATTCAGAGTATAAATTTCAGAGAATTTGGAGTCTAAAATTTAGATAATTTGGAGTATAAAATTCAAAGAACTCGGAGTCTAAATTTTAGATAATTCAGAATCTAAAAATAGAATACTATAAATCCATGAATGATTTTTCTTAGGTAATGGAAATTTTTTATAGAGAATAATCCTTAGGAAAAAATCAATTTTCCTTAAGATAATTTTTTTGTGGTTTTAAATACATAGATTAATGGAAAATTCATAAATAACCCTTATTGAATCTATAGAGGGAAAGTAGGTGGCCAAATCCATCACTTAAAAAGACTAATGCATTTTTCAAATGAAATTTATAAAACATAATAAACATAAACATTTTTATAGAAAAACTAGCTTACATATTTTTAATAATTACCCACAACATATAAATATAACATAATTTTAATCCATTCAGAGTAAAATGGAAAATAATTTTAAAAGACTAAATCCCATGTAAAGTATAATAACAACCATAGAATATAGACATTAATGAAAATACATTAAATGATTAATAGAAATTTTCATGAGGAGAACACTGGATACAATTTGAAATCACTTATCTTAATATTTTAGAATTTTTTTGAATTTTTTTATTTAAAATTACCTCATAATATTTTAAATGAATATACAAAACATTTAGTAGTCATTATGGTCGGAAATTCCATTCATGTAGTATAATCTAAAAACATTCCCTAAACACTTTAATAAAAAATTACATCTTTTGAAAAATAGCATGAATATTTCTTTTAAATTTTTTTTAAAAGGTTAAAAATTAGTAATAAATTTCTCAATAAATAATAGGTTAATATAGAAATAAATCTTTATTTATGAAATATATGGATAAGGAAGGAAATATTACAAACTGAATAGAAAAACTAACTTGGTTTTACATAGAAACATTAGTTCAATATCATTAGTACTAAAATAGAGGAAAATTAAATAAAAATTGATAATTTATAGAAATAAAAAGAGGGGAATATGATATATTAGGTTTAATATATAAATATCAAATACTTATCCCAATGATGGCTAATACATAAACAACCAAGAATAATGATGAGGTTGTGAAATAAACCCTTACCTCAAGTTTGAATTCCCATGTTCTTTATTTGTCTTCCATAACAATAAAAATTCATTAATTATTTAAATTATTAATAATGATTATTATATTTTATATACAATTTATTTTATTAGTTACAATTTTTAAATTTAATTAATTTATCAATTAATATCATGTTATACATTTGTACGATATTCAATTCATATATCAAAATCAAGATAAGTTGGACCACTATAGTAAATGACGTCATTTTTATACCATCTCAAAAATAATCGTGATAAAATTATTATTTTTACAAATAAATTATAAATTTAAAACCTATCAATAAATAAGGTTATAAAAATGAACTATGTTATAATCCTTGAGATGTTGGGTTGCACGTATGCATCAGAAACATTTCCATAATATTATGATCACAATTTAAGTAAGGTAAGTATTATTTTTACATTCTTGAAATATAATTACATAATTCAAACCATTATATATCATTATATAAACTTATATATACCATCTATTAGAAGAATTGGTGAAAAATGAATCAAAACTCTTAAAAGACGTGGTAATCCACACGTACACTTGATTGGCATTATCATTTTTCAATGAATTGAAAGGTAAGATAATATATGATATATTAATTTTCAAAAATGATAAATATGTCATGAATATATAATATATACATAAAATCCCTTAAAATAACCATATCTGAAAGGTGGTGTTGGAAAATTATTCACCTCCGTTGGGGAGGCAATAGTCTTCTATACACGCAAATGATTGTTCCATGAAGGGGTGATGGATATAGGTTATGTAATTAAAATAATAACTTCTATGTATATGGATTATACTATTTTTATCATTAAATATTGGTTGTATATGATTTTAATGGTTTATAAGATGAAATAAAATGAAAATGCATGGTTAAAAATTGTACCTTTTCTTTGTTCACTTTCTATGGTTAAAACCATATCCCTCCCTTGGTTGGGTTTCTCATCAGAAAAAAGGATTATAGGTCATGATAAGGGTATTAATGAATGTATTTGTGTTTTTTTTGTCCAAAAAATAATGACACTTTTATTTTGGATATGAGAGGATAGTTAGTTTTCTTTAATAAGTGGGTGAGAGGACACTGGTGGATTTCGTTAAATGGATAAAATATATTAATGTCTTAATCAGGAAAATGGATCCAGAATAAAACACTACCAAATATGAGATTACATATAATCTAAATATGTTTAGTAAATAAAAATTTTAATTTTTTCATGTTATTTTTGAACATATCTATTAAGTTTAATTCTCACTAAACTAGTTATAATAATAACCATTGAAACAAATTTAAACTTTTATTTACTATAGATAATTAATTACATTTATGTTGACATTAACAAATAATATTAATTATTATGATTCAAAATATGAAATCCATTTTTTCTAATTTAATTTGAAGAATTTTTTAATATAATTTGAATTTAAATACATATAATGTGATGAAGAAAGATTTTTCAGATTTTATTTAATATGTAAATATTTTATTCTACCTAATTAATTTAATAAAATGAATCTAATGACTATAATTGGATTATTAGAATATTTTTTTAAAGTAATTTTTAAAAAATGGAATGTTGTGAATTCTTGAAATAAGAATATAGTTTTCCTGAAAAATAAATATATTTTTTTATTATTTGTTTTAAAAATAAAAAATTTAAGAAATTTTTTAGAAACTCATCATAAAATTATTTTGAAATTCAGAAATAAAATAAGAATTTAATATTATCAATTTTAATGTATATTATACGGAAATTGCATTACTAAATATATCCATATAACACATTAAAATCAATTATGGATAAGAGCATATATTTTTATCATTAAAATAAAAAATTACATTATATATTTCAATGAATATAACTATGTAATCTATAATAAATGAATTTAAAAATGATATAATATTACATTAACTATGTTGTGGAAATTAAAAATTAATTTATCATCATGTGTTGGGATGAATTCTCAACCTAAGATATATGTTACGTGACAGTTTTCATGGAACACTATTCACAATTTTTTCATGCCTATGGTTGGTATAATCAAACAACACATTTAATAATATCTATTCAATAAAATCTCAAAAATCCATGATTGGATTCACTTACAAACCTCTAGAATATTCCACTAAAGGTTCCCAAGTTTTTTGAACCATATAATAATCCACTCCATATAAACCCACATCACCATGATTGTAATGCTTTCCCAACTCATTACACATGTCTCATACCATCTTATCCTAATATCCTATTGTGTGAATATTAATTCCATGCACCTTTCTATTACATCTTATGTGTGATGGTGGAGTACGTATCTTATCCGTATCACAATCCATAACAATTAGAATATGATTTATAAGGATTCATATAATATATATTGTTACATTTTTATGTATGTTATAAGAAAAATAATTCAATGAAAGCTCAAATATCATGTGGCTCACATTGGTTGGAATCTTTCGCAATGTTCAATTAATCCATAATTCTATATTGGAATCTCAAGAACACAACATATTTTCATATTCCTCACATCAATGAATACTAACTAGTTTGCTTTATGTTATTATTCTCTAAAAATAAAAAATCAATAAAAGACTGTGATACCAACCACTATACACAAAGTCACATCTTATTTCATATTAATATGAGTTTTTCATCCAATTACTAGGCCATGATTGATATATGGTATGATGAAAATTGAATCAATATAGGATAAGAAACTTATACTAACGTAGTAATATGTTCAATACACTTTTATTCTAAATCTTTCCATAAAATAAACACCCAACCAATATCTATAATCCTTCCCAATGTGTGCCCACCCAAAACATATTATTGTGGGAAGAAGGTTACTTTACCCCAAATACTAGTTGACTAGAAGTAAATATAATGATACTAAAATATCCCACAATATCAATGCCATAAACTGAACACTCTTAATCAATCACATCCCCCACTCATAAGGTTCAATGGGAATCCATCTATGTACAACAAACTTTATCTAATGATATATCATTTTGGGTGGAACCCACTACTTTTCCACATAATAAATCAATCTAGTGACTATCATCCACTATCTTATTAATGATTAATCATCATAGGGTCCAATATTTCTCTTTATATTCTCATAATACTCATATAGTCTAAAATAGGAAAATTCATTTTAATACGTGCTCAATCATACATATGTGACAGAACTCTATATCACATGTCACATGGTTACATGCATTTACCATAGAAATATGTGTGGAAACCATGTACCTCAAATAAATTTATCTCAATTAGTAATTTCCACCACAATCATTGATCAAGGTCATATGGATATCATTCATAAAGTAGAGGGCCTAGCCATAATTAATATCAACTTTAATAAAAAAAATTAATAACCTCAAACTTATGGAAACATTTAATCCCTAATTAATTTCATAAATTTATCATTGGGAAAATGAGGAAAAAATATCTATAGATAATCATTGAACCTAGCCTCAATTAATAGGTCACATATTACAACTTAAATACACCTAATATCACATCCGAAAATTCTAAATTATCTAACATAAATTCCATAATAATTTCTCTCCCAAAATGAGTGGAAAATTAAATTATTATAGAATAATGACATATCTTAATGAGACCTCCAGACACTTTGTGTATTCTCCATTTTAGTAATCCACTATCTAAGACTAATAGAATCATTTCCATTCGATAATGATTACCCCATGACATAGTATATTCAGAATCAAATCCCAATCACAAATTAATAAAATTAGTGGAAGAGGGATGTAATAGGAGAGGAGGAGAAAAATATTGAATAATTACAACACCATAAAATAAAATTTAACCCAAATAATATATGCCAATGATTAGGAAGGGATAAAAAGGATGAATTAAGGAATAAATCCCCTTATATATTATAAAACTCATGGGTTAAAAATATAATGGTTTTAAATGAATAAATCATAATTTAAAAAACACATCCTTAAAAAATGGATCCAGGGATTCATAGTTTTGTTATATAGTAGAATTTAAGCCCCATTGTTCTACTGGGTATTGATTAGTAAGAATCATTCACCTAGGGTACTTAAGAATTGATAAACCATCATCTATATGGTCACTAGTACATTTTTCCACCATATTGTGTATTCGGTGGCCTACAACAACCACAAACAATACAATTTCTATATCCTTAACCCCCATAAATCAACTATGACCCCCCTCTCAAATAATTCCACTTATAATCCTATAATTAAAAACTTAATTTTTTTTCTCAAATACCTTTTATTGATCCATAAAAAAATTATAAACCGGTTTTCATTTTTCTTCCATTGGACCATAATTATTCCCAAACTCAACCAAAATGAAATATGGAAGGTTGTGACAACATCCCCACTCTAATAATTTTTATCCTTGAGAAGTCTCTTGGCATGTCAATGATACATCAGTCAATAAATTTGGATGAACACTCTAATTTTAAAATACCATATATTTGGATGTATTTATATCATACCTAAAAAAATACCGCCTAAGGGTTCAAACATCTCCCCCTATATGTCACCAAAACAACTCTTCATCCATAAAATGCAATGTTCTAATTCTCTTCTATACCATAAAGCATGATCATGCATGACACACACTATTCAGTATCCCAGAACACATACCTTTAAGGAAAACCCAATCACACATGAATTTCAATACTAATTAATTAAACCTACTCCAAAACTATGAAACACTTTTAATGACATTCATCAATTAACATTCATTAAATATCATACACTATTATTTGGTTTCACTATTTTATACCAGACAATTATTTTCAAAACATCACAACCAAGTGTCACTCAAAAATCCATTTTCTCATTCCTATGTCTTTATCAATAATGAAAAGCTTCAATTCATTACACCAATTTTCATATTATCTTAAGTGTACCAACTTTCCATATAATAGGTCACCCTAATATTCCTTTTCAAGAAACTCATTCCAACTCATCAATTTCAACATCACATATAATTCATAAAAAATTTCACACAAAAAATCTAACTCTATGTGTTACACATATATTAATACCAATATCATGGTATTTATAAGTTACTCACTATAACCCAACCTCTCACAACCATGAGGATACACAAAATAATAACCACCACTAAGTTGGTCCCCTTAACACATCACCCACCAATGTTAACTAAATAACACTAAAAATGAGGACTACATTATTAGATCATCTATAGAATTCTCCCCACCATATAATTTATATTTTATTTATCAATTAAAATGATCCTAGTTTAAACCTACCAATAGCCCATAATCGAAAGTCACCACCCCACTCATATGACTTGAAAAGGTATATATCCTTAGCCCCACTCTAGGGTACACTGATTTCGTAGTATAATGAAACAATATTTTACAAATCTTCTAATAATACATCATTGTAACACTAGGTTACTATGGATAATAATCATGATTAAGGACATTAACCATTATGACATGAATCACTAATTATGACATGTTTCATACTCTACCTACTCCTATTAAAAACTCATAATATATCTCACACCCCACCCACTATATTGTTGGAAATATTTCAATTCATTAATAATAAAAATAAGAAATTTTTTCCATTTTTTAATAGGTGTCCAATATCATCGTACTATGATTCATAATTCACCAAAGTGAAAAGCTCATCTCTCATGATAGATTATTACCTTGAAATTTCCACAATCTCTTTAATCCATTATCTCTTCATCACCCCTCTATAAAGACCTCAACTAACCCAGTGGTTGTATCACAAAGAACTGGTTCCCATTATCCAATACAGACCCAAATATCCTCAAAGAATCCCCTTTTCTAAAGAAAAATTGATATCGAATTAATATGCAACACCCTTAACTATTCCTTATCCATGATAAGGTGAATAAAAAATTTATTACATCACAACATTCAAGGTCACAACCCAATTATAATTATTCATTTAATTGTATTGGCACCACAATCCTCTTCCCTCTACCAATAAGAAACACATGTCACCTTTCAAGGTACCACCTCTGATGGTTCTAAATGGATCAAACAAAAACATACAAAATTGGCATACCCCTTATAATAGGAAAGTGTTACATACTACCACCATGTATTACCATCTATTATCATTTAATCACCCACAACAGTTAAAATACTTCATATATTAATCTCTATACAAAAAAGGTATACCAATATCAAACCATTGAAATGTTCTAGACGTCATCTATGTCTGACCATGCATAATTGAACTCAAATACCTCCTTCATAATTATAATCTTTAGATACATAATCGTCTATATTGCATAGGTAATGAAAATATCACTCCCCTATCTGATGGTATGTAAACATAAGAAATTATACTAAAATTAGTGTGTCACTACTACCATTGTAAAATCATCCCATATCTGATAAGGCTTACACATTAATTCCACTTGAAAAAAAACTCATATAGAACCACTATGAGTCATGTCTCCTAAATTCAAGGACTCATTTCTTAATTAATAAACATACAAAAGATCTTATTTTTATAATAAATATAATAATTAAAATATCACCGGTTATCTAAAATTTTTAATATGAATGGAATAATCATCAAAACCTAAATATACTATCAAAACACAATTTTTATCATTATTATTGTACTAAGATTCTACACATGCTTTCCACATCGGAATACACTCACAATACTATGTTAATATAACTCTTAGGATAAACTCATACATCCCAAATCATTTCAAAAAATGACAATGAATAACCAAGATACTCAATTATAATACTATAATCATTAATGTCTTAAGACACACTCCACATTCGTCAACTCTATCACATAATCAATAGGCCAAATCCCATATTGGTCAAGGGTCATGGATAAATATATACAATCCTATATGATATATCATAATGAAATTCACAGGATTCAACCCTCACTCTAGGAATATCATTAATATCAAGAATCACATACCCATGTCAACTATCCACTTTAGGTTACTAAACTTGACTACGAATATATAAACTAGACAAATCCATCAATGGTAAAAATCACATATATGTTCATAAAAAACATCACCCTATGATGATCCATATCATGTCAACATTACCAAATTTTTTTAAAATATATATCTATTACTATGTTATTTGGGAAAATGGTAAATACATTTTCTGGGAATATAAAATAACCAAATCAATTTTTAATTACATAATTCATATATATATTAAATATAACCATTAGAATATCATCTTATCCTACATTCGTGATATGATTCTTGTAAAAAATGTATATTTCCACCATAATATAAAATAAAAATTCCAAAATCAATAAATCGAAAACAGCATAGTCTATAATAATAGAATCAGGTGTAAAAATGAAAAATTGGAACATCAATTCCAAATCCCTATAAACATAAACATAAGCTCATGAAGGTTCTTGAATGGAACATGATCTCAAACCAATTTTATTTTCTAACCAATATTATATCTTATACTATATCTTAAATAGTTAATTAATGATAATAGGAATCCATTAACACGTTTTAATGTTATAGAAAAGGTCACTCATTTTGTATTTAAAACATAGCAGCACATTACCTCAAGAACACCGCCCTATATTCTTAAGGTCGTTTGATAGTTTTTAGGGTCTATAGGGACACCATACAAATAGTACCCTATGGTTTAAATATCTATAAAAATACAAAAAATGAACATAAAATATATTAAAACAATAAAAAATATAAAATACTTATAACAGATAAATATACAACTACTTTATAATAGCATACAATTGGTTATAAATGAATGATCAATTTAAATATCACGGTTGTTAGGTAGGAACCAACAAGATCCCATACAACTGAAGGAAAATTAATCTAAAAAAATTAACCGTAACCTAGTACTAAGACCTATCAAATTTCCATATCCTAACTCCATGAAATATATGTATCATAAAATCAAACTTTAGAACTCTTCCAAACTTATGATTGTCATCCAACAGTTATATTAAGTAATCAATTTTTAGGGATTCTCACAAATGGTGTGATCACATATTAGTTAGGCACCACCAACGGTTCTTGTGTATATCATGTACCTATGAATAAAGTTAACTGTGATATTATTAGAATAAATATATAATAAAATCATAAAAAATATATTGATAATAAATGGAACCCATGAAAACAATAAGTGATTATAATGTTGTTGGTTATTCCCATGGTAAATCTGAACATGTCACAAGAATACCAATTGGGTATGATGTTACAATCCATTTCACAAAACCCAATATCTCATAAAATAAAAAACCAAAATTTTGTGACAAATAATTTCCAACTGGCATTACTATCCATTTAAAGTCATCCTATCTGACCAATATTATCACAAGTACCAAAGGATAAATCATGCCCGACTCTATATATCACATCCCACTATAGATGAATCATGTTCAACATACCCTATCACAACCCATAGGGTAAATCACATCACATATTTTGTTGGAATGATTCAGAACTCATTCTACATTCTCATATGGTTGGAATGAATTTGCAAACCCGAAACAAGATCATTCCATAATCATTCATTATCCATGTTTAGCATAAACACCCATCCCAAAATAATACATGATAAAATGTTGGAATAACATAAAACTACTACATTAATAACATCAATTATTGATAACATTTCCCAACACATATCATTTCCTTAATTCTATATCAACTCATTGATACATTGTTGTAATGTTTGAATAATTCATATCACAATCCATCTATGGTACTCATGTCACCTAACCATTATCATAATCCAAACAATATCAACATGGATCACAATGGTTGACATTACCTCCCAAACTATTACATATATACCATCCCATCACATCCAATTTTTATATGGATGGCCAGATCACTAAACCTACCTTCTAATAACATATTGTGTTCTTTTTTCCATGAGTACCCAACCTATAACATAGCTTATAACCCTTTGAATAAAAAGAATACTCATTTAAATAATATATATCATTTCTTTTTTTACACATAAAAAGTGAAATAGGTCAATAAAAATGCATATACCACAATGTTGATGTTGGTTTAAAATATACCCAACAACAAAATACTCATTATTTTTATGTTGGTCTCTTTAGAATAAAACATATTTATTTACTTTACATACTAATGACTATAAGTATGTTTTATTTATGTTATAATTATCTCAAATAAAATAACAACATAAGGATATGATACTTATGATGGTGTATTAGATCACTTCGTATTTTATAGATATATTTCTATTCTAGACTATAAAAACAACAAAACTATTCTTAAATGTGATGATATCAAAATCAATGCATGATAAGTATCAAATTTCATGGATTTCATATATCCAATACACCTTTAAACCTATGATAGTCTAGTATTCACTATGACAAATTATATACATATAAATAACCAATGTATTTTAATATAAATCATATATGATTGTGAGGGGGAAACATTCAAAAAATATATAAGGAACCATCCAAACCCCAAAAGGGAGTCAACCAGTCTCACATAGGTCATGCCTTAAAATGACCACCCATATTCAATCAAATCCCTAACTAAGATTATTATAAGTGAACTAATCCATGGATTATCATGGTTAAACTCACCAAGGTAAAATCCCTCTTGCTTTCCCTAATATAATTTCTCACAAATTAAATCGGGAACCAGACAATTTATAGGCTATTAATTGAATTTTAATGATAAAATAGTTCAACATTTACCAATGTATTCTTATCATACATATATATATATATATCAAAATACATAACTTCATATTAAATTTATTTAAATATCAAACAAGTGGTATGACCACATATCAAATGTCACATGACTATATGAAATTACTATATAGAGTTGATTAGAACCTATCCCCCTCAAATGAGAAATCCCCCATAGAAAAGACTAACCACCATCATAAATCAGTCCCAAATGAATAGTGAAAATAAATATAAAGGCCAAGATCCAAAGAAAAATCACTTCAATTAATTATAAAGTAATTAAAAATAATTTACACTACTATTTCCAAATAAATTTCATAATTAATTCATTGAGTATAAATTGGGAACAACTCACTCGAGATCATCCTTGAACTAAAGCTAAATTAGTTGGGATTTGATTAAACATAAATCTAATTGGGATCACTACCAAATGATTATCTAATATTGGACACAAACCCCTCAACAAATTCCATCCCAAAATGAGGGTAAACTAAAATAAAATTAATTAAGACACATACCATAAAAAACTATATGAGACTTAGTGTATACACCATTCAAGGAATCCCTATAAGAATGATATAGGAATGATCTATTATCCAGTCCCAATTCCACCATGCTCTATTATAATCAGAATCAATTCACTATTCCAAATTTTAAGTATTAGTGGTGTAGGAAGGTCGGTGGAGGTAAATGGAATTAAAACATACCATAATATTAAAATAAATTTCACTCAATTTACCAAAACCAAATGGAAGGAAATGAGTATAATTAACTAAACAAGTAGGAACACACATCTCATGTGAATGAAAATGTGTGGGAAAACCTTTAATGGATTTTAAAATAAAATTTCTTAATTTAGAAAACCATCCCTATTATAAAAAGGATTGTATGAAACATTGTGAACCATATCATACAACACCAGACACCTGGTGCCCCATCTGGTACCTACAATTATGCAATAGATACCTGATTACACCAAACTATAGGAACCACTCCTATAATATTATCATTACATAATAAATAAATAAAATATGGGGTACTAATGGACTAATCCAACAAAAAAACCATCATGTTTCCCTCTCCTATTCCCATTAAACCCAACCAAAGCCTCCACCACATGATACATAACCTAGAAACCAAAAATTAATCACATTAAAAGCATTGAAAAAATTAATTCCATGTTATTGAAACACAAAATATATGGCTAATATTTAATAAAGAATATTTAGGGGAAAATGAATGGAATTGAAAAATTTATCAGAATAAAAATATAACACCGCAAATAAAATTTAGAACAACATGCATAATTTTTATTCTATAAAAGGATTATTCAAAAATGATTTGATTATTTTAAAAGAAAATTTGTGCTTATTAGTCACAAAAAATGATTTTAGGAGAGGGTTATATATATATAAATTGGGAAACCCCTCCATTTCTATAAGAAAAACATGTAACTATTGTTTTTTTGAATAACTAGAAAATATTCCATTTGGTGCATACCTTTTATGTAGTTATGATTCTAAAAATCATGGGATGATCCTACCTTAGGGTGGCCAAAAAAAATTCCATAAAATTAATTTCTATGAAGAAATATTTTTGAGACATTATGTTTGAGAATAATCATTTTATTTGGGAAATCTTTTATTGTGAAAAGTTTTCGAACAATCTTTTTCATTATATTTTTTTTGTTCAAATCATGAAATTAAGGGACATTAACCATAAAATATATTTATGGTGATGTTTTAATCAAATTTTATATTAGGGGAATCTCCCATTTTACATCCATTTTGGATGACCCACAAAACATAAATCAAAGTGTTCTTTGTTGAGTCAAAAGTCCTCCTTTTACTTTTATGTCTTGTTTTGGAAATCACAATACTATTCATATATGTTTATCATACTGACTATGTTTATCGGACTGACTATGTTTATCGTAATGAATATGATTATCGTACTAACTATGTTTATCTTACTGACTATGTTTATCGTACTAACTCAATCGTACTAACTCTTTCAATTGTACGGACTCTGTCAATCGTACTGACTTTTATGCATCATACTCAATTTGTGTCATATCAATACATTACCCTAAGTAATACTAATATTACTAATATATTACTTTTATCAAATGATTGTTTTTATCCTTTATCAAAACACATGTTTTATATCAATCGTACTCATGATTATCATTTTCATATATCTTTTTTTTAACCAAAATGATGTCGTGGAGTTAGTTATAAACAAATCAAAATGATGTCATTTTTTCTGTATCAATAAGACCGTTATAATTCCAAGTGTCAAATTCCTTCTATGTTTTTCATAGAAATATGAATGATGGAGGAAATATAACCGTTGGAAATGGAGGCCTATAAATAGGAGTCCATTTGAAGCTGAGAATAACAATTGAGAGACTTTGATCATTTATTGCTTCTATCAATTTCTAGAGAGAGATGGTGTGAATTCTCTTTTGTTTCGTGCGAAAGCCTTGAAAATATAACATGTGAATGGATCATTCTTAGTTTTAGTATTTTAATAAGTAATTTGTATTGCTTTGTGCGACCGATCAGGTGATAATGATCGAGTGCTGCTGAGGATAGGCAGACGGTGCTAACGATCTTCTTATCGAGTGCTTTCAAGTGTTGAGAAAGACAGATGTGTAGATTACCTACCAAATCGAGGGCTTTGGGGGATAGCAAGACAGAGGTACCTATCATCATATCGAGGGCTTGGAATGATAGAATGACAGACGTACCTACCATCGTATCAAGGGATTGATGAGATAGTAAGATAGACGTACCGATCATCGTATCTAGGCATTACCAAGGTGGTGGTAAGACAAACCTCTTATCCAAGGTGAAAGGATACCCTTATCATTGGGATAAATGAATTGTAATTATTTTACTTTTCGGCTGCTGATTGTATTAGAAAGGGAATTGTTTTTTTTCCTTTCTTCATTTCATATTCATTTGTAATTGTTTTAATTAAAATTATACTATTCCATATTGTATTGATAGATTCTATATGCTTTATGGTAGAATCTTTCACTATTGTATTACTCTGATTATTTTATTCATTTGAATACAATTTATTTACAGTACTTATAATATTAAATGATATCATACCTTTATATTCAATACAATTGTTGTTAATTGTATTTGTTGTGAATTGTATTAGTTTGAGATCATTTAAACTAATTTTTTAATTTTTTAAACACAAAGTTTTTAAACCTAAAATTCACCCCATATTGTATAGTTCCATCTAATATACATATTCATCAATATATCGATCCAATAGTTGGTATCATAGCAGGTTTCCATTTTTTGGTATTACTTTCTTTGTTTCTTTTTAAAGTATAATAGTTGTTTTATTAAAAAATATCTATTTCAACTACATACTACACTAACGTGTGGAGTGGAAAAGATTTTGTTTTATTATATAACAGGGATGAATATTGGATCAATTTACAATATAAATCCATGTAAACCACCTATCTTTTATGGGAATTATTATGAAAACTATGGAGATCGAATGAAGACATTTGCTATCAATATTGGTTTAGACAATTTTATTATGCTTACTAGAGGTTACAAAATACATGACAAAGAAATCAGTACTTTTACTAATCATGAAATGCATGAATATCAACTGAATATAAGGTATGCAATAATTTTCTATGTTCTATGACCAGGAATATATACAGACAAATATCATCTTGTGAAGTAGCCAACTGTATTTGGAAGAAATTAGAAGTCACACATTTTGGTACATCTAAGTTTATAGAAATAAGAAGAGAAATGCTTCAAGCAGAGTATCATGGATTTATTTTTCCTTATGGAGAGCTAACATGTAAATTGAAACAAAGATTTATGACAATTTTCAACAGTTTAAAATCTCTGGGAGAAAAATTTCTTGATGATGATGCTCTTGTAGACAAAATTATTGATATAATTCCAAACGAATGGGAGTCCAAAAGGACATCTATTAATGAAAACAGAAAAGATTCTCAGATTACTCTTGATGAACTATTTAGAACTCTTATACAGCACGAGATGAGAATTAAGAGAGATTCTGATTTCAATAAGAATAAAAATGGAAGTGGAAGTGTAGCTTTTACTACTACATCTAAAGCTAAAACATGTGAAAAGGATAAAAATATCCAAAGATAAGAGACTTGTCATGTCAGAGTCAAGTGATTGTGATCATTCAGATAATGAGTTAGACAATCTTGATTAAAGGATGAACAAGATTTTGGGAAAGAAAAAATATCAATACAATTTCAAAAAGAAAGATAGGAAGGATAATAATGATTCAGAGGTAACTTGTTATGAATGCAAGAAATTCGGTCATATAAGCCCTGATTATCCTCTATTAAGGAAAAAAGATAGAAAGGGGGAAAATTCTTAAAGAAATAAGAAAAATTATTACAAGATAATGACAAATAATGTCTTGAATGAAAATGATACTTGGAGTGAAAGTGGTGGTGATTAATTAGATGATTATATAGAATATGAATCTTCAAGAAAAATGAATATTAAACGTATAAACAGACTACCAATTCAAGATCATTGTTTCATGGCTATGGTACACAATACTGAAACTATTACAAATGTGTCCTTGAATGAAAATTATACTAATAATAAATATTATGAATCTTCAAATGATGAGTCTTCGTCATCAGAAGATAATACATTACCTTCTTATGAAAAAGTGTATAGGTTTTCTAAACTTCTTCATAATGAAAATTCTAAACTCAAGAAAATTCTTGTTAAGGAAAATTATAGAATTTATATTTTATCTAAAGAAGTATCAGATCTTTATAATGATCTTGATATAAAAACATAAGATTTTGAAAGCATTTTAAAAACCATGGAGAAAGTCACTTCGGATAAGGATAATATTTATAAGGATCTTGAAAATGTAATTACTAATAAAAATATTTTAGAGACTAACTCTAGTTACAAAAATATTGTTTTCAATGATAAAAACATAGTTTTAAAACTAAAGTTAGAAATTTTTTCCTTGAATAATTGTTTTTTAAACTTTACCTATGGCAAGAAAAACTTTAATAAAATGTATTCTCAAATTCATCATTTGAGGAATAATTCTGGCTTTGGTTATACTCATTCAAAACTGAATTTTATTAATAACTATTTTGTACCTCAAAGTACCCAATTTTTTACTAAGTGTCAATGTTGTGGACACTGGAAAAGAAATTGTTCTCTTAATAGAACTCAGTCTTTAGGATTTCATAAATATCATTTTGCAAAACAAATTTGGATTCCTATAATTCTTTAATCTAAACCTTCTAGATCCAAACAACTTTGGGTTTCAAAAAACTAATTGTTTCTTTTTCAGGAAAATAAGATGTGTACAAATAATAATATTTGGTATATGGATAGTGGTTGTACTCGACACATGAGCAGAAACAAAAAATTATTTGAAAATATTATCGAAACAAAAGGTGGAAAAGTTACCTTCATAGATATTGCTCAAGGAATGATGGTTGGAATATGAATATTGTTTTTCTTGGAAAAGTTCTTATTTCAAATGTTTTGTTTGTCAATGGTCTAAATCATAATCTCATCAGCATAATTCAATTATTTTTGAAGGATACCTTGTGAATTTTAGAAATGATAAATTCTTAGTTCACAATTCCATGGATGAAGTCATTATATCTTCCCATAGGCAATAGAATGTAAAAACTATTAACATATAAGACCTTAGGATCCAAAATATACCCTGCTTAAGTCAAATAGAAGACCAATCGTGGCTATGGAATAAAAGACGATTACCTGGAAACCTAAGTAACATTTGTAAACTTTCAAAGAAAATAATTGTAAAGGATCTACAAGATCATAGATATGATTCTTCAATGTTCTGTGATCCTTGTCAATATGGCAAGAAACATAAAACTAGATTTAAATCAATCAATGAAATTTCAACATCCAATGCATTACAGCTAGTGCACATGGATCTTTTTTTTCATTCAAAAACTGGAAGAATTAGAGAAAAATACTATGTATTTTTTTTAGTTCATGACTTTACTAGATTAACATTGGTCAATTTTCTAACAATGAAATCTAAAGCCTTTTTTTATTTCATGATTTCTTGAGCCCATGTTAAAAATGAGAAAAACCTACCAATGATAACTATGCATAGTGATCATGGTGGAGAATTTCAAAATTCGGATTTTGAAACTTTTTGTAGTATGAAAGGTATTACTCAAACTTTTTCATCTCCGAGAAATCCATAGAAAAATTGTGTTGTTGAGAAAATAAATCACATTATTCAGAAAATGACAAGATCTATGTTGATTGAATACTCAATTGCTAAGCACTATTGGGCTAAAGCTGTTAGTACTTATTTTTATACTTTAAATCTTTTTTAACGAGAACTTTTAATAATAAAACATCTTATTAATTGTGCACTGGATGAAATCCTAAAGATTCATACTTCAATGTTTTTGGATGAAATGTATTCATTTTGAATACTAATGAGAATCTACACAAATTAGAACCAAAATCTGATTAAGGAATCTTTCTAGGATATTCTGCAACTTATAAGGCTTATAGAGTTTTCAATAAAAATACTTGTACTATTGAAGAAATAGTTCATGTTAAAGTTGATGAAACTAATACTTTTTTTCAAACAAACCCATCCTATATCTTCTAATGTGTTTTAAAAAATTAATTATCAACCTTTATTAGAAGATCCTTCTAAAAAAGAAAATGTTCAAGAATGTATTTCTGGAACTTTTACCCCAGGATGTTTTTTACCATATATTGATGAATAGGTCTTACAAAACCCAAAACAAAAGCTTCTTAGGAATCATCCCAGTGATAACATAATTGTTGATGTAAATCATCCTGTAAGAATCAGAATTTTTTTGAGAAATGAAATAGGAAATCTTGCCTTTCATTCCCAATTCGATCTTAAAAGTCCAAGAGAAGCCTTAGGTGAGGAATATTAGATTAAAGAAATGATACATAAACTAAATTAATTTGAAATGAATCAAGTCTGGACATTAGTTTAAATACTTAAAGAAACAATGGTAATTGGTGTAAAATGGGTTTTTAGAAATAAATGTGATGAAAATGGAATAATTGTATGAAATAAATCAAGACTTGTTGCTAAGGTATATAATGAACAAGAGGGAATAGACTATGAAGAAACATATTCTCTAGTAGCTAGACTTGAATCTATTTGTATTCTATTATCCTTTACAGTATTCTTTATTTTCATATTTTTTCAAATGGATGTTAAATGTGATTTTTTAAATGGTTTTGTTCAAGAAGTAGTTTTGGTGGAACAGCCACCTAGTTTTATAGATTCAAATATCCTAATAATGTTTTTAAACTTACCAAAGCTTTATATGTCCTTAAAAATCCCCTACATCATGGTATTATAGACTTACAATATTTCTTTTACAAAACAATTATGCAAAAGGTAGAGCGGATCCAACCCTTTTTATAAAAATGGAAAATCAAAATGGTTTGATTTTTCAAATTTATGTTGATGACATCATATTTGTAACAACTCAATAGTCTTTAACGGATTCTTTTAATAATTTAATTAAATCTGAGTTTGAAATGAGAATGATGGGTGAGTTAACATTCTTTTTAGGTTTTAAAATTTCACAAAAACTAGATAGATCCTATATATCTCAGCATAATTATATCATTAATTTACTTAAAAAGTTTGGATACGCCAATACTAAAAGTATTACCACTCTAATTGGTACCTCAAATACACTTGATCTTGATGAAACTGAGAAACCAGTATATCAAAAAACTTTTAGAGGTATGATAGGAAGATTGTTATACATGCTGGATAGTCGACCAGACTTAATGTTTTACATATGATTATGTGAAAGATACCAATCAAATAGAAAATATTATCATTTATGAGCTGTGAAAATATTCTTCCGGTATTTAAAAGGAAATCTTGATTTAGATCTTTTTTATTCTTTTAGAAATTATTTTGTTTTAAAAGATTTTTCAGATGCTGACTTTGGTGGTTGTAGGATTGATAGATTGAGTACATCAAGAACCCGAAATTTCTTAGGAGATTACATCCTTTCTTATTCATGCAAAAAACAACACTCAGTAGCACTTTCCACTGCTAAAGTTGAATATGTAGTAGCTGGAAGTTGTTGTGCTCAAGTGTTGTGGATGACACACACACACACTGACTATGTATTGAGATTTTCTAAAACACAAATTCTATGTGATAATTCTAGTGAAATATATCCTAGTAAAAACCCATCACATAACTCTCGTGAAAAACACATAGATATTAGGCACCAATTTCTTAGGGTCACACACTAAAAGGAGTTATTATTTTAAAATTCATTGTAACACAAGAACAACTTACTGACATTTTTACAAAACCATTACCTTCTAATATATTTGAGTTTATAAAACGGAATTTTGGAATGATTACACTAAAATAATCATTCATATCTACTTCATGTTTTACTGTTATCTTTACATTAAACTACTCTTAAAATGGGCAGAATATTTTTTTACTTTATGAATTTATTAATTTTTTTGGTCTTCTTTATCTATTTATTCTTTTGGTTTGCTATTTTATTTTTTTGATTATCTTCTTGACTGTCTGGTTATCATTTTAAACTTATATTTGTCACCTTGTCTTCCTGGTCACCGTATTGATTTTCTATCAATCGGTACGTCAACCTATGGAAACAACTTTGTTTTCCATCAGCACGTCAACATATAGTAACAGCTTTGTTTTCCATCAGCACATCATCCAATGGTAGCAAATTTGTTTTCCATTGACACGTCAACCTATGGTAATGACTTTGTTTTCCATTAGCGTGACATCCTATGGTAATGAAACTTTTTTCCATCAGCTTGACAACCTATGGTAATGACAATGCTTTCCATTTTCTTGACAACCTATGGTAATGACTTTGTTTTCCACCAGATTGACAACCTATGGTAATGACTTTGTTTTCCATCATCGTGACAACCTATGTTAATGACTTTGTTTTCCATCGGCTTGACATCCTATGGTAATTAATTTGTTTTCCATCGGCCTGACAACCTATGGAATGACTTTGTTTTCCATCATCTTGACAACCTATGGCAATGAAATTGTTTTCCATCAGCTTGACAACCTATCTTAATAACTTTGTTTTCCATCGGTCTCACAACCGATCATTTCTTTTTGTTTTTTATGTATGCTTCTATTTTTTTTGTAATTATGTTATACTATCTTAATACTATTAAACAAACGATTTCCTTGCAATCTCCAAAAGTTACATTCATTATTTATTTTAATTTTTCTTTCCTATGGTTCATTGTTTCTCATTTTTTCCTTTAATTCATATCTGATGATTTATATATCATCTAATCTCAACTGTATAAGATCAATGATCATTCTTTTTCACTTATAAATAGAGCCCCCTCCTCAAACCCCCACCAGTTTTTCAGATTTCTGGGTGAAGCTTTGCCTCTTTGTTTTAAGACTCTGTACGATCTTCTCATTGAATCATCATTATGTCTCAGTACTCCACCAACATTCCTGCCGAAATGTCTTAAAAAATGTTTTCAGAGAAATAAATCTTCAGAGAACGGTTAGTTTCTTAGGACTTCTTTTACACGTATGATTCAACAATCAAGAGGATTATTTTGTTTCAAGTCTGGGAACATCTTTATGTTGTGAAACCCAGATTTCAAGATCCAATTTGTGTGGAAGAAGTTACTTAATTCTACAAAACTGTGTCTTCTAAAAAAAATATGATGATAAACATTGCTTTGTACGATACAAAAATCTCAACATTTGTGAAACAAGAAGCTCACTTTCTCAATTTCTCAACAGAAGTTGATTCTTTTAGTCCATCTCATAAACTACCAGAGGAATTTGGTACGTTTAATAGAGAAATTACTGAAAAATTGTCATTTCTTATAAATGAGTAGAAGTTAAAAGTATCTCATTTGTCTCCAGATAAGAGATTTGTGGTGCTTTGAATGCATGTTTTTCTTATCCTAAGGAAAGGGGATATTGAAACTCTTAAAGTTTCTGATATCTTTATGCTAGACTATAATGTAAACATGATAAAGGTAAATCTCATGAGGTAAATCTTTGAAACAATCAATAATGTCATGTCAGGACTGATCAAGTCTCATTTGATTATGTATCCCTCTATTCTTACAAAGTTCATTCTTAAGAGTTTTATGTTCTGTAATATTCCTCTAAAATGGAAATTAAAAGAACTAAATCCTTCTTGGTTAAGTAAGAAAACATTGAAGAAGGTTAATGTTTTTTTCAATGAAAATTAAAATCTTTTTATTAAATATGTAGAAGATGATTCGACACCAAATCAATCAGCACCTTGTCCAATTGAATATTTTCCAAATATTGCTCCTCAAAAGTCAGACCTCCAAACTAGTACTAAGACAAATATGAAAACGAAATGTAGCAAGAAGTTTGTAGCCATGTGGAGTAATGACAAAGAACAAATAACGTAGGTGACTTTAAGTTCGGTCTTGATCCAGCTAAAGATTTAGCTGAGAGGATAAGGGTAGAGGTTACTCTTCAGGCTCAGAAGAAAAAGAAGACTCTTTTGAAAAGGAATTCTCATGATTTTAATGTTTCTAAAATCATGAATATGGTTGAGGTGGGTAGCGATAAACTAATGGAAGAAGTGAATAATGAACCAATCATACAGAGTCTTCTTGAAAAAGAGAAAGGGAAACAAATTTTTAAAGAAGTATAGAAAGTTGAAGAAGAGGAAGATGATTTTATTTCTGCATTTCTTCAGAGTTCAATATAGAGTAGAGAAGAATATTTTCAAAAGAAATGTGAAGGAATTCATCATATTCCTCATGCCGATCAAGCACCAACTGGATCTCTTGAAACTCTTTCAGAAATATTTCTTTCCCAAGTGAAGCAATGTTCTCAATCTTCTCAAACTTAAAAAGTAATTGTTAGTAGTGACATATTGGAAGAAGAAAGAAAGGAAAAAAGAAAGAGGAAAAGGAAAACAACCAGTTTAATAATCAATCCGATCAAATGAAGTGGATTCATATGATGTGGATACTGATTCAGAATGAACAATTTCTCCCATGAAAATTTATTACATTGTTCCTATATGAAGGTGAATTGAGAATACTATTCCTTATTTTCCTAGAATTGAAAGGGAAAATTGATTTCATCACTGACAATCAAAGGAAGAAGTTTGTTTCTGTTAGGGAACTTAGAAAGATATTATTGTCAAGTGAAGCCGATTTAATTTTACTATCTGAAAGTTTGGCTGCTGATAAGAAGGATTACAATAGGATGACTAAGTGTTCAAACAAAATAGAAAGCTCAGTGAATGATCATGAAATATCAATTTAAGACTTTAGAAGGCTTTAAAATGATCTGGTTATTGCTTTCAATAAGATTGACAAAGAAACTATTGGAAGGCTAAATCATATGTCAAAAACTCATGGAGCTCATATCCATTCAATAAAATAACTGCAAGAGAGAATGGATACTTTCCCATCATAGTTTTTAAAGGCGTCATCTTTCAAAGATGAAATAGTTCTATTAAAGAAGAAAAAATTTGTGTAATCTAAAGTCAATAAGAATTTGAAATACTGAATTGATACTCTTGAAGAAGTAATCAGAGTTCAAGAAGAGACTATCAATAAATAGGATCATATTTTTTTCGATCAACAAGAGCTTCTCAAATCCAAGGGTGATTCTATCTATGAAGACAAGAAATAAATCAAAAAAATGAATGATATTCGTAATGAACTGATCAAGAAAGAAAAATAAAGAGAAAACAAATGAGTGTTGTTGTATCTTTCTTTATTCATTTTTAGAATTCTATAGAATTTTGTTATCTCAATGACGATTATGTTTTCTTTCACATTTCCTTGTATTTTTTTATATCTTTTTCAGGAAACTCAAGACTACAACATTTTTTTTCTAAATCACAAAGTGGTGGAATGTTTTGTAAGGGAAAGTATGTTTTAATCAAATACTTATAAATCAAGGGAAATTTTTGAATACAGTCCTTAAGAAAGTACATTCCTAAGGGGGAGTTAGTTGTATTTTATTTCATATTTAGAAGAGTTTTTCAATATCTTATGGGGAGATAAGTATTTCTTTTTGTTTTTACATTATGTTTTATGCTTTCCAAAAAGGTGGCGATTGTTGAGTGAAAAGTCATCTTTTGAATTTTATGTATTGTTTTGGAAATCTCAAATCTATTAATATATGTTTATCATAATGACTATGTTTATTGTATTGACTATGTTTATCTTACGGACTATGTTTATCGTACTAACTATGTTTATCATACTGACTATGTTTATCTTACTGACTATGTTTATCGTACTTACTCAATTGTACTGACTCTGTCAGTCGTACTAACATTTATGCATCATACTCACTATGTATCATATCAATAAATTACACTATGTAATACTAATAGTACTCATATTTTACTTTTATCACATGATTGTTTTTATCCTTTATTAAAACACATGTTTTATATCAATAGTACTCATGATTATCATTTTCATATATCTTTTTTTAACAAAACGATGTTGCAGAGTTAGTTATAAACTAATCAAAATGATGTTATGTTTTCTGTTTAAATATGGCCGTTATAATTTTAGGTGTCCAAGTCCTTCCGAATTTTCTGGAGAAATATGACCGTTGGATGAAGTATGATCATTGGACCCTGAGGCCTATAAATAGGAGGTTCTTTCAAGATGAGAATAACAACTGAGAGACTTTGATCATTCTTTGATTCTATCTAGTTCTAGAGAGAGACCCGGTGACTTATCTCTTGCTTCATGTGAATTCCATGAAATTAAAAAATGTGAACAGATCGTTCTTAGTTTTTGTATTTCAATAAGTGCTTTGTTTTCATTTGTGTGACTGATTAGGTGATAACAATCGAGGGATTCTGAGGATAGGCAGATGGTTCTACCGATCATCGTATCGAGGTATTTTAAGTGTTTTGATAGATAGAGGTTTCAATTACCTACAAAATCAAGGGCTTTCGGGTATAGCAAGATAGATGTACCGATCATCGTATCGAGGGATTTCGGGGATAGAAAAACAGATGTACCAATCATCATAACTAGGGCTTGCGGGGATAACAAGAGAGACGTACCAATCATCGAATCAAGGGCTTAACAAGGTAGTGGTAAGACATACCTCTTATCCTACGTGAGAGGTTACCCTTATCTATGGGATAAAAGAATTGTAATGCTTTTACATTTCCGCTGGTGATTGTATTTGAAAAGGAAATTGTTTTTTTCCATTCTTCATTTCATATTCATTTGTAATTATTTCAATTTCAATAATACAATTACATATTGTATCGATATATTCTATAATATTTATTGTAGAATCTTTCAATACTGTATTACTATGGTTTTTTTATTCATTTGAATACAATTGATTTACACTTATTATAGTATTACATTGTATCATACCGTTATATTCAAGAAAATTGTGGTGAATTGTATTTTTTGTGAATTGTATTAGTTTATGATCATTTAAACTAAATTCTTATGTGTATAAACACAACGTTTCTAAACCTACAATTCATCCCCCCTCTTGTATTGTTCCATCTAATATACATATTCATCCATATATCAATCCAACATTCTTCCCACCAAAAATATATTAAATGTTTTCTAACCATATACATCTATAACTTGGGGGGACATCAGCCACTTTATTGAACATAAATCTTAGGGAATTTTATATTTCATAATGAACATTTTGGCCTCTTTCCAATGAGCATTCACCTTCAACTATTTTAGATATAGTTTTCCCCTATATAGAATCCCCCATCATGGGGATATCAAAACCTTCTTAATGGACCCTCTTTCTCCCTAGCCACATACTTAAGATAAATTTATTACCTAAATGACCTAATTATATTCTTCAAACAAAGGCCTAAACATTAAAAAACCTATTTCATCATTAAATCTCAAAATGAATACAAAATTTTATTGTTGGGTTATTATAATGTTTTCAAGTAACCCTTATATTATGGATTACTATAATAAAATAAATAATTCATTTTATATAATAATTTCAACTAATTATTCTCTGTATCTTTAAATTTTATGAAGATTATGATTGTAATGTATAACATTAATAATTAAAAACCCTATCAATAGCTAACTAGTAAATTTAATCTTATATCATGGACCTCTTCTAATCTAATATGTACCAATCCCCATTGTTTTATCAGTTATTCAGTATCCTTCTATCCCATCAATGAGAAAAAACATTCCCACATTGTAAAAGCTTACCCAAATCATCCCCTTTAACCATTTTGGGTGGTCATCAGGTCTACTAGAAACACAAAAATTCCCTGAATCATATTACCATTTGTTATAAAAATGTGATCGATATAAAATGTATTCAATTGTGGTGTAATTCATATCCTTTAACCATTATATAATATAACAAATAAGTCTGGTCATCCTTCAATTTCTGGATAATAAAAGAAAACAAGTTGTTCAAAATGGTAACTTACAATATATGATCCCCCACTATACCAACACTGAAATTATCATCCATGTTCTTTATTACTAATACATAAATACCATGGGAATTGAACTAGATTTAATCCATAACCATACCTTATAATTTTTAGTTACTAATATTCGTGATGAACTAGAAAGGTTTACCAAAGTTAAAGTCTCGTACTAACCATTGCTAGGTCTAGGTTACCCAGTAGTACATTCAATATGAATTTTATGAAACATATAATTAGTCCTAGTAATATATATATATATATATATATATATATATATATATATATTAAATAAGATATTTAATATTCTATGTTTTATGACCATAAAATTCATTTTTTTGTGTCTTAGACACATAAACATAATATATAATACATTTGGTCAGAGATAGAGAACCTTAAAAGGCCCCAATTTTTTATTTAAAAGATGAAATTAAAAAGTATTATGTGTAATATCATGTGGAATTGATTAATTTGTGTGTTAATTACCCTTTTAAGGATATGTAGGAATACATTCTCTTGGTATGGTTTCTATATCTAATAATTCAATGATCATCCTCGATGTTGATTAATCTCCAAGAACCCATATATATATCCTTATACCAAATTGTAAAAAACTAGAGAGGGAAGATATATAACATCTCAAACATACAGATGGAGAACCCATTATACATTTATATTTACACATTGTTTCACTGTTCCAATTTATCTATTTCATGATAATTAAAATTTGAATTATTTCATTTCAATATTTTACAATTATATCTTAAATATGTTAAACAATTATGGTAAATAAAATATTCCCCTTCATTAGATGATTAAAAATATTAGCCTCTCGATCAAAATGATTAGTTAAAATATATATCAGCTTCTCTTATGAATTTATTACTTATAGAAATAATTTTTTAAAAAATAGTAAAACCTGAGTGTAATTGAATTATGGAATAGAAATGTCGAACGTGACATGAAATATGTTACTCGAGAAAGTATTTTATTGAGAACTCACTATTACATTTGATGTTATATTAATTAGTTTCTTATTTTTTGTTCTAATTTAGTATATCCATTAACTAAAAAAGTAATCACCACATAATTCATTGCCAGAACTAAAATTTCAAAGCTAGTATCGGGTTAGTGGAAAAATAACTTGGGTTCCCATTCGTAGAAAAATTAAACTTTGTTCATGTATTCCCTAACCACAACGACTAATGTGACTTGAAAATCCCAATGTATATTGTCTTTATCCCATCTTCCATAATTTTATGTACTGAATTCCTTAATTTTGGATGATAACATCAATATTTCCATCATAAACCTAGAGGTGGCTCATGAAATTCTTTATGATCCAATTCTCTACATGCTATCAAGTCAATTACAAGATGATGAAACATAAGTGGACCCTATCACCACATCATATCAATTTGGGAGTCATTCCACACAATGAAAAAACTCATATTTATATTATTTTAATGATGTAGGGGAGGAAATCATTCTAATCTTTATCTCCAACAAGGAACCTCCTTAGAGGGATCATATTATCTATATCTTCTATAATCATTATTCATCCTTTGTTACTTAGGATATCATAGAGAATGTTTTCACTGCCATCTACACAATTTTTACCTATACACAATCATTAGGGAGTGTGGCCCACAACGGGATGTCCTCCATTGAGTCCTTGGATTAATCCCTTGTCCCAATGGATAATAACAAAACAAGCACCCACTGGAATATCTCTATTGTGAATCCGAGATGATTACAAATCACCATTTATAAATGACCACATATCATTACTAGGATGAAAACTATAATATATTCGATGACTCTCTCAAATATAATGGAATCCCACCATGCCTCTATTATTTATCCCCATAGAAATCATCACGAAGGTCTAGAATAAAATAACCAGAAATAAATTGTAATAGATGTACAATCTATGGTTGTAATCAATGGGTAACTAATCAATGAAGTCGTTTTTGTAATTATATAAATTAATGATATTATATAGGCTACCCTGATGGCCCTCATTGTGAAGGTTCTCCATACAGAAAACTGAAAAGTAAGAATACATGTCCTTTCCTTGTTTTAATCTCATCCAACAACCATGTACTCCCACACTAAGATTCTAGATACAAATTTCCTCCCTATAATTAAACACTCAACATGTATGGAGGGATCCCATCGTCATCCAATATTATATAATTAAACATAAATATCCTCTTCATCTAATTTAAAAATCATTTAACGAGAATAGATTTACTCTCGTTCCCAACAAATAAATCATCAACATCTATTGAGTTTATACCATCTATGATCACATAGAATAAATCTAACATGATTGTTCTCCCAAGGAAATTTTTTGTAGAATTTTTGAATGTGACAAAGCATTTGGTTAATGTGTAATACCTACTAATAATTTTGAATCAATAATGAATAATAACTGAGGCCCTCTATATGGTAATCGTTGCGATGAACCTCCTAATATTAACATATATCATTGATGTGAAGATCCTCCTCTAACGCTTATTATAAAATAGTTTCACTCATATCTAGAGGAATAGAAACATTAAATTCTACTACAGTAATAACATTTTCTTTAATAAATTTGGTTTTATCTAATTCAATATAAATCCCACAAAAATAATTATAATATTTTCTTCACTTAGATAGGAAAACCTAGTATATAATATGAAATATTTTTAATGGTCTATCTACTTTCTACAAAATAGTGATGAAACAGCTTGTGTGGTCAGTACATGTTGAGGAACACCTTACAAAGGATAAATAAAATTACATTATCATACAGAGTAAACTATTAGGGAAATAAATAATTCTCATGTTATGGAACATTTAATATTCTTAGATTGGTATTTCAAATAAATTAAATTATTAATAGATACATCATATCCATCACAACATTTAAGAGACTATATATCATTTAAAATCTAAAAAATTCACTATAGGGGATACATTTTACACCTTCATAAGTTGGATAAAATATGACTCCATGTAGATCTAGATTCCTTATAGGTGGATCAATATAAAAAATCAAGGAAAAAATGATTTCCTCCATAAATACCCCGATAATTTCTTGTAGATAAATCACAAAATTATCATTTATACTATAGAAAATATATACATTATTTATTTAAGTGAAAAAATAACTATTTAATTTACTCCACTAAAGAGGAAACAAGTTTATTTAGATAATGTGTCTTACCATATAATTATTTTAGGCCATGTCTTAGGCCCTTGGTAAACATATGATACAAAATGTTTTTTATATAAAAATTGTAATATCTAAATCTAAAAATAGAATACTATAAATGGAAAAGTTTGTTAACTGTTATTTATTATAGGAGAATTGAAAGGTGAATAAGGTTCCAAATTTATAGATTGATCCATGAATGTTGAGATAATTATAAATATCAACACCTCTCATCCATGTTGACAATAATTTTTTTTATCCTAGTTCATGGAAGAGTGAGGTATTAGAAGGTGAAAAGATATGATATGATATATCAAGTTGTATCATGATTTCCTCCATATCCTATAAGGCTATAATTTTTTAACTCCACCACTAACCACACCCACCAATCTCATAATAGTGTTTGGTAAAGGTATTAATAGTGTAGGTTCCACCCCTCCTACATGGTTTGTGATTTTTGTATATAACCCACCATCATGGAAGGTGTAATTTTCTAGAATATGATCATATGCATAACAAACACCTTCATAGTTCTCCATTAAAATGTTTCATGATATATCCTTTCCCCTGAGGTCATATTATTTAAAAATTATGGGAGATTCAATTATATTCATAATCTAAAAACAGCCTTATACTCAATCGAATCATGAATAATACAGAAGATAATTGAAATATTTTAGGTGTCACAATCCCAAAACATATGTCATATGGAAATTCTAAAGGAATATTACAACCTATCCATTAATAGATACTACTATACTGATGATTATCTCTACATATCCAATGAATAATAGGGTCTGATTCCATCTGGTCATTTTGTATCAGTGAATTCCATTAATTCCAAACTTATGGATCATATGAAAATGACTCTTGTTAATAATAACATGATTAATAGGGATATTTTTTAAAATTAATTCACACAATAATGTACAATGTGGTGTGATCCTTTTACATCAATGCCAGACTCATGACTTTATACATCCACCAAACATCTTATTTCCATATTTTTAGAAATCTTCCCCATGGAAGAAGTGTAGGTAATGGATGTATCTTCTACCCACCCAACACATGAAGAAGTTTGGCCTCTTTTCATGAGGATATGATATTAAATTATAAATACAATTTTTTGATATTGAGAATATAAAAATCATAATTAGTCATAGGTAATATACCCATAGAGTGAAAATTTCTTGCCATGGTATATATCCCTTCACTAGTGGATCCTCTATAATAAGAAGATATATCTCGGTTGACAAGAGATTATTAAATCCACCCAACTAACATATGGATGAGGAAATAATTGTACCTATCACCAATATTTGTGTATTAACATGAATTTCATCTATTGGGGTAGTAACCACCACCAACCCAAATGAATTATCCTTGGGTAATGTAAGTTGATTACAAAAATATGAACATACAATCAAATCTTACTAGATTTTACCAACAATGTACTCTAAATAATCGATCATGGGTATAATTATACAAGAACTCCATGAGTCCATTAAAACCTTTTTTATCATAATTTTTAAATAAAGGTGTGAAATGGACCCATACATCCAAAAACGAAACCATATAATAGGAGGGTGGTCTTGTCTCAATCCACTACCTACTTCAAAAATCACACATTTCAATTTTTTAATATATTGATGATTAAAAATAGTAACTCATACATTTCATGTCAAAATGTAACCATTGGATTGAAAAAATAATTTAGTTTTGGATAAAAAATTTACGTTCTTATTTAAAACTATGTTAGGACATCAGTTTTTCTAGTTTAAAAACCCATTAGGAAGATCAATATCAAATTTGGATAACCTATAATGATATTTCCTGTACTAATTTACCAAGACATAGATTAAAACATATATTTTTTACATTTTAATTATTAAATAGTATGAAATTGATATGGATCTAAATATAATGACATGGTGGAATAGATTATCCTATTTCATATAAATGTAACTTTTACATTAAAAACTATTAGATATATATATATATATATATATATATATATATAACCATAGAGAAGAACTCCAAATTTATCTCATTTCATTGAAGTTACCTTGGAGGTTTCAAGAATTTTTATTTGTATCAAACTAGTTAGAATATAAAATTTGGAACATTAAGGTCATGTCTAGACTATGACAACCTTGCTCATTGCACATAAATCATGAGTAAACCCTCATTGTACATGAAGCACGAGTAAACCCTCGTTTCCCTTGAATTAGAATGAGTAAACACTCATTGAACATGATGTATCATGATTCTATACCTTACCCAATGCATTAGAGCGCTATAAGGGCGCACCCTTCTTAAACATTTCATTTCATGCATAAGTGTGCCACATGGATCATAAAACATGGATTCATAAAACATAATAATTTATTCCACGATAATGGAATGTGGAATTCATACATGAAACATTACAATCAATATGTAAATGTGCATAAAGGTGAATACCTTTGATGGAGAAATGGGTTTGGTATTCACTACAC
The DNA here is from genome assembly GCA_963277665.1 of Viscum album. NCBI lineage: Eukaryota > Viridiplantae > Streptophyta > Magnoliopsida > Santalales > Viscaceae > Viscum > Viscum album. The sequence goes on from OY728159.1 coordinate 31,351,940, forward strand.
AATGACATTGTCTTAGAAGATCAGTGCGATTTCGGCAGCGTAACGGCGAGACATAAGAATTCATACAAAATGGTTGATGAGAGAGAAAGGGTTTCCTCATAATATTAACATGTAATGGACATTAAGGAGGTCATATAGATACATGTCCCAAAAATTGTAATGGAATTCAGACTCATGATATAAAAGTATTGCTTGAATGTAAAAGAGGGGAGAGAAGTTCCTTTCGGAATTTCTGCATAGTAACGGGTGTACATGGGAGTCATTTAAAGAGATAAATTGTCTCCAATAATTCAAACAATAAGATTGAAGTATGGGTGTGGTTTGAAACCATACCCCATCATTCATAATTGAAACTAAAAGGGCAATGCAACTTAAAAAAATTGACAAAAATGAGAAAAGAAGAAAAAACCCTTACTTGGAAGTGTTCTTCCAAAGGCTAGAGAGAGGCTTGTGAGAGGATTATTGGGAGCTTGGGGCACCTTGGGAGGATTCTAGAGAGAGTAGGGCAGAGTTTGGACGAACTCCCAAGTCTACGAGTTAGGAGGATGTTGGAGCTTGGGTGGGTTTATATAGGAAAGGTGAGGGAATTCTTTATTACTTAGGTTTGGGACCCCTTATATTAAATTAATCCAAACCACAAACCATCCCACAGTTTTTGCCCATGGTTTTTGGAAAACGGAAGAGTAAAACAATATTTTATAAATCCAAAGTCCTATCTTCTTAAAATATTAGGGTTGCTTATGTGGAGGTGAGTCACACTGCCATGAAAATTAATTTAAAAAGGCAAAGTGTTGAATATGTCTTGAGGGGTCCATTAATGCTTTGAAAAGTAAGTCAAACAAACCCAAAATCACATTATTTTAATGATAAAACATATATTGGACGAACATAAGGATTATGGTATTTTATTACATCACCATTGGGTCATTATGATGTCATAAAACACATTATATATTTAAACGGTATTTATTTTTTACCCAAAAATTGGACTGTCTCAGAAAATTATGAAAAATTGACCGTTGGATAATTTCGACATCCTAATTCCAGAAATGACATTTATTTTATCTAAAAAAATTTATAAATATGTTAATTTTCAATTTTAAAATAAAAACCGACATTTATCGAAAATTCACGGGTTTTGACAAAAATGGCATTCAAACCTTAATAAAAAAAATTTAACTGAATTCATAAAATTATAAGATCATTTATATTTAATAAAAAAATAATTTAATGATAATATTATTATTTTATTAAAATATTATTTAATTCAAAAATCCATTAATTTAATAAAATAGATTTCTTAATTAAATAATAACTAAAAACATCATTTGTACTTTTAAAAACTATTTACAATGTATCAAAAATTAATAGAAATTATATTCATTATTATATAAAAAAATAATGTACATGAACATAGTACTACTTATGTGTTACATAACCCCTTAAAATAGTCGCATAAGACCTAAGGGTAAGGTGTGCGATGGTGAAAGACTCTTGGGGTGGCTCGGATAACATCGCTCGAGTGGTAATCTCTATCAACTTCCACTTTTCTAGTAGACGGTCTCGTTCGAGCTTGACATGGTGAAACTCAGCTTGGTCTTGGTCAAGGGCGAAGCCCAAGGATGCCACCTCTTTTCCGAGCTCTCACAAATGGGCTTCATATGGGGCAATTCTACTAGATGAGGCCATCGCTTCTTTTTTCTGAGTAAATTGGATTTTTTAAGGTCCTATATTTATACTAATCATGTGGTCACTGTTCAACGGCTATATTAACAACGGTCAAAATTCATACCATAAAACCAAAGAAGTTGACATCTTATAAAAACATTTTTCATAAAGACACATTTAACTGGATCAAGAGGTATTTTCCATTAATGAAACTTTGGGTCGTTACAACATTTCACCCTTAAGAAATTTCGCCCTCGAAATTTTCATTTTCCCACACTAAAACAAATGTGGGTAACTCAACTTCATCATATCCTTCGATTCCCAAGTCGCTTCTTCAAACTTGTGTTTTCTCCACAACACCTTGACAGGGGCATTGTCTTATTTCGTAGAACTTTTTCTATACGATCTAATATCTTCACTGGTTTCTCCTCATAAGAAAGACCATATTCCAATTGTACCACCTCAGAAGAGAGTATATGTGAAGGGTCTGGTATGTAATTCCTTAAGAGGGATACATGAAAGACATCATGTACTTTTTCCATAGTAGGTGGAAGTGCTAGTCGATAGGCCACAGCCCCGACACGATCAAGAATCTCGAAGGGGTCGATGTACCTTGGACTTAACTTCCCATTCTTTCCAAACCTCATGACCATCGTCCATAGAGATATGTGTAGAAAAACCATGTCTCCAACTTTAAACTCAAGGTTTCCTTAACGGTTATCTGCATAACTCTTTTATCGACTCTGAGCTGTCTGGATATGCTGCTGAATGGTTTTCACCTTCTCCACCATTTCCTCGACCATTTCTGGTCCAAGAAGCTTATGTTCACCGACTTCATCCCAACATGCCGATGTTCTACACCTTTTCCCATACAGGGCTTCATATGGTGCCATTTGGATGCTCGAGTGGAAACTGTTATTATAAGGGAACTCAATAAGAGGAAGATGTTGATCCCATCCTCCTTTAAAGTCCATTGAGTAGTCCCTTAATATATCCTCAAGTGTTTGGATAGTCCTCTCGGATTGGCCATCAATTTGAGGATGATAGGCCATACTGAAGTTCGGTTCAATATTCATAGCATGTTGAAGACTCTTCCAAAACATAGAGGTGAATCTTGGATTTTGGTCATTCACAATAGATAGTGTTACTCCATGCAACCATACCACTTCCCTGATATAAATCTGTGCTAGTTGATCCAAAGAGAAATCCTCTTGAATAGAAATGAAGTGTGCAGTCTTTTTAAGACGATCCACAACAACCCAGATTGCATTGTTGCCTTTGGATGTCCTTGGAAGTCCGGTGACAAAGTCCATGGTGATGTTATCCCATTTACATTCTGGTATGGGAAATGGTTTCATCATTTCCTTAGACTTCTGCCTCTCTGCCTTCACTTGCTGACACACCAGGCACTTTGATGTATATTCAGCGATCTCCTTATTCTTATTATCCCACCAAAAGTTTTCTTGGAGATCTCGATACATATTTGTTCTCCCAGGGTGAATAGAGAAATTTGAACTATGTAAATCATCCAAAAGTTCCTTCTTCAGCTCCATACTTGATGGAACACATAGTCTTTTCCCAAAACGCACAATTCCTTCTTCATTAACATTAAACTCCGAGGATTTCCCCTTTTTGATAGCTTCCACTTTTTCTTGAATTCCCACATCATCCTTTTGAGCATCCTTTAACCTTTCCAAAAGAGATGGTTGAGCAATAATTTGTGAAAGGATTGATGATGTTACCTTCTTTATGATTCCCACGTCCAACTTCATCAAGTCTATGAAGAATGGATCCTTCTAAATTCTCATCATTGGTAGAATGGATGGATCCTTTCTACTTAGGGCATCTGCCACCTTGTTCGCTTTTCCAGGGTGGTAATGTATTGAACAATAATAATCTTTGAGGAGCTCTATCCATCTTTTCTGGAGGATATTAGGCTCTTTCTGTGTGAATATATATTTAAGACTCTTGTGGTCAGTATATATCTCACATTTCTCTCCATAAAGATAATGCCGCCAGATTTTCATGGCAAAGATCACATCCGCCAACCCCAGATCATGCGTTGGATAGTTTCACTCATGGATTTTCAACTACCTTGAGGCATAGGATATCACTTTATCATCCTCCATCAGCACACAGCCTATGCCCTTATTTGAGGCATCACTGAATACAACAAAAAGTTCTCCACTTATGGGTAAAGTGAGCATGGGTGCAGTGATAAGACTCCTTTTCAACTCCTTGAAGCTTTCTTCACATTCATCACTCCAAGAAAACATTAATCCCTTTTGAGTTAGCTTGGTATGAGGGTTGGACAATCATGAGAAATTTCTCACAAATAGTCGATAATATCTAGCTAACCCCAAGAAGCTATGGATATCTGTTATCGACGTTGGCCTCAGTCATCCCTCAATTGCATTTGTTTTAGATGGGTATATAGATATCCCATTGCTTGTGATGATATGGCCCATGAATGAGACCTCCTTCAACCAAAACTCACACTTTTTGTACTTTGCATAGAGCTTCTCCTTGCGAAAATTCTCTAGTACAGTTTTTAGATTCTCCTCATGATCCTCCTTGGTTTTTGAGTATATTAGAATATCATCTATAAATACTACCACAAATTTGTCAAGGTAATATCTCAAGACTCTATTCATCAGGTCCATGAATATTGTTGGAGCATTGGTGAGTCTGAAAGTCATTAATATGAATTCATAGTGCTTGTATCTTGTACAAAAAAGAAGTCTTGGGGACATCTTCCTTCTTCACCCTTACTTCATAATATCCCGACCGAAAATCAACCTTGGAGAAGTATTGTGCTCCACGCAGCTGATCAAACAATTCATCGATTCTTGGGAGAGGATACATGTTCTTTATTGTGATTTTGTTAAGTTCATGATAATCGATGCAGAGCCGCATTGACCCATCCTTCTTATTGACGAATAGGGATGGTTCACCCCATGGTGAAGTAATTGGGAATATAAATCATTTATCCAGATTATCATGTAGTAGTTTTTTCATCTCTTCAAGCTCAACAACATCCATTCTACATGGAGTCTTGGATATTGGTAGCACCCCAGGTATAAGTTCAATTGGGAACTCGAAATCTCTTCTAGGATGAAGACCAGGCAGTTCCTCAGGAAACACTTCATCGAATTCCCTCACAATAGACATTTCTTCAAGGATGGTATCTTCCTTGGACTCAATCATCTGAGCCAGATACGCGTGCTCATAAGTTAGTAATATCCATGCTTGAGATGATGGAGCTAAAAGAGATTCATCTTCCTCTTGACACTTGTAATGAATTGGGAGTCGATTCTCCATATGGAGTGTGATTTCCATCTCTCGACAATTTATGTTGGCTCTATATAAGGAATGCCAATCCATGGCAATAATTGCATCAAATTCCACCATAGGGAGTATGATGAGGTTCGCTGGGAAATTCAATCCACAGATTATAGCAGTGGAGGACTTATACTCATGGGATGCAATGATTCCCCATTTTCTGTACTCACCGACATCTTTACTTCCATGATTTGTGGTGGTGATGGGATTTTTCTAATAAACTTTCGAGATATAAATGAATGCGTAGAACCCGAATCAAAAAATACGTTCACTATTCTTGAATGAATAACTAGCGTACCTATCACCACTTCATTGTCGGGGTTCACTTCGGCATAAGTGATGGCAAAATCTCTTCCTTACTGTCTTGGAGGTTGTTGGTTTCCTCCGATAACCCTTGGATTAGGGCACTGATTTGAAAAATGACCCGGTTCATTGCATTTGTAGAATTTAAAAACGTGTTGAGGTTCGAACGGAACGTTCCTCTCCTTTGTCGCAGCTGTGGGTCCTTCTTGCTGACAGTTAATAGTTAGGTGCCCTTCTCTTCCACACCTGAATCATTTTCTCGTCCCCTTAAGGAAATTTCCAGGGGGCTTCTTCCCACACTTTTGGCAAGTGGGGTGCTAGATCTTCTTAGCACCATTGGAATTATCCATCGGACAACTATCATTGAAGTCCACCTTACGCTTCTTGTCCCCATGATACCCCTGTGATTCCCCAATCTCCATTTCAACCTTGAGGGCACATCGGACAATTTCCTCATAGCTTTCAAAGTCACGGATCACTAATGCTTTCCGCAAGCTTGGCTTCAGCCCACCAAAGAAGCAGTCAACCTTGCATTTGGGGGCAACGACAAAGCCGAAAGCATATCGTGTAAGCCTTGTGAAGTTTTCCTCGTACGCTCCAACAGATTCTTCATCTTTTTGCTTGAGGGAAAGGAAGTCCCTTTCCATCTTAAGCAGGAGGGTGCGCGGGAAATATTTATCAAAAAACATCTTCTAGAAATCCTTCAATTCTAACACCTCGATATCCTCCTCAGGCATCGTATTTTTGATCAACATCCACCATTGATCAGCTTCACCACCCATACGATAAGCCGCCATGAGAACCTTCTCTTGTTCAGAACATTGGAGGATGGAGAAGATCTTTTAAATGGAGTTGATCCATTGTTCAGTGATCGTGGGATCAGATGATCCACTAAAAGTAGGAGGCCTTTGTCTCATGAAGCTCTCGATAGCGACTTGTTCTTTCTTAGGGGGGGTTGAACATTCCTATTGACCCATGTTTCTATTCAAAATATGAGTTATCTAAGAGAGAAGTGTGTCAAAGTTCGTGATTCCCGCTCCCATTGGATTTGGCATATCATTAGTACAGTCATCACACTGATCTTCACAACGGTTGTTGGCCCGAGTCCTCCTATTACTGGCCATTGGCTGGAATAAAAGGAAAGTTAGGGGTAACACATAAAGGGTAATCTAAATACAAAAGTTGATGACTCAAAAATAAACTTTTATTTCCTTAACTCATGAGTCTATAAGCTTCAATCTCGGCTTTTCATGATCTACTTTCTAACATATATTCTTAGGGGAATTTTTTCCTTAATAAGAGTTCATACTAAGATTGTGAATTTATCAAAACATATCCCCCGGGAGTGTCGTAACCAAGAGTGCAGCAATACCCGTTGTCGTGCACCAGTTCCCATTCAATTCTAGCTCAAAGCGGTGTTTTCGGGTTTTACCCCTAGGATACATCTGTGCTAGAGCCGCCTCTACCTGCTCGTATCTTGACAGGGATGTATTTGTTTGATAAACCACTTACATAGTATTTACCAAAACATAGGGATTTTTTTATTGTACTTAGTCTTGTATCTAAGGCTTTTCTAGGGATTTCATAATCCCAAAAATAACTAAACCTATCCTCTAATACCAACTATGACAACCCTGCTTTTTTATTACAACTTAAACATGATTTATTACATAAAACTTCACTTGATACAACAAATAAGATCGAGAGGTATAGTGTCTTTGGGGATTAGGATCATTACATAAAAACTTAAAACATGAAATACAACATCTTTATTGAAAACTTCCTTTACATGACCACTACATTCCCTCGTACTTAGCATTGCATGGGATAACCTGAGGACATGTATAAGAATAGGGTGAGATATAAAGCCTAGTAAGGGAGTACACATTGAATAACATGAGGAGTACAATACATGTTAGACAATAGGCATATCAATATAGAATATAAGAAACATGAACATAAAGGCATGATAAATCATGATAATCATAACATGGAAATGTGGCAACAACACTTAACATGGAATTAGCATGAGCCAAGGCTAACTGCACATAAAGCATGAGTAAACCCTCATTGCACATGAATCACGAGTAAAACCTCGTTGCACTTGAATTAGCATGAGTCAACACTCATTTCACATAAAGTATCATGATACTATACTTTACCCAATGCATTGGAGTTCTATAAGGGCGCACCCTTCTTAAACATTTCATTTCATGCATAAGTGTGCCACATGGATCATAAAACATGGATTCATAAAACATAATCAATTATTCCACGATAAAGGAATGATTAATTCATACATTAAACTTTACAATCAATAAGTAATTGTGCATAAAGGTGAATACCCTTGATGGAGAAATGGGTATGGTATTCACTACACAATGACATTGGCTTAGAAGATCGGTGTAATTTCGGCAGCGTAACGGCGAGACATAAGAATTCATAAAAAATGGTTGATGAGAGAGAAAGATGTTCTTCATCATATTTACATGTAATGGACAGTAAGGAGGTCATATAGATACATTTCCCAATAATTGTAATGGAATTCAGATTCATGATGTAAATGTATTTCTTGAATGTAAAAGAGGGGAGAGAAGTTATTTTCAGAATTTAGGCATAGTAACGGGTGTACATGGGAGGCATTTAATGAGAGAGAAAGGGTCTCCCATAATTAAAACAATAAGAGGGAAGTATTGGGGAGGTGAGAAACCATAACCCATCATTCATAATTGAAATTAAATGGGCAATACAACTTAAAGAAAATTGACAAAAATGAGAAAGGAAGAAAAAACCCTTACTTGGAAGTGTGCTTCCAAAGGCTAGAGAGAGGCTTGTGAGAGGCTTCTTGGGATCTTGGGGCACCTTGGGAGGATTATATAGAGAGTAGGGAAGAGGATGGACGAACTAAAAAGGCATTGAGTGAGGAGGAAGTGGGATATTGGGTGGGTTTATATAGGAAAGGTGAGGGAATTATTTATTGTTTTGGTTTGGGACCCCTTATATTAAATTAATCCAAACCACAAACCATCCCATGGTTTTTGCCCATGGTTTTTGGAAAAGGGAAGAGGAAAACAATATTTTATAAGGCCAAAGTCCTAAATTCTTAAAATTTTAGGGTTTCTTATGTGTTGGTGAGTCACACTCCCATGGAAATTAATTTAAAAAGGCAAAGTGTTGAATATGTCTTGAGGGGTCCATTAATGCTTTGAAAAGTTAGTCAAACAAACCCAAATTCACATTATATTAATGATAAAAAATATATTTTCCGAAAATAAGGATTATGGTATTTTATTACATCATCATTGGGTCATTATGATGTCATAAAACACATTATATATTTAAACGGTATTTAATTTTTACCCAAAAATTTGACTGTCTCAGAAAATTATGAAAAAATCACTGTTGGATAATTTTGACGTCCTGATTCCAGAAATGACATTTATTTTATCTAAAAAAATTTCTAAATATGTTAATCTTCACTTTTAAAATAAAAACCGACATTTATCGAAAATTCACGGGTTTTGACAAAAATGGCCTTCAAACCATAATAAAAAAATTTAATTGCATTCATAAAATTATAAGATAATTTATATTTAATAAAAAATTAATTTAATAATATTATTATTATTTTATTAAAATATTATTTAATTCAAAAATCCCTTAATTTAATAAAATATATTTCTTAATTAAATAATAACTAAAAACACTATTTGTACTATTAAAAACTATTTACAATGTATCAAAAATAACTAGAAATTATATTCATTATTATATACAAAAATAATGTACATGAACATAGTACTACTTATTTGTTCAATAACCCCTTAAAATAGTCGCATAAGTCCTAAGGGTAAGGTGTGCGATGGTGACATACTCTTGGGCGGCTCAGATAACATCGCTCGAGTGGTAATCTGTATCAACTTCCACTTTTCCCGTAGACGGTCTCGTTCAAGCTTGACATGGTGAAGCTTAGCTTGGGCTTGGTCAAGGGAGAATCCCAATGATACCACCTCTTTTCCTATCTCTGAAAAATGGGCTTTGTATAGGGAAATTCTACAGGATGAGGCCATTGCTTCTTTTGTCTAAGTAAATTGGATTTGTTAAGGTCCTATATTTATACTAATCATGTGGTCACTGTTCAACGGCTATATTAACAACGGTCAAAATTCTTAACAGAAAACCAAAGAAGTTGACATCATATAAAAACTTTTTTCATAAAAAGAAATTTAACTGGATCCAGAGGGATTTTCCATTAATGAAACTTTGGGTCGTTACATAGACTAATTAAATAAAAGTAGTGAAAGGGATATGATAATTATGTGACCTCTAACATCACACTAAAGCCTACTAGGGTGGAATCTATAAACAACGAGAAAAATATTTATCAATCTATTTGATCTACCGAAATAATTCAATGAAAATATCCTAATGAAAAATAAATCTATGTGAATAATTAATTAAAGCCTTTTAATTATAAAAATTATAAGAATATTACATATTTCTTGTAAATTGATCTTGTTCTATGATATTTCCTTATATTCTTGAAATAGAACGTATTCAAATGGTTATATATGATAATTCCCAATGAAGTGAGTTAAATGATTAGACTAATATTTTACCATATCATCGGATGTTGGGGAATAATATCCAAAAATGTTTGACAATTAAATATTTACCCAATTAGATAAAAAAAAACATTTCTTATTGGGAAAACCTATAATGTAGTTGAGTAACATCTTCAAAAGATAATATAAAAAATAAGGGGATTTTTAATAATTCCAAAAAAAGGGATACCTAAATTTTGTGCTTATATGACCAAAAAATTTGAAAACATGGCACACATTATCATTAGTTCATGTCTGAATCAAAAAGTTTAAACAATAATTCCCACTACAATATTGGAGGTGATTTTTTTATCTTGGTATTCTTATAATGGTTGATGTAATCAAATTCTGTGAAGTAAGGAGTAAGAACTAGAGGACTCACAAACACCCAAACATTTGTTAAACAAATAAGAATTCCTTCACCCAGCTCTAGAAGTATGGGAATTTCACAACCAAATAATGATTTCATGAGATGATGAATCAACATAAATATCATTTAATATTGATTAAATGAAATACTCCTTCATTGACATGGATGACTCAAATTAACTTGTAATTCATAGCAATGATCTTTGGTGGTCCATAGTGGTGATGAAATATATGGTAAAAATAACCATACAAATACAATTATATTTTTTATTGAGGACATATATGCATCGAAGACATTATGACATGGACTCCAAAAGACTAAAATAGAAAATTAATCAATCCCTAAGTCCAATAGTTCTAGATTTTATACTAACATATTTGAAAAAATATTAGTAGAAAAAGTATTCAATTTATCAACACTGATATGTAGGGATGATACATAGAACTGATCCATGGATAGAAAAAGCACACTCAATTTCTTGTTAGTTAATTTTTTCTCCAAAATAGATAGCTTAATCCCATAATCCTCATGATTGGTAGTAGTCACACTAAAAGAAGCCTAGTTCCTTAGCAAAATAAATATGAAATATTTAATAAACTCTCTAATTTCACAATATGGAATTCAATTATAGACACTCATCACCCCTTTAAGTAACAAAATGAGGCCCTTATTCTATATTTTTGGTTCCTCTAAAAATTGATAATTATTTGATTACTATAGATTCATTCTATGAGAAAAATGGATCCCCTATGTGTCACATAGTCATTTCATTCGTAGGAAAAAACTAATAAATATATATACTTGGGGATATATAAGCCTTGATTATATTTCTAATGATTGATAACATCTAAAATAACTAATCAATAATTGAATATTTCTATAAACTGTACCTCATCCATATATAAATACTTTAAAATTATAGCTATAGAAAAATTAATTATTCTCCCTCTGAAAAATAATTCAAGGATATTAAAAATGAAAAAAATTCCCCCTTGTGAGGATAAGATTCAATATTCAATCTGAATACCTCATTTTCAATTCATCAAAAATGGGGGTCCATGATGATAGTAAATTAAACACCATACCGTGAAGACCATGATTTCATAATCACACAATAGTTCAATTTTGATGTCATTGATTTCTAAATTAATATATTCATAGGCATGGAGAGGTTATTTAAGATAAGAAATCAACTTTTGAGTCCTTTGATTATTAATACATTTATGCAGGTTATTAAAATGGTTTGGGGAATGAACGATTTGTGCATAACAAAAAATAAAAAATTACCCACAATTACTTCTAAAATACTCATTGTAGTTACTAGATATTAATTATTAAATACATTGGGTTTCTTATAAACAAAATTATGTTAAAATATTTTTATCGGGTAATTCACCAGCCTGTGACATCCAATGACATGGACCCTCTAATTAATTCACTCTCACATATTTGTTGAGGGGATGTTTCCCTCAAGAAAACAAAATAATGTGATGAAGAGACTACAATTTTTCACATGTATTAATTTTTATGTTTTAAATATTTACCTTAACATAGGTTTGAATGATATTTTTTCAAAACAACCATGTGTCTTTAATTTTCTAGATTGAACTTGGAAGAATAAAATAATGTTTACTCAAAATTAAAACTATTGTAATTGTATCAAAATTTCCAAATATATTCATCAGTTCTATAAAATATTTCGATACTAATGGAATTAATAATTTCCATGTATCCCCTATAAAATCCAAAGGGGTGAGTAAATGTTACACTCTTAGGAACAGTGAAATAGATTATGAAAATAGTGATCCTCCACCAATGTTGGAGTATACTTTCTAAAATACAATTGATTAACATTGATATTTAAATTTAGGTTATGTGGAAGTGCAATAATGAATATTAATCAGTTCTACTCTAACCCTTAAAGTAATGGACAATTATATTTCATTAATTATAAAATAGTTATATGTGTTCACAAGGAACTACAAAAATTTATTAACTTCGATCCCAATGTATCTTCTCATCCCATGAGTATACCAAAAAAATTTTAAATAGGTGTAAAAGAAAATGCTTTAGAAAATGATCTTATGATAGAAGATGAAATCAATAATCTAATTAAGGAAATTTTTATTTGGAATGTTTTTGAAAAACATTGGTTGATAAAATTCACATAAAAAAGGGTAAACCGTGGTCTAATTCCACTTCAAATATTCAAACAACATTTTCCCAAAATATGACTTCTCTATCATGATCATAGTAATATTGACAAATTTGACCTACTTTCAAGCCCTTTATTATAGATAGTTATTCTAGATTTAACTAGATTCAAATGGACCCTATAGATCTTTACACATTATTTAGTTCATCCCAAGGGGTACACAACTCGCATGTATTACACTTTGGAATGAAAAACACCAGATCCACTGATTATTATGGAACAAATCATATCCTTAAATCAATCATGGGGAGTATTATAAATTGATATAAAGATGATCTATTGATAAAATCCCAATGGTATAGTTATCAAATCAGAATACATAATTTGGTATTTGAAGAAGAACTATCTAAAAACCATGATAAGTATTGTGTCTAATGTGATTTGTGGTGATAATAGAAAAATTCCATTGATTTGTGGGATGAAATTACGATTTCAAATTCTATCTGGGAAATATCATGGAAATTCTAGACATTATTCTTCATAAAAACAGACGGAATTTTAATAGACTCTAAGTGAACCTTTAATACATCATGTTATTCATATACAACATTATCTGAAGGTAAATTACTTATATGCTGATTTTAATGGAAGGGTTGAACAAGAATTAGAATGAAAATTTCCAAAATGTGTTCGATTTCATCAATAAGTACTTTTTACATCCTCTAGTACTAATAAATAAAAAATAAGATAATCATATTTTCCAGTATATAGAATCCATGCATACATATATTATAATAGTTTTCACCCATGCAAATTTTCTTTAGGAAATAAATAAGATGAATTGTTTTTGTGGAAAAATGTTAGAGGTTTAGACAAGATATTTTGATATTGTGAACAAAAAGCTTTCATTGATCTTTATGGTGAAAATTATTAAAAAATTTCTAAAAAATCATAAAGACCACATTGCTCTGAAAATTAATTTTCCAAAATATATTTTTACTTAAAAAATTATAACTGGATACCGGGCCTGAGGTGTAGTTATTATATGAAAAATAACATTCAATTTAAGTCTCAAATTGAGATCAAAGAAAAATCCAGACATGGTTTTATTTCAACATATTTTACATTAAAATAGTCCTTAATAAATATGTAACTCCACGAAAAAAATTGTTCTCTATCCATGAAACATACTAGGAATAAGAAATGTACATTGACAATTCTTAATTGTCTATAATAGGAATAATGATGGAAGGACAATTCTGAACATGGTGTATTTAGGGATTATGTTTGTCTCTATAATGAATTCAGTTATTCCCAACTATTTTCATATATCAAAAAAGTGTAACAATAATGTGTTATAATATTAATCCATCATCATAGGATTAATTATAATAATATATATATTGGTTCCTTTATTAAACCTCAAAGGTTACTCAGTCATATTAATCAAGGAAATAAATAGTGATTATTCTAATAAAAAGGTAAATCAGATTATCATATTTGATGATGCATGAAGTTGAATGGTTGAGTTCAAGTCAAGTATAACAAAATACCACATTCTATTTTTATTTTATTCATAGACATATATATTTTCCAATGTTTCTACAACCATAGAAGAACTAGATCAATGTGAAATAGTAATTCATATCACACAATAATGGGGGGGTTGATATATTTTTTCTGTAAATAAACATTGATGATATGGTTGTTTTGAATATTTCAGAGTTTATATTATATTTCACAATAGTGTAGTCTTAGAAACTATTTCATAGGTCTTATATAGTTTGATTATCTCCTTTTTTAATTCATTTGAATATTAATATTTATCTTATTAAAATTAAATCAAATTTAGTTTGTAATCCTGGGATAATATTTTTTTATGATTTTATGAAAAAAAGTAATGATTAGTGGTTAAAAATTAATTATTGGTATAAAAATGATTTTTTGTAGGGATTTGAAACATTGGAATGTTTAGGGAAATATATAATCAACATACGATAAAACTTTTAAGTCTTATAGGAATGTATATGGTAGTTTTCTCTTCTTGGATGGTGTAGATTATAAGGCCCATCCTTATATATTACATAATCATGATTTAAGTCAAGAATTCACATTGTGGATCTTTTAATGTTTAGTGTTTTAGAGAATTAGGCTATAATTATTACATTACATCTCAAGAGATTACAATGTAGACACTTAAACTATATCCAATTTTTTTACTATAATAAAACTACTTAAATAAAAAAATAATTATTTTCTTCATATAAAACTTCTTGAATTCTTCCATTCCATTTAACCATCTTTATACCCTATGAAAAAAATTAAGAAACATGGGATGAGAATAAAAATCTCAGTAAGGGTTATAAAATAAAGAAAGAAATCATTAGTCAATCAATACATACAAATCAATGAAATCATACTCTTCAGTCATAAAACATATTTTCTTTAACACACCTCACAAAACAATAAGATTTATGAATAAAACATAGAAATAATAAATCATAAAGGTAACTTAGGTCATCCATATCATACGTACATTTTATGTTTCACAACTATATATAGATTAACGTTTTTTATACACATCAAAGTATATTATTTAAATAACTTAGGAGAAACATTAATGTTTACCTCCGTCACATTTCCTAATGAATTTGAAAGCTATTTCGGGCTCACCTTCCCTAGGTTTATCACGGAACCACTCGTATTTGGTTTATCATGTAACCATCCATAAAATGTAAATGTACCATTAAAAATTATAACTCATAAAAGATTGAAATTATCAACATTTCACTCATCAACCACAATGAATCAATTCAAGTTATTGAAATATTAAATCCATTTCCAAAACCGTTTATAACATTTAATAAAGGAATTATTGAATCAATGTGTCCCATACCACTTTGAATTGTTTAAAATGTATTACCATTTTAAAATATTCAAGTCCATTTTGAAGTGAACTGTGTTGCATTAGTTGTCAATGAGGCATGATGTTTTCATAAGATGAATGTATGTAAAGGAATGTCAAGATGTGAATGACAAAGGATGTGATGGTGTTGGTGAGGAAAGGAGAATGGCCATGGTACTAAGATGCATGTCACTTAGGAGATTCACTAAGTGACATAGGATGTTGTGGTTGAAACATTCTCTATGAATATCAGACGATTGTAGAACTGATCTTAATGTTTCAATACTTGTATCAAGATGATACTAAGTTACACCACTTGAAGAATGAATGATTATGGAGCATCATTACATCAGACGATTGATGAGCTGATCTTTAAGTTCCAAGAACTTGTATCAACTGGATACAATGTCACCACATTATTAGAAGACCATGCATTGTTAAGACAATGCATGAGGAGATGAATATGATCCATCCACACCTCCTAAGTGGATGATGTGGATTAATGAAGACCATGTACTATCTCTTAGTGCATGATGAATTAAATATGATCCAACTTTATCTCTGATTGGATCACTAAAGAATGTGGAAGAATTATTTAATTCAGGAGTTTCAGTTGAAGGAAGAACCTTCTACATTTCCCTCCTAAGTGAAGATTATTTGTTGAGAAGGATTTAGGAATTAAAATGAAGAAGAAGATGAGAATAAATGAAGATAAAGGATGGCTTGAAGTGGATTTGGCATTTGATATGGCTTGAACTTATGGGGAACTTTGTTTTTAACAAAGTCTTATTTCCATACTTTGCCAAAAAATTGGCCAGCAAAGGGCCATCCACGGGTTCAACCCCAAGGCACATGTGGGCCTAGGCGCAACTCCCATGGGGGATCCCATGGAGCAAGTCCAAGGCGGCAGGGACATGCGGGGGTGTCACGCCCGGGCAGCAGGGGCGCAGGAGCACGCCCGCGAGAGCGCCAGAGCGCATAGAGGGCGCTAGTAGCACACCCGAGTGGCAGGGGTGGGCGCAAGAGTGCGCCCGCTAAGAGAACATTGTGCGGGGCGGCACCGTGGAGGGAGAAGTTCAATTGGCCGTCTCTGGGAGTGGCTGGTTGATAAACCACGGAAAATCCGCTCTGCGATTCGATGTGGGACGCGCAAATTTCACCGGGAGCGCATCCTGGCCGCACGATCGATTGCGTGCTAGATCGCAGCCGCTCATCTCATCCGCCACGCGCCGCGATCTAATCCAGCCGTTGAAGATCTTTTAAATGCCGCATCTGACGGCTCCGAGGCGTCTCCTTCCTCAAGCTCATCCGAAGGCCACCCGACGTCCCCCGCTGAACCAGAGGGTCTCCGAGCACCGATCTTGAGCTCCCGGCCACTGTTGATCAATCCGAAGACACCATTGAGATCATCTGAGCATAAAGAACACATCCATGCCTAAAAATGGGTGTGCATGCAACAACGTGAGAATTTGGAGTTCGGCCAAAGGAAAATGAAGTGCCGAGGCTATGTTGGTTAATATTTTGCATGGATCGCCCTTAGACGAAGGGCGTGCATGCGTTCTAAGTCGCATGCATGTGAAGGAGGAAAATAAAAATTCAGTCCGCGTTGAACAGAGGATAAAAATCAAGATTTGAAAAATCTTGAAGATCCGAAATCTTCGGGATCTCACGTGGATGGGCCGAAGAATTCCTCACCTATAAAAGGAGCACCTGAGGCTCTCAAAATGCTTTCTGATCCTTTGTTGAAAAATCTGAAGTCCCGTGAGTGCTCTCTGCCTCGTGAAGAAAGAAGTCTGGCGCATTCTACTTGCGCGGCTGAGGTTCCTTTCGCGAACACTTGCGTGAAAGAAGAAGAAGGATTCCCTGCGCGCCTTCCCCTTGCGCGGTAGGAAGACCCGAGGCCGCATCACTTGCGCACCCCGCGGTTGGCCGAGGTCTTGCGCGGCCCTTGTGCTTGAGGTTTGCGTGGTAGTGTCTACCCAAGGCACTTGCACGCCGCTTGTGCTCTTGCACCAAGACGCTTGTGCCTTGCACCCATTGGACTTGCGCGCTTTGAAGAAAAAGGAAGACCCGAGGCTTGGCACCTTGCACAGCAGTAGTGAAGAAGATAAGGCCGCTTTCCTCTGTGAAGAATAGTGGCCGCACCTAGCGCGCCTCCCTTGTGTGCATAGTAAAGAAAATACCCTACGGTGTGTGTGCTAAACAAAAGAAAGGCCGAGGCTTTGCCTCGTGTATGTGCAAAGTGAAGGAGAACATTTACGGGCAGTGGGTGTGCAAGGAGGAGTGGAAGGTCGTGGCCCTAGTGTGTGCATAAGGAGGAATACTACACCAAGTAGTATGTGCAAAGAAAGAACAAGGCCAAGGCTAGCACCCATGTGGACAAAATTTATATAATTTGTGTGTGCTTAACAAGTGTGAAGGCCAAGCTCAAGTGTGTGCCAAAGTGAAGAAGTTTTGTGTGCAAAGAGACAAGAAGGTCGAACCTAGTGTGTGCACTAAGAACAGTGTACACACTTAGAAGAAGAGGAGGATACTCACACTAAAGTATAACACACATTAAGTGTGTGTAAACAAATTGAACAAAGTGTGTGAAGGAAGAAGGTGTGTGTGCTTAAGGAATTATCACCCTTTAAGGGTTTATCACACCAAGAGGAAAAGAAGGGAAGTGCATGCTTACATGCATGCACGTGCACACGTGAACAAGTTGAATCTGCTTGTGTGCATATTGAGAAGTCCAAGACCAGAAGATCTTGAAGAATCAGAGTTTCCATGCATTCAGTGCATGAAGTTGAATTGGAGACAGACTGAAGCCAGACTGAAGTTAGAGATATCAGTTCTCTGAGTTTTCAGTGATTGAGAAGAGCCTGATCAACAGAAGTGATCAGAAGTGAAGAGCAAGACCAACAGACCTTATCAGAGGCTGTTGAAGATTCTTGAAGAGAGAGGCCAGGTCATCCTGAGAAGAAGGAGATAAATCCTGAGCAAGACGAGAATACCTGATCAAGTGATCAGAAGTGAAGAGCAAGGCCATCAGTCTTTATCCCAGACTGTTGAAGATACTTGAAGAAGCTTAAAGTGAAGAAGAGCTACTCGTGTGACTCGAGGAGCCAGGAGAAGCCCCCTGTGAGACTCAGGGTGGAAGAAGTCTTCAGTGGGATTCTGGAGTAGGCCAGTGGGACTCTGGTAACACTGTGGGACGTAGTATAAAGACCCTCATGTGGGACTCAGGAGAGATACAGTGGGACTCTGTATCGACCATTGTAATACTAATAGATTATAATGGAAGAAACCATGTTGGGGTGTTTAACCAACATGGCAAGGACGTAGGCCTTTAGTGCTGAACCTTGTAAATCCTTGTGTCTTGTGCCTTTACATTTACTGCATCACTCGAGGAAAGGCTGAGAGATACAAGAAGAGTGGATCGAGGCCTTAACAAGCCATAGAGGCTTAATTGATAAAGAATCAATTAGTAAAAAGTTTTAAGGGATCACTGATTCACCCCCTCCCCCTCTCAGTGATTCACACTGATCTGGGCACTGCAATTGGTATCAGAGGGAAGGTTACCTCTAAAAGATCCAAGGGAGTATTTATAAAGTGCAGATTTGAGGAAGTGAGCAAATACCCTCAAATGGAGATATCTACCAAGACTCTGAAAAATAGGAAGAAGAAACAGGCAAAGAAGATGAAGAAAGCCTGTCCTAGCTGTGATGAAGTTGGTACAATGAATGATCTTCAAAATGCACTCAAATATCTTCAGAAGACAGTCCCCAAAGAAGTGGCAATGTGTATTACTACTGGCATCCTTGATCTTCAAGAAGAACAATTACAGCTAGAAGAAGAATCTAATGCAATGGAAGATCAGTTGGCAAAAAGGGTTGGCATAACCAACACTCTCAGAAAGCTGGTGAAGGCTAAGGATGAAACAGTTTCTCTTTGTAATGAAAGATATGAAGATACTTGTGAAGAATTGCAAAGAAGCCTTTCTGAGAAAGAATTATTTCAGACAATGGTCAAAGAAGTTTTCCATGCACTGGAAAAATTGCACAGAGTTTCAATGGTTGTCAAAGATGCTCAACTATAAGACAAAGTCAAAAGGGTGAAGGAGCTGGACAATTCATTACTAGAAATAAAAAAGGTGCATGAAGACCAGTTAAAGCAGCTGGAAGAGAAATGGGAAGGAAGGCTAAGAACTATTGAGGATGAGAAGAACTCCCTCAATATGAAATGCTTAGAACTGGATGTGATATTGAAAAATCAGCAATCACCCAAAGCCAAAGCCTCCCAGACAGCTGGAAGAAGAAATGTTGCCACTCAAGTGAGCATTGAGCAGGATGATTCTAAAAGAAAGACATCCTCTAATAAAAGGGAAACATCTTCTAGAAAGAAGGTACCATCCATACCATTTTGTACTCATGATTTTAAAAGTGTTTCCACAAAAAGTATAGGATGGAAGAATAATTCCAAACAAGTATGGATGAGGAAAATGAAGAATGAAAGCTCTCCTGAAACAATACAGCTGCTCAAGAATAGTACCCAACAATCAGAAGGACTGAAGAGGTCAAGATTTGTGGGTCAGTGTTGGTGTTGTAATAAATATGGGCATTGTGCAAAGGATTGTTGGTACAATCCACTGAATGTCAAATCACAAAGCAAGATCATGCCAAGGGGGAGCAAGCCAGAAGAAAAGAAGCAACATCCATAGGTCCATAAACATCTGTTTACTACTAACAGATTTGGATTGCTTGATAACATCTGGGATGTTTGTGAAAGTGGTCAAAATGATGCATGTAAATATCCAACTGTATCCAAAGCTCAAAAGAAGAGAAGATCACAGAACCTGGCTAAGAGAGATTCCTTGGGAAGAAAGCAGAAGAAAGTTGACAATGCTCCCAAGAAGATTTTGAAAAAGGAAAAGAAGTCCTTGGAGTCTGAGTCTAAGAAGGGTGATGCATCCAGAAGGACCACCAAGAAAACATGCTTCTACTATGGAAAGAAAGGACATACCATGGATATTTGTAAACAAGCCATGAAAATAAATAGAAGCAGACTGAACTCACACAGACAATCAATCCAGAAGAAGCAGAAGGGATTGATTGAAAACAAGTTGCCTAAGAAAGGTAGCTTGATAGCATCAAAAGAACCATGTGGAACTTCCAGAACTGAGGCCACACTTCCAAACAATTTGTTAGTCATATGGCCGAATCAGTTGCAACTTGCCAGAGAACTGCAAAGAGCTGAAGATGAAGCACTGGAAATTGCTAAGGCAAAAAGGAAACAAAATATTTCACATGAATATGTGTTGAGATCCACACCAGCACAATCATCATTGAAGATCAGATGTGCAAGTGTGAAGAATGGTAAAAATGGGGCATCTCGGTTGAGAGAATCTTCTCAACCTTGTTGTTCACATTGATTAACCAAGGAGGTTTCATCTTATTCCCTTATACTTCTGGTATTTACATGTGCTAACATTGTAGGGAATTGAAGATGATGATCATTCTCATCTGGAGAGTGGTTTGGACAGAATGGAGTGCACCCCTTGAGGGGGAGCCAATCTGTAGAAGATGGGATTCTGAGATTTAATACCATCTCGAGAAAAGTGAAGGTATTCCAATCATACTTTCATCCCTTGTTTCTTAATTTTATTCATCATGACAATTAAGGGGGAGTATTGATTGAAGGAAATGGATGAAAGGGGAGCTTTATCTTTTCACTGAACTTTCTAATGAGTTTTGTGGATTATGTGCAGGATCTAGCAAATTATTGATATATCTGAAAAATTTCAAACCCCTTGAAGCATGATCTCACATGTACAGTGAATTTTGGACAGCATTGATTTCATTGGTTACATCACTCTTTTTTTCTACACCGGGTTAGCCCAAGTAGACTTAGAGATGATCTACTAAAGGTTCTTTGCTAAAGAGAACATGTGACATCATCCCTCTCTTAGTGCTTTTCAAGAAGATGCTATTCGAAGGGAGGAAGAGATATTTTGGAAGAGAGCCACACCACATATTTGCATTTGATTTCCAATAAGGGGGAGAAAATATTGGCACACATATTGACCCATTCATATGTGCTGAAGAAGTGTATTGACAACAAATACAAAGGGGGAGATTGAAGTGAACTGTGTTGCATTTGTTGTCAATGAGGCATGATGTTGTCATAAGATGAATGGATGTCAAGGAATGTCAAGATGTGAATGACAAAGGATGTGATGGTGTTGGTGAGGAAAGGAGAATGGCCATGGTACTAAGATGCATGTCACATAGGAGATTCACTAAGTGACATAGGATGTTGTGGTTGAAACATTCTCTATGAATATCAGACGATTGTAGAACTGATCTTAATGTTTCAATACTTGTATCAAGATGATACTAAGTTACACCACTTGAAGAATGAATGATTATGGAGCATCATTACATCAGACGATTGATGAGTTGATCTTTAAGTTCCAAGAACTTGTATCAACTCGATACAATGTCACCACATTATTAGAAGACCATGCATTGTTAAGACAATGCATGAAGAGATGAAGATGATCCATCCACACCTTCTAAGTGGATGATGTGGATTAATGAAGACCATTCACTATCTCTTAGTGCATGATGAATTGAAGATGATCCAACTTGATCTCTGATTGGATCACTAAAGAATGTTGTAGAATTATTTAATGTAGGAGTTTCGGTTGAAGGAAGAACCTTCTACATTTCCCTCCTAAGTGAAGATTATTTTTTGAGAAGGATTGAGGAATTCAAATGAAGAAGAAGATGAGAAGAAATGAAGAGGAAGGATGGCTTGAAGTGGATTTGGCATTTGATATGGCTTGAACTTATGGGGAACTTTGTTTTTAACAAAGTCTTATTTCTATCCTTTGCCAAAAAATTGGCCAGCAAAGGGCCAGCCATGGGTTCAACCCCAAGGCACATGTGGGCCTAGGCGCCACGCCCATGGGGGATCCCATGGAGAAATCCCAAGGTGGCAGGGACACGTGGGGGTGTCATGCCTGGGCGGCAGGGGCACAGGAGCACGCCCGCGAGAGTGCCAGAGCGCATAGAGGGCGCTAGTAGTGCGCCCGAGTGGCAGGGGTGGGCGCAAGAGCGCGCCCGCTAAGAGAACACGGTGCGGGGCGGCACCGTGGAGGGAGAAGTTCAACTGGACATCTTTGGGAGCGGCTGGTTGATAAACCATGGAAAATCCGCTCGGCGATTCGATGTGGGACGCGCAAATTTCACCGGGAGCGCATCCTGGCCGCACGATCGATCGCGCGCTGGATCACAGCCGCTCATCTCATCCGCCACGCGCCGTGATCTAATCCAGCTGTTGATGATCTTTTAAACTCCGCATCCGACGGCTCCGAGGCGTCTCCTTCCTCGAGCTCAGCCGAAGGCCACCCGACGTCCCCCGCTGAACCAGAGGGTCTCCGAGCACCGATCTTGAGCTCCCGGCCACTGTTGATCAAGCCGAAGACACCATTGAGATCATCTGAGCATAATGAACACATCCATGCCTAAAAATGGGTTTGCATGCAACAACGTGAGAATTTGGAGTTCGGCCGAAGGCAAACGAAGTGCCGAGGATATGTTGGTTAATATTTTGCATGGATCGCCCTTAGACGAAGGGTGTGCATGCATTCTAAGTCGCATGCACGTGAAGGAGGAAAATAAAAATGAAGTCCGCGTTGAACAAAGGATAAAAATCAAGATTTGAAAAATCTTGAAGATCCGAAATCTTCGGGATCTCATGTGGATGGACCGAAGAATTCCTCGCCTATAAAAGGAGCACTTGAGGCTCTCAAAATGCTTGATGATCCTTTTTTGAAAAATTCGAAGTCCCGTGAGTGCTCTCTGCCTCGCGAAGAAAGAAGTCCCGCGCATTCTACTTGCGCGACTGAGGTTCCTTTCGCGCACACTTGTGTGAAAGAAGAAGAAGGATTCCATGCGCGCCTTCCCCTTGTGCAGCAGGAAGACCCGAGGCCGCATCACTTGCGCACCCCGCGGTTGGCCGAGGTCTTGCGCGGCCCTTGTGCTTGAGGTTTGCGCGGTAGTGGCTACCCAAGGCACTTGCGCGCCACTTGTGCTCTTGCACCAAGACGCTTGTGCCTTTCACCCATTGGACTTGCGCGCTTTGAAGAAAAAGGAAGACCCGAGGCTTGGCACCTTGCACAGTAGTAGTGAAGAAGAGAAGGCCGCTTGCCTCTGTGAAGAATAGTGGCCGCACCTAGCGCGCCTCCCTTGTGTTCATAGTAAATAGAATACCCTATGGTGTGTGTGCTAAACAAAAGGAAGGCCGAGGCTTTGCCTCGTGTATGTGCAAAGTGAAGGAGAACATTTACGGGCAGTGGGTGTGCAAGGAGGAGTGGAAGGCCGTGGCCCTAGTGTGTGCATAAAGAGGAAGACTACACCAAGTAGTATGTGCAAAGAAAGAACAAGGCCAAGGCTAGCACCCATGTGGAAAAAATTTATATAATTTGTGTGTGCTTAACAACTGTGAAGGCCAAGCTCAAGTGTGTGCCAAAGTGAAGAAGTTTTGTGTGCAAAGAGACAAGAAGGTCGAACCTAGTGTGTGCACTAAGAACTGTGTACACACTTAGAAGAAGAGGAGGATACTCACACTAAAGTATAACACACATTAAGTGTGTGTAAACAAATTGAACAAAGTGTGTGAAGGAAGAAGGTGTGTGTGCTTAATGAATTATCTCTCTTTAAGGGTTTATCACACCAAGAGGAAAAGAAGGGAAGTGCATGCTTACATGCATGAACGTGCACACTTGAATAAGTTGAATCTGCTTGTGTGCATATTGAGAAGTCCAAGACCAAAAGATCTTGAAGAATCAGAGTTTCCATGCATTCAGTGCATGAAGTTGAATTGGAGACAGACTGAAGCTAGACTGAAGTTAGAGATATCATTTGTCTGAGTTTTCAGTGATTGAGAAGAGCCTGATCAACAGAAGTGATCAGAAGTGAAGAGTAAGACCAACAGACCTTATCAGAGGCTGTTGAAGATTCTTGAAGAGAGAGGCCAGGTCATCCTGAGAAGAAGGAGATAAATCCTGAGCAAGACGAGAATACCTGATCAAGTGATCAGAAGTGAAGAGCAAGGCCAGCAGTCTTTACCCCAGACTGCTGAAGATACTTGAAGAAGATTAAATTGAAGAAGTGCTACTCGTGTGACTCGAGGAGCCAGGAGAAGCCCCCTGTGAGACTCAGGGTGGAAGAAGTCTTCAGTGGGATTCTGGAGCAGGCCAGTGGGAATCTGGTAACACTGTGGGATGCAGTATAAAGACCCTCCTGTGGGACTCAAGAGAGATACAGTGGGACTATGTATCGACCATTGTAATACTAACAGATTATAATGGAAGAAACCATGTTGGGGTGTTTAACCAACATGGCAAGGACGTAGGCCTTTGGTGCCGAACCTTGTAAATCCTTGTGTCTTGTGCCTTTATATTTACTGCATCACTCGAGGAAAGGCTGAGAGATACAAGAAGAGTGGATCGAGGCCTTAACAAGCCATAGAGGTTTAATTGATAAAGAATCAATTAGTAAAAAGTTTTAAGGGATCACTGATTCACCCCCTCCCCCTCTCAGTGATTCACACTGATCTGGGCACTTCACATTTAAATAAATTCTAAAAACCCATATTGAAAAATGGTCATGAAATATAAGGTTTTAAATAAATCTTTAAAAAATTTAAAATTATGTTT
Organism: Viscum album; assembly: GCA_963277665.1. Taxonomy (NCBI): domain Eukaryota; kingdom Viridiplantae; phylum Streptophyta; class Magnoliopsida; order Santalales; family Viscaceae; genus Viscum; species Viscum album. Next base: position 31,376,993 of record OY728159.1, read on the forward strand.
TAGTTAAAGAGTCATTTTCCAATTGAAAAAATACATGTATAATAATAATTACAGAATAAAATTAAACAATGATTATAATATCACGAGAATAAGGGGGTTTATGATATAATATTTTGATGGGAAGTAAATACACCATATAATGTTTTTACTACATAACCTCAAATAATTCTAAATGGATTTTAAATTGAGACACAATCCCTTAAAAAGATCATATCCTTAGATTAAGTATAAATAAATGGTGTAATTATATGTTCCAAATATAAATACACTCAATATAAGTGGATATTAAGTTTAAAACAATAAGAGTTCATTCAAACATATTCCTGAAAAAAAAATTACCAATGACATGGATATTTAACTTAATGAATTCATAATTAGCTAAGATTTCCCTTACAAAGTTCGTATAAATGACATAAGAATATATCAATGGAGTGATTATGTGTTAAAAATGTATGTCCACGTAAAGGGAAGTGGAAATTACAACATAAATAAATAAACAATGATTCCACACATAGTCATGGCATAGTATAATCAACTATGTATGCATAATACACATTCAAAAAAATTGAGTTTAGAAATTCTATTAGGAAAATTCGGCAGCCTAACAACGTCACTTAAAAATCCAGAAAATGAGTAGATGAGAGAGAAAAGGTTCTATCGACACTTAAAAATAAAATTTACATCAATAAAAATATATAATATTTTTTCCAACATAAGAAAATGGATATTAAAATAAATAACATAAAATAAGTCTTTGACTAAAATATGAGTGTGAAAGGTACCCTTACCTTTTGTACGACTTGTATTGTTCGTTGTTTATCTCCTTGAATAATTAATATAAGTTAATTATAAATTATTTTAAAAAAATCTTGTTTATTATTACTTTTATATCTCTTACTACAATATCATAACAAACATATAATTTCTCATGTTCATATCATTATTTTGTTCTGCGTTCGGTACTTGAGTCAAAAATGAACTTGTTATAATTAAAAATTGTCCATGTGGTCAAGAGACTATTATCTCTAGAACTATATTCCTGATTTAAATAGCATATATATCATGTATATATGTATTTAAGAACACTATATATGTATTTTATAATATTTTATATCTTTTTGGTATAAGAAAATGAAATGCACCGTTCATGGAGACGGTAAGTCATATGTACTCATGAATGCTATTTTCATTTCTTTTTTCATTTTTAAAGGAATTAAAACTAAATGATACATAGGTATATTATAATTGCAGTATAATATATATAATATATATGTTAGATATGTTCCTTAATTATATCCTTTTTATGTTCTCTGTATAACATGAACCATCCATATCACTTTGAGGGGGTCTCTATACCGTATTTCCTTAAAAGAAATTTTCATATTTATACAACATGAAAAGAATATAGTTATGTTATAAATGATAATTACATAATAATTTAGATAAAATAAATATCATATATATCATATTTAATTTCAGTGCCATCATAATGGTCATCAAGATAGGAATTATAGGATATATGAAAATTCATCATTTCGTGAGGCACTGGTTCACCATCCAGAGAAACAGTATGTTCGTATCCATTAGATTAAGCTGTGTGGAAGTGTAGTTAAAATAAATAACATAAAAAATCCTAGTATATTTAAGATAATGGTGTTGTTATAAAATAATGTAATAAAGAGTGTTTATGGGATTTAATAAGGAAAATAAATGGATGATGTTTGAGAGAAGACATTACCTTACATTGGGTAACTCCTTTTGATTTATGCTAAAAGGCCTTCGTGAATTTCTTTCTTCCCAATGTAAGTCTTATAGGTGGAAGAGATGGATGTTGTTAGATTATTTTTGTGGAGGTTTTATGATCTATGGGGGGTTTAAAGGTGTGAGTATGGGTTATAGATGGTGTCCTTTTATAAGAGGGAGGAGGGTCACTTAAGGAATATCTTGAAATATTATTTTCGTATAAATTATATTTAGATTATCAATGATTCCAAATTAAGTTGTTTCTAAGATAAATTGAATATAATTAGAAATAAAATCATCCAATAATAATTATATAAGTTTTTTATATATTTTAATTCTTATATTTTATATTTAACCCTTTTTTACTCTTATCGTTTTACCAAGCATTTAACACATTGAGATTCAAAATATTTAACAAAACATGACAAATATCCAATTAAAGAATCAATAATAAAAGTATATACCTTTGTTAAAAAAATTTATGAAAATTACTTTTTTTTAATTTTTTAATATTTACTAAAATATTTCATATTTTAAAATATGAATTTTGTCAATTTTGACACTATTACTATCATGACTTTTTAAAAAATCCATAACATGATTACTTTGAAAAAACAACATTAATACAATTATAACATGTATATATCAACAAAAAAATTTGTGTATGACATCAAAATAACAAAATTACATTTATGATTACATTTATATTATAATTTATCTGAATCCTTTATTAATGAAGTAATTAATGCATCACCATTGTGTCATATGTTAAAATAATTTATTTAATTTTTAAAAATATAAATAAATCACAATGATATAGGAAATCATTTTATCTTTATGAATAATATTTAAGATGATATGATCACTTATATAACCCCATATAAAAATTATTTTACTAAAAGATATATGTTTAGTTTATATTTCTTTAACATTAAATTTAAAGTAATTAAATGCCATTTTCACACAAAAGTGGCTCTGTGGGGTCCTAAAATCGACCCAATGATTCCTACGGTCGAAAAATATTTTATAAAATATGGTTATTACATGTTTTAGGGTAATTTATTAATATTATATTATTATTTTTAACTCTTATTTAGCAGATTTAACCACTAACCATGGTAAATAAAATATTTACTGAAGTAACTATTCATAATATCTAAAAATAAGGGAAAGCTATTTACATAATTTGGAAATATTGATTCCAAATTTGGAATTCATTTTTCCAAATTTAAAACACAGAAGTTTCAGAAATTAATTTAAAATTAATTTATATTGTCAAAACCGAAAAGCGTGTTTTTAAGAAGTAAAAACAACCAAAATATTAACATGTGTTTATGTCCAATTTCAAAGTGAAATTACTTTCAATGACCAAAATTTTATTAAGGTATAATAATATAATCCAATTTCACTTTAAAAACAATTAATATTGCAATATTAATATATAAATAAATTATTTTAAAAGACAGTTTTAAATTAAAATTCAGTATTTTCTTTATTCATTAAAAATGATCTTTATCCGAAAAAATACCAAAATTTCATCCAATATAAATTTTTATTTCCCTCTTATAAAGAACAATATTATTTTGTCATGTATAACATATTCAAGTGAAAAAAACAAAATTTAAAAAGTGTTCTCCATCAAAAGGCTGTAAAAAACATTTAAAAATATTAGTGTTTCTCATAATTATAATTAGATTTAAATCTTACATTAATCCTCTAAAATTTATTAGATACGTTTAAAGAATTTTAATAATCATATTGTAGTTAGTTATATTCATTTTGATAATAAAATATCTAGGCATTAAATAGTATTTAATATAATAATATTATTATATTATTTTTTTCGGTATAACTCAATGTTATGTGAACCATATGATTTCAAAGAAATCTGTTGTTGTGTTTTGATTACACTATCGGACAAAGATTAATATTTAAAATAAAATTAATATCTCATTAAAAAATATTAATAGGTATGAAAATTTGTTATTCTATAAATACAAGGGTTGTTACATCCTTCCCCCATTTTGGAAATTGCATCCCCGTAATTTTAAAATTGGTCATGAAAACTTCGTTGAATACCCCACATTAATAAATGACTCAATAAAACAATCACGTTAAAAAATATAGAGAGATGTATAAAATATCAACCAGGATAACACATACTAGTATTCCATGAAAACCCAGATAAGGAGAATAAAATAAGTGTCAAGTTTTGATGGAGGGTGATTGAGAATATGATCAGGTGGAAGTTAACCACCAGAAAACCACATACATGTGATGAATTAAATAATATTTAATACACATTTGGAAAATTAAATGAATAATGTTCTTTATATCCTTTTAATAAATTTGAGGAATTTATTTTTGAGCTTGACTAAGAACATAAAAAAACGTAGTTACTTGTCATGTAGACATTCATACTTTACTAAATTTCTACCACAAACTCATATTTTCTCCAAATGAAGAGTATCAAAAGTGATAGAATTAGCTTATAGAGAATATAAAGATCCAAAAAAGATGAACCATATATTTTCCCTATCTTCAGACATTTACTATACCAAAAAGGCTAGTAAAAGATCAGATAATCCCCCATAAGGATAATCTTTTATAAAAAATAAATACAACTCTTAATATTCAAAATTCAGCAAACAGTACAAAATGTTCAACAAAGACCATTTAATAAAAAAATGTCTAAAATTTTTCAATATAAACCAAACTAATATTTAAACATAACGTTCAGAGGAATTTTATCACATAGTCTTCCACGATAAATTTTAACATTTATCTCCAAATAACTTTGACTACTATTAATTCCTCATACTAAAAAGTAATTAACTGAATCAAATATTCTCTATGATAGGGTAATCATTTACATAAATTACGAAAATGTCTATATGTACACAATAAAAACATATATTCGTCCAAAACAAATTCCACCATTACTCCTCAATTGAAACCCCAACGTATTCTATTTTACTTAGGCATAAAGTGTTCCCAAAAGAAAAAGTGTCTTCCAAAATTTCCTTCATCACTTGATTACAAAATAATTTTATTATTCTAAGGATATCCATTTGATAAAACATAAGATCCAAAATAAACATTTTCTTGATCAATAAATTCATTTAACTAAAAATAATAAGTCATACTTACAAGGGACTTCACGTAGGCCAGTGGTAGGTGATGCGCCCTTATCTCCCTTCAGTTGTGGGTTTCATTATTATAGCCTTCCCCGATGCGACGGGTTTTCACCCATCCTATTGGTTTTCATTTTTCTAAAACCATATAATTCTTATAAAATTCTCAAAAATAATATAATTTATTCAAAAATAACCATACACTACATTATCCTCAATGGTTATCTTACACCATTACTTTTTCATACCAAAATGTAATAACCATTAATCACCTCAAAAATAAATGATCATAAAAACCCCTTAGGTTATCTATTAATTCCACACACAAAAATTAATTCATCCATGAATAACATATTAACATATCAAACATCTGCATTACACATATTAGAAAATTTCTCCCCAAAGTAATCCTATCATCAAAAGAGCATTAATACTTTTAATCATTTCATCATCTTACAATCTTCCATAACCCTTTAATCCCTTTTAAGTTGACTTATTAGTCATTAAGATCTCTTCATAATCCATTAAATATGCATTTCCACTTTATTTTTTAATACATCATTTTTGTAGATCGAATAACCTCATAATTTATAAATATCAATCAAATTATGCTTCACTATTTTTGGATAAAAAAATAAATCAAACCTTGAATCTAGATATCATGATCTTAAAGATGTTCTCTTTCTCTTTGATCAAGTATTCATACTTTCAAAAGGTAAATTTTTTCTCCTCTTTTGTAATTTCACTTTTCGATATAATTGGAAATGTGTAGATCCTGAAATCATATGAAAAGGATACCATGTCCCCTAAAAATGTTTTATAAATAAGTAGGTGTTGGATGAATCGAACAATTTCTAGTAGGTGACTTGAATACTAAAGAATCTGTCAAATTCTTTGGAACATTCTTTTTTCATAACAGTTATGATCAAATCATATCAAAGGGATAAGAAGTTTGTGCAAGATATATTCACTTCCATCTTGAAAAATTATCCTTAATCTTCTGAAAATAATCAACACATAAACACGAAACAGTATATTATTATTAAAAAACAATCCTCTATAGGTTAAAGAAAACATTAAAACTTTTATGTTACTCTAATCCATCTACATCATTTTATCTCCATTTTTTAGGTTTTGATCCAAACAACCTATTTTTCTATAACCCTCCAAAAGTTTCCATATGATAATAACCCTCATGGTTAAATGGGATCTTATACCTACACCCAGATAACACCCTAACCTATAATTTTATCTAGAACGACATCTGATACCAACTATAAGGCCCCAACCTTAATCATTACCTAATATTTAGTTAGGTCATGAATTCACATGGAGGATATTTTCAAGGTTTAGTGTTTTAGTGAATTAGGTCGTATCAATTACATTACATCTAAAATTATTACTAAGTAGAATCTTTTACACTATCTAATGTTTTTCACAATAATAAAACTCTATAAATAAAACAAGAATTCTATTCTTGATATAAATCTTCATGAATTCTTCCATTCCTATAACCTTCTACATACCTGGTGAAAAACATTTCAAAAACATGAGAAGAGCATAAATTGAACAGTAAGGGTTATAAACAAGGAATGAAAACATTTTTCCATAAATAAATACAAATCAATGAAGTCATACTTTTCCATCATAAAACATAGGATCTTTAACATACCTCACAAAATCGTAAGATTTATGAATAACACATAGAAATAATTAATCATAATGTTTACTTGTGGAATCCATATCATAACTACTTGTAGATTTCACAACTATATAGAGAGTTATGTTTCAAATACCCACCACATTATATTCCCTAAATCTCATAGGAGAGACAGTAATGTATACCTTCGTCACGTTACCCAATACATTGGATTGTTATCATGGGCTCACACGCCCTAGATTTATCACATAACCACCCATATTTGGATTATCACATAACATCCCGTCAAATGTACAGTACCATTACATAATTATATCACATTAACAATTGAAATTATCAACATTTCACTCATCTACTGCAATGAATCAATTCATGATATTTGAATCTTCAATCCATTTCCACAACCATTTAAAATATTTAATAAAGACATTTTTTAATCAAACTGTCTCATGCCAATTTGAATCATTTTCAATCATTTACAATTTTAAAACATTCATGTCCTTATAAATAAATTCTTAGTACCCATTTTCAAAACATTTATATGAAATATAAGGTTTTAAATAAATACTTAAAACATTTAAAATAATGTTTTTGTTTAAGAGTCCCTTGCCAGAAAAAAAAATAATTCTATAAAAATATTTACAAAATAACATTAAACCAAAATTATAATATCATGAGAATAAGTATATTCATGATAAAATATTTTAAAGGGCGGTATATACACCATATATATTGATTTGGTGGATAACAACAAACAAGTCTTGATGGAATGTAAATTAATACACAATCTCTTGCAGAGATTGTTTCCTTAGATTAAGGATAAATCAATGATGTAAATATGTGTTTAAAATAGAAATACACCCATTATAAGTGGATATTATGTATAAAAAAATCATAGTTCATTCCAAATTAATCTAAAAAACCAATGACATGGATATTTAACCCAATGAATGGAGAGTGAGCAAATATTTCCCTTAAAAAGTTTGTATAAATGGCATAAGAATTTCTCAATGGAGTGAATATGTGTTGAAAAAGTATATCCACATAATGTGAATGTGAAATTTCCTAATAAATAAATAAATAGTTATTTCACAAATATTAATGGAATTTTATAATCAATGAAATACATGTAAAACCCATTCAGAGGAAATTGAGTATCGAAATTCCCTTACGAAAATTTGGCAACCTAACGACGTCACATAAAAATTCCTAAAATTAGTTGATTAAATAGAAAAGGGCCTCTAATTACATGGATATAAAATTTACAAAGATAATGATATATAATAAAATATTTTAACAGAATAAAATTAAAATTAAAAGGCATAACATAAAATTTGTCTTTGACTTAACGATGTGGGTGAAATGTTCCATTACCTTGTGTCTGAATTGTTTTTTTCCTTCTTTATCATCCTAATTAATAAAAATAAGATAAATATAAATGATTAAATATATTTTTATATTTTATTATTACATTTATTTCACTTGTTACCAATCTATAACAATCATATAATTACTCAAGTTCGTATCGGTATTTTTGTAGATGTTCGGTACTTGAGTCAAAATTGAACTTCTAATAATTAAAAATTGTCCATGTGGTCAAAAGTCCATAATATAAAAAATTGTATTCATGATTTAAATATCTTATATACACAGTATATATTATTTAGATATAGTTTATATGTATTTTAGAATAGTCCATGACATTTGGATATAAGAAAATGAAATGCACCGTTCATGAAGATGGTAAGTCGTACGTACGCATGAACACTAGTTTCATTTATTTTTCATTTTTAAAAGAATTAAAACTAAATGATAAATAGGTATATTATAATTCCATTATAATTTCTATGTTGTATAACATACATAAATTCATTAATTACAACCTTTATGTGTTCCTTGTATTGCATAAAAGAGTCATATAACCTCAAGGGGGCGGTTGTCCGCACTTTCTCAAATGAAATTATTGTGTTTATACATCATTAAAACAATAAAGATAGGTTTTAAATGATAATTAATGAATCATAAAGAAAAAATAAATATATTATATATCATTTTTAATTTCACTACCATCATAATGTCATCCATGAGTGGCGGTAGGAGGTAATTGAACAATCATCATTTCGTGAGGCAGTAGTTCACCATATAGAAAAACTGTGTATTCATATCCATTAGATGGTGGTGTCTTGAAGTTTAATTTGAATAATTTGTATAAAAACATCATATTATATTTAATATACTATTTATGTTACAAAATAATGGAATAAAGAGTGTTTAGGGGGTTGGAGAAGGAAAATAAATGGAAGTAACTTGAGAGAAGGCACTACCTTAAATCGGGTAACTCCAGTTGATTTAAGATTAAATAATTATTGAATTTCCTTATGAACAATTAAATGCATATAAGAAGAATATATGGATGTTGGGATTTTATATTTGAATATTTTAGAGAATCCAATGGTGCTTGCGAGTTTTGAGTAAGGGTTAGAGGTGGTATTCTTTTATAAGAGGGAGGAGGGGCACTTATAGAATATCTTGAAATATTATTTTATTATAAATAAAATATCTATAATAAATGATTAAAAATTATTTTAGTTTTAATATTAGATAAATTTAAGTCGAAATAATTCATCCAATAATAATTAGATAGGTTTTGGATATTTCTTAATCCTTATCATTTTTATTTAACCCTTTTTACTCTTATCATTTTATCAAGCATTTTACACTTTGAGAATCAAAATAATAATGGAAACATAAATAAAATCCAATTAAAGAGTCAATAATAAATTTTTAGACATATGATAACTTTTTTCTAAATCTTATATTTTTTGGAATTATAATATATTTAATAAAATATTTCATATTTTAAAATATGAATTGTGTCAATTTTGACCCTATTTTTATCATGACTTTTTTTAAACCCATATAAATTGATAACATAGAAAAAAAATCATCAATAAGATGATATAATGTAATTATAATCCAAAAAATAATTCATGGTATCAAAATAACCAAATTAAATTTAATTTATCATTTATAATAACATTTTTTTGAATCCTTTAATAATGAAGCAATCACTACCTCACCATTGTGTCATACTAAAATTTATTAATTTAATGAAATAAAGTTATAAATAAAATAACATGATGTAGAAATATTTTCTTATTTAAAATGAATATTTATACTCAAAGATATTACTTATATATCTATAAGGCCCCGACCTTAAACATTACTTAATCATGAATTAAACAAATAATTCACATAGAGGATCTTTTCAGGTTTAGAGTTTTAGAGAATTGGGTTATAACTATTACATCTCAAAAGATTACATAGTAGACACTTCTACTAAGTTTCCATAAAATTAAAAAAACACTTAAAAATAAACATGTCTAGTTCCATGTTTTAGATAGAATTTCTTTCCTTGATCCCATCCTTGACCCTATTCATTTTTAAGGCCTCTGGAAAAAATTTCAAAAACTTGGGATGAGTATAAAAATCCCAGTAAAGGATACACAAAGACAGAAAACTGTTAGTTTTTTAAAACAACAAGTAAACCATGAATACTTTACCAAAGTAACACTTCTCACCTTTATGAAGTAGTAAAAACTCTTCACTGAATAAAAGACCATTACATACCCTTTTTTAACCAAAATATTACCATAAAACCCATATAAAGAACACATAACAAAAAAAGGTAACTTGGGACATAAACATACTTAAATGGAATAACCATACGGTCGACTTCCACACATATTTAATGGAATAGCCATACGGCTGACTTCCATACACAATGCATTGGAGGTTATAACATAACCACCCGTCCTGGTATTCACAACACCACCCGTCATATGGTTTATCATGTAACCACCTGTAAAATGTCCAAGTACCATTATAAAATCATAAGACATAAAACAAATATAATGGAAAGAAAACATTTCCACACTTTGATAAAAATATATCACTTAAATATATTAACATAACAAATCCATTATAAAAACCATTTTCAATACCAAAATACATAAAAGATTATATGGTATTTATTTCATTTTAAAAAACATTACGGCTTGTTGAGGAAGCCAAAGACCAAATAATACTCACAGCGGCGGAAAAGGTCATTGTCACCACGTACGTTAAAAGAAATATTCCTTTTTATCGTTTAGTAAAATGATTCGTATAAAAAGATTCATTTTTAATAAAATTAAAAGTCAAATGGGTTTATACACCGTATAAAAGAATGTTGTGTATAAAACAAAATATTCCTCAATGAAAGGAGATTGATACGAAGTCCCTTACAAAGACGGTATCCTTGGATTAAGGATAAATCAATTACATAATTTTGTGTGAAAAACAAATACACCAAATATAAGTGGATATTAAGTTTAAAAAAATCTGATTTCATTCACACATATTCATAGAACGTCAAATTTCAAGAAGTACAAGTTTATCCCAAAGAACCAAAATTGGGTTAAGAAGTTCCCTTGCAAAAATTCGACACCCTAACGGTGTCACTTCAAAATTCAGAAAATAAGATGATGAGAGATAAAAAGGGGTATCTCATCACTTTTACTTTACATTTATATCAATAATTATATATAAGAACATATCCCATCATAATAAGATTAAAAGACCTAAAAAAGAAGTCTTTTAAAATGAGGAGGGTGAAAGGTTCCCTTACCGAATTGGGTAACTTCCAAAACGTACACCCCATGAAAGAAGGGTCATACAATGAAGATGTAAATACCCATAAATGAGATTATATTATACAAATATTAAAATAATGGTCAGTACATATACCAATCAAAAGGAAATACTGGACAACGTAGCATGAATCCCACAGGAATAAAAAGTGAGATGAAAATCCCTTTATGAAAATTCAGCAGCCTAACGACGCCACATAAAAGTTGAAAAAATGGATTGATGAGATAAAATATGGTATCCCATCATATTAACATAAAATTTAAATCAAGAGTAATATAAAAGTACATCCCCTGACATAATAAATGTGAACTTAAAAGAAATGACATAAAAGAGAGTACTTAAAAAAAAGAGGTCGGATCCCTTACCTCGTATCTGACTTGACTCGATCATTAATTAATCTCCTGAATAATAAACTTGAGTTAATTTCTACTTGATTAAGAACTTTTTTCAAGTTCACTATTCCTTTTATATCACTTATTACCATGTCATGAACACTGTGTAATTATTTAAGTTAATAACGGTCGTTTTAACGATCATTGCAACTTGAGTCAAAAATAAACTCTTTATAATTACAAGTTTGTTCATGTGGTAAAATATCCATTATATCCAGAATTATATTCATTATGTATATATCATATATATAATATATATCCATTATATACATGCATTTATAAGATTACATAACATTTAGAGGTAAAAAATGAAATGCACCGTTCATGGAGACGGTAAGCCGTACGTACGCATGAACGCTACTTCCATTTCTATTTCATATTTAATGGAATTAAAAAATAATGATAAATAATAGTATTATAATTCCAGTATGGTATCATATATAATATCATTAAATATATCCTTTATACGTACCACATATGGTATTAACGAATCAAATCACTTTGAGGGGGCGGTAGTCCGCACTTCCTAAAATGAAGATATCGTGTTTACCCATAATGGAAACAATAAAGGTATTCCATAAATGAAAAATAATAAATCTTAAGGAAAAAAATAAACATATTATATATCATATATAAATATAGTGACATATTAATGGCCACCTTTGAAGGTGTTAAAAGAATATTGAACAATCATCGTTTCGTGAGGCAGAAATTCACCATCCACAGAAACAATGTGTTCTTTAACCATTAGATGTAGGTGTGTGTATGTGTAGCTCAAATAATTCTTATAAAAACATCCTAGAATATTTAAGATACTGGTGTCATTACAAAATAAATGAATAAAAATATTTTAGGGGGTTGGAGAAGCAAAATAAAACAAAATAGCACAATTGAAGACGTTACCTTAAAATCGGGTAACTCCCTATGGTTTGAACCAAAAGGATTTCATGAAGAGCTTCCTGCCTAAGTTAAGGCTTCTAGGATTAGGAGAGGGATTTTTAGAGAAAAAATGATCAGATATTGTCTGAGCCAAATTATTTAGAGGTGTGGGAAAGGTGGTAGAGGTGGGGGCCTTTTATAAGAGGAAAGGAGTGGAACTCTTGGAATGTCAAGAAAGGTTACATTATTTTCAAATGATTTTTGGATTTTAAAGGTCCCACAATGATATATTTAGAAGATAAGGTGTTAAGGGTTTGAAATAAACCCATAAAATATATTTTTTTCATGTTTAGGTCTTAGATTTTACATTATCTTTTCATTTTATTTAAATCGTTAAATAATGGGGTAATCGCTGCATCATCATGATGTCATAAATAATATAATTTATTTAATGACTAAAAATTATAAGAAAAATACTATGATGTCAGAAATATTTTTAGATTTCTAATGACTATTTATATTAAAAAATATGACTTGTATAACCCCATGTAAAAAGTGTTTTATTAAAACAATACATGTTTGTGTCATTTTTACTTTTACTTTAAATAAAAGACATTAATGTCGTTATCTTACCCAAGTGGATCCATGGGGTCCCAAAAATCGACCCATGGGTTGTATTGGTCGTACATGACTCATCCAATAGGGTTAGAACAAGTTTAATGATATTTTCATTTTATTATAATATCATTTTTACCTTAAATCACCCTGATTACCTTTAATTGCGATTAATAAAACTTAAAAGTTACTTTTCATCAAAAATTATTTTCATCCCATTGAACCACATTTTACTTAATAATAAAAATCATTTAAATTGGATTTTTAAAATTCAATTCACAGAAGTGGTATACTTCCATTTAAACGAAAAATCAATTTTTGTAACTACCACTTTGTGGTTTCACTATTCAACAAAAATTAAGGTTTTTCAGAAAAATACCAAAAATTCACCCAAAGATATATTCGATATTCGGAATTCAAAAATGATGTCTATTTTACCAAATTCAAAATATAGAAGTTGAATTAATTAATTTTATAATTAAACCCTAGTGTCTAATCAAACAACGTGTTTTTAAGAAAAAATATCTATCAAAAGATTGACACTCGTTTATGTCCAATCTCAATGTGATATTAATTTCAATGACCACCATTGGATTAATTGGTAAAAATATATTCTAATTACACTTTAAAACAAATTCAAATGATAATAAAATCATATAAATAAATTATGTTAAAAAGAGGTTTTGAATTAAAATACAACATTTTTCACTATTGATTAAAAAATGAACTTTATCAGAAAAATACCAAAAATTTACACAAAGTAAATTTTGATGTCCCGATTCTAAAGAAGAATTTTATTTTGTAAAATAAAACATATAAAATTGTCGAAAGTATATTTAAAAAGGGTTTTCCATCAAAAGGCGGTTAATCGACCTTTTAAAGAATATTAGAATATTTATGCTTAAAATTGGATTCATTTGCATTTTTAATACTCTAACATTTATTGTAAATATTAAAAATATTTGACAAACATATATAATCATTTTTTAGTTAGTTCTGTTCATTCCCGTCATTAAAATGGCTATGTGTTAACTACCATTTAAAATAAAATTATTTTATTATTAGAGTGCAACGTAAGATTTCAAAGGAACACGTTGTTGCATATTGGATAAGCAATCAAGCATAGCGTTCCCTTTAAAGTAATATAAATATTTTATTCACAAATATGGATAAATATAAAAATGTCATATTATTTATTTACCTGGGGTGTTACATCCTTTCCCCCTTTTGGGAATTGCGTCCTCACAATTTTAAAATCAGGCTCGGAAACTTCATTGAAAGCCCCACATCAGAAAAAGAGTAAATTAAAATATCACATTAAAAGAAAGAAAGTAAAGTACAAAGGTCACCCAAGTTAACCCATACCAGGATTCCATGTATGAAAACATTGATATAGAAGAAAAAACAAAGGGTCGTGTTCTGAGGGAGTGTGATAGAAAACATTTTTAGGAGAAATTTAATCACCAGAAAATCACAAACTTGTGATGGGTTAAACGGTATTGGATTCCCCAGTAGGAAAAGTTAACGGACAACATTATTTTTAGTTACTTTTCATTGAGGAATTTATTTTTGAGCTTAACTAAAACATAAGGAAACATACTTACTTTTCATGTTGACTTTCAACTTTTACTAGATTTCTTACACGAACTCATATTTTCTCCAAAAGATGAGTATTTAGGATGACTTGTTTACATTAAGATATCTATAATCAACTTCTATAGAATCAAATAATCCACAAAAGAGAACTGTATGCTTCCCATGTCTTTATAACTTAACCAAAACTAAAAAAAAAAGATTATTATGAGATCAGATAACACCCAAAAAGGATAATCCTTTATAAAAAGAAAATCTATTCTTAATCTCTAAAATTTGTCCAACAAGACCCAGAGTTCAATGAAGACCAATAGTAAACCAAACTAAGATTGAAACCCAAATATTTTAATGATTTAATCACTTAGTCATCCAAGTTAAATCGTAGTATTTATCTCCAAACAACATCATCTTCCCTTAATGTCTCGTATTGAAATGTAATTAACCTAATCACATATCCTCCATGATAGGTTAATAATTTTAATAGATAACCCAAAATAAAATTACTCTTAAATAATAAAATCATCTAACTAAAAATAATTAGTCAAACTAACCAGGGACTTCACGCAGTCTAGTGGTAGGTGATAAATACCAGTCGCACTTTGGTTGTGGGTTCGATTCCCGTAGTTTTGTCTGACGCAACGGGTTGTCACACGGTCTGCGTGTTTTCCTTTTCCAAACTATATAATTCTCAAATCATTCCCCAAAAAGAGATAAAATCATCAAAAATAACCATAACATAATTTAACCTCAATTTTATCTCATGCCTTTCACTTTCCATCATAACATATAGTAACCCATAATTACCTCAAAAGTAAGGATCATATAAACCCAAATGGTTCTTTATAACTATGTCCAAAAAAGAACAGATAACTATTCCTTGAATAAAATTTTCATATATCAAACATCAAGGTTACACATAATATAAAAAAGTCTTCTAATGTAACCCCATCATCAAAAGAGACATAATACTCTTAAGAATTTCACCATAACTCTTGAAGCCCTTATATGTTGAGTTCTTACTCATTCAACATTATTCATGATCCATTAACCATTCCTTTCCAACTTATTCTGAAATACTTATTTCCAACAAACAAAATAATGAATCATATCCTAAGATTCCAAAATAGGAAAACAAAATTTAAGAAATGATCCATAACTTTGATTGGTCATTGTCAGTTTCTTCATCCTCAATCGGAATGGAATTAGGTATTGGTAAACAAATATTTGTATGATCTTGGTGACCCCCTTCCCGAAACTTCTTCATAGGACATGTGTTTGCATAATGACCATGCACACCACATTTAAAACATTCAATTGATCCCTCAGAAAGAACTTCATTCCCTTTCCTCGAGTCAACTGGATGATTCCTTTTTCTATGACAAGTTCTTGCTTTATGACCTTTATTTCCATATCTATAGCATATTCTTGTCCCTTTGAAACATTTTACTAGGTGTTTCTTTCCACATCTTTGACACATAGGTTTTTGAACACACTTACCTTTATGATTATTACATGTAGTTCCGTAGGGATTTGTTTCTGGAATATATGATGCCTTATAGAAATCACCACGGTTTAGGTGGTCAATCATGACTCCAGATAGTTGGTTGAGGATATACACAAGAGTTCTCATTACAGCTCCCATATCATTCAGTTGCTTGCTCATAAAACTGTCACAGTTTCCTTCACATCCACTTTTACTTTGATGCCTGCTTAATCCAGCCATTTACTAGAACCAAAAAGGTCAGTGTGAGTATATCAACAAAACCATCATGTACTAAAGAGGAAGATAAACACTAAGATATACTTACCCATTCACTTTATCTAAAACTAGGACTCTTTCTGAAATTCTAACCATTATGGTAATGTCACTTATGCTTATTGAATACCCTAACCTCTAAAATTATCTAAACCGACCTCTGATACCAACTATAAGACCCCGAACTTAAACATTACTTAATCATGATTTAAAAGAATAATTCACATAAAATATCTTTTCAGGTTTAGAGTTTTAGATAATTAGGTCATAAATATTAAATCTCAAAAGATTACATAGTAGACACTTCAACTAAGTTTCAATAAAATAAAAAAAACACATAAAAAAAACAGGTCTAGTTCCATGTTTTAGATAGAATGTATTTCCTTGATCCCATCCTTGACCCTATTCATCTTTAAGTCCTGTGGAAAACATTTCAAAAACATTGGTTGAGCATAAAAATCCCAGTAAAGGATACACAAAGAAGGAAAACTGATAGTTTTTCAAAACAACAAGTAAACCATGAATACTTTACCAAAGAAATAATTTTCACCTTTATGAAGTAGTAAAAACTCTTCACTGAATAAAAGAACATTACTTACCTCTTTGTAACCAAAACATGTCCATAAAACCCATATAAAGAACACATAACATAAAAAGGTAACTTGGTACATAAACATACTTAAATGGAATAACCATATGGTCGACTTCCACACATACTTAATGGAATATCCATACGAACGACTTCCATACCCAATGCATTAGAGGTTATTACGTAACCACCCATCCTGGTATTCACGGCACCACCCATCATATGGTTTATCATGTAACCACCCGTAAAATGTCCAAGTACCATTATAAAATCATATAACATAAAACAAATATAATGGAAAGAAAACCTTTCCACACTTTGATCACAATATATCACTTAAATATATTGACATAACAAATCCATTATAAAAACCATTTTAAATACCAAAATACATAAAAGAGTATATGGTATATATTTCATTTTAAAAAACTTTACGGCTTGTTGAGGAATCCAAACAAAAAATAATACTCACGGCGGGGGAAAAGGTCATTGTCACCGTGTACGTTAAAAGAAACATTCCTTTTTGTCATTTAGTAAAATGCTTCATATAAAAAAAATCCATTTGAATAAAATTAAAATTCAAGGGGGTTTATACACCATATAAAAGAAATTTGTGTATAAAACAAAATATGCCTCATTGAAAGGAGATTGAGACGAAGCCCCTTACAAAGACGGTATACTTGGAATAAGGATAAATCAATTACATAATTATGTGTGACAAACAAATACACCAAATATAAGTGGATACTAAGTGTAAGAAAATCTGAGGTAATTCACACATATTCATAGAACGACATATTTCAAGGAGTACAAGTTTATCCCAAAGAATCATAATTGGGTTAAGAAGTTCCCTTGCAAAAATTCGACAGCCTAACGACATCACTTCAAAATTCAGAGAATGAGTTGATGAGAGATAAAAAGGGGTATCTCATCACATGGACAAAACATTTATAGCAATAAGGATATATAAGAACATATCCAATCATAATAAGATTAAAATACCTAAAAAAGAAGTCTTTTAAAATGAGGAGGGTGAAAGGTTCTCTTACCGAATTGGGTAACTTCCGAAACGTACCACCATGAAAGAAGGGTCATACAATGAAGATGTAACTACACATAAATGAGATTATATTATACAAATAGTAAAATAATGGGAAGTACATATTCCAATCAAAAGGAAATAGAGGCCAATGTAGCATGAATCCCACGAGAATAAAAAGTGAGATGAAAATCCCCTTATGAAAATTCCGCAGCCTAACAGCGCCACATAAAACCTAAAAAATGGATTGATGAGATCAAATAGGGTATCCCATCATATTAACAGAAATTTAGAGCAATAGGAATATAAAATAACATCCCCCTACATAATAAATATGAGCTTAAAATAAATGACATAAAAGAGAGTACTTAAAAAAAGAGAGGTCAGATCCCTTACCTCGTATCCGAATTGACTCGATCATTCTTTAATATCTTGAATAATAAACTTGAGTTAATTTATACTTGTTTAAGAACCTTTTTCAAGTTCATTATTCCTTTTATATCACTTATTACCATGTCATGAACACTATGTAATTATTTATGTTAATAATGGTCGTTTTAACGGTCATTGCTACTTGAGTCAAAAATAAACTCTTTATAATTACAAGTTTGATCATGGGGTAAAATATCCATTATATCCAAAATTATATCCATTATGTATATATAATATATATAATATATATACATTATATACATGCATTTATAATATTACATAACATTTAGAGGTAAGAAATGAAATGCACCGTTCATGGAGACGGTAAACCGTACGTACGAATGATTGCTACTTCCATTTCTATTTCATATTTAATGGAATTAAAACATAATGATACATAATAGTATTATAATTCCAGTATGGTATCATATATAATATCATTAAATATATCCTTTATACGTACCACATATGGTATTAATGAATCAAATCACTTTGAGGGGGCGGTAGTCCGCACTTCCTAAAATGAAGATATCGTGTTTTCCCATAATGGAAACCATAAAGGTATGTCATAAATGAAAAATGCAGAAGCTGAAGGAAAACATAATCATATTATATATAATATATAATTATATTTACATCTTAATTTCTACTTTTTAAGGTGTTAATAGAATATTGAACAGTCATCATTTCGTGAGGCAGAAATTCACCATCCACAGAAACAATATGTTCTTTAACCATTAGAATTAGGTGTGTGTAAGTGTAGCTCGAATCCTTCTTATAAAAACATCCTAGTATACGGAAGATATTGGTGTTGTTACAAAAGAAATTAATAAAATGAGTTTAGGGGGTTGGAGATGCAAAATAAAACAAAAGAGCACAAGTGAAGACGTTACCTTAAAATTGGGTAACTCCCTTTGGTTTGAACCAAAAGGGTTTCATGATGAGCTTCCTGCCTAAGTTAAGGATTCTAGGATGAGGATAGGGATGTGGATAGAAAAATGATCAGAGATTGGCCAATCCAAAGGCTTGAGAGGTGTGGGTAAGGTGGTATAGGTGGGGGGCCTTTTATAAGAGGAGAGGAGGGGAATTCTTGGAAAGTCAAGAAAGGTTACATTATTTTCAAATGAGTTTCGGATTTTAAAGGTCCCAAATTGTTATATTTCTAGGATAAGTTGATAATGGTTCAAAATCCACCCATACCATAGGTTTTTGACATGTTTAGGTCTTATATTTTACATTATCTTTCCAATTACTATTTATAGTCAAAAATATTACTTGTATATCCCCATGAAAAAATTGTTTTATTAAAACAATACATGTTTGTGTCATTTTTACTTTTACTTTAAATAAAAGGCATTAATGTCATTATCTTACCCAAGTGGCTCCATTCGTCCCAAAAATCGACCCATGGGTTGTCTTGGTCGGCCATGACTCATCCAATAGGTTTAGGACAAGTGTCATGATATTTTTTTTATTATAATATCATTTTTACTTTAAATCACAATGATTACCTTTAATCGCGATTAATAAAACTTAAAAGTTACTTTTCATCAAAAATTATTTTCATCCCATTGAACCACATTTTACTTAATAATAAAAATCATTTAAATTGGATTTTTTAAATTCAAATTACAGAAGTGGTAAAGTTCCATTTAAATGAAAAATCAGTTTTTGTAACTACCACTTTGTGGTTTCAATATTCATAAAAAATTATGGTTTTTCAGAAAAATACCAATAATTAACCCTAAGCTATATTTGATATTCCGAATTCAAAAATGATGTCTATTTTACCAAATTCATAACATATAAGTTTCATTAATTAATTTTATAATTAAATCTCGTTGTCAAATCAAATAGCGTGTTTTTAAGAAACAATATCTATTAAAAGATTGACACTCGTTTATGTCCAATCTCAAAGTGATATTAATTTCAATGACCACCATTGGATTAAATGGTAAAAATATATTCTAATTTAACTTTAAAACCAATTCAAAAGATAATCTAATCATATAAATAAATTATATTAAAAAGAGGTTTTGAATTAAAATACAATATTTTCACTATTCATTAAAAAATGAACTTTATCGGAAAAATACCAATAATTTACACAAAGTAAATTTTGATGTCCCGATTCTAAAGAATAATTTTATTTTGTCATATAAAACATTTAAAATTGTCAAAAGTATACTTAAAAAGGGTTTTCCATCAAAAGGTGGTTAATCGGCCTTTTAATGAATATTATAAGATTTATGCTTAAAATTGGATTCATTTGCATTTTTAATCCTCTAACATTTATTGTAAAAATTAAAAATATTTGACAAACATATATAATCATTTTATAGATAGTTCTGTTCATTCCCGTCATTACAACGGCTCGGTGTTAACTACCATTTAAAATAAAATTATTTTATTATTAGAGTGCAACGTAAGATTTCAAAGGAATTCGTTGTTGTGTATTGGGTAATCCATCAAGAATAGCATTCCCTTTAAAGTAATATTAATATTTTATTCACAAATATGGATAAATATAAAAATTTCATATTCTTTATTTACCTGGGGTGTTACAATATCACCCATATAATTTTTTAACTAAAATATATATGTTTAGGTTATATTTTTCTTAACATTAAATTAAAATTAATTAAAATTCATTTTCACACAGAAGCGGATACATGGGTTCCTAAAATTGACCCATGAATTCACCCAGTCAGATATATCTTACCCAACATGGATAGTACATGGGTTAGGGTAATTTAATATTATTATAATATTATTTTTTCCATTATTTAAAATATTTACCCTTTTACCATGGAAAATAAAATGTTTACTAAAGATACTATTGGTAATTTCTAAAAATAAAAGTTACCTATTTACACAATTTGGACCTCATGATTCCAAATATAAATTATATTTTTCCAAATTCAGGACATAAATTTTTAAAAAATTAATTTAAAATTAATTCCCATTGACAAAACCAAAAGTGTTTTTTAAGAAGTAAAAACAACCAAAATATTGACATGTGTTTATGTCTAAATTCAAAGTGAAATTACATACAATGACAATAATTGTATTAAAAGATAAAAATATAATCCAATTATAATTAAAACCAATTAAATTTAATATTCAATAATATAATTAAATTTGATTAAAAAGTATTTTTGAAATAAAATTCAGTATTTTTCACTATTCATTAAAAATGATCTTTATCAGAATAATAAAAAACATTCATCCAATGTAAATTCTGATGTCCCGTTTCAAAAAATAATATTATTTTGTAAATTTGAACTTATAAAAGTTACAAAAACTATATTTAAAAAGGGTTATCCATCAAAATGTGGTAAAAAATACCTTTAAAAATTATTAGATATTTTCATACTTAAAATTAGATTCATGGTTATTTTAATCCTATAAAATTAATTGTATAATTGTGAAGACATTTAGTAATAATATTATAGTTAGTTTTATTAATTCCCTCCAATACAACGGCTATGTGTTAATTATCATTTAAAATAATTATATTATTATATTATTTTTTGTTTATAACCCATTTTTGTGTGCAACGTAAGATATCAAAGAAACCCATTGTTGCATGTTGAGTAAGCTACCAAACAAAGTGTCCTTGTTAAAATAAAATTAATATCTTATTCATAAAAATTAATTGATATAAAAATTTATTATTCTATAAATACCTGGGTAGTTACAAAGATGATCATTAAAACTCATCACATATGAAATTGTGATGATCTCATTGTCTCTCATAAGATGAAATGTTTCTAGAAGACTATGTTATTTAGAGATTTCCAACCAGATATTTGGGTGATTCAACAAATCCATGAATTCCTAAAAATTAATGAGTCTTTAGAATTATTCTCTGTGATATAGATAAAAATATTTTCATAATATTTAACCATAAAAATTGATTGGTGAAATGTAAAAAATTATATTGTTTATTATTTATTTCATAAAACATATATATAGATTCTTGGATTCTTGGTGTCTTGGATTTGTTCATTTTTTATTTGTTGTAAGGCCATAAATTCCTCTAAAATACAATAGCTTTTTCAAAGGGATTATATCAATGATTGGATTTATCATTCAAGGAATGTATAAATGGGAAAATAATATTTTCCACGAAAAACTATGTGTCACATAATATGCAATCTTATATTCTATAATATTTCATACCACTTGACATAAAATATAGGGAATATTATCATGGTCATTATAATATTTATATAAAAAATTAAAGGGAAATAGTTGTGGTTAGATAAATTTTTTATGAAAATATAGAATCATATATTATTCCTCTTTGTGTTGGTTTGAAGATATCTATGCTATGGTGGATTTTGTAATAGGTATCAACAATATATAGTGAATCATGATAATATATTTTGATTATAAGTTTTCACCCATAATATTAATCATACCATATAGACAATGAGTCATCATAATTAGCATGGTACAATGAATAGTGAATTGCATTTAAGACATGTAATTCCTTTGATAAAATTGAATCTATTCAAGTTTACTCTTACTTAACATATAATTAATCTTACATTACTAAAAATGGATACATAATGATATATAATGATTCCCATGAAAAGTGTTTGAAATATGGGATTCACCATGCTAAGGAAACAATGGTTCAACAAACATTGATGACTTATAAGAAGGGCGTGGTCCAAAATATGAGTATTAGAAAAAAGGCATTGTAAAAATGTTTTGGTGTGAACTATTTTGAAAATAATGTAATAAAAATTTATAATTTAATATAATTAACAATACTATTCATTGAAAGGGGATGTGTGGGCTCATGAAATATCTTGGGAGGTGTGGGGGATTTAAGACATGAAAATAACATTTTTTTCAGATTTTATCAATGATTAATTTATATTTACAGGGTTTAATATTATATACGGTGTCTATATATTTAGAATGAGGAAAAATATTAAATTTCATATTTTTATTCAATAATTATTCATAACCATTAATATTCAATGTTAATATTAAAGTGACAGTTCGAATGTAACACTCTGAACAGAGTTACCAAGATCCAGTGCATAATTTTAATACATTATCATGATTACATGGAATCAGGTCTTAAAGGACTCATCGGTTTAGTATTCTGGAAAAATAGATTACATACACGAACATTACATTAAAATTTATAACATAAAATACATCATAGATACAACATTGATAACTCTATTATTACCCTATCTTAACCCTACATATCAATCATAAAACATTTATAAGCATCTTTGGAAAATAAAATATAATAAATGGGTGAGCTCAGATGCTCATTAAGGATAAACAATATAGAGGAAGCTATCATAAATAATCATAAACATTTAAGGCAAGGTATAAAACTGAAACACAAGCCATTTAAACATAAACTTCAGCCCAACAGGATAATAATAAATCAAATAATTCCCATAAAACAGTCACATATATATTTTATTAGTCTATTAATCACATGAAATATCAATAACTTATCTCATAACAAAGAAATTCATAATGTCGGATATCATAACCACTATGTCAAGGCATCGTGCCATGACCGTATGAAAATATTCTGTCAAGGCCTTATGCCAAGACACAATTTTGTCTCTCGAGACCTACTGATGTATCGATGGAATATAGAGGACCCATCCCATCACATTCTATGTATAATGCATTCTTCCTATGAAAATGGTGAAACATAACATAAAAAATCATATTAGAACTAGCATACAAAATGATACAAATTTAACCATGAATTATGAATGTTTTCAAAATAGCACAACCCTAGTCAAACTTTTCATAAACCCTTCAATAAAATATGGTATCTTGTATCATAATAAATTGACATCAAATGAGATTAAAATCTAGTAATGGTTGTTGACATAGATGAAAATAAACTAAAAAAATCATTGACAATATTTTGAGACAAATACACAATTTTGTTTGAAATGATTTATTCAAAATCTGATCAATTTTAAAAGTCATTTCTGAATCCAAGTGTCCCCTACCAGTTTGAAACATTTTATAGGAATTAAAATTTTAAAAAATTCATTTCCATATAATCCAATAATTAAAACCATTTTGAAAATATGTACATTAATGATAAATATTTAGAAAGATAAACTATTAAATTATTGTAAAAGAGGTTTTAGTAAATATTATTTTACATAAAACCATAAAATGATTCATTTTGAAAAACATAATTAAGAAACATAGTCATGGATGAAAAATATTAGTTAGTAAATACCTATTCATACACAATCTTGAATAATAATAAAATAGAAAAATTAACCTTTACCTTGAACTTTCTGTTTGTCAATGTTTTGTCGGCGTCTTTTATAATGGTAAATCCATGTTATTAAATTATAAAATAACCATAAAAATGTTTATGATATCAAATATGATCCTATAATATCTTTTGGTTAATAATATTTCAATATTACCATTGATTCTATTGTTAACTACATCATTTTCATAAGCATGTTTCGTCGTGTTAGTCATGTTTCTCATGTGTATGATATATTTTATTCATATCACAAATGAAATTTAGTTCATAAATATTATATTAACTCATAAAATAAATTTTATAATCATTCATCAATTATTGATGTGGATAATTAATATAATCGAGTAATGGAGATGGTAGGCCGAATGTATGCATGAGTGACAATATAATTCATTTAATGGTTATATGGTATATAACGAGAAGGTATATTAATTTTAAATAATCATAATCATGTCATACTCATTATATATGTCTATTATACTCATCATTATACCCATCTATAGTACGTAATGTTGAATAAAAATCTATACAACAACATGGAGATGGTAAGCACTCCATACGCATTTGTGGTAATATTATTATTCTTAAGATAGATAAAATTATTAATATTATTTCACATAGTAAAATAAGTTAACTCATACCACATCTTCTTGTATATTTATACTATATTCCTAATATAGTTACTATAAAATGATTAGAGGGCCTAAATTGGATCATTAATGGAATTTGGAATACTATATAAGTCACATGTCCTAATATTGTATTTTATGACTATTAGATCATTTAATAAAATTATGTTTCTTTTAAAAACACGTTTATTTCAATTTTGACACTATTTAGTAATATATTATTTTTAATGTCATTACAACTTAATTACTTTGAAAAAAACATTAAATCATCCCAATCATGTCATATTCATCCTGAAAAATTGTTGATGGCATGAAATATTTCTAAAAATATTTATTTTTATATTTATAATATCATTAATTTGATTCTTTTATTAATAAGTTAATCACTACAGCATCCTTGTGATATAAATAAATTTATTTATTTAAAATATAAAAATTAAAAATAAAATACCATGATTTATTAAGTATATTTAGATTTATAATGAATACTTATAGTCAAATATATAAGATATATAACCATATATTAAAATTGTTTTATTAAATAATATGTGTATGTTATATTTCCATTTTATTTAAATAAATTATTACAACATGCCATTATCACACCCAAGTGGATCCCAAATTATACATATTATTCCTAAGTATTTTATTTGGTCACCCGTGGATAATATAATATTACTAGGACATGTGTTAGGGTAGTTAGAAATTATTATGATATTAATTTTACCCTTATTTATCTAATTTTCCCTATAATAGTGCTAAATAAAAATAATTATTGAAGATAGTATTCATAATGATAAAAAATAAAAGGCACCTATTAAAATAATTTGGACCTTATGATTCTAAATATGGAATGAATTTTTCCAAATTCAAAACACATATGTTCATTAATTAATTTAAAATTATTTCTTTTTTTTCAAAACCAGATTTTGGTTTTTAAGAATTATAAACTATCAAAATATTGACATGTTTTTATGTCCCATTTAAATATGAATTTTATTCCAACGATCGAAATTGGATTAAATAATAAAAACATAATACAATTAAAAATTAAAAAAAATTAAAAAGATAGTCTATCTATATAAATAATTTAGATGAAAAAGTAGTTTTGAATTAAAATGCAGTAATTTTCACTATTCATTAAAATATGAAAATTATCAAAAAACACCAAAATTTTATCCAAACAAAAATTTTATATCCCAGTTCTAAATAAGAATTTTATTTAGTTAAATTAAATATATAAAAATGAAAAATATTATATTTAAAAAGTGTTCACCATTAAAGGACTGAAAAAATTTATTTTAAAAAAATTTATTATTTTATCTAAAAATGAATTTTTTTTACATATTATGTATAAGAAACACGAAATATTATAGTTAAAATTATGTGGAATATATAAAATTTAAATTTCGGTTAACTATATTTAAAACATCTAATTTAACAACTATGTTATATATAATATTATATAATAATATTTTATCAATATACTATTATTCGGTAAAACCGGGTCTTCCCTTAAACACATGGCAACTCATTATTGTGTGTAGCATAATATTAACATGGTATTGCATTAAAAGAAATCATTAAAAAAAATAACTTTATATAGATATGAAGATATTATAATGTCTTGGGGTGTTACGTTGAAAATTTTATTTAAGCAATTAAAAAGGGACATTTCAATGATGATAGAATTTTGTTTAAATAAAATGAATTTTTTTTAATTTATGTAAATTTTGACCAAAATTAAGAATATAATTACTTTATTTTGATAAAATTCATTATAAAATTTAATTTTTTTGAATATAAAATGTTCCATTTTAAAAACAATATTAATTATAAAATCAAATGTTCATATGGTCTCGAAGTGAATGGCTCTAATTTCACCATACCTAAATACAAAAGTCTTTATAAATTTTTTATTAAATCATTATAAATTGGAAATATAATCGTTAAATATATAAAATTTTAATTTCTTTATGTTTTAATTTCTATTTTATATATAAAAATTTTTATTCTATGAATTTAGACATTTTATATATTTTAAATTGTTAAAAAGCTTTTATGTTCACATAAAATCATCTAAGGAGTTACATTATATGTAAGATAATAGATTTAGTTTTCATACACCTTTACATTGTTTGGACTGTATGTTATAAAATTTATTTAAACAGTTCATTCTATTTTATACAAATTGGGTACTAGAATAATGAAATGTAGATATATATTGAATAATGAACCATTAGGTAGAGGGATATTGGGATAAAGTAATCCATGGAAAATAGGTTTATGAATTTTTAAGAAAAATATTTGTGGGCTATATATCATTCTGGGATGTCACTGTTAAGGAATAATTTCATGTACCATTTTTATGAGATTCATGTTGGATATATATCAATATAATTTTCATTAACATTGGGTCAATGGCACAAGATATAATATATCTAAAGTGTCGTACAGAGATATGGTTTGATCATTCAAGGGTGGGTGATGAAACAGTTCTCTAATATAAATCAACTGAAGTATGCATATATTTAAAGATAACAAAAGAAGATAATACGAGGAGAATAAATTCCCACTGAAATAATATTACATGTCCAATTCCTTATAAATAAATTACATGTCAAGGGAACAATCACTCAAACAAATAGGTTCTACTAATGCATGGTTCCCAGTGATTTTCATTTATAAGGAATTATATAAAAGTATAATCCTAAAATTTAGGTAACCAAATCCCATTATGATATTTAGTCTTCACTTCCCAATGAAAGGAAAAATAATAATAATAATAAGGGAATGATGTTGAGTTTATTCAAATGACACATTAGGAAAATGATAGTCTTGTGAATCATCTACTAGTCAAATGAGATATAATAATGATACTTACATATTTAAAAAACTATGTTTTGAGATTAAGTCCCAGTAATACTCAATTT
Organism: Viscum album; assembly: GCA_963277665.1. Taxonomy (NCBI): domain Eukaryota; kingdom Viridiplantae; phylum Streptophyta; class Magnoliopsida; order Santalales; family Viscaceae; genus Viscum; species Viscum album. Next base: position 31,405,368 of record OY728159.1, read on the forward strand.
TTATTGAAATATTGATCTTGTACCACAAATGGGGGATTTGAGTTTAAAAGAGGTCATTATGTTGGTGAGAGGAAATATAATATGAATTTATAAAATAAACATAAAAGATAATACTCATATGTTAAAAGATTTTTATATTGATAATATATCACCATCGTCATTAAATGTTTTTTAAGATCAATTCTTTATAAAGTGGAAGTTTAATGTTAAAAAGTTTTTAAACTCATGTAAAAATTAAAAATTATTACTATGTAATAAAAAATGTTTTATGAGTTTGAGGAATATATTCTGGGTATCTAAAATTTTAAAAAGTTCAAAAAGTGATTCATGATTATTTTTGAATGGATTGATAAATTCACTTATGTTCTGAAAAGAATTTTTAAATGAAATTGAAAAAAATATGTTTTCTCCACCCATGTACTCAACATGATTTGGTGATTCAATGGCATGGAGAGTTTGGGCGTCTTATTAAAGTATTTATCATGAAATTGAATTCATTTACAATTATCTTGTAATGGTTATATAATTTTGAATTATATTCAAGAATTATTATCCATCATTTATTAAAATATTGGGGAATAGAATAAAACTTCATGTGATGTCTTGAATCTTGTGATGTGTGGAATGTATAAGGTGGTAATGGTTCAAACTATATGTAGAAAAAAATGATTTAAAATAAAATAATTTGTTATAAAATAGTTAATTACTGTAAATGAAGCACAAAGGATGTGTCAAGAAGATTGAATAATAAACCAGATAATGTAATTTTCTCGATACATGATAGATTTTGAGAAATTCCATGGTATATCCATGTCAGGAATACATGTTATAGAGATCAATTCATTGATGTAAATGAGTATATGATATATAATTTATATCATAAAAGTGTTTTAAAAATTGTTTAGTTCAAAGTCATTAAAAAATGAAGAAGATTAATGTTTATATTTAAGTTTAACGTCAAATGGTTACTAAGGCATGGTTCAAATGTATTAGTATATTTAGATCTCATGTGGATATTACTAAAAAATTTATATTTACCTCTTATTCTTCCATATGATAAGGGATTTTATATGTTCACAAGTATTTTTGATGAAAAATATGATTTTGTGGAATTAAAAGACATAGATTATGATTCTTTATATTCTATAACATCCATCCAACGTTACCATTTTTATTCAATAAAATAAAATTAAAACAGATAGAGAACCAGTGTCTAGGGGGTTCTATAGTAATGGAGACCAAGGGAATCACCCCATATCAAATTCACCCCCTCCGGTTTAAAATGGGACACATGAGTATGACAATTGGCAATGCTGCTGGGGTATGCCATAGAGGCCAAGTGATCCACCACCTTGTTTCCCTCCCTCCTTGTGTGAGTGACTCTGGTGCTGCTATCTAGGAGAGCTTTGCATTTCCGAATAGTGTATGAAATGGACTAGGGGCAGATATCTTTCCCATGTAGAGAATCGTGAATAACCATAGAGTTAGTCTCGACTTGAGAGATGGCAATCACCCGCTTCCTGCACATTGTGATACCTGTGAGCACCGCTTTTTCCTCCACCAGTATAGAATTTCCATGACCATAGTGCGTCGAGAAAGCCAAGGCCACACTACCCCTAGGGTCCCGGACCACGCTGTCGCCACACATCTCTCCTAGCACATAGGAGCCATCAGTATTCAGTTTGAATCCATCTTCAGGAGGATTCCACCGTACTCAGTGGACTTGATGGCTAGTTGCTGAACGTTGGACCACACTGTGAGGCACATATCCACTAGAATACACACCAACATCAGTGCCACACAAATCCACCAGAATACAGCGTACTCTTACTGTAACAGATCTCCCCATAGATGTAAGCCCCTCAAACCTGGCCCGGTTCCTCGCTTGCCATACACACCATCATACCGCATTGAAGATGATGGATCTTTCCCTCCCTTCATTGTTGGAGCAGTACACCCCCTGGAACCACTTCTCCACGAAGGAGTCGAAGTTCAGCGCATAGTGGGGGTAACCTGAGAATCCGTCGTAGACTCCCCAAACCTGGCGTGCCCAGTCTCCCTCGAAGAAAATGTGTGATAAACTCTCCTCACATTTTTTGACACAGCACTGGAAGCAAGAGGCCATACTGATTCCGAGCCTCTTGATGATATCATCGGATGGTAAAGCTCTGTTCTGGATCCTCCATGTCAGAAAATTAAATTATTTAGGTATAATCTTACACCACACCTGACCGTAACCCCCTGCCCGCTGGCCCTGCGACAAGATGGTCCTGAAAAAATCCTTCGCGTTGAACCTACCCGAGGTGGAGGGGGTGTAGACACACCGTTCCATTTCCGAACTCAAGATAACAGAGTCAAAAACCTTCTGTTGGTCCGTGTCCAGAATGGATCTGAAGAAATGAGGGTACTGACTTGCCTCCTTGTATGAGATCAAAGGCGTCGGGAACCCTGGATATCCAAGAGTCCTTCCCAACCAGTTGTGGTACCAGAACTGTTTATTACCCTCCCCAGTAATCCACTGTGAGCTCTGGAGGATGGATGGAATAAAACTACTAACAGAGGACCAGAGCGGAGACCCACTACCTGTAGTTGCATCAGTGGAGACCCGGTTTCTGCAGGCCATCATCTTACCCCACAAATATCGCTCTTCAATTACCTCCCACGCCAACTTCACGTGCAGGTAATGAATAGTGTTGTCCAGACTTTTAACGTTGATCCCTCCCTCAAATATTGGCCGAGCCATCTTCCCCCAAGAGATCCAATGCCTCTTTCCCTCTGAAGATGCATCCTATATGAACCGAGCCAAAATTCTGTCGATGGCCTTGATAACCCCCTTCGGCACATTGGTGGATGAGAGAGCATGAACCGAGATGGCTGAGAGGATGTTGTTCACGAGGGTAATACGACCTCCAAAAGATAAAAAGTAGTTATTCTAATAATGAATGCGCCCCATAATCCTGCTGACCATGGGGTCAAAGTCCCTGATACGCATTCTGCCTGGGGACACGGGGGTGCCAAGATATTCCATGGGAAATGCATCGGGCCTCATACCCAGTCTTTGACCTATATCAATCACCCTAATTTGGGTGCATGCCTGGGCCACATAGAATCCACTCTTCTCCTTATTAATTTTTTGACCACTCCAGTGGCAATACTCCTCAAGGATCGCAATAGTCCCATGCACCGATCTCCTCCCTACATTGATGAATATGAGGGTGTCATCCACAGAAATCAAATGAGAAACATGAGGCATCCTCAACCTCCTTCGGAAAGGAAGAACATCCTTGTTATAGATGCCTCTGTTAATTAGACTTCTTAATGTATCCTGTATAAGAATGAAAATACTCGGGGATAGTGGATCGCCATGAAGAAGGCCTAGAACTGTCATGAAAAAACTATGAGTACGCCCCATAAAAGACACAACCATTTAGGCCGAACTGAAGCACCTGAACATAATATCACAAGACCATCTCGAGAACCCCATCTTACTAAGGACCCTGTTAATAAATCCCCACTCAATCCTGTTATATTCCTTATTCATATCAATAATGATAGCCATATTAGATCCGTGAACCTTATTGTTGATATCTCTCAGCATCTCCTGGGGCAATGCTATGGCTCCTTGAATAGAACAGTCTTTCATGAAACCATGTTGCTCCTTGGAGATCCACCAGGGAAGATTGTTATATAAGCTCCTGTTAATGATACTTGCCAGTATCTTATATGTAAAGTTACACATACTCACTGGTCGATAATGGATGAGGGAGGATGGATATTTTATTTTTGGTAATAATACAAGAGTCGTGGAAGATGCAACTTGTGGTAAGCTTCCCCCTCTGAAGAAGTCCTGGATGGCATTGATGATATCTCACTTCACCACCTCCCAGGAGCTCCTATAGAACCCACCTAGAAAACCATCAGGGCCTGCGACACTCTCATGATTGAGTCTCACTATGGTCGTAAAGATCTCCTCCTCCTCTGGGATCCCCTCCATCAACTCATTCTCTTGAGGGGACACAGAGTGAGGAATCCCCTCCCAAAACTCATCCCCCCCCGTAGGGTATCCCAGTAGCATGTTTGGATTGGGTCCTGCAAGGAGATCCATGAAAAATGAAACTGCCATTCCCCTAACCACATCCTTATCATTAGTGAAAGAACCATCTTCTAAATCCAGGTTCGGTTATATTACACACTGCCTCTCCCTCACATGCATGGAAGAACGCAGTATTCTTGTCGCCCTCCTTAAGCCATTTGATTCTCGAATGCTCTCTCTCCCTTATTTCATGATCAAGAATCATAACCACAAAGGACACCTTTTTCTCAGAGATCTCCCCAAATACAACGTCGTCTCAGTCCTCCTCATGTCCAGCCTGAAGCCATTCAATATCCTGTCTGAGCACCTCCAGCTCCTGATCCAAGGGAATGATGCTTCTAGCCCATGAAAGGAGGGCATGTTTGAGTCGCCTCAACTTGCCGTGCAATGCAATCCAAGAGTGCCCCTGGATCGGTTCCTCCCAACTTCTCCTCCCTATCTCGTGATAACCCAGAATACCCGACCAGTGGCTCATGTACTTGAAGCCCGACTGCGGATCCTCCCTCCTTATTAGGGAAAGCAGGAGTGGCAAATGGTCAGAGATTCGGTGTAACACCCCAGGTAAATAAAGAACATGACATTTTCATATTTATCCATATTTGTGAATAAAATATTAATATTACTTTAAAGGGGATGCTATGCTCGATGGCGTACCCAATACGCAACAATGAGTTTCTTGGGAATCTTACGTTGCACTCTAATAATAAAATAATATTATTTTAAATGGTAGTTAACGCCTAGCCATTGTAATGGCGGGAATGAACAGAACAAACTACAAAATTATTATATATGTTTTTCAAATATTTTTACTCTTTACAATAAATGTTAGAGGATTAAAAATGCGAATAAATCCAATTTTAAGCGTAAACATTCCAATATTCTTTAAAAGGTCGATTAACCGTCTTTTAATGGTGAACCTCTTTTAAATACACTTTTTGACAATTTTATAAGCTCTATTTTTCAAAATAAACATATTATTTATGATTGGGACATTGAAATTTACCTTGGGTTAATTTTTGGTATTTTTCTGACAATGTTCATTTTTCAATGAATAGTGAAAAATACTGCATTTTACATCAAAACTGATTTTTCATATAATTTAATTATATGGTTATATTATCTTTTTAATTTGTTTTAAAGTGTAATTAGAATATATTTTTACCATGTAATTCAATTATGGTCATTGGGATTAATTTCACTTTGGAATTAGGCATAAACAAGTGCCAAACTTTTCATAAATATTGTTTCTAAAAAAACCCGCTATTTGTTTTGACAACGGGAAGTTTTTTTAAATTAATTATTGCAATTTATGTGTTTGGAATTTGGTAAAATTAATTAAATATTTGGAATTAGAAGGTCCAAATTATGTAATTAAGACTCTTTTTTTGGACATTATGAATAGTAACGACGGTAATTATCTTTAATTATCTTGATTAATGAGTAATCGGGTAGTTAAAGATAATAAGATAGTATCATAATAATAAAAAAAATGACCACAAAATGTGTCCTAAGGCTACTGGTTGTCTCATGGCCGACCCTAGGATGCCTTGTAACAAACTTGGGGGCCCCATGGAATCACTTTTGTGAGAAAGTGACTTTTTATCTTTTTATTTTTAAAGAATGTCAAATGTAACAAAGAATGTATCACCTAAGTAAAATATTTTTAATTCTGTCTACATAAATGCTCTTTTGGACTATAAATATTAATTGGAAAGCTAAAAATATTTCCTACATCATAGTATTTTATTTATAATTTTTAGACATTAAATAAATTAAATTATTATGACATCATGATGATGCAGCGATGACCTCATTATTTAACTATTTAAATAAAATAGAAAGATAATGTAATATATAAGACCTACACATGTCCAAAACCTATTGGATGGGTGGATTTCGAACCCTTATCACCTTATCCTCGAAACACATCAATTTGGGACCATTAAAATCCGAAACTCATTTGAAAATAAAGTTAGATTATATACCTTTCCAAGAGTGTCCCTCCTCTCCTCTTATAAAAGGCCCTCACCTCTACCACCTTACCCACACTTCCAAAGCCTTTGGCTCGGCCAACCCCTGCCCATTTTGTCTCTCCACATCACTCTATAACTCCTTGAAGCCTCACTTTGGGCAGAAGTCTTCCCAAGGAAGCCTTTGAGCTCAAACCAAAGGGAGTTACCCGATTTTAAGGTAATGTCGTCACTTGTGTCCTTTTGTTTTATTTTGCTTCTCCAACCCCCTAAACTCTTTTTAATCATTTATTTTGTAACAAATCCAGTATCTTAAATATACTAGGATGTTTTTATAAGAATGATTAAAGCTACACTTACACACACCTACATCTAATGGTTAAAGAACATATTGTTTCTGTGGATGGCGAATTACTGCCTCACGAAACGATGATTGTTCAATCTTCTCTTAACACCTTTCATGGTGGCCATTAAGATGTCACTATATTTATATATGATATATAATATATTTATGTTTTCCTCAAGATTCTATATTTTTCCGTTATGGCATACCTTTATGGCTTCCATTATGGGTATACGCGATATCTTCATTTAAGGAAGTGCGGACTACCGCCCCCTCAAAGTGATTTGATTCGTTAATACCATATGTGGTACGTATAAAGGATATATTTAATGATATTATATATGATACCATACTGGAATTAAAATACTATTATGTATCATTATGTTTTAATTCCATTAAATATGAAATAGAAATGAAAATAGCGTTCATGCATACGTACGGCTTACCGTCTCCATGAACGGTACATTTCATTTCTTATCTCAAAATGTTATGTACTATTATAAGTACATATATATAATGGATATATATGTAATATATTACATCTAAATGATGGATATCATTCTGTAATTATAACATATATATATATTTATCATTTTGTTTTAATTCCATTAATTTGACAAAAAATGAAAGTAGCGTTCATGCGTACGTACGACCTACCGTCTCCATGAACGGTGCTTTTAATTTTTATCTCCAAATGCTATGGAATAGTATAAAATGAATATATACTGGATATATATGATATTTAAAACATCAATACTATTCTGGATATGATGTACCTATAACTACATGGAAAATTATTTTCCAACAAGTTCAATTTTTGACTCATGTATCAAACATCGACAAAAACGTCTGATATGAACTCATATTATTAACCAATTATTATAACATTAAAATATGTGATATGAACTAAATAATAATCATTATAGGAGTTCCTTAAGCAATTATAAATTGACCAAAGTTTATTATTCAGGAATATAAAGAAACAAACAAGACAAGCCGGACTTGATGTAAGGGATCCTACTCCTCTCTTTCTTTTTAAGTACACCCTTTTATGTCATTCTTTTAAGCTCATATTTCTTGTGATTGGGATGTTCTTTTATATTACTCTTACTGTAATTTTTATGTTAATATGATAAGAGACCCTATTTCCTCTCATCAATCCATTTTTGGAAGTTTTGAGTGGCGCCGTTAGGCTGCCGAGTTTTCGTAAGGGGTTTTTCATCTCACTTTTATTCTCGTGAGATTTATGCTACATCTGCCACAATTTCCTTTGAGTGGTGTATGTACTGCCTATTATTATACACCTTATGTAGTATAATTTCATTTATGGCTATTCGCATCTTCATTGTATGACCCTTCTTCCATAGGGTGTACGTTTCGAAAGTTACCCAACTCGGTAAAGGAGACCTTTCACCCTCCTCTTTTTAAAAGACTTTTTTTGTTATGTCTTTTAATTCACATACTATTATGTTGGGATATGTTCTTTTATATCCTTATTGATGTAAATTTTATGTCCAAGTGATTAGATGCCTTTTTATCTCTCATCAACTCATTTTTTGAATTTTGAAGTGATGCCGTTAGGCTGTCGAATTTTACCAAGGGAACTTTTTAACCCAATTTTGATTTCTTTGGGTTCAACATGTAGTTATTGAATATGTCATCTTTTGAATATGTGTGAATGAAATTTTATTGTTTTACACTTAATATCCACTTATATTGGGTGTATTTATATTTTTCACACATAATTTTGAGATTGAATTATCCTTAATTTAAGGATACCTTCTTTATAAGGGAAATCATCACATTTGACATTTCTATTGAGACTTCATTTTTGTTATGCACCAATTCACTCTTATATGGTGTATATACTGTCCTTTGGAATATTATATCATGAATCCATTTATTCTCATGATATTATAAAGTTCTGACTAAATGTTACTCCCCAACTATTGTATTCAAGTGTCTCTAATTTTGGTAGAACCCCTTTAACCAAAATATCACTTTAAATGTTTTAATTATTTGTTCTTATTAATATCCATGTTTTCAAAATGGTTTTAAGGATTTATTTTTATGGATATTAATGGTTTAAAATTTTAAAAGCTTCAATGGGACACTTTGATTCAAAAATCTCTTTATTAAATGTTTTAAATGGTTTTGGAAATGGTTTATTTTTTAATGGATTCATTATTTCAATATAATAAAATGTTATATTGTGATTGAAGTGTGGAAATGTTATGTTTCCTTTATGCATTTTTATGCGATACGTTTATGTTATGGTTCTTGGGCATTGTTATGAAAACAGGTGGTTCCGTGATAAACTAAGAGCGGGTGAGCCCGATATAGCTCTCCAATGCATTGGGTAACGCGAAGGAGTGAAACGTTAAGGTTTCTCCGAAAAGATTTAGGGAATATACTGTGGTGGGTATTTCAAAGGTAACCAAGAGGGTTACTCCCTACGTAAGAATGTTATAAATGCTTCAAGTTACCTTTTATGTCTTATGATTTCTATGATTTAATCATGATTTTATGAGGTATGTTAAAGTGCTTATGTTTTATGGGTAAAGTATGATTTCATTCTTATGTATACATGTACTCATGTTTCCTTTTCATGTTTTTATATCCCTTACTGAGCTTTTTATGCTCATACCAAGTTTTTGAAATGTTTTTCACAGGTCAAGGGAAGGGTACATGATATGATGATAGTGTCAAAGAAGTGTCAAGAAAGAATCCATGTTTTATTTTAAATATGTTTCCGTTGATGGGAAAAATGAATACTATCTTTTATGTAACCACTTTGTTTAAATATGGAATGTAATGCAGGTTTTATGATCTAATTCTCTAAAACTTTAAACCTGAAAAGATGCTCAATGTGTAATCTTGTAATAACTCAAGATTAAGTAAGGTTTAAGGGTGAGGTCTTATATTCAGCGGGTCAAATGATCAACCTTCACCTCTGGAAACATAGAGATCACTTGAACATTGGCTATGCATCGGTCGAGTCGGCTCCAGCAATGACTACGACCCTTCTGGTTGTTTCACCAAGTGAATGGGTCAGCTGAATACCGCAGATCCATGAGCCCCTTTCCAGCCATGAACTGGTCGAACGCCCTGCTAGCCCTCCTTGGAAGGTCACCTCTTCACTTCTTCTCCTCTGAGTTAGCTACAATATTTAAATCACCACCCACCACTCGAGGCTGACCCCCAGCTTGAATTAACTCCACTGTAGCCTCCATGTTCCAAAAAATCCAGATGAACTTTTTGACAGGCTCCGCATGAAAATATGCGATCAGTTTCAGCTTGCGCGTGAACTCATTGATATTCGCAGAATTCTGCTTGTGCTCGAGGATCACCACCACCTTGACCTTGTGTTTCTTGACTTCCGAGACAATAAAATCTGACTTAACTCTCGCCCCGACTCCGACTCCACGTGCATTCCAGATGAAGATTGGATTCATGGAAACAGAGAATGCTCAGCTTTGGCCCCAGGCATCTCGATCTCTTTCACAAGGGAAACACAGAACTCCCTACTCTGTAGCCTCATCGTCGACGACCTCATGAACACTCCCGTACCCGAACCAGCTTGTAATGGAGGGGAATGCATGAGCCTCGACGCACGCTTAGAAACCTTCCCCTTCACCTCTAAAGGAGGTGACCGTGCCTCATCTTCCGTCGTCGCGAGAACCTGCGCAGACGGAGAGGGTGCACCAGCAGCAAGATCACAATTGACCAACCAACCGTCCTCAGCGGGTTGCCGGTATTCATGGAAACCTACCACATAAAGACAAACAGCTCGGTCCAGCACCCTGTGGCCATGAAGAAGCTCCACTTTAGGAAAAACAATTCCCTTCCCAGAAGCCTTCCTGGACAGCTTCTCAAAAAGAGGAATCGGAATCATGTGAGGGTGATCTCGAGAGAAGGAAACCGTCAGGCTCGGAGCAACCTCCCAAAGTTTATCCCATAAAGCACCTTCCCAGAGCATCCGGGGTTGCGGCCAAGACCGAGCTGAGGGTGCCAAGGGATCCATACAAAAAGCACTCATCCCCTTGGAACCTAGAGCCACAACAGAAACGGCCTCAGGCCTGGGGCAGGATAGAACAGGCACTTTGCATACTGGGGACACAGGGGAGATGCCACACGGGCCAGAAGAAGGGGAAAACTCTGAGACCACAAGCATATCTGAGACTGAGCTAGGCTCGCCATCCACAGAGGATGTCAATCCCCTTGTCACGGGAGCACATCCCTCACGAGCCCGCCCTCCAGGGCGCCGTTTCTTGTAGATTTGCCCTGAATGCCCCTGTAGAAGACACTCTGAACAAAACCTGGGAAAAATCGGATAGACCAATTCCTCAGACCAGACAGAGGAATCCTGCACCTTCAGAGACAATCTCTCTAGGATAGACTCAGATAGATCCTATTCCACGCAGATCCTACGGGCCAACATCTCCTCACCTCTAATAGTGTGCGTATCCACGCAAAGAAAACCCCCCAGCGAGTCGTCGATGGCCCTAAGAAAAGTACTATTCTGGAAATGAAGCGGCAGGCTGGGGATACTTACCAAAATAGTAGCACGAGGATCTTCCTTCCCCTTGTGAGCCTCAATCGACCACCGAGAGAGGTTGAAGCGCCATCGGCCCAAGACGCGAGGAGCAAAGCACCAAGCCTTAACAAAATCCTCCTCTGAAGCTAACACCAAACAGAACGAGAATCTGCAGATCACCGAAATGCGAGCCTCTTACTTCAAACCCCAAGACGCCACAAAACGTTGAAATACAGGAAGCGAAGGTTTCGCCGCTCCGAATCGCGCCACCAACATCCATTTGAGACCAGCAATCGCCTCATCAACGGCCGCGGAAGGAGACAACAGCGTGATATGCAAGCCTTCCCGGAACATCGAGTGAGAGAAGATCCGCCAGACGGATCCAAAATCTCTAGGCTCGGACCGCAAAGCACCTCTCTGAAAGACAGCACCCGACACCACGGCAGGGAAGCCAGAATGGGAGACCCCCCGCGAGGAGAAGATCCGCCAGACGGAGCCGCAACCCCAGAGATAGCCATCGACGGGGACGGATGCACCGCCGAGGAGCGAGGCGCCGGAGCAGAAACGGGCGGTAGAATTTGAAATTCCCCGGTCGCCTGCGGCGCGTTCTTTTCCATTTTTCCTCCCCCTGATCTAAGTTATATTCTCTAACATATTCTAAAAGTAATATGTGGATAAATGTTTTTTTATCCTTGAAAAAATCATTCAACTATGATATTTAGTAACATATGTTGTAAATTGTTCCCACCACCAGAGAAATTGTATAGTTTAAGGGAAAAAATAATTTTTTAGAATATTTTTTAAATCACATAGAATACCATATATATTGCTGTAATATTTTTGTCATTTTATATTCCCACTGAAGGAAATTAGTGATTTTACTTAAATGGAAAAGAGACTATGTAACCTATAATGTTAATCTAAAAATAGTATTGTTTGTATTACACTACTAAGAGTATATTTTTAACATAGATATGTTCTAAATCTCAGTAATAAAATATTATTTTTATCAAAATTAAATATGTATAATAATCAATATCATAAAAGAGTATAGAGTATGACTATAAAATGATATATAACGAGTTTTATTTATATCATTTTCCCTAAATAAGTTTAAGAAGTATTGATAATTAAATAACTAAAAAAATATATTTTTTACAATAAATGATATCAAGAAAAATATTAATGGAATGGTTCTAAGAATGATGATGATGATGAATATAAATAAACTTCTATGTGAAAAAAAACTTCTAACACCATGGACTGAATCTGTATCTTCAATGACCATCAGGGTTTCAGTTTTAGTGTTTCTTTTATCACTGCAATCATAACGCTCTTCAACTAGGCATCTTTATCAATTTTGATCAATGGCTATACCAAGGAATATTATAAATGCACCAATGGTTTTAGGAATGGTGACCCCCTATCTACCTTTCTCTTCTCGATAGTAGAGGATTACCTCAGTCGGCTGATCAACCGTCTGGTTGACCTGAATAAACTGAATCCCATACCTATTTCTAGAAGTGTGAATTCCCGAACTCATCTTTTTTATGCGAATGAAATCATCCTTTTCCTCCAAGGTGATAAAATAAACATTCCTAACCTCAAAATTGTTCTCAGAAACTATAAAGGGGTTTCCTGTCAAACCATTATTTGGAACAAATCATGCATCTTTTTTAGGGAGAAATTTTCTCCTAATAAAAAATGTAACATCATCAGTGACCTTGGCCTAAAAGAAGGTATAATCCCTTTATCATATCATGGTGTTCTATAGATTCGGTGAGACCCAAATATTGTCACTTTCCTAATATTTTTGACAAAGTTCAATGTAAAATTTATTCTTGGAAAAGTAAATATGTCAGTATTGTAGGTAGGACATGTCCTGTTAAATACACTATTCTCTCTAAGATGGTTTACCCCATGATCATCCATAAACGGCCGGTTGGTCCCATAATAAAATGAACACCGTAATAAAGAATTTCATCTGGACTGGTACTACCATGGAAAGTAAACTTGTGACAGTTCCCTGGTCATCATGTTTCAAGCCTATTGAAAATGGTGGTGTTGGAATAAAAATTATAAAATACATTAATGAAGCCCTTTAAGAAGGACTCACTTTTAAGCTTTTTCAAAATAATTCTGAATCTATTACCTTTCAGAAAAATTAATTTCCTGACAAACATAAGACGAGCAATTTTAATTTAATTATCTTTTATGTGGCCTTCCATCAAAAACTTCTACAGCAATATTAGGAATAATTCTAGTTGGATGGTATCCAGAGTGTCATCCATGAAATTTTGGTTGGATAACTAGACTAATACACCTCTAATTTTTATGATTTTTCTGGATCAAACTGTTGATAATACTAACAACTCTAACAGATATATTTTAAACTCTCAACATGATCACCTCCCAGATACTATTTTGAATATCATTGAAAAATACTCTTTTGATGACACTAAGGATTAATTAATCAGGGATCCTACTCACAATGGTATGATCAACTAAAAAATTTTCTATAATCATTATTTCTGTAACTCCGAGGGAGATTACATCTGGTTAAAACACTTCAAACGTACATTGGATTGAACCATAAAAATTCAATCTAATTTGGAATCTTTCTCACAATAGTGTTCCCACTAAAATTTTTCTCAAATATTTTAGAATCCATATCTGATCTAAGTGAAAAATCTATAATCAACACAGAGAATATGTGAATCACATATTTCTCTCTTGTGCTACTACTTCTCATTGGAACTATATTGTTTTAATTTTTAACTATATATGGTTGATTTTTTATTTCATCAACGCTCATCTAAAAAAATATGCAGAAATTGAAGTCTATCAAAAAATCAAAAACCTCTTCCTTGTAGTGGTTGTTGAGCTTCACCATGTTATCTTGTATGACCAAAATTCTATTATTCATAAGAATTACTCACTCAATCAAAATAAAGGTCAGAAAAAGATCCTCATTTCCATACATTAAGATTCCAGGATACAAAAGGGTAATTTCCACAACATCGTGCACGATGTTGGAATCCTAAAGCCTCTAATGATTAACGAGAATTTTTATCAACCACATCGCACTCTGGAGGTATTATAGAGAGAACCCCTACCTGGATGTATCAAAATGAATATTGATGGATCCTCCAAGGGAAATTATAGACATACAATATGTGGTTCTGTCTTCAGGAATAACCTCATTCAAATTCATAGATGCTTCATGGGTAAATATGGCATTGCTACCTCTTTTGATGATTAGATGCTGAGTTTGATCCATGCTATTAATGTTACCAAACTCATTGGTTGGAACAACCTCTATATTGAATGTGACTCTACGACCATCATACAAGTGATTTTGAATGGAATTACTCACCTTGACTGGCCAATTACTACCGGTTGGATGTATTTCACCCATTGTCTTATCGATCTTAACTACATCATCACACATGTTTATCAAGAAGCAAACATAGTTGTAGATGGACTGGCCAGCATTGGAGTAAATCAAGACATTTCTTAGTTCGAAGACATCCTCACTGCTCTTATTTCCCATCATGAAAAAAATTTAATATAATCTCGTATTTTAGGCTCTTTTAAATTTTATTTAAGTAATAATTATTCTTTGGTCGTTTTGGGATAGGGCATCACCTTTTCTAAAACAAATATCAATATTAATTTACATATTTTACTCATTAAATATTAGTGGTAGGACATTATCATATTATCACATAGGTACATGATAGGAATTACGTATAAATATAATGATTTTTATAAAACCATGTGTGTGTTTAAAATATATGGTGGATCTTTTGGTAAATAATATTGGATATGATAATATGGTTACTTTCTTATTCTTTTTTTAATTTCATTACAAATGTTTATAAATTTAAGATGTATTACATTAAAAAAATGCAATCTCCACTATTGGTGTAATCAATATATACTATACCAATAAAGAAACCTAATTATTGATTTTAGTTACCCATAACATATTTTAACTATCAGAAAAAATATATCATGATGAAATTTTAAATTTAGAGTGAGTAATATTTTTTCTAGGGATATAAAAATTTCTCATAAGGCACAAAAATAATTTTTTGTATTTTATTTTCAGCAAGGTAAAAACCACATGGTGTCGAATACACTACCTTATTAGTATACATGGGATGCTTGTTTTATATTTTAATTCCCTATATCCTAGATCATCAAGATCCCTAGTATATGAAACATCATAATTTGATAGATTTATTATGAAGGACTTTATGTTAGAAACTCTTTGGGTGGTTGTGAATGTTTCTCATTATATCATTAGTTGGAGAATAATCTAAATGTAATTTTTTTCTGTTATATAATGTGTATGAAATCTAGGAATTTTATTAAGAAAATATAAAAGTGTGTATTGAGAAACCTAAAGAATACTTATAAAGTGCTTATATATTGAATTATATCCTTTGATAGACTATATATTTATTTAAATTTATATCATGATCTAAAACATAGAGATACACAGAACAAAATCCCAAAATATCCAGAGGAACAATTTAATTGGGTAATTAAATACATTTTATAATAACTATAATTGAGGATACCATTAAATTACCTTGAAAGTCCTTTTCATTCCACTAAATTTCAAATAAGCTTCTAATGTTACATCGAATTTCTTTAGGATGTGCATAAGAAATGGGTGATCAAAAAATCCCCGTATGAGAATAATCCTATAACAGAATTATGTGAAATATAAAAATTAATTAACGGGGAATAAGATTTTGAAATAAAAATGTAAGAATCATAACCATTAATATAATATAATGAGATAAGATGATAACTTCTAGGAATCAGAGTAAATTCAAAAAAATAAATAGCATGAAATCTTAAGAATAAATCATGGATACCTTTAGAGACGTCATAAAAATGTCTTCATAGGATAACCTCAAATACTCCATAAATTGTATCTATTGATTTAAAAACATTACATAATGAAACAGAGGGACATATAAGTCTAGGCCCACATATCTTATTCTTTTCATGTCCATGCATTTCTGATCCACAAAGATCACACAACATAAGAATGTATTTCCGCACATTTAATTCAATAATTACAATGTTTTGTGTTAATATATGTGATTAAAAAATAAATAAATGATATTTTCATCTAGTTGAATAACAATGATTTTAAATGGGGTTATATATTCATTACATAAAATTTGGTCAAAAAAAGTCACGGGATAATTTATGCAGCATAACAGGTGTACATAAATCCTTATAAATGGGTTTAATGAGTGAGAATGGTCATCACTAATCACATGGTAATCACAAGAATAGTAATGGGATGTTTGAAAACACATAACAATTTAAAAAATAGAAATAAAAAGTTTTAATAAAAATGAATTTACATATATATGAGAGAAGAGGTAGAAAATCCTTTATCTTAAGAGGGTGCTTCTAAAATAAATGGAGGTGCATCATAAAAACTAAGAAAACATTAAGATGAATGTTGATATGGATAATGAGAGGGAAATAATTCCCAATGGTTTTGGGGGGAAGAATAGTTTTATGTTGGGTGGATAATTTTAAAAAATAGAGGTGAATTATTTAGGAATTTATAATATTAGGTTTCAAACTGTAAATGATAAAATAAAAAAAAAAATCATCCATTTAGTTTTACCCATGGTATATCCCCAAAGCTAGTTTTATTAATATTTTATTTGGCCGAAAAAATTAATTAAAAAAGTAAATATCATTGATGGTATGGATATTTGTCTTGTTCATAATGAATATATTTTAAATACTTAAAATATAATATTGTATTTGGAGAAACATTAAAGGTCTTGAAAATTTATAAAATTACATTAAAAACACATATTTTTAAATTATAAAAATATTTTTTTTGTCAATGATTCCAACTATATATTTTATTACATAAATTTTTGGACTTTATGATGTAATAATACATATTTCATATTTATAATGAATTTAAAGTTGATTGAAAATGTCAACTACCATAGAAAATTATGAAAAATTACCAACTGGATCATTAATATGTGATTATTTTAAAAAAAAGTTACCAAATTTATTTTCTAAATATGGGAATTCACACCTCTAAAAAAATCTTCATTTTTAGGAAAATAATAGTTTCTACGACACAACAAACATTATGAATTTTTTAAAATTACAATGTAAATCATTGAATAAAACTATCATTTATATTCTTAAAAAATATAGAATAGTAACATTTCATGAAGTACTATTATATTTCAGAATTATTGATCCAATAATGTGATTTATCTATTACTAACTATATAATTATTACCGAAGAAATATAATTTTTATTTCATTATATCAATTTTTTTTATAAAACTCATTATATTATCATGTTTATATATAAAGTGATAATAAAAAGGGATTAATATAAGATTTATTTAATTTTAAATAATATATAAAATAGCAATCTAATAAGTTCTAGATACAAAACACCTTATTACACCAACACACACTCCAGGTGTATGGTTTTCAATATTGGCACATTATTTGGGTGGTTTGTGGACCATGGTTTTGGTAGTGCTCCCTATATACTTCAAATTCTACCAAAAATGGTTTCACTCATATCCTAATTGTTGAATATCGGCTTGGTCTTGGTCAAGGGTGTGACATTGTGTTTCCATCCCCCTTATAATATCAAATAAACAGTATTTTTAGGGCACAATCCTACTATTTAATTTTTTCACTACTTATTTATGTGTTACTTAAGTCTTATCATAACCAATAATATAAACTAATATTAACAATCACTATTCAATACTGGATGATCAATGGTTATAATGAATAATAATCTTTTAAGCATGGTAGACAAATTACTGCTATATTTTATAATGGTCCAAAATTAAAAAAACGTATTTGTTTTATATCAATACACTTTTAATAAGAAATTTATTCATTCAAAATGGAAAATAATTTATAAAAGTTTGGATCATTACATTCTCCCCTACTGATGTTTCCCTTATGATATTTCATTTCAAATATTAAAATAGATAGCAGTACTTATGTTTCATCACCTCTTATATTTACAATGTTTCCTACTCATACTTATGGTTCCACTATAGTATATTTACTAGTTTAGTTGGATTTTCTATTTTAACATTCTCATTATGATCTAGGATTCTCATTGGATACTCCTCATATGAAAGATTTATCTCCAAGGGTACAACATCATTCTTCAGTACATCTGAGTTGTCTAATATGTACTTTATCAAGAGTGATAGATAGGGCCATTCATATATAATGAATATGTTCGGTGGGATTTCTATTACATCAGTCACAAATATGATGAGATCATGTTTCTCAAAGGGGATAATATATCATGGATTAATCATTCCAGTCTTCTCAGAACTCATGAAATTATTCCAAATTGATATAAAAATGAGCACCTCATTTATGACCATAAACTCTCTGTCTCTTCAATGATTATCTACATTTATTTTTTATTGATTTTTAAAAAAATTCATATAACATTGAATAGAGTGAACCTTCTATTCCAACACCTCGCTCAGATCATGGTTGACCAACTTATTCTCCACAATATTTTCCTAACATGATAGAGTCTCATATCTCTCCCTACATTGATCCTTTTAATACCTTATTTTAATTCTAGAATGAAAATATTTATTATATGAGAAATAAAATATTGGATGTTTTTTTTATAAAAATAACCTTGGATATCCATTGAAAAAAAATTAAATATATCTTTTAAGGATTAATCATTCCTCTCATACTAAACAACCAACCACGGATGATAAGATGTAATGAATATTAACTTTGTATTAAACACATGCTTAAGGCTTCCATAGAAACATATGGTAACCCTTAGACATGATATGATACAATGAGAGTGGTACTCAATTTAGTATTACCACATTCCTTTTATATATATTATTGAGTTGATGAATAGATAAATGTCCCATAATAATAATGAAATGTGTAGACCATGCAAAGATGATTGAGTACTACACAAATGAGAATACTCAATTTAGATTTATTGGGCTTCCTGTGACAAAATCTGTGGTTATGTTTTCCCATTTCCATACTATTATGATTAATGTTAGCATTGTACCATTATAAGTCTATCATCTAACCATGAATTATTTTAATACCTAGAATCAGAATAAAAATTCTAAAATATTCATTATCATGTTATACTAAAGGAATATTTTCATTAAATATATCTACCTTACAGTGATTCCTATATTAATAGAGAGTAATGATCAAGATATATTATCCAGAAGTTCCCTCATCCGTTTAATTTTTAATGGGACACAAATCCAATTTCATAACACTATAAATCTATCTTTATATATGGTTAACTCTAGAATATTTTCTATCATTCTCTATAGCTTATAATGTCACGAACCAAATCTGATCTCCACAGAAACCAGCACCAAAACCGGACCGTGACAAGGCCCAATGGGATTTCCCGATCTCCAGGGGCTCGCACAAGTGCCCAGGTATCATAAAATGATAATTGAGAATGATTTACCCATGTTTATAAACAGAAAACAACAAATGAATCCAATAAAATGAATCTAGATTTTTTAATCCAATCAATGTTTTTAAAAAATTAATAGCTGAATTACATAGTATAAAACAACTCACCAGGACAATAACAAAGGTACAAAACCAAAAATGAACAGCCCATGTACCTCAACATGGCAGGAGGCATCGCCCTCAAGCCATCTCCACAACACCGCATCATGAATAACTGGTGAAAACCCGAATTGTTGGCACAAAAGTAGTACACAAACCGGCGACAACAAAAATAACCATGTCTACTTACACCATAGGGTGTTAGTAGGGTGTGAGACAATTCCCAGTAGGATTACACCACAAAGAGATTCTATGTGATAAACATTCAAAGATGAAAAGCATGCAAGTTTTAAAATACATGTAATTTCTAGTTATAATTTATAAAAGATGCAACTTAAAAAAAATCAGTTCTCAAGTGGACTAATGTAAAGAATAATTTTTTTTAAAATAAATTAAAAAGCTACAGAATTTTTCCAGCCAAATATATTGTATGCTGATGGTAAGTATAAAGGATTTAATGAGCACAAGAAATAGGAAATAACCCCTAGGTACTAACTAGTTGTGGGTCCCAGGTACCTCATATCTCAGTGAGAGTAACCACAAAAAATATCTATTCTCGTGTATGAGCCACTATTAGAGAACATACCCATAACCTAGTGTTCCCTAATAATCATCATCATATTTTAGTTATTTTTGTAAGTGTTAATAATGCTAAGTGAAACTGAGGCCAAAACCCAGATATTCACTAGCATACTAGTACACGTCCACCCACCTAGATACCCGGGTTTTCCCTTTCTGCTCAAAAAAGTTCAACAAGACAGTAAATATAGTTTTCACATGAAAATATAACTTCCACATAACAAATTAACCAAACATCCCCATGTACATCACACAAGTCACAAATTTCACTTTTCATTCAAATGCATTTTGAAATCAAACTCACACTAAAATAGCCCACAACACTTTTTGCATAACATTCACAATCCAACACGTCCTTTAACAATTATATAATTTCCCTAAAAATATGCTAAAAATCACATAACAACCCACTCACATGTTTTATAAAACCGTTTTTATAAACAAAATCCATTTTTCACATCGCACTCACACAGACACCCCACATCACGTTCACACCTCTTTCACATTTCAATAAATATATTTAACATTTTTATAAAACATTTCCACGAATATACACATCACATTACATACCTATTCACATTTAAAATGGTATATTTGAAAGTATAAACAATCCAAAATAGTTTTCCAATATTTTTTCACCTCGTACATATATTATTAAACCATTCAAAACATTCATAAAAAAATTCTAAAGAGTGTACCAAATCTTTTCACATAAAACCCATTTTAAAACTATATTGTAAGGAAAAAATCACCCCAATACAAATTCAAAACAGAATTTAAATCCCAAAAAACATTTATTAAACTACCCCCAATTGTTATACAAACACCTCAAACAATACCAAAAAATATCCAAATGAAAAACACACGTTTTGAAAATCACTTTCAAGAAGTACAATGAGGTTTTTCACCTTAAACCCATAAAAACCCTCTTTACAAACCTAATGGAACACCAATACCCTACTAAATCATAATTTTCATCCCAAACAAGATTTATTAAACCAATTTAATATGTTATAAAGCACATCCAAACAATACCCAAATGGTTACACATGAATAACACCCAATTTTATGCTAAAATGAAACTATAAAAATAAAAGCTTAACCAAATCCAACATAATCAGTTTTCACACCACACACAGTATATTAGGAACATGAATAATAAATAATTAAAGCAAACTAACAAATATATAATTGATTACACATGGAATCACCTACCTTTTATATTGAAACCCTCAAAACATGGTGTGAAACATCAACCAAACCACCGCAACATCTCAAGGAAGATAAATCCAGCCATAGACCACAATATTGGACAAAAAAGACAACAATCAAACCCTAGGTTCGAACCTCAACTTCTGGACATGAGGAAATTCAAGAAAGGGTGAAAGTAACCCTAAGGAAGGGGATGAAATCGGGGAAAGAAACACTTACTTGAAATATCTTGAATAAAACGAACCAAATACACCAAAATTTGAGTCTCCAAGAAACCAAACCTGATATGGAGTCTCTAATGGGGATGATAAGGTCAAGTGGGGACTAAAATGGGGGAAAAGAGTGAAATTTAAAAGATTTATGAAAGAATCAACTTAACTTCTCAAATCTGGACGATTTGAGGAACCCTATGTAGCTTTTCCTACTCAGCGAGCAAAATGAGGTCCAAAGTGGAAAAATGAAACATGGGTCTGAGGCATGGGATTTTGGATTCAGGTGGGAGGTGGAATGAAGAGAATACAATAAAAAATGGTATGTTATTAAAGACATAAAAAACAATTTAAAATTGTAAATGGGTCATGGGTTGGCCCAATTCCAAATTAATTCACTCAAACCCAAAATGCTAATGGGTTTGAAAAGGGTCCAAAAGGACATGGTGATTTGGATAAAACATAGGTGAAAAAGTGGGAAGTGGAATGGATGAAAAATGTTAATAAATGAAGGATTTCTAAAAGAAATAATATTTATTTTTAAATCTGGAATTGGGCTCACGGTTTGGCCCAAATTTTGAAAACCCTCCATTTCCACCAAAATGAATGGAAAACCCCAAAAACAAAGAAATAATGGAAATTAAATGAAAAATAAATTTAAAAGAAGTCATGTATGTGAAAATTCTTCCCACCATAAAACATTTTGTCCCTGGAAATCCATAGAAAGGCCAAATACTAAAACTAACCCAACTGATAAACCAAGAAGTAATTCTTTGCTAAGATTCGCCCCCAAAATCCAAAACACCTCTAGTGATCATTTAAGGAAGGATAACTCTCACAACCAAAAAATATACCACTTTACTAAAACAATCAAGAACATTCAGGATTTATCCCAAATGAAAACTCCTCAAATAAAATCTGAACAATACTCAATCAATTTACCTAAACAAATAACAACATCTAACAAAGTTACACTTAGCCTACTATAAATAAACCATAGGGAAGTCTCAAATATCAATGTTTACCCTAGGAATATGTTGGTATTTAGATATCTCCAAATGATAATACCTACTTCCAAGACAATACCATGTAAAAAATATGAGTTACTCATATGAAGAGACATAAATGGGCTCCCCACCATAAGAGACAACTTAAATTTTTTCCCGAGACAGAATTAGGACACTAATTGGGGGAGGCCCGAACAGACTCCCTAGTACAAGGGGTATCCATCCAATAGAAATTTACAAAATAATATGCATGATACCCATGGTGGGTCCCCCAATACAAGAACCAACAATCTTAACCGATCGGCATAGGCCGACATGAAAAGACCCGAAAAATTTAATGATTTGGAAAGGCTTCACAGTTATTCCACACCGTTTGGGAAACTGTGCACAAACTATGTATATCATTATTTCCACATGGATTCTTGGCACATTATCACTAATAATTGTGCACAAACCACGTGCTCAGCTTGTCTATCCAAATTTCAATCCATTCTCCAAATAATCAATGGAAACCAAAGTGGGGGTAGATATTGGGTGATGACATGGGTACAAGGACCTCCACCTATTTCCACCAAATGAGAACAACAGAAGAAAGATGATGACACCATAAGTTTAAACTCTTCATATATTTTTTACTGAGGATATGACATTGTAAAAGGGTTTAAACGACACTGGGGTTTCCCCTGACTACGTGCCATCTTCTCTCTGGGACCTATGGCTAGATATCAAAATATTGAAGCATCTTCAGCCTCACAGTTAGTCTATAGAAACCCCTTTGTATAACTTCTTCTTTAGGTGCCATAAACAACTACACCGCATACCCCAATGGTTTCATCAAGACATAAAACACTCCATACCTCACTTTACCAAAACATGACATTTCACTGAAACACGGGATCAGAAGATGCACACACATTGAACCTTTTTTCTTTGGGTGAGAAACAACAGAAGGGAAGGACACGTATAAACACCTTCCTCTAAGATAGAGGATGTGATGTTTTTTCCAAGAGAGAAATACTCCCTACATAACAGAGAACCCCAGAGGATTGCATGACCTTTACCTTTATAGTCAAATGATCGCACAACATCACAATGCATCACCAAATATGACCTTTGCAATTGATAGAAACAATACATGGAATAGGAACTTAAGCCAAGTCCATAAACAATAGAAAAGTCCCAATAGTTTACACAATATACCCTCATGACCAATATCCCAAAATTGGCGGTTTAACAAGAACTCTTGCTTCAAAAAAACTATGAAGTACCCAGGGGCCCACTTAGACACCATCGAGACACTCATCCACACTAACAACCCCAGAACACATCCACCTTCGATGAACCAGGAAACATAAGAAACTAAGGTCTCTTTAAACCTTACACAACCAATATCCCACTACAATATGATCCAAAAATAAAGGAAATGAATGGGTGTAGACTCAATCAACAATTATCGATAAAATATTCCACATATTGATCAACTTGAGGATTTTCCAATGGCGAAACAATACAGGTTGCACTTCAGTTGTGCATTAACCCTTAATGGGGGTGTACCTTATCCAATGAGAGAACCGAATGACCCAACCAAGATGGTCCATTGGTCAAAACATGCCACAAACCAGATCCAAACACATTAAGTGAACCGTCATAAAGGTTTCCCGAAACATATCTCAGAAGAGACTATTAACCGGTCCTTCTACCCAACATGTCGTCCGAACAAAAACCCAAAACACGGTACGAACAAGAGAGTTTCATGAACTCAAAACATCCCAAAACATCAAAATTTTCAAAAAACACATAATATAAACCATCCAAAACAATTCAACAAGACATAATGTTTTTCTTTAAAAACATCTCTTTGAAAACAAATGGTTCAGTGGTTAGCATATCCACCAATGGTACACCATGGGCCTCACACATGCATGTTTTTGTGCCACACCAAGCACCCTACTCATATATGTCCTGGAACTCATCCATTCATGTCATCAACCATCCATCATCTAATATAACCCCATGCATGTGGTCTCTCTTGAAAATACCAAATATTAAAATAAACACTCATTCCACTTTTCAAAACCAAAATGGTTAACGAACACATCCTTTTTCTCAAAACCGCTAACCACAAGATCAAAATACTAATTCACATCTTAAAAATCCTTTCAAAAAGACCCAAACATTTATAAATTAACTCAATTTCATGTTATTCACATAAATTTCAAAACATCTCATCATATTAAAACACCCTTTTAATGTTTAGAAAACATTATTGGAAACACATTTTCAAAACCAACTTCAATATAGTTCCTGATTTCAAAAGAGTTATAAGCACACTATTTTTCATTTAAAAATAATTCTGAAAATTTAGCTCCACCATTTCATAAATCAAACCCTTCCTTCTTTATTTGAAAATAATTTCACAAAAACTTTTCACTTCTTAAAACCAAGTCACATTAAAACCAATGTTCCAAGATTTCAAAACTAAATAACAAAAGAAAATGCGAGAGAAAACTAGTTTCAGTGGGTGACCTGTACATATGGTTGGCATCCATATTCCAATCACTTCACTATCAAAAGCAGTGTTCTAGGGAATATCACCGGCTCCACATGGCATTCCAGGCCTTGCATGCTCAAAGAGAACATTAACCCAACTCTCTTTTAATTTCCCCTAATCATCATTAAACCAAGAAAACCAAAGGACTTCAAAAGGTCCCGAACTCCCCTGGAGACTTGAATCCCATCATGAGGTGTGGTTATCATCCATAAAACTCATAACTAAAATTCCATGTCATGAAAATCCTAACTCCAGACTATACCGACTATTCCCCAAATAACATGACCCATGGAGAGTGAACCTCATCTCATACCATTTTGTCATGAACCGAATCTGATCGCAACCAAAACAAGCACCAAACACAGCCCATGAAAAGGCCTAAAGGGAGTTCCCAATCCCCATGGTCTGGAAAAAGTTCCCAGGTATCATAAAATGACAATTGGGAATGATTTACCCACGTTTATAAACATAAAACCACAAATGAATCCAGTAAAACGAATCTGGATATTTCAAACCAATAAATGTTTTATAAAAATTCAGAACTAGATTACATAGTCTAAAACAACTCACTAGGACTATAACAAAGGTACAAAACCAAAAATGAACAGACCAAGAACATCAACATGGCAAGAGGCATCACCCTCAATCCATATCCACAACACCGCATCATGAATGACCGGTGAAAACCCGAACTGTTGGCAAAAAAGTTGTACCCAAACATGCGACAACAATAATAACCATGTCTACTTATAGAAAATGGTGTAAGTAGGGTGTGATACAATGCCCATTAATATACAACCACTATTATATTCCATGTGATAACCATTCAAAGATGAAAAGCATTCATGTTTTCAAAAACATGTAATTTCTAGTTACAATTTCTAAAAGATGCAACTTGAGAAAAATCAGTTTTCAGGTGGACTAATTTAAGGATTCAGAAGTTTAAAAATAAATTCAAAAGCTACTTAATTTTTCCAGACAAATATATCATATGCCGATGGTAAGTATAAGGGATATAATTAACACACGCAATAAGAAATAACCCCTAGGCACTAGCTAGCTATGGGTCCCAGGTACCTCGTATCTTGGTGACAGTAACCACAAAAAAATATTCGTTCTCATCCACGAGCCACTAGTAGGGAACATACCCACAACCTTGTGGTCCCAAATAATCATCATCATAGTTTAGTTAGAGTTTTATGTTTCAATCTTGCTAAGTGAAACTGAGGACAAACCCCATGGAATCACTAGCATACTAGTACACGTCCACCCACCTAGATACCCGGGTTATCCTTTTGTGCTCAAAAAAGTTCAATAGGCCAATAAATATAGTTTTCACATGTAAATATCACTTACAAATCACACATTAACCATACATCCCCATGTAAATCACACAAGTCACAAATTACACTTTTCATTCAAATGCATTTTGAAATCAAACTCACACCAACATTGGCCACAACACTTTTTTCATAACTTTCACAATCCAACATATCCTTAAAAAAAAATTTAATGTCCCTCCAAATATACTAAACATCATATAATATCCCACTCACATGTTTCATAAAACCCTTTTTATAAAAAAATCCATTTTTCACATCTCACTCACACAAACAGCCCACATCATGTTCACACATCTTTCACATTTCAATAAATCCATTTTAAATTTTTATAAAACATTTCCAAGAGGATACACATCACATGACAGACCTATCCAAGTTTAAAATGTTCCATTTGAAAGTATAAACAATCCAAAACAGTTTTCCAATATGGTTTGAAATCTTACTTTAATCATTAAACCATTCAAAACTTTCATAAAACAATTCTAAAGAATGCACCAAATCTTTTCACATAAAACCCATTTTAAAACCATATTTCAAGGACAAAATCACCACAATACAAATTCAAAACAGAATTGGAATCCGCAAAAATAATTATTAAACTACCCTCAATTGTTATACAAACACCTAAAACAATACCACAAAATATCCACATGAAAAGAACACATTTTCAAAATCACTTTCAAGAAGTACAATAAGGTTTTACACCTTAAACCCATAAAAAACATTTTAAAAACTAATGGCACACCAATAAAATACTAAATAATAATTTTCATCCCAAACAATATTTATTAAACCAATTTCATATGTTATAAAACACACCCAAACAATACCCAAATGGTTACACATGAAAAACACCCAATTTTAATCTAAAATGAATCTATAAAAACAAATGGTTAACCGAATCCAAAATAATCAGTTTCCAAACCACACACATCATATTAGGAACAATCATAATAATTAATTCAAGCAAACTAACTCATCTAGAAATGATTACACATTGAATCACTACCTTTAATTTCGAAACCCTCAAAACATGGTGTGAAACATCAACCGCACCACCGACACACCTCAAGGAAGATAAATCCATCCCTAGACCGCAATATTTTACCTAAAAGAGACCAAATCAAACCCTAGGTTCTATCCTCAACTTTTGGATATGAGGATCTTCAAGAAATGGTGAATGTAACCTTAAGGGGAAGAAATCTAGGAAAGAGACACTTACTTGAAACATCTTGAATAAAACGAACCAAATACACTAATATTTGAATCTCCAAGAAACCAAACCTTCTATGGAGGCTCTAATGGGGATGAGAAGGTCAATATGGGACTAATATGGGGGAAAAGAGTCAAAATTAAATGATTTTTGAAAGAATCAACTTACCTTCTCAAATCTGGACGATTTGAGGATCCCTAAGAAGTTTTCCCATACTCCGCGAGGAAAATGAGTTCCAAAGTGTAAAAATGAATAATGGGGGGTGAGGATCAGGATTTTGGATTCAGGTGGGAGGTGGAATCATGGGAATATAGTAAAAAATGAGTAATTTATTAAAGACTTAAAAAACAATTTAAAACTGGAAATGGGTCACGGGTTGGCCCAATTCCAAATTAATTCACTTAATCCCAAAATGATAATTTGTTAAAAAAGGGTCCAAATGGACATAGTGATTTGGATAGGTAATAGGAGTAAAATTGGGAAGTAAAATGGATTTAAAATTTTAACAAATGAAGGAGTTATAAAAGAAATACAATTTATTTTTATATCTGGAATTGGGCTCACGGTTTGGCCCAAATTTTGAAAACCCTCCATTTCCACCAAAATGAATGGAAAACCCCAAAAACAAAGAAAGAATGAAAATTAAATGAAAAATACATTTAAAAGAAGTCATGGATGTGACATATAATTTTCTTTTTAGGATTCCTTAATCCTCTCACGGATGGATGTTTATGAAGTTTTTTGAGAATGGTATGATGATGTTTATTTTATGATTTTGATGTTTGTTGATTCAATGTGCCTGAATATTAGAACCCTTTCAAACCTCATCATCGATAAGGTTACCAGATCATTTTCACTCAAAAAATTTACCACATTTTTCTATTCACATGATAATAAATGAATGAATAATAATGATCCTTTAATAACTATTCCCATTCTCATTTGTGTATATTGAGCTCTTTTTGTGTAAATATATACCTGAAAATTGTATGATCTGTATATATGAAAACATTTTCCCAATAGGTATAATTTATCCCAATATTTAATTCCCATATCACTATTTTCAGTTATATATCATTGGTTGGGTAGTTCATCCAATGGATCATTAATTTGTGAGAGGAAACACCAGTTACTTTTTCAACTTACAATATTACAAAACTCATGGTCTTTTTTATGCATTACTATAGAACAAAATTATTTCCCTCCAAGTGGTTAATGTGAGAACATGTGTATTGAATAACCTTATCTTTACCTTTTTTGTTGATATCCTTGCATTCATCTATATATAAAAACATCAATCACTTAAAAATTATTTTAGTTATTGGGTTTGATAACAATGAGATGTTTCTCACAAATCCATGATAGTACCAGGATACTCTAATGAAACTATGGATCTTTGTATGATATGTTGTTTTTTTCTATGCTTAAATTTCACCAGTCCTAGAAGGATCCACAAATATCATGTTTCTACTAAAAACAATCATGGAGGACGTTAATTTCTCCCTCTAGAACCTGGAATTTTTTTACACTATCTAAAAATTTTCCTTTCACAATGTATTTATTACAACATTGAAATTAATCTCATGTTCCTAAATTTATGAATAGAAAAGAATATTATAGATATTTAATATGAAAAAATTTCAATATAATCTTTTAATACATAAATAATTATTATTATTATAAAGATATTTAGATTATTTGTGAGTCTAAATGGAACCACCCTAAACTTCTCATGCATATACATTTTATAAAAAAGTCTTTTGGATTTCCTCATTCATTAAAATTACTTAATAATACCCTAACTGAATATCTATATTTGAGTAGTATTAGTAACCAAATATATGAATGAACAATTAATCAGACCATGGTAGTGAATAATTGTTTTTTATCATGATATTGTGAGCTCATAATAACCAATTAAGAGGCACACTAATGTTTCCTAATCAATATTGAAGTGTCACTGAGAGGGGGAGGGGTGAATCAGTGATGTCTATTTATTTTATGTTTCATTACTTATTCAATAATATTCCCCTGCTGTTAAATATTTCTTTCCATACTTAACACAATTCAACCAAAACACTATAGTAACGCACAGATTTTCTTGGTTCTCTACTCAATAAGAGTAGCTACATTCTTTTTATGGTTTGGAAACAATACATTTCTACAAATTCCACTAAAAAATATCCTTTGATATGGAATAAAATAAGTTGGATGTAACCTTACACTCATGTATAACTATTAAAACAATCAAATAGTTTGTGTGCTTTTTTGAGCACAATATTTTTCAATACGATATTACTGTGCTTCATGATCCACTTTTAAAATTTTTATATTCTGGAAAAAATATTCTCCTTCGTACCCAGATGCTAGTAACAACTTCCATCAGTCCTTTGTGAATTATTCTTCGCCCAAAAAAACTCCATGTGTTCTATGTGAATTGAGTTTCAGTGGGTGGCATGAGTGAATCACAAAAAACCACTTTGTTTATGGACTATCTCTTCTCTTTGGTTGAAAAATACCTCATAGACCACCTTTACAATGCGGTCTCTCTTCTTTTGCGACCTGCAGAGCCCTAAAAACTTATTTCGTGAACTATCCTCGTGGACTATCTCCTCCAGAGAAATATTTCCTCTAAAACCCTTCTACTTCATGGAATTATTCAATGTGAAAAGCATCGCACTTCTTTAAATTCTCCCTATAGTGATGATTACTTCTTATAAAATTCTCTCTACACTAAGGAATGGATTATGGTCATTTATATAGGAAAACAAATCCAAAAATTCTACTAATCAAATTTTAACAAAACATTGATACGGGATAGCCTTCACCGTAATTTATGCTCCTTTTGCCAACAATTTTTTCTCTTTGCGGTCTGTATGACACCTTTTTCCCTTTGTGATGGCCAGTTGTATCTGAAAATGGATCGCTTCCTCTCAACCGAAAATGATGGCCTTCCTGTAAAAAATCCCATAAACTATGATCCATCCATGAAACATTCCTCCTATGCAGTCTGTGTATTATTCATAGCAGTCTCTGAACTGTGCTTCTTTGAAATCATTACACTTCCAAAAAAACATCCAATAATTAGGTCCCAAAATTTGGCTAACATTGGGAATGGTGCCACTTTAAAAATCACATTGGAATCATCAACCATACCATTTTTTGATCATTGATTTTATAACAAACTCCATCGATCATTATATATATACTTCAATTGATCATATTTAGAAACGTCAAACATTTAAAAGAAAGTATTGTAACATTCCTATCATCCATAAACATCTATCATTCCAATAAAACATAAATAATATTAGAAAAAAATTTCTCCCATTTTCCTTTTTTTCCTTCATCAAATTTCTCCAAACAACTTCTGATATTTCTGAAATAAAATCTTGAAAAGCATCATAATATTTTTTGAGATTTTTTTCAAAGTGGATTGATTTATCCTTTTTTGAAAATATACGACAACACTTTTTAAAAACAATATTTTCTTACTTCTAAAAAACATCTCCATTCAATATTGTCAAACACACACAGACCCATCCATATTCTAGAGAAAATGCGTATACACACCCTATGTTGAATCACTTTGGAATATAAACCCTTTAACTATATTATCTTATAATTAATTATTTAATTAATTATGAGAAATATGGTATTTATATATGGAGTCTTGGATATTTTCAATGTTGGGTATAAGTTTGATTTTGAACTAAATATCTCAATTTGGTGGAGACCATAAAAACATCAGGGAATATATCAATATATAACCTTATAATGAGAATTTCAAAAATGATTATCTTTTCCTTAGTATCAATACATATAACTGGATATTGTTTCTCATAAAGAAATAATATCCATTCTGGATAATATTACAGCAATGTAGATCCATCATAATTTTTAAACTTTTATAGAAATCAAGGGTGATTTTTGATATGGAGGGATATTTCCTTTCATTTAAAAATTACATTGGCTCTATTCAAGGAAATCGAATATAAAAAAATAATAGCATTGAATGTCACTAAAGAGAGTATAATAATGTTCATTGGGACGTAGAGGCCACAAATATTGGCATGGAATAATTTTTATTCTTGGGAATTAATAATTCACCCATTTTTGGTATTCACTAGTAATTTAACTTCCATGTTTTGAGGTGACATTTTAATCTTTATATTGAAATTAGGTGATAAAAAATAATTCATTGAACTATAGCCAAAAAAGATATTTAATGTTCACGAATGGATGCCATGGATTTCATTCACTATTATATTTTGGTTCTAAACATATAAATTATCTAAAACAGATTTAGGGATATGGATTAAAAAAAACATATCAAAGAGAAACTGTTACGAAATAAGGGATAACATTTCTATGAAATGTATTCCCTGACCAATGAATTTAACAGATTAAGTATAAAATATATTTTGTCTTGTTAGTGACATAATAATTTCTTGGTATTTTTTCCTCCAATAATAATTGTTCATAAAAATTTGGTTATTTTACAAAAAATTTCCCCTTTTCATTTTCAAACCAGAGGTATATTAATCCATCTTAATCGTGAAGTATGCGATGATTGATTTATTAGCCAGTGAACAATTTTTCGGGTTATTACTCATATTTATAATTTTTCAATTTCCCCATACACTTTTGGTATCCAAAAAATGATATTTTTATTAGAAATCACTACCTCTATTCTTTAAAAATATTTAGGGATGTTTTCATTTGTTTGTTATAATCCATATGGAATTCAACGAGGTTACTTATTCCAAATTACCAAATGTTACAAGAATTTTCTCTGATACCAATTATGTCAACCCAGATTTTTATTTAGTGTTATTTCATGATCCATTACATAAATATACACATAAAACAATAATCAATGATTGAGAGGACTAGTGTATTTGCGTAATTAAATACATAGAACAATAATAAGAAATAAGCATTCTATGAAATTATCTTGAACATAGTAACATTCCCTTAACATTCCATTGATCTTCTAATGTTTCATGGGATAAAATGGGGACATATATAAGAAAGGGATTTGATATTATTCCCAATAAATGAATAATAAAAAAATAAAATGAGGTAAAGAATAAAATGTGAGTCAAGGGTAATAAAATGTTAACATGAAAAGTTGAGAATCATAATCGTGAACATCAAAGCATTAAATAGGGTGGTAACATCAAGAAAACATAGGAATTTTGTAACAACATAACACATTAAATCATATGAAAAGTCATATATAACCAATGAGAAATAAAAATAATGGGTTTTTAGGATAAAATCTTATTCATAGCACTAGGTATATCATGAGATAAAAACAATACCAAATTCATTGGAGAGATTATTGTTATAGTCCCACCAATTATATATATATAATGTACATGAATGTTTGTTCAACATATGATCATAAATCATAAGAAAATATTTTTAAACATCTAATTTGATGAATAAGGATATTGGGCTTCATAAATTGACATACCCAATAAATTTAATATTAAATCATCTAAGTGAATTCCCTTGAGTGGGAATACGGATTTGTATTCCCATGACACACGATGGTCATAATAATTCACAGGATAATTTAAAAAAAAATCAGTTGTAAGTAATAGTTCTTGGAAAGGTTTAATGATAGTTATATACAGTCTCTTGTTATAAATAAATCACAAAGATAGAAAATTTATGTGTAAAAATAATTAATACATGAACAATTGGAAATAAAAAAAATTATAACAATGATAGTACTTAAATAAAAATTAATATTAATAGAATAAATTATCTAGAGGTGGTGATTCAAACAACATTATAAGAGAATCAAATGATCTTGGAATCACATTTGTGGTTATTTAGAGAGAGAGGGAGAGAGACTTCATACTTAGTGTGATATTAGTGAATTATAATCTACCAATGGGATGGTATTTACAGGGAAATATAGATAAATATTCTATTAATTTCTTAACATTCATTTTGGACTCTATGTTATAAAAAATTAAATAAAAAAAATATTCCCAGGGTTTTTTAATATGGTTTGACCCATATTTAAGTGGTTTTAAAGATTTTATTAGTCTATGAACCCAAAATAATAAAATAATATAATTGATGACATGGAAGTGAGTCATGTTCATAAATAATATTTTAAAACATTAAAATATAATATAGTATTCGTAGGATTCACTAAAGGTTTTATATTTTAAAATGTAAGTTGAAATATTTTATATTATTAATTAAATTTTATTTTTTATGAACATTATAGAAAATATTAATTTTGTTGGATATTTTGATTTTATAATACATATAGTATATGTATTCTAAATTGAATTTAGACCTAAAATTTTGAATATATTTGGAAAATTGTGAATAATGAACCATTGGATAATTTATAAATAATGATTGAAAAATAGAATATATGTTAAAATTTATTTAAAACATCTTAATTTTTTTTAAAAGTGTGTTTTAATGGAAAATATATATTTATTTAAAACAATAAACTTTTTTTCATATCAAAACTCATTTATTATTGAATTAATTATATAATCAGGATAATATATAAATTAATAATTAAATGGGACAAATATAATAATTATTTAATTCAAAATAAAATAAAAATATTATAATATAATGGTCTAGATTCATAACCCATTATTTCACCACCATATTCCATAAGGATAACGTTTGTTATGGCTATACTTTCTTGGGTTGTTTCGGAAAACATTGATGGGGTAATGATCTCCACAGTCATGCGATTGTACTATAAATATTTTAAATCATGTTTTAGTTGATTAATATTTCATTGGGAATGGTTAAGGGAAATGCATAGTGATTACATCTCTCTCAGAATCAAGAATAAATTGGCTTCCCAGGTTATGTTCCTACTGGTTGAGGTCATCACTTATTCATTATGTGTCAATTAAATCATATCATAGCCCTTAATATATAATAATCATAATGATCACTATTTAACAACTATATTATTAATGGTTATGATTATTAGTTGTCTTTTAATAATGGAATAAAAATTTATACCATATTTTATAATGGTCCAAAAAAAGGAAATTTTGTTTATTTGTTTTATGTAGCAACAATAATTAATAAATAATTTATTAATTTGGAATGTAATTTAATTTATAAATTTGTGTGTCATTACAAAGCTTGTGGGGTTCTCATTTATAATTATGAATGAAAATTTTAATATATATCGACCTTGTCTGTCTATAAAAAGACAATTGATAACATAGGAGCATGATTCATAGTATTGTAATACCACATATCCTATATTTACACAACGTATTTAATAAATGGATAATATAAAAATGAAAACCTTCACGTGATGCACTAGTGAACATGCCTATAGAGAATCATTATTCTGATTAAGATAATGTTTA
Organism: Viscum album; assembly: GCA_963277665.1. NCBI lineage: Eukaryota > Viridiplantae > Streptophyta > Magnoliopsida > Santalales > Viscaceae > Viscum > Viscum album. The sequence continues at coordinate 31,440,444 of OY728159.1, forward strand.
ATCCATTTTTAGATTAAGTTGCACTATTTTTTCTAGAGGATATTCTCTTTTTACATTTTTTGATTTATTAATTCGTAATTTTGGAAATTCTATAATTTCTCATATGTTAACACTTTCTAGTTTTGTGATTATAGATCATTTTAAGAAAAATTAAAATCTACGCCACTAGTTTTTTAGATGATATATTGAATATGTTTTGGATATATATTCATATGGTGTAAAATATGTTATTATACATTGTGAATTTACAAAATAATTTAAAATGAATTTTATAAGATAACAGATGTGAGTTTTTGATATTCTAGCCAGGTTATTTAATATTATTTTAAAAAAAGGTAAAATATCACTAAGTCTATAAGGATTTTATGGGAGTGAAATATTTATGGATATGTACACTAAAGGATCCATCATGGATTTTTTTGGAAACATCATGGTTTGAACCAGAGTAAACCATGACATGGTGTGAGACACTATTCCATAATGGTTTTATCTGGGGTTATCACCATTATGATATCATAGGATAACACTCTCGAATCATATCCAAATTGTTTTAAATTTAAATTTTCTTCAATAAATGATAATTTAATATTTTAAATCTGTATAATTAATGCTTAAACATTTATTGTATGTTGTGGAGATAATGTAGAAAGTTTCAATGGGGGTGAAATTCCATAATGGTTATTTAATCATAAAATCAACATATAGCTGAAGGTTTAGTTCTTAGAGTCCTAAAAAATTTGATTAAATATTATTTCATGGTAATTATGATCATTCAAATTCCTCATAGAAGAATCAATAATATATTTATTTCACTCTCAACATTATAATTTTTTGTAGACTGTGTTGTTGAGAAATGTCCCACAAGGGAATCAAGTGATTATGATGTTCACTGGTTACCAACATAGGTTGTAGTATTTTAGTTGATTCTTATTGATCACAATAAAATACTTGTGAAAATATTTTTTGTCTATATGGAATGGTAAATGTTATAGTATTATTTTTCTTGATTTTACTAATCATCCAAACCATATTGATAGATTGTTTTATATATCAATTTTTCAAGAAATTTTACCATTGTATTTATGATTTAATACATCATTCTCAATCCCAATTGTTACCCTCATTTTTTTAGTAATGATCTACTAGAAATTGATGTTTTTAATGACAGATCAAACATAGAAAAATGATTACCCCTACCTATTAGATAAACAATTATGTAGATGTCTCCCAATCTAGGGTATTATTAAAATTAGACCCTCCCACAATCCCAGTCCAAGAAAAAAATATTCCCTCGATGGGTAGTGAATTATATCCATTACAATGAACCAAATTTCATAATGTTCCACTATAAATAAGGCTTCTGTTTTATCCTCATTGGGTGCACTGAATGCAGATAGAACCTCACTTATAAAAGAAATATATACTAGTTCTTATTACCCTTATTACCCGATAACCACGATCATTATCAAAATATTTGGATTATATATTTCTTAAATGAATCGTGAAGGGATAAATATAATTCATGGGATGTAACAAGACTTTTATATTCAGGAAAATTTCATTCAGTATACCCCAAAATTATTATACACATTAATATACTATTATCCATTATCAATAATTGTAATAGATGTTATAGGTAAATTCTCTCTTTCAATAACTATAATAAACATATTTAATATCATAAATGCCAAATAATTATAGAAATGGATTGAATAAATCCTTATAAATGATGTTATAACATTAAAATACATTAGCTTCCTTAAATTTAATATCATTACTAGATTCCACATCCCTTATAAAAAAAATTTTCTAGGATTTCTAGATAATGATGATCTACTAGGATTAAATATTTAGTTCAATCACTATTATAACTAATATATTTTGTAACATGGATAAATATATTCCATTTATAAAAACCTAACCAGTATAATTTAAATTATGTTGGAAAATGTTATGATTTATTGAGAAAAAATATAGCCAAATTATTTTTGGAATTCTCATATATAATGTCATATTAAAATTCATGAAATCTTATACTCACTGATAAATAAGAATTAATATGTTTTTAAAATTCATTTTTTTTCTTTCACATCTCATTTTCATTTTCAATCTAATAGCTAGTGAAAGGAGGTATTAGATTTATCTTGATGAATATGAATTACTATATAAGAAGAGGTTACTAACATAACACAAAAATTACGTTCATCAGAATCCGGTAACCTATTATTTTGGTAAATATAAGAATCCATATAATTTTTCATTGAAGGATAATTTTTATTTTCTTTTTGACAATTATGATACTAGGGATGATGTACTTGAATAATATGATTAAATGAGAAAGACATTAAATTATGAAAATGGTATACTCCAAAAAATATTACCCATAATTAAAATGGAATTGGAGTGTATCACACCAACCATAAGTAAAATGCTTCTATGGAAATACATATTGTAGTTATTCATCAAATTATATTACAAATTACTCTAATCTAGTTAGAACATGGTCCTATCATATGACCCTAAACCACATAAAAGATAAGTTCATATTTTAAAAAAATAAATTACATAATTTCTTGTCTAATCTATAAGACTAATACACTATTTTCAGAGTACTATTTACATAAATTAATTCAATTATTGGGAGCCTGATCCATGTAAGTGTTCATATTGTATAGTCACCCCATCCATTATCATGTATTAGGATTTGAAACATTATCACATTTTTTGATAACTATATGTGTCTTGATTATTATTATTTTATGATTTGTATGGATACACAAATCTCATAAATCAAACCCATCAATAATTTTCATCTCTATCAATCTCTCACATTATCATGATGTATGAGACTTCATCATTTCCCATCGTGAATTTTTGTTTTGACATTTTATAAGGTTGAATCAATTTTATGCTCATTCATTTCCCCATTATGAATATTCTAGTTCTATATAGATGCCTCTTTTTTAATGAACATTGTAAATAATTTTATGTTGTATTGTGTGATGTCCTTGGAACCTAAAATTTATTTTTATGACCTCGGGTGCACTCTAAATGTTTTAGGCACAACATAATGTTATTAGTCCAATAAAAAATGATTAGTTTTATTTTCATTTAAAATATAATATAAATGAATGTGATGACTAATAACCATGTTTAATGAATATAACTAATTTAACTAGATTAAATGATTCAAATAATATAGGGAATTTAAATTTGCTTTATATTTTTTATTATTTTATTATAATATTTTTCATAGTTTTTTATGTTTTTTTTAGTTTAAAATATTGATCATTCAATGTAATTTTTAGTTGTACTATCATTGTTCTAGAGAATGCATAGTAAAATCCCTCAACCAGAAATCCAAGTATCCTCCTTGATATATAAATGTCACTGATTAATGATTTTGTTCTTATATAGAAGACTTTACCACCATGATTTTTTCCCTGATCGAATCACACTCCTTCAGGTTTATGTAATTTTCAGATTATTGTATAATGGATTAGGTTAACTTGAACAAATAAATACCATTTCATTAAATAAATAATTCCTTATATTTTTTGTTTTATTTAATGATAACATCATTTTCATACATAGTATATTACATGGTAAGTATTCCTTGATCGGTATTTATAGATCCTAAAAAAAATATTATTGATCATTAAAAAAAATATATAATTTAAATTTTTAATAGGATAAATACTTTTTTTGAATATTTAACTAACAAAAATAATTTGACTAAATAGTTTGATCGATAAACACTAAATAAATATTATTTCCTGGCCTGAAAGAAACTATTCTAATTTAAATTCAATTAAAATTTGATTGAGATTAATGTAAAAAAATAAATGTATTGTCCTCTAGGATAATTACTTAGTGAAAGTAGGTGTTATTTCATAATATTAGAGTCTAACAATATGTAATGGCACTGAGATAGTAATAAGATAGTGATGCAAACAAAAAATAACTACTTAAAATCACTCATTATATAATATAATACATTTTTTCTTGAAATCCCATTAAAATGGTTTCATACTCATGTCATCAACATATATAATCAATATATATTTCAATTAATTTTTTAAATAACTTCATTAATCGCCATGTTTTTTAGCATTAGTTTGACCCTTCTATTTTAATCAATTGTCTACGATATCTTATTGTAGTCATACAATCTATTAATCTATTTTTGAAATATTATTTAATCCCATATAACTTATGATTTACCCAATATATCTAAATTTTTCATTGTTACATGTCATCATGGTTTTCATCAACACATAAAAATAAAAAACACATGAAATCAATTAATAATAATATCATGCCTATGGATTGTTACACATGTTTATAGAAAAGAATATAAAATAATAATAAACAATATCCAGTTCCTACTTACGAATAAATTTTTATAATCTACCGTATTAGAGACTTACTAGTGAATACTTGTGAGATAAAATCTCCTAAAATTTTTAATATCAGTGAAATTATTGTTAAAAATTATATTTTTTTCATAATATAATTTTTATATTACCACTGAAATTTTGTTTAAGAATATATTCATTAATCCTTTAAGTTCTCATTACATATTGGTACAATAATTTTGTTTCAATGAAAAGGATACTATAGAACATAATCACATTAATGTTTCAGATAAGCACCACAAATTTTTGATAATATTTTTTTTAATATGAATACTTTGAATATATATGTAATATAATGATCAAAGTCATTAGTTCTAGGAAACTAACTCTAACAGACTCCCACTTTCTCTACATACAACCATTAATTTCATTAATTTCAATATCACTTTGATGATATTCATGCTTATTTTGAGATGGGTCTTTTGTTAAGTGGTATTCCAAATAAACCTTTTGGGAAATTTTATTTACTATTACATGATGCATTTTAGAAAAATCCATCATTGGGTGATACATATGAGGTATGTTATTTTCCACTGGTGAGACATTAGCTATTGATAAAGGGCCACCATTGTATTATTATCAATATATAGTGCAATATAATCATTATATTTAGGAACCTTTTGAACTTCCTATATTTATATTCAAAACTAAACTATTTTTTTAGATATAGAATATGCCAAAATATACCACGAATTTGTAGTAGAATTAGAGACCACTGCATTATTAGTCTCTTCTAGCTCACATCACCTCCATTGACGTTGAAAACGTATCCTAATTTCTATTTCATATCGTATTGATCTATTTGAAAGCTTTTATAATTGTATCCCCTGATTAATAGATTGTCTTATCCTCTATAAATAGTAATATTTCATTAATATTCTTTATATACTTCAGGATAGTCTTTACTACCATCCAATGGTTGCTAGTCTCAAGGGTCTTCATGATATCTAACTATTAAAATAAATGTCTAGTATAAGTAAAATGTAATATATATAATGAAATGAATGATTGGTATTATCAATGATTAATAAGGAAACTTATTATTTCATTTTCTCTCATATTATGTCTAATGATATAATTTCCTGGAAATATGCATGCCATGTTACATAAACAAAAATCCCCACAAGGTTTGGTCTACACTCAATATCTTATTTATATTTTTTTAATATATTTATGTTGATATAGTATAAGAATCCTTTTTGATTTATCATAATGGATCTTGATAACAAGAATTCCAATTTCTCATCTAATTCCTTCATGAATAATCATGTAGTTAACCACGTCTTAACATGATATAATACTAGAATCTCATTTTCAATTAGTAAGTTAACAACAACCTACATAATAAGGGAAAAAATATCACTCCCACTAATACATTTATAGGAACATATTAAATATGCATTCTTTATATAATCATATTCCCTTTTGGATTTATCAATGAAATTGTTTTGTGACCTGAATTATTTCTAAAATCCATAAATGGATCACTTAAACATCTATAAATTATTGAATTCTTTTAGAGTTCTGGTCTTTTTTGGTATTTCCATATTGGCACCTATCATATGCTTCTTGTTAAGGACGGATGTTTTGACATTGATTTTCCAAATCACATCATTATGGTCATATGATACAGAATATATAATTTTTATTAATTGATGCATTGAAAATAGTGAAAATCATATATCATTGTTAATAAATTTTTACTAGTTAAATACTTTTTTCATTAAAACCTTATAATTGATTGCTCTTCTATCAATGAATAGTTTCTTCATGGATACCAATTTTCTATTAATGGGATTTATAACCATGGAAGAATCTACCAAAATATAGGTATTGTTTGGGTATATTTAATCTATATTATACCTCATGGATTCATACCATATGTTATCTTATGTTGTACTTAATACATCTTTGTATGAAATATGTCAATTATTATAAACTAATAATGATTTATCATCCTCACTGATTATGAAACCATATTATTTTGGTCCTCTAACATCTCTAGTAACAATTATAGAAAATTTCTCTGTAGAACACCCTATTCAATTTATAATTATATAATTCTTTCATACACTAACAAGTTTTTTATAGAACTATAAATTTATAAAATTATATGCCCGTACCACTATATATTTCAAATATGTGCTCCCTGTCATGCAATAAGGAAATTACAAGAACCTTTATATTATCATCTGATAGACTAGATGATATATATCATTTAGTTTCACTGGGATATAATATATTGTCACTTATTGTTTCTTAGGGTGAAAAATTCTTACATGAAGAGTCCTTAAAAAATTTCATCGTACACACTCATGTAAATTATATAATGAACATTCTCTTCATCACCAATGCTACCATGTAATGTTTTTCTCTACATTTTATGGAACATGTTTTAGTATATATGATTTTTTCCATTAATATATATCCCAAAAATGATAAACAAATACTTCTGTTACAGATCAATAAACTCACAATGTCTTACATGGTGTGGTTCCACCTTTAACATACACTATTAAATGTTTATGCATAAGTAGGAATGGGTTGAGAAAAGATCCTTACTTCATAAAATCATTTATTCCTTGGTTTTAATATTGTCCATCACATTTTATGTAATGATTACTTATCTTCATACCAAATCGATTCTCATATTCATTCTTGTATTCATTTAATTTCAAAAAGGAGTCAAAATAATACCTTATTATGTATAGATATCTATATCTATTAATTTCATTGGTAATACTAATGAGGTATGAGTATAAATCCCTTTCATTATAAGGAAATTTACAACAAATTTATGTTTCATCCCATCCAAAATATTTGTATACATTTATCCTTTTCCAAAAAAATGATTTTTATTAAATTTTATTATAAAAAAGATTGATTTTTTTGTATATTCAGTTCAAATTAATCTAAATACCTATATTGATACAATTTTTAAATATTTTTTATTTACATGGTTGAATATGTGATATAAAATTTGGTAATGATATGATTCATAAGAACCAAACTCATTATCGGTTTGAATTACCCGTTTTTGTATTATAATACATAAAAACAATACTTAAATATTAAATACTATAATATGTTATTTCTTTTTGTAATTTGATATTTTTTCAAAATTTGTATAAAAATCCATATGTATCATGTTAGTATATAGAAATAATGAATATGTCATCACATATCACATAATTAAAGATCTTTAAAACTACGGACAAGCGTGTCAACAATGTGATATGGTAGCCTCCAAAATACACTACAATGTGCCTCATTCCATCTGTAGCTCATAATTTTTCCCCATTCCATGAATCAATTAGAAATATACATATAAAAAATATATGAGAATCACATGCTATATCTAATACCAATCCTGTATAAATAGACTGATTTATGTTAAAAAAATCACTAGAAGCATCCATATGCTTCTCGGTTGTGGCGAAGTTATTTTTCATATAGCCCTTAGAAACTTAAGTGAACCAAATAGAATGCATATACCTTTATTTTCCTATGATATTTCTCATTATGTAAGGGATTTTTGAATAATCCTTATTCATAGATTTATTCTTATAGCATTCCATTTTACCTTTCTCTTTCTCACCATATATATAGATAATTACTTTTTATTGTTGTCTATATAATCCTAGATAAGACAAGTAATTAGATCTAGGAGTGACTTATCATTATTTTAATATAAAAAATTTCTACAAAACTAAATAATATTCGATTTAGTTAGTAACATATGAGTTCTATGTGAAATTCCATAGGTAGTAGAACCTTATAATTTTTAGATGCTCAATATAGCCCAACATCATGAACACAATAGGTCTAACTGGTGCACCATCTCTAATATTTCACATCAATATAGAGATATCCAAAAAAAGTTCTACCACTCCCTTGAAAAATATTATGGATATGGTTGACCATATTGTATACATCAATTTTTTCATGTGACTTTAGGGGTTTAATAAAAATAGATTATAACATGAAAACCAAGACATCGAGTGGATCATCAAATTATTTGACATATATGGAGAGATATTCCACACTATTCACCTTATCAAGAGGACCAAGAACTGAGGTCTCTAAAAAATATGTTTTAGTTCCAAGTGTAGTATAATTAATATGATTCTGTATCATGCTTGTATGTTACTGAAAAAGTGTATGTTCCATTTCTCTTGCAATGATCATAGTGATATTAATGAAATTTATTTATTTGTATAAAAAAATAAAAATAGATATATTAAATTGTATTTTTTACCTGAAAATGAAATAAAATACAAATTTAAAAATATTATTAGTCTCTTATTAATTTATTAGGTCCCAATAGAACTAAGAAATGGATATGGTATTTTTTATCATATGAAAATTCTACTATAAGGTATCCATATTTATATTTTCAAAACCTAGACAAGGGTCTAGTGACCTAAAAAAAGGAATAAAGATTGGTGGTCTCATGAAGTACTAGGTTATATCTCCTTGATCAATTTACTATACTTCTCAATACTAAAATCATATGTTATATTTTCTTATAACATTTCTCCACGATACAAAAGTTCAGTTGAGTGATTTTAATATTGATTTCAACTTGGATAAGTAAACCCAAAACATCACCGCAATAATGTTAGGTATTCTAACAAGGTCCATACAATAACATAGTCCAATGCTTCTATTCTAATTCATTTAATACAAGTCGTTATTGGATGAATATTTAGTTGATGTATTTTTTTATTAACACACAAATATACATATTTTGTGATATAAATTTCATGGTAATGATCATGGATTTTAAATAATTAGTAGACCATGTTATGATAAAATAATTTATTTATAATCCATTGGATTTACATTATACTTCATGACTTGTTGTTATATTAAGTTTCTGTGGCCTCATTTTAACTCATATAAACATTAATCCCATTAAATAGATAAACACACAATTTGAAAGAATAAATTAAATATATCGATTTAATCATGACCATTTAAATGGTTGATTTATTGAGTGGTTGATAAATCTTACTTTTAATTTAGGGGAAAGATTCATCACATGTTGGCTATAGTTGGAACATTCCTACAATGACTGGTCTATCTTTATGGCCATCTTCACCTTGTTTTAGATTCTAAACATCTTCCACTCCTTTGAATAGTATCTAATTCATTTTTTTATTAAAACCTAGGTTAGGGTAACCATGGGTGTGGGATATAAAAAATAAACCGTGGAACACATTTTCTATATCATAATGGTGTGAAAGATGAATACTAGGTAATCATATTTCATTTAATAAACCATATTACTTATAAATCCACATATAATAATACTAAATAAAAATAAATCCATTAAATACCATAGTTGGTCATGATCATGATTAATCATATACATTCTAGAAATCAATTAGATCACATTATTAATTATGACAAAATAGTCATGTATTAATAATTTTTTTTACTATTTTATTATGAAATTTTATAAATTTTTAATCCAATCAGTCCTGAAGATAAATAGATACTCGTACATTAGAAATATTAAATGAATTGTTTTTATTTAAAATAATGTGTACCTATATGAACTACATAGTGTCATGTTAAGTCATGTACTATAAATTTACATAGGAATGTAGCGTACATAGAATACCATGTTACTACAAAACATGTAGTATTATATGTCATGATAAGTAGTTAAAATAGAATTTACTACATTGTGCATCCATGAATATGCATGGTTTGTACATGTTTTAATTTACAAGAAGTACCCAGAGTGTACATTGACTATCCACTACATTTAATTTTATTTATAATTGAAATTAATAAAAAAATTGTAACTCTCTAAAAATCAATCACACTATATGTATGTTAGTAACATTATATTTAGATTAGTTTAAATTTAATAATTAATTTTTTATTTTAAGTAATTAATTTATGAGGTGTAGATATTGGAATAGAATGTACTCCATGTAAACTGGTTTATATTACAGGGTGTGTAAATATTGGTATATGCCATGCACTATTTTGTATGAAATCTGTGTTACATGTAAAAAGAATTATTATGTAATGTGTGTGAGAAAATACATTATTACACATTTTGAACACTAGCTATACACCCTACAATGATATCTTCACTATGTCACTCCACTAGAACTAAAAAACATAATACTTATTAATTATGCACATCGTTTGTTGACCCCATAAAAGCAACGTTATGTGCAACTAAAAATAATGTATTTTATTTATATATTTAATTTATGGATTTTTTTATTCATAGTTTTAAATTCAAAAAAATCTATTGAGATCAACAAAAACACTTAGTGTGTGACCCTCTTGGCTACACACCCTTTAAAAGAATACAGTCATTATTAACATCCAATTTCATTGTCTAGTGTATTTTAAAGGAAGAAATAGTTGATAAAGTTAATTTCCTAATGAAAATATCCACATACGAATGATCACTATGTAATATAATCATTTTTTATAATATCACAACAAGAAAGTTTAATAATCTTAATATCGACCTATAATATTGATTAATAATTCAATGTATTCATATAATGAACCTTCTAAACACCGTGAACATACGTATTATATAAAAAGGTATATTTTAATCAAAGTAATGTGATACCATCTTAAGGTATTTGAAGGGGCACATCTATTTTTGACATTTTCCTTGATGCCATATCACTCATGATGTAGGCAACACATTTTTCTTTTCAAAAAGAATATCTCATCACAATATTCATTAATACATCAAAATACATGACTCATGATATTATTTTATATTAATATTAGGGATATGGAATATTACATACATTTTAAAAAATAATTCATTAATAAAAAAGGTGGAATCCCAACTTGCTAGTGTGTCCTTATAATCTCTCATCAATAAGATAACCATGTGTGAACATAATTAGATGAATTTAAAACAAATTATGAGTATGAAGAAGATGTCTATAAAATATAATAATTGTCCGATCATACAATTTTACAATCACAATAGGATAAAATTTTATGATTTTCTTTGATGAACATAATGATTATCAACTTAGAGTATAACTATTAGGAAATTTCTAGGAGATAAATAATTTAAGAAATAATCAAATTTATGTCAAATAAAATAACATTCAACATGTAATAGAATATTTACTAATATCCCTGAATTTAAATATATATTCTATATAAAGTTTTAATATGATTCCTTTAAACCATTTCCTAACACATAAAATAATAAACTATTTCGAGTTGTATGTTCTCTATTACCGAGTCACCTTAATAGAAATTCTAATTTATATAAGAGCCATAAAATTTGATTGTATCCTTATAAAATGTCAGGTTAAGATAATAAATTCCGGAGATTTCCTTCAGTAATCTGTGGATATTTCTTTCCCCCTCCTAATATATATTGACTACGATTATTTTTAGTTCCGACTATTAATAATATATTTTTTTGTGCATTTCAATTCACAAATTCACACCATTTTAACCACATCAACCATATAATGAGAAAATATATAATTAAAATTTTATTCCATGTTAATTTTATATCTGAAGATATTATCCATATTCATTTTCTATCTCCAAAATGAAAAATAATATTCCATAACAATACACTGCTTCATACTTGATAATAAAATATGAGTTTTGATTCTTAAGTTTCTTGTTTTCAGATCCAACTATAGATTTCATCATACTTAATTCTACTATATGGTACCATAAAAATTATGTTGGATCACAAAATGGACCTATAGTATCATGTGAACATTTTACTTTATCTTTTCTCCAACACCTCTTTCTCATTGGGTTACATCGCTCTTCTCCCAAGGAAACCAATCGATTTTATTACTATTTTACCGTGTGTATGAATCATATATGTGAATAGGACTTTGTATTTACCTATATAATTTTATTTTTATTCTATCAGGATATTTATTTATTCATATAGGCCTCTACTTGGGTCTAATGACAAGTTCATTCAACTCTCATTTCATTATCTATATTTTTGTTTTTGACCATATTCATTCACTATAGGTTTTCTCTAGAAACACTATTCTTGGATGGTTTAACCAAAAAATTTCCCTACACATATGAACCAAATTGATGAAAAGAACACTTCAAATATCTATATGTGGGTTGATTAATATTATAAAAGGAAATGTATTGATTTACAGACCATTTTTATTGGGCCCAACTATATGGAATACCTTCTTTCAAGTTCCCATTATTTTATAGTATAAATAATAAAAAAAAAGTTATACTAAAACACCATTTCTACTAACCAATATTTCCCCTTAATATCTTTTATAATTATGTATGAGTTAGATCTATAAAAATTCCCCTAAATATATATGTGTGGCTTGATTTATATTCATCCAAGATATGTAATGAAATCCATGTCACATATCATAGTGCCGAAAATAAATATGAAATCAAATTAATTTACCCAAGTATTCATTTCACATGGTATTCATTATTCATATCAATTTTGTAATTATTAATATTATTATTAGGAGAGAATTTTTCAAATAAATTTATTGAATTACTTGTTCATCAATTCCAATTATGTTAGGATTTGTAGTGTCAACCAGATCACTTATCATGAGGCCAACTATATATTTTATTATCATGAAAACCCTCTCCTAATATATGGACTACTTCATTCAAATAATATTTTTATTTTTTATGCTATAATTGGATAATACAAGTTTCTTGTAATAAATATATTTAGATAGATTCTTTCTGTCATAAGATTTAAAAAACATTCAAGAGTATCCCTTTGAAACCCATAAATAAATCAATATCCACATTTACTACCCTTTAATTATTTTATAATGATCAATTATTTGTTGGTCCAAAATAGAACATTTGAATTACCTTTTTAATATTTCCTTCCCACAAACCATTATTTGTTTCATGGATATTTTAACAACCTCAAATCATCTATGTATACTACTTGTAATATTATTGAAACATAATAGAACCCTTTATTCCATGTTACTGAATCTTATATATATATAGAAAAACAAAAATAAAATAGAGATATTTATTTATAAAAAATTAGGATATTCCCTAAAAAAATATTCTGTCAATAATATCTTCATGGATCCCAATATTCAAATACTAAAAGCCTTCATCCACATCATGATAATTTCATTTCACTATTTTTTTATTCGTACAACTTATGTTGTGATCTCCATTGTTCGAATCCCTATCTGATGAAGTAAAAAAGATCCTAATTTCCAATAACCCAATTTGGGTTATCATAATTCCCCATATAAAAATGAAATATGAGTTTAAATTTCATATAACCATTTCCAATGGTCAACAATAACCTTACATTCCATTATTTATTATCATAATTCATCATTGTGCCCTTATATCATTATAGAAGACCACATATTTTTTCCAAATATGTGAATCCTAAAATAATAACTGCATTAATCTAGGAATTTCAACCTCAAATTTAATTCAAATTCCATTTTTGGGGTGACATGTATTAGTATACAGTACATTAATTACCATAGGGTTTATTATACCAATTGTCAAGATATGTAACATAACTACTCGTTTTCAATTAGTTTCGTAAAATTTTAAACTCCACTGGGTTTTATTAAATGAAATTTGACCTTAAATATCAACCCAAATTTTCATGAATTATAAGGAATTACTCTACTGAAGGAAATATAATTGGTGTATGCTAGGGTGAAAACCCACAATTGTTGTTCTTTAGTAAATTCATGTCTGCAATCCCTAGTTTTAGTCCTTATTTAGCATGAGAAAATTAATGATAATTTTATAAAAGAAAAGGGACAAAATTTATTCATGGATGAAATCCCCAGAAGGTAATATAAATAAAAATCCATCTTCCTGTCCTCTATAATTTTTCCCACCCAACATATAAATTTTATATAAATAATATTGAAATACATAAATATTTTATGGTCTTCTATTTAGCTTAGGAAAACTTCATTTCATGCTCACTAGGTCTAATTGTATAATAAAAACCTATAACATCTTCCTATTCCTCACATGTATTCTTCTAAATATTAATAGTGTAAATTCATGAAGAATTAATTTTCAGGTTCATAAACCCTCTTGTGAGTTTATGTTTCCATGAAAACACCTTTCATGAATTCATTTATACGGTGTTATTCACTCTTGTATAACCCAATGGGAAATCCATATCTCATAATGATGGTAAAAGAGTAATGTAATTTCATAATTATTATTATTTAAAAAGGAAAAAAACATCATAATAAATTATCAATAAGGATAATCTTAGATCACGATGACGGTCTATCTTCTATTAATATAGATTCCTTATATCTATATGGGAGTACATATTTAATGGATAAATGATTAATCTAAATAATACATACTTGGATCCTGTATTTTGAAATTATAAATTTCTAAACCTTTCTCCATATAATGTTATGTTTGACTTAAATATAATGATATTAATTGTTATTAGTTTTCAGGGATATTAATGGATCAATATTTTATGTGATGAAGATAAAAAATGACTGTATTTGGAAATAAAAGAATTTTCATTCCTTAATAATGATGGATCAGTACATCTATAGATTGGTGTCTATCTCTATCACTATATAGAATTTTGGATTAATTAGAATACTATTACAGATTTATTTTGAAGGGATATAAATTTTGGAATATTGATTTTTATGAGTCATATAGTGCCAGATGTAGTTCAAGTTGAACTGTGTAGTTTTCATATTTATTAATAAAAAAATTCTACTACCCTGTCCAAAATCATTTGTCTGTATAATATCAGCTTCGATGATTATATTCTTCCGTTTCCATATCATTTTGTTAGTGATGGATAGCTCTTGAAGAAGTTTGAAAATAAAATATCTTCCCACTATTTCTTTTTGTTACTACTTTAGTACATCCACTACATGTTGAGCTGCGTCATAAGGAGTCGTGATACTGAGATTTGTGGAAGGTATTATATATTCAATTATTTAAATATTGAACAAGATTTCCTTATTAGTAATTTAGGTAATAATCATATCATTCGAATTCATATAGATTACATGTTATTCACACTCTCCGAAAATAAAAGGGGTGAACATGTGTTCTAGGATATGTAATTGATTGTCGTGTTTGTTGAGAGGGATCTCATGAAACAACATCATAATATTTATTCATTCCCACTACCAAATCCTTTGATTAAGACTTATATACCTCCAGTCTAATCATAGTCCATCATAGGTATTAAAACATAATCTACATCCCAATTACCATTAGAGGGTTCTACCTCAATATGTAAATATTGTATTTATAGTAGACTATCTTCTTCCCTTATGAATCCTATGGGTGAAATTGGAGTAGTGACTCACATAAAACTTATTTTCCACAAAAGGTCTATGAAATATAATTATCACGCAAGTTAAAAAATGGATATATATATATATATTAATGGAATTAATCAAGGATATTCCTCTATATTTTTCTGGGAAAAGATTTCTTAAACCATTTTCACCTCATCAAAATGTATAATAGTTGTGTCTCATCCTATGGTTTTTTTGTTATTTTATAGTAACTATTTATGTATAAACTCTAAATAGTTTTCTTAAAACATTTGGGTGCATCATTTCAGTGAACCTTATACAAGATTTGGATGGCCCAGATCCATCTTCAGAGTTACTAAATCCTCTGGTAGATCCACCAACTATAGTGTTATCTCACAATTCTACTATATTTGTACTATATAGGGATATGAAAATTATATGGTCCCTGATAATAATAAATGAGAAAACTGATGTGGGTTTTCGAGTAACATAACGTTTTTCAAGGATTCACTCATTTTTGCTATAACTAATTTTAGATGAATATATAAGTCCATTACATTTTTGAAATAAACTAATAAACCCATATATGTAATGGAAATAGCCGACACGTTCAAATAATATAGTGTATCCAATGTCTCCTCAGTGATGCAGATCACAACCTTAGTAGATTCTATTTATGGAGAGATGAGTAGTATTTTATTTTTTTGGGATGAGTTCCTATAAACATAACAATATCAACATTTCATCTGATTAGACTATTATTATCTCTATAATATTTAGAAAATAAAATTTGATGTTTTCTTGGGTTGATGTTATATTTTTTTTTCAATAAAATATTTTGTGAAGTAATTTTAATAGTTATTATCTAATGGTGACATCATTGGTTGTGGTTTGAGTATCCACCATATCATGAAATGTCCTAGACCCCCTAGAACCATGGTACCCGGGCCTTTCTGAACAAAGCATGGAAGGAATTCCTAATCCACATGGGTTTGTGATAAGAACTGGGAATCAAAAATTATGAAAGTGGGGAATAATTTTCCACAAACACAATGGAAGAAAGAGAAACATGTCAATATTCTCATTATAAAACTCAATTGGGTGTATTGTACCAGAATTCAAAAAAGTAAAAAAACCCACTGTTAATACATAATATAATAGAAAATAAAATAAACAACCCAATCCCCAACAGGCACATCATCTCAAAGCCCAAATATCAACAGTGATTATGACTTCCAAGTGGTGTTCTCCCCTTGCTCAAACACGGAAGGAGGAAATCTACAATCCACCAACAGAAGAGGTTAGGTGTGAGCTAAAATCCTAGTATGGTCTAATTAAAGATTCTTTAAAAATATTCTGAAATAATTTAACATATAAAGATTTTAGTTCTCAATAAATAGGCCTGAAAGTTAAAAATCAAATTTAAAACCGATCTTTATTTATATTTCAATTTATCGATATACATTGAACAAATAGATTAACAAACATTTTATATAAATCATTTTTTATAAATTCATAATTCATTTATAAAATATCATACAATTTATGGATTATATATTTTGATATTAACAATGAGAAACATGGTCTTCTTCCAAGAGGTACGATAGTTTCGGGTTCTGGGATCCCCACACACTCGAATAAGTGATCATGGAAATACGTGTTCACTCATCCCTCGGATAGTGGTCAATTATTAATATTTTCTATCCCATTAGGGATGTGACCTTCTGCATATGTTTTTATAGAGTTGTAAAGCATCAATAGAGTCTTTCAATGAATAAAACACTAACAACCTAATACTGAATGGCACGAAAAAAAATCAATATTGTGAAATTTATTTTAAAACATTTTAAAAATATAATTAACTCATTTCCATCAATTCCAATATTCCAATTTACATTTAGAAATAATAATAAAAATTTAATAGTCCTAAATTTTATAATATAAAACAACCAAGTTTATATAAAAATAATTTAATAAATTTTCTCAAATACCAATCATAAATCAGTTTCAAAAATAAATTTCACAATTTAAATTCCTCTATTTAAATTCCACAATTTAATTTCCACAATTTTCCATAAAATTCCCCAAATATATATCAAATATTTATAATTTGAAGTTTTTTCTAATTTAATTCCTAAATCAAATTAGAACACAATATTTAAAATTAAACAGGTTTTAAAAATTTAATTGAAATGAATTTAATTTAAATGAATCAATTTAGTGTTAAATCAATAGGAAAATCTTAAACAAACCAACCTACCTCAGGATCACGGGGTCACAAATCACCAATCCCAAAATGGGAAACTACTAAAAACGATTTTAGAAAATAAAATCTAACTATCAAACATAGATAAAAGATCTAAAAAAATAGGGATTTAATTCTGCATTAACTTAGAGATCTAAAAAATCCTAATGAAGAGAGATGAAGATAATGATAGAGAATAAAAGGGGATGTAATTCGTACCAAGAAATAGATGAACGATGATCTCCACTCTTTTATTAAAATCGAAATGGATTTGGAGGATCCAAAAATTGATCATGGGAGCCCCAAATTCCAAACAAAATGTTCTAGGTAGAGTTAGTCTAGAGAGGAGAATGAAATAGGGTGTTAATAATTTTTAAAAGAATTTTATGATTAATAAAAACTTGTGTGCATGGTTTCCTGGGCAGCGCTACATGGTTTGCCAAACTGTGCACCCTAGTGATGAACCCAAACTAATGGGGTTCTATGGTTTCTCATTTTTGAGAACATGGTGTTTCAAACCATTCACTAACCATGATAAACCCCACAACCTTTGTTTTAACTATTTTAACTATCAGGGTGCACAGTTTTGGAAAACGGTGGGCCACGCATGCATAGTCCAAAATCCCATCAAAATTTAATTTTTTATAGAAAGAAAACCTAAATGAGACCCAAAAAAATCATGTTAATAAGTGGGGTTATTGAGTACATGAAAACACTAATAGGGTTTACAACCTCTTGACTATTGAATCATTTTTCCCAATAAATCATGTTATGAATATTTCATGACAAAAACATTAGGCTTGTACTCTCTCATTGGTGTATCCTTATTACACATCTAATGAGAATTAGAACTATTCTACCAATGAACATAAACTTCTGGCATCATCCTACCATGATGTACCATGGCTTCATAATCAAAAATCCTAACTCGATATTCAGTCACAGATAAATCATCCTCATCATCAAGATCACTCCATCTCCGAACATGAGATGGATTGGAAAGATTCTTCTATATCTAAGATGCCTGAAAAATATTATGTATCGATGTTAACTATGGTGGATGTAATAAATGATAATCCACCTTCCCCACTTACTCAACAACCACAAAAGGATCCAAAAAATAAGGTGTATGTGTTCCTTGCCTCCCAATCTATCAAATACCCAAACTAGGAGAAACATTCATGATCACATGATAACAAATTATTTATTCAAATAGTTTACGATGAATATCATCATAATATTTATACCAGATAAGTGCCTAAATGGTATCTAATGAATTAAATTAATCTTTACTATCATATGTTTAACCAATATTGGTCAAACTATGGAATGTTTACCAATATCTAACCAACACATTAGATATTTACACGGATGGCTATACAAGGCCTCAAAAGGATCCATTATGATTGTGAACTGGTATCTATTATTATATTAAAACTAAAATATCCCCTCATTATCATCCCAATATGAACAAAAGTCCAACACATCGGTGAACCCTATATCCTCAAGAATCTATATATCCCTTTCTATCTACCCATCTGACTACAAATAGTACATTGTGCTCAAAAGGACCTCATATCAAAGTGCCTCTTGAAGGCCTCTCTAAAAAATAGATGTTATCTGAAAATCCCTATGAGAGACTATGACATACATAATTCAGTGAAAATAAAACAATCTCTTTCCCATAAAGATTTCCCACCTTCTCAACATTGGTTGAAACACTAATGGGTATAAATTGAGCTAATTTAGTCAGCCTGTCGAACAAAACTCATATCACATTCTTATCTCTCTAGTTACACGGAAACCCAACCATAATGTACATATAGATATCATCCCATATCCATGTTGGGATGTGAAGTGGTTTTAACAAACCCAATGTTTTATAGTTCTCAACCATTAACTATGGTATGTAAAATGTCGAGAGAAAAATTCAATATTTCCCCATCTGAAACATGGATGCTAGAATTTATTGATGATTTTCATAAGACATGATTATGGTACCAAGGTGAATTTCCCATTAAGAATTATGTTAATCCCCCATAATATCATTACTAATATGTTACATTAAAAAAACCTCTTATATAATATAATTCTTCTTGTGGATAACGAACACTTTGAAATAGTCTCCCCTCCATAAAATGAGAATCTAATTCTACAGAACTCGTCACCTATCTATGGTTCCCGAAGAATCATTTCAAGAAGATAATTAGTCAACTAAACACTAGTCAAAGGAACTAATTCCACTGTATCTTGGAATATAATATGAAATTGAGTAAAAATATCCATAACATCCACTCTTATAGTGATTCTTTCACAGCCTGGGATAAAAGTATCAAAGACAATGAATCGGCGCAAACGTTGCCTTTAACCGGGTTATAGGTGATGTCAAAGGTGATATATTTCTAGTACTCCACCAAATGATTCTAGTAGGGATTCAAATGTTTTTTAGAGATGATATAAATATTTCTCTTGTGGTTGAAATAAAATTAATCATTCTCTATAATGGTAATGTCGTCAAATATTAAGTGCATGCATCATAGATTTGATTTCAAAGTCCTGGGATGTGTATTTTGTCTCATGTGGCCTATGTTGTCGAGTGCCATAGGTTAAAAAATGATCACCCTACATCAGAAAATATCACAATAATGAACCTGGTACTCTACCTTCATTCCGATGGGTGAATAAATATCCATCACATAACATATAAACTTCATAAAATGATTAAAATGTTTTAGAATATGAGTCGAAATATATGAATGAGATGCAATGGAATAAAATAATAAATTTATTAATGAATAAAATATATTTATGGTACCTCTCATAGTATCTAAACCTATATCTACTTCTTTTAGATACTCTTAAATTACATAAATAAGATTCATTCCGGATGCATGTTTTTTAGACCCCTTTGTTTATAAAGCATCTAATTTTAGCATAGTACTTTTGGCCCTGATTATCTAATGAAAATACATATAGAAGAATAATCCTAGAAGAATATATTCATGTGACCTAGGAATATTTAAGAACTATATATATTTGGTGCCTCAGGGAAAATAGTTTCTACATTCATGGTTTTTTATAATAGTAATAAATAAAACAAGAACTTAAAAAGAACATTAGGATTTTTAGAAAAAACCTTTTGTTGATAACTATGATGATAATCATTACTCTTCCTCTTCCATATAAAGGAATTCACATAGTATCAACTTCGAGAAAAATGAACTCCTTTTATCCCCAAATTACAAGAAATTTCCATTTTGACAATCAACTGACTATCGATCACATCATTATAAGAAAGAATCTTCAGCAATAAAACCTAAGAATTAATAACAAATTGAAATCCCATTTTTAACCCCCGAGTATTAATATTATTATTTGATATAATCTTTGG
Source organism: Viscum album (assembly GCA_963277665.1). NCBI lineage: Eukaryota > Viridiplantae > Streptophyta > Magnoliopsida > Santalales > Viscaceae > Viscum > Viscum album. The sequence goes on from OY728159.1 coordinate 31,461,792, forward strand.
AGAAAATTAAAAAATCTTAGTATAATGGTTTCCTAATTCAATCATGGTCATGTCATCCAACTTGAGTTTAAAAAACACTAGTGCCTTGGGAAACAACATCCACTCTAAATAGAAATGGTTATTTAATATAGTCTTAAAGTCATTAAAATCTAATACATCATGCCTTTTCATCATAAATATAATGTCCCACCATGAGGAAAATTTCACCTTGATTTAATCAGAAATATCCATGAACTCTAACTGAATCTTGATATCTCTCAACTAATACTCTTCTAGTTAAAGATGACTAGAGCCTTGGAATGATGGTGACTTTTAGGGAATGTAATCTTGATAATGGTTCCATAAAAAATCCATTGAGGTTCCAAAATTGAAGAATGAATGGGAATGGGTGCAGTTATTTATCCCATAGAATGAACCACACACATGTTAACCATAACTGTTTTCTACTCTAAGAGTGGATTATCTCATTGTGGATAATGACAAGCTTTCTCTAGGATCTAACTCACATGTCTTATCAGATGTATAAGGCCACACAAAATCAACATTCAAAAAGTAATACATCATAACATTACATAGATCAAGACTCGAAGAAGATAAATAGTGTAAATTAACCCCAACTGATAGTTAATCATTATTTGGATTTCAATCTATCCAGAATAAAAATAAGGAATCAACTATAATTAATCCTTAATACATATTTCCCAAATGAAACCTACTGACTTAAGGAACATTTAGGTGAGAGATGGATAGACACTCAATTTCAACTCCCTGTTATTTCCCAACAATATTAAGCAATTGAATACTGACATCAAAGAAATATTCTAAACCTACAAATTTAATACTATTTATTCCGTAACTCGCCTTGGCACCCTAGTACCCTAGTACCGAATCCACTCCTAACATTGCCTAAAAGGAATTCTAGATACCTACTGGTTACTGATAATCAAATTGAATTAAATAATATGAATGTATGAACATATTTTCCACAAACAGAATAGGGAAAAGATATACATGTTAGCTTCCTGAAATGAAAAATCTTCCTGGAATATTCATCATGAATTAAAAAAAATTAAACAAACCCATACTACTATAATAAGGTAATAAAATATAGGATAAAAAATCCAAGCCCCAGTTGAGATAATAACAAAAATCCCCTTGATGAATAGAATCAACCTCCTCTATGATGTTCTTTCCCCTTACTTTAAATAGGGAGGAATAAAACTACAGACAAACAAGTTCACATGTTGGTTTTGACATAAATTCATAGCAGGTCCTCACCACATATTAAATAATAATATTGAAACATAATTAACCATATAAAAATTTCAATTTAAAATAATGAGGCATGGTAGTTAAAAATCATATTTAAAATATATCATTATTTACATTTCAATTAATTTAAATACATTAATCAAATAGATTAAACAAATATTTTATATAAACAATATTATATAAATTCATAATTAAAGTGTAAAATGGTTTACAATCATTGGAGTATATATATAAATATTAACAATTAGCAGCATAGTTGTAGAGACCCAAAGCATGACGTACATGGACATTACATTAATTTTGCGGAATACTTAATACATAAAAAAAATAGACACACAAGGACCGTAATAGTTTTGTGTCTTTGGAAACTTGGAATGTAATCTTCTAATCGTGGTGACAGATCTTCAACATCTCCCATAAAGATCTTCCACTTTTTGTTTCCTGACCTAAAACCTTTCTTTTGATCCTGGGGGAAAATAAAACATAAAAAGGGTGAGCTCAAATTCTCAGTAAGGGTAAGCATGGATAAAATAAAACATACCATATACATTGGAACTTAAAAACATGAACAAAATGTTTAAAAATTTAAAATCTTGAGCAATGACATAAAACATGGAAGTACATAAGGCATAGATCATAATGGAACATAAACCATGATAAAATAGCATGGGAATAAAACATGTAATTGTGGCATCCATTAAGCACATGTAATTATTTCCATAGTAGCCAAGGCATTGCTGCCAAGACCATCTTAGTGGACAAAGTCCCATTCTGAATCGAGTTCACTCCTCGTTTCAGTCCTGTAACACTGAACCAGATTAACTTACCATTCCATCCATGTCTATCTCATGAAATATAAAATCTTTACCCAATTCATTGGAGGGAGATATAGGTCCCACCCATCTCTTAATGAAATCATTCTTACTTGTGACACAACATAAACATAAATCATTCATCATAACCCAAAGAAAAAAATGGGTTTCATAAACATCATCCCATCATCACATAATCCATATGAAAGAAATGGATATAAATTCATAATAAGGAAAGTGAAACCATGTAAATCATAGAGACATGATACTTGAAACATACACATTTTAAATAACGTCATCTTAGATGAAAAATGGTTTTGATAAAACACTTGAAATGAATTCTTGAGGAAAATATCCTTTCTTCTTCAAAATCATTTTCTTTTCACAAAATGTCATGCAATTTTAAAAGAAAGAGATTTTATTGAAAATAGTCATGAAATATTTTGGAGGAAGCTTCATGAAAATAAGGCTTTATAAAACAGTAAAAATCTGTTCGTGCCGTATAAGTTAAAAAAACATTCTTCTCGTACTTTTGCCAGAAAAGTCAAAAAAAGTACCTCGTAACGTAAACAAAAGAAAGATTCATTACATACAATGTAGTAAAATTCAAAAATGGGTAAAAAGGACATTAAACATACATAAAAATACTTTTATAAAACATGGACATGGATGATCGAAATAACCCCAGTAAATACTTACGAATAAGCAATCTCAGATAAAAATAAGATTTGCAAAATTATCAATTAACTTATGTCTGATATGCTTTGTATGTATCCTAACCTCCTGTATAATGATTTAAATAATGTCATTGAATTATTAAATAATCATATTCATTGTTATGATATCATATATGGTTCACTTATGACTTTATATTACCCATTATTTTGTAAATTCCATGTTAAAGAGTGTTTTGGGTAAAATCGTTTCATTTGTCGTCCGTGTTTTGACTTGTAATAATTCATATGATTACTTAGATCACGATTACATAATTCCAGAATATAAAACATGATTTATATATAATATATATTCAGAATATACATATATATAATAGATCGATAAATGGAAAGAAATACACCGTTCATGGAGACGGTAGGCCGTACGTACGCATGAACGCTGTTTTCGTTTCCTTATTGAGTTGAATGGAATTAAGTAGATGAAATAAATATATACATAAATCCAGTAGCTTTATAATGTCATATATTTCATTATTATTGCTTATATATACTTTATAATCATTCTTGAATGGTTAACATGGAGAATGAATCTTATCGCGTCGTGGAGACGGTAGTCCGTACGTACGCACGAGCGATGATATCGTTTCCATAATTATTGAATTGAATTGGAGTGGATGATACAATATATCAGAATAAGTATGATGTTATAATAACTATGTATAGTTATTCTTTACACCATTATACCCATCCATGTAGGGTGTTGGTGGAAAAACAGATTACACCACGGCGTGGAGACGGTATTCCGTACGTACGCACGCGCGGTGATTTTTTTTCCGTAGGATGGATAGAAGGTGAAATGGGGTTGTTTCATATTTATAATAACAAATCAGTATATTATTGACACTGATGTTATTACTTTATAATGAAACAACTAAAGAATAAGAAGTTGAAGAAGAAAGAAGCTTGAAAGAATCGGGAGAAGAAATTACCTCTTCTTCGATACGCCTCTTTGAAACCTCTTCTTAGGGCACTACGATTAGTCTTTAAAGTAGAACAGAACCTCTAGGATGTTTCTAGGGAAGTGGAGAAGATAATTTTTTAGGGGTTGGCCGAGCTTGAAGGCTCAAATTGGTGTGAGGAGGAGACGGAGGAGGTTTCCTTTTACAAGGGAGGAGAGGGGCACCTTTGGAATTCTTAAAAATATTAATTTATAATAAATCTAACCCCACTTAAAAACCTCCAAGAATGACTCATATTCGAATATTAGATGAGATAGGGTTGTAATATCATAAAACAATCAAATTTAGACATGTTTGGATCTTATTTTAAACCTTATCATTTTGATTTATCCTTATTTAATATATTTAAGTTTATTTGTGGTAATAAAATTCTAAATTTTAAATTATAACAAATAATTACTTATTTGTTGTGAATATTCTATAATTGTTTACTTTATAACATTATAGACCATATAAATTTAAATTTATAATTTTTAAATATTTTTGTGATTTTTAAACAATTTTATAATATGTTATTTTTATAAAATAACAATAGTGTCAATTTTGATACTATTCATTTATTTGAATTTAAATAAAATATATATGAAAGATATGTTCAAAATAAAAGCTTTAATAGATTCATAATAATCCATATGTATCTATAAAATTAGTGGAGAACATTAAATAGTTCATATAATATTTATTTTATTATTTTTAAAACCATTTATTTGGTTTATCTCTTAATAAAATAATTACTACAATATTATTGTATAATTATTTAATATACTTATATGTTGAATAAAAATTAAAAATAAAATCATATGATGAAGATAAATCTATTAAATTTCACAATAATACTTTTACTATAATTTATCATCTTAAAATCATAATAGTTAAATTTTTATATTTATTAAATTATGAAGGTGACAACTTTGGCATCATTTAAAATAAAATAATATAAGTGTCATAATTGATTGTATAAGACTCCAAATGGTCAAATATTCGACCATTAGATGATTATTGTATAAATTTACATGACCAATAAGTTTTGGTCAGGGTTTTGTTCCTTTTATGGTCACTATTAGTTTAATAAAAACTATATTCTTGATTTTTCACTCGATAAATAATTTCTGCATCACTATTGTGTCACAATTAATGATAATTATTTAATCCCAAAAAAGTCTAAATAAATTCTCATGATTTAGATAATTTTTTTAGCTTTCTGTAGACTATTAATTTTCGGAGTTTCATGAAGTTTATCACTAACTTAAAATAATTATACTTATAGTATTTAAGAGAGTGACATGTTGTCACTTTCTTTGGTTTTAATAAAAAATAAATTATTTTCATGGAAAATAGTCCATTAAATGAATCTAATCCGACTCTTATGTGATATGGGTCGACTTTTAGTCATCCAATAGGATTTTTCCAAGTGTTAGGGTAATTTTATAATCTTATATTTACCCTTAATTACCCGATTTACCTTTAACTATGGTAAATAAAATTTACCGTAGTTACTATTCACAATACCCAAAAATAAAAAGTAGTTTATTAACATAATTTGGACCCACTGATTCCAAATATGGAATCCATTTTTCCAAATTAAATACAAAAAATTTGCAGAAATTAAATTAAAATTAATCCCGTTGTCGAAAGAAAACGGGTTTTTCTTTAAAACATTGCAAAAGATTGAATTGATTTAACCTACGAATTCAAGGTAAAATTAATGCTAATGACATACATTATATTAAATGATAAAAATATATTCTATTTATACTTTAAAACCATTCAATATTATAATTTAACCATATAAATTATTACGATGAAAAAAGTTATTTTTCATTAAAATATAGCGTGTTTTTACTATTCATCAAAATATGAAAGTTACCAGAATAATACGAAAAATTTATCCAAAGTAAATTTTTATTTCGTGATTCCAAAGAAGAATTTTCTTTTGTAAAATTTAACTTATGAACATGTCAAAATCTAGATTTAAAGTGGGTGCGCCATCAAAAGGCGGCAAAACTGCATTTTATGAAAAATACTTATTTTACCCGAAAATTTTATTTTGTTATTATACCATGTTCTAGAAAATGTTTAAGATGAATAATAATGTTATAAAATTCAAAATTTAGTTAATACTATTCATAACGGCTAGTTCATAATAATATTATAATAATATATCGTTGTTTAGTAAAACCTGGTATTGCGTACAACACATGCTATCGAGGAAGGTCGCGATTGTGTGTAATGCAAGCCAAGTCAGGGTTTCATGTTGTGAAAGAATCCTTCGTTGTTTTGTATAACAGAATCAAAAAATAATTCATTTATACATAGAATATATATATATACTCAATGTTGCGTAGAATAACTATTATCAAAATTGTGTGTAACACGACCCAAGAATAGTGTTGTGTATACTGCAAGCTAATATGGTGTTGCGTATAGCGCAAGGTAATCTTAGTGTAGCATAAAACACAAGAAATTAATGAAACTAAAAGAATATTTTTCATAAAATCTCGGGGTGTTACATTCTACCCCCCTTAAAATGAATTTCGCCCTCGAAATTCGTCGGGGTTATAAATGGTTTACTACTCGAAAGTTTGTTTAATAGAAACCCACATCATAAAAAGGAATACCAAAACATGGCTTTAAAAACTAAAGTATGAAATGTAACGGTTACCCAAATTAACTCATCACTAGGTTTCCACGTAGGAGAGCATAGGTGAAAATATGGATATGGAAGAAAAATCTAACCATAATGTTCTGATGGAGAGTGGTAGAGAAAATGGCTATAAAAAAGCCAACAATCACAAAGCTATTGCTTTGTGATGATCTGAGGTACTATCTGATTCATCGGATATAAGGGAAATAGGAAATTTTTTTGGTTTTCAAGATCATTTCCCTAAAGTTGATGAATTAAAAGAAATACTTGCATGATTTTGGTACAATCTCACTGTTGTTCATGAATTGAACAATTTCCACTTCATCCCTTAAAGAAACGAAGTTGAATTTGTTATTCGTGCTGTGTTAGCCGATCATGTGATAGAATGATGGTTCATTCCATCTCTTTCAAACAAAAGGTTAGCAAAAGTTATAAGTCCATCTTATGGTTAGATTAATCGTATATGGTTCCAAAAATGAACTTATACTTCATATATCATACCGCTTAATAAAATAAAACTAGTTTCTACTAACCAGGGACTTCTTGTAGGCCAGTGGTAGCCGATAAGGGCCAATCACACTTCGGTTGTGGGTTCGATTCCCACAGCCTTGTCCGACGCGATGGGATGTCGCCCGTCCTACAGGTTGTACTTTTTCTAAAACTATATTACTATAACATCCCATCAATAATATCGAAAAAACTTCTATCCTTAATCAATACTAACTTATGTGCAACATAATCCATTCCAATCTTTAGGCTTATCCATATTATTGCAGTCCATTGTCATATTATAGTGAAAATGATTACGAGAGATTTCATATAAGAAGCATTTTAATACCATCGTTGATCCCCATATATCATAAGATATGTCTTGTTGGTCACATTACAAACGTTCGAAGGCCTTAATCACATATTCTCTTGAAAAATGAATACCCATTGAACCTTAGTGAAAACTTGAATGCAGTTAAAAGATAACACTTTCCACATACCAAAATCCTCAAAATTCTATATACTCAAACCATGATATCACTTAGTCCTTATATCAATCATGAGCTCATGAATACAATAAAACATGTCATTATATTCTTATTCCTTCATTATGCGCATATCATCTACTTTACAAAAATATCTGAATAACATTCCATGGTTACTGGTAACATTCAATATATACTTTCAAATACTTTTTGAAAAAACAATAGTGTAACAATCCTTAGATGATTCTTTATTCCATAGTACCATTAACTATACAACATAACTCTCGATAAACATACAATCATTCCACTACCTTCTAAAACAACCGACTAAGCTTCAACACTTCTTTCAGCTCATATATCATTTGTAGTCTCCTCATCATCATCCACATAAATACTACCCATATGACCATGCTGATTCTCTTCATGAGATTTTCCATTAGGGCATTGGTTTGCATAATGCCCATACATTCCACATGTAAAACATCTAATCATTGTTGATGTCATAGCAATACCATTATCCTTGTCCATGGTGTTAACTGAACCTTTTCCTTTGCACTTACTGGATTTGTGTCCTCCTTTTCCTCACCCAAATAATCATCCAGTTCCTTTGAAACAATCTCCTTGATGCCTCTTCCCACATGATTTACATCAGGGAAATTGAACTTTCTTTCCTCTTTGATCATCATGAAACTCCATCTTTCTCTTATTATCTGAGTCAGGAAACTTACGAAAGTTGAGATTATTGATCATATTATGAGATTGCTGATTAGGCATAATAACGTTGTTTGGACTTCCAGATCCCGTTTCATGTGGTTTCTCATGAAGAAAATCATTCCATTGTCCATCATATCCTCCATTATCATGAATCTTCTTGTTTCCAGCCATTTTCTAAAACCCAAAAAGAATAGTGTGAGAGGAAAAAATCATGCTAGGGAAAACAACATAGTAAAAGGGGAGTATCCTCAATATCTAACATCTTAGGTTAAATTCAATGATCATTACCGTAGTTATAAGACTATATCCTATACGTATTCTTATCCTTAGGTTCATCCCTAGACATACCTTTGAAATATCTCTAGGGATATCACTAACGTTTTCGCATCCTGGTTTCCAAAGGTTGACTAAACCTTTCCTCTGATACCAACTGTAGAGACCCAAAGATTGACGTACATGGACATTACATTACTTTTGCAGAATACTTAATACATAACAAAAACAGACACACAAGGACCATAATAGTTTAGTGTATTTGGAATCTTGGAACGTAATCTTCTAATCGTGGTGAAAGATATTCAACATCTCCCATAAAGATCTTCCACTTCTTGTTTCCTGACCTAAAACCTTTCTTTTGATCCTGTGGGAAAATAAAACATAAAAATGGTGAGCTCAAATGCTCAGTAAGGGTAAGCATGGATAAGATAAAACATACCATATACATTGGAACTTAAAAACATGAACATAATGTTTAAACATTTAAAATCTTGAGCAACGACATAAAACATGGAAGTACATAAGGCATAGATCATAATGGAACATAAACCATGATAAAATAGCATGGGAATAAAACATGTAATTGTGGCATCCATTAAACACATGTAATGATTTCCATAGTAGCCAAGGCATTGCTGCCAAGACCATCTTAGTGGACAAAGTCCCATTCTGAATCGAGTTCACTCCTCGTTTCAGTCCTATAACACTGAACCAGATTAACTTACCGTTCCATCCATGTCTATCTCATGAGATATAAAATCTTTACCCAATGCATTGGAGGGATATATAGGTCCCACCCATCTCTTAATGAAATCATTCTTACTTGTGCCACAACATAAACACAAACCATTCATCATAACCCAAAGAATAAAATGGGTTTCATAAACATCATCCCATCATCACATAATCCATATAAAAGAAATGGATATAATTTCATAATAAGGAAAGTTAAACCATGTAAATCATAGATACATGATACTTGAAACATACACATTTGAAATAATGTCATCTTAGATGAAAAATGGTTTTTATAAAATACATGAAATGAATTCTTGAGGAAAATATCCTTTCTTCTTCAAAATAATTTTCTTTTCACAAAATGTCATGCAACATTAAAAGAAAGAGATTTTATTGAAAATATTCATGAAATATTTTTGAGGAAGCTTCATGAAAATAAGTCTTTATAAAACAGTAAAAATCTGTTCGTGCCGTATAAGTTAAAAAAAACATTCTTCTCGTACTTTTGCCGGAAAAGTCAAAAAAGTACCTCGTAACGTAAAAAAAAGAAAGATTCCTTACATACCATGTAGTAAAATTAAAAAATGGGTAAAAAATAAATTAAACATACATAAAAACACTTTTATAAAACATGGACACGGATGATCGAAATAACCACAGTAAATACTTACGAATAAGCAATCTCAAATAAAAATGAGATTTGCAAAATTATCCCTTACCTTATGTCCGATATGATTCGTATGTATCCGAACCTCCTGTATAATGATTTAAATAATGTCATTGACTTATTACAGAATCATATCCATTGTTATGATATCATATATGGTTCACTTATGACTTTATATTACCCGTTCTTTTGTAAATTCCATGTTAAAGAGTGTTTTGGGTAAAATCGTTTCATTTGTCATCCGTGTTTTGACTTGTAATTATTCATATGATTACTTAGATCACGATTACATAATTCCAGAATATAAAACACGATTTATATATAATATATATTCAGAATATACATATATATAATTGATCGATAAATGGAAAGAAATACACCGTTCATGGAGACAGTAGGCCGTACGTACGCATAAACGCTGTTTTCATTTCCTTATTGAGTTGAATGGAATTAAGTAGATGAAATACATATATAAATAAATCCAGTAGCGTTATAATGTCATATATTTCATTATTATTTCTTATATATACTTTATAATCATTCTTGAATGGTTAACATGGAGAATAAATCTCATCGCGTCGTGGAGACGGTAGTCCGTACGTACGCACGAGCGATGATATCGTTTCCATAATTATTGAATTGAATTGGAGTGGATGATACAATATATCAGAATTATTATGATGTTATAATAACTATGTATAGTTATTCTTTACACCATTATACCCATCCATGTAGGGTGTTGATGGAAAAACAGATTACACCACGGTGTGGAGACGGTATTCCGTACGTACGCACGCGCGGTGATTTTGTTTTCCGTAGGATGGATAGAAGGTGAAATGGGGTTGTTTCATATTTATAAGAAAAAATCAGTATATTATTGATACTGATGTTATTACTTTATAATGAAACAACTAAAGAAGAAGAAGTTGAAGAAGAAAGAAGCTTGAAAGAATCGGGAGAAGAAATTACCTCTTCTTCGATACGCCTCTTTGAAACCTCCTCTTAGGGCACTAAGATTGGTCTTTAAAGTAGACCAGAACCTCTAGGATGTTTCTAGGGAAGTGGAGAAGATAATTTTTCAGGGGTTGGCTGAGCTTTAAGGCTCAAATTTGTGTGAGGAGGAGACGGAGGAGGTTCCCTTTTATAAGGGAGGAGAGGGGCACCTTTGGAATTCTTAAAAATATTAATTTATAATAAATCTAACCCCACTTAAAAACCTCCAAAAATGACTCATATTCTAAGATTAGATGATATAGGGTTGTAATATCATCAACCAATTAAATTTATACATGTTTGGAGCTTATTTTAAACCTTATCATTTTGATTTATCCTTATTTAATCTATTTAAGTTTATTTGTGGTAATAAAATTCTAAATTTTAAATTATAACAAATAATTATTTATTTGTTGTGAATTTTCCATAATTTTTTACTTTATAACATTATAGACCATATAAAGTTAAATTTATAATTTTTAAATATTTTTGTGATTTTTAAACAATTTTATAATATGTTATTTTTATAAAATAACAATAGTGTCAATTTTGACACTATTCATTTATTTGAATTTAAATAAAATATATACAGATGATATGTTAGAACTAAAAGTTTTAATAGATTTATAATAGGCCATATGTATCTAGAAAAGTATTTTAGAACATTAAATAGTTCATATAATATTTATTTTATTATTTTTAAAACCATTTATTTGGTTTATCTCTTAACAAAATAATTACTACAACATTTTTGTATAATTATTTAATATACTTATATGTTGCATAAAAATTATAAATATAATCCTATGATGAAGATAAATCTATTAAATTTTACAATAATACTTTTACTAGAATTTATCATCTTAAAATCATAATAGTTAAATTGTTATATTTATTAAATTATGAAGGTGACAACTTTGGCATCATTTAAAATAAAATAATATATGTGTCATAATTGCTTGTATAAGACTCCAAATGGTCAAAAATTCGACCATTGGATGATTATTGTTTATATTTACATGACCAATAAGTTTTGGTCAGGGTTTTGTGCCTTTTATGGTCACTATTAGTTTAATAAAAACTATATTTCTTGATTTTTCACTAGATAAAGAATTTCTGTATCACTATTATGTCATAATTAATGATAATTATCTAATCCCAAAAAATTATAAATAAATTCTCATGATGTAGATAATTTTGTTAGATTTCTGTAGAATATTAATTTTCGAAGTTTCATGAATTTTATCACTAACTTAAAATTATTATACTTATAGTATTTAAGAGAGTGACATGTTGTCACTTTCTTTGGTTTTAATAATAAATAAATTATTTTCATAGAAAAAATTCCATTAAATGATTCTAATCCGAACCTTAGGTGATATGGGTCGACTTTTTTTCATCCAATAGGATTTTTCCAAGTGTTAGAGTAATTTTATAATCTTATATTTACCCTTAATTACCCGATTTACCTTTAACTATGGTAAATAAAATTTACCGTAGTTACTATTCACAATGCCCAAAAATAAAAATTCGCTTATTAACATAATTTGGACCCACTGATTCCAAATATGGAATCCATTTTTCCAAATTCAATACACAAAAGTTTCAGAAATTAAATTAAAATTAATCCCATTGTCGAAAGAAAACGAGTTTTTCTTTAAAACATTGCAAAAGATTGAATTGATTTAACCTACAAATTCAAGGTAAAATCAATGCTAATGACATACATTATATTAAATGGTAAAAATATATTTTATTTATACTTTAAAACCATTCAATATTATAATTTAACCATATAAATTATTACGATGAAAAAAATTGTTTTTCATTAAAATATAGCGTGTTTTTACTATTCATCAAAATATGAAAGTTACCAGAATAATACGAAAAATTTATCCAAAGTAAATTTTTATTTCTTGATTCCAAAGAAGAATTTTATTTTTTCAAATTTAACTTATAAACATGTCAAAATCTAGATTTAATGTGGGTGCGCCATCAAAAGGCGGTAAAACTGTATTTTTTGAAAAATTATTATTTTACCCGAAAAATTTATTTTGTTCTTATACCATGTTCTAGAGAATGTGTAAGATGAATAATAATGTTATAAAATTCAAAATTTAGTTAATACTATTCATAACAGCTAGTTCATAATAATATTATAATAATATATCGTTGTTTAGTAAAACCCGGTATTGCGTATAACACACGCTATCGAGGAAGGTCGTGATTGCGTGTAATGCAAGCCAAGTCAGGATTGTGTGTTGTGAAAGAATCCTTCGTTGTTTTGTATAACAGAATCCAACCATATTTCATTTATACCTTGAATATATATATATATATATATATATATACTCAATGTTGCGTAGAATAACTATTATCAAAATTGTGTGTAACATGATCCAAGAATAGTGTTGCGTATACTACAAGCTAATACGGTGTTGCGTATAGCGCAAGGTAATCTTGGCGTAGCATATAACACAATACATTAATGAAATTAAAATAATATTTTTCATAAAATCTCAGGGTGTTACAATAGTCATCATCCAAGAGTTATGATAGTTCCAAGTTATGGGATTCCCACACACTCAAATAAATGATCACAAAAATATGTATACAAACAACCCTAAAAAAACTAGTTAAATAATACTCATCACCATCCCAATAGGGATGTAACCTGATTATAATATTTTTAGAGTTTTCATGTTTTAATAGATTTCATTCTCAAATGACTCACTAACAACATTGTCTGTCATGTGCTCTATCAATAACATTAATGGTAAATTTTTTAAAATACTAGTTAAAATAATATTAACCCATTTATATTAATTTTAATATGCCAATTTCAATTTAAAATCTATAATGGGGTGTTAATAAAATAGTACCTTTTACTAGGACTGGGTTTTAATCAATACAATTTAATCCATCTATCTCAAATAATAATTATATATCAATTTAAGAAACAATTTCACAATTTAAATCAAACAATTTATATTCCAACATTCAATTTCAACAATTTTCTATCCAATTTTCAAAACAAAACACAACTTATTATAATTACGTTTTTTCCCAATTCCATTGAAAATAAATTGTAATTATTTAATTTAAAACAAACTATGTCTCCCGAATAAAATTTAAAGAGATTTAATTTAAATCTAGAAATTTAGCGTTAAATAAATGGGAAAATTTTTAATAGAACAACCTAACATGGGATCATGATATCACGAATGAAAAATACCTTAATATGAAACTCCAAAGAAGATTGTTGGAATATGAGTTCTATCAATCAATCCAAGATTCAATATTTTAAACAATAGGGATTATATCCTAAAAAACAACTAGATTGAAAATATCCTTAATGGGTAGAGATGGGGCTATTAGTAAATGAGGAATTGAGAAGGAATTATTACCTAAAATGTATCAAACCACAATCTCCAAATTATGATTCACATCATCTGGGTTTAGAGGAGCCAATATTTTGTCATTGTGGTCCAAAATTCCCTGAAAAATGTTCTAGGTTTATTTATGCATGAGAAAGGGAATAAATAGGGGTTTATGAAATTTTAAATTAATTTTTGGATTATTTAAATGTCACATGAATGGTTTCTTATATAAGGAAGCGTGGTTTATCATACCATATGTCGTAGCCACATTCCCTAGATAATGGATTTTCATGATATCTCCTATGGGGAACATGGTTTTTTCGAATTGTCCACCAACCGTGAAAACCCCCACAACATGGGTTTAAACAATTTGCACTACATGGGTAAATGTTTTTGGAAAATTGTGTTCCAACAAGGAACATAAGAAATTCACTAAAAAATGTTAACAAAATTTCTTGAAGCACACCTAAATGATACAGAACCAATGAATGATCAATATGGGGTTTAATGAGTACCTGAAAATTATATCATGGTGTTACACACTGATAAGAAGTGAATGATATTCCAATATGCTTTGGATAAGGATGTTTATCCACATGAATACCCAGTAAAAAATATTAAATGGGATGTAAAATATTAGATTAATTGGGGTCGTTTTTATTCTAATAAAACATTTTACAAGTTTAATGATCTTTTTGTAAAACATATATAATGAATATTAGATTATGAGAAAAAAGAGATGGTCGCTAATATTTTTGGAGATTAATTTTAAATCATTTTTATCAAATGAAAAATATATACAACTGCTTTTTAGGAAGATAACCTATTCTTTGGTTATCTATCCTATTTTTCTGATGTTTTTTTCAATTAAAATTAGGAATAAAATTTGGTTTATAAAGGATGACATGGATCTGTAAATTCCAAAGATATGGGACATAAAAAAAGTACATATTTAAGAGAATTTATAGATTGTAATCCATTTTTAATATATTTGATAATAGTTTGGTACATTCAATAATTTATCAAAGTATTTTTCATTGTATGTTATGTGGTTGATAACCCATAGAGTTTATTTAAAGCATATTTGATGAAAATTGAATAATCACAGAATTCTAAGATAATTATAAAAAAAATAAAAAATGATCCACTAAAGGGGAATCTCATTTATAGTCCCACATAAGAATATATTATAATAGATCCATCCACGTAAAGGGATTATAAACTTGATAATGATGTAACTGTTACCATATAAGGGGACCCGCACCATTTAATGGGATTCAGCATCCAATATTGGAATCCATGTGAAGGTAATTATGTCATGTAAAGGGATCTAATGGTTTATATGGACCCACAATAGGTGGATATGGATGCAAGGGGATCCATTAATTTTATCAGATATCTATGCAAGGGAATTTAGATAATAAATATCCATGTAAGTGGATCCAAAAATATATCCATGTTACTGGATATCATTTTCATTATGGATGGAATATTTTGATTTTTGTAGAATTTAAATTCATAGGAAGAAAAAATAGTTTGTTGTTTATAGTGATCTTATTCGATGTTATAAACATCATGTTGTAAGGATTATCTTTTATTGGAGATTGATTTTGGAAAATATAATTAATGTGAGGCTCAATATAAAGGAAAATAAAATATAATTGTTCAAAAAACTAATAACTATAACGATGAGTAGATGATTAAGCTTCTCCTAAAAGTTTAAATTTCTATAATCCAAGTTAAATGATTGAGAAATGGATCACTAAGCTTTTGAGATGTGGATCATGGAAATATTTTCCCTAAAGAATATTAGTCGCCCAAAATGATAAAATAATATATTTAATTAAATATCAAAATGTAAAATTAAATATGGTGATGAATGAATAATTTCTAAACTCTTCAAAAATGTTATGATATTTTCTGATTTAATAAAAATTGGAATAATTAGAGCATGGATCTATTTTTTGATATTTATAGTCTCAAAATATGGTTTTTATAGTATATTAAATTTGTTCTAGACATTTAAATTAGAATCTCCCCTTGATTTGATGGTGTTTTATTCTTATTGAGATATGAAGAAAAAACACTATGGTGGAATTTCAAGGATAAATTGGAACAAGATTATGTTGATGAATAATGGAATAACATTTTTTACTAAGAAAAAATTATAATAAAGTTAATCAAAAGGATTTTTTTTATTCCATTGAGTGGAGAAAAATACCACAATATCGAAAATCACCCACCAGATCAATGATATTGAAAAGAGGATAATGAAATATAAAGGGGCCTTTATGTGGTAATTTAATAATGATTATTTTTTTGGTAAATAGTATTTTATAAATGTTATTTCAGTTATATTTATTTAATAAAGTAGGAATTTTATGCAGCCACTCATGAATATGAGGATGAAATAAAATTTGTAAAGAAAAATAAATTAGTAAGGAATCCAAGGGAGAATGTGTTTGACTTAAGAACAATAAATTGAGTGTTCAAAGAGAATTGATACTCATGGATAACGAGATCAGAGAATATGAGAGAAATATGAAGAAATATTGAGGAATAAGGGGGAATTTTTTATCATATACTGGAGAGACAAAATGTATTAGGATTTGAATATGAATAATAATAAAATTAAAAGATGTTGAAGAAATATACCAATTATTCTAAAGAATCAATGACTTAAATCAGTTTGATAATAAAAAATAAGAATATCATTCAAAATCTATATGAGTAAGCAAGATAAAACTTTATTTTTTAGTGTGTTTAATCACCATACAATAATTTTTATGTTCATTATATACTATTCGTGTTATATTATAAAAGACTAAACTCTTGATATTCTAATATTATATTTTCTACAAATATTATTCTTATTGAATTGGGATGTATAAAAGATTAATAGATATTGATTTTCATGAGCAGTACTTACAAAATTAAATGTAGTAAAGGATTCATTGTAAATGAGGAAGCATATTAGGTTTTTGTTGGAGTGACATCATGGGGAAATATTGTGGTTTACATTAAGGGAAGGAAGTTAAAAACAATTTGTGGGATTCTAGTTGAATATATTGTCAGGATATTTTTTGTTTGATCTCATGCATATTACTATAAACAATCACATATGTGATATTATAACCTCAAAATTTTAATATATATAAAATTGGTTTGGGATAATCCTTTCACAAACTCCACATGAAATTATAAAACAATTTAGTTGATATTTTGTTAAATGAAAATATTTTGTACAACAAGGAGATGGATTCCTACGCAGTGTAAAAAAAAATTTAAAACACTATTTTTACAACCTACTTTCAAATAGTAATATACTAGGTTAAAAATATCGATTTTTCTTATACAACATTAGTGGTTCAATTAATAGAGAGGTTAAAAAGATTAATAAATATTTTCAATTTTTTAAAAAGTCAATAAGACGTGATTTATCCTCTATCTCAAGCATGTATAATCATATCATCTGGAAAATATAATTGGTATCAGAGAACGGGAACCCAATAATTAGATCTATTATTCTATCATAATTTAAATTAGTTCAATCATTTATGCCAATGAATGGATCTAAAATATATTTTTTATTCGATTTTTTACATGACCTACATGAAATGTGGATATAAATATATTGTATATATTCTCCAAGTGGATGAATATTCTTCCATCCAAAAAAACGTACAAGTGGTATTAAATAAAACATAAAAAACATAATGTTATAAGAGGTGAAAAAACTATTGAATATTATTAATGATAAAAAATCAATCATCATTAGTTGAAGGTCACTATAATGGTGAGTGTTCTTAGTGAAATAATTTGAAAATTGTTCCTCCAGTTAATATAGATTATGTAGTGAAGAAATTGAATTTAATTATTCCCCTTGTGGCTTATACTCTCTATTAAAATTTTACATAAATAAGGTTCCCATTGAAGTAGTCACATTAATATTTTCATATATAAAAGAACTAGTGAATTTAAAGTTGTAAATTGAGTCTATGTTAGTTTCAATTGATGTATCACTAGAAACGAATGTTCTCTTTTTTAAAACTATAAAAAGTCATGTAAAATCCAAAGAATTTTTTCTCAAATATTACAAGGAAATAATTTCCTTTATTCTTGATTAATTGTAGTGTTTTAATTTTAAAAATAGGTATTTCAAAAATTCGTGAAAGTGATTTTTATTATTTAGAAATATTTTAAATGGTCTTATTGGATATCAAAACATATCAACTAGAAATAAATGTAAAAAAGGGTGAATATTAATGACAACTAGTATCAAGTGGTCAATGAAATGCATGAGGATTGTTTAGAAATTATGATGAAATATTATAATGACATTATAATGTTATTTTAAACCCATAAATACAATATAAACTTGAAATTTCAAGAGTATGAGATAAATATGATAAATTTTGAAACCATCCAAGAATTACCATCATAATACATTTAAAAAAATATTTCTACCATACAAAATAAAAAAATGATACATTGTTTAAAAAAGAAACAAAAATGATTCTTAAAGAGACTTAATTCATCATCAGAAGAATCCAACACATGTTTATTGAAAAATGTATCCCATAAAAAATTCTAATATTCTTATACTAAATAAATCTCAGTTTCATATATAGATTTTAAATGAAAAATTAAAAAAATATGGAAGGATAAAATTATGAAGAAACAAATAATATGTTAATGGTGGTTTTACCCAATAATAGGAAGAGTAACTCCCTAAATCTAACCCAATGGGTTCTTTTCCAAAAAAGTAAAATAAATCTAGACTAACATCAACAATAATAATTAAATATGATTAATTGTGAGATTTTGGTCATGTTTGGAATTTGGGAATAATTATGTTTGCTATTAGAATTTTATATTAGTTTTAATTTGTTTGAGAATCCATGAATTTTTTAGGGAAATTATAAATTGTAATGAATACTATTTTTTAAAATAAAACATAGGAATTTAGTATCCATTCCATGTAAAATATATTTTAGTTTTTGTAAAACATCTATGAGTACTGTAATATAAAATGCTAAATCTATGATGAGATTTAGTATGTAATAACCTGGAAGACCCTTCATATTATTCCAGAAAATGTATCAACAGTGGATGAATGGGATAATGAATGTAAAAAAGTCTCCCATAGGATAGAAAAATAATAAGAACGATTAATCAAAATCACTGAAGAAGCTATTATAGAAAGATAAAAATAATATTAAACCTATCAATATTATATATTTTAATTGTTGGATGAGAGGCCATATCATAGACCATTTCCGAAATTATGTGGACAATAAGAAGAAATGGATAATGCTAAAATTTGAAATATAATTATTCCATGATTGATATGGTAGGATTATATTTTTGGTTGACACTCCATTGTGAAGAATTAAAAACACTACCATAAAAGGGATAGATAAATTCTAAATATTGTTTTTGTGTGGATGGATCCAATTGGATTTATATAATATCAAAATGTATGATACCTTTTTCCTATAAATGTGATGAAAAAATGAATTTTATCAATGAATCATATTGTCATGAAATCACCAATCATGAGAGATTCTATACATTAAATTTATGATGAATATATGAAAAATAAAATTCTAACCAAATGGAAATCTACTTTAGAAATGAAAATATGGGTAGAGAAAAATTAAATGAATAAAAATGATATATATAGAATAAATAAGATATCGATTACTCATAGATATATAGTTCAAAAATAAAAAATTCACATGATTCAGAATGGTGAAGAATTGTGGACTTTCAATTATTTAGTAATCATGATGATCTCTAAATAATTTTTAACATCATTAAAATGAGATACTAAGTTGAGATACAACCCTCAAACTTGTAAATATCATTATAGTGCTAATGGATTTCAACCATATATCCATATCAGTCATGATATTCCATAATTAAGTGAATTTATGGTGAATAATAATTGAAAAAATACCATGAGTAAGATATTTAAAAATGATGAAGCTTTTAATTATTTATCATATTATTTGTATATTTATTTTTGAAATACTCCTTCAGAAATTTATTTTTGTGGAATAGATTTCACTCTATTAGCACTGTTTTTTTATATATTGAATAATATCAATAAAAATTATTCATCAGAGCAAATGGTGGAAAACAATTTATAAATTGTTGATTTTGATTTAGGTAATGAACCATGTCATCAGAGATGGTGAAATTCATGAACAATTTGTATTGTTGGATTCATATAACAAATTAATTTTTTGGATCATGTTTTAGAGGGAATATGGTTGTTTCTAGGGTTTTATTCTGGTGGAAGAACACCTAATGTGAGTCATAGTGTCACGACCCGTCCTCGGGGCCCGTGCCGTGACTACCCCAAGCCCGCCTTCCATAGGCCAGGGGCTGGCGACTAGCACCAAGGCGTAAATCCCGATAAAAAGGGAAGGCATTGCCTTTGTAAAGTAAACAATCACACAGAGTACAAGCAGAAGAAGTAAATACTAAGTAAAAACTGAGTACAAAAGTAAGTGCGGAAAGTATAAAGGGGCCGGAAATACAAGCCCAACTGTAAAGTACAACTCGAAAGGGAAAACAACAACTGAAAAGTAAAGCTGCTACGCCGGGCTGTCCACTGGAAATCCCACCTGAAGGGTGGGTACAGATAGCTCCTCTACTCCTCGGGTCCCGTCGTCCGCTCCGAGTATGTCCCGCCCAGTGGTCCACCTCCGAGTACCGCCTCGTCGTCACGTCCACCTCTGGGTACCGTCTCATCGTGAGGTCCTCCTCCGAGAACCATCTCGTCGTATAGTCCACCTCTAGGTACCGTCCAGTCCTCGAACACTCGGCCTCTGTCTGCACTGCCCGTCGTCTGCAACCAACACAACGAGGTGCGGGCATAGCCCGTGCAGGGGTAAGTATAACGATAGTCAGTAGGGACCCCGAGACCCTCAAGGTCTCACTAAAACCAACAAGGATAACCACATAGAAGATCTCAACAGATAACCTCTACTTACGTATATGCCCATACATATACCTAAGTTATCAAGTAACCCATCTCAATCATGAGGCAAACACAAGGTCAAAAGTCTCAGCTCAAACCAGGATTTTCATCATCGAAACCGTAACTGCTGAAGAGCTCCGTCTCTGGAGTGTACAGTGGTCCTGTCACAACTCCGAGGTACTGCTCACTAACTTAAGACTGCCGTAGTACTCCACCTATCGAGTATTGCGGGCCAACCGCTACAATCAAGCGCTCCCATGTGCCGCTACAACCAAGCGTACCACTGTCGTGGGTCTGCCGCTACAACCAAGCACTCCCATGTGCCGCTACAACCAAGCGTACCACTGTCGTGGGTCTGCCGCTACAACCAAGCGCTCCCATGTGCCGCTACAACCAAGCGCACCTCTGTCGTGGGTCTTCCGCTACAACCAAGCGCTCCCCTGTGCCGCTACAACCAAGCGCACCTCTGTCGTGGGTCTGCCGCTACAACCAAGCGCTCCCCTGTGCCGCTACAACCAAGCGCACCTCTGTCGTGGGTCTGCCGCTACAACCAAGCACTCCCATGTGCCGCTACAACCAAGCGCACCTCTGTCGTGGGTCTGCCGCTACAACCAAGCGCTCCCATGTGCCGCTACAACCAAGCGCACCTCTGTCGCACACCGAGTCGTTCGATCAGCAGTCGTCGGGTCTCAGTCAGCTACACGGTCTCCGTGCTCCGCCCGCTCATCTCCGGGAGGGTCCGCTCCACGAGCTACTGGTCGATACTCCAAGTATCACAAAGTCCCGCAAGGAAGTATCTCGAAGGACCACCTCGTCATTGGGGTCTCAACGCAAC
Source organism: Viscum album (assembly GCA_963277665.1). Lineage (NCBI taxonomy): Eukaryota > Viridiplantae > Streptophyta > Magnoliopsida > Santalales > Viscaceae > Viscum > Viscum album. Next base: position 31,483,781 of record OY728159.1, read on the forward strand.
AGACGGCGCGTCAATCAGACGCCCGATCTGTGAGTTATTAGCCTTTTCGTCCCAGGGGCCCGGTTGGTTTCGTGAGCGAACCAATCCGGTCGTAACTCAACTATACCCCGAACACTCACAGGGTATACTTATAGGGACCGTTTTTCAACGTGATCACCAATGTCGCTGACGGTTCGTCAAACGGATGTCTGGTCTGAAAGATATCAGCTTTTCCGTTCCAGGGGTCCGGTTGGATTTCAGTGCGATCCAACCCGGCCACTATCCATCTGCATCCAAAACTCAGGCGGAGGATGCCAAAAGTTCTGTCTCATCAAGAGGAACTCAATGCAATAGACGACGCGTCAATCGGACGCCCGGTCTGAGAGTTATTGGCTTTTTCGTCCCAGGGGCCCGGTTAGTTTTTAAGGCAAAACCAACCCGACCGTACTCCACTTGCATCCAAACCCCGGGCGGAGTGAGCCAAAAGATCCGTCTCACTAAGAGGAAACTAACAAAGCTGACGACACGTCAATCGGACGTCCGTAGCTCAAGATATGAGCGTTTCCGCTCCGAGGGCCCGGTTGGTTTCGTGTACGAACTAACCCGGCTGAACCCAAAGTATTCCGAAACTTTGAGTGCGATAAACCGAAACGACCGACTCGCTCCAAGGATTGCGTTGCCATTGACGACGAGTCGTTTGGAGGCCCGTAGCTCAAGATACAGCCATTTGAACGAAGTCCGTCCGAAGACGGGGGGGTCCGGACCCGGGCCGACCCGGGCCGACCCCCCCTAGTTGGCCCGAACCGGGTCGGGTCCGACTCGGTTGGCCCGGCCCGGCCCATCCAGGGCCGGTCCGGCTCGGCTCGGCCGAGCGGCCGAGCGGCCGACGCGGGGGAAAGCCGCCGCCCCGCGTGACACCCCCGCGGCACCCGCGGGGTGTCGGCCAGACACCCGCGGGGTGCCGCGTGACAACCCCGCGGCACCCGTGGGGTGTCGCCCTGGACACCCGCGGGGTGCCGCGTGACAACCCCGCGGCACCCACGGGGTGCCGCGTGACAACCCCGCGGCACCCACGGGGTGTCGCGCTGGACACCCGCGGGGTGCCACGTGACAACCCCGCGGCGTGCCGCGTGACAACCCCGCGGCACCCGCGGGGTGTGGCGCTGGACACCCGCGGGGTGCCGCGTGCCAACCCCGCGGCACCCGCGGGGTGTGGCGCTGGACACCCGCGGGGTGCCGCGGGACAACCCCGCGACACCCGCGGGGTGTCGCGCTGGACACCCGCGGGGTGTCGCGCGGGACACCCGCGGGGTGCCGCGTGACAACCCCGCGGCACCCCGCGGGGTGTCTCGCTGGACACCCGCGGGGTGCCGCCGCCTCCGGCCGCCGGCGCCGCCGTGCCGGCGACCCGCGCCACCACCGGCTCCTGCGGGCCGTCGGAGTCGCTCCGGTGGCCCGTTTTCCTTCCCGTCTGCGCCGTTGTTCCTCCCGGGTTCCGTTCTTTACTGCGGGATCATCAAACACCCATTGCGGCACGTTCCGTCATCGCCCGCCAAATCCGCAAAACACGAAGAACGGCGGAGGGTTGTCGGGCCGTGTTCGTTTGACCCGCACCCTCCGCGTTAGATAAAAACAACGAGAGAAATTGTTCAACACATGACCTGACAATTTTAATAAAATAAAATTGTTCATTTGAAACCGGCTCTTAAGTTTTTAAAGAACGTTCACGGGAATAGAAAGAGGGGTATTCCAAAATTATAAAATCCCTACCTCGTTGATCGTCGCGCGCGGGCGTTCTTCACGGAAAGGCTCGTCGCGGAAGAGGGGGATCGTCGCGTCGTCGCGTCGTCGCGGAAGAGGATTCGTAGATGAAGACGGAGGTTGTCCGAGGTGGAACGGCATCTCCCTTCCTTTTATGTGGAAAGAAGAACGAGGGATGGCGCGTCGTCGTTCTTCGGAAGAAGGACGTGACGACGTTCTTCGTCGGAGACCGATTCGTTTTTCACGTTCTTCGTCGTTGAAGAAGATGTTCTTCAAGCCTCCCAAATCCTCCCAACGAGACAAGACTCAAAAAAAATAAAATAAGCCCAAGTCTTATTTTATTAACACAAGATAAGAAATTGAATTTCAAAAGAAAAGAAATGATCAATTAATCTCAAAGAATTAATTGTAACAAATTAACAGCCGAATTAAATGGGGCGTTTCTTAACCAGAAAAACGCACGATTGACTTCTTTTAATAGGGGGGGTGCGGGTGCGTTACTTAAGAAGAAAAGAAATGGTGGGGCTCCTGTGGGCCCCACCTCACAAATATCCTACCAAGGGGGTAGGATATTCCTGGATAGCACCCTATCCAGTTCAACTCAGTTCAAGCCGCCTTTAAGTGGCTTCAAGTGGCTTCCAAGCGGCTTAAGTGAAATAAAATAAAGTTGTCGCAAAATTATTTTATTTCTTAACTTTAAGCCCGAAAATTAAAAACCACACCCGAGCAAACGCAACTCCGGAAGAGGCGTTTCTAAGCGAATACCGGCGCTGCGATTTCATCGGTGCCCTAAGAATTCGATTCCGGGCACCGGTTCAAAAGTTAGAAAAACCCGCTCGTCCGTTCACTGAACGTATCCGAGCCAAACTTCGGAAAATGATTCCGGGCACACCGGGCCTCGGAATCAGGCGCCGTCAGAAACTGCGTTCTTGTAAAATTCCAAAGAAAATTAAGAAAAAAATTTCCTTGAAATTTAAGGGTCTTTACATTACTCCCACCACAGGGCTTTACGTCCCCGTAAAGCTTCAACACAAACTAGGGATACAAAGGCGGTACTGAGCACGCATCTGAGCCTTCCGCTCCATGTGCTCACCTGGACCTTCTCTATCGTGGCCCGGACCACCTCTGGTCCCACTAGAGCTGCTATGATTTCTTCCTTGCCGATAAGAGAAATATGGTCTCATCCCCTGGATGAACCACGTTCTTCGCCTAATACGGTCAATCCCGACATGGATGATACTAATCCATACCAAGGATGACGTCGTAAGGCCTCGACGCTACTACCAAGAGATACAACCGTTACTCTCGCCTCCAAGGGTTGAGTCACACTGTCGGCATCAGTGTGTGGTAACTGGGTCTCCTCCAGTAGATGTCTCACAAGTGAGGGTCAAGTCAACAGTCAAAATTGGAACCTCTTAGTAACAACACAAGAGAGGACAGGGAAGTAAATGCCACAAGAAAAGGTGTCTTTTATTACTGCAGCTCAAGTACAAAGACACAAAGCATCTACAAACATACATCAACAAAACTAGAAGCAACATAAACAAAAGTCTCCAGGTCTGGAGCTAGTCCCGCTCCTGTCCATCTGCTCCCGGAGCCCCATGATCGTAGGCCTCAACTGCCTGAAGATGAGCTCTCCCATGTCCTCCTGTCCCCTACAGTCGGGGTGGACCGCCTGGTGGTGGTGGCGGCAGAGCCTCAAAGCGTCTCCCACCACCTGCTACTCGGCCAGCTCCTCTGCCTCGTCCGCCTCCTCCCTGCGGACCGCCACGTTCGACCCTCTGCCTCTGCCTGGGTGGCCCCTCCACCGTCTGCTGCTCCTCGGTACGACTGGTCAGGCAGTCACGAGCCCTGTGGCCCTACCCGCCGCACGAGTAGCACTACCTGCCTCTCGGAAGGCTGGCTTCGCACTGTGTGCCCCGCACTGCTGAGCCAGTGTCCCGAGCTCGTCTGCCGGAACCCAGAGTCATTCGTCGGCTACCTGCTGCCGAAGACTCCGCCACCTGCCGCCCTGCGGTAGGCCTCGCTGTAGACTCAGACAGAAAGCTCTCGATCAGAAGGGCTCACTCTAGCACTCCTGCCTGGGTCGGGATGCTGAGGGAGATCAGCGATGCCCTGATCTCGTGTCTCAATCCCTACTCGAAGGTCCGGGCCCGGAAGAAGGGGTCCCGTACTATGTCTGTCGAGTAGCGAGAAAGGTCGGTGAACCTCGCCACGTACTGGGATACCATCAAGATGCCCTGCTGCAGCTGAAGAAGCTCCTGAATGCGCACCGCACGGAGGGTGGCCGAGACGAACTCTGAGCGGAAGAGGCTCTCAAAGTCCGTCCAGATGAGGGATGCCTCATCGTGCACCTGGAGCATCAAGCTCCACTATCTGCCTGCTGCCGCGTGCAGGAGACTCGCTGCGAGGATCACCATGAGGTCTGCTGGTGTCCTCACTAATCTGAAAACCCGAACAACTGCCTCCAGCCAGTCCTCGGCGGCCTGAGGGTCCGTCTCCCCGCGGAACCTGGGCGGTCGCTGGCGCTGGAACTCATGCAGTGCACTAAGGCGACGTGCATCGTCAGCGGCTGGGGCTGGTAGCATCGGTGCCTCGGCGGGTATAGGTACCGCCGGTGCCTCAGCTGTCAAAGGGCCCTGTACCGAGTCCTCGACGCTCGGTGGGCTGTCATCACGCTCCACTCTCGGAATCCTAGCTGGCTGTCATTGTGGGGACATCCTGAAAGAAACAGGTGCACCACGGTCAGGACAGTATACTTGGTGAGCTGACACAAGTAATCACAAGGAAAACTTGAAACACACATGCAATCAATGTTTTCGTGAATTAAGTTGGAAATCAGAAGTCAGGGTCCTGTTGTACGGATACGTCGGCCGCCGCACCAACACTGGACTCCCTGGACTGATAACCACACCCAATACGCTAAACACTATTGCTTCACATAGAAAAGATCAGAGTTCGCGGTAGAACTGAACTCCTTTGATACCAATCTGTCATGACCCGTCCTCGGGGCCCGTGCCGTGACTACCCCAAGCCCGCCTTCCATAGGCCAGGGGCTAGCGACTAGCACCAAGGCGTAAATCCTGGTAAAAAGGGAAGGCATTGCCTTTGTAAAGTAAACAATCACATAGAGTACAAGCGGAAGAAGTAAATACTAAGTAAAAACTGAGTACAAAAGTAAGTGCGGAAAGTATAAAGGGGCCGGAAATACAAGCCCAACTATAAAGTACAACTCGAAAGGGAAAACAACAACTAAAAAGTAAAGCTGCTACGCCGGGCTGTCCACTGGAAATCCCACCTGAAGGGTGGGTACAGATAGCTCCTTTGCTCCTCGAGTCCCGTCGTCCGCTCTGAGTATGTCCCGCCCAGTGGTCCACCTCTGGGTACCGCCTCGTCGTCACGTCCACCTCTGGGTACCGTCTCGTCGTGAGGTCCTCCTCCGGGAACCATCTCGTCGTATAGTCCTCCTCCAGGTACCGTCCAGTCCTCAAACACTCGGCCTCTGTCTGCACTGCCCGTCGTCTGCAACCAACACAATGAGGTGCGGGCATAGCCCGTGCAGGGGTAAGTATAACGATACTCAGTAGGGACCCCGAGACCCTCAAGGTCTCACTAAAACCAACAAGGATAACCACATAGAAGATCTCAACAGATAACCTCTACTTAGGTATATGCCCATACATATACCTAAGTTATCAAGTAACCCATCTCAATCATGAGGCAAACACAAGGTCAAAAGTCTCAGCTCAAACCAGGATTTTCATCATCGAAACCGTAACTGCTGAAGAGCTCCGTCTCTGGAGTGTACAGTGGTCCTGTCACAACTCCGACGTACTTCTCACTAACTTAAGACTGCTCTAGTACTCCACCTATCGAGTATTGCGGGCCAACCGCTACAATCAAGCGCTCCCATGTGCCGCTACAACCAAGCGTACCACTGTCGTGGGTCTGCCGCTACAACCAAGAGCTCCCATGTGCCGCTACAACCAAGCGTACCACTGTCGTGGGTCTGCCGCTACAACCAAGCGCTCCCCTGTGCCGCTACAACCAAGCGCACCTCTGTCGTGGGTCTGCCGCTACAACCAAGCGCTCCCCTGTGCCGCTACAACCAAGCGCACCTCTGTCGTGGGTCTGCCGCTACAACCAAGCGCACCTCTGTCGTGGGTCTCCGTGCTCCGCCCGCTCGTCTCCGGGAGGGTCTGCTCCACGAGCTAATGGTCGATACTCCAAGTATCACAAAGTCCCGCAAGGAAGTATCTCGAAGGACCACCTCGTCATTGGGGTCTCAACGCAACAGACGGCGCGTCAATCGGACGCCCGGTCTGTGAGTTATTAGCCTTTTCGTCCCAGGGGCCCGGTTGGTTTCGTGAGCGAACCAATCTGGCCATAACTCAACTATACCCCGAACACTCATAGGGTATACTTATAGGGACCATTTTTCAACGTGATCATCAATGCCGTTGACGGTTCGTCAAACGGATGTCTGGTCTGAAAGATATCAGCTTTTCCGTTCCAGGGGTCCGGTTGGATTTCAGTGCGATCCAACCCGGCCACTATCCATCTGCATCCAAAACTCGGGCGGAGGATGCCAAAAGTTCTGTCTCATCAAGAGGAACTCAACGCAATAGACGGCACGTCAATCAGACGCCCGGTCTGAGAGTTATTGGCTTTTTCGTCCCAGGGGCCTGGTTGGTTTTTAAGGAAAAACCAACCCGACCGTACTCCACTTGCGTCCAAACCCCGGGCAGAGTGAGCCAAAAGATCCGTCTCACTAAGAGGAAACTAACAAAGCTGACGGCACGTCAATCGGACGTTCTTAGCTCAAGATATGAGCGTTTCCGCTCCGAGGGCCCGGTTGGTTTCGTGTACGAACCAACCCGGCCGAACCCAAAGTATTCCGAAACATTGAGTACGATAAACCGAAACGACCGACTCGCTCCAAGGATTGTGTTGCCGCTGACGGCGAGTCGTTTGGAGGCCCGTAGCTCAAGATACGGCCATTTGAATGAAGTCCGTCCGAAGACGGGGGGGGGGGGGGGGGGGGGGTCCGGGCCCGGCCCGACCCCCCTGGTTGGCCCGAACCGGGTCGGGTCCGACTCGGTTGGCCCGGCCCGGCCCGGCCAGGGCCGGTCCGGCTCGGCTCGGCCGAGCGGCCGAGCGGCCAACGTGGGGGAAAGCCGTCGCCCCACGTGACACCCCCGCGGCACCCGCGGGGTGTCGGCCAGACACCCGCGGGGTGCCGCGTGACAACCCCGGGGCACTCGCGGGGTGTCGCCCTGGACACCCGCGGGGTGCCGCGTGACAACCCCGCGGCACCCGCGGGGTGTCGCGCTGGACACCCGTGTCACCCGCGGGGTGTCGCGCTGGACACCCGCGGGGTGCCGCCGCCTCCGGCCGCCGTCGCCGCCGCGCCGGTGACCCGCGCCGCCGCGCCGGTGACCCGCGCCGCCGCGCCGGTGACCCGCGCCACCACCGGCTTCCGCAGGCCGCCGGAGTCGCTCCGGTGGCCCGTTTTCCTTCCCGTCTGCGCCGTTGTTCCTCCCGGGTTCCGTTCTTTACTGCGCGATCATCAAACACCCGTTGCGGCACGTTCCGTCGTCGCCCGCCAAATCTGCAAAACACGAAGAATGGCGGAGGGTTGCCGGGCCGTGTTCGTTTGACCCGCACCCTCCGCGTTAGATAAAAACAACGGGAGAAATTGTTCAACACATGAACCGACAATTTTAATAAAATAAAATTGTTCATTTGAAACCGGCTCTTAAGTTTTTAAAGAATGTTCACGGGAATAGAAAGAGGGGTATTCCAAAATTATAAAATCCCTACCTCGTTGATCGTCGCGCGCGGGCATTCTTCGCAGAAAGGCTCATCGCAGAAGAGGGGGATCGTCGCGTCGTCGCGGAAAGGCGTCGCGTCGTCGCGAAAGAGGATTTGTAGACGAAGACGGAGTTTGTACGAGGTGGAACAACATCTCCCTTCCTTTGATGTGGAAAGAATAACGAGGGATGGCGCGTCGTCGTTCTTCGGAAGAAGGACGTGACGACGTTCTTCGTCGGAGACCGATTCGTTCTTCACGTTCTTCATCGTTGAAGAAGATGTTCTTCAAGCCTCCCAAATCCTGCCAACGAGACAAGACTCAAAAAAAATAAAATAAGCCCAAGACTTATTTTATTAACACAAGATAAGAAATTGAATTTCAAAAGAAAAGAAACGATCAATTAATCTCAAAGAATTAATTGTAACAAATTAACAGCCCAATTAAATGAGGCGTTTCTTAACCAGAAAAACGCACGGTTGACTTCTTTTAATAGGGGGGGGTGCGGGTGCGTTACTTAAGAAGAAAAGAAACGGTGGGGCTCGTGCGGGCCCCACCTCACAAATATCCTACCAAGGGGGTAGGATATTCCTGGATAGCACCCTATTCAGTTCAACTCAGTTCAAGCCGCCTTTAAGTGGCTTCAAGTGGCTTCCAAGCGGCTTAAGTGAAATAAAATAAAGTTGTCGCAAAATTATTTTATTTCTTAACTTTAAGCCCGAAAATTAAAAACCACACCCGAGCAAACGCAACTCCGGAAGAGGTGTTTCTAAGTGAATACCGGCGCTGCGATTTCATCGGTGCCCTCAGAATTCGATTCCGGGCACCGGTTCAAAAGTTAGAAAAACCCGCTCGTCCGTTCACTGAACGTACCCGAGCCAAACTTCGGAAAATGATTCTGGGCACACCGGGCCTCGGAATCAGGCGCCGTCAGAAACTGCATTCTTGTAAAATTCCAAAGAAAATTAAGAAAAGAATTTCCTTGAAATTTACGGGTCTTTACACATAGGGTGTTGTAAATTTTATTTTACTCTTAGTAGAGATTCATGGGATGTTATTTATAGTGGAATGGGGCTCATAATTCTTCAAGTGCAATAAAATAGGTTGCACTGTAACTATTATATTGTGTGATATCATTATGACACCGAGGAATTGAAATATCATAGTAGTGGAAGTGCTAGAGATTATTCCCTATACCTCTTGAGTTAATCATTCACCATGGTCTATGAGACATATGACTGCACACCTAAATTGTGGTTTAGGCTATGCGGTAGACACCAAGGGTTAGAAAATACCATTTCAAGTGAGTTATAATTTTTTAAAGTAATTATTTGGTAATTTTCTATGGGACCTATTTTTAATCTCTCAAGGATTCTTCCAGCTTGTTGAATAAAAATATTGCTATATATCCCTCTTAGATTCCATTTTCCTTTCTCTTCGCATCCTATTCAATTCATGCTGATCAAGGTTGTTTTTTCATATCGATTATTAATATTCTATCCTCCTTAACTCTTATTTGTTTCAACTTTTATTTCTTTTCTTATTTTTGTTTTCCGTCCCAAGATTTTGTGAGATTATTTCATAAAATCGTTGTGAAAAAAAACATATTCTTAGATTTTTCATTTCCATCTTGTAGTGATGTTCATAGAAGGGGATGTTCAACATTTCATTTCCCATTTTTTTATTGTCATGATTCTAATGAATATGTATTTTTCAAGTACTTATCCTTGGATTTTGATAGGAGTTGACACACAATTATGTAATGTTGTTTGTATGTGGTAATGTAATCCAATGATTTGGGATCCAATTATTCTATTTTGGGAGGTTTTTTATATGAACACATTAGTCATTTTAGAGTGTTTAAGGTTTATTAAGGTTATTGTAGACATGGAGAGGCGCTCCTTGGTTTCAAGCTCAATGTGTGGTTCATCGATGGGGGAAGGAGGCATTATAACTATATCTTTAAATTTAAACCCTTGATTAACATATTAATTATAAAAAATTATTTGTTATAATAAGGGCTATTCCATACATTATATGTTATCCATATCTAAATGTATTTACATCTCTAATAGTTTTAATGTAATTATAAAAATTTGTTTTAAGAACATGAGTTTTCAAATTAATTCTCTAGTTGGACATCAGTTAACAAATAATGTTATAAGGGACTTTCTAAATATAAAACTAATGTTTTGAGTAAATTGATTGAAATTAAATGTTGGATTAGTTTCGTTTATGTTTTCTTGTGTTTTTATTATTGATTTTGTAATTTTTTTATTTTATTCTTGATAATTATCATTGAATTTTATCAGATGGATTTTTCAAAATATTCATATTATTTCTAAGGGTATAGTTTGGTTAATGAAAAGACAATATTTTTATCCATTTTATTTATAAATGATATTTTCTAAATGTATGGATGAAACCATGTAAAAGTATTAAGGATTCTTACTAAAAATGGGAATGTGGATGTGGGATAAATATTTTCTTTTATATTACTTATTAGATGTATTTTTTATATATAATTATTATTATGCAATAATATATCCCTCACTCCATATGAATAAATTTTTTGAAAACCCCAGGGATGTGGGTAAGAGTTCAAAAAAAGGAAGAAGGTCCATTATTTATATGTGAAATCATAACTTCTGGAGAGTTGTCACACATTTCCATTAGTCAGTGAGGTACTTATTATCAATTATTTTAGATAGATGATGTTAGTCATTAGATTTTCCTAACCACAATTTTTGATAGCGCTTCTACTATGATACATATTTGTTTTCTTCAGTTGGAGAAATTATAGTTCTAATTATACATTATATCATATATTAATTTTACTTGAGTATATACTATTTATGTTTTCACATAGTTTCATTATATTTAATTATTTCCATTGAATACTATTTAGATTTAGTAACATCATTACATTAATTAGAAACTTTTATTACATTTTGTTTTTGTTTCTATATATTAATATACATTCACTAATATTTGTTTTGGGTGGTTTTCATCCTATGTTTGTAATGTATTAGTTATCATCTTTAGGATATTTATTTATTTCAAATAAACATTATAAAATCACTAGTTTATTTCTCGATGAAACTTAAAAAAGATGTATTTAATAATGGATTTTGTTATTTTACATGGAAATGAGAGTGTTTTATAATAATAATGTTTTAAAGATATTTACCCTATATTTATTCCCATACATTTTTAAAAGATATTAAGTGTTTTCTAGGATTTAATGGATAAAATGATTTATTTCAATAAAATTAAAGAATGGGATTGGTACGTGTAACATTTATATTTCAACAGAAAAAATCTACATTCCAATAATTATTTCGAAACTAGAAAAAAATTATAATCCATTAAAAGGTTATACATGGTGTGTTTGGAGGTTACCTACTATGCTACATTCTCATGAAAATATATATTTCTTATTTATAAAATTTATTGTTTGGTTTAATGGCGGGTATCTAGATTCAATTTTAGTATGGTGACGATACAAAGAATAAGATCCTTGACTAACAAGGGAGATGGGTGTTTGGGGTATTTATTTATTTTATCTATTTTACTAATCACATATATCATTTCATGTCCTCTATATAGATCATTTATTTTCAATTATTTTAATTTATGGCTTATGATATATATTATTATGCTTCATTTGATTGTGAAAATTATTTGAAATTACTAATATTATATCAAAGATAATTTTATATAATAGTTGTTCTTTGAAAACTTTTTGATGGAATCTATGTGCTTAATCGGGTTTATATGGGAACAAATCCACCCATGTGTGTTTCATTGATTCCATAGACACTAGTTTCTATGTAATGGTGTTTTAGAATACCCTTATTTTCATATGATGGGGTTGGTTGGGTGCCAAAATTTGTGGTAGATTGACTTGGTATGAGTAAAAAATTTATTAGAGGGAATATTTTTGTTATTTTTTCAAAGTATTCATCGTAGATATGTTATAGTACTATCAAAACATACAAGGTAAGTCATAAATTGGCACCTAATCAACACATTTAATAACAAACCATGAGTTCTGATGGGTAATTATGAATATATAAATGGTTTGGAGTTTTATTTATCCTTTTCTATAATTTGAATTCTTACCTTGAAGGAATTAAAAGATGAACCAATGTGTTTGGATGAATATTTTGTACAGAGGCTATGTATCTTATAAGGGTGTGGTTTTAATATATGTCCATTTTCATGAAATTAGTAATTTCCTCTTATGGTAATGATTATTTTTAGATGATTTGGTGTCATTTTTAATTTTTTTACCTGGACATATAAATAAATTTTAGTGATTCTCTTCTGGTACTATTATAGGTTCCTTGTGTTTAGTATCTTAAATTTATGTCATGTGTTTTTTTGTTCCCTTTCAACAAATTATTTTCTATTTAATAGGAGGTTTCTAAAGTGTTATTGAATTTACCAATAGGTTTAATTTCTTGTGGATGAATGTTGTAAATTATTCTCAATAGTTTGAATGAGTAAAACTCATTTTTAATATCTTTTGGTAATTTTTTAGGATACACGATGGAAATTTAGAAATATTTTATTGTTATAAAATGAGTTTTCTTTATAATGTGATTTAAATGAATTTAAAATGTGTTCTTTTACGCTATATATGTATATTAATATTGTATTTTTTCTTATTATATATATATATATATTAAAATGTAACATTGATTTTAAATGTGAATATTTACTAGAAATGTTCACATTATTTTATAATTTTAATATAAAACATGCATGATGGTAATGTTTTAAAAGTTCAGTTTTTTAAGGAGGTGTTAAACATTTTTACAAGCATTAAAAATATATTTCTATTTCAAAATAATTCTCAATTTATACCAATTATTATTTATGAGGAATAGGTTTTTGGGTTTGGATGTGAACTTTGAATTCATATATTTGGTAGGTATTCATAATATGGATTTTGATATATATTAATTTAATTATAACAAAATATGTTTTATATCTTGAGAAAAAGGACATATTAGAGTGGAAACCAAATTGGTAGGAGGACTTATGTGTTTGTTAAATCATTATAGATACATTATTGGATTATGTGAATACTAATATGATCATTTTATGAAAAATTATTATCTAATTAAGATTTTTTTATTTTCTTATTTATGTATTTCCTAGAGTAAAGATAACTTATAATGTTTCCAATATGGATTTTGAATTTTCAAAGGTTTTATTTTGTAGAAAATTTATTTAGGTAATTTTATATTGAAATAAATGGTGAATTAATATATTTTATGTTATCATAGCTTTTTATTGAAATTTCAATTATGAAAATATAATAGGGATGTGGGAATGTATTATTTTATATGTTGTTACATTTTCATGCAAGTTAAATATTAAATATTCTAGATTTTATGTTGTGTATACAGGTCACAAAATATGTGTTTAAACTGAATAAATTCCATTATTTTAATGTATATGATGTTTATTCTATATAATTTTGTATTCATTGGTATTGATAATATCTTTTTTGTTAAAGATATTTTTTGTTTGATGTGTATTCAATTAAATGAAAATTTTCTAGGTGGAAGAGAATTTAGTTATTATAATTGGTTCTTTACGCATTAGAATATTATTTTTTAATAAGTTTTATCATGTTGGATATCACATTAATGATACATAGTTTTAGTATAATTATCAAGAGAAAACCACAAATTTTCGAAGTTTCAAAAAGTGTTTTCTAGAAATATTATGGGGTTGGTGTTCAATGTGTTTATTCGGATGAAATGGTTTTATAGTGGGAATATTATAACAAAACAGGTCGTAATGGTTGGTGAGATTCTGGGATAATGTAATTTTTTTTATTTTGGTCTTGGAATAAGATCTTAATCATGTTTTAGATGGATTGGGGTTATTTTGGAGTAGTAGAGGTGTGGGCATGAGAATGCATGTGGGACAACAATATCAGTTGTGCCAATGACATTTTGGGAGGTAGATGAATTAAAATATATTAATAGAGCCAAACATCATGGATATAAGGGAGATATTGACCCATCTACCTCTTATTTGGATGTTGCACTATAGTCCATTGATTATTCCATGATGCACCTGAGCCAGGGTTCATCCTATGCGGTAGTGGAGGTGGGTCATGCTTCAAAGGAGGAAACAACACCTTGATATATGGGCACTATATATTTTTTCAAATTGGTGCCTTTTATATAATTAATGAGGCCCCATTTGGGTTCCCCATTGTTTTTATCGTGCTCATTTGGATGAGAAAAAATAATACTCCCCTCATGGATTACCTTTTTATTTAAGAAACATCTCCTTAAGTATAGTTCATTGGATTTGGTCTTATCATGTAAAATCTAGGTAATATTCCCCCCTCTCATAGTCCTTAGTTCTGTTGAACCAATAAATTTATGAGTATTATTATATGATTTTTTACATTAAACTATAATAATTACAATCCAATGATCAGGTGGCCTAGTGTAATTGGAATACATGGTTAATAATACCTGAAAAGGAAACTAAAACATAATATCCATATGTCAATCTATATAATGAGCTCTGAAATCCATTTTTTAATTTATAACTATATATGATATCCTGGGTAAAACAAACAATAAACTATAGAGTTAAAAATACTCGAGAAGAAATAAAAATGATTAGGAAACAAATTTTCTAAGTCAATGAGCTATATGATATCTTAATATAGAAGGATTGGGAGTAACAACATTGAATCCTAACAAAAATAAAATGGTAATATAATATCATGGAAACAAAAAAATGTAGTAGAAACATATAATATGGTATAAACATGATACACGACTAATTTCCTAGATAATATCACATAGTGGATAATGTCCCTTAATGTATTTGGTTTACTACCAATATTCATACACATAATCTAATTATACAAAATATTTACCCAATGATTTGGATATTTATCTAGAACACCCATAAAAACATGTTAATGAATTATACATTCTAAAAAATTACATTTATCATAAGTAATAATAATAATAATTACCAGTGGATAGAAAATTGGTTGCATAATCTTATATCATATCTTAATAAAAAGGGATATCACAGATAATGCAATAGATTAATGTATGTGAGGAAAGAATTGCCACATTCAAAAAAGATATATTCATTAAGAGATATATGTAAGATATATATATATATATAATTTATAATTAGTCTATAACATTAAGGACTTTTATATTGATGAAAATGTCTTCAGAAGATCACATTGAATATATCTTGAAGAAAACAACATTGTCACTTCAAAATAACATTTTTGAAATAAAAAAATGGCCAAAATATGATAGAAATAATTTTCATTAAAAATAACAATGTTAAATAATAATGGAATATTTAATGAACTGATTTTTAATGATAGATTAAAATTACTGTCTTGTAATATATGTTAAAAGAAAAAAAATTCAATTTAACACATTTTTTAAAAGTAAAAAATTATATTTTCAGAAAAGAACAGAAAGATACGATTTAAAAAATAATAAAATCAAAACATGGGTAAAATTTTCATTAATAATATTTTTGAAATATTCATTTTTTTATTTGATACATTTTAATGAAAATATTGATGTAGAAGAAAAATCATTTTCAACCCAAAAGAGAAACAATGTTATCTTTTCTTGACAACATTTTCTTAATCACATTAAAAACCGAAGATAACAAAATGACACTATTAATTGAAATATTAATGGATAACTAGAGGATAAGAAAATAAATTATTTTCAATTTAAAATTATTAAATAATTTCTTTCAATTGGAATTAATTCATATACAATCCATATTAAAATGATATTAAAAAATATTCCCTTACCACTTTGGTGAATTTTAATTCAAACCCAACCCGAATGAATGAAATTAAATTAAGAAATTAAATTCCTTGAATATAGATATATTAATGATATATAATATATGATTTTTTGTATATAAACTTTACTAAAATAAATATGTTCACCATACCAAATTAGTCTCAATTGATAGGGAATAGCTATAGAATCCCTTACAATATAGATACTATTGATGTGAGGATTAATCAGTGAATTTATTATTTTTATAAAATGTAATTAAAAAATTTCAGGAAAAAATTATATTATAAAAATAAATCCAACATATAATCATAGAATTTAAAATACAACTACTATGTAATATAACACCATGAATTGAAATTCAATTAGGAAATATCTTAAAAACTGTTAACATTCAAGTCCAATCCCCATTGATGAAATAATTCAAATTTAAATTTAACCTAAATTGAAGTATGAATAATTAGGTATATTATATTTAGATGTGGTATTATATAAACCTTTTAAAATAAATTTATGTGTAATATTAAAATATCCATCATTGAAAGTAAGTCAAGACGTCGTCTCTTACGGATTAGGAAGTCTATTAACAAAAAACCACTTGAAAGTTATATATCATGAATTTGAAGTTAAAGATTCTATGAATAATAATAATACATGATTTTACAAGCTCAATTTTTAGTATATATACCTTTTAAAATAATATAGGTTGATAAATGAACATTTTTATTAAAGAAACAAGTTTCGAGGAAAAAAAACCATTTTCCTCTTATCCAGTCTTGTCATGTATGTCCTTTATCTCTTTTATGATAAAATTATATATATATATATTTTTTATTATAACCATTTATAAGGTTTAATATAATTAAATTAAACCATTTACATTATTTATATTAATGTTATATTTATTTTCATAATAAGTTATATCCATGTCAGTTGTTTTGAGGTTATTCAGATTATAATTTCCAAAAGTATTTATCTTGTTGATCTTGTTCAAAAATTTCATTGTTAAATCATATAAATAATAATAATAATGAAATAATTTTCATTTTAAAACATCAATAATTATTTATAAACCAATCATGATTTATAGTAATGTAAAATTAACCATGTTACAATCATGGAGATGATATGCCATATATATGTATGAGTAACATTTCCAATTTTTAGTTATCCAAAATGAATATATGTATGTGATATTTTATCTTTCAGTAATTATGATAATATTATAAATATCAAAATATTTATATAAATAAACATATATATGTACTCAATTTTATGATGTAATAAAAATTGAATTACATAGCTTTGTTGAGGTGGAAGTCCACATGTATGCACAAACAACGTTAAAATTTTTCTATGTATGGAAAGATGAGAAATTATCTGATATATTAAATTAAAATAATTTTAAATAATTCATTAATAAATTTTTTATAAATTACATACAAAATCATGAATATATGTGAGATTCTATAAATGAAAATTAATTACAACGATTAATGTGGCAGTAGTCTGTCATAAAAATGGATGATGGTTTTGTTTCCCATATTATGGAGGAGGAGATGGAATTATATTATTACACTTAAATAATAACATTTATTTATATTTTATATACTGATAAAAATATTTTTTATGGATTAATATGTTTTCAAGGGGGTGAGGAATAAATAAGATTATAACAAATGGTTAATAATTATATATCTTCTACGGACACCCTGTTTGAGTTTGTGCCAAAAACCACCCTATAATGGTTATATAGTAAAAATAAGGTCTGAATCATTTTATATGGGATTTAAGGAAGGTATATATGTATGTATTGGAAAAATTTAAATGGTGTTAATGTGTTTAAATGAGAGGAGTGAGGGTTCCCTTTTATAGGTAAGAGGGGGTTACATTTTTTGTAAATTGAAGTGCCCGGATCAGTGTGATCACTGAGAGGGGGAGGGGGTGAATCAGTGATCCTTTAAATCTTTTTACTATTTGATTATTTATCAATTAAACCTCTATGGCTTGTTAAGGCCTCAATCCACTCTTCTTGTATCTCTCAGCCTTTCCTCGAGTGATGCAGTAAATGTAAAGGCACGGGACACAAGGATTTACAAGGTTCGGATCCAAAGGCCTACGTCCTTTCCATGTTGGTTAAACTCCCCAACATGGTTTCTCCACTATAATTCGGTTAGTAATTAAAATAATCGATACAGAGTCACACTGTATCTCTCCTGAGTCCCACAGGAGGTTCTTTATACTGCATCCCATAGTGTTACCAGAGTCCCACTAGCCCGCTTCAGCTTCAACCAAAGACTTCTCTACCCTGAGTCTCACAGGGGGTCTTCTCCTGGCTCCTCGAGTCACACGAGTAGTTCTTCTTCTTTTGAAGCTATTCAAGAGTCTTCAACAGCCTTGGATAAGGTCTGCTGGCCTTGCTCACTTCTTCTGATCACTGGTGGTGACCAGGACTTCTCTTCTTTGCTCGGGCTTTATCTCCTTCTTCTAAGGATGACCCGTCCACTGTCTTCAAGAATCATGATTGGAAAATATGTTCCTACACTGAGTATGCCCACTCAATCTTCTTGGTCTTCTCAACTACTGAAAAATCAGATAAATGATGACTTTAACTTCAGTCTGGCTTCAGTCTCTCTTCAATTCAACTTCATGCACTGAGTGCATGGCATCTCTGAATCTTCATGCACTGATTGCATGGCTTCTCAATCGTTATGCATGACTTGCATGGAATCTCAAATATCTTCAAGAACCTTTGTTCTTGGACTTCTCAAATGAACACACACAAATGATTCTTTATTTATGTGTGCATGTGCATGAAATAATGCATGCACTCCCATTTTCTTCTTGGTGTGATAAACCCTTAAATGGGTGTAAACTCTTTTAGCACACACACCTTCTTCTTCGAGTCACACTTTTTAATTCTTTTTCACATACACCAAATTGTGTGTTGTTCTTTAGTGTGAATTTCTCCTTCTCTCTTTATTCTCAAGGTGTTCACCCACTTGTTCACTTATTCATACATGCATGTATATGCATGTATCTTCTTCATTAACTTGGGCACACACAAGAGGTATGGCCTCCTTCACTTGTGCACACACTAAGGCTTCGTCCTTTTTGTTTCTTTGCACACACACACACTCAATGATGGTGTGACCTTCCTCTCCTTTTGCACACACACCTCAAAGGGTGTGATCTTCTTCTTCAATGTGTACACACTCTACTTGTGCACACACTCCTTCAACCCGTGCACACACAACCCATAGGTGTGCACTTCTTGTTTCTTTTCACACACACACACACCAAGTGTGTGGGATCTACTTCACCCGAACCCACTTCAAAGGAGGGCGCGCAAGTGATGCGGCCAACTCCAGCCTTTAAGCGCGCAAGGTGTGGGATCAACTTCCACAGTGCAGGTGGCACGACAACTCCTTCTGCCGCGCAGGGGTGGCAGATTCCTCCAACCGCGCAGGTGGCGCGGTGGCTTCCTCCTGCCATGCGAGTTCACGGGCACAGAGGGCGTGCAAGTTCGGCCACTTGCTACTGCACAAGTATGCGGGCAGCGGGTGCGCAAGGTCAGCTTCTTCCCTATCGCGCAAGGGAGCGCGCATGGATGCCTTCCTCCTTACTTATTTCGCGCATGGGTAGCGCGAAAGGAACTCTCGAAGCCTCGGGTGGCTTCGGGCTGCTCTGCCGTGCAAGTGATGCACGGAGCTTCAAGATTCACGATGCTCAGGAGCTTCACGAGACTTCTTCAAAAATTCTCAACAACAACCTTCTTTTTCCTTAGACGGATTCTTTTATAGGCAAAGGATGCCCCAGATCTTCTGTGTGGATAAATATTGATTTCCCGAAAACTTCGGGTTTTCAAGATTTTCCTCAAATCTTGTTTTTCTTCTATGTTCAGTGCGTGTTTCTTCATGACGCATGGTCTTCATGTGCATGGGTTTTTGAACGCATGCATGGCTTCTTCCGATTCTCCCATGCACGAATACACTGCCTCACAACACCATTTTCTTCGGCCTCAATCATATTTCTTCATTTCGTTGCATGCATGCGACTTTTAATGCATGTATGTGTTCGTGAGGTGGAGACGAAAACACTGAAGGCAACAGCTTCATCAGAGGAGTCTGGGAGCTCCTTCTCCATCGTTCGGGGGCCCGTGGTTCCCGAAAGACGTCGCGGGGAGTCCTCGGCTCAGCGAGAGGTAGGAGATGACTCCAGAGCCATTCGATCGTCGTTTAATGAACGCGGACGGCTGGGATTATATCATGGCACGGAGAGATTAGATGAGCGGCCGCGATTACACGCAGATCAGATGGACGGTTCAGATCAGCTCCGCGCCTTTAAAAAATTGTCCCACATCGAAATGCGTAGTGGCTTTCTCACGGTTTAACAAACAAGCCCCACCGAAATCAGTTCAGAAATCTACTCTCCCCCCTCCGGTTATCCTACGGGTGCGCTTCTGCGCCCACTATGCTCCTCCAGGCGCGCACCTAGCACCCACTCGGCCTCCTTCGGGTGCGCTCTAGCACCCATGAGACACGGGTTCATCACCGTGTGTCACCCGCGGGCTTACACACGGCCCATACCATGCCTCGGGGGGGCCTTGGCCTTGAGGACTTCTCTTGAGCGCGGTTGACCCTCGGGTCTCGCTAGTGCTTGAGGTGAGGGACCTCGGCTGGCCTCCTTGGTTGGCTTATTTTTTGTTAAAGTACACAGTTGGTACTTTGTATAAAAGCAAAGTAAACAAGTATAAAAATTCAAAACCATACATCTTCTCCTCTTCATCTTCTTAAGAACTCCATATATCTTCTTCAACATCTCTTCTTCTTATTCTATGAAAGAATGGAATTCCTAAGGATCTCTTAACTATCTTTATCAACAATTAATCATAAATCACTTGATCTTCAATGTTCTTCTTTGATCCAAACATAGATGAGGTTGGATCATCTTCAAATCCTCATGCACTAAGAGATAGTGCATGGTCTTCTTCAAACCAGTTCATCCATTTAGTAGTTGTGGATGGTTCACATTTCTCTCCTCATGCATTGTGAAGACAATTCATTGACTTCTAACAATGTTGTGACATTGTATCTTCTTGATACAAGTTCTTTGAACTTATGATCAGCTCTACAATCATCTGAATTAATATAGAGAATGTTTCAACCATTACCTCCTCTGCCACTTAGTGATTCTCATAAGTGACATGCTTCTTAGTACCATGGTCATTCTCCAACAATCACCATCACCTTGTCATTCACATATCCACTCAATCCTTGACATCTTATTGACAACATCACCATCACCATCACTTCCTCTATCATTCACATGTTGACACTCCTGGTCATCCATTCAATCCTTGACACCTTATTGACAACAAATGCAACACAGTGCACAACATAAATACCAAAAAATAATTCAATGATGTCAAGTCAATATGAATCCATGTACCACAAAGATTGATAAATATTAAATTGGAACGGTTATATGGATGTTAAAAACCTCTAACATTCAAAATAAAAAATTCTAAAACATATTATTCTATATGCCTCTAAGGTTACTCACTTTTACTGTTTTAGTTTTTTATCATGGTAACTAATATTTCCACAATGATTATTATTAATTATGACCAAAATTTAAGATAAACTTGTCAATAAATATTATTATTTTTATTAAAAATATGAATCAATTTTATCAAATCAAAATAATATAATTTTTAGAGTTTAATTTAAAAATAAATATTCCAAACATACAAAAAAAGTTATTTATTAAAAGTAATATTGAATCATAAGATGAGCTTACATTAGCTATATGATGAATAATAATTAGTATAATAATTTTAATTAATTTAAATAAATGTGATCTTTAATTTTTATTTAAATATTATTATTATGGTTTTTTCTAATTAATTAAAAAAGATAAACATTATTCATATAAAAATAGTTTGCAGAAAATAATGTTTTTAAGCATAAAAATAAACTCATTCCATAATCACAAAAATTGATGATTAAAGTAAAAAATAATTATATTATTTCATATAAATTTTTTATTATGTAATCTATAAGGCCCCATCCTTAAATATTACTTAACATTGAATTAAATGAATAATTCCCATTGAGGATCTTTTCAGGTTTAGAGTTTTAGAGAATTAGATCTTAACCATTACATCTCAAAAGATTATAAAGTAGACACTTCTACTAAGTTTCCATAAAATAAAACTCTTAAAAAGAAACATGTCTAGTTCCATGTTTTATATAGCATGACTTTTCCTAGATCCCATCCTTGACACTATTCCACATTAAGTCCTGTGAAAAACATTTCAAAAAAACTTTGGGTGAGCATAAAAAGCTCAGTAAGGGAAACACAAAGAATGAAAACTGTTAGTTTTTCAAAACAACAAGTAAACCATGTATACTTTATCAAAGTAATACTTTTCACCTTTATGAAGTAGTAAAAACTCTTCACTGAATAATAGATCAATACTTACCCTTTTGTAACCAAAAGATTACCATAAAACCCATATAAAGAACACATAACATATGAAGGTAACTTGGGAAATAAACATACTTAAATGGAATAACCATATGGTCGACTTCCACACATATCACTTAATGGAATAGCCATACAACCGACTTCCATACCCAATGCATTAGAGGTTATAATGTAACCACCTGTCCTGGTATTCACGGCACCACCCGTCATATGGTTTATCACGTAACCACCCATCAAATGTCCATGTAGAATTATAAAATCATAAGACATAAAACAAATATAATGGAAAGAAAACATTTCCACACTTTGATCACAATATATCACTTAAATATATTGACATAAAAAATCCATTATAAAAACAATTTTCAATACCAAAATACATAAAAGAGTATATGGTATTTATATCATTTTAAAAAAACATTACGGCTTGTTGAGGAATCCAAAGACCAAATAATACTCGTGGTGGCGGAAAAAGTCATTGTCACCGCGTACGTTAAAAGAAATATTATTTTTTGTCTTTTAGTAAAACGCTTCATATAAAAAGATTCCCTTTGAATAAAATTAAAAGTCAAAGGGTTTTATACACCATATAAAATAAAGTTGTGTATAAAACAAAATATGCCTCAATGAAAGGATATTGAGACGAAGTCTCGTACCACAGGTCCGACTTGACTCGATCGTTCTTTAACGTCCTGAATAATAAACTTGAGTTAATTTCTACTTGTTTAAGAACATTTTTCTAGTTCATTATTCCTTTTATATCACTTATTTCCATGTTATAAACATTATGTAATCATTTATGTTAATAATGTTTGTTTTTTTGATATTTGGTTCTTAAGTCGAAAGTAGACTTCTTACAATTACATGTTGTTCGTGTGGTCAATGTTTCATTATATTCAGAATGATATTCATGATTTGGATATCATATATATCATATATATCCATCATATACTTTTATTTATAATATTAAATTATCATTTAGAGGTAATAAATGAAATGCACCGTTCATGGAGACAGTAAGCCGTACGTACGCATGAATGCTACTTTCATTTCTATGTCATATTAATGTAATTAAAACTAAATGAGAGAAATGTATATTTTAATTCCAGAATTATATTCATCATTTATATGTAACATATATAATATATATATATTATATATATGTACTTATAATAGTATATTACATTTGGGGATAAGAAATGAAATGCACCGTTCATGGAGACGGTAAGCCGTACGTACGCATGAACACTACTTTCATTTCTATCTCATACTTTAATGGAAAGAAATAATAATGATATAAAGGTATATTATAATTCCAGTATAACATAATATATAATAACTTTAACTTCATCCTTTTTACGTCCCACATATGGCATTAACGAATCAAATCACTTTGAGGGGGTGGTTGTCCGCACTTCCTAAAATGAAGATATCACGTTTACCCATAATGAAAACCATAAAGGTATGCCATAAATGAAAAATAAAGAAGATTAAGTAAACATAAACATATTATATATCATATATAAATATAGTGACATCTTAATGGCCACCTTTGATGGTGTTATATGAGTGTTGAACAATCATCGTTTCGTGAGGTAGAAATTCGCCATCCACAGAAACAGTATGTTCTTTAACCATTAGACGTAGTTGTGTATAAGTTTAGCTCTAATAATTCACATAAAATCATCCTAGTATATTTAACATACTTTAGTTGTTACAAAATAAATTAATAAGAAGAGTTTAGGGGGTTGGAGGAGTAAAATAAAACAAAATAACACAAGTGAAGACATTACTTTAAAATTGGGTAACTTACTTAGAATTGAGCTCAAAGGCTTCCTTGGGAAGACTTCTGCCCAATATGAGGCTTCTAGGAGTACGAGAGGGATTCAGAGATACAAAAAGAGCAGAGATTGGCCTAACCAAAGTCTTTAGAGGTGTGGGTAAGGAGGTAGAGGTGGGGGCCTTTTATAAGAGGAGAGGAGGGGCACTCTTGGAAAGTTATGAACATATACTTTATTATAAAATGATTTTCTGATACAAAGGGTCCCAAAATTATATATTTCTAGGTTAAGGTGATAAGAGTTAGAAATACACCCATCCAATAGGTTTTTGACATGTTTAGGTCTTATATTTTACATTATCTTTTCATTTTATTTATATCGTTAGATAATAAGGTAATCGCTGCATCATCATAGTGTCATAAATAATTTAATTTACTTAATGTATAAAAATTATAAAAAAAAAATCATGATGTAGGAAATCTTTTTATATTTCTAATTAATATTTATAGTCATAAATATGACTTGTATAACCCCATTTAAAAATTGTTTTAGTAAGACTTTTCATGTTTGTGACATTTTTATTTTAACATTAAATAAAAAGTTATTAATGTCATTTTCCTACCAAAGTAGCTCACTGGGGTCCCCAAGTTAACCCATGAATTCTCTTGGTCGTCCACGACACATAAAATAAGGGTAGGACATGTTTCTAGGTCATTTCATATTATTAAAACATTATTTTTACCTTAAACTACACTAATTACCTCTAATCGTGATTAAAAACTTAAAAGTTACTATTTACCAAAAAAATATTTTAATCCAATTGAACCAAATTTTACTTCTTAATGACAACCATGTATGTTGTATTTTTGAAATTAAAATCATAGAGGTGGTAAATTTTCATTTAAACGAAAAATCAGTTTTTTAAGTACAACTTAGTGGTTTCACTATTCATCAAAAATTGAAGTTTTTCAGAAAAATACCAAAACTTCACCCTAAGATATATTTGATATTCCGAATTAAAAAATTATGTCTATTTTAAAAAATTCAAAACATATAAGTTTCATTAATTAATTTAATAATTAATTCCCACTGTCAAAACAAATAGCGTGTTTTTATGAAACAATATGTATCAAAAGATTGACACTAGTTGAAGTCCAATTTCAAAGTGAAATCAATTCCAACGACAAATATTGGATTAAATGGTAAAAATATATTCTAATTTTACTTTAAAGCCAATTAAAAATATAATATAATGATAAAAACAAGTTAGATTAAAAATAGGTTTTGAATTAAAATACAACATTTTTCACTATTCATTAAAAAATGAACTTTATCGGAAAAATACCAAAAAATTACACAAGGTAAATTTTGATGTCCCGATTCTAAAGAAGAGTTTTATTTGGTCCAATAGAATGTATAAGAGTGACCAAAACTATATTTAACGAAGGTTCGCCATTAAAAGGCGATAAGTGGACCTTTAGTGAAAATTAGAGTATATATGCCTAATATTGAATTCTTTTCATATTTTAAGCCTTTATCTTTTATTGGATAAATGTAAAAACATTTAAAAAACATATATAATCATATTTTAGTTATTTCTATTCATTCCCTCCAATACAACGTCTACGTGTTAACTACCATTTAAAATAATATTATTTTACTACTACTGTGCAACATAATATTTCAAAGAAACTCTTTGTTGCGTATCGGGTAAGCTATCGAACATAGAAACCCCATTAAAGTAAAATTAATATTTAATTCGTAAATATTAATAAATATGAAATTTTTTTATTCTTTATTTATCTGGGATGTTACATAATCTTAATAATAATTTAAAAATATATTGGTACTTTAAAATTAATTTTTTTATTGAAAACACGTGAATGTGTATGAAACATCTGTAATTTTCACTATCCCTTCAAAAATAAATCATTTAATAATATCACCCTGAGTCAATTTTTATATACTTATTTAAAAAGTAATAATTTTATAAAATAATATTTTAAAATGTTGAAGAAATAATTGTCATATTTTTTCAAAAAAATATATAAATAACATTTTTAATGAAAAAAATATCAAATAAAATGTCTTGATTAAATATTTATGTTCTATATCATTTGATTTTATTATTACCATTATTTATATATTACCCTTATATACATTTCATAAAGTATCAAATACTATTAATACCTTCCAATTTCATAGATACGTTATATCGTTCATGTCTCAATATTGATATATCATTGTTATTTTAGGCACTCTATTGTGTGTCACATATAATATAGAACATATATATTTTTTTAATATCTCAATGAATTATATTTTTCCTTCAACAAATAAATTACCTCATCATAATTTTTACTTTATCCTAGAAATTCAATGGTTCAGCATTAGAAATTACCTTTCTTGAAATATAACTTTATAAAATGGTTTAATAATAGTTTCTCTTCATAAGAGGGAATAGAAAGTAGTAAGGTCATCTTGAATAACATATAAATAGGTTTCGAAGTAGACAAAAAATATTTGTATGTGAAAATATGGACATATAAGAGAAGCTCAATACAGAGATAATTATATGGAGTGATAAAGAAAATCGATCACAAGAAATTAAATTATTATTATAAAGTAAACAACCACGAAACCCTAATTTTGTGATGTGTGAAAAGACAATAAATTAATCCAAATTTATTATCATATGATAAATTTTTTAAGGATTTATTTTCAATATTTTATTAATTCCTTTACAATTTAAACAATGAACATAGTGAAATTTAATTAAATGATATTTTTTATTTCATATGAACAATTTCATAATTCTATTATGGTTCGACCAATTTCAACTTCATGTCATACTCAAAATAATGAATATCGAATTTGAATTATATATTTATGAAGTACTAAAATAATATTCTAATATATTAGATATTTCCACAGTAGGATAACAAGCTATTCCTACTATCCTTGGAATTTAACCAAAACCAAAATGGTTTCCATAGTTTAAGAATCATCCAAATGTGAATAAATAATCATAATATCAATTAAAAAATTAATCTATTGGGTCTCAAAAATAACACATAATGTTCAAAATGTATAGTATAATAAATAAATAACCATAAAATTATTACAAAATGTTGATTTATAAGGGTAACCCCAATGTATTTAATTATTTGATCACATATTTATCAAAGAAATATATAAAAAAATTTCTCCACATAAGTTTAATAAAACATCAAGTAGAAAAAATTTCTATTCTATAATCATATATGATAATAATTTATATAAATAACATGAATAACTATAAAGTCATATTAATATCGCATATTATTCTAACATTACTAAATTCCTTATTTTAATCACGATTATTATAACCAAGGCACCATTTATAAAAAGATTCCACAATATAATTCAGTTATTCCCATATATTATTACTTTCACTAAAATTACTTTTATAGAAAATGACTATTCTTGTCCTTGGATTTATCCTCTATAAGTGAAAATGTACATAGGTAATTCCTAGGTTTCCCACATTTAATACAGTAAACAATGAACGGATCTTAAGGATGAAATGTATTTATTTCCACTGAACTCATCATTTTTCATTCAAAATTGATTTCCCCATGATCTTCTTTTCCACACATAAACAAATTACTATTCAATTTTGAAATTCTCATGTGTATCTATGCAGACATTTCTGACATGAAGGAATGTTGCGTTTTTTTTCTCAATGGTCTCCTCCACCAAAGTTATTATCAATCTCCATCCTTCTCTTCTATTGTGATTCAAAATATTGGTTAAGGTACATGTTTATAATGTTATATCCTGATAACTAAATAAGAATAATAAAAATATCATTCAATTAAGTATTTCCATTTGGTTCCTCAGAATAACCACATTATCTATCACATTCAATATTGTCATCATATCTCATAGTTCCAACCATTTTCATTAGCCAAAACACATTGTGTGATCAAACATAATTATAATCATGAAAATCATTTATAAGATGTATAAGTCATGAAAAGTTATGTTAAATCTATAAAACCTTAAATTTAACATATTTCATCCCTAATTTTTATCTATTCAAATACTTTATTCATGTTCTTAAAGATTTTTGAATTCCCAAAATATATCCCCAAGAGTGTAAGAATATGTGTGACGAATCGACCATTGTTGTCAACCTAGTGATGATGAATTCAAAGACTAATTTCATATTTTTTTAGTTATTACATTGAGGTAAAAATATATAATACATTCATCAACTTTTAGTATATTGAAAGGGATGTAATTTCTATGAAATTACACTCTTTATGCTTCTCCAAAATTCAATGATATTTTCAAATATGTAGAATTATACCAAGGGTTCTCACAAAATTATTCTAGTCCAAATCCACAAAAGTATGTAAACCTTGATATGATAATAAAGAAAAACAATACTTTTACATGTTCTATTATATAATTTTTTAATATAAATAACTAATAAATAAAACCTTAATATCACGAGGCTTTGTATCTATATAATACTTGGTTCACAATACATTGAAAAAAGGTTAAAAAATGACATCCTTATTTTATTCTCCAAAATGAGCCATGCAATCCATTTTTGATTCTCAAACTCCAAAGGATAACAAGGAGAATGTATAAAGAAATTTGGTTAGATAAAAATCAGAGTATGTTAATAATCATTATAGGGAAACATTAAGTGTGAGTCAAGGTGATACATTATATCATAAAATAGAAGGATTATGAGTAATCACAAGGAATAATTATACAAAAAAATTCATGTCATAAATTCATGGAAACGTGGGAAATGTTTCTGTAATATATTACATGGAAGAATGTAAATATTTTCATATAATAAGAGCATGGTTACACTGAGGCATTAAGGGGGTATGTAGAAACCGAGGCCCAGAGAATCTCCAATGACAATGTCTGCACCCCCAGTGGGAAGGGAACCCAAAATATCAAACACCACAAGGGGTAAATTCTAGGAAGCCTTTGAAGCCAAAAAGTCAGCAACCCAATTCCCTTTTCTCCACATATGTGCAATCTCAATATCATTGGAGAGATAATGTTTAAATTTCCAGAACAAATAAGAGATATCTCAAGGAGTGGGAGTGAGGACATTGGAAGAGATACATATAATATTATAATTCATCTCAATCCCCGATAATGAAATTTGCATGGAGAATCATAAAACAAGGACACTAAGCAAGGCCTCTTCTATATCCCACATTGAGTTTTTATCACCTTAAAAAGAGCTAAAACCAAGAACCACTAATCCCATATGGTCGTAGACTACTCTACCAAACCACATGCTCCCTTAGCTATATGAGGTGTCAATATTTCACATAATACTGAGTGTTGGGGAGTCCATTTCACCCAATGGTGCACAGATTGGGGACTCAGAGTAATAGGTACATGCCTTCTGGTCAGGAAGTGGCTGAGAGAAAGGGAACCCTCCCATTGATCCTTTATACTGGCTATATCTACCACTAGGCATTTAGTTCTCACCATCAGGCCAATGTCGGGGGAAGGGGATTTTTGGTGGGAGTGGTTCTTTGCCTCCGAAATACAACAGAAGCCCGCAGCGAGCAGGAGTGAATGTGATCGCACCTCCACATTATTACCATTAGAACAGTTGAAACACTACTGCAAATAATCCCTAGTAGAATCCACAACCAAGTTATAACCAAAGTACTTTCCCAAAATATCCACACCTTCCCAGCCTACTCACTTTGGATGAATAGGGGGTTTTAGTTTCCTCCTTTGGCTACTGAAAGAAGGAGCACAGTGAGGCCAATCTTATACCTTTATGTTTGATCATCATTTCAGTGGGAATATCATAATTCCAAATATTTCAAATAAGAAAGCCTAATTTCAAAAGAATGGGTTTTAACCACAAAACCTCACCCCATAAGTTCGTTACCTGATGCAATGATACTTCCTTCTTATAAGCTTTTTCAGAGAAAGATCCCAATGTAACACAAGTGAAAACGCAAATACCAGGGATTTTTTCCATTATAATTTCATAAAATACCTTTTTTTATTTGGGATCCAGATTGGATTTAATAAAATAAGTGAAGGAGCATTCCTACTTGAAATTGAGGTCTGAGATGGGGCAACCTGGTTATCCTAAGACCTCACCAACCCAGTTGCAATACTAAAAGCTGAAGTCTCCACAACCTACAATCAAATGATAGTGTCAGAGCGGAATTGGAAAAAGGGTCTGTAGGGACATCCATAAGGAGGATGGGGGAATCTTGGACATTATCAGATCTATGTCATATTTTCTCTTAGTAAACAAGCTCCATAGGTATTGTCCATCGATGACCTCCAAAGAAAGTTTACCCTGAAGGTGATACATAGTATCTGTCACATTCCTAACATTGATACCTATATTTTCCACCAAACGTGAATGTTATTTTCCGGAAACCTAGTGAAACATCACCTCTCCATGTTCATCCCAAATGAATTCTCTGAAGAGGATTTTGAAAACTTTCAGGACGACTGTGGGAACTTTGAGCAAGGAGAGTATGTGCATTGGAATATAATATAGCACACAATTAATGAGGGTGATCCTGCATCAGAAAGATAGGAGCTGATTCTTCCATGTAGTAATCTTGTTGGTGATCTTATGAACCATGCCATAAAAGTACCCAATCCACTTACGGCTAGGGGAAATTGGATAACCGAGGTATTCCATTGGGAAGTCCTTCTTCTGAATTCCCTGCCTGGAAACAATTATATCCCTATGTTTGTGAGAGAAATCACAAGGAAGGAACGTGTGAATTTTTCTTTGGTTAATTACTTGTCCACTATATCTCATATGAACATCAATGAAATTATTAGAACCCCTAATAGAAGGGATGCATCTGTTAATAAAAAAGAGTATTTCATCGGTGAAGAAATGATGAGAAACCCCAAGCTGATCTCCACAGTAGAAGGGTTTGATGATGCTACAATGGAGGTAGGAGCCAACCAATTTGATACGAGCTTCTTGGGTCAACATAATGATTGTGGGAGAAAGGGGTTCCCCCTATCATATCCAAATACTAGATTCCAGGAATTCACATTGCCTCCCACTGAAGGTAATATTAATCCATGGTGTGATGTAACATCGGGAAAACATTTTGACGATCCATTTTGAGAACCCAAATATTTGCATAACCTTAATGATGAAGCTCCATTCAAGGAAATCATATGGATTGTACATATCCAGCATGATGAGATTGATGGACCCCACCACCTTATTATTAATGTCGCTAGACATCTTTTGGGAAATTCTCATTGAGCCTTGGATGGATCGGCCTCAAATAAAGGCATGTTGTTCATCAGATATACACAAATGGATGAAATGGGAGAGCCTTTTATCGATGGTATATGAAAGGATCTTGAAGGTCATGTTATAGATGCTGATGGGACAATAATGAGACATTGAACAATGATACATAACATTCAGGTTGAGAACCACGGTGGTAACACATGAAACCCAAGGGAGGGGTCCACCCTAGAAGATATCTTGATCATATTTAATGAGGTACTTCATGATAATTTCACAAGCACTGATAAAGAGAGACCCCATAAATCCATATGGTCCTGTCAAACACTCACTATTGATTGATTTTATGGCTCCTCAGACCCCAACTTCTTTAGGTGTTTTCTCCAATAAATAATTTATGTTAGATTAAACCAAGTGTAGAATTAAGTTGAAAATCACAGTCTTTCCTCTTGGGTAACTGTTCTGCAAATATGGGTGAGTATTGCATAATAAAGAGTTAAAAGTAGAGACAACCAACTCCCTGATCACATCTGGATCCCTAGTGTAAGAGCCATCATCCGTGCAGATTGTTAGAGCTTTGGAATACTATATTTCATTCGAGCATGCATAGAAGAAGTGAGAGTTGCAGTCCACCTATTTGAGCCAGATAGAATGAGACCACTCACAGAGTCACCTTTCCTACTTAACTAAAATCTTGTAGAAATTTGGTTTCTTGGAATAAAGAGAAATCAATTTCTTCTCCTCATGATTGTTCAAATTTGAGTTTTTATTTCTCGATCTTACTTCATCCCATGTCCATGTTGTGATAGTGAAAGAGAAGGGAGGAAACCTTGTCCTTGAGATATTTTTTCAACCAATACAGGTTATTATGGATTTGGATCCAGCATCATCCTTGGGTTGGTTTATCCTAGGAATCAAGAAAATTAGTGATAAAATCATAGTGTCACAACCATTGGTTTGATAAAGAAAATTCTAAATTCCAAAACCTGACCATTATTCAAAATAATGAGAAGGGGATAGTGGACAGAAACCACACGAACCAGATGGGTATCCTCATTTATTCAGAAAGTGGATATATCTTTGAGGTTTCCAATACATTGATCCAGCCAACAATAGGTCTTACCGCTACCCCATTGATTATTACAGCATGGGTACTTATCTCCAGAAAAACCGAGGTCCATGATGCCATCATGATAGACAAATAATGATAAGGAAATCTTGTCTCTATTAGAAGAGAAACCCCCACATATTTTCTCTAAAGCATCCAAAATATTGTTTAAATCACCTCCCTCCAACAATATTGTATCTACAAGATTTAAGTACTTGATATCATCCTAATGGACATCATGTGGACTTTCATCACATATATCATAGATGAAGGAAAAGAAAATGAACTCATTTCCATCCTCTAGTTTAATAGAAATGTGCTGAGAAGAAACCACAAGATGTTCCACAAACATAGAAGAATCCCAAAAAACCCAAATATTCTAATTCTTCGGCTCTCCACTGATGGAATAGTGAAAACCAATTATTCTTGAAAACTATCCAATCTTGAAGAAGATTTGTTTTAGTTATAGGACAATAACCACATAGTCTTCATTCTTGGAAACCTCACTGTAGAGGAGGTCTGTTTTCACCTAGGCACCCAGACCCCTAACATTGTAGATGATGAGAGAGATCATGGTGGGTGGGTCGCCTGGTACTTGACCTTGATGGGAAGAGCCCCTTATAGTTAGAAGATAAACAATCTAACAACCTGTTTGTTTGAGATATAGTTCATACTCCATTTGAGGGAGAAGGCTGAGTGGAGGCATGTCAGATCTTCTTCTCCCTAATAATTGGACAGAAATGAACATCTTTATTACCGAAAGGGATAGGTGTCTTTCTTTCATGCACATACGATAAAGCACTATAGTAATGAGATAGTGGAACTGTGGAGGATGAAAAGTATCGCTCACAAAGAGTATAAGAAAACCTGATCTCCCATAGCTCTTTACCCACATCGTATCTGTTAGAATCCCATGAGAGGCCAAGAGGATGAGATAACCAACACTTATTCCCCTTATCCATTCCACCAGCACACCCATAAGTGAATGCCAAAGGGCCATAGGCCCGAGGGAGAGCATGGAATGAAGAAGAGATATGGATAGATTCTTGCAGAGGTGGAGGGTGCATCTTAACAAAGTGAATAATAGCCACGCTTGGGGAATGAGACGATGGTCTATCCATCCGGATGGAGGTTAAATAGGGGAGGGGGAATGTAAGCCTGATACCGAGGGGGATACCACACCCTCTTAGTCCACTGTATCCACATATCTTCTTTGACAGACCGTATCGGGTGATAGGAGATTAGCTTACCCCATGTTAGAAGGAAACTTCTGATATCGCTGATGGGACTGCTTATAGAAATCTGACACCGAATGGCCATGATAGATACTATAAAAACAGTAGCGGGGTAGCGACAGGTACTAAAGAGGTTGTAACCATTCCAAAGAGCCTTTGAATCGTAGCAGAATATATTAATGGATTGGAAGGAAATATCCATGTTGATGTTGATATGAGCCAATGTAGAATCCCAGATATGGAGGGTATGATCATCCACATAGTGGAACACACCAAGTAAGTCACCAAACTGTTCTAGCATACCAGGGTTATGAAACGGAAGAGGGAAGCCCATAATATTAATCCAAACTACTGAATGAGGGGAGTACTGGCCTCGATGGACCTCCATCGACCAGGGGGGAGAGCTAGATATTCCAGCAGTTCACTAATCTTGGGATTCCAGACCAATCCTTGAAAATTTCTTACCTAAAATCTAGGGTGATACAGAAGTATTTCTTATTTATTACGGAGACATTGGTAGACCTCTCTAAGAACTGAGAGCTGACAAAATCCTAAAAGATCTCTAGAGGAGACCTCTCAGTGCCAAACTGGGTGATCAAAGTTCCTATAGGGAGATCTAATGCTTATTTGAATGCTGACGTCAGGACAGAAAGCATTGGGGTCCTATTGCTCAAACATGCAACAGAGGCATCCACATGAAATTATGGAACTGAGGGGATGTTGTGGGGGGTTTTAGGGAAGCAGATAATGGATTCTTACATTGATTTCTTCAGAGGGGAATACATAAATATGATTTTGTAGACAAAAACCATAAATTTGGGAATCCCAGGACACCGATAGAGAGCCATCACAACCTAGAGGGAACTTGTGATCTGGAGCTGCTAGAGCCTCAGAGTCAATCCCGACAGCCGCAATAGAAGGAAATTTGATGGAGGGTAAGGACATGTGAGGTGCGTTATGTCAGGATTGAAAAAGAGCCATCTCTTATCCTTGGATTTGGTATATAACATGAAATATACACAATTCATATATAACTACCTAGGTCTTATGACATAATGAAGAATGTCCTATTTTAGATTATGATTACTCCTTAATTCCATTCATAATGTCTCATGAGACTAAATCATTACCCATTGCATTAGAGAACTATTTGGGTGAACTAATCAAAAAGTATACATGATTTATATGTTCAAAAAAATTGAAATCATTCATATAGAATATACATAATAACTACCCATGGAATAAAAAATGGTGGCATAACATTTTCTCATATCATAATCACAATAAAAGTCACAAAGATGGAATTTCATAAATTAACACAAGACATTTACTACCCCATCCAAAGAAGGTTTAATGAATTATGTATATATATATGGGATTTATATTTAATTTACTAAATAAAAAAAATTAATTGTTGTCATCATTGATGATAATTTATTTAAAATATCTTATAGAATATTTTTTAGTACTTAAATGTTTTCAATTTCAATTCAATTTTATATATCTAAAAATATATAAAATTTTATTGAAAAAACATTATCTAAAATGAACTTTAGAACATATTAATGGGATATTAAATTTGATAAATGGATGTGAACTAATAAAATGATATTCATTCCATATAATTTGAATGAAATAATTTCATTCATAAATTTGTGAAAAGAAAAAATGTAGCATTTTTAGAAAATGAAAGGAAAGTTTCTTTTAATATATATATTTTTTTTAAATTCAATCATGCATAAATTTATTAAATAAATCATTGAAAATTTCTTAAAAATATTAATTAAAATATTATATGGAATATATATATATATGGAATAAAATTTATTTTCGACTGAAAAGATAAATAAAGATGGATTTTTACAAAACATCACATTCGTTTTTAGAAAAAAATGAGTTGAAATTTGTGATCTTAAATAAAAACATTATGAATTACCACTGGAGATGAAAATGAAATGTTTTTACAAGAAAATGATCAAATAATATCCTTCAATAAAACTTAATGCATAAATAATTCTAATTAAAATGATATAAAACCATAAACCCTTACCTCTTTGGTAACTTTGGAATCATAACCCAAATGAAGTAAATAAAATTAATTGAAACATTAAATACCATGAATATAAATATATTAATTTTGTAAATTTTAAAATTTCAATGGATACACCTCAAAAAAAATATATATGTATAATAGAAAATATTTCTCAATGGATTAGAAATTGTGATGAAATCTCGTATAAGGATCATACAGTTAAAGTGTGTATTAATCTTGGAATTTATTTTATGTATCAAATGTTACTAAAACAAATAGTAGGAATGAAAATATAAAATAGAAAAATTACATCAAACCCATGTTCTATGAATATAAAATTCAATGAATATGTAATATAACCCAATGAAAATAAATTTTGTTAATAAATTCCTTACAACATGGTAACTTTCTAGTGAAATATCTTTGGATGTATAAATTTATATTTAAAATGAAAATACCATGAATTATAAATTATTAATAATATTACATATAAAATGGGAATTATATATACCAGGTAAAATAAATTGGAAATATTTGTAAAAACAAGCCTCAATGAAAAGATATTGAGATGAAGTCCCTTACATGTTAAAAGATGTCTTAATAAAAAATTCTTGAATGTGTGAGATCATGAAGGTGAAGTTAAAATAAAATGATCAATAATAATACATGATATTTAATATTAAATGTTCAATATATACTATTATTTATTGAAATTATGTGCATAAATGAACATGTGTCTCAAAGAAGGAAGTATTAAGATAAAAACCCTCGCCACGGGTCTAGAGATACAGTGTTTGTTTTTTATCCCCTGTTTTATAAAAAATCAACTATTATCTCCAATTAAAATATTCAAGGTTTAATATTTTATAATTAAACCATTTACTTAAGTTATTTTAATCACATATGTAATTACTTACTAAGTTATATCCATCTCTCGGTTTTTAAGGATGCTTAATTCATAATTTCAAAATTAAAAATCTACATGGATCATGTTCAAAAGGATCATTATTGAATCATATACAAAATAATAACCAATAAATAATTTTTATTTTAATACATAATTTATTCATTTTATAACCATCATGAATCACGGTTATGAAAAATGTATTATATTAAAATAATGGAGATGGTAGGACATATATAAATATGTGTAACATTTCAATTTTTCAAAGAGCATGATGGATGTAAAGACCTAGAAATTTCAAAGAATTATTTTTTCTTGAATAATTTGAAATGTTAAGAGTCTTTGGCTTCTGAAGGCACCTGATTCTGAGGCCCGGTGTGCCCGGAATCAATTTTTGAAGTTTTTTTCGGGTATGTTCAGTAACCGTATGAGCGGGTTTTTCTATCTTTTGAACCGGTGTATGGAATTTAAATCGGAGAACACCGATAAACTCGCTGCGCTGATATTCGCTTAAGGGAACCCTTACCGCAGTTGCCTTTTATGTGGGTTGAAAGTTTATTATTGGGGATTTAGAATGAATTAAATAAAAATTGTTTTACACAATTTTTTTTACAAGAGGATGTTAAGGGTGGGTCCCAAACGAACCCCAACCTTTAACCACCCCTCAACTCCCCATTAATACCCCTTATTTATTACTTTGATGACTCTACATATTTATTATGGTGGAACCTTCCCACCTCCCTCCTCCCGTAAATTGTGCCAAATCGTATAATTAATATCAACGTCATATTTATTGGCACCGCTTTGAAATTAATAATAATTGCATGGCCATTCTATTAATGGATGAGCCTCTTTATTTATTTTGCGTTGGAAAATCACTTTTGTGGAAAAGGCTCTGGAGAATTAAAAAGGGATGCGATCTTTCTTCAATGAAGAACACCGTTCTTCAACGAAGAACATCCCCGGCGAAGAACGTGAATGAATTCTTCCTCAGACGCACCTCCACGTCATAGAGCCTATGTCGCCTATGACAACGACTCTTCGTCCATCGTTGACGGGACGATACTGTTCTTCCGCGATGCCCGACTACTGCGACGCTGGTCTTTCGCGGCTCGACGATGAACGAAGTCAACTACGAGGTAGAGGTATTTTTATATTTCCTTTATGTGTTTTATACGCTAGATAATGGCATTAATTTGTTGGGTGAGGTTTTGAACCACTAACGTGGTGGGTACAGACTAAAGAACAAGTCGGGACCCATCGCCGTATCATTCTTGAAGTGCGGGATGTTGGTGATGAAGAAACTGGACCGCAACGGCGATTTGGAGTCTTCGCAGTGGAGTTCAGATCCCGAGACGACCACAAGCGTAGGCAGAAGTAAAAACGAATCACCAAAATGACTCCAGTGGACCACAGAAGAATGTGTCGGCGCGGGGTGCCGACACATCACTGCCGGCACCCGGAGGCGGCGGTCGGCTGCCTGGAGGAGGCGGCGCACCAGCGCGCCGCCGGCAGAAGCCCGCTGTGACACCGGCCGCTTCAGCGAGGAGGGGAACCCGCGGCCGCGTAGGATCTGAGAGACAAGCAGCACCAGCCAGGCGCCGCGTCGCAGAACCGGGGGCCTTGCCCCCCCCACTCGGCATGCTGGTCGAGCTGGCACCCCCCGCCACCCCCGGCCGGGCCGGGGTGGGTCACGCGGACCGTGTCGTGCCGGTCGGGACGGGTTGCCCCCATTCAGGCCAGGTCGTGCCCTATAAGGCCATACCCAAACCCTGGTCGGGTCGACCCTATTTGGGCTGACCCAGGGTGGGGTGGGTCGGGTCGGATCGGGCCCAGACCCCCCACTTCGGACCGTTTTACAGTATGTTTCCCATAACTTGAGCTACAGACCTCCGATCGATGCACCGTCAGTTGCTTAGGAATCCTAGGATCAAGACGATTGTTTCAAAATATTACACTCAAGGTTTTGGTGAGTTTTGGTTTGGTCGGGTTGGTTCAAACACGAAACCAACCGGGCCAGTGGAGCGAAAATGCTTATAACGTAAGGACCGAACGTCTGATTGACGTACTATCAACTGCGTTGAATTCCTATTTATGAGAAGGTTCTTTAGGAATACTCCACTTGAGGTTTGGATGTATCTGGAATACAATTGGGTTTGTTTTAGCTTAAAAACCAACTGGCCCCCTGGAACAGAAAAGCCAATAACTCTAAGACCGGGTGTCTGATTGACGCACGGTCTGTCGCGTTGGGTTTCTTATGATGAGTCGAAATTTTGGGATAAATAAAATCATGAATTCATGACAGTTGATTTATTGAACCACTTTCTTGAGGAGGGAAACCTCTTGGAATCGATCGTGTTGTGTGTGGGGACCCTTGAGCTGGCTACGACTCCATCGACTACTATACTGGAATCCTCCGTGGGTTCGACAGCGACGACTACCGTACTAGAATCCTTTGTGGGTTCGACGACGATGACTACTGTTCTTGTATCCTATGTGGGTCCAGCAGTATTGACCTCTATACTTGTATCCTATGTGGGTCTGGCTGAGTAGCTGGTCATGTATCCTGTGTGGGTCCAACAACTTAGCTGGACTTCTATCCTAGGTGGGTCCGACAGCTTAGATGAATCATTGACTACATCTGATCATCTACATCGCTATAAAAAAGATGTATACCTGTGTGATCTGAGTCTTTACATTCCATCTTTACCAACGGTGTGATATACTTCTTTCCTGTGTGGACTGGGTTGTGATTGGGCTCGAGAGTAGGAGCTGGACTAGGATTGATGACTTAGGTATATGTATGGGAATATACCTAAGCAGAGTTGGTTGACACTTAGTGTTTTATCTTTCCCTTGTGGGTTATCCTTCGTGGATTCTGGGAGACCTTCGGGGGTTTCAGGGTCCCTACTGAGTATCGTATACTCACCCCTACATGGGCTATGCCCACACTGCGTTTTGTTGGATGCAGGCGACAGACAACGCTGATCGTGGAGGAGTCATGTGGAGCAGGACGGTACCCAGATGTGAACCACCTAGTGAGGCGTACACGGAGCGGACATACGGACCCGAGTTGGCGAGGAGACCATCTGTACCCACCCTTCATGTGGGATTCCTGGGGGATGACTCAGTGGTTTTCGCTTTACTTTACTATTGTTGTACTTTGTTTTCAATTCTACTGTACTATCAGTTGGGTTTGTATACTGGCCTATTTACATTTCAGTACTTACTTTTCACTCAGTTTTACTTAGTGCTTACTTCACTAGTGTACTCTATTATGTTTGTTAATATCATAAAGGAAATTCCTTCCCTTTTTATTAAGATTTATGCCTTTGGTGCTAGTCGTCATCCCCTATACTATGGAAGGCAGGCTTGGGGTATTCACGGCACGAGCCCTGAGGACGGGTCGTGAAAAATTGGTATCAGAGGATTCGGTTCTACCGCAGAACTCAGGACCCTGATCTTCCCTTTCAGTGAATAAATAGTGTTATGAGTATTGAGTGTGGTTTTCAGTCTAGGGAGTCCAGGGTTGGTGTGGTGACCGACGTATCCATACACCAGGACCCTGACCTCTGATTTCCGACTCAGGGCACGAAAACACAATTTGTGTGTGTGTTTCCTTTCAAAAGTTTTCTTTGTGATTACACTTTGTCAGCTCACCAGGAATACTGTTTGACCGTGGGTCACCACTTTATTTTCAGTATGGCCCCACAAAGGCAGCCAAGATAGGGTTTGGTGTTACGTGCGAGATGGCAGCCCACCAAGCGACGAGGCCTCGATGTAGGGAACCATCACAGCGGAGGCACCAACAGTACCACTACCCACTGAGCCACCGATACTACCAGCCCCAGTAGTAGAGAGTGCACGCCGTTTGAGTGCGTTTCACAAGTTTCAGCAATGGAGGCTACCCATGTTCCACGGAGTGACGGACCCTCACGCAGCTGAGGATTGGCTGCAGGCTATCGTCAGAGTCTTCAGATTTGTAGGGACACCAACTGAACTTATGGTGATCCTCACCGTGAGTCTACTGCACAAAGAAGAAGGTAGGTCGTGGAGCCTGATTCTCCATGTGCACGATGAGACATATCTACATTGAACGGACTTTGAGAGTCTCTTCCGCTCAGAGTTTGTTCCTGCCACCCTTCGCGCGGTGCGCATCCAGGAGTTACTTCATCTGCGGAAGGGCAGTATAACAGTAGCTCAGTACGTGGAGAGATTTACTGACCTCTTAGGGTACTCCAAAGATATGGTATGGGACCCGTTCTTCAGGGCCCATAACTTCGAGCATAGACTGAGGCATGAGATCAGGGATTCAGCGATTCCCCTCAGTATCCCGACGTAGGAAGGGGTGCTGGAGCGAGCCCTTTTAGTGGAGAGATTTCTCGCTGAGCAGCCACCAGCGGCGAGACCCACCAGAGGGCGACACGTGGAGGAGTCTTCTGCATTAGGTATTAGACAACTTTCATAGAGGTCCAGGCGGACCAGGCCATTAGGTGGGAAACCTTAGGATACATGTTCGGTTGTGTGGGGAACACGAAACAGATCCAACCTTACAAGGAGCATACAATGCTATGAATCGAGTGGGCAGGGCCACATGGCTCATGACTACCCGACCCACCATGCTGATGAGTAGAAGACAGTGGAGGTACCTCCCAGGAAGAGGCAGAGGTTCAACAGTGGAGGTCCGTAGGGAGCAGACAGATGAGGAAAAGGATATGGACGAGCAGTGGGTGGTGGATGATGTTTCAAGGCTCTACCACCGCCACCACCAGGAGGTCCACCCCAACTACAGGGAGCTAGCAGACAGAAGCAGGCTCAACTCCTGAAGTCAAGGCATATGACCACGGCACACCTGAGATGATTCTAGGTACTATCGCTGTCTATTCCACCTTTGCTGCAGTTCTTATAGACACATGTGCAAGTCATTTTTTTATTACCGCTTCCCTTGTTCATAGATCAACTATTATGACGGAGTCGTTGGCTCGATTCTTATGGATAGAGACTCTTACGGGAGCAGACACAACAATTACGCACCGGTGCTGGCAGTTTGAGCTTACTCTATGAGGTGAGAGTATTGGCTGAGATCTTTTTGTAGCGACATCGAGGCCTTACGACGTCATCATGGGTATGGACTGATTATCTAAAGTCAATTCTCATATTCACTGTATTAGGCACAATGTGCAGTGTGTCCGCACGAATGGGACTAGGTTTACCTTCACCGGTGAGAAGGGAGCCTTTGCAGCGTAGGATGGAATTACGTAGAGGATAGGGCAGTAAATCACACGCCAATTGGATAGTCTCATCCTCGGAGCGGTTGATTAGTGGAGACCGAGTTTTCCTGTTGTGGTGGATCAGTATGCAGATTTTTTTCTTGAAGACGTTCGAGGACTACCACCTCAAAGATAGGCAGACTTATACATAGAAATGTACCCCGGGACAACACCAATATCTAATCCAGCATATCTGATGGATCCCACCAAGCTTTGTGAGCTGTGGGTACAGCTAGAGGACTTGTAGGGAAATGGATTCATCAGACCTTGTGTTTCACCATGGGATTCTCTGATTGGTTCACCAAGAAGGCAAATAGTATCTTGAGACTGTGTGTAGACTACCATCTCCTGAATCAGGTGACCATAAGGAACAAGTAACCACTTATGAGGATTGATGAATTCTTCGATCATCTCAAGGGAGCACAATGGTTCTCGAAGATAGACCTCAGGTCAGGCTATCAACAGCTCAGAGTTTGAGACGTGGATGTGCAGAAGACGGACTTCAGGATTCGGTATGGCCACTAAGAGTTCTTGGTTATGCCCTTCGGCGTGACCAACTCTCCATCAGTGTTAATGAGTCTCATGGACAAGATCTTCCAGCCTTACCTCGATCATTTTTTCATAGTCTTCATTAAAGACATACTGATTTACTCGACCACTAAGGAGGAGAACGCCTACCACTTTCAGGTTGTTCTAGATACACTCCGAGAGCACCAACATTATGGTAAGCTCTCGATGTGAAAGATCTAGATTTGAGAGGTTCACTTCTTGGGGCATGTCATCTTGAAGGCGGGAGTTGTAGTGGATCCTACGAAGATCGAGGCAGTACTTTCTTGGGATCCACCCAGGAGCATGATGGAGGCGCGGAGATTCCTAGGTCTGGCTGGGTACTATCAGAGATTTGTGCCAGACTTCCCCAGAGTGCAAGTACCACTTTCAGCTTTGACGAGGAAGGGGAAACCCTTCATGTGGTCAGATAGATGCAAGTGGAGCTTTCAAGAGCTAAGCCGGAGATTGACCAGTGCGCCCATCTTGAGGCAGCCAGAGGAGGGCATAGGGTATGTAGTTTACTGTGACACATCAGGGACCAGACTCGGGTGTGTCCTGATGAAGGAGCGAGTATAGATCGCTTATGTATCACAACAGTTGAGGCATCATGAGCAGAAATACACTACCCATGACCTGGAGTTAAGAGCAGTGGTCTTCGCCCTGAAGATGTAGAGGCACTATCTGATGGGCGAGCGCTTTAAAGTTTTCTCTGACCACAAGAGTCTCAGGTACATTTTCAAACTGAAGGACCTGAACCTGAGACTTCGACAATGGCTCGAGTTCCTCCAAGACTATGAAATTTGAGATATTCTATACCCCTAGGAGGGGAACATTGTGGAAGATTCTCTCAGCTGGAGATCGGGCAGTCTGCTACTTGGAGAGGCAACAAACCGGTTAGCAGCTTTGTAGATATAATTCGTGGATAGAGATGGGGCAGCCTATCTACAATCCCTCAAAGTCACTCCTCTACTACTTCAGTTGGTCAGAGAGGCACGTCGT
This sequence comes from Viscum album, assembly GCA_963277665.1. Classification (NCBI taxonomy): domain Eukaryota; kingdom Viridiplantae; phylum Streptophyta; class Magnoliopsida; order Santalales; family Viscaceae; genus Viscum; species Viscum album. The sequence goes on from OY728159.1 coordinate 31,526,817, forward strand.
TGGTACATTTACTATGAGATGGGAGGTTCTCATATTTCCACAGGGCAGGCACCTGAAGTATTTTATGAAGGAGGAGAGAATGTCATCCTCTTCAGGGGACTTACCATGGTACCAGTTGCACTGTATGAGGAAGCGATGAGGGAGTTTCACACTTCCCCTCTAGCGGTATATCCTGGAGTGGCGAAGATGTACCAGGACCTTAGATGACAACACTAGTGGCCGGGTATGAAGAAGGCTGTAGCAGAGTTCGTTTCACGATGCATCACTTTCCAGCAATTGAAGGTGGAGCACCAGGTACCAGCAGGCTTGGTACAACCCTTAGAGGATCCAGAGTGAATGTGGGACGAGATAGCCATGGATTTCATGATGGGGCATCCATGTACTTCTATAGGACATGACTCTATCTGGGTGATCGTACACTGACTCACCATGTCAGCCAACATCCTTCCGATCAGAGAGCAGGGATCAGTAGAGAGATTGAGACGCCTCTACATTTAGGAGATTGTATAGCTTCATTGTGTGCCATCATCTATCGTCTCCGATCGAGATGCTCGCTTTACTTCCCGGCTTTGGACGAGATTACATGAGGATTTTGGGATGCATTTACACCTAAGCACCGCCTTTCAACCACAGATGGATGTCCAGACGAAGAGGACCATTCAGACTCTCGAGTACATGCTATGTGCATGTGTCCCTAAATTTGGTCGCAGTTGGGAGGACCACCTACGCTTGGTGGAGTTTGCATACAATAATAGCTACCACTCCACCATCGGGACAACACCTTACGAGGCACTATACGGCCGACCATGCAGATCACCTCTGTGCTGGACTGACTCTGGGGAGTCATCACTTGTAGGACCAGAGATGGTTCAGGCTATGACGGAGAAGGTGCAGATCATCCAGGAGTGGATGGAGACTACACAGAGCAGACAGAAGTCCTATGCTGATAGGAGACGAATACCAGTGGAATTTGATGATGACGACCACATTTTCTTATGGGTCTCACCTCAATGAGGTCTACAGAGATTTGGTTGGGGTGACAAGTTATCTCCACATTTCATCGGACCTTTTGAGGTCCTCAACATCGTTGGAGAGGTGGCTAACCGCTTGGCCCTTCCACCACAGTTGCACCGGGTGCTTGACATCTTCCACGTATCTCATATGAGGAGATACGTGCACGACCCGACCCACATTATCGAACATGGGGTGCTGGTCATCGATGAAAGGGCAATATTCTCAGAGGTTCTGGTGAAGATCGAGGATCGAAAAAAGCGGGTCCTTTGTGGACGGTCGATTACTCTAGTGCGTATTCATTGGTAGCACGTGAACCTTTAGGAGAGAACATTAGATTGGGAGGTTCAGATGCATGCTCAGTACTACTTTTTGTTTACCTACTGTATGTTTTAGCTTTATGGGGATGTAAATACTTGATGTGGGAGTTATGTAATGACCTAGAAATTTTGAAGAATTGTTTTTTTCATAAAAACTTTTCTATTTTACGAGTCTGTGTCTTCTTACGGCACCTAATTCTGAGGCCCGGTGTGACTGAAATCAATTTTTGATGTTTTGTTTGGCTACGTTCACTAAACGTACGAGCGGGATTTTCTATCTTTTGAACCAGTGCTCGGAATTGAAATCTAAGGAAACCGATGAACTCACAGTGTCAGTATTCTCTTAAGAGAACCCTTACCGGAGTTGTGTTTTATGCGGGTTGAAATTTTATTTTAGGGGATTTAGAATGAATTAAATTAAAATTGTTGTACACAATTTTATTTTATTTTATTTTATTTACACGAGGAAGTTAAGGGTGTGGCCCACACGAACCCAAACACTTCACCACCCTTCAACTCCCCATTAATACCCCTTATTTATTACTTTGAAAACTCCACATATTTATTATGGTGGATCCTTCCCACCTCTCTCCTCCCATAAATTGTGCCAAATCGTATAATTAATATCAGTGTTAAATTTATTGGAACCACTTTGAAATTAATATGAATTGCATGGAAATTCTATTAATGTGTGAGACTCCTTAATTATTTTGCGTTGGAAAATCACTTTTGGTGAAAAGTCTCTGGTGAATTAAAAAGGAAGGCTTTATTTATTTAATGAAGAACACCATTATTCAATGAAGAAAATCCCTAGTGAAGAATGCAAAGGACTTCTTCCTCGGTCACACCTCGACGTCAAGGAGCCTACGTCACCTACGACAACGACTCTTCATCCATTGTTGATGGGAAGCCAACGTTCTTCTGTGATGCCTAACTACAGTGACACTCCTCTTCCATGGATCGACGACGAACGACATCAACTATGAGGTAGGGGGATTTGTATATTTCATTTATGTGCTTTATACCCTCTACAATGGAATTTAAATTTTGGGTGATATTTTAAACCACCAACGTGGTGGGTACAGACTAATGAACAAGTCAGGACCCGTCACCGTATCGTTCGTGATGCGCGGGATGTTGGCGATGACGAAACGGGACCGCAACAGTGATTTGGTGCCTTCGTGGTGGTGTTCGGATCCCGAGATGACCGCAGGAGCAAGAGGAAGCAAAAATGGACCACCAGAATGATTCTGGTGGCCCACAGAAGACCGCGGTGGCCGGCACCGGTAGGCTGCCTGGAGGCAGTGGTTCCCAAGCGCACCGCCGACAGAAGCCTACCGTGACACCGACCACGTTGCCAAGGAGGGGATCATGTGGCCGTGTAGGATCCGGGAGTCAAGCGGCGCCAACCTGGCGCCGCGTTCACTGAACTGGGGGTCGCGCCCCCCACTCAGCCAGCTGGCCGAGCCAACTCCACCCCCCCACCCCCGGCTAGGCCGGGGTAGGTCGCGCGGACCGGTCCGCGCCCATCCGTGTTGGACCCGGACCCGGATCCGGTTAACCTGGTTCAAGCCGACCCAGGGTGGGTAGGGTCGGGTCGGACCGAGCCCAGACCCCCCACTTCGGACCATTTTTCAGTCTTTTGGCCATAACATGAGCTATGGACCTCTGATCGATGCACCGTCAGTTTTGTATGAATTCTTGGTTCAGTATCGTCGTTTCTGTATATTACACTCGAGGTTTCAGCAATGTTTGGGTATGGAAAAGTTGGATCGAACTCGAAACCAACCGGGCCCGTGGAGCGAAAACGCTTATAACATAAAGACCGGACGTCCGATTGATGTACCATCAACTGAGTTGAATTAATTTTGATGAGACGGTTCATTTTGCATACTCCAAATGAGGTTTTAACACATCTGGAGTATGTTTGGGTTGGTTTTAGCTTAAAAACCATCGGGCCCCTGGAATCAAAAAGCCAATAACTCTCAGACCGGGCGTCCGATTGACGTACCGTCTGTCGCGTTGGGTTTATTTTGACAAGATGGAACTTTGGGATACATAAAAACTGGACTTTGGGATATTTTATGTATCGAAACCCTTTCTTGGGGAACATACCCTCCCAGAATCGAGCGTGCGGTGTGCGGGAACCCTAGAGCTGGCTGCGACTGCATCGACTACTGTACTGGAATCCTCTGTGGGTTCAACAGTTGTTGACTACTGTACTGGAATCCTACGTGGGTTCTATGGGGATGACTACTCTTCTTGTATCCTGAGCGGGTCCGGTAGTATTTTCCTCTGTACTTGTATCCTGTGTGGTTCCGGCAGAGTAGCTGGTCTTGTATCCTGTGTGGGTCCGACAACTTAGCTGGATTTGTATCCTGTGTGGGTCCGATAGCTTCGCTGAATATGTGACTACATCTAGTCATCTTTATCGCTATACGAAAGATGTATACCTGTGTAAGCTAATTCTTGACTTTAAATATTTACCAATGGTGTGATTGACTTCTTTTCTGTGTGGACTGGGTTGTGACTGGGCTCAAGAGTAGGACCCGGACTGGGATTGATGACTTAGGTATATGTATGGGCATATACCTAAATAGAGTTAGTTGACACATCATGTTGTATATTTCCCCTGCGGGTTATCCTTCATTGATTCTAGGAGACCTTCGGGGGTCTTGGGGTCCATACAGAGTATCGTATACTCACCCCTGCACGGGCTATGCCTGCACTACATTGTGTTGGATACAGACGACAGCCATCACTGATGATGGAGGAGTCTTGTGGAGCTGGACGGTACCTAGAGGTGGACCACCTAGTGAGGCTTACATGGAGTGGACGGACAGACTCGAGGTGCCGAGGAGACCATCTGTACCCACCCATTAGGTGGGATTCCCGGAGGACGACTCAGTGGTTGTCACTTTACTTTACTGCTGTTGTACTTTATTTTCAATTCTATTGTACTATCAGTTGGGTTTGTATACTGGCCCATTTACGTTTCGGTACTTACTTTTTCACTCAGTTTTTCTTAGTTCTTACTTTACTTTCATACTCTGTTGTGTTTGTTACTATCATAAATGCAATGCCTTCTATTTTTATCAGGATTTACGCCTTTGGTGCTAGTCGCCAGCCCCTAGCCTATGGAAGGCGTTCTTGGGGTAGTCATGGTATGGGCCCCGAGGACGGATCGTGACAATGGAAACAAGGTAAGTGATAATAATTCTTTAAATTTTAACAATTATATCATAAATATAATATTATTTCATTAAATATAGATATATATATAATCCATGCGATGTGATAATTTAAAACGAATAACATCACTTCATGGATGTAGTAATCTACACATACCCATGAACTACATTATGATTTTTCCATCAATTAAATTGTAAGTAAGTTAATGATATATTACATTTTTTTGGATATATATATTTCATTAAAATAATATATAAAAATTAAATCCACCATCCTAAATATATGTGAGAGGCGATGATGTACAAATTATTATATCATTTTGCAAGGCAATAGTCTACTGTACACACAAACCCTAGTTTAGTTTCCCATTATAGAATAGGAGATTTATTTATGTTGTGAAATTAATGTAATAATATGTAATTTTATGTAATATAATTATTATATTATGTTATAATTGTTTTATATGATTTTATCTCGGTGGAAGAAGAGTAATAATGAAAATGCATGGTTAATAATTATACATCTTATTTGGAAAACCTCTTCAGGTATGAAAAAAGTCTATCCTATGAGATATTTATAATAAATCAAGGGCCACTATAAAATGGTAATGGATGTAATTAATATATTTTGGTCATGATTTTTTGAAAAAAATTGTATTTTAATTTTGTAAATGATAGGATAGGAGGTAACCTTTTATAAGTTATAGGCAGTGACATTTTTTTAAATACCAATCACAATTAAATAATGATATGTCATTATCAATCCACGTGACTCCAAAATTAATAAATTATTGTTCTTAAGTGTGATATGGTCAATTAAAACATGAAAAAATAAAAATTATACATTTTAGAAACAAGTAATCTATTTACATCCATGGTTACTCACATTTAACATTTTAATTTTTCACTAGGATAACTCGTGTTTTTATCATCATTAATATTCATAATTAACAAAAAAATAAGATGATTTATTTTTCATAATATGAATTTTGATTTTTTAAAATATCGAATCAATTTCATCATATTAATTTCACATTTTCATAATGACAAAATTTTAAAATAATCCAAAAACAATGTGTTTAAAACTAAGTTTTATAGAAATGTATTTTTCAAGAATAATATGATATTACATTAATTATAAGACTATTAATAAAAAATATGTCAATTTAAATTTATATAAATTTATATATAATATATAAATTTTATTTTATTATTTTTTAGTAGATATTATGTTAACTATCCAAAATGGGTAAATTTTTTGTTATTAAAAACACTTTGCAGAAAACCTCGTTCTTAAGCATAAAAATAAACTTATACCAATATATGGAATATTGGGGATGTAAATGAATTAAATTATATTTTTATAGAAAAACGTTTTTATTTTTCACTTTAATACCATATTAAAAATATAATGTGTATTTTAAATTAATTAATTTAATGAAATTAAATGGTAGTATTTGTAAAATTTGTACTTTTCACTAATTAGTGATAAATAATTAATTGAAAAAAATTACTAAATGTCACCCTAATTTAATTTTTATATTAATATTAAAAAATAATATTTATTTTATAAAAAAATCTGATATTTTAATAAATTAATATTAATACTTTCTCAAAAAAATATAAATGGATTTTTACAAAAATAATTTTTTTGAAGAATAAAATATATTCATTACAAAAAAGATCATATTCTATATGTATTAATTTTTAAATTAATATTAATTATTAATTTTTTATATATTTAATGAATTATTTAAAATTATTCATACATTCAAACATTATAGATAGGTTATAATGGGTGTGTTTAAATAATAATTTTGAATTTTTAGTTTAGGATTTGTGTTACATGTTATTTACTTTATCAAACAATGTTTAAGTTTATAAAATATAGCGTTGTTAAATTGTTTTTATAAATTATTTCTTTTCTAATTTTTTATTTCTTACTCAGGTTTTGGGTAGCATATTCCATTAGAAATTGTGAAAATTTTCAATTTCCTTGATCTTTTAGTGTTTTTATATTAAGGATGTCCCAGAAGAGGATGTTCAAGCCACCAGTAATTAATTATTTTTAGGGATGTGTGAAGACATTATTTTTTAAAGAATTTAATATTTTGGTTGAAATTGTAAATTTAATTATGTATAATCATTAGTTATTTATCATTAAAAAAGTCCCTAGGGTGTGTTGGGTTTGCACAAGACCTTGAGGTACATTATTTTAGCACATCCATGCCATCTTATGTATTTGGGTCTAATTTTTCCATTATGGATTTTTAGTATTAAATATTACGTTGATTAATTTAACAAATTTAATAGTTGTTTTCATATAAAAAGTAAATAGAGGAATCATTCATGATCATATTAATAAATTTCATGTCATCTGATGATGTATGATTCTTTGTGAATATAATATAAAAAATAAAAAAATTGATTTAATTCTTAAATTTGAACAGTATTTTGATCTCTCATGGATAATACCAAAAATAATTCATTTCCTATCCTAAATTTATTAATTTCTTGTAAAAATCCTTCGTAATTGTAATAAGGTACATTGTGATCTCATGTTTTTAAATCCTTTCCCGTCTGATCCCTTTGTTTATAAAATATTTATTAAAGAAATTTTCTAAATGATAGAAAAGAGTTTTTATTAAATGAAATCTAACTAAGGGTAAGATCAATGTACATAATTCAATAAATTATATAGAATATTTTTTATATTTATTTATTAAAATTTTGTAGATAATTTTTATTGAATGTTATTGTATAGAATATAAAAAATATTGGAATGCTTCTAAATGATTTTATAATTTTTTTCACAGTTTGGTTTTTAATGAGACAATTCTCAGTTATGTTTTATTTATTAATTATCTATCCAAAGTAATAATTATCTCTTTAGTAATGATTATGGATTCTTATGAAAAAATTGGATATGAATAGGTCACTCGGGATGAGTGGGGATGTTATTGAAATGTGGGGCCTTATCCAAATGTGGTTGTTCCAATGAACGTACCTAGATCCTTGTAGCAATGAAATGTAATAATATTCTAAAAAATATATCGTGTAAATAATTATTTCATATATAATAATGTAAAAAATAAGTGAATGATAGAAAAATATCTAAAAAATATAAAACCTAAAAATACATGGCCAAAAAAATTAGTAAAAGTACCCACGCATAATATAATAATGAGGGAATTGAATAGGAGATCCCAACTCGTGATCTTAATTTCATTTCATTTAATGAGGTAAAATATTGTATATAATACTTTGTTTTATCGATAAGAGATCCAACTATGTAAACTTTAATTAGTATGTCATATTTATATTAAAATACACCTATAGTAAAATCCAATGTGCGATTTCAAATAATCAAACATAAAAGGATTCCTTGAAAACCCAAAAAGTAAGTAATAAATAAAATAGTCTTTTCAAACCATAATTACATTTTGGAAAAAAACCCACATCATATTTTCTTATAATGATTCATTAATTGATAGGGGTGTCTTTGTCTACACAACTATATTTGAATGAAGAGTTTTCTTGTAGCTTCAATAGTCCAATCTCTGATGCTAAACACCCCACACGACCTCACTAGAATCAAAAAAGAGGGGAACTCTACAATACTGCATATCATATCCAAGAGAGTTCTGTCTCCAGTGGAGGAACTTCTCATAATCATAGTTTCATGATGTGTGAGTATCAACCCAAAAAATAGGGGTTTAGAACCCACTAAATCTTGTGTGTGTACCAGTTCTACTGATAAATTAGATATGGGGGACCCATGCCCTTGGTACCAGAATATTAGGGGATTACTAACCCTAAAGTCACACCGTTAATATGTCCCTGGAAACCCAATTATTTGATGATATTCATTAGAATCATTTTCCCACTCAAAACACCTTGATTCATATCATTCAAGTTGGAATAATGGCCACCATCAAATCCAATATAGAATTTTAATTAGAATTGACTATTTGCGGTCCAAAACACATGTCCTTGAGAAGGATATGTGAAAGGTTGAACATCATGGGAAGAAAAAGTATCCTATTTTTAAGGGTACCGTAGTGTATATTTCTAATTAAACACCTTACTGTGTCTTATTGTCCTATAGGGAACATAAAAAAACATACACACTGTGTGTCCCCATATATTCATTGTGTATGAAACAACCCAGGGTCCTTGGTTTGTTCTTCTTGAATGAAAAAATCAACTAGCTAGATAATTCCACATGAAATTTCAATCTAAATTTGAAGACCACTTGCAGTCTTCTGTGTATACTCCAGGTACATGGTTATAATAACATGTTAAGGTCACATGGTGTGTAAGACGTGCCACATGGTGTATGATATATAACTCAGTTTCAATACCTTAACTGCTAGAGAAATTATACTATTCAAATTTTCTCTTATAGGATACATGAATTTTAATTAGTTTTGTTTATAGAAATGAATTACATCGTCCCAAATATTTATCCTTCCTTCGATGCATTGCAAATTTTCCTTAATTTTTTCCTCACCCATTTTCAATGGACGAATCATCATTGATTCCATAATTCTAGAAATTCATGCACTAAGGAACCGAATTCCCTTTCCAATATAATCATATTCTACATCTTCTTTTTCTATATACATGTTCCACCCTATGTTTCCATCCTAAATCATTTTTTATCATAAACTATAACACCCAAAAATTATAATGGGTTAAATTACTAAGTGATATGACTCATGTCAAAAAGGGGAACCTTTTTAAGGTGCATACCAGATTAGAATTGTACAATTATATGTGCTTGCAATATAGTAGTGATCAGTATGGGTGATCTTATGGGATATTTCACAGGGGGTGTTTGAGTGAGGAAAAACAAGACATGAAACAAAATATGTTGACCGGTGGGGATAATCATTAGATTAATGAGTTGTTTGGAAAAGTGGGGGTGCCCGAGTGAGGGGACCACATGTCTGTGGGATAACTAGTGGTACCTTGTAGGCCAGGAACAAGTGGAAATTTTATGGCATGGTGTATGTTCTATCATCAAGGCCTAATTGTTACATTGGTATCAGAGGAGGAACCCAACCTTATGTGTGGTGCACTACCTTGGTTGAGATGTTGTGAACAAAATGAGGATGTTTTTCTTTATGGAAGGATGAATCTAACACCCCATAATGACAAAATGTTAAATGACAAAATTATATGACTAATGTCAATAGGGTGTACCTTTATTTTTTGGAGCCTACCAAATTAGAACTATACATTGAGGTTGTTCACAAATGGTTTTGAGTGAATGTAAAAAACTATAATAATAAATGGTCACATTACTAAATAATATGATTCATGTCTACAATGTGAACCATATTTTTTCAAGATCCCACATGATTAGAACTCCATAGTTAGTAATGTTTAGACTAGAGTAGTAATCATGAAGTGTAAACTTTTAGGATTTATCCCATGGTGTGTTTAGCTGAGGACAAAGAACCCTAGAAAGAACATGTGTTGGACTGTGGGGAATGAAATTAGTCTAATGGAACATTGGGTAAAGTGGTTGGGCCCTACTGCAGTAACCATGTTTCAATAGAAAACTAGTGGTACCTTGAATAACAAGACCTGACGACAATATTATGCTGGGGTCTATATGATTTGAATGTGACCCAGTTGTTACACTAGTATCAGAGGATGAACTCAGCCTTAAGTGTATGACACTGTCGGGGATGAGATGTTGGGTCCTCAATGAAGAATTTGTGCTCTAATGGGGGGTGAATTTAATAACCCATAATGATTAATAGGTAAATGAAAAATTATATGACTCATATCAAGAAGGTGAAAATTAATTTTTCAGAGCATACCTGGTCCAAAATCAATAGTTAAGAATGTTTTTCATTGAGTTATGATCCATATGGGTTACCATATAGGATTTTTTCTTGGTTTTGTGTGAGGGGGAAAAAAGTGAACATGAAATAACATGTGTTGACCTATTTAGATAGTCATTTGTGGAATGACACATTTGTGCCAGTGGGTGGGCTATAGGGAGGGGACCACATGTCTGTGGGAAAACTGGTTCTACATGGCCAGACATGACCCTATAACCATGTTAACATGGGGTGTTTGTGATGTCAGTGGGTCTTAGTTGTTACATAAAAATCCTATTAAATTTCAAAAACCACTATATCCATCATCGATTGCACAAGACAATACGAATTGTCGGTGGGGTGTATGTGTTGTCAACGGGGCATAGTTGTTATATTGGTATCATGGGAAGAACCCAACCTTAAGTTTATTGTACTACTTGGGTTGATACATATGATCCACAATGAGGAAGATGTTCACTAAAGGGGGTGAATTTAAAACTAAAAAATAATAAAGGGTTAAATGATTAAGTGATATGAGTCATGTCAACAAGGTGCACATTTCTTTTTTATGATCCTACATTATTGGAACTCCACAATTAAGTATTCTTTACCAAGAATATCGATTAGGATGGGTGACCTTTTGAAATGTTTCCCATGGTGTGTGTGAGTGTAGAAAAAGAAATCTGGATAGAACATGTGTTATCCTTTGGGGAAAGTCATTTTCGAATGAACCATTTGGAAAATTGCATGGTCCCATGGAAGGAAACCATGTGGTTCTAAAAAACGGATGGTACCTAGAAGGTTAGGAACCAATGGTCATGTTAAAGAGGGTGTTATGGTTGCCAGGGGGCCTAGTTATTACATTAATTACCCTATTGGATTTCACAAACCACTATTTCCATTATAGATCATAAAATACAATAGGAATTTAGGTTTTATTGCATATGAAACCTTATTAATTATCTTGTTTTCATCCTTCCATAGGGTGATGATTAACATGTGAAAAAATGAGTTGAAAAACACCAAAAATCAATTTCTTATCATTGATTTTCATTTCATACCAATCCTTTGACATCCTTCTTAGAAAAAAAAATGAAATGTGAAGAACATTAGTGAATAAAATAAACTCCAAGGTCATATAAAGAATAAGAAATAACATGCCACTATATATATTGAAATCATTTATCAACTTATAAATAAAGTGGATGAAATTAATTAAATAACAATTTCATTCTTTATCCAATTATCAATCCTTTGAGTAGTATGATTTTGAATATATGTTGTTTATGTTTTCTTCATCATCTGATCATTAATATGTGACATCCTCAATCACTTGGTGATAATCCTCAAAAATAAATCTCTCTACCTTCTAAAAAACTTACCAAGGTAATGACTATAACCATGGGGATTAACAATAATAGAGAACATATAGAGGTAGCCCATATTTCAAGGAATTAAATTAATTAAATAGATCTTTTCAACTGATCTAATGTATCTACCAATGATATCGCATCATCTTGAAACATAACAGAGATGAAATTTTTTTCATGCATACGGTTAACCACCTGCATTGAATATAAAAACTGTCTCAGGATCCTTATATGAGTCACTAATAAATGAAATTTCTTATTTTTCTGAAATAATGTGCATAAAAAGTTTTAAATAATTAATATTTTTATTTATTTAAATACATGGTCCTATAGAAAATGTAAATCCACACCAACTCTAAGAAAAAATAATTTGATATATTTAGATATATTAAAAGGGTCATAACAATCATTAACAATATATGTTAAAATCTCTTCAACATGATGTTTTTCTCCTAGAAAACATATAGTTACATTAAAAGTAGATGATATTGAGATTTCATCTAGGAATAATACTTTTATGACCTACTCTAAAAATTACCAAACCTCAAAATAATTCAAACCAGTGTAATGGTCATACAATAAAGGATCCACTCATTTAAATCCTCTATTTCAATTTGGTACCCTAATAAAGTATCTCTATCCTCAGTGGATAGCTCACCCAAGTCAATAATATTTGATAGGTCATGGATTTATATCCTTAGATACAACATGTAGAAGACATAATAGGCTAAGACCAACTACATGGGTATAGAAAATGGGTGTGGAACACATACAACCTTGTGAGGTATTTGGAATGCCATGATGAGCCTTAGGGGTAACTTTATTCCCTCACCAAATCATTAAAACCCTCATTGTGGGAAGAAATTTAGGAAGACATGGACACCCTAGTCAAACTATAATGATGAAAAACACAGGTATGCATAATATTGTTTTTAATATAGAGCTCCCCTCAGACATGTGAAGATCACCAGAACCTTCACTGTCATTACATATATCACCTCAGTCCAAAAAGGTGATTCCTCACCATTCTTAGTGTGTTATATTAGAAACATAATGTTAATTCATAAATAGCACCAAATTATTCATTATTTATTGTTTTTTGATATATTCTAATATTAGGGAACTCCACAACTATTAGGTAATAAATCATATTCCTACTAATGTCTAATAGATAGGCTATCAATATATTATTCAAAACCTACATTTTTTTCTATGTCTGAACATTATTATAGGATATAAATGTTATGATACTTCGTAACTAGTTCAAAAAATGGTTTATAAATCATCTTCAAATATATTATGTGAACAATGGATCATGATCATAGAAGATCATCAAGGAAACCCAATGAAGTTGGATGATCTTATGCATTTACAGGCACCCAAAACTATCAACTAATCTCTTCTATTTAAGGGAAATGATGTTTTCTAACCTATTAATTCAATTAAAAATTACCCAGTTAGATTTAAGGAATATCTATATATTTAGAAACCATTCCATGAAATCCATCCATTTTCATCCCACTTATATTATAGGATATCAATAGGTTGAGTCAAACTTGAAGGATTAATATATATTTTCTTCGATTATTGAAATGTTAGGCTTCAAGAAATGTACTCAAAAATAGTTCTCCATATAATGTCCCAACAAAACTGAGATCAAATTTTATAGTATATTTTCCCTAATATAGTATTTACAACAAAGGGGGACTAATGTAAATCCATCATTGTATTGGACCATCCCATTTCAATTAGACAATTCACCCAAGATTCCCTAACACATTGAGAAAGGAAACAAAAAAATATACTTGTCTCAAAAATAGTAGAAGAAAAATCAATTTACATATCGAAGAGATATAAAATGTCTATCCAAACAGGATGAACCCAAATAAAAAAATATATGAGAATATACATGTTACCATGGGCCAATTCATCACCACAAAACCTTCCCTCTATAAAGGTAGAGACAAGAAGATATTATGTTATGCTAAACAATGTGTTCCTCATTACCTGGGTCCTATAAAAATCATATAAAACTACAAAATGGAAATAATTTTGGTGTGAGAAAAAAACCCATGTAAGACTTATCAGAAGAATATTTTCATGGTCTAATATAAATAATTCGTTATATCTATCTTAAAAAATATCCTATTTACAAATAACATTCATAAATTAAAATCATTTTTTAAATCATTTGTTGCTTATCAAATAAAATAATTCATATTCACATGACAATGAATATTAAATGTAAAAGTGATATTGCATGTAATCATAATAAATAGAAATAGTGGATACACCTTAATATAAACATTTGAGAAAATAAAAATTAAATAACCCATTATGTGATAAACCAATAATAAAATATAAATAAAACCATTTGGGATCTTAACCATGGGACTATGTGTTATAAAGTCATGGAAATCACAAATAAAATCTTATGGTCGACACATCATATTTAACCTCTAGTATAATTACACACACTAAAGTGACACAAAAACCCCCTCTAGAATTAAACAGTCTAATGTTACATGTTTATTTTCAGTGGTACCCAACGTCCCTAAATATGAAGACTATGTAAATACAATTTAAAACCCATGACCACATATTTAAAAAAACATTATTAATGAAAATAAAATAAAATACTGAAGTTGAAACCCTATTTTATATCCAAAACCACTATTTAGGAATTTCATCGAATTCATGGAGTGTACAAAACTATTTTAAAGTAAAATCCCATTAAAACATGAATGTCTTCTAAAAAATCCAATATAATCTCAAATTAATTGTTTCCATTGAATAAACAAAAAATAAATTATAACAACTTAAGGAAATTCGGTAATTAATCCTTCATATAAGGACACATACATCATGAATGGATTAAAGACCAATCACTTTTGAAAAATGTGATTATAAAAGATTTGATTGGGTCTTCATGATCTTAAATTTATTAAAAAAAATCAATCCTCTATCAAATAAATTATATCAGGTATCCATATACCATTTGGGTTTAAAAGATATGTGATGAGTTGAGATATAGAGAGGATATCAAAGGTGAAACAAACATTGATGATATACCCTATAGAAAATGAATAATCTCCATGAATAAAATGGATGAATACTTTAATGAATTACAGAAGTTTGAAGTCAATCCTAATCGGTATTGGGAGAATATTAGAGATATAAAATCACCGAAAAAGGGTAAAATCTATGTATTAATGTTTCAGAGGGACAATCGTGATTAGGCTGCATGATTAGTGTTACTATGTTCCAACTGTGTGTGGCTTACGTCCCTTAGAAAAAAGTGGATAATGGTTTGGTTGAGATACTCCACATGGTTTTATATAACCATGTTGACCCCATTTAAAATCAATCAGACCCTGGATGGTTTCGTTTTCATGTAAATTGATTTGTTTAACCATGCTCAAACCATAAAAAACTGCTCTGTATCCTCATAGATCCATACCACATGATTATCAAATGGTTAGTACTTACCATGCGCCATCCATGTACCTATCAAGTCTTATACTAAATTACATATTTTTATCCCACATTCCCCATAACCATCTAAAAATGTTTCTAATAACAACCATTCTTATATTGAATCATACTTATGATCCATTGGGAATTATAACTGTCCCCTCCGTGAAATCATTATGTCTCTTGAAATTGATCAAGATCCTAGACAATGAAAAAGAAAAGGTCACTGTTACCTAATCAACAAATCCCACTCTTACAAATTGTAGTTACGTTTTCCACACATTCATAGTAAATATATTAATGGTAACATTTTACTGCTCAGTACCTTTTCTTGGTGATCCCTAATATAAACCGGTTTCTCAAAAATGGTTATGTTAGGATGTAGATCTACATCATCCC
The DNA here is from genome assembly GCA_963277665.1 of Viscum album. Lineage (NCBI taxonomy): Eukaryota > Viridiplantae > Streptophyta > Magnoliopsida > Santalales > Viscaceae > Viscum > Viscum album. The sequence continues at coordinate 31,542,419 of OY728159.1, forward strand.
ATTCAATCACTTGAGAAGGTTATGATTGATACCTCCTCACCTTTGAAGAATAAAACATTTTGTTAATAGAAATGTTGCAAGAAAATAAGTCCAATCGATATGCCACACATACATGATGCTCCCGAATCTCAATGGGCCCCACAAACCATGGTTCTAACTTATCTTTCTTACCCAACCAATGATGTCCCAAGTGAGATGAAACTCAATGAATTACTTTATCACCAATGAAAAACTCTAACATCTAATGATGATGATATTTATAGGATTTATGGTGACTGTGTTCCATGAAAAACCTATTTCATATCAATTGAACCTTCTCCATTGTCTCCTGAGAAAGGCATGGTCAAACCAAGTTCCGATATCCAAACTTTTTCAAAGTACAAGAAAGATCGACATTTATAACCATAGAATTCATCAAAGGGAACCATACTTATCAAGGATTGATAACTATTTTTATATTATAAATTGACTACCAGAAAATTAGTTTCCCAATAACCATCAAAATCAAGAAAACATTTCTGGAGAATATCCTTATGAACCAGAATCACACTCTATGTATGTCTATCCATAAAATAATGATAATACATAATCAACATCAACCTAGAACCCATCAACTCTTTCCAAAACATCGAAAACTATGATTTGATATTTGGGAATTAGTCAAATAAAATTCTATAGGGAACCCCATGAAGGATCAAAATATCGAAGTTATACAAGTCCTATGAACCACTCTACATTCATCATCTCTATGGTCATGATAAAATAAACATATTTCATTATTAGGTAAATTATTACCAAACTTATAACCTTACTACAATATTCTATGGAGATCTAATGATGAAATATGATGAAATTTCATCCCACTTTCAGACTGGAATAGGGTTGCATTATAAAAAAGTTATAGGTCTTTATTAATCAGTCATAATTCATTGAAAAGTAAGACATCATTATATAAAATTTACAATCGACAATATCTTCATAATCTACCAATACTGAGGACTCATATCATGAAATAACAAGGTAGTACAAGTTTATATGGATTAACATTAATGGTGTTAACTTTACATCAACTCTGGACTCAGTGAAATCGGAATCACCAACTTACATTAGAAAAAAATCACAACTAGTAGACTAAGACCACTCACCCAAGGTCTCCCCACCATTTGGTATTTTTCTACAGAGTGAAACTAGACATCCAATACCTTTTCAAGGTGAACCCATTCATAAAATGGAGAATAATAGATTCTAAGAACATCATCTCACCAGCCACATAAACCCCCAATTTCATTTTAGTTAATAAACTCAATATATTCCACTCCTCCATCGATTGCATGAAAGAAGCAGTCAGAAATTGTTTAGTCAATGTGTCATAGACCACAGTCCCTTTCCCAAGTCTATAAGAAATATTAATATAAAATGTCTAGAGAAACTCCACCCACTTTCATTATCATAAATCCATAACCCTATGAGTGATAATATACTTCAGAATCTTATGATCAGAATACATAGTGAACATCTACCCCAAGAGATTTTGATTCTTTATTTTTTGAATTCATAACTTATAATAACATTTTATAATGGGTATATAAGTTATTCTCATGGGGTACTAACTATGGAGAGACATATTCCACAACCTGGATACCATGTATCATGACACACCAGTACCTGTACCATTATAATCAGAAAAATAATCATTCCTAAAACTCGGTTATAGATAAATCATAAATAGAGATGTATTCCTCATAATCAGTCCCTCAAAAGATCTCTAACAATTTTCAACCCACTAAAATTATTCAAAATAATGTGTTAATGTTATCATCGTAGAACCAAACATGTAATATTCATGAAATAATCACCTATAAATACCATACAAACCCATTAATCATTATATCTCAAACAAATTTCTAGGATGTTCTTAGGTCATTGATGTCAGTTTCTTTTCTGGATGAACCAACACACCCCTCTCAGATATAACATGAACTATGAAAATCACCTCCTTAATCCAAAACATGCATTTGGAAACACTATGATATAGATTATGTTCCCACAACAATATTAGGATAATAAATAAATGATCCTAGTTCTTCCCTTGTGACATAGAGTAAACTTAAAATATCATCCACAAACACAACTATAAAAGAGTACAAAACCAATGATTCCTATTTTTTATCAACTCTATTAATATAGTTAGTGTCTTAGGGAGTATAAAAGGAATAATAAGAAACTATATTTCCTATAACTTCTCTTTAATGATTCTTTACATGTACCTTATTCCCGAAATCTCAATTGGTGGAACCATAACTGATGGTCAATTTGGGAAACCAATGTAACCCTCTGATTTTATCAGAGAGATCATCAATCCTATGAAAGGGAAACATGTTCTAAATGAGATCAAGATTTATCTTTAAATAATTGATAAAAATTATAATTCTCATTTATAAATTCCTAGTAAAGAGGACATATTAAGCCTAATGTGATAAGTAAGTCATGTTAAATCACTTAGATTCATGGACGACAAACTATTCTATAAGTTTCAAAAACACAATAGGTTCCATTTAATAAAATCGAATAAAAATTAACATCGTAACATGAAGAAAGTCAATGGTACACTCAATGTCTGAATATGGTGGTAAAATAGAAAAATATTCTAAAAATATAGCATTGTACACATGCACAACTCCAGGTATATGAATCTCAAGGAAGGGTCAGTGGTATACTAGAATATTTCTTATAACATGCATAATATTAACCCAGCATAAGGAACAACATGACCCACACTCCTCAATAAAGAATCCCACTCACCTTGAAAAAATGAGTAACCCCATCAGGAGATAAAAATTAAACATAATGAGGATAATGGATGATTTGGAACATAAAACCTATCATCTAATTACTGGTAAAAATCAAGGAGAAGATATCAAGATCAATAACTAATAAATCCAATGCCACTTCTATTAATCTATCATTATATGACACATGGGACCAACTAATAAATATTTTCAAATATTTCACAGAGTAATGGAAAGTTCAAAAATTAATATAATAAGCTCCAAACACCTTCCCAACATGTTAGTCAAATGTGAAGATATAAAATAATGCATATATTCTTTATCAGACAATGATAACTTCAATGAAGTCAAAATAAACACTACACCTATAAAAATAGTTGGACCAATCTAAAATTACTCTAATACATACTCCACTACATAAATACACATTCTATCATATCCTATATAAGATTTATTAGCTATAAAAATATTCTCATAATCCTCAGGATATGAACAACCAACATAAGAAGCATTAAAATGATCCTCTGAACCCTATGTGTGAGTGTATCTAGCCTTGATAAATTGAGAAAACCTCCCACAAAAATTCCTGACATGGAATGATTTATTAAAATGATGACATGTATTGGGAGCCATAATAATATAAGGATTTTTATGACCAGTTGTTCTGGGTTTTTTGTAGAAAACATGATACTGTCTTGACAAAGACCCTAAAATTGGACTTGAAGAAAACTGACTACCTTTTTGATTTCCTTTCTAGCTAGGAGACACATCATGGCTAACAACTACACCAAATAAACCTCCATAAAACCATATTTTAACATCTATGTGTACGTCATCTATATATTCCTCATCAACTACCTATAAAAAATTTAGAACACACATGAGAACCATTTTTAATAGAATATTGGCTCTGTGCACCATATAAAACTTCCAAACCTCATGGTAATCATTGGTAATGAGATCCGATGTTAAGTGAACAAACATAGTGAAACATGTGGAGTACAAAAAAGTATGCAATCTGCATATGTAATGGTTATAAACATCTTGGTCATTTCTATATCCAGTGTTTCATGATACAATTTCTGATTGAATATTTTATTGATATATTTCAAGGTGATATCTTCATGAAACTTATCTTGTACAATTGATTCCTCCAAAAACTTACTCGTCCCTTAAGAATATACATGGCGAAACAGAATTTAGATTCCTCAGGTGTTTTTTGAAAATTTAAATCATCTCTATCTTTTCATGTTGTTGATTATGTTACTCAGGTCCTTCATCTACACATAAGATGTGAGGCTTCTTCATGGAAAACCCTGGTAAATGATCCACTATCCATCTTAGGTTCTCATCACCTACCTAACCAAGATTCTAAGTGGTTTAAAATATAGATTCCTATAAATAAATTTGAACTATAGGGTTCCCCTATAGTACTTGTTTAACACCCCGAGATTTTATGAAAAATATTCTTTTAATTTCATTAATGTCTTGTGTTTTATGCTACCCCAAGATTACCTTGCGCTATACACAACACCGTATTAGCTTGCAGTATACGCAACACTATTCTTGGATCGTGTTACACACAATTTTGATAATAGTTATTCTACGCAACATTGAGTATATATATATATATATATTCAATGTATAAATGAAATATGGTTGGATTCTGTTATACGAAACAACGAAGGACTCTTTCACAACACGCAACCCTGACTTGGCTTGCATTACACGCAATCACGACCTCCCTCGATAGCGTGTGTTGTACGCAATACCAGGTTTTACTAAACAACGATATATTATTATAATATTATTATGAACTAGCCGTTATGAATAGTATTAACTAAATTTTGAATTTTATAACATTATTATTCATCTTACACATTTTCTAGAATATGGTATAAGAACAAAATAAATTTTTTGAGTAAAATAAGTATTTTTCAAAAAATGCAGTTTGGCCGACTTTTGATGGCGCACCCACTTTAAATCTAGATTTTGACATGTTTATAAGTTCAATTTGACAAAATAAAATTCTTCTTTGGAATAAAGAATTAAAAATTTACTTTGGATAAATTTTTCGTGTTATTCTGGTAACTTTCATATTTTGATGAATAGTAAAAACACGCTATATTTTAATGAAAAACAACTTTTTTCATCGTAATAATTTATATGGTTAAATTATAATATTGAATTGTTTTAAAGTATAAATAGAATATATTTTTACCATTTAATATAATGTATGTCATTATCATTGATTTTACCTTGAATTCGTAGGTTAAATCAATTCAACCTTTTGCAATGTTTTAAATAAAAACCCGTTTTCTTTCGACAACGAGATTAATTTTAAGTTAATTTCTGCAACTTTTGTGTATTGAATTTGAAAAAATGGATTCCATATTTGGAATCAGTGGGTCCAAATTATGTTAATAAGCTACTTTTTATTTTTGGGCATAGTGAATAGTAACTACGGTAAATTTTATTTACCATATTTAAAGGTAAATCGGGTAATTAATGGTAAATATAAGATTATAAAATTACCCTAACACTTGGAAAAATCCTATTGTATGACTAAAAGTCAACCCATATCACCTCAGGGTCAGATTAGATTCATTTAATGGACTTTTTTTCCATGAAAATAATTTAATTATTATTAAAACCAAAGAAAGTGACAACATGTCACTCTCTTAAATACTATAAGTATAATAATTTTAAGTTAGTGATAAACTTCATGAAACTTCGAACATTAATAGTATACAGAAATATAAAAAAATTATCTACATCATGAGAATTTATTTATAATTTTTTGGGATTAAATAATTATCATTAATTGTGACACAATAGTGATGCAGAAATTATTTATCTAGTGAAAAATCAAGAATATAGTTTTTATTAAACTAATAGTGACCATAAAAGGCACAAAAACCTGACCGAAACTTATTGGTCATGTAAATTTAAACTATAATAATCCAATGGTTGAATATTTGAACATTTGGAGTCTTATACAAGCAATTATGACACTTATATTATTTTATTTTAAATGATTCCAAAGTTATCACCTTCATAATTTAATAAATATAACAATTTAAATATTATGATTTTAAGATGATAAATTCTAGTAAAAGTATTATTGTGAACTTTAATAGATTTATCTTAATCATAGGATTTTATTTTTAATTTTTATGCAACATATAAGTATATTAAATAATTATACAAAAATGTTGTAGTAATTATTTTATTAAGAGATAAACCAAATAAATGGTTTTAAAAATAATAAAATAAATATTATATGAACTATTTAATGTTATCCACTAATTTTATAGACACATATGGCCTATTATGAATCTATTAAAACTTTTAGTTAGAACATATTTTCTGTATATATTTTATTTAAATTAAAATAAATGAATAGTGTCAAAATTGACACTATTGTTATTTTATAAAAATAACATATTATAAAATTGTTTAAAAATCACAAAAATATTTAAAAATTATAAATTTAAATTTATATGGTCTATAATGTTATAAAGTAAAACATTATGGAAAATTGACAACAAATAAGTAATTATTTGTTATAATTTAAAATTTAGAATTTTATTACCACAAATAAACTTAAATAGATTAAATAAGGATAAATCAAAATGATAAGGTTTAAAATAAGATCCAAACATGTCTAAATTTGATTGTTTTATGATATTACAACCCTATATCATCTAATCTTTGAATATGAGTCATTTTTGGAGGTTTTTAAGTGGGGTTAGATTTATTATAAATTAATATTTTTAAGAATTCCAAAGGTGCCCCTCTCCTCCCTTATAAAAGGGAACCTCCTCCCTCTCCTCCTCACACCAATTTGAGCCTTAAAGCTCGTCCAAAACCTGAAAAATTATCTTCTCCACTTCCCTAGAAACATCCTAGAGGTTCTGGTATACTTTAAAGACCAATATTAGTGCCCTAAGAGGAGGTTTCAAAGAGGCGTATTGAAGAAGAGGTAATTTCTTCTCCCGATTCTTTCAAGCTTCTTTCTTCTTAAACTTCTTCTTCTTTAGTTGTTTCATTATAAATTAATAAAATCAGTATAAATAATATACTTATTTGTTAATATAAATATTAAACAACCCCATTTCACCTTCTATCCATCCTACGGAAAACAAAATCACCGCGCGTGCGTATGTACGGAATACCGTCTCCACGCCGTGGTGTAATATGTTTTTCCACCAACACCCTACATGGATGGGTATAATGGTGTAACGAATAACTATAAATAGTTATTATAACATCATAATGATTCTGATATATTGTATCATCCACTCCAATTCAATTCAATAATTATGGAAATGATATCATCGCTCGTGCGTACGTACGGACTACCATCTCCACGACGCGATGAGATTCATTATCCATGTTAACCATTCAAGAATGATTATAAAGTATATATAATAAATAATAATGAAATATATGACATTATAAAGCTACTGGATTTATGTATATATGTATGTCATCTACTTAATTCCATTCAACTCAATAAGGAAACAAAAACAGCGTTCATGCGTACGTACGACCTACCGTCTCCATGAACGGTGTATTTCTTTCCATTTATCGATCTATTATATATATGTATATTCTGAATATATATTATATATAAATCATGTTTTATATTATGGAATTATGTAATCTTGATCTAAGTAATCATATGAATAATCACAAGTCAAAACACGGACGACAAATGAAACGATTTTACCCAAAACACTCTTTAACATGGAATTTACAAAGGAACCGGTAATATAAAGTAATAAGTGAACCATATATGATATCATAACAATAAATATGATTCTGTAATAAGTCAATTAAATTATTTAAATCATTATACAGGAGGTTCGGATACATACGAAGCATATCGGACATAAGGTAAGGGATAATTCTGCAAATCTCATTTTTATCCGAGATTGCTTATTCGTAAGTATTTACTGGGGTTATTTTGATCATCCTTGTCCATGTTTAATAAAAGTATTTTTATGTATGTATAATGTCCTTTTTACCCATTTTTGAATTTTATTACATGGTATGTAAGTAATCTTTCTTTTGTTTACGTTACGAGGTACTTTTTTGACTTTTCCGGCAAAAGTACGAGAAGAATGTTTTTTTTAACTTATACGGCACAAACAGATTTTTACTATTTTATAAAGCCTTATTTTCATGAAGCTTCCTCCAAAATATTTCATGACTATTTTCAATAAAATAGATTTCTTTTAAAATTGCATGACATTTTTTGAAAAGAAAATGATTTTGAAGAAGAAAGGATATTTACCTCAAGAATTCATTTCAAGTGTTTTATCAAAACCATTTTTTATCTATGATGACATTATTTCAAATTTGTATGTCTCAAGTATCATGTCTCTATGATTTACATGGTTTCACTTTCCTTATTATGAAATTATATCCATTTATTTAATATGGATTATGTGATGATGGGATGATGTTTATGAAACCCATTTTATTCTTTGGGTTATGATGAATGATTTGTGTTTATGTTGTGGCACAAGTAAGAATGATTTCATTAAGAGATGGGTGGGAACAATATCTCCCTCCAATGCATTGGGTAAAGATTTTATATCTCATGAGATAGACATGGCTGGAACGGTAAGTTAATCCGGTTCAGTGTTATAGGACTGAAACGAGGAGTGAACTCGATTCAGAATGGGACTTTGTCCACTAAGATGGTCTTGACAGCAATGCCTTGGCTACTATGGAAATCATTACATGTGCTTAATATATGCCACAATTACATGTTTTATTCCCATGCTATTTTATCATGGTTTATGTTCCATTACGATCTATGCCTTATGTACTTCCATGTTTTATGTCGTTGCTCAATATTTTAAATGTTTAAACATTATGTTCATGTTTTTAAGTTCCAATGTATATGGTATGTTTTATTTTATCCATGCTTACCCTTACTGAGCATTTGAGCTCACCATTTTTATGTTTTATTTTCCCCCAGGATCAAAAGAAAGGTTTTAGGTCAGGAAACAAAAAGTGGAAGATCTTTATGGGAGATGTTGAAGATCTTTCACCACGATTAGAAGATTACGTTCTAAGTTTCCAAAGACACTAAACTATTATGTTCCTTGTGTGTCTGTTTTTGTTATGTATTAAGTATTCCGTAAAAGTAATGTAATGTCCATGTACGTCAAGCTTTGGGTCTCTACAGTTGTTATCAGAGGAAAGGTTTAGTCAACCTTTGGAAACTATGATGCGAAAACGTTAGTGAGATCCCTAGAGATATTTCTATGGTATGTCTAGGGATGTACCTAAGGATAAGAATACGTATTGGATATAGTCCTAGAACTACGGTAAAGATCTTAGAATTTAACCTAAGATGTTAGATATTGAGGATACTCCCCTTTTACTATGTTGTTTTCCCTAACATGATTTTTTCCTCTCACACTATTCTTTTTGGGTTTTAGAAAATGGCTGGAAACATGAAGATTAATGATAATGGAGGATATGATGGACAATGGAATGATTTTCTTCATGAGAAACCAAATGAAACGGGATCTGGAAGTCCAAACATCGTTATTATGCCTAATCATCAATCTCATAATATGACCAACAATCTCAACTTTGGTAAGTTTCCCAACTCAAATAATAAGAGAAAGATGGAGTTTCATGATGATCATAGAGAAAAGAAAGTTCAATTTCCCTCATGTAAATCATGTGGGAAGAGGCATCAGAGAGATTGATTGAAAGGAACAGGAAGATGCTTTGGGTGTGGAAAAGAATGACACAAAGCAAGTAAGTGCAAAGGAAAAGGTTCAGTTAACACCATGGACAAGGATAATGGTATTGCTACGACATCAACAATGATTAGATGTTTTAAATGTGGAATGTATAGGCATTATGCAAACCAATTCCCTAATGGAAAATCTCATGAAGAGAATCAGCATGGTCATATGGGTAGTATTTATGTGGATGATGATGATGAGACTACAAATGATGTATGAGCTGAAAGAAGTGTTGAAGCTCAGTCGGTTGTTTTATAAAGTAGTGGAATGATTGTATGTTTATCGAGAGTTATGTTGTATAGTTAAAGGTACTATGGAATAAAGAATCATCTAAGGATTGTTACACTATTGTTTTTCCTAAAACTATATGAAGGTATATGTTGAATGGTACCAGTAACCATGGAATATTATTCAGGTATTTTTGTAAAGTAGATGATATGCGCATAATGAAGGAATAAGAAGATAATGAGATGTTTGACTGTATTCATGAGCTCATGATTGATATAAGGACTAATTGATATCATGGCTTGAGTATATAGAATTTTGAGGATTTTGGTATGTGGAAAGTGTTAACTTTTAACTACATTCAAGTTTTCACTATGGTTCAATGGGTATTCATTTTTGAAGAGAATACATGATTAAGGCCTTCGAACATTTGTAATGTGACCAACAAGACATATTTTATGATATATGGGGATCAACGATGGTATTAACATGCTTCTTATATGAAATCTCTGGTAATCGTTTTCACTATAATATGTCAATGGAATGCAATATTATGGATAAGCCTAAAGATTGGAATGGATTATGTTGGACATAAGTTAGTATTGATTAAGGATAAAAGTTTTTTCGATATTATTGATGGGATGTTATAGTAATATAGTTTTAGAAAAAGGATAACCTGCAGGACGAGCGACAGCCCATCGCGTCGGACAAGGCTGTGGGAATCGAACCCACAACCGAAGTGCGACTGGCCTTTATCACCTACCACTGGCCTACAGGAAGTCCCTGGTTAGTAGAAACTAGTTTTATTTTATTAAGCGGTATGATATATGAAGTATAAGTTCATTTTTGGAACCATATACGATTAATCTAACCACAAGATGGACTTATAACTTTTGCTAACCTTTTGTTTGAAAGAGATGGAATGACCCATCATTCTATCACATGATCTGCTAACACATCACGAATAACAAATTCAACTTCATTTCTTTAAGGGATGAAGTGGAAATTGTTCAATTCACGAACAACAGTGAGATTGTACCAAAATCATGCAAGTATTTCTTTTAATTCATCAACTTTAGGGAAATGATCTTGAAAACCAAAAATGTTGTCCTAGTTCCTTTATATCCGATGAATCAGATGGTACCTTAGATCATCACAAATCAATAGCTTTGTGATTGTTGGCTTTTTCATATCCATGTTCTCTACCACTCTCCATCAGAACTTGATGGTTAGATTTTTCTTCCATATCCATATTTTCACCTATGTTCTCCTACGTGGAAACCCAGTGATGAGTTAATTTGGGTAACCGTTACATTTCATACTTTAGTTTTTAAAGCCATGTTTTGGTATTCCTTTTTACGATGTGGGTTTCTATTAAACAAACTTTCGTGTAGTAAACCATTTATAACCCCGACGAATTTTGAGGGCGAAATTCATTTTAAGGGGGGTAGAATGTAACACCCCGAGATTTTATGAAAAATATTCTTTTAATTTCATTAATGTCTTGTGATGTATGCTACACCAAGATTACCTTGCACTATACACAACACCGTATTAGCTTGCAGTATATGCAACACTATTCTTTGATCGTGTTACACACAATTTTGATAATAGTTATTCTACGCAACATTGAGTATATATATATATATATATATTCAATGTATAAATGAAATATGGTTGGATTCTGTTATATGAAACAACGAAGGATTCTTTCACAACACGCTACCCTGACTTGGCTTGCATTACACACAATCGTGACCTTCCTCGATAGCTTGTGTTGTATGCAATACCGGGTTTTACTAAACAACGATATATTATTATAATATTATTATGAAATAGCCGTTATGAATAGTATTGATTAAATTTTGAATTTTATAACATTATTATTCATCTTACACATTTTCTAGAACATGGTATAAGAACAAAATAAAATTTTTAGGTAAAATAAGTATTTTTCAAAAAATGCAGTTTTGCCACCTTTTGATGGCGCACCCACTTTAAATCTAGATTTTGACATGTTTATAAGTTCAATTTTACAAAATAAAATTCTTATTTGGAATCAATAAATAAAAATTTACTTTGGATAAATGTTTTGTAATATTCTGGTAACTTTCATGTTTTGATAAATAGTAAAAAGACGCTATATTTTAATGAAAAACAACTTTTTTCATCGTAATAATTTATATGGTTAAATTATAATATTGAATGGTTTTAAAGTATAAATAGAATATATTTTTACCATTTAATATAATTTATGTCATTAGAATTTATTTTACCTTGAATTCGTAGGTTAAATCAATTCAATCTTTTGCAATGTTTTAAAGAAAAACCCGTTTTCTTTCGACAACGGGATTAATTTTAATTTAATTTCTGCAACTTTTTTGTATTGAATTTGAAAAAATGGATTCCATATTTCGAATCAGTGGGTCCAAATTTTGTTAATAAGCTACTTTTTATTTTTGGGCATTGTGAATAGTAACTACGGTAAATTTTATTTACCATAGTTAAAGGTAAATCGGGTAATTAAGGGTAAATATAAGATTATAAAATTACCCTAACACTTGTAAATATCCTATTGGATGACTAAAATTCGATCCATATCACCTAAGTGTCTGATTAGATTCTTTTAATGGACTTTTTTCCATGAAAATAATTTAATTATTATTAAAACCAAAGAAAGTGACAACATGTCACTCTCTTAAATACTATAAGTATAATAATTTTAAGTTAGTGATAAACTTCATGAAACTTCAAAAATTAATATTCTAAAGAAATATAAAAAAATTATCTACATCATGAAAATTTATTTAGAATTTTTTGGGATTAAATAATTATCATTAATTGTGACACAATAGTGATGCATAAATTATTTATCTAGTGAAAAATCAAGAATATAGTTTTTATTAAACTAATAGTGACCATAAAAGGCACAAAAACCAGACCAAAACTTATTGGAAATGTAAAGTTAAACTATAATCATCAAATGGTAGAATATTTGACCATTTTGAGTCTTATAAAAGCAATTATGACACTTATATTATTTTATTTTAAATGATGCCAAAGTTGTCACCTTCATAATTTAATAAATATAACAATTTAACTATTATGATTTTAAGATGATAAATTTGAGTAAAAGTATTATTGTGAAATTTAATAGATTTATATTCATCTTAGGATTTTATTTTTAATTTTTATGCAATATATAAGTATATTAAATAATTATACAAAAATGTTGTAGTAATTGTTTTATTAAGAGATAAACCAAATAAATGGTTTTAAAAATAATAAAATAAATATTATATGAACTATTTAATGTTCTCCACTAATTTTATAGATACATATGGCCTATTAGGAATATATTAATTCTTTTAGTTCGAACATATCATCTGTATATAGTTTATTTAAATTAAAATAAATGAATAGTGTTAAAATTGACACTATTGTTATTTTATAAAAATAACATATTATAAAATTGTTTAAAAATCACAAAAATATTTAAAAATTATAAATTTAACTTTATATGGTCTATAATGTTATAAATTAAACAATTATGGAAAATTCACAACAAATAAGTAATTATTTGTTATAATTTAAAATTTAGAATTTTATTACCACAAATAAACTTAAATAGATTAAATAAGGATAAATCAAAATGATAAGATTTAAAATAAGATCAAAACATGTCTAAATTTGATTTGTTGATGAGATTACAACACTATATCATTTAATATTCTAATATGAGTCATTTTTGGAGGTTTTTAAGTGGGGTTAGATTTATTATAAATTAATATTATTAAGAATTCCAAAGGTGCCCCTCTCCTCCCTTATAAAAGGGCACCTCCTCCCTCTCCTCCTCACACCAATTTGAGCCTTCAAGATAGGCCAACCCCTGATACATTATCTTCTCCACTTCCCTAGAAACATCCTAGAGGTTATGGTCAACTTTAAAGACCAATCTTAGTGCCCTAAGAGTAGGTTTTAAAGAGGCGTATCCAAGAAGAGGTAATTTCTTCTCCCGATTATTTCAAGCTTCTTTCTTATTCAACCTCTTCTTCTTTAGTTGTTTCATTATAAAGTAATAACATCAGTATCAATAATATACTTATTTTTTATTATAAATATGAAACAACCCCATTTCACCTTCTATCCATCCTACGGAAAACAAAATCACCGCGCGTGCGCACGTACGGAATACCGTCTCCACGCTGTGGTGTAATCTATTTTTCCACCAACACCCTACATGGATGGGTATAATGGTGTTAATAAAAACTATACATAGTTATTATAATATCATACTGATTATGATATATTACATCATCCACTCCAATTCAATTAAATAATTATGGAAACGATATCATCGCTCGTGCGTACGTACGGACTACCCTCTCCACGGCACGATGAGATTCATTCTCCACGTTAACCATTCAAGAATGATTATAAAGTATATATAAGAAATAATAATGAAATATATGACATTATAAAGCTACTTGATTTATGTATATATGTATTTCATCTACTTAATTCCATTCAACTTAATAAGGAAACAAAAACAGCGTTCATGCGTATGTACGGCCTACCGTCTCCATGAACGGTGTATTTCTTTCCATTTATCGATCTATTATATATATGTATATTATGAATATATATTATATATAAATCATGTTTTATATTCTGGAATTATGTAATCGTGATCTAAGTAATCATATGAATAATTACAAGTCAAAACACGAATGACAAATGAAACGATTTTTCCCAAAACACTCTTTAACATGAAATTTACAAAAGAACGGGTAATATAAAGTCATAAGTGAACCATATATGACATAATAACAATGAATATGATTCTGTAATAAGTCAATGACATTATTTAAATCATTATACATGAGGTTTGGATACATACGAAGCATATCGGACATAAGGTAAGGGATAATTTTGCAAATCTCATTTTTATCCGAGATTGCTTATTCATAAGTATTTACTAGGGTTATTTAGATCATCCATGTCCATGTTTTATAAAAGTGTTTTTATGTATTTTTAATGTCCTTTTTATCCATTTTTGAATTTTACTACGTGGTATGTAATTAATCTTTCTTTTGTTTACATTAGAAGGTGCTTTTTTGACTTTTCCTGCAAAAGTATGAGAAGAATGTTTTTTTAACTTATACGGAACGGACAGATTTTTACTATTTTATAAAGCCTTATTTTCATGAAGCTTCCTCCAAAATATTTCATAACTATTTTCAATAAAATATCTTTCTTTTAAAATTGCATGACATTTTGTGAAAATAAAATGATTTTGAAGAAGAAAGGATATTTTCCTCAAGAATTCATTTCAAGTGTTTTATCAAAACCATTTTCATCTAAGATGGCATTATTTCAAATGTGTATGTTTCAAGTACCATGTATCTATGATTTACATGGATTCACTTTACTTATTAGGAAATTATATCCATTTATTTTATATGGGTTATGTGAGATGGGATGATGTTTATGAAACCCATTTTATTCTTTGGGTTATGATGAATGATTTATGTTTATGTTGTTGCACAAGTAAGAATGATTTCATTAAGAGATGGGTGGGACCTATATCTCCCTCTAATTCATTGGGTAAAGATTTTATATCTCATGAGATAGACATGGCTGGAATAGTAAGTTACTCCGGTTCAGTGTTACAGGACTGAAGCGAGGAGTGAACTCGATTCAGAATGGGACTTTGTCCACTAAGATGGTCTTGGCATCAATGCCTTGGCTACTATGAAAATCATTACATGTGATTAATGGATGCCACAATTACATGTTTTATTCCCATGCTATTTTATCATGGTTTATGTTCCATTATGATCTATGCCTTATGTACTTCCATATTTTATGTCGTTTCTCAAGATTTTAAATGTTTAAACATTATGTTCATGTTTTTAAGTTCCAATGTATATGGTATGTTTTATTTTATACATGCTTACCCTTACTGAGGATTTGAGCTCACCCTTTTTATGTTTTATTTTCCCCCAGGATCAAAAGAAAGGTTTTAGGTCAGGAAACAAAAAGTGGAAGATCTTTATGGTAGATGTTTAAGATCTTTCACCATGATTAGAAGATTACGTTCCAAGTTTCCAAAGACACTAAACTATTACGGTCCTTGTGTGTCTGTTTTTGTTATGTATTAAGTATTCCGCAAAAGTAATGTAATGTAAATGTACGTCAAGCTTTGGGTCTCTACAATGTGTCTCATAATTTCCTTACTTGGATTTTGAATATCTCTTCTTGGATTCATTTTCTAATAAACAATATACAATAACCAATTAGTTTAAGAGAAAATTACCAAATCCTAATAACAACTTAAGAAATCCAGTTTAATCTATTTGAATAACTATAATTTAAATAATATATGAATTATAAATATGAAATACAACACCGTAAAAACAATCATTTTCATTTTAATGAATTCAATGTTTATTTCATTCTAATAACCTAGAACTACAAGGCTTAAGAATGGGAAAAATTCATGTCCACCCATAATAACTTGAGTTTAGTCACACAATCAAGCTGGCTCAACACCCTCCATATAATACCAATTTTATTCCAATTGTCCTATCTATTTCTAATAAAACCCATCAAAAAAACCTAAATGGTTTGATATAACATTTGAATATTTATTAAATCTAATACTATTTTGTAATTAGTCAACTAGACAAGTAATTAGAGATGGATCACCACATAGTGAAAAAAAAACAGTAAACCAAAAAAGCCAAAAGTAAAATATAAAAAATATCATTTTACAAATCCATGAGAGAAAACAATTATATCTATACAAGCTAAAACTGAATAAAAAAGAAGAATGGACAAAACAATATCTATGCGGCCATCGAAACCAAACCATCATGCTTTGATAAAGACACCAATAATAGAAACTATCATTCTATAAAATGAATTTCCCATTTTCTCCTTAAAAAAATCTGAAACCCACAATGGAATAAAATAGTGTGAAGAAAAATCATATTTGTATTTCAAAAATTAATATATTTAATGTTTGATATTATGAATGAATTTTATATAACATTAAAAAATCCAGTTTGTAAATAATTTTCATAAAATAAAATAACTTTTTAACATATCCAATTTTTATAATGTTCTTTTAATATTCAAAAATAATGGATTATGGAAATTAAAATTGATAAATCATGTAATCATAATCAAAATAAATAATGGATTTATAATAAGATAAACATGTGAGAAAATAACCATGAAATAAACCCACAAGTGATAAATCAATCATAAATTAAAAATCACAAGGTTTGGGCTCTATCCTATGGTTATAAAAGCTATACATAAATGGAAATCAAATTTCCATGAATTGGGTTCATCCAACTAATATAACCCAGAGAGGAATTATATACATCAATGTGACACAATAACTCTTGTGGAATTACACTCACTAATGTGAAAATTCTATTTCATGACACACTCATGGTGACCTAATGTGATATATATGTCAAAACCATTTAGAAACCACGCTCTAATATATGTAACATATTTTTACTGCAAATAAAATCCACTTTTGTGATTAAAACACTTTTTATATCTAAATTCACCATTTTGGAATTTCGTTATACACATTGTGTGCCCAATACTATTTTTAATGAAAAAAATCCATTTAAAGACAATATATATTCTAAAAATGAGACAATAATAAAAAATATAGTTGTTATATTGAAAAAACAATGAATATTATAAGAACATAAAGTAATTCCTGAAATAATCTTTCATATAGGGACACCGACCTCAAAAATGTGTAGGAAAAAATCTACATTCTAAAAAAGTGATTGAGAAAGAGTAGATCATGTCCTCATGATCCTAGATCCATATAAAACAACATCATACATCTATATAACCCTTTAGATCAAGGTTCCAAAACACATTTGGGATCATATGATATGAGAAAAGATTGGTTATAGTGATGTTCATTAGTTAAATGGGTAAATTGACTAGAAAATGAAATACACCTTAATGAGATACATCAAGAATAATGGAAATTCATAGTAAATCTATGGAGATAAGACTCTAGAGAATTGTGGAAGGTTTATATTGATTATAATTTTTTTAGTAGGGAATTATTCATAGAAAGGAGCAAAAGAAAATGGGAAAAACCACTATTTAATGGTTCGTATGGATATATATAGTTATACCATGCATTTTTTTTATAACTATAAACTACTCAAGTGTGTCCTTTTGTCCCCAATAGAAATGGTGACATGGTTTCTTGGATATTGTTCATATGGGTTTCTCTGATCCTGTATAACCCCAAAAAATTTACCTAATACACCACATGTTTTACTTGAAAATCCACACTACTTATTTAAATGTGTTCGAACCATGAAAAACTACCCTAGAAACTCACAGAGCCATACCACATAGTTAGTACAATCCATGAAAAAATAGTTATCTGAAAATTTTGTTCTAAAAAATTAATCATTTTAACCACTATACAACTAAAACCTCTTAAATGACTTTAGTGACCAACCATGATTTGATAAAATCATAACTATAATCTGGTGGACATTACACTCAAAAATACATCTCATAAGGTCACTAAGACTACCATCTATAATTTGAAAAAGATTATTTTATTCTTACCTTTACGAAATAAATTGAGTGACTATATGGATATTTTGTCCCATATAACATCAAAATAGATTTCACCCAACATGGATTCTCACACATGAACATGTAGTGGTAGATTCACCTCAATTGGTAGTAGACATACTTCCTCTCTATCCTCTATAGGGTCAGTTATAATGATTTAATTATCATCAACTATAAAAAGTGGTATTTCCTACTAAGGTAATCTAACACCATTTTCCCTTTTGTATAGTACTTACTATCATGCTTTTTTAGTCTAACTAGAATACAACCAAAGATTATGTCTAATTTTTTGGTCTCTTTGCTTAAAGATATACCTGAGACATCAGTGATCTAACAAAATAACTACAAGAACTCTCCCAGAAGATAATTCCCCCACATATTCAGTGTACTAACCAAGAAACTTATAAAATAATTGTTATTCATTCAAGAATTAAATACGTAAATTAATTATAAATATATAATATAATATGGGTTCTGACATAAATAAATAAATTTATATTAATAGAATAGTACATCACCCATGAAAGTATTAATAAAATTGTTGTATCTTTTATATGAACAAATTTATATTATAATATCATCCAATAAGTTAATAATTGTTTTCAAAATAAAATCTGCAGTGTTGGTATTTTTTTGGGAAACATAAATGTTTATATTCAATTTTATTATAAATAATTTTATTTGTAAGAAAATGTGTACTTTCATTAAACTAAATCATAAATTATTTTTTTTCTCATGATTATAAGATAATTTTATGAGACCTAATTTTATTTTTCAATTTGTTATAAAATTAGTTTTAAATTTAAAATATGTTTCTTTCGAGTACTGGTTGTTTTGTGAAGTTATGGTTGATCTAGAAAAAGTCATGTATTTCTCCTAAACATGGACTAGTTTTCAACCTTGAAGAATCCAATGATATTTTATAACTATTCATTATGGCTCTTGTTTATGTTTTTTCGTTCGATTCGATGGTCCCCCTACCATTTCCAAGGATTCCAGTTTTCGATACTGTTGATGAAGTTCTATTATAGTGCATGCTATGATCTAGTATGTAATGATGATGATGTGTTGATTGCGAATCAGGGGGCGTGGATTGAGGTGGATCATGAAATAAGGTGATTCAATGAGTGATGTTTTGAATATTGTTTCATGATTCGTGAATTTAAAATTTGATTTTGAATTTTTTTGTTTGGGGGAAAATTTTGAAGCATATATTATGTTAATGTTTGTGGTGTTATAATTTTGGTATCCATTATTTTGATGTTCCCACTCAACCACAATGTGGATTATTCAAAAAATGAAAAAAAATTTATGGACAATAGTTTTTTAATATATGATTATTTTAATTAAAAATTAAATTTCTCATATTTGGAAAATTATTTTCATCAAATGGATTCAATTTATGAATTATACTTGTCAAAAATTATTTACGATGAAATTTTAAATTTTTTGAAAAATGGTTTAATTTTTGGTGAGTAGTGAAATATTGTAATTTATGGTATAAGATAAATACAGAATTATTGGGCAATGAATGATGAATGGATGATGTAAGAGCCTTCATTCCAATCTAACATTTAGTAGTTGCTTTATTCAGTATATGAAATCAAATGTAGTCACACTCTTGAGCCAAAATAGTATACTAATGAATTACATAATCAAAATACACCACTTTGATCCACTATAAATACAACCCCTCAGTACCGCTTATCCTCAAACCTCAATGCCAATATACCTATTTAATTTCTTCCTAATTTCCTTCCAAATAATATTTACCACATATAATAACTTTAGGTCTCATAAAAAATTTAAAATCATATGCCTTAAAATGAATATCAAGGAGACGAGTTCAAGAGGTAATATACTCTTTCATTTTCTGTTATTTTCATTTCAATTTCATTTATTTTCTTTTTCACTCATCATCAAACTTAGTAAAAGTTACATAATAACTCCAATATCATACATATAAAATAATTATATTATTTTTATAGAATAACCATAGTCCTACCTGACATCTTATCTTCTTATTCTATAAATGAAAAACATCATTCGTGATGTATCGATTCACCGCCTTCATTGATGAAGAGTTTTCATTTTCTGTTACCACAATCAATGTTGTTAATAAAAACATTACTATAGATACATAAAATTTTATTATACATATTATAATTTATAAAAAGTTCTATAACCAGTATATAAACATGATACTAAATAAAATGATATATGTTCTTATTGGTCGTAAAATCCACCAATATTAATTGAATCATTTTCATTAATGATTTATCTATCGAATATTCATCCGATCAAAAAAGATTATTTATGGTATCATTTAAAATTATATAAAAATGTTAAATCCATTTCATTCCACTTCTATATTTTTTATTCTATTTGACTTGAAAATCTATAATGAACCAACCATAGAAATAATGAAATAATTTAACCAGAGACAATATAAATAATTGAATATTTTTAATAAATGGGTTAGAAGATGTCATAAAATGGTCATCTAAGGTAGTATAAACATGATTACTGTTATGAAATATAATAATTATAGTATTTATTTCATTATAAAAGTTTTTTGAACAAGTTTTAAGGAAGGATAACCTGAGTTAAAGTAATATCCTTTTAAAAAAATCAACTTTTAATTTCATTTTTTTCAATATCTAAAAAGAATTTTTTTAAACATATACAACATAAACAGATTTTCAACTTCCATTATGCCTTAATGATTAAATGTTTTAAATATAACATTATTTTGTTATTATCAATGAAAACGATTGCCTTTGTATGTGTGAAATAATCTTTTAAAATAATTGATTTTCCTCAAAGAATACTTTTGTGATGTAAGTATTCATGTTTTATGATTATGTTCTAATTCGTCGGAGTTGTTTATGATGAAGTGTGGGACCTGTATCTCATAAAAATTCATTGAGTAAGTTTAATTTGGATGTTGACTGTAATTGTTATTTCATGTGTAACTATGATGGTTACACAATAAGTAATCCTTGAGAGTTAAATCATAAGGTAGTTATGATAGATATATTGTAATATAGTTGTGAGTGTTACAAATCATATGGTTGCCACAAGGGTGAAAATATTAAGCAAGAAATGCACCATGTAACTAAATGGTTTATTTATTTTTTCATTTTTTATGAAAATATCTTGTTTTAAAAATGTAAGTATATGATAATTTATTAGTGAATAATATATCTTTGTGAAAATGATTAAAAATATTTCTAATTATTAATTGAATAATGTATTCTTTTCCCTTTTTTATTTCAATTAATGATATTTTTGTGTTCATCCCATGTTTTTAAAAAAAATTACACGGTATTACAGATGGGTATGAAAAACGTAGAATAAAAGGTAAATGTTGTGATGATTTTTCATCGAATAATTAATGTTCTATTAAAATCAATTATATAATGAAAAAATGTACAATCTTTCTAGTATTACCACATTGTATACATGTATGGGTTGTTATGTATGAATTATGATCAAAATATATGAAAACATAATTGAAGATATATTTAAAATTTTAACAAAGTGAATTCTAGTTGAATTAAAAATATTATGTGATGATTAAGGTCATGAAATTAAGGTTGGTATCGAATATGGTTTATATAACTTTAGGGGGTAGTATTATGTTAATAGGATACCCATAACTAATTTTTAATTTTTGGTTATGTTAATATGATATAGAATATGAATATTTATACATTTCTTCATCTAATACATTTATTTTCATAATTCTTTTCCACAAAATAAACATGTAAACTAAAGTAGGAAGGAACTGAGAGTCTGATATCTTTCTTGAATCTACAACATGGAATTGTGGGAATTAGAACCAAGTGGTTTTTGATAGTATTTGATTAGTTTTTCGGTTTATAAATGGAAGTGGAATACATGAAAGAGAAAAAAATGGCTACCACAAAGTTACATGAGGATATTGGAACATTTTTTGAGGCAAGACCCTCCTACGTTCAGTGAATCTTCGAACCCAATATTGATATAAGGGTGTATTAATTTACATGAAAATATATTCGATGTAATGGGATGTTTAGATAATAAAAATTTTAGTGTTTCAATTTATTGTTTTTATATTGAAGCTGACCGGTAGTGGTCAATGATCGAGAATATTAGGGAATGGTAAGATATTTTTTTCCATTCAATAGGAAGAATTTAAAAATATTTGTATAGAAAAATATTTTTATAAGTCTATTCTATAAAGAATGGATATGAAATTTTATGAATTGAAACAAAATTAAAAAGATTTATAAGTCTTGTATAATGAAAACATCACCTGATTGGAAAGGTATAATCCAAATAATATTTATCATATTGATAGTGAAATGAATATTTTTTACAAAGAATTAAGGTTAATATATCAAAGGGATTTTTACAATGATGAAATCAATAGTTTTGAATTTTTTTTTGATATACTGAGAGTGTAGAAATTGAGTTTTATAATGATCACATTTACTTTTAAAAAAGATTTTGATAATGTCCAAATGGTAATAAATGGGAAACATTAAATCATATAAATATGAGGGAAATACAATATAATTTCCATCATGTGGAACATGAAGTAAACATCACCATGGAGATGGGAATAACAAATGCGAGATGTTTTTTCAATGTGGAAAGTTAGGCTATATGGATTTTTATTTTAATTAAAATGATTTTAGATTTAATTCTGATAAAAAACCATAATTTGTTTTAAATTTAGTGATTTAGGGTATTATATAAATACATACCTAAAGAAAAATCTAAATGATTGAGAAAATACATATTTTAAGAAGAAATATTAAGTGAAATAATTTTTGACCACATTAGTATATGTTGGACCATCAAATGAAGTGGTGTCATGTACAATGATTGGTTACTAAGATGTTTCTAATTATTTTTTGTACATGGTCTAGACATTTGATAATTTTTATAGAAATTTTGTGTAAATTGGGAATTTCACCTCATGAAATGAAACAAAAACATATTGTTAAAATGATTAGGGGAAAATGTTAAAGAAAACTGAATTATATGAGTCATCAATTTGTATTATGTGCAAAGAAATTTCCTAAATACCTTGTAGTTTTTCCTTTGGGAGTGTTTTATGTTATCTAAGGTATGGATTGGATTTCTATTTACTCTACTAAGATTAATTGAAGAGATAAATAATTTGTCTTTTATAAATAGTTTTATTTTGTATGAAAGAATTAACCCATTCCATTGATAACATATAATTAGGTGGAGAAACTATTAAAATATGGATAATAAATTAATCATTCACATATTGTTGAAAAAAAGGGAACCGTTTAAATAAATGAAGTGTCAGTGGTACAATAATTCATTAATATTTTTTCTGATGAGTTTCTTAATGTTATACCTAATCAAAAAGTTTAATTTTCAACTAAAATATTTCACGATGCAAAGAAAATTTAAAAACACCATATCGAATGGCTCAAGTGAATATTCTTGAACTGAAGAAGTACTTGCAGAAGTTTCTTAACAAAGTCTTCAATCATTATAGAACTTCACCATGGGGTACTACTTCTGTTTTGAAAAACAATTATGGTAATATATGGATTTAGATTGTTTATATATATTTGAAAAACATAACTATTATGAATAAGTATCCATTTCCTCATATTGTTGACTTGTTCGATCAGCTTAAGGGAGAACAAATATTTTTCCTATAATAACTTCAGATCAATGTGCGATAATCTAAATGTAAAGAAGGATGAAATTCCTAAAATATTTTTCCATACTATATATAGGAATTATGAGTTTATTTTATTCCCTTTGGATTAAAAAATTCTAATTTTTTACTTATGGATATAATGAATAGAATATTCAGTGAATATTTGGTTACATTTGTTGTTTTTTATTGATGATTTTTTTTTCAAAATTGTATTAAGTTCATGAAAAAAACTAAAGTATTGTTCAATAAAATATCATAAAAAGAAGCTATGTGGAAAATTTACCAAATGTGATTTTTGATTGCAACATATTTCATTCCTCGGGACCATTGTCTATTTGGTTGGTATAAAAGTTGATCCCTATGAAACAAAAGTTGTTGATGAATGGAGAAGACCTAAAAATGTCACTTTGATTTGTAGTTTTCTTGGATTAGTATGCTATTATCAATGGTTTTTTAAGAACATTTTATATTTATCTAGACAACTAACCATGTTACCATGAAACGTGGTTAAATTTATTTTTAAAGTTGAATGTAATGTTTATTTTCAGTAATTAAAGTGGAAAATGGTGAATTGCTCAAGTTTTGGACCTACCATCCAAAAAATATTGATTTTTTCATCTATAGTGATTCTTTATTGAAGGTAATTGGTTTTCTTCTGAAGCATAATGATCAGTTAATTGATTATTCATTAGGAAAACTAAAACCTCGTGAGTTAAATTATTCCACACATGATTCAGACTTAGTAGTGGTGGTTTATTCTTTAGAAATTTTGAATAATCCTTTATATATAGCCCAATGTAAAATATATACTGACCATAAAAGTTTTAAATATATATTTACTCGATATAAATTGAATATGAGATATATAATTTAGTTGTAACTAATAAATTATTATGATTTCCCCATTATTTACCATCATAGAAATGAAAAAAATTGTTGTTACCTTGAGTAGATAACATCATTAAATATTAACCATGTAATATTTGAACATGACCCCTGTGTTAATGATTTGATAAATTTTTGTAAGGAATTTGTTGGTGTGGTTAATTTCACTTTTTTGTTTTATGTATCAGTATAGTCGACTCTCTTAAATTGAATTAATATGGTACAAAAGGATGATAGTGAGTTACAGAAAAAGGTATAATTGAGTAATAAAGTTATGTTTACAAATTTTTAGTATTGATAATTATTGTCTATTGATATTATTAAATAGATTTTGTGTGCCTTTTGATTCCCATATGAAGAATGAGTTGTTATATGAAGCTCATAATTCTCCATTTTCAGTTCATCCTGGAAATACAATGATGTACATAGACCATTGGTGGTATTAATGGTGGGATGGAATGAAAATATATGTTACTAAATTTATACTGGATTTTTCACATGTCAATAGGTTAAAGAAGATAAGTAGATACCAAAGGGGATTCATCATAATTTTCTAGCACCACAGTGGTAATGGGGAAATATATCCATAGACTTCTTTGTGGGACTACTGGAGACATCTTGAGATGAAAATGTGATTTCAGTTATTATTGATAAACAGAATAAGTATGCTAATTTACTTCCTATTTGAGATCTTTATCTTTAGATAAAATTTCTCTACGATAACTCAATGATTTGTTCTGGTTACATGGAGTTCCTTTATAAATTATATATGAACATGATCCCATGTTCACATATAACTTTTGGTAAGGCATTCATATGTCAATAGGAATAGAATTAAATTTCATAAATTTTTTATCCTCGATCTGATGGACAGACTAAGAAGAACATTCATCCATTTGAGTACATTCTTAGAGATTATTAAATTTACTACTAAGGAGGATGGGATAAAAATATATATTTGGTTGATATGTTTTATAATAAATATTACTGATAAGACCATTTGATGAATTTTATGGAATGAAATTTCAGACTCCATCATTTTTTGATGAAGGTAGAAAATGGAAATTGATCGGACTAGAATTAGTATTGGAAGTGGTTGAGATAGTGAAGATGGTCCAAGAATATATGAGGACATATTAAAGTAGGTAGAAATGTTATGCAATTAATAGGAGGAATTACATTTATTTCAATATAGGGGGTCATGTTTCCATTAGAATATCTCAATGAAAATGTTTCATGCATTTTGGTAAGAAATGAATGCTAATTCCATGGTTCATTAGACATTTTCAAATATGGGAGAAATTTGTATCATTTGTGTACTAATTATCCTTTCCACTGAGTTTAACTCAAGTACAAAATGTTTTTCACATTTCAATTATAAGATAATATGTGATGAATTTATTTCATGTTTTGATCCTAGAAGTAGTTCGGTTGGATGAGAACATTTCCAATGAAGAAAAACCTATTCAAATTCTTAATCCTATAAATCATGAATTTTTTACTAAGGTAATTCACTATTTTAAGGTATTGTAGAGAATCCAAATGGTTAAACAACCAATATAAGAAACTAAAAATCATATAAAGAAATTGTTTCCTCACCTATTAAAGAAGAGAATAAGAATTTAGATGATATTGTTTTTAGTGGGATGGGGGACTGTAATAACCAAAGTACTTATAAAATAATTAGTTTTCATTATAATAATTAGTAGTTAAATTCATTATAAATATTTAATTGAATTATTGGTATTTATAGAAATTAAATAATTTAAACAAACAGAATAGTTTCCTTATCTATAAAATTAAAATTATAAATTGTGTATCTTATATGTGACAATAAGATATATTTATATCATAGAATAAGAATATAATAATTTTAAAATTATAAATTGGCAGTTGTTATCATTTTTGAAACATTAATGATGTTTTGAATCTTTTTAATCATTTTATTAATTTAAATATTATTTATTTTCAAAAATATAATCATTTTTTAATGTTTTTCTTTTTGGGATTATATGATAATTTTATGAGTCCTTGATAAAATTTTCACGGAGTGATAAAATCAGTTATTGTTTTAACATTAATATTTTTGAAATAAATAATGATTTAATTAAATAATGAAATAATCATATTTAGAAAATTATTTTCATAAAAAATATTCCATTATTCAATTCCACACATTAAAAGTGGTTAGGGTTAATTGTTGTGACTTTTCGTAAATAGGTGAATATTTGGTGAATATTGAAATATGGTAATTTACGATATAAGCTCAATAAATGAATTATAGGGTCATGGTTGATGTATAGATGAGTTAAGAACCTTTGGATCAAAGTAGAAATTACTAGTTACTTTATTTAGTATTTAGAATCAAACCTATTTATTGTCTTTATCTAGAATAATAAACTAATAAATAAAATAATTAAAAAAACCCCACTCTTCTCCACTATAAATACCACCCATCAATATTTCTTCTCCTTACACCTAAAATTATTATATCCTATTTAATTTTTTCCCAATTCACTTCCTAAGCTCCAATACCACATCCAATACCATAAAGTCTCACAAAATGGCCAAAACCAAGTTCCTTAATGAGCTTCTCAAGGAGAAAAATTCAAGAGGTAAAATTTTCCTTTGTTTTCTTATATTTTAATTTAAATTTATTTTCTTATCTTATCCCCTCATCACTACCCCTCATAAAAGTGACATGATGAATCCAGTATCTTATATATACTGTGATGTGACTTTTAATGTAATATAAATCACCAAACCTCTCCCCTCATCTTTTTATTCTATAAAATCAAAACATTATTTATGATTTGTAGATTCACCACCTTTGTGGAAGATAAGTTTATATTTTCCATTACCACATTCAAGATAGTTTAGAAAACCATTATTATGGTTAAATAAAATTTTATTATACATAATATAAGTTATATTATGTTATTTAACTAATATATAAATATGAAATTAAATAAAATGATATAATTTCATGGTATTTGTAAAAACTACCACAATAAATTAAATCATTTTCATTAATTTTTTATCTAATGAATAATCATAATATAATAAAACAAAATCACATAGGGTATAATTAAAAATTATTGAAAAATATTAAAACATATTTTCTCTATATCAGGTGTTTTTCATCCATTCATTATAAAAATTCATAATGAACCAGCTATAGAAACAATGAAATACATGCACCCAAATAATGGGATTAACTATATATTATTAATAAATGGGAGGAAATTTTTTATAAAATGTCTGTATGAGGTAATATAAATATTATTATTGTTCTGTAATATGTTAATAATACTATTTCATCCATTATATATGATGTTTGAAAATGTTGTTAATAAGATGAACCTGAGGTAAGAGATTTTTCATTAAAAAATTCCTATTTTAATTTCTATATTTAAGAAATTTAAAAGGAATATTTTTTTACATATATAGTGTGAGTTTATTTTCTACTTTATTGAGGAGTTTATGTTTTAATGTTTTCTTCCATATTACATTATTATTGTCAATTAAATTTATTCCCTTTTAATGTGCTTAATATTCTTTTAAAATAAGTCATTTTCCTCAAGGAATGTTTTTATAAACAAAGTATTCGTGTTTGATGATTATGTTCATATTTATGGACTTTTTTTAATGTAAGGTGGGACTTATATAACCCCTAATGAATTGGGAATTATTATGATGTATGTTTTTCATAATGGTTATTCCTTGTGTTACTATGATGGTTACACTATAAGGTATATGTGAGGGTTACATCATAAGGTACATGTGAGGGTTATATTGTAAGGTATATGAAAGGGTTATAGGTAATATGGTAACCAAGAAAGTTAAAATATTATATAATTAATACCCCAAGTATAAATAAAAATATTTATGTATTCTTTGTTTTATAGAAATATCTTGTTTTCTATAAGAAAGAACTTGATACTTTATGGTTCAAAATTATATCACTGTGAAAATGTTTTCAGATGTATATAGTTATTTATGGAATAATGGATTATTTCAGTATTTTTATTTCCCATAATGAGCTTTTTATGCCCATCCCATGTTTTAAAATGTTTTCTACAATGTTTTAATGATGGTTATGTGAAAAGAAGAAGTATAGATGAATTTTGGGAAGATTTTTCATGGAATAATTCATATTTTATTAAAAAAAATTGTATGAAAAAATAGATATTGTTTTCAGTTGTACCAAACTATATAATATTTTGGGATGTTATGTATGAATTATGACCTACTTATCAAAAAAATTAAACAAAAATGTTATTTGGGAAGGTAATAAAGTTAATACTAGTTGAATTAACTAGATTATTTAATGTTTATGTTCGGTTCTTTATATTTAAGGTGAAAACTATTACAACTGATTAAATGTCATGGGTTATGTTGTTCATGTCAGGGGATCTCAACTACCTCGACCCATAAGTAATCACCAAAATACTATATATTAGCTGTAGAGACCCAAATCCTGACGTACATGGATATTACATTACTTTTGCGGAATAATTAATACATGACATAAACATATTCCCAAAAACTTATTAGTTTAGTGTCTTTGGAAACTCGGAATGTAATCTTCTAATCATGGTGAATGATCTTCATCATCTCCCATAAAGATCATCCCATTTTTTGTTTTCTTACCTAAAACCTTTCTTTATATCCTGGGGAAAAGAAAACATAAAAAGGGTGAGCTCAAATGGTCAGTATGGGTAAACATAGAGAACATAAAACAATCCATAAACATTTGAATGCAAAAACATGAACATAAAATCTAAACATCAAAATCCTGAGCAAAGACATAAATCATGGATGTACGTAAGGCATATATCATAAAGGAACATCAATCATGATAAAATAGCCTGGTAATAAAACATGTGATTGGGGTTAACATTAATAACATGATATGATTTCCATAGTAGCCAAGGCATTGCTGCCAAGACCATCTTAGTGGACAAAGTCCCTTTCTGAATCGAGTTCACTCCTCATTCCAGTTCTGTATTACTGAACCGGATTAACTTACTATTACAGCCATGTCTATCTCATGAGATATAAATCTTTACCCAATTCATTGTAGGGAGATATAGGTCCCACCTTTCTCATAATGAAATCATTCTTTTGTGTTCCACAAAATCATAAATCATACATCATAGTATAACCCATGTAATATAATGGGATTCTTAAACATCATGCCATCATAACATAATCCATATAAAAAATGGATATCATTTTATCATAAGAAAAATAAAACCATATAAATAATGGATACATTATACATGAAACATAAACATATTAAATAATGTCATTTTAGATGGAAAACAGTTTTGAGAAAACACTTGAAATGAATTCTTGAGGAAAATATCCTTTCTTCTTCAAAATCATTTTATTTTCACAAAATTCTATGAAATTTTAAAAGAATTGGATTTTATTGAAAATAATCATGAAATCATGTAGAGTCATCTTCATGAAAATAAGGTGTTATGAAACTGTAAAAATCCGTTCATGCCGTATAAGTTAAAAACACATTCTCCTCGTACCATTGTCAAAAAAGTCAAAAAGTACATCGTATGGTAAACAAAAGAAATATTCCTTCCAAACATTGTGGTAAAAGTCATGAAAGGGTAAAAATGGATTTAAACATACATGGAATAATATTAAACATTTTATGAAAACATATTTAGAAAACATGGTCATGGATGATAAACATAACCCCATTAAATACTTATGAATAAACAATCTCAGATAAGAATGTGATTGAAATAATTATCCCTTACCTTAGGTCCGATATGCTTCGTACGTATCCGAACCTACTATATAATGATTTAAATATGGTCATTTACTTATTACAAAATCATATTCATTGTTATTATATCATATATGGTTCAGTTATGACTTTATATTACCTGTTCTTTTGTAAATTCCATGTTAAAGCAGTGTTTTGGGTAAAATCGTTTTATTTATCTTACGTGTTTGGAATTTTTGTTCTTGATATTATTAATTATATATAGATTTAATTAATTTCAGAATGTAAAACATGATTTATATATAACATATATATATATATATATATGATAGATCGGTAAATGGAATGAAATACACCGTTCATGGAGACGGTAGTCCGTACGTACGCATGAACGCTATTTTCCTTTCCTTATTGAATTGAATAGAATTAAGTAGATGAATATATATATATATATATATATATATATAAATCCAGTATCATTATTATGTCATATATTTCATGATTACATATTATATATACTTTATAATCATTAATGAATGGTTAACATGGAGAATGAATCTCATCGCGTCGTGGAGACGGTAGTCCGTACGTACGGACGAGCGATTATATCATTCCCATGATCGTGGGTTTGTATTGAAGTTTATGTATAATATTTCATAATCAATATCACTTTACAATAATCATATATAGTTATTTATTTACACCATTATACCCATCCATGTAAGGTGGTGGTCGAAAACAGATTACCCCACGGCGTGGAGACGGTATTCCGTACGTACGCACGCAAAGTGATTTCGTTTCCTATAGGATGGATAGATGGTGAAATAGGGTTGTTTCATATTTATACTAAGATATCATTATATAGGTAATAAAAATTTTATTACTTTATAATGATTCAACTAAAGAAGAAGAATTAGAAGAAAAAAGAAACATGAGAGAATCAGAAGAATAGATTACCTCTTCTTCGACGCACCTCCTTTAAGCCTTCTCTTAAGGAAATAGAGTTGGTCTTTTGAGAAGACCATAACCTCCAGAATTTTTATAGGGAAGTGGAGAAGATAAATTGGATGGGGTTTTCCGAGATTCAAGGCTCAAAAGGGTTGTAAGTGAAGTGGGAAGGGGTGCCCTTTTTATAAGGGTAGAAAGGGGCACCTTAGGAAAACTTAAAATATGATTTTATAATAAAGTAATATTTGGTTTTTAATAGCTACAAATTGATTTATTTAAAATCTAGGGAGGGGATGAGTCGAAAGCCTCTCAACCAATAAGTTTTAGACAAGTTTAGGTTACTATTTTATCCTTATCATTTAGTTTTACCTCTAAGTTAAATAATTTAACTTTTACCGTGTCTTTTTGTTTTCTTACACTATATGGTTAATAAACATACTATAACAAGCCAAAATAACCCCAAGTGGTTCATTATTAATATATCTATCCTTATCTAAGTCATTTTTCCGAACCTTAGATTTTTATGAATAAAATAACAATAAATAATAAAATATTTCTTTTAAAAACTATTTTATGTCAATTTTGACACAATTTGGTACATGATTTTTGTGAAAATCATAACAGCATAATTAGTTCAAAAAAAGTTAATTAAATAAATTCTAACATGTCATATTAACATATAAAATTATTTTAATTCATAAAAAGTCTAAAATTACATTTATTTGGGTATTGATAACATCAATTATATTAATATTTCATTAATAAGGTAATTACTGCATCATCATTGTTTCATAAATAAATTAAATTATCTAATGTCTAAAAATTATAAGTAAAATACCATTATGTCAGAAATATTT
Organism: Viscum album; assembly: GCA_963277665.1. NCBI lineage: Eukaryota > Viridiplantae > Streptophyta > Magnoliopsida > Santalales > Viscaceae > Viscum > Viscum album. The sequence goes on from OY728159.1 coordinate 31,574,989, forward strand.
TTATATTTCTAATTAATACTTATAGTCGAATTTATCTTATGTATATCCCTATATTAAAAATGTTTTAGTTATTAAACTTTGATTTTAACTATTTTAATTCTTCTTTAAATAAAATAATAATAAATGTCCTAATCTAATCCAAGTGGACCTAAATGATAATATTTAATTTCTAAGGCTGTTTTTGGTCGCATTTCACTTATTCAATTTAATTAGGACCTATGTTAGGGTAATAATAATATCATTTTTACCCTTAATTACCATATTTACTTTTAACCGTGGTAAATAAAAGTAAAAAGTTAGTATTCCCCAAAAATTATTTTTATCTTATTGAACCACATTTTTCTCCTTGATATTAACTATGTCTCTCGGATTTTCTAAATTCCACTCACAAAAGCGGTAAAATTATGTCTTATGTAAATTTTCAAACTCTCATAGGAGGTTGGTAAAAGATGGTGAAATGTTCAATAAAATTTTTATATGTCTAATATTATTATAAAATGAATCCAATAAATTACATTGAACAAATATAGGTATTATGTAACAATTTTGACCTAAAATAAATTTAAATAAAATAAATAATCATTTATATAAAAAGTCTGTTTTTAAATAGTAACCCAGTGTTTTCACTATTCATCAAAAATTGAAAGTTTTCAGAAAAAGCTAAAAATTCACCCTAGACTAATTTCGATATTCCGAATACAAAAATGAAGTCCATTTTGAAAAATATAATTTCAAAAAGTGGGTATTACAATTCATAACGGCTAGTTTATATAATATATCATTGTTTAGTTAAACTCAGTATTGCGTACAACACGCGCTATCGGGGAAGGTCGTGATTGCATGTAATGCAAGCCAAGTCAGGGTTACGTGTAGTGAAAGATTCATTTGTAGTTGCGTATAATAAAATCCAAACATATTGTATTTATTAGTTGAATATATATATACAATCAATGTTGCCTACGATAACTTCAAACGAATAAGAAATTTTGTGTAACACGATCCAAGAATAGTGTTGCATATACTACAAGCTAAAACGGTGTTGCGTATAGCGCAAGATAATCTTGGTGTAGCATACAACACAAGACATCAAAAAAATTAAAAATAATACTTCTCATAAAATCTCTGGGTGTTACATTCTACCCCCCTTAAAATGAATTTCACCCTCAAAATTCTTCAGGATTATAAATGAATTACTACTCGAATGTTTTAATAGAAACCCACATCGTAAAAATGAATACCAAAACATATCTTTTAAAAAATAAAGTATGAAACATAATGGTTACCCAAATTAACTAATCACTGGGTTTCCACATAGGATAACATAGGTGAAAATATGGATAAGGAAGATAAATCTAACCATCATGTTTTGATGGAGAGTGGTAGAGAACATGGTTATGAAAAAGACAACAATCACAAAACCATAAATTTGTGATGATCTAAGGTACCATCTGATTCATTGGATATAAGGGAACTAGGACAAATTTTTTGGGTTTCAAGATCATTTCCCTAAAGATGAATAATTGTTGAATTAAAATAATTACTTACTTGATTTTTGGTACAATCTTACTGTTGTTTGTGCCTTGAACAATTTCCACTTCATCTCTTAATGAAATGAAGTTGAATTTGTCTTCCGTGAAGTGTTAGCAGATCATGTGATAGAATGACGGGTCATTTCATTGTTCTCAAACGAAAGGTTAGAAAAAGTTATTCAATATACATAAGTCCATATATGGCGATATTAAACATATATGGCTCCATGAATGGACTTATACTTCATATATCATACCGCTTAATAACAAAACTAGTTTCTACTAACCAAGGAATTCCTGTAGGCCAGTGGTAGGCGATAAAGGCCTGTCACACTTCGGTTGTGGGTTCGATTCCTGCAACCTTTTCTGACGCGACAGGTTGTCACCCATCCTGCAGGTTGTCTTTTTTCTAAATCAATACTATTATAACAAATAGATATAGCCTTAAACAATACTATCTGATGTCCGACATAATCCATTACAGTCTTTAGAATTATCAAAAATTCATCTTTCCAATACCATAGAATAAAGAAAATGATTACTAGAAATGTCATCAACCAAGCATGTGAATACCATCATTTTATCACGACCCGTCCTCGGGGCCCGTGCCGTGACTACCCCAAGCCCGCCTTCCATAGGCCAGGGGATGGCGACTAGCACCAAGGCGTAAATCCCAGTAAAAAGGGACGACATTGCCTTTGAAAAGTAAACAAGCACCACAGAGTAAGCAAGCGGAAAAGTAAACACTAAGTAAAACTGTACAAGCTGTGCTGAAAGTAAAAAGGGGCCGGAAATACAAGCCCAACTGTAAAGTACAACTGAAAGGAAAAATAGCAACTGAAAGGAAAAGCCGCAGCGTCGAGCCGTCCTCTGGAAGTCCCACCTGAAGGGTGGGTACAGATAGCCTCCACAGCTCCTCGGTCCAGCCATCTGCTCCGAGTACGTCCCGCCCAGTGGTCCACCTCCAGGTACCGTCCTGATCCGCACGCCCCCACCTCGATCAGTGCTGCCCGTCGTCTGCAACCAACACAACGAAGTGCGGGCATAGCCCGTGCAGGGGTGAGTATAAGCTACTCAGTAGGGACCCCGAGACCCCCGAAGGTCTCCCGAAATCCACAAAGGATAATCCACAAAGGAAAGATACAATCACGAAGTAACATCTAACCCGGCTTAGGTATATGCCCATACATATACCTAAGTCATCAATTCCCGTTCGGATCCAACGTCCGAGCCCAAGCACAACCCAGTCCACACAGGAAAGCAAAACGTATACCCACACAGGATAGCTCAACACAATCCACAAAGGAGAGTAAACAGTAAATCCACACAGGATAGCTCAACACAATCCACAAAGGAGAGTAAACAGTAAATCCACACAGGATAGCTCAACACATTCCACAAAGGAGAGTAACACAAGATTCAGCTCACACATGTATACTTCTTCGGATGACGATAAAGATGATCAGATATAGATACTGAATCATCTAAGCTGGGACCCACATAGGATACAAGACCAGTTGTCTTCATTGATTCATCTATACTGGGACCCACATAGGATACAAGACCAGCACTCTTCATTGATTCATCTATACTGGGACCCAAATAGGATACAAGACCAGTATTGAATCATCTAACTGGGACCCACATAGGATACAAGACCAGCACTCTTCATTGATTCATCTATACTGGGACCCACATAGGATAAAAGACCAGTATTGAATCATCTAAGCTGGGACCCACATAGGATACAAGACCAACACGACTGGGACCCACATAAGATACAAGACCAGCATAGCTAGGACCCACATAGGATACAAGACCAGCTGTCTTCATTGATTCATCTATACTGGGACCCACATAGGATACAAGACCAGTATTGAATCGTCTAAGCTGGGACCCACATAGGATACAAGACCAGCACGGCTAGGACCCACATAGGATACACGACCAGCACTCTTCATCATCGCAGTCCATTGAGGATTTTTTCACAGTCTTCGTCACAATCCACTGAGGATCTCTGCACGGTCGTCGCCGCAGTCCACTGAGGATCTCTGCACGGTCGTCACCGTCGAAGAAGCAGTTGCAGCCAGCTCTATGGTTCCCGCACACAACAAGCTCGTTCGGGAGGGTCCGCTCCACGAGCCGAGAGGCCGATACATCAACTATCACAAAGACCGAAGTTGATGTATCCAAAAGTTCCGTATCATCAACAGGAACTCAACGTCGCAGACGACACGTCAATCAGACGCCCGGTCTGAGAGTTATTGGCTTTTTCATCCCAGGGGCCCGGTTGGTTTTTAAGGCAAAACCAACCCGACCGTACTCCACCTGTGTCCAAACCTTGGGTGGAGTGTGCCAAAAGATCTGTCTCACTTAGAGGAATTAAACGAAGCTGACGGAACGTCAATCGGACGTCCGTAGCTTAAGATATGAGCGTTTCCGCTCCGAGGGCCCGGTTGGTTTCGTGTACGAACCAACCCGGCCGAACCCAAAATATTCCAAAACCTTGAGTGCGATATACCGAAATGACCGTCTCGATCCAAGGATCGTTTTGCCGCTGACGGCGAGTCGTTTGGAGGCCCGTAGCTCAAGATACGACCATTTAGACGAAAAGCGTCCGAAGACGGGGGGTCCGGGCCCAGGTCGACCCGGCCCGACCCCCCCTGGGTCGGCCGAACCGGGTCAACCCGGTCCGACCCGGTCGGACCCGGTCTGGGTCGGCCAGGGCGCGGCCCGGCCGGTTGGACCGGCCTGGCTCGGCCGGCCCGGCTCGGCTCGGCCGCACGACGCGGGGGGGAACCGCCACCCCCGCGTGACACCCCCGCGGCACCCGCGGGGTGTCGGCCAGACAACCAGACCCTGATGAAGCCGCATCCCGAGTGACGCGGGGGGGGAGCTTCCACCCCCGCGTGACACCCGCGGGACACCCACGGGGTGTCTCCCTGGCGCCGGACGCGGCTTCAGCCGCGTCCCGCGCGCACCGCCGCCGCGGCCGGTGCCGCGGCGGTCTCGTCCGGCGGCGCCCCGAGCGCCGCCGCCTCCGGGCGCCGGCGCCGCCGTGCCGGCGACCCGCGCAGCCGCCGTCTTCCGCGGGCTGCCGGAGTCGCTCTGGTGGCCCAATTTTCTTCCTGTCTGCGCCGTTGCTCCTCCCGGGTTCCATTCTTCACTGCGAGATCGTCAAACATCCGTTGCGGCGCATTCCGTCGTCGCCCATCAAATCCGCACAAAAACGAAGAACGAAGGAGGGTCGTCGGGCCGTGTTCGTTTGGCCCGCACCCTCCGCGTTAGAGATAAACAACGAGAGGAATTAAAGTTCAACACATGAACGCATATCCGAAAACAATTTTTAATGAAATAAAATTGTTTCATAAAACGGGTTCCTCATTTGAACGGAAACAACAATTTTAATAAATTTAAATTTTTTTACAAAACCAGTTCTTTAACTTTTTAAATAAACATTTACAGGAATATAAAAAAAGGGGTAATTCCAAAATAATTCCCTACCTCATAGTCGTCGCGCGTGAGCGTTCTTCGCGGAATTGCTCATCGCGGAAGGTGGAGATCGTCGCGTCGTCGCGGAAGGGCGTCGCGTCGTCGCGGAACACGACATTGAGTCGGCGAACTCAACGGACCATGAAACATCAGATTTAATTTAATTAATTAAATCCGTGTTTTGGTAAAGAACCACGAAGGAGATTAAAAAGAAAGACCGAGACTCTTACCTCAAGCAGCCGATCGAAGATCCGTCGCGGAGGAAGAGTCGTCGCAGAAGAACGTTGCAGGAAGGGAACGTCGGCGTCGCGGATCACGGCGTCGCGTCGTCGATTTCCGGGTTCGGCGTTCTTCTCGTTCTTCGCGTTCTTCGCGTTCTTCGCGAAGGAGGATGAAGGTTCAAGGATCCTCTCTCAACGAGTAATCCTCCAAAAGATAGGTTGGTCTTATTTTATTATTATGCCAACACACAAAAAGTGGTAAGTAACGACCCATCAATTCGTTGAATTAATTCAACAAAAGAAACAACTCATTTAATTTACGAAATAAACCGCCCAATTAAATGGTCTGTTAATAAATTAAGAAAACGCGTCAGTTGACTTTCATAATGACGGGTTTTCGCGGGTGCGTTACTTAGCGGAAAGAAATGGCGGGGCTCGTGCGGGCCCCACCTCACAAATATCCTACCGAGGGTGTAGGATATTTTTTGGATAGCATCCTATCCAGATCAACTCAGTTTAAGCCGCTTTTAAGTGGCTTCAAGTGGCTTCCAAGTGTCTTAAGTGAAATAAAATAAAGTTGTCGAAAAATTATTTTATTTCTTAACTTTAAGCCCGAAAATTAAAAACCACACCCGAGCAAACGCAACTACAGAAGAGGCGTTTCTAAGAGAATATCGGTGCTGCGATTTCATCGGTGCCCTTGGAATTCGATTCCGGGCACCGGTTCAAAAGTTAGAAAAACCCGCTCGTCCGTTCACTGAACGTACCCGAGCCAAACTTCGGAAAATGATTCCGGGCACACCGGGCCTCGGAATCAGGTGCCGTCAGAAACTGCGCTCTTGTAAAATTCCAACGAAAATTAAGAAAAACATTTCTTTGAAATTTACAGGTCTTTACAGTACTCCCACCACAGAGATTTACGTCCCCGTAAAGCTTCAACACAAACTAGGGAAACAAAGGCGGTACTGAGCATGCATCTGAGCCTCCTGCTCCCATGTGCTCTCCTGGAGGTTCCCGTGCTGCCATCTGATGCGCACAAGAGGAATCAATTGCCCACATAGGACCCGCCCCTGTCGATCCTCTATCTCCACCGGGACCTCCGTAAAAGTCACCCCATCATCCATGTCTAGCTCCCCATAGTCAATGATGTGCGTCGGGTCGTGCACGTATCTCCTCAGCTGAGATACGTGGAAGACGTCGTGCACCCGGTGCAACTGAGGTGGCAGAGCCAGGCGATAATCCAACTTGCCAACCCTGCAGAGGACCTGGAAAGGCCCGATGAAGCGTGGAGACAACTTGCCGCCTCGGCCAAATCTCCGCAAACCACGTCGAGGTGAGACCCCCAAGAAGACGTGGTCTCCATCCTCGAAATCTAGTGGCCTCCGCCTCCTGTCAGCATAAGACTTTTGACGGCTCTGAGCTATACTCATCGCTCCTGGATGACCTGGTCCTTCCTTGCCGTGGCCTGGACCATCCCCTGTCCCATAAGAGCTGCTAATATTTCTTCTTTTCCGATAAGAGAAATCCGGTCTCATCCCCTGGATGTACCACATTCTTTGCCTAATACAGTCAATCCTGACATGGATGATACTAATCCATACCAAGGATGACGTCGTAAGGCCTCGACGCTACTACCAAGAGATCAAACCGTTACTCTCACCTCCAAGGGTTGAGTCACACTGTCGGCATCAGTGTGTGGTAACTGGGTCTCCTCCAGTAGATGTCTCACAAGTGAGGGTCAAGTCAACAGTCAAAACTGGAACCTCTTAGTAACAACACAAAAGAGGACAGGAATGAAAACATCACAAAGGTATGCGTCTTTCATTATTGCAGCTCATAATACAAAGACGCTACACAAAAGCAAAAAGGAACTAGAAGTACAAAGGACGTATCCACTAGTTCTGCTCCTGTCCATATGCTCCTAGAGCTCCATGATCGAAGGCCTCGGCTTCCTGAAGCTGAGCTCTCGTATGTCCACCTACTCCTTGCGGTCGGGGTGGACCTCCTGGTGGGGGTGGTGGCAACACCTCGAAGTGTCTCCCACCATCGGCTACTCGGCCAGCTCCTGTGCCTCATCCGCCTGCACCCTGCGGACCACCGTGGCTGAACCTCTGTCTGGGAGGTCCCTCTACCGCCTGCTGCTCATCTGTAAGACGAGTCGGGCAGTCTCGAGCCATGTGACCTCGCCCACTGCATGCGTAGCAATGTTTGCCACTCGCGTAGCTGGCTCTCCTTCGGGTGCCCCGCACAACCGAATCTTCATCTTGAGACTACCCATATGATAGTCTGGCCCGTTTGAACCTCTGTGTCACCTGTCTACTTCCAGCTGCAGAAGACCCTGCTACGGGCCGTCCTGCGGAGGGTCCTGTCACTGGAGCCTGCTCGGTGAGAGAACTCTCCACTAGAAGGGCCCTCTCTAACACCTCTGCCTGTGTCGGAATGTTCAGGGAGATCATCGTAGCCCTGATCTCGTGCCTCAGTCCCTTCTCGAAGGTCCAGGCTCAGAAGAACGGGTCCTGTACCATATCTATGGAGTAGCCTGAGAGATCAGTAAATCTCGCCGAGTACTGGGCCACTGTCAAGCTGCCCTGCCGCAGCTGAAGAAGCTCCTGTATTCGTACCACACAGAGGGTGGCTGGGACGAACTCGGAGTGGAAGATGCTCTCAAAGTCCGTCCAGAGGAGTGAGGCCTCATCGTTTACCTGGAGCATCAAGCTCCACCATCGACCTGCTGCTGCGTGCAGTAGGCTCGCCGTGAGGATCACCATGAGGTCTGCTGGTGTCCTCACTAGCCTGAAAACTCAGACGACCGCCTCCAGCCAGTTTTTGGCGGCCTGGGGGTCCGTCTCCCCACGGAACCTGGGTGGTCGCTGGCGCTGGAACTCATGCAGTGCTCTGAGGCGACGTGCATCGTCAGCGGCTGGTGCTGGAAGCATCGGTGGCTCGGCGGGTAAAGGTACCGCCGGTGCCTCTACTGACAAGGAGCCCTGCACCGAGGCCTTGTTGCTCGGTGGGCTGTCATCACGCTCCACTCTCAGAACCCTAGCTGGCTGCCGTCGTGGGGCTATCCTGAAAAGGAAACAAGTGCGCCACGGTCAGAACAATATACCTGGTGAGCTGACACAAGTAATCAAAAGTAAAACTTGAAACACACATGCAATCAATGTTTTCGTGCATTAAGTCGGAAATCAGAAGTCAGGGTCCTGGTGTACGGATACGTCGGCCGCCGCACCAACACTGGACTCCCTGGACTGATAACCACACCCAATATGCTAAACACTTTTTCTTCACATAGAAGAAAGATCAGAGTCTGCGGTAGAACCGACCACCTCTAATACCAATTTGTCACGACCCGTCCTCGGGGCCCGTGCCGTGACTACCCCAAGCCCGCCTTCCATAGGCCAGGGGCTGGCGACTAGAACCAAGGCGTAAATCCCAGTAAAAAGGGAAGGCATTGCCTTTGAAAAGTAAACAAACACCACAGAGTAAGCAAGCGGAAAAGTAAACACTAAGTAAAACTGTACAAGCTGTGTTGAAAGTAAAAACGGGCCGAAAATACAAGCCCAACTGTAAAGTACAACTGAAAGGAAAAACAGAAATTGAAAGGAAAAGCCGCAGCATCGAGCTGTCCTCTGGAAGTCCCACCTGAATGGTGGGTACATATAGCCTCCACAGCTCCTCAGTCCAGCCGTCCGCTCTGAGTACGTCCCGCCCAGTGGTCCACCTCCAGGTATCGTCCTGCTCCGCACGCCCCCACCTCGATCAGCGCTGCCCGTCGTCTGCTACCAACACCACGAAGTGTGGGCATAGCCCGTGCAGGGGTGAGTATAAGCTACTCAGTAGGGACCCCGAGACCCCCGAAGGTCTCCTGAAATCTACAAAGTATAATCCACAAAGGAAAGATACAATCATGAAGTAACATCTAACCTGGCTTAGGTATATGACCATACATATACCTAAGTCATCAATTCCCGTTCGGCTCCAACGCCCGATCCCAAGCACAAAACAGTCCACAAAGGAAAGCAAAACATATACCCACACAGGATAGCTCAACACAATCCACAAAGGAGAGTAAACAGTAAATCCACATAGGATATCTCAACACAATCCACAAAGGAGAGTAAACAGTAAATCCACACAGGATAGCTCAACACAATCCACAAAGGAGAGTAACACAAGATTCAGATCACACAGGTATACTTCTTCGGATGACGATAAAGATGATCAGATATAGATACTGAATCATCTAAGCTGGGACCCACATAGGATAAAAGACCAGTTGTCTTCATTGATTCATCTATACTGGGACCCACATAGGATACAAGACCAGTATTGAATCATTTAAGCTGGGACCCACATAGGATACGATACCAGCACGACTGGGACCCACATAGGATACAAGACCAGCACTCTTCATTGATTCATCTATACTGGGACCCACATAGGATACAAGACCAGTATTGAATCATCTAAGCTGGGACCCACATAGGATACAAGACCAGCACTCTTCATTGATTCATCTATACTGGGACCCACATAGGATACACGACCAGTATTGAATCATCTAAGCTGGGACCCACATAGGATACAAGACCAGCACGGCTGGGACCCACATAGGATACAAGACTAGCACAGCTAGGACCCACATAGGATACAAGACCATCTGTCTTCATTGACTCATCTATACTGGGACCCACATAGGATACAAGACCAGTATTGAATCGTCTAAGCTAGGACCCACATAGGATACAAGACCAGCACTCTTCATCGTCACAGTCCACTGAGGATTTCTGTACCGTCATCGTCGCAGTCCACTGAGGATCTCTGCACGGTCGTCGCCGTCGAAGAAGCAGTCGCAGCCAGCTCTAGGGTTCCCGCACACAGCAAGCTCGTTCGGGAGGGTCCGCTCCACGAGCCGAGAGGCCGATACATCAACTGTCACAAAGACCGAAGTTGATGTATCCAAAAGTTTCGTATCGTCAACAGGAACTCAACGTCGCAGACGGCGCGTCAATCGGACGCCCGGTCTGAGAGTTATTGGCTTTTTCGTCCCAGGGGCCCGGTTGGTTTTTAAGGCAAAACCAACCCGACCGTAATCCACCTGCATCCAAACCTCGGGCGGAGTGTGCCAAAAGATCCGTCTCACTTAGAGGAATTAAACGAAGCTGACGACACGTCAATCGGATGTCCGTAGCTCAAGATATGAGCGTTTCCGCTCCGAGGGTCCGGTTGGTTTCGTGTACGAACCAACCCGGACGAACCCAAAGTATTCCGAAACCTTGAGTGAGATATACCGAAACGACCGTCTCGATCCAAGGATCGCGTTTCCGCTGACGGCGAGTCGTTTGGAGGCCTGTAGCTCAACATACAACCATTTGAACGAAAACCGTCCGAAGACGGGGGGTCCGGGCCCGGGCTGACCCGGCTCGACCCCCCTGGTTCGGCCGAACCGGGTCACCCCGGTCCAAAACGGGTCACCCCGGTCCGAACCGGTTCAACCCGGTCCGACCCGGTCGGACCCGGTCCGGGCCGGCTAGGGCGCGGCCCGGCCGGACGGACCGGCCTGGCTCGGCCAGCCCGGCTCGGCTCGGCCGAGCGGCGCGGGGGGGAGCCGCCACCCCCGCGACAACCGCGGGGTGTCGGCCAGACTACCGGACGCGGCTGAAGCCGCCTCCCGAGTGACGCGGGGGGAAGCCGCCGCCCCCGCGTGACTCCCGCTGGACACCCGCGGGACACCCGCGGGGTGTCTCCCTGGTGCCGGACGCGGCTTCAGCCGCGTCCCGCGAGCGCCGCCGCTACGGCCGGTGCCGCAGCGGTCTCGTCCGGCGGCGCGCCGGGCGCCGCCGCCGGCTTCAGCGGGCCGCCGGAGTCGCTCCAGTGGCCCGATTTTCTTTCCATCTGCGCCGTTGCTCCTTTCGGGTTCCGTTCTTCACTGTGGGATCGTCAAACATCCGTTGCGGCACGTTTCGTCGTCGCCCGTCAAATCCGCACAAAAACGAAGAACGACGGAGGGTCATCGGTCCGTGTTCGTTTGGCCCGCACCCTCCGCGTTAGAGATAAACAACGGGAGGAATTAAAGTTCAACACATGAACGCATATCTGAAAACAGTTTTTAATGAAATAAATTTTTTTCATAAAACGGGTTCCTCATTTGAACGGAAACAACAATTTTAATAAATTTAAAATTGTTCACAAAACCAGTTCTTTAACTTTTTAAAGAAACATTTATGGGAATACAAAAAAAGGGGTAATTCCAAAATAATTCCCTACCTCGTAGTCGTCGCGCGTGAGCGTTCTTTGCGGAATTTCTCGTCGCGGAAGGTGGAGATCGTCGCGTCGTCGCGGAAGGGCGTCGCGTCGTCGCGGAACACGACGTTGAGTCAGCGAACTCAACGGACCATGAAACAACAGATTTAATTTAATTAATTAAATCCATGTTTTGTTAAAGAACCACGAAGGAGATTAAAAAGAAAGTCCGAGACTCTTACCTCAAGCAGCCGATCGAAGATCCGTCGCGGAGGAAGAGTTATCACAGAAGAATGTTGCAGGAAGGGAACGTCGGCGTCGCGGATCACGGCGTCGCGTCGTCGATTTCTGGGTTCGGCGTTCTTCACGTTCTTCGCATTCTTCACGAAGGAGGATGAAGGTTCAAGGATCCTCTCTCAACGAGTAGTCCTCCAAAAGATAGGTTGGTCTTATTTTATTATTATGCCAACACAAAAAAAGGGGTAAGTAACGACCCATCAATTCGTTGAATTAATTCAACGAAAGAAACAGCTCATTTAATTTATGAAATAAACCGCCCAATTAAATGGTCTGTTAAGAAATTAAGAAAACGCGTCAGTTGACTTTCATAATGACGGGTTTTTGCGAGTGCGTTACTTAGCGGAAAGAAATGGCGGGGCTCGTGCGGGCCCTACCTCACAAATATCCTACCGAGGGGGTAGGATATTTTCTGGATAGAATCCTATCCGGATCAACTCAGTTTAAGCCGCTTTTAAGTGGATTCAAGTGGCTTCCAAGTGGCTTAAGTGAAATAAAATAAAGTTGTCGAAAAATTATTTTATTTCTTAACTTTAAGCCCGAAAATTAAAAACCACACCCGAGAAAACGCAACTCCGGAAGAGGCGTTTCTAAGAGAATACCGGCGCTGCGATTTCATCGGTGCCCTCAGAACTCGATTCCGAGCACCGGTTCAAAAGTTAGAAAAACCCGCTCATCCGTTCACTGAACGTACCCGAGACAAACTTCGAAAAATGATTCCGGGCACACCGGGCCTCGGAATCAGGTGCCGTTAGAAACTGCGGTCTTGTAAAATTCCAAAGAAAATTAAGAAAATAATTTCCTTGAAATTTACGGGTCTTTACACATTTATCCCCAAATATCATAAGATATGTCTTTTTGGTCACATTCCAAACATTCGAAGGCCTTAATCATGTATTCTCTTGAAAAATTAATACCCATTGAACCTTAGTGAAAACATGAATGTAGTTAAAAGTTAACACTTTCCACATACCAAAATCCCAAAATTCTATATACTCAAACAATGATATCACTTCGTCATTATATCAATAATGAGCTCATGAATACTATAACACATATTATTTTCTCCTTATCCATTCATTATGCACATATCATCTTCTTTCCAAAAATATCTGAATAATATTCCATGGTTACCAGTACCATTCATCAGATACTTTCAAATACATTATGAATAACAATAGTGTAACAATCCTTAGACGATTCTTTATTCAATAGTACCATAAATTATTCTTGATAAACGTACAATCATTCCACTAACTTCTTAAACCACTGACTAAGCTTCATCATTTCTTTCATCTCATATTTCATTCGTAGTCTCTTCACCATCATCCACATAAATACTACCCACATGACCATGCTAATTCTCTTCATGAGATTTTATCTTAGGGCATTGGTTATCATAAGGCCCATACATTCCACATTTAAAACATCTAATCATTATTGATGTCGTAACAATACCATTATCCTTCTCCATGGTGTTAACTGATCCTTTTACTTTTGCACTTACCGGATTTGTGTCCTTCTTTTTCACACCCAAATCATCTTCCAGTTCCTTTGAAAGAATCTCCCTAATGCCTCTTCCCACATGATTTACATGAGAAAAATCGAACTTTATTCCCTCTTTGATCATCATGAAACTCCATCTTTCACTTATTAGCTGAGTCAGTAAACTTACCAAAGTAGAGATTATTGATCATACTATAAGATTTCCGATTAGTAATAATAACGATGTTTGGACTTCCAAATCCCGTTACATTTGGGTTCTAATGAAGAATATCATTCCATTGTCCATCATATCCACCCTTATCGTGAATCTTCATGTTTCTAGCCATTTTCTAAAACCCAAAAAGAATAGTGTGAGAGGAAAAAATCATGATAGGAAAACAACATAATAAAGATGGAGTACCTTCAATATCTAACATCTTAGGTTAAATTCTAATATCATTATGGTAATTCTAGGACTATAACCTATATGTATACTTATCCTTAGGGACATCCATAGAAATTACTTATAAATATCTCTTGGGGGAAACATTAGGTGTGATAAATCCATTCTCAATATGGTCTTCCAAAAACATTCTCATAACATAGAGCATAAAATTCCTATCCAATTATATATATATGATATCATTGTGGTTAAATGGTGAATGTTAATATATAAGTTGATCTCCCAACATAGCGGTAGTCCAAAACAAATTCGAGGAGTATAACCTCATTTTTCACCAATAACACTAGAATATATTTCTCTAAATGGACTTTTATAGTATGTTCCTGATACAGCAAATGATGGGAGATAAGTTAAAACTTCATGTTCACCAGCGATACTCATTCTTCCAAAAGGTCTATGTCAACATTGAAGTAGAATCCCATACCATCAGAAGATAGACATATAATTCTCATGTAGTGGTAGTCTATCTATGAATTACCTACCAAAAAGAATATCTTTCCTCGGATAATGTCATATTGTTTCTTTAAAAAACTATGGGATATAATTTGAAACTTTCTACATTGAACAAAAACTCACAGTCATAATATATTTTAAAAATAGTATAATCTTCAATTTTAAGAACCACTTGTCATTTTTCATAGCCTAAAGACTCTATAAAAATATAAATACCCCATATAGATGATAATGGAATGAAATATTTACTCACACTTGTATGTACAAGTACTACAGATAATGCTGGGAACACCCATATCATACCATAAGTATTTTCATGATGAGGCTGCTTATATTGTATAACTACCTCTACTATGAAGGTCAATCCATAGTGTAACATCCCAGGTAAATAATGAATAACAAATTTTCATATTTATTAAGATTTACGAATTAAATATTAATTTTACTTTAAAGGTGTTGCTATGTTCGATAGCGTACCCGATACGCAACAAAGAGTTTCTTTGAAATCTTACGTTGCACACTAGTAATAAAATAATATTATTTTAAAGGATAGTTAACACATAGCCGTTGTATTGGTGGGAATGGATAGAAATAACTAAAATATGATTATATATGTTTTTTAAATGTTTTTTTACTTTTATCTAATAAAAGATAAAGGCTTAAAATACGGAAAGAATTCAATTTTAGGCGTATATGCCCCAGTTTTCACTAAAGGTTCACTTATCGCCTTTTGATGGGGAACCGTCATTAAATATAGTTTTGTTCACTCTTATACATTCTATTGGACCAAATAAAACTCTTCTTTAGAATTGGGACATCAAAATTTACTTTGTGTAATTTTTTGGTATTTTTCCGATAAAGTTCTTTTTTTAATGAATAGTGTAAAATGTTGTATTTTAATTCGAAACCAATTTTTAATCTAATTTATTTATATGATCAGATTATCTTTTTAATTGGTTTTAAAGTGAAATTAGAATATATTTTTACCATTAAATCCAATAGTGGTCGTTGAATTAATTTCACTTTGAAATCAGACTTAAACTAGTGTCAATCTTTTGATACTTATTGTTTCATAAAAACACGTTATTTGCTCTGACAGTGGGAATTAATTATTAAATTAATTAATGCAAAATATATGTTTTAAATTTTGTAAAATGGACATAATTTTTTAATTCTGAATATCAAATATAGCTTAGGGTGATGTTTTGGTATTTTTCTAAAAAACTTTAATTTTTGATGAATAGTGAAACCACTAAGTGGTACTTAAAAAACTGATTTTTCGTTTAAATGAAATTTTACCACCTCTGTGTTTTGAATTTAAAAAATCTGACATACATGGTTGTCATTAAGAATTAAAATGTGGTTCAATGGGATTAAAATATTTTTTTGGTGAATAGTAACTTATTAAGTTTTAATCGCGATTAGAGGTAATTAGTGTAGTTTAAGGTAAAAATAATGTTTTAATAATATGAAATGATCTTGAAACATGTCCTAACCTCATTGGATGTGTCATGTCCAACCAAGAAAATCCATGGGTCAACTTGGGGACCCAATGGAGCCACTTTAGTTGGAAAATGACATTAATACCTTTTTATTTAATGTTAAAATAAAAATGTCACAAACATGAGTTGTTTTACTAAAACAATTTTTACATGGGGTTATAAAAATACGGTTTTTGACTATAAATATTCATTAGAAAGATAAAAATATTTACTACATCATGATAATTTTTTTTTATAATTTTTAGACATTAAATAAATTAAATTATTTATGACATCATGATGATGCAGCGGTTACCTCATTAATAAAGAATTTAAATAAAATGAAATGATAATGTAAAATATATGACCTACACTTGACCAAAACCTATTGGATGGGTGGATTTAGAACCCTTATCACCTTATCCTCGAAACACATCAATGTGGGACCATTAAAATCTGAAACTCATTCTAAAATAAAGTAACATTTCCTTACTTTCCAAGAGTGCCCCTCCTCTCCTCTTATAAAAGGCCCCACCTCTACCACCTCACTCACACTTCCAAAGACTTTTTCTCGGAAAAACCCTACCCATTGTTTCTCTCCACATCCCTATCTTACTCATTGAAGCCTCACTTTGGGAATAAGTCTTCCCGAGGAAGCCTTTGAGCTCAAATCTAAGAGAGTTACCCGATTTTAAGGTGATGTCTTCACTTGTGTTCTTTTGTTTTATTTTGCTTCTCCAACCCCCTAAAATCTTTTTATTCATTTCTTTTGTAACAAATCCAGTATATTTAATATACTAGGATGTTTTTATAAGAATATTTATAGCTAAAATTACACACATCTACATATAATGGTTAAAGAACATACTGTTTCTGTGGTTGGTGAATTTCTGCCTCACGAAATGATGATTGTTCAATTTTCATTTAATCACCTTTAATGGTGGCAATTAAGATGTCACTCTATTTATATATGATATATATTATGTTTATGTTTTCCTTATGCTTTTTTATTTTTCATTTGTGGTTTACCTTTATGGTTTCCATTGTGGGTAAACACGATAATTTCATTTTAGTAAGTGCGGACTACCGCCCCCTCAAAGTGATGTGATTCGTTAATGCCATATGCGGGACGTATAAAGTATGGATTTAAAGTTATTATATATGATGTTATAATTGAATTATAATATACCTCTATATCATTATTATTTCTTTCCATTAATGTATGAGATAGAAATGAAAGTAGCGTTAATGCGTACGTACGGCTTACCGTCTCCATGAACGGTGCATTTCATTTCTTATCCCCAAATGTAATGTACTATTATAAGTACATATTTATAATGGATATATATAATGTATGTTACATATAAATTATGAATATAATTCTGGAATTAAAATATACATACCTCTCATTTAGTTTGAATTCCATTAATATGACAAAGAAATGAACGTAGCGTTCATCCGTACGTACGACTTACCGTCTCCATGAATGGTGAATTTAATTTATTACCTCTAAATGATTATGTGATATTATAAATACATGTATATGATAGATATATATGATATCCAAATCAGGAATGTCATTCTGGATATAAAGAACCTTTGACCACACGAACAACAAGTAATTGTAAGAAGTCCACTTTCGACTTAAGAACCAAATATCGACAAAACAAACATTATTAACTTAAATGATTACATAATGTTTATAAAATGATTATAATCGATATAAAAGGAATAATGAACTTGAAAAAGGTTCTTAAGAAAATAGAAATTAACTCAAGTTTATTATTGAGGATGTTAAAGAACGATCGAGTCAAGTCGGACCCGAGGTAAGGGACTTCGTCTCAATCTCCTTTCATTGAGGCATATTTCGTTTTATACACAACTTTATTTTATATGGTGTATAAACCCCTTTGACTTTTACTTTTATACAAAAGTAATATTTTTCTATGAAGCATTTTACAAAACAACAAAAAGGAATGTTTCTTTTAACGTACGCGGTGACAACGAACTTTTCCACCACCGCGAGTATTATTTTGGTCTTTGGCTTACTGAACAAGCCGTAATGTTTTTTTAAAATGAAATAAATACCATATACTCTTTTATGTATTTTGGTATTGAAAATGGTTTTTATAATGGATTTTTTATGTCAATATATTTAAGTGATATATTGTTATCAAAGTGTGGAAATGTTTTCTTTCCATTATATTTGTTTTATGTCTAATGATTTTTATAATGGTACTTGGACATTTGACGGGTGGTTACGTGATAAAACATATGACGGGTGGTTCCGTGAATACCAGGATGGGTGGTTACATTATAACCTCCAATTAATTGGGTATGGAAGTCGGACATACGACTATTCCATTAAGTATGTATGGAAGTTGGCCATATGACTATTCCATTAAGTGATATGTGTGGAAGTCGACTGTATGGTTATTCCACTTAAGTATGTTTATGTCCCAAGTTACCTTTATATGTTATGTGTTCTTTATATGGGTTTTATGGTAATCCTTTGGTTACAAAAGGGAAAGTAATGATATTTTATTCAGTGAATAGTTTTTACTACTTCATGAAGGTGAAGGTATTACTTTGATAAAGTATACATGGTTTACTTGATGTTTGAAAAAACTAAGAGTTTTCATTCTTTGTGTATCCCTTACTGAGTTTTTTATGCTCACCCCAAGTTTGTTTGATATGTTTTTCCCAGGACTTAATGTGGAATAGGGAAAAGGATGGGATCAAGGGAAAGTCATGCTATATAAAACATGGAACAAGACATGTTTCTTTTTGAGATTTTTTTTATTCTATGGAAACTTGGTAGAAGTGTCTACTTTGTAAATCTTTTGAGATGTAATAGTTATGTTCTAATTCTCTAAAACTCTAAACCTGAAAAGATCCTCAATGTGAATTATTCATTTAATTCAATATTAAGTAAGGTTTAAGGCTGGGGCCTTATAGTTGGTATCAGAGGTCGGTTTAGAAAACTTTAGGAGTTAGAAAAGCGTAAAATTATAAGTTAATTTATGGTATGATTGAAATGATATAGAATTTAATGATTACCATGTTGATTCACCTAAGGTATTTCTTTGTTAAGAATGGTTTTTCGTAGAGGAAAAAGAAAAACTTTTCTGGGAAGTCATATAGAGGGAAATGACCTTTAAAATAAGTATCCTAAGATGGTCAGAATCAGAATTGAACAGTTTGTTGCAGTGATGGCTCAGTTGACTCAGGTGATAAGTGGTGGTTGTGTTTTTTCATGATATTTTGGTTTACTGCAGAAAGTAACGAGGGGCATGAAATTCATTTAAGGGTTGTCTTACAAACCTTAAAAGAAAAGAAACTATTTGGGAAATTCAGTAAGTGTGAGTTTTGGTTACAATAAACTTCTTTCCTTCGTCACATTTTTTCAAAAAATGGGATAACCGTTGATCCTGCAAAAACAAAGGTTGTTAAAGAATGGCCAAGACCCACAAATGTAACAGAGATTCGTAGTTTCCTTGGTTTGGCAGGCTATTACTGAAGGTTTTTTAGAAATTTTTCACGGTTATCTAGTCCAATGACTAAGCTAACTCGGAAGGGTGTTAAGTTTATCTGGGAAAAATAATGTGATGATTGTTTTCAGGAATTGAAAAGAAGATTGGTGAATGCTCCAGTTTTGGCACTACCTTCCAGGAATGGGGAGTTTGATATCTACAGTGATGCTTCATTGAAAGGAATTGGTTGTGTCCTAATGCAGAATGATCAGGTAATTGCTTATGCTTCACAACAGTTGAAAACTGATGAGGTAAATTACCCTACACATGATTTGGAATTAGCTGCTGTTGTTTTCGCTTTAAAAATTTGGAGGCATCATTTGTATGGAGGAAAGTGTGAAATATATACCGATCACAAAAGTTTAAATTATATATTCACTCAGAAATAATTGAACATGAGATAGAGGAGATGACTAGAATTAATCAAGGATTATGATTGTACAATTCATTACCATCCTGGAAAAGAAAATAAAGTGGCTGATGCTTTGAGTCGAAAAATTAATGCTTCATTAGAAATTTTGCGTTTGGAACGTGATCCTTTGGTTAAGGATTTGATGAAATTTGGCATAGATTTTTTTGGTGCACGATGGTATTCTGTTTGGTTTCAGGTATCTGTGAAATCTTTTCTATTAGACAGAATCAAGCAAGCACAGAAGCAAGACAGTGAGTTACAGAAAAAGGTAGAGCTAGTTCAGAAAGGTAAGTTTCCTGAATTCAACATTGATAATGATTGCGTTTTGAGATTTGGGAAGAGATTGTGTGTGCCTTGTGATTCACAGTTGAAGGGAGAGTTGTTATGTGAAGCTCATAGTTCTCCATTTTCAGTTCATCCTGGCAGTACTAAGATGTACATAGATCTGCGGGAGTATTACTGGTGGGATGGAATGAAAAAAGATATTGTTGATTTTGCTGTGAAGTGTTTGACATGTCAACAGGTTAAAGTAGAGCGGCAGTTACCGAAAGGGATGCTTCAGCCTTTACCAGTGCCAGAGTGGAAATGGGAGAATATATCCATGGACTTTGTTGTGGGATTACCGAAGACATCTCAAGGTAATAATGCGTTATTGTTGATCGCTTGACTAAATCTGCTCATTTCCTTGCTATATGAGATACTTTCTCTCTAGATCATCTTTCTTCGATTGTATCTTAAAGAGATAGTTAGGTTGCATGGAGTTCCCCTCTCTATTGTATCTGACCATGATCACAGGTTCACTTATAACTTTTGTAAAGGCCTTCAGAAGTCGTTGGGTACTGAATTAAATTTTAGTATAGCTTTTCATCCTCAATCAGATGGATAGTCAGAACGAATGATTCAGACCATTGAGGACATTCTACGAGCTTGTTTGATGGACTATCAGGGAAGTTGGGACTAATGTCTTTCGTTGGTTGAGTTTTCTTATAATAATAGTTTTCATTCCAGTATACAGATGGCCCCATTTTGAGATATTATATGGGAAGAGGTGTCGAACTCCAGCATTTTGGGATGAAGTTGGTGAAAGGAAGCTGATGGGACCAGAATTGGTAGAAGAGATGACAGAAAAAGTTCAGTTGATTCAGAAACACATGAGAACAGCTCAGAGAAGGCAGAAGAGTTATGCAGATAACCGGAGGAAAGATCTATCTTTCAAGGTAGGTGATCATGTTTTTCTCAAAGTTTCACCATGGAAAAGTGTGATGCGATTTGGTAAGAAAGGAAAGCTGAGTCCAAGGTTCATTGGACCATATAAAATTCTGGAGAGAGTTGGATCAGTTTCTTACCAAGTAACTTTACCTCCGAGTTTATCTCAGGTACACAATGTTTTTCATGTTTCTATGTTGAGGAAGTATATGCCATATCCATCTCATGTTTTGAGTCCAGAGGTAGTCCAGCTGGAAGAGAACCTATCTTATGAAGAACAACCAGACCATATTCTTGACCGAAGAGAGAAAGTATTGCGAAATAAGTTAATTCACTAGGTAAAGGTTTTTTGGAAAAACCTTATGGTTGAAGAGGCAATGTGGGAATCTGAAAATTCTATGAGGGATAAATACCCCCACTTATTTTGATAAGTGAATAAAATTGCGAGGACGCAATTCCCAAAAGGTGGGAAGGATGTAACATCCCAGGTAAATAATGAATAAAACATTTTCATATTTATTAAGATTTACGAATTAAATATTAATTTTACTTTAAAGGGGTTTCTATGTTCGATAGCGTACCCGATACGCAACAAAGAGTTTCTTTGAAATCTTACGTTGTACACTAGTAATAAAAAATATTATTTTAAAGGATAGTTAACAAATAACTGTTGTATTGGCGGGAATGGATATAAATAACTAAAATATGATTATATATGTTTTTTAAATGTTTTTACTTTTATTTAATAAAAGATAAAGTCTTAAAATACGGAAAGAATTCAATTTTAGGCGTATATGCCCTAGTTTTCACTAAAGGTTCACTTATCGCCTTTTGATCACGAACCGTCATTAAATATAGTTTTTTTCACTCTTATACATTCTATTATACCAAATAAAACTCTTCTTTAAAATTGGGACATCAAAATTTACTTTGTGTAAATTTTTGGTATTTTTCTGATAAAGTTCTTTTTTTAATGAATAGTGTAAAATGTTGTATTTTAATTCAAAACCTCTTTTTAATCTAATTTATTATTATGATTAGATTACCTTTTTAATTGGTTTTAAAGTGAAATTAGAATATATTTTTACCATTAAATCCAATAGTGGTCGTTGGAATTAATTTCACTTTGAAATCATACTTAAACTAGTGTCAATCTTTTGATACTTATTGTTCCATAAAAACACGCTATTTGCTCTGACAGCAGGAATTAATTATTAAATTAATTAATGAAACATATATGTTTTAAATTTTGTAAAATGGACTTCATTTTTTAATTCATAATATCAAATATAGCTTAGGGTGATGTTTTGGTATTTTTCTGAAAAACTTCAATTTTTGATGAATAGTGAAACCACTAAGTGGTACTTAAAAAACTGATTTTTCGTTTAAATGAAATTTTACCACCTCTGTGTTTTGAATTTAAAAAATCTAACATACATGGTTGTCATTAAAAATTAAAATGTGGTTCAATGGGATTAAAATAATTTTTTGGTGAATAGTAACTTATTAAGTTTTAATCGCGATTAGAGGTAATTAGTGTAGTTTAAGGTAAAAATAATGTTTTAATAATATGAAATGATCTTGAAACTTGTCCTAACCTCTTTGGATGTGTCATGGACGACCAAGAAAATCCATGGGTCAAATTGGGGACCCCATGGAGCCACTTTAGTTGGAAAATGACATTAATACCTTTTTATTTAATGTTAAAATAAAAATGTCACAAACATGAGTTGTTTTACTAAAACAATTTGTACATGGGGTTATAAAAATACGATTTTTGACTATAAAGATTAATTAGAAAGATAAAATGATGTCCTACATCATGATATTTTTTTTATAATTTTTAGAAATTAAATAAATTAAATTATTTTTGACATCATGATGATGCAATGATTACCTCATTAATAAAGGATTTAAATAAAATGAAATGATAATGTAAAATCTATGACCTAAACATGTCCAAAACCTATTGGATGGGTGGATTTCGAACCCTTTTCACCTTATCCTCGAAACACATCAATGTGGGACCATTAAAATGTAGAGACCCGAAGCCTGACGTACATGGAAATTTCATTACATTTGCGGAATACTTAGTACATAACAAAAACACACACTAAAGGATCGTAATAGTTTAGTGTCTTTGGAAACTCGGAACGTAATCTTCTAATCGTGGTGAAAGTTCTTCAATATCTCCCATAAAGGTTATCCCTTTTTTTTACCTAAAACCTTTCATTATATCCTGGGGAAAAGAAAACATAAAAGGGTGAGCTCAAATGCTCAGTAAGGGTATACAAAAGAAATAAAAATCATATCATATCTTTTTGAAAATCATGACCTGCAAAAGAGATCATAATATCTTAACATGGAACAAATCATAGAAGTGAAAATGAGATCACCATAATCATAACATGAAACTTGAAACTTTGTGGCATGCACACATAATCATGGAAAATCATTTCTTGTTAGTCATGACTCATTGCCAAGACTATCTTAGTGGACAAAGTCCCTTTCTGAATCGAGTAACCCTCGTTTCAGTCCTGTTTCACTGAACCGGTATAACCTACCATTCCAGCCATGTCTATCTCATGAGATATAAAATCATTACCCAATGCATTGGAGGGATATATAGGTCCCACCCATCTTATAATGAATCCTTTCTTATGTGTGCCACATAATCATAAAACATACATCATCGCATAACACATGTAACAAAAATGGGATTCTTGAAACATAATGACATCATAAATCAATTCATATAAGATAAAGGAATTCATAAAAATAATTCCATCACAACATGATCAAATCAATTTAATAATAGGGATAAAAACAGAACCCTTTATTATCTTAGATGGAAAATAATTTTGATAAAACACTTGAACTCCATTCTTGAGGAAAATATCCTTTCTTCTTCAAAAACATTTTTCCTTTCATAACATGTCATACAACTTTAAAATAAAAGAAGTTGATTAAAAATAAACTTGAAAACTTGTAAAGGAAGCTTCTTGGAAATAATGTTTTAAAAATCCATTCATGCCGTATAAGTTAAAAAAAACATTCTTCGTACTTTTGTCGGAAAAGTCAAAAGTACCTCGTACGACAAAAGATTCCTTTCATAGATATTACTAAAAACTCACCGAAGGGTAAAAATGGATTTAAACAATTGTAGGTGGATGGAAATAATATTACATATTGATGAAACATGGATGTGGATGATAAAATACACCCCAGTAAATACTTACGAATAAACAATCTCGGATAAAAATGAGATTGTGATATTTCCCTTACCTTAGGTCCGACTTGCTTTGTAAGTGTCCGAACCTCCTGTATAATGATTTAAATCATGTTATTGACTTATTACAGAATCATATTCATTGTTATGATATCATATATGGTTCACTTATGACATTATATTACCCGTTCTTTTATAAATTCCATGTTAAAGAAGCGTTTTGGGTAAAATCGTTTCATTTATTGTAGGTGTTTTGACTTGTTGTTCTTGACATCATTATTACTTATATCATGATTTACTTACTTCCAGAATATAAAATATGATTTATATATCATATATATTCAGTATATATATATATAATAGGTAGATAAATAAAATGAAAAACACCGTTCATGGAGACGGTAGTCCGTACGTACGCATGAATGCTGTTTTCCTTTCCTTATTGTCTTGAAATGGAAGTAAGTAGATGACATACATATGTATATATATACATAAATCCAGTAGCTTTATAATGTCATATATTTCATTATTATTTCTTATATATACTTTATAATCATTCTTAAATGGTTAACATGGAGAATGAATCTCATCGCGTCGTGGAGACGGTACTCCGTACGTACGCACGAGCGATGATATCATTTCTATAAATATTGAATTGAATTGGAGTGGATTATACAATATATCAGAATCAATATGATGTTGTAATAACTATGTATAGTTATTATTTACACCATTATACCCATCCATTTAAGGTGGTGGTGGAAAATAGATTACACCACGGCGTGGAGACGGTATTCCGTACGTACGCACGCGCGGTGATTTCTTTTTCCGTAGGATGGATAGATGGTGAAATAGGGTTGTTTCATACTTATAATAACATATCAGTATATGAGTGATACTGATGTTATTACTTCATAATGAAACAACCTAAGAAGAAGAAGTGGAAGAAGAAATAAAGATGAAAGAATTGGTAACGGTAATTACCTCTTCTTTGAAGTGCCTCTTTGAGACCACCTCTTAGGGCACTAAAATTGGTCTTTGAGGAAGACCAGAACCTCTAGGATGTTTCTAGGGAAGTGGAGAAGAGATTTTGACAGGGTTTGGCCGAGCTTGAGTGCTCAAATTGGTGTGAGGAGGAGAGGGAGGAGGTGTCCTTTTATAAGGGAGGAGAGGGGCACCTTAGGAATATCTCAAAATATTATTTTATATTAAAGTCAAAATCGGTTTATAATGGTTCCAAAGGGTCTTATTTCGAAGCTAAGGTGGGGATGGGTCTAAATCCTATCAACCAATAGAATTTAGACAAGTTTAGGATATTATTTTAACCTTATCAATTAGATTTAACTCCAAGTTAAATAATTTAACTTTTACCGTGTCTTTTTGTTTTCTTTCACTATATGGTTAATACACTTACTATAACATGCCAAAAGAACCCCAAATTGTTTATTATTAATATATATATCCTTATCTAAGTCATTTGGCCGAACCTTAGATTTTTAGGAATAAAATAACAATTAATAATATAATATTTGATTTAAAAACTATTTTGTGTCAATTTTGACACTATTTGATATATGATTTTTGTGAAAGTCATAACAGAATTAAATGTTCAATGCAAGTTAATTAAATCAACATTAATATATCATAGTAATCTAGAAAATTAGTGGAATTCATAAAAAGTCTCAAATTACATTTATTTCGGTGTTTATAACATCAATTATGTCAATATTTCATTAATAAGATAATTACTGCATCATCATTGTGTCATAAATAAATTAAATTATTTAAAGTCCAAAAATTACAAATAAAATACCATTATGTATGAACTTTTTTTATCTTTCTAAAGAATATTTATAATCTAAAATCCAACATATATAACCCTATGTAACAATTGTTTTGCTAAAAGATATATGCTTGTGTCAATTTTGTATTCATTTTAACTTAATTAAAATAAAGTGTCATTATCACTTACAAGTGGATCAATGGGGTCCCAAAATCGACCCAAAGATGCCCATGGTCGACCATGTATCAACCAATGGGGGTAAGACACGTTTTAGGGTAATTTAATATTATTATAATATTATTTGTTAACCCTTATTTACCGGATTTACCCTTAACCATGGTAAATAAAATATTTACCGCAGTAATTATTCAAAATGTCTAAAAATAAAAGTTATCTATTTACACAATTTGAACATCCTGATTCCAAATATGGAATCCATTTTTCTAAATTCAAAACACAGAAGTGGCAGAAATTAATTTAAAATTAATTCCCGCTGTCAAAACAAAAAGCGTGTTTTTAAGAGATAATAACTATCAAAAGATTGACACTTGTTTATGTTCAGTCTAATTGTAAAATTGTGTCCAATTACCAACATTATATTAAGTGGTAAAAATATATTCTAAATATACTTTAAAACCATTCAATATTATAATTTAACCACATAATATATTACGATGAAAAAAGTTGTTTTTAATTAAAATATAGCGTGTTTTTACTATTAATTAAAATATGAAAGTTGTCGGAAAAATATCAAAACTTTTTCTAATGTAAATTTTTACATCCTGATTCAAAAGAAGAATATTATTTTGTCAAATTGAAAATATAAACATGTCAAAAACTATATTTAAAGTGGGTGAGCCATCAAAAGGCGGTAAAACTGCATTTTTTGAAAAATACTTATTTTACCCGAAAAATTTATTTTGTTCTTATACCATGTTCTAGAAATGTGTAAGATGAATAATAATGTTATAAAATTCAAAATTTAGTTAATACTATTCATAACGGCTAGTTCATGACAATATTATAATAATATAACATTGTTTATTAAAACCCGGTATTGCGTACAACACATGCTATCGAGGAAGGTCGCGATTGCGTGTAATGCAAGCCAAGTCAGGGTTGCGTGTTGTGAAAGAATCCTTCATTGTTTCGTATAACAGAATCCATCCATATTTCATTTATACATTTAATATATATATATATATATATATACTCAATATTTCGTAGAATAACTATTATCAAAATTGTGTGTAACACGATCCAAGAATAGTGTTGCGTATACTGCAAGCTAATACGGTGTTGCGTATAGCGCAAGGTAATCTTGGTGTAGAATACAACATAAGACATTAATGAAATTAAAATAATATTTTTTTTATAAAATCTCGGGGTGTTACATTCTACCCCCCTTAAAATGAATTTCGCCCTCAAAATTCGTCGGGGTTATAAATGGTTTACTATTTGAAAGTTTCTTTGATAGAAACCCACATCGTAAAAAGGAATACCAAAACTTATCTTTAAAAACAAAAGTATGAAACGTAACAGTTACCCAAATAAACTAATCACTGGGTTTCCACATAGGTGAAAATATGGATATGGAAGAGAAATCTAACCATCATGTTCTGATGGAGAGTGGTAGAGAACATGGCTATGGAAAAGCCAACAATCACAAATCCATAAATTTGTGACGATCTAAGATACCATCTAATTAATCAGATATAAGGGCACTAGGACAACATTTTTGGTTTTCAAGATCATTTCCCTAAAGTTGATGAATTAAAAGAAATACTTACATGATTTTGTTACAATCTCACTGTTGTTCGTGAATTGAACAATTTCCACTTCATATCATAAAGAAATGATGTTGAATTTGTTATTCGTGAAGCATTAGCAGATCATGTGATAGAAGGATGGGTCATTCCATCTATTTCAAACAAAGGGTTAGCAAAAGTTATAAGTCCATCTTATAGTGAGATTAATCGTATATGGTTCCAAAAATGAACTTATACTTCATATATCATACCGCTTAATAAAATAAAACTAGTTTCTACTAAACGGGGACTTCCTGTAGGCCAGTGGTAGGCGATAAAGGCCAGTCGCACTTCGGTTGTGGGTTCGATTCCCACAGCCTTGTCCGAAGCGATGGGCTGTCGCCCGTCCTGCAGGTTGTCCTTTTTCTAAAACTATATTACTATAACATCCCATCAATAATATCGAAAAAACTTCTATCCTTAAACAATACTAACTTATGTCCAACATAATCCATTCTAATCTTTAGGCTTATCCATAATACTGCAGTCCATTCTCATAACATAGTGAAAACGATTACCAGAGATTTAATACCATCGTTGATCCCCATATATCATAAGATATGTTTTGTTGGTCACATTCCAAACATTCAAAGTCCTTAATCATGTATTCTCTTGAATACCCATTGAACCTTAGTGAAAACTTGAATGTAGTTAAAAGTTAACACTTTACACATACCAAAATCCTCAAAATTATTTATACTCAAACCATGATATCACTTAGTCTTTATATCAATCATGAGCTCATGAATACAATCAAACATCTCATTATCTTCTTATCCTTTCATTATGCACTTATCATCTACTTTCCAAAAGTATCTGAATAACCTTTCATGGTTACTGGTAACATTAATCAGACAACAATGTAACAATCCTTACATGTCTCTTTATTCCATAGTACCATGAGATTACTTATACAACATTACACATGATAAACATGTAATCATTCCACTACATTCTTAAACCATTGACCGAGCTTCAACAATTCTTTCCTCTCACATATCATTTGTAGTCTCTTCATCATCATCAACATAAATACTTCCCATACGACCATACTGATTATCTTCATGAGACTTTCCCTTAGGGCATTGGTTTGCATAATGCCCATACATTCCACATTTAAAACATTTAACCATTGTTGATGTCGTAGCAATACCATTATCCTCATCCATGGTGTTAACTGAACCTTTTCCTTTGCACTTACTTTCTTTGTGTCCTTTTTTTCCACACCCAAAGCATCTTCCAGTTCCTTTGAAACATTCTCCTTGATGCCTCTTCCCACATGATTTACATAGGGGGAATTGAACTTTCTTTCCTCTATGATCATCATGAAACTCCATCTTTCTCTTATTAGCCGAGTCAGGAAACTTACCAAATTTTACTTTATTGATCATATTATGAGATTGCTGATTCGGCATAATAATGATGTTTGGACATCCAAATCCCATTTCATTATGAATAATATCATTCCATTGTCCACCATATCCTCCATTATCGTGAATCATCTTGTTTCCAACGATTTTCTAAAACCCCAAAAAAAAAGTGTTAGAGGCAAAAATCATAATAAAGGGGGAGTAACTTCAATATCCAACATCTTAGGTTTAATTCTATGATCGTTAGCGTAATTCTATTACTATAACCTATACGTATACTTATCCCTAGGGACATCCCTAGACATACCTTAGAAATATCTCTAGGGATCTCACTAAAGTTTTCGCATCCTAGTTTCCAAAGGTTGACTAAACCTTTCCTCTGATACCAACTGTAGAGACCCGAAACCTGACATACATGGACATTTCATTACATTTGCGGAATACTTAGTACATAACAAAAACACACACTAAAGGATCGTAATAGTTTAGTGTCTTTGGAAACTCGGAACGTAATCTTCTAATCGTGGTGAAAGTTCTTCAATATCTCCCATAAAGGTCATCCCTTTTTTTTACCTAAAACCTTTCATTATATCCTGGGGAAAAGAAAACATAAAAGGGTGAGCTCAAATGCTCAGTAAGGGTATACAAAAGAAATAAAAATCATATCATATCTTTTTGAAAATCATGACCTGCAAAAGAGATCATAATATCTTAACATGGAACAAATCATAGAAGTGAAAATGAGATCACCATAATCATAACATGAAACTTGAAACTTTGTGGCATGCACACATAATCATGGAAAATCATTTCTTGTTAGTCATGACTCATTGCCAAGACTATCTTAGTGGACAAAGTCCCTTTCTGAATCGAGTAACCCTCGTTTCAGTCCTGTTTCACTGAACCGGTATAACCTACCATTCCAGCCATGTCTATCTCATGAGATATAAAATCATTACCCAATGAATTGGAGGGAGATATAGGTCCCACCCATATTATAATGAATCCTTTCTTATGTGTGCCACATAATCATAAAACATACATCATCACATAACACATGTAACAAAAATGGGATTCTTGAAACATCATGACATCATAAATCAATTCATATAAGATAAAGGAATTCATAAAAATAATTCCATCACAACATGATCAAATCAATTTAATAATAGGGATAAAAACAGAACCCTTTATTATCTTAGATGGAAAATAATTTTGATAAAACACTTGAACTCCATTCTTGAGGAAAATATCCTTTCTTCTTCAAAAACATTTTTCCTTTCATAACATGTCATACAACTTTAAAATAAAAGAAGTTGATTAAAAATAAACTTGAAAACTTGTAAAGGAAGCTTCTTGGAAATAATGTTTTAAAAATCCATTCATGCCGTATAAGTTAAAAAAAACATTCTTCGTACTTTTGTCGGAAAAGTCAAAAAGTACCTCGTACGACAAAAGATTCCTTTCATAGATATTACTAAAAACTAACCGAAGGGTAAAAATGGATTTAAACAATTGTAGGTGGATGGAAATAATATTACATATTGATGAAACATGGATGTGGATGATAAAATACACCCCAGTAAATACTTACGAATAAACAATCTCGGATAAAAATGAGATTGTGATATTTCCCTTACCTTAGGTCCGACTTGCTTTGTAAGTGTCCGAACCTCCTGTATAATGATTTAAATCATGTTATTGACTTATTACAGAATCATATTCATTGTTATGATATCATATATGGTTCACTTATGACATTATATTACCCGTTCTTTTATAAATTCCATGTTAAAGAAGCGTTTTGGGTAAAATCGTTTCATTTATTGTAGGTGTTTTGAATTGTTGTTCTTGACATCATTATTACTTATATCATGATTTACTTACTTCCAGAATATAAAATATGATTTATATATCATATATATTCAGTATATATATATATATATAATAGGTAGATAAATAAAATGAAAAACACCGTTCATGGAGACGGTAGTCCGTACGTACGCATGAACACTGTTTTCCTTTCCTTATTGTCTTGAAATGGAAGTAAGTAGATGACATACATATGTATATATATACATAAATCCAGTAGCTTTATAATGTCATATATTTCATTATTATTTCTTATATATACTTTATAATCATTCTTAAATGGTTAACATGGAGAATGAATCTCATCGCGTCGTGGAGACGGTACTCCGTACGTACGCACGAGCGATGATATCATTTCTATAAATATTGAATTGAATTGGAGTGAATTATATAATATATCAGAATCAATATGATGTTTTAATAACTATGTATAGTTATTCTTTACACCATTATACCCATCCATGTAAGGTGGTGGTGGAAAATAGATTACACCACGGCGTGGAGACGGTATTCCGTACGTACGCACGCGCGGTGATTTCTTTTTCCGTAGGATGGATAGATGGTGAAATAGGGTTGTTTAATACTTATAATAACATATCAGTATATGAGTGATACTGATTTTATTACTTCATAATGAAACAACCTAAGAAGAAGAAGTGGAAGAAGAAATAAAGATGAAAGAATTGGTAACGGTAATTACCTCTTCTTTGAAGTGCCTCTTTGAGACCTCCTCTTAGGGCACTAAAATTGGTCTTTGAGGAAGACCAGAACCTCTAGGATGTTTCTAGGGAAGTGGAGAAGAGATTTTGACAGGGTTTGGCCGAGCTTGAGTGCTCAAATTGGTGTGAGGAGGAGGGGGAGGAGGTGTCCTTTTATAAGGGAGGAGAGGGGCACCTTAGGAATATCTCAAAATATTATTTTATATTAAAGTCAAAATCGGTTTATAATGGTTCCAAAGGGTCTTATTTTGAAGCTAAGGTGGGGATGGGTCGAAATCCTATCAACCAATAGAATTTAGACAAGTTTAGGATATTATTTTAACCTTATCAATTAGATTTAACTCCAAGTTAAATAATTTAACTTTTACCGTGTCTTTTTGTTTTCTTTCACTATATGGTTAATACACTTACTATAACATGCCAAACGAACCCCAAATTGTTTATTATTAATATATATATCCTTATCTAAGTCATTTGGCAGAACCTTAGATTTTTAGGAATAAAATAAAAATTAATAATATAATATTTGATTTAAAAACTATTTTGTGTCAATTTTGACACTATTTGATATATGATTTTTGTGAAAGTCATAACAGAATTAAATGTTCGAATAAAGTTAATTAAATCAACATTAATATATCATAGTAACCTAGAAAATAAGTGGAATTCATAAAAAGTCTCAAATTACATTTATTTTGGTGTTTATAACATCAATTATGTCAATATTTCATTAATAAGATAATTACTGCATCATCATTGTGTCATAAATAAATTAAATTATTTAAAGTCTAAAAATTACAAATAAAATACCATTATGTATGAAATGTTTTTATCTTTCTAATTAATATTTATAATCTAAAATCCAACATATATAACCCTATGTAACAATTGTTTTGCTAAAAGATATATGCTTGTGTCAATTTTGTATTCATTTTAACTTAATTAAAATAAAGTGTCATTATCACTTACAAGTGGATCAATGGGGTCCCAAAATCGACCCAAAGATGCCCATGGTCGACCATGTATAAACCAATGGGGGTAAGACACGTTTTAGGGTAATTTAATATTATTATAATATTATTTGTTAACCCTTATTTACCAGATTTACCCTTAACCATGGTAAATAAAATATTTACCGCAGTAATTATTCAAAATGTCTAAAAATAAAAGTTATCTATTTACACAATTTGAAAATCCTGATTCCAAATATGGAATCTATTTTTCTAAATTTAAAACACAGAAGTGGCAGAAATTAATTTAAAATTAATTCCCGCTGTCAAAACAAAAAGCGTGTTTTTAAGAGATAATAACTATCAAAAGATTGACACTTGTTTATGTTCGGTTTAATTGTAAAATTGTGTCCAATGACCAACATTATATTAAGTGGTAAAAATATATTCTAAATATACTTTAAAACCATTCAATATTATAATTTAACCACATAATATATTACGATGAAAAAAGTTGTTTTTAATTAAAATATAGCGTGTTTTTACTATTCATTAAAATATGAAAGTTGTTGGAAAAATATCAAAACTTTATCTAATGTAAATTTTTACATCCTGATTCAAAAGAAGAATATTATTTTGTCAAATTGAAAATATAAACATGTCAAAAACTATATTTAATGTGGGTGCGCCATCAAAAGGCGGTAAAACTGTATTTTTTGAAAAATACTTATTTTACCCGAAAAATTTATTTTGTTCTTATACCATGTTCTAGAAATGTGTAAGATGAATAATAATGTTATAAAATTCAAAATTTAGTTAATACTATTCATAACGGCTAGTTCATGACAATATTATAATAATATAACATTGTTTATTAAAACCCGGTATTGCGTACAACACATGCTATCGAGGAAGGTCGCGATTGCGTGTAATGCAAGCCAAGTCAGGGTTGCGTGTTGTGAAAGAATCCTTCATTGTTTCATATAACAGAATCCATCCATATTTTATTTATACATTTAATATATATATATATATATACTCAATGTTTCGTAGAATAACTATTATCAAAATTGTGTGTAACATGATCCAAGAATAGTGTTGCGTATACTGCAAGCTAATACGGTGTTGCGTATAGCGCAAGGTAATCTTGGTGTAGAATACAACAGAAGACATTAATGAAATTAAAATAATTTTTTTTTTTATAAAATCTCGGGGTGTTACATAAAATCCGAAACTCATTCTAAAATAAAGTAACATTTCCTTACTTTCCAAGAGTGCCCCTCCTCTCCTCTTATAAAAGGCCCCCACCTCTACCACCTTACTCACACTTCCCAAGCCTTTTGCTCAGCCAACCCCTGCCCACTTTGTCTCTCCACATACCTATATTACTCATTGAAGCCACACTTTGGGAATAAGTCTTCCCAAGAAAGCCTTTGAGCTCAAATCTAAGAGAGTTACCCGATTTTAAGGTGATGTCTTCACTTGTGTTCTTTTGTTTTATTTTGCTTCTCCAACCCCCTAAACTCTTTTTATTCATTTCGTTTGTAACAACTCCAGTATCTTCAATATACTAGGATGTTTTTATAAGAATATTTAGAGCTAAAATTACACACATCTACATCTAATGGTTAAATAACATACTGTTTCTGTGGTTGGCGAATTTCTGCCTCACGAAACGATGATTGTTCAATTTTCTTTTAAACACCTTTAATGGTGTCCATTAAGATGTCACTCTATTTATATATGATATATATATTATGTTTATGTTTTCCTTATGCTTATTTATTTTTCATTTGTGATTTACCTTTATGGTTTCCATTGTAGGTAAACATGATAATTTCTTTTTAGGAAGTGCGGACTACCGCCCCCTCAAAGTGATGTGATTCATTAATGCCATATGTGGGACATATAAAGGATGGATTTAAAGTTATTATATATTTTGTTATACTAGAATTATAGTATACCTCTATATCATTATTATTTCTTTCCATTAATGTATGAGATAGAACTGAAAGTAGCGTTCATGCGTACGTACGGCTTACCGTCTCCATGAACGGTGCATTTCATTTCTTATCCCCAAATGTAATGTACTATTATAAGTACATATTTATAATGGATATATATAATGTATGTTACATATAAATGATTAATATAATTCTGGAATTAAAATATACATACCTCTCATTTAGTTTTAATTCCATTAATATGAAAAAGAAATGAACGTAGCGTTCATGCGTACGTACGGCTTACCGTCTCCATGAACGGTGCATTTCATTTCTTACCTCTAAATGATTATGTGATATTATAAATACATGTATATGATAGATATATATGATATCCAAATCAGGAATTTCATTCTGGATATAAAGAACCTTTGACCACATGAACAACAAGTAATTGTAAGAAGTCCACTTTCGACTTAAGAACCAAATATCGACAAAACAAACATTATTAAGTTAAATGATTACATAATGTTTATAAAATGGAAATAAGCGATATAAAAGAAATAATTAACTTGAAAAAGGTTCTTAAGCAAATATAAATTAACTCAAGTTTATTAATCAGGATGTTAAAGAACGATCGAGTCAAGTCGGACCCGAGGTAAGGGACTTCGTCTCAATCTCCTTTCATTGAGGCATATTTCGTTTTATACACAACTTTCTTTTATATGGTGTATAAACCCCTTTGACTTTTACTTTTATACAAAAGTAATCTTTTTCTACGAAGCGTTTTACAAAATGACAAAAAGGAATGTTTCTTTTAACGTACGTGGTGACAACAACCTTTTCCACCACCACGAGTATTATTTTGGTCTTTGGCTTCCTGAACAAGCCGTAATGTTTTTTTAAAATGAAATAAATACCATATACTCTTTTATGTTTTTTTTAAAAAAAATTGGGGCCGGAGACTCATTTTTTTATTATTAAATCAAAGCAAAGACCTCTTTTAACTGGGTATAGGGAAACCCATTACATAGCCCGAAGGCCCAGTGGGCTTGTAGCCCATTACAAAGCCCGAAGGCCCAAATTCTAAGGCCAATTCACATTCTGTGAATAGTAACATGCTGCTACAGAAAGTTTCTTCATTCCACACTTTAAAGAACCCATCTAGATCGTTACATTTCCATCTCAAATGATACATATTTATAGAGATAATGACTAAAATGTATTCCTTAGAAAAAATACCAGTCCATTATAGTGTTTTATTCCCTTTTTCATTCATTTTATTCTTTAACATGCATAAAAATTTACAATGAAACATTATTTTGTATGAAAACTATAATTCCTCAACTTTATTCTATCTTTTTTTGAAATAAAATATTATTGCTACCTTATTTTATAAGAATAAATTATTCCTTCTTCCTTTACTTTTCTAAAAATATAGTGTATAGAAATAATTCTATGTTCTCTTCTTTTTTCGTCACATACAAATAAATTCATAATATCTCTTTTATTCGTCTGACATATTCTTATTTTTATTCTTCGTTTTTTCCTCACATAAGAAATTTTTCTCTAAATAGCGTGTCAGGTATCACTTATTCAATATCTACAAATTATAGACTGTCTTCATAAAATGGTTGGATTAGATATGTCACAAATTCATAATTTCTCAGACTAATAATAAATGTGACATTAAAATTTTTGTTACATTATAAAGGTCCAAAATCCCAATTAAGATAATAAAATGATTATCATAATATACGGAAACTTACCAACATCACCGTTTTCCTTCAAAATCACGGGAAATATATCTAAAATTTTCATTATAATATTCATAACTATAAGACATCAAAAACCATTATAGATAATTGATCCTCCCCTTTATTAGTGTTATTTATTCTTAATTATATCACATTAGTAATGTAATATGTTCA
Source organism: Viscum album (assembly GCA_963277665.1). NCBI lineage: Eukaryota > Viridiplantae > Streptophyta > Magnoliopsida > Santalales > Viscaceae > Viscum > Viscum album. The sequence continues at coordinate 31,611,412 of OY728159.1, forward strand.
TTCGATCTTTTTCATGGATCATGGAATAAATATTGAGACACATGATATATGATAATTAAACCAATAACTTATAAATCACCTAAATGAGAACCATATAATTTTACAAACCAAATCCCAAAATTCCCTATATATTATTTTATTGTAAATATTTTGGCCATTATACCTCTAAAACACTGAGCAATATTGGTGTGGTCCTCATAATTCTTGGTATTTTATCCAATGGATTAACCTGTCGATCACATATTCTACTACCATATACATGGTACTTTATTTTTGCTATATTTACTTACTAGTCGTGTTGTCAAACATGACCATAAAATACACCACCATTACTATTTCATATTTCCCATTTTTTATTGTAACACTGGACGTTCACCATAGGAATCACCACTATCATTTTGGCCTTCGCTGGATCATATAAGGAGACTAGGTGGTCACCAGAGAAACCACCACTTCTATTTTGACCTTTTAAGTTCAGCCCAACCATATTGTCCGTCAACAAAAGGAACCACCACATATTTATTCACTTTATATTTATCCATTTTTAAATATAATTATTAATATGATTTCCTCCATGGGTCTACCTTCCTATTCAATCAATAATTTATCCCAAAATTCATCAAACATTCTCAAATACAGTGTGTATCATGATGAACCAGTTACAATGATTATAACCATGAAGTTAATTTCAAATAGAATGATCTTATTTAGATTTATCCCAACATCCATGGATCAACCTTTTGAAAACTACACCATTATAGAGATATTATGATAATTACAATTAAACATCATATCATTAGAAAATATTCTTAGGATGGTGAGCTAAGAAAGACCCACAATACTTAGCATGTGAATCTTTTCCACGCATTGGATCTTTATCATTCAAAAAAAAAACACACCATAATCACTAATATTTTAAATCACATTAATTCCTTATTAATCAAACTGAAATGGATGAATTCAAATTACTTATTAAAAATAACCAACACTTGTTGACAATAAATACCACACACATAGTGTGGGAATAATAAAATACCCATTTACATATATTTTCTACACCATTATACAATAATATATAAATATATAATCATCAAATATCATTGTAAATATTGATTACATTTCTCTTCATATTCTCAACAATACTTTAATTTTACTTTATATACCACTTATTTACAAGCAGTAACATTATTTTGAGAAAATAAATCAATTCATAATTAGAATATTTTGACTAACCATTCCACTATAAGTCCACTTATCCTTAATCAATGTTGAAAATAAAAGGGTTTTATTTAGATAACTATTTGATCTATAATCTGTTGAACATGATATGAATAAAAAATTAAAACACATAAAATTTACTATCTAGTGTTGTTTAAAATACAATATGTATGAGAAAAGTGAAAGATGTCAATTGATATATTTATTATCATAAGACATGTAAAACCTAAACATCCTAAGTAACTTTTTCAAAAATATCATTACATTTAAAACATAATAGGATTTGAAAAAAGAATTTGAACTTATATATGTTTCCAATATTTATCATTGATTAAATTTAAACCCCTTATGGAAGAATCTTAATTATATTATGAAGGATGAATGATTAATATGTCCATATAATTTCACTAAAAATGACTTTATGCACGTTCCTTAAAATCTTCTTTTCTTGACATAATAATTTTTTTATAGATTATTCATCATTCTTCACTTGTATCCCCCTTAATGGAATCACTTATCAACATATTAATAATGGTGAGTTTCTTTATGAATGGATTTCAGGATGTTCCAATATAGAGAATACATCAAAATTGAATTATTTATGCAGTTATCCATACTAGAATTCTTATAAATATTTCTCAAATAAAACCTTCTAAATGAACTATTACATATGAGTATTCTAATAGTCCTAGAATATGGGTCTATTAAGGAAAAATGATTTGAAAAATATAGCACCTTAAAAATACCTAAACCATTATCAGAACTAGAAATGTGATGATAAAGGGACCATTATTTGGTTCTAAAAAATCATTTATATTTACCCCCATTATTTATTCTATTTTTATCACTAATAAGGTGAACACTTTATTAGTTCTTTAATTTGGTGTCAATTAAGGATTCATTTATCTGCCATATAAATAACACTGATAAAAGAGTTTCTTTTATTAGTGCTAGTTTAGCATTTATAAATGATCACATCAGTAGTTTTTTTATATTATTTATAAAAGGATAATTTAGTTGTAAAATTATTATGACTGCTATAGGTTAATACTTCTATAGTTTTTTTAATTACAGCACAGTGTGGCAGCATAAATAGGGATAAAATATATGGAAACAATATATAATTTTAAAATAAATATGAAACAAACACTATATTATATAAATATCAATGAATCATTATTACAGTTACATTAGTAAGTGCAATTTATCAAAGAAATTCAATAAATATTCTTCGTCTTTGGCCACCAACCCACTGTAATGATATTATTTTCCTAAAAATACCAATCTAGTTCAATATAATACACTTTTATAAGGAACAATTTCAGTTTTTAGTAATACGATAACGAAATAACTTGAAAAAAAGTGGCCATTTTAAAAAAAATTATACATTGATTCATACTAGGAACACCATGTTTCTGATTGAGTTGTGTTTGATTCTTAAAGATCAAACTATTTTTTTGTTCTTAAAATAACGTTCTCTTGAATTTTATTTAATGACCCAAATTCTTTTAAATTAAATTTCTCCCTTTTAATAGTAATTTAACATAGTATAAATTAATTAAAATCACTTACAGAACATAATAAAAACATTATAAATGTAGAAATAATGAAATAATAAGTATTTCAAGAAGTTAAAGAACAAGTACCAATGAAATAGTAAATTAACATTAAGAATAGTAATATGACCCTTATGAATAGTAAAATGGCCAAATGAATAGTATCCTCACCTATGAATGTATAAATAATAATTTTTCATCTTATTAGAGACACTATACTAATTTTATATTATAGTATAGGTTAGTAAATATTTTAAAAATTATTAATTAAGTGTTGGTATTTTTATAAGTTATAAATATATAATTACAATTTTATGATTTATTTATTAAATTAAAGGAAAATATATTTTCATAAAATTTATTTAATATTTAATATTTTGATGTCTTGTGATTTTATGATTATTTTATGAGACATTATGTAATTGTTTGATTTTTTAAAAAATTAGTTATAATTTTAAAATATTTATTTTCTATGTATGTGGGGATTTTAATTAAATATTATATTAACCATATCTATAATATTATTTTCCTAAAATAGATTTCAGTTTTTAATTCTACATGTTGTTAAATGGTTAGGGTCAATTGTTTTTGGATTTTACTGAAATACTCAAATTTTTGGTGAATAGTAAAATATGATAATTATTGAGAATTGCTAATAATCAGAAATTTTGAGTCATGCTTGAGTCATGGATGATGTAAATGACCATTGGTACGAACTCACATAGACTAATAAAATTATTTAGTCACTATAATACTCACTATTTCCTTTCTGGATATGAATAATAAACTAATGACAAAAATAATAAAGAAAACACCCCTCTCCTCCATTATAAATACCACCCCTCTCACCCTCTTCTTTTCACACCAATCAAGATTTGTGATTTTCCAAAATTCAGCCCATACATCCACGAGCTATTGTTCTCATCAAAATAAAAATCCAAGGTATCTTGTGGAGGATCTCAAGAGGAGAATTCATAAGTTAAATCATCTCTCTTTTTCTTTTAACTTCTTATTAATTTCAATTTATTTTATTATTCAATACACACATACATTCATCCAAATGTAATGATAACACCAGTAACATAAATAAAATTTAATTTAAACATTTTAATGATGATCCATGATTAAACCCTTCCCACTTTCACTTTTATCATAAAAATTAAATTGTTTCCCGTGATATGTCAGATTACAAGCATCATGGGCAGTGCACATTAATTTTTTACAAACTCCTTCAAATATGTTAATAAAACATTAAATGGAATAAAATATATTATAAATTTTATTTTATAACCCAGTTTTTAATTTATAAATAACTTATACACATAAAACTAAATGATAAAATAAAATAAATTTGTTGTGTTCGTAAAACCACAAAAATTAAATTTAAATGATCATCATTAACTTTTATTTAATGAATATACCTAATTTTATATAAAAATATAATTTTTTAGATCATTTATGATTATGGAGGTTTATTAATAACATATGATAACATTTATAGATGTTAATTCTCATTTTAAACTAATTTTTATTCATGTATTCAAACAAAATGATCATGAAAACAATGAAAACAAACACTCATGAATGAGTAAATTAAACTCTATAACTCATCCAAAAGACCATAAAAGAACATGATAAAATCATAATAAATTATATTCACATATAAATTTATTTTTAATTGTAAATTAATAAATCTGTGGTGATTATACCTGAAATTTATGCGAAGAAAGCGTTCATACACAAGGTAAGGATAATTCTCAAACCAAACTCTATTTTATTGTAATTTCCCTTTTTCACCCCATTTTCAATATTTATATTCTTTAATTATCATTTATTCAGCATTATCTTACATTTTTTTGGGATAATTTTTGTTTACTATTTGATATTATGAAAAATATATTATCTTCCAAAATAAATATTCACTAAAAAACCTCTCAAGATTGTTTCTTCTACACTCAAAGTTGATGGGTTTTATATAAAGAATGGTATTCCATATTAAATTTTGGAAAAAAGGTTTTTAATTTATATATTCTTAAATTAAACCGATCCCATTCCATGGGGTATTTTATGTCCAATATTTATATACTTTCTATGTGGAAAGTATGATAATGTAAATTCTATGATGTGGTGGGTGCGCCGGGAATACTATAGCCTAATGTTATTTATAAGATAGCACATGTGTGCCTGGAATTACATATCACTCTAATTAATTATATAATGTGATTTATCTCATGACTAATGTGATATATGAGTGAACTTGATGTTATTATTGTTCCAAATTATGTGTGGTAGTTGAAAACTAAAGCATGATGTTTCATTTTAATGTATTTCCATATTCTATGTCTGTATATAACGATTACTATCATGTTTATGATGTTATTATTATGATCACCCCATGTCATATTGTTTCATGATTTTATCTATTATCTTACTATATATTTAATCTCACCTCATCTTGATGTATATCCTTAGGTGACTATATCTACTAAGAAGAACACCAGGGACAATAAATTTTAGGGAAGAATGAATTAAATTAATGTTTATGTTTTATGTTATAAAATAAATGTATACTCTTAGTTTTCCCAAGGAATTAAATTTTTTTATCCTTGTTGTGTAATGTTTTGTTATTATTTTCATCATTAATATGATGTAATATTAATTTAATAAAAAATTAGTTCACTATAGTTGGTATCAAAGAGAGGTTTAGATATGTTTTGAATTAATATGACATAATAATATTGAAACCCATAGTATGAGAATAAGTATATGTAAGCACACAAGAAGATTTCCTAAACATATGGATCCCATAAGATATACCTTTAGAGTCATTTTTATAGTGGTATAGTTTATATATGACTTGATGACTTTTGTTTTGTTTGAAAAATTTCTATTTTAGAAAATGGGGTTAATTAGGAGAATCTAGGCCAACAACCCATGTGAGGGACAATGTAGCAATTACTCGAACAACATCCACAATGATTTGGGAGGTGGAATTCAATAGTTTTTTATGATGATTACCCTTATATCTCTGCTTATTAAGAATAACCTAAATAATTTAGAACATCCTCCTTCGCCAAATTTCGAGAAAATGGTTATCAAGTGTTTCATGTGGCTTCGACCACCATCATTTAGTGGATATTATAATAAAATAGTTTTGGAAAAGTGGGCCAACTCAATGAAGAAGATATTTTCTACACTTCATTGTTCGAAGATGAAGAAGGAGACTCTGGTAGTTTATCATCTAGATGTAGAGGCTGATCAATGGTGGGATTTGATTAAGAACCCCAATTCTAGGGAATAAATTGAAGAGATTACGTGATAAGATTTTAAGATATTTTTTCTTAAAAAGTATTTCCCTCGAACTCATCGTACAATGACGGAGAGTGAAATCATAGTGACAACGAAAAAGGAAGAAGAATCTATCAAAACCTACACATAATTATTCACAAGGTTTTCAAGGTATTATTTATGTTTTTTAATCAACAATGATAGAAAAATTTATATATTCTTTAGTGGTTTAAAACCACACCTTGGAATGTCTATTGAAAAATCGAGGATTTGGTAGCTATGAAGTGGTTGATCCAAGTGATCTTAAATTGGAGGAGTTTGGATAATGATCCCATGGAAATAGTTATAATAAATTAAATATATAGTTTCATTCTAGAGGATCTAATGAGAAAGGTGGATTTAGAACTCAACCACCGACATGTAAAAAATGAGGGAAGAAGCATCATGAGAACTATCTAAAAGGGATGAGTAAATGATTCAACAGTGGGAGAGAATCCCACTAAGCTCATGAATGTTGAAAAGACATAAGGGAGAAGGAAAATGTGGTGGAGGGAAGGAAAGCACCACCGATGGTTTAATTCTACAAATATAGGGAGAAACAGAACTATAACAGACAATGTTCTAAACACCAAGTCCTTATGGGTAATCAGAATAATCATCCACCTAAGCCAAAGGAAAATGGGAAGGATTATGCAATTGATACTAAGGAAGTGGAGAATGAAAATTATGTTGTACAAGGTACACTTCCTATTCACTCAGAAACAGAAAAAGTATTATTTAATTATTGTTTTATATGCTCTTTTATATCATTAAAGTTTGGTAGAACTATTGCATTGAGGCCCTGAAACCGTTAAGTAGGTATATTTATAAAAACATCAAGTGGTGAAATCAATAAAAACTATGTTTTGGACTCTTTTCCTATTACCGTATAGGGGATCATTCTCCCAGAGAATATCTTATTACTTTCCTTGATGTAATTTGATGTTATTATTTGAATGGATTGACTCTCATTATATAGAGCACACATAATTTTTTGGGAAAACAAAATTTATTTTTATATTCAAAATCATTACACCATCATCTTCAAATGTGAGGATGATTATGAATATTCTTTATTAATTAATCTGTGGTGAGGGTGTTGATTCCCTAAATATAAGTATACCCAACTCAAATTGTTGAGTCAAAGGAAGGTGTCATCGAAGGGGATATTCCATTTTTGGGAATATAGTGATGTATTCCCTAAATATTTACCTGAAATACCCCCGGATTGTGAGGTTGATTTTTCAGTTGAACTCATACCCAGAGCTACTCTTATATAATAGTATACATATATGATGGATCCTATGAAACTAGACGTGTTAATGAAGCAACTGCAAGAGAACATTGAATGGACTAATACATTTATTTATTAATTACACCATTTCTTTTTAGCAAGATACAGATGGATCAATACATTTATTTATTAATTATCCGGAACTCAAAAAATCACCATAAAGAAAAAGTATCATATTCCAAGGATTGAGAATTTTTCCAATTAGTTGAGAAGAGAATATTAATTCTCAATGGTGGATCTCCGTTTTGGATTTCATCATCTTAAGGTGAAGAATGAGGATACTGAAAAGTATTCCTCTCATACAAGGTATGGGAAATATGTGTATCTGGTGATTCTCTTTGGACTTAATAATAGCCATGTGACCATCATGTATTTGATGAATAGCGGCATTAGACATTACCTCAACCAATTTTTTGTATTGATTATCGATGATATTCTCATTTAATCCAAGAGAAAGGTGGAACATGAAAAATATTTAAGGATTGGGTTGGTGATATTGAGGAAGGAGATGTTTTATGCCATGTTCTGTATGTTTGAATTTTGGATTCAACTAGTCACATTTTGGGGACATATGATCAGAAGTGAGGGAATTTATATGGGACCTTCACAAACAAAGGTGATTAAGGAATAGACCTGACCCTCTAGTGTCCAATAAATCCTTAGTTTACTTGGATTAGCAAGGCACTATCAACATTTTCTAATAACTTTCTCACAATTATCATGCCCGCTAACAATTTTAACAAGGAAAGGGTTAATGTATGTTTGGATGGATAAATGTATGGAACGATTTAAGGAACTCAATAAGAGGTTGATCACAACACTCGTAATAACATTATTGAAAATTGGATAATGATTTGTGATATAGATTGATTCTTATAATAAATATTTGATTTGTCTACTCATCTAAAATGATAATTTGATAGCCTACGCCCCACGGTAGCTGATGATCCATGAGAAGATCTACCCAATGCATGATCTGGAGCTAGAAACTATGAAGTTTACCTTTAATATCTAGAAGAACTACCTCTAGAGTGACAAAATGTGACATATATACCAATCATAATATCATTAAGTACATATTCACAAAACATTAGCTCATTATGTGTTAATGGAGATGGTTAGAATGAATCAATGACTATGATTTCTCATTTCACTGTCATCTCGACAAGGAAAACATGGTAGGTGATGCTCCTAGTATAAAATAAACTACTACTCGGTATATGTTTTAGACTGATAAATAAAAAATAATCATGTATATTTAAAGGTTAGATTTAGAAATCATAATGTTTTGGAATACATATTACCTTTCTGAAATGATTTCCCAAGAATCTGTCAAATAGAAGATTAAGGATTCATAAAGGGATGATATGGAGATACAAAAAATGTTGAATGCAGTAAAGGAAGCGAAGCTGCAAGAGTTTCACATTGATGATAATGGATTGATTCAGTTTGGAAGGAGGCTCCGTATAACATATTCATCTGGGATAAATAAGGATCTATTGGACAATGTACATAGTTAAACATTATCTATCCATCCTATGAGCACCAATAGGTATTTTGATCTCTTAGATCAATTTTAGTGCGATAACATAAAGAAGACGATTGCTGAGTATATCTCAATGTGCATGTTATGATTGAATGATAATTATAGAGATAGATGTCCAAATGAATGATGAAAACCTTTCCTTTACCCATGTGGAAATGATAGAATGTCACCATGGACTTCATCATGGATCTCCCAAAGATATCCAAAGGAAAAATACGATATGGGTGGTGGGGGACAGACTCAACAAGACTACCCACATTATCACTATTATGTAAGATCACATACTTGATCAGTGTGGAAAGATATATGTGATGTATGTGGTGAGACTATATAGAGTTCCACTATTGATTGTATTTAATCATGATCCTAGAATCACATCTAAATTATAGAGGAGTCTTTAACATGTCTTGAGTACATAATTGAATTTCGGCATCGCCTATCACACATACATAGAGGGATAACATGAAAGGATGATTCAGATGATCGAAGATATAATAATATCCTACTCTTTAGAATTCAATGGTGGATAAAATCAACATCCCCCATTAGTTTATTTCTCATATAAGATTGGATTCCACTCAAGTATTTAGATGGCTCTATACGAATCTTTGTATGGAAATCAATTTAGAACTCCAACTTGTTGGGATGAATTTGAACAAAGGAAGATAGTTGGATTTGATCTTGTACTTGAAATAACTAAAAATGTTCAAGCCATCCATCATCATTTCAAAGCATCTCAGTGTTTGGAAAATATTATTTTTGGGAACTATAGAAGGGACTTGGAGTTACATGTTGGAGATAATGTCTTCCTTTAAATATCACCTTGGAAGAGAGTCATGTGGTTTTGATATAAAGGGAAGATAAACCCAAGGAACATTGTCCACTTGGAGATCCTTAATTTCATTGGATCTATGGAATATCTTCTTGATCATCAACCAAATATGGCTCATGTTCATAGTGTGTTCCATGTATCACTCACGAGGACATGCATACCAGATCCCTCACATATTCTTAACCGAGAGGTGGTACCGCAAGAATACAATCTCTCTTATAAGAAGCAACCTGTAAAGTTTGGGATAGGAGAGATAAGGTTTTACACAACAAGACAACCCACCCTGTCAAAATGGTGTGGAAGAACCATATTTATGAAGAAGAAATTGAGAACTAGAGGGGGAGATGAAGGAGAAGTTCCCATATATGGTTGTGTAAAAGGAAACTTTGAGTGATAAATTTCAAAAGGGGTGATGAATGTAGTGACCCAAAATTTTATCAATTGAATTTATCTATTTCAATAGTAATTTCAAATAGTATAAATCATAGAAAATCTCTTATATACCATAATAAAACCATTATGAATTTTTATTGTCTTGGAATTTTTGTATATTTTTTTATGGAATTATTTCAAGACCGTGAAACATGACGGTGTGTAATTCAGAGGCCTAGAGTGCCCGGAACGATCCATCAAAAAATTATATGTTTAAAAATAGAGCGCGTGAGTGGTTCTATTGAAAATGTGGAATAACTCTTAAAATGATGGCTAGATCAGAAATATGAGGTCATTTTTGCGCTTAGGATGGAGAGTTTACCCTTGGCGTGACATAAGATTAGTCGGTGCATGCCTCCAGTGGGAAAACCTAAAAATGACATAACCGTAAATAAAATAATAAAATATAATTGTTTCATTTTTGAAATGCTTATAACTCACCAATGGTAACTCAGATAGAAAATATGATACCACTTCTGAACTCGGGAGGTTATTCTTTCCTTAGGCTGATACTAATATTGGCCATCACAGGCCACCATTGAATTGTAGTTTTTGGCACATAATAAAATAATTAAGTGAGAATTATTTTAGTATAAAATCTATAACACTTAAACGGTAACTTGGAATGAAAATATGAGAGTGCCATTTATCTTGTGAAGGTGTGTTCACCTTACGCAGAGCCCAACCTCGACCGGTGCGAGTAAAGGGTGTCTTTTAATAATTTCATGAATATTTATTCAGGTACATTCTATAAACGCGCTGGCAGTGTTTTCTAACTTTTTAACTGGTGATAGTATTAAAAATATGAAGGCATAGTTGAATCCGTAGCACTTGGATTCAGTTAAGTGAGGCTTCACATCGACCATAGTATGTTTGGAGAAAAATTTATATTTTTTACTTTTAATAAAATAATAAAATAACATTGTTATTTTATTTATTTATTTCTTTTCCTCCAACAGACAAGTGGCAGCATGGGGCCAATGGTGTGACAAGACATTAAATAGATTGACACTTCAAATCCTATATAACAACGTCATTATAATTTAGGAAGGTTCCTATTAAATGAACCCTTATAAATTCTATGAGCATGTCTCACCCCCCCTCCCATATTTATATGGTGCTTGGGGAGAGGTAATGGACAGATTCATCAAGAAACGAAGTGCTGATAATGTGAAGTGATGCCAAGCTTAGAGGAATGAGCCAGTTTTAGTTAGTAGTGATAGGTGACGTTAAATCATAAACGGAAGGACGATGATCGAGCGGAAACGTTGGTGGCTTGTTGTGGGGATAATGAACACCGAGCCACATCCATAATTTCGGGCTCTCTCCATTTTCTTGAGATAGGGTTTTATTTTCTTATAATTTATTTTGATTATTGAATCTAACCCTTTTAATATCAAGATAACTTCGGGGGTATGGGGAAAAAAACAAGGCCTGGACCCTCCCCCTTTGATGGAATTTTGGTGTGTTCATCGCAAACATTATCGTGTTGTTAGACAAGATCATGGATAGCAGACGATGGTGGCAGCCGGAACTGGTCGGCCGTGATGGACACGACACGTCGATATGCATCGTAGGAGGAGTATGTGGCACGATGTCGTGGTGGTCAATAGAGTTGCTGGAACTGGATGGTCGTGGTGGTGATGTGGCGTGCCTTCGCGTGCCATCAGCCGATAAGGGTCACGACCTTCCTGTCGCAGATGAGACAAGCAGTGTGGACGACAATGGCTGGATGCAGGTGGAGGTAGCAGCGCGCAGCGGTGCACCACTAGCATAGTCACGGCTCCAACGACATGGTGGTAGGACCCACAACAGCTCCACAGGGGACCTGACAATGCCCATTAGGCGTTGCTGCTTCGACTTCAAAACAGGGAGGGGTTGCTCCCCATCCATGCCAGGTCATGCGGAAGGAGTGAGCTAGCAGGCCACGCCCCATTGTAGGTTAAGCCATGCCACCTTGTGGGTGGGGCCATTCCCCATTGTGTGTGAGGTCACGCCCACCACGTCCCAACCCAGCCAAGCTGGGTCGGTCAACCGTGTCGGGCCTGACCCCAACCCAACCAGGCATCGTTCCGCTTAAAGGAACATAACATGAATTTCGGGCATCAATATGGTGAACCGTCTATGGAGATGGGACCCTTGGAGAAATACGTTCAATTTGGTATACTCCATATGAGTTTTAGAGAATGTTGAGGTATGGCCGGGTTGGATTTAACATGAATCTAACTGGGCCCTCAGAACCAAAATGCCTATAATTCACAGACCAGACGTTCGATTAACGCGTTGTTGTTCACGTTGAAACCCTTACGACATGATAGTTTTTTTGGGATAAACCTTTGTGGTGTTTGGTGGTGGTCGAGGCACGACCAGCATATCGAGTGGAAAATTCTGCGTAGCTCAAGACCTTTGAGTGTGATGAATCCGGCAGCTGGATATAGCATGAAGAAATAAAATTGATCCTATGTGGGTCATCATCTATCAATCATGTGTGGGTCATCATCTATCATATCCTATTTTGGTCAGCGCAAACTGATCCTGTGTGGTTCAGATCTTGTGTGGGTGTTGACGCTCCTTTCCATCACAAAGTCTAACGAATGAAAAAGGGGAATAACATAAACACAATAAGGGTCATCCTTTGAAGAATATCAAAAATTGACAAAGGCATGAACAAGGAACCATTTAAGAAGAGGTCCTGCAAGTTTTTTTTTATGGTCGCAGAAGTCACATACGCGCCACATATGGGTCACGCAAATCACTTGCTCTCCCTATACGTTTTTCCGCCCAAGGTTCCCAATGGCCTATAAATAGCTCCTGTGGGCCTCCCATTTCATGGAAATTTTTTTGAAAACTCTGATTGAAGCTATGGTTGCCCAAGTCTTTTTCTGAAGTCTTCAGAACACTTATATGGTAATTCTTGACCTAGAATGGAATCTCTAAAGAGGACAAATAAGGCCTAAGTGTTAGAATTCATCAACACTTGCGTGCCTAAGTTTCCACCCCTTGAGGGAAATGAAGACACTTGCACGCCGCCTTTCCCTCTCAAGGGAACATGTGTGGAACAATTTTGGAAGCCTCTAGGGATGATACTAAGGGCTAGAGTTCAAAGTCTCCCAAGTATTAGCCTATAGATTATTTTTCTCGCAAGGTGACGCATGTCTCGCAAGTATACATGCACGATCAGGAGTTGTGTGCCAGAACAATACATTCATGGTTCCTTCATTGTCACTTCCTTTCTTCAAATCCTACTCTCCTCTTCAACATATAGTCTTAAAAACCCTCTTAAAAGCCATATATGACATCGTTCCTTTGTTGGATTCCTTATCCGAAAGGAATTCTTGGAGAACCTCTCCGAAAAAATCATGACTTACAGACTTTATGTCACTATGGTTAGGGGTTTACTATATAACCTCATCCTTTATGATGAGAATATATTTTAACCTGGGCCTCCATCTCAGGTGTAATCCCTAGTAATAATCCTTTTAACCTGGGCCTCCTTCTTAGGATAATTCCCCAGTCAGAATCCTTTTAACCTGAGCCTCCTTCTCAAGAGTAATCCACAGTCATAAACCTTTAAACCTTGGCCTCCTTCTCAAGATTAAGCCCCATTCATAATCCTTTTAACCTGAGCCTCCTTCTTAGGAGTAATCCCCAATCATAATCTTTTAACCCGGGTCTCCTTCTCAGAAGTACACCCCATTCATAATCTTTTTTACATGGGCCACCTTCCCATAAAAAATCCCCAGTCATAATCTCTATAACACGGGCCTCCTTCCCAGGAGTAATCCCCAATCATAGTCTCCCTTAACCAGGGCCTCCTTCTTAGGAGTAAGCCCCAGTCATAAGTTCCTTTAACATGGTCATCCTCCTCAGGAGTAAGCCCCAATCTTAATTCTTTTGATTTGGGTTTTCTTCTTAGGAATAAAACATAATAATAAATCCCTCTTAATTTAGGATTCCTTTTCAAGTGTAAGTCCTGGGATAAAATTCCAAATCATTATAAAAAAAATACCTTTATGTACCCTTCTTCTTGGGATTCTTTCCTAAGTGATGGTCATCATTTACATGGGAAATCTTACATATGTAAGCCCCACTTCATTTCTTATAACTGAATATTTTATGGCACCATCGTCAAATTTACTGATACCTCTTGTTTCTCACTCCGAGCCTGGCTCACGTGAGCTTAGAGTGTGAAAGTAATAACCACGTTTCATTCTGAGCCATTAACCATGCATAAAACCCATATTCTTTTATCGAACAACGTTGGTTCTGATTCCTTTTTAACAAGTATACGTAGGTAGGCCATCTATGGGTACGATCCCAACTTTGAAATAATACATGTCTTTATGAAGGATAATAAAAATCAAGTTCCCAACTGACTGGATTTAAAACCATTATGGTCATAATAATGACCGAGATATTTTTATATAATGTATTAAAGGATACCATTGACTAAGAATCTTTAATACATACAGATTATTCTCAATCGATGAAGAACCTAAAATACATATAAAAGATTCTATAAATCTCATACATATCAACCATTGATTTCTAAATTAGAAGGAAAAACTCATTTTAATACTTGGTGAATTAATAAGGATTCGTGAACATAAGTTAAATCTACGAGAGAGTCCTGGAGTAGGCAATGATTCCCCCAAAAAATGGTGTGATGAGCCTGACCTCCCATCCTCTAGACTAATTCAAATTCTTAAGCCTCATCGGTCCACGACTAATGAGCACCTACCTTTGGAAAGTATGTACAGATAGATATAGAATCAATGGATGTTTCCGTTTCTATGAATAAACCCGTTAGAAACTGATTAGAAATTTTTAACATTAAACAAACAAGGTCATCCCTATTTCTATAAGAAACAAAAAATGTTGAACCCGATGTGAATATTTAACCATGTTAAATGATGTTTTACTTATTTGTTAGGCCCCTATTTAACTCAATGTGAGGGCCAAAAAAGCAATCAATCACATATGTGTTCATCCAAAAGATGTATTCTGGCCAGACTTATCTTGATTATGTCTTCTATATCAAATAGGAACTTTTTTCCATGATCTCTCTACAACACAGAATGGATTCGTTAATGTTCACACCTATGAATGATTTGGCCGCTAATCCTGCTGGATCCTCGTCCGCATTGAGGATGACATCACCTAATCAGCATCTTCAACACTGGTTCTCGAATGCATTGGTGAGGGAATATCGTTAACACAGTACCATCCCGACTCTAGAGGCTACTCAAAAAGCCCTCCAAGTTAACAAATCACCCCGGTTTTCCGGACAGCGATGACCAGTGTTCAAGAGGCATGCAGTGCTAACCACCGTCTCTAACCGTTTTGGGTCGTTATCCCTGGAACGCAACAACCAATTCCTCCCATATTACAAGGAGGTGAATGAAGAGGTCACTCAAAGACTCAGTTCAAGAAGACAGATGTCCTTCCTGAGGATTCCCACCATCAATCACCGCCAGACTCGTGCGATAGTGCACCCTCAACATGATGAGGGTATCCCCTCTAGGAGTTCGGCTCAAGTTCCTTAGACCCGAGCATGCAAGACAAATCACCAGATGCGAAATTAGGTCAACAAGAATCATGTTCTTACCTCTTACTCCTCTGAAGAAGTCCATAAAACAAACATGATGGCAAGCAATGAGAGGGTACAAACACCCGTCCATTATAATCCCGCTTTCCAGCAGACTCGTCTGGAAGCAACCCATCAATACCCCCAGGAAATTCCAATGGAGTACTATAGGAAGGCACATACACCTGATTATAATTCATCATCCAGTCATCAGTCTCATCTTAATTTGTCCAAATAAGCTCTCCAACCAAATATAGTGACCACCTATAAACCAGAACATACACTTGTTTACAATCACCAATTATGTCAGTAATATTTTTTTCCAGTATTGAAGGAAACCCATCAGCCATACTTGATGGGGAATATACAGTAGGAACATACACCTGTCTATCTTTATCAAGTCTACCAACAGTCTCGTTTGGTAGCACCAGGAGAAGTCATTCAGAATGTTCCGACAACAAATTTGGTGTAGACTCAACTCTCTATCCCTATACATAAGTATTGTCAATATCCTTTGAAAGGAAAAGGAGGACATGATCAGGAACATATGCCTACTCCGGACACGGAATGGATGTATATTCTTATTCCAGTAGCTGAAGTCACCAAGAATATTTTAACAATGGTGAAATGTTAGAATCAAATCCCTGCCCATATTTAGGATACCTGTCAGAATATTATAAAAACTTTAGGGACATCAGAGGGAATGAAACATAAATTTATACCTATCAGTGGGGTGAATCATCAACATTTCACTCCGGAGTAGATACACACCTCTATTCCAGTCTAGGAGGGTCGTGGGGCATACTCCCCCATGTCATACAAATAATCATGTCAGGCACATACACCCGATTTAAATAGAGATAATCAGCCTAACCTAACCATTTCTATTTAGCAGACACATACATCATCCCATAATAACCACTTTCATCAACAAGTGGTTTCCAAAGTGAGTAAGAAGGCATCTATGAAAAATACCAATCCAGAACTGTCAAGAAATAAAGAGCCAATCTGTAATAAGGCCTTGATCAAAGATAGAGTTCTTTAAGCCCTCATACAATTATCTGTTACAGCTCCAGATTATACTCTATCATTTAAAAATTCCAGAAGTAAAAAACAATAATTCAGAAGGTCTTCATCAGACACTTCCTCAAGAAGGCTTGCTTCATGAAAATTCGGTCAATCTCGAAGTATCATCTTCAGATGAGAGCCACGATAACCCTCTGCGTGGCCAAAAGACCAAGGAGCAAGAATTTTCATCTTTTGTTGTAACCCACCATGGTGATCATCCCCATGATGATGAATTTAGCTTCAGAATCCCTCTTCGTAGTAGTAATTTTCATTGCCTGGAAAATTCTTCAATGGACAATGCAGTAATGGGAAATCCATTTTATCTTGAGTCACTTGAAAATGTGAGTCCAGTCATGTCTGATGCCTTACCATTAGAAGGTGAAATAATTTCTCAACCAGAAGATAGCCCGAGTTGTAGGTCATTCTCCAAACCACCCCTGGGTCATTCATCTTCTAACATGAAAATTTAATTCTCTACCAATATTGTTGAATCTGATGTAGAAATAATGAAACACCATCTTTGGTCCAATCAGGTAGAATAATCTTCATCAAATGACAAAGTGGAAGTGATGAATATGAGAAAACAACTGGCGAAAGATGAAATACCAGTCTTGTTTTGGCCTTTTGCTGACACTCAGTATGATATTCCAGAAACGCTGAAATAATATTGTATTCATGATATTCATCTCCACATATGGAAAACCCTTTGTCACTTAAAAGATAAAATATTATCTTATGATGAATATCAAAATCATTTCAAGATAATAGAAGGGTTTTAATTCCAAATTGACTTGGCATCTCTCTCAGTTTCCTAAAATCCAAAGGTTGAAAAGCAGTAGAGAGCCCTTCAACGTTTAATCCTTGGTGCATTAAAATGATTGAACCAATTAATTACTAATGTACCATATGGTATTCATATCAAGGGATGGGGTGTTCATGAAGCATTGCATTTTAATGTGCTCTCCAGCCAACAAATACCGATAAAAGTGATCTCATGCAATGTTATTTCCCATGGCTGGACACATCCAACTGGTTTTGTGTGTAATCAGATGCTTGGTCAAGAACATTCCTCAACTAGTTCTTCCCAAAGTCGGGCATATAAAGAACAATTTTTCTAATTAATCTTTCATCATATAAATGAGAATATCAAAAAAGATTCTCATTTAGAGAAGTCACATCATCAAGTGACATAAGTGTCAAAAATAATTCAACGGTCTTCTGAGCAAGGTGATTTGAGTGGGTGTAGGATGATGCATCCAACCAATTTCCAGACTAATGTCCGCAAAATCAGAAGAGATTTTAATAAAGTTTCAGATATAGCATCTCAAGAGCCACCTCATCTTGGAAAACAGGGGACACTTATAATCCAACCCTTTGGATCAACAGAAAGGATTTGAGTAGTTGAGCAGAAAAAATAGAAATAGCCCCTGTCCAATGGACTGGGAACTTTTTCAAATTCTCAACCAATTCCTCAGCAAAAGTATATCTTTTCTCGATTAGGGAAGAATCCACAAGAGAAACGTAGATCCAAATTATCTATAGATTCCCTCTGAATTACAGTTCATCAAGAAGTTCCTGAGGGATCAACCAAACTAAAGTAAATGTCTCATAAAGGGCATAGAAGAAGACATTATCGAAAAATCACTAACAGAAGTGCTGAAATGTGTTATGCATCGATAAATGTCATCAATGACATTGTCAATTATCCCCCAAAACATGAGGACCACTCATGGGAATCAAATGGATAAGTTCATGTTCAAGAGGATATATACATAGAGGAAAATGTAAAAGGTGTGCGTACATGAAATCAAAGGCTTACCCATAATTTAGGTCTTTCTTCAAATAACCAACTCCCCCCACTCTGAAAGGCATCTAGAAAGGGGGAAGGAAAAAGTCAGGTAATATTCCACCCTACCTCTGGAGAAGGTCAATCACTCTCATTTAAGGAAAGGTTCTCATAGAAAGAGGATGAAATGATGGAGTTAACAAGGAAAAATGCATAACTACTTCAAGGTAGTCTACCTCCTAAGAATGCTGGAGTAAATCCATGAAGGGAATTTGTTGTGGAAACTATGATGGATCAAGAATACCCCCCTTTACATGTACACCCTCACAGGTATAATCTGATGGGTCGTACACAATAGAAACTGGTAATACTACCATCAGTGATAGTATCAGTCTCCACAACTGTCCAAACTTTAGTTCTTGCACCTGCATAGGTCCAAGCTCAACCAGATGTTTCTCAAAAATTAATGACTACCATAGAGTCATTAACAGCTCAGTTGGAATATATTGAAGGAAAGTGTGCACTATTTCAACCGGAGAAGAGAGCTTGCCCTGAATGGGTAGATGCAATTTCTCCCCCGTCAAATTTTGCGAGTACCACATTCCCAATTTTTAATGGTTCAGGAGATCCAGAACAAAACTTAACACATTTTGTTTCTCATTTTGATCTTATGATGGGAACTCCTCAACAACATTAAGTATTTAATCTCAGGTGTTTTGTGATGTCATTAAAAGCACCTGCATTCATCTGGTACACAAGCATGCAATCTCGGTCAATTACTGGGTGGGAGGATCTCCGTGAAATATTCCTTCATCAATTTAGCTCATCTTTTCCAAAGATGACAAATTTTTATCATAGAAATTGTAAGAAAAGGTAGAATGAAAGAGTTTTGGATTTCATTATTCGTTGGAAGGGATTAACATATTTCTTAAGTTTAGCACTCCCTCAAGAAGAGTTACTTCCAATCTGTGTGGAAAATCTACGTGATGAATTACGCACACCGTTGATCCCTGTGAAATACATAGGAGGGTTTCGAGACCATTCTTCAATTGCTCAGCAGATAGAAGATTCTCTTACAAATACTAAGGCTAAAACTCGTGTAATTCCATCAGTTATGGGAAGGAGAATATGGAAAGTAGAGACTTATATAGTTACACTTAAACAAGAATATGTACTTTCTTCCACTCCAAAACCTTCATTACATCGAAGGGATCCACCTCCTGAGTGTCAACAACAAAGGACACCTCATCAAGATGATCAAAGAGATCAAATACAGAAATAGTTTGAAGATTTAAAGAATGAAGTTTATTCTTTCCGAAATGAACAAGTTCCTGGTTACTTCATCTCGGCTCTAGAAAACAATCGGGTTCAGTTTACAAGGCCCAAAAGGCCAAACAAGAATTGAGATGAAGACCCCCCCAACTATTTCCCATTTCATCAGATGTTGGGGCATCCCATTTAAGAGTGTTTTTTCTTTAAATACCTCCTATAAAATAAGGTGCACTCTAGATAGGTAAAACTGAAAGGTTATTCAGCCCAGGTAGCATGTGTAACTGCTACTGATCCATAGTTAGAAGGCGAGTGGCATGAAGTCAAAAGAAAAAATGTGCAAATATATGATGATTGGATGGTCAGTAAAATGTTCAACCAAACTCATGCAATTTTATGAACACAAACCGAATCAACCAATTCTGTCTTCTAATATGAATGCCATAGAGAACCCTCCTTTTTCAGAAGATAAATCATCAGTGAAGCAGCATAATTTGAAGAAAGAAGAGCACTCATAAGCAGACGAGTTCATGTCAAAGCCTAAATTGTCATTGACTCGGGCAGATTTCTTTCCATCTTCTTCCAAAGCACTAGCACTGCCCCACCAAATGGCACAACCTGAACTGGATAACTAGGGAGAATATTTATTAGATGAAGATTTTATCTTTGGTTCTATTAACATGATTCACTTAACAGATCTGTATGCCAGCCACAGTTTCGATCTTGATGAGCCTGAGTTCCCTGTATTAAACATAGGAATTAGAGGAAGAGACAGAGTTCTAGGATATAAGAAATGACGTGGATATTCTAGATTCCACTATTTCATATCCAACCCCTGGTAGAACAGTATATGTGGCAAAAACTCTTGGAAAAGAACTTCTGCGGGCTTGACAGCAACAAGGACATTCTTCCACAGATTGTAGATTCAGTCCGAACGCAATTATTTTGGAAGACCGTTTAGAGGTCAATCCTTCTTCCTATCAGCATATAATTAGTCATAGTCGGTCTAATATACCGAATCCAGGAGTATTTACAACTCCTACCTTGAGACGAGATGCATCTACTTCCAAAGCATCAACTTACAAGGCACCTGTAAAACCACATCTTCTTAATGGGAAACACAGACCTTTGGACCAAAAGTATGATGTGTTGAAAAATTTGTCCAAACTACATGGCATGTTATCAATTCGGGATGACTTTAATCTATCAAAAGATCTTCGAGAGGCACTTATTGAGGCATTGTCAAGTCCTCAAGAATTCAAAACTGATATTTACACGGCTGAAGTTTACCATATAGAGAATGATCCTGTAGAATGAATTGTAGTGATATCTTTTATAGATGAAGATGAAGATGATGTTGTACATGGACATATCAGACCTTTGTATCTATCTGTAAAAGTCAATGATATAGAAATCCGACGATCTTTCATTGATAATGGATCAGGAGTCAATCTCATTTCTATTATTACACTTCATCGATCCGGCCTCACTAAATCTGATTTATCTCCTTCTACTATGATGTTGCAAGGATGTGATAAAAATAAATAGGAAACACTGGGCGAGATTATACTCAGAATTTAGTTTGGAGATCTTCTGTCAAATTCAGATTTCATGGTTGTTCTTTAGGACACAGCTTTCAACATTTTTCTTGGAAGAACATGGCTACATCAACATGCATCCATACCTTCTTCGTACCATCAGTGTCTCAAACATTGTTTCAATGGTCAAATTTGGACATTGAATGGTGACAAATCACCATTAAAAACATGTGAATATCAATACATTGAGGCAGAATTTTATCACATGGAGTGAAAGGAAAAATCCAAGGCAAAGAAGGTTACCAAAATTAATGCTCCATATGGTTTGGAAAATATTCCAGTAAACCAATTCATACATGTGAGTAGAGATTATGTGTTTCATATCATTCAAATTGATAGGATATACCTAAATCCAAATACTCTTATTGAAGCATCCATAATGTCAGTTACAATAATTGAGCCAGACATCATGGGAGAAATTTTTGATTTTCCAAGCAGTGATGAAAACTTAAATGGAGATGTCTTCATTTCATCCGCTAAAATCGAGAAATTCTATATATCATCAATAATATTAGAAGAAGTTATATAAATACCAGAGGAAAAAATGATATCGAATCCCAATCCATTATCTCCCCTCTATCAACCCAAGAAGACCCTTCATCATCAATAGGGTCAGAAATTGCAGCCTCTTCTCCAAGATGTTCAAATTTCAACTTCTCCCCTGACCATAGAAATTATCCCCCGTTATATAATATGAATGTAGAAACAGAAGAAGTAACACATATTGAAGAAGAATAGGATGATCTTCAGGATGCTCCTCCAACATTTGAAGAGGGTATATCTACCACTAGTGATGAACTCAATGAAATAAATCTAGGTACAAAATAATATCCACGCCCCACTTTAATTAGTGCATCCATAACCCTTGAATAACAAGAAATGTATACTTCATTATTAAAAAAAATCTAGTTGTATATTCATGGAATTATACAGAAATTCCATGTCTTGATCCTGATGTTTCCACTCCTTATATGGGTTTTCCAGAAGAACATCGAGGATTCAAGCAAGCTGCAAGAAGAACACTCCCAAATTATGCCTCCAAAATTGATGATGAAGTTGACAATATTATCAAAGATAAGAACATTAGAGAAGTTCAGTATCCAAAATGGCTATAAAATATTGTCCCTGTGAAAAATAAGAATGGACAAATTAGTGTTTTCATTGACTTAAGAGATCTTAATCAGCATTATCCCAAGGATGATTTTCCAGTCCCCATCACAGAACACCTAATTGATGAAACAACAGGCTAGGAAGCTATTTCCTTCATTGATGGATATTCTGGGTACAATCAAATATGAATGTCCCCAGAGGATGAGTATTATAAATCATTCATAGCTCTTCAAGGTGTGTTTTGCTTCCGGGTAATGCCCTTTCGCCTGAAAAATACAGGTGCAACATATTAATGTGTGATGCACCATATCTTAAAACCCTTTTTAGGAAAATTAGTTGAATGTTATGTAGATGATTTGGTGGTTAAATATAAACAACATTCTGATCACTTGGCCGATTTGGAAATCATATTAAACAAACTTCAACAACACAATTTGAAGTTGAACCCCTTGAAATGTGATTTTAGGGTAACCTCGGGAAAATTTATCATCTTTTTTGTACGCCATCATGGTATCGAAGTTGATCCTGAGAATACAAAATAAATCCTTGGTATGTCACATCCTATAAATATGAAAGAATAAAGAGGACTTCAAGGTCACTTGGCCTATATTCGGTGTTTCATTGCACATTTGGAAGGCAAGTGTTTACCCTTCACCAGATTAATGAAGAAGGGATTCACCCACCAGTGGACATAAGATTTTCAAGAAGCATTCGATACCCTAATGAAATATCTCTTGAGTCCACTGGTATTAATGCCACCTATTGAAGGAAGACCACTTATTCTTTTTTTGACAGCTTTAGAGCAATCATTGGGTGCCTTCCATTCCCAAAAGAATGATGCTGGGAATAAAAATAGCCTTTATTACCTCAATCAGACTATGCTTAAAGCAGAAACTCGATATTCAAGTATTGAAAAGTGCTGTCTGGCATTAATCATTGTAGTTCAGAAATTGAGACACTACCTGCAACATCATGATGTCCAATTGTTATCTCACAATAACCCACTCATATTTATCCTTAGTTGTCCAATGCTTACAGGACATCTGGTAAGGTGGTTAGTTATTTTGCAGGAGTTTGATATCCAATATGTGACTCAAAAGGCAACAAAGGGCCATGATCTGGCCAATTTACCTACTTAACCCCCATATGTAGAAGTTAAATCTTTAAATATTGATCTTCTTGATGAGAAAGTCATCTCTATTCAAGATAATCCTCAAACATGGGAAATATACATTGATGGTTCCTCTAGAATTCCAATAGGGAAGAAAATGGACGATCCTAAATTCAACAATGTTGGGTTATGAATCGTGCTTATTTCCCTAGAAAAGGCAGTTCTACCCTATTGACTCTTATTGTTGGAAGGTGGTATAAATAATGAAGCAGAATATCAAGCTCTCATTATAGGCTTGGAATTGGTGCTTCGGGTACAGGTGAATCACTTGAGTGTATAAAGTGATTCAGATTTGGTAATCAAACAAATTAATTTGGATTATTCCATAAAAAAAGAGTTAATCCCTTTGTGTTATTACGTCAGAGAGTTAATTGCAGAATTTCCCTCAGAACCAACATTTTCTTTTGTCCCACGATCAAAAAATTCCCATGATGATGCACTGGAAAATGTAGCCACAGCCCTGACAGATCTAAATCTGGATGAAACAATCCTCAGTATTGCCCACCGCCGTGTAGTTTCACCATTTGTTCAAATCATAACAGAAGAAATCAATGAGATCAGTCCAATTTCTAAACCATATGGTCATACTACAGGTTGCATGACACCCACCAGGGAATACCTTCAAAATGGAGCACTCCCGCTTGATAGAGCCGGTAAAGAAAATTTCTGGCAATGTGGGTTCAATTTTACTCTTTATGATAGCTCAGATCACCATAAAATTCTCTACAAGCAAGGTTTTGATGGAATTATCTTCAGATGTATTGATGGTGAGAAGACAATGGATGTCATGAATGAAGTACATGCAAGAGTTTGTTGTGCCCACCAGTTTGGACATAGACTATCTGATCAAATTCAAATGATTGGATACTTCTGGCCTTCAATGATATAAGATTGTGATGATTTTACTAAGAAGTGTCATTTGTTCCAAGTATATATCAATTTCATTCATCAACCCCCAGAGTTTTTTCATACAGCTAAGTACTCATTGCCATTTTCCACATGGGGAATAAATGTAGTATGACCTTATACTCCGACTACCTCCAAGCAGTTTAAGTATATTTTTACTGCTACAAACTTATTTTTGAAATAGAAAGATGAAATACCTCTCAAAGAAGTCAGTTCTAATATCATTGTTTGCTTCATCAAGTCTAACATCATTACCATAATTGGGGTCCCTCATACCATATTGACAGACAATGGCACCATCTTCTGTTCATCCGAGGTGAGAAATTTTTATCAAGAATATGACATAAAATCCAATCATTCGTCTCAAAATCATGCAGCGGCCAATAGACAAATATAGGCCTTCAATAATAATATTTCAATCATACTGCAAAATATCGTGGATAAAGATTTGAAATCATGTCCTGATAAACCTTTTCATGCTTCATGGGCTTATCAGACCACCACCCGCACTGCTACATGATCAACTCCATATTCATTGGTATATGGAACGAAATTAGTCTTACCCATTGGTGTTCAGTTACCTTCACTCAGAGTATCCATTTGTGATTAGTCATCCATAGATTAAAATTCTCAGAAGCTATTTGATGAATTGGAACAATTAGATGAAAAAAGATTGTCCACCCTACACCACTTGGAAGTCTATCAGAATCAAATATCACAAGCATTCAATAAAAAATTTCATCTTCATTATTTCATTCAAGGAGAATTGGTATTGGTCCTCAGAACTCCAATGATACTAAGAAATAATCCTCCAAATCTTGATCCAAAGTGTGAAGGACCTTACTCAATACATAATGTCAACTCCAATGGAGCTTATTCTTTAATCTCAATGAATGAATAACTCAGTACAACTCTATCTAATGCAAGATTCTTGAAGAAGTATTTTGTGTCACACAAATAAACAACTTTTTTCCCGGCTACATGACACTAAAATGTGCAGCACCATTTTTCCTTTCTATAGGACTTTAAACTACATAGCCCCTTTATCGTCCAATATGGTGTTAAAGTAGGTCCACTTTGTCATCCAACATGATGTTAAACTGTTCGTCTGAGCTGCAAGACGTTAAATTCCGAAGAACCACATGTGTGTGACACATGAAATTTAAACTATGAAATAGTCCCTTATACATCCTACATGACATTATACTGTGCATCGTTAGGGTTGTTGTTACCTCTTGTTTCTCACACCGAGCATGACTCACGTGAGATTCGAGTAAGCTTCAATCATAACACCATCTCTAGGCCGCTAACCACGCGTAAGTCCCAAAACCATCTTCGGGTTGTCCTAAAGTACAACTAGATCATCCATTCATTCTCAATCGAACTACGGAGACTTTGATCCTTGCCTTCTAGGCTCGGTTCATAGGAAACCCTTTGAGGTTCAAGCCCAAAACCAATATCTTCATATAGGTTCACCTCCATATCATACAATGTTAATCCATGTAGCCCCCCCTCTGAAACCAATATCTTCACATTGGTTCACCATTATCCTTGATATATGACGTTAAACTATAATGTCCCCTAGTGTCCTCACTGTAAGACATTAAATTGTATAGCCATACCTCTTAGCTACATTACACTAAACTGTGCAGCACTGGTCCATGCATATGACCTTAAACTATTCACACTTTTGTCCTATACAACAATAAACTACAACATTCTTTGACACCCTCACCTAAGAGGGAATCATTATTGACATTGATTTCCAATAATATTATATTACAAAGACTATGTGTATACATGGAAATGCGGGAACCATTAATCTTGGATCCAACAATCATTGCACTAAAGTCCCCTTTCACCCTTCACATGTACGAACCAAATCTGTACATAGGGTATTTCAAGAAATAGGTATGGCTTGATTTCCATCCTTATGGTATATGTAGGAATGTTTGAGCATCCCTCAAACCCAGCACAAGTCATTGGGCATAACCCCAAATTCCACATTCAGTCCCTTGGATTAAAAGTCCCCCTATGAGCACATGAATGTGGTATGAAAACCCTGGTCTTTATTCACATTAGGTTTATAAAAAACACACAATGTGTCTCCCTCAATATGGTCCGAACTCTATGACCCTAAACTAATATCTCCTATGATCTCATCCCACATGACATTAAAATGTATTTCAATAACTACATAAGGCTTGATTCTCATCCTAATGAGATATGTAGTGAAGTCCACCATATCAATTTTGGACCTAGCCACAACATGATTATGGTCTGCATTGGTATATGTATCTCCTTCATGCATTGGAAAATTCCCATTTTCTTGTTTCATACTCCTATCCTTAAATACTTCCATATCTCCATAACCCTTTTCATGAATTCTGGTCACAAAATGTCTGCAACCCGAGAATTCTTTTGCCTAACTATGCTGCACATACCCCTAGGTGGCCTTGCATAAGTAGTCTACATAACAGACTTGTCAGCCAAAAGATGATATTATTTGACTATGCAGCCAATGCACTTAAATGTCCCTTCATAATTAAAACCCCCTAATAGGATTTTCAAATAGTGGTAGCTTTATTCTTGGGGGTAAAACCACTTTTTCCTTTATTGGTCTTAACAACAATATGTAGGGATCTGCAAAAATAGTCATCCTTAACATATTTATCCCATACTCTTTTTCATGATCTAAAAGTATTTAAGTCTATGGTTTATATTTCCCATCCATAATTTTGGGTCAGTCCTTCGCAGGAGTGACATTCATCAAATTCATTGATAATATTGATTGGGAATATTCTCTCTATATTCAAGTACCTCTCTCTATACAGCATACTTTGTTCTTTGAATAATTTAAATCTCCATAAACATTCACTGGCTTTTGGCAATAGAAAAGTAAAATTTCTGAGAATTATTTTGCCTAACTATGCTACATGTCCCCCTAGGTGTACTTACATATTTAGTTTACATAACCGACCTATCGGCCAAAAGATGCTATTATTTGACTATGCAGCCAATGCCCTTAAGTGGCCCTTCATAATTCAACCCCCTAACAAGTTTGTTAAATAATGGTCTCATCAATCTTAGGAAATAATTCCTTTTATCCATTTTTTCATATCATCCCTCATATTCAAAATTTATTTAGTCATAGTTTACATGTTTTCTCCCATACATGAATGTGGTAATATGTTTTCCAAAAAATTATAAAGGAATTGAATCAATTTTAATTCATTTAGTCAAAGCTATTAGATCTTAAACATTAAACTTTTTATTTCTAACATGCATGATTTTAAACAGCCAAGAAAAGATAGGATACTCATTAAATTGGGCACCTGTAAAAGAAACTCTGAACAAAAGTCGAGTCCTGGCTCGCTAAACGTACATATTGTATTATTTAGGCAATATTGAGCAATAAAATATGAAAAGTTTGTAGGGTTGTTTGTATAATCCTAGAAAAAATCAAAATATTCTTACTAGGCCCATTGGCATAGATAATATATATATATATATATATATATATATAAGTATTTAGAAATAGAATGCAAGTTCAAATGATTTAAGACAAAATGTCATTTTCATTGATGCACAAGATTAGAAGAAAATCCACCGATTAGAGTATCTTATCTTTTTCAAGAATTAAATGAGGCTTTCAACATAACTCTTCATTTGATTTACGGCATCCCGATCTTCATCACCAGCCACTTTAAGTTCATTCAATTGACTAACTTCACTCTTTTTAGCTTGATGGAGTAATTTCTTGGAATCTGCAATGGATTTCATACCATTCTTCTGGACTCCTTCTAGTGAATTGTTAAGTAGGTCATGTTCCCCAGTAATGGCATCTAACTGTTGTTGGAGGTGCATCTGTTGGAAAACTTTCTCCTTGATCTTATGCTTCCACTCCTTCAACATTGCAGCATGATCAGCCTCAGCTCGGGACACCACAGCCTCGAAATCAACAATATTGGTCAAAAGCCTCACACTAGTCAGATCTTGATGGTACGTTTCTCCTGCTCCCTCTTTAAGATAACTTGTATCATCATGGCATGAATCTCTTGATATCCAAAACTACTAAGTCATAAAATGAAGAACAAGGATTACAGTCATAGGATCATTGAAGACAACTCTTCAAGAGGCACTTTAGATATGATCTTCCATATATTCTACCATGCCTTGCGATGTGAGAATTTGAGGGCCTTTTGGAACTATGTTTCTGATTCAGCATCACTATCACATGGGGAATATATTATGGGATTAATGAACTTATGGATGTTACCTATTCATCCCCTTCCCCCCTGACCCTTGGTACTTCACATTCTACTCCCGTTGGGGCTGAGGCTGAGGCTTCACCTCCAGATCTATCCACTGAAATTGATGGCCCTGCATAGTCAATTGAAAGCTTTGGTTTGTTCCCAAGTATAATAAAAGTTTATTAGATTTCTTGAAAATTAAGTACAGCCACAAATTTATCATATTTTACCCAATGGTAGATCAACAACATGAGAAGGCTCCTTTCTATCTTTCCTAGATCCAATAGGATTTTAAGGATGGATTTCAGGAAGCTTGGTTAGGTTAAGATCCACTCAATCTAGCATCCCTATAATGATAGTTTTGTCTCTACCCCCTTCAGGCATCGATATATCAACAACTTTCTCATACGGAACTGCACATTTCAACCAATCATGGTTAGATATGTAATAAGAAATTTTTAATAGGATGAAGGATAACACTCACGTCCGAAATCATATAAATTACATGTTAATTTAACATGATCTTAAATTTATTCAAAATATGCACATGTTTCATCATTTCATCCAGTGATATCTCAGATTCCCAGGTAGTCTCCCCAGTGAGAGAATTTGATATGTATTCTTGGTGACCCTCCTCCTGTAGCCTCCGATCCCAAACAGCTTACTCAGAGAAAATTGTGGAGTCATTTGTAGTGGTCACCAACTATTCTATTGCAAACTCTTCTATCATTGTAGTAGCAACAAGAGACGTACTGGGAATAGAAGCTAGCTCTTCTTCTATCATCGTTTCTTCAGGAGCAGCTACGTCAGCAAGAATTTTCAATTGTTCCCCAACACCCTTCATTGTCCTCAGAGGAGGGTCATTCCTCTCCCTCAAAGGAGAAATTGAAGAAGCCCCTACAATCCAAAGAAGTATGAGCAATATTTTCATGAGTTAGGATTGATGACTATTTGAAGGAAATAACACTATTGATGAAGCATTTAGCTGTTTAATTATTCCTTCGATGCCTTTGCTTCTTTGAATTTTTGGGTTTGTTGGAAAATTCACCTCTAAATATAGGCATTGGAGATTGAAAATACCTTTCTAACTCCTCTTCCATGGCTTGCCATACTGGAGATACCTCGCCCAGCTCGTGAGGCGATTCAACGGCTCCAAGAGTGGTGCCACCAGGGCTGTACTGTGGTGAAGGGACCTTAGTAGTTCAATTCTTAACAAGCTTCAGGATGAAGAAAGTACTTTCCTTGAGTAAAAAATCATTGACAGAAATCATGTTGCATAGAAAATATGGAAAAAAACTTATATCTTCAAGAGCCATGTAATCGTGCTACTCTTCATATACTGAAGCAACAATCCCCTTAGTGGTGCCACAATTCATCATTTCCTTCACCATCATGGTAATAGGAATGGATTCATCAGTGGCATATGTGAGAATTTCCATCTCTTTGATGCAAGCCCACACTTCATCGGGGTTATCCTCCAAGTGGATATCAGTAGAAGCCTGGAGATTCCCCACTCTAGAGTTATGTAACCCTTCACATAAGTCCATCCAGGCAGTTTTAGCATCACAATATAGACTCCTCCATGTATGGACAACCTCTGGTCATTAATATTCACAATTTTCACTAGAAGTCCATGAGGAGGTTCCTACAATCTTGGACTTCAACGTCTTCCCAGCTCCTGCAATCACAAATAAAGGATAAGAAAATGAAACATGATGCTCTATAATATAATGAAAACTAAATTTACTCAATGATATAACTCACCAGGAGTCGATGGAGTAGGTCTCTCGAATCTGGAAAGAGGATTATATCTGGCACAAGGCCGCTTTGAAGCATGTCGTGCCTCATTATCCCCATCTTTCGAATCCATGGAATCAGCCCCGGGTGAGGAACCTGGTGAATCAGCTCTGGTTGAGTAAGAGAAACCTTCCAGAAAAAGTTTTTTTTCTCATCACAGTTCTCTTTTTTTCCCCACCTGAGAAACCAGATGATTCATTACCCCTTCCAGGTATGATGTTACCCAGTTCTCGAAATTCCATGTAGTCAATTGACGCACTGCTTCAGCTATTGGTAGATCAAAAACTTCCCTGGTCTTGTCCATAGCTGTCAGAAACCATAGTTTTCATGCAACCATTAGATGTTGCTCTGACCTGACATGCACAGGAGGGGATACAATAATTTTCTTCAGACACTTGAACTGTCATGAAAATCTATATGGAGAATAGGCCTAGCATATAATCTCTCCGTCAATTTTGGTGGCCAATACACTATCTCTGAAAGCCAGCATATACGACCTCAATTCCAGGCTAGCAGTTCCATCATCAACAAACTGCCTAGTTGGTGGGATTCCATAAGGAAAGAAATGAAATTCCATGAACATGCTCAACCTCACCCTCAGATCCTAAGGATTGAGGGATAATGGAGAAATTCTAGAAAATGCCTACACTGATGGCCTAAAAGAACTTCCAGGAACCTATACTCCACTCTGTACAACATAAGTCCTAAAATGAGTGGTGATCCATCCACACAAAATTATAATGGTCCCACTATTCTCAAAGGAGACATACCCATATAGACATGGAGTAAGATCACGTGAATCTTTTCCAAAATCAGGGTGGCCAACCCATCCATTTTTCTCTCATCCAACTTGGTTGCAACAACTAATGTCCCTATCCTGACACATCCCTTCGAATCCCTAACTGGAAAAAGATAAACACTAATCCACAAAGCTAAAAATACCTCCAGATGTGTCTTCTCTGGGATTCTTTTGTCCACTTCATAACCCCACTTTTCAAACTCTCACTCTTCCAGAGTTGGCCATAATGTTCTAAGAGCACCCCTCTTCTCAGTTCTTGGGTAGCTGGTAGGACGAGTACAGGTGGGCCCCTTCTCCTTCTCATTGATAAGAAACATATCCATCCGCTCCTCTAGATGAGTATCCATTCTATAATGTGTTTTGGTTGACTTTGAATTCTTGAGCTTGTAGAAAATTTTCATTAACTCTCAAGCCAAAGCCAGAGCCTTCTCCAAATCATTTCAGGTCACCTTGGAGGGAATGAATTCATCATACATATCAACCAAAATTAGTGCCCCCAAGATCTTGTAGACATCACACAAGCTAATGCCTACTTTTCCATGAGTTAGATGGAATGAATTGGTTTATGGGCTCCAGCGGATAATTAGCTCCGACACAAAATTAGCATTCCTGTAGACATTTTTTTGTCCAGACCAGACAACTTCATATATTGCAGCTCCTTTCAGATCCTTGACAAACTCTACACAATTTTTTCGCAACCAATAATCCGACATCCAAGTCGGCTTCACACCACCACCAGGATAAAAATCCCAACACTTTTTCCATCCCTTGTATTGATCCATTTGAGAATTTCAGAAAATAGAGGGATGGAAATGAGGCTGCAGCTCAGGTTTTTAAGGTTTCAGATTTAGAGTACATGGGCTATGATGCATTATGTATGTCTTCTACAATATTCCAGAATTAATGAATGATCCTACAACTGAGACATTTGCTGAATCAAAATTTTTATAAGTTTGAAACCAGGAATGAGGAATATAATTCTTTGCATCTAGAATGTTGACTCCATTCCTATGACCATGGACATATAAAGGCAAGTAAATAATCTGTGGTAAATTGAAATTTCATTTCTTCAAGTACTTGGCCAAATCTGGGATAGTATTGTCGCAAATATCATAATAGTAATAGCCAATGATGTTCATCATATCATCGATTCTCTTGCTAGCCAACTCATCAGCCGATCCAATTTTTTTGGGAGCCATTGAATAAACACAATGATATAACAGTTAACTTTCAAATAAGTTTTTTTATATGATATACTTGTGAAGAAAACAAAAAAATGGACATGGCATTAAGGTGTGCAAGTCTGGTCACGATTCTATGGTCGCGCATGTACTGTCGCGCAAGACAAAATCTTACTAGAGAAGCACGACACAGGAAAAATCAAGCGACCGAAGAAGATGCAGACACATGCACGATGAGAGCTCAAAAACTCAGAAGGAAGGATGAAAAGAGTGATGTAACACCCATATATATAGGCAATCCTGCAACCCTGTGCGCCGGAACCTGTGTGCCCGAACCTGTGCACCTACCACCTGCGCACCGCCGAACTCTTAATTCTAATTTTCCTCAGAGTTAAATCCTCTTTTTTTTCATATCTAACTCTGAGGGGGGGGGGGAATTTGTTGAAGCTCCTTTCCATCACAGAGTCTAATGAATGGAAAAGGGGAATACATTAAGAATAATAAGAGTCATCCTTTGAAGAACATCAAAAATTGACAAAGGCATGAACAAGGAACCCTTTAAGAAGATGTCGCACAAGTTTCCTTTTGGTCGGGCAAGTCACTTGCGCGCCACATATGGGTCGCACAAGTCACTTGAAAACCCTATTCCTTTTTTCACCCAAGGTTCCCCGTGGCCTATGAATAGCCCCTGTGGGCCCCCCATTTCAAGATGGAATTTTCCAATACTCATATTGAATCTCTGGTCGCCCAAGTCTTTTTCCAAAGTCTTCCAAACACATCTAAGGTAATTTTTTTCCTATAATGTAATCTATGAAGAGGAAGAATAAGGCCTAAGGGTTAGAATTCACCAACACTTGCACGCCTAAGTGTCCACCCCTTAAGGGAAATGAAGACACCTGTCTTCCGCCTTTCCCTCTCAAGGGAACATGCACGCCACACATCTTGAATCCTCTAGGGATGATACTAAGGGCTTGAGTTCAAAGTCTCCCAAGTATTACCCTATATATTATTTGTTTCCCAAGGTGACTCATGTCTTGTAAGTATACTTACAAGACCAGGACTTTCATGATAGAACAATACATTCACGCCTCCTTCCTAGTCACTTCCTTTCTTCTAATCAACTTCTCTTTTTCAATATATAGTATTCAAAACCCTATTAAAAGTCATTTATGGAATGATTCCTTTGTTGTCTTCCTTATCTGAAAGGAATTCTGGGAGAACCTCTCCAAAAACCCTTTTACATACAAACATTATGTCCCCATGGTTAGGGGTTTCCTATATAAACTCATCCTTTAAGATGAGAAGATCTTTTAACCTAGGCCTCCTTCTCAGGAGTAAGCCCCAGTCATAATCCTTTTAACCTGGGCCTCCTTCTCAGGAGTAAGACACAATCATAATCCTTTTAACCTAGGCCTCCTTCTAAGGAGAAATCCCAAGTCATAATCCTTTTAACATGGGCCTCCTTCTTATGAGTAAGCCCGATCATAATCCTTCTAACCTGGGCCTCCTTCTCTAGAGTAGGCCCCAGTGAAAATCCTTTTAACATGAGCCTCCTCAAGAATATGACCCAGTCATAATCCCTTTAACCTGGGCCTTCTTCTCATGAGTAAGCCCCAATCATAGTCTCTCTTAACCTGGGCCTACTTCTCAGGAGTGAGCCACAGTCACAAGTTCCTTTAACATGGGAGTCCTACTTAGAATCAAGCCCCAATCTAAATTCTTGGGATTTGGGTTTCCTTCTCAGGAGTAAAAATCAATCATAAATCCCTTATAATTTAGGATTCCTTTTCAGGAGTAAGTCCTGGGATAAAATTCCAAATCTCCATAAAATAAAAATACCATTATGGAACCTTCTTCTTGGGCTTCATTCCTATGTCTTGGTCTTCATTTACCTGGGCAATCATAATACGTAAGCCACCCATAATTTCTCATAACTGCATCTTTTATTGCACCATCGTCAAATTTACTGATACCTCTTGTTTCTCACACCGATCATGATTCACGTTAGCTTAGAGTGTGAAAGTAATCACGACATTTCCTTCTGGATCATTAACCATACATAAACCCCATATTATTTTATCGCACTACGTGGGTTCTAATTCATTTTTGACAATGACACGTAGGTAGCCCATCTGCGGGAATGATCCCAACTCAGAAATGATCCCTTTTTTTCTGAAGGACAATAAACATCATGTTCCCAACAGAGTGGATTTAAAACGAGTATCGTCATCATAATGACCAAGATATTTCTATATAATGTGTTGACGTATACCATTGACTAAGAATCTCTAATACATATGGATGATTCTCCATCAATGAAGAACCACAAATACATATAAAATAATCTCTAAATCTCGTACATATCAACCGTTGATTTCTAAATCTAAAGAAAACCATATTTTTATACTTTGTGAATTAATAAGGATTGATGAACATGACATAAATCTATGAGAGAGTCCCGGAGTAGGAAATAATTCCCCCTAAAAAGGTGTGATAAGCCTGACCTGTCATCCTCTCGACCAATAAAAATTCTTAAGCCTCATCGATCCACAACTAATGAGCACCTACCTTTGGAAAGTAGGTCAAGATGGATATAGAATCACTATATGTTTCCAGTGCTATGTATAAACCTGTTAGAAACCGATTGGAAAGTTTGAACCTTAAACAAACAAGGTCATCCCTATTTCTAGATGAAATAGTGGGTTAGTGGGGTTTAATTCCTATCGATCTGGTGTGGGTCAGAAGTGGTACCTATTAATGGAATAAGATGATCTAGCTTACGATTAATCATATGTACTTCTGTAATTAAGTTATACCTAGTGGGAGATGAGTCTTTTACCTTCATGGTTTTAACTTTGTGGTGTTACCTATGTGGTAATTCTATCTTCGAGGTGTTACATGTGTGATACTACTATCACCGTGGTGTTACCTGTGTGTTACATATATCTTCGTGGTGTTACATGTGGCGTACATCAATTTTCATGTTGTTACATGTGTTGTACTTCTATGTTCATGGTGTTATATGTGTTGTACTTTTATCCTTGTTGTGTTACATGTGTGGTACTTCTATCTTCTTGGTGTTACATGTGTGGTACTTCTATCTTCATGGTGTTACCTGTGTGGTAATTCTATCTTTGTGGTGTTACTTGTGTGGTACTTCTATCTTTGGGGTGTTACCTGTGTGGTGCATCTGCCTTCATGGGGTTGTCATTGTGGTGTTACCTGGGTGGTAATTATATATTCATGGTGTTACCTATGTGATACCTCTACATTCATGGTGTTACCTTTTTGGTATTATTCCCTCATGTATGAGATAAGTTTATCTTGATAACGTAGGTATATTTATGGGCATATAACTATGTAGAGTTGATATCTATCACTTCGTGCTGGAGATGAAGGTCTTTCTTTTTGGTTTTTTATTTGTTGACCTATGTAAGACCTACAGGGGTATCAGAGTCCCTATTATGTCTCGTTATAATCACCCCTGCATAGGCTATGCCCACACCTTGTTGGGTCTTGTGTAGATGAAAAACAATGTTGATCGAGGCTGAGGGAGCCAGGACTGGATGATACTCGGTGGTGGACCATTTGGCGTGACATTACGCATGGACTATTGATCGTGAGTTGTACCTGCCCTTCAGGTAGGATCCTTTGTGGACGATCCCAAAGCTGTTTTACACTTTTCAGTTGAATATTAACTTTTCAGTTGGACTTGTATTTTGGCAAATTTACATTCAAAACTCTTTTACTACAGGATTTTACTTCGTGGTTTCATCTTGTTTCATTCTAGTATGGGGGTTTGTACAAGATTAAAGGAAACACCTTCCCATTGTAGGGATATGATTTTTTGGTGATATTCACCAGCCCCATGACCTATGAATGGTGGGCTTGGGGTAGTCAAGACATTTTCCCTAAGGGACGTGTCGTGACAATGTTGTATCAAAAGTGTCAGTTCTACAGAAGAACTTGGAATCTGATCTTTTCTATGTGGAAATAGTGTTAAGTGTTATGAGTGTGGTTTTTAGTTTGGTGAATCTAGTGTTGGTGTGACGACTAACGTATCAATACACTAGGACCCTAAATTATGATTTCTGACTAAGCACACAAAATCACTGATTAAATGTGTTTTTTAAAATCTATTCTTTTATTCTTATGATCTCTTTGAGTCAGCTCATAAGGTATAACATAATGATTGTGGTTCACCTATTCTATATCAAGATTCCACCTCATAGACAAGCAGCTAGGATTCATGAATGAGTACACTATAATGGCCCATCGAGCGATGAGGCTGTGATGTAGGGCTCTCTTAATATGATAGCACCATTGGGTGGTGCACCATCACCACCCCCACCCGTTGGGAAGTAGATGCTACCAGTTGACCGTACACCCCAACTGAGCATGTTTCATGAGTTCCAGTGGCAGATTCCTTCAAGGATTCAAGACGAGACAAAATCCAAGGCAGCATATAACTAGTTGGAGGTTGTGGCTAGAGTCTTCCACCTAGTTGGGACACAAGTAGATCAAATGGTGGTCCTAGCTACTAGACTTTATCAGTGATTTACCATGAGGATGGTCCACATAGTTATGAGGCTTCGGTACATGGACTGTTGCTTGAGATGGTAACTTCGGGTAGTGTTCCATATAAATCAATGCCCGTTGGTCAGCAGTTACAACATACGGTACTGGTAGAGGAAACATGTAGGCATAGTTCCTTACATGTGTTTGAACATAAAATACCCCCCATGATCCAAGGAGAGCCTGACTCACATGTAGCTAAGGACTATCTTGATGTGGTGACTATGTTTCCATCTATCTTGTGCACCATTCGAATAGATGGTGGTCCTAGTAGAGATCCTTCCACATGGATCAAAAAGACGATGAAAGGGTTTGGATTACACTGATCTTTTGATGTGGTGTCCTTTCAGTAGAGCTTCTTAAGAACCTTCCACAGAGTAGGGGGACTCTTGCCAAAAAAAGGTAAGGGGTCAGCGTTCCCTAGAGCTTCTGTAGGTTCAGCATGATGACATGTCGGTAGCTGAGTATCCATCAAGACGTATCGACCATCCTAGGTACTTGATGAATATAGTATGGTTAGTGCAACAGAGCTTGAACCTCCAAGAAAGGTGTGTTTAGGGACATCCGAGTTAGAACTATTTATATATGAATTCTTACTTATTTTAGGGTGCTAGAGAGAACATTTGTAGTTGAATGTTATTTGGTTGGGCGGATACATCCATTGAATGTTAAAAGTGGGAAAAAAGAAAACTGAAGCTAGTCTTAGGGATGTGGGTGTGTAAAATGTTTATGGATGAGGAAGTTATTCGGACAGATGAATCTGTAGGGAAAAAGATAAGGGATTAGAGATATGAGAGCAGTTTGAGGTGGTATACATTTCAACATCTTACGACCACCACCCCAATGTGGTCCCCACAAGGCTCAGAGAGCAGGATGATAGGAGAAGGGAGTAGGTGCATGTTGTCAAGGGGTGTGACCCAAGGGCTAGAAGAATTATTCGAGGTATAGTTTGTGTCTACTACTGGTTTTATTATTAATATACATAGGTACCAATCTTTCCTTCTTTCCATGAATCATGTTCAAGACCTAGAGTATCCTATTAAACCGATGACTTGACCCTTATGTTTGGATATAATTGTGGAAGGAGACTCGATAATCACACTTATTATGATGATGTGATATGACCCTTGAGGCGAGAGTTTTGGTTGGAACCTCTTAGTGGAAGTTTCAAGGCCTTTCAGCGTTAGTTTGGGTATGGACTCGTCATCTATAGTTTATACTCAGATTGACTATATTAGGAAACAAGGATGTAGTATATATACAATGTTGGATTGGGTTTTCCTATGTCGGTGAAAAATGAAACTCAGATAGTACATGATAAAATCATGCATATGAGGGTGCGACTAATCAATCTTGATTTGGCCAAACTTACCCTCGTGGCATCAGAAGTATTGAGTTTTTTGTTCCCAACAGTAGGGGATCAGTGTGGGGACATCATTACAAAAGATGTTTCTAGTACTACCTCCCCAAGGGGGGGACTTATACTTTGGATGGGTACTACCAGAGATTTGTACTTGAAATCTCCTAGATAAGGTCACCCTTGTCAGCTTTGAAGAAGGAAGGGGAGTCTTTATTTTGGACAGGGAAGTGTTAGCAGATATTTCCAGAGCTAGGACATAGACCGATGAGTGCCCCCATCTGGAGGCTACCAGAAGAGAGTGTTGGGTGGGTAGTCTACTACAACTCATTAGGTACCAGGACAAACAGTTTCCTATTGTAGGATTGGGCATTGATCACCTATAGCTCACCACAGTTGAGACAACAAGAGCAGAACTATGATACCCATGATCAAGAGTTTGCAGCAGTGTTCATTGCACTGAAGATGTGGAAGCACTACTTGATGGGTGAATAGTTTATAGTTTACTCTGATCAGTAGAGTCTCAGGTATATCTTTCCAATGAATGACTTGAACTTGAGATAATGAAGATGACTAGAGTTCCTCTAGGACTATGAATTTGATATTGTCAATACTCTTGGGAAGGGGAACGTTGTAGAAAATTCACTCAGTAGGAGGTCTGGTCTACAGTTGGTGAGTAAGGTGTCAGAGCAGCTAGTCACACCATGGATATCCTTTGTGGATAAAGATAGAGAATTTTACCACTAATATATTACTGTCACTCCCCCAATTATTAAGAGTGTTTGGGAGGCACAACTTGGACATTGACTACGAGGCTCGACCTGTACAGATATCCTTAGGAGGATCTCCTGAATGATTTTCTGTAGGTGGGGAGAACATCGTTCTCTTCAAAGAAGCACCATGGTACCAGTGATGCTTCGGGGGGACATGTTGAGGGAGTTCTATACATCCCCTTTAATGGTACATCCTGGAGTGGTGAAGGTGTACACAAACCTCCAGCGTCAGAACTGGTGGCCAAGGATAATAGAAGCAGTGGAAGAGTTCGTATCATGGTTCCTCACTTGTTAGCAAGTAAATACTACATAGATCCAATAGAAGTCTTATACCGATAGGAGATGGAGACACATGGAGTCCGAGGACGAAGACCATGTCTTCCTACAGGTCACACTCTAATGAGGATTACGAAGGTTTGGTCAGGGCAAAAAACTTTCTCCATGATTCATTAGACCTTTCTAGATTTTCCAATAGAGTTGGAATGGTTGTGTACCGTCTAAATCATCGCCCCCATATCCACAGGGTGCATAAAGTTTCCCATGTGCCGCTGCTGAGGATATACGTGCATAATATGCCACATGCTATCGACTAGGTGAAATTGGACTTGATGATGTGGTGTCTTTTATTGATATCTTGATAGTGATTGAGTATCAACAATAGAATGTCCTTCGTGGATGGTGGATCCCTCTAGTGGATGTTCGGTGGTAGCACGAGAACCTCCAAAAGAGATCATGGGAGCGGGAGGCTCAGATTCGTGATCGGTACCCTCTTTTGTTTGTTTTTCATTTTTTGGATTTCAGTGATGTAAATCCCTATGATGGGGATAATGCAATGTGCCTAAATTTCCATGTAATTTTTTTTATTTATATGGAATTATTTCGAGACCGTGAAATCTTACGGTGCATAATTCCAAAGCCTGAAGTTCCTGGAATGATCCGTCGAAAAATGTTATGTTTAAAAATAGCACGAGTGAGTGGTTTTCCAAAAAAAGTGGAATAACTCTTAAAAGGTTGTCTGGATTAGAAATCTCAGGTCACAATTGTGTTCAGGATGGAAGGATTACCCTAGGCACAACATAAGATTAGTCAGTTCAGCTCTCCAGTGGGA
Organism: Viscum album; assembly: GCA_963277665.1. Taxonomy (NCBI): domain Eukaryota; kingdom Viridiplantae; phylum Streptophyta; class Magnoliopsida; order Santalales; family Viscaceae; genus Viscum; species Viscum album. Next base: position 31,651,955 of record OY728159.1, read on the forward strand.
AAACCCAATTATGGCATTACTATAAATAAAATAATAAAATAAAATAATTTTTTTTCAAATGATTATAATTCTCAAACGGTAACTCAGATTGAAAAACCAAGACCTTTAATGAACTCGTGAGGTTATGCAATCCTTAGGATGTTACAAACATTGACCGGTGTGGGCCACCAATGAAGGTTAGGATTTGGCTATAATTAAAATAATTAAGTGAATATTATTTTATTTTAAAATTCATAACATCTAAATGTTATCTTGGATTAAAAATATGAGAGTACCATTGATCTTGTGAGGGGGTATTCTCTTTAGGTGGACTCTATCCTCGACTGGCATGAGTCAATGGTGACTGTTAATAATTTTCTGGGATTTTTTTTGGTTTCATTCAGTAAACGTGGGGGCGGCATTTTCTAACTTTTGAGCTGGTGCTCAGATTAAAAATCTGACGGAATCATTGAATCGACAATGCTGGTATTCACTTAAAGGAGGATTCACTGGGACTACAGAAGGTCTGGAATGAAAGATAGGTTTTGGTGTTTTTTAAAACAAAAAGTAAAAAAACCTGGTTATTTTATTTATTTCTTTTTTTTCCTCCAATAGACAAGCTGCTGTGTGGGACCAATGGCACGTTAAGACATTAAATGGCCTGACCCTTCAAATCCTATGTAACAGCTCCATTATAATTTATGAAGGTTCATATTAAATTAACCCTCATAAATTCTAGGAGTATTTCTCACCCTCCCCCTATCCAATTTATTTGGGGCTTTGGGAGAGATAATGTATGACTTCAACAAGAAAAAAAGTGCTGATAAAGTGTCGTGACACCATCCATGCCAGACAAGGCTAGTTTCAGCGAATGATGATTCGGGACGCCAAATAAAAAATCGAAGGATGATGCTCGAGTGGCAATGTTGGTGGCTTATTGAGGGGACAATGAACACCAAACCAATTACTCAATCGCGAGTGATCTCCATCGTTCTTGAGGTAGGGATTTATTTTTTTATACTTCATTTTGATTGTTGAATCCAAACCCATTTCTATCAAGCTATCATGGAGGGAACTGGCCAAATAAACATAGACAAGACTGTATTACCTTGTTCAATTTTTGTGCATTCATCGCAAACATTATCTTCGGGTTGGGCGAGATCCCAAACGGCAGATGACGGCGGCAGCCGACACCGACTGACTGCGTTGGAGGCGGCATATCGATGCATGCCGTAGGAGGAGGCTAAGACACTATGAAACGGTGGTAAATGGAGCGACATATACTGAACAGTCATGATGGTGATGCGACACACTTTTGCACGCTGCCGGAAGAGAAGGGCCACAAGTTTCTAGCCGCAGCGGGGCCAAGCAGGGTGGCCGGCAACGACCAGCCACTTGTGGAGGCAGCAGGACCCGCAGTGGGTCTCACGGGTGACTTGGAAGCGCCCCTTAGGAACTTTTGCTTGACCATTCAAACTGGGAGGCACCGCTCCCCTTTGGTGTCATCTTGGGTGGAGTGCACGCGAAAGCGGGTCGTGCCCCATCGCGGGCTAGGGCGTGCGAGCCCAGCGGGCACCCCTCCGCAGGCTGGACCGCGTGAGCCCAGTGGGCCGCGCCACTTTGTGTGCCAAATTGGACCTCTGCATTGATGTTTGAGCCCACTATGGGCCATCTTAGTAGGGTCTGCCCGGCCAGGTCGGACTGGACCCAGACACAAACAAGGCCTCGTTCTGCTTAATGGGTCATAACAGGAAGTCCGGGTGTCCGTTTGACAAACTTTCTATGACACTGGGACCCTTGGAGAGAAACCGTACTTTTTTTATACTCCTCTTGAGTTTTGGAGAATGTTGGATTAAGGCTGGGTTGAATTGAACCCAAAGCCAACCAGGCCCACAAAACTATAACGCCTATAATTCACATACCATGTGTCCAATTGAGGCTTCATCTATCGCGTTGGAACCCTTATGACATGATGGTTTTATGGGGTTACTCCTTTTTTGAGATTAGTGTAAGATGAGGTACTACTAGTATCTCGAGGGGAATATTCTGCGGAGCTCTAGCACACCAAGTGTGAGGAATCTTTTGGCTGGTTGTAACATGTAGAAAGAACATTGATCTTAAGTGGGTCAGTATCTATCGATCCTGTGTGGGTCAAAATCTATCAGATATAGTGTTGGTCAGCCATCAGTGATCCAGTTTGGGTCAGTGCACACAGATCACTTGAGGGTTAGATCCTGTGTGGGTCAGTGGTGGTTATTACCTATTTATCCTTTGTGGGTCAGAAGCAGTTCCACTTAATAGAATAAGATGATATAACTTACAACTAATCGTATGTACTTCTGTACTTATGTTATACCTAGTGTTAGTTGAATCTTTTACCTTTGGGGTGTTACCTATGTGGTACATCTTTCTTCATGGTGTTACCTATGTTGTACATCTATCTTCATGGAGTTACCTGTCTGGGTTTTCTATCGCCATGGTGTTACCTATGTCGTACTTCTATCTTCGTGGTGTTACATGTGTGGTACATATTTCTTCATGGAGTTACTTCTGTGGTAATTCATCCTTTGTGGTATTACCTGTGTGGTACAATTATCTTCGTGGTGTTACCTATGCAGTATATCTATCTTCATGGTGTTGCCTATGTGGAACTTCAATCTTCACGCTGTTTCCTGTGTGGTACTTCTATCTTTGTGTAGATACCTTTGTGTTATTTCTACCTTCTTGGTGTTGAATTCTTGGAGTTACACGGGTGGTACTTCTATATTCATGGTGTTACCTGTGTGGTGTAGGATCAAAATAATGATGTAGATGCTCAATATACAAGAGGGGGGGGGGGGGGGTGAATTGTACACTTTAAAATTTGCTTACACAGAGAAAGATCTAAGTTTAACGAAGTTAAACTAAGAAAATTCACAACACCTCTAACACCAATTGGAGAATTGGAACAAGGTATGAAGTTATAAACTTGAAGTTCTATGCACTTTGTTAAATCTGGAAGTGATTCCGAAAAATGGGTTCCGGAAATATGGATCCGGAAATTGAAACTTAACTAAATTTATAATATGAGATTCTACCTTAAAGTGTATAGAATCTAAACTAATTAGATTACAAGTGTAAGGAAATATATGAAGATTATACTTTCCTTACAATACAAAAGGACATCCGAAAAACAAGTTGTAAAACTAAAAGTAACAAGATATAAGTCTTTTAACCCGAAGAGAAGGGTTTCCAAAAACCTTGGATAAAGGTCCCTTGATTTATACTTTCAAGAAAGTCTGTCTTAACCACACCGGGGTAAGCCCTCGATACGAATATCGGAATCTCTGTCATGCTATCCCTGAAAGACCTCAACTTCAATGTAGTTGGAACCTCTGTCTTCCCCAGCAAGGAAGCCCTCGAACTTCAAGGTAGTCGGCACCTCTATCTTCCTATCCCCGGAAGTCCTCGAATGTAATCCCCAACATTCAGAGTCGCATGAAGAAATCCGCACAAGGAAAAGTTTGAACAAGTAGTTCAAACTTTATGTACGAAGCTTGAGAGTTTATAAGAGCCTCTCCTTCTAGAAATCACTTCAACAGCATGTAAGCACAAGTTGTCAAGTTGCAGAAGTTCCCATTTGAGCTCATTCAAATGAGCTACTATTTATAGGCAAATTTCCAACGGTCGGCTCCCTCCTCTAATGGTCATATATTCCTTAAATTTTGGAGGGACCTGTACATGTGTCACTAAACCAATGGTTAGTTAGAAACAGAATTGAAAACATCGTTTTATATGTGTAACTGAATGCACGACATCATTTTGAAATGAAACGAGTGTAAGTATAAGTAAAACAAAAATTCAGATTGTAGTAAAATAAATGTTCAGAGTCTAACCAAAATATAATTTAGAGTCTATAATAAAAAAGAAATTTGGATTCTGTTTTATAAGAATTCGGATCCTGAATTATGTGGAAATATGGAGTCTGAATTTCAAAGGAAATTCAGAGTCTGGTTTCACCAGAGTTCAGAATCTGAACTTTTGGAGTTCGGAGTTGAACTTGTAGAAGTTCGGAGTCAAACTCATAAAAGTTTGGAGTCGAACTCATAAAAGTTCAGAGTCGAACATAGTAAAAGTTTAGAGTTGATATTACTAAAAGTTCGGAGTCAAACTAGAAAAATTTCAGAGTCGAACTAGTAAAATTTAGGAGTCTAACTTAGTAAAAGTTCGGAGTCGAACTAGTAAATGTTTGGAGTCGAACTAGTAAAAGTTCACAGTCGAACTAGTAAAAGTTCGGAATCCAGAATTCAGAGTTTAAACATTGTCAGAGTTCGTATCCAGAATTCAGAGTGGAGCATTATTTCAGTTCATATCTAGAATTCGGAGTGGAACTTCATTAAATTTCTCATCCATAATTCAGAGTGGAACTTCATTACAGTTCATATCCAGAATTCGGAGTGGAACTTCATTATAGTTCACATCCAGAATTCGGGTCATAAAAACAAAATGCTTCATACCTTATCATTATATGAATCCGAGGTTTTTGGGTATGAATCTGATTTTTAAACTTAAGAAAAATATTTCTATGTGTAGGGAAATCTCGGTTAGGGTAAATTTCTTTAAGGAAGGATATTTTCCTTAGAGAAGTAAAATATAGATTCTCTTAGGTATAAGGTGTTTGTGATTTTCAAAAAAAGAAGGAATGGAAATGTCATAAGGAAAACCTTATTGACTCAAAAATATCCCCCTTTTTGGAAAGAACAAACATCCTTATGAAAAAGACTATAAGGACTTTGAAAAATATCATTATACTTTGAAAATAAAACTTATATCCCTTTGTTCATGGATGAATGTGAATAAAACTCAATATCCCTTAGGAATTAAAACTCTATGATTTGTATTCTGAATTTCTGGAGTGGAGTTTTCATTATCATGGGAATGAAAAACTTATTAGTGAGAAACTCCCCCTTACTTTAAGGATATCTTCACTTTGAAATTTTTCTTCTTCATTTTAAATTTTCCCTTCTCCTTTTTTTAGTGGTTCTTTTTCCTTCTCCCACTTCGGAGTAGTTCTTTTTTCCTTCTCCCCCTTTGTGATTTTCAAAAAGAATTGAATGGAATGGGAAAGAAAATATGGTACCTGAAACATTAGTATATAACAAGATACAACCAGCCAAATTTTTATTAGAGTTAAGAAAATTATTACAAGGTAGGACAAATACAACAAAAGACCGGAGTGAGTTCATTTGTCTTCCTTTTCCTTTGGGATCAGATTCTTCAACAAAGTTTTAAGCTTCTTTATGTCTCTTTGGTATTCCTCAGCATGCCTCTCCAAGGATTTTATCCTTTCTTCTTAAGCTTTTAACACTTCTTACTGAGCCTTCATGGCCTCTTCCTGCATTTTCACTAGCTCTTCTTTCTCTACAAGTCTTTTCTCAAGCTCAATACAGAGATATCTATCACTTATAAAATTTAGAGCAAGAGATTTAGTATTATCATTTAGTTCCATCACATGTTGACTCTGAGAACTTGCTCAATAATCAGATCATCCTGAAGATTCTTAATCTTTACATCCTCAGTATCAAAATCATCTTTCACCTCATTCTGAAAATTTTCAAACTCATCCATGTCTTATTCAATTTTCATAGACCACAAAGTGATTTTGCTAGATGATTTCCTATGCACATCATAATTGATACGAAAATTTGTTTGGTCGGCCTCAATCATTATGCACATATCCATCACCAAAGATAAGGATTCTTATTTCTGATTCAAACTATGTTGCAGCATTTGGCATCTGGAGTCTATAGTTGGAAATATCGGAATAGTGTCCACCAACTTCATCAGATATTCCACCACAAAATCATGACCATGAGATGATGAATCTGAATCAGATAATTTTCTTGGAGATTTCTCTTCCTCAACCTAAACTGGATTCCTTCTAGATGAACCACCAACCTATTTCTTCATGATGACATCTTTTATTGGTGTTTCCATCTGAACTTGCTTCCCCTTGTCAGCTTTTGGAATGGGTTGTTCATCTGAAGATTCTTCCTCACTTTCTGATAATTGAACAATCTGGTCTTCATCAATTTTTTCCTTCTGAGTTTCTTCTTCAAGAAAATTCTTCTTAAAGGATTCTTCCTCATCATACAAAACATTTTCCGTCTCTTCCTCTTGCTCATCTTCAACTTTCCCACCTTATTTTTCATTTGCATTTCCCGGAGTGGGTAATTTTGCGGATTCATCTTTTTCTTGATACTATTATACTTGTTTGATTAGATAATCAAGATCATCACTTTCTTCTTCTTCTTCTTGAACAACCTCTTCCTGTTCTTGTTCAGTAGCTTCTTTTTCGACCTCTTTAACTACCTATTTTCCCTTGGATTTTTCCGGAGTGACAAAGTTCTTACCTGGAGTCTCTGGTAAAGATGATTTGACATCGAAGGTTTCTGGAATGGAAATCTTCTCAGAGGCTATCTCAGTATCTCTCAATAGAGATTGAACAAGCTCAGCTTCATTAAACTTTTTCTTCATATTTTTCTCTTTACCCTTTTTGTCTAACACATCTGCAGCTTTTTCCCTTAATGCCTTAGCCTCAGAAGGATCCAATCCGAACTGTGGATCCCCTTGTTTTCTCTTCTCTTTGTCTTACCTCCACATGGATACCACTTCATCTATATAATCTTTATATTTCGTTGGCCTGGGAGGTGCGGATTCAGTTTCCCTAGATTTGGGGGTTTTTTCATCACCAACCACTTCCTTAATCTTCCTCTTCTTAGTGACTTTCTTTGCTGGTTCAACCTTCTCCACATTTTCTTGAATGGAATCATCCTCTCCCTCTGGTAAAGAATATAATTCTCTGGATTCAGCAGAAAACCCCATATTCATCCTCTTCAAAGTATCATTACTAACCAACATAAGCTTACAATTCCGAACTTTTGACTTACAAGAAACCTTAAAAGAATATAAGCACTGAAATATCAGCTTTTAATGGAGGGAAGGTTACATGATAATTTGAGATATTAAGTTTCCCTCCTTGATATTTTTGATTGTAATCAAAACATGCCTCATCAAATTTATCTTCCTTAGATTTACCAGGAAATCTAGGACACAGATATCACTCTTATTCAGATTATCCTTGTCACCCCTTCATGGTACGAGAAAGCCTTGTACCCACAATTGTAGAATCCGATTATTCGGAGTGATATGAGAAATATTAGTAGTTCTTGTTTCTTTCAGCCCAAGGCACTTCAATGCCTTCACCTTATTGAAAATTCCTTTCTCATCCAGAAGATTGTGTGAACAGAACTCAGCTTCACATTCATACGATAAACCCACCAATCTTGCAGCCTTGGTGTAAGATAATTTGTAAGTCTTTCCATAAGACATGAGATAAAACAACTCTCTTCCATATTCCTACTAGATGGAAACAAACTCGTAGAATTCAACAAGTAGGTCTGTATAAACCAGCTCCTGTTTCTCTAACTTGGACAAGAAAACATCTTCCCACCCATTCAATTCGATATTCGTGGTTATAAGGGAATCAAACATGTAGAAATCCGGATGCACTATCCTTTCCTTGAAAACTAACCACTTTGAAATTGGCTTAGTATTTGACATATCTTGAGATATAGCTGCAACATACATTCGTAGTGGAGAATTCTGGAAGATTCGGAACGGCTTTGAAAAAGATCGGAACGGTCCTTAAGAAGAGAGTCAGGGCTTCGAGACGCGAATGCTTTGAAAAACCGATGTGGGACAACTCTTAGGGTATCCTTTATATAGGCGATGGAGGTGAATGTTTGGTCTTCCAAAAACCAAATGACGGTTGTAAATACTTTTGATTTGATCTGACGGTTGAGAAAAATCCCGCTAGAAAAACATGACTCTGATCTTTTGAGGTTTTTAGAAAAAACATTCAGATTTAAGGAAAACTAGAATCCAAATAATTTTAAAACCCAGGAAAATACTGGCAAGAAAAATTTGATTATGAAAATTTAAGTAAGGAAATCACATATTTTGGATTGGATAGAAATATTGTTCGTAATTAGTAATATTCTTCTTGAAGGAATTTTTTTTTAAAAAAAATGAAAAACTCATTACAAAAAATCCTCATTATGAAATTTCATTACGAAAATTCTCATTACAGAAAGTTTATTATGAAAATTTCCATTACAGAAAGTTCATTATGAAAATTTTCATTACAGAAAGTTCATTACAAAAATTCCGATTACAGAAAGTTTATTATGAAAATTCTCATTACGGAAAATTCATTATGAAAACTTTGGTTCCGGAAATTTTCATTACGAAAATTTCATTTCCGAGAATCTCCATTCTGAGAATTTCCATTCCAAGAATTTATATTCCAAGAATTTCATTTCTGAAATTTCTATTCCAAGAATTTCCATTCCAAAATTTCCATTCTGTAAATTTCAAAAACTTTTTATGAAAAATTTAGTTAAAAAAGTTGACTACGAATTTTTTTTTGATACACTATCAAGAAAATGTACTCCCCCTATGAAAAGGTGTTTATTACTATAAGGAGAATTGTTCACCATGAAGATAATGAAGAAGGATTACCTCACGATTATCATTCCAAACTTCTATTTAATGTATTCAAATCTATCATAGGGTAATGATTTTTTGAAAATATCAGCAAGTTGATCTTGCTTTCCGATAAATTGAAGAATGATATCTCCTTTAATTGTGTGATCCCTATAAAAGTGATGCCTAATATCTATGTGTTTTTCACGAGAGTGATGTGCATGGTTTTATCTAAGGTCAATGGTACTTGTGTTATAACACAAAATTTGATTCTTAGTAAAACTCAAGCCATAATCTGTGAGTGTGTGTTGCATCCACAACACTTGAGCACAACAATTTCCAACTGCTACATATTCAGATTCTGCAGTGGAGAGTGCTGCAGAGTGTGGCTTTTTGCATGACCAAGAAACTAATGAATCTACTAAGAAATGACAAGTTCCAGATGTACTTTTTCTATCCATTCTACATCCACCAAAGTCAGCATCCGAAAAGCTTTTTAAAACAAAATCATTTCCAGAAGTATAAAATAATCCTAGATCCATGGTTCCCTTTAAGTAGCGAAAAATTATTTTCACTTACTTTAAATGAGATTCCTTATGGTTGGATTGATATCTTGCTCATAAGCATATTGAGAACATCAGGTCTGGTTTAATATCTATCATGTAAAGTAGACTACCTATCATACCTTTAAAGGATGTTTGATCTACTGGTTTCCCAACTTCATCAAGATCAAGTGTGTTTGAGGTACCAATAGGAGTACTTATACTCTTAGTGTTGTTATAACCATACTTTTTAAGAAGTTATTTAAAATAATTATGTTGAGATATATAGGTTCCTTATGGTTTTTGGGAAATTTGAAAACCATGTAAAAATGTTAACTCACCCATCATTCTCATTTCAAACTCAAGTTTCATTTGACTTGCAAAAGAATAAGTTAAATATTGCCGAGTTGAACCAATTATAATTTCATTAACATCAATTTGAACTATCAAAACATTTTTCTTATATTTCTTTATAAAAGGGTTGGATCTGCATTTATCTTAACATAGTTATTTTGAATCAAAAATCCTGTAAGTCTGTCATACCAGGCTCGTGGGGCTTGTTTAAGTCCATACAAAGCTTTGGTAAGTCTAAAAACATGATCAGGATGTTTTGTATCTTCAAAGCAAGGAGGTTGTTCAACAAAAAATTCCTCTTGAACATAACCGTTAAGAAAAGCACATTTTACATCCATTTGAAAAAGTTTAAAACTGAAGAATGCTGCAAAGGAAAGTAAGATATGAATAGATTCATGTCTAGCTGCTGGAGCATAGGTTTCTTTATAGTCTATTCCCTCTTGCTGATTATAGCCTCTAGCAACTAGTCTAGATTTATTTCTTATAGTGACTCTGTTTTCATCACACTTTTTTCTGAAGACCCACTTTACTCCAATAACAGAATTTCCCTTAGGTCTTTCATCCATGATCCAGACTTTATTCCTTTCTAATTCATTTAGTTTATCTTTCATGGCTTTAATCCAATCATCATCACCTAATGCTTCATCAGTGCTTCTTGGTTCTAATTGGGAAATAAATGCTTGATGTTCTACATCATTCATTAAATAACTTCTAGTCCTTACTGGTTTAATGACATCACCAATGATAATATCACAAGAATGATTCTAAAGAAACACCTAGTTTTGGTTTTGTAGAACCTGTTCATCAACATCGGGTAGAAAGTCTTCTGGGGTAAATGTTTCAGAAATATCTTCTTGAACATTTTCCTTATCAGAAGGGTCTTATATCAATGGTTGATGATCATTTTTTGAAAACACATCCAATGATGTAGGATGGGATTATTTAAAAACAAAAGTATCAGATTCATCAAATTTTTCATGCATTGTTTATTCAATAGTACAAGTGTTTTTATTGAAAACTCTATAAGCATTAGAAGTTGTGGAGTAGCCTAAGAAAATTCCGTCATCATATTTTGGTGCAAATTTGTGTAGATTATCTTTAGTATTCAGGATGAATACCTTGCAACCAATAACCTTGAACTAGGAAAGTCTAGGTTTTCTACCATTCCATAACTCATACAAAGTTTTATTAAGAAATGGTCTAATCAAAACTCGATTTATAGTATAAAAAGCAGTACATACAGCTTGATCCAAAAATGTCTAGCTATAGAATATTCACTCAACATGGTTCTAGTTATCTCTTGAAGGATTCAATTTCTTCTTTCAACTACGACATTTTTTGAGGAGTTCTAGGTGATGAAAAGTTGTGAGTAATACCTTTTCTACTAAAAAAAGTTTCAAAATCAGAATTTTGAAATTCTCCTCCATGATCACTATGAATAGTTTTCAATGGAAGGTTTTTCTCATTTTTAACATGGGCTCTAATACTTGTAAAATAAGAAAAAACATCAGACTTCTTTGCTAGAAAATAGACCCATGTAAATCTAGTGTAATCATCAACTTGAAAAAACACATAGTATTTGCCTCCAATGCATCCAGTTTGTGTTGGACCAAAATGATCCATGTGCACCAACTGTAATGCATCAGTTTTTGAGACTTCACCAATTGATTTAAAACTAGATTTATGTTTCCTTCCATATTGACAAGGATCAAAAACTTTAGAAGAATCAAATCTAAGCTCTAGTAGATCCTTAACTAAACCTTTCTTAGAGAGTTTACAGAAGTTCCTATGGTTACAATGACCTAGTCTTCTATGCCATAACCAAGAATGATCATCCATTGCACTTAGGAAAGGTAAGTCTTGTCTCCTAAGGTCTTCTATGTTTAAAGTGTAAACATTCTCTTGCCTATGGGTAGAAAGAATAAACTCTTACTTGGAATTGTGTACTAAGCACTTATCATTCCTAAAATTCACAAGGTATCCTTCATAGAATAATTGGCCTATGATAATGAGGTTGTGCTTAAGACCCTTAACAAACAAAACATTTGAAATCAATGTTTCAATAAGAAGAACAATATTACATATACCAACAGTTTCTCCCTGAGCATTATCTCTAAATGTTACTTTTCCTCCTTTCATCATGATAATCTATTAAAAATAGGTTTTTTACCAGTCATGTGTCGGGAACATCCACTATCCATGTACCAAGTATTGTTTTTGGTACTTCCTTTACCTTCCTGAAAGCAAGAAAAGAGTTAGACTTTCGGAATCCAAACTTGTTTGGATCCGGGATTTCCAAAAAGAAAAATTTTGGGTACCCACATCTTCTTAGAAAAGTAAGCCTTATGAAAACCTAGAGATTGGGTTTTGTTTAAAGAAAAATTCTTTGCCTAGTGACCACCACATTGACATCTATTACAAAATGGGAAACTTTTTGGAACAATGTAGTTGTTTTTGAAAACTGGTTTTGGTGAGTATATCCTACTCCAGTAGTGTTTCCATGATTTTTAATTTGAGAATACATCTTGTCAAAATTTTCCTTCCCAGAGGTAAATTTTGTGAGAAGATTCTTTAGAGATAAAATTTTGGATTTTAGTCTGATGAATAAATTCTTATCCTCAGGAATCATTTCCTTAGAGTTAGGTTTTTCCTCAAAAACATTCATTTTTGAAATAGCATTCTTAAGATCATTAGAACGTTCTTCCTTATCAGAATTTTCTTTCTCAAGGTCTTTAGAAAGTTTTTCTAAAAACAATTCTTTATCGTTAAGATCTGAAGATAGATCAGAAATCACATTTGTAAGAACATATTCTCTAGTATTTTCCTTGTATAACTTCCTATAAATTATCCATTTTTTTTCTTCAAGTAACTTGGAAAATATAGATACTTTTTCATATAAAGGTTCTTCATTTTCTAAGGATGACGTATCTTCATTAGAAGTACTATTTTCAGAATAGTAATTCTTATCAAGGGATAAATTTGTTAAATCCTTGGAAGAGCGTACCTTGGCCATAAGACATGTATGTGGAAAATAAGTATTAGTAATGAATCCCATATTCGTCTGAGCTGATGAATCATATTCTGAGGATTCACTTTCTGAAGAGTCTCCACAGCTAGCACTCCATGTAGTATTAGCTTTCGGACTTTTCTTTGCTTTATATTTGTATAACTTTTTCCTGATCCTTTCAGAATGCCTCTCTTTCCATTATTTCTTTTTAAGCTTTGGGAAATCAGGTCGTATGAGTCCACTTCCCTTGAATTCATAACAAGTAACTTCTCAATATTTCATATCTTTCATTTCCTTTTTCTTATACTTGGATTGGAAATTTCTCTGGCCAGCTATCTTGTTCATCCTTCAAGCAAGATTTGATAACTCATTCTCTGAGACTTCACTATCACTAGATTCTGATTGAATGGACACCTTGTTAGACTTGGATCTGGTTACTCTCTCAGGAGTCTTTCCTTTCATGTGATTGGATTTTGTGGTAAAAGAAACTGTACCATTCCCATTCTTCCTTTTTATGTTGTCAGTATCTCTCTTCATCATTGTTTCATGTTGAAGAAGTGTTCCAAACAGCTCTTCTATGGAAATTTGTGTGACCTTCTTGTTATCATCAATATCTGTTATATTTGATTCCCACTCATTAGGCCTAATATCAATAATCTTGTCCACAAGAGCTTCATCATCCATACCATTCTCTCCCATAGATTGTAGGTTGTTCACGATAGTCATAAATCTTTTTTATACTTTGCAAATGGGTTCTCTATAAGGAAAATCAAAACCATGATACTCAGCTCTCAGCGTAGATCTTCTAGCCTCAATCACTTTAGATTTACCAAAATGAGTAACTTCAAGATTCTTCCATATACGGTTAGCTGTTTCACAAGAAGATATTTGGCTATATATATTCTTAGTCATAAAACATAGTAGAGTATTGCATACCTTATAGTTTAATTGATAATCATGCTTCTCTTGGTTGGTTAAACCACTTACATCCTTATCAGGAATTTTATAACTTTTAGTAAGCATAACAAAGTTATCTACTCCAGTATTGATAACAGATTTCTTCATACAATCTCTCCAGTATTCATAGTCATTGCCATCAAATATTTGTGGTCTTATAGGATTTAGATTGTCGATAGAACCAACGTTCATACCTTCCATCTTTAAGAATGTTTTTTGACACAAAAACTTGTTAATAACAAAAGTTCGGATTCAAGGAAAAATATTCCTAAGTAAGGAAAAATAAAGAACAAGGAAAAACTAATCATGGAAATCATATATGTGAGTATAAGTATTTCAAAACCTTATCTCTGATACCAAATGTGAGATTGGTATAGATTATGAGGTTTCTAACCTCTGATACCAGTTGTAGGATCAAAATAATGATGTTGATGCTCAATATACAAGGGGGGGGGGGGTTAATTGTACACTTTAAAATTTCGATACACAAAGAAAGGTCTATGTTTAACAAAGTTAAACTAAGAAAATTCACAACAACTCTAACACCAATTAGAGAATCAGAATAATGTATGAAGTTATAAACTTGATGTTCTATGGACTTGCTTAAATCTGTAAAATAATTCTGAAAAATAGGTTCTGGAAATATGGATCCAGAATTTGAAACTTAACTAAAGTTTACAGTATAAGATTCTATCTTAAAGCATATAGAATCTAAACTAATCAGAGTACAAGTGTAAGGAAATATAAGAAGATTATAATTTTCTTACAGTACAAAAGTACAACGGAAAAACAAGTAGTAAAACTAGAATTAACTAGATATAAGTCATTTAACCCAAAAAAGGGTATTCAACAACCTTGAATAAAGGTCCCATGATTTATACTTTCATGCAAGTCTGTCTTACCCACACCAGGGTAAGCACTTGATATGAAGATCGGAATATATGTCTTGATATCCCCGCTAGCCCTCAACATCAAGGTAGTTGGAACCTCTATCTTCCTTAGTAAGGAAGCCCTCGAACTTCAAGGTATTCAGAACCTCTGTCTTCCTATCCCCGGAAGTCCTCGAATGTAATCACCAACATTCAGAGTCGCACGAAGCAATCTACACAAGGTAAAGTTTGAAAAAGTAGTTCAAAATTTGTACACGAAGCATGAGAGTTGATAAGAGGCTCTCTCTCTAGAAATCACTTCAACAGCATGTAAGCACAAGTTTTCAAGTTGTCAAAGTTCTATTTTGAGCTCGTTCAAATGAGATTATATTTATAGGAAAACTTCCAATGGTTGGATCCCTCTGCCAACGGTCATATTTTCCTTAAATTTCGGAGGGACCAGTACACGTGTCACTAAAACAACGATTAGTTAGAAATAGAATGGAAAACATCATTTTATATGTGTAACTAAATGCATGACATCGTTTTGTAATGAAACGAGTGTAAGTATAAGTAAAACAAAAAATCAGAGTGTAGGCAAATAAAAGTTCAGAGTCTAACCAAAATAGAATTCAGTGTCTATAATAAAAAAGATATTCAGATTCTGTTTTATAAGAATTCGGAACCTGAATTCTGTGGAAATACAGAGTCTAAATTTCTAAGGAAATTCAGAGTCTGCTTTCACCAGAGTTCAGAATCTGAACTTTCGGAGTTTGGAGTTGATCTTGTAGATGTTCGTAGTCGATCTCCTAAAATTTTAGATTCGAACTAATAAAATTACGGAGTCGAACTGAGAAAAAGTTCGTATTCGAACATAGTAAAAGTTCAGAGTCAAACTTGTAAAAGTTCTGAGTTGAACTGGTAAAAGGTCGGAGTCTTACTTAGTAAATGTCCAGAGTAGAACTAGTAAATGTTTAGTGTCGAACTATTAAAAGTTCAGAGTCTAACTAGTAAAAGTTTGCGGTCAAACTTGTATATGTTCGGAGTCCAGAATTCGGAGTTTGAACTTTGTTAGAGTTCGTATCCAGAATTTGGAGTGGAACTTTATTTCAGTTAATATCCAGAATTTGGAGTGGAACTTCATTATAGTTCTCATCCAGAATTCGGAGTGGAACATCATTACAGTTGACATCCAGAATTCGGAGTGGAACTTCATTACAGTTCACATCCAGAATTCGGATCCTAAAAACAGAATGCTTCATACCTTAGCATTATATGAATCCAAGGTTTTTGGGTATGAATCCAATTTTTATACTTAAGAAAAATATTTCTATGTGTAGGGAAATCTAGGTTAGTGTAAATTTCTTTAAGTAAGGAGATTTTCCTTAGAGAAGTAAAATATAGTTTTGCTTAGGTATAAGGTGTTTGTGATTTTCAAAACAAGGTGAAATGGAAAAGTGATAAGGAAAACCATATTGACTCAACATGTGGTACTACTATCTTCGTGGGGTTACCATGGTGGTATTCCTCCTTCATGTATGAGATGAGTATATAATGATAACTTAGGTATATGTATATATATACATAAGTAGAGTTGGTGTTTGTCACTTTATGCTTGAGATAAAGGTCTTACTTTGTTGTTTTCTATTTGTGGAACTGTGGGAGAACTATAGGGGTATTGAGGTCTCTACTGAGTATTGTTATAAACATCCCTGCATGGGCTATGCCTGCACCTTGTTGTGTCTTGTTCAAATAATGGAAAATGTTGATCGATGCTGAGGGAGCCTGGACTAGATGATACTCGGAGGTGGACCATTTGGGGTGACGTGACACAGGGACTACTGATCATGAGCCGTACCTACCCTTCAGGTAGGATCCCTACTGGACGATCATGGAGTTTTTTTTTCACTTTTTAAGTTGTATTTGTACTTTTTTAGTTGGTCTTGCATTCCGGCCCATTACATTCAGCACTCTTTTACTACAATATTTTACTTCGTCATTTCATCTATTTGCGTTTTAGTTTTTGTGTTTGTACTGGTTTAAAGGCAAAGCCTTCCCGTTATAGAGATATGCCATTCCAGTGCTAGTCGTCAGACCCTGGCCTATGGAAGGCAATCTTGGGTTAGTCACAGCATGGGCCCTGGGGGAAGTGTCATGAAAAAATGAATAATTAATTAAATAATAAGTATTTTTAGAAGTTAAAAAACCAATGCCAATAAAATTGTAACATGTCCTTAGGAATAATAATATGACCTTTATGAATAATAAACTAACCAAATTAATTGTAGACTCATCAATTAAAGTATAAATAACATTTCTACATCACATAAGTAATAATATGATATAATTATATCATAGTATATGTAAGTAATTTTTTTAAAAATTTTCAATTAATAATTGGAATTTTTATTAGGAATAAATATTTAATTACAATTTTATAATTAATTTAATAATATAAAATTAATATTATTTTCATAAATAGTATTCATAAATTAACATTTTTATGTCTGATGGTTTTAATATATTTCTGTGAGACCGTAAGTAATTTTTAAAAGTGATACAAAATAAGTTTTAATTTTAAAATCTATATTTTCTAAGTAAATGATGATTTTATTTAAAAATAGAAATAATCATAGTTAGAAAATTATTGTCATAAAATTGAGTAAAGTTTTTAATTATAATATTCAGAAAAGTGTGAGGGGGATTATTTATATTTTTTTTGAAATATTTGAATTGTAGGTGAACAGTAAAATACGTCAAATTAGGCTGAATGCTACAAACAGAACTATTTGAGTCAAGATTGAGTCATGATTGATGTAAGTGACCATTGGTTCAAACTCACAAGCACTAATTAATGCACATAGTCAAAATAATTATCACTATTTTTTCTCTTGAGAAAAATAACAAAATAATGATTCAGATAATAAGAAAACACACCTCTTCCCCACTATAAATACTACCTCTCGCAACCTTTTGTCCTCACATCTCTAAAACACTGATCCTTACCAAAATTATTCATGATACTCTTCCATAACCCCTTCTCTATGTCCATGAACTCTTGGTATCCTCAAAAGATCAAGCCTAGGTTTCTAAAAGACTATATCAACAGGAGAATTCAAGTGGTAAATCCTCTCTCTTTTTTCTTTTAATTTCCATTCAGTTTCAATTTCTTTTCATATTATCTCATAAACACCCATATTAAAAATCACATTATAAATAAATTTAAATAAAGTTATTATAATTATATCATGTTAATCATTGATCCAACATTGAACTCTTCCCTCTCTCTCTCTCTTGTCTTTAAAATGAAATCACCGCATGTGATGTGTTAATTAACCGACATCATGGGCGGTGCACATTCATTTCACTTAAACAACTTCAAGGATGTTAATAATACCATAAAATATATTAAAAAAATTTAAAGTCAATTTTATTACCCTTTTTATGTTCTAGGAATAAATTACACTGATAATACTAAATGATAAAACAAAACGAGTTCGCTGTGTTCGAAAAACCGCCCAAATAACCCGAAAGCATTCTTCGTTAACATTAATCTAATAAATCATACTAATCATATACAACAAAATAATTCTTAATATAATTTATTATTTTGGATGATAATTGATATCTTATAATAATATTTATGTATGTTCATCCTCATTTTAAATGAACATCAATTCATGTATTCAAACGAATAGATGAAAAAAACTACGAAAACAAAAACTCCCAAATGATGATGTTAAACTCTATAACTCATTAAAAGTTCAATAAAAGAAAGTAATAAAACCATAATGAATTATATTCATGTATAAAATGTTATATAGTTGTTAATAAAAAAATATATTGTGATTACACATGATATTAATTTTAAGAAATAGTTCTGACAAAAGGTAAAGGGAATTCTCAATCCCAACTCCCTTTCATTGGGTTTTCCATCATTCACCCTATTTTTAAAATGTATATTCATTAAAAATAATTCATTTATAATTATATTACCTTTTATAGGATATAATTTTTTTCTAATTTACATTATGAAAAAAATCCAAGAGAACTCTTCTCTCAAAAAATCGCACTTCTCGGGATTGTTTTTTCATCACTCAAAGTTGATGATTCTTATAATAAGTATGTTATTCCCTAGTTTATTTGGGAACACAATGTTTTTTAATGTATGATTTATGTAATTAAACCCATTACTTTAAATGGGTTATTTTATGTCCATGATTGATATATATTCTAAGAGGCATGGATTATAATGTAAATGTTATGGTCGGATGGGAGCACTCTGAATCATAAAGCACAAAGTAAATGTTAAGATGTGACAGGTAAACCCAGAATTATATAGAGATCTAATGCTTTGGGTAATTTGATTTTTCTCATGGTGAATTTGAAATATGTGTTAATATGATTCAGGCTCTATTCAAAAATATGTATGTTAGTTGACCACTAAGACATGATGTTTTATTTTTATGCCTTTCCAAATTCCATGGCTTTATCTGATGCTTCCTCTCATGAATATGGTGTTATGATTATAATAACACCATGTAATATTGTTTAATTATTTTATATCTACTCTTATCGGTCTTATTATATCACCGCTTTTTGATACATATCATCATGTGACTATACATACTAAAGATAACACAAGGGTATATAAGTAACAGGAGGATAAATAATTAAATAAATGTCTATATTTTATGTTGTAAAAGTTATGTATAGTCCTAGTTTTCCTAAGAATGTAAACCTTTGGATCATAATTCTGTAATGTTTTTATGCTCTTTATAATTAAAATTATGTAACAGTAATATTAGAAAAGTCGGGTCACTATATATTCTCGCAGTTTTTGTGATTATAAAATTCCACAATGAATGTGATCCAATTCAAGAGAACTTGATTTTGAGGAAAAGTCTTGAAATATCACACCATTTCTTGTACAAAGTCAAGCACTATAACTATAAATATAAACTAAATAAGTATCATATAATAATGAAAAGTAAATTTATTAAGAAATATAATACAAAATGATCTGAAAAAATACGATTTTGTTTGTATTGTTTTGTCTCTATGATATGTGTTTTAAACTAAAACGAACCCCATATATTGAAACCATTTACCTCGATTCATACCAACCACATCGTGTGTCAGTTTGAATTGATGTCAATTTCTACAAATAAAAAATTATTTATGGAATAGTTTCATTAATTTTAGAAATAATCTGATAATTTTTCTTGGGTTTTCTTAGTGATTTGTTTTTTAAACAAAATTTATAACTTTATATTGAAAACATAGACTTTGAGTTATATCAGTCTTATCATTTATTGTATATAAGTGATGTAGATTCTTACAAATCAAAAATGAATAATGAAAAATTGTTATAAATATTGAAAATAATCTTGGCTATTTTTTTTGGTTTTGGATATTTGATATGTTTTTTAGACTAAAATCACAATATTGTATTTAAAACAATAACATCATGTCATACTAAATACATCATTTGTTAGAGTGACATGTGGTCAATTACTACATGTCAGAAATGATTTATAAATCTTTTTCCAAAAGTTTGAAAAAATATGATCCTTTTTTCAAGGTATTTATTATATTACACATGTTTTATAAAAAATTGAGATACTATATTGAAATCATGCATGTTGTGTAATTAAAAAAAACATTATATATTAGACTAATGTGTTGGAAATCCCAATACATAAAAAAATATTTTATATTTTTATCCTAATTTCTCATAAAATGTTGTCTTTTTTTTTTCATTTTTGTCTAGTGAACCAAATTTTAAACTACTATGACACCTTTATATTGAAATAAAAAACTACTATGAATCTTTTTTAATGACAATATGTACCTAGATTCACAATAACCACATCATGTATCTAATTTATATGAGGTACATTCCTAAAAGTAAAAAATAAATTACAGAACATTTTCTTATTGTTTGATAAAAATTCTATCACATTTTCTCAGTTATGACGATGAGATATGTTTCTAAACTAAATAGAACTTTTTATTGAAAATATTCATTTAGATTCAGACCGACCACATTTGGTGATATTATGACTAATGTTCAATTAATGTATGCCATAAATAATTATGGATTATTTTCCAAATTTTAAAAAACATACCAACCTTATATTCTTAGTTTTATCCATGTGCTTCATTATAAACTAAAATGGATCTTTTTAATTTAATAAACATATTTCTTATCATACCTACCAGATCATGTGTTGGATTGGAAAAAAATCAATTCATAAACGCGAAAAATAATTTATGGAAATGTTTCCTAAATTTTTATAACAATATATGCTCATTTTTTGGCTATGTGATGTGGGTTTTCAAATAAATTGACAATTTTATATTCAAAACATGTACTTGGAATCATAATTGGTATAATAAAGGGTTATATTGATTTATTTTTAATTATTACACATCAAAAAATAAATTATAAATTGTTTTCCTAATAATTCTATACCGTCTAATCTCATTTGCAATGTTTTTTCTATTTCATGCATATTCTGAGCTAAAATGATAAACTAAAAACATGAACTTGGATTTATATCCACCACATCATATGTAAGATTAATTTACAATACATTACTAACCATAGAAAATGAAATGTAGATCATTTTATTCAATATTGAAAATAATTTGATTTTGTTTTATTTGTTTTAGTGATGTGACTTGCATTTTAAGCTAAAAAGACACGTTTATATTAAAAAAATCGATTTTGAGTAATATATACCACATAAGGTGTCATATTGATGTGTGGATGATTTATAAACATCACAAATGAATTATACATAGTTTTCTTAAATCATAAAATCAATCAAATATGGTTTTCTCAATTTTGGATGTAGAAACTCCAACCCCAACACCCCAAATCCAGTGTCTTCTTTATTACATTAGCATAAGATTCAAGAAATCACATCCTGAAAAACTAAATAGCTTCGTTATTTTATTAATGTCGATAGATAAATGATTCATATATTATATTTAAATAAAAAATTTAAAAATTAATATATATTTTGAGAATAACATTATTTTATATAGAATATCCTTGAATATGAATCATAGTACACTTGATGGTTTCCTTTAAAAATAAACAAAATAAGGGTAATATCAAATGATCATTAAGGGTTAAGTACACCAGGTGAAATAAATAATAAATAAGAATAATAAACTTGTAAAATTATATAAATGAACACATGTTCCATTTAAAAAACCTAACTACATTAATAGATAATGAATAATTAATATGGAATGTTTAATAACTAAACACCCATGACATTTAATAAATAAATAGTGAATGAAATTCATATAGGGATAATATAATCATAAAAAAAATATTTGATAATAATAATATCTAAAATTAAGGATGCGATTAATTTTATTATGCCATGTATCATGAAAATGATACTTCCACCATAAAGACCATTCGTATGATGATTTAAACTACATAAAAATAATTATTTATTGTTATCTTAATTTTTTTTTCAAGATAACTAATTATACATAAAGGGGAAATATAATATAGTTCCCCACCTTCCACTATATGTTCAAATAATTCCTCACATATAAAATTATTGATTTAATCATGAAAAAATGTGGATTACCATCAAATATATATATTGAGTAAATGATACTGATTAATCAATATTTCTCTAGTCTATTAAATAATATTTTTAAGTAAAAAAAATAATAATAAATGAGATAATGTTTAAAAATTAATAATATCCATGATAAATAATATGAATATTTTGGAAAAAATTAATGTCTAATGATAAAAAGTAAGATATTATTTCAAGGAATATTTAATGACTATAAAAATGTGGCAAGGAAGTTAAGGTCAATATTATCCTTTGTCAAAATAATTATAAACCATCAAGAGAAATAATAATTAAGGTACCAATAAAATATATCCTTTTTTGAGTGTATTTAATATTAAATGTTTATTGTAATTGATGAACATAAATACCTTAAAAACATATTTTAAATCACCATTAAAGAAAATATCAATTTCATTTTGAAAATAATATTTTAAAACTAAATGTTTAAAAACCTTTTTGAAATTAATTTTCTTTGAAAATAATCATGGAATCCTAAACAGTAATATTTAAAACATTTTTGTGGTCAAGATTGTTGAACAATCCATTAATGTTATAAATGTTAAAGAAATGAATGCTTTCACTTTTTCCATTAAATAAAACTGTGATTTTTTTTTTGAAAATGACATGAAGATTAAATTCAAAATAATTTTATAGAAATTTAAAATAGGGGAGAAATCCTTTAATTATTTATTTTTAATATTTTAAATAATAAAAAAAATTAGAAAACATGGTTTTGGAAGTGTACCATTTTTCACGAGAAGAGAGAAATTATGCATTTTCTTCTTGAAAACATTTAATCAATATTTCTAATTACCAAATAGTTTGAAATTGGAACTATTATTTGAAAATATCATGAATAACTATATGAGAGTAAAATGTAGTCTATTTATTAGGAAATTGATAAATAACATCCTTCAACTGAAATTTAATAGTATAAAATCACGACTAGAATGAAATTGGGGGTTACACCACTAGAATGATTATAACAATGAAATGTGAATTATTTAGTGAATAGATTATGTGCATCAACATAATATCAACATAAAATTAAGGTAAATACATAATAATATAATAAATATTAATTTCTCACATAATCTAATAAGATAAATCACTACGAAGAAATAATATAACCCAGTGAAAATGAACTGAGTTATGAAATTCATTACTACTTGGTAACATTTAAGTAAAAATCCATTGGATGAAATAATTAAAATTGAAACATCAAATAAAATTTATTATTTAAGAATCATGGTATTAAATTCCCAAGTGGAATTATATACACCATATAAAAAACGAGGTGTATTACATCATAGTATTTCTCAATGAAATGAAATTGAAAACAAAATCCCTTACCTCATGATTCCTTTAGATTAAACAATCTTTAAGCTCTTGTAAAATGTTTGAAAAAAAATTATTAACTTATTAATGAAAAATATTATAATTTATCATATCATATTAATTACTGTTATAACATCATATCACTTCTTCGGTAACTATCATTCATTATTATCATTGTTTCAAGTGTTAATTATCATGTTTCATCATTTGTGTTTTTCAATGAAGGATCCAGTTCTTAAGAATTTTATATAGTTATATCATATATAGAATAATAATCATTATAATATTATCATTTATATAAATAAATTATAATTTGAAAACCATTCATGATGGATGGTTATGAAAAATGAAGTATGTTACTATCATAGAGATTGTAGGTTGTACGTTTTCATGAGTAACATGTCCATTTTTAGATGTTCATTATGGAAAGGTGGTAAGTAATATCTTACCATTAAATAATGATTATTATATGAAAATATAATATTACATATTAAAATATACACACACACACAGATATATATATCATCTGTGTGGGTGGTGATGAAAAGATAGTCACATCACTTCTTGAAGGTGGTAGTCCACACATACACGAATGCTGTTATAATATTTATATGAGTGAAAATATACTAAAGAATATCTACTTTTAAGAATTTTAAACATTTCATTAATATCATAATTATTTCATCTATTTCATTTATATTTATTAAATTTTACCATATTACATTTGATGTAATACATTAGTAAAATAATAATCACATCTCTTCACAAGGGAGTAGTCCGCAATACACACAATCGAATTTTTTGTATCACTTATGGAATGGAACGTAAAAATATATTTCTATAATAATTTTTAAATTGGAAAAAATATTTTATAATTATCACACATATTCTATATATTCATCACCACACCCTACTATAAAACATGGTAATGGAAGAACGAATGTCATCAGTTTGTGGGGTGGTAGTCTGCTTTACACAATAATGATATTATCTTACCAATTTTGTAGAAGTGGGGGTTGTTTTATGTAATAAAAATAGTATAGAAAAATCTCATTATGTGGAAGAGACATATATTATTTTATCATCATGGGTAAATATGAATTGAAGGAGGAGGGGAAAGAAATATAAGAAACATTTTCATTAAAAAACGTTTTCCCTTCTTTGGGTATCATCATTTTGTATCAAAACATACCTTCCTGTGATGGATTTGATGAAAACCTAAGGCATCTAGGATGAGATGAATGATTTTGGGATGACACTTTTTAGGGCTTTCATGAAAAAATAGTGAATAATGGTGTGAATAGGAGTAATGTGGGGATGTCCATTTATAAGTGAGGTAAGTGGCACATTTATAATTGTTTTTAGAAGATTTAATCATACCACATTTTAATCATGCCCAAATCCACCAAAAAGGACCATTATATTTACTATAACATATATGGTCTAAATATTACCATCCATTTGGTTTTGAAAAATTTATTAGGTAATGTTTATCCCTTACCTTCTTCGTCTAACACACATTATATTTATATTATTTACTTTAATTACTATAAATTATTTTTACTATTTTTACTATTCATTTTGGTAAAAAATGATGATTAAATTATTAGAAATTTTTTATTATTTGGATTACAAATATGAAATATATTTTCAAATATTCAATTCATATAATAGGAAAATATTAATTTAAAATCAGTACTTCACATGCGATGAGAAAACATGTTTCTAAAGAGAAAATGTTCAAAAGATTATAATGTTTTAATATCATAATTAAATTAATAAATTATTATAATAAACTAAATTAGATAAATTTTTATATATTTTATCTAATGTAATATTAAATCCAATTTAAAATATAATTTATCATTATAAATTTTATAAAAAAGCATATTTAAATTAATATAGAATATTCTCACTATTCCATGATAAACAAAATAATTAATAAAAATTCCAAAAATCCATCCTTAGATATTTTTTATATGATTATTCAAAAATGAATTAAATTTTTTAAAATAAATTTCCTTAAATTGGTCATAATTAATTTTAAATTTAGCATACAATTTGCATATATTTCATCTATCATAAGAAAAATATTTTTTCAGAAAATAATTCTTTTCATTTAGGTGATTCTTTCTTTAGATGTAATAATAAGATAAAAAATAAATATGTGAACACTATATATTTTTATATGTTAGTTAATTCAATTCATACCCACTATTCAAATAACTACGAAATAACTATCATATTAAATAATAATATTAATAATATATAATTTTTTGATATTACATAGATTTTTGTGAAACAAAATATATTAAAGAAACTTATTATTTTATGTGTCGAAAGATAAATTCAAGGTTTTTTGTAGTGAATTATATTGATGTGATTGATTTTTTTTAAAATAAATATTTCATAAAGACCTAGGGTTTTATATTTTCTTCTAAACTTGGTGTTGTGGGTAATATATTCTCACAAACACTATGTACTTATTTAATAATTTTAGGGTGTTACATTCTCTCCACTATAAATAAATTACATCCTCAAAGATTAAACTATGTCTCCAAAATCAAGTGTTTGATATTTTCAAATTAAATTAATGAAAACCCTATATCATAAAATATTTAAAAAATTATTTTCTTAATAAGAGAGATATATAATTATAATGGTCATATGAAATAAAACATGAATATGATTTTATATATGAGAACATTGATGGAAGTAAAATATTACAGGAATAGAAAAAATCAGAAATAATAATTGAGAGTTATTATGGTCATTGATCAAAATCAATTTAATGATAAATGGAAATTGATGGGCAAAAAATCCATAAATATTTTTTGATTTATAATACCATCAATTTTATCTCATATAAACGTAATATAATAATATTTTTTCATGATCAATTTCCTAAATTTGACTTATTATTTTATTATATATGAATATTAATAAATTTACACCCATGATAATTTTATATTCTATTATATGTATTTCATAAATTGTTGGTTCTTATATTAACATCAAATTCGTCCATTACTCTAAGAAATATATATAAAAAAATAAGTATTTATGCCTTAAGAACTAATATTCACTTTTAACAGATTGTAATAATCTTAAAAGAGTTGAATGTTTTTCTATCTCTCTCTAACTATTTTCTATTTCTAATATGGTTAAAAAAAGATATCCAATTTGTTAAATTAATCAATAAACATATAAATTTACACCATTGTTTCATTATTATGATTTATTTTCAATTATTTTAACTAAAAACAATGACATATTAACTAGGGAATCTCATAGGCCATTGGTAGGATATAAATGCTTATCACCTTTGTTCATGGTTTTATGCCCCACAAACTTACTGAAGGTGAGGAGTTTGTCACTTAGAATGTGTGTTATACTTTATCTAAACTATATTAATATAATTACTATAATATTCCAAAAAAAAAATATTATTGTCATCCAAGAAATTAAATAAATCATTAAACAACATTTTGGTTATGGTTTTCAGTGAATGTTTTTTCACAATATATGATTATCTTATTTTACTATTATTATAATGTCATGAATGATCATATTAATCCAAAAGGATATCAATACCATTAAAATTATATTTATAAAATTTAATGGAATAAATCCTCAAATAAAATTTCTACTAAAACCTATACTTGCTATAAAATTTTACCGAATTATCATTATTCATGGTAGACTCCGATAAAAAAAATTCAAAAATTAGTGTTTACTAATTTTAACGTATGATTAATCTGAAAATCATAAACCCAATATGGTATCCATAACTATTTTGTAAATTATGACACATGTATTTCTCAAATTTAACACAATCCTGAGATGTTTCATGATTCATATGTCTAAAAAATATTGGTTAAATACTTCATCAATTTATTTCTTGATTCACAATACATAGATTCTTCACTTGTTTTATTTCCATAGTGGACCTTACATAGTATAGGTTTTAACATTCAGAAGAGTTAATTGACTCCTATAATTCCCATGTTTACCACATTTAAGGAAACAAACATGAAATTTATCTCTATGATGAAATTTACATCTTTCCATGGTACTCTTTGATTTTCATCATAAATTCATTACTTTATGCCCTTATTTTCGACAAACATAACATTTCACCCAATATTATGACACTTTATATACAATATAATACACCATAATATTACCTTATGTCAAACATTTTCATCATCTAATAAAATAATTTATAATTGTTTGTAATGAAAATGCGAATCACTGAAATTATGTCCCATAGGACTGTTAAAATAGGTATGTAATAAAGCCTTTTTTCATATATGATTGATTATAAACTCAATCCCAATTCAATTTTTTAGATTCTTTACCACTTCGTACCTTTTATATTGAATAAATTCCACAAGTAGTATCTAGATAAGGATGTGTTTCTTTGAAATACCCCATGTTTTCATTCGTCCCAAAACATTATGATGTTATTTTATACATCTCATAAATTTATATAATATTGTTATGATACCTAACCTATATTTCCTAAATATTGTTCCCATGGTTTCAAATAAATTTTATTTGATTTAAACATTAGTTATCGTTACTCCAGTATCCCAAATCTAGTGTCTTCTTTATTACATTAGAATAAGAGGTAACGAATCACATCCTGAATGACTGAATAGTTTAGTAGTGTTCATGAAATAGATACATACATGAATACCATATTAAATTTCTTTACAAAAATCACACATTAATATTTTTGTAGGATAACATTATTACTTCTTGAATAAATTTTCATGGGAATCATAATACACTTCAAGGTTTACTATGAAAGAAAAAAACATTATGGGTGTTCAAAAATTATTTTGAAGGGTTATGTATGTAAAGGGAAATAATGAATCAATAATAATAATAAATATATAAATATAAATAAATTAACAGAAAAGCCATTTAAGTAACTTAACTAAAAAAATAGATATTTCATAATCAATATGGCAAAGTAGATTACTAAAAAATGAATCAATTATACCAATAATACTAGAATTACATGAACTCATAGATAATAACATCAAGAAAATATCATGGATAATAATAAAAACTAAAATTATATTAATCCTAAATTATTATTTGTTATGTCTCAGGCATATGATACCTCTACTATCAAGACCTTTCATAAGACAGTTTAAATAATAGGGAAAATCCATTTAATTCTAGATTAGTAATTTTTCTTATGAGACCTACTGATGCATCGAGGGCCTATATAATATCTTTTCACACCCATAAATGTAGGTCAAAAGTATTCATCCAATATCAAATGATCAATTTAATTCCTGAATCAATATGTCTTATAGTAATCATCTATATTGAGTAATGGATACATATTTATCAATAGTTCCCAAGTAAACTAAATAACATTCAAATTTAAACAACATATGTTGAAATAAGAAATGGTTAAATAAATAAGAATAAACATGGTAAATAATATTGATATTTAGGGTAAATTTAATGTCTTATGATCTTTGGAAAGTGAATATTTCATGTGGAATTTAATGGAAAAAAATGAAACCAAGAAGTGAATGTTGATATTATCCTTGGTCAAAATAATCATAAAGAATTCATAGGAAGTATAATGATGGAATCAATAAATCATACCCATAGTATAGTGTATATAAAATAATTTGTTGTTGTCATAAATGAATTGAAATACCATAAAAATGTGTTTTAAAATAATATTGTGGAAAATATCCATTTCACTTTCAAAATCAAATTTCAAAATTCAATGTTCAGAAAAGTTTTTTAAAAAAATACTTGAAAAGAAATTTCCAAACATATAAATTAATAATTAAAATAATTTGACAAACCTAATGGATTGAAATTATTTCCATGTTATACATATTAAAACAAATATTCATTTTACATTTTATATAAAGTCCAAAAAGTAATTTTCAGGAAAATGGAATGAAGATTCATTTCTAAATAATTTATTAACATGTAAAATGTGTAAATGTATATTTCATTACATTTTTGAAAATGGTTTAAAACATTATTGATTTTTTTTAAAACATTGTTTTGTATGTAAATGGTTTTTTGTCCAGATAGATAATTGATGTTGGAATTTTATTAAAACAAATTATCACTAATTTAATGTACCAAAGAGTTTGAAAATGTTAATATTATAAGAAAGTATACAAAATAACTAGAGGAATAAAAGATTAAATGGTTTTATTATGAAATGGTAAAATAATTTATTTCAACTAAAATTTAATAATAACAAATATGGATTGGAATAATACGGTGAAATAATCCCCTACAATGATAATAACATTTATGTGATAATTAATCAAAGGATTGTTTATGTGCATCAACTCTAAATCCATATAAAATAAGTGGGAATACAAAATAATATAATAATGTGTCATTTAACACATAGTCATTGAATTTTAAAGAAGATAAATATTTAATATAATCCAATGAAATGAAGTTTAATTAAAAAAACGAAATATTACATTTCAAAGATTAAATAAATACACCTTAGGATGAACTAGGTGTATTACATTATAATATGTCTCAATGAAATGAAAAGGATTTGAAATACCCTACCTTATGCAACCTTTTTTATTTAACATTATTAGAGCACATGTATATTGTTTTAAAACATGTTATTAACTTATATAAGAATCATATAATTATTTAATATAGCATATATTATTATTTTATAATAACTTATCACATGTTTCTTATTTTTCTTTCAATATTTTCATGTTTTTTGATGTTAATTTCATTGTTTTTTCATGCATGTTTCATCATAAAATATAAGGTTGTTGAGTATAATATATAGTTATATCATCTCTATAATAATAATAATGACATAATTATAATATTTATACAAAAACAATACATTTAAAACTAATCATGAATGGTGGTTATAAAAATTGAATTTTGTTACGATCATAGAGATGGTAGGATATATGTATGCCTGAGTAACGTCTTTGTTTATTAATGATCATTATAGAATGATGGTAAGTAAAATTTTAACATTCCATAATGATCAAAATATCATATATTCAATTTTATTTCGTTGAATATACTAATATATATCATCAATGTTGTGTGGTGATGAAAATATTGTCATATCACTTTATCAAGGTCATAGTCCATATGTACATAATTGATGTTATCCTATTTAAGAATGTGAAAAATGAAACAAAGAACATTTAATTATTATAATGATAAATATGTCATTAAAATCATAATTTTTTCGTGTTTATCACATATATTAATGAATTTTGACCTTATTACATTCTAAGTAAAGCTGTAGTGAACGATGAATCATATATCATTGTGAGGTTGTATTCTAACACACATAAGTGATTTTATCATATACCCTACAAAATATGAAGTATATATATATATATTTAATATAATTAATCATTTTGTATAATAATTTATAAAGATAATATATATACAATAGATCCATCATCATACTCAATCATTAATGGTGGTAATGGAAGAATGAATGAGATCGATTCATGAGGCGGTAGTCCACTATATAAACGAATGATTATTTTGTAACATCTTAGATGGAAGTGGATTATTTTGTCAGTCATTCCATTATTATTGAAACATCTCAGTATATATAATTTTTTTGGTTATTATATAATTATGTTTTAATTATAATTTAAGGAGGAAGAGAAATAAATAAAATAAAAATGATTGTTGAAGAACATTACCTATTCTTTTGTTATAACTCTTATGTTTTCCCCAAATCCTTCCTAGATTTTATTTTATCACTAAATAAGTTTTCTATTATGTGATATGGGAATCTAAAATGTGATTTTGGAAGTTATTTTCCAAAATAAAAGGGATTATTGGGGTTAATATTAGTGGAGAGTGGGTGGCCTTTTATAAGTGATGTGAGTGGCACAATAGAAATATTTCAACTGATTTTTTTTATAAAATTAAATTTGTGTAAAAAGTGTGAAACCATGAACATTACAACTAGAGAACCTTCAAATAAAATATGAGATTAAAAAAATTCAATGAAAAAATGAACCTATTAAAATAAATCACCATCTATATTTTCTAGAAAGAACCATATAACTTTTTATGAGGTTTATATTTGATAACATCATAAATGTGATAATCCATAATTCCACCATGTTTGGATGAATAAAACAAATGGTTATCTTCTTTTTATTGAAGCAGATTGTAAAGTTTTATATTTATTGTGTATCTAATCACTCTAATATTTTTTTGTGTGAACTTGAATTCGTCTCCCTACCATCATGTATACATCCTCATAAAAAACATGGGTAATCAATGGATCCTCCAGAAACTATTCCTCATGGTGTAGGAGAAGTTATTATGATATTAGTCATTCCTTTTTACATGTTTAAAACACTATGCAATTCACAATATCTAGTTTTTCATAGATATTTGTAGCCTCATTTATTAACGACACGCAAGGCACCATCCGAGTATCATTAATAGTCAAAGAGCCTCCCCGATATCGATAATATACCAGTTACTCATCTTATCAATAGCATGTTCTTTAGAAACACCACCTTTTGCCATATCATTTCCACTCAGTAGGATCAAGTTCGACTCCTTAACCTTATGTCTCTCAGAAAGATCAATCTATATTATCATGGTCCTATCATTTTTTGCTGACCTTCTCCCAATTGGTTTAAGTAGTTATCGGTAATATTTATACCCTTTCGATTTATTCCACTTGCTCAGGATGAATCTCCTTAGATCCATATTACCTCTCTTATCATTATTCCTATATGAAAAATAGTAACCTTGACCACTCTCTCTACATATACTATCATCTGATATAGGGCCCTAACTCTCTAGCATGACTCTTCGACTTAGAATCGTTACCCTTTGTTATAGTTTTCTCCCTGTTCTTCTACTCCCAAGCCTTCTAATCAATTCCTTACGTTTAAACTAGACATGGTCATTCTTCTGTTAAAACCTTTATTAGAATCCACACATTAATCCGAACCTTGGAGCCTTTTCTCCTAGATCTGACTTCCCCTATACTGCACCCCAACATTGTAATTTTCCCCCTGATTTAAGGATAATTCCACTTCTATGTTGCACAATGCCTGTATAGAAGCCCGAATCCAATACACAAAAAATAGTCACCTCCCCAATTCCCACATAACTTGATGGAACATTCATAAAAGAAATAACATCAACAAAACCATTCCTACACTGAATAAAAATGTCATCCAACTTTTGGTCTCCCTCATGTGATCCACAATGAAAAACTCCACTTTACTTTGATCTATATGAATAAGCAAAAGGATATGTTTTTCTTAACAGTTATCCGGAATAGACACCAAACATTTACCACAACTTCATGGATCTTCATCTATATACGAAGGGACGTTAAGCGTCCCACTCCTATAAAATTTCAGTGAGGGACCCAATTTATTACAAGATAAGAAAACATCAGTTCATTCCACGAAAACAACATATTTTTTCCAATGAAACTCTTCCATAAAATTAATCTACATTTATTCATTTATCCTTATTGAAAGATCAGATTCCACACAGATTATGGGATGGAATAGATGAAAAAATGATTTAGATCTACTTTTGGAACCCATATATCTACCCATAAGATTCCATATAATACACATAATCAAATTATTTTGAAATGTTAATGGGAGTTCGTGGAAAAAAAAACCCAAATCACCATTGTTATGGAATCACACATCGTGTAGAAATTATAAGTACACCTGAATATGTAGAATCAGTAGAAGTTATCATCTTCGGGTTCACTTGACCAATCCTTTATCATGTCATTCTCTGATTTGAATCGACCCATGGTATGCTTTTGGTCAAGTAGACCCATCATTTCTCGATCATGTAAACCATATGATCCATTGATATTCCTATCAAAAGAATCTAAAAATGGATGGCGACATTTAATCTAAAGAAAACATTTATGATGATTTAAAACTTGAAATCCATTTTTCAAATTCAGTTCATGTAATTAGAAATATTTATGTTAAAATTTACCCTCTAGATGTGAAGAGAAAGCACAGTTCTAAAGAAAAAAATTTCAAAACATTAAAAAGTTCATATATCAAATTGAAATATTAATATTATTTCATTGACCTAATTTGGATTAATTGAAAAATAATTGATATAAACTTACTTCAAATATAGTTATAAATATAATATATCATTATAAATTATTTAAATGAAATTATAGTTTTCAATTAAAGTTTTGTAATTTTCACTATTTATCATCAAATTAAACGCATTAGAAAAATAAAAATAATATACATAGTGATAATTTAAGTATTATGATTTCAAACATTTAGTTTAATTTTTATAAAACATCTTCTCAAATTGGTAAAAAAATAATTCTAAATTATGTGCACAAAGCCCAACTAATCGGTCCTTTAGAAAACGAGTTAATTTTTTCAGAGAATATTTATTTTCCATTTCATTTATTTTTATTTCATTTTTAATAAATAAGTAAATATTAAGAAAATAAATAAAATATATGTATTTATAAGTTAGTTGATACTATTCATACTCTTAATTATAATGACTAGGTGATAATTTTAATATCAAATAATAATATTATTAATATATTTTTATTCTATAAAACATTGTTTTGCATGTAACATAAGAAATTGAAGAAACTCAATGTTGTGTATAATGAAAGATAAACTCAATGGTGTTTGTTAAGCAAGTTATTTAAGATGTTGAATTTATTTAAAAATAAATATATCATAAATTCTCAGGGTGGTATATTTTCTTCTCAGTCAGGTGTTGCGTGTCATATATGATATCGAATACACTACTCTTATTTTATAATTTTGGGGTGTAACATTAGATATGTGATGCGTTTTAATCTAAAATGACACTTTTATATTTAAAATGAAAACATATAGTCATATAGACCCCAACATGTGTCATATTGTAATTTAGTCAACTCATAAAAATTATAAATGAATTATGGATCGTTTTCCTAATATTTGTAAATGATCTGAGAAACTTTTAATGGTTTTAGCTATGTGATGTGATTTTTAAAATAAAATATAACTTTTATATTGAGATATCATGCATCGATTCTTATCAACCACATTGAGCCTTATATTTATTTGAGGTCAATACCAAACATGTCAAAAATGAATATTAAATCATTTTCCATATTTTTAAAAGTAATTCAATCTTTTTTCTTTGTTTTGGATATATCAGGTTTGTTAACTAAATGACACATATTTTGTGAAAAATATTACATTGATTTAAACTAACTAAATTTTCTTTCAGATTGATTCATTGACAATTTATACATGTAAAAAACGAATTATGGATGGTTTTATGAATGTTTGCAAAACAATGTGGGCGGATTTAATTTGTTTTATTGATGTATCATTAGGTTTGAACTAAATTTGCACTTTGAAATTTATAAAACACAAGTATAATAATGGATTTATGGTCTTGATACTATAACTATGTTATAGACATTTGATTATGTGTATTGTATATACATCCATCAGTCAACCATGGATTCAAATGTGTACAAATTGCATCGTGGGATTCATTGTATGAATCATCCTCATCACTATAATGTAATATGAAAATATTCTCTTGATTTCTCTCGATGATGGTAATTGAAAAAACATAACCTTCAAAAATACCTTCACCCATTAGGTGTTTCTATGAGGATACATTGGGAGACCGATGTTGTCAATAAAAGAAAAATAATTTATATATAATTCAGAAACATATTTAGTGATATATTATTTTGAAATACAACCTTCTGTCGGACTTCAATTCTTAATATACCCTTTCAAAATATTCATATAATTTTAAATAGTGTACGTCTGGGTTTTTATGGATATTATAATAGATATGAACTTCTATAACCAAGAAAACCATCAGGTGGACCCTTATTTCAAATTAAAAATGTCAAATGAACATCTCTATTTCACTTTATATGACTGTAATCTCTTTACTTATGATTAGAAACTTTTATTGGTCTATAAATGTGATGCATATGGATTTTAAAAAGTTAGAGGGTTTGTTTAATGTATGTTTTATATTTCTAAGAAGAATTCAATGTAAAAAAAATTGGCATTAAATCATACATCAAAACATCACCGTCATGTGATTTTAGGTAGTATAACATTAAATTATTTATTAATTTTATATTATTGATATTTTAGGTATAATAACATAAAACTGTTACATAATTATGGAAAATAAAAAAAATTCAATTTCTGTGTTATGGATAAAGTGTATGCTACTATATAAATGAAATTCATCTTTTCACCATTCATCAGTCTCAACTCTATACTTATCCCCATGTTAAACATATCCAACCTAACATTGATTATATCTTTTTTCATTCCTATAAATTTAATTAATGTTCTATTGATACAACCAAATAAATTTTTTTTTCTACATGAATTAGATCAAGAAAATGTATAACCTACAAAAAATTCCAATGAATCAATTTAAAAACATTTAATATATTTTTTCAATATGACTTAATATGTTTCATTGAAAATTATTTTATAAAGTACTGCCAATACATTTTTACTTTATCAAATTTTAGATCTTATATTAGTGAAGATTGTGTTGTACATTGTTTAGTATTTCTATCAAACTTTATCATCCAAGATCAATATTTATTTCCTCATAATAAAAATTACTAATTTAATATTAATGTGAGCTTTGATTAATGTTTCCACCAAACTGAGTGTGTTAATTATTCACAAATCAGACACCCAAAATGAAAATATTGTTTTAGAAAAAATATTACATTTGTAAGAGATTCATTTATCGACCATCACAAAATTTTCCTCAATGTAAATTATTCACATCTATGTGGATCATATATATTAACACTAATATTCCCAAAAAAAATTAAAATTTTCAATCAATGGATACAAATACACAAAAATATATTTATCTTGTTTTTTATGTCAGATATATGTAGAGAAAACATAATTCATTTTCACTTCATGAATAACTATGTTGGTGAGTAATAATTTGAAAATATAATTGGACATCTAATATGAGAACTAGAATATAGACCAAAATTATTTATTCTATTTATATATGAATGAATGATGGATGTTTATATGCTAAGTGAAATATTCAATGAACTCATAATAAATTTTCTTCCACTCCTGATAGTCTTTTACATGATGTAGTTGCCCATCTACAATTTAGTGTCTACATTCCATATCAACAGTATTGTGAATTCCTATTATCCATATATTTGAATAAACCATGAAATGATTTAAAATTACTATACAACACTCAAAGTACTTGATTCATCTTTCACGTATAAATTTTTTCCACCCTTAAGGTGTTTTATGTCTGATTCATTGTCCTAATGAAATAATATTCACTCATTTTGGCTTGCCTATATTGATTAGAGATAATTCACATTGAGTATATAATTATTACAGAATCATAAGATTGATAAGGAATTTCATTTACATCAGGTATAAAGTCATTCTTGAGTACATGTAGTTCTATAAACCAGGTCACACTCTATCAAATTCCATCCTTCAAATTATATAACTTTAGAAAAATGGAAAATGTTTTATATTTAGTATAATTTGTTTAAAATCATGTCTTAGAGTAGATATTTAAAATCTCAAACAAATTCAAACATATAAGAAATTAATCTTCAATTGAAAATTTCATTTCTTCCATACGACATTCATCTTCATTTACATTGGTATTAAAATCATAGGAACCATAAACTATAGTGTCATCCCAATAATTTTGTACATTAAGTATTTACCTATTTTTATTCAAAAACTGATAGATATAATCTATTCCATTTAATACATGATATTATTCCAACTCTCCCGAACTAATTTATCTTCAATAGAAATAACATAAATGTGGAAAAAATATTTGATCATAGTTGTATGCATGCTCTATTAGAAACACGAGGAACCTTATAACTGTATATTCATAATATTTTTTCATATAATTTGTGTGCATCCATTTTTAATTCATTTGTATCATATTCGGTTTATAATTTATTCATTTTGTTACAATAATAAATAAAACGCATAACATATTAAAACAAAAGGGGAAATTTCTTTATAGTTATAGTAAGCGAAATCCAACATTTGAATGTTATCGGTGATTATTCCTAAAAAATTAACACTTTACACAATCGTGATATGAAAATAAACAACCAAGGGTAAAAATGTTTTACTGGTCTAGGTTCTGGATTTGATGTTGTGTGAGACAAAAATGAGTTAATATTAGAACTGTTTCTATATCCTTTATAGGTGGGAATATAAAAAGAGGGTGGAGATGATTTTTATTTATTTCTTCAATTTATACATGGTGGGCTAGGTGGTGTTTCATTAACATGGTTTTTAAGAATTGATGTTAATGATCATTTATCAAATGATGAAATAATAAAATTAAACACAAGTTAATAAAGTTTCATAGTGGGATAAATAGAAATCCTTATCTAAAACTAATGATTGGTGTATAATCCCAATAACCTAGAATTACTGGAAAAAATACCAAAATAAGGGAACATATAAGGAGATTTAACTCTAGAAAATTTTCAAAGTGGAAACCTAGAGGAAGGTTTAAATAAAACATAAGTACATATATATTTGTTTAGTGATATACATGATACAAATTTTTAGAATAAAGGAGAGTCAGAATTGATCATTAAATAGTGTTCGAAGTGTCATAATCTCAAACTAATGTTGTTCATAATTTTATTTTTCTTCTATAAATGTATGTTTTCTCGAACATCAATCATATCAAATTTATGTAAACAATAATTGTATTGTTAATTAAATTACTCTAAAATTCTTTTTATAACATTTCTAGGATATAGTAAAACATGAAGGAGGAAATAATTATAATATATCCTGGAGGATCCATCAGTATTTTTTACTTTCACATTTTCATTGCATAATATTATAAATTATCTATATTTTATATATTTCACAATAGGAGTAGAGTGTATTATTTTAGAATCACCTATTTTTTTATCATAGTCACATCATAAATGATCACATATAGTTATTCTTTTTCACTATTGATTTTAATAAATCAATGATTCTATAATTATATTATATATTTAGTAATAATTTGAAAATTTTCTCTAGTTTCATATATATTCATGTTTACTATACATAAACTATATATTTTAATCTATCAATATATTTATTTTTTTATTTCGTTTATGATTTTCAATATTTATCATCACAATTTAAAATTATCACTCGAATTATTTGTATGTATATCTTTTATAGTTAATCATAAAATAAAAACTATGTGAGAAATTCAAAATGGTTTTTGGAAAGAATAAATGTGGGTAAAAAAGAAATAACCCACGAAAAATAAAGGCACACTTATTTATTGGAACTGATGTTAAAATTATATTGGAAGTAATCCTTAATAAGGTCACCAGGGGGAAGAAACAATAATAATTGAAAATTTATTGAACTTTAGAACTATTAATGAAAACCCAACTAAATTAACTTAATTAATAATGATTAAAATATTCTAATGAAATTAAAAAACATGATCTAATAAAAAAATTTTATTTGAAGATTTGATCTATAAAAAATGGAAAAATAAAAATTGAAAATAACTTTTTATAATGCTAGATGGAGAACAAATGAAATATTTTTACTATAAATTACAAATAGCATTTAACCGACGGTGAGAGTGAGAGGTGTAGTGTCCCAAGAAGGTGATGTTGATGATCTTCTCAAATGGATCAATGCTTAATTCTTTTTCATTGACTCACTGAATCGAGATTTTGAAATCTATACTGTGGATGAATTTCATTCATAGAGCTACATTACGATTGTGGATTTGATATATTCTTATCATCGAAATAAGGGGGTATGCATTACAGAATCTTTGTCTGGATTTGCAGATTCAGATTGGGAATATGTTCCCAGATCATCCAACGTTAACAAGAATGATGATGGTGGATTCTCAGTGGTAACAGATATGGATTTTCATCAATAAAGGTATAATATTTATATGATTTTACATTAGGTTTTAATGATTTACTCAAAGGGTGATCGAGAATAGCCTAATGATGATATAAAAAATAGAGTCTCTTACTACTAGAGTAATTGAAATTTGAATATTATTCCAATTGGATGAGGGTGTTTCTATATCATCATTCATTATAAATATAATTTCAATGTAGCTCCACATTCATGGAATTTGAAACATCACCCATGGATTATTAAAATATCCAAATGGTATTGAAATATCAATTGATATAGCTAAAAGTAATCCAATGACCACATTTGGGTAGGAATCCATTTTTTAACTAGGTTTATTGGCATCCCATTATTTTGATTGATGTGAATTATTGTCTGGGTAATCAAATTGGATTGGATCAACAGACTCTGGAGGAGGAAAATGGTATTTTGGAAAAATTATAGGGGAAATTGAAATGCCTCAAAAGAATGCATAGTTTATCATTTTGTTTTATAATGATATAAATAATTATTTAAATTCTCAACATGAAATAGTTCTTCTGTTATGTGATTATGTTTTTGGTTTTATGTTACTCAATTGTTAATTGTCGGCTAATTCAATGCCAATAAAAGGGAAATCCAAATGGGGGGGGGGGGGATTTGAAGGAGGATAATAGAGGAAAGAAAAGTAAAATAATTGTTATTTAAATGAGATATTGTACAAAAAAATTGTAGAATTAGTATGGGAGTCCTATAGGATGATCTTATTTGAGGAATAATTTGGGAAAATCATGAGTTGATATTGCAAAAGAAGAGGAAAAGGGGGTACAAATTTAGGGTTTTATTTTTCACTTTGTTTGAGTAGTAAGGTGATATATGAGGTGAACAAAGAAGGGAGAATTTATTTTTATAGACACAATATTTCCACGTAAGTCACAAAATACATACATTATACGGTTATTCTGATGAAAAAGGATGCATATGAAGTCGTAATTAACCTATAAATTTATCGGGACATTAAGAATTTTTATTTTCTTAACATGAATTGAAAGGTCCTTTAGAATTAATTAAAGAATCTATTGGGTTTGAACTATCTATCCCGATATCAATGGAGTGGGAATTGACTCATATCACGACTTGACCATGCCTTTGAATTTTATTTCTGAAAATCTAGGATTTTCTTGGACCGAATGCAGTGGTTCATGTAAGGGTGCATCAATATGAGATTTTCGGCAAATTTACCCTAAATGAAGGTGGTGAAAATAAAGGATTTTAAGTCATTGGTGTTATTTTCCTGATACATATTACAAAATATATCAAGAAAAAGGTCATCATGCCTCCAAGGTGTAGTAATCATTATGTCATAGGAGAAATTAATGGGTTATTTTAGTGTAGATCATAATATATATGAAGTTACTATTTTGGAATTTTTAGTGGATGGAAAACTATTAAAATGATAGTTATATTAGGCATCAAAGTTAGAAGAATAAACCTTTTATTATTGGTTTAGATGAACCCAAGAGTATTTTTTCCTGTAGAGTTTCTAGTTTGAAAAATATTGGCTTTAATTTTGTAGGCACTAAAACTTGTTTGTAAGAGGATATGAATTTTTGGGTAACGACACACTCCCCTTTGAATGGGCCTTCCTGGGTTAGTTAGAGTTGTCAGCATGTCACTTTTACCATTAATTTTTTGGGAAATCTGCATTATTGTTCTTTAATTTAAGCACATAATACATATTGGGATAGTTGATGTATTTGGTTGTATATTGATTCTATTGCGAATATTATATATGGGACATTGAATAGTCTTGGAGTAATTGACAAAATTTTTATCTCAGATGAAAAAATTGGTGTAATTACCAATTTAATATCATCCATAAAGTTCAATTCCTATATTGAATACAGTGATCTGATTTAGGTATATCTGGTATGTGAAAAATACAACATGTACATAAAGTGTCTCAATGGTATAATGGAAGGAAAACATGTTCGAGAATTTTTTAAACAGATTTTCGTTAAATACATAGAATTATATCTCATGTGTGACCTTATCTAGGATCAATTTAGATAATAATCCAAACATTGTTGATCTTATTAGAGAGTAATCTAAATCTCTCATTCATTTTAGGATTAATAATTTTGGGTGACTAAACCAAAATGCAAGAAGCCTCTATAATATATTTGGGGCTCAATGTATTATAGTAATGATTAATTTTAAAACATCCATAAACATAAATTTCTTGAAGGGAGTCATAAAATGTAGATAAAGTATAGATTCATCCACCATATGAAAAGAAATATCAACTCTTCAAGTCTCCCTTCACAACATTCATGAGAATTGAACTATCAATGGATTTTATGACGGGGTTAGAGGGAAGATGAGTTAACTTCAAAGCATAATTGTCTCTTAAATATAAATGATTCCATGAAAAGAGATACGTTAAAGGATAATTGTCATAGAGATGAGGAAATAAAATCTATTTTTTTACTCTCTTCACAGAGTTGTAAAGGTATCAATTGCCTTGTCACTGATCAAAAATGGATGTCAAATTATGCCGAATCGAAATCCCTCTTGGTGACTATTGTCTCAAACTACATGGATCATTTTAAAGTCTATTACACTATCTATGATTGTATGTATGGTATTATTCTAATTCGTGTAAAATAATAGGTCAATTCAACGACGACTTCTATTCCTTTGAAACTGGAGATCTAGGAGGATATAATTGGACTTAATCT
Source organism: Viscum album (assembly GCA_963277665.1). Lineage (NCBI taxonomy): Eukaryota > Viridiplantae > Streptophyta > Magnoliopsida > Santalales > Viscaceae > Viscum > Viscum album. The sequence goes on from OY728159.1 coordinate 31,693,837, forward strand.
TGATAGATCTATTGGCCTAGATGGCATTAGGTTCTTTTATCTAAAATATTTTTACATCATTCAATATGATGTTTTCTCGATTATTTTTTATTTATTTATAGGTGGTTTTCTTCCTCATGGGTTGAGTGCTCTATTTTATTCTCTTATTCCAAAAATGGATAATACTATTGGGGTGAACTTTTTTAGTATACTTTTTTTGTTCAATACCATTTATAAAGTAATTTTAAATAATCCTACTAACAAATTATCTCTAATTTCATTTAAAATTATATCATTCAATTAATTTGGTATCATTAAATGGAATAAAAGTAATGACTATGTTATCACTACTTCAAAATGTATCAATCTTCTCAAAAAGTCTGATTGTTGTAGAAAAATTTGATCTTAAACATCATCTTTATAAATATTTTGATATGATGGAATGGTTTTTTAATTTTCTAGGTTTTTCATTGTTTAGTTTTGATTTTGATTCCATTAATTGAATTAAGGCTATTTTGGGTTTAAATAATCTATTTATAATACTCAATGGATCCTTATAGGATTTTGTTACTTGTTTTAGAGGTGTCAAGAAGTGTGATCCTCTATTTTATTTTAGTTTTTAATAACTGAGGATGATCTTATTAAGTTGTTTTTTTATCAAGAATAGAAATTGATGTTGAAACATAAATGTGCTGGTAGAGGGGTTTATAATCCTAAACATCTCGTTCTTGTTGATTAAATTATTCTCTTATCCCATGGGGATTAGATAATAGTTAGAAACATTAGTAAATATCCAATTAATTATGAGGATGTTTCAGGTCAACAGGTAAGCTGAATAAATATTTTTTATATTTTAGAAGGAATATCACTAATATTTGGAAAATTGATTTCATCAAGGATATGGGTTTCAAATAAGGATTTTTTCATTTTATTTATCTTTTTGTCCTTATGTTTTGGGGATGGACAAACTATTTTCACTTTTCTAGAATTATTATTCATATCAGAAAGAAGGTTTCCTATTAGAAAAGGAAATTTCCCTCTAACATAGGTTTTTTTTGTTTGTATAAATACATCATTATTTCTATTTTTTTCATTTATGGTGCATAATTGGCATTCCACTCTCATTAAGTTCACTAATGATTCTATGTAGAATTTAATTTTGAAGCATCTTGGAGAGGATATTATCCATTATTCCCAAGAATAATTTTTGTATGACTTTTGAGGAGGTCGATAGGTTATTCTGAATCTATGATATTTTAATCAGTTATCTCGAGATTCTTTTTATATGATTTTCAATTGAAATTCAAAAGATATTGAATTTTTTCATGCTAGGTTATATAGAGAAATCATGCCTGGAAAATTTAATCACTTTCATTCTCTGTTTTGGCGTTCCATAAACTCTATTTTTTCATTAGTTGATTCTCTCACAAGATGGTCAGTCTCTAGAGATTATTCTCTAATTTTATTACTATTAATTAATATGGTGTTTTTTACTACCACTCACAAGATTATTAAAATATTTATTTTCATATTTCGATCAAATATCAAATTGATGATAAGGTGGCTCTTCAAAGCCACTTAAAGGTGGTAGTTCATGCTTATTTCTTCTCACCACATGGAAATTTCTAGAATTGGGATCCTTCTCAATGCGGTAGCATATCATATAAATGTTCTACTCAATGTCAAGAGTTTGGAGGTGGAGATAAATTGGATTGGGTATTTGAGAAGGAATGTGATTTCTCCTACTTGGTTCTATCTTGTCAAGAGTATGTATCATCAATGGATTCCAACTAATATTTTTTTTTCAGGTTTGTGGTATTTATCTATGCTCATTTTGTGTTCTTTTTATTATCACATGGAGGACATGGATAATTTTTCTCAGTTTTATTAAATCATTATCCAAGTAGAAGGTGGTTACAGTTATTGTTGATGTCTAGCTTCGCTGTAACTTCTATTTTTAAGAATTTATTTTATTATGGCTTGATCTATCGATGTCCCCCATATATTTATTCTCTTCTAGGTTTCTGAAAATAAAACTGTTTTCATTCTTTGGAAGTTGTGGAATAAGTGGATTCATAACGGTGTTCCTTTCACACCTCAGGTTTATTTATCTCATCTTTTGGATTCTAGGAAAACAGTTGATGTACTCTGAATGTCTTATTTTAACAGCTAAATTAATAAGAATTCCATTATGAATAAAATTATAATTAATGGTAATTTTAATCTTTCTTTTGAAAAAAATTATGTTTTCTTGAAATCTCAATTTTAGGATATATTATGAATAACACATACGGATCTTCAAGGGGAATTCCAGGCCCACCGGGCTATGGAACTATTCTCAAATATAGTCATGAGGATTTCTTAGGGTGTATTCATGGATCATGTGGGGTTATTTCTTCCCTTGAATCTATGATTCTTGGCATTATTGTTATAGATGCGGAAGACAAGAAGAGGGGTGGGAATGATATTTTTTTGGAAGGTGACTCCACCACTATTTTTCATTAGAATATAACATGACATGCCCATGTATTTTTGAGGATTACTAATTAGTGGATCAATAGTTTGGAGTTTATTTCACATATTGATTACATCAGCACTTAGTTCTATAGGTAGACCAATGCTCTTGATGATTTTATTTCCAATATAGGTTCTTCTAGAAAGGATCTCATTTGGTCTGATCATATTAATTTGAGTTTATTTTCCCTTCTTCAGAGTGACAAATGTAATGATCCTTATTTTAGACACACGTTGACATGATTTATGTTTATTAATAAAGGAGTTTTTATTTTTAGGAAAGGTTCTCATCTTACCATTAAAAAAGTAAACATTTTAACTAGAATAAATTAAATATTTGATTTTTTTCCAAAATGATTAAAATTATATATGTTCTTATATAATTATGTCAAACAATTTTCTAAATTTAAAAATAGTTAAATTATATAGTGACATATTAAATAAACAAAAATGAAACAACACTTTGTATCAATCAATCTATAATAATCAATTTAGAATTTTGAAATAATTTTCCAATTACAATGATCAATTGCAGTCATACATAGTAGTGGAATTACACACACTAAAGTGAAAATTCAATATCATGACACACCCATGGTCACCTAATGTGATATATTTTTCAAACCCATTTAGAAACTATTCTCTAATCTATGTACCTTAATGAAAATAATGACTGAGAAAGAGTAGATAATGCCCTCGTGTTCCTATATCCATGTAAAACAATATCATACCTCTGTTGAACCCTTTAGATCAATAATCCACAACCCATTTGGGATCCCATGATATGAGAGAAGATGCGATCAAGTGATGATCAATAGTTTAAAGGGGAAATAGACAAGAAAATGAAATATACCATAATGAGATACATCACGAATAATGAAAATTCACCATGAATCCAAGGAGATAAGAATATAGAGAGTTGTGAAAGGTTTAGGTTGATTGTAATTGGTTAAGTATGACATTATTCATACAATGGATAAGAAAATCAGAAAAGAAAACTATTTAATAGTTTTTATGGACATACATAGTTATACCGCACATTTAGTATAACTATAAACTAATCATGTGTGTCATTTTTCCCCTATAGAAAAGGTGACATGGTTCCTTATATATTGTTCATATGGGTTTCTCTAATCCTATGGAAACCCAAACAATTAACCTAATACACGACATGTTTTACTTGTAAATCCACACAACTTATTTAATTGTTTTCAAACCATGAAAACTCCCCTATAAACTCATAGAGCCACACCACATAGATAGTACAATCCATGAACCAATTGTTATCTAAGAATTTTTTCAAAAACAATTTAACATTTTAAACCCCTATTTCTATAAAACCTCTTGAATGAATTCAAAGAAAAAACAAGGTTTGATAACATCATAACAATTATCTGGTGGAAATTATAGTAAAAAATACATATCATAATGTAAATAGGACTACCATCTATACTTTGAGAAATATTATGTGTTTTCTACCATTAATAAATACACTGAGTGAGTGTTTTATGGATATTTTCCCCATATAACATCAATATTGATAACACCCAACATAGATTCTCGCACATTCACAAGTAGTTGAAGAGTCCCCTCCATTGTTTGTAGATGTACTTCCATTCTATCCTCTTCCGAGGGTCAGTTATAATGATTTAATTATCATCAAATATAAAAAATGATATTTCTTACAAAGGTAATCTAACACCAATTTCCATTTTCTACAGTACATACTAACATGAATTTTTAGTCTAACTGGAATTAAAACCAAATATTATGCCTAATATTGTGGTCTCATTGGGTAATGATATACTTGAGACATTAGTGATCAAACAAAATATCTTCAATAACACTCCCAGAATATAATTCCTCCACATATTCAGTGTAATAACTCAGGTACTTATAAAATAATTGTTTGTAAATCAGGAATTAAATAGGTAGATTAATTATAAATATGTAATAAAATGTGGGTTATTTACATAAATTAATAAATTTATATAAATAGAATAGTACATCACCTATTAAATTATTAATAAAATTTGTGTATCTTATATGTGAACAAATTTATATATTAATATCATGAAATAAGTTAATAACTGTTTCAAAAATAAAAAATTCAGTGTTGGTATTTTTTTTGAAACATAAATATTTATTTCAAATTTTATAATAAATATTATGATCTGTAAAAAAATGTGTATTTTATTAAAAGAAGTCATTAATTAATGTTTTTTTCTCATGATTATAATGTAATTTTTTGCGACCTTATTTAATTTTACAATGTGTTTTAAAATTAGTGATAAATATAAAATTTGTATTTTGTCGAGTACTTATTGTTTTGTGAAGTGATGGTGGATCTAGAGTAGGTCATGTATTTCTCTAGAATGTGGAATAGTTTTCATCCTTGAAGACTCTAATTATTTTTTAAGACTATTCATTGTGGATGTAGTTTAGGGTTTTAGTACGATTCGATGGTCCACCTACCATTTCCAAGTTTTTATGATTTCGATACCGGTGATAAAGTTATATTCTAGTGGATGCTATGATCTAGAATATAATGATTATGATGCGTTGATTGCGAATCTGGGGGGAGTGGATCAAGGTGGATCATTGCCTTAGGTGATTCCATGTGTGATGTTTAGGATCCCACTCATCCATAATGTGCTTTATTCAAAAAATGAAAAAAAATTAAGGATGAATTTTTTTTAATAATTGATAACTTTAATTAAAAATTACATTTCTCATATTTGGAATTTTATTTCCATAAAATGGATTCCATTTACGAATTATACATGTCAAAAATTATTTAAGATTAATTTTTAGAATTTTTGTAAAATGGTTGAAATTTTGGTGAATAGTGAAATATGGTATTTTATGGATTAAGCTAAATACAATAATTATTGAGTAATGGTTGATGGATAGATTATGTAAGATTAATAATTTCAAACATAAATTCAGTAGTTACTTTATTTAGTATATTAAATCCAAAGTATTCACACTCTAAAGCCAAAATAGTCAACTAATGAATAACATGATCAATATACACTATTCTCATCCACTATATATACCACCCCTCGCTACCAGTTATCCTCAGACCTCAAAGCCATTATATATTTTTAATTTATTCATAATTTCCTTCCCAAGAATATTTACCACATATAAGACCTTACTTTCTCATCAAAAACTCAAAACCATGTTCCTTAAAAAGATTATACAGGATATGAGTTCAAGAGGTAATATTATCTTTCATTTTCTTTTATTCTATTTTTGATTTCAATTTTTATCATATTCTCTCCTCATAACCCTTAGCCCAAGTTACATAATAACTCCAATATCATACATATACCATAATTATATTGTTTTAATTTAATATCAATAATCATACATGACATATTATCTTCTTATTCTATCAATTCAAAACAACATTCGTGATGTGTCAATTCACTGCCTTCATGGATAAAGAGTTTTCATTTTTCATTGCCTCCATCATGGTTGGTCATAAAAGAATTACTATGGTTAAATAAAATTTTATTATAAGTATTATATGTTATATAATGTTATATAACCAATATATAATCATGATACTAAAAAATTGATATACGCTCTTGGTGGTCGTAAAAACCACCCAAATTAATTAAATCATTTTCATTAATGTGCTATCTATAGAATGATACTCCTATTAGAAAAAACAATTATGGTATCAATTAAAATTAAATAATAATGTTTAAACCCTTTCATTCAAATTCTACATTTTTTATTCCATTAGACATGAAAATCTATAATGAAAAAACCACGGAAACCACAAAATAATTGAACCAGAGACAATGGAAATAATTAAATATTATTAACAAATGGGTGGATGGATGTCAAAAATTGGTCATGTAAGTAGTATAAACATGATTATAGTTATTAAGTATAATAATTACACTATTTATATAATTATAAAAGAGTTTTGAACATGGATTAAGGAATGATAACATGAGGAAAGTTAATTTTATTTTAAAAAAATCATCTTTTATTTTCAATTTTTTAAATATTTAAATTTTTTTTAAACATATACAACATAAAAAGATTTTGAAATTTCAGGACACCTTAATGTTTAAATGATTTCAATATAATATTATTTTTTTATTATCAATGAAATTTTTGTCCTTTGTATGTGTGCAGTAATTTTTTAAAATAAGTGATTTTCCTCAAGGAATGCTTTTATGATGTAAGTATTCATGTATTATTATTATGTGCTAATTTGTGGGATTTGTTTATGATGATGTGTGGGACCTATAACTCCCTGATATTTATTGTTTTTGTTTAATTTGGATGTTGAAATTAATAATTATTTAATGTCTAACTATGATTGTTACACAATAAGTAATCCTTGAGAGTTACATCACAAGAAAGTTATGAGGGATATATTGTAATGTAGTTTTGAGGGTTAAAAATCATATGGTAGCCATGAGGGTTACAATATTATGTTAGTAATTCACTATGTACCTAAATGGTTAATTTATTTTGCCATTATTTTATGAAAATATCTTGTTTTCAAAAATTATGTATATGACACATTATGAGTGAAAATTATATCTTTGTGAAAATGATTACAAATCTGTCTAATTAATAATTTAATAATGTCTTCTTTCCCCATTTTTATTTCTATTACTAATTTTTTTTTCATCCAATGTTCTAAAAAAAATCACATGGTATTATGTATGTGTACGTGAAAATAAGAATAAAAGATGAATGTAGTGAAGATTTTTCATGGAATAATCCATGTTTTTTTAAAAACTATTATATTGTGAAACAATGTAAAAATTTTCAAGTATTACAACATTGTATACTAGTGAAGGTTGTTATGTATGAATTATGAGCTAAATATATTGAAATATAAATTGATGATATATTTACGAATTTAACAAAGTTAATTATAGTTGAATTAACTAGATTATGTGATGATTAAGGTCAGAACATTAAGGTAGGTATCCGATAATGGTTTAGATAATATTAGGGGGTAGGATTATGTAAATAGAAAACCCATAAATGATTTTTACCTTGTGGTTATGTTAATATGAGATATAATTGGAATATTTATATGTTTCTTCATCTAATATATTTCTTTTTAGAATGGTTTTCAACAAAAGAAACAGGTAAAATATCAAAGGAAGGAATTGACAGTCTAATATCTTTTCGAATCTATAACCAGGAATTGTGGGAATTTGAACCAAATTGATTTCATAGTGTTGGATTAGTTTTTGTGGTCTACAAAGGGTAGTGGAATCCATGAAAGAGAAGAAATGGGTACCAAAATATTACATGATGATAGTGGAACATATAATGTGGAAACACCCTCCTACATTCATTGAATCTTATAATCCAATAGTGATATAAGGGTTTATTAATTTCCTTGAAAATATATTCGATGTAGTGGGATGTTTAGATAATTAAAAGGTTAGTGTTTCAATTTATGAATTTTATATTGATGCTGACTAGTGGTGGTCAATGGTCGAGAATATTGGGGAATGGGAAGAAATTATTTCCATCAAATGGGATGAATTTAAGAATCTTTTTGTCGATAAAAATTTTCATAAGGAAATTAAACATAAGATTGAAATTAAATTGCATGAATTGAAACAAAATAAGGAAGATTTAGATGTTTTGTATAAAGAAAACTTCACCTGATTGGAATGTATGATTCAAATCATATTCACGAACTTGAAAGTGAAATCAAATTTTTTTACTAAGAATTAAGGCTAATATATCGAAGGGCTTTGTCCAACCCTGAATTCAATTGTTATGAGAAACTTTTTCAATGTGCTGAGATGATAGAAATAGAGTATTGTAAAGATCATGTGTACTTTAAAAAATCATAATATAATTTTCAAATTGTATGCAGTGGGAATGAGTCAATCAATGAAATATGAGAGAAAGAAAATATAATTTCCATCATGTGGTACATGGGGTAAAAATCACCTTGGGGTTGGGAATAATAAATCCTGGAAGTTTTTTCGATGTGACATGTTTGGATATAGGGATTTTTATTTTAATTAAACTTATTTTATGTTTAACTATGATAAAAAACCATAATGTGTTTTAAACGTGGTGATTTGGGGAATTATAAAAATAAATACCTAAATAAAGATCTAAATGATAGAAAGAAGATATATTTTGAGGAGAAAGATGATGTGAAATTATTTTTGACTACATTAGTAGATGTTTGAATATCCAATGAAGTGGTATCATGTACATTGATTGTTTACTCAGATATTTCTAATTATTTTTTGTACATAGTCTACACATTCAATAATTTATATATAATTTTTGGGAAAATTAGAAATTTTACCTCGTGAAATGATACAAAAACATATTGTTAAAATGATAAGGGGAAAATATTAATACAAACTGAATTATATGAGTCTTTAATTTGTTGTATTTGGATTAAAGTTTCCTGAAAACCTTATTGTTTTTCTGCTGAGAGAGTTTTATGTTATCTGAGGTATGGATGTGATTTCTGTTTACTATTCGAAGATAAATTTTAGTGCTAAATAATTTTTTTTCCAGAAATTGTTTTCGTTTGTATGAAAGAATTAACCCATTCTATTGATAACATATCATTAAGTTGAGAAACTATTAAAATATGGAAAAGAAATTAAACTTTCATATATTGTTGAAAGCAATGGAACCGTTTTAATAAATGAATTATTAGTGGTAAAATAATTCATAGATGATTCTTCTAATGAGTTTCTTAGTGTTATGCCTAATCAGAAAGTTGAAATTTATACTAATATAGTTCATGATGCTATGACAATTAAAAAACCCTATATCTAATAGCTCAAGTGAAAGTTCATGAACTGAAGAATAACTTGTATGAGTTTCTTAATAAAGTCTTCATTCATCATAGAACTTTACCATGGGGTACTCTTATTTTCAAAAACAAGTATGGTTTTATATGGTTTTAAATTGATTATAGATATTTAAATAACATTACTATTATTAATAGGTATCCATTTCCTCATACCGATGACTTTTTTGATTATCTCAAGAGAGATCAAATATTTTTCCAATATTAATATGAGATCAAGGAACCATAAGATAAAGTTAAATGGGTACGACATTCCTAAAATAGTATTTTATACTAGATATTGGAATTATGAGTTTTTTTATTTCATTGGATTAAAAAATTATCATGTTGTACTTATGAATATTATGAATAGAATATTCAATGAATATTTGGTTAAGATTGTTGTTGTTTTTATTAATGATATTTGTATCAAAATTATATTAGGTTCATGAAAAAATCGATGTATTGTTATAAAAACACTCAATTAAAAGATTCTATATATAAAAATTACCAAATGTGATTTTTTTGCAATATATTTATTTACACATGAACATTGTCACTATGGTTGGTATAAAGGTTGATCCCTCTGAAAAAAGTTGTTTATGAATGGAGAAGACCTAAAAATGTAATTGTGATTTGTAGTTTTCTAGATTAGAATGCTATTTTCAATGGTTTGTTAAAAACATTGCATAGTTATCTAGACATCTAACTATGTAACCATGAAAAGTGGATAAATTTATTTTGAATGATGAATGTGATGTTTCTTTTTAGCAACTAAGGAGGAAATTGGTTAATTTCTCTAGTTTTGGACCTACCATCCAAAAAATAGTGATTTTTTCATCAATTGTGATGCTTCATTGAAGGGAACTGGTTGTATTCAGAACCATAATGATCTGTTAATTTATTATTCTTTAGGAAAACTGAAACCTCATGAGTTAAATTATTCCACACATGATTCAGACTTAGTAGTGGTGGTTTATTCTTTACAAACATGGATGAATACTTTATATAGGGACCAATGTAAAATATTTACTATCCATAAAATATTGAAGTATATATTTACTCAAAAATAAATTTAACATAAGATATATAAGATAGTTATAAATAATAAAGGATTATGATTTCTCTATCAATTACTATCCTAGAAATGAATATGAAGTTGGGGTAATCATGAGTAGAAAACATCATGATGTATTAACCATGTTACATTTGAAAACCACCCCTTGGTTAATGATTTTATGAATTTTGGCATGGAAGTTATTGGTGTAGTTAATATCTCTATTTCGTTTCATGTATCAGTGTAGTCGACTCTTTTAAATAGGATTACTATGGTATAGAAGGATGATCATCAGTTACAGAAAAAGGTATAATTGATTAATAATGTAATGTTTCCTAATTTTAATGTTGAAAAATATTGTATTTTGAGATTATAAAATAGATTATGTGCCTCTTTTGATTCCAATATGAAGAATGAATTGTTATGTGATGCTCATAATTTTACATTTTCAGTTCATCCTGGTAGCACAACAATGTACATAGACCTTTGGTGGTATTACTGGTGGGATGGAATGAAAAGATATATTGCTGATTTTATAGTGGATTTTTTTACATGTCAATAGGTTAAACAGGAGAAGTTGCTACCAAAGGGGATTCATCAGCATTTTCTAGCACCACAGTGGTAATGGGGATATATATCCATGGAATTATTTATGAGACTACAAGGGAAATCTTGAGATGAAAATGTGATTTAAGTAATTATTGAAAGATTGAATAAGTATGCACGTTTCCTTCTTATTTGAGATACATTTTCTTTAGATAAAATTTCTCTAATACAACTCGAATATATGTTCTGGATACATGGAGTTACTCTATCGATTACATATGAACATGATCCCATGTTCACATCTAAATTCATGTACGAAATTCATATTTCATTGGGAACAGAATTAAATTTAATAATTTTATTTTCCTAAAACTAATGGATAGATGGAGAAAAAAATTCATACATTTGAGAACATTATTAGAGATTGTTAAATATACTACTAGGGAATTTGGGATCTAAATACTTATTTTGTAGATATTTTTTTAGAACAGTTATTGATGGCCCCATTTGATGAATTGTATGGAAAGCTATGTCAGAGTCCATCATTTTTGGATTAATTTAGCAAAAGGAAATTGATGGGACTCGAATCAGTATAGGAAGTGGTTGAGAAAGTGATTATTATCCAGTAATATATGAGGATACCTTATAGTAGGTAGAAATTTTATTTAGATAATAAGATGAAATATTTTTCCTTTGATATAGGGGATCATGTTTTCCTTAGAATATCTTAATGGAAATGTTTTATGCATTTTGGTAAGAAATGATTTCTAATTCCATGGTTCATTAGTCCATTTCAGATATGTGATAAATTTGGATCATTTGTGTACTAATTATCCTTTCCTCTGAGTTTAACTCAAGTATATTATGTTTTTCACACTTCAATGTTATGAAAATATGTGCCGAATTTATATCATGTTTTGAGCTGAGAAGTAGTTCAGCTGGAAGAGAACCTTAACAATGAAGAGAAACACATTCCAGTTCTTGATTGTAAAGATCATGTATTGAGGAATAATATAATTCCCTCAGTTAAGGTTTTCTAGATAAAAAACATGGTTAAAGAACCAACATTAAAAACTAAAAATCATATAAGATAGTGGTTTCCTCACCTATTTAATAAACAAATAAGAATTTACAGCAAGTAAATGTGAATGAGTAAGCATATCAATGAAATTGTAGTCTTTATATTATCGCATATCTTCGACTACACAAACCTAGCTCTATTCATAAATGATAATTAATGACATACTAAAACCACTCAAGTGTAAATAATTAATCTTAAAAAACCTATAAAAATACAACAAAGTGATACAAATGAAAATCTAGGTAATATAAAATGGAATAATATACCCCAAAAAATAAGAAGAAAATATCCCAACCTAGAAAACTGTAATGATATAAATCCTTAGACGGTATGAAATCCCATTCCTTGTGTCTATCTATAAAAATGGTCAATTCCTCTATGTACTAGTATTATTCTACAACACTTTGTCTACTAATTTCATTGCCAATAGATTTGACATTTTAATATGAAAAAACAATCTACAAAAGAATATGTATAGTTGAGTATAAACATACTCAGAGGGATTCCCTAAAAATACAAGAGGTAATAAATTGAATTAAAAATTTAAACTCAATCCATAACTCATTTAGATGAAATGAAACTCAATAATAGGTATGATTAGAAATAAACCCTTGTAAAATAGAGAGTAATATTAATCTCCTCTACAAGATAAGAATGATGATACTAAATTCAGCACAAAAGGTATCAACTCAAAGACCATAAACCATGTATATTATCACATGAATCAGTATAGTAGTCTCATTCCATTCCATTGCATATCATAGTTGAGGGAGTTTATTCTGTAGTAGTAGAGTTGTTTCTTACTAGAGCTTGATGATGGGTGAGTACACCATACATATATATAAGACCCAAACCCTTTAAAATTTGGATGAGTTCCAAGTCTAACAGTATATAACATATGAGACACACATAGTCTAGAAACCCAATCATCAGTGATGTACCAACCCCAATATCATTCTTATACTCGCTCTTGAACACCATCATTAACAAAGAATCGTTTAAGAAGCATCCAACACACACCACCTCTCATAATATGTCTGATGCTGAAATAAAGGTCACCATTTCATTGTACATGGGAATTAATGTTCAATCAGCTACACAAAAGACCAGATATGAGTCTTGAATAATCAAATATAGGTGGTCAAAAAACATGGGAAAGGGATAGGTTGTCTTTAATTGGTTCACACCACCTGTATGCTAATACCAAGACCCTGATGTGTCTCATTTCACTATATGACATGTGAAAACACTTAAACATGTTGTGTTCAAAGAGCCACATGCTATGTGGCACCACCCATGGTCCTAGGCATGTAATTATAGGAGAACATCTTAGTTGGATAGATATCTCCACATGTTGAGTCCATATTGGTAAAGAGATTTTAAGACCACTCATGTTGCATGCATGTACTCCATGTACATGGTTCAACTACCCAGGTGAGGTCCAAATGGATGCGAGCATGTCCAAAATTATTCGGATGTTATACCACAACAGATTAGAATATATTTTAATTAAATTTAAAATTTTATAGCATGTGGGATACCCAAAACCGAGCTTAAATTAAATGCAATATACAATAGAAATAATAATATTAAAAAATAATCATTAAAATAACGTTGTTTGTTTGACATGTATGAATATGTATAAATACAATATGAAATATTTGTATAAATTTTTCCTTATAAATAAAATAATTAATCAGAAATATATTATTAATTTGTTTTAAATGAATATAAACTCTTCTAAATGTAATATATTTCTTTTTCATAAAACTATTTTTATATGCGCAATGTATTTTGATTATAAGAGTCTAAATTAATAAATATTGATTAATGATTTTAATGAAATAAGTATGTAATATAGAGATAAATTTTATTTAATTAACATTAATTTAATTATTTATATTATTAAACTAATGATATTAATGTCTTTTTATGCATTAAATATATATATTTTTAGAAAAAATGGTTATTAATGAAATTTGTGCCTAAATATTTTAATTAATTTATACAACTTTTATAAAATAGTTTTTCAAAAAATATTACCATTTTTTATTTAGAAAGATAATTACTGTATTTGTATGAATTTTTTTATATCTTGTAAAAATATTTATTTTTCGTTTGAGCATTGAAAAATTTCTATTTTTTGTAAAATTTCCATTTCTTTTCATTACGTAGTGTTTTCTAAAATTCACATTAAATTTTAGATTATGATTTGAAGTAAAAAATTATCCATTTTTTTAAAAAAAAATATATTTAATTTCCTATTAATTATCATTATACATTATTTTGTATAATATCATTTTTATGCTTATAACACATTTTTCTAGAAACTGTTTTTTCATTGAGTTACATGTACTTATATTATAAGAGATTTATTAAATGTATAAAATTTCAATATTGAAATATGGAACTCTTATTTTGAATTAATATTAACATTTTTATTAAATAGTACATTATTGTTTAAGTCATAATTAATAATAAATGTGGAAAACTTTTATTACCAACATAATTAGTATAAAAGGTTAATTAAGTTTAGAAATATGGGTTAAGACCACAAAATCAACCAATAATTTTCTTTATATTATTGGATGGATTGATTTCAATGACAAGTACCTTAAATACTAAAATATTGAATTTTTTCCCATAGGAATTTCATTATGACTATTACATTATTATAAGGTAATAAATATTAAACAATTTCAATCTATATCTTTCAGTGTACATAAAATGTTTTAAAATAAATAAACATAATAAATGAATGATTATAACAATATAAATTGATTTTTAATATATAATTTTTTTGATATACATTGATTTCAAAATTTTAAGGAAAAATAAATTCCATTCAATGCTAATGAAATGTGAACATAATGCTTGTGGAAGTTGTACAAAAATAAGATTTGGAAAACCATAAATGTAAAATTTGTTGGACGAATTATGGATCCCCATGAATTATTGGAATATTATAACTCATAATTGATAGTGAAATAGTTTATATTCTAATTCCATTTTTGTCTTGTTTCCTTCCATGTAAAGATATGAAAATTGTCTTAAAAATGACATAAAAATGTATTTAATTTTTAAAAATTAATTTTAATTCTTAAAATAATTATAAAATTCTTATCATGATTCAAGTGTATGGGAAGTTTTTAAACCTATTATATGTGGTTCATTTATGTCCCAATTGTAATTTTTAAAATTATATTCATGAAACATTGAGGGTGGAAAATTTCATACAATGGTTTTGGTTAAACAAGTTTAATGATGGGGTTAAACCAAATGAATTTTTTTTATATGGCACCCAATCCAATTTTAAATAGACAGTTTAATTATATTTTTACATTACCCCACATATATTTTATTCCAATATTAATTGGATCCATTTTTAATGACTTATATACATATAAGATATCATTATTACATATATTTATTAGTTCTCTACGCTTCTCACTTATACAACGGACTCTGCTATCCTCTCTTCTACACGCCTATTAATATTTTTTCCAATAATTATCCACCCAAAACATTATCAACATTCCTCCTCATGTAATATATGTTGTTTTCTCACCAAAACACCAACCTAGAAGGCTTAATGTGTAATACAATAGTGGTTTCTCAAAGAAGAAGAATAAATCTTAAAAAAGTAGTCTAATTTTTATTTATTCCTACACATCTTTAAAATATTCTTTAAACATTATTGTATAATTACACAAATATCTACCATATATTTAAATATATATTTTTTGGTAAAATCATTTTTCATCTCCTTTTCCATCATATGGGACATTAAAACATTACTCCTTTGTACATGGGTACTACAACCTCCACGAAGCGACGAGCATCATTTTTCATCACATATATAAAAGGCTTCTTATTATGTTGAATTTAAAAAATATGAACAACATTTTAGAAAAAAACAATAATGAATATATGTTCCATATATTCTAACTATTCCATATATTGGAAAATGATAATGTAATTTGTGTATACATGAAGAATACCAACTCTATGAATGATTTGATTTATTTTCAAGTCATCTATTCATAGATAATTATAAAATTATATTTAGTGTATAAAAATGATATTTATTTCATGAATAACCATCTATATATTTTGGAATAATAAACCATTTTACCATATTCAACCTACCATTTTTTTGGATTATGGGCTAAACATCCCCAAAACATATTATGTGAACTTAATAGATTTATTAACTATATTATATATTTTGATAAATGAAATAAAATGGAATATGATTATTTAATAAAACATAAATATGCAATTATTTATTTAAATAATTAACATATGTTTTTTTATATTGGAGTTAATGAATGTATGCAGACAGTGAGACTTAATGTAAGAAAATTTCTAATCTCGATTTTCATTCTTTGAGACTCATGCCATTTTTCACATAATATATACTTTTTTATGATGCATTTTATACCATCTAAATGTATTTTATCATTCATTTACTAAAATTCAAGTGGTTTTTGAAATAACTGTATTTTTATGTTCTTCAATTTCATTTTGATTCAATACTCACCATAGTGGTATGGATTTTTCTTTAAAACTACATTTCTATATTCTTTTATCAAAACTATTCCACTACCTATCACTTTTTTTACAATGTATCATGAATTGATTAAAATAATTTTAAAAGAAATTTTTTCAATATCCATAACTTTTTACAATGATTTTAGATATAAATCATTTATATATTTCCATAACTGGATCCTTTTGACTTAATTGTCTAAAGTGTCAATAAATATTCTATAACTTATGTAGAGTGAATGAATTTTACTATTTTAATATAAATTATTAATTATGAATATTAAATCTTAATATTCAATGGATTTTCAATAATTACAATTTCATATTTTTTTGTACACTTTAATTCTTTTAATTTCAACAATTGAAAGGGATAATTTTTTTTATTAGATAAATGAAAGTGGTTTTTCTTATGGAATTAAATGAAAATTATATAGTTTTTTTGATTATAATTTTTTGTTTTTAAATGTTTTAATATTAATATAAGACTAAAAATTAAATTAATTTTAAAGACCCATAAATTTCAAGAAATTTTTTTTCTTAAATTCTTTGAGATTTTACGAGTACGTAGTTTCGTGACAGCACCTGATTCCGAGGCCCGGTGTGCCCAGAATCCATTTCTGAAGATTAGATCAGGTACGTTCAGTGAATGAACGAGCGGGTTTTTTCCTACCTTTTGAACCGGTGCTCGGAATCGAAATCTGAGGGCACAGTGGAACTGCAGCATTGGTAATTGCTTAAGAAGACCTTTACTGGAGTTGCGTTTCCTCGGGAGGAGTTGATTAAAAATGTGGTTTAAGTGTTAAGTGAAGTAAAGCTATGTCACAACTCTATTTCTCTCATCTATGTGGTTTAACTTTCATATGTGAAAGTTGTGGTGGGACCCACTTAATCCTAACTCCTCTTGTTAGTATATTAGTGTGGTGGGGCCCACACGAGCCCCACCTTTTCAAATTCCCCATAAATCCCTAACTCCTCTGTACCCCCTCTTTAATTATGTGGCTCTCCCTCACTTAAATTCTTACCAACTTATCTCTCCATTTAATTTTGACAACTCAAGATTAATTAATTGAATTGAATTCAATTTTGAATGTTAGAGTTTTGAGATGCATGGATTGAGTAATAAAATAAGAGAAGTCTTATTTTATTTTGTTGGATATTTTTGTGTTATGTTTTTGGAGAGAATACTCTAAGTCTTGGAGATCTCCATCTTTCTCGTTGAAGAACGTCAAGACCTCGACGAAGAACGCCGCCACCGCAAGGAGAGATCGACGTGGCATTCTTCTTCTCTCCGCAGTGGTTGGGAGACATCATCACCTCGATGGACGCACGTCAACGCTATCGTCAAAATAATTTCCATGACGCTAGCTTCCAAGAACTTCTTTGAGGTAGGAGTTTCTTCATTGTTCAAGTTTTATTTTGACGTTCTTCGTTTTTATCGGCTGCATGTTATCAATATAATAGGAGGAGGTCGGACAGCACAAACCCGGCCGACCCTCCTCCCCTTTTGTTGTTGATCAGCATCACGGTTTGGAACGGAGGCGCCGCGATGCAATGAAACCACATGGGAACGAGAGAACTGCGGCCGTAGCGGGCCACGGTGAAGGTGAGTGGCTCCGTTGCGCCTCACCAGTGAAGCCGAAGGAAGCCACTTCCAAGAGCGGGCCGTGGTGGAGGGGTGTGGTGCCGTCGTGCCGTGATGGTCAGACAAGGGCTGTGACTTAAGGCCGTGGCAGTGCAGAGAAGGGCGGCTGGATCCACTGGCTGCTGGCACATTGGAAGGTGGGTCTCGCATCGGCACACCGGTCGACCAACATGGTCGGCCGCTCAGGAAGTCCAGGGGTTGTAACCCCTGGTGACAGGCAGGGGCGGGCCCCTCCACGTGGGGGGCCGCCATTTCAAAACGATGGGGAAATGCCCCCCCTTCCATGTATACTTAGCGCGTGGGCGCCCGCACCAAGCCGGACCGGCCATGTAGGGCCAGACCGCCCGGGCTGGGCCTTGCCGCCCGCGCCGGGCCGGGCCTCCCGCTCCTGGTCAGGCCGCCTGCGCTAGGCCAGACCCCCCGTGCTAGGATGGGCTGGCCTGCGGCTGCTGGTCCGGGCCGCGCTATCGGGGCCGGGCCGCGCCCTAACGGGCCGGACCTAGACCCGGGTTAGGTCGACCCGGGTCGGACCGAGCCCGAAGAAACTATTTTCCGGATAGAACCGTTCAAACACACTTAACATGGGATACAGACCTCCGATCGATGCACCGTCAGTTGCGTAGTGATCCTTGGATCGAGACGGTCGTTTTGGTATATTACACTCAAGGTTTCGGAAAACTTTGTGTATGGCCAGGTTGGTTCAAACACGAAACCAACCAGGCCCTCGAAGCGGAAACACTTATTACATCTGCTCTGGACGTCCGAATGACATTTCACCGACTTTGTTGGATTCCTCTTAGTGAGACGATTCTTTTTTATTACTCCGCTCAAGGTTTGGATATAGATGGAGTACGGTTGGGTTGGTTTTGACTTAATAACTAACCGGACCCCTTGGACGAAAAAGCCAATAACTCTTAGACCGGGCGTCCGATTGACGCGTCGTCTATCTCATTGTGTTCCTTTCGACGAGATGGAACATTGGGATACTTCAAATTCTGACTTCGTGTCAGTTGATGTATCTACCCCCTTGGCTCGTTGAGCGTACCCTCCCGAAATCGAGCATGTTGTGTGCAGGAACCCTAGAGCTGGATGTGATTGCAATGGCGTTTGTACTGGAATCCTCCGTGGGTTCGATAGTGATGACTTTTGTACTTGAATCCTCCCTGGGTTTGACGACGATGAAAACCATACTGGAATCCTCCATGGGTTTGGCGGTGACGACTACTGTACTTGTATCCTACGTGGGTATGACAGTATTGACCTCTGTTGTAGTATCCCACATGGGTCCGATAGAGTAGCTGGACTAGTATCCTACGTGGCTCCGACAGCTTAGCTGGTCTAGTATCCTACGTGGGTCCCAGCTAGATGAATCAGTAACTACATATGATCATATCTTTTGCTTTAAAAATGATGTATACTTGTGTGAGATGAGTCTTGATTTTCAATCATTATCATATATGTGACTGACTTACATTCCTGTTTGGACTAGGTTGTACTTTCCTGTGTGGACTGGGTTGTACTTTCCTGTGTGGACTGGGTTGTACTTTCTTGTCTGGACTGGGTTGAACTTTCCTGTGTGGACTGGGTTATACTTTCCTGTGTGGGCTGGGATGTAATTTCCTGTGTGGACTGGGTTGTACTTTCCTGTGTGGACTGGGTTGTACTTTCCTGTGTGGACTGAGTTTTACTTTTCTGGGTGGACTGGGTTGTGCTTTCCTGTGTGGACTGTGTTGTACTTTCCTATGTGGACTGTGTTGTACTTTCCTGTGTGGATTGGGTTGTGCTTTACTATGTGGGATGGGTTGCACTTGTGCTCGTGAGTTGGAGAAGAACTGGAATTGATGACTTAGGTATATGTATGGGAACATACCTAAGTTGATATGGTTGATACTTCGTGTTTTGTATCTTTCCTATGGTTTATCCTTTGTGGATTTCGGGAGACCTTTGGGGGTCTCGGGGTCCCTACTGAGTATCGTATACTCACCCTTGCACAGGCTATGCCCACACTACGTTGTTTTGGTTGCAAAAGACAGATAGCGCTGATCGTAGTTGAGGATTGTGGAGAGGGACGATACCTGGAGGTGGACCACTTGGCGGGACGTAGTCAGAGCAGACGGCTGGACCCGAGGAGCCAATGAGACTATTTGTACCCACCCTTCAGGTGGGAGTTCCGGAGGATGACTCAGTGGTTTCTACTTACTATTCAGCTATTGTACTTCCTTTTTCTCAGTTGTAATGTACTTTCAGTTGGGTTTGTATACTAGACCATTTAATTTCCATCACTTACTTTAGTACTCTGTTTACTTAGTGTTTACTTCAGTTTTTG
Source organism: Viscum album (assembly GCA_963277665.1). Taxonomy (NCBI): domain Eukaryota; kingdom Viridiplantae; phylum Streptophyta; class Magnoliopsida; order Santalales; family Viscaceae; genus Viscum; species Viscum album. Next base: position 31,714,356 of record OY728159.1, read on the forward strand.
TACTCCGTGGTGTTTGTTTTCTTATATAAAGGCAATTCCTTCCCTTATATCAGGATTTATGCCTTTGGTGCTAGTCGCCAGCCCCTGGCCTATGGAAGGCGGGCTTGGGGTAGTCCCAGCACGGGCCCCGTGGACGGGTCATGAAATTAATCAAGAGTTTTTATTTAATGATTTGATGGAAAGTGAAATGTATTGAATTATATGATTTTATAACATGAAACCATGGTGTTGTTCATGAAATTAGGAATGGGGAGTGAACCAAAACCATTTTAAGACAATATACATTTTGTTATTGTTTGTTCTGCTAATTCTATCAATGATATTTGGTAATGGAATATATTAAACTGATTTAATCTACCCCTATGAGAATAGGGATGGAATTAATTATTCTAATTAACTAATGAAAATAACTAATACAAGATGCTATTGGGAGAATGGTGTAATTGTTGTGTTATGTGATTCATTGATGAAAGATTGAGAAATAGTTTTTTATATGTTTTCTATATGATTGAAAATTGATTAAATTTATATATATTTATTTCAAAATTTATATAATGATTTTTTGTTTTTATGTAAATTTTATGATATTTTAAAGGTGACACATATATGTTCATAGAAAAGATTTCATGGATATGATTTTACATTTATGCTATAATAGAAAAATAATCTATGTATATTTTGTTCATTGTAGTTTATTTCGTTTGTAGATGATTATTTTCATCCCATCATTCTTTTATTGAAGAAGGAAATATGCTTACGAGTTTTCATGAATTTTAAATGCATTAATAAGTTTTTCTTCTTTTCAAATATAATTCTACAATTTTTTCTTCTCATCCGATTTTCATAAATTATTTTTGGAGTTTCTAAAATGACTATTAGATATTATAGTGTGTAACAAAATTATGTAAATTTAATTTAAATAATTTTTTTGATGAATGTAACAAGATTGAAAACTTGAGAATCTAGTATTTTTTTTGGAAAAAATGGGAAATTTATGTTAGTGTTTCCAAAGTAGTATTATGGTTTTACTCTATCTCTAAAATAATATCAATAAAATATTAAGATAATATAATACAATTAAATAATTGAAATTGAACACATATTTATGGGATGAATAACATTAGAGTCTATATAAATGTTATTAATGAAATGGATTAGATAAATTTAGTGGATATGATTTCATCAGATGATGAAAATTTATGAGTTAAGGAAATCATGAAGAGTTAAAATGCCTAATGATTATTCTAAATCATATATACACCTTTTGAGGTTTTATGTGATTGGAGTCCAATATGATTAAGAATATTTTGGTGTTAATTTATTGGAATAAAACACTTGGGTTTAGTATAAGTTTTAAAGAAAATGATATTTGAGGAAGAAGGTATTTATTTTTTGAGACATATGTCTAATGTTAATGATAACCATTATGATTAATACGATCAATGATGTTAAGGTAATTATAGTCAATAAGGAAAAAAGGTAATTATAATTTCTGAACATATGTTTCATCATAGACATAACCATGGGAATGAAATATTATTTTATGACTATGTGAATAATTTAATATATATTAGATTCTTGTGAGAAAATTATATTAAATGCACACACACACTACACACACAGGATAAAATGACAGTCCATAGCCCCCTAAGGGATAGTCCACCCCTAAATACTTATTTATTAAATAAATATTTTGAAGGCCTGGTGGGAAGGAATCCTATTACATAACACAAAGGCCCATTACAACATCATGATTGTGTCATACTACTTATATCACCAAGCCTGCGTCACCATATGCCTACACCATTTGTCATACCAGCATCACTGCAGGCCAGCCAAAAATATTTCCTTCCCAGATTTGAACTTGGGTCTGATGCATGAAAATGGGGAGCCTTTACTACTCAGTTAAGCCCCCAAATTCAATTTGTGAATAATTTTATATGTTAATATAATCACTATTTTTTGACATTATGTAATTTAGGTAAGTATTATTTTATGAATAAATATTTTTTAAAATTTATGAATCCTTCTATTATTTCATTTGGGGAATGATTAGAATTTATATAGATTTTATAATTATGTTGTTTATATTTTTGTTATATGACTTCTTATTGGATTAATTTTATTTGGAGATATATTTAATGATGATTTAGAAGAATATGTAATCTAATAATGTTTTTTGTATCATGTTTTTTCAAAAATGTCTTAGAGATATATAATTGTAGGTATTATGAAATGTTTAATGTTTTCCTTTGGGTGTTTTTTTAAATAATTCAAAATATAATTTATTATTTTTTTATATGAATATGTATTCATATTAGATATAATGAAAACTTTTTATAAAAGGAATTTGTTTTTATTAATGTATAGATTTGGAATAAATATATTTTTATACTTTTATAAATCATTGGATCTATTATATGTTTATTTTCGTAATTTATTAATGATAAGTTCATCATTAATATTCATTTATTTAAGTATTAAATAATATTGAAATATAAAAACATCTTTAAGCACAACCAATGGATGAAATTAAACATAATGAATGAGAAAAAATCAAGTGTATTGATCATGTTCACTATATTGACAGTCAAATATTCCCTCAAATTTTGAAAATAATATTGAAAATGTAAATGATATATTTTTACAATAAAAACTAATGAATTCATGGTCTCTTAAATTCACATAAAATTAAAATGTTATCTCATAAATGGATCTTTTTTTAAATGTCATATTTTCACGTCCCACCAGTGTTCTCTTTATTTTTCAATGTGATTAGGTGTTATTCTTGGTGTCCTTCCTATTTCAATTTTCTAATTTTCAAAATGATTTTATTATGTATTTTTTAATGTATTCAAAAATATCATTTTCAAATTTTAAAATGTTTATTCTTTTCATGATTAGATTTTTTATCTTCCACACTTTGTAACTTTTACAAAAAAATTTCATCCCATTTTATTTAATTTGAGGTAAAAATTGAAATATAAAAAATTATTTAGGTGTCATAGAATGAATGACCCGATTACTATTACATATTTCCCAGAAAATAATATATTCAATAGTTCATGGTATATGAAACACTGAGACTAAATGAACAGTTATATAATATATTATTATTATTATCCAAATATGATTGTAATATCCTAGCCATTAGTTTGGAAGATATGAATTGAAATTTATAAAATAAAAAAATATTTCTATATTTTTTCTTTCAATATATTGATTAATTAATTATAAATTGGCCATGAATTTTTGGTAATTTATGTGAAAAACATCTAGTGACAAAAGTTCTATTTTTTCAACAAACACTTTTTATGTGTTTAGTGTTTTTTGAACATAATAGATAAATTAATAACTATTTAAAAATGATTATAACAACATGATTAATATTTATTTATCCAATCTAATTATTTTTCATTAATTTAATTATTTCTATTAGAAGAGTTATGGTAAGAATATCATTACATCCTTCAAAAATATGTTTTATTCAAAAAAAATTTATTTTCTTTTGTGATAATATATAATAATTAGATTCTGTAAAATTTATAAATTGTAATATATTTAAATAGTTTTATTTTCAAAAACAGATATCATAATAAGATATTTTTTTTGATTTTTGGGAGAGATTTATTTACGATTGAATAGTGAAAACAATGATTTCAGAAAAATAGTTATTTCATTTCTATAAACCATGTTTTTTTACTAGAACAATTTGATTTTCGATAGGACTGGTTAGGGATATGTTTTACACTGATATGGGGTTGAATTATTATAGTTGACTATTGTTAACTTTTTGAATGACTTTTTTAAACTTTTACCTCTTTCGCTATTAGGTTATTATTATCTTATTCTATCATTGTCTCTATTATTCTTCATTATTTTCAGAAAAAAGTTTCAAACACAAAAAAAACAAGAGATATGAATATTTAAAAGGTTCAACATTCTAAAAACGTATATTCCTTGTTATTATCTAGATTACAATAATATCACACATTAAAATATTATTAATCGATGAAAAATATTGGTTCGACGTTATCCTTTTACAAAATTTTTCTTCCTTCTATACTATAACGAACCCATATAGATCCTTACACTTCCTTCTCAAATGATACAAATTTATAGAGATAAAGACTAAAATATCTTCTTTAGAAAAAACACCAGGCCATTAATGTGTTTCCTTCCCTTTTTCATTCTTTTACTTCTTTCACTTGAATTAAAATATAAAATGAAACATTCTTTTGTATGAAAACTATAATTCACACACTTTATTCTCACCTTTTTTTTTCTTAAATGAAAAATAATGTTGCTACCTTCTTTTATAAGAATACATAATTCCTTCTTCCTTTACTTTATATAAATATATGAAGTGTATAGAAATAATTCGATATTATCTTCTTTTTTCATCACTTACAAAACAATTTCATAATATATCATTTATTTATTCGAAATATTCTTATTTTTATTCTTTAAAGTAATCTTATGAAAACATGAATGTATTATTTTTCATTTTTTCCTCACATAAGAATTTTTTTTCTAAATAGTGTGTTAGGTATCACTTATTCACTAACTATAACTCATAGAATATCGTCATCTGATGATAGGATTATATATTTCCAAAATTAATTGTTTCTTGGATTGATAATAAATGTGAAATTAAAAATATTTATACATTATAAAGGTAAAAAATCCCATTTAAAATAATATAATGATTATCATAATATATGGTATCATACAAACATCATATTTTTACTATACAATCACAGGAAATATATCTAAAATTTTCTTTATGATCATCAGAAGCATAAGACATCAAAACTCATTATAGATAATTGATTATATCATTTAGCATTGTTATTTATTCTTAATTATTTCACATTAGTAATGTAATATGAAACTTTGATCCTTTTCATAGATCAAAGTATAAATATTGAGACACCTGATATATGGTAATTAAACAAATAACTTATGAATCACATAAATGAGAACAAACTAATTTTACCCAAAAAATACCAACATTCCCTAAAACTTATTTTATTGAAAATATTATAGCCATTATACCTCTAAAACACTGAGAAATATGAGTTTATTCCTCATAATTCATTGTATTTTATTCTATGGGTTATGCTGTCAACCACATATTATTCTACAATATGAATGGTCCATTATTTTGTCCATATATACTTACTATTCCTCTTGTCAACCATGACCAAAAAGTACACCACCAAAACCATTTCATATTTATAATTTTTTATTTTAACATTGGACATTCATCATAGGGAACAAAACTACCATTTTGTCCAGGGTTTCTTCATATAAGGAAACTAGGAGATCACCACAGAAACCACCACTTCCATTTTGGACTTGGAAGTTTAGCACAACCATATTGGTAGTCAACCAGAGGAACCACCACATATGTGGTCACTTTATAGTTATCCATTTTTTAGTGGACTTCTCAATATGATTTCATCTATGGGTGTGCCTTCCTATTCAATCCATTATTTATTTCAAAATTCATCAAAGTTTCTCAAAAAAATATGTATCATGATGTACCAGTAACAGTGATTACAACTATGAATATAATTTCAAATAGAATGATCTTATTTACCTTTATCCCAACAACCATGGATCAACCTTCTGAAAACTAAACCATTATAGAGATATTAAGATAATCCATATGGAACATCGTATCTTCAATTAAATCTTATACGGACCATGAACTAAGAAAGAACCACAATGATTAGCATCTAAATATTTTCCACGATTTGGATCATTATCAGCCACAAAAAATACACCATAATCACTAGTCACATTAATTCCTTTTTCAACATACTAGCACAGATGAATGAACATTATTCATTGGTAATAATCAACGCTTATTAACAATAAGTACAACACACATAGTGTGGGAATAATAAACTACCCCTTTACATTTATTTTCTACACCATCATACAATAATATATAATTTTATAATCATCAAATATCGTTGAAAATATTCATTACATTTCTCTTTATATTCACATCAATACTTTAATTTTACATTCTATCCCATTTATTGAAAAAAAGGAACATTAATCTGAGAAAATGAATCTATTCAAAATTATAAATGTTTCATTAACCTTTACAATATATGTATAATGATCCATAGTCAGTGTTGAAAACAAAAGAGATTTATTTAGATAACTATTCTATCTATAATCTGTTGAACTTGATAAAAATCAAAAAATAAAACAAATAAAATTTACTATCAAGTGTGGTTTAAACTACAATATGTCTGAGAAAAGTCGTAGATGTCAATTGATATTATTATTATCAAAATACATGTGAAACCAAAAATATCCTAAGTAAATTTTGTAAAAAAAATTAGTACATTTAAATCATAGTAGGATTTGATAAAATAATTTCTGCTTTTATATGTTTCTAACTTTTATCACTGATTAAATTTAAACCCCTTATAGACGAATCTGATTTTGATTATCAAGGATAAATGATTAATATATCCATACAGTTTCGTTAAAAATTACTTTAATCACATTCCATAAAATCTTATTTTCTTGACATAATATTTTTTGTAGATTATTCATCAATCTTCACTGGTATCCCCCTTAATAGAATAACTTATCAACATATTAATAATGGTGAATCTCTTTATGAATGGATTTTAGGATGTTCCAATATTGAGAATACTTCAAAATTGAATTATTTATGAGGCTAAACATACTTGAATTCTTGCACATATTTCTCAAATATGACCTTCTAAATTAGCTATTAAATACGAGTCCTTTAATAGTCCTAGAATATGGTTATATCTGGGAAAAATGATTTGAAATATAGAGCACCCTTAAAATCCCTAGATTTTTATCATCACTAGAAATGTGCTGATAAAGGGACCCTTATTCAGTTATAAAAAATCATTCATAATTACCTCCATTATTTATTCTATTTGTATCACTAATAAGGTGGACCATTAATCCGTTCTTTAATTTTGTTCTTATTAAGGTTTCATTTATCTGCCCTAAAAATAAGACTGATAAATGAGTTTATTTTATTAGTTCTATTTTAGAATTGATAAATGATAACATTAGAAATTATTTTTTATATTATTGATAAAGGTATAATTTAGTTGTCTAATTTTTACCACTTTTATAGGTCAATAATTCTGTAGTTTTTTTAATTACAGCACAGTACAACAGCACAAATAAGGACCATATATAGGGAGAAAATACATAATTTTTTTTAAAAAAAAACAAAAAAAACACTATATTATAGAAATTTTAAATAATGGTTATCACAATTACATTACTATGTAAAATTTATAATAAACATTCAATATCTTCAATGTACTTATGTATTTGGCCACCAACCCCCAATAATGATATTGTTTTCCAAAAAACCCAATCTTATTCAATATAATACACCTTTATATGATAAAAGTTCATATGTTAATAATACTATAAAGAAATAACATAAAAGAAGAGAGATAGTATTAAACAAAAAAATTATACATTTAATCATACTAGGAACACCATGTATCTGATTGAGTTGTGATATATTCTTAAATATCAAACTTTTTTTTTGTTCTCAAAATAAATTTTTCTTGAATTTAATTTAATGTCCCAAATTTTTTTCAATTAAATTTATCCGTTGTTATAATAATTTCACATAGTATAAATCAAATAAAATCACTTACGAAACATAAGAAAAACTTCATAAATGTTTAAATAATAAAATAATAAGTATTTCATAATGTTAAAGAACCAATACCCATTTAATAATAAATTGACCTTAGGAATATTAATATATCCCTTATGAATAGTAAAATGGCCAAATAAAAAGAAGAATCACCTATAGATATATAAATAAATTTTTTTCATCTTATTAGTTACACTATTCTAAATTTATATCATCGTATAGGTATGTAAATATTTTAAAAGTTATTAATTATGTGTTGGTATTTTTATAAGTTATAAATATTTAATTAAAATTTTATGATTAATTAAATAAATTAAAATAAATTATATATTCATAAAATTTATTCATAAATTAATATTATAATGTCTTATCATTTTATGATAATTTTATGAGATATTATTTAATTTATTTATGTGTTAAAAAATCAGTTATAATTTTTAATTATTAATTTTCCACGCATATGGAAATTTTAATTAAAAATTATATTCAACATATCTATAATATTATTTTCCTAAAATAGATTTTTTTTAATTCTACATGTTTTCAAATGTTTAGGGTCAATTTTTTTGGGATATTACAAAAATACTTGAATTTTTGGTGAATAGTAAAATATGATAATTATCAATAAATGCTAATAGTCTGAAATTTTGTGTCATTCTTGTGTCCCAGATGATATAAGTGAAAATTGGTTCAAACTCACGTACACTAATTACAGTATTTAGTAACTATAGTCCCCAATATTTCTTTTCTTGATAAAAATAATAAACTAATGACAAAAATAATAAGAAAACCCCTTTCTCCTCCACTATAAATACCACCCCTCACACCATCTTCTCTTCACACCACTCATGATTTGATCCTTGCAAAAATTATTCCCAATAATCTTCTATATCTCCTCCCTCATATCCATGTGCTCTTGGTCTCATTAAAATACTGATCAAAGGTGCCTTGATGAGGATCTCAAGAGGATAATTCAAGAGCTGAATCATCTCTCTTTTTCTTTTAATTTCCATTCAATTTCAATTTATTTTCTTATTCAATACACACCTACATTCATAAAAATTAAATTATAACACCAGTAACATACATATACTTTAATTATAATAAGTTAATGGAGATCCAACAGTACACCCTTCCCTCATTCTCATTTATCTTAAAAAAGAAATTGTTGCCCGTGATGTGTTAGTTTACCAACATCATGGGCGGTGCACATTCATTATCCACAAACACCATCAAAGATGTTATTAAGAACATTAAATGGATTAAAATATATTTTAAATATTATTTCATAACCCATTTTATATTCTATAAATAACTTATACGCATAATACTAAATGATAAAACAAAATAAGTTTTTTGTGTTAAAAAAACACAAAAATTAACTTTAAACTACCATCATTAACTTTTATCTAATAAATAAACATAATTGTATATAGAAATATACATTTTTAGATCATTTATGATATGTAGGTTCATTAATAACATATAATAACATTTCTGGATGTTAATACACATTTTAAACTAATTTCCATTCATTTATACAAACGAACCTATCATGAAAACTATGAAAACTAATACTACCGAATACAGATATTCAATACTATAAATCATACAAAAGACTATAAAAGAACATAATAAAATCATAATGAATTATATTAACATAAAAATAGTTTTTAATTGTAAATTAATGAATCTACGGTGATTATACATGAAATTTATGTGATGAAAGCATTCAGACACATGGTAAGGGGAATTCTCAATCCCAACTTTCTTTCTTCATAATTTCCCTTTTTCACACAATTTTTAATATGTATATTCCATAAATATAATTGAGTCATAATTATATTACATTTTTTGGGATATAAATGTTTTCAAGTTGAGATTATGATAAATATATTGTCTTTTAAAAAACAATTCATTATAAAATCTTCTAGAGATTGTTTCTTCTTCACTCAATGTTGATGATTATTATATAAAGAATGGTATAACGTTTTTAATTTAGGGAAAAAAGGTTTTGAATGTAAACATTTTTATATAAAACCCATTCCTTTTCATGGGGTATTTTATCTCTAAGTTTTATATATTTTCTATGTGGCATGTATGATAATGTAAATACTATGATTTGGTGGGTGTGCCAGGAATAATATAGCCTAAATTTAATGAAAAGATGCCACAAGTGTTCTTGAAATGAAATATCACTCTAATTAACTGTGTAATTTGATTTATCTCATGAGTAATTTGAAATATGTGTGAACATGACATTATCTTCGCTAAAAATTATGTGTAGTAGTTGAAAACTAAACCATGATATTTCATTTTTATGTATTACCACATTTTGTGCCTTTATATAATGATTCCTCTTATGTTGAGGATGTTATTGATATGATAACCACATGCCATATTGTTTCATTATCTTATCTATCATATTACTAAAATTTTTATATCACCCCTTCTTGATGTATATCCTTAGGTGTCTATACTTACTATGGAGAACAAAAGCGACAATAAAAGATTGGGATGTAGGAATTAAATAATTGTTTATGTTTTATGTTATAAAAGAAATTTATAGTCCTAGTATTCCAAACACACTAAATATTTGGATCTTTATTGTGTAATTTTTTATATTATTTTCATCATTAAAATTATGTAATACTAATTTATGAAAAAATTAGGTCTCTATGAATGGTATCATAGGGAGGTTTAGTTAATTTGGGAATTAAGATGAGATAACTTTAGTGAAATCCATCGTACGAGAATAAGTATATGTAAGCACACATGTATATTTTCTAAACATATGGATCCAATAATATATACCTTTAGAGTTAAATTTACAAAGGTATCGTTTATATAATACCTGTTTACTTATGTTTTGTTCTAAACTTTTCTATTTGAGGAAATGGAGTGAATCAGGAGAAACTAGGCCAAAACCATGTGAGGGACAATATAGAAATTACCCGAACAACATACGCAATGCTTTGGGAGGTGGATATCAAAATTTTCAGGCAATGATTACCCATTTATCTTTGGTTATGTATAATAACCTTAATAATGTGGAACATCCTCCTTCATCAAATTGTGAGATAATTATTATCAAGTGTTTCATGCAGTATTGACCACCATCATTTAGTGGATCTTATAATGCACTAGTTTTGGAAAATTGTGTCAACTTGATGGAGAAGATCCTTTCTACACATCATTTTTCTATGATGAAGAAGGTGACTCTGGTAGTTCATCATATAGATGGATAGGGTGATCGATTGTGGTATTTGATTAAGAACACAAATTCTAGGGACTTAATTGAAGATATTAAGTGATAAGACATTAAGATAATGTTTCTTAAAATGTTATCCCTTGAAATTATCATAAAAAATGGTTATTGAATTCATTGTGCCGATGAAAAAGGAAGGAGAATCTATAAAAACCTAAAAATAAAATTTCACAAGGCTTCCATGGTATGATTTAGGTTTTTTAATCAACATTGATAGAAAAATTGATAGATTCTTTAGTGGTTTAAAACGACACCTTGGAATGGATTTTGAAAATTGATATTTTTTTAGCTATGAATATGTTTTTTGATGTGATCTCAAAGTGGAGATGGAGTTTGGATAATGGTCCCATGTCTATAGTGATAAGAAATAAATGATATAGTTTCATTCAAGAGGATCTAATGAGAAATATGGAATGAGAACTCAACCACCCACATCGAAAAAATGTGGGAAAGAGCATCATGGGGACTGTCTAAAATGGAAGTGGAAATGATTCAATAGGGGCAGAGTGTCATGACCCGTCCCACGAGGCCCATGCCCTAACTACCCCAAGATCGCCTTCTATAGGCCAGGGGATGGTGAGTAGCACCTAAAGGCGTATTCCCAAAAAATGGGAATGCATTTCCATTATAACCTATATACTCACACAACCAAGCACACATCATGATATGAACACCGGTAAAATATATAGTAAAAGAAGTGTGTATAGTATGTAAAAGGGTCCAGAATACAAGACCAACTGGAAAGTACAAGAAAACCGGAATTTACATGTAAACTAAACAACTCCTATACACACCAGCCAAGGATCGTACCTGAAGGGTAGGTACAACTCCCAAACAGTCATCTCTACAGTGCGCCACATCTAAGATCCACCTCCAAGCAACCTACATTCCTAGTACCCTCATCCTTAGTCAGCAATGTCCATTATTTGCACCAAAAAAACAAGTTTCGGGCGTAGCTCATGTAGGGGTGAGTATAAAGATACTCATTCGAGACCCCTAGACCCTCAAGGACTCATAAAATCCACAAAAGATAAACCAAAAATCATGTAAACAAGTGACAACCCTGCTTAGGTATATGCCAATACATTTTTCTAATTTATCAAATATTGTAAATCTCATTCATGAGGAAACTTAGGCCCCACTCCTTAGACAATGTACAAATGTTCCATGAAAAAGTGATTACCATGAATGTTAGTACCACCCTTTTACGCGACACAGAAGAATGCCACAAATTTATCACCAAGAAGGTAAGTACCACTCTGGTACACCACATAGAAGAATACCACAAATGTATCACCACAAAGATATGTACGACATAGTTATGCCACACAGAAGGATACCTAAAAGGTATCACCAAGAAGGTAAGATCCACAAAGGTACACCACAAAGAAGATTAACACAATGATAAAGACTCATCTCACACCAGGTATAACTTAGGTACAATAGTATATATGATTATATGTAACTACAAATTCATGTTAATCTATCAAAAGGCAGTCTCACGAGGGATCCTAAATCATCATCAGACCCATAGAGGATCATAGTGTATCCTCAGACCCATAGAGGATACCAGTACCTCATCAGACCCACATATGATCCTCGTACATCATCAGACCCACAGAGGATCCTAGTACCTCTTCAGTACATCATCAGACCCACACTTGATCCTAGTACTTCGTCAGTACGTAGTCAGACCCACACAAGATCCTAGTACATCGTCAGTATGTTGTCAGACCCACACAGGATCCTAGTACCTCATCATACCCACAAAAGATCCTTGTAGACCAGACCCACGTTGTATCCTCGATTAGTCCCACATGGATTCATAGAGTGGCTCCATGTGGGATCCTCAAGCACAGACCCATGAAGGATCCATTTATCATGTAACAGCCAGCTACAGGGTTCACACACTAAGCTCACTTGATTCAGGGAGGATCTGATCCTCAAGGAACAAGTCAATACTCCAACTGCCCTGAAGTCCCACAAAGAAGTATCCCAATGGACTGCTACGTAAAAGGGGTCTCTGTGCAACAGACTTTGCGTCAATCAGCCTCCCAGTATGTGAGTTATATGTGTTTTAGTGTCGAGGGCCCAGTTGAATTTGTGTACGATCCAACCCAGAAAAACTCCAACATTCTCTGAAACTCATGTAGAGTATCTCAAAAGGATAGCCTCGTCTCAATGATTTTAGTGCTGGATACAGTTCATCATTTCAACACCATATGGGGGAGATATGTCAAATACAAGATCCCATAATAATAATAATGATAATAATAATAATAATAATAATAATAATAATAATAATAATAATACTGGGTGCTTCGTGGATCCATGCCACGAACCAGAATTTAATATTCAACATTAGACTTAAATCGACCATCTTAAAGTGAGGAATACTTCGCCACATATGGTATATTAATCAGACGTCACACCCAGTAGGTATAGAGGGTCAAAGATTTAATAGTAATAAAATATTGTTATTATTTAATTGTTTGGGGTACCTGATCCAAATACCTGAAAAATACATCCAATATTGGACTCATAATTTCCATCTCAAAGTCAGGGTCATACTACCGGTGACGGTTTATAAAACCGAGGTCACACAGATAAATTACAGTCAGAAAAGAATTTTTTCAACAAAAGAAAAAAAATAATATTTTATTATTGTTGTTAATTAATTATTTCCTTAACTCCTAATTCAATCATGCATGGGGCATTCATTTGGTCAACATGGATTTGACATTGAACTTCATCCACTCTTCCATAACTTTTTGATTTTATTATTATTTCATCTCTTTAATTTTCTATCTCCAATCAAACCTTTCTTATTTCGTGGTTGTCTCACGCTTCAATTAACTCCTTTCCCAAATAGTTGGGATCTTTCGCACGTCCAAAAAGACGCCACCACTTTCAGCTAGCCACACCGCCTAGATGCTGCAATCCGACTATCCTTCACCCATCGCACCTTCTACCTCGTCCAGAGCCATGCCCTGAACACACACCAAAAATCACACCACCATTTCACCCCTTCCATGGGCCCTTGAATCGTCGTTCTAAGCCCAAAAAATTTTCCGACCACATATTGTCGATCCTCCGGTCGAGGGATCTGTGTCCATATGTTTCACTCAACACAATATTTCATTTCTAGTGCACTTAATTATTTGGTGTTGATTTACGCATGAAGAAAGTGAGAAGAACAGAATAAAAAGGATAAAGGTATATGCGTGGGATGAAGACCATCATACTTTGTCCTTCATCATTGCAAATCTAAAGTATTAAGAATTAACAATTAAATTCAATCATATTAAAAATTAGAACCCCTACCTAGATTGCTCATTGGTGTCGGCCTGAGGAAGGAGATGATGTTGATGATATCGGCATTCATCGCTCATACACCACGCTCCTGAAGTTGGTTCCACATTACTTGATTCAGAGAATGCTACTTCATTGGAGAGGATCATCATTTGGAGGATTCTCTTCACAGTTCTCCAAGGCTCTCCCAAATCTCATTTTCCAACGATCTCCACCCAAATGATGAGAAACCATTTTAAGTGAGTTAAGTCTATTAACTAAATTAATTGTCGGCATATTAATTAAAATAAAGTTGGAACATTTAATTTGGGGAAGAATGAAAGAGTTAACTCACATTAAAGTGGGAGTTCAAGGGGGTTTGGTGGTCCCCACCACTGCATATACAAATTACGAGGTTTTAAAAATAAAATAAAAGTTGTTCTTTATTTTATTTTTATTCTTTTAACTCTCCCATGAAAATCATGAAAACAAATTTTCACCCTCGACCTACTGTGGTCAAGGTGAAGGTCCTATTAAGCAAATATCGGCATTATGAGTTCAACAATGCCCTCAAGTTTTATTTCGGAGCACCAGTTCAAAAGTAATAAAACCCCGCTTGCGCATTTACTAAACGTACCTAAAAAAATGTTTGTAAAATTATTATCAGTCACCCTCGACCCGTGTCGATCAAGGATAGGCTCTGCCTAGGTGAAAACGCCCCAACGAAACCAATGGTACTCTCAGATATCCAATCCGAGTTACCATTAAAAACATATGAATTTTATAATAAAATAACTGTAACTTAATTATTTTATTTATAGCCGAAAACTAACTTTCACTGGTGGGCCCCTCCGGCCAATGTTAGTATCTTCCTAAACAAAGAATACCCTCATGAGTTCAGTGGTTGTCTCAGATTTTCAATCCATGTTTCTATTTTGTAGTTATAAGTACTTTAAAAATAAAATATTGAATTTAATTATTTTATTTACGATTATGCCGTTTTGTGGTTTTCTTAGTGGAGGCCCGCACTGATGAAACTTAATTTTAGGGTTGGGTAAACTCGTCACTGTGAACGAAAAGGTGCCCTTATATTTCTGATCTTGGAAACTATTTAACAGTTATTCCATTTTTCAGGAAAACTGCTTACACACCCTAATTTAATCTTAACAAAAACATCGACTGATCATTTCGGGCACTCCGGGCCTCAGAATATTGTGCCGTCAGATTTCACGGTCTTGTAATAATCCCATATAATTAAAAAATTTATATGGAATTTCTGGAACATTAAATTCTCCCCACCTTAGGACATTACATCCTCGAAATCCACATTACCAAAACTAGGAAAACAAGTGGGGGGTACTGAGTACGAATCTGAGCCTCCCACTATAATGTTATCTCATGGACCTTCATGTGCTTCCAAAGTACATGAACCAATGTTATCAATTTCCCATGAAGGAACCTCTCTTGTCGATCATCAATCTCCACTGGAAGTTCTGAAAATTTCACCACATCCTCGATGTCTAGCTCAATGTGGTCGATGATGTGAGATGGGTCGTTCACGTATCTACTCAGCTGGGATACCTGGAAGACGCCGTGAACCTCCTATAAATGTGGTGGATGTTATAGGAGATATTCCACCTTGACAACTCTGCTAAGGTCATGAATGGGTTCTATGAACCTCTGAGATAACTTGCAACCTCAACCAACTCTCTACAAACCTCGTCTAGGTGATTCCTAGAGGAAGACATGGTCACCATCCTCAAATTCCTTTAGTATATGCATCTTGTCAGTATAAGAATTCTGCAATCTCTGGGTAGTCTTCACTTGCTGACTACTCAGACATCATGATACAAACTCTTCCACTGCTTCCTTCATCTTGATCCACCAGTACTAACATGAGAGATCCTAATACATATTCACCACACCAGGATGTACCGTTTGAGGGAACTTATGGGACTCCCTCAACACGTCCTCATGTAGTGCTATTGGTACCATGGTACGTCCACTGAAGAGGATGAAATGCTCTCCACCTTTAAAAAATTCATCAGGTCGCTACCCTGAGGATATCTGAACACATCGAGCCTCACAGTCAGTGTCCCCACGCTGAGCCTCCCTGACTCGCTGATGAAGTGGGGGAGTGATTGTCCTAGACTGAAGATAAGCTGCTCCATCTCGATCCACATAGAATATCTGTAAAGAGGCTAGCTGATCTTTCACCTCACTCAGTAGCTGCAGGCCAGACATCCTGATAAGTGCATCTACTAACACATTCCACTTCCCATGATTATAGACAATCTCAAAGTCATAGTCCTAGAGGAACTCTAGCCACTCCCGTTCTGAACTTGAAAACTCAAAACTCATACTACCACTAGGGTAATGTTGGTCGACTCAAGAGTGATCGGTTTCACCCTCATATGCATGAGTTTAACATGTGCTTCTCGGGTTTCCTTTTTCACCGACTTTGGAAAACATTATCCGAACATTATAGATATGAACCAATATTTTTTCCTAATATAGTAAATCTGATTATGAATTGTGGATGTCCAGTAATACCCAACAAACGTTGTAAGGCCTCGAAATTGCCACCAAGTGGTTCCAACTGAAACTCTCTCATCAATGGTCAGATCGCACTGTCGGCATAAGTTTTATTATCATGGCTCCTACCAATTGTATCTCCAGACGTGAGGGTCAAGTCAATTGTTTAACTGGAAACTCTAGGTCTTGGAAAATGTTTGTGGAAGGATGGAATTATTGGTACCTTTTTCTATTGATATGGTAGCTAGTAGTAGACACATATCTTACGTCGAATCATTTTTAGAGCCCTTGGGTCGCACTCCTTGACCCCATGAAGCTACTTCCATCCCATGTCATTCATCTCTCTAAGCCTGGTGGGGAGCACAATAGGGGTGGTTGTATCATGTTGAAATGTACACCACCTCATGCTGCTCACCTAGCTCTGCTTCCACGTCTGCTGCCATGCAGATTCATCGGTCCCTAACACTACTTCTTCCTGAAACATTTTTACACACCAAAGTATCTAATAATATACCCAGTCTTCTGTTTTCCCACTACATACATTCACTGGTTGTATACGCTCAGCCAAAGAACATTTAACTACAAAGGTACTCTCTAGCACCCCAACATATGTAGGAATGAAAAGAGGAATAGTGTTGGCTCAGACGTCCTTAAACACACTGCGCTCAAAAGTCTGAGCCCAGAAACACTGGTGGTATCATATTTATCATGTACCAGGAATGATCAGTACACCTTAATGAATACTACGCTACGGACATGTCGTCTTGCCGTGATGTAGAAGCTCTAGAGAACTCTCAGCAACCTCCTAAAGCCAGTCCTCAGCTACCTGTGAGTTGGGCTCACCTCAGAACCTGAGGTGTATCTAATGTTGTATCATGCGTAAGGCACTAAACCTATATGTGTCCTCTACCAGTACTGTTGGTTTTCACAACTGACCAACAGGCAGTGATATAGTTGACACACTACCCAAAGGTTCCATCTCAGGAAACATTACATCTACCGATGACTCATCACCAAGCAGATCATCCTCTTGGTAACTCACAAGAAAATACTAGTATCTATGATCACCATTTCCTCTACTGGTGTCTCAACAAGCCAGAAAACTATAGTAACTACCTTCAGCTTTCCCTCCACTACGTGGGAATCTGTCTCAACTCGAATCCTCGGAGGCCTCTACTGCTGAAACTTATGCAATGTGCTCAGTCAGCGTGCACTGTCCGCCAGTGTGGCTGGTGATATCTACTTTCCAATGGGTTATGGTGCTGCTGGTACACCACCCGAAGGTGACAACATAGTAAGAGGTACCTACACCGGATCCTCGTCGCTCGGTGGTCCGTCATCGTGTACTCTCTCGGGAGTCCTAGCTAGAAGTCTACACAGCGGCATCCTGACAAGAAATAGGTGTGCCATGGTCATTTTGTTATACCAAGTGAGTAGACATAAAAACCCCAAGAATACATTTCAAAACACACATGCAATCAGTGTTTTCATGAACTGAGTCAGAAAATAGAATCCAGGATCCTGGTGTATGGATACGTCTGTCGGCGCATCAACACTGGATTCCCTTAACTAATATCCACACTCACTACACATAACATTGTTTTCGTTAAAAAATATCAGAGTCTTAGGTTATATGGTAGAACTGACTCCTCTGATAAGAATTTGTCATGACCCATCCCCAAGGGCCCATGTCGTGTCAACCCCAAGCATGCCTTCCATAGGCCAGGGGAAAGCGACTTGAACCGAAAGGCATATTCCCTAAATTCGAGAAGGCATTGCCTTTATAACCTATAATATCGTGCCACCAAGAACACAACAAGATACGAATACTAGTAAACTGTATAGTAAATTAAGTTTGTACAGTAAGTAAAATGGTCCAGAATACCAGACCAACTGAAAAGTACAAGAAAAACTGGAAAGTAAAAGTAAACTGGATAGATTCTAAGCACACCCACCAAGGATCCAAACTGAAGGTAGGTACAACTTCCGAATGGTCATCTCTGAAGTACGCCTCATCTAAAGTCCACCTCCGAGATACCACCAGTCCGGGTACCCTCATCCTCAGTAAACACTATCCATCATCTACACTAAACACAAAAAGGTGTGGGCATATCCCTTGTAGGGATGAGTATAATGATACTCAGTAGGGACCCCGAGACCCTCAAGGTCACACCAAATCCAAAAAGGATAATCCAAAATGCATGTATACCAGTGAAAAACCTACATAGGTATATTCCCATACATATAACTTAGTTATCAAATATTACCCATCTTATTCATGAGGAAACCCAAAGCCCAACTCCTTAGCCAAAGTACAACTGTTCCATGAAGGCAAGATGACCACGTAGGTATGTACCACTCAGGTAAACCACTTAGAAGAATACAAAAAAGGTATCACCATGAATGTAATTACCACACAGGTAAGCCACACAGAATATTACCTCAAAGTTTTCACCATGAAGGTAAGTACAACAAAGGTACTCCACACATAACATTACCAAAAAGATAAAGACTCAGGACACCCTAGTTATAACATAGGTACAATAGTATAGATGATTAGATGTAACTACTAATTTATCTTACTCTGTTAATAGGTAGACCCAAAAAGGATCATAAATCATCATCATACCCATAGAGGATCGTAGTACATCGTCAGAACCACACAAAGTCCTAGTACCTCGTCAGACCCACACAGGATCCTAGTACATCATCAGACCCACACAGGATCCTAGTACCTCGTCTGTACATCATCAAACACACATAGGATCCTAGTACATCATCCGCACGTCGTTAGACCCACACTGGTTCCTAGTACATCATCAATACTTCGTCAGACCCACACAATATCCTAGTAAATTATTAGACACACATAGGATCATAGTACAATAGACTCACACAAGATCCAATAGTAGTCCCACATGTATTCCGTGAATGGATCCATGTGGGATCCTTGAGAAAATACCCATGAAGGACCCCTTTATCATGTTACAACTAGCTAAAGTGTTCACGCACTAAGCTAGCATGATTTTTGGAGGATCCGCACCTCAAGCCATATGTCAATACACCAACTTCCATGATGTCTCATGAAGTAGTATCCCAAAGGACCGCCACGTAAATGGGGTCTCAACACAATAGATGGTGCGTCAATCAGATGCTCGATCTGTGATTTATAAGTGTTTTACTACCAATTCCCCAGTTGGATTCGAGTACGGTTCAAACCGGCCAAACTCCAACGTTCTCCGACTGTCATGTCGAGGGTCTCAAAATGACCGCCTCATCTCAAGGATTTTAGTGTGGCACACATTTTTTCCTTTTGACACCGTATGAGGGACGTAAGTCAAATACAAGATCCCATAATAATTATCATATTATTATTATTGGTTGTTTCCTGGACCCGAGCCATGAAATAGAATTTAATATTCAAAATTATAATTAAATAGACCATATTAATGTCACTATCATGTTCCCGCTTATGGTAATTCAATCAGACAATGCACGTAGGAGTTATAGTGGGTCGAAGATTTAATAATAATAATATATATTATTAGTTAATCATTTCAGGTACTCAATCCAAAAACCTGAAAAGACATCAAATATTGGACTCATAATTTCAGTCTCGGTGTCAGGGTCGTACTGTCACTAATGGTTCATAAAACTGAGCTCGCACGGATAAGTTACAATAAAAAAAGTGTTTTATCAAAAAAAGTAATAATATTTTTCTTTATTACTTACTTATTTATTTAACTCCAAATTCAATAATGCATGGGGAATTCATTTTGTGAACGTGGCTTCCACATGGCGCCAGCTCTACTCTTCCATGACTTTTTATTTTTATTATTATTTCACCTCCTAAATTTTCACTCTCCAATCAACCCTTTCTTATTCCATGGTTTTCTCAAATTCCAATTAACTCATTTACCAAACAATTGGGTTCTTCTGCACATCTAAAATCAATTCCACCCCCTCTAGAAAGCCGCACCTCATAAATGCTACCTTTTAGTTGTCCTTCTCCGCCGTACGTCCCACCCTCTACCTTGCCCAGTGTTGCACCCTAAAAACACACCAGAAATCACATCGCCATGTCACCCCTTCCATGGGATGCCATATCTTCGTTCTTAGACAAAAAATATGCCGAACACATATTCATAATACTCGGGTCAAGGGAATCAGATCTATATATTTCACTCAACACAATATTGTGTTTCCAGCGTGATTAATTATTTGGCATCGATGAACTCACGAAGAACACGCGAAGAACAAAAGAAAAAGGGGAAAGGTATATACGTGTGACAATGACCATGTTAGTTTTTCCATCATCATTGTGAATCTATAATATGAAGAATTAACAAATATATTCAATCATATTTTAAACTAGGACCCTACCTCGATTGCTCATTGGTGTCGGCGTGAGGAAGGAGATGATGTTGATGACGTCGGCATCCGTTGCTCCCACACCACACTCCTGAAGATGGTTCCACGTTCCTCGATTCGGAGAATGATTCTTTATTAGATGAGGTTCTTCATTTGGAGGACTTTCTTCCCAGTTCTCCTAGGCTCTCTCAAATCTCCTTTGCCAATGATCTCCACCAAAAGGATGATGATCAAATTTTAATTGATTTAAGTCTGTTAACTAAATTAATTGTCATCACATAAATTAAACTTAAGTTGGAAAATTTAATTTTGGTGAGAAACAAAGAGTTAACTTCTATTAAAGAGGGAGTTCAAGGGGGTTATGTGGTCCCTACAACTACACATACAAATTGAGAGGTTTTAAAAATAAAATAAAAGTTGTTCTTTATTTTATTTTTATTTTTTAACTCTCCTATGAAATTATCGAAAACTAATTTTCACCCTCAACCTACTACAATCAAGGTGAAGGTCTATTTAATCGAATATTGGTGCTGCGAGTTCAATGGTGACCTCAGATTTCAATTCTGAGCACCGATTGAAATGTTATAAAATGTAGCTTGCGCGGTTACTGAATGTACCCGAAAAAAATTTCAGAATTTTTTTATCATTCACCCTCAACCTATGTCGGTCAAGGTTATGCTCTTCCATTGTGATAAAAGACAAATAGAACCCAACAATACTCTTTTATTTACAATCCTAGTTATCGCTTAAATGTTATGGATTTTACAATAATATAATTTTCACTTAATTATTTTATTTAGGGCCAAAACCTAACTTTCACGGGTGGCCCCCACTGGCCAAATTTAGTATCTACCTAAATAAAGAATACCCTCATGAGTTCAGCAGTTGACTTGTATTTTTAATCAGAGTAACCATTTCTGAGTTATAATCATTTGAAATATAAAATAATTTATTTAATTATTTTATTTACGGTTATGCCATTTTTGGGTTTTCTCACAGCAGGCTCACGCTGACCAAACTTATGTATCACCTAGGTTAAACCTAAAATTTTGAACGCAACTGTGCCCTCATATTTCTGATCTGGCTAACCATTTTTGATTTATTCGACATTAGCAGGAAAACTACTTACACTGGCTAATTTAAGCATTAAAAAAATATCGACGGATCATTCTGGGCCCTCCGGGCCTCAGAATCATGCTCCGTCAAATTTTGTGGTCTCATAATAATTTCATATAATTAAAAAAATTATATGGAATTTCTGGGACATTATAGAAAGAATCTCACTAATCTCATGAATGTTGAAAAGACATGAGTTAGAAGGAAAATGTGGTGGATGGATGCAAAACACCACACATGGTTTAATTGTACAGCAATAAAGTGAAAAGGAACTATACAAGACAATGTACTAAACCCCATTTCTTTAAGGGTAATAAACATAATCATCCACCTTAGACAAAGGAGTAAGGGAAGTATTATGCAATCACTACGACGAATGTGAAGCATAAAAATTGTGTTGTACATGGTACACTTCGTATTCAATGAAAAATAGAAAAATTATTAATTAATTATTTTTCTATGAATTCTTTTATATCATTAAAGTTTGGTCGAACTATTTCATTGAATCCCTGAAACCATTATGTAAATATATTTATAAAAACACCAAGTGGTGAAATCATTGAAACCCTAGTTTTGGACTCTTTTCCTATTACTATATGTGGGATGATTCTTCCAAAGAATATCATAATACTTCTCTTGATGGAATTTGATGCTATTATGGGAATGGATTGATTCTTTATATATATCACACATATTTTTTTTGAAAAGGAAATATATTTTCATATTCAGAACCATTCCATCACCCTCTTCAAATGTAAGGAAGATCTTGAATATTCTTTTTTAAAACCATTCAATGCTCTGGGTGTTAATTCCCTATAAATATGTATACCTCACTCAAATGGTTGAGTCAATTGAAGGAATTAACCAAGGGGATATTCTGATTGTGTGGGAATAAAGTGATGTATTCTCTAAAGAGTTACCTGAAATACATTCAGATTGTGAGGTTGAGTTTTCAATTGAACTCATACGCAGAGCTAATACTATATAATAGTGTCCCTATAGGATGGATCCTGTCAAATTAGATGTTTTAAAGAAGTAGTTGCAAGAGAACCTAGAAAAAGGGTTTATATAACCTAGTTCGTCACCTTGCGGTACACTATTGCTCTTTGTCAATGTGACAGATGGATCAATACATTTATTTATTAATTATCAATAACACAAGGAGATAACCATAAAAAATTATCATAATCCAAGTATTGATGACTTGTTCTATTAGTTTAGAGGAGATTAGTACTTCTAAAACGTGGATCACAGTTTTGTATATCATCAACTTAAAGTGACGAAGGAGGATAATTAAAAGACTCCCTTTTGTACAAGGTACGGGCACTATGTGTTTCGTGTGATTCCCTTTGGACTTTCTAATACTCATGTGACAATCAAGTATTTGATGAATAGAGATAGTAGAAATTACCTCATATAATTGTCTGTAGTGTTTATCAATGATATTCTCATCTACTCCAATAGGAACACAGAACATGAAAAATATTTAAGGATGGAATTGGCGATATTGAGGAAGGAGATATTTTATGGCGTGGTCTACTTGTTTTAATTTTGTATACAGCTAGAAACATTTTGGGGACATGTGATCATAAGTGAGGGAATTTATGTGGGATCTTAAAAAATTAAGGCAATTGAGGAGTAGACCTGACCCTATAGTGTCCCAAAAATCCTCAGTTTTTTGGCTTAGTAGGGTACTATCGACAATTTTCTTATAAATTTATCACAATTTTCTTGCCAGCTAAGTATTTTAACCAGGAAAGGGTTAAAGTATTTCTAGATGGATGAATGTCAGGAAAGCTTCAAGGAACTAAATAAAAGGATGATCACTAAACTCATAATAACAAAACCAAAAATTGGAGAATGTTTTTTGATATACATTGATTTTTATAATAAATTCTTGGGTTGTGTACTCACTAAAATGATAATTTGATATCCTATGCCACATGGTAGTTTATGATCCATGAGAAGATCTACACAACACATTATGTGGAGCTAGAAACTGTGATGTTTACCTTGAACATCTATTGGAACTACCTCTAGAGTGACATGTGTGACCTATTTACGAATAATAAGAGAATAATGTACATATTCACCAAAAATTATCTCATTATGTGTAAAAGGAGATGGTTAGAATGAATCAATGACTATGATTTCTCATTTCACTATCATCCTGACATGGAAAACATGGTAGCTGATGATCTTAGAATAAAAAAACATGTTACTATGTCTATGTTGTATATTGAGAAATACCCAATATTCATGGATAATAAAATTATGGATATAGAAATCATAATGTTAGGGAATACATATTATCATTCCGAAATTATTTCCCAACCATATTTCAAATAGAAGATTAAGGATTCATAAGGGGATGATATAGAGTTACAAAAATAGTTGAATACAGTAAATGAAGAGAAGCTGCAAGAGTTTCACATTGATGATAATGGAGTGATTCAGTTTGGAAGGAGGCTATGTTTACCTTAATCATCTTGGACATTAAGGATATATTGGACAATGAACATAGTTCAACATTCTATATCCATCCTGTGAGTACCAAGATGTATTGTGATCTCTTAGTACAATTTTGGTGGGACAACATTAAGAAGACATATTCTGGGTATATCACAATTTTGTTGTTATGTTAGAAAGAGAGTCAAAGAGATTGATGTCCAAATAGATGATGAAACCCATTCCATTACCCATGTGGTAATGGGTTAATGTCACCATGGACATCATCACCGGTCTCCCGAAGATATCCAAAAGAAAAATGTGATATGGGTGGTGGTGGATGAACTCAACATGACTACCCAATTTATCAATATTATGTAAGATCATTTACTTGATCAGAATGCAAAGATATATGTTATGGATGTGGTGAGACTATATGGAGTTACACTATTTATTGTATCTGATCAGGATCACAGGTTCAAATATAAATTATATAGGATTCTTCAACATACCTTGAGAACTGAATTGAATTTCAGCATTACCTATCACACTGACATCGAGGGATAATCTAAAAGGACTATTCATATGATTGAAGATATAATAATACCCTACTCACTAGAAATAAATAGTGAATAGGATCAACATCTCCCATTGGTTGATTTCTCATATGATAATGGATTCCAAATGAGTATTTACATGGCTCCATATGAAGCTCTGTATAGAAATTAATTTAGAACTCCAACTTGTTTGTATGAATTTGGAGAAAGGAAGCTACATAGATTTGATCTTGTATATGTAATGACCAAAAAGGTGCAATCCATCCAGTAGTATTTCCAAGCATCTTAGAATCAGAAAAAGATAATTTTTGGGAACTATCAAATGTACTTTGAGTTCAACGTTTGATATAAAGTCTTCTTTTGAATATCACCATGGAGGAGAGTCATGTGGTTTCGAAAGAAAGGGAAGCTAAACCCAAGGAACATTGTCCCCTTGGAGATCCTTGATTACATAGGATATGTGGCTTATCTTCTTGAACAAAAATGAAATATGGATCATTTTCATAGTGTGTTCCATGTATCAATCATGAGGATGTGCATACTAGGTCCCCCACACATACTTAACTGAGAGGTGGTATAGCTAGAAGATGATCTCTCTTAAAAAATCAGCCTATAAAGATTCGGGATAAGAGAGATAAGGTTTTACACAACAAGACAACCCACCCTGTCAAAATTTTCTGGAGGAACCATATGTATAAATAAGAAACTTGGGAACTAAAGGGGTAGATGAAGGATAAGTACCCTCAAATGTTTGTGTAAAAGTAAAATTTGAGGGATAAATTTCAAAAGGGGGAATGAATATAGTGGAAAAATGTTTTATTAAAGGAACATATCTCTTATTATAGTAATGTAACATATTATAAATCACATAAAATATCTTATATACTATAACCAAAACAATATAAATGTGTAATGTAATATAATTTCTGTATAAATATTTTATATGGAATTATTTCAAAATAAGGAAATTTGATGCTGTGTAATTATGATGCCAAGAGTGCCCCGAACCATCCATAGAAAAATGTAAAGTAAAAAAAAGCATGCGTGAGTTGTTTTCATGAAAAGTGGTATAATTCTTAAATGGGTGGCTAGATCAAAAATTTGAGGGCACCGTTGTGTTCAGGATGGTGGGTGTACCCTAGGCGCGACATAATATTAGTCGGTGTAGGCCTCAAGTGGGAAAACCTGAAAATGGCATAACCATAAATAAAATAATTAAATAAAATTAATTTATTTTTCAAATTCTTATAACTCATGAATGGTAACTCGGATTGAATGTATGAGACCACTACTGAACTGAGGAGGGTATTCTTTCCTTATCCTGATACTAATATGGGCCAATGTGAGCCACTATTGAAATATAGTTTTTGGTTATAAATAAAATAATTAAGTTACAATTGTTTTTTAGTAAAATCCATAACATCTAAATGGTAACTAAGATTGAAAATATGATAGTACCATTCAGCTCTTGAGGGTATTTTCTCCTTTGGCAGAGCCAAACCTCGACAGGCACGAGTCAAGGGTGACTGTTAATAATTTTCTGAACATTTCTTTGGGTATGTTCAGTAAATGCACGAGGGATGTTTTATAACATTTGAAATAGTGATAGGATTAAAAATATAAATAAACCATTGAATCCACAGCACTGAGATTCTCTTAAGGGACGCCTCACTTCGACCACAGTAGGTTTGGAGAAAAATATAGAATTTGGAATTTTAAAAATAGTAATAATATAACTTTGTTATTTTATTTATTTTTTTCTTTTCCTCTAACTGACAATCGACATCATGGGACCAACAGTTTGTCAATCCATTAAATTGATTGACACTTCATATCCTATGTAAAAACATCATTATAATTTAGGAATGTTTCTATTAAATTAACCCTGATAAGTTCTACGAGAGTTTCTCACCCTCCCTCTCTCTTTTTTATATCGATCTTGGGGAGAGGTAATGAACGACTTCACCTAGAAATGAAGTGCTGATGAAGTGTCGTAATGGAATACTTGGAGGACAGAGCCAGTTCTAGCGGGCGGTGACAGGTGACACCGAATCACGAACCAAAGGACGACACTCAAGCGACAACGTTGGTGGCTTGTTGTGGGGACAACAAACACCGACCCACATCCACAATTTCGGTGCTCTTCATCGTTCCTGAGGAAGGGTTTTATTTTCTTATAATATCATATTATTTTTTATTCCAACCCACTTGATATCATGATAATGTAGAGGGCGTTGGGAAAACAATCAAGGCTTGGACCCTCCCCCTTTGATGGAATTTTAGTGTGATCATCGCAAACATTATCATCGGGTTGGACAAGATCCCGAACGACAGACGACGACGAAAACTTGCACTAGTCAGCCGCGATGGAGGTTGCATGTCTATGCATGGCGTAGGAGTTGGAGTGGCACTCTATCATAGTGGTCAATGGAGTGGCCGAAACCAGCCATTCGTAGTGGTGATGTGGTGTGTCGTCGCTCACCAGTGGCAGAGAAGGGTCACGACCTTCCAGCAGCGGTGGGGCCAAGAAGGGCGGACTACCAGGACCGTAAGTAAGTGGAGGTAGCAGTGAAAAATGGCGTACCAACGTAGTAGAATTGGCTCTAACACCACAGCGGTAGTATATACAACAACTTCTGCATGTTACGTAGAAATTCCCCTTAGGCACTTCCGCTTTGACATCCAAACAGGGAGGGGGTCGCTCCCCTTCCAAGATAGCTCAGGTGGACTATGCGAGCTAGCGGTCAACACTTGCGGTTCGCTCCCCCTTGTGAGCCGAGCCATGCCCCCTTGTGGGTTGGGCCATGCCCCCTTTCATATTAGGCTGACCCCACCACATCTCGGCACGGCCCAGCCGGGTCGGTCCGACCCTGTCAGACCGGACCCCATCCCAACCAAGCCTTGTTCCACTTAAAGGGCAATAACTTGAAGTATGGGCGTCCATTTGATTAACCTTTTATGATATTGGGACCCTTTAAGCGAGAAATTCTATTTGGTATACTCCACTTGAGTTTTGGATAAAGTTGGAGTACGGCAGGGTTGGATTGAACCCGAATTGAACTGGGCCCTCGGGAAACAAAATTCCTATAAGTCACAGACTGGGTGCCCGACTGATGCACTGTTTGTCGCATTGGAACCCTTATGACATGGCGGACCTTTTAGATACTCCTTTTTGGTGCTTAGTGGTGGTCAAGGTATGACTAGTATCTTGAGGGGCATATTTTGCAGAGCTCGAGCCCATCGAGTGCAAAGAATATTGTGTCCAGATTTAACATGAAGAAAAAACATTGTTCTTAAGTGGGACATCATCTATCAATCATGTGTGGTATAACATCTATCATATCATGTGTGGGTCATTGCACAACGAGCTTGTGTGGGTCAGATCCTGTGTGGGTCAACGGGGGTTATTAACTATCGATTTTGTGTGGGTATGAAGTGGTGCCTCTTAATAGAATAAGATGATCTAGATTATGAATAATCATATGTACTTATTTACTTAAGTCATAAATGGTGTGAGCTGAGTCATTTACCTTTGTGGTGGTAACTTCATGGTGTTACCTATGTGGTACTTCTATCATCGTGGTGTTACCTCTATGGTGCTTCTATCTTCCTGCTGTTACTTATGGGTTTCTTCTATATTCGTGGTGCTACTTGTGGGGTACTTCTATCTTTGTGATGATACATGTGCGGTACTTATATGTTCATGGTGTTACCTATGTGGTACTTATATCATCATGGTTTAAAATGTGTGGTAATTCTATATTTGTGGTGTTACGTGTGTGGAACATCTATCTTCATGGTGTTACCTTTGTGGTAATTTTATCATTGTGGCGTTACATGTGTAGTAATTCTATCTTGGTGGTGTTACCAGTGTGGTGCTTCTATGTTTGCGGTGTTGTCTTCATGGTGTTACCTAGGTAGTACTTATATCTTCGTGGTGTTGCCAATGTGGTACTTCTACCTTCGTGGTGTTACCTTTGTGGTATTCGTCCCTCATGTATGAGATAATTATTTTTTTGATAACGTAGGAATATGTATGGGAATATAACTAAGTAGTGTTGATGTCTATCACATCATGGTTGAGATGGAGGTCTTTCGTTGTGGTTTTTTCATTTTAGAACATTGGAAGACCTACAAGGGTATCAGGGTCCCTACTAAGTATTGATATACTCACCCCTGCATGGGCTACACTTGCACCATGTTGTGTCTTGTGCAGATGAAAAACAACGTTGATCGAGGCAGAGGGATCCAAGAATGGATGGTACTCAGAGGTGGACCATTTGGCGTGATGTAACATAGGGACTACTAATCGTGAGTTTTACCTACCCTTCAGGTAGGATCCTAGGTGGATGATCCATGAGATGTTTTTCACTTTTTTGTTTTATTTGTATGTTTCACTTGTGATTGTATTTCGGCCCCTTTACTTTCAGTACTCATTCACTACTGTAGTTTACATCGTGGTTGCATCTTTTGGATTCTGCTCTGGGTGTTTGTACATGATTAAAGGAAACACCTTCCCGTTATAGGGATATTCTTTTCCGGTGCTAGACTCTAGACCCATGGCCTATGGAAGGCAGGCTTGAGGCAGTCATGGAACAGGCCCCGAGGGACGGGTCATGAAAAATTGGTATCAAAAGAGTAATTTCTACATATTAAATAAGACTCTTATCATTTCTATGTGACAATAGTTTTATGTTTTATTAGTGTGGTTATCTATTTGGGGAATCCAGTGTTGGTGCGGTGTCTGACTTATCCATACACCAGGAACCTAAATTCCGTTTTTTGGTAAAGTGCACAAAATCACTGAATGAATGTGTTATTTGAAATGTTTTTATTTTATTCTTATGATCTCATTGAGTCATCTCACCAGGTATAACTTAATTACCGTGGCACACATATTACTTATCAGGATGTCGTCGCGTAGATAGCCAGCTCATATTCCTGAGAGAGTACACTATAATGGCCCATTAAGTGATGAGGCAGTGGTGCAGGGCCCTCTTACTGTGTTAGTACCATCCGGTGGTGCACTAGAACCAACACCACTAATTGGGAATCATATTCTACAAGTGTAACTTGCACACCGACTGATCGTATTTCACGAGTTACTGTGGAAAAGTCTTCAAAGGATTCTTGGCGAGACAGATACCTAGGTAGCTGAGAACTGGTTGGAAGCTGTGTCTAGAGGTTTCCACCTAGTCAGGACACCAGAAGATCAGATGGTGTTCCTAGGTGCTAGTCTTTATTAGTGAGTTACCATGATGATGGTCCCCAAAGAGATGAGGCTTCAGTACACGGATTGTTTCCTGAGATGGTACCATCGGGTAGTGTTCCATCTATATCACAACCCATTGGTCACCAGTTATAACCTGCTGTACTAGTGGAGGAAATAGGTAGGCTTAGTTCCTTACACATGTTTCAGTATCATATACCCCTCAGGATCCAAGGAGATCCTGAATCACATGTTACTAAGGACTATCTTGAGGTGTTGATTGAGTTTTTATCTTGCAAGGGCACCATTCTAATTGATCGTGGTCCTAGTAGAGATCCTTCTACGTGGCTCAGCAAGACGATGATAGGGATTGCATTACCCTGATCTTTCTATGAGGTGAAGTTTCAGTGTAAAATCTTAAAAACCATCCTAAGAGAAGGGGGTATATTTCCATAATATTCTATGTGGTGATTGTTCCCTAGATATTCTACATCTTCAGCAGGATGACATATCGGTAGCTGAGTATTCATCGAGACGTTATAACCATCCCTGATACTCGATGAATATAGTATGGTTAATGCCTCAATGATCAGACCACTGAGAGAGGTTTGTTGAGGTACATCCGAGCCAGCAATACTCCTCTAAGCATTCCAACTTATGTTATGGTGCTAGACAGAAACATGGTGGTTGAAGGTTCTTTGGACGAAAGGATACATCCAATGAATGTTAGCAGTGGAAAAAAAAGAGGCTGACTCTAGTCTTAGAGTTATGGGCATGTAAAATGTTTATATATGGGGAAGTGATAGGGAAATATTAATATGGAGGGAAAATATGTGTAGGTGGAGCTATGAGAGCTGTCGGAGGTGGTATACATTTCGACATGTTACAACCACCACCCCAATGTGGTCTGTAACAGGCTCATGGAGCTGGAGGGCCGGGGAAGGGAGTAGCTACATGCGGTCAAGGGGTGTGACCCAAGGGCTCCAAGTAATATTCGATATATAGCTTCAATCTACTACTTGTTACCGTATTAATAGACATGGGTAACAATGATTCCTTCTTGCCATGAATCATGGTCCAAACCTAGAGTTTCCAGTTAAACCAATGATGTGACCCTTACACATGGAGATAAATTTGGGAAAAAACTTGATAATCACACTTATGACGATAGTGTATATAACCCTTGATGTGATAGTTTCTGTTGGAACCTCTTGGTGGCAGCGTTGAGGCAATACGACGTTAGTTTGGGTATGGACTGGTCATCCAACGTTCATAATCTAGTTGAATGTATAAGGAAAAAAATTGTATATTATCTACAGTGTTGGAATGGGTTTTCCCAGGATGTTGAAAAAGGAAACTCAGGAAGAACAAGATAAAATCATCAATAAAAGGGTGCAACAAGTCATTCTTGATTCGACCGACCATACCCCTATGGCAGATGAAGTTTTGAGTTTTTAGATCCCAACAGTATGAGAATTGTGTAGGGATATATTTATAGAATATGTTTCTAGGACTACCTCCCCATGTGGGATTGGGGCTTCTACTTTGGTTGGGTAGTAATAGAGATTTGTACCTGACTTCTCCTAGATAGTGGCACACTTTTTATCTTTGATGAAGGAAGGGGAGCCTTTCCTTTCTACATGGAAGTATCAACAGATATTTTAGGATCTTGGAGAGAGACTGACGAGTGCCCCTATCTGGAGGCTACCAAAAGTGTGATTTTGGTGTGTACTCTACTGCAAATCATTAGGGACCATACTAGGTTGTTTCCTAATGAAAGAGAAGGCATTGATCACCTAAGACTCTTGGAAGTTGAAGATACATGAGTAGAACTATGCTACCCATAAACTGGAGTTAGCAGTAGTGGTCATCGCATTGAAGATGAAGCAACACTACATGATAGGTGAACAATTTACTATTTACTCTGATTAGTAGAGTCGCAGGTTTATAATTCCTCAAAAAGACCTAAACCTAAGTCAATGATGATGGATAGAGTTCCTCTAGGATTATAACTTTGAGATAGTCAATACTTTTGGGGAGGGGAATGTGGAAACAAACACACTCAGTAGGAGGTCTGGTCTACAACTAGTGAGAAAGGCATCAGAGCAGCTGAACATTCTATGGATATCAATTGTCAATAAATATGGTGAATCTACCTCCAATATATAAATTTCGCTCCCCCAATTCTTTAACGAGTTCAGGAGGAACATCTTGGACATTAACTGCGAGGCCCGACCAACTCAGATATCCTTAGGAGGATCTCCCGAAAGATCTTTTAATTGTTGGGAGCACGTCGTTCTCTTCAAAGGATGAACCATTGTACGAGTGATGCTTTGGGAGGAGGTGTTTAGGGAGTTCTATGTATCCCCATTAACGATAAATACTGGAGTGGTGAAGGTGTACCCAGACCTCTGGTGTCAGCACTAATGGCCTGGGATGAAGGAAGTAGTGCCAGAGTTGGTATCATGATGCCTCACTTGAAAGAAAGTAAAGACTATATGAAGCCAGCATAAGTCTTATGCAGAAAGGAGATAGAGACCCTTGGAGTCCGAGGAGGGAGACAGTGTCTCTCTACCAGTCTCCCCCCGATATGGATTACAAAGGTTTGGCCAGGGCTGTAGAGACCCAAAGCTTGACGTAAATGGACATTACATTACTTTTGCGGAATACTTAATACATAACAAAAACAGAAACACAAGGACCGTAATAGTTTAGTGTCTTTGGAAACATGGAACGTAATCTTCTAATCGTGGTGAAAGATCTTCAATATCTCCCATAAAGATCTTCCACTTTTTGTTTCCTGACCTAAAACCTTTCTTTTGATCCTGGGGGATAATAAAACATAAAAAGGTTGAGCTCAAATGCTCAGTAAGGGTAATAATGGATAAAATAAAACATACCATATACATTGAAACATAAAAACATGAACATAATGTTTAAAAATTTAAAATCTTGAGCAACGACATAAAACATGGAATTACATAAGGCATAGATCATAATGGAACATGAACCATGATAAAATAGCATGGGAATAAAACATGTAATTGTGGCATCCATTAAGCACATGTAATGATTTCCATAGTAGCCAAGGCATTGCTGCCAAGACCATCTTAGTGGACAAAGTCCCATTCTGAATCGAGTTCACTCCTCGTTTCAGTCCTGTAAAACTGAACTGGATTAACTTACCATTCCATCCATGTCTATCTCATGAGATATAAAATCTTTACCCAATTCATTAGAGGGAGATATAGGTCCCACCCATCTCTTAATGAAATCATTATTACTTGTGCCACAACATAAACATAAATCATTCATCATAACCCAAAGAATAAAATATGTTACATAAACATCATCCCATCATCACATAATCCATATAAAAGAAATGGATATAATTTCATAATAAGTAAAGTGAAACCATGTAAATCATAGAGACTTGATACTTGAAACATACACATTTGAAATAATGTCATCTTAGATGAAAAATGGTTTTGATAAAACACTTGAAATGAATTCTTGAGGAAAATATCCTTTCTTCTTCAAAATCATTTTCTTTTCACAAAATGTCATGCAATTTTAAAAGAAAGAGATTTTATTGAAAATAGTCTTGAAATATTTTGGAAGAAGCTTCATGAAAATAAGGCATTAGAAAACAGTAAAAATCTATTCGTTCCGTATAAGTTAAAAAAACATTCTTCTCGTACTTTTGCCGGAAAAGTCAAAAAAGTACCTCGTAACGTAAAAAAAAGAAAGATTCCTTACATACCATGTAGTAAAATTCAAAAATGGGTAAAAAGGAAATTAAAAATACATAAAAAAACTTTTATAAAACATGGACATGGATGATCCAAATAACACTAGTAAATACTTACGAATAAGGAATCTCGGATAAAAATGAGATTTGAAAAATGATCCCTTACCTTATGTACGATATGCTTCGTATGTATCCGAACCTCCTGTATAATGATTTAAATAATGTCATTGACTTATTACAGAATCATATTCATTGTTATGATATCATATATGGTTCACTTATGACTTTATATTATCCGTTCTTTTGTAAATTCCATGTTAAAGAGTGTTTTGGGTAAAATCGTTTCATTTGTCATCCGTGTTTTGACTTGTAATTATTCATACGATTACTTAGATCACGATTACATAATTATAGAATATAAAACATGATTTATATATAATATATATTCAGAATATACATATATATAATAGATGGATAAGTGGAAATAAATACACCGTTCATGGAGACGGTAGGCCGTACGCACGCATGAACGCTGTTTTCATTTCCTTATTGAGTTGAATGGAATTAAGTAGATGAAATACATATATACATAAATCCAGTAGATTTATAATGTCATATATTTCATTATTATTGCTTATATATACTTTATAATCATTCTTGAATGGTTAACATGGAGAATGAATCTCATCGCGTCGTGGAGACGGTAGTCCGTACGTACGCACGAGCGATGATATCGTTTCCATAATTATTGAATTGAATTGGAGAGGATGATACAATATATCAGAATCAGTATGATGTTATAATAACTATGTATAGTTATTCTTTACACCATTATACCCATCCATGTAGTGTGTTGGTGGAAAAACAGATTACACCACGGCGTGGAGACGGTATTCCGTACGTACGCACATGCGGTGATTTTGTTTTTTGTAGGATGGATTGAAGGTGAAATGGGGTTGTTTCATATTTATAATAACAAATAGGTATATTATTGATACTTATGTTATTACTTTATAATGAAACAACTAAAGAAGAAGAAGTTGAAGAAGAAAGAAGCTTGAAAGAATCGGGAGAAGAAATTACCTCTTCTTCGATACGCCTCTTTGAAACCTCCTCTTAAGGAACTAACATTGGTCTTTAAAGAAGACCAAAACATCTAGGATGTTTCTAGGGAAGTGGAGAAGATAATTTTGCAGGTTTTTCTGAGATTGAAGGCTAAAATTGGTGTGTGGAGGAGAGGGAGGAGGTGCCCTTTTATAAGGGAGGAGAGGGGCACCTTTGGAATTTTTAAAAATATTAATTTATAATAAATATAAACCCACTTAAAAACCTCCAAAAATTACTCATATTCTAATATTAGATGATATAGGGTTGTAATCGCATCAACGAATCAAATTTATACATGTTTGGATCTTATTTTAAACCTTATAATTTTGATTTATCCTTATTTAATCTATTTAAGTTTATTTGTGGTAATAAAATTCTACATTTTAAATTATAACAAATAATTACTTATTTCTTGTTAATTTTACATAATTGTTTACTTTATAAAATTATAGACCATATAAATTTAATTTTATAATTTTTAAATATTTTTGTGATTTTTAAACAATTTTATAATATGTTATTTTTATAAAATAACCATAGTGTCAATTTTGACACTATTCATTTATTTGAATTTAAATAAAATATATACAATAGATATGTTCGAAATAAAAGCTTTAATAGACTAATAATAGGCCATATGTATCTATACAATTAGTGGAGAACATTAAATAGTTCATATAATATTTATTTTATTATTTTTAAAACCATTTATTTGGTTTATCTCTAAATAAAATAATTAATACATCATTTTTGTATAATTATTTAATATACATATATGTTGCATAAAAATTAAAAATAAAATTCTATGATGAATATAAATCTATTGAAATTCACAATAATACTTTTACTTAAATTTATCATCTTAAAATCATAATAGTTAAATTTTTATATTTATTAAATTATGAAGGTGACAACTTTGGAATCATTTAAAATAAAATAATATAAGTGTCATAATTGCTTTTATAAGACTCCAAATGGTCAAATATTCGTCCATTGGATGATTATAGTTTAAATTTACATGAGAAATATGTTTTGGTCAGGTTTGTGTGCCTTTTATGGTCACTATTAGTTTAATAAAAACTATATTCTTGATTTTTTCACTAGATAAATAATTTCTGCATCACTATTTTGTCACAATTAATGATAATTATTTAATCCCAAAAAATTCAAAATAAATTCTGATGATGTATATAATTTTGTTAGATTTCTTTAGACTATTAATGTTCTAAGTTTCATGAAGTTTGTCACTAACTTAAAACTATTATACTTGTAGTATTTAAGAGAGTGACATGTTGTCACTTTCTTTGGTTTTAATAATAATTAAATTATTTTCCTGGAAAAAAGTCCATTAAAAGAATCTAATCCGACCCTTAGGTGATATGGGTATACTTTTAGTCATCCAATAGGATTTTTCCAAGTGTTAGGGTAATTTTATAATCTTATATTTACCCTTAATTACCCGATTTACCTTTAACTATGGTAAATAAAATTTACCGTAGCTACTATTCATAATGCCCAAAAATAAAAAGTAGCTTATTAACATAATTTGGACCCACTGATTCCAAATATGGAATCCAGTTTTTCAAATTCAATACACAAAAGTTTCAGAAATTATATTTAAAATTAATCCCATTGTCGAAAGAAAACGGGGTTTTCTTTAAAACATTGCAAAAGATTGAATTGATTTAACCTACGAATTCAAGGTAAAATCAATGCTAATGACATAAATTATATTAAATGGTAAAAATATATTCTATTTATAATTTAAAACCATTCAATATTATAATTTATCCATATAAATTATTACGATGAAAAGAGTTATTTTTCATTAAAATATAGCGTGTTTTTACTATTCATCAAAATATGAAAGTTACCAGAATAATACGAAAAATTTATCCAAAGTAATTTTTTATTTATTGATTCCAAAGAAGAATCTTATTTTGTCAAATTGAACTTATAAACATCTGAAAATAAATATTTAATCTGGGTGCGCCATTAAAAGGTGGCAAAACTGCATTTTTTGAAAAATAATTATTTTACCCGAAAAATTTATTTTGTTCTTATACCATGTTCTAAAAATGTGTAAGATGAATAATAATGTTATAAAATTCAAAATTTAGTTAATACTATTCATAAAGGCTAGTTCATAATAATATTATGATAATATATCGTTGTTTAGTAAAACCCGGTATTGCGTACAACACACGCTATCGAGGAAGGTCGCGATTGCATGTAATGCAAGCCAAGTCAGGGTTGCGTGTTGTGAAAGAATCCTTCGTTGTTTTGTATAACAGAATACAACCATATTTCATTTATACATTGAATATATATATATATATATACTCAATGTTGTGTAGAATAACTATTATCAAAATTGTGTGTAACACGATCCAAGAATAGTGTTGCGTATACTGCAAGCTAATACGGTGTTTCGTATAGCGCAAGGTAATCTTGGTGTAGCATAAAACACAAGACATTAATGAAATTAAAAGAATATTTTTCATAAAATCTGGGGTGTTACAAGGGCATCAAGCGTTCTCCAAGGATCATCAGACCATTCCAGATATTTCTACAGAATTGGTGAGGTTGCATACCATCTAAATAATTGCCAACTGATGCACAAGGTTCATAATGTTTACCTTGTGACGCTAATGAGGATATACGTGCAGAATACGCTGCATGCTATCAACTAGGGTGAATTGTACTTGAAAATGTGGGGAATTTTATGGTGTTCTTGATGGATATTGAGTATCAATAAGATCAAGTCCTTTGTGGATGGTGGATCCCTCTAGTGCGAGTATGGTGGCAGCATGAGAACCTACAAGAGATCATATGGGAGCGGGAGGCTCATATTCTGCTTATTACCCTCTTCTGTATCATTTTCATTTTTTGGATTCTCTGGATGTAAATCCCTAAGGTGGGTAGAATTTAATGTCTCTAAATTTCAATGTATTTTTTTTATTTATATGAAATTATTTTGAGACTGCGAAATCTGACAGTGCATAATTCTGAGGCCCAAAGTGCTCAGAACGATCTGTAAAAAAATGTTATGTATAATAATAGTGCGCCTGAGTGGTTTTCCTAAAAAAGTTGAATAAATAATAAAATGGTGTCTGGATCAGAAATCCAAGGGCACTATTAAGTTCAGGATTGCTGGTTTACCCTAGGTGCGATATAAGATTAGTCGTTGCCGGCCTTAAGTGGGAAAACCGCAAAATAGCATAGCAGTAAATAAACTAATTAGATAAAATTATTTTATTTTTCAAATACATATAACTCTGAAACGGTAACTCTGATTGAAAATCCAAGACTATCACTAATCTCGTGAGGGTATTCTTTCCATCAGATGATATTAACATTGACCAGGGCATGCCACCAGTGAAGGTTAGTTTTAGGCTGTAAATAAAATAATTAAGTGAAAATTATTTTATTTTAAAATTAATAACATCTAATCGTTTACTTAGATTGAAAATAAGAGAGTATTGTTGAGTTTGTGAGGTTTTATTCTCATTAGGTAGAGTCTAACCTCAACCGGCGTGAGTCTAGGGTCACTATTAATAATTTTCAGAACTTTTTTCGGGTATGTTTAGTAAACACGTTGGCAACATTTTCAAACTTTTGAACTGGTGCTCAGATTAAAAATATGAAAGCAACATTGAATCCACAATGTTGTGATTATTTTAAAGAAGGCTTCACTTGGACAACAGAATGGTTGGAGAAAAACATAGATTTTGGACTTATTAAAAAAATAATAAAATAACTTTGTTATTTATTTATTTATTTATTTTCCTCCAACAGACAAGCGGAAGAGGGGGACTAACAGTGTGTGAAACCATTAAATGGACCGACTCTTCAAATTATATGTTACAACGTCATAATAATTTAAGAAGGTTGCTATTAAATGATCCCTCATAAATTCTTCAAGCATTTCTCACCGTTCACATATCTAATTTATATAGAGGATAGGGAGAGGTAATGTATGACTTCACCAAGAAATGAATTGATGATAAAGTGTCGTAACACCAACATTTTAAAACGTAGCCAGTTTTACTAGGTGGTTATGGGTGATGCTGAATCACGAATAGAAGGATGACGCTCGAGCGTAAACGTTGGTGGCTTGTTGCAGGGACAACAAACACTGACCCACTTCCTTAATCGTGTGTGATCTCCATATTTCTTGAGGTAGGGATTTATTGTGTAAAAATTCCTTTTGTTTTTTGAATCCAACCCCCTTTATATCAAGCTAACACAGAGGGAACTGGTAAAATAAACATGGCCAGGACCTTATGCCCTTGTTGAATTTTGGTGTGTTCATCACAAACATTATCTTTGGGATAGGTGATATCCTGAATGGTAGATGATGGTGGCAGCCAACACTGACTGTCCGCGATGGACGTGGCAGGTTGATGCATGCTGTAGGAGGAGGCCACGACACTATGCCATTACCTTCAATGGAGCATTCGGCACCAACCGGCCACAGTGGTGATGCGGCGCACCGTCGTGTGCTACCGGCAGAGAAGGGTCGTGGCTTTCCAGCCAAGACAGGTCCAAGCAGGGCAACTAGAAATGGGTGGCCACAGCTTGAGGCATCGAGACCCACAACTGGTCTCGTGAGTGACCTGGAAATGCCCCTTTGGCGCTGCCGCTTTACCTTTCCATCAGGATGGGAGACGCTCCCATCCAATGCTAGCTTGGGCGTAGTGCGTGGGCTAGTGGGTCGCACCCCATCGTGGGCCAGGGCATGCGAGTCCAACGAGCACCCCTCTGCGGGCTGGGCAGCACGAGCCCTGTGGGCCGCGCCCCATTGCCGACTGGACCCGAACCCAACCGAGCCTCGTTCTTCTTAATAGTTCACACCATGATGTCTGGGTGTTCGTTTGATAAACCTTCTATGGCACTAGAACCCTTGGAGCGAGAAAGTAGTTTTGTTATACTCTAATTGAGTTTTTGAGAATGATGGTGTACAACTAAGTTGGATCGAACCCAAATCGAACCGGGCCCTCGATATTAAAACACTTATAAGTCACATACCAGATGTCCAATTGATGCGACGTATGTCGCGTTGGAACCCTTATGACATGGATGTCCATTAGGGTTACTCCATTGTAGAGATTAGTGGAAGTCGATGTACTACCAGTATCTCGAAAGGCATATTATGTGTATCTTGAGAACACCGAGTACGAGGAATCCTATGGCCAGATGTAATGTGAAAAAATAACATCGATCCTATGTAGGTCAGCATATATGAATCGTGTGTGGGACAACATCTATCAGATCCTATGTGGGTCAGCACTTAGCGATCCTTTGTGGGTCAGTGCACACCAATCATGTGTGGGTCATATCTTATGTGGGTCAGCGGGGGTTATTACCTATCGATCATGTGTGGGTATGAAGCAGTGCCTCTTAATATAATAGGATGATATAACTTACTACTAATCATTTTTACATCTATACCTCAGTTATACCTAGTGTGAGTTGAGTCTATTACCTTTGTCGTGTTACTTGTTTGGTAGTTCTATCTTTGTGGTATTAACTTCTTTGTCTTACCTATGTTGTAATTCTATCTTCTTGGTGTTACATGTGTTGTACTTATATCATCGTGGTGTTATTTGTGTGTTACTTCTATCTTCATGGTGTTATATTTGTGGTACGTTTATCTTTGTGGTGTAACCTGTTAGGTACTTCTTCCTTCATGTTGTTACATGTGGTGTACTTCTATCTTCGTGGTGTTACCTGTGCGGTACTTCAGTCTTTGTGGTGTTACATGTGTGGTACTTCAATCTTCATGGTGTTACCTCTGTGGTACTTATATCTTCATGTAGTTACTTTTGTGGTACTTCTTCCTTCGTGGTGTTTGCATTGTAGTGTTACTTGGGTGGTACCTCTATATTCATGGTGTTACCTTTGTGGTACTACTACTTTTGTGGTGTTACCATTGTGGTATTCTTCCCTCATGTATGAGATGAGTATATCTTGATAATATAGGTAAATGTATATGTATATACATACCTATATTTTATTTCTATCACTTCATACTTGAGATGGAGGTCTTTTTTGTGGTTTTTCCTTCGTGTAACTCTGGGATACCTACGGGGGTCCTGGGGTCCCAACTAAGTATCGTTATACTCACCTCTACATGGGATACGCCCACACCTTCTTGTGTCTTGTGTAGACAAAAAAAATGTTGATTTAGGGTGGGGAGCCAAGACTGGATGGTACTCAGAGGTGGACCATTTGGGGTGACATGACACAGGGACTACTGATCGTGTGACGTACCTACCCTTCATGTAGCATCCCCGGTGGATGATCCTAGAGTTTTTTTCACTTTTCGGTTGTATTTGTACTTTTCAGTTGGTCTTGTATTATGAAACCATTACTTTCAACACTATTTTACTATATTAGTTTACTTTTTGGTTTCATATTGTATGGTATTTGTCTGTGTGTTTATACAGGTTTAAAGGCAATGCCTTCCCTTTATAGGGATACGCCTTTCTGGTGCTAGTCGCCAGACCCTAGCCTATAGAAGCAAGGCATGGGGTAATTATAGCACAAGCCATGGGGGATGGGTCATGACTAAATGAATAATGGATTAAATAATTTGTATTTGTAGAAGTTAATAAACCAATGCCGATGAAATTGTATCATGCCTTAGGAATAGTAATATGGCACTTATGAATAAAAAGCCTACCAAATGAATATTAGAGTAACCAATTAATGTATAAATAAGTTTTCCACATCTAATAAGTAATAATATTATATAATTATATCGTAGTATATGTAAGTAATTTTTTTAAAAAATTACTAATTAATTATTGGTATTTTTATAATCCATTAACATTTAATCAGAATTTTATGACTAATTTAATAATTTATTATTAATATTATTTTCGTAAAAATTATTCATAAATTAATATTTTTATGTCCAATTGTTTGATGATAATTCTTTGAGAAAGTATGTAATTTTTCAAAGTGTTGCAAAATAAGTAATAATTTTAAAATTTGTATTTTCTAAGTAAATGATGAATTTTATTAAAATTTTAAATAATCATATTTAGAAAATTATTTTCATAAAACTGAGTTCATTTTTTAATTCTAAAATTCACTAATGTTTCGGGTGATTATTTAGATTTTTTTGAAATACTTGAATTTTAGGATAATAGTAAAATATATAAATTTTGATAAATGCTACAAACCAAAATATTTGAGTCGGGTTTGAGTCGTGAATGATGTATATGACCATTGGTTCGAACTCACATGAACTAATTAATGTATTTATTCACAGTAATTCTCACAATGTCTTCTCTTGAGAAAAATAACAAAATAATGATTTAGATAATAAGAAAACACACATCTCCCCCACTATAAATACCACCACACACTACCATTTCTACTCACACCTCTAAAACATTTATCCTTTCCTAAATTATTTCTCATACTCTTCCCTAACCCCTCACCCACGTCTAGGTACTCTTGGTCTCATCAAAAGATTAAGCCTAGGTTTCTTGATGAGTATCTCAAGAGGAAAATTCAAGTGGTAAATCCTCTATCATTTTTCTTTTAATATCCTTTCACTTTCAATTTATTTTCTTATTATCTCATCACCTCCCATCATCCAAATCACATGATAAAAAAATTACCATATATATACTATTATTATATCATGTTAATGTATAATACAACATTATACACCTATATTTCTCTCTTTTATCCTAAAAATTAAATCGCCGCCCATGATGTGTTAATTTACCGACATTGTGGGTGGTGCAGTTCATTTACCTTAAAAACTTCGAGGATGTTAATAAAACCATTAAATTTATTAAGAATTATTTTAATGTTTATTTTTTAACATTTTTTTTCTAGGAATAAATTATACTCAAAATACTAAATTTTAAAAAAAATGAGTTCGTTGTGTTGAAACCCCCCCCCCCAAATAAACCGAATGCAATCTTCATTAACTTTTATCTGAAGAATCATCCTAATAATATAAAAAAAATCCCTTTTATGATAATTTAATATTTT
The DNA here is from genome assembly GCA_963277665.1 of Viscum album. Lineage (NCBI taxonomy): Eukaryota > Viridiplantae > Streptophyta > Magnoliopsida > Santalales > Viscaceae > Viscum > Viscum album. The sequence continues at coordinate 31,757,718 of OY728159.1, forward strand.
GGATTATAATTAATATTATATAATAATAGTAATGTATGTTCTTCCTCATTTTAAATGAACATCCAATCATGTAAAAAAACCGCTCATGAAAACTATGAAAAAAAACACTCTGAAAAGATGAAATTAAACTCTCTATCTCATTAAATGTTCAATAAAAGAAATTAATATAAACAACATGAATTATATTCATGTATAAAATGTTATATAATAGTTAATTAAATAATATAATATGATTATACATGAAATTAAAGTGAATAAATCATTCTGACATTAGGTAAGGGGAATTCTCAGTCCCAACTCTCTTTGTTTGGGATTTCCATTATTCAACCCATTTTCAGAAGGTATATTCATTAAATATAATTTATTTATAACTATATTACCTTTTATTGGATATTAATTATTTATAATTTATATTATTAAAAAAAATCCAAGAGAAATCTTCTTTCAAAAAATCACACTTCTCGAGATTGTTTCTTATTAACTCAAAGTTGATGATTCTTATATCAAGTAAGTTTTCCCTATTTTATTGGGGAACCCAATTTTTTTTAATGTATGATTTATGAAATTATTCACATTCCTTTACATGGGTTATTTTATTTCCATGATAGAAATATGTTTTATGAGTCAGGGATGATAATGTGAATGTTATTGTTTGATGGGAGCACACAAAAATATATTTCCCAAAGTAAATGATAAGATTGACAGGTCTACCCAGAATTATATAGAGATACAATGCATTGGGTAATGTGATTTATCCAATAATGAATAGTAAATATGTGTTAACATGATGCTGACTCTATTCAAAACTATGTCTGTTAGTTGACCACTAAGACACAATGTTTCATTTTTATGCCTTTCCATATTCCATGGATTTATCTAATTCTTACTATCATGATGATGGTGTTATGATTATGATTACCCCATGTAATATTGTTTAATGATTTTATATATACTATTATCAGTCTTCTTATATCACCCCTTTTTTGATGCATATCATCACGTGACTATATATACTAAAGAGAACACAAGGGGAAATAACAAGGAAGAGGATAATAATTTAAATAAAAGTCTATGTTTTATGTTGTAAAATTTATGTATGGTCTTAGTTTTCCCAAAACATTAAACCTTTGGATCATCATTGTGTAATGTTTTTATGTTTTTTACAATTAAAATTATGTTACATTAATTTATGTAAAAGTAAAATTGATATATTTTCTCACAACTTTTGTGATTTTAAAATTCCACAATGAATGTGAGCCAATTCACGAGCACTTGATTTTGAGAAAAAGTCTTGAACTATCACACCATTTAATGTTCAATATGATGCATTATAAATAAAAAAAATTAACTAAATAAGTATCATATAAAAATTAAATGTCTATTAATTATGAAATATAAAACATAATTATCTGAAAAAAATATGAGTTTGTTTTCACTGTTTTGTCTCTGTGATGTGTGTTTTAAAATAAAATGGACCCTCTATATTAAAACCATTTACATTGATTCAAACCAACAACATCATATGTCAGTTTTAAATGATGTCAATTTCTACTAATTGAAAACGATTTATGGATTAGTTTCATAAATTTTAAAAATAATGAAAGTCTTTTTATTGGTTTTACTTAGTGATTTGTGTTTTAAACAAAATTTAGAGCTTTATATTGAAAACACAGACATTGGGTCATATCTGTCGTATCATTTTTCGGATTTAAGTGCAACAGATTCTTACCACTCAAAAATGAATTATGTATTATTTTTATAAATACTTAATATAATCTATGGTCATTTTTTGGTTTTGTATATTTGATTTTTGTTTTGAACTAAAATCAAATTTTTTTATTTGAAACTAAAACATCAAGTCATACCAAACAATACTTGTGTCAGAGTGACATGAGGTCAATTAATACATGTCACAAATGATTTATATATCTTATTCCAAAGTTTTAAAAACAACATGATCATGTTTTCGATGTATTTATTATATGGCACATTTTTAAAACTAAATGAAACTTTTATATTGAAAACATGAATGTCATGTTATAGAAAAACTACATATATTAGACTAATGTGTTGTCAATCCCTATACATAAAAAAATTATTTTTAATTTTTCTCCTAATTTCTCATAACATTATGATATTTTTTTAGTTTTTTAAAATTATACACCTTTTAAACTACTTGACACCTTCATATGGAAAACATGAGATTTGATTTATTTTAGTAATATCATGTTGAAGATTAATGTTCAGTTTAATCACAGATGTCAGAAATGAGTTATCTATTATTGTCCTAACTTTAAAAAACATCTTACCTCGTTTACATAGTTTTGGATATTTAATGTATGTTTTAAACTAAAATGAAACTTTTATAATGAAAATATGCACATAGATTCACAATAACCACAACGTGTGTCTGATTGATTAGAGGTCCATTCATAAAAGTAATAAATGAATTACAGAACATTTTCATATTGTTTGATAAAAATTTAAGAACATTTTCCCTTTTATGGTGACGTGATATGTTTTTTGAACTAAATAGATATTTTTATTGAAAATATGAATTTAGATTCAAACCGACCACATTAGGTGAAATTTTGACCCATGATCAATTAATGTATGTCAGAAATAAATTATCGATTATTGTCTAAATTATTAAAAACATTCCAACCTTATATTATTAGTTTTTTCTATCTATATAATTGTAAATTAAAATTAAAAGTTTTAATTTAATGAACATATTTCATGTCCTACCTTCCAGATTATGTGTCAGATTAGTATATAGTCAATTTTTAAATGTGAAAAATTATATATGGAAATTTTTCCTAATTGTTTATTATAATATAAGCTCATTTTTAGCTACGTGATGTGTGTTTTAGAATAAAATGACACTTTTATATTAAAAACATGTACTATGAGTCATAACTAAAAACATCATGGTTTATATTCATATTTCGTTAATTAATACACATCAAAAATATATTATAAAATATTTTCATAATGAATCAATACCATCTAAGAAAATTTGAAATGTTTTTATATTTTATGCATATTCTTAACTAAAATAAAAAATTAAAAACGTGCACTTTGATTTATATTCACCACATTATATAGCAGAAAAATGTGCAATACATTACTAACCATAGAAAATGAAATGTGGTTCATTTTACTATGGATTGAAAATAATTTGATACTTTCTTATTATTTTTAGTGACGTGACATGCATTTTAAGCTAAAATGTCACTTTTATTTTGAGAAATCTATTTTTAGTAATATATACCACATAGTGTGTCATATTGATGTGTGGATGATTAATATACATCATGAATGAATTATAGATAGGTTTTGTAAAGCATAAAAACAATCTAATTTATTTTTCTTAGTTTTGGCTGTAGTAAATCCAACCGCAACAACCCAATGCTAGTGACTTCTTTATTACATTAGCATAATATTTATGGAATCACATCCTGAAAAACCATATAGTTTAGTTGTGTTGTTAAATTTGATAGATAAAATATTCCCATATTATATTTAAATAAGATAATTAAAATTTAATTTATATTTTGTGAATAACATTATTCTATATTGCATATCCTTGAATGTGAATTATAGTACACTTGATGGTTTCCTTTAAAAATAAAAAAAATAAGTGTAATCTCAAATGATCAATAAGGGTTAAGTTCAACAAAATTAATAACGAATAAATAAGATAATCAACATGTAAAATTATATAAATAAACAAATTTTCCATTTAAATAACATAACTACATTAATAGACAAGGAATCATTAATATGGAATGTTTAATAACTAAACACCCATTGCATTTATTAAATAATCATAGAATAAAATTCATATGGAGATAATATAATCATGAAAAGATCATGGATGATATTAATAACTAAAATTAATGAAATGCTTAAATATTTTATGCCATGTATCATGTAAATGATTCATCTACCATAAAGTCCATTCATAGGATGATTTAAACTACTTAAAAATAATTATTTATTGTTATCTTAAATGTTTTACCAGGATAACATATTATACCTCAAGGGGAAATATAATACAGTTCCCCACCATCCACTATAGTTTCAAACAATTCCTCACATATCAAATGATTGATTTAATTCATGAATCAATGTGATGTATCATCAAACATATATATTGGGTAAATGATACATATTAATCAATATTTACACATTCTAATAAATAATATTTTTATGTAAAAAACATAAGTATAAATGAGATAATGTTTAAAAAATAAGTATTTCCATGATAAATAATATAGATATTTAGGAAGATATTAACATCTAATGATAAAAAGAAAGTGATTATTTCAAGGAAAATTTTATTACTATAAAAGTCTGAAAAGGAAGTTAACTTCAATATTATCCTTAGTAAAAATAATAATAAACCATCTAGAGGAAGAATAAATGTGGTACCAAAAAATATATCATCTTTTGAGTGTATTTATTATGAAAGTTTATTGTCGTTGATGGATAGATATATCATAAAATGATATTTTAAATCACTATTTAGGAAAATATCATTTTCATTTTGAAAATAATATTTTAAAAATAAATTTTAAAAAAAAATTGAAATTAATTTCCATTGAAAATAATCATGGAAAATTATACAGTAATATTTAAAACATTTGATGGGTCATGATTACTGAAAAATCCATTAATATTATACATGTTAAAGAAATGAATCCTTTTACTTTTTTCATTAAACACAAATGAATTTTTTTTAAAAAAATGACATTAAGATTAAATTCAAAATAATTTTATAAAATTTTAATATTGGAAAAAAATTCATTAGTTATTCATTTGGAATGATTAAAAAATTCAAAACATATTTAGATAACATGGTTATGGAAGTGCACTATTTTTTAGAGAAGAGAGAAATTGACTATTTTTTTCTCAAAGCATTTAATCAATATTTTTAATTACCAAAGAGTTGGAAATTAGAATTATTATCTAAAAATATCATGAATAACTGGATGAGAATAAAATGTAATGGGTTTACTAGGAAATAGTCAAATAACTCCCTTCAAATAAAATTTATTAATATACAATCTTGACTAGAATGAAATTGTTTGTTACAACCTTAAAATGATTATTACGTTGAAATGTGAATTATTAAATGAATAGATTTTTTGTATCAACATAATATCCACATTAAATTAATAGTAATACACACTATTATAATAAATATATTTTTTTCACATAATATTATCATATCAATCACTATGATGAAATAATATAATCTACTGAAAAAAGCGAGTTATGAAATTCATTACTACCTGGTAACTTTTAAGTATAAATACATCAGATAAAATAATTAAAATTCAAACATTAAATAAAATTTATTATTAAGGAGTTGTTATATTAAATTTCCAAGTGTAATTATATGCATCATATAAAAAACTAGGTTTATTACATTACAATATTCCTCAATGAAATGACATTGCCAAAAAAATCCCTCACCTCATGATTCCTGTAGAGTAAACATGCTTTAAGCTCCAATAAAATGTTTTAAAACAAGTTATTAACATTTTAAAGAAACATATTCTAGTCTATAATATCATATTTATTCTATTATAACATAATATCACCTATTCAGTAATTATCATTCATTATTATCAATTTTTCAAGTGTTAATTATCACGTTTTATCATGTGTTCCTTTTAATGATAGATATAGTTCATTAGAATATTATATAGTTATATAATATAATGAATAATAATCATTATATTTTTATCAATTTTATACATAAATTATTATAATAAAACCAATCATGATGGATAGTTTTAAAAATTAATGTATCTTCCTATAATGGAGATTGTAGGTTGTACGTTTGCATGAGTAACATGTCTATTTTTAAATGTTCATTATGGAAAGGTGGTAAGTAATATTTTACCTTTACATAATGATCATAATATATTAATATCATATTACATCTTAAAATATACTTATATATATCAGTGTTGTGGATTGTGATGAAAAGATAGTCACATCACCTCTTGAAGGCGGTGGTCTATAAGTACACGAACGTTGTTATAATATTTAAGTGAGTGAAAATGTAATAAAGAAAATTACCTTTTAAGAATTATATACATTTCATTAATATTATCATTATGTCATGTATATCATATATATTTATTAAATTTTACCATATTACATTCCATGTAATTAATTAGTGAAAGAATAATCACATCCCTTCACAAGGGAGTTGTTTCAATACACACAATCGTGGTTGTTGTATCGTATATATAATGGAATGTAATAATATATTTATGAAATAATTATTAAATTGGAAAAAATATTTTATAATTATCATAAATATGTTATATATTCATCATCGAACCCTATTGTGAAACATGGTAATGGAAGAATGAATGTCATCAGTTCGTGGGGTGGTAGTCTTCTTTACACGACAATGATAATATCTAACTAATTTTGTGGAAGTGGATGTGGTATTAGGTCATAAACCTAGTATAGAAACTTCTCATTATATGGATGAAACATATATTATTTTATCATCCTGGGTAAATATGAATTGAAGGAAGTGGAGAGAGTAATAAAAGAATTTTTTTATTGAAAAACGTTTTCCCTTCTTTGTGTATCATCATTTTGTTTCATCCAATGCCTTCCTTTGATGAATTTTATAAAAAAACTAAGGAATTTTGGATGAGTTGAATTATTTTTGGATGTGATTTTTTTGGGCCTTTAATGGAAAAATATAGTGTAATGGTTTGAATTGGAGTAAAGAGGGGATTCCCATTTATAAGTGAGGTTAGTTGAACATTTATAATTGTTTTTAGAATATTTAATCATACCATGTTTTTATCAGGCCAAAATCCATAAAAAACGAACCATTATAATTACTATAAGATATAAATTCTAATTATTACCATCCATTGGGTGTTGGAAAAGTCAGTAGGTAATGTTTTTCTCTTCCCTTCTTAGTTTAATACCCATTCAATATTTTTTTACTTTAACCAATATAATTAATTTTTACAAATTTTACTATTCATTTTGGTAATTTTTTTTGATTCAATTAGTAATAATTATTAATTAAATTGACTACAAATATGAAATATATTTTAAAATATTAAATTAATTTAATAGGAAAATATTAATTTAAAATAAATACTTTACATGCGACGAGAGAGCATGCTTTTAAAGAAAAAAAATGTTTAAAAGTTTATAAATTTTTAATATCAGAATTGAATTCGAAAATGATTAAAATAAACTAAATTAGATAAATATAAATATATATTTTTTCTAATATTACATTAAATCCAATTTTAAATATAATTTATATGTATAATTTATCTAAAGAAAAGAGCTCATTTAAATTAAAATAGAATATTTTCACTATTCATTGAAAAACGAAACACTTCATAAAAATCCCAAAATTCCATCATTAGATATTTTAATATGATTATTCAAAAATGAAGTGAATATTTTAAAATAAATTTTCTAAAAGTGGGCATAATTAATTTTATATTATGCGTACAATGTACGTCTAGTTCTTCAATCATAAGAAAAATATTTTTTCAGAAAATTATTCTTTTCATTTAGGTGGTTCTTAATTTAGATGTAACAATAAGATAAAAAATAAATATGTGAAAACTATATATTTTTATATGTTAGTAAATCCAATTCATACCCACTGTTCAAATTGATATTAATTAACTATCATATTAAATAACATTATTAAAAATATATTATTCTTTGACAAAACATAGATTTTCGTGATACACAATCTATTAATGAAACTAATTATTTTTTGTATTGAATGATAAATTCAGTGTTTTGAGTATTAAATTATATTAAAGAGATTCAATTTATTTAGAAAATAAATATTTTGTAAAGTCATTGGGTTTTATCATTTCTTCTAAACTTGGTGTTGTGTGTCTAAAATTCTCATAAACACTGTGTACTTATTTAAGAATTTCATGATGTTACATTCTCTCCACCATAAATAAATTACATTCTCAAAGATTAAACTATATCTTTGAAATGAAGCATTTGATATTTTCAAATTATGTTGATGAAAGATCCATATCATAAAAGATTTAATAAAATATTATCTTAATAAGAGAGATAGATAATTATATTGTTCAAATGAAATAAAACATGAATATGATTTTATATATGAGAACATTAGTGGAAGTAAAAGTTATAGGCATAAAAAACCATAATTAATTATTGAGAGTGATTTTGTTCATTGATCAAAATCAAGTTAATGATAAATTGAAATTTAATAGCCAAAAAACTGTAAATATTTTCTGATTTACAAAACCATCAATTTTATCTGATATGAATGTAATATAATAACATTTTTATCATGATCATTTTTTAAATTTGACTAATTATTTTACTATCTAAGAATATTAAGAAATATACAAGCATGATACTTTTATATTCAATTAGATGTATTTCATACATTATTGGTTCTTATATTAACATCAAATTCATTCCATACTTTAAGAAATATATATCACAAAATAAGTATTTATGGCTGAAGAACTAAAATTCACTTTTAATACACTGTAAGAACCGTAAAAGAGTGAATTTTTTTTCCATATTTCTCTAACTATTTTCCATGTCTAATATGGTGAAAACAAGGTATAAAATATATTAAATTAATCAATAAACATTATAATTTACACCATTGTTTTATCATTATGATTTATTGTCAATTATTTTAACTAAAAACAATTACTTATTAACTAGGGAATCCCATTGGACATTGGTAGGATCTAAACCCTTATCGCCTTTGATCATGGTTTCATGCCCCAAAAACTTACTAAACATGATGAGTTGTCACATGAAATGTGTGTTATACTTTTTCTAAACTATATTTATATATTTTCTATAAAATTATCAACAAAAATATTATTTTCATCCTTAAAATTAAATTAATCATTAAATAACCTTTTGTTTAAGGTTTTCAGTGAATTTTTCTTCACAATATCAAATTATCTTGTTTTACTATTATTGTAATGTTATTATTGATCATATTAATCATAAATGATATCAATACCTTCAAAATTATGTTTATAAAATGTAAAAAAATAAATCCTAAAATAACGTTTCTTCTAAATCTTATACTTGTGATAAATTTCAACCAAATTATCATTATTCCTGGTAGAATCCTCTAAAAATTCCAAAATAAGTGTTTAATAATATTAATATATGATCAATATGAAAATCATAAAACAAATACAGTATTTATAACTATTAACTAAATAAAAAAAATGTGTTTATCAAATTTAACATGATCCTTGGATGTTTCATAATTCTTATGTCCATAAAAATTATGCAAAATACTTCATCAATTTATTTCTTGATTCAAAATACATAGATACTTCACTTGTTTTATTTCCACAAATAAACATCAATATTCTAGGTTTTATCATTTAGAAGATTTCATTGAGTCAGCTAATTCTCATGTTTACCACATTTAAGGAATCAAACATTAAATTGATCTCTATTATGAAATTTACTTCCTTCCGTGGTAATCTTCAAATTTAATCATAAATTCATTACATTATGCCCTTATTTTCAACAAAAAAAAATTTCCCTCAATATTATGACAATTTATTTATAATCTAATTCACATTATGATTACCATATGTTACACATTGTCATCATCTAATAGAATCCTTCATAATTGTTTGTAATAAAAATATGAATCACCCAAATTTTGTCCCAGAGAAGTATCAAAATAGGTACGCATTAAATCCTTTTTTTTCATGTCCTAGGTGATGCTAAACTCAATCCCAATGCACTTTTTTAGAGTTTTTACTCTTTGTACCTTTGAGCAAGAATAATTTCCACATCTTGTATCTAGATACAAACGTGTTTCAATGAAATACAAAATATTTTCATTCATTCCAAAACATTATGATGTTATTTTATACTTATCTTAAATGTATATAATATATTTATGATTCCTAATTTATATTTCCTAAATATAGTTTTCCCTAGTTTCTACTAAATTTTCTCTGATGTAGACATTAGTGACCCCAACTGCAGTATCCTTGATCCAGTGTATTCTTTATTACATTATAATAATATGTAATGAATCACATCATGAATTACTGAATAGTTTTGTAGTATTCATAAAATATATACAAACATGATTACCATATTAAATTTCTATACTAAAAATTACAACATAATATTTTTGGATATTAACATTATTACATCTAGAATACATTTTCACGTCAATCATATTACACATCAAGGATTACTAAAAAATAAAACAAATTTTGAGTAATCTAATATTCCTACTGAGTGTTAATTATGTAAAGGTAAATCATGAATCAATAATAATAACAAATATAGAAAGATAAATAAATGAAATAGACATTCTATTTAAATTACATAACTACAAGAATAGATAATGAATAATCAATATGGAAAGGTAAATAACTAAAAACCAAATCCATTTAATCAATAATATGAGAATTACATGAATACATAGATAATAACATCAAGAAAATATCAAGGATAATAATAAAATATAAAATGAAGTAAATGATTAATTATTATTTGTTATGTCTCAGGCATAAGATACCTCTACTATCAAGACCTTTCATAGGATGATTTAAATAATATGAAAAAAATATTTAATATTATCTTAATAATTTGTCTCATGAGACCTACCGATGCATCAAGGGTCTAAATCATATCTGGTCACACCCATCATTGTAGGTCCAAAGTATTCATCCTATATAAAATGATCAATTTAATTCATGAATGAATATTTATTACATTAATCATCTATAATGAATAATCGATACTGATTTATCAATAGTTCCCAAGTAAACGAAATAACATTCAAAGTAAAGTAGTATATATTTAAATGAAAAAAGGTTTAAGAAATAAGAATATCCATGGTAAATAATATGGATATTTAGGGTAAATTTAATGTCTACTGATCGTTCGATAGTGAATATTTCATGTTGAATTTAATGTCCAAAAAATGAAACATGGAAGTGAATGTTGATACTATATTTGGTCAAAATAATCATAACCTTTTTAGAGGATGAATAAGAACAGAATCAATAAATTATATTCATAGTGGATTTTATATAAAATAATGTGTTTTTATCATTATTGAATTTAAATACCATTAAAATATATTTTAAAAATATTATTGATGAAAAAATTCATTTCACATTAAAAATAAAATCTCAATAATAAAAGTTCAGAAAAAAAGTTCAAAATAATTTCCATTGAAATTTTGTTTTGAAAAATATAAATTAATCATTAAAATAAATTGGTATACCTAATGGCTTGAAATTATATTCATGTTATATATGATAAAACAAATACTCATTTTCATTTTTTAAAAAGCAGAAAAAGTAATTTTCTTGAAATTGAAAAAATTATTCATTTCCAAATAATTTCTTAACACGTAAAATGGGTAAATTGTTATTTAATAAGATTTTTGTAATTGGTTAAAGTAATTATTGAATACATTTTTTAAAACATTGATTTGGATGAAAATGGTTTGTCCAGAGAAGAGGTAATTGAAGATAGAATTTTATTAAAACAAATTATCACCAATTTTATGTACCAAAGAGTTTGAAAATGGTAATATTATAGGAAAATATCCAAAATAACTAGAGGAAGAAAATATTAAATGGGTTTTTTATTAAATGGTATAATAATTTATTTCACCTAAAATATAATAATAACCAATTAGGATTAGAATAAGATGGTGAAATATACCCCTAAAATGATCATAACATTTATGTGAGACTTAATCAAAGTATTTCTTATGTGTAACAACTATAAATCCAAAAAAAATAAGTGGAAATAAAAAGTAATATAATAATGAGTAAAATTACACATAATCATTGAATTTTAATGATGATGAATATGTAATAGAATCCAAGGAAATTAAATTTACTTATTAAATTCATCACCACATGGTAACATTTAAGTCAAAACCCCTTGGTTGAAGTAATTCAAATAGAAACATAAAATACAATTTATATTAATGAAACTACGATATTTCATTTCAAAGGATAAATAAAAACACCTTATGATAAACTATGTGTATTACATTATAATATGTCACAATGAAATAAAAATGAATTGAAATCACCTACCTCATGCTACCTTTTTTATTTGACATTATTTGTGATCTTGTATTGTGTTTCAAAACTTGTTATTAACTTATAGAAGAACCATATAATTATTTAAGATAACATATATTATTATTTTATAATAGATTATAAAATTTTTGTTATTTTTCATTCATTATTTTCAGTGTTTTGGGTGTTAATATCCTTATTTTCTCATTCATGTTTCACCATGAAAGATCAGGTTATTGAGGATACTATAAAGTTATATCATATCCAGAATAATACTAAATCACTAATTATAATATTTATAAAAAAAATTACTTTTAAAACCAATCATGAATGGTGGTTATAAAAATTGAATTTTCATATGATCATAGATATGATAGGATGTGTGTTTCCCTGAGTAACGTCTGTGTGTTTCAATAATCATTATAGAATGAAGGTAAGCAACATTTTAACATTCTATAAGGATCAATAAATCAAACATTCAATGTTATTTCATTTAATATACAAATATATATATATATATATATATATATATATATATATATATCATCAATGTTTTTTGGTGATGAAAGGATAGTCATATAACTTTATGAAGGTCATAGTCCATCTGCGCACAAACGATGTTATCCATATTAAGAATGTGAAAAGTTAAGAAAGAATATTTAATATTAAGAATTATAAAAATGTCATTATAATCATAATTATTTCTTGTTAATCCCTTATATTAATTAAATTTTACATTATTACGTTCCATGTAAAGTAGTAGTGAAAGGTGAATCATATCTCTTTTTAAGGTGGTAGTCTAATGCACACACGAGAAATTTTATAAAATACGGTGCAGAATATGATGTGTATATATATATATTATAATATGACTAATTTTGTATAATATTTTATAAATATAATATACATACCATATATCCATTATCGTAATCAATCATTAAAGGTTGTAATGGAAGAATGAATGAGATCGATTCACGAGGCTGTAGTCCAGCATACAGACAAATGATTATTTTCTAACATCTTTGATGGAAGTGGATGTTTTTGTCAGTCATTACCTTATTATTAAAATATCATAGTTTATATAATGTTTTTTAGTTATTATATAATCATGTTTTAATTATAATTTAATGATGTGTAGAAATAAATAAAATAAAAATGATTATTGAAGAACGTTACCTCTTCTTTGGGTATAATGCTTCTGTTTTCACCAAAGCCATCCTAGATTTTATTTTATCACAAAATAAGGTTTCTAAGATGACATAGGGGAAACTGGGATGTGATTTGTGTAGGTATTTTTTAAACCAAAAGGGTTTAATGGTGGTAATATTATTAGAGAGTGGGAGACCTTTTAAAAGTGATGTGAGTGGCACAATAGAAATTTTTCAACTGAAAAAAATATTTATTATAAAATTTAATTTGTGTAAAAAGGGTGAATCATTGAAAGTTCCAACTAGAAAACCTTAAAAAGAAAATGCGATTAAAAAAATTGAATGAAAAAATGAACCTAATAAAATAAATCCCTATATAAAAATTATAAAAAGTATCATATACCTTTTTATCAGGTTCATATTTAATAATGTCATCAATGTGATAAGCCATCATTCCCCCATGTTTGGATGAATTACATAATGGTTATCTTAATTTTATGGATACATCATGTAATGTTTTGTATTTATTGTTTATCAAATCACTCTAATATTTTTTATTTCCACTTGAATTGGTCTACCTTCCATCATGTATGCATCTTCATCAGAAGCATTAGTAATCAATTCCTCCTCCAGAAATTATTCCTCATGTTGCAGGAGAAGTAATTAGGATATTAATCCCTCCCCTTTACATGTTTCCAACTCTATGTGATTCATAATCACTTGTTTTGAATCAATGTTTTCAGCCTCTTTTATTAATGACCCTTAAGGAAACATCAGAGTATACTTAATAGTCATAGATCTTCCCTGAGACTGATAATATATAAGTTACACATCTAATCAATAGCTTGTTCTTTAGAAACCCCACCTTTGGCCATTTCATTTCCAATCAGTAGGTTCAATCTACTCTCCTTAACTATATCTCCCTTAAAGGATCAAAATATATAATATTGGTCATATCATTTTAAGATGACTTTATCCCAATTAGTTTAAGTAGTTATCAGTAATATTTACACCCTTTGGATTTCTTCCTTTAGCTCATGATGAAACTACTTAGATCCTTATTTCCTCTCTTCTCATTCTTCCTCTATGGAAAATAGAAACTTTGACCACTCTCTCTACTTATACTATCATCTGATACAAGGCCATTAATCCCTAACATGACTATTCCATTGAGAATCATCACCCTTTTTTACAGTCGTCTCCACGTTCTTCTATTCCCAAGACTTCAAAGAGATTACTTAGGTTTAAAAAACCCATGGTCCTTCTTCTGTTTGACCTTTTATTAGAATCCACATATTAATCAGAACATTGCAGTGTTTTCCCTTAGATCTGACATCCCCTGTACACCACCCCAGCCTTGTCAATTTTCTCCAATTTAAAGAGAATTCCACTTTAATGTCACACAACGCCTGCATAGGCGCCCGAATCCAATACCGCAACAACACTCACCTCCCCAGTTCCCACTAAACCTAAAGGAACTTTCACAAAATCAATAAGATCACCAAAAACATTCCTACACCAAATAAAAATGTCATCTACCTTTGGATCTCCCTCATGTGATCGACAAAGAAAAACTCAACTTTACTTTGATCTATATGAATTTCCAGAAGGATATGTTTTTCCTTACCGATATCATAACTAGACACCAATGATTTACCACAACCTCATGGATCTTTATCTATTTACGAAGCACTATTAATACTCCCACAATAATAAAATTCCAGTAAGTGACACAATTTATTACAAGACAAGAAAAAATCAATTCATGCCTCAAAAACAACATGTTTTTTCAAAGAAACTATTCCATAAAAATAATCTAAATTTTTTCATCTAGCCTTCTTGAATTATCAGCTTCCACACATATTCGTGGATAGAATGGATAAAAAGATGATTTAGATATACAATTGGAAACCATATATCTACACATGATATTACCTATCATACACATTATCAAAGTATTTTGAAATAGTAATGGGAGTTCATGGAAACTGACCGATATTTCCATTGTTAGGGAATCACACATTGTGTAGAAATTAATAGCCCACTAGAATATGTAGAATCATAAGATGCTACAGTATTAGGGTTCACTTGACCAATCTCTAACCAAGTCATTCTCTGATTTGAATCGAAGCATGATATGCTTTTGTTAAAGAAGACCCATCGTTTCTCAATCATGTAACCCCAAGGATCCAAATATATTCCTATCAAAAAAAATCCAAAAAAGGACAGTGATGTTTGAAATAAGAAAGAAATAATTATTATTTTAAATTCAGAATCCATTTTTCCTTATTCAATTCATGTAATTGTAAATAGTTAAGTTAAAATTTATCCTCTGGATTTGAAGAGAAAGCAGGGTTCTAAAGAGAAAATGTTCAAAACATTAAAAAGATAATATATCAAAATTGAATATGAAAATTATTTCATTAACCTAATTTGGATTAATTGAAAAATAATTTAAATAATTTTACTTTAAATATATTTATAAATATAACTTATCATTATAAATTAATTAAGTGAAATTTTAATTTTCAATTAATGTTTCGTAATATTGAATATTTATCAAAAAATTAAAAGCATTAGAAAAATACAGAAAAAATTAAAAAATGATAATTTAGATATTATGATTTCATATTATTAGTTTATTTTTTCAAAAAAAATTATTCTAAAATTGGTAAAAAAAATATAATTCTATATTATGTGTGCAAAGCGCAACTAATTCATCCTTTAGAAAAAAGAATCAAATTTTTCAGAGAACATTTATCTTTTATTTAAATGATTCTTATTTCATTTTTAATAAATAGGTAAATTTTAAAAAAACAATAATATATATATATTTATAAGTTAGTTGATATTATTCATACTTGTAATTTTAATGACTAAGAGATATTTTTAATATCAAATAATAATATTAATAGTATATTTTTATTCTATAAAACATGGTTTTTAATGTAACACAAGCTACTGAAGAAACTAATTATTATCTGTAATACAAGAAAAACTATATGGTGCGTGTAAAAAAAGCTATTGATGATAATGATTTTATTTAAAAACAAATATATCATAATTTATCAGGGTGGTGTATTTTCATATTGGCTAGGTGTTTCATGTCATATATGATATCATATACACTATTATTAATTTATAATTTTGTGGTGTTATATTGGATATGGGATGGGTTTTAATCTTAAATGACACTTTTATATTTAAAATGAAAACATATAGTCATACCGACAACAACATGTGTCATATTGGAATTTAAGCAACTCATAATCATTATAACTAAATTATAGATATTTTTCCTAATGTTTAAAAATGACCTAGGAAAATTTTCGTGGTTTTAGCTATGTGATGTGAGTTTCAATCTAAAATGAAACTTTTATTTTGAGATTACTTACATCGAGTCATATCGACCACATCGTTCTTTATATTTAATTGAGTTTAATACCAAACATGTCAGTAATGAATTGTGGATAATTTTTTACAATGTTTGAAAGTAATTCAATCATTTTTTCTTTGTTTTGGATATATTATGTTTGTTATCTAAATGACACATATTTAGTGAAAACTATTATATTGAGTCAAACTAACTTAATTGTGTATCCAATTGATGCATTGTCAATTTCCACACGTAAAAAACAAATTATGGATTTTTTTGATAATTTTTTAATATACTGCGGTATTATTTACATTGTATTTTTCATGTAACATGATATTTAAACTAAAATTGCACTTTAATATTAAGAACATACATGTCAAATAATGGATTTATAGTCTTGATACCAGAATAACATTATAGACATTTGATTATGGGAATTTTATATACATCTATGAGCCTCTCATGGATTCAAATGTGTACAAATTGCATTGTGGGATTCATTGTATGAATCATACTCATCACTATAATATAACATGAAAATATTAGATTGATTCCTCTCTATGATGGTAATTGAAAAAACATACCCTTCAGAAATACCTTCACCCCTAAGGTATTTCTATGATGATACATTGGGAGTCCGATGATGTCAATAAATGATAGGTAATCCGTATATAATTCAACAACATCTTTAGTGATATATTATTTTGAAATTCAACCTTCTATCAGACTTCAATTCTTAATATAACCTTTCAAAATCTTTATATAATTTTAAATAGTGTAAGTCTATATTTTTTATGGATAGTATATTATATTTGAACCTCTATAACCAAGAAAACCATCAGGTGGACCCTTATATCAGACAAAACATGTCGGAAGAACATCTCTATTTCACATTATACGGTGGAAATCTATTTATTTATGATTAAAAACTTTTTGGGTATATAAATGTAATGCATATGGATTTGAAAAAGACAATGACTTTGGTTAATGTATGTTTTATATTTCTATGAAGAATGAAAATTAAGAAACATGCATTAAATGATGCATCAATACATGACTTTCATGAGATTTTAGATCATATATTGATAAATTATTTACTAATAAGATATTATTGATATTTTATGTATAATAGAATAGAACTATTACATAATTAATGAAAATAATAATTTAAATTTTTGTGTTATGGATAGAGTGTATGCTACTAGAGAAATGAAATTCATCTTTTCAACATTCATCGGTGTCAACTCTACACTTATTCCCATGTTAATCATATATAACCTAAACTGGATTTTATCTTTTTTAATTCCAAAAAAATTTATTAATGTTCTATTGACACTATAAAATACATTTTATTCTAAATGAATGACATCAAGAAAATGTCTAACCTACAAAAAATTTCAATGCATCAATTTAAATAAATTTAATATCATTTTTCATCATGATTTTATATGTTTCATTGAAAATTATTTTCTAAAACTAGTGCCAATATTTTTTTTACTTTAACAAATAGTGGATCCTATATTAGTGAAGATTGTATTGTACCTTGTTTAGTATTTATATCATATGTTTTCATCCAAGATCAATATTTATTTCCTCATGGTATAAAATTCTATTTTCATATTAACATGGGATTTTATTAATGTTTCAACTAACTTGAGTGTGTTTATTATTCACAAATCGGAAACCCCAACATTCAATTATTGTTATAGCATTAAAATATTCCTTATGTAAGAGATTCATTTATCGACCATTACATCATGGTCCTCAATTTGAATTATTCACTTCTATAAGGATCATATATTTTAACACCGATATTCCAAATAAATTTAAAATTTTCAATCAATGGATCCAAATACACATCAATATATTTATCTTGTTTTTTTATTCTAGATATACACAAGGAAAACATAATGAATTTTAACATAATGAATAACTATGGTGGCAATTAATAATTTGAAAAAATAAATGGACATGTAATATGAGTACTATTCCATAAAAAAAGGATTTATTCCATTTATATATGAATGAAAGATGGATGTTTATATTCTAATTTATATATTTAATGAACTCATAATAAATTTTCATCCACTCATGATAGAATTTTACATTATCAGGTTTTCTAGCTTCATTTTTTTGTCTATATTCTATATAAACTATATCGTGGATTCCTAATATCCATATATTAGATTAAACCATGAAATTATTGAAAAATATTATACAAATCTCAATAGGTTGATTCATCTTTCTCGTATCAATTTGTGCCACCCTTAGGGTGTTTTATGTGTGAGTAATTATCCTTATGAAATAATATTCACTCATTTTGGCATGAATATATTCATTATAGATCATTCCCATTGTACATATAATTATTATAGAATAATATGATTGATGAAGATGTTCATTTACATCGGGTATAATGTCATTTTGGAGTCCATGTAGTTCTATAAATATGGTCGTGCTCTATATAATGCCATCCTTCAAATTATATAACTTTAGTACAACGGAAAATGTTTTATATTTAGTTTGATTTGTTTAAAATTGTGTCTTAGAATAGCTATTTTAAATCTCAAACAAATTGATACATTCATGAAATTCATCTTCAATTGTAATTTTCATTTATTACATACAACCATCATCTTCATTTACATTGGTATTCATATCAAATGAACTATAAACTGTTGTATCATCCCAATCATTTTGTACATTAATTATTTACCTTTTTTTATTCAATAATTTATAGATATAATATATTCCATGGAATATATAATATTCATCCAACTCTATCGAACTAATTTTTCTTTAATAAAAATAACATAAATGTGGAAAAAGTATTTGATATAGGTTGTATGCATTCTCTATTAGAAACACGAGGAACCTTATAACCAAATTTTCATAATCTTTTTTCATATGATTAGTATGAAACCATTTTTGATTCATTTCTATTATATTTGATTCATAATTAATTAATTTTTTTGCAAATAAAAAAATGTTTTAAATTTTAAAGAGAAGGAGAACTTTATTTATAGTTATAATATTGGAAAACAACTATTTTAATGTTGTCAGTGATGATTCCTAAAAAATTATTAGTTTACACAATAGTGAAGTGAAAAGAAACAACTTGGGGTAAAAATGTGTTTATTAGTGTAGGTTCTGGATTTGATGTTGTGTGAGACAAAAATGATTTAATATTAGAATTGTTTTCATATTCTTTATATTTTGAAGAAATAACAAGATGGAGGAGTTGATGTTTATTTATTTCTTCAATTCAAACATGGTGGGATTTGTAGTGTTTCATTAATAGGGTGATTATGAACTAATGTCAATGATCTTTTATCAAATGATGAAATAATCAAATTAAACAAAAGATAAGGAAGTTTTACAGTGGGATAAATTTAAATCCTTATCTAAAACTAATGATTGGTGTATAATCCCAATATTCTAGGATCACTAGAAAAAAACATCAACTCAAGGGAACATATAATGAGAATTAACTCTAGAAAATAGAAAAAGTGGAAACTAAGAGGGATGTTTAAATAAAACATAAGTAGATAAATACTTGTTTAATGGTTTCCATGATACCAATTTAAAGAATTAAGGAGAGTAAAATTGGATCATTAAATTGTGTTTGAAGTGTACTAATCTCAAACTAATGTTGTTCATAATTTTATTTTTCTTTTATGAATGTATTTTTTCTTGAACAAAAATCAAATCAAATATATATGAGCAATCATTCTATAGTTAATTAAATTACTCTCAAATTGTTTCTATAACATGTATAGGTTAGAGTTAATCAAGAAGGATGAGAAAATTATATTGTATTCTGGAGGATTCATCAGTCTTTTTACTTTCACATTTTCATTAAATAACATTATAAATTTTCTAAATTTTATATATTTCATTACTAGAGGGGAGAGTATTATTTGAGAATCACATTTTCTTATTATCATTGTCACTTCAGAAATTATCACATCTTTCCACTTACACTTTTTCACAATTTATTTTAATAAATTAATGATTCTATCATTTTATTATATATTTAGTATTAATTTGATAATTTTCTCTAGCTTCTTATATATTCATGTTTAATATATATAATATATATATTTTAATCCATCAATATCAATTTTTTGTAATTTTGTTGATGGTTTTCAATTTTTATCACAATAGTTTAAAATTTTCCCATGAATTATTTGTATACAGGTCTTTTACATGGAATCATAAAACAAAAACTCTGTGAAAAATTTACAATGGTTTTTTGAAAGAATGAAAGTAGGAAAAAAAGAAAGAACCCCCGAAAAATAAAGGCACACTTACTTATTGGATCTGATGTTAAAATTATAGTGGAAGGAATACTTAATAGTGTCACCAGGGGAAGAAACTATAATAAGTGAAAATATACAAAAATAGGGAACTATAAATGAAAAACCATGGGAATTACCATAATTAAAAATTATAAAAAACTTTCTTATGAAATTAAAAAACATGATATAATAAAAATATTTTATTTTAAGTTTTAATTTATAAAAACAGGATAAATAAATATTTAAAATAACTTTTTATAATTCTAGATGGTGCACTAAATAATATTTTGATAATAAAATAAAAATATAATTTAACCGACGGTGAGAGTGAGAGGTGTAGTGTTCAAATATGGTGATTTTTATGATCTTAGCATTTGGATCAGCGCTTAATTCTTTTTCATTGACTCATTTTTTTGATGTCACGACCCGTCCCAGTGGGGACCACATTGCGACTCCCTAAGCCCGCCTCTAATAGGCCAGGGACCGGTGACTAGCTCCGAGTAGGCAGATTACTAACATGGGAGGCATTAGCAATGTACTTGTACACACACACACACATCTCCAAGCCCATAAATACTGAAATGTAAAAAATCCAAGGAACAAAATGCATTCATACAACTAAACACAACCACCAGAGTATAATGTAAGGTAAATTGCTGAATGTAAACTGGGAAAAAATAAAAGATCACCAAAACAAGAGTATGAAAATGGTAAAGTCCAACATGTAAACACAATGTGGTACTGGGACTACTGCTCGTAGCTATAGGAACACCTTGACCTATGAGGAACTCAAAAAGCTCGATCCTGTCCTGGTCTACCCTGGAATCTATCAAAAGGATGATCGTCTGCACAAGACATGACACATGTGAGCAAAGCCCATGTAGGGGTGTGTATAACAATACTCAGTAGAGGACCATCAAAACCCACAAAAAAATACACAAAGTAAGGTTACAGTCAGCTCTACACAGTATATGTCTACATAACATATAGTAAGTGAATCAAAATCCATATAAACTCAAAACCCAGACCTACGGTCTAGATGAAATTCAAACAATCGCATACTCCCGCAGAAGATTCTGTCTGAAAATTTCCATGAATCACTCATTCCGGGAGAACACACTCTACAAGTCTGGTATCTCGGATGACGTATGTCTGAGATGTACCATTTTTCGGGAAATGTCATGAGAGGTAGTTGCACTCATTATGGGAGACACACTCCTGAGTATGAAGATCACGATGGATAGATACACTCATTACGGGAGACACATTATTGAGTGGGAAAGATAATAATACACAGATGAGGATCACTTCTTGGGCCATGGCGGATACCATGACTCATCCGGATTCACCAGCAAGGTAGAGGATCAATGCCTGATAGAGTTATTCACATTGATGTCTGACTCTACCTAGGGTTAGGAATAGATAAAGGATCTCGCTCTAGGCCTCTCAGAGGGATGCATGACTCTATCATTGAATGTCCTACTAAAGGTATCATACTCCTATAAAATGAAACTATGCCTGGCCTTCAGGGGAATGAGAATAAGGGGCATAGACCCAAAGAAAACATGTCCAAGATATATTGGAAAAGACGACAAGTCATTTTCCAAAAAGTACACGGTACGTAAAAAAGTCACACGCTGTGTTTTCTGACCCCGGGTACTGCCCATGTTCAATGAACTGTGTTTTATGGTCGGTCGTGTAGAAAAATCAAGTACATGGTGTGTGGTACGAATTACACAGCGTTTCCACGGAACTAGGGTCAGCTCCTTGTACGCTGGCCATGTGCACATACACGACCTCAACCGATGTATGCCAACCCGTGTCGTCAGTACACGGGGTAACCCACACTAATGGCCTCAATTTGCCATGTGGTGTAGTACACGACCATGTACTACACCCCATCTCCGTGTTTCCCCTGGATACACGTCGAGTCCCACGCAGCCCCTCTGCCAAGCTTCCTAGAGAGTACACGCTATGTTCTGAAGCCATGTAGTCCATCCTGTGTCTGTGTACATTCCAAAGTACACGCTGGGCTTCAGCAATGGTCCAACATGCCTTGTGATACCCATATGATGTGAAAAACCCTAACCACTGCTAAGATGGTCCAAATGGTGTGTTCTTTGGGTTACACTCTGTGTATTCTGGAAATTCCCAAAATCCCAGACATCTGCCTTCATGCCTTCCGTGCTGCTCCGTTCATCGATTTGATGGTCCGGTCTTCAAGAAACTCCAGAATCTTGGTCGTCCGACATCCAGAAGTTCTGTCTATTTTTTTCATCCTCCGATTGGCCCCAAACATACATTTTGATTCACCCGTATAAAGAACTGTCAAAGAACAATAATTACCAAACCGTGTGGATTTGTCTACCGTTGTTGCCGTCTCACCTCCAAGAGGTCGTTGCGATGTTGGATCTCTAATTTGGGATTGTTGTGTCACAAAGAGAACTCATAACAACCCATTTTTCTTTTCCCCACAATGAAGGTGAAGAAAATGTGAAATAAAAAAGGGGGAGGAAATCCAAGAAAAGAAAACGAGGAATGAACCTCTACCGTCATTCATCATGGAATTGATACACTCTCATTAGTATGATATAATGGAGTAGAAATCAACAAAAACAATTCAACATGGATACAAATCCCTGAAATCAACCCAATAAATCCCTCCCGTAAAATGCACGAATCAGCGGATCAACTTGTTCGTGGATAATCCATGTTCATCGTTTAAATCAAAAATTGGGGAACAAAAAAATAATTAAGAAACCCCTAACTCAAAAAAGGGATCGATCACTGATGAAGAGGATTCTACCATTGTCATCGAGATCCTTCAAAACATGTTGGCGTAATGATTCACGACCTTGATTCGTCATCGTTCGTCACTGAGAGTTCTTCTCCAATTCTGTACGGATTCTCTAGAGAAACCTCTTAAAGAATTTTCAATGACCCCCATTCGATTAACCCATTAAAAAGGGGAACATGATTCAGCATTACTTTACGTTGTGTCATTGATGAGGAAAGTTTCCATTTCTGATTTATTATGACATGACATTAATTGTTGAAACAGCTGCCCCATCGTTGCACTGCAGCGAATGTTTCCAAATAAAAATAAAATAATATTTGCAAATTTATTTTATTTTATTTTACGAAAAACTTAAGAAAATTAAAATTTTCTCCCGACCCGCAGTAGTTGAGGTTAGACCCATTCCTAGGTAAAGTCGTCATCTCGGATGCAACAGTTCCCTCAAGTTTTTTATTTGGGAATCGATTCGGGAACTGCCACAACTGTACACTTGTGCCGACTCACATAACATAAAAAAAGAACAAACCACAATTCTGGGATCACCGGGCCATGTAATAATGTGTCATCTCTGCTCCTGTTCTCGTAATAATTCCATATAATATTAAAAATAAAACACAGAAAAATTTGAGACATTACATTCTCCCCACCTTGGGGATTTACGTCCTTGAAAATCCAATACAAAGACTACTCAAAAATATGTGGGTATTGGGCATGGATCAGAGCCTCCCACTTCCACATGCTCTCTTGATGATTCACATGCTGCCACCGAACACACACCAAGGGAATTGATCACCCACGAAGCATCCTCTCCTACCGATCATCTACCTCCACTGGGTACTGAGCAAAGGTCATTCCATCCTCGATGTCCAGCTTGACCCAGTCGATGAAGTGCGATGATCCATGCATGCACCTCCTTATCCGCGACACATGGAAGACATCTTGTACCCGATGTAACTGAGGTGGTAGATCTAGGCGGTACACCACATCACCGACTCTGTATAGTATCAAAAAAGGTTCAATAAATCTTGAGGATGGATTTCCTCCTTGGAAAAATCTCTATAACCCTCGTCGAGGTGAGACCTGAAGAAAGATGTGGTCTCCCTCATCGAACTCTAGAGGTCTCCGTAGTCTATCAGCATAGGGATTTTGTTAGTTCTGTACAGTCTTCATCCGCTCTCGGATGATCTGCACCTTCTTTGTGGTGCCTCACACCAAATCTGGACCTATGAGTGCATACTTTCTGGGGTCGGTCCAACAAAGTGTTCACCGGTAGGGTCTCCCAGAATTGTGACATACCAATGGTGGAGTGTAAGCTATTATTTTACATAAACTCCACTAGTGGTAGGTGTTCTTCCCTACTGTGACCAAAGTCCATGATACTGGCCCATAACAAATCCTCCAGCTCCTGAATGGTCCTCTCCTTCTTACCAACTGTCTGGGGATGAAATTTTGTGCTCGAGAGTAAATGAGACCCAAAGGCCTCTTGAAATATCTTCCACAATCGGGATGTAAAACAGTTATCTTGGTCCTAGACTATTGTTGAATGGATTCCATGAAGCCGAACTATCTCCTGCATGTAGTGGCGTCCCATGCTCTCTACGGAACTTTGTTCCCTGATGGATAGAAAGTGGGCCGACTTGGTGAGTCGGTCAATGATCACTTAGATGGAATCATGCCCCTTGGATGTCTATGGTAATCCTGTCATGAATTCCATCAATATTCCATCTCACTTCCACTCTGGAACCTCCTGGGGGTAAGCTAATCTTGCTGGAACCTGGTGTTCACCCTTCACCTATTGGCATGCAAGGCATCAAGAAACGAACTCTTCTATAGCCTTATTCATTCCTGACCACCAGAACTGCCATAGGAGATCTTAGTACATCTTTTCCACCCCCGGATGAACCTCCATGGGTGATGTATGAAACTCTTTAAGAACCTCTTCTGGAAATACCACTGGTACGATAGTGCATCCTCTGAAAAGAAATATGTGCTTCCCACCTTGTGAATATCTATCAGGAGCATGTCCTGTGGATAACTGAGCACGTAATGTCTTAGATTCAACATCCCCAAGTTGTGACTACCAAACTCACTAAAAGAGTGGAGGGGAGACAACCATCAGCTATATGTATGCTGCATTCTCTTAGTCCATGAAGGACAACTGCAACGTGGTCAACTGCTCTGTCGCCTCACTCAACATCTGCGAACTCGAACTTCTACAAAGACCATCTTCCACCTTGTTACCTTTCATAGGAGTATAGATAATCTTGAAATCATAGTCCAAGAGGGAATCTATCCAATTCATCTGTCTTAGATTTAGATCATTCTGCGAGAAGAAGTATTTGAGGCTCTTGTGGTCCGAGTAAACGATGAACCACTCGCCCATAAGGTAGTGTCACAACATCTTCAATGCGAAGACTACCACCACATACTCGATACCATGGGTAGCATAGTTCTGCTCAAGTGGCCTAAGCTGGTGTGACCATAAACAATCATTGCCTGTCTCTGCCTCAGAACATAGCCGAGACCGGTCCCTGAAGCATTGCAGAAAACTACATAATTGACACCCTTCTCTGGTAATTTCAAAATTGGGGTGCGCTTCAAACTCTATCTCAACTATTCAAAAGCCTACTGAAACATTTCCATCCACATGAAGGGTTTCCCCTTCTAGGTAAAGGATATCATTGGTGCTGACATTTGGGAGAAATCAGGATTCAATCTCTAGTAATATACCACCAACCGAAAGAAGCTCCGTACCTCTGTCTCAATCCGAGGTGGCTCCCATGCTAACATTGCCTCCACCAGGGCTGGGTCCATAGCAACACCTTCTGCTCAAATGAAATGTCCTAGAAAGTGGACCTTCTGAATCCAGAACCAGCACTTAGAAAGCTTCCCATAAATTTGGTTCCTTAAGAGTATGTAAAGAACCATCTACAGGTGTCGCACTTGCTCCTCCTCTGATGCCGAGTACCCAAGGATGACATAGATGATGACCACTACAAACTGGCCCAAGTACAGCTTGAATATCTAGTTCCTCAGTCCCATCAACACTATGGTGGCATTTTTGACGCAACAAAGGCATCACCAAATATTCATAATGACCATAGCGACATCTGAATGCGGTCTTCGGTATATCCTCATCTCGTACCCATAACTTGTGGTAACCTGAACGAAGGTCAACCTTCAAGAACCATTGTACCCCCCTCACCTGATTGAAGAGGTCATCAATTTTCGGTAGTGGATAACTGTTCTTCACCATCACATGGTTTAGGATCCGGTAATCCACGCACAACCTCAATGTTATATCCGCCTTCTCGGAAAACAAGAATGGGTCTGCCCAGGGTGAAACCCTGAATCTTACAAAACCCTTTCTCCACAAATCCTCCATCTGCACCCTCAGTGCGTGAAACACTGTCGGAGCATTCCTATATGCTGACGATGAAATCGGTGCTGTCCTGGGGTGTAAGTGGATGAAGAATTATATTTCACGGTGTGGAGGTAGTCCTGGAACATCTTCATGAAAGACATCCCCGTACTCCGCCACTACTACAGGGAACTGGGAGCTCATCACATCTACTTATCTGAGGGAAAGGCCAACCAACTCATGAGTGACCAGCTACACCCTCCTATGAATGAGCCCACTCTTTGCTGCCTAAGATTCCCTTTCCCCGACAAAAGAAAAACCTCGTCCCATCACTGCAGACACACTGCACTTATCGCTTAAAACAGTCAATCTGGGCATGGATTGAAGAAAACCAATCGATACCGAGAATGAAGTCGTAAGACCACGACGCTACCCCCAAGAGGTTCCAACCAAAACTCTTGACTCTAACTATACGTTCTCACTGTCTGCAAAGGTGTGTGATCGTAGAGCCTCCTCCTGTAGTTGTCTCTAAGCGTAAGGTTCTAGTAAACGGTTCTACCAGAATCTCAAGGATTCTCAAAAGACATGTGATTATGAAGGAATGACTGGAACCTGTGTTTATATATACGACAAATAAGGTAGAGAAGACACCAATTGTACTTTGAATCATCCCTGGAGTACCTGGGTTGTGCACCTCGACAGCATGCAGGTTTCCTCACCCCTGTCCCCCGGCTCCCTGAGCCTAGTGAGGACCACCTGGTGATAGTGGTGGAAGTAAGTCGAAGCATCTGCCACAACCTATAGATCTCCCTCCTCCACTGTCATGTCCTCCGCCTCACGACTCTGTCTACTCCACTCTTTGACTCTGCCTTGGTGGTCCATCCACCGCTTCTCTGTCAGCAGCTTGATAGGTCGGACAGTCTCTAGCGAGATATCACCTACCATCACATGCGTAGCACTGCTACTAACTAGGATGACTAGATCAAACCTGAGAGCCATGTACCATCGATCCCCTATCCATGGTCCTGCTCTGATGTCTCTCACATCCTGATCCCATTTTCCGACGTTGGCTCCCCACTGCAGAGGTCTTCGGACTTTTCCACCAACTGATGACTGTCATCGGCTGCGACAACTAAGAGAAGAATCTCTCAATCACCAGCTCTCACTTGAGCACTCCAACATTAGTCGAAATTCATAGAGGCACAACGCTATATCGGATGTCTCTTCATAGACCTCGCTCAAAGGTCTGATCTCTGATGTACTAATCCTTAACCATATACATCGAGTACCTAGTGAGGTTGGTAAATCATGATGAATAGAAATATACCGTCATACTACCCTACTATAGCTGAAAAAAATCTTGGATGTGTACCGCTCTTATCGTAACCAGAGAGAATTCCTCTCTAATGAGTCGCTCAAAATCCATACATAAAAGAGTCTCCTCGTTGTGAGTCTATGTGGTCAAAATCCACCATTGTCCTTTCGAACCCTAAAGAAGGCTCGATCATAGGATCACCATCTGGTTTGCTGGTGTCCTCACTAGATAGAAAACTATAGTCGCTTCCTCAAGCCAATCCTCAGCCGCCTGAGGGTTGGGAAAGCCTTGTAACCTGAGGGGTCTCTATCTTTCAAAATCATGAAGCACACTCAGTCTCTGCTCCTCGTCGGTCAGTACTGCAGGTACCACGAGCTTCGCCACTTGTGGTGGCATATATAGAGCACCACCTGGTGGAAATGCCTAGGGAACTGGTCCCTGTATCGAAGCATCGCCACTGAGGGGGTAATCCTCATGATCACACTACTGAATCCTAGTAGGTATGCATCACGGAGGAATCTTGTAAGGAAAAATGGTGTACCAAGCTCAATAAGTATATTTGGATTTCTGACACAAAGGACATAGAAAACAAAACCCATTCTTATATGATGCATTTACCTTACATTTATTTCACCGAAACCAGTGTTTTCCTGTACCAATTCGAAAAGCAGGTTATCAGAGTCTTGGGGTATGGATACGTTGGCCGCCCGCACCACCACTGGAGTCCCTATCCTAAAAGAAAAACTTGAAACACTCAACACTGTTTCACTAAACAAATCTTATAGACTCTTGGTCCTAAGGTAGAACCGACCACCTCTGATACCACTCTGTCACGACTAGTCCTAGTGGGGCCCGCGCCGCGACTCCCCAAGCCCACCTTCAATAGGCTTGGGGCTAGTGACTAGCACCGAGTAGGCATATTACTAACATGGGAGGTATTGCTTATGTACCTGAACACACGCATACATCTCCAAGCCCAAAAAATGCAGAAATGTGAAAAACACCAAGGAACAGATTGCATGAATTAAAATAAACCCAACCACCATAGTACAACGAAAGGTGAAGTGCTGAAAGTAAACTGGGTCAAAATACAAGCCCACCAAAACTAGAGTCTGAAAACTGAAAATTCCAACCTGTAAACACAAATTTGTACTGGGACTGCTGCTTGGAGCTGTAGGAACACCTCGGCCTGTGAGGAACTCAGAAAGATCGATCATGTCCTGGTCCACCCTGGACACTGTCAAAAGGCTTCTCATCTTCACAAGACAGGACACGTGCAGGAAAATCCCATTTAGGGGTGACTATAACAATACTCATTAGATAACCCCAAAAAACCCAAAAGAAATACACAATGTAAAGGCACAATCATCTTTACAGAGTATATATATACAGAACATATATCAAATGAAACACAATCCAGATATACTCAATACCCAGACCCGCGGTCTAGAGGCAAGTCACACAATCGCATACCCCTATTGAGGATTCTGTCCCATGATTTCCATGAAGTAGTAGTTCTAGGAGAACACAATCCATGAGTTTGGTAGCTCTGAGGATGTCTGTCTGAGAAGTACCGTTAATCGGGAAACGTCATGAGAGGTATTTACACTCATTATAGGAGACACACTCGCGAGTGGGAAGATCTTGCAGGATAGATACACTCATTATGAGAGACACACTCTTGAGTTGGAAAGATCACAACACACAGATGATTATCACTGCCAGGGCCATTGCGGATACCGCGACTCATCCGAATTCACCAGCTAGGAAGAAGATCAATGCTAGTAAAAGTTGGTCAAGTTGATGCATGAATCTACCTAGGGTCATGAATGGATAAAGGATCTCAATCCGGGCCTCTCGGAGGGATGTCTGACTCTATCATAGAAATTCCTGCTGAAGGGATGATACTCCTATAAAAGGAAATGATGCCTGACATTTAGGGTGACAAGAATAAGGGGCATGAACCCAAACGAAACATGTCCAGTATATGATGTACAAGAAGACCAAGCCATTTTACAAAAATAAAAATGTGTGTAGGAAAGTCACACGCCCTATTTTATGACCCCGGGTACTGCCCAAGTTCAACAACACGTGTTGTATGGTTAGTCGTGTAGAAATATTCCGTACACGACGTGTGGTACAGATTACACGCTGTGTCCAAGTAACTGGGGTCAGCACCGTTTATACTGGCCTTGATCCCGTACAAGGCCTCAACCCATGTACGCCAACCCGTGTCGTCGGTACATGGGGTGACCCACACTACTAGCCTCACCTAGCCGTGTGGTGTAGTACATGACCATGTACTACACCATGTGTCCGTGTATACCCTGGATACACGCCGAGTCCCACGTAGCCGCCTCTGCCATGCTGCGTAGAGAGTATACGCCGAGTTCTGAAGCCATGTAGTCCATCACGTGTCCATGTAATTTCCAAAGAAAACGTCGGGATTCAAGGATTGTCCAACACGTCGTGTGATACCCATATGACACCCAAAACCCTATCCATCGCTGAGCCGGTCCACATGGTGTGTTCTTTGAAATACATGCTCTGTACTCTGGAAATTTCCAAGATCCCAAACTTCCGTAGTCGAGCCTTCTGTGTTGCCCCATTCATCGATCCGACCATCCGATCATAACGAAATTGTAGAATATTGGTCGCCTAGATGTCCTTAAGTCGTTTACGTTGTTTTTGGGCCTCTGATCAGCCCCGAAAATGCATTTTGAATCACCCGAATAAAGAATGGTCGACGAATGATAATCCCCAAACTGTGTCCGTTCGTCGGCCGTCGTGGCCGTCGCAACTCCGTTAGGTCATCATGATATAGGATATTGAATTTGGGGGTTTTTCATCGCAAAACGGATGTGAAAAAACCATAGGTTCTTCACCCCCACGGAGAATGAAAAGAACATGTGAAATAAGAAAGGGGGAGGAAATCCACGAAAAAAACGAGGAACAAAACTCTTATGTCGTTCTTCATTGCATTGATCCACACCTATTAGTAGGATATAATGGAGCAAGAATCAACAACAATAAGTCAAAATGGATAAAAATACCAAAAATAAACACATGAAAACCCTCCCACATGTACACACGAATTCTTGGATCAATTTGTTCATCGTAGATCTGTGTTCATCGTTTAAATAAAAAATGGGGAAAATAAAAATAAATAACAAACCCCTACATCAAAAAGGGATTGATCTCTGATGGAGAGGTCACAATCGTCATCATTGATATCCTTAAAAACTTGTTGGCATATCGATTCATGGCCTTCATTCATCATCGTTCGTCACTGAGTGTTTTTCTCCAAGGTTCCATAGATTTTCTAGAGCTTCCTCTCAAAAAATTTTCAATAACCACCATTCGATTATCCCATAAAAAAGGGGAATTCGATTCAGCATTCTTTTACGTTGCATCATTAAGGAGTCAATTTTATGTTTCTGAGTCATTATGACAAGACATTAATTATTGAAATAGATTCCCCGTCTTTGCACTGCCGCAAATAATTCCCAAAAAATCAATCTTTGCAAATTTATTTTATTTTATCTGTCTAAAACACCTGAAAATTAACTTTTCCCCTCGCCCCACGCTGGTCGAGGATAGACCCATTCATATGTAAAGTCGTCGTCCCGAACGCAATGATGCCCTATGATTTTTAATCTAGGCATCTGTTCAGAAACTACCACAACCACACACATGTTCCAACTCACTTAACAAAAAAAAGATAAAACCACCATTTCGGGATCACCGTTCCTTAGAATAATGTTTCTTATCTGCCCCTGGTCTTGCAATAATTCAATATAATATTAAAAATAATACACGAAAAAATACAATACATTACAATTGAGATTTTTAAATCTATACTAAGGATGAATCTCATTCTTAGAGACACATTATGATTGTTGATTAGATAGATTTTTATCATCAAAATAAGGGGGTATACTTTACATAATAATTGTCTAGTTTCACTAATTCAGTTAGGGAGGATGTTCCCATATCATCCAACATTAGCAGGAATGGTGATGGTGGATTCTCAGTGGTAGCAGATATAGATTCTCATCTATAAAGATATAATCATTATATGTTTTTACATTAGGGTAGAAAAATTTACATAAAGAGTGATCGAGCATAGACTTATGATGATATAAAAAATAACGTCTCTTAATGATAGAGTAATCGTAATTGGATGATTATTCCAATTGGAAGAGGGTGTTTCAATATCATCCTTTATTATAAAGATTATCTCAATGTAGAGATGCATTCATGGAATTTGAAACATCACCTGTGGAATCTCAAAATTTTAAAATGGCATTGAAATTTCAATTGACATCACTACGAGTGATCCAATGACAACATTTGGTTAAGAATCCATTTTTTAAACGAGGTTTATTGGCATTCCATTATTTTGAATGAACAGAATTATTGTTTGGGTAATCCAATCAGATTAGATCAACATACTCTAGAGGGGGGAAGGGTTTTTTGGACAAATTATTGTGGAAATTAACATGCCTCACAAGCGTCTATAGTTTATCATATTGTTTTCTAATGATATAAATAATGATTTCAATGTTCAATATAAAATATTTCTTCTATTATGTAATGATTTAGTAGTTTTACATTACTCAATTGTTCATTTCAAGCTGATTCAATGACAATAAAAAAGGAATCCAAATTGGAGGGATCATAATGAGGTTAATAAAGGCAAGAAACATAAGGGAATTTTTAATTAATTGAAAGATTCTCCAAAACATTGTAGAATTGGTATGGGAATCTTATAAGATCATATTACCTAGTGGATAATTTGGGAAAATCATGAGACTATATTGAAAAATAGGAGGAAGTGGGGGTACAGATTTAATTCACCTTTTTCTCATTGTTTGAGTAGTAAGGCGGTAACTGAGGTGAACAAAGAAGGGGGAATTTATTATTTCGGACACAATATTTCCCGAGAAGTCACAAAATACATACATTATATAGTTATTGTGATTAATAAGGAAGTATATGAAGTCGTTATTATCTAATAAATTTATCAGTACATCATAGATTTGTATCTACTTAACTTGAATAGGATGGTCCTTTGAAATTTATTAAAGAATCTATTGGGTTTGAACTCTTCATCATGATATTAGTGTTGTGTAAATTGCCTCCACTCATGACTTCACCATGCCCTTGATTTTTGTTTATGTAAATCAAGGATTTTTTTTGGGACTGAATCCAACGATTCTATTAAGGGTGCATCAATATGAGATTTTCCGCGAAGTCACCCACAATAAAAGTGGTGAAAATAAAGGATTTTAAGTCACTAATATTATTTTCCTGATACTTATTACAAAATCTATCAAGAAGAAGGCCAACATGACTCCAACGTGTAGTGAAAATCTTGTCAGAAGAGCAATTAATGAGTTATTTCACCCTAGATCAAAATTTATATGAAGTTACTCTTTTAGAATTTACATGGGATAGAAAATAATAAAATTTGTAGTTATATTAGGCTTTATATTCAAAAGAATAAACCTTTTCTTATTGGTTTTTTTGAACCCACGAGTATTTTTCCATTAGAGTTTCTAGATTAGAAAATACTGGCTTTAATTTTCTAGGCACTATAACTTGTTTGGAAGAGGATATGAATTTTTGTGTAATGGCCCACTCACAATTGAATGGGCCTTCCTTGGTTAGTTAGAGTTGTCAGCATGAAACTTTTACTATTAATGTTTTGGGAAATATATAATTTTGTTTCTTAATTTATTCTCAAAATAGATATTGGGATAATAGAAGTTTTTGGTTGGATATTAATTCCATAATGAGTATTATATATGGACCATAGACTATTTTGGGAGACATTAACACAATTTCTAACTCATATGAAAAAATGGGTGCAATGACCAATTTAATCTCATCCATGATGTTTAATGCTTGTGTATAAAACAATGATCTAATTTATGTTAATCTACTATGTGAAAAATACAACTTATACGTGAAGTGTCACAATGGTATAGTGGAAAAAACTTTTTCGGGATTTTTTTAATGATATTTTGTTAAATTCATAGAATTATATCTATTATGTGACATTATCTAGGATAAATTCATATCATCATCCAATCATGGTCGTGCTTATTATGAAGGAATCTAAATATATCATTCTTTTTCGGATTATTAAAGTTTGCGTGGCTAAACCAAAATGCTAGAAGCTTGTATAAGATATTTACGGATCAGGGTATTATAGTAAGGATTATTTTTCATAAATCCTTAAACATAAATTTCTTTAAGGGAGTCCTAATAATTTGAGAGAGGGTAGATTCATCCACCGTTTGAATGAAATCTCAACTCTTGATGTCTCCCATAACAACATTCTACTGAATTGAACTATCAATGGACTATAAGATGGGGTTAGAGGGAGATGAGTCAACTTAAAAGCATAATAGTCTCCTTAATCTTAAGGATTAAATGAAAAGAGATATATGAAAGTATAATTGTCATAGAGATGGGGAAATAAATGCTTTTTTAACTCTCTTCAAAGAGTTGGAAAGGTATCAATGCCATTGTCATTAATCGAATATGGGGATCAAATTATGGACAATAGAAAATCCCTCTTGGAGAATGGTGTCTCAAACAAAATGAATAATTTTAAAGGTTCTTACACTATATCATATCATATTTATGGTATAATTCAAGTTTGGGTAAAACAATAGGTTGATTCAACTATCACTTCAATTACTTTGAAACTGGAGCTCTAGAAGGCTATCTTTGGACTTAATCATGATAGATCTATTGTCCTAGATGGTTTTATATACTTTTTTTGTAATTATTGGGACATCACTCTAGATGTTGTTTGTAGTATCATTATCTATTTCTTTCTAGGTGGTTCTATTCTTTATGGGTTGAGTTCTCTATTTCATTCTCTTATTCCTTAAATGGATAATTGTAATAAGGTGCACTTGTTTAGTATATTGTTTTGGTCAATACCATTTATAAGGACATTAGAAATAATCTTTCTAACAAATTATCTCCATTTTCATTTAAAATTTTATCTTTCAATTAATTTGGTTTCTTTAACTAGAATACCATTCAAGAATGTGCTGTCACTACTTCAGAATGTTTCAATCTTCTCAAAAAGTCCGATCATGGTGGAAAAAATGATCTTAAACATGATCATTAAAAATATTTTGATATTATAGATTGGAATTTCATTTCAAGGTTTTACTATGTTTGGTTTTGAATGTGCTTTCATTATTTGGAATAAGTCCATTTTTGGTTTAAATCTTATATTTATACTGATCAATGGAACCTTGGAGGGTTTCATTACTTGTTCCAGTGCTTTCATGAATGATGATCCTCTATTTTCTATTATTTTTTCAATTACTAAGGATTATATAATTATGTTGTTTTCCATCATGAATGTAAATGAATGTTGAAACCTAGATTTGCTGGTAGAGGGATTTATAATCCTACACATCTTATTTTTGTTGACTAAATTATTCTCTTAACCCGAGGGGATAAAAGAATAATTATAATCATTAATTAATATCTAATTCATTATGAGGATGTTTCAGGTCAGCATGAAACCTGGAATAAATATTTTGTTTATTTTGGATGGAACATCACTACTATCAAGAAAATTGATATAACTAAGTATTTGGGTATCGAAGAATGAAGTTTTTCTTTTATCTATCTTAGTTTTCTTATGTTTTGGGGATGACCAAGCACTTTTTAATTTTCTAGAATTATTATTCATATTATAATTTTGTTTTACTATTGGAAAGGAAAATCTCTCTCTAACATAGGTCTTGTTTGTTTGGATAAATAAATTATTATTTATAATTTTTTTCATTTATGTTAAAATGTAGAATGTCCCTCTCATTAATTCCACTAATGATTCAATATAAAATTTAATTTTGAAGCGTCTTAGAGAGAAGATGAAACACTCTTCTCTAGAATACTTTTTTTAGGAATTTAGTGGAGGGGGACAAGGAATCATGAATCTATTTTATTTTAATCAGTTCTTTTAAGCTTCTTTGTTATATTCTTTTCAATGGAAATTCATACGATATTGGATTTTTTCATGCTAGGTTACTCTGAAAAGTCAAGACTGGAAAATATAATCACTTTCACTCTTTGGTTTCGCCTTCCTTCAACTCAATTTTTTCCATAGTTTATTCCCACTCAATATGGTGAGTCTCTAGTGATTATTCTCTAAACTTTTTAACTAATAATTATAAGTGTATTGTTACTACCTCTCTCACAAGGATTAAAATATTTATTTTCATATTTTGATAAAATATCAAATTGATGATAAAGTGTCTCTTTAAGGAAAAATAAATAAGGTAGTTCCTACTTATTTCTTCTCCCTTCATGGGTAGAGTTTTCCTGAGCCAAATGGATTTAAAGGTGTGAATTAATGTGAAAGGGGAGTGCCCTTGTACAAGAGGGGTGAGGGGCACCTTTGGAAAAGCTAGAAATATTATTTTATAATAAATTCATATTCGGTTTCTAATAGCTCCAAAGTGGATTGTTTAAAGGTTAAGGTGAGGATGGGTCGAAAACCACTCAACCAATAGAATTTATACAGGTTTGGGTCATTATATTAACCTTATCTTTTAGTTTTACCACTTAGTTAATTAGTTTGACAATTTCCATGTCACTTTGTATTTTTATATTATATAGTTAATAAACTTACTATATACCTCCAATAGACCCAAAAGTGGTGAATTAATGATACACCTATCATGGTATAAGTCTCATGGCAGATCCTTAGATTTTTAAGAATTGAATATCAATTAATAATATAATATTTGTTTTAAAAACTCTTTTATGTCAATTTTGACAGTATTTGGAAAATGGATTTTTGTGAAAATCATAACAGAATGATTACTTAGAAAAAAGTTAATTAAATAATTCCTAACATGTAATATTATCCTATAAAAATTGTATAATTCATAAAATGTCTCTAATTATATTTATTTCGGTATTTATAATATCAATTATTTTAATTGTTCACTATTATGGTAATTACTGCATCATCATTGTGTCATAAATAGATTAAATTATTTAAGGTCTAAAAATTATAAATAATATACCATTATGTAGTAAATTTTTTTAAGTTTCTAATGAATATTTACAATCAAATTTATCTTATGTATAAACCTATATTAAAAATTATTTAGTAAAATAAACATTGATTTTAACTATTTTAACTCTTATTTGAATTAAATAATAATAAATGTCATAATCTAATCCATGTGGACCTAAATGATAATATTTTATTTCTAAGGTTGTTTTTGGTCGAGATACACTTGTCCAATAGAATTAGGACATGTGTTAGGGTAATATTAATATCATTTTTACCCTTAATTACACTATTTACTTTTAACCGTGGTAAATAAACGTAAAAAGTTACTATTCACCAAAAATTATTTTCATCTCAATAGACCACATTTTAGTCCTTGATATTAACCGTGTCTCTTAAATTTCGAAATTCCACTCACAAAAGTGGTAAAATTATGTTTTATGAAAAGTTCAGTTTTTTAACTACCACTTAGTGGTTTCACTATTCATCAAAAAATGAAGTTTTTCAGAAAAATACCAAAAATTTACCCTAGGCTAATTTCGATATTCCGAATCCAAAAATGAGGTCCATTTTGAAAAATAAAATTTAGAAATTTCAAAAAGTGGGTATTACTATTCATAACGGCTAGTTTGATTGGTTGTGGTGTGTTAGAACTCGATGTTGCGTACAACACATGCTATTGCATTATTCAAAGAGAAGCGTACTGTGGAAGCTTGGGGTGTTACATGATCACTCAGTACGGCTGGTTTCTACCTCCAGACTCATCAACGCTTTTATTATTGTTGGATTTATTGAATTCCAAAATATTCATCATCAAGACATAGTATAATGGCCAATATTTTGAAATGATCATATAATTGATCATATTTCATGTGTCCATAAGGTTCAAACATGTGTTTTTATAATGAAATAACATAGGTGAAGGAAAAAATAATGATTTCAGGGATGATATTAAGATACAAAAGGTCATTCAGGCCTCTGTAATACATTAATAACTACAAGATATAAAGTAGGAGAATGAGATAATAATAATATATGTATAAGTACTTGTTCAAAAAGAAAATATTCCATTATTCACATCATTATATTATTTGTTAAATTCCAAATGACTCAGGTGAATTATAATTTTTCTCACAAAGAATATATTGTTGGAATAATGAATATATCACTAAATTGGCATAAATATCTATTCCAAGGTGGTGAAACACTACTATTATTATAGAATATCCATTGATGTGGGTAATATTTTTCTAATCATACATGGGGATCTCATTCTATAGAGTGAAATAGAGAACAATGAATCCTTCTACTTAGGATAATAAGAGAGGATATCTTGGGATCTTGACTTGAGAATTTCAACACAAAAGACTTGTAAAGAATTTGTACCATAAAAGATGATTATACACTCATTTGAGAAGGTTCATACCTTTATTAAATGGATTTTTTAACCTTAAAGTGTGATTATAGAGATTTATAATCATTAAACGATTTGGATTAAGGAACCATTAACCCTTATATGAATAGAAAATTTGAAATAAATCCAAGATTAATGTCTGTTAAATTATACACGAGGGATATTTAGAAGTCAGTGATTATGAATTGATAAAAAAATGAAAAGGAACATAAAATAAAAATTATAATAAATGGACATGTTCAATGATCATGCAATGTGCATTGTTTTATGTATGAATGAATTGGGTAGAGAAATCATGAAGAGGTAAAATTGATATTTGGAATGTTTCATCTAGAAAAAATATTGAATAATTTTTTCCACCGCATTCAAACATATATTTAATTGTGTTAACTTATCGAAACATAGGATGAATATCCATAGCATTGTTGTAAAAAGTCAAATAATCATATATAGGTGATCAGAAAATAATTGAGGATTAGAATCTCAAATTTATTTTGTGGAAATGATAATTTGGTGTATATGAGAATGTTAGATGTTGGAATCTTACAGAACATTACATAAATATAGTCCGATAGCTGATCATGCCTTGAAGAAAATAAAGATATTGTGTCAGTATTATTAAGACCCTCCCATGTGGACTCAATAGTAGAAGGCCAGTGTGTACATTAGTAACTTAATATATTATAGTGTAAATATCCTTATGGGTGGATCTATTGTGGGAATACAAGTGTGGAATCTGGAAAAACTATGTGGAATAGTCTAAATATGAGCAGGTATGTACTGAAGAGTTATGGTATAGTGTGACTCAATATTATCCAATGTAATTGATAAAAATATTGTAATGGATAATCTTTGATGGAGGGAAAAACATAAATGTCAAGGAGTTTTAATTTTTACCAAAAATTATAAATCCTTGTTCTATTTATTTTATTATTGATTCATTTGAGGTGAGGCGGGGAGACACATGAAGAGTGGATGGAGGATTCAAACAACCATGGAGGACGAATGTAAGGAAATTTTTTTAAAAATTGAAGGGATCGATGATTAACCCCTCCCCTTATCAGTGATCTCACACATATCCAGATTTTATA
Source organism: Viscum album (assembly GCA_963277665.1). NCBI lineage: Eukaryota > Viridiplantae > Streptophyta > Magnoliopsida > Santalales > Viscaceae > Viscum > Viscum album. Next base: position 31,797,701 of record OY728159.1, read on the forward strand.
ACGTGGTATGAAAAAATATATTGGACCATAATAAAATATTACCTTCAAAATACATTTATTAATGACTATATTATTATCAAAACTTCTTCTTAAATATATACCACATCAATTTTTATTGAATAAGATCCCCCTTTCTCTCTAGTCCTTAGTTGTTATTGTAATCAATTATCTTCAATAATCAATGGCTTAGTGAATTGGTTTATATTTTTCCCTTTTTTATTTTTAGAATAATTGTTGAACAATAGACTAATAATTAACTAAATAATTACATTCTCTCGTGAAATGGCTGGGTTTATACCAATAGTTTTCACTTTAGGGTTCCCCTCTTTACCACACTAAAATAATTTAATTGTCCAATTTAGGAAATTTGTATGATGCTTCATTCCACACATTTGACAAGTGATATATTTGAAATTCTTATCCCTATGTCAATTCTTTGATTTCTCCGAAACAATTAAACTAAATTTCCTCCTTACTATCTCTATACTCATGAGACCCTTGAGAATCGAATATAATTATTTTGAAATTAAGGGTAGATTAGATAATTTCATTGTTACTATCAATGTCTTGAATTATTATAGTTTTTCATAGATTCCACATTATCCCACAAATTATGTGGTCAAATTTACTATCAGATTCATTGGAAAATCTATAGGAATATTTTGAATATATTCTAAAGATAACCTAGTATATCATGATATATTTCTTTCTTTTTCTTGACGATAAGTGAATATCCCTCCATTTTTGTCATAGAGTGTGAGGAAAACATTTATTGAAATCATATTGATGAATTATGTACAATCAACAGGTTTGATAACTTCCACAATAATTATATTATTAATCCACATCAACCATTGATGAAACTCTCTTTCTATGTAATTAACAACCAACATTACATTATCTTACTCAAAGCATTTAAGGAAAGAGATGATATTTTCAATGGATTTGAAAAACTATTCTTTGATTATGGGGTTTGAAGATCTAGAAACAATGAAAGTAATTTTTCACATAAATGTATTAATTTCAACATTATATTTCATAAGGGTATGTAGATGTTCTTCCATATTCATTGTTCTATTCAATACATGAGTCAATTGAGTGAGTACATTAAATATATTCTTTTCTACCCCACCATGTTGAGAATTTAATATGGACAATCATCACATTTCCTATATAGGAGGTTTTCACTCAGTTCTCCCTATTTCCATCCATTTCCTAATATAATTGTAATATAATGGATGGAAATTTTCAAAATATTAAACACATAATAATGATTCTTTGATCATTTAAGGGATATCTCATAAATTCCATTTATTCCACAACCTATGTATTTCAAGGTTTTATTATATGATATCATTTTATATTTCATATCATTAAATTTACACGACATTCTTTCATCATAATAGTATATAATGATATTGTGAATTTTCCGATTAATATCCCATGGGAGTATCAAACCATGTTTTTAACAAGGCATATTTCTCTTTCATGGGATCTTAAAAAATATAATATGGAATACACCCTTTTATTGATATTATATATATATATAACTATAGTATAGCAACATGAACATGTAATATGGTGAATTTTACATCATTGTATAAAAATAACTCAGAGTATACTTTAACCAATTCTAAGTATGCTTTATTATGTTTTGTTTTAACCCTACGATACTCATTATGGTGTCTAATCATCGTCTATAGATTTAATAGACATTCCACATATTCACAGTTTAAAAACCCATATTTTTTTAATCATTTTATTTCATAATATTTTACATTAATATACACATAACACAATCCCAAAATATCAAGATGTATAGTGATGGAATAATCAAATCATATGATAAAGCAAATTAGTAAATGTGAGCCATGAGGTATAACCAAAAGGTTAAAATCATAATCCTGATCATCAAATCATTGTGTACGACGATAATACCAAGGAATAAAGGAGTGTTGAAACACCATAAGACATTACTTCATCATCATAAGTGAAGCTTAACTTCAAAGAAATCATAACATAGTACGGTTATGCTAATCTCCAAAACCCCATACATGGTATCTCATAAGAAAAATATGTTACCCAATAGAATAGATTGTTATATAATTCTGGGCCCACCTATCACATTCAATTTATGTATATTCATTAGTGTTCCACTTTGAGCATATAACATAAAAACATCTTTTTTAACTATTAATCCTAGGATTATGGAGTTTGGAATACATTTATGGATGTGAAAAATGCATTAATTGATGGTATACCTAGTTGAATACCATTGAGTGGAAATTGGTAAAGATAATCACAACTAAAAATTTCATCATGGAAATTAAGGGGATAATTTGAAAGAATAATGGTTGTATGTGAGTATTCATAGAAAATTGTAATAAGAGCGAAATTTGTTCTCAAAATACCTTGAAATCATAGATACGGTAAACATATCTTTAATAAATGATTACAAAAAGTAAAATTAATATTAGAATATAGAGAACAACTTATGTAATTGAGTAAAAGGGAAGACGATTGATTAAATTACCTAGTGATTGTTATTATAAAATAATATTTTGAGATTCTTATGAGAATGGTTACACATTGGGAAGGATTTAGAGAGATATGGGGGGATGGGCTTCATACTCAATGGGTTTTGAGTGGGTAAGATTGGAATGTCAGGAGGGTATTTATTGAAAAAGGTGATTATTTATTTATTTCTAATCATTGATTTCGTACCCTATATATGAAAATAATAAAAATGAAAAACTTTCACATTATTATAGCACTTTCTACCATATAGGATGTATTTTAAATATTTTATCAGTATAGTAAGTGAACTCATTAAAATAAATCCATCCATGATGAGGTGGTGAGTCACATTCCTAAATAATTTTATCGTTGAAACCATAAAATATAATATATGTTTTTGAGGATTATTTATAGGTCATTATATTAATAAAATTACTCTAAAAGAAATTATTTTAAATAGGAAATTTATTTTTCAATATGGATTGGATTTATAGTATTAATTACACCAATTTTAGTTTGTTTTTATGTCATAATACATACCATATATTTATACCATAATTATTATTTAACTGAAAATTAACTCTCAGAAGGATATGAAAAATTAACAATTATAAAATTTTGATGCGATGTTTAATTTTTTTTTACCACAATCATTTTATTATTATATTTATTTCTATTTTTAATATAATATAGATATTTATACAAATATAATAATTTTTATGATGTAAACAACATTCTCACCCTGCCAAAAATTATATAAACATCATTATATCATTTTTTATATATTTAAAAACAATTAATTAATATATCAATTTCATGAAGACAACCTTTATTTAATAAATTATTGAATTTATAAAAATATTTGTTTAATTGAATGTAAATTAATTTTTCCCAAAAATATTATAATTTTTCATATAAAAATATAATTTCCAAAAAATAGTTATATAATATCATATATATATATATATATAAAGTAATAATGATTAATGTATTAAAATTCATTATTTTATAAATAATAAAATTTAAATTTTTATACTACTAGGGTCGAGATATATAAACCATATTACACTAGTTATGCCCATTGGTATTGTGTGTGATTGTGGTACATTTTTGAGGTGGTTTAAGGAATATGGTTTTAATTGTGAGCGCTATGAGAATAATATTCTCTTAAAATAGTTAAAATTGAGTTTTAGAAGTTAAATCTAATATTTGGATTGGTCAGGTGAAAATACCATTTATTTCATCTTCATATAATGCGCTCACAATTGTTATTCATAGGGAGTGATCATATTAGTTGAGAGAGTCACTTCCTCCTTCTGTGTTAATTTGACTTTATAATAACCCATAATATATAGTAATCATAATGGTAACTTTATAATAAATATAATAACCATGGTTTTGATTCTTAACTATATATTAAATAATATTTTTAATTTATAGATATATTTTATAATGGTTAAAAATGAAATTTTGTGAATGTTTTTAATAATTAAATTATATAATAACTCATTTATATAAAGGGGGATTTTATTTATATAAGATTAAGTCATTGCATATGATTTATCTATGTGGATTAAACATCAAATTTCAATAATATCACATGCTAATGAAGAACACAAGGTGTGATGTGGGATAAAGTAACAATAAATAACTGTACGATCATTTTTGTTTGATTCATGCATGACCATAAATCATTGTCATATTGATATGAATGAAATTAGAAGAATAATAACACTATGATTAATTTTCATTTTCATGTGAAGGATGAGAATTAACTAAAAATTATTGATTATTAATTATTTTATGAAGTACCATATAATAGGGAATAAATTCCATAAATAAAAAATTCATACCTCATCAATGGATCAATCACTGGCCAAAAACTATTATGAATCTAGGACATTGATGCACACCCCATAGACATATCATCATACTTGAGATCTAATGTTACGAGGCCAGAATCACATAAATGGAATACCACCACCTCCTCTCAAATATGTCTACGTAATATGAATAATCATAGGGATTCATCATAATAAAAAACGTTTAGAGGGATGTCCAAGACAAATGAATTAAATAAATTAAATAAATCCATTTAATTTATCTGACATATCACCTAGTGAAAGTCAATCAACCTAAAACATGATGTATATGAAATTTATATTGAAAATGGGGTAAATAAGAATGTTCTTAAACCAAAAACAGTATTATTTTTCTTAGATAAGAATATGGTCAATAGGAATTGTTTAACTCTAAATAATGCTCATGCACAATTTAATATAACTAACATTTTAATTAAGTTAATTATTGGGTAATACGACACTCATTGTAACACACAATGTTTTTTCTGATGTTTTTTATGAATATATTAAATTTATATCATTTTCAATGTTACATTCATCACTAATTTAATATTTTACTACACACAGCACTGTGTTATCTTTTGTTACATATCACATTCATTTTTAAAAAACCCATTTTATATTTGTCTATACATGATAAAATAAACCTAGCCCTTGAAATTAGTAATATGAATAGTCATAAATATTTTTTAAATATTATTTATAATTAAAGTATATAAATAAAATTATTGATAATTAAATATATAATTTATATTAATGTCTTTTTATGATTCAAAAATACTATTTTCTAAAAAATATATTTTCATGTCTTGTAGTGAAAAACAATAAAATCAATTTTGGAAAATTTTATAAAATTATTTGGATAAAATAATATTTATCTTTGAAATAATAATTTAAAAATTACAATTAGGTTACTTTTTGGTATTTTTTAGGAAGGTTTCATTTTTTGGTAAATGGTGGAAAACATTGAATTTTAATACAAAACTACCATTTCAGTTAAATTATTTGTAAAAATATTATATTATTAAATGGTTTTAATATAAATATAGTAATATATTACATCCATTAAAATAATTTTTCTCATTTTAATCTCTTTCATATTTAATTACAATATAAAATCAATGCAAACTTTTGATCATTTTTTCTTAAAAAACATGATTTCTTGTCGCATTCGTGAAATTTATTTTAAACAAAAATTTTCCACTATTGTGAATGGAATTTTAAATAATTGATTAAAAATATATAATTATAATAATTTATTTTATATAATAAGTTTTAATTAATATTTTACCAAAATTAATTGTAAAAATAGTAAAATTCTATTCGAGGGTTAAGGATAAATAGAATTTTGTGGGGGTAAAAATAAAATGACAAGGCTACAAAATGACCCAAATCATATTCAAACCCCATTTTATAGCCATATTTCTAATATTTACCATATATTATCAATAATAATAAATTTGGATCCTGGTGAGATAAAAAACATAGGTGGAATTATTTCATTTTGAAAGTGTGCCACTCACCCCACTTATAAAAGTCTACCCATTGTCCTTTCTTCCTAAAAATATCAAAACATTTTACATAGAAAAATATCAGACCCAATCACATGAATACTTCCCTCCTCTCATCCTAGAAGTTTTTTTGTACATAAATCTATTTTATAATACTTTTGGTGCAAACCTGTGGTGGATACCTAACGAATATGTAATGTTCATCAACATGCATTTTTTATTTTATGTCATCCTCAACCTTCATATATTCATATTATTCACTGATGATATAAAAACACATATATTCAATATACTTATTTTATTTTATTTTAAGTGAAATACCTAAAACCATATCCACTTCCATCAATTGGGTTACAGAATCATCATTCATGTGTCTGGAAAACTACAGCCTCACAACCTGATGTTATTCATTTTTCAAATACCATATCTCAAGGTTGTCTATGATGATGGATATAATGAATATATATCAATAAAAAAATTATATCTATATATTTATTATATAATTTATACGTTTTTAATTTATATTCGAAATGGAATGCAAAAAGAATAATCATTTGTACGGTGGAATACCTCCTCACGATGCGATGTGATTCATTTTTTCAGAAAAACAATTAACTTAAATATAAAAAGGATAATTATATGTGATATAAATGAATTAATAATTATATTCATGAAATATTTATCATTATTAAATAATAATATATCATTTTCCCTCTAAACTTTTCAGTCACTATCATGCGATAATGTTGTTCATGTTCATATAAATTATCATCATTACGAAGCGATGTGACTCTTTCCATTAATTCCTAACATAAATGATCAATATTTATAAATGTTTTTAAATAAAAATTATGTTATTTATGATATTATTGTTATTATATAAATATAAAATATCATTTACCACCATTCTACAACGATCATCAAAAAATAGAAATACTATTCTTGTTTATGTACGATATTCTCTCTCAATGATCGTAACATACTTTATTTATCAAAACCAACATTCATGATATTTATTAAAATACTAATTGATGTATACATTTTATAATTATTTCATGACTTTTGTTTTTGAGATTATTTAACCATGGTTAATTTAATAGGAACAAAAATAAATAATCAAAACATATACAAAAAAGAGATTATTACCCAAATCATGACGTTAAAATAGAATTGTAAATATTTGGGTAATAGAAGGAAATCCGTTATTCATACAGGATACTATAGATATAAGTATTTTTCTTTAATATATTTATCAAAAATAATATTTATAATACTGGAGGAATGAAAAATTATGAAGGATGATGAGACTTATAATATTGGATTTCGATTCTCTCTTTTATTAATAAGATATTTATTCCACAATCACCACTTATTAATTTTTTGTGGTGTATATTATAAACTTGGAAATGATATATCATTAATATTCTTATTCTAAAAAAATTATGTTCCATTTTTTGTTATAAATTAATGAGGATTATTATTCACGATATTACCAAAGAGGTTGCTACGTCCTGACATTAATCAAGGTAGAAACTGTTTAAATATTTATCCCAAATTCATAATGTGACATAGTGTGCCCACCTATTCACCCTGTTGTGGGTCTAGGAAAAATATTAAAATTAATTAAATAATTCATCTAGTTTAATATAAAATATAACAACGCTCCCTATTAAAACAATCTGGTTAATTTTTTTTAAAATACATTAAAAGGAAATAAAAATAAATTTAAGGATACAAAATGAAATGAAAATGGGGATTAAAATAAATAATATAACAAAATCATTTGTAGAAGTGTATAAGAAAATAAATGGGGTTAAACCATTTTATTAATTATTTTCCTTTTTCTCTCTCTTTTTATTTTTATTATTTTATTTCACTTCATTTTATTTATTTCTTATTTTTCTTATTTTCCTTTTCATTTTTCCTCTCCCTTTTTATCTGGTTTGTTTTTTCACTTTTCATCTCATCCTTCTGCCCTTGTTGCATCGCCCCCTGTAGTTCCACAAGAAGCGCCCCGACCTCGTCCTTCAATATCCAGATGGGACACTGTCCTTCAACTATTTTCATCACCATCAGGTGCGTAGTAAAGCTCTCTGTAAGGATAACTTCACCCCCAAAAAATCGTAAAATATCATTTACAATATGTCATGTAATATGTCATGGGTGGTTTCTACGCTAAATTGTGGGTTTTATAAAATCATATGATTAATTAATTTTTAGATAAAATCAATTATCTTCGTGGAGTATAGTATCCTCTAAGACAATGAGGTAGATTGTTTAAAATATTTTTAATATTTTTATTGTATTTCATAGATCACACATTGTGACTCTCATCGGTCCATAAATTATATCACATGACCTCTTAAACCCTTATTGATATGAATTATCTTTTTTAATTTGTTGTGATATCTTTGGATACTACTTTTGGTGTGCTGAGATATTTGGAATAAATTATATTAGCCCAGAATAATTATTTTTTAAATTTCTTATGCTGCGTTAATCCTCTTTGGTTGAGTGGTAAATCCAGTAAATTATTTAGGATAAATTTCAACCATGAATATTGGAGTTTTGTTGGGTTTTAGGCCTAATGATATCCTTACCTAAAATTCTAACTCTACTATGCAATTATAATATAGAAAAGTTCATTCTTTTAATTTATTTCTGATAATGTGTTCTAACTGTGGCTATTTGGATTGAATGATCATGAAGTAGGTCAATATGTTTTTCTTAAATTGTTTTATTGAAATTATAAATTTATACTCTATGGTATATTTTTATTTTAAAGATAATTAAATTCAGGGCAAGGAGAGGGAATGTGGGTTCTGTATTAAGGACCCACACATTAAATCTCTGTTCCAAATTGGCTGACCCCACTACATGTCGGGGAGGTGATGTCTTAAGCTTTTCCAGATTAGGGTTTCCCTGTGTTTTCTATATACTCCTGCGTGATATTGATTCCCTAAACGAAAAATGATGAAGGACCCATTAGAAAATTTTTAATGCCAGGCCTTGGGTGATACTCAACACCTCATGTGTGATAATAAGGACAAACTCATAATAAAACCATATCTCCAGCGATACATGGTAATTGAGAGATTTCCTTGGATGAGATAGATGGAATTGGATAAATTGAATGATGTATCATAGTTATACCTTTGAGATGGGTTCAGAGTCTAACTATAAACTTTAATATAAAAGTAAATATAATGTGTGGAGATTTTATTTGAGGCAGCATTGGGTACCTTTTGAACGGTGATACATTTATAGTTACTTCAAGAATGATTTTTTAAAACATAAATTATGCCCAATAAAAAGATCAAGATTGGGTTATGTTTCCTTTTGATTGTTATTTTTTATATCCATTTTATGTATATATACATCCTTCTAATTATGTGTACTTTATTCAGATTCCCAATTCAGACCGAAGAAGATGGTATGGGTGGATGTTTCTGAGATCCCGGACCAAGTTACAATTATTTTATTTTGTCTGTTTTATTATTCCATTTATCGTATATTGGAACCCTAAAATTTTTACAGAATGAAATGGATAGGATTAGAAATTTTGGGTGTCTACATACATGGATTTTATCACACACCATAATCAGGTGACAATGGGTACTCAAAATGACTTTATGTTTATGGTTATATATACGAATAAGTTTGTCATTCCCTATGCTTGATTGTTTATTTGAATTGGATTGAGCTTGGGGTAGAGGACTACACCTTATCTCAAGTTTCTGTTATTTTACATTGTGTAATTTTTATTACATCTTGATAGAATTATTTTTTTCTATTAATACTTCTGTTTTAGTACAGACCTCAAAGCATGACATTATTGTTTAACTAGTTGGATTTACCAACTTCCTCAATTACCATTATTCATTTGGGATTATTTAATTATTCTGCTGCACTTTTTTTATTTATATGCTTCCACTAATTTTTATAAATTTATTTTCATCCATTGTGTATTACCTATTACCTATGAGGGTATAGTCTCCCCCTTAGACTTGTTCAAAAGGCCCTTGCATTTAGATAGTATCCTATGGAATTTGGAGAGATGTTCTTAAGATCATGTGTCCAACCCAGTTTAGAGCACCCTTCTAGTGGAATTCAGGATGGGAATATTAAAAAGTGGTATCAGATGATTCCTTTTCCTTTCATCTCACTATTTGGGATAGACAAGAGACTAGGATATTGGGAATTGGAATATACCATTTTCTTGGATGTAGCTAACCCATGTAGAAGAGATCCCCATATTATTGTGTTGGGATTTGTATTATTGATTATGCTAATTATTTTTTATATGATTTCATCGTTTGGTGACACACTTTTCTTGTATTTTTATTGATATTGGTATTACTTAGATAATTGTTTTTACCATTTAAACCCGATGATATGAAGGAAATTCAATTACATGAATCATATTAGGCACTATATGAATTAAAATCATCTATATATTTCCATTCAATATCTACATTCAGTGTGTATCTTCTTGTTTTCATGTGAGTGTTGTGGTGTTTAGATGTAAAAAATTTACATGCCTATCTATTAAATATAAATATGGGATATTTTTTATATGTTAACTAAACATTACCTAATAAATAAGTGGTGTGAATCGTTTTTTTATCCTTCTATTTTTTCTTTTCCTTATCAACACATGACTCTGGTACTAGGATATCTATTGGGATGTGATCATAGGAAGGCTATGTACCTACCCACATTATTTCACTTTTAATAGATTTCCTCATCTTTTGTTTTTGTTGAATGACTTGGTTTTAAAATATAGTACTTTTTTGGAATCATGTCTCTTGACACTCTGATAGGAGTCAGGAAAGAGGTCATATGCCAGTTCCAAGAGCGCCTCTTGAGATAGGTGGATACAACATATTTTGGAATTTATATAACCTTTATATGTCTGGCATCAACTTCATTCATGCAATGATATTTATAGCTTCTTATCATGATCTGGAGGATTTCTATCGTCGATAGATTTCCTTCAAAGGACCTAAGGGTGACACATATCTACATAAACGAGAATGGGATATGCAGGCTAAGTGAGAGGGAAATAAATGTGCAAGACTAGGAAGGGTGACATCTCAATTATCATGTATCCTCAAGAGAATTGAGGGAACACAACAAGTGGAATTCCCTCCCATTGTGGATTGTTTCCGGGATGACTTCCCTAATGATTTCTAAGGATTAACTCCCTTTATAGAAGTGTAGTTTACTATTGATCTAGGGGTAGGGGTGGCACCCATGATTTTTCCTCCTTATAAGATGGTACCTACAGAGCAACAAGAACTCAAAAATTAGCTTGAATACCCTGATGCTAATAGTTTTATCAGACCTTGAAGATTGTTGTAGGGTTCACATATTATTTTGTATAAAAAGGATGGAAGTGCCCTCAGATGTTTCATGGATTATCATCGACTCAACCAAAATACTATTATGAATCAATATTGGTTACCTTATATAGACGACCTCGTCAACCAGCTCTGAGAAGAAACTATTCTCTCCAAAATTTATATGAGGTTTGAATATCACTAGGTCCATGTGCGACCATTGAATATACCACACAAGGCATTTTGGAGAAGGTAAGACATGAATGCGTGTTTGGTTATGATTTTCGACCTAAAAAATGATCAGGAAGTTATCATGGATATGATGAATTAGTTTTTTCAACCAAACCATGATTCATTTTTAGTGGTTCATATTGAATACATAATGGAGTATTCATCTTTCAGACACAACCATGCAACCCAAATTGAGATCATTCTGAGTATACTGAGAGGAAACTAGATACATGCAAAGCACATCAAATGGCACTTCAGGATCAATAACGTTCACTTATTAGGTCATATATTATCTAAGTAAATCATATTTTTTGACCTATAAAAGGTGACTAAAATAGTTTAATAAGATAACCCTTATACTGTTTTCAACATATACAGCTTCTTAAGGATTTCTGGATATTATTGGTGTTTCATCTAGCATTTCTCCCTCTTAACAGCACATCATAGGGCCCTGAAAAAGTTGGGTGTATAGATCTTCTTCTAAATAGATGAGAAAAATAATTTTAGATTTTAAATGTAATACAAACATCAGTTATGATCCTCTTTTTTCATGATCTAAGAATAATCGATATCCTTTAATATTATTCTTCAAGAATCGGACATGGTGTAGTTTTGATATAGGGTGATCGAGTCATGGATTATGCATCCTAATAGTTGAGACCTCATGAGGGGATCTATACTACACACGAACATGAGTTAGAAGATATGGTTCATGGGTCATGTTGTTGGAGACACTAGGTATTGGGTGAGAGGTTTTTGTTTACATGGAACACAAAAGCTTCAAATATATCACCACACGGAAAGGCATGAATTTGAAGTAGTTCTAGTGGGTCGAATACCTAAAATCATTTAATTTTTAACATTATTATACGCATAGTAAGGGAAATTCCAAGGTTTACACATTGAGCCGCAAGAGGTGTACACAAGCCATCTAATAAGCCGGTAGTGAGTGACTTATGATGGCTTTGTTTTCTGAGTTGCATCTGGAGGTTCTAGAATAGTCTGGGAAAATAGTTATAATAGATCTTATAGTGACATATTATCTTCTGGATAGAGTCCATATGCAATAGTTATCTTATCCAAAGTGCTCTTTTTGAAAGAAATCACCACTAGAGGGAGCCCTCTTCCTAGATTGGTTTTTGATGACCGTGAAACATTACTCTACTTTGTCTGAGTATGGGTACCTTAAGTTATAAGAGAATAACGAAGGAAGGTATCTCATTACACTATTTTTTAAGCTCATCATATACTTACTATTATATACATATAAATGTTTCATCGGTAATGGTGGTTGGGTATAAAGAAAGATATAGCAGGTTTCATCACATGATGCTCCTCCAGTCCGTAGGTGAAGGCATAACACCAAGGGCCTACTAGACATCTACATCCTCTATCCCTTCCTTAGTAGAAATTTCATGACATGACCATGGATATTGTTACATGATTTCTAGATCTCTTCAAGGAAGCGATTCGGTATGGGTGATTGTCAATAATTGAAAAAATACACAAACTTCATATATATCTAGAAGACCTTCTCTATTCATTAGTTTGGAAGGATATATATCTAGGAGAAAGTGAGACTTACTGGAGTACCTCATTATATTCCCTCAGACAAAGACATCACATTACTTCATGGTTTTGGAAAGGGTTGAAAAATGCAATGGGTTCGCAGGAACTCTAGAGTACAACATATCACCCTCAGACCCATGGGTAGTCCGAGCGGACCATATGAGTGTTGGAGGATATATTATGGGAATTAATACAAGATTTTTTAGGTTATTGAGAGAAATATATTCATCTTGTTTAGTTTAACTATAATAAATTATTTTCGGAAGAAATTCAAAAATCACCATATGAGGACCTCTATGGTAGACTGTTCCATTTACTATAATGATGGATCGAAGTAGGTGAGGTTTCTCTATAGGGACCTCATCTCGTTATAGAGATATTTGAGAAATTTTAACTGATTTAAAAGTATTTTACTATAGCTTAGTCCTGATAGAATTCTTTTACTGATCATCATCGAGATATATCGAGCCATTCAAGATAGTGGAGAGTTGGGTCGATAGCCTATTATTTACAATTACCTCATAGGTATTGTCACAAGAATGACAACTTCCATGTATCTCAGCTTCGATAGTATCATCCAGACCCATCAGATTCATTTTATCATGATGATATCAGGCTCAAAGTAGATGCTTCCTTTGAGGAGTGTCAGATCCGTATCATCGACCATAACATAAAGGTTCTTTGAGTATGCAGTTCTTCTATTCTATGGGTTGTGGTAGCATTGATGTATTAAATATGAGACCTATGAGTAGGAGACTAATGTTCATGCTCAATCACCAAAGATTTTCATAGATGATGTTATACTACACTTGGATTGGAAGCTCATAGATGATTTGTCTTATATTAGAGAGGTTGTAACCTGCCAACGTTAATCCAAGTAATTACGGTTTATTATTTTAGTCAAATATTTAAAATAACCTAGTTCGCACGATTGTGCACCATGTTATGGGTCCTAAGCAATAATTTAAATTATTTAAAAAATTTCATGAGTTTCATGTAAAATATTACACCACACCTTGGTGTAACATTCATGTAGAAATTATATTAAAAAGGGATTAAAAATGAATATAATTTAATTTTAATGATTAAAAGAAATGATATGGGAATAAAAATAAATAACACAATAAATGCGGTTAGAGAAGAGTATAAATATTTAATATAGGTTAAACCATTTTGTTAATTAATTTTTTTTCACCACCATATTTATTTTTATTATTTTAATTAATTTTATTTTAATTGTTTTCCTTATTTATTTTACCATATCCTTTTTCCTCTCCCTTTTATCTCATTATTTTTGTTCTATTTCTCTATTCCCTTTCCCCTAGCTACGTCACCCCCAATAGCACCCATTATAGTACACCGACCTCCTACTCCTTCGAAATCCCATTGTGAACTTGTTCCTCTTCATTTTATTTTCCATCAGGTGAAAATTAAATCTCTCTATAAGGCTAACCAAATGCACCAATAATTTTAGGATCTCATCCACTATTTGTCACACAATCTTCCATTGTAGTTTTTTACAAAAAATTGGGGGTTTTCTAAAATCATCTTTATTTCTTCCATTTTAGGTAAAAACATAGTTCGTTGTGGAACGTAGGATTATGTACAGTTATAAGGTAGGGTTCCTACCCTCTTTTCCATTATTTCATTGCATCTTTTAGATCGCACATTGTTCCACTCATCTGTGTCTACTGGTGATATTTAATTTTTTCTACTATGATTTAATTAAATTCATTATATTGACTATTTCAACCTTGATTGAGATGAACTAGATTTTTTAATTTTTTTTACGACATCATTGGATACCCCTTTGGGGGTGCCATCATATTTGTTCAAAATTCTATTATCCCTGAATAATTAAAATATTAATTTCATGTTTTTTGCAACCCCTCTTTGGTTGTATTTTAAATTAAATTAATTATTTCAGATAAATAGGAACCCAAATGTTTTTTTGTTATGTTTCTTATTCTTAATGATTTCCTTGTTAAAAAATAATACCATTATATTCTATTATAAAAGATAAAAGTGTATTTTTTCTTCTTTTTCAGATAATGTTTTTGTTTATGACGGTTTGGCTTGAATGATCAGGATGTTCATGGCTCTTTGTTTCTTAAATTGTTTTATTACAATTATAACCACATACTCGATGATATCTAATTATTTGAAATATATTTAAATTCAGGGTGGGGAATGAGAATGTGGGTTCCATATTAAGGACCCAATCATGGACTCTCTATTCCTGATTGGTTACAACACTATGCAATGGGGAGTTGATGTATTTCGATTTTTCAGATGAGGGTTTCCCTGATATTTTTATATACTCATAGATGATATTGATTCCCTATGGAACAATCGAGGTTGGACCCATTTGAAAAGTGGCTATTCCAAACCTTGAGTCATACTCAGCCACTTATCTATGGTACCCTAGATGTACTAATGATAAAACCATACCTCGAGTGATAGATGGTATTTAGAATGATTTAGTTGGATGAGCACGGTTGTATTGGATAAATTGAAGGATATACCATAGATATCCCTTCAGAATGGGCATAGAGTCCAACTCAAAACATTAATAAAATAATAATGATAACATGTATAAGATTTTGTTTCATGTAACTTTGGGTTCCTTGTGAATTTCAATACCTTTTTGGTTTCTTGATTCACACTTTGTTGAAACATAAATTAGACCCAAGATAATGTAAAATATTTGGGGGTATTCCCCCCTTTTTCATAACATTTATTTTTTAGCCTATTATGTATATAAACATCCTGTTATTATAGTTACATTATTTATATTCATGTATTAGGCTGAAGCTTGTGGTATGGGTTGATTCCATTGAGTACCCAGAACAAGTTATACTTATATTATTTTGATTATTTAATTGCTTGAATTTATTGTATGTTGGAATTTTGTTTTTGTTTACAGCATGAAATGGAATCATTGAGACATCATAAATGATGACCAACTGGGATTTTATCTCACACTCTTCTTGGGCACCATTGGTTACCCGAGTAGACATTATGTCAGTTGGCATGGATACCAGGAAGCATTCATCTCCCTATGCTTGATTAGATTTCTATTTCAGATAGAGCTCAGGGGAAGAGGACAAAGCCTTTACTCGAGATGATATTTTCTAAATTTTTGTAGTTTTCATTACAATTTGATAGCATACATGTATTCTTTCATTCCATGCTTTAATTTTAATATATGCATCAAAACATGACATCATTATATAGCTTGTATGATTTACCATCATCCTGACTTTTCATTTATTCAGTAGGGATTATTTAATTGCTTCTATTGAAGTTTTAATTTTTATATGCTTATGTTAATTATTATAATTTGTTTTCATCCGATGTGTATTCCCTATTACCTATTAGGTCATAGTCTCCCCCACAGACATGTTAAAAGGCCCTCTATGCTAGATGGAAGCCTCTATAATTTTGGGAGATGCGCTTGTGGTCATGTGGCCAACCCAACTCGGAGGACTATTCCAGTGGATTCTGGGATAGGGATGGTACAAAGGTAAAGGGTTTCAATCACACATTAATTTTTTGTGAGACACCTGCCAGATAGAGCACATATTTCTTTTATGTAGTTTATATTCTACCAAGGAATGTATTTTATCCTTATTATCCATAATATTTATGGAATTTTAATATTCATTTGAGTATCCCTCATGGATTTATGGTTTAAATGATACCAATGTGGTAATATATTTTTGTGTCAATTTGTATTCTTTGAGAAGTATGTTATGTTATACAACTATATTCATTAATAGGGTGTATATACAACCCCTTTGACATATAATATCATTAATTTATATGCCCTCATGATATTTTATGTTAAATTTAATGTTATTACTCCACAGGGATTATGTTTAAATGTTACTAATGTGGTAAAACTTTTATGTCATAATCTCATTGTTTATCTAGATTTTTTTATTATGTTTCCGATGATAAAATATTATGATCCGTCTTTCAAGAAAATAAAGAATTTTCTTATCCTATATTTATTTGTAATATTTTTATGTAATATTACAATCCTTTCCACTTTTTTATACACTTTATGAAAGGTTTTTGTTGGTCGGAGTTGTTTACTAAAGAAGGGAGGGGTGAATTGAGTAACTATAAAAATTCTTGTTAAAAGAATATTATTTTTAAAATAAATGATTTCCCCAAATATAGATACAGCCCAGATAATCAAGGTTATACTATTATAAGAGTTTTAATTTTTAAATAACTTCTTAGAATATTGATTAATTCTCATTAATTTTAATTTGTATTATTAAAATTACATTTGAAGTTATCCTATTAAGACAAATAAGATATAACATCTTTCCAAGACTAACTATCAAAGTGAAATTATAGTTTTCTGGATTATGCAATAATACAGTAAAATGGTGAAGACTAAATGAAAATTGCATAGCAGATATGAAACAAGTGGTTCAATCTCAAGCTGAGACCTAATCACTCCACTTGGTGATCACATGCAACCAAGCAGTTTATATAAATAAACATTGGTCCACACCCTGGATCGGGGTTAACAACAGCACACAGACTGTCACGGCCACACAGGGACCTCTTCCATAATTTTCTTCGGTAAACACAAATAATAACCTGGACACACAGGGACCTCTTCTGCAGTTATCGTGAAAAAAAAAGTATAAAAAGTTTGGTGTAAGGATTTATAAATCCTCCAGTTTAGCACAAGAGTCAGTGTGTGTTTGGAATATATAGAGTATACATACTTCTCAAAAATAAGTAAAGAAATCACTAAGAGAGAATAGATATGAGTTTAGAATGATCTAGTGGTTTGAAGTGCAGCTCTGGACACCATTGATTAAACTGATTTGCTTCTGAGTCCTTCTCTGGTTTTTGTCTTGAAAAATAGAGTGTCGCGATTCAGCTTGTCTTCATTACAAGTGTTAATAATGTGAAGGTGTTCTCTGGATTTCAGTGTACTTTGTATGAATTTCAGCAGAGAAATATTCCATGCATGAGACAATTATTTCTTTGAAAATATTACAATGTGTACTTTGTGGTCGTGCTCAGGCTTGTTTTTTGTTCAGTATCATGCTTTCTTGCTCTTCGGCACGCTTCACTCTTTATCTTCTAATGCATGAGTATTAGCCAATAAGTTCCATGTGCTTCATACCTCGTACCTCGTACTATGTGTAAAAATAAAAATTAATTATGTCAGTTCATTAAAGGCATAAAATATGATCATTTGAAATTAAATTGAAAGGTGAAAAAATACATTAAGAAACGGTGGCACAGTAAGTTATGAAAACGAAGTCTCCTTCACGGGGTCTGAGTGTCATGATGTCTTAGTGTCATGATGTCTTGTTCACGGTGTCTGAGTTCTACAGTGCTTGAGTGTCACAGTGTCTTGCTTACGGTGTCTTTCTTCACAGTGTCTTTCTTACGCTGTCTGGCTTCACTGTGTCTGGCTTACAGTGTCAGGATTCACAGTGTCTAGCTTACGGTGTCAAATTATGCTGTCTGGTTACGGTGTCTGGCTTACGATGTCTTGCTTATGGTGTCTGGATTATGGTGTCTTTCTTACTGTGTCAGGTACATAGGCAAATAACTGTATTCATATTTAAGTAGTGATATTCATGAAATGGATTGAACTTAACCATTATAAAGCACGAGATAACATGAAACATAAATAAACATGATTGGATATACTATAGTAGTTAACTAGATTGAATAATATTTGTGATCATTAATGAGATATGTGATCATTAATGACATTTGTGATCATTAAAACATGATTAATACATGAGGAGTCCAACATTATCCCCCTCTTTAATGATCAGAAATCATGTACAGTGAAAGTGTAAATTAGATTCAACTAAAGATACAATACCATATAGAAACTTCACCCCCTTTTGGGATTATCAAATAGTTTAAAGTAGAGATAGGAAACAGTGCATATTCCATTAATAGGAAACATTATGTTGTACAAAATAAAGGTGAAATACAAAAAAAGGACATCTCTATCAAAAAGGAGAAAGCACTGGACTTCTTTTGGGATTGGCCTTCTATTTTCCTTTAGCAACTACATAAGAGGAAGCCATAGGGTAAGTGGTTGATGATGAAGAAGGCAGAGACATGGTAGTTAAAGATGGTAAAGGGATACCTTCAAAGACTGAGGGAGCCAAGGTAGGAGTAGTAGAAGATCTATGCAGTTGCTGATAAAGAATCACATGCCTGATCTAACTGAGAGCTTGGCCAAAAGACAAGGTAGTTGAGGCTAAGATAGAGGTGAAGGTAGGCAGTCCAGGTCTGAGAGGTGCAGCCACTGGAGCAACAATTATTTTACTTTGGATATGAAGATAAGGTCTCAGGAGTTTGTTGATGCCTTCAATAATATCTCCACCATACTGCATGGATTTTTCAAAGTCATATTTGTTTTCCATGAACTTTTCCAACAATTGGGTAAACTTGGTTACCTTCTAGACTTGGTTTTTGAAGGCATGAGTCACATGAAGAATTCACAGATTGTCAACAAGGTATTGGAAGTGGTTGGTTATATTAGTCCTGGAGAAAATTCAGTTGAAATAGAAGTCCAAATTCTTTGAAATTTCCTACTGGGCATCATTTTCATGCTTGGAGTGAATTTGTACAAGATCAAGAACATTATCACTGTTCTTGATAACTTCAAAGAAAGAATCCACATTAATGAACCTAGAAGCATTCTGAATCTCTTCATTGACTATAGATCTAAGGAAAGAACTATCCAAGGAAGGTGTAGAGGATTGGCCAGAGGTATTAGAATCTTTGATGGATGTGGTCAGATATTTGAGCTAATTTAGTACCTTTTGAAGACAAAAAGTGTACTCATCAGTGAGTCTATTAAGATTCACCACAAGCTCTCTAATTTCCTTCAACATCTGTTTGTGAATTTATAAAATCTTTTCATCGAAGGATGCCAGATAAGGGTGAATCTGAGACACAACATCCCAAGAGATTTGAGAAACAGTGGGTGCTAGAGGAGCAGTAGCAGGCTCTAATCTCGAATACAGTTCTTTCTGCATGTCTTCCACAAAGCTTCTTAGGGTTGTGACTTCATTACTGAGTAACTTATTTACAACTCGTACTTCTTGAATCTCATGGATAATCTTAGTTTATATATGCTAAATGATCTTTTCCAATAATAGTGAGGCATCTCTCTAACTAAAAGTTTTCACAGGACGAGGTTGGGAGTTTGTATGTTTCTAAACTCTAGACAAGAGAGTGTCTCCAAATTACTTCAAATAATCTTTATAGACCAATGAAAACTGTTCAGATAAAGGTTCAGGGGTAGGAATTGGTACAGTTCTAGGTTCAAGTTCCTTATCTGGGGAAAATATTGTGAAAGATTTCAACTAAAACAGTGAAGAGAGATCAAGCCAAGTTGCAGTAACCTGCTGAGACTCATTTACATCATTAAAACTGAGAAATTTGTACTGAGTGTCCACAAAAATTGAATCAATTGGATGTGAGGCTTCATTAAGATCAAGATTTGGGGTTTTTTACCCCTCAAAAGGTGCCTCCATCTCAAGAGTGAGAGGATAAAGAGCTTGGTCAAATTCCATAGCTTCATTTCTGAGTTCCTCATTCATTTCATGTCTAGCCTGCTGAAAGGCCATCTCCTTCCACTCTTCAGCAGAGGGTATTATTTCAGGAATATATTGTTCCATAGGTATTTATTCCCGATTCACTTCAAGAACATCATAAATTTCTTATAAATTTTCTTCTCATATGATAGGGATTTTTTCAAGATTTTCTTCTTGCATGGTATGCTTCCCAGATTCTATCACCACTGATTCTTTTCTATCTTCGAGTTGGATTTCCAGATTGACATCTTCACTAGGGGTAAGAACTTCTTCTTCCAGAACAACAGGAGGAATAACATTCATTTCTTCCTCAACAATAAATACTTCCCTATGAGGTACTTCAACCTCTTCTTCCTCTTCTTCAGAATACTCAACACGTTATTTTGTTTCCAAACCCGAATAAGAAATGTCTTTTGGCCTTGATGGATAATCGACAGGATTACAAATCTCATAAACCTGATTGTTGTCTTCCACTGATTTTATTTCCAAGGATTCTAGTTTATTTTCATTCTCCTAATGGTGACTTTAGAGATACAATATTCACAGTCCATAATGACTTCTTCATTAGGTCCAACTGTGCCTTTAGAAATAAGCATGGATGATATTAGGTGAGATTAGAACAGAGAGGTGGATTTGGATGTAACCTTGATCCACTCACACATATGGTGAATAATGAACTTACACATGTTTATCTTGTGTCCATTCTTCATGAGATGAATCAAAAACACATCTTGATACTTTAACACCGCAAAATCACCTTTTCTCAGATTAACAAGATTTTGAACAAACTTAAACAGCAGCCTTCTATCTCTATCATGTTTAGCAGTGATGGCACTTCTCTTGGTGCCATTTCTAGTTAGGGTTTTCATAGTATCTTAAAGATCAATGAAATCAGTTGTAGGTGGAGGTTTTCTCTCATAATCATCAAAAATACCTTCATGAGGTATCCTAAGGAATTCTACCTATAACCTCGATGAGAAGGAGCATATTTGGCCATTGATCCAGCTCCTCACAACATAACTTTCACCAGATTCAAAAGTGAACTATCCGTACTGGTAGAACTGAGATACTATCCTAGGATAGATTGCTCTATTCTCCCTTGAGAAACATTCTAACTAGCCTTGTTCTTTTAACACTTTCAAAACTAGGGATTTTATTGATAGAATCCATTCGCTGCAGATTTATTTTTCAGGTACAACACAGTGATTTACCAGATTCGGTTTTAGAGGTCCTTCGGGCGTTATCTTTGGTGAAATTTTCTTTCTTATTCGAGCTACGCTTCTCAGGTGTGGATAACTGTGGACGTTTCGTTCTTGGAATCCACTAAGGGTTCGAGAGAGGGAGGGTTGCAAGGTTGAAAGGGTTCAAGACAAGTGAATAAGAGAATATCCGAGTGAAGAACCGAGTGAATCTTTTTGTTTTATCATTTAGGAATGTCAATCGTCACAAAAATATAAATGTGAGAATGTAAAATAGGTGAAATAAAAAATTATTGTGATATAGGATTATTGAAAATCAAAATAATTGTCACTGTGAGACCGTGAATGGTCGTTTTGGTAAGACAGTAAGTAGTCATCATGGTGAGACAGTAAGCAGTTGTCATGGTGAGACAGTGAGTGAACATCAGTGAGCGTTACAGTGAGACAATAAGTTATCATCATAGCGAGACAGTGAGTTGTCTTCACAGTGATAATGTAAACATAAGAGATAGTGATTGAGAAACTATAATCCTGAAACAGTAAAGTAAAACAAACTAAAATGATGAACAATAAGACAAGTAAGATATCTATTTGATATTTATCATTCCATGATCATGTATTATGTAGTCTCTTGTCTCAGAATTTAATGGTTTGGTGAATATATCAGCATGTTGATATTCAGTAAAAATGAATTCAAAGGTGATATCACCTTTTTGATAATGATCTCTCAAAAATTGATGTCTCACATCAATAAGTTTTTTCCTAGAATGTGAAACATGATTTTTTGACAATTTAATAGCACTTATGTTTTCACAATTTATTGGTACATGTATGAATTGAAATCCATAATATAGTAATGTGTGTTTCATCCACAAGATTTGTGCAGAACAACTTCCATCAGCCATGTATTTAGCTTCTGCAGTAGATAATAAAACCAAATTTTGTTTCTTACTACACCATGATACATGTGACATGCCTAAAAGGTGACATGTTCCAGAGGTGCTCTTTCTATCTCACTTACAACCACTAAAGTTAGCATCATAATAACTGACTAGTTCAAATGATTGTACTTTAGGATAGAATAGTCCAAGATTGGGTGTATGCTTGAGGTATTTGAATATTCTATTTACAATATTTAAATGAGATTCTTTAGTATTTGCTTGAAAATGAACACACATACACACAGTAAACATAATGTCTGGACAGCTAGCAGTTAATTAAAGAAAAATTCCAACCATTCCTCTATAAGTGGTTTGATCAACTGATTTTCCATCTTCATCAAGATCCAACTTACAGGTGGTACTCATGGGAGTGTTACTACTTTAAGTGCTATCCAATCCAAATAGTTTTAGAAGATCTCTAATGTATTTACTTTGAGTTAAAACAATTCCATCATTATTTTGAATGATTTTAAATCCATGTAAGAATTTTAGTTCACCCATTAAACCCATTTCAAATTCATTTTGAATCATTTTATAAAAATCAATACATAATGAATTTTTTGAAGATCCAAAAAGAATATCATCTAAATAGATTTTAAAAACTAAAACATCATTAAAAATTCTTTTTATAAAGAGGGCAGGATCAATATTCCTTTTCTAAAGCCTTTGGAAATGAGAAAAGTACTCAATATGTCATACCAAGCTCTTGGTTCTTGTTTTAAACCATATAAAGCTTTTGATAGTATAAAAATATGATTGGGAAAATGAGGATCTGTAAATCCTGGGGTTTTTTTAGCAAAGACATCCTCAGCTATATACCCAATTAAGAATGCAATCTTAACAACCATTTGATATAGATTGAAAATCAGATGTGCAGCCTAAGCAAGTAGGATTCTGATGGTTTCAAGTCTAGCTACTAGAGAAAAGGTCTCCTCATATTCAATTCCTTCTTCTTGACTATAGCCTTGTGCAACTAATCTATCCTTGTTCGTAATTATATTTTCAGCTTCATCTTACTTATTTATAGACGCCCATTTAGTTCCTATGATGAATGTGTCCATGGGTCTTTCAACAAGTTTCCAAACATTGATTCTTTCAAACTGATTATGTTATTCTTGCATGGCCATTACCCAAAATTAATCATTTATGGCATCATCAATGTTTTTAGATTCTAGTTGTGACAAGAAGGCTTGATGTTCAACCTGATTTTAAGAGAATCTCTAGTTTGTGTTCCGTTCACTAAGTATCCTACAACATCATCTAAGGGATGGGTTTTAAGGGTTCTAACCATTCTAGAAAAAGAGGGACTTGTGATTTCAGGTTCATTAACAGATTCCGGTTCATTATGACACTTTTGAAGGGAATTTCTAGAGTTAGATGTTTTCACAGATTATTTCACAGAGGAATTCGAGGATTTTGAGTTGATGTTCAGATTTGATACACCATCCTTCAGATTTTCTAGGATTGTTCTGGGCACATGTGGATCTGTTTAATCAAATATGATATGAAATGATTATTCCACACATTTAGTTCTCTTATTGAATACTCTATATGGTTTAATTAATATTGAGTAACCTAGGAAAATTCATTCATCGCTTTAGGATGAAAATTTGTCAAGATTATCCTTAGTGTTGAGAATAAAGAGTTTGCAACCAAATGCTCTAAAGTAATTAACCTCAGGATTCATATTGTTTCAGAGTTCATATGGGATTGTTTTGGGAATTGGTCTAATCAAGACTCTATTTATTATGTATCATACTATATTAACAGCTTCAGGAAAAAAGTAAATAGGTAAGTCATATTCACTATGCATTATTCTAGAAATTTATTACAACGTTCTATTTCTTCTTTCTACAACACCATTTTGATGAGGTGTTCTAGGGGCAGAGACATTCTGATTATAACCATTCTGTGAGAAAAAGGATTAAAACTCATTATTTTCAAACTCACGACCATGATCACTTCTCAATGATTTAATTGTAAGGCCACTAACATTTTCTACAGACATGGAATACTTAGTAAAATAAGAGCAGGCTTCACTATTGTGATCCATGAAGAAGGTCTTGGTATATCTATAAAAATCATCTATATGAACAGAAACATAGTGATACCAATTTAATGTAGAAAATCAAGATGGTCCAAAAAAATCCACATGAACCCATTCGAGAGGTTGAGAAGTAGAATATTATTTCTTTGATTTGAAAGTGATTTTGTGTTGTTTTCCCTTTTGACAAGGATTACATACTTTGTCATTTCGAAACTCAAGTTTGTGTAAGTCTTTAACTATGACTTTTTCTAGTTATCTTTCTAAGGGAATGAACATTATAGTGTCCCAGTCTCCTATGCCTAAGCCAAGATTCTTTATGAAATACACATAAGCATGAATCATTTTGAGAGGATAAGGAATCAAAATTAACAGAATAAACGTTATCATTCCTTGATGAAAAAAATAATAATTAATAATTATAATTACTGACATTACAGACATAATATTCAAATTTAACATGATATCCATCATCACATAATTACGAGATACTAAGAAGATTATATTTTAATCCATTAACAAACAGTACATTAGAAATTAAAATCGAATCAGATTTACCAATATGGCCGAATCCAATGATCTTCCCATTGGAATTGTGACCAAATGTGACATGTCCTCCATATAATTTTATCAGGTTCTTAAAGCATGAGTAGTATCCTGTCTTGTGCCTTGGACAAACACTGTCCAAGTACCATAGATTCTTGCAGGAGATCTTTAAGCACCTTTCCTAAAGCATGATCAAGCAAAGACAGATTTTGGTACCCTTACTTGTTTGGGTCCAGTAACATTAGTAATAAGTGCTTTAGGAACCCATATTTGTCTCATAGGTTTCCTATAAGCATTATGTAATGTATTTGAAAAATAAACTATATTTGGTCCACAAGAATTTGATGTAGTCGAATATGCATCATGACTTGAGCTAATTGAGTTGTGTCCAAAACTGAGACCAAAACCATATGTCCTAGATTTTGAAACAAAATTTGTTCTACCATGGTTTCTTTTACTAGGTTGATAACCAATTCCAGTATTGTATTTAGGGGAAATTTGTTTTCCTAGCATTTGGGTGAGGTTATTTTTCCCATTAGTAAACTTTCCTATGTTAATTTTTAATTTCTCATTAGAAATTTTTCGTTCATTGTTTTCTTTGAGCATTTGATCATTTTTATCCTTTTCAATAGTATGTTGAGATTTAACATTTAATGTTAGAGCATGGTGTTTGTTCAATGATTTATATTTATCTTTTCATTCATTGCATGTCTCTTCAAACATGTTGCAATATTAAAAAATTTCCTCATTAGTCATATTTTCAGAGTCACTTTCCTCTTCAGAGTGGTATGAATTATGTACAAAAGAGTTCAGTGTTAACTCAGATGATTTTTTCATAAAAACATATTTTTTTAGACAGTTCATTATGTGTTTTCTCTGAGTCGCTTGAACTATCCCCAGAGGCACTCCAAGTTTCTTCAATTTCCTTTTTGTACTTCTTGTACTTGTCCTCATATTTCTTCTTATACTTGAGCTTTGTACAGTGAGCCATTATATTTCCTTTGTGCTTAAATTCATAGCTTATAATCTCATCGGTTTTGTCACTTCTTTTCCAGTCCTTCTTCAAGTTTATTTTTAGATAATACTTTCTCTTGAAGTTAGGATTTCTGAAAAAGTTCTTCTTTTTGGAAAATCATTTGAATCTTCTGGCCAGTTGATCCATCTCCTCATCACTATTTGGTGATTATTGTTCAATGGTGGAACTTTCCCCCAAAGCTTCCAGATTCCCTTTGTCTTTGTGCTTCAAAAATATGGTCTTAAATTCTTACAGATTTACTCTTTGGTTCATCCTTCTCTTCTTTTTTTACTTTCATCTCTTCCTCACACATCATCAGTTTCCCAATGAGTTCTTTTACAGTTATCTTGCTGATGTCGCATGATTAACTAATTGAGACAGTGGTTCCCCTCCATCCGTCTGGTAGACATCTAAGGACTCACATGATCCATTCTTTGGCAGGGACTTCTCATCCTAGAGAAATCATTGTGTTGAAAATCTCATTGAACCTGAGATAAATGTCAGAAATAGGCTCATCTGGTTTCATTTTAAAATTATCACATTTTATAGTATAAGTATTATGTCCCATTTCCATTACACTAGATGTGCCTTCATGTGATACAGGCAAGGTATCCCAAATTTCATGGATAGTTTTACAAGAAGAACTCCTCTTAAATTCTTCATCTCTGAAGGAATAGTACAAAGAATTCATGTCATTGCAATTGTTGTTATAAGAAAGTTTGGTAGGTTCATCCCATGTAATTCTATTAGTTATAGGAAGTTTTTATTCTTCTATAATGGATGTCCAAATTTCAAAGCTCATACTCTCCAGATGCATTTTAATTTTAATTTTCCATTGAAAATATTTGGTACCATCAATGAATAGTGGTATTTTGGTTGCAGATCCTTCCAATCTTTTTTCCATACTAACAAATTACATTAAAAGTGCTAGAAATTTAGAATTAATAGTAATTTATAGATCTTTAATGTATAACTACAATCATATTTGAGTAAGATTACACAGAGTCCGAATAAAGAAACCTTTGATACCAAATGTTGGTCGGAGTAGTTTACTCAAGAGGGGAGGGGTGAAATGAGTAACTATAAAAATTCCTGTTAAAATAATATTATTTTTAAAAGAAATTATTTCTGCAAATACAGATACAGCCTAGTTAATCATGGTTATACAGTTATAAGAGTTTGACTTTTTAAATAACTTCTTAGAAGATTGATTAATTCTCAATAATATTAATTTTTGTTATTAATATTACTTTTTAAGTTATCCAACTAAGACAAATCAGTAATAACTTCTTTCCAAGACTAACTATCAAAGTGAAATTAGAGTTTTTTGCATTATGCAATAAATCATTAAATCAGAGATGACTAAAATAAAAAAATACAGAGGATATGAAAATAGTGGTTCAGTCTCAAGATACGACCTAATCCACTCCACTTGGTGATCACCTACCACTAAGAAGATTATATAAATAAACATTGGTCCACACCATAGATCGGGGGTAACTATAGTACATAGACCGTCCTGGTCACACAAGGATCTGTTCCACAATTTTCATGGGTAAACACAAATAATAACCAGACCACACAAAGGCATCTTCCATAATTGTCGTTTGTAAACAAAAGTACAAAGATTTTGGTGTAAGGATTTAGAAATCCTTCTGTTTGGCATAGGAGTTAGTGTGTGTGTGGAATATAAAGAGTACACACACAACTCAAAAAAATGTAAAGGAATCACTGAGAGATAATAGATATGAGTTTATAATGCTCTAGTGATTCTACATGCAACTCTGGACTCCTTTGATTAAACTGAAATGCTTCTGAGTCCTTCTCTAGTTTATGTCTTGAAAACCAGAGTGTTGCAATTCAGCTTGTGTTATTCACGAGTGTTAATAATTTGAAGGTGTTCTGTGGATTCCAGTGTACTTTATATGATCTTCAGTAGAGTCTAATTGCATGAATGAGACAATGATTTTTTTTTTCAAATCATTCAATGTGTTCTTTGAGGTAGTGCTCAGGCTTATTTTTTGTTCAGTATCACGCTTTCTTGCTCTTGGGCATGCTTCACTTGTTAACTTCAAATGCATGAGTTTTAGCCAACAACTTCAACGTGATTCATACCTTGTACCTCGTTCTATGTCTTCAAAGAAACATTAATTATGTCAGTGCATTAAAGGCATCAAATACGACCGTTAGAAATTAAATTGAAAAAGGACCAAATAGTTTATGAAATGGTGGCATAGTATGTTATGGAAATGGTGTATACTTCACGGTGTCTGAGTTTCATGGTGTCTGTGTGTCACGGTTTCTTATTCATGGTTTCTGAGTGTCATGGTGTTTGAGAGTCACGATGTCTTGCTTCATGGTGTCTTGCTTACGATGTCTGGCTTCACAGTGTTTGGATTACGGTGCTAGGCTTCACTGTGTCTGGCCTACGGTGTCAGCTTACGGTGTCTACTTACGGTGTCTAGCTTACGGTGTCTTGCTTACGGTGTCTTGCTTACAGTGTCTGGTACTTAGGAAAATAATTGTATTCAGACATAAATAGTGATATGCATGAAATGGATTCAGCTTAACCATTATAAAGCATGAGAGAACCTGAATCACAAATACACATGATTGGATATACTTTAGGAGTTATCTAGATTGAATAAGATATGTGATCATTAATGAGATATGTGATCATTAAAACGTGATTAATACATGAGGAGTCCAAAATTTTTTATGAAAATATGACATTATTTCACTATTCGGTAAGAAAAATAATTTCATTAAGATCAATGCTTTCAAAAACTGTTTTCATAAATGTCTTACTATAATAAATTAATTATTAAATGAGATTTTTACACATTTTTGAATTTTTATTATTGGTTTTGTTTATCATATTCATTTATTTTTCAAATAAACAATACTTGTTTGGGTTTTACCAAATATGTGAATGTGAATTTTGTTCTAAACAAGCATGGTTTGAACAATATATCCTAGTATCATGACTGATCTATTAATTAAATATAACCACAATATTTATCCACTTTATTTTCTAGGAAAATATTTTCCTTAATATCCGTGAAATCTTTTATATTTTAGGTAAATGGTTTCAATGTGAAAAGGATTTGGGAAATTATTTCTGTTTTAAAATGTTTTTATAAAAGTTGAAAGGGTATATTCAATAAGAATTTTTAACTAATTTCATAATCATAATTTATAATGTTTTAAAATTATTTCCAAATACAAATATTTCCAAAATGTTATATGTTTTCAAGAGAAATGTTTTTCCAAGTAAAAAAGGATATTTCCCTCATGAAATGTTTTAAATGAATTTTTCCAAAAAAAAAATTACATCTTTCTTGAAAACCCTTGATATTACCTTTTCTATATTTGAGAAATTATATAAGGATACCATTTTTATTATTCATCTAAATGTTTTAGTTTATGATGAAAATATTTTTAGGAATCACATTTATCTAACATAGGTTATAAAATGATATAATTATTATGAAACCTTTTTACTTTTCGACATGTTATTCTTTTATGAAATGATAAAATTATTTTAAACCTATTTCTTTTTAACAGGTTATGATATGATGATGTGTTTATGAAACCCATTTAATTTCATGGGTTATTAAAAAACTGATCATTTTTTTGTTCTTGGTGTACACATATATTGATTTTAAATATGTTGCGGTTGAGAAATAAATCTCTCTCTGATGGATTGGGTTATGATAAATTTTATACAATATAAGAGGGTGCATGTAACACATCGAGTTTTTTTGAAACTTTTTTTAAATAAATTAAATTTCAATGATGTATTGTGTCATTACCAATAAAATATTATGCTTCCTCTATATGAAAAACTAACATATATAAGAATACATAAAACACAATGTTTCTACAAAACAATATTTTATAATTATACTTATTTAAAAAAGAAAATTATGAACAACCAATAAAAATGGAATGTATGAATAAAATTAAAAAAATTATTAAATTATTATATATGTATAATTCATTGTACAATTCATTATAAATGAATTTAAAACCATTTTTAATATAAAATGATATTATTTTATGAAAATATTTTAAATGCATGAAAGGGTTTTTTTGAATAAATAAAAAGAAAATATTTTTATACATTATTAATAATATAAATACGTATATTCAATATAATATTTCCCATTAATATTATGGGTTTTCACGAAATTATATAAAAACACATCTAATTTCACAAATAAAAGAAGTATTTTTCTAAACGAGTTGTTTTCTTCTCTTTTTATGGAAAACATGAGTTAAATATTGTTTTTAAAACAATTGTAAATTATATTTGAAATACTTTTATTTTAAAATGGGATATCAAAAATTTACTTGGGTTGATTTTTTGGTATTTTTCTATTAAGTTTCATGTTTTGATGAATAATAAAAAATAATAAATTTTAATTGATTTTTTTCTTTTAAATAATATATAATGTAAAATTATATATTTTATTTTCTTTAAATTAAAATTAGAATAATTTTATATCAGTTAATCAAATTTAGTTAATTAGAGTCAATTTTAAATTGAAATATATATAAAAACAATTTAATGTTTCAAACTTGTCACTTTAAAAAATCATTTTCTCATTATCTAATCAGTATAAATTTTAAATTAATTTTAATTATTTATATGTTATAAATTTTGAATAATGGATTAAATTTTTTTATATATTAAAATAACAATATATTAATTATGTTTCTTTAATTTTTGCTCTATATGAATTGTAACTTAGGAAATTTTTATTACAAAAATTAAAGGTAAAATCATGTAATTAAAGGTAAAATAATACTATAAATATTATAAAAATACTTTAATACATGAGTAATGTATGGAAACTATATTTTTATAATCTATATAAATTAATATTTTGAGGAAATACCAAAACTTCCCCTCACATCTCTTATAAAAGGTCACCTCTTTTTCGATTTTCATCACACGTAAGAATCTATTTTTTTCTATAAAAATCATTAAAAATATCCTCTTAATATGCATACCTTATTATTAAAATCGTCCCTTTAGGTAGTAATCCAACCAACGAATCCCTTTGGTGAAAACTGAGATGAGTTTTCTAAAGAAGAGGTTACATCCATTCACAATCACTTTTGTTTTATTTCAATTATCCACCCCCAATATTCTTATTATATGGTTATATAATAACCCCAGTATCCTTGATATACTATGTTATTTACATTCTAATGGTTTTACCTATACTCACAAAAACTTCCATCAAATATGTAATGTAATTACCATTCTCGTGTACGGTGAACTATGACCTCATGAAATGATGTTTTTTTTCATTCCTCTATCACTCCCACAGTTGTAAAAAAAAGTTATTATTATATATATATAATAAGTATGGAAACTATATTTTTATATTCTATATATGATTGATTTATTCATCTTTAATTATTATTATATATACATATATATATCTATACATATATTTAATTTACCATATTTATTTCAAATTGATAATTAAATAGAAACAATGTCCATGCGTACATACGACCTACCATCTCCATGATTGATGTATTTTATTTAATATTTATATTATTTAAAAATTATTGTAAATATTTATATGATGAATATATATGTTCTTTAAATCATTATTTTCATTCCGTAAATAATAAAATCATGATCGTAGTTAGATGACCCCGAATTACAATTCAATACGAGTCAATATTACAGGAAACATAACACTAACATGGAATTGTTAATAAATGGGTAATAAAATGTCATAAGTAAATTATATATGGTATGGTGTTATTGAATATTTTTATTTAATATATTTATAATAAACATATATTTATCATATATGAGTTTTGATTGAGTATGAATAGATTCAAGATATATGTAATGGGATTTATATCTCACATTAATTTCTGGGTGATACATACCTTATACACAACTTGTTTCTTCTAAATACTGTATGTATTGCCCATGAATTACATTCATGAGTCTTATGCAGAATAATATGTTATTTTGACGTCCATATAATTTCCATCTTTCACAGGGTATATGATTTTACTAATTATAAAGTGATGAGTATTTATTTCACAACTTCACCAATATTTCTGATTTTTTTGTTTTAAATTTCTATTGGGGAATATATATTCAATATACTTTTTTTCTAAATATTTATTAAATAAATGTTTTCACTATTATCTTATTAATGTTTAAATTAATTTTAACCCATTTTTTCTTTTTAATACATGGTTTGAAAGGAATTTTTTGTGTTTTTCTAAAAAAGGAACATTGTTAATTTTATGGAAAAAGTATGAAAGGAATGTATTTTTATCTTATACTGCATGAACACAATATTTTTCACTCATGAAACCATAATTCTATAAATCATAACGTATAATTTTTAAATGTTATTTTCAAAGAAAATATTTTCCATAAATTTTTTTCATCATTTTAGGAAAAGAAATCATTTTTAATGAATAAAGGTTATTTTACACAATAATTGTTTTGAGGTGATCTCTAAAAATTATTTTCCATCTATGATGAAAATTGTTTTTGTTACTTATGATTTACTATGAATATTCTACATTGGTAATATTCTTATTAATTCTATAAGTTGTTAATATTTACAATAGAATGATATTTATTATCCCCATTTAATTCTATGGGTTTTGAAATGATGAATGATTTTTGTTATTATGGAATACATAAGTATGGTTTTTATTATGTGATTGGTGGGTCCTATATCTCCCTTCAATTCAATGGGTAATAATTTATATCTCATAAGATAAAGATGCGAATCAAGTTGATGTGATTTATCCACCAGAGAAGATGGGGAAACACAATCAACTATATGAAGATGGGGAAACTTGTTCCCTTACAGGAAAAGGGCAGTGATTAGAGATGGTATTGTGTCCTGCCAAGATGGTGTAGCTCCCATGGTGTTCCTTATTATCTTTTTTGAAATGTGACTTGACATATAGGGAATTATATTACATGTTTAGGTGTATACCAAAAACTCCATGTCATATTGTTATGATATTACATGTTTATATATCTATACATATATTTCATTTACCATCCTTATTTAAAATGGATAATTAAATAGAAACAATGTTCATGCGTACGTATGACCTACTGTCTCCATTAATGATGTATTGTATTTAAAATTTATATTATTTATAAATTATTGTAAATATTTATATACTAAATTTATATGTTTTTTATATCATTCTTTGCATTCTATAAATAATAAAATCATGATCTAAGTAAGAGGACCAAGAATTACAATTCAAAACGAGTCAATATTACATGAAACATAACACTAACATGGAATTGTTAATAAATGGGTAATAAAATGTCATATGTAAATTATATATTGTATGATCTAATTGAATATTTTTTTAATATATTTATAATAAATATATATTTATCATATACGAGTTTTTATTGAGTATGAAGAGATTAAAATTATAAGATACAAGATTTATATCTCACATTAATTTCAGGGTGACACATACCTTATACACAACATGTTTCTTCTGCGTCTTGTATATAGTCTCCAAAAATGTCTTTCATGAGTCTTTTCCAAAATATTATGTTATTTTGACATCCATATAATTTCAATGTTTTATATGGTATATGATTTTACTGATTATAATGGGATGAGTATTTATTTCACAACCTCACCAATATTTCAGATTTTTTTGTTTTAAATATTCATTGCGGAATATATATTAAATATCTCTTGTTTCTAAATATTTATTAATGAAATGTTTTACTATTATCTTATTTATGGATAAATTTATTTTACCAATTATTTATTTTTAAAACATTGTTTGAAAGGAATATGTAGTTTTTTTCTAAATTAGGAACTCAGTTATTTTTTTTTAAAAAAGTATCAAAGTAATTTATTTTTAACTTATAAAGCATGACAGAATCATCTACATTCATGAATCCTTAATTATATAAATCTTAAAATATAATATTTAAATGTTATTTTCAAATAAAATATTTTCCATAAAAATTGTGCATCATTTTTGGATAAGAATTTTTTTTAATCCATAAAGGATATTTTCCTCAAAAATTGTTTTGAGGTGATATATAAAAATTATTTTTCATCTAATATGATAATATTTTATGTTACTTATGTTTTACTGGGGATATTCTACATTGTTAATATTTTTATTCATTCCATAAATGGTTTATATTTATTATAGACTGATATTTATAAACCCCATTTCATTCCATGGGTTTCGAAGTGATGAATGATTTATGTTATTAAGGAACACATAAGTATGGTTTTCATTATGTGATTGGTGGGTCCTATATCTCCATCCAATTCACGGGGTAATGATTTATATCTCATGAGATAATGATGATAATCTAGTTGATGGGATTTATCATGTATAGAAGATGGGGAAACACAATCCACTATAGGAAGATGGGGAAACTCGTTCCCTTACAAGAAAAGGGATGTGATTAGAGATGGTGGTGTGTCCCGCCCAGAAGGTGTAATTCCTATGATGTTCCATGTTATGTTTCTGAAATATTCCTTTACTTATAGGGAATGATATTACATGAATATGCTCATACCAAAAATTCCATGTCATTTTTAGTGACATTCTATTTTCACAATCATGTTCTCACACCATTATACCCATAATATTATTAAATATGTCCATTTTTTACCTTAATTGTGCATATGATCTTATCCCTTTTTGTGTTTCCTTCCCCATGGATATCAATATAGGTATTTCATTTGATACTTCAAAGAAGGGTTCTGGTCATGAAGAATCTAGTGGAAGATAATGTAGCTCACTTATGTAGTTGTGTTTTTGTTTCTAAGTTTTTAAAGTCACCAATATAATATACTATTTGGGGTTCTATTTTTGTAATGTATTAACTATTACGCAAAAAAATTGATGAAATTATAATATTTAAAAAGCGAGGGTCATTATAGTTGATATTAGAGAAAATGTTTAGTATTGATTTTGGATCTACAATTAGAAAACATTCATTATATCCCTATAGATATTTATAGGCAAACATCTTGGGATAAATCCATGTATAAGCATAAGGTTTTAATGATTAAATAAGGTTTCATAATTTAGATATCATATATGTTTTTTTCATGATTGTGTGGTTCTTCACAATGAAAATTATTTCTTACTTTATGATTTTTTGTTTTAATTAACGGATGGAAACCAAGGAAACCATGATTATTGAAATTCGGATAGAAATTTCTATGCTTTTATGTCTAAGAAACCAAATGAAATATGAGTTATAGTGAAAAATATCGATTCTAGGATCACAAAAATTTATCAAGATATGAACCATGTTGTACATAAAAATAAGAATAAGATGGAATAAAATTTTATTAATTAAATCATGTAGAAACATCCACCATCATTTAGAGAGTATTATGATGCACCGGTTTATAAATAATGGATATGTACCACTGAAAATATATTATATGTTCTCTAGTGTTCAAAACATGATATTGTCATTATGGCTATTTATCGGTCAGAAGTTAAAGAAAAGAATTGGTATAATCTAATTATGAATACGGGGAATCCATTTAAAAATGAATCCATGTATTTGGAAATATTAAAGAAATTATTATTTAGTATGTTCTTTCTCATTTTCATCATATGAAGAAGGGAATAGAGTTCCATGAGTTGAATTTTAAGGAATATGTTTCAGTTGGTACATACATGGATAATTTTAGAATACATTCGAGGTATGATTCTGGAATTATTAGCCAACCAAAAAGCAAGGTTGAATAATTATTAAATGGGTTAATATAAAGTCTCATAAGGGTGATATCCATCATATAAATCAGTATCTATGAAGATATTGTGAGTTGTGAAATCAATATTGATATAGAGGATATAGTTTCGAATCAATCTCATGGTTTTAACAACAAAATAGTGATGAATTTCAAAGAAAAATATAAAAACCATTGATAACTGAAGATAATAATTCTGATATTCTCTATGGGTGATAAGGATAATAGAGGAAATTTTCTTATGGGGTCTAATGAATGCTTTACATGTGTAAGGGAATGCCATTAGACAATTTATTTCCGATCTGATGGGAAGATGATTGATAATGATGTGAATAGAGGTAAATCTACGAATAATGTTCCTCCAACAATTAATTATTTCATCTGTAAGGAGAATGTGAATTATTCTAACCAGTTCCCAAACAAGTGTTTTGGTGGTGATGATCAGAATCTGCAACTTCTTCGACCAATAGAAATGGGGAAATCTCATGTGATAACTATTCTTATCGAGGGGTGTAATAACGATGTAGTGAAAGGTACGCATACCATCCACTCTATAAATTCTAATATCTTATTTGATTATATATCTACCAACTCATTCATATATATATTTTTTATAAATATGTTATGATTCCACTAAAATGATTTGAAGTAGTATTAGCCATGAAAACCATTAATTTTACAACATTTGAATATTAACTTTATCATTCATCATCGATTGATTTTTGTGGGAGTTTGTTTCCTGGCCATATTTTTATTCATCATCTTGTTTAATTAGTTGTAATATTAGTCATGTATTGGATTTCTCTATATAAATACCGCATTAAATATCAAATAAGGGAAGTAAACTTATATTTTTCAAACAAACCTATAATCATCTATTAATGTGACAATAAGTATGAACATTATATGAAGATTACATCTAGTGTATGGGTATTAATTTCCATTTTTAAGGCTTATTAATCTCAAATAGTTGGAGAGAAAATTGACATCGATGATATCAATATTGTTCATTTATTTTCAGATGTAATTTTTGAATATTTTATTAGTCTTTCACTATTACATGATGTTGAGTTATTGATAGAACTCATACATAACTGTACACCAATTTTTATGACTCCCTTTAAAATATCACCAATTGAGTTTTAGAAAGTTATGATTAAACTCCATGAAAATCATTGTAATGTATTTATTCATCCTAGTGTGTCACCTTAGGGTGCACCCATTTTTTGTGTGAAAAAGAAATATTTATCAATGTGACTCTACAATGATATCAAATGTTAGAGAAGACCACAATCAAGAACATGTATCCAATTCCCTATCTTGATGATTTGTTTGATCAACTACATGGAGCACAATACATTTCCAAGATTTACCTTTGTTATGGATATCATCAATTGAAGATAAAGAAGGAGGATATACCCAATAAATAATTCCATACCAGGTATAGAGATTATGAGTATATAATGATTCCTTTTTTACTTAATAATTCCCCCATTGTCTTCATGGATTTGATGAATAGTGTGAGTAAAGATTGACTCAATTAGTTTTTGGTAGTATTTATTTATTATATTCATTTATATTTAAATAAAAATGCAGATCATGATTACTAATTGTGAATTGCGATAAAGATCTTATGGAATGGGAAACTATATTAAATATTAAAAAAGTGTGAATTTTAGGGGAAAATGGTTTCTTTTTTGGTGACATAATAATATGTGATTGTATAGTAAAGGATCCCTAAAAAATAGAGTCTTTTGAATGTTGGCATAGAGAAACCATGGTTACTGGGATCCATAGTTTTAAAACATTAAATTTATATTATTTACGGTTTCAGAGAATTATTCATGACTATCAATCCTCAGACTACAATATCATGGAATAATGCCATGTTCTTCTAGACATATGAATGTGAGGAAAATTTCAACGAACTAACAAGAAGATTAATCAATGAACCTATGTAACATTACCATGTAATGGGGAGTGATTTATAATATTCATTGATTCATCTAATAAGGGATTGGGATATGTACCTATTCATAATGGCATGGTTATTACCTATGTCTCGTAAAAGGTAATGATTCATGATCAAAATTACCCAACTCATGATTTAGATCATTCCATGGTATTTTTATCATTAAATATATGGTATCTTTATCTCTATTCTGAAAAGTGTGATATATATATACCAAATGTAAAAGTATGAAATATATTTTCATAGAGAAGGATTTGAACATATTCTAGAGGAGATGGTTAAACATGAAAAAGGATTGTTACTGCTCAATATATTATCACCATAGAAAATTGATCAAGGTGTTTGATGATTTGAGTAAAAAGAATCATAAAAAAAGAAATAATATTTCCGGATTATCAATGGATCAATCTAAAAATCTTGAAGCAAGTGGAAAAATCATATCTTTATTAATTCAATGTTAAACCTTCCAACCAAGTGAATATTAAAGAGGAACATAAGGAAGAAATAGTTCTTTAAAAGAAGGATATAATTGTTCATGAGTTTAACCTTGATCATAATGGAATGATATAGTTAAGAATTATGAATTTCTATCAACCTTACCAGATTTATAGAAGGATCTATTATGGTAATCTCATAGTTATTCATTATCTATTCATCCTGGATGTATAAAGATGGATAAATATTTGAAGTAATACTTCTAGTGGTATGGAATGAATAGTGATATAAAAATGTTTATATCTCGATGCATGGTATGACATCACATTTAGAATAAAAAGAAAAAAATCTAAGTGGATGTGTCATTCATTACTAACACCAGAATAGAAATGGGGGGAAATTACTATGGATTTTTCATTTGAATCCACAAAACCTCTACTGGGTTTAATGTTATATGGGTTGTATCCGATCACATTACTATGTCAACACACATTATTTCTATTAGATAATACTTATATCTAGATCCAAATTCCAGGATATACATTATGTATGTGATAAGGGTTCATGAAGTACCCCATTCTACTTTATCTGATCAGGACCTAAGAATTACCTCAAAATCCTAGTGAACTCTCCAGTAAGCACATGATAAATAATTGAGTGTCAGCACAACATATCATGCTCAGTCAGAAGATCATTATGAAGGAACAATTCAATATCTATATGATCTGTTGAGAAATTGTTCTCTATATTTTAAAGGTTTTTTGGGATCAACATCTTCTTATAGTTGTGTTTTCCTACAACACTATCATTTACTAAAGAATTTAGATGTATCCTTATGAATCCCTATATAAGAAGATTTTTATAACACTAATATTATTGTATGTTGCTTGATAATTAAAGTTATTTTGAATTTATATCCGTCAAGAGATGGATAAGAAGGATAAAACCATTAAGCATCATATCAAGGATGATTAAAGCTAGTAGAAAATTTATTCCATTAATCGACATCATGATCTATAATTTAATGTTTGCAAGAAATGATTCTACAAATTTCTCAACGGATTATGGTTTAGAGGTTTTTGAAGAAAGATAATATAATCCCTAGGAATATTGGTTACAATGATATTCTTGATCGTATTAGGATCGTAGCACATTTCTTTGAATATCCTTCAAATCTATCTTATGTCTGTGACGTTTTCCCTGTATCCCTATTGATAAAGAATATACCTAACCCCTCACATGTAGTAAACTCAGTGGCCACACCACTAGAGAATTATACTTCTTATGATTTTAAATGAGTTGAAATTCCAGACTGTACAGAGAATGTTCTATGAAACAAAACCAATCAGTGGGACACTGTTTTTTGGGGAAACTACAAGT
Source organism: Viscum album (assembly GCA_963277665.1). Lineage (NCBI taxonomy): Eukaryota > Viridiplantae > Streptophyta > Magnoliopsida > Santalales > Viscaceae > Viscum > Viscum album. The sequence continues at coordinate 31,837,651 of OY728159.1, forward strand.
TAGAGGAAGCTGGTAGGAACTTCAATATATAATTAGGCAGAAGTATCCTATTATTTTTGTATCAAAATGAGGAATTTTGATGTATAAATTCATTTTATGAAGTTTAGAATATAACACCCTATGTTTTTATGAACCAATTTTTTGAATAAATTAAATTTCATATATTTCTTCTATTATATGATACACCTAGTTATGTTTTTTCTACACGCAGCACTGACCTTTCTTTCTTTATATGTAATACTAAGATTCTAAGAAACATCATCTTATTATGATACCTATAAAAACAAAAAATTTATAACATATCCATTAAAATAGAAGATATTTACAATATTAAATGAATTATGAATTTATGGTTTAATCATAATTATTTTATCAATTAATTATAAAATAATTTAAAACCCTTTTTTGAATAAAAGGAAAAGCTTTTCTGATTTTTTTTAAAATGTGTAAAAGTGTGTTTTATACCAATACAAAAGGCAATATTTTTGTATTATATTAATTATAAATATATATATATATATAATATGATATATAATTTTTAAATTTAATCATATGTTTTTTCTAGACACGATTCATGAAGAAATCCTATTTTATAAATAAAATAATAATTTTTCAAAATATGATTTTTTGTCACCTTTTGAGAGAGAACATTTTTCAAATGCCTTTTTTGAAATTATTATTAATTATATAGAAAAAATATTACTTATTTAAAATATGCTTAAATGTTTTACTTTGGTTGGATTTTTTATATTTTTCTGATATGTTCCATGTTCTAATGAATAGAGAACAACACATAATTTTAATTGAAAATATATTTCTAATTAAAAAATTTATCGTCTTAAATTACTGATTGAGTTTGTTTAAAATTATTAATAGATAAAACTTTTATAATTTAATCCAATTTATGTCACTGGTATAAATTTCACATTGAGAATGTTTAAAGAAACTATTCGATTTGTTAATCATTTTCACATTAAAAACTCATTTTTTCATTCCGTCAATGGAATTAATGTTAAATTATCATTAGCCAATTATTTGTTTGGAATTATGAAAAATAAATTCAATATTTAGTATCATAATTTCCAAATTTATTAATTTGGACCCTTTTAATTTTGCATAATATGAATAGTAACTTTAGTAATTTCTTCCCACAATTAAGGGTAAAATATTGTAATTAAGTGTAAAAAAAATATAGTCAATATTAAAAAACTACCCTAACGCATGGAAAAATGTTATTGGATGAATTTAATTCAACCCATATAACCTAATTATTTTATACATTATTATTTAGGGGAATATTTTCTAAGAAAATGGTTTAGATATGATTGAAATCATTGAGAGTGACAAAATGTAATGCTCTTACTTTTAATAAGTAAAATATTTTTAATATGGGGAAAAATATGAGAAATTATAAATTATATATATTCTTATGAAAGATATAATATTTATCAAAATATTAGAAATTTATTTTTTTTATTTTTTACTAAAGAAATAATTATCATAAATAATTACAAAATGATGATCTATTAATTATTAAATTAATGAACGAAATAATTAATTAGTATTATAAATATTATATGAAATTTAATTTTAATTAAATAAGATGACACACTAATTTTATAAGATAAAATGACATGTTAGGAGTTTATTAAATGAATTTTCTTGAATTTATCTTTCTATTATTGATTTTCTTAATGTCAAAAAATAAATCTTATTAAAATTAACATTAATGATATTTTATGAAAATAATTTATTATTATGTTATTCAAAAATAACAAAATATCATTAAAAATATATAAAATGGTCTAAAATGTTATAAATAAATCATTTAAGATTTAATTAACATCACAGAAGTAAAAAAATAAACTTTTAATATAGAAATTAATTTTAACATAGTTAAAATTAAAATAGGATAACTAAGGGTTAAAAAATGATATGATTTAAAATAATATCAAAAACCATTGTAAAATATATTTTTATATGATACAGAAACTATATTTTATCTTATAATTTAATAAATGGAATTTTAAAGGTTTTTGGATATAGATTGAATTTATTATAAATTAATATTTTGAGAAAATTCTAAAAGTGTCCCTCACCTCTCTTATAATAGGAACCTCTTCTTATAATTTCTTGTCACTTCAGAACCTATTTGGTTCATAAGTCCTCTATAAAAACATCCTACTAAAATCCTTCCCTTAATCATATAATCCTCCCACCTATTAGATATCTAACCAAGGAATCCCTTTGGTGAAAACTGAGAGGAGTCACCTAAAGAAGGGATAATGTCATTTCACAATATGTTCAGTTTTATTTTTATTATCCACCTCATAAAATATTTTTATTAGATGATTATATAAAAAAATGATTATATTAAATATACTATGATTTTTTCTTATATTTTTCCAACCTGTACTCACACACACTTCAAACAGATGTGTACTAAACATATCATTCTTATTTATGGTGAACTGTTGCCTCATAAAATATGATGTTTTTTTCAGTATCCATATACCATTATTGGGAATTAGATGGATACTATATTTTTATATATTATATATATATATGATATATTTATTCTTCTTAAATTATTATGTATATATACAAATATAATATTTACCTTATTTCTTTCAAAACGTTAATTAAATTAAAACATTGTTAAAGCATACATGCTGCCTACCATCACCATGAATTGTGTATTCCATTTAATATTTATATTGTTTTTAAATTATTAAAAATATTCACATAATTAATATATAAGATATTTATATCACACTATACTTTCTGGATATATAAAAATCATTATATAGGTGTGATGATCAATAATAAGAAGTCAAATAACCAAATATTTCTGGAAACGTTTCACATACATGTAATGGTTAATAAATGTGTAATAAAAGGTAATAAATAAATAATATATTTTATGATGTAATTTTATATTGTTCTGTAATAGATATATAATTAACATATATTTATTATATAATAGGTTTGAATGAGTTTGAAAAAAGTTATGATATAATGTAAGGGATTTATGCGTGACGTTTATGTCTATGGGACACATGCCCTATAAACTACAAGTTTATTATATTTGGTGAATATAATAACCATGAATTTATTTTATGAGTATTATAGAAAATATTTTGGTATATTCATATCAATATCATTTCCTTTCATTCATGGGGAATACAATTTTATTGATTATAATGTAATGTGTATTTATTTCCTAATCTCATCAATATTTGGGATTGCATTGTTTTAAATATATGTGGAGGAATATTTATCTTCCATGAAAATATTTTCTAAAAATGTATTCAAAAAATGTTTTTAATATTCTATTATATATATTTAATGTCATTTTCACCCATTTGGAATTTTTTACTACATGGTATGATAGTAGACTTTTTTTTATTTTCCAAATGAGGAACATTGTTACTTTTCCATTAAAAGTATGAAATGATTGTTTTTTAAGTTATATGAAATGAATGGAATATTTCACCACAATGATGACCTAATTATTTAAATAATCCATTATAATTTTGGAAGGTTATTTTAAAATCAAATATAGACTTAAAAAATCTTGCAATGTTTAGTGAAAATAAATCATTTTCAATTTAGAAACGATATTTTCCTTAAGAATTGTATTCACATAAACATCCAAATTTATTTTCCATAAAATATATCATTATTTTAGAATAATTATTTTTCCCCAATTATAACATTATTTTTCTTTCTTATTATGTTTTTTATGAAGGGATGATTTTTATAAAACCCATTTCATTCTAGAGAATGTAAATCGATGAATGATTTTCGAGTTTATGGAAAAATAAATATATAGAATTCATTATTTGAAATGTTAGACCTATATCTCCATTATGTGAATTTGGTAATGAATTATATCTAATGAGAAAATGATGGGAATCAATTCGATGGTATTGTTCCTCTATAGATGATGGGAAAACCCAATATAATATAGAATGATGGGAACACCTTATCGAGGAATGGACTACGACTGGGGATGTTGGTGTGTCTATCCCAATAGGTGTAGTCCCTATGATGTTCCCTATTATAATTTTGAAATGTGACATAACATATATGGAATGATATTACATGATTATGTATCTACCACAAATTCCAAATCATATTCATAGGTTAAGATTTTAGGGACTATGCTCTTGATTTCTTTATGATTCATGTCATCTGATATGCCATTATTTATTCCATGACTCATGTTTGTGATAATTGATATTCATGTTATGATCATATTATTTCATTATCATTTTTTCAAACACTTATGCTTATCATATGATTACATGTGTCCCTTATTTCCCCTTAATGAGCATCTAATCTCACCTATTTTATGTTTCAATTCACCTGGTTATGAAGATATTTATTATGTATTATGTGTTTACGAAGGGTGTTTGTAACACCCCGAGATTTTATGAAAAATATTCTTTTTAATTTCATTAATGTCTTGTGTTGTATGCTACACCAAAAGGAGCATGCACAACACGCATCCTTGACTTTCCTTGCACGTAATCGTGACCTTCCTCGATAGCGTGTGTAGTACGCAATAACGAGTTTCACTAAACAACAATATGCTATTAAAATATTATTAAAACTAGCTGTTATGAATAGTAATAACCACTTTTTGAAATTTTGTAAATTTTATTTTTCAAAATAGACTTCATTTTTGGATTTAGAATATCAAAATTAGCTTAGGGTGAAATTTTGGTACTTTTTGGATAACTTTCATATTTTGATGAATAGTGAAAATTACTAAATTTTAATTAAAAACAAATTTTTTTAATCGAAATAATTAATCGTGATAAATTTTTAATACGAGTGGTTTTAAATTATATTTAGAATATATTTTTACAATTTAATACAATGTTGGTCATTGGATGTAATTTCACATTTAAACCAGACATAAAAAAAGTGTCAATCTTTTGATAGTTATTATCTTTTAAAAACATGCTATTTGTTTTGACGACGGGAATTAATTTTTAAATTAGTTAATATAACTGATATGTTTTGAATTTTTTAAAATAAACATCATTTTTGAATTCATAATATCAAATATAGCTTAGGCCTAATTTTTGTTATTTTTCTAAAAACTTTCAATTTTTGATGAATTGTGAAACCACTAAGTGGTAGTTAAAAAAACTGAATTTTTCATAAAACCTAATTTTACCTCTACTGTGAGTGGAATTTAAAAAATCTGAGAGACACGGTTGATGTCAGTAAGTAAAATGTGGTTCAATGAGATGAAAATAATTTTTGGTGAATAGTAACTTTTTACTTTTATTTACCACGGTTAAAGGTAAATAGGGTAATTAAGGGTAAAAATGATATTATTATTACCCTAAAACATGTCCTAATTCTATTGGACAAGTTTAATTCGACCAAAAGCAACCCTAGGAATAACATATGACCATTTAGACCCACTAGGATTAGATTAGGACATTTATTATTAATTTATTTAAAGAAGGGTTGAAATAGTTAAAATCAATAATTAATAAGTATATCATTTTTAATATAGGTTTATACATAAGATAAATTCGACTATAAATATTAATTATAAATCTAACACGATTTCCAATATAATGGTATTTTATTTGTAATTTTTAGACATTAAATAATATAATTTATTTATGACACAAAGATGATGGAGTAATTATCTTATTAATGAAATATTGACATAATTGATGTTATAAATACCCAAATAAATGTAATTTCAGACTTTTTATGCATTCCAATAATTTTATAGGTTAATAAGACATGTTAGTATTGATTTAAATAACTTTTTTTGAAATAATCATTCTGTTATTATTTTCATAAAATCAATTACTAAATAGTGTCAAAATTGACATAAAATAGTTTTTAAAACCAATATTATATTTTTAATTGTTATTATATTCCTAAAAATATAAGGTTCGGAAAAATGACTTATATAACGTTATATATATTAATACTAAACAACTTGGGGTTCGTTTGGCTTGTTATAGTATGTTTATTAACCTTATAGAGTAAGAACACAAAAAGACACGATAAAAGTAAAATTATCAGACTTAAAGTTAAATATAAATGATAAGGTTACAATAGGAACATAAACTTGTCTAAATTCTATTGGATGAGATTATTTTCACCCATACCCACCTTATGTTCGAAATAAATCAATTTGGAGCTATTTAAAACCGAATTTGGCTTTATAAGAAAATAATATTTTTAGTTATTCCAAAGATGCCCCTCTCCTCCCTTATAAAATGACACCTCCTCCCTCTCTTCCTCACACCACTTTGAGCCTTCAAGCTCGTCCAAACCCTAAACAATTCTCTTCTCCACTTACCTAGAAACATCCTAGAGGTTCTGGTCTTCTTCAAAGACCAATTTTAGTACCCTAAGAGGAGGACTCAAAGAGGCGCTTCAAAGAAGAGGTAATGTCCATTACCGATTCATTTATCTTTATTTCTTCTTCCACTTCTTCTTCTTAGGTTGTTTCATTATGAAGTAATAACATCAGTATCAATCATATACTGATATGTTATTATATGTATGAAACAACCCTATTTCACCATCTATCCATCCTATGGAAAATGAAATCACCGCGCGTGCGTACGTACGGAATACCATCTCCACGACGCGATGAGATTCATTCTCCACGTTAACCATTCATGAATGATTATAAAGTATATATAATAAGTAATCATAAAATATATAAGATAATAATGATACTGTATTTATGTGTATATATATTTATGTCATAAACTTAATTCCATTTAACTCAATAAGGAAACGTAAACAGCGTTCATGCGTACGTACGGCCTACCGTCTCCATGAATGATGTATTTCTTTCCATTTATCTATCTATTATATATATATGTATATTCTGAATATATATTATATATAAATCATGTTTTACATTATGGATGTAATTAATCATGATCAATGTAATCATATGAATAATTACAAGTCAAAACACGGACGACAAATGAAACGATTTTACCCAAAACGCTCTTTAACATGGAATTTACAAAGGAACAGGTAAAATAAAGTCATAAGTGAACCAATTATGATATCATAACAATAAGTATGATTCTGGAATAAGTCAATGACATTATTTAAATCATTATACTGGAGGTTCGGACACTTATGAAGCAAATCGGACCTAAGGTAAGGGATAATGTTTCAATCTCAATTGTTTTCTATCCGAGATTGCTTATACCTAAGTATTTACTGGGGTTATTTCTATCATCCATGTCCATGTTTTTTAAAAGTGTTTTCATGTATGTTTAAAGTCCTTTTTACCCATTTTTGACTTTTACTACATGGTATGTAAGGAATCTTTCTTTTGTTTACGTTACGAGGTACTTTTTTGACATTTCTGACAAAAGTACGAGAATCATGTTTTTTAACTTATACGGAACAAACAGATTTTTACAGTTTTATAAAGACTTATTTTCATGAAGATTACTCCAAAATATTTCATGAATATTTTCAACAAAATCCTTTTTTTTAAAATTTCATGACATTTTGTGAAAAGAAAATTATTTTGAAGAAGAAAGGATATTTTCCTCAAGAATTCATTTCAAGTGTTTTATAAAAACCATTTTTCATCTAAGACGAAATTATTTCATATGTGTATGTTTCAAGTATAATGTCTCTATGATTTACATGGTTTCACTTTTCTCATTATGAAATGATATCCATTTCTTTTATATGGATTATGTGATGATGGGATGATGTTTATGAAACCCATTTTACTTGTTGGGTTATTATGAATGATGTATGTTTATTTTGTGGCACAAGTAAGAATAATTTCATTTTGGGATGGGTGGGACCTATATCTCTCTAAAATTCATTGGGTAAAGATTTATATCTCATGACATAGACATGGATGGAACGACAGGTTAAACCGGTTCAGTAAAACAGGACTGAAACGAGAAGTGAACTCGAGTCAGAAAGAGACTTTGTCCACTAAGATGGTCTTGGTAGAAATGTCTTGGCTACTATGGAAATAATATCATGTGGTCAATGGTTGCCACAATTACATGTTTTATTCCCATGCTATTTTATCATGATTTATGTTCAATTATGATCTATGCCTTACGTACTTCCATGTTTTATGTCATTGCTCAAGATTTTTAATGTTAATGTTTTTTTAAAGTTCAAATATATATGGTATGTTTTATTTTATTCATGCTTACCCTTAATGAGAATTTGAGATCACCCCTTTTATGTTTTCTTTTCCCTAGGATATAAAGAAATGTTTTAGGTAAACAAAAATAAGATCTTTATGGGAGATGTTGAAGATCTTTCACCACGATTAGAAGATTATATTCCGAGTTTCCAAAGACACTAAACTATTACGGTCCTTGTGTGTGTCTTTTTGTTATGTACTAAGTATTCTGCAAAAGTAATGTAATGTCCATGTACGTCAGGCTTCAGGTCTCTATAGTTGGTATCAGAGGAAAGGATTAGTCAACCTTTGGAAACTAGGATGTGAAAACGTTAGTGAGATCCCTAGAGATATTTCTATGGTATGTCTAGGGATGTCCCTAAGGATAAGTATACGTATAGGATATAGTCCTAGAACTACGATAACGATCATAGAATTTAACCTAAGATGTTAGATATTGAGGGAAATCCCTCTTTAATATGTTGTTTTCCCTAGCATGATTTCTGCCTCTCACACTATTCTTTTTGGGTTTTAGAAAATGGCTGGAAACAAGATAATTCATGATAATGGAAGATATTATGGACAATGGAATGATATTCTTCATGAGAAAACAAATAAAATGACACTTGGAAGTCCAACCATCATTATTATGCTGAATTATCAATCTCATAATATGATCAATAAACTCAAATTTGGTAAGTTTCCTGACTCGGCTAATAATAGAAAGATGGAGTTTCCTGATGATCATAGAGGAAAGAAAGTTCAATTTCCCCTATGTAAATCATGTGGGAAGAGGCGTCGAGGAGAATTTTTCAAGGGAACTAGAAGATTCTTTGGGTGTGGAAAAGAAGGACAAAAATCCAGTAAGTGCAAAGGAAAAGGTTCAGTTAACACCATGGATGAGGATAATGGTATTGCTACAACATCAACAATGGTTAAATGTTTTGAATGTGGAATGTACGGGCATTATGAAAACCAATTCCCTAAGGGAAAGTCTCATGAAGAGAATCAATACGGCCGTATGAGTAGTATTTATATATGTTGATGATGATGATGAGACTACAAATGATATGTGAGTTGAAAGAATTGTTGAAGCTCGGTCAATGGTTTAAGAAGGTAGTGGAATGATTACATGTTTATCAAGTGTAATGTTGTATAAGTAATGTTATGGTACTATGGAATAAAGAGACATATAAGGATTGTTACAGTGTTGTCTTTCCTTGAGTTTTGAAAGTGTATGATTAATGGTACCAGTATCTATTAAAGGTTATTCAAATATTTTTGGAATATAGATGATATGCACATAATGAAGGGATAAGAAGAAAATGAAATGTTTGATAGTATTCATGAGCTCATGACTGATATAAGGAGAAGGTTATGTAATGGATTGAGTATATAGAATTTTTGGATTTTGGTATGTGGAAAGAGTTAACTTTTGACAGCATTCATGTTTTCACTAAGGTTTAATGGGTATTCATTTTTCAAGAGAATACATGATTAAGGTATTCACATGATTGGAATGTGACCAACAAGATATATGGGGGATAAATGATGGTATTCACATGCTTTGTTGATGACATTTCATGTAATAATTTTCTTTATATTATGAGCTTGGAACGAAGTATTTTAGATAAGCCTAAAGATTGGAATGGATTATGTTGGACATAATTTAGTATTGTTTAAGGATAGAACTTTTGATATTATTTATGTGATGTTATAGTAATGTAGTTTTAGAAAAAGGAAAACCTGCAGGACGGGCGACAACCCATCGTGTCAGACAAGGCTATGGGAATTGAACCCACAACCGAAGTGCGACTGGACTTTATCACCTACCATTGGCCTACAGGAAGTCCTTGGTTAGTATAAACTAGTTTTATTTTATTAAGTGGTATGATAGATGATGTATATGTCCATTTTGGAACGATATACGATAGATGGACTTATGTATATTTGATAACTTTTGCTAACCTTTTCTTTGAAACAGATGGAATGACCTATCATTCTATCACATGATCAATTAAAACTTCTTGAATAACAAATTCAACTTAATTTCATTAAGAGATGAAGTGAAAATTGTTCAAAACACGAACAACAGTGAGATTGTACCAAAATAAAGTAAGTATTTATTCTAATTCAAAATCTTCAACTTTAGGGAAATGATCTTGAAAACCAAAAAAATGTTGTCCTAGTGCCCTTATATCCGATGAATCAGATGGTACCATAGATCATCACAAATTTATGGCTTTGTGATTGCTGGCTTTTCCATAGCCATGTTCTCTACCACTCTCCATCAGAACATGATGATTAGATTTCTCTTCCATATCCATATTTTCACCTATGTGAAAACCCAGTGATTAGTTTATTTGGGTAACTGTTACGTTTCATACTTTTGTTTTTTAAATATTGGTTTTGGTATTCTTTTTTACGATGTGGGTTTCTATTAAAGAAACTTTCGAGTAGTAAAACATTTATAACCCCGATGAATTTCGAGGGCGAAATTCATTTTAAGGGGGGAAGAATGTAACACCCTGAGATTTTATGAAAAATATTCTTTTTCATTTCATTAATGTCTTGTGTTGTACGCTACACCAAAAGGAGCTTGCACAACATGCATCCTTGACTTTCCTTGCACGCAATCGTGACCTTCCTAGATAGCGTGTGTAGTACGCAATAACGAGTTTCACTAAACAACAATATGCTATTAAAATATTATTAAAACTAGCCGTTATGAATAGTAATAACCACTTTTTCAAATTTTGTAAATTTTATTTTTCAAAATGGACTTCAGTTTTGGATTTGGAATATCCAAATTAGCTTAGGGTGAGATTTTGGTACTTTTCGGATAACTTTCATATTTTGATGAATAGTGAAAATTACTAAATTTTAATTAAAAACAACTTTTTTAATCGAAATAATTAATAGTGATAAATTATTAATTTGAGTGGTTTTAAAGTATATTTAGAATATAATTTTACAATTTAATACAATTTTGGTCATTGGATGTAATTTCACATTTAAACCAGACATAAAAAAAGTGTCAATCTTTTGATAGTTATTATCTTTTAAAAACACGCTATTTGTTTTGACGAGGGGAATTAGTTTCTAAATTAGTTAATGTAACGGATATGTTTTGAATTTTGTAAAATAAAAATCATTTTTGAATTCATAATATCAAATATAGCTTAGGCCTAATATTTGGTATTTTTCTGAAAATTTTCGATTTTTGATGAATAGTGAAACCACTAAGTGGTAGTTAAAAAAACAGAATTTTTCATAGAACTTAATTTTACTGCTTCTGTGAGTGGAATTTCAGAACTCTGAGAGACACAGTTGATGTTATTATGTAAAATTTGGTTCAATGAGATGAAAATAATTTTTGGTGAATAGTAACTTTTTACTTTTATTTACCACGGTTAAAAGGTAATAGGGTAATTAAGGGTAAAAATGATATTATTATTACCCTAACACATGTACTAATTCTATTAAACAAGTGTAATTCGACCAAAAACAACCCTAGGAATAAAATATGACCATTTAGGCCCACATGGATTAGATTAGGACATTTATTATTAACTTATTTAAAGAAGGGTTGAAATAGTTAAAATCAATGTTTAATAAGTATATAATTTTTAATATAGGGTTATACATAAGATAAATTCGACTATAAATATTCAGTATAAATCTAAAGATATTTCCTACATAATGTTATTTTAGTTGTAATTTTTAGACATTAAATAATATAATTTATTTAATACACAAAGATGATGCAGCAATTATCTTATTAATGAAATATTGACATAATTGATGTTATAAATACCCAAATAAATGTAATTTGAGACTTTTTATGCATTACAATTATTTTATAGGTTAATATGACATGTTAGTATTTATTTAAGTAACTTTGTTCGAACTATTCATCCGGTTATGATTTTCACAAAAATCAATTACTAAATAGTGTCAAAATTGACATAAAATAGTTTTTAAAACAAATATTATATTATTAATTGTTATTTTGTTCCTAAAAATCTAATGTTCGGCCAAATGACTTAGATAAGGTTATATATATTAATACTAAACAACTTTGGGTTCTTTTGTCTTGTTATAGTAAGTTTATTAACCTTATTGTGTAAGAACACAACAAGACACGGTAAAAGTAAAATTATCTAACTTAAAGTTAAATATAAATGATAAGGTTGAAATAGGAACATAAACTTGTATAAATTCTATTTGATGAGAGGAATTAGACCCATACCCACCTTATCTTTGAAATAAATCAATTTGGAGCTATTTAAAACCGAATTTTTCTTTATAATAAAATAATATTTTTAGTTATTCCAAAGTTGCCCCTCTCCTCCCTTATAAAAGGGCACCTCCTCCCTCTCTTCTTCACACCACTTTGAGCCTTCAATCTCTGCCAACCCCTGCCGAATTCTCTTCTAAACTTCCCTAGAAACATCCTAGAGGTCCTGGTCTTCTTCAAAGACCAATTTTAGTACCCTAAGTGGAGGACTCAAAGAGGCGCTTCAAAGAAGAGGTAATCTCCATTACCGATTCTTTTATCTTTATATCTTCTTCCACTTCTTCTTCTAAGGTTATTTTATTATGAAGTAATAACATCAGTATCACTCATATAATGATATGTTATTATAAGTATGAAACAACCCTATTTCACCATCTATCCATCCTACGGAAAACGAAATCACCGCGCGTGCGTATGTACGGAATACCGTCTCCACGACGCGATGAGATTCATTCTCCACGTTAAACATTCATGAATGATTATAAAGTATATATAATATGTAATCATGAAATATATAAGATAATAATGATACTGTATTTATGTGTATATATATATTTATCTCATCTACTTAATTCCATTTAACTCAATAAGGAAACGAAAACAGCGTTCATGCGTACGTACGGCCTACCGTCTCCATGAACGATGTATTTCTTTCCATTTATATATCTATTATATATATGTATATTCTGAATATATATTATATATAAATCATGTTTTAAATTATGGATGTAAGTAATCATGATCTATTTAATCATATGAATAATTACAAGTCAAAACACGGACGACAAATGAAACGATTTTACCCATAATGCTCTTTAACATGGAATTTACAAAAGAACGGGTAAAATAAAGTCATAAGTGAACCATATATGATATCATAACAATGATTATGATTCTGGAATAAGTCAATGAAATTATTTAAATCATTATACAGGAAGTTCGGACACTTACGAAGAAAATCGGAGCTAAGGTAAGGGATACTGTTGCAATCTCAATTGTTTTCTATCAAAGATTGCTTATACGTAAGTATTTACTGGGGTTATTTCTATCATCCATGTCCATGTTTTATAAAAGTGTTTTAATGTATGTTTAAAGTCCTTTTTACCCATTTTGACTTTTACTACATGGTATGTAAGGAATATTTCTTTTGTTTACGTTACAAGGTACTTTTTTGACTTTTCCGGTAAAAGTACGAGAAGAATGTTTTTTTAACTTATACGGAACGAACAGATTTTTACAGTTTTATAAAGCCTTATTTTCATGAAGCTTACTCCAAAAGATTTCATTACTATTTTCAACAAAATCATTTTCTTTTAAAATTTCATGACATTTTGTGAAAAGAAAATTATTTTGAAGAAGAAAGGATATTTTCCTCAAGAATTCATTTCAAGTGTTTTATAAAAACCATTTTTCATCTAAGATGAAATTATTTCATATGTGTATGTTTCAAGTATAATGTCTCTATTATTTACATGTTTTCACTTTTCACATTATTAAATGATATCCATTTCTTTTATATGGATTATGTGATGATGAGATGATGTTTATGAAACCCATTTTACTTGTTGGGTTATTATGAATGATGTATGTTTATTTTGTGGCACAAGTAAGAATGATTTCATTATGAGATGAGTGGGACCTATATCTCCCTCCAATTCATTGGGTAAAGATTTATATCTCATGAGAGAGACATGGCTGGAACGGCAGGTTAAATCGGTTCAGTAAAAGAGGACTAAAACGAGAAGTGAACTCGATTCAGAATGGGACTTTGTCCACTAAGATCGTCTTAGTAGAAATGTCTTGGCTACTATGGAAATCATATCATGTGCTTAATGGTTTCCACAATTACATGTTTTATTCCCATGCTATTTTATCATGATTTATGTTCAATTATTATCTATGCCTTATGTACTTCCATGTTTTATGTCGTTGCTCAAGATTTTTAATGTTCATGTTTTTTTAAGTTAAAATATATATGGTATGTTTTATTTTATCCATGCTTACCCTTACTGAGCATTTGAGCTCACCCCTTTTATGCTTTCTTTTCCCCAGGATATAAAGAAAGGTTTTAGGTAAAAAAAGAAGATCTTTATGGGAGATGTTGAAGATCTTTCACCACGATTAGAAGATTATATTCCGAGTTTCCAAAGACACTAAACTTTTACGGTCCATGTGTGTGTGTTTTTGTTATGTACTAAGTATTCCGAAAAAGTAATGTAATGTCCATGTACGTTAGCCTTCAGGTCTCTACAGTGTTATTCATGAAGAATCTAGAGGGAGATAATTTTTATCACTTATATACTAGAGTTTTTGTTTCCAAGTTTCCAAAGTCATTAATCTAATAAGTCTTCGGGGATCTATTTGTGTAATGTATTGTGTATTCTACAAAAATTGATGAAATGTTAATGTTTGGAAAGAGAGGGTCTTTGCAGAGTATAGGTGGTTAGAATAATTCTTTAAAGGAGGATGGTACACTGGTGGTTATCCAAAGTCTATAAAGGGTACATAAGAGGTCATCCCAATCGCAAGACTGATGCATAGGTAGTTACCTTAATCCTAACCTATTTTGAATTTCTTGGTGGTTATCCATGACATATTATTTTCAATTTTTTTAAATTATATATTTCATATTTCAACTTTATTCACCAGTAACTCTTGTTCTCATATTTCGTAATGATTCATGTCTTATGAACAGTCAATCATTATTCAATGACTGATGTTTTTTTATCTTTTATATAAAGGTTATAGTTTTAAAATGTTATTCTCATGTTCTCCAACACTTATTTTTATTTTATGCTTACAAATCACCCTTTTGTCCTTAAAAATCATATGATCTCATCCTTTTTTAATTTTCTATTCACCTAGTTGTGAAGAAATATTTTATATTGGATATGTTTACAAGGAGTTCTAAATGGGAGGATATTTTTTGGAAACCTCGAGGATTTTTCACCAAATTACAATATTTTGTAAATAGTATGCAATGAAACAAAATTATCATGGGGCCAAGTGAGTGTTACAAAAATGTATTGAATATTCAGAAAAATTACTGAATATTTGTGTATGAAAAGTCTGGGTCAATATAGATGTTATATTAAGAATGGTTTTTATCCTTATTTAAAAAAAGTATGATAAAAATTAGTTAAATCGCTGGGGATATTAAAAATAATGTTTCTAGGGAATTCTATAAGGAAAATTAGAATGGTGAGTAAAAGTTTAGGAATATGTCTGTAATTTTGGTAAAAGATACAATATTTTATTCCAAATAAATTACATTCTTATCTAGATACTACAAGTGGATGTGGATATAGCACATAGGTATATATTTTTAATAATTCTGAAAATTGTGGTTAGACTCAATAATCAAAAAGTTAATGAAACCATGATTTTCTAAACACTTGGATTTACCCTCCCGAGGGATATTCATGGGGAATTAACAAACTATTTTTGAACCAACATAATGGATTTAAATATATGATGGCTATGAATGACATAGGATAAACTGAATGTGTCAAAAATAAATAAAGGTTTCATCATTTGGACATAATATAAGATATTTTTCATGATTATTGGTCCCCCACTATGATTCGTGTTTCTGAAACTATTCGTTGGGTGTTAGTTGATTGATGGAACCCAATGAAACCATGTTAATGATGATTGTGATAGAAAATTCAATGCTTATCCTCAATTTATTAAAAATGATTTGGGATATGGAATAGAAAATAACATTATTATGATCACTTAACCTAATCATGTTTTGAATCATGACATGCATCCATATGAACAAGCTAAGGAACTACATTCTTTCGAGTCCATTATTTAGAAACACACACATTATTTTTATTTGTTATCTTATCCACTATTTTATGAACAATGGATCATCACCAATGAATAGTTATTTTTTGTTCTCCTGTGTTCATAACATGAAAATATAAATTTTGTTGTATACCATTTAAGAGGACTACTATATAAATGGTAGACTCTTATCAAGAAGACAAGGAAATATGATGAAATTGGCTCTATAGGTTGGGGAGATTTACAAAACATATGTTTTAATAATTGAATTTTCTGTATTATTCATATGAATATAGAAAAGGATTTCCTTGAGCTAAATGAAAAAGATGATGAATATTATTGTACCAATGCATAATATTTTACATGACTTATGAATTGTTATTCTAGTATTATCATCCAAACTAGATGTAAGGTTGATCGATTCTTCAACGGATTAAAAAAAGTCTCAAAATAGTGATATTCCTACGATAATATAGTAACTACGAATAGATTTTTTGATGTTCAATAATGGTGTAAATGGAGGTTGGAGTAATGTATCAATCTCATGGTTTTGATATGAAGATAAAAATGGATTTTAAATGAATATATATGATCGATCGAGATAAGAATATGTGATTTCGATTATTCTCAACGTGTGGAATGAATCATGCAAGAAATTATCTTAAGTTGAATAGTAAATGTTTTATATTCTTAAAGGATATATATCATGTAGATGAATGGTGATGTTATGGGAAGATTTCATATAATAATGCGAATAATGTTAAATCATTAGATAATGAATTCCCAACACATTAGTGTTTCAAATTCAAGGATTTTGGGAATTATGATTACAAGTGACAATATTGGAAGGTTCATAATGATGATCAATGCCATCAACTTTTAAATAAAAATGAAATAGTAAAATCTTATACAATAATGAAATTTGAAGCAAAAAAATTGTAATTAGAGGACATTAATCCTCCACTACAATGTAAAGAATTTGTTTTATTTTTTACAAATGGTCACTATAAAATATTATTTTTCATCCTTTATTGAAATATAATTTGATTATCTCTCTCTACATGAATTCATGAATGATGAGAAGAATTTGTTATTCTCCTTGTATAAGTACGTACCCATGCTCTCAATAGAATTGGTTTTGTATAAGGTAAGATCTTTTTTTAGGAATAAATGAATAACTATATTTCAGAATAATTATTACATCTTGGTAAGAATAAATTTATTGTTATTGATACCATTATGGGATTAGGAGTTTTAATTGATCATAATATAATACTTATGGACAACCCATGTGATGATTTATATTTTTATTGTGTTTAAATATTTAGGAAATTTTATGATAGATTTATGAAAATAAAACCATTTACTTTTTATGTATTGAAAACGTTATTTGAGGAGGGAATTTTTTTTAAAATTATTAGAAATATAATTAATGATATTTTAAACCATAAAGGAATATATTATCTTGGATGTTAAGAAAATTATGGGTTATAATTGATCTCAATACTATGTAATCATACTTCATTTCTATCCCCAAATTCTAGAATATAAATTATAGAAGATGTATGGTTTCATAGAGTAGCACAATAAATTTTATTTTATAAAACTATTGAGTTGACCTCAATGTTTTATTCAAATCTTCAAAAATATATTTAAAAAGAGTTCAGTTTCATCATTGTGTATCATCCTTAGAATTATAATCAGTTTGAGAGAGTAATCCAAACCCTAGATAATATGTTAAGTTATTTTCCTATGGATTTCGAAGGTGTTTGTGATAAACTACTTAAAAAATATTAGTATTATTGCAATGATATCTTTCACTTTAACATTCAGAAGGATCCCTATGAATCCCTTTGTGAAACAATGTGTATAACTCCATAATACTGGAATAAATATTAAAAAATAATTCTATTTGAACTTAATCGTTTTGATGACATGAGAGAAAAGGTTGTATCCATTCATAAAAATGTATAATCTACATAATTTTTTTACAAATTTTATATTGATAATCATCGACATGATCTAGAATATAAATTTTGTATGCAGTTATTTCTAAAAACTTCTTAGGGGAAGAAAGAGGGGAGAACTTTTCCAAAAATATATCAGTCCAATTAAAATACTTGATTTTATTTGTACCGTATCTTATATTTTGGAACATCCACCAAACCTCTCTCAATTTGATATCATTATCTATATATAACTCCTAAATAATAACATACATGGTCTATCATATGTTCTTAACTTAGATGTCATACCAATGGAGCCTAATAATTCATATAAAGAACAACTGATGGAGTTTTTTTATTAAAGAGTAAAAGTTAAATTAAATAAGACAAGTAACATTTTCAATTTTTTATGGTGAAACCATAAACTTGAGGAATCTACGTGGGATCCTTAAGAAAAATTGGGGCATATGAATTCTAAGTTGTCGGTACCAATGTGAAGAATTTGAAGGGTGAAATTAATTTAAAGGGATGTAGAATATAACACAGAAAACTTTTATGAATTTATTTTTAAAATTATTTAAATTTAATTGAAATCATAGGTTACATGAACCAAAAAGATAATATTATTCTATAATCAATACATGGGTAGTTGATGTTACACAGGACACTATGTTTTAACAAAACTGTGATATATTTATTTAAATGTTAATGTGATAACATAGCAATTGATCATAGAAATATGCATATATGTAAATAATTTTTAAATTTACATTGTTATGGTAATATTTAATTAAAATATATTGATAATAAAATACATAATAATGGATAAATTCTTCATAAAGTTTGATAAAATTATTTTTTCAAAATAAATGTTTTCTTGTCATTTTTTACAAATATTAAAAATAATTCATAAAATCGTTATAAAATTAATTTGATAATATAAAATTTATTTCTTAAAGTTTAATGTCAAAATTATATTAGGTTTAATTTTTTTAATTTTTCCAAATAAATATTTTTTTGAATAATTAAGAAAAATACAGTATTTTAATTAAAAGCTCATTTTTTAATTTATTTATAATGATAAATTACATTTTTAATTGGTTTTAAAGAAACAATAATTATATTACACCTAAATTAATCCAATTTATTTCATTGGAATCAATTATATGTTGAATTTATATATAACAATGGGGCCAACTTTGGAACATTTTCTCATTAAAACACTTCTTTTTCAACACATTTGCAGAATTAATTTAAAATTAAAATATAATACTTATGTGAATGGAATTTAGAAAAATGGATTCCATATTTTTAATAGGTATATTTCATATTATATTTTATGTTCAATTTCTTTAAATGAGTGGTAAAAATAAAAAAAGTATCTACCACGGTTAAGGTAAAAATAGATTTATTGGGAAAATATATTGGTCAAAAATTACCCAAAACATTCCCAACACTCAATTTATAGACATATCTCGACCATATCAATTCTAAAATCCATAATAAACTATTTTTGATCATTGATATAGGATAAAAACATGTTTTCAATTCATTCATTGCAGAAAATAATAAGTGCGTTTTTCAGCACACTTATAAAAGGCCAACCATTCTTCTATCTACATCACACCTTAGAAACCATTTTGGTTTACACAAGACCTTAAAATATCTATGTAATCCAAGACCTGGATGCCACATAATTGGTGCCTCAAACCTGGTGGGACATGTGGCGTCAATCTTATCTCCTCAAACGCTAGGGGCAACCAACTAGCAGCGAGGGACTATTGTGTGTCTGTAAGGAAACTATGCCCTCATTTCAAAAGTGTAGCATAGTTTATGAATATAAAAAGAGGTAAATAGAGGATGTAATATAAATAAATTGAAGGCATAGTGGAAAATAGAGATAATAGTAATAATAAAAAAAACAATTAGGATATCATTCAACAACTGATGATATTTAATGTCACTATAAAACATGAAAACATGTATACAAGACAACAGACATAACATGTTTTACAAAAGTAGAAAAGAAATCAACAGACTATCCCAAGCATTACTAGATCCAACTCAGTTGTATTATATCATGATCCATACTAAACAACAACCAATAATGTGTTTGAAGTCTTATGCTTTCATTTATCAACAACTACAAGTACACAATCTACTCCAAGTACCAAATGGAACCTTGAGAGGCGGTGTGATAAATCTGAATGATACACCACTAACGATGATTATAACATCTATACCATGGAATAAAAAATGAATAGTTCACTTGCGGGAATTTAAACATATATATAATGTAAATAAATAAAATGTAACTAAATACCCAAATACCAGCTTCAGCCCTCAACTCATGTCTGAACATATACCCAATTCAAGATTTGATTGTACAAATTTAAAAATAAGTCACAATTTATTAACAGTGGAAGTTATGAGATCTAATAAAGAAACCACAATTTATATTTAATATGAAATGGTGACTTGGTAATTAATAAGGAAACATATAAATCATGGGCCACTAACTAAGTTGTAACTAGGTCAAGCTAAGGGTAAGAGTATAGTCAATGGAAAAAATCCAAATCATTCCACAATAACATGCCTGCCAAATTCTGGGAGATCAGCTAATGTAAAAAAGGCTATTTAGTAATAGAGACCTATGTGCTTCAAATGTGGAATCTACTTATATATGATGGATCCAAGGAGTGTTTCCAAAGAATCCTTTAATTATAGGTGAGGGGTGTTATGGTGTCATATTGCTCATCCAACAATAGAAAAAGATCAAGGTATAGGTCGGTCTCAAACTAAGCAAGTAGCATCCTAAGATTCAATGGAATTACTCAATAAGAATCCAAGGCGTGCTCGATTCAAGCCATTAATAATTGTTACTAAAGTAATGAATAATTCCATAATGGTTCGATACATTCCCTTCATTAGTGTAAATTTGCCTTGTATCATGAAATCATTTAATAAATCCCATATCAGTCATATTTAATGATCACAATCCATTCAACTACTTCCATTAATGTGGTAAGGGTTGATATAGACATGGAAACTATTATTCAATTACATTTAATCCAGTCAAGTAATATCCTTAATATACATTACAATTTCAATGTTACATTTATTTATCATTTTATGTGCTTACATAAGGAGTTCCATGTCTCGAGAAGACATGGTACATACCATTATGCAATTCATAATATAAATAAATCCACTTAATAAAGAAAGCATACCCTTAAAAGTGTCAAGATAAGTCACACTCATACTGTAACATCCCACGATTTTAAAAGGAAACACAACACCACAACATTCATAAATGAACTACTAAATACTATGTGACCTTTATATCCTATAAATTTTTTTAAGAAAATTTTGCTTCTTTGATTTAAATTTCAAAAAATATACATACACAGTTGTGATCAATAAGTTATTTGGAGTCTTATTGAACCAACATAATTTTTGTTTAGTAGTAACATACTTCTATAAATTCCAATTTTACCCTTATAAATAGTATTATGAAAAAATTATTAGTAACCTCACCAATGAAGTAATTTCTAGTAATTTATGAGACCTTGATTAATTTTTCAAGATGTTATAAAATCTGTTTTTTGTTTTCGAACTGTTATTTTTGGAATAAATTATTATTTTATTTGGAAATTAATGTTTTCATATTTAAAAAATTATTTTGATAAAAGGGAGTTCCTTTTTTATTTATAAATATCAATAAATGGATAAGGTTTTTTCAGATTTCTCTGAAATAAATTATTTTTCTCTGAATGGTAATAAATACTATTTTTAATACGTTATTTTTTATCAAACCATAAAGAAATAATTACGATATAAAATATATTAAATTTACTCAAAAACTAAATTATGATTTTATAAGAGTAAATTTTTATATAAATTATTTAGAACATGTCATTTATAAATTAGTTCATGATATGTATTAAAATTATTGTCAGTGCCTACTCAATGCATGCGCAACATTGACAATGTCAATTTGGTTTATTTATATCTATAAATTGAGTGATAAAAATTATTTTCAAGATTCATTAATTAATAGTTATGTATTATTTTTTTTTGAAATTAATTTCTAAATTTAATGTTATATAACAATTACCTTGTCCAAATTCTTGTCCAATTCTTTCGTAGGAAAAATAAAGACAAAATAACAAATTTAAGAAGATATTCTAACATGTATATTACTATATAAAAATAATGATGGAATGAATAATATTTTTAACAAAATTTACTTATTTTTTTCGATAGTTATTGATTTTAATTTTTATATATAAACTTATTAACATTAAGTTATGTGAATCAATGATGAAAATCATAAGGAATCCAAAAATAATAAATAATATGTTGTTATTTAAATTTTATGAAATGTTAAATGACACAGATTTTGGATAAAAACTATCATATAATAAAAAAAACCATGAACATATTTTTCATCAAATTGGGGCCATTATGTACCCACATGGATCACATTTGTCCTATTATATTATTTTATTAAAATGAGGGACAACTTTTTCACACTATAACATTCAATTAGATTTATATTTTAATAAAAAAATTTAGATAATATTATTTTTTAGATGCATATAATATAGAAAGATAAAAAATTTATATTTCACATTGAATATTTTTTTTATATTTTTGGTAATATATAATTACATTAATGGATTTAACAATTATGATGTATTTAAACGTTAATTAATTTAAAAAAAACTAATGATTTTAAAAATAGTAAAATAAAGATAATTTGACATTTTAAATCATTTAACGATTTCTATAGGGAATTATAATATGTATAATATATAATAGAAAAATTAATTCCTATAGGAATTTTTTTTATGTGTTTAATGTCTTGATTGTGAATAGTTATAATTTATAAAAATTCTTTTTTCATGAATGAAATATTATATAAAATTATTTAAAAATAACAAAAAAATCATCAAAAAGGAAAACATGAGTGTATTACATCAAAAATGGGATGTAATATGACTTTTAGACTTTTTCTATGTCCTACATCCTATAATAAAATTTTAATATTTTAATAATTTGAGTAATTTCTATGTTACCCCTCACCTCAATTATAAAATGAGGCTACCGCCTTAAAATATTTCCATCACCTCAACCCATGTAATTGAGATATCCTCTACAAAATTCCTTATTCTAAATCCCTTACCACATTAAGGAGATCCTGGTGTCATAAAAAGAAAACTAACAAAATTCATAAAGTGGATATCAAGGAAGAACTGTTAAGAAGTATGGTTCATTTTCAACCACTTTTAATTTATTTCTCACTTATACATTATCCTCACCTCTTTTACAATGTCTCATAACAACTCCAATATAACTTAATTCGATTGGTAAACATTGTTTTTATGTTTTTAATGTCTTAATTGTGAATAGTATTTATTTTGACAAAATTATTTTTCAATGAAAAATATATTTCATTAAATTATTTAAAAATAATCAAAATCATGAAAAATGACAAATATGATTATATTACTTCTAAAATTAGATATAATATGACTTTTACTACTTTTTTATGCCTTAAAACTTATATTGAAATTATTATATTTTAATAATTTGAGTAATTTCTATGCTACACCTCTCCTCAATTATAGAAGGTTTCTCCCTCCATCACATATTTTCATCACCTTGGGCCATATTTTTTATATAAAGACTAGAAAATTACGTCCTCCTAATATATTTGAACATTTTTGAGCTCTTGGTATCACAAAATGTCCACATCCAATTTCCTTAAAGTGGTTCTCAAGGAGGAACTATCAAGAATTATGGTTCCTTTTTCATCTATTTTAGTGTTTTTTCACTTATACCTTTTCCTCACCTTTTTTAAAATGTTTCATGAAAACTAAATTATAACATAAATAATGGATTATTTATGTTTTCATGTAATATTTATCATAAAATCTATAATCTTCAACTTTTTTATAAAATAACAAAATCGTAAGTCACTACCTTTGTGGATGATGATTTTTTGTTTCCCTTTTACCAAAATCATGTTACATATAAATTCAAATATATTTATTTAAAATTATATATATATATATATTTCATCACTAATGTATTATTATTTCATTTTGAGAAGGAAGACCACAATAAACCAACCATGGAAACTGTGAAAAGAATGCACCCGAAATAATGGAAATAAATAAATATTGTTAATAAATGGGTGGAAAATGATATAAGAATATTATATAAGGTATTACAAACAAGAGTTTTGTTATTTAATTTATTAGTAACCCGTTTTATCCATTATACAGGATGTTTCGAAAATTTTGAGGCACGGTTAACCTGAGGTAAGGGAATTATCAACCCAATGTCCATTATTTGGGTTAAACTATTACTTTAATAATTATGTGCTACTGAGATTATTTGTTTAATGATATTTTATAGTATGATTTATTATGTTTATTAATATTTTATACACTTAATACAATTATTATATTAATTCTCACATCAATTATATGATATTTTAAGGTTTATTCCTTTAAAAATTGCCTTAAAATTCTATTTTAAGAAATTCAAAAGAAATGTTTTTATTAAATTATTCTTGTTTAATGATTATGGTATAGTACAAATGAATTTTTTATGATGAAGGTCGGGACCTATATCTCTCTCTAATGGATTGGGTTTGATTATGTTGGGGTCAGGTGTATGGTTACTCCTAGTGTAACGGTGATGGTTACAGTATAAGGTAGTCATGAGGGTTACATTATAAAGTATCCATGTGGGTTACATTGTAATGTAGTCTACATGGGGGTTAAAATACTAATTAGGTAATTTACAAAGTTACCAATATGTGTTATTTATATATAAGAATCTTTTATGGGCACCTATTTCTTTCATAAGTAACATTATTAATTTTATGTCCTATGAAAAATGTTTTATAAATATTTATGGACTAATGGTTTATTTACATCTTTTTATATCCCTTTATAATATTTTTATGCTTAACCCATTTTTTGAATATGTTTTTCATAGGATTATTTACAATTTAAAAAGAAAATTAAGTTTCTATTACGGATGAAGCCAATAAGTTATTTTGTAATTATTTTTTAAACATTGTTTCAATATATTTAAGTTGTTTTCTAATTATCAATAAACTTGAACAAAAAGGGTCATCAAATATAAAATTTACTATGTATTTTTATGTTATCTATTATAAATAAATACAGAGTATGTTTTACTATGGAATTCAAAAGTATGGGTTTAGGGCTTTACATGAATGGTGGATAAAATATGTCAAACACCAAAAACCCAATTATTGAAAAACATCCTAAATGGGATTGATGGTGTTGTAGGAATAACCACTATTAATTAATCACATATACATAAAGAGATAATATGTAATGTTCTATGATTATAATCATGGAATATAAATTCTATTAACGAAAACTGATTAAATTGAAGGGCCCCACATGACTACTCGAAAATCAATGAACCTGAGGGATGAGCTATAGACTACCCACTATTGGTTTGTAAGACTCCATTCCTCTGGTATCAGTCCTGGATTTGGCTGTTATATGTGTTGATCTAATAAAACATAAGAACAATCACACCTCAATATCTAGGTGGAGATAAAAAGAGGAGAATAAGTGCTTAAATGGACTTAAGAACTTACTATTTTGCATTCATCATGACAAACTGAATCTTGAATGGATCTAGAATGACGGATGTCCCTCAATCCAAATATTTAGACATCAAAAAGCTCCAAATAAAACTATGAGACATGTAGGAATTATACTGATGAAGTGGAGAAACATGGATAATGTCATGCATGTCATGGTATGTATGACGTAATAGAAACTGATATATTATATGCTTGACTCTCTCCAATATTTCAAAAGGCCCTATATAATGAGGTGATAACTTCCCTTATTTATGTATCCATCTATGAACAATAATATGTGATACCTAAAGAAAAACATCATATCTAAACCTGTTCTCATGAGTTAGTCAATAAATATTGGAAAAAGATTTCTATTTCATCATAGTAGTATTCATATGATTTCAGATCAACTGAACCTACCCTAAAGAATCCCGAACAAGACAATGAAATGGTAGGGCTGCCTCACCTACCTCTAGTCAACACAGGTTTGAACCGAATGTACTAACATATAAGGACTCAAATATATCCATATGTATTGTCACCTGGAATCAGTTATTAAAGGATAAATCAATGAGAGGGTTATGCTTTTCCCAAGAACAAAAAAATCAAGGACACTTGCTCAGAGCATATCTAATAGAACCTGTATTGTACATTTTGATTTTCTATTAGTATGAGGGTAAAAATATATTCATAGAAACACCAGGTATACCATATCATATATCAATCATTTCCATAGATGTTATGTGAAACTAAAGTCACTATATAAAATTATAGTGAATGAAACCATGTGTAGTCATATGATATCCTGGACATATAGTATTCCAATCTCAATGACTGAGAATGTCTATCGAATTGGTATGTAGTGGGATGATTTCATTATTCAGTCAACGACTACCCATATAAAATCTCTATACCTCGGTGACCTAGGTAATCCAACAACAAGATACACGAAAACATATTCACATTTCCATTCTGGTACTGGAAGCAACTTTAGAAAGCCCAAAATTATCTGGTGATCTGGCCTCACCTACTAACAGGGGGAACACCGAGTGATAAAGCATTCTCTCTGATGTTTCATCTCATGCCACCAATACGATTGTCACATGTCTCGATTAATATTTGAGATTATTGGATGAACTACCAACTAAGAGGAACATGCCTCTTTCATCAAATACTCTATCATGTATAGGGAACCCATAGAAGTTCATGGAAATGTAGAATGTCATGTCTGTGTATGGGAAAATTTAAAGGCAGGTTATGTCCTGATATACTCTCATAGAGTACCAAGCCTTTGGGATATGAAAATTGTCTACACTTCACATTATCTAGGAGTGAAGAGGTAATTTTAAAAGATGAGAGATAATACTGATCATGACTATCATGAAACTCTAGATACTACTCAGAATAGAGGTTCGTTAACATCCATTCATTGTTGGATTCCGGTATGACCTATGTTTGAGTTTTTCGACTCAGTTCATCTGCAACCACATTTCCCTTCTTAGGTGTATATGTAATCTCAATATAAAAGAATTGTAGATGTTAGAACCATTTCCACTATCTGAGTTTAATGTCACACAGTGAAAAGATTTATTTTAGGCCCTTGTGGTCTGTGTACACCACAAGATGATCATCCAATAGATTATGTCTCCAGAAACATAAGGTGTGGAAAAATGTTACAAGATTAACATAATGTGTCATGTAATTTATATCATGAGACCTCTAATGATGAGATCCATACACAACAACCTTGTCCTCATGAATCATCAATGCTTCTAGGTTGATGCAAGATGCATCACAAAAGATGGTATATCATATTCCTGGAATTGGAAGTGTCAAAATATGAATTTATACATCTTTCCTTTCAACTCTTGGAAGGATTTCTCACATGATTTTGACCACAGGAACATGATACCCATATTTGTAAGACTAGTAATAGGTAAAGAAATAAAATAAATGTCCTATATGAGAAACATATAATATCCATCCATCCCCAAGAAACTATTGATATCAAACACGTTGATGGGATACACTCCTGATGCCACAACACTAACATTTTTGTAGTCAAAATAGACTCAAGACACTTATATAATATGACCCAGGAAGTGAAATTTTTTGATCTAGAAGTGGCACTTTGCAGGATTGTCATAAAGTTGATGCTCTCTTAGTGTACTCAGATTGATCTCAAGAATATTTCCATGGTTGCTATGAGTGTGATAATAAACCAAGATGTATTTCCTAAAGACCATTAAAAATTGTCCAGAATGGGGTGGAGCACCCTATTCATCAGAGCCATGAAAACAAAGAGTGTTTTCGTAAGACCGAATGCCATAACATGGTACTCATAAAAACTATACCTGCTACGGAAATTTGTAAAAGGTATGTCTCATGGCCTAAATCATAACTAATGACAAACTTATTTCATTTCGATCATAGATAAGACATTGACTCCTCATAGCTAGTCCGAGGGACCATCTATTCAAGGAAGTGGGTATCAGTTCTTGACTGTAAGATGATTTAACAATCTATAATCCACACATTGACGTAATGATCCTTCTGCATTATTTATGAAAATCACATGTGAACCCCATTGGGATGTATTGGTCCATATAAACCCTTTGGACTCTATGTCTTCTAATTTTTTTTAGTGATCTTAAAGCTCTGTTGGTACCATACTATATTAAGGAATGGACCCTGGAGCTTCTATAAGAATAAGCTCAATTTTTAAATATATCTCTCTATGAGGAGGTAATGTAGAGAATTCATTGGGAAAGACATTCCAAAATAGTAAACTATTGGAGGGAAATTATCTTGACGTAAACCCTCATCCTTCGTGATGTGATTTGCGGTTTGGTCGGTCACTCCACCTAGGCCATGATGCTTTGGTCAACCTCTTCATCCTGGATATCCCACTCACCCTTAAGTAGATAACTTCTACCTTTTGGTGATTTAAAAGATACCGTGTGAGGATAGTAGTTTATATAAGAGAGGTAGTGAACCAACTAGTCCATTCTAAGAATGAAATCGAAGCCCATCGTCTCTAGAATAAAGAGGTTTTGAAATGAATGGTATTTGCCTACCTCAATGGGATAGTCTCTACATTAGTACATTCACTATGTTCATCCTAACTGTGTATCTAGGGTCATTACATCATAGGAATAATGTATCTCCAATCTGAGGTATTCCCTGAAGGAAACATTGAAAAAAGATTTTGATGTTCCTATATAATGTAAAAAGATGCTATGTTAGATTGTACTAGAATAGTACCACATACTATAAATTGTAATGCAGCGCAATCTTCGATAACTGGCTATAGTGAATTATATAGGTTTGATCCATGAACCTGGGAAACAGATGGACTATCACGATCAAAACCTTCTTACTTGTGATGTTAGTGATCACGGGTCTAGCTACAATGACTATGAACAACTCCACGTCCAGAGCTACCGGTGGTATTCTAACTCCCCAGATGATTCAACATAAAAGAAATTGATCACGATGGAAGATCTGGTGTTAATCATTTTCCATTCGATGCTAGTAGAAATGTTCTAACAAAATGTTGAAGATTCCCCATATTTCCACATTCATGGAAACTTATTGGGTCTCTTTCATAATGAGGATTCAGGTTACACTATCATCCACACTGATGAAACCCTTGGAGCTATCGAATTGGTCACCCCGGTTTTCACTAATTTGACGAGAAACCTAGAGATAATGCTTCCGGCCACCAGAAGAACTACTGGAATGATGATGCATTGGCTCTCTATACCAATTAATATTTTTTCCCTTAGGTTAAACATAGTTATAAGAGCATGGTTGGGTATTTCCAAACAATTTTTCATGTGAAAGATATTCACCTATGTATAAATGGAATACTGAATCCCATCCTGGAGGCATCTAGCAGGTGAAATCTCATCACCTGCTAGAAGCAGTGTAAAGTGAGGTAACTATGTGAAACACACTGAATATTACATAACTAACATAGAAACCTACTCATGATACATGAACTCTCTAGATCTGTCATCTCTCATAGTCTGAGGAATGATCTAATCATAGAAGGTAATCTAGAAATCAACTTATAGCCTGCCTTTTTGACGACCAACCTGAGTAATCACGTC
Source organism: Viscum album (assembly GCA_963277665.1). Classification (NCBI taxonomy): domain Eukaryota; kingdom Viridiplantae; phylum Streptophyta; class Magnoliopsida; order Santalales; family Viscaceae; genus Viscum; species Viscum album. The sequence goes on from OY728159.1 coordinate 31,867,622, forward strand.
CCACCAACGCTTGTCCAAATCCCAAACCATGTATGTGGAAATGTTTACCGTACACCATGGTGGTGTTATAATATTTTCAATGATATATAGGTTGGCTTATAGACAAGATTCAATAGATTGTGGGCTACCATCCACTGAGAATATAAGAGGACGCTACTTCCCGAACATGCATGTCAGACCAGCCATCATATGTGAAACTTAGGGATCACCATGCATGGAGTACATCATATGTAGGAAACTATCATGGACATGGAAATTAGTTCTTGAATTAGGTATAATACGCGGTCCCTCTATTTTCACCTATTGTAGTAAGACAATCAGTTCAGGGCCCACAATGGCTAGAGCATGGTCCTCGCCACCCTCTAGGTGTATGATACGAGGACTCCAATGCATCAATGGTCTAAAATTTTTAATTACACATCATAGAACAAGAATAAGAAGAAATATAGAATCACTATAAGATACTGAATGTTAGAATAGTAAATACCCAAAGCATACTACCCTAACTACCCACATAGATGGTCAGGTGTTGGTATGTTCTGAAGAATAAGTGTTTTTTTTAATTTTTCGTACAATTACCCAGTGGATTCCATTACATTTCATAAACATGAATAGGAAGGATAATGATGTGCAACCAATTAATTTTAAATGTCATGATTCACTATATAATGGATATTAATTTCTCGTGGTTCAGTTCCCATACACCTATCACTAGAAATGACACCGATTTATTAATAGTATAATGGCTTGACTGGGTAAATTAATCATCCCAACCATGAGGGCCCAAACACCTCATTAATTGAAATAGGCAATCACTCAATCGAATCCAATTGTAATACATGTATATTCTAACTATCACAACAACACACAATAATCACAATGATATCAAGAAATACAAATCCGTGAAATGCACCATCATGGCATGGGAATATGCATGACCTGCTAATCGTAGTGGCCTATACTGATGCCTGTAACAATTCTTAATTACCTCAAACCATCGGGAAATGGATGAAGGAAATACTCAATCAGAATACTAAAAATCAACAAATCCACAAAGCATGTGAATCACCCAATGGATAAATAATGTCAACTATAATAGGGATAAATGAAAAATAATAATAATTTTTGTTAACATAGATTTTACACTAAAAATTGAATTTTGATGCCCAAGCATGGATTAAGACCATGTCCCAAGTGTTCATAATCTCCAATCAATTTTTTGTAAATTTTAATGTAGGAAAAGAAATGAAACCCCTTCTAATACCACTTTGTGACATCCCATACCCGAATGTGACTTAATGGGTTTCCCTAGCCTGGTGGGCCACATGTCCTCAAGAACATCTCCCAGATTGCTAGAGGCTTCCGACTAGCTGTAAGGGCCTAGGGTCAATCCCAGGGGATACTATGGCCTCATTACCAAAGTGTAGAGTAGGGGATGAATATACATAGGGCTAAATTGTAGAAGTAATAAAAGTAAATAGAAGGCACATTGGAATATAGGGGAAAGAATAAAAATAATTGAAACAACATGAATTTAATTCAACAGCTAGTGGTATGGAATATCATTAGAAAATAGGAAAAAATGGATACATGACAATAAGAATAACATGTTCAATAAAAGAATAATAGAAATAAAAAGACTATCCCAGGAATCCTGAGCTCCAACTCTTCCATATACTATCATGGTCTATACTAAACAACAATTAATCAAGTGTTCAAATTCGTATGCTTCCCTTTGTTAACAACTGGAACCATGTAATCTACTCTAGGTGCCAAACGGTACATAGAGAGTGTGTGAGGTAGACCTCATTGGGACACCACCATCTATGTCTATAAAATCCTACCCAAGTAATGGAAAATTAAATGTTTTCAGGAATGAATTTATAAACACACACATATATATATATGTATATAGAATTTAAAGAAATAAAATGTAACCAAATACCCAATTACATGATTCATCCCTCAGTTGGTGTCTGAACATATACCCAAGTCATTATTTTATTGTACTAATTTATAATTAATTCATGTTTTTTATTAATGGTAGATGTTCAGAGATTTAATAAGGAAAAAACAATATATATTTAATACAAAATGGTTTCATAGTATTCAATAAGGAAACCTAGTCCTCAGGGGAACTAACATTGTTGCAATTGGGTCTAGCTAAGGGTAAGAGTATAATCCAAGGAGTATATTCCATGGAATTCCATAATAACATTCCTACCAAATCCAAGGTGATCATCCAAGGTAAAACATGGCTATTTTGTAGGAATTCCCTAAGGGATTTAACACTGGATCCTACTAGTCAATGCTAGATCCAATGATCGTATCCATGGAGTCCTTTATTTTTATATGAAGGGTCCCAACAGTGTCATGTAGTGCATCCAAGAATACACAATGATTAGAATGTTGGTCAGTCTCAACCTAATCAAAGTGAATCCTTGAATCAAAAAGGTATTCCTGAGTGTCCCTGGAATTCCCTGATTAGAATCCAAGGCAAACTCTAGTAAAGACATTCCTACTAGTTAATGATGTTATAGATAATTTCATATTAATTCAATCCTTTCTTTGTATTATTGATAATAGACCAACTAACTTGAATACCTTTAATAGATCATTTTATTTCATATTTAATGATCAAGGTCTGGTCTGTTATCATTTATTATTGTTGTATGGGGTGCTATAGACATGAAACCTATTATTCAATTACATCTAATTTGGTTGAGTCACATACTTAGTAGAAATTACAATTTCAATTTCACATTTAATTGTCAATTGAATCACTTACCTTAGTCAGGTCAAGTGGCGATAAAACATGGTACATTCTATTATAAAATTCATAATATAAATCAATCTATTTAATAGGGAAAAGAATAATCATATAAGGGTCAAAAAATTTAACACCCGAATAGTGGCTCAAATATAGAAAATAGTAAAAAACCAATTATGGAATAACACCATACATAAGATAGATGTATTTTTGGGTGTAACCACCTAAAAGTAATGACATATATGAAAATATAATATTTGTATGGTTATAATGATTATAAACATGGCATATAAATTTTATTAACTGTACCTGATTAAATTGGTGGGCCCCAAACGCCAATTTCAATATCAATGAAATTAAGGGATGAGTTATAGAAAACAATTGTTATTCTAGTATGACTCTCCTCCTTCAGTATTTTCCCTTTATTTGGCTCATATCAGAGTATATCTGAGAAAAAGAAAAAATGATCATAGCTCGACATCTAAGTTGAGAGCATGTGAGAAGAAGAATGGATTAATTAGATGATAGTATATAATTTTTCACATCCTACATGATGAACGAAAGCCAAAATTGATCTTGGGTGATAGATATCCTTTAATCCCTAGATTTGGCCTTCAAAAAGCTCCAAAATGTGAGGAAATAAGGTTAATCTCGCTGGTTCTCGGATTAATTAAGAAGGATAGATCTAATAGATTATTTAGGGAAAAAATAAAAAGTTACCCATAAAATTGAATGTGTATAGATTCCCCACACATTTTTCCAAATCATGTGCAAATAATTATCAGTTACCTAGGAATTAGGGCCACATGCATAGTTTCGATGCACGGCTGTGCGCAAAAACATGCAATTTGGTAATGTTTTGAAATTTCCATCTGCACAGTTTGCCAAACAGTGTTACAACCATGTGATAACTATGTGACATTGTCTATTTCATGAAAACATATGGGTTTCCTACACTGAACATTCTTTTTACACACATGTGGCCTTTTTTATCTGATAAGGAATCAATATTTGGTCCAATATAAATATTTTGAATGAAATTTAGAGGATCCATAACTGAGTAAAAAATATGGTTCTTACAAGATCACTTTTTATATTTAATTTTCCCATTATATATGCTTTATTTTTTACACAAATACATTCTTTAATATGTTGATCCCATCTTATGCAGTATACAAAAAAAAGTGGTAACATTTATAAACATGCATTTTTGTTTTATGTCTTCATTCAAATCCTTCAATTATAATTATAAAATGATGGTACAATAACCATTGTATCTCCCATATATTTATATTCTTTTAAATAAATGGAATTACCTATAACCATCTCCAAATCAATCAAATGGGTTAATGAATCATCATTCGTGTGTACGGAGGACTACCACCTAATAGACTGAGGTCATTAATTTTTACATTACCACCTCTCATATTTTAGTATAATGATGTATATAAAGTATATATATAAACTATATTTATAAAATAATTATACAATAATATTAATTTTATCATATATACTTTTCTATGTTCCATTATATATGGGATATGATGACGTTTATCATGTGTACGGAATATTACTACCTAATGAAGCGATGTGATTATGTTTCCACTAACACATTATATTGAATATAATAAGTATAAATATATGTGATATAACTGACATAATTATATATTAATGAAGTAGTTATAGTTAATATAATATAATATATCACTTTCTTTCTTATTTTTTCACTCACTGAATGATTATAACGTTGTTCGTGTACCTATGGACTAACGCATTCACGAAGTGATGTGACTCTTTAATTTCATTACAAAACAACTCGAATGATATATATAAGAAAATTTTAAAGACATTAAATTTTATTTTTCACATTATTACCATTATGGAATGTTTAAATACTACTTAACTCTATTAGAAAATGAATTTTGAAAAATGGGAACGTTTCTTATGCGTTTGTAGAACCATCCGTCCACGTGATTCTAAAGTAATTAATTTCTGAAAAACAATATTCATGATTGGTTTAAAAATTATAATTTATATATAATTATTATAATTATTTAAAATATTATATTTTATATATAATTTAACCATGATCTAATTGAAAAAATTATAAAATAAAAAACCCATGCTTATAGGAAAAAGAAAGTGATTATTACCCAAAATGGGACATTATCCTACAGTTTTTAATAAATGGGAAATAAACGAACATAATTAAATAATATAAATTATTATATAAATAATTATTTATCTTTAATATATGTTTATTGAACATATATTTATAAATATAATGATTAAACAAATACAAAGGAATTCAAGACATATGGTAAGGGATTTCTAGTTTCCCATTTATTTTTGGGAGACTGATGCCATATCCACAACACATTTATTTTGGGTCATGTCTATAATTCACATTTTAAATCTTATATCGTGAATATATTTCATATAATGAGGTTAAAATTTCCATTGTATGTTGTTATTTAAAGGGGCATAAGATTCATGATATTTCTAATGAAATAAATAATTTCTATCTCTCTTTGATTTTCAGTGAGAGACATGCATAATGAACCCCATGATTATTTTATAAATTTTATACCCTATAAATTTATGTAAATAATTATGATTATAAATAATTTATTTTGGATTCAAAAATCCATTCTAATATCTCTCTATCCAAAGGTTGTGCTTCAAAATTAAATATATTGGTAAGGTATTTTTATCTCAATTGTTTTAGAATCATGTTATGATATGCATGTATATTCCTTCATGAGGTGTATATAAAAATCATTTAAAATTAAATATCATTCATATATTTATCCTATTTATATTTTATGTTCAATTTTATCTTACTTAATCATTGTAATTATGATTCAATGTTACAAAGGTGGTAAATATTTCTTGTTATAATCTCATTGTTTATTGGGATTTTTTAGGATTATGTTTTTAATACTAAAACGTTATGAAACATATCTCAAGACCTCAAGAATTTTATTATCCAATGGTTACACTTGATATTTTAAAGTAATAATATAATTTTTCCAATCATTATTTTTTAATTTAATTTAGAAAATTTATTTATGAAAATCATTCATTATATCTATCTTCAATTAGAAATCCATTTTCATGCAAGACCATATTAAAAAAAATTGAAAATGTATTACTACAATATTATTATTACTAAAGTAAATAGGGAACATTATTGAATTTATAATTTTTTTTAAATGAATCACCGTGTCATTCAAGAAAAAAACATCATTTGGCTTTCATAGAAATTGAGAAAGGAATATTTGTCTTCAACATGTACAACATGAAAAATGTTTCCCCCTCTTGTGACCACATAATGATTTCATCATTCCCTTACAATAATTAAATTTCCCTTTCAAATAAAAAATTCTCCTTAATAATTTTTAATTTTCTAGATTTTATATAAATGATTTCAATGTAAAATGTTTTTTTAATGTGTTTTGTGTTTTAAAGTGTTTTTTTATTTTGAATGAATATTTTACTCATGGAATTTCTCAAATTAATTTTAATGAATTCATTATATGTGTTGAATGAGGTTTTCAAATAAAGGATGTTTGTTTTAAATAATAGTTTTTTTTCAAATTGGAATGGATATTTTCCTTAAAAATTTTATTACATGGTCTTTCTAAATCATTTTACATCTAAGATATAATTTAATGATTTTTTATATCCTTTTATGAGAATGTGATCCAAGGATACCATTTGAATTATTTCACTGAATGGTTTATGTTTATGTTTAAAATATTTTTATGAATCTTATTTATCTTCTATAGGATAGACTATGATATAATTCTATTGAGTCATTGTTCTTCTTCCTTAGGTTATGAAATGATGAAATTAGGAAATTATTATGAAACATGTATCTTTCTAACAGGTAATGAAATGATGAAATTATTATGATATCCATTTGATTTCATGGGTTTTGATATTATGAATGTATTATTAGCTTGTGGTACATGTATGTATTATTATAATTAAACTATTGGTGGGACCTATATCTCCCTCTAATGAATTGGTTAATGATTTATGTTATCTTATATAAGAGGATATATGGGTGGTCAGAAAAGTCTAAAAAATGAGGGTACATTTGTGGTTAACCAAATCCCAAAATTGGTACAATAGAGGTCGTCCCAAGCTTAATGTCAGTTTACATGTGGTTAGATGAAGCATAACATTTTAGGAATGTCTTGGTTGGTATCCATGACATAATATTATTCATTCTGAAGTGTTTTCCACAAATATATATTGTTCAAATTTTATGCGCACATAACTCATGTTCGGTGAATTATTTATGATTCTGGTCTTATACAATGTCATTTTGTAATGAATCATGTTTTTTTATTCTTGATATGAGGTGTGTGTTGTTGAAATGTTATTCTAACGCTCTCATTTTAATATATTCATTTCATTGTTGTGTTTCTCCCTTGTTTACCCTTATTGAGTATATGAGATCACCCTTTCTCTGGTTTCCTTTAACCATATTATAAATAAATGAATTGTGTAGGGTATGTCTTAGATGTGTACTAAATGGGAAGATATTTGGGGGAAAATTGAATATCTATCACAAAATTGGAATATTTTGTACCTAGTCACCAAATAAACTAAACTATTACAGTCCCCAGTCACGTGTTAGTGTAATGTATTGAATATTCATCTAAAAATATGTCATATCTATGTATGAAAAGCTGGGCTTGGTATACCCATAATAGCAAAAATTTATGGAAATTACCAAATATATTTTTAAAAATATTTATTGGTTATAAATAGTAAAATTATATTTGTTAAATAACATATATATTGGTTTGAATAAAATAGAAAAACCCTTTTCGTTGTTATACTTTCTAACTAGGTTAAAAATTAATTATTTTTAAAAGGTTATAATTGGGGTATAGTGATGATACCTACCTAGTTTTATATTCATAAATATATATATCTTGTATGGTATAATATTCATTAGGTATATCAGTTGGTCTACGATTTTAGTTTGAGTGTCATGAAATTCTTTGAAAAGTAACATTTCATAGGATAATGATATGGGTTTTTTGAGATTTATTCTATTTTGGTAAATTATTTTTCACATGAGTCTTGTTGGGGTAGCTGTATCACATTATATTTTCTAGGTATTACTCATTAAATATTGTTTTATAATTTTGAGTTATGTTACATTTTCTTATATCATGTTTATTTGGGTTTATTATGGGAAATTTCTTATTTTTTATCCATTATTATCCAACATATATACTTATTATTCTATAAATCACATTGTATTCTATATTTTTATTGATATTTATTTGGGAGAAAACAAACACATGTGTGTTTCTATATTTCACATGCAATTGTTTCTAGATTGTGGGTATCATGAAACTCGATTAGTCCATTTCACAAGTTGGCTAGAATACCTGTAATAGATTAGCTATGTTTAGTTCATGAAAATATGTTATTTAGGTGTTTACAGGTTCATAAAATTTCAAGAAAATTAGTTTTAATAACCCCTTATTGTTTGTGTCTGAGATTGTATCTTGTTGAGTTGTTAATGGATAGTTTTTAATAATATAAAACCAATAATTTTTTCCTATAATGGCTTAGTGGACACAGAATTAAATTTTTATAGTTTATGGATATATTTTAAGATGAAATTTTATTCCCTAACTCTCTTATGGAATTAATAAAAATCATGTAATTTGGGTTCCAATAAAGGGTACTAGTTTTTTCATTGAGATAATGATTAGATCACCCATATTTTAAAATCAATAGGGATATTTTCCCCTAAATTTAAATTTTATTTCAATTATGGTTTGAATAATTACACTGATCATTGGATCTTTTTATAGTGTAATGTATTATTACAAAATATATTCTTAGTATTAATTTTTGATTGTTTTTTGGGAATATTAAAAACACAACACATTTTTTACAAATAACTCAAATTTGAAAATTAGATAATTATAATTTCATACAGTATTGTTAAATCACATAATATTTTTCCATTATGAATTTTGATATTTATATTGTGTTTATATATTATATCTACAGTACCTATGATAATATATTATCTCAACCATTCAGTTAATTTTTTTTACCATAAGAAAATATTGTATCAACCATAAGACATATATGTATCGATAATGTGAATGTCAGTATAGAACTTATGATGGACTTGTATTAACAATATAATAGCTTTTCGTAACATTCTAATTATTGTAATTAACAATATTATGGGATTACATATACATTATGAAGATTATATTTTATTCATATGATGGGTATACATGAACCTAATGAATGTGCATTTTTTATATATGAGCGATTATCTCAAACAATAATTACTAACCTTAAGATCTATGTTAAACCATAAAAAATTTATTTGCTCTATTTTTTAAAATATTAATTAATTTTCATTCTGTTAAAATATTTATATACACTGTATTTAAATTTTATATTGATTATGATTTTAAATGCATCTAATATATTTTTCTAATATTTATATAGTTCGAATTTCTCGAAATATATGAAGTCATGCTTATGGTTTAATTCATTCTAATGGGTGATATAACCCTTATGGTAAAAATATTATCATAGAAACATATGATTTTATATATTTAATTCATATATAAATTTTTATTCTTTTGAAAAATAAATAAAAACAAAAAAAATGATTTACACATAAATAGTAAAATGACATTTACACATATCTATGCTTTTCATTTTTAGAGAAAATAAATACTCTCTCTTCATATGGTATTAATATATTTTTATACAATATGCATATATGAATTATTTTATCTATTATATTAATATTCAAATGAGTTATAAAATATAACAATGTTATGAAAAGAGTTTCTGTATTTTTAATTAAGGATTAGTCAGATAAAAATTTATATAATGGATTTATTAATATAACATGATTATATAATTTATAAACATTATTACATATAATGTTTTCTAAAAGACACCACTTTGGTGATGATCATGGAATTTATAATGTTAGCATTCATATTTTTATAATTGGAACTGAATAAAAACAAAAACTCGAAACGTATCTTTAGGTGTGATAGAGACGATCCAAATGATTGATTAATTTTTTAAGAAAATGTTATTTTATTATATCCATTTCTACTCTGATAATAAGAGATCATAAATGATAGATACAATTCAATTAAAGTTATTGAATATACATTGAGTTATATCATATTTGATGTCTTATTCTCAATTTCTATTCTACTTATTAAAGCTATAATTATTTATTCTATATTAACATTATAATTTTTGGTTTTTGATTTTCTCATTTTAAAAAATAATTTTATATGGTTATACCTACTAAATAGAATTCTCTTCCTGTTGGGGTTTTACCCTTGAAAAAAATTATTGTTTTCTTTATTATGCTTTAGACAATAGAAATTCATGTATTTTCTTGATGTCCCTCTAGGTGAGGGAAATGTGTTGGGCGGAGAAGAAAAGGAAGTGATGGCAAGAGGGGGGGTGAATTGCCTTTTAAAAATTAATTAACAAATTAAAAATCAAAGTGAAAGTGCAGCGGAAATAAATGAGGCAAGACACAAGGCTTGATAACGGAGTTCGGCTTAAAACCCAAGCCTACGTCTCCGCTCCCAACTCAACCGTTGAGAGATTTACTACCACTTTCTTTTTAATGGTTTTAGCAGGAAACCCACTAGACTTTAAGGTTAGTCTAGAACCTATTACATCTTGCTTTTAATGGTTATTCAAGAACCCACTTGCTTTCAATGGTTGAGAAAGAACCCACTAGCCTTCTTACAGGTGAAGGCTAACTCACCTTTGTCTCAAGCCTTTTAAAGGAAAGGCTTGACCAACCTCTTCACACCTTGAAGGTGGTGTGAGAACCCAAAAGCGGAGATGAGAGAAAGAGACGGGGGTTTGTAGGCACAAACCCAAAATGATGCTCAAAATGATAAAAGCAATGAAAACCCGTAATGGGGAAGTCTTGGGCGCCAATGGATTGATGGAGCTGATGAAGGGCGCTCCCAAGCTTCTTTGGTGGTGCTCCTTGGATGTGGAAGTGTGTTGGAGAAAGTGGGGTTCCCTTGGAGCAATCCGCCGGAGGTTCGCCAAATGATCAAAATGTGTCCCGTGGGCTTCCTTGGCTTGGTTATGGTTCCGGTGTTAATCCTTGGCTTCCTAGTCCTTTATTTATAGAGGGGGAACCCTCATATGGCCTTTGGAGGTCTTCGGAGCCGTTGGAAAAGGCTTCGGAGTCGTTGGGAGGCAAGTGGACCAGCCTGGTCAAAGGCCCAACGGCTAGTTTGACTGGCTCTACCGGCTGACCGGTGCTAGGCCACCGGTTGGCCGGTGCTTGCAAAATGGGAGAGGGCTCGGGCTCAGGCTCCACCGGCTGGCCGGTGAGGAGGCCACCGGTTGGCCGGTGCTGAGGCAGTGGCTGACACTGTTCTGGCTGGGTGCCACCGGCTGGCCGGTGCTGAGGCCACCAGTTGGTCGGTGCTGAGGCAGTGGCTCAGCCTTCTGTCTGGGTGCCACCGGCTGGCCGGTGGTGGGACACCGGTTGGCCGGTGGTCTGGACAGAGGGATGCCTTCTGTCCAGGCCTCCATCGGCTGGCCGGTGCTCTTCCATCGGTTGGCCGGTGGACTGAAAATCAGTCCACTTTGGCTTCTTGCTTTCTTGGACCAATTCCTTGGCCACCTGAAATCATGCCTATTATCCAAAAACACTTAAAACATGATTAGATAAATAAGAGAGTGATTATTATCATGAAAATTAAACCACGAGGGGTACGAGAGGTACAACAAAATGTGGATATATTTAATGGTTATCAGACATTATAAAATTGAGGTTTGTATACTATATAATTATATAGTACATTGAATTTATTTTTCCTATGTATATCAGGATCATATTATTCATTAAACAATTATATTGTAAATTTCATATTCTATTACATTGATATTAAAAACTGTTATTTTAATATAATTAAATAATCAAAATGACTTTACATTTCCACATTAGACCTTTTTAAAAACTCCCATTAGAAAAAAATTGTGATAATGATTATTCTTATTGGATATAGATTCTCTTAATTTAATGATTTATTATGTTATCTATATCATGGAAATAAATATATATAGAAAATAATTTGATTAGTGATATTTGAATAAATTATAAGGATGTTTGGATTCCTGATAACCCACTATGATGAAATCTGAATTTCAATGGTTAATAGAAGGCACACATGAGGGGAAAAATGAAAAATTCTGTATTTTTCATTAGAATATATTAGTGAAACCACACATTCTTCCTAATGCTTATTTAGATATAGAAACATGTGACAATTTAAAAAGAAAATTTTGACTTACAATTTAATGAATATAATTTATTAGTATATTAGTAAAACCCTTTATTATATCTTAATATATTCAAATAACAATAAAAGTTACATATTATGACTCAAAGAAACATAAATTAATAATTCATGAAATACTAGATGTGGAAGAACAAAAATCTAGAATGTGTGAGAAATAATCCATGAAGTAAGAAATTTCAAAGATTTACAATCATCATAAATGTTATTTGTTCACGTGGAGAGGAACTTGGTAAAAAAATATTTCATGAAATGGTGTTACAATAACTATTAAAGTGGTGTCATATAAAATTGATGAAAAATAATGGTATTAAGAATTTTAATTATTTTACTCTAGGTGATCTCATTGATTCATTATTGTAGAGGAAAATTAACTAAAAAACATTATTGATGATGAAACATTTAATAATAATTTTATTTATTTTGATTTTAATGTAACTATTTCCTATAATTATTTTGAATTTGAGTATCAAAGAAGGCTAAAGAAGACTTATTTCATTTTAATAAGAGAATCTATAACTGGTTGCAAAATGATATGGGATTCAAGATGTGTTTTAGAATGAAACAATGAAAGGGAAGTAGGAAAGGTAACCATAGTACAAAAAATTATGCCTCAAATATTTTTATCTATGAGTGTAGAAATAATGAATATAAAAAAACACCCTTTAATATGTTAAATATTTTAATAAAGTACAAAAAATATAGGAGAACATATAAATAATCATTATACAATATAAATATATAGTAATTATTCATATTTAATTTGTTATTATAGAAGTTAAATGGACACTTGTATCCTCACATTTATGACTATATTTTCAATGATAAAAAGTTATAATTTTTTCAAATTATTAGAATCTATTAATATTTTTAACAAAAACTACAATAAATTAAACTAATACTGATTTAGATTGTAATTATGGATATGATTTAAATTCCCATAAATTTATTGTTATAGAATTATAAGTATAAAATAAGAAATCACATCAAGAATATTTTGGTGATCGGTATAGAAGTAATAAAAATAAAACAAGATAAATTCTAAAAATACTATTAATGTGATTTAATGAAATATGAATCATAAAATTAAAAAAATAATTTTTTATTGAGATATTTTTTTTAAAATACTCAAAATTATAATATAAGGGAAGAAAATTTAATTTCATGTTGGATGATTGGAACATAAATATGTTATTGATAAGATCAAAAATTATATCTCAATTATTATGTAAGAGGGAGAAAATCTATTAGGTTGTTTTTTGAAAGGAAACATATAAATACTTAATGTATAATGCCTGAAGATTAAAATTATATATTTTGAAATATGTCTTCTTGATCAAATAAAATATTTATATCGATTCATAGATTACACAAAAATAGAATATAAATCATTGGAAATAAAATATTATCTTGAAAGAATCCTTATATTAATTTTTTGAAAGTAATTAGATACCTCATATGATGATATATATGAATAAACCAAGTTGAGATAAACTTGTTTTTCCAATAATAAAAATTTAACTATGATATATATGAATTTGTTTTCTTAAATTACTATAGGGAAATAATCTAGTGTTATTTTAATTTAGATATAATATTGAAGTAAATTATGTTAAGGATCACTATTTTATCTATAATATATATTGACCTCAAAATAATGATTTTATTTCTAATAATTTATCTCTTAAACTACCCACATATAATTGTTTAAAATATATTATTTTATCATCGAAGCCGTATATTATACCAATTGTACCTAAGACAGAATGTGTACTAAAATATCATTTGTGTCGATTTATTTCGAGAAATATTCCTTAAGAGTGTCTAAGAAACATGATACATTGAAAAGGATACTCTAATAATATTAATAATTATCATTACAACATTTTATGTTTTATTGAATTTGAAGTAAATTCTCTCACATTCAGTGATAACTCAAAAATAATGATTATTGTATTTGGTGTAATAGGTATATTTGATAACATTTTTATAAAAAATAAATAAAATTTAGATTGGTTAAAACACTTAATGATAATTGTCAGTCAGATTCATGATGATGGAATGGATGTCATGTTTATAGATAATAAATGTAGAGTCCTTGAAAATGAATATGTTTTATTATATATAATAACTAAATAAAATAACTACACTATTTATTTTTATAAACAACCCTAATAAAATGTTAAGTATTTAGATACTATTAATCAGATTAATTTTTAATGGAATATGAGGTTTATACATGAAAAATAAATTATAATACCATTATTGAAAGATCAAATAAATTATTGATCCATATAAATCAAAATTAATTAACAATTTGTTTTAGATTCATCTGTTAAAGTGAATAAATATATGGAATGTTTTAAATCTTATAATGATGATAAAACAACTATACATCTTTAATTATTACATATTAATTTATTTTCCTTTTTAAAAATTATAGTTTATGCTGAAAAAGTATGTTTTCTTAATTTTTTAATAATAATAGAAGATATAGTGGGACATACTAAATATGTCATAAAAGTTTAAATTTAACTACTTTTATTTCAATCTACAAATTATTTCAAAATAAATTGGTTTATTTAATCACCAATTTTATAAGATATATTGGAGGCTATTTTTTAATCTAGACTTCATGAATTTTTTAATTGATTATAGTTATATAAAAAAAATACACCATTAGAATTCCCTATAAAATGGTGTTTCATAATGGAAATAAAGACCTATTCAGAAAGAAGGATCAAACTATTTATAATTAATTTAATTTAACTAAATATTGTTTCCAAAATCCACAAATAAATCTATACATTTTTTAAATATTGTTCTAATTCGACCAATTTTTAGAGATAATCTCATTTGAATTTTTTATTGATTTAAACCAATGGTTGGTTATTTTAATATCTTTTATTTTAAAGTTTTTATATTAAATAATAAATATAATTTAGATTCATTTTTTTTTTCAAAAATCATAAAGAGATTTTCCTTAGATATTATAATTATAGTATGGATTTTATAATTCATAATAAAAGAATATTTAATTTTAATATTCTCTTCAATTATTTTTATTGAAAATAATTTTGTAAAATAGTATATATTATTAGATAATTTATGTTTGTAATTTAGAGTGTTTAAATTTAATTAAGATAAAATGAAAAAAAAATCATTCAATTGAGTGGGATCATATATCTTCTGAGTCTAATTCTAAAAATTCTAAATCTCCTAATGATCATCCTCTAGACAAAATAATATTAAATATTGAATCAACAATTCACACTAGACTATATGATTTGAACTATTTTGCTAAATATTATTTTATTTTACTTTTTATAACAGATTAATTAATGAATAATTGAAGGATTATCTTTATATAATTTCTATTCAAGATAAAAACAATCGATTTAGAAGGAATAATGTATAAAACTTGGTTGAACCACAAAATATGTTACTGGATTTTTGGAAGAAAACTATTTTTTTGGAATAAAATAGAATAAACTATAAATTTCATTTAAGAATCTAGAATGGATGCGGAAGTAATATTTCAAGAGAAATAAATTTATTATGATGAATATTTTTATTATATAGTTGGGATTGATCCTATTATGATTTAATTGTATTTTAGTTATTTTTAATTATTTAAATTTATTTAAATAGTTTATCAATGTGAATTTTTATATGATTTAATTTCTCCAGAGGATTACATTTCTCACCCATATATATTTAAAAATGAAAATTTTTTAAAATCATATTTTGGAAATATTAATTTATTTATATATTATTAATTCGTATCCTACAATGTGGCATGATATAATATTATCATTTTGATTGAATAACGTTTTTAATAAAGGAATGATTGATCTGTTTTATATCATGAATATTTTTAATGATATGTTCATTACTTTAATATATATTGATGATATTTTTTTGGTTCTTATTTGATTTTTTATGTGATAATTTTTCTAATTTTATTAGAGATTACTTTGATATTAGTTTAATAAGTGAATTTATATTTTTTATTAGGTTTAATATTTTTAATGAAGTGATGTAATTTTATTGAACCAATCATATTTTTCAAAAGAGATACCAAAATTATTAAATCTCGATTCATGTAAAACATGAAAAAATATTTGAGTAATAATTTTAAATTGTGTTTTTATAAATATATAAAATCAATAAATAATAATCTATTTTTCATAATGATATAATGTTTTTATTTTTAAAAATAAGTAGACCTTATACATTATTAATGGTATTATTTTTACAAGATGTCATTATAATCCTAAATAATGGTATTTAAAGTATTCTAAAATTATAATAAGGTTTGTTAATCGATGTGAAAATATTTTTTTAATCTATACTTATTATGAAATGTATTAATTTAATAATAGATTTTGATTCCTATTTTTGAGTCTGTAGGCTTAATAGAAATTATAAATTTGGATTTCGTTATTTAACTAGTAAAATTATAATTTAATGGATTTTTAAGAGGAAATTAGATGTCACCTTACACACATCCGATAATGATTATATAGTTTCCATTAATTGTTATTCTCATAGTTCACGGTTAAAAAAACACTGTCTAATTTTAATTTTTTTGATGGAATTTATGTTTAAAAGAATAATACTTATACTATTTAAATTTCATTGAATGATTTACAATATTCATGAATGTAACACATATATGTTATATATAATTTTGTAATAGGAAATTCTAATCATAGAGATAATTATTTTTAATTTCTATTGAAATATAATAACCTAGTTAATATTTTTATTAAATCATTAGTTATAATAATGTTTGAGAGAATATAATGTTAACCTATTATGGTGGTTATTTATATTTAATTTTTTTACATTTAAATTTTTACTACTGATTATTGTTAAAATCATATCTTGTGTATTTTTTTTGAATATTATTAAATGAATAGATTTTAAGTATTTGTGTTTAATGATTTACTTTCTACTTAATTTTCTATTTGGTATATTTTTTACACTTATGTTTATATAGATTATTTGTTTTAATGATTAACTGGTTAAATATTTCTCATTATTTTCTTTATTTTTATATAATATGCCCTAGGGAATATAATGAGTTATTTGAAGATTTATGGTATCTTATTTGATATATTTTAATGTTATATATTGATCTAATAGTGGGATATTACATATTTTTATAGTTATAAAAATTATTTATAATTGTGGTTCTCAAAACAAATCTACATTTTATATATTCTTGATTATATTTTTCAATTAAAATTCATCTTTTTTTACATTGAGTTATTAAACATATTTTTATATATTAAAAAATTTATAATAAATTTATTAAGGGAAGAATAATTAAAAAATATATTTTGTGAATTTTTTTTGAAATGTGATATTTTGACTAATAATTATTATTTTTGGAGGGATAATTAATATTAATATGTGACTATTTTTTAAAAATATTAAAAATTCCTAACATTTTAGTTATTTCAGCACATATCTAAATGGAATTTTTATAATTTTTTGTAAAATTATTAAATCACATATTGTCTATCATTTAATATTTTTTTATGTTTATAATGTATTTATAAATAATTATTCACTCACTATGATTTATTATTATCCCAGACATATAACTAATTATCATTACCATAACACGATATTTTTTTAACCTTATTATCAATATATGTTAAATTTATGAAGGGCTCCATAAACATTGTGATATACTTGTATAAACATTACAATATCATGTGGTGACTTTATGATTGTGTATCAAAACTTTATGATATTATGAGTATGATTCATCTATAAGATGGGTTTTTTATGAACATTATGAAGGGGTTGATGTTATTCCTATGATGACTCATATCAACCATACGATGTGAATGAAAATTTATGAATTGAAATAACTAAAATTGGCATGAATAGTAAATTTAAAACATTTCAACAATTTTTTATAAGTACATATTCATATGCACATTGTTTTTAAATTTCATACAAATAAAGATTTAAAATTAATAAAATGTTCATATCTCATGTTTAAATTGTTCTATTTTAATGAAATATAGGAAACAATGTTTACTGTTCACTTAATTTGTTGAAATAAGTTATTCTTAAATATTTTCATGTTTATGGAAATTTTCATTCTAACGTAAAATTATTGTTACGTTAGAAGATAAAATGTTATTTACAAAATAATATAAATAATCATACTTGTAAATTATTATATAATTTTTAAATAATTTAAATTATCTATTTTATTATGGTTTTAATAGTTTGATTTACTGCACTTTTATATGATTTATTTAATCTATTATATTAATTTGGAAAAACCAATAAAATATAACGATGTTGTGTGAAGTGTTTTGGAGTAGTTTAATGAAATATTATCAGGATATATTTTTATATAATTGTAAAAAAAAATCAATTTTAATATTAATTGAGTGGATCAATTTCATTCTGATTTGTATTATCATAATTACATCACATTATCTTTGTTTTGTTTTCTTCTTTCTTGATTTATTCATATATTAAATCCAATAATATGCATTATCTTTTGTAATATATGTTATATGATTTTATTCCTTGTTTATATTTTTTATTCTTCTATTATATACAAATTTTGGAACTTCTCACATGTTATTAATGAAATTTTTTTTCCATGAACATATTCTTTTAGGTGAAGAAAAAATGAATCATTAGAAATTAGGAAGTCAATTTACCACCACTTTGTATATTCATTGTATGAGGAGTTATAGTAATATATATATCATAAATATAATTTTGTTATGAAAAAAATATTATCTCAGATTTATTCATCTAAAATAAATGTTGAATTATTCATTTTATATTTTCATTTTTCGTCTGAAGTTACTGGAAGTGATCAATCATGAAACATATTTTAATATTATATATTTTTTATGTTTTTATAATATGATAATATAAAATTATCGGTAGTTTGAGAAATATTATCATATAGATATGGACTTAAAATATATATATTACATTAAACTATGATGTATTTTGAAGCGTATATTTTAATACTCTAAAAATGAAATGAATTCTATAAACATTTTTTAGAATTAAGAAGATATTAGAATATGATATTCCATATTTTTTATAACATATCATGCTATGAAAGTTGGATTGATGTTTTCATTGATCAATTATAAAGATATATAAATTATAAAAATAAAATTCAATCAGACAATGTTTTGAATCTCTCTATTGAAATTTTAAAAATTAAACAAACATTTATATATTAATTTGATTTAGAATTACATGTTATTCAGTGAGTTTTTGAAAAATAAAATTATATTAACTGAATTATTATGGAAAGTATATCTTAAGAAAAATATTACGTGGATTGTGGAAAATTATCTTATGGTTGGAATTCTAAATTATCTCATGATGGAATTATCCTACGCATATTTGTGGGAAATATCATATGAATCATCAACAAAAATATCTAATATATTTTCTACAAAATAATATCCTATGATAATTATATCCAATCATATAGATAACTAACCTATTATGATAGATAATAGAATCCTAGTTGAATTATATGGAATTCATGTAAGTAGTTGATCTAAACATATTTGATAAACTTAATCTGAAACACAACATTTTATAGTAGCAATAAGAAAACAAATATAATAGAAAAATAGGTTTTTATAAAATAAGAGAAATGATTATCTCTTACTAAACTCAATAAACCCATGATTGAACTAATTGAATTACACTAATTGTTCACCATATACATAACATTGATTCTTATTCATGAAACTATAGTAATTATAAAAGAACTCAACCAACATATATTATGAAATATTAAAAATAGATATTGACACAAACCATGGAGAACTAAAATTACTATTGTCATATATGAATGCATCATTGAAGCATTATAAGTGGATATATCAAGAATTAATTCTAATGTTTTTTGTACGTTAGGGTGGTGATACAAGCTTACTAAGATGAAAGTAATTATACTCTATTGATAATTTTTAGATTCCAATTTTCAACAATCAAACATGGTTTTTTCGATTTTATTTATTATTTCTATATTCATTGATACATTATTTTGAAATGGGGTTCACATATATGTTAAAATCATTGAAATATATATAAATTAAATGTATATTTGAAGTAAATTTCTATTATTGTTTTATTATGGATAAATTTTCATAACATTATTATCATCAATGTCAATATAATTGGACTTTTTTAAAACTGAAAACATATTTATAGATAAGGATGTTGATCCAATGGCTCATGATATATCGATTCAAATGAATAAGGTTAATTACGGATTTGGTTTTAAATATTTTATAAATATAGAATACTTTTTAATGATGGCTATCTGAAAAAATAATTATGAAAAATTTGGGAAGAGAGAATAATATATTATAAATAAAATTATCTATATATATATTGGGATTCAAAAATAATAGTTGCAGATTTTTATGTGTGAAAAATAACATTAAATTTGTTGCATCATTTTTATCTACACATATTCATCTCAAAACCTATGACGTGAGAATTGAAATATTTTATATATCAATTGTTCTATAACGATGTGAAGAAAAAAAAATATAACCTACTAAAAAGATGTAAAATTCATTCTTCTATTTCTATTCAAAGGAGGAAGGGGGTTGATGTTATTATTGAAGCTCTATTGGTTATTTTTGTGATTTGTTGAAAACATTATAAACATTTAGTTTTCAAGGGAACTGTGTAGTTAATATGTATCAACCTTATACATATCATCCATATTATCAATGTCTCAATTGTATGTACTTAGTCAACTGATGTGTAATCTTCTTATACTAAGTTGTCTAGGTTCTAGATAAATGAACATGAACTCATAGTAAAAACCATGTAACATGTTATGGACTACCTCACTCAAATTGGGCATTCCTTATGAATATAAATGGTTCTAGGAAAATCACCATGATCGTGGAGAATAGTGTTGGTGGAGTAGAAAATGTTATTTTTTTCTCTAAACCACTATGCATTATTGTGTTCTAATCTTTATACAGTTTTATATTTATACTACCTTACTATCATAAATAAAGATGACCTATTCCGTATTGATTTATGTGGGGTGATTATATGGGAAATGATTGTTTGGGGAACTTAATTTTTTCCCCACCACTTAATTGATCATCTACATGCCTTGCAATTATGATTGGTATCATAAATGGTTCTCTCTTTATGGATACTATTGAATAATTACTAACCTTTATACTTATGAAAAAATTTAATTCTATACCTGAATATCTTTTTGATATTCTTGATGTTATATTTATCATTAACAAGCTTATGGGAAAGATAATTTTATGAAATCATTTTTTAATGTTTGGTCTTAAAGAATATTTTTCCATGATCTATGATCCTTAATTTAATGCTAAAGATTGATGTTTTATAAATTCTAGGATGATTATATATTTGTTTAATATTATCTTAATAGTTTGTTTTATTTTTTCAAGCCTTATAAAATCCATTATAGAATACCAAATAACTAAAATTCTCTTGATGAGGCTATGTATGGTTTATTTTTGAAACATATGTATGTGATTATTTGTGGCTTTGGTGCATATGAGTTCATTTGTTTTTCTAATTGCTATAATAATTATAAAATATGTGAGATGATTTAGTTTTCTTATGAAGGTAGTGATAATTTTTACAACTGAGGTATAATACTATTAATCTTAGGTTCATTACACATATATTTTATGTATTGGAAATTATCAATTAGATAAATGGAAAAGTCACTGAGTTAGTAAATAATGTTGTTTCCTTTGGATTATCTTTTCCAGACTATAATTATGACTTTAATGTTCTCAAAATTAAACCCTATAAGTGTAATGGAATATCTATAGAAACACTATAATTAAGACATATTAATTATTTAAATATTATGTAGATTATTAGAACCGTAATGATTCATGAGTTTGAGAATAAATGTGAGAATAAATATCATATTTCCATATATGTTTCCATTGAGGATTACTGTTGTTTAAAATAATGTATTATAGGTTCAAATGATTAATTACTACAAATTTATAGAATGATTTGAAAACTATATCTGAAATGAAAATAGAAATATATGAAGAATGATGAAAAATAGGTCAAGTGCAATTATTAGAAAAGGAAAAATAACTTATGACCAGAATTCCATCTAAAATAATATCAATGGATTGATGAGAATATGAGAAAATGGAATAAATCTATGAATCTACATGGAGATCAAATCAGGACACTAGTAGTTACTTAACATCCAAATTTATATATGGTAATGAAAAATAATAAAAAAATCAATTTCTATCAGCTTAAGAAAAGGAGGTTCAATAGTATTTTTACTCAGAAAATTCAAATTCAAATAATTCCACATTGAATAAAGATAATGATTATTTTTTATAATTGAAAAAATTTAAATCATTAATGAAAAATAATAAATAATTAAGTTGGTATTATTATTATGATTTTATTATTAATGAAACATTATCTACAATATCTTTTTATTTAACATCATGTGTTTCTAAAACTCTTGAGTTGTCCAAGAAATTGTAATTAAATATTTATTCACTAAAATGAATGTTTTAAACTTTCTACAAGTGTGACCTCAAAATGAGAAAACTATTTTCATCAACTTTTTGGAAAGATAAAATTAGCAATTTTTTATTATAATTGGAATCAATGGAGAAAAACCCAAACATAATAAAAAATATTTTGTAACATGGTCTAAAGGAATGGAATTTATATAGTTAGATTATTTAACTATGGAATTATTGTTAAATATGGTAATGATTTTGATTTAAAATTTATCATATTTGAGGTGTAAAACATGTTTATTTATAAAACAAATTAATGTCATAAATATGAAATTATTATATGAAATAGGCAGAAATGGTTTCCCAAATACCTTGTATCTAACACTACCATACCCAAAATTGTATGGTTTCTAAAGGGGAATTTTTTTCGTAGTTCTTCTAGTTTATGAAAATTAACATCAATGTAAAAGCATGAAGTGGCGTCTCAATTAATAAAGATAAATTCTTAAATCATAATCATTAAAATATGGATTATTCCATTTGTATTTAATTATAAATATATGAATAAAGTAGTTAATTATTTTTTATAGGGGTATAAGATATTTTAAATTAATTATATTTTATTCATATACTGTTTACTGTTTTGTTTTTAAACACATTATCTATATTACCATATTAAATTCCAAATTTATGGCCATCATGAATGTATTTTAATGTTTTATCTAATTTTATATTGGCATGTGGTAATATAACTTTTCATATTGATATTATCATGTGTTTAATGATATATAATTTGTTATACATGAATATTTGTACAATCATGTTATAATATGAAAGAAACAATATTAATTATAGTATACAATAATGTATTGTTGATTATTAAACTCATTAGGAAATCAATTGATTATATTCCATAAGATTTTAGACTGATTGTATTTTAATTTTTTATATAGGGGAATCTCACAATGATGAAAAAGGATCATTGTCTAATCATTTTAAAAAAGTAATAATTCATTGGTAAATCTTTTCAAAATTAGTACCATAAATTAATTGATATAATCAATAGTTTTTAATAGATAGATGTTCTGAAATTATATTTATTATTTCATCATGTTATATTAATTGTTTCTCACTTTGAATCAATCTAAGGGTTTGGATTATAATTTTTATCATTTATTTCCCTATTTTGTTTTTGATATTTTTCCTTTTTATAAGTGGGAGTTTTCTATTCTAACTATTCTAAATATAATGTTTGATTGGTTAATTGGTTAGTATTTTTAGTGATAAATAACTCACATATTATAAAATTCGAACACATTTTTATATATTTGTTTCATTTCAAAGAATATTTATGTTACATATTAATTTTACAAAAGGTCAGTTTATATGTTCATGTATAATCATATTTAATGACCTTTGATATTATTTTTTTATTCCTTTTTAAAAACTTAATATTTATTTCAATAAAATTTTTTATGATTACAAAAAGGGGATTTATTTATTATACTTGTTTTGGTGATTATCAAAAATGGTTAAAATGATGTGTGTCTCCTTATAATATTTATTTGGGTTTTGATAATTTCATAACAATTTTATTGCTCTATTTGTTTCTTATATTTATCCATATATTAAATAGTTTTATAAAAATTAACATATATAATATATTTTATCAGATGTTTTTCATTTTTTATATTTGTTAATATATTATTATATAGTGATTCTATAACATCTCACATTTTTTGTTTGAATAATGTTGGTAGGAAGATATTATTTCAAGTTTATAGTAACCTAGAAATTAGAACTCATGAAATCAGTTTTACCACCTCTATGATTAATAGTAATATATTGAGTTATAGTACACATAATTAAATAAATAAAATTAATTTTTAAATGAAATATGATTATAAAATATATATTCAAATATAATTAAGGATGAATATTTCATTTTACTATCACATTTTTTTTCACATGTCCTTACATGTGTTCATTCATAAAAAAGATTTTCAAATTAGAGTTTATTTTAATTATATATCCGGATAAAATTATCGTATTTGCATGAAACTTGTTGTCATGGAAATTAAATGTAAATATATAAATTTAATTAATATTTAAAAAATTCATAATCTAATTTTTGTATATATTAAAAAATGATCGAAGTCTTAGAATCATTTTTAGAATGCTATATAATTCATAATATGAGCGCTACAGTGTTTTGATACTATATCAATCTACAAGAGTGAGATTGATTTGTTATTGGGTCATATGTAAACATATAGAGATTATCTTAGTATAATTATATAATAAAACTCTATGAATCCCTATACAGATGGATAAAAGATTAAATTAACTATGAAATATCGAGTTGATCCATAATTCCAGGTTGTTGAGTGAGTTTTTTACAAAAGAAATTATGTAACATGGTTGATTGAAATATAATACTAGAATAGTATAAATTTATTATGGAAATAGTGGCCCAATATAAATATAATTTGGATTTAGAGTATTATCTTATTGTTAAAATTCTAAATTATCTTATCAAGGAAATATCTAATGCATCTATGCAGTAGAAAATATATTACGAAGCATGAGGGAAAATAACATATGCACATTATCTTAAAAAAATATCCTTTGTGAAATAATATAAAACATATAGATAATAAAATTTATATGATGGGTAATGGATTCTATGATTAATTATATTTCATTCATGGAAATATGTGATATCTACACATTGGATATACAAAATCTGCATCAGTTTTAATTTTTAAAAAGATTTAATAACTCAAATAGAACTAAAAAATAGAGTGTTACTAATGACAATAAAGGATATTCTCTTAATAAAATCACTATTCACCATTCTTGAACTTATCACAGAAGATTATTATTTCCCCATATATATATCTCATTTTCTAACTGTTGAAATTAGAGGAAATTGAATTGGAACACTACCAACATATAAAATGATATGTTACAATTGATGTTGATGCCACACATGTAGAAATAATATTTTTATGATGATATATAGAAACATAATAAAATATTTACATATAGACTTCTCAATAATTTCATCTTAGTTATTTTATCCAGGTTATGGTGGTGGCACCAGCTTACAAAGGTTGATGTAACGTTACTATGTATACCTTTTTAAAATTTAAATTCACTGCATTCTGATATGAATTATTCCATATGAGTTATCAGTTAAATGCACAATGTTACATTATTAAAAATTTTGTTTCAATATATAGAGGAAATAATTTCTATCTATTTCAAAGTCAAATTTTTTTAAGGAGGTGTATATCATTTCAGAATTTTGGAAAATAGTGTAGTGTTTTATTATAATTAATATTAAGATATTAAAAACATTTGAAATCAAGAATCATATTTAATGATAATAAAAAATATTAGATATATGAAGATATAAAAACTTATATGATGAATGTTAATGATAGATTTTGTATAAATGTTTTCAAAATAAAGAATATTTATTCATAATGGATATCTGATAAAAGAAAATTTTAAAAGGAAGAAAGATGGAAAAATATATAATGGATAGTATTATCTCTAGATATTTTATGGGATACTAGCAAAAATAAGGTAGAGTATTATATATTCAGAGAAAATAATAAAATGATTTGTAGAAATATTTTGATCTATAAACTTATTGCATAACACCTTTCACGAGATAACTGAAATACAAAGTCAATATATTATTCTATCACTACGTATAGAACAAATAATAGGATAGAATATGCCAATGAATAAATATATTATATTTTTTTTATTATAAGGATTAAGGTAGGGGTTTTTTTCATTGATGATCTATTGGCTCTTTTTTTGTGATTTATTAATTATCGTTGTCATTGTTTCGTTGTGGAGGAAAAATCATGTGGATGATATATCTATCTTCTACATCTCATCCATTTTAACTATGTTTAAAATGAATGTACTTTTTTGTGTGAATTGTATTATTATTGTACATATTTTTTGGTGTTACCTTTAAATGAACCTGATGAACTAGTAAAATTATTGAAACAAGTGAAAACTATTATCACTCAGGCAAGCTAGTCCCCTGGAAAAATATTGGTTCTAGTAAAATCACCAAGATCATGGAATAATGTGTTCATGTATTGGAGTAAGGGATTTTTGGGGCCTTGAGTAAAAGTAATCCATTGTGTTCACACTTATTGACTTCTAATATTTCTGATTATTTACTCACATAATTGTACATGATAGAATCAAAATTGATTTTTGGGGAAATATTAAATAAAAAAATATTTTTAAAGGAACTCAATTCAACTCCCCTCATGACTATTCATCTACTCACCTCAAGACATAAATATTATTTCTAACCATATAATCTATGATTTTATCGCATGAAAAAAAACCACTTTTAGATGATTATAGAATATTTGATGTTCAATTGTGAAATTTTATGATGAGAACACAATAAGAACTAAACCAAAAACTAATATTAATCTTTAATATAAATAATTCATATGAGTGATATGATTCTATATAAAATATAACACTATGATTTCTATATCCATTGTGAAAACATGAGAGCTTCCACATTTTATCATCTACTATTGATGTCATCGAAGAAAAATCTATTTGTATTATATTTAATTTCATATTATTATTTTATTTTCTATTTCTCATGGTGGAATTTTTTTTTATTATTTTCTTATAATGTATTTATTCTTTTCATTTTCCAAAAATCATTTTTTTGGTTATGCATCCTAAAAAAGTTATTTTTTGGTGAGACCTAAAAAAGTAATGTTTTATTGTTTTTTCTATGGTTTATTAAAAGATGTGAATTTTTTGTGTTGTGTCTCCAAGTGAGAAAACATAATGTGTATTAAAATTTTTATAAAAATATAAACATGTGATGCTGTGATTGTGAGTATCATTCCTCTTACTAAGTTAGAGTGGTGGGAAGAGTTGATGTAGGATTATTCGATCTGTATTACTATGAAAATTTAATGTCTATTGATTTTATTTTATCGATAAATATATAAAATTATTAATTATTTTTTTTTATTTTTTTATTCTATTTCTTTGATTTTGATCATTAATATATTAGTCTAATAAATTATTAAAAACATATATTCACCCTGTTTAGACAAAATCAATATCTCATGTTGGGAAAACACATTTTGGGTAAATTATTCAATCAGAATAATTTCAAATCTATAACACCTTGATATTAATGAAATGTGTTTTTTAAAATATATTTTACTTCATTTATATTTTGTGTTACATGCATCACCGTGTGTTCAAAAAACCACAATATACTATTAATACTATTATTTAAACAAGAACTATATATCCTAGAATCTAAAATTTGATGTATGCATATTAATAAATGCATTTTAAAAACTTAGAATAATTATTTTAAATAATGAAAACATATTTATATGATTTTCTTATTTTTTTTTATAAAGTCTTCATAAGAATGGAAAATTCATTTATGTCAGAACAACAATTTTATTCATTATAGGAAAAAATAAGAATTTTTTTCCATTTTGATATTTTATTTTTAAAAAAATACACCAAATATTTGAGATAAAATATCATAATTAACTTAGTGTAAATTTTAGAATATTTTATGAAAATATTAATTTTTTGATGAATAGTGACAAAGACTAATTATTATTAAAAACTATATATCTTCAATAAGTATTTATAGAGTTACATATTCATTTTAAAATAATTTAAAGTTATAAAAACTAAAAATTATATTATTTTTAATCCAATTTAGGTAATTAGAATCAATTTCATTTTGAAAATTGTTATAAAAAATATTTATACTTTTGGATGATTCATCATTAGAAAAAAATTCTTTCATTGCATCTGTGAGTTTAAAATTAAATTATATTCATACACTTCTTATAATTAAAGATGAAAAAATTTATTCCTTATTTTTAATGATAATAATCATTATTTTATAATAATATAAACTAAATTTTTGGCCAAAATGAATATTAAAAGCTGTAAAAATTGATTATCATGGATAAGGTTAAAACACATTTATCGAGCAGTAAGACTAAAAAGCTAAAGGTTATAGTCACCTAAAATATATCCTAATATTATTGGATATATATATTTATACTTGTTATCATATAAAGAACAGTAATTAATAATTTTGGATCCCTTTGACATGTATAAAATTTGGGTATCATGTTTTCTTAAAATATTCTATATGTGTCCTCTCCCCTACTTATAATAAGAACCCCACCTCCACTCCACATCACACAACCAAAGACTTTTTAATTCTCCAATGCCTACCTAAATTAATTTCCATATTTCTTATACGCATATAAGAGTCATTATTTTTATTAGTAAAAAATTCTATGATGGATTTTGGTTCAAATATAAAGTGGATATCGGATAAAGACGTGTCATTTTTACGAGTTCATTTTTGCTGTACTTCATATTCCTCCTCCATAAAATATTTTCAAGTAATGGTAATATAATAAAAAATATATATATATAATATAATTTTTGTTATGTTAACTTCATAACCTACATCCATATTTTACCCCATCAATTGGTTAAAAAACCATCGATCTTATGTGTGGGAAACGACCACCTTATGAACCAACGTATTTGGTTTTCCATCACCACCTATCATGGATAGAAATAATTATATATTTAATATATATATATATGATATTATTGTAATATTTATACTAATATTATAATAATATCTCATCAAACTCCTTAACTTCCATTTCGTTGGAATCTGATAACATCGCTTCACTGTTCATGTGGGATACCGCCTCTATTAAGAGGAGCTATTCATTTTTTATTTTATTTTGAAATTGTTGGTAATAAAGAAGGATTTAATAAATATAAATTATATATATTTCAACAAATTAATTTTTAATTAATTATTTTTTTTGAATCTTCTTTTCTATTATTCATGAAAATTGAATCATCATTAATGCTTATGTATAGATTACCATCTCAATTAATGATGTACTCTATTTTCTATAAATAACATTAATGTATTAATAAAAATAAATATATAATGAATTTATATTATATTTATATCATTTATATACTTTTTTATATTATGTAACAATTATAAATACAAAATAAACAATAATACCAAAGTAAATCAATCCTTGAAAATGAACGAGTTATTACTTGAAATGTGTTTTTAACAAATAATTTTTAACAAATGGGAGATTATTGGTTGTAAGTAAATAAAATATCATATTATATAATTGATTATGGTTATTTAAAATATTTTTAATAAATAAATATTTATTATAAATGAGGTTCAGACATGTACAATGAAATTCAGGTCTTGAGGAATGGGATTTTTGTCTCATTTTATAACAACAGGAAACAAGATATATGAACCACATATTTATTTTTTGAAGTGTATATAAATAATCCGAATTTAATTTATGATTAATATAATGAATATTATGTGATATAAATATATATACATGTTTATTTATTTCATGTTACTTTAATTTAAAATGTTACGAAACTGGTAATGGTTTTATTTTACATTATCATTATTTATTAGGGTTCATTATAATTATGTTTTCATGATTAAATATTTTTATCTACCTATAAGGAGACCAAATTAATGTTATTATCCCCTAGTTAATTACGTATAATACATTTTTTTCCTTTTATTTTCCTCTCTTAATGTATAAACAATACCAAATTAATGTTATTAAGAAAAATCATTGTTTTTTCACTTTTCGATCAAAAATCATTTTTTATTCTGGGTAAATGTTATATAAAAATGGTATAAATAAATATATTACTATTATAAAATGATTTATGAATGATATTATTACCCATGTTTAGCTTTATAAAAAATATTTTAAATGTAATATTCTATTATTCTTCAAGATGAGTCACTTCTGACTTCTTTCCAAAAATATGAAATAAATATTTTTTATCTTTTCAATCATGAATGGAATATATCACTACCATGAAACCTTAATGAATTAAATAATACATCAAAATATTCATATTTTCATTTTAAATAGAACATTTTCTTCAATATTTATGGCATTTTTATATTTTACTGATGTTATTTCAAAATGAAAAGGTTATTTTCATGAAAAATGTTTTTTTGACATTTAAATGGAATTTATATTCAGAAATGATAATAAATTTTTGTGGTACTTACATTATAAAAAAGAAATAATCATGTGGAATTATCTTTATTCATTATTTGGATGGTTTATGACTATGATGAAATTATTTTTATGAAAAATATTTCATTCCCACAGGTTATACTGTGATGAAATTTTTATGAAATAAATTTTATTTTAGTGGTTTTTGATATGATGAAATTAATATGAATCCCATTTTATCTTATTGGGTTATAATTTTATGAATTATTTTTTCTCATTCAGAACAAATAATTATTAAATTTATTATGTGATTAATGATATATATATATATCTCCCTCCATTTCATTCAATAAATATTAATGTTCTATTAGATCAATGGGTTATGAGAGTTATCCATAGCCCAAAACAATAGGTTACACAGTTGGTTATCCTATACCTAAAAAAGTGTGTATATTGGAGGATATCTAAATCACCAAATATTGTACATGAGAGGTTATCCCCATCGTTAAGTAGGTACACATGTGGTCATCCCAATCATAGTTTATTATTAATGTGTTTGTGGGTAACAATGAGATAATATTTTATAATCTTATGTATAGGAAATAATCAATATATTATTCCAATTTTATTCTCTCATTATATATGTTCTTAGATTTGTTTTTGACTCATTTTTTATGAACTATAAACATCTATGGCATGACTTAATTTTATAAACAATGATATATAAGGTATGGTTTTAAAATATAGTTCTCATGTTCTCAATCCCTTATTATAATGTTAAAGTGATATCTCCCATTCTTACACCAACAATGATTCTATACTCACCATATCTTATGGTTCATTTACCATGATTGTGAATAAATGTATTATGTATAATATTTCATTGAAGGGTGGTATTAATTAATGTAACATACCAGGTAAATAAATAATAATGAAAATTTTCATATCTATTAATATTTGTGAGTTAAATATTAATTTTACTTTAAAGGGGACGCCAAACCATTTTATTGGCGGGAATGACTATTTTTATTTTAAATGATAGTTAACTCTAAACCATTTTATTGGAGGGAATGAATAGAAATATCTTCAATATTATTATACATCTTTTTCAAATACCTTTACATTTATCCAATAAAAGTTAGAGGCTTAAAATAAGTAAAGAATTTGATTTTAAGCAAAAATACCCTAGTATTCACTAAAAGTCGATTTACCGCATTTTAATGGCGATTCCTCTTTAAATATAGTTTTTGTCACTTTTATATGTAATATTTTACAAAATTAAATTCTTATTTATAATCGGGACACCAAATTTTACTTTGGATTAAATTTTGGTATTTTTCGGATAATGTTCATTTTTTTAATGAATAGTGAAAAATGTTATATTTTAATTCAAAAGTGTATTTTAATCTAATTTATTCATATGGTTAGATTATATTTTTTAATTTGTTATAATGTGAAATTAGAATATCTTCTTACCAGTTAATCCAATGTTGGACATTAGAATTATTTTATCTTTTAAATTGGACATAAACAAGTGTTAGTGTTTTGATAGTTATTATTTCTTAAAAAAATATTTTTGTTTTGACAATAGAATTAATTATAAAGAAATTTCTACCACTTATGTGTTTTCAAATTTTGAAAAATGGATTCCATATTTTGAATCTATAGGTCTAAATTATCTAAATGGGTATCTTTTATTTTTAGACATTTTAAATATCTATTTCAGTAAATATTTTATTTACCATGATTAAAAGATAAATATTATAAATAAGTGTAAAATATAATATTATAATAAAATTTAATTACTCTAACATTTGTTATAATTCTATGTTATGATACTTATTTAACCATTGGAATCCTTGGGTCAAATTTGGGACCCCATGGAGCCAAATGGGAGTAATAATGACACATTATATTAATTAATTTAATATAAAGACAAAACTGACAAAAACAAATATCATTTAGTAAATCAATTTTTAAATGGGGTTATATAAGTTATATTTTTAACTATAAATATTATTTTTAAAGATAAAAATACTTCCATCATCATGGTGGTTTTTTATAATTTTGGGACATCATATAAATTAAATTATTTATGACACAATAATGATGCAATATTTACCTCAAAAATATTATTTCAATAAATAAGATTATAAATATTAAAAAAATATCAGAAACCTATGAAATTTTTATTGGATTATTTTATTTAGACCATTATTCATCTATACTTCTAATTTAATGATTATTTGTCTTTTTGAAACCAAATATGTGTTTATAATAAAAAAAATGTTTCAAACATTCCTAAAGAGGCCCTCCTCTTCCATATAAAAAGCCCTCACTTCCTACCCATTTCTCACACTTCTCAAGCCTTTTCCTCATACAAAATCTTCTTCAATAATCTCTTAATATACCTCTATTTATCCGAGAATCCTTACCTTAGGCAGAAAGCAAATTAAGAAACCCTTTTTGGTTCAAACCAAAGATAGTTACCCGATTTCAATGTAGTGTCTTCTCATAAGTTAGTTGGTTTTATATTACTTCTCCGACCCCTGAAATCTTTTTATTCCATAATTTTATTACAAAAACAGTATTCTAAATATACTAGGATGTTGTTTTGAGAATTATTTGAACTTCACTTACACAAATCATCATCTAATGGGTAAAGAACATAAAGTTTCTGTAGATGACCAACTAACGGCTCACAAAACAATGATTGTTCAATTAACTCTTACCGCCACTCATGGTGGCCATTATGATGAAACTATATTTATATATGAAATATATTATGTTTATTTTTTTATTATTCTCTCTTTTTAATTTATAGCATTCCTTTATGGTTTCCACAGTGGGTAAACATGATAATTGTTTTTGGAAGTGTAGACTGCTTCCCGCTCGGAGTGATATGACTCATTAATGCATTATGTGGGATTTATAAAGGATAGAGTTAATGATATTATATATTATATTATACTGTAATTATAATATAAATATGTAGAAGTATGTATTAATTCCATTTAAATAAGAAATATAAATGGAAGTAGCATTCATGCTAACGTACGATTTACCGTCTCCATGAACGGTGCATTTCATTTCTTTTCTCCAAATGTTTTGTACTATTATAAATACACATATATAATTTATATATATGATGTATATGATATATAAATCCTGAATTTAATTCTTTATATAATGGATTTTTGGCCACATGGTCAAATTTTAATTATAACTAGTTCATTTTTAACTCAAATTCCGAACATCGACAAAATGTCAGATATGAAGTCAAATGGTTAACTAACTGTAATTTCAAGGTAATAAGTGATATAAAAGTAACAATGAACATAAAAAATGTTTTTATTCAAGTATAAATTAAATTATTTTTATTATTAAGGAATAACATGGAACATACGAGTCAAGTTGGACATGAGGTATGTGATTTCTTATCTCACTTTTAATTCTGTGAGATTTCAATTGTTCACCACTTATTTTTTGCATGCGGTGTATTGTGTGTGGAAATTTGATATATACTATCGTGATTATTTTCCGATTCATGGTATTATATGATTAATTTGGTTGTTATTAACTTTTCTCACATGACTTGATTGATTACAACGTGCTTAGGGTTTTTCATATCACTTTTTATTCCCGTGAGATTCATGCTATATTAGACACTATTTCTTTTTGTGTGGTTGATGTACTGTCAATGATTGTATTATTTGTGTAATATACTTTAATTTATGGGTATTTACATATTCATTGTGTGATATTTATTTCAGGGTGTGTATGTTTCGTAAGTTACCAAAATGGTAAGGAATCTTTTCACCCTCCACTTTTTAAAAGACTTCTTTTTGTTATGTATTTTAATTTACATCTTATTATGTTGGGATATGTTATTATATATCTTTTTTGATGTAAATTTTATGTCCAAGTGATTAGATATCCATTTCTCCCTCATCAACTTATTTAATGAATTTTATAGTGATGTCATTAGGCTATCGAATTTTTGTAAGAAAACTTCATAAACCAGTTTCAATTTTTGGGTTAAACATCTAATTCTTGACTATGCTGTGATATCAATATGTGTGAGTAACCTATGATTATTTTACATATAATTTCCACTTATATTGGTTGTATTTATATTTTTTACACATAATTATGTAATTTATTTATCCTTAATATATGAATACCTTCTTTATAAAGAATTTCATCTCAATTTACATTTCCATTGAGACTTCATTGTTGATATGCACCAATCCACTCTTATATGGTGTATATACTGTACTTTGGAATATTATATCATGAATACATTTATTCTTATGATATTATTAAGATCTGTTTAAATTTTATTCCTCAATTATTTGTATTCAAGGATCTCTCATTTTGATAAAAACTCTTTAACTAAAATATCATTTTAAATGATTTCATGGTTTAATCTTCTAAATCATTCAAAATAACTTCCATGTTTTAAAAATGGTATTAAGGATTTATTAATATAGACATGAATGTTTTGAAATTGAATTTTCTTTCAAAATATTTAATGAGGTAAGGGACACTATGATTCAAAAACCTCTTTATTTAATATTTTAAATGGTTTTGAAAATGGTTTGATAAAAGCATTGATTTTGTCAATATTTAGAAATGAAAAATTGTGATTGCAATGTTATCTTTCCATTATGTTTGTTTTATGGGTTATAATTATGTTATGGCTATTGGACATTGTTTACATATATAGGTGGTTCCATGATTAACCTAGGGCGAGTGAGCCCAAGGTATCTCTCCAATGCATTGGGTAATGTGACAGAGGTAAACATGAATGTTTCTCCTAAGAGATTTATGGAATATACTGTGATGGGTATTCCAAATGTGACTCCCTATGTAGCTGTGATAGAAAAAATTCATGTTTGATATGGAATCCACAATTTACCTTTATGATTTATGATTTCTGTGTGTTATTCATAAATCTTATGATTTCATGATCTATGTTATGATTGAAAAGTATTGTTTCATTGTTTTGTATTTATTGACGAGCTAATGTTTTCATTGCTTATTTTATATCCCTTAGTGAGATTTTTATGATCATCCCTAGTTTTTGAAATTTTTTCCACATGACTTAAAGATGAATAAGTGTCAGGGATGGGATCAACGAAAAGTCACGCTTTCTAAAACATGGAACTAGACATGAATCTTATTTTCAAGAGTTTTTATTTTATTAATAAAATGGATACTGATTATAATTTTCTACATGTAATATTCATGTTGTTATGTAAATGTTATGACCTAATTCTCTAAAACTCTAAACCTGAAAAGATCCTCAATGTAAATTATCCATTTAATTCATGATTAAGTAATGTTTAAGGATGGGTCCTTATAGTTGGTATCATAGGTCGGTATAGATAACTATAGAGGTTACAATGTTATTTAAGCATAATTGACATAACCATAATGTTTATCACATTAGAAGGTGTAATGGTTATTTTAGATAAATCGAATAAGTTTTAGATAACACGAATAAAGATATCTTAGTATTTACCCTCCTTATAAGATAATATATGACTATTTTATGGATAAATTCCCACTGAACATCTTGGTTTTAGTAAATGTTTGGATTTAATGGGAACCAATGTAACAATATATGTAAAAGAAACTGTGGTAGTTTTCTTAATTAGATACTAAATTAAATGGGAGATTTAATGTGAAATCTTGTGGTTAAAATATGTTATGGATATTTCTCAGGAATTTATCTCATTTTGGGAAATATTATAATAATATATGGTTTTTAGAAAAAGGGCAACCTAAAGGAAGGGTTACAACCCATCACATCCAGCAAGGCTACAGGAATCAAACCCACAACAGAAGGGCGACAAGGGTGTATCACTTACCACTGGCCTATATGAAGTCCCTGGTTTGTATGACTAATTATTTAAGTTAAATTTTTTTATGGATCAAGAATAATTTTATCTTATGTTTTATCAAATGGATATCCTTATTATAGAAATGATTTTGAAATTATGTGATAAAGGTGATTTTGTACGACGTTCACTCTTTTGGGGAACAATATATACCTATGGAAAATGGAATACTATAGTATTCAAATTGTGGAGTAATGGTTGAAATATTATTTTTGGATGAAATTATGTTTTATTTTGGAAATATGGATATTTGGGTTATTTATCAAAATAAATAACCTACCATAGAGAATATGTGATTAGGTTAATTACACTTCAGTATGATACTTCAAGAGTAGTTGATCCTATTTAGAGATAAATGATAAGATTTATTGTGGATGATTATGTGATTAAATCCTTCTAATTTTTGGGTTTCGATCATAGTTTTTATTATTTTGAATAATTTTAAGGACAATTGTGTATTTAATGGTCTTTCTTGAACTTTGGGTACTTTTTGTTATAATGGATTACCCTTTTTTGGATTATATGATCACATACTAACCATTTTGGTTTTAGTTTATGTATGAAGGATAGCGAAATATATAGTTATTATTTTTTGGATTATGTGATTCTCTAGTATATGATTTTTGTGCTTTTGATGTTACCAAGTCTTTTTTAATAATCTTTGTTTGGAGAAAATATTAGTTTTTTGTAGAACCTTATTACTGCATGAAACTATACTTGAAAGTAAGTATATTTTTTATGTTCTTATTTTATGTAGTAAATGAATACCTAAAATTATGAAAAGTAACTCAAAACAAAAACATTGTCAGTTTACATTTCCTACTGGGTTTTCAAAAACTGCACACATTACAAGTTTGTGATTTTCTGGTGGTTAAATTTCTCCTATTCATGTATTCTACTACTCTCCATCAGAACATGATGGTTTGGTTTGACATTCATATCCGTGTTTTTTACATGGAATTCTAGTATAGGTTATCTCAGGCAACATTTTTGTTTCTTTTTATTTCTTTTAAATTGATAGTTTTATTTAATCTTTTTCCCATGTGGGACAATAAATGTTATTTCTGATCCCAATTTTAAAATTGAGAGGACGCAATTCTCAAAAGGGGGGAAGGATGTAACATCCCAGGTAAATAAGGAACATGGAATTTTTCATATTTTTTATTATTTGTGAATTAAATAATAATTTTACTTTAAAGGGGACACTATGTTCGATGGCATACCCGATATGCAACAACAAGTTTTTTTTTGAAATCTTACATTTCACACTAATAATATATTATTATTATTTTAAATGGTAGTTAACACATATCAGTTGTATTAGAGGGAATTAATATAGCTAACTACAATAGGATTAAAAATGTTTTTTTGAATATTTTTAAATTTATCTAATAATAGTTAGAGGCTTAAAATAAGTAAAGAATTCGATTTTAAGCTTAAATACTCTAATATTCACTAAAAGGACGATTTACCTCCTTTTAATGGTTAAACCTCTTTAAATATAGTTTTGTTCAATTTTATATATTCTATTTGAAAAAATAAAATTATTCTTCCTAATCAAGACACTAAAATTCACATTGGATGAAATTTTGGTAATATTTGGAAAGTGATCAATTTTTAATGAATAGTGAAAAATACTATATTTTAATTTAAAAGTGCCTTTTAATATAATTTATTTATATGTTTATATTATATTTTGACATGGTTATAAAGTGTAATGAGAATATATTTTTACCAGTTAATAAAATTTTAGACATTAGAATTAATTTCACTTTGAAATTGGACATAAATAAGTGTCAATCTTATGATAGTTATTATTTCATAAAAACACGCTTTTTGTTTTGACAGCAAGAATTAATTTTAAATTAATTTCTTACACTTATGTGTTTTCTAATTTGAAAAAATTAATTCCATTTTTGGAATAAGTAGGTCCAAATTATATTAATAAGTAACTTTTATTTTTAGTCATTTTAAATATTTACTTCAGTAAATATTTTATTTACCATGATTAAAAGTTAAATATAATAAATAAGTGTAAAATATATTATTATAATAATATTAAATTACCCTGTCAAGTGTTATAATCCTATTTTTTATTACATATCTTACCATGGTCATCCTTTGGTCGAATTTGGGACCTCATGGAGCCACATTGGAGTAATAATGACACTTTATATTAATTAATTTAAGGTAAAGAAAACAATGACATAAAAATATATTTTAGTAAATAAATATTTACACAGGGTTATATAAGTAATATTTTAAACTATTAATATTATTTGGAAAGAGATAAATATTTCCAACATCATGGATTTTTTTTATAATTTTTGGTCATAATATAAATTAAATTATTCATGACACAATAATGATGCAATATTAACCTCATTAATAAATGTTTTAAATAAATACGATTATAAAGGATAAAACAATATCCAAAACCATTCAAATTATTATTGGATTATTTTATTCGACCATGAGTCATATTAAATTCAACTTTAATGATTATTTAACTTTTTTAAACCAACATGAGTTTACAATAAAATAATTATTTCAATCATTCCTAAAGATCCCATACTCTCCTTTATAAAAAGCCCTCACATCCTACCCATTTCTAACACTTATCAAGCCTTTGGATCATACAACCTCTGCTCTAATGATCTCCTAAGATCCATCTATTCATTCTATAAGCCTTAACATAGGATGAAAGCACATTAAGAAACCTTTTTGGTTCAAACCAAATAGAGTTACCCGTTTTAAAGGTAACGTCCTCTCATTAGTTCTTTTGTATTATATTACTTCTCCAACCCTGAAACTCTTTTTATTCCTTTATTTTATAAAAACACCAGGATCCTTAATATGCTAGGATTTGTTTGAGAATTATTCAATCTACACTTACACAAACCTCCATCTAATAAGTAAAGAACATAATGTTTCTTGTGGATGGAAAACTAACACCTCACTAAATGATGATTGTATAATTAACTACTACCACCTCTCATGTTGGCCATTATGATGGAACTATATTTATATATACTATATATTATGTTTATTGTTTCTTTATGGTTTTTTATTTCTCATTTATATCATTCTTTTATGGTTTTCATAATGGGTAAACATGATAATTTCATTTTAGGAAGTGCGGACTACCGCCCCTCAAAGTGATATGACTCGTTAATTCCTTATGTGGGATGCATTAAGGACGGAGTTAGTGATATTATATATGATATTATGCTGTAATTATAATATACATATCTATCATTATGTTTTAATTCCATTAAAATAAGAAATATAAATGGAAGTACCATTCATGCGTACGTACGACTTACCGTCTCCATAATGGTGAATTTAATTTCTTATCTCCAAATGATATATACTATTATAAATACATATATGTACTAGATATATATGATTTATATGATATATAAATCATGAATTTCATTCTGGAGATAATTTAGATTTTACCACAATGACAAATTGTAATTATAACAAGATGATTTTTAACTCAAATTCTGAACATCAATAAAATGTCTAATATGAACTCAAATAATTAAATAAATGTTATTGCAAGGTAATAAGTGATATAAAATTAATAATAAACATTAAAAATGTTATTAATCTATTAGATGTTAAATTAGGTTTTTTATTCATGAATAACAAGGAACATATGAGTCTTGTTGGACACGAGTTACGTGATTTCTTATCTCACTTTAAATTCTGTGAGATTTCAATTGTTCACCACTTATTTATTGCATGTGGTGTATTTTTTACTGCCATTGGACATATATTATCATCGTTATATTTATATTCATGGTATTCTGTGATTAATTTTGGGTTTATTATCTCTTCTTATATGACTCGATTGATTATAATGTGGTAAGGGTTTTTCAGCTCACTTTGTATTCACATGAGATTCATGCAATATTATCCACTATTTCCTTTTGTGTGGTGGATGTAATTCCCATACTGTATTCTTTTTTTTAATAATATTTAATTCCTGGTTATTTACATATTCCTTGTGTGATCTTAATTTCATGGGGTGTATGTTTAGTAAGTTACCGTAATGGTAAGGCAACCTTTTGCCCTCCTATTTGTAAAAGACCTCTTTTTGTTGTGTCTTTTAATTTACATCTTATTATGTTGGGATTTGTTCTTATATATCCTTATTGATGTAAATTTTATGTCCAAGTGATGAGATATCAATTTCTATCTCATCAACTTATTTTCTTAATTTTAATGTGACGTCATTAGGCTGTCGAATTTCTATAAGAAAACTTTTTAACCAAACTTCAATGTTTGGGTTAACATCTACTTCTTGATTATGTCGTGCTATGAATATTAGTGAATAAACTATTATATTTTTACACTTAATATCCACTTATATTTGGTGTATTTATTTTTTCACACATAATTATGTAATTGATTTATCATTAATCTAATGATACCTTTATTATAAGGGATTTTGTATCAATTTACATTTCCATTTAGACTTTATTGTTGATATGCACCAATCAACTCTTATATGGTGTATATAATATCCTTTGGCATATTATATCATGAATACCTTTATTCTCATAATATTACTAATATCTAATTAAATGTTCTTCTTCAACTATTTGTATTCTAGGATCTCTCATTTTGTTAAAAACTCTTTAACTAAAATATCATTTTAAATGTTTTAAAGGATTATTATTATAAATAATTCAAATTAATGTCCTAGTTAAAAAAAAGTTTTATGTATTTATTCATATAGACATGAATTTTATGAAATTGACATTACTTTGAATGGATTCAATGTTGTATGTGACACTTTGATTCAAAAATCTCTTTATATAATATTTTAAATGGTTTTGAAAATGGTTTAATAAAAGCTTTGATTTTGTAAACATTTTAAAATGATATAATTTAATTACAATGTTATCTTTCCATTGTGTTTGTTTTATGGGTTATTAATATGTTATGGCTATTGGGTATTGTTTACCTATATAGGTGGTTCCATGATAATCCTTGGGTGGGTGATCTTGAGATAGCTCTCCAATGCATTGGGTAACGTGACAGAGGTAAACGTGAATGTTTCTCCTATGATATTTAGGAAATATATTATGTTGGGTATTCCAAATTTGACTCCCTATATAGGTATGATAGCTATAATGTAAGTTTGATATGGATTCCACAAATTACTTTTATGATTTATGATTTCATTGTGTTATTCATAGTTCTTTTGATTTCATGAGGTATGTTATGATTGAAAAGTATAGTTTCATTGTTTTAAATTTATTGATGGTCTAATGTTTTCATTCCTTATTTTATATTCCCTACTGAGATTTTTATTCTCATCCCTAGTTTTTTAAATGTCATCCACCAGACTTAAATATGAATAAGGGAAAATGATGTGATCATGGAAAAGTCATGCTGTCTAAAACATGGAACTAGACATGACTCTTTTTTCATGATTTTTTATTTTATGAAAAAAATGGATACTAAGTAGAATTTTCCACATGTAATATTAATGTTTATATGTAAATGTTATGACATAATTCTCTAAAACACTAAACCTGAAAAGATACTCAATGTGAATTATCCATTTAATTCAAGATTATGTAATGTTTAAAGACGAGTCCTTATAATGAAGATCAGAGTGTGATACAATGTTTTTCACTTATGATAATGTTTCTTAAATGTCAAGGTTTCCAAAAATAATATACCTATGTGATTTTGGTGTGGATCAATATGTTATGTAATGAATATTCAGTTAATAGTATGTGATTTATATATATTAAAAGTGTGGTTTTTTATTTTGTATCATTGTTTGGTTTTGTTAATCTTTAGAAACCAGGATGAGAAT
Organism: Viscum album; assembly: GCA_963277665.1. Classification (NCBI taxonomy): domain Eukaryota; kingdom Viridiplantae; phylum Streptophyta; class Magnoliopsida; order Santalales; family Viscaceae; genus Viscum; species Viscum album. The sequence continues at coordinate 31,910,154 of OY728159.1, forward strand.
GAAAATTGGAGAAATATAAGGATAATTTTATTTATAGGATAATATAATAGAATTCTGGTTAATGTATGAGTGATTGTTTAATAGGATATAAAATCCTTATTAGGAAACTACAAGTGTGTGTGGGTATTCCAAAAATATAATTTATGGTAATAAATCATAAAATGTTGTATTAGGCTTAGAATCGATCTTCACAATGTTCACCAATAAGTCCTTGCTGGACACTAGGTTTGACACTTCTGAGGGATATTTTTAAAAAATTTAAAAACACATTATGAACTATTAATAATGATTTGATATGTTATTTAAAATTAATGACCTCTTTTAAACATACTATTTCATATATTTAATTATGGTGTTAGGATTAAGACAAACAATAAATCATTTTTCATGTATTTGTGGTTTCCTGTATGATTATTGCAGGTCACAAAAATCCATATAGTTTATTGAAATTATTGTAACATAAAGTAATTGTGATATTGGAGATTGATATGGACAATGCAGTGATTTTCCTCATGAATATCCTAATATTATGGGATTATTATTGAAAAATATCACCAATTTGACCACAAGAATTTCTCAAACTATGAATAATGATGAACTTTTAAATGATAAAATGGGTGAAAAGAATTCTGTAGAGACTATCATGAGGAAATATCCACCATATTTTATTGGTTCCACTAATCCACAAATTTCTATGAAATATGATTAGCACCATTGAAAATATATTTCCCCTTCTCTTGGGTATAGAGCATGAAAAATTCAAATTTTCTTTCTATTGTTTGGATGGAGATGAATATAAATAGTGTAATTTTGTTAATATTATGAGGAAAAGTTATAGAATCAACTATATGTATTGGTAATAGTATAGATAAAATTTTATAATAAATGATTTCCTTGTATTTTATGAATTAAAATTTTGAAGGAATTACATGAGCTAAAAAAGAAGGATGATGAATCCATTCATACCTATAAAGAAATTTTTATAAGTCCTGTGAGGAAGTTCTTTTGTATTATTATCCAACCTAAAAATAATGATGACAAATTCTTCAGCAGTACAAACCATGTATTTAAAAAGGGTTTATCCATAAAGGACTTCAATAGGTATAATTAATTTGTTTAATGTGATAAAAATGTGGTAATATATATTTTGGTTACCCATATATATATATATATAATTAAATCATAACGGAATTAAATGAAAACACTAAAAAACATTGGGACATGATTATGATATTTATTTCATGCTTGATGCGTGTATGGAAACATGGATGAAATTGTTTTATGTGGACTAATATACGTTTTATGTGTTCAAAGGAAGGTAATAATGTGGATGAATAATGATGTGATGGCAAAAAGTTACCTAATGATACTAATAAATATAACTCACCATATAATGAAAAACAAATTGTGTTTAAAATTCACAGACTATGGGAATTATGATGACACATGTTAAAATATGAAGGTTATTGATGATGATCAATCATAGGAACCTATTAAACCCAAACACAATGGGAAATCTCATAAAATCACTATTTCTAATAAGGGTAATGATAATGACTTAGTGAAAGGATAACTTACTATACACTATGTAACATCTAATGTCTTATTTGATTATAGATCTACACAATCTCATATATTATATTAATGCTCTAAAGGTATCAAAATTACACCCAAATGATTAGATTCTGAATTAGAAGTGAAAATACCTCACTGTAAATTAATCAAGTCTCAATTATACTATTCCTCACAAGTTGAAGACTATGGGAATGTACTTCCTAAAAAAACATTTTAATTCCTATCTTGTTTAATTTGATGTCATCTTAGTCATGGATTAGCTTTCAATACATAAATTTCTCATAAATTTCTTTGTAAATTCATGTTTCATATTTGGAAGCAACTTATGATGTTATACTAGTGTGATGATAAATATGATCCTCCAATGGATATTATACCCATTGTATGTGTATTTATTCATATTCAAAAAGGTTTTCTTATCTATAATGGATTTGGTGGAACTCAACATCGATGATATGCCTATTTTATGGGACATTGATAACATATTTGTAGTATAGTTTCCTATTATTCCGCTAAATCCTGAAGTTGATTTCTCAATTAAACTCATACCTAGGACGGAACATATTTAAAATACTACCTATTGAATTTCCCATATTGTGTTTCCAGAATTGAAGAAGAATCTCCATGATAATCTGTATATATGATTTATTTAGAAAACGTTTGTTTCCATGGGGTGTACTGGTTCTGGATTTATGACCAATTAAAAAAATTACTATATATTAATCACGGGGAACTTAAAAAAATCATACTTGAGTACATGTATTATCTACCCCATATTGTTGACTTTTTTGGACAACTACATGAAGATCAATAGTTTTCCAAGACTGAACTCCTTTTTATACACCATAAATTGAGGGTTATGAATGAGGATGTGCCGAATACATTATTTCATACATGGTATAGTCACTATGAAATTATAGTGACACCATTTGGTCTAACTAATTACCCTATTATCTAAATGGATTTAATGAATTGATTTTTTAGAGATTACTTATTATATTCATTATATATGATATTATTATTGATTCAATGATAATGAAAGAAAATTCTGATCACTTGATGATTTTACTAAAGAACACAATAAAGGATAAGCTCTATGAAAAATTTACCAAGTGTGAATATTTTAGGAAAATGTTTAATTATTAGGTTATATAATCACATGTGAGTGTATATAGGTGGATCAATCAAAGATGAGTGCTATTGAATGTTATTTAGGATCAATCATAGAAACTGAAATATATAGTTTTTTTGTTTGAATATATATTATTGATGAATTATATAAATTTTTCATTTTTATCCAATTTGCATACCATGTTAACTCTGAAGGGAACCAATTTCCTTTGGTTGGAATAAAGTGAGGAAAATTTCATGGAACTAAAGAGAAGGTTAGTTAGGAAACATGTGATTACACTACCGTGACATGATGAAGGGTTTCGAACTAAAGTGATTGATCAATGGGATTGGGATGAATTTTTATTAAAAATGATTTTGTGATAGCTTATGCCTCGTAATAATTTAATTATCAATAGAGAAATTAACGAACTCCTTATTAATATCTATTTGTGGTAATTTTTGATTTAGTTATATGGTAGAATTATCTTTATAGATATTAGTGAGATATTTATAAATATAATAACAATTTAAAGAACATATTCAAATAGAAATAGCTGAACATAATCCAGAGAATATGGTTATATTTGATTAAATATTATGAAAATTCTATTAATTAATACACTGGGAAAGAGTAAAGGGTTGATGATACTTTTAGTGGAAAGGATCATGCTTGCTTGTCTATGATTAAGAAGAAAAAAGATTCAATATTTATGGATTTTAAATGGATTGATCTATAAATCATGAAAGAAATAGAAAATTAATTCCTAATCAAATGAGTGTTTGTCTATTTATCCATGTAAATATTAAATTGGGGAAAAAGGAAGATATTGAGCGGCATAAGAAGATGAAAAATGTTCCAGAGTTTATCCTTGATTATGATTTATTGATAATGTTCTGGAACCATGAATTAGTTCAATACATAAATGATACAAAGAATAGTATGTTAGAGGAGGCTTATAGGTCTTCTTTATTTATACATCTTGGTAGTAATAAGTTGTGTAGATATTTGAGATGGTATTATGGTTGGATAAAATGAACAGAGATATTGTAGAGTATGTATCTTGGTGTTCCATACTGCTAAAATTCATATCTGGGGTACAAAATTACTTGGGTATGTTGAAACCATTAACCATACAAGAATGAAAATGGGAAAACATTACCCTAGGATTTTCATATAAATCCCCATGTCATCTAATGTGAATAATTTTATATGGGTTGTAGTCGATCCTCTAATGAATTTTACACACTTCATTGGTATTGGTGAATTTTTCATTATGAATCAGATTCCCAATATATAAATAAATGATGTGGTAAGGTTGAGTGGAGTACCACATTCAATTGTGTCTAACCAAGATTTAATGACCGCCTCAAATTTCTAGTGAAGCATCTGCAAGAACTAGATATAGATTTTATTTTCAACATAATGTATAGTCCTTATATAGATATAAAGTATGAGAGAACCATACAAACACAAAAGGATATACTAATATATCGTTATATGGATTTAAATGGTGTTTGGGATCAACACATTTCCCTAATTAATTTTTCATTCATAAATAGGTTTCATTCATGTATTTAGATGGATCCTTTTGAATCCCTCTACACAAAGATGTACAAAACTCCACAATGTTATTATGAGGTAATAGAAATAAATATATAGTCTCTATGTAGCTAACGAAATAGTATAGAATGTTAGATCCATTCAATGTCACATCAAGACACTTTGAGTGTCTATAGAAAAGTTTTGTAAATAATCTTCTATGTGACATGGATCATGAAGTTGGTGAAAAAAATATTTCAAGATAATTTATCCACTGTACAAAATTATAAGACTCCGAAATAAATTAATGTTCATCCCCATTAATATTAGGCCTTTCATGATTCGTTATTGACTAGGGATGTTCTATTATCACTTGGTACTTCCAAAGGACTTATGTCGGGTATATAATGGTTCAATGTATCTATATTGAGGAAGAACATACTTGATCAATAACTTGTACTGATCTCAGAGGTCAAACATTGATATCATGATTATTTTATCAATAAATATCAATAGAGATTATAGATCATAGAGATAAAGTTATACAAAACAAGAAAAGTCACCAGGTGAATGGTTTGAGGTAAAACCAACAACTTGAATAAGTTTCATGGGTACCTGAGGATTTGATGAGGCAAATGTATCCTCGTATTTTTATCAATTTGATTGAATTTTTAAAGATAAACTCATTTTAATGGTGTTTATAATGTAACATGCCAATATTTAATGACATATATATATATATATATCCAGTTGATTTAATCTTTTTGATAGCCTATGTTATGTACACTACTAATTTTTAAGGTACTATCATATACTATATATATTACAATTTAAACACAGATATTATAATGTAGTAGTAAAATTTGGTGGTATGAATCGAAATATAAAATATTTGATAAGTATGTTTGATTATTTTATTTAAATAAAACATATTTATACAAATTAAATAATTATTTAGTAATATCTTTATAAGTTTCGAAATTATTTTTTTTGGAAAAAAAACTATTTTATTTCTATTTATGAACAAATATTTAAAGTATTTTTTGGATTATTTTTGGAAATTTATTTGAAAAAACGATTTATTATTTTTGAAATATACATTTGAAAAATATCATAGAGTGAAGTTTTGATAATTTTATAAAATTATTAAATTATCATTGAATAGTAAAAAAAGAACCTTGTTAATAAAAACCCACATTTATATTAATGTAATTACGAAGAAATATATAGATATATAATGTTTTAAAAGAAAATTAGTTCAATTATATTAATATTAAACCAATTAAGGTCATTGGGATGAATTTTATTCTAATCTTTGAAATAAAATCTTTTTATGCATTTGAATTATTTTTCATTTAATTTGTTTTCATTTTATATATGTGTTTAAATTTAAACTAAATTCTACAATTTCTGTTAATTCATTTTGTAAAAATGGAATCCATATTTATAAAAATAATTACTCATATTATATAATAATTTCAACATAAGTTTTTGTCCTAATGAATAGTATATGGGAAAAAAATTATCTTGGTGAAGGATAAAACATCTCAACCAGTTGGTTAAACTAAAAATATAAGGGATTAAATGAACTAAAAACTTGTCTAGATCTTATTTTTGGGACATATCGAGACCTTATCTCATAAAATAAATAGTAATCAATCATTTTTCATCCTTCTATAATGTGTTTAATATCTATATAATATTTTATTTTCAATAATTCCATGTGTGTCCTCTCCCCCAAATATAAAAGGGAACTACTTCTCATCTCCAATTCACCCGTTAAATGCAATTTTCATCCAATAACTACAAAAGTCCCTTCTTTAATTCCCTACCCACATATTATAAATATTATATTTATGGTTAATATAAAGACATAAAATTATATCATTGAAATTTATTTTCAAATAATTTGACAAATATTATAAATCACATAAACATAACATAGACAACTCAATAAAAAACCTTATAAATAATGAATTAATGAAATAAGAGTTATTTATAGAAATTAAGGAACCTATATAATCAAAATTGTAACATAGACTTTTAAATAAAAATATGACCCTTATAAATAGAAAACTATCAAATAGAATATTAAACTCACTAATGAAATTATAAATAAAATTTATTCATCTTATAAATTTAAATATGATATAATTATATTATACTAGAATTAAATAAATGATTTGAAAATCATTAATCATGTATTAATATTTTTTTATATATTAATATTTATTTACAATTTTATAATTAATATAATTATTTTATAGAATATTTATATTCCTAAAATAGATTCATAAAGTTATATTTTTTTGAATTATTATTATAATATAATTTTATTATAGATTAATTATTTCACAATGTGTTATATAATTAGTTATAATTAGGAAATTGGTATTTTTTAAAATAAATTTTGATTTTAAATAGAAAATAAATTTATCAACTTTATGAAATTATTTCTATAAAATGGAATTCAATTTTAAATTCGGCTCATAAATAAATTTTAAGGGTGGGTCTTTGGGATTATCATAAAATTTGTTGATTTTTTGTGAATAGTCAAATACTATAATTTATGGTATTTGAAAAATACAAGATTTATTTAATCATATAAAATGTATGGATTTTATAATCCTCTAATCATGAAACATCCTCCATTATATAATATTTTTATTGAGAAGGTTCAAACTATTCGTAGTCATGATCCAAAGAAATATATTAATGAATAAAATAATAAAAAAACACATCTCTTCTCTACTATAAATACCACCCCTCACCACATCTTATCCTCACACCAAAAAAGCGTTAAATATTTAAAAAATTATTCACAATCCACTTCCCTTGGCTCCCCACACATCCATATCCTTTGGAATCAACAAATGGTTAAACCAAATTCCCTTAAAGAGGCTCTCACTAAGAAAAATTCAAGAGGTAAAAAATCTTTTGTTATTATTTTAATTTATTTTCAATTTATTTATTTTTCATATGCTCACCTATTATTACACAAGTGTCATGATAAATATAGTATATTTTATGTAATATAATTTTATTTTGATAATGGAATAACCCATAATCATTTCACTTCCCATCCCCTTTTGTTATAAAAACGAAAACATCATTCGTAATGTGTTAAATTATTATATTCAAGGACAAGGAGTATTAAAATTAAAATACATCATTCAAGGATAGTTGTAAAACCATTTCTATTGCTAAAAGATATTATTTTATATTATTATAGATATTTATATTTTCTAACCTGTATAAAAATCTAATATTAATCAATAAAACAAAAATTGTTCGTGATGATCTTAAAAACACCAAAATAATCTAAATGCTTATCATTATTATTTTAACTAATGAATCACCATCGCAACTAGAAAAAAATATATATATATATATATAAGGGTATTTAATTTTCATTATGTTTATTAATAACATATAATTTCAATTCTAGAAAGTTATTCTCATTTCTCATTTATTACACACATGTATTCAAGTAAACAGATCATGAAAACTAGTGAAGTAACCATTCACAGAACAATTAAATTGCATCTTATAACCCATAAAAAAGTCCATAAATGAACATAATTAAAATAAATTAAATTAAATACATGTTAAATATTTTAAATATTAAATTATTAATGAATCTAATTTCATTATCCAAGAAATTCAATACAAGTGCATAAGACATTAGGCCATAATGTAAGGGGTTCTTTCTGAACCTCCATTTTTTCCTTCGAGTTACACTTTCTCTATCCATACCAAAATGTAATTATTAATTATTATTTATTATTTCGAAAAAATTCTATAAATATGTTCCAATTATATATTCATATCACAATTATTCTTTATGTTATAGATAAATACATTGTTTTCTAAAGTACCTTTCTCAAATAATCCCCACAAGGAAGCCCAATTAATTTGATTTTTTTGATTTATTACGCATTTTCGAAAAAACTCCTTAATATGTTTTAATCAAAAATTATTTTTATATAATCAATAATTTTATCTTGAAAATCTATCTTGGTTCATTTCTGGCTTTATAAAACTAATACTTCCATTTCCCTTTTAAAGAATCATCACCATTTCCCCTTAAACATCACTTAAGTGTCTCATTTTTAAAGATTCATAATCACTTTTTTTTCATTTTTTTCAATTCACCTTGACATAGATTATATTTTTTAATGCCTATTTTTTACTTATTAATTTACATTTATGGTTAAAATATATTCTTTCATGGACTACTTTATGATATGTATTGTTGTTATACACTATGACATGATTTGGATACCCAGTTATGTCCATGGTTTTCCCAAATGTTTATTCCTTATGTATGATTATTCATGTCAATCGCATATTCATGAACTTGTTATAATGGGTATTCCCAGATAGTGCTTCAATGTATTGATAATTTTTAGTCTAAGGATACATCTTTTGCAATGGTTTTATTGGTTATCCATGACTCAAGATCTTCCATGTGCGACGGTCTTGGTGGTCAGCATGACTCATGCCCCACCTTGATCAATGGTCTTTGAGGTTACCCAAGAATTATGCTTACCTCATAGTGTATTTTATTGACACATTTCCATGATTCCAGGATTTCATGGTCCCATGTTATATATGTTATGCTTACATATTTTTATTCATGTTCCATTTCATTTTATGTCATCATTATATGTCTTCAAACCCATATGATAGATTTATTAATATGGTTCTTCCATTTTTGTGATTTTTAGCACATGCTGGTGTTCATGTAATTACCTAGGTTATCTTATGCATATATAACTGATCAATGGATGTTACGATATCTTTATGGAAATTAAATAAAATATTTTTTTATATTAGGTTTCATTTTATTTTATTATTTTATTAATCTTCCAAAGACACAATAATTTATAATCCTTGGTTTTAATTTCATGGATAGTTATACATTAAATCATGTAATAATATATGTCATAGGATATGGACATTATAGTTTGTATAAATGAATGGTCTAGTTATATTTATATATTAGGACTATGAAACTTCAGTAAGAACCCTAGGGATAATTCTATAGCAATGGATAACCTAGATTTAAATATATAAAATCAAATGTTAGGATAATATATTCACTTATAAGTTATCCCTTTACTATCATTTATTCCCCTTTTATGTGTTAAAAACATTACGAAATCCCATCCCAAAGACTATTCTGGATGATGTAAAATATTAGAACCAAAATCAAATAGTAATATGTAGGATTATCATCTATAGTTCTCTAAATGATTTCTAATAATTAATGTTTTATATAACTATTCAAACAACGCCTAAAAATATGGAGGATGGGTTATCTGTGAGCACAAAAAATGGGGAAGTTATTGAACCCAAGGTATATAACTCCTCCCCAGTCAATGTTTGTTTACTAATCCTCCCAAAAAATAATGTATTACTTCATTTGGTGGAGTTTAATTATATATTGGAAATGGATTTTATATCATTATACAAATCTACTGTTGTCTATCATGAAGATAATATCACTCTTCACATCCTAATATATCATCTAATTCTATACAATTGTACGAAGGAGGAAAAATCTACATCAAGAATCATTTTCTCAATTGTGGATATTATTTCCTTCTAACAAACATATCTAGCTCAAATGATCTAGAAAAAGGATATAATCAAGCCCAATATAATTCCCATTGTGAGGGACTACACTTATGTTTTCAATTAAGAGTTTTATAGTCTTCCCCCTGACTGATTTGTTGATTTCTCAATTCAAATATTAAAAAATCTATAAATATATGAAACATAACTTATATAATGGCCACTAATATGTTTAAAGAACTGATGATGCATCTATAAGAGAAACTGAATAAGGTTTTTATATTCCTGAGTGCTTCACCATGGGGTGCATCAACACTCTTTTTCAGAAAGAAGGATGGATCAATGCGACTCAAAGATTAATGGTTATGATCTCAAAAAAATGATAAATAATAAGTATCACCATACAAATATTGATGAGAGGTTGGATCAACTACATGGGGCCATGTATTTCTCTACGGTGGACCTTCAGCCAGGATATCAATAATTAAATTTGAGATTGGAATACATTCACAAAACTACCTTTTGAATGAGTTATGGATATAATAATTTCAATTTGATGATCTTTAGACTCACTAATTCTCTAGAAATTTTCATGGATTTATTGAATATTGCCTTTAAATATTAACTTGCCAAATTTTTGGTAGTCTTTATTTATGATATTTTAATATACTCCAAGAAAAAGGAGAAACATGAAGAGTATTTGAATACTATGTTGAAGAGTTTTTGATGGGGGAATGATTATGAAATGTATAGTGAATGGGAGTTCCAGTTGGATGAAGTATCATCTCCGCGCATGTTATCACCAAAAAATGAATATCTGTGGATGTATCCATGAAAAGGGAAAATGAAAATTGGGCCATGAAAATATCTATAATAGATATCCATATTTTGATTGGTCTAGGTGGGTATTACTAATTATTTTTGATGAAATTATGACAATTTTTAATCCCAATAGCCAAGATGACTCTGATGGGAGTCATTTTTTTGGATTAGTGGTTGTGATGACTGCTTTAAAGAGTTAAAAAATTGGATTATCATTGAACTGGTACTCACACTTCTGAAAACTAGGGAACTATATTTCATCTACATATATGATTCAATGAAGGTGTTAGACTATGTGATGATGTAAAGTGATAAATTTATAGCCTATTCCTTGATGATGTTGAATATTCATGAGAAAAAGTATCACACACATGATCTAATGTTTGATGCAATGATCATTGCATTGAAAATATGGTGGAATTATCTCTATGGGGAGAAGTGTGAGAAATATACTGATCATAAGAGCCTAAAATATATATTCACCTAGAATATGTTTGTTATATTCAATTGAATATTGTTATAACTCATATAAGATTATGATTTCTCAATCCATAATCATCCTGGTAAAGAAAATAAGGTGGTGGAATTTTTAAGTAGAATGGATCAGGAATATTAAATAATGATTCGAAATTATATGGATTCAATATTATAAGACCCTCAAGGAATGGAAATTGGAATCGTTATGGAAAATAAAAAATCCATTCTCAAATGATTTCATAGTCTTCCACTATAGATAAAATAAAAATTATGAACGAAATGATATGAGACTTCAAAAAAAGGTAGAATCTATCACAAATGGGAAATCATCATTATTGAAAATGTTTGAGGATGAAGTTGTGAGATTTGGGTAATGACTAAATATACCTTTAAATACATAGATTAAGATAGTGCTTTTGAATGAAGAACATAGCTCAACCATCTCTATCCACCATGGGAGGACAATGAGGTACCTAGTTCTCTGAGAGTACTATTGGAGGGACAATAAGAAGTAGGTGATTGCGGAATATACTTCAACATTCTAGGTTTTTCAGTAAGTGAAGGTCAAAAAAAATGTCTATGGGGATGATGCAACAATTACCCATACCAACATGGAAATTGGGAAACATCATTATTGGATTTGTCACTGGACATCCAAAGTCATCCATAGAAAACGATTCTATATGGGGTTTTGTGGATCATATTTAATAGAAAGCTAATTTTATCACAATTTGGTAAGAATTTTCACTCGACCAAATTTCAGGGATATATATAAGAGAATTGGTATGGATGTATAGAGTAACAATATCTATTGTATCCACTTGAGATCGATGATTATACTCAATGTTCGAGAAAAACTCTTTGACATTCTCTAATTAATGAGTTGAAATTTAGCATGAACTATCACCCTCAAACCGATGGCCAATCTTAGAAAACAATTCAGACACCAGAATACATGTAGAGAGAGTGATTTATAGACATCAATGGGGGATGGGGCTAACATCTACCTCTGGTCGAGTTCTCTTACAACAACTGTTTCCACTCAAGAATCTGAATGGATCTATATATTGGCCTTTATGGGAAAATATGTAGAACACTAGCATGCTATGATGATGACAGTGAATATAAGTAATGCATACATGAAATGGTCAATTAAATTGTGGAAAATGTGAGAACCATTCAACAACACATCAAGGGAGCCAAATGTTGATAGAGGATCTATGTAGATAATCCCCGATGAGACATGGAGTTTAATATTGGCGACATTATATTCCTCTGTATATCTCTATTGAATGGGATCATGATATTTGGGATGAAATAATAGGTAAGTCCTAGGTACATCATCCCCTTAGAGAATCTTGATCATTTTAGAGCTATGTGATATTTACTATCACATTCACCTATTATGTCTCATGTACATGATGTATTCCTTATATCCCTATTAAATAATTACATATCATATCCCTCACATGAACTGAATTCAAAGGTGGTATAGTTGGGAAATGGTCTATTTTATAAGGAGTATCTAGTGAAGATCTTGGAAGATATGGATAAATTTCTATGCAACAATAATAATCACTTGATAAAAGTGTAATGGTAGAATCGTAAGTACAAAGAGGAAACATTAGAACTGGAGGAAGACATGTAAGAGATGTACCGTAACCTGTTTTCTCCTTAGCTTGTAAAATGAAATTTTGAGACAGAAATTTAAGAAGGGGGAAGAATGTGACGACCTAGAAATCTGTCAATGAAATTTCCCATATTTTAATTATTTCATATATTATAATTCAGATAAAAATATCATATAGAACACAATACAAACCATAAAAATGAATAATTAGAGATATGAGGTATCTAAAGAAATTAATGAAATCATACTAATGGAATATTAAATTGACCATTTGAATATTAATATAACCCTTATTAATATTACATAGGAAAATAAATAATAAAGTCACCCATGGAGGTATAAAATAAATTAGGCATCTTATAAATGAAAATAAAATATTATTATTTCATAGAATATGTAAAAAATATTTTGAAAATGATAAATTAAGTAATGATATTATTGTGAAACAAAAATATTTATGTAATGTTTTTTAATAAATATATTTATTAATAATATAATTTATTATCATAAAATTGATTCATAAATAAATATATTCGTTTCTTATGATGATAAAAAAAATTTATGATACATTTATTAAATTTTCAAAGTGTTATAAAATCATTTATAATTCTAAAATTGGTATTTTTTTAATAAATGATTATTTTTTAAAAAAATTAAATTCCTCATATTTAAAAAAAAATTCATAAAAAAAATTCATTTTTAAATTATTCATATTTGGGATTTTTCTAAAATAGCTGAATGTTTGGTGAATAGTGAAATAGAGTAAATTACATTATTTAACAAATACTTTATTTATTTAGTTAGAGATGATGTATAGATGATTTAAGGCCATAATATCGAACTATCCTTAATTTTTTAATATATTTGTGATAAGTTTAAAACTTTTCATATTCTTGAGCCAATATAATATCAATATATAAAATATAAAAACACACTCATCTCCTCCACTATAAATATTAACCCCACCACCTCTTCTCCTCACACCCAAAACTCCTTGGAACATGTAAATATTATTCTTAATACTCACTTAAAATATCTACCGCATGTACAAGAGCCTTTTCTCTCAACAAAAGACCAAACCAAATTCTCCTATGGTGGTTCTCAAGGATTAGAATTCTTGAGGTAAAACCTATTTATTTTTCGTTTAACTACTTTTTAAATATTTTTATTATTTTCCTCTCCCCACATTCCATTATTCAAGTGACATTACAACTATTGTATATTATAGGTAATTTAATTTTATTATTTTAATGGAATAAAGCATCACCATTTTCGTTTTCCTCCTATTCTTTTCAAAAAATGAAAATATCTTCAATGATGAGTTAATTTATCCAATTCAAGGTGGAAGAGTTTTCGATATCCATTACTATATTCAAGGATGGTCATAAAAAATTATTTTTATGCCAATTTATAATATATGTATTAAATCATATTTAATATTCTAGAACCAGTATATATACGAAATATTCATAAATAAAATAAAACTACATCATGATGAGTGAAAAAACACCAAAATAATATAAATAGTTATCATTAAAGTTTTATCTAATTAATCACTCGATAATATGAAAAAATATATATAATACCATAATATATTATATATGTTCATTAATAATATATAATTTCAATTTTTATGACTATTCTCTTTCAACATGATATTACATACATGTATATAAGTAAACTAATGAACAAAACCAAGGAAATGAATGTTCACATAAAGATAAAATTATATCATATAACTTATCAAAAAGGACATAAATGAACATAATAAAATTATAAAAAGTCAAATACATGTTAAATTTTTTCTAAATTATGTTATGAATTAATCTAATTTCCTTACTAAGGAAATTAAGGATAAGTAAATAACACTTTTAGGCAAAAGGTAAGGGATTCATTCCGAACCTCATATTTTTCTTCAGGTTAAACATTATCTATTTTCACCCAAATTTAATTATTGATTATTATTATTATTTAATACAAATATATGTTTTTATTCATGTTCCATGAATAATTTTTTATCTCAATTCTTTTTTAATGTGCAAATACATTTTCTTGTATTGTTCTTTTCTCAATTCCACTCGATAAGCATTCCCGGTTAAATGCAACTTCCCAAATTCATACCCATTTTCAATTGAAATGCAAAATTTATTGTATTCCAAAATTATATTTATAAAGTAAATAAATTTATCATTAATAAATTTTCTGGTCATTTTTTTGGTTTTATACAAACAATTTTTCTTTTGTTGTTTTAATGAATCCCTAAAATTTTCTTATAAACTCCAGTAAAATGGCTCATTGGATTGTATTTTATTGACAGTTATACATAAAATCATATATTTTTTATTTATTAATCTTATGAAAAAATCATTCTCTTATAATTATAAAATATCTTCTAACTTATTAACTTCCAGTCTGTTGGAAATTTTAAACAAAGTTCACGTGTATGTATCAAATACCCCTTACACAAAGTGATGCGAATCTTCTTTCAATTTTTCCATGATTGGTAAAAAGGATGTATATAATAATTACAATTAAAATATATGAAATAAATTGATTTTATAAATTTAATATTTTATTTACCTTTGTTTCATTCTATAAACTAATAAAATAGAAACATTGTTCATGCCTCTATAAAAACAAGCAGATTTACCCTCATTTTTACAGGGGTTATGCACAACCCCCTCTAATCAAAATATTTAGAGGGGGTTAATAACCCATATATAATTACTATATTTTTTTTAACAACTGTATTGATTTTAGAGGGCATTATATGAGAACTATGACTAATTTAACAATTGGTGGCATTATATATTTTGTGGGTTTTAGAGTAGCTATATATATAATATATTATTTCATTGGATATATATATAATTGAAAATTATTAAAAGTAAATAGTGATAGTTCACAACCCCATCCAATCTCTTAAATTAGAGGGTGTTCATGAACCACCTCTAATCCATTAGATTAGAGGGGTTTTTATTGAACTGTGTCCAATTCAAAAAGTAGTTGGTGTTTTAAACCACCTATAATTTATGAAGTTAGAAAGGGTATTGAAAACCCTCTTATTAAATAAATTAGAGGGCATTGTGAAGTGCTTGTAATTTATGAAATTATAAGTTTTTGGTTACCCTTATTGTTCAAGCAATTTAATGGGGTTCACAAACCACCACTAATTCCTTTGATTAGATGGTGTTTTAAACCACCTATAAATTTTTTTTTGTTTTTTTAAATAAATCTCATATAAATTAAAATTTTATAATATATGTGAGTGTGTATATATATATATATATTACATTAACACATTATATATATGTATTTAAATACATTATAAACACACACACACATATATATAAGGACATCTTAAAATGATTTAAATAAATACTCTAACATATAAAAAATGTATACATATATGAATATTGGTGTACATAATATCAATGAAATTATAAATATATTCATTCAAATATTTAAAATTTATATATGGTTTTATGAATAATATGAATTTATATTATGATTTATATTATACATATATTATATTAAATAAATTTTTATTGTATATTTTTGTATAAATACATTTATGATTTATTTTGTACACATATATATATAATATTGGAAAAATTAAAATTAAATATAAATATTTATTATATAATTATATTATATATATTATATTAGAAATCAGTATTTATATATTTTTTTCTCATATTATGTAAATTTTTATATATTGAAATACACCAGATTAATTATGAATTAATTTATATATATATATATTATTTAATTATGTTATTTATTCTTGATTATATAATTGTATTCAGTTTTGTGTGTGAATATATATATTTATGATATAATATAAATGGATATAATCACATACATAAATATATAATATAAATGTATTTAATATAATATATGTACAAAATAAATCATAAAAAATATAAATGTATAGATTTTTTAAGACCAACATATAATTTTTATAGTTTAAAAATTTGGTTTATTAATAATAATAATAATTTATCATAGTGTTACACAATTTTACATATATACAAATATAAGAATATTATATATGAAATATATATGTATACATGATATAACTATATAAATATATATATAGATGTATAAATGTTTGTAATATTATATATATATATATAAATATTATATTATATTATATGTATGTATATATAATATAAATATTATATATATTTAATATATTTATAAATAGTAAATATATTTATAAAATATAAAATATATTATATTCATATAAATATGTAATACATATATTAATATTTTAATAATTATGTATGTATTGGTATAATATATATATTTTCCTAATATATTTGGGTAATATATAAATATATCTACATCTAATATATAAGCGTATGCTAATAATATAAATATTTAAAAATAAATATATAAATACACATTTGTGTTTTTTTGTGTGTGATTGATATAAATGTATAAATAAATACATATATACATAATTTTCTTTAAATATAGGTAAATATATATTTTATAGGTTGCATAATATATATATATATATATATATATATTTCAAAGGAATATTAATATTTATGTTAATATATATATATATATATATTTAAATATATATATTATTATAAATGTACACATAATTTATATTAATGTATATATATGTTATATATTTAATGTACTAAAATATTTTATGAAAATAATATTTATTGTAATAGAATTATAAATATATATAATTATAAAAATAATATCCGAATTATATAAAAAGAAATTCAGTTACCAGAGTTATCCATCCTTCGGCGTGAAGAATATGTGAAAACATATCTAATCCTTCATGTATCTAATTTTTAATGTCCTGATAGTGGGAAATTCATGTTTCAATGGACACTATAGTACTTGATAATTGGGGAGGGCGCACAAAAACTGGAGAGGACATGGTTATGAATGGGATAGAGAAGACACGGGGGTGTGGGGGTACAAGAAAAAAGGAGGGGCAGTGCTCCACGAAACTAGATGTATTGGGATAGGACATAATGGACAGTGGGGCTCCGTGGGATCTAGACTGAGCTGGGATAAAAAAACAAGTATTTGGGTCGTTTTTTCACTACGTCGCCTATACTGACCCATTATAAGGGGAACTGTTAACTAACTCTAAACCTATTAAATAGTGGTGGTATTTCACTATGTTTAATTTATTATTTATGTTATGTGTGTTTAAAAACTACCATAATACATGGATTTTTGAAAATTTATGCCTAAATTAGATAATGTTTACCCCCTCCTCTACTTTAAATGCATATAAACTTGTGATCAATTTTTCCATGGTTTTTCAAAATTTCTTCTAATAGAAATAGACAGATACATTAGCAAAAATACCTCATAACCACCACTAATGTGGTTAGAGGGGGTTATAACCACCTTTAATCACTCTATTTTTTATAGTGTGCATACAGCCTACTATCTCAATGAACAATGTAATTAATTCTCTATCTTTAATTTTTGTAGATTATAAAAAAATAAATATATAATAAATATATATGAGATTTATATCGTTGATAATTCTTTTATATAATAGATCCATTGTCAAAGTAAAAGTAATTAAAATTAAAAACCATACAATACATAAAAAATAAAATAGTTATCGACCAAAACAATATTTTTAAGATGAAACTATTAAAAAATATGTGAGTAATGGATGTAGGTAAATTATATATAGTAATATATATATGAGTATTATTTTCAATGATATATATAATAAACATATATTTATTATATAGTAGTTTCTATTTTGTTCAATGAAATCGGAGAATTGAGGTAATTGAATTTCATCTCACATTTATGTATGTGTGAAATATGTCATATTCACCACTTGTTTCATTTTTGTGGTGTATATATTTTTCATTAATTACTTTTATTTTTATTCTCATGAAAATTATGGGATATATATATCCATTAAAGGTTCCTTATTTCAAGGGGCGTATAATTCAAATGTTTCTTTTTTAGTAAATGTTTTTTTTTCAATCTCGTTGTTTATCTAGATTTTTTATGGTAATGTTACTGATGATATTATTTTATAGTCTTACTATAATTTCCTGTAATTTCCAAGTAATTTTTTTAATATTATGTGGAATTATTTCGAGACCATTCACTCTAATAACACTAGATTCCGAGGCCCGGTGAGTCCCAAATATAATTTTGACCTTTTTTAGTTTATTTTAATCAATGTGCGAGTGAGTTTTTTTAACATTTAAACCAGTGATCATATAAAAAATTATAGGGAACCATTGAACATAGAGATGTCGGATTTTCCTATAATCAAGCTAACATCAACCAGAAAGGGTCGACCAAAAATGTTAACTTTTAGACTTTTCGAAAATAACGGAAAATAAAATAAAAAAATATTTCATTTTTTCCCTAACAGTTGGGTGGTGGAAATATGGCACTAAGGTGCATGGAAAAAGAAATGAATATTCACATAAAATAATCCTCTTTAATGACTTGGTAACGTGTAGCGTAATGACACATTAATTGATGCATAACATATTTCTTTTTCATAAATGAAAAGACATAACGATGTGAAAATGAAGCATAATAGAAATGCTACGATGTGTGTTCTTTTTATGGGTTAATTCATATGAGAAATTAGGATCAATGGTGAAATTTATCTAACTAACCTACTATGAGAATTATACCAATTATCATTGAAACATGATAAGGAATTTCCTGAGACATCGACACACCACAAACATTGGGATCAGAGGGCGTCAAACACCAACAGAACTTGAATCCCCACAGATGGATCACTTAGACAATAAACAAAAACAAGGTAGGGGTTGTATATGTTTTAATTTACTTTTTCCTATTCTATATTCTAATATTACGAATGTGCATCAACCAATGAACATGTTGATATGATGATCACTCGTTCTTGTAGGAGGTTTCCTTTTTCATGAGATTCATGTATGAGGAATGATTAGTTATGATAAAACCACAAAACATTATCATCCTTTTTTATGCCTCTAATACCGAGGGAGTGGCCCAACAAGAGTAAGTCATGAGACCCTCCAACTTGTGCATTTATGGTATCTATTCAAGGATGAATATTCAAAATAAAGCCAAGGAGGATTTGAGGCCAATGCAGGAATGGTGGTATCGATCGGAGGCTGTAGGTGTAGGAGGCATGAAGAACAGACCACCATGGTGAACCCGGTGGTCTGTGGATACAGCTATAGCATTCCATGATGATTCATAAGATGGTTAATTGTGTCCAGATCAGGCCGTTGCGGTGCGACAAGAGCCTCTGGCAGTGGGTTGAAAGCTGGCGGATAGGGGACGCTGTTGTCGACATACTCTAAGGAGGTTTTCAAGGATGATTAAATTTGATGAATAGATAGAGGTTTTGTTCTCCAAGAATCAAGCACACTCTGTATAGAGATCCTACAGATGACTAAGAATTAAATACTTCTTACAAGAAACCTTTGGATGATTAGCTACGATGGCCCAGTGGGAAGAGACTCTGTGTTACCAGGTATGTCCATGGTGGGGAGCAGATTTATCTAACATAGCAGGGCCAGGGTACTCGATTGGGAGGAGTACCTTAGTATGATGGAAATAGTGGGAAGTGGGTCTTTGTGAACTGACATTCCCACGATGAAGAGCATCTCAGTGTGAAAAACCATACCCATCAAGTGGTTTTTTCAATGGATATATTTTCATCAAGTGGGGTTTTCAACAAATGAATTTCCATCAATTTGGAAATTGCTCTTGTTGCAAGTGTCTTTTTTGGGATTGCATTCTGGCCCATTTAATTTCAATTTCCCCTTTTCACTAAGTGTTTGTTTAGTAGCATGCATTCTATTTTCTGGTTTTCTTGGGATGTGGTCGTTTGTGCGTTTGTACAGGTACTCATGAAAATGCCTCCCACTTGCAGTTTGATGCCTATGGCACTAGTCTCCATCTAAAGTACTTCGGGAGGCGGGCTTGGTGGAGTCATCGAACAGGTCTCGGGGGATGGGTGAGGATACTAATTATCAATAAGAATCAATTGTATCCTTATACAATAGTAATTACTTTATAATAAATGTTCTCAATTCATTTTCATCTTTTTAATGATTACAAAGAATAATAATGCTTTTAAGAAATATTGACATTATTTCTCTTTGAAGTCAAAAACCATTTTTCATCCCTGAATTTGTTTTCTAAAAATGAATTGAAGACCATTTCTACTAATATGATATTATTTTTAATGATTTTTTACCCATTTTTTACTTTTTTATAAATGTTTCTAAATAAATATTATTTTCATTTTCTAGAGGAGGAAAATTAGACATTTAACTGAAAGATTGAAAGGAAGCTTGGTTTTATCATGTCTTGATTGAAAAAATGTCTTTTTTCAATATTTAAAAATGGATTAAAGATTCCCTCACAGGTTTTATAGGATCATTTCAAGTATTTTGTTTAAAAATAATTGTATTTTTTATTTTAATGAAGTGATTTAAAAATGGAATGGATAAATTCTTGAAGAATGCATTAATGGGTTTTTATGGAATTTCTATTAATCGACTAAAAACCATTATTGTTGAATATTTTTTACGTGGGATATTTTCCAATATAACTATTCTTATTTTATCTATAGATTCATTATGATTATGATGTCATTATTTTTATGAAACTAGTTTCTATCCATTGTGTATACTATGAAGAAATGTTTATGAAACCAATTAAATTTACATGGGTCATGATATGATGAAATGATTTTTTAACTCATTTAATTTTAATGGTATATGAAATGATGAATTATTTATGATCTTATTTCATATATAATTATGATTTACATTATGTTCTAGTTTATACCAATATCACTATTCAATTATTTGGATAATTATTAATGAGAAATGTTCTCAAAGGGTACATGGGAGGGTATCCCAATACAAAAAACAAGAGGGTACATGGGTGGTTATCCCATTCCTAATACAACTAGGTACACAAGAGGTTATACTGAGGAAAAAACTTCTACATGGGTGGTTATTCCTTTAATAATGTAGGAACATTTATTGATAGCCCAATCCTAACACTTTTTTTATTTTATTGGTGGGTATCCTTGAAATGAAATTTTCACTACTTATGTGTATGGAACAAAGATATGTCTTATTCCAATCTAATTATCTCATGGTTTATGATATATTATTCCATTATGATTCATGTCTCATGGACTTCAATGATTTGTTCCATGAATAATGTTTATTATCTTTTATTTGTAGGGTATGGTTTTAAAATTTTATTATCATGTTCTCGTACTATAAATATCATGTTGTGTTGATATATCCCTTGTTTAACCTTACTTAGTATATGATATCACCTCTAATATTTTTTCCCCTGGTAATGAATAATTTAATTATGTATTATATGTCCATGAAATGTTATACTTATAAATAACTAAGTGGGAGATGATATAGTTCACTTATTAACCAGTTGTTAATATGTCCATGTTTCCAATGATACTTGACCTATATGAATCTTGAGTATATCATGGTGTTATATAATTAATATTCATCTATTAATATATTGTATCTATGTATTATATATGTGGGTCTCCATAATAATGGGAGTGTTATGAACCAACAAAGGGAATATGTGATATGGGAACCCTAGATCACACGTGGAAAGGCCAGAAAGGAATTACTATTCTCCATAGGTTGGAAAAAATTATTAATGTTTCATCATAGACATTGTGATTGAATTCCCAAGGAATAAAAATATAAAAAACTCAATATAATTCCACCATGAAAATGGAATAATTCATCCATACATCATAAAAACATGAATAAATAAAATATAGTGTTTCAAAAAGAAAATATCCACAAAAATGAATAATAAGTAATAAATATTCAACTCTATATTATTTAAATAAATATACATAAAAAATTTAAATATCCATCTTGGATGATACATTAATTAATTAAAAATAACTAAACAAATTAAAAACCAATGATCTCTATATAACCCTAGTCCATCATCCATCTCAACTTCTCTACGAGCCACTGAAAGATTAAAGTCCACAAGTTAATTCATCATGAGAATATTAACTTGTAAAAGAGACACACTGTCTACAAACATCAAGGGTCATAACTAGGTTTAGAGACTAATAGTTCTATCATAATTTACCAATGATTCCATGTATTTATTTTTAAATAACACTACATAAATACTTGTTGTAAATATAATATCTGAAAATATATTTCAATCACTTTTGATAAATAAATCCATGATTGTTAAGATAAAACCCCCCTTTTGAATAAAAATAATACATGAGTTTAATTTTAATACATTTCAATTAAAATCAATTTTAATTTTAATAGTCCAATGTTTTTTTCCCAAAAAACACCATAGAAACAAATTATGAATTAAAACATACACCAAATAAATGAAAATAATAAAAATATAACTTGATAGTAAAAATGCCAAAAAATATGAAATGAAATGGATCATGATCTCAATCGGTCATAAACTATGAGAAATTATATTAAAGAATACTAAGAATATGATAGATTTAAATCAACTATTAAAGGGATTGGGATCAATAACACATAATATTCTTGAACAATAATAGAATAATTTAGTAAAAGCGTAATGGAACATTGTTTTAAAGACCCGTAAATTTCAATGAAATTTTTTTCTTAATTTTCTTTGAAATTTTACAAGAACGTAGTTTCAGACGGCACCTGATTCTGAGGCCTGGTGTGCCCGGAATCAATTTCCGAAGTTTGGCTCGGGTACGTTCAGTGAACGAACGAGCGGGTTTTTCTAACTTTTGAACCGGTGCTCGGAATCGAATTCTGAGGGCACCTATGGAATCACAGTGCCGGTACTTTCTTAGAAACGCCTCTTCCGGAGTTGCGTTTGCTCGGATGTGGTTTTAAATTTTTGGGCTTTAATTTAAGAAATAAAATAAAGTGGTGCGACAAATTTTTTTTTCCCCACTTAATCCACTTAAAAGCCACTTAAATCTGCTTAAGCTAAGTTAAAGCGAATAGGGTACAATTCAAAATATCCTACCCTCTTGGTAAGATATTTGTGAGGTGGGACCCGCACGAGCCCCACCATTTCTTTTCCGCTAAGTAACGCACCCGTGAAAACCCCTATTAATTGAAAGTCAACTGGGGCGTTTCTTAATCCATTAAACGCTTCTTTTAATTGGGCGGTTTTATTCGTTGAATTAATTCTATGAATTAATGGGTCGTTACTTAACTTTTTTTTTCATTTTTTGGCATGTTAATAAAATAAGACCAGCATTCTTCTTCTTGTGTGTTGTTCGTTGAGAGGTTTTGACAGAACCTTAAGTCCTTCAACCTCCTTCGCGAAGAACTCGAAGAACGCGAAGAACGCGAAGAACATGAAAAACGCGAAGAACGCCGGCCTTCGACGAAAGGCGACGAAGAACGCTGAACCCTCGTAGATCGACGCCGCGACGCTGTGTTCCGCAATGCCAACGATTCTCCTCCTACGACGTTCTTCTGCGACGTCCCTTCTTCCGCGACAAATCTTCGATCATCCATTGAGGTGAGAGATTGAGGACCTCTTATTTCTTTGTGGTTTATAGAAACCACATGGATTTAATTGTTATAATTAAATATGTATGTTTTTGATCCTCAGAGTTCGTCGACGCAACGCCAAGTACCGCGCGACAACGACGCTCTTCCGCGACGCGCCGATTCTTTTCTTCCGCGACGATCAATTCCGCGAAGAACGCACGTACAACGAGGTATGGGTTTGATTCTTTAAATCTTTGTGATTAAATCCCCGGTCGTTTAAATATTGTTGGGTGAATATATTTAAGACCGCTAACGCGGTGGGTGCGGACTAACGAACAAGTCCGAACCCACCACACCTTCTCGTTCTTGGTGCGCGAAACGACAGATGACAACAAACGGGGCCGCAACAGAGATTCGAGGGCCTGGCAGTGAAGATCGGATCCCGGGAGGACTACTGGAGAAGACCGCTCGCAAAACAGACCACAGGAGCGTGTCCGGTGGCCCGCAGAAGCTCCCGACGGCGCGCCACGCTGGCGCGGCCGCACCCGGCCCGCCGCCAGAAAAAACCGCCGCAGCTGAAGCCGCGGCAACGAGCTCGTTCCGCGGCCGAGCGGAACCGGGAGGAGGGACGTGGCCCGGCCGCCGCGTCCGCTGGCGAGGCGGCCCCACCCGGGGCCGCAGCGTTTTTTCACGCGGGGGCAGCAAGCCCCCCGCAGCTTCGCCTTGCTCGGCCGCTTGACCGAGCTGAGCCGGGCCGACCCGGTTTGGGCCGACCCAGGGGGGGTCGGTCTTGGCCCAGACCTCCCGTTTCCGGACCTTTTCGGTATTTTTCTCATAACATGAGCTAAGAGACTCTGAACGATGCGCCGTCAGCGGCGATTCTATACTTGGATCGATACGGTCGTTTCGGTATATCACACTCAAGGTTTTGAAATACTTTCGGTTCGGCCGGGTTGGTTCGTACACGAAACCAACCGGGCCCTCGGAGCGGAAACACTCATATCTTGAGCTTCGGACGTCCGATTGACGTTCCGTCGACATTGATGGATTCCACTAAGTGAGACGGATCTTTTGGCATACTCTGCCCGAGGTTTGGATGCAGGTGGAGTACGGTCGGGTTGGTTTTGCTTTAGAAACCAACCGGGCCCCAGGGATGAAAAAGCCAATAACTCTCAGACCGGGCGTCCGATTGACGCGCCGTCTGCGACGTTGAGTTCCTGTTGACGATACGGAACTTTTGGATACATCAACTCTGGACTATGTGTCAGTTGATGTATCAGCCGCTCGGCTTGTGGAGCAGTCCCTCCCGAACGAGCTTGCTGTGTGCGGGAACCCTTGAGCTGGCTGCGACTACGACGATGATGGAAACAGTATGGAAACCCTCCGTGTTTTCGGCAGTGACCACTACGGTATATCTTGGGATACATCAACTCCGGACTACATTTCAGTTGATGCATCTACCTCTCGGCTCGTGGAGTAGACCCTCCCGGAACGAGCATACTGTGTGCGGAAACCCTAGAGCCGGTTGAGACTTGTCGACTGCTGATCGAACGACTCGGTATGTTACATATAGCCCAGTGGGAAGCGCTTGGTTGTAGCAGCGGACCCACGGCGGAGGAGCGCTTGGTTGTAGTAGTAGACCCGCGGTACTCAACAGAAGGAGTACCTCTAGAGGCTATGAGGGGGAGCGTTTGGTTGTAGCGGCAGACCCACGACGGAGGAGCGCTTGGTGGTAGCAGCATAGGGGAGCGCTTGGTTGTTGCGGCAGACCCACGACAGAGGAGCGCTAGGTTGTAGCAACACAGGGGAGCGCTTGGTTGTAGCAGCAGTCCCACGAAGGAGGAGCTCTTGGTTGTAGCGGCTGACCCGTGGTACTCAACAGAAGGAGTACCTCTAGAGGCTATGAGGGGGAGAACTTCGTTGTAGCAGCAGACCCATGGTGGGAAGTGCTTGTTTGTAGCAGCAGGCCCACAGTACTCGATAGGTGGAGTACTACAGCAGTACAAGGTTAGAAGGAAGCACTTGGTTGTAGCGGCATAACAACTGTACTTGATGGAGAAGGACTTTCCCTATAGCCATGGTTTCAACTTCATGATCGATCCTATGTGGGTCATTGCAGGGGTTAGTATCTACCGATCCTTTGTGGGTCCGATGGCTAGATGAATCAGTGGCTACATCTGATTATCTCTATCGTCTTACGAAGAAGTATATCCTGTGCGAGCTGAATCCTTTTTCTTATCCTATGTGGATTTACGTTTTGCTTTCCAATGTGGATTTTGTCGTGCTATCCTGTGTGGATTTACATTTTTCTTTCCCGTGTGTACTGTGTTGTACTTGAGCTCGGATGTTGGAGTCGAGCGAGAATTGAATACTTAGGTATATGTATGGGCATATACCTAAGCCATGTCTGATGTTACTTTGTGATTGTATCTTTACTTTGTGGTTTATCCTTTGTGGATTCTGGGAGACCTTTGGGGGTCTCGGGGTCCCTACTGAGTAGCTTATACTCACCCCTGCACGGGCTATGCCCGCACTACGTTGTGTTGGCTGCAGACGATGGACAACGCTGATCGTGGTGGAGGCTTGCAGAGCAAGATGGTACCTAGAGGTGGACCACTAGGTGGGACGTTCTCGGAGCAGTCGGCTGGACCCGAGGAGTAGTGGAGGCTTTCTGTACCCACCCTTCAGGTGGGACTTCCAGTGGACGGCTCGACATTGCAGATTTACTTTTTAGTTATTGTTTTCCCCTTTCGAGTTGTACTTTACTTTCAGTTTGGGTTTGTATTCTGGCCCACTTACCTTTCCGCACGTACTGTTGTACCAGTTTTTACTTAGTGTTTACCTTTTCTGCTTGCCTACTCTGTGGTGCTTGTTTACTTTACAAAGGAAATGCCTTCCCTTTTACCGGGATTTACGCCTTGGTGCTAGTCGCCAGCCCCTGGCCTATGGAAGGAGGGCTTGGGGTAGTCACGACACGGGCCCCGAGGTCGGGTTGTGACAAATTGGTATCAGCGGAGTTCGGTTCTACCGCGTACTCTGATCTTTTCTATGTGAAGAAATCGTGTTTAGCGTATTGGGTGTGGTTATCAGTCCAGGGAGTCCAGTGTTGGTGCGGCAGCCGACGTATCTGTACACCAGGACCCTGACTTCTGATTTCCGACTTAATGCACAAAAACATTGATTGCATGTGTGTTTCAAGTTTTCTTTGTGATTACTTGTATCAGCTCATCGGGTATACTGTTCTGACCGTGGCACACCTGTTTTCTTTCAGGATGGCGCCACGACGACAGCCAGCTAGGGTTCCGAGAGTCGTACGTGACGACAGCCCGCCAAGTGACGAGGCCTCAGTACAGGTCCCTTTGACAGGAGAGGCACCGGCGGTACCACTACCCACCGATCCACCGATGCTTCCAGCCCCGGCCACTGATGATGCACGTCGCCTTAGTGCACTGCATGAGTTCCAGTTCCAGCGACCGCCCAGGTTCCGTGGGGAGACAGACCCCCAGGCAGACGAGGACTGGCTGGAGGCGGTTGTACGAGTTTTCCGGTTAGTGAGGACACCAACAGACCTTATGGCTGTCCTTGCGGTGAGCCTCCTGCATGCGGCAGCAGGCAGATGGTGGAGCTTGATGCTCCAGGTGCACGATGAGGCATCCCTCATTTGGACGGACTTTGAGAGCCTTTTCCGCTCAGAGTTCGTCCCAACCACCCTCCGAGCGGTGCACATCCAGGAGCTACTACAGCTGCGGCAGGGCAGCATGACGGTATCCCAGTACGCGGAGAGGTTTACCGATCTCTCGCGCTATTCCATATACATGGTACGAGACCCATTCTTCAGGGCCCGAACCTTCGAGCATGGGCTCAGGCGAGAGATCCGAGCTTCAGTTGTTTCTCATAGCATTCCGACACAAACAAGAGTGTTGGAGAGAGCCCTCTTAGTGGAGAGTTTCCTTGCTGAGCAGTCTCCGGCAGCAGGACCCACCACTAGCCGGAATGCGCCAGAGTCTTCTACAGCAGGCAGTAGACAGATGTCACAGGGGTCCAAGAGGACTATACCTACCGGTGGTTGACCGCGTGACACAAGATCGTTTGTACGAGGCACCCGGCGTGGACAACGACTTACCATGAGCGGACAGTGTTACTCCTGCGGCGGGGTTGCTCACATGGCTCGTGACTGTCCGACCCACCATACGGATGACCAGCAGATGAACGAAGGACCTCCCAGGCAGAGTCATAGGTTCGATCGATTTGGATCGCATGGAGCAGGATACCGTGGCTGGGGAGCTGGCCATGCAGCGGGAGGTGGAAGACGCTTCGAGGTGTTGCCACCACCACCACCAGGACGTCCACCCCGACCACAGGGAGTTGGTGGACATGGTAGAGCTCAGCTTCATGCAGCCGAGGCCTTCGATCATGGAGCTCTGGGAGAAGATGGACAGGAGAGGAACTAGTGGATACATATTTTGTACTTCTATTTCTTTGTTGCTGTTGTGTAGTGTCTTTGTATTATGAGCTGCAATAAAAAAAGAGATGCATACCTTTGTGATTTTTTCATTCTTGTCAGCATTTGTTTTGTTACTAAGAGGTTCCAGTTTAGACTGTTGACTTGACCCTCACGTGTGAGACATCTACTGGAGGAGACCCAGTTACCACACACTGATGCCGACAGTGTGACTCAACCCTTGGAGGCGAGAGTAACGGTTGGATCTCTTGGTAGTAGCGTCGAGGCCTTACGACATAATCCTTGGTATGGATTAGTATCAATCCATGTCAGGATTGACTGTATTAGGCGAAGAACTTGGTTCATCCAGGGGATGGGACCAGATTTCTCTTATCGTAAAAGAAGAAATCTCAACAGCTCTTATAGGACCAGAAAGGTCCAAGTCATCTATGAACAGATGAGGACAGCTCAGAGCTGGCAAAAGTCTTGTGCCGACAGAAGGCGGAGGACACTAGAGTTCGAGGATGGCGACCACGTCTTCTGGCGTGTCTCACCTCGATGTGGATTACAGAGATTTGGCCGAGGCGGCAGTTGTCTCCATGCTTCATCGGACCATTCCAGGGCCTTAATAGGATTGGCGAGGTGGCTTATTGCCTGGCTCTACCACCTCAGTTGCACCGGGTGCACGACGTCTTCCACATATCTCACCTGAGGAGATACGTGCATGACCCGACACACATCGTTGACCATGGGGAGTTGGACGTTGATGATGGGGCGACCTTTGCGGAGGTCCCGGTGGAGATCAAGGATCGATATGAGCGGATCCTACATGGACGATCAATTCCTCTTGTGCGCATCAGATGGCAGCACGAGAACCTCCAGGAGAGCCCTTGGGAGCGGGAGTCTCAGATGTGTGCTCAATACCACCTTTGTATCCCTATGTTTGTGGTGAAGCTTTACGGGGATGTAAATCACTATGGTGAGAGTAATGTAAAGACCCGTAAATTTCAAGGAAATTTTTTTCTTAATTTTTTTTAGAATTTTACAAGAATGCAATTTCAGACGGTACCTGATTCCAAGGCCCGGTGTGCCCGGAATCAATTTCCGAAGTTTGGCTCGGGTATGTTCAGTGAACAAACAAGCGAGTTTTTCTAACTTTTGAACCGGTGCTTGGAATCGAATTCTGAGGGCACCGATGGAATCGCAATGCCGATATTTACTTAGAAACGCCTCTTCCGGAGTTGCGTTTGCTCGGATGTGGTTTTTAATTTTTGGGCATTATGTTAAGAAATAAAATAAAGTGGTGCGACAACATTATTTTTATTTCACTTAATCTACTTAAAATCCACTTAAAGCTGCTTAAGCTAAGTTTAAGCGGATAGGGTACAATTAAAAATATCATACCCTCTTGGTAGGATATTTGTGAGGTGGGGCCACACGAGCCCCACCGTTTCTTTTCAGCTAAGTAACGCACCCTCGAAAACCCTTATTAATTGAAAGTCAATTGGGGCGTTTCTTAATCTATTAAACGCTCATTTTAATTGGGAAGTTTTATTCATTGAATTAATTCTATGAATTAGTGGGTTGTTACTTAACTTTTTTTTTCGTTTGTTGGCATGTTAATCAAATAAAACCAACATTCTTCTTCTTGTGTGTTGTTCGTTGAGAGGATTGGACAGAACCTTAAGTCCTTAAACCTCCTTCTCGAAGAACGCGAAGAACGCGAAGAACGCGAAGAAGGCGAAGAACATCGGCCTTCGACGAAAGGCAACGAAGAACGCCGAACCCTTAGAGATCGACGACGCGACGCCATGTTCCGCGATGCCAACGATTCTACTCCTGCGACGTTCTTCTGCGACGTCCCTTCTTCCGCGACAAATCTTCGATCATCCGTTGAGGTGAGAGATTGAGGACCTCTTATTTCTTCATGGTTTATAGAAACAACATGGATTTAATTGTTATAATTAAATAGATATGTTTTTGAACCTCGGAGTTAGTCGACACAATGCTAAGTACCGCACGACAGCGACGCTCTTCCGCGACGCGACGATTCTTTTCTTCGACGACGATCAATTCCACGAAGAACGCACGTACGATGAGGTAGGGGTTTGATTATTTAAATCTTTGTGATTAAATACCCGGTTGTTTAAATATTGTTGGGTGGATATCTTTAAGACCACTAACGCGGTGGATGCAGACTAATGAACAAGTCCGAACTCACCGCACCTTTTCTTTCTTAGTGCGTGAAATGGCGGACGACGACAAACTGGGCCGCAAGGGCGATTCGAGGGCCTGGCAGTGAAGATCGGATCCCGGGAGGACCACTGGCGAAGACCGCATGCAAAAAAAACCCTAGGAGCACTTCCGGTGGCCCACGGAAGCTCCCTCTGGTGTGCCGCCGGCAAAAACACGCCGCGGCTGAAGCCGCGGCAGCGAGCCGGTTCCGCGGCCGCGCGGAACCGGGAGGAGGGACGCAGCCCGGCCGCCGCATCCGCTAGCGAGGCGGCCCCACTCGGGGACGCGGCATTTCTTCACGCGGGGGCAGCAAGCCCCCCGCGGCTTCCCCTCGCTCGGCCGCTCGGCTGAGCCGAGCCGGGTCAGGTCGACCCGGGTCGGGCCGACATAGGGGGAGGGGGGGGGGGGTCGGACTGGGTCGGTCCGGGCCCAGACCCCCTGTTTCCGGACCTTTTTGGTCTTTTGCTCATAACTTTAGCTACGTGCCTCCGAACGACGCGCTATCAGCGGCGATGCGATACTTGGATTGAGACAGTCGTTTCGGTATATCACACTCAAGGTTTCGAAATACATTGGGTTCGGCCGGGTTGGTTCGTACACTAAACCAACCGGGCCCTCGGAGCGGAAACACTCATATCTTGAGCTTCGGACGTCCGATTGACGTTCCGTTGACATTGATGGATTCCTCTAAGTGAGAAGGATAATTTGGCATATTCCGCCCGAGGTTTGGATGCAGGTGGAGTATGGTCAGGTTGGTTTTGCCTTTGAAACCAACCGAGCCCCTAGGACGAAAAAGCCAATAACTCTCAGACCGGGCGTCTGATTGACGCGCCGTCTGCGACGTTGAGTTCCTGTTGAAGATACAGAACTTCTGGATACATCAAATCTGGACTATGTGTCAGTTGATGTATTAGTCTCTCAGCTCGTGGAGCGGTCCCTCCCGAACGAGCTTGCTGTGTGCGGGAACCCTAGAGCTGGCTGCGACTGCGACGATGATGGAAACAGTACGGAAATCCTCCATGTTTTCGGCAGTGACCACTACGGTAAATCTTGGGATACATCAACTCTGGACTACATGTTAGTTGATGCATCGACCTCTCGGCTCGTGGAGTGGACCCTCCCGGAACGAGCATGCTGTGTGCGGAAACCCTAGAGCCAGTTGTGGCTTGACGACTTCTGATCGAATGACTCGGTATGTTACGGATAGCCCAGTGGGAAGCGCTTGGTTGTAGCACCAGACCCACAGTGGAGGAGCGCTTGGTTGTTGCAGCAGACCCGCAGTACTCAACAGAAGGAGTACCTCTAGAGGCTACGAGGGGGAGCGCTTGGTTGTAGCGGCAGACCAACGATAGAGGAGCGCTTGGTGGTAGCAGAATGGGGGGGCACTTGGTTGTAGCGGCAGACCCACGACGGAGGAGCGCTAGGTTGTAGCAGCACGGGGGAGCGCTTGGTTGTAGCGGAAGAACCAAGATGGAGGCGCGCTAGGTTGTAGTGGCTGACCCGTGGTACTCAACAGAAGGAGTACCTTTAGAGGCTATGAGGGGGAGCGCTTGGTTGTAGCAGCAGACCCATGGTGGGAAGCGCTTGGTTGTAGCAGCAGGCCCATAGTACTCGATAGGTAGAGTACTACAGCAGTCCAAGGTTAGAAGGAAGCACTTGGTTGTAGCGGCATAACCACTGTACTTGATGGAGAAGGAGTTTCCCTATAGCTATGGTTTCAACTTCATAATCGATCCTATGTGGGTCATTGCGGGGGTTAGTACCTACCGATCCTTTGTGGGTCTAACGGCTAGATGAATCAATGGCTACATCTGATCATCTCTATCGTCTTACAAAGAAGTATATCCTGTGTGAGCTGAATCCTGTTTGTTATCCTATTTGGATTTATGTTTTACATTCCTATGTGGATTTTGTCGTGCTATCTTGTGTGGATTTACGTTTTGCTTTCCTGTGTGGACTTGGTTGTACATGAGCTCGGATGTTGGAACCGGACGAGAATTGAAGACTTAGGTATATGTATGGGCATATACCTAAGCCGTGTCTGATGTTACTTCGTGATTGTATCCTTCCTTTGTGGTTTATCCTTTGTGGATTCTGGGAGACTTTCGGGGGTCTTGGGGTCCCTACTAAGTAGCTTTTACTCACCCCTGCATGGGCTATGCCCGCACTACGTTGTGTTGGTTGCAGACGACGGACAACACTGATCGTGGTGGAGGCTTGTGGAGCAGGACGGTACCTGGAGGTGGACCACTGGGTGGGAAGTTATCGGAGTAGTCGGTTGGACCCGAGGAGCAGTGGAGGCTTTCTGTACCCACCCTTCAGGTGGGACTTCCAGTGGATGGCTCGACGTTGCGGCTTTACTTTTCAGTTGTTGTTTTCCCCTTTCGAGTTGTACTTTACTTTCAGTTTGGATTTGTATTCTGGCCCACTTACCTTTCCGCACGTACTGTTTTACCAGTTTTAATTAGTGTTTACCTTTTCTACTTGCCTACTCTGTGGTGCTTGTTTACTTTACAAAGGAAATTCCTTCCCTTTTACCGGGATTTACGCCTTGGTGCTAGTCACCAGCCCCTTGCCTATGGAAGGCGGGCTTGGGATAGTCACGGCACAAGCCCCGAGGTTGGGTCGTGACAATTGTAATAAGGGATTCATAAAATGTATACAAAACTATGTGTATCTTTTATTCATCCACTAAGATAGTCTGAGAAATACTTTGGTTGTAAAATCTAATGGACTAATCAATAATGTTCCATAAAAATATGTAGTTGGATTTCTCAAAATATTTTCATTAGTTGAAGTACTATAGTAGGGGTCATAATACACACTTCGGGAATTCATGTATGTATTATCAAGACAATCATAGTAACCAAATGTCATTATATCACCAAATCACCTTGTATCCTAGTGATATTAGTAATAATGGGCATGAATGGATATTTTACACATTAGAAAGTCATCAATAATAAAGAACATGGTAACCCATATCAATAACATACCTCAAGTAACCTTCATACACTATTTTTACAAAAAAAACCTATATTAAATCACATAAGAATCAATAATAACCACATCCAATTGATGAATAGATTTCAAAAATAATTCATTGGGTTGATGTTAAGGTCACATCTTCTTTTTTGAAGGAGTGATTTGTTATATATGGTTTCAACTGAGACGTCAGTATACAAAACATACAATATAATATTTTAAAATATCATTTTAATATCTTTTTAAAATAAATATATCATTTAAACTACCAGTTTCCAATGTACCTAATATGCTTTTACTCCATACACCCAAAGGGACGTTATAAAATTTGATTTTGTATCCATTTTAATATAACAAAGCATTAGAAATCCTATGTAAATAGATGGTAACATTAATCATTAAAACAATTTAATTCCATAAAACAAAAAATATTTGGGAACCCGATTACAATAAAAAATATGAAATCTTGATAAATGTGTTTATCAAGAATCAATATATAAAAAACTCATGATAAATACTAAGTTCAATGAAAATTAAATATCCATAAAATCCCAATGAAAAGATGTAAGTTTCATATAAAAAATTAAACATGTGAAAACCCCCTTAATATTGAAACTCCACTGAGAAAAATACTTCTTCAAATGAATTGATCCAAAAAAATAAAATAAAATATCCTAATTTTTTTATAGAAATATCAATAATAATATGGATTATAGGGATTAGTGAAATTTATGAAACCACCCACCTATGTCAATCATTGTATAAATAAAAACTATAAAAATTAAGAGAGAATGATCCAAGGTGGATCCCTCACACCCTAGAAAAATTCACTAGGTATTATCAGTATAACCTTCCTAGGGTGTAGTAAAAATAGGTCCTAAATAATAGTTATAAGAATGAAAAATAAATATTGAATAATAGGAAAATTAATTGAGATATTCCCCTGATAAAATGAAATATAATAAAAAATAAGTTTGTCAGGAACTACGATGTGGAAAAGAGTGGTCTCTTTTAGTGATAAATTAATCAGGATTTGTGAAAATATAGATAAATATGGGATTAGGGTGATTACAAATCAAAAAATAAATTTAGAAATTACAAAATTTACTGGTTTATGGATGGTCTCATGGTTTTTCTCTTTAGTTTTATATAATATTTTCCAACAACTCATCATCTACTAAAAAACTATTAAACAACATAGTTTGGTTTGAACGAGTATAAAAAAATACCCACCATATAAAAACACTTATAAGAAGTTTTGTATTTTGAATTATCAAGCCATATGGTAAATACTAACCATGTTCCGACTATAAACCATACTATGATACCTAAATTTAAGAAAAACTCAAGGAATTTCAACCTGGAATTCAAGGATAATAATATAAATTGTTAAATAATTAAAATAACAACCAAAGTAATTATAAGTATATGATAAATCATCCCACTATAGCACTTAACACACATATAAATCCATTATTCTCTAAGATAAATAATCATAGACAGAAAACATAAGAGTTAACTTGATACCATTTTATATTAGGGATGATAACTCATTGAAAAAAAATCACAACTGGAAAAAAAATCGGTATTAAAATTCTATGAAGGAAAATGATGGAAAAGATTCATTTTTCAATAACATTAATAGGACTTATCTCTACATAATTATTGCACTTATCATTGTTGATTACACAAGAATAATGGTCCTAGAAAAACAATATAAAGGAAAACCCTAACTTTAAAATTTAGAATACTAAAATATACCACTAAGATAACTAACATTCATAATTCCATAAAGAAAATATATGTTTCTCAAAAATAATTTAAAGGGAATAATACCTCAATGAAAAAACAATATTGAGAAACTAAGAAAACCTAAAATAACATGGGAGAATAAAGAGAGAGAACCTTGGAAAATGTTAAATGGACTACCACCAATATCTAAGATAACATAAATATTCATTCATTATCCAGTGCATGAACTTAAAAAACATATATAGATGGCCCTTGAATCCATGGTTATGTTTGGTCTTCATTTCAATGAATTAATATTCTATATAATTTCTATGATGACCACACATGTGGAACACTAAATACCTCTTCATTATTATATGATTGGGACAACATTAAGAAGATTCCCCTACACCATCAAAAATTCCCAACATTTGTTCATCATTAATCACACTCCCAAAATATATTAATCCTTAATTAATGATAATAAGAAATATGTAACCACTCCTACTATATTATATAATAATGTCAATTTATAATATCATAACTATACTAGGAACATCCTTACGTTTATCAAAATTAAAAATATGCATTTGAGAACTGGGATCTAGATGAATACCCCTAAAAAAGTGGAATCATCAGAGAGTCTTCAAACTCCAACTCAACTAAGAATGGAATCAAATAATTAAAATAGGTGACATTATCCTTCCCTGAATATTCTCATTGATAAAGTTTCACAAACTAAGTATAACTTTCTATCTTCACATTCCTAGAAAAATGACAATAAATGATTGTGTTTATTATGAATTCCCAATATATACTACATTATAGCTGATGTAGATTGATAATCACAAACCATTATTAACATGGCCCATCTAAAAAATATGAGATCATTGTCACCGAGATATATTCTAATGTTTTCAATGAATTAATGACTTCTATAGTCAACTCTAGTCACTCTATCGCCTCATGGGGACCTTTTTTAAAATAAAATTGGAATAGAAACTGAGAATAGGATTGAAAGATATATCTACCTAGAGTATGGGTTGGGAAAATGATTTGAAAAACCCTATGCATGCCTTAAGAGATAATAAATGGAGGAAAATAACCTGATACAAACTTCATATGACCCCTCATTATTTTTTTGGAATGCATGACCTAAAAAAATAGGACCTAATAAATAATTTGTGTTTTAACTGACATGAAATAAAATAACTGAATAATTCAAATTTTAACTACTATTTTTAAGAAAAAAATTTAAATAATATTCGAAAAACCTTTGGTTAATAATTTTCAAAATCAGGAATTTCTAAAAAACATTCTGAATGCGTATTAAAATTTCATACATCAAATTTATTTTTAAATTAATATTTTAATACATATATATTAATTTTAAATATCAAGTATATATCATTTAAAAAATTTAGCTCATGAAAATATTAATGAAATAAATTAAATAGAATCACCATTATATAAAAATTTCCATGTTCCAAATAAATTAGTAATTTAAAATAACTAAAAACCTAAAATAAATTGGAATATAAAATATAAAATTGTTTTTTTATTTGTAGGTTTTACTATTTTGGTTTTATAGTTTGAAAGACTGTATAGAAACCATGAATTGGTCCACTAAAATCATCATTGAATCTTTTTCATAAGCACCATATAGTTTGTTAATACATCAAGAAGAATTATTTTCCATTATTTATTTTCCTATTTTAAAACCAAATCATTAAATACATAAAAATAAACTTATAAAAGACAATAATGATTTTAAATAACATCAATTGAAATAAAAATCTATTAGTAAGAACAAGAAAATAAATTTCTGAATCAGGAAGAAAATCCAAAAATACCACTATAACATAGGTTTAATCATAATAAATTATTGAGAGGCACATGATAATGATGTACCTTATTCTATTAAATGAACATGTTTTTAATATTTTTGACTCCATCATATGGAATGCATGATCTAATACTATTTTTCATAGATTATCCTAAGTCACCCTATATTCAGGTAATAAATTCATCTCGTGGCATGTCCTAAAGGGGATTCCTCATCCCCATAGCTTACAAAAATAGTTCTAGGGAATCATTTTACATGGGAAGAATGATTTATCCTAGAATAATAATATAAAACATACTTAATAATTCTTCCAAGAACCTAATATTGTACCTATATACATTGTATGATCATGTATATGATATGTAAATAATTTAGTATTTTTTTCCAAATATTGAATATTAATGAATAAAAATTTAATTCCCTATTTGATAAAACTAAAAAGATAAAATACAAGTATATAGTCCAAATATTTTTGAAAGATACATGAATGAATACAAAATGAAAAAAATAATGAAAAAAAAATCCTCCCTATAACCCAATGTCAGCAACCAATCCATCCACTCTTTATGAAAATAAGGGATAAAATTTACAATTAAAAATATTATGATAAAACAATTCGTGAAATTGAAAAAAAATCTAGTAAATATATAGTCATTGAGTCGTGTATATAGGGTGTATTTAGGTTGTGAACTTAATCACTCCATATAAGCTCATTAAAGTGTCTATGAATTTATTTTTTCAAAACATTCCAAAAGAAAAATATTTTGAAATAATCTATTTTGAAATAGGGTTTCCATTTATTTTGGAATAAAAATAATTGAGTATTAAATTAAATTAGTTTGTATTCAATATAAATGGTTCTTGATGTAAAATTAATATCTTTTCACTTAAAATAAATTTTATGGATTACAATTCTAAAATCCTTTCCCAAAAAACATCTTCAAAAAGACAACAAATGAATCTCCACCCCAAAAAATTGAAATCATATAAATATATGTACTGTGATGAATAATAATGTACTATGTAGTTCAATTCATCATTATAAAAAATAGTCAAAAACGTGATGTAAGTTTCAATTAATGGATACTAAAAAAGATATATTTAAATCAACCATTATAAACAATCAAATCAATATAACATAATATATTCGATAATAAATAAATGAAAGTAGTATAATCATAATTTAAAATCTTATTAAGTGACTCATTTAATGTATATATAATCATGTGAAACATATAAAAATATAGTTATATGATCTTAGACATATTTGGGTGGAAACATCTACTAGAAAAATCAATGATGTTTCTAGAAAATATTCACTTGTTTTACTCGAACTGTTTTCACCAGTGGATCTAACCTAGCTTGGGTCATAACACAGAAGTAAAGGTTACATGTCCCTATCATCATGAATTTTATATAAAATCTCTCTTAATATCTCACTAATAATCCTTTTATCCCAATTATATTAATTATAGAGTGTGAGGAAGAATTTGTAATATAATAACCACACATCAAAAATATAACAGAAAGAAAATCATGTTAATTCCATGACTTATTTTATCCTCATATTGCGTTTATAATAAATAACCTACTTTAAATCACATAGATATTAACAATAATAAAATTAATTTATTAACACATTTCAAACATATTTTATATGGATGAATTTAGGGCTGAAAACAAATTACTTAGGATCCTATTTACTTACAGTGTTAAATGAGTATTTGGTTTTATAAAACTACTAATAATATTATTCTAAAAAATGTTTCAAAATATTTTCAAAAAAACTATTTTCACAAACCCCAATTTTTTATAGTTTTAAAAGGACCTCTCAAAATTAAAATATAATTCATATTATAAATTTATATTTTGTAACCATTTTTAAATAATGTATAATTTCAAATATTATTTAAAACCAGGGGAAGAAACCTCATTAAAACCATTGAATTTTATAAAATGTAATCCACTTAGGAAATAAGTTACTAAATTATTTTATTAATTATATTAATGTTTATCAGTAATGAATAATAAACGTGAAATGTCTATACAACCATCAAATTGTATTAAATGTTAATTCTCACACAATAACCCTTTAATAACCTTGAATTTCGATATATAAAGTGATTAAAATGTTATAACCAAACATTAATAAACCAATTAGTTAGAGTAAATGACTTATGTTCTTAAATAGATCCATAACATTAATAATATGAAGGTTAAATATTTCATGAGAAATCAAACATAGTGTGGACTGTGTAGAAAACGTGAAAATCATGAAAAAACCTACCAAGGACAAAAACATATGAAATAAAAAATATAAAAATTAATAGATAGTGGACTATATAGGATTTCATACATTTTAAATATTATAGAAACATTGGATTTGGGCATCAAACCTAATACTATTTTTATAAATTTAACTCGACATAAAAAGAAGAAGAACAAATGATGAACAAGGAAGGACAGAAGGAAATGAGTTCTTACCATGATAAATTCACATAAATTGAAAGAGGAAGCGATAAAGAATCATGGGGTATTAATGGGAAGTAACTCATGGATATCTCATAGTCTAGTCTCACATGAATGGTTATAAATAAGGTGTGGGTGTAGTAAAAAATAAGTAAGGATAAATTAAAAATTCACATAATTTCTTAGATCCGGGAACATGTCATGGTTTATCCACACTGGTTTTTAAACTATGAATTACCCATGATAATTAGACTATATAAACCTAGGAAACTATATTTTTTGCGATATAGGTTTATAAAAAACATACTCTAAATGTGTTAACACAAGTTTAACAAGTTATATAACATACACATTTGGGCCACAAAGTTGGTATTGATCATATTCCGACCATGAAACTGACACTAAATCAATAAATTTTGAAAATTTCTAGAAATTTTGTAAAAGATGGTTAGGTATAGGATATTAATAAATAACAAAATGAATTAATTATGGAATTTATTATTGAGGTGAAATAGAGAAATTGACGTTCTCTAGGGTGGGAATTTTATTTTTTGTCAATAATGTTTGTTGACATGTACTTATCATTGTAATTTTTAAATCGTGATGTATAGGTCAATGGATTTAGTATTCTTTTAAGAGTACTGAATTATATTCATGTAATTTTTATGTTATGATGTTTATACACCTGAATATTAGGTTAGAAAATATCAAAGGCCATCCCATTCTTCATATGATTAGTACCATTTTTTTATATGTCTATGAAAATAGTTACAAGTTATGGGATCAATTTATAGTAAAATTTAAATGTTTGTGAGAAGATAATATAAGAGTAGGATGATGAAATTATGTTTGAATGTTTGTATAACAATATTTAATGAATGAGAAATATTTTAAAAGTTCCAGATTAATGTTGGTGTAATGTTGGATAATTTATACATGTGTATGTGAACGTTATAAACAAGGTTTACTAATGACTATAAATTGAGTTATAAATTCATAGATATTGTAACATATTGAAATATTATACATCAGTATTTATATACTAAAATTACTCATGGATATTACAGAATATTATAAATTTGGATTGATAAACACTAAATGATATATTTAGTTTCATTGAAGAGGTTTGTGAAGCCATGATTATTGCTTGTTAAATCCCTAATGTTAGTTAATGAATTCTAGAATTCAGATGGAATTATCGAAAAATTAAATAGGACCCCAATAATTGGATTTCAATTTAAATATTCACATATATATATATATATATGCATGAATAGATCCATCCATGTCAGTGAACTCATGACTGGGTCACCATTGTAAAAGTCACCATGTAAGGGATCCACACCATATAAGAGGATCCTCTAATATTTATACAAATCAACATAAATGTATTTGTACCAAGTAAAGGGGTCCATGGATGTATGTAGATACATGTGATTGTGGTGATCAATGAAAACAGATCAATGGAATCCATTGGAGATTTACCTAGGGGAATTGGAAAATATAGATACACATAAAGGAATCTATACATAGATCTCTGTAAGGTGATATCATTTACATCATATATGGGGATTATTTATGTATTTAGAATTTATATTCTAAAGAATAATTTATTTTTATAATGAAAATGGTATTCGTTGTTATTATAATAATAATTATTCAAGGATTAGCCATGGATCATGCATGATTTTTAAGATGGTTCAGAGGGAGAGTATCTTGTTAAAGGAAACTAAATATCATGATTATTCAAGAATAATTTATATTATGTTGAGTTAATGTTAATGATAATATTGAATGTATAATTTTTTACAAATATGAGAAAAATGAGTAGGAAATATATAGATTTTCTATGAAAAAGATAATGGTGGCATGATTTTCTACAAATTATATTATTTTTTCCTAAATGAAGAAATTACAGACTTCATTAAATCTTATTATGTGTAAAATATTATCAAATATTTAAAATATCAAAAAATCATCTATGATTTAAGATAAATTATATTCATAATAGGGTTGGGATACTATTTTAAAATTTTAGAATTAATAAGGATCCTATACAGTATTTCAAATAATATTTCACGTAAAAAATGTGAATCTATAAACTATTGTGTTATTGTTGTAATCTTATAAAACTAAGAGGAATATATTTTTGGATATAATTAGAGTAAGATGAAGCACATGAGTCCATTTAAGTGATATTAAAGGACAATTAAAAAAATATAAATGTAGAATAAAAATAAATAATGTTCATTTTTGAAATAAACCATTTAATGTAGAAAATATTCATTGATAAAATATCATATAAGATCATGAAGGTTGAATATAGGGTACATAGAAAATCAATGAGTCCCAAAATAACTATTTTATGATGATAATTCAGGAATGAAATGTGAATTTTAACCAATTTTATTCCACTTATGTATGTTAAAATTGAAAAGAGATATTTAATAGATTAAATCATGCACTTGAACAAGGGAGAAAATCATGAAAACAAAATATAGCATTGAGGTAGCTTGGAGGGAGTCTTTCAATTGATAATTTTTAAAAACTTTCATTGTGAGAAACAAGAACTCTCAATTAATAAAGAGACGAGTTTGAGAACATGATGATGAGATATATTTTTTTAATAAGAATAATAATAAATAGATTGACTTAAAATAAAATTCCATTGATTCTAAAAAATATTTAATCAATGCTGTTTATGAAAGAAAATATAGAACCATTCAAATATCAGAATAAGTTTCTAAGAATAAACATATATTTCTGAGTGTGTCTAATATAGAGGAATGGTTTTATGTGTGTAGTTTATTATATACATGATAGGTAATTTTTTGGGTCTGAATTCAAGGAAATTATAGTTGAGAGTGTCTAAAATATATACTCAAATAAAACAATGATTCTACGTAGATATATTGAGATAAAATATCCTAGGCTCTTCATAAAGACTTGAAGGCAATAAAAGATACATTAGTTTGAATGAGAATATTGTTTTGTATATTTTGTGAATCCCTTCCAAAAATTGGGATCTATATCATGAATTCATTAAAAATGAGAACATGTAGTTGGATACTATTTTAAAAAAATTTCTTTATATTCTACAATTGTTCACATGATTTATTTTTTAAATAGTAACTTGTGTAATATTTTGACCTCAGATTTGTAATACGGTGAACATTATTTCATGATAGCTCTGAGAAAGACTCCAACTATATTGACTAAAACTATTTTCGTGCAGAATATTGGGCTTGTATTTTCAAATAAATTAAAGAATTATGATTCCCATGAGGAAACAAAAATTATAGAAACCCCCATGAAGCAAATTATTTTTAGTATTGTATTGAATATAAGTGTATGACATATACAACATAAAATGATCCATTTTTCATAACACACAAGTGGTTCAAATTATTAGGGGTAAAAGTGTTTAAATAAAATATGTTATTTGGTAAAATATTGATAATATTTAATTAATTATCCCTTTTATTGTGTGTTCATTGTTCCCATTGAAATTAAAAATATATTGATTAAAATTTCACATTAATTCCCTAGGTAGAGATGATATTCTAGATTCCCCACATATTCCTACTTCTTAACCTCCATTTATGATACTTTTAGCAGATGAATCACCAGCGAAGTCCCTAGGGACAATCCTAGTAAGTTAAATTCTATCACTTATTTAAATATCACTTAGAAATAGGATGGATCTTCATAAATATTATTCATCAAGTAGAAAATCAATCCACTCATCCTTTGTCATGTGGAATACACAAGATACCTTATCTGTGAGTAAACCTCCATATAATCCGATAATGGTTAAATAAATGAAAAATGATTACAACTAATATAACCTATTAATTTGAATAT
This sequence comes from Viscum album, assembly GCA_963277665.1. Lineage (NCBI taxonomy): Eukaryota > Viridiplantae > Streptophyta > Magnoliopsida > Santalales > Viscaceae > Viscum > Viscum album. Next base: position 31,953,969 of record OY728159.1, read on the forward strand.
CAAATGGATTGTTCCTCCTTCACATAAGATCTATGACCAACCTCCTCCATGTATTCTGGTTTCTTTAGTTCTAGGGGACCTTTTTCACCAACTGTGTTATCACTATTACATTCATGACCATTTTCCTCCTCGCTACTAGAGTCGTGATCCATCATCTTAAGTATTAAATTTGAGTAAAAGTTCATTCTATCTCGAGAGATAATCACAACATCATGTTCTATAATGTAAGATTAATCTTTTTCAAAATATTATACAAATATATGATTGATGATATTTTGACATACCTAACTATATTTAAATTAATTCACCAAGCAGTTTGTTATTCTAGACATTCTACATGGATAAATGGAACCCCCAAAAATCCACCTCTCTCCAAGATTTTGGAAACCTGTAGGTATTTTTGGATGTAGAGCCATCATGATATTCATTATTGAATGGTGTTGGTGGTGTAGGCATTTTGAATGAATTTATAGGACTATAGGATTTTTTAAAATGATCTTCTTATGGGGTCACCATTCCACTTCATATGAAAACCATTTTTTGAAACATTGAATCAAAAGTTATCTTCTAATTTGTAATCAAAATATTCCAAATGGACACATGGGTCTGACATAATATATTGTTTACATATCTTTTATAAATTAAAATCACAAAATTAGTTGGTGTTAAGGTGAATTATGTATAAAGTTCATCCCATGTGAGAATAGAGCATACATTACATGTATTCTGGTGATTATACTCAACATGGACACTTTATAGTGGGCCTAACACTTATTTTTATTCGTCAAAAATAATAACGAAACAATAAAGGTTGATAACCATAAAAAATTGTATCTCTATTGACATTGAATGCTATTACACAATCACTAATTCGATTTAAAATGAAAATAGTAATTTAGTTTCTATCACATTATTAATAATTTTGAATTTTAGGTCTAGATATTGTGTTAACATTAATTTTTTTATCAAAAATAACAATGTTGGATATGACATGGGTTTCCCTGGATAAAATCATATTTACAACACAAATGATCCAATGATATTTTTTAATAGAGTGGTTGTAATTTATTATTCATAAAAAATATTATTAACATCAATTTTTTCAAAAATCCAACATCTCCACTGGTATAAATGTACCAAATTTATTGACCCCAACCCTAGTTGCTCATAATCGGTGGTCACTTTATTATATTGGAATTATAAAAAAAGAATCAAATCATTATGGAGATAAGAGTTTATATATTTTCAAAAACTCGATAAACATGTGAATATTAAATTATAATTGAAAATATATATTATAAAATATTAATTATTTTGAGAACAATATTGTTATCCTAGCTTATCCCAGAACATCGATCATAAAATACTTCTTTATATCATTTGGAAAAATAAACATAATAAAATGTGTGAGATATAATATTCATAAAGGGTATGAATAAAATAGAATCTATCATGAATAAATAATCATAAATTTTATGTTAATGTAAATAGATAATTCCATTTCTTTTAAACAATACCTTGAGTATAAAATGGATGACATAAATGGAAATTAAATAATTCACTTATAAAATAAGCTAAAACAATTCATGGATATTATAACTAATTAAATAATAAAATTTATGTCAATTACTAATATCATTGTGAGGTAATTCATAATTTTAGTCATCATAACCATAAAATCATAGCTTCGACCAGGACATAATATGTAAAAAAGTAAGTCCTCATCCAATTCCCAAACTACGTTGTCTCATTAAATCATCAGATGCATCAAGGAGCTATAGAAGAAACCACCCATCATGTAATAAGTCAAGTTCCTTCTCCATATGAATGGATAGAATCTTAATAATCCTATACATTTATATTGAAAATATGACACAAAATTTTTATAACATCCTAAGTTTATAATTATAACCATAAACCATCCAATGTAATATGGATAATGGTATAAAAATAGTATATTCCATGTTAAATTAGATCAGAAACAATCTATAGAGATAATATAGATGGTATAATAATAAAAAATCCCTGGTGGGGCACAATTAAAATTACTTTTGGTGTTATTAATGAATATAAATACTATTATAATGTCTTTAAAAACAGACATGATGAAAATAGTCTTCTCACTTTGAAAATAATTTATTTTTTAGAAAAATCACACAATATTAATGGAAAAAATATTATTTGGAAATAAAAATTTAATCATATAGAAGAATATTCAAATAATTGGGGTGAAAGTATTGAGTAAATGTACCCTGATTCCATATAAGAGTTTTTAAACATTTTATTTGTTGTTGATATAAATGTTACAAAGGGTCGTGTTTGTAAAATGATAAAAGATTAAGTTCAAACAATTTTTTAAGGATTAAAACATGAGTAAATTGACATATAAAAAGTATATGAGAATAGAAAAAATATTTTTGAAAACATTATTATAAAAAATTGATTAGGAAGAGAAATATTACACATTAATGACATGAACAGAAACATTCACAAATAATGACGAGATTGTGAAATAAATTTTTACCACAGGTCTGATTTCCTACATATGTGTTACAAAATACTATATAATAAATATTGTTTCATTTTAAATATATTATAGAACCAATTTAATATATATCATAAAATATATTATTTACATTTACCAATTTATCACCCATTCCTTATAAAAAACATTATTAAATTTCTATCCTTTGTGATAACTGAATAGTTTTTCATATAAGTATTGAGTAAAAATACTCAGACCATTTACATTGATCATGGTTATGTCATCTCAAAATTTTTAATTTTGAAATAAATATCATACATATTCATTATATATATATAATTATTCACAAAAGTATGAGATAAAAAATGATTAAATCCATTAATAGAGATGGTAGGTCATACGCACTCAAGAACGATATTTGAACTTTTTTGTGGGTTGATAAAATTAAATTTTAGTAATAATTAATCCTTAAATAATATTATCTATGTAGTTAATATATTATATAATCTATAGTTTTATATTTTTAACTATCTTATTAAAGTGGTGATGAAGAAAAAATTATATCCCATTTGTGTAGATAGTAAGTTATATATACCCATGAGGAATGTTTTCAATTTTAATTAGAGGGTGAATAGAAGGAAAATTGTTTTAAAATAAAAATATAAAACTTCTAAGTATATTTATGATACATTAAATATTATTTTATAACCATTACAACACATTAATTGAAATTATAAGAATAAATAAAATGGAAAGAGTTATTGAAGACGATAGATTATCTTAATGATTCCTCGTTTCGATATCCAATTAGGAACATAACTGTTGGAATTTTTTAGAGAACATTATCTGAAAAACAATTATATGTATTTTGGGAATAGGAATGGTAATTCATTATTGATCTATATGTATCATCTCTTGTATTTGGACTAGATGAAATATTATGGAATTTAAATTTTTTTCATTTAGTAGACATTCCCTTTGGTAAACCGAAATTCAGAATAAAATTTTGAGAATTGGAACAAATACATGTGTTTTTTATTATGAGTTTCAATGAAAAATGGATCCTTAGGGTGTTTTTTTATTTTCAAGAGCGTCAAGAACTATAATATAATGTTTTAGGCGGACTGGTAAGGGCGCATGGTTTTTTCGAAATCATCCACCCCTCCCCCATTGAAAACCATGAAGCACCTGTAGGTGATAAGGATTAACCCACACATTATGTGAATGGATTCTAAAAACCATTCATTTATCCCACATTTCTACTATCATTTGGGTAGAGTGTGTGAACTGTTCATTTCATGGTTGGCGCATAGTTTGTCTAACCATGCATTCAAGACAATGTAACCCTCTCCTCTTATGCAGTAGCCTTCGCATAACCAATGCATGGTTTTCAAACCATGTGTTGAAACTACATGTCTCATTAATGGGGTGAAATTACCATTTTACCACTATTATATTATTTCACTTCATTCAATCTTTCATTATTCTCCTCTGCGTGTAGCAATATCCTTTATGGGACTCTTTTTCCACAACCTCTAGGTATGAGGATATCTTCCTCATATGAAAGAAATTCATTATGTGAATTGGAGGAATATCGATACGTATAAAACTCATCTTACTTCATTTATTCGTTTATCATTCCTATCATTGGTCTATTTTTGTGTGACCCAATTCTCCCAATTTTCTTTCATGATTGACCATTACTTTTATTTCTCTCTAACCTGACCAACTTGATGCTTGAAATTGGATGTGTGACTCATCCTTAGTATAAGGTAGTTGGTCAAGATCTTCCTTAAACTTTTGTCACTTTTTATATGGTTTTCCCTTATGCTACTTTCTAGAATCATCTAACAATGCTTCTAAATTTCTGAAATAATTATATTGAACCCATAAAATTTTTCATTATAACCATTGTGGGTGGTGAATCAATCGATTTGTTGATCACATTTACTATCACCACTTCAATGGGCACAATTTATCTCTTGGGACCAAATGTCTTAAAAATCTGTGTTATTGGACAACCGTATGGGTGATTTTACATGGTAATTAATTCTCAAAATAAATAATAGAATCAAGATTATTTTTTTGTTGTGTGTTAGGCCTTTGAGCTTAATGCCTCTTGCCTTATATTTCATTTCCAATTCCTCAGTATTTACAATTGATGTCCAGTTATCATGGAAATTTGGATTATTCATTATGATAATACCCAATATAATGTGTTATCAATATTTTATAAATTATTCAATACATATTCTTATGCATCTTTTTTATTTCGTTCCTTGCACTCTTGTTTTATGTATCATTAAATGTACCATATGCATTGTGATGAAATTGAATTATTCAAATTTAATGAAAGGAATTTTCGAAAAAATGTTATGTTTTTATAATAAAATAACTCAATTTGGTGTGTTGTCTTCAAATGTAAAAGGATTTAATTTCATTCCCTATTACCATGTGATTATATTAAAAATATGTAAAATGTTCTCTTACCTTATTCCTTTGCCTTTAGATTGGATTAGATGTTTTTATATACTGAGTATCTAGTCATAGTTGTTATTCCTTGTTGATGTGTGACATTGGTTGCTTTGCCTCACCTGCGGTGGTCCATGAGAGAACATGGGTCTGAATATAAGGAAATTGTGCTCAGATTGGTATGAAATGATGCACTAGGAGTGATCCATTGACTTATCCTTAGACATGATCTCCAGGTAGTTTTCTATAGTCGTGAGTGACACATGTTCCATTGGAGAGAAGTCATGGATGGACTCATTAGAAAAATGTCTATTCTATACCTTGAGTGATATCTAACTCCTTATGTGATAAATGATAAAAAAAATAAAGTTACCTTACCATGAGTGATACGAGGGACACCGTTATGGGTTACCTCAGACAGACTCGATGGTATTGGTTATACCATGGGATCCTATACTGACCCATGGGATTCTATTATGGATCACCATGGGTAGGCTCTGGGTACCATTACTATATTTAATGGATAATTTTTATAGGTTTCATGAAATTTATTATTGTCATTATTATTATTTTTTTGTATGATTATAGAGTGGTATAAATTTCTTGAACAATGTCTTTGTGGTGTGACCTCTAAGATAAAGCTTAAGGTTGGGTTCAAACCACTTCGGTTGGTTCATATATATGATTCTATATATATATCGTTTTTTCCTATAGTTTCTCTTATTTAATGTTTTGGAATTTCCTTAATAATGTAGTTTTTTTTTCCAGATAAACATTTAACATCTTGATCATAAGTGTTAGTTATTTATATAGTTACTTTCTAGCATTCTCATTGTTTGGTATATTTTCTATTTTATAGGGCTCAACTTGGACAAATCTAGAAATTTATAGTGGTGGGCTACTATGATTTTATCTCACCCCCCTATAATGCCTCCATTTCACTAGGGTACTTGAGTAGACTTTTTCATTTTTTCAACCCCCTTAGATTTTTTTCTTGTGTTGTGTTGTTTATATGCGAGGTAGGGAGCACCAGAATGAGCTAGTACTCTGGATTCCCATGGTTATTATACATTGGGATATTTTCATTTTATTTAATTTTACTTCTTGTATCTCTTAGAACCTTCTGACATGCATGAATCTTCACATGTATTGGCAATGGTCGTTTACTTTTATTCGGTCATTATAATTATTCTTCCACAGCTTGTCATTTATCACTACTTCCGCTATTGTCTGCAATTTACATTATGATATACCATTGGGATACTCTAATTATGATGTTATAATATACCCACTATACCATTATTTGACCCTCACTTCTAGTATGCAACCCCTAGCATACATATAGACATGGTGGAAGTCATGTGTCGACAAGTCTGGCTATCAGTATAGTGGTCAATCGTTCTAGGATGTTACAAAGTTGTATCAAATTCACCTTTCTATTTTATTACTATTTTGTTCTAGTAGACATGAGACTAGAAATGTGTTAGATCTTGGTTAATAGTCATGTTTTGGATTTCTTGACCCACATATGGGGAAAATTCTATTGTGTCAGGGATGGGACATTTGAACGTGTTTTTCATAATTACAGTCGATTTTGTTTCACCTTTAGTGATTGATGTAGTTTTAGATGCTTACTGATATATGATATTTATTTTGTTTACCCCTGTATTTGTATGGAAAGGAAGAATCATTATATACATTAGGATAGATGTGTAGTAATTCATTGTCCATGCATATTCCGGGCCTATAGATTGTATTTCTAGGTTGTTTGATATTTGTTGAAGTTCCTTACATGTTTATTTTTTATGTATTTTATATGACATCTTGGAAATTTCAAAAACATGTTTAGATTTCAACTTCTATGGTATTTTATTTTCATTCGTATGTAATTTAAATTATATTCCATTTTGAGTTTCTTATACCCACATAGCAACATTCCTTTCTTATTATACATTCTTGAGTTTATTTAGCATGACTAGTTATTATTTAATCATATTTAGTTTATTATTATCTATAAGAAATAATGAAAATGTGTTTATTTTAATTATCAGTAATATATGTTTTTAACATGCACTGAAAAATGTTGGTTGGTGTTAAATGGGTATTAACTAGAAACTTGTATTGTGTATGGGTGCCTTATTAACTGAAAATTTCATGACCCAAATAATTAAAATATTATAGATGAAATTTGAGTACATAAATAATATTCCACTATTGTTTGAGTATTTTAATGTCTTCTTATTTCTAAACAAATTGGTTGATGTCGGATGGGATCAAATTTAACCAATTCATAAGGAGTATGGGTGATTTATAAGTCAAAAAATGGGGAACCACATAATCCAACTCTTTTAAGATCACCTTACAAATTTAATCGATTTTGAATAAATTTCAATGCTGTTGTTTATTTTAATCCAAAAAAGAATTTCTGTGGATATATTTTTACTACCAATAAATTGTAAAGTGTCTAGGAGTTTTATAATTAGAGATGTGGTAACACATGAAACTGAACCATCTGTTTTGAGAATTATTATTAGAAAATGTTTTCAGTAAAAATGTTTGTCAATTTTGACATAAATTCAATGTCATCATTTTATTGTTTGGAACCTCATTAAATTAGTAAAAATTAACCATCCAGATAAGTTCTTAATTCTTATTTGGGCCTATATAGGACAGTTGGGGCATGCTATTTATCAAATGAACCCTGAAATGGTGTTTTTAAAACTGACTACTTAAAATGTTATATTTTTAGACAACCCCATAATGGTTAAATGAGACCTTAGTTAGTTGAATTTACCTTAACTCGATGGGTCTTAGTGTTAAATCCCATGGGGGTAAGATATTCTATATATAAGAGGTTATTTAATGGGTCCACCTTTTGCTAGCTTATTGCTGTAAAATACCCCATTTAACTAATAAATGAATTTTTAATCTTCTATGAGATAAGATGGTGTGAGGAAAAATAAATAATTGATTGGTTTTTAATTTGGTGTTTTCTGATAAACAGGACTAATTATAATGGGAATTAACTGATTAATAATACATAAAAAATGTAGTTTAAAATTAATTACCCATATTTTCATATGGTTAGTCCTAGTTCTTATTTTTAAAGTAATCCTTAAAATATTAAATGTATTGGTTGAGTTTTGGTTTAATGAATTAATAAGAAATCTTCGGAGGTTTTCTAATCCTTAACCCTCATGTTGGGGTAGATGAATGTGTTCTCGAGTTTTCATTGAAATAGTGTGTAATTGTTTCCCTAAGAATTCATTCTTCCTAAGCCTGAGTCTAAAAATTATGTCCTTAATCCTTGTATCCTCTCATAGGCCTGACCTTGTCTTGGGTCAATTATTTCCATTTCAGATAGAGGCTAGTCAACTGTAGGTAGTTCCCTCAGATCTTTATAACATTTTCTAATTGCTTCTAACCCGTTTATCTGGTGTGGTTCCATTCAGGTGTTGTTATCCAATTTAAGAACCTTGGTTTTTAAAAGTGACACCTTTGTCTTGATGGGTGGTCATTCGATATATGGAGCCCTATTATATGTGCGAGAAATATATAATGATTAGTTTCACCGGTTTATACATTTTAAGGGCATGTTCAGCCACGCAATAGTTTATGTGAAAATCATTTCCTTCATTTTAGTGTAGGATGAATAGAAATGTCATCAGTATATTTTACAATTTTATGTTGTGATACCACATTTGGTTAATCATTAGTGTAGGATTTTAAATAATTGAATTCCTACAAATGATTATCCTATGGATAGTATCAGGCATGTTCCATTTTCTCGTGTGACCATAGGGTAGTATGGGTTGGTGTATGTGATACCCATTATGTTTTTGAAATTGGATAACAAATCGATTGAGTTTGACATAATAATTTGTTATTGGGTTGTTATGCTTTGAAATTTGGTTAGCTTCAATGTATAGTGACCAATAAATTATCAATTATTCAAGCTTTTCCTAATGATTTACATGGTTTTTAACAGAGGATAAGGTGTTTTTGTACAATGGCCAGTTTTTTGGATTTTTTCCTAATGCATTGATGTATCGAGATGTGACTCTGAGAAGCATCATGTGTATGTATACTTGAGAGTCTGATATAGTGTTCTTAAGAGGGTAGTTTATCTTCTTTAATATTAATTCTTATTAAAATATTGATAGCCACATCTATGACTCGTAGTCAGTTGTCAATGTGCATGTTTCATTAGATGATCCCCCCATTTTTGGAAGATATGATGACTAAGAAAAAACCTATGTTGTGGAGCCTCACATTAGTCATAGTTTAATGTGTCCATCCAAGTATAAGGAAAACAAATTAAAGGCAATATTTAAATGGTTATAATTGTTTTGAGTAACCTTAGGTTAGTGAATCATAAACTATATAGGAACTTTTGTGGCACCGCAATGATGAATTGTTGGATAGTAATGAGACATTTGAAAAAACCATTTATCAGGAAGGGATTTCTCTAGATATTATTGATTATTATAGGATTTTTAAAGTGGTTATGTTATCATGGTTTGATGGTGATGCTTTAATGGAAGAAAATGGGATTTTTCAGTGGAAGTTGACCATTAGTTGTTCGACCGTTCATCCCTTTTTATGTGTTGCTGGTATGGTTGGTCCAAAACTGTACAAATGACCTCCTCTTATTTTAGGTGGAAGTGTCTCTAGCCTCCAAGGTAAATCCTCAAATCCTATTAGTGTAACCTTTACTTACATATATCAATGTACCATATTTTTTTATCATCTCGGTGCACTATGACATCATTGGTATTACATCATGATAAACTATTAAAACACCATTGTGCTTGTTTGGGTGGTTTCTATTAGAATATGCTTCAGATGGTGTGTTTGTCCATAATCACAAGGTTACTCATGACTGATACATAGGTTCCCATGTATTGGCTCTATAGGTGGGCTAATGGATAACATTTGTTTTTCCTTCACTTTATTTACAGGATGATGCCGCCTCTGGATTAGTCATTATTCTTTCCATGGGGACCTTTGTCCTTGTATCGACATCATACATCAAGCACCAATAGAAGACTCTATTTAGTGATCTCCTCAAGCTCTATTTGATGATTCAAATTCAATCCTAAACCTTATTCAAGCATGGATGGTTTGATAAAAATGGTTGGTGACCCAAGTGTGCTGGATCGAGCATGCATGAATGTTTGTACTAAGGCACTATATCTTAGTAATATTATTGGCTAGATTTTCACCGAAATCTAGTTATAGTATCTAGTTTGTGTGTTATGTAAAAATCTAGAGTTAACTTCATTAAAATTAATTTGGATTATATTTTAATGAATTCTAGCCTGCTCAGCCTAGAATTTTGTGAATGGTGAGACGATAGTGGTTAGACCTGATATCCACTGGTTTTGTTGAATAAGGTCGATTTTGAATCAGATATTTGATAAAATCATATATCAGGTCATGAGTGACATTAGAATGCTTCAGAAACAACTTGAAAATGAATTAAAATGGTAGAAATACACTGATTCATAATTGGTCTTTAATTCGTCGAACAAATGGTTGAAATTCCATGGTCCAAATGAGTAATGAGATGATGTGTTGATCATGTCTCTAGTTCTATGCGCCCGAGTAAGATTTGTCTCATTACATAATTCCAAAAAACAAGCATTGTATTGAGTTTTTAAGACTATTGTTTCATGTGTAAAGGTGATTCTCAAAGGTTCTTCATGAATTTTATTATGCAACACGACCGTTTGAAAAAGTCTTTCCGGACCAGAGAAGGTCGAGTGATGTTATTTCCATTTCCCTAATGATTCTGTGTGATGTAATGTTTTAGGGTGGGGAGATTATAGCATCCTGTGTTTTTTAGACTAGATGGAAATCGAAAAGAATTTGATTTTTTTCATTTGGTGGATATTCCATTTTTTAAAGAGAGATTCAAAATGATATCCCACTAGTTGGAGAACTTCAATTTGTTTTTTTGATGTGGTTAAAAAAATGAGAGGTCCCAAATGTGTTTCGTTGAGTTTCGAGAGCATAAGGCCCCGTGATTTCTGTTTTTTGGTGGATTTGTAAGTGTCAATGACATATATGAAATTGTACAACACACCAATGCAAAACATATAGAACCAATAGTTTAGTCGGAGTATCCTACACATTTTTTACATGGTTTACAAAACATGCACGTACCCAAACTCATAGAGATATTTATCCAGTGAGTGTGAACTATTTATGACATTTTTGGCACATGGTTTGGCTAACCATGTGGCCAAGACCATGTAACCCTATCCGATTAGAAAGTAGCATTGGCATGGTTGGACCAGTATTTGACCAACTGTGCAGACAATCCATGTAACTCATCAATCAAGTGAAATTCCCATTTTACTCATTTTGGTTAATTAATTTTCTTTCATCTTCCTCCCCCACACATTGATTCTTCCTATGTGGGTCATTTTTCTCATCCTATAGGTATGAGGAAATCTCCCTCATGTAGCCTATGATATGATAATTTTTAGGTGCATTGGATGAATCTAGGTATGTATTTGGATCATCTTACTTTTTTTCCTCCTTTATATTTTCTCTCACTATGCTATTTTGGTGTGAACAAATTCACCATATTGTGAGTGTGTTATTCTATTTCACTGATTTCTCTCAAACCCGAATATATAAAAGCTTGATATTAGATGTGTGAGTCATATTTGGTATATTATTGGTGTTATAGATCATCCCACATGTATCATCACTTTTTATATATTGTTCCATTGTGTTATATAACGTATTATTATGATAACACTTAAAAATTTATACAAAAATTTAATTGAACATATATCCAACACTGGTATGACCCTTGTAAACCATGAATCAACCCATTAGTCTATCGCCTTGGGTTTTCCCAATTCAATGGTCTTAGATTCTCTCATGGGACAAAATTTTCATAAACATTGAGTGTTTGGACACCCTTAGCTATGAGTTTCCCTTGTAATTAACTATATATGTAAATAATTTCCCCTATATAAGTTTCTAGTCATTAGTGTGTTTGTAATATTCCGAAAATCGTGAATGTATGTACTTGTTTTAATTTCAGTTTCAGTCTCCAAATTATGGTTAATGAAAGGTTTACCATAGGTGTAAGGGGGTTCAGGGGTGTTTCAGTGGTTTGGGATACAAAATAAATTTAACTTTTTCCATCCAATGCAAGTTTCATAGTTGGCACATCATTAGAGAAAACTATTCTCCCATATCATGATATCCAAGAGGAGGGGTGTATATTTAAGAAACCAATGATGGGGGGATCGAACATATGATTCCTTAGAATGATTCATTTTTCACAGTTGGCACATGTTTTGACAAACCATGTGGAGAAATCCAATAAACTAGCCGACCACATCCCCTCAGGGATAGTGGGTAGCACATGGTTTACACAACGTTTGTTAAACCATTCAACCAAACTATGTATGCTATTAAAAATTTTGAATTTATAAAACTTACCACTCATGCTTTTTAATTTATATCCCAATTTCCCTCACCATTATTCAACCTCCTATTATTTTGAAAAACATAAATCAGCATAATATCCCAAATATTGATATCTCTTATTTATAGGTTGTTTGAAGTTTCATTGGTTGTGGATCAAATCTCAGACAAAGCCTAATATTTCTGTTTAATATATTTTCTAGATTGGGGCTTGTAGATTTGTTCACATATTTATGATTCACTAAAACCCACGTTTTCCAATGGATCATTGATTGGGGCTTTAAGGGGTACTTATATGTTTATATGAAGAAAACATTAATGGTGAATTCATCATCAGATTCGAGGTAGTTGGTCTATAAGTTATATCCTTTGGTTTTGTTATAGATTTGTGGATGTACGGTTGTGTTCTTGGTTTTATCTCATTTCTATTTGAATTAATTAGGTATAGTTTGGTAAAATAGATGAATAAATGAATAAATGAACCACTCATGATCCATGTGAGATTCATTGAGGATGATTTGATATATTTAGGTCCACCTATGGGGTGAACCAACATTCTTGAACATAGAGCAGGGTATTGTAAAACATGAAATTGACTTATGTTGAAATAGAACCCATGTTAAAAGTGTCAAAATGTTACTTAAATTATAATTGGATCCAATATGAGTTTCATATAGATAATTGTAATGGAATAAGGGGTTGTTGGCATAATGAGGAAAATGAGTTAAATAGTTTTGTTTCAATGAGTCAAATTTCTTAAGAAATTGTAAAGGAAGTGCTTAAGTGAGATAAGGGATATTGAATTATTAATGTGTAAATGGATTAATTCATGTGTAATGATGAATAAGTTAAATGGTCGTATTTATGGGAATTGTAAAATATTCTGTATGGGTTCAGGTTTCAGAAATTACTGAATATGTAAAATGGGTTGACATATAGATAGATTCAAATATTCTACATGGGTTAAATCATGACTATGGAAATGGAAAAAATGGGTATTTTTAAGTAAGAATTAAATGTATTAACGCATTAATGCATAAGGGTGATTTATGTGTTCAATGAAATATGAAATATTTATGTTATGTGTATTATTTGTGTATGGTTTTTGATATGGTATAAGTAGTAAATGGATAGATAAGCATGTGAATATGGCTTGGTAGTTGTGCAACATTGGATATAAGGATCTATTCCCAGGGGTTGGGTTAGACTAAATCTCCAAAATCCACCCCATAATTCATCACGTAGGGAAGGGCACTAGGGAACTATAAATCTAATGGATTCATTTGATGAGACTACATGGACCAAGGCTCCTAGGTATGTGTGATGTAAATGTATATGTAAAATTTATTCGTAGAGATATTGTGAACATGATTTATTCCATTATAATTAGTATTTTATTGTCTTGGGTTGTTTTGAGAATAATATAAATTCCTAAGCCATGGAAATCGTAATCAAAATGAATTTTGTGGGGAATATGGGCTAAATGATATACATACAGCTAATGATGTAAATGACTAATGTAAACCACAATACAAAATGAAACCTGAGATGTCCTGTTTACTTTTATTTCTATTGATTACCTGAATGAACTACCTTTTTTATTGGATATTTTGTCGACAGCATTGGTTATGTCCTACTGAGTGGTACCCACACCCTGATCAGGCAACTATTGTGCACCCAAGCAGATTTTATAGTTGCCGGTGAAAACAAGGAAAAATGCCCTATTCTTGGGTGTTATGTTGGTCTTGGGGAGTTCATGGAAGAGGATACATACATGGATTCATGATCCATTTATATATTGATATATTGGTTTTTATTTTGGGATTTCCTTCACTTTTGGTATTGTTGGCATAACATGAAAATAGTTTTTCTTGGCTGTGATTATGATCTGTTTTTGTTTCGTTATTAAAGGTTTTTTTTTGATTTTTTTATTGTTTCCTTTATATCATATGTTATCTTCTATATCTTAATATGGTAAATAGGATATAGTCTCTTACATGAATTATCAAATCCTCAGCACTAGTCGTAAAGATCTACTATATAGGGAGGCACACTTGTGGTCATGTGGCGACCTAGAATGGAGAACCAGTTTAGTGGCTTCTGGGTTGGGGACGTTACAAAGTGTTATCATAGAAGTTAATTAACATGGAATTATTATTTGGGATTGTAGAAAGGATGGTAATAAGTGTAAGGACATGATGTCTATGACCGAAGGGTAGGATGCGACTTACATTTTTAAGATTTGATGAAAATGGTGTCTAATAAAGATGATGTAAATGAGTAAAATTGAAGAATGTTAATGAATAGATAGATTATTTTCCTTATTGATGGGGTGTAAATTAGTTAAAATGTTGGTTATAGTGATTTCTGAATAAGTTAAAAACATTATTTATAAGGATCTTCAAAGGTAGAAATGTTCTTAAATAATAACGTTCTGCATTTTATGTCAAGGAATGGTTTAAAAAAAGGTTCTTAATGATTGAATTATGTATTAGAATGTTTTCTTACCCATGTTAGTTGTGAAACATGGTTGAGATGGCCGAAGGTAGTGTTATAGGTGTGATGACGATCATTTCATTGGTGCGTGCAGGATGAGTTGTTATAGCTGGTGAAGAGTAGTATTATATGTATATTAAGGAATCCTATATTATATTTTCTAATACTTGTTCCGGTCATTATAATAATATGACACCTCATTGACAAATGTCTGTTGGTAGATAAAAGAATTTTGCTAAGAATTCTCCTCTAAAAGATTGGAAGGGAGTGTGGTAGTTCAGTGTAATTAATGAGAGGAGTAGTTCCAATAGAAATTTCCTAGTTTTATGCAGATGAGGGAATGGGACCCAGGGTGGGTCATGCCATGTATGTTGGATCTGATAAGAGAATTTTAGTTGCGACACCCTCAAATTTTTTCTAGAGAGGGTGGAACTGAGTAAATGTAATTATGGATAGAGTCCATCCAAATGATTTTTGATGACATGGAGACTCCAACTAAGAAAAGGGGTAAGTTGGTATAATATTTTTCATGGGTACCAGTGAATCACTAGTGGGATATCTTGATTTAGACCCAGTAGGTTGATTCTATGATATGGAAGGACCTCTAAGAAACATTTTTGAAATACCTCTATCGAAAGAAATTAATTTTGGAGTGTGATAAACAGTTCATGTTGTTTAACTAGTTAATGATGACAATGATGGATTATTTAGGTTATTTCATAGATTTGAAACACTTTATTCTGGCATTTGGGAGGATATGATGCTGAGATTTCAAGAATCTTTTAGAAATAGTAATTGACATGAGATTTAGTATTATTTGAACATCTTCTATTTAAATTGGTTAGTATAAGTGGGTGATTAGGCCAATATTTCATAAGGAATAAAAAAGGAGGCATTATAAAGTGCGTTTGTTGATCCCTTTTCATGAACCAATGAAGAATCTTCTGAGGGTAGGAAGCACTATTTTAGAAATTCTCATCAGGGTGGAAGTACGAAGAGTGTTCTAAATAGAAGACTTTCTTCTCAGGGTGGTGACCAATTGTTTTTCTATAAGGTTGGTAAGCAAGAAAATGTTCAAGGTTAGTGTCACTGACGAAATGTTGAGTACCCATTATGTGGAAGTATGGGTCATGTGCAGTGGTTCATTAGAAACCCTTGAGAATCGGGAATAGGTGTAGGATCACGTCTGATTTGAGTGCATATAGGGGATCAATTAACCCTTATCAGGTGAGCAATTGAGGTTTGACTAGTTGTACCAGTAGAGGTGGTGGACGTGATACTCTTGGGTGAGAGTGTCCAAACTTGTAGAGCAGTGACACACTAAGGACTCGAAACATGGACTAGGTAAAACTGGCAGGTCTGCTTCTTTTGTTCAGTCATCACCTAGTAGGGGTGAGGCTGGTCCATCCATGGATTTAAGTACAATTCTTGTAGCATCCATGATCTCGAGTGATTAATTTGACATAGGATCCCCACATTATTTTATGTATGCCCAGTTTGTTGTAATGTTTCATCTAGATGTATAACATATGTCTTTGGTTATATCGATTGATACACCATCAGAGGTGCGAGCATTAAATATCAGGGAGTGTAAGTGTCATAGCCTGAAACCAGAATACCCGAAGCCGATTCCTTGAAACGTGATGTGTAAATTTTAATCCAAACATACACTAATATTTCACACATCATGTCCCACAAAGAGGAATCTGTTCAGGTTATGGGAAAAAAGTCTCTTCTGACATGCTTCTTATATAAAATAGATACTTGAAAATCTTATCTCAAAAATGTAGGGTGAGCATAAGAATGACCAGTGTGGGGTTTTGAAATTAAATAATATACCAATTTTAACTTTTGAAAACATTCCATAAAACATTCCCAAAAAAGTTTTTCATAATAAATTTTGTAACACATGTAACATATCATAATAGTAGTCTATGAAATAAATCTGCACAATTAAAATCATACTAATAGAATTACAAGGAAACATGATTCAATTATTTTCATGCTCATTCAGAGTTATAAGTAAAATACATTATAAATATTATGACATATGAATATGCAATTATAAATTTAACAATAGAGAGCGGTACATAATTAGAGTTGCATGTAAAGGTAATAACATCAATTTTATTCTTTGCTACTGTGAAATATACAATGGATAATAAATCACCAAGTGTAAAATAAACGTCATGTCCTAAGAATTTACATCTACTAATACTCATAAGTACTGGCTCTTAAACATGGATATTATAACAGTTGAATTTTCCCTAGGTTAATTAATTATCATAAACATAATGAGTGAAGGTATAATATCATACCCTTTCAAGACCTCATGTCAATACTATAAAATGTCAACGGACTGGTGCCATGACCTTTTTGTCTCATGAGAATTGTTGATGCATCGAGGGGATTTAATTAATTGTTCCCCAAACCGTTATACTGAGTCTATAACATTCCCCTTACACCACAAAGGATCGTATATTCAAAATGTCCCATACCACTTTGAATATTTAATTTTCTAATTTCATATTATTGAAGGTGTATCATACCACTTTGAGTAATTTATTTCATAATTATATAAAATTAAATAAGAGTTATAATTACATTCAATATCATTTACATATACATAGGTAATGAGACATATAAATATTAATTAGAGAACTATCAACTCCAAGGCTATGTCATTGACTAGTGAATATGATAAGTAGATTATGGAATATGTGATGATAACTAATTCCATAAAAAAAATAAAAGATTTCATACATAAAATGATAACCCTAAAATTATAATACATTATTAATCAATATATAACGGAATTTCACCTAGATGAATACTAAATTAAAAATATAATCAAATATTTAAAATGTGGTACTAAACTGATAGATGCTCATACATTTATTACTGAAATTCATTGGTATAACACATCACAAGGGTATACATAATGCTAAAAATGGAAACCATGAGATTTAACCATAACTAACAACATTTAATATATATATATAAGTAACTCATACAAATGAATATAATAGTTGAAAACCCAAAAATTATACGCATCTACCATCCACAATAACTAAACACATCATAAGTATAATATTTGGAATACCTGCAATTAGGGTCTGTGTAAATTGTTAATAGAATATGGTGTATATTAAGAGTAGTGTTTTAAACAAAAACATATTTTGAAAACACAGTTTTTATTGTTTCTTAGTAATCCTTGGAAAATTCTAAGTAAAATTGGGGATCAATGTTTATTTTCAAACACATATATTCACATATCTGAATACACATTATGTTTTAAAGCATTTAATCCAAAACATCATTGACCCCCATATGAATCTGATATTTTAGTCACATTAATTAACAATGTCACAAAATATTAAATCATAATATAAAATTTAAATTGATTATTTATAAAAAAAATTATAAAAATTCAATCCTTGATCACATGTAAAACTTATATGAATAATCATGTATACCTAAGTGTCTTACACCAAAATCAATCAAAACATGCATGCTTATCAGAATGGTAATAAATCATTGATGTTCAATGTTGAGAGACTTAAAACTAGTATACATGTTGAATTATACGAAATATATAATTATATTCATTCATGTATACTATAAAATGTTTGTGTATATATATATATAATTTTTGTACAACACATTATTCTTTATGTTTTAAAACTCTACTTAATCTTCTAACTAAATTTTTAAAAGTCTAAAATATGGATATAAAAAAACTTATATAAAACTGTATAGTTGTATATATATATATATATTCGTAACCAAATATATATAAGTTATGTAAACATATTTGGCCTGAGATAAATTATCCTTCGTATTTAAAAATACAACATAACCCAATTTCCAGAAGTCCTAGAATCATGTAAGAGGGTTTTATGAAAACTAAAAAGTTATATATATATATATATATATATATATATACAAGAGTGTATATATATAAATATATAAACATCAACACAATGGCCAAAGATGTAAAAATCCCTTACGTTCATAAAACTATTTGTACACAAAAACCAACAGGCCTAGGATCGGTATAAGAGAAATATTTAACTGAACTATAGTGTTGTATATTTTTTATGATTATAAATATATATATAAGTATATAATTTCAAACAACGAAGACAAGGAAACATGAATTACCTTAAAATATATTGAGGAGGAAGAGAGGCTCAGGGATTTTGTCGATGGAGGCTTGCTAGATACATTAGTGGGAAAAAATGAGGGGTTCTTGGGGTTTAACGTCTTGTTTATAAACTGTATAAAATATTCAGAATTTGTAATTTTACTATTGGAAAACTGAACCCTATTTGGTTTATAAAAATAATATATGGGTCGGTCTTTGTTGAATGTGAGGGCAAGGAGGATCAACCACTCAGGGGTGTGGATAATCAGTGCTAGTGGGAGTAAAATAGGTCACTGGTGTTGCGCACACAGAGAAGAAGAAGATGTTTCGGGAAGAGAAGAACTGGAAAAATAATGGATGGAAAGGATTGGATATGGACCTAATATGATGGTTGGGGTTTGTCTGTGATATTAAAAGGATGGATGACAGAGATTAAATAGAAATTGATCCAGTGGGGGAGGAGAACCCGCAGATTTCAAAAAGGATGGATAGCTTCAAATAGATCAAGATTCGATCGGATATCTCAGATCAATGTGATGATTTAAAAATATCAAAAAGTTGAGATTAGATATGTGTCGGATCAAACGGTGCACACAAAACATAGTGGATACCACGGATACAAGGGGTTGAGCATCGGATAGAAATAGATAGCAGAGATCGTGTGTTACATTATCCAATGGATTGGATTCGATCATGGACATTTTTCATCACCCCACATAGATTTATAGGGAGGTTTTGTGGCCCTTTATAATCCTGGAGCACTCAGCCTTATGCCAGATTACTCCTCCCCCCTCTTGATATTGCCTCGAACCGGTTTCTATGGGTGCACTCTTGCGCCCACCAATGCCTCAGTGCCGCCCCGCACGACGGTGCATATGGTTCCTTTATGTAATCTTGTGTGCCCTTCAGGGTAGCTATGACCTCCCCCACTGCTCAGGACGACCTGTGCTGAGGCTGAGGGTTAGGCTCAACCACCTAGTGTGTGCCACTTCCCTCGGCTTGACAAGAGGGCTGGCTCGTGGTGGGTATATATATATTTTTTAAAAATAAAACTCGTAAAATTAACCATAAAATCATGAAAAAAAAATATATCCATTTTAACTATAAATATAATATCTTACCTTTTATAAAACCTTATTTTCATTATAAACATTAAAAGATTAGGTTACAATTATCAAATTATAATTTTCCATGACGATGAGCATTACTAAAATTAGTTAATTTTTTTTCCAAATTCATAAATAAAAAGAATACATCCCTTTAAAAACAAAGTTATCACATAAAATGTAATATTTCTATACAATAACTGTTCATGTATTATCAGAGACCTTTTTTAAGCATTAAGAATGAAATCATTTACATGATATTTTAAAATTTTTAAAGGTGTTTGAAATACTCACCTATTTTTATAATCACACTATGTGTAGTTCAAAATATAAAATCATTGTACTTTTAATGATCATAATAAGAGGGTTTATTATAATTTAAATTCATAACTTAAATATTTTGGAAAACTAAATATTACATAGATATTTTTAATTAATACACCAAAAGAAAAATATCTATTATTATATCTATTAGATGTCAACGGTCACGAGAATTTACAAAGGTTACACAAGGGGTAACGGTCGGGAAGATTCCTTATAAAAGAAAACATTAGGGTGTCCTAAACTCAAGACAGTTGAAGAAGATGCTGCACATTATTCCACTGATGCTTAGTGCTGTTGAAGTGGCTCTAGTTATACTAATGTTTGTTGTGATGGATCCGAAAGACCTCTAATATCTTCTGGGGGTGTTTGTTGTTTTGGGTGGTCTCCCTATAATTCTAATAGGTATTTTAATATGTATTTTTTTATCATGGTTTTTCATTGGCCATGTTTTAATGTAAACACATTGGTTTTTTATTTAAATGAAATGTTTGGTATTTATAAATTTAAAATTTGTTCGAATAACATATAAATAAAACAATTACATTACCATTAAAAATAGATTAGTTTTGGGGAATCACAATATCCCCCCTACAAAGAAGTGTGTCCTTGAAATTCATTTCATTCCACTACTATTAGTGATAATATCTGATGTTCTTCTCCGCATCATCAACCGTGGGGGATCCACAGGTGTGGCAAGATGAATACCCAAGATGGTGTTCAAGTCTTCTGTATCTCTGGCCCAAAAAAAACTTGAACAAAATGGGTTAAACTCATGAAATGTACAATCAAGCTTTGAGAGGGAGGCTCAAATGGTATAGTGTTCATATATTTCTAAATGAAAAAATAGTCTAAGGACTCATCCGGCCGTCTTTTGTCTTAGGATGTCAAGGTCATAGAAGTTGTCATATAAATTGAATTTCATGATTTGGTTCATTTAGGCTATGTAGAGGTTCCACTGCAAGGTAGCCTCTTGAAATTTTACCCCGCCTATGATGTTTTGCGAATGTGTGAAGCATAGGAGAATACCTTCATGGTACTTTCCCCTTTGACTATACTCAGCAAGGTGGGAAGTGGCTATATAGTGGTAGATGTAGGCATTCCTTTGGAAGGAGAGGAGAATGTACGAACTATTTGATATCTCGTAAAGATGTTTTCACATTCTTTGAAGGTTTGCGAAGGGAATGTAATCCTCTATATAGGTTCTGACCAGAATGTCCTCTAGTACCTCAGTGAAAATATATGGGTATATCCTTCCATCCGAAAATAAAATATTTTCAGGAAAACCCATTCAATGAGACACAAACACTAAAAAGGTAGATGAAATAAGAAATAGAAAATTATATTTTTATAAAAACACTCGTTCACTACATGTATAACTAATGGTTTCCCATGTTCCCAGTCACACGAATCCCCAAGGAAATCTCAAAACTCTCAATCTCCCTGAACCAAATGCAACCCGAGTAGTCTGGTTCAATCTTGTGGACGCACTGTAGAGGCCGAAATCTTGAAGTACATTGAAATTACATTACTTTTTCATAATACTTAATATATAACAAAAAAAGACACCAAAAGGCCAAAATAGTTTAGTGTCTTTGGAAACTCGTGGTATAATCTTCTAATCGTGGTGAAAGATCTTCAACATCTCCCATAAAGATCTTCCTTTTTTTCTCTTACCTAAAACCTTTCTTTAAATCCTGGGGAAATGAAAACATATAATTGGTGAGCTCAAATGTTTTTTAAGGGTATTCATGGAGAAAATAAAACAAATCATATACATTTGAACAAAAAACATGAACATAATGTTTAAACATCAAAATCTTGAGCAATGACAAAATACATGGCCGTACGTAAGGCATAGATCATAATGGAACATCAATAATGATAAAATAGATTGTAAATAAAACTTGTAATTATGGAAAAACATTTATCACATGTTATTATTTCCCTAGTATCCAAGCCATTGCAGCCATGCCCATCTTAGTGGGCAATGTTCCTTACTGAACCGGGTTTACTGGCCGTTCCAGCACTGTGTTACTGAACCCGATTTACTTTTTGTTTCAGACATGTCTATATAATGAGATATAAATCTTTTCCAATGTATTTGTGGGAGACATAGGTCCCATTCATCTCATATTGAAATCATTCTTACGTGTTCCACAAAACAGTCATAAATCATTCACCATAACCCAATGAATAAATTGGGTTTCATAAACATCATTCCATCATAACATAATCCATATAAAACAAATGGATATCATTTCATAATAAAAAAAGTGAAACAATATAAATCATAGATACATTATACTTGAAACATACACATATGAAATAATGTCATCTTATATGGAAAATGTTTTTGATAAATCACTTGAAATGAATTCTTGAGGAAAATATCCTCTCTTCTTGAAAATCATTTTCATTTCACAAAATGCCATTCAATTTTAATAGAAAAAGATTTTTGTTGAAAATAGTCATGAAATCTTGTATATTACGCTTCATGAAAATAAGGCATTATGAGAACGTAAAAAATCTGTTCATGCCGTATAATTTAAAAAAACATTTTTCTCGTACTTTTGCCGAAAAAGTCAAAAAGTGCATTGTATGGTAATAAATAAAATATTCCTTACATACCATGTAGTAAAAGTAAAAAATGGGTCAAAATAACTTTAAACATACATGAAATCATTTTTATAAAACATGGACATGGATGATAAATATAACCCCAGTAAAAACTTTCGTATAGGCAATCTCGGATAGAAAACAATTGAGATTTCAACATTATCCCTTACCTTAGGTCCGATATGCTTTGTACGTATCTGAACCTCCTGTATAATGATTTAAATATTTTTATTGACTTATTATAGAATCATATTAATTGTTACGATATCATATATGGTTCACTTATGACTTTATATTACCCGTTAT
The DNA here is from genome assembly GCA_963277665.1 of Viscum album. Lineage (NCBI taxonomy): Eukaryota > Viridiplantae > Streptophyta > Magnoliopsida > Santalales > Viscaceae > Viscum > Viscum album. The sequence goes on from OY728159.1 coordinate 31,977,373, forward strand.
TTTGTAAATCCATGCTAAAGCAGTGTTTTGGGTAAAATCATTTCATTTATCGTACATGTTTCTACTTTTTGTTCTTGATATTATTACTTATTTCTTGATTTTCTTAATTTCAGAATGTAAAACATGATTTATATATAATAAATATTCAGCATATACATATATATGATAGATTGATAAATGGAATGAAATACACCGTTCATGGAGACGGTAGGCCGTACGTACGCATGAACGCTGTTTTTGTTTCCTTATTGAATTGAATGGAATTAAATAGATGAAATACAAATATATATACATAAATCCAGTAGCATTATTATGTCATATATTTCATTATTATTCATTATATATACTTTATAATCATTCATGAATGGTTAACATGAAGAATGAATCTTATCACATTCATGGATACGGTAGTCCGTATGTACGCTCGAGCGACGATATCATTCCCATGATCGTGGAATTGTATTGAAGTGTATGTAAACTATCTCAAAATAAATATCACTTTAAAATAATCAAATATTGTTATTATTTACACCATTATACCCATCCAAGTAAGGTGGTGGTGGAAAACAGATTACAACACGGCATGGAGACGGTATTCCGTACGTACGCACGCGCGGTGATTTCATTTTCCGTAGGATGGATAAAAGGTGGAATAAGGTTGTTTCATATTTATAATAACATATAAGTTTATTAGTGATAGTGATGTTATTACTTCCTAAATAAACAACTAAATAAGAGGATGTAGAAGAAGAAATAAATTTGAAGGAATCGGTAACAAATATTGCCTCTTATTCGACACGCCTCTTTAAAACCTTCTATTAGGGCACTAAAATTGGTCTTTGAAGAAGACGAAGACCTCTAGAATAATTCAAGGGAAGTTGATATGGGAAATGGGAAGGGTTTTGCCGAGCTTGAAGTCTCAAATTTGTGAAAAGATGATAGGGAGGAGGTATCCTTTTATATGAGAGGAGAGGGGCACCTTTGGAATCCTCAAAAATATTAGTTTAATATAAATTCAATCCCCACATAAAAACCTCCAAAAATTACTAAATTATAATATTAGATGAGATAGGGTTGTAATATTATAAAAAAAATCATATTTAGACATGTTTTGATCTTATTTTAAACCTATCATTTTGATTTATCCTTATTTAATAAATTTAATTTTTTTTGTGGTAATAAAATTCTAAATTTTAAATGGTTATAAATAATCTCTTATGTGTTGTTAATTTTCCATAATTGGATAATTTATGAAATATTAGTCTATATAAATTTCAATTTATAATTTTTAAATATATTTGTGATAAGAAAAAAACAATTTAATAATATGTTATTTTTATAAAATAACAATAGTTTCAATTTTGACACTATTCATTTATTTGAATTTAAATAAAATCCACACAGAGGATATATTCGAACTAAAATATTTAATAGGTTCCTAACATGTCATATTAATCTAGAAAATTAGTGGAGAACAATAAATAGTTCATATAATATTTATTTTACTATTTGTAAACTCATTTATTTGATACTTCTCTTAATAAAATAATTTCTACAACATTTTTGTATAATTATTAAATATTCATATTTGTTGAATAAAAATTAAAAATAAAATAATATTATGAAGATAAATCTTATAGATTTTATAATAATACTTTTATTCAGATATATATTCTAAAACACACATCTTTTAAAATGTTATATTTATTAAATTATGACGGTTTCCACTTTCATATAATTTAAAATAAAATAATATAACTGCCATAATCACTTTTATAAGTCTCCAAACGGTCATATATTCGGTCATTGGATGCTTATGGTGTATATATACACTACCAAAAAGTTTTGGCCAGGTTTGTGAGCCTTTTATTGTGTATTATTATTTCAAAAAAACTATATTACTTATCTTTCACTAAATAAATAATTTCTACATCATTAATGTATACGCTATTAAGGAAATTAAATATCTCTTAAAAATTATAAATAAATTACCATGATAATGAAAAACATTTTATATTTCAAATGAGTATTTATAACCGAATTTATATTTTGTATAAACTTATATTAAAAAAATTTAATTATTAAAGTTGAGTGAGACATATTTCACTTTCTTTTAAATAAAATAAACTAAATGTCTAAATCACCTCCAAGTCGGTTCCAATAGATTCGATTTCGACCCAAATATTCCTTAGGACGAAATATAAGCATCCAATTATATTAATAAAAATGTTGGGGTAATTTTATAAGAATATATTTACCCTTAATTACCCGATTTACCTTTTACTATGGTAAATAAAATTTACCGTAGTTACTATTCATAATGCCCAAAAATAAAAATAATCCAATCAACATAATTTGGACCCACTGATTCAAAATATGGAATAAATTTTTATAAATTAAATACACAAAAGTTTCAGAAATTAATTTAAAATTAATCCCGTCGTTAAGAAAACTAGTTTTAAATGTTAAAACATTGCAAAAGATTGAAATGATTTTACATATTAATTTTATATAAAATCAATGCTAATGACATACATTATTTTAAATTGTAAAAATATATTCTATTTATACATTAAAACAATTCAATATTATAATTTAACTATATAAATTATTTGGATGAAAAAAGTTGTTTTTAATTAAAATATAGCATGTTTTTACTATTCATTAAAATATGATAGTTATCAGAAAAATAACAAAACATTATCCAATTTAAGTTTTTATATCATAATTAAAAATAATAAGTTTATTTTGTTAAATTATACATATAAACTTGTCAAAAATTATATTTAAAATGGGTGCGCCGTCAAAAGGCGGCAAAACAACATTTTTTGAGAAATTCTTATTTTACCTGGAAAATTTATTTTGTTCTCATACCATGTTCTATAACATGTGTAAGATGAATTATAATGTTATAAAACTCAAAATGTCTTTAATACTATTCATAATGGCTATTTTATAATATTATTATAACCATATATCATTGTTTAGTGAAACCCGATATTGCGTACAACACACGCAATCGAGGAAGGTTGTGATTGCGTGTAATGAAGGCCAAGTCAGAGTTGCGTGTATTTAAGGACTCTTTTGTTGTTGTGTATAACAAAATCCAATGATATTTAATTTATATATTGAATATATATATATATATACACTCAATGTTGCATAGAATAACTACTATCAAACAAAATTGAAATTGTGTGTAACACGATCCAAGATTAGTGTTGCGTATACTGCAGGCTAACACTGTGTTGCATATAGTGCATAACAATACTGGTGTAGAGTACAACAGAAAATATGAAAGACATTAAAAAGAATATATCTTATAAAATCTCAGATTGTTACATTTTACCCCCCTTAAAATGAATTTCGCCCTCGAAATTCATCAGGGTTATAAATCGTTTACTATTCATAGAAACCCACATCGTAAAAAGAAATACTAAAACATAATTTTAAAAACTATAGTATGAAACCTAACGATTACCCAAAGTAACTCATCACTGGGTTTACATATAGGAGAACATAGGTGAAAATATGGATATGGAAGAAAAATCTAACCATCATGTTCTGATGGAGAGTGATAGAGAACATGGCAATGAAAAAGCCAACAATCACAAAGCCATAAATTTGTGATGTTCTAAGGTACCATCTGGTCCATCAGATATGAGGGCACTAGGACAACATTTTTGGTTTTCAAGATCATTTTCTTAATGTTGAATAATTTTCGAATCAAAAGAAATATGTTCTTGATTTTGGTACAATCTCACCGTTGTTCGTGCCTTGAATAATTTCCACACCATCTCTTATAAAAATGAAGTTGAATTTGTCATTCGTGAAGTGTTAGAATATCCTATGATAGAATGATGAGTCATTTTATCTATTTCAAAGAAAAGGTTAGAAAAAGATATCAAATACACATAAGTCCATCTATGGTGTGGTTAATCGTATATGATTCCAAAAATGGACTTATACTTCTTCTATCATACCTCTTAATAAAATAAAACTAGTTTCTACTAACAAGGGACTTCCTGTAGGCCAGTGGTAGGCGATAAAGACCTGTCGCACTTTGGTTGTGGGTTCTATTCCTGCAACCTTGTCCGGCGCGATGGGTTGTTGCCCATCCTGTATGTTGTCCTTTTTCTAAAACTACATTATTATAACATCCAATCAATAATATTGAAAAAAAGTTCTAGCCTTAGACAATACTAATTTATGTAAAACATAATCCATTCAAATATTTAGGCTTATCCAATATACTTATGTCCAAGCTCCTAGTATGAAGAAAACAATTACTAGAAATGTTATCTACCGAGCATGTGAATACCATCATTTATCCCCCATATATCATACGATATATCTTTTTGATCACATTCCAAACATGTGAATACCTTAATCATGTATTCTATTGAAAAATTAATACCCATTGAACCTTAGTGAAAAAATGATTGCTATCAAAAGTTAACTCTTTCCAAATAAAAAAATCCCAAAATTTCGAAATACTCAAACCATGATATCACTTTGTCCTTATATCAGTCACGAGCTCATGAATACTATCATACATAATATTTTCTGCTTATCCCTTCATTATGCGTATATCATCTACTTCCCAAAAATATTGGAATAACCATTCATGGTTACTGTTACCATTCAACATATACTATCAAATACATAAGAAAAACAATAGTGTAACAATCCTTAGATGAGTCTTTATTCCATAGTACCATTACCTATATAACATAACTCTTGATAAACATAAATCATTCCACTACCTTCTTAAACCATTGGCCGAGCTTCATCATTGTATTCCTCAACTCTACTTTCATCTCATATACCATTTTTAGTCTCTTCATCATCATCAACATAAATACTACCATTACGACCATCCTGGTTCTCTTCATGAGATTTTACCTTAGGGAATTGGTTTGCATAATGCCCATACATTCCACATTTAAAACATTTAACCATTTTTTATTTCTTAGCAATACCATTATCCTTGTCCATGGTGTTAACTGAACCTTTTCCTTTACAATTACGGGCTTTGTGTCCTTCTTTTCCACACATAAAGCATCTTCCAGTTCCACTGAAACATTCCTCTTGATGCCTCTTCCCACATGACTTACATGAGAGAAATTGAACTTTCTTTCCTCTATGATCATCACGAATCTCTATCTTTCTCTTATTAGCTGAGTCTGGAATCTTACCAAAGTTGAGATTATTGATCATATTATGATATTGCCTATTAGGAATAATAACAATTTTTTCTTTTAAAATTCCATTTCATTTGGTATCTCATGAAGAATATCATTCCATTGTCCATCATATCCTCCATTATCATGAATCCTCCTGTTTCCAGTCATTTTCTAAAACCCAAAAAGAATAGTGTGAGACGAAAAAATCAGTCTAGGATAACAGCATAATAAAGAGGGAGTACCTTCAATATCTAACATCTTATGTTTAATTATAATATGGTTTCCGTAATTCTAATACTATAACCTATACTTATACTTAACCTTGAAGACATCCCTAGACATACCTTAGAAATATCTTTAGGGATCTCACTAAAGTTTTTGCACCCTAATTTCCAAAGGTTAACTAAACCTTCCCTCTGATTCCAAATATAGAGACCCAAAGCTAGATGTACATAGACATTAAATTACTTTTATGTAATACCTAATACATAACAAAAACAGACAAAAAAGGACCGTAATATTTTAGTGTCTTTGGAAACTCAGGATATAATCTTCTAATCATGGTGAATGATCTTCAACATCTCCCATAAAGATCATCCCATTTTTTTCTCTAACCTAAAACCTTTAATTAAATCCTGCGGAAAAGATAACATATAATGGGTGAGCTCAAATTCTTAGTAAAGGTATGCATGGAGTAAATAAAACAAATCATATACATTTGAACAAAAAACATGAACATTTTGATAAAACATCAAAGTCTTGAGCAATGACATAAAACATGGAAGTACGTAAGGCATAGATCATAACGGAACATCAATCATGATAAAATATCTTGGAAATAAGACTTTTAATTTTGGAAAAAAATTAATCACATGATATGATTTCCATAGTAGCCAAGGAATTGCTGCCAAGACCATCTTAGTGGAGAAAGTCCCTTACTGAACCGGGTTTACTTGCCATTCTAGCCCTATATTACTGAACCAGATTTACTTGTCATTTCATCCATGCCTATCTCATGAGATATAAATCTTTACCCAATGCATTGGAGGGAGATATAGGTCCCACCAATCTCATATTGAAATCATTCTTACGTGTTCCACAAAACAATCATAAATCATTCATCATAACCCAAAGAATAAATTGGGTTTCATAAACATCATTCCATCATAACAAAATCCATATAAAACAAATGGATATCATTTCATCATAAGGAAAGTGAAACTATATAAATCATAGAGACATTATACTTGAAACATACACATATGAAATAATTTCATCTTAGATGGAAAATGGTTTTGATAACGTTCTTGAAATGAATTCTCGAGGAAAATATCCTTTCTTCTTGAAAATCATTTTCTATTCAAAAAATAAAATTCAATTTTAAAAGAAAAGGATTTTTTTGAAAATAGTCATGAAATCTTGTAGAGTAATCTTCATGAAAATAAGGTGTTATGAAACCATAAAAAAATCCATTCATGCCGTATAAGTTAAAAAAACATTCTTCTCATACTTTTGCTAGAAAAGTCAAAAAGTACCATGAATGGGAAAAAATGATTCCTTACATACCATGTATTAAAAGTCAAAAATAGGTAAAAGGACATTAAACATACATAAAAAAATCTTTATAAAACTTGGACTGGATGATAAATATAACCCTAGTAAATACTTTCGAATAAGCAATCTCGGATAGAAAACAATTGAGGTTTCCACATTATCCCTTACCTTAGGTCCGATATTCTTCGTACGTATCCGAACCTCCTTTATAATGATTTAAATAATTTCATTGACATATTAAAACATGATTTATATATAATAAATATTCATCATATACATATATATAATATATTTATAAATGGAATGAAATACACCATTCATGGAGATGGTAGGCCGTACGTACGCATGAACGATGTTTTCGATTCCTTATTGAATTGAATGGAATTAAATATATTGAATAATTATATATATATATATATATATATAAATCCAGTAGTATTATTATTTCATATATATAATTATTATTCATTATATATTCTTTATTATCATTCAAGAACGGTTAACAAGAAGAATGAATCTTATCGCATTCGTGGAGACGATAGTCCGAACGTACACACGAGGGATGATATCGTTCCCATGATCATGGAATTGTATTGAAGTGTATGTATACTATTTCAGAATCAATATGACATTACAATAATCACATATAGTTATTATTTACACCATTATACCAATCCAATTATTGTGGTGGTGGAAAACAGATTACACCAAGGCGTGGAGGCGGTATTCTGTACGTATGCACGCGCAGTGATTTCGTTTTCCATAGGACGCATAGAAGATGGAATATGGTTGTTTCATATTTATAATAACACATAAGTATATGATTTATACTGATGTTATAACTTTATAATGAAACAACTAAAGAAGAGGAAGTAGAAGAAGACATAAATTTTAAAGAATTGCTAACAAAAATTATCTCTACTTCGACACGCCTCCTTGAAACCTCCTTTTAGGGAAATAAAATTGGTCTTTGAAGAATAACAGGACCTCTAGAATATTTCTGGGGAAGTTGAGAAGGGAAACGTCTAGGGGTTGGCCAAGCTTGAAGGATCAAAGTTGTGTAAATATGAGAGGGAGGAGGTGCCCTTTTATAAGGGAGGAGAGGGGAACCTTTGGAATCCTGAAAAATATTAGTTTAATATAAATTCATACCCCACATAAAAACCTCCAAAAATGACTTAATTATATAATTAGATGATATAGTGTTGTAATCTCATGAACTAATAAAATTTATACATTTTTTGATCTTATTTTAAACCTTATCATTTTGATTTATCCTTATTTAATCTGTTTAATTTTATTTGTGGTCATAATATAATAAATTTTAAATGGTTATAAATAAACACTTATGTGTTGTTAATTTTCCATTATTAGATACTTTATGACATTTATGACTATATAAATTTCAATTTATTATTTTTAAGTTTTTTTTTAATTTTTAATCAATTTAATAATATGTTATTTTAAAAAAATAACAATATTGTCAATTTTGAAACTATTCATTTATTTGAATTTAAATAAAATCCACATAGAGGATATATTCAAAATAAAATATTTAATAGGTCCCTAACATTTCATATTCATATTTAAAATTAGTGAAGATCATTAAATAGTTCATATAATATTTATTTTACAATTTGAAAACCCATTCATTTGATACTTCTCTTAATAAAATAAATTCTACAACATATTTGTTTAATTATTAAATATACATATTTGTTGCATAAAAATTACAAATAAAATACTAGGATAAAGTTAAATCTTATATATTTCATAAGAATACTTTTAGTCGGATTTATATTCTAAAACACCCAAATTTTAAAATGTTATATTTATTAAATTATGAAGGTGACAACTTTGACATCATTTAAAATAAAATAATATAAGTGTCATATTCACTTTTATAAGACTCCAAACGGTATGTTATTCTTTCATTGAATGATTATGGTGTATATATACACTACCAATAATTTTTGGTCAGGTTTGTGAGCCTTTTAATGGGTATTATTATGTCAATAAAAACTATATTACTTTTGTCACTAAATAAATTATTTCTACATCATTAATTTATAAGTTATTAACGTAATTAAATATCTATTAAAAATTATAAATAAATTACCATGATAAAGAAACAAAATTTATCTTAGAAAATGAGTATTTATAACCGAATTTATATTCTCTATAAACTTATATTAAAAATACTTTAATTATTAAAGTTGAGTGAGACATATTTCACTTTCCTTTAAACAAAATAAACTAAAGGTCTTAATCACCTCCAACTGGGTTCCAATAGATTCCATTTAGACCCAAATATGTCTTAGGACGAAATATAGGATTCCAATTATATTAATACATGTGTGAGGGTAATTTTATAATATTATATTTACCCTTAATTACCCGATTTAACTTTTACTAGGGCAAATAAAATTTTCTGTAGTTTCTATTCATAATGCCCAAAAATAAAAGTAGCTTGTTAAAATAATTTGGACCCACTGATTCCAAATATATAATCCATTTTTCTAAATTTCGTACACAAATGTTACAAAAATTAATTTAAAATTAATCACGTTGTTAAGAAAATGAGTTTTAAAAGTGAAAACATTGCAAAAGATTGAAATGATTATACCTATGAATTCAATGTAAAATCAATGATAATGACATACATTATATTAAATGGTAAAAATATATTCTATTTATTCTGTAAAACCATTAAATTTTATAATTTAACCATATAAATTATTAAGATGGAAAAAGTTGTTTTTAATTAAATTATAGCGTGTTATTACTATTCATTAAAATATGAAAGATATCAGAAAAATATCAAAACATTATCCAATGTAAATTTTCATATCCTGATTCAAAATAAGAAGTTAATTTTTTAAAATTTAACTTATAAACTTGTTAAAAGTTATATTTAAAATGGGTGTGGCATCAAAAGGTGGAAAAAATGCATTTTTTGAAAAATACTTATTTTACCAAAAAATTTATTTTGTTCTCATACTGTGTTCTATAAAATGTGTAAGATGAATTATAATGTCATAAAATTAAAAATGTATTTACTAATATTCAAAACGGCTAGTTTATAATAATATTATAACCATATATCGTTGTTTAGTGAAACCCAGTATTGCGTACAAGACACGCAATCGAGGAAGGATGTGATTACGTGTAATGCAAGCCAAGTCAGGGTTGAGTGTAGTGAAAGACTCCATTGTTGTTGCATATAAAAAAATCACACCATATTTCATTTATACATTGAATATATAATTATATATATATACACACTCAATGTTGCGTAGAATAACTACTATAAAACATACTTGAAATTGTGTGTAACATGATCCAAGATTATTGTTGCGTATACTGCAAGATAATACGGTGTTGCGTATAATGCAAGATGATCTAGATGTAGAGTACAACATAAGATGTGAACGAAATTAAAAATAATATATCTTATAAAATCCCGGGTTGTTACACTGACATATGGTGTCTCTAGTGTGTGACCTGAGGGGTGTATACCTGGGAGAAATTAGTATGTACTTGATGTCTATACACAGAACGTGAGGCTTCAAATTGTAGGATTTCAAAGTCCATTACTTTTCCATAATGTCCATTGGACAAGACTTGGCACATATATGATGCATGGAGGTCTCTCGATGCTTCTGCTTCATGAAAATCCATGACGGACTTGATGCCTTCTACTGCGGTGAAAAATCTAAAATGTGCCTCATAGTACATTCCTCGATGTACATAGAATGAAAATTGGCTTCGAATCATAAATTAATAGTACAGACCTGCTCCTATGTGTAGTTGAAGTACACTAGGGGAGTTGGACACGTCGTAGTGGTGTTTTCATGTTATACGATTTCGGGCATAGTTTATAAAGTTATCATGAATGACTATGGAAATTATAGTTTCTAGGGCCTTAATAGGAAGAGAGAAAAGACCTGTACTTCCTTTTTCCATCTGAAAATTACAAAAACATCATACATTGTAATCCTTAAGTAATTTATTTTTTCATTTTTAAGTTCTAAATTTCCAACGTTTTCTAAACTGAATCCTCTGATACCAACTATCACAACTCGACCTCAGAATTCTTGGAGATGGTTCCATGAACCATGATGTGTAAATTTGTAACAAAACATGCATTGATATTTCACACATCATGTCCCAAATAAAGGATATATTCTGTTCTAGTTCTAGGAAACTAACCTATTCTAACATGCTTCTTCTGTAAAACTGATACCTGAAAAAGTTATTTCAGAAATGTAGGGTGAGAATACAATTACCCAGTAAGGGGTTTTAAAATTACATAATATACAAACTATAACATGTGAAAACATTACTTAACACTTTCCATAAAACATTTCTCTTAATAAATGTTGTAACAAATGTAACATATCAAAACATTATTTTGAGAAATAAAAGTGCACAATTAAAATAATACTAACATAATTACAAAGAAACATGATTCAATTATATGCATGTTCATTTAGAGTAATATTTAAAAGGAATTCTAAATATGTATGAAATATGAATTTTCAAGTATAATTCGAATAATTGAGAGTGGTACATTATCAGAGTTGCAAGTAAAGGTAATAAATTCAATTTTATTCTTTGGAACTGTGAAATATACACTCGCTAATAAATCACTGAGTGTAAAAGAATTTTCGTGCCATAATCATTTACTTCTTCTGATACTCATAAATACTGACTCTTAACCATGGATATTCTACTAGTCGAATATCCACTTGGATACATAATTATCATAAACATAACGAGGGAACATATTATATCAAACCCTGTCAAGACCTTGTGTCATGACTCTAAAATGTTAGTGGCCCCGTGCCATGACCTGATTGTCTCCTGAGAACTATTGATGCGTCGGGGGGATTTAATTAACCAATCCCCAAACCATTATACTAATTCTATTAAATTCATCATACACTACAAATGGTCGTATGTTCAAAATTTCCCATACCAGATTGAATATTTATTTTCTCATTTCATATTATTCAAGGTGTCACATGCCACTTTGAAAAATTTAATTCATAATTCCATAAATGGTCATAAGAGTTCTAATTATTGTCATTAGAATTTACATATATATAGTGAATCGATAATATATGTATTAATTACATAGCTATCAACTTCATGTCTATGTCATTGACTGGTTATTTGGATAAGTGGATTATGACATATGTGATGACAACTACTGCACAAAAAGAAATACAAGTTTTGTTACCTAAAATGATAACAAAAAAATTCTAAGACATTATTAATCAATACATATTGGAATTTCACCTTGATGCATGATAAATTAAAAAGTTAAAGTAAATATATCTGGTGGGGTATAAAACTAATAGATACTCACACATTTATTACTGAAATGCTTTGGAATAACACATCACAAGGGTATAAATAATTCTAAAAATGTAAATCATGAGATTCAACCACAACATAATCCATTTAATATATATATATAAATAAATAATTCATACAAATGAAAATAAAAGTTCAAAAACCCAAATATTATACTCATGTACTCTCCAAAATAACAAAACATGTCATAATTAAAATATTTGGAATATCCACAATTTGGGTATGTGTATGTTTTTCATACAACAAGGTGTATATAATGAGTAGTGTTTTAAAATAAGAAAAAATATACTGAAAAAACATGTTTTATTCTTTGTTAGTAATCCTTTGAAAACTCTAAGTAAATTTTAAGATGAAATATTATTTGCATACACATATATTCATATATCCGAATACACATTATGTATTAAAGTATTTAAACCAAAAATTCATTGACAAGGATATGAATTTGATATTTCATTAAAATTATTTAAAAAATTTCCTAAATATTAAATCATAATATAAAATTTCAATGGTTTATTTATTAAACAAATTTATAAAAATGTAAACCATGATCACACATATAACATATATGAATAACAGGGTATACCTAAGGGTATTACCCCAAACTCATTCAACAAATACATGTTTATCAAAATGTCAATAAATTATTGAAGTCAAATGTTGAGAGACATAAAACTAGCATGGTGTGATGAACCAGACTCTCTTGGTCCTTTCCTTTTCCAAAAATCCAGATCCCAAAGGGGTAGCATCTCGGCGCAACCCAGACCGATTGGCGCGACTGACCGGTGCGACCGATCGGTAGAACCGATCGGCACGACCGATCGGCGCGAATGATCGGTCAGACCGACCAGCGCAACTGATCGGGGAGACCGATCAGAGAGACTGATCAGCGTGACTGATCGGTGTGACCAATCAGCACAACCGATCGGCGCGACCGATCACTGAGACCGATCAGGGAGACCGATCGGTGAGACCGATCAGCGCGACCGATCGATGAGACCGATCGGCATCACCTGGCTTTGTCAGGGTTTTTCTTGTGACATGCGCAAATTGAGATTTAAACCCTTCCTTGACCCCTTTTAAGCTTGTTTTAAAGCCTGGTAGCACCCATAAATGTTATAATTAAATATTCAATAAATTAACCTGGTCTGTGCATCAGTTTAAACCACCCGACCCCTTTAAAAATGTGTAGGGCCGCGTGGTCAACCCATGACACCCGCTCCTTACGCGGTTTGGCGTTTTTATCTCAACTGTCCACGGATCTTATAAACTAAGGGTTATCCATGGTTTCCTTCTTTTCTCAATCACCCTGTGCTAAGAGTACCCTTCGTCCAGACGAGCATCTTTTCATTCAGGCGAACCACATTGCTATCCGTGAAGTTTTGGCACTGGCCTTAGCGTTAATCGTTGATCAACAATTAGGGAATTTCTCCTTTATCTCTCTCTCTTTTGTGTTTCATGCAGGGTGGGAATGCTTCTTTTTCTGTGGAATTGGATAAACCAGACCTAAATAAAGATAATGAACTGGGTTCTATAAAGAAATACGGGGGGCTGTGATCATTGATGTTGTTTTATGTTATGATCATCTTTCTGAATAGCGTGGGCTTACGCCTACTGAAAATCATGGCCGTTGGTGGTCTTTCTCTTTGCACTAATGAACCCCTGGGGATGTTTGAAATGAATTTTTTGTGGTAGTAAACTCCTTCTGTAAAAAGGGCAATTGGTTAACCACGTACACCTGGCTAAATGAATTTAATGTATCAGGATCAACCCTTCTGTGATAACCCCCGGTTAAATCACACGAAATTTAAATCATGGAGTGTGTTAAATCTTATAAATATGAAAATACCTATATGGCCCTATTTTGGGTTGGTGTTAGTGGTTTGGATGTTTTATTTTATGGTCCAATTGCTGGATATGTGGGAGGGGATGAGATCCCTTGTTGATATGGATTCATTGGTTGTGAGTTTTAAGACCGGGTGGTTACCTTGTTTACATCACGAATTAGGGTGGGATCCTCTATTAATGAGAAACCATTTTGGGGGACACAGGGTAGTGTCTCGAGGGTTTCTTTGGTTCTAGTACTTCGGGGGATCTCACTTATCCCCTTGTTGTTGTAACATTACAAGGGAACCGGGTTTGAATGTTTAAATTGACATTTGGCTGGAATCTTTCCTTGGTTATACTTGTTGTGTTAGTTTCCCAAGTAGGTGCATGAACTTATTTAAACATTATTACTGAACGTGAAAACAATAATGGGACAAACGAGTTTTTTTGGCGAGAGTCATGACTCGAACTTGAGTGCTGTTGTGATAAGTAGGTTGTCTGAAGAAAAAACTAACTTAGGATGAGTGGTTGTTACCTATGTATATACTTGTAGTTTTTTGTTTCTTATTCATGCCCCACCGATGTTAAGCACTTAGTGGCGAACACACCCATTTCATGGGGCAGGGTGTTTTTCCCAACACTATTCTTAGTGGCTGGTTATTAGCTCCTTTTTTTCTCCCTTTCCCGGATAGCCCAAGTACTTTCGGGTAGGCTGTGATGGCCTGAGGTCCATTATTAGCTCAAGAATATTCGGGTGGGGTAGTGTTGTGGTTATGGACCAGGTGTGTGTGGGCAGGTGGTTTCACAAGTATCTTCGGGATGAGGCCCAGGTGTCTTCGGGCGTGGCAGTGGATCTTCTAGCCCAGCTGTCTTCGGGCGTGGTGGTGGTTCTTCTATCCTAGGTGTTTTTAGGCGTGGTTACATGTGACAGTTGTGGCCTAGGTGTTTTCGGGTGGGATTCGACAGTGGGACTGCGTTCGGTTGTGGCCCAAGTTTGTGCGGGTGGGTGTGGAAGTGGGACTGCGGTGAGAATGGCGGGATTGGTTCGACACGTAGGATGTCTCAGTAACTAGGGTAAAGTGGCGCGGGGTACCCAAACATCGATGTGATCTTATATATATTACATGGTTTGTGTTACATGGTGAGTGTAGACGGTGAGTGGGATGGGTGAACTCCTTCATAGTAATGGTTGTCTGCTTCTCACGAGACTTTAGTACGTTCCCCCACTTGTGCACAAGAGTCTTTGGTTTTCCCTACTGAGTGTACTTGTATACTCACTCTACGTATATAAAACTTCTTTTAGGTTTTAATGAGGTCTTTGAGGATCACGCAAGACCGTACTAGCTTGGATCATTAGGGCAGTCGCAGTTGCTGTTTTCTTTCTTTGGTACATACCCTTGTAGTCACTTTTGTACCCTGTGGCTTTTACTTTTGGGACATGCATGTGGGAATGTTTTACTTTTGGATTTACTTTTCTTTTAATTGTCGTGCTGTTGGGTTTCATCATCTTATCTCCTGATCCTATAAAACAAAAAGTGTAATGCCTTACACTTGTGTGTAATTTCCATACCCTTGGTGCTAGTCGCCACTCCGGGACCTATAGAAGGTGGGTTTCGGGGGTCATTATGTCTCCTTCAACTTATTGAAGTAAGGGATTAGAAACCTGCTGACCCTTCCCTTCTTTTGGTGGAGGCGGGTCGTGACATAATGGTATCAGAGGCAGGTTGAGAGATAGGATGGAGTCTGGAGTTAGGCACAGTGAGGATTGCATGGGATGGTAAGGCAACAGTGTTGGGTGACCTTGGTGTGTGAATTAGGCTAGGGAAGACCGACTAGGATATGGGATTTTAGCCCCCCCCCCCACCTCGTGATCCGATGCACGGACTCTGGACCTACCGAAGGACCATGTGAGGCCACGCTGAATGTAGGGTAGAGACCCTAAGAAAGTACATGCATCATAATTACTTGTGTTCTTGTGTTTTTGGGATGTCTTGGGAATTAAGAATAAATGAAAAGTTTATGAAATTTTAAGAACAATATTCCGCACTACATGGGCTTAGGCATTCCTTGTTTACCTTACAGCTATGGCACCTGGAAGGCGACCACGTGTGGTACATGCGATTGAGGCCCCATAGACCACATGGGCCGATCAGTAGAGATTTGATTGAGAGGAAGAGGACGACCAGTGGCAGAAGACTCTTCGGGCCTTCCAGCGACAGACCCTCGAGAAGTACGAGGGCATCACCTCTGACATGAAAACAGAAGGCTGGATAGAGGCGCTAGTGATAGCCTTCGGCCTGATTTGGGCCCCGACCGAGTACTGGGTTCCTCTATCCATCAGCCAGATGTGGGGAGTGGCGCGTCAGTGGTGGACACTTTACTTGGGGGAGAGGAAAGAGGCTGAGGTGTCATGGGATAATTTCGAGAAGGGGTTCCGGGCGGAATTCCTCTCCTCGACAATGAATGCGGAAAAGAGACAGGAGCTACTATCCCTCCAACAAGGGAGTATGTCAGTGAGGGAGCTAGGAATCAAGTTCAAAGACCACCTACATTTTTCTCCGGACCACTTTCCCAATGAGGAGTCTCGGGCAAGACGTCTAGAGGAGGCGCTCCGAACCTCCCTCCAGTATGCTATTACACCCTTTACCCTACCAACGTACTTGGAGGTCCAGAAGAAGTCCGAAGTGGTGGAGAGGATGCACGCTCTAGAAGGTGTTTTACGACAGGGGATCCAGCTGGGACCATCGAAGGGGAAGGCCTCCAGCACAAGGCCTCCAACGTCAAGACCCTCCAGGTTCCGACCCACAGGGAGCAGGCCGCAACAGTTTCAGTTTCGATCCCCCGGTCCTTGACCTTTTCCTTCGGGCCCGAGACCACAATGCTTCTTTTGTGGGAGCCATGGACATCTCTGGAGTCAGTTCCCGGACTGGGTACAGTACGGCGGTGGCGGACATCTCCAGCACCCACCCTAGCAGCAGCTTCCAGCCAGACCTTTCCAGAAGTAGCAGTAGGGATAGCGAGCTCCCGCTCCTCCGGGGACAGACGTAGGAGGAGGAGGCCGACCTCAGGGTGCTCCTCAGGGACCCCGACCTGGGCATGGTCGGGTAGGTGGCCGATAGCCGAGGGGAAGAGGAGCTGGGCGTGGATAGCTACATGTCGCTGAGGCAGTAGTTCTACCAGGGACGGAGGTTGTTCGAGGTACGATCAGTTTGTTTAGAACTCTTGCTTATGCCTTGTTCGATACCGGAGCTTCGCACTCCTTCGTTTCACCCAGTCTAGCCCGTGCCTTGGGACTATATTCCAAGAGACTTCCAGTGCCCCTAGTGTTGAGAACACCAGTCAGAGGTCAGACCAACTTGTTGTTTGTTTGTCGGGGATGCCGACTGATGATAGGACCACATCATTCGGTTAGGGATCTTCTTATGCTGTAGATACATCCATACAATTTCATCCTAGGCATCGATTGGTTATTTTTTGTGTGTGTCGTCATCGACTGTTTCTGGGGCAGGGTTGTGTTCTCGGACATGGGCGGCCGGCGTGTTACCTCCACCGGTGAGCGGAGCAGGGAGGAGGGCAGCAGGCGAGAGGATCCCCTCCCCTCCTTGTTGGCCGAGCTATCAGTGGAATCAGTAGATGCTGAGATGGTGGAAGTGCCCGAGGTTGTCCGTGAATTTATCGACTTATTTACTGAGGAGTTAAAGACTCTACCCCCTCGAAGGGATATCGAGTTCGGGATAGACCTGCAGCCCGGTGCTCGTCCGATCTCAATGGCTCTTTACCGGATGGCACCTTCAGAGCTATGGGAGTTGCGGATCCATATTGATGATCTAATAAATATGGGTTATGTTTGTCTGAGTGCGCCACCGTGGGATGCTCTAGTCTTTTTCGCAAAGAAGGCATATGGTGGTCTCAGGTTGTGCATAGACTACAGGAGGGTGAATCAGGTGACGATCAAGAATCGCTACCCTCATCCGAGGATAGACGATCTTTTCGACCAGCTGAAAGGGGAAGGATGGTTCTCGAAGATCGACCTGTGGTCTGGGTACCACTAGCTGAGAGTGAAGGAGGGTGACATACCCAAAACGGCATTCAGGTGCAGATATGGACACTTCGAGTTCGTATTCATGCCCTTCGGTGTTACGAATGCCCCGACTGTGTTCATGGCGCTTATGAACTCCATCTTCCTGGAGTACCTAGATCAGTTCGTAGTTGTGTTAATCGACGACATCTTGGTCTACTCAAGATCACAGGATGACCATGCAGAGCACCTGAGGACAATTCTGGAGGACCTCCAAAATCATTAGCTCTATGGGAAGTTGTCGAAATGCATATTCTGGACATGAGAAGTGCACTTCCTCGAGCATGTGGTGTCTGAGCAGGGGGCAATGATGGACTCATCATGGGTTGAGGTAGTTGTTTCTTGGGCATCAACCAAGATTGTGGTCGAGGTCCGTAGTTTCCTCGGGCTGGTGGGTTACTATAAGAGGTTCGTACCCAACTTCTCCCAAGTTGCAGGCCCTTTGACAGCCCTAACCAAGAAAGACCAGGTTTTCGTGTGGAGTGAGAAGTGCGGGTCAGCCTTCAGCTATCTGAAGGAGAAGTTGGTCAGTGCCCCAGTGCTGAGATTTCCAGAAGAAGGGGTGGTGTATGAGGTGTTCTACGATGCTTCAGGATAGGGCATGAGATTTGTGTTGATGCAGAAACAATGGGTGATATACTATGTGTCCAGGGAGCTACGCCCTCATGAGCGTGATTACGCCACCCACGACCTGGAGCTTGCAGCGGTCGTTTTTGCACTAAAGTTATGGCGGCAGTACATCATCGGAGAATGCTTTGTGGTCTTCATAGATCACAAAATCTTGAGGTATATCTTCTCCTAGTGGGACCTAAACATGTGACAACGGAGATGGGTGGAGTTCGTCCAGGATTACGACTTTGAGATCTCTTATAATGAAGGAAAGGGCAATGTAGTGGCCGATGCCTTGAGCGGGAGGATGCAGAAGGATGCGGTCTGAGAGTTGGCGGACACCTGAAAGGCGATGGAGGAGTTGGCTAACATAGACCTGGATGTGAGGACGGATGGTGGTAGAGGATTCCTATATCAGATGGAAGTGCAGTCATCTCTGTTGCAGTAAGTGGAGGAGTCTCAGTGGGGAGACCCAGAGTGCGAAGAGATGCGTGAATGAGTTGACCAGGGCAATGCTCTGGAAGGATGGACAGAGGATGTTCAGAAACAGATTCTTTTCTAGGGAAGGTTGTTTGTTTTAGGACTGATGCATGGAAAGGTTCTCAGTGAGTTCCACAACTCACCGCCGGCGGTACACCCATGGGTTTCCAAGATGTACCAATGACTGAAGAGACAGATTTGGTGGCACGGAGTGAAGCAAGTAGAGGTAGAGTTTGTGGCCAAGTGCTTAGTGTGTCATCAAGTGAAGGCTGAAAACCAAGTTTCAAGCGGCCTACTGCAGTCTCTAGATGTACCCGAGTGGAAGTGAGATGGCATATTAATGGATTTCATCACGGGACTTCCCAAGGTTCATGGGGAAGACGACACCATCTGGGTGGTAGTGGACTGGTTGACGAAATCGGCCCACTTTCTTGCGATCAGGGAGTCAAGTACTGTGGATGCTTCGGCACCAAAGTACGTGGATGAGGTGGTGCGGTTGCATGGAGTTCTGAGGTATATAGTCTCGGATAGGGATGCATGGTTTACATTGCAGTTCTGGATAGGATTGCAGCATGCTTTTGGCACACAGTTACGCCGTAGCACTACTTTCCATCCCCAGACAGATGAAAAAACAGAGCGCACCATCCATACCGTGGAGGATATGCTACATGCATGTGTTCTAGACTGAAGAGGATCATGGGTGCGACAATTTCCCCTGATAGAGTTCACCTACAATAATAGCTATCACTCTACCATTGTTATGGCCCCGTTTGAAGACTTGTACTGGAGGACATGCCGTTCACCTATGTGTTGGGCCGAAGTAGGAGAGGCAGGCATCCTTTCCCCGGAGGTGGTGCGGAGCATGAAAAAGAAGGTTAAGATCATACGGGAAAGGATGAAGGTGGCCCAGGACCAACAGAAGTCGTATGCTGATACCAGGAGGAGGCCCTTGGAATTTTAGTTTGGAGACCACTTGTTCTTAAGGGTCTCCCCTCAGCGCGGACAACGGAGGTTCGGCAAGGGGAGTGTGCTTTCTTGTAGTTTTATCGGGCCCTTCGAAGTGTTACAGTGGGTCGGCGAAGTGGCCTATCAGCTAGCGTTACCACCACCATTACTGAGGATACATGATGTCTTCCACGTGTCCCAGCTCTGTCAGTATCTGCACGAGGATTCACACATCCTCGGCTGGGGAGAGCTGGACATCGAGGATGAATTGACTTTTGTGGAGAGAGCAGTGATGATCAAGGATCGCAAAGAAAAGGTGTTTCGTGGGAGAACCATTCCCTTGGATTGTGTGTTGTAGAGACATGGTAGGATTGAGGAGAGTGCGTGGGAGAGGGAATCATAGATGCATGCCGAGTACAAAAAGTTGTTTAGAGTTATGTTCTGTTGTTATAGCTATTTTGGTAGCATGTTTTACCATGTTGGCTATGAAATTCTAGTTTTATTTTTTCCTTTTAATGTGTGTGAAATGTCCTGGCTATGAGGGAGGAGAGAACCCGACCCCTAATCAAGACTCATTAAGGTGGATGCGATTAAACCCATGTGGGTGAGTCAGTGCCGCCAAAAGTGAATAATATCATGACATGGGGAAAGAGACTCTCCAACCCCCACATGCCTGGGAAGTTTGACATGATATGTTGCTTGGTTCGTGACAGGAAAGTGTTCTTAGTTAACAATGAGGTTCACTCTTGAGAGGTATCTTTCGAGGTGGTTTTTCGGACCCGCTCTTTCCTTCTGGGTTGTTTAAATTCTCGAGGGCAAGAATAGTTTGAGAGGTATCTAATGTGACGACCCAGACTTTCTTGGTCCTTTACTTTGCTAAAAATTTGGATCCGAAAGGGGTAGCGTCTCGGCGCGACCGATCGGTGAGACCAATCGGTGAGACTGATCGGTGAGACTGATCGGCGCAATCGAGACCGATCGGTGAGACTGATCGGCGCGAGCGAGACCGATCGGCATGAGCGAGACCGATCGGTGAGACTAATCGGCGTGAGCGAGACCGATCAGTGAGACCGATCGGCGCGACCGAGACTGATCGGTGAGACCGATCGGCGCGACCAATGGGGGAGACCGATCGGCGTGACCAATCGGCGGGACTGATCGGCGTGACCGAGTGGCGCGACCGATCGGTGTGACCGACCGGCTAGACCGATCGGGGAGACCGATCGGTGAGAATGATCGGTGCGACCGATGGGTGAGACCGATCAGCGTCACCCGGCTTTGTCGGGGTTTTTTTAGTGACACGCGCAAATTGAGTTTTAAACCCTTCTTTAACCCCCTTTAAGCATGTTTTAAAGCCCAGTAGTGCCCATAAATGTTATAATTAAATATTCAATAAATTAACCTGGTGTTTGCATCGATTTAAAGGACCTGACCCCTTTAATAACGTGTGGGGCCGTGTGGTAAACCCATGAACCACGCTCCTTACTTGGTTTGGTGTTGTTATCTCAACCGTCTGTGGCTCTTATAAACTAAGGGTTAGTAGTGGTTTCCTTCTTTTCTCTATCACCCTGTGTTAAGAGTGTCATTCATCCAGACGAGCAGCTTTTCGATCAGGTGAACTGCATCGCTATCCGTGAAGTTCCACCCCCCGACCTTATCGTTGATCATTGATCAACAATTAGGGAATTTCTCCTTTGTCTCTCTCTCTTTTGTGTATCATGTGGGGTGGGCATGATTCTATTTTCGTAGAATTGGATAAACCAGACCTAAATAAATTTAATGAATTGGGTTTTATAAAGAAAGACGGGGGGCTGCGATCGTTGAGGCTGTTTTATGTTATGGTCTTCTTTCGGAATTGTGAGGGCTTAGGCCTACTGAAAATAATGGTTGTTTGTGGTCTTTCTTTTTGCACTAATGAAACCCTGGGGATGTTTGAAATGACTTGTTTTTGGTTGTGAACTCCTGATGTAAAAAGGGAAATTGGTTAACCACATACACCTTGCTAAATGAATTGGATGTACTTGGATCAACCCTTCTATGATAACCCCTAGTTAAAGCACACACAATTCAAATCATGGAGTGTGTTAAATCTTATAAATCTGAAAATACCGGCATGGCATTGCTTTGTGTTGGTGGTAGTGGTTTGGTTGTTTTCATTTATGGGCTGATTGCTGGAGATGTAGGAGGGGATGGTATCCCCTCTTGATATGGATTCGGTGGTTGTGAGTTTTAAGACCGGGTGTTTACCTTGTTTACATCACGAATTAGGGTGGGATCCTCTGTTGATGAGAAACCATTTTGTGGGACATGGGGTAGTCTTTCAAGGGTTTCTTTGGTTTAAGTACTTCAAGGGATCTCAGTTATTCCCTTGTTGTTGTAACATTACAAGAGAACCGGGTGTGAATGTTTAAATTGAAGTTTGGAAGGATTCTTTCCTTGGTTATGCTTATGATGTTAGTTTCCCATGTAGGTACATGAACATATTTAAACATTATTACAGAACATGAAAACAAGAATGGGACAAACGTGTTTTGTTGGAGAGAGTCGTGACTCGGACTTGAGTGTTGTTTTGATTTGTAGGCTGTCTGAAGAAAAACCTAACATTTGGTGAGTTCATTTACCTATATATATACTAGTAGTATTATGTTTCTTGTTCACGCCCCACCCATGTTAATCACTTTGTGCCTAACACCCCCATTTCATGGGGGAGCGTGTTTTTCCCAACACTATTCTTAGTGGCTGGTTATTAGCTCCTTTTCTTCCCCCTTTCCCGGATAGCCCAAGTACCTTCGGGAAGGCTGTGATGGCCTGAGGTCCATTATTAGCCCCAGAATCATCAGGCAGGGTAGTGTGGTGGTTATGGCCTAGGGGTGTGCAGGCAGGTGGTTTCCCAAGTATCTTCGAGATGAGGCCCAGGTGTCTTCAGGCGTGGCAGTGGATCTTCTAGCCCAGGTGTCTTCAGGCGTGGGAGTGGCTGTTCTGGCCTAGGTGTTTGCAGGTGTGGTTACGTGTGACAGTTGTGGCCTAGGTGTTTGCGAGTAGGATTTGGCAGTGGGACTGCGTGCAGTTGTATCCCAGGTGTGTGCGGGTGGGTGTGCCAGTGGGACTGCGGTGAGAATGGCGGGATTGGTTCGACGCGTAGGATGTCTCACTAACCAGTGGGAAAGTGGCACAGGGTACCCAAAAATCGATGTGCTCTTATATATATTACTTGGTTTTCATTACTTGGTGAGTGTAGCCAGTGAGTGGGATGGGTGAACTCTTTCATAGTAATGGTTGTCTGCTTCTCACGGAACATTAGTACGTTCCCCCACTTTTCTAGAAGAGTCATTGGTTTTCCCTATTGAGTGTACATTTATTCTCACCCTATTTATATAAAACTGCTTTCTAGTTTCCAGGTGGACTTTGGCGATCGCGTAGGACCGTACTAGCTCGGATCTTTGGGGCAGTCACAGTTTCTATTTTCTTTCTTTGGTACTTACCCTTGTAGTCACTTTTGTACCCGGTGTCTTTTACTTTTGGAACATGCATGTGGGAATGGTTTACTTTTGGCTTTACTTTTCTTTTACTCTTTGTTTTGTTCTGTTTCATCATCTTATCTCCCAATCCTATAAAACAAAAAGGGTAATTCCTTCCACTTGTGTGTAATTTCCATACCCTTGGTGCTAGTCGCCACTTCGGGACCTATGGAAGGCGGGTTTCGGGGGTCATTATCTCTCCTTCAACATAAAGAAGGAAGGGCTTGGCAACCTGCTGACCCTTCCATCCTTTTGGTGAAGGCGGGTCGTGACACCTGGAAGGTGATTTATACAAACTATATAATTATATTAAACCATGTATACTATATACATATATATATATATATATGATCTGTACAAAACATAATTCTATTTGTTTTAAAACACTACATAAGCGTGAAAATCGATGATTAAAGGTCTTAAATTTGGATACAATAACAAAAAAAATATAAAACTATACAGTTTTATACATATATATGTGTGTGTGTGTGTGTGTTTGTGTGTGTGTGTGTGTGTTCCTGAATTTATATAAGCTATGCAAAAAAGTTTTACATGAGAGAAATTATCTTTTAGATTTAGAAATACTACATAACCCAATTTCTAAACGTCCTGGAATCAGGTAATAGGGTTTTTCTCAAACATAAAAGATGTACATATATATATAATGGTGTACATATTTAAATATATAAACTTCGAAACAATTATAAAATCAGTATAAATCCCCTACGTTCATAACACTATTTGAACACAAAAACTAGGAGGCCAAGGATCGGTATAAGACAAAATGTTAACAGAACCATAGGGTTATATATATATATTTTTGATTATATATATATATATATATCATTTCAAACAACAAATACAAGGCAACATAAATTCCCTTACCTTAGTTTGAGGAGGAAGAGGGGCTCAGGGATTTCGTTGATGGAGGATTGCTATAAGCTTGAGTGGGGAATGAACTGAGGGGTTTATGGGGTGTAACTGGTTGTTTATAAATAGTTTAAAATATATATAATTAATTATTATAATTTTAGAAAAACTGAGGCCTATTCGGTTCATAAAAATACCATAGGGGTCGGTCTTCATGGAATGTGAGGTCAAGGAGGATGAACGGGTCACAAATTTGGATAATCGATGCAAGTGGGAGTAGAATACGTCCCTAGTGCTGCGCAAGCAGAGAAGTAGAAGACACCATGGGATGAGCAGAACTAGAAAATGAATGCATGACAAGGATAGAATCTGGGCTTGATCTGATGGTTGGGGTGAGTCCATGAGATTTAAAGGATGAACGATGGAGATTAAGTGGAGATTGATTCAGTAGTGGAGGAAAAACTGTGGATTTTAAAAATGATGGATGAATTAGATTAGATATAAATTTGATCAGATGGATTAGATCAACATGGTATTTTAAAAATCTCAGATGACCGAGATTAAATCTACGTTGGATTGGACGATAGACAGAAAAGGCTGAGGATACTACAGTTGTAAGGAGTAGAGAGACAGATTGAAATAGATTCCCATATTGTGCGTGATGCTATCAAATGATCTGGATTCGATCTTGGCTATTTTCCATCACCCCACATCAAATCAGAGGAGGTTTTACAGCCCTTTATAAGCCTGGATCTCTTGGCCGTATGCCACATTACTCAAACCCCCCCCCCTCCCAGTACCGCCCCGTACCAGGTTCTACGGGCGCACTCTTGTGCCCACCCATGCCTTTGTGCTACCCCTGCACGGTGGTTCCTCTAGTTCCCTTTTGCAATCACATGTTCCCATTGGGGTTTCGATGCCCCGACTCGGGCCGGCCGATTCTGAGGCTGAGGGTTGGGC
This sequence comes from Viscum album, assembly GCA_963277665.1. NCBI lineage: Eukaryota > Viridiplantae > Streptophyta > Magnoliopsida > Santalales > Viscaceae > Viscum > Viscum album. The sequence continues at coordinate 32,002,782 of OY728159.1, forward strand.
TCAACCACCTAATGTGTGCTGCCTCCCTCATCTAGGTAAGAGGGCTATTGCCTAGTGGGTATATTTTTTTTATAAACAGACATCTCACAAAATAAACCATAAAATCATAGAAAAATAAATATATTAATTTTATCTATAAGTAGAATATCATACCTTTTATAAAACATTATTTTCATAATAAACATTAACACATTATGGTACACTAATTAAATTACACTTTTCCTTCACAATGAGCAATACTATAATTATTTATAAACATGTTTACAAATCCAGAGATAAAAATCATACCTCCCATTAAACCAAAATTTATAACTTAAAATTTAATATTTATATACAAAAAACTATTCTAGTATTATCAGAGACCTTGTTTAAGCATTAAGAATGAAAACATTTACAAGATATTTAAAATATATGAATGGTTTTTGAAATCCTCACCACATTTTAAAATCACACTATGTGTAGTTCAAAATATTAAACCATTTTCCTTTTAAGGATCATAATAAGAGGGATTATTATAATTTCATTTCATAACTTAAATACTTTGGAAAAATAAATTATACATAGCTATTTTTAATTAATCCACCAAAATACAAAAGGCTATAATTATAGCCGTTAGAACTCAACGATCACAATCATCTCCCACGGTCAACCAAGGGGTAATGGCCGGGATGATTTCTTATAAAACAAAACATTTGGGTGTCCAAAACACAAGACAATTGAAGAAGATAGTGCACATTATTCCACTGATGCTCAGTTCTGTTGTAGTGGTTGTATCCATACTAATGTTTGTTGTGATGGATATGAAGAACCCATTTTATCTTCTTGTGGTGTTTTTTGCTTTGGATTGACTCTTTGTAATTATAATAGGCCTTTTAATATGTATTTTTGGTTAGTATGGTTTTTCATTTACCATGTTGTAATATAAACACTTCGGTGTTTTATATAAATGACATATCTAGTATTTATAGTTTGAATATTTTCTTCGAATAACATGTATATAAAACCATAACATTAATATTACTTGAGATATTAGTTTTGGGGCATCACATTACTTACTCCTAGAATGAATTGAGTCCTCACAATTCATTTCAAACAACCTTGCGAAAAGAGACTCTATGAAGTTCTTCTCCACATCCTCCATCGTGGGAGATCCTTATATGTGGCCATGTGAATACCCAAGGTGGTGTTCAAATCTTATTCTTCACTAGCTCAAACACACCTTGTACAAAATGGATTAAACTCATGCAGTTTACACTCGGACATTCATAGGGAGGCTCGATTGGTAGAGATTTCATAGACGTTTGAATGAACAAAATCTCTTAAGACTCGTCAAGTCGTCTCTTGTATGAGGATGAAAAGGTTGTAGACATGGTAAGATAAACTGAAGCACATGATTTGGTTCATGTAGGCTGTGTGAAGGTTCCCCTACAAGGTAGCCTCTTGAAACCTTACCCTTGCTATAAAGATTTGGTAAAGTGTGAATCTTAACAAAAGACTTTCATGGTACTTTCCCCTTCGCCTATACTTAGCGAGTTGGGAAGTGGATATATAGTGGTAGATGTAGGAATTCCCTTGGAATGAGAAACAAATGTCCAGATAGTTCAATATCCTGTGAAGATGTTTTTTAGTTCTTCGTAGGTTTGCAAAGGAAGGTACTCTTCTGCACATGTTCTGAACATAATGGTCTCTAGTACCTCAATGGGAGGAAAAAAGATTTGGGTCTATCCATCCATCTGAAAATAAATTTTTTTCATGAAAATCCATTCAGTTAAACACAAACAATAAAAAGATAGAATAAATAGGAACAAAAAATTGTATTTTCAGAAAAAAACTAGTACACTACACCCAGAACTACTGATTTCCCTAGATCCCAGTTACAAGAATCCCCAAAAGAATTTCAAAATCTCCAATACCCCTGAACCAAATGAATTTCGAGTAGTCTGGTTCATTCTTGAGGGTGCACTTATAGTGTCTCTAGAGTGTTACTTGAGGGGTGTATATCCGAGAGACATCAGTATGTACTAGATGTATGTAAATAGAATGTGAGGCTTCAAATTCAGAGATTTCAAAGTCCATTACTTGACCATAATGACCATAGGACAATACATGGCACATATATTCTACGTGGAGGTCTCCCACTGCTACAAATTCTTGGAAATCCATAAGGGACTATATGAAAATAATGATGGTGAAGCATCTAAGAAGTCCCTCGTAGTACATTCCCCGACGTGCGTATCATGGAGATTGAGTTTTCATCACAAACTGGTAGTGCAAAACTGCTCTTCGGTGGAGTTGAATTATATGGGGAGAGTTGAACACATTGTAGAGGTGTTTGAATGTCATACTAATATGGGAAAATATTACAATGTTATCATGGAAGACTATGAAAATTATGGTTTCTAAGTCTTCAATTGGAAGAGGACAAAGACTTGTATTTCCATTTTCCATCTGAAAATTGGGAAAACATCATAATTAGTTGAAGAGGACCATGTCATGATGTATATAAATATTGCATTACTTTAGAAGAATACATAATAGATAACAAAAATAGACACCCAAGGACTGTATTAGTTTAGTGTCATTGGAAAATTGTAAAATAGTCTTCTAATCATTGTGAAAGATCTTCAACATCTCCCAAAAAGATCTTCCCCTTTTGTTTTCATACCTATAACCTTTCATTATATCTTGGGGAAAATAAAACTTATAAAGGATAAGCACAAATGCTTAGTAAGGGTAGGCATGGAAAAAATAAAACAAACCATATACATTTGAACATAAAAACATGAACATAATGTTTAAACATCAAAATCATGAGTTGTGAAATAAATCACAGCAGTATGTAAGGCATTGTTCATAAAATAACGTCAATAATGATAAAATAGCATGGGGAAAAAACTTTTAATTTTAGAAACCCCTTAATAACATGATATGATTTCCATAGTATCGAAGACATTAATGCCAAGACCATCATAGTGGACAAAGTCCATTACTGAACAAGGTTTACCTACCATTCCAGCCCTGTATTACTGAACCAGAATTACTTGTCATTCGAGCCATGTATATATAATGAGATATAAATAATTTCCCAATTAATTGGATAGAGATATAGGTCCCATCCATCTGATAATTAAACCATTATTATGTGTGCCACAAAATCATAAATCATACATCATAACCTGAAGAATAAAATGGGTTTCATAAACATCATCCCATCAAAACATAATCCATATAAAACAAATGGATATCATTTCATCATAAGAAAAATAAAAACATGTAAATAATATATACATTATACATTAAATATAATCTTTCTAAATAATATCATCTTATATGGGAAATATATTTGATAAAACACTTGAAATGAATTCCTGTGTAAAATATCATTTCTTCATGGAAATAATTTTTATTTCAGAAAATTCCTTGTAGTTTTAAGAGAAAAGGATTTTTGTTAAAAATAATACCAAAATATTTTAGAAGAAAATTCATAAAAATAAGGCGTCATGAAACTGTAAAAATCCGTTCATTAAGAATAAGTTTTAAAAAACATTCTTCTCTTAAATTTTCCAGAAAGTCAAAAAAGTACATCATAATGTAATCAAAAGAATGATTCCATCCATACCTTGTGGTAAAAGTAAAACGAGTAAAAATGACTTTAAACATACATGGAATAATAGTAAACATTTTATGAAAACATTTTTGGAAATCAAGGATGTTGATGATAAACATAACCCCAGTAAATACTTACTGATAAACAATCTCAGATCAGAACGAGATTGGAATAATTATCCCTTACCTTAGGTCTGATATGCTTCGTGTATATCAGAACCTCCTATATAATTATTTAAATAATATTAATGATATATTAAAAAATCATAATTATTTTTATGATAAAATTTATGATCATATATTTATCTGTTTTCTAGTAACATTTCATTGTTACTCATTGTTTGGGTATTAACTGCTTTATTTTCATACGTATGTTTTGTCGGATAAGTTCATATTCCACTTTTTAAGTTATAGTTATATCATATAAAGAATGGTATTTGTATAATATATATCATATTTATTCATTCCATTCGTTTATATAATCAAGGTTTAATGAAGATCATGTAGAATGAATCTCATCGCACCATGGAGATGGTAAGCTGTACGTACGCACGCGCGATGATATCATTCCCATAATTATTGAATGGTATTGGGGTAGATGATATAATATATCATAATTATTATCATGTTATAATAACCATATATAGTTATTCATTACACCATTATACCCATCCATGTAATGTGGTGGTGGAAAACAGATTACACCGCGGCCTGGAGATGGTATTCCGTACGTACGCACGCGCGGTGATTTCATTTTCATAGGATGAATAGAAGGTGAAATGGGATTATTTAATATTTATAATAACATATCAGTATATGATTTATACTAATGTTATTACTTTAAAATGAAACAAATAAAGAATTAGAAGTAGAAGAATAAATAAATTTGAAAGAATCGGTAAAGGATATTATATATTCTTTGACGCGCCTCTTCAAAACCTCCTCTTTGGGTAGTAAAGCTGGTATTTGAAGAAGACCAGGACCTATAATATGTTTATAGGGAAGTGGATAAGATAAATTAATAGGGTTTGGCCGACCATGAAGGCTCAAAATGTTGTTAATAGGAGAGGGAGGAGGTTCCCTTTTATAAGAGAGGAGAGGGGCACTTTTATATACCTCTAAAATATTAATTTATAATAAACCGAAAAACCACTTCCAAATTCACTCAATTTTGAATATGAGATGAGATGGGGTGGTAATATCATTATGCAATAAAATTTAGACATGTTTGTAATTTATTTTAAACCTTATCAACTTTATTTATCCTTATATAATCTATTTAATTTTATTTGTGGTAATAATATTCTAAATTTATAATTGTTATAAATAATTACTTATGTGTTGTGAATTGTCCATAATTGAATAATTTATGACATTTTATACCATATAAATTTCAATTTCTAATTTCTAATTTTTTTTTGATTTTTAAACAATTTAATAATATGTTATTTTTATAAAATAACAAGTATTGTCAATTTTTACACTACTTATTTATTTGAATTTAAATTAAATCCACACAGAGTATATATTTGAACCAAAATAATTAATAGATTCATAAAATGTCATATGTATCTATAATATTTGTGGATCTAATTTAATAGTACATATAATAATTATTTTAATATTTTATAAACATTGATTTGATATTTCAATCAAAAAAAATAATTTCTACAAATCTATTGTGTCACCATTAATGATAATTATTTAATCCCTAAAAATTAAAAAAAAATTCACATGATGTAGATAATTTTATATTATTTTTTGTGACTATTTATTTTCTATGTGCTATGAATTTTATCACTAAATTAGAATTATTATACATATAAGATATAAGAGAGTGACATGTTGTCACTTTCTTTGGTTTTAATAATAATTACATTCCTTTCATGGTAAAAATCTGTTAAATGAATATATTATGACCGTTAGGTGATATGGGTCAACTTTTACTCATCCAATATAATTTTTTCAGGTGTTAGGGTAATTCAATAATCTTATTTTTACACTTAATTACACAATTTACCATTAACTGTAGTAAATTAAATTTACTAAAGTTACTATTCACAATGTCTAAAAATATAATGTATCCTATTAACATAATTTGGACCCACTGATTTCAAATATGAAAATTCATTTTTCCAAATTCAGAACACAGAAGTTTCATTATATAATTTGAAATTAATCATGCTGTTGAGAAAATGGTTTTTAAAAGATAAAAAATTGAAAAATTTTGAAATGTTTTTACCTATGAATTCAATGTTAAATTATTGATAATGACATACATTATATTAAATTGTAAAAATATATTCTATTTATACTCTAAAACCATTAAATATTATAATTTAACCATATAAATTATCTTGATAAAAAATATTGTTTTTAAATAAAATTTAGCGTATTTTTACTATTCATCAAAATATGAACGTTAATAGAAAAATATTAAAAAATTATTCAAATTATATTTTTATATTATTATTCTAATAAATATGTTTATTTTGTCAAATTAAACTCATAAATGTGTTGAAAACAAGATTTAATGTGTCTGCGCCATCAAAAGGTGGCAAAACTTCATTTTTTGAAAAAATACTTATTTATCCCAAAAAAATTTCTTTTGATCTCATTCCATGTTCTAGAATATGTGTAAGATGAATGATAATGTTATAAAATAAAAACTTTGGGTAATACTATTCATAACGTCTAGTTAATATTAACATTTTAACAATATATCGTTGTTTAGTGAAACATGGTATTGCATACAACACACACTATTGAGGATGGTCTCTCTTTCGTGCAACACAAGATAGGAATAGTGTTTGCGTATACTACAAGCTAATACGGTGGTGTATATAGTGCAATCTAATGTTGGTGTAACCTACAACACAATACATCAATGAAATTAAAAATAATATTTCTCATAAAATCTCGGGGTGTTACATTCTACCCCCCTTAAAATGAATTTCTCCCCTAAAATTCATCGGGGTTATAAATGGTTTACTACTTGAAATATTCTTTCATAAAAACCCACATCGTTAAAACTAATACTAAAAACTAATTTTAAAAACTAAAGTATGAAACTTAACAGTTACCCAAATTAACAAATCCCTGGGTTTCCACATAAGGGAACATAGGTGAAAATGTGGAAATGGAAGGAGAATCTAACCATCACGTTCTAATGGAGAGGGGTATAGAACATAGATATGAAAAAAAGCAATCACAAAGCCAGAAATTTGGGATTATATAAGGTACCATATGATTCATCAGATATCAGGGAACTAGGACAACATTTTTGGTTTTCAATATCATTTCCCTAAAGTTGATGGATTTTTGCATAAGGATAAATAATTACTTGATTTCTGTGTAATATCATCATTGGTCATTCCATAAACAATTTCCACTTCATCTCTTATTTAAAGAAATTAATTTGAACATTTCATTCTTTAAATGTTAGTAGATAATGCAATAGAATGATAGGTTATTCCATTTGTCTCAAAAAGTTAGCAAAAGTTATTAAATATACATAAGTCCATATATGGTGAGATTAACTGTATATGATTCCAAAAATGGACTTATACTTAAACTATCACACATCTTAATAAAATATAAGTAATTTCTACTAAACAGGGACTTTATATTGGCCATTGGTAGGTGGTAAAGTCCTGTTGCACTTCGGTTGTGGGTTCGATTCCCGCATCCTTGTCCAACGTGATAGGGTGTTGCGCATCCTACGAGTTTTCTTTATTAAAATACTATACTACTACAACTTTTTAGAAATAATATCAAAAATTTCTAGCCTTAAAAAATAATATCTAATGTCTAACTTAATCCATTCAAATATTTGGGCTTATCCAAAATACTTTCATCGAATCTCATAGTATAAAGAAAAAGATTACTAGAGAGGTCATATACAAAGCATGTGATTACCATCATTTATCCATCGTACATCAAAAGATATATCATGTTGGTCATATTCCAAACATGTGAATAACTAAATCATGTATTCTTATGAAACATGAATTACCATAAAACCGTAGTGAAAACATCAATTCTATCAAAAGTTAATTATTTCCACATACCAAAATCCCAAAATTTCCATATTCTCAAACCATGATGTCACTTTGTCCTTATATCAGTATTGAGCTCACAAATACTATCAAACATATAATTATCTCTGTATCCCTTCATTATGATCATATCATCTTCTTTCTAAAAATATTTCAATCAAATTTCATGGTTTCTAGTACCAAACAATTATTGAAAACCAATACATAGATATTCCAATATTCCATAATACTATAAATGAGATTCCATAACACTATTTTGGATTCCCTTTAATTATACACTTAATAATTCCATGACATCGTTGTCATATTCAAAATAACTAATAGTTATCACATGTGACTCCCCTTTGTCCTTTTCCTTATGAGGTTGTTGATGTCGATCATCATTAACCCTTGGATTAGGGCATTGGTTAACATAATGCCACATTTCCTTGCACTTGTAGAATTGATGTGTTGGTGGTGCGTTCTCTGTAGTCTTTTCTCTATTCAAATCATTTTAAACCTTTTCCCATTACTTCTATACTCAGCTACTCGATGACCCTCTTTTCCACACTTAAAACATTTTCTAGTCCCTTTAAGACAATCTCCACCATGCTTCTTCCAAAACTTTTAGCATAACGAAACATTCATATTCTTTTCACCATTGCTTTGAAAGTTTTCCATGAACTCCATGTTTCATTTCTTTTAAAAACCATGAGTTGGATATGTAAAACCAACTTAAATTTATACCTTGATATCAAAATACACAATTTCTTCATTGCTACTGAAGTCTCTTATAGATAATTCCCATAAATGATTTGGTTTTAATCAACTGAAGAAAAAATCAACTTTACATTCAGGTTGGATGATAAAGCCATATGCATACCTTGCAAGCCTTTTAAAATTTTCCTCATATATTCCAAAGGATTCATCATCCCTTTTCATAAGATCAAGGAACTCATTTTCCATTTTTTCGGAGAATACGAGAGAAGTACTTATTGAAAAACAACTTCTTGAGCTCATCCCAATCTGTGGATTCAATTTCATGTTGCAGACTTGTATTCTTAATTGGAGTCCACCACATGTCTGCTTCACCTTATATATGGTAATAATCCAAAATGAATTTTTCATGTTCTAAATATAGAAGTATGGAAAATATCATTTCAATGGTACCGATCCATAGTTCAGTAACAAGTAGATCAGAAGACCCACTGAAAGAAGGTGGATGTTTCTTCTTGAAGGACTCAATAGGAAGTTGTTCCTTTCTCGACTCATTTGGAAGTCCAGAATGATTCATAGCTAGTGTAAGTATAGAAATAAGATTTTTCACTCCATTTACCTTAACCTTTGGTTGTTCAGAAGGACAATAATTGCATTTCCTAGTGCATTGATCATTAACACGGTTCCCCCGGGTTCCGGCCATTATCTAAAATTCAAAACGGATAATGTGAGAGGAAAAAATCATACCAAGAAATCAATATAATAAAGTGGATTAATTTTAATATCTAACATCTTATTCTTACTCCTAGTTTATTCATGATCGTTATCATAATTATAAGACTATAACCTATACATATACTTAACCTTACGGACATCCCTAGACATACCTTAGAAATATCTCTAGGGATCTCACTAAAGATTTCGCATCCTAGTTTCTAAAAGATGACTAAACCATTTCCCTGATACCAACTGTACAGACACGAGGCATGACGTAATAGACATTATATTACTTTTTCATAATTTTTAATACAAAAAAAAAATAGTCACCCAGGGACCGTAGTAGTTTAGTGTCTTAGGAAACTCAGAACATAATCTTCTAATCAGGGTGAAAGATCTTCAACATCTCCCATAAAGATCTTCCCCTTTTGTTTTGATACCTAAAACATTTATTTATATCCTGGGGAAAATAAAACATATAAAGTTTGAGTTAAAATTCTCTGTAAGTGTAAGCATGGAGAAAATAAAACAATCCATATACATTTGATCTTAAAAACATGAACATAAATTTAAAACATCAAAATACTGAGCTGTGAATTAATTCTTGGCAGTACATAAGGTATATATCATAAAGAAACATAAATAATAATAAAATATAATGGGAATAAAACAAGTAATTGTGGAAAACCATTAAGCACATGATATCATTTCCATAGTACCCTAGGTATTGATACAAAGACCATCATAGTGGACAAATTCCATTACTGAATCAGGTTTACCAGCCATTCCGACATTGTATTACTGAACCAGATTTAAATTATCTTCCATCCATGTCTATATAATGAGAAATAAATCTTTACTCAATTCATTGGAAGGATATATAGGTCCCACACATCTCATAATGAAACCATTCTTACGTGTGCCAAGAAATCATAAATCATACATCATAACACAAAAAATAAAATGGGTTTCATAAACATCATCCCATCATAACATAATCCATATAAAAAAATGGATATCATTTCATGATAATAAAAATCAAACAATGTAAATAATATAGACATTATACATGTAACAAAATCATACAAAATAACGTCATCTTAGAAGGGAAATAGTATTGATAAAACACTTGAAATGAATTCTTTAGGAAAATATCATTTCTTCTTCAAAATAATTTTCTTTTCACAAAATGCCATGTAATTTTGAAAGAAAATAATTTTGGTTTAAAATAATCATGAAATATTATAGAGGAATATTCATGAGAATAAGGCATCATGAAACCATTAAAATTTTATCATGCCGTATAAGTTAAAATAACATTCTTCTCGTACTTTTGCTGGAAAAGTCAAAAAGTATCTCGTATTGTAAACAAAAGAGAGATTCTGTCCATACCTTGCGGTAAAAGTCAAAAAAAGGTAAAATTGAATTTAAACATACATGAAAGAATAGTAAACAATTTATGAAAACATTTTGAGAGAACATGGACATGGATGATAAACATAACCCTAGTAAATACTTACAAATAAACAATCTCAGATAAGAATGAGATTAGAATAATTAACAATTACCTTAGGTCCGATAAGATTCGTGTGTATCCTAAACACCTGTATTATGATTTAAGTAATGATTCAAATCTATTTAAAAATCAAAATTATTTTTAGGATAACTTTTATGACCATATTTTGATCTGTTTGTTAGTAACACTTCATTGTTACTTGTTGTTTGGGTATTAACTTCATTATTTTCATACATTTGTTTTATAGAATATGATCATATTCCTATTTTAGGATAATGTTATATCATATAAAAAATGGTATTAGTATAATATATATCAGATTTATTCATTCAATTCGTTTATATAATCATGGTTTAATGAAGATCATGTAGACCGAATCTCATCGCACCGTGGAGATGGTATGCCGTACATACGCACACGCGGCGATATCGTTACCATAATTACTGAATGATATTTCAGGGGAAAATATAGTATCTCGGAATTAGTATATTTTTATATTAACCATATAGAGTTATTCTTTACACCATTATACCCATCCAAGTAAGGTGGTGGTGGAAAACAGATTACACGATGACTTGGAGACGGTATTCCGTAAGTACGCACGGGCGGTGATTTCCTTTTCTGTATGATAGATAGAAGGGGAAATGGGGTTGTTTTATATTTATAATAACATATCAGTATATGAGTGATACTGATGTTATTACTTTATAATTAAACAAATAAAGGAGAGGAAGTAGAAAAAAAATAAATTTGAAAGAATCTTTAAAGGATATTACCTCTTCTTTGAGGCGCCTCTTCAAAACCTCCTCTTAGGGAACTAAATATGTACATTAAAGAATACCAATAACTCTAGTATGTTTATAGGAAAGCGGATTGGAGAAATTTACAATGTTTGGACAAGTTATAAGGATCAAAATGATGATAAGAGGAGAGGGATGAGGTTCCCTTTTATAAGAGAGGAGAGTACCACTTTTAGAAACCTCTAAAATATTAATTTACAATAAAACCAAACCCCACTACCAAAATGAATCAATTTAGAAGATGAGATGAGATAGGGTAGTAATCTCATCATCCAATAAAATTTAGACAAGTTTGGAATTTATTTTAAACCTCATCAACTTGATTTATCCTTATTTAATCTATTTAATTTTATTTTTGGTAATAATATTCTAAATTTTAAATTGTTACAAATAATTAAATATGTGTTGTGAATTTTAAATAATTGGATAATTTATGACATTTTCAACTATATAAATTTCAATTTATAATTTTTAAATATTTTTGTGATTTTTAAACAATATAATAATATGTTATTTTTTATAAAATAACAATAGTGTCAATTTTGACACTATTCATTTATTTGAATTTAAATAAAATTCACACAGAGGATATATTCAAACCAAAATATTTAATATATTCATAACATTTAAGATTAATCTAGAAAATTCGTGGGGAACATTAAATTGTTCATATAATATATATTGTAATATTTTTCAAACCATTTATTTGATATTTCAGCCAATAAAATAATTTTTTACATCTCTATTGTGTCACCATTAATGATAATTATTTAATCCCTAAAAATTATAAATAAATTTGCATGATGTAATTAATTTTATTAGATTTTGTTGACTATTTATTTTATATTTTTTGTGAAGTTTATCAATAAAATTAAATTATTATACTTATAAGATATACGAGGGTGACATGTTGTCACTTTCATTGGTTTTAATTATAGTTACATACTTTTCATGGTTAAAATTACATTAAATGAATCTATACTGACCCTTAGGCTATATGGGTTGACTTTTATTCATCCAATAGAATTTTGGCAGGTTTTAGAGTAATTTTATAATCTTATTTCTACCCTTAATTACCCGATTTACCTTTAACTGTAGAAAATAAAATTTACCGTAGCTACTATTCATAATGTCTAAAAAAAAGTTGCATATTAACATAATTTGAACCTACTAATTCCAAATATGGAATCATTTTTTCCAAATTCAAAACACATAAGTTGCCGTATTTAATTTAAAATTAATCCCACTGTTGAGAGAACAGATTTTAAATGTTAAAACATTACAAAAGATTGAAATGTTTTTACCTATGAATTTAATGTAAAATTAATGATAATGACTTAAAATATATTATTTGGTAAAAATATATTCAATTTATACTCTAAAACCATTCAATATTATAATTTTACCAAATAAAATATCTTGATGAAAAAATGTTGTTTTTAATTACAATTTAGCGTATTTTTACTATTAATCAAAATATGAAAGTCAATAGAAAAATATTAAAAAATTATCCAATGTAAATTTTTATATACATATTTCAATTAATAAGTTATTTTGTAAAATTGAACTCACAAAATTCTTAAAAACTAGATTTAATGTGGATACGCTATTAAAAGGCGGTAAAACTGTATTTTTTTGAAAAATACTTATTTAACCGAAAAATTTATTTTGTTCTCATAACATGTTCTAGAAGTTGTGTAAGATGAATTATAATGTTATAAAATAAAAAATTTCGTTAATACTGTTCATATAGGCTAGTTCATTATAATATTATAACAATATATCCTTGTTTAGTGAAACTGGATATTGCGTATAACACACGCTATTGAGGAAGTTCTCTCTTGCATGTGTCACAAGACAAGAATAGTGTTTCTTTATACTACAGGCTAATACAGTGTTGTGTATAGTGAAATCTAATGTTGTTGTAGCGTACAACATAAGAAATCAATGAAATTAAAAATAATATTTCTCATAAAATCTCAGGGTGTTATATTAGTAAAGATTGAGTAATTTTTTTATTTATTCAATTATAGTTTTCCAGAGTTATCTAAAATGAATCCTCTGATACCAACTATCACATCCCAACCCCCGAATACCTGGGGTCAGTTCCTTGAAACAATATGTTTAAATTTTTAACAAAACATGCAATGATATTTCACACATCATGTCCTATACAGAGGATGGATTTGTTTCTGGTTCTGGGTAACAAGACTCTACTAACATGATTCATCTATTAAACTGATACCTGAAACATTTATTTCAAAAACGTACGGTGAGCATACCAATGACCCGTAAGGGGTTTAAAAAGAACATAATATACCAATTATTACTTTTGAAAAAATTCCTTAAAACTTTCCATAAGACATTTTTCTTATTAAATGTTGTAACACATGTAACACATGATAAAAATAGTCTAAGAAACAAAAATTCACAATTAAAAGCATACTAAAAGAATTATAATGAATCATGATTAAATTTTAGGAATGATCATTCAGAGTAATAAGTAAAATACATTCTAAATATTTATAAAATTTGAATATGCTGGTATAAATTTAATAATTGATAGTGATATATAATTAGATGTGGATGAAAAGGAAATAACTTCTGTTTTATTTTTTTATACTATAAAATATAAACTGGCTAATAAATCATTGAGTGAAAAATAAACATCATTCCATAAGCATTTACTTCTTCTGATACTCATATGTATTGGATCTTAACCATGGATATTCTACTAGTGAAATATCCACTTGGTTAATTAATTATCATAAACATAATGAGGAAACATAAAATATCAGACCCTATCAAGACCTTGTGTCAAGAATCTGAAATGTTAATGGCCTCGTTCCATGAAATTATGGTCTCATTAGAACTATCGAGGCATCGAGTGGATTTCTATAACTGGCCCCCAACACATTATACTTATTATATTGCATTCCACATATTCCATAAAGGGTCATATATTCAAAATTTCCCATACCACTTTGAATATTTAATTTTCTCAATCCGAATATTCAAGGCGTCCCATACCACATTGAATAATTTAATTAATAATTCCATAAATGGTCATAAGATTTCTAATTACATTAATTAGAATTCACATATATATAGTGAATTAGGCATATGAGTATTTATTATAGAACAATAAACTGCATGGCAATGTCATTGACAAGTGAGTGTGACAAGATGATTAAGGCATATGTGATGAAAACTACTTCACTAAAAAAATACACGTTTGTTACATAAAATGGTAAACCTATAATTCTATGAATTTATTAGTCAATACATATGGGAATTTAACCAAGATACAAAATCAATTAAAGAGAGGTGGAAAATATTTCAGGTGGGGTATTAATATGATAGATTCTCATACATTTATTCCTGAAATACTTTGGTATAACACGTCACATGCATATACATATTTCTAAAAATGAAAAGAATGATATTTAACCATAAAAAACACCATTATATATATATATATCTAAATAAGTAATTCATAAAAAATAATAGAAATGTTGTAAACCCAAAATATTATACACATGTACTCTCCACAATTATTAAACAAGTCATAAGTATAATATTTAGAATATCCCAAATTAGGGTGTGTGTAAATTTTTCATAAAATAGGGTGTATATAAAGAGTAGTGTTTTAAACAAAAACATATTTTAAAAACACATGTTTTATTTTTTATTAGTAATCCTTGGATTAATCAATTTAAAATTTAGGGTCAACGTTCATTTGTATACACATGTATTCACATATCAAAATACACAATATGTATTAAAGGGTTTAATCCAAAAATTCATTGAAACTCATATTACTTTGATATTTTAGTCACATTAATTAACAATGTCACTAAATTATAAATCATAATATGAAATTTAAATGTTTTATTTATTAAATTTTTTTATTAAAATGTAAACCATGATCACACAGATAACTTATATGAATAATTAGGTATACCTAAGGGTATTACACCAAAATCAATCAACACATACATGTTTATAAAAATTTCAACAAATCATTGAAGTCCAATGTAGAGAGACATAGAACTGGTCCAGAAGGTGAGTTAAAAAAATTATATAATTATATTCAACCGTGTATACTATATACCAATATATATTAGAATTTGTTATAGTACATAATTCGTTATCTTTTAAAACTCTACTTAAGCATGAAACTCAGTGTTTAAAAGTCTTAATTTTTTATATAATAGAAATGTATATAAAAAAGTAAGATTTTGTCTATATATATATATGCATAACCAAATATATATAAGGTATGTAAAGAAATTTTTCATGAGATAAATTATCCTTCAGATTTAAAAATACTACATAAAACAATTTCTAGAAGTCCTGGAATCGGGTAAGAGGGTTTTATCCAAACCACAAATATGTATATATATATATATATATATATATAATAATTTAAATATATAAATATATAAACATCAAAACAATGAGAATAGAAGTATAAATCCCTTACGTTCATAACACTGTTTGAATAGAAAAAACTGGAGGCCTAGGATCGGTATAAGAGAAACTGTTAACTGAATTATATGGTTATTTATATATTTTTATGAGTATATATATATATATTAAAAAAAAGAAATCAAAACAAAGATTCCCTTACCTTAGTTTGAGGAGGAGTAGAGGCTCGAGGATTTCGTCGAGGGAGTTTTTCTAGAAGTTTGAGTGGGAATGTAATCGAGGGGTTCTTTAGGTGCAACTGGTTGTTTATAAATTATGTAAAATATACATGATTTTTAATGTTGTTATTATAAAAACCATGACATATTTAGTTTATAGAAATACCAGAGGTGTTGGTTTTCATGAAAATTGAGGGCAAGGATGATCAACCATTCATAGGTGTGGATAATCGGTGCATGTGGGAGTAGAATAGGTTACTTGTGTTGCACCCATAGAGAAGATGAAGATGCCGCAGGAAGAGAAGAACTGGAAAACGAATGGACATATAGGATTGGATATGGCACAAATATGATGGTTGGGGTGTGTCCTCGATATTAAAAGGATGGACGGTGGAGAATAAATGGTGATTGATCCAGTATTGGAGGAGAAAACACGTATTTTAAAAAGGATGGAAGGCTTCGATTATATCTATATTTGGTCGGACCGCTCAAATCAATGAAGTGTTTTAAAAATATCAGATGGCTAAGATTAGATCCATGTTGGATCAGACGACACACATAAAACGTGTAGGATTCCGAGACGGATATGAGTCGAGCACCTAATCATAATAAACAGACCAGATCAGACGTGACACGATCCAATGGCATGGATTCAATCATTTACATTCTCCCTCATCCCACATCGAAACAGAGGGAGGATTCACTACCATTTATAAGCCCAGAGCTCTCTGTATTATGGAAGATTACTCCTCCCCCTCCTGGTACCGCCCCATACTGTGTTCTGCGGGCGCTCTCTTGCACCCACCCACACATCTGTGTCACCCCGTATGGCAGTGCCTCTAGTTCCATTGTGTGCTCTTGTGTGCCCTTTGGGTATCTGTGCCCCCCGATCGAGCCGACCTATGCTGAGGCTGATAGATAGGCCCAGCTTCCTAGTGCGTGATGCCTCCCTCGTCCCAGCTAGAGGGATGGACCCTAGTGGGTATATATTTTTTATAAACATCCAACTCACAAAATTTACCAAAAAATCCTAGAAATATAAATATATTCATTTTAAGTATAAATAGAATAGCTTACCTTTTATAAAAATTGATTTTAATTTTAATCATTAAAATATTAAGGTACTAAAATTAAATTATAATTTCCCTTGACTAAGAGAATTACTAAATTGTTTTATAAACATTATTCCAAATTCAGAGATAAAAACAATACCTCCCTTTAAACACAAAGCTATTACTTAAAATTTTATATTTATATACTAAAATTGTTCAATTATTATCAGAGACCATGTTTAAGAATTAATAATGAAAAAATTTAAAAGATATCTGATATATTTTAATGGTGTTTGAAATCCTCATCTCATTTTATATTCACAATATGTTTAGTTCAAAATATTAATCCATTGTCCTTTTAAATCTCATAATAATAGGTTTTATTATAATTTCCATTCATAACATAAATATTTTTCAAAAATATTGGATTTGAATTAGTTTATTATGATTCTATCTGGGTTTACCAATATCTCGGTAGTGCATATAGATATAATGAATCAAAATTTTCAGCCAAAACTAGACCAGTTCGTGGTTGTCATTGCTGATGACAACTTTGTGTACTCTGAAACACATGTTGATCATGCTAAATATCTTGACATCTTCTTGAGTACACAAATAGATCATTTTATGTACACTAAGCTATTCATGATTCAATTATTTATTGATATGGTGAATTTTTAGGGTACATCATCACAGAGGATGGTGACATTGTAGATGTAGAGATGGAGAAAGAATTTGAGACTTATAATCAACCCAATAATGATTCTGGTGTCTAATATTTAATAGGTTTGGTAATATATTACAGAAAGTTCATTTAAGATTTTTTTTTCATTTGGAAGCACCTCCTTCATTTTTTTATAAATATTAGTGTCAATTTGGAGTGGTTTAAGGCCTCTAATAATTTCATTTAGGAATTGAGGAGGTGGATGAAAAATTCACTGATCCTAATATTACATGATCCATGTAAGAAATATACATTGTTTTGTGTTGTGTCTGGGGTTCGGCTTGGGGAAGTGTTGATTCTGGATGATTGATTTATTGAATATTGGTCACTAAAAATGAGGCATAATGAAATGAATTAACCTACTCATGTCCTTGAGTTGGCCTCTTTGGTTCCTGCCTTAAAATATTTGAGGCATCACTTGATGGGTGAATGGTTTACTATGTATACCGATCATAAAATTATGATGTACATCTTCTATTATGGTTATTTGAATCTACGTTAGTAAAGATGAATTGAATATATTCATTCCATTGATTTTGAACTATTTTACACATCGTGAAATGGAAATCGTTTTGCAGATGCATTGAGCTAGAAGACTCAATATTAGGCAGATAATGACCAGAGTGCAAGATGACGGAATTTGTTGCCAAGATGTATCAGGAGGTGCATGATAGTCAAGGGAATATGACCCATGTATCCTTTCCAGTTGATTATATAAATTTGAAATAGATACTGGAGTGAAAATTTAAAGATATTAAATTATTTTCATTATAAGGAAATCATAATGGTGGATATTCACCTTTTAGTTGGACTGTTTGAGATAAAAGTATTGTCTATATTCGTGGCCATGTAGTTGTCAAAACGTGTTTGCGGGAGTATTTTATGTCAATGTTCCATTGATCAAATTGAAAATTAACTAAATGTTTTACCAAAATTTATAGCAATAATTGATGGTAATATTGGTGTCCAAAGATAAATAAAGAGCTTATATGATTTGTAGCATGATACCTTTCCTATCTCTAGAAAGGGTGAACATCATTGACCCTGTGGTTTTTTGCAGCCAATGCATATTATGGGATGGAAATGGGATGAAATAATGATAGATTTGTTTTCTTATCTTCTGAGGTTGGTTCATAATTTTTTTTTGATCTTGATG
The DNA here is from genome assembly GCA_963277665.1 of Viscum album. Classification (NCBI taxonomy): domain Eukaryota; kingdom Viridiplantae; phylum Streptophyta; class Magnoliopsida; order Santalales; family Viscaceae; genus Viscum; species Viscum album. Next base: position 32,021,756 of record OY728159.1, read on the forward strand.
GTATTTGATAGGTTGACTAAGGTTACTCATTTCATGGTGATCTGAGATACTTTCACTATGGATTAGTTTGAAGATTTGAATGTTCGAGAAACATTATTTATTGTTGGTGAACTATGAACAGAAGTTTATGATCAAATTACACAGTTTAAATTACTTTTTTTAGAAGGTATTATATAAATATTTAGGATGTTAGGAGCATTTGAGTATAGATTTTCATCCACAAGAAGATGAGAAGTTATAACATACAATTCACGTGTAAGAGGACATGTTGAGGGAATGGTTCAAATATTTTGATAGATCATGCGAAATAGACATGTGTCTTTTTTAATTTTTTAAAAATAATAGTTTCTAGTCTATGATTCATAGGGAAACTTATGATGAAATATATGGTTTATTGTGTAGATCTTCATTATGTTGGATAGAAGTTGAAGAATTAGAATTGTTGGGACTGACTCTCATGCAGAAAACATCATAACATGTTCAATTGATTTGAAAACATACAAAAACATCTCTATGTAGGTAGAAGTGTTATGAAGAATAGTTTCATATAAATATTGAGTTTGGGGTGGATGATCATGTGTTTCTTCTGGTGTATCCATGGTTGAATAATCATCATGTTCAGAATCATGAAAATATTGAACCCTGGTATATGGGACCATTTTAGATCTTGGAGAGGATTATACTAGTGGTGTACTGAGAGGATATTAAACAATGGTATAGAGGTATGGATTATGTTTTTAAATTCCCACCTTTGATAGTGTCACCCTGACCCATCTCATGCGTTCTTTGTTGAGGATGTTGTGCTCGAGGCTGATGCTTACTTTGAAGAGCATCCGATTCATATTATGGATCGTAGTGAGAAAGTCTTGGGGTAAAATATAGTGCCTTTGAGATGAGTTTTGTGGAACCATGTTAATGTTTTGAAAGAAACATGGTATATGGAGTCAAATATGTGATATTAGTGGCATGATCTCTTTCCTCTGGATGTTAAATGATACATGGGAAGAGACACTCGAGGACAAGATGTTATAACATGGGAAGGTTGTAAGATACCAAAATTATGAATGGTTATTTAATGTTTAAATATTTATTTAAATATCTAAATTGGGGTTAATTAATAATTTTTTGGAATTATGTGGTTTTTCTTGGATGTTTTGGGGGTTGGTATAGAAAATAAAGGGAATTTAGGCCTTCTCGTGCATGTTTCATGGTTGGTACACAATTAGAGATAAAAGTGATCCCAAAATGTGCTATTCAAAATGATAGGTGCACAGTTATGAAAACCATGAAGGGGGAGATATAAAATGTTGGGTCTTGGGAAGAGTCATTCAACACAGTTGGATCATAGTTTGAAAACCCAATCGATGCTCCCCACGAAAGAGTCTGATCTAAGCCCCTATTAGACAATGACTGGTGAATGGTTTGGGAAATAGTGTGAAAAAACTGTGTATCCCATTAAATGGTCTTATTCGATGACACTTCCACCATCAAAAATTTATGTTCTCACCCTATTTCCTTCATGTTTATTCTATGTCCATCTATATTAATGATCCTAATCCTCAATAGCTCACAAGTATTAATCTCTCTCATTTCTAGGACATTTTGAGTTCCATTTGTCATACATAGAAGCTCTCGGTGAGTCTAGTTTTCCTCCCAATTATTTTTTTACATTAGGGATTTTAGATTTGTTCATCTTCTTGTAATACCCTAAAAACATATTTTATTTTAGATTACCATAGATCTGGGATTTAAGGGGTTATTAAATAATAATCAAAGGCTATGTTTAAGGGTGAAGGCATTCTCAGATTTTGGGTTGGTGGTCTACAATTGATATACCATGGTTTTGTTATAGATTTTTCCATGTATAGTAGTGTTCTTGTTTTTATCTCATTATGGTTTGGGGTTCCATTGATAGGGTTTGGTAAAATTGTTGAGTAAATGAAAAATTGAAACCGTCTTGATCCATGTGGGATGCATTGAGGATGATTTGATAGATTTAGTGGTTGTGTCTATTTAATGGTAGTGACATAATGGGTAGTTTGGCATACTAATGAAAGGAGTTATATTTATTAGTGTGTACGAGTCAAATGGATTAGGAAATTGGAAAGGAAATTCTTAAGTGAGTCAAGTCATAAGAATATGTTTATTTATTAATTAATTATATCACATGTTGTGATGAAATAATTAAATGGTACAATGTATGGAAATTATCAAATATTCCAAATGGGTTAATGTATAGAAATTGAGGAATATGTAAAGTGGGATAAAATAATGATAACGTTGAATATGCTAAATGGGATAAGACTTGGCTATGGAAATGTGAATAAGGGTTATTTTAAGAAAGTGGAAAATGTATTAATTGATTAAAGCATTAGGATAATTTATGTGTTCAATGACATGTAGAATGTTTATGCTTTGTGAGATTTCTGTGTATGTTATGTGATGTGGTATATGTTTCTAATTTATAAATAAACATGTGAACATCACATGGAAGTTTGAGGGTATTGGACTTGAGTATATATGCCCATGTTTTAGGATGGAATAAGGCTATAAACCCCACCCCATAATGTATTAGTTATGGAAGGGGACTGATACTCCATACCTATATCGAATGCATTTGATGAGGCTACCTAGAATGAGGCTCCACATTATTTGTGACGTTATTGATTATGAAATATTTATTCCTTGAGATATATGGAAATTCATTTTTACACTTATGTTTAGTAATTTAATAGCCTATCACCACCATGACCCGTCCCCCGGGGCCCGTGTCGTACCTACACCAAGCCCACCTTCCATAGGCCAGGGGTTGGCGATTAGCACCAAAGGCGTAAATCCTGAAACTGGGAAGGCATTTCATTTATAACTAGAAGAAAAAACAACAATGTATACAACTGAATACAAAACACTAAGAAAAACTGTCTAAAAAGATAGTTCTAAAAAGTAATGTGTCTAGAAATACAATCCCAACTGTAGAGTACAAGTACAAATGCATAGGAAAAAACAAATAATAGGTGAGAAGAAGCTCATGGATAATCCACCATGGATCCTACCAGAAGGTTAGGTACATATAGCCTCCTCATCACTCCACATCCATCAGTCACCATTGGGTACAGACTTGTCGTGAGGTCCACCTCTGTGTAATGTCTAGTCCACGCACACATAGCCTCGGTGTGCGTTGTTCGTCATATGCATCCAACAAAATGTGGTACGGGAATAGCCCATGCAGGGTTGAGTATAATGATACTCATTAGGGTCCCCAAGACCAACAATATCTCACAAAATCCAACAAGGATAAATCACAGGGTATGAAATCAACAGATAAACCCGCATAGGTATATGCCTATAGTTACACTAAAGTTATCAAGTAATCCATCTCAATCGTGAGGAAAACAAAGTTACTGACTCAGCTCACACATGTATATAAAATTTAAAGAGACATAGAGATAATAAAATGTAGCCACTGAATAATCTATTCTATCAAAACCATATAGGATCCAGGAACAAAGATCAGAACTGTTGAACCCACACAGGATCTAGGAATAGTTACTCTGTCGAACCCACATTGGATCCAGGAACAGATGTCAGATCTGTCGAACTCACACAGGATGTAGGAACTTTAGTAAGAGCTGTCGAACCCATACGGGATCCAGGAATAGTTTTCAGAGTTTTCAAACCCACACAGGATCCAGGAACTATAGTAAGTGTTGTTGAACCCACATAGGATTCAGGTTCAGTCGTTAATGCACAGCCAACCACAGGGTTCCTCACAAATCATGCTTGATTCCAGGAGGATCCACTCCTTAAGCCGAGTGTCGATATATCAACTGCCACGTTTTCCAAAGAAGTATCTCAACAGTCTTCCGCATCATAGGGGTATCAACGCAATAGACGACGCGTTAATCAAACGTTTGATCTATGAGTTATTATATTTTTAGTCCTAGGGCCCTGGTTGGATTCGTGTTCGATCCAACCTGACCATATATCAACTAATCCCTGAAATCCAATGAGTTATACTCAAAGGGATGGCTATGGTCCAGGATTTCCAATGCTGCTGACGGATCCTCAAATGGATGTCCGGTGCCAACGATATGGCCAAAGAAAGTAAAGGGTTGGTAGTGGGCCTGGTTCCGGTCTAACCTGGTCTGACCCAGGGTCTGGCCCGACCCATTGGGCAGTCTAGCCTATTTGGCCTGGCCCAGATGGTGGGGCCTAGCCCTGTAGGCCGTAATGGCAGTTCGGCCAGGTCTCAAGGCCAGTTCGGCCTGGATCATCGTGAAGGCGCGACTCGGCGTGGCTCGGCCCAGAGTGAGCGGCTGGGCTGGTTCGGCTAGGGTGCCATGAGGGGGACCAAAAAACTATTTCGAAGCCATGCACATGGGAGGTTCCAGGAATGGCATGGCCAGGCGGGTCGGCGGGTGGCCGGTTCGAGCAGGGCACGACCAGCTCGGGCCGTCGCGGTTCGGGCAAGTCGTGGTTCGGCGGCCGGGAGGCACGTGTCCAGGCGGACTGGAGACCGGGTGGTGCGTGGCCTGGCGGTTTGGCAGATGGGAGGCGCGCGGCCAGGTAGGCTGGCGGCTCATCTAGGCGGGCTATCGGGCGGCCATGATCTGGGTGGCATGGGCCGACAGCTGTGCGGCCAGGGGGGAGGGGGCTCGGCTTGTGGACCACAGTTCTGCCAAGAGCACCGGATCGCCGCGGGGGCGATGTAGTCACGGAGGCCAACGGTAGGGTGGCTTTGGTCATCGCTTCATTTTTCTCCTTGTTACTCGTCCCCATGTCTAATGTTCAACATAAACCAGATCAGTGGAGGGGTCGGTCCATGTTGGTTTGGCCCGCACCCTCCGTGTTTAGGGTGGCATCGATTGGTTTATCAAAGATGTACGATGTATAACAATTATTTTACAACCACACAATGAAATATTTCCATCCGAATAATATTAAGTGAAAAGGAATAAAACACAAAAATAAAATCCCTACCTATGTTCGTCTTTCGTCGTTCGTTGATGGAGTCACTGAAAGTAGACGAAGAAGTTCGTCATTCGTCGCGTCTGCCACACGCTTACAATCCCGATATGCGTCGGCTCATAGAAGAAGATCCACATCAATAGGTCTCTATAGAAGAACTTCAAAGAGGAACAACGTTCTTTGTCGGTGGAGCATTCTTCATTCTTCGTTTGGAGCTTTTCTCCCTATCTCCCCTCTTTCCAAGTTCCACCAAATGAAAAAATCCAACCAAAAGAAATATATCCCCCAAAAATAAAAGATTGTCTATTATTTTAGAATGTTTGATTCAAAATTAAATATGGAGTATTAATTTATTGGCCCCACCCAATTAATGTAGAGGATTATGGAAATTTCGAACAAATTAATTAAAGGGGAGTTGGAGAGGCTCCTCTATATTAGTTTGGAGGTTGATAGTTTCTCCACTATAATGGGGAGTTTCAAGGGGTTGAAAGCTCGGGTATTCCCCACCACAATTAACATGAAGAGAAGGTTGGGTTTAGGTGGGACCCACCACCAAAACCTCTCATGGGAGGTTAGGGTGTGGTGTTCCCACCACCAATTTCCATGAGGAGGTTTTAACCACCAAACACTCACATGGCGACTTAATAAAAATAAAGTGTCGCTCACTTTATTTTATTATTATTTTTTCATGAATACTCAAAAATAAAATTTTATTGTCGAATAAATTCCATCAAGGTGAAAGTATTTATAAGTGAATATTGGCAGTGTGGGTTCAACGGTGCCCTAAAATTTAAATATCGACCACTAGTTCAAAAGTTATATAAACCTGCTCGTATGTTTACTAAACATACCCGAACAAAACATCAGAAATTGATTCCTTGCACACCAGGCCTTGGAATCAAGCACTGTAAATTTTCATGGACTCATAAAATTCTAATGTATATAAAACATATTCCACATAATTCTTGGATTTAACATTCTCCCCACCTTGGGGATTTCCATCCCCATATGCTACAACTGGAACTATGGGAACAAGTGGGGGTACCGAGCATGCATCTGAGCCTCCTGCTCCCATTTTCTCTCCTGGAGGTTTCTGTGCAGCCAGTGTACGTGCACCAGAGGTATCTACCATCCAGGTAGGAATATCTCATGTGGATCCTCATTCTCGACTAGAACCTCCGTAAAAGTCACGCCATCGTCAATGTTCATCTCCCTAAGGATGAGGATGTGACAAGGATCGTGCATGTATCTCCTCAGCTGGGATACATGGAAGTCTTCATGCACATGATGTAACTGAGGTGGAAGAGCTAAGCAGTAATCCACCTAGCATACTTTGTTGAGGACCTGGAAAGGTCTGATAAATCTTGGAGTTAACTTTCCACCCCGTCCAAATCTCCATAAACCTCATCGAGGTGAGACCCATAGAAAGACGTAGTCACCATCCTCGAACTCCATAGGTCTCCATCTCCTATCAGCATATGACTTCTGCCTACTCTGTGTAGTCTTTATCATCTCTTGGATGATCTACACCTTCCTTGTGGTAGCCCATACCATCTTTGGTACCAGTAGTGATGACTCCCCTGGGTCTGTCCAGCACAGTGGTGATCATCAAGGTCGACCATACAAGGCCTCAAAAGGTTCCATCCCGATGGTGGAGTGATAGCTGTTGTTGTGTGCAAACTCCACCAAAAGTAATTGATCATCCCAGCTACGACCGAAGTCGAGGACACAAGCACATATCATGTCCTCAAAGGTCTAAATGGTCCGCTCGGTCTGACGATCCTTCTAAGGATGGAAGGCAGTGCATAGATGAAGTTGCGTCCCAAAATCCTTCTGGAACCCATTCCATTGCCGAGATGTAAATCATGTGCCATGATCAGAGACAATAGAAGAAGGAACTCCGTGTAGCCACACAATCATCTTCATGTAGAAGAGTCCCAAGCTCTCTAATGAACCCTACTCTCTGATCGGTATGAAGTTGGCCGACATGGTGAGTCGGTCGATGATCAACCAGATAGAGTCATGTCCCCTGGATGTTTGGGGATGACCGGTCATGAAGTCCATTGATATCCCATCCCACATCTACTCTGGGAACTCTAAAGGATGATCAAATACTACTGGTACCTAATTCTCCACCTTCACTTGCTGACAAGTGACGAATCGAGAGACAAACTTTTCTACAGCCTTCTTCATACCTGGCCACATGTGTTGTCGTCGAAGGACCTGGTACATCTTCACCACTCCTGGATGTACCGCTAGAGGGGATGTGGGGAAATCCCTTAAAACTTCCACCTGAAGTGACACTGGAACCATAGTATGTCCTATGAAGAGGATGATATGCTCCCCACCTTCAGAAAATCCATCAGGTGCCTACCCTGTGGATATCCGAGCACGTCGTGTCTCGCAGTCAGTGTCTCTAAGCAATGCCTCCCTAACCCGCTGAAGAGGTGGAGGAGTGACTGTAAGATACTAATGTAAAGCTACTCCATCTCAGTCTATAATGGATATCTATAAATAAGCTTGCTACTCAATCGCCTCTCCTAGTAGTTGTATATCAGATCTCCAACTGCGTGCATCTACTACAACGTTCCCCTTCCCAGGAGTATAGACTATCTCGAAGTGATAGTCCTGGAGGAACACAAGCCATCACCGTTATCTCAGGTTTAGGTCCTTTTATGAAAATACATATCTAAGACTCCGGTGGTTAGAGTATAATGTAAAACGCTCATCCATCAGGTAGTGTCGCCACATCTTTATGGTGAAGACCATTACTACTAACTCCAGGACATGTATAGCATAGTTCTTCTCATGATGTCTCAGCTGCCGAGAACCATATGTGATCACAGCTCACTCCTGCATCAGGACACAACCGAGTCTGGTCCCTCATACATCTAAGTAGCCTACATACCCTATTCCTTCCTCTAGAAGCCTCAAAATGGGGGTACTTGTCAGCCTCTGCCTCTGCTCTTGAAAGCTCTACTGATATCTCTCTGACCACACGAAGGGTTTCCCCTTATTCGTCAATACTGATAGTGGTTCTGAAAATCTGTATAAGTCTGGTATGAGCCTCCGGTAATATCCATCCAATCCCAGGAAACTATGAACCTCCATCACACTCCTGGGTGGCTCCCAAGCAAGTACTGCCTCAATCTTTTCTAGAGCTATTGCAACTCTAGCCTCCGAGATAACATGTCCCAAAAAAAGAACCACTTGGATCCAAAATTCACTCTTCAAGAGATTACCATAATGTTGGTGCTCTATGAGTGTTTCCAGCACTACCTACAAATGGCAGGCATGCTCCGCCTTGATACCCGAGTAGATAAGAATTTCATCGATGATGGATATGACATAGCGATCAGGGTATGTCTGAAAGATCCTATTCATTAGTCCCATGAACACTTACAGAGAATTGTTTGCACCAAAAGGCATACCCAAGAACTCATAGTGGCTGTGTTGACATCTGATGGTTGTCTTCTGCACATCCTCATCTCGATCTCTGAGCTGGTGATAGCCTGATATAAGGTCTATCTTTGAGAACCATCATGCTCCCTTCAGCTAATCAAAGAGGTCGTCAATCCTCAGGAGTGGGTACTTGTTCTTCACGGTCACCTGGTTAAGAAATGGTAGTCAACACAAAGCCTCAGTCTCCCATCCGCCTTCTTGGTGAATAGAATCGGGGCTACCTAGGGAGAAACACTGGGCCAGATGAATCCCTTCCCCTGCAAGTCCTCTAGTTGTACCCGCATCTCAAGAAAATCGGCGAGAGCCATCTGATATGCTGGTGTAGATATCGATGTCGTCATGGGGTACAAGTCAATGTAAAATTCCACCTCTCTGCTAGGAGGTAGACCTAGGACATCATGAAGGAAAAATCAGCGTACTGGTTCATCACTATAGGATATGTCAGACTCTTCATATCAACTACTCTGAGGGTATGGCGGGCCAACTGATGAGGGATCAGATGCAACCTCTTTTGAGTATGTCTGTCCTATGCTATAAAGGGTCCCTTCTCACCGGTGAATGTAAACATGGTCCCATCCATGTGGACACACCGCACTTTGTGCCTAATAAAGTCGATTTGTGTATTGACTATAGATAACAATTCCATTTCCATGATGACATCGTAAGGCCTGGACACTGCTACAAGGAGATCCCAGTCAAAGATCTCATCTCGTAGAGTTTTCTCACACTTCCGGCACCAGTGTGTGATCATTGAGTCAGCTCTTGTGGGAGTCTCTAGCAATAAGGGTTGATCCAACACCTCCATCGGAATCTCTGAGCTCCAAACGAGGGCAGTGGAAATGAAAGAGTGTCTGGAACCTGTGTCTATAAGAACTGGAGCTAAGGTGTAATAGACATAGACCATAACTCAAATCATCTCCGGAGTGATAGGATCATATGCCTCAGCACCCTGGAGCTATGCTCTCTCATGTCCACCTACTCCCTGTGGTCGGGGTGGACCTCCTGGTGGAGGTGGTGGTAACACCTCGTAACATCATCCACCACCAGCTGCATGACCAACTCCTCTGCCACGTATGGCTAGGCCCTGTGGATCACCTTGATCAAACCTTCCACTACCTGGGAGGTCCCTCAACTTTCAGCTGATCATTCGTACGGCGGGTCAGATAGTCACGAGAAATGTGACCCTGCCCGCCACATGTAAAACACTGCCTGTTCCTCAAATGACGGGCTCTATCTTGTGTGCCTCACACAACCAAACTTGTATCCTAAGGTCTCCACTTGATGGTCTAGTCCACTTGGACCTCTGCGACATCTGTCTGCTACCAGCTGTAAAATACTCCACTACATGACGCACTGTGGTGGGCCTCACTACTGGTGACTACTCAGCAAGGAAACTCTCCACTAAGAGGGCTCACTCCAAAACCCCCGCATGCGTCTAGATGCTGAGGGATGTCATCGAAGCCCTGATATCTCGTTTGAGCCCCTGCTATAAGGTCCAAGACCTGAAGAATGGGTCTCAAACCATATCTGTGGAGTAGTGCGAGAGGTCAGTGGACCTCGCTGGGTAATGTGCCACCATCATGATAACCAATTGTAGATGAAGTAGCTCTTAAATCTGCACCATACGTAGGGTGGATGGGACAAACTACGCCTAAAACAGGATATCAATGTTTTCCTAGAGATGTACCACATCGTCATGCACCTGGAGCATCAGGCTCCCCCATCTTCTAGCTTCTTTCTGAAGGATACTCGTAACAAAGATCACCATAAGGTCTTCTGGTGTCCCTACCAGTCTGAAGACTCTCACCACAGCCTCCAGAAAATCCTCAGCTGCTTGTGGGTCCATCTGGCCCCTGTACCTAGGCAGCCTTTGGCGATGAAACTCGTTCCATGAACATAGGAGTCATTCACTCTCTACTGTTGGTGCTGGTGGAATCATTGGTACAACGGGTAGTTCTACTGCTGGTGCCTCCACTATAATAGGGCCCTACACCGAGGCCTTGTCGGTCAATGGGCTACCATCTCGTGTAAAACCTAGATGCCTGGATGGCTGTCTATGTGGTGCCATCATGAAAAGGAATAAGATTGCCACAATGAAAAAGCTATACATAGTGAGCTGACATAATGGGTTAACTAAGTAAACTCTTGAAACACCCACACAATTAGTGTTTTCATGCACTGAGTCAGAAATCAGAAGTTAAGGTCTTGGTGTATGGATACATCAGTTGTCGCAACAACACTGGACTCCCTAAACTGAAAACCACACTCAATACCATTAACACTATTGCTTCACAAAAATGATTAGAGTCCTATGTTCTACGGTAGAACTGAATCCTCTAATACCAATTTTTCATGACCCATCCCCTGGGGACCATGCCGTGACTACCCCAGGCCCACCTTCAATAGGCAAGGGTCGAGAGACTAGCACTGAAGGCATAAATACCTAAACTATGAAGGAATTACCTTTATAATTAGAAACACACAAAATAGAGTACACAAATGATTAAAAAACACTAAGCAATATTGTATAACAAAATAGTGCTAAAAAGTAAAGGGGTCGGAAATGAAAGTCCAACTGTAAAGTACAAGTACAACCGAAAAAGAACAAAAGAGATGAAAGGTTAAAAGAAGCTCCTATATCATCCACCATGGATCCTTCCTGAAGGGTAGGTACAGATAGCCTCCTCGTCACTCCACATCCATCAGTCTCCACCGGGTACCGATTCATCGTGAGGTCCACCTCCAGGAACCGTCTAGTCCCCGTACACTTAGCCTCGGGCAGCGCTGCCCGTTGTCTGCATCCAACACAATGATGTGATGGAATATCCTGTGTAGGAGTGAGTATAACGATACTCATTATGGACCCTAAGTCCCTCTAGGTCTCACAAAATCAAAAAAGGATATACCATAAGGTATGAAATCAATAGATAACCCCGCATAAGTATATTCCCATACATATATCTATGTTATCTAGTAATCCATCATAATCATGAGGAAAACACAAAGATTCGGACTTTGCTCACAGGGGTATACAACTTTTTAAGAGAGATAGAAATAATCAGATTTATCCATTGAATCATTTATTCTATCGAACCCACAAAGGATCTAGGAACAGAAATCCGAACTATCAACCCCACACAGGATCCATGGACAATTATTCTGTCGAACCCACATAGGATCCAGGAAAAGAAGTCAGAACTACTGAACCCACACAGAATCTTGGAATAGTTCTTAGAGCTGTCGAACCCATACGGGATCCAGGAACAGTTTTCAGAGCTGTCGAACCCACATAGGATCCTGGAACAGTAGTCGGTGCTGTCGAACCCACATAGGATCCATGAACAGTTGTCAGTGCACAGCAAACCACATAGTTCAACATGAAGAATGATTGATTCTGGGATGGTCTGCTCTTCAAGCCAAGTGTTGATACATCAACTACCACAAATTCCCATTAATAAGTATCTCAAAGGTCCACCACGTCATAGGGGTCTCAACCCAATAGACAACACATAAATCGGACGCTTAGTCTGTGAGTTATTATCCTTTTAGTCTCGGGGGCCTGGTTGGATTCATGTATGATCCAGCCTGACTATATCTCAACTAAACCCCGATCTCTAGTGGGGTATAATCAAAGGTATGGCGACACTCCAATATTTCCAGCACCGCTGACGGATCTTCAAACAAACGTTCGGCGGAAAATATATGGCCAAAGAATGTAAATTGTTGTTAGTGGTCCTGGGTCCGATCCCACCTAGTCGAACTGACCTTGTCCAACCCAGGGTCCAGCATGACCCATTTAGCAGGCCAGCCTGTTAGGTTTGGCCCGACCCATTGGGTCCAGCCTAGTAGGCCGTAAGGGCGGTTCGGCCCGTGCTCTGGGCCAGTTCGGCCCAGAGTGTCACGAAGGTGCGGCTTGGCGCGGCTCCTCCCAGAGTGCGTGGCCAAGACGGTTCGGCAGGGCGTCATGAGGGAGACCACGAACCAGTTTGGAAGGCCGGGCGGCCGGGTAGGGCGCAGCCCGGAGGGGCGGTGGGCAGCCGGTTCGGGCAGGGTGCGGCCAGCGCGGGCGAACGCGGTTCGTACAGGGTGCGACCAGGTGGTTAAGTGACAGGGAGGCGTGCGACCAGTCGGGCCGGAGGCTAGGAGGTACACGACTAGGCAGTTCGACGGCCTGGAGGAGCACGACCAGGTGGGTCGGCAGCTGGGCCAGGCAGGCCGACGGGTAGGCAGTAGGCAGGCGACGGCCGGGAGTCGGGTGGCGCGGGCCTGTTGCGGTGCGGCCGGGGTTGCTCGGCTGAAGCACTACGGTTCAGCCCAGAGCACATGAGCACCGTGGGAGAAGTGCGATTCATGGAGGTCTTGGGTAGCACGACCTTTTTCGTCACCGCCTACGTCGCCGCATTGCTCATCACCATGCCGAATGTTCAACATAAAGAATATCGGTGGAGGGTTCGGTCCATGTTGGTTTGTCCCACATCCTCAGCATTTAGGGTGGTATCAATTGGTTCATCAATGATGTATGATCTAAAAAAATTATATTAAAACCACGCAATGAATTATTTCTATCCGATTAAGAGAAAGAGAAAAGTAATAAAAGACAAAATTAAATTTCATACCTTTGTTCGATGTTTGTCATTCTTTAATGGAGTCGCGGAAAGTAGACGAAGCAGTTTATCATTCGTCCAGTCCACCGCATGATTCCAATCCTGAGCTACGTCAGCTCATGGAAGACGTTCCACATTGGTAGGTGTTCGAGGAAGAAGTTCGAAGAGGATCATTGTTCTTCATCGGTGGAGAATTCTTAATTCTTTGTTGGGATCTTTACTCCCTATTAGTTTAGAATGATTGATTTAAATTAAAAATGGATTATTAATTTATTGGCCTAGTCCAATTAATGTGGAGGATTAGAGAATGTTGGAACACATTAATTTAAGTGGAGTTGAAGAGGCTCCCCTGTGTTAATTTGAAGCTTGAGAGTTTCTCCACTTTAATGGGGAGATTCAAGGGGTTAAAAGCCCAGGTGGTCCCCACCACAATTAACATTAGGAGAAGGTTGGGTTTGGGTGGGCCCCACCACCACAACATCTCATGGGAGGTTAAGGTGTGGTGGTCCCTCCTCCAACTTCTATGAGGAGGTGTTAACCACCAAACACTCACATGGTGTCTCAAATAAACTAATGTGCTAGTAACTTTATTTTATTATTATTTTTCCATGAAAACTAAAAAAAACTTTTTTTCTCGACCAACAGCCATTGAGGTGAATGTATTCTTAAGTGAATACCGGCACTGCATGTTCAACAATGCCCTCAGACATCAATTCCGTGCATCAGTTCAAATGTTATAAAAACATGATTATACATTTAATGAACGTATCCAGAAAAAACTTCAGAAATTTATTCTGGACACATCGTGCCTCAGAATCGAGCACTGAAAATTTTCATGGACTCAAAATATTCCCATGTATTTAAAAAAATTCTACATAATTTCCTAGCCTTTATAGTAACATTATGAAACTAATGTATGTAGTACACCCTAGTTTCTAGTATGTAACCCTTTATTTATGATTTTTAAGTATATAATGTATAATGGTGATGTTTAGGATAGTTTTGAGAACTTTTTGGGATTTTTTGTGATTTTATACTGCTGAAAAATTGGTTTAGGGTTCTAAAAACAATGAATAACATTCAAGAAACCATTCCCAAAGTGTTAAGGGAAAAATAGAATGTTCATAGGTGACACATGGTTTTTCCATACCGTGCATCTTTTTAGTAGAATCCCTGCTCTTTGGAAAATATATTGGGTCATTTCGAGGTAGTTCTATTGGCACAATATGTGCATGAATTGAAGACCGTGTGAGACGACCACAATAGGGTCATCCTTAAGGCATGGAAAAATTCATAGTTATCACATTTGTTTCTTAACCTTGTCAATAAACCATGTGAGGAAAAAAGACCAATTCATTAAGAAGAGGATATCAGACAATTTTCAATTTTGAACAGAAAAATTTCATCTGATATGGTCCTAACTTGGGGTTCTTCTCTCGCAAAAGACATGAATGGTTCTTTCATTGATTTGAAGGTGATATGAAATATTAAATTGGTGATTAGAAGCCAATTCCTCATGGTATGTGATTTTGTATCATCGATCATGATGTTTTTCATATATCTACATTTCCCTAACTCTCAATTTCTTATATCTATGCCCTTTTTGAGAATATTTAATATTGTTCTGGAAAAATATGTTTAGTTTCGGTCTTTTTGTTGTTAAGAGAAGATAACTAAGGTGGTGTTTTTGAGATTATACCCAGTTTGGTTAATGTTTTTCTGGCTATTTTCTTTTTTCATGAAAACACTCATGGGAGATGGCTTCACTCTCGAATCCTGTACTTAGAACATGAAGGATGTTTTAAAAATTGATTGCATTGATTGTAATTGATTATGAAATTGTTCTAAATTACTTTTTTTGAAAACCATTTTTGGTGATGGTTTATAAAATTGTGGAAATTGGGTGTCTTGTGGATTGTTATGTGGTATATTTTAAAATGAATATTTATGAGAAATTACATAAATGGTTGAATAAAAATGATTTAAATAAAATGAGGGTTTTATTGATATGTATTTAATTAGTAATTTTAAAGGTTTTCAATAAAATAATAGTTTTATTTAAATTATTGGTAGGGTTGTTTTGGAATTATTTTTGGGCATCCTAGGTTGTGTGTGTTCATGGGAATTTGGGATAGATAAGGGTCAGGGGTCTCCCCCCTCATTACTAGGATGGATATGAGTCAGTGATATACACCATAAAACATTCATGTTCAATTGAGTCAAATATGGGTTATAAGTCCCCCCATCTTTTCTAAGATGGATAAGAGTCAGGGACTCCCCCATCTTCTAGGTTTCTTACATGATCATTTATATAGATATGTGGAAGGGAATGATTACACCAAAAAGGAATGTTAAATTATTTAGATAATTTTTTATGAACATTCCTTGGAAAAATATTTACTATTGATTTTGTTTATTTTTATTTATAATGTTGTTTTGAAATTGTTTTATATAAATTGTTTTATATAAAAGTGTAAAACTTGTTATATCCTAGTGGTGTGAATAGGGATGTAATTTGGGGAAATCTTACAATGTTATAGTACTCACCCCAACATTGGATGTTTTGGTGATTGTGCATATGTCATCTACTGGGACATGGGAAAACGTATTGTATCACACATATTTACCACCACCTCCTTACAAAAGGGATATTTGGTGAAGATATAGAATGAATCTTGTTGGGATTTAGTGTAGATGTTATCTTAGAGTTATTTTGTTTTTATAGACTTCCACAATTTACTTTGATATTGTTGTCATCCACTTTGGTACTAAAATTTAGTAATACTTGGATAAATAAAATATTGATTTGTTTTCCATTGTTATGATACATCATATAGTGTTTTTTTGATATGGATTGTTTGGTTAGTTATTTCAATCCTAAATGTAAAATAATCCCCACATGTATTGAATCCATTTAGAATTTTTTTACAGTCTTCGGCATCTTGGGGATTTTTCTAAAGGCCTTGTAACACTGCACCGCACTCTCAATACAATAAGATAGTGTGACATCACAAATTGTATTATTTTTTTCAATCCAAAAGTATTTTTGTGACAAGTGGGATTAGGTGGGTCTTTTCCTATTGGAATAAGTAGTCATCAGTTATGTCGGTCCGAGATTTGAATTAATTATTATCTATTCCTTGAGTTGGGATCATAGAAAGGAGTAGGATTATCATGACATGAAATGTAGAGTATAAAAATACGTAGTTAACATTTTAATGATGAATTACATGTTACTAGGTAGATAGGTACACAAATGTTTTGGATACCCTTATAGGTATAGGATTCTGGGAAACCCTGAGAGGGGAAGGGAGAATCAGGGTGTCAGTGTTATCTTTTAAAAACATGGATCTTATTCCCATGGTTGTGGGAAATCCTTATACCTGCAAGAATAATGGGAACAGAAAGAAAATTACCATAAGAAAAGAGACCATACAACACTTTTACATCGTTCACCCCTAAAGGCTATGTCCAAGGAGCATAAGGTTACATGTTATAGTCGTACCTAATTCAACTAAAAATCACTAGCTGTGGATTACAATGTTTGGGTACAATCACTCTATTCAAGTCCCACTGCCTTTAAAAATGTTCAAGGATAGCTCCCTATGTCCCTTAGGTCACTCCCATTGAATCCCACTGGCTCACTGCATTTGGTGAAGTCTCACTCAGTTTATTGATTTGAAGTACTATTCAATATTTTTTCATTAAATTCATTGCCTTTTTTCTACACAAAACTCTGTTTGCATTGATGTCCTAAAAAGATGCACTTGAATGCACCAAAACACTAAACAAGATATTCAGAACGTGCAAAAAGGTTACTCTAATGATTGTACGCAACAACTAACTTTTGCACACAATATATCACTTTTTAATACCATCATTTCATTTCACATGGAAAATATTTCACGCAACAACCCCCTTTACTTGCCACATTCACTTTTACGTTCCACTTATGATTTTACGCACAGTTTCTAATTTTCTTCAAAACAATAACTTTTAAGCAAAACCTCATTTTTTACGCATAGCCTCTAGTTTTATGGGAAACCTCTACTTTTTTTGAGAAACTTTCACATTTACATGCAACTCCCTTTAAAGGAACCTTTTACATGAATAAGAACTCGGATCTTCTCTATGTCTTCCACCACACCTAATAAAGAGGTTCACATCTCATTTAAATGCACCATTGACCCCCCCGGACGCAATACACTCCATGGCACTCCAAACCCTCATTTGATGTGAAATACTTTTTCACACAAGATCCATTTTTTTTGCACACATCTCCAAATTTTTCGTGCACCTCATTCCTTTCCCATTTTCAGCATTCTGATCCCAAAAAACCATTTCTGTGATAAAACCAACCTTCTTGCATTATTGTGGAAAAAATTAATTTTGTGCTTAATTCATGTTTTCCACGCACTACTCCAATATTTCACACAGCTCATGCATTTTCCATTTTTTGGCGATCAAATCCCGAAACATGCCATGCACGCAAGTTTCCAACACACCAACCCTTTTCCATGAAATTTCCTTTTTCGGACACACATTTTCCAATTTTTCGATTTTCTGGCCAAAAAAATTGCAAACACTAGGAAATGACGCCTCCTTCAATATTGTTGTCTGGTTGAACTATATGATCACTTTACTGGATAACATTCTGAACATCCATTGAGTATTGACAATAAACACAACCCAAACTCTATTTCTTTCATAGAACGACCATATTTCCAATAATGGGGGTTGAATCTCAATGTCATGGGTTTATATAATGATAAAATCATTAAATTAATTATATTAATGACTTCTCAGTTTGAGTGAATACATCATTTTAATTAATGTATTAATATTTTTTATAAAAGTATTAATTTTTAATTTTTTTAATTTTTTCATCAAATGAATGATTTTGAAAAAGGTAATGGTTGTGTTATTTTAAAAATGGTTTCATTTTAAAAATAATGTTGAAATATTTTCAAAAATGGTTGAATGTTGAAAATGGTTGATTTTGGTAAGAAATATTATGATAGAATAAAGTGATGTAATTTGAAATGGTAATCCTTCTGTAAAAAAAGAGTGAGACTTGTGGGGTTTCATAGTGTATATAAGAAATGTAACCCAATAGTCACCATATGGATAGATCCAAAGAGGCTATTGATAATGTGGTTACACTCAATCCATAGGTGAACCAAAATTATGGTTCAAAGAATCGCTACAGATTTTCATACAATTGAGTACAGACTACAACCATATATGATTTTTATGATATTTTTCACTTCTGGAAATTCATGTGGAGGGATTAAAATTGTATTAATGGGAGGAGGTGAGAACTCTAATACTAAGAAGAAGCAGTAGTGGGATAAAAATTCTGAAAGAGGTTGAACACGTCGGAGTTAGACCAGAAGATCAGTTATCCTTCCTCCACAAACAAAGAGAAATGTAGGATGTTTCTAATGATGTTATCTTGACTACATCATGTAAAAGTGTACCACACCACCAATATAATTCAATAATTGCTACAAAATTCAGTATCTTCATTGCTATTGTCATGGTTCTCTGTGGAAGGTTGTTTGGAAATCTACACTTGTGTTGTAGACATTGTATCATTCAATGTGATGAGGGCTGTAGAACAATCATCATCCATAGAATAACAAGGGTAGTTCTAGGAATAACATGACACCACAGCAAGGGAAATATCCACAAGGAAATAGAGATCAATTTTCAGAAAAGAAGAAATTACATGGAGCTGAGCATGTGATTTTCAATGATCAGCATGTACCATCTATAGTGCAAGGTATGATTATTTTTAATTATACCCTTATAAATGAATTTATTGATATGAGTTCTTACCATTACATTATTTATTCTAGTGCTTTTAATTTGTTGTGTTTAAAATTTGAGAGGATACCTTCAATGATAAAACATCAATCTCTAATTGGTCAATGATATTGTATAACCTTTTTGTGTAGAGTGTGTTCTATAACCATTGATGGAGATGAGCTTATATGGAATTTCTTGGTGATTGCGTTGGATTGTTTTTATATAATCATGTTTATGGATTAGTTAACAATGTTCAAGGATCACATTGGCTCTTATAAAATAATAGTTAGTTTCTCGACTGATGATTGTTCCCAACATCTCTTTAGCGGATAAAGGAATATAAAGATGGGTGAAAATAGCTTTTCATAACTACCAATTAGAATGATCTCCTACGAGTTCGTGAGGTTGACATCGGAATCAATTGAAGAAATTAGGAATAGGTGATTTCCTATAGTTGTGGATTAGTTTTTGTATGTGTTTCTAGAAAATTTATCATGGTTTCCACCTCTATGAGATATGGAGTTTATGATTAATCTCCTCCCAGGGACCAGTCCAATTTCATTTTTATCTGATTTAATAGAAACAACTATATTATGGGAATTTAAATTAACGTAGCAGGATTTGGAAACCAAGGGTTTCATTCGGCTGAGCATGTCTCCATGTACAAAACCAATCTTGTTTGTGTAAAAATTATATTTAACACTAAAACTTTGAGTGGATTATCATAAGCTTAATCAAGTTACTATAAAGATTCTATATCCGCTTCCATACATTGATTATTTGTTTAATCAATTTTGGGGATCTTAGTGTTTGTTTGTAATGGACATGCGATCACGACATCACCAATTGTAATTTCAAAAGAAGGATATTAAGCAGATAGCTTTTAGTGGCAGATATGGACTTTACGAATGTGTATTAATGTCTTTATGTCTTAAAAATTCAATAGTATCCTTTACAGAATTTATTAATCAAATATATTAGTGATATTTATATTATTTGGTTATAGTGTATTTGGATAAAATATTGGTGTATTCATGGAAAAGGGATGAGGAAGAGCAACAGTTGGCGATAATTTTATATGTTTTTAGAGAACATCATTTTTATACCAAGTTATCAAAGTCTGATTTTCGGATTCAAGATATACTCATTCTTTTCCATGTTATTTTTGAGAGAGGTGTTTCGGTGGATCCAGAGAAGATAGAGGGTATTATCTCTTAGAAACTGATGAAGTACGTTTTAGAGTTATGGGGATTATATAGTCTAGCTGGGCATTATCGATGCTTTATTCATGCATTCTCACTATTATATTCCCAAAATATATATTTGAAAAGAAAGAATTATCTATTCCAATGGACTGAACAATGTCATATGCCTATTCAGAAAATAAAAGCTTGACTGACATCAGAACATATCATTATAATTCTATAATCTAGGCAAGGGTAGTTTGTATATTGTTATTCTTCGAGATATAGGTTGGGGTTTTTAATCCTGCACGGTGACCATGTTGTGCCTTATGGCTCAAGAAAATTAACGGTTAATAAAAAGATCTACCCAAAACTATATTTTGAGTAAGCTTTCATGTTCTATGATTTGAATACATGGAATCATTATCTCTATGGTGATAAACTTACATTGATTATGGATCAAAAGAGATTAAAACATTTTTCCGATCAATGGGATTTGAATATGAGGCAAGGAATATGGATGAAGAATGTCCAAATGTTCAAAATTTTCTCGATGCATACATTCATGAAATGGAGTTCTATGGCATATGCGTTATGTTGGAAGTCATATACTCATTTGTTAAAAGAGGCTTCAAATGACTTTTAATTGATGTTGTTCCTAGGAAACATTAGTTTGGAATGTGAAGATCATGGTGATATTTCCGTTTTCATTCCAGTTTATATTTTTCCTAATTTAGTAAATATTGTTAAAGAGGTGCAAAAATATGATGAATAATGTGTAG
This sequence comes from Viscum album, assembly GCA_963277665.1. NCBI lineage: Eukaryota > Viridiplantae > Streptophyta > Magnoliopsida > Santalales > Viscaceae > Viscum > Viscum album. The sequence goes on from OY728159.1 coordinate 32,042,567, forward strand.
ATATGAGGTCAACACTATATGGTGGGCAGACCATTGAGAGATGGATTCAACGTGGTAGTCTAGTGTAGTGATTCAGAATTCGGATGGATGTACCTTTGGATTGTCAAAAAAAACTTCTTAATTCTTACCGCTATTCATGATGGGTTCAACATCTAGGAATACAGAAATTGTATAAGGCATTTAAAGCACAATTTTGGTGTGTCAGAATAAAAAGGAGGGTGGATGAATTTGTTTCAAGATTCTTAGCATGTCATCCAATTGACGCAGAATATCAGTAATCAGAATGTATGTTACAATATTTTCAAATTTCAGTTTTGAGATGGGAGCCAATAGCTATAGATTTTGTAACAGGTCTCCGATGAATTGTATGGAAACACGATGTCATATGGGTGATTTTGGATTAGTTCAAAAAGTTGGAACATTTCATATAAATACTTAACACTCATTCGATGTAGGGATCTATTAAAAAAATATACACGTGAAGTCGTAAAAGGAAATGAAATATTAGTTCGGATTCTATCTAACAGATATCAATGGTTCACATATCAATTCTAAAAATCTATATAGAAATGCCTTGGGACTCAGTTTACTATGAGTATGGTGTATCATCTTTTGATAGATGGGAAATCCAAAAGGATGATTCAAATGCTAGAAGACATGTTTCATGTTTGCGTAATGTATTTTTGTGTATCATGGGAACAGAATGTGCCATTTGTGGAGTTCTCTTATAACAATAGTTATTATTCATTAATATATATGGATTATTTTGAAGAGTTTTAGGGGGTTCCTTGTCATTTTACACTTTTTTGGGTCGAAGCATGCAAGACTTTAGTTGTTGGGATGATACTTGTCTAAGAAATAATCAAGAAGGACTAGTTGATCAGAAAGATGATATATATGGCTATGAGTCATTAGAATTTTTTTGTGAAACATCATTAATGGCCATTGTACTTCATAGTGAGATATCACATGTTCTTGAGGATTTCTCCAAGGCTTTCACATCAATTTTATGTGAATAAGGGAATGTTATCTCCTGGATAAAAATTCCCTTTTGAGATACGGGAATTGGATGGTTAGGTGGAAAATCAGTTTGATTTACCACCATGGTTCAGTACAGTGCACAATGTGTTCCACATATCTTATTTAAAAACTAACAACATGTTTCAGACCATGTGATAAGGAGGGATCACATTGAACTAGATCCATAAGCATTATCGGTACATATACCGATGCCGATTGTGGATAGGCAGGAGAAAGTCATGTGGGCAAAAAGCATCGATCTAGTGCAGTTTTTGGGTAAATATGGTCATATTTAAGAAGAAACATAGGAACGTAAGAAGGAAATGAATAATTAGTGGACAAAACTTCTTTTGCGAATGATATTTTTCTACTTTCAATGGAAACTAAGTCAATGGTGGGGATAATGTGGCACCCATAATTTCTGGTATGTAACCCTTAATCTATGGTTTATATATATATGAAGTATAATTGAAAATTTTTGGAGATATTGGAGAACATGCCCAGTTTTTTTTCTATAGGTTCATTGGTGGAGAATTATTTTTGGAAACCCTGAAACACATGAAATAAACTATTCTCAATGAGTGAGGGGAAAAAGCGAAGCCGTAGGGGTGGATAATTGTTTTTCCAGACGAGGAATATTCTTAATATAATCTATGCTCATTGGAAAATGGATTTTCTCATATTGAGGTAGAGGATTTAGAAAAGTTGTAAAATGGTTTGGAGACTATTCGAGACAATTATGTTGGTGTTATACATAAGGCATTGGTTAATGCATGGCTAGCATATGGTTTTCCTAAATGTGTGACTAAACCATGTGTGGCTAGAAACCACATTTTTAAAAATTGGATCTATGTTCGCTTAAGTTTTTGACTCTTCTTTAACCCTTTATGATACTATAACACAAGATGCTTCTCCATCAAAGGCCAAGAAAGGTTCTTCCGTCTATGCGATGGTAATCTGAACGCTTCCCTTAGTGATTAGAACCTGAGTCTTTCTGGTATGTGATCGTCCTTCTATGTTCATGATGTTTTTATTATATCCACTTTTCCCTCCAAATTTGTTTCTTAGATCTATTCCCTTTGTGGGTAGATCTATGGTTCTAGATTTCATATATAATTAGTTTTATTCTATTTATTTATAGGAGAAGAGAGCTAATGTGGGTTTCTGGAGATTTAGTAAGCTTTAATGAACGTTTTTTGTGATTTTTATCATTTTTTCCAAAAAAACGTGATGTAGGTGGCTTCACTATTGACACCTCAATTGAGAAAATGAAGGTTAATTTCAAATTAGTTACATTTAATCAGAACAATTTTGAAATTGTTTTAAATTTCTTATTGAAATAATCTTTTGGAAATGTTTTAGAAAAATGTGGGAATTGGGTGTTTTATAGAATGTTTTAAGTTTTCATGAGTTTAAAATGTTGATTTTAAAATTTGGATTGGTGGGAAATATGGTAAATGGTTTAATAAAAATGTTTAAAATCAAGGGATGATTTTTTTTGAGTTGTATTGAATTGGTATGTTTGAATAGTTTTAAATAAACAATGGTTTTATGAAAATGGTTTGAATTGTCGTATTGGAATGGTTTTTTGTCATATTGGGGTGTGTTTGTTCACGATCATTCAGAACAGATAAGGGTTAGTAGTCTCCCACATCATTAATTGGATGGATAAGGGTCAAGGATATACCCAAAAAATAATTCATGTGAATTTGGGTTGGATAAAGGTAAGGTGTTTTCCCCGCCATTACTAGGATGGATAAGGGTAAGGGTTTCCCCTCTTATAGGTTTCATGCTTGGTTTGTTGTTTAGATATGTGGAATGGAACAGATACACAAAAAAGTATTGTCAAATTATTTAAAGAGTTTTTATATACATTCCAATGAAAATAGTTTACTATATATTTTGTTTATATTTAGTCATAAGATATTTTTTAAATAGATTCGTATAATTTTTTTATAAAAATGTCTATATCATGTTTGATCCTAGTACCATTAGAAGGGTAGTCATTGGAGAAAACCAACTGTGTTTTATTACTCACCCGTTCTTTGGAGCATTGGTTATTTTTTAGATTTCTTCTTTAGGTAAATGGTCAATGGTAAAGTATCACACATCATTGGAACCACCTGATTATACATGGGATGTTTGGTGAAGTTGGAGTACAGAGCTTGTGGAGATTTAAATTTGTGGTTGTATTCATGTTTATTTTGTTTTATAGTCCAATGCTATTTACTTTTATATTATATTCTTCTATTGGGGTACATAAAATTTTTATGTCTTTGATAAATTATATGTTGAGTTGACTTTAATTATTATCATTCAACATATAATGGTTGGTTTGGTTATGTATGGGTTGGTTAGTTGTTTTACTCTTAAAGGAAACATCGTCCCCTATTTATATTGAAGCCCTTTAGAATTTTTCCAGCCTTTTGCATTTTGATGATGTATCTTAAGGCCATGTAATGTCTCAGTGCCTTCTCAAGACAATGATAAGGGGCGATATGTGACAATGTAACTTCTTATCCCATGGGACATGTAATGGAAATGAATTAATGAATAAAGATAGGGATAATGATAAACATGAAGCTAATATTGTAATATAGTAATGTAAACATTGTTACATACCAAAAACAATGTTTTCTTATTTACCTTGATGTTTATTAAGATCATTCACAAAATATCTATTTAAAATATATATTTTTTAGAAACCATTGGTTGTGGACTATGGAATTTTACTCACACCTTGGTCTAGACACTATTCGGTACCAAACCAGATTTTATGGTTTCCTATCAGGATAAGGGAAAAAGTCATATGTTAGGGAGTTGACTTGTGATTGGGGATTTCATGGATGATGATCTAGACTTATAGTCCAAACCTGCTTATTGATTTAGTTGTTGGTTTTTATTTTGGTATTTCCTTCAATTTTTACATTTTTATCATGACATGAAATTAATTTGTTTTTTTTGTGATTGATTCTTATTTGGGATTTGTTAGTAATGCATGTTTATAGGTTTTTTACTCATTCTTTCCTTTATATCATATGTTATCTTTTGTATCTTACTCTAGTTAAGAGGTTTTGGTGTCCCCACATGACTTATTAATCCCTCGATGCTAGTTGAAAACCTCTACTTTATGTGGAGTCATGATTAAGGTCATGTTATGAACCGACATAGAGCATCAGTTTAGTGGATTCTAGATCAGGGAGTTACATAGTCCATGGATCTTAATGCATATTTCCTTATATTTCATTTTATTTTATTTATGACTAATAGTTTATATATTGTTCTCATGCATTATTTACTCATTATGATAATGCCTTATATAATTATCCATCTATCTTTTACAAACTATTCAATACATTTTCTAGTTCCACCTTGATTATGTCATTTCGTTCCCTCATGTTTCATGCAATATAATATATACCTTATTCCGCGTGAAGAAATATAATTATTAAAATTGAATGAAGTTAATTTTTGAATAACAATGACATATCTTTCAAATATAATCAATCGATTAGGTGTACTTTCTTCAATTGAAAATGGCTATTAGTGTATGCACTATAGCCTAGTGCTTGTGTTTATGCCATATAAATTGTGACCTTACTATACAACATAGCCTTTGTATTGGATAAAATATTTAGACAGCCAAATTATCTGGTTATATATTCTATTGATTTTTTTTCTGTGATATTAGATGTTATGCCTGACCTACAGCTGGATGGGAGAGAACATGGGTCCAAACTTATGGACACCGTGGATTGAATATCCATGATCTAATTGGCATGACTTGATGTACCATGAGAGATTTATTGGATTAGCAATGAAAAAGATCTCTGGAATATTTTCTATACTCATGAGTTACACTGGTTACCTAGGAGAGAAACCATGGATTGTGCTGTTGGAAATATGGTTAACTTTGCCTCGGGTGGTACCCAATCCCCTATATGAGATACATGGTATTGGATAAAATCTACCATACCATGAGTGATATTAGGTATGCTATTATGGGTCACCTCAAATTGACTCAATTGTATTGGTTATATCAAGGGCTCCTGTAGTGATCCCTAGGATTCTATTATGGGGCAACTTAGATGGGTATAGTGTAACATTACTGGATTTGATAGATACTTTGTATGGATTACTTTTGGTATATTATTTTCATTAAAATTATTATTGTAGTATGATTATAATGTGGAAAACATTTCTTGAATGATCCCCTATGCGTGCGACTGGTAAGCTAAATCACATTCATGGGGTCGACCCAATTCAGTTTCATCATGTATATAATACCATGTAAATACATTTTATTCTTTATAGGTTCTCTAGGTTCAGATATCCAACAGAAGTTCTAGGATGAAGTTTCTATAAGCTGTATATTTATGAACCCAGACTAAAGTGGTATTTTTTATTTCATTATCACATTTTATTAACATTTGTTAGCACATTGTAAATTTTATAGGGCATAGAATGAATTGTTCTAGACACCGTTAGTGGTGGACTACTGAGATTTTTCTCACACACTAGTCAAGATACCATTGCACTGGGTTACTCGGGCATAATTTTCATGTTTATATGTTCCTTAGATTTATTTCTTATGTTGTTCTATGTTCAAGGGACCTAGAGAGCACATGATTGAGCTTGTAATCAAGATGATCCTTATGATTCACCATTGGGCCTTTTCATTTTATTGTAATCTACTACTTGTATATTGTAGCACCTTTTTACATGCATGCATATTCACATATATTGGAATTAGGCATTTAATTTTATTAAATAATTTTAATTATTCTTCTATTGCATGATGTTTATCATTGCTTTTTTTATTTTATAAAATTTTTCCTTCTAATATACCTTTGTGGTACTCTAATTATGAGAGAATATTCTCCCCACTGTAAAATTATTAGAACCTCGATGCTAGTCAAAAACCAATAGAATACAGGGAGCCACCATTAAGGTTATTTGGACACTGATCTAGCTACCATGATAGTGTTCCATCAATCTGGGATGGTACACTAGATAGTGCAATGTGGTGTGAAGAAGTGAGAGTGGAGGTTCCCCTTTATAATTTGGGTTTGGGGAAATTTTTTAATTTTGAATGAGATTAAATTATATTAAATTAATTTATCATTATGAATTCCTAAAAATGGAAAGAGAGTTTAATATAAGGCAGTATAGGATTGTAATCCCATAATCCAATAATATTTAGACATATTTTGGTGTAACTTTTACACCTTATAATTTCAATAAACACTGTGGTTTTTTTATTTTTCCCCTTAACTATGATAACAAATATTTTAATAGTAAATGATTAATATTGTTTTTATAAATGAGAAAAATGACTCATAAATGGAGAATTTAGGATGTTATCAACTATATTATAGTCACATGGATGAATAAAACATTTTAATATATATTAAATAATTTAATAAATTATTATTTTGATAAATTATAATAAATGTCAATTTTGAACCATTAATTTAATTTGACATCAAATGTATCAATAATAGGGGTAATTATAATATAATTATTTCAGACCACTCTAATATTTAAAATATATCTATTAAGTTAATTTCACACATTAACTCATTCAAACTAAATCAAATTTAAAATATTAAAATCTATTTTTTTATTTTACTATTAATTTAATAAATATTGTATTGGTATCTCATAAACCATTAAAATAACCACAAAATTTATAAAAAATAAAAATAAATTTCAATATTGAATATAACTTCATTAACATAAAAATGGATATTTAGGTATATTCTTAGCTTTCGTTTTCATTATGTGAACACATAAAAGTTATTAAATACAAGGAGAGTAACATTTTGTCACTATGATTGTTTTAAATTTTATATTAGTTATTTTCATGGAAAATTTTCCAATAAAGAAAACAAATTTGAGGCTAAGATGAAATGGATTGAATCATATTCGTACAATAATTTAACAACTTGATTTTTTATTAATTATTTTATGAATAAATTGAAATTCTTTAATGGATCATGTTGTAGGCTCGACCAAGCTATGATTGATTTATAAGCAACACCAAGTTAATATTGTTCTACACACAACACTAATTTTTAATTTTATTACAGAAAATATCAAGTTTTGTTTTTGTTACATTCAACACTATGTTTATATTGAGTCAAATGAAACAATGAGTCGATCTAAACATTTCAATCAATGAAAATTTTATTATTTAATACGATAATTGTCACCTAGCCATTGGAATAAATTATTTGAATAAAATTAACTAAATACAAAAAATATCGTTTTCCATTGTATAAAATATTAATTATTTGGTTTCTAATAATTTGAGAAGGGTATAAAACAATTTTGAAGGTTTATGTAAAATATTGTCAAAAAAACTATTTATTACTCACAATTATGATTTATCTTAATAAATTAACCAAATAAAATTTTCTTAACTATTTTAATAAAATCATGATATTATATATTAATCAAATTTTATTAACATTAAAATTATATTCTTTCTTTATAATATAAGAGAATAAAAACAATTTAATTATCATAAAACCTTATTTTTTCAAAAAACGGGTTGTCACTTATTTATGGAAAAATTATTTTAAAATTATATTTTTTCCACTTTAATAAAATGAACATGATAAAATAATTTTTTATTAAATTTTAATATCAAAATTATTTCATGGTTAATTTGTCATTTTTTCTCTAAAAATTATAATTTTTTTATCAGTAGTGAAAAATACTGATTTTTTATTAAAAACAGTCATTTCACATATATTAATTAGAAATGGTAGATTTATTTTTAAATTTATTTTAATTTATAATCTGATCCATAATAAATTTAATAATCCAATTTTGTACATTCAAATCAATTTCATATTGAAATTTAATATAAAAATACTTTAAAAGTTTTAACATTTTCACTTTCAATACCTACTTATTGATCGCGTCTACGGGATTATTTTTAAATCGAATTATTCCTCTCCTTTGAATAGAATTCAAAAATATATATTTCATATTTGGAATAATAATTATTTATATTATATTATAAGTTAATGCTAATTTTTTATTTTCATGATTAGTGGAAATTTTAAAAATTAATTACAGTGATTAAAGTCAAAACAAGGTTTTGCGCATCACATGTGTCATGATTAGAATTAAATTCTTATCGCTTTATCAAGAATGGTAAAATTAATTCTGTTTATAATGTTTATTTATATTCAAGGATAGACCCTAGAACATCTCTCAAAGAGTGTTTCGAGATTATAATGTGTATTTTTAATAAAAAGGGCTAAATGAGGGGGTGGATTTGAAAATAGTTTTAAAAATAAAATAATTTGATTTAAAGAGTTTAATTATTGAAAGAAATTTGTATTTTTAAAATATGTGATAAGTATGTGATAATTTCTAATTGAATAAACCAAATAAATAGTTCCTTTTTTCTTAATTTATTATTATGTTTTCATGTTATCATTTTGTAGATTGTTAACCAAAATCTTGGGTACCCACATGCCTCTAAAAAGATGCAAATATGACTAATCATTGACATAATGATCATCTAGTGATGTTCATGCAACGAATCAAGATTTAATATTTGTAATGAAATAGTAAAACCTCAAATTTTTTGGTAAATAGATGATTCTTATATTTTCCAAACAGAACAACAAAAGTCGCAAACAAAAAATTAAACATCAATCAGTTATGAAATAAAAATTGTTCTAATTAAATGAATCAGAAAAGTTAAGATAAATATAAAATAAATTAAAAACCACAATATACACAAAAAATAATATAATTATTTTTAACTCCCTATTCATGATTTCAGATCCCTTACAACGATCACCCACCATTACCCCGACATTGGGATGGGAAAGAAAGCTCATGTGGGTTTTCTTCTTCATTTCAGCTCTCCATATTAGGATAGGGACATGAAAACCCTACTAGGGAATGAGATTAATCCTTTTGAAACCATTATTTGTTGCACATAAATCTTTAGTCTAACATTTAAATGATTATCTGGTTGTTCCCTTTTAAAGAACAAATTGTACGTGTTTTTGGGAACCCAATTTTTGAGATACAACTTGAGACTTGGTATTGGGATTGTAAATGATAATATATAGACTTTAAAAAAAAGATAAGAGTAGTTTCAATTCATCATGAATATCCCCATGTGAAATTTGTAAGCCATTTGTCATCTGTAATGGGAGATATAGTCTGAATACTGAACAAAACTTTTGAGATCGTATAACTTCAATTCCCTAGAAAAAGAAGTTCAGTTGGACTAATAGTAGATTGAGTTGGGATTGGGTGTCTTTATTTGAGTTGTATAAATGTGTTTATTGGATTGGATCACAATATTTCAGGGAATTTTGATCCACATATATCATCAAACATGAAGAAATACTGGGAAAGTGTTCATGGGCTTCTATGGATTTTGGTTAATTTGGCTTCAACTTCATTCTGAATCCTCTAAATCACCACCTACATTAATGAAATGATCAAAAAAGTGAAATATCATTTTTTAATAGTGATAGAAATTAAATAATTTAGTCTATAATTAATCATAATTTGATATTATATTTTTAATTTACAATACAAAATAAGCTTAATATAGTGGTGTAAAAGTGAAAAAATTCTGATTCATTGGGTGATCACACCCCTAAACTGAGAAAATTTCACTCATGGGAAAGTATATTTTTTAAAAATTATGCATGTAAATATTAAAAAACTCATGAATATTAACCATTCATTGAAAATATAATTTTCTATTGAAATGTGATCCAAAAAAATTACACTAAGGAGTTATTCAAAGTGATCATGGAAAAAGATGTCACATAAATTTTATCATAATGACATTAAAGGAGATGAATGATACCAATTTTATAAATTATTTAAATATTCTAAAATGTCACTAATTATACATCGATGTGTGTGAAATCAATATCATTTTATTCCTTCCACATTCTATCCAGTAAATATGGGTTACTTTAAAAAATCTTTTTAAATGATTATGTCCACCGATCCTGCCCTAAATTATTTGCAATAAAATTTCAAGACCCACTCACTTAAATATTCCAAGAGGTAAATCATTGAGATCACAAAATGGATATCCCAATATGATGTTCATTTCAGCACTCCACTCATTTAATAATGTTTTTTCAAAATTTGAACTTGGAAAAAATCTCATACACATCACTCAACCCTTGTTTGATATCCTCAAGAAACTAATTGTAATAGTTATAAAAGGATCAATGGTAAATTAATAGTGATATTTGACAATCCAAAGACACAACCCATATTTTTGGGTATTTATAATTTCTTTAGGGCATATAAAATTCAGATTACTTGTACACATGCATATGTTAATCTTTTAATGTAGTGAAAAATATAAGATAAGTAAAGAATGTGTGGAAAAATAATTTTGGAAGGATGATAAATATGAACAAAACATATATTTACTTTCTATTAATTTTTAAAAACTCACACTTCATTGTATGGTGCAATAATGTGTGGAGATATTAACTAGTATAATTTTATTATAAACTACTCACACAAAGGATACAATTCTACTCAAATGATTCAAAATAATACGACCATTTATATCGTTCAGCCCACAATAATTTAATATAAATAATCAATCCTCAATGTAAAATTAATGCAAAAACACATATTTCGTTAGTGAGTTTTTTAAATGTTATTGGAACATTAAAAAATTAAATTACACTATAATTTTTAATAATTTCATTGATTTAGTGAGCATCAAAAATGAATATTCTAGAACAAATATGAGAGGTGGAATGGTTGGTAATTTGTGGAAGGGGGAATGAAAAAATACTATTTATTAAATGAAAATAATAGAAAGAAGAAAAATGCTAAATATTTCAAACTAACTATGATGGTTGGGAAAGTAAAAATTGTATGCCACAAAAAAATATAAAAATGGAATACTGATAAAACCAAATCATAACAAACTTAGTAATGTAACCATCCCCCACACCAAGAGTAATATGTGTCCTTAATATAATAAAAGACAATGTGTGAAGAAAGGATAAAACATGGCTGGTTTATTTGGTGAGTTGCATCTTGATCATGATGTTCCTCCATTGAGGACTCTAGAATGGCTTCATGAAAGTGTTTCAACCACTACCCATTGGCAGTGATGGATTGTTTTGTTTCATCAATTTGAACCTTAAAAGCAGTAAATGGATAAATATTAATAATTGTGCATGGGACAAACTATCATTAATAAAGCTTACTAGGAAGCAACATCAGCCTTTCATTAAAAAGGATTATCTTATTCTATATGGGTCATTGGTGATGAAGCATGAGCATGTTATTGATATCCTTGGATCATTCATTATAAATCCATGATTTCTAAAATGAATATCTTTTAATTTTCTTAGGCTCCTGAATCTGCAACTTCCTTTGATCACCTGCATGATAAAGATTATTATTTCATTTTTAATGGCCTTGTAGGTTCAGTGGACTATCTCAATATAGAGGTGACATCTCATTCCAAAAATAAGACGATAATGTTAAACTTCCATGGGAATCATAAATGTAGTTTGGTTAGCGCGTAATGAATATTGAGTCTAATACTCCAATAATTACAATTATATTGAGCCTTTTCATATGAATTTTTCTTTACCTCTCATTTTGAAACGTTGGCTAGAAAATTGAACCTTGAATGGTATGCAGTAGACACTCCATCATCATACCCATAACAACACAAATTTGAGTTCTTTGTTTGGTGGTAGAAATGTGAACCATATAAAATAATGATGAACCTAGGTTACATAATGGTTCCCCCATAGGATAGAGTTCAAGAAAATATAAGGATAGACTGAAAAATTCAATCATGAATACAAAACAGGTGGAAATTATTTGTACATTCGTTCAAATGTTAGAGGACATACCAAATGTACTAACAAGACACAAGTTTTAGATAATCAACATTGTTTATGTTGAAATCTGAAGGAATTAGAAGGAAAATAAGATGCTACAAAATAAGTTAAAATTTCAACAGAATAAGTAATTCCATCTTACACATAGTAAAATTGATCATCATGAATAATGTTATTTGTTAAAATAGAGGGGGATGAATCAATGTACAAATATGGGAGGATCCTAGATATATGGTCAGTAACCACATTCTACACTTATTATTGATAACTAATTTCTAGAATAAATTTTTAATGTAGGAGCACCCAACATATGAGATGTGGTTTGGATTTTTATTTCATAATGAGATAATAGGGGGCCAAATGGTCTGAGAAAACAATTACATTGGACCCAAAAAATAATGACTTAGATTTATAAAAGGATAACATAATGGAAAGGAATGAATTTTCAATTGTGGTGTGGTTTTCTTGGATAAGGTCCAGTATGAATAAGGCATATGCTATGACATGTGGAGCTCGATCAACCCATTATAATAATTATTCCCCAACGACAATGTTAGATTAATTATACATGATCACAAATTGTAAATCCCACTGAGGTGGTTGGATTACTGGGGCTGATGTGAGAATCCATTTTAGTTTTTTAAAAGCATACTCAGTTTTTTTATTAAAACATATTCTTTTTAATTTTGGAGTAATCAATAGTGGAAATGTTTAATATTACTAAAGTCATGAATTAAAGGATAATAAAATTGAACATTAACTAAGAAATAATGAAGAACCATACATTTTTGGGGAATTTTATGGATGAAATGAAATCCAATTTTGATTTATCCACATGAATACCATCCCAATAAATGATATTTCCAGGTACAATATCTTGTCACAGTAGGAAATGGAGTTTCTTGTAATCTAATATGATATTTTATTAAAATATAGTGATGTAATACAGAACCAAGTCTAAAAAAGATTCATTATAATAAGATCCATAAAATTTAAATTCATCGAAGAATAACTTTCTGAAGTTCACTAGGTAATCCAAAAAATTCAAACCATTCATCGTTGAAAGGTACATTTAGCATTAAATAGACCAAATGAAATAATTCTATAAGAAAAATGTGCCAAATGGGAAAGTGATGGTGGTGTTTTCTTGATCCATGGTGGAAATATGGACCTTAATGTATCCAGAGTACCAACCGAGATAAAACAATTGGGACTTCCCTCCAAGACACAGTAGAATTTATTTAATGAACAATAATTGGAAATTATGCTTCCTAATGTGCTGGTCTAGTCAACAATAGTCTATAAAGACACACAAACTATTCTTCACATGGGGTGGACCTAATTTATTATATTTATTTTTAATTACAATATGAACATTTTTCTTCAGAATTAGTTATACTGGAACGACCTATTGGATATCAGTTTTGGGGAATATGAATCCAGAAACCAATAATTTTGTTACCAACTTATCAAAAACATCTATAATGTATTGGTTTAGTCGATGTTGTTCCCGGAACACCGGTTTATCCTCTTCATTTAACAATATATGACGCATGCACGTTGATGGGTTATTACAATTAATGACAGCAAGTGTCTATCCCAATGGATGTTTATACTCCCAAGAAAGGGTTATTAGTGATAATAAATTCTCATGAGGGAGTAAACTAAAAATGATAACAGGATGCTTGTTTCCATTCTTATGATATTAATATTTGAAATTTTATGGTAGTGATTTATGCTCAAATTCATAGGTATTTTGGATTTATGAGAGTGAATGTGGAAGTGAGAGGTTAATGATATCATCTAACTACTCAATAATAACATTATATAATGAGGAATTAGATTTTGTAAGATTAGAAGTATCCTCGATGGTTATGAGTTCCTTAATGCTCATGAAATCAGCAATTAACAATAATGCATGAAATTTATATAGAGCACTACAAAATTCAATGCATGATTCATTACATTGAATTTTTATCAAGGATGAACACTCAGAATGTGGGCCAAGGGAATGAAAGGAAGTATTTTTTGGGGTTGGAAGTACAGTAATAAAATTAAAATTGTGAGGAATGTTTTGGATTAGAGATGTCTCATTGAATCATGGATGTTTAAGTGGATAATGTAACTATCAAACTCCGTTCATAATGTATAATTGTGGATATTAATTATGGTTTTGTAACTATTCAAGAAATTCCTCCCCAATATAATTGATCCTTGACTATTCATACTATCATTTTCTATTTTATGTATATAATAATATTATGAAAAAATTAAAATTTTCACCTTTATAAGAACACCCCCTTACACACCAGTGGGACATTTGATACATTCATTTTCCATTTGAACAAAAAATCTAGTGAGATTTGATTCCATAACCTGAAAAAATAGAAAATAGAGTAGGGAATCAAATTTACAAAGGCAACCCAATTAATAATAGCATTAGAAGAGTAATATTCTCTTATGGTGCAGGGAATCATGAATGTTATAAGAAACCTGAATTTGGTGGGATGTGAGGGATCTATAAATGGTGAAATTTTCCTATATAAACTCGCAATTTCATCACCTTGATGTCCCCTTAAATGTGTATACATCTCCTTTAAAACATGGTTTATCATGGAATTATTTTCAGGGAATCAATCAAGGGGATCATAACCTTATCCTTTTTTAAAAATTATCAATATTTATTTATGATGTAATCTTTTTTTCATTCCCTAGTTGGGTGGACCACTGAAGAAATGAAAGAGGAATGGTTGGTCAAGGTGACTAATAAATAAATACACTCCTTCTTTTGATGGTAATTTTATAAGGATGAGGATTTTCATTATTTCCTTCATTTGAGGTAGTTTGGATGGTGGTTTACTCTTGCAACGCCCCGACCCCAGTTACCTAGAGTCGGTGCATTGTTACATAACAATGGCATGATCACAAGAAAGATCAAATCTCGAAAGACTGATTAGTTTAGTTGCCTTGGAAACACTAGATATATTCATAATGTTTTTCATTACATAATAAAATTGAAATCTAAAACAACATAGTCTCCATAGTCTACACTCTTATCCCCTCATACTATCCCTCTAGGTCATACATAATTTACATCTTCATATCCTGGAAAAAATAAAACATAGGAACGGGTTGAGCTCAAATTCCCAGTATGGTTAACAATATAGCAGAAACATTCATAAATAAGAATAAACATTTAAGGCAATGTATAACTAAAACAAAAGCCTTTTAATCTTTAACTTCAACATAGTATGACAAAAATAAAACGAAATAATGACATTTACTTATTCACATGGATATTCTACTAATCGAATAATCACATGCATAATCAATAACCACTTTCATAATGATAGAATGCATAAATCCAGACAATCCTAACCACATATCCAAGGCCTCGTACTAAGAATACAAATAAGATTTTGTCAAGGCCTTATTCCAAGACACGATTTTTTCCCATTAGACCTACCGATGAATCGAGGATCTATAGCGGGCTCCACCCGTCACATATTAAGTCCAATCCATTCCCATATGAAAAATTGTAAGCATAACATAAACATTCGTAATAAAACTAGCATAGGAAATGTAAATACTTCATCCATAAACCATGAATGGTATAAAAATAACACATCCACAGTAAAACATATCACAAAACCTTCAATACAGTAAAGTAGTTTTGTATCATAATAAATAAACTTCAAATAAGCGTAAAATCCATCAAAGGATGTTGACATAGATGAAATCAAACCTCTTTTTAGAGAAACATCTCTTTCTATTTTGAAATCATTTAGGAGTCATATATAAATAAAATAAAAAAATTTCTTTGAAAGTTTTCTTATAAGCTTGTAAAGGAAGCTTCGACGATTTCATAATGGCAGAAAGTAGACGCACCTACTGTATAAGTTAAAAAAACATTTTTAACTTAATTCTGTCGAAAGGTTACAAAGGACCTTGTTTGGAAAATGACAGAAATATTCCTTTATAAACAACTTATAAAAGTCAACAAGGGTATAAATGAATTTATACCATAGTCATTAAAATAGTAAGAATGATTTGAAATACATTTTTTGAGAAACATGGATGTGGATGATAAAGAGGTACCAGTAGATAATCATGTATAAACAACCTCGGATAAAGAAGATATTGTGAATTAACCCTTAACTTGTACTTTTCCTTGGTTGGCGTAGGTTAACCTCATGTATAATGGTGAAATAAATGTTATTAAATTATATAAGAATCATATATATTAATATGATATCATA
Organism: Viscum album; assembly: GCA_963277665.1. Classification (NCBI taxonomy): domain Eukaryota; kingdom Viridiplantae; phylum Streptophyta; class Magnoliopsida; order Santalales; family Viscaceae; genus Viscum; species Viscum album. The sequence continues at coordinate 32,058,732 of OY728159.1, forward strand.
TATGATCTGTAAGAACCCGATTTTTTCTGTAAAAGACATTGGAATATTCTTGATGATATTCCAAAGTAGCGCCTTCAGACGGCATGCGATTCTGAGCCCCGGAGTGGCCGAAATTAAATTTTCAGTACGTTCACACTGGAAATGCTAAATAAATGGGATAACTCCTAAACGGAGCTTCAGATCAGAGATCCGAGTGTACGGATGCGTCCGGAATGGGGTGTTTACCCTAGGAACGACATAAAACTTTTCGGCGCGGGATGTTTAGACCCCTCGACCGCTTCTGGAACGTTAAACCGATTAAATAAATTAATTAATTCGTTTAATGGAGAAATGCTAGTATCTCTTAAACGGTGGCTCGGATCAGAAAACCGAGAGCACCATTGAGTTCGGAGCGTGTCGTTTACCCTAGGAGGGGTATTAGTTTCGCGGGCGAGGGCCGTTTGTGAAAAATTGGCCTCAGGTGCATTTTCGTAATTTGGCGGCTTCAAACGCTAAGTGTAATAACTTTTGAACGGGACCTCGGATTAAAATTTCGAGACCTCCGTTGTGATAGGGAGGTGGTGTTTACCCTAGGGGAGGCTTAACCTCAACCCCGTCGGGAGTTTCGGATGCGGGTCTTTTCAGGGGTTTTAAATTAATTAAATCTTTAATTAATTTTTTTAAACCCCACCCCTCTCCTTCCCCTTCTCCCTGGAAGACCCTCCTCTCCCTCTCCTCTTCCAACTCTGGCGAGACGGTCTGGCGAGGCGACTCCGGTGAGGTGTGGTGGTGCCGACGGATCGTCGCGTAGCTTCGGGCGAAGCCCCACGAGGTAGGATTTGAAGTTTGCATTTTCTATTCTAGTACCTACTTTGATCTCGCTTTTCACTGTCAATTCCTTGTAAAAACTTTGATCAAATCCCATGAATGCGTAGTATACAATTTTCTCTTTCCGACTCTTGTTTCAGATTTGAAATTGGAGATTGGAGGCGTTCGCAATCATCCGCCGAAGTTGGCGGGTTTTCGGTTTCCGGCGGGTTCGAGCGGCGACACGGCGAGGGCGAACGGCGCGACAGCGGGGTGTCCGCGGGGTGTCCACGGGTGTCCAGTGGAAGCGTGGGGCGCGACAGCGGGTGTCCAGTGGAAGTGCGGGGCACGACAGCGGGTGTCCGGCGGGGTGATCGGGCGTCGGCCGAGGTGTCAGGCGGAGCACCCGGCGAGGCAGCGGTCGCCAGGGAGCGGTGACCGCGGGGTCGCGTCTCGCGACCCCTGTGCAGCGACAAAGACCCGCGCCACGCGGGTCTTCACGCGGTGGCCGCAACCGGCTATGCGGCTAAGGCGCGGGCTGGCCCAGGCCGGGCAGACCGGCCGGTCCAGGCCGGTCCAGCCCTAGGGGCCTTGCCCCCTCGGTGTTTGGGAACCCGTAATTCCCGCTACGGGTGTCTGTTTTGCATGCCGTCTGCAGCAGTGGGACCATATAGAAGAGAAGGTCTTTTTGAGATGGTTTCGGGAATTTTTAATTCCCAAAACGAAGGGCCGTTGAGGCGTGACGTGTCCTTAAGTGGACGAGCGTAATCCCCGAGATTCTTGTTTTGGACGGCGCAGACACGTCCGACGTCCGTTTTGAGCGCCGTCAGTGGCGTTGGGACCCTAGCATTGAGGCGGAGGTTTCCAGGGTGGTTTCAGGCATTGAGGCTGAAGTTGAGGGGTGGGCCCCACCACCCGTCTTTTGAGTTGCGTGCAGCTAGTAGCGACTTTTTCCTCGGACGTCCGTTTGGGGCGTGCAAGCAGTCGATGTTGGGTGTTTTTCTGAGGGAAATGTGTTGGCATAGTCTTCCCGTTGTAATTCCGCACGATGGTGCGGGCCCCGTGAGGGCTGTTTCGGGAGTTGATGGTGATTTCCAGCTTTATCACCGGGCAACCGTTTTGGAGAAGTGAATAGTCCATTTCGTGTACTTTTTCGAGAGGATCACAACGGTGCGATCCGTTCGTTGTGTTTCGGGACCGGGATGCGGGTCCCACGTGGCACCGCTCTTGTGTGGTGCGCCGGGATGCACCTTTTTCTCCGGATATCCGTGGCACTTAAGTGAGAAGTGCTTTTGACCTGTTTTCCCGAGGGGATCGCAATGGTGCGATGCGCCCGAATGTTTTCGGGGTCGAGGCTCGGGATCACGGGACGCCATTCGGGCGTGAGGTGGTGTTAGTGACTTTTTCATCGGATATCCGTTGGAGGCAAGTAAGTAGTCGATCTCGTGTGTTTTTCCGCGAGGATCATAACGGTGCGATCTGTTTGGTTGTGCGGAGCCTCTTGAGTGATCTTGTTAAATGTGGAGGAAGAGAGGTGCTCTGGTGGCGGTTCGTCCTACCTTGTTTGTAGCGGACCCTTGGCATGTGATCACGCACTCTTGGGAGAGTGATACAAATGGTTCACGAGATGTGGCTGGCCGTGCCTGGGCCTTTGAGGTGGAGTTGTTACGTCACACCTTCGCGTTGACGCTGGGTGCCGTGTGCACGATAGCCTTTGGGCTGGAATGAAGTATACCCCAGGAGTATATGGGAGAGCTTGGAGGTACGTGTGGTTGTTTGTACCTAAGGATGTTTGTGCACTCAGATGGGGTTGAATTGGGGCCACACGTCGTGTGGACCCCACATGCGTGTCGTGATCTTCTTTGCGTTCTTGACCTCTCGCGATGTAGAGGGTCCCTCTACGCTCGTGTGTTTGACCAGCAGGGTGGAGTTTTCCCCTGGCTCTACGCTCGTTTGTTTGATCAGCAGGGTGGAGGTTTCCCCTGGATTTGTGCTCATTTGTTTGACCAGCATGGTGGAGTATTCCCCTGGCTTTGTGCTCATCTGTATGACCAGCAGGGCAGAGTTTCCCCTGGCCTGGTGCTCTTTTTACTGACCAGCAGGGTTGAGCGGTCTCCCCCTGGTCTTGTGCTTGATAGTTTGGCCGGCAGAGATGTTTTGGTTCCTCTGCTTCTTTGGATATGAGGGGTTTCAGTACTGTGCCCTTTCACTGGACTGTGACACCGTCTGCGACTATGGGTGTTCGTACAGTGTGGGTGTTTTCCCCACTTTCTGGGATGAGATATCTCGGTACGCTTCGACAGTGACTCAGTGGATTGGAGCGGGATCACCTTGTGAGGCCTGGGGAGATTCTCCCGTTGCTCCGTGTTCCCTAGTAGAGCTTGTGGTTTCAGTGTGACAAACACTTTACGCGGGCACCGATCCTCTACCCAGGAGGTTGTTTCGAGTAGGGATCGTCATTGGGTTACCATCCAGCAGGGATGGCCAGTACATCGGTGTTCACCGAGCAGTACCATCCAGTAGGGATGACCAGAGTAGTGTCGGGCTTACTTCCAGCAGGGTTGGGCAGTGGTCCCTGATGCCGGGCTTACCTCCAGCGGGGCTGGGCAGTGGTCCCCAATGCCGGGCTTACCTCCAGCGGGGCTGGGCAGTGGTCCCTGATTCCGGGCTTACCTCTTGCGGGGCTGGGCAGTGGTCCCCAATGTCGGGCTTACCTCCAGTGGGGCTGGGTAGTGGTTCCCGATGTCGGGCTTACCTCCAGGTGGGCTGGGAAGTAGTCCTCGATGCCGGGTTACCTCCAGCTTGGCTGGGCAGTGGTCCCGTCGCTGACTTTAGCCGGGTCGACCTCCAGTGGATTACCCTGTTACGGGACTCGGCAGTGTGGCACCCATCGACTTTCCGAGTCTCCCTGTAGTGGGAAACCATTGACTTCTAGGGCTCCTCCAGCAGGGTTGGGTAGGGGGTAGCCTGTTGACTTTGAGCAGATTTCTCGACTGCAGGGTAGTGACGAGTTGTGGTTGACGTTCCCCCAGAACTCTCAAGTACGAGGAGCGCTTTCCCCCACTGAGACGCGTCCTTGTGACGCGACCTAAAACCGTGCGGGCGAGTTTGTGTCGTTCAATGCGGATAGTGTCGAGGTGTGGTGGTTGAGCCCTTGGCATGTAGTTTGGGGCAGACGTGTGGGGTGCGGGGCATCGATGGTGTTACTTCTGGGACTGTTGGTGGCTCACTTTTCTTGGGCTGAGCTACGGGACAGAGATCCCCTTACGACGTTGTTCGGGCTTGTTTCTGAGCATAAGGATATGTATATACCTCGTACGAGTACCCACTCCTTGGGTTTTTGTTACTCTCCTTCCAGGAGAGGCGAAGATGTGCGGGGTATGCCACATGATTTCCATGTCTTGCTTCTCATGGTTGGATGAGTCTACTCTCCTGCTATAGGTAGCGAAGACTCGACGAGAAGTTCGTCTTCTCACCGTTTCCAGCTCCTTGTACCTGGACGAGTCTACCTTCTTTCCTCTTGTTGGGTTGAGCTGGACTCTTTACTATTACTCTACTGCACTCTTTGTTGTACTCTCTTTGCTTTCCCCTGTTCGCTCTACTGCTCAACCTTCGGTACCTTCTTTGTTTCTCCCTTGAGCCTTCGGGGTATCCTACTGAGTATTTTTATACTCACCCCTGCTTGGGATTTTCCCGCACTTAGTGTGCCCTTGCAGACGACAGACAGGTGGATAGTGACTTCAGTAGAGCGTAGGAGCTTGGGAGCTTGGACCGCGTGCAGTGGTCATGGCCGGGTTCCAAGTGGGAGACCCGTCAGCTGTTTCTTATGTTTACCTGTTGCCGGGTTGTGGCACTTTTTGGTTGGGGGCATGTTTTTCCCCTTTTCTTTTCAGTGCTCCTTCAGATTTCTTTTTACTTGTAGAGGTTGATGCACATTATGGTATTTATATATAGTAGTTTCCATTTCCTTTTCTTTTCTTGTCTTTACTTTTACTCTACACTTTTGCATTGAGTGTGCTGTGTGTGGGTGTGTACAGGTGCTTAGGTAAAGGCCTCCCCGAGTTGTTGTGCCTTCGGCCCAAGTCGCTAGCCTCTGGCCTATGGAGGCAGGCTTGGGGTAGTCGCGACTCGAGCCCGGGTAGGGTCGGGTCGTGAAAAAGTGGTATCAGAGGTGGTTCGTTCCTTTGGACGCTGTTCGGACGTCCCTAAAATAAAAGGAATTGGTTTGGATTTTGGGCAGTAGTGTTAACGTGTCTCGAGAGCGGCTCTCAGGCCAGGGAGTCTAGTGATGGTGCGGCGGCCGACGTATCAATTCACCAGGACCTTGATAACCCGCTTGTCGACTCGGCATGCTGAGACACTTGTTGCAGGGAAAATTTGTTTGTGCATCACATAGGACTGTGTCTTGACTGTCCTTCTTGAGTCAGCTCCCCATCGTTTTTTATTGGTATATACATATATGCTCATCTGACCGCGACACTCCTTGATAATTTTCAGGATGTCTCCGTGGGGACAACCAGCCAGGATACCAGCTTTGGTTCGTGATGACGACCCTGTGAGCTACGAGGCCATAGTCCAGGACCCATCATGTGAGCCCCTTTCTCCGGGTGGACCGGTAGCAGCACCCCCACCTGTTGAGCAGCAGGCAGTTTCAACATAGCGGGTTGAGCTTGAGCGCAGGTTGAGCACATTCTGTGAGTTCCTGCAGCAGAGACCGCTGAGGTTCAGTGGTGAACCAGACCCTCAGGTAGCAGAGGTTTGGCTAGAGGTAGTGGTTCGCCTTTTCAGTCTTGTGCAGACGCCGATAGATCAGAGAGTGGCTTTGGCAGCCACCCTTTTTCGTGGAGCAGCTTGGCGTTGGTGGAGTCTAGTGACTCACATTCTTGATGAGTCGTCACTTTCGTGGGATGAATTTCAGTAGTTGTTTCGTGAGGATTTTTTCCCCTCCTTCTTGCGCTCCGTTCGGATTCAGGAGCTCCTGCAGTTTCTGCTGCGAGAGATGACGGTGGCCGAGTACGCGGCTAGATTTGCAGACTGTGCATGCTTTAGCCCGGACTTGTTCCATGACGACAACATCCGAGCGTAGAAGTTTGAGCAGGGTCTCCGCTGAGAGATTCGTGCTGTCATAGTACCCTTGGGCATTTCCACATATGCCGGGGTGCTAGAGCAGGCACTGGTGATAGAGGGATTCCTGTCACGTTCTGGAGTTTGTGGTGGCATCAGACACATTGGAGCCGAGACGTCTGCCACAACTAGTGGGCGTCGGCAAGCAGGACCTCGACGCAGGTGGCTTTCTGACAACCGGACTCAGGGGCGGGGTCGTACACCACAGTGGAGCCGGAGGGCACCAGTGCAACCCAGATAGAGTTGGTGCTATGGTTGTGATGGGCAAGGTCACTTAGCACGAGATTGCCCGACCCAAGTTGCTGAGAGCTTCGGGCAGGCAGCAGGCGCACCACCACGATAGAGGTAGCGCTGTGATCGGAGTAGTACCCAGAGAGGGGGTGCTAGAAGAGGAGCGACAGGAGATGGTAGTGGGGGACAACGTTCGGAGATCTCCTCATCACCACTAGGCGGTCCACGTCAGGCTCCAGGAGCTGACAGTTGGGGCCGAGGACAGCCGCGAGCTTTGGATGTCAACGATCCTGCAGAGTATGGGATGGTGAGAGGTACCCGTTGCGACTCTTCTAATTTTTGCAGTAGAATTGTTAGACTATGTGTGTGAACTCCTTCCCTCCCTGCTCCTTGTTTGAGGTGTTACCAGGGTGACGCATGGCATCAGGTGTAACCCTGTGTTGGTAAGGAAAAAGGCGTGGGACCTTTTCCTTTAGTCAATGGTGTTGACTCCTTCGCCATTTGAGCTTGTAAGAGAGCATCGACTGTGGAACCATGCATGACCAGATATCCTTGGGTGTTTCACCATATGGATATTCTGAAGGAGGGAATCACCAAGCCTTGTTTCAGGTGCGGGTGGTGATTCCAGTCACGGCATGCGACGCAGAGGTTTGGCCGGGGAGGTGAGCTACCCCCGAGGGCCTTCGGGCCGTTTGAGACCATGCAAAGGGATGGCGAGGTACCCTACCGCCATGCCCTAACCCCAAAGTCTAGAATGGGTGCACGACATCGGCGAGGGCCGACCTAGCTTGAATAGATCGTTCCTTTGGTCTCTGTGCGGTGACACAGAGCTGTGTGTGGGTTCTTTTGGGTATGGGAAAGCTAGGTGTGGGCTTAGTACCCTGTGTTGCTCCCTAGTTTTGCTTTTCGGGTACGAAAATCTTGAAAGAGGGAATGATGTAAGAAGACGGTTTTTGCTGTAAAAGACTTTGGAATATTATTGATGATATTCCAGAGCAGCACCTTCAGACGGTGTGTGATCCCGAGCCCCGGAGTGGCCGGAATTAAATTTTCAGTGCCTTCACAATGGAAATGCTAAATAAATGGGATAAATATTAAAAGGAGCTTCAGATCAGAGATCCAAGTGTATGGATGGGTCCGGAATGGGGTGTTTACCCTAGGAACGACATAAAACTTGTCGGCGCGGGATGTTTGGACCCCTCGCCCGCTTTTGGAACGTTAAACAGATTAAATAAAATAAATAATTTGTTTAATGGCGAAATGCTAGTAACTCTTAAACGGCGGCTCAGATCCGAAAACCGAGAGCACCGTTGAGTTCGGAGTGTGCCTTTTACCCTAGGAGGGGTATAAGTTTTGCGGGCGCGGGCCGTTTGTGAAAAATGGCCCCAGGGGAGTTTTCGTAATTTGGAGGCTTCAGACGCTAAGTGTAATTAACTTTGAACGGGGAATCAGATTAAAATTTCGAGACCGCTGTTGTGCTCGGGAGGTGGTTTTTATGCTAGGGGAGGCTTAACCTCGACCCCGTCCGGAGTTTCGAATGTGGGTCATTTCGGGGGTTTTAAATTAATTAAATCTTTAATTAATTTATTTAAACCCCACCCCTCTCCTTCCGCTTCTCCCTGGAAGACCCTCCTCTCCCTCTCCTCCTCCAACTCCGGCGAGACGGTCTGGTGAGGCGACTCCGGCAAGGTGCGGTGGCGCCGGCGGATCGTCGCGAAGCTTCGGGCGAAGCCCCACGAGGTAGGATTTGTTGTTTCCATTTTCTATTCCCATACCTACTTTGATGTCTATTTTCACTGTCTATTCCTTGTCAAAACATCGATCAAATCCCATGAACGTGTAGTATACAATTTTCTATTTCCGACGCTTGTTTCGGATTTGAAATCAGAGATCGGAGGCGTTCGCAATCGTCCGCCAAAGTTGGCGGGTTTTCGGTTTCCGGCGGGTTCGAGCGGCGGCGCGGCGAGGGCGGACGGCGCGACAGCGGGGTGACCGCGGGGTGTCTGCGGGTGTACGGTGGATGTGCGGGGCGCGACAGTGGGTGTCTGGGGGAAGTGCGGGGCACGACAGTAGGTGTCCGGCGGGGTGCTCGGGCGTGGGCCGAGGTGTCTTGTGGAGCACCCGCCGAGGCAGCGGTCGCCTGGGAGCAGCGACCGTGGGGTCGCATCGCGCGACCCCTGTGCGGCGACAAAGACCCACGCCACGCGGGTATTGTCGTGGCGGCCACAACCGGCTGTGCAGCTAAGCCGCGGGCCGGCCCAGGTCGGGCAGACCGGCCGGTCCAGGCCGGTCCAGCCCTAGGGGCCTTGCCCCCTCGGTGTTCGGGCACCCGTAATTCCCGCTACAAGTGTCCGTTTTGCATGCCGTCTGCAGCAGTGAGACCATATCGACGAGACAGTCTTTTTGAGTTGGTTTATGGAATTTTTAATTCCCAAAACAAGGGGCCGCTGAGGCGTGACGTGTCCTTAAGTGGACGAGCGTAATCCCTGAGATTCTTGTTTTGGACGGCGCAGACACGTCCGAAGTCCGTTTTGAGCGTCATCAGTTGCGTTGGGACCCTAGCATTGTGGCAGAGGTTTCCAGGGTGTTTTCAGGCATTGAGGCCGAAGTTGAGGAGCGAGCCCCATGGCACGTCTTTTGAGCTGCGTGCAGCTAGTAGCGACTTTTTCCTCGGACGTCCGTTCGGGGCTTGCGAGCAGTCGATGTTGGGTGTTTTTTCCAAAGGCAACGTGTTGGCGTAGTCTGCCCGCTGTAATTCCGCACGATGGTACGGGCCCCGCGAGGGCCATTTCGGGAGTTGACGGTGATTTCTAGCTTTATCACCAGGCGACCGTTTTGGACAAGTGAATAGTCCATTTCGTTTAATTTTTCGAGAGGATCGAAACGATGCAATCCGTTCGTTGTGTTTTTGGATCGGGATGTGGGTCCCACGTGGCACCGCTCGTGTGCGGTGCGCCGGGATGCACCTTTTTTTCCGGATATCCATGGCACTCAATTTAGTAGTGCTTTTGACGTGTTTTCCTGAGGGGATCGCAACGGTGCGATGCGCCCGACTGTTTTCGGGGCCGAGGCTCGGGATCATGGGATGCCGTTCGGGTGTGAGGCGGTGATGGTGACTTTTTTGTCGGATATCCGTTGGAGGTGAGTATGTAGTCGATCTTGTGTGTTTTTTCGCGAGGATCATAACGGTGCGATTTGTTTGGTTGTGCGGAGCCTCTTGCGCGATCTTGTTAAATGTGGAGCGAGAGAGGTGCTCCGGGGGCGGTTCGTCCTACCTTGTTTGTAGCGGACCCTTGGTGTGTGATCGCGCACTCTTGGGAGAGTGATACAAATGGTTCATGAGATGTGGATGACCATACCTGGGCCTTTGAGGTGGAGTTGTTACGTCACGCCTTCGCGTCGACGCTGGGTGCCGTGTGCACGATAGCCTTTGGGCTGGAATGAGGTATACCCCAAGAGTATACAGGAGTGCTTGGAGGTATGTGAGGTTGTTTGTACCTGAGGATGTTTGTGCACTCAGTTGGGGTTGACTTGGGGCCACACGTCGTTTGTTTGACCAGCAGGGTGGAGTTTTCCCCTGGCTTTGTGCTCGTTTGTTTGACCAGCAGGGTGGAGTTTTTCCCTGGCTTTGTGCTCGTCTGTTTGACCAGCAGGGCAGAGTTTCCCCTGGCCTGGTGCTCTTTTGTTTAACCAACATGGTTGAGCGGTCTCCCCCTGTTCTTGTGCTCGATATTTTAGCCGGCAGAGATGGTTTGGTTCCTTTGCTTCTTTGGCTGTGAGGGGTTTCAGTACTGTGCCCTTTCACTGGACTGCTACACCGTCTGCGACTACGGGTGTTCATAAAACATGGGTGTTTTCCCCACTTTTTGGGATGACATGTCTCGGTCCACTTCGACAGTGACTCAGCGGATTAGAGCGGGATCTCCTTGTGAGGCCTGGGGAGTTTCTCCCATTGCTCCGTGTTCCCTGGTAGAGATTGTGGTTTTTGTGTGACCAACACTTTACGCGGGCACCGATCCTCTACCCAGGAGGTTGTTTCGAGCAGGGCTCGTCAGTGGGTTACCATCCACCAGGGATGGCCAGTACAACGGTGTTCACCGAGCAGTACCATCCAGCAGGGATGGCCAGAGCAGTGTCAGGCTTACCTCCAACGGGGCTGGGTAGTGGTCCCCGATGCCGGGCTTACCTCCAGCTGGGCTGGGCAGTGGTCCCTGATGCCGGGCTTACCTCCAGCGGGGCTGGACAGTGGTCCCCGATGCTGGGATTACCTCCTGCAGGGTTGGGCAGTGGTCCCAGATGCCGAGCTTACCTCCAGCGGGGCTGGGCAGTGGTCCTCGATGCCGGGCATACCTTTAGCTGGGCTGGGCAGTGGTCCCCGATGCCGGGTTACCTCTAGCTGGGCTGGGCAGTGGTCCCGTCGCCAACTTTAGCCGGGTCGCCCTCCAGTGGATTACCCTGTTACGGGACTGGGCAGTGTGGCACCTGTCGACTTTCCGGGTCTCCCTGTAGTGGGAACCCGTTGACTTCTAGGGATCCTCTAGCAGGGCTGGGCAGGGGGTCGCCTGTCGACTTTGAGAAGATTTATTGACTGCGGGGCAGTGACGAGTTGTGGTTGACGTTCCCCCAAAACTCTCAAGTACGAGAAGCGCTTTCCCCCACTGAGACGCGTCCTTGTGACGTGACCTAAAACCATGCGGGCGAGTCAGTGACGCCCAAAGCGGATAGTGTCGAGGTGTGGTGATTGAGCCCTTGGATTGTAGTTCGGGGCAGATGTGTGGGATGCTGGGCATCGATGGTGTTACTTCTGGGACTGTTGGCGACACACTTTTCTTGGACTGAGCTACAAGATAGAGATCCCCTTACGACATTGTTCGGGCTTCTTGCTGAGCATAAGGATATGTATATACCTCGTACGAGTACCCACTCCTTGGGGTTTGGTTACTCTCCTTCCAGGAGAGGAAAAGACGCGTGGGGTATGCCATGTGGTCTCCATGTCTAGCTTCTCATGGTGGGACGAGTCTACTCTCCTACTATAGGTTGCGAAGACTCGATGAGAAGTTCGTCTTCTCACCATTTCCAGCTCCTTGTTCTTGGAAGAGTCTACCTTCTTTCCTCTTGTTGGGTTGAGCTGGACTCTTTACTATTACTCTACTCCACTCTTTGTTGTACTCTCTTTGATTTCCTCTGTTCACTCTTCTACTCACCCTTCGGTACCTCCTTTGTTGCTCCCTCGATCCTTCGGGGTATCCTACTGAGTATTTTTATACTCACCCCTGCTTGGGCTTTGCCCGCACTTGGTGTGCCCTTGCAGACGACGGACAGGTGGAGTGTGAATTCAGTGGAGCGTAGGAGCTTGGGAGCTTGGACCACGTGCGGTGGTTGTGGCCAGGTTCCAGGTGGGAGACCCGTCAGCTATTTCTTTTGTTTACCTGTTGCCAGGTTGTGGCACTTTTTGGTTGGGCGCGTGTTTTTCCCCTTTTATTTTTAGTGATCCTTCAGCTTTCTTTGTACTTGTAGAGGTCGATGCACTTTGTGGTCTTTATATATAGCAATTTCCCTTTCCTTTTCTTTTCTTGTCTTTACTTTTACTATGCACTTTTGCATTGAGTGTGCGGCATGTGGGTGTGTACAGGTGCATAGGCAAAGGCCTCCCCGATTTGTTGTGCCTTCGGCGCTAGTATCCAGCCCCTAGCCTATGGAGGAGGGCTTGGGGTAGTCATGGCTCAAGCCCGGGTAGGGTCTGGTCGTGACATTATCTTTTAACATTGCTTTGTTAATAATATTCTAGAATTATCATTGTTTCGGGTGTTAACTTACTCGTTTGCTTTTATATGTTTTGTTACATAATACATGTTTGTCATGGATAAGTTGTATCATAATCATATCCAGAATGATATCAAGTCCTTAGATACTATTATTAATCATCAAATGAGAATTATACTTGAATGGATACGATGGATAATGAATCTAATCGCGTTCGTGGAGAAGGTAGTCCGTACGTACGCACGAGCGACAATATCATTATTTTGATATTAAAATAATATATAATTGGATGGTATATCATATATAAAGAATTATTATCATTTTATATTTATTATTTACATGAATTAAACATCATTATTGTTCCCATCCAAATAATAATTTATTTAATAACAATTACACCACGATGTGGAGACGGTAAGCCGTATGTACCCACGTATGGTGACATGTTATTCAAATGATGGATAGAATACTGAATATGGTTGTACCATATTTATAATAACATCATATTATATATAATATACTGGAGTTATTATTTTAGAATGGTAACACAAAGAAAGAAGAAGTGGAAGAAGAAAGGAACATGAAAGAAGGTGGTGAAAACATTACTTCTTCTTCAGGTTCTTCCATTTGATTTGATCAAAAGGGATCCATAGGTTGGATTTATTACTAAAGTAAGGCCTCTAGAATGAAGTGAGGGAAGTTGAGAGAGTATTTGGGTAGTGTATGGCTGATCCAAAAGGCTTTGAAGGTGTGAATTAATGAGAAGAGGGAGTTCCCTTTTATAAGAGGGGCGAGGGGCACCTTTAGAAAAGCTAGAAATATTATTTTATAATAAATTAATATTCGGTTTCTAATGGATCCAAAGTAGATTATTTAATGTTTAAGGTGGGTATGGATCGAAAAACACCCAACGAATAGAATTTAGAAAGGTTTGGGTCATTATATTAATCTTATCTTTAAGTTTTAACTCTTAGTTAATTAGTTTGACACTTACCATGTCACTTTGTATTTTTATATTATATAGTTTATAAACATACTATATACCTCAAAGAGACCCCCAAGTGGTCCATTAATGATACATCTATCATTATATAAGTCTCTTGGATGAACCTTATATTTTTAGGAATCAAATATCAATTAATAATATAATATTTGTTTTAAAAACTCTTTTATGTCAATTTTGACACTATTCAATAATTGATTTTTCTAAAAATCATAACATAATTATTACTTCTAAAAAGTTTAATTAAATCAATCCTAACATGTCATATTATTCTATAAAATTAGTGTAATTCATAAAAAGTCTCAAATTATATTTATTTGGGTATTTATAATATCAATTATTTTAATTTATCACTATTATGGTAATTACTGCGTCATCATTGGGTCATAAATAAATTAAATTATTTAATGTCTTAAAATATTAAGTAAAATTCTATTATGTAGGAACTCTTTTTATATTTCTAATGAATATTTACAATCTAATTTATATTATGTATAACCCTATATTAAAAATTATTTAGTAAATAAACATTCATTTTAACTCTTCTTTGAATTAAATAACAATAAATGTCCTAATCTAATCCAAGTGGACCTAAATGTTAATATTTTATTCATAAGATTGTTTTGGGTATAATTAATCTTATCAAATAGAATTATGACATGTGTTAGGGTAATATTAATATCATTTTTACCCTTAATTACCCTATTTACTTTTAACCGTGGTAAATAAAAGTAAAAAGTTTCTATTAACCAAAAAATATTTTCATCTCAATGAACCACATTTTAGTCCTTGATATTAACGGTGTCTCTCGGATTTTCAAAACTCCACTCATAGAAGCAGTAATATTATGTTTTATGAAAAATTCAGTTTTTTAACTACCACTTTGTGGTTTCACTATTCATCAAAAAAAGAAGTTTTTCATAAAAATACCAAAAATTCACCCTAGGATAATTTCAATATTCTGAATCCAAAAATGAAGTACATTTTGAAAAATAAAATTTATAAATTTTAAAAAGTGTGTATTACTATTCATAATGACTAGTTTCATTGGATGTGGTGTGTTAGAACTCGATGTTGCGTACAACACATGCTATTGCATTATTCAAAGAGAAGCGTACCGTAGAAGCTTGGGGTGTTACATTCTCCTCTCCTTCAAATAATTTAATCCTCGAAATTTCTAAAATACTACCGCATGAAATGACTATGGTGGTTCTTCATCATATATTCCTTGGGTTCCCACGTTGCCTCTTCCATCTTATGGTTTCTCCACATACTTTTACCAGAAGAGTCATCCGGTTTCTCAGTACTTGTTCTCTCGTATCAAGAATCTTGATGGGATCCTCGCAATAAGATAGATCGGGTTCCAGTTCTAATTTCTCATAGGTGAGTACATGCGTTGGGTTAAGCATGTATTTCCTCAACAGAGATACGTGGAACACATCGTGAACTTTGGAGTGACTTGGCGGCATTGCCAATCGGTAGGCTACAACCCCAATTCTTTCTAGAATTTTTAAAGGTCCGATGTACCTTGGACTAAATTTACCTTTCTTACCAAAACATACGACTCCCTTCCATGGAGATACCTACAGGAAAACATGATCACTGACGAGAAATTCTAAATCCTTCCTTTGATTATCGGCATAGCTCTTCTACCTACTTTGAGCTGTTTTGATATGGTTTTGGGTTACCTTCACCTTTTACATCATTTCCTCCACCAGTTCTGGGCCTACATGTTTTCTTTCACTAACATCATCCCAACAGGTTGGTGTGCGACATCTCTGTCCGTATAATGCTTCATATGGTGCCATCTGAATACTCGAATGGAAGCTATTGTTATAAAAAAATTCTACCAGAGGTAAATATTGATCCCACATACCCTGAATGTCAAGTGAGAAGGATCTCAACATGTCTTCTATGGTTTGAATAGTTCGTTCTGATTGTCCATCTGTATGAGGGTGGTAGGCAGTGCTCAAATGAAATTCAGTATCCAAGGATTTCTGAAGACTTTTCCAGAATCTTGAAGTAAAACAGGAATCACGATCAGAAACAATCGACAACGGTACTCAATGAAGTCTCACAACTTCATCAATATATAGTCTTTCTAGACGTTCCAGTGGTAGATCTTCTCTTATAGCATGAAAATGTGCTGAATTGGTAAGAATATCAATAATTACCCATATTGCATCATTTCTTCTAGAAGGATTTGTCAGTCCCATAACAAAGTCCATCGTGATATTATCCCATTTCCACTCAGGTATGGGAAGGGGTTGCAATACCCCACCAAGTTATTTCCTTCCAGCTTTCACTTGTTGACAAACCATACATCTTGAAACAAAATTGGAAATCTCCCTCTTCATGTTGTCCCACGAAAAATGTTCCGTCAAATCTCTATACATTTTGGTGCTCCTAGGGTGTATAGAGAAATTGGAACTATAAGCATCATCCAGCAATTCCCTTTTTAGATCAGGTATATCAGGAACACAATGTCTCTTCCTAAATTTCAATATTCCTTCTTCATACACAAAGTATCTCAATCTCCCATCATTCACAACTTTAATCTTCTTTCAAAATTCATCATCATCGGTCTGAGAACTCTTAATACATTCTAGTAAAGATGGTTTGGAAACCATTTTAAAAATCATTGACGTTTCACCTTCCCTGGTTGTTCCCATGTCCATCTTCACTAGATCCATGAAAATTGGATCCCTTTCAATTATCATATTGTTCAAAACTCCACGGTCTTTTCTGCTCAATGCATCTTCCACCTTGTTTGATTTCCCCGGGTGGTAGTGTATCGTACAATCATAGTATTTCAGTAGTTCAAGCCCTCTCCATTGCCTCATGATGAGTGCTTTTTGTGAGAAAATATACATCAAACACTTGTGATCAGTATAAATCTCACATTTTTCACCATAGAGGTAGTGCCTCCATATGTTCAAAGCAAAGACCACATCTACTAACTCGAGATCATGAGTATGATAGTTTTGATCATGAATTTTCAACTGTCGCGATTCATAGGAAATAACCATATCATTTTGCATAAGGAAACAACCAAGTCCTTTCTTCGATACATCACTATAAATTACAAACCCATCATTCCCCGATGTAGAGTAAATATAGAAGCATTGAATAATCTTCTCTTCAGTTCTTCGAAATATTCTTCACACTATTTTGTGCAAACAAATTTAACCCCTTTACGTGTGATCTTCATTAATTGGTTTTCCAATCGGGCAAAACTATGGACGAAACATCGATAATAACCTGCCAAACCAATAAAACTGCGTACCTCAGGTATACTCGTAGGTTATGGCCATTCTTGGATTACCTTGGTCATAGAAGGATAAACAGAGATTCCATCTTTAGAGATAATATGGAAAAGAAAAGAAATCTCCTAAAGCCAGAATTCACACTTGCTAAACTTCCCATATAATTCATGTCTTCTCAGAGTCTTTAGGATAATGCGCAAGTGATTTTCATGATCATCGTAGATTTTGGAGTATACCAAGATATCATCAATAAATACCACCACAAATTCATCGAGATATTCCTTGAAAAATATATTCATCAGATCAATGAATACAGAGGGTGCATTAGTCAATCCAAAAGGCATTACTGTAAACTCATAATGCTTATAGCTTGTTGGAAATGCTGTCTTTGGAATGTCTTCCTTATTCACACACAACTGATGGTATCATGATCGAAGGTCAATATTTGAAAAGTATTTAGCACCATGTAGTTGGTCTAATAAATCATAAATGTGAGGTAGGGGATACTTATTCTTTATTGTTATAGCATTGATCTCCATGTAGTCGATATATAACCTCATAGATCCATCTTTCTTATTAACAAAAATAACAGGCGCTCCCCAAGGAGAAACACTAGGGTGAATAAATCCCTTATTTATCAATTCCACTAGTTGTTTCTTTAGTTCATCTAATTCTACAGTGGACATTCTATAAGGGGTCTTCGATACATGCCTTGATCCAGGAAATAAATCAATGGAAAACGCAACTTCTCGTTCTGGAGGATGTCCAGGTAAATCTTTCAGAAACACATCTACATATTCTTTCACAATAGGTACATCCTATATTTGAACATTCCTTTACTCACCCACAGTCATTTCATTCTATTCCTCCCCAATAATTGAATTTAGTTGAGCTACTGGGGGTGGATCTAGATAAGAATTAGGTGGCGATGATTCTACTCTAAAGATAAAGTGATCCTTATCATCATCATCAAAAATCGTATCCTCCTTCTTCTTACAATAAATCTTTGCATAATGGTCCGAAAGACAATCTATACCAAGGATTATAAAAAACTCAATCATAGGTATGAAAATGAGATCAGCAGATAAAGAACATTTATGTGATCTAATGGCGACTGATTCAAAAAACATTATTGCAATGATACTTTCCTTATGTGTTTTAACTAACAACTCCCTTGTTAAATCAAATTGGAAATATCTAATTTCCTTAGAAAACTGGGAAGATATGAAACAATTCGATGATCTAGAATCAAATAATGCATTTTCTAAACTTGAGGAAACCACTAAATTACCTGCAACCACGTCTTTCGGAGCTTCTACCTCAGCAGTAGTGATATCATAAGCTTGGACTTGATCCCTTGGCCTTTTTTGAGGAAAGTTTCTGTTACTCTTAGGACATTCATTTGAATAATGTCCCATATCCCTGCAATTTTAGCACTCAACATCAGTAGCTTCCTTATTCCCTTTTCAATCACGAGCTTGTTGTCCTTTTTCACCACACTTGTAACAAACACTCATTCCCTTCAAGAAAGTACTGGGGTGTTTCTTCCCACATTTACCAGAGGATGGATATTCAACCTTTCCCTTCTTCCCCTTATTTCCATTTCCAGATTGATCAGTGGATCTCTTCTTCTCTTGCTTTGCTTTAAAGACATAATACTTAGGGAATTCCTTTTTTGTCCTGATAGCACATGAGACAATGTCTTCGTACGATGAGAAGGATTGTGAGACTAATGATCGATGAAGAAATGGTTTTAACCCATCAATGAAATGATCAAACTTACTTCTTGGGTTATGTATATAATCTCCAGCATACCTTTCTATCCTTTAAAGTTAGCCTCATACTTTGCGACATTCTCATCCTCCTTTTGTCTCAGACTCAGAAATTGCCTTTCCATATCTGCTCGATGGTCACAAGTAATGTATTTTCCTAAAAATAGATCTTTTAACTCCCTCCTTTCCATATTTGATACTTCACCATCTTCCTTCATGTTTTGAATCAATGACCACCATTGATAAGCATCTTCAGTGAGGCGGTAAACTGCCATGATAAATTTTTCCGTTTCACTACTTCCCAAAGCATGAAATATTTTTTCTAGGGAACTTATCCAATGCTCAGCTACTAATGGATTTGTACTCCCATTGAATGTTGATGGTTGTTGCCTCATGAAGCGATCTAACATTGATCCTCCATGTTGTGGATCTGGGTGCTCCATACGGGTATGGTTATTATTAATAACCTGAGTGAGTTATCCCAGTATGGTGATTAGTTGATCAGCACCAGTTGCATCACCAGCTCCACTATAATTATCTTGAGCAGGAGGGAAATCACTACAAGGAGTGCGTGTATTGATGCAGTTTCAATTTCTTCCACTAGGGGCCATTTCTATACAATGGAATAAACTAGAATAGTTTATGAATCAAAATACATAATTTCATACTTATAAAACACTTAACATAAATTGAACTATTTATGGATATAAACCATAATCATAAAAATGTTTTCTTTGAGGAAGTATATACTCATAAACCCTTCATAATGATTTGTAAAGAAAATGAGAGTTATCCTAAGCATATCCCCCGGGAGTGTCGTAACCAAGAGTGCCGCAAGGCCCGTTGTCGTGCACCCGTTCCCGTTTGAGTCTATCTCAAAGTGGTGTTTTTGGGTTTTACCCCTAGGTACAACTGTGCCAGAGCCGCCTCTACCTTCTTGTATCCAGACAGGGATGTTTTTCTCAGAAATCCCACAAAATCTCTATTATACCAAAATTATAGGAAGTTCTTATATATTAATCCTCAAAGTCTATCATAGGTCTATGTGCTCTAATCAGAGTTTATCTAAATCTAGCTTTAAATGTTTGTACTAAACTTCCTCTGATACCAACTGTAATGCTCGGACCCCAGTTACCTAGAGTCGGTGCATTGTTACATAAAATTGGCATGATCACAGGAAAGATCAAATCTCTAAAGACCTATTAGTTTAGTATCCTTGGAAACAGTAGATATATTCATAATGTTTTTCATTACATCATAAAAATGAAAACTACAACAACATAGAATACATAGTCTACACTCTCATCCCCTTATACTATCCCTGCAAGTCATACATAGTATATTTCTTCACATCCTGGAAAAAATAAAACATAGAAAAGGGGTGAGCTCAAATTCCCAGTAAGGATAACAATATAGTGGAATCTTTCATAAATAAGAATAAACATTTAAGAAAATGTATTAATAAAAAAAGCCATTTAAACTTTAACTTCAACATAGTATGGAAAAAATAAAATGAAATAATTCCATTTACTTATTCACATGGATATTCTATTAATCGAATAATCACATGCAATATCAATAACCACTTTCATAATTATGGAATGCATAATGCCAGACTATCATAACCACATATCCAAGGCCTCGTGCCAATACTACAAATAAGATTTTGTCATGGCCTTGTTCCAAGACACTTGTTTGTCTCATGAGACCTACCGATGCATCGAGGAGCTATAGTGGGCTCCACCCGTCACATATTAAGTCCAATGCATTCCCTTATGAAAAGGTTTAAGCATAACAAAAATAATCGTAATAAAACTAGCATAAGAAATTTAAATACGTCATCCATAAACCATGAATGGTATAAAAATAACACTTCTACAGTCAAACCTATAAAAAAACCTTCAATACAATATAGAAGTTTTGTATCATATAAATCAACTTTAAATAAGCGTAAAATCCATCAAAGGATGTTGACAACGATGAAATGAGAACACTTTATAGAGAAATATGTCTTTCTATTTTGAAATCATTTAAGAGTCATATATTTATAAAATTAAACATTTTCTTTGAAAATATTCTTATAATTTTGTAAGGGAAGCTTTGACGATTTCATAACGGCGGAAAATAGCCCCACTTTCCATATAAGTTAAAAAAACATTCTTACCTTAATTCTGTCGAAAAGGTTAAAAAGGACCTTGTTTGGAAAATGACAGAAAGATTCCTTTATAAAACACTTATAAAATTCAACAAGGGTATACATGAATTTATACCATAGTCTTTAAAATAGTAAGAATGATTTCAAATACATTTTTAAGAAACATGGATGTGGATGATAAAGTGGTCCCAGTAGATAATCACGTATAAACAACCTCAGATAGAGAAGAGATTGTGAAATAACCCTTACCTTGTAATTTTCCTTGGTTAGGGTAGGTTAACCTCCCGTATAATGGTGAAATAATTGTTATTAAATTATAAAAGAATCATATATATTAATATGATATCATATATGATCTTTTAACATTTCTTTGTTAATAATATTTTTGAATTATCGTTGTTTTGGGTGTTAACTTACTCGTTTTCGTTTATATGTTTTGTTACATAAGCTATGTTTGTCATGGATAGGTTGTATATTAATCATATCCAGAATTATATCATGTCATTAGATACTATTATTAATCATCAAATGATAATTAGACTTGAATGGATACGATGGAGAATGAATCTCATCGCGTTTGTGGAGACGGTAGTCTGTACGTACGCACGAACGACAATATCATTCTTTTGATATAAAAATAATATATAATTGGATGGTATATCATATATAAAGAATTATTATCATGTTATATTTATTATTTACATGAATTACACATCATTATTATACAAATAAAAATAATAATTTATTGAATAATAATTACACCACGATGTGTAGACGGTAAGCCGTATGTACGCACGCATGGTGACATGTTATTAAAAGGATGTATTGAATACTGAATATGGTTGTAACATATATATAATAAAATAATAGTATATATAAGATACTGGAGTTATTATTTTATAATGGTAAAACAAAGAAAGAATAAGTGGAAGAAGAAAGGAACTTGAAAAAGGGTGATGAAAACATTACCTCTTCTTTGGGTTCTTTCTTTTGATTTGATCATAAAGGATCCTTCGGTTGGATTTCTGACTAAAGGAAGGACTCTAAGAAGTAAGGGAATTTTAGAGAGTATGTGGGCAGATTTTGGCCGAGACAAATGGATTTGAAGGTGTGAATTAATGAGAAGGGAGAGTGCCCTTTTATAAGAGGGGTGAGGGGCACCTTTGGAAAAGTTAGAAATATTATTTTATAATAAATTAATATTCGGTTTCAAATGGCTCCAAAGTGGATTATTTAAAGTTTCAGGAGGGAATGGGTTTAAAACCACCCATCCAATAGAATTTATATAGGTTTGGGTCATTATATTAACCTTATCTTTTAGTTTTAACTCTTAGTTAACTAGTTTGACACTTACCATGTCACTTTGTATTTTTATATTATATAGTTAGTAAACTTACTATATACCTCCAAGAGACCCCCAAGTGGTCCATTAATTATACACCTATCATGATATAAGTCTCTTTTCTAATCTTTATATTTTTAGAAATTTAATATCAATTAATAATATAAAATGTGTTTTAAAAACTCTTTTATGTCAATTTTGACACTATTCAATAATTGATATTTGTAAAAATCATACCAGAATGATTACTTCAAAAAAAGTTAACTAAATCAATACTAACATGTCATATTATTCTATAAAATTAGTGTAATTCATAATAAGTCTCAAATTATATTTATTTGGGTATTTATAATATCAATTATTTTAATTTTTCACTATTATGGTAATTACTGCATCATCATTGGGTCATAAATAAATTAAATTATTTAATGTATAAAAAGTATAAATAAAATAACATTATGTATGAAATATTTTTAGATTTCTAATGAATATTTACAATGGAATTAATCTTATGTATAACCCTATATTAAATATGATTTAGTAATTAAACATAGATTTTAACTCTTTTAACTCTTCTTTGAATTAAATAATAAGAAATGTCCTAATCTAATTCAAGTGGACCTAAATGATAATATTTTATTACTAAGATTTTTTTGGTCGAATTAAGCTTATTAAATAGAATTAGGACATGTGTTAGGGTGATATTAATATCATTTTTACCCTTAATTACCCTATTTACTTTTAACCATGGTAAATTAAAGTAAAAAGTTACTATTCGCCAAAAATTATTTTCATCTCAATGAACCAAATTTTAGTCCTTGATATTAACCACGTGTCTCAGATTTTTGAAATTCCACTCAAAGAAGCGGTAAAATTATGTTTTATGAAAAATTCTGTTTTTTAACTACCACTTAGTGGTTTCACTATTCATCAAAAAACGATGTTTTTCCGAAAAATACTAAAAAATCACCCTAGGCGAATTTCGATATTACGAATCCAAAAATGAAGTCCATTTTGGAAAATAAAATTTATAAATGTCAAAAAGTGTCTATTAATATTCAAAACGTCTAGTTTCATTGGTTGTGGTGTGTCAGAACTCGATGTTGCGTACAACAGACGCTATTGCATTATTGAAAGAGAAGCATACCGTAGAAGCTTGGGGTGTTAAAACTGTAGATGGTATTACTATAATGTAGGGTTTATTTGGATTTTTTTCCACTCATAATGATGATGAACCAATAAATTTCCCACTTATCTAGGGTTTACTTGTGGTTGTGAAGATCGTTTACTAAACCAATGACTTTGAATTTACCCCATAGTGTTTAAGAATTCTCCAAAATGTGTTTCTAAGAATTGTATGGATTCTTCAGTGGTTTTTTGAAATTTGATATTATTTTTATCCATTTTTTAAATAGTTATTCTAAGAAAGTTTTAGTATTTGGAGTTTGTTTTTGGAAATTCGTTTTTGGTGGATGAGGATATCTGGGTGGTGGTGGTGGATGACTGATTTTCCCTGAAAAGATAAATGGTTATTGAGATTTGTTTGAATACACCCATTTATATAGGTATGCATTTAATTCCACCCATGTTTGGATTGATAATATGGTTCTTCTCTAATGGGTTGGTTATAAGGGCACACTATAATGATTACCTTACAACTCTTAGAATGTTGTTCGAGTTAAATGAAGTGGTTGTTGAGTCAATGAGGTTTCCTTATTATGTTTCAATTCCTATAAATTTTAAAAATCACAAACACTTTGTCTTAAGGAAAACTATTTCCCCAAATAATTATCTTCATAAGGAAAACGTTCCTTCTCTAAAGAAATTTCATCATTATCTAGGTTTTTATTGTTCATTTTATAGTTTCTCTAAATATAATTCATTTTATCTCTAAATCTAAAATTTGGTTTATTATTTAAACCTCAGAATCCTATAAAACCATGACTATTTATTGATCTATTTTCATGATCTGAATTATCTAAAATTCGGACACTGAATTCTCTAAAATCCAGACTCTCAATTCTATGAAATTCAGACTCCAAATTCTCATAATTCAGAATTCTACTTCCTCAGAATTCGAAATCTGAATTCATCATAATTTTGTTTCCAAATTTTTCAGAATTTAGACTCTGAATTCGTCATTATTTAGTCTCTCAATTCCCCCAAAACCTGACTCAAATTCTTCAGAATTCAGATTCCAAATTCATTTGAACTCAGAAAAATATATATATAGAATTCAGTTTTTGAATTCCTTAAAAATCATAATCTGAATATCCATGAGTTATAGTCACCTAATGTTTATTTAGTTAGACTTCAGACATTATTTTTCCTTATAATCCAAAAAATATATTTGGTTAAGAAACCTTATTTTTCTTATAGTAGTAATAGTTTTGAAATGATGTCATATAATTAGTTTTTAACTCTCCATTATTTGAGTGACAGGTGTACAGATCACTCTGAGATTCGATGAAAATATGATCGTTGGAAGAGGGAGCCACACATTGGAGAGGTACCTATAAATAAAATCTCATTTGAACAAGATCAATACTGAGAATTACCAATTGATCACTCTATAAATATCATGATGCTTAAGTGATTTCTAGAGAGAGACTCTCATACCTTGTTCATACTAAACATCTTGTTCAGAGATCTACGTGCGACTCTGATTGTTGTTGTGATAAATCGAGGGCTTCTTGGGATAAGAAGAAATAAGTACCTACTACATTATCGTTCAAGTAATTCTAGTGATATGATGACATAGGCTCTGACAGCCTTAAATATCGGGGCTTATGAGGATAGCAAGATGGATTCCAATATTCCAATCGAGGGCTTACCCTGGTGTGGATAAAACAGGCTTTCTTGAAATTATAAATCAAGGGACCTTTATCCAAGGTTGTTGGATAGCCTTCTCATTGGGTTAAAATATTTCATACTTGTTACATGTTTTGTTTCAAGTTTATTTCTACTATATTTTAATAAATGAAGAAAGTATAATCTTTTTATACATTATTGTACTTTGGTATTCTCTGATAAGTATGATTCTATATGCTTTAAGGTATAATATTTTCCATGTAAAAATTTCTTAGGTTTCATTTTTGAAACCATATTTCTAGAACCAAGCATGTTTGTAAAGCTAATGTACTTCTTTTAAATTTACCATATTTAACCATGTTAAACATAATTTTCCATAAGTCTAAAAATGAATATTTTTAAACATTCAATTCACCCCCTCTTGTAATTTTAGAATCAACAAAATTATATTGATCATACAATTGGTATCAGAGCATGTCACTAAAATACATATATTTACATATATGATTTCCTGCTCATGTTTTCATTGTTATAAATTCTTCCTTGCCTTGGAATTATTTTTATCTATGTTTACAAACATTTACTATTAATATGTTTATGTGGAAATATATTTTCTTTTAGATAAAAGGAATGAATGTTGGATCGATTGACAATTTTAAAACTATTAGACCACCTATATTTTATGGTAATGATTATGAATATTGGAGGGATCATATGAAGACATTTGTTATTAATACTGTAGAGGAATAGTTTTTTATGCTTACTGGAGATTAAAAGATTTCTAACAAGGAAGTAAAAAAATTTACCAATCAAGAAAATATAGAATATCAACTAAACTACAAGGTACACAATATATTGTTGTGTTCCATGACTGGGAATATATATAGTAAGATTTCTTTTTGTGAATATGCTAATCATATCTAGATGAAATTGGAGGTTACTCATTTTGGTACATGCAACATTATAGAAACTAGAAGAGCTATGCTTGGAGGAAAATATCATGGATTTATATTTCCTTATGGAGAAATATTATGCAAGGTGAAAGAATGGATTATTAAAATCGTTAATAGATTACAATCTATGGGTGAAGAAGTTCTAGATGATGATGCTCTAGTGAATAAAATTATAGATAGCATGCCCAATTAGTGGGAAACTAAGAGAACACATATTGATAGAAATAGGAATGTATCCCAGATTAATCTCGATGAACTTTTTGGAACTCTTCTTCAACATGAGACAAGAATGAAAAGAGAAGCTTATATGAATAAGAAGAAAAATTTTAATGGAACGGTAGCCTTTACTACTACTAAAGTCAAGACTCCTAAAAGGGTTACAAGATCAAAGTCTAAGAAATTAACTATTTTATCTGAATCTTTTTAAAGTGAACCTTCATAAATAATCTAGCTAATGTTTGTCGAAGGATGAAAAATTTAGATGAAAAGAAAGACTCTCAGAACATATATAAGAAGAAATAAATAAAATACAGTAATGAATCTAAAGTCACTTGTTATGAATGAAAAAGGGCCGGGCATATCAGACCAAATTGTTCTATGCTAAATAAAAATTATAAAAAGGAAAATAATTCTAAGATAAATAGAAAAAATTAATACAAGTATAAAGATAAGAATGTTTTGAAAACCAATGAAACCTTGAGTTCCAGTGGTGGGAATCTTCAGATTAATACTCGAAGTATAAATTTTTTGGTCATAAGAATCTTGGTCTACTAGCCAGACTGCCCCTTGAAAATACTCTTCTAATAAAAAAGGTAAGAAATGCCAAATCTATCACAAATGTATCCTTAAATTAAAAAAATGATGATGATATATACTATAAGTAATTAGCTAAATAATATTCTTTAAAAGAAGAAAATATATTAAAAATTTATGAAGAAGTTTCCAGTTTTGCTAAACTTCTTGAGAATAAAAATTTTAAAATCAAGAAAAAACTTGATAAGGAAAATTATATAATTTCAATTTTAACTAAAGAATAATCAAACCGTTATAAAGATCATGATAATAAAATTCATGATTTTGAATGTATATCTAAATACCTTGTGTATGTTAATTCTGAAATGGATAAACATTATAAGGATCTTGAAAATTTACTTTCTAAGAAAATATTTTAGAGACTAAATCTTGTTCTAAAACTAATGTTTTGGGGATAAAAACATAGTTATTAAACAAAAGTCTAAAATATATTCCTTGAGGATGTGTATTTAAAACATTACATCAATTAAGGACAATTTGAGAGGATGTATTCCCAAATTCTACCTTTAAGGAATAGTTCTAGATTTGGTTATACTCATTCTACGTCAGTTTTTAGTAATAACTATTTTTTCCTCAAAGTACTCCATTTTTCAATAAATTTCAATGTTCTGGACAGTTGGAATTTTTTTTCTTTAAATAAAACTCAGCCTTTAGGTTTTCAATAACCATATTTTTCTAATAAAATGTGGATTCCTAAAATAATTCATTCCAAAATTTCCTGATCCAAGAAAATTTGGATTTGAAAAGACTAACACTATTATAATCATGAAAATAAAGATTGTAATGAACACAATACATGGTAAATGGATAGTGTATGTTCTCGACATATGACTCGTAACAAAAAAGTCTTCAAAAATTTTATCAAGTCTAAAGGAGGAAATGTAACTTTCAGAGATAATGATTATAGAGAAATTGTTGGTATATGTAACATTGTTCTTCATGAAAAAACGTTGATTTCAAATGTTTTATTTGTTAAGGGACTTAAAAACAACCTCAGTAGCATAATTCGATTAAATGATCATGGTTACCTTTTGAATTTTACGAAATATAAGTGCGTAGTACACAATTCTAAGGAAGATTTTATTCTTTTTACCCACAAGCAAGATAATATATAAATACTAAACAAAGAAGACATTAGGATCCAATATCTACCTTTTCTTAATGCAATGGAAGATCATTAATGGTTATGGCTTAGACGGTTAAGAAATTATAACATTAGGAACCCATTCAATCTCTCTAAGAGATGACTTTTTATGGATCTACAAAGGATTAAATTTTATTCATAACATATTTTTGATCCTTGAAAATATGGAAATAAATATAAATCATGTTTTAAATCCATTGGTGAAGTCTCATATTCTAATAGATTACATCATGTGAATATGGATCTATCTGGTCCCAAAAAAACCGGAAAAATTAAAGGAAAATATTATGTATTTGTCTTATTTGATAGTTACACTAGATTTATGTGGGTCATTTTTCTATAAACAAATATGATTATTTTTCTAATTACAAAATTTTTAGAGCCAAATTTAAAAAAAAGAAAAACCATCCATTGATAACTATTCATAGTGAACATGGAAGAGAATTTCAAAATTCTAATTTTGAATCTTTTTGTTGTAAAAAATGCATTACTCATAACTTCTCATCACCATGAACTCCTCAACAGAATGGTTTTTTGAAAGAAGAAATCAAATTCTTCAGGATATAACTAGAACCATTTTGAGTGAATATTGGATTGCTAAACATAATTGAGATGAAGCTTTATGTACTTATTTGTATACTATAAATGGAGTTTTAATTAGACCATTTCTTAACAAAACCCCTTATGAATTGATGAATGGTTGAAATCCTAGACATTCCAATTTCAAAATATTTGGTTGCAATGTATTCATTTTGAATAAAAAAGATAATTTATATAAATTCACACCCAAATCCGATAAAAGAATCATTCAAGGAAAATCTAAAACATTTAATGCTTATATAGAGTTTAATAATAATACTTATACCATTAAAGGAGCAGTACATGTTCAATTTGATGAAACAGATCCTTTTGTTTCTAATAAACCCCAACCTATATCTTTAGACGTGTTTTCAAAAATTGTTTATGAAACCATGATATAAGATCCTTTTGATAAAGAAAATTCTCAAGAAACTGTTTTTGAAGTATCTAACCCAGAATATTTCCTACCATATGTTGATTAACAGGTTTTACAAAACCCAAATCAGTTGTTTATTAAAATTCAGCCCACTTAAATTATCATTGGTGATATAAATCAACATGTAAGGACTAGACATTCCTTGATAAATGAAGTAGAACATATATAATTCCTCTCTTAATTCGAATAAAAAAATAACTGATAAATATTTAGGTGATGATGGTTGGATTAAATCCATGCAGGATGAGCTAAATGACATCGAATGGAATAGAGTCTTGTCCTTGATTTAAATATCTAAGGACACTTTTTTTATTGGAGTAAAATAGGTCTTACGAAATATATGTGATGAAAATATAATCATTGTATGAAATAAATCTATATTAGTTTCTTAAGTCTATATTCAATAAAAAGTAATAGACTTTGAATAATCCTATGATCCATTAGCTGGACACAAATCTATCTATATTTTACTTTCCTTTACAGTATTATTCAACATTATTTTTTTTTTCAAATTGATGTTGAATGTGCTTTCCGTAATAAATATGTTCCTGATGGAGTTTTTTTAACAACCTCTTGGTTTTAAAGACACAAAACATCATGAACATGTTTTCAAAGATACCAATGCTTTATATTGAGTTAAACAAGCCCTTAGAGATTGGTACGATAGAACTACAATATTTTTGTTACAAAACAACTATGTTATGGGAAATTTTGACCAATCCATTTTTATAAAGAAAGATAAGAAAAAAATTTTAATTGTTAAAATTTATTTTGAAGACATTATATTTGGTTTTAATCAGCAATCATTAACCGATTCATTTGAAAATTTAATGAAATTTGAGTTCGAAATGAATATGATGGGTGAGTTAACATTTTTCATAGGTTTTCAAATTATTTATAAACCAGACAGAACTTATATATCTATACATAATTATATTAAATATAATATAAAAAATTATGGATATGACTACCCTAAGAGTATATGTACTCCCATTGGTAACTCAAAATCAAACGATCTTGATGATGCTGGAAAACCAATTGATTAAACATCATTTAGAGTTATGATAGGATGTCTTCTATACATGACATCTAGACATCCAGAATTAATGATTTCAACATGCTTATGTGTAAGATATCAATCAAATCCTATGGAATTTCTTTCAAAGGAAGTGAAAAGAATTTTTCTCTATTTAAAGGGAACCATGGATTTAGCACTCTTTTCTACTTATGGAAATGAATTTTTTAAATGTTTTTCGAATGATTATTTGGGTCGATATAGAATGGATAGGTAAATTACATCTGGAACATGTAATTTCATAAGAGATTAATTAGGTTCTTGGTAATGCAAAAAGAAACACTCAATTTCACTTTCCACTACTGAAACAGAATATATATTAGATTGAATTTGTTGTGCCAAAGTCTTGTGTATGCAACACACACTCACATGCTATATTATAAGTCTTTCCCAAACATAGTTATTGTGTGATAACACTAGTTCCATTTCCCTCACCCAAAACCCCGCACATCACCCTCATGAGAAACAAATAGATATTAGTCATCACATTCTTAGGGATCACACACAAAAAAGAGATATCATTCTTCAATTTATTGGAACCCAAATTCAACTTTCTAATATTTTGAAAAAATATTATCCCATTGATAGGTTTGAATACATTAAAAAATGTTAGGAATGATAATCCTAAGGTAATCTTTCATATTAACTTTTTGTTCAAATTTATCTCTTTATTGTAAGAAACACTTTTTTCATAGGGGGAGTACATTTTCTTGTTAATAAATTTTTTTTTGTTAACAAATTTTTTTCATAATCAAAATTATTTCTTCTCAATTTTTTATTGTAATCAATTTTTTTTCGTAATCAACATTTTTTTTCATCAAATTTTATTTTATAATCAACATTTTTTCATAATCCAATTTTTTTCGTAATGAAAATTTCGTTGTAATCGTTTTTTTCTTAATCAACATTTTTTTGTAATCATATTTTTTGTAATAAATTTATTTGTAAATAAAAATTTGTCGTAGTAAAAAAATTCCGTAGTCAAAAAATTTTCATTGTAAAAACTTTTTCGTAGTAAAAGTTTTTTGGTAGTCCTATTTTTTTGGTAGTCAATTTTATTTTGTAATGTTTTCACAGTTAAAATTTTATAGAATATGATGTTATTCAAGAATAATTTTCCTTATTACTTTATTTTTCCCAAGAATTCTGGATGTTTTGTTTCCTTTCATAAATTTTCATAATCATCCTTTTTATATGTATGTATTATCATATTGTTTAATAAAAATTTTCAGAATTACTTTTCCATAAATCCAAATTTTAATCTTGAAAACCTCCAACGATCGGATTCTACAAAATTCCTTCTTCGGCTATCATCAAATCCGACAAATCTAATCAAAAGTGATTCCACCATAAGAGCTTTTTTTGAAGATGAATCGTTACCTCAAAATAATTTATATATCCCCCCAATGGTTGTCCCACATTGATTTTCTAAGCCTTGTCATGTTGATGCTCTACTCCTCTTCCTAAGGTCTGTTACGAACATCCCAGTTTTCCTCAATTCTGATGGTATGTGGAATATTCTCCTCAGAATCAAATGTCATCAGTAAAATAAATCTCTCAATGGAATATATATATAGAAAGGTTAATATATATGAAAGTATTTCATAATTATGACTATATTTTCTCGATAAATATCAAGTTGAATGGCTGGGATAGCTTTTGTGTATCTAAACCAAAGGCACATGATTTTTTTTATCTGGAGTTATTGGTAGTATTCTATGAATCTATATGTTTCTTTAATGAAGGAGTGAGCGACAAGTTTTTATTTAAGATCTATGGAAATATCTATTATCTTTCCGATAATATGGCTACCAATCTAACTGGAATTCCATTTTAATTTGAAGCTTAATTTTATACCCATTTTCTAGCAGATGTATCAGGATCATTTGATAAGGAGAAGCCTATGTAATTCTTTGGTTTGAAAGAAGTTAATACTATGAAGATCATCTATCACTCTACAGATCGTCGTATTCTTGAGTTATGTATTTAGGGATTTCTCATTCTGAGAAAAGGTAATAAAGATTCCCAGAATTAGAGTGATATTTATTATTTTGAATTTTTGGTGAATCTCAGAATGATTAATTTTTTGAAGTAAGTTTTTATTACAATCCTGATAATCCAGAATGGGACTCTGAAATTTCAAATCATCATGTATCCGATTATTCTCTTCAAGAATATTTTTTTTTGTCTAGAATCATTTAAAATCCTGTGTAGTTATAAGACCAGGAATTTCAAGGTCCAGTTGCTTATTGACGACACCATTATAAGGATGACATTTGGATTAAATAGTGAATTTAGATATTTTTATGATTTATCTGTGTCCGAAATAGAAGCACAATCAATGAAACCAGAAGTTGATTAGACTTCAATGAAGGGTGGAAAGAAGTGGAAGGGGATGAAACCAGAAAAGAAATAAAAAACTTCTACTATTAAGAAAACTCAATCAGCACCACCTATGCCAATGAATCAATAGACTTATCCACATGATGTGTTTCCAATTAGATAGAATACAAGAATACTATGAAGGAAGGGGAGTCTGGTTTAGGATTGGACCCTATTGGGGAAAAATATTTAATGTTGAAGCCTGATAAGGATTCTGAAAATCATGAAAAATAAATGAAGTAGAGGAAGAAAACATTAGAGGTCAACATTTTTCAATCCCTTCTCTAGGCTACAGACAAAGCCTCTGAAAAAAATTCATGTACATAATTGTTTTTTGAAATAATCACTTCTAGTGACTTAGGGAAAGAATATGGCCATTCCAGAACTGGAAGAATATGAAGTCATCATTTAGAAAGAAGAAGTCAAAGACGAATAAGAAGAAGTAAGGGATGATTTAGATGACTAGATAAGATAAGTGTATGAATATTATGAGAAAGAGAGTCCCTTTGAAAAGTTTCCAATCCAATCATCTGAAGTGAAATATTTAAAAAAATTTACCCTAGTAAATTACGAAAATGGTCATGAAGAAGTGAGTAAACGATCTAATGAAGAGACTAGAAATCATGACATCGTTAACCAAAGGATATTATGGTAGGTGAAGATAAATAAAATCCTGAGAAAGTGAAAATAGTCAAACTATTAGATAGTGAGCATGAATCACTAAAAGAATCAGAGATTATTCTTAATGAAAATAAGGGAAAATTGTTTTGGATTGATACGCCTATGAAATATGTAGTGAAAAATAAAGATGTTGGTGGTTTGTCTAAGAGAAAAGATGATGTGATAGAAAAGGATTCCTTAGCAAATAAAGGATCTTATTCAAGATTTTCCTCTATTGGACATGACTTTGTAGTCCAATCTTTAAAGATGTTGGTTGACAAAATACTGTTATTTATGATTATAAACATGAGGTTCTGGATTCTTCGACACATGTTTAATCTGAAATTAAATTTAGTTACCATGCTTATGGATAATTTTGTTGCACTTGAAGCCAATTTCAAATATTTTTTCACTAGATATGAATATCATAATAGATAATTCAAGGAAATCACAATGTGATAAAGGAAAATAATATAAGTGATGAGAATCCTTGAGGATTTTCAAAAAATTGTGAAGAATGCATTTGAAACTGAATATGGGAAGTTCAAATATCTTACAAAAAGTTTTGAGAATAAGATAAGTCATGAATAGACAAACCGAAGGTGTGAAGTCAACGATCTGAATGTTATTCTTTATTCAGATTATATGAATTGTAAAAAGGAATGGGATCATAGAATAGAGTTTGAAGAAAACCTCAATAATTAAGAATATATTTTGAAAGATCTTTTCAAAATTATTAAGGCTGATGAATAAATGATCAAATCCTTCGAAAATAAAACACATGATCAGGATCAACTACTGATGTGTGTTGAAGAATATCATAGGGATCTTAAGATGCCAAAACCCATTGTAAAGAAGCTAATGCCAATGGAAAATGAAGAATAATTTTTCTTAATCCGATCTTTTGGTGTATTTCCTTCCTTGTACAAATTCATTCAATTGTAATGAAATTTTCTTTGTCCGTTACAATTTTTTGTTTAATTGTACTAATATTTCAAGAACCATATTTGTTTTCTATATTCTCTTTATTCCTTTTGGAAAATCACAAAGGGGGAGATGAAAATGAAATAAATAATTCAATGTAAAGAAGATAATTCCTTAAGTACAAGGGAGTCTATCTAAGGGTATGTTATTATCGTAGAAAATTTTCATATGCAAGATAATGTAAAATATCATTTAGGAAGTCAAGAATATGGTCTTTAAGGTTTGAAAAACCTAAAGGGGATTTAGCTGTATTCACATTGATTCATAAGTAAAGGGAGATATGTTTTTATTTTCATGCCTATAAATAAAAACTCAATGTTCTTATATTCTTTTTTGTAAAGATGTTTTTTATTTTCAAAAAGGGGGATATTGTTGAGTTAATAAGGTTTCCTTATAAATTTTCCATTCCTCTACATTTTTAAAATCACAAACACATTTTCTTAATGAAAATTTTATTCCCTGAGATTTATCTTCATAAGGAAAATTTTCCTTCTCCAGGGATATTTTATCCATACCAATGTTTTCATTGTTCACTTTATATTTTATTTAAATATACATCATTTTATTCCTATGTATAATATTTGGTTTCACATCTAAAACCTCAAAATAATATAAATACTTGGCTATAGTTTTTTCTGTTTTTAGGATCTAGATTATTAGAAATTCAGACTCCGAATTCTCTTAAATTCAGACTTCAAATTCTCTTAAATTTAGACTCACTAATTCTCTAAAACTCAGACTCTAATCTCTTTGAAATTCAGAATCTGAATTCTCTATAATTAAGACTCAAAATTGAATGAAATTAGGACTTCGAATTCATTTAAATTCAGACTCCAAATTCTCTAAATTCAGACTCTGAATTCATTAAAATTCTGACTCCGAATTCTCTAAAATCCATAATCTGAAATCCCTGAAATTAGGACTCTGAATTCACTAAAATTCATACTATGAATTTATACTCTGAATTCCTCATAATTTAGACTCTGAAATCCTCTAAAATTAGACTTCAAATTCTTCATAATTAATATTCCAAATTCATTGGAATTCACACCCCAATATCTATAGAATTCAGGTTTCAAATTCCTTGGAAAACAGAATCTGAATAACGATGAGTTATTGTCTCCGAATTTTTATTTGATTAGACTATGAACATTATTTTTACATAGACTCAATAAATTTATATATTGTTAATAAACCTTATTTTTCTTACACTTGTTATAGTTATAAAATGATGTCGTACAATAAGTTTCTAACTAACCATTTTTTGAGTGAAACATTTACATCTTCCTACGAGATTCATGCACGAATAATACCATTGGAAGAGGGATTAGACCATTAGAGAAGTGCCTATAAATAAGAACTCATTTGAACAAGACCTATACTAGGAATTACATGTTGATCAATCTATAGATTTCATTCTTCTGAAGTGATTTCTAGAAAGAGAGACTCTCATGCCTTGTGTGTGTTGAAAATCATGTTCAATGTACTTCTTGGGACTCTGATTGTCATTGTGATCAATCGAGGAATTATAGGGATATAAAGACAAGGGTACCTAATACCTTAATGTTGGAGGACATCTAGGGATAGAAAGACCAAGGTTCTAACTACGTTAATGTTCAAGGTTCTACTGGGATAGAATGACCTATTTCAATATTTCTATCGAGGGCTTACCCTGGTGTGGGTAAGATAGACATTCTTGAAAGTATAAATCAAGGGACCTTTATCCAAGGTTGTTGGATACCATTCTCATTGGGTGTAAAGATTTCATACTTGTTACTGGTTTTGTTTCAATTTTAATTCCACTATATTTTGATAAAGGAAGAAAGTATAATCTTCTTATACATTATTTTACGTTGGTATACTTATATAAGTAAGATTATATACATTTTAAGTTAGAATCTTTTTCTTGTAAACATTTCTTAAGTTTCACTTCCAGGGCCATATTTCTGAAACCTATCATATTTTTAGAACTAAAAGAGGTCTTGTAAATTTTACATGATTAGACATGTTAGACATAGTTTTCCTTAAGGTTAAAAATGAATGTTCTTAAACTTACAATCCCCCCTCTTGTAAATTGACCATCTACATCATTATTTTGATCCTACATTGGTTATAATGGTGGTTGTTGGAAGAATAGATTCCATAATGGATGGTTGGAGGAAATTGGAATATCACCTGAGAAAGAGAAAGATGTTAGTGTAAGGTACTTACCTATTCAATCTTCATTTACACCTAGTTCATGAATTCAGAACATTTCACCTCATAGACACCTCAAATGGGTATATTGGAACTTGAACCAAATTTTTGAGTTCTCTGAACCATATTATCCAAGAGGGTTCTTTTAGATATTTTGATTTTTTAACTATCACACCACCTGTCCAAACATCAATCAAGTTACAATCAATTAGAATTAAACATTCATAAAAATATTTTATTTAATGTTAATAACATATTTGGTTGTGTGGGAATATTGAACTAATTATTTTAAATAATTATCTGTATTCATGAATTGTTTCCCCTTTTTATTTCTTTATACCATATATTTATTTCCATTTATTTTTAGTTCTAGAGTAGAGAATTTATTATTCAGGGAAAGGGAATTTTATGTCCATCCAACCACTAATAGTGGAATTAATATAATAAAACCAGTATTTTACAATTTCTTATAATAAAAAAAAATTTCCATTAACATTAATTTCTTTATATCCACAATACCAGTATATAATATAAAACACACAATATATAATTATATTATGTGATTATGTGGATATTATCTCGTGAATCTATATAATATTGGGAAAATAAAATTAAACTAGATTTTTGTTCAAAATTAGTTTCTTTTATTTGTATTTGAATGTATGTAGGATGCATCACAACATCAGGATTGGTTAGTTCATTTAATTCCTAGTTATTTTAAGCCATATTATGAAATCATGGTTTATTATTTATGGTGGTTTTGTAATAGAAAGAATTTTTAGGATGTGTGTTGATGTTTTTCACATCCTTCTTCAATGGATTGTTTGTTTTTGTTGGTTTTGATAATGGAAGATCCTCTATTGTTTGTTAAAAAAAGGAATTAGTTCCTCTGATGATGACTCTGTCATGAATGGGACTTAAAAATAAATAAATCATGACAAAAAATATATTTAATGTTATAAGATAACCAAAATAGATATTCAAATAATTTACGAAAAAATATAAAAATTCAATTAAAAATAATGTGATGCTTTGAAACTATGAGAAAATTAAACCATTATATCATGACATGTAAAATTGATTATGTTTATAAATTTGTTTTATAGTGATGGTAAGACAACATTTTTCCCCGAAAGGATTGTTTTTCGTTTTATAGTGTGTATTTTTAATAAAAAAATTTCTAAAATAAGGGGTAATTTTGATAACTGTTTAAAAACTAAAGTAAATGAATTTAAAGATTATAATTGTTGAAAAACATATGAATTTAGAAAAATAAATGATACATAAAATAATAATTCTCATGTTTCTATACCACATTAAATGTTCTTTTTGTATTAGTAGATTATTTGGTTTTTGTGTAAACCATTGTTTGATGGTTAACCATGATTTTGGGTACCCAAAAGCCTCCAAAATGATGAAAATATAACTAAATATATTAATAAAAAGAATGTATTAAAGTTTCAACCCCTTAAAATGCATATTTTTTTATAGAACACTAAAATTTCAAATGATTGGTAATGGAGAGGATTATTATTTTGTCCAATCAGAAATATACACGTCACATTCATAAAATTACACATCGTACACTTTTTAAATAAAATGTTTCCAATTAAATGAATAAAAAAGTAATGATATATCTAAAATAAAAATTAAAAACCATAATATATGAAAAAAAGTGGTTAATTATGTGCTGAAACCCCCTCTTCAAGTGTGTAGCTCCCTCACAATGATCTGCCAATGTTTAGCCCAACATTTGAAGGAGGAAGCCTAGGTGGATATGCTTCTTAATTTGAGATCTCCCTATGAGGATTTGGAGATATCAAAACTCCAGGGTTATTATAAGAGTCATATTGAACTCTAAATTTTCATTACATCACTGTCCTGGTTTAAATGAAAAATAAGGTTCCCATGGTTCCCTTTTATAGCCCATATGAGATGTGTTTTGGCGTACCCAATTTTCGAGATACCACATTTCTCTTGGTATTGGGGTGGTCAATTGACATATCATGGAATGAAAAAAATAGAAGATTTTTATAGAAATCTTAAATATCACCATGTCAAATTTTGTGGCTGTTGGGCTTCTATAATTGGAGATAGAGGGTGAACACCGAAGTAAATATTTGACATCATGACAATTTGGTTCCTTGGATTGATCAATTCAGTTGGGTAAATATATGGATGAATTGGGATTAGGTGTCTTGGGATGCATTGTATCCAACATATTTTTCGATATCTTAATGAAATATCTTTCCATTTGGATGTGTGTTGTTCTCAGAACATGAAAAACTATGGACAAGTGTATATGGGCTTCCAGCCAGTTTGTCTCATTTGGATTCAACTGCATTATAGATCTTCCAAATCACCTCATCCTTCAATAAAATAATAAAAAATTGTGAAATATAAAATTTTAAAGGTGAGAAAACTGAATTATTTAATCAATCATGATGTTAATGTTTTCCTTATATTTGTAATTTATAATACAAAATGAGTTTAATGTAGTGGTGTAAGAGTGAAATAATACATTGAATCATGGTGTGATCAAAAAACACAAATGATTGTTTTCAATAAATTAAATTTTATATATAGAATAATTATATATAAATTATCTAATAATTGTCATTTTAGAAATAGAATTAATATATAGATAACCAAGCTAAATAAAAATATACTAGTTACATTAGTAAAAACTATAAGGATAAAAATTTTAAACATAAGGACTAAGGAATAACATGATAAAAAATTTGTTTATTTTGGGTGTTGGAGTTGTTTATCAATATATTTATACCCAATATACCATATTTATATATTTTTTAGGAACATGTGATCAGGGATACCACTTAATAGTGAATATGATTGGGTATTTACAAGAATGCCACTTTTTCTCAGTTATTAAAGGGCACTCACTCTCCCCTATTATTCAAACCACTATATCCTTTTGGGTCGACCTAAACATACAAAAGTAACTTATAACCATATTTTATACCAAATATAAGCCTTATTTTGGATTTAACAATCCATGGATTGTTTTGGTAAAACCTAAAGTTGAAACGTGAAGAGGAGGTAATGATATTCCATAATAGTTTTCATTTTATTTTATTTCCCACCCCTAAAAGTATTATTATATCACATTTATTTTTAAAAATAAGTTTCTTAAATATATATAGATGCCTTTATTTTTTTATTTCTTTATATAAACTCACAAACTCCCATAAAATGGGTTACTAAATCATCTCTTGTCTTTACAGAAAACTACCGCGTCACGAACCAATGTCATTATTTTTTCCATTACCACAACTTAAGGATGGTAAAAATGATGGATTTATTTTTTATAAATGATTTTATGATATTTATTATGTTATTTTGTTTATATAATTACAATATCAAACATAAATTCAGTATTTTTATTTTGTAAAAATATAATAAGATCATTCGTATGTACGATGGACTACGTTCTCATGAAGTGATTTGATTCATACATGATTTACATAGAATATATTAAGGATGAGTTTAAAAAATATATGATAGGTATGACATAAATAGTACAATATTATGATAATATATATATATATATTTTATTTTATTTATTTTAATAAGGTATGAAAATGAAAAATTTGTTCATGCATATGTACGATCAACCGTCTCCTTCAATGGTGTGTTTAATTTCCTATCAATAAATTTTATGGATTACACTAAATAATTATATAATGAAAATATTTTATATTTATATATTTTATAAGAGTATATGTGTTATGAAAACAATATCTATGTAATAGTATCAATAATAAAATGTCAAAACACATATGAAAAATAGAGCAGTTATTTCCCTAAACGTGATTGTATCATAGAATTGTAATTAAATAGTGAATAAAATGTTACAAAGATAGAAATATATGGTATGCTATATATAAATATTTTTTTAATAGATATATAATTAATTTATATTTAATATACCAGAGGCTTTAATGTGTAATAAAATTCCTTTCTAAAGGTAAAGGTTTTCAATCTCAATTTTTTCTTCCAAAAGACACGTGTCATAGTCACCACATATTTCTTTTTTGTGGGGTATGTTATTACCAGAAGTTAATTTTATTATTATTATATGTAACTTTATTGGTAGTTAAATATCCATTTTAGTTTCTATATTTCATGGGGTTTACTGTACAAATTTCTATTTCAGTAATATATTTTTATCTCAATTTTCCTTTTTTGAGACGTGTGTTGTGTTATGGACCTATATTCTTTCATGAGGTGTATATATATACCATTTCAAATCTAATATAGAGAATTTTATCATTATAATGATATATTATTTTTAATTATATTTTATTCCTTCATCGGGATTAGGAATCAAGGTTACCAATGACGTGTGATTTTTTTGTTACAACCTCACTGTTTATCAGGATTATTTATGATCAAATCAAAAATAATGAAATGTCATGATCTAACTCTCAATATTTATCATTAAATTTCATATACTATGGTTATTTATGATATCTTCTTGTAATTATACCATATTACCCCTCTTTTTAAATTCATTTGATTATGATATTGTTTAAAATAACTAAATCCATTCCTCTCTTCAACCGGAAAGGTTTTTTTGTTTAAAAACAGTATTTAATAAAAAAATCAATTTTTTAAAATGACCATTCGAGCTCATTTTCAAGGAAACATTTTTTTAAAATGTAATTTCTTTTATTATTAAATGTTCTTACAAATATTACATTATATTTTTTCATGGTTATTATCAATGAAAAAGGTTTTCAATGTTCTATACGTTTTAAAGAGCATATTTCAATGAGGAAAATATAGTTTCTTAAAGATATATGTTTAATGATCATTTAAAAATTATTTTTGATATATTATTAAATTAATTGGTGTTACCAAGTTTTTATAGGGGACATTATGTGAGGATAAAATTCAAATTATTTCTCTGAATGGTTTATGTTTTGAGTGCATCATGTTTATGGAACCCATTTCTTTTCCACCTGTCAAACATGTTCCACTGATCTTATTATGAAACCCAATTATTTTTCTTTGGGATTATTAGATTATGATATTTTACTGAAGTTTTTTAATTTTTTTTGATTATTTAAATATATTTTTAGTTTAATCATGTTCGGGTTATGGGAGAAAACGTATATGATGTGGTGGCCCAGATAACACTGCGTAAACTTGTTACAGCTTATACGATGAGACATCCTAGATAGTTGTAGGTGAGCCCAATATATATTACATGATGTCTGTGACAATATAGAACTATAATTAATTGGGTAATGATAAATACTATATTATATTCGTGTGTATTCATGGGTTTATCCTAATCCCAATGATGAGGGAACATGGGTAATTAGCCCATGCCCAAAGATGAGGGTACATCAGTATTTATTCCAATCCCAAAGAGGAGGGTATCCATGTATCCATCCAAAACCTAAAAATTTATGTGACATCGGTGTTAAGCCCAATAACAAATATGAAGGTACACGGGTGGTCTAACCAAGCATGAAAAATAGGTTACCTATGTGGTTAGGCCAATCCTAAAGCAGGTACACGAGTAGTTAGTCAAAGCCAAAATTGTCTGGAATGTATTAGTGGGTATCCTTAACATAAGATTCTATATGGTAATATTTTATCTAAAAATCTATGTCTTATGCCAATGTTATGCACTCATGTATGATTTTCATTGATTACCTTATGATTTAAGTCTTATAAACTGCAAATCATTATGCCATAAGGCATGATTAATTTCTATGAATTTTTCGTTATGAAATTTCTAATTTATGATCACTTTCATATACACGTATTCTAATGTTATAACTTAATATGATTATATATTTATGACTCTTATGTTTACTATTACTGGTAATCTAATCTCACCCTTTCATATGTATACATTCCATCAATTATAGAGAATGATATTATGTAGGGTATGAATGTGAAGTGTTCTAAATAGGAAGATCATTGTGGGAGGAATTATAGATCTTCCACCAAATTTGATATAACACCACAAAACATTAAAATATTTTTATTTGAGAATAAATTAAAATTAATTTGTTAGTATATTTATATGAATATCCATGTTAAGATTATGCTACACATAATAAGAAGTTTTCTTATGTTACGCGCAAGATTGAATTTTATCGAACAACAATATATTATTGAAATATTATTAATTAATTTAAGAACATATATCCAACATGTTATGTAGGTGGTTATAAATATTATTATATAACTTAAAAAAATATAATTATTAATTCATTGGTTAAAAGATAATTAGAAATATGAAGAAATTTAATATGTAGTAAATGTTTTTTATAAGGAACTATTTTAAGGTGCACAAATTTGATTTATCATAATTATTAAAATTAATTACAATAAATGAATGATATTAATTAAATATATATTAAATAAATTATTTTTGAAATATATCAAAAATATTTAATACGAATAAGATATGAGGAAACCCATTTTTATGTAGAAAACATATATATTTTCAAAAGACAGTTTTACTACCTTTTAAAGAAGATCATATTTTGAATCCATTTTATAAAACATATTTATATTCTATTTGATAAAATAATCATCTTATTTTAATTTTTAATTCATAGATTTACATTATATTTTTTTTGATTTTTTTATATGTTTTTTTATTATGATGAATAGTTATAAAATCTTCCATTTTAATTGTAACCAAATTTTTTCATAAAAATAATTTATAGTGATAAATTATGTATGTAATTGGTTTTAATGTATAATTAAATCAAATATTTATCATTTAATTTTATTTATATCCATGGAATAAATTTTACATTCAATAACAATATAAAAATATTTCAATCTTTTGGACGTTTTAACATTAAAAACTCATTTTCTTGTTCCATAGAAGAGATTAATTTTAAATTAATTACTGAATCATCAATGTTTTGAGTTTTCAAAAATGGATTAATTATTATGATCTATTGTGTCGAAATTATGTTAGTATATTCTTATTAGTTTTGAAAAATATGATTACAAACATTATTTTTTTTTAAATTACAATGGTTAAGGTTAAATTATGTAATTAAAGGTACACATTATATTAGAAATGTTATAAAACCACCCTAACACATGTCTTAATTGTATTGGATTCTTTACTGTCAGAAACAATTATCTTTGGGCTGATTATATGGCCTATTGAAGCCACTTGTATGACTTTAAGCATTTTGTAGTATTTTATTCTAAGTGAAGTCAAATATGTCACATTCTAGTTTTTAAAATTTATTACATTTTACATATATGGTTATTATGAAGTTATGTTATACTATAAAGAGTATTTAGAAATAAAAAATACATATCTTAATCAGGATTTTTTTTAATTTTTTGGGAAATAAATAATTAAATTAAATACATTCATGTTGATGATACATTAATTATTAAATTAATGGACATATCAAATAAATGTAAAAAATTTAAAATAATTATATTATTACATAATTAATGTCTCAAAAAATTAATATATTAAATTGAAATATTAGATATTTATTAATTTTTTTCCTAATTTATCCATTTTATTAATAATTATTAAAAAATCATGAATTGAATTGTGTATCAAATTTAACATTAATGATATTTTAGAATAAATAATATATTATTAATGAATATATACTTCATAAATATATAAATTATTACAATTAGTTTTTATAAAGATTATAATATAATCCTTGATTCATTTATGGTTAGTTATCCATTTTGTAGTAACTATATTAACTGCTAAATATTAAAAATCCATGTTTTCATGGTAACAGTTAGAGGGTTTAACCATGGGTTAAAGCCGAAATGTATGTGAAATAATTTGACCTATACTTGTTTGAAAAATATTGGTTGAGATTACTTAAACACATACTCATATTATCATCTTCATAACTCACATTGGATCCATTTTTAATAGATAATAAATTTATATTAATATAATATTTTGAGAGTTTCCAAATGTACCCCCCACCTAAACTATAAATGGGAACCTCCCCCCTCACTTACTTATAGAAATTTTTGCCTTATATATTGTCCATAAACCTATAAAATAATCACCCAACTTCCCTCCCACAATACTCAAATAATACATTTTTCAAGATAGCCAACCAAAGATGTATTTTTCTATAAACTATAATGAGTTACCTGAAAATGAGGTAACATTCTTCAATTATCAGTTTATTTGCATTACATTCC
Organism: Viscum album; assembly: GCA_963277665.1. Taxonomy (NCBI): domain Eukaryota; kingdom Viridiplantae; phylum Streptophyta; class Magnoliopsida; order Santalales; family Viscaceae; genus Viscum; species Viscum album. The sequence goes on from OY728159.1 coordinate 32,102,409, forward strand.
CCAATCTTTGATTTATTATTATTACTTGATTATATAATAATAAATTATTATCAATATAATGTTAATTTTTCATGTTATTGTTTTGACCTACAGTTACACACACATCATTCATATGCGTAACGAATTTATCGTTCATGGGTAGAGAACTACCGGATCGTCAAAAAATGCCATTCGTTTTTAGATTAACACCTCTCATTGAGATTCATTATGATTTAAATGATATTTTTATATTATATATATAATATTAATGTTATCAAAATATAAGAATTTATTTATAACACATTCCTTCATTCTTTCTATTTTCTGTATATACGATAATATCATTTGCAGAAGAGTGGACAATTTCCTCCTCAAAGAGATGTGATTCGTCCACACTATACATGGAATCGATAAATGATGGTTTTAATAAAAATATGAAATATATATGAAATATATATGATATTATAATTATATTATCCATATATATCATTTTCAGTTTATTATTTTAATATGTAAAAGAAATGAACGTAGCCTTTATGCATACGTACGTCCTATGTCTCCATGAAGAGTTCATTTCATTTAGTATCTAAAAAAATTGTGTATTATAAAATATAAATTATAACATAAATAATGATATTTAATTAATGGTATATATTCTATATATTTTTAAATCATTATCTATATAATTAGAACAATAATTAACAACTTCAAACATAGTCGTGAAACTAGGTAATTAACACTATATATAATGAAAATTATGAATGATTATTAACAAATTGGTGATAAAATAATATAATAAGATCATAAATGATATAAAAAATAAAAATAAAGTTTTTATATAAATTAATAACATGAATTAAAAAATTATACTATATATTAAATCATGTACAACTAAAAAGGATGTGTGAGGTATGTTAATTTTTTCTATGTTTTATTTATAAGGGATAGATGTCTTATACACAAATTATTTCTTTTGTGTGGTGTATAAAATGCACATTAATGTATTTTATGTGTATTATCCTGAGTATTATGGTATTTTAATGTCTTTATATATTAATTTATTTCATGAGGAATATGATTATAATGATTATAATGTAATAAGGGGTTATTTCAAATCTCTTCATTTTTCAAAATTATATTGTTGTTTATGTCCTAATAAGGGAATATGTTCCCTTCATGTCAGTGTTATAGAAGGTTATTTAACTGTTTTTACTATTTTCCATTTATATTTTAATTTCTTTTTCCCCATTTTTAAAAAATATCTTTAAAAGTAATCTACTAATAATTTTCTATATGAAGGAACATTTCATACAAAAGTAAAATGAAAATTTTTAACATATGAAAAATAAAAACTAATTTACCACCATCATTAAGACTTAATGTTATGAAGAGTAAATTAAAATATTCTAATTTTATTTTTGAAGAAAATATATTATTTTAAAAATAAAAGACCTTTTAAAAAAATGGAATGAAGTTGTAAAATAATTCTTTTAAATTTACATTCTGTTAAGATTTATTTATTATCATGCACCTAATTTCATTTATAAGGTGCATATACTAAATGTTTACATGATATATCAAGAATATCATTACTCAAAATATATTATAATATTCCATTAATTTCATTAATTCATGGGTAATATTATTCAAATGTTTCAAATTTGTATTAGACATTTTTGTATGATTGAAGATTATTTTCCTATATAATGTATTTAAGGATATTTCAATGGTATTTCGATTCAACAACATAAAGACGTCTTGTTATTTATCCACCGCTAAGGAATTATTTATAAATTAGTATTATTTATTCATTATATATATTTTATGGTAAGTTAATTTTTTAGGTAATTTAATATATTATTTAACATATGATGTATATTTTGGATCGGCAAGACATGGGTTGTGGACCAGTTATTTAATTACCTATTTATTGGGGACCAGTTAATGAAATCCCTATTGTTGGGGGATGGTATAAATTAATCCCCATGATGAATTTTTAGTCTCATGATTCAAATTTAGTTGGTAACAAAACATTTGAGTTTGTTTCAGAGTAGAATTGATGGGTTTCTACCCACAGACTTAAACCATATTGTGGAATGTCTTTAAGGTAGTAGTTCCATTTCCAGATACATGATGTCCTAAGATTACTAATTTTAATTTTTGATAATTAAGTTATTATTATTATCTATAAGATTTTTTATTTTACCTATCTATGGATTCATTTCATTCTAAATTTATTTATTCAATGGCTTGAATTAAGTTATCTAATATTAAATATTTTTTTATAACTTATTCAGTTTTTTAAATGGATTTTTTTAGTTTTTTATCTTGTTAAAATGATTAATCCTAATTAATTAATTATTTATTATGATTTAGTTACAATTACTATGAATTTTATCTTACACATTTATTTTTTATATATTCCCCAAGTTATACAAATGAAATAATTTAATGAGCTCAATGATGAAAATTATTTTCTTTTGTTATGTTTTATGTTTTACCAAAGTAATAAGGGAACAATTTAGGAATCCAATTCCATAAGACTAATTAAATAATTCGTCATTTGGTATTATGTTCATTTTAATTACACCAATTTAATAAAGCAATGCACCGTCACTGGAATTCTAGGGTTAGGTTGTTAAAGTTGGTATCAAAGGATGTTTAGTAGAAACCATAAGAACTAAATTTAAGAAAACATAAATTATGAAACACATCACATTAGTTTAGTATGTGTTAAAAATTTATTTAATAAACAATTACTTTTTATTTTATAGATTTATGTTTAAGGTTATTGATAACTATTAAGTTTATATAATCATTAAAGTTAAGGTAATTATGGGTAATAATATTATTGGGAATACGAAATGGAACATACAATACACCATTTATAGTTATTTTTTATTAATATTTAATATATTTACGATATTTTTTTAAGGATTCCAGGTACCTTTATTTATTATATGAATATGGTTTTAGAAAATGGAAAACCCAAAAGCCTATGACAACCCGTCCGATCTGAAATGCAATGAAATTTTAACCCACAAATGAGGTGTAGAAAGGGTGAAATTCCTACCACTAACCTACGTGATATCCCATTTAATAGGACATTTTAGTAGTTTAACTATATAATTTATAAGAGTTTTTTTATTTTATGGAAATATTTTTTATAAAATATATTACCATTGTATCGGAAAATAATTTTTGATTAAGTTATTAATATTATTTCATAAGACACTCACTATTTTGGGAACCCTATATGATCAAGGTAGAGAGAATACTATATGATTTAATTTGATAAGTAAATGTTGAATTATATTTTAGAATAAGGCATTATATTATTGTGGACTTATGGTGATTCTGGTAATTTTTTAAAATCATTGACATATCATGGAGATTATGTGATTTAGGTAATTAAATTTATTGTATAAGACATTAAGTGTGATTAATGTTATTTTGAATAATTTATGATCAAATAATTCTAATTTTTGGGTTTCAATAATAGTGTAGATTTGGTTAGAAATGATTGTAATTTTACGAATGATCTATGTTGAAATTTGGGTATTAAGTTTGAATTTTAGAGGTTAGAGTTGTTTTCAATCACATAAAGGTTCATTATTTTTTTAGAAATATATTATCTCCTCCAAAACCATTTATGATTCAGTTATTATATAATGAAAATAATAATAGATATTTATACTTTTTTATAATTTTTTGATCAATATAAATTGATTCTAATTCTTCATGGATAAAAAAATCCATCATAACAACTCGTAGTTTAGAGAAAAATATGGGTTTGTGGTGAAAATTGATTAATGGATAAAACTCTGCTTATAATGAAATTATTTTTTATTATGTTCTTTGTCTAGGAAGTATATATATTAATTAAATATAAGAAAATTATTTTTGAATAAAAAATTCATTTAATTTTATTACTATGAAATAAATGGACCCTTATACCCTTCACCTATTAATGAGTTTTGTGGTGGTATACTATCTGATGAACATGTTCTCAATTATTTTCTATTAGATAATGATAATTATATTTCACTTACATATTCATATATTCAATAATTTTATCTTATTAGAAATCCACATTGTTTGGTGACCAAGGAATTTCTTTTTCTACCTTATAAAGAAGATGTGTAATTAAACATATTTAAGATGTGGGATTTTCAATATCTATTTCCTCTCAAATATCAAACCCTAGACTAAAGTTATCAAGATTCAATTATGAGGAAAAAATTTAATTAATGATGGGAGAAGGTAACACCCGAGTACATTACTAGACATTAATTTTTTAACATATTTAAGTTTATTTCCATCTTGATTTATATGCGACACCATATTAAGCATATTCTAAACACAACATTGAGCTGGCTTACGTTATAATAAAGACCGAGTTTTACCAAACACGAATATATTATTACATTTTTTTATTTATTTTAATAAGATATAACTTGCTATTTTATATTTGTTATGAAGAGTATTAACTAAATAATGAAAATATATTTTTGAATTCATTGTTTATAGATTAATTACAAATATGAACCTATTTAAAAAATAGGAAATGGTTTTATAAGGAACTATTTTTATTCTCACAAAGTTGTTCTATCATAATAAATTAAATCAGTTACAATTAATGAATTATATTAATGTAAAATATATTCAATAAAATATTTTATACAGTCAAAAAGTATTTTTAATATGAATAATATAATAACAATCCCAATTTTACTTATAAAATTATTTATTTTTCTATATGATGTTTTACCACCTATTAATATTGAACAGATTTTATATCCAAATTTTTACACTTTTATATATTTATTTAAAATTAATCCTCCTTATTTTAAATTTGAATATAAAAATTCTATTTTATTAAATTTTTTGGTATTTTTATCATAAGTTTCATGTTTTAAAGAATAATGATAAAATCATACATTTCATTTGAAAAAAATCAATTTCTTCTAAATAATTTATTTAGTTAAATAATGTTTTCAACTGGCTATAATGTATAAGTAGATAATTTTTTATCTTTTAATCTAATTATGTCATTTGAATCAATTTTACATATAATAAGGATATAAAAACATTTCAATCTTTTAAAAAATTTCATGTTATGAAAAAAATTTATCATTATATCAACATGAATAATTTTAAATTAATTATTGTAACATATGTGTTTTGAATTTTAAAAAATCAATTAAATTTTTGGAAAAAGTGGGTTATTATTATATAAACAGGTTCCTTCTATTTTGGGGATGTATGAATTATAACTTTATTATATTTCCTTAGTTTTCCACGTTTAAGGGTAAATTAGATAATTAAAAGTAAACTTACCATTATAAGTATTATAAAACTATACTAATGATTGTCCAAATTCTATTAGTTGTATTATTAGTGACGAAAACTTCCTAGGGTAGATTTTATGGCCTCTTGGATCAACATAGATGAAATTAATCATTTTTTAATATTTTATTCTAATGGAAGTCTAATATGTCATACTCATGTTTTTTAAAAGTAGTACATTACATAAATATTTATATTAAGAATATATCTTAGACTATAAATAGTAATTATAAATTTAAAATATTTTTCTCCATCATGATAATTTATTTTTAAATTTTAGGGAAGAAATAATTAAATTAATGGCCTTCACAATGAGGATGCAATAATTATTTAATTAATAGATTTATAAAATAATTGTTTTGAATAATATTAATATAAATATTGTTTGATAAAATTAATATCATACGTTAAATTTATTGATGACCTATAAAGATTAGGGATGTATTAATAATTTTCTTTATAATTTTTTATGTATTGATATTTTTTAAAATTTTATAAAGAGAATTGTGTCCAAATTTTCATTATTGATATTTTAAAACCAATATTATTTTATTAAATGATATAAAATTTAAAAAAATAAAAAATTCAGTAAACTAATTTTTATAACAATAAAATTTTCACACATACTCAATAGTTATTTTTTTCAAAATTTATAATAACTACATTAGGCTTTAATGAATAAAAATTTATTGGGTAACAGTAAGAGTTAAATGGTTTAACTAAATGTTAGAGCCAAAATATAATGTTAATAATATTACTTAAAATATCTAAAAATTATTGGTTAAGAGAATTTAGACCCATCCTTGTATTATCATCTAAATAAAACTCTTGTAATTAATTTTGAATAAATAATTAATTTATATTAATTTATTATTTTGGGAGTTTCCATATATACCCCTCTCCTCAATTATAAATGGGAACATCCTATCTAATTTACACACACCAAATTGAGCTATATAAATCGAAAAAAATATTCACAAAAATTCTCAAAAAATCCCTAACCTCATCCTAGAATATTCTCTTTGGGATTAAATCAAACCCAATAAGTCTTTTGGTTTAACCCAAAAATAATTACCCAAAAACGAGGTAATGTTCTCCAACAAATGATTTAGTTTTATTTCTCTCCCCACTCATTAATTATTTATTATTTGATGGTTATATAATAAAAATAGTATCCTTAATATACATATATTTTATTATGATAAGGGTTCTAAGAACACCTGCACACACTTCCATCAAATGGGTAACAATTTTACTGCTCAAGTACTATGGACTACTACCACGTGAAACAATGTCATACATTTTTAATTTACTACCATTAATGGTTGGCCATTATTATAGAAAAATTATTTTTATATTAAATAAATTATATTAATTTTATATTCATAATAATTTTATAATTTTTATAATATATACATTCATGCTTTCTATTTTTTTTAAATTTGATTACAATATTTGTGGAAGTGCGCACTACAACCACTTCAAAGCGATGTGATTCGTTCACAATATACATGGAACATATAAAGGATTTTTTTAAATACAATATGTGATATATCTAAAATATTTATGATTATATAATTATTGAATACAAATTTCTAATTTATTTTTAGATATTTTAATGTGGAAAATACATGCAAGCAATGTTCATGAATTATTACGACCTACTGTCTCCATGAATAATGAATTTAATTTCCTATATTAAAAATTTATAGATTATTATATATATATATAATAAAATTATTTTAAAAATTCATAATATTAGGAAATCTTGATATAGGTAATTGGAAGAATAAATAAAAAATTCAAAACATACTTAGGAAAATAGGCAATTAACACTCAAAAAAGTGAAAATGATGATGGATTTTTAAAAGAGGGTGATAATAAAATATAAAAAGATCATATATGACATAAGTAACATGAATAATGTTCTGATACAAACCGATAATGTTATTTAAACCATTTTACAATAGTTTAAATATTTTACAACTAAAAAGTGAGTGTGAGGTAAGGAAACATTTTTGCACTTTTATTTTTGTGGGACACATGCGTTATACACTACTTTTTTTTTCAATGTATAGTATATATTATACATGAATTTATTTAATGATTATTTTCATAATGATTATTGTATTTTAATATCCATATAACTTTATTTCATGGGGTATATATAAGGTTCTGGCCTTAAAACATTACATAATCTTGTATTAAATGAATAATTCACAATGAGGAACTTTTCAGGTTTAGAGATTCAGAGAATTAGATCATAACTTATTACATTACATCTCAAATATTACAATATAGACAGTTATACTCAGTATCCATTTTTAAATAAAATAAAAACACTTAAAAAAATAATAATTACCAGTTCTATATTTTAGACATCACGACTTTTCCTTGATCCCATCCTTAACCCGAATCATCATTAATTCGTATGAAAAAATATTCAAAAAATAACAAGGGATTAGCATTAAATGCTTAGTAAAGGATACGCAAAGAAGGAAAACTGTTATTTTTCTTACAAAAAACTAGTAAACCATGAATACATTATCATAATTAATACTTTTCACTTTTATGAAGTAATAAATACTTTTATCTGAATAAAATATCATTTCTTACTCTTTTTGTAACCAAAATATTACCATAAAACCCATAGAAAGAACACATAACATATAAAGGTAACTTGGGACCTAAATATACTTAAATAGAATAATAATATGGTAAACTTCCACACATATCACTAAATGGAATAGCCTTACAACTGACTCCTATACCCAATGTATTAAAGGTTATATTGTAACCACTAGTCTTGGTTTATCACAACACCACCCGTCATTTGGTTTATCACATAACCACCCGTCAAATTTTCAAGTACCATTATAAAATCATAACACATAAAATATTGAAAATATAAATATTTCACTCATAAAATTTCATTTGTAATACAAATAAATCATTTCAAGATATTAAAATAATAAATTTATTACAAAAACCATTTTCAATACCAAAACACCCAAAAATTATTGGGTTTATTTTATATTTTATAAACATTATGGCTTATAGAAGATTCTAACTAACGATTATGGAGGCGGAGAGGTCATTTTTTCCATAAACATTAAAAAAAATTCTTTTTTCATTTAGTAAAATTCTTTGTAGAAAAAATATTCCCTCTGAATGAAATAAAAATTCATAGGGGTTTATTAAATATCGTATAAAATAATTCTTGTATAAATCCATGCATTATTCAATCAATGGAGATTGAGATGAAGTCTTTTACCTCATGCCCAACATGACCTGTTCGTTCTTTAATTACTTGAATAATAAAATAAAGTTAATTTATACTTTATTAATAACCATTATTATGTTTTTAATTCCTTTTAAATAAATTATTACCATGTTATAAAAAATTAGATAATTATTTGAGTTCATATCATACATTTTGTCGATGTTCAGTACTTGAGTTAAAAATGAACTAGTTATAATTATAAATTTTCCATGTGGTCGAAATTCCATTATCTCCAGAATTATATTCATGATTTAGATAACATATATAACATATATATATATATATATATGTATTTAAAACAGTACATAACTTTTGGAGATATGAAATGAAATGCACCGTTCATGGAGACGGTAATCCAAGCATATGCTTGAACGATACTTTCAGTTATATTTTATAATTAATCGAATGAAAATATAATCATAAATAGGTATATAATAATTCCAATATAATATTATATATAATTTCATTGACTCCATCTTTTATACATTCCACGTATGGCAAGAACGAGTCATATCACTTTGAGGGGGTGGAAGTCTGCAGTTCCTCAAATGCAATTATCGTGTTTACCGATAATGGAAAGCATAAAAATATGATATAAATGAAAAATACAAAAGTATCGAGAAAATAAATAAATGATATATATCGCATATAAATACAGTTCCATCATAATGGCCACCATGATTGGCGGGTGGAGATAATTGAACAGTAATTGTTCTGTGAGGCAATAGTTCATCGTCTACAAAAATAGTATGCTCTTTACCCATTAAATGGTGGTTTTTGTTTCTTTTGTTAGAATAAATATAATAAAAACAACCTAGTATATTGGGGATATTTTTGTTGCTATGAAATAAAAAATAAAAAATAGTTTAGGTGGTTATAGAAGGAAAATAAAACAAAAGAACTTAAGAGAAGACGTTACCTTAAAATCGGGTAACTCCCATTGGTTTGAATCAAAAGGATTTCTTGATGTTCCTTCTGTTTAAGGTAATGAATCTAGGTGGAAGAGTTGGATGTTGAGAGATTAATTGGGTAGATGTTGGATGAGGCAAGGGTCTTGAGAGGTATGAGTAATGAGTTATAGGTGAAAGCTTTTTATAAGGGGGAGGAGGGGCTCTTTAAGAATGATTGAAAATATTATTTTAATATAAAATGATTTTCAGTTTATAAAGGTCCAAAACTCATTAGAAAATATGGTAGAATGACTCATGTTCGAAATAAAATTATCCAATAATAATTGGACATGATTTGAATAATGTTTTAATCTTTATAATATTATTTTTGAAATAATTTATTAATAAGGTAAAAACTGCATCATTATTGTGTCATAAATATTTTTATTTATTGGTGTCTAAATATTAAAAAAAATACCATGAAGTAGGAAATTTTGTTATAATTCTAATGAATATTTATAGTCTAGATGGTAACTTATATAACCCAAACTAAAAATTATTTTACTAAAAGTTATATGTTTATGTCATTTTTGTCTTTGGTTTAAATTTATTAATATAATGTGTCATTATCACACTAAAGTGGATCCATGGGGTCCCAGAATCAACCCAAGTATGACCATAGTAGTAAATTTATCTACCAATAGGATTAGGACATATGTTAGGGTAAATTAAAATTAATATAATATTATTTTTTCCTTGAATTTCCCTATTTACAATTAACCGTAGTAAATAAAAGCCAAAAGTTCTATTCACCCAAATTTTTTTCATCTTATTGAAAAAAATATTACATACTAATAACTAAAATATATGTCAGATTTTCAATATTCAATTCACGGTAGTGGTAAAATTTCATGTAAATGAATAATTCGGGTTTTAACTATTACTTAACGCTTTCACTATTCATCACAAATTGAAGTTTTTCAGAAAAATTCCAAATATTATGCTTAAGATATATTTGATTTTTTGAATTAAAAAATGATGTCTATTTTAGAAAATTGACAACATAAAATTTGGATTTATTAATTTAAAATTATTTCCCACCGTTAAAACAAAAAGCTTGTTTTTAAGATATAATAACTATCTAATGATTGACACTTATTTATGTCCAATTTTTAAAGTGAAATTATTTCCACTGACCCACATTAGATTAAATGGTAAAAATACAATCTAAATATAATTTTAAACCAATTAAAATATAATATAACCATATAAATAAATAAGATAAAATGGCAGTTTTGAATTAAAATACAGTATTTATCACTATTCATTAAAAAATGAATTTTTATAGAAACTTACAAAAAATTTATCCAATGTAAATTTTGATGTCCCAAATCTAAAGGAAACTTTTATTTTTTCAAATAGAACATATAAATGTGACCAATATTAGATTCCATGGCGGTTCGCCATTAAAAGGCTTTAAATCGACCTTTTAAACAATATTAGATTATTTCTGCTTAAAAATATATTTATTCACATTTTAAGACTCAAAAGTTTGTTAAATAAATTTAAATAAAAAATAAAAAACACGTATAATCATATTATTGCCAGTTATGATTATTATTTCCAATATAACAACTTGGCATTAACTACCATTTTAAATATAATTATATTATTATTTTTCAGTATGACTCAACATTGTGTGCAACATAAGATTTCAATGAAACTCGTTGTGGCGTATCAAGTACGCCATCGAACATATAATCCACTTTACTTTCCAATTAATATTTATTTTGAAAATTTTAATAAATATGAAGAAGTATTATTTTTTATTTTCACAGGATTTTAAATCCTTCACCCTTTAAGAAATTGCTTCCTCGCAATTTTATTTACTTATCAAATAAATGGGAGTATTTATCAGTCATAGCATTTTCAGATTCCCACATGGCCTCTTAGACCATATGGTTTTCTACAAAACCATTACCTAATTAATTACCTTATTCCGCATCACTTTTTCTATTCAATCATGAACCTGTACTTGTTTTTCATCATAAGAGATAATCTCTTCAAACTGCTAGATTCAAAACATGAGATGAATCTGCCATTTATATTCTCAATATTGTAACTTGACAAACACTATGTACATGGGATAATCATGGAGGTAAAGAATCCTTGTACGCAATTGATCCAACATTCTCCAGGATTTCATAAGGTTTGAGGAACCCTTTAATCATCTTTCTCTTCTTACCAAAACACAACTCACATTTCTATGGAGTAACTTTTAGAAAGACATGATCACCTACCTCAAATGAAGGATCATTCTTTTGTTTGTGTGCATATCTTTTCTACCTCCTCTAAGATGTTCTCAAGTTCTCCTGAATAAACTAAACATTTTTGCATTCTCTTCATCAAATTCTGGTCCCATAAACATTCTTTCACCTACTTCATCCCAAAAAGCTGGAGTTCCACAACACTTCCCATATAATGCCTCAAATTGACCCATCTTTATAATGGAATGAAAAACGTTATTATAAGAAATTTCAATTGAAGAAACATGTCAGTATCAAAAACTCTGGTAATTCATCGAGCAAGCATGTAACATATGCAGCACGGTCTGAATTATTCATTCTGACTTCCCAACTGATTGACGATGAAAATATGTAATAAAATTTAATTCAGTGCCCAATGAATTCTGAAGGCCTTTCCAAAACATAAAAGTAAACCTGGGATCACGATCAGATACAATAGAGAGGTGAAATCAATGTAACCTGACTATATCTTCAACAAAAAACTATGAATGTTGATCTAGAGACAAAGTATCTCGAATAAGAAATAAATGAGAAGATTTATTCAATCAATAAACAATAACCTAGACTGCATTGTCACCTCATGATGTCTGATAATCCCATAAAAACATCCAGGGATATATTTTCCCATTTCCACTATAGTATCGCAAAAGACCGAATCATGCCTTTCAGTAACTATCACACATCTTTAACCTGTTGAAAAGTCAAAACACTTCATAGTAAAGTCAGAAATATCACTCTTCATTCCATCCCATTAGTAATACATTCGAAGATCTTTGTACATCATAGTATTTAGAGGATGAATTCAAAACAAATAACTACAAGCTTCACCTAACAACTCACTCTTAAACTATGAATCATAAGGCACACATAATCACTTTCCAAACCTCAAACAACAATCTTTATCAATGATAAATCTAGGCCATATACCCTTATGAAAAAACTCTACATTTTACTTTAACTCACTGTCTTCCTTCTATGCTTGCTTAATTATGTCTGATAGAGACGATTTCACAAAAATATGAAACAAAAAAGAAGAATTTCTTGCACCAAAAAGATCAATCTCAATGTTTATAAAATAATTAATCAATGGATTTTTTTTAAAAGTAGCATGGTTAATGAATCATTACATTTTAGGATCAAAGAATTAGAAACGTTAATTTATTTACCTGTACAGAAATGGATCGTTCAATCATAATCTTTGATTTATTCCAATCATCTCATATGTCTCTATTTTAATTCTTGTCGAGTGAATATATACATCAATCTTTTGTGTTCAATATATATTTCACATTTAATCCATACAGATGATGCCTCTAAATTTCTAATGAAAAAACAACAACAGCTAATTACAAATCATGAGTTGGGTAATTTAACTCATGAGGTTTCTACTAACATGAATCATATGCATTTACCTTATCATTATGCATAAGGACACATTCATGTACTTTCAAAAAATCATAATTATAGATAACAAACTAACCATTTATAAAAGGCAGTGCCAGAACTAGAGCATTTCACAATCTTCTTTTCAATTTCTGAAAACAATCATCACATTATTTTTTCCAAATGAACTTAACACATTTTCGAGTTAACATTGTCATTGTTCTAGATATACATGAAACATTTTCAACAAACCTCTAGTAATAAACAGCTATACAAAGAAAACCATGGATCTCGGTTATATTTGTGGGTCTTGGAAATTCTTCAACAAAATTTGTTTAGCAGGATCAACAGTTATTCCATTTTTTGAAACAATGTGACCAAAGAATGAAATTTGTTATAACCAAAACTCTCACTTTCTGAATTTTTCATACTATTTCATTTTGTTTAATGTTTTCACATCAACCATTAAATGACATTCATGTTCCTCTTAACTTTTAGAAGAAACCAAAACATCATCTATAAACACATCCACCATTTATAACCAAATTAAATTTATATATCACTATAATAAACTATTCAATTCTGATTTCGACCATCTTAGGATGTGGATTTTGAAGGTCATTTCCCTCTTTATGACTTCCCATCAAAACTGTCACGTTTTCCCTACAAAAAACCATTCTCAACACAAAAATATCATAGGTTAAGCAACATGGTAATCTTTGAATTATATATCATTTCAATTTTACCATAAATTAATTTATGGGCATTAATTTAACAATATTCTAACTCTTAATGTTGTCTAAACCGACCTCGGGTTGAAAATATAAGGACCCGACATTAAATAATACATAATACTAAATTATCTTAAAAATTCAAATTGAGGATCTTTTATGGTTTTGAGCTTTAGAGAATTAGGCCATAAATTATAACATTACATCTCAAATATTACAATATTAACAATTCTACTCAATATACATTTTTTAATAAAATAAAAAATCTTAAAAAATATTTATGTCTAGTTACATATTTTAGATATCATGACATTTCCTTGACACCATCCTTGACCCTAATCATGTTTATGTCCTATGAAAAAAATTTCAAAAAAACTAGGGATGAGCATAAAATGATCAGTAAGGGATACTGAAAGAAGAAAAAATGTTAGTTTTTTAAAAAAACAAGTAAACCATGAATACAATATCATAATTAATACTATTCACTTTTATGAAGAAGTAAATACACTACACTGGAAAGAAAAATCATTACTTACCCTTTTTGTAATCAAAATATTACCTTAAATCCCATAGAAGGAACCCATAACATATAATGGTAAATTGGGACATAATCATTCTAAAATTGAATAACTATATGGTCGACATCCACACATATAACTAAATAGACTAGTAACATGACAATCTTCCATACCAAATGCATTGGAGTTTATAACGTAACCACCCATCCTGGTTTATCATGGAACCACCAATCATTTGGTTAATCACGTAACTACCCGTCAAATGCCCAAGTACAATTATAAAATCATAAAACCTAAAAAATTGTATATCTAAATATTTCACTAATAACATTTCATTTGTAATAAAAATAAATAATTTCATGATATTGAAATAATAAAATGATTAAAAAACCATTTTCAATAATAAAACATAGAAAAAATAGAATAAGAGTTTCTTTGTCAATTGAAAAACATTAAGGCTTGTAGAGGAATCCAACTAACAATTACAGTGGCAGAGAGGTCATCATCGCCGCAAATGTTAAAAAAATTCCTTTTGACATTTAGTAAATATATTTATAGAAAAAATATTCCCTTTAGATGAAATTAAAAGTCAAAGGGGTTTCTTATATACCATATAAAAGAATGTCTAGTATAATTCAATATATGGCTCAATGAAAGAAGCTTGAGACCAAGTACCTTATCTCCTCTCCGTCTTGGCCCGTTTGTTATTTAATCTCATGAATAATAAACTAAAGATAATTTATACATACTAAAGAACATTTTTCATGTTTATTATTCCTTTTCTACCACTTATCACCTAGTTATAATCAATTAGATAATTATTTTAGTTCATATCGGACATTTTGTCGATGTTCGAAAAATGAGTTAAAAATGAACTTGTTATAATTAAAAAATATCTATGTGGTCAAAATTCCATTATCTCCAGAATATAATTCAGGTTTTAGATGTCATATATATCACATATAATATATATATATATATATATATATATGTATTTATAACAGTACATATCATTTGGAGATCCGAAATGAAATGCATCGTTCATGGAGATGTTAAGTCATACATAGGAATAAACGCTGCTTTCATTTATATTTCATATTTATTGGAATAAAAATATAATGATAAATATGTATATTATAATTCCTGTATAATATCATATATAATTTCATTAAATCCATCCTTTTATACATTCCACATATGGAATGAAGGAGTTATATCACTTTCAGGGGGCGGTAGTCCGGACTTCCTCAAATGAAATTATCGCATTTACCAATAATGAAAACAATAAAGTTATGATATAAATAAAAAATAAAAAATCATAGATACAACATAAATATAATATATTTTACATATAAATTATGTTCTATCATAATTTCCACCACGAGAGACAGTTGCAGATAATTTAATAATCATCGTTTCTTGAAGCCGTACTTCACCGTCTACAAAAACAATATGTTCTTTTCCAATTAGATGGAGGTGTGTGTAAGTGTAGTTATAATAAATCTCATAAAAATAAAATAGTATATTTATTATAGTAGTGTTTCTAAAAAATAAATTAATAAAAAAAGTTTAGGGGGTTGGAGATGGATGAAAACAAAAGAACATAAGAGAAGATGTAACCTTTAAATTGGGTAACTCCCATTGGTTTGATCCAATAGGATTTCTTGAAGTGTCTTATGCCAAAGGTAAGGCTAATATGTGAAATAAAGGGATATGGGGAGATTAATTGGATCGTGTTTGGATGATTCATGGTGCTTTAGAGGTTTTAGTAATGAGTTTGAGGTGAGGGCTTGTTATTAGTTGGAGTAGGGGCTCTTTAAGACATATGAAAAATATTATTTTATTATATAATAATTTTCCATTTCTAAAGCTCCAAAACTCATTAAAGTCAAATATTATATGACTCAGGTTCTAAATAAAATCATTTAATAATAATTTAACAGGGTTTGAATATTTTTTTATTCTATATAATATAATTTATTTATATCATTCATTAATGAGGTAAACACTACATCATTATTGGGTCATAAATAATTTTTCTTAATTTTTGGTCTAAACATTAAAAAAAATACCATTATGTAGAGTTTTATTTATCACGATAATTTATATTTATAGTCAAGGAGATAACTTATATAATCCAATTTAAAAATTGACTTACTAAACGATATATGTTTATGTCATTTTTTCTCTTTACATTAAATTAATTAATATAATGTTTCATTATCACTCATAAGTGGATCCCTGAGGTCCCAATATCTACCCAAGGATTCACATGGACATAAATGAATCAACCAATAGTATTTGAACACATGTTACGATCAATTAATATTCTTATAATATTATTTTTACCTTGAATTACCATATTTACCATTAACTGTGGTAAATAAAAGTCAAAATTACAATTCACCAAAAATTATTTTAGTCTTATTGATCAATTTTTACATACTAATAACAACCATGTATGTCATATTTTCAATATTCAATTCACATTAGTCGAAAATTTTCATTTAATTAAAAAATTAAGGTTTTTAACTACTACTTATTGTTTTCATTATTCATAAAAATTGATGTTTTTTCAGAAAAATACCAAATATTCATCCTAAGATATTTTTGATATTCCGAATTAAAAAAATGAATTATATTTTAAAAAATTACAAACATTTATTTTGGATTAATTAATTTTAAATTAATTCTCATTTTCAAAACAAAAAGCGTGTTTTTAAGAAATAATAACTATCAAAAAATTGACACTTCTTTATGTCTAACATCAAAGTGAAATAACTTACAATGACCAAAATTGGATTAAATGGTAAATATATAACATAATTATAATTTAAAACCAATTAAAAATATAATCTAACCATATAAATTAATAATATAAAAAGGTATTTTCGAATTAAAATACAATGTTAATCACTCTGCATTAAAAATTAATTTTATTACAAAAATAAAAAAAATCACCCAATGTAAATTTTGATGTCTCAAATCAAAAGAAAAATTTTATTTTGTGTGATAGAACATGTAATTGTGATTAAAACTAGATTTATAGAGGGTTCTCCATTAAAATGTGGTAAATCTACCTTTTAAAGAATATTAGAAAATTTGTTCTTAAATATGTATTCATTCATAATTTAAGACTCAAAAATTTATTGAATAAATGTAAAAACATTTAACAAATATTTATAATCATATTATAGATAGTTATGTTCATTCCTTCCAATACAAAAACTAGGAATTAACTACCATTTAAAATAATATTATATTATTATTATTCAGTATGACTCAGTATTGTGTGCAACATAAGACCTCAAAGAAACCCATTATTGTGTATCAGGTACGCCATCGAAAATAGCATCCCCTTTAAAGTAAAATTAATATTTAATTTAAAAATTTTATTAAATATTAAAATGTATTATTTTTTATTTAACTGGGATGTTACAACATATTATTCTAATGATTATATAGTTGATAGAGGTTATTTCAAAATATCATCGTTATTCGAGATTATTTTTAATTAAATCTCCATTGGGAAAATTTTCTCTTCCATGATAGTGTTTTAGAATTTTTTTCATAAATGTTTTAATTATTCTCCAATTATGTCTTCATGTAATGTTCACCCCTTTTTTAGTTTTTATAAAAATATTTAAAGGAATCTTCCGGTTATTTTCCAAAACAAGGAACTTTTATGAAAAAGTAAAAGGAATGTTTTTTTTATATTATG
Organism: Viscum album; assembly: GCA_963277665.1. NCBI lineage: Eukaryota > Viridiplantae > Streptophyta > Magnoliopsida > Santalales > Viscaceae > Viscum > Viscum album. The sequence goes on from OY728159.1 coordinate 32,120,569, forward strand.
TGATATGAAATGAATTTTCATACATCCTAGTGACCTAATGATTTGAAGAATCCAATATAATTTTACAATTTTCATTTCAAATAAAATATTTTATTTTATAAATGTACGACCATTTAAATGAAATTACAACGTTGGGTGGGATTTCATCTCAATTTACATTTCATTGAGACTAATTTGTTATTATGCACCTAGATTATTTTATATGGTGTATATAATGAAATTTCACATGGTATATCATTAATATCCTTATTGTAATGATATTGTGAATTTCATTTTATGAAATTCATTCAGGGTAATATGATTAAAATCTTTCAATGTGGAATGAGAAAATTTGAGATGTTTAATGATTACATTCCTCAAGAATGAATTTAATAATATTTCAATGGTACTTCCATTCCTCAACATCAAAATAACTTATTATTATATATTCTATACTGATTAATTATTGGTAAACCGATATTATTTATTCAACATAGATATTTTATTTTCACATTTTTTATTAATTAAACGGATTATTTGATGAATGAGTAATTCTTTGGACAAAAAATAGATGGGTTGTGGACTGATTAACGCACCTTTAAGGGTTGAGGACCTTTTGAAATAATGGACCATGATGCCTCGATAGTAACATGGGATGTATTAGGTTGGTGAATAATCCATCAAGTTTGTCTCCAAGAAGAATAGATGAAATTCTACCCATAGACTTAAATCATCTTGTAAACAGTCTTAATTGTAGTGGTTCATATTCCAGAAACATGACAAGAAATAACTATGAAATTACAATATTGATAATTTATTTTTTATTATTATCCTTTATATTTTTTCACTAAAATATATAGGTTTTGAATTATACAAATAATTAAATGGAATGTGTTCACATTTTTTTACCATTCTCTATCGATTTATTCTCATTAATTCATTAATTTTGTAATTTAACTACACTTACCAAGAATGTTTTCTCACCCATTTATGTGTTATATTTTTCCTAGCATATGAAGATCAAATTTCTGATTAATTTTGGGGATACATATAAAATTTCATTGTTATATTATTTGTTTTACCAATGTAATAATGGAACAATTTATGTTTCAAGAACTTCAAGACTAATAAATTGACTGGTCCTTTTGGATTTTATTCCTCATAGTCACTATAATGTAATAAATTATTTCCCCGGATCCAAACTTCTAGGGTCAGGGAATTACATTAGAATATTTTGTTTCTTGTTTCCAAATGCACTAAACTTTTACAGTCCTTGAGTGTATACTTTGGAAATGTATTGAATATTCATATAAAAATTTTCAATATCCAAGTATGAAAATTCTGGATTAAAATAGTTGGTATTAAAGGAAATGATTAGTGAGCCTTTCGAAACTAGGATGGGAAATTTTAGTGAGATCCATATGGTAATTTTATGTACATGTTTTGGGTTTCTCAAATGATAAGTCTATGGATGTGTCAAAGTATAGGATTGAATTTTTAAAGGATTGAGATAGTGGTCACCAAAAAATTTCATACATATCGAGACACTACATGTGGATGTGTATCTATCATATATGTATATAGAAGTAAAAACATAGAAATAACCTTGGTGTTTTAGGCTGGATCAAGAACAGGTTCACAAAAAAGGTCCTTTCCACAACCATTATTAGATACTCCTAAGGGATATGAATTAGAGATTCAAAATTTCCCTATGAACCATCATGAATTATTTAAATATGATATGAATATAAATTACCATGGATAAAACAATGGTGCCCTATATTATAAATGGTTTAATGATTTAGATATTTTATAAGTGATTATCATGTTTATTTGGTTTTCGATAAGGATTAGATATGAAATCATTATGATATAGGGTTTTAGTAAATGGGAGAAACTAGAAGGTACTAGGATAACATTGAATAAGATATAAAATTTGCTAATGTGCAGAAAAATTGGATAATGATGGAGTGGAAGACATTGTAATTGTGCATAGTCATTTTTCATAGAACATTATTAACAATGTATACCAAAATCAACTCTCGGACTCACCAAAGAAGAGAAGGAAGTATTTTATTTAGTGTTTTCGTAGTGGAGACCATAGAAGAAAGATAATTGAGTTCTCTATATGTCAAGAATGTAGAATAAAATACCCATATAGATGTCCTAGAGAAACAAGAAGATGTTTTAAAAATTGAAACAATGGACACAAAGAAAGAAACTAAGAAGAAAAAATGATTATTTGGGTTAATTCAAAATATATGAATATTGGTATCCTAATGTATTTTCAATAGATAAATTATTTAAATGTGAAAAATATGGTAATTATAAAAGTAATGTTCCTAAAGGGAAATCTTGAGATAAGAATCAACATGAAGGCATGAGTAATGGTTATATTATTGATAATGATGGGAATACACATGGAATATATAAAATATTAGTAATTAATGTATAAAATGATGAATCATAATTAGTATTCTATGATTTATTTTCCTTCATTAAATATATTTTTTGGATTTAAAAATTAAGAAATATATAATGATTCATCTGTATATATTTTTCATTAAGGATTTGAAAGAATATGTTTAATGATTTTGATGACCAATAATATTTATTTAATTTTAATGATATTGTTTCTAGAAAACCAATCATTATGGAATGTTAACCCTTAATATGTTCTTGATGTTAATAAATTGGTGTTTTATTTTGATAAAGAGTTATTTGAAAAGAATAATGTGAATTGGATTGTATCAATTACATTGGGACATATTAGTGATTTATTGAAAATTTGGTTTATGAAATCTTGGATTGGGGTTATAGAATTCTTGATCTATTGATTATATACTATAATCTATAAAATATTTAATGAATAAAGAATCATGTATGTTTTCAATATGGTTTTATCGTAATTACCATGTTTTAAGAGAATAAATGGTGATGTTATTCACTTGTTTGTTATATGAATATCATGAGTTACATTATAATCTATGATTGTTTAATGGTATGTTAATTTTTAGATATTTTGTGACAATCCTTATAATTTTTTTTATTTTGAATGGGTTATAAGTAAAACAATTTATTAAATAGTATATGTTAAACATTCAATAATGTTTTATATATTAATGTATTATTTCATCATATGAATATTTATGCATATTGGATTACTTGTGCTAACCATTTTTTGAAGATAACATCAAATATATGGAATGACATATCATTCTATATTTGGATCCTATGATATGTCAGTACTTTAGGAATAAAATCTTCCACATCATTTCATGAATTATGAGATGAAGTGGAAATTGATTGAGGAAAAAACACATTGTGAGATTGTGCTAACGAAATAGAATAAAATCAATTATATTTATATCCATAAATTATTAGGACGTAAAATAATTAATTAGCTTTAGGAAAAGGATCATGAAATTGATTTTTTTTCCTGTAACATTTATATTTGAGGGACTAGATGGTCTTCTAGAACATTATATATTTATCATTTTGAGGCCCGTATAATTCCATTTACCATTCAATAGATTGTGATAAAGGACCTCAATAACTCTTTTTAAATTTATATTCATTTCCTCTCTGTATATATCATCACTTTCAATTGATGTTCTCCCACTCAGAAACATTATTATGTGTTATTCTTCATTACATTAGTACCTACCTTTCACTCTTATATAAAGTATTATTAATTTATCTTGTTATGATGTGAATTTTAAAAGAAATAAATTTTAAATTATTTATACATTGAAAAAAATATGAATTTCAAGGGTAAATTTTTTTTAATGGGTACAATGTAACACCTATAGTTATTTTTTCATTTTTTATAGAAAATTAAAATTATTTAATGGATTGCGTTGCATCATACACAATGTTAATATTACTTTATACAAATTTAATATTTTACTACATGAAAAACTATTTTTCTATTTTTTACAAACAACATTGAGTTTAACATATGTCCTACGCAAGATTTATTTTAGATTTCATTACAAAAATCACCAAGTAAAACAAAACATGTCATAATATTAAAATATTATTAATTAATTTGATAGTTATCACCTATCCATTACTACAAAATTTATGAATTAAATTATCTATATAATAAAAGTATTATTTAAAAATGTATATAAAATTAATTTTTGGGTTTCCAATAAATTAGAAAATATAAATATTTCTATTTTTCAATTAAAAATGAAAACATTTCATAAAACGAAATTTTATTATGAACAATAATATTTTATAATAATAAATTATAGAAATAATTTTTTTAATTGTTACAATGTATGTTATAAATTATATATTTAATAAAAATTTTTACAGTCATCATATATTCTTTCTAGACAATAGATGATAATGAATCAAATTTTACTCTTAAAACATGTATTTCTAGAAAAATCAATTTTCTCTCTATTAAGGAAAAAATATTTTAAAACATAATTTTTTAAAAAAACCTAAAACTATTTTGATGAAATAATCATCATTTTTGAAATCAGAATATCAAAAAAAATTTGGGTCTATTTTTTGGTTTTATCTGAAGGGTTTCATTTTTGATGAATAGTGAAAAATATTGATTTTTATTGGAAAGTTATTTTCTCAAATAAATTAATTAAAAAGGTAAATTATATAATAATTTTTTTAACTTATAATTATTGTAATTATAAATTCATTAATAAAATCTAGATAATTTTTAAAAAAATATTCATAATGATGTTTGATATAGTTGCTTTGTAATCTTTTGAATACTTTCTCTTCAAACCCAATTTCTCATCACATCTATGGGATTATTTTTAAATTGAATTATACAAATTATATAAATCAAATACTAGAAAAATTACTTCCATATTTTGAATTATAATAATATATATTATATAATGAATAGATATTTATTTTTTACCAAATGATTACTGAAACATATTAATATTAATTACAACGATTAAGGTTAAAATGAGGGTTTCACTTTAAAAGTGCATGTTTTAATATTAATTTTAAAAAACATAAAATTTTTATTTAATAAATTGTATTTAATATATAGAATAATTATTTATAAATTATTTTATAAATATATATTTAATCTTATTTATAATTGTTAAATTACCTAGGTAAATAAAAATGTTCCAGTCACCCTGGTAAAAGATATAAGGTTAAAATTGAGTAAACACAAGGACTAAAGAACATATTAATAAAACATATGTTTCTTATTTGTGTTGGAGTTTTCTCTTGACCAGTTCCTCCTTATAGTCCATTATTTATCTATTTTTTTAGGCAAATGAGGTAGGGGATACCTCCCAATAGTGAATACAGTTGGGAATGTACAAGAAAACCACTCATCCGAAATTATAAAAGGGAACACCACCATATTCACACCAATATAGCCATTTTAATTGAACAAAACATTCTAAAATATAATAATAAATTCCTTAAACTGATTATATAATTTTTATTTTTGGTATAATGCAAACCTAGATTGGATTTGGTGAGAACATGTGAAGGATACTCAAATAATAGGTAATGTTCTTCAAAAAACATTTTCATTTTATTTATTTCTCCATCCCCTTAAATAAATATTAAATAATTAGTATATAAACACAATAACATCATACAAATAATGAGATGTTTTTTTATTATGGGTATGACCAAAAGAAACACTCACTTATATAAAATGGGTTACAAAATTGGTGTTTGTGTGTATAGTGGACAACCGCCTCACAAATCGATGTTATTAATATTTTTCATTATAACCTCCGAAGGAATGTAATAAGGATAGATATATTTGTTTAAATATTATTCCTATGATATATATTATTTTATCAGGATACTATAATTTTTAACTCAATCAAACCATTATGCTTTCTATTTTGTGGGAATACGATAATGTCAATTTGTTTGTTCGTTGGACTATCGCTTCGTGAAGTGATGTGATTCATTATTAGTTTACAAAATATTTTTTAAAAATATGTTTATGAAACATATTTTATGTTTATTACAGAATCATTATACTCAAATGATAATATATATATATTTATATGTCATTTAATTGAATTTTTTTCAATACCATATGAAAATGGAAACATTGTTTATGCCCACATGCGACGTACTATCTCCCTGAATGGTGTATTTAATTTCCTACCACTAAATTACATGGATTAATATATATAATTATATACAGACCATATATTTTATTTAGATCAAGGTTAAAATTATGGATATGTTAAACCATTATGAAATATAGAGGACTGAAATTAATAAGTCAAAACATATATGAAAAAACAAGTATTTATCACCCAAAAAGTGACATTATCATTTAATAATTAATAAATGTGTAAAAAATGGTTATAATATAACCATAATTTGTAAATATATATAAATAATATTCTATAATATACATGTTTAATAAATGTATACTTATTTTACAAGTGGTTTTAAGGTGTAAAAAAACCATACATAAGGTAATTGATTCACATCCCTGTTTTTTACTTTTCTAAGATATATTTCATATTCACCGACTATTTATTTTATGTGGTATATATACTTCACATGAATGTATTTTATTCTGATTATAATTTAAAATAATTGGATTCCCATATCCATTATATTATATATCTTCAATGGGGTTTACAGTTCAAAATCTACCAAATCAAAATGTGTATATTGCCTCAATTTTCCTTCTTTGAGATGTAAATTATGTTACATATCTATATACTATCTGGATGTGTATATATAGACCATAATAAATAAAATATCATAAAATTATATATGCTAATAAAATTTTATGGTTTTTTTGATATTATTCATTCATGGGACTTATGATCCAAGGTTACCAATATGGCAAAAAATTTATTTTACAACCTCATCGTTTATCAAGATTTTTTATGATAATTATCCAATATTAAGATATCATAATATAACACTCAATAAATATCATTAAATTTATTATTCACTTTTTATTAAGGATATATTCATTAAATGGTATTTTTTTCCACTATTCTATACATATGATAATTTATAAAATGGTTTTAAGAAACTCTATATTCATTTATCTATTTGGTAATAAAACTATTTTCATCAAAAATTGAAATTTTAAAATGTTTTTAGAAATATTTTTAAGTTGTATTTTTAGATAATTTTCAAGGAAGAGGTATTTTAATTTTTTTTCTATATGGACATCTTTTCAAAATTAATTTTAAATCTTCCTTTACATGTATTTAATGTAATTTAATTGAATTTTTTTCAAAAGGTTTTATGTTTTAAAAAGAAATTTTTTTAAAATAAAAATATATTTTACCCATGAAAATTTCTAAATTATTCTTTAATAATTATTTTACATATAAGATGAAATTAGTTGGTGTTACATATTCATTACATGGAATATGATCCAAAGATTCCATTAACATTCTTTATCTGAACACATTATGTTGTAATTGAATGTGGTTTTTGAAACTCATGTCTTTTCCCATGGTCAAGCATTTTCCATTGAGACTGTTATGAAAACAGTTTCATTTCTAGGGTTTAATCATTTTTCAAATATATTTTCAACTAATCCATTTTGTTTCGATGGGTTGACCAGATTATGAAATAATAATTATTTTTTATGATTAATCATTATGATATACATTCTTTTTGTACTATATTCTTGTTTTTGTTCTTAGACATATAATATATGATGGGGAAATGAAGATATTGATATGTAAAACTATTAGAGATTTTATTATAATGAAAAATACATAACATCGGGTCATCCAATGATAGAACACATAATGGTTTCTCCATGATAACACTCCACAGTGTTGGGTAATGAAAAAATCTATATAAGAATTCAGGGTACAGTTGTGTTTATAAAATTCCCATAGAAAAGGATACACATGTATTTATTCAAGCACATAGATGGAGGATCATGGTTTTTTTTCTAATCCCAAATATGAAGTTACACCCATATTTATCCCAATACAAAAAATAAGGGTACACGATTGTTTATCTCAATCCCAATGATATGGGCACCTGAGTGATCACCCCTTACTTGAAATGGATGGTACATGGGTGGTCATCCCAAGACCAAATCAGGTACATGAGTTTTTATCCCAAGACTGACATCTTATAAACATCTTGGTGGGTACCTGTGGTATTATATTTTATACGCTTATATTTATTCCACAAATACATGTATTAGGCCAATATTATGCTCTCATATATCATGTCCTTTGAATCCCGTAGGATTTAATTCTTATGAACATCCAATATTTATTCATGGACTCATGTTTATGATATATGATAGGTTGTGTATGAACGTCATAAGTTTTTTTCATTATGAAATACTTTTATGTTTATCTTATTCATTCATATGACTAATAATTTCTATCTCTAAAGATTACCTTTACTAAGATTTTGAGCAAACCATTTCTGTTTTTAAATTTCATATGTTATGATAAATGTTTTTATATATGGTATCTCTATGAAAAGTTATAAATGGGAGGATATTTTTGGGAAACATTGATGATTTTCCCCATATTATATGACTGTGTTCTATGTTTCCCAAGGAACTAAATTATTAAAGTCCTTGGGGATTTAATTTTTTAATGTATCCAATATTCCTTTAAATAGAATTAATATACATTTATGAAAATTAGAGTCAATTTAAATATGAATTATGATTAATAATTATGGCATTGTCATATTGATATAACCAAAATTAACACAATTTCCCTTTTACCGAGTTGATAAGTTTTATCATGGTTAGTATTCATTCTAAAAAAATAGGTTCCCAATTATAAATTTGACCATCTTGATACTAAAAATGTAATTTATTTTATCAAATAAAATACATATAAGTGATAATAATAAATTTCAAACTATTTCGGCGAAACGTAAAAAATATTCTTTTATAAAAATACTATTTCAAGAAAAAATCTAAATTTCTTCTAATACCATGGATATTAAAAATATTATATGAATTTAAAAAACTATATTGAATATTTAATACATACATTTCCTTAAAATAATTCATCAATAGAAAATAATTAAATTTATTATTTAAATAACTATATTGTACAATGAAATATAGTTTTTCTAGAAAAGGCATTTTTCCAATCAATTCGTAGCTAGTGAGTTATGTTCTATAAATGTACTAACCATATATTTTATTATTTTATTATTTCTCATTTATTAACACCAATTTAATGACTAGGTTATACACATAATAATATATCATTTTTTGTTTGAACATAGTGTTGTGTGCAAAACTTTCTTTTCATGAGAATAAAATAAAATAAAAAACGTAAAATCTATAATGTCATGGGGTGTCACATTATTCCCTCATTAAAAAAATTTCTCCTTGACATTTAAATAATTTCACATCAAAAATAGATATGGGTTTTTCATAAAATTAGTTTTCCCAGGTACCCATGTCACATCTTCTATCTTATGATTTTTCCAAAGCACCTAATCCAGTAAATTCATCTGATTCCTTAACACCAGTTCTCTAGTATCTAGAATATTGACATTCTTTTCACATTAAAGTTAATTAGCTTCCAATTATATTACTTTCGATGTGTGAACATGTGATTTTTATAGTATGTAATTCCTAAATATAGATATATGGAACAAATAATATACATTAGGATTGATATGTGGTAAGTAAAAAATCTAATTATTTCTTGGATTTCAAAATGTCTAATTTACCAAAGGATCATTTTTTCATTCATATCGAAAATTATAAAAACTGTTCCATGGATATACCTTTGTTAAAATTTTATCTCCAAATTAAAATTAAAACTATATTCCCTAATTATTTTCATTGTTCTTCTTTGTACATTGAGATGATTTTATATGGGTTTAAATATTTCTTATGTTTTCTATTGTTTCCCCTATACTTTTTAGGCTTATAATATTTCTTCCACAAACATTATCTCAACAAATCGATGTATGAAATATTCTTCCATATAATGATTCAAAAACCACCATTTGAATACTTTAATAGAATATATTTTTATTAGTAAAATATATTAATGAATAATATTGATAAAACATACCTTGAATGTCATGTGATCAATATTTTAACATATCTTCAAATTTTTGGATGGTCCTTTCTGATTTCCCGTCAGTTTGGGAGTGCTAAGAAGATCACAAATGAGTCTTAGTACAAAGGATCTTCGAAAAAGTTTCAATGAATTTTTCTATAAATCATGGATCAGGATAAAAAAAATTAAAATAGCTTCACCAATAAGTAATCAAACATAATTAAAATAGAATCACATGTGGTGCCCTGGCGGAAAATATTACATTAATGTCATAGAATATGTATATATGGTAAGTTAATAAATAATAACCCATATTGCATAATTAATTCATGGATTATTCGGTAATCCAATGAAAAAGGCTATAGTAATGTGATCCCATTCACTTTTAGGAATAGTTATAATATTCATGAATCCACTAGGACGTTCTCCTTCAGCCATGACATATTGATAAATAAAACATATTTATAAATAATCAGAAATTTTAAACTTCATATTATCCAACAAAAAATATTCTCTCAAATATCTATACATATTTATGCTTATAGAGTGTATATATAAATTTTATCTATGAGCATAATCCAATAATTCCCTTTTTATCCTAGGTATATTTGGAACACATAGTATTTTTCTAAATTCCTGAACAACATATCCAAATATGAATTATTAAAAATATCAATCATTTATGGATTTAATTTTTTTCAAAAAAAATTCATCCTTAGGCCGAGAAGTATTTATCATTTCTAATATGAGGGTTTGGTTACCATTTCAAAAAGGACTGATGTTTCCCTTTTTTTAATAATTACTATATCCATTAGCACTATATCCATAAACACAACTTCCCTAATGAAATTACCCAAAATTTTATCAATCAAAATTAAATTTTAATAATTATTTCATATATTAAAAACCAAATAAAAACAAATGAATATCACCATACAAATATCATAAATGAATAATGAATGAAATAAGTTGTATTTTTTGAAATTAAGGAACCTATCATGATAGAAAAGTAACTTGACCATTAGAATAACAACATGACCATTAGGAATAGTAATTTGGACAATATAGTGGTAATTTAACCTATGAAATTGTTAATAAAATTAAGCTTTCTTATTAACGAAAATATGATATAATTAAGTCACTGTATAAGTAAATAAATGTTTTATAAATGATAAATTATGAGTTGTTATTTTTGTAATTTGTAAATATTTAATTACAAATTTCTAATTAATATAATTAATTAAAGGGAATTATTTTTTCATAAATTATTTTCATAAATTATTATTTTATATCTTATGATTATAATATAATTTTATGAATCCTTAATTAATTTTTCAATTTGTTATAATATCATTTACAATTTGAAAATCAGTTTTTTGAATAAATGATAAATTTTATTAAAAATTAAAATCCTCACATTTTAAAAATTAATTTCATAAAATAGAAATAATTTTTTAATTACGCGTGTCATAAAATTTTTAGGTTTAATATTTTATATTTTTCAAAAATAGTTTATTTTTTAGTGAATAGAAAAATATTATAATTTACAGTATTTAACAAATACATGAATTATTGATTCATAAATTATTTATGCCTAATATAATAAGAAAATAATGAATTATACTTCCTTAGTTTAATATATTTAGCGATAATGTTAAATATATTCATAGTATTGAACGATAATAAAAAAACTAATGAATAAAATAACAAGAGACACCCCTCTCTTCCCCTATAAATACCATCCTCTCACCACCTCTTGACCTCACACCATAAAATCCTTGACGATTTCCCATGTTCTTCCAAATAAACTTCCTATGCCCACACCCCATGTATATGATCCCTTTGTCTCATTAAAATACCAAACCATTTTCCCCAAGGAGGTTTTCATGAATGATAAATTCAAGAGGTAAAAACTCATTATTTTTCATTCAGTTTCATTTAAATATAATTTGTTTTCATATCCTCTCTTCACCTCTACTTATCCATGTAGAATGATAAATACGGTATATTTTATATAATTTAATTTTATTATTTAAATATTATAATTCATATACATTCCTCGTCAACTTTCCTTTTATTCTAAAAATGAAAATATCATATTTGGTGTGTCGATTTACGTCCATTGTTCATGATGTGTTTTATTTTTTCACTATCTCCATCAATTAGGATAATAAAACCATTTTTACAGTAAGAAAATATTTTATTATAATTATAATAATTTTATATAATGTTTAGGATCCTATATTTATAACCATGATGATATAATCACAAAATGATTGTAAAAACTGCAAAATAGAATAAATTATTTTCATTAACACTCTTTCTAATAAATCGTCCTCATAAAATATGACCAAATTATATATAAGACTAATTAAAATATTTTAATTCTATTAATAACATATAATTTCAATTATGGATAATTATTCTCATTATAAATGAACTTGCATACTTATAAATGGGCAAACAGATCATGAAAACCAAGAAAATGATCACACCTGGAACCAATAAATTGTCCTCTATAACACATCATAATGGACATAAATGAACATAATGAACATATAATATATAAAAATCATGTATAAAAGGATTTTTATTTTTTAATTAATGAATCCATGTTTATTATCTTGGATATTGAAGTGAATAATGCATTCAGATATACGATAGTGGGATTTCTCAAACCCAACTCTTTTCCTTTAGGTTATTCCTAGTTCATCTAAATTTTTTGTATAAGTGTTATTTTAATATTAATGGAACATACTTTATTTTTTATTACCATTTATTTTTTAGGATATACATGATTCCCATTATATTTTATCACAAATACCAAGATTTTCCAAAATAACCATTCCTTATAAAAAAGCATTTTTTCTTCTCTTGAGATTGTTTATTCTTCATTAATGATTAATGATTATTAAAAAAAGTATATTATTAACTCTTTATTTTCAGAAACCCAATTTTTATTCATTAATTTATTATATTTGAAATTATCATGAAATTTATTTTCATTCCATGGGTTATATTATGGAATAGATATTAATATGTTCTACGTGGTTGGCATAATAATGTAATTATTAGGATGTGACGGGTGTGCCCAGAATTATATATCACTCCAATAAATTGGGTAACTCAATGTATCTCATGAAATAAAGAGAAATATTCATGAAAATTATGGAATATTATTTCAAAGTTATGGTGTTATGATGTTTCACATATGTTATGCATTAACATGATGTAAGCTTTGCTCATCAATATGTGTGGTAGTTCATCACTAAGACATGATATTTCATTTTTATGAATTGGAAAATTTCATTAAATTATATAATATTTCTTTTCATTAATATTATGATGACACCATTCTTATTTTATGATGATGATATTTATTTTGATCACCCTTATTATATTGATTAATGTTCATATCTATCCTCTTATTGGGATTTTAGCTATCCCATTTATTTGATGTAAATCATCTGGTGTTTAATTGTACTAAGGAGTACATGGGAACTATTAAAAATCATGATAAGAAAGATTTAAATTTCTTTTAGGTTTTATTATGTAAATTTTATGTATGTTATTAATATTCCCAAGACACGAAACCTTTGGATCCTAGGTTTTTAACACTATTATATTTTTTATCCTTAAAATGATGTAATGGTAAATTAATAAAAGTTTAGTTTAATATAGTTTGTATTAGAAAATTATTTTTCTTATTTGAAAATTATTATTGGAGAACCATATTGAAAACACCTATAATGAGAATAAGTATATATAAGAAACCATGAAGTGTTGTTATTGAAAATACTAATCATAAGGATCCGAAAAAATATACCGTTATAAATAACTGAAAAAATGATTACATTATTTATTAAGGAATTATTTACATATATTTTGTTCAAAGCATTTATATTTTTGAAAATTGTGGGAACTAGGATAAATTAGGCCAACAACTTCTTCAAGGGGAAATTCATGAATTTGCTGAATTAAATCTACAACGCCATAGAGGTGGAGTTCAAAATTTAATATAAATGCATACACATATGTCTCAAGATATGAACAATAACATGAATAATATGGAATTTCCTCCTTAATGTAATAGGGAGAAACTTGTTATTTATTATTTTATGCAAGAAAAATATCTGACTTTTAGTTTATCTTTCAATCTACTTGTCAGGAAATAGGTGGGAAACAAAATGGAAAATATCATTTTGGTGATACAATATTCTCAAATGGAGACGGTGACTATGGTCAAATTTCATTTAGATGAAGATATTGATAAATGTTTTTAATTGATTAATAAAACCAATCTAAATGAATACATTGAGTAAATATAGTGGGAAGACTTTATGAAAATATTTCATAAAAAGTATTTCCCTCACACTCTTCATACAAAGATAGAGAGAGAATTATTAAAGTTGAAGAAAACAGAAGGTGAATCTGTTATGACATATAGAGTAAATTCCAAAAATATTTTATGGTATGACTTTGGTTTTATTACAAAAAATTATTGAAAAATAGATAGAATATTTCTTGTTTTAAAACAAAACCTTAGAAAAGCTCTTGAAATTTGATACTTTGGGAGTTATGAAGATGTTTTTCGATGTGCTTTCAAAGTGGTGATGTTGTTTTGAGAGTGGTATCATGGTTTTGGTGATAAGAAATTAAATATGGGGTTTGAAGATCATATATATAATGAAAATCGTGAAATAAAAACTCAACCACCCACATGTCAAAAATTTGTAATGAAGTATCATGGGAATTACCTTAAAGGTATGGGGAAATGCTTCCGGTGTGAGAGAAAAGGCCACCAAGGTCATTAATGATGGAGAGAGATGAGGAATATGGAAAATGGGATAGATTAAAGGAGAGAACCATCAATGGTTGAATTGTTCTATTACAGAGAGAAAACGAACTGTGTAAGCTAGTGCACAACACCTCGAGTCTACATGGGTAATCTGTGTCAGTAGACATGAAACCCAATGGAGTAAGTGAATGATTATTCCATCACCACTACTAAGTTGAATCCCAACAATTATGTGGTGATAGTTATCCAAGTTATTCATTCAAGAATAGAAAATGTTCAATTTTATTATGGTTCTACATATTCTCTTTTATCATGATTTCTTAATAGAACTATTCAACCAAAACTACTAAATATGGAGGTTGAGTTATCTTTGAGAATAGAGAACGGAAAAATTATTTAATCTGAAGAATATAAATCCTCTTTGATTAATATATTTCAAATAATCCTCCCAAATAACATGTCTTTCTTCATTTAAAAGATTTTAATATTATTTTGGGATTAGATTGGCTATCTTGGTAAAAAACTAACATCAACTATGGGGAAAGGGATATCACTCTTCAAATCCCAGTCTATCTTCCAATTATGTACAAGTGAAAGGAAGATGATGGATCTCATTCAAAATAATAATATCATGTGTGGTTTTCATTTCTATAGGAGCATTCATACCTAGCATAAATGATTTAGACAATGGAGAGAATCATGGTTAAAGACGTTCCAATTATAAGGGACTATACAGATTTGTTCCCTTAAAAATGTATGGCCTTCCTCATGGCCGAGAGGTTGGGATCTAAATTTTAATTCTTCATAGATCCATGAATATAATAAATACACTTTATATAATAGAAACCATTGAGTTGGAGGAACTTAATATATAGTTAAAAGGGAATCTGGGTAAGGATTTTACACTCTTGAGTGCTTCCCGATGGGGTGCACCAGTCATCTTCTTCAAGAAGATGGATAGAATAATGAGCCTCTATATTTTTATCATGAGATCAAAAAATTATGATTAAAAAAATTAACCACTTCCGTAGATTTATTATTTGTTCAATAAACATCATGGGGAAAATTATTTCTCTAATGGGGACATTCAGTCAAGACATCACCAATAAAAGGTAGGGAAGTAAGATATTCCTAGAATTGCCTTTCAAATGGGGTATGAACAATGTGAGTTCATAATGATTCACATTGAACTAACTTATTCTCAACTAATATTAATGGACTCAATGAATATTTTTTTAGATATTACTTGGAAAAATTTGTGGGAGTCTTTATTGATGATATTCTAATATAATCTACGATTAATGGGAATATAAGGACCATTTTAATACTATGATAACACCTTTTTTAAGGTAGAAAGATTATGAAAATCATTGTAAATGTCAATTCTATATTTAGTGGGTATCATTATTGTGGAATGTTATCACCACTAAAGAATATATATGGACCCTAATAAGACAAATGTGATCCTTGAGTGGCATATGCCAACATATATAAACGAGATATGTAGATTCCATTAACTAGCTGGGTGATATCATTTATTTGTGGAGCACTTATCAATATTTTAATACCCAATAACGTATCTGATTTGAAGGGTCAATTGTTTTTCTAGACTAGTAAATGTGATGAATGTAAGAAAGAGTTACAAAATAGACTTATCATCATTTCATTACTCACACTTTTGACAAGTGGGGACCTATTTGTGGTTTACCATAATGCCTCAAAGAATGGATAAATATGTTTTATAATGTAAAATGAAAATTGATAGTCAACACCTTAGGGTAGTTTAAAATTCATAAGAAACACAATCCCACCCATTATTTGAAGTTGGAAATGTGATCATCGCATAGAAAACCTAGAAACATTATCTATATTGGGAGATGTGTGAAATAATACTGATAAAAAGATCCTAAAAAATATATTCTTATAGAATTTGATTAATATATGCCAAAACAATATGGTTAGATATCATTTAGGATTATAACTACCCAATCCACTACCATCCTGGTGAAGTGAATTAAGGGTCATATGATCTAAGTAGAAATAATCATGTAATATTATCAATGATGAATTTTGACAAGGATACAATATTCTTGTACTTTAAAATGATTTAAATGGGAATCATTAAGATTGTAACATCAAAAATCATTTCTCAAATTATTTCTAAACTATCTCTAATGGAGAAAATAAAAGAATCTAAATTAAATTATATGAAATTAAAAAATTGTAGAAGCATTCAGAAATGAGAAATCCAAAGAGGTAAACATGGATGCAGAAGGAGTCCTGTTACTTGGTTCATGACTATGAGTACAATCCAATAGATAGATAGAAAAAGAGTGTCTAAAAGGAATACATAACTCAACCTTATCTCATAATCTAGGGTGAACATAGATATATCAGGATCTATGAGAAAACTATTATTTTGACAATATAAATAAGTAAAACACTAAGTATACATAAACATGTTTGATATGTCATAAATTGAAGAATGAAAAGAAGAATTTTAAGGGGATGATGCAACCAGTACCCATGGCTTCACAGTAATGAGAAAATATATCCATGGACATTGTCACTAGACTTCTTAATTCATCCAAATGAAAAAAATTTATATGGGCTTTTGTGGATCATCTTTCAAAGATAGCTCACTTTATCACAATTTGAGAGGACTATCCACTAGATCATCTTGAAAAAATTTACATTTGAGAAGTGATAAGGATTCATGGAGTACAACTATAAATTTAATCTAATAAATATTCATCATTCACATCCATGATCTGGAAAAACTCCAAAATTCTATAAATAGTGATCTGAACATCAATACAGCTTATCATACTAAAATTCATGGCCAATAATAGTGGAATATTTTGACACAAGAAGACATGTTGATAGTATATTACATGGTATTTAATGGAGAATGATACCAACATTTTCAACTAGATGAGTTCCCCTATAACAAAAGTTTCCATTGTAGAATCCAATTGGCTCTCTTTAGCGGCCTTTAATGGAAAAGATGTTTAACATTAGTGTGGTGGGAAGAATTCAATGAAAATAAGATGCTAAATGGGAAAATGTTGAATACACGACAGAGATGGTGAAAGACATCCAATAGCATATCAAGGTAGCCCAAATTTGATAAGTTACTTATTTAGACAATCATGGATGGTACATAGAGTTGATGTCTAAAGGTATGATTTTCCTCTGCAGATCTCCATAGTGGTGGGTCATGATATTTGGGAATAAATGAATGTATTTTCCAAGGTACATCGATCTCTTAGATATTCTTGATCATATCATCGTTGTGGCCTATCGACTGACACTTATACCTATAATTTATCAGGTACTAAATGTACTCGATGTATCCCTCTTGAGGACGTACATAATAGATCCCTTTCATGTACTCAATCCTTAGGTTGTACAGTTGGAAAATGTTATCTTTTACGAGGAGCAGTCAGTGAAGATCATGCATCGTAGTGATAAATTCATATGTAAAATGAATACTCTCCTGGTAAAAGTACTATGGAGGAACAACTAGAATGAATAAGAAACAAAATAACCAAAGTAAGTGATAAAAGAGAAGCACCATCACTTGTTTTCACTTTAGTATTTAAAATAAAATTTCGAGGGTAAAATTCCATAAGGGGGAAGATTATAAGGACTCAACATTTTAACAATGGTAATTCCACTATTATAATTATTTCATTGAGTATATACCACATTATATAACTTTGAGAACACAATAAAATCTTTATAAATGAATAATTAATGAAACAAGTGGTATTTTTAGTAATTAAAGAACATATCATGATGGAATAGTAACCCACCACATAGAAATGTGACAAGACCATTAGGAATAGAAATTCGCCCAATAGAACAGAATAATCATCTATAAAGTTATAAATATAATTTATGCATCTTATAAATGAATAATATGATATAATAATATCATAGTATAAGTAAATAAGTGTTTCATAAAAGATAAATTCAGTGCTGGTATTTTTTTATGTCATAAATATTTAATTACAATTTTCTAATTAATAAAATAAAATAAAATAAAATATATTTCTGTAAAATGTTTTAATAAATTCATATGTTGTTGTCTTATTATTATAATATAAATTTATGAGACCTTAATTAATTTTTTAAAATGTCATAAATTCACTTATAATTTTAAAATCGGTATTTTTTGAATAAATGATAATTAAATGAATATTTTAGTTTCTAATATAAAGAGAATTATTTAAATACAATTCATTTCATTTTTTAATTCTTCTCATTTTTAAATTATTTGGGATAGTTTTTGGTAATTTAATAAAAAATGGATTTTTTGGCGAATAGTGAAATATAGTAATTTACCCTATTTAAAAAAATACATGAATTATTGAGTCATAAATGATGCATAGATAATGTAATATAATAATCTCATACTATACATAATAATTTTAATATATTTAGTAATTTGTTTCAAACTATTCATTTTCATCGTCCGAAATAATAAAAAACAAATGTATAAAATAATGAGAAAACACCCATCTCCACCCTTATTAAAACCACCCTCACAACCTCTTCTCATTATAACCTCCTTGACATGAATCTTGACCAAGTTATGACCAATAAACAACCCAAGAAACTACTCCAATTCCTGAATCCATTGGTTTCATAAAAAACCAAACCCTTTTCCGTAAAGAGGGTCTCAAGGAGGAAAATTCCATGAAGTAAAATCGACTTTAATTTACATGTAATTTATTGTTACACTCAATTGTATTTTTAGCCTATAATAACATCCACATTTCAATGTAGAATGAACACCCATAAATAATTTATAAACTAGAATTTTTTTATATTAATGGAATAATTCATCTTAATACCCTTTCCCTTTTCCCTTTTTTAAAAAATGATAATGTCATATAGGGTGTGTCGATTTCCCCCCACCATGGATGATGTGTTTTAATTTTTAACTAAAACCTTCAAGTATGGTCATAAAACCATTGATATGAATAAATAATTTTTTATTATACATATTATGAGTTATATAAGGATTTGGAACCTATACATATATATATAATCATGATGAAATAAGCTCATAATTGTCGTAAAAATCGCTAAATAAATTAAATGATTTTCATTAACGTTCTATCTAATAAATAATCCGCAAATCTTATAAACAAATGATATTTAAGAATGATTAAAATTCTATATATTCTGTAACAACATATAATTTAAAATATGGGGAATCATTATCAATGCAGATGAACTACCAGACTTATAAACAAGCGAACCGACCATTTAAACCAATAAAACAAACAATCCCAGAACAACTTAATTGAACTCTATAACTCATCATGGTGACCATAAATTTTCTTAATAAAATTATAATGAAGTAAAAACTTTTAGAAAAGGTTTTTCATTTATTAATTAATGAATATAATTTGATAATCCAAGATATTAAAGTGAAAAAATAATTTGAACATAAGGTAAGAGGATTTATTGGACCAAACTCATTTCACTCTCAATCAAGATTTCAGGGTGGACGTCCTTTTAATATTTTTAAAAAATACTTTCATTGGTTATATCTTTTATTTTGAATGATATACATGTTTCCAATCTGATTTTATGAAAAATACCATGATTTTTTGAAATAACTATTCTTTATAAAAACACATGTTTTAATTCTCTTGATATTGTTTCTCCTTCACTCAAGATTGATGATTCTTATACCTATAATGTTATTCCATTTTTTTGTAACACCATTTTTTCTGTAAATTAAATTTTATGAAATTATCATAAAACCCATTTCTGTTTGGTGGGATATTTTAAAGAAAATATTATTATACCCTCTATGTAGAATGTATGATTTTGTAACTGTTATGATGTGATGGGTGAAGAAAAATTATAAAGTGATCAAATGCGTTTGTAATGTTATGTATATCCTGATATAATTTAAAATTGTCATGAACATGATTCTAGTTGTGTTCAAAATAGTTTTTTGATGATTCCTATAGGTTATGAATGAACATGATGCTAGATTTGGTCACAAATATGTGTTCTAGTTCACAAAAAAACATAATGTTTCATTTTTATGAATTTCCACATTCAATTCCTTTATCAAATGCTTCCTCTCATTATTATTATTTTGATCCCATGATATATTAATGATTATGATTATTAATATCAGCCTTGTAATATTGAATCATGTTATTATCTATCCTCCTACATGAATTTTAGATCACTACTTATATAATGTGTATCCTCAGGTGATTACTTATTCAATGGAGTATATGAGGGCCACTAAGAATATTGAGAATGAAGAAATAAAAAAATTTATGTTTTATTATGTAAATGTTATTTTGTTCCTATTTTCCTCAAGACACTAATCCTTTGGATCCTGGTATTATAACACTATTATATTGTTTATCTTTAAAATGATTTCATAATAATGTAATAAAAGGAAGGGTCTATATTCATATCAATCCTAATTTTATAAAAAAACCATGTTACATCCTACTCAAATAATTTTTTGCAATATTATATTTCTTATTTTGGTATTGTGTTTAATAATCATAATCCCTATGTAGATCAAGACATCGACTTTGTCTCATACTATGGTCATTCTATGAGGATATGTATTTGAAACTATATTGATCTGTCTACATATCATATCATTAACTATAGAGATAGTGTCTCAATATCATTAGAGAAAATACTACTGCTTCTAAATAAAGTTCATGAGTTGGATAGCTCTGTTTAGGTGTTTTGAACTACCTTTATCCATATGAAACAACTCTCTCATTTTACATGAGAACATAACCATGTACATTATTCAATGTATCATTATAAATTATAAATATCCTATTTCCTGATGACAGAGTCATGATTATATCATTCACCAATCCTTTTTTTAATTATTCAAAAAAATCATCACATTCCATTGTCCAAATCATATTAACCACTATATGAGTATAATTGTTTAAGAATTCAGGTAATTGGAAATCATTATAAACAATTCACTGATAGTAACTGATCTAATCAATGAAACTATATACCTTAGTTATGATTTTTTTGTATAGGCCATTCATGTTGTTGGTCGGAGAGGATACTTAAGAGGAGGGTGAATTGAGTTCCAATTAAAATTTCTGTTAAAAAATTTTTCTCTTAAAATCCCCCAATTAAATACTAAGTTAAACTCTAATGAATTTATAAAACTGTAAGGGTTCGATTAGGTTCTCAAAATATTGAATAGATATCAGTTAATTTAATCAAAAGATTAAATTAGCTTTCGAAACTTACCTACCGATTTACAATAGTTACAAATAGTTGCTAGAATAACTATCAAAGTAACTTTAAAACAAATTGTATTTCAAATTAATTAGAAGAAGAAAATAAAGTATGTAATATAATGTAGACTTAATCTAAGATGGAAAGTAGATATAACCAAGAGGATCAGTCTCAATCCAAGACTTAGTCCTATCAAACATTTTATATAAATTTGATCCACACCCAGGATCGGGGTAAAAAACAGTATATAGACAGTTCAGGTACTACGACCTATATCACAGTTGTTCGTGGGAAAACAAAAACAATAGAAAACTAGATGCCCAAGTCCTACTATCCCTGTTACACTATCCACATTGGGATACAAGTGTGTTAATGAACGTTTGTGTGAGGATTTAGAAATCCTCCATCTTAGCTCAGGATACAATGTGTGTATAAAATATACAGAGTATACACACTTCTCAAAACATAAATAAATGAAGCATTGATAGAGTAGATATGAGTTTTAAAATTCTCTAGTGGTTTGAAGTGCAGCTATGGACTCCTTTGATTAACCAGGAATGGTTCTGAGTCCTTCTAAGGTTTTTTTCTAAAAAAAAGAGGGTCATTTTCTTCATGATCTGTTTTATCAGCTTGAATGCATGAAGATCTCATTGTAGTTATTCACTCCTAGACTGAAGTTCATCTTGTGATAACTTCTTGAATGAATGGATTCACTTATGTAAAGTGTTCTACGAGTGTGGATTAGTCCTTTCTTTTCTATGTGTATTCACCACTTTTCATCACTCTACAGCACTCTTAAGCACTCTTCTATTTATATCTATCAGCTCTAGCAATGGTAATGATTACATTTTTATAGTTATGAGGTGAAGTTCCCTTAAATTCCTACAACTATCATTAAATAACATTGATTGCACTAAATTCATCAAATATGACCATTTCTAAATGAATAAATAATATTCAGAGTATAGTATTTGAAGTAGCAAGACTTATCAGTTTTTCATCAGTAGCCTTCTATCGGTAGATAAGTAATAGTGGAATTTTTATAGAGGTGACCTCCTAATGTTAGCTCTTTGTCCTTGTACCGGTAGCTCCTCATAATGGTAGATGTTACTCCATGTATCATATGCTCTATGTACTGGTGACTCCTTCTATCGGTAGCTCGTCTGTATCGGTATCTTGTTTATATAGGTAGCTTGTTGTTATTAGTAGCTCCGTTATGTTATAGTGATAAACTGCATATCATTGGACTTGTGCATCGGTGATCGTTATGTAATGGTAGACATGCATATCGGTAGACTTTGTATCAGCTACTTGTGTATACTGGTGGCTCGTTTGTACCGAAGCGGTAGCTCTGCTTCTATCGGTAGACTTGATCTATCAATGTCGTGATTACCAGTAGACTTATACATACCAGTAGGTCTGTTCTATTTTAGTGACTATCTATTCAGTCTATTGGTAAACGTTTCCTGTCGGTAGACTAAGTACCAGTAGGGATCTGTTTTTCTATATCAGTATCAATGTGCAGACCAGTGGACTTAACACTTATCTGTTCTATGAAACACATATGCCGATTGAGTTAGAATTATTTCAAAGTTCATATAAACATATGTAAACATTGATTAACATATTTCAAATATTATTTTGATATTATTATCAACTTGATAATAGAATATCACAGATTGACTTGATTAATATATAGATGGACAATATTTGGTATTATCAAAGTATGTGAAAGCATAATTGGGATTATCAAAACAGGTGAGGTCAACAATCTCCCCCTTTTTGATAATCACAACATATGGTATTATAATCCCATATTAATTGGAAATAAATCAGAGGATATAGCATTAAATCCAATTGTATTAGAGAAAACAATATATTATAAAACATATATGTCTAAGGTAAAATATGAAACCAATGTACCAGAGGTAAATGAATTGAACAAAGAAAAGATAGTATTTCTCCCCATTTTCCATAAAAGATATTAGTTTTCATTAGATAGCATTATGTTTCCCTTAGATAGTATTTCTCCCCCTTTGTGATTAGAAAAAAGTGGGACAAAAAGGATATATAAGAGAAGAGAAGTAACAACAAGTAAAAGAAGGTAAGATCATATATATTACTTGGAGAAAACAGATACAAAGAAAGACATAAAAGAAACAAAGATAAATATAGGTGACCCCTATCAAAATTCCTAATCATATATCAATCCACATCCTCATAATGTGATTTTCCTTTGGGATTTGAAGAGGATTTAGGTGTGGTGGATGTAGGTGAATTCTTAGGAACACCAGAAATGATCAAAGGAGGCTGAGCAACTAAAACTTTTCCTGGTCTATACTGTGTAGCTCTCTATGTGATCATCAGAGTAAGGCTTCAGATAGCTTGGGCTGCAGTCATCTGAGCATGAGAAGTAGTAGAGGAAGAGGCAGGTAAATATGGTGGTATAATAACAGGCCGATCATCAACATGAAAGAAAGTCAACAAGAGATTTCTGAAATCCATAATGATTCATCCTCCTCTTTCCATGGAAGAAATGAAATCATCCTTGTTTTCCAGAAATATGTCCAATGTAGGGGTAAACTCTCTAAGCATGATGACCTATTCTCTGAAGGCTTGATTGAATGGTGGTAGCTTCATGTGTTCTAACATAAGATTGAAATGACTATTGAGTTGATGCTTGGTATAAACCATTTGGAAATAGTAATCTACCTTGACTTTCACTTCTTTCTGAGAAGCAGAATCTTCTCTCATATAGACATGAACAATCTTCATGATATATCTAGTGGCATCTCTAGTAGAAGTCTCCACTTTGGTCAGATCAGATGAGTCCATAGAACCACTGGTTGATGCATATCCAAGCTCCCCATTCATCAAATATCTAATCTAATCCAAATCCACTGAAGGTCTGGAAGCAAGAGAACCATGAGACAAGGTTACATCTTCCTTGAGACTCTTAGTTAGCCCACTAATAAAAATTTTTACTAGAGAATCTAGGGCACCGAAATGATTCTCCAAAGACTTTTTAAAGCCTTCGAAAAACTGAAGCCATCTTGCTCACCACACTCTTTACATAGGCCAAATCCTTGTCTGCATAAGATTTTGAACTCATATAGGATTCCAGAGAGACAACTATTTTCTTTAGAACTTCAACATCCTTTTCCAAGCTAGACATATGATTCTGGAAAGATGTGACTTCATCTACTATCTCTACCACAATGGTTGATATATTAAAACCAAGAGAGAGTTCAAAAGACTTTTCCAAATTACTCATCTCTTCATCAAATTGATTCTTTAACTCTGAAACAGAAGCACTCATGGACACTTTCATCTCATCCTTTAAGGATTCAAGTATATTCCTAGGGATCATATTAGCAGGCACAACAACAGGTGCTCTTTCAGATACTATACTGGTCACAGAGTTAGTCATAATTTATTGAATGGATGATACTAGTGATGCTTCCATTCTCCTTATTTATTCCACAAAACTGATTTTAAGATCAGACCTTAACTTATCCAGATCATGTAATCTTACCACATCTTTAAGTAATATCTCAGACTGAATATCATATTTGACTTTTTTTCTCCAAAGGTATGTCTCATTATCAGAATCAGGGTAATACAATCCACAAACTACAATCCCTGGGTCCTCTGCCCAATCTTCAAACTCAACAGCCACTGAAACACTACCAAACCTGGTTGAATGCTCCCCCTCAACTGGTGCATTATTTTGTATAGTAATGACATCCTCAACAACTCATTCTTTATCAGAAGAATATTCCACAACCATCTCCTTTTCTGCAACAGCAATAGGTTCCTCAAGAATATGTAAAGGTCTATCAACTTCATCAAATTCCTCAGCAGGAATTAGGGAATGTCCAATCAGTGGACCAAGGCTCAAGCTGACAGAAACAGATGCTTCACATTCATGAACTTCTTCATTTTCTCGATAAGCCTATTCTTGATCTACTCTATGTTGGTCTTCCTCATCCATAGGTTTATCTTTATTGCATAGACCCAAAATAGTTTATGTACAAGGAAGATTCAAATCAATTTAATTTTATTATGACAAAACATTAAGAGCTGGGCTAGGAGGCAAGTCCAGATCACCTCCATTTGCTGCAGAGGAATCTTCCTCTTTTGAATCATCGCTATATTGT
This sequence comes from Viscum album, assembly GCA_963277665.1. Lineage (NCBI taxonomy): Eukaryota > Viridiplantae > Streptophyta > Magnoliopsida > Santalales > Viscaceae > Viscum > Viscum album. Next base: position 32,146,791 of record OY728159.1, read on the forward strand.
GGATCTTCTTCATCATGTCCAAGACATGGATCCCTTACATCCTTATTCTTTGAAGGATTATCCACAAGATTTAACTTATCATATTGCTTCATATCATTAATAACCCATTCTCATTTCCATGGGTTCCAGTTTATCTTCATGTATTTGCAAACATTGATTGTGATACAAAAATTATTCCTTACTACCACAGTCACATTATTAGACTCAGATACCCCTTCAATTTAATCTTAACAGAAATCAACTTAGCAATGAATAAAGCATTGGTCTTTGATTTGAGTCTGGTCATATCCTCCATTTGAATAATTAAAAACCTGCACAAATTCACTATCACACCATGTCTCAAGAGATGTAATATATAGATATCATAATATCAGAGATTTGAAAAGTCCACTCTTCTTGGGCAAAGCACATGTTGCACAAACTTGAACAACAATCTGTTCTCTCTATTCATTTGAGTAGCTAAATCCTTTCTTTTCATGCCTCTACCAGTGAGCTCCTCTATGGAAGTATCTAAATCATAAATATCAACAGTAGGAGGTACTATATTCAATGAATGAACTCCTTCATGTGGTACTCTCAGGTACTCATCCCACTCAACAGATAAAAACAATATTTCATTTCCATTCAGAAATGAAATCATTCAGTTCTCATCTTCTGATTTCTCAAAACTCAAAAACTCATAGAACTATTTTAATAGCTTCGGATTGTAGGGACCATTATTATTTGAGAATCATTCTACCCACTTCTGATCTTCCAGTACCTCAATAACTAACGATCTACTCAACATCAGCCATTCCGTGCATATCTCTTTCTTGATAACAATATCTCTATTTTGTAAATGTGGGTTCACTAGATGCCTCCCGACATTGTTCTACAAACACTACTACTTTCTTCTGGCTCTATCTTCTGCTTCTTCGCATTAGGCTCATAAATGTCATCTCTAACAATAGGGAGTTTGGTTTTTTCCATCTCTGGTTTAGGGAACTTAGGTTTTTCCAATGATTGGGGACCTAAGGCTTGAGGGTAAAGGAAAGGTTCGGTGGATTGAGGAGTAACTATGACTTCATTTTATCATTTAGGAACCATAAAATAAATAATTAATATAAAATATGTAAAATATAGACGATACAGATTCTGGAGGCTAAAGAGATAATTTTAAAATAACGCATACATAATGGTGGGATATACCTGTGAGAATTCCTAACAGTGAGGTTTATCTATCAGTGAGGTCCACTAACAGTGAGGTCCATACTGGTGAGGTGTAATAGTGAGTTTCATACCATTGAGGTATAACAGTGAGGTTTCATACCAGTGAGGTACAACAGTGAGGTTCCATACCAGTGAGGTTTAACAATGATGTTTCATACAAACGAGGTATAACAGTGAGGTTCCATACCAGTGAGGTATAACAGTGAGGTTCCATACTAGTGAGGTATAATAGTAAGGGTCTATACCAGTGAGGTATAACAGTGAGGCTCCATACCAGTGAGGTATAACAGTGAGGTTACATTCCTGCGAGGTATAACAGTGAGGTTACATACCAGTGAGGTATAACAGTGAGGTTTCTAATGGTCAAGGTTAATCATTTTTAACTCATGTCTAAAGTTACTTAACCAATCCGAACATAAAGGTTTGGTGAAAATGTCAGCTAATTGATGTTCAGTACCTATAAATTCAAGATTAATATCACCTTTTTGGTAATGATATCTCAAGAAATGGTGCCTTACATCAATGTGTTTGGTCCTAGAGTGAGATACAGGGTTCTTTGAAATGTTATTTGCACTATTGTTATCATAGTTTATTGAATCATGCATAAGTCATATCCATAGTCCAAAAGAGTTTGTTTCGTCCACAAAATTTGTGAGCAACAACTACCAACAGCTATGTACTCTTCTTCAGTAGGGGAAAAAGTAACTGAATTTTGTTTCTTACAACCCCAAGATATTAAGGATTTTGCGAATAAATGACATGTTCCAGATGTGATTTATCTATCCAACTTGCAACCAGCAAATTCAGCATCTGAATAAATCATAAATTCAAAAGATTGTCCTTTTGGATAAAAAAACCTAAATTTACAGTATGTTTAAGATATTTTAACATTCGTTTAACAGTAATTAAATGAGAATATTTAGGATTATCTTGAAATCTTGCACACATGCACACATTAAACATAATATCTGGTCGACTAGCAGTATGGTAATGTAAGATTCCAATCATACCTCTATAATTTGTTTGATCCACTGGTTTCCCAGTTTCATCAATATCCAATTTATAGAGAGTACTCATAGGTGTATCACTTTCCTTAATACTATACAAACCAAAACGTTATAAAAGATCCTTTGTATATTTACTTTGATTCAAAATAATACAATTTTCATTTTGAAAAACATGAAATCCAAGAAAATATTTGAGTTCTCCCATTAAAGTCATTTCAGATTCATTTTTCATACTCTTTGAAAAATCAGTACATAAATAATGTTTAGATGATCCAAAAATAATATCACCAACATAGATTTGTACTATTAGAACATCTTTAGAAATTATTTTAATAAAAATAGTTTGATCATCAATCCCTTTATTAAAATCCTTTGAAATAGGAAAATTACTAAGTCTATCATACCAAGCTCTTGGAACTTGTTTTTAACCATATAAAGCTTTAGAGAGGTTAAAAACATGATTTTGGAAATGGGGGTTTGTAAACCCAGGTGTTTGTTCCAAAAACACTTCTTCAATTATAAAACCATTTTGAAAATCACTTTCGACATCCATTTGATATAACTTGAAATTAAGATGAGAAGCATAGGAAAATAAAATCTTAATAGATTCTAATATAGCTACAGGGGAAAATGATTCCTCATAGTCTGTACCTTCCTCTTGACTATAACCTGGTGAAACTAACCAAGCTTTGTTTCTATCTATATTTCCATACTCATCATCTTTGGTTCTAAAAACCCATTTAGTGCCTAAGGTCAAAGTGTCCCTAGGTCGGTTGACTAATTCCCAGACATTGTTTCTTTCAAATTGATTTAATTCTTCTTGCATTTCCATTACCCAAAATTCATCATTGATTACATCATTGATATTTTTAGGTTCTAGCTATGAAAGAAAATCTTGATTTTTAACCTGATTTCATAGATAAGCTGTAGACTGTGTCCCTCTATCATGATTACCAAAAATAGCATTTAAAGGATCATTATTTAGAATCCTAGTTGATCTAGAAAAGGGGAGAATATAAATTCCAGGTTCATCTGTAGGTTCTAGTTCAATATAAGTAGGTTCTGGAACGTTTCTAGAACTGGATGTCTTTACAACATGGTCACTATTTTTGTTATTAAGGTCTAGAGTAGACAACTATTCTTCAAGATTTTCAATGGAAGATTTCGGTTCATGTGGATCAATTACATCAAACATGATGTCAAAAGATACTTCCACACATTGGGATCTTTTATTGAAAATATATATGCTTTTCTAGTTAAATAATAACCTTGAAAATTTCCTTCATCTCTTTTAGAAGAAAACATGTCAATATTATCCTTTTTATTAATAATAAAAACATTGCAACTAAAAACTCTGAAGTAATTAACATTAGGTTTCATATATTTACACAACTCATAAGGGGTATTTTTTAGAACAGTTCTAATCAAGAATATATTTATAATATAACAAGCTATATTTACACCGTCAACCCAAAGATAAACAGGTAAGTTATACTCATTAAGCATAGTTCATGCAATCTCTTCATGGGTTCTGTTTTTTCATTCTACTACATAATTATGCTGAGGTGTTCTAGGGGAAAAAAGTTGTGAATATAGCCATTGCGTGAGCAGTAAGATTCAAACTCATGATTTTCAAACTCAAGACCATGTTCACTTCTCAGTGTCTTAATCATAATTCCACTAAATATCTCTATAGACTTGGATTATTTGATAATGTAAGAACAAGTTTTAATTTTGTGAAGTAAGAAGTATACCCAAGTTTACCTAGAATAGTCATCTACTAAGACATAGATATTTTTATTCCCATTTAAACTAGAAACTGTAGAAGGTCAAAAAAAATCCATGTGAACCAACTCAAGAGGTTGAGAAGTTTAGACTTCTTTCTATGATTTAAAAGAAAATTTGTGTTGCTTTCCCATTTGACAGGTATTACAAACTGTGTTTGGTGGGAACTCTTGTTTAGGAAGGTCTCTAACTAAGTTTTTCCTAGTCAGTTTTCTAAGTTAATAAACATTGCAGTGTCCTAATCTTCTGTTCCATAGCCAAGACTCTTTATGAACATAATTTAAGAAAATAATGTTTATTTTAGCTAAAGAATTAAAATCAACTGCATAAACATTTTCATTCTCAATGTAGAAAATACAAAAACTTTTTTAGAATTGAATAGATTTCTATAATAATTTTCAAATTTAACATTGAAACCATTATCACCCAACTGAGAAATACTTAACAGGTTATATTTAAGTCCATCAACAAATAAAAAATTGGAAATTAAAACTGAATCAGTGTTACCAATTTGGCCTAGGCCGATGACTTTTCCTTTAGAGTTATCACTAAAGGTGACATGGCCTCCATCAACATTGATTAAACTCATGAAGCATGAGTAACCTCCAGTCATATGCCTTGAACATCCACTGTTCATGTAGCATACCTACTTATGAGAACTCTTCAAACATGTTTCCTACAAAACAAGTTTAAACAGAAAATGATTTTGGTACCCAGATTTTCATGTTTCCAGACATGTTAGAAATTAAAGCTTTAGGTACACATATTTTTCTTATGGGTCTCAAATAGTTTACATAATCGATAGATTTTGAAAGATCAACATTATTTGATATATAACCATTTGAGTAACTAGTTTAAGGATATGAATTACCTAAACTAGAACAAGCAGCAATCTGTCCAAATTTAGGAATTAATCTAGTTTTAACAATCAGTCTTTTTCTAGGATGATATCCAATTCCAATGGTATAGTTTGGCACCACTTGTTTTTCTAAAATTTCTGTAAGTGTATCTTTTCCATTTGTGAATTTTTCTATTTCCTTCATTAATTGATCATTGGAAAAATTTAGTGCAATATTTTTCTTTAGCAATTGAGAATTCATTTCCTTTTCTATATCAAGTGGAGATTTTATAAAGATGGATAGTGCATGTTGTTTATTCAAGGTCTTATACTTGTCCTTTAATTAATTACATGTTTCTTCTAGAATATTAAAATATCAAAATAATTCTTCACTAGACATATTTTCAAATTCAGAATCAGAATCCACTGCAGAATAATAAGAATTTAAAGCAGGAGTATCCAATGTTACCTCAGACGTGTTTGTCATGAAACACATGTTAGATTTTTGAAATTTTTCTTCCTGAGTAGAATCATAATCAGTTGAACTGTCCTCTGAAGCACTCAAAGTTTCCCTCATATATTTCTTATACTTATTGTCCTTGTAGTCATGTTTCCTCTTGAACATTTACTTTGGACAATCTTTTTTCACATGAATTTTCCTTTTGCATTCATAGCAGACAATCTCATCACTTTTATCAGGCATCGTCCAATCCTTCTTCCAATGACCTTAGTTGTCATATTTTCCTTTGTAATTTGATTTTATGAAGAATTTATTCTTCCTATAGAACTTATGGAACTATATGTCTATGTAATCCATTTCACCATCATTGTCATAATCTGGACATTAACATGTTGAGCATTTAGTAGGTATATATACTTTCTCCTTATCCTTGCTCTTTGAGGAAGTAGAATTAAAATCCACTGACATCCTTTTTGGTTCATCATCTTGTTCCTTTTTTACCTTCAGTTCTTCTTCATACATCATAAGATTACCAATTAATTCTTTAACAAGTAGTTTTCTTATGCCGCATGATTATCTAATGAAAAATGATGCTCCTCTCCATCTTTCTGGTAAACACCTTAATATTCTCATGATCTGTTCCTTTTCCGGAAAAAATCTACCAAGAGAGCTCATAGTGTTGACAATCTTATTGAACCTGAGATACATGTCAGAAATGGGTTCATCGGGCTTCTTTTTAAAATTATCATATTTAATAGTGTATGTGTTCAATATCATTTCCTTAACATTGGTAGTTCCCTCGTGGGAAATAGCCAAAGTGTCCCAAATTTCATAAGCAGTTTTACAAGAAGATATTATGTTAAATTCCTCATCACATAAAGCATAGTACAAAGCATTCATTGATTTATAGATATTATTGTAGGAAGTCTAAGTAGCTTCATCCCATGTATTTCTCTCAGTTTCTAGAATCTTATATTGAGTTTCTATAGCAGTCAAGATTTTAAATCCAATACTTTCAAATTGAATTTTCATTTTAAACTTCCACTAAGCATAATTTGTTCCATTAATGAAGGGTGTCCTGTTGGTAGAAGCACCTTCTAATCTATTATCCGTAATTCGATTTTACAAAATATATTTAAAGATATAAAATTTAGAACAGACAAAAATTTATGATCATTAAGATACAACTAAAATCAATGTTGAAAAGTGAAGTATTTTTAAAACTCTGGTAAACAAAACAATTCATCTGATACAAAATGTTGGCCAGAGTGGACACTCAAGAGGGGGTGTTAATTGAGTTCCAATTAAAATTTCTTTTATAAAAAATTTCCCTTAAAATACCCCAATTAAAAACTATGTTAAACTATAGTGAATTCGTAAAACTATAAGGGTTCAATTAGGTTCTCAAAAGAATGAATAGATCTCAGTTAATTTAATCAGAAGATTAAATTAGCTTTTGAGACTAACCTACTGATTTATAATAGTTACAAACACTTTCTATATTAACTATCAGAATAACTTTAAAAACAATTGTATTTCAATGTATTTAGCAGTGGAAAATAATGTATGTAATATACTTTAGACTTAATCTAAGATGCACAGTAGTTATAAGCAAGAGGTTCAGTCTCACACTGAGACTTATTCCTCTCAAAATATTTATATAAATTTGATCCACACCCTTGATCGGGGTAAACAACAGTACATAGACTATTCAGGTACTAAGACCTCTACCAAAGTTGTTCGTGGGAAAACAAAAACAACAACACACTGATGTCCAAGTCCTACATGACCTCTACCACTATCCACAGTGGGATACAAGAGAGTTAAAGAAGGTTTGTGTGAGGATTTAGAAATCCTCCATCTTAGATCAAGAGATAGTGTGTGTATAAAATATACAGAGTATACACACTGCTCAAAATTTAAATAAAATAATCACTTAGAGAGTAGATATGAGTTTCACAATTCTCTAGTGGTTTGAAGTGTAGATCTGGACTCCTTTGATTAATCAAGAATGCTTCCGAGTCCTTCTCTACTTTTTGTCTAAAAAAATGAGGGTCGTTTTCTTCATGTTTTATTTGATCAGCTTGAGTTTATGAAGAGCTCGTTGTAGTTCATCACACCTTGACTAAAGTTCATCTTGTGTTCTCTTCTTGAAGGAATGGATTTCTGTATGTCCAGTGTTCTTCGAGTGTGGATGAAGATTTTCTTTTTTTTTGTGTATTCAACACTTTTTAGCACTCTTCAGCACTCTTCTATTTATAGCATTCAGCCCTGACAATGTTATTGATTACCTTTTTACAGGTATGAGGTATGGTTCCATGAAATGCCAAAAAAAATCATTAAATAACATTGATTGAATTAAAATCATCAAATATGATTGTTGCTTAATAAATAAATAATATTGGGAGTATACAGTTTGAAGTAGCAACACTGGTCAGTTTTTCATCAGTAGCCTTCTGTCGGTAGATAAGTAACTTTGGACTTTGTATAACAGTGACCTCCAATAGAATATCACAGATTGAAAGAATTAATATATAGATAAAATTTATTTTGGATAATCAAAGTATGTGAAAGCATAATTGGTATTATCAAAATAGGTGAGGTCAACACATGTAATTCATTTTTATGTTTCATGAAAACTAATACTCCTTACATTGGGATAATATGTCCAAGAAAAAAACATTTGATGCTAGAATTCAAACATTCAGTTTTTATCATAAAATTCGTTTCTTCAATGAGTATTAAGAATATTTCTCAAGTTGTGTTAATGGTTGTAATAGTTATTTTATTACAATATGATATAATCAATAAGTTCAACAAAAAATTATCAAAATATTCCATGAATATTATATTCAATAGATCCATAAAATAGAGGTTTAATTAGTCAATCCAAATAATATCAATGTAATATTTTAATTTTCATACCCCATTGGAAATGTTTTCTTCAAAATATATTCTTTATTTACTCACAATTGATGACATCTAGATTAAAGGTAAATAATTGAAAAATATTGAGATATTTGAAGTTGTATAAATATGTTATCAATTATAGAAATATGATATTTTTTATTTATTTTAATATAATTGATTTCTCTATAATCAATTCACGACCCCATAGATCTATCATTCTTCTTAATAAAAGAATAGAGGCTCCCCAAGGTGAAACACTGGGCTGTATAATTCACCTACAACTCAAATATTCTAATTTTTCCTTACCTCTATTAAACCAATGGTGTCCATTATTTAGGGATTATTTTACATATTTATTATATCCAGAAAGAAATTAGTGGAAAACTTAATTTCCTTATATGGTATAATTCTCAGTAAGTCCTCAAGAAATATATCATTGTATTTCTATAAAATAGTTACATCTGCAATTTAATGAATTTGTTTCTTAAATATGTTATTTCTACAGTTCATATCTCTGAATAAAATTTATAAGATCTATGTGAATTGGATCAAAACATCACTAAAATGGTTGATTCTCCCCACTAAAGATAATAAATTCCATATATTTATCATGAATAATAATTTCCTTCTTCTTAAAATTAATCGTTGAATGATATATTGAATGATAGTAAACACCAATGATTTTATAAAATTCAAACATATTTATGTTCATAATATAATCAAATAGAGCACCATTATGTGTCATAATAGAAACACCATGACACATATTTGTTGCAATGATGTTTCCACAAGTTTTTTTTAAAGAATACTCCCTTCATAACCTGAATGTGGAATTTATAATTTTTTTGAAAACTAAGTTGATATAAAAGAATGTTATGATCTTGAATCAAGTTATTTATTTTCTACATTTTATTATATGTTTAATGTATTTTCCACCTCATCATTATAAACTTAAACCAAAGCTATTGTGATTGATTAACCTTAGACTTTTTCCCATATATTTTCTATGGAAGGTTTCCTTGATTCTTAAAACAATAATTTTCATAATGTCCCACCTCATTTCCACTAAAGATCAATGCATTTCTATCTTCTATCATACCCTTACAATCAAAAGATTTGTGTAATTTTTCTCCACCCTAGTAGAATAATAATTTTACAAATTTGGATGTTCCTATATTTTTCATTTCACCTTTATTGGAAGAACAAAATTCCACCATTCCCCTCTTCTCTATTGTATTATTTTTTTTGGAGTACTAAAAATCCATCTTATTTTCTTAATTCCCCTTGAAACCAAAAGACATGTATATTTATTTCTATTTCCTAAAAAACATGATATTGTATCCTCATATGATGAGAATTTATATAATAATAGTAACCTTAGATAAACTACACTAATCTCATAAAATAAATGGCAACTGTTTCTCTTTGTATTATGCAAATAGTATGTGACATGATTTGTTAACCATGTAAATTCAACTTCTTACTTAGCAAAATTATCATCATTATTTATTCATAGAATCAATAATTATCTCTCCATATTCATTCTCAGTTCATGAGTAAAATTTATTGCCGTGAAAATTTCATTTATGTAAATAAATCCCATGTTTTCTACATAATCCCTATAATTAGTGTTTTGAATCAATGGCCACCATTAATCCGTATCTCATGTGAGATGATAAAATTCCATTACAAACTTATCTCATTCCTACTTCAAAAATAATTAATTATCTTCTCCTTGTAACATATCCATTTAAAAACTAAAAATATATTTTTATTCACACTAAACGATGTAGGTTGTTATCACATGAAGCAGTCAAACATTGTTACACTATGTTGTGGATAAGATACTACATATGGGTAACTTTATTTCTCATAACAGGATTCACCTGTCCTAGTATTGTAATAACTTATTCATCTCTAGCTAAAACTCCATATACAACAACATTATATTTCTTAGAATGGAAATCCCAACATGATTAACGTAGAATTATATTTTTTCCAATTCTTATTTTAAGTTAAATTTTAAAATAATGGCAAATACTATATTAGAGTATGTATCATAATTCATAAAAAATAGTCAAAAATATAAAATGAAGTTAATATTTATGTATAACTAATATCAAAATCAATATCACAGTTTCCTTAAGATATTATAAAAGACCAAAATAGGGTTTGGATTAACTATTCTATATTTGCTTAAATACAGTTCACAAGGATTATTGTAAACATCCTCTAACACCAACTCAAAAGACCCAACCCCAAGTAGCTAAGAATAAGTGGATACATTATTAAATTGTAATTATATGCAAGGAATGTAATCCCAACAGACTGAATAGTTTTATTAGTTTAGGAAAAATAGCTACGTACATTAATCATACATTAATATTAAAAAACATAAAATATAACATAGTAATTCCCTAAAGAACACCATTATTCTCACAGATTATCCCTGTATATCAATCATAATTTTCTTCTTGAAATCTCCAGTAAAACTATTAATATGAAAAATTGTGATATTATATACATAGAATGGTATGTATAAAGGTAAAATATCGTGGAAAATAATCATAAATAGTATGACATTGAAAATTACAAAAATATATACTCTTTATAAAATAACATGTGTATGATATGGTAGGAATAAATGGAAATAAAATAATGTCATAATAACATAATATAAAATATATCCATGGATATCACAACAAATGAGCTAATCAGATTGAAATTAAAATTTAATATCATAATAAAGAATTCATAATACTGGATATCATAAACATACAATGAAACCTTAATCTATGATATGATATATAAAATGTTAATAACCCATCCAATACAGAAACTACTTTATCTTATGATACGTATTGATTCATCGAGGGGCTATACCGGTCTCCACCAATCACTTAAAATGTCCAGTGCATTCCACATATGATAGAGTTTAAACAATACCAACATATAAATTTTTATTCAAAATAGAATAACAAATATTAATAACATTCCCCAATCAAAAAACAAAATCATAAAACAACTAATGTAATATGGGTAATAGTATCAAAATAGTACATTGCCAATCAAAATAGATCAAAACCCATATAGAAAGAAAATAAGGATTGTATAATCATATCATGTCCCAGTGTAAGAAAATTTAAACAATTCTTGTTCTTATTGATTAATATAAATACTATAATATCATTTTTAAAAATATTCATGAGGATAATAACCTATTAACTTTGAAAATGACATATTTTTTTTAAAAAACTCTCATACTAATAAAGGATAAATTTTATTTGATAATAATATTATAAATATATTAAAAGAGAATCAAATAATTGAGGAATCATTACATCTATATAATCCTTTTGTGGAGTATAATTAAAAAAACAGTCCTAGCATATATTTGTTTCTATAAAAGTCACAAAGTACACTATTAGGAAAATAGGAAAATGATTAATTTAAAAAAAATTTATAAAAATTAAAACATTGGTAAAATGACTTTAAAATTTTATATGGGAATATAAAAGAATTAATTTTTTTTAAATCATTGACTATGAAGGGAAGTATTCCCCAATAGATACATAAACATAAAAAAATACTAAATAATGGTGATATTGTAGAATAAGCCCTAAAATAAGGTCAAAATTTATTCATTTGTGTTAAAATTAATTTTATAAAATATATAGTTTTTACATTCATCTAATCATGAACCATTTTAATATATATATCAATGAATATATAATTTCCTTATACCATTTTATTACCGATTTGTTAAAAAATCATTAATAAATTAATATTTTGGTTGATAAATATCTGAATTTTCAAGATTGTTTTGATATGTAAGTGTTGTTACATATACATTGATCATGGTTAAATCATCTATAGAATGTTAAATATGATATTAGTACCATCTGTATTAATTATAAAAATATTTATTACAATCCACAAAAGGTATAGATAGAAAAATGAATAACAACATTCATGGAGATGGTGGGTTGCACGTACGCATGCATGTTATTATCACTTTCTAATTGATGGTACAAAAAAACTTTATAAGTAATTTACCATAACATATTAAATTTTTTTACATAAATATCATATCATCAAATTATGTCCATTTTTATTAACATCCATGTAATGTGGTGACGAAAAAATAATTACATAGCTGCGAGGATAGGATAATCCATATGTACGCACGAGCAATGTCTTCAATATTAATTATATGGGTAATAGATGAAAAACTGTTTCTCCATAATCATAATAAAATATCATAATATTTATGATACCATATTTTTTACTTCATGATCTTTATAAAAAATGATGAAAATGTAGAATAATAAATATAAATGAAAATGTCATTGAAGACAATTAGTTTCTCTTAAAGAATCTTCCTTTGGATATATATTTAGGGACAGTAGGATTTTCCTTTTTGGATGAAAAAGAAATCCATAACACAGATAAGGATTTGACAAAGATTAATGGGTAATTATTAGTTGATCTAGTTGATTACCCCCAGGGTTAGTTATTTTTGACACTAACCATGTTAAAAACTATTTTAATCATTAAATGGATACTAATGAGACAATAAATGGAAATATTACTCATAAATGGAACATTTTTGATGTGGTAAACTATATTATATTCACATAGATGATTATAATGATATTTTTTAAAAACATTACATTATTTAATCAAATAATATTCTGAAAAATTATCATTAATGTGAATGTTGACTATATTAATTTAATTTTACTACAAATTAATCATGAAAAATGTTAAATTCAAATATAAATAATTAAAACCTCTCAAATATTGCATATATATATATTAACATCGTTTCATATATTAACAAATTCTGATAATATCAAAATTAATATTTAAAAATTCATTTATTTGATTTTACTATTAATTTAATAAATAATATATTTTATTTCACAAGCATATTAAGTATGTATATTGTCTATAAAATTTTAAAATAAACCTCTATAATTAAAATAATTTCATTATGATCAAAATAGATATTTATTTTCATTATTATCCTGATTTTTTCTTATGTGGACACATAAATGATATTAAATAAAAATAGAGTGAAATTTTGTGGCATTACTTGAATAAAAAATTATATAATTAATTTTCATTGGAAAGTGTCCATTAGAAAACTCTAATGATAGACTATTGTGATAAGGTTCAAATAAAATTCTTCCAATGTGAATTAGGAGCAATAATTGTGTGTTTAATTCTTATAAATAACCTAAATTTACCTAATTTACCATTTATGGAGGTGATATATTTATCTTTGTTAATATACATTTTCACCAAAAATTAATGGGGCCCAATTAAAACATAATTCCATAATAATTCTAAAAATGTAATTAATTTCATTAAGATTAACACCATTGAGAGGATAAAATAATTTTTAATGTAAGTGTGCAAAACATGAATAAAAATATAATTTTCGAAATGGTTTTTTTCTGAATAAAATTGGATTTAGTCTTATTCCATGCATCGAAATAATATAATATGAATATTAAAATATTTTAATGAATATATAATATATAAATTTTATTAAAATCATTCACCAATATTTACTAATTCAATTTATTTTTATTTAACTACGTTACCCATATAAAAATTGTTTATAAGAAAAACACATCATTTGTTATTGTTTCATTTATTTATAATTAATAAATTATTAAGTGAATTTTGTATAAATGTTTAAGATATAATTCAAAAAAAATTTAATTTTTATTTCATCCAATTTTAAATCTAGTTTATTACATGCATGTAATAATTGATTGTGTTCCGTTTGATGTTAGTGTTTCATGCAACGCAAAAAAGTGAAGAGATGAAATATATTTAAAAAGAGACTTACAGTAAAATATTAAGGTGTTACCAAAAAACCTAAATGGGGCCCCCATAAATATTAGGTAAAAACCCCAATATAATTTTCTCAACATCATCTTATCCAACTGTGATGTCCCATCCTGGTTACAACCGAATGGTTCCCCTAGCTAGTAGGCCACATGGCCTCAATTACACCCCCTGTATTCCAAAGGCTAACAAATAGTACCAAGGGCCTAGAGTGTGTCCATGGGGAGACTATTACCTAATATTTTAGTGGATCAAAATGGTTATAAAATAACATATAAATAAATGAAGTAGTATAAATATAAATTATTGGTAGCATAATTGATGATACTCATCTATGTACAATATAATGATCAAAGGCTAAAAATGAATCATATAAAAGATGTAAATGTATTTCAGGTCACTAGAAAACTGGAAACAGGAATACATGTATATAGGTAATAAATTATATACATAAGAATAAACTATAATACAAAAACATTCCTAGAATATTGAGTAATGGTGTATTCATTTACAACAAATATCCATACTAAATAATGTAAGCATGTCATGTGTCCAAACTAGGATGCTTCCCCTTACCTGTATAGACATAACCTACTCAGGTATCCCTGATGAATAGATAGGTTATTAGATAAATCACTATAGGGCACTGCTAACAACATCTATACAATCCAGTATATGAATATATAATGAAACGGTGTGGATATATATATATATATATATATATATATATATATATATGAAGGTAAAGATAGTAAAATAATGTAAATATCACAATACCAGATTCAACCACCACTGGTGCTAGAGGATGTAATCATTTAATTAATTTTTTCTAATTTATAACAAGTTGCAACTATTCTGTACGTGATAGAGATAAAGTAAATTGATCCATGGTGTAATAATGATATCCCATAATGATAATAATAATAAAATTTGATCAATGATGATAACCAAGGCATCCTTGAACTCAGGGGTTGAGCCAACTCATAGTTATAACATGTATTTTGGAAAAGGGGTATAAGTGTAATCCAAGGGTTATCTCCCAAGGTAATCCACTATAATAGATTTTAACTATGTTCAAGGATATAATCCAATGTATGCACAAGATAATCATCATTGGGCCTAATGACGTGTATCCATGACACCTAATGTAGGAAGAACTCATTCTATATATAAGTAGTGTACTTGAGGGATCCTAATATCTAGAAGATGGATAAAGGACCCCATAGAATTATGTCAGGAATCCTCTACTAGAGTGGGACCATGTTCAACAGTGGGTATCTCCCTTAGAAATGAGCTCTTGGAATTCGATTGGCATCCTATGAGTGATGAAGTCATTCCATTAAAATTCCATGGATGGATCAAGTCTGAAAACTCCTAGAAAGATAAAAAATTCCATATATAATATACACATTTTATATTATTTATTATTCAATTATGTAAATTTAATAGTCATTTTTACTGTAATTTAATTAGTTCAATCCATTACCTTTCATTAATGTGACCATGTTTATAAAGGACTTAAAACAATTTGGATCATTAATTACAAAATCATTTATTGGGTTCATTCCTTTACAGTTCACAATCATGATAATAAGGGATAACTACATTCAACCATTTCTATTAATTCTAATCAATTAATAGATTTATGCCATTTCATTTTTTTAATCATAACGTGGTAAATAAATACATTCTACCAATTATCAATACATAAATGTCACGTCCTACTAAAATATATAATGTATGTTCCATTAAATAAATAATTAATTAATTAAAACACGTACCTAATCAAGTTCAGGTATAATATAACGGAAATGGTGGTGCATTAAGTTATAACAGGAAACAAAAGAAATATATGAGGAACAACCCAGCAAGGGGTAGTCAGTTTTGAGTTTTTAACCTACAAGGATGTGATGGACATATATAGAAGGGGCTCGAGAATATGATCCAAATGATTATAATAATGGAATATGAATTTACTATGAACATCCTAGTTATTCCATCATAAACATAATGATGAATTTTTTAGAAATGGAGAGACATTGAGAGATGAGTCATAGGCCACTTTCCTTATACCCATAACACTCTCATCATCATGTATCAACAACTTGTTTGGGAATGATTAGAAGAAAACATTAGAACCAATTAACAAAATGAACATAGATCATATAATATCACAAAAAATCATAGTAAATTGAATGATTAACGACACGATGAGATTAACGATTGAATATAATACCTAGAATAATCCAACGAGACAATTGATGATCGAATCACGGTTTAGGAAATGAGTCATGATAAAAAAACGTAAAGTGGGGTTTAGAAGCATCCAACATAATCTGATAGAGATCCTTGTATCTAAAAAATGAAAAAAGTAAATGGGGTAAGATTATAAAAATTCTAAGAGATAAATCATAATTTTACAAATGAATTTATGAATTATATTCACTGGTCACACAGTTGGCCACATCATGTGCAAACCATGTGCCTTCCATTATCTGAGGAGGTTCCCCACACAGTTTTTCTATATGGTGGGATAAACAATTCCCCAACTATGATATATTCCTATGTAAACAAGTAATGAGGTCCCTATATAGGCGCACGTCCCTAGGATCAATGTTATGGAATGTTGTGTGCCTTACATTCTCCTTTGAAATTATCACCAATATTAGGGGAAACCAAGTGGACTGGCTCATATTGTTTCAACTAATGGTATGACCTAGTTATTTTCTACCGTGATTACGGTTTCTATCAATAAACTATCCCGATAACCCCTTAAAACTCTAAAAAACAAATTAATAATCCATATTAGGAACAAAATAATGTATTTGATATAAATGTAATGGATCTCAACCTCTTACAAAAACCAGGTTCTTATAGTCTTCTCCCCCCATTAAAGGAACTTGTCCTGAGTTCACCTTCTAGGGGTTGTGAAACACTATCTGGAAACAACTATGGCTACTGAGAAAATACATCAACCTCCCACTCCCTAATCTCATCCTATACGTGGATGTGCTTCTATAGCACCAAGACTAAGGCAATATTCCAGCCATAGATATCCTTTGTTCTTGTGTCGATGATGTGTATCCGATACTCCTCAAATTAAGTATAGGTATATACCTATACTCCTCAGGATAAAAATGAAGATAAAGTTATCCATGAAAACATTGAACCTATGAAATGTGGAATATGTACTAAAAGACACAAAAACTATGAGGTAGTAGAAACTGATAGGCTTCTGAACAGACTCTATATAGAATATAAAATGGCCTGGAATAATGAAGTGACAACTTCCCTTTCCTCTATATCCATATATTACAAATATTTTGTAATAACCATACTAAAACATTTTCACCAACCTAAAAATCCAGAGGTCATCTATGGTGATTGAAATAAGAGTTATTTCTATACTAAGTAGAATAAAAATCATTCTTGATCATCTACACCTCTTCCAATGTCTCCAAGATGAGAAGATTGCATAATAACACTACCTATGTGCCCAATATCATGAACATGGGTGAATGAAATGACCTACCATACAAGGACACAATGTAATAATTCAATATCATCTCCTAAAAGATATTATTGTAAGAGGAATTGATTATAGGGATGTGATTCCCCTATGAACCACTGAAATCGAGAACACATTCATGGAGTATTCCCTATGATACATGTATTATCCATTTTGATAAATCATTGGTATAAGGTTGAAAAGATGTGATCAGAAGAACATATGTAGCCATTTCTTTCTCTAACCACCACTTGAACCATGATGTGAAATAAGAATCCCTATATTAAATGATTGTATGATGGACCATGTGTTGTCATATGACCTCATGGAAATTAAGTCACCCCATATCATCATATGAGAAAGTTTCCTAGATATGAATGAAGTGTGATAAATTTGTAATTCAATCCATGACTGACTAAACCACGTCGCTAACTCGAGAAGACCCCCGAGATGTTGAATACAAAATAATTAAAGAAATCTCCCAATTTTCATTCCTAGATTGGAAATAGCTTTAAAAAGAAAAAATTTCACCAGTTGTCTACCTTCAACTATTGATAGGTATAACACCTATTGATTAATCTTAATAACTGATATTTCATCCCTGGTCACCAATACTGGGATTTCATCTCTCGATACATCTTGGGGATGTGTGGAAGAATTTACCACTAAGAGGAATAGAACTAATAGATTAGTTCCTCTATAATATCAGTTGGAACCTTGATACGTACATGTATACATATGATTTTGTCTCTATCAACCTTACAATATGGTTGTGAGTCTGGAGCTGATATACTCTCCTGTAAGACTGACCCCTCCAGATATACAAAATAAATACTCCTCACCATATCATGGATGGAATAGGTTAAAACTAATTATTTAAATGACTACTTACTATGAATCTCAAGAAACTAAATATGAATATTAGAAAAGAGGTCCATCAATTTTTATTCATCATCGACTTCTTGTATGACATGTGACTGAGTTTTCCGAATCAGTTCATCAGGTTCCACATTACCATTTCAAGTAATATATGCATTCTAATAATATATGGAATGAATGTATCTGACCCATATTATCTAACTGAGATTCAAGAAATGAAAATTAAATATATTTTTTAGGATATTGTGGTCCGTATATACCAAAAAAACACTCAACCGTCACCTAGTTTCCTTAGGAGTGTAAGGAATATGAAAACACAACTATCTCGAGGTTATGAGTCAGGTAGTAAAAATTATATAGCCTTAAATATAATGACATATATGAAATTAATCTATCCCCATTAACAACCCATGCAAATAGTTTTATGCCTGATGCATCACTAAACATTGGGTATCCTATTCTAGGTGATGGAAAAATCAAAATTTTTACCAAAACAAGACTTCCATTACAATCATAAAATGATCATTCACAAGTTTCTGACCAATATAATTTCACACCCTTATTTTTAGGACAAGTAATACAAGCATAAATGAATAATAATTCCTGTATAATTTCCTTTAATATCTAAAATTCCTTAGGAAAATCTATATATAAAACACATTCATGGGATCCTCCTATGAAACTATAAAGCATACCATGTTTGGGTCAATAGACACTCTTGATTCATAGACAATATGACCTAATAAGTGATTTTTTTCCAGATGTGGAACATATGAAGATTCAAATATAGATGGTGCTATCTTAGTGTATTAAAAATTATCATAGTGTGTTTAGAATGGTCATTAAATGTATTATAATACACCAAGATGTCATCCACGAAGACAGTGAAAAAAGCTTCCAGATAGGGGTGAAAACAACATTTCATCAAATACATTAAAATGTAAGGCACATTTTCAAGACTGAAAAACCTAATTAGTTTCTCATAATATAAAATACCTTCTATGGAATGCTATATGAGGTATGTGTGAAGGCCATAATTGCACATAATGATAATCCAATCTCATATCGATCTTCAAGAATACCCTTTCTCCTCAGATTTGGTCAAAGAGATCATCAATTTGAAGTAGTGGATACCGATTTCATAAAAACCTAGGCATCTAAATCCTATAACTATCAATTGAGCCCTTGGATCTTAGTAGGTACCATCATTTATGTTGGAATGGATAATAGATATTCTCTAAGAACAAGCTTAATTAGAAAATCCACTTATCTCTTATGAGGGAAGGTAGAAAAAGTTTCCGGAAATACCTCCATAAAAAGGATCTACCGTGGGGGAAAATATTTCTAAGGAAATGCCTGCTCCTCCATGAAAATAATAGAAATATAGGTGGTCATGTCACCTTGTCTATTATTTTCTTGTCCATATCTACCATCCAAGACAATACACTCACCCTTGTGAAGATAATTGTCACCCTATTTTGGTGTAAATGATTCACTATAGTGATAGATGTTCACATAGGTGTGATACAGAACCAACCAATCCATGCATAGAATGACATAAAAACCATTCATATCGAGTTCAAGATGTCTCATAAGAATGGATGACTACATACCTTAAGGGGAATATCCTTGCATTGTCATATACACTCTAATACACACCCAAAAATGTCTCCAGTGTTATAACACCATTGTAGTATTTAATCGTAGGAAGAATAAATTCAATATTCAATAATGAGATAAACGAATTAGAAGAACCTTTATTAAATATGAATGATTCAATAGTGGAGGTAACAAGGTTAGTAACTTGTAAAAATATGGTCCTACACTTTGATCCTCAAGTATCCATTGTATATCATGTATCTGACCTGATCCCTAGACTTATGCAACATCTAGACTACCTCAAGAATGTCCTATACGCTGGAACTAACAATTATATGTTTGGATGCCATGTCCATGACCTCCTCCTCAACCAGTCCTGCTGATGATACTCTTACTCCCCACCTTATGTGGCATAACTAATCCTTTACAAGAAGGTGGATCTAGTGTAGTTCCAATTCCACTAGAAGAAAGGTAAATGTTATTAAAAATATCTTATGATTACCCCATACATCCTCAAGCATGACACTCCAGAGGGTGTATATCACATTGATGGGTTTGATTCCCCTTCCTTCCACACTGATGGCATATAAGAAAGCTTCCATAATGGGTACTCTATAAACCATTACTCTGATGAGAAACTGCAAGGCTACGATTCTTATTAACGATAGAAATACTACCCTTCCTCGGCACATAAAGTCTAATCATCAAATTATTGTATAATCTCAAATTACGTTCAATGATATGATCTATATTTACAATCCTAGAAAAGGAATATTAGTGAAAAACATTCACCTGTTAGTGGATGTTATAATTGATCCCATTATCAAAATGGTGTGCTCGTGATATCAATTCACTAACTAGAAGATGATCAAATAAATGCATCTCAGTAAGAAATGACTAATAGTACATAATATAAAAAATAACCCAACTTAAGGCACATGAACTCTAAGCTCAGTCATCTCTTAGTATATGTGGGAATAAGTAATAACCGAAGGCGTTCAATCCAGACCATTCCATGAGGTTGACCAGACTATGTAATCACATCCCTATAACCTTTGAATGAATTAGGAAGCATCTAGGTGGAAAGCCTAACCCACCTATATGGAGTTGTCTCCAGATGATCGAAGATAAAAAGGGTGGCCTCTAGAAAGACTCAACTACATAAAGACACAAATCTGCTAAAAATATGGAAGGATTCTCCTATAATAACTCCCGAGTCATATCCACCATAATTGGAAAACATCATCGAGAACCATACATATAATGCATCATTCATAGAAAAACATCTCAAAATTGATCATTGGTGCCTTTAACATATATAAAAGGTAGTGCCTTGGGTGGCTCTATAAGAGAAATCAATGGTGGCTCTGGGCCCACATCCTCTATAGTGTAGTCATAACCACCCTCTTAGTATACCACTAGATGGCATCATGGTAACATATCTCTATCTGCCTATAACATTCCATAGAATAAGATTTGGTAATAGATACAAGCACTTTTATAAGAAGAACATAATTTTATGGGATCACTACACAATGCACTACCCCATATACTTGCTTCAATGGCTAGGGTATTGATATGTGTCTAAATTTATTTTACAATGTTTCCAATAGGTTATGGGTCGTTCACACATTTCCTATTAATTTACTAAAAAAAATTTAATTTTATAAGTTATGATTTACATATAAATTTCCAATTTTATTATATACATATATCAAGTTTCTATTAGATAGATCATTATTCATAGATAATAAAGGTTTTCATACTTTATATCTAAAGAATATTCTCATTTAATTTCAACCAACCACACCTACATTATGTCTGCTAATGTAATGGGTAACATATGATGTTACAATTATGTTAATTACCAATTTTATTCCATGAGGGGCCATAAACCTCTTGAATTGAAACTGGAAATCACCCAATCACATCCAAAGTTTAGATAATGTAACCTGTGGTACATAGATGACATGCCAGAAACAATCTATATAGGATGTCAAAATCAACATATAGAGGAAATCAACATTTATACTAATGGTGAAACATTAAATAACCAATTATTGTACCATATAGATGATTTTTTCCATCACATTTATATAAGAAAACCATATCTCACTAAACAATCATAGGAAACACATTCCATGAATGAAGTTAAATGAACCTATATGGAATGGAATATGCATGGCTTGTGAGTACAAGGTTTCTATAAAGATTCATGTAAAAATTCTCCTTTCTATAGAAAGAAAGTGTAAATATCTATAAATTATATTGAATACCACATTTCATCTACCTCACCAAAAGGTAATGACTATCAACTATCAAAATATAAATATGGAAAAACATTTTCACATTCCATGAATAATTGGTATTTTCCCGAAACACAGATTAAATTCTCCCATACATGGCTTATAACCGAGTTCCAACATATTATTAATCACCTTCCTATATGTCCCAAATAAAAAGAAAAAATTAAAAAAAATCTTTAAAACCACATTGTGAAGTCCCGACCCATATTCCACTGAATGGTGCCGCTAGACGTTGTTCCCCATAACCTCAAGACCCCCACCCTATATGGTAGATGTTGCCGACTAGCTGTGACGGCCTAGGGTGTGTCCGTAGGGAGTCTATTCCCTCTTATTAGAGTGGATCATAATTTTAATGACTCAAATCTTGTCATACATGGAAATTACATTACTTTTTCAGAATACTTAATACAAGACAAAAACAGATTCCCAAATATCTTATTAGTTTAGTGTCTTTGAAAAACTCGGAATGCAATCTTCTAATCATGGTGAATGATCTTCAACATCTGTAATAAAGATCTTCCCCTTTTTGTTTTCTAACCTAAAAACATTCTTCATATCCTGGGGAAAAGAAAACATAAAAATGGTGAGCTCAAATACTTAGTAAGTGAAAACATAAAGAACATAAAACAATCCATAAATATTTTAATGCAAAAACATGAACATAAAATCTAAAAAGCAAAATCTTGAGCAAAGACAGAAATCGTGGAAGTACGTAAGGCATATATCATAAAGGAACATCAATCATGATAAAATAGCATGGTAACAAAACATGTAATTGTTGAAAACCATTAAGCACCTGATAATATTTCCATAGTAGCCAAGGCATTGCAGACAAGACCATCTTAGTGGAAAAAATTCTCTTTCTGAATCGAGTTCACTCCTCGTTCCGGTCCTGTATTACTGAACCTGATTAACATACCATTCTAGCCATGTATATATCATGAGATATAAATATTTACCCAATAAATTAGAGGGAGATATAGGTCCCACCCATCTCATAATGAAATCATTCTTACTTGTTCAACAACATGAACATAAATCATGCATCATTACACAAAGAATAAAATGGGTTTCATAAATGTCATGCCATCATAACATAATCCAAACAAAAAATGGATATAATTTCATCATAAATAGAGTCAAAACATGTAAATAATATGGACATTATACTTGAAACATAATCATAATAAACAATATCATCCTAGAGGGAAAATAGTTTTGACAAAACACTTGAAATTAATTCTTGAGGAAAATATCCTTTCTTCTTCAAAATCATTTCCTTTTCACAAAATGACCATCAATTTTAAAATTAAAGGATTTTTTTTTGAAAATAATCATGAAATTTTGTATATGAATATTCATTGAAATATGTCTTTATGAAACCATAGAAATCCATTCACGCCATATAAGTTAAAAAAACATTATTCTCGTACTTTTTCCGGAAACGTCAAAAAATTCCTCATGTGGTAAAAAAAGAAAGATTCCTTAAGTACCATGTATTAAAAGTAAAAAATGGGTAAAAATGACTTTAAACATACATGAAACTAGTTTTAGAAAATAGGTACATGGATGATAAATATTACCCCAGTAAATACTTACGAATAAACAATCTCGGATAAAAATGAGATAGGAAAAGTTATCCCTTACCTTATATCCGATATGCTTCGTATGTATCCGAACCTCCTGTATAATGATTTAAATAATTTCATTGACTTATTAAAGAATCATATTCATTTTTATTATATCATATATTGTTTAATTATTACTTTATATTACCCATTCATTTGTAAATTTTATGTAAAAGCAGCGATTTTGGTAAAATCATTTCATTTATTGTACATGTTTCGATTTGTTGTTCTTGATATTATTACTTATATCTTGATTAAAATAATTACAGAATGTAAAATATGATTTATATATAATATATATTCATCATATATATATATATATATATATATATATATATGATTGATCGATAAATGGAATGAAATACACCGTTCATGGAGATGGTAGGTCGTACGTACGCATGAACGCTGTTTTTGTTTCCTTATTGAATTTAATTAAATTAATTAGGTGACATACATATATATATATATATACATAAACCAATTATCATTATTTTTTCATTTATTTCATTATTATTCATTATATATACTTTATAATCATCCATGAATGGTTAACATGGAGAATAATCTCATCGCGTCGTGGAGACGGTAGTCCGTACGTACGCATGAGCGATGATATCCTTCCCATGATCATGGAATTGTATTGAAGTGTATGTATAATATTTGAGAATAAATATAACTTTAAAATAATCATATACAGTTATTTATTTACACCATTATACCCATCCAAGGAAAGTGGTGGTCAAAAACAGATTACACCATGGTGTGGAGACGGTATTCCGTACGTACGCACGCGCGGTGACTTCTTTTTCCGTAGGATGGATAGAAGGTGAAATAGGGTTGTTCCATATTTATAATAACATATAATTATATAATGAATAATGATGTTACTACTTTATAATAATATAACTAAAGAAGAATAAGTAGAAGAAGAAAGAAACTTGAGAGATTCAGAATAAGAGATTCCCTCTTCTTCAACGAACCTCCTTTATGCTTCCCATTAAGGAAGTAGCGTTAGACTTTTGAGAATACCAAAACCTCCAAAAATTTTTAGGTAAGTGTAGAAGAGAAATGGGTAGGGTTTTCCCTATCTTCATGGCTCAAAAGGGTGTGAAGATAAGAAGGAAGGGGTGCCTTTTTTATAAGGGAGGAGACAGGCACCTTTGGAAAAACATAAAATATTATTTTATAATAAAGTAATATTCGGTTTATAATAGCTCCCAATTGATTTATTTGGAAGATAAAGTTGTGATGGGTCTCAATTCTCTCATACAATAGGTTATAGATAGGTTTAGGTTACTATTTTAATATTATCATTTAGATTTAACTCTAAGATAAATTATTTTTCCTTTTACCGTGTCTTCTTGTTTTCTTACACTATATGGTTAATAAACATACTATAACAAGACAAACGAACCCCAAGAGGTTCATTATTAATATATATACCTATATAAGTAATTTTTACAAACCATAGATTTTTTAGGAATAAAATAACAATTAATAATATAATATTTGTTTTAAAAAGTATTTTATGTCAATTATGACACTATTTGGTACCTGATTTTTGTGAAAATAATAACAGAATGATTAGTTCTAAAAAAGATAATTAAATAAATACTAACATGTTATACTAACCAATAAAATTAGCGGAATTCATAAAAAGTCTAAAATTACATTTATTTGTGTATTTATAACATCAATTATGTTAATATTTCATTAATAAGGTGATTACTGCATCATCATTGTGTCATAAATAAATTAACTAATTTAATTTCTACAAATAATAAATAAAATACCATTACGTGGGAAATATTTTTAAGTTTCTGATGAACATTTATAGTTGAATTTATCTTTTTTAGTACCATATATTAAAAAAAATTAGTTATTAAACATTGATTTTAACTATTTTAATTCTTATTTAAATAAAATTATAATAAATGTCCTAATCTAATCCAAGTGGAACTAAAGGGTAATATTACATACCTAAGGTTGTTATTAGTCTAACCAAACTTATCCAATAGAATTATGACATGTTTTAAGGAAATAATAATATAATTTTTACCCTTAATTACCCAATTTACTTTTAACCGTGGTAAATAAAAATAAAAAGTTTCTATTAACCAAAATTTATTTTTATGTTATTGGACCAAATTTTACTCCTTGATCTTAACCGTGTCTCTAGGATTTTCTAAATTCCATTCACAGAAATGGTAAAATTAATTTTTATGTAAATTCTCAAACTCTCCTAGGAGGTGTGAAAAAGATGGTGAAAAGTTTAATAAAATTTTATATGTCTAAAATTATTATAAAATGACTCCAATGAATTACATAGAACTTATATAGGTATTATTTATCAATTTTGACCTAAAATTAATTTAAATAAAATAAATAATTATTTATATAAAAAGTCAGTTTTTAAATAGTTACCCAGTGTTCTCACTCTTCATCAAAAATTGAAAGTTTTCAGAAAAATACCAAAAAATAACTGTAAGCTAATTTCGATATTCTGAATCCAAAAATGAAGTCCATTGTGAAATATAAAATTCATAAAATTTCAAAAAGTGGGTATTACTATTCATTACAGCTAGTCTATATAATATTTTAATAACATATCATTGTTTAGTGAAACTCGGTATTGCGTACAACACACGCTATCATGGAAGATCATGATTGCGTGTAATGTAAGCCAAGTCACGGTTGTGTGTAGTGAAAGACACCTTTGTCGTTTCGTATAAAAGAATCCAACCATATTTCATTTATACATTGAATATATATATATAAACACTCAATGTTGTGTAGAATAAATACAATCAAACGAACTTGAAATTGTGTGTAACATGATCCAAGAATAGTGTTGCATATACATCAAGCTAATACGGTGTTGCTTATAGCTCAAGATAGTCTTGGGGTAGCGTACAACAAAAGATATGAAATAAATTAAAAATAATATATCTTATAAAATCTCTTGGAGTTACATTATACCCCCCTTAAAATGAAGTTTGTCCTCGAAATTCGTCAGGGTTATAAATGGTTTTCTACTTGAAAGTTTCTTTAATTGAAACCCACATCGTAAAATGGAATACCAAAACTTTACTTTAAAAACTAAAAAATGAAATGTAACAGTTACCCAAATTTACTAATCACTGGGTTTCCACATAGGAGAACATCGTTGATAATATGGATATGGAAGAGAAATATAACCATCAAGTTCTGATGGAGAGTGGTAGAGAACACGGCTAAGAAAAATCAATTATCACAAATCCATAAATTTGTGATGATATAAGGTCCGATATGATTCATCGTATATGAGGATACTAGGAAAATTTTTTGGTTTTCAAGATCATTTCCCTAAAGTTGAAGAATTAGAAGAAATACTTACTTTATTACTGTACAATCTCACCGTTGTTCGTGCCTTGAACAATTTCCATTTCATCTCTTAAACAAATGAAGTAGAATTTGTCATTCTTGAAGTTCTAGCAGCTCATGTGATAGAATGATGGGTCATTCCATCTATCTCAAACAAAAGGTTAGAAAAAGTTATAAGTCCATCTTAGGGTGATATTTATCGTATATGGTTCAAAAAATGGACTTATACTTCATCTATCATAGCGCTTAATAAAATAAAACTAGTTTCTACTAACCAGGGACTTCCTGTAGGCCATTGGTATGCAATAAAGGCATGTCACACTTCGGTTGTGGGTTCGATTCCCACAGCCTTGTCCGACGCGACAGGTTGTTGCCCATCCTACGAGTTGTCCTTTTTCTAAAACAATACTATTAGAAAATTACAGAAAAAATATCGAAAAAAATTTCTAGCCATAAACAAGACTATCTAATATCCAATATAATCCATTTCATTCTTTAGACATATCCAAAATACATATGTCCCATCTCATAGTATAAAGAAAATGATTACTGGAAAGGTCACATAACAAGAGTGTGAATACCATCATTTATCAAACGATATATCTTGTTGGTCACATTCCAAAGATTTGAATTCCTTAATCACATATTCTCTTGGAAAATGAGTACACATTGAACCTTAGTGAAATCATGAATGCAGTTAAAAGTTAACTCTTTCGATGAACCAAAATCCAAAAAATTCTATATACTCAAACCATGATATCACTTAGTCCTTATATCAATCATGAGCTCATGAATACAATCAAACATATTATTTTCTCCTTATCCATTCATTATGCGCGTATCATCTTCTTTCCAAAAATATCTGAATAACCTTTCATGGTTACTAGTACCATTCATCATATACTTTCAAAAACTCAAGTAAAGACAACAGTGTAACAATCTATAGATTTTTCTTTATTCCATAGTACCATACATTATTCTTGAGAAACATACAATCATTCCACTACCTTCTTAAACCACTGACTGAGCTGAATTATTTCTTTCATCTCCTATATCATTTGTAGTCTCTTCATTATCATCAAAATAAATAATATTCATTCGACTATGTTGATTATCATTAATATATTTTCCCTTAGGGATTTGGTTTGCATAATGCCCATACATTCCACATTTAAAACATTTAATCATTGTTGATGTCATAGAAATACCATTATCCTCATCCATGGTGTTAACTAATCCTTTTCCTTTTCACATACTGGCTTTGTGTCCTTATTTTCCACACCTAAAGAATCATCCTGTTCCTTTCAAAAATTCTCATTGATGCCTCTTAACACATGATTTACATGTGGGAAATTGAACATTCTTTCCTCTAGGATCCTCATGAAACTCTCTATTTATCTTATTATATGAGTCGGGAAACTTTCCAAAGTTTAGATTATTGATTATATTATGAGATTGCAGATTAGGTATAATAACGATGTTTGGACTTCCAAATCCCGTTTCATTTGGTTGCTCATGAAGAATATCATTTCATTGTCAATTAAATCCTCCATTACCATGAATCTTCTTGTTTCCAGCCATTTTCTAAAACTCTAAAAGAATAGTGTGAGAGGCAAAAATCATGATAGGGAAAAAACATAATAAAGGGAGAGTACCATCAATATCTAACATCTTAGTTTTTCTAACATCTTAGGATAAAGTATAAGATCGTTACCATAATTCTTGGACTATAACCTATACGTATACTTATCAATTGGGACATACCTAGACATACTTTAGTAATATCTCTATGGATTTCACTAATGTTTTCGCATCCTAGTTTCCAATGGTTAATTAAACCTTCGCTCTGATACCAACTGTAATGACCCAAATCTTGACGTACATGGACATTACATTTCTTTTGCGGAATACTTAATCATGGTGAAAGATCTTCAACATCTCCCATAAAGATCTTCCCCTTTTGGTTTTCTTACTTAAAACCGTTCTTTATATCCTGTGGAAAGGAAAACATAAAAATGGTGATCTAAAATGCTCATTAAGGGTAAACATAAAGAAGATAAAACAATCCATAAACATTTGAATGCAGAAACATGAACATAAAATCTAAACAACAAAATCATGGGAAAAGACATAAATCATGGAAGTACGTAAGGCATATATCATAAAGGAACATCAATCATGATAAAATAGCCTGGGAATAAAACATGCTATTGTTTAAAACCATTAAGCACAAGATATGATTTCCATAGTAGCCAAGGCATTGCTGCCAAGACCATCTTAGTGGACAAAGTCCCTTTCTGAATTGAGTTTAGTCCTCATTCCAGTCTAGTATTACTGAACCAGATTAACATACCGTTCTAGCCATGTCTATCTCATGAGATATAAATCATTACCCAATGCATTGGAGGGAGATATAGGTCCAACCCATCTTTTAATGAAATCATTCTTATTTGTGCCACAACATGAACATAAATAATTCATCATTACCCAAAGTATAAAATGGGTTTCATAAACGTCATCCCATCTTAACAGAATCCATACAAAAAAATGGATATCATTTTATCATAATAATAATAAAAACATGTAAATAATAGGTTCATTATACTTGAAACATAACCATACTAAATAATATCATCTTAGATGAAAAATATTTTTGACAAAAAACTTCAAATGAATTATTGAGGAAAATATCCTTTATTCTTTGAAATCATTTTATTTTCACAAAATGAAAATGAATTTTAAAATAATAGGATTTTGTTGAAAATAATCATGAAATTTTTTAGAGGATGATTCATTGAAATAAGTTGTTATGAAGCCGTAAAAATCCATTCACGTTGTATAAGATAAAAAAAAATTCTTCTCATACTTTTGCTGGAAACGTCAAAAAGTACCTCATATGGTAAACAAAATAAGGATTAATTACATACCTTCTATTAAAAGTCAAAAATGGGTAAAAATCACTTTAAACATAAATTAAACCCTTTTTAGAAAATAGGATCATGGATGATAAATATAACCCCAGTAAATAATTATGAATAAGAAATATCGGATAAAAACGAGATTGCAAAAGTTATCCCTTACATTATGTCTGATATACTTCATATATATCCGAACCTCATGTATAATGACTTAAATAATGTAATTGAATTATTAAAGAATCATATTCATTGTTATGATGTCATATATGGTTTAATTATGACTTCATATTACCCGTTCTTTTTTCAATTCGATGTAAAAGCAGCGATTTTGGGTAAAATAGTTTAATTTATTGTACATGTTTCAACTTGTTGTTCTTGATATTATTAATAATATCCTGATTTACATAATTTCATAATATAAAACATTATTTATATATAATATATATTCATCATATACACATATATATATATGATATATCGATAAATGGAATGAAATACACCGTACATGGAGACGGTAGGCCGTACGTACGCATGAATGATGTTTTTGTTTCTTTATTGAATTGAATGGAATTATGTAGAGGACATACATACATACATATATATATATATAAATCCAGTATCATTATTATGTCATATATTTCATTATTATTCATTATATATACTTTATAATCATTCATGAATGGTTATCATGGAGAATGAATCTCATCACGTCGTGGAGACAGTAGTCCGTACGTACGCATGAGCGATGATATCATTCCCATGATCGTGGAATTGTATTAAAGTGTACATATAGTATTTCAGAATCAATATCACTTTTCAATAATCATATATAGTTATTTATTTACACCATTATACCCATCCAAGTAAGGTGGTGGTTGAAAATAAATTACACCACGGCGTGGAGATGGTATTTCGTACGTACGCACGCACGGTGATTTTGGTTTCTGTAGGATGGATAGAAGGTGAAATAGGGTTGGTTCATATTTATAATAACATATCAGTATATATTTAATACTTATGTTATTACTTTATAATCAGACAACTAAAGAATAAGAAGTAGAAGAAGAAACAAACATGAGAGATTCGGAAGAAGAGATTACCTCTTTTTCGACGCAGCTCCTTTATGATTCCTCTTAAGGAAGTAGAGTCGGTCTTTTGAGAAGTCCAGAAACACGGGAATGTTTCTAGGGAAGTGGAGAAGAGAATTTTCAGGTTTTGGATGAGTTTCAAGGCTCAAGAGGGTGTGAAGAGAAGAGGGAAGCGGTGCCATTTTTATAAGGGAGGAGAGGGGAACCTTTGGAAAACATAAAATATTATTTTATAATAAAGTCATATTCGTTTTATAATTTCTAAAAATTGATATATTTCGAAGCTAAAGTGGGGATGGGTCGAAAATATCTCATCCAATAGGTTTTAGACAAGTTTAGGTTACTATTTTAACCTTATCTTTTAGATTTATCTATAAGTTATATAATTTAACTTTTACCATATCTTCTTGTTTTCTTACACTATATGGTTAATAAACATACTATAACACGCAAAAAGTACCCCAATTGGTTCATTATTTATATATATCCTTATCTAAGTCATTTGGCCGATTATTAGATTTTTTACGAATAAAATAACAATTAATAATATAATATTTGTTTTAAAAACTATTTTATGTATATTTTGACACTTTTTGGTACACGATTTTTGTGAAAATCATAACAGCATGATTAGTTCTTAAAAAGTTAATTAAATCAATAAAAACATGACATATTTACCTATAAAATTATTTTAATTCATAAAAAGTCTAAAATTACATTTATTTGGGTATTTATAACGTCAATTATGTTAATATTTTATTAATAAGGTAATTACTGCATCATCATTGTGTCACAAATACATTAACTAAATTAATGTCTAAAAATTATAAATAAAATACCATTATGTAGGAAATATTTATATATTTCTAAGGAATATTTATAGTCCATTTTAGCTTATGTATAACCCTATGTTAAAAAGGTTTTAGTTATCAAACATTGATTTTAAATATTTTATTTTTTCATTAAATAAAATTATAATAAATGTCCTAATATAATCCAAGTGCTCCTAAAGAGTAATACTTTATCCCTAATATTTTTTTGGTCGAATTATACAATTTAATTAGGACATGTGTTAGGGTAATAATAATATCATTTTACCCTTAATTACACTATTTACTTTTAACCGTGGTAAATAAAAGTAAAAAAGTTTTTATTCACCAAAAATTATTTTTATCATATTGAAACACATTTTACTCCTTGATATTTACCGTGTCTCTCAAATTTTAAAAGTTGTACTCACAGAAGCAGTAAAATTATGTTTTATGTAAATTTTCAAACTCTCATAGGAGGAGGGTAAAGGATGGTGAAAAGTTCAATAAAATTTTTATATGTCTAAAATTATTATAAAATGACTCCAATGAATTATAGTGAACTTATATAGGTATTATGTATCAATTTTGACATAAAATAAATTTAAATAAAATAAATAACTATTTATATAAATAGTCGGGTTTTAAATAGTAACCCATTGTTTTCACTATTCGTCAAAAATGGAATGTTTTCAGAAAAATACCATAAATTCACCCTAAAATAGTTTCGATATTCTGAATCTAATAATGAAGTCCATTTTGAATGATAAAATTCATAATATTTTAAAAAGTGGGTTTTATTATTCATAACTGCTAGTTTGTATAATATTTTAATAACATATTGTTGTTTAGTGAATCATTGTATTGCGTACAACACATGCTATCATGGAAGGTCGCGATTGCATGTAATGTAAGCCAAGTCAGGGTTGTGTGTAATGCAAGACTCATTTGTTGTTCCGTATAACAGATTCTAACCGTATTTTATTTATACATTGAATATATATATATACACACTCAATGTTGCGTAGAATAAATACTATCAAACGAACTTGAAATTTTGTGTAACATGATCCAAGAATAGTGTTGCGTATACTGCAAGCTAATACGGTGTTGCGTATAGTGCAAGATAATCTGGTTGTAGCCTACATCAAAAGATATGAATGATATTAAAAATAATATATCTTATAAAATCCTTGGGTGTTATAATAATGGATATAAAAAAACATATAAATAAAAGAAGAAGTATAAATAGATTATACTGGAAGTAAATGAATGAATGAACATTATATAACTAAATAATGATCAAATGTTTAAAAAACAAATCATATAAATGATGATAATGTTTTTCAGGTCTCCAAAAACAAATAATAAATATGAATACCTGGCATCAAGAATTACATTCTATACAAAATAATAAAAAAACATTCCAAATACAATCCAATCATCCCCTGCACTGGCCCAATCATCTGCTACTAATATCAAGTCTAAAGGATAAAATAAAGTCAATTGTCCACCACAGGATGCTCCCCCTTATCTACAAATGCATCCATATAATATTATATCATACAATTGGTCACCCAAATAGGGTGTTAGATAACCCTCATTTGGCCACCAACAACAATGTCTATACAATCTAGTCTATGAATATAAACTAAAATTGTCTGTAGGTATATATGAAAGACAAGATAATATAATAATTTAAATAAACAGCCACCTATATCATCTTCAGCCACATTATTAGCATGTGATCATTTAATTAATTATTTCCTAGTTTATAAAAAGTTTCAACCATACAATATTTGATTGAGATAAAGTTAAAGGATCCAAGGTGAACCAAGTCATCCTATTATGGTTGACTTGTAACCATTTTTTCGATTTTCAAAAGTCGGTTTACGAGTTTCTGGAATCCAAGTTTAAAATCAAAAACTTAAAACAAGAGAATCACAAAATCAGAGTGCTCAACCAACCCATACATACACATCATAATAAAAAAACTCTTCTCTGAAACCCATGCATGATTCATATTCTCCGGAAGCCATAACTGATTCCCATTTTGGCGATCTCTAGTAGATTTCGCTTTGAACCTGACTCCTAAGCTGATCAACTATTGGCTGTTCAGGTGATGTCCTTTTTACCACGCTACCATTCTTAAAAGCCACTGTCACCTCACTATTCCTCTTAGAGAAAGATATAGTACACATCGGCCACGAAAGGAATGAATAATCTCTCCTTGGTGATCTTATTGAAGTAGTAGAAAAAGGCCCCTTAGCTGTGGCCAATTTATGATTCCCACTTTGAACAACATCACTGAACGAGCAACAAACATGGCCACTCAAAATTTCCTTCCCTCCCCCAAAAATCACCCTTCCTTTACTGGTTTTCTCCGATATACCCAAAATAGAACTCCCTGCAATGTTCTCACTCCGTTGATCTGGAGTTTTATTCTCTATTAAAGGTGGGCGTTCACCCTCTGTAGTCAACTTCCAAGAAGCTACGACATATACCTCATTCACACCACCAACATCTTGAAGATCCTCCTCCATCAAAGTGGCGTTCCTGGTAAAATTGCAGCTATCTTCCACAGACAAAAAATATGGAACGTGCCCCATGTAAATAGCCTATTGGTCCTCCATAGCCTCCTCTCCAACCATAGCAGTTACATTTTACAAGACTTCAACCGGCTGCCTATCAAAAACCTCCTCACCATCATCCCTTCCTCCAAGACCAGCCTCTTACAGCTCTGCGGCCTCCATACCATCAGAAAGTACATAAAACCTGTTACTCAGTGAAAGAAAGATAGCAGCCAATGGATCCAAATCTCTAGATTCCTTAGCACTCACCAGCAAAACTATCACCACTGAATTAAAATCCCTTCCATCCCAAACCTTTCCAGCACTCACACTACCCAGTGAGATAGTAGAATCTCTAGCGTCTTGCCTAAACCTGTGAAATATCCCAAAAACTACTATATTATTCTAATGTACCATACCATCCGAAGCTATATAATCACTTCTTCTCTCAAAGGAAACCTTACGAGACCCATCATTTTTACCTTCCAAATCCGGACTAGCCACATCAGGACACCTCCATCTATCAGCAGGTCCTCTCAACCTCTGGTCTCGACTCAACTCCATGTATGCTTCAAAACAAGTACCATTATAAGTTCTCACATGGGCATTTTACTCATCGCGATGGATCCCCCTTGACCGTGGAGGATGTCCCCTACGACATACCTCCGCCGAATGACCCAGCCTCCTACAAGAACCACAGAACTCGGTCCAATATTCATACACAACTTGTTCCTTGAAATGATACCCTTCTCCAATTTTTATCCAAACAAAGTCAAAAGGAGTGTGAGACACCTCAATTTCAACACAAACCCAGGGTTTCACAGGATGGAAAACTACCTCGGTTCGATTATCAGCACAATGAAATCTTCCTACCATGCTGCCTAACATGAGAATAATTGAAGGATTTTGAAACAGCAAAGGAAGTTTTGGAAAACGTACCCAAACTGCGATTGAAGGAGAATCGCAGTTCATATGAAGGTCGAATGACCTGAACAGAAGAAGAAAGTGATAACCCTTGAAATAGTGAGGAGCCCTCGACCACTCTTGAATGAGGTCTGCCTCCATCTTGAAGCGAATCATAATTTGTCTATTTTCGAGCTATCCTACCACTACTTGTTCCTGAAGATCCCAAGAACCAAAGATGAAACAGTTGAAGTCGTCCACTAAAGGCCTCTTCCTCTTGAACCGAGCCACAAGGGTGTGATTCAATAAGCTGAAAGATTCCATAAACTCGGATGAAGAGAGGTGAAGATTCAGTGCCCCATTGACAAGATCTGGAGACAATAATAAAAGGGTATACTATGTAAAAACCAATGAATCCATGACCTCAGTTGTAAATCCAACTCATATTAATAACATGCAGTCTAGAAAAAGGGATCTGAGTTTAATAGAAGGGGTATATCCCAATTAATTCCACTATAAAAGTATCTAACTATGTCCAAGGGTCTCATCCATGTTAATAATATGCTAATCATGATTGGGGGAAATGGGGTGTATCCATGGTTCTAGATGTCTAATGATATCAATATGGGTCTATGGATTAAATTTAGGGAATCTAAATATTTGGAAGATAGAGATGAGATCCTATTAAGTCAAGATGAGCATCCAATAATAGACACATGCCATGATCCAAGATGGGTATCTCCCTTGGGAAATGGCTACCAAAATTATATTGGAATAATTTGACTGCTTACAAAATTCTATCATAAATTAATGGATAACTCAGTATATCCACTCTTATAAATAAAAAAGGTCCAAATTCGATAGTCACATTATAAATAATTCAGTTTTAAATTAATTACATGTTATAATCATGACTTTTTTATAATTTAATTTGTTCATTCCATTAACATTCAATATTGGGACAAGTTATATCAAGGATATGAAACCATTTATAACTTTATTTACATAATTATTTAGTAGGTTAATTAATTTAACTTTCTTAATCATGACAAAGAGTTACAATGACATGCAACCAATTCTATTTATTATTCTTAATTAGTATATTCATTCCATTTCCTTTTATTAAGAATAACCAGTTAAATTGGGACATATAACTAATCCCCAATTCATATAAGTGAATTCCATGTGATGTTAAAACATGAAATTCGCATAATTATTAATTACTTAAGTTAAAACACATACATTTTTATGGCTAAGTCCAAGCGCACCCGAAAAATGGTTTAAATAGTCATCATAAGCTACTAAAAGCATAATAGTGGAAACACCAAACTATGGGTGGTTAACATTGAGGTTAAATCCTCCAATGATGTGATGAATTTAAATATAATGGGCTCAAAATAATGATAAAAATTATTATAATAATAGAATATGAATTTAATAATAAATGACATGTGATATATACATTCACCCAAAGATGAAAATTTCCGAAATGTCGAGACATTGAGGGATACTTTATAGACCACATACCATATACTTGTAGCACTCACTTCATCCAGTATATGACTTAATATTGGAATAGATCATAATATAGCAGAAGATTGGATCAATGACCTAAAAATAGAGAAATTAAACTTTAAACAATATAACATAACTAATAGAACGGAGTAATGGTAAATGAAACTAAGGATAGAAGAGATTTCCTGGTGGAATCCAACGAGTCCAAAGTGATCAAATGAATGTTTAAACAATGAACTAGCATAAAAAAAATTGAATAAGGGTTTGGGAGATTACATTGTTAAAAAATGTGTTCCCCTTAACAATGGAAATAAAATAGGAGTAGGGGGTATGATTATAATACTTGTATGGCAGAAATCATTATTTTACAAATGAATTTCACGGCCGCATTGTATGGCTACACTACTGGAATCATTGTGCATGAACTGTGTTCCTTCGACTATCCAAGGAGGGAACCTGCATGGTTTTACCACATGGTTTGAGAAATGGTGAACCAACCATAC
The DNA here is from genome assembly GCA_963277665.1 of Viscum album. Lineage (NCBI taxonomy): Eukaryota > Viridiplantae > Streptophyta > Magnoliopsida > Santalales > Viscaceae > Viscum > Viscum album. Next base: position 32,184,451 of record OY728159.1, read on the forward strand.
GATATGACTATTTTAAAAATAAAAAATGTCCCGGAATAGGTGTGTGGATATGGGTGCATAGTTAGCTAATGCCAGGTTCCATAATTTTCTCTCTAAAATTACCTACATGTTTAGGGGAAACTGGGAAGACTAGATTTTATGGATTTTACAAAAATTGAGTCCCACATCAATTCTACATCATTCGTGGTTCCTAGCTTCGAGAACGCCACTCCCTAAACATTCATGGACTCATTTTTCATTAATATTAAGTCATAAATACTGTATTATAATGATATTTAATTAATACATACCTCATATAAAATCCAACTTCATACACTAGGTTTATTGTTATATAAACATTTCATTATAAACTTTTTTTTAATTTTAAATAGGGTATTATTACGTTTCTAAGTGGTTTTGGTCCAAAATAAGGAAAATCATCTTTTTTATAATACTAGATGTATAATGTGCATATTTTAGGTTATTATTTTTGTTGAAACTTAGATGGAACCATGAATTAATTATGTAATTTTCATTTCACATGTGCACAACATGGGTTACACAAGAGGTGCATAAGTTTCTTCATATCATGTGGGTTAATGGGAGTCAATGTGAGTTTGTTTGGGGCATAGTGTATTTCTGTATAGCATGAAAATTATTTGGTAAACTATGTGAAAATTATATGAAATGTATTTATTTTTTATAGTACCTTTTGGAATGGTTATGAATCATTTTCCCTAACTATAATTGGTTCCAACTAGAACCATGTGTTGTGGGTTATTCTCAGAAGTTTGTACCACATGGTTGGAACATGGTTAGTAAAACCATGAGTCCAAACCATGAGTTTTTTTTCATATTTATTTAATGTTTTTATTTATTCTTTCCACCCTTTATTACATATAGTTTTGACCTCATTTTTCATTATTATTTTTCAGTATGGGGGGGGGGGACATGCCCCATAAGATTTCATCAACAATCCCTATTGATTTCGTGTTATTTTTCACATTATTTATAGTGTATTTGAAGTTTTAATTCATATTTTTTTTTATCATTTCATAACCTAAAGTAATTTCCCTCCCCAAAATTATTCCCCCACTTGAGAACCATATCCAATCTTCAAGATCAAAATGATTTTTAAATACTTTAGAAGCAAATTTTAAGCCTAGAGTAGTATATAAAAGATTCTAATTTGTTATTTATGTACACGGGGGGTACATGTTACAAAATAATTACATGGTAACATTCCAGAGTGGTGTCTTTAGGGATGGATTAATATTATTTAAATGATTTATTATATAATTACACTGCATGAATAAAGCATTTTGTTTTTAAAAGGAATATAATCAGATTGAGGGATTGTCAAAAACCCATGATATAAGACAAGTATTTGATAAAATTTCTCAGTGGATTTTTAAATAATTTGTATATTTGAAGTGGGGGTATGACATTAATTAATCATTAATGTGTGATTGTGATGGTTTAAAAATTATTTTTAAATTTAATGAACTTAAACTAATTTATGAATAAAAAATTCTTAGTAATTGGGGTCTCGAGTTGAACTAAAATTATTCTAAATTTGGTGGTCTGTTTTTGAAATAAAAGGGTTCTTATCCCCAACTAGCATCCGAATTTCAAAAGGGGGTTCTCATTCCCTCAATGGGAATTTTTAGGATAATGATTGGAATGTCAATAATCCTTTTGATGGATATCTTGATTAATGATTTTAAAAGGAAATTGGGAATGTGGGTTCATAAAAGTGTAAAAATGGAATGTAATATCATGTGAAATGTGAAATACCACTTAGATATTTATGTAAAATGGTCTTATAAATGCTTGAGACAATATTTTAGCCAAATATGTTTAATTTTACTATTAATTCTTGAGACAATTTATGTATTTTTTATTATCATGAATTTTTTTATGTTTATTCATGGATATGTGATTGAGGAAGTTGGTTGTGAGGTTGTAGGAGGTGAGGTGTGAGTAATTATAAATAGAAAACATATCATTGGTTTGATTTTTAGTTTTTCACCACCATTGCATTTTCTATGGTGTCCATGGGTTATAACTGATGAATTTTGTTAGGGATATCCTTAGTATAGATGGTGGGTCGATTGAGAGTGTTATTAGAAAATATGATATTGTAATATAGAAGGGGAGGTGTAACTTTTTATGATTGATATTTTTTTGATCTTGTAGTGGACAAGGGCCAACTGAGACATTTATTTTTACTTAATTTGGTTTGAAAAATTGTTATGTTAATATGTTCATTCATGATGGAATATGTTCTTTGTTATCAATTCAATTCATTTATTACTAGATCTTAGGCAATGTTACTACCCATGATTTTATGAAATATCTCATTTTAAATAAATTTAGTTTTATGATAGGTTTCTTAGACTCATCCTTGATTGAAAATGAATCATATTTTAGGATATTTTTATAACAAAAATGATTAATTGGTGTACTAAAATATAAAAAATGTGTGGATTAAATATGTGTAAATTGATACCATATGTTATTAATTAATTTAACAATAAAATAAAAATTATTTCAATATAAAATAGTTATTTGTATAAAAAATTGTTTCTATGTGAGCAATGTGTTTATTAATAATTTATAAAGTCACTATTGTTGAATTATTTTTATTATACTTATATATTATAAATTGAATCTATTTCTTTATCATTAATCTAATATTTTTTCCACACATAGGATTTTAAAATATAATTTCTATGCATAAATATGTGTTTTTCTATAAAACAGTGTTTTTCGCCATTTGCCAAAATATTTTAAAATTAACTTATTTCACTTATAAAATTGAGTGTTGAAAAATGTATTCCATATTTTAAATTAGGATGTTAATTTTTTTAGGTAGACCCATTTTTATTTTTTGGAATTATGAATACTAATGGTGGTTAAATATAACACATCAGTAAAGGTAAAATTGGGTTAACATTGGTTAAAACTAAAAGTTAATGACAAAATTTTTCATCCTAATTCATATTCTATAAAGTTAAATAGAAAATTATCACATTAGTGTAAAAATTTAATTGTTTAAGGGAAAATTATTTAAAAAAATGATAGATATAATAATAAAAGAAATAAAAATATGAAATGTCACATTCATTCGGTCAAATATGAATTAAATTTTCATATAGGGAAAAAAGAAATTTCTGAACAAATCATAAATTTTATTCTGATCAATAAATTTATTTTAATTAGTTTAATTAATTTATAATTATTATTAATTATATAATTTACTTAAATTCATATGAAATGTGAAAAAAATATATTCCCAAAAAATCAAAAAATAAAATAGTTGAATTTTAAAAAAATAATATTAATATATTTTCAGTGAACTATTGTGTACCAAAATTTTTTAACATACATATTACATATTATGACTATTTTAAAATTTTATTTTTGAATTCCACTTTTGTATTTGCATCTTCAAAATCAAATGAAATAAATTGTTATAAAATTTTATATTAATGATATTTTATAGTATATAAAATTTTATTAAATGTGTTAAAATGACTAATAATATAATCATCAACCATGTAAACAGAATATGGTATACCATATAAACAATGGTTTATTTTTTATTCATTTTTCAATTAATTATAATATTCTTGACCCATTATGATGGAAATAGTTATTACCACATTTAAGGTAAATAATGATTAATGAAGGGGTTAATAAAAAATATAAGGTTTAAAATGACACAAAAAATCTAAATTTAATTATATGTAGTTATAGTATTGAATCCAATTATTTAGTAAATTAATTTATATTAGGAAAAATTTATATTGACAATTACATTATAATATATTAACATATTTTGAAATTCCCAATAGTTCCTCTCCTGACCTTAAAAATGGACACCATTAGTTATCTTGTTTACACCACCTTGAGTATAATAAAAAAACCCACCATTTCCAATTATAAACATACTTACTCACATTATTGAGGTTATTTTACTCCTAATAGACTAACACTAGGATTCAAAAGTTGAGATTTAAAGTAGTTCTTTCTAAGAATATGTAATCACCCTAACTAAAGGCATTCTCTTTAATTATTCTTTTACATACTAAAAATAATCTTTTTTTAAGTAACAAATTTATTAAAATAAATGTACTGAAATATTATTATTATTAATAAACCATCATTTTCCACACACTTTACTATAAAATTAGAACTTAATTTATCAATTGTTCATACGTATAAGTTACAATCTTGATGTTGTGATGCCATTAATTTCTAAAAAAATTATTTTATTGATTTGTATTTTTATAGGATTAATGATAATTTGTGTTATTTATGATATTTAGGACATAATTTTTCTTTTGTAATGATAATATAAAATTTACCTTTATACATTCCAATATGTTCTAAAATGATAACATCGCTTGTGCATACTTGTAGACTACCACATATATTAAGTGATGTGATTTATTATCATTCATACATTAAATGGATTTTAAAAAGGGTTTCGTTTCTTAATATATATTTTAAATATGATATTATATTAATTCTGTAGTGATGAATTATTACATACCTTACTTTTTTGAATTCTTTGAAAAGTAAATAGAATGATCATGCGTATGGACAACCTAACATCTCCATAAAGTGTGTAAATAATAATTCTATTTATAAATTAAATGGTTGAATAAAAATATATATAATTATTAATTTTTATTTTTATATCATGACTAACATAATTTATATAATGTAACAATGAGTAATTTTAATGGATTGGAACTGTAGGATTGAAATTATTATGAAAAAATGAAATAGTTAACTCAGGAAAAACATAATTTTAAGAAGTAATTATTGATAAATTGTTTTTTAAATGTTATAAAGTGATTATATATGATTTTTAAGTATGTAAATGACTTTGTTATAGATTTCTAATCAATTTAATTTTATCATAGAGTACGATAGAGCACTTTTTTATAATTGGAACATGAGGTTAGGGTTTTATGTTACACTCTCATTATTTAAGAGGATTGATTATGATTAAGAGTCTAATAATAAAATTTATTTATCTAAATAAAATGAATCTATAGATGATTTAAGAAATAAAGAGTCTATTTGTATTTGTTTAATGAAATATTTCTTTATTTTTCTCTTTGTTTGAACATCACGTTTTATCTTTTCCATTTATTGTATAAATATTTTCAAGATGGTTTTCAATATTTATCTATAATTTTTTATTTTCCATTTTTTCTAGGATTTAATTTTTAGGAAATGAATTAAAAGTAATATTATTTAAATTTTCGGAATGAGTTATTTTTTTAATTATTTTTAAAAATTGTGAATGTAATGTTATCTTTTAACATTGATGGTACGAAATGAATTTACTACTATCCTGGATGGTCAGTACTTTATAGATTTCTATATAAGTTTACATGTTTCTTATCAAGGAAATAATTTTACAAAATATTTTCCAAATTTTTTTATTTTTATTTTTTTTAAAAAAATTACAATATAAATTATCACATGAAATATTTCAGATTTTTTTTAAATATATCTTCATCTATGTCTAAATTTTTTTATATTAATTATGTGTTACTAAGGATATGATAGAATCATTCCATAAAATAATATTCCATTGATGTATTATGATGATAATGACTTGAGAATAATACTTTAAAACTAGTTTCCATTACATTAGATAATTATTTTATAAAAACTATTTCATATCCATGGGTTATGATAGGACGAAATGATGAAATATTAATAATTTTTTTCTATACTATTTATGAAAGGATAAATTTTTTATAATGTTGTGTAACACCTCTATTTGATTTTCATTATGTAATGGGTGTGACAATAATTATATTTCCCTATAATTTATTTGGTAAAGAGGTATATCTCATGAGATTAAAATGAATCAGATAGAGAGTGAACCCTGTTAAGGTTAAGAATATATCCACAATTATATCCTTGGGAGTTATCCTCTTATAATATAATGCTATTGGGATTGAAAAAAAATACACCATGATATCCTATGATGTAATCATTTACTAGTAAGGAAATGGGTTTCTATGCTTATGGGTATGCCACAAATCTACTCCATGTGCTAATGTTATGAAACCACGATGCATTTTCATTCATTCATGTATGATTTATTCCTTATTTACTATCCAAACATACTCCATGTCTCAATATTATGATCTATGATATATAGGGCATATTTTGAATATGTTATGATCAATTCATCATATCCGTATTCTCATGTTATGTCTTTGAATATACCTAGCTAACCCTTACTAAGAAACTCATCTCACTCTTTATTATATTTCCCTTCCCCTGATTAAGAAGAGTGTTATTATGTATGATAATTCTATGAAGGGTTCTAGTTATTAAAAACACAATGAGGTATGATGTGGTTCCCTTATGAACCATTTATTTAGGCATCATAGTTTCCAAATATACTATTGCTATACAATTATATCGCGGGTCATTAGATTACTATAATTAATATGCATATATTATAATGTGATAGCTTTGTATGAAAAGTATAATTCATTATAGGCGTTATAATATAATTTTATAGTTAATCATTGGAATATAGTATGAGAAAGCATTAGTCACAAAATGTAGGATAATCCTAATTAATGGAGAAAGTCCAATTTCACTATAAATAAAGGAATGTGGTTTTCAAAAACCATCATCTATGTATGAACACTATTAGTAAACATTGTTTTTTAAACAAAATACGATTAATAGAAAGAGTCATTATTTAGACATCCTATAATTTATTTTTCAGGATTATATGGGTTTCTATTACGATTAATGTTTCTTACAATAATATTTTTTATTATTATCATGGGACAAAGGATAAAGAACCAATTTTTTTGATAAATGTGATGGAAAATGAAATTATTGTCCACTATAGAATTGAAATTTAATAGGATCTATAATGATTTTTTTTGATTTTTCCTATAGAACATTGTCAGATTATGAAATTGAAGAACAAAAATATGACAAAATGAGAGGGAAGTTTTGTGTTGTGTCCTTCATGATAAAATTTCCACTTTCTTCTACTAGGTGAACTGATCCACTAGTTGTTGTAAAATAGACCAGCATAATTGAAAATATATTTTCCACTATTGGGAGTTCGGAGCATAAAAAATTAATTTTGGATCTCTATCATTTGGATTGAGAAGTGTTTCAACTATGGACTCATGTTAAGAATAATATATAATATTATGGAATTAACTCTACATATCAACATGGATTTATGATACATTTTCCTAATAGTTATATTATTTTTATTCATTATATAAAAAAGGAGAAGGAAATTATTTATCAAAATAATAATTATTATGAGTATAATGGTACATTTCAATAATTATTAACATGTCTCAAAAGGTATGTTTTTGGTTTTTCTTACAAATATAATATAATGGTGATCGATTAATTAGTGGCCTAAAAACAATCCTTTAAATGGAATTATTTATATAAGATTTCAATTTCTATGAAGAAATCATTTTATTTTTAATTAAATTAGAAATTGGGATTTTATTTTCTAATCAAACTCATGGATTTGATAATAAAGAAAATAATGACATTCAAAATAATCTATAATAACCAAGGATACAAAAGGATGAGAGTTCCCTTGTGCCCAATGTGCAAATGTATACATATATGGAATAGTATTCAGGGGTCTGTTAAATGTTTTATCTCTATAAATTATTGTTATCCTTTAGTTGAATACTAATGTGACTCTAGGAATTTAGTAAATGATGAAAACAAATAGAAAGATAAACATAAATCACCATCCACACACGAGTGTATAAAATGCATGTTATTTATGCGAAAATATAACTAGGGATCAAATAAAAAGAATAATGATGATGATCGACGAAATCTACCTCTTAATCCAAGAGAGGAAGGCAAATATTCTCATATCACTATTCTTTTTGAGGGATGTGATTAAAACATGGGTTAAGTAAAAGTTACCATTCACCTGAGAACATTTAGTTCCTAAATTTACTCTAGAAATAAAAACTATTTTATTTTTGAATTAGTTTATATGGTAATAAAAATGACACCCCATCAATAAAATGTTTAATTATAAATTAAAATATCTAATGGTACAATGATTTCATCTCATTTTTGTGATTATTATTCATTTTAATTTTTATTGAATATATATACTATAAATTATGTTATTCTCCTTCTTTTAAAAGTTTATGTTATCTTATGTATGATTTAAAGTTTCATTATAAACACCACATTACTCACAGTTGATGGGAAATCACATTTGATAATCCAAAATATCCTATGATCGTATTCAATTAAGATTTTAAATATGAACTTAAAGTTTAAATTGAATCCATTATATGGGTCTTGATTCCTTTTAAAATGGGCTTTTTATCCAAGTTTGTTGGGGGGGGGAAATCTACATTGAGAAAATTCATATAATATTGGATTTTTTAAAATTTTTTTAAATTTGATTCATAGTCATCCAATAAGTATTAAGTTTATTTTATTCATATAACTTATACATAGTGCTACAAATATATTTAATACTCCATATATAATATCCTAAAATGAGTTGCAAGAATTTAAGAAACACCACATGGAGAATCTTGACATCTAATTTATTCATCCGTGTTCGACACATTGGGATTCCCCTATTCTTTTTTTGTGAAGACTTATTATCAATAAAACTCTATATTTATTGTAGAGAACATAAAACTATCAAAATGAATAATCGGTATCCTTTACCTCAAATTCATTCCCTATTTGATGAACTATTATGAGATCAATAGTTTTATATGATTGAGTTTCATTTTTTATACCATCAATTGATGGTTAAGAAAGAGGATATATCCAATATAGAATTATATGCATGGTATGGACACTATGAATATAACATTATCCCATTTGGTTTTTCTAATACCCATAATATCTTCATGGATTTAATAAATATAAACATTATAGATTACATTCAACAATCTTTGGTGGTATATATTAATGATATTATTATTATTCAATTGTTAATTAAGACTATAATATAACATGTGTATTATATTCAAGACCCTAAGTATAATGTGTATGAAAATTTATAATGCGTAAATTTTTGAAACATAATGTTTTAATTTTGGGTTATATGGTATCATGAGAGGGTATATCAGAGGAGAAATCTAATAAAAAAACTACAAATCCTTGGATTATAAAATCCTGTATGTCTAAGGACTATTGTATTCCTAGATTGGATGCATTTTATAAAAACAGTTTCGTTAGTTTTTCATTATTTTATATCCCACTCACTAACTTATCTCAGAAGGGAACCATGTTCATATGGGAAGACGAATGGGAGGAAAATTTCAAGTAACATTGGAGGTGATTATTTAGTGTAGCAATGATATCATTAACCTATAGTTCATCGGGGATTATAAATTATAGATAATCATTAATGAAAATAATAGGATGAAATATCATTTAAAATTACATGGTTATTTCATATGACTCATTAAAATTGAATGTTCATGATAAAAATAACCCACCTCTTGATTTTGGAGTTTATTGAGGAATGTATTCATTAAATATATTAAAGCATTATCTTTTTAGAGAATTGTCTGATATATACCCTGATTATAAATAATTAGTGTATATATTTTGTTAAAATGAGGTAAATATCTTCCAAAGATGATTCTTTAGTTTTAGGATAGACTATTCTTACTAAATACATTACTGCCTTAGAAAAATGAATAAGTTGCGAGATATGCAGAGTCAAAAAGATAATTCTATATTATATACGATGAGGATAACAAAAGATTATATATTTCTATATTTTCAATTCATGTATTTAGAAATCTTATTAGAAGTTGTAATATCATAATTTCTCAAATGAGTGTTTAACCATCTATCTATTATATGATATAGGAGGTGGATAAGGAAGATGTTGAATAGTAGGAGTTGATCAAAAACGTTTTTTGTATTGAACAGTGATTGTATGGAATTATTTTTTTGAGGGAAATTCTATTGAGCTACATCACATAGATACTATGAAAGCAAATATTAATGTCTGGATTTTAATATAAACCACATTGTTGTGATAATTTTAGTCCCACATAACCAAAATAAAGGCATACCAATCACAAGAAAAATAAAAGGATAGAATAAAAAAAATAGAAAAGTCAAGAGTTGAATGCCTCATTATAGAAATGCATCCATTTTTCCGATTTTTTTCTTGGAAACAGACCTATAAAAATAAGTCCCTCAACACCCCATGTGTGGAATTAATGGATCTGTTCAATAAAGTTAGTAAAATTATATTATAACACCATTATTTTCTTCCCATGAATCTATAATGTTAAATACAGACTATAGGACATGTATGTTCCTCAAACAAATTTTCCAATGAAATACGAAATTGAGGTTCTCAATCTTATATCTATTTTTACTCACTTTATCTTATTATTTTAGTAGAAATAGTGAAGTTTACTCTTTTTATGGTTATAATTTCCTTATATTAGTATATTAAATTTCAATAATGGGGTAAGATAATTCATTTAATTTAGAATTTTAGGGTCTTGTAGGATTAACTATGGATGTTTTATGTCGAATATCATTGAATAATATTAATGAGAGTAATTATCTAAAACTATATTTTCATTCCATGATTATAAGATTCTTTTTATGAATCTGACTCATATATTGGAAAATGGGTATTTTTTACCATGAATCCATAAATTTAGGTATATTTTTTATAATATTTTTTGTATATTGTACTCTTACATATAAAATGTGGTATTTATATTATATACAATCAATGATTTTTGTGGAAAAGAATTCAACAGAGATAATATTATTATTTTGGGATGAAAAGGGTACTAATAGGTAATTCCATGAGGAAAAGTACCCTACTGATCAAAATGACACTCTAGATTCTCTGAGTTCACATTATTCACACTCAGCATCAGAATCAAGAGAGAAAAAAGGAAATTAGTATAAGCATAAAAGAAGTGATTTAAGTGGAACATGTGGTGGAATTTTCTCCCAAATCAAGTTTTATGAGGGACATGATTGATATAAATGAAAAACCATGGTTATTCCAAATATCAGAGATGAGTGGATCCTTGAGAAAGGGAAGGAAATTTATATATTTATAACTCATACATAGAGGAATGGAAATTTCATATTTTATCCTGTAATGGGATTAGAATAATATGAGTTTATAATGCCAGTACCAAGAACTTATTCATGGATCCAGCTCTCATTTGGGTAATAGGTCCAATATAATTGGCCATATATCTCTTCAATTTAATATCACACTATAGGAAATCATATATTTTACACATCAATGTCATGTGATAAGTACCTACGAAGAACAATTTGACATCATGTTTTATGGACATATGATTTTTCTTAAGATCACATTTGACTTATTGATTGTTGATTTTCCATTCTAAAGTGATTAGAATGAAAATTTTCCATCATCTATTACTCATGAATATGAAAATTTATAAACTATGATATATGGATTACCGAATCCAAATAAGTGATATAGGATGAGTACGTAAGGCAAGGATGAAGACTGTGTTGGAAAATATTGTTTATTGAAAAATGATTTGGGGACTACATAGATAAGAGAGGAATGAGTTGAGGAAGAATATTCTTATGGTTGATAAGTATTCTACGGATGTTTTTTGTAGTTCCAAACCAGTGGATGTTATATATAGTCAAAACAGAAGTGTCCTTAGGAAACTAACATTATATTATCAACATCCAAGGAATGTTTATGAAGATTTGGATTTTCCTAGACACATAGTGTTATTTGTGTAGTGAATTTTTAAAAATATGTAAGGAAACATTTATTTGAAAACCTCTCCAAAATAAGATTAAATGTTTCCGATATAGGTCATATCCATATGAATGGAAATGATTTTTTATTAAATCATGGATGTGTGAGAGAAATATAGTTTTATAGTCATTATATATCATTTCAATGTGAGAAAAAAATCATTTTGTAAAAGAGTATGTAATGACCACAAACCATTTTTTAAAAAATATTTCAAGAATAAAGAATCCCCTAACATGGTATATTTTTGTAAGGGTCATTTTATGATTGAATAGAAGGGAACAATAAGGTTGAGGACAAGTATCATATTCTCTTACAAATATCCATATCTTACATATATTAATTACGGAATATTTACATTGAGGATATACATAAATATAATATTTAGGTATCCCTATGTATCTTATAAGCCTTAATATCAAGTCATAAATAGTTGTTATATGAATGTTCCCTATTAAGATTTGATCCATACACCAGGAGGGATATTTTTATGAAGAAATTGGAATCCAAAAATTGAAATCCATTGGTCCCTACATTTCCTACGATGAAAGAAATAAAGAAACACATTGTTCATTGAAAACATTCAGTTTGACTATTTTTGGAATGGAGGAAATATATCCCTTTTTTACGGTCATGTACTCAGGACCATGTTAACCTGACTATGAATTCATTTTCCTTAATCATATGGGGGGACTCTTTACCAAAAAAACATAATCCCATGTGAGCTATGATTATTGTGATAATCAAGGATTTATAATGGATTCTTTCATATAATAGATGTGATGAAAAACAATGACATTATTCTTCTTGTATCATGTGGTGTTAGTTATAGAACATTGTATCCAAGCATTGGAATATATATGACATGGGTACAACTAAAGACATACGTTCTTTTAGAAGACCATGAATCTATGTTTCGGGTGGTGTGGAAAATAATCAATATATTTTAATACCATACAATAAGGATGAAGTTTAATTGATGAAAAATTAAAGAAATAATAATTCTAGACAAAATCATGGAGGTTTTGGCGTCACTACATATCATGAAAAGGCTGGAATCAAGACACACAATGTTTCTTTGAGAAACAATAATGTTTACTATTATACAGTGGAGACAGATGGTACCCATGATCTTGGAAACTGTGATTGTTATTGGGAATTCAAGACTGTGTATATTCTATCATACATTATACACGAGGATGTAAATTTCAAACTAAAATCTTTGGAATCCTTTCATCATGTGAAGTGATGTGGGAAAAGTAAATAAGGAATGACCATAGACATTTTTTTAAAATTGGTTTCCATAATGATGTTTTTAGGGAATATGGAGACAAATGAGGTCTCTCATGATAATGAATTTGGCATTGGTTGATGTCTCTTTTAATAGTGGTTTATGGAGATCCAAAATGTTCCATCTTATGCATAGTAATAAATAGCGATATTATTGTGAAACTAAAATATTGTTTCTACATTACGAAGAACGGTAATAGTTTTTTGAGTATCCCTTGGATAGGGAGTATAATGTATGGAAGAAAAGTTTCATAATAATTAAATATGAATTTAAATACAAATATGAAATTAGGTATGGAGTTCCCCGAAAAGATCTGACTCAGTTTTAGGGAAGATGGTATTTTTTTCCATGATGGGCTCCTGAATGAGGGAACCCAATTACGATCTATTTCATTGTTCTTAATTTCTATTTAGGATATGGGGTGTTTTCATCGGTTTGTGGTAGGTACGGTGGACTATGTTTGGAGTCTCTCTACATATATCAATGAAGTGAGAATGAATCCATGAGTAGTTACAAAATGCTCAATATGAAGGTATGAACAACACACAAGTAGGGAAAGTTTTTTTGATTGAATATATACCCTGGAGAGGAGATTATGGAGTTTTTATATTTATTGTGATGATAAGATTCATTCCAAACATAGTTCTATGATGTGGCATTGTGAGAGACCAACAATGGGAGCATGATATTCTGTAGACGGAGGACACATGTCATCATGTGGCTTGATATTTCATGGGGTAGATAATACCATATAGTTAAAAAAATTGTGTAATGGATATTATGTGGAAGATGTTTTATTAACATCCAATGAATGAAATACAAGGATTGAATATTTTCTTCAGGGTACATAGGTAGGAAAAAACAATCTTATCAATAGGTCGATTCGAGGTTTGTCCTTAGATAAGATGTTTATGCATCACAATTTATCATTTTTATATATATATCAAGCTATATGTAGTACCTCAAAAAAGGATTAGTAGAATACCCACACTAAAGGTTCTCATCCTCTAAAGTATGAGCCAAAATGTTATGCAGTTTTATGTCATTCAACGAGGATGTTCACCATGATGTTTTACGTCATGTGGACATGAAATTAATTTTTTATATTATACATAAAAAGAATTACTATGAGAGAATTTTTAATTTTAATACCATGAGTAGAAAATCAAATCATAAAGATTAATGTTTTTTCTGGGTTTACAACTAGGAGGATGCCAATATAAACATTTTGGCGGGATAGAATCCTAGGTAACATATTGTTTTTTAGTATTTATATGGTTGTTTATAGGGACATATAGTCTAAGAGTAACTAAGTATATAATTAAGGAGAAAATAAATCTACACGTAGTCCTGTAAGATAGATCCCTAGGTAGGTCTAACACATACATAGAGGGGGACATTTGACATTGCACATAAACCCAACATAGAAGATCGTGGTGTTACTACATATCCTGTGATGACAGAAATCAAGCTACACATTGTTCTTAGATTGTGGTGTAGTAGATTAACTAAAGAAAGGTCATGATAATCAAAATTATGGACATATATATTATGTAATTTTATGTCATACAATGAGGACCTGGACCATAACATTTAAAGTCTTGCGGCCCGGATGTAGATAAGGGAGATCTCATATAAATCATATGGGGAATCCCAATTTAATTTCAATTAGGTTTATTTTTCAATATCATCTACAAATTCCATTGATTGGGTATTAAACATTTTGATGATTCCTATGGTTCCAAGAAGTTTAGATTCATACAACTCATACATTGGTTTATTTTAGTTTTAGGTCATATGATTGGGGTAGTTGGATTTCCATTTATCTCCATACATAAAGGACCATGAGGCTATGTAGTTTTTCAATTTATAGTTAGGATGTTTGTGTCATTCAATTTATAATCCTGTGATATGGATGATATTTTTTTATGACATGATTTATTTTGAAGTGGCTAGATTAGTGTGAGAACACTGAGATGGAGAAGGGTGAATCAAGGATCCATTTTTAGTTCATTTTTTTCAATTAAAAATATGTGAATGGGTAAAGCATCGATCCACTCTTATTGTGTCTCTCTTCCTCACCCCTATAAATTAATTAAATATAATGGTACATAACACAATGATTTAAAAGGATCTATACAAAGACCTACTCTATATTATATTGGTTATTATTCGCAACATGGATTCAATAATATAGTCACATAATCAATTAAATTGGTTGATACATAGTTATAATGTTTCTTTTTGGATTACACAAAGTATTTTCTTTATATTTTATAAATTGTGGGACCCAAATCCACACTGGCCTACTCCAGAATAGACACTGATGAATTATTTCTATGACTCTAACTGAAGAATTCCACCTTTTTTAAAGTATTAATACCCTATAGGCTGATTTTGTTTCTTCATCTATGACCATTCTATATCAAAGATTCCCATATAAATTTCAATTTTTTTTGAAAATCATGATTTTTCATCTCCCAGATTTTGGATCACCTGTATTTGATCAGTTACCCTAGTACAGCAAATGCTCAGGTATGTTCTTCTATATGGGGACGAATTTCATGCATCAATTATTAAGTGAAACTAATGGAATTTTTTTTCATTATTAATTATAAGTAAGAAGGTTATAAAATAATATAAAAAAAGTAAATCTTCTTGAATTTTTAATTAATATCAACTCAAATATAAATTCTTATAATATTAATCCCAATTTCAGTCTCTAAATTATGTACATCTTAGACAAGAAGCCAATTTTTTATATTCATTAAAAAATTCTACAATAGCCTAGATTACATCTAGATAATTTTCCACAAAAAAAATTCACTAATACACCAAAAAATGTCTGTATTTAGATATATTGTTGTATACTATCAATAAATTAATTTTATTACTTCGAAAGATATATCTAAATATTGAGATAAAAAAATAATTTTCCCTTACAATTATATGTATTGAATGTCAGTGGCACTACACACTGCACCATTATTCTAATAATATTTCCCAATTCTATGAAACGAACCCTTCAACTGAGAATCAATTATGAAATTTATATGAAAATATTTAGGGTTATTTTTTGGATTTAATACGTGATATCACTATGAACACACATATTAGGTTAAATATGTTCTTCTCTACATATCATCCAGGAACAATATCATATAAAAACTAATCTACACAACACTATTATTATTCTCGTAGTATCATCAAATAATTATTTCTCATAATTTCATAAATAATACATGAAGTAATGCATGTATTCTCAAGGTGATGACACATACAATGTTTCATTAAAAAATAACTCATATCTATAAGGTTGATTCACCAAATACTCATCTTGGAACTTATTTTTTCCTGAAACCATATTCGTTTTAAACCCATATCCAGAAAATAATACTCCATGAACCACTATCCCTAAGTCAGCTCAGTATGAACAACTGTCTAAAAGGTTCACAATCATGAACAACATGGAAACCCATGAATGAATCCACTGTCAAGAATATTTCAAGAATCATCATCCACGTAAACCATTATCACAAAGCAACACCATCCATGAAGAATTCCATTTTCAAAAAATAATGACTCATTTAATTCACCATGATCCATCATTTGAATGGAAGTAGATACTTCATCTATGATGTATTTATTTTCAAAATTTCACATCCCATGTGCTTCTTAAACCCATAGAATAGTCTTTTTTTAATTCAACGCATTGAATTTTTTAGAATACTTGTGGACAGTATGATGATCTTTCATAACATATCAGATTTCAAGTTCTCATTCTATAACCATAATCCATGAAAGACCCAACTGTAAAGAAATATTTCATGGATGTATGGAGAGTTATTTGATGACATTAGATGAACTATATTAATTTCGGGTTAATTAACTATAAACCTCATGTAATGTTTGTATTTTGAATAAGTGGGAGAACTGTAAATGAAAACTATCATCCCACATAAAAATTTCCATGTTGGGAGCTGAAAAATATCAATCAAGGGTTGCTAGTGGCAACCAATATTCCCTGATACCATGCCACTATTCTACCTCGCATGGTGTTTCCACCTCATTTCCATTCACTACCTATACTAACCCATGTGGGACTGTGGGAATGCCCTATATGGGCCCTATACAGAGGCCTACTTTCTTGGGGATTATACACTCCCCCAACCACTTTCTTGACGGATAAAAGGTGGCTCCCATGGTCATGGGTAACCTTTGGGACCCAAAGATTTTTTTGGTTGAGGATGAAATTGAATTTATGTGGCTTATTCATTAATATCTAATAAGAGGATTCTATAAAATTTATGCTTAGTAAATAAAAAACATAAATTAAATATCGTTCCATGCGATACAGACATATTGTCAAATTCAAAGATATCATCTCAACCCCTCAAATCCTAAAGTAATGTTCCTTAAAAATTACACATATGGTAAACGATGTTTCTTTACTGACAATTTTCATTGAAATTGATGTTCATCATAAAAATGATCAAAATTTTAAGAACCCAAATAATTTTCCATATGTGAAATTTAATTTCATATAATGAATAATTTTCCAACAGTGATATCTAATTATATTAGATAAATCTATAACAATAATCCAAGCATTATTACTCCACCAAAACAATTATACTTGAATCACCACTCCAAGAATCCTATAATCATTATATAATTCTTCTACATATATTGAATTTATGATATGAAAAAAATGAAAACATGCGTTCAACAATCAACAACTTGATTTCATTATTCTAACCTTTTTATTACTTGTCCATACTTGTTTAATTTATAATGTCAATATTTTTCTCCCCCTTATTTACAATTAATTAAATGGTTAAGTGGGATCTTCTCAAAATAAGGACTATCACCCTTACACTAAAATTTTCACATCACATATAATGGAAGAGTGATCTCACATTTTTATTTTAGAAAAGATCCTTTAGTGAAACAACTCTATGTCTACATGGGAAAACCTGGTGTAAAAATATATATTTAACATAGGATGTGTATGGAAGACCAAAAAAAACAATGCTTGATAAATCAGTCTCAACCATAATCAGAATTCATTAGAAGGATTAGAAATAAAAAACATCCATGGAATATTATATCAAAAAAATATTTCAACAAACTCATCAAAAATTTCAAGTGAAAATGATATAGATCTCACATTTCCTTTCAAGAAATCAATCAATAACACCCCATTAATTGATATAATCAATGAACCTAAGGATAGTGGATGAAATTCATTTGGAATACCTCGGCATACAATTTTTTGAATTTTCATAGAAGTTACAAATTGAATATTTAGAGATGATTTAACAGCATCATCTCATCAATGATCCCCATAAAGGGTAACACACTTCTCTTATATTTCATGGAAGTATGTATACACCATGAATTATAATCTCATAATTCTATCCAAACGGGAAATCCTCAAAATAATCCTTCAATTCCTTGAAATTTTAATTTATAAACTCACAAGTATATAATGGAATAATGCGGGACCAATTTATTTTTCTATAAATAACTTTTATACCAATATATTCCTCTCAATTTGGACATATTAACCATTTTATTATTCATTAGAAGGTGTGATTAATCATTCCACATTTTTTAAAATGTCTGTTGGGGATGAAATTTACTTCTCAATATCATATCCACTACTTATTCCATTCCACATATTCTTCATCCTTTCATTTTGGGCTGGTAAAAATGTTTAAAATGTTTTTCATAAAGCACTTTCACAGCTATCTCACTCAATTATTTTTGGTTCCTCATATATAGATAAATTTTTATCAACATGGACTTATTTATATACTACCACTTCCTTTACTTTTTCTTCATCAATTTTCTATTCATTCTCTATTTTTTAGCCTTGTAATTGATCACGAGAGATAACTATTTTTTTGAGGTTCATTGATTGATATAGTTTCCCAAAAAAGACACTGGTGATAGTTTCTCCATTCACAAATTTTCTTCAATTCATATTTTATTTTGGTGAAATTTTTCTTGGTTTACTAACTATTCATTTCTAAAATTTTTGACCATTTTGACCTTGTATTCCACAAAAATTATTTATGCCTTATAATTTGTTCTCTGTTTATTATTTAGATAATGTCACGGTCACATTATTATTATTTTGATAATATGATCTAATATTTTCATTGTTTCTCCCCCTTGATTAATTCCTCATTCTTGGTAGTGAAATGTTGTACCAAAAAGAATAAAATTTCGGTCCATATACTCCAAAAAATAGTATTCTCTAAACCTTTATCTTATATACTGGTTATAATAATTCAATGAAATTTATGTTTTGTCTCATTATAGATTGTGTTTTCTTTCCATTTGGCAGTACACTTCATTCTAAATTAGTATAATCGTACATTGTAGTATATGTTTTCTCATTGGTGCTTTTGGTTTATCCAGATTTTTGTATTTTCTCTCTGTCTTGTATTCTCAATTACTTAGGTGAAGTCTTCTTTCATTTTCTTCAACTCCCATCGAGAAAAAATTCACAAGTATTGTGTCTCATATAATTTTACATCATTCAAAGGTTTTTTTGCCTAATCATTCACCATCTTATCATATATATTTATCTTCGTACTATATTGTTTGTTCTCTTCAATGAACCGAGCTTCATCTATATTGAATTATTTTCATCCAAATTTTTTTTCCAAATATTTTTAGCTTCCTTTATATATCATCTGCCTTATTCACATATTACCTAATCTAATTATGAGGTGTCTATTCTTTCATAAAATTTAAATCATTTTACATTATTAGTTATCTTCTATAATTATTGAACTTGATGATATTTACCAAATAATCATCGATATTATCATTCAAGTACTCTTCAAGATCATTTATATCCTCGTCTTATGCACTATTAAATATGTATTTATCATTCTTGTGGTCTCCTTTAAAACATATCTGATTTATAGAAGGTCATTCAATATCTATCCCATAGTCTTATGATGATTCATCAATTTCCCTAGTCATTAATTTTTTTTATTGAGTACTTATTTTTTGTTCCTTTCATAGTCACCTTTATGGAATTTATTATATTTTTATGTACTATTATTCTTCATCATATTCAGTTACATATGATTTATTATTTGGATCTTAATAAAAAATACCCAAATCCAATATATTTAGAACACTTTAGTGACTGGATTCCATTTTCACTTCTATCTTATTTATATATCATGGTAAAAAATTCCATCATTTGATTGAAGTCCTCTTCATCTTCTTAATCATCAAGATCACTTTATTCTAGATTCTATTATTATCTATATTTACCTTTAATAATTGAAATAAAATAATTCTCAACCACTTATATCTTCTTAAAAGAAACCATTTATATCATTTCATATGAAATTAAAATGTTTGGAGTTCATCATGTGATATATCTTCCCTGTATTCTTGTGTTGAAAAATTGGAATCAAATATATCTAGAAAGTTTATCATCAACTTCTTCACTATATTTTAATCATCCAAATTCTTGAAAAAAACATCTCATGCTACTTAAATTACATTTACCATTGAATAGTAATCATAAACAATTCCATTATCCCCAATTTTAATATTTTCAAATTTTATTTCCTATATTTTCATCATAACTATTTGTACTTCAAGGTTTCTATCAAAATTGATTCTCATATTCTCTTAGATTTCATTGGTGGTTTGTATTCTCATCACTTTATTTTATCCCTTTTTAGTTAAATACATCACTATTTAATTTTGTGCCTCTTTAACCATATTCATGTCCCTCTTATCATCGAATTCCATACGACAATTTTGAATGTATATTATATATTCCATTATAATTCCATCTTACACTTCTACACTAAGTGTTAGGATATATGTTTTCATCCTATTTTCCATCCATTATAATTCTCACCATTAATGACGATAATAGCCTTATTGTTTTTTGAATTTTGAATCTTCATCCTCATAATTCTATTTTATCTTTAAGGGAAACATTCCCTTTGAAAAATATGATGTTTTCAGATTAGCATGAGACCATTTCATGGGGGGTGAATTTGATATCCGTCATTCATTTTTTTAAAATATATCTTCAATTAAACCTCTATGGATGGTTAAATACTCAATACACTCTTTTTAAAGATGTTATACTTATCTTGAATAATGATTTCAATACGTTGGTATATAATAAAAGGATTGAAAAGGTTAGATACAATGATATATGAATTTCCATGTAGGTTATTCTCCCCAACACAGATTCTAAACTATAATATTCTATTCAATAACAATGGTCGATATAGAGTCCTCAAATATATCTTCTGAATCCACATAGGAGGTTATTTATATTTCATCCCATAATTTTACCAAAATCCATACTAGCCTCCAGAAGAATCTACACTAATGAATTATTACTCAATCTCTAACCAAAGAAAACCTCCATTATTTATGTCTTGATCTGATATGCGTTGATATATTGATCTTACTCTATGAGCATGCAGTATCAAACATTCCCCTAAACTATTAAAGAACCATTTTATAGTTTTTTATTCTTGCAAAAAAAAATTCTATTTGCTTATATTGGACCAATTACATCAATCTAGAAAATTACCATGATGATTATTTCTTCTAATGATGACGTCTTAGCCTTAATTATAATGTTCAATTAGTGAACACGTGTTTTTTCAAGAATAATTATCTTCACGATTCATTATATTATCCGAGTCAATCTTCTGGAATTATAAATTATTATCATATATGATATAAATTCTTCTAATATTTTACCCTGATATTGTCACAAAAATATTCTCTACTTAGATAGTATAACAATTTATTTTTAGATTCTCTAAATAATTATAGAATAGCATATATTTTTTTGGTGAATTGTTAGCATAAAAATTCACTAGTTCGCTAACTGATATATCCATCAAGATATACATTCACATACTTCATGAAAATAAATTTTCTTTTACCATGAGATATATATCAACCATTTAGGCCACAAATAATTTTCTCCAATAACTCTATTCATTAAACATCACTTCCACTACACACTAATTTTTGCTTCTAAAAATATTTCTTACGTGTGTGCAACACAACCATCATTCATGAATCTATACGATATTTACAAAATAACTGCTTATTTTGTGAATTTATCAGATTATATCACTACAAACATGCATATTAGTTTTACTTGGTTTGTATCCAAATGTCAACCTACAAACATCTCGTCCAAAAACTAATGTATGCAAAACTATTTTTCTTTATAATGTATCTTCAAAAAAATTTCAAGTTGAATTTCATCTGTAATACATTACCTAATACATGTATTTTGAAGGAAAGACATCATAAAATATTTCACATAAAATCACATAATATCCATAGGGGAGCTTTACTAAATACTCTTCTATAAACTTAAGTCGTCCTCATACAATCTCTATTAGGAACCACATTCCACAAAATAATTTTCAGGGAACCTCAATGTGAACCACTATCTGCAAGGTACATTATCGTGGAATAACATTGAAACCCATGAAGGACTACAATATTAAAAAATTTCCACAAAACTCTATCATTGTAAACCATTATCATGAAGATACAAAAACCACTTATAATGTAATTTATAGATGATAACAAGTATTTTTGTTTACCATGATTACTATTTAAATGGAAATAGGTCATTAAAAAATGATTTTTAATGAAAAAAACAATCACATACCATATGGTTATTCATCAAAAACATTTTTATTGATTTTTGTAAATCAACTATTATCCTTCCTTCAAACTTCTAAAGAATCATGGATGGACTTACATGGCAATATGGATTAAGAATGCCCAGTCCTCTAACCTCATCCACGAGAGGCTCAACTAAGAAGAAACCATTCATGGGAGGAAGCAAATATCTAACACATGATTAGATGGCCTAAATTTAAATGGTGAAAACTGATCAAACAGTTCATGTTATGTTTTTAATTTAAATCTGATGGTGAACAGTAACCATGATCTGTTTTCCTACATAAAAACTACCATGAGAGGGGTCATAAAATATCAATTAAGGTCATCTATAAGTGGATATAATTCCCTAACCCTCTGCCACTTTGTTTCCATGCACGGTGGAGCCACATCCGTTCCATGAGCTACCAAGCGCATCCAATATGAACCATCAAGAATTACCTTTATGGACCATATACACGGGCTTTATACCTTGAGGCTTATACATGGACCTAGCCTCTCACATGATAGCTCGAGTATGCCTCTCATGGGAATAGATTACCATAGTGTCCCACAAATACATTTTTTGATTCTATCAAAGGCTTCAATTGGGATGTCCATTAATTTTTAATACGAGGCTTCCGTAAAAAATATGCTCTGTAAATGTTAAGTACAAATAGAATTCAATTCCATGAGATAAGAACTTATCATCAAATTCCATACAACCATCTCAAACCCTCAAATCAATAATTCATCATCCTTCACATTTAGACTTGTTGTAAACATTATTTCATCAGTGACACATGTATTTGACTTTGACGATCAACACCAAACCTGCCAAAATTTAAAATCCATGAATAATTATTCTTTAATGACATACAATTACATACAATAATAATTGTCCAACTGTGACATCCAATTATCTTATATAAATCAATAACAATTCGAAAAAAATAACTACCTCAAACAAAAAAAAAAGTCATCACCACTTCAAGCATCGTATTCTACTTATAAAATTCTTCCATATATAATGACTTTATGAAACCCTCATGACAAAGAGAACATGCATTCGCAAATCATGAACATTTTATCATCAATATCCTTCTTTGTATTTGTGGTGAATACTTATTCACATTTTAAAGTCAATATTTTTCTCCCCATTATTGACAATAAATGAAAAGGGTAAGTTGGATGTTTTCAAAATAATGATCATCTCACTTATATTAAAATTTTGAGATCACTTCTAAGAGAGGAATGTTCTCACATGGTTCTCTCAATAATGAACATTTAGTTAATTGACTCTATATTGACATGTGCTAAACCAGTGTAGAAAAAATGTGACACAAACAAGGATATAAATGAAATCCATAAAATAACATTCATGAAAAATCATACTCAAAAGTTCTCAACACACATTAAAAGTATTAGAAATAATAAAATCCATCAATGGAATATTATATTCTACACATACATCAACAAAAACTAAAAAATATACAATAAAAATGATATATCTTACCATTTTTATTATATTGACATCAATCATACACTTTCCCATAATTGAAATGATTAATGAAATTATGAACAATGGATAGATGTGTTATTGTAATACATCATCTTTTTTATTTTTAAAGTGGGTTAGAAGTTCCAAATTCACTATTTAGTTTATACTTAGCAGCCTCATCTCATCAATGCTCCCCCCTCAAGGGATACACACTTCTCTTCCACTTCATAGAAGTCATTAGAATTCCTGACCTAAAATATCAGCATATTATCTAGAGGTGAAAACCTCAAATAGCACCTTCAATTTCCAACAAAGTTAGGTCAACATCCAAAAATATATTGTAGAATATTGAGGGGCCTATTTATTTTTCATAAATGACATTTAGATTGAGATAGTCATATCAATTTGGACTTCTTCATCCTTTTTTATTATTTAAAAGGTGTGAGTGATATGTCCTAATTATTTTCAACATACAATGTGGATGGAAATTAGTTATCATTATCATATGAATTGGTTTTCACTCACCAAATATTCTTCATGATGTCCCTTTTAGCTGGTAAAATTGACATACAATATTTTTTATAACGCCTAATTGTTTTCACACCTACCACACTAAATCAACATAAGGTCATCATACGTATATGAATTCTTATCAACATGGAAATATTCTAATATCTTCACTTTATTTCCATTATCCTTTGTAAGTTTAAATTCATTCTCTATTTGATTAGCCTTAGAAATTTGGTCAGGCCGTATAACTAATCATTAATTTATAACATTCTCGGTTTGATTGATTTTCTAAAATATTACACTGGTGAGTATTTCATCAATCATAAACGGTATTTTCTTTATATTTTCTATGTGTTAAATTTCACTTCGGGTACTATCTCTTTATTTCACAAAATGTGACCATCTTGACCATGTTTTCTAAAAACTTTTTTTATGTCATCAAATTTGTTCTTTTTGGAAAAATTGGATGATGCCTTGGTTATAGGATTATCTTTATGATAATATGATCTCATTTGTTCTGACTTTATCCCCTTTGTTTCATGCCTCATTCCGGGTAGTGACATTTTGTAAAAGAATAAAAAATACTTATGACTAATCTCTCTATAATACAAATAGCATCTTACAAACATTAATCTTGTATAAAAATTACAAAAATATTTTATAAATGTTTCTTGGTGTCTCTTCCCAGTGTGTGGGTATTTTTCCTTAAGAATAAACCTTCTAAATGAATTATTATAATCTTCCTTTGTAGAATTTTTTTCTTATTAGTTAATTTGGTTCATCCACATTCATTATTTTCTATTAGTCCATTATGTTGTAATTCTTTTGTGAAGTCTTCTTTCAACTTCTAGACGACCTTTGAGATAAAATTTAGAAGGATTGTGTCTTAATTAATTCATCATTTTCCATAGAAAGGTTTTCTTCAACATCACCCATTATCTTAACCTATTTAACTATCTTCAACAAATATTTTATATTCTCATAAATAAACCATGTATCATATTTTTTTAATTCTTCTCTTCTAGATGACATTTCTTAAAAAATATTTTAGTTTCCTTTAGATCTCAGCTACCTTCATCATGTATTCCTTCATCTCATTAAGATGTGTATTTTCATTCATGATTTGTTCTTCATTTACCCTATAATTTATGTTATCTATTTGTGATATTCATGTTAATCTCTAGTGTATCATGTAGATTATCTTTCAATTAATAATCCCGCTCGGTTCTCTTTTCACCATCAATAAATTTGAATTTTTATTAGCTATTTTGTTTTTTTTCTTTAAAAAATTTGATTTCTACAAGGTCATTCTACATATATCCCACTATATGATGATGATTACTCAATTTCACTAATCATATTATTTCTATTCATTTAGTAATAATTTTTTTTATTTTCACATTATTCTTTTCTAAATTTCTAATTTTTTTCTCGAGGTTGTTTTCTTCTTCATTATACTTAGTGACATTCGATTTCTTCTTTGGTATTTCATATGACACATGTCCAAACCCATGATAGTTTAAACACATCAGTGGAATCATTCTATTATATCTTATATCATTTTTATACATCCTTTTGAAAAATTCCCTCATTTGAATGTAATCTTATTCAACTTCCTCTTCCTCAAAATCACATGATATTGATTTCTCTTCAAATGTAGATTTACCTTTCATCATTGATATAAAATCCATCAAATACTTTAAATTTTTCTTAAAAAATATTATTTTTATCATTTCATATGCTATGTGACTGTTATGGAGTTCATCCAGTGATAGATTTTTAATGTATTAAATTAAATAAACATTTTAATAAAATCTACTTAGAATGTTTCTCAATAGCTTATTCATAATGTTTGAATCATCCATTTTCCAAAAAAAACCCCAACTATTGCAGAAAATATCATGCACTCTTGTAATTTAGTCATAAATACATTCATCATCACCCATTTATTGTCTTCATATATGCTTATACATATTTTAATTTTAGCATTGTTCACTTTATGGATTCCATCATAACTTCTTATAAGAATGTCACAGATTTCTTTGGTAGTTTGGAGACCTGTAACAGTAGTTTATTCCTTTTCTGATAAATCAATAAATATTTCATTTTGATCCTTTCCATCCAACCCCATGCTCATCGTATCTTCAAATGTCAAAGGATTATTTTCAACATAGGGTAGATATATAATGGTAATTGAATCTAAAACTTCAACCTAAAATGATAGGATATGTGGTGTCATCCAATTTTCCATCCATGATAATTATCACCATCAAATATTGGAATATTTTAATTCATTACTAAATTTATATTCTCCATCCCTATAATTTTGTTTGATAATTCAGAGGTAACATATCATTTGACACTAATTGAAGTGCCCATATTTTTGTGAGATCACAGAGAGGTGGATTTGGTGAATCTATGATCCAACTTTCTTTTTTAAAAAAATTATTTTTAATTAAACATTTATGGCTGGTTAAATCCATGAAATATTATTCTTTCATCTCTTAGCCTTATCTAGAATAATTCTATCACTACAAGGGAATAGAACACATGGACTTAAAAGGATCGTTACATAGACCTACTCCTTGTTGTATTTATTATTCTCCCCAACATAGATTATACACTATAACCATAAAATAAATTGCAATGGTTGATACATAGTCACATTGTATATCAAATGAATCAACCCAATAGTTTCATTATACTAGATCCCAATGTGTTACAAGTATCCACATACACCTGCTCTAGAATCCACACTGAATAATTCTTTCTCTATCTCCAATCGAATACTTACTCATTTCTTTATGTGTTTATTCACTATAAATTTTCTTCTAATCATCCACAATCATACTTTTGGATCATGCATTCATGTGTACTCTTTACAGACATGAATTCCTTGCCGGCCTTACACACAAATATCTGATCACTTGTATCTGATCGGTTTCCATAGTCTAAAAATTGCTCAGGTTGATAATTTCTTCTTCTGATGATGTTCATGGGACACATATTATGTGAAAGTGGTGAATGAATCTTTTTTTTGGAATAATTATATATAATAAGGTTCTTTAATAATATGAAATAATGAAATATTCTTTAATTTTCAATTATTTCCAAATTAGTTATAAATTTGTATGATTTTTAACCATCTTTAGTGTAAAAAATAGTTGTTTCTCATATAATATTCCAATTTATTTTTAGATGTATTAAATACTTATAGAATAAAATATTTTACTTTTAGCGAACTATCTAAATCAAAAATTCACTTCTTCACCAACTTATGTTTATATTCAAATATACTTTAGTATAATGTCCCCAAATAAATTTTCTTTATTCATGTAAAATATCTCAATAATATGACCAAAAACAAAATTTCTCAGAAAATTCCCTACATTGATCTTCAATTCAACTTTACTACGCTCTGTATTTCCCAAAACAAATTTCATTTCTATGAAACACAACCTTAATATGAGAATACATTTGATATTTATAAGATAAAACACATCATTTATTTATTATAGTTATCGCATGATAGCACTACAAACATGTCTAGTTATTTATAGATGTTTGTCTCCACATATTTTTCTGGAAACATCTCATCCACAAACAATTTTACAATAAAATCTTCTTCTCTGTAACTTTTCTTTAAATAATTATAGCAGATCATTTCCACCGGACAAAAGGCAATACTACATTTATTCTCATGTCAAGAATGCATAATGGGGTTTTTTTAATATGTTTTATGAATTTTTTAAATATATATGTGGTCAATGTTTTCAAAAATAGATTTTTTTAAAGTAGGAATGTAACACCTCAAGATTTCATATTATGTTGTCTCATTAATGTAATTCAATAGCTTGCGCTACACGAAACCTCGAGTTTGAGTGCACCACATCTTACCAAACTAGCCGTTCAAAAAAGAGGTTATGAATAGTATTTACTGTATTTTGAATCTTATATAATCTATGTAATTTTAACATCCATATTATGTGTTTCTTAGACATAATATAAGAACAAATTCATTTTTCCGATAAAAGAAGTCTT
Source organism: Viscum album (assembly GCA_963277665.1). NCBI lineage: Eukaryota > Viridiplantae > Streptophyta > Magnoliopsida > Santalales > Viscaceae > Viscum > Viscum album. The sequence continues at coordinate 32,213,293 of OY728159.1, forward strand.
TTACAATAAATGAAATTTTACCTTATTTTAATGGAGGACCATTTTTAAAACCAATATATGAAACTATTATATATTCAATTTAATCAAATTAAATTCTTATTTAGAATTGGGACATACTTATTTAGTTTGGATAAATTTTTGGTACTTTTCTAATAACTTTTATATTTTGATGAATAGTTAAAAAACAATATTTTAATTGAAAACAACTTATTTAGTCGAAATGATTTATCATGATAAATAATAAATATTAAATGTTTTGAAGTATAATTTGATTATATTTTTATCATTTAATACAATTTAGGTCATTATATATAATTTTACATTTAAATTTGACATAAACACAAGTCAATCTTTTGATTGTTTTTACCTTTTAAAAACCCACTTTTTTTGTTTTGACAGTGGGAATTAATTTTAAATTAATATATTAAAATTCTATTTTTTTAATTAGGTAAAATAAAATTCATTTTTGAATTAATAGTATCAAAATTAACTTACGGTTAATTTTTTGTATTTTTCTGAAAACAATAAATTTTTAATGATTATTGAAAAACACGCTGTTATTATATAAAACCGACATTTTATTGAAAAATTTATATATTTTATTTAAATTTATTTTAAATAAATATATATATTTCTTATATAAGTTAAATTTAATTCAATGAAGTATTTTTATAATAAAATTAGATGTATAATTTTTATTAATTTTTTTACCAACTTTTACCAACCTTCTAAGAGCATTAGTAAATATGCATAAAACATATTTTTACCGCTTCTGTGAGTTGAATTTCAAAAATATGAGAGACATGGTTAACATCAATAAGTAAAATGTGGTTCAATAAGATTCAAATATTTTTTGGTGAATAGTAACTTTTGACGTTTATTTACCACGGTTAAAAGTAAATATTGTAATTAAAGGTAAAAATGATATTATAATTACCTTAACACATATCCAAATTCTAATGGATAAGTTTATTTCTACCAAAACCAACCTTATGATTAAAATATGATCCTTTAGGTCCACATGTATTAGATCAATACATTTATTATTATTCTATTTATAGAAGAGTTAAATGTTTTAAATTCAATGGATATTAATTAAACAATTTTTAATATAGGGTTATAAAGATGATAAATTAGACTATAAAAAATCGCTAGAATGATAAAACTATTTACAACATCATTGTATTTTATTTAAAATTCTTATAGATTATATAATTTAATTTATTTATGACACAATGAGGATGCAGTAATTACCTTCATAATAAAATATTAAAATAGTTTATATTATAAATATTAATATAAATATAATGTAATAGTTTTGATGCTATCTACGAATTTTATAGGTGAATATGAAATTTTAGGGTTTATTAGATAAATTTATTTCTAAGTGAAAAGGTTTTTATGACTTTTAATTAAATTAAATACCAAACAATGTCAAAATTGATATAAATTAATATTTAAAACAAATACTATATTATTTGATGATATAATATTCTTAAAAATTTATGGTTAGTCCAAAGGGAATAAATAATATTATATATGTAACTAATGAACCACTTGAGGTTCTCTTGTAAGTTTAGAGTAAGATTATTAACCATATCGTGTAAGAATACAAAAATACACAGTAAAAGTTAAACTGTTAAATTACGAGTTAAATCTAAAAGATAAAGTTATAATGGTAACCTAAACATGTCTAAAACATATTTGTTGAGAGAAATTATACTCATAACCACCTAAGTCACGAAATAAATTCATTTGGATCCATCATAAACAGAATATTATTATATAATAAATTAATATTTTAATCTTCTCCTAAAGTGACCCTCACCCATCTTATAAAAGGCACTTCCAGTTGTCTCAAAATCACACCTCCAAATCCATTTGGCTTAGCCAACTCCAACCCAAATATCCTCCCAAATTCTATCACATCAATTTAGAGGCATTAATTTTATTATAATTCTAACCTAATGTTCCCTTTTGATCAACTCAAAATGAAACACCCGAAAAATAGATAATAATTTCACCACTCTCTTCGAAGTTCTTTTCTTCTTCCACTCCTCCTTATTTGTTGTTTCCATATCAAAATAATAAATCCAATACCTTATACATAATGTGATGTTATTTAAAATATGGTACAACCATATTTGTTAATATATCCTTCCTATAAATGAAAAAGTCACCATACGTGCTTACGTATGACTTACCATCTCCACGTTGTGGTGTAGTTTGTTATTCGAACACTTCATTATTTGGATTGGAATAATAATGATTATAACAGATTTAAATAACAAATATAACATTCTAATGATTCTATATATATTATATACAATCCAATTACATATTATTCCTTGATCAATATAATTGTATTGTCGCTTGTGCGTACATACGGATTACCGTCTCCACGACGCTATTAGATTAATTTCCACGTTCATCATTCAAGGATGATTATAAAAATATATATTATTAATAAGTATATCATATATGAAAAAATAATTGTACTGGAGATATATATATATATATATATGTGTGTGTGTGTGTGTGTGTGTGTGTACTTACATATATCTTATTCACTTACTTCTGATCCATACGATATGAAAATGGAAACAACGTTTATTCATACGTACAACCAACCGACTCTGTAAATGGTGTTTCCCATTTAATATATATATATATTATACATATTTATATTCTAAATATATAGGATATATAAATCAGGTGATATATTATAGAATTATGTAAATCACGATCTAAATGATACGATCAAGAATAACAAGCTAAAACATGTACGAGAAAGAAAGCTATTATTACCTGAAAGGTTAATTTAACAAGGAAATCATTATTAAATGGGTAGTATAAAGTCATAATTGAATCATGTAAGATATAATAAAAATAAATATGGTTCTGGAATAATTTAATAACATACTATGGTCATTATATATGTGGTTAGATGTACCCTTGACCAAAGGAAACTTCAAGGTAAGGGTTATTTCCTCAATATCATTATTACCCGAGATTTTTTATTTGTATGTATTTAATGGGATATATTTTTCATTGTAACCCATATTCCATAAAAAAATTCAAAATTAATCCTTTATTGTTTTATGGGAGGGTATATTTAACTAGATCATCAATTTAAATGTTTTAATGATTTATATTTCTAAATCATTTTAATTAATGTTTATGTTTTCAAAATGATTTTAAGGATTTATTTATATAGACATGAATGTTTTGAAATGATAATTATTTTCAAATGTTCAAAGTGGTATGAGACACTTTGACTCAAAAATCTCTTTTATATTACATCCTTTATAAATGTGTGACTTTTAAATGATTTCACAAAAAGAGATATTTATCTTAAAAAATGTTACTGATCATTTTTAACTATGTTAGCATCCTTTAATGGATATTATTCTTGATTGATGTTGATTTATTATAATATAATCATACATATTGTATTGAATGAGTTATTATATGTTTGACATTGGATTTTATATTTTTATACCATTCATGGTTTATGGTTAATGTATTGACATTTCGTATGCTAGTTTTATTACAAATTCTAATGTTTTGTTTCAACATTTTCATATAAGGAATGCAGTGGAAGTAGTAAGTGATGGGTGGAGCATGATATTGCTCCTAGATGCATCAGTAGGACTCAAAAGGCAAACTAGTGTCGTGGAACATGTCCATGACATAACATTTATTTTTAGTCTTGGCACAAGGACATGATTACGTGGTAATGTTGTCTAACGTTAGGCATTCCCTCATTATGAAATTATTTATTATATGTTATTATTAGACTAGTACAATATCCATGTTCATGTTTATATGGTTATATTTAATTTATTTTCTCCATATTATATTCATTATTATGTTTAAAAATGTTTTTGTTTTTATTTCACATTTTTCCTTAAATATTTATATCTTTTGCTAAATTATTTACCCATACTGAGCATATGAGCTCACATCTTCCTTAAGATTTATTTTCATTGAATTCCAAGAAGTGTATTATGATTTATATACTTGGATAAGGTAAATGGAAGAATGTAATTCTCATCGAACTATCTATGCTATATTTTATGTTTGGAATTGTAATGTAATATTAATCTATGTAATCAATTTTCCAAGACTGGAAAACTGATCGGTCCTTTGGTACTTGATTCATTTTGACCATGCCAATGTATTAAGATAATTCACTGGTTCATGGGTAACTAGGGTCGGGGTGTTACAAGGAATAACCACTTCATACTCCCCCCCCCGCGCCCACCACCTTTTCCCCATATCAATGACATGGCATATGCGGTGTGTTGGTGCCTCCTTCCACCTAATTACAACCCAAAAGGCGAGAGCAGAGGTGCTTCCTTTCACCTAACGTAATGTTGAAAAGAGGAACACCCATATCTCCCATTCCATAATGAACTATAAAAGGTAATCCACCCCTTCTCATCACTTCCAATTTCACTAATCTCTCTATATTCTATAGATTCTCTATCTATTAAAAAATTATTTTTGTGTGTGGTGGATCTAGTTTTCTAAAAGAAGCCCAAGTTTTTCATGAAGAATAATCTAGAGGTATATTTTTTATTTTTGTTATTTACAGTATTAATACAATTATTTTTTACTACTTACAAAAAATACATTTATTTAGTAAATTTTGGAGTTCTAAATATTTTATTTCTAAAGTAGTTTATTTAGTTATATATAGTTTGGAATTATATTATATTTAGTAATAATTAGGTTTATATTAGCTAATAAATAAAATAGAAATAATGTTTCAAAACTTTTGGTAGCATAAATATTATGTGGCTATATAAGTAATAAAATCCCAATATGAATACCAACATGTAGATGTGGCTCTGGAATAGATGTATCTAGGAGTAATAACTCCGACAATGTGTCCCGAGCCTGACTCGGGGTAACCTGTTACACAAAAACGGGCCTTGTTACATCCTATTTTAACACTCCCGGGGGATATGATTTAGATTATTAATATTTTATTTATAAAATAAATAAATACCTATGAAATGAAAACATCAAATTGTTTTATTTTTCAATGATAAAATAAAAATAATGATCATATAATATGAAAAGGAAAAAGGAAAAGTCCATCAAATAATGAGGAACTTAGTAGTGATTAACTGTTGATTATTATTCACTAATTCAAAACTATAATAAAAAGTATTGTTATCATAGTTTAGATATAATATTAGTTATTATTAAAGATTATTTTTAGATTAATTAATTAATTACTTAGGAATAACAATTGAATACATGTAATGATTAGCTAATATTCATTAATTAATGAATATCATATGATTAATGATAAAATAATGAATGATTATAAAATTATTAAATAATTATTAAATAATGATTAACATAGTAATTAGTAACTAGTTATTAAATAATAATTAACCAGATAAAATTTATAGAGAGAAACGATATTATCATTGTTTAGGATACAACAAGATGTTCTATAATTTAACTATCACAATAATTATGTTGTATAGAAATAATAGTTATTATTAGGAATTCTAAATTATATATTAATTATTTAATTACATAGGATTAAAATATGAATACATTTTATGATTATGTAATAATATATATCATTGATAAAATGAAAATTATGATCATATAAAGTGAAATGGAGAAGAAAAAACAAATTAATAAGACCTGAATGTTTTATAACATACATGAAATACCTTGAAAATTTTCAGTTAAACATTGTTTGGATGAGATGAGTCTAATATTGAATGTGAGGTAAAATACAACATATTTTTATTTGGTGGCATTATAATATCTTTTATAGGTATTTACTTAACTTATTATGTATATATCAATGCATGATGTTATGAAGATACAAAATATAAATCTTTTATATTTTACATGACTTCCTATGTCAGGATCAACTCATCTAAACCATGTTTAATGGAAAAATGATGGTATTTATTGTATGTTGTAAAACATTGAAGTTTCATTTAATGTTTTTTCTTCTCTATTTCAAATTATACGATAATATTTTTTCATTTTATCAATAACAAGTAAAGTGATTTGATTTCCTTCTTATTCTTTTTACCATAATGGACAAAAATATCTATGAATTATATGTTAATAAACAAATGAATCACATTTTATGGTATAAAAAGTTGTTCAAAAATTTCATTTTAATAAGTACAATATGATCATCCATAATTTCTGATTTTAGTTATAATATTATAATCTTGAAGAAAAGTCATTTTTGGCATAGAGAGTCATTCATCCATGTCTGTATGGAAATGGGGAGGTTATTCAAACTAAGAAAAGAGCTTCGTATTGTATATGACCAATGATAGTGGTTAGTATAACTAATTGTGTTACCATAAGTGAACTTCAAGAGAGAATTCATTTTTCCTTAAATCAGGGACCCGATCAAGAGATAAAGTTGATGTGTTATAGACATTTTCAATTCCAAGCTATACTGTGGCATCTAGCTTTTTAATTGTTTTCTAATGAGTTCTTGGTCATGAAATAAATTTATTTTCCTATTATTAATATGGTTCCCTGATGGAGTAATATGTTTATGTTTTTACGATACAATGACAATGTCCAATTGTACAATGATGTAGACTTACAATAGTGGATGAACAACATTCAGTTGTGTGAGGATGTAGAATTACAAGAAATGAAATATTCTTTTGTTAAAAAATTAATTAATATAATAATGGAAATAAAAATGGATATTATTACATTCTACATGTCATAACATTCTACTAACCATAATGTTATATTTAAATTTTTCACTAATGAATCATTTCATTTTTTGTACATATAGATTGAGGAAATTGTACTATTCACTCAGCAATATGAACATGTTTTCCAGGATGTGCTACAGGGTAGTGTTTTTCGACAGATCTAGGGTCATAGAGAACACAATTTTTATAACATGTTGTCTCAATCTTCTATTAGACCATAACTCCACCGTTCTATATTATATGACATTATAGAATTTGTTTTCACATTTGTTGAACATCACCTACTTTCTACCCTCTTTGAGAGGTAGAGACTGAAGACACACAAATTCCACCTTCCTGAAGGAGATATGACCATCACCCTTGAGGATTTCACTATTGTTTCTGATGCTTTCACCAGGGAACGCTTCAATCTGTTTCAGAGGATGCACAGTTGTTTCCCCATAGTCCTGCATTCCAAAGGCGGACATCATCCATCTCTTATTCAGGGACGTTTCTCCTTGATCAAAACCGAATGATGGGATATTTGATCCTCCTTCTGTGTATTACTCCTATGTGGTCTTCACATATTCCGGGTCTCCCTCATTGATTAATACATTTTTCATGAAACTCTTCTCATTGCCATGTATTCCTGGATGCTAGTTAATTACACAGATTCTGTAAAGGCATTACAATGGTTCCAGTCAGGGAAGTATGCTTTGGTCGAGGGAGTAGTCATGTTGGACATCGCTGGAATTTTTGGACGTTGGAAGACTGGCGTGTTTGGGTTTCTTTCCATAATGACAGGGCATCATGAGGGCATGGAAGCCCAAGGAATCCCACATCAAATTTGTGGAATTCTATTGTATTGGTTATTCAATGAGGTTTTCCTTTTCTTACCATATATAACATAGGGTATTCCCTCGGTTTCACATCAAGAGGAGAAGGATCAGACTGATCAAAACACTGACGAGATTGGATCAAATGGGTGTAACCCCTGAAGGGAACACTGGTGATGGGGCTAATGCATAGTTAGGCACCTGATTACTGCTAGGAGTAGTGAGAGAGTGGGTGACATGTTCTCAGCGGGATGTGGTGACCCGGGTAAGAATCAGGATGGAAATGGATGGATTAATGAATTTGTGGGGGAATGAGATGGAGCCGACATTAGGGTAACAATTATGTTGGTCTTGAGCCTCAAATAGACTTTCTATGTATCCCATTGGCATGGAATCAACATCCACGTATTTGGGTGGGGTGATGGATCACCTGAGGAGGAAACCCATGAGAATGGACATATGGATGAGACCTGGAGGAAGTGGAACCCCTGGGTTGGGGCATGAATTTCAGAAAACACATTGGATCAAGGGAAAGGGAACATGATGGGACACATGTGATGGGATTAAGCCTTGGGGAGGCTTCCTATGTATACTCGTGGAAGGGAATCAACGTACACTTAGTTAAGGAAGGGGGTATAGAATTAGGGAGTGTATAGAGGACAATGACCTGATGGTATAATGGGTCTTACATGTGGCATGCAGCTCATGGTCGGTCTGATGCCACTAAGAAGGACCAGAGATATGGGTCCCAATGAAAGGGATGACAATGGATTACTGCGGGATGGGGATCGCAACGGCTTACCATCAATTGGATTATCACAATGGCTTACCGCTATATGAGGTTCCAATGGCTCATCTCTAGTCAGGGATCCAATGGCTCACCACTTTTTAGGGTTTCAATGGATCACCGTTGGAAATGGTTGATGATGGATTACCACTAATTTTGATACAATGGATTACAGTTGATTGAGGTAAAACTGCATACCACTGATTGGGATACAGTGGCTTACCACTGATTGGGGTACAACATCTTACCGCTAATTGGGATACAATGGGTTAACATTAATTTGGGTACAATGGATTACCACTGATTGGAGATGGACCTGAGGGAGGATTCATGCATACCTTGTCTGGGAGACAAGGATCAAAACCCACATACTTCGAATGGTTACAATTTAATGTCTTATTGGAAGAAAGGGGAACATATTTTAACATCATGTGGGATGATAATGGACCGACGTGGAGTGGTCGAGACCAATGGGTGTTGGGAATGAACTTCAGGGAGGCTTCCTATGTATCATGCCTTAGCAAGGATCAATGTCCACATAGTTTGGAATGGGAGTTTGTGAAATGACGTGAAAGAGTTGGGACCAATTAGTGTTGGGATTGATCCTCACAGAGGATTCATACATACATTTCCTTGGAAGTAATCAAAGACCACATAGTTCAGGAGTGTGTGTGTGAACTGATTTGAAGTCGGTCAGGGCTAACAGGTGTTGGGATAGAACCTTAGAGAGGCTTCCTACATACCTTTCCTTGGAAAGGATCAAAGTCCCTGTAGATCGGATTCTTTGTTTGGTGAACCGATGTGAATGGGGGTCTGGACCAATAGGTGTTGGGCTTGAACCTTTGGGAGGCTTCCTACAAACCTTGCCTTGGAAAGGATCAATGTCAACATAGTACATATTTTGGTGAATCAATGTGAAGGCGTTCAGGACAATAGGTGTTGTGATTGAACCTTAGAGAGGCTTCCCATGTACTCTTCCTTGGCAAGGATCAAAGTCCACATAGTTGTAGAGATGTGTTTGGTGAACCTACATTAATGGGGTTCGGGATCAATAGTCGTTTGGCTTGATCCTTAGTGAGGCTTCTTACATACATTTCCTCGGCAAGGAACAAATTCCACATAGTTCATAAGTGTGTTGGTGAACCGACATGAATGGGGTCGAGACCAATATGTGTTGGGATTGAACCTCAGGAAGGATTCCAATGTACCCTTCCATGGAAAGGATCAAAGTACCTATAGTTCAGCATAAGTGTTAGTGAACCAAAGTGAAGGAGTCATGATCAATAGGTTTTGGGCTTGAAACTCAGGGAGTCTTCATACGCACCTTACCATGTAAAGGATAATATTCTATGTAGTTCGTAATGGTTTTGTCATGATCAGTGCATACTATAAGCTCATGTGAGTTATGCTCATTTTGAAAAACAAGTGGCAGTAATGATCGTATGACCACGTCGTGAAAGCTATGTGTGTGGGAAGTGAAGTGGGGATTACATGTGGTTATCGACCCAAAACAAATAAATAGGGGATTATGTGTGGTTAGTAGCCGAAAGAGGAAACAGGGGCTTTCGCATGGTTAGAAGCCCAGGGAGACAGAGATTGGGACTTAACCTAGGATGGAGCCCAGAGTGGCGACCAATCCAAATGGGAGAGGAATGGGATAATGGATGTCCAGGTGCCCATATTTAATGTGTTATGTGGCACAAAATTAGAGAGTATGAGTAGGAATTCTACCTCGTACAAGAAAGGCTAGGGGCTTACACCAAGGTGGTTTCCCTTCACTGTGGACAGGTGCCACTCCGATAAAGAGGATATCATTCCATGTGAGGAAGAGCTCACTCCCGTGAGGATGATCATGCATTGAGAATGTTCGATATGGGGAACCCATCATAATGTGCATGGGATGAGGTCATAGATTAATGTCATGTGATAAGGATTATGATGCTTGGAAATTTAATGTTCTGTTACTCAGATATCGTGGTTTCACTCTAAACCCCTAAGACATACCTAACCGGAATTCTTTAAAATTTGGTGAAGGGATGTCACATGAAATATCGTGGTGAGGGGGTGACATGGAGTAATCCATTGAGGGGACCACATTAGGATGGTTGTACGAAGATGCAATATCCATTAGAATTCCTATATGAATAAGAATGTGGCGAAGAAGAAAAATGAGAATCATCACCCAAGAGACCCTAAAATCACTTCATATATGTCTAGAGGGTCGTACAGGAGAATGGTTTGTGGAACAATGGGGTTCTCAGGAATAGTCCTCATGAAGCTCTAGTGCTCCATGTAGTGTAGGGGCTTCGCGAAGGGGCATTCATTGCGAAGTGAGGTGCACAATCATAGGCATAGGGTAGATGTGTATATGGAAGGTGCTTCTAGAAGTGGAATGGCATTCACGGAGTAGTACTTCATGAAGAAAGGGTTCCTTGAAAAGCACAACACTGTGAAGAATAGTGACCCTGCCTTAGTATGTGGGTTACATGTTCATAGAGGGTACTTCATGCAGCATAAGTGCTCTGTGAAGATAGGAGTCCCCTTGGGGATCCCCTTCCTTCGCGGAAGCCTGTGGGCTCCATGAAGGGCAAGAGTCATTGAAGAGGGGTTGAATTTAAGTGGATGGAAAGGAACTTCATGATGATCAAGTACCATTAAGAGCTCATTTTTTGCAGAGCATAACTTCCTACATGATTTGAGAGTGGAGAATGTGAAAGGTCAGAGGATCCATCTTTACGTCTTTAGGGGAGCTTGGTATTATTAGGAAATAGGATCCGGGAAGCAGGGATCGCTAGGCGCCAAGCTACGTGGCACTTTGTCGTCATTGCGGAGACTCCCGCCACTTGGCTTCACAGCGTCCTCTTGAACATCAACCGGGTCGTGGAGCCTTCAGTCAATTTTCTTTGTGGAGGATTCACGAATGTCGGCTAGATCGTGGAACCTCCCACCTAATTTTTTTGTGGTGGATTCACGAATGTCAGCTGGATGGCGGGGACTCCCACCACATTGCTTTACCTTAGGGGGGAAAAGGAGGTAGTTTCACACTGTTCGCGGTGTTGTGGGTTTCAGGGAACAAGATTCATGAGACAACCCTTAAATATTTTCATTTTCTCTTCCACTTTCCAAATATTGGTGCCAAAAAACTCCCCACTCAGTCTTCGAGACTTGGAGAAAACGAGGGTCTACGTCTGAGGGTCAAGCACAAAAACTCCTTTGTCAATCGCGAAGAAGACTCACGAAGGAGGCTCATACGGCAGAAAGTTGATGCCTGGGATGAGAGAACTATGAAGCATAATGCGTTCAGACATACCACGATGTGAAAGGGGTCATTGCCAATAAATAAGGGAGGTTAACCTCTCTATTTTCCTTTTTCACATCCACATTTTGGAATTAGAACTCTCAATTTGTGATGATTTATGTACTCTTTGATTTCACTATGAAAATCGGGCATCCTGGTACACATCACATAGAGAGTTCATTGACTCTGTGATGGTCCGCTCCATGACATGCTTTTGTTAGGTAGGGCTCCACGTTTTTTGGTTAGAATCGAGCTCTGCAAATGAGCTCTGCGAGTGATCTCCGCAAATGATCTTCACGAACAAGATCCAAAAGTGTCCAAATTATAAAAAATAAATGGCTCACTCGGAATATTCCAGGTGGGGTTTTGTGGACACTTCCCAAAGGATAGAGATGGAAAATATCCCTAGAATCGAGGAATTCAATCGAAGCCCTTCAGATCAAAACTCATTGAAAAAGTTGATGTCATATAGTCAAAAGTACTAAAAACATTGCAAAAGGCATCCTATGTACGACATTGGTATGAGGGATGACGTCTTCATTCTGGTAGCGAGAAGGGATGAGCCAGCTTATTGGATTAAGATCTTGTCATGCTAGAGTTAGTGGTTCAAAGAGGGTGACGAACATACACGGGAGGACCTCACTCCCATCACTGAAGATTGTATGTACAATCCCACGAATGAAATTGACGGGAAATCATAATAGAAAGAGAAATCTCCCCCACCATACCACATTATTTTGAAGGCATCCCTGTGGAACCTGGTGAAGGGGTAGACTAATGAGTACGATCTGTGCTAGGGCGGAAATTTCACAGATGATTGGGCTTGGGCCTACTGGGAAGGTGCCTCATGCAAGGATTTTGGTGTAGATATTAGATGAGTGGGCCTGTATTAGGAAGATTAGGCCACTCAATTTCATATCTATACGCTAAAGAAGATGATGCTAGAGTTGTTGAGAAAATGGTTATTGAGGAACAACACCTTCCATTTGCACCATGGAGAGGTCCGCATTAGTATATGGGACCTGCATCAGATATCAGGCATCCCAATAATAGGGGTGATGTATGAAGAGATACTCCCCATTTTGAGTGCATGGGAGGACCCAAAAAAAATTCCACCATTGGTAAGGGCATTGATTGACCTGGTCCTGGGGGAGGAAAAATAGTCGGTGAGGGACGTCTATTTCAAATGGTGGTTCAAGTAGTTCCTAAACATCCCGGAAGACATCCAGTTCTTTGTGAGGCCTCAGAATTCCCTAAGGGGACTCAATGTGGTAAGGATAACTCATACTAGAGGCTCTTGGAAGAGAGCCAGTGGAAAATATAGGGATTCAAAGTCAATACCAAGAAACAACAAGTAGTCAGGTTGGTAGCATTCATTGCGGAACTTATCTACTGTTGGATACTACCAGTGAGAGACCCAAACATGGGCGAGCAACTGAGCACATGTATCACGATGTCCATGTTGTCGAAATGGGTACAGCTCAACGATGGGATCCCGATGCTCTCCATGTTGTATAACATGCTATGGAATATTAGTGAGGAGAAGAAGCCATAGCGGTTATGCAGGACATTTCACCTTTTATAAGGGTGGATACCAGTGCACTTCCGGGTTATCTATGAATACCCTAAACCCATCTACCATTTAGGATAAGAAAATTTCGGAGCCATTTGGAATGTGTTTGGGAGATTTGTGACTAATCTAACCCTGTGGTTGGTGCTGAATTGGGTCTAGAAGGCGGACAAGTTCAACTTATACCCATTCCCACTAGCAACATGTATATTTACTTATAACGATCAGAAAATAGAACAACATTGGTCCTTCATCCTATCCTTTTAGGGTGGAGTCCTTGTGGAATAGGTTGACCTCGAGTCTCTTTGGAAACCATACACCCTGCACCATTTTGTCAGATAATTATATTATATGTAGCGGTTGACCCCGCTGGTCTACTTGGTGATGCGCCCCAAGGAGCACCCATGTGTAATGAGGAAATTCTGGCTCATGATCACATGGGAGGATGGGAAGATGCGTAACAATATTCATTTTCATACAAACATCACTAGGGTGATGAAATAGTATGCTAAGTGTGGGGAGGATGCCTACTCGGGGGAGATTTCGAAGCTGCCAACTGTTCGTCCTAGTGACAAGGTGTCTCCCCACCTTCGAAGTTGGGGCTAAAAGGTGGTTAGGACATCTCATGGTGGATGGGCTATTATGGAGGGGCTATTGTGGCGGTGAGGCCCACACTGGTCAAAAGGGAAGCAGCAACAGTTAATCCAGCAGTGGAAGTAGACCCTGAGGTCCTAGAGGAGTAGATTCATCTGGAGGAGAGAATACTAGGGGGATTCCATAGGATATTCACCCAGGCTCTGGGGAAGCAGTTGCATCACATAAACATGCTAGAAAAAGCTATCTTTTAAGAAGCTTGGGAAATATGGGATGTAAATCAAGAATTAATCAATATTTCTAAGATGAGGAGATGCCTAAAACAACTTTTGAGGAATTTTTGGGGGCCGGTCCTGTCAGGGAGGAATTTAGGGTATCCCATGTGGAGAAAGAGCAATACCTGGCTGAGATGGAGGATTTTTTGCATTATCGGTGTACTCTACAAACGATGAAAATCGGGTAAATGTATTGATAAATTGAACGACCCCTCCGTTGTTGTCAGGTACTGAATTGAGGGAGCTGTCCCCTCTATCAGAAGTGTCAGACGAGTCATCCTGGGGAGGGAGGCCGGATAAGGGAACCCTCTAGAGGAGAGTGAGGTCGGCAACTCGGACCCGGAACATGAAGAGTTTGAAAAGTCTCTCGAGATAAAATCCTAGGCCACTTCCATGGGATCCTCATCAATTGGGTTGTTCAGAACATCTGAACAACCATTTGAACTATATAAGAGAGCCTCATCCACAAAACCCGCTTACACCCGGTAGTAGATGCAACTGCGTTATCTTTGGAATCTGCACCGATGGATACGACGATCATCATGTCAGGCGGAGCCAAGACACCCAGGGTGGTCCTTCTGGAACCTCTGTACTCCCCAATAATATATGAACGGTCACACTTTGGGGTTCCAGTGGAATCAACCCAGGAAAAAGACCATCTATTTGGTCTTTATATGTATCCTTCACAGAATACGTAATGGTTATACCTCAATTAGATTAACTAATGATTTTGTGCCACTATAAAACATAGTTCTTCAAATGGCATGGGATGCCTTGGAATGTTTTTCTAGAACTCTAGGCAGTGCCTTCCCAAGGGGGACGTTAGTGTTCATGGAGGTGGATACCCAAACTAACCATGCTACTACGTTCCCATTCTCTAAAGGGGCTGTCAGAAGGGCATAACATGAGGTCATTGAGGTGGGGTCCGATGATGAATATCGATCAGAGAAGTAGAGTCCTAACATACTCGATCATACACCGGATGCATACCATGCTGATTAGTTCATTGGGGAATTTCCCGGATATGATCTTGTCGACCCCGCTGATCAAGACGAGACGACCTCTGATGAGGAGGAAAAAAATCGCATGTTTCCATTCAAGGAAGCTGATTATGTGCTTCATCAATGAGACCCTCAACCACAATGGATGTTCTAGATGGGGATTCTTTAGTTTTTGCTATGTGAAAATTGCATTGGGGGAGTGGATTCCCAACATCCCCACTTGCTCATCCGAGATCTGATGGGAGAGAAGGTTCGAGAAAATGATTGTGGCATTGGTGTGGGTTAGAAGTGGAGAAATGTGGTGAACATCAAGAGGCTCTGGGAGGCTGACAATGGGATTCAATGACAACATGTTTGTGAAGGAGAGAATTAATCTTTCCTCAATGTACAATTTGAGCTTATATTGTGGATGAAGGCCCACCTAGATAAAGTTGAAGAACGGATGAAGCAAGCCTCTGAGAAGATGGATATCATCTATAGTGATGAGGAGGAATCATGAATTACAGCTAAATAACTACACCCCATTTCTACTGATGAGGAGTGATAACTAAACATGTGAAAGAAAATCTTGGATGCTACAAGCCAGAGAGTGGAAGAGCTTGAACATTCTTTTGACGGGGTCAACCAGTCCATGGGAGGGATTACTCCTCGGGTGCGGTAAGGATTGTAAACCTTCTAATAAACCATCATGCTTTAATTGATTTATTTCGGCTTCATGAATGAGTTCCATCATTCTTTTTTTGTTTTCTGTGCATCTACTATATTGTTGAAATTCCCAATTACCAATCCCTTCTCTCATGTGGGTCAGGACCAACTAATCTAGTGCATGTGTGGGGTAATGTCTCAGGCATTAGAATCACTCCGAACAAAGAGGAATAGAATGTGTGAATCATGCTACCCATGATTTTGAACATTGTGGGGGTGGCATGATAATAAAGTATAAATGTTTATCATATTAAATCACAGTATCCTTATTGTATTTACCTAGTGTGGGGATATCAAATGTGGTCTGACCACTATCCATGTTCGAAACACGGGTCCTAACTCAAAATGTTATCCATATGTTTTCTAGAACATTAGCCCATGATAGTAGGGGAGCCATTGGCAGAGCATCCATATTGATAGGGGGTTCCATTAGATGTAAAAGAGGAAGAGGATCCAAATAAATGGGATAGAATGTCTGGAGGATGGAGTGATGGGTTTTTCAATTGGAGTAAAACACGTTTGAAATTATTCCACTATAGTGGAAACACATTAGGTGGGTGCATCAGTCTGATCAGGTATCAAACATACTATTGAATATGACCACTCTAGTGAGGTCCAAGGTGCCTTGTGGTTGGACGTCATGCCATGGATAATGATAAACATGTAGTTTGACATCATACGGTAAAGATGGTTCACATAGTTTTAAAGGCTATACTGCCTAGACCGTGATCTGGGCTGAAGGGACAGCAGGGTTAAAGAACCTGAGGCTGGGCCCTAGGCAAAATTCTAGGGCATCTCTACTTATCCCATAATGATTAGAATCAAGCCAAACATAGTTCTTAAACATGGTGTGTAGAGGCCCAAAGCTTGACCTACATGGACATTACATTACTTTTGTGGAATACTTAATACATAACGAAAACACACACACAAGGACCGTAATAGTTTAGTGTCTTTGGAAACTCGGAAATATATTCTTCTAATCGTAGTGAAAGATCTTCAACATCTCCCATAAAGATCTTCCCCTTTTTGTTTCTTTACCTAAATTATTTCTTTTAATCCTGGGGGAAAAGAAAACATATAAAGGGTGAGCTCAAATAATCAGTAAGGGTAATCATGGATAAAATAAAACAAGCCATATACATTTGAACATAACAACATGAACATAATGTTTAAACATCGAAATCTTGAGCAATGACATAAAACATGGCAGTACCTAAGGCATAGATCATAATAGAACATCAAGCATGATAAAATAGATTGGGAATAAAACATTTAATTGTGTAAAAACATTAATCACATGATATGATTTCCATGGTAGCCAAGGCATTGCTTCCAAGACCATCTTAGTGGACAAAGTCCCTTTCTGAATCGAGTTCACTCCTCGTTTTAGTCCTGTAACACTGAACTGGATTAACTTACTGTTCTAGCCATGTCTCTCTCATGAGATATAAATCTTTACCCAATGCATTGGAGGGAGATATAGGTCCCACCCATCTCATAATGAAATCATTCTTACTTGTGCCACAAAATAAACACACATCATTCAAAAAAAACCCAATAAATAAAATGGGTTTCATAAACATCATCTCATCATCACATAATCCATATAAAAGAAATGGATATCATTTCATTATAAGAAAAGTGAGACCATGTAAATCATAGAGATATTATACTTGAAAAATAAACATATGAAATAATGTCATATTAGATGAAAAATGGTTTTGATAAAAAACTTGAAATGAATTCTTGAGGAAAATATCTTTTCTTCTTCAAAATCATTTTCTTTTCACAAAATGTCATGTAATTTTAAAAGAAAGTTATTTTGTTGAAAATAGTCTTAAAATATCTTGGAGGAAGATTCATGAAAATAAGTCTTTATAAAACCGTAATAAATCATTTCATGCTGTGTAAGTTAAAAAAAACATTCTTCTCGTACTTTTGCTGGAAAAGTCAAAAAGTACATCGTAAAAGAAATATTTCCTACATACCATGTAGTAAAGGTCAAAAAATGGGTAAAAGGAAATTAAACATACATGAAAACACTTTTATAAAACATGGACATGGATGATAAAAATTACCCCAGTAAATACATACGAATAAGCAATCTCAGATAAAAATGAGATTTGAAAAATTATCCCTTACCTTAGGTCTGATATGCTTCGTACATTTACGAAACTCTTGTATAGTGATTTAAATAATTTCATTGACTTATTACAGAATCATATTCATTTCTATGATATCATATATGGTTCACTTATGACTTTATATTACCCGTTCTTTGGTAAGTTCCATGTTAAAGAAGCGTTTTGGGTAAAATAGTTTTACTTATCATACGTGTTTGGACGTGTTGTTCTTGATATTATTACTTATATCCTGATTTAATTAATCCCAAAATAAAAAAAAATGATATTTATATATTATATATTCAGTATATACATATATATATGATAGATCGATGGAATGAAATACACCGTTCATGGAGACGGTAGGCCGTACGTACGCATGAATGCTGTTTTCGTTTCCTTATTGAATTGAATGAAATTATGTAGATGACATGCATATATATACATATAAATCCAGTATCGTTATTATGACAAATATTTCATGATTAATTATTATATATACTTTTAAATCATTCATGATTGGTTAACATGGAGAATGAATCTCATCACGTCGTGGAGACAGTGGTTCGTACGTACGCATGAGCGATGATATCATTATCATGATAGTGGAATTGTATTGAAGTGTATGTATAATATTTCAGAATCAATATCACAATTCAATAATCATATATATTTATTTATTTACACCATTATACACATCCATGTAAGGTGGTGGTTGAAAACAGATTACACCATGGCGTGGAGACGGTATTTCGTACGTACGCACGCGCGGTGATTTTGTTTTCCGTAGGATGGATAGATGGTGAAATAGGGTTGTTTCATACTTATAATAACATAGCAGTATATTAGTGATACTGATTTTATTACTTCATAATTAAACAACTAAATAAGAAGAATATAAGAAGAAAAAAAGTTGAAGAATCGGTAACAGATATTACCTCTTCTTTCGACACGCCTTTTTGAAACCTCCTCTTAGGGCACTAAGATTGGTTTTTGAAGAAGACTAGAACCTATAGGATGTTTCTAGGGAAGTGGAGAAGATACATTTCCAGGGTTTTTCTGAGCTTTAAGGCTCAAATTGGTGTGAGGAAGAGAGGGACGAGACGCTCTTTTATAAGGGAGGAGAGTGACACCTTTGGAATAACTAACAATATTATTTTATTATAAAGTCATATTCGGTTTTTAATAGCTAAAATTTGAGTTATTTCAAAGATAAGGTGGGTATGGATCGAAAGCCTCTCATCCAATAGAATTTAGAGAAGTTTAGGTTTCTATTTTAACCTTATCACTTATATTTAACTTTAAGTTAAATAATTTTTCTTTTACCGTGTCTTCTTGTTTTCTTACACTATAAGGTTAATAAACATACTATAACAAGCCAAACTAACCCCAAGTTGTTTATTATTAATATATATAACATTATCTAAGTCATTTGGACAAACATCAGATTTTTTAGGAATAAAATAATAAATAATAATATAATATTTGTTTTAAAAACTATTTTATTTCAATTTAGACACTATTTGGTAATTGATTTTTGTGAAACTCATAACAGAATGATTAGTTCGTAAAAAGTAAACTAAATCAATACTAACATGTAATATTAACATATAAAACGAATTTAAATCATAAAAAGTCTCAAATTACATTTATTTGGGTATTTATAACATCAATTATGTCAATATTTCATTAATAAGATAATTACTCCATCATCATTGTGTCATGAATAAATTAAATTATTTAAGGTCAAAAAATTATAAATAAAACACCATTATGTAGGAAATATATTTAGATTTATAATGAGTATTTATAGTAGAATTTATCTTATGTATAACCCTATATTAAAAATAATTTAGTTATTACACTTTGATTTTATGTATTTTAACCCTTCTTTAAATAAATTAATAATAAATGTTCTAATCTAATCTAAGTGGGCCTAAATATTCATATTTTATTCCTAAGGTTTTTTGGTCGAATTATCTTATATAGGTTTTATGTATCAACTTTTACCTGAAAATAATTTAAATAAAATAAATAATTATTTAAATAAAAAGTCGGTTTTTGAATAGTAACCCAGTGTTTTCACTATTCATCAAAAATTGAATGTTTTTAGAAAAATACAAAAACCTCACCCTAGGTTAATTTTGATATTCCAAATATAAGAATGAAGTCCATTTTGAAAGATAAAATATATAAAATTTCAAAAAGTGGGTATTACTATTCATAATGACTATTTTATATAACATATCGTTGTTTAGTGAAACTCGGTATTGCGTACAACACACACTATCGTGGAAGGTCGTGATTGCGTGTAATGCAAGCCATGTCAGGGATGCGTGTTGTGCAATATCCTTTTGGTGTAGCGTACAACACATGACATTAATGAAATTAAAAAGAATATTTTTCATAAAATCTCGGGTGTTACATTCTACCCCCCTTAAAATGAATTTCTCCCTCGAAATTCGTCGGGGTTATAAATTGTTTACTACTCGAAAGTTTCTTTAAAATAAACCCACATCTTTAAAAGAAATAACAAAACATGGCTTTAAAAACTAATTTATCAAATGTAACGGTTACCCAAATTAACTAATCACTGGGATTCCGTATAGAAGAACATACGTGAAAATATGGATATGGAAGAAAAATATAACCATCATGTTCTGATGGAGAGTGGTAGAGGACATGGTTATAAAAAGACAACAATCACAAAGCCATAGATTTGTAATGATCTAAGGTACCATATGATTCATCAGATATAAGGGCACTAGGAAAACATTTTTTGGTTTTCAAGATCATTTCCCTAAAGTTGACGAAATTGGAATTATAAGAAATACGTTCTTGATTTTGGTACAGTCTCACCGTTGGTTGTTCCTAGGACAATTCCCACATTATCTCTTTAATAAATGATGTTGAATTTGTCTTCCGTGAAGTGTTAGCGGATCATGCAATAGAATGATAGGTCATTCCATCTGTCTCAAACAAAAGTTATTAAATATACATAAGTCAATCTATAGTGAGATTAATCGTATATGGTTCCTAAAATTGACTAATAATTCAGATATCATACCACATGCTACAATAAAACTAGTTTCTACTAACCAGGGACATCCTGTAGGCCAGTGGTAGGTGATAAAGGCAAGTCGCACTTCGGTTGTGTGTTTGATTTACACAGCCTTGTCCGACGCGATGGGTTGCCCCCCCATCCTGCAGGTTGTCCTTTTTCTAAAACTATATTACTATAACATCCCATCAATAATATCGAAAAAAGTTCTATCCTTAAACAATACTAACTTATGTAAAACATAATCCATTCCAATATTTAGGCTTATCTAATATACTTCGGTCCAAGATCATAGTATAAAGAAAACAATTACTAGAAAGGTTATCTACCAAGAATGTGAATTCAAGAATTTATCCCACATATATCATAAGATATATCTTGTTGGTTTCATTCCAAACACATGAATACCTTATTCATATATTCTCTTGAAACATAAATTACCATAGAACCTTAGTGAAAACATGAATACTATCAAAAGGTAAACTTTTCCACATACCAAAATCCCAAAAAAAAATCTATATAATCAAACCATAATATCACTTAGTCGTTATATTAGTCATGAGCTCATGAATACAATCAAACATCTCATTATCTTTTTATCCCTTCATTATTCACATATCTTCTACTTTAAAAAATATCTGAACAACCCTACATGGTTACCGGTACCATTCAACATATACTTTTAAATACTATAAGAAAAACAATAGTCTAATAATCCTTAGATGATTCTTTATTCCATAGTAACATACATTAATCTTTATAAACATACAATCATTCCACTAACTTCTTAAACAACTGACTGAGATTAAACAGTT
This sequence comes from Viscum album, assembly GCA_963277665.1. Taxonomy (NCBI): domain Eukaryota; kingdom Viridiplantae; phylum Streptophyta; class Magnoliopsida; order Santalales; family Viscaceae; genus Viscum; species Viscum album. The sequence continues at coordinate 32,235,071 of OY728159.1, forward strand.
CTTTCATCTCATATATCATTTGTAGTCCCCTCATCATCATCCACATAAATACTACCCATATGGCTTTGCTGATTCTCTTCATGAGATTTTCCCTTAGGGAATTGGTATGCATAATGCCCGTACATTCCACATTTAAAACATTTAACCGTTGTTGATGTCTTAGAAATACCATTATCATTTTCCATGGTGTTAACTAAAACTTTTCCTTTGCTATTACTAGATTTGTGTCCTTCTTTTCCACACCCAAAGTATCTTCCAGTTCCTTTGAAACATTCTCCCTGATGTATATTCCCACATGATTTACATGAGGGGAATTGAACTTTATTTCCTCTATGATCATCATGAAACTCAATCTTTCTCTTATTAGCTGAGTCAGGAAACTTACCAAAGTTGAGATTATTGATCATATTATGATATTTATGATTAGGAATAATTACGATGTTTTGCCTTCCAAATCTAATTAAATTTTCTTGATTATGATGAATATCATTCCATTGTCCATCATATTCCCCATTATCGTGAATCTTCCGGTTTCCATGCATTTTCTAAAACCCAAAAAGAATAGTGTGAGAGGAAAAAATCGTGATAGGTGAAACAACATAATAAAGGGGAAGTAACATCAATATCTAACATCTTAGGTTTAATTATAAGATCGTTATCATAATTCTAGTATTATAACCTATACTTATACTTAACCTTAGGGACATCCCAAGACATACCTTAGAAATATCTCTAGGGATCTCACTAAAGTTCTCGCATCCTAGTTTCCAAAGGTTAACTAAACCTTTCCTCTGATACCAACTATAGAGGCCCAAATCTTGAAGTACATGGACATTACAACACTTTTGCGGAATACTTAATATATAATGAAAACAGACACAGAAGGACCGTAATAGTTAAGTGTCTTCGGAAACTCAGAAAAATAATCTTCTAATCATAGTGAAAGATCTTCAACATCTCCCATAAATATCTTCCCCTTTTTGTTTCTTTACCTAAATTATTTCTTTTAATCATGGGGGAAAATAAAACAAATAAAGGGAGTGCTCTAATTCTTAGTAAGGGTAAGCATGTAGAAAATAAAACAAACCTTATACATTTGAACATAAAAACATGAACATAATGTTTAAACATCGAAATCTTGAGCAATGACATAAAACATGGCAGTACGTAAGGCATAGATCATAATAAAACATCAATAATGATAATATAGCTTGGGAATAAAACTTTTAATTATGGTAAAAAAAATTAAGCTCGTGATATGATTTCCATGGTAGCCAAGGCATTGCTACCAAGACCATCTTAGTGGACAAAGCCCCTTTCTAAATCGAGTTCACACCTTGTTTTAGTCCTGTAACACTGAACCAGATTAACTTACCATTACAGCCATGTCTATCTCATGAGATATAAATCATTACCCAATGCATTGGAGGGATATATAGGTCCCACCCATCTCATAATGAAATAATTCTTACTTGTGCCACAAAATAAACATACATCATTCATAAAAACCCAATAAATAAAATGGGATTCATAAAAATCATCACATCATCACATAATCAATATAAAATAAATTGATATCATTTCACTATAAAAAAAGTGAGAAAATTTAAATCATAGATACATTATACTTCAAACATATACATATGAAATAATGTCATATTAGATGAAAAATGTATTTGATAAAACACTAAAAATGAATTCTTGAAGAAAATATCCTTTCTTTATGAAAATCATTTTCATTTCACAAAATTCCATGCAACATTAAAAGAAATATATTTTGTTGAAAATATTCACGAAATATTTTGGATGAAGCTTCATAAAAATAAGTCTTTATAAAACCATAAAAAATCATTTCATGCTGTATAAGATAAAAAAATCATTCTTCTCGTACTTTTGGTGGAAAAGTAAAAAAGTACCTTGTAAAAGAATGTTTTCATACATACCATGTATTAAAGGTAAAAAATGGGTAGAAAGGAAAATAAAAATACATGAAAACACTTTTATAAAACATGGCCATGGATGATAACAATAACACCAGTAAATACTTATGAATAAGCAATCTCAGATAAAAATGAGATTTGATAAATTATCCCTTACCTTAGGTCCGATATGCTTTGTACATTTCAAAAACTCCTATATAATGATTTAAATAATGTCATTGACTTATTAAGGAATCATATTCATTGTTATGATATCATATATGGTTCACTTAAGACATTATATTACCCGTTCTTTTGTAAGTTCCATATTAAAGCAGCGTTTTGGGTAAAATCGTTGTATTTATCGTACGTGTTTGGACGTGTTGTTCTTGATATTATTACTTATATCCTGATTTAATTAATTCCATAATGTAAAATATTATTTTTATATAATATATATTCATTGTATATATATATATGATAGATCGATGGAATGAAATACACCGTTCATGGAGATGGTAGACCGTACATACGAATGAACGTTGTTTTCATTTCCTTATTGGATTGAATGAAATTAATTAGATGACATACATATATATACACATAAACCCAGTATCATTATTATTTCATATATTTCATGATTACTTATTATATATACTTTATATTCATTCAAGAATGGTTAACATGGAGAATAAATCTCATCGCGTTGTGGAGACGGTAGTCCGTACGTACGCACCAGCGATGATATCATTTCCATGATCGTGGAATTGCATTGAAGTTTATGTATAATATTTCAGAATCAATATCACATTCAATAATCATATATAGTTATTTATTTACACCATTATACCCATCCATGTAAGGTGGTGGTCGAAAACATATTACACAACGACGTGGAGAAGGTATTCTGTACGTACGCACGCGCGGTGATTTCGTTTTCTGTAGGATGGATAGATGGTGAAATAGGGTTGTTTAATACTTATAATAACATATAAGTATATGAGTTATACTGATTTTAATACTTCATAATGAAAAAACTAAATAAGAATAAGTAGAAGAAGAAAGAAAGTTGAAAGAATCGGTAACGGATATTACCTCTTCTTTCGACACGCCTTTTTGAAACATCCTCTTAGGGCATTAATATTTGTCTTTGAAGAAGACTAGAACCTCTAGGATGTATATAGGAAAGTGGAGAAGAGAAATTTGTAGGGTTTGGCCGATCTTGAAGCCTCAAATTGGTGTGAGGAATAGAGGGAGGAGGTGCCCTTTTATAAGGGAGGAGAGGGGAACCTTGGGAATAACTAAAAATATTATTTTATTATAAAGTAATATTCGGTTTTTAATATCTCCAAATTGAGTTATTTAGAAGCTAAGGTGGGTATGGGTCGAAAGCCTATCATCCAATAGAATTTAGACAAGTTTAGGTTTCTATTTTAAACTTATCATTTAGATTTAACTTTAAGTTAAATAAGTTTTCTTTTACCGTGTCTTCTTGTTTTCTTACACTATAAGGTTAATAAACTTACTATAACAAGAAAAAAGAACCCAAAGTTGTTTATTATTAATATATATAACCTTATCTATGTCATTTAGGCGATCCATATATTTTTAAGAATATAATAACAATTAATAATATAATATTTGTTTTAAAAACTATTTTATGTCAATTTTGACACTATTTGGTAATGGATTTTTGTGAAAATAATAACAGAATGATTAGTTCAAAAAACATTAATTAATTCAATACTAACATGTCATATTAATCTAGAAAATTAGTGTAATTCATAAAAAGTATCAAATTACATTTATTTTCGTATTTATAACATAAATTATATCAATATTTCATTAATAAGATAATTACTACATCATCATTGTGTCATAAATAAATTAAATTATCTAATTTCTATGAATTATAAATAAATCTCCATTATGTATGAAATATTCATATCTTTATAATGAATATTTATAGTCGAATTTATCTTATGTAAAACCCTATATTAAGAATGATTATTTATTAAACATTGATTTTAACTATTTTAACCCTTCTTTAAATAAATTAATAATAAATTTAATAATCAAATCCAAGTGGTAATAAATGGTCTTATTTTATTCCTAAGGTTTTTTTTGGTCGAATTACAATTGTCCAATAGAATTAGGACCTGTGTTAGGATAATAATAATATCATTTTTACCCTTAATTACCGTATTTACTTTTAACCGTGGTAAAAAAAGTAAAAAGTTACTATTCACAAAAAAAAGTATCTTCATCTCATTGGACCTCATAGTAGTCCTTTCTATTAACCGTGTCTCTCAGATTTTCGAAATTCCACTCACAGAAGCGGTAAAATTATGTTTTATGTGAATTTGAAAATTCTCCTAGGAGGTGGGTAAAAGATGGTGAAAAGTTCAATAAAATTTTTATATAACTAAACTTATTATAAAATAACTCCAATGACTTAAATTGAACTAATATATGTATCATGTATCAATTTTGACCTAAAAAAATTTAAATAAAATAAAGAATTATTTAAATAAAAAGTCGGTTTTTGAATAGTTACCTAGTGTTTTCACTATTTATCAAAAATTGAAAGTTTTCAGAAAAATACAAAAAATTCACCCCAGGCTAATTTCGATAATCTGAATCCCAAAAGGAAGTCCATTTTGAAAGGTAAAATTTATAAAATTTCAAAAAGTGGTTATTACTATTCATAACAGATAGTTTATATAACATATCGTTGTTTATGGAAACTCAGTATTGCGTACAACACATGCTATCATGGAAGGTCGTGATTGCGTGTAATGTAATCCGTGTCAGGGATGTGTGTTGTGCAAGCTTCTTTTGGTGTAGAGTACAACACAATACGTTAATGAAATTAAAAAGCATATTTTTCATAAAATCTCGGGGTGTTACATTCTACCCCCCGTAAAATGAATTTCTCCCCCGAAATTCATCGGGATTATAAATGTTTGACTACTCGAAAGTTTCTTAATAGAAACCCACATTGTAAAAAGGAATACAAAAACTTGGCTTAAATACTAAAGTATGAAGCGTAACGGTTACTCAAATTAACTAATCACTGGGTTTCCACATAGGAGAACATAGGTGAAAATATGGATATGGAAGAAAAATATAACCATCATGTTCTGATGGAGAGTGGTAGAGGACATGGATATAGAAATCTTACAATCACAAAGCCATAGATTTGTGATGATCTATGGTACCATATGATTCATCAAATATAAGGGCACTAGGACAAAATTTTTTGTTTTCAAGATCATTTCCCAAAAGTTGATGAAATTGGAATTATAAGAAATAATTTCTTGATTTTGGTACAGTCTCATCGTTGGTCGTTCCTTGGACAATTCCCACTCCATCTCTTAGAGAAATAAAGTTGAATTTGTCTTCCATGAAATGTTAGCAGATCATGAAATAGAATGATAGGTCATTTCATCTATCACAAACAAAAGTTATTAAATATACATAAGTCCATCTATAGTGAGATTAATCGTATATGGTTCCTAAAATGGACTTATACTTCATATATCATATTGCTTGATATAATAAAACTAGTATCTATTAACCAATGACTTCCTATAGGCCATTGGTAGGCGATAAAGGTCTGTCGCACTTCGGTTGTGGGATCGATTCCCACAGCCTTTTCCGACGCGATGGGCTGTCACCCGTACTGCAGGTTTTCATTTTTCTAAAACTACATTACTATAACATCCCATCAATAATATCGACGAAAGTTCTATCCTTAAAAAATACTAACTTTTTTCCAACATAATCCATTCCAATCATTAGGCTTACCTAAAATACTTCGGTCCAAGCTCATAGTATAAAGAAAACAACTACTTGAAAGGTTATCTACCAAGAATGTGAATACAAGCATTTATCCCACATACATCATAAGATATATCTTGTTGGTTGTAATCAAAACACATGAATACCTTAGTCATATATTCAATTGAAACATAAACTACCATAGAACCTTAGTGAAAACATGAATACTGTCAAAAGGTAACTCCTTCCACATACCAAAATCCCAAAAAAAAACCTATATATTCAAACCATAATATCACTTAGTACTTATATCAGTCATGAGCTCCTGAATACAATCAAACATCTCATTATCTTCTTATACCTTCATTATGCGCATATCATCTACTTTCAAAAAAAATCTGAATAAGCTTCCATGGTTACCGGTACCATTCAGCATATACTTTCAAATACATTAGGAAAAACAATAGTCTAATAATCCTTAGATGATTCTTTATTCCATATTAACATACATTAATCTTTATGAACATACAATCATTCCACTAAATTCTTAAACAACTGACTAAGCTTCAACAGTTCTTTCATCTCATATATCATTTGTAGTCTCCTCATCATCATCCACATAAATACTACCCATATGGCCTTGTTGATTCTCTTCATGGGATTTTCCCTTAGGGAATTGGTTTGTATAATGCTCGTACATTCCACATTTAAAACATTTAACCGTTGTTTATGTCTTATAAATACCATTATCCTTGTCCATGGTGTTAACTAAAACTCTTCCTTTGCAATTACTAGCTTTGTGTCCATCTTTTCCACACCCAAAGCATATTCCAGTTCCTTTGAAACATTCTCTCTGATGCCTCTTCCCACATGATTTACATGAGGGGAATTGAACTTTCTTTCCTCAATGATCATCATGAAACTCCATTTTTCTTTTATTAGCTGAGTTAGGAAACTTACCAAAGATGAGATTATTGATCATATAATGAGATTTCTGATTAGTCATGATAACGGTGTTTCTCCTTCCAAATCCCATTTGATTTTCTTGATCATGAAGAATATCATTCCATTTTCCATCATATTCTCCATTATTATGAATCTTCCTATTTCCAGCCATTTTCTAAAACCCAAAAAGAATAGTGTGAGAGGAAAAAATCGTGATAGGTAAAACAACATAATAAAAGGGAAGTAACTTCAATATGTGACATCTTAGGTTTAAGTCTAAGATCGTTACCGTAATTCTAGTATTATAAACAATACTTATACTTATCCTTAGGTACATCCCTACACATACCTTAGAAATATCTCTAGGGATCTCAATAAATATTTCGCATCCTAGTTTCCAAAGGTTAACTAAACGTTTCCTCTGATGCCAACCATAGAGGCCCAAATCTCTACGTACATGGACATTACATTACATTTGCATAATACTTAATACATAACTAAAACAGACACATAAGGACCGTAATATTTTAGTGTCTTTGGAAACTCGGAAAAATAATCTTCTAATCATAGTGAGAGTTCTTTAACATCTCCCAAAATGATCTTCCCCTTTCTGTTTCTTTACCTAAATTCTTTCTTTTAATCCAGGGGGAAAAGAAATCATATAAAGGGTGAGCTTAAATTCTCAGTAAGGGTAAGCATGGAGAAAATAAAACAATCCATATACATTTGAACATAAAAACAAGAACATAATGTTTAAACATCGAAATCATGAGAAATGAAATAAAACATGGAAGTACGTAAGGCATAGATCATAATAGAACATAAATCATGATAAAATAGATTGGGAATAAAACTTTTAATTGTGGGAAAAAAATTAAGCACATGATATGATTTCCATGGTAGCGAAGGCATTGCTTCCAAGACCATCTTAGTGGACGAAGACCCTTTCTGAATCGAGTTCACTCCTCATTTCAGTCCTGTAACACTGAACCAGATTAACTTACCATTCCAGCCATGTCTATCTCATGAGATATAAATCTTTACCCAATGCATTGGAGGGAGATATAGGTCCCACCCATCACATAATGAAATCATTCTTACTTGTGCCACAAAATAAACATACATCATTCATAAAAACCCAATAAATAAAATGGGTTTCATAAACATCATCCCATCATCACATAAATTATATAAAAGAAATGGATATCATTTCTTAATAAGAAAATTGAGACAATGTAAATCATAGAGACATTATATTTGAAATATACACATATGAAATAATGTCATCTTAGATGAAAAATGGTTTTGATAAAACACTTGAAATGAATTTTTGAGGAAAATATCCTTTCTTCTTGAAAATAATTTTCTTTTCAAAAAATTCCATGCAATTTTAAAAGAAAGATATTTTGTTGAAAATAGTCACAAAATATTTTGGAGGAAGGTTCATGAAAATAAGTCTTTATAAAACCATAAAAAATCATTTCATGCTGTATAAGATAAGAAAAACATTCTTCTCGTACTTTTGCTGGAAAAGTCAAAAAGTACCTCGTAAAAGAAAGATTTAATACACACCATGTACTAAAGGTCAAAAATGGGTATAAAGGACATTAAACATACATGAAAACACTTTTATAAAACATGGACATGGATGATAAGAATTATCTCAGTAAATACTTACGAATAAGCAATCTTAGATAAAAATGAGATTTGAAAAATTATCCCATACCTTAGGTCTGATATGCATCGTACATTTCCGAACCTCCTGTATAATGATTTAAATAATGTCATTGACTTATTACAGAATCATATTCATTGTTATTATATCATATATGGTTCACTTATGACTTTATATTACCCGTTCTTTTATAAGTTCCATGTTAAAGCAGCGTTTTTGGTAAAATTGTATGATTTATCGTACGTGTTTGGAAGTGTTGTTCTTCATATTATTAATTATATCATGATTTAAATAATTCTAGAATGTAAAACATTATTTTTATATAATATATATTCAGTATATACATGTATATATGATAGATCGATGGAATGAAATACACCGTTCATGAAGACGGTAAGTTGTACGTACGCATGAACGATGATTTCTTTTCCTTATTGAATTGAATGAAATTAAGTAGATGACATACATATATATAAACATAAATCTAGTATCATTATTATTTCATATATTTCATTATTACTTATTATATATACTTTATAATCATTAATGAATGGTTAACAAGGAGAATGAATCTCATAACGTCGTGGAGATGGTAGTCCGTACGTACGCACGAGCGATGATATCATTCCCATGATTGTGGATTTGCATTGAAATGTATGTATAATATTTCAGAATCAATATCAAATGGAAATAATCATATATATTTATTTATTTACACCATTATACCCATCCAAGTAAGGTGGTGGTCGAAAACAGATTACACCACGGCGTGGAGACGATATTCCGTACGTACGCACGCGTGGTGATTTCGTTTTCTGTTTGATGGATAGATGGTGAAATAGGTTTGTTTCATACTTATAATAACATATCATTATATGATTGATACTTTTTTTATTACTTCAAAGTGAAAAAACTAAAGAATAAGAAGTATAAGAAGAAATAATGTTGAAAGAATCGGTAAAAGATATTACCTCTTCTTTCGACACGCCTTTTTGAAACTGCCTCTTAGGGCACTAAGATTGGTCTATGAAGAAGACAAGAACCTCTAGGATGTTTCTAGGGAAGTGGAAAAGATAAATTGGCAGAGTTTTGCTGAGCATTAAGGCTCAAAGTGGTGTGAGGAAGAGAGGGAGGGGTGCCCTTTTATAAGGGAGGAGAGGGGCACCTTTGGAATAACAAAAAATATTATTTTATTATAAAGTCATATTCGGGTTTTTATAGCTCCAAATTGATTTATTTCGAATATAAGGTGGGGATGGGTAGAAATCCTCTCATTCAATATAATTTAGACATGTTTATGTTTCTATTTTAACAATATCATTTAGATTTAACTTTAAGTTAAATAATTTTTCTTTTACCTCGTCTTCTTGTTTTCTTATACTACAAGGTTAATAAACTTACTATAAAAAGCCAAACGAACCCCAAGATGTTTATTATTAATATATATAACCTTATATAAGTCATTTTGCCGAACCTTAGGTTTTTAGAAATAAAATAACAATTAATAATATAATATTTTTTTAAAACACAATATTAAGTCAATTTTGACACTATTTGGTAATGGATTTTTTTGAAACTCATAACAGAATGATTAGATCAAAAACAGTTAATTAAATGAATACTAACATGTCATATTAACCTATAAAATTAGTGGAATTCATAAAAAGTATCAAATTATATTTATTTGGGTATTTATCACATCATTTATGTCAATATTTCATTAATAAGATAATTACGACATCATCATTGTGTCATAAATAAATTAAATTATTTAATGTCTAAAAATTATAAATAAAACACCACTATGTAGGAAATATTTTTATATTTATAATGAATATTTATAGTAGAATTTATCTTATGTATAACCCTATATTAAAAATTATTTAGTTATTAAACTTTGATTTTAATTATTTTAACCCTTCTTTAAATAAATTAATAATAAATGTCCTAATCTAATCCATCTGAGCCTAAATGGTCATATTTTATTCCAAAGGATGTTTTTGGTCGAATTAAACTTATCCAATAGAATTATAACATGTGTTAGGGTAATAATAATATCATTTTAACCCTTAATTAATCTATTTACTTTTAACCGTGGTAAAAAAAAGTAAAAAGTTACTGTTCACCAAAAATTATTTTCATCTCATTGAACCACATTTTAGTTCTTGATATTAACTATGTCTCTTGGATTTTCAAAATTCCACTCACAGAAGTGGTAAAATTATGTTTTATATGAATTTGAAAATTCTCCTAGGAGGTGGGTAAAAGACGGTGAAAAGTTCAATAAAATTTTTATATATCTAAATTTTTTATAAAATGACTGCAATGACTAAAATTGAACTTATATAGGTATTATGTATCATTTTTGACCTAAAAAAATAAATAAAATTAGTAATTATTTAAATAAAAAGTCTAGTTTTGAATAGTAACCCAGTGTTTTCACTATTCATAAAAAAATTGCATGTTTTCAGAAAAATACAAAAAATTCACCCTAGGCTAATTTCGATATTCCGAATCCAAAAATGAAGTCCATTTTGAAAGAGAAAATTTCAAAAAGTGTGTTTTACTATTCATAACGGCTAGTTTATATAACATATCGTTGTTTAGAGAAACTCGATATTGCGTACAACACACGCTATCGTGGAAGGTCGTGATTTCGTGTAATGCAAGCCAAGTCAGGAATGCATGTTGTGCAAGCTCCTTTTGGTGTAGCGTACAACACAAGACATTAATGAAATTAAAAAAATATTTTTCATAAAATCTCAGGGTGTTACATTCTACCCCCCTTAAAATGAATTTCGCCCAAGAAATTTGTCGGGGTTATAAATGGTTTACTACTCGAAAGTTTATTTCATAGAAACCGACATTGTAAAAAGGAATAAAAAAACTTGGCTTTAAAAACTAATGTATGAAACGTAACGGTTACCCAAATTAACAAATCATTGGGTTTCCGCATAGGAGAAAATAGGTGAAAATATATATATGGAAGAAAAATATAACCATCATGTTCTGATGGAGAGTGGTAGAGGACATGGCTATAAAAATCCAACAATAAAAAAGCATATATTTTTGATGATCTAAGGTACCATCTGATTCATCAGATATAATGGGACTAGGACCATATTTTTGGATTTTATGATCATTTCCCTAAATTGAAGAAATTGGAATTATAAGAAATACTTTCTTGATTTTGGTACAGTCTCACCGTTGGTCATTCATTGGACAATTCCCACTCCATATCTTAAAGAAATGAAGTTGAATATGTCTTCGGTGAAGTGTTAGCAGATCATGCAATAGAATTATAGGTCATTCCATATGTCCAAACAAAAGTTATTAAATATACATAAGTCCATCTATATTGAGATTAATCATATATAGTTCCGAAAATGGACTTATACTTCATATATCATACTGCTTGATATAATAAAACAAGTTTCTACTAACTATGGACTTCCTGTAGGCTAGTGGTAGGCGATAAAGGCCAGTCACACTTTGGATGTGGGTTCGATTCCCACAGCCTTATCCGACGCGATGGGCTACCGCCCATCCAACAGGTTTTCCTTTTTCTAAAACTACATTACTATAACATCACATCAATATTATCGAAAAAGTTCTATCCATAATCAATACTAACTTATTTCAACCATAATCCATTCCAATCATTAGGCTTTTCTAAAATACTTCGGTCCAAGCTCATAGTATAATGAAAACAATTACTAGAAAGTTTATCTACCAAGAATGTGAATATAAGACTTTATCCCACATATATCATAAGATATATCTTGTTGGTTGTATTCCGAACACATGAATACCTTTTTCATATATTCTCTTGAAACATAAATTACAATATAACCTTAGTGAAAACAAGAATACTGTCAAAAGGTAACTCTTTCCACATACCAAAATCCCAAAAAAATCTATATAATCAAACAATAATATCACTTAGTCCTTATATCAGTCATGAGCTCATGAATACAATCAAACATCTCATTATCTTCTAATCCCTTCATTATGCACATATCATCTAGTTTCAAAAAATATCTGAATAACCTTCCTTGGTTACCGTTACCATTCAACATATACTTTCAAATAATTTAGTAAAAACAATAGTTTAGTAAAGCTTAGATTATTCTTTATTCCATAGTACCTTACATTATTCTTTATAAACATACAATAATTCCACTAACTTCTTAAAAAACTGACTATGATTCAACAGTTCTTTCATGTCATCTATCATTTGTAGTCTCCTCACCATCATCCACATAAATACTACCCATATGTCTTTGTTGATTCTCTTCATGAGATTTTAACTTAGGGAATTGGTTTGCATAAAGCTCATACATTCCACATTTAAAACATTTTACCATTGTTTATGTCTTAGAAATACCATTATCCTTCTCCATGGTGTTAACTAAAACTTTTCCTTTGCAATTACTAGCTTTTTTTCCTTCTTTTCCACACCCAAAGAATCTTCCAGTTCCTTTGAAACACTCTCCATGATGCCTCTTCCCACATGATTTACATGAGTGGAATTGAACTTTCTTTCCTCTATGATCATCATGAAACTTCATCATTATCTTATTAGCTGAGTCAGGAAACTTACCAAAGTTGAGATTATTGATCATATTATGAGATTTCTGATTAGGCATGATAATGATGTTTCTCCTTCCAAATCCCATTTCATTGGCTTGATCACGAAGAATATCATTCCATTGTCCATCTTATTCTCCATTATTGTGAATCTTCCTGTTTCCAGCCATTTTCTAAAACCCAAAAAGAATAGTGTGAGGGGAAAAAATCATTATAGGTAAAACAACATAATAAAGGGGAAGTAATTTCAATATCTCACATATTATGTTTAATTCTAAGATCTTTACCATAATTCTAGTACTATAAACTATAATTATACTTATCCTTAGGGACATCCCTATACATACCTTAGAAATATCTCTTGGGATCTCACTAAAGTTTTTGCATCATAGGTTCCAAAGGTTAACTAAACCTTTCATCTGATACCAATTGTAGAGGTGCGAAGCTTGACATACATGGATATTACATTACTTTTGCGGAATACTTAATACATAACGAAAACAGACACACAAGGAACATAATACTTTAGTGTCTTTGGAATCTTGGAAAAATAATCTTCTAATCGTAGTGAAAGATCTTCAACATGTCCCATAATGATCTTCCCCTTTTTGTTTCTTCACCTAAATTATTTCTTTTAATCCTAGGGGAAAAGAAAACTTATAAAGGGTGACCTCAAATTCTCAGTAAGGGTAATCATGGAGAAAATAAAACAAACCATATACATTTTACCATAAAAACATGAACATAATGTTTAAACATCGAAATCTTGAGAAATGACATAAAACATGGCAATACGTAAGGCATAGATCATAATAGAACATCAATCATGATGAAATAGCTTGGTAATAAAACTTTTAATTGTGGGAAAAAATTAAGGACATGATATGATTTCCATGGTAGCCAAGGCATTTCATCTAAGACCATCTTAGTGGACAAAGTCCCTTTCTGAATCGAGTTCAATCTTCATTTCAGTAGTGTAACACTGAACCAGATTGACATACCATTCCAGCCATGTCTATATCCTGAGATATAAATCTTTACCCAATGCATTGGAGGTAGATATAGGTCCCACCCATCTCATAATGAAATCATTCTTACTTGTGCCACAAATTAACATACATCATTCATAAAAACACAATAAATAAAATGGGTTTCATAAACATCATCCCATCATCACATAATCCATATAAAAAAATGGATATCATTTGGAAATAAAAAAAGTGAGACCATTTAAATCATATAGACATTATACTTGAAACATACACATATGAAATAATGTCATATTAGATGAAAAATGGTTTTGATAAAACACTTGAAATTAATTCTTGAGGAAAATATTCTTTCTTCTAGAAAATCATTTTATTTTCACAAAATGCCATGCAATTTTAAAAGAAATATATTTTGTTGAAAATAGTCATGAGATATTTGGGAGGAAGCTTCATGAAAATAAATATTTATAAAACCGTAAAAAATAATTTCATGCTGTATAATTTAAAAAAACATTCTTCTCATAATTTTGCTGGAAAAGTCAAAAAGTACATAGTAAAAGAAATATTTCGTACATACCATGTAGTAAAGGTCAAAAATGGGTAAAAAGGTCATTAAACATACATGAAAACACATTTATAAAACATGGACATGGATGATAACAATAAACCCAGTAAATAATTATGAATAAGAAATCTCGAATAAAAATGAGATTTGAAAAATTATCCCTCACCTTAGGTCTGATATGCTTCATACATTTCCAAACCTCTTGTATAATGATTTAAATAATGACATTGACTTATTAAAGAATCATATTCATTGTTATTATATCATATATGGTTCACTTATGACTTTATATTACCCGTTCTTTCGTAAGTTCTATGTTAAATTAGCGTTTTGGGTAAAATCGTTTTATTTAACGTACGTGTTTGGACGTGTTGTTCTTGATATTATTACTTATATCGTGATTTAATTAATTGCAGAATGTAAAACATGATTTTTATATAATATATATTCAGTATATACATATATATATTGTAGACACCCTAAGCCTGACGTATAAGGACATTACATTACTTTTTCGGAATACTTAGTACATAACAAAAACTCACACACAAGGACCGTAATAGTTTATTGTCTTTGGAAACTCAGAATATAATCTTCTAATCATGGTGAAAGATCTTCAACATCTCCCATAACGATCTTCCCCTTTTTTACATAAAACCTTTCTTTATATCCTGGGGAAAAGAAAATATAAAAGGGTGAGATCAAATGCTCAGTAAGGGTAAACAAAAGAAATATCAATCACATCATATTCATAAGAACATAACTTTTGGAAATATTAACATGAAATAGAGAGAATAATTTCATAACATGGGATAAATAATAGTAGTTAAATGGAATCCCAATAATCATAACATAAAACATGAAACTTTGTGGAATACACACATAATCATAGAGAATCATTTCTTATTAGTCAAGACTCATTTCCAAGACTATCTTAGTGGACAACATCCATTTCTGAACCGAGTTCACTCCTCGTTTCAGTCCTGTTTCACTGAACCGGTATAACCTACCGTTCCAGTCATTTCTATATCATGAGATATAAAATCTTTACCCAATTCATTGGAGGGAGATATAGGTCCCACCCATCTCATAATGATACCATTCTTATGTGTGGCACAAAATCATAAATCATACATCATTGCATAACCCATATAATAAAAATGGGAATCTTAAACATCGTGACATCATCAAACAATTCATATAAGATAAAGGAATTCATAAAAATAATTCCATCACAACATAATCAATTCAATGTAATAATATGAATATAAATAGAACCCTATATTATCTTAAATGGAAAATAATTTTGATAAAACACTTGAACTCCATTCTTGAGGAAAATATCCTTTCTACCTCAAAAACACTTTTCCTTTCTTAACATGTTGTACAATTATATACTAAAAGAAGTTGATAAAAAATATAAACTTCAAAACTTGTAATGAAAGCTTCTTGTAAATAATGTTTTAAAATCCATTCATGCCGTATAAGTAAGAAAAAAACATTCTTCGTACTTTTTTCGGAAATGTCAAAAAGTACCTCGTACGAAAAATGAAAAAAGATTCCTTTGATATCCTTTACTAAAAACTAACCTAAGGGTAAAATTGGATTTAAACAATTGTAGGTGGATGGAAATAATATTACATTTTGAGTAAAAATGTATGTGGATGATAAAATACACCCCAGTAAATACTAAAGTATAAACAATCTAGGATAAAAATGAGATTGTGATATTTCCCTTACCTTAGGTCCGATTCACATCATAAGTGTCCGAACCTCCTGTATAATCATTTAAATAATGTCATTGACTTATTACAGAATCATATTCATTTTTATTATATCATATATGGTTCACTTGTGACTTTATATTACCCGTTCTTTTGTAAATTCATGTTAAAGTAGCATTTTGGGTAAAATCGTCTCATTTGTCGTTCGGGTTTTAACTTGTAATTATTAATATGATTACATAGATCATGATTACATAAATACATAATATAAAACATGATTTATATATAATATATATTCAGAATATACATATATATAATGGATCGATTAATGGAAAGAAATACACCGTTCATGGAGACGGTAGGCCGTACGTACGCATGAACGCTGTTTTCGTTTCTTTATTGAATTGAGTGGAATTAAGTAAATGACATAAATATATATATACATAAATCCGGTATCATTATTATGTTATATATTTAATTATTATTCATTATATATACTTTATGATCATTCGTGTATGGTTAACATGGAGAATGAATCTCATCGCGTCGTGGAGACGGTAGTCCGTACGTACGCACGAGCGATGATATCATTCTCATAATTATTGAATAGAATTGGAGTGGATGGTATAATATATCAGAATCATTATTATGTTATAATAACCATATATATTTATTCTTTACACCATTATACCCATCCATGTAAGGTGTTGGAGGAAAAACAGATTTCACCACGGCGTGGAGACGGTATTCCGTACGTAAGCACGCGCGGTGATTTCTTTTTCCGTAGGATGGATAGATATTGAAATAGGGTTGTCTCATACTTATAATAAAATATCAGTATATGAGTGATACTGATGTTATTACTTCATAATGAAACAACTAAAGAAGAAGAAGTGGAAGAAGAAATAAAGATGAAAGAATCGGTAACGGACATTACCTCTTCTTTAAAGAGCCTCTTAGATTCCTTCTCTTAGGGAACTCAAATTGGTCTTTCAAGAAGACCAGTACCTCTAGGATGTTTCTAGGGAAGTGGGTAAGAGAATTTTTCAGGGGTTGGCCGAGATTGAAGGCTCAATGTTGTGTGAGGAAGAGAGGGAGGAGGTGCCCTTTTGTAAGGGAGGAGAGGGGCTCCTTTGGAAAACTAAAAATATTATTTTATTATAAAGTCGTATTCAGTTTTAAATAGCTCCAAATTGATTTATTTAGAAGATATGGTGGGATGGATCGAAATACTCTCATCCAATATAATTCAGACAAGTTTAGGTTCCTATTTTAACCTTATCATTTATATTTATCTTTAAGTTAGATAATTTTACTTTTACCGCGTCTTCTTGTGTTCTTACACTATAAGGTTAATAAACATACTATAAGAAGCCAAAAGAACCCCAAGTTGTTTATTATTAATATATATAACCTTATATATGTCTTTTGGCCGAACCTTAGTTTTTTAAAAATAAAATAACAATTAATAATATAATATTTTTTTAAAAAAGTATTTTATGTCAATTTTGACACTATTCAATAGTTGATTTTTTTGAAACTCATAACAGAATTATTAATTCTTCAAAAGCTAAATAAAGCACTAATAACATTCCATAATAACCTATAAAATTAGTTTAATTCAAAAAATGTCTCAAATTATATTCATTTGGGTATTTATAATATCAATTATTCTAATTTTTCACTATTATGGTAATTACTACATCATCATTGTGTCATAAATAAATTAATTTATTTAATGTCAAAAAATTATAAATAAAATATAATTATGTAGTATATCTTATTAGCTTTCTAATTAGTATTTATAGTCGAATTTATCTTATGTATAACCCTATATTAAAAATTATTACTTATTAAACATTGATTTTAACTATTTTAACCCTTCTTTAAATAAATTAATAATAAATGTCCTAATCTATTCCAAGTGATCCTAAATGGTCATATTTTATTCCTAAGGTTGTTTTTGGTCGAATTACACTTATCCAATAGAATTAGGACATGTGTTATGGTAATAATAATATCATTTTTACCCTTAATTACCCTATTTACTTTTAACCATGGTAAAAAAAAGTAAAAAGTTACTATTAAAAAAAATTATTATCTTCTAATTGAACCATATTTTAATTTATGACATCAACCGTGTCTCTCGAATTTTCGAAATTCCACTCACAGAAGCAGTAAAATTAAGTTTTATGAATAATTCAGTTTTTTTAACTACCACTTAGTGGTTTCACTATTCATCAAAAATTGAAAGTTTTCAGAAAAATACCAAAAATTAGGCCTAAGCTACATTGATATTACCAAATTCAAAACATATCAGTTGCATTAATTAATTTAAAAATTAATTCCCGTCGTCAAAACAAATAGTGTGTTCTTAAGAGATAATAACTATCAAAAGATTGAAACTTGTTTATGTCTGGTTTAAATGTAGAATTAAATCCAATGACCAAAATTGTATTAAATTGTAAAAATATATTCTAAATATACTTTAAAACCACTCAAATTAATAATTTATCACTATTAATTATTTCAATTAAAAAGGTTGTTTTTAATTTAAATTTAGTAATTTTCACTATTCATCAGAAAATGAAAGTTATCCGAAATGTACCAAAATTTCACCCTAATCTAATTTCAATATTCCGAATCCAAAAATGAAGTCCATTTTTAGAGATAAAATTTACAAAATTTCAAAAAGTGGTTATTTCTATTCATAACAGCTAGTTTTAATAATTTTTTAATAGCATGTCGTTGTTTAGTGAAACTTGGTATTGTGTACTACACAGGCTATCGAGGAGGGTTGCGATTGCATTTAATGCAAGGCAAGTCAAGGATTCGTGTTGTGCAAGATCCTTTTGGTGTAGTGTACAACACAAGACATTAATGAAGTTAAAAAGAATATTTTTCATAAAATCTCGGGGTGTTACATTCTACCCCCCTTAAAATGAATTTCGCCCTCGAAATTTGTCGGGGTTATAAATGGTTTACTATTAGAAAGTTTCTTTGATAGAAACCCACATCATAAAAAGGAATACCAAAACCAATCTTTAAAAACAATAGTATGAAACGTAATGGTTACCCAAATAAACTAATCACTGGGTTTCCACATAGGTGAAAATATGGATATGGAAGAGAAATCTAACCATCATGTTCTGATGGAGAGTGGTAGAGAACATGGCTATGGAAAAGCCAGCCATCACAAAGCCATAAATTGGTGACGATCTAAGGTACCATCTGATTCATCGTATATAAGAGCACCAGGACAACATTTTTGGTTTTCAAAATCGTTTCCCTAAAGTTGATGAAATTGGAATTATAAGAAATACTTTCTTTATTTCGGTATAGTCTCACCGTTGGTTGTTATTTGGACAATTTCTACTTCATCTCTTAAAGAAATGAAGTTGAATTTGTCATTCGTGATGTGTTAGCAGATCATGTGATAGAATGATCGGTCATTCCATCTGTCTCAAACAAAAGGTTAGAAAAGTTATCAAAAAATACATAAGTCCATCTATAGTGAGATTAATGATATGTGGTTCCTAAAATGGACTTATACTTCATATATCATACTGGTTAATATAATAAAACTAGTTTCTACTAAACAGGGACTTCCTGTAGGCTAGTGGTAGGTGATAAAGGCCAGTCGCACTTCGGTTGTGGGTTCGATTCCCACGGCCTTGTCCGACGCGATGGGCTGTCGCCCGTCCTGCAGGTTGTCCTTTTTCTAAAACTATATTACTATAACATCCCATCAATAATATCGAAAAAATATCTATCCTTAAACAATACTATCTTATGTCCAACATAATCCATTCCAATCTTTTGGCTTATCCATAATACTGCAGTCCACTCTCATAATATAGTGAATACGATTACCAGAGATATAATACCATCGTTGATCCCCATATATCATAAGATATGTCTTGTTGGTCACATTCCAAACATTCAAAGGCCTTGATCATGTATTCTCTTGAATACCCATTGAACCTTAGTGAAAACATGAATTCGGTTAAAAGTTAACAATTTCCACATACCAAAATCCTAAAAATTATAACTACTCAAACCATGATATCACTTAGTCCTTATATCAATCATGAGCTCATGAATACTATCAAATATTTCATTTTCTTGTTTTCCCATCATTATGCACATATCATCTTTTTTCCAAAAATATCTCAATCACTTTCCATGGTTACCAGTACCATAAAATTATTGAAAACCACAATATACCAATACATAAATATTCCAATATTCCACGATAATATATACAACTTTATTTTGGAATCCCATTACATAAACACTTAATCATTCCACAACATCGTTATCATATTCAACATCGCTAATAGTGATCGCATGTGACTTCCCTATCTCCTTTTCCTTTAGTGGTTGCTCATATCGATCATCACTAACCCTTGGATTTGGGCATTTATTATCATAATGCCCCATTTCCTTGCACTTGAAGCATTGAAGTGTAGTAGGTTCATTCTGTGTATCCCTTCCTTTGTTTGCATCAGTAGACATCTTATTCCCATCATTGTGGCATTAAAATGCCTAATTACCTTCCTTTCCACATTTGAAACATTTACACTTCCCTTTAAGACAATCTCCACCATGCTTCTTTCCACACTTTGAGGATAAGGAAACATTCATCTTCTTTTCACCATTATTCTGAGATTTCTCCTTGAACTCCATCTTTCATTTCTTGTCAAAACTATGAGATGGATAAGTAACACCAACTTCCATTTCTACCTTAATAGCACAATGCAATATTTCTTCATAGCTACTGAAGTATCTTATAGCTAATTCCCTTCGAAGATTTGGTTTTAAGCCACTGAAGAATCGATCAACTTTACATTCAGGTTGGATGATAAATCCAGATGCATACCTTGCAAGCCTTGTAAAATTGGCTTCATATATACCAACAGATTCATCATCCTTTTGCTTTAGTTCAAGAAACTCCTTCTCCATCTTTGTTCGAAGAAGTACTTATTGAAAAATAAGTTCTTGAACTCATCCCATTCCATGGACTCAATTTCATCCCTTTGCCTCGTATTCTCGATAAGATTCCACCATTGATCAGCATCACCTTCCAAACGATATATTGCTAAGATGACTTTATCATGTTCATAACATTGAAGAACTGAAAATATATTTTCAGTGGTACTGATCCATTGTTCAGCAACAAGTGGATCAGAAGACCCACTGAAAGAAGGTGGACGTTGCCTCATGAAGGACTCAATAGAATATTGTTCCCTTCACTGCTCATTTGGAAGTCCAGAATGATTCATAGCATGTGTAAGTATATCAATAAGATTTTTCACTCCATCTCCCATAACATTTGTTTGTTCAGGAGGACAATCATTGCATCGTCCATTGAATTGATCAACACGGTTCCTTCGGGTTCCAGCCATTGTCTAAAACCCAAAAAGAATAGTGTGAGAGGCAAAAATAATGCTATGGAAAACAACATAATAAAGGGGGGGTATCCTCAATATCTAACATCTTAGGTTAAATTATAAGATCGTTAGAGAAATTCTAGGACTGTAACCTATACATGTACTTAACCTTAGAGACATCCCTAGACATACCTTAGAAATATCTATAGGGATCTCACTAAAGTTCTCGCATCCTAGTTTCCAAAGGTTGACTAAACCTTTCCTCTGATACCAACTGTAGAGACCCTAAGCCTGACGTACAAGGACATTACATTACTTTTGCGGAATACTTAGTACATAACAAACACACACACACAAGGACCGTAATAGTTTAGTGTCTTTGGAAACTCAGAATATAATCTTCTAATCGTGGTGAAAGATCTTCATCATCTCCCATAAAGATCATCCCCTTTTTATTACCTAAAACCTTTCTTTATATCCTGGGGAAAATAAAATATAAAAGGGTGAGTTCAAATGCTCAGTAAGGGTAAACAAAAGAAATATCAATCACATCATATTCATAAGAACATAACTTTTAGAAATCTCAACCTGCAAAAGAGAGTATAATTCCATAACATGGGATAAATCATAGTAGTGAAATTGAATCCCAATAATCATAACATAAAACATGAAACTTTGTGGCATAAACACATAATCATAGAGAATAATTTCTTATTAGTCAAGACTCATTTCCAAGACTATCTTAGTGGACAATTTCCATTTCTGAATCGAGTTCACTCCTCGTTTCAGTCTTGTTTCACTGAACCAGTATAACCTACCGTTCCAGCCATGTCTATCTCATGAGATATAAAATCTTTACCCAATGCATTGGAGGGAGATATAGGTCCCACCCATCTCATAATGATTCCATTATTATGTGTGCCACAAAAACATAAATCATACATCATTGCATAACCCATGTAATAAAAATGGGAATCTTAAACATCGTGACATCATCAAACAATTCATATAAGATAAAGGAATTCATAAAAATAATTTCATTACAACATAATAAATTAAATCTAATAATATGAATATAAACAGAACCCTATGTTATCTTAGATGGAAAATAATTTTGATAAAACACTTAAACTCCATTCTTGAGGAAAATTTCCTTTCTACCTCAAAAACACTTTTCCTTTCTTAACATGTCATACCATTCTACACTAAAAGAAGTTGATAAAAAAATAAACTTGAAAACTTGTAATGGAAGATTCTTGGAAATAATGTTTTAAAAATCCATTCATGCCGTATAAGTTAGAAAAAAACATTCTTCGTACTTTTGTTGGAAATGTCAAAAAGTAACTCGTACGAGAAATGACAAAAGATTCCTTTGATATCATTTTCTAAAAACTCACCAAAGGGTAAAATTGGATTTAAACAATTGTAGGTGGATGGAAATAATATTACATATTGAGTAAACATGGATGTGGATGATAAAATAAACCCCAGTAAATACTAAAGTATATACAATCTTGGATAAAAATGAGATTGTGATATTTCCCTTACCTTATTTCCTTTTCGCTTTGTAAGTGTCCGAACCTCCTGTATAATGATTTAAATAATGTCATTTACTTATTAAAGAATCATATTCATTGTTATTATATCATATATGGTTCACTTATGACTTTATATTACCCGTTCTTTTTTAAATTCATGTTAAAGTAGCGTTTTGGGTAAAATCGTCTCATTTGTCGTTCGTGTTTTAACTTGTAATTATTCATATGATTACTTAGATCATGATTACTTAAATCCAGAATGTAAAACATGATTTATATATAATATATATTCAGAATATACATATATATAATGGATCAATAAATGGAAAGAAATACACCGTTCATGGAGACGGTAGGCCGTACGTACGCATGAACGCTGTTTTCGTTTCTTTATTGAATTGAGTGGAATTAAGTAGATGACATAAATATATATATAAATAAATCCAGTATCATTATTATGTCATATATTTCATTATTATTCATTATATATACTTTATTATCATTCATGTATGGTTAACATGGAGAATGAATCTCATCGCATCGTGGAGACGGTAGTCCGTACGTACGCACGAGCGATGATATCATTCTCATAATTATTGAATAGAATTGGAGTGGATGGTATAATATATCAGAATTAGTATGATGTTATAATAACCATACATAGTTATTCTTTACACCATTATACCCATCCATGTAAAGTGTTGGTGGAAAAACATATTTCATCACGGCGTGGAGACGGTATTCCGTACGTACGCACGCGCGGTGATTTCATTTTCCAAAGGATGGATAGATGGTGAAATGGGGTTGTTTCATACATATAATAACATATCAGTATATGAGTGATACTGATGTTATTAATTCATAATTAAACAACTAATGAAGAAGAAGTGGAAGAAAAAACAAAGATGAAAGAATCGGTAACAGACATTACCTCTTCTTTGAAGCGCCTCTTTGATTCCTCCTCTTAGGGAACTAAAATTGGTCTTTGAAGAAGACCAGGACCTATATGATGTTTCTAGGGAAGTGGAGAAGAGAATTTGGCAGGGGTTGGCCGAGCTTGAAGGCTCAAAGTTGTGCGAGGAAGAGAGGGAGGAGGTGCCCATTTATAAGGGAGGAGAGGGGCTCCTTTGGAAAACTAAAAATATTATTTTATTATAAAGTCATATTCGGTTTTAAATAGCTCCAAATTGATTTATTTCGAATCTAAGGTTGGGATGGATCCAAATACTCTCATCCAATAGAATTTAGACATGTTTAGGTTCCTATTTTAACCTTATCATTTATATTTGACTTTAAGTTAGATAATTTTACTTTTACCGTGTTTTCTTGTGTTCTTACACTATAAGGTTAATAAACATACTATAAGAAGCCAAACGAACCCCAAGTTGTTTATTATTAATATATATAACCATATCTAAGTCTTTTTGCTGAACCTTAGATTTTTAGGAATAAAATAACAATTAATAATATAATATTTGTTTTAAAAATTATTTTCTGTCAATTTTGACACTATTCAATAGTTGATTTTTGTGAAACTCATAACAGAATTATTACTTAGACAAAAGTTAATTAAATCAATACTAACATGCCATAATATCCTATAAAATTAATTTAATTCATAAAAAGTCTAAAATTATATTTATTTGGGTATTTATAATATCAATTATTCTAATTTTCCACTATTATGGTAATTACTGCATCATAATTTTTTCATAAATAAATTAATTTATTTAATGTCTAAAAATTATAAATAAAATATAATTATGTAGGAAATCGTATTATCATTCTAATGAGTATTTATATTTGAATTTATATTATGTGTAACCCTATATTAAAAATTATTTACTTATTAAACTTTGATTTTAACTATTTTAACCCTTCTTTAAATAAAATAATAATAAATGTCCAAATCTAATCCAAGTGGGACTAAATGGTCATATTTTATTCCTAAGGTTTTTTTTGTTTGAATTACACTTATCCAATAGAATTAGGACATGTGTTAGGGTAATAATAATATCATTTTTACCCTTAATTACCCTATTTACTTTTAACCGTGGTAAAAAAAGTAAAAAGTTATTATTCACCAAAAAATTACTTTCATCTCATTAAACCACATTTAACATACTGATATCAACCGTGTCTCTGGGATTTTCAAAATTCCACTCACAGAAGTGGTAAAATTATGTTTTATGAAAAATTCTGTTTTTTAACTACCACTTAGTGGTTTCAATATTCATCAAAAATTGAAAGTTTTCAGAAAAATACCAACTATTAGGCCTAAGCTATATTTGATATTATGATCTGAAAAATGACGTCTATTTTACCAAATTCAATATATATTATTTTCATTAATTAATTTAAAAATTAATTCCCGCCGTCAAAACAAATAGCGTGTTCTTAAGAGATAATAACTATCAAAAGATTGACACTTGTTTATGTCTGGTTTAAATGTAGAATTACATTCAATGAAAAAAATTCTATTAAATTGTAAAAATATATTCTAAATATACTTTAAAACCACTAAAATTAATAATTTATCACTATTAATTATTTCGATTAAAAAGGTTGTTTTTAATTAAAATTTAGTAATTTTCACTATTCATCAGAAAATGAAAGTTATCTGAAATGTACCAAAATTTCACCCTAAGCTAATTTCGATATTCCGAATCCAAAAATGAAGTCCATTTTGAGAGATAAAATTTAAAAAATTTCAAAAAGTGATTATTAATATTCATAATGGCTAGTTTTAATAATATTTTAACAGCATATCATTGTTTAGTGAAACTCGGTATTGCGTACTACACACGCTATCGAGGAAGGTCGCGATTGCGTTTAATGCAAGGAAAGTCAAGGATGCGTGTTGTGAAAGCTCTTTTTGGTGTAGTGTACAACACAAGACATTAATGAAATTAAAAATAATATTTTTCATAAAATCTCGGGGTGTTACATATATGATAGATCGATGGAATGAAATACACCGTTCATGGAGACGGTAGGACGTACATACACAAGAACTCTGTTTTCATTTCCTTATTGAATTGAATTAAATTAAGTAGATGACATATATATATATACACATAAATCCAGTATCATTATTATGTCATATATTTCATGATTACTTATTATATATACTTTATAATCATTCATGAATAGTTATCCTGGAAAATGAATCTCATCACGTCGTGGATACAGTAGTTCGTACGTACGCACGGGCGATGATATCATTCCCATGATTTTGGAATTGCATTGAAGTGTATATATTAAATTTCATACTAAATATCACTTTGAAATAATCAAATATTTTTATTTATTTACACCATTATACCCATCCAAGTAAGGTGGTGGTTGAAAACAGATTACACCACGGCGTGGAGACGATATTCCGTACGTACGCATGCACGGTGATTTTGTTTTCTCTAGGATGGATAGATGGTGAAATAGGGTTGTTTAATACTTATAAAAACATATCTGTGTATTAGTGATAATGATGTTATTTTTTCATAATGAATCAACTAAAGAAGAAGAAGTACAAGAAGAAATATAGTTGAAATAATCGGTAACAGATATTACCTCTTCTTTCGACACACATTTTTGAAACCTCCTCTTAGGGCACTAAGATGGGTCTTTTAAGAAGACCAGAACCTATAGGATGTTTCTAGGGAAGTGGATAAGAGAAATTGGCAGGGGTTGTCCGAGATTGAAGGCTCAAAGTGGTGTGAGGAAGAGAGGGAGGTGGTGCCCTTTTATAAGGGAGGAGAGGGGCACCTTTGGAATAACTAAAAATATTTTTTTTATTATAAAGTCATATTTGGTTTTTAATAGCTCCAAACAGACTTATATTGAAGCTAAGGAGGGGATGGGTTGAAATCCTCTCATTTAGACAAGTTTAGGTTTCTATTTTAACCTTATCTTTTAGATTTAACAATAAGTTAAAAAATGTTTCTTTTACCGTGTGTTCTTGTTTTCTTACACTATAAGGTTAATAAACTTACTATAACAAGCCAAACGAACCCCAAGTTGTTTATTATTAATATATATAACCTTATATAAGACATTTTCTCGATCCTTAGATTTTTAGGAATAAAATAACAATTAATAATATAATATTTGTTTTAAAAACTATTTTATGTCAATTTTGACACTATTTGGTAATAGATTTTTGTCAAAATCATAACAGAATGATTAGTTCAAAAACAGTTAATTAAATCAATACTAACATGTCATATTAACCTATAAAATTAGTTTAATTCATAAAAATTATCAAATTACATTTATTTGGGTATTTATAACATCAATTATGTCAATATTTCATTAATAGGATAATTAATGCATCATCATTGTGTCATAAATAAATTCAATTATTTAATGTATAAAATTATAAATAAAACACTATTATATAGGAAATCATTTTATCTTTCTAATGAATATTTATAGTCGAATTTATCTTATGTATAACCCTATATTAAAAATGATTTAGTTATTAAACATTGATTTTAACTATTTTACCCCATCTTTAAATAAATTAATAATAAATGTCCTAATCTAATCCAAGTGGGCCTAAATGGTAATATTTTATTTCTAAGGTTGTTTTTGGTCGCATTATACTAATCCAATAGAATTAGTTCATGTGTTAGGGTAATAATAATATCATTTTTACCTTTAATTACCCTATTTACTTTTAACCGTGGTAAAAAAAACTAAAAAGTTACTATTCACCAAAAATTATTTTCATCTCATTGAACCACATTTTAGTCCTTTATATTAACAGTATCTCTCAGATTTTTGAAATTCGACTCACATAAGCGGTAAAATTATGTTTTATGTGAATTTGAAAATTTTCCTAGGAGGTGGGTAAAAGACGGTGAAAAGTTCAATAAAATTTTCATATATCTAAAATTATTATAAAATGACTCAAATGACTTAAGTTGAACTTATATAGGTATCATATATCAATTTTGACCTAAAAAATTTAAATAATATAAATAATTATTTAAATAAAAATATGGTTTTGAATAGTAACCCAGTGTTTTCACTATTCATCAAAAACTGAATGTTTTCAGAAAAATACATAAAATTCACCCTAGGCTAATTTTGATATTACGAATCCAAAAATGAAGTCCATTCACAATGATAAAATTTATAAAATTTTAAAAATTGGGTACTACTATTCGTAACAGCTACTTTATTTAACATATCGTTGTTTAGTGAAACTCGATACAACGTACAACACACGCTATCGCGGAAGGTCGCGATTGCGTGTAATGAAAGACAAGTCAGGGATGCGTGTTGTTCAAGATCCTTTTTTGTCTCTTACAACACAAGACTTTAATGAAATTAAAAAGAATATTTTTCATAAAATCTCGGGGTGTTACATTCTACCCCCCTTAAATTGAATTTCGACCTCAAAATTCATCGGGGTTATAAATGGTTTACAACTCGAAAGTTTTTCTAATAGAAACCCACATCGTAAAAAGGAACACCAAAACATGTCTTTAAAAACTAAAGTATGAAATGTAACAGTTACCCAAATTAACTAATCACTGGGTTTCCACATAGGAGAACATAGGTGAAAATATGGATATAGAAGAAAAATATAACCATAATGTTCTAATGGAGAGTGGTAGAGGACATGGCTATAAAAATACAACAATCACAAAGCCATAGATTTTTGATGATCTATGGTACCATCTGATTCATCAGATATAAGGGCACTAGGACAACTTTTTTGGTTTTCAAGATCATTTCCCAAAAGTTGAAGAATTGGAATTATAAGAAACACTTTCTTGATTTTGGTATAGTCTCACCATTGGTCATTCCTTGTACAATTCCCACTCCATCTCTTAAAGAAATAAAGTTGAATTTGTCTTCTATGAAGTGTTAGCAGATCATGCAATAGAATGATAGGTCATTCCATCTGTCTAAAAAAAAGTTATTAAATATACATAAGTCCATCTACTGTGAGATTAATCATATATGGTTACTAAAATGGACATATACTTCATATATCATACCGCTTGATATAATAAAACTAGTTTCTACTTACCAGGGACTTCCTGTAGGCCATTGGTAGGCGATAAAGGCCAGTCGCACTTCGGTTGTGGGTTCGATTCCCACAGCCTTGTCCGACGCGAGGGGCTGTCGCCCGTCCTGCAGGTTGTCCTTTTTCTAAAAATACATTACTATAACATCCCATCAATAATATTGAAAAATGTTATATACTTAAACAATACTAAATTATGTCCAAAATAATCCATTCTAATCTTTATGCTTATCTAAAATACTTCGATCCAAGTTCATAGTATGAAAAAAACAATTACTAGAAAGGTTATATACCAAGAATGTGAATACAAGCATTTATCCCACATATATCATAAGATATATCTTGTTGGTTGTATTCCAAACACCTGAATACCTTAGTCATATATTCCCATGAAACATAAATTACCATAGAACCTTAGTGAAAACATGAATACAGTCAAAAGGTAACTCTTTCCACATACCAAAATCCCAAAAAAATCTATATAATCAAACCATAATATCACTTAGTCCTTATATCAGTCATGAGCTCATGAATACAATCAAAAACCTCATTATATTCTTATCCCTTCATTATACGCATATCATCTACTTTCAAAAAATATCTGAATAACCTTCCATGGTTACGGGTACCATTCAACAAATAATTTCAAATACTTTAGGAAAAACAATAGTCTAATAATCCTTAGATGATTCTTTATTCCATAGTACCATACATTATTCTTTATAAACATACAATCATTCCACTAACATCTTAAACAACTGAATGAGCTTCAATAGTTTTTTCATCTCATTTATCATTTGTTGTCTCCTAATAATCATCCACATAAATACTACCCATATGGCCTTGCTGATTCTCTTCATGAGATTTTCTCTTAGGGAATTGGTTTGCATAATTATTGTACATTCCACATTTAAAACATTTAACCATTGTTGATGTCTTATAAATACCATTATCCTTGTCCATGGTGTTAACTAAAACTTTTCCTTTTCAATTACTAGCTTTGTGTCCTTCTTTTCCACACCCAAAGCATCTTCCAGTTCCTTTGAATCATTCTCCCGGGTGCCTCTTCCCACATGATTTACATGATGGGAATTGAACTTTCTTTCCTCTATGATCGTCATGAAACTCCATCTGTCTCTTATTAGCTGAGTTAGGAAACTTACCAAAGTTGAGATTATTGATCATATTATGAGATTTCTGATTAGGAATAATAACGATGTTTCGCCTTCCAAATCACATTTCATTTTCTTGATCATGAAGAAATATCATTCCATTTTCCATCATATTCTCAATTATCGTGAATCTTCCTATTTCCAGCCATTTTCTAAAACCCAAAATGAATAGTGTGAGAGGCAATAACCATGATAGGTAAAACAAAATAATAAATGGGAAGTAACTACAATATCTAACATCTTAGGTTTAATTATAAGATTTTTGCCATAATTCTAGTACTATAACCTATACTAATACTTATCCTTAAGGACATACCTAAACATACCTTAGAAATATCTATAGAGATCTTACTAAGGTTTTCGCATCCTAGTTTCCAAATGTTAACTAAAACCTTCCTCTGATACCAACTGTAGAGGCCCAAAGCTTGAAGTACATGGACATTATATTAATTTTGAAGAATACTTAATGCATAACAAAATCAGACACACAAGGACCGTAATATTTTAGTGTCTTTGGAAACTCGGAAAAATAATCTTCTAATCGTAGTGAAAGATCTTCAAAATCTCCCATAATGATCTTCCCCTTTTTGTTTCTTTAACTAAATTATTTCTTTTAATCCCAGGGGAAATGAAAACATATAAAGGGTGAGATAAAATGCTCAGTAAGTGTACGCATCGAGAAAATAAAAAAAAAACATATACATTTGAACATAAAAACTTGAACATAATGTTTAAAAATCAAAATCTTGAGAAATGACATAAAACATGGCAGTATGTAAGGGATAGATCATAATAGAACATCAAGCATGATAAAAGATCTTGGGAATAAAACATTTAATTGCGGAAAAATAATTAAGCACATGATATGATTTCCATGGAAGCTAAGGAATTGCTTCCAAGACCATCTTAGTGGACAAAGTCCCTTTCTGAATCGAGTTCACTCCTCGTTTCAGTCTTGTAACAATGAACCAGATTAACTTACCATTCCAACCATGTCCATCTCATGAGATATAAATCGTTACCCAATGCATTGGAGGTAGATATAGGTCCCACCCATCTCATAATGAAATCATTCATACTTTTTCCACAAAATAAACATACATCATTCATAAAAATCCAATAAATAAAATGGGTTTCATAAACATCATCCGATCACCACATAATCCATATAAAAGAAATGGATATCATTTCATAATAAGAAAAGTGAA
Source organism: Viscum album (assembly GCA_963277665.1). Taxonomy (NCBI): domain Eukaryota; kingdom Viridiplantae; phylum Streptophyta; class Magnoliopsida; order Santalales; family Viscaceae; genus Viscum; species Viscum album. The sequence continues at coordinate 32,266,612 of OY728159.1, forward strand.
ACCATGTAAATCATAGAGACATTATACTTGAAACATACACATATGAAATAATGTCATCTTAGATGAAAAATGGTTTTGATAAAACAGTTGAAATGAATTCTTGAGGAAAATATCATTTCTTCTTTAAAATCATTTTCTTTTCACAAAATGCCAGGCAATTTCAAAAGAAAGATATTTTGTTTAAAATAGTCATGAAATATTTTGGAGTAATCTTTATGAAAATAAGTCTTTATAAAATCGTAAAAAATCATTTCATGTTGTATAAGTTAAAAAAACATTCTTCTCGTACTTTTGCCGGAAAAGTCGAAAAGTACCTCGTAAAAGAAAGATATCATACATACCATGTAGTAAAAGTCAAAATGGGTAAAAAGTACATTAATCATACATGAAAACACTTTTATAAAAACATGTACATGGATGATAACAATAACCCCAGTAAATACTTACGAATAAGCAATCTCGGATAAAAATGATATTTGAAACATTATCCCTTACCATAGGTCCGATATGCTTCGTACGTTTCCAAAACTCCTATAAAATGATTTAAATAATGTCATTGACTTATTACAGAATCATATTCATTGTTATGATATCATATATGGTTTACTTATGACATTATATTTCCCGTTCTTTTGTAAGTTCCATGTTAAAGCAACATTTTGTGTAAAATCGTTTTATTTATCGTACGTGTTTGGACGTGTTGTTCTTGATATTATTTCTTATATCCTGATTTAATTAATTCCAAGATATAAAAAATGATTTTTATATAATATATATTCAGTATAAACATATATATATGATAGATCGATGGAATGAAATACACCGTTCATGGAGACGGTAAGCTTTACGTACGCATGAAAACTGTTTTTGTTTCCTTATTGTATTGAATGAAATTAAGTAGATGACATACATATATATATACACATAAATCCAGTATCATTATTATGTCATATATTTCATGATTACTTATTATATATACTTTATAATCATTCATGAATGGTTAACATGGAGAAATGAATCTCATCGTGTCGTGGAGACAGTAGTCCGTGCGTATGCACGAACGATGATATCAATCCCATGATTGTGTAATTGCATTAAAGTGTATGTATAATATTTCAGAATCAATATAACTTTGCAAAAATAATCTATAATTATTAATTTAAACCATTATACCCATCCAAGTAATGTGTTGGTCGAAAACAGATTACACCACGGCGTGTAGACGATATTCCGTACGTACGCACGCGCGGTGATTTCTTTTTCTGTAGAATGGATACATGGTGAAATGGGTTTGTTTCATACTTATAATAACATATCAGTATATGAGTGATACTTATGTTATTACTGCATAATTAAACAACTAAATAAGAATAAGTAGAAGAAGAAATAATGTTGAATGAATTGGTAAAAGATATTACCTCTTCTTTCGACACGCCTTTTTGAAACCTCCACCTAGGGCACTAAGATTGGTCTTTGAAGAATAAGAGAACCACTAGGATGTATATAGGAAAGTGGAGAAGAGAAATTGGCAGGGTTGGCCGAGATTGAAGGCTCAAAGTGGTGTGAGGAAGAGAGGGAAGAGGTGCCCTTTTATAAGGGAAGAGAGGGGCACCTTTGGAATAACTCAAAATATTATTTTATTATAAAGTCATATTCAGTTTTTAATAGCTCCAAATTGAGTTATTTAGAAGCTAAGGTGGGGATGGGTAGATCTCCACTCATCCAATAGAATTTAGACAAGTTTAGGTTTCTATTTTAACCTTATCATTTAGATTTAACTTTATGTTAAATAATGTTTCTTTTACCGTGTCTTCTGTTTTCTTACACTATATGGTTAATAAACTTACTATAACAGGACAAAAGAACCCCAAGATGTTTATTATTAATATATATAACCTTATCTAAGTCATTTGGCCTAACTTTAGATTTTTAGTAATAAAATAACAATTAATAATATAATATTTGTTTTAAAAACTATTTTATGTCAATTTTGACACTATTTGGTAATTGATTTTTGTGAAACTCATAACAGAATTATTATTTCCAACGAAGTTAACTAAATCAATAATAACATGTAATATTAACCCATAAAATTAATGTAAATCATAAAAAGGCTCAAATTACATTTATTTGGGTATTTATATCATTAATTATGTCAATATTTCATTAATAAAATAATTAATGCATCATCATTATGTCATAAATAAATTATATTATTTAATGTCTAAAAATTATAAATAAAACAAAATTATATAGGAAATCATTTTATATTTATAATGAATATTTATAGTTGAATTTATCTTATGTATAACCCTATATTAAAAAATATTTAGTTATTAAACTTTGATTTTAACTATTTTAACCCTTCTTTAAATAAATTAATAAAAAATGTCCTAATCTAATACAAGTGGGCCCAAATGGTCATAGTTTATTCCTATGATTGTTTTGGGTCGATTTACACTTATCCAGTAGAGTTATGACATGTTTTAGGGTAATAATAATATCATTTTTACCCTTAATTACTCTATTTACTTTTAACAGTGGTAAAAAAAGTAAAAAGTTACTATTCACCAAAAAGTATTTTCATCTCATTGAACCACATTTTAGTCCTTGATATTAACTGTGTCTCTCGGATTTTTGAAATTCCACTCACAAAAGCGGTAAAATTATGTTTTATGTGAATTTGCAAATTCTCCTAGTAGGTTGTTAAAAGACGGTGAAAAGTTCGATAAAATTTTTATTTATCTTAAATTATTATAAAATGACCAAAATGAATTAAATTTAACTTATATAGGTATTATGTATCATTTTTAACCTAAATTAAATTTAAATAAAATAAATAATTATTTAAATAAAAATTTGGTTTTTGAATAGTAACCTAGTGTTTTCACTATTTATCAAAAATTGAAAGATTTCAGAAAAATACAAAAAATTATCCCTAGGCTAATTTTGATATTCCTAATCCAAAAATGTAGTCCATTTTGAATGATAAAATTTATAAAATTTCAAAAAGTGGGTATTACTATTCATAACGGGTAGTTTATATAACATATCGTTGTTTAGCGAAACTCGGTATTTCGTACATCACACACTATCATGGAAGGTCACGATTGTGTGTAATGAAAGCCAAGTCCGGGATGTGTTTTGTGCAAGCTCATTTTTGTGTAGCGTACAACACAAGACATTAATGAAATTAAAAAGATATTTTTCATAAAATATCGGGGTGTTACATGGCGTGGTTGGACACCAACGTTGATAGGGGAAATCCTCTCATAAGACGGACATGGTTCATCCCATAATTATTATGGGGCATCCTTAAATTTATTAGGGTAGATCAAAAATTTAATGTCATAGGTCAAGGACATTTGGACTTGTGCAGTTTAACATCATATGATAAGACATGAATGATGTGTATGTCCCAAAAGGGTGTATGTGATTCAGTAGGTATAATCCCAATTTGAATGAGGACATAAGGAGACTGAAACAATCCGTGTATCCCCATGAGATGTTGGTTAGGTGAAGGGAACAAAAATTAAAGGTAGGTTGGTCCCATGGCACTTTGCAAGGATGTTCCTATGTACCCCATTAGAAATGGGATCAAGCCTAACGTAGTTCTAGAAATGTTGTCTTTAGACCATGTAGATAGTATTTAGAGATAGATCTTTTTTAAGGTCTAAGATCTCAGACCATAGAGGGTAAGGAATGAGGGAGACACTAGTTGAGGTAAATTTAAAATCCAACATGAATGGGGACCTGGAGTCCATATCACCATGTATTCTCAAGGTAGGCCTTTGGTAAAGGGGCTGACAATGAAAGTTAGGCTGGGCCCAAGGAAAACATTGTGGGCAGTGTTATGTACCCCATGAGAATAGGAATCAAGCCATATGTAGTTCTAGAGGTGGAATGGTAATGTACCAGTTCTAGGGATATTAACGAGGTTTGGTTCTGGTCCACAGACCAAAAGATTCAGAATTTGAAAAATATTATTTCCCTTTAGGATAGATGTCTGTGTGTTTTTCTAATGCGATAAAGCAAGGACAGAAAATCCTAGTTTCTATATAGGATCTTAGTTATATGTAGTAATTATTAAATGGCATGGTGGATGATGAATACCCAACATGATTCTCCCCACCCCCCGAGTGATGGCCTCAAAATGTAGTTCCATTTTTCATCATGTGGCTATGATGATAACATCATCGTTTAGGGACGTATGATAGGACCAAACACGTATTTTAAAGTCGTGAAATACAGAAGCAATAGTTTAAAGTCATGTGGGACCAGGAATCCAAGTTTAATAAAATATGTCTTGGACATGGCAGAGAAACTAGGTTGTTGAGGGAATGCACAAGACCTGATAAGGCATAGTCGTCGTGAATGGGGATGTGGTCCACACCACACCCCATGCAGTTAAAGGGAAGAAACCTGATGCCAAAGGGCCAAAAAATGTCTGAAATATGGGGATGGATGAGTAGAATAAACGTCTATGGGTTCTTACATATCCCATGAGGATGGTAATCAACCCATACATAGTTTTGGGAATTAAGTTTAACGTGATGTTGTACAAGAGGTAGGAGAGACTAGCTCCTACAAGGAGAGTACATGGTTTGATTATTGAAAACCCGATGTGAACGAGGGCATCATCCCACATATGAAACACCATGCCATCCAAGATGAGTTGGGGCCTAAAATACTGAATAGAAGAGATAATTAGTGGATTTTGAGCTAGACCAGAAGACGAGTTGTCAGGGTGTTCCTACGTATCCCATGAGCATGGGAATCAAGCTCTACATATATTTAAGGAGAGGACACATAATGAGATCATATTTTATGGTATTAGTGCTCAGATTGTGGAGAAGAGAAACTCTCCCAAATGAGCAAAATCCTCAATCTGATCCATAATCCCATGTGATTCAATATCGGTGTTGGAAACAATGGTGGAACAGGTCATTGCAATTCAGGGGAAACACATAATGGGGAAATCGATGTAGAGACTCAAATGACACCTTACCATGGATTTTTTCTTAAAACGTGCAAATTCAAACTGAGGGATAGTACCAAAGGGTCAAAGTTACATTTGAACCTGTTGGGAAGAAAAATGATGGGAATCATGAAACCCCCAATTAGGGATTGATGGGGTTGTAATAGTGATGGAGGATAATTGTTGATCGTGTTCCAAAAATAGTATCCATATTGTGTGACCTGAAATGGGAACAACTAACGAGCGTTACCGACTGACCATATTCGCAATGCATTATTTTTATCAATTTTTCATTAGAAACCATCGAGGGTGATGACATGATATGGTAGTAAATCCCTTGGCCTAAGAATCCATGCTATTTGGGGGTCCCATTTGATGTGAATGATAATGAGAACTCAAATGAAGGTGAACACAAAGCCTATTTTTTTTGAGGGCATGTCTCGGTAGAAACTGACACTCTCGGTTCAAAACTAGAGTACTCCTGGGCCCGTTGGTGAATTTCCTAAGAGGGTCAAGGTATCCAACATAAGAGCATCCAACATGAAAATATGAGTGTAGGGAATGAAAGAGATGTTCTCTCATGTGGAAGAGGTACGTGTCATGGTTGTTACAAACCCCATGTTAATGAGGACTTGTAGTCCATACCACACCGCATACCACTCTCTTATAAGAACTCATGCCAGCAGTCCAAGAAGATAATAAGGAGGTACCCAAGAGATGGGGCTAGACCCGAAGACTAAGTGTCTTGGCTGTCCTACATATCCCATAATGATTGGGATCTAGTCACATAGAGTTCTAAGGAAGGGTGTATTGCAGTTTAATGTCATACATCAAGAACAAAAAATAGGGGCAAGGTATCCCAACGAGGGATGTGTACGGCACGATGAGTAGCCTGTGGTGAATGAGGACACAAGAGCACACCACTTCATAAAATCTCGAATTAACACTTGGTCTAGGGGGCTGAAATGGTTGGGGGACCTGAAATAGGAATTCCTAACCATTTTTTAGTTTTACTTCTTGTGCTGAGGATGTTCGTGCTCTTAGTTTATGGTCGTAGGGCTTAGACCATATATTCCTAGTTTAATGTCACATTAATGGGACATCTGAGTAGAGAGGGAGAAGCATCACACATTTGTAACACCACAAAATGGGAACAATAATAGAGGATAGATATGGACCATGTTAGTAACACAATATCTATATTAGTGTGACCTAGTTTTGGGGGTAGACAATTGAGCATTGGACATTGACCATATTCACAACACATGAATTGTATCAATTTTTTGTTCGAAATCCTAGAGGAAGTTGGCCTGAAATGGTTGGAGAGCCTATGGTCCGAGCATCCATGTTATTCGGGAGTCCATTTGGATTTGGAAGATGATTTCAACCCAAATGATGGGGCCCGCAAAGAATGGAAGGGACCATGCTTGCGGGAAGGATAATATGTGGAAGGATGTCTCAAGGGGATATGTGTGGCGTGGAAAAAATAGCCCACCATGAATGGGAACATAAGTCCATACCTCAACACACAGTCATAGATGAGAACATGGGCCAGGGGACCGATAGTGTTGAGGAATCTAAGATGGAAAGTCCCAAACAATTCATTGTTTAACATCCTTTGGTGAGGATGATGGTGCTCATAGTTTAAGGTCATATGGCTCAGACCAAAGATATGTTCCCTCCCATTATGTGGGTATTGCCTTACCTCAGCTCTTTAGACAACGCGGGGAATGATTTGTCTGGGAAACTAGTAATATGATCAGGCTACCCCCAATATATAAGGGTACGACAGCTTGACTCACTCTCCCGCCTGAGGCAGACTGATGTTAGGAGAGATAGTGGGACAAAATGAACCACTAAACCCAATACTTGGTACATATGGGGGGTGGTGAAAAATAAAAAGTATAGATGTTGACCATGTTTTAAATGATGAATCCTTATTATGTGAAATGAAATGTGAACACCAAATGAGCATCGACCACTGACCATATTTGAAATGAGGGACTTGTATCAACTTGTCGTTCGAGGCCCTCAATGGAATTGGCCTGAAATGAGATGTGATCCCTTAGGCTATGTATCCATACCATTCAAGGACCTTTTGGATGTGAATGATGATGGAGTCCCTTGTGCGGGTTGTTTGTGAAGCAAAAATGTGCCAGTGTAATTTAACATCAAGACAGATAGTGAAAGAGGTGGAGATATCTAGGGAAGGGGATATATGGTGTGGTCATGATGAATCCAATGTAAAGGAGGGAAAAATTCGTCACTACACCATGATTTCAGACCTAAGGAGAGATCTTGAATATTGAGGTTGTGACGATAGAAAAAATGTCTGGGCGTTAATAATATCCCATAAGTATTGAAATCAAGCCACACGTAGTTCTTGAAGGCCATGTATTTTAGCGTCATGCAAAGAGGACGTGAGAGAATAGAAGAATGATGATGGGAACACATGATGTGATCATCTTAATCCTGACATGAGTGGGGTCAAAAGGGACAACATGACACTATGAGGTATCTTCCAAGAGAACTATACCCAGGGGGATTGTCAAAGAGGAATCTAGGGGCTAGACTAAAGATGAGGTGTCTGAGCATTCCTACATATCCCACAAGCATGGGAGTCAAGCCATACGTAATTTTAAAAACGTAGTATAACTTGTTGAGGGATGACATACAGTATAATGTCATGCGAGATATAAAATTTTATGGTCATGTAGGACTAGATACAATTTAACATTGTGTCGGATGACATACAATTTAATGTAATGTGGGACATGATAGTTTAAGGTCGTGTAAGATAGGACACATTTTAACATCATTTGGGATGACGTACAATTTAATGTCTTTTGGGACATGAAAGTTTAAGGTCTTGTAGGATCAGATACAGTTTAATGTCTTGTGGGATGACATACAGTTTAATGTCATGTGGGACATGATAGTTTAAGGACGTGTAGGCCTAGATACTTCTACCACACACAGTTTAACATCCTTCATGAAAAATGATGAATAACTTTACTTCCATTAGTTTAGACGAACTTCACATTTTAACATCTTGTAGTATGGATGTATTAGTATTTGGTCATGTGGTACCAGGTATCTTTTAATGTCCTACGGGATGACATACAGTTTAATTTCATGTGGTACATGACTGTTTAATGTTATGTAGGACCGCATACCATTTAACGTTGTGTGGGATGACATGTCATTTAATGTCATGTGGGACATGAAGGTTTAAGGTCATGTAGGAGAGTATTTTCTCAAGAAAAGTATTTCTTGAGTAACATGTCATTGGTGATAGTAGTTATATGTTCACCATCAATGGTAACTGGGGAGTATCCACCATAGGGATAAAACTTGGGAATGATGTAAGGTCCTTCTCATTTGGGCTCTAATTTGGGTAGTTTCTATCTAAATATAATTGGTTTTATCATGGACAACACCAAGTTACCTTGCAAGAATGAGCAGAGGTGAAATTTCATGTTGAAAGCTCTAGATATCTTGTTTGGATTCCCCTCTAGATTGTGGAAGGCACAAGTCATGTTCTTGCTGAGTGCTTCTAATTCATACAGACATATATCAGCTACATTATCTTATTCCTACTGATTATAAAAATATGTGTGTAATGAATGAAAATGAATTTCAATGGGTAGGACGACATCCATTCCACACACCATGGAGTACAGAGTCACCTATGTAGAATTGTGATTCATCTTCCAATAAGACCATAGTGAGTTAGGGAGCTTGTCTAGTCAAACAATTTTGTTTTGACCAACCATATTCAATAGAATTATAGAGCGTATTTTGTTTAATGCCTTAATCTACCAATTCTCTTTCACGTGATAGCGAGAAGTAGGGTTAGAACATACTTTGTACTTGGAATTCAACCTTTTAACATGGATACCAAGAAGTTGGTTTCTTTATCGGTAAGGATGGCGTGGGGGACTTTGAATCAGTAGATTATATTGGAGCTCACAATGTAAATTATAGAACGTGCCTTTACCACCATGAGTGAAACTGCCTCTACCCATTTGTAAAAGAAATCCATAGTGGTCATAATGAACCTGTATTAACGAGCTGTCACCAGTGGATATGGTCCCATAATATCGAGGCCACAGACAGCAAAGGGAAAATAGTAATTGGTAGAGTGATGAGGCTTAGGTGGCCTATATAAAAAGTTGGCATGAATTTTGCATGCACGAAACCTTTATGATAACTCGATGCAATCACAGATCATGGAGGGCCAAAAAATGACCCAACCTATAGATCTGGTGAGATAACATTGGCCCAGTCTAATGAGGCCCACAGGAACTGATATAGTCCTCTTGCATGAAATGTGAAATCTCAGCTCCCTGAATGCAACAAAGGAGAAACCCTTCAAAACCACGCTTGTGGAGAATCTGCTCGCGACTAGGACCACAGTAGAGGGTAAATTGTATTTTGTGGTGTCAGATTTCCTCACGCTCGGCTCGATCAACTGGGAGATAACCATGCTGGAGGTACTCAAAAAAGGAGGTTCTCCAGTAGGGAATCACTTTCGTTACTACATTCGGTTGGCCCAAAGGTCCTGACGTGGAGCCATCGAGGGTAATGTGGCTTACCTGTGGGCTGTCATTGTCATATGGAGTGTTGGGAGCAGTGAATATCTGGTGTTCCAAGTGGATAATAAAATTATCATGTTCAAGATATAAATGTGATGTAGCTAGGCTGGCCAGAGTGTCATCTCAACTGTTCTAGGATTGATGGACCTAAGTAACTTCTGGCCAGGATGGGAACATGACCATCAACTGGAGGGTGTGTTTCAACAATGGTATGAGATCTATATTTATGAGGAATTTGTCACCATTTATCTTCTATATGAATAGATTAGAGTCCCATTTCACATGAATGTTTGTAACTTCAATATCAAAGTCTATATCATGGCCAATAATGAGGGACTACTACTCTGTCTCATTGTTGGTACATTTCTATGACAACACGAATGAATATGGAGAAACTGATTGTGTTGGGGTAATTAAGACGACACACAGGACTACTATGATGTTCTAGGGTCATTGATCCTTCTTCCAGTAGGGCTTCAGGAAGTACCATCGAAGTTTATTTTCCAACACAAAATGGCTTGGTCTACTGAGAGAATTATCTCATCAAGAAAATCATTGTCTAGAGACTGGTCCGCACGAGCTGGATGGGCGACAAAAATGTTTTTCAATGCATTCCCCTAGATATCCTCTTGAGGAAGAAACCTGATGTGGAACTATTGGAGAATAACTACCCACTGATATACATGTCCTTTCAATATGGGTCAGTTCATGATGCATTTCCAATGATCCACTCAGGACAATAGCTATACCTCGTGGTGCTGCAAGTAATGTCAGAATTTTTGTACTGTGAATACCAATGCGAGGTATCATTTCATTATAGGGGAATATATGGTCTCTATATCGGGAAGCATACATCTGAGATAGCATAGAATATTCCCCATTACTTTATTGTTATTCTGAGTAATAATTGTTCCGAGAGATTATTCGAGGGGGTTAAATAAAGGACCAGTAGCTTTTGAGATATGGGTGGCATCAAGGTCGGAGGTTGTAACAAGTATTGCTTGATTTTATCAAAATTAGAATGATAGTATTCATCCCACTGGTAGATAGTTCCTTTATTCATGATCCAAGAAAATGGATTACACTTTCCATCCATATTTACAGTGAGTCGGCAATTGTAGGATATGTGACCCTGAAATCCTCAAATATCAAGGATTTTTCTTGGGGAAGTCATTTGGTTGATGGCCTTGATCTTCTTCTGGTCAATTGTGATGCCTTTGTATTTGAAAATAAATCCAAGAATCATTCTATTGGTGACCCTGAAGGCACACTTCAATGGGTTCATCTTTAGGTGGTGAGAATGGAGGAAGCCAAACACTTTCTCAAGATCATTGCGATGGTTCTAGAGATTTTGAGATTTGACAACCACATCTTATTCATAGCATTCCACCAGTGTTCTAAGGATCGGATTAAACATGTGATTCATAGCTCTCTTATAGATGGAACTTGATTTTTTCAGACAAAATGACATTACCTGGTAACATAAATTACCTTATGTTTCCCTAAAGGCTATAGATTTCTCGTTATCGGGGGCCATCCGGACATGATTATACCCAGAATATCCACCATGTAAAAGAGGGTGTGGAAGCTAGCAGTGGAATTAATCAACTACTCTACCACAGAAAGGGGAAAATCATACTTCAGATAGTGGAAATTTAGCTTCCAGAAGCTGATGCAGAAACTGATCTGTCAGTCCTTCTTCCTAACGGGCACAATGTTGGCTAGCTATCTGGGGTACATGACTTCCATAACGAAATTGGCTTTGATGAGCTTGTCAACTTTAGCATCAACCATGGCACAATGAGAATTTTTCATCTTTCCGAGTGGCTACATAAACCCACGGTGTTTTTCATGGAGACCAAGGTAGTTGAAGGCTACCAAGAAATCTAGCCTTGGAATCTCCTTGTAGTTCCACGAAAATGAATCATGGTGTTTTTTTAGGAAGTCCACATACAACTATTTCCTTAAAATAGGCATAGTGTCACTGATTAATATGGGCTTCGGATCCACCTCACTACTGAGGTTCACCTGTACAAATACATTGATCGTGGTGGAGACACCCTCTTCAAAGGCGGGTGGGGAAACCACTAAATCCTATTATTCACTTGTGGAGGAGGGATCCCCGCCAGAATTTGCTTCCTCTGAATCAAAAAATCCCGATAGAAGATTGGTACCAGCCTAAGCGATAGTGGACACTGCATCTAGGGACTCCTGTGCTACCAAAACCGAAGTGATTATTGTTGTCAATAAAATCCCATATAGTATTTATCCCAAGGGGCCACGTTTGATGATATCAAAGAAATAGTGGCATGTTGGATTGATCCTGTTTATCCTAGCCTGGATAAACATGAAATTAAACAGTATTGTCGTGGCATGGGACAGACATCCTTATACCTTTTGGGAGTTGGGGGATCTTGGATCACCATGGCCATGTTCATATATGAATACGATATGATCATCCATCATTTCTTAGACTTGGGCAAGTGATTCCCCTCATTCTAGAAACAAATAAGAATTGTCCCATGTACAGTGTTGTAGCTTCCAGTTGGTGGATTGGAACAATTTAAGCATCTTATAGATCTGTCCATGGGTCAGTCACAGCCGTGGCATGCTCAACCTTATTAGCTTGAATCTGCTTGTCCTTGCTATTTTAATAGTCGACATCTTGGTATAGGGAATCATAAGTGGGGATGGGAGATGATTCACATTCAAGTAGGCCCACTAGACCATTAAGGGAGTGCTAAAGGAATTGCTGATACGATGAAGGGACCTCCACATGCAGGTGGATCCAAGACCATCCCCTGGACGCATTATAGGCGATATCTTGAGAGACATCCCTGAATTCAGTGCTTCATATGAGGCCACTGAACCAGGTCTTTATCCGGATCTTTCTGAATACTGCCTCTTCCATCCTATCATAGCATTAGTTTTTCAGGTCAGAGGGACTCATATCATCCTCAGAATACACATGTTTTCGCAGTGTCTGAGTTGGGGTTAGGGTGATTCTAGAGCCTGTGTCAACAAGATAGTGACAAACATCCATTCTATTAAAATTTCTGATGATGAACAATGGGAATAAGTAAACATATATGGGTGAGCCTTCATCATATCTTGAGAATGAGATGATGGCCTAGAATTCATCATGCTTGACCACCTTAGCATGGAAGGGTTCTGCGGCTACTACCTCCGCCACAAACTGAAGGGGGAATCTAAAACCCTCAACAAGGGATTCGCACATATCTACTGACAATAGAAGGGACTCAAGGATGGATATATTTTCTATAAATCTAGAAATATTTTGGAGTACATCAAACATTCGTTCCAATTGTGAGCATCTTCCTATAGTAAGTTGCTCTGTAACAGGAGGTATGGTAGGCCCTATCGGCTGGACTGGTGGCTGATTGGTGCTGGTAATATTCCACTTATCACTAGTCTAAGCCTATATAAGGACTACCAAATTAGTTTTGTATGACTGAGACTGTCCCAAAAAAGAGTGTGGCTGATCATAGCAAGGTTGAGGTGGCTCCGCCTAATCAAGTAGCACAAACAAGGGAGAAGGAGTATCTAATGACACCGAATGAGAAGGTTGTGCATGCTGATCTCTACAATGGGCATGCTATCTATATTCTGTGGCATGAACTGATGATCTAGAAGTGCTGATAGTGGAACATAGACAGCCCATATAAATTCAGATTCGTCAACATTGGCAACAACTACGAATATTTAGAAGATCTGTCTGGCACTCCTCGCCATCAAAAATAATATATGGGTTTAATAGATCTACGGTGTTAATCTAGGAGTAGAATTGATTTTCATTTGAAGAATAATCCACTAATTGAATGATTATGGTGGAAATATCTATATATTAGGGCATGAAGTCTCTGAGAGTATTGGATGATGAATACATTGGTAGGGGCCATTGTATTCCGCTGCGCCCGTGACGCTTGATCTTCTAGGGAGAGGACTACAAAGATGCTGATCTAGAGGTAATGGATGTGGATGATGTGACGACTTCTAAAGATTAAATTTTATTCAGATGTGCATAGATAATTCCATGGGAACGAGCGACGATTTTACAAGCCATTTAGTCATCGTTCATCTGGGATCCGTGGTTATAAAGAAGATGCCACTCACCTTCACTATCACTGTTTCTATGGGGATTGAAGAATAAAAACGCCACTTGTTCCAGAGATAGGCCCAACCTGACTACGTTGTTGTCAACCTAGACGTTAAGACAATCTTTAAACACATAGTACTATTTAAGTGTGTTCCCCATGATCCAGTGATAGGGTATGTATTTGGGGAGATTAGTGAGATGTGCCTCCTCTATTATCCTTCATTTGGGAAACCATACAATTTCATGTTCCAAGGCACTACAGAAATAATTGGGAATCTGATCATCATTGAATGAGTAGGTTTGGTTTATCCTATCGTGGATGGGGGATCTCAGAGCCTTCCCTAGACATAGGGCAGGGGGAGACTGTCAAGGAGGTGGGACATGGCTATCTCTCCTGGGATGTGGTGGTGCATTACATGAGACTACTGCCGATTCTGTGGTGGGTGCTGCTGGGCCAGAGGCTATGCCTATGGAAGCTAGCCTATGCAAGACTGTGGAGGTGGCTCCACCATTAATAACTCTAGTTTTCTACTGGCCTCTATTTGGGATAATATGGTGTGCTCGGCCTTGACATCCCTTCTTACGGCAATTGAAGGAGGCAACATATGTGCCTGATTAGCCTTCTATAAAGCTTCCTCTTGGTGTTGGGCCTTCTTAGAGAAGTCTCAGAATCCCCTGGGGGAATTCTGGGTGATCAATGTGTGGACCAGTTCAATATTCAAAATTCCCCACACACATCGTTAGTAGTTTCTCTTAAGTCAATTGCATGTCAATCGAGTCAGTGGACCCTTTCCATCAGCTGACAAAGTCAGTGACGTGCTCATGAGGACTTTGTTTACACATGAAGAGGACTACAATACACGTCGTTCCTATGGTGGATCTAAACTAGTAAAAAAATTTCCACGACAATCATCCCATCCAGATACTAACCCAATGGGTAGATAGTTGTACTAGACTAATGCAGGTCCTTCCAATGTATTTATAAATCATCAATGTTTGGTGGCCTCCTGATGTGCCAGAGTTCCGAAAATGGGTCTGCACTATAAAATGAAGTGGGAAATATGCTGCAACTGATCACCCATCCCATTAAAGGGGGAGACAGTGGTATTACCGAAACTCGAGGGTACTGGTATATCATCCACCCATGCCAGATTCTTATTTCCATCATGTATGACTTCTACTTGTCATAATTCCAATTCCTTGAGGCAATAAATGAGTGCGGCCAAGGGATAATCATGGAAGGGGTTCCTGTCTTGATAGGGATCCTTGACCACCAGTGTGTTGGTGGATTCATCAACATGATAAGGAGGCCTAGAAACTCATGGAAAAATTGGTTGGAGGACCTTCATAGTGGATGGGGGAACCTGAGCTAAGTCATGGGGATTGTCACAATACTATAGTGGGTTTGGTGACACATACTACACCTTCTTTCCCTATGTTCAAGCCTTGATCATGTCTGCGTGGTCAAGATGGTCAGGATCACCTAGAGGCAATTCGTTTGGGGAAGTTTGTGTCTTCCACTACTGCCATGGTCGAGGATCACCGTAGTCTGTCCGTCGCTCTACCGCACTCGAAGCATGGTGGCCATCGTCCATCTTCTTAATATTTATGTGATGTTGGGGCAACACAGCATTTTTTGGGATCATACTTCATATTTTTTTATGGAGCCATAAGTGTTGGAGGGGTTGATAGCTCTATGGTTCTCTATAACCCTGTTGAGATTTTGACTAAGGACCAAATCCTTGGTGCATATGGGATGACCCGATAGATTTCTCTACTGGCGAGTAACCCTTCTTGATGGTTTCAAAAGTTGTTAAACTCCCAGGGGGGGTATATTTTCCCCAAGGGGTTTTGTTTCTGTATCTTCTTCAGATAAATCGACCATGTTAACCACCACTCTACCTGGAGGCATATCCTCAATATCTTCTGGAATGTACTTATGGATCCAGATGGAACTGATGGGTAGGACAACATACTGCCCCTAGCCATGGGTCTGCACATGGGTGGAATCCTCCTTGATAATCCTATGGAGCACTTTAAAGAACTACAAGCATCATTGTTGGAGGGTCCTATGGAGGCCCGGTGACTAAGGGCACTGGGCCATGGAGAGTGAGGCCAAATCAACCCAATAGAATTGTTGACCAATTTCTTCGATGTGTGCCTGAATCTTGGGGTATGCCACTTGTCGCTAATGAAAAAAAAAATGAATCACCCAAAGGATCTGGTCAAAACATCCAACATCTTCTAGGGTGAGCTATTCTGGTGCACTTATGTTTGGTGTTGCGACTAGAAAAAACAACTCTGGGGAATGGTCTAGCGCAAGAATTTCCCACTATCTCCGTGGCATGGATTTAGGGTCTAGCCCTTTGTTTCCCCACTCGTTAGCTGGATGTTGTTGGGGAACCAGTAGCGATACTAAATTAGACTGCTGGAAATGTTGTCTAGCTAGTGGATAATATGATGAGTGGGATGACAATCCACAACATAATGGGATATCCTCTGAAGAGTGTAGTGACTTGGATACCACATCATGATAAGACGGGCTGGCGACTGCAGTTTCTGGAGTAGGAACATTAGCTTCTAGTAGTGGACCAAGTTGTTTATCATTTGTCATCGATCCCTAGAATAACTCTCTGTGATCTATAGTTGAGGTAGAGATTTCTCCTAGTGATGACGGTGGCGATTTTATGGCAGGACCCTAGGGAGACGTCATATCTTCATTCTCCTAGATGTATCTTCGAAGGGAGGCAGGGATCTGGTGGACCATGAATTCTTGAAGTATGTGGTTGATTCACCTCATTCCTACCATGACCCTTGACATAGAGGATCGAGAAGAGGGTTACACTACTGAGTCATATTCCACCTCATAATCTGAGAAGCAAACAGGTTTAATCTTTTTCTGAATCTTCATGGCATTCTTTTTTATAGTGGAGACGACCTGCCTTCCTTCCCCGAGATTGCTCTTTGAGATAGGGTAGATATCTATCTCAGGGGGGGGGGGTGATTTGGAAAAAATGGTGCTGGAGAGGAGAGGAATTCTTCCTGAGTGAGGTGGGGTGTGAGGATCACCTAGGTAGATGTCAAATGGAATATAGGGAGGAGCTTTGTGTCTACTTAATGATGTGCAGAGGGAATCTCAACAAAAAGTGATGGAGCAGGTAGGAGCATGGGTAGGGCCTCCATGCTTATCTCTTCTGACAGCATCAGTGCAAGGAGGGTCCTCATACTGTTCATACCAAACACGAGTAGGACCTCCATGTTGGGTGCCAATGAAGTGTGGATGACCTCCACTCCTCTGATTTCTAGGGCGAGGAGGTCCTTCGTTGTCTGCTGTAAGGACATGGGGAAGGCCCCAACACTGTTGATTGACCGGATGTATAACATATTCGCGTTGGCTTCCTATGGAAGGAGGAACGAATCCATATTTGATGTATTGAATGCAGAAGAGGGTTTTTTAATGAGTGTCACTACCATGTGGATGACCCTCATTCGAATTGATGGTATGCTGGGGAAGACCTCCATGCCAAGATTTGAAGTGGGGAGGACATGTGTTCTCAATGGTGGTGTTATGGGGAGGACCTTAGTACCTGGTTTCGTTGCCAAGGGTCAGTCCGAGGAGGACACTACATATGTTGGCAACTAGTAGAGTGCACCTAGCCTTCCTGTGGGGAGGTTAGGGCCTCGATCTATGTTGAGCGTATGCATTCCCATACGCGGAATAGACAAGGAACTGTTGGTATATGTTGGTTGTGTCATGAGCCACTGTAGTCATTAAAATTCACACTCCTTGACAAGCATCCTCCTCAGCCTGCGCCCGATGTTGACGTCTAGTAAACCAGACTAGGGATGGTGGTGCAGGCACATAGGTAACTAGTTCCTCAACCTGTGGGACTGGGTGGAAATGTTGGAACTACCTAATGGGGGTCCTCCTTGGGATCCCCTAAAATGGGTTCCTGGCCGGGCTAGCCCGAACACCCCCACCTCATCGGTGTAAGAGATGAAGTTTTCGAAACATTATAGGGAGAGGTTCTAGAAATTTTTGTGTGTCCTAGTGGGGAGAAGTGTCTCCCAACACGAACCTTGATGGAGGAGGTTGTGACGAGGCACATATGTCTCTAGGTCCTATCGAGCCATGTTTCTGGTTGGGATGATCTCCTTCTCCTCGTATCATCATACGACGAAATTTATCACCCTTCCTTAAACAAACATAGATGGGGAGATAGGGCGTAGGATCCCAACAGGTATGGATGCGAAGGCTACCATGGTGGAAATGTGGTCATGTAGGATTACTACAATGACGTTCCCCTGCCCCTGCATTAGTAGGTCGGTGTTGATCAGTTTTCTGAAGTGACAACCAAGGTCCTGAAAGGTAGGGGGATTAAACCCGTAGTGCTAAAACATAGAATTCAACACTATGTGCCCCAAAAAAATTCCTTCATCCATGGCTAATAAGAAGGATCCTCGCTGACAATGTCGCAGACCATGATATCCAACCTTCAGCTGCCCCAACATCTAGTGAGTTTCAAGCCAGGCACAATATTTTCTTGGTGGGACCCATCACTAGATACATGGATCTAGTGACACGATAATCCACTAATGTCTTAAATTCTAGAAATCTCTAAATTTGGGATAATTTCTTCACATTTAGTTCACCATTTCTATTTTTGATGCTTTTGTCGGGGCACACATCCATTTGTTTCGGAGGATGTGCATCTATTGCCCTGCATTCCAACATTCCAATGGTAGGCTTCATCCATCTCATATTCATGCATGATTTATCCTTGATCAAAATGGGATGATGGGATGTGGGTTCCTCCTTCCGTGGATTCCTCATTGGAGTTCATCACATATTTTGAGTCTCCCTCATAGATTAAGATGTTGTTTGTGAAACTCTTCCTGGTGCGATATCTTCATGGACTTTAGTTAATTACACTGCTTTTGTCTGGACATTCCAAGGGGTACAGTCAATGAAGAAACCTTTAGTAGTGTGAGTAATCACATTGGTCATCAGTTTCCTATCTAGACACTAGAACACTAGTGCGTCAGGGATTATTCCATTTATGATAGGGCTTATCAAGGGCACATAAGCCCGTGGAATCCAACATAAAATGTGGGGAATTATATGACATAAGCATGTCTCTGAGGTTTTCTATAGATTTTCATTTTTAACACAGGGTATGCAGTGTTCTTAATATCTAACGGTGATGGATCAAACTGACCAAAAAACTGACAGGAGTGGATCAAATTGGTGCAACCCCTGGAGGGAACACTGATGTTGTGGCTAATGAGTGGTTAGGTACCCGATTATTACAAGGAGCAGTGAGATAGTGGGTGACATGATGACACTGGGATGTGGTGACCCGGGTAAGAATCATGATGGCTATGGACAGTTGAATGAAGTGGTGGGGGAAGTAGATGGAGTTGATGCGGGGGTGATGGTGATGTTGGTCTTGAGACTCAAAGAGACTTATTATGTATCCCTGTGGTAGGGAATTATTGTCCACGATGTTCTAGTGGGGAGATGGGACACCTAATGAAGAGACCTGTGAGAATGGTTGTATGGATGAGACCAAGAAGAAGTATAACCCTCGGGTTGAGTCATGGACTTCCTGAAAAACATAGGCTTGAGGGAATGGGAACATGATGGGACATGGGTGATGGGATTGAGCCTCATGGAGGCTTCATATGTATCCTTGTTGAAGGGAATCATAGTCCACATAGTTCAAGATGGGGTTATATAATTAGGGGGTTCACAGAGGATGGTGTCTTGATGATATAATGGGGATTATGCATGGCTAGCAATTCAACTTTAGTATGACGCCACTAGGACAGACCAGAGATTGGGGTCATAATGAAAGGGATGACACTGGATTACCACTGGATGAGGATCACAATAGATTTGTATCGATTAGAGTATCACAACGTCTTACCTCTTGTTGAGGTTCCAATGGATCACCGTTGGTCTAGGTTTGAATGGATCACCTTTGGTTTGGGTTCCAATGGTTCACCACTTGTTAAGTTTCACAACGTCTTACCGCTGATTGGGATACAACGGCTTACCAATGATTAGGGTAAAAATACTTACATATGATTGGGATACAATGACATATCGCTGATTGGGGTACAAGTAATTACCGCAGATTGGGGTTGGACATCAGGGAAGCTGCCTACATACCTTTTCTAAGAGACAATGATCAAAACCCACATAGTTCGAATGGGTACTGTTTAACGTCTTTTAGGATGAACATGGAATAAAATTTAACATCATGTGGAACAAGGATAGTCCGACATGGAGTAGTTGGAATTTGATGGCTGTTGGGATTGAACCACATGGAGGATTCCTACTTTCCTTGTTGTTGCATGGATCAATGTCTACGTAGTTCAGAATTGGTGTTGGTGAACTAACATTAAGTTTTCATGACCAATATGTGTCGGTCTTGAACCTCCGGGAGGCTTCCTACATACAATTCCATGGAAAAGATCAATGGTCATGTAGTTCGGGATTGTGTAGCTGAACCGATGTGTAGGGGGTTAGGAAAAATTAGTGTTGGAATTGAAACTCATGGAGGCTTCCTACATACCCTGAATTGGCATGGATCAATGTCTCTATAGTTTGGAATAGTTGTTTGGTGAACCGACATGAATGGGGGTTGGGACCAATATGAGTTGGGGTTGAACCTCAGGGAGACATCATACATACCATTCCTTGGAAAAGATCAAATTCCACGTAGTAAAGAGTTTGTGGAACCGATGTGAAGGGGGTCGAGACCAAAAGGAGTTGGGATTGATCCTCAAATAGGCTTCATACGTACCATACCATGACAAGGATCAAAGTCACCATAGTTTGGGAGAGGTGTTTGATGAACCGACATGAATGGAGGTCAGGACCAATATGTGTTGGGATTGAACCTCCAGGAGGCATCCAACATACACTGACGTGAAAAGGATCAAATTCCACATTGATCAGAAGTGTGTTGGTGAACCGACGTGATGGGGGTTGGGACTAATAGGTGTTGTGACTGATCCTTAGGGAGGCTTCCTACGTACCCTGACATGGCAATGGTCAATGTACCCTTAGTTTGAGAACGGTGTTCTTGAACTGATGTGAATGAGTCGGGACTAATTGGTTTTGGGATTGATCCCATGGGAGGCTTCCTACATACCTTGCCTAGGGAAGGATGAAATTAAACATATTTTAGAATGATTTTTTCATGATTAGTGTATACTCTAAGCCCACATGTGTCATGATCGTTGTGAGAAAGAAGAGGCAGCAATTTCTTGATGACCACGTCATGAAAGATGCATTTGTGGGATGTTTATAGGGGATTACATGTGGTTAGAAGCCCAAAAAACAAGGGCTTCAGTGTGGTTAGAATCCCAAAGAGGAAAAACGGTCTTAACCATGGTTAGAAGCCCATGGAGATGGATATTGGGAAATACTCTTGAATGGAGGCCCTGGTAGTGGGAGAGCCCAATTGGAGAGGATGTGGATAATGAAGGTCTCGGTGACCATCTCATCAGTTTTCTCTGGCACTGAAGAAGAGACGAGGAACATGAATTCAAATTACTATAAGAAATTCTTGGGTATTACAGCAAAGTTGTTTCCATTCCTCGCGAACAAGTGTCGCTCAGATAGAGAGGATCTCATTCCATGAGAGGAAGAGCTCTCTCCCATTGATACGAGCAAGTGTAGATAATGTGAAAGATGGGGAACCCTACATAATGTGCACTGTGTGAGGTAAAAATTTAACTTCAAGTGATGAGGATGATGATTCTTGGTAGTTTAACGTCTTATATCTTGTAAAAGACGGGTTCACTTCACACCCCTAGGACTTGCATAACTGGCATCCTTTAAACCTTGGTGAAGAGAAGGCACTGTCCAAACCATGGTGAGTGGGTTTCATTGTGTTATTCATTGAGTGGCCCATGTTAGAAGGACTATGCAAAGAAGCAATAGCCATTAGTGTTCCTATGAGATGAATCATGAGGCGAAACAACATAGTGGGAAGCACCGCCCAATGGACCTTGAAATCACTATGTACAAGCTTGGAGGGCTATAAGGGATAAGGGTTTGAAAAAAAAGGGGATCACATGAAGAGGCCTCATGAATCTCAGGTGCTCTATATAGTAGAGGGACTTCATGAAGGGGTATGCTTCATGAAGTGTGGTGGACTTTCTTAGGAATATGGTAGAGGTGCATATTTTAGGTTCTTTATGAAGTGTAATGGCTTTCACATAGAAGTTCTTCTTGAAGAATAGTGTCCATGGCTTAGCATGTGGGTTACATGTGCATGGGGGGTACTTCACAATGAATACATCATCTGAAAATACCCAAGTCTCCTTATGGATATCATTCCTTTTCGGAAGCCCGTGTGGTCGGAAAAGGGAATCCCTTTTGGTAGAAGGATTGAATTTAAGCCAAGGGAAAGGTACTTCGTACTACGAACGTACCTTGAAAAGATCATTTTTTTCAGAGCAGAAATTGCTTCATAATAAGAGAGAGGAGAAGGAGAAATGTTAAGGGATCTGACCTTCGGGATGTAGGAAAGCTCGGTATTTATCTTCAAGAGGATCTGTGAAGTAGTGATCGCTCGGCACAATGAAATGTTTCACTTTACCATTGTCACATAGCCTCCTATTTCTTTTCTTTGCAGCAGCTTTGTGAACATCAGCCAGATCATGGACCCTCTTGCCTCATTTCTTCGTAGAGGATTCGCGAACAACATCCAGATCTTGAAGCCTCTTACCACACTTCTTCATGGTATCTTCACAAATGTCGGCCGAATCACATATCCCTCCTCCAATTTTCTTGCTGGTGGGGGCGCAAAAGAGGTAGCATCATGCTTACTGCATTGCTACGAGGCTCGGTGAACCAGCTTCATGAGGAATCCCCAAAGGCTTTGCGTTTTCACTTCCTCTTTCTAAATTTGGGAACCAATAACTTTCCTTATCTGTCTTCCAATTTAGGGGGAATCCAACATTGGACCCACCGGTGTATACTAGCATGACCATGTTTACAGATTGTTATGTTGTATGATTATGGCAGACCCAACAACTATAGATTGAGGGTCTATATCTATAACCGTGATTGTGACACAATTTTAGAATTTACATTTCGATGTTGATGTGCAAACTATCATCCCTCATGCCCATGAATACATATTACAGATCTTTATAGAGACCCAATGTGTTGATTACTCATAGAATCCAGTTCACATGACATATATAACCCTATTGAAGGACATTTATAAGGCATGGATTTATAGATGAGGATTTGGCTACTTGGATTACACATATAAGGCATTATGCCTGGCATAGAGTGCAGACCACATAGATCATAGGGTATGCATCATCCTTCATCATTTGTGGACATGGGAGCACATCCCCATAGTCTTCCCTGATCTTATGGGTTATACAGTTCCTATAAATCTGTTGCATGATGCTCCATGTGGATGTTGGTATGATCACTCTTCCCCAATGGTTTCTAATGATAGTGAGACTTATTAAATTTAATTTCATATTATTTATCACTTTAAATGATGTATTTTATAGGTGGGATCATAGATACAATTTCGAAAAGATTCTAACACACCATTTGGCTGCATATTGGGTCATGTTGGAATTCCTTCTACCCAACTTAGTATGTATATAAAATCTATCAGTGTCTAAAAAATTTAACAATAACATCAATTTGGGTTTTAGTAAGAACATTATTGAGAAATCTCACATGTCATTTTAGATTGAATGGATACCATATTAGGAAATATTGGATCAGTTTCCAGTATACTACACTGCTATACATCATGATTCTAGGGCTGTAGTGTTGCTCATTAACATTCATATTATTGGGTGGAACCAACTTAATAGAGTCATGCGCCAGTTTGTATGTGTTCAAACCATTCTATTTCAATAACCACAGACAGAGAAGGTTCATCTGTTAATGATGACCAGGAGGTAGGATAAGGAATAACACCGACCGCATGTCGACTTTCTCGACCACTGACATATAAGATAAGATCATCATATCTGCGGAATACCAATGTTGTGATTCAATAATTTAGACAACTTTTATTATGATAAATTGTACGGACTAATGTCTATTTTTTATCTCACAGAACATGGTAGTATCCATCATCATATCATATGTCAATAAATTTCCATTAGTTTGTTTTTTTAAGACTTTTCTTATTCATTTTGAGTATATTTCTAGTGTTATCATTTAGAGAAAGGTATTACCATGATTGATCCTGAGAATGAGTAGGTCGCTAGCCTGGTAGTGATCCTTGCCACAACACTGATGATGATTCTAGCTTATGAGGCGATTCATGAGTGCATATTCTATCTGCCACCCTTAGGAGTTGAGGTTTTTACTTATGATCCTCCTCCAATAGCACCTCCTTAAATGGATGATGATGCTGAAGATCCATGAAGATAATGAGGTATAATTATTCCGCTTCTACATGAGACCAACCCTATTCTATAGGAATAGTTTACCCGTCAAGTATTCTACACATAACCAATTGTGGTTGTGCATCAGGCGGCATGTGATCCATCTTTCTTAATTGTATATTTGTAGTTCACTCTATCTTGGGATCCATATCCATAACAAGTTTTGTGTCCATATCCATCGCATGTTGGGTTCCCCATTGCGAAGATGGAAGGTCCTTATACTAATATAGTGGGAGATGGATCAAGAGAATAGTAAGACATTAAGTTGACACCTCCACCCACTGACACAAAAGATGATCAAGAGACTTTTAGCATTCCAATGCTTAAGGGTCATCCCTCTTCAGGTCATCAGACTATGACCCAGCACGGAGATAAGAGATCTTGATACGGGTCTACCATTCATAAACCACCATGTGGGAAAAAATATCCCCCCCATAGTCATTTATTGTACTCGTTAATGTATATGTTTTATGTTTATTGAAATGAAAATATAGTTATTATGATTTGTCAATTTTTTATTATTTGTTCTGTTTTAGTTTTTATTAATAGTTTATATTATATTATAATTCATAGATAACTAAATGAAAAATAATGAATATTATTAAATTCCAATTAGGTAATTTAAAATTTTATAAAATATACATTATAAAAATAACATAAATATAATTTCAAACATATCCTAAACATCTAAAAATATATGGAAATAAAATAAATTTCAGAACTATAATAAATAATTTCTATTAAAATATTTTTTAATGACCAAGATCTTGTATAAATTTTATTAAATATTAATTATCATAAACATATATATATATTACTCTGAAAAATATATTTGTACAACATCATTTGGATTTGGTTTGAAGAAAAAAACAATAACTTAGTTTTTTATTCCCATCTCCGAACATTATCCTAGACGTCACATTACTATTACTATAAGGAATATCATGGAGACTTATATTGGAATAAAAAATGGAATGATTATAATAAATCACTTACAAACATGGAATATGAGTAAAAAATAATAAGAGCATGATAAACATAAGAGACATGATGTGTGGAACAAACATAAGACATGTCATCATAATTTATATATTTATGAAGTATATTAATATTTTAGTTATATGATAATGAATGAAATTAGTATTTAACTAAATAAAAATGAACAATAATATATTATCTAAATGATTTCTATCAATATACATATAAATCATAAAACATCAACCAATATATTTAAAAATATTAAACGTAATTTTTTATGGAATGGTGGTAGCGGCCTTACTGGATTTAGAACATTTTTAAAAAAATATCATATACACTTTAACTTTTTTCTAGAAAACATATAAAAAACTCCAACATAATATGTTTCATCTACAAAAAACTCATATATCTGTGGTGCTTCACCCAAAACCCAACCAACAAATGAATTTTTCTCTATACTAACATTATTGTAAACAACTATCCAAAAAAGACATTATTGCAAAACAAAATCTGCAATGAAACCTAACCATGAACCACTATCTTAAAATCACCTCATTATGAACATCAAGGAAACCCATGAAGGGCATTATTATGAATAATTATTCTTGAAGCACCAGCAGTGTAACCTAGTATCATGAAGCAACACCATCTATAAAACATGTAGTTTCCAAATGACCACACGCCTTTTTATTCACCATGAATAATTATCTGCATGGAATAAAATTATTCATCCACAAGGTGTTTATCTACAAATATAACCACATCATATTATTATTCATCTCAAACCATTGTATTTATTTGTGGAAATCAATAAATATCCTTTTTTCAAACATTCTAAGACACATGGATGAACCACATGGAATTAGAGAATGTAGAGGCTCTGTATACAATCCACATACATGAGAGGCCCAACCATGAAGAAACAATTTTTCAGAAGAATTAGAGATCTCCATCTATATTAGACGACATATGTTCAAATGGGGAAAATTGATAAGATGCCACACGTAATGTGTGCATTTTGAATCAGAGGGTGTGCAAAAAATGTGAATTTGAACCCCACATCAAAACTACCAATTGAGCACCATGAAATATAAATCAAAGGTTTCTATTAGTGTTATGATTTCCCCAATCCTCTACCACCATTCCACCACACATGGTGAAACCTCCTCTTTTCTATGGGCTTGCTGGCCGGACCCATATGCTAATGTGTGAGTTCCCTCTATGGGTCCAATACATAACCACTGTAGCCTGCATTCTGGCTCAAGCTAGACTTCCAAGGGCTTGGTTATCCTTCTTCCCCCAAACATTCCATAGTTGTGGCTGACTTGGGTTACCAGAGGGTTGTAAATTAATTTTTAATACAATTCTTCTATAAATAATATAGTTTTCAAATATTAATAAAAAATTTAAATCCATTACAAGCCATATAAATATGTCATCAAATTCCATGATACCATATCAACCCATAAAATCATTAATTAAACATCCTTGACAATTTGAATTTTTTTAATAATGATTCCTTAGTGAAAATTTTATTTTACATTTAATATCAACACAATAGTCGTCATAATTTTAATACCAAAAATAGCATTACTATCATGAAATAGAATTCCATATAAGGAGTAATTGGCCAACCGTGAAACCCAATGATATTAGATGAATACATAATAATTCTCCCGTCATCACCACTTTATACATAAAAATTATCCTAGGATCATCACATCAAGTATCCAATAATTCTTATATAAGTCATCCACATATATTCAAATTATGATATAATGATAATAAAAGAACATGCATTCCTAAATCACAAAATCATGCATATCATTTTTCATGAGAAATCAAAAATTGGTAGTGGGTGTAGTTCAATATTTATCTATAATGACTATTGAGTAATCTCCATTACGGTGGAAATTGTGTATAGAATATGGTCCCTCTAACTTTGCTTCTTAATTTGGAGGTTTCTTCTCTAGTATCATTAGGGATCTGAAGAAAAGTACCAGATCTCATTAGAAGAATAAGTGGAGATGAACATTATTGTTGAAGTCTTATGTTATATAATATTTTTATATTTCATAATATTGATGGGTACATAACCATTTTTCAGTGAGATTATCTATCTCATCAAATAACTAATGTGATTCGTATTTATTTGAATGTTTTTCAAATATATCTATTCTGACTGAGGGAAAATGGACCTCAATGGGGAGAAATACTTTTGTTCCATAAACAATTGAATATGAGGTTTCTTGAGTAGTAGTGTAGGTTGGGGTTTAGCAGGTCCACAAGGCATATACAATCTTATTGAGTTACGATATATTTTCTTTATACACCATTTTTGAAGGATTTTTGATATAGTTTTAATTCATTCATCAATCTATTCAATTTTTGTAGCATGATACCAGGATGAAGAGATGGATTTGATATTTTAATCCTAATATGACATTATCAATTCAAATGAACAGATGTTGGTTTCACTGTAGATCATCTTTTTTCTGGGGGACACAAAATATAGAGTTGATATATTAATTCCTTAAAGTGATTATGATTTTGGTTTCGACTTCCTTAATGGGTCTCTCCTCATCCCTTTTAGAGAATAATCTAGTAATAGTAATGATGAACATGATATCCACTGTCATATATTGAGGGTAAAATCATATAACATCTATCCCTATACATCGAATGGGAAATATTATTTATATATGTGAAGAAAATATGGGGGTGATGGATGAAATTGGAATATATTTGTAAGGAATGTAACTTCTCAATAAATTATCTAAAATATGACGTCATTAAAGGCCAATAATATCCCAGCTTCTTGTTTTGGTGAGAAATATTGCTTCATTATTGAGGGGCACCACAAATTCTAGCATGAACTTCTCCCATGGTTGTAATCATATCCTCTTCACCAATTCATCTAAGGAGAATTCTATTGATGCTTTGATTATTAATAAATTTATAATAATCTGTGATGCCATAATGTGTTAAACTGATTTTCCATCATCATATTTGTCATTTCCAGGTCTTTCAGCTAAGAAAATACAATTTTAATGATATTACTAGATAAAAATCATCGATACATTTGTAACATCATCTGGTTTAGGTTACAATTTATCTAGTTTATTTCATCTATACCAACTTGACTAATTAGAAATTATGTTTTGCAATGGGTGATTTTGATGACTATTTTATCACAATATGGATCTACTAAGGCTGTGAAAATATTTTCTAATGATTCTGCCTAATCGTTCATAGAACACATAACAGAAGTTAATATTTGTATGATGTATAATTATTCTATGATCACTCGTACATAATTAATAAGGGGACAATTTGTAATTTTATTATGGAATAATCACCATTTCTCTTTATAATTAGAAACTCAACATCAAATTTGACTACTAAATGAGTCACTGGTATTTCAAAATCCAGTTACATGCAAGCTGTGATGGATTGACATTTGTTCTTATCATTGGGTCATCATTATTATGGTAAAAAAGGAGTATGGTGGAACTGAATTTGTTGGTAAAATGAGGATGATTCACATACAATTTTTTTTGATATTGGTATCTTTTTATCTATTTCTATTTGTGCCTTTATATGCACCGTCAATGTATATTTACCACATTCAGGTAGAGTCTTTATTATAAAATATTTCCTCAATAGGAATTTTGGTACTAATTGGTGCTTCTTATATGATGAAATGTTCTACTATGAAATTTCTCTAAAGCATATACTTTTTTCCTTTTTTCTGTATGAACTAGATGTCATCATATTTCAGAATGACCATCCATTGTGCCAAACATCTAGTCTGAATGGGGAAATTGATGTTGTAATTTACCTTGTAAATTCAAGAGATCAAATGTACCTCATGGTGCTTCATTTGAGGCATAAGTTAATAAATTGTGAAAATAAATTCCAAAAAGTTATTCTAATTATCTTAATATCAATTATTAGTGTAAATCATGGTGTTAATTAAATAATAAATGTTATTTTCATGACAAGAATCATTTTTCTATGAAAGGAATACAACTTTCTATCATTATAGAGATATTACCTATGGGAAGAGTGTACTTACTTCAAATATTAGCATCCACATAGGTGGGATCAAAAGATATTTCTTATAGATATAAAATCACACTTCGAATCCATTGGTCCATTGAAATTCTACCACATTCTTCAACATTTTATTTAAAGGAAAATATTTTTCTGTGAGATTTTATATGAAATGTCAACTATTAGAAATGTGTCCCAATAATACTCTTCGATATTTGATTTTAGTATAATGTAATATATCAATAGTCACTTTTTGATTATATGGGTTAAATTTGATACAATAATAATATACAATAAAGTCAATAAATTCACCTGAAGTAATGTTAAAATCACATTTTAGGGGATTCATCTTCAAACTATGTTGTCAATATTCATCAAATACAATTTCAAAATTAAAAATTCTTTTATAAAATTATTGATATTGATCCACTAAATCATAAACATAAC
The DNA here is from genome assembly GCA_963277665.1 of Viscum album. Lineage (NCBI taxonomy): Eukaryota > Viridiplantae > Streptophyta > Magnoliopsida > Santalales > Viscaceae > Viscum > Viscum album. The sequence goes on from OY728159.1 coordinate 32,296,235, forward strand.
ATTTGACTGCCTTCTAAAAGAAGGGTTTGATGTTGTAATGCATGAATCATTGATATGTTGCATTATCCTTCTTCAAACCAAATGGAATTACCCAGTAGAGAAAAACTCCCTAGGGGTGGGGTGAAGGTGAGAGATTATTAATATTATAGGGTGATTATAATTTTATTTTTCCCTGAATATATATTCATGAAGGAGAGGACTCGATAGCTAAAATGTTTCATTTATTATATGTTCTATGACTGGAAACAATAAGTCATATTTTAGGCAATGATGGATATGGATTATGAAATCAATGAAAATCATTAATTTTCCCAATCTTTTCCTAGATAATGAAGTTTTTGGAGATCCATCTTGGGTATTGGTCTTCTTGTGTGAATTTATATTTAATGCGATTCTCAACTTTGGCTTCAACCATGGATCCATGAGTTGGATGTGTCAATATGGCTACGTGTCATTACCCGTGATGATCTTCTAGTAAGCCCTATTCATGGTTAGCCACATTTGGATTGTACCCTATAATATCTATGTAATTGATATCAAACAAATATTAATGGTTCTTTAGAAAATATTTATAAATTTACTACTCATTGAGGGGTATAGTTGCTCTGATCAATATTAGTCGTGGATCATCCTCTATACCCATATTAATCTACCGAAGTTCATCAAAATTTGTAGATAAATCTCATAAAAATGGTAGATTAGATTCTTTAAGGTCATTGTATTCATCTTAATCATTTTTCCTCTATTTTCATTTTTGGATTGATAAGTGATGCATCATAATCATAATGGTTAGTGTCCGAAGAGATGGCTTCCAACAAAGATATCATGATGTCTGCAAGTTTAATGGATGATGTGGTGTCCTTCTAAATTTATGATGATAAGACTAGGAATTTTAAAACATAGATATTAATACAAATATATGAATAAAAGTTTTATTCAATTTCTTCAGGATCAACTGATGTTTAAAATATTATGAAGTCCTTTGAGAACATCTATGAATCTGAGATGATATCTTATTCTTCACTAATCAGTAGTAGAAATTCATCATTCAGATAACTAAATGGACTAGATAATGTTATTTCCAATCCATCAATTGTGGTAACCTATGGGTAATCATCTATTATTGGTTTCTTCCCTTCACTGTGGTAGAATCATACATCAATAAACTAAGATTCACAAATTTCAGATAGAGATTGGCTAACATATATGTAACAATCTATCAAAAGTTATAATATTTTTGGTATTTATGTTATCATAATGTCATGTATCCATTATATTCCAACCATGTTATTCATAGAAATAAATATAATTATCTATCTTTACGATTGACTAGGAAATCAAAATTGGACACATGATCTCTAAACTAATTTCTGATCACAACACAAATGAGGCATCTGTTATCTTTTTCAATACCCATGAAGCAGAAAAAATGGAAAAAATAAATATCAGAATACTATAGTTTATGAAGCATTCTAATTGGAATTAGGTTTACTCTCGATCCATTTTCACTGAAATATTAAAAACATTTATTGTCATCTAACATGCTGGATATGTATAGAGGCCAAATGCATCTATGTTTAACAGCATCTCTATATTCTATTGTGAAATAGATAAATTTATATCATTTTATAGGGTTTACCTCAGATGATATTTTCCATTAATATAAAATTTAACTCTTTACACTTAGGGGAATTATAATGCCTCTACAAATGATTATTGTAAAACCTATGAGAAATTTAGAGCATATTGAATTGAAATAATTGCATGAAATGAGGAAAATTCATTAGGATGTTCTTCTTAAAGTAAATGTTCTAGGTATTTATATAGAAAATTGTAACATTATAATCATTTTTGAGTTTAATTTCCTAGGTCATATTTTTTACTAGTTGAGAAGGTGTAGAGAAAAATGATTCTACTATTGAATTAAGCCACCTTGGCCTAATCACTTGCTTGGTAGGGCCAGGTTTTCACATACATATTAACTTGTCATCCATTATGATTGGTTATAAATGTTTATCCACGTTTTTATATGTATATTATTTCCATTAATATAATATAAAATGGTATTTACCATGGGTTTCATAAGCATAAATAGCTATAGCAGTGATGCGGACAATATTTTGTTTTAAACAATGATTGTTCCTCCCACTATTTCCTCGGTCCCAACTACCTTGATACATTTACACCAAAATAAGACACAAATTGATAATAAAACTCACCATTAAATATCGGCTACATCAAATGAATTAAATTAATGTAGATGAATATCATCTCATCACTTTTTGGGGACATTACATGATGGGTCGGTGCCCCTTGTATAATTTGGTGGGGTGGTGCCCATTCTCTTGGGGGTAAAGGCATGAAGTATTTGAGATTCAAATATAACATTGGAAATTTTATGGGATCATATTCATAAATTATTACCATTCTTATTACCATTCAATATCTTGTAATATTAGAGGACCATGGTGTCAACAGATATGGTTGTGCCATGGTTGGAGTGTCTTGCATTATGATTTTTTGTTTCATCTATGAACTGATGATAAAACTAGTTTGTTTGATCATATTTTGAGTCACCAAATCACTGAGCTTATATAAACCTTTAAAGGATATATTATTTTGTTCACCATATTCTTCTATAAAAGTGGAAGAAACTCATACTACTAGTTCTAATGGTTTTCCCAGTTTCACCAGCTTAGAATCAACCATATTTTACAAGATATCCACGAAGATGAAACAATCCAAGATGGTTTGAATTAACAGTCAGTGATAATGGAAATGATTGGAGAAATATTATGGACTAACATGATCAAGGTTTTTGGGTTCTGTTAGAGTTAGTATGTTGTTTTTTAATTCTAATATCAAATAGTTAGAAAACCTTCTCATCAAAGAAATTCAATGGCATGTTTTCCTTAATTTAATTTGGGAGTGTTCTGAATCTCCCATTTCATATATATGTTGTTTTTATTTCAAATTATTCTGACCTAGAGTGGGTTCTTCTTGATATGGTGTAGTATTTGGAGTAGAGGCTAGTTTTAATGCTGATTTTTGTGTAACGATTTTAATTTACATTATTCATGTCCTTCTTCCATGGGATTCTAGAAGTGGTCAGTATTGTTCTCTGATTCTAATGATATATTATTATAATACTTATTCAACTATAAAATGTTCTCAGAACCATTTCATTTATTTTTCTAGGATGTGTTATGTTCGCTATTCATCATGGAATTTTTCTATGCAAGACCTAACAACTATTTATAAGGGAATTGTATATTTTTTTATATAATTAATTCCGTTAACATGGAAATAATAACTAATACTCCAATTTTGACATTATTTTTTGTTTTAATGGTCTTATTAAATTGTATTTGATATTATTGTTTTGAATTGGAACTTTAATTTTTGGAATAGGCCTTCTTTTCACTTGAATGACCCTATAGGGAAATTGGAGTTCCATATGAATAATGGTCCCTACAAGGTTAATACTAAAAAATGGATTTTGCAGGCCTCATTTAAAAACAATGTTCTCATTATTGGACCACAATGAGATACATAATGCATATGACTATAATAAAGATCAACGGAAGCATATAAATTTGGGAATCTTAGACTTCCAAAATTAGGCAGGGAAAGAAGCGCATATACCCACTAATGGAAAGGGTTTCTTTCTGATTGTATAGGACAATGTTTCCCCCCAATGCTTCTAGTCAGTACCTTAATGGCTAAATAGTGCCAAAAATTCATATGGAAATGGAATAGAGTTATGAAAATAATCATATCCAGTAAAATTGTGGAAGATATTGGGGGGAAATTCATTGTCAAATGATCATAGGTAATTGAATATTTCAATGAGACTAAAAGGAATCAAGGTAGTGAATGTCAATAATATCCCTAGAAAAATAAATCGTAAAACATCCAGAGAACTAATAAGGATAATATAAATACCAAATATATCAATTATAAAAGAAATAAATGGTTTTGGTCTTTAATTAATTGGAATACTCAAAAAAATTGAAAACATTCTTGAGGAAAATAAATTTTTAATTTAGGAAAACATTATGAAAATATAGTTCACTGATAAAAACATTTAATAAATTTTAATTAAAACTATAATTTTAATCTTGTAAATAAATATTTTATAAAATATTGAGAGGTAAATATTTATATGTTGTGTGAGGTAAAATGTAATTTCATTTTCTATGTTAATATATATATAATGATTCCCTATTCTGAAAGAGACAATATGATTCCATTGAAAATATTTAAAAGGGGAAGATAAAGGTAAAAAAGAATTTAATAAATCATTTTAGAAAGGTTAAAAAAATGTTGAAAACATTTTTAAAAAATTGGGTTTTTAATACAAAACATATTATCCAACTAAAGATATAATGAAGTTGAGTTTTCTTAAAAAAAATTTCCAAAATCATTTCTGTGTTAAAGAGTGGAAAATTTTAGTATTTATTAAAATGGTCATAAATTAATATAGGTGAAGAAAATAAAATCCTTTATTAGACAATGATAAAATAATTTCTTTTTATGAAAATCCATGTGTAAAAAACCCTGAATAAAATGAGATTTTAAAGCAAACCATAGAAATGTTTATAATGTTGAAGTGAGAATCAATCAAGGAGTATATTATGTGGATCAAATGTGAATCCATATATAGAATTGGAAATTAATAAATTGATAGTAAATTTCATTATAAAAATAAAAAAAAATTAATTACAATGAGGATTTGATATAACACAATGAAAATAAATTCGTTTGTGAAATTATTTTCCACTAGGTGACTTATAAAATAAATCCCCTTAGATGAAATAATTCAAATTGAGTCACAAAATATCAATAATAATGAATGAATCATGATATTACTTGGAAAATGAGTTGTATTTACACCATATATACTAAATTATGTGCACCAAAATAAATTAATTGTTTCAAATGAATGTTAATAATCACCAAAGTCTGCGAGATTGCAATGGTAATCATTAAATATGTTCTCGAGGAGTATAATCATTAAACCTCCCAAAGTGTCCAATGACACATTGAAAAATTTTAATCATAATCTCCATGGTGTAATAAAAATAAAATAATAAAATATTATCATGATAATAAATAAATTAATCAAAAAAAATTCAAAGGGAAGTATATACACTATATAAAGGAGACTAGGTGCATGACAACAAAAAAATATCAATGGAATGAAAATTTAAGGAAAATCAATTACATTATGTTTCCTTTTTTGGGTGAACATAATATGAAATCCTTTATAATGGTTTGAAACTTATTAAATATCCATATTCAATTTTATAAAATCATATATTATCATCTTATAATATATTATTACATGTTTGATAACAATATTTCATTATTTTCACTATTTCAGGTGTTAATTGCCTAATTTTCTGAGTATGTTTCAACATGTTTTTTTGCTCCAATAATGGAATAATTATATCCATAATGTAAAAATTGAATTAAATCTAAAATATATTCAGTATATATTTTTTATAATAATTCATTATATTTTATATAAGACATGAAATGCACTGCTCTTGGAGATGGTATGTCGTATGTAGGCATGAACGCTACTTTCATTTATTTTTCATATTACAAAAACTAAATGAAAATGAAAAATATTTATATAATAATTAAATTATCATATATATGTCATATATGTTACAAAATTTTTCTAAAAATATCCTAAATATGTTCCATGTATAACGTGATCAAACCACATCGCTTTGAGGAGGAGGTAGTCAACACTTCCAAAAATGATGTTGTCATTTTTAAAAAATGGAAAGAATACATGAATGTGTTAATAAATAATTAAATAACAATAAATATGTAATAAATATCATAAATATCATATTTAAATAATTTTTAATTCCTAATTCCATGCATGAGAGGCAGTAAATGATGAATGAACAACATCACTTTGTGAGGCGGTAGTTCTCCGTACAGAAAAATGGTATGTTCAGAAACCTTTTGATTGGAGTGTGTGTAAGTTTTGATATAACCAATAGAATACTAATATCATTGTATATTTATGATACTTTTGTAAATATATAATCATGTAATAATAATTGTTTACGAGGTTGATATTTTAAATTAAACAAATGAGCTTGAGGATAGATGTTACCTATTCTTTGGGTAACTCAATTTAATTTCCACCAAAACGATTCATGGGATTGTTTTCCTCAATGGAAGGTTTCTATGATTATAGGATGGATTTTTAGAATGTATTTAGGTTTATCTTGGTGGATATAATGTTAATTTTGTGGTGTGATGATGTGGGAAGGGTGACTGCCATTTTATAGTGTGGTAGGAGTGGTACTCATATAAATTTTGGAAAAGGGAATTCCACCCACGGGTTTTCAATTTATATTAGATAAAATAATAAAAAACCTGTAAAATTGATTATATTGTATAAATATAACTATAAAATGACTTTTAGAAAACTTTATAGGTCATTTTGGACCTTAAGATTGAGGTTTAGTCAATTGTTGAGTTTAATTTTACCACAAGAGTTGTAACGAATTTTAAAAGTTACACTAATATTTTTGTTGAAAAACTAAGTTGGAACTATTTTTAGTTTTAAATAATTAAAATTAAAAATAAATAATCCATTTTTCAAAATTCAAATCACATAAGTGGCATAAATTATTTTAAATTTAATCCCGCAATTGAGAGGACATTAACAATTTTTAATGGAAAAACCTTATAATATTGGTTAGGTTTTCATCTCCAATTTCAATGTGAATTGATTCCAATGAACAAGATTGGATTAATTAATAATATATTTTCATAATTAGACTTTAAAACCAGTAATGAAATTTATTATTTCTCATAAATAAAACATACGAGGAAGCTGTTATAATTAAAATCTTGTAATTTTCACTATTACTTAAAATATGAAACATTGAAAAAAAAATGTAAAAAATACATCATACCTAAATTTTTGTTGATTAATTTCAAATATCAAGTTTATTTTTACAAATAATTTTTTATAAAGTGTCATAAGATAGATTTAATGTAGGGTCACCTTTAAAAGATGGTAAGAGTGACTTAATAAAAGTATTGGTATTTATGAAATGTTTTGGGTTTGTCATTATATATTTATTATAAAATTGATTGGATTAATATAAAAAATATTTTATTTAATAAATATTATATATATATATATATTTCATTAATATCATTCGCTAAATGTACCTATTTTAATTTATTAGGATAAAACACCTTTGCGAGCATAAAAATAGTTTTCTATAAAATGTTCCATTTATTTTGTATTGGTTTTTTTATTCATTTTTATTTAATTTGTAACCAATAAATTATTATTTTATTTTCTAAAACCATATATTTTCAAAATTTTGTTAAAAAAATCAATGAAAACCTGATTATATCTCCTTTTATTAAATAATAATATTTTAATAATATATTATTGTTCGATAAAACTCGGTATTGCGGGTTATGTAAACCATTGAAAGAACTCCTGATACATGTGACCTAGACAATTACAGTGTTACGTGCATTTAAAAATATTAAAAATATGAATTTATTTAAAATACTACATATTTTATAAATTATTAGGATATTATATTCTCTTACGCCCTTGGTGTTTCATGTCATACACACTATTAAATAAAACCTACTATTGTATAGTTTTCAGGCCATTACAAATAGTGTGTTCATTCAATTTCCCAAAAAACATTTTCATGCTTTATTTGGTGGAAGTTGATGCAATTCTAGCTATGGTTTTGGTTTCCCTATATAAATCCAAATTAAATTTCCTTGATAAGTATATCACTATGCGTATCGCAAATCATCCTCTGAATATGTACAAATGAAAAGAGATGGATGAATCATCATTAACACAAACATCTCAATAATAGATATTATCATGCTATGAGGATGAATATATAGCTCAGATAATCTATTCTAAGGAAATAATCACCCATGAAGACATGACTATATGAAGGAATATGTTGAAGTGTTTCTCGAAGAATTTAATTGTCTTCCTCCTAACCGAGAGGTTAAATTTTTAAACGATCTTATATCAGGGAAATAAAAAATATCGAAGACTCTATATAGAATGGATGTTTAGGAACATGAGGATATGAAGAATATAATACAATATAATCTTGATAAATGGTTACGACTCCCTCGTTATTCATTATGGGTTGAAAAAGTCCTCTTCGTTACGAAGGTTCGGTAATTACACTATTTACATGATTATCTTGAGCTAAAAATGATAAAAATAAAGGACAATTATCCAACGGATTGGACTAAGGATTTTTCTATCAGCTATTTGACGCACAATACTTTTCTAAGTCACATCTTGTTGGTTCCTGACATAGTGAAAGTGTGCGTTGATGAATTATATGTTAATTTTTTAATAATCATTTCCCAAAATCCAATGTGAGGATCTTGCATGACAAATTTATAATTAATTAATTTAATATGTGAATAAATAATTAATTTTTTAGTAAATTTCGTTGTCGATGATTGTTGATCATCTGAAAAGTCTCTATCCGATTTCCTTCCACATTCTTGCAAGGATCCCATGGGTAGGATCCCTTTAGTGGTAATCCACACATGCTTCAATGGTCTCTGAGCATCACCACTCTTACATCAGGTTCTTGAAAGGAGAATCATATTTCATTCATTGTTCACTATTGATCCTTCATTCTTAGGTCTTATAGAAATTATCTCTTGGGATTTTCATTTTTATAGAGGAAGATAGGAGGAGGAGTCATAGGAGAGAATTTGTTGTGCAGAACAATTCTCCAATACCAAACATGGATGTGGTTTTGAATGAATTAAATAATAGACATAGCCATCTATTTACATAGCTAGGATTTTAGTTTCAAATTTTAATTTCATAATAACCATTAAAAATAATTATAATAAATAATTAAATCCCACACCACATATTAGTAATATAAAATTATTTTTTTTGTTGTGGAAACTTACACAAAACAGATAAATAATATTTACCAACTCGTAAATAATTATTCTTTCACTGGACACGGTCATGGTCTATTCAAACTCCTCTTGTATTTATTTAACACCCAAATAAATATTTTATTCTATTAAATAAATATTTTATTCACAGAATATTATATAATTATTTATTAAATATTAAATAAAAGAAATAAATATATTTTATTCACCATCAGATGAAGAAATATTTATTTAATTTATGAGATAATTATAATAGAAATAAAATTTTCTCTCAGTCTTGATAATAATATTTATTCCATTATTTAAATTAAAATTGAATTTAATCAAAACCACTAGAATAAATTTTTGCATGACCCTCTAGGATTCTTTCTCATTAAAATTCGGCGGGCTGACCTAAAGTCCATGATTATTGTCTGGGAATGGGTCAATTTTTCATAAGAGAATGAACTTTATGTCACAATGTCAATAACCACAAATGAATTCTAATTTATTAATATAATTATGTTGTCACTTAATTTCATTATGCTTGTTGCATGATAGAGTCATCAACCTATATGCCAGATACATGATTCATTATAAATTTGAAATAAACACATTTTTACACCATGGTCATGGAATTTAGGGGGATAGTTTTACTTCATTCAATTGGAAAAGATATCAAATTCCATAAATATGTAATGGAAAAGTCTTTTCATGTATTCATCATTAATACCATGTCATTTTGGATGCACCCAACATACCATACATCCCACCAACATATGGTGTGACAATTTTTGTCAGAATATCTTTGTTCATGATTCATGACATGCATTAATGAAAATATTAAAGTATAAAGACCATTACACACACCCACATGTAGGAATATTTGATGAAACCAAAATTTATGCAATCTGTACATGTTGGAATTTTATCAAAATCTACCATCATTGAGATTACCAAGTGAGAAATTCATGAGAATAAGTCTCTTATACGTTCAAGTAATCACACATTATGGCCTTTATACTTTGTGTCCCATTATAGTATGTTATACAACTATAGAACTATATTAAAAATATTTTCATAAAATATAATGGTCTTCATCATACCGGGGAAAAACTTTGAATTTGGAAAATGAGGCAAATAATCTAGGAAATTATTTGATTATGGTCATATAGAACAATGAAAAATACATAATAAGAAGTCTACTTTAATATTTAATCCATCAAATATTCAGTCTATAAAAGTATGACCAGTTGGTTACAGGACCCCAAATATAACATACTCACTCTTATTCTTGATCCAACTACCTATGACATTTAGTCTTTAGACCTCACATGATAATAATATTTCTACTGAGTCAAGGCTTTTGTCATGTGGTCCTTAAGGTTTCCTTCCATGAAAATAATACTTACTAAAACATCACCTCTTTGGGAAAAATCATTCAAGATATGATACTTCTTAAGTATGTTGTTCATCCTCTGATGTGACATTGGTTCTTTTTTTGGGGGACACTACTGCAGTATTATCACAATAGAGCGTGATTATATATTTACTTCTAGGTACCACATCATGATCATTTACTAAATTGCACATCCAAAATGCTTCTTAAGTTGTATCAGAATCTATAATATCCATGGACTCTACAATAGAATCTGCAACCACAACTTACTTTGAGTTCATATAGACCACATCATTTCAATTAAAAGTGATTATATATCGCTTTTCTGACTTTTTGTTATCTTGATAAGTTTAGAGAATATCATATGCATATCATCTAACGACTAGTTCCCCATCTCCACCGAAAAACAGGAACATATCCTTACTATGCCTTAGATACATAAGGATAGTATTCACTATTACATAATGTTGGACACCAGGATCAACTATATATCTTCCTATCACACATAATGTGTAGTCATCATCTAGCCTATTATATTTCATATCAAACATGACAGACCCAAGCAAATATTCATATAGAATCCTTCCCATTCTATTTCATTCATCGTGGTTGTAAGGAAATATTTTTTTGGAATTATTAATGCCATGAGACACTGGAAACAATTCCCTCTTGGATTGTTCCATTGTGAATATCTATATTATCTTCTCAAAGTATGTACACTACATACACTAAGAATCCTCTTGAATCTATCACGATGGATCATGATCCCAAGAATATATTCTTCCACTACCAAGTATTTAATAGAAAATCATTTATTAAAATATTTATTAATAGACTGTAAGAATAATATTTCATTTCCAATAATTAATATTTGATCATCATATACTATCAAGAAAATTCATGCACTACCACAAAAGTGTTTTTAGACATAAGAATAACAGTAGTTCTTTATAAAACTAAATTCTATATGACTTCATCAAAATGAATGTTCCATGACATGGATGCTTTCATTATAATAGAAATGTATTTTTTTCCTCTTGAATATCTTATGTGAATCTGTTGGAGTCACAGAACCATCAGTTTGTGTCAAGTAGACATCATCCTGATGGTTCCTACTAAGGACGGTTATTTTGAAATCCATTTTCCAAATTAAATAGTCATGGAAAGCCATAATGGAAAGTAGATTTCTGATGAATTTCAGACTTGAAACTAGTGAAAATGTTTCACCATAGTCAATTCATTGATGTTGTTAAAACCCTTTTGAAAATTTTCATGCCTTATAGGTACTAACATGTCCTTCCATGTTCTATTTCTTATTGAATATCTGATTGTTACCAACATGATATACATCTGTTGTATGATCAACCAATATCCAGAATTGGTTTTTGTATATGGAATCTATTTAAGAATTCATGGATTCATTACACATGGAAAAATCTATTCAACTTACTAGTTCCTTGTAGGTTAAAGTATCATTATTATCAATTTATAATGAGTCACAATAATCAGTAAATAAAAAACCCCACTGTTCTAGTTCTCTAACAATTATTTTACTCATAAACAGATCTTGTGTATCTGGAATAGTTTTTTATTTTATGTGGATTTATGGAATTTTATCATGTACATACATTTGTGTTCTTGGACCATGGAATTCAATGATGTTTATCTCTCTCCTAATATCTCTTTTGGATATGTGCTCCCTCCCATGAAATATGGAATGTCTTTCCACTATATGCCTTTTTTCTGAGGGGTCATATAAGTAATATCACATTATTTCTTTAGGTTATTCTATAAAGGTACACTTTGTACCTCAGAATGCAATTTTTTTATCTGAAGAGATCTTAACAAGAGCTTCAGTTCCCCATATATGTAAATTTTGAAAATTTAGTTTTCTTCCACTCCAAAATTTATATGAAATTCCATTTGAGTTCCACTTTTTTTCAATGTATATACCCAAAAGGATAATAAAGGACATTCATGAAAGATCATTGATCTCACCATGTCCAATAAGGAATGGATTTTCCTATCTCTTATACTATTCTATTGAGGCATGTTAGGATTAGTGAGTTGGGATAGGATCCCAAAATCTTATAAGTAATCAATTAAGACTTGACTAAGATATTCTCCACATCATTTTGTGTGTATTTTCATAATATTACAACCAGCCTAGTTCACAACATTATTCATGTACACCTTTAATTTATCAATTTAATTCTATATACACCTCATTATGTAAATATATCCATATCTAATAAAATCATAAGTAAAAGTTATGATATTTGAGTTCCCACCATTATCTTGAATAGGAAATGGTCCACAATAATCATTATTAACTAATTCAATATTCTCTTTATCCATTTCACCTTTCCAACTAAATTGGTCTGTAGTCAATTTTCTTTGTAAACATGTTTGTCATGAACAATTTGTGTTTATTTTAAAAGAATTTTAATATCCAAATTGATGCAATTATTTCAAGCATTTTTTGTTTATATAACATCACCAGGGATTCCCAATGTGGGTTTCATTTGAGTAATGATATGTAACTTATCTATTGATTGTATTTACATGTTTCATGGAATACAACACATAAAGACTATTTTGTAAATGCAGTATACCATAATTTTTTTATCTTTATGAAATAAAATACATTTGACTTATAAATAAAAATTAATCCATCTATGACTATTTTTGATATTGAAATAATTTTTTTGGTAACTGAATTCACTTAATAAAAACCCTCTAAAATCAAGATCATTCCTATCAGAAATGTGAGGATATATAACCCTATAACTACAACAGCTAGTACAGCTCTATTGGATACTTATATATCTACATCCCATCGGTCAATTTTTTTTAATACACTTGGTTCCAATATTTTATTACAAATGTGAGCACCACAAGATATATCTAACACTTTATTTGTAAAACATGATAAATTTCACTTTATAAAAAACACACCTAAAGCTTCACCTTATTTCTTTAGCTGTGAGCCTTTTTTCATTCTATATTCCATCTTACCACATGAAAATAATACAAAATCATATCCACTCTCTTACTCTTTGATTTTATTCTTATTAGAAGGGAATAATGTATATTTGGTCTTAAAACTCTTTTCATTCCATTTCCATTTGTTCAGAATAAGGATAGAAGGACATTTTTTTCGTTATATATATATTTACCTAGAAATGGATGATAAAAATATCTGGTAGAGACTTCTCAAAGTTATTGAAATTAAAAGTCACAAAAAAAACATGATAAGATCTAAGGGAGTGATGCCAAGATGAGATCATTTTCCAGTTCATAGAAAATTTTATACCCTAGAACCTCAATTCACTCAATTTAGACAATGAGCATGACTATGGGAGGCCCAGCTGGGGAACCCTCTATAAGCTTACACTGAAAGACTTCCATTGAAATCTCAAACTATTAATGTCAAATTCTCTCCTAGTAAAGACCAAAAAGGTAATAAAGTACACTATACGTAACGATGTTTTTGTGAGACATCATGAGTTCACTAGGAATTTTTTAATGAATCAAACATTGAACATAGAACACAACATTCATGTATTTTTCATTGAATAGAAACTCTTCATCACTCGCCTCCTGAGTAGGAAAATCATGCATTGAGGATTTGAGCATGTAATATTATCGTTCATGACGTAGAACAACCTGAAGACATCAAAACGAATTTTTTATGTTACTAACAGTGAGTAGATTGTCTTTATCCAATATTGATAATAGAGATAGTGATATTTACCTTTTACTCTAAAATTAAAAGAGCATATTATTAGTAATTTTTTTGATTATAGATTTTGGCGGAGATAATTAATTGGTATTATTAAATATCCCAATATTTTATCATTTCCCAATAACCCTCACCGTTTGAAATAGAATGTATAGTTTCTAGGTCATTCTAGTGGAAAGGATCAATATTTCCTCCCACATAACCTCAAAAAGTGTTGGTAAAGATGTTATGAATGAATTTAGGTACAAAATTATTTTCCATCTTCCGGCTTGCAACTCATTGATCTTTGGAGTGGTCCCCCTATCTAGAAATCATGACATACATTTTCTCAATACTTGCCTCTAAATTACACCATATCTCGCAATAAATACTCTTCTTAATGTAAAATGGTTAATTCATCCTGAAACATTCATAAAAATCCTTTTATAAAAGTACATGTCCGAAAAGTGTTCTTTAAACACATAGTTCAATTGTGATTTATACATAATCATGTAATGAAAGGTTTAGTCTTACGTAATATTGTATTGAGGAATTTTATTTTATTATTCATAATTTTTTTTTCTGATTTACTCTTTTACTTGAATTGTTAATATTTAAGTGGATGTTTACTTAATTAATTTACAATATTGAGATAAAAAATCTACACACAATAAATATTATATAAATTCCATTTTTATATATTAATTCATTTATTTATGTGATAGTGGTCCTGCATCAAAAAAATATAATTTAATTTCATTATACTAAAAATAAATTAATAATTAAATGATCTGATCATGAGCTTACCTAATGGTTGATTTATTGAGAATACATTAAATCAACCTTTGAACTAGGGGATATTACTCCTTATTCCAGACATGGAATGAGCTACAACATTCTACGTGTCCACCTATGTATCACGGATTTGGTGTCATTATGGTTCCATCTTGAACCATCCACACATTCCTTGAGATGATCCATTAATTAAATATATTTATTACTCAAACATAGGTGAGGGATCCAACGTATTGGTTAAAGGGAATTACATAAATATCCTTGGATACACAATTCCTACATAAAAATGGAAAGAGGGATGTCTCACATTCCATCATTAAATTTAATATTAAATAATTCTAAAATGATGAATCAAATTTACAAAAATAAATTCCAACACCTAAATAGGTCTTACGTCAAGCTCATGAAAGATGACACATACAGTGACTACAAAAAAGTAAGTGACTCAAACTCATTTATTCATTCATTTTTTATTTAAGATATACATTCCTTAATTAAATAATTAAATAAATATTTAATTAATTCCCATTCATATTAAAGAAAATACGATCTTATTTGGAGATACCCATAATTAATTGAATTCATGTAAAATAAATGGTAAAACCAATAATGAAATATTATTTACAATAAATTAAATGATTATCATAAAATTATTTAAAAGCATTGTTAAATTTTTAAACACACAACGGTGTGATAATAAATAAAACAGGGTTTTAATACTTCAAATTCAAATTTAATGTAATTGTAATTTTTCCTCCATTAATTGGAGAATACATGTCATTATAATGGAGCTACAAGACATGTACCTTGGTTTTAGTACATCCAAGTCACATACCTAAGGATTTTGTGTGCAGAAATGACCTGACTATATGGTGTGTAAATTCCATTTAGAGACCATTTATCCAATTTATGTGTGCCAGTTTGGCATGTTCAACATGAGGTGTGCCATAAAAACTCCCCATGTTATTAATTTCATAGCGCATCTAGATATGTTATGAATGGGAATACAACATGTTCTTTGGATGGACGCCATGTATCCCAGTTTTATCGACAAATGAATTGTCACTTTTTGATGGCATCTCTGGCCATTCATGATTTTTTCTTAAACTTTTATGATAATAATACTCTGAATGACTATGAATAATATTTCTATATCATGTTCATTCAAAATATATTAAGAATGAATAACATGAAATAAGATCTAACCACAATTTCTCATAGATCATTATAAAATAAATAATTTTGAATTTAAATGTTGACCTCTATGATATCACTTGTTGGTTCCAGCCATAGCCAAACCGTGGGTTAGTGGGTGTTATATTAAATTTTATTTTAATAATCCTTGCCCAAAACCAAAAATAGGGATCTTGCACGTCAAATTTAAAATAAATTGTTTTAATATATATATAAATAAATACATGGTCTTATAAAAATTCTTTGATGATGATTTTCGATCATCTGAAAAGGCCTTTCTTTATTTCCATCTTTGCGCTTACGATGATCGAATGGTAGAATCTGACAATCACTAATCCATGCGTGCATCAATGGATTTCGAGCAACACTACCCATTTTCCAGGTTCTAGCCTGGAAAATAAAATAAATTGAATTGTTCAATCTTTATTGCTCATTATGTAGTTTTGAAGAAATTATCTCTTGTGTTTCTCATTCATGAGAGGGGGAGTGGAGGAGTTGAAAGATAATTTGTTGTATGCAACAATTCATTATTACCAAACATGGAATTGGATTTGAATGAATTTCAAAATAGATGTAGTCGTCTATTTATAGAGATAGGATTTTAGTTACAAAATTAAATTTCATAACATCCATTAAATATAATTATAACCCTTAATGAAATCATATGCCACATAACGATAATGATAGTGTTATTATTTTCTGGTGCACCAACTTGTGAGAAATGGATAAATTATATTTACCAACTCATAAATAATCATTTTAACACCTAACACGGTCTTGGTCCTTCCAAACTCCTCTCGTATTTACATAACACATGATTATATATTTTATTCTATGAAAAAATATATTATTCAAAAAATAGTAAATACAATTTTCTATAATATTCAATAAAATAAATTAATATATTTTACTCACAATTATGTTAAAATTTTTTTTTTTTAATTTATGAAAACATTATAACAAAAATTATTTTATTCATCAGTGATGAGAATAATATTTATTCCAATAATTAAATTCAAATATAATTTAAGCGCGATAACGTGAAACACTATGTGTGTGACCCTTTAGGATAATTTCTCACTGGAATTAAGAGAGATCTCCTAAAGTCTAAGAGTACAATCTAGTAGTGTGTTAAAGAACCCAAGAGCATGAAATTAATATCTCAATGACGAAAACCACCTACGAATATTGTAACAACCCGAGATTTTATAAGATACGTTATTTTTAATTTCATTCATATCTTCTGTTGTACAACACACCAAGATTATCTTGCGCTATACTCAACACCGTATTAGCTTGAAGTATACGCAACACTTTTCTTGGCTCTTGTTACACACAATTTCAAGTTTGTTTGATAGAAGTTATTCTACTCAACATTGAGTGTATATAAATATATATATATATATATATTCAATGTATAAATAAAATATGGTTGGATTCTATTATACGCAACAACAAAGGAGTCGTGCACTACACGCAACCCTGACTTGGCTTGCATTATAGGCAATCACGACCTTCCTCGATAGCGTGTGTTGTACGCAATACCAAGATTTATTAAACAACGATATATTATTATAATATTGTTATGAACTAGCCGTTATGAATAGTGTTAACTATATTTTGAATTTTATAACCTTATTATTCATCTTACACATTTTCTATAACATGGTATAAGAACAAAATAACTTTTTCGGGTAAAATAAGTATTTTTCAAAAAAATTCAGTTTTGCCGCCTTTTGATGGCGCACCAACATTAAATCTAGTTTTTGACATGTTTATAAGTTCCATTTGACAAAATAAAATTATTCTTTTAATCAAGAAATAAAAATTTACTTTGGATAAATTTTTCATTTTATTCTGATGACTTTTATATTTTGATGAATAGTAAAAACACGCTATATTTTAATTAAAAACAACTTTTTCAATCGAAATAATTAATAGTGATAAATTATTAATTTTAGTGGTTTTAAAGTATATTTAGAATATATTTTTACAATTTAATACAGTGTTGGTCAATCAATATAATTTCACATTTAAACCAGACAAAAACAAGTGCCAATCTTTTGATAGTTATTATCTTTTAAAAACACGTTATTTGTTTTGACGATGGGAATTAATTTTTAAATTAATTAATGCAACAAATATGTTTTGAATTTGGTAAAATAGACATCATTTTTGAGTTCATAATATCATATATAGCTTAGGCCTAATTTTTGGTATTTTTCTGGAAACTTTCATTTTTTGATGAATAGTGAAACCACTAAGTGGTAGTTAAGAAAAATGAATTTTTCATAAAACATAATTTTACCGCTTATGTGAGTGAAATTTCAAAAATCCGAGAGACACAGTTGATGTCAGTAAGTAAAATTTTGTTCAATGAGATGAAAATAATTTTTGGTGAATAGTAATTTTTTACTTTTTTTACCACGGTTAAAAGTAAATAGTGTAATTAAGGGTAAAAATGATATTATTATTACTCTAACACATGTCCTAATTCTATTGGACAAATGTAATTCGACCAAAAACAACCGTAGGAATAAAATATGACCATTTAGGCCCACTTGGATTAGATTAGGACATTTATTATTAATTTATTTAAAGAAGGGTTAAAATAGTTAAAATTCAATGTTTAATAAGTAAATCATTTTTAATATGTGGTTATACATAAGATAAATTAGACTATAAATATTAATTAGAATGATATAACGATTTCCTACATAATGGTAATTTATTTGTAATTTTTAGACATTAAATAATTTAATTTATTTATGACACAACGATGATGCAATAATTATCTTATTAATGAAATATTGACATAATTGATGTTATAAATACCCAAATAAATGTAATTTGAGACTTTTTATGAATTAAACTAATTTTATAGGTTAACATGACATGTTAGTATTGAGTTAAGTAACTTGGTTTGAACTAATCATTCTATTTCGATTTTCAAAAAAATCAATTACTAAATAGTGTCAAAATTGACATAAAATAGTTTTTAAAACAAATATTATATTAGTAATTGTTATTTTATTCCTAAAAATCTACAGTTCTTCCAAATGACTTAGATAAGGTTATATATATTAATAATAAACAACTTGGGGTTCGTTTTTCTTGATATAGTAAGTTTATTAACCTTATAGTGTAAGAAAACAAGAAGACACGGTAATAGTTAAATTATCTAACTTAATGTTAAATCTAAATGACAAGGTTAAAATTGATACCTAAACTTGTCTAAAATCTATTGGATGAGATTATTCCGACCCATACCCACTTTAGCTTCGAAATAAGACCCTTTGGAACCATTATAAACCGAATTTTACCTTAATATAAAATAATATTTTGAGATTTTCCTAAGGTGCCCCTCTCTTCCCTTATAAAAGGGCACCTCCTCCCTCTCTTCCTCACACCACTTTGTGCCTTCAAGCTCGGCCATCCCCTGAAGAAATATCTTCTGCACTTCCCTAGTATCATCCTAGAGGTCCTGGTCTTCTTCAAAGACCATCCTTAGTTCTTTAAGTGGAGGTTAAGTGAAGGCGCGTCAAAAAGAGGTAATATCCATTACCGATCTTTTTCAATTTCTTTCTTCTTCAACATCTTCTTCATTAGTTGTTTCATGATAAAGTAATAACATCAGTATTGCATATATACTGATATGTTATTATAAATATGAAACAACTCTAATGAACCTTCTATCCATCCTACGGAAAAAGGAAATCACTGCGCGTGTGTACGTACGGAATACCGTCTCCACGCCGTGGTGTAATCTATTTTCCACCACCACCTTACTTGGATGGGTATAATGGTGTAAATAATGACTATATATGACTATTATAAAGTAATACTGATTATGAAATAGTATACATACATTCCAATACAATTCCACGATCATAGGAACGATATCATCACTCGTGCGTACGTACGGAATACCGTCTCCACGATGTGATGCGACTCATTCAACATGATCTTCATTTCATAATGATTATATAAATGAATTGAATGAATTGAATGAATTAATATGATATATATTACACTAATACCATTCTGGAAATGAGGTATCTATAACCTAAAGAGGATAATAAGAATTTATTCGAGAAGACATGCATAAGAACAAAATTTTATAAACACCCGAATAAAAAGTAGCAATGAAATATTACTACCAAGAAACTAAGAATATGACCATATATGATATCATAACAATAATTATGATTCTTTAATAAGTCAATAACATCATTTAAATCATTATACAGGAGGTTCGGACACTTACGTGGCAAAACAGACCTAAGGTAGGGGAAATATCACAATCTCATTTTTATCCGAGATTGTTTATACTTTGGTATTTACTGGGGTGTATTTTATCATCCACATCCATGTTTCCACAATATGTAATACTTATATCCTTCTAAAATATTTTATATCCAATTTTACCCATCGGTGAGTTTTTAGTAAAGGATATGAAAGGAATCTTTTTTCATTTTTCGTATGAGGTACTTTTTGACTTTTCCGACAAAAGTACGAAGAATGTTTTTATAACGTATACGGCATGAATGGATTTTTAAAACATTATTTCCAAGAAGCTTCCTTTATAAGTTTTCAAGTTTATTTTTAATCAACTTATTTTAGTTTAAAATTTTATGACACGTTAAGAAAAGAAAAATGTTTTTGAGGTAGAAAGGATATTTTCCTTAAGAATGGAGTTCAAGTGTTTTATCAAAATTATTTTCCATCTAAGATAATAAAGGGTTCTATTTCTATCCCTATTTATACATTGATTTGATTATGTTGTAATGGAATTATTTTTATGAATTCCTCTATCTTATATGAATTATTTTATGATTTCATGATGTTTAAGAATCCCATTTTTATTAAATCGGTTATGAAATGATGTATGATTTATGATTTTGTGGAACACATAAGAATGGTATCATTATGAGATGGGTGGGACCTATATCTCCCTCCAATGCATTGGGTAAAGATTTTATATCTCATGAGATAGACATGGCTGGAATGGTAGGTTATACCAGTTCTGTGAAGCATGACTGAAACGAGGAGTGAACTCGGTTCAGAAATGGACTTTGTCCACTAAGATAGTCTTGGCAATGAGTTTTGACTAATAAGAAATGATTATTTATGATTATGTGTGTATTCCACAAAGTTTCATGTTTTAAGTTATGATAATTGGGATTACATTTCACTACTATGATTTATCCCATGTTATGAAATTATGATCTCTTTTGCAGGTTAAGATTTCCAAAATTTATGTGCTTATGTATATGATGTGATTGATATTTCTTTTGTTTACCCTTACTGAGCATTTGAGGTCACCCTTTTGTATGTTCTATTTCCCCAGGTCAGGAAGAAGGTTATTAAGTAGAATATGCCAAAAAGGGACTCTAGATATGATGAAATAAATGGGAGGAAAAGTAGATTCTTTATGAACCAGTTGTTTATGATTCCCAGTTTCTAAAGACACTATACCTATACGGTCCTTTCTTGGTTTTGTTATATGTTGAAATAAGTGTGCTTCAATTCTGAAGTAATAACAATGTATGTAAAGTATGGGTCTTTATAGTTGGTATCAGAGGAAAGGTTTAGTCAACCTTTGGAAACTAGGATGCGAAAACGTTAGTGAGATCCCTAAAGATATTTCTAAAGTATGTCTAGGGATGTCCCTAAGGTTAAGTATAAGTGTAGTTTATAGTACTATAATTATGCTAAAGATCATAGAATTAATCCTAAGATGTTAGATATTGAAGGTACTCCCCCTTTATTATGTTGTTTTCCCTATCATGATTTTTTCCTCTCACACTATTATTTTTGGGTTTTAGACGATGGCTGGAACCCGAAGGAACCATGTTGATCAATGCAATGGACAATGTAATGATTGTCCTCCTGAACAAACAAATGTTATGGGTGATGGAGTGCAAAATCTTATTGTTATACTTACACAAGCTATGAATCATTATGGACTTCCAAATGCGAAGAGAAGGGAACAATATTCTATTGAGTCCTTCATGAGGCAACGTCCACCTTCTTTCAGTGGGTCTTCCGATCCACTTGTTGCTGAACAATGGATCAGTACCACAGAAAAGATATTTTCAGTTCTTCAATGTTCTGAACATGATAAAGTCATCTTAGCAGTATATCGTTTGGATGGTGAAGCTGATCAATGGTGGAATCTTATCAAGAATACGAGGCCAAGAGATGAAATTGAGTCAATGGAATGGGATGAGTTCAAGAACTTGTTTTTCAGTAAGTACTTCCCTCGTATTCTTCGAACAATGATGGAAAAGGATTTTCTTGAGCTGAAGCAGAAGGATGATGAATCTGTTGGTATATACGAAGCGAATTTTACAAGACTTTCAAGGTATGCATTTGGCATTATCATCCAACCTGAAAGTAAAGTTGATCAATTTTTCAGTGGCTTAAAACCAAGTCTTCGAAGGGAATTATCTATAAGAGACTTTAGTAGCTATGAAGAAATTGTGCGTTGTGCTGTCAAGGAAGAAATAGAAGTTGGTGTTACATATCCATCTCATGGTTTTGACGAAAACGAAAGATGGAGTTCAAGGAGAAATCTCAGAATAATGGTGAAAAGAAGATGAATGTTTCCTTATGCACAATGTTTGGAAAGAAGCATGGTGCAGATTGTCTTAAAGGGACTAGAAAATGTTTTAAGTGTGGAAAATAAGGTCATCGAGCAGCTGAGTGTCAAAGTAATGGAAAAAGGGTTTCTAATGATGTGAATAAAGAAAAAACTACAGAGAACGCACCACCAACACTTCAATGATTCAAGTGCAAGGAAATGGGGCATTATGATAATAAATGCCCTAATACAAGGGTTAGTGATGATGGACATGAGAAACCGGTTAAGGAAAAGGAAAAAGGGAAGTCACATGCGATCACTATTGGCGATGTTGAATATTACAACGATGTGGTGGAATGATTAAGTGTTTATGTAATGGGATTCCAAAATAATGTTGTATCATGGAGTATTGGAATTTTTATGTGTTGGTCTAATGTGGTATTCAAAGTGATTGAGATATTTTTGGAAATAAGCAGATATGAGCATAATGAAGGTAGAACGAGAAAATGAAATGTTTAACAGTATTCATGAGCTCATGATGGATATAAGGACTAAGTGATATCATGGTTTGAGTATATAGAATTTTGAGGATTTTGGTATGTGGAAAGTGTTAACTTCTAACTGCATTCAAGTTTTCACTATGGTTCAATGGGTATTCATTTTTTTCAAGAGAATACATGATTAAGGTATTCACATGATTGGAATGTGACCAACAATATATATATGGGGTATAAATGATGGTATTCACATGCTTGGTTGATGACATTTCAAGTAATCATTTTCTTTATACTATGAGCTTGGACCGAAAAATTTTAGATAAGCCTAAATATTGGAATGGATTATGTTGGACATATGCTAAGTATTGTTTAAGGATAGAACTTTTTTTCGATATTACTGATGGGATTTTATAGTAATGTAGTTTTAGAAAATGGACAACCTGCAGGACGGGCGACAACCCATCGCGTCGGACAAGGCTGTGGGAATCGAACCCACAACCGAAGTGCGACTGGCCTTTATCGCCTACCACTGGCCTACAGGATGTTCCTGTTTAGTACAAACTAGTTTTATTATATTAGGGAGTATGATATATGAAGTATAATTCCATTTTAGGAACTATATAAGATTAATCTCACTATAGATGGACTTATATATTTTTTTTGATAAATTTTCTAACCTTTTGTTTGAGACAGATGGAATGACCCATCATTCTATCACATGATCTGCTAACACATCACAAATGACAAATTCAACTTCGTTTCTTTAAGAGATGAAGTGGAAATTGTCCAAAGAATGACAAACGGTGAGACTATAACAAAATCACGAAAGTATTTCTTCTAATTCCAATTTCATCAACTTTAGGGAAATGATCTTGAAAAAACAAAAATGTTGTCCTACTGCCCTTATATCCGATGAATCTGATGGTACCTTAGATAATCAAAAATCTGTGGCTGTGTGATTGTTGGCTTTTTCATAACCATGTTCTCTACCACTCTCCATCAGAACATGATGGTTATATTTTTCTTCCATATCCATATTTTCACCTATGTGGAAACCCAGTGATTAGTTTATTTGGGTAACCGTTACGCTTCATACTTTTGTTTTTAAAGATTGGTTTTGGTATTCCTTTTTAGGATGTGGGTTTCTATTAAAGAAACTTTCGAATAGTAAACCATTTATAACCCTGACGAATTTCGAGGGAGAAATTCATTTTAAGGGGGGTAGAATGTAACAAACCGAGATTTTATAAGATACATTATTTTTAATTTCATTCATATCTTCTATTGTACGACACACCATGATTATCTTGCGCTATACGCAACACCGTATTAGCTTGCAGTATACGCAACACTTTTCTTGGCTCTTGTTACACACAATTTCACGTTCGTTTGATAGAAGTTATTCTACGCAACATTGAGTGTATATAAATATATATATATATATATATTCAATGTATAAATAAAATATGGTTGGATTCTATTATACGCAACAACAAAGGAGTCGTGCACTACATGCAACCCTGACTTGGCTTGCATTACACGCAATCACGACCTTCCTCGATAACGTGTGTTGTACGCAATACCGGGATTTACTAAACAACGATATATTATTATAATATTGTTATGAACTAGCCGTTATGAATAGTGTTAACTAAATTTTGAATTTTATAACATTATTATTCATCTTACACATTTTCTAGAACATGGTATAAGAACAAAATAAATTTTTCGGGTAAAATAAGTATTTTTCAAAAAAATGCAGTTTTGCCGCCTTTTGATGGGGCACCCGCATTAAATCTAGTTTTTGACATGTTGATAAGTTCCATTTGACAAAATATAATTATTCTTTGGAATCAAGAAATAAAAATTTACTTTGGATAAATTTTTCATTTTATTCTGATGACTTTCATATTTTGATGAATAGTAAAAACATGCTATATTTTATTTAAAAAAAACTATTTCAATCGAAATAATTAATTGTGATAAATAATTAAATTGAGTGGTTTTAAAGTATATTTAGAATATATTTTTACAATTTAATACAATTTTGGTCATTGAATATAATTTCACATTTAAACCAGACATAAACAAGTGTCAATCTTTTGATAGTTATTATCTCATAAAAACACGTTATTTGTTTTGACGACGGGAATTAATTTTTAAATTAATTAATGCAACTGATATGTTTTGAATTTGGTAAAATAGACATCATTTTTGAGTTCATAATATCAAATATATCTTAGGACTAATTTTTGGTATTTTTCTAGAAGCTTTCATTTTTTGATGAATAGTGAAACCACAAAGTGGTAGTTAAGAAAAATGAATTTTTCATAAAACTTAATTTTACCACTTCTATGAGTGGAATTTCAAAAATCCGAAAGACACGGTTGATGTCAGTAAGTAAAATATGGTTCAATGAGATGAAAATAATTTTTGGTGAATAGTAACTTTTTACTTTGTTTTACCACGGTTAAAAGTAAATAGGGTAATTAAGGGTAAAAATGATATTATTATTACCCTAACACATGTCCTAATTCTATTGGAAAAGTGTAATTCGACCAAAAACAACCTTATGAATAAAATATGAACATTTAGGCCCACTTGGATTAGATTAGGACATTTATTATTAATTTATTTAAAGAAGGGTTAAAATAGTTAAAAATCAAAGTTAAATAAGTCAATCATTTTTAATATGGGGTAATACTTACGATAAATTAGACTATAAATATTAATTAGAAAGATAAAAAGATTTCCTACATAATAATATTTTATTTGTAATTTTTAGACATTAAATAATTTAATTTATTTATGACACAACGATGATGCAGTAATTATCTTATTAATGAAATATTGACATAATTGATGTTATAAATACCCAAATAAATGTAATTTGAGACTTTTTATGAATTATACTAATTTTATAGGTTAATATGACATGTTATTATTGATTTAAGTAACTTGGTTCGAACTAATCATTCTGTTATGATTTTCAAAAAAAATAAATTACTAAATAGTGTCCAAATTGACATAAAATGGTTTTTAAAAAAAATATTATATTATTAATTGTTATTTTATTCCTAAAAATCTAAGGTTTGGAATAATGACTTAAATAAGGTTATATATCTTAATAATAAACAACTTGGGGTTCTTTTGGCTTGATATAGTAAGTTTATTAACCTTATAGTGTAAGAGAACAAGAAGACACGGTAAAAGTTAAATTATTTAACTTAAAGTTAAATCTAAATGATAAGGTTAAAATTGATACCTAAACTTGTCTAAATTCTATTGGATGAGAGGATTGCGACCCATCCCCACTTTAGCTTCGATATAAGGCCCTTTGGAACCATTATAAACCGAATTTGACCTTATTATAAAATAATATTTTGAGATTTTCCTAAGGTGCCCCTCTCCTCCCATATAAAAGGGCACCTCCTCCCTCTCTTCCTCACACAACTTTGAGCCTTCAAGCTCTGCCAACCCCTGACAAAATCTCTTTTCCACTTCCCTAGTATCATCCTAGAGGTCCTGGTCTTCTTTAAAGACCATCCATAGTTCTTTAAGTGGAGGTTAAGTGAAGGCGCGTCAAAAAGAGGAAATATCCATTACCGATCTTTTTCAATTTCTTTCTTCTTCAACTTCTTCATCTTTAGTTGTTTCAGGATAAAGTAATAACATCAGTATTTCTTATATATGGATATTTTATTATAAATATGAAACAACTCTAATTAACCTTTTATCCATCCTACGGAAAAAGGAAATCACCGCTCATGCGTACGTATGGAATACCATCTCCACGCCGTGGTGTAATCTATTTTCCACCACCACCTTACTCGGATGGGTATAATGGTGTAAATAATGACTATATATGACTATTACAATGTAATACTGATTCTGAAATAGTATACATACACTCCAATACAATTTCCCGATCATAGGAACGATATCATCACTCTTGCATACGTACGGAATACCGTCTCCACGAAGTGATATGACTCGTTCTACATGATCTTCATTTCATAATGATTATATAAATGAATTGAATGAATGAATATGATATATATTACACTAATACCATTCTGGAAATGAGGTATCTATAACCTAAAGAGAATAATTAGAATTTATTCGACAAGACACACATAAGAACAAAAAGTTATAAACACCCGAATAACAAGTAGCAATGAAATATTACTACCAAGAAACTAAGAATATGACCATATATGATATCATAACAATAATTATGATACTGTAATAAGTCAATAACATTATTTAAATCATTATACATGAGGTTCGGACACTTACGGGGCAAAACATTCCTAAGGTAAGGGAAATATCACAATCTCATTTTTATCCGAGATTGTTTATACTTTGGTATTTACTAGGGTGTATTTTATCATCCACATTCATGTTTCCTAAATATGTAATACTTATATACTTCTAAAATAGTTTATATCTAATTTTACCCATCGGTGAGTTTTTAGTAAAGGATATGAAAGGAATCTTTTGTCGTTTTTCGTACGAGGTACTTTTTGACTTTTCCGACAAAAGTACGAAGAATGTTTTTTTAACTTATACGGCATGAATGGATTTTTAAAACATTATTTCCAAGAATCTTACTTTACAAGTTTTCAAATTTATTTTTAATCAACTTCTTTTAGTTTAAAATTGTTTGACATGTTATGAAAAGAAAAATGTTTTTGAGGTAGAAAGGATATTTTCCTTAAGAATGGAGTTCAAGTGTTTTATCAAAATTATTTTCCATATAAGATAATAAAGGGTTCTATTTCTATCCCTATTATTACATTGATTTTATTATGTTGTAATGGAATTATTTTTATGAATTCATTTATCTTATATGAATTGTTTTATGATTTCATGATGTTTAAGAATCCCATTTTTATTACATGGGTTATGCAATGATTTATGATTTATGATTTTGTGGCACACATAAGAATGGTATCATTATGAGATGGGTGGGACCAATATCTCCCTCCAATTCATTGTGTAAATATTTTATATCTCATGAGATAGACATGTCTGGAACGGTAGGTTATACCAGTTCAGTGAAACAGGACTGAAACGAGGAGTGAACTCGGTTCAGAAATGGACTTTGTACACAAAAATAGTCTTGGCAATGAGTCTTGAATAATAAGAAATGATTATCTATGATTATGTGTGTATGCCACAAAGTTTCATGTTTTAAGTTATGATTATTGGGATTACATTTCACTACTATGATTTATCCCATGTTATGAAATTATGATCTCTTTTGCAGGTAAAGATTTCCAAAAGTTATGTGCTTATGTATATGATGTGATTGATATTTCTTTTGTTTACCCTTAATGAGAATTTGAGCTAACCCTTTTGTATGTTTTATTTCCCCAGGTCAGGAAGAAGGTTATTAAGTAGAATATACCAAAAAGGGACTCTAGATATGATGAAATAAATGGGAGGCAAAGTAGATGTTTTATGAACCAGTTTTTTATGTTTCCCAGTTTTTAAAGACATTATACCTATACAGTCCTTTCTTGGTTTTGTTATATGTTGTAATAAGTGTGATTCAATTATGAAGTAATAACAATTTATGTAAAGTATGGGTCGTTATAAATATTCACTGTGTAATATAATCCCTTTTTCACATAATCATATCAAAGAGGATCCATGATAGTGTCAACAACTGATATGCTTTATACATCATTCTTTGATTATCTAAATCAAACTCATCGTTACACCCTGGCTATGGAATTTAGGTTGGAAGTTCTATTTCAATTAAATGGATAAGATATCAAATTCCAGGAATATGGGCGAAAAAATCCATTCATGACTTATCCCTTAATAACATGTAATTCTTGACTCACCCAATATACCCTACATCCTGCCAAAATGTGGCATGATAGTTTTCATCCAGAAATCTGAGTGTGTGAGTCATGACATTCATTAATAATAATATTAATGTCTAAGGACCATTAAAACTAGTCACATATCGGAATATCTAGTGATTCCATAACTTGTATAATTCTTATTGGTGGGTCTGTTCTCATAATCTTCTTCCTTGGAGATTACCAATTGGGAACTTCATGAGAATATGTCTTATCTGCTTACAAGTACTGACAACCGAGGATATATATACTATGTGTCCCATCATATATGTTATCCTACTTCAAAACTATATTATGAATATTTCTAAATAAATTATAGTCTCTCATCATAACAAGGAACTATAATGACCTTGTCAATGTTAAAATTACTCTATGACAATAATACATTATGGCTTTGCAGAACAATGAACAATATGTAATAAGATTTTTAGTTTAATGATTAATACATGAAATATTTATTTAATAAAAGTGTGAACAATTGGTTACAGGAAACCAAATCTAACAGGGATATGTTCAGGATATTTCCATTTTTGCGTGAATTAAAAGGATATCCAAAATATTGATTTTCATAGAAGGTATGGGCACTATGAGTTCATAAAAATTCATTCAGACTCATTAATGCACTATAAATCCTCAGGTACATGATGAATATAGTCTTTTGATATTATAATAAAAAATTTTCAGTAGTTTTTATAGATGTTCTTATAATATAATTGAAAACCAAGGACTTTTGGGAGGAGTATATTAATACTATGTTAAAGAAACAATGAAAGGATAATATTTAAGAATATAACATCAAATGTGAGTTATGGTTTAAGGAAGTCTCATTCATGGGCAATATCATCATACGAAAGGGGATATATGGGGACCCTTACAACTAAAAACAAATTTAGGGATGGTTGAGTCTAACAACCGTGATAGAAATCTACAGATTCCAGGGATTAACTGGGTATTATCGTCAATTTGTGAGATATTTCCCATGATTGTAAAACTCCAGAACAAAGCTAACTCCAATGTAAACATGTTTTCTCTGAATAATGAATTTTAAAAGAACACAATGAAGTAAAAAAGGATTATTATCACTTCACATTTACTATCATTACACATAGTTGGATAAATTTTCAAGGTATTTAATGACGCTTCGAAGAAGGTATTGGGATCTGTGTTAATACAGAATGGAAAAGTGATAGCCTATTCCTCACATATATTAAATTTTCAAGAACACAAATACACAAAATATGATATAGAGTTGTCTAAATTTATCTTAAAATTGAAAATATGGTGAGAATAAGTCTTTATGGAGATGGGTGAAATATATACAGATCACAAATTATATGTTATATATTCACATAGAATGAGCTGGATATGCCCCAAAAATGATGGTTATAGATGATCTGGGACTATGAATGATTAATCCAGTACCATCCTGGAAAAGTGAATAAATTTGAACTCACCCTATATAGAAAGGATTCATCAATTTTATCATTCTTTATAATTGAAATGGATCTGATCTTCATAGAAATAAAAAATATGGACATGAGAATCATAAAGAAAAACCCTTTATCAATCCTTTCACTTGTTTTTTCTCAACCATCAAAATATAGTTAAGATAATGGATTCTCAATGTGAAGATATGGGAATTTAAATGAAATTGGAAAATATAAAAAATAGAAATCCTCGATGTTCAATGTTTATGAAGTAGATTTTGTATTATTTGGTTCATGAATATTTGTACCATCAAGTCCCTAATTATAGAAAGAGCCATTGGATGACACACATGGCTTCACATTCTCCATCCTTCTAGTAAACAAAAAACTGTTTCTATATCTCTGATAGATCTGTTATATGGTCAAATAAAGGGGGAGATCACAGAATATGCATCATTATGTCTTTAGTGTCAACAAGTTAAGGAAGAAAGGAAAAAAATTGTGAATCATGAAACCAATACCCATACCAACATATAAATGGTAAAATATAACAACAGAAATTTTCACTAGTCATCAATATACATAAAGAGGAAATAAGGCAAACTGGGTTGATGTGTATTGCCTTACAAATACTACAAACCTCATTTATATTCGAGAGAACTTTTCACTGGATAAACATACAAAGACATACATTAAAGAAGTGTTGATTTAACATGGAATACAACTATTGATTTTATCTGATCAAGATCTATGTTTTACCTGTAGGTTATAAAGGATCGTCTAACATGATTTAAATAATGCATTGATCTTTTCTGAAGATCATCAACCACAAACTGGTGTCCAATCCGAGTAAACTATCTAGACACTCAAGGACATGTTGAGAGCCTAATCAATTTACTTCTAATGAGGATGGGATCCACATATTCCTCTTGTTGAGTTATCATAAAATAATTGTTCCACTCAATAATACAAATGGATATATATACATCCTTTATATGGAAGAGGTTCATAATATGTGATTACTAGGATGATTTGTGGGAATTAAAATGATAGGTCCAGAAATTGTGAATGTAATGGTTGAAATGGTCAAGACCATTCACCACCACATCAAGGCTTGTAATAGTCAATATAAGTGTTATGTTTACAATCATTGATGAGATAAATAGTATTTCATTGGAGGCATGGTACTCCTTTGAATATCACCATGAAAAAAATATAAGCACTTTTTGAAGAAGGGAATCATTATTCTATGATAAAACACTCTATCTAAGATCCTTAATCCTATCAGAGAAGTGGTAAATTGACTATCACTCCCACCTAACATAACAAAAGTACATGTTGTATTCAATGTATATATATATTGTCAAAGTAGATACCATATTGATAACATGTACTCATTCCATATATTGTAGCATTATAGATTTTCATATCATATGAGGAGGATACAAGGAAGATCTTAGATCATTAAGACAATGCTCTAAAGAATTAGACAATGCATCTAGTCAAAGTGTTGTGGAGAAACCAAAAGTATGAAGAAGAAATGTGGGTACTAGAATAGGTTATAAAAATTAATTACCCTCATCTTTTTTAGTGGGTGAAACAAAAATTTGGATGCTGAAATATTCTAAAGGGGGAATGGCTGTAAATACCCAAACTGTTACAAAAAAAATTCCTCTTCTTATTTAAAAAAGTGTATTATTATATGTTATGGTTAACGAAAAAACATTCACTTATTTAGGTTTATTAAATCCAATCAGATATAAAATACCATTAATCATCTTTAATAGTGATAATATAAAAGTTTAATAGTGAGTGTATAATTTTTATAAATATAGGTTTTTGAAAAATCTAATTAACATAGAAAAAATATGTGATTGACTCAACTAATAGGGTCATACATTATAAATCCCATTTATCTGAGCTTCTAAGAGATATATAATCCTATGTTCTACCCTTTACCAAGACCCGGATTATATCCAACAACTTAAGAATGAAATAAACCATTTACGAGGTATGTTAAAGCTCATTGAGATCATTCCATAAACCATGTACGCTAAAACAAACCAGAAATGTGTCACTATCATTAACAATACACTTTTAGCATTGGATGGTATATTAAAATAATATGTATCATGTTCATTATAATATTACCTTTGATATTGAATTTTTAATAGAATAATTTCATATTTTCTTCTTATCGATAAATTATAAATGATTTTTTATACAATAAAACATGAATTGTATTATTAATTAGAATTCAATTTCAATTAAAGTGTTTATTTTGATAAATTAATGGATTTTTTAAAAACAATAATATTTTAACACTATATTATTATAAAATAATTATATTGAAATATAAATTATCATATAAATTGTGTGATGTTAAATGTAATGTTTATAACGGTTCAAAAACTATTATCAATAAAAACACACAATTTATCAATAAATATAAATTCATATTTTTAAATTTGAAAAAGAACACATTTAAAAAATTATTTTCATAAAATGAATATTATTCTTTGAATCACAACCAAAATATTATCAAATGGGTAATTTATCATAATTTTATGAGTGAGTTAACTTTTTTGGTAAACAATCAATACAGTATAAGTCTACGGTATGTATTATGAAATCATAATCACCCAATAGTTATGAAGAGAAAACTATAATTGGTATTCATGACCTAATACTAATTTTTCGTCTAAATTAATGTGATATTGTGATTTTTTGATAAATATTATATATTCTTTTTGAATCCTTGAAAACATATAAGATTTTTTAAGGTTTTAAAATCATTTCAAGAAGAGTATGACTCACCTAAACATAACTGAGGGTAACATGTTAATATTTTGGGATCATTAAATTTTAAATTAATGAATACCACCCATCATTATTAGAAAAAAGGGGACAAAAACAAGGGAAGGTTTTTGTTTTTTACTTTTTTGTTATAAAGTATTTGGAACCTATGTTATAGAAATGATAAATAATTACCCTATCTTTTATCTATAAACCCACCTAATATATAATTTCACTTAAATAAAAATCCTTAATGTATTCTCTTACTCTTCCCTCCTCTCTATATGGTTCTCCCAAGTTTCCCCAAGCGCTCTTGAATCTCCTTCAATGTATTTGGTGCCATAATCTCAATGTAAGGGATATCTTCCTTCTCTTTATTCAAGTATCATCATTATCTTAGGCATTAAATTACCATTTTTTATTGTTGGGATATTCTTTTCCATGTCCTTATTAAATTCCAATTTCTGTTCCAAATTTTTATAGACCTATTTTTCTCTCATCAACCCATTATATTATTTATTATTTAATGTCGTTCTACTTCCCAAATTCCACAACGATTTTCCTGGCCAAAATATTATGTAGTGAATACTGATAACCATTTCCAATGAAGGATGTTCATGTTTATGTACTTATACATTTTTATCAAGGACATATATGTATTTATTCCACCCTCAAAGATATGGTAACCAAATGTGATGATAAATGATTCAATTTTTTTATGAACTAGGTGGCACACATAAGATGATAAAGAAATATATCTGCTAGGTGTGCCCTGAATTATATAGATCTCTAATGCATTGGTTAATATGTAGACTCTTGAGATTTTATTTTTAAATAGGGTGTAAACCTAATTGTTTTATGGGACTCATCCAAACATTAATTCTCTTTATTTATCCTTGAACAATGTTTTAAATTTTTATTTTATGTAGTTTCCATATTTTTTATGTTGTCTTTATGTTATCATGTTGTATTAGGCCTCATTATTCATGTTAATGAATATCACCTCTATTATAACCCCTTTATATGCCTATTTTTGAAATATATTACTCTCTTCATGTAATTACATATTTATTTACATTCTATAATTTATACATGAAACCTTTATTATATATATACCTAGGTATTCCAGTGGAGTTTTAACTGTGATGATGTTAAGGATGTTTTGTATAAAGATAATTTATACCCTATTTCAAGTGGTTATAAAATGTAGCTAATACCCAGAGAAACTAAACCTCTAAAACATCTTGGATTTATTATGTTTATCATTTTTTTAATAAGTTATGGGTTAATGTGTAAAAAATAAAATTATTTTCATATAACTAAAGAGACCTAAAAAATTTCAAAATTCTATTAGCCATGGATGGGGTGTTTGTGAGGAGTCAAATTTATCAGGACATGAAGTGTGGTTACCCAAATGGAAGATATCTGTGAAGGAAGAGAGTGTCTATGTTTTCATTATCCAATAATGGGAAACCATTTGTGCCGGAATTTGGATCATGTGATTGATGGTACAATTTGTTAAATTGATGTTGTTTGGGGGAAATGGCCTCTCTATGATGAGAGTTGAAGCATCATGTATTTAATGTTAGCCGATAAGATAATGGACGATGTAGTTTAACATCATCTACTAGGGACATTGTTTTATAAGAGTATGTCTTGTAACTAGGACATTATGTTTTAAATTTTAATTTGATACATCTAGTACATAGAGGGATAAAATTTATGGTCCTTTAAAATTTAACTGAAATACTAGTACATGTCCATTTTGATGTGATCAGGTTGCGGATCTTCTGACATATTCATGTAAAAATGGGGAACACTATATATAATAATCTAGGGGATTCTTAGTCCAAGTAATGATGTACGAATTATAAGCATGAAATCACCATGTATTTGGGGTTTACAGAGGTAGACAAATCTTCTCATGAGGATGAATGTGCCATTGATTGGCAATAACTTTTGTAGGCTACGTTATGAAATGTCAACTAGGGAATGTTACATATAGTCAAACAACAATGTCCTCGTGTTCATGGGACCATTTTTGGGTGAATTTATAAAAATACAATAAGGGCATGTTACAACGTTGTCAAGATATATGATTCACAGGGAATCAAATATTCTATTGTAGAAGACCAATGAAAGCTTGTTGGGATTCATTTTCCCCCAGACACATAGTTCATT
Source organism: Viscum album (assembly GCA_963277665.1). Classification (NCBI taxonomy): domain Eukaryota; kingdom Viridiplantae; phylum Streptophyta; class Magnoliopsida; order Santalales; family Viscaceae; genus Viscum; species Viscum album. The sequence goes on from OY728159.1 coordinate 32,331,653, forward strand.
TTGTGGAAGAAAGAGCATAAATATTGAAGGAGGATTTCAAATACGAATTACCCCTTAATAGGGGAAATTATTACATGAAAATTTCTAACCCAAACAAAATAAATATGATGCACTTAGTTTTTTTTCTTACAACTAATACCATGGAATTATGGAAATAAAATGAAATATTTTCCCTATTGAACCAATATTATTTGTAAATATTTTAGTAATGATAGATGAAATTTTAAACCATTATATTGGGGGATTTGTGGATTGAGAGAAATGTCATGGGAGAAATATGTGATGGATGACCATAGTCCGAATTTGAATCATAGGATACAACATTATATGTTTATGGCTTATAGAAATAGAAGTGGACACTCTCAAGGGATAGATATACTACTAGATGAAAAACTTTTTTTTCAGTATACATTATGAAAATACTACTGGGGTGTTTTACTTAGTAGCTAAAAAGTGGGATCCTCTAGATAACATGCTCTATTGATAGGGATAATATGAATATATAACTGTAGAATGTAACAAAATAATAAAAAAATAGAACCCTTATGTATCAGATATTCAATTTGTAGTAGTTGGAGATAGATTAAATAGTTCTAAAAGTTTCCCCAAATAAGAGTGTGATGTTTTGAAGGGATATCTCTGAGTATAAAAGAAATTATATGGGCTCGTATTAGCCATGAAGTGTACTGTATCATGCATAGATCTGACTCGAATGTTGGAGGGGGAATATTTGTTTCCTTGCTGGACAATTGAATGAGGGGACCCAAATTAAGAGATCATGTAAATCTCATTTTTTGTATATAAGATATGAATATTTTTAATTTACTATGTGGTTGGTAGTAGGAATCATGTCCTATGAAGCACTACATATCACTTGGTATGAGAATCATGACACATATAGATCATAGTAAACCATGCAGTTTAATGTCATGGGATGATGACATCATCCATTCAGTTTAATGTCATATGGTAAGGATGAAGGTGAATTGACAAATAAAATTAATTTTGTTAGTAGAAATGGGTATAATACTCTGACATAACTACATATCTCACTATAATGAGAATAAATAGTCATTTAGTTATTAAAATTATTCCCCACACTGAGGAAATTGATGTGTGGTTAAATGGGTTTTTATATAGGCTCGTATATAGGGAGAGAACCAATATGAAGTCTTATTATCCAGATCTGACTCATACATAGGACAATAAAGAAATTATGGCTGGAACATGAGGTGCGATCCAAGCATCACTACATATCTTGTTTGAATGAGAATTTTTCTATATGTGGTTCTCAATGTACCAATATAGTTTAATGTTATGTTGGAACGAAATATGGTGATCCTTTTATGGTCTTGAATCTAGAACTATGAAATACTAGGTTTAAATTGATTAACATGACTTATGCATGGAATTTACTTACTAATGCTCCAAACCCCATGTGATCTATGCTCAGTGTGAAGAACACAAAGTGGAAAAGGTTTCTTACACCACAAAAAATGGGATAAAACCGAAGGATAAGAGATTTTATATTATGTAGTGGTTGGGGAAGGATGTATGGATCAAATATACCTATATATATCATTATAATGAAAATCAAACCATACATAGTTCTTGAAAGAATCATTCTGCATATCTAGCCAATACATCAGGAGAGGCATTTTTTATTTCATTTGGGCATAAGATTGGAGATAAAGGGAATCCTACATATCAAATTTGAATAATAATCGTCCAATGCATAGTTCCAAAATAGACCTTGAATTTATTATTATGTGGTTAGGATGGTAACCATAGTGTTTAACGAATTGTAGTGTTGATGAGGGTTATATAATGTGGAAAGGATGTTGTATTTTGTCTTTTAACTAGATTAGAGGTATGGGTGAAACTATGTACCATGTGAAAGTGGGAATCACAAATCTTTTTGTTCTTGAAAATAGTTCCCTACATCAATCAGGATTTGATATGGAGAAATGATACTTTGATATTTTCCAAAATGTTGTCTGGGACCAAGAAAAAATGTATGAGATTTATAGTGTTTCTATTTGACATTTGAATAAGTACATACATGGTTCTCGAATGAAGGTTTGGAAGGGGACAAATACTATGAAATGTGATCTTTTGAATCATGGATCAAAATGCTATGTGGTTTTACATCTCACTGCATAGACATGAACCATAAAATTTTACATTGTGCAATAATGAATTTTACATTTTATATTCCCATGACATGGAATAGTTTCATGCAGTTTATCATCATCCAACATGGATGATATTTCATTCTTTATAGGTTATGTGACACATATCGACTATATAGTTTAATGTCATGTATATGAGACCAATACTATTTTGTTTAATGTCAGTTTTTCATGATGACATTCTATGTAGATTAATGTCTTACATTTTGGACAATGTAGTGTTGTTTAGTTTAACATCAGACTGCTACAAAAATATGAAATTCATTTTTATGTTGTGAGATAATGACCAACTATGTAGTTATACATCTAACAGATCAGAAAATGTAGTTTGGTGCTATTTAACATCATACTTCGGAGACAATACGTCAAACTTTTAAAGGTTATTAAACAAATACAAAAAAATATGTTTAATTCCTTGAAATTAAGATAATGTATTTATGTGCATTTGAATGTCATGTTATCAGGAATGACGTCAGTTTTATAAGTTCGTGTGACAATGATCAACTACATTGTTTAACAACATGAGGATTATATGATACACTATTATGCAAGATAACATCATACTACTATGAAAATATTTTATTATTTATAATGTCATTAGAAAAAGACAAACTACATTGTTTAATGTCATACAGTTGAGATGATGTAGTTTTTTGTAATATAACATCCAGCTTCTTGGACACTATTTTATTCTTTTCATGTTCGTGCAATGAAGACCAACTACACAGTTTAAAAAATTGAAGTTGAGATGATGTATTGTTATGCAGTTTAATTTCATGTTTCTAGGACAATATGTCATTATTTTTAAGATCATATTACTATTAACAACTATTAATTTTATCTTATTGCAGATGATACAATCATTATCTTATTACATGATATATTTATTTGTGACCCATTCATTAATTAGGGTCGTAACAAGCTCTCTATCCATTGAGATCAAAGAATATGATATGTTGGAGTGGAATATGTAAATGTAGTGTGACCCCTCCCACCTTCTATTAAGATTTAGAGGCTTATTTCTAATATCATTGGTTTCCTATGGAACAGTACCAATTTTCCTTTGAGGAATCAATGAAGGAAAACATTCATGTTAATAGCTCTTACAATATGATTTTCATTAACCATAAAGTGATAAAATGTGTGAAATATTCAATCATTGAGTCACTAAAATTCATGGAGTATTATTGGTATTTTAATTTCATTGTTCGTAGGTCAATAATGGAAATATGAAGTTATGGAATATAGACCCCATTGGGAATGACTGATAGAAAATTGAATATAGGGTTTCTTATATAGAGGTATGGATTTTATTCTGGTAATCCCATAATCATTTAATAGATTATCAAGCCAAGACATTTAATCTTTATCTAGTATCATCTAGAGTGTGTTTAATAGTGTCTCCATAATGGAATCTATTTTATTGTTATCCACTATGTGATAAGTGAATGAATGATTGGATTTGTTATTGTACTCATGATATAGTTTTTCCTCTATAGTAGAAACAATTGGTTCCATTGTTCATTATTATCATATGAGGGACACTGAATCTGGTAATGATGATAGATTTCATTAATCTAACAATGTTTTTGGCTCCAACTTTGTTGAGGTGTATTACCTCAGCCCATTGTAAGAGGAAATTTGTAGCAATTAAGAAGTATTTGATCTTCTTGACTATAGCTGAAGTGTATTTCCCCAAAACATAAATTCCCCTTATGGAAATTGTTTTTGGAGTATTTGTTTGTTTTTATAAACTATGGGGGTTTATGGATAAACTTTTCACGCACATTTCATGAATGACATTTCTTGGTGAATTCCATGCAATTCTATGTCATAGTGGGGTAGTAGTACCCAGTAATTCATATTTGATGAGAAATATTGAAACTAAACTAATAGGAACCACATTCTAATGTGTGTACTTATTTCATGAAATTAATGATTCTTTTCCATCAATACATCTGAGAAGTACTCCATAAATTCCTCATTTATAGAGTAGTTTCTAGTGATTTTTTCAATTAGAAAGATTGATGTTTTTTTCTCACGGTTAGATTTTCTCATTCCCACTATCCATTGAGAGATCTTTATTGCGAAGGTAGTAAATTAAGGGAATCATCCACCTAGTAGTAGGACCATATGGTTTTGGAATAGGAACATCATCATTGATTTATTCAATGGTGACATGATGAAATGATGAGACCATCTTGTGATGTGCAATGCAGATGATTGTTTCATTCAATTTTGAAGCTTCCTAAGGAAATGTAGCATTCTCTACTGCATATTCCTAGGAATTATATGATCATGCTATGTGAGTAAATGTTTTATAAATGGATAATTCTACCATTAACCCTAGTACATTGTCATAAAGGGTGGTTAGCTCTTACTTTATGATGGTCTAATTTATGTTGATCAATTTGATCACAAACACTACTCCACCTTTCACCTATAGGGGTCACATTGATATTTGGAATAATATTTCTAGGCCTAAAATGTGGGCCTCATATTCTATCTCATTTTTTGTACAATCCTATGACATCTGGATGGAGTATGGAAAGACTTACTTTGAGGGAGAGATGATTACAACCAATAACCCAACATTTTTTAACATGGTGTCTTCCATAATATTTTATTATGGACTAATGTATGAATTTTCAAAATAAATTTTCCACATATTAGGGATGCCAGGAATAACAAAGATATCTTTATTCAAATATTTTTAATTTAATGACATATTTTCTGCCAAAAGGTGCTCTGTAATAAAATTTTAAAAATCATATCCTTTCACTACTTTCCGTGGAAAAACCTGTATGTCAAAATATTGTGGTATAACCTACCACAATTCCAAACATTCAGTTAACATAATATGGATGATGACATATTTATGCAGGTTATTATGAGAGACTAAATGGACATCATGGTTCTCTATGTAGTGCATCAGTTTTTGATCCAGAAAGATTAATGACAGGAAGCTCTTCTTGATATCCTATTAGTGAGTATTATTACTGATCATGGTTCGAATGAGTTAATAATGGACATTATTATTCAAATAATCAATTTTTCAAGGGGAAAGTGCTTAGTGATTAGTCTATACCCATCACATATAGATTGAGCGACGTTCCCTTGAAGAGTTACATTAGCACTGTTGGTCTCAAGAGATATTTCATGAGTTCATTGAATGATTAATATTAGTCATTATTCCACATATATGAGACACCTTTCTTCATCCATTTCTCAAAACTAAAATATCCATCATCAATGGTGGTTGGGAAATGTTATATGGTTCAGGCATCATTACATATCTCATTAGAATGATAATCAAACAGTATGTAGTTCATAAAAGAGTCATTCTGTAGGTTTGGCCCATATACAGGGAGGGGAAATTTTTATTTCGTTTGGAACCCGGATTGGACATATAATGATAATTATGTATCTCATTATATTGATAATCGATCAATGTAAGGTTCTTGAAGAAATTGTGCTTGTATTTTTTTTGGTGAGGAAGTTAGCCATGGTGTTTACCAACATGTAGTGAGGATATGGGTAACCATATATGAAATGGAAGTAGCTTTTAAGTAGGGATCCTGATTAGTGGTCTGGGTGTCACTATATATCCCGTGATATTAGTAATCAAGAATCATGTTGTTATTGATAATAGTTCCCTACATCAATCAGGATATGATGTCGTACAATAGTTCTATGATATTTTCTAGAATTTTTTCTATGCCCAATACAAAATGTATAGGCATTAATATGTTTCTATTTGAGATTAGAAAACATCCATACATGGTTATTGAAAGAATATGTGGTCGGAGACAAATACTATGAATTGTGACCTACTAAATCAGAAACTAGAATCTTATTCAGTTTTACATCTCACTGTACAGACATGAAACATGAAATTTTACATTTTGTGGTATGGAATTTTACATATTATCATCTCGTGATATGGAATTCAGTTTCATGTAGTTTATCATATTAAGTAAGGATAATATTTCATGCTTTATAAGGTTATACAACAACTATCGACTATGTAGTGGAATGTTTGGTATATGAGACTTATACCATGTTGTTTAACATAATTCTATGATTATGATATTCTACATATATTAATGAATTATATTTTGGACTATGTTGTGTTATGATGTATAAAATCATACTACTAGGAAAATTTGAAATTATTTTATAGGTTCCGAGACAAAGAACATGTATGTAGTTAAATATCTTTAAACTAAGACAATGTACTGTTGTAATGTTTAATATCTTACTGCTAGAACAATATGTCATAATTTTTAAGGTCATGAAAAAATGCCATCTATGAAGTTTAATTTCTTGCATATAAGATGATGTAGTTCTACACATTTTAACATCATGCTTCTAGGAAAAACTGTAATGTTTTTTATGTTCTTGCGATAAATATCAACAACACAACTTAACATATTAAAGATGGTTTGATACTGTATTTTTCAGTTTAACATCCTATTACTATAAAAATATGTAATTATTTTTAAGGTTGTTAGAAAAATAAAAACTAAAAATTTTAATGTATTCTTGTTGAGATTATGTAGTTTTGTTTACATTAAAATCCTAATTCTAGGAAAATATATCATGATTTTTAAGGTAGTGTGATAATGACCGACTACACAATTTAATATATTATTGTTGAGATGATTTAGTGATATGAATTTTACTGTCCCACTACTTGGAAAGTATGTTATTTTTTAAGGCCATGTTACTTAGATCATCTACAATGTTTTACTTATTTCAGTTGAGGCAAACATCATGTGATTACCTGGAATATTTCTTCTAGAAGCATTCATTATATGGGGTCATATTGAGCACTCCATCCATTTATATATAGGAATAAGATCTATTGGATTGGAATTTATGTATGGAGTATGATCTCTCCCACATTAACTTAAGATTCAAAGGCTTATTTCCAAATATCATTGGTGCCCTATGGACAAGTACCAATTTTCCTTGGAGGAATGAATGAAAGAGGACTTTATGGTTCAAATATTGTACTATATTATTTTTAAGGACATACAATTGAGAAATGTGTGAAATATTCCTTTCATTGAGTCACTATAATTCATCCAGATAGTTCTAGGATTTCTTGTTCAGTGTTATATGGCCACATAATGAAATATGAAGTGATGGAAATTGGACATCAATGGGAAGGACAAATTCTATCATGTAGAAAATTAAATATAGTGTTTCCCATGTGGTGGTACAAGTTTTAGTCTATTAAACCCATAAACATGTAATATTTTCTCGAGACAATATGTTTAATCTTTATCCATCATCATCTTGAGTTTACTTGATAGGGTGTTGTTAAATGCCTATATTTTTCTATTATCTAAGTCATGATAGCAGAAAGAATTGTTAGATTTGTTATTATTCTACTAATATAGATTTTCCACTATAATAGAAAACTGTAATGCCCCAACCCCAGTTACCCAGAGTTGGTGCATTATTACATAACATTGGCATGATCACAAAAGATCGGGTCTTGAATGACCAATTAGTTTAGCAGCCTTGGAAACACTAAATACATTCATAAATGTTACATTACATCATAAAGTGAAAAACTACTATAACATATTCTCCATATTCCACACTCATATCCCCAATAGAATATCCCTACAGGTCAGTCATAAAATATTTATTCACATCCTTGGAAAAATAAAACATAGAAAGGGGTGAGCTCATATTCTATGTAAGGGTAAAAATATAGCGGAAACTTTCATAAATAAGAATAAACATTTAATGAAATGTATAACTAAAACAAAATCATTTTAAACTTGAAATTCAGAATAATATGGCAGAAATAAAATGAAATGATGCCATTTACTTATTCACATGGATATTATACTAGTCGAATATTCAAATACAATATCAATAACCACTTTCATAATGATGGAACGCATAATGACATACTATCATAACCACAAAGTCAAGGCCTTGTGCCAAGACTACAAATAAGATTTTGTCAAGGCCTTGTGCCAAGACACTTGTTTGTCTCATGAGACCTACCGATGCATCGAGGAGCTATATCGGGCTCCACCATCACTTACTATGTCTAATTCATTCCTCATATGAACAGGTTTAAACATAACATAAACATTCTTATTAAAACTAGCATAAAAAATGTCAATATTTTCTCCATAAATAGTGAATGGTATAAAAATAACACATCCACAGTCAAAAATATCACAAAACCTTCAATTCAATATGTATGTTTTTTATGATAATAAATCAACTTCAAATAATCTTAGAATCCATCAAAGGATGTTGACATAGATGAAATCAAAACTATTTGAGTGAAATATCTCTTTTTTTGAAATCATTAAAAAGTCACATAATTATAAAATAAAAAATTTAATTTGAAAATATCCTTATATACTTGTAATGTATGCTTCGAAGATTTTATAACAGCACAAAATATACGTACCCAACATTTATGTTAAAAAAAGACATTCTTACCTTAATTCTATTGAAAAGGTTAAAAAGGACCCTGTTTGAAAAATGACAGAAAGATTCCATTATAAAAATATTATAAAAAGTAAAACAAGGCTATAAATTACTTTAAACCATAGTCTGTAAAATTTTTAGCATGATTAGAAATACATTTTTAAGAAACATTGATGTTGATGATAACAAGGTCCCAATAGATAATTACGTACAATCAACCTCCGATAATGAAGAGATTGTGAAATAAACCCTTACATTTTACTTTTCATTGGTCGAGGGTAGATTATCCTCATGTATAATGGTTAAATAATTTTTATTAAATTATTCATGAATCATATACATTAATATGATATCATATATTATCTTTTAACATTGATTTGTTAATAATATCTTAGTATTATCATCATTTCAGGTGTTAACTTACTCATTTTCTTTTATATGTTTTGTTACATACGACGTGTTTTTTATGGATAGGTTGTATAGTATTTATATACAGAATGATATCAAGTCCTGAAACATTATTTTTAATCATCAAATGAGAATTAGACTTGAATGGATATGATGAGGAATGAATTTTATCACGTTCGTGGAGATGGTTGTCCGTACGTACACACGAGCAACAATATCATCATATTGATATTAAAGTTATATATAAATGAATGGTATCTAATATATATAAAGAATCATTATCATTTCATATTAATTATATAAATCAATTACACATCATTATCATACCCATCCAAATAATAATATTTTGAATAACAATTACACCAAGACGTGGAGACGGTATGCCATACGTACGCACGTATGATGACATGTCATTCCCAGGATGAATAGAATACTGAATATGGTTGTACTATATTTATAATAACATCACAGTATATAGAATATTATGGAGTTACTATTTTTGAATGGAAACAACAATGAAAGAAGAAGTGGAAGAAGAAAGTAACTTGAAAGAGGGTGGTTAAAACATTACCTCTTTTTCGGGTTCTTCCTTTTGATTTGATCAAAAGGGATCCATAGGTTGGATTTAGGATCACACTAAGGCCTCTAGGATTAAGTGAAGGAGGATGAGAGTATATTTTTGTAGGGTTTGGCCGAGCCAAAAGGCTTTGATGGTATGAATTTGAGAGAAGGAGGACTGCCCTTTTATAAGAGGGGTGAGAGGCACCTTAGGAAAAACATAAAAATATTATTTTAGAATAAATTTCTATTCAGTTTATAATGGCACAAAAGTGACTTATTTTGATTCTATGGTGGGTATGGACCGAAATCCTTTCATCCAATTGGTTTTAGATAGGATCGGGTCACTATATTAACTTTATCGTTTATATTTAACTCTTAGTTAAATAGTTTGACATTTACCATGACTCATTTTAATTTTATATTATATGGTTAATAAACATACTATATACATCCAAGAGAACACCAAGTGGTCCATTATTAATATTTAAAACCTTATATAAGTCATTTGGCTGAATCATATATTTTTTTGGAATAGAATATCAATTAATAATATAATATTTATCTTAAATACTCCTTTATTTCTATTTTGATAATATTTGGTATTTTGTTTTTGGTATATTTTTATCAGCATTATTACTTCGAATAAAATTCATCTAACCATCCATAATATGTTATATTAACTTATAAAATTAGTGTAATTTATAAAAAGTCTTAAATTACATTTATTTTGATATATATATAATATCAATTATTTTAATATTTCATTAATTAGGTAATTACTGCATCACCATCGTGTCATAAATAAATTATATTATTTAATGTCTAAAAATTATAAATAAAATATAAATATGGATTAAATCATTTTATCTTTCTAATGAATATTTATAGTCGAATTTATCTTATCTATAACCCTATATTAAAAATGTTTTAGTTATTTAACATTGATTTTATCTCTTTTAACTTTTCTTTGAATTAAATAATAATAAATGTCTTAATCTAATCCAAGTGGACCAAAGTGGTTCATATTTTATTTATAAGGTTGTCTTTGGCCGAATTACACTTAGACAATAAAATTAAGACATGTGTTAGGGTAATAATAATATCATTTTTACCCTTAATTACATTATTTAATTTTTGCCGTGGTAAATAAAAGTAAAAAGTTATTATTCACCAAACATTATGTTTATCTTATTGAACCACATTATTCTAACTGATATCAACCATGTCTCTTGTTTTTTAAATTCCGCTCATAGAAGTGGTAAAATTATGTTTTATTTGAATTTTCAAATTTTCCTAGGAGGTGAGCAAACGATGATGGAAAGATCAATAAAATTTTTATATATCTAAAATTATTATAAACTGACTCCAATGAATTAAATTTAACATATAAAGGTATTATGTATATATTTTGAACCAACATTAATTTAAATAAATTAAATAATTATTTTAATAAAAATTCGGTTTTAAACCATAACTTAGTGTTTTTCACTATTCATCAAAAATTGAATGTTTTTAGAAAAATAACAAAAATTGATCCGAAGATAATTTTGATATTCTGAATCCAAAAATGAAGTCTATTTTGAAAGATAAAATTAATAAAATTTTATAATGTGGGTATTACTATTCATAACAGCTAGTTTGGTTGTTTGTGGTGTGTGTTAGAACTCGAAGTTGCGTACAACACATGCAACATTATTATTCAAAGAGAAGCGTACCATGGAAGCATGGAATGTAACATTCTACCCTCACTCAAATAATTTCATCCTCGAAATTTCTAGAATATTACTACGTAAAATGACTCGGGTGGTTTTTCATCAAAGGTTCCTCAAGTTCCCATGTTTCCTCTTTCATCATATGGTTTCTCCATATAACTTTTACCTGATTTGTCGTACGGTTTCTCAGAATTTTTTCTCTCGTATAAAGAATACTGACGGGATCTTCGCAATAATACAGATCGGGTTACAGTTCTAATTCATCAAATGTGAGTGCATGTGTTGGGTCAGGAATATATTTTCTCAAAAGTGATATGTGGAACACATCATGAACTTTGGGGAGACTTGGCAGCATTGCCAAACTATAAGCTACAACCCCAATTCGTTCTAGAATTTCGAAAGGTCCGATTTATCGGGGACTCAATTTACCTTTCATACCAAAACATATTACTCCCTTCCATGGTGATACCTTCAAGAAAACATGATCTCCTACCTAAAATTACAAATCATTCCTTTGGTAATGGGCATCGCTCTTCTGCCTACTTTGAGCTACTTTGATGTGGTTTTGGATTACCTTCACCTAATCCATCGTTTCCTCCACCAGTTCCGTGCGAGCGAGTTTTCTATCACCAATGTCATCCCAACAGGTTGGTGTGCGACATCTCTTTCCGTATAACGGTTCATATGGTGCCATCTGAATACTTGAATGGAAGATATTGTTATAGGAAAATTCTACTAGAGGTAAATATTTACCCCACATACCATGAAATTCAAGTGAACAAGATCTCATCATGTCTTCTAAGGTTTGAAAGTTTCATTATGATTTTCCATCTGTTTGAGGGTGGTAGGCAGTGATCAAACGGAGTTTAGTATCCAAGGCCTTCTGAAGAATCTTCCAAAATCATGATTTAAAATGGGGATCATGATCAGAAACAATCGATAGAGTTACTCCATGAAATCTAATAACTTCAATAATATAAAGTTCTGATAGATGTTCAAGTGGTAGATATTCTCGTATAGCAAGAAAATGTGCTGACTTGGTATGACAATAAAAAATGACCTATATTGTATCGTTCCTTATAGGAGTCTTTGGTAGTCCTTCTAGACGTTCAAGTGGAAGATTTCCTCTTATACTCGTTGGTGCTGGCCATTCTTGGATTGATCTTCTCTTAGAAGGATCAACATAGATTCCTTCTTTAGAGACAATATATCCATGAAAATAAATCTCTTGAAGACAGAATTCACACTTGCTAAACATCACATATAATTCATGTCTTCTCAGAGGCTTCAGGATAATGCGCAAGTTATTTTCACGATATTTGTTGCTTTAAAAGTATACCAAGATATCATGAATAAATACCAATACAAAATCATCGATATATTCCTTGAAAAACCTGTTAATTAGATCCATTAAGATAGAGGGTGCATTAGTCAATCCAAAAGCCATTACAGTAAACTCGTAATGCCCGTACCTGGTTCGAAATGTTGTCTTTAGAATGTATTCCTTCTTCACACAAAACTGATGGTATCCAGATCATAGGTCAATCTTTTGAAATTATTGAGTTGCATGCAGTTGGTCAAATAAATCAACAATTAGAGGTAGGGAATACTTGTTCATTATTGTTATAACATTGATTTCCCTGTAGTCGATACATAACCTCATAGATCCATCTTAATTCTTAACAAAAAGGACAGGGGTCCCCATGGAGAGACACTAGTGCGATTAAATCCCTTATTACTCAATTACTCTAGTAGTTACTTCTGTTAAAGTTATTCCACAGTATCCATTCTATAAGGGGTCTTCGATATAGGCCTTGAACCAGGAATTAAATCAATTGAAAACCCAACTTCTCATTCTGGAGGATGTCCTGGTAAATCTTCCGGAAACACATCTATATATTATTTCACAATATGTACATCCTATATTTGAAAATTACTTTTGTCACCCATAGTTATTTCATTCTCTTACTCCCTGATAATTGAATTTAGTTAAGCTACTGGGGGTGGATCAAGATAAAAATTAGGTGGTGACGATTCTGCTCTAAAGATAAGGTGTTCCTTATCATCATCATCAAAAATCGTAACCTCCTTCTTCTTTCACTAAATATTTTCATCATGGTCCGAAATCCAATCCATTCCTAGGATTATATCAAAATCAATCATAGGTATGACGATGAGATTAGCAGATAAAGAACATTTACATGCTCTAATGGGGACTGATTCACAAAACATTGTTGCAATGATACTTCCCTTAAGAGTTTTGACTGACAACTCCCTTGTTAAATCAAATTTAAAATATCTTATTTTCTTAGAAAACTGGTAATATATGAAACAATGCAATGATCCATAATCAAATAAATCATTGGCTAAACATGATGAAACCATTAAATTACCTGCCACCACGTCTTTCAGAGCTTCTACCTCAGCAATAGTGATATCCTAAGCCTGGACTTGATATCATGGCCTTTTCTGAGATAATCTTCCCTTACACCTAGGACATTCATTTTATTAATGCCCCATATCCCTGAAATTGTATCATTGAACATCGATAGCTTCTTTATTCCACTACAAATCACGATCTTGGTGGCCTTTTCATCACAATTTTAACAGACTTCCATTCAATTCAAGCAAGTACTAGGGTGTTTCATCCCACATTTACTACCAGATGGATATTCTACCTTTCCCTTCTCCCCCTTATTCCCATTCCCAGATTTATCATCATATCTCTTCTTCTCTTTCATTGCATTAAAGTCATACAACTTAGAAAATTCATTTTCTGTCTTAACAGCACATGAGACAATATCTTTGTACGATGAGAAGGATTTTGAGACTAATGCTTGACATATAAATGGTTTTAACCCATCAAAGAAAAAATTAATACTACTCCTTGGGTTACATATATAATCTTCTATAAGCCTCACTAACCTTGTAAATATATCCTCATACTTTGCGACATTCGCATCCTCTTTTTGTCTCATACTCATAAATTGCCTTTACATATCTTCTCGATGGTCACGAGGAATGTATTTTTCTAATAAAATCTCAATAAACTCCCTTTATTCCACACGTGACACTTATTTATCTTCCTCTGTATTTCGAATCAATTACCACCATTGATAGACATATCCAGTGAGGTGGTAAACTACCATGAAAACTTTTTCCCTTCCACTACTTCTCATAGCCAGAAATATTTTCTCTATGGAATTTATCCATTGCTCAGCTACTAGTGGATTTGTACCCCCATTGATGGTTGGTGGTTGTTTCCTCATTAAACGATCTAAAATTGATCCTCCATGCTATGGATCTGGGTGCTCCATACAGGTAAGGTTATTATTCATAACCTGAGGGAGTTGTCCCAATATGGTGATTAGATGATCAGCACCAGTTGTATCACTACCTCCACTATAATTATCTTAAGTCAGGGGGAAATGTATACATGGAGTGCATGAATTGATACGGTTTCCATTTCTTCCACTAGGTGCCATTTCTAAACAATGTCATACACTAGATTAGTTTATGAATCACAATACAGAAATCCAAACATGTAAAACACTTAACATGAATTTAACAGTTCATGGATATAATAAATAATCATAAAAATGTTTTCATTGAGTAAGTATATACCCATAAACCCTTCATAATGGTTTGAAATGAAAATGAGAATTATCCTAAGCATATCCGTCGAAAGTGTCGTAACCAAGAGTGCAGTAAGGCCCCTTGTCGTGCACCAGTTCCCATTCAAGACTAGATCAAATTCGTGTTTTCGGGTTTTACCCCTAGGTACATCTGTTCTAGATATGCATCTACTAGCTCGTATCTAGACAGGTATGTATTGCTCGAAAAACTCACCAAATCTCTACAATACCAAAATTCTAGGAAATTATTCTATATTAATCTTCAAATTATATCTTAGGGCTATGTTCTCTAATCAAAGTTTATCTAAATCTTGCTACCAAGGTTTTTACTAAACTTCATCTGATACCAACTGTAACGCCCCGACCACAGTTACCTAGAGTTGGTGTATTATTACATAACATTGGCATGATCACAAAAGATCAAGTCTCGAAAGACCGATTAGTTTAGTAGCCCTGGAAACACTGGATACATTCATAAATGTTATATTACATGATAAAGTGAAAAACTACAATAACATAATCTCCATATTCCACACACATATCCCCTTTAGAATATCCATGCAGGCCAGTCGTAAAATTTTTCTTCACATCCTGGGAAAAATGAAACATTGAAAGGTGTGAGATCAGATGCTCAATAAGGATAATAATATAGCGGCAATTTCAAAAATAAGCATAAAAATTTAAGGCAATTTATAACAAAAACAAAAGCCTTTTAAACTTTAACTTCAGCATAATATGGTCTAAATAAAATGAAATAATTCCATTTACTTATTCACATGGATATTCTACTAGTCGAATAATCACATTCAATATCAATAACCTCTTTCATATTGATAGAATTCATATTACCAGACTATCATAACCACATTGTCAAGGCCTTGTCCCAAGACTACAAATAATATTTTGTCAAGGACTTTTGATAAGACACTATTTTGTCTAATGAGACCTACCGATGCATCGAGGAGATATAGCAGGCTCCACCCGTCATTTACTAAGTCCAATTCATTTCCCATTTGACCAGTTTTAAACATAACATAGACATTCATATTAAAAATAGCATAAAAAATTTCAATACTTTCTCCATAAACCATGAATTATATATAAAATAATACATACATAGTCAAACATATCACAAAACCTTCAATACAATAAGGATATTTTGTATCATAATAAATCAACTTCAAATAAGCTTAAAATCCATCAATAGATGTTGACATAGATGAAATAAAAACTATTTGAGAGAGATATCACTTTTATGAAATCATTAAAAAGTCACAAAATAATAAAATAAAACATTTAATTTGAAAAAATCCTTATAATCTTGAAAGGTAAGATTTGAAGATTTTATAACAGTGAAAAATAGCCGCACCTGACGTATAAGTTAAAAAAATACATTTTTACCTTAATTCTGTAGAAAATGTTAAAAAGGACCGTGTTTGAAAAATGACAGAAAGATTCCTTTATAATCAACTTATAAAAAGTCAAACAAGGGTATAAATGAATTTAACCCATTGTATGTAAAATAGTGAGAATTATTTTAAATACATTTTTATGAAACATGGATGTGGATGATAAAGAGGTACCCGTAGATAATTCCGTATAAAAAACCTCTGATAAGGAGGAGATTGTAAAATAAACCCTCACCTTGTACGTTTCTTTGGTAGAGGGTAGTTTAACATGTTGTATAATGGTGAAATAATTTTTATTAAATTATACAAGAATCATATACATTAATATGATATCATATATTATCTTTTATCATTTCTTTGTTAATAATATCTTAGTATTATAGTCGTTTTTGGTGTTAACTTACTCGTTTTATTTTATATGTTTTGTTACATAAGACGTGTTTGTTATGGGTAGGTTATAAATTATTTATATCTAGAATGATATAAAGTCCTTAAAAATTATTTTTAATCATCAAATGAGAATTAGAATTGAATGGATACGATGTGGAATGAATTTTATCTAGTTCGTGGAGACGGTAGTCCGTACGTACGCACGAGCGACAATATCATCCTTTTGATATTAATGAAATATATAATTGTATAGTATATCATATATAATGAATTATTATCATGTTATAGTTATTATTTACATCAATTACACATCATTATCATACCCATCCAAATAATAATGTTTTGAATAAAAATTACACCACGAAGTGGAGATGGTAAGCCGTACGTACCCACGTATGGTGACATGTCATTCAAAGGATGGATAGAATACTGAATATGGTTGTAAAATATTTATAACAACATTTCAATATTTATATGTTACTGGAGTTTTTATTTTATAATGGAAACAACAAAGAAAGAAGAAGTGGAAGAAGAAAGTAACTTGAAAGAGGGTGGTGAAAACATTACCTCTTCTTCAGGTTTTCCTTTTGATTTGACCAAAAGGGCTCTGTAGGATGGCTTTATGATCACACTATGTCCTATAGGTTGAAGTGAGGAATGTTTATAGGATATTTGGGTAGGTATTTTCCGAACCAAAAGTCTTTTATGGTATGAATTTGAGAGAAGGGGGAGTGCCCTTTTATAAGAGGGTTGAGGGGAACCTTATGAAAAACATAAAATAATATTTTATAATAAATTCATATTTGATTTATAATGGCTCCATAGTTACTTATTTAGAGTTTAATGTTGGTATGGGCCGAAATAATTTCATTTAATATATTTTAGATAGGTTTGGGTCACTATATTAACCTTATCATTTATATCTAACTCTTAGTTAAATAGATTGAAATTTACCATGTCACTTTGTATTTTTATATTATATGGTTAATATACAAACTATATACATCCAAAAGAACCCCAAGTGGTTAATTATTAAAATATATAACCTTATCTAAGTCGTTTTTCCAAGCCTTAGATTTTTAGGAATAGAATATCAATAAATAATATAAAATCTGTTTTACATACTCTTTTATGTTAATTTTGACAGTATTTAGTATTTTGTTTTTTCTAAATTCATATCTGCATTATTACATAGAACACAATTCATCTAACCAACCCAAATATTATATATTAACTTATAAAAGTATTGGAATATATAAAATTTCTTAAATTACATTTATTTTGATATTTATAATATCAATTGTTTTAATATTTCATTAAATATGTAATTACTGAATCACTATTGTTTCATAAATAAATTAAATTATTTAATTTATAAAAATTATAAATAAAATATAATTTTGTAGGAAATATTTTTATCTTTCTAATTAATATTTATTGTCGAATTTATCTTATGTTTAACTCTATATTAAAAATGTTTTATTTATTTAACTTTGATTTCATCTCTTTTAACTCTTCTTTGAATTAAATAATAATAAATGTCTTAATCTAATCCAAGTGGACCAAGA
Organism: Viscum album; assembly: GCA_963277665.1. Taxonomy (NCBI): domain Eukaryota; kingdom Viridiplantae; phylum Streptophyta; class Magnoliopsida; order Santalales; family Viscaceae; genus Viscum; species Viscum album. The sequence goes on from OY728159.1 coordinate 32,349,996, forward strand.
GGTTCAAATTTTATTCCTAAGGTAGTTTTTGGTCGAATTACACTTAGAAAATAGAATTAGGACATGTGTTAGGGTAATAATAATATCATTTTTACCCTTAATTACCTATTTACTTATAACCGTGGTAAATAAAAGTTAAAAGTTACCATTCATCAAAAATTATTTTTATCTTATTGAACCACATTGTTCTTATTGATATCAACTATCCCTCTCTTATTTTCTCAATTCCACTTATAGAAGCGATCAAATTATGATCTATGTGAATTTGTAAATTCTCCTAGGAGGTGGGTAAAAGACGGTGGAATGTTCTATAAAATTTTTATATATCTAAAATTATTATAAACTGAATCCAATGAATTAAATTGAAAATATATAGGTATTATGTATCTATTTTTAACTAAAATAAATTTAAATAAAATAAATAATTATTTAAAAAAATTCGGTTTTAAACCATAACTCAGTATTTTTCACTATTCATCAAAAATTTAAGGTTTTCCGAAAAATACCAAAAATTCACCCTAAGATAATTTCAATATTATGAATCGAAAAATGAAGTCCATTTTGAATGATAAAATTTATAAAATTTTAAAAAGTTGGTATTACGATTTATAATGGCTAGATTGATTGGTTGCGGTGTGTGTTAGAATTCAATGTTCCGTACAACACACGCTACTGTATTATTCAATGAAAAGCGTATCGTGGATACTTGGTGTGTTACAAAAACAATTTGTGCCATTGCCCATCGGTATCAAATGAGGGACTCTAATTCTCGTAATAATGATGGATTTCATAAATCTGAAATTGGTTTTGGCCCCAAATTCATTGAAGGGTATTTCCTCAACCCATTTGCAGATGAAATTGGTTGCAATTAAGATGTATTTGATTTTATTGGTCATTTTTTGAGGGTATGACCCCAGAAAATCTATTTTACATATGGAAATTTTCCAAAAGTATTTTGATTTTTTACAAATTTGGGGGTTTATGGGTAAACATGTCATGCACTTGGTTGGAACATAATTTCTGGTTGAATTCCATGCAATTCTGTATCATACTGGGGAAATAGTATTCCATACTCAGGGTTTGATGAAAAATCACGAAACCTAATTTGTTGGAACCACATGACCCCATGTGTACTGATTTATTAATGTATTTGTATCCTATCAATTAATTTATATGAGAATTACTTCATCAATGCCTCATTTATGAAGGGCTTTTTGGTGATTTTTTATGTCATAATGTTTGATGTTGGTTGATCACCACCGAATTTTCTCATTCCTGGATCTGTCCAATGGGAGTACTATATTTTGAAGGTTGTAAATGAGTGTAACAATCCACATAGTAGAACTATCATATGTTCTTGGATATGACCGAGTTCATTGATCTCCTCTATGCTGACATGAGAAAATGTTGAATCCATTCAGTGATGTGTAATGTTGTTGATTGTTTTATCCCTGTTTGGAGCTTCTTAAGGAAAAGATGCATTCACTAGTGTATCTTACTAGTAATTCTATTATCTAGGAATGGAAGTCATTGTTTGATCTACGATTTATTCTACCATTACACCTTATACATAATCATGCAGGCTGGCTATCTCTTCCTTTATGATAGAACAATTCTGATTGATCAATTTGATAACCAACTCTGTTCCATCATTCACCTCTATGTGGGTCATTGATATTTGGAACAATTGATATAGGCATACAATGGGTCACTCATATTCTATCTCATTTTTACAACACTTTTATTGCTATATGGATTATGGAAAGGATTTCTTTAATGGAGTGATGAGGACAACCCATAAACAATATTTTTCTTTCTTAAGGCTATCTACAATCTTTCATTTTAGATTTCTCTATGCATTTTCAGAAAAAAATTTCCCACATTTCAATGCCACCATGAATAAAAAAGATATATTCATATAATTTTTTTTAATTTATTTACATAGTTTTTGTAGAAAGGTGATCTATATGAAAATCATCCAAATCCTATCCTTTCACTACATTCTGCGGGGAAAAATATATGTCAAACTACTCTGGGATAACATAGCACAATGAAAAACATTCTATCAACATATTATGGATGGGGACATATTCATGTTCGTTATTATGAGAGACAAAATGTACCTCATGGTTATAAAATTAGTGCATCAGTTTTGGAACCAAAAAGATTAATTCTAGGAAGCTCCTCTCAATATCGTAATAGAGAGTCACACTATTGAGAATCATTTAAATCAGTTAATAAAGGAGATTATCATTCCCAGAATCTTTTTTTTCATTAGGTACATTCCTAGTGATCTCTTTTGGAACATCACATATAGGAGTGACATTGCCTTAATATGAAAATTTACAATTGGTGGCCTCAAGATATATTTATTGACTTCATCAAATGCTTCCAAATAGTAATTATTCCATTGATATGAGACCCCATTATTCTTGAACTTGGTAATGGAGAAATTCCAATAATCAAGGATGGATATGAAGATTTGAATGTAATGAAATTGTATTTATAGTCCTCTCAAAATATTATTACTTTTCGTAGGTGAAATGATAAGGATAAACTTTTTTTCCTTATGATAGACATCAATATGGTGATGAAGTATAAAGAAACTAAGAAATTTTATTACGGTAACACTGAAAGAATATATCAAGTGTTTCATCATTGAGCTATAATTCCATAGTCTGTGAATGATGGTCTTACGTAAATCCAAGGGGTCAGATTTTTGGAGACACATAACAACCAGGTCATCAACACATCATTCAACAAACATTCCAAAAAGGGTTCAATGATGCGATGCATGAAACATTCATATGTAATTCAAGAATTCATAAAGATAAATTGAATTTCTTGACAATAAGTTAATCTTTAGGGGACTTGATAGTAGTATCTTCTTAATCTTATGTAGAAATATAAATTTGGTTGTACCATAAATAACCATCAATGAATAAGATGACATGATAACCAACCACTTCGGCATTTAGTAGTTCTTTGTTTTTGGACCGGGAAATCATCATCCAGGAAGTGATGATTGATACATATAAAGTTGATAAAAACCCTACATTATATATTATTCTTACTTTCCTGGATGATGTTGTCCATACATTTTGGATACTGAACATCCCAAATGAATATGTACATGAAAGGTTTTTCATCTTCAGCAACAACTCTGCAGTTGTAATTTTGGTGTGTGCTTCTAGCTACCAATTTTTTTCAATGATGGTATTCTTGAAGAACCAAGTAATGGGTGGAAACCTAGGGATCAAGTCCTAGAATCATCCAATATTTCTTGGTGAACATGTCTGGGTGTTATTCCAAGGAAGAGGTCTACAACTCTTGTTATTTGTAATTCATGTATAAACGAATCAAATAGATTTTTTGATCATCTAGTTTACCCAAATTAATTTCTATAAGATAATCAATGGTGGTAGAGAAACCATCCAAAACAACTAGAAGGGAGTCCCTGAGGACATCCTCTTATTCATATTCCACATTGGATACCTCTTCCACCTCTTACAAGGAATTTAGTAATGAAGAAAATTTCTCGAAGTTATGGGATGAGTCAATATTTCGACATTTGGAAAGTGAAATAACTACTTCATACTCAACTGATGAGGCATGGAATTTTTTAAGATCATAAGTTGCAATAAGGGATTGAAAATGACTATATTCGTTTTATCTATGTGGAATTATAATCTATTTTATTCCATATAATGAGGTAAGGATCTGATAAATATCAGGGGATGAAAATGTGGTATTTTCATTATGTCTTTTTTCACTACTTGGAGGGTTAATGTCTCCATCAACATGACTGGGATAAATCATTATGACTTATATCGTGTAAATTACTAAATATGTTATCATTTTCAGAATTACCTCTCTAATCTAATTTAAGGGAAATACATACTCTATATTGAGATGTTCGAAAGGATTAGATAGAATAATCTCCAGAACATTCAAGGTATTAATTCAAGCAACATACCCGTCATGGGATTTTCTATTCCCTATAGTAGAATCCAACATCATTTTATTTGTGAATCAAATGATTTAAATGTGTCATTTCAAAAATTTAATTTTCCAATTTGTTCATTGACACAATATTTGAGGGACTTGTGGTATGACGAAGATTTATCAATATTCTTATGTAATTGACACCTTCACAACAAAACATTAATTTTCATATCATGGATGACATCCATTAATTATGAGTCAGACAAGATATCCTCGAAATTATTATTGAGTTTGACTTATCCAAGAGGCTTTTGATCATTCTTTTCATAAACATATAGCATTAGAATAGAGGGATACATATAAGGCTCATTAAAACACAATAGAAAATGTTTTTAGACTTGGAAAAGGATAAATCATGAGATGTTATCAAAAAACGGTCATCCAAAATCAATGTCAAATATTATTTAGGATACATAAAAAAGTCTATTGTGTTCAAATATGATATAATCCTAGTCCTTATCTATGAAAAAGGTGACCATTTGTCGTTTTGTAGGATAATTATTTAATGATATACTTTGGGAAAAATAAATTCGACTATAAATTATGGAGGGCTTGAAAAGTCTTCATGTATGGCTTCCCAAAGGTCTTTTGATTGACTCAAAGCATCCATGATTGAAAACATCATTATAATAAGGGATAATTACATTACAATTTCATACTTTGGGCCCAATGGTATGTGCTTTTTAGCATGATCACTCACAATTTTAGGAACTTTAAGAAATGGAATATATGATGTGTATAAATCATCCCATATAGATGGAGTTGAAGGATATTTCACATTTGGAAGATTAAATCAAGTAGGTGTACAAGAAAACCGATGATAATTAGATGATTTAATTCTTTCTATATGATCTACTTGGAGGATTGTTTTAGTTAAACCCCTAAAATATGTGGGGAAACATTATTCAACATTTGGATCTCTCTTTCCACTTGTTTTGGCTATGTATAATAGTCTTATTAATGACGTGTCCAGAGTATTGACTTCTGGAGTGAACATGTCTTCCACTATATCCTCATATTTGCTGGCCACTTCACCTAATTGCACAATTAAATACTGGGAAGTTAGGTTAATGGTCACACTCTTCATATGAGAAGGGATCTGTTATGTGAAAAATATTAATGTAACTAAAGATGAACTCTTTATCTGATGAGGACTCTATCAGGCATGTCAAACAATATTGTAGTACAGTTTAATGTGGAAGTTTGCATGGTTTCGGAACTGTAGGCATGAATTATGCTAATTTTAAATCCATATTTAGCACTCGTATAGGTTCATCTTCACGTCCTTGATTCCTATTTTTCTAAAAATTCCACTTCTTGTAAGATTGTCTTATAAAGGGTTTAGTTTTTGAGTAAGTCAGTTAAGAAATAGAGGAAACGTCTAGAAGCATAGTGGGATGTATCAACTTGTCTCATTGAATTACATGATTTTGGTTGATCCTAATTATCAACATCTAGTCCCTAAAATGATGCATAAAATTTCAATTAATTTTATCCCATTAGATCTCTTCATCTGGTTTAGCGGAAAAAACACATGCTACATGAGTAGGTGGATTTTCTAGCTTAACCTTCATGTATTCCACCACCTTCTATGAATCTATTAGAAAAAAATTCATAGATGATATTCCCAAATACATTATTTAAGGGTAAATAGTTCGTGAAATAGTTTTCAGAATCCTTTCTAGGATTCAAGGAATTTGGAAACATGATCAAGTTTCTCTTCAATACAAAATGATGCAATATAGGACTTGGATTCTCAAAAAATAATAAACACTTTTCTTCATCTCCACAAATGATCCCCACCCCTACTCCCTATGATTATCATAATGAGGAGAGCATTGTGTCTAATGCTTAGGATTGGGAACCACATGATATGGTGCATGGTATGAAGCTGGAGTGGGTGTAGGGGTTGTCTTAAGTTTATCAATGTAATCCTATTCATTTCACATCTTGAATATAGGGCCATTCAAAATTCTCTTGAATAAAATAAATATATCATTAAGGGTTGGTGTGTGTACCAACTAAACTTTTGGAGTTGTACATATCAAATATTTCAATGGTTTATGGAGTGCCATTTTGGTAGGGATTATTTGAGGGAGGTTGTCTAGATCTCATAACCTGGCTTACCTCAACCTTTACAATACAACAACATACTATATTGTATCTTGTACTTGTTTGGATCCTTTATATGAATTGATCATATAACTCTGCAACTTTAATATGGGTTGATGGAAGGTAATTTTGATAAATTAGGCCCCTCCCTTCCACTTATGTATAGAATCAGTCTCTAGGTTGATGGAATGGATAAATGGATTCATCCTCTGGACTATCTCTTATACACTCTGTTTTGATCATTTTTCATACTCCAGGGAACTCATTTCATATATTTTGTAAGAAAATTCATATGTTGAAATACATTAGATACAGGAATATCCATATCCACGATGTTCATTTGAAAACATTAATACACATCAAATGTAGACTAATAAGATCCAAACCATTTTATGATATATGTATCTCTCAATAATCATCTTCGGTCATGTAGGGGAAATATTTATCATCTTCCATGCATAATATTTCTCCTTATTTTGTGGGGCCATCCCTAACAGTCTACCCTTTAAGGGTTTTTAATTTCCCCTCATTGAGTTCTGGTCCCAAATCATCTCTTAATATGTGATTTTAATAGTGTCTTATTTAATGCATTAATTGACTCACCTATCCACATCGTTAGTAGGGATCTATCTAGAGTTATAGTCCTTCATGCTTAATCATTGAAGGTACCTGTTCAACTATTAGAAATTAATTCAGGCTATTCACCCCCATTAAAGGTATTGTAAAATGGTTTGATTACTCAGGTGACGTGTGTGTTGTTGTATAAGTAAAAAAGTCATGATTTGGTGTCCCTAATGCTAGAGTTATTAGGTGCTTATCCCAAATCTCAGAGTGTTGTCTTTATTAGTACATCCATGCTTGGAAATTATATGGAAAATACCCAAATTGAATCAGTTCCTACCTTTAGTTATTCCCTGGTCTTATTGAATTCATTTAGTGACCTCCTTCAGGATTCAAAGGACTATCCATTAGAAGCTTCAGTCACCCCCCAGTGAATGGAATCTGCACCATGGATTGGGCTATGCATATCTAGATCACAAATTCATGAAATTCCAAAGGTTCATTGATTCATGGGGCCAAAGCCTGGTGCATTTGGATCCAATGATATCACTTATCATTCAGAATGCATGCGGTATGATGGAAAAGTCTAAAACAAAAGAAATTATTTTAGGACAATTATAATATATATTCTTCGGTTACAATCATCAAACAAAAATGGAATAGTATAAAAATTTAAATATTTACAGCAATGATTTTCCTTTTTTGGTTTTTAACATGGATATCCTTTTAAAAACATGAATGGATTTTCTAGAGAAACATCATCTCAGAATAATTGGTGGATGCATCTGGAAAACCAATCATGGAAAAGTTCACTAAGTGAATCCAACTATGTCTCTTCTCATTTTTCTATATGAAATGCAAGGATAGGGATATGGAATCATTATGGATGGTCATGTATAGTTTCGATTAGAGAAATGTAATGTCATTTTTCAGGAGAACTTTAATGTCATTCCAAACAAATTAAGGAATAAGGGAGGTGGAGTGGTTCCCAGTAGGGATCAACAATCTTTTGGTTCCTCTACTATTGGAAATGGGCTTCTTGACTGTGGTTTTTTATCGAAAAAATTCACCTGGGGAAAAATTGGAGAGGCATTCATCACACCTTGTGTAGATTAAATGGATGCTTTGGTAATCTTAATAAACTTTTCTCTTTACTAAATGAAAGTTTTTATTATCTGTTATGGGATCCTTCAGACCATACATCCCACATCACTAAACTAATGAAAGGATGGGGGAATATTAATCAATTTTATTATTCTAATTAATGGGTGTCAAATTATAGTTTTTAATCCATGGTTTGAGTGTCCTAGATAAATCCCTTGTAAGAGGATAGACCGATGGGTCTTGAAAATAAGCAATGAAGGATTATAGGCGACTTATAGAATTCTTATACCAATAGAGAAAGAATTCTAGTAACTTGATGGGGATTTAGGATGTGATTTAACAATTTTAGAAGAGGCTAGTGGACATTGGAGATATTTAGAATTTTTACACGATGGTTGTAAAGAAAAACCATCCAGCTAAAACTCTTCTAGAATAATAAAGGTAAATATATGAATGGTTTAGAGATACTAGGATAAGGGAGGGGATAAAAATACAACTATATCAAAGGATTTCATCATAGGAATGTTCCATGATAAGGCTCCCAACACTTTTCTAGAGATGAGTCCTTCACCGAGGATATATGCATTGTAAGAGGCATGAACAAATACTATTTCAAAATATTACTAGTTGATCATAACTCCTTCTAGAGGGAGGTTATCTATGTGAGAAAATATAATTTTTCTGATTTTATCTTAAGGGTGGTTTCTAATAAGATCAACATGGCCTTTATTGAAATTCCATATGAATTGGTGTTCTGGGAAGTCTTTTAGAACCTTAATGCAGAAAGATATCTTGGAATTGACGGCTTCTTGAGCTCCTTTTACATTTCATTTTGCGAGTTGGTGAAAGAATAGATGGTTGGGGATTTTCTCAACTACATTAGTTGTGGCTATTTTCCCTAGGTTTCTTATGTGTAGATGTTGATCATTATTTCTGAATGTGAAATACCCCTCCTCACTCGATCAATGTAGGCTAATCAACATGTGTAATTTCACTATATAATACTCTCACAAGCATTATCAATAGAAGTCTTCTAGGTAATCCTCCATAATGGGTATTAAATAACCAATTGGGGTTTATCAAGTGAATGTCCACTCAGTTTTTCAATGATTTGTTATAGGAAATAGTCAGGGATATTAAAAAAATCACATTGCTCAAATATGGTCATAATGGTTGAATTGTAGAAAAAATAAGATAAAATGGAGTGGTTCATAATGATCAATGTCTTGAGAAACATAAAACTATCAAGAGTGGTGATGGATATTCTATATATAGATTTCCATTAACTGTGGATAGTGATCTACTTCATTGGGAAGAGGTGCATATTATATAAAACAACCCATTCACTACAATGGGATAAACCCCCATCTACCAGCCTATTCTGCATAGTCCAATACACCATTAGTAGATATATAGATAGGAAAATTATAAATTGAATAATTCTATACCAATATAGAGAAAATTCTATCGACATATCGCATATCTATTTTTACTAATGACATGATATTTTTCTAGAATGGACAAAGGCAGAAAATTGGTGAATTCAACAAAATCCTTGAAACTTAATGCACGTGTAGATAAAAATACATCAACCAGGAAATGAGTAGTGTACTCACTTATAAATAGTTATCTGAAATAAGGGAAATGAATATTTATGAGATTATAGGTATGAAAAAGAAAACTATTCCAATGGAATATCATAGTTCTCTAGTTGACCGGGTTGGGTTAAGATTCATCCATTTTATGTAGTGGTCAATAAAATCCCCACCCATATTAAAAATAGTAATAATTAGTTTATGTATTTTAAGGGAAGGGTTATAGGGGCAATCTTGTTATTTCCTCGATTCCCATTCATGTGTGGTTTATGTTCAATGGTCAAAAGTTGGTGTTGGATAACATTTAAAAAATTATATTACCCTTCATCCAGGATTTTCATTTTGATGGAATATTTCATGTAGCCTCATAGGACAAGATGTAAAAGGGGTTGGTGAATGTGGTATTAATATAAAGAGTTTCATGAAGGAAATGAGGAGAGAAAGGGATATAATTTCATAAGATATCATGGAATGTAAATAATTGTTGGATAGATTTATATATAACATATATGGAAAAACAATTACGGGAAGAAGTGGGACAAGTTCTCTTATTTCTCTCCTGATTGAAACCAATCAAAATTGATAGTTTCATGCGGTAAAATTAACGCCTGGATAGATAATTTGGAGTGTTAATTGATCATTTTTATTTGTAATCCAACAACATAGATCACATATTCCCAAGAGATCAATTAAAATCACTCATACTACATGTCTATAATCAACATAAACTGGAGGTTTTCAATAGTATTATCTTGAATGGATAACTGGACAAACTAATATTCATGGGGTCGGTATCTGGGGAATTCTTTTCTAATAGTTATTTATCCATTACTCAAGGTCATAGAGTATAGGATGGTTGTAACAAAACAATATAGTGCAATGAAATATTGAAAAAAGTATAATTTCATGGTGTGGTTCCTCCATAATAAATTCCTTCCAATGGACGATCCAGTGTGGAAAAAAGGAATATTGATGGATGCTAAATGGTAATGTTATAGGATTCATTATGATAAATCCTATGATTATATCTTTATTGAGAGTGAATGGGTGGAAATAGTTTCAAGGTTCCTTGGGGGACCATCGGGAAAAAATATATAGCAAACAACCAATCATATTTTCCTCAAGCCCAATTTTGGCAAAGAGAAAATAACAAAAAAAATAGACGCTGAGTGCTCTTATTCATGTAGCTAGATATTAGAATATATAGAGTGTAAGGAACCAATATAGGAATGGTGGTCGGCCTAGATCATGACTGAACATGATGTTCTAGAATAAAAGTATTATGGGTGAGCTTTTGCAACTCTGGAAAATATTAAAGCCATCACCCTCATTGGATGGGTTGAAGGAGAAGTTGCAAGAGCATTTGAAAAAATGATTCAAATGACCTAGTGCATCTCCTTGGGGTACATCATCACTCTTTGTGATGAAGATGGATGGAATAATGCTATTTTATAATGATTATTGGGAAATCAACAATATCACAATAAAGACCAAGTATTATTTTCCAAAGATAAATGTCTTTTTTTGATCAGTTAAGAGGAGCTTAATACTTATCAATGGGGGTTATTCATTCTGGATATCATCAGTTAATGATGAAGAAGGAATATATTTAGAAGACTGACTTCCATACAAGGTATGCGAAATATGAGTTTCGTGTGATTCCCTTCAGACTTACTAATTCCCCAGTAAACATCTTGGATATTATGAATAGAGTCTTTAGTCATTACCATGAAAAATTTGGGTTAGTGTTTATAGTTGAGATTATCATATACTCCATGATCAAAGAGGATCATTAAGAATATCTAATACTTTTTTTGGAAACATTGAAAAAGGAGAAGTTTCATGACATGTTCAAAAAGTTTGACTTTTGGATGATGCAAGTCACGTTATTGAGACATGTGATCACAAGTGTGGGAATTTCTATGGACCCTTAAAAAAATGGAATTGAAGAATTTCCCAAGCCTTCTAGTGTCATAGAAATCTATATTTTTATGGATTAGTTGGGTACTACAGATGTTTTTGTGAGAAATTTTGCATGATTTTCAAGAACATTATCTATCATAATAATGAATGGGGTAATGTATTTCTAGATGGATGAATATTAGGGAAGCTTCAAGGGGATAAAGATAAGTGTAATCACCACACTTATACTCACATTAATGAAAAGTGGAGAATGTTTCCTAATATAACGTGATGATTCAATGAATGGATTGGGTTTTGTACTCACGAAAAATGATAAAACGAAAGTCTACACCTCACGAAAGTTGAAGATCCCTAAGAAAACTACCGAAAACATTATCTGGAGGTGGTAGCCGTGATTTTTTCCTTGAGAATCTAGGGACACGACCTTTATGGTGAGAAGTGTAACATATACACATACCAAAAGATATTAAAATATATATTCACACAAAAGGAGATCAAAATGAATCGAAGGATATGGTTATAGCTAATCAAAGATTATTATTTCTCTATTCACTTACATCTTGGAAAGGAGAACAAGGTAGTTGATGCTCTAAGCTGAAAAGATCTTGCTACACTATCCATGTTACATATTGAGAAAGACCCTATCTTCTTGGATATAAAATGGATGGATTTAGAAATTATAAGGTCAAGGTACACAACCTACCTTTATCTAATAATTGCATAACCATCAATCCATGAGAATATTAAAGAGGCACAAAGGGATGATTTGAATATAGAAAAGAAGCTGAATGTAGTAATGGAAGGGAATATTCAAGAGATACATATCGATGATGAAGGTGTGATTTTCTTTGGATTGTGGATTTGTGTGCCTTTATCACCTAGGACAAAGAAGAAGCTATTAGAATATCCTCTTAACTCAACATTCACTATCTATCATGAGAGCACGAAGATATATCTGTAACACCAAGAGATTTTAAGAGATTTATTATTTTAAATTTCATTCATATCTTCTTTTTTACGCTACACCAAGATTATCTTTCACTATATGCAAGACCATATTACCTTGTAGTATAGGATACACTATTCTTGGATCATGTGACACACAATATCATGTTCGTTTGATTGTAGTTATTCTACGCAACATTGAGTATATAAATATATATATTAAATGTATAAATTAAATATGGATGTATTATGTTATATGCAACAACAAAGGAGTCTTTCACTACACGTAACCCTGACTTGTCTTGCATTACACACAATCGCGACCTTCCTCGACAACGTTTGTTATACGCAATACCGGGTTTCACTAAACAACTATATATGGTTATAATATAATTATGAACTATCCATTATGAATATTATTAATTAAATTTTAATTTTATTAAATTATCATTCATCTTAATCATTTTATAGATCATGGTATGAGAAAAAAATAAATTTTTTGCGCAAAATAAGTATTTTTCAAAAAGTGCAGTTTTGCCGCATTTTGATGGCAGACCCATTTTAAATATAATTTCTGAAAAGTTTATAAGTTCTATTTGAGAAAATAAAATTATTCTTTAGAATTATGATATAAAAATTTACTTTGGATATATTTTTCATATTATTCTGATAACGTTCATATTTTAATGAATAGTAAAACACGCTATATTTTAATTAAAAACAACTTTTTTCATCAAAATAATTTATATGGTTAAATTATAATATTTAATGGTTTTAAAGTATAAATTGAATATGTTTTTATCATTTAATATTATGTATGTCATTGCCATTAATTTTACATTGAATTCATTGGTAAAAACATTTCAATTTTTTGTAATGTTTTTAAATTTAATACTCATTTTCTTAACAATGAGATTAATTTTAAATTAATATCTGCAACTTCTGGGATATGAATTAGGAAAAATGGATTCCATATTTGGATTCATTAGGTCCAAATTATGCTGAAATTCCACTTTTTATTTTTTGGCACTATGAATAGTAACTACGGTAAATATTGTTTACTATAGTTAAAGGTAAATCCTGTAATTGGGGGTAAATATAATATTATAAATTTTTTTTAGCACTTGTCTTAATATAATTGGATTATTATATTCCATCCTATGGAATATTTTGGTCGGAATGGAATCCATTGGATCCCACTTGGATGTGATTAAGACCTTTACATTATTTTATTTAAAAGAAAGTGAAATATGACTCACTCAAACTTGAATAATTAATCTATTTTAATATAAGGTTATACAGAATATAAATTAGGTTATAAATATTCATTTTAAAGCTCGAATATCTTTCTTTATCATGGTAATTTATTTGTAATTTTTAAGATTTATTTATTTACCTTATTAGTTTATATATTAATGATGTAGAAATTGTTTATTTTGGGAAAAATCAATAATATAGTTTATATTGAAAAAATAATACACAACAAAAGGCCCAAAAACCTGACCAAGACCTATTGGTTGTGTATATGTAAACCCTAATCATCCAATGTCCGAATTGGTGACCATTTGGATCCTTATGAAGTTGATTATGACACTTATATTATTTTATTTTAAATAATTACAACGTTGTCAAATTCATAATTTAATAAATATAACAATTTACATGTTGTTATTTTAAGATGATAAATTCAAGTAAAAATTTAATTATTAATTTTTTGATATTTATATTCATCATAAGATTTTATTTTTTATTTTTTTTCAAAAATAAGTATATTAAATTATTATACAAAAATGTTGTGCTAATTATTTTATTAAGAGATATAATAAAAAAGGTTTTAAAATATTAAAATAAATATTTTATTAACTATTTAATGTGTCCCACGAATTTTATATACATATTTGACATGTTATTTTAATTAAAATTAATGAATAGTGTAAAAATTGACACTATTGTTATTTTATAAAAATAACATATTATAAAATTGTTTAAAAATCACAAAAATATTTAAAATTTATAAATTGAAATTTATATGGTAGAAACTGTCATTAATTATCCATTTATGGACAATTAACACCACATAAGTAATTATTTATAACAATTTAAAAATTAGAATCTTATTACCAAAAATAAAATTAAATAGATTAAATAACAATAAATCAAGTTGATAATGTTTAAAATAAATTCCCAAAATGTCTAAATTTTATCGGATAAGGATATTACAACCCTATCTCATCTAATAATTGGATTTGAGTAATTTTTGAAGATTTTTATGTGAGGATGAATTTATTATAAATTAATATTTCTTATGTTACCAAAGGTGCCCCTCTCCTCCTTTATAAAAGGGAACCTCCTCCCTCCCCTATTCACAACACTTTGAGCCTTCAAGCTCGGAGAACCCCTGCCGTTTTCTCTTATCCACTTCCCTAGAAATATTCTGGAGGTTCTTGTCTTCTTAAAATACCAACTCTAGTTCCATAAGAGGAATCTTAAAAGAGGTGCGTCGAAGAAGAGTTAATTTCTTCTACAGATTCTTTCAATTTTCTTTCTTCTTCAACATATTATTCTTTATTTGTTTCATTATAAAGTAATAAAATAAGTATAAATAATATACATATATCTTATTATAAATATGAAACAACCCCATTTCACATTCTATCCATCCTACGGAAAAGAAATCACTGCGCGTGCGTATGTACCGAATACCGTCTCCACACCGTGGAGTAATCTATTTTTCCACCGCCTCCTTACATGGATGGTTATAATGGTGTAAAGAATAAATATATATGGTTATTATAAAATAATACATATTCTGAGATATTATATCATCCACTCCAATTATTTTCAATAATTATGGGAATGATATCATCGCTCGTGCGTACGTACGGACTACCGTCTCCACGAACGCGATGAAATTCATTTTCCTTGATTAACCATTAAAGTATGATTATAAAGTATATATATTAAAAATTAATGAAATACATGAAATATTAATGATACTGGAATTATTTTTATTTTATTTACTCACTTCCCTTCAATTTAATAAGGAAACGAAAACAGCATTCATGCGTACATACGACCTATCGTCTCCTTGAACGGAGTATTTCTTTCCATTTATCGATCTATTATATATTTGTATATTTTAAATATATATTACATGTAAATAATTTTTTTACATTATTGATGTAAGTAATCATTATCTAATTAATCATATGAATAATTACAAGTCAAAACATGGACGATAAATGAAACGATTTTACCCAAAACACTACTTTAACAAGAATTTACAAAAGAACGAGAATTATAAAGTCATAAGTGAACTCTATATGATATCATAAAAACGAATATGATTCTGTAATAATTCAATGACATTATTTAAGTCATTATACAAGAGGTTCAGATACATAGGAAGCATATCAGACATAAGGTAAGGGAAAACCTTTCCAATCTCATTTTTTTCCGAGATTGTTTATTCGTAAGTATTTACTGGGGTTATATTTATCATCCATGTCCCTATTTTCTAAAAATGGTTTCATGTATGTTTAATGTCCTTTATAACCATTTTTGACGTTTTCTATATGTTATGTAAGGAATCATACTTTTTTTACCATACATGGTACTTTTTTACTTTTCCAACAAATGTACGAGAAGAATGTTTTTTTAACTTATACGGCATGAACGGATATTTATGTTTTCATAAAGCCTTATTTTAATGAATCTTCCACTACAATATTTCATGATAACTTTCCAAAAAATACATTTATTTTAAAATTGGATGGAAGTTTGTGAATTGAAAATGATTTTGAAGAATAAAGGATATTTTCCTCAAGAATTCATTTCAAGTGTTTGGTCAAAAATATTATCCATCTTAGATGACATTATTTAGTGTGATTATGTTTCAAGTATAATGTATCTATTATTTACAAGGTTTTATTCTTCTTATGATGAATTCCATTTGTTTTATATGGATTACATTATGATGGGATGAGGTTTATGAAACCCATTTTATTTATTGGGTTATGATGAATGGTTTATGTTTATTTTGTGGCATAAGTAATAATTATTTCAATAAGAGATGGGTTGGACCTATATCTCCCTCCAATGCATTGGGTAAAGATATATATCTCATGAGATACACATGGATGGAATGGTAAGTTAATACAGTTCAACGGTATAGGACTGGAACGAGGAGTGAACTCAATTCTGTAAGGGACTTTGTCCACTAATATGGCCTTGGCTGCAATGCCTTGGATACTATGTAAATAATATCAAGTGATTAATGGTTTTCCACAATTACATGTTTTATTCCTAGGCTATTTTATCATGATTAATGTTTCTTTATGATCAATTCCTTACGCAATGCCAGGTTTTATATCATTGATCACGATTTTGAAGTTTAAACATTATGTTAATGTATTTTTAAGTTCAAATGTATATGATTGGTTTTATTTTCTCCATTATTACCCTTACTGAGTATTTGATCTCACCTTTTATATGTTTTCTTTTACCTAGGATTTAAAGAAAGGTTTTTGGTAAGAAAACAAAAGGTGAAGATCGTTATGGGAGATGTTGAAGATCTTTCACCACGATTAGAATATTATATTCCAAGTTTCCAAAGACACTAAACTATTACGGTTCTTGTGTGACTTTTTTTGTTATGTATTAAGTATTCCGAAAAAGTAATGTAATGTCTATGTATGTCATGTTTGGGGTCTCTAAAGTTGGAATTAGAGGAATGTTTTAGTCAACCTTCGGAAACTCGGATGTGAAAAATTTAGTGAGATCCCTAGAGATAATTCTAAAGTACGTCTAGGGATGTCCATAAGGTTATGTATAACTATTGTTTATAGTACTAGGATTAAAGTAACGATCATAGAATTAAATCTAAGATGTTAGATATTGAATGTACTTCCCCTTTATTATGTTGTTTTCCTAGAATGAATTCTTCCTCTAACACTTTTCTTTTTGGGTTTTAGATGGTGGTTGGAACCTGAAGGAACCATGTTGATCAATGTAATGGATAATGCAATGGTTTTCCTCCTGAACAACCAAATGTTATGTAAAATGGAGGGAAACATCATATTACTATACTTACACAAGCTATGAATCATTCTGGACTACCGAATGAGCATATAAGGGAACCATATTCTATTGAGTCGTTCATGAGGCAACATCCACCTTCTTTCAGTGGGTCTTCTGATCCACTTGTAGCTGAACAATGGATCAGTAGCATTGAAAATATATTTTCTATACTTCGCTATTCAGAGCATGAAAAATTCATTTTGGCTCTTTACCATTTAGAAGGTGAAGCAGACCAGTGGTGGAATCTAATTAAGAATACATGGCCCCAAGATAAAATTGAATCAATTTAATGGGACGAGTTCAAGAACATCTTTTTCAATAAGTACTCCCCACGTATTCTTCGAACAAAGATGGAAAATGAGTTCCTTGAGCTTAAGAAAAAGGATGATGAATCTGTTGGTATATACGAAGCGAATTTTACAAGGCTTGCATGGTATGCATCTGGATTTATCATCCAACCTGAAAGTAAAGTTGATCAATTCTTTAGTGGCTTAAAACCAAGTCTTCAAACGGAATTAGCTATAAGAGACTTCAGTAGCTATGAAGAAATCGTGTGTTGTCCTATCATGGTAGAACTAGAAGTTGGTGTTACATATCCATCTCATGGTTTTGACAAAAAATGAAAGATGGAGTTCAAGGATAAATCTTAGAATAATGGTGGAAAGAAGATGAATGTTTCTTTATGCTCAAAGTACAGAAATAAGAATGGTGGTGAATGTCTTAAAGGGAAAGAAAATTTTTTAAGTGTGGAAAACAAGGTCATCGAGCAGCTGAGTGTCGAAGTAATGGAAAAAGGGTTTCTAATGATGTGAATAAAGAAATGACTGGAGAGAACGCACCACAAACACTTCAATGCTTCAAGTTCAATGAAATGGGGCATTATGCTAATCAATGCCCAAATCCAAGGGTTAATGGTGATCAATGTGAGAACCCTATTAAAGAAAAGGATAAAGGGACGTCACATGCGATCACTATTTGTGATGTTGAGTATGACAATGATTTTGTGTAATGATTAATTGTTTTTGTAATGGTATTTCAAAATAGTTTCATGGAATCTCATTTATGGTATTGGGGAATTTTGGAATATATATGTATTGGTTTTCAATTATTATATTGTACCAGTAAACATGAAAAGTGGTTGAAATATTTTTTGAAAGAAGATTATATGTGCATAATGAATAGATAATGAAAAAAATGAAATGAACTGATGACTGATATAAAGAAAAAGTTATATCATGGTTTGAGTATATTGAAATTTTGGGATTTTGGTATGTGGAAAGTGTTAAATTTTTCTAGCATTCATGTTATCTCTAAGGTTCAATGGGTATTCATTTTTCAATAGAATACATGATTATGTTATTCACATGTTTGTAATTTGACCAACAAGATATATTGTATGATATATGAGGGATAAATGATGGTATTCACGTGCTTGTTATATGAACATTTTAGTAATCATTCTCTTTATACAATGAGTTTGGAAAGAAGTATTTTGGATAAGACTAAAGACTGGAATGGATTATTTTTAACATAAGTTCGTATTGATTAAGGCTAGAACTTTTTTCGATATTATTGATGAAATGTTATAATAGTGTAGTTTATGAAAAGGGACAACCAGTAGGACGAGAAACAACCCGTCACGTCAGAAATGGTTGTGGGAATCGAACCCTCAACTGAAGTATGATAGGCCTTTATCGCATACCACTGGCCTACAGGAAGTCCCTAGTACGTAGAAACTATTTTTATAATATTAACATGTATGATAGATGAAGTATAAGTCCATTTTTGGAATCATATACGATTAACCTCACCATAGATGGACTTATGTGTATTTGATAACTTTTGATAACCTTATGTTTGAGACAGATGGAATGACCAATCATTCTATCACATGATCTACTAACATGTCACGAAAGACAAATTCAAATTCATTTCTTTAAGAGATGAAGTGGGAATTTTTCAAGGCACAAACAATAGTGAGATTGTACAAAAATTAATTAAGTATTTCTTTGAATTGAAAAAAATATTCAAAATTAGGGAAATGATCTTCAAAACCAAAAATGTTGTCCTGGTGCCCTCATATCTGATGAATCAAATGGTACCTTAGATCATCACAAATTTATGGCTTTTTGACTGTTGGTTTTATCATAGCCATGTCCTCTACTACTCTCCACCAGAACATGATGGTTAGATTTCTCTTCGATATCCATATTTTCACCTGTGTTATCCTATGTGGAAACCAAGTGATTAGTTAATTTGGGTAACATTTAAGTTTCATAATTTAGTTTTTAATGATAATTTTTGGTATTCCTTTTTATGATGTGGTTTTCTATGAAAGAAACTCTCGCTTAATAAACCATTTATAACCCCGACGAATTTCGAGGGAGAAATTAGTTTTAAGGGGGGTAGAATGTATCACCCTAAGATTTTATGAGATTTATTATTTTTAATTTCATTCATATATTCTGTTGTAAAAAACACCAATATTATCTTGTTCGATACGCATGACCGTATTAGCTTTCAGTATATGCAACACTATTCTTGGATCATGTTAC
Source organism: Viscum album (assembly GCA_963277665.1). NCBI lineage: Eukaryota > Viridiplantae > Streptophyta > Magnoliopsida > Santalales > Viscaceae > Viscum > Viscum album. Next base: position 32,369,875 of record OY728159.1, read on the forward strand.
ACACAATTTCAAGTTCGTTTGATAGTAGTTATTCTATGCAACATTGAGTGTATATATATATTCAATGTATAAATAAAATATGGCTAGATTCTGTTATACGCCACAACAAAAGAGTCTTTCACTACACGCAACCCTTACTTGTCTTGCATTATACACAATTGAGACCTTCCTCGATAGCGATTGTTGTACGCAATACCAGGTTTCACTATACAACAATATACAATTATAATATTATTATGATCTAGAATTTATGATTAGTATTAACTAAATTTTTAATTTTATAACATTATAATTCATCTTAAGCATTTTCTAGAACATGGTATGAGAATAAAATATTTTTTTTTGTGAAAAATAAGTATTTTTCAAAAAATGCAGTTTTGCAGCCTTTTGATGGCGCACCCATTTTAAATATAATTTTTTACAAGTTAATAAGTTCAATTTGACAAAATGAAATTATTCTCTGAAATCAGGACATAAAAATTTACTTTGGGTAAATTTTTCATATTCTTCTGATAACATTCAATTTTTAATGAATAGTGAAAACACGCTATATTTTAAATAAAAACAACTTTTTTCATCACAGTAATTTATATGGCTAAATTATAATATTTAATGGTTTAAAAGTATAAATAGAATATATTTTTTACCATTTAATATAATTTATGTCATTACCATTGAATTTATATTGAATTCATTGGTAAAAACATTTCAATCTTTTGCAATGTTTAATATTTTAAAACTCATTTTCTTAACAATGAGATTAATTTTAAATTAATTTCTGACACTTCTGTGATTTAAATTTGGAAAAATTTATTTCATATTTGGAATCAGTAGGTCCAAATTATGTTAATAGACTACTTTTTATTTTTGTGCACTATGAATAGTAACTACGGTAAATATTATTTACAATAGTTAATGGTAAATCGGGTAATTGAGGGTAAATATAATATTATAAAATTACCGTAACACTTTTCTTAATATAGTTGGATGATTATATTTCGTTATATGACATATTATTGTCGAAATGGAATCCATTGGAACACAGTTGGATGTGATTAAGACCTTTAATTTATTTTATTTAAAAGAAAGTGAAATATGACTCACTCAAACTTTAATAATTAAAAATTTTAAATATAAGGTTATACAGAATATAAATTTGGTTATATATACTCATTTGAAAGATAAATTGTTTTTATTTATCAGGGTAATTTATTTTTAAATTTTATGAATTATTTATTTACCTTATTAACTTATACATTATTGATGCAAAAAGTATTTATTTAGTGAAAAATCAATTATATATTTTTATTGAAATAATAATAAACATCAAAAGGCCCAAAATCCTGACCAAGACATATTGGTAGTGTATATATAAACCCTAATTATCCAATGACTTAATTGGGGACCATTTGGTTCCTTATAATGAATATTATGACACTTATATTATTTTATTTTAACTGATTACAAAGTTTCCAACTTCATAATTTAATAAATATAACAATTTACATGATGTGATTTTAAGATGATAAATTTGAGTTAAAGTATTATTTAAAAATATATGAGATTTATCATTATAATAGTATTTTATTTTTATTTTTTATGCAAAAATATGTATATTAAATAATTATACAAAAATATTGTTCTAATTACATTATTAAGAGATATAACAAATAAATGTTTTTAATAATATGAAAATAAATATTATATGAACTATTTAATGTTCCCCAAAACTTTAATATCCAAATTTGACATTTTAGTAATATATTAAATATTTTATTTAGAATATATATTCTGTGTGGAATTTAGGTAAATTAAAATAAATGAATAGTGTCAAAATTGACGCTATTATTATTTTATAAAAATATCATACTATAAAATTGTTTAAAAATAAAAAAAATTAAAAATTATAAATTGAAATTTATATGGTCTAAAATGTAATAAATTATCCAATTATGGACAATTCACAACATATAAGTAGTTCTTTATAACAATTTAAAAACTAGAATCTTATTACCACAAAAAAATTAAATAGATTAAATAAAGATAAATCAATTTGATAATGTTTAAAAAATCCTAACATGTCTAAATTTTATTGGATGTTGCGATTAAAACCCTATCTCATCTAATATTCGGATTTGAGTCATTTTTGGTGGTTTTTAAGTGAGGTTGAATTTATTATAAATTAATATTTCTTTTGTTACCAAAGGTTCCCCTCTCCTCCCTTATAAAAGTGCACCTCCTTCCTCTCCTCTTCACAACACATTGAGCCTTCAAGCTCAGCCAAACCCTACCCTTTTTTATTCTGCACTTCCCTAGAAACATTTTGGATGTTCTGTTCTTCTCAAAAGACCATCTCTAGAGCCTTAAGAGGAAGCATAAAAGAGGTGCGTCGAAGAAGAGATAATATCTTCTACCGATTCTTTCAAGTTTCTTTCTTCTTAAACTAATTATTATTTTGTTTTTCATTATAATGTAATAACATAAGTATCTATAATATACTGATATGTTATTATAAATATGAAACAACCCCTTTTCACCTTCTATCCATCCTACAGAAAATGAAATCACTGCGCATGCGTACGTACGAAATACCGTTTCCACGCCGTTGTGTAATATGTTTTTCCACCACCACCTTACTTGTATGGGTATAATAGTGTAAAGAATAACTATATATGGTTATTATAACATCATATTTATTCTGATATATTATATCATCCACTCCAATTGTACTCAATAATTATGGGAATGATATCATTGCTCAAGCGTACGTACGGACTACCGTCTCCACGAACGCGATGAGATTTATATTCCATGATTAACCATTAAAGTATTATTATAACATATATATATTAAATAATAAGGAAATATATGACATATTAATGATACTAGACTTATTTATATGTTATTTACTTACTTCTATTCAATTTAATAAGGAAACGAAAACGGCGTTCATGTGTACGTACGACCTACCGTCTCCATGAAAGGTGTATTTCGTTCCATTTATCGATCTATTATATATATGTATATTCTGAATATATATTATATATTAATAATATTTTACATTATGTACGTAAGTAATCATGGCCTATGTAATCATATGAATAATTACAAGTCAAAACACGAACGATAAATGAAACAATTTTACCCAAAACGCTACTTTAAAAAACATTTACAGAAGAATGGGTAATATAAAGTCACAAGTGAACCATATATGATATCATGACAAAAAAATATGATTCTGTTATAAGTCAATGAAATTATTTAAATCATTATATAAGACGTTTGTATACATACTAAGCATATCAGACATAAGGTAAGGGATAACATCTCCAATCTCGTTTTTATCCGAGATTATTTATTCGTAAGTATTTACGTGGGTTACATTTATCATCCACGTCCATGTTTTATAAAAATGGTTTCATGTATGTTTAATTTAATTTTTACCCATTATTGACATTTACTACATTGTATGTAAGGAATTTTTATTTTGTTTACCATACGAGGTACTTTTTGACTTTTTCGGAAAACGTACAAGAAGAATGTTTTTTTAACTTATACAGCATGAACAGATTTTTATGTTTTCATAATGCATTATTTTCTTTAAGATTCCTATACAAGATTTCATGATTATTTTCAACAAAATCCTTTTGTTTTAAAATTTGATGGAATTTTGTGAAAAGAAACTGATCTTGAAGAAGAAAGGATATTTTCCTCAAAAATTCTTTTCAAGTGTTTTGTCAAAACTATTTTCCATCTAAGATGACATTATTTAGTATGATTATGTTTCAAGTATATTTTATCTATTCTTTATAGGGTTTGATTCTTCTTATGATGAAATCCATTGGTTTTATATGGATTACGTTATGATGGGATGATGTTTAGGAAACCCATTTTATTCTGTGGGTTATGAAGAATGATTTATGTTTATTTTGTGGCACACGTAAGAATGATTTCAATAAGAGATGGGTGGGACTTATATCTCCCTCCAATGAATTGGGTAATGATTTATATCTCATGAGATAGACATGGCTGTAATGGTATGTTTATCCAATTCAGTGGTACAGGACTGGAATGAGGAGTGAACTCGATTCCATAAGGGATTTGTCCACTATGATGGTCTTGGAAGCAATGCCTTGGCCACTATAGAAATAAAATCAAGTGGTTAATAGTTTTCCACAATTAAATGTTTTATTCCCAGGATAATTTATAATGATTAATGTTTCTTTATGATCTATGCCTTACGTACTTCCATGTTTTATGTCATTGCTCATGATTTTGAGGTTGAAACATTATGTTCATGTTTTTTAATGTTCAAATGTAAATGATTGGTTTCATTTTCTCCATTCATACCCTTACTGAGAATTTTATCTCACCCTTTAAATGTTTTCTTTTTCATAGGATTCAGTGAAAGGTTTTGGGTAAGAAAACAAAAGAGGAGATCTTTATGGGACATGTTGAATATCTTTCAACACGATTAGAAGATTATATTCTGAGTTTCCAAAGACAATAAACTATTACGGTCCTAGTGTGTCTGTTTTTGTTATGTATTATGTATTCTGAAATGGTTATGTAATGTCCATGTACGTCATATTTAGGGTCTCTACAATACCAATATCTTTGTGGACACATCTTTTGGGATAACATGAAAAAGGATATGGTATAATATTTATCAAGTTTATTAGTATGTCAGCATGTTAATGATAGAAAATAAATCCCAAAGGGTTGATGTATCTATGGCCTATACCCATGTTGAAATAGGAAAATTATGCTATGTATTTTTTCATGGGTCTCCCAATGAAATTGAAGGTAAATAATGTGATATGGGTTGTGGTTGAATGAATCACTATGACTTCCCATTATATTGCTATTTTGGGAAGAACTCACTCTTGAACAACTCGGAATGATATATGTGAAGGAAGTGTTGAGAGTGCACGGTGTTACACATTCTATTGACACTAATCACTATCCATGGTTCACATCTATTTTCTGGAGAAGTCATTAACATGCATTGAGTACTAAATTATATTTCAGAATAGCCTATCACCCCCTAAGTGATGGCCAATCTGAAAGGACTATTTAGATGCATGATGTCATGTTTAGAGCATGTTATTTAGAATTAAAAGGTTGATGGGATCAATATCTCGCATTGGTTGAGTTCTCATAAAAAATATCTTATAATCGAGTATTTAAATGGATCCATATGATGATTTGTATATAATGCAATGTTGAACTATAACCTACTGGGCTGATGTTGGAGAATGAAATCTACTTGGACTTGATCTTGTGAAACAGATGACATAGAAGGTTCATGTCATCCATAAACACATAAATTATAAGTAGAGTCAGAAAAAGAGATATGTTGACAACCATCTAAGTGACCTGGACTTCGATGGTAGAGATAATGTGTTCCTATGAAAATATACATAGAAGAGAGTCATACATTTTGGAAAAAAGTGAATCTAATCCCACGTTACATTGGCCATTTTGAGATTCTTGAAAACATAGTAGTTGTGGCCTATCATGTTGTAATTATAATAAAATTGGATCAATTTCATGATATGTTTCATGTATCATTCCTAAAGAAGTACATTCTAGATCCATCACATGTACTGAATTCAGAGTTTGTACTATTGGATGTTGATCTCTCCTATGTGGAGTAGTCGTTAAATATGATTGATTGGGGAGATGAAGTTATAATCCTAAAAACCCCACCTAGTCAATGTTTTATGGAGGAACCATTAGTTTGAATAATCTACATGGGAATCAGAAGAGGCGATAAAGGATAAGTACTCTCACCAGTTTATGTAAAAATAAATTTAGTCGGTGAAATTTCATAAGGGGGTAAGAATGTAACGACCAAAGGTTTTTACAATGAAATCCATTCTCATAATTATTCATTATAGTATAATAATATTAGAAATCACAATGATTATCAGGATACTAAATACTATTTTTTCCACATATTTGTTTTGATTTTTGAAAATCTCACATGCACAGTTATGATCAGTAAGATGTTTGCATTCTAATAGAACAAACATAATTTTTGTTGAATAGTAACAAACCCTTATGAATATTAATGTTACCCTTATGAATAGTAATATACCCTTATGAATAGTAACCTCAAATATGATAGTATATATGTAGGATTTATGTGAAAGCATGATGTACCTTTGTTTTGGAATTAGTAAAAAAATGATTTAAAAATTGTATTTTTCATGTAAATTATGATTTTAAATAAAAATTAAATTAATTATATTGATATTATTATTTTTGTAAAATGGACTTTATTTTTCGATACCACACATTATGAAATGGTTTGGGTAAATTTTTGAGATTTTTATAAATATGTGGATTTTTTATGAATATTAAAATACATTAATGGTCATGTAATAATCATTATTTCTTATATATGTGTAAAATAATAATCTAATGGTTAAAATATTACGAAAACCTCTCTCCCCTCCACTATAAATACCACCCTTCAGACACTCATTTACTGACACCTCTCAAGCTTGTAGCTTTCTCTAAACTGTGCCCAATAATCTTCCCCATACCCTCTCCCATGTCCAATAACATCAAGTCACATCAAAATACCATGCCTAGATTCTTTAAATAGGATCTCAGGAGGAGAATTAAATAGGTAATTTCCCTCTCTATTTTTTCCTTTAATTTCCCTTCAATTTCACATTATTATCCTAATCTATAGCCACCAATCCTTATACACATGGTAGGCTAACTCCAGTAGCTCACATATAATGGAATGTTTTGATACTAATGGGATAATATATCATCCAATCCCTTCAACCCTTTTTTTATTTTAAAAATGAAAATGTTGTTTGCGAGGTGTTAATTTATCAACTTCAAGAACTCCATGTTTTTTTCCTATACCGCCTTTAGATCTCGTCATGAAACCATTATTGTGGTTAAACCAGATTATATTATATGAATTATAACCTATTTAATGTTATGGAGCTATCTTATGAACGTATTACTAAATGACTAATCAAAACAAGATCGTTGTGGTCTAAAAATCACCAAAATTAACCCAAAAGATCATCCTTAGATTTTAACTGATGGTATAACCACATTGTATATAAATTAAATCATTATAAGAACATTTTAACCTTGGGAGTATCATTAATAAAATTTAGTATCATTTATGTATTTTTATCCATCTTCTACACAAACATCAATTTATCAATGAAAGTGAACTGCTTAAGAAATCTATAAAAACAAAAATTATCAATTAATGTTTTTTAAACTCTATAACTCATCAAAAGGCCCATAAAAAACATAATGAAACCATAATGAACCATATTAATGTACAGAACTTTCTTTAATTTTTAATTAATTAATATAATGTTGTTATATATGACTTTAAATTGAAGAAAGCATTCAAATACAAGGTTTGGGGAAATTATCAATCCCAACATTCCTTCATTCGGTTCTCCCACTTTAACTTCATTTTTTGTATGATAAATCCTTAAAAATATTTTTTCTTCATTATATTACCTTTTATGGGATATAAATGTTTTCTAGAGGAGTATATGCCAAAAAAATATTTTCCAAAAGAACTCCCCTATCAAAAAAACATATTTTATTTCTCACTCATGGTTGATGGTTATTGTATCAAGTATGTTATTACCACATTCTTTTGGGAACCCAAAAATATGAATTTAATCTTATGAGATGAAATACATTACTTTCCCTCAGTTAGTTATGATAATTTTTTATATATGGTATATGATTCATTCATGATAATGATAATTTCATGATTTGATGGGTGTGCCCAGAATTATATAGCGCAATATGAATGTTTAAATGTGATGGGTGTACCTAAAATTATACAGCTCTCTAATGCATTGTGTAAAGTAATGAATTTAATTAGTTATATTGATATAATGTTTGAATAAGATTCTAGTTTTTCTCACTATTATGTGTGGTAGTTAACCACTAAGATATGATGTATCCTTTTTATTCATTTCCATATTTCAAGTATTTTATTAAAGTTTACCCTCATGATTTTGATGATTATGTTTTTATTATGCTCACACAATGCTATAATATTCTTATATATCCTCTTACTAGGTTTTTATATCACCCCTATTGATTTATACACTCAAGTGACTACATATACAAAGGATAGGTCAAGTGAGAATAAGAAGTTAAGGAAGAGGGAATTAAATATATGTTTATGTTTGAAGTTGTAAATGGGTTGTATGGTGCTAGTTTACCCATGAAACAAAACCTATGGATCCACTATATTTAAAACTATTTTGTTTTATATCTTTATAATGATGTAATAGTTATGTACGAAATTGTAGGGTCACTAAAGTCTTATCATATGAGGGTTTTCTCATTATTAAATTCCCAAGGGGATGACCATCTTGACGAAGTGAAACACTACTACAGAAAGAACGTTCACAGTGAATTTCATCATCAGGAATACTTTCATTATTGATTTCTATAATGGGAAGATCGTAATGATCTTTGATCTTATAAACATATAGAGGGATTTTGTGACTCTCATTTAGAGATGGGTTATCAAGATAAGTCAGATTACGGACAAGAAGAAAGAATTCATGGAGAAGTGTCTCATGAGGATCATCAAAAATATTGTTAACTATATAATATATTGTTAATATTTGATTAGAAAATTGATCTTCATATATAAGCATATGAGGTCTTAAATAACTCTCGTAATGTTTAGAGCATATTTATAGAAAGAATCATTATTTTCTAGTCATCTATGGGGGTCTTTTTTTTTGACGCCTTCTAGGGAGTGACTGGGGACACATGATGGGTGAAGTTTTTTTCAGGTATAGAATCGTTCTTTATTCGATCCAATTTTGTCTTTAGACTTCTATAATCTGCATATAAAAATTTGGTTGTAGGTTGTACCCACCTTATTATGTACATGGGAATTGGTTGATTACCGTCTGTTGGAACATGTTTATGTTCCTTATCTATTTGTCAATATATTGTGGGGGATTTCTATACACAACCCTCAGGTGTGGGATATGAAGCGAGTTTCTTGTCTTGGGTAACATATTGATGATCCAACCCATTTGTGGGGATGAATTTGTGCATCCTCCCCATTTCAAATACCATTACCACTGATATGATATCGTTTGAGGTCTTTAGGATTGGGCCAGGGATTTGTATGTACCCCTTTTCCATTTTTAAGATATGCTTTGGGACTTTGGTGAATAGAACATGGATATATACCCATTATGTTTCTGGAGAAGGGGAATGTACAATATCGTATCCCCGATTTCCCTCAAAAGGATACTGATAGTAATCTGGTGTGAAGGTAGTCAATTGGGTATTCTATATGTTTTTCATTATGAATTTCTGATTAACTTCCTTAGATAATGCCTGACGAGACTACTAGTAGTCTTGAATAAGGTGGATAGGTGTGTGTTCCTGATCATGGTATTACACAGAATATGATTTGAGGAATTCCTTATAAAAATTTAATCTAGTATATTGGAAGTATTGGTTAATGAAGATAGGTGTATGTACCTTCTCATTTTTTCCAGTGAATTTAAATAGTGAACATCCTAGGACACTGCCATATGAAGCTGTAGGAAGGATTGGTCGGTGAGGGAGGTTTTATGTTCCTTCATTCCATGTGTAGCTATATTTGAATATTTTTATTCCTTAGATGATTAAATATGGGTCTTCTTGGAGTCTTGATTATCGTGGGAAGGTTTCTTCTTTCTCACATTATGTAACTGAATTTTTTAGATGAGATTCTTTGGATACATCCAGATGTGGCTTTTTGTTAGTCTAGTTAATGTGGTCATGTTTTTGTGCCTTCTCATTGGCTGCCACCATGTTTTGTTGGTAGGATTCTTTGGGTGCGGCCAGGTGTGTATGCTATCCATCCTGATTAGTTTGTTTAATATTATGTTCCACCATGTGTTTTTAATTCAAAATATGATGGGCATACGTCTCTGTAATGGGTAGTGGTAACAACCCTCTCTCTTTTGACTAGTTACTACCTCCTGGTGAGCCATTTCTCATACCTGGATCTAGATGACCTAGTAAAAATATCTGAGTATTGATCCCTCATCACGTTGAAGGATCATTAATTCAAGTCATTAGTGGAAGTAATTACCGGTAGGAGCCATATGGAAAGATCTGTGTGTCCTCAAGGTGAGGCCATTTATACTCTTGATCATCCTCCCTAATATAATGGAGGAACTAATTATTGTGTTCTATGGATAGGCTCCAAAAAATTTGGAGATGGAGATTGGTCCCCTTTTATTATAAGTTACCAACCATCAGTGAGTGGATAAATGGAAGGGGTTTTCAAGAAAGTGGTCCTATCGAGTAGTATTCATGATCAAGATGGTACCATTCTAGTGACATTCTCAGACCAGTGCATTCGAGAACCATTTTTGATGACATTGGGTTACCGATGATAGAGTATTATTGGATGAGGATCTAGCATGAATAGTAGCTGTGAAATACATATATGAGTGTTGACATGACTCCATTTGGATTAAATAGAGATCTTATTGGATGTGCATGAAATATATGTAAAAATATCATGAAAACCCCATCAAAGAAGCATCTCATTAAATGAACACATGCAAGATCAATTGAATTTTTATCCCAATTTTATTTTGAGATTGAAAGGGTCCATATTGGTGGGTGATAAAATCATCTTGGTTAAAGATTAACATCCAGTTCATCAATTTTTTATGAGGAGAATCAAGCCCCTGATGATTGATTGGGGGGTTGAATTTTTCACAATCATTCACACCAGGATTGATGTTATGTGTTTCATCCGCAAATTCCATGTAGTAATGGAAGATAATTTTTTGGTTATTTTTGAACAACCTTCACATCAGACATATAAACCCATTTCCCTTTTTGGTGGTTTCCAGTGGGGGTTTATCCCTGGAATAGGAAACACCCAAATGTTCTATATCACTGATGAATCGTGTTGTAGCTTTCCCAAGGAAGGTACTCATTAGGGAACTGGGCTAGCAATACAGAAACACTTACATTATTCAAGAAGATTGAAGGTCAGGATAATATCACAATTTTGAGGAGATTTATTTCATACTTTTGTAATATCTTATAGATTTCAGATATGTTTGTGAATACTTCATTAACCCCCAAATATGACACAAGGAAAACTTATATAACCATTAACTAATTAGAATGTATAGAAATTTGAATCCCTTATATATATATCAAAAGTTCCACATAAATGGATCCATCAATATTCATTAGAGGTTCTCTATCAATGGTATGCTCCTATATATAGATTACAGATTATTTTGTCATTTTTTATAATGACACTGGTTTTGAGCCACAAAGTGGGGCCACTCTAGAGTGTTACATCATCCAAGAATATGGGTGGAGTTTTGATGTCAAGATAGGACCCATGAAAGGGATTCCTATATATCCCTATGAAAGGATACATAATCCACCTTGTTTGGTTATACATAATGTGAGATGTTACACCTTTTAATGTCATGTGATAAGGACCAAACCATAATGTTTAACATCATGTGGCATGGATTCCTAAGAAATTTTTTCTAGCCCTGTATGTTATGGGACCTATTCCTTGGATGACTATAGAACCTGGAAGGGATAGGGTCTCCCATGTTATACAATACCCTCCTAGAAAACTGACTGAGATAAAATTAAGTTTTATTTTTGGTTATGGGGTTTGGACCATATAGAGGACTCCAAATTATCCAATTTGGATGGGAACCAAATACTATGTATTTTGGCAATGATGAACCATACCTATGGAGACCCTCTGATGGTTTTTCATGTGGGAATTATGGTTCATTGATTGAATTAATCTGGCACATACACTTGTGAGGATTCCCATTCGAATGGGGATTTGTAGTTACACTTTATAGAAGGAACGTGGTTAGGTTTTGGGATTTTAAAATTTTCGTGACCACCACTAAACTCTCAGACCATGTGATTCAATATCGATGTGAGAAAATGGAAAGTAGTATAAATTAAGATCAAAAGACCCGATTATTCTGCTGATGTAATGATTTTCTATCTCAAAGAGAAAGGGAGATGGATTTGAATGTTCTGTTTTCCTCTTTTATATTCGTAACTAGGATAGTAAAACTAATTACTTTATACGACCTGATAAGGTGATTAGGAGTAAGAGTTTATCATCCCCCATTAATGTTTGGGGTATTAATCTATATGTGATTCTCCTTTTTTGAAACATGTATTTGTGGACCCAATCAGATCGAGGCCCTCTAAATGAATGTGATATAAAGATCTATAAGAGATTTAATTTCCAAAACAATGAATCATAACATTCGGATTTCGTGATCATATCTATCCTTTATGAGTACATGATTCATTCTCTAATGTGAAAAACAAAAGAACGTAAAAGATCCGACAAACCATGGAATCCTTCTCTTGAGGGAAGAAGAAGGAGATACTGTGAGAGAAGAGGGAAGGGATTTTACGTGACCCATCCCTCTATTCTTTATATATGGGATTTTTAGATCTATCTACCCAAACTGATACACCATAAGGGGAATGGATAATGAGAAATGAGTGAAGTAGAATAGGTCCGGCATGAAACCCAAAAGGATTACTCTAGGTGGGATTCTGTGTTCTTGATTCCAAGAAAAGAAAAGACTATAATATTCCACACCTAAATGGGAAAGGCATGCATTATTGTCTCCTTATTATATTGAACCATAACACCCAAGTCATAGAGGTGTTGAGATAAGGGAAATGACCTAGACCCCATTTCCATGATTTAGAAGTCCCTTAAACCACCCCTAGGGTCAGGTTCTCCATAACTTATGGACTGTATATCCATATGAAACCTATGGATCATACATATTAAGATGTCTAATTGAGGGACACCTTCTATATAAGGAATTCATGTCAAAATGAGATACATGCTAGTGTTCCTCCGAAACATCATTTTAGAGCCTGGACGCTTTACTGGAGGTTTCAATTTAGTCCCTGTTAGATGATGGATCCAAAGGAAATTGGGATATGCTAATGGTGGATTGAAATATGTCTTAAGAGGTGGCTACCATGAGGTAGAGGTTATGTGACCCTAGAAGGTATCATGTATTGTAGGCATAGGATGGATGGAAGGGATTCACATAGGTAGGACTAGACAAGCTAGAAGTATATTTGTGAGAGACCGCAAAGGAAAAAATTTCATGGGAGAGTCTTTTCTATAGTATCCAAGGGTCTCCCTAATTGTTTCTAATATTATCTCTCACAAGACCTTTATTAGAAAGGGGTGCCACACTATTGATTTCACGACATGGGATTGAAGTGTCCCTCGTGTATATATCTTGTATTTCAGACCTTGGGAGGAAATTATTCCCATTACCCCAACTAATTCATTCTTCTCTCTTGTTTTATAATGAAACATGAAAGGTTTCTAAGGAAATTGGAGAAGGAATAGGGTGAAAAAATCATCAAGAGTTCATTGGGGGGTTTTTTTCATTCTAACCATGATGATTTTCTCAAATCATGGTGATATGCAGATTTCATTAGGGCTTACACCTACGAGGATGCCCATATTTTAGAAACCATAAGGATTTTCTTGACTCATGGTTATTTTTAATGGAGGGTGGAGATATATGTGTCGAAATAAATAACATCTTGGTCCCGAGCTAAAATTTTCATGCTTTAATTGATCATTTTCGATGGGGGTCGGTGACAGTAGTGAATGGAGTGATCTAGAGGGATGGGATTGTAGCCTGATAGTGATCTCGAGAAGGTGTGTGGGGGTGCATGCCACCTGGTATAAATAGGTGTTATCACCAAGGTGGGTCACCCATGTGGTTATCCTAGGTATGGATCTCCTAGGTGTGGATTTCCAGGGAGAGTCTTTCCCAGGTATGAGTCCCCCAACAAGTTCCTCTCCCATTTAGTGCATGAGAAGATTTGAAATACCTCAACCTTGTAGTACTTGGCTTGAATGGACATCCTCACACATGTTTTGGTCACCAATGTATGGGTCACCAATTTGAAGTACTGGGGGCCCTACCATATTGATGGATTTCCATTGAAGGTATCACATGTATGTATGAACTACATTTGTGAAGGAGCTTCATGACCAGATCCCTCCCCTTGTTTTATCATTGTATAGATTGATCATCCTCCACAATTGTTCTAAGATGTTTCTATCAATAGACCCACTGGTGGACCTGCAAGATTCTGCTTGAAAAATAATCGTACATGATTATGATTGTGTGAGTACCTTTCATGAAATGGCCTGCATGGTGGAAAAAAATCCATCCTGAAATTTTTTGTTCTTCTATGTTCATCAACATTTTTTTCATTTGTCTATTAAGGATCCATTACTAATAAATAAATTATTTAGAACAAATATTTTCATCATTATATGGTAAATACATCAAATTTTCTCCTAATAAACTCATAAATTTCATTTTAGTGCTTCGATACCTTTTTATCATCAATCATAGAAATACAAAACCTAATCCTAGTGGGGAGTCCATTCCACTTATCCCTCACTACTGACTAGTCTTGTAGAAATTTTAATCCTACATTATTCTTCTTCTATCATCAAGAAATATATTTACTCAAACTCACCATTTTTCCCTATGTGAGGGTAACACACTGAATTCTGTAGATAAATTCATGAAACTCCATTTTTTGTGTGATCAATCACTCATTGGTATTAAATTAATTTATATTGAAAATTATATGATTCTAATAAAACTGTAGGGAACATTGTCACATTCCAAAGTCATTAGATGTAATTTGGTTATATCTCAAATTTTGACATATGTTGTAATTTTTTCTAATCCATGGAGCCTGGAAAGTGTAGTTCGACTGTTTCTAGGGTCATGTGGACAACCCTACAAACATTTTGTCATTTGTTTCATCACCCTAATTTTTTCCTCTATATGACATGAGAAGAATTAGTAGGAAGGAATTGTATTTTTTTAGGTTGACCATTGTGGTGTTTAAACCCTTAATATTTGTTCTTATTATTTTTTTGTTTCTCAATTATTTCCAAAAACATGTAGAGAATATGTCTAGACAGATGAGACAAAACCTTTTTCTAGTGTTCCATTTGTGGGTATTCACCCTAAAATTGATGTTTATCTTTTTGTCAAAATTTTAAATGAATTCAAAATGGATTAAATTGTTTGGTGTTTTATATCGAAAATGTTTAACCATAAGTTTTGAAATGACGATCCAAACAGGTCTTGTGGGAAAGGAGTGTTATTGTATTCTTCAGATACATAAAGGGTAATTTTGGATTCATGATTTTGTCATTTCAGAATCTAAATCCTGATTGGATTCATGTATGTGTGGAATGGCCAAACACAGAGTTGGAAATGTGGTTTCTAAAAAAATATTGTTATGGATTATATGAATAGAGGTTGTCTGTCCTGTGTTAACAATGTTTTATTGGTTGAAACGCCTATTATGTGGATGAATACATGAAAATCCAACAATGTCGTGTTAATATATAGTCAAACAATAGAGTCCTCTATAAAAGAAGACATTTATGTGGGAATCAAATCCAATGAAAAATGGGGGATGTTACTACATAGTCAGAAAAAAGGAGTTCTTATGAATTCTTGTATTGTACTACCCATGGATCAGGATATTCTGATGAATTAGATTTCTCAAGACCATGAATGGTTGTTTTGACTCGGGATGTTTTTTCAGGAATGAAGATATTTTTTTTATTATAATTATCAATTAATGGGACATAACTCCAACGTGAATATTTCTAGCGTAAAAGTGGGAAAATTTTGATATATTCTTGATGATAGGGCGGATATATCTCCTCTTTGATGAACGTTGAAACATCATGTAGTTTAATATTGTGTTATAATGACATGGATTATTTATTTTAACATCTTTTAGTGAGAACATTCATATACAAACTAGTTTATTGTATCTAGGATGTTATGTGATGTAGTTTAATATCATACTGAAAGGAAATAGATAGCTATATTTGATGGACCTTTTTGGAATGAGCAAAATATCAGTATTTGGTCCTTCTATGGTTATCATATTCAATATATTCTACCATTTTAGGTATGTGGGGGTTAGATATAATATGGGGGTTTCTGAGTCCGAGTAATGATGTGGCACATTTATTCAAGAATGTAATTTTTTTGTGATTTATGGAGATTGAAGAGCCTAATCCTAAGGACAAATGTTCCACTAGTAGAAAAACCTTTTTGAGGGATACATTATGAAAATCCAATTGGGATGTGTTACAACATTTTTAAATAATGAAATATTATAGTTGATGGTCCCATTGGTGGGAGACATTATGAAAATCCCACTTGGGATGTTACAATATAGTCAACAAAAAGGTTTCCTTAGGTATCATAAATTCTATTTTTTATGACCAATGAATGATTATAAAGATTCCTTTTTACTAGGATACAATGTTTGGTTTTAGGAAGGAAAGTGTATGAATATGGGATGATAATTTGAAATCAAAATTATCTAAGAAAGGGAAATGATACTTCACATTGGTCTGATATATATTTATGAATTAAGATACATGAAACATTACAGCTTATGTTAAATACTGAAGTAATATGGAAATGATAACTAATTAGTGGCCTACCAAATAAGGGTTATTCCTTCATTAGTTTTAAATGAGGGATGAAATTTTAAACCACATCCTTAGGGATTATCAGATCAACAGAAATGATATTAAAAAAAATATGTAATAGATGTAGGCATACCGACTTTTAATCATGGGTTTCATGCTAATGTTTTTGAGTATTATGAAAATAGAAGAGTCTTATCTGAAGGGTGAAATGTAACACTGGTTCAAAATACATGACATATGGGTGAAATATTCAAGCAAACTATGGAATGTTAATACATGGTAAAATAGAGGAAATTATTATATTACATTCCCTATTTGTGGGAAACTTATGCAATGAAAAACAGGGAATTATACTGCATAGTTTAGAAAAGGATACCATAGGTTTCATAATCTCTATTTCAACTATCATAAGAATGATTATGGAGATCATAATGTTTCCATAATTATGATTAAAATGTTCGAATGGATATTTATGAGAAAAGTTGAATCATTTTGAATGGTATTGTATATAATGTATAGAGTCCCTGGAATAGATATTCCTCATATATATGAGGCTAAAATATTAATTTCCTTGGAGGAAACATGAATGCAGGGCCCCAAATTATGAGCTCTAGCATATATATTTGTTTTATATAGGGGATGGAGAATTTTTGTTTACCTCACTATTCAGACTAGGACTAATGGCAAATGTATCACTATGTATCTCATGGGGATGAGAATCAATCCACACATAGTTCTAAGTGAATCACACTACATAAATTCAGAAAATGATGATACTAGCTATACAGTTTAATTTCATGTTGTAAAGATGAATGTTACTTGATGTGAAAAAGGTAATATTCTATTTCACTAGGGTACAAGACTATGTTGTACCTATATATCTCATTGGAATTAGAATCAAGACACATTTATTTTACAAAACGATTCTCCACATAAATGGAATTCATGTGTGGGAATGGTGGTTTTTCAATACAAGATCATGCATGGGGTGAGAACCCATATTGAATATTCTTTAGGAGCTCTGACTCATACATATGAGAGTTGGGGAATTATACATATTGTGACTGGACCAGAATATAGGATATTTTTATCACTATATATCTTGAGGTAATGATAATCAAGCTATTTGTAGTTCTTAAAGAACCCAAGATGTTTAATGTCAGGTGATAAGGACATCTAGTGTCCCTTTTAAGGACTTGAAACTATCACCACTATAATCATAATGTAAATTAATATACCATAATTGTGTGGGGATTTTATTTACCAAAGAACCTAATCCCACATGATATATGAATAGAATGAGAAACAAGTAGTGACAAAGGATTCTTCTGACACAAAAAGGAGATACAAGTAAATTATAAGGGAATTTTGAATATGAGGTCGCTATGATAGGATGCATGGTCCCTAAATCACTACTTATATCATTAGAATGTGAATCACGCCATGTGTAGTTCTTGAGTTGATCCATGTGTAGGTTTAACCCATACAAAGGGAGGAGTAATTTTTTTATTGTGGCTATTGTAAGGATTAGAGGTCAATGAATCACTACATATCTCAATGGAATGAGAATAAATCCACACATATTTCATAGAGATACCATATAGTTTATTATAAAATGATGAGGATGTTTTTCATGTAGTTTAATGTCTTTTGGGGAGTATGTTGGTCACCCAATATGGAAAAAAAGTTGTATTGAGGTTGGGTCCATGATTAATGGTCTGGGTGTCACTATGTATCTTGTGAAAGTAGTAATAAGTCCATACACAGTTTTTTAAAATAGATCCCCACATCAATCAGGTTTTGACATGGGGAATGTAGACTTTGATATTCTAGAGAATGTTGGATAGTCCCAAGAAATGGTCCAAGATATTACTACATATCATATTGAGATGAGAATGAAGCCATAATGACATCTACTATATAAATAAAGATCAACTACAATGTTTGACGTATTTCAGATGAGACATATACTATGTAGTTTAACGTCATATGTTCAAGATGACATGCTACATAGTTTAACATCATACATCTTAGGCTATGTAGTGATGTTCAGTTTAATGTCCTACATCTAGGAAAATATTCCATCCTTTTTCATATTGTGGGAAAAAGACCATATACATAGTTTACCATCATTTAGCTAAAATGATGTACTACTATGCATTTTAACAACCCGATACTTGAACAACATGTCATGTTTTTTATTGTCCTGCGAAAAAAACAAACTATGATGTTTATCATCTTGATGATAACATAATGTAGTGATATTTAGATTAACCTCCACCGACTAGGACACTGTCTAATAAATTTTATAGTCATCCAAAAAAGAAGAACTACATAGTTTAACAACTTTTTGTTGAGACGATGTAGGGTTATGCAGTTTAACATCCTACGATTAGTAAAATATTTATTTTTTAAGGTCATATGACAAAGAAAAACTGTGAAGATTAATGTATTGAGTCTTATATGATGTATTGGTTTTCATTTTGACATAAGAATAATTATATAATATGTTATTATCTATAATATCATGCGTCAACAAAAAACTAAAATGGTTAACATCTTACAACTAAGATGATGTATTTCAGTTTAGTTTAATATCCTACTACTAGGACAATATGTCATGATTTTTAATGTCATGTGATAAATACAAACAAATTAGTCTATTTTATTTCACATTTGGTTAACATAATGTTATTACATGAAATATTTTTTTTATGAACCATGCATTGGTTGTTGTCACAATGATCTCTCCATCCATTGAGATCAACAAATATGCTCCATTGGATCTAGATTTTTTTTTGAGTAATGTCATTCTAACTAGGGATCAATAATGGTGGATTATTTCATAGTATAATTTCTGTCTTATCGAGTAGAAATAGATCTCTAGGGTGGAATGAATTGAAGTTTACTTTATTTTTAAAATCTGGTGTAATTCGTTTTTGATGGGCCACCAAGTGAAGAAATGTATAAATATTTTCTAATAGAGTCCATCCAATTCATCTTGTTTTTATGAGATATATTGTCTATGGACAGTATGTCATATATGGACATATGATTCAATGGCTATTGGACCTCAATGCGTAGGATTGATTCTTCTCCATTGATAAGTGAATAATAGCTTTCTTGTGAGGTGGTACAGGTTATAGTGTGGTATGTCCATTACACATGTAAGAGGTTATTATGCCAACATGTTTTATATTTACCCATATTATTATGGATTATGTTTGATATGGTCTTTTTAAATTCCACTATCAATCTGATATCCACTTAATTATTGTGATATGAATGGTTTGATTTCATATTTTACTCCTAATATATCTTGTTCACCTAAGCATAACAGATATGGGTGCCATTTTACATTAGTATAATATAAGGAACACCAGTTCTAGTAATGATGTTGGATTTCAAAAAGATGAAAAAAATATTTTTACCCAAATTTATTAAGGGGTATTTCCACATAACATATGGAGAGGAAATTGGCAATAAATATGTTTTCATTGAAATTCATGGCTGTTGTTAGAGAGTAAGGACCCACAACATCCATTCCTGCTATAAAAAATTGGCAAGGATTACTTGTTTCTAGGTAGAAACTCTGGGTTTTGAATGATAATGTAGTCATGAACTTGGAAATATTGACATTTCGTGGGAAATTATATACAATTTTGTTTCATAGTGGGATAATAATGCCCTTGCCTCTAGATTTATTGAGAAATATTGAACCTTGAAATGTTGGAACTATATGATCTTGTGTGTACTTCTATCATGATATTAGTAGTCTTGTATCCATCAATAAATATAACATGTACTCCATCTAATCCTCATTTATATATGCCATTCTAGTTATTTGGAGTATCATAAATAGTGAAGTTTGTTACGCTCAGCCTTATTTTCTCTTTACCAGACCCGTCTAATATGAGTACTCCTTTTGGAATGTCATCCATGATGGGTAAAATCCACCTAGTGGAAGATATATATAGTTTATTATAGTACTTTATTAATTATTATATTCTATGTTGACATAAGAAAAATATGAGACCATTAGGTGATGTGAAATTCTGATGACAATTTGATCTCCATTTGGATCTTCCGAAGCTATAGATACATTCACCAATGCATTTTTCAGGGAATTATGTGTTCGTGTTATTCGATTCAATTTTAGTTATGAGGGGAATTATATCATTATCCCTCATTCATATTCATTAATGGTGTTTAAATATTAATTTCATATAAAGTAATCCATATTTATCTATTTGGATAGCAACTCCGAGACACATTTCACATCTAGGTAGCTCATTGATATGTGGAGTTCTGGTTATAGGCAGTGAATGGAGTCCTATTATTCTACATCATTATTCATACAACCCTTTAATAGTATGAATGTGAAAGGAAATATCACATTTTCTGGATATATGAGAATAACACCTAACCAAACATTATTGACATTGGGGTCTTATATTCTCTTTCCTATTAGATTTCTAAGTGCACAATAAAAATAAATTTTCCATATTTATGGGATATCATGAATAGAAATAAGAAATTCTCCTATAAATTCATTATTTAACAACGTCATTTTAGAAGAACGAATATATGAATGAAAATATAATAAATCCCATCCTTTCAATTTTTTCTGAGGAAAAATCTTGTTTTTCAAACTACTATAGGATAACCAACCACTATTCCAATCATCATATCAACATAGGTCAGTTGAGTACATATTTAAGTGGGTTAATATGAGAGATAAAATAGATCCCAAGGTTCTATATGTAGTGCCTTAGATTCTAAACAATTAATATTAACACTAATATTCTCTTCTCGATATCCAGATAGCTATTCTCATAATCAATCATATTTCAAACGAGATAATAACGGTTTTTTTTCATTCGCTAAATCATTATTTTTCATGTGTAATGTTTTTTGTTATCGCTTCAGGGTTGTCGCATTTAAAATGCCTGGCATTCTCTCCAAGTGACACATTAGCACTGGTGGAATCAAGAGTTATTTATTTCTTAAGTCGAATGATTACTCATAATAATTATTCATTTGATATGTGAACCCTTTCATCATCCATTTGGTAAATAGAAATAACCTACCTTCAAGGATCTATATTAAACATGAAATATAGTCCATGTTACCTTATAGTTCTCTTAAGTATTTTTGATTTCTAGTAGGTGAAATGAGAAATACAACCGTTATTTTCTCAGGATCGACTTTGAATCCATGATTCCCATATGATAAATATGAGAAATCTTCCTGAGGTAATGCTGAAATCACATTTCAAGGGGTTCATCTTCAGGTTGTTCTAAAAAATATTGTCAATAATGAATTATAGGTCATCCATGTAGTAATAAAATTGTCGATATGTTACTATCATGCCATCAATGTATAATTAAACAAGTATCCAAGAAAAGGAATGAAGGTGTGATGAATGTCATGTTCGTATGTGGAGCATGCATTCTACAATCGAGATGGAATTACTCGATACAGAAAAAATCACATGGGAGGAACTAAAAATGGTATATTATTTATATTATTATTACATCTGAGTTTTATTTTTTAGTTTAATAACCATCTATGAATGAGAGTGATTGATAACCAGATATTACATCAATTTTTAGTTCCATGATTGTGAATGAGAAATCATCTTTTAAATAGTATCGATTGTGATATTTTAAGTCATTGAAAACCTTTATTTTAATATTAATTTGTTTTTATCATGTTGATGTTTTCCTATAATATCAGATGTTGAACTTACTGAATGAATTTTGATTTGATAACCTTCTAAAATTAATCCTCTATTTTGGAGGTGTGAGTCTAGTGTCTTAGTCTGGAATCATATTTGTATCCAAGGATGAGTTCTGGATATCACAATTTATGGGTGCCCAACATGGGGTCAATGCATGAAATATCCATGTAATTTTTAGTGAACCCACCCTAATGTTTCTTTAGGAAGAAGGTGAATAAATCTTTTTATTCATAATTAATGGTTATACAGATCAAAGTGGGTAACCAATCTTCTTATGTTCTAAAGCTGTTTATTTTTTATTTTTAATGGTGGCAGATACACCTTCCTCAACTGCTAGATGTGAAAAAATTAGGTCTTCGTCTAATTCTTATACAAAATTAATGACCTATTTATCATCTTCCAATGATTTAGGTGATGTATCAAATTCATAGAGTTAGGGGAGGAGTCAACATTTCAAAATTTGGAAGGTCAAACAACTACATCTTACTAGAATGATGGAATATTTCCATATTTATGATATAAAGGGTTATATAAGGACCAATTATGATTATAATCATTTTTTATATGTGTCATGAAAAAAAAGCTTTCCTAACTAATGAAGAAATGATCAACTAAATCCTAGAGGATGAAATGGTTTCATTTTTAGTGGGGATTTCATCACCACCCAAGAAGGTAAATGTAGAGACCCGTATCTTGACGTACATGGAAATTACATTACTTTTGCGGAATACTTAGTACATAACAAAAACACACACACAAGGATCGTAATAGTTTAGTGTCTTTGGAAACTCGGAACGTAATCTTCTAAACGTGGTGAAAGATCTTCAATATATCCCATAAATATCTTCCCCTTTTTTTACCTAAAACCTTTCTTTATATCCTGGGGAAAAGAAAACATAAAAGGGTGAGCTAAAATGCTCAGTAAGGGTAAACAAAAGAAATATCAATCACATCATATACATAAGAACATAGCTTTTGGAAATCTTAACCTGCAAAAGAGCTCATAATATCATAACATGGGATAAATCATAGAAGTGAAAATGAAATAATAACTTAAAACATTACTCATTGTGGCATACACACATAATCATAGAGAATCATTTCTTGTTAGTCAAGACTCATTGCCAAGACTATCTTAGTGGACAAAGTCCCTTTCTGAATCGAGTAATCCTCGTTTCAGTCCTGTTTCACTGAACCGGTGTAACCTACCATTCCAGCCATGTCTATCTCATGAGATATCAAATCTTTACCCAATGCATTGGAGGGAGATATAGGTCCCACCCATCTCTTAATGAATCCTTTCTTATGTGTGCCACAAAATCATAAATCATACATCATTGCATAACCCATGTAATAAAAATGGGATTCTTAAACAACATGACATCATAAAACCATTCATATAAGATAAAGGAATTCATAAACATAATTCCATCACAACATAGTCAAATCAATGTAAAAATATGGATAGAAACAGAACCCTTTATTATCTTATATGGAAAATAATTTTGATAAAACACTTGAATTGAATTCTTGAGGAAAATATCCTTTCTTCTTCAAAATCAATTTCTTTTCACAAAACAACATGCAATTTTAAAAGAAAGAGATTTTATTGAAAATAGTCATGAAATCTTTTAGAGGAAGCTTCATGAAGATAAGGCTTTATAAAACAGTATAAATCCGTTCGTGCCGTATAAGTTAAAAAAAACATTCTTCTCGTACTTTTGTCGGAAAAGTCAAAAAGTACCTCGTATGAAAAAGCGACAAAAGATTCCTTTCATATTCTTTACTAAAAACTCACCGAAGAGTAAAATTGGATTTAAACTATTGTAAGTGGATGGAAACAATATTACATATTGAAGGAACATGGACGTGGATGATAAAATACACCCCAGTAAATACTTATGAATAAACAATCTCGGATAAAAATGAGATTGTGATATTTCCCTTACCTTATGTCCGACTTGCTTTGTAAGTGTCCGAACCTCCTGTATAATGATTTAAATCATGTTATTGACTTATTCCAGAATTATATTCATTGTTATGATAGCATATATGGTTCACTTATGACATTATATTACCCGTTCTTTTGTAAATTCCATGTTAAAGAAGCGTTTTGGGTAAAATCGTTTCATTTATCGTAGGTGTTTTGACTTGTTGTTCTTGACATCATTATTACTTATATCATGATTTACTTACTTCCAGAATATAAAATATGATTTATATATCATATATATTCAGTATATATATATATATAATAGATAGATAAATAAAATGAAAAACACCGTTCATGGAGACGGTAGTCCGTACGTACGCATGAATGCTGTTTTTCTTTCCTTATTGTCTTGAAATGGAAGTAAGTAGATGACAAACATATGTATATATATACATAAATCCAGTAGCTTTATAATGTCATATATTTCATTATTATTTCTTATATATACATTATAATCATTCTTAAATGGTTAACATGGAGAATGAATCTCATCGCGTCGTGGAGACGGTAGTCCGTACGTACGCACGAGCGATGATATCATTTCTATAAATATTGAATTGAATTGAAGTGGATTATACAATATATCAGAATCAATATGATGTTTTAATAACTATGTATAGTTATTCTTTACACCATTATACCCATCCATGTAAGGTGGTGGTGGAAAATAGATTACACCACGGCGTGGAGACGGTATTCCGTACGTACGCACGCGCGGTGATTTCTTTTTCCGTAGGATGGATAGATGGTGAAATAGGGTTGTTTCATACTTATAATAACATATCAGTATATGAGTGATACTGATGTTATTACTTCATAATGAAACAACCTAATAAGAAGAAGTGGAAGAAGAAATAAAGATGAAAGAATTGGTAACGGTAATTACCTCTTCTTTGAAGTGCCTCTTTGAGACCTCCTCTTAGGGCACTAAAATTGGTCTTTGAGGAAGACCAGAACCTCTAGGATGTTTCTAGGGAAGTGGAGAGGAGAAATTGTCAGGGGTTGGCCGAGATTGAGTGCTCAAATTGGTGTGAGGAGGAGGGGGAGGAGGTGTCCTTTTATAGGGGAGGAGAGGGGCACCTTAGGAATATCTCAAAATATTATTTTATATTAAAGTAAAAATCGGTTTATAATGGTTCCAAAGGGTCTTATTTCGAAGCTAAAGTGGGGATGGGTCGAAATCCTATCAACCAATAGGATTTAGACAAGTTTAGGGTATTATGTTAACCTTATCAATTAGATTTAACTCTAAGTTAAATAATTTAACTTTTACCGTGTCTTTTTGTTTTCTTTCACTATATGGTTAATACACTTACTATAACATGCCAAACGAACCCCAAATTGTATATTATTAATACATATATCCTTATCTAAGTCATTTGGCCGAACCTTAGATTTTTAGGAATAAAATAACAATTAATAATATAATATTTGATTTAAAAACTATTTTGTGTCAATTTTGACACTATTTGATATATGATTTTTGTGAAAGTCATAAAAGAATTATATGTTCGAACCAAGTTGATTAAATCAACACTAATATATCATAGTAACCTAGAAAATTAGTGGAATTCATAAAAAGTCTCAAATTACATTTATTTTGGTGTTTATAAAATCAATTATGTCAATATTTCATTAATAAGATAATTACTGCATCATCATTGTGTCATAAATAAATTGAATTATTTAAAGTCTAAAAATTACAAATAAACTATCATTATGTAGGAAATCTTTTTATCTTTCTAATGAATATTTATAGTCGAATTTATCTTATGTATAACCCCATATTAAAAATGTTTTAGTAAATAAACTTTGATTTTAACTCTTTTAACTCTTCTTTGAATTAAATCATAATAAATGTCCTAATCTAATCCAAGTGGGCCTAAATGGTCATATTATATTCATAAGGTTGTTTTTGGCCGAATTACACTTATCCAATAGAATTAGGACATGTGTTAGGGTAATAGTAATATCATATTTACCCTTAGTTACCCTATTTACTATTAACCGTGGTAAAAAAAAAGTAAAAAGTTACTATTCACCAAAAATTATTTTCATCTCATTGAACCACATTTTAGTCCTTGATATTAACCGTGTCTGTCGGATTTTCGAAATTCCGTTCACAGAAGTGGTAAAATTAAGTTTTATGCAAAATTCAGTTTTTAACCTACCACTTAGTAGTTTCACTATTCATCAAAAATTAATGTTTTTCAGAACAATGCTAAAATTTCATCCTAAGCTATATTTCATATTCCGAATTCAAAAATGAAGTCTATTTTACCATATTCATAACATAGATGTTGCATTAATTAATTTTATAATTAAATCCCACTGTTAAAACAAATAGCGTGTTTTTAAGAAACAATATCTATCAAAAGATTGACACTTGTTTATGTCTGGTTTAAATGTAAAATTACATACAATGACCAACATTGTATTGAATTGTAAAAATATATTCTAAATATAATTTAAAACCACTCAAATTAATAATTTATCACTATTAATTATTTCGATTAAAAAAGTTGTTTTTAATTAAAATTTAGTAATTTTCACTATTCATCAGAACATGAAAGTTATCCGAAAAGTACCAAAATTTCACCCTAAGCTAATTTCGATATTACGAATCCAAAAATGAATTCCATTTTGAAAAATAAAATTTACTAAATTTCAAAAAGTGGTTATTACTATTCATAACGGCTAGTTTTAATAATATCTTAATAGCATATCGTTGTTTAGCGAAACTCGGTGTTGCGTACAACACACGCTATCGAGGATGGTTGTGATTGCGTGTAATTCAAGCCAGGTCAGAGAAGTGTATTGTGAAAGATCCTTTTGGTGTAGAGTATAACACAAGACATTAATAAAATTAAAAAGAATATTTTTCATAAAATCTCGGGCTGTTACATTCTACCCCCCTTAAAATGAATTTCGCCCTCGAAATTCGTCGGGGTTATAAATGGTTTACTATTCGAAAGTTTCTTTAATAGAAACCCACATCGTAAAAAGGAATACCAAAACTTGTCTTCAAAAACTAAAGTATGAAATGTAATGATTACCCAAATAAACTAATCACTGGGTTTCCACATAGGTGAAAATATGGATATGGAAGAGAAATCTAACCATCATTGGAGAGTGGTAGAGAACATGGCTATGAAAAATCCAGTAATCACAAATCCATAAATTTGTGACGATCTATGGTACCATCTGATTCATCAGGTATAAGATCACTAGGACAACATTTTTGGTTTTCAAGATCATTTTCCCTAAAGTTGAAAATTTGAATTAGAATAAATACTTACTTTATTTTGGTACAGTCGCACTATTGTTCGTGCCTTGAACAATTTCCACTTCATCTCTTAAATAAATGAAGTTGAATTTGTTATTCGTGAAGTGTTAGCAAATCATGTGATAGAATGACGGGTCATTCCATCTGTCTCAAACAAAAGGTTTGAAAAGTTTTAAGTTCATCTTATGGCTAGATTAATTGTATATGGTTCCAAAAATGAACTTATACTTCATATATCATACCGCTTAATAAAATAAAACTAGTTTCTACTAAACAGGGACTTCCTGTAGGTTAGTGGTAGGCGATAAAGGCCAGTCGCACTTCGGTTGTGGGTTCGATTCCCACAGCCTTGTCCGAAGCGATGGGCTGTCGCCCGTCCTGCAGGTTGTCCTTTTTCTAAAAATATATTACTATAACATCCCATAATATCGAAAAACTTCTATCCTTAAACAATACTAACTTATGTCCAACATAATCCATTCCAATCTTTAGTCCTATCCATAATACTGCAGTCCATTCACATAACATAGTGAAAACGATTACCAGAGATTTAATACCATCGTTGATCCCCATATATCATAAGATATATCTTGTTGGACACATTCCAAACATTCAAAGGCCTTAATCTTGTACTCTCTTGAATACCCATTGAACCTTAGTGAAAACATGAATGCAGTTAAAAGTTAACACTTTCCACATACCAAAATCCTCAAAATTCTATATACTCAAACCATGATATCACTTGGTCCTTATATCAATCATGAGCTCATGAATACTGTTAAACATTTCATTTTCTCGTTTTCCCTTCATTATGCGCATAATATCTCAATCACTTTGAATGCCACATTAGACCAATACATAAATATTCCAATATTCCATGATACAACATTATTTTGGAATCCCATTACATAAACACTTAATCATACCACCACATCGTTGTCATATTCAACATTGCCAATAGTGATCGCATGTGACTTCCCTTTGTCCTTTGCCTTAAGCGGTTGCTCATGTCAATCATCACTAACCCTTGGATTAGGGCATTTATTGGCATAATGTCCCATCTCCTTGCACTTGAAGCATTGAAGTGTTGGTTGTGCGTTCTCTGCTGTGTTTGCTTTATTCACTTCATTAGAATCATTTTTTCCATTACTTCGACACTCAGCTGCTCGATGACCTTCTTTTCCACACATAAAACATTTTCTAGTCCCTTTAAGACAATCTCCACCATTCTTCTTTCCGCACTTTGTGCATAAGGAAACATTCATCTTCTTTTCACCATTATTCTGAGATTTCTCCTTGAACTCCATCTTTCGTTTCTTGTCAAAACCATGAGATGGATATGTAACACCAACTTCCATTTCTACCTTGATAGCACAATGCACAATTTCTTCATAGCTACTGAAGTCTCTTATAGCTAATGCCCTTCGAAGACTTGGTTTTAAGCCACTGAAAAATCGATCAACTTTACTTTCTGGTTGGATGATTATTCCAGAAGCATACCTTGCAAGTCTTGTAAAATTTGCTTCATAGGTACCAACAGATTCATCATCCCTTTGCTTCAGTTCAAGAAACTCTTTCTCCATCTTTGTTCGAAGAATACGAGGGAAGTACTTATTGAAAAATAAGTTCTTGAACTCGTCCCATTCCATAGACTCAATTTCATCACTTTGCCTTGTATTCTTAATAAGATTCCACCATTGATCAGCATCTCCTTCCAAACGATACACTGCTAGGATGACTTTATCATGTTCAGAACATTGAAGAACTGAAAATATCTTTTCAGTAGTACTGATCCATTGTTCAGCCACAAGTGGATCAGAAGACCCACTGAAAGAAGGTGGACGTTGCCTCATGAAGGACTCAATAGAATATTGTTCCCTTCTCTGCTCATTTGGAAGTCCAGAATGATTCATAGCTTGTGTAAGTATAGCAATAAGATTTTGCACTCCATCTCCCATAACATTTGTTTGTTCAGGAGGGCAATCATTGCATTGTCCATTGCATTGATCAACACGGTTCCTTTGGGTTCCAGCCATCGTCTAAAACCCAAAAAGAATAGTGTGAGAGGCAAAAATCATCCTAGGGAAAACAACATAATAAAGGGGGAGTACCTTCAATATCCAACATCTTAGGTTTAATTCTATGATCGTTAGCGTAATTCTATTACTATAACCTATACGTTTTCTTATCCCTAGGGACATCCCTAGACATACCTTAGAAATATCTCTAGGGATCTCACTAACGTTTTCGCATCCTAGTTTCCAAAGGTTGACTAAACCTTTCCTCTGATACCAACTGTAGAGACCCGTATCTTGACTTACATGGACATTACATTACTTTTGCGGAATACTTAGTACATAACAAAAACACACACACAATTATCGTAATAGTTTAGTGTCTTTGGAAACTCGGAACGTAATCTTCTAAACGTGGTGAAAGATCTTCAATATATCCCATAAAGATCTTCCCCTTTTTTTACCTAAAACCTTTCTTTATATCCTGGGGAAAAGAAAACATAAAAGGGTGAGCTCAAATGCTCAGTAAGGGTAAACAAAAGAAATATCAATCACATCATATACATAAGAACATAGCTTTTGGAAATCTTAACCTGCAAAAGAGCTCATAATATCATAACATGGGATAAATCATAGAAGTGAAAATGAAATAATAACTTAAAACATTACTCATTGTGGCATACACACATAATCATAGAGAATCATTTCTTGTTAGTCAAGACTCATTGCCAAGACTATCTTAGTGGACAAAGTCCCTTTCTGAATCGAGTAATCCTCGTTTCAGTCCTGTTTCACTGAACCGGTATAACCTACCATTCCTGCCATGTCTATCTCATGAGATATAAAATCTTTACCCAATGCATTGGAGGGAGATATAGGTCCCACCCATCTCTTAATGAATCCTTTCTTATGTGTGCCACAAAATCATAAATCATACATCATTGCATAACCCATGTAATAAAAATGGGATTCTTAAACAACATGACATCATAAAACCATTCATATAAGATAAAGGAATTCATAAACATAATTCCATCACAACATAGTCAAATCAATGTAAAAATATGGATAGAAACAGAACCCTTTATTATCTTATATGGAAAATAATTTTGATAAAACACTTGAATTGAATTCTTGAGGAAAATATCCTTTCTTCTTCAAAATCAATTTCTTTTCACAAAACAACATTCAATTTTAAAAGAAAGAGATTTTATTGAAAATAGTCATGAAATATTTTAGAGTAAGCTTCATGAAGATAAGGCTTTATAAAACAGTATAAATCCGTTCGTGCCGTATAAGTTAAAAAAAACATTCTTCTCGTACTTTTGTCGGAAAAGTCAAAAAGTACCTCGTATGAAAAAGCGACAAAAGATTCCTTTCATATTCTTTACTAAAAACTCACCGAAGAGTAAAATTGGATTTAAACTATTGTAAGTGGATGGAAACAATATTACATATTGAAGGAACATGGACGTGGATGATAAAATACACCCCAGTAAATACTTACGAATAAACAATCTCGGATAAAAATGAGATTGTGATATTTCCCTTACCTTATGTCCGACTTGCTTTGTAAGTGTCCGAACCTCCTGTATAATGATTTAAATCATGTTATTGACTTATTCCAGAATCATATTCATTGTTATGATAGCATATATGGTTCACTTATGACATTATATTACCCTTTCTTTTGTAAATTCCATGTTAAAGAAGCGTTTTGGGTAAAATCGTTTCATTTATCGTAGGTGTTTTGACTTGTTGTTCTTGACATCATTATTACTTATATCATGATTTACTTACTTCCAGAATATAAAATATGATTTATATATCATATATATTCAGTATATATATATATAATAGATAGATAAATAAAATGAAAAACACCGTTCATGGAGACGGTAGTCCGTACGTACGCATGAACGCTGTTTTTCTTTCCTTATTTTCTTGAAATGGAAGTAAGTAGATGACAAACATATGTATATATATACATAAATCCAGTAGATTTATAATTTCATATATTTCATTATTATTTCTTATATATACATTATAATCATTCTTAAATGGTTAACATGGAGAATGAATCTCATCGCGTCGTGGAGACGGTAGTCCGTACGCACGCACGAGCGATGATATCATTTCTATAAATATTGAATTGAATTGAAGTGGATTATACAATATATCATAATCAATATGATGTTTTAATAACTATGTATAGTTATTCTTTACACCATTATACCCATCCATGTAAGGTGGTGGTGGAAAATAGATTACACCACGGCGTGGAGACGGTATTCCGTACGTACGCACGCGCGGTGATTTCTTTTTCCGTAGGATGGATAGATGGTGAAATAGGGTTGTTTCATACTTATAATAACATATCAGTATATGAGTGATACTGATGTTATTACTTCATAATGAAAAAACCTAAGAAGAAGATGTGGAAGAAGAAATAAAGATGAAAGAATTGGTAACGGTAATTACCTCTTCTTTGAAGTGCCTCTTTGAGACCTCCTCTTAGGGAACTAAAATTGGTCTTTGAGGAAGACCAGAACCTCTAGGATGTTTCTAGGGAAGTGGAGAGGAGAAATTGTCAGGGGTTGGCCGAGCTTGAGTGCTCAAATTGGTGTGAGGAGGAGGGGGAGGAGGTGTCCTTTTATAGGGGAGGAGAGGGGCACCTTAGGAATATCTCAAAATATTATTTTATATTAAAGTCAAAATCGGTTTATAATGGTTCCAAAGGGTCTTATTTCGAAGCTAAAGTGGGGATGGGTCGAAATCCTATCAACCAATAGGATTTAGACAAGTTTAGGGTATTAGTTTAACCTTATCAATTAGATTTAACTCTAAGTTAAATAATTTAACTTTTACCGTGTCTTTTTGTTTTCTTTCACTATATGGTTAATACACTTACTATAACATGCCAAACGAACCCCAAATTGTATATTATTAATACATATATCCTTATCTAAGTCATTTGGCCGAACCTTAGATTTTTAGGAATAAAATAACAATTAATAATATAATATTTGATTTAAAAACTATTTTGTGTCAATTTTGACACTATTTGATATATGATTTTTGTGAAAGTCATAACAGAATTATATGTTCGAACCAAGTTGATTAAATCAACACTAATATATCATAGTAACCTAGAAAATTAGTGGAATTCATAAAAAGTCTCAAATTACATTTATTTTGGTGTTTATAACATCAATTATGTCAATATTTCATTAATAAGATAATTACTGCATCATCATTGTGTCATAAATAAATTGAATTATTTAAAGTCTAAAAATTACAAATAAAATATCATTATGTAGGAAATCTTTTTAGATTTCTAATGAATATTTATAGTCGAATTTATCTTATGTATAACCCCATATTAAAAATGGTTTAGTAAATAAACTTTGATTTTAACTCTTTTAACTGTTCTTTGAATTAAATCATAATAAATGTCCTAATCTAATCCAAGTGGGCCTAAATGGTCATATTATATTCATAAGGTTGTTTTTGGCCGAATTACACTTATCCAATAGAATTAGGACATGTGTTAGGGTAATAGTAATATCATATTTACCCTTAGTTACCCTATTTACTATTAACCGTGGTAAAAAAAAAGTAAAAAGTTACTATTCATCAAAAATTATTTTCATCTCATTGAACCACATTTTAGTCCTTGATATTAACCGTGTCTGTCGGATTTTCGAAATTCCGTTCACAGAAGTGGTAAAATTAAGTTTTATGCAAAATTCAGTTTTTAACCTACCACTTAGTAGTTTCACTATTCATCAAAAATTAATGTTTTTCAGAACAATGCTAAAATTTCATCCTAAGCTATATTTCCTATTCCGAATTCAAAAATGAAGTCTATTTTACCATATTCATAACATAGATGTTGCATTAATTGATTTTATAATTAAATCCCACTGTTAAAACAAATAGCGTGTTTTTAAGAAACAATATCTATCAAAAGATTGACACTTGTTTATGTCTGGTTTAAATGTAAAATTACATACAATGACCAACATTGTATTGAATTGTAAAAATATATTCTAAATATACTTTAAAACCACTCAAATTAATAATTTATCACTATTAATTATTTCGATTAAAAAAGTTGTTTTTAATTAAAATTTAGTAATTTTCACAATTCATCAGAATATGAAAGTTATCCGAAAAGTACCAAAATTTCACCCTAAGCTAATTTCGATATTACGAATCCAAAAATGAATTCCATTTTGAAAAATAAAATTTACTAAATTTAAAAAAGTGGTTATTACTATTCATAACGGCTAGTTTTAATAATATCTTAATAGCATATCGTTGTTTAGCGAAACTCGGTGTTGCGTACAACACACGATATCGAGGATGGTTGTGATTGCGTGTAATTCAAGCCAGGTCAGAGAAGTGTATTGTGAAAGATCCTTTTGGTGTAGAGTATAACACAAGACATTAATAAAATTAAAAAGAATATTTTTCATAAAATCTCGGGTTGTTACAGTAAATGTCTCCATCAGTATGATTGTGTTTATTTGGTGATACTAATATCATGGATTCTATAGAATATGTCCATTGATTCAGACCTATCTCTTCAATATGATTTATGGGAGTCACATAATTGGTGTGGAACTATTTGAAAGGATCAATTGGGTCCGTCTCCAAACCATTCAGGGAATTAATTCAACAAAACATTTATATCAATTGTTCTTACATTCCCTATAGTAGAATACATCCTCAATGTGTTGTGATTAATAGGATTTAAATGAAAATTTTTAATTTAGAATTTTCCCAAATTTACCATTTACGTAATATTTGAGGCACTAGTGGAATGATAAAGGAATAAAAATACGTTGATGTAACGAAGGTCTTCCCATTAGAACATTAAAGGTTGTATCATGGAGAACAACCATAAAGTCCAAGTCAGATGTGAGATCCCCAAACAGACTCCTGTGTTTCATTATGAAAATTTTATTTATCAAATTCATATCAAAACATAGTAACATTACAGCAGAGGGAAAAAATTGAGATATATGTTAAAACCCAGTTTACATGGTGTACTGATCAGGATACAGTTTCCTCATGAGTTGTTGTCAATAAAGGATCATCAAATATCAATTTTAATTATAAGGCTGTATAAAAATAATGATATGACATGTCCCTATATGATGAAATCATGGTCTTGTTCTATGAAACATGATCTTGTGGAATTTCGGAAGATCATTATCCTTTGGATATACATCAGTAGAGAAAAATTTGACTTAATATTCCTATGGTCTTGTCAAGGCCTCTATGAGTGCTTCCCAAAGATATTTTGATGGACTCAAATAATCCAAGAATGATAACTTGACCATAAAATGGGATAATTTCATTAAAATTTCACACATATAGTCCAATTTTCTACACTTCTTATCTTGTGGATGCTATTTTCATGGAACATTGGGACCTAATGTACTTTATGTGGTCGGAACATCCCTTAGTGTCAGAGGTGATGTTGCTTATTCCTTGGTGTATTAGTATGACTAGGTCTATCAGCACACCAAGGATGATTATGTGATTGAATCACTTATAGTAGACCGTATAAGATGATTGTGTAGAAACCTGGGTTTTAACCTGTCTAAATTTTTGATATTTCTAAGAATATTTTTGAAGCTATATGCTGAGTTGGCACATGATTCTTGGGGCCCATATAGCCTTGGAGTAGTGATATTAAAATTAATAAATATATTTTATCATGTGTGAATTGTTTAACATGAAATGGGGGATAAAACCAATGGTTATTCGGGGATTAGAATTATGTGACCACAATTGAGTTAAAAATGTAATGTTTACCGTTGGTGCGATAGAATCTTTGTTGGGGTCAGGCATCTGTTCAAAGTTGTGTTTTCCACGGGGTGTTAAATGGAAGAAATTATTTTAATAAAATTAAAAAATATCCATTACCACTATTTTCTTTCGTGAGATACAAAGATGGATCCACTACACATTTCTCCTTATAGAGATGTACTACCAAAGGACTAAATTTAGGAAACAAAGCACCTCTGATCTATGATCTTGATAATGTTTTCTCCCAGATCATGCAACAATAACTCCCAAGTGCCGATTCAACCAGAAAGAATTCAAGTTTCTCCATGAGATAGAGGATTTTATTTTTAGACCCAAATCCTTTTGTTTTTCATCATTTTAAGGATCTAGTTCCCTTAGAGGATTCTACGGACACCATGGGGACCGATCTATGTGTTTTGGAGTAAACGGGGGTGATTCACCGTGTTAATAAGGAAATTAAAATACTAATTCTTATCTACATGGATTCTAGTGAAGTAGATCACATTGTGTGTTCTTCCCATTCAAGGAAAATTATGTTTTGGATTATAAACAATATATTAGTGTTACAAACCATGTAGTGAGCACATATCATATGGCATGAGGACATGGATAATGAAGCCATGGGAAAATACATTGCTATATAAGAGTACATGGATAGAGTAAAAGAGAATAGGGTGATGGACATAGATATGAGAAGATGGAATACTAAGGGGTATATTTATCCATTAAACTCCTTGTACAATGGGTACATGACTTGTGATCGTCATGGATTATTGAGCCATGTGAAAGGAAGACATGGTCAGGGACCTATTGAGGAGAGATATGCATTGTACCAATCGTACACTATAGGTATTCCAACATTCCAAGCCAATTTTTTCTAAAAAGGACATGATTTTTTGTTTAGTATGGGTAACACACCATGTAGAACATAGTAATCCTCATTCAGAGTCCTCTAGTAAGAGTTACTGGCCCGCATATCACCTCCATTGGGGCTCGAATTCAAACCTATCAGTAGCTTATCCTTAGAGTTTTTCGACATGGATCTTGATGGGGGACCTAGTTTGGGACTATAATATAATAGGTATTGTGATTCTGTGAGTATCATGGGTTATAAATATTAGGTAAAGTGGTGGTTTAGTGAGTTCCCTTGGTCTATACCTATGAGGGTATGTGAGGAATTGTTTCCTTGGTGGAAAGTTTTGATCCACTCGATTGGATAAGATTGAATTGAGTTGTAAAATCCATATAGAGAGCATGTGGTGGGATCCTATATCATATGGATAGATTTTTTTCATCCCTATAAAGAGGTTGTGGTGGGATCCTCTAGCTTATCATCTTCCCTAGATCAGTTTCCATGAATCCTCCTAAGAAACAATACATGGGAGGTGATCCCTGGTATAACAGGATATCCCTGTAGGGTTTTCAGAATATCCAAGTATACTATGGCCAGCATAATAAGTGGTTTTTGTAGGGCTATGTCATATTTTAGTATACAGTCACCTACCTAGAAGTTTATCTCATTATGGTTTGTTGAATCGAATATTTTTGATCCACTAATTCATAATTTATAATAGATGGGGATTTTAGATCATCTTACCAACACAACATGGTGACGATCCTCTATAAATTTGATATGATATCTATGATGTCATATTGGGTATGTAGTTCCCCTTATAACATCCTAGGGGTTATCCTATATTTTATTGAGATATTATTTATTATTGGATTATGTATGTAGTGTCCCTTAGTGGATCCAAGGAGTGATCCCCTATCCAAGGAGAAGTCATTTATTATTTTCCAAACATTGTTTGTATTATCCCTCAGAGGATCTTGGGAGTGATCCAATTTCTATGGAATATGTCCTTATGTGGTTCTAGTAGTTTTAGTAGTGTCCCTAATTAGGTACGGGTGAGATCTCCTATCTGTGTTGTGGGATCAGATGGGTTATAGTTTGACTTTTATCATGGGGAGATCTTATGAGTGTGTCTTCTTGGATGTGTTTTTTTACGATGGTGGTGTTGTGGTATCAGCTTTATGATAATAGATTGATTGGTATCTCTTAGGAATACCATCAGGGAAGGTAGCTTTGTACCTGATATAATAAAATATCATTAAATAGTTTCATTAAGGATGAAATAGTTAATGTAGTGTGTTCTCATGGTCGACTATAACATTCTATCCTCAAGTAGAAACCTATCACTAGTTGTGAGGTTGAAACCTCCTATGACATGGAGTCTGAGAAGACTATATATAGTTTTTTGGTATTTTTTTCTGTGTTGTCACACCTTGGATGAAACTCCACATGGTATGATCTATCTACTCATATATATTATAAGATGGATATGATAAGATTTCTCTCTAGTTTGGGTTCCCTCTTGCTGGGTAAAGAATACTGATTCTTATAAGTTTCTCGATTTTATTTTGGGTATATAGGGAACCTAAAGAGTATTTTTATACACAACCATTTATGGAATTTTCTCACACATTTTTTCTCTTGCAAGGAAAAAATGAATTTCAATTGAGTACGAGTAGGACCTAAAGCAGACAAAGATTAGTGAGTGAGAACGACCAGGGTGTTCACATTATCTTGTACAAGGTGATTTTCAGTGGTTGAAACTAACAATGATCCCCATCATATGAGAGTGTTAGAATAATTTATTGTATACCTTTGGTGGGACTTTATTTTCAATTTTTTAACTCTACTAGACTCTGGATGGGATAGTTTTATGCATTCATTTTTTTAGTTTATATATCTCTACATTATATCATGGAAGTGTATATGGGTGTGTGAAAACATGTTATATAGGTTAAGGCCTCCCTTGTGTGTGAAATTTATAATTGGTGTCATATTCTAGACCATGGAATATTGAGGTGGGAATAGGGAGTTTTTATTTGATACATGCCTGATTAGGTCTTGAAATATTACTATCAAAGGAGGATCCACCATTGGGACCACATTGTGTAGTTGGTCTGGCAATGATCATGGTTTGGGTTGCATGGAGATGACATTAATGTGTTTCGAGTTCTGATTTTACGTCAAGGAATCTAGTGTTGGTTTGTAATTCAATGTATCCATTCACCAGTACTCTGATAACCTACCTTTTGACATGGTATAATAGGGAACCGGTCATAGGGAAATGTTGGTACATGAATCATATAAGACATGGTTTTTGTTTTTACTTTTTCTAGTTGAGTAAGAAACACATATATAAACATTTACAATGGTTAATCTTGATTATTTTTATGAATTCTTCCATGGATATACCCATATAGGGTTCCACATAAGGATTGTGCTGATGATCCCCCATGAGATGAGGCTTTATGTATGAAACTGGTTCTGAGGCAGGACCATTGAATGGTCTTCTAGTTGAGCCACCACCCATTGAGAAATATGCTGTAATAGAAGTTTAGGATAAGTATGTACCAAGGTTGAGTGTGCTAAATGAGTTACATAGACAATGAAATCATAGGTATCATGTTGATATAGTATACCAGGTAGTTGTTTCATATTATGAAGTGGTTATGTGATTTTTCCACCTTTTGAGGACTTCTAATGATTATATGGTGGTCATAGAGATGATCCCTATAATGGGTTCATCAAGTTGATTGTAAAATCCTATGATTCAAACCCATGATGAGGAAATTATAACATGGGTAGAGTTTGAGAGTATCTTATGGGAGTATTTCTATCAATCCACACTGATTTTGGTACATATCCAACAACTTCTCTATATTCAATAAGATAACATGATCATTGTAGAGTTTTCAGTGTGCTTAATAAACCTATCATAATAATACCTAGATATGGTTTGAAATCATTTTGTAGAGAAAGTAGATTCAAACAGGACTTGCGCTGAGAGATGAAGGTTTCAGTAGTGGCATTGTGTATTCCCACCTATATTGGATTTCTTGAGAGATCCCTCATAGGGGAAAGATTTCCAGATGAGAAAAATATGAATTTTAGTACTTGTTATAAAGGATCGTAGGCCTCAGTAGTGAGTATAAAACAACATGATTAGGGATCCACACGTGTGAGACACTTGAGGGAAAATTCTAGGATAGAGGTTCTGAGGATCATATGTTCTATTAAGATATTGGTAAACTAAAGGGGATGAGGAATTCCACTTTTATCCACTATGGAAATCATACTAGAGAATTTCCAACCCGTCGTTCTGTTTATAGGAATCTAGTTGATGGACCACCATGGAAGAGGAATCATATTTAGAAAGTATGTCTGCAGGATGGTAGATGTGATGGAGGAGTGGGTAGAGTAGTAGAAGGTGGTAGATGGTTGGAGTTTCCTCCTTTACCCATAGGTGGTCCATGCTAGGCTCATTGAGCATGAGGAAGGGAACAATGAAAACTGTAGTACATATAAGCCATTGAACAGGAGGCTCCAATTATGGATAGAGGAACTATCCATTTAGTTTCAAAATTCAGCATTAGTATTGATAAACACAATTGTGGGGTAGTCTTTTATATCAACTTCTTGCTCGATGTTTGTTCAAGGTGATAGTCGACATCGATGTAACCCTGTAATGAAGGCACGAGGATGAGCTATCCTATACCCACATAGATTTTTTTTGAAATTTTTATCACTCAGAGGAAGATTCACTTCCACCCAAATAAGATAGTGTCATGTTGTGGTGGATGAGTCCATCTGACTTTTTTGTTTGGGGGAGGGTTGTGTGTTGGATTTTTTAAAACATTTCCTGGTAAGAACCAATGTGTGTACATATGAATAACTATATTTTGGATGGTACTCTCAATAATTGGATTTCATCTTTTTAATGTGAGACACTTTAAAAATAATGGTTAGTTTTTCTGTGGATGAGAACTCATAAGGATATGTGACACATTCTCCACTAAGACACACTCTTGTGATGTGATGAAAAAATATTTGAGAAATTCATTACCACATATAGTGGATTATATCAATTTTTAGTGGATAATTTACTTTGAAATATTTTTCTGGAGTAGGGTTTTGTTGGTCTATGTGTTGGGATTGAATGGTGTTTTACAGCTAGACCCTATGAGAGTAGATTGAAATGGTATTTGGTGTTTTCCCACCTTTCCTAGCTGAGGAGACATGTTCCCACTATGCTTCTTGATGTCAACCTAGTTTATCTATACATCATGTGTGGTTGAGCCTTAGGGTCTCAATGTGTGTGTTCATAAGGATCACATGAACACTTTGTGGCCTTTATGGTTGTCTTTATGAGCTCTCTATAGTGGGAGCACATGTTGAGAGCTCAGTTTTCTCCCCATATTCCAAGGATTTCGTTTTTAAAGAATTCAAAGAAATTTCGAGAGGTTGTATTGAATTTTTTTGACATATAAGACATCTGGATATGTCTTAGAATATTTCCTAAGTCAGGGACTAAGTGATAATGGGATTCTAGGGTCCGAATATCTATGAAGCACTTATATGGAAAATATTAAATATTTTTTTTATGCATGTGAAATTTATGTTGAAATAATGAATAAATCTGGATAGAAGTATCATAACTGAATTCTGAGACCACCATTGAGTTCAAAACGTCATGTTTACCCAAGGAATAACAAAAATATTATTTTTTCCATGGTGTCAGATCAGAGGTGTTTTAGTAAAAGGGTGTTAAATGGATGATAATATTTTAATAAAATTAAAACATTATCCCTTACCTCCCTCAACCTTATTGATACACATATAAGGAGACCATATTCCTTTACATTGGGATCTAAAGATAACCCAAGGATTCAATCATGGAAACGAGGAACTGCTGGTCTTTGATCTTGACGGTGATTGATCCTAGATCATGCTGTAGTAGCTCCCAAGAGCCATTTCAAACTCGAAGCATTGATTTTTCCACATTAGAAAGTAGGATTATAGTTTTCTTAATTATACAATTTTTAATTTTTTATGGTTGTAGATCCCTTAGAAGATTGCAAGGGACCCCATTAATACATGTTTTTATTGATCAGGGATATTCCTAAAATGATACCAGAAACCATATAACATCATATTTCTTAAAAAATATTTTTTTATCATAGAAATGATACATCACATCCTTTTTCATACATTTCACCTAAATTATTATAAACATAATTTTTCTAAAAAAAATTCGTTATGAATATATTATTGTTTTCCAATTATTTATTGGTGTTCACATAAACTCCATAAATAGATTGTTTGAGCAGTTTTTTTCATAATCATATGCTTTTTACATAATCGTGAAAATATAACATTAATTATTATCCCAGTAAAAATGTATTTTTGTATAATCTACCATTATTTAATTATATGCCCATTTATTTTAAAAGGGGATTTCACATTTTGATTAATGAATGAATTTTGAATATTTTCTTTAGTGATTCTATTTGAAAAATATATTAAACATTTTTTCATACATGTGTTATTATGATGTGTTTAATGAAATAGATTTCATATTAATAGATTATTTTTGAAGTGATATGAAAATTATTTTCATGTCATACTCATAATATGGGATTTTTATTGGTGGGGTCTTATATCACCCACCAATGCATTAATTAATTGTTTATATATCGTGATAATGGTATTCCTGAGTGTTAATTTAGTTTCATGTTATCTTGGGAACTGATGGAGTGTCTCCTGAACTTTATGTTCAATATAATATGGTATATGTAAAATTTGAAGGATGTCTTATAGATTTATATGTATTCTCATGACTATTTTATGATTTCCTTTCTCATGATTATTGAATATATATTTTTATTAATGTATTATTGTGTGTCAACTTTTATACCATGATTTGTAACATAATATTTTATTGTTATGATTTTTTATGTATCATGTTTACACACAAATGCACATATTATGCTTGCTTATGATTACAAATTGATTCAATTAATGTTTACTATTATAGAACACCAGAACTCACCACTTATAATGTTTCTATCTCCCACAATTATAAAAATAATAAAAATATGAATTTTATAAAAGAATGTATATTGTGGATTATTAACGGGATATGTTGAAGTCTTATTCCAGAATATGAAGTTACCAATAATGGGAATAATATTAAAGGGAAATAAAAGAAATTTGTTTTGTTAATTAATTATTTAATTAATTAATTAATACTCTAAAATTAAATGTTCATGGAAAATTATTGTAAGGACATATTTTATATTATTCATGTAATTACCATATGATTTGATATCGGTTATCATAGTTGAAAATATAGTAGTGTTTAGATATCATTAGATATTTGGATATCATTGATTAAGGGAAATATATGTTTTTCAAATTTCCCCAATGTATGATATGTTAATTTTTATATTGTTGTTAAATTAATAGATAATAATTTAGATTTGTTGAGTTAATATTCTCAATATTAGTAGAAGTTATCTTTGATGAGAACCCTTTGGTTATGTCTATAAGATAATTTTCTATCGGATAATATCATGATCAGTAGAAAAAATTGACCATGTGTGGGTTTTCTTATTGAAAAATCATGTTTGGATATAATATGTTGATGTAGTATCCAACACCTATGTTAATAGGTTTAATATACATTAAAATGGTTTATTGTGTATTTAAATAATAATAACATAGTGTAGGACAATGGGGCCTAACTACACACCTAGTTTGACACTCTCAAGTGATATATTCTTTAGTCACACACATTAAAATTATTAACCATTATGAAGGATTTATTTATTAATTAAATTAAGTGAATTGTATAATAATTTTTGGAGAATTTGAATTAATGTAACCAATGTTGAACTGAATGTGTTATAGAATTATCAATGTATACAATAGTTGAAATGAAAATATTATATGTTGAAATAAATGATCCATTATAGAAATAATCTAATAATAGGTCTTTTATGTTAACATACAATGAAAATTTGGTATATTTTCTGAACCATTTTTTATTACTTAATTAAAACCTGATCATGAGGATAATTATAAGAAATGTATGTTTTAAAAACACACTAGGAATTATAACTGAATAAGGATTTGAGGTTGAAAACAGTATAGATATTTATCACATATATTTTCATTACTTACAAATATTTATCAATGTTATTCAGTTATATTCAAAATGTCATGAGTGTTAAGTGAATCATAAAAAAAATCATCAGTTATGTTTCATTAATGTTATGGAAATATTTTTTAAATTTTATCAATAAACATGAAATGTGATTTTGAAACAAGGTAATATTTTTCATGATAACTGTTGAAAAACACATGATTGAAGTACAAGAAACTCTTAGGTATAATAGATTCTCTAGGGTAAACAAATAAAAATAATCTCGATTTTAAATAAGTATTCTAGATAGTATTACTATCATTGGGATTAATAATTAATTCATGATAGTTTTACTAATATTTTTCACAGTAATTATATTTTATTGATAACAGTATGATTTTATAAACTAGAAATTATATATAAGAGTTACTTTTGATGTAATATAATATTTCCCAGTAGTTAAATGTTTTATATATTCAACTTCTTTCTGTAAAGATATATTCCATATAATATACGATTAGGGTATGAATAATCAATGATGACTGGGGAAATATAAGTATATAGATATTTCTTATGATAGTATTTTAAATACCACATTGGAATTTATAACTATTATAATAAATATGTTATGAATACTCTCTCGTAGTTCCATAAGTGAGTAATAATTATAATTTTGAAGATGTAATTTAATCAAGGGGTATAATGTGGTGACTTAAAA
This sequence comes from Viscum album, assembly GCA_963277665.1. Taxonomy (NCBI): domain Eukaryota; kingdom Viridiplantae; phylum Streptophyta; class Magnoliopsida; order Santalales; family Viscaceae; genus Viscum; species Viscum album. The sequence continues at coordinate 32,414,038 of OY728159.1, forward strand.
TTTTGGATCATTTAAATAGATAAATTCTTCCACAACAATTATCACACAGAACACCAAACTAATTAAACACCCAAATAGAATGACTCAATACATATTGAAAATTCATGAATTTTATTATAATTAATAGATAAAATGATAAAAATAAATTATTATAATTATTTATTATAAATATTTTTTTAATATATTTAGAATCTATCCTTTCGATGAACTATTTAAAAAATGGGAATCATGTTTTACCTTAAATTTTAAATTAACAATAGTTAATACATAATAATAGTAGTTGATGATTATATTTAAAAACTAATGTATCAATATTTCACTATTTATAAATATTATGAAAATTGATTAAAAACACTTGATCTTTAATATGGACTTTTTTAATAAAAGAAATTTTTGTTAATATATATTATTTTCATTTAAAAGAAAATTTATAAATTATCAAATTTTATTTGGACTAAAATAAATTTAGTTCTTTTTAATTTGGGAATATTATGTTAAATAGAGTCTGTGTGATATTTTTAAATAGTATAATGTTTAGGGGAATATTGAGAAATACAATATTTATAAATGACCTAAATATTTTGGCCTTATTACTATATAAGTATTATTTAGAAATTAAGGGAAATTATTTATAAGAACGAAAATATATTTTATTCTTGAAATTTTAATTTCTAAATATTTCAATTTTAATTTAAAAATAGTTCTTTTAATTTTTCGAACATAAGATAAAATTTATAAAAAATAATTTTTTATAAAATAAGAATCGAATTTTTCAAATATTTAATTTTATCAGATTTTAAAATTGAATCAAATAAAATATATTTAAATTTTTTTATTATATGTAAATATTTTGTAATTAGAGAGGTTTTATTTTTTCTAATAAAATTATATGTTACCTTATGTAAAATATAGTTACCAGGGTAAAAGATAAAATTTAAATGTAAAAATTGGTTGGTAAATCCAAAAAAAATGTTTAAAACGGGTGTGGTAGTCTATGTATGTGGATGGTTTAGAAATTATAACTTATTTTATCCATTATATATAAATTATAATCCCCTTACATTGATATTTAGTTCCCATAATAGATATCATTTGGGTATTTAAAAAATGTCATATCTTTTTTTATAAAATATGGGCTCTCAACAACTCACATAACTTTAAATTAAAACTCAATATTTTTTCACAAATAACTAATATATAATATATTATACATTATTATAATATTTAATGAGTTTCTGGTGTTATCTTAATTCTATCCCATAAAGGATTATCCACTATTGCAAATGAGACATTTAATGAAGTGAGTTAAATGTTTCGAACCACACATTCTTTTTTTAATTTCTCTATGTGATTTCTTTCTAATAATAATTTATTACCTCTAAAATATAATCATAGAATCATTATTATCATTATAATTTTAAGTTATTACAGTTTTGTAAATTCATTATCTCCTTACCCTTTTCAATTACAATAATATGTGAATGGTACATTCTGCTGTTTACCGCCTCTACAACACAACATGTATTTTCTTCCTTAAAATTCATACTAGGAGATTACTAATGTGGAATTTAATATATAAATATCATATTAATAATTTAAATTATATAATAAAATCATAACCCATTTTAATCACATTCCAAATATATTGAAAATGAAATCTCCATTGATGTGAACGTATGGCCTACTACCTCCAGGGAGTGAATAATTTCTATCATTCAATTAAAATCCACTATACAGGGTAGTTCATGATTATTTCTTAAAATAAATGAAATAAATTTTTTTGATATCATTATTTTTTTTATAATATATTTTTATAAAATGAATTATATGACCAATAACCAACAATATTTAATTCGATCATTTAGATTAAGCATACCAAGATGAAACTATTCAATTTAAATTTTTTAATATATTAACACATATTAATATTTCATATATATGCTTTCTAATTATATTTTTTTATCATTAATATAAATTAAATTATATCATTATTCTACTTTTATATTGTTATTTAATCTAAATAACCTTATAAATTCCCAGTAATTGTGGTATGTTAATGTTTGGGTCTGTTTGAAAACTTACATGATAAATTATTTGAAATTATATCATGGATGAATATGAAAAATTAATTAACGGTACTTTAGGATTTAAATATGTAAAAAATTATTATTTTTGGTCATGTAATGGATACATGAGTATTTTACTCATTAATTATTAAAACACCCTTTAGAGGACAATAATCATTAAAAAAGTCCCATTGTCGATTTTATCTTATAGGATAATGAAAAAAGTGAACATGAAATGAAATATAAACATTAGAAAAAATTAAAATAAATACATTATAGAATCCATAATTTACAAAAAATAATAAATGTTGGTATAAGAATGCAAAATAATGTGGCTCTTATGGAACTTATTTAAAATGATCAATATTAACCCCAATGATAATCAAAAATAGTTTATAAATAAATAATATAAATAAATATAATCATTATACATGGTGTCGATAAATTGTTATGTATTGGAAAAAGGATATGAAATAAGTGATTATTTTATTTATGTTTATATATTAGGTAAGAGTTAAATATACTATATGAGGAAAAAAGGTAAATATTTCTTCATCTTCCCTAATACATGAAAATGTTGTACAACGAGATTTTTTAAAATGATATAATATATCTTTTTTTTCATTTATAACCTAATCACATTATATTTCATGATATTCATTGTTCTATTTAAGGATATACCTGTCAGGTTTTTTTTATTGAAATGATAGATAGGTTGTAAGTGGTTTCCATGGATTTAATTTTTCCTTGGGTCATTATCACTAAACTTTGGGAATTTTCAATCATGATTGATATATTATGACCTATGATGATTTTTTATTATATTTATAAAGAAAAAATGTAAAACATTTTAAAAAATTAATGTTTTTCAATGACCAGATTATTTCATTAAAAAAATATTTTGTTAATAATTACTAATTTTTATTTAAATATATTTTAATATATATCAAAATTATTCACTTTAATTATATTTATCCTCCATTTTCAGTAAATATTAAATAGAAATTTTTATATTATTCACATAATTTTATTTACCCATTTCCAAAAGGAAATGTAAATTTTTTAATCATATGGGTTTTCAACCAATATAATTTTAAAATGTAGTAGAAAAAGGGTTTTACATTATTCAAAAAAAAATATTTTTCCCCCACAAATATATTTTGATAAACATTATGTACTTCTAGGTATTCATTATTGATGTTTATATTTTCAAAATTAAATGTTTTTGATGTTTTCCAATAAATGTTTTTGAAAATTACATTAAAATCATACACAAAATAACTTCATTTGAATATAATGATTAAAATATTTCAAAAAACTCATTATATGTTTCATTATATATTTTCATATATATGAATATTTCCCCCAATATTTTTTGTAAAATAATTTATTTTTATATTTATTTAATAATTAAAATTTTAAAATTATTATAATATATCAAGAATATTTCTTCTGATCTATGTAGTTTTATTAAACTTTAGATTTTTTTTATCTAATTAATAATCCTTGAATAAAACATCTTGTTAAAAAACTATATTCTCAAAATGTTACAATAAATATTCATTATATGTATGAATTATAAAATGTTAATTTCTATCACGGAAATGTTACATGACATGATCTTCTCACCAAATCATTTACGGTACATAAACCTAATTCTTCAACCAATGTATTTAATATGTGAATGCCCTTTATTTGATTATTTTGATTATTGGGTGTTCCCCTAGATTCCATACATTAGATTATTATATATATTTTTTCTTTATCATATAAACTTTATCTATATAGTGTAAATAAATGTTCATTATTATATTAATTAAATATTATTTACCTAGAAAGTTACTTAATTTAATTAGATATATGTTTGTTCTATCTGTTTATCATGTTACAACTATTTATAAAATTATCAATGTTTTTCATAAGTGATTCCATTTGAAAATTGTATTATTACCATTTTAGTCAATGGGTTCTTAGGATTTGTTCAATGAAACACATTTCCATTTAATAGGATATGTATAATTTTAATTGTGAATGATTTTTAATTGTAATTCATAACTATAGATGATTAAGGTCGGGGTGATATATCATACGCTAGTGCATTGGTTAAGATTTAATATCTCATGAGATAGGTATTCATAAGAATGTTTTAATTTCTTTTAATAAAGGGAAAAGATTTTGTAACTCATGAGACTTACCTTACGTATAAAAATGTATGATAAAAATTTTAAGGATGTGTCATTGATTTATGATTATTATCTTGAATATGTTATAATCCAATTTTCCATATTAATTGAATCTCTTTTTATTGATGTATTATTTTACGATAAGATTTATTCCATGGTTTGTGAACTAGTACTTTTTGGCTAAATTATTTTTATGTATGTTTATTAGACATATATTCTCATATTTTGGTCACATATGAAAACAATTTTTATGGTTATCCATTTTGATCATCTAATATCTCCCCTTCTAATGCTTATAATTCTATAAAATATTAATATATGAATTACAATAAATGTGTACAAGAGTATCTTATGTGTTAAGTTAGAAGAAGATGTTGAAAAATATATATGGATTATGATGTTTTTTATAGTGATAAAAATTTCCATTTATAGAAAAATAATGAGTTTTTTAGTTAATGTTTTGTGTAAATTTTCTTGATTTATAAAACAAAGAGATATTAAGAATGTATTATATTAAAATAATTTCATTAGAAAAAGTAATTACTATAATATTAGGTTATGGTATTCATTAATTTTAAATTGTATTATATTGATAAATGGAATCAATAAATTTGTAGATGCTTCCACATTCATTTTTCATCTTGACAAACATTTCCCTTTTCATACTAACAATAATATATTCCCTTGAAAACAAGGATCCCATAATTCAATTTTCCAGAGTAATCTATTTTATTCCAAGACACTCATATTAACTAATATGTATCATATCGCATAGAGTTTTATATTCTCATCTATTTCAAAATTTCTAATCAATGATCCACCACCACACCACTTTTGGACTAGCTTTCCCAACACCTCTCCCTAAGATAATTTTTATAGTTATAATTTTCACTTATAGTATGAATAATCCTTAAATGACCACCTTAAGTGTAAAAATAGATATTGGGACATAAATGGGATTTAAATTTTGGATATTCCAAACCCGTCCTCACTAATATATCACACACTTGAGTCAAGAAATCCTTCTATATCTTGACAGTAATGTACAAGAGATTATCCAAAAGAACCTCTTACTAGGTGTAAGTCCCTACTATCTGCTGCTGGGTAATACCATTCAATTTGTTAATCTTCAAGACATAAATAAAATTATGTTTCTAAAATATTTACTACCCAACCATACCACACATTTCTTTGCCAGCGATAGATAGAATGAACCATGAAGGTCTGATTAGGTAAAAATCCCACATTGACCATTACTGGGTCCCTTTATCATATAATTCCATTCCACATGTCTTTAAACAAGATATAATATACCATAATAATATGACTATAATGTAAAACTCATATGATACCAAGTTTAATGACCTTAAAATAAGAGTTATGTGTTCTTAGATATATGGATTAAAAAGAAATATCATTTAGTCAATGATGCATAACATTAAAATGAACTATAATAGTCTATGTCACATGATAATTAAGGGAATGTTTTTCCTACTACGTTGTACTATAATATATAGGTTGTGGTTAAATTAATGGTTATAAATTCTAATCCCTTATCATAGGCTTGATCCCAACATCAACATACCAACTTCTTCCCTAGATATTGATAAATCCCATAACTCCTAGAGTTTATCTAATAAATGAGGGTAGGTTATAGAACCTATCATATATATATATATATATATACTCTAATGAATATAGATGTTCAAATCAACGAATCATTCTAGATGGTATACATCATCATAAAGGTGACCAATATAATTATAAGAAGGATTTAACTAATAAAAAGTAAATCGAAAAGGGTGTCAAATATTATACAAAAATATCATTTATTGGATGACCTTACGTTATATCCATTTGAAAATGATACCAATTTTGACGTATAATAAATTCATGTTAATGAAAAAATACCTATGAATATCATACCAAATGCCAATAAAACAAAGGAATAAATTTTATGAGGGAACACCAATAATAGACCAAAAAATAAAATTGGGTATAATTTATCTTTCCATGTTACATAATTCATTTCATACTCCATCGAGACAAACTAATCACTATTTTTACTTATATTATATTTTTTATATAAATGTATTATATAATATGATATATTATTATTTATTATGATAAACTAGGGATTATTTCAGTAACATTTACAATGAATAATTGTAACACCCTATGATGTATTCGTATCATATTTTATAATAGAACATAAATAAGGAATTATAATTATCTCATTCTTTGTGTTATATAAATATATAAATATTGATACATTAATATTTTTATGTATCTTACAACATTATGTATATTATTCCATATTATAAGCCATTCTATGATATATTGAAGTTATTATACATTATGTCAAACTCAATGTACCTATACAATTCAAAAAAATCAATATTTTTAACATCCCGTTAAATTATTTATGTTGTGCTTGGACATTTTTTTTGGGTTCTAATTTTTTGGGTGAATTGCAGGCTTCTTGAGAATGAAGAAAATTCCCATGGTTAAATGACAAAATGATTGGGTATGTATATTTTATTACATAATTTATTCATTATATCATTTTTTAAATTTGTTAAAAAGGTTTTCTTCTAGACCAATGAGACTTATTCATTGATTTGGAGGTTTTTAAATAAAACTAGTTAGCGAACATCTTGATGGAAACATTCATGTTGTAAATGAGTTACCCCATGTGAATATGTTATAGGGAATATGTCAGGAATATCATTTAGGAAATTAAAATTTCAGATATGATGAAATATTTACGAATCATGAAAGCATCAATCAATATAATATTTAAACTGAGGTGAAGTATCTTTTAGAATACTTTTTATACCTGAGATTTCACACCATGAAAGGGATTCATGATGTGAATTTTATGAATCTAGCAGTTTTAATGGTTCAACATGACAGAATATTTTTCATTTAGTGAATAGTATATGATCTAAAATATTAAAATGATTTTTTCTATTTTTCGGTGATACTACCAATTCCAAAGTCCATTGTTCTTTATTTGAATCATGTGGTGGTTTCACCACATATCTCTTATAAGTTGTATTTCTACTTCTTCATTGCATTTGGTCGTAGAGGGTGTGTTGGGAGTGTTTTTATTTCAAAATCATGATCATTTGGTGTTATTTATAGATCCCTGGTTGTTTCTTATCACACCATTACATTTAAAAGAAGATTTATTATTTTTCGACCCTCTTTGCGGATTTCCGATAAGATTCCATTATTCTTGAGGTGGATGTATCTATACTTGTCTTGTCCATACATGAATGATTGTACCTTTTTTTATATCATTTTGCGTTATTTATTGAAATGTATTTTAGTTATAGAAAATGGTATTGAATAAATATTATCATGTTTTTGTAAATTGTTTTCAATAAACATAGCATAATTGGAACCTTGGGTGATTTTAGAAATATAAATTAGTGATCCTAGTGTCCATGACACCACTAGGGGTTACTTTTTAGATATCAACAATGTGTTGTAGGAATAAATATTCATGGGAACTAAATTATTTTTAGATTATCCGTCCTTTATATGTAGTACATACTCTCATAGTAAAGAGACCATATGGTTTGATTTTTCATTTATAAATTGTTTAGGTAATGATGGTTTATTTAATGGATATATTATCACATGCTTTGTATACCTGCTCTAATTTTATACATTATATATTCCACAATTTTTTAATATTATTATAGTTTTTCAAAAACAATAAAAATGTTTAAAAATGGTTTTATTAAACTATTTATAACCTATATTGTGTTTTAATTATAAAATTAGTGCATTATAAATATTATGAATTGTATAGATTATTTTGTGGAATCTTACGGGGCTTTGTTCTCACACCATAGATTTCACATGGGGTAGTGATATTCATTTTTTGTATTAATAGAGGAATGGTAATGGAATCATGTAACATTCCATGTTCCCTTTTTATCAATTTAATTCATAGATGACGGTTTAGTGGTGACATATAGTCACATAGAGACCTATTGATCAGGTCCAATCATACTTTTCTTGTTTATCATTTTTTTGTTTAGGATGGATGGATCCTATTTAATATATTTCTTCCACATTTTCATATTGTTTTTTGTATTATATTGCTATATTCCCTACTTTGTTTCATCATTCTTGTTATAAGTCACCATGTAGTGGGACACCTTGGGAAACATGCCTTGTTATCCTCTATTATTTCGTCACTATATTGGTATCATATGAGTATTCTCAGTCTAAAATATATTAACACTACCTAATTTTGGTTCTATCTATTTGGTAGATAAAATTTAGAACCATAATAATTTTGGTAATAAATTAATCAAAGGGCTTATCTAACTCACTTCCATGACTAAATATGAATTACTATGGGTTATCATAACTCTTTTATTATTAGGTTGGATGCATGGTGTTGGAGGTCGTTTAAATGAATTTGATAGGAGGTTTATTTAAATGGATCTATAATATTATAATGGTGACTTATTTATTGGAATAATTAATCATTTATTTAAATAATTACCATTTTCAATGAATTATATCGATATATGATGTTAGTTCTATGATTTTTCAATATTCTCTTTACTGAATGGTTTTTTTCATTCGATTTTAGGACAATGACTCCTTCATGTGCTATTCTAAATAATATTGAATGATATAAGAGAATGTTACTGAAACTAATAATTGTGTGGATTTTTATTTGTTAAAATCTTTAGTATGAACTATTTAGAATATGGGGTCAATAATGTGTTTGGTACTTGAGATGTGTAGTTGATCATGGCATGGAATTTACAATGAAGCATCCCCCATTCTTGTGTGTATACCTCAAGAATTATGATAATTATTTAGAGGATTTAGGGGATGTAAAAAATCTTATTGACCCATAAGGACACTATGTGGGGAGTTTTTTTATATATATTAATGAAGGATCAGATGGTAGATAGTGAGAATCACTTTGGGAAGCTATATTATATGGGTATCATTCTTGGGATACTTTCAAAAAAATGGTCAAATACCAGTTTTGTCCAAAGACATTACATGGTGTAAATAAAAACGTTTTTTTATCATAGTTCACGTATAGAATAAAAGTCATGATTATTCCACCCTTTTTATGAGTTTTTTTCACTTTTCACCGGTTATAGTCACCAATTATTAATTGGATTATTTCTGGTTATAGTTGTGGTTTAGTTTTGATATATAGTCGAGGTTTAGTCTCATGTAACATCCAACAATTATATAGGTTTTTGATAATAAATATTTAGATGAGGCTCCATTATTGGAAAAACTATTATATAGAGGATCTTCAGATTGTACTGTAGATATCCAGGGTGTTTCTTAATGTTAGTAAATGAATCATAATGTCTGTAGTTATATTCAAGACTAGTTTTATGGGAATCCTTTTGATAACAACATTCATTTTTCTACAAGTGTGGGTGGAATGGTCATTCCAATACTAATTGTTTAGTGGTTCCCGTTACTTTTTATCATAGTGTACAAACCAGCCATCTAAATATTTTAGTGGAAGGATGTCCCAAGGTATTAATATTGGATCTTCAATCACCAAAGTCTCATAGAATTTAATCAATGATATAAATTGTGGTAAGTCTTATCCTCATGCTCATGGGGATGTTCATGTGTTTATGGAATCTTGTTAGGGTGCTGATACTTAAAATCTCTATGTGATGATGTATTAACCAGAGGAATCTGAAGTAGGTTCAACCACAATTAGTGGTTTGATGTTTATATGACCTTATATTGGGATACATTTTTTTATAAAGGTGATACTCATTTGTTGAAAACACTAAATCTTGTTGATATGTTTAGATTGTGTTTTGATTATATTACAATATTTTGAGACATTTCCAAACCATTGGGAAGGAGTCCTTCACAAGGATTTGATTTCCCAGCATGTTGAGTGATGATGGATGACCATGAGGCATGCTGGTACTTCTTAATTATGGATAGTTTCAAATTTTAATCAATTATCTTCATGTATTGGATGATTATAGTTAAGGACCATATAGACTTTTATCACCATCGGGTTATATTCTTATATGTCGATGGTGTCACTTATGTTTTTAGGGTTAGTGGGATGCTATATCAAGAAGGGGGGGACCTTTTGTTCATTATGCTTGGAAAATCTCGTTCAATTTTTTAGATATTTTTCACAAAATGTTTATCCCATTTGGGAATTGAGATACCTAAAATGATGTATACATACCCCAAGGTGTTTCCATATTATTTATCTAGTTTACCACCCCATATATAGTTTTAGTTTTGTATAGGGAATATACCTTCTACATTTCCAATCTATATTCAATATTACAATAATGGTCCATCTATATTGGATGAAAATAAGGTCCAACCTGTGTATCTCAAGGATAATGGATTTATTCATTATACTGTGTCAATGTGGGATTTTTTTATCCTCTGTTCTAAGAAAAAATATGGGATACGCAGTCTTTGTAGTGTATATATAAAGTTAAATTAGGTGACATCAAGAACAAATATCCCCTACATGTGATTGATGATCTCCTCAATCATATTTTTGGGTCATGTTGGTTTCTAATTATAGGAGTACTAGATGGTTATAACTAAATGAGATTATGAGGACAGGATAAAAAAATATATTGTGTTGGATTATGTCTATTGATTTTAAGTATTTATTTATAGTATGTAGAATAACTAATTATCTTGTGGCATTTATGGAACAAATGAAATAAATCTATCATTAGATCATAAATTGTTTTATTTTTGGTGTGCAAGGATGATATTTGGGTGTACTTTATGATTAGGGAGGCGAACAAGAACAATTTGGATATCATTTTTATAATATTTAGGTAAAATATTTTATATTATTATATTTCCAAAAGTGAGTATTTGATTCAATAATTAATGATTATGGGTAATGTTATATCTGATAGGGAAATCTATGCGGATCATGAAATGGTATAGGTAGTTGGGTCCCGTGATAGGACCATGATTGAGTTGTAGATTTGAATAATATTGGATTTGTATGGTTATTATAGTATATTTGTAAATCAATTCTCTAATAATGCCACTCTGATGACATATTCAGCCTAAAATGGTGTAATTCTTGAGTGTGATGAAAAGTTTCCTAGATAATTGGTGTAAATGATGTTGACATTGGATTAAACTATATTTTTAATTCATTATGAAATAGGTTTATGTTATGTTGATTTCTAAGATGGTTCGGGAATGGTGATTGGGTGCATCTTAATATAGAAGAGATATGTTGAATCCTTTGGATCTAAACTATTACACAATACTGATTATAACTACCTGACTCATGATCTTGAGTTGGTAGAAGTTTTAAATGTTCTAAAAACATGGAATGAAAACATCTTTGGGATGAGGTTTATAGTATGTACAAACCATAAAATCATGATGTATATTTTCACTCATAGGGATAATAACTTTTTACAATTTCATATGGTTGAGTGTCTTTATTATTTTGAATTTGATATTTATTATTCTTCTATAAATGTGAATGTCATCCTCAATGTTATGAGAAGCCTCTATAGACACTATCAGTGATGTAATCACTAGAATAGTGGAAATTGATGAGTTTTTTTGATAATATTAGCTTACAAATAGATGAAACTAGTGGGGTTTTATTTTTGGCTTCGATGAAGGAATCCTCATCAGTTGATGAAAGGGTTCTGCTAAAGCTAATTTCTAACCCCATGTTTGAATGATTCAGTAAAATCCATTATGATGGGGTGGCATTCAGTGAGAGGTATCGGTCTCTTTATGGCACTTCTTATTTTCAAAATAGGTTGGTTTTTACGTATTCACTACAGTAGGAGTTGATGGATATTTAAACATGTCCTCCCTAGTATATGAAGCTCGGTACTATAATGATGTATCATGATTTAAGGCTTTGGTATTGGTGGCTGAGGACGCGATGGACAATTGATGATTTTGTATCATGAAATCATATATTTCATATTATTAAGGTGGAACCCCATAGGCATGGTTTTCTTTTTGAAATGATTTCTCATTCCCATATTTAAATTGGATAATATTTCCATGTATTTGGACATTATTTTATCAAGGAATCATAGTGAAAATGTTGAAATTTTCGAAATCATTGATCAATACATGATATTAGCATATATCTTACCTCTCAAGGAGTGAAAATTGGTTAAATTTCTTGGGGGATTTATATCTTATAGATTGTGATATTTCAGGGGGATCCTTATGTGGTTGTTTCTGAGAGGTATACGAGGTTCACATAAAATCTTTGGAACCATTGACATAATGTGATTGGTCCCTAATTGAAATATAGAACACCATGTCATCCACAAATGGATGGAACGATTGATGGATTTATCCACATTCTTGAGGAAATGATCCAATATTTTGTTCTTGATTTCAATGGTTCAATGGAAATAAATTTTCCATTTAGTCATGTTTTCCAATAACAATAATTATTAGGAATTTACTATAATGGATCCCTTTGAGTCTTTATATGGAAATCCATATTGATATCCCATATGTTGGGATAAGTTAGGATAATGGTATTTGGTTGGGTAGATACTTGATCAATAGATGATATAGTGAATGTATTTGATCTGAAAGGGATTGATCACGATATAAAGTCATCAAAAATCTTATACTTCCCATTATCATTAGCCAAATGGGTTTCATGGATGGTTATGATCTATTTCTTATTGTATAACCTCACTGGGGAATTTTCAATTGGGTATGCCGGGTATGTTGGAACCAAGGTTTATATACCCCTTAGAGCTCATTAGGTGATATGGAAAGGTGTCACATTGGTTTGAATTACTATTTAATTTTTTTTTCATCTACAACATGTTTCATGTTTCCCAATTGAGGATGTATCTACCAGAAACATCCCATTTGATTGAATGAGAGGATATTTGTCACACCCCGACCGCATATATCTTTATTTTACTTCTTTCTTGGCCCCGATTTAATTTATTTTCGAGGTTTAGTTGTGTTGGACGTTTTGCACCGGTGCGCGGTCATCGCATCGCTAGCGGTGACCGTGCGTTCGGCCCGGGTGGCTGTGTGTTCACCCGGCGTTTTAAATATTAAAGTTTTTATGTTGACTTTTTATTTTTATTTGAGTTGCGTCATTATTATTGTAGTTGTTTTCTGTGTATAAGTATATATATATATGTATATATATATGTGTATGTGTATACATATGTATATACATTAATACATTGTGTTTATATATGTATATACATATATGTATATATATTGTATCTATGTGTATATGTTTATATATAGGTACATATGCATATATATGTTTATATGTGTATATATATATATATTTATATGTTTGTATATTTTTAAAATATATATATATATGTCTATATATATATATGCGTGGGTGCGCGTGCGCACGCACGCACACATTTATTTTCAAATGGATTTGATATTTTGAATTTTTGATTAAAGATAATTTTAATTATAAATTTTCTAATTATTAATATTATTATTATTATTATAAGGTTTTATTTTTATTATAAAGTTTTATTATTCCTATAATGCGTTATTATTTTTAGGATTTGTTTTATTTAGTTACTTATGTTCAATATTATTATTAGTATATTATTATGATTATAGTATTTTATTATTTTTACATATCATTATTATTATTATTCTTATTAACATATATATATATATATAAAAGAACCGAAACCCTATCTTTTTCCCCCTCCTAACCTACCCAGCCGCCACCCTCTCCCCTCTCCTTTCTCTCTCCCCCATTTTTCTTCCTCTTTTTTTTTCTCTCTCTCTCTGGTTTAGCCGACCTGCGGCTCACCCCAGCACCCCCAGCCTTCCGTACCTTCTCCGGCCGAGCCCAGCCTCACGAGCCTCGCCGCGCCCAAACGATGCCGCCGCCTTGCCTGTCGCGCCATCCCCGACTCCTCCGCCCGACCCCCCTACTCTTCGTCCCGACTCGCCCAGCCTCAGCGCACCCCGGCCTTCTCCGCCTGTTCCCGTCACCGACCCCCCATGTCCGACTCCGTGCTCCCCCAACTCCCGGCCCTCCGGCGCTCCGCCCCGCTCCCCTCCTGTTCCCATCACCAACCCCGTTCCCCCCTGCATCTCCAACCGGCGACCCTCCTCCTGCTGAGCCGCCGCACCACCTCTATCTCCGGCCTCCTCCGCCTCGCCGGTTCCCGCTCACCCCCTGCACCTCCCCTGCAGGTCCTCTCTCCGATCGCCGACCTATCGCGGCTCCCTCTCCCCCCTGTCCCGGCCTCTCCCTGTCGCCGACACACCTCCGGCCGTCCCGGCCTCTCCGCTCTGCCACCTCCAGCGCGCACCCCCCCCCCTCCGGTATGAGTTTTCATTTTCTTTTTTATTTTTATTTTTATTAATCTTATTTTTATATAACATTAATTATTTTTATCATATTGATAATATTATAATTATTTTATTATTATTAAGTCATTACTATTATTGTATTATTATTATTATTATGTTAATATTTTTCTTCTATTATTATTATTATTAGTATTATTATATTGTGTTATTATTTTTTTCATTATATTATGTTATTGTTATTATTATTATTATTATTATCTTATGTTAATTATTATTATTATGTTAATAATATAACATTATTCTTATTATTATTAGTAATATAATATTATCATTATGAATATGTTATTAATATTTATATTATTATTATATTATTATTATATTACTATATTATTATTATTATTATATTATTATTATATTATAATTGTGCTAAAATATTATTGTTATTATTATTGTATTATTATATTATAATCGTGCCATATTATGATTGTTATTATATCATTATTATTATTATTACATTGTGGTATTATTATTATGATGTTATTATTATTATTATTTTTTTATTTTCACATTATTATTACTCTGGCATCCACTTGTGCTTTGTTAGGTGTTTTTCATCAACTTATATTTGTTTTTTGTAGGTTCAGGATTTTAGGACCCGCGCAGGGCATTTCCGAGAGAGCGCCATCGCTGCACCTTGTTTCTGAGGTTCTGCCGTCTCCGCGCCCCAGTTTCGAGGTGAGCGTTTTCCCCCGACGCTTGGTTTCGCATGCTCTAGTGAGTTTTTGTATGTGTCTGAGTCCTTCATATCTATTATACAGAGTGTTAGACTTTATCACGTGGCTTCGGACACACGTCGTGTCATCGCGCCTTGGTTCCAAGGTCATTTTACGGTCGCGCTTGGATCTTGAGGTAGGTCTCCATTTGCATTCGCCTTTAAATTTAGAATTTATTTATTCCTTGACTTTTTATTAAGTTTCAGAAAATTCAAAAGTATTATTAAGTAGTTATCTATAGTTTGGTGATCTGCTGATGATAAAAGTTGTTTTAATTCTAGCGTTTCATTAAAAGCGTTTTCTTGGATTTAATTGTGTGCTTCCATGGTAGTGTTGCTAGATGGTTCTTCCTGAATAATTAAAGACATGTTGAATTGGGTTTTGAAATGTTTTTGGCGTGTGTAAATTAGTAGATGTATTGTTTATGGAAAATGGTGTTTTCTGAGAACCTTGATTAGAGAAAACTTCGTGTGACCCTTTGAAATTGTTTTTGGAAACTTCATGTGTGGTTCTTGATTGATGAAAGATGTTTTCCTTTGTTGTGTGAACAAAAGTTTGGATTTCATTTGAGAAAGAGTATTCCTTAAAAAGGTGATTAAAGTCCCGTTTGGCTCTTGATAAAAGTGGGGTGCGTTTGGAAGTTGGGAGAATGATTTTTACTTATGATACCAACGTCTTTCAGGTTTAATATGATGATTTGAGTGTCTCAAATGAAGTTCTAAGGGTGTTCCTAGTTTTCAATGAAATGACATGTGTCATATACATTCGAAATGCTTTGATATTAAATGGTTTAAATGTAAATGATGTGGCGGCCCGGTTGGCACTTTATTAAATGTGAAGTGATTATGCATATATATATCTATACGTACTTATGAGGGCATCTCTACAGGGGGACTTCCCTTCGAGGGTTGTCGTGTAGCGATGTCCGTGTAAGGGGTTGACAAGTGTGGTGAGATGAGTCACGCGTGCGAGGGCCTCCCACTTACACAGTGTTACTAAAACCACTATGGGTTCCTGGGCGTCTTGTAGATTATCGAGTGACAGTTTCTTGCTAACCTTGATTAGACGGGTTGGTACCCTCTGAAGTTGTGGATAGGCCAGGTGGGATGTGCCACTGGTTGGCTATTAGGGCGGCCAGTTGGTTATTGACTATGGAGTACCATGCCGGCAGGTAGTCTGAACCCGAGTACGTCCAGGGGTTTTCTAGGGATGTTCAGGATCGCCCATGGTTATTGCTGATAACTTCTGGTTTATTTTTACTTTCACTTGGTTTTCCTTGCCTGTTTACCTTTACTTGCACTTGTTTTCCCTGCTTGTTTTCTTTCAGTCATATTTCACAGCCTATACTGTTAGACTTTGAGAAAAATGGTTTTCAAATGAAAATGCTTTATTCGCTTTGGGTTAGATTTGAAAATGTAACACTTTGCTTTTCAGAATGAGTTTAAAACTAATGAAATGGAACTAACTTTCGAAAAAGAATAAGGGAAATGACTCATATTTGATTTTCAAGTAAAACATTATGAAAAATTACTTTTATACATTATAGTTCAAACCTGGATTATGTAGATTCTATATTTACTGGCCGTGCTTTGGGATTTGTTGTTGGGCTCACCTACTGAGTACTTCTGTGCTCACGCCTATCTTTTACCTTTTTCAGTTTCAGGTCCCTTGTGTCCAGGTTTTTCCTGGCTTGAGTCGCTCAGTGAGGGAGTGACGTTGGTTGTAGTTGGGTGGTGACCCCCGAGGTCACGTGGAGGTATGTCGTGGTATAGTTTTGTTTGTGTCTTTAGTGTTTTTTTGTTCTGTTCTATTTACATTTGTTTGGGCTGAAATCGTTCCCAACGATCAAATTTTAATGCCCGACACTTGTTGCCATCCTGGGGGGATCGGGAACGCCCCTCGGGACTTGCCGCGGACCGGCTCGGGTGACCAGTTCAGGGTCGAGCCGGGCTGGTTCGTGACAAAATGGTATCAGAGGTGGTTCTTGTTATTTGGGTTCTCCGGTAGAAGGAGATTAGGACTGTCGGAACTCGAGGGTTAGGTACGGGAAGAGCGTCGCGAACTCTTGCTCGCACTGATCCTCGAGTTACCAGGGGTAGTTCGGGAATCGTGTCCTTGTCTTTTTTGGTTTGTTTTGGATTGAGAGATGAAATGGAGGCAAGTCGACGTTACATCGTGATTTCACATGGAGTAGTGACCCATGTGGAGTCCGAGTACATGGTTTGAATTCCTCCTAGTGGTCAACGCTGACCTGGGACATGGCCCACTACCATGTCGTCAGGTTGAGCGTGACTACAAGTCCCTCATTTCAGTGATTGATGCAAATTTGGATGTTGTTTTCGTTTTGGTCTGTGTGAGTGCGTAGTTGGAAATGAAAAATGGTTTTTGAAAATTGGACTGGTTTCTTTTAAAGGACTTTAAATGTATAAACTATGTTTTAAAACTGAAATCTCTTGATTTGAAAATCTGTTGTTTTCTTGGAATTAGTTAAGAATGATTTGGGGTGAAACCTCGTTTCCTCTTCATGAACGTTTGCACATGTGTGAGAATGCATTCAAAATGCGTGTTGGTGCGAGTATTAATGGACAGTGGATAAAGACATGTAAAACGGGTCATGGGAGTACTTGGGTGTGTATTTGAAATTTAACGCTTGACTTTGTTTTCTAAATTGGTTTTAAAGGGGAAACGGTTTTGGAAAGTTTTTGGTTTGAAAGTGGATTGGTTTTGGAAAGTGATCTTGAAAAAGGGTGGTTTTGAAATCAAAAATGAAAAGGGAATTTTAAAGAGGAGATTTTATTTTGGGTTGTGTTTGTGTTTGTTTGGTCTTTGAGCTGACTATTTTTGATGAAGGTGCTTTTATTGAAGTTACTTCGGTTTGATATTGGTTTTGGCTTTGTGTTTTATATATCGCTCAGGAAATGCCGCCCAGAATGGTCTCTAAGGATTCAGATATGTCATGCCCAGTTTTTGGTCCTTCTCGGACTCTGCCTATTCTCCATGGTGATTAGGGTCCGTTAGAGGCAGTGGAATGGCTCGAGGAAGTGGAGCGTGTCTTTAGAATGTTGGGAACTCCCGATAATGTTAAGGTTCGTGCAATTATGGAGTTGTTTGAGGGTCCAACTTTGGACCAGTGGAAGAAGGTTACCCCATCATCAACTCAAGATGAAATGACGTGGGATGTCTTTAATGTCGGTTCATCCAATGGTTTGTACCTGAGGGAGTGAAGTTGGAGAAAAAGGGAGAGATTGTGCATATTCAACAAGGTCAACGGACGGTGAAGGCATATGTTGACCATTTCAAGGAACTGATTCCCTTTTCTCCAGAGGTAGCGTCGCATGAGCTCATGAAGGTCTCTCCTTTCACTGGGGGGTCTTCGTCCAATGATCAAGGAGCGAGTCCTCCCTTATAAAGACCTTTGTTTCGAGAAGCTGGTGGAGGAAGCTTTCTTGGCTGAGTTGGTTTCCGGTGTGCGGGTGGTTAGTACTTAAGCATCCCCAGTTGTTCGTAAGAGTTCCTCCTTTGGTGTGGAAAATATGCCAGAGATACCTGTT
Organism: Viscum album; assembly: GCA_963277665.1. NCBI lineage: Eukaryota > Viridiplantae > Streptophyta > Magnoliopsida > Santalales > Viscaceae > Viscum > Viscum album. The sequence continues at coordinate 32,432,949 of OY728159.1, forward strand.
CCTAATGAGTTATCCCCTTTGGTCCCAGCTTTCAGTTCGTCAGATCGTTCGATGGTATGCTATCAGTGTGGTCGTTTCGGGCATTTAAAACCGTCTTTTCGCAACCCTCCGAAGACGTGTCATAGATGCGGTTGTCTGGGTCATCTGGAGAATTTTTTCCGGAAGCGTCGCTTAAAGAGGATGCCATGATGGGAGAATGTCAGTACCTGACTTTGAGGCAGGAGATGCTTCAGCCATCAGAGCCCCAGCCACAAGTCTCGGGGTGAAGCTCGCGCACAGTCAGGAGTTCCCAGGGTTGTGAAGCCTTAGTCCAGGTTAGGTTTTTTTGTATTGATGGTGGAACAATTAATATCTTTTTGTACTTGTTCGCTGCTGTTAAGGTTTTAGTATCTTTGTAAGCATGTTGTTTTGATATGAAGTAATGATGGACTTGTTCTATTATAATCAAAGCAGACTGGGATGTGTGGATGTGATATTCTGAATCATGTGTCTTTCTCAAAAGTGTGTTTGACCCCTCGGTGGGTTGACCTTAGTTTAGCAATGCTCGTCAGATGTGGTTATGTTTCATGGTTTTCAATGGGTCAAATTTTCAACTCGATGTCTGGTTAAGTCTTTTCCATGGGTTTTCCCCCTAGTGTTGAAGGTCGTTGACTTTGGTCGTGGGTTCAACGTTTCGACGAAGGGGTTATTTTTCACTCGTGCTATAAGAGTTGGTTCGAATCGGTTGGGAGTTCCCACGTCGACCCCCCCCCCCATTTTCCCAGGGTTTTCTATTTAGATGGTCAACTTTTCTGCACTAGTTGAGTTCTTGTGGTGGGGAGAACCCCTTCGTGTTCTCCCCTCAACCTCGAACTCTAGTTTTCTCTTGGATGGGTCGGGTGTGACCTGTGTGGGGTAAAGTTATCCTGAAAATCTCAGTCCTCTTCAGTTCCTTTAGTTCTGTCTGGGCATAGACTTGGATTTTGGCTGACTTGTGGCTTGGTGACTTTCTGGGGGCAGAAAGTGTCTGTGGTGGGGAGAATTGTCACACCCGGACCGTAGATATCTTTATTTTACTTCTTTCTTGGCCCCGATTTAATTTTTTTTCGAGGTTTAGTTGTGTTGGCCGTTTTGCGCCGGTGCGCGGTCATCGCATCGCTAGCGGTGACCGTGCGTTCGGCCCGGGTGGCTGTGTGTTCACCCGGCATTTTAAATATTAAAGTTTTTATGTTGACTTTTTATTTTTATTTGAGTTGGGTCATTATTATTGTAGTTGTTTTCTGTGTATAAGTATATATATATATATATGTATATATATATGTGTATGTGTATACATATGTATATACTTTAATACGTTGTGTTTATATATGTATATACATATATGTATATATATTGTATCTATGTGTATATGTTTATATATAGGTACATATGCATATATATGTTTATATGTGTATATATATATATATTTATATGTTTGTATATGTTTAAAATATATGTATATATGTCTATATATATATATGCGTGGGTGCGCGTGCGCACGCACGCGCACATTTATTTTCAAATGGTTTTGATATTTTGAATTTTTGATTAAAGATAATTTTAATTATAAATTTTCTAATTATTAATATTATTATTATTATTATAAGGTTTTATTTTTATTATAAAGTTTTATTATTCCTATAAAGCGTTATTATTTTTAGGATTTGTTTTATTTAGTTACTTATGTTCAATATTATTATTAGTATATTATTATGATTATAGTATTTTATTATTTTTACATATCATTATTATTATTATTCTTATTACCATATATATATATATATATAAAAGAACCGAAACCCTATATTTTTCCCCCTCCTAACCTACCCAGCCGCCACCCTCTCCCCTCTCCTTTCTCTCTCCCACGTTTTTATTCCTCTTTTTTTTCTCTCTCTCTCTGGTTTAGCCGACCTGCGGCTCACCCCAGCACCCCCAGCCTTCCGCACCTTCTCCGGCCGAGCCCAGCCTCACGAGCCTCGCCGCGGCCAAACGCTACCGCCGCCGTGCCTGTCGCGCCATCCCCGACTCCTCCGCCCGACCCCCCTGCTCGTCGTCCCGACTCACCCAGCCCCAGCGCACCCCGACCTTCTCCGCCTGTTCCCATCACCGACCCCCCCTGTCCGACTCCGCGCTCCCCCAACTCCCAGCCCTCCGGCGCTCCGCCCCGCTCCCCTCCTGTTCCCGTCGCCGACCCCGTTCCCCCTTGCTTCTCCATCTGGCGACCCTCCTCCTGCTGAGCCGCCGCACCACCTCCATCTCCGGCCTCCTCCACCTCGCCGGCTCCCGCTCACCCCCTGCACCTCCCCTGTAGGTCCTCCCTCCGATCGCCGACCTGTCGCGGCTCCCTCTCCCCCCTGTCTCGGCCTTTCCCCGTCGCCGGCGCACCTCCGGCCGTCCCGGCCTCTCCGCTCTGCCACCTCCTGTGCGCACCCCCCCCCTCCGGTATGAGTTTTCATTTTCTTTTTTATTTTTATTTTTATTAATCTTATTTTTATATAACATTAATTATTTTTATCATATTGATAATATTATAATTATTTTATTATTATTAAGTCATTACTATTATTGTATTATTATTATTATTATTATTATGTTAATATTTTTCTTCTATTATTATTATTATTAGTATTATTATATTGTGTTATTATTTTTATCATTATATTATGTTATTGTTATTATTATTATTATTATATTATGTTAATTATTATTATTATTATATTATGTTAATTATTATTATTATGTTAATAATATTACATTATTCTTATTATTATTAGTAATATACTATTATCATTATGAATATGTTATTAATATTAATATTAATATTATATTATTATTATATTACTATATTATTATTATTATTATTATATTATTAATATATTATAATTGTGCTAAAATATTATTGTTATTATTATTGTATTATTATATTATAATCGTGCCATATTAGGATTGTTATTATATCATTATTATTATTATTACATTGTGGTATTATTATTATGATGTTATTATTATTATTATTTTTTCTTTTCACATTATTATTACTCTGGAATCCACTTGTGCTTTGTTAGGTGTTTTTCATCTACTTATATTTGTTTTTGGTAGGTTCAGGATTTTAGGACCCGCGCAGGGCATTTCCGAGAGAGCGCCATCGCTGCGCCTTGTTTCTGAGGTTCTACCGTCTCCGCGCCTCAGTTTCGAGGTGAGCGTTTTCCCCCGACGCTTGGTTTCGCATGCTCTAGTGAGTTTTTGTATGTGTCTGAGTCCTTCATATATATTATGCAGAGTGTTAGACTTTGTCACGTGGCTTCAGACACACGTCGTGTCATCGCGCCTTGGTTCCAAGGTCGTTTTATGGTCGTGCTTGGATCTTGAGGTAGGTCTCCATTTGCATTCGCCTTTAAATTTATAATTTATTTATTTCTTTGACTTTTTATTAAGTTTCAGCAAATTCAAAAGTATTATTAAGTAGCTATCTATAGTTTGGTGATCTACTGATGATAAAAGTTGTTTTAATTCTAGCGTTTCATTAAAAGCGTTTTCTTGGATTTAATTGTGTGCTTCCATGGTAGTGTTGCTAGATGGTTCTTCCTGAATAATTAAAGACATGTTGAATTGGGTTTTGAAATGTTTTTGGCGTGTGTAAATTAGTAGATGCATTGTTTATGGAAAATGGTGTTTTCTGAGAACCTTGATTAGAGAAAACATTGTGTGACCCTTTGAAATTTTTTTTGGAAACTTCATGTGTGGTTCTTGATTGATGAAAGATGTTTTCCTTTGTTGTGTGAAAAAAAGTTTGGATTTCATTTGAGAAAGAGTATTCCTTAAAAAGGTGATTAAAGGCCCGTTTGGCTCTTGATAAAAGTGGGGTGTGTTTGGAAGTTGGGAAACTGATTTTTACTTATGATACCAACGTCTTTCAGGTTTAATATGATGATTTGAGTGTCTCAAATGAAGTTCTAAGGGTGTTCCTAGTTTTCAACGAAATGACATGTGTCATATACTTTCGAAATGCTTTGATATTAAATGGTTTAAATGTAAATGATGTGGCGTCCCGGTAGGCACTTTATTAAATGTGAAGTGATTATGCATATATATATCTATACGTACTTATGAGGGCATCTCTACAGGGGGACTTCCCTTCGAGGGTTGTCGTGTAGCGATGTCCGTGTAAGGGGTTGGCAAGTGCGGTGAGATGAGTCACGCGTGCGAGGGCCTCCCACTTACACAGTGTTACTAAAACCACTGTGGGTTCCTGGGCGTCTTGTAGATTATCGAGTGACGGTTGCTTGCTAACCCTGATTAGACGGGTTGGTACCCTCTGGAGTTGTGGACATGCCAGGTGGGATGTGCCACTGGTTGGCTATTAGGGCGGCCAGTTGGTTATTGACTATGGAGTACCATGCTGGCAGGTAGTCTGAACCCGAGTACGTCCAGGGGTTTTCTAGGGATGTTCAGGATCGCCCATGGTTATTGCTGATAACTTCTGGTTTATTTTTACTTGCACTTGGTTTTCCATGCCTGTTTACCTTTACTTGCACTTGTTTTCCCTGCTTGTTTTCTTTCAGTCATATTTCACAGCCTATACTGTTAGACTTTTATAAAAATGGTTTTCAAATGAAAATGCTTTATCCGCTTTGGGTTAGATTTGAAAATGTAACACTTTGCTTTTCAGAATGAGTTGAAAACTAATGAAATGGAACTAACTTTCGAAAAAGAATAAGGGAAATGTCTCGTGTTTGATTTTCAAGTAAAACATTATGAAAAATTACTTTTATACATTATAGTTCAAACCTGGATTATATAGATTCTATATTTACTGGCAGTGCATTGGGATTTTTTGTTGGGCTCACCTACTGAGTACTTTTGTGCTCACGCCTATCTTTTACCTTTTTCAGTTGCAGGTCCCTTGTGTCCAGGTTTTTCCTGGCTTGAGTCGCTCAGTGAGGGAGCGACGTTGGTTGTAGTTGGGTGGTGACCCCCGAGGTCACGTGGAGGTATGTCGTGGTATAGTTTTGTTTGTGTCTTTAGTGTTTTTTTTGTTCTGTTCTATTTACTTTTGTTTGGGCTGAAATCGTTCCCAATGATCAAATTTTAATGCCCGACACTTGTTTCCATCCCGGGGGGATCAGGAACGCCCCTCGGGACTTGCCGCGGACCGGCTCGGGTGACCAGTTCAGGGTCGAGCCGGGCTGGTTCGTGACAATATTGATGTTTAAAAAACATCACTTTTATTGTGTAACAATTTAAAATTATGGATCACCAAAATAAGTTATGGTGCAGTAAAATGATTTATATGGTCTATGATATGTAATATTGAGGATGTGATAACCATGAGTTATGGGAGAATAATTTTTTATCAGGTAGTAGTGTCCTTCAGTTTTTTATAGTTTTGGATCATAAGGACATTAATGGGATTGAAATTATTTATTGTGTGAATATTGTAGCAATTTATTTCATTCATTCAAGTATGTTTTTAAATTTTTTCATTTCACTTTAATTGGTTGGGTATGATATGGTATTCTCATGAATATAGATGTTTTTCATCGGAAAAATAACTATTTATCAATGATGTATATTTATTCAAATTAATGGATTCAATGTATAGTTGAAAAAATGAATTTAGAATCATTACATTAGGATCAGATAAATTTAATTTTTTTTATATTATTTTAAAAGAAAATGGGGCCATGCACTGCTTGTTGCACACCTAAACATTGTAAATGCGTTAGACGATGTGAGTATGTTATAGGTTATATGATATAATTCAAATGAAAGTTGTGAATATTTTATATGTTTTAAATAAATTAAATGTCATGAAAATTTCAATCAGAAATTAATTTAATCCAATACAGTGGATATTTTTACAAATAATATATATATATATATTAATGTATACAGTGAATATGGTATGAATTTATCTAAAACAGTAGAAATTTTTACAAATAGTTTTATTTATGAAATTTATTTATAAACTAAAATTTTCTAATATATAACTTGTACATTCATGATATTTGAAATTTTATAGTTTTTTCAATAGTGTCCTACTATAATATATTTTAAAACCCTAATTTTCTCTATGGTTTCTTATAAAACTTGTTTTTCCAAACTCATGGAATTATAGGGGCATCATATAGAATGAATTTTTCTCTTTTAATTGGTTTTCTTCAAAGAGTCGTGATTTGGTGGTGATAGATGGTCACAATGAGACTTTTAGGTCTTGAAAAATCATACAATTATGTTTTAACCCATTTTTCATGGGTTTTGTGGTTCTTTTGGTAACTATTTCATCAAATTGTAGACTTCATTTAAGAATTTTCTTTATATTCATGACTTATTTTTTATCCTTATTACACCTCACCATGTGGTGGATAACAATGAGTGACTTGTCTAGTTGAATATGTATACTTGGTTATAATAACTATAATTTATCTACACCAATAATATATACTATACTATTATTATATAATATTCCCAGAAATAATTTCATAAAATACAAAAATCATAATTTTAAAATATAACATATATTTTCTATATATAATTTGATCATTTTCTATAAAAACTAAATTCCTTTAAATACTAAAATATCACAGTGATGCCTCTAATACATATTAAATGTTATTCAAGAAAATATAATATCTATTTTTTTCAAATAATGAAATTTTATTAAAAAAATATTTCAAATATATAGTCATAATATTCTGTCTTCAAAAGAAGATCTAGTATATATAAGTTACCTATTATTTTCAACATATCATAATGTATTTCTTTTCAATGTTATCACCATAGTTATGATAAATTATTTTAGATATCATGTTATCACCTAGAGAGAGCATAATATTGAATATTAGATGTTTTAGATTCAATGATTCTTTGTCAATATTGAATATCAAATGTTATGAAAATATTTCTTTGAAATGTTATCACCAATAGAGATCATAAAATTACAAATAGTTAATTTTAGATGTTTTAGATTCAATGATTCTTTGTCATATTTTGTAACACGACTTCATTAAATAAATGGGACTTCAAAAGTTTAATTACATAAATAATTACTAGATGATGATCAATTGATTAAATAAAAACAAAATAATTTTTATTATTTTTTTGTAATAATCCAATGGTGTTATTAATAAATTAGATTATTAATTAAAAATTCAAAATTTATGGATCCTTTAAAAACATCATCTATATATATCAGAAGACTTAAGAGATAATTTTTATTAAATAAAAAAAATATGTATAATTAATTAAATATATAAATAATATCAGTGATTAATATTATAAAACAGAATGTCTCTTTTAAATTTTTTTAGCTCTCTTATTTTAAATACTTATGTTTTATATTGTTGGATTGAGTATAATAATAAGAGTTGGAGATTAATTTCATTTAAAATTGTAAATATTGAAAAGTAATACAAAATGAAAATTGGGAGATAAATTCAAATAATAAATAAAAATATTAAAAAATAAAATACTTTTTCAAATTTTAAAAAATAATGCAGTGAATGAAATTCAGGAATAACTGATTGATAAATTTAAAAGAGATTAATAAATTGATTGAATAAATGATTTATCGACATATTTAATGAAATAAATTAAAAATTAAAACATGCATAATGAAAATTTCGAATACATTTTGGTAATAAAGTTAAGAAATATCTCATTTATATTCCCATACATATCCCACCTGAATGGATTGAGGATTGATGAATATAAGTAATCCTTAACTTTAGTGGTATCCATGAAACCCTAAATGAACAAAAACTATTGACTTAATTCATAGTCAATAATTGAATTCACATTGTGAGGTTTAGTTTTTTAAAAGTAGAAATTATATATTAAATCCAATATATTGAAGAATAACATGATGTGATGAGTAGACATGGATATAGAATCAGGATCTTGTTACTGATGTTTTGATTGTGACATGACATAAAATAAGAAATATTCAATATAATACATTCAAATGATAGTTGAATTGGATTCTAGTGTTAATATATCATGGAAGGAGATAACAAGATGAAAAACTGGGATGTGGGATAAAAAATGGTCTTCAATACATAATACCATAGAGTTAGTGATCATGTAGTATGGGAGGCTATATCACATGTCTCCATGATACATTGAAAATGAATACATTTCCAATAGAATAGAAATAATTTGTCTACACTATTGAATAGATATATTGCAGTAATATACACTAGGAAAGATTTCTTATTTCCTTGAAAAATAATTTCCCTCAACCACATAGTTAATGTCATTGATGTAATGTAAAATATGAAATATTTTTATGCATTATTAGAGAATTTGTGTCTCCAATGACTAAAATTATAGGCCACACCAGAAGGTATTGTTTCAATTGAGATGAAATTAATGAAAACCATTTATATATTCCGCAGTTTCATTCATCACACCATAGTTCCTCTCCTCAAATGGATGAATATTTTTATATGTTGTAGTTTTGTGCTTCTATGATTTTTTTGGGAAAATATGATTATTTTTATATACCCAAAATCATTAGTTATTATTACATCTCAAAATAAATACCATATTAAATTGGATAGAAATGATCAATTGATAAACGACCCAACATCCATTCATTAAATAGTCTATGAAATTTTATTTTTTTTATTTTAAATTTTATATTTAAATTCAAAAAACGTTTAATATGAAGTTAAATTTAATGAAAACCATTCACATTAGTCAAAAGATAAAAATATGTGGGATATTTTAGAATTCTAGTATGTGGAGTGAATTGAGACCGAAACCCATGGATCATTCATTAAAGGGGATTTTCTATTTAATATGTTTTTATTTGATTTAGGGTGGAAATAATTCATAATAATGTGGAGGACTCAGGACTATTAGCATAGACATCATTATCAACTATTAGAGATCTAAAAGAGGACATATAGATTTAGAGTGTGTTGAACCATCATTTCAAGGATTATGAATATATTCTCATGTTGTAAATGGGAGATAAATGAGAAGAATAATAGATTTTATTATCTCAAATTAATTTATTTGAAGTGTTTTATCATAAAATGGAGTTGGTAGTGGTTGATCATAGTGGATTCTTTGTTGTAAAATTTTTATTAGAGATATTGGGGAATCCATTCATGGGTGAAAAACCAACACATAATGGTACACGCCTTGGATCCAAACCATGTAAATTTATCAATGTTTTTATTTTCATCACATTTCATTACAAGGAGGGGTATAAGACTATATTTATTTTATTATAAAATTTAATAGGATCTTGAGTTTGGTTGAAGAAGGGGGAATCTATAATAATATTTTGCCACCGGTTCATCACCATTATCAGAGGTATCGATTTTTTATAGACTTCTATATGGTTTTAATGGATAAATACTTCTAAATATCCAAAAGTAGGTTTTATTGATATGGAGTATCAAAAATTTGTTTTATAAATTATGAGTTCATACCTTTGATGGATGAAACTATCATAGTTGGAAGAATAAGATGCTTCCTCAACTCCATTCACTTATTCTTAAGATTTGTTATTTTTCTATAAGGGGATTTCAATGCATTACTAAATATTCTCATATGTAGCGTGGAGATAATAGTTATTTGTATATACATAGAAGGGTGTTATTTTTTTTTCAAAAATGATTCCATTATACTACTTGATCCAAAAACAGAAAAAAAAAATTGAAAAAATTGATATATAACTTGTATGGAAATATAATTGTGAATAAATTCATTCTTTAAAAATAAATTTTAGGTATTAGGATATTATGATGAATAAAAAGGAATAAATTTATAGCTACTTCAGATTCATACATTAAATATTCATAAATATTCATAGTTTTTCTGAGAAACAGGAATAGTCATAATTGTAAAAAATATAAAAATGAATATTATAGATTTTTATGATCCCAAGGTATAGATATTAGAAGATTGATAATATAATCAATTAGATAAACATTATAGTATTCTTATTTTATATAAAATGAGGAAGGAAGAAACTATTAAAACACAATAAAAAGTTCAGATAACCAGTATACCCCTAATAAAATAAAATGTTAAAGTCCAGAAAGAGTTCAATGATTCATATGATGATAATGATGTTGAAAATCTCAATTAGATTTTATCATTTTTTTTCTGATAGATAATTGTTGGTTTAAAGAAAGGGAAAAGATAGAAAATTTCATAGATTTTTTAACAAATATAGTTTTATCCATATTTAATTTTTTCACAAATATTTATGTTTAGGAAATTGAAATAGATAAGGGTGAAAAATGTTCATGGAGGAAGAATTAAGGTTATAATAATAAATATAACACCCAAAGAATACTATTCTGTGAAAAAAATGATAACTCCTTTAGTAACTGAAAAAATGAAATCCCACTAATTTTTATAAATAAGAAATACGTTGATTCTTCAAATGATAATCGTGAGTGACTAAAGAAAATTAATGTTATGTGAGAAATGAATGGTTTGTTGAAATAATAACATTATTAGATATTTTAACTAAAGAAAGATAAAAATAGAAAGAGAATAAAAAATATATTGGAAAGATGGTGAATATGTTCAAGGTGATAGAAACAATTAATATATTTTCATATAGGAGTTATCCTATATTAATATGGTAATGAAAAAAATGTTTTATATTAGTGAAAAAGAATACATGGCATGCGATATTAATGAAAAACTGACTATTTGAGAAGAATATTTTTTTAGACACAATTCACTTATGTTTTATTCCAAACTAAATTTTCTAAATCTAAAGATATATTCAAAAAATTAATTGTGGTTAATAAAAAATCCGCTCAAGGATGTATGTTGAACAGTTAAAAAAATATGTTTACTATAGTAACTTATAAATATGATAAGATATATTTTTTTATTGACATTTCATGTCTCAAAACAAAAAATTATAAATAATGACCATGAAGGATGTTGCGATATATTTATCTATATAAAATGAATAGATGATTCAAAAAAAACTATTTCTCCCATGAAATATGAAATCATATAGCCCAGTATGATAAAAAAAATCCATTCTGGAAGGAATACTGAATTAATCAAGAAGATATGAAATCAAATTGTGTTATTGGTGTTATGAATGATACCAAAACAAATAACATTAATGGAGGTTATATATAACTTTAAATGGTAATATACTAGAACAATAAGTGATTTTTAGTGAGAAAACTAGGACGAAAATTAAGATATTTTAAGTATCACAAAAAAGAAAATAAAATATTATAGAAGTCTTCCATAAGTGGAATTTTGAAAACATAGATGTCTTGTGAAATATGTGACAAAGGTGGATATCATTAAATGGATTATATAACAAACATACTCTTCTTAGAAGAAATAAGGAATAGATGATGCATGTACAGGAAATAATTTTTATATTATTTTAAAACTCAAATCTAACAGGAAATTTATTATAGTGAATAATATGGATAATCTATTGTAATTTTTGATAGGAAAAGTGAAGATATTGTAAGGATATAGTATCCTAGGGAATGAGTAAACAGTAATCTTGAATGTATCATCTATGGAATAAATAAGTTAGTAATTATTCGTAAATTTCCATATATATTTACACTAATTCTCTAGGAATTAATGTAAATGATTGAAGAAGTAATATCTATATAACATAGAGGATGAGTTTTATATGGATTACTTCTCCATGAATATGATTAAAGAGTGCATCCCTTGAGGGTATTAAAAATTTAGAATATTATTGTAACACCCGAAGCTCCCACGGTACACTTCTCTTTGATTAATACAGTAGCGTGTGTTGTACGCAACTTCGAGTTCCAACACACCCCACAACCAATCAAACTAGTCATCCTGAATATTAATACCCACTTTTAATATTTTATAAATTTTATCTTTTAAAATGGATTTCATTTTTGGATTCAGAATATTGAAATTAGCTAAGATTGATTATTTGGTATTTTTCTGAAAACAATCAATTTTTGATGAATAGTGAAAAAACACTGAGTAATAGTTTAAAATAAAATTGTTATTTAAATAATTATTTATTTTATTTAAATTTAATTAAGGTCAAAATAGATACATAATTTCTATATAAGTTCAATGTAATTCATTGGAGTCTGTTTAGAATAATTTTATATATATAAAAATTTATTGAACATTTCACCGTCTTTTACTCACCTCCTAGGAGAATTTAGAAATTCATGTAAAAAAAACTTTACCCCTTCTGTGAGTAGAATTTTGAAAATCTGAGAGACACGATTAATATCAATGAGTAAAATGTGGTCCAATGAGATGAAAATATTTTTTATGAATAGTAACTTTTTACTTTTTTTGACACGGTTAAAAGTAAATAGGGCAATTAAGGGTAAAAATTATATTAATATTACCCAAAAACATTTCCTAATTCTTTTGAAAAAGTGTATCTAGACCAAAAACAACCTTAGGAATAAAATATTATCATTTAGGGGCACTTGGATTAGATTAGGACATTTAATATTACTTAATTTAAAGATGAGTTAAAGGAGATAAAATCAAATTTTATTAACTAAAACATTTTTAATATTATGTTATACAAAAGATAAATATGATTATAAATATTCATTAAAAAGATAAAATTATTTACTACATAATGCTATTTTTTTTAGAATTTTTAGACATTAAATAATTTAATTTATTTATAACACAATGATGATGCAATAATTACATTATTAGTGAAAACTTAAAATAATTTATAATATAGATAGCCAAATAAATATAATTTGAGACTTTTAGTTAATTACAGGAATTTTATTGGTTAATATGACATTATAGTATTGATTAAAGGAATTTGGTTCGAATTTATAAAGTTATTAAGACTTTAACAAAAACCAATTATTTAATAGTTTTAAAATTTACATAAAAGAAGTTTTTAAAACAAATATTATATTATTAATTGATATAATATTCCTAAAAATCAAAGGTTCGTCCAAAAGACATATATAAGGATAGTTATGTCATTAATCAACCACTTGGGGTTTTCTTAGCAGTTTATAGTATGTTTATTAACCATATAATATAAAAATACAAAGACACATGGTAAATCTCAAACTATTTAACTAAGAGATAAATCTAAAAGATAAGGTTAAAATAGTGACCCAAACATGTCTAAAACCTATTTTTTGAGTGGTTTTCAACCCATACCAAACTGAGACTTTAAATAATCTAGTTTTAGGATATTATAAACTGAATATGAATTTATTATAAAATAATACTTTAAGTTTTTTCTAAAGATCCCCTTCTCCCCCTTATAAAAGGACACCACTTATAACCAATTCTTCACAACTATCAAGCCTTTTTCCTCATTAATACTATTCCTAATTAAGCTCCCTTCATTTCTATCATACTCTTAGAAGCCTTACCTTAGGCATAAGGTACTTTAGGGGTTATTTTTGGTTCAAAACCAAAGGGAGATACCCAAATTAAAGGTAACAATTTCTATTACCATATTTTCTTTTATTTTACTTATCCAACCCCTAAACTCTTTCTTATTATTTTATTTTGGAACAATACCAGTATCCTAAATATACTAGGATATTTTTATGAGAATTATTCTAACTACACTTACACAAACCTCCATCTAATTGGTGAAGAATATAATGTTTCTTCGGATGGAAACCAAACGCCTCACGAAACGATGATTATTCAATTATCTCCTACCGCATCTCATGGTGGCCATTATGATGGAACTATATTTAAATATGATATTAATGATATTTATTTTATATATAAGATAATTTAATTCCATTTTATAGCATAAAATTATTCATTTCATGTTGTATATATATAAGATAAATTCATTTGAGGAAGTGCGGACTACCGCCCCCTCAAAGTTATATGAATCGTTCGTACCATAAATGGAACGTATAAAGGTTGGTGTTAATGAACATAAGTAAAACATATAAAATATTATATTATAATGGAATAATAATATACCTATGTATCATTTATTTTTTATTCCTTTTAAAAAGAAAAATGAAATGGATGTAGCGTTCGTGCGTACTTATGGACTACCATCTCCACGAACGCGATAAGATTTGTTCCCCATCATATCCATTCAAGTATAATCCTCATTTTATGAATACAAATAATTTTTAATGGCATGATATAGTTCTGGGTATGAATAAGATACAATCTATCCCTAACAAACATGAGTTATGTAACAAAACATATAAAATAAAACAAGTAACTTAACACCCGAAACGACGATAATACAAAGATATTATTAACAAAGAAATGTTAAAAGATCATATATGATATAATATTAAAGTATATGATCCTTTTTAAATTTAATAATAATAATTTCAGTATTACATATGAGGTTAAACTTCCCTCATCCAAGGAAATGTACAAGGTAAGAGTTTATTTCACAATCTCTTCATTATCCGAGGTTGTTTATACATAATTATCTACTGGGACTTCTTTATCATCCAAATGCATTTTCATTAAAATATATTTCAAATTTTCTTTACTATTTAGTATACTATGGGTTAAAGTCATTTATACCGTTGTTATACTTTTTATAAAATTGTTTGAAAAGAATCTTTCTGTCGTTTTCCAAACAAGGTCCCTTTTAACCTTTTTGACAGAATTAAAGTATGAATGTATTTTTCTAACATATACGGTTGGTGCGGCTATTTTATGCCGTTATAAAATCTTTGAAACTTCCATTACATGATTAAAAATATATTTTCAAATAAATGTTCTATTTTATAATTATGTGACTTTTAAATGATTTAAAAAAATATATTTCTCTCAAATAGTTTTAATTTCATCTATGTCAACATCATTTGATGGATTTTAAGCTTATTTGAAGTTGATTTGTTGCAATAAAAAACATCCATATTGTATTGAAGGTTTTGTGATATTTTTTACTATGGATGTGTTCTTTTTATACTATTTATTGTTTATGGAAAAAGTATTTACATTTCGTATGATAGTTTTAACACGAGTGTTTATGTTATATTTAAACCCATTCATACGAGGAATGCATTGGACTAAGTATGAGATGAGTGGATCCCTCTATAGCTACCCGATGCATCGGTAGGTCTGATGAGAAAAACTAGTGTCTTTTAACAAGGCCCTAACAAAATCTTATTTGTTGTCTGGGCACGAGGCCTTGACTATGTGCTTATGATAGTCTCGCATTATGCGTTATATCATTACGAAAGTGGTTATTGATATTTCATGTGGTTATTCGACTAGTAGAATATCCATGTGTATAAGTAAATGGTATTATTTTATTTTATCTTTTCCATATTATGTTGAAGTTAATGATTAAAAGGATTTTGTTTTAGTTATACATTGGATTAAAGGTTTATGCTTATTTATGAATGTTTTTGCTATATTGTTATCCTTACTGAGCATCTGAGCTCACCCCTTTCAACATTTTATTTTTTCTAGGATGTGAAGAAATAATTTATGAATGAACTGTAGTGATAGTATGAGGGGATATGAAAACAAAATGTTGATGTAGTTTTTCACTTTATGATGTAATTCAACATTTATGAATGTATCCAGTGATTTCAAGGCTACTAAACAAATCCGTCTTTAGAGACTTTATCTTTTTTTATCATTCCAATGATACATAATAATGCACTGACTCTGGGTAACTGGGTTTGGGGTGCTACAGATGGTATCAGAGGAAGTTTAGTACAAACCTTGGAGTCTAGATTTAGATAAACTCTGATTAGAGCACATATCCCTAAGATAGACTTTGAGGATTAATATAGAATAACTTCCTAGAATTTCGGTATTTTAGATATTTTTTGAGTTTTCTGAGCAATACAACCCTGTCTAGATACGAGAAGATAGAGGCGGCTCTGGAACAGATGTACCAAGGGGTAAAACCCGAAAACACCGCTTTGAGCTAGACTTGAACATGAACTGGTGCCCGACAATGGGCGTTGCTACACTCTTGATTATGACACTCGTAGGGGATATGCTTAGTATAATTCTCATTTTCATTACAAATTATTATGAAGGGTTTATGAGTATATAATTTCTCAATGAAAACATATTTATGATTATGGATTATATTCATAAACCATTCAATTAATGTTAGGTATTCTACAAGTTTGGAATTATTCATTGCAATTCATAAACAGAAGTAGTTTATGCTATTGTATAGAAACGGCGCCTAGTAGAAGGAATGTGAACTCCAGCAATACGTATGATCCAAAGAGTAAGAAAGATCATATCTTTCATAGTATTTAGAAAAAATTTATAAGGGAAATAGTCTCCCATGTATTCTCAACATATGAAGAAATTGTATCATGTGTTAATAAGATAAGTAAATAATTCTCTGAGTCCTATGGATTTGATGGGAAGCAAGAAAAGAAAAGGATGGAAGAGACAAAGATGGGTAATGAGAAGAGGGAAAAGAATAATTTTCCTATATATGATAACTGTGGTATGAAACACCCTGGAACTTTCCTAAAGGGAGTGGCAGTTCGTTATAAGTGTGAAGAAAAAGTACACCAAGTATGTGAATGCAATGGTAAGAAAACGGTTTCAAATGAACAATGCTTCATCTGCAAGGATTTGGGACACTACGCAAACCGATGTCTAAATCATCCGAGTATTCCTAAAATGATGCTATTGGATAAGAATCATGTTATGATACTACCACAGATAAATAGGAATGATTATAGTTCTTATGTTGTTATTAGAGAATTATGTCATTTCAGTGTTGTATCAACAATGAACTGGTTATAATAATTATGGATTTTATAAGGATTTTTCTGCAGTACTACTTCATTAAGGACATGAGATTGTGTGGAACCAAGAAAAGTGACTCAATAGCAGGTTAGATTTTGGGGAAATATATGGTTGAGAGAAAGATAAACCATAATATAGTTCTAATATCGAGGTATTGATATTGGAATAATACATGATTGATTGGGATAAATTATATTGGATATTCTTTATTACCTTGAAATTGATTAATGATTTGTATATTCTATAATTGTTGGAGTTTACAACATTTTTGGATAGAAGGACTATATCTAGTATTCTATAAGTAATAAGGGATCATTAATGTAATCAATAAGGTTTTATGGTAATTCAGGATTTTGCAGGGTTTTAGAAGAAAACATGATGAAGGTGTTCACATGCTATTACGCGGAAAAAAGGATCTTCATTATGTTTACCTTCATTATAAATTTTGGACTATGAGTTTGGACATAAGTGTTTTTGATAATTCTAGTTTGAGATTATTTTTGGATTGCCATAAAAGGGAAACACGGAGGTCAGGCGGCAAACCGTTGCGTCCGGCAAGGCCGTCAGAATTGAACCCGAAACCGAAGGGCGACAAGGGTTTATCACCTACAACTGGCCCACGTGATGTCCTGGAATGAATAATGTAGACTTTTAAAAACAATTCTTGCAGATGAAATAGAAATTAATTTTTTTGAACCCTAAACCAATAAGATAAATAAAATATTATTTTTAAGTTCTATTTTCTTTTAGAGTGAAATATGAGTCTGTGGTAGAAATTAGATAAAGGATGAGACTCTACTTGTCATGTATATATTGTTCTTTTTATAATATTCTATGAAGAAATTAATTCTTATAATTTAGTGAAGGGATCATAAAACGGAAAATGTGTTATCCAAATACAATATGTTTTGTTTAACCTATGGTATTTTAAATCATCATAGATTGATGAATTTAAGGCCCTCAATTTTAAACTTTTTTGTGATTAATGACCTCAATCACTACCTAAAAATATTTACATTTTATTCCAATTATATGTATTTAATTTCCAGAAATGTTCTCCTAATCGAGATCATAATGTGGTGGTGACCCTTTCATTTCTCTTTTCCTCTTATTAAGACTAAATTTTATTAACCTAATTTCCGATGTGGGGTTTCCCAATGGTATTTTCTATTTTCATCCTATTATTTTCGAAAAAGAATTTAAAATTGCAAGGACACAATTTATTGAAGGAGGGAAGAATGTAACACCCCAAGCTTCCACGGTATGATTCTCTTTGAATAATACATTAGTGTGTGTTGTATGAAACATCGAGTTCTAACACATGCCTCAACAAATCAAACTAGCTGTTATGAATAGTAATATATACTATATTATTATTATATAATATTCCAAGAAATAATTTCCTAAAATACAACATTCATAATTTTAAAATATAACATATATTTTCTATATATAATTAGATCATTTTCTATAAAAACTAAATTCCTTTAAATACTAAAATATCACAGTGATGCCTCTAATACATATTAAATGTTATTCAAGAAAATATACTATCTATTTTTTTTTCAAATAATGAAATTTATTAAAAAATATTTCAAATATATAGTTATAATATTCTGTCTTCAATAGATGATCTAGTATATATAAGTTACCTATTATTTTCAGCATATCATAATGTATTTCTTTTTCATGTTATCACCATAGTTATGATAAATTATTTTAGATGTCATGTTATTACCTAGAGAGAGCATAATATTGAATATTAGATGTTTTAGATTCAATGATTCTTTGTTAATACTGAATATCAAATGTTATGAAAATATTTCTTTGACATGTTATCACCAATAGAGATCATAAAATTACAAATAGTTAATTTTAGATGTTTTAGATTCAATGATTCTTTGTCATATTTTGTAACACAACTTCCTTAAATCAAGGGGACTTCAAAAGTTAAATTACATAAATAATTACTAGATGATGATCAATTGATTGAATAAAAACAAAATAATTTTTATTATTTTCTACGTAATAATCCAATGGTGTTATTAATAAATTAGATTATTAATTAAAAATTTAAAATTTATGGATCCTTTAAAAACATCATCTATAGATATATCAGAAGACTTAAGAGATAATTTTTATTAAATAACAAAATATATATGTATAATAAATTAAATATATAAATAATATCAGTGATTAATATTATAAAACAGAATGTCTCTTTTAAATTTTTTTAGCTCTCTTATTTTAAATCCTTATGTTTTATATTGTTGGATTGAGTATAATAATAAGAGTTGGAGATGAATTTCATTTAAAATTGTAAATATTGAAAAGCAATACAAAATGAAAATTGGGAGTTAAATTCAAATAATAAATAAAAATATTAATAAATAAATTACTTTTTCAAATTTTAAAAAATAATGCAGTGAAAAAAATTCAGCAATAACTGATTGATAAATTTATAAGAGATTAAAAAATTGATTGAATAAAGGATTTATCGACATATTTAATGAAATAAATTAAAAATTAAAACATGCATAATGAAAATTTCGAATACATTTTGGTATTAAAGCCAAGAAATATTTCATTTATATTCCCATACATATCACACCAGAATGGATTGAGGATTGATGAATATAAGTAATCCTTAACTTTAGTGGTATCCATGAAACCCTAAATGAACAAAAACTATTGACTTAATTCATAGTCAATAATTGAGTTCACATTGTGAGGTTTACTTTTTAAAAAGTAGAAATTATATATTAAATCCAATATATTGAAGAATAACATGATGTGATGAGTAGACATGGATATAGAATCAGGATCTTGTTACTGATGTTTTGATTGTGAAATGACATAAAATAATAAATATTCAATATAATACATTCAAATGATAGTTGAATTGGATTGTAGTGTTAATATATTACGGAAGGAGATAACAAGATGAAAAACTGGGATGTGGGATGAAAAATGGTCTTCAATACATAATACCATAGAGTTAGTGATCATGTAGTATGGGAGGCTATATCATATGTCTCCATGATACATTAAAAATGAATACATTTCCAATATAATAGAAATAATTTGTCTACACTATTGAAAAGATATATTGCAGCAATATACACTAGGATAGATTTTCTATTTCCTTGAAAAATAATTTCCCTCAACCACATAGTTAATGTCATTGATGTAATGTAAAATATGAAATGTTTTTATGCATTATTAGAGAATTTGTGTCTGTAATGACTAAAATTATTGGCCACACCATAAGGTATTGTTTCAATTGAGATGAACTAATGAAAACCATTTATATATTCCGTAGTTTCATTCATCACACCATAGTTCCTCTCCTCACATGGATGAATATTTTTATATGTTGTAGTTTTGTGTTTCTATGATTTTTTGGGAAAATATGATTATTTTTATATACCCAAAATCATTAGTTAATATTACATCTCAATATAAATACCATATTAAATTGGATGGAAATGATCAATTGATAAACGACCCAACATCCATTCATTAAATAGTCTATGAAATTTTATTTTTTTATTTTAAATTTTATATTTAAATTCAAAAAAATTTTAATATGAAGTTCAATTTAATGAAAACCATTCACCTTAGTCAAAAGAAAAAAATATGTGGGATATTTTAGAATGCTAGTATGTGGTGTGAATTGAGACCGAAACCCATTGATCATTCATTAAAGGGTATTTTCTATTTAATATTTTTTTATTTGATTTAGGGTGGAAATAATTCATAATAATGTGGGGGACTCAAGAATATTAGCATAGACATCATTATCAACTATTAGAGATCTAAAAGATGACAGATTGATTTATAGTGTGTTGATCCATCATTTCAAGGATTATGAATATATTCTCATGTTGTAAAAGGGAGATAAATGAGAAGAATAATAGATTTTATTATCTGAATTTAATTTATTTGTAGTGTTTTATCATAAAATGAAGTTGGTAATGGTTGATCATAGTGGATTCTTTGTTGTAAAATGTTTATTAAGTATATTGGGGAATCCATTCATGGGTGAAAAACTAACACATAATGGTACATGCCTTGGATCCAAACCATGTAAATTTATCCATGCATTTCTTTTCATCACATTTCATTACAAGGAGGGGTATAAGACTATATTTATTTTATTATAAAATTTAATAGGATATTGAGTTTGGTTGAAGAAGGGGGAATCTATAATAATATTTTTCCATCGGTTCATCACCATTCTTAGAGGTATCGATATTTTATAGACTTCTATATGGTTTTAATTGATAAATACTTCTAAATATCCAAACGTAGTTGTTATTGATATGGAGTATCAAAAATTTGTTTAATAAATGATGAGTTCATACCTTTGATGGATGAAACTATCATAGTTGGAAGAATAAGATGCTTCCCCAACTCCATTCACTTATTCTTAAGATTTTTTATTTTTCTATAAGGGGATTTCAATACATTACTAAATATCCTCATATGTAGTGCAGAGATAAAAGTTATTTGGATATATATAGAAGGGTGTTATTTTTTTTCAAAAAGGATTCCATTATACGACCTGATCCAAAAACTGAAAAAAATTGAAAAAATTGAAATATAGCTTGTATGGAAATATAATTGTGAAAAAATTCATTCTTGAAAAATAAATTTTAGGTATTAGGATATTATGATGAAGAAAAAGGAATAAATTTATAGCTACTTCAGATTCATAAATTAACAATTCATAAATATTCATAGTTTTTCTGAGAAACAGGAACAGACAAAATATTAAAGAATATAAAGATGGATATTATAGATTTTTATGATCCCAAGGTATCCAAATTAGAAGATAGATAATACAATTAATTAGATAAACATTATAGTATTCTTATTTTATATAAAATGAGGAAGGAACAAACTATTAAAATGTAAAAAAAAGTTCAGATAACCAGTATACCCCTAATAAAATAAAATGTTAATGTCCAGAAAGAGTTCATTGATTCATATGATGATGATGATGATGAATATATCAATTAGATTTTATCATTTTTTTTCTGATAGATAATTTTTGTTTTAAAGAAAGGGAAAAGATAAAAAATTTCATAGATTATTTAACTAATATAGTTTTATCCATATTTAAATTTTTGACAAATATTTATGTTTAGGAAATTGAAATAGTTAAGGGTGAAGAATGTACATGGAGGAAGAATTAAGGTTATAATAATAAATATAACACCCAAAGAATACTATTCTGTGAAAAACATGATAACTCCTTTAGTAACTAAAAAAATGAAATACCACTAATTTATATAAATAAGAAATATGTTGATTCTTCAAATAATAATCGTGAGTGACTAAAGAAAATTAATGTTATGTGAGAAATGAATGGTTTGTTGAAATAATAACATTATTAGATATCGTAACTAAATAAAGATAAAAATAAAAAGAGAATAAAAAATATATTGGAAAAATGATGAATATGTTCAAGGTGATAGAAACAATTAATATATTTTCATATTGGAGTTATCCTATATTAATATGGTAATGAAAAAAATGTTTTATATTAGTGAAAAAGAATACATGGAATGTGATATTAATGAAAAACTGACTATTAGAGAAGAATATTTTTTAGACACAATTCACTTATGTTGTATTCCAAACTAAATTTTCTAAATCTAAAGATATATTCAAAAAATTAATAGTGGTTAATAAAAAATTCTCTCAAGGATGTATGTTGAACAATTAAAAAAATATGTTTACTACAGTAACTTATAAATATGATAAGATATATATTTTTATTGACATTTCATGTCTCAAAAAAAGAATTATAAAGAAAGACCATGAAGGATGTTGCAATATATTTATCCATATAAAATGAATAGATGATTCAAATAAAACTATTTCTCCCATTAATTATGAAATCATATTGCCCAGTATGATAAAAAAATTCCATTCTGGAAGGAATACTGAATTAATCAAGAAGATATGAAATCAAATGGTATTATTGGTGTTATGAATGATACCAAAACAAATCACATTAATGGAGGTTAAGTATAACTTTAATTGGTAATACACTAGAACAATAAGTGATTTTTCGTGAGAAAACTAGGATAAAATTTAAGATATTTTATGTATCACAAAAAGAAAATAAAAAATTATAGAATTCATCAATAAGTGGAATTTTGAAAACATAGATGTCTTGTGAAATATGTGACCAAGGTGGATATCATTAAATGGATTGTGTAAATAACATACCCGTCTAAGAAGAAATATGGAATAGATGATGCATGTACAGGAAATAATTTTTATATTATTTTAAAACTCAAATCTCACATGAAATTTATTATAGTGAATAATATGGATAATCTATTTTAATTTTTGATAGGAAAAGTTAAGTTATTGTAAGGATATAGTATCCTAGGGAATGAGTAAACAGTCATATTGAATGTATCATCTATGGAATAAATAAGTCAGTAATTATTCGTAAATTTCCATATATATTTACACTAATTCTATAGGAATTAATGAAAATGATTGAAGAAGTTATATCTATATAACATAGAGGATGAGTTTTACATGGATTACTTCTCCTTGAATATGATTAAAGAGTGCATCCCTTGAGGGTAGTAAAATTTTAGAATATGATTTTAACACCCGAAGCTCCCACGGTACACTTCTCTTTGATTAATACAGTAGAGTGTGTTGTACGCAACTTTGAGTTCCAACACACCCCACAACCAATAAAACTAGCCATCATGAATATTAATACCCACTTTTAAAATTTTATAAATTTTATCTTTTAAAATGGATGTCATTTTTGGATTCAGAATATTGAAATTAGCTTAGATTGAATTTTTGGTATTTTTCTGAAAACAATCAATTTTTGATGAATAATGAAAAAACACTGAGTAATAGTTTAAAAAAAAGTGTTATTTAAATAATTATTTATTTTATTTAAATTTAATTAAGGTCAAAATAGATACATAATTTCTATATAAGTTCAATGTAATTCATTGGAGTTAGTTTAGAATAATTTTAGATATATAAAATTTTATTGAACATTTCACCGTCTTTTACTCACCTCATAGGAGAATTTGAAAATTCATGTAAAAAATAACATTACCCCTTCTGTGAGTAGAATTTTGAAAATCCGAGAGACACGATTAATATCAATGAGTAAAATGAGGTTCAATGAGATGAAAATATTTTTTTATGAATAGTAACTTTTTACTTTTTTTGACACTGTTAATAGTAAATAGGGCAATTAAGGGTAAAAATGATATTAATATTACCCAAAAACATTTCCTAGTTCTTTTGAAAAAGTGTATCTCGACCAAAAACAACCTTAGGAATAAAAAATTATCATTTAGGTCCACTTGGATTAGATTAGGACATTTAATATTATTTAATTTAATGAAGAGTTAAAAGAGATAAAATCAAATTTTATTAACTAAAACATGTTTAATATTGGGTTATACAAAAGATAAATATGATTATAAATATTCATTAAAAAGATAAAATTATTTACTACATAATGCTATTTTTTTATAATTTTTAGACATTAAATAATTTAATTTATTTATAACACAATGATGATTCAATAATTACATTATTTGTGAAAACTTAAAATAATTGATAATATAGATAGCCCAATAAATATAATTTGAGAATTTTAGTTAATACCAAGAATTTTATTGGTTAATATGACATTCTAGGATTGATTAAAGGAATTCTGTTAGAATTTATAAAGTTATTAAGACTTTAACAAAAATCAATTATTAAATAGTGTCAAAATTTACATAAAAGAAGTTTTTAGAACAAATATTATATTATTAATTGATATAATATTCCTATAAATCAAAGGTTCGTCCAAAAGACATATATGAGGATAAGTATGTCATTAATGAACCACTTGGGGGTTTCATAGTAGTTTATAGTATGTTTATTAACCATATAATATAAAAATACAAAGACACATGGTAAATCTCAAACTATTTAACTAAGAGTTAAATCTAAAAGATAAGGTTAAAATAGTGACCCAAACTTGTCTAAAAACTATTGTTTGAGTGGTTTTCGACCCATACCAAACTGAGACTTTAAATAATCCAGTTTTAGGCCATTATAAACTGAATATGAATTTATTATAAAATAATACTTTAAGTATTCTATAAAGAGCCCCTCCTCCCCCTTATAAAAGGACACCACTTATAACCAATTCTTTACAACTATCAAGACTTTTTCCTCATTTAAACTATGCCCAATTAAGCTCCCTACATTTCTATCATACTCTTAGAAGCCTTAACATAGGCATAAGGTACTTCAGGGGTTCGTTTTGGTTCAAACCAAAGGGAGATACCCAAATTAAAGGTAACAATTTCTATTACCCTCTTTTCTTTTATTTTACTTCTCCAACCCCTAAACTCTTATTATTATTTTATTTTGAAACAAAACCAGTATCCTAAATATACTAGGATATTTTTATGAGAACTATTCTAACCACACTTACACAAACCTCCATCTAATTGGTGAAGAACATAATGTTTCTGTGGATGGCAACCAAACGCCTCACGAAACAATGATTATTCAATTATCTCCTACCACATCTCATGGCGGCCATTATGATGGCACTATATTTAAATATGATATTAATGATATTTATTTTATATATAAGATAATATAATTCCATTTTATAGCATAACATTATTCGTTTCATGTTGTATATATATAAGATAATTTCATTTGAGGAAGTGCGGACTACCGCCCCCTCAAAGTTATACGAATCGTTCATACCATAAATGGAATGTATAAAGGATGGTGTTAATGAACATTAGTAAAACATATAAGATATTATTTTATAATGGAATAATAATATACCTATGTACATTTGATTTTTCTTCCTTTTAAAATGAAAAATGAAATGCAAGTAGCGTTTGTGCGTATTTATGGACTACCGTCTCCACGAACGCGATAAGATTTGTTCCCCATCATATCCATTAAAGTATAATCCTCATTTTATGAATACAAATAATTTATAATGTCTTGATATAGTTCTGGATATGAATAAGATACAATCTATCCCTAACAAACATGGGTTATGTAATAAAACATATAAAATAAAACGATTAACTTAACACCCGAAACGACGATAATACAAAGATATTATTAACAAAGAAAAGTTAAAAGATCATATATGATATAATATTAAAGTATATGATCCTTTATCAGTTTAATAAAAATTATTTCAGCATTACATATGAGTTTAAACTTCCCTCATCCAAGGAAATGTACATGGTAAGAGTTTATTTCACAATCTCTTCATCATCCGAGGTTGTTTATACATAATTATCTACTAGGACTTCTTTATCATCCAAATGAATTTTTCATTAAAATATATTTAAAATTTTCTTTACTATTTAGTAGACAATGGGTTAAAGTCATTTATACCCTTGTTATACTTTTTATAAAATTGTTTGAAAAGAATATTTCTGGCGTTTTCCAAACAAGGTCCTTTTTAACCTTTTTGACAAAGTTAAAGTAAGAATGTCTTTTTCTAACATATACGGTTGGTGGGACTATTTTCCACCGTTATAAAATATTTGATACTTCCCTTACAAGATTTAAATGATATTTTCAAATAAATGTTTTATTTTATAATTATGAGACTTTTAAATCATTTAAAAAAATAAATATTTCTCTCAAATAGTTTTAATTTCATCTATGTCAACATCCTTTGATGGATTTTAAGATTATTTGAAGTTGATTTGTTGTGATAAAAAACATCCATATTGTATTGAAGGTTTTGTGATATTTTTTTACTGTGGATGTGTTATTTTTATACCATTTAGGGTTTATGGAAAAAGTATTGACATGTTGTATGCAAGTTTTAACACGAGTGTTTATGTTATATTTAAACCTATTCATATGAGGAATGAATTGGACTAAGTATGAGATGAGTGGAGCCCTCTATAGCTACCCGATGCATCGGTAGGTCTGACGAGACATACTAGTGTCTTTTAACAAGGCCCTGACAAAATCTTATTTGTTGTCTAGGCACGAGGCCTTGACTATGTGCTTATGATAGTCTCGCATTATGCGTTATATCATTACAAAAGTGGTTATTGATATTTCATGTGCTTATTCGACTAGTAGAATATCCATGTGTATAAGTAAATGGTATTATTTTATTTTATCTTTTCCATATTATGTTGAAGTTAATGTTTAAAAGGATTTTGTTTTAGTTATACATTGGCTTAAAGGATTATGCTTATTTATGAATGTTTTCTCTATATTGTTATCCTTACTGAGCATCAGAGCTCACCCATTTCAACATTTTATTTTTCCTAGGATGTGAAGAAATAATTTATGAATGAGATGCAGTGATAGTATGAGATGATATGAAGACAAAATGTTGATGTAGTTTTTCACTTTATGATGTAATTTAACATTTATGAATGTATCCAGTGATTTCAAGGCTACTAAACAAATCAGTCTTTAGAGACTTGATCTTTTTTTATCATTCCAATGATACATAATAATGCATTGAATATGGGTAACTGGGTTTGGGGCGCTACAGATGGTATTATAAGAAGTTTAGTACAAACCTTGGAGGCTAGATTTAGATAAACTTTGATTATAGCACATATCCCTAAGATAGACTTTGAGGATTAGTATAGAAGAACTTCCTAGAATTTCGGTATTTTAGATATTTTTTGAGTTTTCCGAGCAATACAGCCCTGTCTGGATATGAGAAGATAGAGGTGGATCTGGAACAGATGTACCAAGGGGTAAAACCCGAAGACACCGCTTTGAGCTAGACTTGAACAGGAACTGGTTCCCGACGATGGGCCTTGCTACACTCTTGATTACGACACTCCCAGGGGATATGTTTAGTATAATTCTCATTTTCATTACAAATTATTATGATGGATTTATGAGTATATAATTCCTCAATGAAAACATATTTATGATTATGGATTATATCCATAAACCATTAAATTAATGTTAGGTATTCTACAAGTTTGGAATTATTCATTGCAATTCATAAACTGAAGTAGTTTATGCTATTGTATAGAAACGGCACCTAGTAGAAGGAATGTGAACTCTAGCAATAAGTATGATCCAAAGAGTAAGAAGGATCATATCTTTAATAGTATTAAGAAAAAATTTATAAGGGAAATAGTATCCCATGTATTCTCAACATATGAAGAAATTGTATC
Source organism: Viscum album (assembly GCA_963277665.1). Classification (NCBI taxonomy): domain Eukaryota; kingdom Viridiplantae; phylum Streptophyta; class Magnoliopsida; order Santalales; family Viscaceae; genus Viscum; species Viscum album. The sequence continues at coordinate 32,460,902 of OY728159.1, forward strand.
ATGTGTTAATAAGATAAGTTAATAATTCTCTGAGTCCTATGGATTTGATGGGAAGCAAGAAAAGAAAAGGATGGAAGAGAGAAAGATGGGTAATGGGAAGAGGGAAAAGTAGAATTTTCCCATATATGATAACTATGGGATGAAACACCCTGGAACTTTCTTGAAGGGAGTGGGAGTTTGTTATAAGTGTGAAGAAAAAGTACACCATGTATGTGAATGCATGGGTAAGAAAACGGTTTCAAATGAACAATGCTTCATCTGCAAGGATTTGGGACACTACGCAAACCGATGTCTAAATCATCAGAGTATTCCTAAAATGATTCTATTGGATAAGAATCATGTTATGATACTACCACAGATAAATAGGAATGATTAGAGTTCTTATGTTATTATTATAGAATTATGTCATTTGAGTGTTGTATCAACAATGAACTGGTTATAATAATTATGGAGTTTATAAGGATTTTTATGCAGTACTACTTCATTAAGGACTTGAGATTGTGTGGAACCAAGAAAAGTGACTCAATTGCAGGTTAGATATTTGGGAAATATATGGTTGAGAGAAAGATAAACCATAATATGGTTCTAATTCCGAGTAATTGATTTTGGAATAATACATGATTGATTTGGATAAATTATATTGGATATTCTTGATTACCTTGAAATTGATTAATGATTTGTATATTCTATAATTGTTGGAGTTTACAACATTTTTGGATAGAAGGACTATATCTAGTATTCTATAAGGAATAAGGGATCATGAATGTAATCAATAAGGTTTTATGGTAATTCAGGATGTTATAGTGTTTTAGAAGAATACATGATGAAGGTGTTCACATGCTATTACGTGGGAAAAAGGATATTCATTATGTTTACCTTCCTTATAAATTTTGGACTATGAGTTTGGACATAATTATTTTTGATAATTATAGTTTGATATTATTTTTGGATTTCCATAAAATTACAACCCGGAGGTCAGGCGGAAAACCGTTGCGTCCGGCAAGGCCGTCATACTTGAACCCGCAACCGAAGGGAGACAAGGGTTTATCACCTACAACTGGCCCACGTGATGTCCTGGATTGAATAATGTAGAGTTTAAAAAAAAATTCTCGTAGATGAATTATAAATTCATTTTTTTGAACCCTAAACCAATAGGATAAATAAAATATTATTTTTAAGTTCTATTTTCTTTTAGGGTGAAATATGAGTTTGTGGGAGAAATTAGAAAAAGGTTGGGACTCTACTTGTCATGTATATATTATTCTTTTTATAATATTCTATGAAGAAATTAATTCTTATAATTTAGTGAAGGGATCTTAAAATGGAAAATGTGTTATCCAAATACAATAAGTTTTGTTTAACCGGTGGTATTTTAAATCATCATAGATTGATGAATTTTATGCCCTCCATTTTACACTTGTTTGTGATTAATGACCTCAATAACTACCTAAAAATATTTACATGTTCTTCCAATTATATGTCTTTAATTTCCATCAATGTTCTCCTAATAGAGTTCATAATTTGGTGGTGACCCTTTCATTTCTATTTTCCTCTTATTAAGACTAAATTTTATTAACCTAATTTCCGATGTGGGTTTTCCCAATGGTATTTTCTATTTTCATCCTATTATTTTCGAAAAAGAATTTGAAATTGCAAGGACACAATTTATTGAAGGAGGGAAGAATGTAACACCCCAAGCTTCCACGGTATGCTTCTCTTTGAATAATACAGTAGTGTGTGTTGTATGAAACATCGAGTTCTAACACACGCCGCAACAAATCAAACTAGCCGTTATGAATAGTAATTCCCACTTTTTTAAATTTTATAAATTTTATCTATCAAAATGGACTTCATTTTTGGATTCGGAATGTCAAAAATAGCTTAGGGTGAATTTTTGGTATTTTTTTGAAAACATACAATTTTTGATGAATAGTGAAAAACACTGAGTTATAGTTTAAAACCAAATTTTATTTTAAATAATTATTTATTTTATTTATATTTATTTAAGGTCGAAATAGATACATAATACCTATATATGTTCAATGTAATTCATTGGAGTTAGTTTAGAATACTTTTAGATATATAAAAATTTTGTTTAACTTTTCACCGTCTTTTACCCAAATCCTAGGGGAATTTGGAAATTCACATAAAAATTAATTTTACTGCTTCTGTGAGTGGAATTTCAAAAATCCAAGAGACACGGTTAATATCAAGGAGTAAAATGTTGTTCAATGAGATGAAAATATATTTGTGGTGAATAGTTACTTTTTATTTTTAATTACCACGGTTAAAAGTAAATAAGGTGTTTAAGGGTAAATATGATATTAATATTACCCTAACACATGTCCTAATTCTATTGAGAAAATTTATCTCGACCAAACAAACCTTAGGAATAAAATATTATCATTTAGGTCCAGTTGGATTAGATTAGGACATTTATTATTATTTAATTCAAAGAAGAGTTAAAAGAGATAAAATGAATGTTTAATAACTAAAAGATTTTTAAAATAGGGTTATAGTTAAGATAAATTCGATTATAAATATTCATTATAAAGATAAAATGATTTCCTACAAAATGGTATTTTATTTATAATTTTTAGAAATTAAATAGTTTAATTTGTTTATGACACAATGATGATGTAGTAATTACCTTATTAGTGAAAAATTACAATAATTGATGTTATAAATACCCAAATAAATATAATATTGATACTTTTAATGAATTAAAAGAATTTTATTAGTTAACATGACCTGTTATAATTGATTAAATGATTTTTTTTCGAATTAATAATGTTATTAAGACTTTAACAAAAATCAATTATTAAATAGTGTCAAAATTGACAGAAAGAGTTTTTAAAACAAATATTATATTATTAACTAATATAAAATTCCTAAAATCTAAGGATTGTACAGAGGACTTATATGATGATATTTATGTCATTAATGAACCACTTGGGGTTATCTTGGATGTTTATAGTATTTTTATTAATCATATAATATAAAAATACAAAGAGACATGGTAAATGTCATACTATTAAACTAAGAGTTAAATCTAAAAGATAAGGTTGAAATAGTGACCCAAACTTGTCTAAAACCTATTGGTTGAGTGAGTTTCGACCCATAACCACCATTTACTTTAATGAATCTAGTTTTGATCCTATATAAACCGAATATAAATTTATTATAAAATAATACTTTCAGTTTTTCCTAAAGAGCCCATCCTCCCCTTTATAAAAGGACACCACTTCTAACCAATTCCTCAGACCTCTCAAGACTTTTGTCTCATCCAAAATCTGCCCAATTAATCTCCCTAAATACTTATCCTCTTCTTAGTAGCCTTACCTTATGTAGGAGGCAGTTCAAGATTTATTTTTTTGTTCAAACCAAAGGGAGTTACCCAAATTAAAGGTAACAATTTCTCTTAGCTTATTTTCTTTTATTTTACTTCCCTAACCCCTAAACTCTTCTTATTATATTCTTTTGTAACTATTCAAATATCCTAATTATACTATTATATTTTTATTAGAATTATTCTAACTACTCTTACACACAGATCCATCTAATAAATGAATAACAAAACGTTTCTGTGGATGGCCACAAAACGCCTCACGAAACGATGATTATTCAATTATCTTATACCACCTCTCATGGTGGCCATTATAATGGCACTATATTTAAATATGATATTAATGATATATATTTTATATATATTCTACTGTAATTCCATTTTATAGCATACCATTATTTGTTTCATGTTGTATATATATATACGATAATTTCATTTGAGGAAGTAAGGACTACCGCTCTCTCAAAGTGATTTAACTCGTTCATACCATACATTGATCGTATAAAGTATGGTGTTAATGAAAATAAGTAACACATATAAGATATTATATTTTACTGGAATAATAATATACCTATGTATCATTTGGTTTTGATTCCTTCTAAAATGAAAAATGAAATGGAAGCAGCGTTCGTTCATACGTATGGACTACCGTCTCCATGAACATGATTAGATTCATTCCTCATCGTATCCATTCAAGTATAATTATAATATTATGATTAAATATAATTTTTAAGGACTTTATATCGTTTTGTATATGAATAAAATTCAATCTATTCATAACAAACATGACTTATCTAACAAAACATATAAAATAAAACGAGTAAGTTAACACCCGAAAGGACAATAATACTAAGATATTATTAACACAGCAATGTTAAAAGATCATATATGATATCATATTAACATATATGATTCTAATTTAATTTAATAACAATTATTTCACCATTATGCAGGAGGTTAAATTACTCTCAACCAAGGAAATGTACAAGGTAATAGTTTATTTACAATCTCTTCATTATCCAAGGTTGTTTATACATAATTATCTAACAGGACTTCTTTATCATCCACATCCATGTTTCTTAAAAATGTATTTCAAAACATTTTTACCATTTACTAGACTATGGGTTAAAGTCATTTATACCCTTGTTATACTTTTTATAAAATGGTTTGAAAGGAATCATTCCGTTGTTATCCAAAAAAGGTCTTTTTTAACCTTTTTGAAAAAATTAAGGTAAGAATGTCTTTTTCTAACTTATACAGCGGGTGTGGCTATTTTCCACTGTTATAAAATCATTGAAGCTTCAATTACAAGATTATAAGGTTATATTCAATGTAAATGTTTTATTTTATAATTATGTGACTTTTAAATGATTTAAAAAAAGAGATATTTCTCTCAAATAGTTTTGATTACATCTATGTCAACAACCATTGATGTATTTTAAGCTTATTTGAAGTTGATTTATTTTGATACAAAACATCCATATTGTATGGAAATTTTTGTGATTTGTTTGAATGTGGATGTGTTATTTTTATACCATTCATGGTTTTTGGAGAAAGTATTGACATTTCGTATGCTAGTTTTAATATGAATGTTTATGTTATGTTTAAACCTATTAATATGAGGAATGCATTGGACTTAATAAGTGATGGGTGGAGCCTACTATAGCTCCTCGATGCAACGGTAGGTCTCATAAGACAAACTAGTTTCCTGGCACAAGGCCTTAACAAAATCATATTTGTAGTCATGGCACGATGCCTTGACTATGTTGTTTTGATAGTCTGGAATTATGAATTTCATCATTATGAAAGTGGTTATTTATATTGCATGTTGTCATTCAACTAGTAGAATATGTTGGTGTATAAATAAATTTAATTATTGTATTTTATCTTTTCCATATTATGCTGAAGATCATGTTTAAAAGGCTTTTGTTTTAATTATACATTGCCTTAAATTTTTAAGATTATTTATGAAAGTTTTCGCTATATGGTTATCCTTACTGAGCATCGGTTCTCACCCCTTTCAATGTTTTATTTTTCCCAGGATGTGAAAAGTAATTTATGAATGACTTGCAGGGACAGTATAAGGGGATATAAAGACAATATGTTGCTGTAGTTTTTCACTTTATGATGTAATGTAACATTTATGAATGTATCTAGTGATTCAAATGCTACTAAACTAATCCACCATTCGATACTTGATCTTTTGTGATCATGCCAATGATACATAATAATGCACCGAATCTGGGTAACTGGGGTCGGGGTGTTACAAAGATTCCATGAAAAGATTCTCAAATGTCTAGATAGCACCATGGAATGTGGAATTGAGGAATGAGAGACACAATTACACTCCATTTTATTTATTATTTTAAATATAGTATCAAGGGGTTGTTATTTGATTAAAGGATGGGGAAAATATTGAGTTTATGAGTTGCACATAACATTATATTATGTTTTTATAAAATTTTGTCTTTCATTTTTTTCTTGGAAATTTGTTTAGCAGCCCCTATGATATGATTCTATGAATGTTATCACATGATTTGTTATTATGGACATCATAGATAACAATGATTAAAAGTCTCAAGTTTTATAAATGATGTTTTCCTATATATACTTATATTGGAATAATAAAAGGTTATTTTTATGAAAACATATGGTATCCTCGCAATCTATAAAATATTAATGTGGGGGGGGGGGGATATAATATGATAATTTTCCCCACATTTCCACATAGTATTTATATTCAATAAGGTGGAGATAATTTTTTCTATATGGCCTATATATAAAAATATTATTGATTAAAATATTTCTATTAAATAAAAATATGTTGACTATTGTGACCTCTTTTTGAGTTTCCCATATTTTTAATATGATAAAATCATTATTGAAGTCAATATATTTATGAATAACTGGAATGATAAAAGAATATTGGAATATGAATGAAGATTGATTTAATGATGTAGTTATTATATCTTGATGAAGAATCTGGGATTTTTTGGTATAGTAAATTATAATTAGGCTTAAATGTATTTTTTGTTTAGGAATTTCATAATTGGATAGACCATGAAATAATATGGAAGATGCATGTAGAGACCACTACCCAATCATACACTGAAATATGGAAATAATGGTTAAAGGGTGACCACATAGTAGTAGATTTTATATGATGTGGAGCTGTAGAATTTCATAGTCTGATGAAAAATGATCCATAAGAGATCAAACTACATAGTTAGTGATCATTCTATAAGAGAGGCTTGACCGTAGTTCTCCATACTAAAGTAAAACTATAAATGGAACAAAATTATTGAAATAGTTAGTATTCAAAGTTTATATGATATGACACCATAAGGGTTTGATTTACGTTTCTTTGTAATATCAAGTACCTCAACAATATAGTGATGGTCCATGTTGCAATGCACAATAAGATGGATTTGAAGTGTTCTAGGAGTATTTCAGAACCGTATGATCCAACCTATGGACCACATTACAATGAAGAATATTAGTTATATAAATGACATGAAAACAACATATATATTCAATAGTGATATTAAAAAGGCAATAATTCTTCTCCTCACACCATATATTAGTTTTTCCTTCTTATGTTTTGATTTTTATGCAAGATTAAATATGATATTATAATTTTGATTTATCCAAAATTTTGGGTGGTTATTAGAACTCAAAATAACTACCATTTTTAATTTTATGTTGATGATCAATTAATTAACCGTAAGAGGGATTCTAGTTACATGGATGAATTTAATTTATTGTATTAATTTGAATAATAAATTCAAATTCAAAATAGGATATGATGAAATCTCTTTGGTAATATATACATTCGGAATAATGCCGCAATGAAAATGTGAGAGATACAAGAAACCAAAGATGTTGACTAAATTGAAACTAAATCTATAAGACTTTTCATCTAATAGTATGATTATTTTATTATGTTTAAGGATGAATGATGATTTACATCAGTTAGATTCTAGATGAATTTTCAAGACTAGAAGTCTGAACATCATCATCAACGGTTGAATATCATAAATAATTCATATATACGATGTAACATATATTTCTTCTATAACCTGGAAGAATTATTTCATTTTTACATTGACATTTGATACATTGAATCACATCGTAAATTAGCATATAACATATTAGTCATGGTAAAATAAACACATACTTGAGTCTCACATTATAGTTGAATACACAAATTATAGCATATTTTATTCAATAATATCTTTGTTCCATCTAGAATATCCTTGAAAATCATTCATAATACTCTTCATTGATTCCTATAAACATGAAGAAATAAATGTGAGATCAGATGATAAGTATGAGATTTGTAAAGAAGATGATATCTTGAGTAAATAAAAAATAATCAATAAGGAATAATCAACATGTAATGTTAAATACATAACCTCACAAGACATTGAATCATTGACATCACTATTTTGAAATGATAAGACATAATCCATATGGAGTGTTAAATAACTGAACACACATGCTTTTTATGTAACTTGAATATCATGAATAGATATTACATAATCAGTAAGTAAAGGGGAATAACTGAACACACTTGTCATTTGAACAACATGACTACATGTAATAGATAAAGAATAATAAAATTGGAATGTTAAAAAGTAAACAAGAATGAAATTTCATCAATAATATGATAATAAAATGTATCCATATATAAAATCACAATTACAATTTCATGGAATATAATAACAAAATTATTTTAAATTGAAGAAAGGATTTATTATTGGATGATATGCTATTAGTAATCACAATACATTAACTGTCACAAAATTTTTCAAGATAGTTTAAATATATGGGAAACTCAAATTTATTTATTCTATAATGATTCACATCATGAAACTTTAAATGTATTTGGGGATAATTAAATCTAGACCCTGATAATTTCATCATTTCCAAATCATTCCTCATATAACACGAAATTGATTTAATTCCTGTTCAATGAGCCTTGTCATCAAATTTGTTTTTTGAGTAGAGAATATAAATTTATAAATACTTTTACTGATAAGAATAAAACATTCCATGTCTGACACTATATGTAGTTTCACCATATTCTTTATTATATAAACATATCCAAGATATATAATATGGATATTTAGGGGCAATAAAATATTAGAAGTATCAAAAATATGAAGTTGGAATTTATCAAGGAACAAATTAGCTATATCAAATGTAATGAAAAATAAAACAAGTTCAAATACAATATAATATAGTCAGAATTATTTAGAAACATAATCATAGAATAATAAATATATTGAAAAAGAAATATAACTGAATGAAAAGAAATCGTGTTTTCAAATTCAATATAACATGGTAAATTTTGAAGTTAAATATCCTTTGATGAAAAAAATAAAAATAAAATATAAAATATCTTTAATTATTAATAAATCATGATATTATATGTCATTGGGTATGTATTTACACTGTATGAAATAAATTAATATCATATCATTACAATAAGCCTCAATGATGAAAAAATAAGTTGAAGTCCCTTATATGAATCTTCCTTTTGGTTGAACATGTTTTTTTCCACGTTTATAATGATTTTAAGTAGTTTATTTATTTATTCCATAGAATTTCCATATTAAATATATCATATATGATAACTTTATAAAATTATACCACATTTTGTAAAATAATATTTCATTAATTTTATTGTTTTATTTATAAATTTCAGTGTTTTCTCATAAACGTTTTCTCATGAAAATATCATTTTATCACAAATTATATAGATACTTAATATCCATAAATATATTAATCTAATAATTATAATTTTCATTATTATTTACATTTTATGATTTTTTTGAAAATTAAACATGGAGAATGTATCAAATCACATCATGGAGACAATAAAATATATCTATTGTGGAATGACCATGTAATTTTATTTTGGGGGGAAATGGTAAGTGTGTTTATGATATATTAATTTTCCATGTAAGCTGTATGTGAAAAATGAATCACATCACTTCGTGAGCTGGTAGTCCTTCGTACGCACCAGTGATGTAATTTTATTTTAAACAAAATGGAATGAAAGAGGGTAAATTTGATATTAATAGTTAAATAGAATAATAATATCATAAATATCATATAAGTGTGTTAAATCCATCATTATATACATCGTTGAATGATTTTTATGGAAAACTAATCAAATCTGTTCACAAGGTGGTATTAAAACATACTCATGATTGAGAGTTTCATTTCCCATTTTATGGAAGATGATATAGCTATAGGTTATCCAATTAACATATTAAAATTCAATAATATATTTTATACAAATTTTATTATACTATCATGATTTAAAGATATTTTCACGATGTGGAACATCAAATTAAATAAAAACACTCATTTCGGATTGTTTCAACTTCTTTAGAAATCATATTTATGTTTTTACTAAATTCATACAAGGATTGTTTTATGGTTACAAAAGTGATATAAGATGTTTTTAGTCTTGTAATAGAGTTTTTCTTGGAAGGACCTAGCAAGAAAATGGGCTTTGAAGTGTGAATAGAAAAGGAGAGGTTTTTTCCATTTATTAGTAGGGGAGAAGAAACACGTTAATGTTTTAAAAAGATTCAACTACACCCATTATTTTATCATAGAAAAGCCTCCCAAATGGGTCATTATTTACACATAGATCATATAATGTCCTTATATTTATAGAAAAATGGTGTGGGATATGTTTTTGGGTCTGTGTAACCCAATTCATCATAGATTACCTTCCCTATAAATATGTTTTTTACATTAAGCACAATAATTATATTTTTCTTCTTCGAATAGTCATAAAAGTAAAAAATTTATTGGATCTTATTAAATTATAAAATTATAATAATTCTAAATATATATTTAATTTTTAAAAATTCAATTCATAGTAGTGGAAAAATAAAATTGAAAATTATACATAAAGATGCAATGAAAATGTTGTTTTTTCAAAAGAACATTATCATAAGGATAAAATGTGTTTTTTTAAAAAAACTTCAACATGAAAATTATTAAATTCAAAATAAACTAGTGAAATTAAATCATTATTTAAATAATATTAGATTAAAAAAATTAAAATTCAATTTTATCTTTTATGATGGGCAGAAGAAAATGCATTTTTGAATGAAAATCTGAATTTTTCCTAATTCATCGAAAAATGAATCTTTTAAAAAATCCAAAACATTGAATCTAAAATAAATTTGGTATTTTTATTTAAAAAATAAGTTAATTTAATAATAAAATTATTCTACATTTTGTAAAAAATAATTTTTATATTTGGGTAAATATCTCAAGTAAACGATTTTTTAAAAAAATATATGTTTTTTATAAAATATTTTATTTTATTGAAAATTATTGTTTTTTTAATTATTATTAAAAATAACAATATTTCTCATATTTCTTAGTACAATTCATACACTCTAATTTACCATTTAGGATACATTTTTATACTATATTATAGTTCTTTTAGGATTGGGGTTGTGTCTTGTAGAAGGTACTGAGGAGATTAAATTTAAATAAATATATTTCATTAGTTTTATCCTCAATATTTCATGTCACTTATGGTATAAAATAAATTTTTTTCTTAAAATATTAGGTCGTCACTTTCATCCGACATAAATAATTTTCAACCTAAAAATTTAAGCATTATCTCAATAATCACGGGGTTGACCTTTGAAAACACTATAGTCAAAATAAATATATCAAAGATGTTTTAATAAAACATAATGAAAATAATAGAGAAATGTAAATACAATAGTCATATGGATTAACATATAACTGGGTTTCAATTTATGGGAATATTGGTGGAATGTGCAGATGTTGACATGGATAAAAATCATAAATTGTTGTAGAGAGTGATATACACCATTGATCACAGGAAATTGAATGTTCAAAAGAATGTTAAAGAAATAAAATCATAATTCTATAGTGATTTAAAAGACAACGTTAATATTCATATATGAAGGTAATAAGATTAGTATTTTTTACAATGTTTATATTATAACTTTGATAAATTCTTTTTTCCAATCTATGTAGAGACCCAAAGCTTCACATACATATACATTACATTACTTTTGTGGAATACTTAATATATAACAAAAAACAGACACCAAAGGTCCGTAATAGTTTAGTGTCTTTGGAAACTCGGGATAAAATCTTGTAATGGTTGTGAAAGATCTTCAACATCTCCCATAATGATCATCACTTTTTTTCTCTTAGCTAAAACTTTTCTATAAATCCTTGGGAAAAGAAAACATATAAAGGGTGAGCTCAAATGCACAGTAAGGGTATTTATAGAGAAAATAAAACAAATCATATACATTGGAACAAAAAACATGAAAATAATGTTTAGACATCAAAATTTTGATAAATGACCTAAAACCTTGAAGTACGTAAGGCATAGATCCTAATGGAACATCAATCATAATAAAATAGCATGGAAATCAAACTCTTAATTGTTTAAAAACATTAAGCACATGATATGATTTTCATAGTAGCCAAGTCATTGCTGCCATGACCATCTTAGTGGAAAAAGTCCCTTACTGAACCGGGTTTACTTGCCATTCCAGTCCTGTATTACTGAATGATATTTACTTTTCATTTCACCCATATCTATCTCATGAGATATAAATCATTACATAACTAATTGGAGGGATATATAGGTCCCACCCATCTCATACTAAAATCATTCCAACGTGTGCCACAAAACAATCATAAATCATTCATCATACCCAAAGAATAAATTGGGATTCATAAACAACATTACATCATAACATAATCCATATAATTAATGGATATCATTCCATCATAAGAAAATTGAAACCATATAAATCTAAGATACATTATACTTGAAACAGACACATATGAAATAAGGTCATCTTAGAAGGAAAATGGTTTTGATAAAGCACTTGAAATGAATTCTTGCAGAAAATATCCTTTCTTCTTGAAAATCATTTTCTTTTCACAAAATTCCATTCAATTTTAAAAGAAAAGGAATATTTTGAAAATATTCATGAAATAATGTATATTAATCTTCATGAAAATAATACATTATGAAACAGTAAAAAATCTATTCAGGCTGAATAAGTTAAAAAAACATTCTTCTTGTACTTTTGCCGGAAATTTCAAAAAGTACCACGTATGGTAAACAAAAAAAATATTCCTTACATACCATGTAGTAAAAGTCAAAATGTGTTAAAAGGACATTAAAAATACATGAAAATAGTTTTATAAAACTTGTACATGGATGATAAATATAACCCTAGTAAATACTTACGTATAAGCAATCTCAGATTGAAAAAAATTGAGATTGCAACATTATCCCTTACCTTAGGTCTGATATGCTTCGTACATATCCGAACCTCCTGTATAATGATTTAAATAAAATAATTTACTTATTATAGAATAATATTTATTGTTATTATATCATATATGGTTCACATTTGACTTTATATTACTCTTTCTTTTGTAAATCCATGTTAAAGCAGCGTTTTTGGTAACTTCGTTTCATTTAACGTACGCGTTTCGACTTGTTGTTATTGATATTATTACTTATATATTGATTTACATAATTTCAGAATTTATAGCATTATTTATATATAATAAATATTCAGCATATACATATATATGATATATTGATAAATGTAATGAAATACATTGTTTATGGAGATGATAGGTCATACGTATGCATGAACACTGTTTTCGTTTTCTTATTGAATTGAATGGAATTAAATAGATGACATAAATATATATATACATAAATAATATGTAATTATTATTTCATATATTTCATTAGTATTCATTATATATAAATTATAATCATTTATTAATGGTTAACATGAAGAATGAATCTTATCGCGTTCATGGAGATGGTAGTCCGTACGTATGAACGAGTGATGATATCATTCCCATGATCATTGAATTATATTGAAGTGTTTTTATACTATTTCAGAATCAATATCACCTTAAAATAATCTTATATAGTTACTCTTTACACCATTATACCCATCCAAGTTAGGTGGTGGTGGAAAATAGATAACACTACGGCGTGGAGACGGTATTCCGTACGTACGCACGCGTGGTGACTTTGTTTTCTGTAGGATGGATGGAAGATGGAATACGGTTGTTTCATATTTATAATAATATATCAGTATATTATTGATACTTATTTTATCACTTCATAATTAAACAACTAAAGAAGAGTAAGTAGAAGAAGAAATAAATTAGAAAGAATTGGTAACAGATATTACCTTTTCTTCGACACTCCTCTTTGAAACCTCCTATGAGGGCACTAAAATTGGATATTGAAGAACACCAAGACCTATATAATATTTCTAGGGAAGTTGATAAGGGAAATTTTTAGGGGTTTGCAGAGGATGAAGGCACAAAGTTGTGTAATGATGATAGGGAGGAGGTTCCCTTTTATAAGGGAAGAAAGGGGCACCTTTGGAATCCTCAAAAATATTAGTTTAATATAAATTAAATCCCCCCATAAAATCCACAAAAAATGACACTATTAGAATCTTAGATGGGATAGAGTTGTAATATCATCATCCAATCAAATTTAGACATGTTTTGATCTTATTTTAAACCTTATCATTTTGATTTATCCTTATTTAAACTATGTATTTTTATTTTTTGTAATAAAATTATAAATTATAAATGGTTTTAAATAATTACTTATATGTTGTTAATTTTCCATAATTGGATACTTAATGAAATTGTAGACTATATAAATTTTAATTTATAATTTATAAATATTTTTGTGATTTTTAAACAATTTAATAATATGTTATTTTTATAAAATAACAATAGTGTTAATTTTGACACTATTCATTTATTTGAATTTAAATAAAATCCACACAAAGGATATATGAGAAATAAAATATTTAATAGGTTCCTAAAATTTCATATTCATCTGAAAAATTAGTTTATAACATTATATAGTTCATATAATATTTATTTTACTATTTGTAAACCCATTTAATTGATACATCTCTTAATAAAAAAATTTCTACAACATTTTTGTATAATTATTAAATATACTTATTTGTCGCATAAAAATTTAAAATAAAATAATAGGATGAACATAAATCTTATAGATTTTATAATAATACTTTTAATGTGATTTATATTCTAAAACACCCAACTTATAAAATGCTATATTTAGTAAATTATGAAGGTGAAAACTTTGACATCATTGAAAATAATATAATATAAGTGTCATAATCACTTTTATAAGACTCCAAACGGTAATATATTAGGTCATTGGACTCTTATGGTGTATATATATACTACTAATATGTTTTGGTCAGGTTTTCAATCCTTTTAATGGGTATTATTATTTCAATATAAAATATATTACATATTTTTCACTAAATAAATAATTTCTCCATCATTAATGTATAAGTTATTAAGGTAATTAAATATCTCTTAAAATTTTAAATAAATTACCACGATAAAGAAAAAAAATTTATTTTTCAAATGAGTATTTATAACCTAATTTATATTCTGTATAAAATTATATTAAAAATACATTAATTATTAAAGTTGAGTGAGACATATTTCACTTTACTTTGGAAAAAATAAACTAATGGTCTTAATCAACTCCAAGGGGTTCCAATAAATTCCATTATGACCAAAATAAGTGTTAGGATGAAATATAAGAATCCAATTATATTAAGAAAAGTTTTAGGGTAATTTTATAATATTATATTTACCCTTAATTACCAGATTTAACTTTTACTACGGTAAATTAAATTTACTGTAGTTACTATTCCTAATCTCCAAAAATAAAAATTAGCCTATTAACATAATTTAGACCCACTAATTTCAAATATGGAATCCATTTTTCTAAATTAAATACACAAAAGTTGCAGAAATTAATTTAAAATAAATCCTATTGTTAAGAAAATGAGTTTTTAATGTTAAAACATTGCAAAAGATTGAAATGATTTTACCTATGAATTCAATGTAAAATCAATTAAAATGATAAAAATTATATTAAATGGTAAAAATATATTCTATTTATATTTTAAAACCATTAAATATTATAATTTAACCGTATAAATTCTTATGTTGAAAAAATATGTTTTTAAATAAAATATAGCGAGTTTTTACTATTCGTTATAATATGAAAGTTATCCGAAAAATATAAAAACTTTATCCAATGTCAAATTTATATGCTTATTCAATATAAAAAATTTATTTTGTAAAATTTAAATTATAAACTTTTCAAAAATTATATTTAAAATTACTGCGCCAATAAAAGGAGGTAAAACTGTATTTTTTAAAAAATACTTATTTTACCTGAAAAATTTATTTTGTTCTCATAGCATGTTCTATAAAATTTTTATGATGAATTATAATTTCATAAAATTAGAAATGTATTTACTACTATTCATAACTTCTAGTTTATAATAATATTATAACCATATATCATTGTTTAGTGAAACCCAGTATTGAGTACAACACACGCTATCGAGGAAGGTTGGGATTGCGTGTAATGCAATCCAAGTTATTGTTGTATGTAGTGCAAGACTCATTTGTTGTTGTGTATAAAAAATTCAACCATATTTAATTTATACATTGAATGTATTTATATATATATACACTCAATGTTTCGTAGAATAACTACTATCAAACAAACTTGAAATTCAAGGTAACACGATCCATGATTAGTGTTGAGTCTACAGCTATCTAATACGGTGTTGCATATAGCACAAGATAATCTTCAACACGCCTATTTGAAATATCCTTTTAGAGAATTAAAATTTGTCTTTGAAGAATACCAGGACCTCTAGAATATTTTTGGGGATGTTGAAACGGGAAATGGGCAGGGGATGGCTAAGTTTGAAGGCTCATAGTTGTGTAAAGATGAGAGGGAGGAGGTGCAATTTTATAAGTGAGGAGAGGGGTACCTTTGGAATCCTCAAAAATATTAGTTTAATATAAATTGAAAACCACATAAAAACCACCAAAAATGACTAAATTATAATATTAGATGCCATATGGTTGTAATATCATCATCTAATCAAATTTAGACATGTTTTGATCTTATTTTAAACCTTATAATTTTGATTTATCCTTATTTAATCTATTAAAAATTATTTGTGGTCATGAAATTCTATATTTTTAATGGTTATAAATAATCACTTATGGGTTGTTAATGTTCCATAATTGTATACTTTATGACATTTTCTACTATATAAATATAAATGTATAATTTTTAAATATTTTTCTAATTTTTAAACTAATTAATAATATGTTATTTTTATTAAATAACAATAGTGTCAATTTTGACACTATTCATTTATTTGAATTTACATTAACTCTACACAGTGGATATATTAAAATAAAATATTTAATAGGTTCCTAAAATTTCATATTCATCTATAAAATTAGTGGATCACATCAAATAGTTCATATAATATTTATTTTACTATTTGTAAACCCATTTATTTGATACTTCTCTTAATAAAATAATTTCTACAACATTTTTGTATAATTATTAAATATACTTATCTGTTTCATAAAAATTAAAACTAAAATACTAGGTTGAAGATAAATCCTATTGATTTCGTAAGAATACTTTTTCTTGGATTTATATTCTAAAACATCCAAATTTTAAAATGTTATATTTATTAAATTATGAAGATAACAACATTGACATCATTTAAACTAACATACTATAAGTGTCATAATCATTTTTATAAGACTTCATACGGTCATATATTCGATAATTGTATGATAATGTTGTATATATAAACTACCAATAATTTTTTGTCAGGTTTGGGAGCCTTTTAATGGGTATTATTATTTCAATAAAAACTATATTACATAA
Organism: Viscum album; assembly: GCA_963277665.1. Lineage (NCBI taxonomy): Eukaryota > Viridiplantae > Streptophyta > Magnoliopsida > Santalales > Viscaceae > Viscum > Viscum album. The sequence goes on from OY728159.1 coordinate 32,478,100, forward strand.
TTTTCACTAATTAAATGATGTCTGCATCATTAATGTATATGATAATAAGGTTATTAAATATCTCTTAAAAATTATAAATAAATTTTCATGATAAAGAAAAACATTTTATCATTAAAATGATTATTTATAAACGAAATTATATTCTGTATAAACTTATATTAAAAATATTTTAATTATTAAAGTTGAGTGAGACATATTTCGCTTTCCTTTATATAAAATAAACTAAAGGTCTTAATCACATCCATTTGGGTTCCAATGGATTCCATTTTGACAGAAATATGCCTTTGGAGGAAATATAAACATCCAATTATATTAAGAAAAGTTTTAGGATAATATTATAATATTATATTTACCCTTAATTACCCGATTTACCTTTTACTATGGTAAATTAAATTTACCGTAGTTACTATTCATAATATCCAAAAATAAAAAGTGGCAAATTAACATAATTTGGAACCACTGATTCCAAATATGGAATCAATTTTTCTAAATTCAATACACAAAAGTTGCAGAAATTAATTTCAAATTAATCCCATTGTTAAGAAAATGAGTTTTAAAAGTTAAAACATTGCAAAAGATTGAAATGATTTTACCTATGAATTCAATGTAAAATCAATGCTAATGACATACATTATATTAAATGGTAAAAATATATTCTATTTAAACTTTAAAATAATTTAATATTATAATTTAATGATATACTTTATTACGATGAAAAAAGTTGTTTTTAATTAAAATATAGATTGTTTTTACTATTCATTAAAATATTAAAGTTGTCAGAAAAATATCAAAACTTAATCCGATGTAAATTTTTATTTCCTGATTCAAAATAAGATGTTTATTTTGTAAAATTTAACTTATAAAATTGCCAAAAATTATATTTAAAATGGGTGTTCCATCGAAAGGCGGCAAAACTGTATTTTATGAAAAATACTTATTTTACCTAAAAAATTTATTTTGTTCTCATACCATATTCTATAAAATGTGTAAGATGATTTATAATGTCATAAAATTCAAAATTTATTTACAAATATTCATAATGTATAGTTTATAATAATATTATAACCATATATCATTGTTTAGTGAAACCCGATATTGCGTACAACACACGTTGTCAAGAAAGGTTGAGATTGCGTGTAATGCAAGCCAAGTCAAGGTTACGTGTAGTGAAAGACTAATTTGTTGTGGGGTATAACAAAATCAATCCATATTTCATTTATACATTGAATATATATATATACACACTCAATGAAGAATATAAAAACTACTATCAAATAAACATGAAATTGTGTGTAACACGATCCAAGATTAGTGTTGTGTATACTGCAAGCTAATACGGTGTTGCGTATAGCACACGATAAGCTTGGTGTAGAGTACAATAGAAGATATGAAAGAAATTTAAAGGAATATATCTTATAAAATCTCATGTTGTTATAATATTTGTATTTAAGGAAATATAATTACATGGTTTCATTCTATTTCATATGAAAAACATCATCCATTTATTGTGCCTCAATCAATTTCCAATTAATCACTTACTCCATGAAATTAATATCAAAAATGATTTTTTAATAACTATAATTAACTATTAATGGATAGTATTTTCTCTAAATGATTAACATGTTTTTATATTTTTCTATTTTTACTTTCCATAACTAGTATGGTAGGAATAAGTTATCAAATATAATACATTAATCGATAAAACTCAAATTAAAACCATTAGATGATCTTAAATATTTTTTTAATCAAATATTATAATTAAAAAATGACATATTGACTAGATAATAATGTAGCCTAGTGGTTGTAATTAAACATGTATCAGCCTTTAGTTATGGGTTCAAGCCCTATGGAATATCCACACGTGATAGGTTGTCACATCACTTAATTGTTTTCCTTTTTAAAAAACCATTATAATAAAATTTATTTAAACATTACCAAAGTGTTATGACAGATAATTAACTCAAAATAAAATTTTAGATTAACCATAATGAAATCCATTAAAATTATACTCATTCAAAATATAGTTAGAGGATAATTCCTTAAATTAAATTTTCCAAAGACATTTACTAAACCTATGACTTTTATTTCGATAAATGTCTCCAAAAATATAATTCACTATAGTAGACTCTCATCACAAAAAAATAAAATGGGACGTTTAAGACATTTATCTTCTTATTAGTTATAAATTCATAAAACCATTATGGTATCCAAAAGTATTATGTAAATGAAGATATATATCATTCTAAAATTTATTGAAATCCTTAGATGTTTTAGGATTCATATAACCAAAATATCTTTAGTAAAAATAGTACAATATTATTATTGAATTATAATACATATTGTATTCAAAATTTTTATTTGAAAACATGTCATTACAATGTTGTTAACATTTTAAATTGTTCATTAAATTGTATAATACCCAGGTTACCTACATTTAAGACAACAAAATACAAATTTATCCCTAATTTGAAATTTATTTCCTCCCACTATACATTTATATTATCCTCATCAATTGATTAAATTATGAACTTATTTTTAAAATAATATATATTTAATAATTACATTGAGACACATTCATAGTCATCTATTTTTATATTTTTAACATGAAGAAACTATGGACATATTTCTTCATTGATCTCCAACACTCAAGCACTTAGGTAACACTATTTTTTTTATTCTTTTTTGAGTTATATAATTGGTTAGGGTCATTGTTCTTATTCATATGTTTAGATAACTAATTAGGGAGAATAAAAATATATTTCAAGCATTTCATCATATAAATTAGAGGCTTATTATCACCACCCTATCTTCTATATTCAATAGTAAGAAGATTGTTATGGGTTTTAGTCAAAAGAAAACACAAAAAATAATAGTGTGAAAAATAATAATCATAGTAGGAAAACCATATAATCAATTATAAGATGATTTATTAAGGAAACCATAATTTCAAAAAATGAATCATTTTGATTAATATTGGTCATTCATTATCGTCCTATATTCAAAACCATCATAATGGTTTTAAAGAAAATGTGAATTATCTAAAGAATCTCCCATGATAGTGTCAGGCCTATTTTTTCGTGTGGCCCGTGGTTTTGGACAATGTAATTCCCATGTCATGTAGACATGCCCCTGTAAGAGTAATTACAAAATGGTATATCAGTTATAGAACCACATACACTTCTAGTATCTAGAATGGGAGGTATTTTGAGAGAAAACCACATAATCTCATCCTTAACAGAACATTAGGATGTTCTTCTATACTTATCATCAACCATCATCATGGGGTTATGTTCTATAATAAATGATTTCCTAAGTATTTCCTCAAATGATTTTATTAAAATTTCTCTAATACCAATATTAATGAACCTCACTCCAATAAACTATACTGAATAATTTCTTTATTAAAATGGAATGTAATATAAGGAATCACATCCTATAAAACCCAATATTTTATTAGTATTAGTATACTAGATATATACATGAGTCTTGAATTACATGTTTAGGAAAAAATTAAAACACAATTTTTTTTCAATAATAACATTATTACCTCCAATATATCCTTTCATCTCATTCATTGTAGAATCCTTGTTTTCCTATAAATGGAAATAAAATAAGGGTGACCTAATATTATTAGTAAGATATATGTAATGCAGAATTCATTAGGATTAAATGTGGAATAATAAATATGGAGTAATAAATATGGAAATATAAATATATATGAAATAATCAATAAGGAAAGATAAATAAATGAACACACATTACATTTAAATAAGTTTACTATTATGAATAGATAATACCTATTCAATAAGATATGTTATATTATGAAACACACAATATTTTATAAAAACCTAACTGTCATTAATATGTACTCCATAATCAATATGGAAAGGAAAATAACTGAACATAAATTATATTTAATAAATAATAGTATAATGAAATGGTTGGAGATATAATATCATTGTGAAAATATCATAGATTATAATAATTGAATTTTCAAGGAATTAAATGATTAATTATTGGAAATCATGATATATGGCACCATGATACCTCTACTATCATGACATTTCACCAGATATTTTAAAATAATGGTTTAGACACATATAATGACATCTTAATGATTATATTCTTGATAATTCTGATATATCAAGGGTATATATAATTTTAGGCCCACCCATCAATTCATGCCCAAGGAATTCCATATGTGTCGAATAATCAATTTAAATTAAGAATAATGTGCCTTATCATCAAATTTCAATATTGTGTAACGAATATGAACTTAGAAATATTTCCCCATATAAAACATAACATTTAACGTAGAACACCATGTGTAGTAATGATACATGGTTTTATAAATAATAATATATATGTTAAATTATTTAGATATTCAGGGATAGATTAATTCCTAATGATTACCAAAAAGTGAATATTTCAAGGGTGGTTAATGACTACAAAATTGAATCAAGAAAGTAAATTAAAATAAATTAATTTGTCCTGATAATCATTAAACATGAATATAAATTGTGAAATCCCATTATTTAGAAAATAAAATTAATTTTTAATCCATGAATCTCTATATCTCTACAAAACACAACTTTTTAGAACCTATCCAGAAAAAATTAAATTTCCACCTCTAGGATTAGAATTTTGAAAAACTAATATACATGGTTGCATTCAATACAATACTTAGAGTCTGTCAAGGCAAAAATAATTATTCTTGAATAGTAAAAAACCCTTTTAAATAGTTATATGACCCTTATTAATAGTAAATCGTATTATTATTGTATTTTCATAAGGTTAAAAGATAATGAGATATTGATAATTTTTTCAGGGTGATAAAAAATAAATTATAGTTTTAAAATTGTTATTTTTCTAATATTTTATAAATTTATATAAAAATTTTATTAATAATATTTAGAAAATTATTTTTAAAAAATGGTAATAATTTTATAATTATACACATTAAAAAATTGTTATGTTTAATTTTTAGGATTTTGCTAAAATACTCAAATTTTTTATGAATAGTAAAATATTGTAATTTACCATATACATACATTATCGTTTACATTCACTATTACTAGAATCATATATGATATAAGTACACTTGGTTCCAAATAAAATTCCATTTTATTATTCCTTATGACAATATTCAAAACTTTTGGTTGTCTTTGAAAAATATAATGAGTAAATAATGGGAAACCCCTCCTCTCATCCAATATCACCCCACCCATTTTTCCTTCTTCTCTTCACCCATATCAAGCTATTTTAATTGCCCAAATTATTTTCAAGTACTCTCCCTATATCTTACCCTATATTCAAAAGCTGTTGGTCTCTTACAAATACCAAAACATATCTCATATGGAGGCTCTAAAGAAGGATACTTCAAGAGGTAAATTCCTCTTTTCATTTCTTTTACTTCATGTTCAATTATTACATTTTTCATTCCTAGACTCCTTTAATACAAATATTTTGATGACTCAGTATCTTACATGCACTAGATATTTTAATGATAAAGGTGTTATTTTTCATGATCTATCCTTTCCCATTCATCTATTCTAGAATTGTATACACCATCCAAGATGTGTTAATTTATCATATTCAAGGATGAAGGGTTTTCAATTTATAGTACCATCTTAAAATATGGTCATGAAATAATTTTTTTTGTTGCAAAATACTATATTATATGTATTATAACTTATTAATGTATATGAAATCCTATTGTACACATGATATAAATTTATAAAAAAATGAGTTCATTGTGATAAAAAACTGCCAATTTTACCAAACAATTACCATTAATCTGTTTGATAATGATTCATCATGTCTCCCAATAACCAAAAACATTATCCACGTAATCATCTGGTTGTTAAATAATAACATATAATTTATATTGTAGAAAAATATTCTAATTATACCTGTTTATTCATGCATGAATATAAGTAAACCGGTCATGAAAACCAAGGTAGAAAACACTCTGAAACAATGACATTGAATCTCTTAACCAATCAAAAGTCTATGAATGAACATAATAAGTTCATAATAAATCTATAAAATATAAATGTGGTTCTAGAAGCATTAATTTATAAACCTTTATTTTATTATTCATGTCTTTAACATCATGTGAATAACATTTTTGGACATATGTTTAGGGTTTCCCACCCGAACCTCTATTTTTATTAGTAGAATTTTTATTGTCTACTTACCTCAATGAAATTATTATGTATTATTAATTACACATTAGAATTTTTTTCTGAATATTTTATATATGTTTACCAACTATGACCCATCTTTATTTATGTGGAGTTACTTGTTTTAAATGGAACTTGGAAAATTCATTCCAAAATAATTTCTTGATTTAAGGGAATTTATAAAATTATAAACTATTTTCAGCGGAACTATATAATCTGTTTTTAGAATACATTAGCTTTCTAAAATAAATAATTTTATTATTAAAATAATATCTTACATAACTTCATGTTTGGTACAAAAAAATATCATATGAACTCTTCTTTTCAATGTAAAAGTGTATTTATCTCAAGAATTACTCGATGATTTTATAAGAGTATTATCATTTATTTCAACACTCTTATTGATTGTTTCATAATATTGGGATTATTATCTTATTTTATCGAATAAAATATATACTTTTTTGGTTTGTTATTATTTTTACTAGGGATGTTCTATATTAAACCCATAAAACAATTTAATCGGAATGGTTAGTGATTATGCTAAATGTTCAGGAAAAGTAATTTATATTTCAAATGCGGGTTTCAATATAAATGTCTATTTTGTTTGTTATAATCCCCATTCATATGAGGAATTAATTGGCTTTATTATGTGGTGGGTGGGGCCCACTATATCCCTTCGATGCATCAGTATGCTCCTGAGACAACCCGATATATAATTGGATGAGGCATTGCCCATTTTTAGATATGGTTTTGGCGTAGGGCTTAATCGTTTTTAGATGTCTTGGACAAGGCCGTGACAATATGTTTCAAAATGTCTGAAATATTCATTTAACTCATTATGATGCTGTTAAATAATAGTTTATGAGGTTATTAGACTAGTATAATACAAATATTATGTTTTATTATGGTAATATTTTCTCAGCTCATATTCCTTATATATTATGATCAAGTTTATTTGTAGAGGAATGTGTTTTTAATTATTCCCCATGCTTAACGTTTATGTAATATTTCACTATAATGATAAACCTTACTGAGAATCTGAGCTCACCCCTTCGTATGAGTCATTTTTACAAGACATGAATAAGTATATTATGATTAAGTTTCATGGATAAACATATAGTGGTGGATGTTCTCAATGGATCTTATTTTTTGTTTTCATTATAATTATAATGTTGAGATTATGTATATATCTTGTTGTACAAATATACTAAATGATTCATTCCATCAGGATAAAACTTTCTTGTAATCATTCCAATGTAATTTAATAAGGCACTGGGTTTGGGAAACTCGGGTCAGGTCATTAAAATTTTTATTAGAGGATGTTTAGCTTAAAACATGGAAACTAGGCCTAGATAACATAAATTAGAGAACAAACCCCTATTATAGTTGTTGAAGAAAAACATAAAACAACATACTAGTATTTTATTAATGAATATATTATGTTTATATTTATATAAAATAAATCCATATATTGATACTACAAGTAGATGTGGTTTAAGAACATATGTACCTAAGAGTAGAAAATCAAATTAGGAGTTTTAGGCTTGACCCATGGTATCCTGGTACATGACTATGGGACATACAGTGCCCATGGTTTAACACTCTCTGGGGATATACTGATGAAAATTAAAATTTTCATTACAATCCATTATGAAGGATTTAAATGTAATTTTTGCATCAAATAATCCATGTTTCTAATTGGGGGATTAGCCATTAATAACATTTAAATTTATGATAAGATTTTTTTAATGTTTTGATTATAAATTATGATTCATAACCCAATCTAGTGTATTACATTATATATAAATGGATCCTACTATATGGAATAGAGACATCATTAATGAATTTATCCAATGTAGGGATTTCAATCCTATGCAAGATAATGATGTTGGCTCTGGAGATGAAACTAATACAGAGAAAAATAAAACTATACATGGAAGATTTAATAAGGTTATGAAAAATAAACATACCCATATGGAGTATCTAGATCCACAATGTGGAGGTTATATGTTTGATCACATTATGTGAAAACAACCTCTATCATTTAATCTGACTACCATCCCATTCATTGCATAGTAGTTAATAAGTCCCATAGATAATATATTTCCTTCCTTGGGAAGTAACGAAAGGGAGAAGGTTATAATGAATGTTTTCCATCGTTCAAGATATGTTGATAAATGGTTGTCTCAAAATGAAAACACAAAGGAGGAAGAAGAGAGAAAAACATGGATTGGAGTTAATTTAATGATCTTTTCATTGAGAAATACATTCCTCGTGAATAGCAATGTAATAAAGAAATGATATTTCTAAATTTGAAGAAAAAGTAAGATGAGAATGTTTCCGTGTATAAAGCTAAAATCACAATGTTATATAGGTATTATATGAACTATATATGTAATCCAAGTGTGTGATTGATAAATTATTTTATGGCCTAAATCTATGCCTTTTGCGGGTGCTGGGTTTCCAAAATTTCACATCATACGAAGATATAGTCTCATGTGCTATCAATCTGGAAATGGTGTTCTATATGTCTTGTGACTTTAAATGAAATAAAGAGATGAAGAGGGTTGATGAAAACTCTAGAAAAGTATATAATGAAATGGTGAATAATGGAAGAGTTTATTTTCGAACCTGTGATAATTGTTGAGGGAAACTCCCTGGTACATGCTTAAAAGGGAAAGGGATATGCTATAAGTGTCGACCAAATGGCTATCATGATGGTGTTTGAAATGGGAATAAAAAATATATTGATGATTAATTATATAATTATAGGGAGATGTTAAACCATGCTAACTATTGTCCCATGCTTCAAGAATACATGCCTACGAAAACAACAGAGGTGTAGGAGCAAGATTTTGCTATCAAAACTACTGATATTGAAGTTTCTAATGACAAGTAGGTAGTTACATTTATCGTTTACACAATCATAGACAATTTATTATTTGATTTTCAATCATTTTATTATTTCAAATCATCCCAATTTTCTATGAAAATTAGATTTTTATAATTAGATATAATAATTGTGTTTTCAGTCAAAACTCCCAATATAAGTTTCATTGCAACAATGATGTGTCAGGAAATCTGTATTATGGTTTATAAAAAATTTTATCTTATTATTTTATTATCATAAACATGATTTAATTGGATACAATCATCGATATGTATTGTCATTCAAACCATGATGTGGAAATTTATTACAAGAAGACATCAGTTACAATTTTTGAAGACGATATAGAATCCCTTTTCTTTAGAGTAGAATCATCACTATCTGATTCTCATATAGATACTCCCCCAACTTCTCCACTAAATTCAATTGGTGGGGAGTGATGTAATTAAATAACTATGGGTGGGTAGAGGGATTTTCAAAAAGGGGATGTGCCAATTGTGTAAGAATAGTTTGATTTGATTCCAGTGGATTTACATAGAAATCCTATAAATCAAGAAATTGAGTTTTCTATTGACCGAATTCATAATTCAAGGCCAATATAAAAGATCCCATATAGAATAGACACTGTGGAATTTGTGGAAATAAAGAAAAATATAGAGGATTTTGATGAAAAATTATTTATTTTACCTAGTGTATCTACATGGGGAGCCTCTGTTCTTTTCATAATGATGAAAATTGATCTTTGAGGTTTTGCATTGAATACAATGAAATCGATGATATAACAAAAAATAACATGTTTCCCCTCCCTCACATTAATGATTTATTTTATCAAATTCATGGGCCCAATATTTTTCTAAGATTGTTCATGAATCTATATATCATTAGTTGCATGTGAACCAGGTAGACAATCCAAGGAACGAATTTGAAACCTGGATTGGGCATTAGAGTTTATATAAATGCATTTTTCACAAACTTATGCTACTTCAATATTAATTGATCAAATGAATAGAGTTATTTAAGAATATATTGATGACTATTTTTGTGGAATTTAATGAATATATTTTGGTATACTCCATAAACTGTGAAGATCATGAATATCACCTAGGCACTATTCGAAAGACACATTAAATAAATGAAATATAAGGGAATCTTAGCAAAGGATAAATTTTTCTCTAATAAGTTTCTTTTGTTGTCTACATTGTCTATAAAAATTGAATATCTATTGATCTTGGGAAGGAAAATTCTGTTCTTGATTGGCACACTCCCATAATCAAAATTGAGGTACGTAGTTTTATTGGTTTAGTAGGTTATTATCAACACATCATTAAGAAAATTTCCCATTTAGCTAAACAAATGACTGAGCATACTAATAAAGGGTTTAAGTTTATATGATCAAAAGACTCTAGGGATTGTTTTGAATAATTGAAGACGAGATTAGTTAATACACATATCCTAACTCTACCAACAGGGAAGGATGGGATTGTGATCTATAATAATTCATAAAAGAAATGAATTGACTGTGTCTTTATATAGAATGATATTATCATTGACTTTTTATCCTGGAAATTAAAAATTATTGAACAAAACTATCCTACTAATGATATTGATCTAGCAGTAATAATCATTTCACTAATGATATAGAGACATTATTCCTATAGCAAAAAATGTGAGATATCTATAGATCATAAGAGTTCAAAATATATCTTCTCATAGAAAGAACTCAACATGAGGAAAAATAAATGTCTCGAACAACTCATGGATTGTGATTTTTTCATATCCTATAACCTAGGAAAGGATAATAAGGTAGATGATGCAATGACCAGAAAAGATCATAGAGTTCTCAATAAAACGAGGATTTAAAAGGATACATTGTATATGGATATAGTGATGTTGGAAATGAGTATTATCAAATATAGTGATACATCACTAATTTTTCAAATGGATTCCCAAATATCATTATTAGAATGAATTAAATCTTCATAGTCTGATTATGAGAATCATCAAAAGAAAAATAATGCTATAAAAGATGGGAATTTGGGTAACTTTGTGTGTGAAGATCAAATTATAATATTTGGGAAAAGGCTTTGTGTTCCCGCAAAACCTGAGTTGAAAAGGGAGTGATTGTATTATTCTCATATCTCAAATTTTTCTATACACACGGGTAGCACAGAAATGTTTAGAGATTTGGAGGAACATTTCTTATGAGACAACATGAAGCTAGAAATTTCTGATTATGTATCCAGATCCCTAGTCCATCAACAATACAAGTATGAACGAAAAAATTCTAAAGGTTTAATTAAACATTTACATATTCATAAATTTAAATTTAGAATACATCACCCTGTATTTTGTCCCTTTATTACTAAAAATAACAAGGACGAATGATGCGATATGGGTAATTATTGATCGAATTACAAAATTTGCACATTTCCTCGCTGTAAGGGTGGATTTTCCAATGGAGTGCCTAACATGAATATATATCAGTGAGGTTGTTATACTTTATAGAGAACCAATATCAATTTTTTATATCGATTCATTATTTACATTAAATTATGGAAAAGTATTTAGAAAATATTCTAAACTGAGCGTCGATTGATTTTTTCTTGTCACCCACAAACCTACTCGATATCTGAAAGGATGGTCCAAATCTTACAAGACAATGTGAGATCATGATAAAATGACATTCAAGGTATGTTGGATCAATATTTAAATTTATGAGAGTATCCCATCAATAATAGTTTTCAATCAAGTATTCAAATGCCACCATATGAAGAATTGTACAGAAACAATTTTCGTACACCATATTATTTGCATCTAGATGGAGAAATGAGAGTTCTGGGCCTAGAGATTATGGAGGAAACAATTGTGAAGGTAAATAATATTCAAGGATATATAAAAGTAGCTGAAATCAGTCAAAAATTTTATTTAGATAATTCTAGGAAGGGTTTGGAATTTCAAGTGTGAGATCATGTTATCTTAAAAGTATCTCCATAGAATGGTGTTATATGATTCTATAAGAAAGGGAAACTGATCCCTAAGTACATAGGCCCTTTAGAAATTATAGATATAATTGGAGTTATTTCATAGCATTTGGCTATTCCAACAATCCTATCTAAAGTACACAAGGTGTTCTATGTATCATTTTTGAGAACCTACATGCCAGACCCAACACATGTCCTCACGTCTAAATATATAGAATTGCAACCTGATATATCTTACTGCGAAGAGCATCTACGAATTTTAGACACTAAAGAACAAGTGTTTTAGAATCATATGACACTATAAGTAATGATACTTTGGGAAAATCATAAAATCTAAAAGGAAACACGGGATCCTGAGGAGCTTTGACGATGAACTACCAAAATCTTTTTGTAAGGTAACATTCTGGAAATTGCAAGGAAATGTTTTTTGTATGAAGGGAATAATGTAACACCCCAAGATTTTTCAAATTTTTTAAATATTTTATTAATTAAATAATGATTCTCTAAAAAAAATTTCTGTATCCTAGAGAGTAAACTTAATTTTTCCACCTCTCTCATTTGAATTTTGAAAAACCGACAGACATGGTTATGTATAGTAAGATATTTAAAGTCTAATAAGAAAAACGTAATATATTGTGAATAATGACAAACACATATAAATATTAATATGAAACTTATGAATATTAACTCATATTATTATTTTATATCTTATGGTTGTATGATAATGGGATTTTGAGTAATTTCTCATGGTGATATAAAACGAATCATAGTTTTAAAATTGTTATTTTGTTGATAAATTATTTTTTTATTTAAAAATAAAATGAAAAATATATAGAAAATTATTGTTAAAAAATGTATTTCATTTTTCACTTCTATACATAAAAAATGGTTAGGGTGATTTTTTTAGAATTGTTGATAAATACTCGATTTTTTGTGAACAATAAAATACAGTAATATAATGTATATGTACATTATCAGTTAAATTATATATTTCCCGCATCATAGATTATGTAATCACACTTTCTTTGAAAAAAATTCACATATTACTATTTATTCTAACAATAATCAATAGTATTGGTTTTCATTGGAAAAATAATAAAATAAGGAATAAAATAATGGGAAAACCCTCCTCTCCTCCACTACAAAACCCCCATCACTTACTCTTCTATTCACCCCTCTCAAGCATTGTGACATTTAATTATTCTTCTAAAATACAATAACAATATCCTACCCCACGTCTAAAATACCTTGGTCTCATAAAAATACCAAATATTATCTTCTAATGAGCCTCTAAAGGAAGATTACTTCAAGAGGTAAAATCTTCTTTCCATTTTGTTTATCTCAAGTTCAATTTTTTTCCCTCACGACATTTTATCAATATGATGTGATGAATCCAATACATTAATTGTAATGAAATTTTGTTTCTATTAAGGAATAATTCTTCTTCGTCACTCCTTTTCTATTGATTTATACTAGAAATGAAAACACCATCTAAGATGTTTTAATTGATCACATTCAAGGATGATGAATTTCCAATTTTTATTATCGTCTTCAATTCAGCTCATGAATTTTTTTATGGTTTAACCACAATGTAATATATTTATTATAACTTATTTATAGTCTTTTAATAAATTTTTACATAATTTATAAATTTATAAATTAAGTTGAGTTCATTGTTATCAACACCTGCCAAATAACCCAAACAATTGTCCTTAATGTTTTATATAATGATTCATTTTCACTCCCAATTACAAAAAACTTTTATAACAAATTAATATCATGGTTATTAAGTAGTAAAATAAAAATTATATTATGGAAAAACATTCTATATACACAGGTTTATCTATACAAGAATATAAGTAAACTAATCATGAAAACCATGGATGAAGACGCTCCCAAAAAATTAAACTGAATATCTTACCCACCAAAGAGACATGAATAAACCTAATAAGTTTATATTAATTAAATTAAATATATATTAGTTAATATAATAATTAATTAAAGAACCTAAATTTTATATTTTAGGTTGTTAAGATAATTTTAGGAACACCATCAGACTTAAGGTATGGGTTTTCAACCCAAACCCCCATTTTCATTCGTGATACATATATTATCTACCCACCTCAATGAAATCCATAAATACTATTATTTATTCCTTATAAATTTTATGTTAGTGTTAAAAATATGTTTAGAAACCAAAATATTTATTTATTTTATAGGGGATTTACTTGTTTTAAAATGAACATTGAATGTTATTTCGAAAATACAAGCCAGATTCTAGGGAATTTCTCAAATTATTAAATATTTTTAAGGGAACTCTATAATATATTTTTAGAAACCTTGATATTTCATTAATAAATCATTTTATAATGAAAATATTATCTTAATTCAGTTATGGTTTTATACAAAGACTTTTCCAAAAGAATTGTACTTTTCAATGTAAATGAGTACATATCTCAAGAATTACTCAATGATTTTCTAAGTGTATATTAATCTATTTCAACACTCGTATTGATTTTTATTTGCTATTAGGATTATTATTTTATGATTTCATCAAACATTTTTAATTTAATTGTTTACTATTATTTTGATTATGGAAGTTCTATTATAAAACCATTCTCCAATTTACTACAAATGGTTTTTGTTTACGATAAATTTTTGGGAAAAGTAATATACATTTCATATTATAGTTTCAATATGAATGTATATATTTTTTACTTTTATCCCCATTCATATGAGGAATACATTTGAATGATTAGGGGATGAGTAGGGCCCACTACCACACCACTAGTCATCAGTATATCTCATGAGACAAATCGATATAGACTTTTCTGAGGCCTTGCCCATTTTTAGATATGGGTTTAGATGAGGCCTTAATCATTTTTAGATGTCTTTGGAGAGGCCTGGACGATTTGTTTTAGAATTTCTGGCATGTGCATTTCCCTGATTATGAAGAAATAAATTAATAGTTCATGAGGTTTTTAGAGTAGTAAAATACCAATGATTATGTTTTACTGTGGTAATATTTACTCATCACATATTCCTGCCATATTATGCCCATGTTTATTTTTAAAGGAATGTGATTTCAATTATTCACCATGCCTAATCGTTATATTATCTTATACTATAATGTTTAACCTTACTGATCATATGATCTCACCCCTTCTTTTGTTTCACTATTACCAATACATGAAGAGGTATAGTATGACTAACTTACAGGGATGAACATTGAGTTGTGGATCTTCCCAATGTAATGTATTTGTTGTTTTTAATTTTAATTTGTAATATTGAACTTATATATGACTCCAGATTTTAAAATATACAAATCTATTCAATCCTTTAAAATAACACTTTATTGTAATCATTCTAATGTAACATAATAATGCACCGGCTTTGGGAAACTGGGATCAGGTCTTTACATAAACAATAATTATTTTAACAAAAAAATATATCCACAATGTTTTATAATTGAAATAAATAGTTTTTGTCATTGATGAATATAAATACCATAAAAATATGATTAATTTTTTCTGATTAAAATACACTATTAATATAAAAACAATCTTATAAAACTAAAATTTACAAAGACATTTAAAAAAACTTTATTTAAAAATAATCTGTTAATCTTATAAATGAAGCATAAAACGTTGAGTGGCCATGATTGTTGGAATTTCTTTTCCTGTTTGGCATGTTTAAACAAATATTCTATTAACATTAATTGTAATGGTAAATGATACTTGTTTTGAAAATGACCTGAAATTTCATTAGAGAAAATTTTGATATATAAAAAATGGATAAATATATTTTTTAAATATTAATTCTTAATAAGATAATACTGAAAACATTTTTAAAAAAAGGATTTTGGAAGAAAAAGGCTTTTCAATCATTATTTGAAATGATGTGAGATTTTATAAAAAATATTCTCATTAATTTTATATACTAATGAGTGTAAAAATTTTAAAACTGATTTTAAACATCATTAATATACCAAGAAGAATAAAATTAAGTTATTTTATTAAACAAACAGAAAAATAATCTCATTCAATACATATTCAAGTATAAATAATCCTCATTAAAATAAGATTGTTAAATTTACACTTACCAGTATCATATCTTTTTAGTGATAATTAATCTATTAATCAAATATGTGTCTAAAAGGAAAATTAATAGACCATATGTTGAAATAAAACATATGTTAGTAAAAATTACATACAAACATAATAATTGAATATTAATGACAGTGAATAAGTAATATACTCTAATAAAAAGAAATTGAATAATAAAATTGTTTACCTCTTGGAAATTTTCAGATTAACTCCATTTTGATTTTTTTATCAAATTGGAACACAAAATACCATGTGTTATTAATAAATAATTATATTACATTTAAATGGGGATGTATATACACAATTTAAACCATATTATGGGCATGTCATTACAATATGCTTTAATGAAGGGAAATTGAGATGAATTCTGTTACCTCATGATTCCTTTTAGTAAAACATGATTTAACACCCCATGTAATGCTTTTAAAAATGTTATTAATAAATAATAGAACCATAAAAGTATTTAAAATATCACATATGGTCCCCGGATTATAATTTATTACTTGTTTGTTAATAACGTTTAATTATGATCATCATTTCATGTAGTAATTCCCTAATTTCTCATGCGGGTTTTCGTATGAATGTTATGATATATTCACATATTATATATTTCCATCACCTTCAAAATCATAATAATTTCAAAAATATAGTTTTTTTTTCATTTTATACATTTTTAGAATCATTACAAAAAAATGAATAGGTAGAATGGATCACATCTCTCCAGGGAGACAATAGGCCATACATATGCATGAACACCACTATTATTTCTTTAAGTGGTGAAAGTGTAAGGAAGGTTTTTCTATATTTACTTTAATGAACTAATATAATTTTAATATATATAAAAAATATTCAAGAGTTTTATCCTTTTTACCATCCATGTAAATCTTATGTGAAAAAAAATCACATCACTTTTTAAGGAAGAAATTTGTCATACACATGATCGATGATAACATATTTTAATTTCAATTGAACATAAGAAGGTATATGTGATATTATAATTAAAAAATCATAATAATATCCTATATAGAATAGACATGTGATAAATCTATAATTATAACCATTCGTTAATTCTAGTGATGGAATGTGAATTAAATTAGTATGTGAGGAAGTAGTCCCCCGTACACACGATCAATAGTTTTGTCTTCCATTTTGAGAAAGTGAATATAGATATAAGTCATTACAATGAAATAATTACCACTTATTATATTTTATCTACTTTTGTTATTATAAAAGAATAATTTTATAATATTTTATATCAATTGTTGATTAAATTAAACAAAATTAATTATTTATAAATGATATGACTTTTTTAGAAACATTATTTAGGTTTGAACTAACAACCCTAATATGATTGAATTATGAAAAATTGGCACTAGTATGTGAGAATGTAATTGATTTGGGTTGTAACAACCCTTATTTTTATTTCACATGAGTACAAAATTTATTAGATAATATTACACTTAATAATACCTAAGTTATCAAAAAGTCTAGTGTCATGGAGAATTACGTACATTACATAACAACATAAATCATTTAATAAATCATTTTTATGGAATAAACCTTAACATAGTCATAATATTACATTTATCCTAAAAATTCATGGGATAAGCAATGGACAAAAAAAATAAATTGGTGATTTATAAACCCCAGTAAGGGAATAAACGTGGCATTTTTTTAGAGAGCAGAGCTCATTTTATTAAGGAGAAAAGATAAAAGTACATGAGGAAAAGATGGGTGGGGTCATACAAGAAAGTATTCCCTCATGCCAAGAGAATAAAATTCAAAGATCATACTCATACTGGTGAGAAATATCATAATCATCATACCAATCAGAGTCATAGTCCAACAGACCTTGAGACCTAGTAATCGTAGTTGGTTTCAAATAGGAATAATATTTCATGCGTCTCGTTTTCCATGGAGAAACATAAACAACAACTCCTTTACCTTTAGATAAAGCCTGATCATGGGATGGTTTTTTGGGGAGTCTTCATCAACATCTTCCCACCATCAATGGATGCCATGTTCTTCCCTTAATTTCTGAATTTCCTGTTGAATTCTTGAAAGGTTCCCACCACCATTCATATTTTTTGCCCCATGATTGTGGGAGCATCTTTTTCCGGAATCACTCCTGCTTTAGTGCTGCCCTCAACCACATGCTTAGGCACCACTGACAGTTTCATCTCTAACTCTGATCCATTTGAGGCACACCTACATTCCTCAATCTTATGATCAGAAATTCCATGGTCATTACCCTTTGACACATGATTTTCTTGCACCATATCATGGAGGACATCAAAAACCGATTGTGAGACACCTACATTGAATGTGTTTTCCCCTACCAAGAGGGGACTACATTCCACCAATAAGATATTTCATGGACTGCCTCATCCACATCCTATAAGAAGCCTAATGATTCCATTTTTGAGAGCAGAAAGGGAAGACAACATTCTTACAACATATAGCTTTGACATGACCAATAGATTGACAGTTTGAACAAAAATCAGGTAATTTCACATATCCCACTTTCAGAGGAATATCATCATCCAGTGCAGTCAAATTAATGTTATAAATCAAGCAGGTGTTGAGGTCCACTTCCACTAGAACTCTACCATAATGACCGAACCACACATCCTCTGTTGTCTTTTCCATTTTAATTGGAATTCCCATAGAAGAAGTAATGTCAAAAAGGATCTTTGGATGCCAAAGGATCTAGTTAAGACCTAAAATTTTAATCCATACATGAGCATCGGTTTTTTTAATAGAAATGGGATTAAAATGAAAGTCCCATGCTTGAAAACAAATCAAAATTGGTTTTAACGCGATTGAAGAAATCCCCCATGCTCTGCGTTTCATCTCATCTGATGAGAAAATAATATGAAAAAATACACGACCCATGGGAATACATCTTCAATCAAAAAACACCCAACTTGAAGTAAGCTTTATAATCAAATCCTCTGTCTTCCAAAATTTACCTCGGTTAGGAAGAACTAGTCTCACAATAACAGAATGATCTCAGATCTTAAATAAATCAATAATAGCCTCTATGTTAGAAATCACACGGGTAGTGTCCCCCTTTCGAACAATACGTTCAGTAGCAATCTCTCGCACATACTTGAAGTGCCTTCTATTCGAATCATTTTCAACCGTAGCTGTAAGATAATGCGATTTATTCATTTCAGAAGAAAAACCAACACGCCCCAAATCTATCTCCACTACATCAGTAGGCCAATGGCCATTACCCCTCAATCTGGCCCCCATTGTCGCACGGTCATGCAACCCCGGAACCGCCTCACCAGCGTGCGTTAGAGGAACCCCTACTATCATCGGCTTTCCTCTAACCACGAGACGACCAAAATCCACATCCACCTTAATAGATCTTTTCATCACGACATCCACAACCAATGGGATATCCGAATCCGCCTTGATTGATCTGTTCGCCTTGACAGACACTGTGACATCTGAATCAGAGATGATAAGTGCAGGGACCACCTTGCTCTCCTGAGGAACTGTCCGGAGAGCCTTTGTGTTTTCCGCCGACAAATCTGTCAACCCAGATCTACCATTTCTGTGAAACTCATCCACTGAAAAACCATGCGCGCCCGCCATCAGATCCAAACAATGATCACCATCGCAAGCCTTTCCTCTAGCATGAAGTGTGATGCCTAGAAAATGTGGAATGTCCATGACTGCGAAACCCCAACCAGGGAGTACGCCGAGTTCCTATGGAACCCATGATGGGAATAATCAATTTTAAAAGATAAGAATGTAAAGTATAAATAAAAGGAGTAAGAATCATAAAAATGAAAAATAAGGAATGATTTATTTTTATAATCATATTGGAATCATTGGAAATATATAAACTACTTAAAACACTGAATCAAAAAAAGGCCAAGGGAAACAACCAAAAAATCATGGTGGATAATGTCCAATAAATTTATTAGGTTCACTCCCTAACACACTATGAAATAAAATGATACTAATATTTATACAATTCATTTGATCTCTATAAAATTAAGGGTTCACCCATAACATTAATTTAATATTCATGATTTTATTTTCAAGAAAAATCAGAAATCATGGATTTATTCATCTACGTATTTTATTCAATGACCAATGAGTGTGGAATACAAACATGTACGTGTGAAATAAAATAAATATAAGTGTATAATGGTTAACTACATTGATATAAAATAGATATGGTATTCACTGCACAATTTTTTTTGTCATGTATAATCATTGTGAAATTTCAATAACAGAACAGTGGCACATAAAAATTAGTAAAATGGGTTGATAAGAGAGAATGAGGATTATCCTAATATATACATAAAATGGTAAATTATTGCGACATGGGATGAAATATCCAATAATTAATAATTTCATGCATAGGGAATAAGATAATAATTAAACATGAATAATGCATAGAATTTGATGATCAATTTCAAAATTTCTACATGGTAATGAGTGTATATAATGTATATTGGGGGGTTTCTAATGGGAGAGAAATGTGTATCACATAATTTCTAAATTAATTAGGTATTACAGTGTATATAGATGTTGATATATAAAAAATGAACATGTTGTAACTAATAGACAAAAATAATAGCGGTATATGATAAAAAAGAAGAGAGGTTATATCCCCTAAATAATTTTGGCACGATAACATGTGTACATATAGGTTCATGGGAGGGATTTAATGAAAGATAAATGGGTATGTAATCATTTAAAAATAAAATTTAATGTATGGGGGTTAAATAAGAATATATACTAACATTAACTATGGTTATTAAAATACATAACATTAAATAGATATTTGATTAAAATGGGAGAGATAATATCTTACTAAATTTTGGCATATCAATGACTTACACATGGCTAAAAATGAGAGAGAGTATAAATGGTATATAAGTCAAACAAAATAAATTGAAATCTAATTTACTGTCAATAAATTAATTAAAATAAAACTAATTGTAATTAAAAAAACTAATTTCAAAATGGTACATGAAATTATATGAGGAGAGGAAGGTTACTTACCTTGAGTGTGGGACCCTAAATTCATGGTAGGAGCACCTTAAGAGCAAGGTGGAACCTTGAGTAAACTATATACTGGTCATGGAGGAGTAATAACAGTATCCACTGATATTTAATGAATCAAAATGGGAACTTGGGCAGATCTATATAATAAATAAACGGGGAATTCGTTATAATTTCTCAATATTTAATTTTGGACTCTATAAAATGAAATAAAAATACAAAGAACCATCCCATAGTTTATTACAATGGATTACAAAAAAGGGGATTGGTTTTCCTTTTTAATAATTCTAAGGGAATAAATTAATAAAATAATACCCTTTTCTGATGTATAAGCGATTCATACTCTTAAATAAATGATTTGAAATCCTTAAAATATAATAATGGTTTTGGAGAATTTATTAAGGGTTTATAAATTTAATCAAATTAATCTAAAATCAATTAATTTTAATTAAAACACATATATTTAGTCTTGGATACCATTTATAGTATTTATTACATCACTTTGGGATCATTATGATGTCATAATACACAAAATATTTTCATATCGCATTTAATATTCAACTGAAAATTCTCCAGCAACCGAAAAAAATGAAAAATTCACCTTTGGATAATTCCTTTATTCTGATTCATAAAATAATATTTATTTTATTAAAATAATTTTCCAAACATTTTTATTTTCAATATTTAAATAGAAATTGACATTTATTGTGAAATTAATTATTTTTTAGCATTAAAAATTTTCAAACTCTTATAAAAATAAAATATGGCTTCATAAAAAAATTATGTGATCATTTATATTTTATAAATATCATTTAATAATAATATTTCAATAATATACTATTAATATTAAAAAATTAATTAAATAAAATAAATTCTCTATTTGATTTTGAATATTACACAGAACTCAATTTGTGTATTTTTATATCAAAATATAATTTTTATCAAACTTATTACATAATAATTTATTAAAAAATTTAAGATGAAATATAATCATCATTTAAATTAAAATTATATCATAATATTCACAATATTGTGGATTTTTTATAGTCTTTGAGAAATTATTTTTACCCGTAATTTACTTTTTTTTAGCGTGATCATAAATATTTACCGTAGTGAATATTTATATGGTTAAAATATTAAGTCCACATCATAAGATAAAAAAAATTATTATGATTAAAAATATGTAATACATTTTATAAAAATAAGTACATGTGGTGGAATAATTTAATTTCATATAAATCCTTCACGCCTGATGACATATTTTTTTTGGAAAATACATTTTTCATGGAAATGATGATTTCACATTAACTCTTTAAACAATAGTCATAAATATATTAATTTAAACATATATTTATTGATATATAATAAAAAATGCTCATTTTTATTATTTATTATTAGGGGTTATTTTAATTAAATATAATAGAGAAACCTGACACATTTGAAAATAGTTTTCAGAAAAAATGAGTTATTAATCGTTATAGAAAAATACAGTATAAAGATGATTTAAATGTAATAAATTTAGTTCAATATTACAAAGGGATAATTATTTACCCCAATAATAATAATTTTTTTACATTTTAATTAATAATTTTTTAAGTCTAAATGAATATTTTACATTAAAATGGTATTTTTGACTATTCACAAAATAATCTACACTTTCTGGAAAGTCATAAATTTTAACCCTATGTTTTTTTGGAATGATGATATAAAAAATAGAGTTCATTTTATAAAATAATATTTCTCACTATCCTAGAAAATAAATAAAGTAATTTTATATAAAATAAGTAAAAAATAATTTTCAAAAAAAAAACTAATTTTAAGAATAATAATATATTAATAAAATTATTGATAATTTGGAAAGTAGTACTTGATATTATTATCGTATATATATCTCTTTATAAGTTAGTTAATTCTAATGATATTTATATATTTATTGTAATAGTTAAAATGGTTATATTTAAATAATCATTTTTTGTCTGGGTTCTCTGTTATGTATTACATATGCGATGAAACATAGTTTTCTTCTTTTAATAACATGGGGTGTTATATTAATACACCATTAATGAATTTCTTCTAGTAAATTTAAACATGAACATGGTAAGAATTTTTTTTACACATGAAAATATCTTTTTTGATAACCAATACAATTAAAGGGTTAAATAATAATTCACTTGAGTAGAGGGAATGAGAGTTATGAATGATTTCACATAAAAATGATTCCAATTAGTAGAAAATTAGTGGGATGTAGAAACAGATAAAAGGAATAGAAAAATAACAGAAAATAAATAGTTGGGTGTTCTATTGAAAATTTTCTTGAGATATTCTGGGACCCCAAAACCATATATCCGTGATAATTACAATAACCATCCCTTCATCAGGAATGTTCATAATATGAAAATATTTTATACTAAATATTATCTTTATATAGTTATGTATTTCAACAATCATATAATATAATAAAAAAAATACACAACATTCAAATGTATTATTAAATACCACTAAAATCAAATAATTTTCTCCAAATGATGAGAACTCATGATGAATATATATACTCCTAAATCACTGTCAAAACGTCTAATAGATCACATAATACACCTAAAATAACTATCCCTTCCTATTGTATTTACTAAATAAAAAATGGTTAGTTTAAATAAAGATAATATTAATAGTTAATAATCATTAATACATTAATCCCAAAAATTACATAAATAATCCCAAAGTATGTCATAGATCATTCCTTTAATAAATACCCATATATAACACTAATAACCATAAAATTAAAGTATTCTTTAACTTCAGAGGCAATATCATATCCTTAATCATACAAATCCTCAAACATAATATGATTAATATTACCCAATCCTAATGTATATACACACCTAATCCTGAATAAAATATCTCCCAAAAATCATTAATCTCTAGAAAATCCAAAATGCGTTCAACACCTAAATCGTCTAATTTTGTATCAATGATATTAATGATTAAATATAGATATATCATTTAGGGAATATTTAATTTTACCTCAAAATGAATCACCTAATAAGTGATTTAAATTCCTCAATATTCTATTTTCTAAAATAACACATTATTACAAAATTACTTTTATAGTTAAATGATTCCATAAAGTATATGTTTCAAATCATCAATGCAAACCTATTTCAAGACAACCATTAGATGTTTCATAATTATTATAACTAGAATTTCATTAATATGTTACATCATAAACATAACTCTTAAATACAAATATATAAACATTTTAATGTTTAACATTCAGTTATTTCCATAACAAAGGTCATTTTTCTATGACTTAACCATCATATTTGTGCATTGACTTTGATAATGACCATATTCTCTAAATATATGTCATTAAAAAAGTAATGTGTGTTGTTAGATATAAATTATCCCATTCAATAACACTCTTAATTAATTTTTTTGGGAAATATTTACCTTGTGACCTATTTTTTCCACAAATAAAATATGTTTGAGTTTCATGGTGAAATTTTCGTTGGTTTAGCTTTCCACATTTTGATACATAGGAAATTGAATTTTGTTTCATCTATATGCATTATCAGATGACATTTCATGAGAAATCAACCTCACTTTCTTTGATATATTTTGATGTTAAACTATGCGGTAGTTGTAAATTGTGATTTTAATACATATTTTTTGGCATAATCACTATATATCATACATGAGGTACCATCATGTTACACATATCATTTAGGAAGTTATTATATTTCCCATAAAATGGGTTTTTTGTGGGGTTCAACATATTTTTATCCATTGATTATAATAAAGGGAAAGTATAGATGAGAAATTATAGACTATAGAACACATAAAATGGAATCGAATTACAATAATGGGATAATAGATAATTTTAATATATTTTACCAACTTATAAATTTTTAGGCATAAATATAGGTTATCCATGATCTATTTATTATCATATAATTGTATGGGAATTCTTTTTGTTTCCTTAATAATGGTTTATAAGGATAATTTGAATTTACAAATGAATATCTCCTAATAATGTCAAACTGGGTGTGTAGAAAGGCCCATTATCATGTACTAGTTATCAGCAGAGTCTATCTGAATGTAGTATTTTTGGATTTTACCCATATACTCATATGTGCCATAGCCACATCCACTTGTAGTTTCTATGAAAAGATTCATTTTCAGGATAAACCACTTACTCTATACTTACCAAAAATTATCGATGTTTTTTATACAAATAATTTTTCTTAGAGAATTATCTATAGTTTTATAAACATTATAAAAAATAACTAATCATTTCTTTTTATAAAAACTATATCATTAATTCTCTTTATTGCACCTTATTATATTATTTATTACATAACATTACACAAAATAAAACCATGATTATTTAAAATTGTAGTGTATTTCATAATTAGGTACATTACATAACAACTTAAAATGGGGAATACAACATCTTTAATGATAAAAACCATAACAATATCATAATATTAGATTTAACATAAATATGAATGGGATGACCTGGGGAATTATAAGAAGAAATTGGTAAGCTATAAATCCAATTATGGTAGTAAACATGGAATTCCATTAAGGAAACAATACGATTTAGAAACTAGTAAAATTAATTGGGAATAAAAGAACTAATGATCATAAAAAAACAATGGGGAATTATATAACCTGAAAATCATAAAGGAACCATGGTAAATGATGTAATAACATAAATTACTACATCAAAAACTTAGTTCAAGCTTAACATCCAAGATATCATGATAAAAATATTCCCACAAAAAAATCAGGTTCACAATATATCCCAACATAATGTCTCATTAGACTAAACATCACCCATTGATTGGAGTATTATATAATTTTTGGCCCACCCATCACTTTCATTTCATTGACATGCTTATGTGTGTCACATAGTTCATACAACATGGATTCATTAATCATAATATTTTATTCTATGATCAAGGAGTGTGAAATAAATTAATTTAAGTCCCAAGTAAATGAATTATATGTTTATAAATGTTAACATGTTTTATTGGAATTGGGTATGGTATTCACTATACTATTTTTTATCATGGAAAATCACGGTGAATTTTTGGAAGCATAAGAGCACCAAATAATAATTCAAAAAATGTTGATGATAGAAATGTGGGTTTATAATTATTTGGAAATAAAATGGGAAGTAATAGGAACATTGAAATACATATCCCAACATTATTAATAAGAAATGAATAATATAACAAAGAAACATGAATAAATAAGAAAAGGTGAGGATCCATTACAAAACATCGATAAGTTAATGGGTCTACATAGAGGTTTGTGGGATGGACTAAATGAGAGAGAAATGGGTAAGATATAATTAATAAATAAATGGATAGTAATTGGGATTTTCAATAACATATCTGAAAATGAAAAAATGGTAATTAATAGATATACCAAAAAATAAGTACTTGACAAAAAGATAGAGGAGAATTCCCTTACTAAATTTCTTCAAGGTAACAGGTGTACATAATGGTTCTTGGAGGGATTTTAATGAGAGGAAAATTGTTATATAATCATTTATAAATAAAATATATAGTAAGGGGGATATATAATAACATATCAAAAGGAGAAAAAATTGTAATTAAGAGAGATAACATAACAGAGGTACTTTATAAAATGATGTATGAGATAATCCATTAATAAATTTGAGCATAGAAATGACATAGGTAAGGTAAAAAATGGGAGAAGATAAACTATATTTCATTAACACAAAATCAATTTTGCTATAAGTTTTTTTCTATAATTGAATGAAAATATAACAAACTGAAATTAAAACGACAAATTTCAAATATGGTTCTAGTATTGAAAGGAATAGAAGAAGGTCTATCACCTTATGATTGTGACTCAAAATGATTTGGTGGATCTTCATGAGATCTTATGGCACCTTGGGGGACTATTAATAAATGGAGGGAAGTGTAATAAAATCCTTCACGGTAGGGAAATTTGATCTTGTGTGGGTTTATATAAGAAATGATTGGTTAATTCTTTATTATTTCTCAAATTATGGTTTTCCGCTCTATATAAAAATATATACCAAACTACAAATCAAATTATTATATTTCCCATGGTTTTAGAGAAATGAGAGTATTTTTAAATATTTTATAAGTACGTAATATCAGATTAGTAAAATAAAACACGTTCTGTGGTGTATGTGAGTTACACTCTTATGGAAATAATTCTAAAACAATAAAATATATTAATGGTTTTGAAGGATTCAAAATGGAATTAAAAAATTAATCAAATAAACAAAAAACATATTATTTTAAATGAAAATAAATATATTTAGTCTTTGATATAATTTCTATTATTTATTACATTACTTTTGGGTCATTCGTATGTTATAATACACATTTTATATTTATATATTATTTACTTTTTACGTGAAAATTTGTCTATCTCTAAAAATTATAAAAAAAAATATGTTGGATAATTTTTAAATTCAGATTAAAAAAATATATTAATTTTATCAATATATATATATATATATTATTTTTAAAATAAGAAATGACATTTATTGAGAATTGAAGTTTTTATTTGGACAATAACTATTTTCGAACAGTTATAAAAATTAAATTTGACTTCAATTTTTTTTGATAATTTATATATTATTTATATTATATTTTAATATTATTTAAATAAAGTAATTTTTATTTGTAAAATAAATCTATTCATCAAAATAGATTCCCCAACAAAATATTAATATTATACAAAATACCATTTCAATTTTATTATATCAAAGTATTATTTTTATAAAACTGATTACCTAATCATTTACTAAAAATTTATCACAAAAATATAATCATATATTTAATTTAAATTGAATAATAGTATTTTTAATATTAGGGTTAATTGTTTTATATTCTTTCTAAATTTGTTTTTACCATAGTTAATATATTTTTCTTTTACCATGGTAATAAATAATTACTATATTTTGTGCTCATATTGTTCAAATATAATGTTCACATTATTATTTAATTTTAAATTTCTCGATTCAAAATACGGAATAAATTTTATCAAAATAAATTCACTGAGGTTGTAGACAATAACTTGAAATAAATCCTGGTAGCAAGATGAAAAGCAGTTCATTGGAATGTATATTTAATTTAAGGAAATAATTATTTCAAATTTACTCTATAACTAGCTATATTATATATATGAATTGAAATTTAAAAGTATTTCTATATAATATAAAAATTTAATTCACTATATTTATCCTTAGGAGTTCTTTTATTTAATGAGAATGGATAAACCTTATGCTAAAATTTAGAATATAGATGATTTAAATGTGTTTAATTAATCTAAATAATAATATAGAAAATTTATTTTACATTTGAATAGAGTTAAAATAATAATTATACTGTTAAATTAATAAATTTATCCAAATTAATAAAAATTTTAACGAAAAACCGAATTTTCCACTGTTCACAATAAAATCAAACTTTTCTGAAATATAATAATTTATTACAATAAGTTAATTTTGATACGGTGCATCCAAATATAGAGTTCATATTTTAAAATAAATTTCTAAAAAATTAATTTTAATATTATTTTTCATGTAACTGAATAAAAAATCATTTTGATGAAAACATATTTTGAGGAACAAAAAGTCATACAAAATTGATTAATTATTTCTTAAATACTTATCAATATATTTAAGACATATATATATATTTAATATAGTATCTAAACCTATTTATATTTGAAAATATTATAGAAAGTGTAAAATGGTCATATCTAAATATTCATTGTTGTTTGGGTTAGGTGTTACATATTTCATATGCTATCGAACATATTTTTCTACAATTTAAATCAAGGGGAATTATAAGGATCGACTAAAAAACACTTTTGGTTTGTGAATAGTGTTAGTAAGTGTTTTTACTTTCATAGGTGGAAGAAGGGAAGAAAATTATATTCTTGAAATAATTCTATTAGAGAAAAATATTTATCATAAAAATCATCCGAAAAATGGATAATTATCAACCATTAGTGGTGATGAGGTAAAAATAAGGCTAGAAAGTTGGTGTCAGAATTATTTTTCTGGCATTTTACCCCTTATCATTTTATTCTTACCCCAGTTAAATTATGTTTTACCTTAACCATGATAAATAATTTTTTACTCGATTTCATATTCATTATGTAATGAAAATATGTTAAATTTATTAAACATTATAAAGAATTATCATTCCATATGTGAATTCACTTTTTCAAAATTCAATTCACATAAGTGGAATAATAAAATTTAACGTTTTATCTATAAACATGATGAAAAAAGGATTATAAAGAATAAATTATCATAAGTATTTATTTTTTTAGTAAAAAAATTAAATATGCAAATTATTTATATGTCCTAAATTT
This sequence comes from Viscum album, assembly GCA_963277665.1. NCBI lineage: Eukaryota > Viridiplantae > Streptophyta > Magnoliopsida > Santalales > Viscaceae > Viscum > Viscum album. The sequence continues at coordinate 32,507,684 of OY728159.1, forward strand.
TTTAATTGTAATACATGTGAACTAATTACTCTTTAAAATAAATTGAAAATATAATTTTAATTTATATGTTATTTAACTGAAAAGATTTTTTATAATAAGCATCATTATATTCCATTACTCATCAAAAATAAAACATTTCAATTAAATCCTAAAAAATAATATTAATATTATGTTATTATAATGTATTTCAAATGTATGTTCATTTTATATAATAAATCATCTTAATGTTATACTAATTTAATTTAAATTATCTACATAAATAGAATACTAAACCGCTCTTTATTAAAATGAAATTTTTCAAAAAAAAATCATTTTCTTTTAAATGAGACTTATTTTATTTCTATTTAACAAATAACAATAATATTAATAATATAGTTATTTTTATTCACATCCTCTAATTTAAATGTTTGGTTATAATAGTATACTATATTAAGTGTCATTTTGGAATATAGTTGCTTGTTTTATATTCTCTCTATGAGATTAAATTATATGAAATTTATTCTGTGGCTCATTTAAGGTTAGTGATTCGTGTCGCATACAACAAAAAAATACATTATTCATCTCTTAAGATATATGGTTTTTATAAGTGATTTTATTTCAGATACAGATTACAATGGAGGAATATTATATTCTCATGTGGTGAAAGATAATTTGAGAAGAATGCGTTATTTAGTTATTGGATCTTCACTCTTTTAAAAAGATTTATCATCTATTTTATTATGGATGTTGTGAAGCACATAAGATTATTTTTTGTAAAATGTTCCTCATAGATAGTGGAGAATCTATGCTAGGGGAATCCAAAATGGAAAAGAGTACGCTTTAGATCTGGCCATTATAGTCTTCCCCTAATATTCCATTATATTTATGTATATGGTGAGGCATTGCGACTATATTTGGAAGATTATAAACTTTTAAAAGTTTCATACTATGGATTAGGAATGATAATTTTTTAAAAATTGACCATATATTTACCCACTCATAAGGGTTCCAAAAAAGTTTCTTAGAAGGTTCATCAACAAACTATGAATATTACATTGTTTTTTTTCATATTTCCAAAAAACTAAAATACAGTGAAAAAGTTATATATTCAATTATTAAAATACTATAACTAAAATCTATTAAATATAAAACAAGAATAGGATGGTTGGATTCAGAGTTTGGAATAGAGAAGTATTGATAACAAAGGATTAAAGGATAAAAATACAACGAGGTCCCAAGATGGAGTAATATTGATACTCAATATAATTTCCCATTATATAATATTGATATCTTTGACAATTATTCTTGCCTTTTCTTTTCTAGGACTCAAATTATTAGTATTTATACCCTATAAGAGTCTTAGGGTTGATTTAGATATTTAATTGGTTCTAAAAATCAACTTTAGGCCTCCATTAGAGATCCATTTGACTTATTAACTTGACACTACTTCATTGATTCCTGATTCCAATTACTATGTAATAGTATTGATAGTTTTTTACTTACTACATAAGGATCCACCATGTATTTTATGATATGTCAATGGATTTGATATTCCATTAAGATCTGATAGGATAACTATTGTGTTCAACATAGTTATTAGTGGTCTTCAAATAGCTATAGTCATTCCGTCTATTGATGCTAACAGGATAGTGAAATTCCACATGGTATCAAGTAGAAACATTCTTTGTGAGATCATCACCTAATGATATTCATAAATTTTGAATCCTTTTTTTGATTCCTTGACAACCTTGTTTATGCAAAAACATTAATTCTAAAATCATATGAAATGTTATGTGAGAGCACGTGAATCCATTGGTGATCATCAAAACTCTTATATGAGAGTGAGTAACAAAATATTTGAATTTTATATTTTCATAAAAACATGGAATAACAAAATGAATATTTCCAAAATAATTTAATAATTTCTAATGAAATTAAAATGAGATAAAAAATTCATTTTAAAAATTAAATAGATTTAAAATATTTAATTTTGAAAATAATGAACATAATTCATGTTTAAATAAATTAAATGAAATTTAGTTTAATAAATACAACATTGAAATCACAGTGAAATTATTTTCTCCATTTTTATAATAATTTCTAATAGAATAAAGAAATTAAATTATATCCATTCTTTATAACCAAAAAACATATTAACTTTTTTAATGTAATAATAAATGAGATAAAGTTAATTTACACATAATTAATTATCCTCTAAGAGAGTTAAAATCATCATTTTTAATAAATATTTATCAGATTCATTATATATCACAAAATAATAATCGTTATTTTTTTTATAAAAAAATTTAATTAATTAATTATGTAATTTTTTTTAAATGTTACTAATTATTATAATGATTGAAATAAAAAATTTATGTATAAAAATATTATATAAATAATACATCGATTGAAACTAGTTTTCTACTATCAGAACATTTTAGTTTTAGAATTTTTATCTATAAATTAATATATACAGTTAAAATTAGGTATCCAAAAAAATTAAATTCATGTGATAAATGAAAACCAAAAATGTTTTAATATAAAAGAAATGTTTTTAAAATTTAATTATGGTTTATAAATCTTGTCTTAATTATTCAAATCATATTCCCTTACAGTCTCTTAATAGGTGTTCAATAAAGGACCACTACTCATTCCCAATGTGTATATAAAATTAAAAACCCAATGGACCATTATGGATGTTATAATATCTATGTGCATTATCTCTATATCTATATTATCTTATTTATACCGCAAATATAATTTATATTCCTGGAATATTAGACTCTCATTAATTATATAAAGAAATGATTTTCTGAATATTTTAAACTAATTAAATTATCATAAAATTATTAACAAAAAACAACTAAAATATTATAAAGTACTCAATCCATCCACAGTTAATAAATATGTTGGATAATAATACCATAACTAATGAAACCTAATACAATGAAATTTATATATAGTATGGATCTTTAATGATTTATTCATATTATTGATTAGTGGAAATGATTTGAACAATGATTTCTTTTTTTTAAATATGATCACTTAAAAATTGGTGACTGAGGTCAATATTCTTAGAAAAATACTGTTGAATATGATTTATAGAAATATAAATTAAACTAATTTTACCTCAATAAATATTGAAATATTTTTTAATTGATCCAGTATGCTATGAAAGTGTGTTTAGACAAAAAAAAATTAGAATAACCAATCCCAACAACTATATAGTCTGTTAGGATCCAAGAATGTGAAACTAAAATTTTCTTTTTACTATTCCAAGATAGAAGGGAACATCCATATAGGGGACAACTCCCACATGTACTATTCCTATCTAGATGGAATCCTCCATAATCATTATTATTACAATGAATAATTTATTAGAGAGTATTTCAGATAAAAATTGATTTTAAATAACTTTAAATTATTTAATAATTAATCTATGAGATAATAAATATTAATATTTTTTAATTTATTTGATGATGAGAGGAAAGTAAAATAATAAACATAATTTTACTATAGGACATGATATGGTAATGAAGTCTCCTAATCATTCCTCTTTAATTTTTATTGTCAAAATGTTTCTAAACATTAACAAATATTTTTATATAACAAGTATTTGTATGTTTACTAATTATATTTAGTTGATTCATAATTTTTTTTTTAATTTTTCGTTATTGTATTAGATTTGACATATAAATAGTAGGTATTTATTTTTTTAAACACAAATATGATGAAGAAATACATGTTCTCCCATAAAAAATTTCCTATATTTGTACATAATAAATTAGATAATTTATTAAAAACAAATTATATTGTAGTTATGATAATAAAATTGGCAACATAAATTGGAATAATTAAAAAATAATTATAAATAGATTAAAAAAATTATTGACTCATCCAATTTTAAAATAATTTTTTAAATTTTATTTTTAAATATTAATATTAAGCTAGAGGGCCATATTTTACATCATAAATATATAGGTTAACATAAATAATGATTTAAAAAATATAAAATATTCATAACCAGAAGGTTTTTCTAAATAATTTATAAATTAAACCATTCCAAAACACATTAATAATATATATGAAGAAAATAATAATTGAAACGTGTGGTGAATGTAAATAACATATTAATGGATACAGGTCTAGACAATTTTCTATTGTTTTCACTTTAATTAATTCCCTATTAATTGTTATATATGTTGACTATGAGTATTAATTAGTTATGAATTATGGCACATTTCACATCAATGTTATTCATTAAAATATATTTAGTACAATTAATCAAATTATCGTCAGATTATTTAATGAGTGTAATAACATTATGCCTTGTGAGATTGTTAAATTCCACTTCCATTGTATCTACACATTTTTCATCAGTAATTCCATAATCAAAATGTAGGATATTAATGTGCGAAACAGATTCACAATTCCCAACATCCATTAAAGCATAAATTTATTAGGATTACAATATTAAAATTATCTATAATATATTTCATGGGATAGCCTATATATTTTACCCATAAAATGGGTAAAGGTACATATTGTGGTTCTTATTCCACATCAATTTCATCTGATGTAGGTGGATAATTTATTTTCAAATTATCTAGATCAACCTCATTGTCAAAATTTTAGGGATGATTATGGGGATAAATCTCATCAAATTTTATGTTAATTGATTCATCTATGGTCTTGGTCTTTTTTTATTTTCTTGGAAATATAAAAATGTGTTTTAGTAACCAATAAAATACGTTGATCTTTTTTGAGGTCAAACATTATTATGTTTTCATTAGTGTTAGGAATATAAAATTTACATCCAAAAACCTTAAAAAATATAGAATTACGAATTTATTTATTATAAATTTAATATGGGATCTTATTATGGACGGGACTTATAAGAACAATATATATTGAGTAATAAGATATATTAAATCCTAAACACCTTAATGATAAGGGTTTTTAATTTCATTTAATTGATATAATGATATATCATGAAGACTATGATTTCATATTTAAACAACTACATTTAAATATGGAATCCATATATTTAGAAATAAATGATTGTAATCTTGTGAATAAAAGAGTTATGAAAAACATTTTTTATCAAAATCTATAATATGATTGATATGTATATATATATACTTTTATATGTTGTTAAATTTTTAATATTCATGGACTATTTTGTAAGGGATATTTAACACATATTTTTAAAATACTTGAATTAGACCCATGAAAATCCAGTATAATCATTAATAATTTTAATGTTTAGGATTTACCTCACATAATTGAAACATATGTTGGTACTAAAAGAAAAAAGTTGAATAAGGATAATTTACATTTAGAATGAAACATCCTGTATTTATTTAAAGGATTTTTTTAATTCATATTGATTTGGAATTGTGTAAATACAATGTTATTATTGAAATAAAATTTAGCTGAATATCATAATACACTATTTTTATTATGTTTTAAAAGTGTTAGTGTGATAAAATGACTAAAGAACCTATTATTAATCTATTATTCACTATGTTGTTCTATTAAACATTAATTTTTTTTTACTTTCAATATATTTAAATATCAAATAAAAATTTATTTTGAAAATATTAAGCAGAAAATAAAATATTTACCTTGAAATAAAATACAATACAAAATTAATTTTCAAGAGAATAAAAAATACTATACTCAAAAAATTAGATAATAATTATATAATAAAAATTCAAAACATGAACATATAAAACCTCAAAATTAATATAAAATTTTGTAAAAAAATTAGTATCTATTATGATGATATAACTCCTAGAGTTATCAGAAAAATCATTAATACCCCCATAGATCTTACCAAGTATATTGAGTATAGAGTTATCACGTCACTTCTGTCTCCATCACCCACTATCCTTGTACAATGAATCTCCATGGGTCGTACACATGGAAATAATTTCCTATAAAATAATCATGTGACTAAATATTTTGGTACACAATATTTTTCTCGGTTTTTGTTAGAGAAATTAGATTTTTGAATCCATAATTTTTTAGAATTTTTATTTCTATTACATTTCATGTATAAATTATTTTATGTGATATCAATTGAATTAGACCAACCAAAATAATAACTTTTACAATGAAAAGGAAAAATATTATACATATAATTTCTATAATAATTAAAATATATCTCTTATGGGAAACAATTTAAAAATAGTGCAATGAATTATTGCGGTTCATCCAATATTTTTTATAAAAACCAAATTAATTTTTTATTAATCATTTAGAAGATTGAATTTTGATTATATTTATCTAAACATTATTCAGTTTTGAGAGACCCATTTAGAGTTACTTAATAATTGATTCAGTTTTCTCTATATGAGTTTGTTCTATTAATTTCAAACCAAAAATCATAAATTTGATTATTATATTGATTCGTTTCAAAAAATACATGAGTAAAATTAATTTTTTTTCACATTAATTATTCTAGTTATCTTAGAAAAAATAATTTTCGAATTGATCATAATCAAATTAGTTTGAATAATTAGAAGTGAATGATAATTAATTTTATAAACTGTATGGTAATTAACTTCATCACATACCAAAAGTTTTTCTATGAGGCATTGGGAACATCCATATCATTAGTTAGAAAAATAAATGGAGTCCCTAATTACAATACATGTATAAAAATTAATTATATTCAATAGATTCTTCTTTAATTATTTATCTTGGGGAAATCAGGAATGATATATAGAATTTGTTAAAATTATAATGGGTACCTCAACTTGATTTTATTGATTTAACTTGTAGAATAGTGAAAGGATTTTTCCGTCATCGTGTATTTTATTTAGTTTCATTGATATATTTTATATCTATGTTTCACTTTATGAATTTTAATCATTGATTGAATTAATATATATATTTTTCCATCCCCTACATTTCCTAGTTTTCATCTCATTTATTCATTGTGGACTCCTAATTCATGAGGGAACTAATGATTTCTTGAACCAACATTTTCATAATGTCTTTTAATGAAATTGTGATTACATTGTGTTTATAAGAACATAGAAAACCTCTAGCTATATTATTCCTAAGAGTTTCCATATATATATCCACATAAATGGATTTTATTCCAATATATTTGTAAGAAAATAAGTAACAACTAAAATATTGGTTCATTTTAATTTATAAAATATAGTTAAAAACATTTACATAATATTGAAGTCTTGTATCAATATATTTATTAGTACCATTATGAGTAACATAAATTAATTTCCAAGTTATATAGGATGATTTTAAAGTATAATCTGATTTAAATTCATTCCTATAAAACTGTAATGAAGATATTTTATGTATTTTTTATATAGATGAAAAGTGGCTATGTTTTCAGGAATCAATTTTCATTTTATTTTTCTGGGTGTCTATCTATGCATTATAAATATAAAAATAGAGAACATATTCTTCTTATAAAAGTTTATATGTAATTTTTCAAATTATTAATGTTATTTACATCAAATAATGGAAAATATTCTTATTGAGTGTCATCTGGGAGAACCTTGATTGTGAATCATTGAATCCATTTATAAAATGACCATTTAAAAAAATCAGTTATTATATTTTGTTTAGAAATCAAGATATATTTTTTTAAACAATGACTATTTTTTTTAAAACATTCCCCTCATTGATTAAAATTTTTGGTCCAAGAAAAGTTAAATAAGGTGTCTTGAATTTCCTTTTTGAAAATAGTTATGGAATAATTTATAAAAAAATTATTTAATATGTAAAAAAATATAGTGAAAGTGAAATATAACATTAAAGAGTTTTTGATATTCCAAAAAATAATTGTAGCTGAAACAAAATAAAAAATAATCTAGATATTTGTTTATAATAGATTAATTGATTTGTGGATTAAAAAAATATAGATTAATTGAATGAAAATATTAAAATGCAAAATATATGCATTGTAAATAAGAAATATAATATGATATGAATATTAGTAAATAGTTAAATTATGATCCCCCATGTCTCCCACCCTATTGTCTTGTTGATTTATGAATGTTTGTAGACATTGAATTTATCATTATTCAACCACCATTATAAAAACAAAACCTGAAAACTACCAGTAGTAAAGAAATAAATAAATGACATTAATTAATTTAGTATTAAATGAACACAAATAATGAAAAAAAACTTTTAGGTTATTTTTTTAGAAACTAAAGTTAGCAAAATAAAAATATTTTCTTTGGAAATCATCCGTTTAAAAAAATATATATCCATTTTATAGAATTATAGAGGAGAAGGAATTAAGAGAATAAAAGATAGATGGATGAATACCAAAGTGATAGAAGAATAAAATTCAAAGAGATATTAAGAAGATGCAATTTTATATTTGTTGAAAACTATTATATTATATGGATAAATGAGGTTCAAAATGGTTTATGATTATTTATTTCCAATTATCCAATGGGTGTTTTTTATAATCTATGGGTCCAAGGTTTCAAATGTTCTATAGAGGGCCTAATGAATGCACCAAAGAGATCCTTTAAATCTAAGGAAACCACTCTCCCACTGTAATATTCCACATATTACCTGATATAAATAGAGAAGACTTCCTATCAGCATCAATATCAACAATGTAGAATCTAGATAGCATTAGGATGAAAGTGCAATACAAATAATTACATATTTCTATCAAGATCTCACCCGATGGTCAGTCTGTTCCATTGTCCGTTGGAGGAATTCTACTTGTTATAGTATTTATATCCAATTCCACTAGTTATCAATTGACAATCTACCATATAACCATTGAAAAAGACTGATCGAGATCCTATCATGGTCTTCTTCTTCTTGTTTAAAGCATTTCAATTGTCCATTGATAATTTATCATAGTGTTTAATCATAAATACTAATATTTCATTAATCAAAATAGTTGTAACACAAAATGTTTTTTTGATAATTAAAAACATATATTAGATTATGTTAAAACAGGTATCATTGAAAAACATTAAACCTATATTTTCATCATGTATTTTATAAGTATATTGAATAGAATTTATTTTTATAATCCACTAGTTTTATTTATTTTCATGTAATTTTCAGATAAATATATTATTTATTGGTTGATTTATAAGATATAGAATCTATTTGTAAGGACATGAAAAGAAATACAAGTCATATTTGGTTATTTTATAGAAATTAAAGAGGTATGAATTCTATTGGAAAAAGACAGTTAATAAATGTAATAACATACATAGAGGAGTTATAATTTAATAATGTGGGTAATGAGTTTGGAATATATATTCATATGAACTGAATATCAGGAGTATAAAAATATCATTTGGTACAATCAAGCGTCTAGTAAAATATTGTTGATAACTGAGGAAAAATATATATAAAATATTTAAATATAAATTTAACGATTTATTTTATATGATTTCTCAAGGGATTAATATTTTATAAATTGTATAATATTTTAATATATATTGTAGGATGATATGTGTTATGTAGTTTTAAATATGTAATCCTTTGGTAATAAATTATAATTATTCAATGGAAAATATTTTTTGTTATAATGTCCTTGATTTGAATATTAATTTATCTGGATAGTTATCAAGGTTATTTTCCAAAAAAGTAGAGATTAAAAAAATATTAATTATTTTATATGTTGACGGAATGACTGTGGGTTATTATATCCAGACCCATAGTAATAAAATTATTTTGAAATATAAATGTGAAAAATATGGAATGTAAATATGATACACTATTAGAGTATTTAAGGAAAAACAACTCCAAATACATCATAGTGAATAAATATCTTTTTGTGATAGCTTGACCAGCTACGAGACCCACCCAAATTTTCTAGATGATTCTCTTTTCTTAAATAGGGATTCATACGTATTGTGATTTATTCATCCTCCAAAATAATCCTCTATTAAATCTATGAGACTTTTCTCCTACACCAGTATTTCATCTTGTATTGGATGTTCTTCCAATTCATCATTTTTGAATTGTGATATGTCACGTTTCTCATTTTGTTGTTGAATATCATTATCATTTGGGATCATCTACATTGAAATTAATAGATTTCACTAGTAATTGAATATTTGATAACTATGGAATATACTTCATTGTGGTGGGAATTTTCAGTATTTTCTTCTACAAAAAATGATGCCAAATTTCTGTCATCATTATGTGGTGTGGTTTGTGGAGAGATCCTGGGATTTTTATATGAGTATATGTAAACGCAGATTTAGTTTAATTTAAAAGAAGGTAATTATGATTTCTTGTTCAATTTTTCCATTAAATTTTATATTCTATTTTTTCCTATATTATTCATGAATAATTTTGAACATTATTTCTTTCTTGTTGATTGATTTTATATTTTTTAAATATTGGATGAAATTATCATAAATATAATTACTCATATTTATAATTTTGTAAAAGATTATTTATTCAACATTAATAACTTTTATAATTTGAAAATAAAGGCACCGTCTTTAAATGGAATATGTGTAAATGTATATAGTTATATAATAGGTGATTTTAGCTATGTTTCTCTCATTTCATAGATTTTATAGATTATAAAATGATATGGGTATGTTATAAGAGTTTTGATGAGGTTTTAGAAATATTTGGTGGTGTTTTTTGCAGTGAACTATTTGTGAAAAATATCTATAAACCATGAAACATTTATAGGAAACCAGGTAAAATGTATTTGGTTTCCCTTAGTAGGCTTATGTTTTATCCAAATCATATGAGTACATGGTCGTTACCATGAAAAAGTAAACATTGTGAAAATAGAGACGATGCATCTGACCTTGTGATCCAACCTTACATGGCATGGGATTTAAATAGTATCACTACATGGTTGTCACACAGTTTCAAAAACTATGTGGTCCAAGCCATTAAGCTACCTATCTTGTCCAACAGCACATGCACAGTTGACACACGGTTTGACATAATCATGTGGTGTAAATTCAATGAAACAAATAGTGGTTTAATGCTAAATTGATGTCCAATAACACTCATTTTCCTCTAATATAACAGGATCTCAAATTCATCTTCCTCCGAAAGATCCAAAGATAATCACATTAAATTTGAAGGCAAATTTTTTCAAATAAATAAATGTTAGAGATCTGAGTTTATTATTAAATCATTTTTCTCTCTCGTTCATCATTAATCTACTCTTCTTCCCTCTCCTAGAACAATAGATCATGTTTTTTTAGGATTAATTTATTTTCAATTAGGGATTTAATGATGAGATATTATTGAATATATTAAATTGAATAAGTGACATAGTTAGATATAAAAGATCATCATTTTTTTCTATGTAATCACTATCTGTTAAGAGTTAGGTGACTTGATTCTCAACTCCACTATTCTAGAACATAAATTATTTGTGTTAGTAAAAAACATTTCACGAAATTGACTAGAAATGTTTGTGTAATACTTGATGGAAACCGTTTTTTCTATCATTTTGAAATTTTGGAAATTTGAAGGCTTCAAATAACTCCTTTTGTTTATAATTTAAAAATGATATTTTTAAAAATATGATTTCATTTTTATGAAATGAATTTTCATAATGAACATATTCCATGACGTAATGGTATATTATGCATAGGTTTGGAATAGAATTAGGAATAAATGGTTTTCATGTTATAATTCATGGACTTGACACAAGTGGAGAAATATGTACCAATAGTCCAGCTATTTGTTGTCACATTGTAATTATGTGGTGAATTTATGAGAGACTCTTTATGACTATATAAAATTCATATAACATTAACAAGTGGGTTTATAGGTTGATGTCAAAACAGTGGAATGTGTATTAAAAATTACAAAAAATGGTTCAAATACATCATTTTCTTTTATTACATGCAAGACTCATATGGTTTTGAAATAACATGTTTAATATATTTTCTTTATTTTTTTAATAATTTTCTTAATTGATTAATATCCAAGTTGAATTAGTTATGAATTATTTTGAGAAATAATTAATGGTTTATAATCACCCCTTATTGTGATTTTTTTTTTGAATTTGTAAATTTTATCTATTATGTTACAATAAATACGAAAGAATTATTTTTATCCACTAATTTAATTTGATATAACGGGAATAATAGGAAGAGTGGGAGCATGGAGATTGGTAAAATATTTTTTGGGATTATTTAACTTATTGTCTTTGAGTCATCTTGTATATTGGTTTTTCTATTATATTGCGTTTTACATTGTTACCTGGATATTTTTTTCCTTTTATTTGTCTTAAATTGGGTTGAATTATTACATTTCTCGTGCATCACATTATAGTATTATATGTTTACTTTTCAATGATTCCATGTTTTTTTATATTTAATGGTACATCATTAAGAAAATTGTTTTTAATCCCTTAGAATTTATTTATATCCTTTTCTATCATAGGGACTTCATATATGGAAAGTAACACATCTATCAATTTTATATAATATAAGGAGGGGTGGGATGTTACCAAAGCTATCAAAGACATTTGCAATATAAATTTTTATTTTTATTTTTCTTGTTCAATATGCCTATTTTTTCAGATGATAACAAGGATATAAGATCATTAGAACATGGAATGTAAAGAATAAAAATACATTTTATAATGTTTTATGTTTAACTTTTAGATACTATGTTGTGTTGGGTAAAAATAATTTAAGACACTTCTATGTTTTTTTTCATGACATCTTAATTGTTTTATTTGATGAGTGTTTCATATCATGCATTAATATGGAGAGTTCTTGATAAGATCGAGTATTTAATTTTGAATATGGAAGTTTATGGAAATTGGTTGAAAATGTAATAATAGTTGGATATTGATAAATTAACTTTTAAATCATGTTTGATATTGTGATATTCAATTTTATAAGACTTTAGTCACGAGTCACTATTAACGATGTTGTGGTTTCTTCTAGATTTAGAAATGGAACCTAGTAGATATCAAGGAAATGTAATAGAGGATGCCACAAAAATTGGTTTCACCTAAGCCATAATTGAACCATGTTTAAGATAAGAGAATCATTTTTTAAGGGGTGTATACAGGTAAATGGAATTATAACCTCATTAGGTTGACCACTCAGGTATGTTGGAAATGAAGAATCCTCCCATCTTTTTTGGTGTATTTATAACCTCATAATATGAAGGTGTTGGTTAATATGTTTTATGAAATCACTGATATCCAAATAACTTGAGTAGATTTGTTTTCAAAGAAAAAAATGTATATTATTGGGGATATTATATGTAAATTTATTTATTTAGAATATTAGGTTATCATTGACCATAATATTACAAGGGAGGATGTTGAATAAATATTCATCAAATAATTCTATAATCACATTATTGAAATTTAAATAGAAACATATTTATTTTTACTAAAGAAATTGTGTCTTTTAGAAATAGAGAATATAGGAAAATTTATGAATTTGTCCTATTTTACCATGTTGTTGAAGAAAATATGTCTTCAAAGTAATAAGTTTATTTGTGTCCAAATACAGAAATATTTTTTTCACAATTGTTGTTCTATTTACTAAGGACTATAAAGTAATAATAAATTGAGAAAATATGGAAGAAATGCATACATATGATTATCTATCTAGAGGTGGAGGGTTTTTCCCCACATGAATTGGTGGAAACTCAATTGTTGGGAATAAGTGGAAGAGGGACATGTACTTCCAAATTTTTTATGCATATCAGAACTAGATACAAGGGTGAATTAGTTTTCATCCGTAACCCATGAGTAAGAAATGGTGTTATCACAATGTTTCACATTATCATATCATGTTTTATAGTTTGACACAACCAAAAATATGTCACAACAATAACTAGATAAGAAATCACTATTGTTTTTATTTTAGTACTCCAATTTTAGTGGATTGAAATGAATCAAATGATTCTAAAGAATACAAATATTTAATTGGATGATCTTGTTATAATAATTTTCATCCATAGAACCAATATATTAAATGATATTATAATTACACCATGAATCCACAAAAAATAAAATCCCAATATTTTAATAAATATACAGGTATAATGATTAAGAAAATATAAAATGAAGAATAGGTTATTAATGATGATCAATCTGGTCCTTCCATTATATGAGGTACATTTTTTTTGGATTTCTAATAACTTATAGTCCTTGTTTAATATGGGTTATTATCATTATTTTATTAAGTATCAAGTGTTTGATTTTATATAAAATCATGTTGAGATGATGTCTTCTGTTTTGAAGATGAAAACTCTTAATGGAAAATGGGATTGTTGAGATTTTATTTTTACAACATTTACAATGACTATCTATAGGGAAAATTTTGAACAGTACTTCTCTATCAATTACATTTATTTATATGAATGAAAATGTAACTAGATTTAGACCTTATATAATGATAGTTGGTGAAAACACTTATCAATTAAAAGAGGTTACATTTGAATTAGTGTATTTGACTGGATCCTTAGTTTTTTCAACCATTTATCCCTTTTTTATTAATGTTTTCCCAAAAAATTTAGCATGGTTTCTCCCAAAAGTGAATCGGTGTTATCGATTGATCTCATAAATTGATAAGTCCTAATTCGCATCCACCTTATAGGATGAAACTAATATAATTGAGGGAAATAAAACAAAAATTAAAGGATTTTGAGAGAGAATTGTATATTCATCTGTGAAAATTACTTTGGGTAGAAAAATTCATTTTTGTGCAGAATGTGTATTAAACTCTGAATAATTTTATGTATTGTTGTATTATTATCCAAATTATGATAAAGAACAGATTTCCTCTTACTTGAATTAATGACCAGTTTTTCAATTGAGGAGATTGTATTTGGTCTTAATTATTTAATTGCATCATGGGTATCACTAACTATGATTCTTGAAAGATCATATTTAGAAAATAGACTTATAGAGTTTTGTTCCCATAAAAAATACTTGGTTATTCATTTTGGTCTAAAAAACGAACCATAAGTGTTTTATTATTAATAAATTAGACATTTCATATGTATTTTGATTACTTTTTTAATGGTTTTCATTGATTAAATCCACATTAATTCGAAAACTACAATAGATATTGTGGAATACATGACTATAATGTTAATCCTCATGCATCATAATCACCTTACGAGTATCATTCTAAATGTAATTTATGGATATATGAGGTATGTTTCCCTTGTTCATTAATCTATAAAAAAGTAGTTCCTATGGATCATAAAAATATAGAAGATGTTCTGTCATGGAAACCACAATATATTTTATGATACACCACAGTCCAAGATTCATGGGATAATTTAGATGTTTGGTTAATGATTTTTTACAACATGCCTTGATGATGAAATGTTTGACAACAAACTATTCTACTTCCCAATGGAGTAATTAATTATATATATCTTATCATTATCTCAACATTGTTCTTATATTAAGATCTATCCATACATTGACTGATCCATGATGAGACAACACAGTTTATTTAGATGCATCTAGATCTATATTGGGATGTATTATCATTTTGTAAGGCGACATCAAAGCTTATTTCCCACAATTGTTTTGAGTGAATGATAAATATTTACCAAAAAATTATTTATAAGTAGATGTTGTAGTCTATGCATTGATGTGTTTTCACTATTATATTTTTTTGACAAATTTATAGTTTTTATAGATTGTAATAGAATGAAACACATGTTCTCACAATGTTATTTTAACAAAAGAAAACTATGATTGCTAAAATATCATTATATTTTTGAATTTGAAATGACGTATACACCTAATAATGGGAATTCCATAATATATGAATTTATCATGAATTTATATAACTAGTTGACTAAAGAAACATCAAATAAATTCCACATAATATTAGTTATAGATATCCTGCATATGGCTTTATAGATAATGGTAATGCCTAAATTTTCTTTCTTTGATATTTTTTTATTGATCTAGTTTCTGAGGATGGGGATATTTAAAAATTCAATCAGGAATATCTTACCCTACTGAATAAACTCAACTGATGGGAGATAATTGATTGATGGATACATGATATGGAACCAATTTTTTGTTATACATATCCAATTATGGTTCCTCCATGTTATCAGGAACAAAATTTGAACACATACCACAACCTGTAATGGGCTGTTCATCCTATTTTCTAGAAGATATACACGTTTTTGAAAACACAAGTTTGATGGAATTTAATGAAGTTAAAAATTATAGAATTTATATTTAAATGACTCATATGTCAGATGTTTAATGAAGAGAACCAAAAACTCGATGATATGATTCATTCATTATTGATTCCCTTGTAGAAATGGGATAAAATAGTTATGGATATTTTGAATAGTCTCCCAAAATTATTCATAATAGAGATTCTATATGGGTGATTATGGATTGGTTCCTAAAGTATGCCCGCTTTATCCCAATTTATGAATCTATTGGATTGGGATTTTTTTTCATAAATCTATATAGGGGAAATTGTAAAGATTCATGTATTTACCCTCTTGTTAATTTTTGATCTAGATTCTAAATTTATATTACAAATTTTGAAATCCTTAAGAAAATCCCTTAAAACCCATTAACAATGAGTATAGTTTATCATCAGCAAATGAATATTCAGTACATGAGCCTAATAAAATGATTAAAATGGAATTTAGTGATTTTGTAATGGATTTTCAGGATCAAGGAAATATCAACTATATTTAGTGGGGTTATTATACAAGATAACATTTCAAAAAATGATATATAAGGCACCTTTAGAAGAATTTTGTAGTCGTCTTCATCATTTTCCACTTTTTTGGGTGGAGAAAGATAAGACATTACTAATTTTACCAAGAGTTATAAATGATACGGTGGATATGATTTATACAATCCAAAATATAGTGGAAATAATTTATAATCATCATAATTTATATGTGAAAAATCATTGATGACCACTATTATTTAATGTCGTTAATCATGTGTTCTTGATAATATGTCAATGGATTTTACAGTCTCTTTTTTGTTAGAGAATAATGTTGTCCCTATAGTACATAATCCCTTTTGAAATACTTGAATGTGTGATATATGTTTCATATAGGATGGAACAAAAACCGTGATTTACTGTCATGCATAATTTGTTTCTTGACTCCAAATTAATGAAGCATCATCTCGATCCTGACCATGCCATTCATTGAGACCATATTGTGTTGGTACCATATTTTTTGGAAAATATTTTTATAAGTAAGAAAATGTGTGTTTTATAAGTGTGTTTCCATTGGTTTTCATGGAGGTTTAATCAATACACTCTGTAAAATTTGATAATCGAGCTCACTATTTTATTATGAAATTTACACTCACAGTGCTTAAGAATGTCTATCACATTATAATGAATTTTTTCTGGATGAAACGAAACATCATATTCACCATGGATATTGAACGAGGTACTAAAATTTATGATGAAGCGGATATGTTTTAGTAATGTTATGATATATATCTAATGATCTATGTTCGAAACCTTATGTTTCTATATTGATGAAATAACGAGGGAGTAATAGTTTTTTGAGTCATATAATGGACAGTATAATTCATGTATGGAATGAAATATGATGCTAAAATAATGGGATGTTAAAAATAATTCCATTTAATGTTAGATAATGTAGAAATTTATCTTCAACATTTCAAAGTCATCATGTAATAATTATTCAAGAAATAGTGTATAGATGAATTTTTTTTTCTAATTGAAAAAAATTCATGTAAAACTTTGATCGGTATGGGGTCATTGTAAAAGGAATTATTTGATTATAGGATGACGTTGAGTATTGTATTCAGAAGAATAATGATGTTACTAAGGGTAATGGTCCTTCAGACTTAGTATTCCACAGGTAATTTGAGTTAATATGACACCAATTATCATTATATATTTTTGTTATCCTTATGAAATTTAAGGGAAAATGAATTCAATTGTTTTTGAGGAAAAAAATATTTTATGAGGAATTGTCTTGGGAGATGTTGGGAAAATTGAAGAATAAATTTATGTTGAGTCAATGATGAATGAATAATATATTCATCCATTTTTCATCAAAATGATTTTATGGTTGATTGGGGTGATAAATTATGTTTTTAAAATATCTAACTAGCATTTAAATAGAAAATAACAATAACAATAATCTTGTTTGAGGACTTTTTGAATGTTTTTTCCAATAGAGAATGGAAGATTCCTTGATGTTCCGAATTGATTTGACATTTTATTATTATATTCTGTGGAGAATCGTAATGGGAGGAAATATGTTTTATATTTTTCAAAATTGATATAGAGTAACATAGTTTATAATATGTTATCTTAACTATAATTAGGAAATCATATTGGGAATATTTGTTTTTCAATTGGTGTAGAGAGACTTTATGATATTTCTTTAGTACCTATTTTTTTCTCGTAGGGAAAGAATACTAGATGGACCAAATGACTTTGTCATAGTGAAAAAATCACAATGGGAAATCGTAATAAAGAATTAAGTTCATTTTTAATATTCTTTAGTATGTACCTAGAATTGAAGTAGTACAAGTGTGATCCTAAAATGATGGGAAATTAAAGGTGTTAAGAAACTCAATGAAATATATTATATTAAAGGATAATTAAAGATTTATGGACATTGGTAAATTGGGAAATCCTTTTCAGAATCCAAGATAACCCATTTTATCTTGTATATTAATGAAATATAATATGATGTGTATTCTAGGACTATAATCGCTCACAAATCATTTGAGTGATGCTCTGTAGTTCTAGCAAGAAGAAGTTTTTGAATTGTGTTTTCTTGAACATATTTTCTAAATAAAAGATGAATAGGTGATGAGACAATATCATATTCATTTTCTAAAATATCTTAGATCAATCATATTGTTATTTCTGGACTAAGTCATAAAAAATTAAAATTATTTTTAGTGGTATTTAGGAAATGTTATATTTTTTTATTGTACTATCAGACATGATATTCATACTATGAAATGGGATTTAGAATCATTTCGAAGTCTAAAATACATTATTTCATGTAGATGGGTACGAATGTGAAGAATTTTATTGAAGAAAATATTTTTTAATGTATATAAATAATAACCACACCATTTTTAATATAAAAAAAATCTATTACATATAAATTCTACTTGAACACATGAACTAATGTATTGATCATTGTCATACATGAGTGTGAAGGAATATCCTACTCATTGTATTCCACAAAAGGATTTTTTCTAGTAGATTGTGTGATAATGAATTATTTACATTAATACCAAAGACGTAACTACTATTGTTGAGTATTGAACCTTGTAATTTATTTTGTTTATGTTCTCCTATATTTGTATTTTTGCAGTAATGTAATAACTATTTCACATCAGGTGAAGATTCTTTTAAAAGGATATGAATGATTTTATATCTTCACATTCAGATATTTAATTCTTTATAGTGATAGCTGTTATCACTTACAATGGAATTTGGGATATGTTGAGAAATATTTATAAAGTAAATAAGAAAGTGAATATGGATAAAATATTAATAATTATAATAAAGTAAGAATATAATAATATTAGATTGTATTATTCTGGTGGGGACTTCTTTATTAGGGTAAATGATATTATTAGCACTATTAGATGTTTTGCTGAAAAATTTAAAATATTATACTATTGGTGAAAAAATATTTATAATTTTTATTGAAATGTTTATTGCTAAAATTTCTTTATTATTAGATATGGATCATGAAAATATGTGTATGGATTATTTTTATTGCATCCTTATTAAATATAAATAAAAATGGGAGAAATCTATGAAGGTAAAAATAAATAAATGATAGAAAATTTTATCTTAATATAGAACTGAAATAAAAGTTTAAGTATGTTTTAGATTAAGATTATGTTGTTTAATTTGACTTAAAAAATGAGTTATGAAATAATTATGAAAAAATTTATCCTTTTTTATAAAAATCATCGAATAGATATATAAAAACATAAATAAAAAATATACTTGAATTATTTTAAATATGGATTTATTTGGGAATTTGTTGCTAATTATGCTCAATGAAAGAGACAATATTATTTTGATAATGAAAAAACAAGTATAATAATGTTATGGATTGAACAAGGTCCTAATGATAAATCATTTTCTTCATGGAATGATAGAAAATTTTCCAAATCAAAAAGGATAATATGCCAATTTAATGATGATGATGAAAAATAAAGTGAAGATGAATCCATAAAATATACTGGTCATTTTGGTGAGGATGATTTTACTACAAGTGTGAATAATGAATAATTTTTCACTTGTTGTCATGAATAAGATGAATCAAAAAATTATAATTTAATATTAAAAAATAATTTAAAGAGTTTCTGAGGATGATTTGAAGGAAAGAGAAATAAATCAGGAAGATAAAAAATGAAAACACTTCAATAAATATTCATGATGATAATCGTGCTGATAAAGTCTAGATATTTAAAGTGATTTATGATTTGCCGAAATATCTAGAGAAATAAAATAATCCTAAATAGAATCTAGAAGATAAATTGAATGAAAAAAAGGAAGGCTTAGAATATACCCAACAAAAATATTCTAAAAATGAAAAGAAAATTACATGTTTGGAAAAATCTATTTATGATGTTGGTAAAAAATATCACATGGGTGAAGCTGATCAGGATCAAGAAAATTTACCTTCAATGTTTGAGAAAAAAATGTAAAATTTTTTATGTGCAAAATAAATACGGAAAAGTTATGTTTGTGGAAAATATGGAAAAAATATGTATGACATATGATTCTAAAAATTACAAATATGATAATCTTTCTATTACATCCACTTCTGATAATGCTAAAAATAAATACATGCTCAAAAACAGATTCTAGTTGAGAAGAAAATGGACAATTCTCAACAAACTATTGATAAGAAATATAAGATGCTTCTTAAAAAACATGTTCACTTATCCAGTAGGTATTGATGATTCAGAGAGAAATATACATTATATGGATATTGTTGCTTTGGTGGTACTATTTGAAATATGGGAAATAATTGTTGGTTTAACCATCAACACTATCACTATTCGTCTATTTATAAAAGGAAATGATTGAGGCAGAGTCCATCCCCTAAAAAAAGAAGTCAGAGAAATTTTTTCAAAAGAAGTTTGAGAAGGATTTTAAGATGAAACATGAAAAGTTTTTTATGAATATTGAAAATATATTTCATCTTATGGAATATTTCTATGAAATATGTAATCTACATGGGAACCTTGTAAAATGATGTCTTCTTTTTATACAATCACAACAACTATTTTTTATAAATTCCCAATGGACGAGGATGATGAAAGGAAAAGGGAAATAAAAAGTATGTAATCTTGAAAATAAATTGAAACATATAAATGGAGAATGAAAATGGATTTTAGATAGTGGGTTTTATTCAAATATGAAAGGATATTTATTTTTTTTTTAATTTGAAAAACATTAATTGAAAAATTGTAACATTACGAAATAATGAATATATGGGAATCAAAGGTTTTGAATCTGCCATCACTGGGAATGAAATTTTAGAATCTTTGGGTGCTTAGTTTATTGATGGTCTAAAACAAAAAATTATATATGCATCACAAATTTTTGATGAAGGCAACAAATTTATTTTAAGAAAATATGGTTTTCTTGTTAAATGTGAGAATGATTGAATGGTAGTTACTAGAGGACAAAAATCTAAAATAAACTTGTTCCAGGTTGGTAAAATACATTATTCATGATACTTGAATATGGTGTAAGATGATCAAATGTGGTATAAAATTCAAGGGATCATGTGTCCATGAATTAGGTGAATGTCATAAAAGAAATACAATGTCCATGGAATTTGTGGTATTCCAAGAATATGTGACTCGTTTTGCACTATTTTAAAAAAAATAAGAATTGTAAATTATGTGCATAGAATGGTTGAGATCGGTTTAGAATGACCCCCAGAACATATTCATTCTAGAATTGGTCGGATTATAAGAAAACAACAACTAATAAAGATATGTGCTTTATCACTTTCATTGATGACATCACGTGACTTACTTGTGATATGTATATGAATGATAAGTTAGAATCTCAAGAAAAGATTAAATCTTTTAGAAAGAAAGATGAGAAGGAATGTGTGTATTCAGTAGAAATGTTGATAAATAATAATGGTTGTGAGTATACAAATTAATAATTTTATAACATTATTAAGAAGCATGTAATTCATCATGAGTACGGTTCACTTTATACTCCTCAACAAAATGGGGCTTCTGAATGTAAGAATATATGTTTCATGGAAATTTGGAGAATCATGTTATGTGAACATGTACTTTTTCATTAATTTTAGAGAAAATCCAAAAGAACTTATGTTTATATGAAAAATTGATTTATTTATAGGATAATTTTATATATAACTCTATAATAAATGTTATATGATAAAACTCTCCCTTTGAAACACATAATATGTTTTGGGAGTCCATGTATCAAAAAGAAGAAATGTGGAATCCTTGAAATGTTTGACCAAAGAGGTAAAGATAGAATATTTCTTGGTTATTATTTGGAAGGAAGATGATATAGGTGTTTTATAAAATTTATAATAAGAATTATAAATTTTTCGAATGTGGTTGTTATTGAAAATAGTGAGGAAGAAAAACAAACTTATGCTGATAAAGAAGTTAAGCATGAGAATGAATGTTTTTTAAAAATTTATGACAATGATTTTGATAATAGTAATCCTATTCAAGATTGAAAATTAGAATTATCTATTTTAGGTGATGATTCTGAAACTCAAAAATATCATCCAATGATGAAGAGGAAAGTGTAAGCTAATAACATTATTTGGTATCAAAATCAAAATATTGATGTAATATGTATTTTAGAAATTGTTAAATATTCTTACATGTATTCAAAAGTCGAGCTGAAAGATGTGAATGAATCTTTTTTAAATTCTAAATATGTTCAGGATCTGAATGAGGAGAATCATTAGATAAAAAAATAATGATACAAGGGATTCCATACCCATGTTTGATAAAAACAATTTATTGGTAAAAAATGAGGTTTCTAGAACAAGATGAATGGATAAGTTAAAGTTATAAGGAACCAGGAATTATTATCATAAAAAGGATACTCAAAAATTGAAGGTATTTATATTGGTGATACTTTTTGGTCCATTATAAATGATATAAAAAACAATCATTGATTCTATTGCTACATAATGAAGTTATGAAATTATATAAATGGTTGTGATGTTCTCATTTCTAAATCGGGATCTTGATGTGGATGTTTTCATTGAACAACAATTTGAATTTTTTGTTGTGAATGTTAAAAGATATGTATCCAAGATAAATAAATCCATGTATGGTATAAAACAATCTCTTAGGGAATGGTATTCCATTTTGGGGACTTCCTTATGGAATACGAGTATAATGAAAGGAGGAGATGATAACAATATTGACATCATGATATTTAATTATTTTTCTCCCTTGATAATATTTATATTGGTGAAATAATCTATGTTGGAAGTGATGAAAGAAGTTATGAAAGGTTTTTTTAAGTGATGGAAAGCTTATTTATATATCCATATTTGGAGAAATGAAATTTTCCCTGGGTTACAAATGTTACAAAATGATAATCACAATTTTCAATCATAAGAACTATTTTCAAAGGAAATTATGGATAAGTTTTCTATTGAAAATCTAAGAGTAGTTTTCCCACTGATTTTAGTGGGAACCATGTTGTATAAGTGTATAAAAGTATATGATGTTAACCAAAAGTAGTTTTAGAATTTGATATGATACTTATTATATTTGACTTCCTCATGACCTAACATTGTTTATGATGTAACCATGTTTACAATATTTTAATATTATTCTAAAGAATCACATTTACATGCTAGAAATATTATTCCATGATTTTTCAATGGCATTAAATTTTTTGGAATAATGTATTATAACTCATAATGTAATGTCTTGTTTGGTTATTACGATTTGGATTGGGTGTGAAAGTTTGGTAATTAAAGATCCAAAAATTGTAAAGTTTTCATTTTAGGGAAAAGATGTATTAGTTAGAATACAAAGAAACAAAATTTAGTAACACTTATTATGGTGGAATCTAGGTATCTTCCAACTACTCAAGCATCTAACCAAGTCATGTGGATAATGAATTAGATGGAATACATACATGTTGATGTCATGTTAAACATTTTATTAGGTTGTGATAATCATATTTAATTAAACATTACCAATAATTTGATATGAAATTATCATTCAAATTATATTAACATCATGTACCACTTCATCAAAGAGCATGTACAAAAATTTAATTGAATCTGAAGTATCTTCCAAAAATACAAAAAGTTTCTATCATTTTCAAAAAACCATTTCAAAATTAACATTTTGATAAAAGGAAGTTGAACATGTGCATCCAACTTATTTCTGATCTCGGTTGATGTATGTATTTTATTACCTTTTTCTACATACGGTTGGATAGTGTTTTAAAGTGGGATGACTGTTTCTTAAATCAATCCTTATGGAATAATATATAATGTTGTAGTTGTGGGTAATGTGTGAATTCTGCATGTTAATATGAAAACTATTCTGAATATTTTTTGGAGTGGTTGTAGGAAAAAAAATACATTTGTCTTAGAAATGATGAAGAGAAAGGAAATATGTGAAGGAAAGAAAAATATTTTTCATCGTCATTACATCAGGATATCATGGTTTTTCTATAAATAATTATTATTTCTTATAACAAGTTAGCTCATATAGGATTATAATTGTCGATAAGTTATAGATTCCCTAAGGGTATAGTTTTATGTGATATATGAATCTTGGTTGACAAAAAACGGAATAGAAGTTATTGTTAGGTGAATGTTGGATTGAGAAGTTTTTTGGATGTAAGAAATTTTTTGTATTACATGTGTGTTATATTTTTTTGTCAAATAAGACAAATCACCTTACATTGAAAAGTTGAAAATTTTGAATTACAATCGTATTCAGAAAATGAAACTCTCAATGATTAAAATATTATCTCTTATTTAGAAAAAGTTTTTTGGAAGAAAATGATCATCTGTCTCAAGTCAGGTATGGAATGAGGTTCTAAAAAAGATAAGGAAGAAAATCATATTCATTATCGATTCAATATAAATTTGTTGAAGCTTTTCTGTTTATTATTTCTCAAAAATCATAAGTATGTTTTAAAACATGTGATGTGATCTTGATGAATGAATATTAGAATAAAGGGGCTACTAATCATATTCGGGAAAATCGTATTTAGTTTTGAAATGAAATGTGTTGTTGGAAGAATTGGAGGTTAAAAATATTCCATTATAATTCAGATTGTGTTAAAGAAAATCTTCATAATTTTCAAATTCATTAGGATGTCATGATTTAAGAAACAGTTTCAGAAGGTGTAATATTTTTATTAAGTAAAAAAATTATGATCTGATGTTTATTTTTATGGGATCACTATATTCAGATGTTTTCGTATTTTGAATGACTAGGAGTATCTTATTAAAAAGATGAAACAAGATAATGAAGATATTAATCCATTGGAAATGGTATGAAAATGATAATTGGAGTTTTTCTAACACATATTGGTCATTACATTATTTTTGGTATCATTATCACATAAGAGGTATATTGAAAATATAAATTGTTTGAGATGGAGATCAATCATCATTATAGTCAATAATTTCTCATCAAGATGATATTTTTATATATCCATGTGATAATGAATGTTCTTAATATATCTAAAATGTGGGTTAAGATAAAATCATAAGAATAAGAATCATATTTAAATGCATTCAATGTTTTTCCAAGGATAATTTTAAGCTATATTTATGTTCCAAGAATTTTTTTCCTTTTTTATCAGTTAGTACAATGAATCATAATGGGATGACAAAAGTTTTAAATTTTTCACAATTTATATAGGGAAATGTATTGAATAATATATTGTCTTTATCAAAATTATGAAATCAAAATTGGTAGATTAGTTTTTAAATTACTGTATAACAACATTATGAGGTATATTTGATTCTGAATTTCTTGAAAGTGGGACAAAAAATATGAGAGACTAAATGCCTTTATCATAATAAATGAGCCATAATCAGAAATAAAAATTAGGAATTAGATTAGATCTAATGATTTGTAATAATTATGAAGTGATTAAAAGTCCAATGAGTTATCTGAGATTGAAGGGAAATTAATTGTGCTAAAAATATCAACGAATGATATGAGAGATAAGAAAGATTGAAGAATCAGGAAAATTGATAAAGTGGGAAATCATTTCAAAATCATGAATAATCCATTATGGCATGAATATAAAATGAAGAGAATATTTTTTTATTATTGGACATGTATCACTAATAAAATATGAGAGAATGTTTCCTCAATACTGGCATGATGAAGATTCCAAATTTTGTTATATTGATGATGTTTTTTGTAAAAAGAAGAAATGTTTAAGAGAAAAGATCATATTATGTTTCTGGAATTTGACTGATCAATTGGATTTGGATTTCTAGATTTAGTAATAAGTATTTTATACTTTTTTAAGTGTTATTTGGATAATGTTATATTTGTTATTGTGAAATAGGAGTTTTGAGTTAGACTGGGCAATTAGACTGATTATCCATATGAAGTCCAAAATAATTACTTTTTAACTACCAAAAAAGGAAGTGAAGAATTTTCTTGAAGAACATATTTACAAAAGATGACTAAGAAGAACTGTATATTATTTTTTATAAAAAGTATATTATAGATTCATTCTATATGATTCACATACACTTTTTAATTCATTATAGTGCTATATGAGATTAAGGGAATATCCAACTCATTATATTCCAAACAAATATATTGTTTTCTAGAAGATTGTTTGGTACAAGATTATTTCAAACAACAACAAAGACATAACTAGTATATCTGAGTAGTAAACCATGTAAATTATTTTTTTCATGTTGTTGTGTTCTATCTTTTGTTTTCATAAAAGAAAAAAACTCATTATTAGGTAATGAATGTTTTTTCAAAAAAGTAAAAAATAGAAAAAAAGAAACCAATGATTTATCCCATGCCCTCTCAGTTTATCAATGATCATCTCACGATATCCCAAACTATTCATGAATTTGATTATTTTTTATTGAAATGAAAAAGTAGATTTTTGATACGCATGAAAATATCTTTTGTTTGAAAATTATCAGTTTGGTATAGGTTTTATGGAAGCATGGTTTGACTCATGAAGAGATATTGGAGAATTAAAAATAATTGTTACAAATAAAGGACACGCTTTCTCAGAACAAATATATGATTCTATATTTTGGGGATGTAAACAACAAGGATGTGAAGAATGTAGAAACCTTATTTCTTGGTAATCTCCAATAATTTATGTATAGTTTAGCGTATATAATTATTATTTTATGTTTTGGGAGGTTCATGGATATTATGGAATGTTTCTGAAGTGTTTTTGGAGTTTCAAAGTATCTTGATGGTTAGTGGAAAGCATGGACTATTTCTAATAAATAATGAATCATGTTATGAGGTTCACTAGTATATACCATGGTTGGTTCTTATATTGGCCAAATCTTGGGAGTTCCTAGGGGAAACCATGAAAATTGAGAATAGATGGAAAATAATATATGGTGCATGGTCTATATAATCATGTGAGAAATCCCCATTGGATGAGGGATTAAGATATTATCTCAACATTAATGGTGAATGTTTGTATGAAAACAAATTACCCAAACCATGTGGCTTTTTTCTTGTCCATAAGAACATCTGGGTTTGTGTGAGGATTGAAAAACCATGTGACCTAACCATGAAACACATAATTAATGACATAAATGATTTGATATATTCTATATTAAGGCCACATAACCCTTATTTTGGATTTATTAGCCATGGATCTTTAATTCCTATTCATCCATAGTCTCCCATGGTTATTCCTTTTAATATGGTCAAAATTAATTATGAATCAAATCACGTCAGGTTTCCAAATTTTTGAGTAAGTCTCCATTATCACCTATTCATCTGATATATTATATTATCCTCTCTTCCAACTATAAATATAGTATTTATGGATATATATAAATATATATATTCTAAAATGAGAATAATGTTGAGATATGATTGATTCTATTTGGGGGAATAAGTTTCATGGTAAAATCAAAACTATTTTAGTGTCATCGTTTTCATAACCTATTGAGAGGTTGTTGATTCTCTCTCAACAAACCCACTCAATAAATTCATGGTTTATTTTTGATTAAATTTAATTCTAGATTTCTTTTAAACATTGTAATTAATGATGGATAACTTTTTTTGTTATGGATTTTGAATATTGAGAAATATGATGGATTTTGGAACAGTCAATTGGTTTATAATTTTAAAATAATATTTTTATCATTATGATATCTCTTTTGTTCAAGGAATGTGTTTTAGTAAATTTTTCACATTAATATAGTTTTATTATGAAATGGTTTGCCATGGAATTTTATATTCATGGATGGACTATGTACTTTCATGGACATATCCCCAAGGAAGGGGTGAACATCATTAGGGAACTTAGTTATTGTCCACCATGTGTAGACATGGAGGATTGATGAGAGACTGTTGATGAGTATGTAATTGTCACATGGAATGAACGTGTTGGTGTGTGTGGGGGTGTATAATCATGGAAACGAGTATTCCATATTATGATAATTGGATTAAAGTAATTGTTTTATTTATTTCAAAGGTTCATTATTACAATTTTAATATAATCGTTTTATATGCTTTCTTCAAATTTTCTAATATAAATATAATAAAATTTTCTTTTCATAGTGGAATGTAGTGGGTTGACTTTTGGGAAATGATTTTGATTTTATACTCTTCCCTTCTTGGGAATATTATTGTGTTTTTTTATTTCATATACCCGTATATTGGAATCATGATGATAACATATTTCCATAGTTACGCTTGTTGATACTGTTGTTATAAATGGTGAAGTTGGATCTTGGATCTTTTTTATGATTTTAATTGGGTTCATGTCATTAGATGTATATGAGTCATGGTTCTTTTGGGTTTTTATTTTTTATTACATTTTTCTCACTCTGATATTTCTTTCATATTACTTTTTTACACTGTGTTCGGTTACTAATTAACTCATGCTTAATATTAAAGGATTGAATGTTTATTTTTTAGTGTTGATATGTTATTTTATCGTTATGGGAAAAATACCCTATTATTATTTGAATCCCTTGACAATTGTTTTTATCTTTCATTATCATGGTGATTCAAAAAAAGGAAAATATCTCATCTATATATTTTTATCCATTGAAATTGGGGTGGGATTCCATAGTGGATACTATTTATATTTTACTATCAAATGAACATGGGAACTATTTTATACTTTCCTATATATTATTGAGTTAAATTATATCTAATTCATTATTATTAGAGTAATGATAAAATATTTTTTATATGAGAAAAGATATGACATAATAATATTTTTGAAACCATGATAATTAATTTTATTAATATTTATCGAAAATTTTATATCTTTATTAAATATGAATCCCCTTTATTAGTCTTACAATGTGATTTGTTATGTTTAAGATAGTTTAGAATGAAATTGAAACGAGTGTTTTTAATTATAAAAATAGGCATATAGTTTTTTTCAACGATTTATAAGTTAATTGAATTATTACTCTAATAGACATAAAATAACATATAATTTACCCTTTATATTATATCATTAATAAAATAATTTATTTTTATTAAAGATATTTTTTTTGGATATGTTTTAAAGAACACTAGTGAGTAGTCCTAAAGTTGGATTACTATTGGATTCATACGAGAGTAGGACAACAATCATTTATCATTTCACTATTTAGATCCAGAATTAGTATTATTTAATGAATTTTATATATTGAAAAATATTTTTCATGTGATTTTCTTTGGGATAAATTACATATAGAAGGTTTTAATAGTGAAATATATTAAAAATTTCACTTTTTGTGGTAAATATCATCAAAGTATCTAGTAGGGTGGCACGGGTTACATAGATAGTGTTCTAGAGTGGGTGTACCATGGATAAGGCTATTAGATGGATGATTTGATGAACCTAGTACAAGGTGGGTAACATACACGGTTACGAGTTGTAAGATATTTGGATATCGATAAGAAATTTTTTTTTGGTGAATATAAACCTATCCCTCTAAATATTAACATTCCATTATGAATAGTGATATACCCTAATGAATTGTATCTTTACATATGAGAGTATATAAATAATATTCATGTTTAAGTACAAGATACATATGTTTTGGAATAAGTAAATAAAAGTTTTAATCCATTTTTAAGAATAAATTTAGATTTTCATTAATTTCTAAATTAATAGTATTTTGATTTTTTAAAAAAATTTAATTCGTTTTGTTATTCTACAAATTAAATAATGATTTAGATTATTTGTTTGGATTTTTTAAAATACTTGAATTTTTTATCAATAGTGACATACCATAATTTGCAAAATAATATAAATACACTAATTATAGAGCCATGTATGATGTTCTACTGATGTAAGCCGAATTGATTCGTATTCAAATGATAAAATTACTATTCATGATAATGGAAGACTCACTATTCCTTGTCTTGTGGAAGAATAATAAAATAATGAATATAGTATTGAGAAATCCCCTCTCCCCTCCACTATAAAAACCTCCCACAACTCCCACTCCTCTCAAGCCTTCTAACAACTAAAAATTCTATCCAAATATCCTCCCAGCCTCACATCCCATGTCCAGAAGTCCTTGGTCTCACAAAAGACCAAAACCTCCCCTTAAGGAGGCTCTCAAGTAAGTTTGTATCAAGAGGTAAATTCCTATTTTCAATTAATTATCTTTCCTTTCAAGTTCATTTGTTTTCTTTTTATATTATTACCTATCCATATCCAAATGGTGTGATGAATCCAATTCCTTACATATAATGAATTTTTTTTCATTATAGTGGAATAATTTATCATCATATATTCCTTTTATCTTCTTTTATACTTGTATCAAGAACACCATCCGAGATGTGTCAATTTACCACATTCAAGGATTATGGGATTTCAATTTCTATTACCATTCTCAACTATATTCATGAAACCTTTATTTTTATGGCAGAACAAGATTATTATATATGTAATATACATTATTTATGTTTTTATAATCCCTTTTTACAAATGGTATAATGTTATAATGAAAAATGAGTTCATTGTAATCAAAACCCATAAATTAACCGAAACATCTATCATTAATGTTCTATATAATAATTCATCCTAATTCCATCTATCCAAGTTATATAAATGACCAATAACACATATGTATAATCATAAATAACATGTAGATATTATTATGAATAATTACATCCATTCGACATGAAAACCATTACTTAAGAACTAGTGAACCGATTATGAAAATAAATTAAACAAACACTGCGGAATGTCAAAATTCAATATAATAACATATAAATAAGGGAATAAATGAAGTAAGAAGAATTATTATAAACTAAATACATGTATAATATGTTCTGATATAGGTTAATTATAAGTATAATTTCATAATCTGGGAGTTTTAGTTCAAGAACAAAACATGTTAGGATTTAAGTTACAGGTTTTCCTCCCAAACATCCATTTTTATTCAGGTCACATTTATTGTCTAATATCCTCAATTAAACCTTGGTGTATTATTATAAACTCTGAAAAAAAAATTTGGGTTATATATATGTTTACCAACCATAATCTATCCTTATTTTATAAATGGTTACACGTTTTAAAAGGAACTTACGAAATTGATTCCGAAATAGAAGCCTAATCCAGGGGAATTTCTATAATTCGTACTTATATTCAAGGGAACTCTATAATATATTTTTTGAATCCATTATCATTATAAAATAATTCATTTTAATATAAAAATACTATTTTACTTCACTTCTAGTTTCATACAATTATTTTTCTAAAAGAACACTTCTTTTCAATGTTAAAGAGTATTTATCTCAAGATTTACTTGACGATTTTATAAGAGAGACTTCATCTATTTCAACACTCCTATTGATTATTGTGTATTATTGGTATTAGTATTCCATTTTATCATATACCATATTTAATTTAATTTATTATTATTATTTTGGTTGTGGATGTTCTATATTAAAACTATTCACCAATTTACTCCGAATTGTTGGTTTTTAAGCTTAATTATTAGGGAATGTTATTTTCATTTAATTTATTAATTTAAATATGATTGTATAATTTGTTAATGTGTATCCCTGTTTATATAAGAAATTCATTGGACATATTAATTTTTTAGTGGGAACTGTTACATCCCCTCAGTGCATCTGTAGGTCTGATGAGACAAACTACTATTTTGACACAAGGCCTTGACAAAATGATTATTTATGGTCTTGGTGTGAGGCCTTGATTGTATGATTATGTTGTCATGTGTCATGAATTCCCTCATTTTGAATATAGTATTAATGGTTCATGTGGTTATTCGACTTGTTGAATACCCATTATTATGTTATATTATGGTTAGATTTATTCAGCTCATATTTTTCCATATTATGTTTATATTTTTTTAAAGGCACATGTTTTCAATTATTCACCATGTATTATGTTTATTTTATCTTCCAATGTATTTCTTACTCTTACCCATTATTTGACCCCACCAATTTCTTATTTTTTTTCTCCGAACATGATGAACATTATTATAAATAACATGATGAAATTACATAAGAGTTATAGAATTTTCCCAAATATTTTCTATGTTGTTTTTCATTTCAAGTCTTAAAGATGAACATATGGATGAATATTTTTTCCAATAATACAAAACTACTCAATTAATCGGGATATTTATACCTTGTTTATATTCAAATGTAATCAAATAAGTCACCGACTCCGAGAAACTAGAGTTGGGTCCTTATAGCTGTTATTAGAGGATGTTTAGTAGAAAACATGGAAAATAGATTAGAAAACGTAGATTAGGGAAGAGTTCTTAAGATTTTATTTCAGGATAAACAAACCAGAATGTCCGGGTATTTTGGTAAGGAATATATTAACTGGATATTTCAATAAATACATCTCTATCTGAATACGATCAGGTAGAGGCGTCTCTGGCATAGATGTACATAGGGGTAAAAGCTCCAAAAATTATTTTTGGGTTTGACCTGGGGTATCTTAGTACCCAACAACGGGCCTTGATTCACTATTGGTAACATCACTCTTATGGGATATTCTTAGGAGAATTCAAATTTTCATTAAAAGAAATTATGAAAGATTTAAAATTAAATTGTTTTCTCAAAGAAATCATATTTCTGATTATGGGATTAGCTAGGCATAAGATCTCAATTTTGCTAAAAAAAATTTGTGTTAAGATTATACATTATGATTCGTAACTAATCTAGTACATTCCCTCATCTTCAATGTTTTTCAAGTGGATGAAATGGAAACTACATGAACACGTGTATTACTCTATAAATGAACCTCCAATGCAAGATATTGATGTAAGCCCTAGCGCTGCAACTAGTGTAGAGGAACATATAACTATAATTGGACAACTTACTCATGTTATAAAAAATAACCATACCTGTATAGAGCATCTAGATCCTCCAAATGGGGGAGTTATGTTATATCCCTTTACGCGGAAACAAGCACCATCATTCAGTGGGACAAAAAACCTGTTTGTAGAAGAGTAGTGGATATGTTATCTAGAGAATTTATATCTCACATTGGGATGTACCAAAAGACATAATTCTTTAAGGGATGTTTATCATCTAATGGTATACACAAATAAGTGATGGACAATAATCCCATACACCAAGGAGGAGGAAGAAATATATAAGATGAAATGGAGCGAGTTTAATGAATTATTCATAAAAAATATTTCCCTCGTGAACCGTTTTCATATATGGAGAATAAATTATTGAATCTGAGGTAGAAGGGGGATGAAAATTTTGCCAAGTATGAATCTGAATTTACAAGGTTATCAAGGGATGTTGAAAACTATATATGTAATCCAAGGATCAAAATTGACAGATTCATTAATTGTTTAAAACAATTCCTCTAAAGGACTCTAGTCTCCTAGAATTTCTCATCGTATGAAGACATAGATTCATGTGCTATCATGACAGAAAAGGAATTATCTATGTCTTAAAATATTATGATAAAGGAAGATAAGGAGAGGGATTCTGAAAACTAAGGGAAATTATATTAAAAAATAAGGAAAAAAAGTAAGAGTTCAATTTCCATCCTGCAGTATTTATGGTAAGAAGCACCTTGTCACTTTCTTGAGGGGAATGGGAGTATGTTACATGTGTAGAGAAAAAGGCCACAAAGAACATTATTGTAAGGCAAATAAAGAAGCTATCAATTTTCAATGCTACAGTTGTTGGGATATGAGGCATTATGCACATGAATTTCTTAAGCATCACAGAAATGTTCTCCAAAGAAGGCCTAGGGGAAAGACCAATCTTATGAGGTCACAACTACAGAGGTTGAAGCTTCTAACGTAGTGGTGGAAGGTGTTTTGATCATTTCATCAAACATATACAATTCCTTCTTTGAATCTGGATCATTGAATTCATTTTTATGTTTCATTTTTTACAAGAAAATTAGATATGTCCAATTGGATTTAATAAAAGGGTTATCATCTGAAACCCTAGTGGTTGTATCATAGCAACAATGTTGTGTGAATTAGTCCCCCACATTACACATAGAGATGCTTTATTTTTGGACCATATCATCATTCTAATGAATAAATTCAATATAATTCATGGTATGAATTAGATTTCAAAATATTATGCGAAGATTTATTACAAGAAGAAGGAAGTTACAATTTTTCAGAATGGCGAGGAATCCCTTATATTTATGGAAGAGATGTACCCATATGATTCTCATCTAGATCCACCCCTAATAGATCAACTGAATTCAATTGTTCGAGTATAAGGGAATAAAATTACTCTGGGTGAGAACAAAGATGTATAGATAGAGGACTTACCTATTCTGTAACAACTGGGCACCAATGACCGCACAACCACCCCGCCTTAACATGGCCGTCGTGTCCTGGCCTATAAGTTACCACCAGTTGCCCCCGCAGACACGTGAGGCCCACCCCAGGGTCCACCCACATGCCCGAACGGGTTATCTGACTAATGACAATCCACAAATGCCAAAACATGTCCTTTCTAGTGTGCTTTGTCCTCACTCACACACACCCTGAGAAACATTCCAGAAGGTCACCCATCCTGATCACTACTCCAGGCCAAGCATGCTTAACTGTGGAGTTCTAATCAGGAAGGCTCCCAAAAAATGAAGGTGCACCTTGTTGACATGAGTCATATCATTTAGTCATTTATAACTTTATTATTCGGGGATGTTACAATCAACCCCTCTTTAGAGCACAACGCCCTCATTGTGGGCCCTACATCTCAACGCAGGATGTGTAGCGCACTTAAGGCTGGGTACCACCTCTGATACCAAATGTAACAACTGGGCACCGGTGACGGCACAAACGCCCCGCCTTATCATGGTCGTCGTGTCATGGCCTACCAGGTACCACTAGTTGACCCCGTAGACAGGTGGGTCCCACCCCAGGGTCCAACCACATGCCCGAACGAGTTATCTGACTAATGACAGTCCCCACAGGCCAACACATGTCCTTTCTAGTGTGCTTTGTCCTCACTCACACACACCCTGAGATTATTCCCAGAAGGTCACCCATTCTGATCACTACTCCAAGCCAATCACGCTTAACTGTGGAGTTCTAATCAGGCAGACTCCCGAAAAGGAAGGTGCACCTTGTTGACATAAGTCATATAATTTAGTCATTTAACCCTTTATCATTCGGGGATGTTACATATTGTGCATGAATATGTAGATATCTTTCTAGAGGACTTACCTAGACATCCTCCAGAGTGGGAAATTGATTTTTCTATTGATTTAATTCATGGTTCATGGCCCATATCAAATAACCTTTATAGAATGGACATTATGGTGTCATAGGAACTAAAGAAAGAACTAGAGGAATTGAGTGATAAATGATTTATTCGACCAAGTGTTTCTCTATGGGGAACCCCTATCCTCTTTCTCAAGAAGAAAGATGGATCCAAGAATATATGCATTGATTATAGGGAAATCAATGAAATTACGATGAAAAATGTATCATCTACCAAAAATTGATTATTTATTTGATCATATTAACAAACCCCAATAATTTTTGAAGATTGATATTCGATCCAGATATCATAAGTTTCTTGTGAGGAAGGAAAACATTCCAAAAATAGCATTCCAAACCAAGTACAGGCATTACGAGTTTATAGTAATTCCATTTGGAATAACTAATGCACCATATGTTTTCATGGGTATAATGAATATATTTTTCAAGGAGTATCTTGATGAATTTTTTGTGGTGTTTATTGATGCTTTCCAAGTATACTCTAAAATCCATGATGGTCATGAAAATCACATGCACACTATTCTAAAGTCATTGAAAAGAAATGAATTATATGAGAAGTTTAGAAAGTGTGATATTTGGCTCCAATATGTTTCCATTCTAGGTAATATTATATCTAAGGATGAAATATATGTATATCCGATGAAGATAAAGGCTGAGAAAGAATTTCCAACTCCAACGAACATAACTGAGGTACATAGTTTTAATGGTTTAGTAGGTTATTATTGTCGTTTCGTTCAGAACATCACTCGTTTAGCCAACCAAAATACCAAGATCACATGAAAAGGGATAATGTTCATAGTGAAAAAGGAATGTGAATAATTTTTTTAATAATTGAAGAGGAGTTTAGTGAATACTCTTGGGTTAACCCTATCATCCGGGAATGATGATTTTTTTTTCTATAGCGCTGCATCCTAGAAAGGACTTGGTTGTGTCCTTATGTAGAATGATAGAGTGATTTTCTATGCATCTAGGAATCTAAAAATTTATGACCAAAACTATTAAACTCATGATCTTGAGTTAGATGTGGAAATACTTCTTTTAATATTTGGACACATTACCTCTATGGTAAAATATGAGAGATAAATACAGATCATAAGAGTTTGAAATATATATTCCCACTTAAAGAACTCAACATGAGAGAACTGAAAATGGTTTGATCTACTCAAATATTATGATTTCACATTACACTACTACATAGGGATGGAAAATATGGTAGCATATGCTTAGAGTAGAAAGGACCACATAATTCTGAGCAAGATGATAGTAGAAAGGGATCATATGTTCATGGATCTAGTAAAGATGGATATTGGAGTTATCAAGGAACGTAAAACATGTCTACTTTTTCAAATGGTTTCCAAACCTTATTTACTAGAAAAGAAAAAAATATTCAAGTTGATGATGAAATGTTTTTTAAAAATATTAAAGATTTAAATGATGGGAAGATGACTAAGTTCATATATGATTGTGTCATTTTAAAATTCGTCAAGAGTCTTTGTGATCCCGCTATTCCAGAGCTAAAGAGGGAACTATTGGATAATTATCATAGTTCTAATTTCTCTATACACCATGGTATCAAAAACATGTATAGATATCTAAAGGATGATTTTCTGTGGGAAAAAATGAAGAGGGAGATTTCGGATTATGTGTCGTGATGTTTGGTCTATCAATAGGTGAAGGTAGGATGACAATGTCGTATAGGTTTCATGGAACCCCTTCCTATTCTGATATGGAAATGGGATGATATTATGATGGACTTTGTCATGGGGATACTAAGGACTCCAATAATGAATGGTATGTTATGGGTCATTGTTGATCGTCTTACAAAACACCATATTTTAATCATATTAGAGATGATTTAGCCCTTTAATGTTTAGAAAGACAATATATTAATGAAGTTGCAAGACTTTATGGTGTAATCTTATCAATTATTTCAGATAAAGATCCCCATTTTACAACGCAATTCTAGAACGGTATTTAGATGGCCCTAGATACTAATCTTCATTTGAGCATTTCCCACCGCCCACAAAATGATGGAAAATTAGAACGAATTATTCAACCCTTGAATTACATGTTGAGGTCTTGTTCACATGAATTTCAAGGAATGTGGGACCATTATCTAGCTCCCGTAGAATTATCCTACAACATGATCTTAGATTCAAGTATTCAGATGTAACCATATTAAGCATTGTATGGAAATATATGTCGTACACCAACTTCCAGGGATGCTGTTGGTGAACGAAAGCTTATAGGACCAAAACATGTTGAAGAAACAATAGAAAAGGTGACGATTTTCCAAACCCATGTCAAAACATATAAATTTAGGAAAATGAGATATGATAACAACTGAATGAAGGATTTGGTATTTTTAGAAGTAGATCATGTTTTATTAAAGGTTTCGCCACAGAAGTGTATTATACAATTTAGTAAGAAGGGAATATTATGTCCTATGTACATTACACATTTTGAAATTCTAAATTGAATCAGGGTCGTAGCATACCATTTTGAAATGCCTCCATGTCTCTCAATGTTAAAAATGTGTTCTATGTGTCAATGTAATAAAAATACATGCCAAACCTAACACATGTACTCACCTATGAAGAAATAGAACTTGGGACTGATCTGTCTTTTTGTGAAGAGACTATCAAGATTCTTGATACCAGAGAACAATTATTGAAAAACCAAATGACTAGTGTGGTCATCGTTGTTTGGAGGAACAATAGGATGGAATAGGACATATGGGAGCCTAAGGAGATAATATTGAAGACATACCATAATCCTTTTAGGTAACAATTTTGTGAATTTCGATGATGAAATTTTTGTAAGGAGGGGAGAATGTAAGGACCCAATATTTTTTCAATGGATATTATTTCCTTATAAACATGTCACATTCATATGAAACCACTATATAAAGAACTATTAAGTGCTATGTGACTTTTAAAAATATTTTTGTCACTTCTGTGATGTGAATTTCAAAAATCTGAAATACATGGTTGTGATCAGTAAGTTATTATTGAGTCCTATAAAAATACCTAATTTTTGTGGAATAGTAACCTAATATTCTAAATAGTAACATACCCTTATGAATAGTGATATACCCTGATTAATAGTAACCCTACTTATAATAGTATATAAATAATTTTCATGTTTTAGTACGATATACCTATGTTTCAGAATAAGTAAACAAATGTTTTAAAACTAATTTTTTAAATATATTATGATAATAATTAAATATTAAAATTTTCATATTTATAAAATTAATTTTGAAAGTTGGACATCATTTTTGTATTCTACATGACAAAAAATCGTTGCTATGAATTTTTGGGATTTAATTTGAAATACATGCATTTTTTATGAATAGTGACATACCCTAATTTGCAAAAGATGATAAATACACCAATTATAAGGGCATATATGATGTTCTACAGATATATCCCCATTTGATTCAGATTCACATTTTGAAATTACAATTCTTTGTCATGTTTGACTCAATATTCCTTGTCTTGTGGAGAAATAGTAAATATATGAATATAATATTGAGTAATCGCATATAGCATCCACTATAGAAACCCCACATCACCCCCTCTTCCCATCACTCCTCTCAATCAATTTTACTTATCCAAATTCATACCAAATATCTGCCCAACCTCCTCTCCCACTTCCAATAAGACTTGGTTTGATGAAAAGAACGAAATATCCCCCTTAAAGAGTCTCTCAATGATGTTTGGTTCAAGAGGTAAATCCCTCTTTTCAATTATTTGTCTTTCCTTTCAAGTTCATTTGTTTTCTTTTTCTATTATTACCTCTCCTTATCAGAATTTTGTGATGACTCCAGTACTATACATGTACTTGAATTTTTTCATGATAGTGGAATAAGTAATCATCATCTTTTCCTTTTACCTTCTTTTATACTAATATCAAGAACACCATACGGGATGTGTTAATTTACCACATTCATGGATGATGGACTTTCGATTTCAATTTGCATTAAGAAATAATGTTCAAGAACCCATTATTGTTATGGATGAACCATATTATTATATATGTTATATACCCTATTAAAGTTTTTTTAATCCATTTGTAAATATGGAATTAAGTTATAAAGAAAAATGAGTTTATTGTAATAAAATCCCACAAATTAACAAAAATAGTTATCATTAATGTTTAATATACAAAATCATCCTCATTCCATGTAACCAAGTTATATAAAAGACAAATAAAACCTATGGATGATCTTAAAAAATAATTGAATACAATTCTTGAGATTTACATCTATTCAACATGAAATCTATTACTTAAGAAAAAGTGAACCAATTATGAAAATAAAGAAAATGGACACTGTGGAACGGTGAAATTCAATATGATAACTTATCAATAGAAGCATAAATGAACTAATAAGAATTATGATAAATTAATACATGTATAATATTTCCAGATATAGGTTATAAATAATAAAAATATTACATTCATGGAGAATAAGTTCAAGAGGAGAACACATTCATATTTAATCTAGGGTTTTCTCACCAGAAATTCCATTTTCATTCAAGTTACTTTTATTGTCTAAAATTTCCAAATAAACTTCTAGTATTATTATGATCTTTTCAAAAATTAAGTGTGTGGGTAATATATATGTTTACCAACATTTATCATTCTTTATTTTTTGGATGGTTACACATTTTAAAAGGAACATACAATATTTTTTACGAAATACTAGTATGATCTAAGGGAATATGTCAAATTTTCACCTATTTTAAGGGAACTATATAATATGTTATTGGAAACTATTATCTTTATAAAATCACTCATTATATTTTAAAAATTATACCTTACTTCACTTCTTATTATATACAAATATTTTCCCAAAGGACTCTTCTTTTCATAGTAAAAGAGAATTAATATCAAGATTTACTCGATTATTTTATAAGAGTATTTTCATCTATTTCAACATTACTGTTAATTATTATATATTGATGGGATTAGTATTCCATGTTATTATCTAGAAATTGTTATTTAATGTTTTATGATTTTTTTCTGTGGATGTGCTATCTTAAAACTATACACAATTTTACTCTGAATGGTTAGTGTTTATTCTTAATGTTCATGGAAATTTATTTTCATTCCATATATTAATTTAAATATGAATTTATATATTTTTTATGTTTATCCATATTAATAAGAAAATTTCATAGGAAAAAGTAAGTGTCGGTGTAACATCCCAGGTAAATAAAGAATAATAATATTTCATATTTATTAATATTTACAAATTAAATATTAATTTTACTTTAAAAGGATTTCTATATTCGATAGCGTACCTGATACTCAACAAAGAGTTTCATTGAAATATTATGTTGCACACTAGTAATAAAATAATATTGTTTTAAATGGTAGTTAACACATATCCATTGTATTGGAGGGAATGGATAAAAATATCTAAAATATGATTATATATGTCTTTTAAATGTTTTTTAAATGTTTTTAAATTTATCCAATAAAACACAATGGCTTAAAATACGGAAAGAATTCAATTTTAGGCATTTATACCCTAATTTTCACTAAAGGTTCACTTATCACCTGTTGATGGCGAACCATCATTAAATATAGTTTCGATCACTCTTATAAATTATATTGGGCCAAATATAACTCTCTTTTATAATCGGGAAATAAAAATTTACTTTGCGTAAATTTTTGGTATTTTTCCGATAAAGTACATTTTTAATTAATAGTGTAAAATGTTGTATTTTAATTCAAAACTTTTTTTTTTCATCTAATTTATTTATTTGATTATATTATCTTTTGAATTGGTTTTAAAGTGAAATTATAATATATTTTTACCATTAAATCCAATAGTGGTCGTTGGAATTAATTTCACTTTGAAATCAGACTTAAACAAGTGTCAATCTTTTGATACTTATTATTTCATAAAAACATGCTATTTGCTCTGACAACTATAATTAATTATTAAATTAATTATTGCAACTTATATGTTTTTAATTTTTTAAAATGGACTTCATTTTTGAATTCGGAATATCAAATATAGCTTAGGTTGAACTTTTGGTATTTTTCTGAAAAACGTCAATTTTTGATGAATATTGAAACCACTAAGTGGTACATAAAAAACTGATTTTTCGTTCAAATGAAATTTTACCACCTCTGTGTTTTGAATTTCAAAAATCCGACATACATTGTTTTCATTATGAAGTAAAATTTTGTTCAATGGGATTAATATAATTTCTTGGTGAATAGTAACTTAATAAGTTTTCAATCGCGATTAGAGATAATTAGTGTAATTTAAGGTAAAAATAATGTTGTAATAATATGAAATGAACTTGAAACATGTCCTAACCTCATTGGATGTGTCATGGACGACCAAGAAAATCCATGGTTCAACTATGGGACCCCATAAAGCCACTTTGGTTGGAAAATGACATTAATATCATTTTATTTAATGTTAAAATAAAAATGACACAAACATGAGTTGTTTTACTAAAACAATTTTTACATGGGGTTATACAAGTCATATTTTTGACTATTAATATTAATTAGAGAGCTACAATTATTTCATACATCATGATAGTTTTTTTATAATTTTTAGACATTAAATAAATTAAATTATTTATGACATCATGATGAGGCAACGATTACCTCATTAATAAAGGATTTAAATAAAATGAAATGATAATGTAAAATATATGACCTAAACATATCCGAAACCTATTGGATGGGTGTATTTAGAACTATTATCACCTTATCCTCGAACCACATCAATGTGGGACCATTAAAATCCAAAACTCATTCTAAAATAAAGTAACATTTCTTTACTTTCCAAGAGTTCCCCTCCTCTCCTCTTATAAAAGGCCCTAACCTCTACCTCTTTAACCACACTTCCAAAGCCATTGGCTTGGAAAAACTCTACCATTTTTCCTCTCCACATCCCTCTATTACTCTTTGAAGCCTAACATTGGGCAGAAGTCTTCCCAAGGAATCCTTTGAGCTCAAACCAAACGGAGTTACCCGATTTTAAGGTAATGTCTTCACTTGTGTTCTTTTGTTTTATTTTGCTTCTCCAACCCCCTAATCTCTTTTTATTCAATTATTTTGTAAAAACTCCAGTATCTTCAATATACTAGGATTTTTTTAAAAAAATATTTCGAGATACAATTGCACACGTCTACATATAATGGTTAAATAACATACTGTTTCTATGGTTGGCGAATTTCTACCTCACGAAACGATGATTGTTCAATCTTGTTTTAAAGACCTTTAATGGTGGCCATTAAGATGTCACTCTATTTGTATATGATATATATTATGTTTTTGTTTTCCTTATGATTCTTTATTTTTCATTTGTGGTTTACCTTTATGGTTTCCATTGTGGGTAAACAAGATAATTTCATTTTAGGAAGTGCAGACTACCGCCCCCCCAAAGTGATGTGATTCGTTAATGCCATACGTGGGACGTATAAAGGATGGATTTAATGATATTATATATGGTATTATACTGGAATTTTAATATACCTCTAAATAATTATTATTTCTCTCCAATAATGAATGAGACAGAAATGAAAGTAGCGTTCATGCGTACGTACGACTTACCGTCTCCATGAACGGTGCATTTCATTTCTTTTCCCCAAATGAAATGTAATATTATAAGTACATATTTATAATCGATATATATAATGTATGTCACATATAAATGATGAATATAATTCTGTAATTAAAATATACATACCTCTCATTTAGTTTTAATTCCATTAATATGACAAAGAAATGAAAGTAGCGTTCATGCGTACGTACGGATTACCGTCTCCATGAATGGTGCATTTCATTTCTTACCTCTAAATGATTATGTAATATTATAAATACATGTATATTCTGGATATATATGTTATATACGATATCCAAATCAGGAATTTCATTCTGGATATAAAGAACCTTTGACCACACAAACAACATGTAATTGTAAGAAGTCCAATTTCAACCTAAGAACCAAATATCGACAAAACAAACATTATTAACATAAATGATTACATAATGTTTATTACATGATAATAAGTGATATAAAAGCAATAATTAACTTGAAAAATGTTCTTAATCAAGTAGAAATTAACTCATGTTTATTATTTATGACGTTAAAGAACGATCAAGTCAAGTCGGACCCGAGGTAAGGGACTTCGTCTCAATATCCCTTCATTGAGGCATATTTCATTTTATACAAAACATTCTTTTATACGGTGTATAAATGTAACAACCTGAAATTATGAATAAATATTGTTTCCTAATTTTATGTGTTATTTTATTTTATTTTTATACTCAACAAAAATGTTTCATTTGATAACATGAGTATAATTAAAATGATACTATTTGTTTTTGACTGTTATATGACCATTGGTCAATATGACCGCTGGAAACTAAATGTTTTGATTATTGTCTCCAAATACAAGTAATATTGGTTAATTAATATAGAAAGAAGATTCGATGGCCTCACCCAGT
Organism: Viscum album; assembly: GCA_963277665.1. Taxonomy (NCBI): domain Eukaryota; kingdom Viridiplantae; phylum Streptophyta; class Magnoliopsida; order Santalales; family Viscaceae; genus Viscum; species Viscum album. The sequence continues at coordinate 32,552,054 of OY728159.1, forward strand.
AGTCTTGGACCGATCGAAGCCCATCTAACAGAACTTGGGAAGGAGGTAGCACCACTGGGCTTTGCTCTGGACCAAACCCAAGCTGAACTTCATCGTGTGAAGCTAGAATGGGATCACCTTTGTGAGAAGTTCAAACTGATTGAAATTACTACTCTTGCGATGTTGGCCGAGCCTCCCTCAGATTCTTTCACCTAAGCACACCTTACACTTAGGTCCTGTGCTGGTGTGATAAGGGGCTATGTAAGGAGACCGTAACTGCCTTGTGTAATCCTTTGTTTTAAATAAAAATTGGGATTTATTCTTATGATGATGTTTATGAATTTTCAAATGACCGGATAAATATAGTATGCATATTTTTGATGAATTTTAGAAAAAGTATATTTTAAAAAATGTTTTTGTAAACCTTAAATAATTAATAATGTGTAATGATTTGGAAAAAATGGTCTTCTACAATTATGTTCAGTACGAAATTTAGAGTCTAATAAGATCAACTTGATTTTTGATGAATTATATGAATAGTGATTTTATGATTAGGATTAGTAATGGGTCCAAATGGATTAGTAATCTAACTTAAATAAAGTATTAGTATAATCTAGGCCCCTTGATTTTAGTAATGTGATTCAATAAAATGGTTAAATAATGGTTTCATAAATTATTAGTCAATTATTAGTTTTTTCGGGTGAATAGTGTTTTTAATTAAAAATTTAAATAAAAATATTTAGAAAATTATTTTTATAAAATGGACTTCATTTTTGAACTCAGAGCTTCGATATTATGTTATGTTAATTTTTGGGGATTTTTCTAAAAAAATGAATTTTCGGTGAATAGTGTATTTATTTAAGAATAAAATAAAAAATATTTAGAAAATTATTTTTATAAAATGGAGTTCATTTTTGAAATCAGAGCCTTGATATTTTGTTAATGTGAAATTTTGGGATTTTTCTGAGAAAGTTGAATTTTTAGTGAATAGTAATAATACAGTTTTAGGGTTTCGGTATGTTTAATGACATCATAACTATGTCATGATGATGTCATGAGATATATTAAGGGTTGGCCGGCCAAGGGTGATGAATTATTGTTTTTGGGTCCCCATGTGGACTAAATCCATGGTAAATGCCAAGGGATAACACATGGTTTTGAGAAAAGCACTTGTGAGGTGTCCCTCGGCCATTAATGCCTTGTCCCCTCACTTTCCCTATAAATACCCACCCTTTCCTCCTTTAGTTTTCACTCCCAACTCTCCCCCAAATAAGTTCTGGTATCCTTACCTCCCAGGGAGTCCTCCCAAGGTGCCCCCAAGCCCTCAAGGTCCAAAACATGGAGTTTTAAGAGTTACGTTTTAAGGTAAGGGATCCGATCTCTCTCTTTCTTTTCAAGAAATATTTTTTATGTAATTTATTTTATGCTCCATGCCATTATGTTAAAGCGTGTTCTTTTATACTCCTATTACTTCCCTTTTAATGTTCACATAATGAGAGATCCCCTCTTACTCTCATTATTTCGTTTTATGAAGTTTTAAGTGGCGTCGTTAGGCTGGCGAAATTTTTGTAACGGATTCTTTCTCCCTTCTCATTTATCAAGATCTATTATCATGTAAAGTATTTCAAGTTCCTTTTTATTATGTTGGGGTATGATATATAAATTTTTCATACTGATCTTTTATGATAATATGATGAGATACTCCATTTGATCTCTTCAATTCAGTTTTCTTGAAGTTTTAAGTGGCGCCGTTAGGCTGCGGAATTTTTAAGTGGTTCTTCACCCTTCTTGTTTTGAAGTTCTACTTTCATATCAATTCTTTCAAGTTCCTTTTTGTTATGTTGGGGTATGATCTCTATATCTATCATTCTGGAATATTATGTTCATATGATGAGAGACCCTATTTGATCTCATAAATTCATTTTTTTGAAGTTTAAGTGACGTCGTTAGGCTGCTGAATTTTTAAGGGATTCTTTCACCCTTCTCCTTTTCAAAGATCTAATTCCATGTCAAGTCTTTCAAGTTCCTTTTTATTATGTTGGGGTATGATATCTATATCTATCATACTAATCTTTTATTTTCATATTATTAGAGACCCTATTTGACATCATCAATTCATTATTGGTTGATGTTTATGTAACGCTGTTAGGCTGCCGAATTTTTATACGAGAAATCTTATTTTTGTCTTCCTTTAATGTTCTTCATTTCATATGGTATATTTTCAAATTCCATTACCATGTTCTCAAATCCCTTATATTCTGTCCCTCTACTATTTTATGGGTCATTTATCATTGTTTTACCCATGTCCCCTCTATTTTCAATGTTTTCTAAAACCTTGTAACGTAGCCATTGTGCTGCAGAATTCTCGTCTCAAAATGCCTCTCTCCTTTTCTCAAAATTACTTCATGTTATTAAGTGAATACTCAAAGCTCTTATTTCTACAGGTTTATTCACATATATACAAAATTTTCTATTTTAAATTCTAGGATTTACATACATGATACCCGCTTTCCCTTTCTGTGGGTTTAAAGTAACATAAAGATCATGTCTTTAAAGCAGTTTTTAAAACGTTATGATTATGAAATGAAACCCATTAATTTTATGATATATGGGTTATTTATGAAATGTTTGATAATGATATATGTGGCTCACATGATAATAAAGGAAAATTTAATGGTGCGCCCTGATAGCGCTCCAATGCATTGGGTAAAGGCATAATTTCTAGAGATGACCATTTTTAACGACGCCTTGGTGAATAACCTTGGTAATTTTTAACGACACCTTGGGGATGGACCTTGGTGAAACGAAAATATTGTCAATATTAAATGTTGTAGCCACATCTTCATGTTATGAAAAATGTTATTTTTATTATTATATGCTTCATGGTGTCATTTTCATGCCTTAATGTTCTTTTCATGTCCTTATTGAAGTATCTCAAGTTCACATGTAAAATGTTTCTATTGTTTCCCTTACTGGGCCTTCTGCTCACCCTTTCTTTTGTTGTATGTCCCCAGGTTCTGAGATGCAGTAATGAACCTAGGATGAACTTAAGGAGAGTCCTTTCAAGGGTTTAAGAAGAATGTTTTATGTATGTTTTCATGTTTTATGTTCCTGGTTTCCAAGACACTAAACCTTAAAGATCCTCGGTTTTGTAAAATGTAATGAAAGTTTATGTGATAAAAAGGAGGGATGCTATAGTTGGTATCAAATGATGGTTTAGTTATTTGTGGAAATTAGGATATGAAAACTCTAGGAAGAACCCTATATAAAAGTTTAAATATAGGAAATCTTCCTGGTATTTTGGTGAGTATTGAGTAAGGGGTTTCCAAGCAAATACATCCCTATCTGGATACGAGCAGGTAGGGGTGGCTCTGGCACAGATGTACATAGGGGTAAAACCCAAAAACACCGTTTTGAGCTAGACTCGAACAGGAACTGGTACACGACAACGGGCCTTGCTGCACTCTTGGTTAGGACACTCCCGGGGGATATGCTTTGGTAAATTCATAAGCTTAGTATGAACCATTGTTAAAGGAACAAAGATAAAATAAAATAATGGTTCACATAAGAATATATGATCATAGATAACCAAGATGGGAACCTAGGAGATCACAAGTTAGGGTATACTTTTCTTCTACAAGTTATCCTTATATGCATTATGTTTCTTTTCATGATTATTGGCTAAGTATTTAAGCCCCTAATTATAGCTTCATTTCTTAGTTAATGGCGGGAAATGGAAGAACATGTCCCAACAACCAATGTGATAGGAAATGCTATGATTTCCATATTAATACGACACAGATGATTAGGGGATTAAAAGATGATTATTATTTTGGAAGACGTTCACTATTTTGAGGACCCTATATGATCCATGTAAATAGATTACTATGGTATTTTCATTGAGGAGTAAGGTTGACTTATATTTTAAAGAATTAATGAATTTGAGGTGGACTTATAGTAATTTAGGTTACTTATGAAAATGATTAACCTATCTTGGTTAAAATATGTTTAGGTTAGCTACTTTGGTTATAAGATTTTAGGTGTGGTTGATGTTGTTCGGAGATGAACAATGAAGTTTATTTTGGAAGACTATGTTATCAAATCCCTCTTGTATTTGGGTTTCAATATTAGTTTGGTTTATTTTGAGGAATTTTATGGACCGTTATTTATGGTATGGTCTATGATGAACCTTGGGTAGTTCCATGGAACTTTGAAGATTTAAAAATAGTTTCCCTTCCCATGAGATTCTTTCTTTTTGAAGAGTTGTTTTACCTTACCCTTTCTATTTTTGGGATAATGTTTAAAGATAGAAGAAATAGATAGTTAATCTTTTGTGGATTATATGATTCTCTAGAAGATGATTCTTGTGTTTTGATGAGACCAAGTAGTTTTGAATGCACATCTTTTGGAGAAATGATTAGTTTTGGTAGAAACTTATTAAAGTATAAAACTCTACATGAAGGTAGGTATATTTTCTTATGTTTTTGTTCTATGTAGTAAATGAATTCCTCAAAATTATAAAAAGAACGTAAAACAAAAACGTTGTTGGATTATGTTTCCTACTAGGTAATCAATGACCATTTACACACATCATAAGTTTGGGATTTTCTTATGGTTAACATTCTCCTAATCACGTTCTCTATCACTCTCCCTCAGAACTTGACCCTTTGTTTTTCTTCCATGTCCATGTTTTCCAACATGTAATCCTAGTGTGGGCTAACTCGGGTGACCTTTGTACTTCCCTTTCTTTCTTTTAAAGTAATAGTTTTACTGACTCCTTTTCAGATGTGGGACATTCAATGAAATTTCTAAACCAAATTTTAAAAAAATTGTGAGGACGCAATTTCTTAATGGGGGAAGATTGTAACGACCCGAAATTTTGAATAAATCTTGTTTCCTAATTTTATGTGTTATTTTATTTTATTTTTATACTCAACAAAAATGATTCATTTGATAACATGAGTATAGTTAAAATGATACCGTTGGTTTTTGACTGTTATACGACCATTGATCAATATGACCGCTGGAAACTAAACGTTTTGATTATTGTCTCTAAATACAAGTAATATTGGTTAATTAATATAGAAAGAAGATTTGATGGCCTCACCCAGTAGTCTTGGACCGATCGAAGCCCATCTAACAGAACTTGGGAAGGAGGTAGCACCACTGGGCTTTGCTCTGAAACAAACCCAAGCTGAACATCATCGTGTGAAGCTAGAACGGGATCGCCTTCACGAGAAGTTCAAACTAATAGAAATTACTACTCTTGCGATGTTGGCCGAGCCTCCCTCAGATTCTCTCACCTTAGCACAACTTACACTTAGGTCCTATGCTAGTGTGAAAAGGGGCTATGTAAGGAGACCGTAACTGCCTTGTGTAATCCTTTGTTTTAAATAAAAATTGGGATTTCTTCTTATGATGAAGTTTATGAATTTTCAAATGACCGGATAAATATAGTATGCATATTTTTTATGAATTTAGAAAAAGTATATTTTAAAATATGATTTTTTAAACCTTAAATAATTAATAATGTGTAATGATTTGCAAAAAATGGTCTTCTGCAATTATGTTCAGTACGAAATTTAGAGTCTAATAAGATCAACTTGATTTTTGATGAATTATATGAATAGTGATTTTATGATTAGGATTAGTAATGAGTCCAAATGGATTAGTAATCTCACTTAAATAAAGTATTAGTATAATCTAGGCACATTGATTTAAGTAATGTGATTCAATAAAATTGTTAAATAATGGTTTCATAAATTATTAGTAAAGTATTAGTTTTTTTGGGTGAATAGTGTTTTTAATTAAAAAATTAATTAAAAATAATTAGAAAATTATTTTAATAAAATGGACTTTATTTTTGAACTCAGAGCATCGATATTATGTTATGGTAATTTTTGGGGATTTTTCTAAAAAAATGAATTTTCGGTGAATAGTGTATTTATTTAAAATTAAAATTAAAAATATTTAGAAAAATATTTTTATAAAATGGAGTTTATTTTTGAAATCAGAGCCTTGATATTTGGTTAATGTGAAATTTTTGGATTTTTCTGAGAAAGTTGAATTTTCAGTGAATAGTAAAAATACAGTTTTAGGGTTTCGGTATGTTTAATGACATCATAACTATGTCATGATGATGTCATGAGATATATTAAGGTTTTTCCGGCCAAGGGTGATGCATTATTGTTTTGGGGGTCCCATGTGGCCTAACTCCATGGTAAATGCCAAGGGATTGCACATCGTTTTGAGAAAAGCACTTGTGAGGTGTCCCTTGGCAATTAATGCCTTGTCCCCTCACTTTCCCTATGAATACCCACACTTTCCTACTTTATTTTTCACTCCCAACTCTCCCACAACGAAGTTCTGGTATCCTTACCTCCCAAGGAGTCCTCCCAAGGTGCGCCCAAGCCCTCAAGGTCCAAAACATTGAGTTTTAAGAGTTACGTTTTAAGGTAAGGGATCTGATCTCTCTCTTTCTTTTCATGAAATCTCTTTAATGTAATTTTTTTATGCTTCATGTAATTATGTTAAAGGGTGTTCTTTTATACTACTATTACTGCAATTTTAATGTTCACATAATGATATATCCCCTCTTACTCTCATTATTTCGTTTTATGATGTTTTAAGTGGCGCCGTTAGGTTGCCGAAATTTTTGTAACAGATTCATTCTCCCTTCTCATTTTTCAAGATCTATTATCATGTAAAGTATTTCAAGTTCCTTTTTATTATGTTGGGGTATGATCTCTAAATTTATCATACTGATCTTTTATTATCATATGATGAGAGACCCCATTTGATCTCTTCAATTCAGTTTTTTGAAGTTTTATGTGGCGCCGTTAGGCTGGCGAATTTTTAAGTGGTTCTTCACCCTTCTCGTTTTGAAGTTCTACTTTCATGTCAATTCGATCAAGTTAATTTTTGTTATGTTGGGGTATGATCTCTATATCTATCATACTGTAATCTTATGTTCATATGATGAGAGACCCTATTTGATCTCATCAATTCATTTTTGTTGAAGTTTAAGTGACGCCGTTAGGCTGCCGGATTTTTAAGGGATTCTTTCACCCTTCTCCTTTTCAAAGATCTAATTCCATGTCAAGTCTTTCAAGTTCCTTTTTATTATGTTGGGGTATGATATCTATATCTATCATACTGATCTTTTATGTTCATATGATGAGAGACCCTATTTGACATCATCAATTCATTTTTGGTTGAAGTTTATGTAACGCTGTTAGGCTGCCGAATTTTTATAAGAGAAATCTTATTTTTGTCTTCCTTTAATGTTCTTCATTTCATATGGTATATTTTCAAATTCCATTACCATGTTCTTAAATCCCTTATATTCTGTCCCTCTACTATTTTATGGGTCATTTATCATTGTTTTACCCATGTCCCCTCTATTTTCAATGTTTTCTAAAACCTTGTAACGTAGCCATTGTGCTGCAGAATTCTCGTCTCAAAATGCCTCTCTCTTTTTCTCAAAATTACTTCATATTATTAAGTGAATACTCAAAGCTCTTATTTCTACAGGTTTATTCAAATATATACAAAAATGTTCTATTTTAAATTCTGGGATTTACATACATGATACCCGCATTCCCTTTCTGTGGGTTTAAAGTAACGTAAAGATCATGTCTTTAAAGCAGTTTTTAAAACGTTTTGATTATGAAATGAATCCCATTAATTTTATGATATATGGGTTATTTATGAAATGTTTGATGATGATATATGTGGCTCACATGATAATAAAGGCAAATTTAATGGTGCGCCCTGATAGCGCTCCAATGCATTGGGTAAAGGCTTAATCTCTAGAGATGACCATTTTTAACGACGCCTTGGTGAATAACCATGGTAATTTTTAACGACACCTTGGGGATGGACCTTGGTGAAACGAAAAGATTGTAAATATTAAATGTTGTAGCCACATCTTCTAGTTATGAAAAATGTTATTTTTATTATTATATGCTTCATGGTGTCATTTTCATGCCTTAAAGTTCTTTTCATGTCCTTATTGAAGTATCTCAAGTTCACATGTAAAATGTTTCTCTTGTTTCCCTTACTGGGCCTTCTGCTCACCCTTTCTTTTGTTGTATGTCCCCAGGTTATGAGATGCAGTAATGAACCTAGTATGAACATATGTAGAATCCTTTCAAGGGTTTAAGAAGAATGTTTTATGTATGTTTTCATGTTTTAAGTTCCTGGTTTCCAACACACTAAACCTTAAAGATACTCGGTTTTGTAAAATGTCATGAAAGTTCATGTGATAAAAAGGAGGGATGCTATAATAAAACCCTTTGACTTCTACTTTTATACAAAAGGAATCTTTTTCTATGAATCATTTTACAAAATGACAAAAAAGAAATGTTTCTTTTAACGTACGCGGTGACAACGACATTTTCCACTGCCGCGAGTATTATTTGGTCTTTGGATTCTTCAACAAGCCGTAATGTTTTTAAAATGAAATAAATACCCTATACTCTTTATTTGTATTTTGGTATTGAAAATGGTTTTTATAATGGATTTGTTATGTCAATATATGTATGTTATATATTTTGATCAAAGTGTGGAAATGTTTTCTTTCCATTATATTTGTTTTATGTCTTATGATTTTTATAATGGTATTTGGACATTTGACGGGTGGTTACGTGATAAACCATATAATGGGTGGTGCCGTGAATACCAGGATGGGTGGTTACGTTATAACCTCCAATGCATTGGGTATTTAAGTTGTCCGTATGGATATTCCATTAAGTATGTATGGAAGTTGGTCGTATGGCTATTCCATTAAGTAATATGTGTGGAAGTTGACCGTATGGTTATTCCACTTAAGTTTGTTTATGTCCCAAGTTACCATAATATGTTATGTGTTGATTATTTGGGTTTTATGGTAATCCTTTGGTTTCAAAAAGGTAAGTAATGATATTTTATTCAGTGAAGAGTTTTTACTAATTCATGAAGGTGAAGGTGTTACATTGATAAAGTATACACAGTTTACTTGATGTTTGAAAAACATACAGTTTTCATTCTTTTTGAATCCCTTACTGATCTTTTTATGCTCACCCCATTTTTTTTTGAAATGTTTTTCACAGGACTTAATGTGGAATAGGGTCAAGGATGGGATCAAGGTAAAGTCATTCTATATAAAACATGGAACTGGACATGTTTCTTTTTAAGGATTTTTTTATTCTATGGAAACTTAGTAGAGTTGTATACTTTGTAATCTTTTGAGACGTAACAGTTATGTCCTAATTCTCTAAAACTATAAACCTGAAAAGATCCTCAATTTGAATTATTCATTTAATTCAATATTAAGTAAGGTTTATGGTCGGGGCCTTATAGTTGGTATCAAAGGTCGGTTTAGACAACATTAGGAGTTAGAAAATTGTTAAATTATAAATTAATTTATGGTATGAATGAAATGATATAGCATTTAAAGATTACCACGTTGCTTTGCCTAAGATATTTCTGTATTAAGAATGGTTTTTCATAGAGGAAACAGAAGAACTTTTCTGGGAAGGCATACAGAGGGAAATGACCTTTCAAATCAGTATCCAGAGATGGTCAGAATTAGAACTAAATAGTCTGTTGCAGTGATGGAACAGTTGACTCAGGTGAAAAATGTTGGTTGTTTTTATTGATGATATTTTTGTGTTTTTTAATAGTAAAGGGGAGCATGAAAGGTATTTAACGGTTATTTTGAAAACCTTAAAAGAAAAGAAATTGTATGGGAAATTCAGGAAGTGTGAGTTTTGGTTGCGACAAATTTCTTTCCTAGGTCACATTGTTTTAAAAGATGGCATAACTGTTGATCATGCTAAAATAAAAGGTATTAATGAATGGCCAAGACCGACAAATGTAATCGAGATCCGTAGTTTTTCTGGTTTGGATGGTTACTACCGAAGGTTTGTTGAAAAGTTTTCACAATTATCTAGTCCAATGACTAAGCTAACTCGGAAGGGTGTTAAGTTTATCTAGAAAAAATAATGTGATGATTGTTTTCTGGAGTTGAAAAGAAGATTGGTGAATTTTCCAGTTTTGGCACTTCCTTACAGGAATGGTGAGTTTGTTATCTATAGTGATGCTTCATTGAAAGGACTTGGTTGTGTCCTTATGCAGAATGATCAGGTAATTACTTATTCTTCAAGCCAGTTGAAAATTCATGTGGTAAATTACCCTACACATGATTTGGAATTAGCTGCTGTTGTTTTTTGCTTTATAAATTTGGAGGCATCATTTGTATGGAGTAAAGTGTGAAATATATACTGATCAAAAAATTTTAAAGTATATATTCACTCAGAAAGAATTGAACATGAGACAGAGGAGATGGCTAGAAATAATCAAGGATTATGATTGTACAATTCATTACCATCCGAGAAAAGCAAATAAAGTGGTTGATGCTTTGAGTCGAAAAATTAATGCATCATTAAGAATGTTGCGTTTGGAACGTGATCCTTTGGTTAAGGATTTGATGATCATTGGAATGGAAGTTGTTGGTGCAGGAAGTTCTTCTGTTTTGTTTCTTGTATCAGTTAGATCATCCCTATCAGACAGAATTAATCAAGCACAGAGGGAAGATAGTGAGTTGCAGAAAAAGGTAGAGCTCATTTAGAAGCGTATGTTGACTGAATTCAACATTGATAATGATTATGTATTGAGGTTTGGGAAGAGACTATGTGTCCTTGGTGATTCACAGTTGAAGAATGATTTATTATGTGAGGCTCATAGTTCCCCATTTTCAGTTCATCCTGGTAGTACTAAGATATACAGGGATCTGCGGGAGTATTACTGGTGGGATGGAATGAAAAGAGATATTGCTGATTATACTGTGAAGTGTTCGACTTGTCAGCAGGTTAAAGCAGAGCGGGAGTTACCGCAAGGGATGCTTGAGCATTTACATGTTCCAGAGTGGAAATGGGAGAATATATCCATGGACATCGTTGTGGGATTGCCGAAGACCCCTCGAGGTAATAATGCAATCTGGGTTATTGTTGATCGCTTGACTAAATCTACTCATTTCCTTGCTATACGAGATAATTTTTCCCTGGATCAACTTTCCCATTTGTATCTTAAAGAGATAGTCAGGTTACATGGATTTCCACTCTCCATTGTATCTGACCGTGATCCCAGGTTTACTTATAACTTTTGGAAAGGCCTTCAGAATTCGTTGGGTACATAATTAAATTTTAGTACATCTTTTCATCCGCAATTAGATGGGCAGTCAGAATGAACAATTCAGACCTTGGACGATATGCTACGATCTTGTTTGATGGATTATCAGGGAAGTTGGGACCAACATCTTTCTTTGTTTGAGTTTTCTTATAATAACAGTTTTCATTCCAGTATACAGATGACACCATTTAAGGCATTATATGGGAAGCGGTGTCGAACTCCAGCATTTTGGGATGAAGTGTGTGAAAGGAAGTTGATGGGACCATAATTGGTAGAAGAGACGACAGAAAAAGTTCAGTTGATTCGGAAACACATGAGAACAGCTCAAAGTAGGCAGAAGGGTAATGCGGATAACCGGAGAAAGGATCTATCTTTTGAGGTAGGTGATCATGTTTTTCTCAAGGTTTCTCCATGGAAAAGTGTGATGAGATTTGGTATGAAAGGAAAGTTGAGACCAAAGTTCATTAGACCATATGAAATTCTGGAGAGAGTTGGATCAGTTGCTTACAGAGTGGATTTAACTCTGAGTTTATCTCAGGTACACAATGTTTTTCATGTTTCGATGTTGAGAAGTATATGCCAGATCCATCTCATGTTTTGAGTCCAGAGGTAGTTCAGCTGGAAGAGAACCTATCTTATGAGGAACAACCAGTCCAGATTCTTGACCGAAGAGAGCAAGTGTTGTGAAACAATGGAATTCACCAGGTAAAGGTTTTGGGGAAAAACCATATGGTTGAAGAGGAAACGCGGGAATCTGAAAATTCTATGAGGGATAAATACCCCCCACTTATTTTGATAAGTGAGTAAAATTGCGAGGACGCAATTCCCAAAAGGGGGGAAGGATGTAACATCCCAGGTAAATAAAGAATAATATATTTACATATTAATTAATATTTATGAATTAAATATTAATTTTACTTTAAAGGGGTTGCTATATTCGATAGTGTACCTGATACGCAACAAAGAGTTTCTTTGGAATCTTACGTTGCACACTAGTAATAAAATAATATTGTTTCAAATGATAGTTAACACATAGCCGTTGTATTGGCGCGAATGGATAGAAATAATTAAAATATGATTATATATGTTTTTAAATGTGTCTACATTTATCCAATAAAAGATATAGGCTTAAAATACGGAAATAATTCAATTTTAGGCATTTATACCCTAATTTTCACTAAAGGTTCACTTTTCACCTTTTGATGGCGAACCGTCATTAAATATAGTTTTGATCACTCTTATACATTCTATTGGACCAAATATAACTCTCTTTTAGAACCGGGACATCAAAATATACTTTGTGTAAATTTTTGGTATTTTTCCGATAAAGTACAATTTTTAATGAATAGTGTAAAATGTTGTATTTTAATTCAAAACCTCTTTTTTATCTAATTTATTTATATGTATAGATTATCATTTGAATTGGTTTTAAAGTTAAATTAGAATATATTTTTACCATTAAATCCAATAGTGGTCGTTGGAATTAATTTCACATTGAAATCAGACTTAAACTAGTGTCAATCTTTTGATACTTATTGTTTCATAAAAACACGCTATTTGCTCTGACAGCGGGAATTAATTAATAAAATAATTAATTCAAATTATATGTTTTGAATTTTTTAGAATGGAATTCATTTTTGAATTCGGAATATCAAATATATCTTAGGGTGATGTTTTGGTATTTTTCTGAGAAACTTCAATTTTTGATGAATAGTGAAACCACTAAGTGGTACTTAAAAACGGATTTTTCATTTAAATGAAAATTTACCACTTCTGTGTTTTGAATTTCAAAAATCAGACATACATGGTTTTCATTAAGAAGTAAAATGTCGTTCAATGGGATTAAAATAATTTTTTGGTGAATAGTAACTTATTATGTTTGTAATCGCGATTAGAGGTAATTATTGTAATTTAAGGTAAAAATAATGTTGTAATAATATTAAATGAACTTGCCACATGTCCTAACTTCATTGGATGTGTCATGGCCGACCAATACAATCCATGGGTCAACTTGGGGACCCCATGAAGCCACTTTGGTTGGAAAATGACATTAATATCTTTTTATTTAAAGTTAAAATAAAAATGACACAAACAAGAGTTGTTTTACTAAAACAATTTTTACTTGGGGTTATAAAAGTCATATTTTTGAATATAAATATTAATTAGAAATATAAAAATATTTTCTACATCATGATATTTTTTCTTATAATTTTTAGGCATTAAATAAATTAAATTATTTATGACATCATGATGATGCAGCAATTACCTCATAAATAAAGGATTTAAATAAAATGAAATGATAATGTAAAATCTATGACCTACACATGTCCAAAACCTATTGGATGGCTGGATTTATAACCCTTAACACCTTATCCTCGAAACACATCAATTTGGGACCATTAAAATCCGAAACTCATTCTAAAATAAAGTAACATTTCCATACTTTCCAAGAGTGCCCCTCCTCTCCTCTTATAAAAGGCCCCCACCTCTAACTCCATACCCACACTTCAAAAGCCTTTGGATCAACCAAAATCTGCCCATTTTGTCTCTCCACATGCCTCTCTTACTCCTTGAATCCTAGCATTGGGCAGAAATCTTCCCAAGGAAGCCTTTGAGCTAAAACCAAATGGAGTTACTCGATTTTAAGGTAATGTCTTCACTTGTGTTCTTTCATTTTATTTTGATTCTCCAACCCCCTAAACTCTTTTTATTAATTTCATTTGTAACAACTACAATATATTCAATATACTAGGATGTTGTTATAAGAATATTTCGAGCTACACTTACACACATCTTCATCTAATGGTTATAGAACATACTGTTTCTGTTGTTGGGGAATTTCTTCCTCACGAAACGATGATTGTTCAAACTTTTTTTAAAAACCATTAATGGTGGCCATTAAGATGTCACTGTATTTATATATGATATATATTATGTTTACTTTTTCCTTATGCTTCTTTATTTTTCATTTGTGTTTTACCATTATGGTTTCCATTGTGGGTAAACACGATAATTTCATTTTAGGAAGTGCGGACTACCGCCCCCTCAATGTGATGTGATTCGTTAATGCCATACGTGGGACGTATAAAGGATAGATTTAATGATATTATATATGATATTATACTGGAATTATAATATACCTCTAAATCATTATTATTTCTTTCCATTAATGAATGAGATAGAAATGAAAGTATCGTTCATGCGTACGTACGACTTACCATCTCCATGAACAGTGCATTTCATTTCTTATCCCCAAATGTAATGTACTATCATAAGTACATATTTATAATGGATATATATAATGTATGTTACATATAAATGATGAATATAATTCTGTAATTAAAATATACATACCTCTCATTTAGTTTTAATTTCATTAATATGACAAAGAAATAAAAGTAGCGTTCATGTGTATGTACAGCTTACCGTCTCCATGAACGGTGCATTTCATTTCTTACCTCTAAATGATTATGTAATATTATAAATACATGCATATGCTGGATATATATGATATATATGAAATCCAAATCACGAATTTCATTCTGAATATAAAGAACCTTTGACCACACGAACAACATGTAATTGTAAGAAGTCCACTTTCAACTTAAGAACCAAATATCGACAAAACAAACATTATTAACTTAAATGATTACATAATGTTTAGAACATGATAATAAGTGATATAAGAGTAATAATTAACTAAAAAATTTTCTTAACCAAGTAGAAATTAACTCAAGTTTATTATTCAGGACGTTAAAGAACGATCGAGTCAAGTCAGACCCGAGGTATGGGACTTCGTCTCAATATCCTTTCATGGAGGAATATTTCATTTTATACACAACTTTATTTTATACGGTGTATAAACCACATTCAATTTTAGTTTTATACAAAAGGAATCTTTTTCTATGAAGCATTTTACAAAACGAAAAAAAAGAATGTTTCTTTTATCGTACGCGGTGACAATGACCTTTTCCGCCGCCATGAGTATTATTTGGTCTTTGGCTTCCTCAACAGGCCGTAATGTTTTTAAAATGAAATAAATACCATATACTCTTTTATGTATTTTGGTATTGAAAATGGTTTTTATAATGGATTTTTTATGTCAATATATTTATGTGATATATTGTGATCAAAGTGTTGAAATGATTTCTTTCCATTATATTTGTTTTATGTCTTATGATTTTTACAATGGTACATGGACATTTGATGGGTGGTTACGTGATAAACCATATGATGGCTGGTGCCGTGAATACCAGGACGGGTGGTTACGTTATAACCTCCAATGCATTGGGCATGGAATTCGGCCGTATGGATATTCCATTATGTATGTATGGAAGTTGGCTGTATGGCTATTCTATTAAGTGATATGTGTGGAAGTAGACCATATGGTTATTCCATTTAAGTATGATTATGTCCCAAGTTACCTTTATATGTTATGTGTTCTTTATATGGGTTTTATGGTAATCCTGTGGTTAAAAAAAGGTATGTAATGATATTTTATTCAGTGAAGTGTTTTTACTACTTCATGAATGTGAAGTTATTACTTTGAAAAATTATACATGGTTTACTTGATGTTTGAAAACTAACAGTTTTCATTCTTTGTTTATCCCTTATTGAGCTTTTTATGCTCACCGCAAGTTTTTTTGAAATGTTTTTCATCGGACTTAATGTGGAATAGGGTCAAGTATGGGATCAAGGGAAAGTCATGCTATATAAAACATGGAACTGGACATCTTTCTTTTTAATGGTTTTTTTATGCTATGGAAACTTAGTAGAAGTGTCTACTTTTTAATCTTTTGAGATGTAACAGTTATGTCCTAATTCTCTAAAACTCTAAACCTGAAAAGATCCCCAATGTGAATTATTCATTTAATTCTATATTAAGTAAGGTTTAAGGTTGTGTCCTTATAGTTGGGTTGGGCCTGTTATATCCCTCTCGGTGCATCGGTACGTTTCATGAGACACCCTACGGTCTTGGCACATGACCTTAACAAAATGATAATTTATGGTCTTGGCATGTGGCCTTGAGGTATGGTTATATTGTACCTCATTATTAATTCCATAATTATTTATATAGTATCGATGGTTCATGTGGTTATTCGACTAGTAGAATACCCATGCTAATATTATATTATGGTATTATTTATTCAGCATGTATTTTTTCTATATTATGTTCATGTTTATTTTTTTAAAGGAATGCATTTTCAATTATTCACCATGTGTAATGTTTATGTTATATTTCAATATATTTTTTACTCTTACTGGGCATTTGAGATCACCCCTTTTTATTTTTTATTCTCTCAGGAAACTAAGAACGTTATTATAAAGGACAATCTGAAATAACATAGGAGTTATGTAAGTTTCCAAAGTAGTTTTTATGTTTTCATTCATATCAAGTCATAAAGATATACTTTTTTATGTATCTTGTTTCCAATAAAACTTAACTACTTGGTTTCTTGGGATAATTATTCCTTATTTTATTCTAATGTAATCAAATAAGGCACCAGCCCCAGGCAAGTGGGGTTGGGTCCTTACATATATGTACTTCAATATCATATGTTTATGGTTATGATACATTACTGGACGAGTTTTTCTATTTTATGAATTAATGTTATGTGGTGAATTAATTAATATTTTTATTTGAAAAAAATTCTAACTAACTTTAGATCCTCGTGGATGTGTTTTGGGACTGTGTATGATGTTGATGATTATGAATTTCATAGATATGTATGAATCAATTTTTTTGAGGGAATGACTCAATTAATATGGGTTTTATGCATAATGAAAGAAAATTTATCTTTTTCATATTTATTTGGATGGAATGAGGTATTATGTGGTACCGAGTGACCAGAATTGGTTCATTTGATTGATTAACTTTCATGAGAAAAAATATGAGAGTCTTATAAGACCAATGGAATTTCATAAAGTGATATTAATTTTTATGTAGCCAAATATTGGCATGTATTCTATGATAGAGGGTTTTTTTAAGATTAACTGGAAGCCATGGAGGGGGTCCTACATTGAGTAGACACTATAATATCCAACGAAGATCTTGTATGATGTGCAATTATCCTAAAGAAGGTGGACTAATATTGAACTGATGTGATGTTGTTGTGTTTGCCATTAATTATTCAAATATGTATATGGTGTGTTAGAATAACCAGGGATGGAACTAAATAAGCTTCCCTAATTTCATATTGGAATGTAATTTTCTATTTTGGTCACTATAGGTCCCCAATGGCCAATCAAGGAGAATGTTTTTATTGTTACCCATGGATCGTTAGGATGTGATTTTATACAAATGGAATGATGTCATTTGTGTTTTCATTTCCAATATATTGTCTTCTTATACCATTGTGCATCACATTAGTTTTTATTCATGATGAAAATGTTGTTTTAGATTAGAAAATTGGATATCTCTATAAGGACCTATCATTAATCATTAAAAATTCTAGAGTATATAGACTAAAATTCACATTATTTCATTATAAAAGATATTTTATGTTTAAAGTATTATATAATTATATTATAACTACAACATATAATAATAGTAAACAATATGGTGAAAACATATACTTAGTATCCATTTAATCATTATATTAACATTTATAATGAAACATATTTTAGGATCAGAATAAATCCTCAAGAATGTCAATTAAAATAATTTTTAATCATACTCATCCTTAAACACTATGATTTTTTATTAAACAGATGTGGTATGAGAACAAAAATATTTTCATGAGTTATATATGAATGATTAAACAAACCAACTAGTTCTAGAATATTTAATTAATTTTTTCCTTCTTGAAAATAATCATTGTGCTCAAAATTTATAATTTAATAATAAATAATTTAAACATTCATTATAAAATAGTTCATAAAACATTTCATATAAAATATTTAAATTAAAATTAAATTCAATAAGTTTTCTTTGATTTCATGAAACAAATAAGAATATATTTGCACCAATTTATACATTACAACCTTATAAAGTAGAATATATATTCCATTACACATAAGATCATCATAGTACATTTTGAAATATTACTATTACAATAAAATCAAACAAAAATCACATTTAAATCTTTTAAGTAACATAGGGTCTCATTTTCAATATCACACTAAAAAATAGGATAACCAATAAAACAAAACATTATAGAAAATGTATTATAAAAATATTATGGGCCCATCCATCCATATTTTATTTTCAAACCACTAATTCATGGATTACCGTAGAACCAATAATCATAGAAACAATTATAAATTACCAAAACATAATCATAACACAAAATATATTTCAATTTCAATCATTACGCTCATAAAAATATTCTTTTTTACTTAGAAAAAAAAATTCAGGATATTGAAATATTAATCCAAATTTAAAAACACTATTTCAAATATAAGAAGAACATATGTAAGTATTTTTATTTTTTAATAAATCATTGATTTTTATAAATAAATTCAATTATAAAATAATGGTTATGGAAGTGGGAAAAGTCATTTTCATCGTATGTTTTAAAATAGAACATACCTTTTGTATTTTGTAATGAATTTCTATCTTTTCATATAAAATATTCTATATGTAATACATTAAAAAAATTGAATAAAAAATATAAAAACTAATTTTTAATTCACTATTTTTCTATATAAAAAATCAAATAAGAATTATAATGTGGGCATAGAAGAAATAGAGTTGGTAATAGAAAACATGAATATGATTTGATAAAAACTCAACTGTAACTTAAGTCCAACTGAATATATATTTTATTTATCTTCCTATAAATAAAATTACATTAACAATTTACATAATTAATAATCTTTTCATTTTATTTATTTTATTTACCTATTATAATAAATTTGTTAATCAATTATGTTCATGTAATCATTTTGACAATATCTATTTTACACAATCAAATTGAATTCAATAGTCTGACTATGGTCCAATTGGTAATTATTCCATCATCTACATAATAATAATCATTAAATACGTATAATATTTTTACATAAATATGGATTTTAAAAGAAAACCATCTATGAAGGTTATAACAAATGAACTTTGTTACAATCCTGGAGTTGGTATGTCATATGTATGCATGATTAGCGATTCTGATTTTCAATAATCATGATGGAAGGAAAATATGTATTGTGTTACCATAACAAAATAATAATTATATAATAATTACCTTAATATTTTTTAAAAAACATATATGTATCATCAATGTGATGCGGTTATGGGAAATGAATCACATCGCTTCGTGGAGGCGGTAGTCCACACACAAACAAGTAAAAACCATTATAATTTTTTAATGTATTTAAAGCTGAGAAGATATATGATCAGTTATTTTTCCGAAATTATATTTATATAATTAATATAATTTATAAATATCGAACACATAATTATAAATAGAAATGAAAATTGGTTATGTGAAATGAATTACGTTGGTTCTAGAGGTTCTAGTCCCCCATATAGACAAACGACATTTTGGGATCCCATTTGATGGAATAGGAGATGGATATTTTTTTTCCCATTTACATAACTTTATTTTGTAGAGGCAAGATATTTTTTTTTCATATTTCATAGTTATTAATATGATTTTATGTTTTCATAACATGAAATAACACTATAAAATTTAGTTAAAGCATATACAACTTATTCAGACAACCAGATTTTCATTGCTTCTAAATCCCAATCTGGTTATTATTATTCATAAAATAAGACCTCTAGAATATAGAATTGGATGTTTGGAATAGATTTTTGTATTGATTTGTTGAACTATATGGTATTTGAATTATGAAAATTTAGGAGAAGAGGGGAACCTTTTTAAAGGAAGGAAGGGTCATTCTTGAACTTTCATAAAGTATTAAATTAATATAAATAATTATTCATGTTAATTTGACTCCAAATTAATATTTTATGAATCTATTATGAGGATGATTCGAACGAATCTCATCCATATTAAATTTTGGAAATATTAGGTTTTGTATTAATAATTTAGTGTATATTTAAATGATGTTAATCAATTTTTGAGATTACAATGTTAATTATTTTCTAGTCTTTATGGGAAAATACAATAACTATAAAAGGAAAATTGGATAATAAATGGAAATAGGATTAATATTAAACCAAATACTAATATATTTTCTAAATACATTATTTTTGAAATTTTTAGTATTTTTTTAAAATATTATTTTCTATAAAATAAAAATAATATAAATTATAGAAAAATTTATTAAATTTTAAATTTAAAAAGGGAAACAATAAAATTCTAATATTAGATATCAAAACCTCACTAATAATTCATCATTATCTGAAAAATAATAGGGCAATAATTTTTTTCACTTGATATTACTTTTACCATTTTTAATATCATATATTTTTTATATTTATTGAATAAATATTGTATTGGCCTCCCATATCCCTTTAAGATAACTATATAATATCTATATGTTATAAATAATTTACCATTATTTAGAAAAATTATATATATTTAAAATTAACATTTCTAACTGATCATTTATTCTTCTTATCACAATTTCTATAATTTATATATAATAAAATAAAGATAATTCCATTTTTGAATTTTCATTGAATAAAATATTATATAGGTAAAAATCATGGAGTTGTAGAAGAACATCATAATGATTAAATTTTTTGATTATGGTTGAAATATAGTCATCCAATAAATCTATAGAATGTTTTGGGTTTAATTTCTTGTCACTTTTATATAATTTATACCCCTAATTAACATTTTTTACTATTACTCTGGTAACAAAATATACTATGAATAATAATCCAAATAACATAAAACAAAAATAGAATTTTCAAAAAATATATTATACTATTGAATAAAAATATTCAATAAACTGTTTGATATTCAAAACATATATGTGGAACAATTTAATTTAAAAATAAAACCTCAAAACTCGATGAAAAATTTCATTTCCGAATATGAATTTTTAAATATAAAATATTTTGATAATATATTCTAGTAAAAATTATTTACAAATAATTTTATTCAATTATGAATTTTCAAAAATAAAATAAATACAATTTTAACATAATAAAAAAAATAATTTTAATATATAAAATTTTAAATAGAAAATACTAATTTTCACCAAATTCATTATTTGGACACTATTCATTGTCGAAGCAAACATTAAAGATAAATCTAAAAATTTCACTATATTCTAATTTGGTAATAATTATTTCTATATTTATATCCAAAATAGTCATTATGAAATTACTATATTCACTCATTAAAATTAATAATATTATTTTGATTAAAATGAATTTTTAATCAATAAAATGGATTTTATAAATAATTTGAATATTATAATTAAATAATTATATTTCATGGTCCTTTTATGTTTTTTATTTCATATCATACATTTTAATGAGCATATTTTCATTAGTTTAAAAGATCATGATGTTACATTCTCTCCCCCCCACCATTAAAAAATGAAATCCTAACAATATGAATATGATCAATATAATCAATTTTTTTTTCATTTAAAACTACATTTATTGAGATTCCACCTCGTAAAATGGGTTAATAAAAAATCACATTGAAAAAAGTGAATGTGATGTATTAATATTCTCTAGAATAAAATATTTCATGGTTTCAAAATAGAATAACATTTGCATGAAATGAAGAAATGAATTTTTATTGAAAAAGTAATTTCTAATTGATGAAAGATGGTGATTAGGAACATTGATAACATGGAAGTGATTCATCATGGTTATGTTAATGACCAAATAACCATAAACCAAATAAGTTTTTAATAACACAATCAATTCATCAAATATAAAGGTAAAAAGATACATTTTTTGACTCAAGTATATTTCTAAATGATTAATAATTACATTACCATCTACACAATGAACATAATAAAATATTATTACGTGATACATATAATTTCATCCATTAATTAATTTACACTATAATCTCATTATTTAATCTAAACGATTACTATTAATGTAAAATTATTTTACCTAAATAACTAGAACAAATATAAATCGTATCATATTCTTCCATAAAATGATAGAGAACTATTTATCGTCTCTTTAGACATTATCCTGAAAAAATTGATTGTAAAAAGTATGGGAATTTAAAACATGAAAAAACATTCATATAAAGAAATAATAAATATATCACCAAAATTCCCAAATATCAGTAATGGTTCATAGTAAATTATTTCATATATTACTATCGTCAAATTTCATCAAAATATTACTAAGTGACATTAAAACCCAAATATTAAAATGATTTGATAACCGATTCATCCAATATAAAATAACATATATCTATAAAACCATTTATCACTCCAAAATTTTCATACCGTAAATTTATATGAAGTAGTTATATATTATACATGATATTATATTTATGTCTATTGATAAAATGAAATGTTATAATGATTCTATAAGATAATTTAAACGTTTTTTCTCAAATAAAATCCCATGCTGTCTAAACAAATTACATTTAACATTGTCATATAAGGTTTAAAACCTAGTGAACTTCATCTGAAATAAAATAAATCACATAAACACCAAATCACGTTCCAATCCAATGATAATCAATATGATCGAACATATATTCCCATAATTAACATTATATTTACTTTCCGAGTTTCTATTACAATTTCATTCTAATAGGGACATCATGTAGTCCATTGGTATAAATTTTACCATTAGTCACCCTTAAGTTGGGGTTTTGTGCCCCGTATCCTTTCCCGATGCGACATGATATCTCCCACAATTTGGGTTATAATCTTACCAAAACTATATTAATATAATTCCTATAACATTACAAAAAAATATGATAAACATACTGAAAAATATAACATAATTATTTTAAAACAATATTTCACATTAAAATTAATTGTTAGAAATTCCTCAAAAAAAATTTCTCTAAAAATATCATTAATTTCATTAATGTTCTATCACTTAAAACCTAAATGGTGGTCACTATAATTTTCAAATTTTTACAAAAAAACTCATAAAAAATTATTGTAATTATAACTATTATGATAACCACTCATTAAAACATCCAAATCTCTAATATTTTCTAGGTTATTGCTCTGACACCAACTCTAAGGTCATAACCGTAATATTTATATACTCTACTAACAAATATATTAATTAAATTTCATATATTTCAAAAGATAATTCATGTTTATAGTTTTATATACTTCAGTCATGAGTCTTACAAAAACACCTCATAAATTATAATGCTAAATAATCAACTCATTATCTATATTCTGACAACGTAAAACCTATAAAATGAATATTTTTTTTTCATTTCTTATCTTAATGAAATTAATCATGAAATCATATTTTTTTCTTCTGATCCATAATTCATAAGATTTTTTTAAAATAAATTAGAGGATAAAATATATTCATGTAAGTGACATAAATGAAATAATAATGAAACTCGTTAGTTAATGAACAATTACAAATGTTTTCATTTTTTAAAAATCACTTATGGGATCAAAATAATCATTTACATACTCCAGAAATCAACATTCCCACCCGGATATTTTCAAAAAACAAATTATGAGAAATATTAAAATACAATTAAAACTAATAATGGTTACTTTCAATTAATGAAAATATTAAGAAACATTATTCACATAGTCATACTTTTCACCCTTAGATAGTAACATATATGTTACATTAAACATAAGATAATCATATTAACATGTAAAATTATACAATTTTCTTAAAACACAAATAAAATCGTAGATAAATATTTTAGGTAAAATTTATATTTAATTTACATTTCAATCTTATAAATGTAATAACTAATACAGTTGAATTCAATACCAAATTAATTTGAGGGTCATCATTGACCCACACATCCTGGTTTATAATGGAACCAACCTTCCATTATAGTGGAACAACTTATATTTGGTTTAAAATTGAATAAGCCATCTATGACTTAGAGAAGAACCACCCTTCATTATAAAAATTAATATGAACAATATCATAATAATAACATATAAAAGATGAGATGGATATATGATTATACCTTAATTACATCGGTTCTTGGGGGTCATTCCACAAACACGAGAAAAACATTTTGGTTACCCATTTAATAGAATATGAGATGTATATATGATGATACCTTAATAAAACACCATATCAATGTATATAATATATTAGAGTATTTATAAAAAAAATTAATAATATACATCAGATGTTGAAGAAGAAATAAAACATAATCATTCAGTTAAAAGTTGTTCATCTTTTTCTGACAACATGCATTTCATTTCACCTTATTACCCACAAGGTAGCTATTAATCTTAAAATAAGACCAATATATTGTGATAATGGATGGTAGAAATGTATTTTTTAAACCATATTTCTTTTTATGTCTGAAAAAATGGGAGAGGAGGTTATCATATATATGAGAGGGGAGGGGAATTCGTAGAATTTCTGAAAGTATTAAATTAATTTACCTCAATAGTTATGTTTAAATGGATCCAAATTTTTACTATTCAATGATAAGTGAAGTATGATTTTAAATATAATAATCTAATAGAAATTGTACTTGTGTAGTATTTTTTAATATCCTTATTCTTTTGCTATAAACTGTTTTAAAACATTCTAACAATTACTATGATAATTTTTTTTTACTATTTCTGGGTTAATATAGTTTTATAAAAGAATATTAGGCAATAAATTAACCATGGTAAAATTAATAAACTATATCCCAACCATTTTCCTGAAGTTACAATTTTTTAGGGTATTTTATCTTTTTATAAAATAATATTATTTATACAATGACAGTATTGTTGATTTTGAATCTATTTATTTAATTAAACTTTTAAAAATACATGAAATTAATTTAATTATTACAATAACAATTAAAATATTTAATGAATTTAAATATAATCTAAAATGTCATTATATCAATAGAATTATTTTAAACTATATTACTGTTAATATTATAAAAAAATTATTTTATTTTTCTAAAAAATGAATAAAAAATGAATCGACATTGCATATGAACTTTAATGTAATTTTTTTATCACAAAACAATTTAATTAAATTAACATGGTAAATAATTATAATTAATATTTAAAATGAATATTTATAACCAAAAAACCATATTTTAACCCTTTGTCAAAAAATATATGTTAACAAAACAAATAGAATGAAATTTTTTACTTTTCGTTACATCATATATTATGATGGTAAAAAAATGAAGTATGGAATCAAAAGTTAATATATTAGAATTTATTATGATAATAAAAGAAATAAAAATATAATAAAATATTAAAATTTTTAGGGTTATGTTCAAGTCATCATCACATTATTGTAACCCATAAATAAATCATTTTTCCTTTACTAGTGTAACGAAAATCACTATGATTACTATAAATAATGATTACAAATAAATATAATATATTTACAAAATTTGGACCTCATGATATTAAATTTTCAATCTAATTTTTGAGAATTCAAATTTCACGACCCATCCCCAAGGGCCCATGCCTTGACTACCCCAAGCCAACATTCCATAGGCTAGGGGATGTGGACTAGCACTGAAAGGACTATTACCTAAAACTGAGAAGGAATTGAATTTATATCCTATAGAGACATGCAACCAAGCACCCTACATTATACAAACACACGTTAACTATATAATAAAAAGTGTGTGTATAGTAAAAAAGGGTCCATAATACAAGCCCAACTGGAAAACTACCAGAAAACTGTAATGTAAATGTTAACTGAAATAGCTCATGTGATCTCCTGCCAAGGACCCTACCTGAAGGGTAGCTACAGCTCTCGAATGGTCGTCTCAGTGATATTCCTGGTCTAATGTCGACCTCCGAGCTACCTCTAGTCTTGGTACTCTCGTCCTCAGTCAGCGTTGTTCGTTTTCTGCACTAAACACAACAAGGAGCGTGCATATACCGTGAAGGGGTGAGTATAAGAATACTCAGCATTGAACTCGAGAAACTAAATGGTCTCACAAAACCCACAAAATATCAACCACAAATCATGAAAACAACTAACAACCCTACTTAGGAATATGACCATACATATACCTATGTAATCAAGTGTACCAATCTAATTACTGAAGAAACCCAAGGCCCAACTCAAAATGAAAAAAAAACTATTCCACAAAGGATGGAATACCACGAAGGTAACACCACAATGGTAAGTACCACAAAGGTAACGCCACACAGAAGAATACCAGAAAGGTATCACCACGAAGGTAACTACCACAAAGGTAATCCACAAAGAAGAATACTACCAAAGTATCACCATAAAGGTAATTACCACAATGGTATACCACATAGATAAATACAACCAATGTATTACCTCAAATTTAAGGACTCATCTCACACATGGTATAACATAGTTATGAACGTAAAGACGATTAGATGTAACTGCAGAGTCATCTTACTCTATTAAGAGGAAGACCCATGTAGGATCCTAAATCATCAGACCCATGTAGGATCATAATACAACACACCCACGTAGGATCATATAGTAGGGCCACGTGGATTTCATAGAGTGGTACAAGTGGGACTCTCGAACATAGACCCACATAGTCTCCCAAAGCACAGACCCAAATATGATCCCTTTATCATATACATCCAGTCACATGGTTCCCTCATTAAGATCACTTGATTCTAGGAGGGTACGATCCTCAAGCCACATGTCGATGCTCTAAATGACATAAAGTCCCAGGAAGAAGTACCCACAATTACCATCATGTGATACGGTTCTCAAAGCAATAGACTGTGTGTCAATCATGCTTCCGATCTGTATGTTATTTCCTTTTAGTCCCGAGGGACTTGTTGGATTCGTGTTCGATCCAACCCGGCCATACCCCAACATTATCCAAAACTCAAGTGGTGTATACCAAAAGGACCGTCTCGATACATGGCTTCTAGTGCCAGATAAAGTTCATCCAATGGAAACCTGTAGGTCATAATATGGCCGATAGTACCAAAAGGGTCGAAGTGAGTTCGGGTCCGGACCGACCTGGTCAGACCGACCCGGCCAGCTGGGCTCATGGGTGGGCAGTCCGCCAGCGTCCTCTGCATGGCGCATTCATGATCTGTTCCATCACTGGGTGCTGGTAGTGCGCTGGCCACCCTCGCCTTGTCACTGTGACACAAGGGCGCAGCTCCGGCACGTCCGGTGGCGTGGATGCATGCCGCCACCTCCCCTTCTCTCTGTGGTTCACCACCCTTGCTTTTCCCAGGCCGATGGGCTGCGATCCTTCTCCAACAGCGCAGGCATGCCACTTTCATTGTCACGGCAGGCCGGAGTTCCAACCACAACTCCCAAGACCTTCAGTGTAGGACATCGGTACGGTAATCAACGATGTTCTTCTGTCACCTGGTGTCCCCTGGTGGCCCAATCTTCATTCCAAAAATTTCCAAACTCACCTCGGGAAGTCACTGTGATTCAATACCACCAATAATTCACATATATTGGGGAGAGTTCATTCCATGTTTGTTTGGCCCTCACCCTCCGTGTTAGTATGGTAACAAGTGACTTAAATGTTTTGAATCATAAAGAACGACATGAACATGGTATGATAGTATTCAAACAACAATAAACCCAACCTCTATAGCTCGTTAGATGCGTCACAAGATGAAGTCTGTGATGGAAATGAGGGTTCCAACTATCATCGCTTTCGTAAAAAAATTTCATAGTCGGTCTCATGCGTCATCCTCATTCTTGATTCCAATTCATTTTTTTCATTGGTGAGAGTGTTCTTTGTTGGAGGAATAGTTTCTCCAATGTTGTCATGACTCTCACATTTTTCCTACACTTCCCCAAGTCAACTAAAAAGTAATGACATCTTATTTAATTATATTTTATTAATTTAATTGGTGGTTGTCATTAATTATGTTCTATTTTCATAATTAATTAATGGAAGGTGGATCAATTAAAGTGGAGGAAGTCCAAGAGGTTTATCCCATTTAAGGGTGAGTTCATGAGAAGAGGTGGTCCCCACCATTTTATTCAAATTGGGGGTTTTCTAGTTCGGGTGGTCCCCAACTCTATTACTCAAATATAAAGGTTTCAAATGAAAAAAAATGTTAAATAATTTTATTTTTCTTCTCCCTCGAAAAAAGAGAAAAATTAACTTCCACCCTTGACCAAATACCATCGAGGTGAAAGTTTATTTATGTGAATATCACCACTGCAAGTTCAACGATGTCCTTGGATTTCAATTACGAGCACTGGTTCCAATGTTACAAAAAAACCCATTAGCATGTTTACTAAACGTACCTAAAAAAAGTTCAGAAAAATACATTTTGGGTACACTGGGTCTCAAAATCACGTGCTGTTAATTATTGGGGGCTCACAAAATTCCAATATAATTAAAACAATTACATGGAATTTATGGGTCTTTACATTCTCCGCACCTAAGGGAATTGCATCCTTGAAATTCACATCACAAAAACTTGGAAAAACAAGTGGGGATACTGAGCACGAATATAAGCCTCCCACTCCCAAGTGCTCTACTGAATGTTACTATGTTTCCAATGATTCGCGCACCGAATGTATCAATTTCCAATGAAGGACTCTCTCCTATCGATCCTCAATCTCCATTGGAACCTATGTAAACGTTTCCCCATCATTGATGTGCAGCTCACCCTAGTCAATGATGAGTGAAGGTTCCTACATGTATCTTCTCCACTAGGATACATGGAAGACGTTGGGCACCCAGTGCAGCTGAGATGGAAGAGATAAGCAGTAAGACACATCTATATGTCTGATGAGGACCTGAAAAGGTCTGATGAACCTCAGAGATAACATTTTCCACTGCCAAATCACTACAAACCTCATCAAGGTGAAGAACCTAGAATGATGTGGTCACCATAATTGACCTCCAGAGGTTTCTATCTCCGGCTAGCATAAGACTTCTGCCTACTCTGTGCTGTATTAATCCCTTCCTAGATGAACTGCATCTTTTCTGTGGTATCTTGTACCATCTCTGGTCCCATAAGTGTTTACTCTTCTAGGATAGTCCATCATAAAGGTGATAAGCATGGTCGGCTATACATAGCCTCAAAAGTGCCATCCCAATGGTGGAGTGATAGCGGCTTTTTTATTCAAACTCCACCAAGGTAAAGTGATCCTCCCAGCTATGACTGAAGTCATGGACGCAAACACGCAGCATGTCCTCGAGGGTCTGAATGGTCCACTCATTCTGGCCATCTGTTTGAGGATGGAATGTGGTGCTCAAATGAAGATGCGTCCTGAAAGACAACTGCAACCCCTTCCAGAGACAGTAAGTGAAACATGTATCATGAGCAGAGACAATCATCAAGGGAACTCCATGTAGCTGAACAATATCCTATAATAAAGGTGTCTCGTGATCTCTACTGAACGTTTCTATCTTATCTTTAGGAAGTGGGACAACATGGTTACTCCGTCGATGATCACCCATATAGAATCATGACCCCTGGATGTACGTGGAAGTCTTGTCATGAATTCTATAGATATCCTATGCCACTTCCACTCTGGGACCTCCAAAGGATGATCTAATCCTACTGGTACCAGATGCTCCATCTTTACTTGCTGACAAGTGAGGCACTGATAGACAAACTCTGCAACTGATTTCTTCATTCCTGGCCACTAGTGTTATCGTCAGAGATCATGGTACATCATCGCCACTCCTAGATGTACCACTAGATGGGATTTGTGAAACTCCCTTTACACTTCATTTCAATGTCACACTGGTACCATGGTACGCCCTCTGAAGAGGATGACGTGCTCCTCACCTTTAGAAAATCCATCAAATTATTTCTCTATGGATATATGAACACATTCAGCCTCACGGTTAGTGTCCCCACATTGCGCCTCTATGACTCGCTGAAGAAGTGGGAGAGTGACTGTTAGAGTCTGAAGAAAAGATGAACCATCTCGATCCACACAAGATATATGCAATGCAGATAGTGGATCTGTTGCCTCACCAAGTAGATGTATAAAAGATATCATGTTGATTGCATCTAGTACAATGTTCCCCTTCCCATGAGTATAGACTATCTCGAAGTCAAAGTCCAAGAGGAACTCAAGCCAACACCGCTATCTCAGGTTCAGGTCTTACTATGAGAAGATATACATGAGACTCTTGTGATCAGAGTAGACTGTAAAATGATCTCCAATAAAGTAATGATGCCACGTCTTCAAGGTGAAGACTACTGCTGCTAACGCTAATTCATGGGTTTGGTATTTCTGCTGATGTTGTCTTACCTGTCGAGAACCATATGTGATAATTGATCCCTTCTACATTAGGACACATCTGAGCCACATCCCTAATGTGTCGAAGTAGACTACTTACCCAAAGCACTCCTCTACAATCCTCAATATGAGGGTACGTGTAAGCCTCTACCTCAGCTCATGAAAACTTCGCTGGCATCTCTCCGACCAAACAAATTGTTTCCTCTTATTCATCAACACTGATAAAGGTGCTACAACTCTGGAAAAATCTGGCACAATCCTCTAGTAGTATCCAGCCAAACCCATGAAAAAATCATACCTCCGTCACACTCTTGGGTGGCTCTCATGAAAGTACAGCCTCATTCTTTACTGGATCCACAGAAACTCCAGCCTCCAAGATGACATGTCCCAAAAATTGAACCTCTTGAATCCAGAACAGGAACTTTGAGATCATACCATAAATACGGATTTCTCAGAGTGTGTCCAGAACTATCTGCAAATGATAGGCATGCTCCTCCTCAACAGCTGAGTTGATCAGAATGTCATCAATGAAGACCACCACAAAGAGATAAATATATGGCTGAAAGATCATGTTCATGAGTTCCATGAAAATAGCTGGAGCATTGGTCATGCAGAATGGAATAAAAAAAACTCATAATGGTCATACTAACATATGAATGCCATATTCTGCACATCCTCGTCTCATACTCTGAGTAGGTGATAGCCTGATCTGAGGCCTATATTTGAGAACCACTATGCTCCCATCAGCTGATCTAAGAGGTCGTATATCCTTAAGTGTGGGAACTTGTTCTTCACAGTCAGCTGATTCAGGCGCCGATAGTAAACAAAAAGTCTCAAGCTCCAATCAACCTTCTTTATTAACAAAACCGGGGCTGCCCAAGGAGAAAAATAGGGTCAGATGAATCCCTTCCCAGGTAAGCCCTTTTACAGTACCAACTGCTCACAAAGCACCACAAGAGCCATTTGATACACTAGTGTAGATATTGGTGCTATCCTAGGGTACAAGTCAATGTAAAAGTCAATCTCTCTACGAGGATATAGACCCAAAAAATTCTCAGGGAAGACATATGCATACTGGTACACCACTACTGGATTACTCAGACTCTATACATCTACCGCTCTAAGGGTAATCCTAGCCAACTGATGAGTGATCAGCTGTACTCTCCTCCATGTAAGTCCAACATGTGCTGAAAAGGCTCCATTCATGTCGGTGAAGGAAAAAATAGTTCGATCAGTGAGGACACACCACACTTTGTGAATAATATAGCTAATCTGAACATGGAATGTAGATAACCTGTCCATACCAATAATGAAGTTGTATAGCCCCATCACAGCTACTAGGAGATCCATGACAAAGCTCTTGCCTCCTAGAGTAAGCTCACACTACCATCACCAGTTCGTTATCATCAAATTCTATCCCGTAGGAATCATTTGCCATAAGGATCGAGCCAATGGCTCCATCAGAATATCTATGCTCTGAACGAGGAATGTGGAAATAAAATAATAAATGACACATGTGTCTATATTTACTGCAGCTAAGGTGGAGTACCGTGAGAGGTCGATGAGACCCGCTGAGTACTGATCCACAGTCATGCTACCCTGCTACAGATGAAGAAGCTCCAAAATGCACATGATGTGAATGGGAGCTGGGAGAAACTCTGCCCTAAACAGGCTCTAAAGTCTACCCAGAGAAGTGTCACCTCGTTGTGAACCTGGAGCATTAAGCTCCACCATATTCCTGTTTTTTTCTGTAGAATCTTGGCAGCAAGGATCAACATGAGATGAGTTGTTTTCCCTACTTGTCGGAAGACTCTCACCATGGCCTCCAGCCAATCCTCAAACTTATGTGGGCCCATCTCACCCATTAACCTAGCTGGCCTCTGTTGCTGGAACTCGGGAAACACACTCATACAGTGTACACTCTCCATAGATAGGGTTGGTGTCATCGGTGGCCCAATGGGTAATGGTACTACTGGTGCCTCTACTTGTGCCCCTTATGATAATAGGCCCTACATAGTGGCCTCGTCGCTTGGTGGGCTATCATCACATAATATTCATAGAACCCGAGCTGGGTTTCTCTGTGGGGGAATCCTCCACGATTAATATGTTATACCTGTGAGTTTACTCAAAGATATCACAATGAAATTTTTTTTAGAAACATACATGCAATCCGTGTTTTCTAGCACTCAGCCAGAAATCAGAAGTCTGGGTCTTGGTGTATGGAGACGTCAGCCACCACACCAACACTAGATTCACCAAACTGATAACCACAGTCATATAAAATTTACACTATTTCCATTAATAGATTAGAGTCCACTTGACTATGGTAAAACTGAGTCTGCAGATACCAATTTGTCACGACCAGTCCCTCGGGGTCCATGTTGTGACCACCCCAAACCCACCATCCATCGGCCAGTGGCTAGCGACTAGCACCGAAAGGCTTATTCTCTGAAACCGAGAAGGCATTGGATTTATAAATTGTAGACAAACTCAACCAAGCACACAAAAAAAATTCTAACACAAGTAAACTATATATTAAAAACATCAGGTGCTGAATGAAAAAGGGGCCAGAATACAGGCCCAACAAGAATGTACAGGAAAACATAATAGTACAAGTAAAATGAAACAGCTCCTGTGAACTCCCACCAAGGACCCTACATGAAGGGTAGGTACATCTCTCGAATGGTTGTCTTTGTGGTACGCCTCATCTAATTTCCACCGCCAAGCTGGCTCCATTTTTTGGTACTCTCTTCCTCAGTCAGTGCTATCTGTCATCTTCACCAAACACAACAAGGTGCGTGCGTAGCTCATGCAGGGGTGAATATAATGATACCTGGTTGGGACCCGGAGACCATCAATGGTATAAAAAACCCGCAATGAATTAACTGCAAATTCTAAAACATCTGACAACCCTACTTATGTATATTCCCATATATATATACCTATGTTATCAAGTATACCAATCTCATTCATGAGGAAACAAAAGGTCCAACTCAAAATCCCAAACAACTATTCTAAAAAATAAGGAATACCAGGAAGGTAAAACAACAAATGCATGTACCATAATGGTAGCACCACATAAAAGAATACAATAATGTTATCACCATGAAGGTAAGTACCACAAAG
Source organism: Viscum album (assembly GCA_963277665.1). Taxonomy (NCBI): domain Eukaryota; kingdom Viridiplantae; phylum Streptophyta; class Magnoliopsida; order Santalales; family Viscaceae; genus Viscum; species Viscum album. The sequence continues at coordinate 32,585,556 of OY728159.1, forward strand.
TTACACCACATGGAAGAATACAAAAATTGTATCACCGGGAAGGTAAGTACCACAATAATACACCACATAGAATAATACCACCATGGTATTACCCCGAAGATAAGGAATCAACTAACACAAGGTATAACATAGGTATAGGAGTAAATATGATTAGATGTAACTACTGAATCATATTAGCCTGTTAAGAGGTAGACCCGCGTAGGATCAAAAATCATCAGACCCACATAGGATCCTAATACAGTAGAACAACGTAGGACCCTAGAGTAGTCCCACGTTTATTTTTTAGAGCGTTCCAAGTGGCACTCTAACACATAGACCCACGTAGGATCCAAAATCATAGACCTACATATGATCCCTTTATCATGTTACAGCCAACCACATGGTTCCCCCCAGTAAGCTCACTTGATTCCAAGAGAGTCCACTCCTCATGCTAGATGTCAATGGTACAACTACCACGAAGTCCCATGATGATTTATCCCAAAGGACCACCACGTGATAGGGGTCTCAACATAAATATTGTGTGTCAATCGGACACCGATCTATATGATATTTGTCTTTTAGTCTCGAGGGCCCTTTTCGATTTGGGTCTGATCCAACCCGACTATAACACAACATTATCGAAAACTCATATGGTATATAATAAAAGGACCGGTTCGATCCAAGGTTTTCGGCGATGTAGACAGCTCGTCAAACAGACACCCGTAGAACAAGATATGACCGAAATAACAAAAGGTGTCCCTGTTGGTCTGGGTCTGGTCTGACCCGGTCAGACTGACCCAGTCCGACCCAGCCTGGGCTGACCCGTCCCAATTCAGGTTGATCTGGCCCAACCAGAGACCGGCCCGCTGGGTCCAGCCTAGCCCACCGGTGCGGCCAGCGGTACCGTGGACCACTGGGCTAGCGGCCGACCGTGTCCGCGCAGCTCGGTCTTGCGGTGCGAAATCACCGGGGGTCGGCGGCGGGCCGACCACCCTCTCCTCGCCACCACAGTCCAAGATGGAAACTCCTGCACGTTTGGCAGTGCGGACGTGCATCGCTGCCTCCCCTTTGTGTGTTCGTCCATTGCATGCAGCAGACCTTGCTTTACCAAGACCGATGGGTTGCAACCCTTCTTCGATGGCGTAGTCGCACTCCTCTCGACATCATGACCGACATGAGTGTCGACCAACTTCCCCGATCCATTTAGTATTGGTCTCCAGCACAGTCGACATTCTTCGCGTCACCAGGTGTGCCCCGGTTGCCCGATCTTCATTCTGAAAATTCCCTCACTCGCCTCAAGACGTCGCTGATGATTCAAGAACACCCAAAATTCACATATGTTGTAAAAGGGTCAGTTCGTGTTTTTTCCCCACCCTCTACATTATAATAGTATTAAGAAGCTTATATGTTTCTGAATAATGAAGATAAAAATGAATGGGGTAACTGAGTATACAAACAGTAATAAACCATACCATGATTGCTTGTTGGATTTGTCATGAAATGAAGTCAGTGAAGGAAATGAGGGTGCCAACGATCGTCGATTCTACAACAGGCTTTTGAATATGGGCTCGTGCGTCCTCCTCGTTCTTCATACAAAAGTATGTTCCTCGTTGGTGAGAGTGTTCTTTGTTGGAGGAAGAGTTTTTCCAATGTTCTCCTTACATTTACCTTTTACAAACACTTCCCAAATTCCATCAAAAAATAATACCCAACATATTAAAATAATTTTTATTAATTTAATTTGAGGTGTCAATTAATTATGTTGATATTTTCAGAATTAATAAATGGAAGGTGGCACAATTAAGGTGGAAAAGTTACAAAAGTTATCTCCCATTAAAGGGCAGTTCAAGGGTTGGGTGTTCCCCACCATTGAATTCAAATTAGGGGATTTCTAGTTCTAGTGTTCCCCACCTACATTAATCAAATGGGGATGTTTCGAAAGAAAACTAAAATGTAAAATAATTTTATTTTTCTTCTCCCTCGATAAAGTGAAAAACTAACTTCCACCATTGACCTACTATGGTTGAGGTGAAGTTTTCCTTAAGAGAATATGGGCTTCGTGAGTTCAAATTTGTACTTGGATTTCAATCTCTAGCACCGGTTCAAAAGATACAAAAACCTACTCTCATGTTTACTGAACGTACCTGAAAAAAGATAAGAAATTAATTTCAAGAAAACCGAGCATCAGAATCCCACGCTTTGAATTTTGGTTTAATCGTAAAATTCCCATAAAAAAATTACATTCAATTTCTTATTCATTAAATAAAAAAAATATTATGATTATAATTTAAATTTATGATTTCAATACATGATGAAAAAATTGTTTATATGAAAAAATCATTTTTAAGTAAAAATCGATTTTTTAAAAAATTGACATATTAAAATATTTCAATATACAATAAATGTATTAGGTATAATAAAAATTAATTGAATAATTTTTTAAAACAATAAAACTAATAATTTTGCTTTTTCGAAATTTTAAATGAATATATAGTTACCAGAAAAATCATTATATTTCACTTTTCATTGAAAAATATGTATTTTTAGAAAAATATAAAATTTTATCCATAAGCTATTTTTTATTAGGATTTATCAAATTATTTCATGCATATTAAAAATAATTTCACATATATTGAGAAATTAATTATAATATTCACTCATAAAATGAAATAAAATCCACATTAGAGGAAAACATATTTTTTCAACAACAAAATTACCATTAAATAAAGTGAATTCTTATTTTATAAGTATAAATCAACAAATTTGTATTGATTATGACCTTAAATTATATTTCATAATTTGGGAAGTCCTATTAATTATCTCCAATTAAATGAATATTTTATAATGATCATATGTAAATAATTATATTTTTTGGATTGTTTAAGCATGATATTGAGTGTTATACACATAATCAAACATACTATCCTTAATTAAAAATTTCAGGGTGTTACAAGATATTTGAATTAGTGGGATTATATTATAAAGAGTCTCTATTTAGTATTATAATAATGTTTTTTGTGGTCGAAAGTGATTCAATCAATTGTATAAAATATTTGGTGTTAGTATATGAGTTCTAGGTGTATGACGACATGGATGTTGGTAGCACTATGTGGACATTGGTTATACAAAAAAAAGTATAGGGTGATAAATTGATCAGAATTTATATTTTATTCAATGAAATATTTATGTTATTAGTTTTTAGAAGTTCACTTATATATTTATTCATGTGTTACTTAATCATTACCCATGTCTCTGGTTCAATTGATGTATTGTTCACTTTGGTTGGAATAATAGTGATGGATCATTAAACCATGGATTATTATTTAAGTATATATCATACATGTTAGGGGTAATTTTTTTGGTGGATAATCAACGTGTTAATTTTTACTTAGTGAACAATAAATCTTTTAGAGATTTTTGATTTGATGATATATCATTCTTATTGTGACTCATCATTCAGCCATATTTTTGTATGGATAGTTAACATTGTTCACTATGAGGTTCATCAATATCTAACATTATTATCTAGATAGTGATACATAATTAACATTATTACACATCATTTTATTATGAGAATGTCATTTTTTGGTAGACCATGTTCCTAAGGACTGTGTTTCTGTGATGTATCATTCACCTTAGGTATATTATGACATCGATATATATATAACTGGAAGACATATTGTTATAATGTATTTATTATTAATATGTAATACAACCATAGTATTGGTATGTTTTTAGTGATGCATCATTTTATAGGAGATACATTATTAACCCAATTTATGGATGACTAATTGATACATTAATCCCATTGGGGTGTGATTTGATGATGCTTAATTGACAGTAAAGACTGTATTAGTGATAAATATTTCACTATGAATGTTGAATTTTTTTTTAAATATATCATTCACTGAAATATTTTTTGATAATATCATTGATGAAACCAATTTTGGAACTAGATTAAGAAGATATGATTTGACCTTTATGACGGCTATGTGTGTCACAACCATTTTTTGGACTCCATTTATTCATGGATTTTGATTCTTTTTCTCTGTAAATAGGTGTGATGGGTCTCAAATTTGGGAGGTAGTATTTTATTTATATATTTTCTACATTTTCATTTTTGGTATATTAGTGTTTTTGGGTAAAAATCTGTAATTTGGGTCACACAATGGTTGGCACATGATTAGTAGAAATAGTACTACCCCTACCTAGGTAATTGTGTTGTAGGTTATGGTTTTTGGATAAAAGTTACCACATGGATTCAACACGTTATGTTAGGTTTTATAGATTAACTGTGTTCTAGGTGCCTCTTAGGGATAGAGGGGTAGACATACTCTAGGTAGTTTGAAAAACCATGCGAGGTAATCGTATGCGATGTCAATGTAATTAAATTATGGAAAATAACCATTGTTTTCTCTCATTATTTATCCACAAATTTCCAGTCATTATACCCTTATGGGATTTGTAGCCATGTTCTCTCCCTCCACAATTTACTATTCCCTTGTACCTCAATATTATGGTGGTTTTGGTTATGATTGGTCGTTGAATATTCATGTAAGTGGTTTCCCCCTTGATTTCTCAGTCTTTTTTGCTTTCTCTTTCTCCCTTCAGGTGTTCTTAATTTCTAGTGGGTTGTATAAACTAGGGGGTTTTCTTTTTTCTTTTTGAGTGAGATATTGATATTTATTGTTAGATCATGACATGTATGGGTCTTTTGTTGGTGTAGTTGTTGTTTCACCTCAATTTCTAAAAACTTCTATGTGGGAGGTACATGGTTCAATTCATGGACATTTTTATAATATTTTAATAAGATTTATTGTCTTTATAAATGTGTTCTACGAACTTATTATGTGGTGAGAAATGTGTTAAAAAATAATTTTATAATGTTTATGAGATGAAAATGGACTTCATAAGAAATTGTAATGTTTTGTGTGTAGTGTTTCATAAAAGGGTATTATAGCTTGAGTGGAAGGTGAAGAATGTATTTTCTAAGGAACTTGATTTGGGAATATGTAGAAAATGGGTTCTTAGTGGAAAATGGATTATTTTATGCATTTTGGTTGATGTTTTCACCTTTAAATATGAATTGTATTAATGATGTAAAGAATATTTTAAAGTAAATCAGGATAATGTATGGATTTATAATGGTATTTGTTCATGAAAGTGGTTAAATTTATGTTTTGTCTTTATTATGATATTTTCCAGAGGGGTTTCATGAATTGTAAAAGTGGTGAAAAATGTGCTCATAAAGGGTTTTGGTGTGTATGGAATGAAAGGTGTTCATTTTGTAAAAAGGGTGTAATTTGTGAATATGATATGTGAATTTTGGTAATTTAAGTATGATGTTAAAATGGAATTAGTTAGACGGAATAAGGGGTATCTATGAACATAGACTAGTTCTATTATGATAGTTATAAATAAGTGTATTTTCCTTATTTCACTTAGATGGATTGATGAATACAACACTAAATAAACATGTATGATGATTATATACCACTAATCAATTGGGGTGTCCCCTCCTTGTGGCTCGTGCATGAGAAATATTATAGTTGGGGTAACTATGCCCACTTTCATCGATGTACGAGGCTATAGTGTCCCACATGAGCGAGATTCACCCTACGGATTTACACATGGTACTATATTTTTTCTAATTTGATGTCATGACATCCATCAGAATATAGTGGACTTGGTTGTATTACATTTTTATGTATGTTTATTTTAGTAAAGGTTCCTTATGAATTGTTACATTTAAATGTGCTTTGAAAAAAAATGTTATTATGCTTAAAATGTTTTCTTAAAAATGTTTTTAATCCTACTTTAATTAAAGAGAATATTAATTTTTCATAATTTTATAGATTATAATACTTTCTTTTGGGTTGTATCCTAGTGGACTTTGGATCACACCCAATATACACCATTGGGTGTTTGTAGAATTTGTTATATGTACGACTGAGGCAAAGGAAATATGACACCTAGAGAAATTGGTGGTACAAGTTTATAGTGTTCCACATATTATAGGTATTGATAGTGGTGGATTGAGGGAGATGTGCCTATTGTTTCATGGTGGTTTTTTAGACATTTTGTGTATCAATTCATTATTAGTATTTTGGATTTTTGTTAAAATCATAAAACACTGAATATAATAATTTTCATTCCTTGTTTTGTTATGGTTATTTAGTTTTTAATTTCATTATTTTGGAAGATATTTATGCTTATCATAATAGATGAAATCATTCCCATGGAATATTTTTGATACCCAATGAATATGTGGTGATCCCGTGGGTATTGGGAACTCCCTATAAAAAATTTCATGGATCAGGGAAGGTGTTGGGTTAAATGGAACTCTGTTTTGGTTCATTGAAAAATGGTATAGGGAAGTTCAAAATAATTTTGGATCATGTTATTTAGGGAAGAGTATGGGCAAACCAGAGCTGAGATTGTTTGTAATTAATGATTTTATTACAAGAAGGTTGTTTGTCTAGTACTCCTCGGAATGGGACTCTAGTTTCATTGGAATGTTTGGTTTCTTTTGGTTATGGTTGGATGTTTGTGTTTGGAAATGAATAGAGAGGTGGTATAATTGTTTCCTTGATCTTACAGGTCTAGAGAAGACATGTGGAGTCAAGGAAAAGTCTTATAATACCATCAATGATGTCTGGGTGATTGGTGTTTTACCACCGACCATATGGCCAAGTCACCTACAAACACCTTTTTCCTCTTGTAAATTGTTTTTAGACTTCTTGTGTTCTGAAAATTCTTTTGAAAACCCTTATTTTTTATTTGTGAAAAGCTATATTTTATTGTGGGAAAGGTTTTGTCTTAGGAATATGAATAATGTGTTTTTTGAATCATTTTGTTGAAATTTTTAGAAACGAGGAAATTTATATACGATTTATTTTAATGAATTGGGTATGATTTCAATTATAATTTTATTTTTATATAATTGAATCTTTTGGATTATTGAATGTATTTTTTTTGAATAGATGAAGTATTTTCAAGATGGGGTGTGGACTTTATTATCAAATGGATTTTGTTGAATAGATGAAAAAATATTTACAATGGGATGATAGGTTTTGGAATATTGTGTGTAGTTTGAAAATGGGTTTTGATTCAGGGGTTTGTGAGATATTAAATTGTTTTGTGAAATATTTAATATTTAGAGTGGATTTGGAATTTGATGTATGGATTGTATGTTTTTTCTTAAAAATGTGAAAAGGTTGTTTTAGAGTTTGGTATTTCTATAGGTGGCCAAATTCATAGGATATGTATTTAATGGTGGATGAGTGGTGGGTTTGGCATGAGAATATGAATATGTGGGACTCCATGGAATACATTTATTGATTGAGAATCACACCATTCTTGTTTTTTTCAAAGATTATTTTAAGAGAAATCCTGTGTTTTGATAACAAATATTTGTGTGGTGTATCTGTTTGTGATTTTAGAATTTTGATTGCAATGTGATTTGAATTATAATACTCTTATATTTTAAATTGTGTTTGAAGTATTATTTCATATAGATATGTTAGTTTTGAGATAATGGTTAGTTGGGCTTTTTGAAGAATGATTTATGAAGCTTTTTATTAGGTTACCTCTTGTGTTATTTAAATTTTTTGAACTGATTTTTGACAAATGAATTAGTCTTTACTGAGTTACTCATCACTTTGTTTCCAAGTGAATTCCCTTATAATGATTCTATGGATATTTGTTTTTTGGACTACTAGTTTTTCACCATTTGTACAACCTTCATTTGATCAGTCCATAGAGACCCTTCATTATTTTTGGATGATGAAAATTACAATATTTAATTGTTAGGTGGTCCCTCTTGAAGTGTAACAGTGGACATAGAATGTTGAATGATACTTTAGTTTCTTTGAGTATTCTATGTCTATACAGGGGAATCTTTTCACCCTTACTCTAATGGTATTATGTGAAATTGGTGAAGAAAAATTAATATAATGGGAGGTGGCCTAAGGAAGTGGGTGTTGGCCATCGTTTTAAAAATACCTTAGGTATTTCATCATATTCTATTAGGTGTGGGATAAATCAATTTCATAAGTGTCACAAGTTTAGTTATAAGAAGTCATCATGACCATTTTTTTAAATTTTTTACTGTTTAGGGATCAGTTTAAATGACCATTTCTATATAATTCCTCCTAATTTTCAATGGTCATTTTTTGTGGCGCTTGGTATTATCATGTTCTCTTCACAATGAAATAGTTGATGTCTTGGAAATATTTTACAATATATTTTTTAATAGAAGCATGTCATTTTATAGGAATTACTCATTTCTCTATTTTAAATAGTAGCTTCTTCCGTGAGTTCTTGATAATGTTTTTCACATGTGACTTTAAAAAGGTATAATTCATGTGCATCTTCTAATCCCATTTTTGGGTGTATGTTCCATGTTGAGATGATATTAGTTCTATAGAGTGTTTGGATCACTTTGGTTCTTCCTAGAGTGATGTGTGGTCACTTATAAATACATTTAAAGTGTTATTGCAAGATATTTTTGATTCCTAACTACGGGGTAAGAGATTATTCCCACATTAAGTCTCCATTCGTAGGTGCTTGAGTGGAGCAGGTTTATAGTCAGGAATTGCATGGGTGAGAGGGACCTCAGTCTAGATTAGGATTCAATATTGGATATGTATATTTGAAGCTTCTCTTTTGTAACTAATTTGTTTTTGGAAAGGTTCAATTTTATGGGCATTGGAATGAAGGCCTCGTTCTTCATTGAAATCTGTGTGGGTGGAAGAGGTCATATTTAATTATATGGATTCATCGTTGTCTTGGTTTCTTGAACTCCAATGGTTGTACCTCATTGGATATTAATCTCCATATGATTTTATGTGGAAAACCATGTATAATAAATTTGGTTTTGGTAGATGCAGAATATTTTTAGGTTAGAATATGTAAGGTTCCAATGATAGTTTTCACTGCTTGGTTATGTTTTTTAGTTCTTATGGTGCAGATTTCATTCAGGCCTCCCCATGATGATAATTTCATTTCATTTCCGGTGTTGTATTAGAAGTGGGCAGTCTCATATTGGGCTATCTGTTTCTAAGTTCCCCTCTTGGGTGAATGTTTATGTTGTAGTGAACCAATGGGTTTGGTGAGGTAATATTATTGAACTATTTTCTGATATTTTTTTGGGTTCATTTGTTTGTTTCAGGTTAGTTGTGTGAATTTTTTAATTTCTAAAGTTTTTTTGGCCAAATAGGATTGATTGTGAAATTTGATAATTCTTTTCGTTTGATCAATCTACAGGCGGTGTTGTTCATTTCTATTGGAAGAAGTCATATGATAGGATGAACGTGCAAGCCTCCAACGATGAAATTTGTGAACCTATTTATCTATTAATGTTGTTTTTGTTTTCTACTCATTTGATGGATGTAGGGAGTCTCCTTAGGTGGTATAGGATTATCATTTTTTTCAAACTGATCCATATTTTGGATTTCTATGGAGTAAAGTGTTATGGTGGGTATAATTGTCACTCACATATAATTATTTTCATTTTGGGACCTGATTCATTCTTGGAGTTTTATTTTTCTCTTTGGAACTAGGAGTGACATGTTTGACATTTTTGAGTTGTTATTTTCATTATTTCTATTCTATTTTCCCCTCGTGGGGTTTCATGGTGTTATTAGTGAAAATGTGAAATTTGGACCCTAAAACATGGGGCACATGGTTAGAAAATGATTAGGAGAAAGAATATTTCCTTGTCCATGTAACAATGTAGTTGGTTGAATATTTCTGACAGAATCTATGACACTACTTCTACATGGTAAGTCAGGCTCTGAAGACTAACCATGTTGTAGGTGCCTATTAGGTAGATAGGGGCACATGATCTCTTTATGGTTTGGAAAATAATGTCGGCTAACCATGTGTGATGTACATGCCATTAAATCTTTATCAAATGACCTTTTCCTCTAAATATTTAACCCTCAATCATGTCCCATTCAACCCTTACAAGATTTTAATCCAGTTGGGCTACCTCTATTATTTCCTTGGGCCCTTTTACCTCAGTATTTGGGCAGTTCTGTCCCCGATTCTTCACAAGAGTCATCCATTATGTGGTTTCTCACATGCTTTCTTCCTCTCTTTAATGTTTCTCTTAAACCCATATTTAGTAACAAATTTAAAACAAGTTATATAACATCGGTAGGGGTTTTTTCATGTCTTCTTGAGTGGGATCCTGATGTTGGTTGTCAGATAGTTTTGTTATTAGGGTCTCATGGTTAGGTTATTGTGGTTTCACGATTTTTTTTGAAATTTCCATGTAAGGAGTAGGTGCTCTATGACTTCACATTTTTAGATGCTTTTAACATGCTTTTGTGTCTTTATAAATTCATTTTATGGATTTATTGTCTTATATATAATGTGATACAAATGTATTTCGGCAAGATTATGAGATGGAAATGGTTTATATAAGGTAAATGGTTATGTTTTGTTTATATTGGAGTGTAACATTTCACGAAAATGGTTTTATGCCTTATGTGGAAATTATAAATTGTATTTTCTTAGGCACATTAGGTGACAATGTGTTTTAAATGGGTTTTAAATGGAAAATGGATTATTCTTGGCATGTTGGTTTTCCTTCATCCCTATTAAATGTGAATTGTGAATTATATAAATGAAATAAATCATGTTTTAATATGAATTTTTTTTATGTGTGGATTTAATATAGATATTTCCCATTAATGTAGTTTAAATGATTACACGACATTCATATGATAATTTCAAATGGGGATTCTTGAAATGTACAATTGGAGAAAATTTTGTTCATAAATGGTTTTGGTGTGTAAGAAATAGAAGGTATTATTTTGAGAAAATGGGTGGAAATTATGAAAATGTTTTTTGAATATGGTGATTTTTGTGGTAGGTGAAATGGGATTGAGTAGAAGTGAATCCCAGATATCTAGGTGGGAATAATAGTTATAGTACGGTATGGATTCAGAAGTTTTTTTACTGATTTCACATAGCTAGAATGATGATAACAATACTAAATAAAAAAGTATGATGATTTGAGACCACTAAACCCTTGAGGTTTCCCCTCCAAGTGGACTGTGCATGAGAATGTTGATGGTTGTGGTTACTATGCCACCATTCTCTATGGTAATTTGATTTATTGTCTCACTTGAGCTAGACTAGCACTATGTATTTACCAAGGGTTCTCTCTTATGGCTAATGTGATGTGGTGCCTTCCATTAGTAGATAATATATCCTAAATGTATTTCATTTTTAACCATGATTATTTTAGTGAATATTCATCTTCAAATATAACCTTTAAATGTGTTTTGTGGAAAATGGTTCTTCTCCATAAAATGTTTGTTTGGAAAAATCATTTAAAGACTTCTTCCATGAGTTAGCATGTTAATTTTTATTTTAATGTTTTCACATGTAATTTATTTGTGTTTTATCCTATTTTTATTTGGATCACACATTACAAAAAAAATTTAGTCTATGTAGAATTTGTCATATGTAAGACCCAATTAAAGGTATGACGAGTTAGGGAGACGTCATTGGTTCTGGTTTCTATTGTTTTTCATACTATACGTATTGGTGGTGGGGGCTTGATAGTGATTTCAATTATGTTTCTAAAAGGATTCTGGGATTTATTCCATTTAAATTTTTCTTAGTATTTTCATTTATTTGTTAATATCATAAAACAATGAATTTTGAAATTTTCATTTCTTGTTTGGTTATTGTCATTCAGTTTTGTGAATATTTTCTGGTTATTTATGCCTATCTAAATTGGTGGAATCATTTATAAATCATAATATTAATACCCAGGAACTAGTTTCCAGCCCATAAGGATTATTAATTCCCTTCAGGACATTTCATGGACCGGGTCAGGTGTCGGGTTAAATTACACATTGGCTTGGATCATAAACCTTTGAGTACCCAACAATGTGATGAGTGTATGAATGTGAGTTTTTGACCTAAAATTTCATTCCTTAAATTAATGAATTTAAATATTGTTTATGAATATGAAAATCCTTAGTTGTATTATATTTTTTTTATGATCATAGTGTATAGGGGAACAATAGAACACAAGTAGATGGATGATTGCAAGGTATCATATTCTAACAACCCGAGTAAATGTGGAAATATTTTATATAATAATTTGGGTTATAAATATTTGTCCAAGGTGAGTATATGGAGTATATGAGTGTCCATTTTATATTTATCGTGTCATATTTATTTTTGATTGGATTATTTATTGAATGGTCTCACATATTTTGTGGTACAACATGACATTCATGATGTAGATTTTTCTAAAACATGGTCATGTTACTTATTTATTATAATTTTTTAATTATAATTCCATTTGATATAATTTAATGTGATTATTATTATGGTTATATTTTTTATTGGTTTTTATATTTGTAATTAAACCAGAGTGTATTGTATCCCCACATGTCGAATGGCATTACACATTAGTATTAGTTCTTCTGTTTTTGATTTTTTAGTATTTGGGTTCATAATATATTAAGGTAACACTTTTAATAACAGTTAATGGATTTTATTATTGGAAAAATCCAACACATGAATAATATTAAATTAACAATTCATTGTGGAGTTTTATTACAAAATTTTCATTGTTTGTTTTTTTTATATATTCCACTGTTTGTGTTTGTTTTAATGATGGATTCCTCTTAAACTACAACAGAAATATGTGTGTATTCCAATAAAATTTTTTGTACATTGGTTAAAAAAATATGTGAGTGATCTTATGTGATCAATATGTGGTTTTTTATATAGGAATTTTTTTAAAACCTCATTAATAACATATTTAGTATTTTCTCAAATAAAATAATATAAGTGATAATTTTAACAAAACAAGGTGGTTATATTCTATTGATATGAATTGATGTTGGAAAATATAATTAATATTAAAAAAATGTGATGAGGAATATGACCATAGAGTTGGATATTTTGGAAGAAGATTCATCATATATATATAATCCATTTGATGAGTGTACTGAAATGTGATTTACCTTATAGTATTTAGTATGAAATATGTATGGTTGCCTCATCAGTTATGACCTAAAAGAGTAATGTATAATAACATTATGATAATTATTAATTTCAATGAGATACAAGATAAGACATTGGATGAATTAGGGTACATTTGAAGAATAAAAACAAAATTTTCACTATTTGACATGGAAAATGAATTTTGACTGCATCTTGAATGTCAAGGGATACCATAGACATGTATATGACTTTATTGATGGGAAGTATATGTAAATGATTTTGGGTAAATGATGGATTCATGTGAGGTTCTATTGAGTTTATGGTATAGGAATTTATGGAATGACATGGATATGTGTTGGGGATGAAAGAATGATCAATGATTTCTGTGAGTGATGCAATTTAAATTCATGAGAGTCCTGGTAAATTATTTTATTAATCATAAGAGATTATGACTAATGGGATATGACTCATAATGATATTATGAAAATTATTATATTATGTAATGATAGGTTATAATCCTTTCCTAGATACATGGTGAGTTTACAGCTATGGATGTTGGGCACCACTATGGGTGGTTCATGGATACACATTTACCGTAAGAACAATTATTTTAAGCATACTCAACATATGAGGTATATGAAATAGTGTGATATATAATTTCCATTGGAACAATGACATCTGGTTAGGTTGTGTAAATTAACCCTTGGATGAAATACGAGGTATTATAATGGATGGGAATTGAAAACTCTATATGTTAGAATGAGTGTGCGTGGAGTTAATGTGACTTATAGTTATATTTCCTGAAAATGGTTCGAAATGTTTAATTATTGTATTTTATTTTATCTGAGTGAGTGGGATGTGCTAATTTGATTATTTGGTCGGTCCTTATAGAATGTCTAGGATATATTGACTTTATTGTTACCAATATATCATGATATAGTCCAGGAATCATTTTTTCTTAGTATTGTTAGAGATGGTACATGGAATACTGATCAAACTCACTAATTGATGACACTTGGGGTTTGATTCAGGGTTATGATATTGTCAAATGGATTGACTCTATATCACTTGGAATATAGATATAAAAAAGGGTGTTCATTATTTATTCTATATTGGTTATTTGTTTGATAATTGTTTTCTCAAAGGATGGTTTAGATATGTTTGACTAATCAGAACATTTTAAATAAGATTTGGCTAGTTCATGTGATATAGTTTCTATAGTTCAATGGAAATATGATTGAGGTTTTATAAGAATATTTCATATCAAATTTTCATATATCATTTTATGGATGATCTATGATACTTTTAATAAATAAAATGGGGTGTGATAAATTCCATATTTTAGGGTATTCCAATGGGGTTAATGACTCAATGTGAATAATTGAACCATACGTGTTCCTGAATTGTGGTGATCCAGGAACCCGTGTGAATATGAAATATTTATAATCAGTTTTTTTTGTAATTAGTATTTCATAACATAAGAGTATTATTGTTATGATTAATTTCATTGGATTAGTGTCGAATATATAGAAAAAATTTATAGAAAAAATTGATCAATAGTGAAATTAAGAGTTGTTGAATAGTGAACCACGATTATATAGACTATAGAGTGTTGCTAGAGAGTTCGAAAATTTAGTAGATAGAAATTTTTATGAATGTTCAGGCTCATTGATTATGAATAAAGAAATATTTTCCAAGGGAGTGAACAAAATTGGGTTTTTTAGATATGAATATTGTATCTGTCGTATGTATAGACAGAATTTGAGGTGATGAATAAAAAAACCATAATTTGGTAGTTGTGAAGGATTAATGTTATCCCTTGGATGAATTCATAAAATATAACATTGGTAAATGGTAAAATAAATTATATATATATTCATTGATGAGGATAACATATGGAAAAAATGTTTGGTAATTGATTGGGTTGAGTTATGGGTTATGGTCTAATTGAATTACTGTATTTATGTTTTAGAAATAGAATAGTTGGATGAGTGGTTTTGTGAAATGTTATAACTCATGAAATTAATGAAGAAATGTATGGAATAATGATTCTTTTTTATATGCTTATTACATAGGGTGGGAGATTTTTTTCTAAATATTTAGAAGATTTATAGTTGGGGCATCAAGCACCTAATTTTCTGGTTCAAACCATCAATTTTAACAATTAGTGTTTATCATCTATGAATTAGAAAAATATTATTCCCACGAAGTGTTGGTAATCAATGTGGAGGTAGTTAAATAATCCATTTCTATGATTTTATGGTCACTATGTTTTCCAAGATAGCTGGTAAAAAACATACCATGTTTTGTGATTTATACAAGATTGAACATGATGATTCTGATAAGAATTATTGAACATTGTTTCCTGGAAACACATTGTTTTTATTAGCTAGAGAAAGATTCATTTATATTGTTGGGTAGTTGGATTGGATCATATTTCATACTAGCATGGCCATAAATTTTTAGAGATAATAAATGTGGAATACATAGAATGTTAATAACTAAGTCAATTTAAAAAAAAATAGATACAGATACTTTACAGATGATAGTTGTTGTGGTGTAGAGGATTTAATAGCCTCTATATTTTTTTAGCAATAATGGAGTTGGGGAAATGTAAATTTGAATTCATAGAGCCTCCAATATAAATTTTAAATTATCAATTATGTTAAAAATGATTTGAATTTATGAATGCATTATATTTTTTTAAATGGAAGTTTATAATGTGGTAGTTTTTTTGGAATGTAAGTAACACATATTTATGGGATTCAAGAGATTTAATGTGTATCTTTGTGTATATAAAGAGACATTATATTCCTTGTTGTGTGGAATTTGGTACTTGATTGGTATTTTAATAAAGGTGTCCCCATGATAGGGTCATCAAATTATCAGTTACATGCAACAAGTACCATGTTTGGCACTAAATAGAAATATTTCATAGTACTAACACCTTCTAGGTCCTTTTTTCAATATATTGAATATGGAAATTAGGGTTTAAAAAAATATTCGACATAATAATGGTACATCATTTTTTGGTATTGATCTAAAGTGGAGGCTATGATCCTTTACTAATATCCATATCCATTTGTCTCCATAGATCCATGAAGGTTAGTTATTTGATACTTATTGATTTACATATTGTATTACTTAATTTTTTTCCTACGATCATACTTTTAATTGTCACTCAGTTAATTATATTATGTTATATATATGAATTTAATGATCATTTCTATATGGTCTCATGATATCATTCCAACATGATGTTGTTTTTTATAACTTATCTTTTGGAAACATTAAAATAATGAACACTTATGAATTAAATTTATTTCACTATAGGTAAGACATCACCCTAATTTATTTTATATTTTCATGAATATTTAATGATTTCATTAAATATATTTATTTATGGTATTAGATATATGGTTTCAATTGGTCTCATAGGTGTTTGTAGAGAGATATACAACAAATTTATGAATGTTTTAGTGAGGATATAATTACATGTTAGGGTTAACAATATTATTTATATGTTGAATATGATTAATTAATTGATTAAATAGATATATGTTGTTTATAAATATTTTCCGGTCCACTTGGTTGAGTTAGGTGCATGTGGATGTTCTCAGTGTTTGATTATCACTTGTAAATGAATGAGTGGTATTGGATAGAGGGATGAATAAATTATTGAGATTTATTTTGACTACTGTTACAACATTATATGTTATTTCATAAGTTGTGTGTATATTAAGCACGGGTAAGTGATCCAAAGTGACCCAAATTTGGATCATGGGGGGTTTAACATACGTAAAAAAATACAAGAAATTGTTATATGACTTTTGGAAATATATATTGTAATATATATTTGTCACGTTGTTTTATAATGTATAGGTATCCTTAGTGATGGGACTTAGTAAGGATGAAGAAGAATTCATGGAGGGTTCCACAATTGAGTGGACTGTCTTTTGAAAAAGGTATGTATTGTTTGACATTAAAGTCTCATCTATAATGATTCCCAAGTGTGATATTATGGGGGGGTGATGCAATTGGAAATAGGAGATAAATGCTTTAGAGGGTATGTGAAAAATACCTTGGATGGAAATAAATATTGTTTAGTTTTTACTTGAGGGGTAGGTATAAGTTATCCATATCTTAATAGGTCTATTAGACCATATGAATTCAGAACATTTCCATTATTTTCCATATTGCCTTGGGAGGAGACATGAAACTAATTTAATCAAATCACGATATCTTTTTTTGTATTTATTTTTTATTAGACAAATTTTATATTGTAAATGAGTCTTCCTTGGTTCTCAAAAGTCATATTTTTTGTTTAGATATGTTTTTAACTATCCATAATTATGGATGTAAGTATGAAGAGTCCCATTTTAGTGTGAATATTGAGAGTTGGGTGATCATAAGGGATTTAATGCTCTTTTTGTAGAAGAGTTGTTCTTAGTATGTAATTTATCAGTGAACAACATATTGCATCTGGGATGAATAGAAAGGGAATTAAGTTAGATGTTATAGTTTAGGTTGTAATTACTCCTTCATAATGAATACAATTTCTGTTTAATCGATATGTTTATAGTGATGAGTAGATAATTCATGTTTTTTATTTTAGTAAAGATCAAAAACATTATGTGTGGTGTTATTGATATATCATTCATCAACGGTATTATACTGATGATGTATTTTACACATAATAATTATTATTTGAATATGGATTATTCATTGTGTGGATATATATATATATATAGTGGTAGAACATACACCATGGTATTTTGAATCCCAAAAAGATCATCCCCTAGGGATTTTTTATTGTTTATATATCATTCTCCATGTGATGTATCATTTTACATTATTTTTTTATGTATGGTGACACATTATGCTCATGATGATGCAAAATTATCTAACATTAATATTTTGATTGTGGTATATCATTCACTAGAAGGGAAATCATTGAAATGCTTTTTTTATGGATTTTATTATATTAGAAATTTTGAAATAAATTTTTATCATGATTAATTTTAATTTTGTGTTAGATCCCCACCTATGAGAATTTTTGGGACACAATGGTAAATTTAGTAATTTTATGCTGGTGATATATAATTAACTAGTTAATTTAACATTCTCGAGTTATTTTGATGCCATATAGATACATCATTCAACTAGGGGTTATTTAATGTGATATATCTTTCAAATTGTGATTTTATCATTCTCTGTATTTTTTAATTCTTTCATGATACTTCATTCCCAAATAATATGTGATTTGACGATACATCATTGACTATTGGAATTATATTTGTGATAACTAATTGTCAATGGATAATAGAATGAGTGGTGAAAAATCATTTACTCTAATTTTTTTAGACTATGAGAGAATCATATTATTCAATCACATATAGAAGTATGTATGGACTGATAGATAATGTCTATATAACAGTAATGAATATTGATATGTGTGTATTCATGTGGGTTATAGGACATTATATTCTTTTATTATATATATTACAATATATATAATAATTTTTAGTAGGGAAATTTATTTTGGTTCTCTAATGGTTTGTATGATCCCCCCTAAAACCTTCAATTTGGTTCAATTGCATAATGGTATTTTGCGCCCAGGTATGGTCTATGGTATTAGTATTGGGGGATGTGTTAAATAAGAATAACTAGGTTATCGATACTAGTGTAATGCATTGTTGTGGACAATATTGATCTACATTTTTTATTTTTATTTTTATATTTTAGACATGATCAACAATTGATTGTTATTTTATCATATTTTTTACTATATGTATTGTGTGGGGTATATTTTTTTATATTATGATGATGTTATTTTTTATGATTTCATCTATAAATCTATTTGAGAGAATCACATGTGATTCCTATTATATATATTTTTTACTTTATAATTTATTATACGATACTCGTACATATGTTATCTACATATATTTTATCAAACATCTCATATATTCAACATCCTTTTTCATATATGAAGATGTTCCTATTCTAACGTGGATACACATCTCAGACCCGCAATTAATGATTTATATTAGGGTGTTAAGAGATAGAATTAGTAACATTGTGACAAAAACATAAAATTTCTTTTAATAATTAGTATAAAGAAGAATATAATCTTTATACCAATTTATCTTCTCTATAGACATCATAATTACAATTTAAAATAATTTTATACGATATTTTCAAAAATATAATTTTTAAATGATAATTTCAACCACATGTGTTCTATACAACATCATATGAACTGATACAAATTTTCATTATATTATTATGCACAATATGAAATAAAATGAACCAAATAAAATATATTTTTTAAACCATTGTTTTATTTTAATTTTTTTTTGTTTTTTTATTTATATAAAAGTTGTTTTTTAAATTTTCGGATCATAAGTTATTACGAGAATCCTTCATCACTCATTTAAAAAGTATTAAACATCATACACCACAAGATTTTGACCTTATGATATAGTGATTTGTTTTGGAAAGGGTGGGAAATAATGAAAAAATATCACCGACATAATGATGAATAAAAAGAAAAGATGATTCATCACCACTATATACCTGATCCACTACATATCTATTTAAATATAGAATGGGTGAAACACATTAACCATGCATTATGATCCATTGGTAGGGCAACCATAAAAATCACAAGGCCACACATTCATCCAAAATAATTTTATAAATATAATTATTCTATATATTATTTACATCCCAATCCTAGGAAGTGACAATGATAAGTATTGGAAGAAGTGAGTTTTACAAAAATAAACCTATAAAAAACACCCTAAAAACTTATTTATTGATAAATAAATTATAAACTAAAAACTTTTAGGTGGTGACATGAAATTACATATTAAATTAATTATGGTTGAGAATAACTTAATTATTAATATGTAACATTTAATGAGTTTATACACATGGTCCCATGTGTTGTATTAATATAATTTCATTAAATAAAAATATTATTTTATATATTAAATCAATAAGAATTGGAAGTGGATAATGGTTAATTTAACAATGGTATGTGAATTAAACATTAGAGGGTGTCAAGTGATACCTAAATAAAATACAAAAAAATGTTTAATATAAAATGTTTTATATTGAAACAATATAAAATATGAATTCAATATGTATAAGAAACCATAATTCTTATCATGAAATAAGATAATTTAAAAAAATTGGTTATATTGTTGTGAACCAAATAGTTGTACCACCCATAAAATAAATAATTTCATAGAGGATATATATTAGAGAAAATTTGATTCATTAACATTGTATTAGTTTAAATGAATAGAATCTATTAAACCTGAATTTTAATTTTTATAACATATCTAGAAACAAATTAAAAAACTAGTCATCCAACAATGAAGTCACATATATCATTATTATATATACAATCAACTGATAGGGATGAAATATAAATATAAACTTGGTATCATTGAATTACAACCACAATAGTTGTAAAAAATAACTTCTTGTATATCATATAAATTTGTGAGTAATTGTTTTAACCACCAAAATAACAATGAAACTATAATTTAAAGAAAACACAATTAGGGGTGAAATTGAATTTTTTTATGATGTATATGACCAAAAACATAAAGAACCTCGTATATAACGAATAAATCAAGATATATATATATATATATATATACAATATTTAATTTAAAATTTCAAAAACATTATAATCATGTCATACAAAATGTGAAACAATGTTTTTATAGTAAATCAAAAAATGGATTTATTTGTGAAAGGTATTTCGGTTATACTGGGTTACAAAACGGGCATGAATACATTATAAACCATGTATAAGAATGAAATAAATTTTCAAAATATATTCACTGAAAAAAATGAATAGTGGAATTACACTCTATGGTAATGATTGAAAAAAGGAGAATTGATGGTAAATTGATATTGTGTGGAATCTCAGGAAGAACAAGAAAATATATATAGTCCCAATAATTTGATGATACCCGTCACTTTACTGAATTCAATATAAAATAGGTATTTTTGGTATTATAAAATGATTATGAAAATTTACAAACAAATATTTCATTTTCTATTTTATTTCTCAAATATATCTCATGCATGGTTACTAATGTAATTATTATCATATCAAAATACTATAAAGGACTATTTATGATGTTCTCTAATAAGGATTGGTCAATAATTAGACTATGGAGATACCTCCAAAATTTGGATAACCTTGATATATTTTAATCATATCTAGAGTTGGATCATATAATGTTTAGGTTTTATATATGTGAATCATGTGTAACAACATGAATATTTATAAACGGAATTCTCAAAGGATTTAATTAAATTATTTGTCATATAATATGGTTATACAAAACACATGAACTTATTAGGATTTATTATATCCTATTAGATTTAAAACACCAATATGAATATTTATTATTGATAATATATCCATTGAATAGTAATCATATGATTAGAATAAATACATGTTTTCAACAAATACAAAATACACTGAACAAGGAAGTGATAGACTAAACTAGTAGGATTAAACCCTACGAGTCTCATTTATCATATTTTTTTAAGGGACATATATTCACTAATATTTTAACTCGGAAAATCCCAATATGAGATCAAAAAACATAAGCATGAGACAAACCATTTACAAGTGAAGTTCAAGCTCATCAAGATCATAGACGAAACCATGTTTCATGAACAAACCCATGACAGTATCATAGTTTCATACCTTACCCATGTGCATTTTTTGGTGTATTAACGTGATATATTTCAATACCCTTACAATATGGAAATTTTCATTAAATTTTATAGAATAATAAAATTATTATTCATCCTATTATTGATAGTTTATACATGATTTTGAGTTTGAAATAATACAATATAAACTGTGTTATTAATTTTGAATCATTTTTAATTAACAAGTTTACTTTTGATGAATTAGTGTATTATTTAAATGAATAAAACTGTGATAAAATATGAATTTTGTTTAAAAAAATATCAAATATGAATGATCATATAATTTTTATGTAGTCAAATGTATTTTCTATAGCGGTATAAAAACTATTATTATCAAAACCACTATCATTTCCCAATAAATTTAGGATATTTTTTGTTTTAAATATACAGGTATTTAATAGATAATATATATTAAATGAATATGTTTTTGAATTATAATATTAAAATTATCCAACGATGAATTTTTCAAAATTTTCTAAGACAATAAATTTTTTTAGTAAACATTAAACACCGTACAAATATAAGGTTTGTATTATAAAATCATAAAGAACCAAATGGGATGTAATAATTATTATAAATTAATACCAGATCAAATCTATGTTTTATATTTAAAATAATGTGATTTTAGGTTTATTTGATTGATTCTATTAATCCTTTTTGAATCCTTCAAAACTATGACTTGTTTTTACATTTAAAAATCATTTTCTAGGAGAATAAATCACTTCAACAAAATCAATGGTATTATTTCATTAATTTAGGACCTGGTAATTATAAAATAATGAAAAAACCTAACATTTGGAAGAAACCATGGGCCAAAACAATGTTAAGGTTTTTGTATTTTATTATTTTATTATATACATTCCTAAACCTATTTTTGGAAAAAAATAATTAATTCTCCACTCATCTCCTATATAAACCCACCTATTATCACATTTATAAAAAAAATCTTTTGAGAATGTCCTTACTCTACCCTAAAATCTATAGATCACTCCCAAGGTTCCCCCAAGCTCCCAAGAAGCACCTCCAAATAATTGGGGTTACACACTCATGTAAGGGATCCTTAAATTCTCTTCTTCATTAAAATTAATTTACATTATTATGCCTTATATTTATAATTATTAATGTTGCGATATCAATTTACATCTACCTATTATATTCCATTTTATATAAAACTTATGACAGGACTATTTCTCTCTAATCAAACCTCTTTATAATGTTACGTCTTTAGGCAATCAGAAATTTCGATGCAATTTTTCATGCCAAAACAATGGTGTAGTGAATAACATATATATTTCTCATAAAGGATAATAAACTTTATATAGTTAAAAATAAAATTCATGGGACATAGATGTATTAATTCCACCCTGATTGATTATGGAATAAAATATGATGATGAATGAAATGATGTTGTATAATCTATAGGGAACACATATACATTAGAATGAAATGAAAGTGATGGATGCACCCAAAATTATATACCATCCAATTATTATCTATATCCCCAGATTATATCATATATCTTTTATTGAAAATGTGTTAATAAGGTTTTCAATAATGATGTTTTTTTCATTTTCAAATTTCTATCTAATGTACCAAATTCTAAAATTCACTAGTATTATTGATATTTTGGGACATATTAAGTGTATTCTTATGTAATAGATAATATATTAATGAGAAATAAATAAAAGGGTTGTTATAGGATATATCAAATGGGGGTGAGGTATTTTTATTTTTAGGATAAGAAAACTCTAGAAAAATACTTAGGGATTAGAATAATAATATGTTAACATGCCTGAATTTTGGTTACAATGGAGTATGTTTTCAAAAACAAAATGGACTTTTCTTAATATTATAATTGGATGTGGATCTAGAATATATGTACATAATGGTAAAATCCAAAATAGCATTGTTGATCAGGACTCAAATAGGAATTTTTGCATGACAACATGCCTTGCTACACACCAGTTTTGAAACACACGGGGGGATATTATTTGGTAAATTAATAATCTTATTATGTACCCTTAATAAGGAAATAAAAAATTCCCATAATAATGTATGTTGAGATATAGATTATGGATAAAAAAGTTTAATTTCTTATAATTTATAAGTTATGAAATAAATATAATTCATTTGTTATCCCTTTAGTTCCATTATATTCTCCCATTATTTGTTTAATATTTCAATAATATGCATCCATAATTTTCCTTTTATTTTATCTAATGGCCTTAAATAGAAGTAATCAGGTAAAAACCCAATACTAAGGGAAATGTGATGACTATTCTAATGATATTACAAAATTAATGGGAGTAGTAATTGAGAACATTATAATGGTACTCTCATATATAAATTAGGTTCTAAATAGAATCCATGATCAGAAGAATCATTCAAATCCCCCAACGATATATCAAGCTAAGATTGAGGCATTTATGTGGAAAATGTTGGTAACATTAAAAGAATCAACCAACCCATAATCACAGAACAATGGATCAAATCCACTGTGAAGATATTCTCTGTCCTTCAATAATTTTAAGAAGAGAAGGTTCTACCAGTTGTTGATCTAATGGAGGGATAATATTATCAGTGGTGGACACTGATCAATAATATGAAGCATGAGTAAGAGATAATAGCGATGGGGTTGAAGGAATTCTAGAAAACTATTTTTGATAAATATTTCTTCACACTCTCTAACTTAATATGGAATGGTATTTCCCAGTCCACAATAAAAAAATGAAAAATCTATTGGGGATTATGAGGAATAATTAGAAATACATTCACGATACACCACCATATATTTCAAAACCAATGAATGCAATGTTGAATGATTATTTTTTATAATAATACATAGTCTATGTAAACCCCAGGTGATCTGAGACTTTGATAGTGATGAATAAATTGTCTAATGTACAATAATAGTCAAAATATAGATTGGAAAATATCAACATTATCATGGGGATATGATGATGAAAGTGGAGATAAATTTCTATGGTTTGATGAAAAAATTTAATTGTGCCATGAAATTTCAACATCCCACATGTCAATGTGTATAATGAAAAACCATAGAAATTTCCAAAGGGGGCAAGGAGAGGATTTTGGTGAGGGAAATAAGTGAACATATCTTGTGATTAACAACATGAGAAACCCAATTTTGTGATGGAAGAAATGAATACTATTGAAAAACCATAATTATTTTTTCATTCCATCGACTATATGGAGCTGTGGAACAATAAAATCTAATGCACTAAGACAAGGGTTTTTAGAGACTATCCATAACCTCTAAGGGACTAATGGAAAAATTTTGTACATCAGAACCATTGTGGTGGATCATAATAATTTTGTGGGAATTGATATAATAGTTATTCATTCAGAAACAACGAATATACATTCTAATTTTGTTTCTACACATTCCATCATATATCGAATGTTTAGTAGAACTATTGAAAACCACCATAAATATTTAGTGTAGATATTCATATGAAAATGAAATGTTGTAAAATTATTTCAGCCCAAGTATATAACCTATCCCCTATCACAATATATTGGGTAAAATTTCCATATAACCTAATGATACTCACTTTGGTGAATTCAATTTAATTTTGGCTATGGATTGGATTTCTCTATATATAACCAATATAAATATTATTATGAAGGAAATCAGTAATCATATCTCAAATCAATCCATGATTCTTTACAAATTTAAAATATTAGGATGATTCATCTTTAGCTCTAATATATAATGCATGAATATTATATCCCTATGAGTGAGCTCTTCATTCTAATATTATTGTGTCTAGGGACCGAATTAGCCTAAAATACATGTTCATTATGAGAGCATATGGTAATGTGTTTCTCAAAGAATTTCATTTTCTTCCTCTTAACCGAGAGGTGGAATTTTCAATCGATCTTATACATGGGGAATTTCAATTATCCAAGACTCAATATATAATTTTTTTGTGAACAAGAGGTGTTATGAAAACAAATATATGAGAATTTGGATAAAGGGTTAATACACAAAAGTTATACACCTTATGGTGCAGTAATCCTCTTCGTTAAGAAGAAGGATGGGAAATTGTTCCTTTGCATTAGTAATCCTGATCTCAACAAGATCACAATAAAGAAAAATTATCCATTTCTATAGATTAATGACATGTTATATTACTTACATGGAGAAAAACACTTCTCCATGTTGGATCTATGGTTAGGTTATTTCCATTATTGGGTGAAGATTGAGGATATCCCCATGAATACATTCTGTACAAGGTACGAGCACGATGATTTCATAGTAATACCATTCAGAGTCACTATAGATCCAAAAATATTCGAGGAATTGATGAATATATTCTTTAGAGACACCCAATAAAAATTTGTTGTAGTATTTATATATTATATAACAATATAAACTAATTTCATGGAGAAGAATAAGGTGTATCTGATCACGATGCTAAATACCATATGAATGTATAATCTTTATGAAAATAAAAACAATTGTGAATTCTGGTTGAAGGAAGTCTCATTATTAGAGAATATCATCACAAAAAAGGGATATATTTGGAGACTTCTAAGATGGAAGTAATTAAGGTATAGTTTATGCCAAAATATATGATAGATATTCATAGTTTCCATGGATTATCTGGGTACTTTTAGTGATTTATGAGAAATTTATCACAATTTTCAAACCCTCCTATAATGAATTAATTGAAAGGAGTCAAGTGTGGTTGGAATTACTAATGTTAAGAGATATTCAAGAAGTAATAAATGAGGCTTATCACCGAACCTTTACTCTCACTACCCAGAAAAGGAGACCTTTTCTATGTATTCCACAATAATTTGAAGACAAGCATGGCATGTGTGTTAATGTCGAATGAAAAAACAGATTGACCATGATTCAATGATGTGTAATTTTAATGATCATATATTCACATAACATAATTTAGAATTGGATTTAGTGATCTTAAAATTTATAATATGGATGAATTACAATTGTGGAGTGAAGTGTGAAATATATATGGATCAAAAAATTCTCTGATATATTTTCACATAGAAATATGTGAATATGAACCAACGAATATGGTTGGAGATTTTCAATGACCTTGAATTATCAATTCATTACCATCATAGTGAATAAAATAATGTATATGATTCCTTATGTATAAAAGATTCAACAATTCAATCATTGAAGAGAATTTAGAGGTATTTCATCTTTATAGTTTTAAAAATGATGGACATGTGAATCATAAAGGAAGAAACATCGACAATAATTTTAAAAATAATCTTTTTTAAAGAGGATAAATTATGCTCAATGAGATGATGTGGGAACTCAAAATAATGTAGAAACAATAAGAAAATAGAAATC
Source organism: Viscum album (assembly GCA_963277665.1). Lineage (NCBI taxonomy): Eukaryota > Viridiplantae > Streptophyta > Magnoliopsida > Santalales > Viscaceae > Viscum > Viscum album. The sequence continues at coordinate 32,612,617 of OY728159.1, forward strand.
ATTAGAGTTCATTTTTAATGTATAAGGAGTTCTAATATTTGGATCAGAACTATGTTTACCATCAAATACTTAGTTAATTGAATATTTTTTTTGATGATGCACATAATCCAAAATTATCTATCATACATGGAAGCATAATGATGTGTCAAGTCCTCTGATATAACTATTGCAGGGAAAATATTAATAAGGGGATCATGTAATATATATCAAGATGTCTTGTATTTTTTCAAGTGAATTATATAAGGAAAACATCTAAGGGGTCATGTAACCATTACCCATACAAACATGAAAGTGGGAAAAAATCACCATGGAATATGTCATAATATTTCTAAAGACATCCATAGGAAACAATGTTATACGGTTCATTTTGGATCATCTTACAATGACCACTCACTTTATCATAATTCGAGTGGACTTTTCCCTATAATAACATGCTCGTGTATACATCAATGAAGTGGTGAGGTTGCATGGAAGAACATTATTTATTATATCTATTCAAGATCGGTGATTTTCATCAATGTTCTGGAATTTTATTAAACATTATCTTAATACAGAGTTGAATTATATCATGTATTATTTCCCTCTAAATGAGGGATAATATGATATGAATATCAAGACACTCAAGTAAATTTTGATAACATTATGAATTGACTTATATGGGGGACATAACCAACATCATCCTCTAGTCGATTCTCAAAAATCAAAAGTTCACACTTTGAATCAAAATAGATATTTATGAATATCTTTATGGGAAGAGGGGTAGATCACATGCACAATGTGATTATGTTAGGGAACATAAACTTTTTGGTCCTGATGTGGTCAAGGAAATGGTGGAAAGGATAAGACAATTTAGAAACACATCCAATGTTCTCAAATTCAATAGGAGATAATTGATTACAATCATCAATGAGACCCTGAGGTTAAAGTTAGAGTCATGGTATTCCACCACATATCTCCATAAAATAAAGTGTTGGGAGTTTGAAAGAAGTTAAATCATATTCCATGATACAGTTTTCCCTTTGATATACATTATTGCATCAGAGAGGTGGCCTACCGACTAGAACTCCCTCTTAACCTAGCTCAAATACATTATTTGTTCCATGTATAAATCATAACAAATAAAATAACATACCCCTCAAATATACTCAATCCAGATGTGGTTCTATTTAAATATATTCTATTTTATGAAGATCATCTAGGGAAAATCATTGATCGTAGATACAAATTTCTACAAAATAAGACAATGAACCATTTTAAAGGGTTGTGGAGAAACAAAAATATATACGAAAGGATGTGGGAACATTATGAGATAATGAAACAGAGTTAGCCTGACTTTTTTTTGATAGGGAACAAATAATTATGGTGTGATGTTAATGAATAAGATAATATTATAATGACCTAGAAATTTATAAATAAGTTTCCCCTTGGTATTTAATTCAATTTATTATTACGAAATATGGTTATATAAAACACATTCGCTTCATTGTTTTAATTATATCTTATCAATTTAAAAATGACATTAAGGGTAATTACCATTGATAACATATCCAATGAATAGTGATCATGTGATTAGTGTATATAAATGGTTTTCTAAAATCCAATTTTTACAAAAAACGGAAGTGATGGCCTCATCATATAAGATGATACCATATGAATCAAATTTATTTACGATTAAAAGGGAGATAAAATCAATTTTATTTGACCTCGACCAATACAAATATAAGATCTAAAAACTTATTCGTGACAAAAACTCTTTACAATAAAATTGCATGATCATCAAGATCATGGCCAAAACCATGTCTGTCGAACCACTACATGAAAGTCTCACAGTCGTACCCCTTACCCTAGAGACTTATTTTTGTGTATTAATGGGATTTGAATCAAGACCCTAGAAATATAATTATGTGCATTATTTTTATTAAATAATTAATATATATTCATTTTATTATTGTTAATTTGTAAAGGATTTTTATTTTTCCTACAATAAAACAAAATATTTAATTGTACATAGTATTCAATCCCAGTTAAGACATTTATATTGTTGAATTACTTTATAATTTAAATAAATTATAAATTCATAATTTTTTTTTATTTTATAAATTTTATAAAATATAAATGATCATAAAATTTTTATGATGTCAAATGTAATTTTCATAAGTGTTTGAAATCTATTATTGGCAAAAATTCCAGTATTTATCAATAAATATAAATTATTATTTCCAATGTGAAAATAAAAAAAATAAAGAATATTATTTTTATAATATTAATATTATTTATGAAATCTAAATTTTTAAATTATCCAACTGTAATTTTTTCATAATTTTATTAGATAATCAAATTTGCAGGTAAAACTAAATACCATATTAATATACGATGTGTATAGTGACAATAGAAAATCCAAAAATTTATTTAATAAATAATATATAAGGTATTAATAAACAAATATATTTTTTATCATTAAAATAATGATATTTTATATTAATTTTTTAAAATTTATAAAACCTTTATGAATACTGCAAAACATTAAATGATTTTTTTGGTTTTAAAATCATTTCATTATGATTATTAGTCACCTCCCCATCATAAAGGCTATTATAGGATTAAATTTGGACCTTAGAATAATAATATAACGAAAACATCTCCCATTTGGAAGAAACAATTAGAAAACCCTTGGGAATTATTTTGGTATTGGTTATTTTATTATATAGAGTCCAAAACCTAATAATGAGAAACAAATATAAATCCCTACTCATTTAGTATATATTCAAACCCAATATTTCATTTTTAAAGACTTAAAATACATGTATAAGTTATTATTCATGCATCCCATCTTTATATTCTTCCAATGGAAACCCCATTCTCCCAAGAATCCCCTTCTAATCTTTTGGAGTCACACATGCAAGTAAGGGAACCCCACATTACCTTATTTATTAATGTTTCATTAGTATATTATGACTTCTATTTAAAATTCCTAATGTGGGGATATGAATTTAAATTTCCATATTACTGTCCATATTATGTCTAAATGATGAGAGACATTGTTTTCTAACCTTTACCCAATTAATGATTTTTTACGGGATGTGGTTATACTCCCAAAATTATCCCTCTATTTTCCATGACCAATAATGGTGTATATAATACTTTACCCATTTTTTATCAAGGGTTTTCACCTTTATACAATTATTTTTTGTTTACATAAAATAGATATTTTTATACCAATAATAATATGTTATTTTTAATTTTTTTAAAAGTTTGAAAGGATCCATCAACTAGAATATTAGTAATATTTGATAAATTCAAGAAAATAATTTCAATTATATGTTTTTGTAAAATAAAGGAAAAAATATTTTCATACACCACAAAAACAAGAAGGTCTCAAAAATTACGGAACTATGTACATATACAGTGAATCAATGTGTTTTTTAATTTTAAAATTCAATATTGTGATTCCATTTTAATATATTTGGTACCCAATTTGTAATGAAAAATTTAATTTAAATGAAATAACTATATGATAATTTAAATAAAATATTGAATCTTTATGTAGAAATATGTTTTACATTGTCTGGTATCTTATATGTGTTAGATGATCTATAAAACATTCCTATGAAAATGTGGAGAATACCTATATTTATGTAATACCTTTTATGACTAAAACTATGGCGATTAATTTACTATTAGGTTCATGTATCACTACATCTTATAATCTAAAAAAAATATGTTTTTAGAATAGAGAAAAATTAACTGGTTCATTAAATATTACAATGATAAGAACTAATGTAATTATAATTAATTAAGATGAAATTTTCAATCATTATCTTGACTCAAAGAACATGATTTTCATCTTCCATAATATTACAAATCTTAATTGTAATTTAATTTTTTAAGCTTATTATAATAATTTAATCAATTATAATCTCTTGTTTTCAAATTCACTAGCATTAAAAATAAAATCATGTATTTTCGTAGACATAAAATCAAAAATGGTTGAGTAGGATTATATCGTATTTTCATAGTATTCCCTAATCATCCTCTTTATTATGTTTTTATGTCCTAGTTAAACTAATCTGAGAAACAAATATTAGAAATATAAAATTCCAATTATTATTTGAAATAAATAAAATGAAACCATTATCCCCATTTCTATGAAATGAATTTCTCAAAAACAAATACCAATAAATAATTACAAAAAATAATTTCTTTTATTTAATAAAAATAATTTCCAAATAATTAAATTTTTATAATATACTTGTTTTTATATATGGTATGATTAACCCTTCAATATGGTAAATTATTTTTTTCTCAATTGGTATCCATTATTCACTTCATTATTGTGAAATATTATGCTAAAATGAATTTGATACCATAAAAATGACTCTATTTTTCCCTATTTCATAATGTTCAGGATTTACAGAATTCATTAAAATACCAAAAAAATATTGAATTACTCTACTTTAGTCAAAAATACATTCACTGTATAAAACATTTTTTGATTCAAAAATGTTTCTCAAAATTGTGTGATTTTATTTTCATGTATTATCATATTGGGTAGGAACTATTATTCTATACCGAAACACCATTATATAATTGATTAGTATTAGAAAAAAATGAAAACATTTATAAATAAAATATTCAATACAATATTTTAATATTTCTCATGTATTTTTTTTAAAATATTCATCAAATTCCATTAATATTAGAATAAACTCATATATGAAACTGAGTGATTCATAAAAATTATTCATAGATAAATAAATCATTTTTAATAAACTGAGTCACCATAGAGTTCATTATTATTTTTCATTATTCCAAAAACATTTCATAGCTATAATTATTGTTATCCATAAATCATAGGTATGTAAATTGATTATATTTTGGAAATTGCATTTTTAATTAAATTCACCCTCACGTGTCAAATGATTTTTAGGAATAATATAGGCTAAATTAATATAAATTAATGAAATGGGGTATTGATGAAAAAATTATACTCTCAAATAATCCTACATTAAAATAAATTATATGTTCCATTTAGATTGATTTTGTTTTATCAGATAAAACTTATTGATTACTTGAGGGAACTGAGAACCTAGTTCCACCAAATACCATAGCGTGGACTAGTAGATTGATGGTATATTTATTCATCCCACATTTTAAATGTATTTTTTTATAAATTGTTTCTTAAAAAATTAATAATTTTAAAGAGTTTATTTAATGATGGTGAGTTTTCCTACTGAATATACCCATATTTATGTTCCTCATTATTGACTTGAATTCATCATAACATAATGTTGGTAGATAATATAATTATCTATTTTTTGATGATGGTTAGTTATTTAATGTTTAAGGTAATACTGAATATTTTTATAATATTATTTCCCTGATTGAATATGGATATTTTTACAAAGGAAGTAATATAACATTAGTAGGTATTCTGAGATATCCTATAAGATGTTGATTTATTGAGTTTTGTCTAAGAGTAATCGGGGATATTTTCAATTGTAGCTAACCATTAGAATAATTGATCATGTATTTTGTAATTAGGGTTTTAAATTGTGAAAACATTATCAACCCACCATGGGAGACCGATTAATGATATTGTGTGATGAAAATCAGTAAATATACAAGCTAACAACCCCTTGCATTAGATAAACACTTTTTCAAGATCAATCATATATGAGTATGGATAGGTAATGTATAAAAATAAGAAATGGATTAATGAAATGATGGGATAATGAGACATTAATATTTAAAGTATAATAATAAGTGTGAAATGAATCATTATAATGTTTTCATGCTATTTAGAGCTAGTTGGTTATCCATGAAATCTTATGTCGAGATAAAAGCTTGTATAATGATAACCGGTATATAATATCCCCATATTTGTTTTGGTAAATCACGAGCCTTGATATAATGTATGTTATATCGGGCCATGAATCAAGCTGATTCATGGGTCTTTATAAATGTTTTGAAGGTGTTGGAGTTCTATTCAAAGTGGGAACAAATTATGGAAAGCCATGTTGTTTAGAACAACAAAACATGTTCCCTATGATGTGCCCCTCGATGTTGGTGCGTAGTTTTTCCCAAACATTGGGCCCCCACTCCAAACAATTATCACCTCAGTATTGGGAGATCATATGGTTAATGCATGGTTAAATGAAACAAGAAGTCAAATTGTGCTCCTAATCAAGAAACCTACTAAGGGGATATTTTCAGATCATGGTTAGTTATATCTATGTGTCCATACTGAGTAAACCATGAACATAGTTTTTTATCCTCATAAAATTATATTTAAAATATTAATTCCTTTGTTTAATATTTATAAACATTCCCATATTATACTTCAAAAATTTCATGGTATCTGGAAATTGTTAGTAGAGAAAAATGAATCCTCCAACCGCATCTATTTTCATATTGATGATCCAGTGATCTCTATCTAGTAAGTGGATATCCTAACATATGGATACTCATGATCTTCCTTAATATCATTTATTTTGATTGATATATCATCATGTTATTTTTGGATATAATCTTGGATTTGAGGTATATATTATTACATTATAATACTTGGTCTCCATTGTCTTCGTTATTCATCGGTGTTTCTCATTGTGAGTGTTGATTTGGTTGATATTGTTATAAAATGTAGGTTGTTTTATAATGATTGACCATACAATTATAAATATAATTTATTTTGTAATTTGAAATGATATATTAATTTAATTAATAACCCATATATAGATTACATTATTTATGATTAGAAAATGGATTGAAATATTTGATAACCCCATAATTCAATAGAATGGATATTTTCTCTAGATTTTAAGTAAATTTATTGATTTAATTGAATATTTATTTTATTAAATTACTTGTTTTTTGATTCCTTATAATATTTTCATAAAAATTAGTTTTATTTTAAATTAAATCAATTTGATGAAACCAATGACGATTTTGTTAAATTGAAAAGGAATATTGAACTTGAAATCGAGCAATTGAATTGTGAATGGTGACTTAATTTTGAAATTAATGAATTAAAAAAGTATTAATGAATGAATTAATATTTGAGTGATGGAATAACATGTGATCCAGAGTTGTTAGTATGATATTAGTATAAGCATGATAGGACTATGACTCCCTATAAATAGAATTACAACTATATATCTAACAAAACAAATATCACCATTATTTTCAATGATTGACTCCCCAACGAGGTGTGAATTTATTATACTAATATGTTGAGCCTTAGGGAGTGTGCACACATACATGAGCTTTCATGGTGATTGATATATGTGGGGATCAATTTTCTAGGAACTAGCATAACTCATGGAATATTTCAATTGTACTTTGTGCTAATTTACCTGATTATACATGCCATTATTTATGGAACTATTTCGTTCATGATAGTTATTATGTAAATATATTTAAATTAAAATAGTTATTTAAAAATATTTTATATGTATAATTAATCTACGTAATTGAAAATTCTATTTTCAATTTAAATATATATAAAAAATTAATGAATTTTTTTTCAAATTTATTACATAATGGGTTAAATTGTAATTGAATTATATATGATAAAATTGGGGGAATAATACTTGCATATTTCCCTTACATTTTAATAAATCATATTTGTGTTTGTATAATATATTGTTCCAATCATAACTAAACAGAAAAAAAATTCAATGAGGGTGTGGTTAATTCATGGGTCCTGGAGTGATTATGTGTAACAAAGGACATATAATCCTCTTGATTCCCATCTTTTTTAAAACATGGGAAATTTAGATGTTTTCTTCATTTAGATGAAGTTTTTATTTTTTATCTATGTACATGTAATGATATTACACATTAGTTGTGTTTGAAATATAGTTTATTCTTTCATTTATCTTCCACTCCCTTATGGGAAATTTTCCCTTCGAAGATTGATATAATGTAAGTTGATCGTAACTAACCTATGGTGACCAGGATTACTCATCAGAAAATGTTATGTCCGCTCGGAGTATTAGTGTAAAATGCATCTAGGTTGTATCCTGAGACATTGGTATCAAAGGGATATATGAAATCATTTTGTTGATCTTAGTATGTAGTTTGGGACGTCCTAATATAAAATAGCTAGAAACTATGGGACTTAAGTGGTAGTTACGAGCATGATTTTAGAAATCTCTCACTCTAGAAAACCTTATGACACCATGCGTGTTCAAAAAAATGTTTTTGATAAATAATTTGATCATAATATCATATTCTCTTAGTTTTATTTGAGAATTTTGATGTCCCAAAATATTGATATTATTATATCTCTGGATTATTCCATGATCTAGTACATTGGAGGATGCTTTCATGTTGGATGTTGATATTGTATAGAATCAATGCTATAAGAAGTTGTTTGAAAATGAAACTTGAGTAACCCACTAATGATCCTTCACAAGAAAATATACATATTGTCTAGAACCATAATGAGTTAGTAGTGAAATATTTCCATTCTCAAGAATATGTAGTTTCACCTAACCCATGTAGGCTCTAGTTGTGGATACTCGATGTGATGAATTAAGATATTGTGATCCATATTTTCTTCTCCAAAAAAAATCCGTGTATAATAAGATCCTCAATGGGAATTAGATTGGCTAAAAATTATAGTGATACTATTTGAATAATTGGAATCATCATAGGTATAATGATTAATTGTGTCAACATTAGTCGTGAATAACAAAGCAAGGAATGTTCTATTCGATAGTCAAAAATGAAACATGAGGTATTAAAGAGGAAATAAACCAGTTATATCTTAATTGAGTAGTTCAACATTGGATCCTTGATGTTCAAATTTTCCATCGAGGTTATCAGCCTCCAACAAGAAGACATGGCCATGACTTAGTTTCAAAACTAATTTTCTTATCCTATTCTGTTTACTTAAAATTTTGTGATGAATTAGAAAATGATGTCTTGATGATTCGAGTTGGGTATTCAACCTGATATCTAACCTCTATTTTTATTATTGAATATTAACATAAATTCATATGTTTTGAATAAATCATTGATTCCTGATCATGAACTGTCTAGTAAGACATAGGAGTACTATTTTTCCTTGTGGTATATATATTAAGTCTTTTTATGGATAGAGGTAGTGTTATGAATCTTCTAGTGTATATTGTTTTTATTTTCATCAAGAAATCCTGTATTTTGTGATAGTGGTAGTTGGATTTTTTTTATTTCATGATCATGCATTTGAAGTTGGTTTTAACCGAGTTTCAAAAGAACTATTGTTCCTATAGAAATTCAAGGGGCATGTATAAGTTTTTTCATATAATTTCTACTCTACATAGTGGAATGGTCTCATAAACACCTATAAGTATGATATTTAAATACTTTTCTTCTATTACTAATTGGTTTTGTCCCCTAAAAATGAAATTATGATTCCCTATACAGTGTAAAATTCACATGGGATGATGATACGAGTACATCTACTGTGAGAGGAACCATTACTATAACATCATTATCTGTGACTAATTTATTTGAGTATTTTCAAACTCATTAATTCATGTAGACACATTTTTTGAATTTCTTAAACAATACAATGGTGTTTTATCTCATGTGATGTACATTACTACACCCCTTACAATGAGGATATAGTTAGACATCTGAGTCCCACATTCACTTTCTTACTACGAGACTATTAGATCATAAAAACTTTATATGTTTGTTGCATACAACAAAAATAATTCATATTTTAGATGAATTTATTATTTTTCATAAATACCAGATTGGTTTTTATATGAAATTGGTTTCATTTACTACACTCGATTGTCTGGGATTTTTTTTCAAGGATAATGGTATGTGAGGTTTGGTAGATACAAACAAAAATTTTTGATGTTGGGTAGTGATGTTTCAACATTTTTGTTTGATATTGGGTGATAATATTTTAGTTTTGATCTCCATCTTGTTTTCAATGAGGTTCTTGATGTGTTTCAATATGAAATTTTTATATTACCACCAGTATGGGAAGTAGATTATTTGTGGACGTATTACTGTGTAATCAACCCAACTCTACTCAATCATACCATATAAAACAATTTAATTTAAAAGAGATAATATATAGTAAAATGATTTGAAGGAATATTTTATATATTCCCCATTGTGTCACCTTTGGTAGACCATTTCCATTTTATAGTGAAACAAGAATGAACACTTATCATCCGTGTTGATTATAAAAAACAAAATGGAGTTACTACAAATATCATGTATTTTATCATTTAAGTTATTTATTTTTTAATAGTTAAAAGTGATATGTAGTTTTTGAAAATTTATATTTTATATGGGTATCACCAGTATTTAATTACTAATTTTTACATCTCAAATTCCAAATTTTGAAGTAGGCATGTCATTATGAATATATCATTATTCTAATTTGTATAAAATAATATCATTTAGTAATTATTTCATATATGAATAAGATATTATTTAAAATCCTAGAATCACTAATGTTATACTTTATGGATGAAATTTTGGTTTACTATATGAATTAATAAGCCCATGTGTATCATTTAATAGATGTTTTAAAAATAATGAGAGATCACCCAATTTATGTAATGTATTGAAAATATAATTTATTTATTCATGTTGTAAAATTCTCCATTATTTTTTTCTCGAACATGTCATTTCTGTTGAACATGTTAAGGTAAAGGTTGTTCTAGCATTTGACCAACCACGAAATGTCTTCAATACCTGGTACTTTAAGAGAAATAAAATTAATTACCATGAGTTTGTCAATGATTTATCATTTTTGGATTCACCAATGACTGTCCTCACATGACAATGACTTACGTACCTTTGGGATTCTAAATTTTAGTGTTATTTTAAATTTTGAAAAAATATATTGAATTTTATGTTACTGTTGACTCATCCATTGGCAAGGAAACGCAATGTTTTCTATTTTGAGACACTAGTTTTTGGTATGGACTATGTTTTTATGTAGTGCGATAAAATGGTATCTTATGAATACAAATGGATTATACCACACAATAATAACCATCTCATTCATTATATCAAACTTATAGAAGTGATGCATGCACTGAAGTTTTTTTGTAATTAAATTATGGAGAAAGGTATACCACTTATGGTGACAACAAAATCATGGGTTATATCATCTCACAAAAGGATTAGATCCTCGTACAGAAAAATGGTTGGAATACCTATAATATTTTTATTTTAACATTCCTTATACCATTGGTAATAGAAATTTCATCACTTATTCATTGAATACGAAACATCTGATATATCCCATGAAGGAATCTTCATAAGAGAGGAATTTTATGGATATCATTTCTCTATTTCATTTGGATTTGGGGTGGGATGTGACCGAGATATTTCATAACATTATTCTGTTGACATCCTCTATTCTCATTATGATCCTTCAAGTGATGAATCATAATGAATTTTGTATCATTGGGGTGTATCTGTATAGTTGGGAGACCATTAGTGAATGGTATTTCTCATATGATGGTGATGTATGTTTACCTAAAATTTATGTTGTAATGTTTCCGTTGAAGAATGGTGTGATGGTGTATTAATATAATTATATGTGGGTTATAAACCTAGGAGAGAAAAATATGTTCTATGATATGTGTTAATTATTATTGTTCTTGTTATGAGACAAGAAAACACTGAATTTGTTTATCATTATTATATATACAATCATGTCAATGAAGGGAACTCAAAAAATCAGGTTTTCTTTACACCCTTCTATTGATTATTAGGAATTTGGATTAAATTTAAATGAATTTAATATATGAGATTCCATATACCTTTAATGTGAAGATTTTAGTATTTCTATTGATTTATCAACTTCCATTTGTATTGAATCATTCCCATTCATGATACAATATATGTCGAGGACTTGAAAACTCTCTATATGAATTTAATCATCATATTTCCTAGAGTTTGACCTACTATAGTTTTTTTATGTCAACCCATTTTCCATTTATTATTTTGAAAGGCCTCATAGAGTAGATAGGATATCAGGTTAGATAGAGCTCAACATATCATTCACAAATGGGTCTCTGTATAGAATAAGTTGTCAAGATTCATGATGACACACTTCTCTCTTGAGTTCTTAAAAGTGGTGAATCATGGGATTTCACTTTGGTACTGGTTTTTTTCCTACATCAATGGATACAATTTTTTATTTTCATTGGATACATATAAGTCCTTCTGTGGTTGACCTTATCGAACTCCTCTATTTTTTTCATTGATTAGGGAACCTTCGTTGGTTGGATTGTGTTTTTTCCAAGTGTCGATGGAATACATTCTTATGATTCATCATATAATTTTAACAACACTTGTCCAATAAAAATACTATTCGTGAAATTGAAGTATAACATTAGATATCTATGTTGGTGACTAGTATTTTGTTGATACTTTCTCCTTAGTTGGGTCACCGAGGTATTGTGAAATTGGGAAATCATTAACCATGGTTTGTGGGTTCAACTGAGATTATAGTGTACATAGGGTATGTTTCTTTCAATTTAATAATTATAATAGAGTTTAATTATTTCAAAAAAATGTTTAATGTGTCCTAGTTCAAGATGTATAATTTTCACCCTTCTCATAACTCGGTCCATGAAGATATTGATCTTGATCCTAATTTATGCAAGAACAAGAACCCATTTCTGATTATTCATTGAAAGATAAATGTTTATCATGGGATTACTAAACATTTAGTCCAAGAAATATTTAATCATGTTTTAGATTAATTTGAGACATGATATTTTGAGGCATAGATGAGAGATTAGTGTCCTCATTTCTTTGATAAGGAACCTTCTATGAATGATTTATGGGGATATAATGTATTAATGGTTAAGATGTTGTAACATATTATTACATTATTGTTAGAATTCCATGACCCATATTGATCTCATATTTTTTGGTTCTTCATTCAGCTTGTTTTTTGGGTTTTATAAAAAGTTAATATGGGATTTATACAGTTAGAACACAATTAAAAAAAATTATATTTTTTTTCTAAAAAAACCACACACCTTATGATGTGCCACTTTAATTGGGTGCACAGTTTTTTCAAACCATGCAGCAACCCCTCCAAATTGAGAACCCTTAGATTTCATGGGTTTGTACTATTGGTGGTCGGTTTAACTAACCATGTGGTCAAACCATTCACCATTTCTGAAACCCATGAATGGGTGCCTGCTTTCCATTATCTGCTGTAATTATCAGTCTCGACCATGTTTACAGTTCACAAGGTTTTTAACCCCCTAAAATTATTTTTAATCTCGGAAAACAGAAATTTATTATTCTAAAACATGACCAAATTACCATAATATCATTTCATAATATTTGGAAGATTTCAAAATGTGAAATTGAAAATATAATGTCTCCCATTTTTTGATCGAAGAATAATTGATTACTTTTATTCCCTTTCTGATAAGTGGATGCCCACTTTTTTGGTTTATCAAAATCAACTCTTCTATAATTATTATAGAGTCAAATATCATCATGTTATGTATGAAAATAATCATTTATTATATAGAAATTGAATATATTATTGACCCATTTATCTCCAGAATCATCATTATTAATCATCTTTTCAAATTACGTGTGTTGATTAAGTTGATTGTATAATAAATTGTTGGTTGTTCCATATATAATGACCCATACTTTAAATACATTGTTAATACTTCAAAATTGTAGCATACTTATTACAACATATAACAAAACCACGAAAGGACCGTATAGGTATAGTGTCTTTAGAAACTGGGAAACATAAACAACTGGTTCATAAAGCGTCTACACTATCTCCCATTTATTTCATCATATCTATAGTCCATTTTGTCATATCTTACTTAATAACCTTCTTCCTGACCTGGGGAAAGAAAACATACAAAAAGGTGAGCACAAATGCTCAGTAAGGGTAAAAAAAAAAGAAATAACAATCATATCATATTCATAAGAACATAAATTTTTGAAATTTTAACCTGTAAAAGAGAGCATAATTTCATAACATGGGATATATCAGAGTAGTGACATAGAATACCAATAAGCATAACATAAAACATGAATCTTTGTGGAATACACACATAATCATAGATAATCATTTATTATTAGTCAAGACTCATTGCCAAAACTATCTTAGTGGACAAAGTCCATTTCTAAACCGAGTTCACTCCTCATTTCAGTCCTGTTTCACTGAACCGGTATAACCTACCGTTCCAGCCATGTCTATCTCATGAGATATAAAATCTTTACCCAATGCATTGGAGGGATATATAGGTACCACCCATCTCATAATGATACCATTATAATGTGTGCCACAAAATCATAAATCATACATCATTGAATAACCCATGTAGTAAAAATGGGAATCTTAAACATCGTGACATCATCAAAAAATTCATATAACATAAAGGAATTAATAAAAATAATTCCATCACAACATAATCAAATCAATGTAATAATAGGGATATAAACAGAACCCTAAATTATCTTAGATGGAATATAATTTTGATAAAACAATTGAACTCCATTCTTGAGGAAAATATCCTTTCATATTCAAAAACACTTTTCTTTCTTAACATGTCATACAATTTTAAACTAAATGAAGTTGATTAAAAATAAACTTGAAAACTTGTAAAGGAAGATTCTTGGAAATAATGTTTTAAAAATCCATTCATGTCGTATAAGTTAAAAAAACATTCTTCGTACTTTTGTCGGAAAAGTCAAAAAGTACCTCGTATGAAAAACGACAAAATATTCCTTTCATATCCATTACTAAAAACTCACCAAAGGGTAAAATTGGATTTAAACAATTGTAGGTGGATAGAAATAATATTACATATTTAGGAAACATGGATGTGGATGATAAAATACACCCCAGTAAATACAAAAGTATAAACAATCTCGGATAAAATGAGATTGTGATATTTTCCCTTACCTTAGGTCCGATTTGCTTCGTAAGTGTCCGAAACTCATATATAATGATTTAAATAATGTTACTGACTTATTCCAGAATCATAATTACTGTTATGACATCATATATGGTCCTATTCTTATCTTCTTATTAGTAATATTTCATTACTACTTGTTATTCGGGTGTTTATTACTTTTTGTTCTTATGCATGTTTTGTCGAATAAATTCGTATTCTTCTCTTTAGGTTATAGATAGCTCATTTATAGAATGTTATTAGTGTAATATATATCATATTCATTCATTAAATTCATTTATATAATCATTATGAAATGAAGATCATGTAGAACGAGTCGCATCACATCGTGGAGACGGTATTCCGTACGTACACACGAGTGATGATATCATTCCTATGATCGTGGAATTGTATTGGAGTGTATGTATACTATTTCAGAATCAATATCACTTTATAATAGTCATATATAGTCATTATTTACACCATTATACCCATCCAAGTAAGGTGGTGGTGGAAAATAGATTACACCACGGCGTGGAGACAGTATTCCGTACGTACGCTCGCGCGATGATTTCTTTTTCCGTAGGATGGATAGATGGTGAAATAGGGTTGTTTAATACATAAAATAATATATCAGTATATGAGTGCTACTGATGTTATTACTTCATAATGAAACAACTAAATAAGATGAAGTGGAAGAAGAAATAAAGATGAATGAATCGGTAACGGACATTACCTCTTCTTTGAAGTGCTTCTTTGAGACCTCCTTTTAGGGTACAAAAATAAGTCTTTGAAGACGACCAAAACATCTAGGATGTTTCTAGGGAAGTGGAGAGGAGAAATTGGTAGGGTTTGTCCGATATTGAAGGCTCAAAGTGATGTGAGGAAGAGGGGGAGGAGGTGCCCTTTTATAAGGAAGGAGAGGGGCACCTTTGGAATAACTAAAAATATTATTTTATTATAAAGTCAAATTCGGATTTTAATAGCTCCAAATTGATATATTTTGAAGATAAGGTCTGTAGGGGTCGCAATACTCTCATACAATAGAATTTAGAAAAGTTTAGGTATCAATTTTAACCTTATCATTTAGATTTAACTTTAAGTTAGATAATTTAACTTTTACCATGTCTTCTTGTTTTCTTTCACTATATAGTTAATAAACTTACTATATCAAGAAAAACGAACCCCAAGTTGTTTATTATTAATATATATAACCTTATCTATGTTATTTGGCCGATCATTAGATTTTTAGGAATAAAATAACAATTAATAATATAATATTTGTTTAAAAAACTATTTTATGTCAATTTTGACACTATTTAGTAATTGATTTTTGTGAAAATCATAACAGAATGATTAGTTCGAACCAAGTTACTTAAATCAATAATAACATGTCAAATTAACCTATAAAATTAGTTTAATTAATAAAAAGTCTCAAATTACATTTATTTGGGTATTTATAACATCAATTATGTCAATATTTCATTAATAAGATAATTACTGCATCATCATTGTGTCATAAATAAATTAAATTATTTAATGTCAAAAAATTACAAATAAAATACCATTATGTATGAAATATTTTTAGATTTCTAATGAATATTTATAGTTGATTTTATCTTATGTATAACCCTATATTAAATTTTATTTTCTTATAAAACTTTGATTTTAACTATTTTAACCCGTCTTTAAATAAATTAATAATAAATGTTTTAATCTAATCCAAGTTGGCCTAAATAGTCATATTTTATTCCTAAGGTTGTTTTTGGACGAATTACACTTGTCCAACAGAATTAGGACCTTTTTTCGGGTAATAATAATATCATTTTTACCCTTAAATACCCTATTTACTTTTAACCGTGGTAAAAAAAGTAAAAAGTTACTATTCACCAAAAATTATTTTTATCTCATTGAACCACATTTTACTTACTGAAATCAACCGTGTCTCTCGGATATTCAAAATTCCACTCACAGAAGCGTTAAAATTATGTTGTATGAAAAATTCAGTTTTTTAACTACCACTTAGTGGTTTCACTTTTCATCAAAAATTCAAAGTTTTCAGAAAAATACCAAAATTTCACCCTAGGCTAATTTCGATATTCCAAATCCAAAAATGAAGTCCATTTTGAAAAATAAAATTTATAAAATTTCAAAAGGTGGTTATTACTATTCATAACGGCTAGTTTTAATAATATTTTAATAGCATATCATTGTTTAGTTAAACTCGATATTGCGTACGACGCAAGCTATCAAGGAAGGCCGCGATTTCGTGTAAAGCAAGCCAAGCTAGTGTTGTGTGTAGTGAAAGATTCCTTTGATGATTTATATAACATAAAAACAAAATATTTCACATAAATGTCTCAGGTGTTACACCATATATCTTTACCATAAACACGAAAAACTAATTTCTTTATTTATTTGAAATTAGTATTTATTTTAATTAAAAAACAGACTTTGATGCGATTTGATGTATCCTTGGATTAGGGCATAAAAATTGATAGAAACACCCCAATTTAAATGGAATTGAAATTTTAGGGTAGATATTGAGAAAATATATGATTACTTGAATTTTAAATTTTTTTATGAAATTTTTCAAGGTCGATCCTTTGGAAAATAGACTAAAATGAAAGATATTTTCAGATGGAATATATTTGATGAAAATATATTATTTGGTATGAAAATTTAATGGAACATTGAACATGAATTTGGGAAATAGAATTGTGAATGATGAATTTGTTTTTAAATGATGGATTTTCCTATGAATTTAAACCTTAATGAATGATTAATTGAAGGACATGCATGATTAAATTGTTTGTTTGTGATTATGCATAGAATTTTGGGACTCTATGATCATGAAAATTGATATCGTTTGAAAACAATAACGAATCCATGTTTGGTATGATCTCACGTGATGTGTTCCCTAATGGGGTGTTGATTGATTATCCTAATGGCTTGAGACCTTTAGAGAGAGAACACATATTTCATCCCTGATGATAATTAAAAAGTGTTAGTATCCTATACCTAGGATCTATTATAACTAAGGGAATGTGACCATGGTTTTTTTATTTTTATTTATTGTAAATTCCATTTCTTAAAAAAAAATTCAAGACAATTATTTTTTAAATTTTTTGTTTTATAATATATTCCTTTAATACTATATTGATATAAAATTCATATAAATTAACTTATATCATGTTTTGATTAAAAATATTTAAATTTAATTTCATTCCGTGATACATTTAAATTGAATGATAAAACAGATTAATTTTTATGTAATTTTAAATGGAATATTTAGTGGTATCCTTCTAGAATTATTTTCTTACAATTTATATTTTCCTTTGGGATTTATTGTATTTTGATAGTCCATGTAGTTATAAAGGGAAATAACCTCTTTTTTAATGATAGTGTGGTTGATTTAAAGAACCCAAAGTTATGATAGTGTCTAGTGTAGGTATAATACACTTATATCCTAGGGTTTGAGAGGCATGGTCTTGATTGATACTGAAATTATTTTTATGATTTATTCCAATGGGTTTTTCATTATCTTGGTCATACTTCTCTATTTGAGGTGTGTTTGAAATACTAACTGTTGTTTTATTATATTTTTTATATTATGGAATATATATTCTTTTTAGTGGTTGATTTGATTACAGGTTCTAGTCTTCGTCTTGTGGGTATCGTGAATTTTATTTTGGTTATGTTTGGACTGGAATGGGTATTGTTACACATGGGTAGCTGGTTTGGTTAGTGGTAGGGCCACCTAGGGAATGGTAAATGATTATTCAAAAGATTATGAAAATTATTTTTTTTGAAAAAAATCTCTTCTGTAATTGGGTCTAAGATAATGAATACCTATTGAGATAAGATGATTTATTAGTAGGACTCTGGGAGATAAAGTCCATTGGGAATTATGGAAGAGAGGCCAGTAGGGAATGCCTATTATAACTAGAGACATCAAAATAAGGTATTGAGGCCCGAAAGACATTGATGGTGAATCATGAATGGGTCATGTGGATCGAAATTCTGTGAGAAATGATGTAAGTATAGGAGACATTAATCTTTTTACCATTATCATTGAGGTCATGGTATGCAAGATGGGTTTAGATTCATGGAATAATGGGGTTAGTACAAGTTAATAGTACTTTTATTCCTCGAATATGTTTGATATAATTAACATTATGGATAAACATTCAAATAAAAATTACAATTGAATATGATATTAATGAATTCCTTCAACGAATATTGGTGTTCAGATCATCCAATGGGTTTTGTATTATTTAACCATTGGGGTTGGGATAGTCTAGTTCAGACTCAGATGATAGAATAGTAGGGTCAATAGCATTCCATTGTGTCTAATGTGATAATATACCAATAGAAACATTATATATGTATAATATTATGTTATATTATTATATGTTATCTTATACTTATAATTAATTTACCCTTATATATATAGTTATATAAAGCATAACTAATACGAATAAACTAGATAATGTTCGAATCATAAATTTATTTATTTAACATGATTCCATAAATTTGATTTGAAATGTGATCAGTATTTATATTACATATCAAATGCATGATTTTTATATTTTATAATATCATAGTCGTATACTAGTGAAATACCATGGAGTATATGCATTAAAAAATGAATATACTACCCAATAGACAAGAAATATTTATTTTTTGTGGTTTTGTCAAGGGAAAAATTTTGAATGTTGGTGATTTTGATAGTTGATATGAAAATATAAAACATGGGTAAGAAATCTAGGGAGTAGTATGCCACATTTTTTATTATACATTAAATTCCCACATCAATCTGATATTTGGTGAATTATGGGGTTCAAATTTTTCACATTGAATGAATCTAGTTATCATGTAGTAGGAAATATCCAATATGATAAAAATATAAATCATTTATCATTATATAATAAATGAATGTATTGAATAATGTTATATGTGTTTTTCATTGTTTTTTATAAGGGATGCATCCATGTAGAATACAATGAATATGTGATGATTTTATATGAAATCAAAAAATAAATATTTTGATTTTAAAATTTAAAATCAAATTGAAATTTTATCAAAGGGTGACTCCCCCAAATTATCCATTGACTCAGAACATCAATATAAAGATATTTAGAATATTATTCATATGAGGTCTAAAACAAAAGGTATAATAGTGTATTAATATGTCAATTAATAATGGTGTAAAATTTTCGATATAACTATATTAATCAATCAATGTATAATGTTTTATAAGTGTTCATTAATTAAAACATAACAAACTACATTAAATAAATGATTAAAATATATCATGTATTTTGTAGTCTGTCTTACTCTAACTATTTAACAACAAATTCCTTAATATTTTTGAGAAATGATAAATATATTCATTAATAATAATCAATATGTTACACCATATTTCACCTCTAATATAGTATACAGAACAATATATAAATGATTAATTAATAAAAACTATCTATATTTAGAAATAATTCAATTATACATAATATTTTTTATGATAGAAAACATTTCCTAACAATTTTCATTGAAGAGTGATAAAAATAAATTACTATATATCTCTACAAATCAAAACATTATTGTTAATTTATATTCTTACAATTAAAGGGTTAAAATTATGATATAATCAATAAATTTATTTTTTGACACATTGAAATTATAATCTTTCATTATTTATGAATATTCCAAAAATAATATGATTTAATTTTTGTGTGATTTTTCTACCATAATGAATAGATATAAACACTTCTATTTCAAAACATCCCTCCTCACTCATTATGGTGGTAAATTGTGGTTTTCAATATAACTCTAAAAAACATAGTTTAATTGTGTAGTTTCTTATAATCTCTAACCATCATGTTGAGTTCATTTATCATTATTATTTCACATTGTATTGTGATTAATATAACAAAACCCATAAATATTCAATAATTTATTACTATTTAATCATAATAATCAAAAACCTTTTCTTAAAATTTAATCTTTATAAAAAATATTTCTATCATTATCTAAAAAAATTATTATAAAATAATTATATTTCAAGTATAATAATCAATTTATGGTTTTCAACATCAACTCTAAAAAAGAAACATATCTCTCATTTTTTCACACACATATCATAATATTCATCATCTATTATTTGAATTTAAAAAAACTGTTTACACCTAGAATAACTAACATTGAAACACATTTTATTATTCTACTCTTTGGATTAGTCTAGGTTTTATAGTTATTCACTATTATATTTTTTTGGAAGCCCATAGGTTAAATAAATTAATTTCAAAATGTTAATAATCTCAAAATTTAAGATAACTCTTATCAGTAATTTAATATCTCAACCCTCACTTTACAACTAAATGATATAATAACAATATAGAAAATATGTGTTAGTGAAATATAGTTATTATCACTGTATGCATTCATATCTATCTAACTCAAGAATAATGTTAATCCACTTATCTACATCCCTATATTATCTTAATTTTTTTTCTTTATTTTATCCCCTAATTATTAAAACGATAAAATTTACCACGTCTATTTATTACTCTCGAAATGTTAGATAAATACATGATATAAATTTTTTTGATTAATAAATAAAAACAATATAATTTATCCACACATGAAAGTAAACTCTTGTGGTATGATTTATATCATATATAATAATCAGTTTGAGTCCTTAAATATTTATGGTGAACGTGAATACATTAATCTACCTCAGTATTTATGTTTTTCTTGATCCTCAATAGTCTAATGAAACTTCATAAATATTATTGTACCCAAATTATTTTTAAAAATTTCTACAACAAGTTGATTTATTTCAATTATGTCTTCAACAAAAACTCTATGTTCTTTTTTTTCATTTATAATATGAAATTGAATTTTAATAGAGTTCATGTATGTATCTAGATGTGGATTTTTTATAGACTCAATTTTACATTTTCGATTTCAGAACACCCTCAAAAAAAGTATAACAACATCTTAATGATATTTTAATTATTTATTCATCAAAATTTGTTGGGTAAAAACCCTTTATTACCAAAATAGACTCCCCCAAAATTAAAAAAGGAAAATTTATTTCCCATTTCATAATAATATTTCTATGGAACATGGTTCTTTTGAAATATTATCCTCTATATAAGGATTCTATATTGAAAATTTATTTATCCCAATATTAGTATGTATAATCCACCAATTCAATCTATTTTAATTTGATAAATAAAAATCTATTATCAATTATAGTTTTCATATGCCTGGATATTTATTTAGGTTATATAATTTTCTCTTAATTTAGATTTTTTTTTAATATAGATCTTCCAAACATAATTTATTAAAATTATCTAGCCACATTAATATTTAAAAGAATTATATTTAAGTAACTCTCAAATGTAATGTAAATTCTTCTACATTTATATACATATATTTCCTAGGATTATTTCATGAAGAAATATTTTTAAAATATTCATTAAAATAAATATTTCAGAAAAATTATTATACCATCTTCATATTTGTTTATTGAGTGATAGTTGTATCGTAATATTTTTTGTGAATTTTTAGCCATGAAAATAAGTGAGTTTTATAAACATTGACAATGGGTGTTCCAATGAGTGTGTCTGTTTTTTAATTATAATATTATATTATATACCAAAACAGGGTACATAAATTTTAATCTATATTTAATAACCCAATTATGGGTGTGAAAAAATCTGACTTTGCAGTTTGAGTTGGTTTAAATGGTGAGTATATTTGGGTTTGAAGAAAAATATTTTTATTTATTAAAATATATACAATTTTAATTCATATATGTTAAAAATGATATGTATGAGAATATTATTATAAATATTTATGGACAAGATCTGAGGCACTACGATGAAAATATAAAAAGATAAATACCATAAATAAAATTATATTAGAAGAAAAATAAGTAATGAAGGATTCAAAATTTAATAAAATTAAATTCATCATAATAAAAAAATGTAAACATTAAAATAATTACTCCCATTATCATAATATATTATCAAAGTATATAATATGAAATATATTAATGAAAAATATTTCAATTCACTTGCATAAATAAATAACCATCTTCATTGATTTTTAGTACATATCTTATTGAAGTGTAATTTTATTATGATGTTTTTATTATATTAGTCCACTCAAGGGAATATTATATGGCCATACAGTTGACATAGAATCATTTTAATGATTTATATAATTTTTATTTATTAGTTATGGGGAATGGGATGGTGAAAATTTTGGAGGTCTAATCAGAAAGATGCCTTCCATTGGAGGTGCCAATGAGATATCATGGATAGGAGAAGGAAATGGATTTTTTAAAATTATATTATTTTATATGTAATAATACATCAATATTGAATTCCCACTAGAATTGATTAGTAGTGTTATAGTCAGTGACATTGTGACCATCATGATTCTTGAAAATATAAACATAAAAACTATTAAGTATTCTATTTTTTATATTGTCAAGATTTATAATTTAGAATGGATATCCATTAGTTCATACACCGAAATTTTTATTAAATACTTTTTACATTGCAATTTTTTTTAAATATAATAATAAAAAATTCAATTTTTTCATTCAATACCATAATTAATTATAACCATTACTCTGTTAAAATATATTTATTCTTATTTAGCATTAATAAAAAAAGATTTCTATTGAGATTCTGATTTTTTTTTTTGTAATTATGTTTAGTATGTTTAGTCAATAAAATTCAAAATAACCACACCAACTAACCTTACCCCTCACAAGAAAACATTATACCACCATTTGTGAGGAATTATATATGTTGTGTAGTTATTTGAGTAGCTTATAGTATTAAGTATTATTTAGTGGTTTTTCTACAAAAATTAATTTGATACCTAAATATTTTTTTAAAACATTCCAATGATTATTACATGAATTCCTTTTTGATTCCACTATGTAGGATATCATAAATACAAATAATATCAACAAACTATTCTTCTAATGATGACATCACATAAAGGTTTGGATTACTGACACCACCCTCAAACTCTATCTCCTTAAAATACTAATCTTAGTGATAATACTATGATTTCGAGCCATTATTTATTCTATATAATTATTTATATATTAGTGTTACAATTTATCTACAATCTTTTTATTAAATCATATTAGTTTATTAATATATATATCCATTATGTTTAATCAATTCAATAATATCAACATCTAATCTATTTGATATATAATGAAATGTATTTGAATTAAAACAATATAAAATAATAAAATTTATCAAAATATTTAAACTGGGTAGAATGTTTCATCATCAATTCTATCAATTATTTTATCATAAAAATTAAAAAACAAAATCATTTTGATTGTAATCACAATCCAAAACTCATCATATTTTGTTTGAACACAAATTTTGATCAAATGATATTTCGATCATTTTTCCTCAACAAAATATCCAATGATTTACACATATATTTTTAATTAGGATACTATTTGAAGGTTATAATCCATGATTTATCTTTTATCACATCCTCATGTAATGATGGTTTCATTTGTGATAATAAAACGTTGTTCTTGATACTCCACCTTCCTCAGGTTGTTGTTAGCTTTAGTGCCATAGAACCATCTTCTTTGTACATTATTATAACCTATATTCTTTATTATGTATATTAATAAAATCTATACTACATCATGATCAATTGTTTTTTGTCACATAGTGTTTGATAATGTTTTAAGAGTGGTTTTCACACAGAAATATTATAGCGGTTATTATCTATGATGGGAACCCAAAAGTGCCATGATAGTGTCCTTAAATATATTTTTAGAACCAAATGAAATCAATTTAGGGAAAAATATTATATATACTATAAATCATGGATATAAAATGGAATCAAGAAAACTATTCATGGTGTACTACCAAAACAATTTACAAGGAAAGAGAATATGATAATGTGACATACCGGTTGGAAATCTACTTAACATATGTCACTGGATGTTATTAATTTCTTTTATCTGTATTGGTCCTTAGATGTTAATACTATTATTAAATGAATTTTTGAGTCTTCTGCATTGATGTATTGGTAAAAACATGAAAAAATATATTTTCAGTGATGTATGAGGTGTTGGGTGTGTCACAAGTAATAGTTTATTAATAAATAATGCATTAAAAGATTTTTCCCTTTTATTATATAGAAGAATGTGATATCATATTCGACTCAATGGAAATGATATGTCCAATATAAATATATTTCCATTTGGTTCATTAATAATGTTATATTTTAAAAAATTACAATAAAGAGACTTATATTACATAATTTGATACCACCTGCATGCAACCTGGTTGATTATAAATTTCTCAATAAATGGATTATGTGCCACATTAAGTGTTTGTTTGGGGTTATATGTAATTGAAAATATATCATATTTCTCCATGATTTCTTTGGCAGTTATCTTGAAATTGAATATTGAATTGGGGATGCTTCACCGAATTCCTTAGAGAAAATATTTCTAGATGGTCACATGCTAACTATATGCAGAACCATAGTTTATGAGTATTATTTTCATTATTGAACATGCTGAAAAAATATTATTATAAAATGTTGTTTAATAATTATTCTTATATTATCGATTGAATATATTCTATCTCCAGTTATTTGAGAGAATATTTTCTGAATAGAATGCTTATTATATATTTAATATTTTATTCTATGAATTAAATATTTATTTATATGTTGGTGAATAATGCGTAATTATTTGTTTATTAAATAAATATTCATTATTTCAAGACTAATGAATATTGTTTCGAAATGATATACATAGTAATATAGTTTTATTTGAAATAATATACAATGAATATTATACCAATAAATAATATTTTATTTAATTTTTGTGTTTTACACTTATCAAAGATTATTATTATTATTCACATGGTGTTCCATGAGAATAAATGAAAGTTAAATGGTTCCATGGAAATTTATTTTCCAAATATAGTGATATATAAACCAAAATATGTAATTTTCTTTTTGGTTTGAAATTACTTTTATTTTACATAATGATATCAAGATAGAATTATCTTATAACCCTAATAATCACACTATACATGAATAATATCAGGAATAGGGAGATATCCCCCACTATCACCACTACATGTTCATGGGAGTTAAAAGATAATCCTTCATCCAATGATTCACAAGGAGTTTAATAGTGAAAAACAAAATATTCACGATTTACTATGCTGACACATGGAGATTCGTATAGTGACATTCAGAGTATTTTGAAACCTATGTTAATCACTACTGGAGGAATTCTACTTTTGATACCTTCTACACAAAGATGGTACAAGATAAAGACCTTTAATGATTTTTCAATGAATAAATAGTTTATATCATGGTAGTTAGTTAACGTTAAAAAAATTATAAATAATATGTCATAATAATGCATGTTGCTTCCATAATTCAATATACAATTTATATTTTATTCAATTCTATTGATCAAAAAATTTATTATCATGTAAATCACAATTTCTGCACCATTTATTATAGAAAATCTAAGATAGAAATTCTCACATCTGGTGCTTCTTTATTAGTTAAAACATTGAAGTGGCATCACATTAGTGATATAATTATTTATAAATAATTTCTGAAATTTTGTTGATTTATATAATATTTATTACTTGTTAATTTATATAAAGAATTTCATTATTCTAAATCATGAAATATTCACTTATTTTAATTTTTTCTTAAATATATTATAAATTTGATTAATTTTATGATTGAAATTAATTAAACAGGATCAACATGAGGCAGAATGTATTCTACCCTAAAGTCACAAGTGTTATAGTAGTTTAGTCTATTGGTATAGGTCATGTGCCCATGATCAATGCACTTATAATTTATTCAGAATATATTTTCATTCTATTCCTTTATTGGAATTTGTCTGTATTTTTATATAATGCATGTTGACTGGGCTAGCCTGGAGCACGTTTGGCCGCACTACATCTATGTAAAATCTATACATTATATGTATTCTATTATTCAAATACATGATGTGTATTTCTATACAATACCTACATTACTGGTTACCAAGTAACTGAGAGAAAACAAGTCATATATACCTTACACATGTTCTGTACTCCATCATTTTCCATGAAATAGTTACACACCAGGTCCCTAGGAAATTTTAATGGATAAATGATTTTAATGATACATTGTATGTATTTGGATTGTACATGTAGTGTGTATAAAAATCATGTATAATTGAAATTAAAATTTTAAACAATGTACACCATATAAAAATGTCTTTTGTTTGGTCATATAGTTGATAAAGAATTCTATTTGATGGGTTATATATATAATAAAATTTATTTATTTATTGTGTAATGTTAAAAATAGTATAACTTTTATATGTAAAAATATAGTCATTATTATACATGAATTGAAAAACAAAAACCTACGAAAATACCATGTGATTTTTATATTGATTGAGTTGATAGTAAAGACAAATAAATTATTTTTAACACGTTTATGCATCATGGTGCTTGAGTAAATTGTATATGATTATAACATATCTCTTATAGTTAATATGGGACCTCACCATGATACCTCCATGTTACACACTATTAGATTTGAATAAACTTATTTAAATTAATATAAAATTATTATGGTTGAAATTTTGAACAATAAATTTGGATGATAATTATGTTAGAAGATCTGAATTATTAAAGAGGAAAATAAATCGATTTGATTGTGATTTATCATAAAATAGTACTTGTAAATTAAATTCAATATTTATTAAATTTATGAATCCTTTGATGTATTTGGATGATCATGATCATAAAATCTAATTTTTTATTTGTTTAATTCATTTTAATCTATTGTTTAATTAAATTGATGGCTTGTGTTCCATCCCTCCTCTAATTATGTAAATACTTTTTATTCAATGGTTTTTTTTGAGATGAGATGATACCAATATAAGATATAAATGAATAGACAAGTGGTAAAACTCCACACATACCATAATAAGTATTAAGGTGTTATTCCCTAGGTTGAAGCATAATTTATCATCCCCAAGATTATATGAACTTTAGAAAAAGATCATGATCATACCACTTTATTATTATTATTTTTCAAATTTTCAATCTATTTAGTTATGGATTTTTTTATTGATCACATGATTTAATTTATTAATGATAATGCAAGATAAAACAATACTTAATTATGATATTCATAATTTTTTCTTAACACATGGTTAATATATCATGTAGATAAATATAATATTAACAATAATTTAATAAATATAATATGGAAAAATAATTCACTATCATAGAATCCCATAAATATATATATTATTTAAGTATTTCAATCCACTATTGACCTTAAAATAAAACCATAGTACAATATAAATGTCCTTCCATAGTCATGGTTCTTTTGATTATCAAGTAAATATACCATGATGTTTTGGTTTGACATAACATAGTTCACATCTCGGGTTTACTGAAAAAGGTGGATGATCTATAACTAAGAGAAAATGGTTGAGGAATTTTATTTATGAATTTTATGATTATGGATTTCACTCAAAAGGTCAAGGAACTATGAGCTAATGTGGTTGGAATTGGGAGTGCTTACCTAAGACCCCTCAAATTTCACTGTCATTCAATTTTTGGTGGTTGAGAAGTGAAATATGTATACATTCCAAAAGAATATCATAGTAACATAATATTTTGAAGAAAATGGTAGTGAATATTAGGTTTTGATAACATAGTGGGATATTAATTGTTATAATATTTATTTTTTATGTAATTTTTTCATATAACATGAAAAAATTATTGTGTTTATCTAATTTTAAAAATGGACATGAATATGGCTTAAAATATATCACCATATTCTAGAATTGAGATGGTTTTCCTTATCATAGTAATAAATTTAATATAGTGGAAAATGATCTTTTTAATTATCCTAGGTCATCAATGTAAATTTTGTATGGTGTAACAACCAATTCCAGATGGTCCTAGTAATGAGGCTAAAAGAGTTATATCTCATTGAGAAACATTTGAATGATTTGACTTGTGTTCAATGATTCATGATATAATTCAGGACCAATGATCATCTAAAAAATCATGATGAAATGTATGTGTATTTCATGATGTATCACCTTTTGGATTTCTATAACGTGATGGCGAGAGGAGATATATATGAAATAATTAATAATCTGTTTAAAACCATTCATGGTGAGTCAGTGACAACACCTCATTTATTCAAGAATATTTGATACATTGAATGCATGAAAATATTAGGTATTCAATTTCTCGGAGTGTTTTCAATATATCACATTCATTCCACAATATCAATCAACTTTTCACGTTTTATTTTCCATTACAACATGATAAATATTGAGAAAATTTTTCAGAGCCACTTATTCTCATTCACCATGTCGACTAGGTCATGATGTGGAAAAAATGTAGTTATTTTGATGAATAGAAAAAAGAAACAACAATTCAATGTGGTCCAAAAAGCATAACAAGTACAAATATCATGAGAACCATCCATATATGTACATGAAGACCCATTTTTAGGGAAAAATGGAATATATATGTTTTACATGTACTAGAAAAAGCCACTATAATAGGAACTATAGCTTGAAGAAAGTATATTATAATGGTGTGTTAATTATCAGATGTAATATTTTTAGATACAAAAACTGTGTATTAGATATATCATGTGGTTATCATATATATATATATATCAAAATATAGGAATGAATTAGATTCCAATGGATTTCTAGTGTACCGTTGGATTGGAAAGCTACCAATTGTGTGAGGTTGGGTACTCCAGCCATGCTAGAATACCATATGTTATTTGCAATATTAATTATATTTTTTATGTGATTTTAATTAAGTATTTATTATTCCCAAGAAACCAATTTCTATATTCTTCCCTGATATATTTTTTTTTTCAAATTGGGTAATAAATGTTGTTTATTTTGTATGGAAAACAAATGTTATCGTATGAAACATTATAATAAATATATCAATGTTTTAAATTACGTAAACCGTGAGTCATAAATTGATAATGACCCATGTTCTCATGAATCATGTAACATCATGTACCTGGTATTACACACCAGTGCCTGGATATGGTTGTCCACATGACCTAAGGTGATACTCCCCCCATGCTAGAGGTTGTCGATTAGTAGTCAGGGCATAATGCCGATCATGGGGAGTCTATACCCTCATTTTTCATCAAACAGAGTAAACAACCAATAAAATTAAAAAATTAACCAAATATAGATATTATATAACCATAACAATTAAATACCATAAGATGACCAACATTGTAAATAAAATATTAAAACTGAATAGTGGATATTCCATGTTAAAGTGTGTTCCATGTAATAAATGATACTCAAAAGTAATGACATTGAAAACTCCTATGTGGGTACCGAACAATGTCAGGTTCCATATTCCATGATCCATCCCAATAATCCATCTAACATAGGGTTGTTTCAATTATCATATCCTACAATCTTGTAATTTATCCGCGTATCGATCAAGCAGTCCAACTAGGGTGTGAGTACAACGTAGTTGGAAACCACCACAAGAATCTATAACAATACACAGTCAATAAATTTGTATGTAGTTGTACAAATAAATAAGTACAATGCATTAGTAAATATTTATCACATTATCATTTATTATTTATTTAACCAAATAATTCCACTAGGTTCCTGAAGACATCTGATTATCAATACCTACATCAGCCCATACTAAAGTATGTACCATGTCCCATATTCAATTTTTACTTCATTATAATGCAATGGGATTTCATTATCCATTATTTCTAAATTAATTATCATGGTCTATTAGAAGTATATACCAATGGTATCATTTTGGGTGTATATAGTCATATCCAACTCCCCATGAGTATTTAGAACATCAGTCTCTATCGCATACATCATGGGTATATGGAGAATCAGCCCATAACCCACATGTCATGGGTATCTGAAGCATCAGTACTTTTCCCATACAATTAACATGCATGCCTAGGGTCTGGAATTCCATGTCTAGGACCCTTGGGTATTGAGATTGTTAGTTTATCACCCACACCTCTCATTCTCAACGAATCACATATATCACATGTACTGCATATATCACATGTACCATAATTTATCACATGCATCACATATATCACATGCATCACATATATCAATTTATTTAATTAATAAATTATTTAATAAATGAAACTAAATAAAATAAGACAACAATTAATTAATCATGACAATCACTTGAATAAATTCTTCAATTAATTGGCCACATCAAGTCCGTTAATTTTTTTAAAAATTAATCATATCAATCAATTTAAAATGTTCAAATAAATTATACACCAATTAATTTGTCTAATTTCATAATCATAAATATTCCAATAATTAATTCATCAATTAATTATTTAGTCCACAATCTCAATATTTTGTAATTAATTAATCAATTAATTATTTCATTAACAATCTCAATATCCCATAATTAATTAAACAATTATTTTATCAATTGACTATCTCATTATCCCGCAATTAATTCTTCAATTAATTATTCAACTCTCGATCTCTATATAACACAATAAGTTCATCAATTAATTAATCATTTTTAAATATCATTATGACATAACTAATTAAATGATTAATTGTTCCAATTAATAAAGAAATGTTCTTCTATTAATACAGAATTTATTTATTTCCCCACATCTCACAAGTTTAATACTTCGATAATTAGTTAAATAATTATTAATCCAAATACCCATTTATATAATCACAATGTTATATTAATTAATTCAACAAATAATTAATCCAAATCCAAAATCACAACATTACATCAATAAATTAATTCACCAATTAATTGTTCATGTTAATTATATTAATTAATTCATAACTAATTAATCACATTCAATCACTTTGATTAATTATACAATTAATATTCCATTTGAATTCCATTATTTAATTCAAAATTAACTAATCATATTAAATCCTTTCAATTTATTATCTAATTAACTATCCATGTCAATTCCATTAAATAATTCACAATTTCAAAATTATATTACTTAAATTAATTAATTAATCAGTTAATTAATCCCATCAGTAACATTATTGAATTCAACATTTTAATAGTCACATTACATTGACTAATTAATTAATAAATTAATTAATCCCATCGAAACCATTTTTTATGTTAATAATTAAATAATCATTATACTCTCTTAATTAATTCATCAATTAATTAATCCAATAAATCTTATTATTTAATTCAACAATTATTTCATCAAAATACGCTCATTAATTTACTCATCAAGTAATTAATCCCATCAATACCATTATTTAATTAATTATTTAAAATATCACATAGATACAATAATTATTTTATTAATTAATAAATCTCATCAATACCATTATTAAATTCTCCTAAATAATTATATTACACCATTAATTAATTCCTCAATTATTTAATCCCATAAATCCCAATGATTAATTAAAAAATTAAATAATAACATTACTCCCATTAAATAGTTCGTAAATTAATTAATCATATTAGTTTCATTAATTAATTCGATAATTAGTTAATCAGATCCACAATAAAAAAACTACTATAATATATTAAATAATTAATTATTCCAATTTTAAAAATTCAATATCCTTAGTAAATTCATAAATTAATTTTCCAACTCAATCAATTCAATTACCCCAATTTAAAAAGTAATTTTTTTATCTATATTAAGCCAATATCCCCTACTAAACCATCAATTTATTTTTTTATCATAATCATTTCAATATCCAATAATTGTTTCCTTATTTAATTATTTTATTTCATTCAATTCAATGTATCACAATTAATTCCTTATTTAGTATTTATACCACAATGAATTCTATATCCCCCAATTAATTCCTTAATTAATTATTATATCTTAATCAATTCAATTTAACAATAACTAATTCTACAATTGACTATTCAATTCAACACACCTGATTTTTCATAATTAATCCAACAATTAATTTTTCAACCAAGAAGACAAATAACTACATAGTTAATTCTAAAAAAATAATTCAATTAGTCATCCCCAATTATATTATAATTAATTCATAAATTACTTATTCAACATTTATATTCCACTTGGCCCCAATTTCTTAATTTCTCCAATTATTTTTTTCACATAATTAATTAATTATATGATGAAAACAATTCTGAGGCATCAAATAAATTTTTTACTATAACTTATATATAAATTAAATGAATAAATTTTTATTGGAATTATAGACCACATAACTCAAGATTGATGATAATCTCTCAAAAATGTAAATCCAAAAATTTAGCGAAACAAAAATGAAGAACGAGATCATGATTCAACTCATATATCCCTGATTTAAATGAATCATGATCAAACAATCCTAGATCTAAATATTTTACCAATAGTGTATAAACAATTCTCGTTTATTTGGGAAGATGATAGGGAGATAAATGAACATCTAAAAAGTGGGAAACCACTTACCCGATATGCTGGTGATTGGGAGTCAAATTTCCGTTGATATAACTGATCATGTATTTTAAAATCTGATTTTTGGTTTAATTAAAACTATTGACACAGATTGTTTCTTGGTGATAAAATATCCACACAACTATGTTCAATAATCGTGAACGTTTTATTTGGGTGGGTTGGCACATGGTTTTCCTTTTTACTGCACATGATTTGGAAAAACATGAGACTGTCTTGCAATAACTCTTTGTTCGTGATTCCATGGCTTGATAGGCTTGGGCACAAGTTTTGGGAAAACCCGTTTGCATACCGTGAATTGACAAAAAATCTTTAAAAATTATCAGTTTTCACCCAAACTCACCCCAATGTAAAACCCAAATGAAAATTTCCCAATAAAAGGGAAAATTAAAACCTATAAATGAGCTCGAGACATCTTTAGAGATGTTCTGGTTCTTATAATAATCCATCTTATAATAGCTCTTCCTCAACATGTATCCCATGCATTACTAGGAATCAATGTCAAAAAGTACGGGCCACTCGGATTTTATATTTACATCCCTCTATAATGCATCCTCCGGAACCCATCCATATTTCCACAATACCAAAAATATCAACATAGTATTCTTCATGTAAAAATTTTTTACTATGATCCAACATGCATATCATATACTCCTCAAAGGACACATTTGCCTCATGATCAACTTCAACAAGATACCTGATGCATTTCCCAAATCATTATTCCAAACAATCGTAAGAACCCATATATCATTGGAACATAGCCTTTCCTTCTAAAACCTCTTTGATAGGATGTATATACACTACCTTCATGTCCCACCAAACCTGATCCCCATATAATTTAAACATGTTCTTAATAGGTTTATCATTTATAAGAAGTCGATGACATACCTCCCACCATCCATATCCACATATACCACTTCATATGTGTAATCTATAAGGGTTCACATATCCAACCGAAAAACATTCCTATTTCTTGGTGTAAATCCAATGATTTCTCCACATACCAAAAATGATGTCATGATAGG
Source organism: Viscum album (assembly GCA_963277665.1). Lineage (NCBI taxonomy): Eukaryota > Viridiplantae > Streptophyta > Magnoliopsida > Santalales > Viscaceae > Viscum > Viscum album. The sequence continues at coordinate 32,647,097 of OY728159.1, forward strand.
GGATATGATCATCACCAATTAAGTGAATTCAAAGATTTTGTTGCTAAAAACCACCTCAAATACTCTAAAACCAATGTACCTACCACTACAAAAACACATTAACCTATTGAAAGTCTCGTCCTTCTCTACCATAAAATATCTCACGACACCTGTCCCAAATTAGGTGGTCCCTCTCACATCCAAAAATGGTGTTCTAAATCAATGAAATTATCACTACCCAAACAACGCACATTAATAGAAAAATAAAAACCACTAATTATTCTCATTTTACCACCTTAACACAGTTGTCACATAGGATTTTCACAAAACCATAACAATTTTATCCATCTCTATTCCCACCACACAATTAAACCCGAGGATATATCATAGCCCTTAACCATAATACGACTAGGTCTTGGTTAAAAAAAGTTGAAGTCATTAAAATTATATGTATTTCACTTTAGATACCCATTTATTCTCATATTACATCATTGTACAATCTTCCTCAATTACACTTTACGTCCTTTTTAGTTCATATATCACAAGAAATAAAACCTTTTCACATTCAAAAACTTACCAAAATCATGTATTCATATGGATGCCTATAAATGATGGAAGTCACATAATAATCCATAGATCCTAGAATGAAGCATGGAAACTCAGCTCTCATTCAATATGGGGCCCAGAGTCAAATCACACAAAACATCAACACCAATAATCACGTCACACCACAAGAGCATCATGCTGGGTGAAATAGTATTCCAATATAACGGAAAATATAAATAACAACAATATTACTTTGGTAAATGGGTGGAAACCCATACATGGGTTAACAAATCCCTTGAATGAGATCCTAATTAATTAAAAAATCATCCAATTCACCTTTAAACATTCCCAACTTTCATGAAAACAAATAAGAAAGTAAAATCGGGATCTGACGCCTCTCTGTAATATACTGACCCGGGTTCTACACACCAGTGTCCCGATCTAGTTGGCCACATCACCTCAGACTTTCCTCCCAATATGCCATTGGAAGCCAACTAGCAGTGAGAATCTAATGATGATCATGGGGAGACTATAACCTATTATTTTTCTTTATCATAGTAAAACTTGGTGGGGAATAGATAGATTATTACTAAATAATGGTATAACACAACCAAAATTATTAAGAATAAAAATATTACCAAAAATGGATATTCAATAACATACTAAACATTAGATATTCTGTTATAATTTACAGTCCATTTGTAAAATGAAACTCAAAATTAAATAAACTAACAACTCCCAAATAGCTCTTGAACCACATTTGGCTCCCTCATATATTACCCATCCCAATCATCCATATTACATTGTGACATTTCCCTTAACCTATCCTCCAATAATGTAATCTATTCAGGTACAGACTAGGCATACCAATTAAGGGGTGAGTACAACTCAGTAGGCCACCCCTAATGGAGTCTATAACAATAACCACTTAATAACAATGTATGTATTTGTATAAATAAATAAGTAAAATGCATATATAAAAAGTTATCACATTATAATTTATTCATTATTTAACTAATAAACCACTAGGTTATTGAGGCTACTTGATTCTCAAAAACTAATTTGGCCATGTTGGAGTATATACCAAGGCACATATTCATTTCTCAATTTGTTATAGCATAGTGGGTTATTATTATCTATTCTTTTCAGCCCCTTTAAATTGTCAATTAAAACCATAGTTCAAAGGAAGCATTTGGGGTGTAGATTGTCATATCTATCACCCTCTGAGTATTCGGAGAATCAGTCCATATCTGACACAACATGGGTGTTTGGATCATCTATCATTGACCACACAACAAGGGTATTTGGTGAGTCATTCCATGACCTATGAAATTTAAATGCATGAATTGGGTCTTGAACGACATGTCTAGTACCCCATGGGTTTTTTGGGAAACATTCCATGTCCCAAACCCTATTTTATCAACCATTAACATATATCTCATGTATTACATATATAACGTGTATCACATATTGCAAATGTATAAAATATATCACATTAATAAAATAAAAAAATTAATTATTCATTAAAAATCCATTGATTAATTAAATAATTAATTAATAAAAACAACCCCTATAAATAATTCATCAATTAATTGATCACATTACATCCATTAATTAATTATATTACTAAATAATCATATCAATGAAAATAAAATTTTTCATTAATTAGTACATAGAGTAATTAATCGAAGTTCATAAATAAAAAAATTCTCATAATTAATTAACCACTTAATTATTCAATCCACAGCCTCAATATTCCGTAATTAGTTCATCAATTAATTATTCCATTCACTGTCTCAATACAACTCAATTAATTCACAATTATTTTTTTAACTGGAAATATAATTATCTTATATTCATTTCATAAATTAATTATTAAAATCTAATTATCAATATCTGATTATTATTTATTTATTTATTTATTTAATTGGAAATTTCATTATACCATAATTAATCCAACAATTAATTATTCAAATTTAACATTGTATATTCCATAATTAATTAATTAATTAATTATTCCCCTAATCCCACAATTTCAATACTATTATAATTAATTCAAAAATTGATTATCCTATTCATTATTTCTATAATCATAATGATCCTTTAATTAATTCAAATAAAAATGAATCCAAATCAATAATCATAACAATTAATCAATAAATTAATTCACCAATTAATTATTCTTGTCAAATCCATTAATTAATTCCACAATTATTTAATCACATTCAATCTATTAAATTAATTGACCAACAAATTTTCCATGTAAAATTGCATTAATTAATTCAAAATTAATTAATCGCATTAAATCCCTTCAATTAATTCTCTAATTACATATTCACATCAATTACATTAATTAATTAACAATTAATTAATATAATTAAATCTTTTCAATTATTTCATCAATTAATTTTCAATCTCAATTACAATATTTAATTTGTAATTAAAAAATTAAATCACTACCATTTATTATTTTATAAATTAATTAATCCCATAAATCCCATTATTAATTTCACCATTTATAAAATCACATTACTTTGGTAAATCAATTCATCAATTTATTAATCTAGTAAGCCCATTTTTTTGAATAATTATATAATCACATTAATAAATTATTTAATTCATCGTTTAATTGATCACGTCAATCCAATTATTTAGTTCAAAAATTAACTAATCTCATTATATAAGTTAATTAATTTATCAATTAATCAATCTCATCAATCCCATTATTTTAATTCCACAAACAAATAATCACATCACTGAATAAATTAATTCATCAATTAACCAATCTCATAAATCCCATTAATTAATTCAATAATAAAAAATATAACATTTCTCTACTTATTAATTGATCAATTAATATATACAAACAATAATTTTTTTAATTAAATAATTAAATAATCACATTACTCCAATTTAATAATTCACCATTTAAATAAAAATATTTTTTTTCCATTAATTAAATAAAAAACTCATTAAGCAAGTCCACGGTCAAAAAAATCTCTATATTTAACCTGTTGATTAAATTTTTCAATTTAAAAAATTCAACAATGCCAATTAATTAATCGATTAATTTTTCTATATCAATCTATTTAATATACCAAACTATTCTATAATTAAGTGTTGTATCTCAATCAATTCAATAATCCAAACTAATTCCCCATTTAATCATTATATCACAATCAATTGAATATCCACCAATTAATACATTAATTCATTATTCTACCTCTATCAATTTAATATCCCCCCATTAATTTTGTAATTATTATCTCAATATTAATTATCTAATTATCACCAAATTAATTCCTCAAAAAATAGTACAACCATAATCAATTCAAAATAAAAAGAATATGTTAAATGATTAATTCTTCTATGTCAGGGATATAAATCTCTCCATAAATAATTTGACAAATAATTATTTAAAATAACTATTCCAATATTCTCATAATTAGTTCCATAATTAAATACTCAATTTTACAAACCCAATTCCACATAATTTATTTAAAAATTAATATTTCAATGAAAAAAATCCCATTACCCACTCAATAAATCCCACAAATAATTATTCATCTTAACAACCCATATTCTCTAAAAATTAATTATACAATTAATTATTCACAATCTATAATCACATTATCCATAATTTCACAATTTCGTCAACTAATTAATTAACAAAATTAATTAATTAAATCAATAAAATAACAAGGAAAATTTTAATATATATTTTAAAATGACATAAATATAGTTGGAATCAAGACTTTGGGATTTTAATTGTAGGCCACATACCTCAATATTTATGATAAATTCTCACAAATAGAAATATCCCAACTCAATAGAACAACAAAAAATAATGAGATCTTTATTAAATTCACATATCCAACATTTAATAGAATCAATATCTGAAAAATATAGATCTAAACCTGGATCTAAAACTAGATAAAAATACCTTTCTATCTGGGAAGAGGAGAGGGTGATAAATAGATATCTAAAAGTGGAAAATCTACATAACCAGGAATGTGCAACTATAAAATCTACCCTTAGATTTTCCATCAATGGAGGTCGAGAGCTCTATGAAATCATCTAGAAGCCTCCAAAATAATTAGGAATCAGTAGTGGATGAGTGAGGGACAATTTTTGGTAAATTTAAGTGTTCAAGTATTTTAGAATATAATTTATTTGTAAATTAAAACTGTGCACATTGTTTTCTACTTAGGGAGCATATTATCCCCTATTAGTGTACCAGAAGTGTGTTCCTCTTATGTGGGGTGGGGGAAATGATCTCCCATGTTAGGGTAAACATATTGTAGAACCAGTCACTAGATATGAAATAAATATCTATCAATGGATGCACGGTTTTTCAAGCTATGGTGCAAAGTCTAGGAAAACTATGTGCCAATTGTGCATTCTATAAACATCTTATAAAATTGTCAATTTTCACCAAAGTTCACCCAAACGAAAAACCCATATTAAAATTACTCAATATAAAGAAATATATTACCTTTAAATGACCCCAATACATCTCCAAAAATGTTTGGGTTCTTATAAATCATATAACACCTTATGATATAAACATTGTCCATGTAACATTAATGTGAGGGATGTGATATATCTCTACCAAGATTGTTATTTCTAATCATGTGATTTAAAACAAAATTACTTGTTTTGTACATGCCATCATGAAAAAAATAAAAAAACCCCATTCAATGGATAGGGTGAAAGGGCCATAAAGATTCTTTGATTAGAACAAATTAATTACTGTGGACCATTACCAATAGAAACTATAGGTTGGTATTGCTTATTCATAACATTTATAGTTATCTTCAGTAGATATATTAATTTCTTATTTTTGAGGTAGAAGTTCAAGACCTTTGAAAGCTGAAATTAATTCAAGAATGATGTAGAGAATCCATATAAAAATAAGATATATAATTTTTGATATGATCATGGAGAATATCCTAAACAAGAGTTTATCGAAATTCTACAAATGTTTGAGATTATTTCTCAACTCAGGCCACCATATACACCAAATTGGAATTGTGTTAGTGAAATAAGAATCATACTCGGTAAGACATGGTATGTCAGATGATGAGTCCTATGAGTCTTATATTTTTCTTTTTGAGGATATTCATCACAAACTATGACATATAAGATAAATTTATTACCAACTAAATGGGAAAATAGAATTCCCATTGAGTTATGGAGTGATAATGAACCCATTATATCCCATCCACTCTTATGGGGTTTCAGGGGATTGGTAAAAGCCTTCTCAGGAAACAAACTATCACCCTGAAAAAAAACTATACCATTATAGGATATAATATGGAAACAATGGGATACTACTCATATAACACCTTAGAAAAGGAACTCATTTAATCTAGATGACCCACAATTCCTGATATATATCACATACTCATAAAGGATAGTGGAAGTGGTATTGATTTTGATGATGTTAATGTTCAAGATAAAAAAAGTTGGTAAATTAAGATATTACACAGGTCCCCATGAATGATGTTGTTCCAAATAAAAGGTACTATATAGAAGTAAAAAATAAATAAATTAACCAAATATATATGGTTATATAGGGACTACAAATTGTTTCTTATTATTGGTTTAAACAATGAATCTATTTCCCACTGAGAGGGAATAGAGAGACCATAATATTCATTATTGAAATATACATTATATTTTGAAAGAGATTCTAGGGATTAGAACAACATTTGGGTTTTGGTCAATCTAATAATTAATGAAATGCTTATTTGGTGAAAATGGGTTTTCAAGAGAAAACTGGTCATGGATGGCTAATTATATTCCTATAATGTAAATCATAGGTATAAAGGGTTTAAAAAACCTAAAGGAATTGTATATTCTGATTTTTGTTTTATTTGTCATTTTGTTTATATCCATCATAAGTCTACTTTCCATAGTAGCTTAACTTTTCTCTGAAATATGGAATATTAATATAAAAACATCTCTCCTTAATGGGAACATTTTGATAGTTGTTTACATAACAAAACAATAAGGTTTTGTGACACCTTGTAATTCCACTAATATATTTATATTCATTTTTTAGATATCTATTTATGTATTAAATATGTCATCCATGTTATTAAACATAAAATTGTATAGAGATTTAAACAATTTTGGTTTCATTTAGAATGAATGATGGCCATGTTTTTACATAAGTTTATGTGTCACTTGAGGTCATTATCATAGTAGTATATATTGATAAAATTTTATTTATTCAAAATAAAATATCATTATTAAATTGAAATAAAAAATTGTTAAAGAAGATTTCATCTATTAAAAAATTGGTTAAATAACCTATATTATAGAGATCAATAACATTTATCATATATCTAAGTGTTTTCTCTGACTTAGTCAATATACTTACATTGGACAGCTACAAATGATTTATTGTGGGATAATCTAAGAGGGGATTGGATGTATTGTCACATGGTAAATGTATTTTGATGAAAGTATGTCCCCAATAAACATGAGAAATTAAATAATGATTAAGATCCCATATGCATCACTGATTGGATCAATAATGGGTGACATGTAACGTACTAGACATTGTGTTTCCTACACATTGACAACGGTAGCCATATATCTATTTTATCATGAAAAAAAATTGGTATTATTTATAAGGTTACCCCTATGTATGTGAGAACAAATAATGAAATTTTCCTAGTGTATGGAGGGTATGGGTATATATTAATCATTTATTGTATAGAATTTATATTACAAATATATCTAAATGATTTGATTTTAGAATCATGATATTTTTCTCTCTCAACGGAGGAGCTATGAGTAGGTAGATATCAATGAATAAATTTGTTTACAATTCAATAGATGAGTACAAATATGTAGTATGCTTTGAGGAAATAACAACAAACATTTTTATAAAAAAATATTTCCATGGGCATGATGTGTTACATAAAATTAAAGAGTCTATAAAATTTTATTATGTTAGTATTGTAGTGGTGGTCCTATAAAAATATACACGGATAATCAATTGAACAAATTATGTAATCTATAAGTATCTCTCGTTGAATAATTATTCGAATAAGACTGAAGTTTCATTAATAAGAGTTTTCATGGAAGGAAAAATGTAAGACCCGTTTACTATTAGCATATATTGGTCGAATAATTAGTATAATGTTAGACCTATCATATTCATTGTTTTAGATGTGAAAAATAGTTAATTGGTTATTCTATTAGTGTTATATTTCTCAAGAAAACATATATTTACCTAATAATTAATTGTATTTATTTATTGATTATTAATACTCTTCTTATAAAATCTTGATTTTTTTAATATAGTATGTGAACATTTACTAAGAGTATCTATCACACTGCAAGGGAATATCATTTCCCAGCTATTAGGAGAACCTAGAAAATCCTTGATATAATTATTTAATATACATAATATATAGCTAGTAGAAATAATTTGAGAGACAAAAATGATATAGGATCTTTGGGTTGGATACAGTTATGAAATTGAAGCACCATCTCATGGTATACACCCATTGTGATTTGAAGTGTATGAGATTATACGTATAAGACCATCCAGAAAGAAATCCACATTTGAATGTATCATTGGATGTTCCTATCTGTCGATGAGTTTATTGGATCATATAACTATTAACATTATTAATTGATTGTATTAGTGTCGTATATTGATGTATTAGAAAAACAATTATAGGACTTGTTCATGGGGAATTAGGATAGATTTAGTGTGTCATGAGTAATATTTCATCAATGTTTTATGGCACATGCATGAAACCTTCTTGATTTGATATATCATGATAAATGGATTATATTATAATTTCAGTTTCCACATGTAGTTTTTCTCGTTGTGAAATGAACTCATTTCATTGTCGGTTACTCTGAATTTTTCTATATGCTGACATTGGAATTTCGAATTCTTCTCCAAATTTCGTTGAGAAAGACGCCTACAGGGTCACACATTAAGTCTATCTATATCCTTAGTTATCTAATACTGTATTTTATTTTTGAACAAGTTGAATATATATTATTACCATATGTGGTTTTATTGTTAATCATGTTATCTTATTCATATATATATATATATATATATATATTAAAACACCATTTATTCAGAAGAAAACACAATCTGATTAAAATTTAATGTGTGTTTAATTGTCTATTTAGTGAATATAGTATTTATTTTTTTATTGGAAAAAAATTAGTGATAATTATTTATGAAATAAATTATATTTATTCATGGACTAATTAATATTATTATGGAATGTTTCATTGATTTTAATTGTATGTGGAGAAATAATATATATTGAATATTATACGAATAAATAATATTGAATTTAATTTAAAAGTTTATTTCATGTAAAATAATATGATTATTATTATCGATAATGGGTTGCAAAGGAACTATGATATATAACACGTTCCAATGTTCAATTATAATTTTCTAACTATAGCAGTATATCATCCCGATAATATTATTTTCTTATAGGTTTCTAATTTATTTTTGTTGTGCCTAAGGAAATATGAATATAATATTTTTGAATCCCTAGAGAGAACCCTCTCAAATAATTATATCATGGAAGGATAACGATCCTCCTCCACCACAACACTTAGTTCTTGAGAGATAAAATGGAATCAGTCCTCTAGAGATTACATAGGAATGAATGTTAAATGTTTTGTGGGTGAGGATCTAATATGATAGAATCTATAGATTCCAATTGTAAATTTTTTAAGATCACAAAACACATCTGGATATCCACTTGATGTAATATAATCTTTATTCATATTTTTCATTGAAACTACATTGTTTATTAATTTTTAGAGAAATTAACAAATAATGAATTCATCACAAATTTATTCTAAAATGTATTAATTAATAATATTTAATATATGATGATAATGTCCATTGTTTCAGGGGTTTAATAATAAATATTTATTTAGCTCCATTAATGTGTTCATGGTGTTTATCAAAATGTTAATCATGGATAAATCAACTACTGTGAGAAAAAAACATGATTTTGGTTTTCCTTATCAATTTCTTCCGTTATTCCTGAAACCTACATTCAAAAAATAATGATGGATTGATTTATGATAATAAAATGTTGTTCTTGTTCCTCCACATTCCATAAGTTTTTATCTTATTCAAATCCCCATATATACTAGAATTTTCAGTTTCATCTCTATTACCCCCTTGAGAAATCAATTGAAACCTTTTGGACCCAACTTATTCAATTAATTGATCAATAATTTACATATTTTTATTATGAATACATAAAAATAGCCAAAACATAATAAAATGGGTATAAAGAAGTTGAATCTAATGGAATTCACACTAACAAAATTAATAAAATTCAATGTTAAGGAGGTAACTAATTAACAAGTTATTAAAATCATAAATTGGACAACTATTGATGATTAAGTGCCTACCATCATATTTTGTTGATGAAAGGTATGTAATATCATCATTTTAGGATGATGAATTATTATTCTGTTAATTATACATTAATTTCATCCTCTTAATAATTACTTTTATGTTATTCCCCAACTTTATAATTATCATAATCTTCCTCTCAATTTTTTACCATTCTAAATTTGTTGATATGATACTAATATTAACTTAAAAAATTGCCACATAATTTCTCTAAAATATATATATGATAATATTACAAAATAGTAATAATAAATTCACATTATTCATTACTAAAGAATATTCCTTTAAAATTTTCATTAATATACATTCATTGTGTATCATCATTATTCTTAAATATACATTTTATTTAAAAAATTATATGATTCTTCCATGAAGTTCCCTCCTATAAAAATTTTCAATGAAATCACATTATCTCTATGCATTAATTAAGGTTTATTATGTTTATTCCTGGCAAAATTGACTTCTGATTTTAAATTGTTTCTTATGATACCACTCTCATTGGTATGTTTATTTTCCATTTTATTAATAATAATTTTTTTCTTATTAATAACTGAATTTTACTATGGATTTATCATTAGTGAATCGTAATTTTTAATTCCATGTTTTCTCATGTAATTTTCATCTTCAATGGAAGTATAGTATTTTCTATTATTTTATATTAATATTTTACATCTTTTATAAATCACCATAAGTGTATATTGATATAATATATCACCTCTTTCATTATTTTATAAACAATACACATTTCATCATAAAATACTTCATTACAAAAAAGAGGATATACCATTAAATTATAGTTATTATGTAACACCATGTGATTTTACAAAATATTTCTATTTAAATGAATTTAATTTCTACGATATCTTACTCTACATTTGACAATTTTTTTAAAATGAACAATGATATACAATTAGAATATGTTTAATCAATGTGACAATTATCTTATATTTTTATGGATTTGTGGTTATGAATATGAATTAAAAAAATTTAAAATTTATTTTTTACAAATATATAAAAGTAATTTGTTTGATATCAATTTTTTAGAAATAAAACTAAATGAATTTCTATAAAAATTGATTTATTTTTTTGAAAAATAGTTTTTAAATTCATAACGTTTTTTCTAATAATAAATTAAATTGATTACTATTAATGAATTATTTTAATTATTTTTATTAGTTAAACACTCAATCAATTGTTTAAATATTCATATAATATATTTAAATTTTCAGGGTAGAAGTATAAATATTATTATATACTTAAAATGATTTCTCTAAAAATGGGTTTCTTTGCATTTTACACGTTTATAATAAAATTAATTTATAAAAATTATTAAAATTCAACCTTACAAAATGTATTCGATAATTTTAATCATCAATATTATTATTATTTATATTATCTAATATATTGTTTTCCTATAATGATATGTAAAAATTGTAAATTATTATTACCACAGTTAGGGTTAAAGGGGAGTTTAACATGGTTTTAACATAGTAGATAATAAAAAAATTACCTTTATTGGTTTAAATTATATGGAACATATCCTTCAAATATTATGTTTTTTTCAATTTTGGATACACATGTCTTAAGTAATAGAATATAATATTTTGATCTTTTGACAAAATCTTTCTTTTTCATCTCCTTCAATTATAAAATATTTCCACATATTATCCAATCCTCAAAATTTATGAGCGATATATATTTGATAATAAATGACAAAATCCATTCTTAACAACCCACAAAACAACCTTGAATTCTTCGTTCGATCAAATTATCATTATTTCAAGACTTTAGGTATAATCCAAGGAAATTTTATCAATAGAGAGGTGTAACTCTTAACCGAGTACATCAAATATTATTTATATTTCTACCTCCTCTATATATATGGTATCCATCCAATGATAATCAATTAAATTTATAATTTTTTCATAAATTTTATTATTATGAAATATTAAACTTTTCCAACCTATATTCTATCAATATAGAAATAAAAGTATGAGTTGTGCGTACTTGTGGACTACAACAACCATTATGAGATGCGATTCAATTACCATAACCATTGTTCATGGATTGTTATGATAATAGATTTATTTTTTATATTTAATTTTTATATAATAATTATTATCCTTTATTTATATTATTTTAGCTTCATTATAGCCTACCAATTTTTCTGAAAATGATAACATAATATGTTCAAATGTGTGGACTTCGACCTCCACATAGTGATGTGATTCATTATTCATAGCCATTTTGATGGATTATAATAATGGTAGATATAATTAAATTATATGATTTATAGGATTTAAATGTAATTCAAGAGTGGTGAGTTTTTATTTTTATTTTTTAGTTCCAACAGTCGAAAAGTAAAAACATCACCACGTGTATGTATATACTACAGTCCATATGAAATGATTTAATAAATTTTTTAATAAAAAATATATATGAATAATTATAAAAGTGTGTATGATGAGTAAATATGATACATATTTCATGATTAATATTCTAGAGATGATTACATCCTTAAAATTATTTAAGTGGTAAAACCATCAATTAGAAACATTATGGAAGAAACCCATGTTTAAACACTAATGTTAATTTTAATGATGAAATTATTAAAAAAATGATAATTTTAAATTATAATTGAATGATACATGTATGTTATGTATTAATATAGATCTACAATATAAATATAATTAATATATATTTTAATATAGTATATTTGATCCTATATGAAGAAATATAGGATGTGAGGTAAGGGGTTTATGAGACATTGTTATATATTTATTGGATTATTAAATTTAAATTTCCATTGGGAGAAATTAAAAGGGTCTTATATTTTAATTCCCACATATTTCTTCAAATTTTTTGTATAATTTTATATGTATTTTTAACATTTTTATAACTTTATAAGTTAAATGGTCGAAAAATATATTTTTTATGAACTGTAAACATTCATTCTATTTTCTAGGATGATCTTTATTTCTATGTACATGATCATCAAAATTATTAATACATGTGGTTGCATATATTTTAAATTATTTAATAATGGATTTTTCATTAGCATTCACTTTATTTAAAAATTATTATATATATTATTTTTAATGAACCCTTGTCTAAAAATACATTTTTTTCAATTTTATTAATTAAGAAAATCAGATTCTCATTTGATAGAAACTATAAAAATTTATTTTCACACCATAATTAATTATTTCATCTCTAAATTTTCTTGTACAAGATATTGAAGTTATCTTAAATAAATAATTGTATAAAATATTTTGGTAATTTATTGTTAAAATTTAATCACAAAAAAATGACATTTATAAGGTTCTAAAAAATACATTCTAATATTTTGTAAATAAATATTTAAGATAAAATAAATAGAACTAAAATAGGGATTGATCTCAGTTTAGTAGGGGAATCAGTACAATAAGACAACCTTTAGGTTGAAACTTGACTAAGTGAATGAGGTAATAGGGAGAAAACATAATTTTATATAATGTTCTTTTCTACAATAGTTTACCATGAAAAGGTTTTTCTATGATTATGTGTATTCAAAAAAACTATGTCTTATGTTAATGATATATTAACATGATTTATGACTCATTAGTAGTGATTCTATAAAAAACTGAATTATGGATTTTGTTATGATTAATAATTATCCCTTGAAGTGTTATTAATCGACATTGATTTATTGGGTATGACTATTGAAAATTATAATCATTTATTCACACCATTATGCATATCTTATTCTCCCTTATGGCCATTTATTGATATCTCTTATGTATTTCATTACTTAATATATGGGACTACCCTTTCAAAATGTTCTTTTCCCTTGATTATAATGAATTTTTTTATTATGTAATTTATTGAAAGTGTAAAACGTGAGAATATCCTTCTTGGAGAAATTAAATTCTTTAATGAAATTAAATTATTGTGGATCAAGACTCCAACGAATATAATCCATTATTGTCCTGGGCTGTGTACTGCTATCATATGTATTTTATATTTATATAAACTGATAAAATATATATGTATGAAATTTTCACAATTCATAAGTTGTAAATTTAGAAGGGTATAATAATTTTTTAATATTTTAAAAATTAATCAATATATACGAAAACTTAGGGATAAGTCCATATATTTGATACCATCCTAAAGGCTTCCTAAAAAATATATTATTTTGTTTTCTTGAAAAATAGTTATATTTATACAGGCTAAGAAGTAGATGCAACTTTGAAATATAACCACCTAGGGATTACAACTCAAATGGGGTGGGTTGGGTTTTAACTCAATCACCATCAGTTAATGATGAGTTCTTATATGGCACTAAAACTAGAATGAATCTAAAAAGGGATATGACTATGTTTATATTCAATTTTTTCTTGAACCATTATGATGGATTTACATAGACGATGACCTTGAATGACGTAGTCCAAATATAATGTGTTATAAATTTAAAAGAAACATTCTTGACTTCGATATCATATGTATTATTTATGATTTTAGTATTTCTCATTATGATGTTTTATGCTCATGTAGGCCACTTTTATTCAAAAGATAATGATCATAAGATTATGTTCTTGAGGTCAAAAAAAATACTCATAAATTAATGTATATTATTCGTGCTTAGTAATATTAATTTCTCTATATCATGAAATTTATCTTGGGATATTCATTGATATGCTTAAAAATTATTTATTTATTTAGATTACATAAGACTTATATGCTCATGATGTCTTTAATTATAATAAAAAAATTAAATATCCTATCACTTCCACATGATAAATAAATTATTTCATTCCAAATATTATTAATTAAGAAAATAATACAATTTTTACCATTATTCCTCATAATTTTGAGATCATGGACGATTTTTTTTCTTATCTCTAGATGCTCCCTTTAGAGAAGATATTTTTAATGACCCATTCATTCAGACCTTTTGGGACATTGTTCAGTGTGCTATATAAAATTTGTTAATTCCATTTTTAAAGGATATAAGCTAAAATATAGAATAAATTCTCAAGTCATGGATCCAATTCCAAATGTTTTGAAATAAAATGAGGCTTATATCATTATACATGTATTTATTGTCAACAATGTTTTAAATATTCTTAGGAAAAGTATTTCAAGCACGATTTGAACTATTAGAAATAATATTATTTCTCCCAATCAATTGGAATAAATTAATGGCAGATACAGTCATGATTGATTTATCAATACTATGTAAGGTGTTAATATCCATATAATATTCACTAAAATAGGTAATATTTCTCTCAAACATTATGTTTTAAAATCCATCGACACACATGATTGGGGATATATTTGTGAATGTTTAACCAGATTTGTCTATTGGGAGACATTTGATAAATGGTTGAAATTTCATCTATGTTCATTCCACATATTGGTTGAGTTAACAGATATCCATATGTAAATTTCAGTTTCTCAATGGGAGTTAGAAATGGTGGTCTTATTTCAACCATTATCATCTATATTGCGGAAGAATATTTATAAAAGTTCTTCTCAATATGGTTACTGAAAATAAAATTACACCCATTATATTTGGAAGTGGACTTATTTCCCCATTCACATGTTATATACTGGTTATATAATACTTTTCTACCAAGAAGACATAAAAATCATCAATAACATCACGATTTCTGTCCTCAATTATGAAATGGTATCTGGGAGGAAAATTAGTGAGAATAAATTTCAATTTATCTTTTGATAAAGTACCTATAACTAGAGTGATGTATATCATCTATGAGTTTGGAATTATAAATGGAACTCTTCCCTTTATATAACACGGTGTATTTTTTTGGAAATGCCTCATGTAAGATATTTTTAATCATATTGTGACAAATAATAAATAACAATAAACCTCATTGAGAGGTTAAATTATTTTTATGGATAAAATAATTAGCCTCGTATAATTTGTAATACTGTAAATTTTTTTTACACTTTTATGGTATTACCTTTTCTAGATTAACTTATGCTGGTCACAATTAATTCTATAAAAAAAAAATTGGGAGTGGAATATTTCATAAATTAATTCATCCACTATTCCATAGTGGAAATTCTTCTATCCAGTTTATTGTGGAGGACAGTGAAATAAAAATCATAGAAAATTGAACCATGATCTAAATGATATATTATTATAGAAAAAAATAACTGGGAAATTAGAATCTACTTTTATTATAAGTGAATGATTAACATGTAAAATAATTTCTATAAATTTTTAATATATGGGGTCCTCTACCAAGCATAATTTTAATGAAACCTCCAATATTTTGATCAAATCACACCGGTCGTTTAGCAAAAACTATTCTCTTAAATTTTGGAATAAAAATTGAACTTATAGTCGTCTTGACTATAGTCTATATCCACATAATTTCACTTTGGAATCCAATAGTACAAATATAGAGAAAAAGGAAACCCCATTTGATATCCTTATTGTTGAAATAAAGGATATCATTTTAATTTATAATTTCATTGGACATGATGAAATTCTAATTTGGGAACCAAATTCCTATGGAATGACTTCATCAATAGTTTTCTACATTTAAATTATATAGGAAAATCTCAATTTTTGGGCTATAAACATGTCGACAAACCTTGGATTCTTCCTTCCAGATTTATTATTGTTTGGAGAGTGATACATTATAAATCACCCACTGATGAATACCATCTATTAGTTGGAATCGAACTATGATGAAGATGTTTTCTTTACAATAAACATATGTATTCCATTGAACATCTATTTATGACATTTGTAAAAATCTCCAACCTATAGATTCTAATAGATGATTTATTCCAAGATCTATTCCCCTGATACTCTTCTACATTGGACCACCTTGAATAATTCATGAATATAAAACTCTCTTAGAAGAATAAAAAACCTCTTAGTAGATCCCTATACTAGTAATCTCCATTTGATATTGACTGGATTCCAAAGATATATTCATGAAATAATTATAATTGTTTTTCCAAAAAACCCTTACTGGTATCATTTCTACAGTTAATTGTAAAAGGAGTCTTCAAATATGTTTTTGTGATAATTTGATACATGATTTTACTATTATTAAGCATAATTTAATTATGAGTAATTAACATCCATCCTATGGAACATTGGAAGTCCTATAGATCTATCTTATTCCTAGTTCGATCAAATGTAATATGATTGTTTCCTTATGAGAAAATATAAATCCTTCTCGGTATGGTTCTATCTTCAGAATCCATACATGAAATGAAATGGGGTGACTCTTTGGATCATGTAGTGTCACCACTTATATAGATGAAAAATTTATTAGGATAATGAATATAGTTGATGCTAAAAAAAGACATGTTTGTTCCATCTATTACATGAATTTAATTCTATAACTATGGTAAAGGAATTTAATAATGGAATAAATAATCTATCTAGTATCCTTAATTTCATATGGATTTTTCATAGGGATTCTCCCATGTCCATGAATTATATCATTACACATGCATCATATGAAGCTAACAACATGACTTATGTTTATTCTAAAAAATAGTTTTGGAAAGGTGGTTACATGGATCAATGGAGTTCATGATGATCCCCTTTATTATTATAATAATTATCATTGAAAAAATCATCAATTTTTAAATCCATAATTTTCTTATATTTCCTTAAATGTGTTTTTTTCTTAATTGGGAAAGTCATCAATCCACCAAAAAAGAGAATACAAATATATTCTCCCAAATTTAGTAATATGAATTGAATAAGAATGTCTAGGATAATCTTCACAAGTGATTTGTATACCCAAGTAATTTATCATGGGGTTCACATATTCATTGTATTCAGAAGAAACCATTATAGAACCATTTGATTTTCCACAGTTTATGATTGAATAAAAAAATATAATTTATAAATATCATCTCCATTCCATGGTATATCATTAGAAGATACTTTATTTAATTTATGATCCTATGGAAAACATTTCATGGTTTTCAATTCATGATTTGGGGGCCTAAAATTATATACTATACTAACGCATTTTTTTAAAATGGATACCTGATAAGATAATTATATATATAATTGGGAGTAAACCATGTTTCTTATGGTAATATACCCAATTTTATAGACATATGAGTGAATATTGAATATAAAAATTGAATTGGATGTGCAACCAATCAACTTTAATAGACTTATATGTGATCCTTCAGTATGGATTTTATTTTGAATACATAATTGTAAGAAAGAAAATTATACCTTATGCTTATTATATGTTTTCATGTATTAAAAGTGAATATTGATGATTCCACATGCTGATGATGTAATCCTTTTTTTATGAAAAATAATTATTCCATGAATAACGATGAAAGATTTTTGAATGGTTGGGTATGATTATAACATGTTGTGATTATTTTACCATACCCATATATTTACCGTATGGTCAATTATGACAATTAACTAAAATTTATTATGTTTACCCTAACTGATAATATTATCACAAAATTTCTTATTTATCCTTTTACTAGGTTATAAAAATGGTTTTATAAATGGAATTTCAATGAAGTGCCGAATTTGATAAGTTATTTGTGAGAGATTTTGAAGATAATTCATGAAATAATATGATTGTGTATCTTCTCCCTAAAGACACTAATACTTTATAGATCAATAGATTTTATTTTCAGGAGATTGATAAAATATATAGGTTAAATTATTTAAAATATATGTATAAAATGATCAATTTTCCACAATTGGTATCCGAGGGGGATTTTTTATTTAAAGATATTTGGGTTTGAAAAAAAAATTAGATAACCTGGGGGAATTTCTTTTTATAGAATAACATCCTAATGATTTATTAATGTAGATTTGATTTAGTTTTCCTCCCAAATAAAATATTCTATGGATAATATAATTTTAATATGGTTGTTGTATTGATACACAAAAGAGTAAAAACTCAGAAAGTGGAGATTGGGTACTGTATCAATCGTTATCAGATCATGATGAACACCACTAAGTCATTACAAGAAGATAAACACTACCTATAGATATACATGGGATAATTATACATTTATTTATAAATAATTATGAAGGTTTTGAAAAGGTTATAACTAGGCATTCCCATTATTAAACCCAATTTTTCTTTGATCTAAAAGAATTTATCATTATATTTATATCCTATGAATTATTTTCATTGTAATATAATTTACCAATTTAAAAATTGATTATCACAATTATAATTTTGGTTTTCATAATGATATGAAAATATAATGAATAATTTATGGCTGTTAGGGGAACAACCAAATATCAATGTATCTTATTTTTGCATAGAAGTATGATTTCATTTATATTTGAAAATATTTCTCAAGGTATTTAGTAATATCCTCAATGCATAGATGATGAGTATAATATCCCAATTTTTATCAAGGTAAGTATCATTTATGTTCTTAGTCCAAATCCTTAAAGATTCAGAGGGCGTGTGCATGCACACCCTGTTGCTGGTCAAAGACAGCTATTAAAATTAATTATATATTTTCTTTGGATTTTTGAAAAAAATATGAGGTCACGCCCTAGTTTTGTGTTTGGGAAAATAATAATTTAAAAATGTTAATATGGAATAAAAAACATTAATGTAATGTAATTGAATTTTAAGATGGATAAAAATAAATAATAAAATATAAATAGTTGGAGATATATAAAGACTAATTAAAATAATGTAAACCCATTTTAATTAATTATTTCATTTCATCCACCATTCTATTTTTGTTATTTTATTTATTTGTTTCTTTTTTATATACATTTCATTTTTTCTTTTAATTTAAATTATTTTTTTCTTATTTTTCCTCTATACTCTCTCCTCCGTATCCATGTCCATAACCCCTATAGTTCCCCCTAGGTTGTGCACCTCATCCCTTCCCCTCTCATTTAGATGCCTGCAGAAACCTTGTTTCTTTTGAGATTTCTACATCTTCTCGTGCATAGTGAAGCTATAAGTAATCCTAGACTCATTAAAATAGGTTCATTCTGTCTTATCCTATATCATTCACGCAATCATTCATTGATGGATTTTACCTGAAATTTCTATTTTTCGAAAATTGTCCATTTACATCTGTTTTAGGTCAAATAAAAAATCACATCAGAGCGTACGATCATATACAAGTAATGATAGGTTGTTTACTTTCATTCCCTTTATTTTGTTGTGTATTTTTTTATCTCATGTTGTGTCTCTTGGTGGTGCCTACTGACGATGTTTAAATTTACTTGATCTAAATTAAATTAACTACATTCTAAATTATTTCTCCCATGTTTGAGATAATCTGATCTTCTTATGTTTTCGGATCCCCATTGGTTTCCTCTTTGGGTATGTCTATGTTCTTGGTTTTTTAGTCTAAAATAAATTAAATAAATTAATTTAATAAGTTATGTGAACCCTGTTGTTGAGTTTTAATTCAAAATTATTTTTTTTTTGGATAATTGTGAACTATGAACATTGGTTCTTGTTGGTTAAACTCTGAATAATCAATTTGTTCCTTACTAAGCTGTAATTTTCCTATTCCATTATAAAGGTGATATGTGCATTTTTTTGGTATTCATTGTTAAATTAATATTTTTGTAAATTATTTACTAGAATGATAATTATTACGTGGCTTTGAGATTCTCATATTATTTTGATGCAATTACAAATTCATATCCAGTGATATCTTCTTCCTTGAAATTTAATTAAATTGTAGGCAGTCAGACAATGTGAGTTCTGTATTAAGGACTACATAAGGAACCAGTATTCCTGAATAGTTACACATTATGCCTGAGAGGTGATGTCTTACGATTTTCCAGACGACTGTTTCCATAGGATTCAAAAATACTCATGAGGGATACCAGTTATGAAAGGGAAATTCATGGATGGACTCGTTGGAAAATAGGCTACACCATGCCTTATGTGATACTAAACCCCTTACGTGTGATACCAAGAGTGAATCATGAAAAATCCATTCCTCTAGCGACACTTGAAATTTTATAAAATTGACATATATAGGCTCGGTGGTATTGTATTAATTGAAGGATTTACCATCTTAATACCGTTGGTACTGGCTCAGACTCCAACTTGACAAATTGAACATATGAATTGTGATGCTTGGAAATTGTTTATTTGTATGGACTTTGTTTCTATTATATATTCTGATACCTTTCTGGTGCATGAAATAGTCATTGTTGACACAAACTAGTCCTAACACTAATGCACCAGATTGGGGTATTTTTCCTAATTGTCTACATTTTTATTTCTAGCCCTTATATATATAAATATAGTATTTCTTATTATTATAGGTACATTATTTATATTCTCATATTTTTCAAAAGTAGGATATATGGGAAGGGTATTTTTGTTGTCAAAGACTAATATCAATTTATTTTATTATGTTTATTTATGTTCATACTTTTATCATATTTTGGAATGCATCTATTGTTTACAACATGAAATGGAATGGTTTGTGAATCTTGGGTGTAGACCTTATTGGATTTCAACTCACTCCATATTTGGCCATCGTTTGGTAAACAAGTATACATTATTCTAACATATATAGATAATGGTAGGTATGGTGCTTCATGTTCTATTGTGTGTTTTACTTCATAGGATAGAGACTGGGGGTAGTGGACTGAGATTTTTATTTTGATGATGTTGTTTCACTTCATGTAATTTCATTATATCATTGATTTCATGATTGTATTCCTTTTTTCTATAAAATTAATCTAGTTCATACATAACAACATGACATCAATGTGTATCTAGTTTATTTACCATCTTCAGCCTCTATTATATATTTTTTCGGGGTGATTTAGTTTTTTCTGCAGTAGTTTGATTATTTATATGCTTCCACTATTTGTTGTAAACTATTTTTCTTCCATTGTATAAAATCTATTACATACAAGGGAATAGTTTTCCCCAATAACTTTTTAGAAAGGCCATTTCTTCTAGTTGTCTTCCTCTGACATTAAGGAAGATGTTCTTGAGGTTATGTTTCCATCCCAGCATGGATTTCCCTTCCAGTGTCTCCGAAGATAGGGACTCTACAAAGTGGTATTATAAGATTTTTTTCCTTCATTATTAATGTTTGGGTTATATATGACTATAGGATATAGATATTTTGAACATACCATATTCATGGATGTAGCTAAACCATGTACAGGGGAAACCTAAATTTTCGGGTTAAGATTACAGTTATATATTATGCCAATTACTATTGATATGATTTAACCATTGGGTAACACACATGTTTAATAATGTTGTTGATATTGGTATTAGAAGCATAATGATTTTTACCATTACAACCTAATGATATGGCGGAAATTCATATTAATTCATCAAATTAGTCATTGATGGATTAAAATCACATGCATATTTTCATGCCATATCTACATTCAGCATGAACCTTCATGTTTTCATGTGAGTGTTGTTGTGTCTATTTTTAAAAATTTGAAATGTGTGTCGGTTAAATATATGGTTTTTATGGTTTCTTTGATGTTAACGTTACATTTCTTGAGAAAAAGTTAATATAATGCAATTTAGTGGTCCGTTAAGTTTAATCTTCCTTATCTAGACTCAGCTTTTAGAGTGGGTTACCACTTCTGTAGTGTTAAGATGCATTTTGTATACTTACCATCTATATTTCACATTTTCATCTCTTATTATTCTACTATGAATTATGTAAAAAGGTGAGTTTAATGATATTATAGACCAATACAGTCACGAAGACTTCATGGAATTCCTCATGAGATTAGATATGATCACTCTATAGAAAATATGGGACCTAAACCCCCATGTTGCCTCTTATAGTTCTTCCTAAAGTGTTAAATGTTGTACCACTGGTGGTCCCTCATGTGGTACCACTTCTTACAAATCATTCAATGGGGCATGACATTCAGTTCAGGGATAGTCTCATTAGTTTAATTCATTTATTCTAGAATAATCCCAATCATACCCTATATATGGAAGGCTTTACAAGGGACTTCCTACCACATCACCCTCCAACATTCTGGGGGAGTAGTGGTTATCATGAAAACGAGTCATTGATTGAATCCAAAAGCTCTATCATTGACTATCTTTTGACACTTCTAGAGTGGATAGTCAAACATACTGTCTACATGCTTCACGACTCTGCTATGAATTGATGGGATGTTATATCTCAGTCAGAGAACACCAATGATATGGTTTGTTGAGACATCCAGACAACATTCATCAATGACGTCTTTCCTCATATGCTAAGATATGATCGTGCCAAGGAATTCTTACATCTTTATCAATGCTCAATTCGAGTGTTATAAAATTCTAATCCTTTCAAAGATCATATGATTTTTCCCCATATCTTACTGGGAATGCATGGACGATTCCGATATGAATTGAGGAGAGACACTAATATGCCATCTTCTCAGAGGTTAGCATCTTTTATTTTACAACTATTAAAGAGATTGCGAATCATGTACTCATTTTAGAATGAAATGACAGGGAAACTAAAACAGTGATCTGGGGAGGTTTTGTTCTGAGATAGGGAGATATCTCTTCCAGCAATAAGAAGTATCATTTTGAAAGTGGACATAGGGAAAATCCACCCTAAGAAGCACAATTTTGTAGTTCAATCACATGTAATCAGTGAGGAAGAGTTGGCCATAAGAATCATTTGTGCATGAGAGACCCAATGGGGTGCCTATCCAATGTAAAAATGGGCGAACATCAGCATTTTTGACATTCATTATCATCATCATCTAGGGGTAGAGGATCCGTCCCAGCACCTTTATCAGGTTTTGGATCTACAACTCCATAAAATGTTGTAAGTTATTTTTCCACGAGATGATCAGACCGAAGTAATGTAGGAGGTCGTGGTCGAGGAAACCAACCCCTAACCTATCAGTGTCTTCCGAGAGTACCTAATCAGGCTAATCAAGTATAATTTTAGGGTCATTTATTAGGTCTAATTTACAAAGTGAAACCAACACCAGATGATTAGAGTGCAGGACCATCTACGGGTAGATGTACTATTCTAGTAGCCTCTACATTAGTTTCTTCAATTTTTGATATAAGTGCATCAGATTTATTGTAATCTTCTTATATTGTTTAAATCCTTGGTTTTAAATATTTTTACCATTGCATCACCATTTATATCGACACTCCATTATGGGTTAGGATGGAGGGAATATGTTAGTGCCAAGAGTGCCCCTGGAGATAGGTTGGTAACATTTCCTTTAGAATTTTTTCATCCTCGATATGTCTGGCATTGATGTAATTCATGGTATGAATAGGATCACTATTTATTGTTCTTAAGTGGGTTGATATTTCCATAAGATTCTCATCAAATCCCCTAACGGTGACATATATCTGTATAAAGGAGAATGGGATATGCAAGAAAATAGAGATGGACATAAAGGTGCAGGAATGGGATGAGTCATAAATCAATTAGCTCGTCTCTTTATGAGTGATCTAGGAACATAATTAATTTATAAGGTTCTCTTATTGGGTTTTAAAATATCTAAGGAAGGCATGTCAGTCACCCCATAAAATGTGACGGTCGTAGTTTCATTGGACAAGCCCAAAAAATGTTTTCGACAAACGTAGATTCATGGGACTTGCGGTCTATTGTAGTCATTTCATCAAAGATTTATCATGGTCAAAAAACCCTATTATATCCCTAACTAAAAAGATTGTTCATTTCATCTTGTTTGATTATTATGAAAAATATTTTCTAGAGTTATAGGGATGATTGAACTCAGTGTTAATCCTTATTCTGCATGATCCAGAGATAAGCTATTCTATGTTCTATGATGATTTAGAAGTCTAACTAGGTGCTATTTTGAATTATGGAGATCATGACATGGCTAATGGATCCCATAATCTTAGACCACATGAGAGGAGATATCATACACACAACCTTGTGTTAGAATCCTTTTTTCATTCATTATGCTTATAGAGACACAACTTGTTTGTAGAGAGGTTCATTATTTACACAGATCACAAAAGATTGAATATATCCCAACACATTGAGACATGAATTTATGGTAGCACAAGTGGGTAAAATATGTTAATTTTTTTGATTTTGATATTTCTTTTACCCCTGGAAAGAAAATGTCTTGGCTGGTTCTTCGTGCCTCAAGACGTAGACACAAGACATCCAGTCATCAAATAGTGAGTGGATGTTGATGGATTTATTTTCTGAGATGAATATGGATGATCATGAATGGTGTGGGAAACCAGTTCTAATAGAACTTTTAGTGACATCCTATATCCTATAATGAGTCCATACGTGACTGTTATCTAGTTTATATAGGAACATTTTAAGAGAACGATTCACATAAGAGAACCCCCCTCATTGTCGGGTTGTTGATGACAGTGAAACACTAAATTATTGTGTCCATGTACGGGTTGCTTTTGATATATGAGTAGTTCTAATGATGGAATACCAAAATTAATTGGTTTAGTTCATCTTGGAACTTACAAGATGTACAGAGACATGCGTCGTCAATACTTGTGGTTTGGTATGAAGAAGATGATAATGGATTTCATCACTCGGTGTGACACCTACCTATATGTGATGGAAGAGCGCCAACAACATGATAGACTTTTACAAACTCTATCCATTCTGTAGTGGAAATGTAATGAATCAAAATGGTTTTTGTTATTGGTTGTTCTATATCTCTTCATGGTAGCAATGAAATGAGGGTGATTAGTGATATATTGACCAATGTCCCAAAATTCATGCATATTAGTTAGCCCATTTGTATTGATGAGTTTGTATGGATATATATGGGATATAGTGGAACTTCATGGGGTACCTCATTATATTGTAACTTATAGAGATGTTGTCTTTACATCACAGTTCTGGCCAAGGTTTAAGAAAGTGCTGTGTTTAATTTTACTCTTGAGTACTACATATCACTCTTAGACTGATGGGTAGTTAGAGAAAACCATATGATTGTTATAGGATATGATACAAGCTTGTATCATTGATTTTGGAGGTTATTAGGAGAAACTTTCTCCTTTTTTGAGTTTACCTATAATAGAATCTTTTATCTAACCATTTAAATGGATTTTTATGAGGATCTATATGGTAGACTATGTTGTTCACCTTTATAAATTCTCAATGATGGCGAGGTAGCTTTATTGGGTCCTCATATCATTCCTAAAACATTTAAGAAAGTTTAGATGATTGAGATGTGTGTGACTACATCTCTGACCAAAGAGAAGTCTCAAACCGTTCTTCACTACAGTACTCTAGAGTTATATGTTAGACATTGAGTCATTATGCGTGCTTCTCCAAGGCATGGTCATATAAGGATTAGAAGATATGGGAATTTATCACTGAGATACATTGGGCCATTCGATATAATGGAAAGGGTTGGGTCATTGGCCAATCTGTTATTATTACCTCATAGGTACATCACAATTCAGGATGTATAACATGTATTTAATCTAAATCAGTATCATAAATACATGTCTCATAGTTTTAATCCAAATGAAATCTTTCCCAAAGCAGATGAATCCATTGATGATCATCTGATCATTATTATCGACCATAGCATGAAGATTATCATAGGCATGTTAGTTCCTCTAGTCTGGGTGTTATTGAAACACAGACGCATTCTAGATGAATCCTGGGAGAGGAGGACTGATGTGTGTGCACAATGACCAGATCATTTCTTAGATAACATCCCACTATCTCCATAAGGGGAACTCGGAGATGAGTTGACTTATAGAGTAGAAGTTATAATGTCTCTTCTTTAATCATGATATAAAACCTTTATGTTTTAGTCCAAATATTTCAATAAACTCTAGGGGCATGTTTATGCGTCATATTGTGGGTCCCGAGAAGCTATTAAAATTAATTAAATAATTTCGTGAGATTTTTGTAAAAAAACATTAATCAGGACCTACCACTACGTTCAAGATAAATAAATTTTAAAAAGAATTATGGGAATAAAATTATTTTTATATAATTGAATGGAATTTATAGAAGGATAACAATAAATAATAAAATAAAAATGGTTGGAGAGAAGTTAAAAATAAATAAAATAGAGAAACACATTTTAATTAATTATTTAATTTCTTCCATAAATTTAATTTTTTTTATTTTGTTATTTCATTTTTTATTAATTTTTCATTTTTCAATTTTCATACTTTTTTTTATATTCATTTTTAATCTCCTCCACTCCTCCATCTCGATGTGTGTCTCCATTGTATCCCCCTTGGTAGTGCAACTCCTCCCTTACCCTATCCTTTGGAAGCCCACTACAATTTCATTTCTATTCCGATTTTGATGTCATATGGTGCACAGTGAATCTCTCAGTAATTCTAATCTCACGCTGAAATAATCATTCGATCTCATTCTAAATCCATCATGCAATCTGTCGTGGAAATATTTTACTCAAAATTAGGGTTTTTCTAAAAACATTGGATTTAATTATCTTTTGTTTATATCAATGATCACCACAAGGTGTAGTATCTTCTATGATTACAATGTAGATCATCTACTCTCTTTCCCAATGTTTCATTACATATTTTCAATTACATGTTATGCCTCTCGTAGGATCCTTCTGGTGTTGCTAAATTTTACCTCCCATAAATTTAATAAACTACTTTCTTGATTGTTTCACCATTGATTGAAATTATATAACTTATATAAATTTTTACAACTTCAATGGGTTCCGCTTTGGGTATTCCGTCATTAATGGACCATTTTCCATTATCCATAAATTAATTAAATTAATTAATTTTAAATCTTGTTTGAACCATATTATTGAGTTTTAATTAAAATTAATTATATAGGATATTTGTGGACCATGTACCTTGGGTATTTTGGGACAAATATTTACTAAACATTGTATTCCTTATGTTATAATTATTGTTTCCCATTATAAAATTGATATATGTGTTTTTTATGCATTCACTGATAAATTACCTTGGCCATAACAGCTTGACAAGAATTATTATTCGTATGTGTCTTTGACTTTTCCATATTTTTTTGTTGTAATTATAAATACATATCCTAGGATATCAACATCCTAGAAAAATAATTTTATTCAGGGAGATGAGATAACATGTCTTCTGTATTAGGGACTATTTTAGGATACTCCATTCATAAAAGGTTACACATTACACTAGGGAGATGATGACATAGCATTTTCTATATGAGGGTTTCCCTGAGTTTCTAAAAATACTCATGTATGATACTTGTTCCCAAAGGGACATTCTTGGTTGAATCCATTTGTAATGTGGGTAATCCATGCCTCTAGTGATACATAAATCCTATAGTTCAATATAGGGATAGACTCATGATTACGCCATGCCTCAAGAGATACTTGGTCTTTTGAAATATTTCATTGAACATGCTCAGTGTAATTGAATTAATTGATGCATGTATTATAGAGATAAACTGGGTATGGGCTCGAACTCCAACTCTATAACATGAACATAATAATAATTATTCATGGAATGTGTTTATTTATGAATCCTTTGATTATTTTTTATATTTTGATTCATTTATTGTTCTTGAATAACTCTTTTTTGACACATAATTGAGAACCCAAGCTAATGCACAAGCTTGGGGAATTGTTTATTTTTTTATGCCTTTTTCATTTGAAGAATTTTATTTTACATATATGAACCCTACATATTATGAGTAGATTATTCACCTTCCCAACATGAGCTTAAGTAGGTGATATGGGATCGGTGTCATTGAGGACCCATACAAAGATATAATTATTTTATTATATTTATTTATGTGCTTAAATTTATCATATCTTGGGACATTGATTTTTTTATCGCTTGAAATGGAATGTTTTAGACACCATGGGTGTAGGGCTACTGGGATTTCATCCTACTCCCTAATCGGGCATCATATCATACCTGAGTAGGATTTATGGTTGTAGATAGGGATATTGGGAATCATTCTACTTCCGATTTATTAATGTGTATTTCTTTTTAATATTGTTTTTGGGGGAATAATGTCGAGATTTTTCTCATTATGCAGTTATTGCACATCGTGTCGTTTTCCTCACTTATTTAATTGCATGATTGTTTTCTTTTTTCTCATACTATTAGTTTACCACAAAAATCATAGCATTACATCATTGTGTTTCTATTTTATTTATCATCTTCATTACTTATTATATATTTTATTGGGGTTAATTATTTGATCATGTTGTAGTTTTATTATTTATAGTCTTCCTATATTTGTTATAAACTGGTTTTCCTCCATTCCATGTTACAAATTACATATGAGGGAGTAGTCTTCCCCACAAACATGTTAAAAAGGACCTCACTACTAGTCAACAAGATCTGAAATTCGAGAATATGTGCTTGAGTTTATGTGACCAACTTGGCTCAAAGATCAATTTTAGTGGATCTTGGGATGGGTACAGTACAATTAATCTATAGTGAATACTCTTAATGGAATGATAATATCATCTAAGGTTTATATATCCTCTCTAATATATATTTTATGGAATTTCATTACTATAAATATTTTGATTCTTTTTATATTAGAATTTAATGAGATATTATCACTAACTAGATCTCTCTATATAGATCCCATATCAATTTTCATGGAACGAAATTCACATTTTATATTTTTAATCAAACCATAACTATATTACACTGAGTGGATGAATTTGAACATACAGTAGAAGATAAATCTACTATATGGGTATTAATATCTATTAAAAATGATTATTTATCTCAATTGGTTGGGGAGATAATAAACATCAAACATATTCATATTTTTTTGTTATTGTGCTGATTTATTTCCAAATGAAATTCTATGTATCCTATTAAATTACGATGTTTAGTTTTTAATATAAATAATACCCAATGGTACACAAATTTCAAATATTCCTTATATAATATCCTCACTTTTTATATGGTATTTTTTGTCAAAACACTGAGAAAATCATGATAAGGGATCTAAAAACCATAGTGGGCCACCATGGGGTGCACCAATTATTTTTTGTCAAGAAGAATGATAGTTCAATAATTTTGTCATTTCTTTTTGTGAACAGAAAATGAAAAATATTGAAAACATGGGTAATATAATCCATATTAATTACTTATTTGATCATCAAAATATAACTAAAAAACAGTACAATATTTACCTTTATTATGAATATCATTAATTTTAGGTCCAGCAGGAGGAAATATCCAAGGCACCCTTCCATATGAGGAATGGTAATTATTATTTTATAGTGTTGAAACTTTTTCACACCAATTCCACGGTTATCGACGTGGATATAATGAATAGTAATTAAATATTTTATTAATCTATTTTTATTATTTCACATATTATATGATGTTATATATTATCAATGAATGGAAGAACATGAATAATATTAGGGGCTTGTTCTGAAGACCCCAACAAAAGAGTAGTTGTATGCTTAATTAACAATGTGTCATTTTTTCTACAGAAATTTACATTCTTGGATCATAAAATTCCATATGAGGGTATCACATTGGATCTTTAAATGATATATGTTATTGAAAAGTTTCATATTCCAACCCATATAACTAAAATCAATAATGTTTATGGTATGGTAGGGTAATGTTATTTACTTATAAGTGATTTTACCTTGGATATAGAATAAAATAAATAAATTTACTTGTAAGGGTGACACATCCCATTGTATTGATGATTGATGTGGATATTTCAAGGACCTAAATATAAGTCTTTTCATAGAATGTATAATTATAGTACCATACAGTTGATAACTCCCTATAAACATTAGTTATTCCATAAAGAACGAAATCTGATTCATCATCATGAAAATTGGTATGTTGATCTCTTATGATTCAATGCATCTTGAAACTAAAGAGATATACTACTTAATCTGTGATTTAGAGTTTGAATTAGAAAATATTCAATAAATTTTTTTAAGAAACTATTATTATATAGAATATGTATATTTATATAGTTATCATAATATATTGTGTTTTATTTTCATGTAGATAGTGTGGAATATACCCCAATAGTTAGGTTTGGCAATGATTATGGATTATTACTGCCCCACAAACTACCACCCAGGGAATGAAAACAATGTGAATGATCATATGGATTCAAAAAACCCATTTTAGTTTGTGTATAATGATAATTCTATGAGATTAAAGACCTATGAATTTGAAATTTATTGATCATCAAATCATTATGAAAGTGGACATTGTATATTTTTATTTTATTGACGTTACACAATCCCTCCTTGTGAGGATTAAATAAAAAGAGAAGAATGGTTTGAAACTAGAGAAGAAGGTGAGAAATTTTACCATTTTCAACCATTAGTCTGGTTTAATTTCATGGTTTAAGAACAAAGAATTATTATAGTTATTAGTCAACGTGAAGAAGGATATATTGGAAAAAGATCATAATTCATCATTGTCTATAAACTGCCAAATAAAAAGATTTATAGAGATACGGATGAGTATTTCTGGAGGAATAACAATAAAATTGATATTAATGTGTGTTAATATCCATGAATGGAATGTTATAATGTTTAAAATGAGAGATATATATATAAGGTGATGTTATAAGAATTACACATACATAAATGAAAATCGTAAAATTTCACCATGGATTTTTATAAGAGTCTCCAGGATATCTAAAGGGAATAATTATATTTGGGATATATTAAATATCATTTTAAAATAATGAAATTAAATGACTATTATAAATTATATATATCTTGATCAATATACTCAGATATACATTAAATAACATGTAATTTTTTAATGATTATAAAATTATATTGTATCTGATTAGTATATTAGGTATACATCAATGATATTGAGAAGTCATAAAGATGATTTAAAAATACATTAGAAAACTAGAATTAATATTTATTTATAGATATATTATTAGTCTAATAGGGCCACTCAAACCCTTGAGTATATACTGAAACCATTTTCTATTGATTTCAAAGGATGTTCTAATCATCACCTTCATTTTTGCGAATTTTATTACAAAACTAGTTTTCACTCGAGTATTCTGAGGGATCATTATAAATCCCTAATTTAATTGTAGTTAGTAACTCAAAAATTATGGGTTAAATTTGGATATTTAATGATATTGGGATTTTATATATCTTTAAAAATTGAAGATAATGTTATACACATTCATGAGAACATAAAGGTTGTTCATAGATGCAAAATGTGATATACATGCAATCCATAGTGAGATAAGAAATTGAATGTTAAAATAATGTATTCTACTAAGTTTCTCCATGGAATAATTTTAGGATATTTTCAAATAAGGTTAAGACAATGATATATCATCCCCTTTGAGATTATTTATTTGATAGGGATGGTTTTTTATTCCTTGATTGTTCTACAAAACAACACAACTATTTATGATGTATTCCATATATCTGTCTTGTTGAAGTACATATATGATACTTCATAGGTAATAAAATCAGAATCCATATGTTTATCAAATGAAGTTTCATATAAATAAAAAAATGTTGAAGTATTTTATATAAGGAAAAATTATTTGTTAAATAATACCACTAACCATGCCAATGTTTTTTGGGAAATCCACAAATTTGAGGAAACTACATGAGAACCAATAGATCTAATGAGGTACAATATTCCTTGATTTTTTGTATTAGAGTGATGGACTTTCCTAGTTTATATTATTATATGGGGGATTCGACATAATAACCCTTGATTTAATAATAAGTTTATTTATATATAAATTTAATATCATAGATACCTTATTTTACACAAACCTCTAGTTCAAATGAAACTTGATATAATATTAAAATATTTTTATTTAATGAAAAAAATATTACTTATCCACTAAATTTTCATGTATGAATATCACTAAATAAATTATGAGGTATTATAACTTACTGTTTTATAGAATGTATTATTGGTTTCCAGTTATTATGAAATTAAAATAGAATAATTTTAAAATATATTGATATATTTTTAAGAAAAACTCATTTATTCCCATAATTTTTTTGTATAAAAAAATTAAAATAAAATATAATGAGGGTGGATTTTAAATAAATATATAAATTTTATATTCAATAAAAAAATTCAATCAAATAATTGCTATTTCTAGGAAAGGATCTATAACAAATCCAATTTTAAACATAAAAAGGAATTTATCTAACAATTGTATACATCGTGTTTTTAAGATTTTTATTAATATTGATTTAATAAAAATATATTAATTGAAAATTTTAATAAAATTAATAATTTTTAATCATAGTTTTAATATAAAATAATTATTTCAAAATTATTTTTTGTTATAATTAATATTAAAATAGAAAAATTATGTTACCATTTTAAGAGTGAAAAATGAATTTATATGTGGTTAAACTAAGAGATAAAATCAAGACATGATTAACAAAATTTGATTATGTTATTTTATTTTGGAATTATAATTCATATATTATAATCACTGTAATTTTAAAACTGATTGATCTCAGTAAGATACAATTATTTTTTAATCTATTTTGAATTTCCATTTGAGTCATCTACCTTAGTTATAGAGGTATAATATCTAATATCTCTTCCTTACACTTCAAGTGCCTTATATATTGGATAATAAATACCCTAATACCTTCTTAACATCCCTTCTAATGTCCCAATATTTCGAGTAGGATCAGAATAACACCCATTCATAAAATAATGTGTAAGACAAATGATATTTCTCATTGAAGAGGAAGAATTAATAACCACGTACAATCAATTTATCATAAAATTTTCATACTATAAATATATAATGTCCAACATAATATAAAAGATTTATTATCAAAAATAATAATATATATTATTATTATTATTGGTAAAATAATTTCTAACCCATTTCCATCGAATGGGAAATAGATGTATTCCTCCTGCATTTGTCTGGACTACCACCTCCTCTAAGAAATATGATTTATTTTCCATATCCATAATTAATTTTTGCTTATAATAAATTATTTACTGTTTATATATAATTTATCACATAATTATACTTTATAAATTATATTATCTTATCTACAATCTTAACATTCCATTAATTTTAAATTGATAAGCTTGCTCTTGCATACATGTGGATTCCCACCTCGATGGAATAATGTGATTCATTTTATACTTATTATTTATGTGGAAGGTAATAAAGAAAAATTTTACTAATAAATTGGATATTTATGATATAAACAAATATAAAGTTGAATTTTTATTTACCATTCATTTATTCTCACTATTAGAATTTGGAATCATCAATCATACATATATGATGACTAACATCTCCACAATTTTTTGTAAATTATTTTCAAAAAATTGATTTATATTAATTATTATAAATATTTATCTGATGATTACAAATGATAATTGTTTCATTAATAAGATTCTGGAGATGATGAAATTGTGAACAATTTTTATGTACTGAAACAATCGAATTCAACTATGCAAGGAAAATATATTATTTTTCCCCCAAATGATCATTTTAGTGAAACAATTAAAAAAGGATAATTTTAATTTATAAAGGAACAATAAATTATAATTTCTTTTTATATATATATAAATATAGTGGATGAATATATGTACAATAAATATATTTTTGGAAAACTATTTCTATAATGTGATGTGATTCATTATTCAATTCTATTGAAAATTGATTGTAATAAGGGTATATATAATAAAATATTTATTTTTATTATTTAACAATTATTAAATAATTCAAAGTTATTATTTATATTTTTTGTTCCAACCATTGAAATGTCGAAACTTCAAACATGTGTATGCACAACCTGGAGTCCCCAAGAACAGATAAATATTTTCTTCTAATCAACAATTTATATGAGTAGCTATAAAATTTTTTATGATGAATAAATATGATACTTTTCTCATGATTAATATTATAAATATTAGGAATGCATGAAAAATATTTAAGTGATGAAACCATCAAACTGAAAGATACATGGAAGAAACACCATTTTTCACCCAAAGGTTAATTTTAATGATGAAATAATATACAAAATAATAATTGGAAATTATAAAAGAAATGATATATAGTATGTTATGTATTAATATATATCTGGAATATAAGTAGAATTAATATAATTTTTTATATTTGATATTTTTAAATGTATGAAGAAATATTGAACAAGAGGAATAGGGTTTATGGGACATTTTTGTTTTGTGTATTATCAATGTAAAATTTCCATTGGGGAAATGATATGGATATTATCCTTTAATACACATATATTTCTTAAATTTTGACTATATTTTTTTTAATTTTTAGGTATTGTAAACATTTTATATCTTTATTACTTAAATGGTTGAAAAATATATTTTTAACGCAATTTCGACATTAATTTAGTTTTATTCGATGATATTTGTTTTTATGTCTGGGATATTCAAAAAAATTTAAATTTGTTATGAAAAATATTTGACATATTTTTTAATGCCATTTTCATTACATTTCACTTTATTTAAAATTTATTATATTGAATATTTTAAATAAACAGTGCTTATAAAGTCCTTTTTTACATTTTTAGATACATTTTGAAAATAATATTCCCTTTTGACACATACAACAAATAGATTTTCACACAATCATTAATGTTCCATTATTTGAATCATATTTTAAAAGCTTATGAGTTGATGTTAAAAATAAATATCTCTATTAATTTAGGAAATGTATGTTAATATTTAATCAAAAGAAAACGATTTTTAACATATTATCAAAGAAGCATTAGAATATTGGGTAATAATAGGTATATGATAATATAATTAGGAATTCAATAGGTATTGATCCAAGTTTAGTCAGATAATCAGTCCAATAAGATAACTATTGGGATGCACCATGACTAAGGGAATTATGGAATAGATATTAATCCAAATTCCTCATAATATTTTTGGCTATGATACCTTAACAAATTCATGTTTTTATATGATTATGTGTATTAAAAAATCTTCTGTCTTATGATCATGATTTTATCTTATGAATTATGAAATATTATTAGTGATTGCATATACATAAAAATTATGGATTTTTTATGATAATGTATTGTGCCATGTTTTTTGATAATGTAATATGATTTATTAGGTATGACTAATTAAATTTTTGATCATTTTTCCATTCCCTAATTCTTAGATTATTCTCACATATGTCCATTGACTGATATCTCTTTTGTTTACCCTTATATAGAATATGGGAATACCCTTTAAAATATTTCTTTTCCCTTGGTTATAAATAAGGGGATTAAGTATGTTATTTTTGAGATGCGTATAATGTTAAAATATCCTTACAGGATATGTAAAATATCAATAAGGAAATGAGATGATTATGTTTGTAGTTTATAATTACTCTAAACCTTAATTATTATGGATTTTTTATTGTTATTATATGTATTTAAAATTCATTTTAAATGAAGAAATATATATGAATTTAATTTTCACATTTTATTAGTTGTTTTTTGAGTATCGTTTAGTAATTTTTTAATATTACAAATATTAATTCATATTTAAAACACTATGGATATGTCTATATATAGGACTCCATCCTAGAGACTTCATAAAGAAGATATTACTAGGATTTACTTGAATATAAATCAATGTTTAGTGACTTGTAGGTAGATGCAACTGCATAATATAAGCACCTAGGGGTAACAAATCCAAAATGCTGGATTTGGTATTAACTCAATTGTCGCTGATTCATGATGAAATTTTTTATGATAGGAAAACCATAAAAAGACTACCAGGGGATATTACAAGGTTTATTGATCATTTATTCATGAACCATTTTGATGGATTAAGATACATGATAATGTTTAATGACATAGTCTAGACATAAAGTATCATAGATTGACAAGAAGAATTAATAACATAGATATAATAAATATTATTTCATGATTATAACATTTCTAACTATGATATATGATTATCATATATGAAATTTTTATTTATAAGGTATTGATGATAGAATAATGTTTCTATTGTGGTAACAAGAACACTCAAATATTAATGTGTATTATTTGTGATAAATAATATTAATTCCTTTATATCCGGAAATTTATCATGGGATATAAATTGATATAATTAAAAATTATGTATTTATTTAGAAGAGATATGACTTGGATGCTTGTGCTGTCTTCTAGTACACGAATGACATATATTCCCCTATTAATTCCACATGTTTTATAGAATATGTCATTATAAATATTCTTAATCAAGAAGATTATTCAATTGTATATATTATTAGTCATGAATTTGATATCAATGAGATTTTGTGGTCTGATATCTAGAACATCCACTTGACATGATAGTTTTACTGACTCCTTATTTCAAACATTATGGTACATTATTAACTATGATGCATTCATGTGGGTTAATCATTTTTAAAGTGAGTCAACTTACATTGGGAATAAATTCTCAATTCCTGTATCACATTCCTATTTTTTAGGAATAAAATGAGTTTCTACTCTTTATAAAAGATTCTATAGTAATCAACATTTAAAAAATTATATAGAAAATTATTACAAGTAGGGTTTCCATAATTTCCATCCTTATTAGTTTTCAAAATCAATTTAATTTTATTAAAGGAATATTCATTAAAGGTTGGTTTATCAATGATTCTAAATATGGTAATATCTGTATAATTTCAACTAGAGGATTTATGTTTTCTCTAAAACAACATGTTAGAAAATAAATTTACTTAGTTGATTGGGTATTGATACGTAACTATTATCCAGATTTGGTTGTTGCAAGACGTCAGTTAAATGGGTGAAAATACTTTTGAGTTGGGCCGACATATAAATTGAAATAAATGGCCCTCCATAGAGATATTTATCTTTATAAAGGTGTGTTAGAAATGGTGATCCAATTTTATTCATTTTATTCTCTATTTATAATGACTATTGGAGATAATTTCTTCTCGACATGGGGACTGACAATAGAATTACCCCCAATAGAGCTCAAAGATGTATTTTTTCCTGAATCACTTTCTATATATATATTACATCATCATTATAATACAATTAGACATAGAAATCATCAAGAACATCAAAAATTGTCTCCTCCATTATGAAAAGGTTTACCAGAAGGAATTAAGTGGGAATAATTCATATTTTTACTTTTTTAAAAATAATTACAACTAAAAGGTTGAATATCATCAATGAGTTTAGAGTTAGATAACTAACACTTTCATTTTCATAACATTGCATAATTGTTTTTAGAAAAGAAATGTGTTATATATTTTTATCATATTGTGAGCCAAATCATAAACCAATTATCCTCTAAGAAAATAAAATGAAAATTTTAATATACATATTATTCTTATTAAACATGTTATTGTTTCTATATTTTTTTTCTCTTTTAGGTTTTAAAATTTCATAGGCACACTTATGAAGTGCATAGATAATTCTATAAAAACGTCCTTGGGAGTTAAATAATACATAAATGAAAAACTAAATTTGTTCCAAATAGGATTTTTTCCAAAAACGTTTTTGTGGAGGATTGGGAATAGAAAATCATAGGAAACTTAACCAATTTCAAGATGATATATTCTCATGGAGACTCATAAATGCCAATTTAGAATATATTACTTTTATAATGGAAACATTCATAGGAATACTTACTATATGGACCCAACCATAATAATTACATAATCCCGAGTTAAGTAAAAAATTCACATGGAAGATCTTTTTAGGTTTAGATTTTTTGAGATTTATGCTATAAATATTACATTGCATCTAAAATATTACAAATTAGACACATCTACTGAAAAAAAGTTTTTCACAACAATTAAACTCTTTAAATAATATAATAATTATTTTTTTGTTATAAATATTCTTGAATTCTTCCTTTCTCATACCCTTACTTATACCCTATGAAAAATATTTCAAAAACATGGGATGAGAAAAAAAATCTCAATAAGGGATATAAAATAAGTAAATAAAACATTAGTCAATCAATACATACAAATCAATGAAAACATAATTTTCGATCATAAAAAATAATATCTTTAACATACCTCATGAAATGATAAGATTTATGAATAATACATGAAAAATCATTAACCATAGAGGTAACATGTGGAATCCAGAACATAAATACATTATTTCATTCATAAATACATACGAAGTTATGTTTGGAATAAAAATCCCAGTATATTACATAAATATCTTATAAAAACATTATGGTTTACCTATGTCATGTTATCCAATTAATTGGAGAGCTATCATAAATTCACACACCCTCGGTTTATCATGGAACCGCCTGTATACATAAAAAATGACAAAGAACCATAATATACTAATAACATATGACAAAGAATAAAATAAAAATAACATTTAATCATTGAAATCACAATATGTCATTTTAATATATTGATATATTCAATTCATTTAATACATCCAAAAAAATGAGTGTTGAATCAAAGTGTCCAATATCACATTGATAATTTTAAAAGGAATTTACATTTTGAAAAATTAATGTCCATATAAATAAAAACATAAATTTTTTTTAAAAAAATTTACATTAATGAGATTTATTTCTAGGATTAAATCATTGAAATATTTAAAATATTGTTTTAGTTATAAAATCCATTACTACTTGAGAAACAATTGAATAAAACTAATTAAAAAATAACATCAATGGAATATATCAAAATATTTAGAGTATATAAATCCATGATATAATATGTCAAAATGGTTTTTTATACACCATATTTGACAATAAAGGTGCACAATATCAATATATTCTACAATGAAAGAAGATTGGGACGTAGTCCCTTACGAAACATCAGGAACCTAATAATGTCACATTAAAATTAAGAAAATTTGTTAATGGGTGTGAAAAGGGTATCTCATCCATTGGACATAAAATTTATATAAATAAGGATATATAATAACACATCCATACATAATAAAATTTAAATTAAATTACATAAAATAAAATAAGTCATCGACAAAAAGAGGTGGATGAAATGTTCCCTTACCTTGAGTCCAACTTGTCTTGTTCATTCATTATATCCATGACTAATAAACGTAAGTTAATGTATACATTATTAAGGACCATTTTAAAGTTTATTATTCCTTGTATATTACTTATTACATTTCTATAACAATAATATAATTACTCATGTACATATCAGTCATCTTTTCGATGTTCGATCATTGAGTAAAAAATGAGCTTGTTATAATTACAATTTCTCAATGTTTTCTAAAGTCCATTTTCTCCAGAATCATATTCATGGTATAAATATCATTTATATCATGTAAATATGTTTTAATATCAATTATATATGTATTTATAATAGTCTATAAGATTTGGATAAAAGAAATGAAATGAACCGTTCATGGAGACGGTAAGTCGTACATACGCATGAATGCAACGTAAAATTAGTATTCATATTTAAAAGAATGGGGAAAATGATACATAGGTATATTTTAAGTCCATTATAATAGTTTATTTTTTATAAATTATATAATTTAATTAACTCCATCATTTGTACAGTTCATTTATGGAATGAACTATTCAAATAACATTGAGGGGGCGGTAGTCCGCAAGTCCTCAAGTGAAATTATTGTACTTACACATTATAGAAAGCATAATGGTATGCTATAAAAAACATACAGTACCATATATAGAATATAAATATAATATATATCATCTAAAAATATATTTCCATCATAATTTACACTGTGATATGTGGTAGAGGAAAATATTAACCATCATCATTTTATGAGGAAGTAGTTCGTCGTCCACAGAAATAGTGTGTTCGTTTCCATTAGATGGTAGTGTGTGTAAGTTTAGTTATCATCATTATCATAAAAACATCATATTAAATTTAGAATACTGGTTTTTTGTGCAATAATATAATAGAAATATAATTGAGAGTGAAGAATTAAAATAACGGAAATGAACTTTACATAATAAGTTTCCTCTAAAATGTTTAACTCCTTTTGATTTGATCCAAAAAAGTTTCTTGAAAGGCCTTCATCAAAAAGTAATGATTTTAGTAGGAATGTATGGATGTTGGAAACTTATAGGAAATTTTTTTGGAAGAGACAAGGGGCTAGAGATGTGTGATTAAATTTGTAGAGGTGGTGGCCTTTTGTAAGAGGGTGGAGGGGAACTTTAAGAATGTTTTGAAATATTTTTTTTATAGAATTATTTTCATTTTAAAATGATCCCAATGTATTTTTTTAAAATATAATATGATATTGGGTGGAAAATCCCTCAGTCAATAGTTTATATAGAAGTCCAGGTCACCAATTTAATCTTATCTTCTAGTTTTTACCCTTAGTTAACTAATTAAACTCGTACCATGTCTTCCTGTATATTCGTACATTTTGATTAATATAGTTACTATAAAATGCCAATACAACCTAAAGTTGTTCATTATGAAAATTTCATAATTATCTTCATTATTTTTATGAATCTTAAATTTTTAGGAATATTATATCATTTAATAAAATAGTATTTCTTTTGAAAACTGATTTATGTCAATTTTAAAACTAATCATATCATGTCTTTTGGAAAATCCATAAAAGAATGATTATTTTGAAAAAAGAACATCATTAATTAAAATATAACAATTCATAATCATCCATGAAATTTATGGTTGTCAAACAGTAACAATATATATTTATTTTAATATATATAATCTTATTTATTTAATTATTCATTAATAAAAAAATCACTACATCAACATTTTATCAATAATAAATTTATTTATTTGATGTCCAAAAATTATAAAAAAATGTATCATGATGATGGAATTTTTTTTAATTTTTTAATGACTATTTATAGTTTAAATAATAACTTATATATCCCGATATAAGAAAATTAGTAAAAGATACATGTTTATGTTATATTTTTCTATACTTTAAATTAATTTTTATAAAATGTCATTATCACCGCCAAGTGGCTCTATCGGTCTCCAAATCAATTTAAGGATGCCCATGGCCAGACATATCTCATCCAATAGGATTTTGACATATGTTAGGGTAGTCTAATATTATTATAATATTATTTTTACCCTTTTTTACTAGATTTACCTTTTATCCATGGTAAATAAATTAATTACTAATGTTACTATTCACAATGTTCCAAAATAAAATTTACATATATATAATTTTTAGACCATAAAATTAAAAATACAGAATCCATTTTTCCATAATAAAAACAAATAAGTTTTAGTAATTAATTTAACATGAATTCCCACTTTCAGAACCAAAAAGAAGGTTTTTAAGAAGTAATAACTATCAAATGATTAACATGTATTTATGTCAAAATTCAATATGAAATTACATCCAATGACCAAAATTAGATTAAATTATAAAATTATATTCCATTTATTATATAAAACCATTAAATAATATTATTTATCTATTTATATTATAACAATGGAAAAATGTTTTTTTCAAATACAATTTATTGTATTTTAACTATTAATCAAAAGATGATCGCTATCAAAAAAAATATCAAAAAATCATCAAAGTAAATTTTAATTCCCATATTCTAAATAATATGTTAATATTGACAAATAGGACATATAAAGGATTCAAAACTAAATGTAAAAATTTTTCTGCATCAAAAAGTTTTTAAAACACCATTTTTAGAAAAATACGTCTTTTCTCCGAAAATATGAATTTATTCGTATATCATATCTAGAAAACATAAAATATGAATTTAAAACATTAAATTGAATATGTAATAGATATATATATATATATATATGTGTCTGTTTAATTAAGTTAAAATACCTAAAGGGTTATACGATTTCATAAACACAATAATTCAATTTTAATTAGGTTTTCATAAAAACACATCATTTATATTCAATTGGTATTTATTTCCATTTATATAAAACTTTGTAACTGGTGAATCATTATATAAACATGTGTAAACTTTATTTTAATATATTATTGATAATATAAATTCCCTACATTACAATTTATATTTTTTAACTATAATTTAAAATATTATTATTATTATTTCATTAGTTTTCTATAAAACTCATTGTTGTGTAAGAAATAAGATTTCGGAGAAACCCATTTTTCTATTTCAATATGCTATCAAAAAAGTCATACCCTTTAATATAAAATTAA
The DNA here is from genome assembly GCA_963277665.1 of Viscum album. Lineage (NCBI taxonomy): Eukaryota > Viridiplantae > Streptophyta > Magnoliopsida > Santalales > Viscaceae > Viscum > Viscum album. The sequence continues at coordinate 32,690,098 of OY728159.1, forward strand.
TATCATATTCTTAAATATTAATAGATATGAAATATTATTATTCTGTAAATGTTGGTTTGTTACATCCTTCCCCTGTTTAAAATTGTGAACTTGAAATTTTAAAAATTATCTTGTTATCATCATTAAAAAATCCCATATAGAAAAAAGAAGCAATAAATATATCACATTGAAAGAATGAATGATATTTAAAATATTAAACATAGAAAAAACATTCTAGGAATCCATGTCGGAGAACATGTATATGTAATTGAAACTAACCATCAAGTTCATAGGAAGAGTGATAGAAAACATGATCAGGAGAATGTTATCAATCTAAAAATAATAAACTTATGATGGGTTAAATGGTCATTGATTCACTAGTGTAAAAAGTAAATGAAATTTTTGTTTTTATAAGTTTCATTTCATAGATTTGATGAATTCTTAATCTACTAAAAATAAGAACATAACAAAACATACATACTTGTAAAGTTGAGTTTAATCCTTCATGAAAGATATACCAAAAACTAATCTTTTCTCCAAATGATGAGTATTTGAGATGACTTGGTCACACCTAAAGAATTATAATAAACTTATAGAGAAACAAATAATCCGTAAAATATGAAATGTATATTTCTCCATAATTTATACATTAACTAAATCCAAAATGGTTAGTCCATGATCAAATAACTTCCCAAAAAGAAAAATCTATTATATAAATAAATTATGATCTTAATATCAAAAATTAAAAAAAATTACAAAAAGATCAAAAAAGTCTATTCAATATAATACTAACTATAAAATTCATAAAAATAATCCAAACTAATATTGAACCCATTACTAAAAATAATTTGATCACATAGTCTTCCACAAAAAATCGTGACATTTATCTCCAAATAACATCGACTACTCTTATAGTATCACACTGAGGTGTAGTTAACATAATCACACATTCTATAATATAGGAAAATAATTTCCATAAATTACCCAAATCACTATAACACCACTATAATTACAAATATTTTTTAAAAATAAAATTCAACAATGAATCTTCAAATAAAATCCCATAGTATTCTAATTTTTAGGCATGTAGGGTTCCCAAAAGAGAAAACATCTTCTAAAATAATGTTTATCGCGTAATAACCAAATCATTTTCCTACAATAAGGATATCCATTTTGTAAAATATAAGTTCCCAAAATAAATATATTCATAATATATAATATAATTTATCTAAAAATAATAATTTATACTCAGCAAGAACATCATATTGGATAGTGGTAGGTGATAAATCCCAGTTACACTTTGTTTGTGGGTTTGATTCCTATAACTTTTTCTGAGGTGATGGGATGTCACATGGTCTTCATGTTGTCATTTTTCAAAAATAAATTATTTTTATAACATTCCCAAAAATAATATAATTTTATCAATAATAACCATAATCATTTTTACCCTCATGGGATATCTAATACCTTCCAATTTGCATCCCAAAATGTACTAACTCGTAATTGCTTCAAATTCATTGAACATTTAAACCCTATTGGTTCCTCATAACAATATCCATAAAATAAAATATAATTCTTCCTATATTAAAAAAAGTAAAGGGTTATAAATAAAATAATTATTCTAATGAAATCCCATAATTATAAGAGCATTAATACATTTAAACATTTCATTAATGATATATCTAACATAACTCTCAAATTTATAAAATGTATACATCTTAACCATCCAGAATTCATCACGATATATTAAACATTTTTTCCAACTTACTCCATAATACTTATTTCCCAAAAAAATCATGAATCAAATCCTTAGATTCAATAATGCAAAAACAATAGCTAAGAAATAATAGAGAACATTAATAAGTCTTTGTTAGTTTCATAATCCTCAATTATAATAAAATTAGGTACCAGTAACAAAATATTTGTATTGTCCTTCTGACCCTATTCCATATCCTTCTTTGTTGGAAAACTATTTATGTTATGACCATGCAATCCACATATAAAACATTAAATTGATACCTCGGAAAGAAAATCGTTCCCTTTCATGGAATTAGTTGAATGTTGACTTTTTATATTATTGGTTATTACTTTATGACCTTCATTACCACATCTATAACATCTTCCCATCCCTTTGAATCATTTTCCATGGTGTTTATTTCCAAATACTTGACACATATGTTTTTTAATATACTTACCAATATTATTATTTCCTGAACTTCTATATGGATTCATTTCTCACATATATGATGAATTAGAATAATTATCAAGGTTTAAGTGGTCAATCAAGACTCCAATTAGTTTGTTGAGAATAACCACAATAGTTCTCATTTTAGCTATCAATTTATTAAGTTTCATATTCATAAAACCACTACAATTTACTTAACAGCCATTGTTACATTGGTGCCTGCTAGATTCATCTATTTACTAAAAAACCAAAAGGTTCAGTGTGATTATATCAGTAAAATCATCATATACTATCTTATGAGGAGGTTAAAAACTAATATATACTTATTCATGTTATGTTAAACTCATTCAATTTATCTAAAATAACTATAAATCTTTCTAATATGATAACCATTAGGGTTATGTCACTTATACTTTAATATAACCCTAAACTCTAAAGTTATATAAACCAACCTTTGATACTAACTATAAGGCCCAAAACATAAACATTACATAATCATAATTTATATCAAGAATTCAGATTGGAAATATTTTCAGGATTATTTTATTAAAGTATTATACAATAAAAATTACATTACATATCAAATAATACAATGTAGAAACTTCTACTCGATCCAATTTTTTTACAACATTAATACTCCTTAAATAATACAAGAATTATTTTATTGATATAATTATTCATTAATTCATCCTTTCTCTTACCATTCCTTATATCCTCTGAAACAAAATTTCAAAAACATGGGATGCGAAAAAAATAATAGTAATGGATATAAAATATAAAATGACTAAATTATACGATGAATACAGAAAAATCAATGAAACCATACTTTTCAATCATAAAACATAAGTTCCTTAACGTACCTCATGAAACCATAATATTTATGAATAACCCAGAGAAATCATAAATCATAAATGTTACATGTGGAATCTATAAATTACATACATTGTAGCTTTCAAAGATATATAGGGAGTTACATTTAGAATACCCATAATAGTATATTCTCATAATATCATAGGTGAAACATTACAATTTACCTTCTTCACGTAACCCAATGAATTGGAGAGCTATCACAGGCTCACCCACCCTCGGCTTATCTCAGAACCACCCCTATATGTAAACAATTCCCAATAACCATAACATCATCATAACATATGAACGCTAATAATAGAAAATATAAAATTTCCACATTGCAATCATAATATATTATTTCAAGATATTGATATAATCAATTTGTTTAAAACATTCTAAAATAAGAGTATCGAATCAAACTATCTAATAACACATTGAAAAGTTTGAATGGAATTCACATTTTAAAACATTGATGTCAATATAAATTAATAGTTAATTTTTTTTGAAATTGTGGACATTATTGTGAAATATTTAGATGATTAAATCCTTAATACATTTTAAAAAACATATTAGTTAAAGAATCCCTTACAACAAGAAAAACACATGAATAAACATCATCAACATATAATAACAATGGAAACTATAAATATCAATAGAATATATAAATTCATGATATAAAATATCAAAATGGTTATACATAAACATTATAGGATAATAATGGTGCACAATATCATGATATTCCATAATGAAAGGAGATTGAAACATAGTCCCATATGAAAACTCAGCAACCTAACAACATCACATTAAAATTTAGAAAATAAGTTTATCGAAGATAAATGGGTATCACATAACAATGAGATAAAATTTATACCAATAAGGATATATAAGAACACATCCCAACATAATAAAATGGAAATTAAAAGTCATAACATAAAATAAGTCTTTGACTAAATGGGGATGGTGAAGGGTGTCCTTCCCTTGAGTCTGAATTGTCTTGTTCGTTATTTATCTCTAGGAATAGAAAATTTATGTTAATTTAAAATTGATTCAATTAATTATTAATGTTTATTATACCTTGTATATAACTTATTAAATTTATTTAAAAATAATATAATTATTCATGTTCATATCGGTCATTTTGTCAATGTTCTGTACTTGAGTCAAAAATAAACATGTTATAATTAAAAATTTCCCATGTGGTCCATAGATAATTATCTCCAGAACAATACTAATGATTAAAATATCATACATATAAAATATATAGGTATTTATATATAGTATATTTGTATTTATATAAGTCCATAACATTTGGAGATAAGAAATGAAATGCACCATTCATGGAGAGAGTAAGTCGTACGTATGCATGAAGGCTACATTCATTTCATTTTCATACCTAAAAAACGATAACTAAATGATACATAGGTATATTGTAATTATCTTATAATATCATCTTTTATATAAATTGCATATGTTAATTAATTCTATCTTTTATACATTCAATGTATGGCATGAATGAGTCATATCACTCTGAGGGGCGGTAGTCAGCCCTTCCTCAAATTAAATTATCATATTTACACACCGTGGAAATCGTAAAGGTATGTTATAAATAAAATTAAAATAATAGTATAGACAGGATAGAATATATATACATAATATATAAATATAGTTCCATCATAATAGCCACCATGAGAGGTGGTAGGGAAATATTGAACAATCATTGTTTTTCGTGGCTGTAGTTTGTCATCCACAGAAACAGTTTGTTCATATTCATTAGATATAGGTGTGTGAAAGTGTAGTTAGAATCATTATCATAAAAAATACTATTTAATTTATGATATTATTTATGTAATAAAATAATATGAATATAATAGGGATTGAATAAGTACAATAATGGAAAAAAACTTTAGAGAAGATGCTACCCCTAAAAGGTGTAACTCATTTTGATTTGAGCCAAAATACTTTCTTGAATTAAATTCTGCCCAATATATGGATTATAGGAGGAATTTAGTTATTATGGAAGAATATCAAGGTAGTATTTGGATGATCTAAGGTTCTTGAGAGGTGTGACGTAATGGCTAGAGTTGTTGGCCTTTTATAAGAGGGGGAGGGGCAATTTAGGAATGTTTTCAAATATTATTTTCTTATAAAATGATATTTAATTTCAAATGGTCCCAAAGTAATTTAATTTAAAGATAATATGGTTTCAGATTGGAAATATCTAAAACAATTTGTTTTCGTAAAGTCTAGTACACAAATGTAACTATATGATTTATCCTTAACCCTTAGTCAAATAATTTAATTCTTACCATGTCTTTTTGTATTTTCATAATATATGGGTATATAGTTTCTATTAAATTCCAATAGAACATAAGGTTGATAAATAATGACTTTTTAAACATTATATAAGTTATTTGGGGGAATCTTATATTTTTAGGACTATTATATCATTTAATAAAATACTATTTTTTTTAAATACTCATTTATGTCAATTTTTATACTATTCATATCATGGATTTTTAAAAATCCAAAACAACTTGATTCATTAGAAAGAAACAATTAATTCAATGATTGAAATTTATATAAATCCATAAAATTTAGTTATGTCATAAAAAGATTCAAAATAATTTTATTTTAATATTTATAATCTCATTTATTTAAATCAGTTCATTAATAAGGAAATAAAAAAATCATCATTCTATAATAAATAAAATTATTTATTTGATGTAGAAAAATAATAAATAAATACCATGATGTATGAAATATTATTATATTTATAATTAATATTTATAGTCGAATATAAAAATTATATAACCCCAAATAAAAATGATTTTTTAAGAGATACATGTTATGTTATATTTCACTTTACAGTAAATTAAATCTTATAAAATATCATTATCACATCCATGTGACTCTACGGGGTCCCCAAATCGACCCATGGATGGACATGGTTGGACATATCTCATCCAATAGTATTAGGACATATGTTAGGGTAGTTTAATATTACAATAATATTCTTTATTACCTTTCTTTACCATATTTAACCTTTCACCATAGTAAATTAAATAATTACTGAAATCAATATTTTTAAATTAAAAAAAAATAAGTTGCGGTAATTCATTTAAATTTAATTCATGTTGTCAAAACCCAAAAAGCGTGTTTTTATGAAATAATAACTAAAAAATGATTGACAAGTGTTTATTCCCAATGTCAATGTAAAATTACATCCAAGGACAAAAATTAGAATAAATGGTAAAAATATATTCCATTTATAATTTAAACCATTAAATATTATGATTTAACCATATAAATTATCTCAATGAAAATGCAGTTTTCAAATTAAATTTTACGTATATTTCTTTTCATCAAAACATGATAGCTATAAGAAAAAATAATCCAAAATTCATCCAATGTAAATTTTCATGCCCTGATTCTAATTAATATGTTTATTTTTTCAAATATAACATTTAATGGTATCAAAAATAAATTTAATGGGGTTTCTCTATAAAAAATATATAAGATTTCATTTTTAGAAAAACACTTCTTTTATTTAAAATTTTGAATTTGTTCCTATATCATATCTATAAAACATATAATATGAATTGAAAACATTAAATTGAATATATATAATTTATTTTTCATTAAATAAAAATCCATATAGGGTGATATGATTTTATAAACACAATAATTATTTTTTAAATAGGTTTCCATAAAAACAACTTGTTTACATTTAATATGTTTTTATTTACATTTATTAAAAAACTGGTAAATAGTGAATCATTATTTAATCATCTTTAAATGTTATTTCATTGTTTTTTTGATACTGTTAATTACCACCAATAAAAAATCTAGGTGTTATCTACCATTGAAAATAATAATATTATTTTCTGTATTTTTTCAATCTAACTCAATGTTGTATGCATCATATGATTTCGAAGAAACCCGTTATTATGTGTCATGTATGATATCAAAAAATGAATCACCGTTAACCTAAAATTAATTTCTTATTCATAAATATTAATAGATATGAACATTTATTATTCATTAAATACATAGGTTGTTAAACATACAACTAATATTTTTAAATATATGGAGTCCTAGACCTAGACATCATATAAAAAATCCTCTAATATTTTGATCAACTCACACTGGATGGTCATTACAAACTCTTCTCTTAAAAATTGATCTACAAATTGCACTTGTTTTCCGCTTCCCTATAGTTTATCCTCTATTGGTATCTCTTTGGATTCCAATATTTTTATTGAAGTGAAAATGGAAACCCCTTTTGATAATTCTTCCTGGTGAAATCAAGGATATTGTTTTAATTTTAAATTTCATTGGTCAGGATGAAAATATAATTTGAGAACCTTCTTGTTAATAGAATTATTTTCTCAAAATTGTTATACCATATTATAATATAGGAAAAAATAATTTTATGTGATAGAAATTTTAATAATCCTAGGACTCTTCCTTTTAGAATTATTCTTGATTATAGAGTGAGGATTTTTAAATTACCCACCAATGAATACCTTCACGTAGTTGGAGTCAAAGGGTGCATAAGATTTGTTATCTGATACATTAATAGGTACAAATATTGGCCATTTATTTATGAAATTTTTAACATACTCCACCTTATAGAAGGAATTATTTTGTTTATTCCAATATATCTTTCCCTAAAACTCTTGTATTTCAGACCATCATATAGACTTCATGCTGATGAATCTCTCACATTAGGTTAAAAATTATCTACTTCTTTCATGTACTAAACACTAATTTTTATCTCGAATGGTAGAAAAATTAAATTCATGTTGGGGTTTTATTTAGACTCTAAAATACGCTATCCATTATCATAGATACTGTTACTGCTTCAAAGAGTATTAGAATGGGTTTTTTTAAATTAATTAAATGATATAATATTCTTATGCATCATGTAATTACATGAAATTACCATCCTTTTCCTAGAACTATGAATATCCAATTGATCTATCATATTCCTAGCTAGATCATATTTAATAAGAATGGAGCTTCAAGAGGTAACACAGATTCATTTATGTATGGTTCTACCATTAAATACAATACATGCAATTAAATGGGGTTCCTCTTTCGATACTGTTGTGTCAACACATCTATGGTTGATAAAATTCTCGGGATCATCAATGTAGTTGAATCTGAAAGGAAGCTATGATGGTTCAATTTATGTCTAGAATGTTATTATACTACTATGGTGGAGGAAATTAGAAATGGAATAATACATCTATACTAGATTCTTAATTCCATATGGACTGGCAACATGGAATCTCAATCGTCCATGAATTATATCATTACACTGAAATTATATGAAACTTACGATTGGTTGATGAACATTCTAACAAATGAGTTTTAGAAAAAAGTTTACATGGATCAATAGAGTTTCTTAATGATTCTCATTCCTATTGGAAAATATATTAATGTAAAATACCACATTTCATACATCCATAATATTTACATATTTAAATAAAAGAGGATTTTCTGTTTTGGGAAAGTCACTAGTCCCCAAAAATAAGACTCATTATTCTAACTCCCTGGATGAGTAACAAGATTAGAAAAAGCAACTCTAGGATAATATTCATAATAGATTAGTATACCCTAGTATGTCATCATGAGGTTCACATATCCATTTCTTCATAAGAAAGATGCTTCTGTATATATTTTCATTAATTCTCTAGAACTGAATATTATCACTCTCATTGACTAGTATCCATTATCCCATATTGACAACTCTACTGATCAATTTTGAGGAGCTCAATATTTTTCTACATTTAACCATATTTATTCATATAGTAGAATAAAGGTAAATAATCGTGATATATACAAGAAAAACACCAATTATAGGTATGGTAACTATTAATCATTATTTATATTATTTATAACTTCCAGTGCCCTGCTATATTCATGCATATAATGAATAGAGTCTTGTGAGATTACCTTTCTTATATTGTGTTTATGTTTATAGTTGTTATTATTATATATTCATAGAGTAAAGAAAAGAATGAAAAACTTTTTAGGACTGTAAAAAGACCCAAAAGAATGAGAACATGTATTATAATTTTTTCAATGTGTGAAATTTGGCTACAAAAAGATCCATTAATATGATATATAATCTCACGTATGGGTATATCAGTTGATTTTTAAAATATGAATTATATATAATAGTGGTCCCAAATTACTATACTTACCAATATTTATTATTTATATAAGGATATTATTGATTATTTTTTGAGACTTTTATCTCAAATATATAATCCAATAAAAAAATTTACATGAAAGGTAGCCATTTTACATTGGAATGATGGTTGTGAGGGAAATTCCCAGAAACCACATATAATGTTTGTCTTAACAACTTTAAATAATCATCATTATAGTAAATAATGGATTATAATCATTAGTGATGCAACAAATATGGTAATGGGATAAATCAATATAAAAATGTTTTAGTGATAAATTATTCCTCAAATCAATTGACAATTTATTAGAAAAATTACTTGATATATGATATAGAGTTGGCATCAATTTGGTTTTCACTAAAAATATCGATGAAATATATTTTTGTTAAATGGACTAATATATATACTAATCCTAAAAGCGTGCAATATATATTAAAAAATTAATACTTTATTTTTACCTAATGTGAACGTTTATAGTTGATAAATTATTATGAAAAAATAATACACATCTAACTTGGGACACATAATATGGTGGCTGACAATTTCAGTCAAAAAGACCATGCTCGGTTTTTCATAGTGTGGGATCGATGAGATCCAAAAATTGTGGAATTTCAAATTACATATTTTGAAATCATGTGGAAATGGGACAGATCATATCCATCCCAAATTAATGATTAACCATCCATATTTTAGCATTTTAAAGAGGCACATGAGTATGATGTGATGAAAACATGGGTAGAAATGTTCTTGACATAAACAATGAATATGATATTATGATATGGTATATGAGCTCAGTTTGTGTACCATTAGTAATATAAATAAAGAATGATTTTTTTATTATTCTCATAGTTAATTATTGCTTATATATCATGGACATATAAAGAGATATAGAGATATGATAGTGTATATTTTATGGGATAACACGAAAACGGATTTTGAAAATTTAGTATCTCGATCTGTTGTGTGATATATTGTTATGTTGAAATATAGAATTATAAGGGGATCTTACCACCACTATAGATACATGAATGAAAATGGGAGAATGTCACTTTGTATTTTTTCACAGGACCCCTAATGAAAAAATAGTGGTATAATTTTATTTGGATTTTATTCGGTCCACATATATAGTCAAAAAAGATATTTTAATTAGAGTAGATTTATTCTGTGATTAAATTACATATATATTCATCATGTACATGGTGAGTTTATATGTAGTACTTCATTATATATTATTTAATTATAATATATGGTATTCCTAGACATTCTAGTGAAATATTCATCATTCATTGAATATGGAGTAATACATTAGCACCTAATGTCATCCCTAAGAATTCTGTAATTATATGATGAAAATTGAAACTGTATATGATTTATTGAGATCCTATACTATGAATTTAAAATGTATTTGCGATAAACACCTTCCTTTTGATAAATTTTTCATACAATAATATATTTCATTTGAGCATTAAAATGGCTCATTATTATGTGTTATATGATAAAATGATAAGAACTCCAACATTATATATCATTTTTTGATAACTAAACCATATAGTACCTAAACTGGATATATAATTGGATATTACAGTTAGAGGATTTATGTATAAAATCAATTACGATTCAATAATTAATTTATACGAAAAAGATTCAATGATATCTGAATTTCAAATTTTGTGAGAAAAAAGTCCTTTGAATTTCTCCATGGAAGAGGTTTATGATAATTTTAATGAAGGTAAATTATTTCCATATATATATATATATATTCCTTTTTTATATTTATGAGTAATTAGAGATTGTTTTATATTACGTCAAGCTTCATCATAACCTCTCACAATTTTATGATATATTCCATATATATCTCTTTAGTAATTATGTACTCATGATTTCACATGTAGTGATCTAATGAATATATACTGATGGAACATGATATTTCCTATGAAGAAGAACCTGTTGAAATATTATATTAATGATATTATGTGCTATAAAATAATATTATTATTATAGATAATTTGTTAATTAGAAAATATAAATTTTACAAGGATGCATTGGAAAGTGATGATGTGATGAGGAAAAAGTGTACCAAGATTTTTTATTAGAGTAAATGATTTTTTAGGGTAGAAATTTTTTAATGGGGGTATTATATAGAACCCCAAGATTTATTATATATTTATTCATAAATGAAGTCAATATCATTAATATCATTATTTATAAGAAACACAAAATGAACCGATATATAACAATAAAATAATAATATTTAATGTGATAGTTATCAAATATACATAGGATTATCTGGTATGAATATGTCTAAAATATTACAAATAAAATAAAATTAACACAATTATAAAATGAATTCATCAGTTTAAAATTATTTTAAATTGTTATTAATAGGATTTGAATGTAAAAATAGATGTTTTTTTGTGTAATATTTTTGTCCACAATGTGTTTTTATCTTAATAAATCAAATTAATATATATTATTTAATTATTCAAATAAAATCTTATTGATAAAATAACCAATAAAATTATTTAATATTTAGTTAATTATTTTTACTATGTATATAATAAAAAAAATCCAATTTTATACTTAAAATTGAATTCCTCTAAAAATATTTCTTTTTGTTTAAAAGACAAATTTTAAAATAAATTTCTACCACATATAAAATTAAAATATTGCATAATTTATTCCATAATTTTAATAAGTAAAATTATTATATTTTTCTATGTAATCTTGTATAATTAATAATTATTATTAAAAATAGTCAAATATTTCTACAAGGGATATGGTTAAAAATAGGTAATCATGAGGGTCTGTCTATGAAATATATTTTAAAACATCAAAAAATGATTTTTTTAGTTTTAATTTGTTGATGTAATTTCTACCTTATAAATCATTTATTTAATTCACTTTCATTTTGGTGAAACTTGATATTAGTATTACATTATTATATTTTAATCTTTTGAAATATTCAATATCTTTCTCTACCTCCCTTATAGATGCATACCACCACATATATCATCCACACAATTCATGAGCCTTATCGATTATCCAAAACATGCCCTTATCAATTCAAAACATCCCTCAACATGTCCTTTATGTTTTGTATTGATTATAATAAAATCCATTATCGTAATAATGTAAAACACAAATAATCCTTTTCAGTTGAGAAGTAAAACATTTAGATGAGTATTATAAATTTATTTCTTCCTTTATATTATATTAATAAATGGAATACATTATAAGATTATTATATATTTATATTAAATGAACCAAATTATTTTATGAATATTTATCTATAATTTAAACATCATTTCCATAATAATTTTAGAACCATTATCGCATAGGAAAACATCTGGAAAACATGCAAATGAAAATGAGACTCAGCCCGGTTGGTAAGGACTCTTAAGTACATCTAGGCGACCTAAGATCAAATCCAATTGGAGGCACAATTTTTGGGGTTACTATAGCAGTACTGTAGCTATACTGTAGCAGTGTTGTAGCAGTACTGTAGCGGGAACTGTGTTGTACTAGAGCAGGTGTCGTAGCAGTGACTGTTACATGCACTATTTGGTACTATACCAGCCTGGAAGTTTCCCCCATATCGGACTTTGGGCCACCTATTTGGTCTCCAGGTCCTTTTAGGCCTTTGGGACACCCATGCTTTTGGGATAGTAAGTCCATCAGGCCACCTCAAGGCCTTCGGGCCACCTAATTTTTAGATGCAAACCAGAAAACCTACAAGAAAAAAGCTCTATATGCGGATGTGAAAGGAGATCTCACCATAGTAGAAGCTACACAAATTGCAAGAATGAGAGGGTATAACACCTTCCATCAAGACAATCCTATGCATGCATGGGATAGCTTATCCGAACAGTCATGCGATTGTGTATATCTGATTTCGTGATGAAGATGCTGGGGAGGAGCAGTTCTAAGTAGTTAGTATGGGATGTATGTAATTTTTGAAGCCTACGGTAAATGAATTTTTCTAAGGCTTATGGGCCATGTAATACTTACGCCAACGGGCCCTGTAAGGGTTCCACCTCACTCCTTGAAAGGTGGATTATCATGATATCAATAAAAAATTAAGTTCTTCATGCTATTAGATAATGGATGACAACCTCCACAATATATATATATAATTCATCTTCCATCATCATAATCTCTATAGGTCAGTTCTTATGATGTAATTAATTTTTATTTATGATATTTATGATATTTATGATATATATGAAATAGTTATTCTTCTGGAATAATATGATCTTTTCTACCTTCTTACATTTCAATTCATTGGAAAATGGTTACATCGTTAGTGTATATGTTTGGAATACAACCATTACTAAGCGATGTGATTTGTTTTTAATTTCTATGTTAAATGAAAATTAATATGATTTATTAATATATTTTAAAATATATTTATTATATAATAATGATTATTTATATATAAATTATTTTTTACATTTCTTTGAATCCAAGAGACAATTTTTAAAAACATCAGTCATGAAAACGTAAAAAATACCATCTTCACGAAGTGATGTATTTACTTTCTCATCACCAATTTATATAAATAAATATATAAGTATATATAGTGAATAAATATGATTATTATTTCATGATTAATTTTATGAAGTTGAAGAAACTTTTTCCAAGGTTCAAGTAAAAGAACCTTCAAAGCAAACAATTAATGTAAAATATGTTAATTTTAAAAAAATATTTCAAACATGGTATTTTTAATAAAATTAAAATTGAAAATTATAAAGCAATGATACATTATATTTAATATATATATATGGTTCTGTAATATATTTATACCAAATTAATATTTTTTATAAATAATATTTTTATATTGATAAGGGGTGACTGAACTTGAGGTATGGGTATTATATTATAATCTAATTATTTTTCATGATTTTCAATATTAAATTAGCATTGATGGAAATTATATGGATGTTACCCATTAAAGTAGTCTCTTTATATCTCATTCAATTTTTTATCACTATTTTTAGGATAATTTTCTTTACATTAGTACATAAAATGATCAATAAACTATCTCTGATGAAAAGCCATCCATATTTACATTTTGGATGAAAAATAATTTTCATCCTTGCTCAGGATTTTCAAAATTTTGTTATGGATGTTTTTAAGTATATTTTCAATTTTTTAAAATAATTACCCTTAACATAATATAAAATTTATTAAATGTATTCTATATAACGAATAATTCTCAAAAAGTTTACTTTTTAATCATTTCAAAATGCGGGGAAAGAATATTCTCTTATAACATATATTATATGAACTAATTTTTCCACATTCATTAAAATTAGTTGATATAATACTTCCATTAAAATGTTTCATTGTTATTTTCACATAAAATTATTTTATCAATATTCAGAATTAATTATGATAAATATTATCAAAAGAAAATGTTTTATTTCATTTGTTTTCAAGATCATTTGAAATTTCCTTTTAAAGGTATTTTTCATCTATGTCAATATCCATTTTTATTTTTTATTAAATAGGGATAAGATCATATTAAACCTTGAACATGTTTACTATATATGGATTATGATGATGATAAATTAAGGATAATTTTTTGAAACCTAATGTTTACCATTAGTTTATAACCTTATGATGAAACCATTATGAAATTGGTTTATTTTCCATGGGTTATGCTTGAATAAAATGATAAAAAAAATTAAATCTCATTTTCTGACAATGTTTTTGCATAAGATGATACATTGTTTATTTTATGATCCTATGGAAAACATTTTATGGTTCTCATTATATGATAGGTGGGCTTAAAATTATATTGTTGACCAAAACATTATTTAAAATTGATATCTGATTAGATAATAATTTATTGAATGGGGAGTAAACCAAGTATAATAAAGGAATCAATCCAATTTCATAGTCATCTGAGTGAATATTGAATAAGGAAATTGAATTGGGAGTTAACCCAATCAACTATAATATTCTTGTATGTGATCCATAACTTTGTAGTTGATTTTGAATATTTAATTGTATCAAATAAAATTTGGTCTTATGCTTATTATATGTTATCATGGATTAAATGATATTATTTATTATTTTACAATTTGAGGAATTATTCTATTTGTTATGAAAAATAATTATTCCACAATTTATGATGAATATTTTTTTAATGATTGGGTATTCTTATTATTTGTTATGTTTACTTTTATATACCCATATATTTACCATATTATCAATTATTATCATTATATATATAATTTTTTTTAATCTTACTTATAATATTATCTCACCCTTTCTTATTTTTCGGTTTTCAAGTTTATTAATACTTGTTTAATTAAGGGTATGTCAATGTGGTGCACTTTATGAAAAGGTATTTTTGAGAGATGTTAATGATCTCCCATAAAATAAGATGATTAGGTATCTAGTCACAAATGATAGTAATCCGTTATATTTATATCTATTTATTGTATGTGTATGTATTAAATATTTATCTTAAACATTTTAATATATATATATATATATATAAATATTATGATCAAGCCTCCAAAATTTGTATCAAAGTGTGGAATTTTTCTTTCAAGATAGTTGTGTTAGAAAAAATTTTAGAAATCCTTTTGAAAATGTTATTGTATATTAAACCATCTTGTAAATTTATTAATGTATGTATAGTTTAGTTTTCTTCTCTAATAAACTCTTCTATAGATGCTTACATTTTTATATGGTTATGGAATAGATAAACAAAGGGGTAGAAACTATAAATGATGAAAGTTATGTACTAACTCAATGACTACCATTTCATGAGGAACATCCCTAAGTCATTGAAACAAGATAGACACTCCCTAAGGTTATCCTTGGGTTAATTTAAATTTTATTTATAAACCATTATAAAGGTTTTAAAAATACTAACACCATTAATGGACATGGTTAAACTAAATTCATCATTGATTGAAAATATTTTATCATTAATTATACATCATAATGATGGTTTTCATTATAATATTATGTCTCAATATAATATTTGATGCTAATGATTACCATTTTAGTTTTAAAAAAGATATTTAGATAGAATAGTGATTTTAAGGTGGTGAGGGGAACACTCAAATATTTATATATATTTTTTATTAGAAATTTTATTTATTTTTTATTTAAAAATGAATCTCTAGGTTTTCATTAATATCCTCAATTATTAGATGAGGATTTAGTAGTTAAAAAAAATTATGGAATGATGATAGGATCTAAATTATATTTCTCTTCCCCAATATATGTTTTGGGGATCATGTTTTCTGAAAATATTTTAATTTTAGGTATATTTTAATTTAATTGTTTTTTCCATGGATTGGATCCCTTTATTTACATCCCATATCAAATTTTAATGATGGTAATTCACATTTTATATTTTCAATCAAACATTGATCATATATCAATGAGTTTATGAATATGAAATTCTAATGTATGTTACTTCTTCTATATGGGTTGCGCTACCTATTCAGGAGGGATATTTATCTAATTTGGTTGGGGGAGAAAATAAATATCACATATATTCCTTTTTTCTATATTATGATGATTTGTTTTCCAATGATACTAAGAGTGTTACCTTAAATTATGCTATTGAGTTTTCAATGTAACTCATATCCAATAATACTCCTATTTCAAATATTCCATATAAAATTTCACAGATTATGTAATTGTATTTTTATTGTAAATAGTAGTAAAATAATGACAAAGGATTCACACACACATGTGTGTCACCATGTGGTGCAATAGTTATTTTTTGTTATGAATAATGATCATTCAATCATATTTTCATTGATTATGACGTACTAAAAAGGTCACTATTAAAAAGATGTATCATCTAAAAAATATTAATTACTTGATTGATCAACTACATATATCTAAAATAATTAAAATATTTAATGTCATTCTAAATATTATCTTTTTTTTCTTGAAAAGGAGGAAATATACTAGATATCATTCCATACGTGGTATGGTAATTTGTAATTTATTGTGATGAAATTTATTCTTTAAAACTCCAATGTTATCTTCATGGATTTAATGAATAGTAAATAAATATTACCTTAATCATTTTTATAAATTTTAATAAATTATACAATTATATATTATCAGGGAATGATAATTCATAAATAACATTAGAGGATTGAACTAAAGACACCATGAAAAGAGTAGTTGTATGTTTAATTTACATAGGGTCAATTTCTTCAATTGAAATTCACATTCTAGGATCATGAAATCACTGGTGAGATAATAAAATTGGATCCTTCAATGATGTATGTAATTAATAAATTTCCATGGCTATCCATTGTAACTAATATCAATAGATTTTATGGCATGGTATTATAATATAGTTTCATGGTAAGATATTTCCCATGGATATAGATTACATTTGTTAATTTTATTCACATCAGATCCATGTTCCTTTGTATAGATGAATGTTTAGAAAACTTTGGGGCACAACGGAAGCGCGTTGGTGGGTTTTACCATCTTTAATTTTATCATTACTCAACGTTCAATACGAGATATTTCATGATATCAAATGCCAGATCATCGGAATAGAATGAAGAACAAAAAAGAAAAGAAGATTCTCAGAACCATAGAGATAGGATCATCATATGTGGGATATAATTAATTTAATTAATTCAACATAATTACCTTGCTGGAATTCTTACTTTGTTGATGTCTCCGGTCATGATCATGTGATCCGTCATTGCATCATAGAATCCAAGTGCAGGATTCCTATAGTGGTGATCCACATGTGTGCCACGTATCTCCGGATGTCACCGAAGGGATCTCCGGGTGCTAGCATGGAAGAACCTTCGCTTGCGATGTCCGCCTTCGACCGCCTTGATCCGGTGGAGGAACTCGCTCTTGTAACTTGAGGTAGTTCTTGGTGGAAAGGGAATTCCCTCTTGTCTTGAGAGTATTTCCAAATCTGTTGTGCACAACAATGGCTCTATTAAGTGTTGGGGTTGCGAGGATATTTATAATCAAGTTTGAGGTTAATAGAGTTATGACAATAAATAAATGTGTTACATGTTTTATTTATTTCATTAACTCTTATTGAAAACCCACATGTCGAATTATTAATTCCTTGACATGAACCCACGCTGATTATAATAAATATCATTTAATAAAACAATATTAAATCCTCAAAATCCCAATAGGAAAAACTACACGGCGTGCAATAATTAATACATGGCATGTACTTGTTTTCCATAAAACTAAATGGAGTGTATATATAATATACACAGAGTGTACTTTTATTTTCCATTTATCACCACCATATTTATTAGACCTTGATTAATGGCTATTTATTTCTTAAATATATATAACTGCATCACATGCTAGTAAATATTATTTCATCCACAATATATTCATTCGAATAACTAGAGTCGAAAAAAATGTGATCAGGAATCCTTAAATAATTTTTAATCCATAGTCGGGAATAATCTATATTTAACATATTAAATTAATATTTAACTAAGACACATGGACACACATAGTGTGTGACCCCCTAGGCCTCCTTTTTAGTGAAATTTTGTAGAGCCCTCCTAATGTCCAAGTTTAACGTCTAGAAACACGCCAAGGCACCCATATAGAAAGAATTTAACACCGCAATGACGTGTCACCTCCTACGAACGCTTACCGTGTAATATAATCCCTTTGTCTCGATATCTATAATCAAGTGGGTTTCATGCTAGTTCCATCAACCCATGTGCTTGATTATTGTTTCTTTGACATCATGGAATCGAACTCGCCCATACCTTACCATGGACATGGATTTATTTAGGATATATCATTTCCATCAAAGGGCCTGAGATATATCCTTCTGTTATGGAACAGAAGGGACAAATCCTTTCTCGCATTATCTATTAATGCAGTATTACTCATGACGCACCCAACGTATCCTACCTCGCTATGAACAGTGTGTCATCACAGTTTTCATCAATACATCTAAGTGTGTGAGTTTTAATAACCATTAAAAATAATCTTACAGTCTAAGGACCAAAACACACGTCCGAAGATAGGAACATCCAACGACACTATGAAATGTGGATTTCCTACTAGCGGGTCTCGTTCTAATAATATACTCCTTGATATTACCAAGGGTGCACACATTGAGAATGTGTCTCAATGAGTTATGAGTCCTCACCCCTAATGAACTATACTATTTGAGTCCTTCAAATAATATCATTCGGCCATAGAACATATATTCAAGAACGAAGTTATGTCACTTCTTGGTTCTCATCATAGTAGGGATCCTCTATGTCCCTTTAATGCAACGGTTGTCCTTAAGACATTATCACATGCATTATCACGCAGAAGAACAATCAAGATGTGATAAGTATTTTATTATTGAATAATGTACAAAGTAGTTGGTTCTAGGCCACCAACTCCAACAGACTCCCACTTGGACTAGAGAGAAATGATAACAGCCTTTATCCCGCTAGCTCTCCAATGATATTAATGCTTCGACTGAGATAGTCCTTTATTCATGGGGTCCACCGGGTTCTCTTCCATGGAAACACTGCTTACTGTAAATTCACCCCTTTGATAGAAATCCCTCAAGAGGTGATACTTCCAGAGTATGTGCATTGTCCGTTGATGTTACCATGGTTCTTTTGCAAGATCCACAGATGCAGTATTATCACAATACAATGTAATTTTATATTTATTGCTAGGAACCACATCAAGCTCCTAGACAATTTTTTGAATCTAGAATACTTCCTTGCCTACATCATAAGCCGCTATATTCTTGGACTCCACTGTAGAATCGGTGACAACTGGCTACATTGAACTCTTCCAGCTCACAGTTCCTCCATTGAGACATAAAACATATCTAGATTTCAATTTTAGATCATTCCGATCTGTCTGAAAACCAGCATCAGCATACCCTATGATGAAAAGCTCCTCGTCTCCTCCATATACCAGGAACATATCCTTAGTTCCTCTCAGATACTAAAGGATATTCTTAACAATAGTCCAATGTTGTTCCCCTGGATCTGCTTTATATCTTCATACCATGCTCAGTGCATTGGCAACATCAATCATCGTACATAACATGGAATACATGATGGATCCTATAGACAAGGCGAATGGGATCTTTCTCATCCTATCTTTCTCTTGTTGTGTCTGAGGACACATTTTCATAGAAATATTTAAGCCTTGTGACACTGTAACCAATACTCTCTTGGATTGTTCTCGACTATATATATTTAGAATCTGGTCAATGTATGTACCCTGACATAGTCCATGTAGCCTCTTGGATCTATCAGGAATAATCATTATCACTAGAATGTAGGTTGCTTCACCTAAATCTTTCATGGAGAAGAATTTGTTCAACCAGTCATAAAATGACTATAAAGATGGTACATCATTTCCAATAAGAAATATGTCATCAACATATACTTCTAGGATAACGGCTGCATTCCAATTAAATCGCTTATAAACACATGCCTCACATTCGTTCTTAATGAAACCAAATTCCATTATGGCTTCATCAAATCGAATGTTCGAGGACCTGTATTATTTCTTCAATACATAAAAGTATTTATACAACTTGCAAACCCGTTTGGATTCACCTGGTGTCACAAACCCTTCTGGTTGTGTCATATATACATCTTTGAGAAGGTTCCCATTAAGGAATTATGTATTCACATCCATCTGCCAAATCTCGTAGTAATGGTATGCTGCTACGGTAAGAATGATTCTTTTGGATTTAAACATGGCAACTGGCGAGAAGGTTTAATCATAGTCAATTCCTTGACGTTGTCTGAATCCTTTAGCAACCAGCCTTTCTTTATAGGTTCTAAATTTACCATCCTTTTCCATATTTCTCTTGAATACCCATTTGCATCAAACAGGTTTTACATCAACTGGCTCATCGACTCGAACCCAAACTTGGTTCTGATACATGGAATCAATCTCGGAATTCATAGATTCTAGCCATAGTGTAGCTTCTTATCTTTCTACTTCTTCCTTGTAGGAGAGAGGCTCATCATTGTCCAACAATAAGGATTCACCATCCTCGGTTACTAGGAAACAAAATCATTATGGTTCCCTTATGTCTCTTGAGCTCCAATCCATTACATGGGTTTCTGGAACCTCTTCCACAGGGACTTGTGGAACTTGTTTCTGTACCAAATCATGTGTATCTTGATCATCAACTTTGTCGATTTCAATCTTTCTCCCACTATCCTTTTTGAGGATGTGCTCCCTCTCAAGAAAGACGGCTTGTCTGGAGACAATCACTTTCTTGTCCTAAGGGTTATATAGGTAATATCCTTTTGTTTCCTTAGGATATCCTATAAAGATACACTTCATGCCTCGGGGTGCTAGTTTATTTCCTGAGAAGGCCTTGACAAATTCCTCGCATCCCCATACACGTGTATGTGACAAAATGGGTTTCATTACATTCCATAACTCGGAGGGGATTCCATTTTACGCCTATGTTGGTACTCAGTTTAATATGTATGCTGCAGTTTGTAATGCATATACCCAAAAGGATAATGGAAGATCTGTATGACTCATCATCGACCTGACCATGTCCAACAAGGTGTGGTTCCTCCTTTCACTAACACCATTCCACTGTGGTGTATATGGATGCGTGAGCTGCGATAGATTCCCAGACTCCCGTAGAAGATCGATGAACTCATGGTTCAGATATTCTCCACCTCAATCTGATCGAAGCTTCTTTATCTTCTTACCAAGCTGATTCTCTACGTCATTCATGAACTCCTTAAATTTCTCTAAGGACTCTGACTTATACCTCATTAAGTTGAGATAGCCATATCTACTCAAATAATCAGTAAAAGTAATGAAGAAAGAATATCCACCTCTAGCTTCTACTGGAAATGGTCCACACACATCTTTGTGTACCAATCCTAGAAGCTCTGTGTCCCTTTCACCCTATCCCCAAAAAGGTGGCTTGGTCATTTTTCCTTGTAAACAAGAAGGACATCTACCAAGTGGTTGTAGATCAGTAGAGTCTAAATAGCCATCATGACAGAGCTTTGTCAATCACTTCTCGTTACATGACTAAGGTGGTGATGCCACAACTGGTTGATGTATGGGTCATGTGAGTTGGTTTGATTATCGATTGCCTACAATTGGTTTTCGTAATTTAATACATACAAACCATTATTTAAATGTTCCATACCAAAACATATGTTGTACTTATAAAAGAGACAATCCTTATTTCCAAACATGAAAACAAATCCATCCATATCCAAACAAGATATAGAAATTATGATCTTGGTAACACTAGGCACAAAATATCAGTTTTGTAAAACCAATATCATGCTAGTTGGAAATGAGAGGTGATAGTCACCAGTAGCCAACACAACCCGCCTTGCGCCATTGGCAGCTCAAAGATCCACCTCTCCTCTGGCGATCATTCTAAATCTACATGGTTCCGGAATTTTAATATAGGTGTTATCCCAATATGCTTTATCTAATACCCAATGTGTAGAAATAGAAAGGTCACACTCGATAACGAACGCAACTTTAGCGTCCCCACGCTTATGGGTACAGTTCCTCTTCCAGTGGCCCTTCTTGCCACGTTCAAAACACACTACCTCCCATTCCTTGCCCTGCCTCGGGATCTTCCCCTTCTTGGAGGGACGATGATCAGGGGCTTCAGACCATTTATAAGTCTTTGGCCCCTTTTCCTTGTCCTTCCATTTATTGTACACTATAAGGATCATTGGATTGTCACGCCCCATGTCCTTATCTAATTGGAGAATCACGGTCAGAAGCTCCGATAGAAACTTCTCATTGCCGCACATATTATAGTTTAAAATGAAGCTAGAGAAGGTCTTAGGGAGTGATGATAGTATGCGATCTATACGCAACTTATCCGGGAATTTAATCTCTATGATTTACAGACGTTCAATGTAGCCAATAAGCTTGACTACATGAGGCACAGATGGCATAGACTCTCCTTGCTTAGTTGTAAACAAGGAATTGGAGATCTCATACCTTTCTAGTTTCTCTTTCTCATGGTAGAGATCCTTAAGGTGAGACATCATGCTATACACATCCATGTTTTCTTGTTGCCTCAAGAGCTCATTGGACATGGCTGATAGCATGAAACACTAGACATATGTTGCATGATCCATGTGTTTCATATAGAGAGATAAGTCCTCATCACTATCCTCTTTCCCAGGCGCAACTGCAATAGGCTCTTCAAGCACATAAAATTTCTTTTCATGGCGAAGGATGACATGTAAACACCTATGCCACCCTTGGAAATTGGTTCTGGTGAGAATGTTTTCCTTCTCGAGTATGGTGCACAATGATATGTTTGAAGTAATTTTCTTTCCTTTTGTACAAATTAAGATGAGGAAAGATTTTTTACTTTATTACAAAATCGAGTCAAATAAATAAATTAATACATATTATTCTCATACTATTTTATCGAAATCCAATAGCCCTCACCATTGATTATAGAATATTCTATTTCTTGAATATTCTAGTGGCAAGGATCAATATTTCTCTTCGCATTACCCCAACTAGGGTTGGTCAAGAAACTTGAAGGGTTTTAGGTAGGCATTCCAAATGCCAACTCCATTAACTCGCAGCTCCTTGATCAGCTGAGTGGACTCCACAATCCTGAAATCCTTTTATTTTGGCTTTCTCAACTTTTCCCTCTTGGTTACACCAATTCCTGCTATGGCAGTCAACCGTTGATGCAAACCAAGTCAAGTCAACCAAAAAACATGAATTAGAATTCCCCGATAATTGAAATCAACCCAAATTGGGTTGGTCAAGCACATTGAACTATGGTTCGATTCTAACCAAGATTATGGAAGGCTATAATGACTTAATATTTCTTTTGATGGATTTTATCCTTTCACGTAAATTTCCATTTTATTATCTTTGATTACATGATTGTTAATATTAAGTGGTATATATATAAGTTATTAACCATGTCTATGATAATATTTACGTATAAGCTGATTATATTTTAGTTCCAAATTGCATGCTCATTTAATTCATTAATTGTGTGATCATGACAACACACCCACAATAAATAATCCATGCAACTGATAGAAATAAAATAAATTGTATGATCATGAGATTTTTCTATTGGTTATTTTATCTAGAGATTGATAAACTCACCCAAGACCTAGTGGAAAAACACTGTTAACCTTTGTGGTTTCATGTTTACAGCCTTCCACCTGTCCACCTTTGTATCTCCTTGGATTGGTTTCACCTTGGCTCCTGGCTTGATCTACCTCCACTAGCTTGGGAGCTTCATCCATTACATATGAATTTATCTCACATGCAAGTGAGAATTAAAAAGTGTTTTTTACATAAAAGAGTCCTTGGGCACGCATGCCCAACATATTAATAAGGAGAAGGATCGCAGGCCAACAAATTTAATTTAAATAAATAGAATAAGTAAACAATTCACCTACAAAGGTCTCAGTCTAGATCATTATCATCCATACAAGCAACGATATTTACGCATAAATAAATCTAGAATTAAATTCATTAAGAAATCTTTTTTATGATAAATCACGCTCGAATCAATGAATTATCTTTAATTAATAAATCCTTTTATCTTAAACCCGTTTATGAACATCCTTGATATTCTCATCCATCATATTTAAAAAAAATTCACTTAATATTATCTTTGTAGGTAAGTTGTACCGTGGAGGTAACACGGTGAATTCCCATTTATTTACGCAGATGTTATATTAAATTCATATATATAAAACACCTATCATGTGTTGTGCCTCAGCTTTACGCCTGCACCACGGTACATGTTTCAAGGGTTTGTATAATATAATAATAAATTTCAATAAATCTGTGTAATTTGGGTGAGTACACGGCGTGTAATTTTCTTCACCGTCCATCCGAAGTACATTCCTGGAGACATGGCTTGTAAATTTACTTTGGAAATTTTCAGAGTACACGACGTGTTATTTTGGACACACGCCGTGTAGTTTCCGCGTTACACGGTTTCTAGCCGGGCAAGCTGTGTACAGGGTACACGGACCAAACCTAACCCGAAGGGACCACATGTAGTGTTCATTGGACCACACAACGTGTAATCCGGAAACCGTGTGCCACCTATTTCTGGTCAACACACGGTGTCTTAAATTCATAGAAAGAATCCAATACACAGCCTGATTTGGCGGATGAGTCAATGCATTGAACCTAGAATACACGGCGTGTACTTAGGAATACATGTTGTGTATTCTGGTGTTGTATGGCCAGAAATGTTTGGTTCCTCCAGATTAGTTCCTCGATTTTATTTTAATCAAAATTAAAAGAAAAATTCGTTTCTGTGAGGTGAATGAGAAACTAGGGAGGAAGAATAGATCTCGACATTCAGATTTCTAGAACAATTAAACAAGAGTTGAAATAACTAAATTATTAAATGCGTAAATCACCAACGAAAAACTAAATAATTATAAACAATGATATAACCTCCCTCTAATACCACTTGTAGGTTTCGGGCGCAGTTGAAGCACGTTGGTGGGTTTTCCCAACTTTAATTTTATCGTTAATCAACATTCAATCTGAGATCCATCACGATATAAAACTCAGGATCTTTAGAATAGAAAAAATAATGAAAAAGAAAACGAAGATTACTGGAACCATAGAGATAGGATAATCATATATTGGTTATAATTAATTTAATTAATTCACAAGAATTATATTGGTGGAATTCTTCTTTCGTTGATGTTTCCGGTCACGATCTTGTGATCCGTCATTGCGTCGTAGAATCCATGTGTAGGATTTCTCAAGCAGTGATCCACATATGTGCCATGTATCTCCAGACGTCACTAAAGGGATCTTTGGGTGCTAGCACAGAATAACCTTCACTTTTGATCTCTGCCTTCAACCGCCTTGATCCGGTGGAGGATATCGCTCTCGTAACTTGAGGGCCTTCTTGGTGGAAAGGGAATTCTCTCTTGGCATTAGATGATTTCCAAATCTGTTGTGCACAACAATGACTCCTTTAAGTGTTGGGGTTGCAAGGATATATATAATCGGGTTTGAGGTTAATAGAGTTATTAAAATAAATAAACGTGATACATGTTTTATTTATTTCATTAACTCTTATTGAAAACCCCCATGTCTAATTATTAATTCCATGACATGTGCCCACACTGATTATAATAAATATCATTTAATAAAACAATATTAAATCCTCAAAATCAAAACTGGAAGAACTACATGGCGTGTAATAATTAATATATGACATGTACTTGTTTTCCATAAAACTGCACGGTGTGTATATTTAATATACACAGCGTGTACTTTTATTTTCCATTTATATCCACCATATTTATTAGACATTGAGTAATGGCTATTTATTTCTTAAATAAATATAACTCCATCAATCGAAAATATATATTATTTTGTCCATAACATATTTTATCGAATAACTAGTGTCGAAATAAATTCGATCAGGCATCCTTAAATAATAATTAAACCACAGTAGAGAATAAACGTTATTTAACTTTTAAAATTAATATTTAATTGAGATACATGGACACACTTAGTGTGTGACCCTCTAGGACTCTTTCCTAGTGGCATTAGGTGGAGCCCGCCTAAAGACCAAGGTTAACATCTAGAAACACGCCAACACACCCATAGAGAAATAAGTTAATGCCAGAATGACGTGTCACCTCCTACGAATGCTTACCGTAAAATATAATCCCTTTGTATCGATATCTCTAATCAATTGGGTTTCATGCTCGTGCCATCAACCCATGTGCTCTATTATTCTTTCTTTGTCTTCCCGGAATCGAACTTTCCCATACCATACCATGGGCATGGATTTATTTAGGTTATATCAATTCAATCAAAGGGCCTAAAATAACTACTCCCTTTATGGATTAGAGGGGTAAAATCCTTTCTCGCATTATCTATTAATGCAGTATTACTCGAGACGCACCCATTGTATCATACCTTGCTGCGAACAGTGTGTCGTCACAGTTTTCATCAATAAATATAAGTGTACCATTTTTAATATCCATTTATAATAATATTAATGTCTAAGGACCAAAACACGCATCCACAAATAGGAATATCCAATGACACTATGAAATTTGGATTTCCTACTTGCAGGTCTCATTCTCATAATATTCTCTTAGATATTACCAAGGGTGCACACCATGAGAAGGTGCCTCAATGTTTTATGAGTCCACACCACTAATGACTTGTATTATTTGTGTCCCTCAAATAATATCATTCGGCCATAGAACATATATTCAAGAACAGTGTTATGGCACTTCTGGGTTCTCATCATAACAGGGATCCGCTATGACCCTTTAATGCAACAGATGTCCTTAGGACATTATCACATGCATTGTCACGTAGAAGAACAATCAAGATGTGATAAGGCTTTTATTAAGGAATAAAGTACAATGTAGTTGGTTCTAGGCCACCAACTCCCACATAATTTACATAGGGTCAATTTCTTCAGTTGAAATTCACATTATAGGATCAAGAGATCATTTGTCATATAATAAAATTGGATCCCTCAATTATGTATGTTATTAATAAATTTCCAAGTCTATCCATTGTAACTAATATCAATAGATTTTATGGCATGGTATGATAATATAGTTTAATGGTACGATATTTCCCCTGGATATATATTAAAATAATTAATTTTACTCACATGAGAGACAAGTTCCTTTATATAGATGAATGATTAGAAAATTTAATACAAATAAATATAATTTTTATTAAGGTATGTGTACTTATAATAACATAAAATTGACAATGAATTGAAATATTTTGTGATTCCTCGACGAAGGGACTCTGATGTATCCTCATGAAAAATGTTATGATGATATCTTTTGTATCATTCCAATTTGAAATTAATGAGAGAAATTACAAGATCCATGATGTAGAGTGGGAATTGGTAAAATTTAGCAAAAAAATCTGAGGAATTATCATTATGTAGAATATTGTGAGATATATATGTATCATAAAATATTGAATTATTTATTCATGTTGGTAAATTTGAATATACCCTAGTTGGGTGGGATGGAATTGATTAATGATTATGACTTCTCCATAAACTGACACCAATAGAATAGAAACAGTGGGGATGATTCTATGTGTCTAAAAGACCATTATAGTTTGTGTGTTATGATTAATGAAAGAGATTAAACACCTATGAATATAAATGTTATGTATTTTGAAAACATGATAAAATGGTACTTGTAATATTTTACATTGATGAATGTTCGAAAAGAACTATGTGTTAGAATTTAAGTAAACTTAATAGAATGATATGGAATTAGAGAAGAAGGTGAGATGTTTTCCAGAGTTAAACCATTAAGGTTATTTATAGATAAATTTTAAGAATAAATTGTTATTATAGTAAGTATTATATTTGAAGAATGATCTTTTGGATGAAAATCATAATTCATCATTATCAATTCTCGTCAAAATACGAATATTTATAGAGGAAAGAAAGAGTATTTCTATTGGAATGAAATGAAAAAAGATATTAAAGTGTAATAATATCTGTACCTATTTTGATAGAATGCTGAAGATGATATATATATGTATACGGTCATGTTTTAAGAATTACCCATACATAAATGAAAATGGTAAAATGTCACCATGGTTTCATATAAGAGACTCTAGCATATCCAAAAAATATAATATTTTTGGATGTATTAAATATCATTTTTAAATAATAACATTTAATTTCTATTATCAATGATTTCTATCTCAATGAAACCACTAATATGTACATTATATACATAGTATAGATTCATGGAGTATAACATGATATTGTATCTGATCAGAATATGATGCTTACCATAATGTTATAGAGAAGTATTAATGAATATTTAAATATACATTTTAACATTATAATGAAATATTTTCCATATATATATATTATATCTCTAAGAGGACCTCTAAAACCCTTGAGGATTTACTCAAATATTGTTCTATTTATTTCAATGGTTTTTCAGATCAACACCTTCCTTTGGAATATTTATTACAAATATTAATTTTATATGAAAACTATGATGGATCATTATTAATCACACTATGAATGGGTGTGAAAAAGAGCATAATTATTCATTAAATTTAGAGAATTAATGATATTGGGATCTTATATAGATAATACAATTTAGAGAAGTTTATACTCATTCATCAGAACATCATGGTCTTTCATAGTTTACAAAAGTGTTATACTTGCAATCCTGAGAGTGATAATGAATTCCTTATTAATGAGAAGGTATTCCTATGAATTTCTCCATGGAATAATTTTATGAGATTTAAAAATAAGGGTATGATTATACCTATATATACAATCCCCTTTTAAATTCTTAATAGGATATAGAAGTTGTTATATTCCATTTGGTTGTTATAGAACCTATCCCATGTGTTTATGTATTTCATGTATCCCTCTTGAGAGAGTACATATATTTTACATCAAATTTTAGAATCTAAAAATACAAATATTTATAACATTTTTTTTATATAATGAAAAACTAGTTAGAAACTTGTATATTAGAGATAAATGTTTTGAATAATATAACCCACCATGGTAATAATTTTGTAAAAACCATAAATTTAATGAAGATATGTGATAACCCATAAATATGATGAGACATAATTATCCTTAATTTTTGTTATTAAAGTTATGTAATGTGGTGGTTTAAATTATTATAATGATTATATAATGTAAAACCCCAAATTTTATTATATATTTTTGTATATATAAATTTAATTTCATTGATAGTTTATTTTACACACGACATCGTGTTTAAATGAAATATTATATAATATTAGAAATAATTACATAATGTATAAGGCCCCAGCCTTAAACCTTACTTAATCTTGAGTTATTTCAAGATTTCACATTGAAGATCCTTTCAGTTTTAGTGTTTTAGATAATTAGATCATAAAACATTCATTACATTCCACATTTAAACAAAACTGGTTACATAAATGATAGTATTCATTTTTCCCATCAACGGAAACATATTTAAAATAAAACATGGATTATTTCTTGACACTTCCTTGACACTATCATCATATCATGTACCCTTCCCTTGACCTATAAAAAACATTTTAAAAAACGTGGGATGAGCATAAAAAAGCTCAGTAAGGGATATAAAAATATGGAAAGGAAACATGAGTACATGTATACATAAGAATGAAATCATATTTTACCTATAAAACATAAGAACTTTAACATACCTCATAAAATCATGAATAAATCATAGAAATCAAAATACATAAAGGTAACTTGAGGCATTCATAACATTCTTACGTAGGGAGTAACCCTCTTGGTTACGTTTGGAATAGCCATCATAGTATATTCGCTAAAACTCTTTGGACAAAAATTAACGTTTAACCCCTTCGCGTTACCCAATGCATTGGAGAGCTATAACGGGATCACCCACCCTTAGTTTATCACGGAACCACCCATCTTCATAATAATTCCCAAGAACCATAACATAATCGTATCACATAAAACATGCATAATGGAAACATAAAATTTCCACTTTTCAATCACAAGATATCAATACAACACAATGATATAAAAACATTATGAAAAAAAATTTCAATACCAAAATAATATAAAAGTAAAACATGGTATTTATTTTTCATTTAAAAAAGTAATGGCTTGTAGAGGAATCCAAAACTCAAATAATGGTCACGGCGGTGGAGAAGTCAATGTCACCGCATACGTATGACAAAAACATTCCCTTTTGTCATTTAGTAAAACGCTTTTTATAAAAAATACTCCTTTCGGATAAATGTAAAAGTCAAAGGGTTTTATACACCGTATAAAAGTAGGTTGTGTATAAAACAAAATATGCCTCAATGAAAGGAGATTGAGACGAAGTCCCATACAAAGACAGTATCCTTGGATTAAGGATAAATCAATTAAATAATTATGTGTGACAAACTAATACACCAAATATAAGTGGATATTAAGTGTAAAAAATCAGAGGTTATTCACACATATTCATAGAATGACATATTCAAGGAGTACAAGCTTATTCCAAAGAATCAAAATTGGGTTATGAAGTTCCCTTGAAAAATTTTGACAGCCTAACGGCGTCACTACAAAATTCAGAAAATGAGTTGATGAGAGATAAAAAGGGTATCTCATCACTTGAACATAAAATTTAAATAACTAAGGATATATAAGAAAATATCCGAACATAATGTTATATGAATTAAAAGACATAACAAAATAAGTCTTTTAAAAATATGAGGGTGAAAGGTTCCCTTACCGACATGGGTATCTTTCGAAACATACACCCCTTGAAAGAAGGACAATAAAACATTGATGTAAATACTCATAAATGACAGTATATTACACAATGAGTAAAATAATGGTCAGTACATGCACCAATCAATGGAAATTGAGGCAAATTTAGCATAAATCTCACGAGAATAAAAGTGAGATGAAAAATCCCTTATGAAAACTCGGCAGTCTAACTGCGCCACTAAAAACTTCCAAAAATTGAATGATGAGATCAAATAAGATCTCTCATCATGTTACAATAAAATTTACAGAAAGAGGAATATTAAATAGCATCCCCCATCATAACAAAGTGTATCTTAAAAGAAGTGACACAAAGGGGAGTACTTAAAAAGAAAGAGAGAGGTTAGATCTCTTACAAAAATTCGGCAGCCTAACGACGCCACTCAAAACTTCCAAAATGGATTGATGAGAGAGAGAATAGGGTCACTCATCATATTAACATAAAAATTACAGTAATAGTAATATAAAAGAACACCCCAATCACAAGAAATATGAGCTTAAAAGGAATGACATAAAAGAGTGTACTTAAAAAGAAAGAGAGGAGTAGGATCCCTTACATTGGGTCCGACTTGACTCGATCGTTCTTTAACGTCCTGAATAATAAACTTTAGTTAATTTATACATTCTTAAAAACCTTTTTCATGTTCATTATTACTTTTATATCACTTATTTCCATGTTATAAACATTATGTAATCATTTAAGTTAATAATGTTTGTTTTTCCGATATTTGGTTCTTAAGTCGAAAGTGGACTTCTTACAATTACTTGTTGTTCGTGTGGTCAAAGGATCAATATATCCAGAATGATATTCATGATTTGGATATCATATATACCATATATATCCAGATTATACATGTATTTATAATATTACATAATCATTTAGAGGTAAGAAATGAAATGCACCGTTCATGGAGACGGTAAGCCGTACGTACGCATGAACGCTACTTTCATTTCTATGTCATATTAATGGAATTAAAAATAAATGATAGGTATGCATATTTTAATTCCAGAATTTAATTTATAATTTATATGTAACATACATCATATATAATGTCTTTAAATACATCCTTTATACATCCCACATATGGCATTAACGAATCAAATAACTTTGAGGGGGTGGTAGTCCGCACTTCCTAAAATGAAATTATCGTGTTTACCCACAATGGAAACCATAAAGGTATTCACAGAAAAGAAAAATACAGAAGATTAAGTAAAACATAAACATATTATATATCATATATAAATATAGTGACATCTTAATGGCCAACTTTTAAGGTGTCATATGAGTGTTGAACAATCATCGTTTCGGGAGGCAGAAATTCGCCATTCACAGAAACAGTATGTTCTTTAACCATTTGATGTAGGATTGTGTAAGTGGAGCTATAATACTTCTTATAACAACATCCTAGTATTTTTAAGATACTAGAGTTGTTACAAAAGAAATTAATGAAAAGTGTTTAAGGGGTTGGAGAAGCAAAATGAAACAAAAGAACACAAGTGAAGACATTACATTAAAATCAGGTAACTCTTTTTGATTTGATCTCAAAGGCTTCCATGGAAAGACTTCTGCCAAATGTAAGGATTCTAGGAGTAAAATAGGGATTTGTAGAGACAACATTGGCAGGGTTTGGCCGATCTAAAGGCTTGAGAGTTGTGGGTAAGGAGGTAGAGGTGGGGGCCTTTTATAGGAGGAGAGGAGGGGCACTCTTGGAAAGTAAAGAAATGTTACTTTATTTGAAAATGAGTTTCGGATTTAAAAGGTCCCACATTGATATAATTCAAGGATAAGGTGATAAGGGTTCGAAATATACCCATCCAATAGGTTTTTGACAAGTGTAGTTTTTATTTTTTACATTATATTTTCATTTTATTTAAATCGTAAAATAATGAGGTAATCGCTGCATCATCATGATGTCATAAATAAATTTATTTATTTAATGTCTAAAAATTATAAAAAAAATATCATGATGTAGGAAATCTATTTATATTTCTAATGAATATTTATAGTCAAAAATATGACTTGTATAACCCAATTTAAAAATTGTTTTAGTGAAACATTTCATGCTTGTGACATTTTTATTTTAACTTTAAATAAAATGTTTTTTATGTCATTTTCCAACCAAAGTGCCTCCATGGGGTCCCCATGTTGACCCATGGATTTTCTTGGTCGGCCCTGATACATCCAATGAGGGTAGGACATGTGTCTAAGTCATTTCACATTATTAAAACATTATTTTTACCTTAAATTACACAAATTACCTCTAATCGCGATTAAGAACATAAAAGTTACTAATCACCAAAAAATTATTTTAATCCCATTGAACTACATTTTACTTCCTAATGACAACCATGTATGTCGGATTTTTGAAATTCAAATCACAGAGGTGGAAACGTATCATTTAAATGAAAAATCAGTTTCTTTAACTACCAAATAGTGGTTTCACTATTCATCAAAAATTGAAGTTCTTCAGAAAAATACCAAAACATCACCCTAAGATATATTTGATATTGCGAATACAAAAATGATGTCTATTTTACAAAATTAAAAACATATAAGTTGAACTAATTAATTTAATAATTAATTCCCGCTGTCAGAGCAAATAGCGTGTTTTTATGAAACAATAAGTATCAAAAGATTGACCCTAGTTTAAGTATGATTTCAATGTGAAATTAATTCCAATGACCACAATTGGATTAAATGGTAAAAATATATTCTAATTGAACTTTAAAACCAATTAAAAATATAATATAATCATATAAATAAATTAGATTAAAAGGTGGTTTTGAATTAAAATACAACATTTTTTACTATTCAATACAAAATGAACATTATCGGAAAAATACAAAAAATTTACACAAAGTAAATTTTGATGTCCCAATTCTAAAGAAGAATTTTATTTTTCCAAATATAACACATAAAATTGTCAAAAAGTGGATTTAAAAGAGGTTCGCCATCAAAAGGTAGTTAATCGTCCTTTTAATGAATATTAGAATGTTTACGCTTAAAATTGGATTCATTCGCATTTTTAATCCTCTAACATTTATTGTAAAGAGTAAAAATATTTGGAAAACATATATAATCATTTTTTAGTTAGTTCTGTTCATTCCCGCCATTACAACTGCTAGGCTTTAACTACCATTTAAAATAATATTATTTTATTATTAGAGTGCAACGTAAAATTCCAAAGAAACTCGTTGTTGCGTATTGGATACGCCATCGAGCATAGAGTCCCCTTTAAATTAATATTAATATTTTATTCACAAATATGGATAAATATAAAAATTTCATATTCTTTATTTACCTGGGGTGTTACATCCTTCCCCCTTTTGGGAATTGCATCCTCGCAATTTTTAAAATTGGGCTCGGAAAC
This sequence comes from Viscum album, assembly GCA_963277665.1. Classification (NCBI taxonomy): domain Eukaryota; kingdom Viridiplantae; phylum Streptophyta; class Magnoliopsida; order Santalales; family Viscaceae; genus Viscum; species Viscum album. The sequence goes on from OY728159.1 coordinate 32,724,958, forward strand.
ATCCTTGAAAGTCCCACATCGGAACAAGAGTCGGTAAAACAATCACTTTAAAATAAAGAATGAGAAGTATAGTGGTCACCCGAGTTAACCCATAGTAGGATTCCATGTAGGAAAACTTGGACATGGAGGAGAAAACATAGGGTCATGTTCTGATGGAGAGTGATAGAAAACATGTTTAGGAGAAAGTTATCCACAAGAAAATCACAAACATGTGATGGGTTAAATGGTATTCGATTCCCTAGTAGGAAAAGTTAATACACAAAATTTTTGTTTTAATTTACTTTTTATTGAGGAATTTATTCATAAGGAAACATAATTACTTATCATGTTGACTTTCAATTTTTATTAGATTTCTTACACAAAATCATATTTTCTCCAAATGACGAGTATTTAGGAAGACTTGTTCACTATAATCAACTTCTAGAGAATCACCTAATCCAAAAAAGAGAACTATATACTTCCCATGTCTTTATACTTTAACAAAAACCAAAACAAAAATGGTTAGTACAAGATCAGATAATATAGAAAAGGATAACCCTTTATAAAAAGAATATTTATTCTTAATCTCCAAAATTTGTCCAACAAAACCCAAAGTTCAACGAGCACCATTTGATAACCAATTTGCCCATAAAATTCTTCAAAGTAAACCAAACTAAGATTGAGACCCAAATATTTGAAGGATTTAGTCACATATTCTTCCAAGGTACAGATTAACTTTTATCTCCAAATAACATCAGTTGCCCTTAAATTCTCATATTGAAAAGTTATTAACCTAATCACATATCCTCAATGATAGGTTAATCATTTCCATAGATAACCCAAAATAAACTTACTCTTGATTCCTAAAATCATCTAATTAAAAATAATTAGTCAAAATGACTAGGGACTTCACATAGTCTAGTGGTAGGCGATAAATACCAGTCACACATTGGCTGTGGGTTTTATTCCCGTAGCTTTGTCCGACGCGACGGGTTGTCACACGGTCTGCGTGTTGTCCTTTTTCCAAAACTATATAATTCTTAAAACATTCCTCAAAACGAGATAAAATCTTCGAAAATGATCATAAAATATTTTAACCTCAAGTTTATCTCATACCTTTCAATTTCCATTATAACATATAATAACCCATAATTACCTCAAAAGTATGGATCATATAAACTCTAATGGTTACCATTATAATTATTACCTAAACTTCCACATCAATTGGTCATCTCATACATGATGCATTACAGATCATACCAAGGTTCAAGTGGTTGATCATGACTCATTAATAGTTGGTTTAGAACAACCACGAGTTTCTTCATTGAATCCCCCATTTTATCTAGTTTCTTTATCAGAGAACCACCACAGCTTCCTTCAATACTGTTGTCTCTTTGGTGCCTGCTAGATCCATCCATTCACTAAAAATAGAAATGTCAGTGTGAGTATATCAACAAAACCATCATATACTAATGAGGAAGGTAAACACTAATATATACATACTCATTCACTTTATCTAAAACTAGGACTCTTTCTGAAATCCTAACCATTATGGTAATGTCACTTGTGCTTAGAGAATACCCTAACCTCTAAAGTTATCTAAATCGACCTTTGATACCAACTATAAGGCCCCAGCCTTAAACCTTACTTAATATTGAGTTATTACAAGATTACACATTGAGGATCTTTTCAGGTTTAGTGTTTTAGAGAATTAGATCATAAAACTTGCATTCCATTACACATTTAAACAAAGTGGTTACATAAATGATAGTATTCATTTTTCCCATCAACAGAAAAATATTTAAAATAAAACATGGATTATTTCTTGACAGTTCCTTGACACTATCATCATATCATGTACCCTTCCCTTGACCTGTGAAAAACATTCCAAAAAACATGGGATGAGCATAAAAAAGCTCAGTAAGGGATATAAAAATATGGAAAGGAAACATGAGTACATGTATACATAAGAATGAAATCATATTTTATGCATAAAACATAAGAACGTTAACATACCTAATAAAATCACGAATAAATCATAGAAATCATATGACATAAAGGTAGCTTGAGTCATTTATAACATTCTTACGTAGGGAGTAACCCTCTTGGTTACGATTGGAATACCCATCACAGTATATTCCCTAAATCTCTTTAGAGAAACCTTAACGTTTAACCCCTTCAAGTTACCCAATGCATTGGAGAGCTATATCTGGCTCACCTGCCCTTAGTTTATCACGAAACCACCCGTCTTAATAATAACGCCCAAGAACCATAACATAATCGTATCACATAAAACATTCATAAAGGAAACATAACATTTCCACTTTTCAATCACAAGATATCAATACAACACATTGATATAAAAACATTATGAAAACCATTTTCAATACCAAAATAAAAAAAATTAAAAAATTTTATTTATTTTTCTTTTGAAAAAAAAGGTATGGCTTGTAGAGGAAACCAAAACTCAAATAATGGTCATGGCGGCAGAGAAGTCGTTGTCGCCGCATACGTACGACAAAAACATTCCCTTTTGTCGTTTAGTAAAATGCTTTATATAAAAAATATTTCTTTCAGATAAATGTAAAAGTCAAAGGGGTTTATACACCGTATAAAAGAAGGTTGAGTATAAAACAAAATATGCCTCAATGAAAGGAGATTGAGACGAAGCCCCATACAAAGACGATATCCTTGGATTAAGGATAAATCAATTATATAATTATGTGTGACAAAATAATACACCAAATATAAGTGGATATTAAGTGTAAAACAATCATAGGTTATTCACACATATTCATAGAACGAAATATTCAAGGAGTACAAGATTATCCTAAAGAATCAAAATTGGGTTAAGAAGTTCCCTTTAAAAAATTTGACTGCTTAATGATATCACTACAAAATTCAAAAAATGAGTTGATGAGAGACAAAAAGGGTATCTCATCACTTGGATATAAAATTTAAATAACTAAGGATATATATGAACATATCCCAACATAATTTTAAGTGAATTAAAAGACATAACAAAAGAAGTCTTTTAAAAAGGGGAAGGTGAAAGGTTCCCTTACCGACATGGGTATCTTTCGAAACATACACCCCGTGAAAGAAGAACAATACAACATTGATGTAAATACTCATAAATGAAATTATATTACACAATGAGTAAAATAATGGTCATTACATACACCACTCAAAATAAATTGGGGAAAATGTAGAATAAATCTCACGGGAATAAAAGTGAGATGAAAAATCCTTTACGAAAACTCTGCAGCCTAACGATGCCACTTAACACTTCCAAAAATAGATTGATGAGATAAAATAGGGTCTCTCATTATATTACAATAAAATGTACAGAAATAGGAATATAAAATAACAGCCCCCATCATAACAAATAGGATCTTAAAATAAGTGACATAGAGGAGAGTACTTAAAATGAAAGAGAGAGGTTAGATCTCTTACGAAAATTTGGAAGCCTAACGGTGCCACTCAAAACATCAAAAATGGATTGATGAGAGAGAGAATACAGTCTCTCATCATATGAACATAAAAATTACAGTAACAGTAATATAAAAGAACATCCTAGTCACAAGAAATACGAGCTTAAAAGGAATGACATAAATGAATGTACTTAAAAAGAAAGAGAGGAGTAGGATCCCTTACCTCGGGTCCGACAGGACTCGATCGTTCTTTAATGTCCTCAATAATAAACTTGAGTTAATTTATACTTGATTAAGAACCTTTTTTCAATTTAATAATTCCTTTTATATCACTTATTGCCATGTTATAAACATTTTTTAATCATTTAAGTTAATAATGTTTGTTTTGTCGATATTTGGATCTTAAGTTGAAAGTGGACTTCTTACAATTACATTTGTTCGTGTGGTCAACGGTTTATTACATACAGAATGATATTCATGATTTGGATATCATATATATCATATATATCCATAATATACATGTATTTATAATATTACTTAATCATTTAGAGGTAAGAAATGAAATGCAATGTTCATGGAGACGGTAAGCCGTACATACGCATGAACGCTACTTTCATTTCAATGTCATATTAATGGAATTAAAATTAAATGAGAGGTATGTATATTTTAATTACAGAATTATATTCATAATTTATATGTAAAATAAATAATATATAATAACTTTAAATACATCCTTTATACATCCCACATATGGAATTAACGAATCAAATCACTTTGAGGGGGCGGTAGTCCGCACTTCCTAAAATGAAATTATCGTGTTTACCCACAATGGAAACCATAAAGGTATGCCACAAAAGAAAAATACAGAAGCTTAAGTAAAACATAAACATATTATATATCATATATATATAGTTACATCTTAATGGCCACCTTTTAAGGTGTTATATGAGTTGTGAACAATCATCGTTTCATGAGGCAGAAATTCACCATTCACAGAAACAGTATGTTCTTTAACCATTTGATGTAGGTGTGTGTATGTGTAGCTCGAATGATTCTTATAAAAACATCCTAGTATATTGAAGATACTTTATTTGTTACAAAATAAATGAATAAAAAAAGTTTAGGGGGATGGAGAAGCAAAATTAAACAAAAGAATACAAGTGAAGACATTACCTTAAAATCGGGTAACTCTTTTTGATTTGAGCTCAAAGGCTTCCTTGGGAAGACTTCTGCCCAAAGTGAGGCTTCTAGGAGTACAAGAGGGATATGGAGAGACAACATGGTCAAGGTTTGGACATGCCAAAGTCTTGAGAGTTGTGGGTAAGGAGGTAGATGTGGGGGCCTTTTATAAGAGGAGAGGAGGGGCACTCTTGGAATGTAATGAAATATTACTTTTTTTTAAATGATTTTCGGATTTAAAAGGTCCCAAATTGATATAATTCGAGTATAAGGTGATAAGTGTTCGAAATATACCCATATAATAGGTTTTTGACAAGTGTAGGTTTTAGTTTTTAGATTTTCTTTTAATTTTATTTAAATCGTTATATAATGAGGTAATCGCTGCATCATTGTGATGTCATTAATAATTTAATTTATTTAATGTCTAAAAATTATAAAAAAATATCGTGATGTATGAAATCTTTTTATATTTTTAATGAATATTTATTGTCAAATATATGACTTGTATAACCCAATTTAATAATAGTTTTAGTGAAACATCTCATGCTTGTGACATTTTTATTTTAACTTTAAATAAAATGTTATTTATGTCATTTTCCAACCAATGTGGCTCCATGTGGTCCCCAAGATGACCCATGGATTGTATTGGTTTTCCATGGAACATAAAAGGAGGGTAGGACATGTTTCTAGGTCATTTAACATTATTAAAACATTAGTTTTACCTTAAATTACACTAATTACCTCTAATCGTGATTAAGAACATAAAAGTTACTATTCACCGAAAAATTATTTTAATCCCATTGAACCACATTTTAATTCCTAATGAAAACCATGTATGTCTGATTTTTGAAATTCAAAACACAGAGGTGGTAAAGTTTCATTTAAATGAAAAATCAGTTTCTTTATCTACCATATAGTGGTTTCACTATTCATCAAAAATGGATGTTCTTCAGAAAAATACCAAAACTTCACCCTAAGCTATATTTGATATTCCAAATTCAAAAATTAAGTCTATTTTACAAAATTCAAAACAAATAAGTTGCATTAATTAATTTAATAATTAATTCCCGTTGTCAGAGCAAATAACATGTTTTTATGAAACAATAAGTATCAAAAGCTGGACACTAGTTTATGTCTGATTACAAAGTTAAATTAATTCCAATGACCACAATTGGATTAAGTGGTAAAAATATATTATAATTGAACATTAAAACCAATTCAAAATATAATCTAATCATATAAATAAATTAATTTTAAAAGTGGTTTTGAATTAAAATACAACATTTTTCACTATTCATTAAAAAATGAACTTTATCTGAAAAATACCTAAAATTTAGAAAAAGTAAATTTTGATGTCCCAATTATAAAGAAGAATTTTATTGTGTCAAATATAACACATAAAATTGTCACAATGTGGATTTAAAAGAGGTTCACCATCAAAAGGTGGTTAATCGATCTTTTAACGAATATTAGAATGTTTACAATTAAAATTAGATTCATTCGGATTTTTAATCCTCTAAAATTTATTGTAAAGAGTAAAACTATTTGACAAACATATATAATCATTTTGTAGTTAGTTCTGTTCATTCCCACCATTACAACGGCTAGGCATTAACTACCATTTAAAATAATATTATTTTATTATTAGAGTGCAACATAAGATTCCCAAGAAACTCATTGTTGCGTATTGGGTACGCCATCGAGCATAGCATCCCTTTTAAAGTAATATTAATATTTTATTCACAAATATGGATAAATATAAAAATTTCATATTCTTTATTTACCTGGGGTGTTACATAATGTGAAAAAATCAACCCTCCAATGTATTTTTATATATCAATAAGACTAAATAAACAATGAGAAATTACCTTTTACATATATACCGAATGAATCATTGGTTACAATTATTACAAAATTAAAATAAAATAATTATAATTTACATAGAGATTTTTTTAAAAAATGATACCCTTAATCTGATTATATCATAATATATTAAATTAAAATATATTTATGAATGGATTTAATGAAATTTATAATTATCATATTTAATAAAAAATATCATTTAAAATTTTTTATACTAGGCATGTAACTATAATAAGTCAAATTTAAAACATAAAATTTATTTACCCAAAAATGGTTTTCATTGCGTTTTACATAATGATTTTAAAAATAAATTCTCCAAATAATATTAATTAAATATGTTAAAATGTATTAAAAAAATTGATTAATTTTTTTAATATAAAATAATATTTCTAACTTATTTGTAGGTTAAAAAGAATTTTAAAAAACAAGAGTTTTGTTACTATGGTTAGTTTGGAAAAAGGTTTTCTAGGGGTAAAACTAAGAGATAATATCACTAAATAATTAATAAAATTTTATTGGATTATATTATTTTGTAATTATAGTTAATATTTTAATATTTTTTTGGAACACTTGATCTGAGTAAGAATAAATTATATTTTAATCTTTATAGAATTTTCATACATGTCCTCTCCCTCCCTTATAAAAGGATATTTCCTATTATCTATACTATACACTTTATAAGCATTCTATATTATAAAATAGATACCCGAAAACCTTCCTAACATCCCTTTAAATGACACAATGATTCTAGTATTATCATAATAAAATCAATTTGTGGAATAATGTGTAAGAAAACTCAGATTTCTCATTGAAGAGGTATAACTCTTAACAGATTACAGTAAATTGTTTTACATCTTCTTCATACTATAAATATATTATTTACAACCTAAAATAAAGGATTAATTATATTAAATTATTATTATTCTTATTAGTAATATAATTTCAAACCTTTTTCTATCTAATAGAAAATAGATTTATTTCTCATCTGTTTGTATAGACCACCTCCTCTACATAGAAATATGATTTATTTTACACATACAACATTCATGGTTGGTTATAATTATGTATTTAATATGTAATTGTTATATATATATAACATAATAATACATCCTAAATTATCTTAACTTATATACCTAATAATCATTCCATTCATTTTAAATGGATAACCTTTCCCCTACATACATGTAGATTACCACCTCGATGTAATGATGTCATTTATTGTTCATTTTTATATTATGAGAAAAGTAATAAAGAATAATTAAATTTAAAAAGTTAATATTTATGATATAATAATAATTGTGTAAATGTGAATTATTATTTACCTTCCATTCATTCCACCCATCAGAATAAGAAATCATCAATCAGGCATATGTATGTACTACAATATCCATAATTTGATTTAATTCTTTTTTTTCAAAATTGATTTATATAAATAATCTCAAAAACATATTATGATATCATATGAAAAGTATGAAATTATTAATATTATCTAGATTATGAATCCATGAACACTTTTCCGGTACCATAACCATCATACCAAACCTTATGTAGAAAATAGATTAGTTATCACCCGAATGTTTAATATAGTGAAAAAAATTAGAAGTAAAAGAATAATTGTAAATTATAAATGAATGTTAAATTAAAATATATGTATATATATATAGTGGATGAATATATGTACACTAAATATATATTAAATTTAAATGATATTTTAAAATGTTTAATGCATGATATGTCATGAAGAATATCGTTTATGTTACAATCTTATTTATTTTCTTGATTGTATATGTTAAAATTATACCAATTGAAAGAATATTGATTTTAAGCATTATAACCCATAAATATTCTTATCCTATGTTTATTTCAATAATTATTAGGTATTATTACTATTTTTATATCGTTTTTAATTGAAATAAACAAGATAATGAATTTTTATAATTCATTCATGCTCTATTTTTTGTTGAAGAACATTTTTAACCAATTTGTGCTCTTCCAAAAAATTTCATATATGTTTTCGTTTAATATTTTTTTTAAAGATCACTTAAATTACATCTCAATTAATGTGTTTTTTTAATGGAATATTTCTAATGAATCATTTTCCAATAGATTCAGTTTTTAATTTTTTTGAAATAGTGTGAAAAGAATTATCTCTTTCAACGACTATTATATGAACATATTCTTTTGTAATTGTAAAAATTATTTTAATTTAATCTTCCATTAATGGATTCCATGGTTATTTTAAATGAAAAATATTTCCCAAATATTTTGGGGACTTTAAGTGAATATTTTTTTAGGGAAAAGGGAATTTTTCTATGGATTTCAAAAAATCATTTGAATTTTCTTTTAAATGTATTTTTCAATCATGTAAATATCACTTATGGATTGTAATTATTTATTTCTGATATGATCATATGATGCCATAAAAATCTATTTTTGTAGTTGTATTATAATGACAATGATCTTAGTATGATTCTATGAATCATGTTTCCTAATCATGGGTTAATTAATTATATTATGATGACTGTTTTACGAAAAATGTTTCTTTTCCATAGGTTATACAATGACCAAATGATGAAATGGTCATGAAATAGATTTCATTTTCCATGTTTATGATATGCTTATTTTTTATTAATTTTTGGCACTCATATATATATATATTATTATCTCACAAGTGGGACAATAATTATATATACCACTAATAAATTGGTGTAAATATGGATATCTCATGAGATAAAAAGGATGGGAATGTGTAGTGAACATAGTATTATATGGGTATTTTATCAATAAGATAGACATTATAGTAAACCATGAATAATGAAATTATGTAATTGGGAGTGAAACTAATCCAATAATATAGTTTTAGATGATAACCTTGATTACAAATATTATTTTCATGGAATATATGTATGATACACAATTGTATCGTGTTCATTGGTTATGTTCTGATTAGAAATGATTAAATTTTTATGATTCTAAATACAAATTGATTATGTCTTTTTCATGTCAAATCATTAATAGATGATTTTTAATTAACAATCATTAACTAATTAGGTATTATTGTTTTATATTATGGTCAACTTCTCATTTTAAAATTCTTATCTTACGCTCTGATATAATCAACAATTACTACCTCATATGTTTACCCTTAATGATCATGTGAGCTCACTAATTCCAATGATTCCATTCCATAGGTTATGATTATTATATTTATATTTGGAATCTAGGTTATGTATACACTGTAAGAGGAATATTTTGGGATATTTTGATTATTTTTCATGAAATAATATGACTATATATCTAATTTCCAAAGAAAAAGTCATTAATGTTTATAAGGAATGTATTTTTATGAGATTTATTAAATTATCATCTAAAATGATGTAGTATATATGTTTGATAGGCATGGATCATTTCATGGTGTACGAATCACATGTCTATATGTGAAAGTCTGAACTAGATCAACTGTATATATGTTTCTATTATTATTATACATGAATGGATTGGAATCTATATTATAATTCTATAGTAATTACATGCCTTTTACATATCTATTTGCATATTTATAATATATATTTCCTTTATAATCTATGAATTATATTCTATTATTGGATTTTTAATGTTTCCAAAGATTCCAATAATGAAAACTATTTCCCACATCCTTTAAAAGAATAATTAAGGTCTATTTGTTTTCCACATAATTAAGATTATGATTTATCCACCAATAGAAAATAAATGAATTGATATCCACTATATTGGTTATGTTTCACTTTTGAATGAAACTGACTTTGAGTCCACTGATTATATGTTTGAAAATATTTCTGATATTTTATCAAAGGCCATCATTAAATATCAGAATAGTAATTTTCAATTCATCACTATCTTGAAACAACATTAAACTATATATGAATTAATGATCTATTATTACCAAAATGATTTATTAAAATTATATGGGTAATCATGTTCTTCAAAAACATTATTTTTTCCATCATATGGGATGAAATAAAAATTTTAATTTACACATGTTCTATTATTCTTACTCCACATTATGTGCATTTTCTTACATTATTTACTTATCAGTTCAATTCATTTGATTCTAATAGATTCCAATGTGAGCCATGAAACTAGTGGGTATCTCTTGTTTATTTTAGTATTTGTTTCTGTTTTGACCTCCTCTTATTTTTTGAATGAATTTATTCCCAAATGAGACTATGTCCATCACCAGAAATTTCATTAATCCTTATCATCTACATGAATTTTTTTCTATAATGATCAATTTTTTAAAAACATATTTAAAATAATACCCATATTAAGGATACATTTACTTAGTATGAAATGTAATCATAATCCACTCTAGGGATTTTTTTCCTTCAATCATTAAAACATAATTTTATAATTATTATATTCCATTATGTCTCCCATGTAACTCCATTATTAATATAACACTAATGGAAATATATTATCAATTTTACTCCACAAATTTATGGAATATGAATATATAATATTATTTTGAATAATAATTAATGATTTACTTCATGAATATTATCTATTCTTTTTCATTTACATATAAATATATAGTTATTTTTATTTCTATATGAGGTTACTTATTTTTACATTCAAATTTTTTCTTTGAATTATATAGAACAATTGATTATTTAAATAATCCATAATTCTATATATACCTTTTTCATCTCTATCGTTGACATATTCATTTGATAATATATTAAATTATTGTTTTATAGTTGTAATTTATTTTAATTCATCATTATGATTATTAATAATTGTAACCACATATTTTTTATGTGGATCTATAATTTTTACTCTCTATAATTAAATTGTTATACTTATTGGTTAGATTGGTCCATATTATTCATGTTCTGGGAAACAAAATCTATAAACGTTCCAGGTATAATATTGCAAAAATCCATTAACTTCTCTGATTAGATGATGTTAGATTCATCTTGGTATAAATAATCAAATTTTTATTCCATGTGTCAACCAATTTACATTATTTTATTCCAGTGGATTTCTATATCCTTAAGTTCATCTTTCAAATCTAAATTCATATCAATGGCTCTGATTAGATCCTCTTACTCCTTGATTTTAAATTGAGCCTTCAAACCCATTTTCAAAATACCATCGTTAAAATAATATTTAATTCAGCTTCACCATCATCAATTAAAATATCATAACATCCTTCTTAATTTTATAAAAGCCCCTTTGGATTAAATTTTTCATTGCATGAATTTTTATATTTTCAATTTTAACTAGGAGGGAATAATTTATTCCCAATATTTTTTTAATTAAATTAACTATAAACCAAATAGGTTCTCCTTGAAAACCATTATTATATATACCCTACCATTCCAAATTTAAGAAAATACACAGATAGATTTAGGGTAGACCTACATATGTCAAATTTGAAAAAAAACATACCATAAGTAAGATAAATTTATCACAAACATTCACATTGGAATTTATCAACCTTGAGATTAAAATTATCTTTGAAATTGTAGTAAATATACAAATTTTAATGACTTATTGTTCCTTATGTTTTATATTAATTGTAAAAGACACAACATTACATAGTGTATGATTAAGATAACATTCTTCTAAATTTACTTTCAAATGTTTTGTTACCATTGGACTTTATAGTGGTATAGACATTATATATTTAATGATCCCAACTAGATAAACCTAGATCCATTCTCTAAAATAGTACGTTAGTATAGATACTGAGGGTAAAATTCCAATAGTCCGATCAGTTTAGTAGTTTGTAATAACTTGATAAATAAAATAAACCAAGATTAAAATGTGAAAGGAACAGAATACTTAGTAATAGAAAACATTTTTCATCCTCAAACACATAAACATAGTTTTTTTATATCATAGGGATATGAAACATAAAAAGTTTAAGGTTAAATTCCTAGTAATAGTTACATACAACCAATGGTATCATGAATAAATTCGGAATAATCAAAATGTAATGGTATGTAACTTGAAACATAGGCTATTAAAAAACATGATAACCGTGGATAGATAATTAATAATCCTAATATAAGGGTAAATAAATAAACACAGAATCCATTTAATCAATATCATGAAAAAAATGCATCCATTAATAATTTCAGTGATATAATTTCATGTATAATAATAAATAAATTCATTATTAATGAAATGATTAATATTATACATTATGATCTCAAATATCATAATATATATACCATGAAGACCCCTTTCATGTTTTTTTAAAATATTTGTAAAAACACATTTAATTGTTGATGAAGATAAGTCTCATGTGCCATACCTAAACATCAAGTGGTATATAACTGCACCCACACCCATCACTACATATTTAACTAATTCCACATATAATAAATGATTGATTTAATTATTGAAAAATATTCCTGATCAATAACTGTACTTGTTGGATATCAATATTTACCTACCTAATCATATTAAATTCAATTTTAAATAATATTTACAAATGATATATGGCCTATTTAATAATCCTATCCATGAAAATTAAAATTGATAATTAGGGGAAATGTAATGTATTCCCATCACAATAAATTGAATATTTTATGGAAATATTAATGATTTAAAAATTAATCAAGGAATATAATTTCAATACTTTCCATTGTAAAACTAATTAAAAACCATCCAGATAATGAAAACTGATGGTATCATTACTATATATACCTTGTTGATTATCTATAAAATAAAGTGTACTGATCAACAAAAAATAAAAATATGATAAAATGATTTTTTTGAAATGTTTAGAAAATACACTTTTAACATTTAAAATAAGTTTTAAAATAATATATGTATCTTTATTTTTTGAGAAGATTACTTATATAATAACCATTAATAATTTTAATTTATTTTTCATTAAAATAAGTGGTAATAATGGAAGGAATTTTCAGTTCATAAAATGTACATTAAAGAAAATATCACTTTCACATTTTCCATAAAATGTTAAAGGTAGCATATTTTGAATAATATAGGAATATTCGTTCCAAAAAAAATTCCTAAAAAATATATGTGGATAAATATTTATATAATAAGTCATAGTAAATCTTTTTTGGAAATATATTTAGAAAAAATGGTTTTGGAAGAAAATGAATTTTGATCAAAGAGGGTAACAACATATAATTTTCATAAATACTTTATCTCAATAATATTAAGTACCAAAATGATTAAAATTTATCTATTTCATGAAAAATTTATTATTAATGAGAGGATATTAAAATGAAATAGTTTTATTAGAAAATTTCAAAAAATTTCATATAATAGAAATATAAGAATAAAAAAGATTTATTAAAATAAATTTGTAAATAAAATTTTACCACTATCATAATGTTTATGTGAGAATTACTAAAAGAATATATTTTTTTCACAAATCAATTCACCAAAAAATTTATAAATAAAATATAAAATAACAAAACACTATTAAAAAAATATTATTATATCACGGACAATGAGGATGTAATATAAATCACTTAAATGAATTCTTTTATAAATTTCCATGCCACTAGGAAAATTTTAACTCACATCAAAATAGATGAAATAATTCAAACTAAAACATAAAATACCATTATGTTTAACGTATTTAGGATATTAAATTAATAATTTGATGTTTATATTGTTTATAAATTAAATTAGGTGTATTCTTTTATAATATGTCTCAATGATAGGATGTTAGGACAAAATATCTTACCTCGCTCATTCCTTTTGGTTGAAGTTAATTTAAAATCCTATATAATGGTTTTTGGAATTTTATTAATTTATGAAATATCTTTATTAATTTTTATAATATAACATATTATTCTCTTATAATTTTTTACCACCTATTGGATTATAATCATTTATTACTACTCTAATTTACACTTGTAATTTCCTAGTTTTCCCAAGTGTGTTTTACATGTAATTTTTCGTTCCTATAGATAGGATGTGGTTACATCATCTATATACTGGTATTAATTTTATTAATTTAATATTTTATTATTTGATTAATTTTTTGAACCATTAAAAAAATATTGTAAAAAAATTATTTGTATCGCATCGTGAAGAAGATAGGTCATAATACGAATAATAAATGATATCATTCTCTTAAGGGGTGAATATCTAATTAAATGTATGTTATAATAATTTTATACATTTAATATAAGGTTAGATATGTTAATTAATTCATCATTTTCAAATGTACAACTTGATATGTTATATAATGATGGATGGAAAATTACATCAATTCACGAGGTAGTGGTTCGCTTAACACACGAGTGAAGGATTTGATTACAATTTGATAGGGGTGGATAGGGATAGATATTATTCCATAAACATAATAACATCTTATTATATGGTATATACTGGTGCTATTATATTTTAAATAATAATATAATATTTAATATTGTAAAAGAATAAAAAAATCATGATCATGGTTTATATGGTTACATTTTCTTAGAGAAACCTATATTTGATACCTACTTAAAGACACAGGGTGATGTTATTTTTTAAATAAATGAAAATTTATATTCTAGTTAAGGTTGTTGGGGATATATTTTTTAGGGTTTTTAGATAAATTTAATAATGTTTTTGAATAAGTTCGGTGAGTGAGTTACATATTATAAATGAGGAAGAGTGCCTTTTTTGTAAATACACAAAAATTTGAAAAAATGTCAAGTCAATATCACCCCATGCACCTCATAATTGATAAATAATGTATTTTAGGTAATAAATAATAGATCCACACATGCAGCACATAAAATTAATGTTTTTTATTTTTTTCCCAATTATCCTCTTTGTTTACTTTATTTTACAATTTCTGTTTTCACCATGATAAGTAGTTTTGTGTCCTGGGTAAATTATCCAAAATAAAACATAAAATAAATTAATATTTTTAATATTATTTTGATCCAAATAATTATAATTACTAAATCTAATTTATTTAGAAAATATTATATGCAGGTGGAAAATTAATTTTAATACAGCCACAAGTGACACGGATAACATCATATAAACCTTATCCATGTTAAATAATTAATTAATGATTGTTAGAATAATTTTGTACAAAATGTATGTTGAAATTATTAATTAATATTCTCTATTCTGAATAAAAATTTTGAGTCCATTTTATCAAACACAACTCACAAATGTTTCCAAATTTAATATAAAATATACCAAAAAACGGGTCAAAAAGTTGTTTCTTAATAAATGTATTTTTCAATCATAAGAGGATTTTATAAAAACTACAAGACTAATGATCATAATTATATCGTTATAAATTCAATAATTCATGTATAAAACTTATTCATTTAATTTATACTAATAATTATTATATATTATTATAAGTAATTGAAATGTATAGTCATTAATAATTTTTTAATGAAAAATAGCATTCTAAAAAATAATCTGTTTTGAAAAAAATAAGTCATGTTTAGTTCCAAATGTCATTCTATTTATTTATATCATGTATATAGTTATTAATTATTTCATTTTACATATCAATTCATATTATTAAAATTAAAATCATGAATAGTTAAATATTTATTTTTTTAATAAAATATTTTCTCTAATGGAAATGTAAAAAAACTAATTATAGGATTATTTTTCCATGTAAGAGGATTGTTTATATTCATCAAATTAAATATGAATTTTTGTTACATGAAATTATTATAGGTGAATTTTATTCTTGTTTTATTAAAATTGAATTTTCACTAACAATAATTGAGGCCCAAGGTTGGTTGTATCATAAGATATCCAAAATATTAAATTTATTTAAAAGGGAATATATTAAAAACTCTCAGGGTGTTACATTATTCCCTTGTATAAAAATTTAATCCTTTAAAATTTCATTTGTATTACCTTTTACATTTTTTTGGTTCCTCTTCTATAATCATATTGTTCCCTTGTTTTATATTTTATTTTAAGATTTCCTCATATCACAATTACAAGTCCATTAATTTTATTCCCTACTAATTTCCCCATAGTGTTTAGAATATAGGTGTTCTCTTCATATTATGATAAATAATTTTCTAATTATATATCATCATAGGTGAGTATATGTATCGGTTATGGAGTATGTTTTGTTAATAATTATATAGGGAACACATCAAGTATATTTGAGAGTCTTGGGGTAATATACAATCAATAAACAAAAACTCCAATCCTTTCTAAAAATTAAATGTTTCAGAAATGTGTATATCTAACCTTCCCTATATTTTGGAACAAATTAAATCCATTCCAGTAAGATTTATAAATGAAAAATTTATCTCCCAATGAAAACAACAAATCTTTTCTCTAGTTATCATCCTAAATCTTTTTCATAAATTGTTCTATTTTAATATGGTGTGAATAATAATTACCCTTTCTATTGTTGCAACAACATGTTTTGGTCCTATAACCTTCATATCACCAACTTTATCCCAAAAATTTGGACAACATCCTCTATTTTCATTAAATTATTTATAAAGAACCATTTTAATACATAATATTCCACCTCAATATTTATGTGCAAATTCAAAGCCCATAAATCAAAATGAATTTATCAAAAATTTGTCCCCAAACCACATAATTTAGTTAATAAAGTAACTACCATGTACTTGAATTATTTTATTATATATTCTCAGAAAAAATATTGTATTATTTAATTATAAAAAACCGTTTATCAAAAAATGTATGCTTTGACAATTTGACACACTGATAGTTTCCTAAATAAAAAAACATATTAATGTATATATTATATAAGTATAAAAATTAATTAAACTCCATCAAAGATAATATAATCTACATTGTCATAAAACAACTATGTTTTCCCAAATTAATCAATACTATACCATTTACTTAATAAAATTCAATCATAAATGTTTCCTAACTAAACACCATTAACATATAATTTGTATCATTTTGAGGGATATCCTTCCCATAATCATGCACACTCTAAAAATATCACCTTACCATAGAATAAATTTTATTGGTTATCAATACCATTCAAATTATGATTTTAATCCCATAAAAATCTATAATAGTAAATTCAGTATACATTTCATGGTTCATATAACAAGAATACTATTGATCAAATAAATCTACTACTTAATTATTTAATCTAAACATATTCTGACGTTAATCATTCAACTTCATTTTTAACTAACAACATATCCTTAAACATGATCCATTAGCTTCTTATGAGTTATATTATATTATTCCTTGGGGAATTCATTTGTTTTTTGACCCATAACAATAATAGTGAAATATCAGACCCTAAAGGTCTCTTTATAACCCTTTTAATTATATTCCAAATGGCCTCGCTCTATATACATAATAAAAATAATCATTATCAATAAGAAATTTCAATTTTGTTCTTCCCACAATTAACTCATTGGTTATAATAATTATTTCTCATTTTCCCCATATCCATTTTTTCATCCATCCTTTTGTTCTTTTGATTATATTTGAATATACTAGATCTATGAAATTAATTCTTTATTTTAATGAAGTACAAAAAAACTTTATCACTTAATCAAATAGATTGAGAAACTAATTCACTTAATAGGTGTGGATTAACAAAATCAATGAAATTTCAAATCATTGATTCTCTATTGAAAATGTAAGCTATAGCATACCAAGATATTGTTGTAAATGCAGCCTCATGATTTCTAACATCATTATAACCCTTTTTCTTATTTTATGGAATTTTTTCATTATTTCATCTCATTGTTCATGAGAGAAATATTTTTCATCAAATTTTTCCAAAATATATTAATATTTAATGTTATATATGTCTTTATCATCATTTGTATTTAGAATCAACAATCACCATTGATCATAATCTCCCTTGAGATAATATACATCTATCCTAACCATTTTCATTTCAGCACATACAAAGGCCATAAATATATTCTCATGTAAAATAATGCAATTTTCGACTACGGTGGGATTAGATATACTGTTAAATTATTGAAGGATATATTTTAATATGAAATAAATCATAGGTGAATAACATTATTGAACAATAGGATTCTCTATTCAGGAAAGATTAATTTCCATAAACTGATTATGTTTCCCTTATATATCAAGGATACACTCAGTTATGAAACTAGATATATTGTCTTAATGAACATTAAAAATACATACATTAACCAAGATATTTGATACCATTAAATATTCTTAGATCCATTTCTATAAAATTTAATATAATTGACTATCTAATAAAATTTATAATTTTAATTCAGAATTTATACTTATAAATATAGTATTACAGATGACATAAATTGGAAATTAATACATTATTAATAATAGAATCATTATCATAGTTACCTTAGGGGTATAATTTTTAAATAATTCACAATGGTTTGTAAATAAAAAAATGAATTACCCTAAGAAAATCCTCATGTGGGGTAAAACCAGGCGCATAATAAGGCTTATTTTCCAACACAACATGATGATCAAGTGAATTACTATCACACCCTTATAAGAGTTGTTAACTCATATTAAAACTTTTACATGACAAAACCAATCATAGTACCCAAAAAATGGAATCATTTCATGAAAAAAATCATAATATAATCTTATAAATTTTTTTTATGTTTTTCAATACATATCATCAAATTCTATCATTGGTTTATATTCCATATTATATGTTTTCTTTAATATAGTTCCCACAGTTTCCACTAAATCTACCGAGATACTAAAAATAACGACTCTATGTCTACATACCTAGATATGGTGTCTATATTATTAAATTATCATAGTTAAAAGGGGTAAAATCTAAAATATCCGATCAATTTAGCAGTTTCGGAGAACCCGATTTATACATCATACCCATTTTACATTAGGAATAGTACATATTAATTCATATTGAATAATTTTCGGTGTCCTTGAACTGACACAAATAATTATTATTTATATCATTTATAAAAGAAAAAAATAAGTGTGATCTCAAATGTTCAGTAAGTGTTACATATAGGTGAATCAATCATGATTGAATATTACATAATCATTACATGAAGGTAAATTACCAAACACAGAAGTTATTTTTTCAATAACATGTGAGAAAATGAATCCATAGATAATATAAGTGAAATAATGTCATGAAAATTTATAAATAAATTCATAACAAATTAAATGATTAATATTGGAAGACTTGATTGGAGACATAATCATATCTATTCCACCAAAACCTTCCACATGGTGGTTTATAACTCTGAGAAAAATCATTATAATATGTTTTTCTGAATTTCATAATTATATCGTCTAACTCATTGAGGCTATATATAGTTCTAATCTCCACCAATTACTTCATTTCTAACACATTATTCTTATATAAAATAATCACTTTATCTCATGATAAATATAAATTATCAATAAATATATGTATTTTATACGTAATATGGAATATTAGTATTTCACTAGTAAATCCTAAAACATTTAATGTATAGAACTATATTAATAAATGATATATATTTAACATTATAATAATATCAATGTTAAATATTATGGATAATTAGAAAAAGTGTAATGAACAATGATCACAAGAAAATGAATATTTTAAGTTTATGTTTATGATTACAAAAAAATATCAAAAAATAGAATGTCAATACATTCCCAGGACAAACAAATGACAAAACATCCACAGAAAAATTATAACTTATTATCATTACTATATGTCTCTAGTGGAATATATATAAACTAAAGGGTTGTTGTTATTGAAAAATAGAAGTGATATGAAAATATATCTAAAAGATTGTTGAGGAAAATATAATTTCTACTTAGAAGATACATTTAAATTAATATATTTACTCCAAATATTATTAAAACAATTTCACTTTAAAGTATCATCATAAACATGTAATGTAATTATCAAGAAAATGAGTACCCATGGTGGTTGGAATGTTCTATCCCTGTATAGTATGATAAACAAATATTTATTTCATATTTTTTTAGGAAATATGAAAATTAATTTGATTGTAAAATGATATGGAGATTCATTTTAAACAAAATTTAAAAAATCTTATTAATGGTAAAAATAAAATTAAACAATTTTATTATAACATGTTTTAAATCATTTTTATAAAACAATTATTTGGAATAGATGCATTTTTGATCGATGTGAGTAAAAGAAGTCATTTTTAAAAAACATATTAATAATTTATGTACCAAATAGTTGAATTTTGTACTATTACATCATCATTTTATAAATAAATTGTTGAGAAAAAATTAAATGTATTAATTATAAAATGATAAAATAATTTTTTTAATTGAAATTCAACATAAAAATATCGATTAAAGTGAGATTGTGAAATAAATTTTTAGAAAGATCATAACATTGATGTGAGAATCATACAAATACATATTTTATTTTTCAATTGTAAAATAAGATAATATTTTTTTGAAATAAGAAATTAAAATTTGAAATTTCATTATAGTAATTTTCTTTTAATTTAAAAATTAATAAATAATTATTATAACCCAATGAAATGAAATTTATTTATGTTCCTCCTCATCAAATTGGTAACTTTCTAGTAAAATCCCCATAGATTAAATTATTATAATTAACATTTAAAATATAATGATTTATAAATGATTCCTAATAAAAAAATATAAAATTCATGGTATAAAATCTATAAAATATTAATTTGGTCCATAATATTTCAATATGTGTAATTCCCCTTCCACAAGATTCCTAGAGTCGGTGCATTATTACGTAACATTGGTATGATCACAAAAGATCAATCCCGAATGACCAATTACTTTAGTAGATCTGAAATTACTAGATACATTCATAAGGTTTACATGACATCATAAAATAGAAAACTAAAAAAACATTGTCTTCATGGAAAATACTAAAATCCCATATAATATCCCTGTAGGTAAGTCATAATATACTTCTCTGCATCCTAGGAAAAATAAAAAATAGAAAGGGGGGATCTCAAATGCTCAGTAAGGATAACAATATAGCGGAAACATTCACAAATAAGCATACTCATTTAAGGCAATGTTTAAAACTAAAACAAAAGCCTATTTAATATAAAATTTGTCTTAATATAGAAAATATAAAACAAAATAATTCCATTTACTTAACTGTGTGGATATTCTACTAGCCGAATATGTTATAATAAAATTGTTTAAATACGGGTACAAATGATGATAAACCATTAAATAGTAAATAGTAATAAAGTTCTAAAATACATTTTATGAAACATGGATACATATGATAAAGAGGTCCCAATAGATAATTACGTAAAAATAACCTCAGATAATGAAGATATTTTAGAACTAACCATTAACTTGTATATTTCCTTGAATGAGGGTATGTTAAACTAATGTATAATGGTGAAATAATTTTTATTAAATTATACATTAATAATATATATTAATATTATATCATATATAATTTTTTAATAATGCATTTTTAATAATATCTTAGTATTATCGTCGTTTCAGGTGTTAACTGATTCGTTTTCCATTATATTCATTGTTACGTAAGTAATGTTTATCTAAGGATATGATTTATATTATTCATATTGATAATGATATTAAGTATTTAAACATTATTTTTAATCATATAATGATAATTAGACTTGAATGGATATGATGGGGAATGAATCTCATCACGTTTGTGGAGACAGTAATCCATACACACGAGTAACAATATCATTATTTTGATAATAAAATAATATATAATTGGATGGTATATAATAAATACAGAATCATAAAAATTTTATATTTATTATTATCATTAATTAAACATCATTATTATACCCATTCAAAAATAATAATGTGTTGAATAACAATTACCCCACGACGTGGAGACGGTAAGCCGTACGTACGCACGTATAGTGACATGTCATTCAAAGGATGGATAAAATAATGAATTTGGTTGTACCATGTTTATAATAACATCACCTTATATATAAGATACTGGATAAATTATTTTATAATTGAAACAACAAACAAAAAGTAAGTGGATGACGAAAGGAACTTGAAAGAGGTGATAAAATATTTACCTCTTATTCGGGTTCTTCCTTTTGATTAGATCAAAAGGGCTCTATAGGTTAGATTTTTGACTAAAGTAAGGCCTCTAGGATTAATGGAGTACATTTTAGAGGGTATTTGGTAATGTTATGGCCGAGAAAAATTCCATTGAAGGTGTTAATTAGATGGAAGGGGGAGTGCCCTTTTATAAGAGGAGTGAGGGGAACCTTAGGAAAAGCTAGAAATATTAACTTATAATAAAAAATATTTGGGTATCTAATGGATCCTAAATAAATTATTGAAAGGATAATGTGTGTATGGGTCGAAAACTACTCATCAAATAGGTTTTATATAGTTCTGGGTCACTATAATAACTTTATCATTTAGATTTAACTCTTAGTTAAATAGTTTGACATTTACTGTGACTCTTTCTATTTTTAAATTATATGGTTAATAAAGATACTATAAACATCAAAAATAAACCAAAATAATTAATTAATGATAAATCTATCATTATATAAGTCTTTTGGCCGATCCTGGGGTTTTTAGGAATAAAATATCAATTTATAATAAAATATTTGTTCAAAAAACTCTTTTATGTCAATTTTGACAGTATTTGGTATTATGATTTTTCAACATTCATAACAAAATTATTACTTCGAACAAAATTCATCTAAATAACCCTAAAATGTCATAATACCCTATTAATTAATTTAAATTCATTAAAAGTCTCATATTACATTTATTAGGGTATTTATAATATCAATTATTCTAATATTTTATTGATTAGCTAATTACTGCATCATCATTGTGTCATTAATAAATTTAATTATTTAATGTCTGAAAAATATAAATAAAATACAATTACATAGGAAATATTTTTATCATTCTAGTAAATATTTATAGATTAATTTATATTATGTGTAACTCTATATTAAAAATGGTTTAGTTATTAAACATTGAATTTAACACTTTTAGCTCTTCTTTGAATTAAATAATAATAAATGTCCTAATATAATCCAAGTGGACCCAAAGGATCATATTACATTCCTATGATTGTTTGTGGTCTAATTACACTTATCTAATATAATTATAACATGTTTTAGGGTAATAATAATATCATTTTTATCCTTAATTACCCTATTAACTTTAAATTGTGGTAAATAAAATAATAAAGTAACTATTAACAAAAAAAATTTTTCATCTTATTAAACCTAATCATACATACTGATATCAACCGTGTCTCTAGGATTTTTAAAATTCAACACAAAGAAGTAGTAAAATTATGTTTTATGAAAATTTTCAAATGCTCCAAGGAGGTGGGTAAAAGACGGTAAAAAGTTCAATAAAATCTTTATATATCTAAAATTATTATAAACTAAATCCAATGAACTACATTGAAAATATATAGGTATTATGTATCTATTTTGACCTAAAATAAATTTAAATAAAATAATTATTTATTTAAAAAAAATTGGTTTTAAACTGTAACTCATTGTTTTTCATTATTCATATAAAATTGAAAGTGTTCAAAAAAATTCAAAAAATTAAACCTAAGCTAATTTCGATATTACGAATCCAAAAATGAAGTCCACTTTGAACGATAAAATTTATTAAATTTTAAAAAGCTGGTATTACTATTCATAACGAATAGTTTGATTGGTTTTGGTGTGTTAGAACTCGGAGTTTCGTACAACACACGCTATTGTATTATTCAAAGAGAAGGGTACTGTGGAAGCTTGGGTGTTACAATATGCCACAATGAATGGAAATCAAGTCAAAATACCTTATCTCACCCCTGTGTTTTGGTTGAATGAGATTGAAAAAAAATTATAATGGTTTTAATAAAGTTATTAATTTATAAAAGAACCATATTCTTTCTTAAATATCAAATATGATTCACTAATAATATTTTACCACATGTACGTAATTTTGTTATTACTAATATTTTATGTGTTAATAGCCATGTTTTTTCAAGCATGATTCAACATGAATGGTATAGTTCTTGTATATAGTATATAGTTCCATCATCTTCAGAATGATTTTAGTGTTATTAATATCATATTTACATATTGGACTCATTTTTAAAGAATTCATGAATGATGTACATGAAAAAATAGTTTCATCACTCTGTAGAGATGGTAGGTCGTATGCATGCACAAGTGATGATATGATTCACCTAATGGATGAAATGGTATGTAAATTTATTTTATATTATTTTAAAAAACTAATACTATGAAATATTTATTAATTATTTACATCATTATGAATTCCAATATCACTCAGTGATGGAAAAATAATTAAATCGGTACATGATGTGGTAGTATGCCGTACACATGAGAAATGGATTTGGTCCTCATTTGATATAGGTAAATATGAATATATTTTATTATACGAACATAATAATATATAATTTTATTTGAGATATGGGTGTTATTTTATTTGAATTATTAATACATGATTTGTGACTCTAATAAATGATTGAAAAAGAAAGAGCTTTGTTAAAATGACGACATTATCTTATAGAAACCTCCTATGGATATCCTCTTAAGGACACCAGGGTTTGTATTTTTGGTAGACCAGTAGCTCTAGAAAAATTATATTGTTTTTTGGGAGAGACAAATTTTTGGTTTTTTTATGAAATATGTTTGGATATGTCTGAATAAGTGAGGGTATGGAGTGTATTTTTTTTAAATGAGTATGAGTGGCATTTTTTAATACCCAAAACCATTTGATTATAGGAAGTAAATATAACCACATATTCCTAAAAAATTGATAGATAATTTTGTATATTGAAATTATGGTTGTTCCACACCTCAACCACACACATAACAATATGTTTTTAAAATAAAATTTTCCTTCAGCTCAATACCTACACACTTTTACCATTTCAGTTTTCACCATGGTAACTAGTTTTTTATCATATTAAATTTCACCATTAACCATAACATTAGATAAAACTAAATATATAATTTCTTCCCAATAATTTTAAATATTAAGAGATATTTTTCAATTGAAAGAACCTGAAATTTCATTGTCAGGTATGGATGCTGATTTTGGGTGTTTATAAGGAAAATAAGAGAATCAAGAAATTTAATGCGTACACACCCTATAAATAGTATTCATGGATAGTTGTGTACTTGACATGTAACGGCCAAGTACATGGCTGTGTGAGGTGAAATTGAGATTAAATGAAGTGGGGAACGATAAATGCCTATACACTCTGTGTATCCTCAAGGAACGTGTCGTGTATTTTTATTTTAAATTTTTTATCAGATTGGGGTCATGTCTCATCGACAAATCCATATTCATCTTGAGTTGTCACATCCTAGAGTAACAGATATCTATGATTCACCTCTATGACCCTTCTTGGCCATCTATTCTCTAAATTAGACACTGTTGATTTTGTTAGAATCTCC
Organism: Viscum album; assembly: GCA_963277665.1. Lineage (NCBI taxonomy): Eukaryota > Viridiplantae > Streptophyta > Magnoliopsida > Santalales > Viscaceae > Viscum > Viscum album. The sequence continues at coordinate 32,750,798 of OY728159.1, forward strand.
AAGGTGAGTTCTTCCTTTATCTAGAGCCTCTCCTTTTAATATCTCATATTTTGTGAGATATTCAAGGATGAACAATTTTGATATTTTTTCAGATCTACATCGTTCTAGGGGTATTCAAAAGTTCAGGGTACTCAATATCGATCATACAACGTTGAGTTCGGTGGTTTGTGCCTTTCCATATATGTCTTTTAATTATATGTAAAAAAAGGGACCAATACCCAAGTTTAGGATATTGTGTTTTTTTGGGAATTCAACCCATTTAATGCTTGTCATACATTGTTATCATATGAAATGGTGTTTGTTTATGAATATGATTTATTTCCTTGATATGGATGTTTTTTCATGTTTGATTGATATTGACCATTGGGTCTAGAATTTCCCATGAGGCTGTTACATTTTCCATGCCAGGTGCTGTTAGGATGGAGTTGTTTATATGATGTGCTTGTGATATGCATTGTATTTTTTTTCCCAGTTGTGTTTCAGATTTACTTTGGATATTATATATCGTTTGTGCACAATTTTATAAAATAGGGTTGTGGGAACCTGGTGTATTGGGACCATAGAGGGAATTCAAGTTGAGGGCTTCCCCATAGTGTTTGTTATACTTTTCACGTTGCAAGACCATAATGGGGAATGACGTTGATTGATCACTCAGAGTGTCTATATTATATGGTAAGCTTTGATGATTTTATAATGACAGAAAATATATGCACCCATCGTATAAGTTAAAAAAGACATTCATACGTTAATTTTCTCAAAAAGGTTATAATGTACCTTATTTGGAAAACAATGGAATGATTACTTTTAAAAACATATAAGTTCAAATAAGGGTATAAATGATGTTAAACCATTAAATAGTAAATAGTAATAAAGTTCTAAAATACATTTTATGAAACATGGATACAGATTATAAAGAGGTCCCAATAGATAATTACGTATAAATAACCTCGGATAATGAAGATATTGTAGAACTAACCATTAACTTGTACATTTCCTTGGACAAGGGTATTTTAAACTAATGTATAATGGTGAAATAATTGTTATTAAATTATACATTAATAATATATATTAATATTATATCATATATAATTTTTAACAATGCATTTTAATAATATCTTATTATTATCGTCGTTTCGGGTGTTAACTGATTCGTTTTCCATTATATTCATTGTTACGTAAGTAATGTTTATCTAAGGATATGATTTATATTATTCATATTGATAATGATATTAAGTCTTTAAACATAATTTTTAATCATATAATGATTATTAGTCTTGAATGGATATGATGGGGTATGAATCTCATCACGTTTGTGGAGACAGTAATCCCTACACACGAGTAACAATATCATTATTTTGATAATATAATAATATATAATTGGATGGTATATAATAAATACAGAATCAAAAACATTTTATATTTATTATTTTCATTAACTACACATCATTATTATACCCATTCAAAAATAATAATGTGTTGAATAACAATTACCCCACGATGTGGATACGGTAAGTCGTACGTACGCTTGTATAGTGACATGTCATTCAAAGGATGGATAAAATAATGAATTTGTTTGTACCATATTTATAATAACATCACCTTATATATAAGATACTGGATATATTATTTTATAATTGAAACAACAAACAAATATTAAGTGGATGACGAAAGGAACATGAAAGAGGTGATAAAATATTTACCTCTTATTCGGGTTCTTCCTTTTGATTAGATCAAAAGGGCTCTATAAGTTAGATTTTTGACTAATGGAAGGCCTCTAGGATTAATGGAGTACATTTTAGAGGGTATTTGGGAAGGTTATGGCAGAGAAAAATTACATTTATGGTGTTAATTAGATGGAAGGGGGGGTTCCCTTTTATAAGAGGAGTGAGGGGAACCTTAGGAAAAGCTAGAAATATTAACTTATAATAAAAAACATTTGGCTATCTAATGGATCCAAAATTAATTATTTAAAGGATAATGTGTGTATGGGCCGAAAACTACTCAACAAATAGGTTTTATACAGTTCTGGGTCACTATAATATCTTTATCATTTAGATTTAACTCTTAGTTAAATAGTTTGACATTTACCGTGACTCTTTCTATTCTTAAATTATATGTTTAATAAACATACTATTTACTTAAAAAATAAACCAAAACAATTAATTAATTATAAATATATCATTATATAAGTCTTTTGGACGATCCTGGGGTTTTTAGGAATAAAATATCAATTTATAATAAAATTTTTGTTCAAAAAACTCTTTTATGTCAATTTTGACATTATTTGGTATTATGATTTTTAAAAATTCATAACAAAATTATTACTTCGAAAAAAAATTCATCTAAACAACCCTATAATGTCATAATACCCTCTTAATTAATTTAAATTCATTAAAAGTCTCATATTCCATTTATTTGGGTTTTTATAATATAAATTATTATAATATTTTATTGATTAGGTAATTACTGCATCATCATTGTGTCATTAAGAAATTTAATTATTTAATGTCTGAAAAATATAAATAAAATACAATTACTTAGGAAATATTTTTAGTATTCTAATGAATATTTATAGATTAATTTATATTGTGTGTAACTCTATATTAAAAATGGTTTAGTTATTAAACATTGAATTTAACACTTTAAACTCTTCTTTGAATTAAATAATAATAAATTTCCTAATAAAATCCAAGTGAACCCAAATGATCATATTATATTCCTACGTTTGTTTGTGGTCTAATTACACTTATCCAATAGAATTATAACATGTTTTGGGTAATAATAATATCATTTTTATCCTTAATTAACCTATTAACTTTAAATTGTGGTAAATAAAATAATAAAGTAACTATTAACAAAAAATTATTTGCATCTTATTAAACCTACTTATACTTACTGATATCAACCGTGTCTCTAGGATTTTTAAAATTCCACTCAGAGAAGTAGTAAAATTATGTTTTATGAAAATTTTCAAATGCTCCAAGGAGGTGGGTAAAAGACGGTAAAAAGTTCAATAAAATCTTTATATATCTAAAATTATTATAAACTGAATCCAATGAACTACATTGAAAATATATAGGTATTATGTATCTATTTTGACCTAAAATAAATTTAAATAAAATAATTATTTATTTAAAAAAAATTCGTTTTAAACTGTAACTCATTGTTTTCCATTATTCATATAAAATTGAAAGTGTTCAGAAAAATACAAAAAATTAAACCTAAACTAATTTCGATATTACGAATCCAAAACTGAAGTACACATTGAACGATAAAATTTATTAAATTTTAAAAAGCTGGTATTACTATTCATAACGGCTAGTTTGATTGGTTTTGGTGTGTTAGAACTCGGAGTTTCGTACAACACACGCTATTGTATTATTCAAAGAGAAGGGTACTGTGGAAGCTTGGGTGTTACAACATGCCTCAATGAATGGAAATCAAGTGAAAATACCTTATCTCACCCATGCGTTTTGGTTGAATGAGATTGAAAAAAAATTATAATGGTTTTAATAAAGTTATTAATTTATAAAAGAACCATATTCTTTCTTAAATATCATATATGATTCACTAAAAATATTTTACCACATGTACGTAATTTTGTTATTACTAATAGTTTATGTGTTAACAGCCATGTTTTTTCAAGCATGATTCAACATGAATGGTATAGTTCATGTATATAGTATATAGTTCCATCATCTCCAGTATGATTTTAATGTTATTAATATCATATTTACATATTGGACTCATTTTTAAAGAATTCATGAATGATGTACATGAAAAAATAGTTTCATCACTCTGTAGAGATGGTAGGTCGTATGTATGCACAAGTGATGATATGATTCACCTAATGGATGAAAGGGTATGTAAATTTATTTTATATTATTTTAAAAACTAATACTATGAAATATTTATTAATTATTTACATCATTATGAATTCCAATATCATTCAGTGATGGAAAAATAATTAAATCGGTACATAATGTGGTAGTATGCCGTAAACATGAGAAATGGATTTGGTCCTCATTTGATATAGGTAAATATAAATATATTTTATTATACAAACATAATAATATATAATTTTATTTGAGATATGGGTGTTATTTTATTTGAATTATTAATACATGATTTGTGACTCTGATAAATGATTGAAAAAGATAGAGCTTTGTTAAAATGACGACATTCTCTTATAGAAACCTCCTATGGATATCCCCTTAAGGACACCAGGGTTTGTATTTTTGGTAGACCAGTAGCTCTAGAAAAATTATATTGTTTTTTGGTAGAGACAATTTTTTTGTTTTTTTTATGAAATATGTTTGGATATGTCTGAATAAGTGAGGGTATGGAGTTTATTTTTTATTAATGAGTATGAGTGGCGTTTTTTTAATACCCAAAACCATTTGATTATAGGAAGTAAATACAACCACAAATCCCAAAAAAATTGATAGATAATTTTGTATATTGAAATCATGGTTGTTCCACACCTCAACCACACACATAACAATATGTTTTTAAAATAAAATTCTCCTTCAGCTCAATACTTACACACTTTTACCATTTTAGTTTTCACTATGGTAACAAGTTTTTTATCATATTAAATTTCACCATTAACCATAACATTAGATAAAACTAAATATATAATTTCTTCCCAATAATTTTAAATATTAAGAGATATTTTTCAATTGAAAGAACCTGAAATTTCATTGTCAGGTATGGATGCTGATTTTGGGTGTTTATAAGGAAAAGCGGAGAATCAAGAAATTTAATGAGTACCCACCTTGTAAATAGTATTCATGGATAGTTGTGTACTAGCCATGTAACGGCCAAGTACATGGCTGTGTGAGGTGAAATTGAGAGTAAATGAAGTGGGGATCGATTAATGCATATACACTCTGTGTATCCTCAAGGAACGCGTCATGTATTTTTATTTTTAATTTTTTATCAGATCGGGGTCCTGTCTCATCGACAAATCCATATTCATCTTGATTTTTCACATCCCGGAGTAACAGATATCTATGATTCACCTCTATGACCCTACTTGGCCATCTATTCTCTAAATTATACACTTTTGATTGTGTTGGAATCTCCAAGGTGAGTTCTTCCTTTATCTAGAGCCTCTCCTCTTAATATCTCATATTTTGTGAGATATTCTAGGTTGAACACTTTTGATATTTTTTCAGATCTACATCGTTCTAGGGGCATTAAAAAGTTCAGGATACTCAATATCAATCATACAACGTTGAGGTCAGTGGTTTGTGCCTTTCCGTATATGTCTTTTAATTATATGTAAAAAAGAGACCAATACCTTAGTTTAGGATATTGTGTTTTTTGTGAATTCAACCCAGTTAATGATTGTTATACATTTTTATCATATGAAATGGTCTTTGTTTATGAATATGATTTATTTCCTTGATATGGATGTTTTTTCATGTTTGATTGATATTGACCACTGGGTCTAGAATTGCCCATGAAGCTGTTACATTTTCCATGCCAAGTGCTGTTAGGATGGAGTAGTTTATATGATGTGCTTGTGATATGCGTTGTATTTTTTTAGCCCAGTTGTATTTCAGATTTAATTCGGATATTATATATCGTTTGTGCAGAATTTTATAACATAGGGTTGTGGGAACCTGGTGTATTGGGACCATAGAGGGAATTCAAGATGATGGCTTCCCCATAGTGTTCGTTATACTTTTCCCGTTGCAAGACCATAAGGGGGAATGATGTTGATTGATCCCTCGGAGTGTCTATATTATATGGTAAGATTTGATGATTTTATAATGACAGAAAATATATGCACCCATCGTATAAGTTAAAAAATACATTCATACGTTAATTTTCTCAAAAAGGTTATAATGTACCTTCTTTGGAAAACAATGGAAAGATTCCTTTCAAAAACATATAAGTTCAAATAAGGGTATAAATGATGCTAATCCATTAAATAGTAAATAGTAATAAAGTTCTAAAATACATTTTATGAAACATGGATACAGATGATAAAGAGGTCCCAATAGATAATTACGTATAAATAACCTCGGATAATGAAGGTATTGTAGAACTAACCATTAACTTGTACATTTCCTTGGCCGAGGGTATTTTAAACTAATGTATAATGGTGAAATAATTGTTATTAAATTATACATTAATAATATATATTAATATTATATCATATATAATTTTTTAACAATGCATTATTAATAATATCTTAGTATTATCGTCGTTTCGGGTGTTAACTGATTCATTTTCCATTATATTCATTGTTACGTAAGTAATGTTTATCTAAGGATATGATTTATATTATTCATATTGATAATGATATTCAGTCTTTAAACATAATTTTTAATCATATAATGATAATTAGTCTCGAATGGATATGATGGGGAATGAATCTCATCACGTTTGTGGAGACAGTAATCCATACACACGAGTAACAATATCATTATTTTGATAATAAAATAATATATAATTGGATGGTATATAATAAATACATAATCATAAACATTTTATATTTATTATTTTCATTAACTACACATCATTATTATACCCATTCAAAAATAATAATGTGTTGAATAACAATTACCCCACGACGTGGAGACGGTAAGCCGTACATACGCACATATAGTGACATGTCATTCAAAGGATGTATAAAATAATGAATTTGGTTGTATAATATTTATAATAACATCAACTTATATATAAGATACTGGATATATTATTTTATAATTGAAACAACAAACAAAAATTAAGTGGATGACGAAAGGAACTTGAAAGAGGTGATAAAATATTTACCTCTTATTCGGTTTCTTCCTTTTGATTAGATTAAAAGGGCTCTATAGGTTAGATTTTTGACTAAATTAAGGCCTCTAGGATTAATGGAGTATATTTTAGAGGGTATTTGGGATGGTTATGGCCGATAAAAATCCCATTGAAGGTGTTAATTAGATGGAAGGGAGAATGCCCTTTTATAAGAGGAGTGAGGGGAACCTTAGGAAAAGCTAGAAATATGAACTTATAATAAAAAATTTTTGGGTATCTAATGGATCCAAAATAAATTATTTAAAGGATAATGTGTGTATGGGTCGAAAACTACTCATGAAATAGGTTTTATATAGTTCTCGGTCACTATAATAACTTTATCATTTAGACTTAACTCTTAGTTAAATAGTTTGACATTTACTGTGACTCATTCTATTATTAAATTATATGGTTAATAAACATACTATAAACTTCAAAAACAAACCAAAATAATTAATTAATGATACATATATCATTATATAAGTCTTTTGGCTGATACTGGGGTTTTTAGGAATAAAATATCAATTTATAATAAAATATTTGTTCAAAAAACTCTTTTATGTCAATTTTGACAATATTTGGTATAATGATTTTTCGAAATTCATTACAAAATTATTACTTTGAAAAAAATTCATCTAAACAACCATAAAATTTCATAATACCCTATAAATTAATTTAAATTCATTAAAAGTCTCATATTACATTTATTTGGGTATTTATAATATCAATTTTTCTAGTATTTTATTGATTAGGTAATTACTGTATCATCATTGTGTCATTAATAAATTTAATTATTTAATGTCTAAAAAATATAAATAAAATAAAATTACTTAGGAAATATTTTTAGCATTCTAATAAATATTTATAGATTAATTTATATTAATTGTAACTCTATATTAAAAATGGTTTAGTTATTAAACATTGAATTTAACACTTTTAACTCTTCTTTGAATTAAATAATAATAAATGTCCTAATATAATCCAAGTGGACCCAAAGGATCATATTATATTCCTGAGTTTTTTTGGTCTAATTTCACTTATCCAATAGAATTATAACATGTTTTAGGGTAATAATAATATCATTTTTATCCTTAATTACCCTATTAACTTTAAACTGTGGTAAATAAAATAATAAAGTAACTATTAACAAAAAATTATTTTCATCTTATTGAACCTAATCATACTTACTGATATCAACTGTGTCTCTAGGATTTTTAAAATTCCACTCAGAGAAGTAGTAAAATTATGTTTTATGAAAATTTTCAAATGCTCCTAGGAGGTGGGTAAAAGACGGTAAAAAGTTCAATAAAATCATTATATATCTAAAATTATTATAAACTGAATCCAATGAACTACATCGAAAATATATAGGTATTATGTATCTATTTTGACCTTAAATAAATTTAAATAAAATAATTATTTATTTAAAAAAATTGGTTTTAAACGGTAATTCATTGGGTTTCATTATTCATATAAAATTGAAAGTGTTCAGAAAAATAAAAAAAATTCAACCTAAGCTAATTTTGATATTACGAATCAAAAACTGAAGTCCACTTTGAACGATAAAATTTATTAAATTTTAAAAAGCTGGTATTACTATTCATAACGACTAGTTTGAATGGTTTTGGTGTGTTAGAACTCGGAGTTTCGTACAACACACGCTATTGTATTATTCAAAGAGAAGGGTACTGTGGAAGCTTGGGTGTTACAATATGCCTCAATGAATGGAAATCAAGTCAAAATACCTTATCTCACCCATGCGTTTTGGTTGAATGAGATTGAGAAAAAATTATAATGGTTTTAATAAAGTCATTAATTTATAAAAGAACCATATTCTTTCGTAAATATCATATATGATTCACTAAAAATATTTTACCACATGTACGTAATTTTGTTATTAATAATATTTTATGTGTTAATAGCCATGTTTTTTCAAGCATGATTCAACATGAATGGTATAGTTCTTGTATATAGTATATAGTTCCATCATCTCCAGAATGATTTTAATGTTATTAATATCATATTTACATATTGGACTCATTTTTAAAAAATTCATGAATAATGGACATGAAAAAATAGTTTCATCACTCTGTAGAGATGGTAGGTCATATGTATGCACAAGTGATGATATGATTCACCTAATGGATGAAATGGTATGTAAATTTATTTTATATTATTTTAAAAAACTAATACTATGAAATATTTATTAATTATTTACATCATTATGAATTCCAATATCATTCAGTGATGGAAAACTAATTAAATCGGTACATGATGCGGTGGTATGCCGTACACATGAGAAATGGATTTGGTCCGCATTTGATATAGGTAAATATGAATATATTTTATTATACGAGCATAATAATATATAATTTTATTTGAGATATGGGTGTTATTTTATTTGAATTATTAATACATGATTTGTGACTCTAATAAATGATTGAAAAAGATAGAGCTTTGTTAAAATGACGACATTCTCTTATAGAAACCTCCTATGGATATCCCCTTAAGGACACCAGGGTTTGTATTTTTGGTAGACCAGTATCTCTAGAAAAATTATATTGTTTTTTGGGAGAGACAATTTTTTTGTTTTTTTTATGAAATATGTTTGGATATGTCTGAATAAGTGAGGGTATGGAGTATATTTTTTATAAATGAGTATGAGTGGCATTTTTTTAATACCCAAAACCATTTGATTATAAGAAGTAAATATAACCACATATTCCTAAAAAATTGATAGTTAATTTTGTATATTTAAATCATGGTTGTTCCACACCTCAACCACACACATAACAATATGTTTTTAAAATAAAAGTTTCCTTCAGCTCAATACTTACACACTTTTACCATTTCAGTCTTCACCATGGTAACTAGTTTTTTATCATATTAAATTTCACCATTAACCATAACATTAGATAAAACTAAATATATAATTTCTTTCCAATATTTTTAAATATTAAGAGATATTTTTCAATTGAAAGAACTTGAAATTTCATTGTCAGGTATGAATGCTGAATTTGGGTGGTTATAAGAAAAAGCGGAGAATCAAGAAATTTAATGAGTACACACCCTATAAATAGTATTCATGGATAATTGTGCACTAGCCATGTAACGGCCAAGTACATAGCTGTGTGAGGTGAAATTGAGAGTAAATGAAGTGGGGATCGATAAATTCCTATACACTATGTGTATCCTCAAGGAACGCGTCGTGTATTTTTATTTTAAATTTTTTATCAGATCGGGGTCCTATCTCATCGACAAATCCATATTCATCTTGAGTTGTCACATCCCGGAGTAATAGATATCTCTGATTCGCCTCTATGACCCTTCTTGGCCATCCATTCTCTAAATTAGACACTATTGATTGTGTTGGAATCTCCAAGGCGAGTTCTTCCTTTATCTAGAGCCTCTCCTCTTAATATCTCAAATTTTGTGAGATATTCAAGGTTGAACACTTTTGATATATTTTCAGATCTACATTGTTCTAGGGTCATTCAAAAGTTTAGGATACTCAATATCGATCATACAATGTTGAGGTCGGTGGTTTGTGCCTTTCCGTATATGTCTTTTAATTATATGTAAAAAAAGTGACCAATACCCTAGTTTAAGATATTGTGTTTTTTGGGAATTCAACCCTGTTAATGCTTTTCATACATTGTCATCATATGCAATGGTGTTTGTTTATGAATATGATTTATTTCCTTGATATGGATGTTTTTTCATGTTTGATTGATATTGACCATTGGGTCTAGAATTTCCCTTGAGGCTGTTACATTTTCCATGCCAGGTGCTGTTAGGATGGAGTTGTTTATATGATGTGCTTGTGATATGCATTGTATTTTTTTAGCCCAGTTGTATTTCAGATTTACTTCGGATATTATATATTGTTTGTGCACAATTTTATAACATAGGGTTGTGGGAACCTGGTGTATTGGGACCATAGAGGGAATTCAAGCTGATGGCTTCCCCATAGTGTTCGTTATACTTTTCACGTTGCAAGACCATAAGGGGGAATTCTGTTTATTGATCCCTTAGAGTGTCTATATTATACCATTATGAGACCACAAGGGGAATTGATGTTTATTTCATCCTTAGAGAATTTTTATTTTTTCATTAAATGACCACATGGGGAGTTCACGGTAAGTGTTTTCTTGGAGAGTCTTTGTTTCCTTGAGGCCAAATGTATTTGACTATGTCACATATCCCATATGTTCGTTATATCTTCATATTTTATATGATATGTTGAACCAGATGTGTTATATTGTGATAACATTCCCAGAGGGATGTTTTTGGATGATTGGTTTAATAATTGATAAATGTAAATGATGTTGTTTGAAACTGTAGGGTTGTTTACATATGAGTACTCCCTTATTTATTAATACATTTTTCATATTTCTAGCTATATATATTCACTGATAGTTAGAATCAAATCATTTTGTGGATACCTACTGGGATTCGTCTCACACCCTATTTGGGTCTTGCTTCTATGCCCAAATAGATTATATTGTTTCAGGTATAGATAAGGGAAATCACCCTTTTACATTAGGTACTTTATTGTTGTGAAGATAGAGAGTGTAGGACCTAACTCATGCATTCTATGCTGGTAGATAAAAATATTTTATTTTTTAGTATGGTTTAATACTGTATTTCCAGAATTATGAATTGTTTCGCGAATTTGATAGACATATGTGACATGCATCGTTTATATATGTGCTCCAGTTGTTTATTTACCTCCATTCTTCTGTTGTTTACAAATTGTATAGTATTACTGCATCCCCTATTATATATTTTTTCTATTCTGTTGTGTTACTTTACTAATGAGGTAATAGATTCTTCAATATCACCCCCATGTCCCAAAATGCTTGTCAGAATCCACTAGCATTTAGGGACATGCGTGTGAGGCCATGTGACTAACAAGATATAGGGAACCTTTCGGTGGCTCCTGAAACTAGTTCATTACAATTTGTATCAAAGTTGTAACCCTGCCATAAGAGTGGTGCACTGCCTGAGTTAAGATATAGGGACCACAATGAGGATGGTGTGATATGGGGGGTGAATGTAACACCTAAGAATGATAAATGGTTAAATGACTAAAAGACAATACTCATGCCAAAAACGTGGACCTTCCTTTTCGAGATCATACTTGATTACAATTACATTGCTAAGCATGCTTGGACTATATTATTGATAAGGATGGGTGACATTATGGGATGTTTTCTAGGGGATGTGTGAGTGAGGAAATAGCACACTGTAAAGGATAAGTGTTGTCTTATGGGGACAATTGTTAGTTAGATGACTCATGTGGGCACATGGGTGTGTCCAACTGTGGGGCCATGTTTTTGTAGGGTAACTGGTGGTACCTGGAAGACCGTGATCAGATGGCCATGTTAAATCAGGGTGTCTATTATGTCATTGGGGTCCAACTATTACAAAGTGGTATCAAAGGAAGGTTCTTTTATTCTTTGACATGCATTTTGGAGCCTATAGATAGTGATAAAAATGAATATGTAGTTGGTAATAAGTTGTGATGGGAAGTATCTTACATAGGTGTAGGGAAAATCAAATTTTCTTCAAATATTAAAATTTTTCTAGTTATTTATTTATTATAGTTGATGTGATTTCACAGTTGGGTGATTCCCATGTTTTTTCAGTTAACATTGACATTATTGAAGTTCTATTTCTGTCAAAACCCTATGAGATGAGGGTGTGGTATACCATGCATCATATAAGAACATGATAGAGATCACATGTCATGAATTCATGTCATTCCATTTAGGGTGAATTATTGAGTGCTTATTTTTGTGATCGATGGTGTGCTATATATGCATGTGGTTTTTGTTAGATTCCTTGATAGAATACATACTATTTTATAGGTTATTTCTAATATATAATGTCTCATTTTAATGGGAACCAAACGTTGGTCCCTGAGGTGTTATGGGCCCTATTTGATTGGAATTTTGTGGATCATTTTTTTATAACACTGTTATAACTTTTTATATATATGTTGATGATGCTAAACTATTATCTATTTAGAGCATGGGCCCCCCAAAGATCAGAATTTTGAACATTACTATTTGTTTCAGTGTTTTATGGGGTTTTGGAGTCTTTTTTGAGGCTTACTATCCAGAAAAAACTATAGCACACAATGTGTATTGGTAAATACATGACATGTATCCTACTCTTCAAGAGGTAACAACTTTTCATAATTACATGTCGTGTACTTTATGTTAATGACGTGTTGTCCTTGACAGTTTGACTGATTTTGTGGGAAGATACATTGGGATGGGTTTGTTTAGTGGATCACACCTTGTAATGGTATTACACACTATGTTTTAGAGACCATTTTTCCAGAAAAGCAATCAACAACATAGAAGGATGAATCTTTGGTAGTACACTCCATGTACAGTATGAACACACCGTGAAGATTTGACTATGTGACCGTCCATGAGACCAACCACACGAGTTGGTGAAATCCTTATAATAGCTGTCATGTTTGGCATAATAATGTCATGTTTTTTTTGTTAAGGGAACCATGTTGTTTTGTCTTGTAGAGGAACACTTGTAGGGGGGACATTCAAGCACACGCCATGTCAAAGAAGAACATGTTGTCTGTATGAGATGTTACACGACCAGGGTTGGTAGAAGTACACACCTATGTAAATGCCTAAAGGAACATGTCGTATAGGGGTCATACACGTCGTGTATCCATGTTTTGAAGAACATTAATGTTTTATTTCTCATGTTTCTTTATTTCTTATCTAAGACTTGTTCCTTGATAATATTGAACTGAGGTGCGTGCCTGACCTCGCAAAGTCATTCTGTCAAGACGTCCTTCGGTTGTACGGGAGAAGTAGGGAAACAATCAGTCACCGAACAAGGTAAATCATGTACTACCAGTAGGTCCTCTTGTTATTCGTGTCATGGAACCATCCATCATTCTGGATACATGTGTTTATTCATAGCTGTGAGTTGGCTTAATGAGGATTATGCATACCATCCAAGGAGCACCTCATCATACCCCATATATGGCATAGTTGATACAAGTTTTTCAGTAGTAGCATACTCCCACATTCTTTGGGGATGGAGGAACTCAAGAAATAGTTCCATTTTTAGAAGCCTTGTGGTCTATCATCGAGCATATGAAGACACCTACAGAGAGGATGGTGAATCTCGCTACGTACATGGTTCAAGATTCATCAAAGATATGGTGGGGCCTGATATCACAGGTTAGATGCTAGAAGGTTATGAAATGGGATGCATTTTAGCAGAACTTCTATGACTACTTATACCCAGAGATTTAATGGTCAATCAAGCCTGAGAGTTTATTATTTTGGATGAGTTACTCTCTCAGTAATAAGGTATTCTTCTCACTCCACAGAGCTGGAATTCTTCACATCCATTCTAGGAGTGATGAGTTATTTCTTGTGAGGATGTTTGAGAATAGTATCAGGCATGGCATATGATCCCAGGTGAAAATCATCAGGCTGACTTATATATCTTCAATAAACAAATAGGCTCTGATCACATAGTATATATTGAGGGATTCTATAGCTGTGAGCTAGGGTGGCCCAGCATATGGATTTGGTATTCCTCTGCCAGATAGTAGGATCAATCATAGAGAGTCTATGCACAAAGATACGAGTAGGAGAGATTCTCTATTAGGTAGCCTTGTGGTATGATACCAGTTCTGATAGAGCAAACATACAAGGCAATATTTTATGAGAGACCCAGTTTAGTGCCGATCTTGTGGAAATGCGGGTCACCTTCTGCGTTTCTGTCTGGTTTTATCCTAGCATCTGGTGATAGGGGTTCGCTTATGACTCCACGATTATGAAAAAGAACAACAATTTCTCAACAATCTAGAAAATGGAGTTCATCGGGCCGTTCTGGACGAGGAAGTGGTTGTGACGTGGGAATCATGATATGTGTTTATCGCAATATCCGCAAATTTGATCAGCTCAAGAATCAAATACAACATTACACGGCAGCGATGCAGGTCAGGCTTTTGTGCTAGAGAAAACCTAGTAGAAGTAGGATCCCATACCCTCTACGGTAATAGGTGAAATTTTACATGCCTCCATTTTAGATTCTTTTCTTTTCAACACAGTGGATTCCCATAGTTTTATATATTTCCCAATTATAGAGAGCATTGAGCTCTATATCTTTACATATGCTGATATATGGACATTGGTCACATCGTTAAGGACTAGAATAACAAGTGTATGTCAGTGCAAGAAGTTCCCTCTTGAAGTTAGTCGGTGTCACATATATAGTGACCTTTATGTCTTAGAGATGACGGTCTATGACAACATTCTCATATTGGATTGGTTAGTTCCTTTTTAGGTAGTTATCGATTTCTATCATCATAGGGTGAGTTTCACGTCACTAGAGGGAGGATCTGTAACACCCTGAGATTTTATGTGATATAATATTTTTTATTTATTTTATTTCTTGTGTTGTACGCTACCCCAGGATTAGATTGCACTATATGCAAGACCATATTATCTTGTATTATACACAAAACTATTCTTGGCTTGAGTTGCAAAAAATTTCAAGTTCTTTTGATAGAATTCATTTCATGCAACATTGTGTTTTGATTTTGTTCTATTTATAAATGAAATAAGACTTTATTATGTTTTACGCAATAGTAAAGGATGCTTTAACTACACGTAACACTAACTTTTCTTGTGTTACAGGAAAGAGAGGCCTTCCTCGATAGCTTTCATTGTACGCGATATCGTGTTTCACTAATAAAAGATAAATTATTAAAATATTATTATTTAATAGGATAGAAACTAGTCACTATGAATAGTATTAACCATACTTTTAATTTTACAACATTATAATTCATCTTACACATTTTCTAAAACATTGTATGGGAACAAAACTAATTTTTTTTGAAGAAATATGTATTTTTTAAAAAAGCATTTTGGCCACCTTTTGATAGCACACCGATTTTTAATCTAGTTTTTAACACATTTATAAGATCAATTTGACAAAATAATCTTATTATTTATAATCAAGGTATAATAATGTACTTTGGATGCATTTTTTATAATTTTTTTAAAACTTTCTTATATTGTTGAATAGTAAAAATACGCTATATTTTAATTATAACAATCATTTTTCATTGAGATAATTTACATAGTTAAATTATAAAATTTAATGGTTTTATTGTATAAATAGAATATATTTTTAAATTTTATATATAATATATTTTATGTTCATTATTTTTACATTGAGTTTATTGGTTAAACAATTCAATATTTTTTAATATGTTAAATTTTAATACCTATTTTATCAACAACAAGATTACATTTAAATTAATTACTACAAATTCTATGTTTTGAATTTGTAAAAATTGATTTGTTATATGGAATCAAGAGGTATAAATTGTGTGAATATGAACCTTTTAATTTTGGACATTAGGAATAGTAAATTCTGTAATTATTTTATTTAGATGGTTGAAGGGTAAATCTAGTAAATAAGGTGAACAAAATAGTAATTTAATAATATAAAAGTACACTAAAACATGTCCAAATCCTATTGGTTGAGATAGTTCTAACCATGGTAATCCTTGGGTCGAATTTGGAACCCCATGGATAAATAATTTAATGTAAGGATTATAATAACCAAAACATGTATCATTTACTAAATTGATTTTAATATTGGATTAGTTAACTGATCTCTATGTATATTAATTATTTTGGAAAGGCTAATATTATTTCCAACATCATTATATTTTATTTATATTTTTAAGAAATTATATAAGAATATTTACTTATGACACAATGATGATGTAGTGATTACCTCATTAATGACTGATTCAAATAAATGAGTTTATAACTCTTTAAATAAATTTAATTTGAACATTTTGATGTCATACATGATTCTTTGGATGATATTGACATATTAGGGAAGATCATATGCCTTTGGTTCGATGTATATGGTTTTTATGATCTTTTAAAAAATCCATGTATGAATATTATCCAAAAAATATAATTCAAAATGTAAAATAGCATATTAAATTATATTAAATTCATAAAAATATATGATTCAGCCAAATGGTTAATATATGTCCAAATATGGAATCAATAACATTTTTGGTTCTTGTTTTACATGATATGGTAATAACATAAACCTATAATGTGTAAATAACATGATCTCATTGTATGATTAAAAGGTGTAAGTTAATGGTTAAACCAAAACGATAAGGATATAAAAATATTATAAACTTGTCTACAAATTATTGGATGATGTGTATTCTATCCAATACCATTGTATCTTAGAATTAGATAAGTTCTTCACTATTTTAAATCCAAATTGAATTTATAATAAATTAATATTTTATGACTCTCATGATGATCCCCATCCACTCTTATAAAAGGTAACCTCATCTATCTCTTATTCACTCTATTTTGGGCATTATATCTCAGTCAAAAACTGTCCATTTCACTTTTCAACATACCTAGAATCTTTCTAGCAGTACCAGTCTTCTCAAAAGATCATATATACTTCCCTATGACAAAATTTAAAGAGGGAGAGTCAAAGAAGAGGTAATATCTTCTACCGATTTTTGGAAACTTGTTTCTTCTTCTACTTACTCTTATTTAGTTGTTTCATTATAAAATAATTAAATTAGTATCAATAATATAATGACATGTTATTATAAATATAAAACAAAACTATTTCACCTTCAATCCATTCTATGGAAAAAAAATCATTGCTCGTGTGTACGTATGAATTTCCATCTCCAAACAGTGGTGTAATATATTTTTCACCACCAACATACTTGGATGGGTAGAATACGGGAAATAATAACTATAATTGATTATTATAACATTATTATAATTCTTATATATTATACATCATCAACAATAATGGGAAAGATATCATTTCTCTTACGTACATATGACTTATTGTCTCCAAATCGTGATGAGATTCATTCTCCATGTAAACAAATCAAGAATGATTATAAAGTATATATTATTAATAATTATGGAATGTATTAAATACTAATTATAATTTTTTATGTGCTTATATATTTATTTTTCATTTACATACTTCGAATCAATTTAATAAGGAAACAAAAACAGTGTTCATGTATACATACGGCTTACCGTCCCCATTAACAGTGTCTTCCATTCCATTTATCGATCTATTATATATATGTATATACATAATATATTGGATATATAAATCAATTTCTAGATTATTCAAGTATGTAATTCAGTATCTATGTAATCATTTAAATAATTACAAGTCCAAACATGTATGATAAATGAAACGTTTAATACCCAAAACGTTACATTAATAAGGAATTGACAAATGATTGGGTAATAAAATCTCATACGTTAAACATATATGATATCATGAATATTATTATGGTTCTATTAAAATTTTATAATATGTTTATACCCAATAAAATGATGTTTCAGACACATATAGAAGCAATCAGACCTATTGTTTGGATTAATTTTTCAATCACATTTTTAGCTGCGAGTTTTTATAAATTAGTATTTTCGGGGGATATAATTATCATCCATATCCATGTTTTATAAAAATTTATTCATATAATGTTTACTATCCTTTTATTTATGTTTAATGTCAATTTATTACATTTATGACTTTAACTACATGTTATGGAAGGAATCCTTTTTTGGTTACCATATGTGGTACTTTTTGACCATTCGGCTAAATGTACGATAAGAAATATATTTTTAACATATATTACATGAAAAAAAATTTATGTCTTCCTATCGGATTATTTCCATGAAGTTTTCTATGAAAAATTTCATGTTTATTATAAAATAAATTCATTTCTAATAAAATTTCATGGCATTTTTATAAACGAAAACGTTTTTATAGATGAAATGATTTTGTCCTTATGAATTAAGTTCAAGTGTTTTATCAAAATTATTTTCTTTATAAGATAAAATAGGATTATGTTTATATCCCTATTATTTATTTTATTTTATTATGTTTATTTTGGAATTATTTTTGACATGTCCATTTATATTATATATATTATTTTATGATAACATGCTGTTTAAGAATTCTATTTTATTTCATATATTTTGATATGTTGAAAGATATATGTTTTGGGGAATGTATAATTAAGATTTTATTATGAGATGTATCAGAACTATATCTCCTTCCAATGAATGGGATAAATATTTATATCACATGTGATAAACAAGACTGGAACTACATGTAAATCTGGATTAGTAATTCAGGGTCAGAACGACATCTACACTCACCTCAGTGATGGACTTCATCCACTCTGATGGTATTGGCAGTAATACCATGGATACTATGGAAATAATATTATGTACTTATTATTTTTCCAAAATTACATGTTTTATGAAAATTATATTCTATCATGGTTAATGTTACTTTATGTTATATTTCAAATATAATACCACAATTTATTTCATGACTCACAATTTTGATGATTAAAAATTAAGTTCACGTTTTTTCATTCAAATGTATATGGTTTGTTTTATGTACACAATTTTTACCCTTACTGGGCATTTGAGATTACCTTTTTTATGTTTTTATTTCCACCGATAACAATGAACGGTTTTAGGTATGGAAACAAAATGTGAAAATCTTTATGAGATATATTTACGATCATTACCCATGACTAGAAGATTATGTTCCCTGTGTCCAATGACACTAATCTAACACGGTCATTGGATTTCTGTTTTTTTTTCATGTATTACGTATTCCAAAAAAATAATATAATGTCCAGAAACGTCTTGTTATGGTCTCTAATTTTGATACCAGAGCAATATTTTAGTCAACCTTTGGGAACTATGATTTGAAAACTATAGTGATATACCTATATATATTTATAAGGTATGTATAGGGATGTGACAAAGGAAAAGTATAATTATAGGTGATAATCTATGAATTATGGTAATGATCATAAATAAGCCTGGAATAATCCAAGTATTTCATAAATGAAATGCACTCCCCCTAAATTATGTTGTGTTTTAGAATTATTTTTTCCTCTCGCACTATTATTTTTGAGTTTTAGTCAATGGAGGGAACAAGAAGAAATTGGGTAAACATTGAATCTGATGAAAAAGTTGGTGACTATGAGCAATGAAATTTTTTAATTGCTAGAGTGAATGATATTTTGATTGTGTTTAATTAGTCGCAACAGAATATAATTAACAAGGTGAGCTTTAGTGGTATTCCCATGTCATTGAGAAAAAGGAAGATGAACATTCATGCATATTCCCATGGTGAGGAACATAGAGTATTGCAGATTTAGATTCATACATATCATGAATAAGGGAAGAAAAACCTGGTGTAATACCTCAAATGGAATAGAAGATGTTATCTCGATGGGAAAAAGGGTTATAGAGTGACTATTTATTATAGAGTTCATTGCCTCGTTTGTGGAAAACATGGGCATTACCCAAGTAAATGCCCAGACATAAGGATATGCTTCTATGAAAAGGATGAACTTTTTACCTAACTACTAATAAACTGGAATAATTGAATTATTTATGTATTTGAATCCATGAATTATTAATGGTGAATTATATAAAAGTTATCAGTTGTTGTTTTTCTCGATGTATTTTCAAGAATATGTTGAATTGTTATAATGGATAAGAATAATGATTTAATTAAATGGTGATATTCCTTAGAAACACATGATTATGGGAAGGATAACCCTTAATAAGGGCATGATGTTGAGATTATTATATTTTTATAATGATATTTTTGGGTGATATTAGTTACTTTGGAATCTTTTAAGGATTTGTTGAAATGCAGGTTATGTTGTCACGAATGTAGTATAAAACCTCTCATGACTTAAAGAATATATCCAATATGTTTTGTTAAATGAAAAAAAATAATGTTTTGAATAAGGATATACGTTAATTTAGGTTGTTACCATTTCTCAAAATAATTCATGATAAAGCAATTTTTTTTTGAATGTGACCAAAATGATATATCTTATGATTTATGGGTGATAAATGATGGTATTCACTTGGTTGTTATATGAACATTCTGGTAATTGATTTTATTGTACAATGATATTGGAAGGATGTATCTTGGATAATCCTAAATGATGCAAGGGATTATGTTGGACATCAGATGGTATTGTTTAAAGCAATAAATTTTTTTAAATTATTTTTGGAATTTTATAATAGTATAATTTTAGAAAAAGGACAACCTACATAATGGGAAAAAACCCATCGCATCGGACAAGGATGCGGGAATCAAACCCCCAACCTAAGTGTGAGAGGACCTTATATCTTACCACTAATCTATAGGAATCAATGGTTAGTAAAAATTAGATAAAGTTTATTTAATGGTATGATAGATGAAGTATAAGTCCATTTTGGAACCATATATGATTACTCTCACCATCGATGAACTTTTGTAAATTTAATAACTTCTGCTATCATATTTTGAGAGAGAAGTTTGTAATGACATATAATTCTATATCATTATATATTTACATTTCAAGAATTAAAAATTCAACTTCATTTATTTAAATATGACAAGAAGTGAAAATTGTTCAACGCACATAAAACAATGAGATTATACAAAAAACAAGTAAGAATTTATTCTCATGAAAATTTCATAAACATTTTTGAAAGGATGATGGAATCCAAAAAATTTATCCTATTACCTTATTAGATAATTAATCATATTATCTATAAAATAATCACAGATTTATGAATTTTTTGCAGTTAACTTTTTCTAATCCTTATTCTCTACCACTATCCATCAGAACATGATGGTTATATTTATATCCCATATACAAGATTTCACTTACCACCTATGTACTCCTATGTTTGAAACTAATGAGGAGTTAATTTAGGTAACCATTATGTTTCAAACCATTATTTTAAAAAATAAGATTTAGAATTCCTATTTATGTTGTGGGTTTCTATGAAATAATCTTTTATGTTGTAAACCATTTATAACCCCAATGAATTTTATGGACGAAATTCATTTTAAGGGAAGTTGAATGAAACACCCAAATATTTTATGATATATATTGTTTTTAATTTCTTTTGTATCTTATGTTGTATGCTACACCATGATTTTCTTGCCCAATACGCAACATTGTATTAGCTTGCAGTATACGCAACATCATTCTTGGATTGTGTTGTACAAAATTTTAATTTATTTTGATAAAAGTAATTTCCCACAACACTGAGTGTATATTTTGTTCAATGTATTAATGAACTAATCATTTTTATTTTATATGGAACACCAATTAAATCTTTCACTACATGAGACAATAACTTGTCTTGTGTTACACGCAAGAGCGACCTTCCTCGATATCTTTCATTGTACACGATACCGAGTTTCCCAAAACAATGTTATATTATTGAAATATTATTATTTAATGCGATATAAACTATCCTTTATAAATTTTTTTAACCACAAATTGAATTGTATAACATTATCATTCATCTTACACATGTTCTAGAACATGTTATGAGAAATATTCCAATATTTCAAATATAATTAGTATTTCTCAAAAAAAAATGTAGTTCGACCAGCTTTTGATGTCGAACCCATTTTAAATATAGTTTTTGAAACGTTTATATATTAAATATGACAAAATATACTTTTTAATTGTAATCAATATATAGTAATTTAATTTCAATTTTTTTATATATATCTGAAAACATTCTTATTTTGATGAATGGTAAAAATACACAAAATTTTAATTAGAAACAACATTTTTTCATTAAGATAATTTATATTGTTAAATTATAAAATTTATTTGTTTTAATGTATAAATATAAAATATTTTTACCATTTTAAATAATTTATGTTATTATAATTAATTATACATTATATTTATAGGTAATAATATTTCAATCTTTTTCAATGATTCAACTATTAAAACATGTTTTCTAAACTACATGATTAATTTATTATTAATTATTGAAAATTATGTGTATTTAATTTGGGAAAATGGATTCTATATTTGTAATTAGAAGGACTAAATTGTTTGAATATTATCCTTTTATATTTAGCTATTATGAATATTACCTTCATTAATTATTTTATTTACCATGGTAAACGGGTAAATTTGGTAAAAAAAGATAACAGAATAATACTGTAGTAATATAAAACTACCCTAAAATGTGTCTTAATCCAATTGAATGATATAATTCCAACCATGGGATTCCATGGGTCGATTTGGGGACCACATGGATTCACATGGATTTGTAAATGACATTTTATAAAAATTAATTAAATGTAATTATAATTACAACCTAAACATATATCTTTTTCTAAAGTTATTTTCATATAGGTTTATATAAATGATTTATATGTATATAAATATTCATTGAATATATAAACCAATTTCATATATCATGATAGTTTATTTATAATTTCAAGAAATCAGATTAATATATTTATGTATTACACAATTATGATATTATGATTATCTCATTAATGAATGATTCAAATAAATGAGCTTATAAATATTAAAAGAAGTTAATTTTAACATTTTGATGTCATACATGAATTATTGGATTAAATTGACATATTAAAGATGATTTCATTCCTTCGGATCTAAGTAATACATTTTTTAATTATTAAAAAATGCATTTATTAATAGTTTCCATAATTAACATAATTCAGAACATAGAATATAAAATAGTTTATTAAATTATATTAAATTCATAAAAATATAATATGGGTCCAAATATTTAATATAAGACCAAATATGTCGTAAATATCTTTTTGTGGGTCTTTTCACATGATATAATAATTACATTAACCCATAATGTGGAAATAAAATGATATCATGGTATGATTAAAAATGTAAACTAATGGTTAAATAAAAAAGATAAGGATAAAAAAATATTCAAAAAATTCTAAACATTTATTTGATGACAGGTATTAAAAAAACATATTATATTTTAATTTAATATGTTTTCAACCATTTGAAATTTAAATGAATTTATAATATATTAATATTCACAGACTTTCCACAAGTACCCCCTCCTCTCATACAAAATGGCCCCTCCTCCCACACCTCTTCACTCCATTTTGAGCCTTCAAGATCTGTTAAAACCTACACATTTCTCTACTAAATGTACCTAGATACATTCTAGTAGTTTTTTATTCTTATAATACCATCTCTAATTCCCTAAGAAGATGTTGAAAGGAAGAACGTCGTGGAAGAGATAATCTCTGCCACCGATCCATTCAAATTTATTTCTTCTTCTACTTGTTCTCCATTAGTTAATTAATTATAATGTAACAACATTATTATAAATCATTTACTGATATGTTTTTATAAATATTAAAATCATTATTTTACCTCCTATCCATCCTATGATAAACAAAATTGCTGCTTGTGTGTAACTTAGGATTACAGTCTCCACACCATGATGTAATCTGTATTTCACCCCACCTCACATGGATGGGAATAATGTTGGAAATAATAAATATATATGATTATAATAACAAAATAATTCTTTTGAGATATTATACACCATCCAATTCCATAATTTTCAACAAATATGGGAATAATATCATCCCTCGGGCGTACATACGACTTATCATCTCCACGACGCGATTTGATTCATTATTTATGTTAACTATTAAAGAATGGTTATAATGTATATATAGTATATAATCATGAAAAATATGAAATAATAATAAGACTGGATATATATATATATATATATATATTATTTACTTACTTCCATTCAATTTAATAAGGAATTGAAAACAACATTCATGCGTACGTACGACCTACCATCTCTATGAACAGTTCCTTCCATTCCATTTATTGATATATTATATATATTTATATAATGAATATATATGATATAAAAATCATGTTTTACATTTTTTATGTTAGTAAATCATGGTCTAATTAATCATATTAAGAGTAACAAGTCTAATCATGTATGATAAATGAAACAATTATTAACCAAAATGTTGCTTTATCATAGAATTGACGAATGGACGGGTAATAGAAAGTCATAAGTGAATCATATATGATATCATAAATATTATTATGGTTTAATAACATGTTAATAATATATATAAACACATTATACAAGAGTTTGTGACACATAGAGAAGAAATCAGACCAAAGGTAAGGGATAATTTTAAAATATATTTTTATCTGAGATTATTTACAGTTAATGATTTTCTAGGGATATATTTATCATCCATGTCAATGTTTTATAAATTATTTTAATTTAATGTTTAATATTCCTCAATGTATGTTTAAATTAGGTTTTACCATTTTTTGACTTTTACTTCATGGTATGGATGGAATCTTTCTTTTGATTACCATACATGAACTTTTTAAATTTTCTAGTAAAAGTACGAGGGGAATTTTTTTTAAGGTATATGGTGTTAAAAAAATTAAATTATAATAATGTATTACTTAAATGAAGCTTCTTATAAAATATTTTCAGTTTATTTTCAACAAAATTACTTTTTTTAAATTGCATGACATTCTGTGAAATGAAAATGTTTTTATATATGAAATGATATTTTCCTCATGAATTAAGTTCAAGTGTTTTATCAAAATTATCTTCTATATAAGATGACATGGGGTTATGTTTATATCCCAATATTTAATTTTACTGGATTATTTTTATGATGGAATTATTTTTATGAAGTACATTTTCATAATATTGATTTTGTTTATGGTATGATGTTTATGAATCCCATTTTATTTCATGTGTTAGCCTTTACAGAATGATTTATGTTTTGTGGAACTTATAAGAATGATTTCTTTATGAGATGGGTGGGACCTATATCTCCCTCCACTTCATTGGGTAATGAATTTTATCTCATGAGATTGACATGGCACTAATGAACAATTAATCTGGTTCAGTAATACAGGGATGGAACCACAAGTAAACATGATTCAGTAATGGATATCATCCACTATGGTGGTATTAGCAGTGATGCCTTGGCTTTTATAGAAATAATATTATGTGCTTATTAATCTTCCACCACTACAAGTTTTATTCCACTGCTATTCTATCATCGTTAATGTTCTTTTATGATCTATGCCTTACATACTACCAAGGTTTTTTCAATGAATTATTATTTTAATGTTTAAACGTTATTTTAATGTTTTTTACTTTCAAATATATATGGTTTGTTTTATATCCTCAATTTTTACCCTTATTAAGCATTTTGGCTCACCCATTTTATGTTTTCTTTTCCCCAGGATATAATTAAAGGTTTTATGTAGCAAAACAAATGGGAAGATATTTATGGGGGATGTCGATTATATTTAACCATGATTAGAAGATTATGTTCCATGCTTCCAAATACACTATACTAATACTGTCTTTGGGAATCTATTTTCATGTATTAAGTATTCCTCAGAAGTAAGTAATGATCATGTACATCAAGTTATGGTATATATAGGATCATTTCTACATGTGGCCGAGTGGGATGTGAAAGAAGGCATAAATGGACCCAAGCATCATTGGTTTGGGGGAGTTACAAACTAGATAGCCAGTCTGTGCCAGGAAGACTAGTGGACTTCACATATAGAATTTTGTTCAGTGGTCGGACATTTTAGATATGTCGTTCCAAAGGAAATTTTTGGTTTTCCTCCATTGAAATAGGTAGAATATTCTATTGAGCTTGTTCTAGGAGAAGAACTATTGTCCATTTTCCCTAATAGGATGGATACATGAGTTGCCTAAGCACAAGAAGTAGTTTGAGGAGTTACATGAATAGGGTTTCATCTGTCCTAGTACTTCTCCATGGAGTTTTTATATCATTGTTTGCGGAAATTTCATTTTGTACCCTTAGACATTGTGTGAATTATCCAAAACTGATCTAGTTGATAGTCAAGAACTGATATCCCTTGTCGAGTATTAACGATCTATTTATCCAGCTTTGAGAAGCCTTGGTGTTATTAAAGATTAAATTGAGGTCCAATTTTCATTAGTTGAGCATTAGACCATTATATATACCACTTAATTACATTCTTTGCCTTTATGGTCTATATGATTTTGTGGTTAGTTTGTTCAGTCTAAAAAACATGCCTATAGTTTTATGGAACTGATGAACTGAGTGTTCCATCAATACTTGGATTCTATTATGGTGGATTTTTTGAATGATATAACGATGTGTAGTCACACTCAACCCGACCATGATACCCATCTTGAGATCATTTTGAGTACACTGAGTTAAAATCAGTAATATGCTAATCTCTCAAAATTCCACTTTTGGATGGACCAGATTCACTTATTGGGTCATGTTATCTCGGAGACAGAAGTATCAACTGACCTAGATAAAGTGAGATCAGTAGTTTCTTGGAAGCATATAAAAAATGTTCTTGGTGTAAAGAGGTATCTAGGGTATTCCGGTTACTAAAATCATTTTATGCAAGAATTTTCTCTCTTAGGAGTTCCACTAACGGGCCTAAATATTAAGGGTTCAATGTACTTGTAAATATATTCTTGTGATTCAACCTTCCACAATATGATGGTCAGGTTGACTTCTGCACTGATACTATTTTTTTCAGAGAAGCACAAGAGCTATATTATTTTATGTGATTCATCGGGTATGGGGTTGGGAGAAATTATTATGTAGTGAGAAGGATACATTTCATTCGTGTCTTGACATTTGAAACAACATGAGAGGAATTACCCAATGTATGATCTTGAGTTTGTTTTAGTTGTTCATTCATTATGCTTATAAAGATATTATTAGTTTGGATAGAATTGTTTTATTTTCATTGACCAAAAAAATATCATGTATATCTTCACTCAGTGCGATCTGAATTTGAGATAGCAGAGGTGGGTATTGTACCTTGAGTTCATTGATTTCGAGCATGCCCACACTCCTGGGAAATGAAAGGAAGTGGATGATGTGTTGAGAAGGAGGAATCATATACAAGCAATTTAGGAGGCTATTAGTGAGTGGAAGCTTATGGAACTATTATATGAGATGCATTTGGAGGGGCATGACAAACAGGGGCATATGTTTATTTCCTCGGTAACTACTACCTATTGAATTCACGATCGAGTGAAAACAAGGAAGATATCAGATGATAAAGGCCTAGTTTTATGCGAGAGTGTGTTAGTAGAGGAACCAATTCCTGGATAGACCTTTGGTGAGTATGTGACCATATATCTTCATTGGCGAGTATGGGTTTCTGTAGACATAAGTGAGGAGAATTTGTGGGATTTTCAATACTCAGTTTGGTAATTTCATCCTAGTGTCACCAAGATGTATTGAGATCTACACCGTCAGTATTAGTGTCCCAGAATGAAGAGAGATGTTGCTAGTTTTGGGGGGTGGTGTTCCCCCTCTCAGCAGGTAAAGGAGGATCATCCGCAACCAGTAGGGCTTTTGCAACAGTTTCTCATTCACATGTCGATGTGTAATGATATCTCAATGGTCTTCGTGATATGTTTTTTGAGGATGCCTCAAGGGAAAGATGCAGTTTTGGTTGTCATTAAAAGACTCATGAAGGTTGAACACTTCATAACAATCTATGAGACCTTCATGGTTGATGAGTTGGGATGGTTTTACATCTATGTGATTTTACATTTACTTTGGTTACTACACTATATCATTTTAGATAGGGACATTTGTTTTACTTCTCGGGTTTGGAAGGAACTATAAGGGGCTTTGGGAACACAGGTACTTCAGAGTACAACTTACCATTCCCAGATGGATGTCCAATCCAAGCATACAATTTTGGTGATTAAAGTCATTCTTTGAGAATGCATCATAGGTTTCAGAGTATTGGGGATAAGCTCATACCTCTGGTGTAGTATTCATAAAATAATAGTTTCTAGGAAACTATTCAGATTGAACCATATATAGTTTTGTACTATAGGCCATTCTTATCACCCCTATGATGGATGGAGGTTGGAGAGGTCGTAATTCTAGGATCTTGTCTTGTCTAGGAGACCGCTAAGTATGTGGAGTTGATTTAGATGTGGATGGCTACTTCATAGTCACGACAACATTCTTATATTGATCGGCAGAGATGACCGCTGGAGTTTGAGGTTAGAGATCATGTTTTCATATGTGTCACACCATGGATGGGACACATGAGGATAAGGAGACTGTAAAATATTTCACTAAGATACATCATGCTATTTATGGTTATGGAGTTGGGCTGGTTTCCTATCATTTTTAATTCCCTTAGAGGCGCCAGGATATACACAATTTCTTCAACGTTTCTCACTTACGGTGTTAGTTATCACACCTATCTCATGTTATCCACCCTAAAGGGGATGAGTTAGTGGTGGAAGCCTCAATCGAGGAGCATCCTGTCCTGATCATTGATCGAATAAAAAAAGTACTTCATGGTCGGTATGTCCCTCTAGTATGGTTTCTATGGTAGCATGGGTAAGTACATGATCAGACTTGGGAGAGATAGACTGATGTTTGATCATACTTCCTAGAGTTGTTCAAAAATTCTTCTTGATGTCCTTATTAGGAAAATTTGGGGATGATTTTTGTTAAGGGGATGTTTTTAAGAACCTAGATCTTTATTTTTAAGTATGAATATTGATTTAAAGAGTTATGTGGAAAACTGTAGAATCTAGAAATTTATGAAGTACAGGTCGTGTACTATGGACTACACATTATGTATCTGGTTTCTAAGGGTTTCCATGCACTGGTCGTGTAACGTCCGAGTACATGGTTGTGTGTGGTGAACTTGAGACATCCTAAATCAAGGCCCAGTTAAGGCCTATACACACTGTGTATCCTTCTATAACACACCATGTGTTTTTATTTTTAATTGTTATATCAGACCCAGGTCGCGTTTCATCGACAAAACCGTCTTGTTCAAGAATTGTCTTGTCTTGGATGGGTAGATATCATAGATTATTCTCCAAGCCCCTGTTTACCTGTTCATTCTCTGAATCAAACACTTTTTATTATGTTGGAATCACCACAATGAGTTCTTATTTCTTCTTGAGCATCTCATATTGATTTCATCTCCTTCGTGATATATTCAGGGTTGAACGTTTTTCATATTTTTGTACATTTATAGAATTATAGGTCGATTCAATGGATGAGGTTCAACTATATTGATCTTACAACATTGAGGTAGGTGGATGTGCAATTTAATATATGTCTTTGATTTATATGTGCCAAAAGTTCATAATAACCTAGTTTAGTTAATTTTGTGTTTTAGTAATTTAACCCTATTAATGAATTTTATGCTTTGTTTGCTTGAGTAAGGGTGTTTGTTTATGAATAAGGGTTATTACCTGGGTGTGTATTCATTTTCCCTTGTTTGATTTAAATTTGTAATTTGGTATAGAACTTACTAATAGGATGTTATGTTCTCCTTTCCTATTGCTGTTAGGATGGAGTAATTTATATGACATGCTTTTGATTTGAAATCTAGATTATTTTCTATGTAGTATTTGAGATATACATTGGCTTCAGGATATCATTTGTGCATGATTGTATTACACAGGTCTGTGGGAACATGGTGTAGTGAAACCATATGGAGAATTTATGACGAGGGCTTCACCAGAGTGTCTGTTATACTTTTCATGTTACGATACCATAGGGGGGATTGACGTTGAGTGCTATTTTGGGGTGTCTATAGTATATTGTTACAAGAACACAAGTGTAATTATTATTGTGTGCTTCTTCATATAGTTTGTATCTTTATTTTATAATACCACAGGTGGAATTGATGGTGATTTCTTTCTCAGAGAGTCATTGTTATCATGAGGCTGAAGGGGTTTGAATTTTTGAGCTTTCCCCAAGGGTATTTATATATTTATTGTTTAAATGATATGTTGAACCATATGGGATATACTATGAGAAATTTCTTATATTGTTTCTTGAAAATCATTGGTTGAATAATTAATATATTTAAATAAATTTACTATGAAACTGTAATATTGTTTACTTCTTAATACTTCTTTGTTTGTTACTTCATTTTCTATATTTCCTATTATATATATTCACTGATAGTTAGACATAGATCTTCAGGTGGTTGCCTACTAAGAATCATCTCACACCCTTCTTGGGTCATGTTTTTTGGCCCAAACATCTTATATTATTCCAGGTACAGATATTGGAAATAATCCTTCTACATTAGGTACATGATTGATATGGAGCTAGAGAGCATGGGACCAAGTTCAAGCTTGTGATGATGGTAGTGTTATTTGTTTTCATTGTACATTTGTTTAGTACTATATTTCTAGCATTGTAAATTAATTTACTACTTTCCTAGACACAAGTGACATGAAACATTTTTATGTGTGTTGTAGTTGTTTTTTTACCTTATGTATTCCACTATTTACATATTGTATAGTATTACTTCTTCATCTATTGTATAATATTGTTATTTTGCAGTGCTACTCGGCCAATGAGGGTATAATTTTCCCAATATCACACCAATAACCCTCACTGCAAATCAGAAGCCTCTGGCATTTAGGGAAATGTGCTTGAGGCCTTGTGACCAAATAGATACAAGGCACCTTTGGGAGGCACCCAGAACTAGGTCATTACATCAATTTATAATTCTATGTGTCTATAATATAAATTTCTTAACAAGCCCTTGTAAAATGAAAATTATTATTATAACCTTAAACACATTAAATAATTTTTTTATGTTTTTTAAAATCATTAATACAGAAAAATAAGCTGACATTATTAAATAATTATAATAATTTTTATTCCAAATATGTATTATTTTAAATCATATTTAACTAACTAAACTGGAAAATTTAAAGATAAAATTAATCCACAAAACATGTTGAAAATGGATATAAAAAAATGAATTTTGTATACATAAAACAGTCTTGTATTAACAATATGAAGTGTAATTATAATTATAAAGATTTATGTTAATATAGTTAAATATATACTTTATATATTTCATTTATAAAACTAATTATTAATCATTATTATAATTATTTTAAATGGATAGATATTTTTTCTTATTTAAAATCAATTGATTTCTGAAAAATATATCATTAAGATCCAAATTTTTATATCTACATTTTATCTAACTGAAATTTAATATATTTATAATTATATATACTATTTAATATTTTGAATTGTAAAATACTATATTTTTAAAATTTTCATAAAATATTGTTTATATGGGAAAAATTCAATGACTCATTCTTGCATTATTTGACTAAGTAATATTAAAATAGATATTAATCCAACTTGTAACACCCCAATATTCCATTATAAATTTTCCTTTGAATAATATAATAACATGTGATGTACACATCACCAAGTTCATGCACACCACAACATATGAAATTGACCATATAAAAAACAGTTAAGAATAGTAATACCCAATTTTTTAAATTTTAATATTTTATTTTTACAAATGAAATTCATTTTGGGATATTTAATATCAAAATTATTTTAGTTATAATATTTGTTATTTTCAGAAAACATTCATATTGTGATGAACAGTGAAAAATACTAAATTTTATTTAAAAACAAAAATTTTAATTGAAATAATTTACAGTGTTAAATTTTAAATATGAGATGTTTTAAAGTATCATTATATAATATTTTTATCATTTAATGTAATTTAGGTTATTTTATGTAATTTCAATTTTAGATTTCAAATAAACACATTTCAATCATTTGATAGTTTTTACTTCTTCAAAACCCGCTTTTTGGTTTTGACTAAAAAAATTAATTTTTAATTATTTTACTCAACATATTTTTTTGGAATTTGGAAAACTGGATACCATATTTAGGATCAAGAGGTCCAAAATGTGAAAATATGTATATTTTATTTTTATACATTATGAATTTCATCATTAGTAATTATTTTATTTATCATGGTTAAAGGGTAAATCCGGTAAGTAAGGGTAAAAAATAATATTATAATAATATTAAATTATCCCAACATGTGTGCTAACCTTATGGTACGATACATAAAAAAGCATGGGAATCCATGTGATAGTTGTGGGACCCCATGGAGACACTTTTAAGTGAAAATGACACTAAAATTTAATTTTATGATTAAAGAAATGTAACATAAAAATATATGTTTTAGTAAAAAAAATATATGATATTATATAATTGTTATCATCAAATATAAATAGTCATTATAAAGAAAATAATTTCTTACATCATGATTTTTTATTTATTATTTTTATACATAAGATATATATATTTATTTATGACACAATAATGATGTTGTATTGTCTTTATTAATCAAATAACGAAAAAAATGATTTTTTAAATATTAAAATAAATATAATTTTAAATTTTTGATTCAATATATGAATTTTTTAGCGTAATATTAAATTTCAGGGTTAATTAAATTTCTTTTTTATAATTAATAAATTTATGAGGTATTTCAAAAAAAACAAAATACTAAATAGTGTCAAAATTGACATAAATAGGTTTTTAAAACCAATACTATTTTATTAATTGAAATACTATTCATAATAATATAGGGCTCATCCAAAAGAATTATATAATGATAGATATTTCATTAATGAATCACTTGTTGTTCTCATGGTATTTTATTGTATTTTTTTCAACCATGTAATTTAAAAATACAAGAATGCATTGTAAAAGTTAATCTATTTAACTAAGAGTTAAATCTAAACAATAAGGTTAACATGGTGACATAAAATTTTCTAAAACCAATTGTTTTAGATTAGCTGGACCCATCCCAACCTTATCCATGAAATAAATTATCTTGGAGCCATTAAGAACTAAATTTTTTTTATAATAAAATAATATTTCTTATTTTTTGTAAAGTGACCCTCGCCTCTCTTATAAATGGGAACTTCCACTTACCTCATAATAACATGTCCAAATCCATTTGTCTTGGACAAAACTTATTAAAATATCATCCAAACTATTGTCACTTAATTTTATATGTCTTACTTTGATATTAATGCAAACCTGTGTATCCATTTTTTTAGAATAAAAAGGAAACACCCGAAGAAGACGTAATTATTTCATCACCTCTTCAAAGTTATTTTCTTATTCTACTTCCTCATTATTTGTTATTTCCATAATAAAAAAACAATAATGTATATTATAAATACTTAGATATTATTATAAATATGTTACAACCATAGTTATTATTCTATCCATCATATGAATGAAAAAGACACCATACGAGCATACATATAGCTTAACATCTCCATGTTGGTGTATAATTTGTTATTAAACACTTCATTATTTGGATAAGTATAATAATAAGTATAATTGATGTAAATATAACATGTTAATGTATCTTTACATATAATATACCATCCTACTACATATTATATTACAATCAATAGAATGATATTGTTGCTCGTGCGTACGTACGACTTACCGCCTCCATGACGCGATGTAAATTTGTTCCCTATCATAACCATTAAAGAATAATTTTAATTAGATTATTAAAAATAATTTTTAAATAATTATAATCATTGGTATATGAATCAAATAAATCCAATCCATAACAAACAAGACTTATGTAACAAAACATATAATGGGAAATTAATTAGTTAACCCTTGAAAGAATGATACAAATGAAATATTCTTAATATAGAACTATTGAAGGATCATATATGATATCATATTTATGTATGTGGTTCTTGTATAATTTTATAACATTAATTTAATCATTATATAAGAGTTTATCTTACCCTTGAATATGGAAAATCATACGGTAATAGTTAATTTTACAACATCGTTTTTATCTGAGGTTTTTTATACATAATTATCTGGTAGTAATTTTTTATCATCCACATCCAAGTCTATTAAGAATGTATTTCAAAACCTTTTTTACTATTTCCTAGAATATGGGTTAATGTAATTTATAAACTTTTTTGAAATTTTATAAATTTTTTTGGAAGGAACCTTTAGATCATTTTCCAAACAAGGCACTTATGACTTTTTTGACATATTAAAGTATGTATGTTTTTTAACTTATATGGCGGGTGAAGCTATTTTCACCCATTATAACTCCTTTTATGCGTCCCTTTTTTATAAGAATATGATCATAATAAAATTTTTTCTTTAATAATTATGTGATTTTAAATGATTTCAAAATATAAATAGATATTTCTCTAAAATAGTTTTGGTTTCATCTATTTCAACATCCTTTATAGTATTTTATGCTTATTTGAAGTTTATTTATAATGATTCTATATTCCATATTTTATTGATGGTTTTGTGATATGTTTGATTGTGGATGTTCTATTTTTCTCCATTAATGGTTTACAGATAAATTTTTTACTTTTCATATTCTAGTTTTAATACAAATGTTTATGTTATGTTTCATCCTCTTCATATAATGAATTCATTCAATTTTGTAAATGATTGGTGAAGCCAGATATACCTATTTGATGCATAAGTAGGTTTCATGTGTCAAACTAGTGTCTTGGAACATGGCTTTGATTTTTTTTCATTTGTAGTATTGGAACAAGGAATTGATGATGTGGTTATGATTTCCGACAATATGAATCCCATCATTATGAAATTAGCTATTGATATTACATGTGATTGTTCAACGAGTAGAATATCCATGTGAATTTGTAAATGGAATTATATGAATTATTTTTCCCATATGATGCTAAGGTTTATGTTTAAAAGTCTTGTTTTTTACTCTTATACATTTCCTTATGGGTTTAGGTTTATATATGATAGTTTTTGTTATATTATTATCTTTATTAAGCATCTGAGGTCACCCATTTCTTATGTTTTATTCTTCTCAGGATGTGTTGATGTATATTGTTAATGACTTGTAAGAAGAGGCTTAGCAATATGAGTGTGTAAAAATGGGAAAAAATGATGTTGTTTTTTCATTTAATAATGTAATGTAAAACATATGTATGCATCTGGTACCTCCAAGGATAAAAAACTGAACGGTCATTCAGACATGATCTCTTTTGATATTCACCGACTCTGTGTAACTTGGTTCAGGGAATTACAGTTGGGATCAGTGGAAATTTAGTAAAATCCTCGGGAACTTGATTTTTAAAAACTCTTATTGTATAACATTACCCTAAGATAGACATTGACGATTAGTATAAGAAAATGCTATAATTTTGGTAATTCTGAGATTTTGTTAATTTTTCATGCAATATATCCCTGTCTGGATATGATTAGGTAGAGGTATCTCTGGCATAGATGTACCTAGTATTGAAAATTTTGAAAAGGTGTTTTGGGCTTGACCTATGGTATCGGGGTACATGACAACAGGCCTTGATGCACACTTTATTAAGACACTCCCGAGGGATATGATTAAGAAAATTCACATTTTATTTACAAACCAATACGAAGGATTTATGAGTAAATAATTCATCAAAGAAAACAATTTTTTATGATTATGCATTATATGCATAAACAACCATTTTATGTTCTGTATTTTACACGTTTGGAATTATGCATTTCAATTCATAAACTAATCTAGTGTATTCCATTGTATAGAAATAGAGCCTAGTGGAAGGAATGGAAACAATATAAATGCACATAATCCAGGTAGGGATTACCGTCCTAATCTGGATGATTATAGTAGAGATAGTGACTCACCTGGGAATGATTATCTTATAACCATACTGGGATAACTCACTCATGTTATGAATAATAACCTTACCAGAATGGAGCACCCTGATCCACAATGTGGAGGATCATTGTTAGACTGCTTCATGAGGAATAAAACATCAATATTCATTGGGACTACAAATAAATTTGTATTTTAGCAATGAATAAGTTACTTATAGAAAATATTTCATGCTTTGGGGTACAGTGAAAGTGTAAAAGTTGTCATGAAAACTTATCGCCTAATTGGAGTTGCAGATCAATGTTGGTCATTAATTAAAAACAAAAAATAGGATTAAGAAGTATAAAATATTTAATGAAGATATATTAAAGCTATTTTATTATAAAAATACTTTCCTCGTGACCATCGAGCTGATATGGAAAGGAAGTATTAGTGATTGAGGAAATAAAAGGATGGGAATGTCACAAAGTATGATGCTATCTATAAGTGGTTATCAAGGCATGTTGTAGATTATATGTGCAACCTAAGGAGTAATATTGATCTATTATTTTATGGGTAAAAACCATTATTCCGTCAAGAATTATTCTCCAAATCCTTTTTGTCATATGAATATACAGTATCATGTGCCATAATGATAGAAAAGGCCTTATCTAAACCATATGACATTAAAGTAAATCAAGAGAAGAAGAGAACGATGAAGCAAAAGATAGTCAAATGGAAAAAGGGAAAGAATGATATTCTCTTATGTGATAATTGTGGGAAGAATCACCCAATTACTTTCTTAAATAGAATTGGAGTTTGTAACAGGTGTGGAGAAAAAGGCAACCACGCTCATGATTGCAAAGGGAATGAAAGTGGTTGTCAATATAGAATGCAAAAATTGTTTAGAAATGTTGAATTCAGAAAATTAATTTCTTTAGCACCAAGGAAACATTCCATAGAAAAGGCTAGGGGTACAAGGCTAGGAATATGTTGTTACTACAGTTACAGTGGAATAATTAATGTATTTTAGTTTTTCGATCCAAGGATTATATTCTGGGTTTAAGAATAATTTGATATATATATTTATTGTACTACAGTAATTTTCATTCATTAATGATTTAATATGAATAAGGTAATCATATGTTCCATTTGTGAAAATAATTTCAACATTATTTTTTTGGAAATATGATTTTACAATGGATTTTTGGAATTTAGTGACCTTTTAGAGAGAGTCTGGAGAAACTTATTTTGGATTAATATAATGGTTAGAATGGATTACGTTGGACATTGGATAATACTATTTAATTTTAAAATATTTCTATGATTATTTATATATTTTTATATAATGGACAACCAGGAGGTTGGGCAACAACATGTCGTGTCTGGTAGGGCCACGAGACTTAAACCCGCAACTGAAGGGAGACAAGAGTGCATCACCTACCACTGGACTACGTGATGTCCTAGTTTTTATAATAATTTTTTTTTTAAATTGTATGAAATATGGATTATAAATTCATTTTTTAAACCCTATATGATTGGAATAAATAGATTATTTTTTACTTCAATTATCTTTTGGAGTAAATGATGAGTTTTTGGTAGAATTTAATCAAAAGATGGAACACGACATGTCAAGTATTATTTTACTTATTATATGAGAAAATGAATTTGTAAACATTAGATAAATGATCTTAAAACCAAAAATGTTTTGTACTAATACTTTATTTTGTATTTATCTAATGATATTTTAAATCATCGGAGATTTATGGCTTTGAGGTCCTTATTTTTCCATTTACTTATATGGGGTTGATAACCTCGATCACTACCTATAAATATTTACGTTTTCCTCCAACTATAATTTCCACCAATTTTTTTCATATTTTAAAACCTAATTTGGTTGTGACTTTTTCATTTTACTTTCCCTCTTATTATGACTATATTTTACTAACCCTATTTCTGATGTGGATTTTCCACAATCGTATTTTCGAATTTTTAACATTTAACATTTCAAAAAAATTCAAATTGTGAGGTTGAAATTTATTTAAGGCAGGAAGAATGTTACACCCCAAGAATCCACCGTAAATTTATCATTTATTAATACAATAGCATGTGATGTATGCAACACCGAGTTTATACACACTCACAACCTATCAAACTAGCCGTTTAAAAAAGCATTTATGAATAGTAATACCCATATTCTTAAATTTTATAGATTTTATTTTTCAAAATGGAATTCATTTTTTATTCAAAATATCATAATTATATTAGGACGAATTTTTTGTATTTTTCAAAAAAAACATTCATATTTGTATTAATAGTGAAAAATACTAAATTTTAATTAAAAACAACTTTTTTAATTGATATAATTTATAGTGTTAAATTTTTAATTTTAGTGTTTGTAAAGTATACATAGATTATATTTTTATCAGTTAATGTAATGTAGGTTATTGTATGTAATTTAAATTTTAATTTGTACGTAAACACATGTCAATATTTTGACAATTTTCACTTCCTAAAAACCCGCGTTTGGATTTGACAATGAGATCTAATTTTAAATTAATTTCTGTAAAATAAGTGTATGAAATAATATTATAATAACATTATATTACTCTAACACATGTCCTAACCCTTTTGTATGATATTTTATCGACCATGGGAATCCTGGGTCAATTTTTGTACCCCATGGAACCATCTTTATGTGGAAATGACACTTCATAAAAATTTATTTAATGATATGGAAAATGTAACAAAAATATATATATTTTATTAAAAAAAAATTAAATAATGTTATGTAATTTATCTCTTCTACTGTATTTAATCATTAGAAACATAAATATATTTCTTATATAATTATATTTTATTTATAATCTTTAGACCTAAAATAAATCTATTTATTTGTTACACAATAATGATGCAGTAGTTTCCTTATTAAAGAATGAATAAAAAAAGTCATTATAAATATTAAAATAAATATAATATGAATGTTTTGATGTCATACATTATTTTTTATTCGAATATGACATGTTATATTTTATTCAATGTGTATTTTTTGTAGTAATAATGTATTGATGACTTTTACAAAAACCAACTACAAAATAGTGTCAACGTTGACATAA
Organism: Viscum album; assembly: GCA_963277665.1. Lineage (NCBI taxonomy): Eukaryota > Viridiplantae > Streptophyta > Magnoliopsida > Santalales > Viscaceae > Viscum > Viscum album. Next base: position 32,790,155 of record OY728159.1, read on the forward strand.
ATGAGTTTCTAAATACAATACTATTTTAATAAATGATATAATATTCCTAATAATATAAGGTTCAGCCAATGTACCTATTTAATTATTGATATGTCATTAATGAACCACTTTGGGTTCGATTGGCATTTTATTGTATATTTATTAACCATGTAATATAAAAATACAAGAAGACATTGTAAAAGTTAAACCTTTTAACTGAGAGTTAAATCTAAAATATAAGGTTAATCTGGTAACCAAAACATGTATAAAAACTATTGTATGAGAATACTGAGACCCATCCCCACATTAAACTTGAAATAAATCCTTTTGGATCCATTGTTATCGGAAAATTATTTTATTATAAAATCATATTTCATTCTTTTCTTAAAGTGACCCTCACCTCTCATATAAAAGGGTACCAACTCTTCTCTCAAAATCACATATATAATGCAATTTCTATCGGCCAAACCCTTTTCATATATCTTCCAAACTACCCTCAATTAATTTTAGAAGGCATATATTAACCATAAAGCTATCTTAATGAGACATTTTGGTCAAATCCCCAGGAAACACCCGAAGAAGAGGTAATTATTACATCACATCTTTCAAGTTCTTTTCTTATTTCACTTCTTCATTATTGTTGTTTCCAAACTAAAATAAGAACTCCATTAACCGTTACATACTGATATGTTATTATTAATATAATACAAACATGTTAATTATTCAATCTATCCAATGAACGACAAAGAAACCATACGTGCGTACTTATGGCTTATCGTCTGCATGTCATGGTGTAGTTTTTTATTCAACACTTTATTATTTGTATGGGTATAATAATATGTATAATTTATGTAAATATAACATGTTAATGTATATTTATATATAATATAACATCCAACTACAATTGATTTACCATCAATAAGATTATATTGTCGCTCGTACATACGTATGGCTTACCGTCTCTACAACGCGATGAGATTTCAATCTCCATCGTAACAATTCAAGAATCATTTTCAATTGATGATTAAAAATAATCTTAAAAACATAATATCATTTTTTATATGAATAAAATATATCATATCCATAAATAATAGGAATTTTGTAACCAAATATGTAAATTCAAACAAATCAGTTAAACGTGAATCGATGATACTAATTAAATATTATTAACATAGATATATTAAAGGATCATATAAGATAACATATTTATGTATGTGGTTCTTAAATAATGTAAAAATTCTTTTTAGCATTATATAAGAGGTCAACATACCCTGAAATAAAAAAAATTACAAGGTAAGGGTTAATTTTACAATATCCTTATTATTCGGGGTTGTTTATACATAATCCTCTACTATGAATTATTTATCATCCACATTTGTGTTTCTTAAAAATGTATTTCAAAATAGTTTTACAATTTCCAAGAATATTGGATAATTTCATTTATACACTTGTTTTAATTTTACTATTTTTTTTGAAATAAACATTTCAATCGTTTCCCAAACAATGTACTTAATGAAATTTTCGACAAATTAAGTTAAGAATATTTTTCAGCTTATACGGTTGGTGTGCCTATTTTCTACCATTATAACACCTTCGATGTTTTCTCTTACAGGCTTAAAATAATATTTTCAAAATAAATTTTTTTATAATTCCGTGACTTTTAAATGATTTCAAAATAGAATGATATATTTCTCTTAATTAGTTTTGATTTCATCCATATAAACATCCTTTACTGGATTTTTCACTTGTTTGAAGACGATTTATTATGATACAATATTACATATTATATTGAAGGTTTTGTATTATGATTGACTATGGATGTGATATTTTTATACCATTAATGGTTTATGGTTAATTTAATGACATTTCGTATGCTAGTTTTAATAGAAATATTTATGTTATGTTTCAACCTTTTCATATGTGGAATGTGTATGATTTCGTATATGTTTTGTGGATCCTTCTATACCTCCTCGATGCATCGCTATGTTTCGTGAGACAATATAGTGTATATTCACAAGTATTTGACAAATTTATTATTTTTAGTCTTGGAACGAGGCCTTGACTATTTTGTTATGATGTCCATAATTATGAATTCCATCATTATAATATTAGCTATTGATATTACATGAGATTATTCAACTAGTAGAATATCCATGTTAATAAGTAAATGTCATTATTTTATTAATCATTTCTATATTATGCTGTTATTTATTTTTAAGTGGATTGTGTATTAGTATTATACTTTGTCTTAAATGTTTATGCTTATTTATGATAGAATATTCTATATTGTTATCATTACTGAGCATCCGAGCTGACTCCTTTCATATGTTTTATTTTTCTAAGGATGTGAAGAATTATATTATGATTGACCTGTAAGAATAGGCTACAGGATATGAGTGTGTTCAAAGGGGACACAATGTTGTTGTTTTTTCAGTTCAAAATGTATTGTAAAACATATGTATGTGTCTAGTACATCGAAGGCTACTAAACTGATCGGTATTTTGGACTTGATCACATGTGATAATGAAAAATGTTATTTAATAATTTATTGACTCTTGGTAAATAGGTTCGAGGCTTTTTAATATTAAAGTAAATTTTTTGTTCATTTAAATATTTAAATTTTTATTATGTTATAGTTTTATTTAAATATAATTTTATCTTACTATAATTATATCTCATGTTTTTTTAACATAAGATATCAAACAGATTATTTTTATATTAATGGACATTATTATTATTATCTCATAGTGTTATAATAATATTTTCATAATAAATTTCATATATTTTTTTTCATAAAAAACTGAATATAGACCTAGAGACATAAATAATTTTTTTAAGAATTCATGAATTTTTCTATTACGGTTTACCTTTGTGTTATCATTCATTTTATGAAATTCATGAATCATTACCACATAAAAAATGAAATATTCATTTAGATATATCAAAAAAATCAAAATATATTTTAAGGATGTGAAACTCATCACCTTTATATTGATCTGATTTTAATATTCAGTATATACTGAGTTGTATACTTTTGTATTAACATTAAGAATCAGGTTTTCAATTTTATATAATGACTAATTAGTGGGTTAAATAACATTTATAATATGTATAAAAAACTAGAAAACATGATTTTAGTGGGGTAAAAATATTGATCACATTTGATTCATCCAAATTTGAAAACTATATCCTCAAAAGAGTGTGACCCCAATCATGTTAATAATATTTTCCTTGTTATTTAATTATAAAAATTATTGAACAATTATATTTTAGTAAATGAATATCCTTGAAATAAAAACACTCAAATTCTGCTATATTATATAGTTATATTCAATACAGTTTGAACTATTGCAATAAAGTTTAATCTTATACTCTAATGAAATTTATTAATCTAATTATGGGTTTATTTATATATTGTAACAAATAATATTTCTAAATTATTATTGAAAATAATATTCGTAACCAATCAACACCTATCATTATGTTAAAAATTTTAATTCCCAAAGTCTGAGATGTTGATAAAGACATAACATACAATACATAACCATATTCTTGAATGCCTTTCTCAATTTTATGTGGTATTGTAATTTAATTCTCAAAAATATATATGCTTCACAAAAATTTTTATACGTTAAGATTACATTAAACAAATAATGGTGAAATATGTAGTCTTATAGTTACAAAATTTATTTCATCATAAAATATAAATTTATATAAAAAATACCCAATAAATGTGACTATTTAATAATAAATTCATCATTTGTCAATAATGAACCTCCATCAGTATCAAATTTGACTTTTTTGTTTGAATAGAGTAAAGGGTGCAGTAATTATTATGGTCTAAAAATGGGATGATACAGATCATTATAATGTAAATAAATATTATCAAAACCTATATGTGGTCTTTTAAAACAAAAAAATTCTTTCATACTAATGAATTATCTAAATAGAGGTTGGAGCTTCTATAACATGGATTCCATATCTACATATAGGTTTCCATAAAGTAAATATATATTGGTATGATGGTAGTTCATTCTATGGGAGAAACAGATGTGAAAAAACCTACTATGATAAGTTATTAAAAAACATAATAATAACAGATTAAAAAATAATTGGTCACTATAGATACAAAATGATCGAAGTATGAGTAAAATATGTCTTCAAAATAGAAAATTTTGATACCAAAATTAACTATATATACATTTTTATAGAGATGATATCATAACATAAATAGATATTCCAAACTAATATGAACTACCCCGTTTTAATTATGTACCCGAACATGTCATTTGATAATGAATTTAGCTTATATGAAATTAATATTAGGTAATAATACCATTTTTAAAAGATTATATTATGTTTAGATCCAGTGACTAGAAATTTTATAATATATTTGGAAAAATTTGATATTTTTGAGTGATAAATTCTAGGAGTAAATATTGATCCACTTCTATTAGAAACACAAAACAACTCTCAAAATATCATGTGAAATTTATCAAAAAAGCATTCCAATAGAGAGAATCCCAAATGAATCATCATTTGACACAAATATATTTTATAGAATATATATGGGAAAGTGATGAGGATTCAAAACCCTTTCACTGAATCTTTGTTTTCACATGAAAACTAAAAAATATATATATTATATTTAAAAATGTTAAATGATTGGGTTGAATTACCATTATCCAACCAAAATAAATCCTATGATATTATTTTTTAAATATTATAAAAAAATTATCTTGGATTCAATCATTCAGAAAATAAAAAATCATCAATTTGAGATAAATAAAATTCCATGTAATTAAATAGAATGGTTTGTTAGAATGGTTTCCTTTAAATATTTGAGATGATAAAACTTATTCTTTGATATAAAAATGATTAATATGTGACCTATATGTCAAGATATAAGGTGATAGATACATAGGAAATGGTGATTTGGGGGCTTGAGAAAATTTATATTTGAAACATACATTAAAAAGAGAAATTTGGATTATATTGAGAGGTAAATATTATTTACATGAGTAATTTCTTAATATTCTGGGGTATAATCAATTAGATTTTTATAATACTTCATCTAATGGAACTACAAGTTAATTAATTTATATAATTGAAAATATAGTATTTAAATACATATATATAATTCTATAAAAACACTCTCCCTTCTTGGATAATCTATTTAGAGTTTGTAAGACAATGTCACGACCCGTCCTCGGGGCCCGTGCCGTGACTACCCCAAGCCCGCCTTCCATAGGCCAAGGGCTAGCGACTAACAGCAAAGGCCTAAAATCTCGATAACTGGGAAGGCGTTGCCTTTATAAAAGAAAACAAGAACCACAGAGTACAAGCGGAAGCAAAACACTAAGTACAAAAGAAAAGATGAAAAGTAAATGGGCCATAATACAAACCCAAAAGAAAGTATAACTACAACTGAACAAAGTACAACAAAAAAAAAGACAAACAGCTGGAAGAAGGAAGCAACTCCTGGGTCGTCCTCCTCGGATCCTACCTAAAGGGTAGTTACAGATAGCGCAGCTCCTGGTAATCCACCACGGATCCTACCTGAAGGGTAGGTACAGATAGCCTCCTCCACGCTCTCATCTATCAACCTCCTCTGTGAGTCGTCACGTCGTGTAGTCCACCTCTGGGTACTGACCAGTCCTCGAACACTCGGCCTCCGACAGCACGGCCCGTCATCTGCAACCAACACAACGAGGTGCGGGCATAGCCCGTGCAGGGGTGAGTATAACGATACTCAGTAGGGACCCCGAGACCCTCAAGGTCTCACTAAACCAACAAAGATAACCACAAGAAGATCTCAACAGATAACCTTTACTTAGATATATGCCCATACATATACCTAAGTTATCATGTAACCCATCTCAGTCATGAGGAAACACAAGGATTGTGAAATAAACGGATAACCACTACACAGGTATATGCCTATACATATACCTAAGTTATCAAGTGACCCATCTCAAACATGAGGTAAACACAAAGGTCAAAAGTCTCAGCTCAACCAGGATTTTCGTCATCGAAACCGTAACTGCTGAAGAGCTCCGTCTCTGGAGTGTATAGTGGTCCTGTCACGACTCCGGGGTACTGCTCACTAACCTAAGACTGCTGAGGTACTCCTCCTGTCGAGTACCGCAGGCCTTCCACCTCACACATTAGTGCTTCCCGCCGGGTTCTGCCACCCAACACAGTAGTGCTCCACCCTCATAGCCTATAGAGATAGTCCTCCTGTCGAGTACCGCGGGTCTGCCACCTCACATAGTAGTGCTCCTCTGTTGTGGGTCTGCCACCTCACAAAGTAGTGCTCCCTGTTGGGCTACGTAAGTCACATCTAATCGAATCAGACAAGCAGTCTCCAGGTGTCTGCCGGCTATACGGTCTCTGTACTCCGTATGCTCGTCTCTATGAGGGTCCGCTTCACGAGCTAAAAGTCGATACTACAAGTATCTCAATGTCCCCCGAGGAATTATCTCAAAGGTCCGCCACGTCATAGGGGTCTCAACACAACAGACGGCGCGTCAATCGGACACCCGGTCTGTGAGTTTCTAGCCTTTTCGTCCCAGGGGCCCGGTTGGGTTCGTGTGCAAACCAATCCGACCGTAACTCAACTATACACCGAACACGCATAGGGTATACTCATAGGGACCGTTTCTCAGCGAGATCACCAACGCCACTGACGGTTCTTCAAATTTCCATTCTGTCATAAAGGTATCAGCTTCTCCGTTCCAGGGGCTCGGTTGGATTTCGGTGCAATCCAACCCGGCCACTATCCATCTGCATCCAAAACTCGGGTGGAGGATGCCAAAAGTTCCGTATCGTCAACAGGAACGCAACCAGACATACGGCGCGTCAATAGGACGCTCAGTCTGTGAGTTATCGGCTTTTTCGTTCCAGGGGCCCGATTTCTTTCGTGAGCGAACCAACCCGACCGCACTCCGACAGCATCCAAACCTCGAGCGGAGTAAGCCAAAAGATCCGTCTCACTTAGAGGAATCCATCAAAGTTGATGGTACGTCAATCGGACGACCGGAGCTTAAGATATAAGTGTTTCCGCTCTCAGGGCCTGGTTGGTTACGTATCAGAACCAACCCGGCCGAACTCAAAATATTCTGAAACCTTGAGTGCGAAAAACCGAAACGACCGTCTCGATCCAAGGATCGTGTTTCCACAGGTGGCACGTCATTCGGAGGCCCGTAGCACAAGTTACGGGAATTTGACAGAAAAATGTCCGAAGACGGGGGGTCCAGGCCCGGCCGACCTGGCCCGACCCCTCCCCCCCTAGGTCGGCCGAACCCGGTCCGGCCTGGCCAGGGCACGGCCCTGCCGGTCGGACCGGCCTAGCTCGGCCGAGAGACGTGGGGGGGGGGGAGCCGCCGCCCCCGCGGGACACCCCCGCGGCACCAGCGGGGTGTCGCCCTGGACAACCCGAGCGACGCGGGGGGTGGGGGGGGGGGGCAACCGCCGCCCCCGCGTCACACCCCCGCGGCACCCGCATGGTGTCGCCCTGGACAACCCGAGCGACGCGGGGGGGGGGGGGGGGGAAGCCGCCTCCCCCACGTGACACCCCCGCGGCACCCGTAGGGTGTCACCCTGGACAACCCGAGCGACGAGGGGGGAGCCTCCGCCCTTGCGTGACATCCCCGCGGCACCCGCGGGGTGTCGCCCTGGAAAACCCGAGCGACGCGGGGGGGGGGGGGGGGGGAGCTGGCGCCCCCGCGGGACACCCCCGCAGCACCAGCGGGGTGTCGCCCTGGAAAGCCGGGGTTCTTCCGGCGGCGCGTTGGGGCACCGCCGCCTCCGGCCGCCGGCTGCCGTGGGCCACCGGAGTCGCTCTGGTGGTCCGTTTTCCTTCCCGTCTCCGCCGTTGTTCCTCCCGGTTTTCATTCTTCACTGCGGGATCATTGAATCATATTCGCGGACCACTTCGTCGTCACCCGTCAATCCGCACGTCAAAATGAAATGTGTCGTCTTCGCAGTTCTCTGGCGCGGCATGCTGGCGCAGCACCCCTTCATCATGGCCCGACTCCGTCCGCGGATATCTTCGGGTTTCTTCGACGCGGCGCGACGGCATCACGTGCTTATTCTTCCTTTCACGGCGCGGTGTGACGGCGCCGCGCATATCTTCCGCATGAAACCGCATGGTGTGACGACACCACGCTTTCACGTACCAACCACCAGAAACCAACACGAAAAAAAGGAGGAGGGTCGGCCGTGTTTGTGCGGTCCAACCCCCTCGCGTTATTCAATAACAAAAGGATTTAATCCACGATCATCATCAAGTTGGTATTCACGAACAAATAAAAATGATTGAATACAAACCCCTACCTTGGGTATATGCCGATCGGAAGGAGGCGTCGCCATTCGAGGTTCGTCGCGTATGGCGTCGCTAGGATGACGACGTTGAAGGGGGACGTCAGTGTTCGTCATCGATCTCCGGGGGTTTGGCGTTCTTCGTCAGAGGTCGGAGCGTTCTTCGCGTTCTTCACATTTTTTGTGTTCTTCGTCGAAGAACGAAGAATTCTCCCTCTGCTCTCCCAAAGGTTCATACACAACACAAACCCCTAAAAAAAATAAGTCAACTTATTTTATTATCAACTTAAGAATTTGAAAAACAAAAGATAAGAAATGAACAATTATATCAAAAAATTAATTGTAAAAATTAACTGCCCAATTAAATTGGGGCGTTTCCTAACCAGAAAAACGCACGGTTGACTACTTTTAATAGGGGGGTGCTGGTGCATTACTTATGAAGAAAAGAAATGGTGGGGCTTGTGCGGGCCCCACCTCACAAATATCCTACCAAGTGGGTAGGATATTTTGAATTGTACCCTATCCGCTTCAACCCAGCTTAAGCAGCTTTTAAGTGGTCTTTAAGCGGCTTTAAGTGAAATAAAAATAAAGTTTTTCGTACAATTTATTTTATTTCTTAACTTTAAGCCCAAAAATTAAAAGCCACATCCGAGAAAAAGAAACTATGGAAGAGGCGTTTCTAAGCAATTACCGGCGCTGCGATTCCATCGGTGCCCTCAGAATTCGATTACGAGCACCAGTTCAAAAGTTAGAAAAACCCGCTCGTCCGTTCACTAAACGTACCCGAGCCAAACTTCCGAAAATAATTCCGTGCACACCGGGCCTCGGAATCAGGTTCCGTTAGAAACTACGTTCTTGTAAAATTCCAAAGAAAATTAAGAAAAAAAAATTTCCTTGTAATTTACGGGTCTTTACATTACTCCCACCACAGGGCTTTACGTCCCCGTAAAGCTTCACCACAAACATAGGGATACAAAGGCGGTACTGAGCACGCCTCTGAGTCTTCCACTCCCATGTGCTCACCTGGAGGTTCTCGTGCTGCCAAAGTAGGTGCACAAGAGGAATCGACCTTCCTCCTAGGATCCGCTCCTGTCGATCCTCGATCCCCACAGGAACCTCTGTAGAAGTCACCTCATCACCACCATCCAGCTCCTCATGGACGATGATATGTGAAGGGTCAAGCATGTGTCTCCTCAGTTGGGATACGTGGAAAACGGCGTGCACTTAGTGCAACTAAAGTGGATGGGTCAAGTGGTAAACCACCTCGCCTACCCAGCTGAGGACCTAGAAAGGTCCGTTGATCCTTGGAGATAACTTGCCTCCCTGGCCACATCTCCGCAAACCTCATCGAGGTGAGACCTGTATAAGGACGTGATCGTCATTCTCAAACTCCAGAGGTATCCATTTTCTATTAGAACTGAAACTCAAAACGACTGCTGCTACGAGGGTAAGGTTGACCGACTCAAGAGTGATCGGTCGCACCCTCCTGTGCATGAGTTTATCTTGTGCTGCCTGGGGTTTCCTTTCCGCTGACCAAGGAAAACCCATCCTGACGTCGTGGTTAAACCACAACCTTTTTGCCTAATACCATCAATTTTTGTATGAACTATGATTTCCCAGTCCATACTCAAACCAACGTCGTAAGGCCTCGACGATGCCACCAAGAGATTCCAACTGAATCTCTCACCTCGAGGATCTGACCACACCGTCAGTGTAAGTGTGATTATCGAGTCACCTCCCAAGGTATCTCCAGACGTGAGGGTCAAGTCCACAGCTTACCGGAAACTCTAGGTCTGGAACAAGATTGGTGAAAGTAAGGAATGATTCATATCGGCGTCCATTACTACAGCAGCTAGTAGTGGACACAGACTGTCCCTTGAATCAATTCTAGAGCCATTGGGTCACACTCCTTGACTGCAAGCAGCCAAACTCTTCCACTGCCCTCCAGCTCCCTGAGCCTGGCGGGGATAACTAAGGCGGGTGGTTGTAACATGTTAAGATGTACACCACCTCATACTTCTCTCCTAACTCTGCCTCCACGTCTGCTACTTCGCAGACTCATCTATCCTTAAAGCTTCCACTTCTTGAAACATGTAACACGCCTGAGTCTCAAAGACTGGCATCGGTTTCTTGTTTCTTACTGCATTGTGTAGTCTTAATCCGCTATTGGATGACTTGGACCTTCTTTAATCTCACAAGAGCTGCTATGATTTATTCTTTGCCAATAAGAGAAATCTGGTCTCATCCCATGGATGAATCACATTCGTTTCCTAATACAGTCAATCCTGACCTGAATGATGCATTCATGCCATGGATGACGTCGTAAGGCCTCGACATAACTACCAAGAGATCCAACTGTCACTCTCTCCTCCAAGGGTCAAGTCACACTGTCGGCATCAGTATGAGGTCACTGGGTCTCCTCCAGAAGACAACTCGAAAGTGAGGGTCAAGTCAACAGTCTTAACCGGGACCACTAAGTATCAACCAAACAAAAGGACAGGAAAGAAAACAAAGATAAGTGTCATTTTAATATTGAATCTCATAGTACAAGACACAAAGCAACTACAGAAAAACATCAACAAAACTAGAAGCAACAAGATCAATAGCCTCCAAGTCGGAAGCTAGTCACGCTCCTGTCCATCTGCTTCCGGAGCTCCATGACCATAGGCCTCAGCTGCCTGAAGCTGAGCTCTCCCATGTCCTCCTGTCCCCTGCGGTCGGGGTGGGCCTCCTGAAAGAAACAACGTGACACGGTCAAAAGATTATACCTGGTGAGATGACCTGGTTTGAGTTGACATTTAAATAAAACTTCTGGAAAACACACACGCAATCAGTGTTTTCGTGCACAAAAGTCGGAAATCAGTTGTCAGGGCCCTGGTGTATGGATACGTCGGCCTCCCGCACCAACACTGGACTCCCTGAACTGAAAATCCACACTCGGTAATCTTAACACTATTGCTTCACAAAAAGAAACATCAGAGTTATAAGTTCTGCGGTAGAACCGAACTCCTTTGATACCAATTTGTCACGACCCGTCCTCGGGGCCCGTGCCGTGACTACCCCAAGCCCGCCTTCCATAGGCCAGGGGATGGCGACTAGAATCAAAGGCATAAAATCTCAATAACTGGGAAGGTGTTGCCTTTATAAAAGAAAACAAGCACCACAGAGTACAAGCGGAAGCAAAACACTAAGTACAAAAGAAAATATAAAAAGTAAATGGGCCAGAATACAAACCCAAAAGAAAGTACAACTACAACTGAACAAAGTACAACAGAAAAAAAAGACAAACCGCTGGAAGAAGGAAGAAGCTCCTGGGTCGTCCTCCTCGGATCCTACCTGAAGGGTAGGTACATATAGCGCAGCTCCTGGTCGTCCACCACGGATCCTACCTGATGGGTAGGTACATATTGCCTCCTCCACGCTCTCATCCGTCAAACTCCTCTGTGAGTCGTCACATCGTGTAGTCCACCTATGGGTACTGACTCGTCGTGTAGTCCACCTCCGGGTACTGACCAGTCCTCGAACACTTGGCCTCGGATAGCACTGCTTGTAATCTGCAACCAACACAATGAGGTGTGGGCATAGCCCGTGCAGGGGTGAGTATAACGATACTCAGTAGGGACCCCGAGACCTGAAGGTCTCACTAAACCAACAAGGATAACCACAAGAAGATCTCGACAGATAACCTTTACTTAGATATATGCCCATACATATACCTAAGTTATCAAATAACCAATCTCAGTCATGAGGAAACACAAGGATTGTGAAATCAACGGATAAACACTACCAAGGTATATGCCCATACATATACCTGAGCTATCAAGTGACCCATCTCAAACATGAGGTAAACACAAAGGTCAAAAGTTTCAGTTCAACCAGGATTCTCATCATCGAAACCGTAACTGCTGAAGAGCTCCGTCTCTGGAGTGTACAGTGGTCCTGTCACGACTCTGAGGTACTGCTCACTAACCTAAGACTGCTGAGGTACTCCTCTTGTCGAGTACCGCGGGCCTTCCACCTCACCCAGTAGGGCTTCCCGCTAGGGTCTTCCACCCAACACAGTAGCGCTCCCCCCTCATAGCCTACAGAGGTACTCCTCCTATCGAGTACCGCGGGTCTGCCACCTCACATAGTAGTGCTCCTCCACTGTGGGTCTTCCACCTCACAAAGTATTGCTCCCCACTGGGCTACGTAAGTCACTCCGAATCGAATCGGACAAGCAGTCTTCAGGTCTATGCCGGCTATACGGTGTCCGTACTCCTTATGCTCATCTCTAGGAGGGTCCGCTCCATGAGCTACAAGTCGATACTCCATGTATCTCAAAGTCCCATGAGGAAGTATCTCAAAGGACCGCCTCATCATAGGGGTCTCAACACAATAGACGACGCATCAATCGGACGCCCGGTCTGTGAGTTGCTTGCTTTTTCGTCCCAGGGGCCTGGTTGGTTTCGTGTGCGAACCAATCCGGCCGTAACTCAACTATACCCCGAACACTCATAGGGTATACTCATAGGGACCTTTTCTCAACGAGATCACCAACGCCGCTGACGGTTCGTCAAACGAACGTTCTGTCAGAAAGGTATCAGCTTCTCCATTCCAGGGGCCCGGTTGGATTTCGGTGCGATCCAACCCAGCCACTATCCATCTGCATCCAAAACTCGGGAGGAGGATTCCAAATGTTCCGTATCGTCAACAGGAACGCAACGAGACAGACGGCGCGTCAATTGGACGCTCGGTCTGTGAGTTATTGGCTTTTTCGTTCCAGGGGCCCGGTTGCTTTCGTGATCGAACCAACCGGACCACACTCCGACGACATCCAAACCTCGTGCGGAGTAAGCCAAAATATCCGTCTCACTGAGAGGAATCCATCAAAGTCGATGGTACGTCAATCGGACGTCCGGAGCTTAAGATATATCTGTTTCTGCTCCGAGGGCCCGGTTGGTTTCATATCCGAACCAACCCGGCCGAACTCAAAGTATTCCAAAACCATGAGTGTGAAAAACAGAAACGACCGTCTTGATCCAAGGATCGTGTTGCCGCTGGCGGACGTCGTTCGGAGGCCCGTATCTCAATTTACGGGCATTTGACCGAAAAAGGTCCGAAGACGGGGGGTCCGGGCCCGGGCCGACCCGGCCGGTTGGACTGGGTTTGCTCGGCCGAGCGGCGGAGCGACGCGGGGGGGGGGGGGGAGCCGCCGCCCCCACGTGACACCCCCGCGGCACCAGCGGGGTGTCGCCCTGGACAACCCGAGCGACGCGGGGGGGGGGGGGGAAGCCAACACCCCCGCGGGGTGTCGCCCTGGACAACCCGGGCGACACGGGGGGGGGGGGGGGGGAGCCGCCGCCCCCGCGTGACACCCCCGCGGCACCCGCGGGGTGTCGCCCTGGACAACCCGAGCGACGCGGGGGGGAGCCGCCGCCCCCGCGTGACACCCCCGCGGCACCCGCAGGGTGTCGCCCTGGACAACCCAAGCGACGCGGGGGGGGGGGGGGGGGGGTGGAGCGGCCGCCCCCGCGTGACACCCCCGCGGCACCCGCGGGGTGTCACCTGGGACAGTCGGGGTTCTTCCGGCGGCGCGACGGGGCGCCGCCGCCGGCTTCCGCGGGCCATCGGAGTCGCTCCGGTGGTCCGTTTTCCTTCCCGTCTACGCTGTTGTTCCTCTCAGTTTCCGTTCTTCACTGCGGAATCATAAAATCGTCTTCGCGGCCCGCTTCGTCATCACCCGTCAATCCGCACGTCAAAACGAAACATGCCATCTTCGTGGTTCTCTGGCGCGGCGTGCTGGTGCCGCGCCCCTTCGTTGTGGCCCGACTCCGTCCGCGGATATCTTCGGGTTTCTTCGACGCGGCGCGACGGCGTCACGTGCTTGTTCTTCCTTTCATGGCGCGGCACGACGGCGCCGCACATATCATCCGCATGAAACCGCATGGTGCGATGACACCACACTTTCACGTAGCAACCACAAGAAACCAACACGAAAAAAAGGAGGAGGGTCGGTTGCGTTTGTGTGGTCCGACCCCCTCGTGTTATTCAATAACAAAAGGTTTTAATCCACGATCATCATCAAGTTGGTATTCACGAACAAATATAAATGATTGAATACAAACCCCTACCTTGGGTATAAGCAGATCAGAAGGAGGTGTCGTCGTTCAAGGTTCGTCGTGGTATGGCGTCGCGAGGATGATGACGTTGAAGGGGGACGTCGGCGTTCGTCGTCGATCTCCGGGGGTTTGGCGTTCTTCGTCAGAGGTCGGAGCGTTCTTCACGTTCTTCGCGTTCTTTGTGTTCTTCGTCGAAGAACAAAGAATTCTCCCTCTGCTCTCCCAAAGGTTTTTACACAACACAAACCCCTCAACAAAAATAAAATAAGTCCTAAACATATTTTATTATCAACTTAAGAATTCAAAAAACAAAAAATAAGAAACGAACAATTAATTAAAAGAATTAATTGTAAAACTTAACTGCCCAATTAAATTGGGGCGTTTCTTAACCAGAAAAACGCACGGTTGACTTCTTTTAATATGGGGGGTGCGGGTGCGTTACTTAAGAAGAAAAGAAACGGTGGGGCTCGTGCGGGCCCCACCTCACAAATATCCTACCAAGTGGGTAGGATATTTTGAATTGCACCCTATCCGCTTCAACCCAGCTTAAGCAGCATTTAAGTGGTCATTAAACGGATTTAAGTGAAATAAAAATAAATTTTGTCGTACAATTTATTTTATTTCTTAACTTTAAGCCCAAAAATTAAAAACCACACCCGAGAAAACGCAACTCTGGAAGAGGCATTTCTAAGCAATTACTGGCGCTGCAATTCCATCGGTGCCCTCAGAATTCGATTTCGAGCACCAGTTCAAAAGTTAGGGAAACCCGCTCGTCTGTTCACTGAACATACCCGAGACAAACTTCGAAAAATGATTCCGGGCACACCGGGCCTCGGAATCAGGTGCCATCAGAAACTGCGTTCTTGTAAAATTCAAAAGAAAAATAAGAAAAAAAAATTCCTTGGAATTTATGGGTCTTTACAGAAAATTAGTGGGTAACTAAACCTTCTTATAATTAGAAAATATAGAAAGAACGTTGTTACTGTTAATTACATTTTGTTAGAGTT
This sequence comes from Viscum album, assembly GCA_963277665.1. Taxonomy (NCBI): domain Eukaryota; kingdom Viridiplantae; phylum Streptophyta; class Magnoliopsida; order Santalales; family Viscaceae; genus Viscum; species Viscum album. The sequence continues at coordinate 32,805,564 of OY728159.1, forward strand.
CTTGTTTCTTCTTCATGAAAGGACCCCAAATGTTATATCATTCCTAAATTTTCCTATGATATTTTCATTGTATGATTTATTATAATCTCTTAGGATAGAAATCTAATAATAAATTTATCTATATGTATTGGTCTATTTTACCATATCCAGTAAAATGTATTATCAGAGATTGGATCTTATGATAGATACATAAACATATTTCAAATATTAGATAGAATAATGTATTTTCTTTTGAAGTATCTAAATTACATGAATTTACTGATATAGGATTAATTTTTATTGAAGTACTCATTCCTCCAAACCTGATAAATATATTCATTAAATTAATTATATGTGAATAAAATTTAATTAATAATTAATTAGAACAATTTATAAAAACCCTCCCATAAATAATAGATTCTATATGATTAATAAATAGGTTGTTTTTTGAAGTAACCTGAATCATTATTCATGTAATTATATCCTATAGGAATATAATAGTGTAAAAATAATATTTTTGTTATTATAGAATTTCATTTCAAGAACTCAAATTATCATACTCTCTTAGAATATTCAGGAATTCTAGCTATAATATTTGTATTAAATATTTTAAATCCATCCTTTAATAAGTGTTGATCAATAGAAAAATGAAAAGGCATCCATAATTATTTTTGGATCATTTGAACAAACTATCAACCAATTGTATAATTGGTTTTATATAGAACTCTTCTAATGGATGTATTAAAATTATCTGAGAGAGTTTACCTATATAATTAACTACATAAATATAAAAGATGAAATAAAAGTGTATTACAAAAAATATAATGTAAAAACAAGTGGATGAGAAACCTTGAAATGTAATGTTTTGGGATCTATCAAAAAACATAATGATAAAGGGTTATATAAATGGTTTTACAATAAATTTTTTTGAAATGACTTCCTTATCTACTAGGGTCATCACAATACTACAAATAACCTTATGGATGACATCAAAAAGTATTCATTGTACATGGTATACCACACCCCAGATGATATTTCTGAGAATATAATTGTGTTGTTACTGAATGATGATCTATGAAAGGAAAAAAATGTCAATTATAAATGATATCGAAAAATCGGTGATATTTTATTAATTTTTTTGGGTTTTATATTTATAAATAGTTATGGTGTAGTTAATTTTGTTGTGAGAACTGGATTGGAGATACAAAATAGTCTTTTCTAGTGTTCATGTATTAAGATTTCATGTATTACTATAATTGTGTTCTATTTGATAAAATTATAATCCATTATATATAAGAAACTATGGAATCCATATAGATTTGGTATAGAATCCTCTAATACTATTTTCATTAACTCAATGATATCTAAATCATTGGAAAAATACCTAAAAATGGATCATTTTCAAAGATTGATGATTTAGGGGATATAATTTAAGAAAAAAATTTGTATGGAACTCATGTTAGGAAAATGAAAAAGGATATCGATTTACATCTTTATATTTATGATAGTATAGAAATATTATAGCACCACTAATCCTTGATTGTTATAATTATTAGTGAAATATATATATTTTTATTGGAGATATATGTTTCTATACTAAAACATTTACTTAACTTTGGATATAATATAAGTATTGGTTTAATCTCAATCACTCGATATAGAAGGTTAAATTATATTTCATGGGTGTAGGTATCCTCAGAGAGTAACCTATCTACAAAATTATTATGTTTCTGGGAAAATGAAATAATGATTTGAAAATACAATTATAATTATAGGTGTTGAACGAGCACATAATTTTACTTATTAGGGGTTGAAATGGAGGGGCTTGGAACTTCTCAATTATTCACCCTATCATTGAGAACATATATTAAGTGATTCAGTTTGGTTTGAAAAATATCCAATTAGGGACAACAAATTATATCATTCTATGAGATTTAAACGAGAGGGATGAAATCTGGATTGGGAAACCATATATCGGTGAATTGAAAGGAGTCTTTATAATTATAAATGGAATCTACTAAAATGAGAAAATAATTATTAAATATTATAGACCAGGGATTATTATTAACATTCAAACATTTTAAAAAAATATATTAGGATGGTTCGTAAATAAATTATATAAAAAATTAGTTTTCTATAAAAAAAATAGTTTATCCAAGCTACTCAATATCCTAAAATTACAATATTGATATGTTTATTATCATCCATAAATTTAATAATTTACTACATCGATTTATTAGAGGAATAATTTCCTCCCTTCATATTCAAAGGGGTCACAATTGTATTGAAATAAACCCAATCATTTATATTATTTATCATAGATAAATAATAAAATATCCATGTAATTAATTTCTTTATAATATATTTGACATCATTCCTATAGATTTTTATGTAAATTATACAGATAAAAAATATATATCTATATTAATTAATTTCCAAAAGTTGATAATTTGGTCCACATCCACACTATATTTCTAGATTATACATATATAATTATTAATAAGGTTAATAACATTATTTTATTGCAAGATGATACTTTTAGAAAACAACATGATTTGATGATATTTTATTCCAGTTAATGTACTATAATACTTGATGGTTTTAAGATAATATATCATTCATGACGACTTCCGCATTATTTAGGGCTCTCACCCACCAACATTCTATGATATAATGTAATTAAGATGAAAACATTAATGATATTATATTGATATCCTTTCTCCATTAAAAACCATTCGATGATGATCATAAATCATTATAGATATTACGATTTTATGGATATTATTGGGTAATGAACATATCAAGTAATAATAGGTGGGACAATATAATTTTGGCCAAAATCAATTTCCAACTATACATCCTTGTGAAAAAGAAAACACTATAAGATCACCTGAATTAATTAACATAATATACAATATATTGAAATAGTTAGATTAGAGAATTAATGTACCTTTCATCCTAGTCACACTTGGGGACACTTTATCAATTATTAGATAATTTTTAAGGTTAGAATATGGTCTTCATAAATGGGTTGAATGGGGTTACAAACAACCTGAGAATATATGTTGTAATAACTCAACATAGATTGATAAGCCATGATAGAAAATTAGTAGATATTAGTATTAAGTGGATGAGTAAACAAATAGTTAGTTGACGATTAATGGTCATCTATAGGTCTTATCAATAAATAAATAATTTATCCATTATATTGTAAGGGAATATATTATACAACAATTGGTTAATATTGAGTGGAGAGAATACTATAATAATATAATATAGGGGTCAACATATTAATGGAATGTGTGAAAATTCATAAATTATAAAAAAAAATTAAATTAATGTTATTCATAATAAAAAAACTAATTTTATTCATTAAAAATAAACTTCATGATTAATACACATTGCACATTTTAAACAGAAAAATAGTGGGTACGTTTATAATGATATATAATATCAAATAACTAAGTGGATCTATGGGATATAATAGGTCTGTCATCCATTAAAATTCACCAATATAGTGAACTATATTATCTCTATGTATTTAAGAAAAATTTGTATATATAAATCAATATGAATCCTATGATTTAAGATCAAGTTCATAAATTACATGTTGTCTTGACTTTTGGGGTCATCCATATTGATGTGATAATTTTGGAGACAAGTATTATGAAAAAACAATTATTCTAATGAACAAACATAGATATATAACTCATAAAAATATATATGAATAAAAGGTTGATTTATATCTATGATGTTGATAATATGTGTAGATGTTCGACCCCATGAGGTGTTAATATAGTGGCAATAGGTGGTTGGATTGGGGATGTTGTAGTACTATGACTACATTAACATAGAGCTAGTGTTTATTTTATTAAATTAGAATAGAATAAAATAGTTCAAATTACTCTAATTATAACATTTCATTTATATAAAGATAATATATAAATAGATGATACTTATATTAATTTTAAATATATATATATATATATATATATATAATACAATATAAAATACAAGGAAATCTTATTAATCCTTCGCTAACATCCATAATTTAATAATTTTGATTTCCATGGTTTCTTGGGGAATGGTAATAAAATATTTGTTTGATATAATTCACTCAATAAGTTGTATCATTATATAGAAGATAACCTGGTTAATTCAATGGGGAAATACTATAGAAAAAATAAATAATCAAATGGATACCTTGTGAGAATCAATAATCCATTTAGCACATAATCATGTAAATAAATAACAACTTGGATAAAAATTAATGAATTAATAGTGATGTAATGAATAAATTAGAATATCATACCATCAAGACCTTAAATAATATATCATAACATTATCATTAATATATATTTTCATGATATAATACATACTATTGAAGGTATATCCAAAATAACCCAAACTAGCTTATATAGTGAGACCAACAATGCGTCAAGGGGCTATATAATTTTGGTACCCACCCATCGCATAATATGTTTGATAAATCAATGAAAAAAATATTTTAGGTATAATGTAATGTTATAATATTATAAAAGGAGAGACTTATAAGTACATGTATTTTTGATCAAAACATGTCCATATAATATTACTGTGTATATTGATTTTGTATGATTCCACATTAAAATTAATGGAATCTAAATCATGGAAAGTATTAATCAAATATAATATATTTAATTATATTAATTATGAAAAGAAATTTATCGACTATAATTTTAATTTTGGGTGGCAGTCATTCATCAGGCATTTATATAATTTAGAATTAATCAATGAAATAATTGGATACAGGCCAACAGTATTATCCCTTCATAATAATATAATGTCATATGATTGTTGGAAAATAATATTAAATGGTTAATTCTTATTAAACATAAAATCACCCATTTTTTATTACATAACATAACATAATTAATTATGGAAATATAATAAAATTAAATGAACATTAGAATGATTAATGAAGATAAAATTCTAGAAACCCTTACTATGATATGCCACATCAATAACCAGAATAATGAACTCCTTAGTTATATAAGATTTTTAGCATCTCAAAAGTTAAATATAGTGATGGGTTCGGTAATACTTACATTAATATGTCTCCTGAAAAAATCATTGAGGATATATTTTAAAATTGAAATATAGATAGAGTTAAAAAACACATCTAAACATGTTTCTTCAGAAATATCAAAGAGATGGAAAATGGGCGAAAAATATTGCATAATGGTTATAGAGTTGAGTTGAATTATTGTGTGGTGGGTATTAATATAAAATATGGGTGATTTTTATATTTATTTTGAATCATATGAATTGGGTTATGTAAATATATTTCACCATGATCTTTACTATGTTTTTAAAGCATGCTATTTAATATTTTAGAAATGTATTATGACTTTTTTATTTTTAAGATCACAGATCCCCTAAATTATATTATGTTTACAAGTAATATATACATATTATTAATTAATAGATTTTAAATATATTAAAAATTATTTTCTGTTCTAGAAAAATACATATACATTTGGAAAATGAATTTTCACACTTTGAAATATTTTAGTTATATTTATAAACATATATTTTTCCCAAAAATATATTATTTTATTTATGAAATTAATTTACATAATAAATAAGACTTCATTCAAAAAATTTACTCTTATAGAATTTTACTATTATTAAAAAAACAATAGAACTCAAAAAGTCTAAAATGTTAAATATTCTTTAATTTTGGATGGAAAAATTTAAATTAAATTCGCATTTTATTTAAATATTTTTCCATATTCGAGAAAGTTATTAATTAAATAAAAATACATATGTATTCCAAATTCATGAATTTTTAACTATCAATTAAAAAACATTTCTTAAAAATATATGTAGGGTTGTAGTGTTATTTATTAAAGAATAAAAAATACTAATAAATGCTAATTATTTTATGAGAAATTGATTTTTTGTTTATTTAGTGACTTCCTTGTTTAACTGTCACATTATTATTAAAATTGTTATATTAGTATTTCACTATTCGATGTGAATGATTATTAATAGTTATATTATATTATCAGTTTACCATTCTTATAGATATATATTACAATATATAAACCCATCACTGTAACCTATACAATTATTTTTATGCTTCTCATAGTTTTAATAACATATATATTCCATTTCATACTGTTTTAATCATACTACAATTGTATTTTATATATCGCTTATTCCTTTATATTATTATCCACTAGCGTTTGATATTATGGGGTGACTTTTATTAGTATATGTTCTATAAAACGTTTTTGATCGATTTATAATAAGTGATATTTTATATTTTTTATTATATTACATAATAGAATGTGAACTATTAAATGATTTTAATAATAGATAAATTATATAATGTAGTAGAATCTTGTGTCTCACATTATTACCCTTTATATAATTTCATCATTTAAATACATGGTATATAATATCCCATGAAATAATGTGTAAATATTCTTAATCTCATCATTATGATCCAATGTTTCTTTTTATATCTTGGGATTCATAAAAATTTTATTCCCCATTTAAAGTGTTTGTTGACAAACCCAAATTTATCCCATGATATTAATTATAAATGGCTCTTAAATATATAATTACTTAGGCTCCAAATCATTTTATTTTGATAGCAAGTGAGTGTGTTGTGTATAGTTTGTACTTCTATACCAATGAGCCAAAGAAGACATCCAGAACTCTAGCGGGGATGGATAGAATAGATAAATGGTTATCCAAAACTCTAATTCTATCTGAACTCTCCAAATTCTCAATATAAATTGGGATTAATATTACTAGAATAATAATATTTATTACTACCATCCATAGAGATTCCATTATGAATACATGATCCCCTACATGAAATTATAAATATTATCTATAATTATCACTTTAGGTTTTCTTTCATCTTGGAACTATCTTTTTATGATTTTGTATGTCTGGTAAAACATTTTTTATCTCTTCATAATGTTCTAGTGTGACTAATTTCCTTTTAAAAACATCATCCTATCCTTTTGGGATATGAAATCTCTAAACTTACAGAGACCTATAATGTGTAATTTCAAGGATTAAATGGAATATATTATTGTATATGAATTCCACCACGGTTAGTTATGACTGAATGTTCCATGGATTACATCTGATATTGTCCTCAACATATCCCCTTGTTATTGGATACTATTCTTTGATAGACCAAAATTTCATTTATTTAAGGGGGTGTACAAATATATCAATGTGTTCAAATAATTTTGTGTACCTCCCCATATTTTAAATAATAAATTAGATACATTATAAGATAAAATTTATATAGGTTCTCTATAAATCATCAAGATGTTAATAATATACAGCAAATCAATATTCTCAATGGTTAAATGCTCTAATATTTCTATAAAATTTTTACATTTAATAAAAATAATCATAAAAATGTAAGTCACATAATTCCTCTTATATTTTTAGGGAATTGTAGAAAGTATATCGTTTATAATATTGACCAAAATACTAATGGTATTGATAGATGTTGCATTAATATAATTTAGATTTATCTCTGAATCATTACTTATTATAATACCAATAATCATGAAATTTATCCACCAACTTCTTTCATTCTGTTATCAATCCAAATATGTTATATAACATCCCTATATATATCATGGTGCTATCATGGTCTGTTGATAAAATTAAGTTGTGTGATTTATATATTAATTCAATTTTAATATATTGTATTTATGGTACAAATATCATTTTTCAAAATTTTATAACATCATAACAATTGATTAAGTTGTTTAATATCCCTTATTTTGTGGCCAAAATCATTATTTGTATATCCTTTTCTAATAATGAGGATCACCATATCTTCTAAAATAATGATGGTTGGGAAATCACATATGGAAGGAATGATTTTTCTCATTAATTAAAAACATCAATTTTTTGTTTTTCTAAATCATTAATAATTCGATAAATAACGCCCTACATAATTTATATAACTCCATGATCTTTCCAACTACGTACTTCATCCATATTATTCAGTCTTATAGAGGTAGTGTAATATTCAACTTTTTTCCATGGGTTGTTCTAGCCATATTGTTTTCCTTTTATTGTGGCCTATCATTTTGAATAGGGATATTATAATCTTATGATCTATATATATTTCACATAATTCACCATGTAGGTTGTATGTATATATAACTGATGAAATGATTACAACTTCCATTTCATCTTGATGAGTTTGATGGTTTTGTTCATGGGACCTTAATTTAATTAATGTATAAGAATAGTATATGAAATATATATATATATATGGGAATAACCTATTATTTTGATTATTTTAACTCTCAATATCACTTATCTTCCCTAACTAGTCATTAATATCATTGCCATTTAGTTGACCAAACACATTATATGTTCCTTGATACATTCATCACATTCCAAATTTAATATTAATTTAACCCATTTAAATTTTTACATTCTAAAAAAAAGTGTGCAAATCAAAGTTATATTCTATAGTTTTAGCCATTATTTTATCACATTAGTCATTCAAGGGTTTATTTGTAAACAATTTGTAATTATATTATGTTAAGGAAATAAATTTATTTTTAGTGATAATCCACAATAAATGTTTGTATCATAAGACTCATTTCTTTAAGAGACTTATCATTAATTCAGTAATTATTATAAAACCACAAAAATATATTTTAAATACAAAAATATCATAAATAATTTAAACAAAAAAATTATTATGCTTGTCATTGAAAGGTTGATTACTCAAGTCTATAAAAACTGAGGTAGAATTATATAATCAAATGAAAATACATTATATGAGGTTATTTCATTATTATATAATCCTTATGCGTAATTAATTAATGATAATGGGATAAAATATCAATCTTCTATATGTATTAAGGAAATTGAAATTGATAAAAAAATTCATAACCAATCTGTAAGAGATATTTGTTCTTTGTTGTAAAGGGATTGATTTCTATGTTTTAAATGTTCAACCTCTAAGAAAAATATTTTTGTTCTCGTAATCATATGAGGGATCCTTATGGTGATACCATAATGAAAATAAATTTTTTTTCACTAAATAATATAACTATTTGTTGAAATAAATATAATTCTATTAATTCTAATCTACATAGTGTCTTGGACATTGATATTGACTCAGGGATGAGTTCAATGGAAAACTCAACTTCCCATTGTAGTTGATGTCAAATTATTTCCTAATTAAATAAATTTATGTATTATTTATCCACATTTGCATCCTTTTACAATAGAATATACTGTACAATAATATATTATTAATTTTATTTTATTTATCCTTTAATTTTATTAAGATGAGTTATTCAAGGCGGTTCAATACAATAAAGAGATTATGATGCATCTATTTTTTAAAAACACCATGTTAAATTTGATTATATTTAAATTTAATCCCATTCAATCAATATTAAATTATTAAATTATAAATTCTTAGGAAATCAATCGAATGAATTATGTCATATTTTACGATATATATAAAAAACATGGATGCACCAGATAATAACTATGCATCATAAAATAATATTCCCAATATATCTTTTCTGTAATATGATTTATAATAGTTTATTAATATAGAACTATATCCTTAATGTATTAAAAGTATATTTAATGTTCATAGATAAAATTTAACATTTTTATTATTTTTATATCCATAAACAAATTGGAAAATAGTTAAATTTTAGATTATAATCAAATTAACTTCTCCAACATCATTCAAGACTTCAACATATATTGTAGTATTGTTATAATCCTGTCATTATCCCATGTTCTCTTATGAGGTAGATACCCTTGAAGCTTGGGTTTTTTATTTCAATAGTTTCTCATATTGATGAAGTTTATGTATAAAAAATATAAATATTCTTACATGCCTTTACAATCATTTTATTTATGGACCATCCCACCAAACATATAAAATTCATCAATACCCTTCAATAATGTGAAAATGTTTTTCATCCAACAATTGAACTTGGAGAATTTTACCATTCCTCGCTTATAATTTTCTGATACGCCTACATAATTATATGAAATAAATTTCTTCTGTTAATTTATTTTAAAAAATATTTATATATGTAAATCTCATAATTGATAGACCATAAAGCTAAATCCCCATATATTAAAAATGTGTGAGAAACTAATACCCTTTTTAAGCCCCATTTTAGTCTATTAAATAAGTTATCAATCATTATTTCTATATTTCCATCATATTTTGTATGTTTTATTGCTAACCAAGATATATTATCCTTATACAAAATAACATTTTACTCATTCATTTTCCATTAAATTTATTTATTATCATTCTATACATCTTTATTTCTCAAATGGATGGTACATTTCTAATAATATCATATTAAAATAATATCATTCAATACAATGAATATATTTCCCATTGCTTGTATATAAAATAGTTGTAAACCATTAATAAACATCTCCCATCTGATTATATGAATGTGTGATGACCTTATCACTCTCAATATTTCCCATGGAAAGTGATGTCTTATCTTGCGATATGTTCCATTTTTATCTACAAATTGATTTACATATTGAATATGGTATGTAGGTTATTTTCTCACATTGTAGTTCAAAGTTCTTACAACATGTTGTTTTGAAACATTTTTTTCAACATAGAATCGTTTATTCATAATAATAATAGTCAACTAACATAATTTAGTCTTAATATACTCGACTCCATTACCAAGCATCATTAAATTATAGAAACAAAAAAACCTAACATTGAATACAAGTGTTGAGATTGATTATATTCCATTAGTTAGAAATCATTTATTAAAAAAATAATTAATTATTTTTTGGGAAATACAATCATAGAAATTATATATTTTTTCAAATGGTGGTAAAATAATCTAGAAAATATATACAATATTTTAATGGTTTATCGTGACACATTTCTCTCTATATATGTCCATCTAAATATAAATCTAAAGGCTTCTACAAAACGTTATCTTATATTAAGTTTACCACTACCCTTTTAAAGTAAACATGTTATGATTGATATATTATTACATTTGTATAGAATAAAAGAGAATAAATTACAATGGAATTAAATGTTTAGTAGTTTTATGAGACTAGATATTTATTTAATCCTTACATTACAATAGTAATACTAAAATATATAAAAATTCAATTAAAAGTTTGTATTCCACCATTTTTATAGTTATATAATTCATTATACACATTTAGGGTTCCTAGATAATATGGAAAATATCTTAATGGATGAGCTCTGGAATGCAATAAGGGTAATATATAATAGAATCTCTCATGGTGACATTTAGGCTTAAATAATATAGTAGAAATAAATAATCAAATGGTTATCATATTAGAAAATAATATCAGTGGAATATTTAATATAGAATAAAAATAACATCCTGGATAAGTTGTATGAATTCATTACTAAGGAATACAAAATTTTAGACATCACACCTTTATGGACCCAAAAAATACATTATAAATTTACAATTCATTGTTCTAATACATTATACATAATAAGTAAATATACACCCAATATCCCAAAATTGATTGTCTCCCGAGACCTGCTGATGTGTCAAGGTAAAATATGATTCAAGGCCTATCCTATCGTATTCTCTGTCTAATGAATCCATAATATAAATTTTTTTTCTTAGAATACTTATTACAATATTTTGAAAGATCTACTTAAAAACACATGTCTTTTGATGAATTCATATATATATAAATGAATGTAATTTAATTATCAAGGATTCCATAATAAATCGAGTACCATATTAGTATTGGGGAATTTCTATTTATCTAGTAGTAATTATTGGATATTTAAAATCTAATGGAATGTATCCATTATTGTATAATTTGAGGGTGGAAAATATTCTTCATGTATGAATATTAATAACAAAGAATACATTTAATATAATGATTGGAGACCAATCAACATATATAGAAAATTACATATAATAAGAAATTTTGTGTGTCAGTGTTTTAATAAGTTGAAATGGAATTTTATTATTCCCAATAAAATCATGGATGTGAAATAATGAAACATAACCTCATTAAATATGGAAAAATAAAGGATTCTACTAGTTCTTAATAATATAATGGATGATATAATCATGGAAATCCTAAACGTTATTTATCAAATTCCAATATTAAAAATGTACTCCTTATTTCCATCGTATTTTTCAATTCAATAAAAATATATATCTATCTATATATATATATATATGGTCTTGGGAACCCATACCTCATTAATTATCTTATTTGAAACACATAGAGTGGATTTCCCAAAGAAAATAGAGATATAATTTGATGTCCGTTACTTCATAATTCTCCTTCCAAATATTCATGATATCGAGAATGAGATAATGATCACAATCTATGATTTTGGAGTGGAGAGGAATGAGATAATGTACAATGACCCATTATTTACCTATATTTATATTACATCAAAATTAAAGATTATTTATTACAAACTATAACAAATATATGATTGGTCTATATAGCTATAGTACCTTTATAAATTAGGAATCATAACTAAATTTCTCATTATACATCATCATTGTCTCTGACTTATTTAGACATTACGAGACCCATTTTGAAATATCATACATAATATCTTTCTTCATGACATAGGGAAAGGATCGTATGAAAGGGTTATATAAGATGCTCAGTAAGGGTAAACCAGGGGAATATCAATCATATCATTATCGTAAGACATATGAACATAACATTTGAATATCTTATCATGCATCTGAAATATCATGATATCATGCCATGGGTTAAATCATAAAAGTATATACGAATAAATAAACATTATACCAACAGTCATAACAAAAGACAAGAATTTTTTGGCATAAACATAATAATATAAATCTGTTTCATATAAGTCAACGCACATGTCCAAGAATATCATAATGAAAAAAATTCTATTACTGAACTGAGTTCACTCCCCATTCCATCCATGTACTACTGAACTGAGATACATTCCCATTATAGCCATGTATATATCATGAGATATTAATGTTTACCCAATAAATTGAAGGGATATATATGTCCCCCATATCTCATAATTAAATAATTATTAATTATTCCATAAGAAGATAAATGATTTACCATATCACAATGACTAAAAACGATTTTTATAAACACCATATCATTAATCTATTAACATTAATCAATTTCATAAATAGGATTCCCTTATAAACATAATAAACCATAGTAAAAAAGGATTTAATATTTTAACCATTACAATGTTAACAATTTTCATCATATATAGAAAATAATTTTGATGTATCACTTCAAATAAATTCATGAATAAAATGTCATTTTTTCTTAAAAAAATATTTTCTTATAAAAAATTATTTTTAATGTTAGACGAAAATAATTTATCTGAAAATAAACTGAAAATTATATAAAATATGATTATTTAAAATAATTGTATATGAAAACATAAAAATCCATTCGTGTTTTATAATTTAAAAAAATATTCTCTATGAACTTTGTTTGCAAAAGTCAAAAAATACCTCATATTGAAAACAAAAATGATACCTTTTATATCTTTTAATAAAAATTTACCAAAGAGTAAAATTTAATTTACATTAATTTTGAAGAAGAGAAATAATGTTTTTGAATTTATTAAAATGTAAACATGTATATGGATTTTTGAAATACCCTAATAAATACTTATATACAATCAATCTCAAATAATAATGAGATGAGATATTATACCTTACCTTAGGTCTTATATACATTGTATGTTTCTAAACCTCTGATATAATAATTTAGATAATTTCATTGAATTATTTTAGAATCATAGTCATTATTATGGTATTATATATGATAACATTATCATCTGTTTGTTAGTAACAATATTACTTGTCCATCGGGTGCTAACATATATATTTTCATAAACATGTTTTTTCAGATATGCTCTTGTTCATATTATTAGGTTATAGTTATATCATATACATAATTATATTAGTATAATATATATCATACATATTCACTCCTTTCATTTTTATAAGCATGAAATAATTTCTATCTTTTAGAATGAATCCCATCACTTCATAGAGGTGGTAGACCACACGTATGACGAGCGATGATATCAATCCCATTAATTGTTGAATGGTACTGAAGTGGATGGTCTTTAATATTTTAAAATCAATAAAATTCTATAATAATCATATATACATCTAATTCATATCATTATACCCATCCATGTAATTTTTTGGTGAAAACATATTACACCATGTCATCGAGGATGTATGTCGTACGTACACTTGGGTCATGCTTTCGTTTTACATATCATATATAGAATGTGGAATAACATTGATTCATAATCATAATAATATCTCAATATATATTTTATACTGTATTTTTAACATTATGAAGAAAAAACTCATGAATAGTTTGTATAGAAAGAAAGATGTTTCGAAGAATCTGTAGATGATACGGTGAGAGCCGAGTGTTGAAGGCTCATAGTGAAGTGATGTGGTCAGGGGGGAGGTGCCCTTTTAAAAATTTTGTGAGGAGAAAATTTGGAATCTCCAGAAATATTAATTTATATTAAAATATAACCACATAATAAACCTCTAAAATATACCAAATTCAAACTTGTAATGAGACCAGATTACAATATCCTCAACCAATAAATCTTAGATAAGTATTTTTTTCAATTTTAAACATATCATTTTAATTATCACTTTGTTATTCTATTTAATATTTAGCTATGGAATCAAATATTTCAATATTAAAAGGCTGAAATATTTACTTAATTGATGTCAATTAAACCATAAATAAGTACCTTATCAAATTTTAAATTAGGTAATAATTATTTTTTATATTTTAAAAATTTTCTCTTATTTTTAAATAATTTAACAAAACATTATTTTGATAAAAAATCAATATTTTCAATTATCACACTATTAAATTCATTGATTTTAAATAATACTAAGATAAGAAATTGACTTCATACAAATTATTTGATTATATTTATAAGAGATCACGTAAGTGTAAAAAATTCATTGGACATATTAATTATCCCAAATTATATTAATTTTATTATTTCTAATAATATTTATTTGATATTTCCATTAATAAAATAATTACTAAAATATTATTGTGTAATCATTAAATATAATTATTTTGAATAAAAATTAAATATTAAATTCTAGGACAAAGTTAAATATTTTATTTTTTACCAAAAAATTTATAATCGAATATGTCATAAGATTAATAAATCATAAATAATGATATACATATTAAAACATGATTGGGAAAAGTTTATCATCACATTAAATAAAATAATATAAATGTTATTATCTATTATATATGGGTAAAAAAGGTCAATAACTCAACCATCAGTTGTTTAAGGACGATATATACTATACTCACAAGATTTGGTTTGGCTTTTGGGTCTCTTAATGGTTATTATCACTTCAATATTAATTACTCTATTGATTTCTGATCAATTAAATAGTTTCTTCATCATTAAATTATATGTTTTTAAGGTAGTAATTTATTTTCTAGAAATTATGAATAAATTATCCTGATATATAAAAACCTATTTTATTTAAAATGAGTATTTTAAGTATAAATTATCTTCTATATAACCTTATATTAAAAATTATATAGTCATTAAAATTCGATTAAGAAATATTTAACAATTTGTTAAATAAAATAAATTTAATGTCCAAGTCTCATCCATGTAACTTACAATGGAGTTAATTTTGACCCTATTATGATTTAGGTCCAAAAAAATTCATAAATTAATATTAGGGAAAATGGAAGGGTGATTTCATAATATTATTTTTACCTTTAATTACCTAATATACCCTTTAACTGTATTAATAAAATTTTCTAAAATTACTATTCAAAATGCCAAAAACTAAAAGTAAGATAATTACATAATTTGGATATAATGATTTAAAATATGGAATCAATTATTTATAATTCAAATTATATAAGTTGAAGTTATTATTTTAAAAACTGTATCAAGATGTCAGAAAATAGAATAGGATTTAAAAGGTAAAACATTGCAAAATATTGAAATGTTTTTATGTTTGAATTCAATGAAAAATTAATGATAATGAAATGCATTATATAGAATGATAAAAAACATATTATAATTTTACATTACAATCATTCAATATTATAATTTAAACATATAATTATTTTGGTGAAAATAATTTTATTCTACTAAATTTTTTTGTATTATTATTATTCATAAAAACATGAATGTTATCAGAAAATATCAAAAATTTATCCAATTTTTTTTATTTCCTACTACTACAGAACACGATTATGTTTCAATATAAAAATTATTAAATGTTCCAAAATCATCATTGAAATTGGATTTTTTATTTAATGTGTCCAAATTAAATGTTTATATAATTTATTTTTATTTTTCATTCACAGTACATTTTGATAAGTTAGTTATATTTTTTATCAGTAACCTAACAACTTGGTTATTATGGAAATTTATACTAAGTGAATCATGTTGTTTTTTGAAACTCATGATTTCATATAATGTACAGTATTAATAAATAAAAACTATTTAAAGAAAATATTTCCTATAAACATCTGGGTGTTACTTTCTACCCATCGTATACCGGATTTCTCCCTCAGAATTCATTACATAAATAGAAACATATGAGGATACACCTACCTCATCACTTCCCAAATTTACCATGTAGCTTCCTCCAATAGGTGGTTTTTCCATAAAACACTATCCATGTGAGTGATCAGGTTTCATAGAACTTTTTCTCTATGATCTAGAATCTCTAACGATTGTTCTTCAAAAGTAAGATCTTGCTTCAGTGGTACGACTCCAACGTTTAGTACATGTGAAGCATCTTTTATGTACTTTATCATGAGAGATACATGGGACACATCATGAACTTGAGAGAATGTTTTTGGAATCTTCAATCGGTATTCTACCTTCCCAGTACAATTTAGAATTTCAAAAGGACCAAAATACCTATGAATGAATTTTCTATTATTTAAAAATCACATTGCTCTCTTCCATAGAGGTATTAATAGAAACACCTTATCACCCAATTCAAACACTATGTATTTTCATCAGTTTTAAGTATAAATTCTTTTTAAACTCTACACTACTCTTATGTGTTGTTGAATATATCTAACATTTTCTATCATTTCATCATCAAGATCCTTTCCAAGTAGATTTCTTCCACCAAATTCATCTTAGTATGTTAGAGTTATACACTTCTTTCATTATAGGGATTCATAAAGAGACATATGAATCAATTATTGAATGATATTGTTGTATGAAAATTCCACCCATGGTTGTTTTTGATCCCAACTACCTTTGAAGTCCATAAAGAATTCTCTCAACATGTCTTCTAGAGTTTAAATTTGAATCTAAGATTGACTATATGTATGAGGATGTTAAGATGTGATGAAATGTATCTCTGTATCCATATCCTATTGAAGACTTCCCCATAACCTTGATGTAATCCTCAAATTCTGATCATATAAAATGGAAAGTGGTACTCCATGCAATATTACCACTTACATTACAGATATACTATAAATATGATCAGTATATAAATCATATACATTAGAAATGAAGTGTTCTGACTACGTATGGCGATCAACTATAGAAAACATGAAATTATGGCATTTAGATATTTTGGGAAATCAGATAATAAAGTTTGTAGTGATTATTTCCCATTTCTATTACGGTATGTGTAATAGTAGAAACATCCCCTTATACTTATACTTCTCTAACTTATCATTATTAAAAAACAATCACCGAGAGACATATTCAGAAACATCTATTTTAATGCCACACAACCAAAAAAAACTCTTTCAAGTCCATGTACATCTTTGTGCTTCCAAGATAAAAAGAGAATGAAAAACTATGAGTCTCATCCAAAAAAATCCTTCTTTAATTATTGTATGGTAGAAATAAAAATCCAGTTCCCTAACCTTATAATTCCATCAATATCAAGGTTTAGGTTAGTAAAATTTCTCAACCTCTTCTATAGATTTATATCTTCCTTCAACAACTACATAATCACCACTCATAGAAATGATTAATCATTCATTAGAGAATGTTTTGATTTCCCTATTCTTTTAAAATTTCAAGAACCATCCGTTGAAAATACCAAAATATTGGATCTTATGTAATCCACATTTTGGTGAGTCTATCATGATCTACTAATCTCAAATCATATTCCACCATGTTTAGTTTCCCAGGTTGGTATTGTGTTGTGAAATCAGAATTTTTAATCAACTACAACCATGTTCCCCGATTCATTTTTTTCATATTTTGTAAAAATATACTTTAATATTCTATGATCTGTATAAATATCACACAATTCATTATAAAGATAATTCCTCCATATATTTGGTGAAACTATTACCACCACCAACTCCAAATCATGATTTGGATAATATTTCTCATTGATTATGAATTCTGGTATGACATAATCTGTCAGTATATCATTTTTCATCAGAAAAAAACACAACCCATTCTTGGATTCATCATCATTAATTACAAACCTGACTTCACATCAAGGATGTGTCTTTACAGATTCACTAGCTATCCTTATTTTTAGATCACTGAAATTTCCTGTACATTCCACCATCCACCAGAACATAACTCATTTTTCAATCTATCTTGGTGCATGGATTATATAATCATGAAACATATTTCACAAAACATTGATAATATCTATCCAAACAATGAATATATCATATCTCAGTTGTTGTTGTTGGTGGTCTCAGCCAACATTCAAAAAAATTAAATTTTTCTGGATACAAAAATATCCTCTCTTGAGATTATCTGACCCAAAAATGAAACATTCTGAAGCCCAAATTCACACATGGTTAATTATTAAAAAAGATTTCCTTTTCAAAGGGACAGAATTACAATTATCATGTAATATTCATGCTCTTACTTTCACTTCAAATAGAAAAAAATATCATCTATAATGTCCACCACAAACAAATAAATATATTAACAAAAGACCCTATTCAATAGATATATTAATATAATGGGATAATTAATAAGAAAAAAAAGAATAACTATAAATTCATAGTGTCTATACCTTTTATAAAATGTCTTATTTGGTATATCCTCCATCATTACCCTTGATTGATGATATCCTAAGATGAAATAAGCATTCAAAAACTATTGAGTTCCTTGTTGTTTTTTGAATAAGTCATCAATTTTTGGACCATGATATTTGTTCTTCATAGTGATATTATTTAGTTCTAGATAATAAATAAAGAGTCTCATTAATCCATCATTCTTTTTAACAAACAGAGTAGTTGTTCCCCAATATCACGTTCTAGGGAGAATGAATCCCCTGTAGTGATTCTATTTTATTTTCTTCTTCAATCCCTGTAACTCAATTAGGGCCATTCTATTAGGTTCCATTGAAATAGGAATAGAAACTTGTATGAGTTTTATTGAAAAATCAACATAAATATTTAGTATAAGACTTAGTAATTCATCAAGAAATATGTCATCAAACAACTGTAAAATTTTTGTATTCTTAATTGTGAGTTTCTCCCAAACCATTTGATATAGATAACATTCAATTATAGGAATCAATACCAACAAGATAAAATAAATTCCTACAATAAGTTTATATTCATCGAGGCATCAATACATGATCTTAGATTAATCAAGAATATGAAATGTGGAATCCCTTTCATGGAAATTAAAATGAGCTACTTATTTAGAAATCAAATCCAAGAAAATAATCATATCAAATTCCACTATAAGAAAAATCACAAGCTTTGTGGGAGGTACTTTCCCATAAAAATCAACCATATAAGAATTATAAAATTTTTATCTTCCTTATGTCCCATTATGATTTGTCATAGCTAACTCAACATCTAATTGATGAGGTAATGTGAAGATTACCATTAAAAAATTTTCACAAATAAAAGAGTGGGTAGATATAAATTCAAATAAAACCTTTGATACATTAGAGTTGATAATATGTGTACCTTTCACAACATCCTTATCATATTCCATGTCATCGATAGTGATCTCTTGTGACTTAACTCTTTCTATTTATATAAGAGTTTGATAGAGTTAATCATCATCAATAACCCCTGGATTAAAAAATTTATTAGCATAATGAAGCATTTCAATGAACACGTAACATATAAGTGTAGGTGGTGCATTCTATGTAGCCTTTAATCTATTTTCATCATTATAAATCATTTTTATCATAACATCTGAATTCAACTGCCTAATGACCATATTATCAACACTTAAAACATTTTATAGTGTATTTAAGATAATTACCTTCATTATTTATTCCAATCATTGAGAATAAGGGAAAAATATTCTTCTTTAAATTTTGGTATTTATATTTTCCATTGAATTCCAGCTTTCACTTCTAATCAACCCCATAGGACTAATAGGTTACTCCAATCTCCATCTCTACCTTGAGAGCACATCAAACGATTTCCTCATAGATATTGAAGTCCGGTATGAAAAATTCCATTCATAGACTTTTCGTTTGCCACTAAATAATTCATTAATTTTAATCTCATTTTCGATGATAATACTAGTAGAGTACCTTGAAAATCTTGTAAAAACATTTTCATAGGATCCAACAACATCATCATCCATTTTCTTAAGTTCAAGGAACTCCATCTCCATATTTGTTCAAAGAATATGAGGAATGTACTTATTAAAAAAATTGTTTTTTAAATCATTGCATTCCTTGTATTCTATTTTATCTTTTGACTATTATTCATGGTAATGTTCCACCATTGATCGCCTTAAACTTCCAAAATATCGACTGATAAAATTAATTTATCAAGATGAAATCACTAGAGAACTCAAAAATCATTTTAGTGGTATTTATCCATTGTTCAGCCACATATGGATTAGAAGACCCACTGAAAGAATATGGACACTACCTCATCAAAGACTGAACAGATTTTGGGTCCCTACTTTTATATTTTGGATTTCTTGGGTGGTACCCATAGTTTGAAGAATGTGACCCTTGTTTTGGTTCTTTTGGGATTTTTGATATGGTTGTTTGAGGCTTGGAAAATTCTGGGAAAAACTAGTAATGTTGTGGAGGTCGTGCAGGGTCACACAGTTGGTGCATAGTCTGAAAAAACTATTCGTCGAGCCCATGAAACCATGAACCCTTGACAATGGGCTCCACTCGTGTAGCGCACTGTTTGGTAGACCTTGCAGTCAAGCCATGTGAATTCCCTGGGTGAGATAGTGGCAAACACATGGTTAGTGCACAGTTTTACAAACCGTGCGACCACATAATGTTTGGGTTTTTAAGTCCTTGGGCACTTGATATTTCCCATTTCCCCTCATTCTTCCTTCCACTCATAGATCATTTTGGAGTTTTAGTTTTCATAGGTTGGGTGATCTCCTTTTCTAATTATAGAGGCAAAATGACGGGGTTTCATGGTGGATCAATGGTTATTTCTACAGAGTAAGTCTCTCCTCTTGATTTTTTTGTGTTTTCCTCTAGATCTTAATCTCCCTCTCACTCTCTGTAGTATATGTCAACATCAGTTTCATATATATCTAGAGTGAGTGTTTCCTTGGGTGTTGATTTTAAGGATTTTGGATGATAGGGAAGGAGATCTAGAGTTGTTTTCATGAAGCGTTTTCCCAGATTGTGGTGTGGTTCCTTGTGGATCAATTTCTCCAATCCATAAGACATAGGCGACTTCTCTCTCGACTCCACTTTTCTAGAAATTAAATATTGGTTACAATTAATTTGTGTTTCTTAAAATTAATTGGGGTTTCGATGTGATAAATTTATTGGAAATCACATTGGTGGTGTTTTGGAGATTTTTGAGAAGAAATGGGATTTCGTGTAAAATTCACTTTTTGTGACTTTAAAATGGAGATTTTAAACTGGGCTATTTTGTTGAATGAATTAAGATGGCATGTGAAATAGTTTTTCAATAAAGTGGTTGTTTTATTGAAATGGTAATTGGTATGTAAAAATGGTGGAAGAGTGTCTTCAATAAATGTTTGTTTTATTTAAGTGGTCCAACTTGTAATTGAAGTGGTTAATTTCATATTTTGGAAAACATGGTGGGTGATATGCTTGGTTAGGGCTTTTTTGAATGTTGTGTGGGTGTGGGATGGATTTACCACTAGAAAAATGGGGATGGATAGTGGATGGAAGGTCCACCATAAAAAAAACTGGGTGGGAATTACCACTTGATTGTATTGGTAATGAATGGGTTTAAAAGGGAAGTGACACCATGGTTTGTTGTGTTCTTTGTTTGTGATGTTTGTAGATGGAACTTGTGAGTGAAATATGAAAATGGTAATCTGCATGTGGCATGGTTGATTTGGATTCCATGTATGGAATTTTTGGCTTATGGCATGTTTGGATTATAAACAATTGGTATCTTGGTTTTGATTTATATAATATGTTTTATATAAATGTGGTAATGATTTTATCCTAGTGGATTATGTAGGGAGGTCATTTAGGGATCACCTACTGAGTATTGGTAGTCACCACCTACTTTGTCACTTTGGTGATTTTATAGATGTCGTATTCCCGGATACAGTTAAAGGTAATGCATATCATTGCTAGTGGTTTGTGGTGATGCTTGGGATATGTGGTGGTGCTTGGGGCATGGAGCTTGGTGTGGAGTCGTGGCGTGTGTCTTTGCTTATTTTGGGTTTTTTGTTTAGTCTTCCACATAATACTCTGAAATTGTGTTGGTTGTATTATTTTGTGGGTTGTGTTGTAGATTGGTGTAGTTCCCTTTTGGTAATGAATGAGTTTGTCATTTTGTTTACATGAATCAGGTAGTTTGTTAATAGTGGATCGTTTGGTTGTTTGGTTTTGTCTCAAGGGAAAATCATTCCCTAATTGTTTCTCTAATCCCTCAGAATTTATTTCCAGCATTTGTCGCCATGAGAACATTTTTTATGGCCAAGTAACACTCACTGCCACCTCATGCCATTGAGTTAACGGCGGGGTGTTACAAGTGGTATCAGTTTGTCCAATCCTTTGGAGTTGATTCTTAGATTTGGAGTTGACATTATTTGTTTTATATTCCTTTATTCGGGATAGTATCAAGTCGTAGGAATGTCAGAACATGTAATTTATAGCATAAATGTACGTATTTAACCCTTTTATGCTAAACTTCAAGTTACCAGGGTGTTGGGTACATAAGTGTATTAGAGACACTTATCTGCATTGTCAATCTCATTGTCATCGGTGTATAAAATGAAATGTGGAAGGAATATATTTTAGAAATTACTTACCTCAATGATACATATTTAATTGGTCAGAACGATCTATGGGCTGAATTAAGAAATGGGTTTCCAAATGTTTGAAATTGTAATGTGAATAAATTTGGTATTTTGAAAATGGTTTGATTTACAAAAAAGGTGAATCATGGAAAATGTGGAAAGGTGGAAAGCCTCATTGTAACAGTGTCGTGTAATGAGATTTTAAATGGGAATTCCTGATGTCTACTGAAGTGAGGCTTAGGGTTGTTTGTTTTTTATTTATTGAGATGGAATCAGGTAGGAGTTGTAGAGAACAACAAGATGTGACCAATGGAAACGTGGTTTCACATGATCCCCAGGTGATCCACCTATTAGTCCAGAGCATAGTGCAAGCTTTCCAAGCTATGGGATGTGTGAATTGAGCGGATGAGCCAAAGCATGCGTATTATGCATCTCAGTTTCAAAAGTAAGATCCCGCCATCATTAAGAGTGATTTTGACCTAAGAAGGGTAGAGTTATGGCTGTCCAAAATGAAGAGAATTTTCAAATTATTGGGGACACTGGTAGAGGTGAAAGTAATGAGAGAAATGTATAAGCTATAAGATCTTTCTCTTCAGTGGTTTCATTTGGTAGTACAAGCAAGAACAAGCTATATTATGACATGGGAGGGCTTTGAAGATTTTTTTTAATTAATACTTCTTCCCACATACGTTCAAAATTCAACGAAAAAATGATTTCTTCAGTCAAAAGCAAGAGAATATGGTTTTGATGAAGTATGCAGCTACATTTATGAGCTTAGTTCGGTTTGAACCTGAGGTGTTAGGTAACACGTCGTTGAAGGCAAGGATATGTGAAGCGGGGTTAAGTAAAGAGATCCATTAAAAAATATCAGTGTTGTGTATCTGTGATTACGCAGAGATAGTGAATCGAGCATTTGTGGTTGAGCGGTATTTGTTAGGAGCTTCGGGCGGAGGAAGTATGCTGGTACCCAGGGGGGGATATTGGGAACAATAACGTTGTGTTCAAGTGGACGAGGGACACTTATTCCTTGGGCAGGATTATGGCACATAATTTGATGGAATGATTTGTAAATCTTAATCCGAAGACCTAGAGAAAACCAGGATGTTATCAGTGTGGATCTACGACACACATCCAGCAGGACTGTATGGAACAACCTCGATCATGTCACAATTTCAAGCAGATAGGGCATCTTCAGCGCTATTATAGGAATGCTCCGAGGTCGGGTACATATGACACTAATTATGGATCGCAAACATCGTATGCTGCGACGGGATGAGGATAACAGCATACCCCTCATCAGTAGAGAAAAGTAAATCATAGTGATTCTCAGAACACCACTTTTCCTAAGAAGGGCAATAAAGAGCAGAGTGTGGCAACCTAGGTGTTGTTTGAATCTGAGAAGAGTGTTGAGCCATCTTGTATAGAGCATGTTGTATCCTTATGGGAGATGTTGAGCTATTTTGGAATTTCTTAGTGCTTGAGATGGATGGGTATGATGTAATCCTAGGAATGGATTGGTTGGTGAGATTTAAGGTGAACATCATCTATAATGAGTGAATAGTGTCTCTTATGACACATGATGGAGTTAGATATTTTTTTAGAAGAGAGAGGGATGAATGTTAGGGTGCAATGGCTTTGTTGGAATAAGTAGTGGGAATGTTATCTTATAAGTTGTCAGTGTTGTTGTTGTAATTGGTTGAGGGTGTTGAGGATAGTGTTCTTGTACTGCTGTTGGATCAATTCATGGATGTTTTTCCGAAATATTTCTCTTGGTTACCTCTAGTAAGAGAAGTGTAGTTTACAATTGACCAATTTCGGAAGACAGGTCCTATCTCAAATCCCTATTACCGAATGGCACCTAATTAATAGTGGTAATTGAATGTCCAGTTAAAATAGTTAGAAATAAAGGGCTTTATCTAGCCTAGCATGTCTTCATGGGCAGCGTTGGTGGTGTTTTTGAAATAGGCTGATAAAACATTGTGGATCTATGTTGATTATTGTAGACTAAACCATGTTACTATAATGAACAGATATCCACTTCCTCGAATTGATGATTTTTTTACCAGTTGAGGGGTGCCCAGTGGTTCTTTAAGATCGACCTATGGTCGAGATATCATCAATTGTGGGTGAGGAAAGAAGATATTCCTAAAACTTCTTTTATATGTGGATATGTACATTATGAATATGTGGTTATTCCCTTTGGTATAATGAATTATCCTAAAGTGTTCATGGAATTGATGAATCAAATATTTTATATATATCTAGATTCATTTGTGGTGGTGTTTGTAGATGATATTCCAGTTTTTTCAAAGATAATGGTAGAGCATGAGAAGCCTTTGGAAATAGTGTTGGGGATCTTGAGGGATCATCGGTTTTGTTCCAAATTGTAAAATTGTGATTTTGGATAGAAAAAGTCCATTTTTCCATGTTATTTTTGAAAGGGGTGTTTCAGTGGATCCAGAAAAGATATGGGATGTTATCTCATGGAAACCACCAATGAATGTTTTCGAGATATTGATTTTTCAGGGTCTATTTGGGTATTATATTCTTTTTTTTCTTGATATTTCGCATTTGGATTCACTGAGCAAAGGAAATAATGTTCCATTTTAGTGGAATGAATAGTGTCAATAGTGTTTCAAAGAGATATAGGGTCAACTTACATCAACATGAATCTTGGTTTTTCCAGAACTAGGAAAAGCATATGTGGTGTATTGAGATGCATCGGGATCAGGGATGGGGTGTATTCCCATGCAAGGGAATCATGTCGTTGCGTGTGGCTCACAGTAGTTGAGGTTGAATGAAAATAACTACCAAACTTATGATTTGGAATTGGAAGCATTGGTCCATGCTTTGAATGTGTGGCATCACCATCTCTTCGGTGAGAAATTCATGGTATATACAAATCATAAGAGGTGGAAGCACATTTTCTCACAAAGGGATTAGAACATGACGAAAAGGAGATGGATGGAATATCTCCAGATGTTTGATTTTGACAAGAAGTACACACCAGGAATGGAAACTTTTGTGGCGGATTCATTGAGTAGAAAATCAAATGCTCATGTGGTGAAACATGCATCAGTCCACTAGCAGTTTATGTAGGTTATAGCTGACATGCTGCTGGAATGTGAGGACTAGGGCGATAAAGTGGTCTTGTTTCCGGTTTTGATGATTATTGACTAGGTTGGCATGGTTAAAGAGGAACAAATATATGATTCTAATTGTGTGGCCCTGAGGTCGAAAATCTCTGGTTGGGAGAACATTCAGGGTTGGAAAACTAATAGAGATTCAATTTTGTGTTTTAGGAATCAGATGGTTCCACTAGATTCTTGTCAAGAAGATCTTCTTATGGGCGTATCATCATTCCAGGTGTTTTCTTCATCCTGGAATTCTGAAAATGTTTAATGCATTGAAGTCACAGTTCCGGTGGGCTGGTATTAAAAAAGAGTGGCTAAGTTTTCTTCGAGATGCTTCACTTTCCTACAGGACAAGGAATATCATCAGAGACTAGTGGGAATGTTACAGTCTTTACCAATTCATATATGGACATTGGAGAATATAGCGATTTATTTTTTCATAGGTCTCCAAAGAATGGTCTGAAAGCATGATTACATTTACATGATAGTGTATCATCAAACGAAGTCGGCCTATTTCATCTTGATTCATGAATCTCATACATTGGAGGATCTATCCCAAATCTATATCCTAGAGGTGGTAAAGAGGCATGATGTTTTAGTTTCGATCATATCATACAGAGACCCAAGGTTTACATCTCATTTATGAAAATCCTTACAACAATCCTTTGGAACTAAGTTGACCATGAGTACGGTGTATCACCCTCAGATAGATGGTCAGTCCTAGTGAACGATACAAACATTGGAGGATATGTTGTGGGATTGTTTCATGGATTTTGGTGGCTCGTTGGAGGATCACATGTTGTTGGTTCAGTTCTCATAGAATAGAAGTTATCAGGAATCCATACATATGGCTCCTTTGGAAGTGTTGAATGGGTCGTCGTGTCATTCTCCACTATGCTAGGGGGAAACAGGTGATTCACTTTTGGATGGACCGAGCATTTTCCATGAGACTACAGAGAAGATAATGGAGACGGCTCAGAGTCATCAGAAATCATTTGCGGATAATCATTGACGGCCGTATTCATTCGAGGTGAGTGATCATGTTTTCTTGAGAATATCTCCTAGGCTGGGACATCATTAGTTTAAGAAGAAGGGAAACTTAGTTCCGAGGTATATTGGATCTTTTGAGATTATTAAGTGTTTTGGTTAGGTGGCTTATTGATAAGATTTTCCACCTAGGTTCAGTGCGATTCACAATGTCTTTCATGGGTCACTGTTGAAAAAGTATCAGCTGGATATGGGCCAGGTTATTCAATGGGATCATGTTGAGTTAGAGTCGGATGCATCTTTGGTGGAAGTGCCAGTGTGGGTTGTGGATAGGAAAGAAAAAGTCTTACATGGTAAAATCTTCAGTCTGGTTCAGGTTTTGTGGCAGCATGTCCAAATCCAAGAAGAGACTATGGTGTAGGAGAAATAGAAGGTGAGGCAATGGCCTGAGCTCTTTTAGCAAAGGGTGGGTTCACTATTTTCTGAGGAAGGATGGTCCAATGGTGGGGAGAATGTAGTACCCTAGTTTGAGGTATGAGACCATTTTTTCAGTTCATTTTTGATTTTTGAAGTTGTTTGTTGATGTTTGGAAAATTCTAGGAAATATATTTAAAGTTGTGGAGGTTGTGTAGGGGTTCACAGTTGGCGTACAATCTGAAAAAACCTTGCGGCCAACCTAGGAAATCCTGCACCCTTGATAGTGGGATTTTCACGGGTGGTGATGGGTTTCTCAAATCGTGCGGGCAAGCCGTGTGATGTCCCTTGGTGAGACATTGTCAACCGCACATTTGGCGCATGGTTTTCCAAACCAAGAAGGGTAACTATGCGGCCACTTAATGTTTCTATTTTTAAGTCCCCGACCACTCAAGATTTACCATTTTTCCATAATTCTTGCTCCCACTCGTGGGTTACGTGGTAGTTCCATTTTTCATGGGATTGGGGAGCTCTATAGCTCATTTTAGTGGAAAATGAAAGGGGTGTCTTGGTGGGTCGATGGCGGTTTCTCTAGGGTATGTCTATCCTCCTCACTACTTTGTGGTTTCATCTAGATCTTCATCTCCCTCTCTCTCTAGGTTTTCTAGATCTTCATATGTTGAATGTAGATCTAGTTTTGGGGTTTCTTAGGTGATGATTTTAAGTCATGTGGATGATAGGGATTGAGATCTAGAGGGGTTTCCGTGAAGTGTTTGCCCATATTGTGGTACAGTTGCTTGTAGGCCGATTTCGCCAAACCCAAAGTGGTAGGTGGATTCTCTCTTGATTCAACTATGATAGATATTGATGCTTGGTTACAATTAATTTGAGTTGCTTAAAATTAATTGTGGTTTTGATGTGGGAAATTTATTGGAAATCCTTTTGGTGGTGTTTTTGGGATTTTGGGGAAGAAATGTGTTTTCGGTAAAATTCTCTTATTGTGATTTTAAATTGGAGATTTTAAATTTGGTTGTTTTGTAGAATAAATTATGATTGCTTGTGAAGTAGTTTTTCAATAAAGGGATTGATTTATTGAAATGGAAATTGGCATGTAAAAAGGTTTGAAGAGTGTTTGCAATAAATATTTGAATTATTGATGTTTTTCAGCATGTAATTGAAAAGGTTAGTTGCATATTTTGGTGAGCTTGGTGGGTTTTATGCTTGGTTATGGCTTGTTAGAATCTTTTATGGAAGTGGTCAAGATGTAGCACTATAAAAGGTAATGCATAGTGGATGGAAGGGAAGCCATCAATAGCAAGTGGGTGAGATGTACCACTTGAGTGGATTGGTAATGAATGGGTTGGATGAGAAGTGCCACCATGGTTTGTTGTGTTATTTGTTGGTGATGTTTGTGGATGGGAATTGTTAGTGAAATATGAAAATGGTAATCATCTTGTGGCATGGTTTATTTGGATTCCTTATGTCCCATGTTTGGATTAGGGCATGTTTGGCTTATAAAAAACTGGTAGATTGATTTTTCTTTATTTAATATATTTTATATACATGTGTTAACTGTTTTATCCTGTTGGAATGTGCAGGGATGTCATTTGGGGAAATCCTACTAACTATTAGTACACACCCCCTTCTTTGGAACATTGGTGTTTTTCATATGTCGTATTCCGGGATACATGTAAACGTAAAGCATCTCATTGCTAGTGTATCATTTTGATTATTGGGATATGTGGTGGTACATGGGTCATGGTGCTTGGTGTGGAGCCGTATAGTGTGTCTTGGCTTATTTTGGGTCTTTTGTTTAGTCTTCCACATAGTACTCTGATATTGTGTTGGTTGTATTGGTTTGTGTGTTGTATTGTGGATTAGTGTAGTTCCCACTTTGAAATGTTTTAGTTTGTTGTTTTGTCGTCATGTATCATGTAGTTTTTTGATAGTGGATATTTTGGATGGATGGTTTTGTCTCAAGGGAAAATCGTTCCTCAGTCATTTCTCTAAGCCCTCGACATTTATTCCCATCATTTGGCATCTTGGAAATGTCTCTTAAGGCTAAGGAACCCTCATCGCCTCTTCAAGCCAGTGAGGCAGGGACATGGTGTTACATCCTGAATGATTCATTTCGTGAGAAATTAGTGTAATAGTGACTATAAGATTATTAATTAGTGATCCCATAACATTTGGTAAATTAAGTACAAAATTATTACGTTTCTCATTTCATTTCTTATTTCATTCAGCCATAACGTAGTTCCTCCATGTTTCATCCAATGACTAAAACCAATAAACTATGTGAGAGAAAGACTAATATTTATGGCAAAACCACACTATCATTAATTAAATATCAATTTAGGACACATTATGTTTTATCATAGGTTATTCATGATCCCTTATAAAACTTTGAGATTATATCATATACATTGGAATATCCTTTGTGTTCTTACTACGGTTTTCTCATCGCTGTTTCAAAAGTATAACTATACCATTCCTATGATACTAACTATAATAACACATATATTTTATACATTTATATGACATCAATATTGAATTATATTCATAAAAAAATATAAAAAATAAATGATATGATCATATAGGTATAGTGTCCTTAGAAAATGGGAATCATAAACAGCTGGTTCATAAGACATCTCTGTTGTCTCACACAAATTTATGTGTAACCAGAACACTTTTTACTTATCATATATAATACACATATTCATGTCGTGAGGAAATATAAAATATGAAAGAGTGATCTCAGATACTCAGTAATGGTAAACCAGTGATATATCAATGATATCAGAATCATAATATATTTGAACATCACATTTGAAAATCATATCTGGCATATGAAAGATAATGATATCATCCCATGGGTTAAATCTAAAAATATCTTTTGAGTCAATGAATGTAATACCAAAATAAATAAAATAAAGCATGAAAAATTTCGGCATACACATAACCATAGAAAATCATTTCATATTAATCAGGTATCACGTCCATGACTATTTTAGCGGTCAATGACCATCACTAAACTGAGTTCACACCTTGTTCCAACCATGTACAACTGAACTCTTATTATTCATTATTCCAGCCATGTATATGTAAAGAGATATGAATATTTACATAATGAATTTTAGGAGATATAGATCCCACCCATATCATAATTAAATCATTTTTATGTTTTCCACAATTTCATAACTCATTTTGATATCCCAAGGAATAAAATTGGATTTTTCAAACGCAAAAACATTATCCCTGTAAAACAAATGGATGTCATAAATATTATTTCCTTGTAAACACAATAAAAAAATATGAACAATATAGATACTAAAATTTAAACATAACCCTATTAAATAATTCCATTTATATGTTTAAAAATTTTGATATAACACTTGAAATTAATTCTAGAGAAAAATATACATTCTTCTTAAAACAAGTTTTCATTTATCCAGATAACCAATAAATTTAAATGAAACAAAATTACTTCAAAATAAATTAGAAATCATGTAGATGAATCTTCCTGAAAATAAGGTGTTTTGAAAAAAAATCAGCCAAATCTATTAAAACATTCTCTACAAACATTTATAGCAAAAGTAAATAAGTACCTCATATCGAAAATGAAAAATGATTCTATTAAAATCATCTAATAATAAATTTACATTGTGTAAAATTCAATATAAATGTTATAAGAATAATTGAATGAATATTTTAGGCAGTTAATTAAGAAACATGGATATGTGAAACAAATATACTCTACTAAATACTTATGTATAAACAATATTTTATAATAATTAGGTTGCTAATTTATCTCACGCCTTAGGTATGGCTTCGTTTGTATATATATAAACCTATTTTATAATTATTTATATAATTTTATTGAATTATTTAAGAATAATATTCTATTTTATGATATCATATAGGATTATATTATCATATACTTGATAGTAACATTATTAATTATCCATCGGGTGCTGACTTCATTATTTTCTTAGGCATGTTTTATTAGATATGTTCTAAATCCAATTATTGAGTTATAAAAATATAATTTATATAACTATAATAGTATAATATTTTTCATATTTACTAATTACATTCATTTATATAATAATTATTTAATGATGATAATGTAGAATGAATTGCAATGCATCGTGGATACGGGAGACTGTACGTATGCACAGGTGATGATATCATTTAATTATTTGGCGAATGTTATTGAAGTGGATGTTGTATGATATTTCATAATAAATATCAAGTTATGATAATCATATATTTTTATTATCTACGTAATTACACATAATTATTTAACGCGGTGGTGAAAAATAGATTACACCACAGCATAGATACTATAAGCTCTACGTGCGCACCCATGGTGATTTCATTTTTTGTAGGATGCATAGAATGTGGAATATATTTGTTTCCTATCCATAATAAAAACTCATTAAATATGTTATAATGGAGTTCTTAATTTATAATAAAACAAATCATTCAGATTATGTAGAAGAAGAACGAAGTTTGAAAGGATTGATAGATAAGATTACCTCTTCTTCGACATGCTCCCTCTAAATCACCTCTTAAATCACTTGAGTTTGTCTTTTAAGATGAAAATAAATTATATAATGTTACTTTGAATGTTTAGAATGTAATTGGATAGGTTATGAATGATATTGAATGCTCTACGGTAAATGAAGGGGTGAGGAAGTAGGTTTTATTTTATAAAACAGGCGAGGGGCACTTTTGGGATCTCCATAAATATTAATTTATAATAAAATCATACCCTATACTTAAAAAATAAAATTCCCTCCATTAGAATATTATATAATATAGGTTTGTATTACCATAAACCCTTAAATTTTAGATATTTTTTTCTATCAATTTAAACATTATCATTTTGATGTAAAACATTGTAATTCTATTTAATTTTTAAATATTGCATCAAATAATTCAGTACCAAAATAGTAAAATATATACTTATTTGATATGAATGAGACCATAAATAAATTCCTTATAAAATTTTAGACCATATAATAATTATTATATGTTATTAAAAAGGTTTTATTATTTTTAAATAATTTAATAAATCATTATTTTGAAAAAAAAACAATTGTGTCAATTTTGACACTATTCAATTCATTGATTTTTTAAAATATTTTGATCAAAATTTAACAAAGAACCATTTTTTTATTATATTCCCAAATGGTCAAGATATACTAAAATTTTCATTAGAAATATTAATTATCCAAAATTAGATTTATTTTAATATTTTTAATAATATTTATTTGATAATTATTTTTGAAAAATAATTACTACAATAGTTTTGTCTAATTATTTAATATTCTAATTTGAAAAATAAGAAATAAAAAATAAAGTACTCTAAAAAAGATATATAATTTATATTTTATAACAAAACATACAATTGAATATATCGTTTGTATAATACTTCATTAAAAATGTTATAGTATTAAAACATCAATATGACTAGTTTATCATCACTTTAAATAAAATAATATGAGTGTCATTATATATTATATAACAAATAAAATGGTCAATAACATGTGATTTTGATTTTTATAGTCAAGACATACATGAAAAAATAAGATTTGGTTAATTTTTTGGGACTTCAAATGGTTATTATCACTTTAATTATTATTATTATTTTTATATCACATCAATTAAATAATTTATGAATTATTTATGTATATGTCTTTAATGAAGTTATTTATTTCATAAAAATTAGAAATAAAAAATCCTGGGGTATAAAAACCTTTTTTATTTCCAATGATTATTTATAATGTAATTTATTTTATGTATAACCTTATATTAAAAATGGTATTGTTAATAAAATTTGAGTAAGACATATTTAAATTTTATTTAAATAAAATAAGTTAATTCTCCTTATCTAATCCAAGTGGTTTCCAAAGGACACCATTTAAACACAATAATTATTTAGGTTAAGATAGATTCATACAATGTCATCAAGAAAAGAGTTATAGTAATTTCATAATGATATTTTTACCCTTAATTATTTTATTTAGTCGTTTACTATATTAATAAAAATTATTGTCATTAGTACACATAATGCCCAAAACTGAAAATAATTTATTAACATAATTTTCCAAAATGACTCCAAATATGGAATCAATTTTTGAAAATTCAAAACACATAAGATTGAGTAATTAACTTTAAATTTAACTTCTTATCAAAATTATAGAAGATGTTTTAAATGTTAAAACAACACAAAGGATTTAATTGTTTTTATATCTAAATTCAATGTAAAATTTTGAAAAATAAATAAATTATATTATTTAAAAAAATATATTCTATTTATAATTTTAAACCATTAAATATAATGATTTAACCATATAAAATATTTAGAAGAAAAATAGTGTCTGTAATTAAAATTTTGAATGTTTTTTATATTAATCAAAACATGAAAGTTATCAAAAAATATAAAAAATAAATCAATAATAAAATCTTATATCCTGATTATAAAGAATTTTTTCCATATTAAAATTATTAATGTTTAAAATAAGAAAATTTA
Source organism: Viscum album (assembly GCA_963277665.1). Classification (NCBI taxonomy): domain Eukaryota; kingdom Viridiplantae; phylum Streptophyta; class Magnoliopsida; order Santalales; family Viscaceae; genus Viscum; species Viscum album. The sequence continues at coordinate 32,839,885 of OY728159.1, forward strand.
AAAGGGGTTCTCCATTAAAAGGAAAAAAATTACTCTTTAGAAAAATATATGTTTTTATACGACAAATTGGGATTATTCATACCCTGTGACAAAAATATCTATTGGAAGAATATAATAAATATTTTTTAAAATATAAAATTTTTTTATTTCATTAATTTTATTTAATAATTTTATATTATTTTAAAAAATATATATAGTAGTCTTATATTTTTTATTCATAATATAAATTTTTCAGTACATTACATATATTCTCACTTACCTAATAGCTTTTTTATAACCGTTTTTTATACAAGGGAAGTCACATGGTTCCTCTATACTCACGGTTGTGTACAATGAAATCTATTTAAGTTATAAAATTTTTTAAATATAATATTTCATAAAAAAATCCAGGTTTTACATGATGGGGTTGGTGTTTATATCCAATGGGGATTTTTCATTTAGTTCAAATCATTGGACATTGGGTTTAGGTTGTTGAAAATTTGAAAATATTGGAAATAATATGGTTTTAAACAATGGAATTTGAAATTTTTTGGTTGGATTAAAACATTTATAAATTGAGACCCAACATCCATTAAATAAAATTATCAGGGACATAATAAATATATTTACTCATAATATATTTTTTAAAATGTTACAATATATTTTAGATTCCATAAAAAATTTATATGATTGAAATGTTATTTTTATAAATGTAATGTATATAAAATTGTGGAATAAACATATATTCAATTGGAAAAGAAATAATATTATATATTGGAGTACAAAAATAATCATCTTTAATGAATTGATATGATTAAAACAATAAACCAATACTTTTTAGATGAAATGCATGGAAGAACCCCACTCTCAAAAAGATGATTTCTGATCTTGTTTTTGTTAACACTATCCCCCCATCATGGAATCGTTCAACCAAGAGTGGGAAAGAAAATTAAAATCATTTCCAAATATCAATGGGACAGGGGTCGATTCATTCACTTCATCATGTCACACAATTTTATTTGTAGAGGTGTTGGTCGGATCTGTGAGTGATGTAGTAATTATGAAAAAAATCCCTCCCATTTATCACATATATGATGGTTCAATTAAGGTGATTGTTGATCTAAATGATATAATTCTATGACTCGCATTATAAGAATATTATATTTTGTGTTGTGTTTAATATGATAAATGTACAAAACCTTTTCCCAATATGGAGATGAAAAATACGATATCACATTACTAGAACATTGATAAATGTAAGATGGTTCCTATTGGAAAATGAAACTTTCATTTCATCCATGCAATGAAATAAGAGTTTTATGTATCCTGGAGCCATGGGCATATCATTCTTAAACTAGGTTTTTTAAGACACTATAGAAGTGACCCTAACGTTAATCCTTTTTCCCAAAGGAAATCCATTGCACATGACTTTTCTAGGATTCTTGGGTTTAACTTGGACAACTAGAACCCTAGTATCCTTAAGGATTTGGTATTTAGAATAGGTACTTCTTTAATGATAGATCTATGTACATTTAATGGAGATATGGGCTTCTATGCAAGGGTTCACATTGAGAAAAATATTATGGTTCCCTGAATAGAATGCATTTTTTTGTGTCCAATGATCACCACATGGATGTATCTTTTGAATATTTGAATTCTCTATATTTGTCGGACCACTATAAAATAATTAGATCCATTTTTAATGAATTTCGTTTTTTCTAAGAAATAGTTCAACCTACTAATACTATAAGATCATTGATGGATGTGTCAAGGGGAAAAAATATTGATTTAGTGGACAAGGGGCCTAAGATATTCGGTGACCAAAATAGAAAAATGAAGTGGGAAAAGCTGCAGGTGCAAGAACATCATGGGACATTCTATATGAGGAGGAATATCACAAGTAGATTATTCATTCTTATCATGATCGGACCATTCTGGTTGTAGAAAAATTGTGTTAGTAGTATTGTAAGAATGATAAAATCCAACTGGTGGCCTTAGAAATCATCTACACTGCAACATCAACGAAAACTAAAGAATATCAGTTAGATCTCCTATTTTATTATCTAAATGGTGTTTTATACACTGATATACCAATTTATGATATCTCATTGGGTTACCATAATGGAATAAGGATAATTTTAGTCACATATCAACAAACAGATCGAATAGTTAATGATGAAAAACCGGATACACCTGCCAGGTGAAAAAAGGTGTCACATGTAGAACTAAAGATTATCATAATGGGAAGCCAAAGGAGAATTATTATAATGAAATACCCATGAAATTATCAATATCTAGAATATATTATTGAGTTCAACAAATTGAGAAAAAAGGAAATGTGGCATTCGGGCCCCAAACTGAAAACAAAATAAATATTATATTTTGGAACTGTTAGGGAATAACCTTCACTGTCATGAAAGGTTCTGTTACGCTCCTTTCAGGTAGGTACAATGATTATAAAATTGGAATTTTTGAGCTAAAGAAAAACTACTCTAGCTATGGTACACATTCTATTATAATTGGATATTCACTACTGGCCAACACACAGTCATCCTCAAATGTAAAATGATTGTGGATCTTAGTTAGTAGCCGATTAGAAGAACATACTATTTACCAATCTATTGAGTATATTTTCACATGAAGATTCATCTACCAGGGAAAAAATAGAACTGCTCAATTTTTCATTTCTCAGAATACTATATTTCTAGGATATAGCTTTTGATGAAAAAGAAAAACTATGTTATTGGGAGTTCCAATTCTAGGGTGGTCATTATTGATTTTAATTCTATCTGTTATGCTATTGAGAAAATTAGACCTATGCAAAGTAGTTCCTAAAATTAAATACATTATGGATTATGTATAGGAATCTAAAACAATATAAATTAATAATATTGGATAAAAATTGGCATATTACATAAGGAACATGAGTGGTATGTGATAATTCCAAATTGGCAGGGCCTATATGAATGATTTTACCCTTGGAAATTGGGAGGATGATATCTTGCCTCACACTGGCTAAGAATAACTCTGACAATCCACCCATCATGGTAAATTTTATGAAAACATATGGAAATTACCTATTCCATTCACATTTAATCATGAATTTTCCTCTCATTCATACTTTTCAATGATTATTCATTGAAATTGGTGTTCGAACAAATCCAATATCAATTCGTTCATTAGCATTTTTAAATTCAAAATGATAAAATTCTGATTGAATGATTGGAGTACAAAAAGGTTCATTTATTTAGATGGAGAGATTAATGCTCTTGAATTCCCTCTTTATAAATTACAGGAGGTTATCAACATGAATGAGTTTTCAAGAGGTCTTTCCCAAGAAGATGAAATTTTATTTACACTCTAAAATATAATCATTCTACTTGATAATATTATAAAGGATACCTTAAAAATTAAATGGTTGGATTATAGATATAGAAATAATAAATTTTTCAATTCTCTCAAAAGTGTTATAAATTCCAACATACCACTCTCTATTCTCAATGTTTGTGATCACATTCATGGAGAGTGATAGTAACTTACTAATGACAATGTTTATTTTAATTTGAACATCTTCAATGACCACCCATAGAATTTGAAACATATGGAAGGCGTCATCCCTCAGCTCTTCACGGAATCGGATAATTCTCTACTCACCTCCAACCCATTAGAATCTGAAATTAGGGAGCCCTTTTTCTTTAATGACATAAGAGCTATCCTTTACTAGATGGATTTATAAATAATTTTTTCCAATGTTACTAGGATGTTATTCAAAGAACACTCTGCAATTTTTCCTAGCATATCTTTAGAGGAAGGTCCTTCACTCAGGGGTTCAATGCTCAGTTTATTTCCTTTATACCAAATGTGAATGATTCCAATGAATTCACTCAATTAAGAAGAATTTAACTAATTAACACCATTCATAATTTGATTACAAGAAATCATGAGAATCAAATTACTAACCTCTTAATCAGAATCAAATCATGGAACCAATATGGTTCTGTTAAAGGGATAAATATTTAAGATTGAATTCTCACTTCCTTATATTGTGCTAATATACTTTACGAAGCCACCATATGGGGAAATGATTCCATCAATCTATATATTAAAAAATCATTTGATACAATTGATTGGGGTTCATAAAAAATGTAATTTACACCTTTGGATTCAATACAATATTCATCTAGTAGATAAAGACTCTTCTTGAATCAACTCAAATCCCTATTCTCATAAATGGGTCCTAGAATGTATATTTACATTGTCCCACAAGAGTGAGACAAGGATACCCTCTCTCATATATCATTTTTTCCATCACAAAAGCTTATCATAGTAGGTACTTTATCAAAATGGTGGTACTTGGGATCTTACAGCAATCCAGGTAGCTCTAGTTACATCAGATCCATCACACATATTTGTTTCTGATGATGTTATCACTTTCAACAAGGGGAACAAGAAGAATAGAAATAACATCAAGATTTCTATTTTATAGTATGAGAATGTATCATGCCAGAAAATTAGCTTGAACAAGACTTACACATGCTTTGGAAATAAAATCTCAGCCCCACTTATGGTTACCATTATCAATGACCAAGGAATATGAGAGGGATCTTTTAATTTTACATACCTTGGAGTTCATCTTTTTTTGGGGAATACCTAGGGATTCACATTTCACTGATATTTTGAGATATTTTAGAATAATTCATTCCTCATCGAAGGGAATGTCCCTCTCCATGGAAATAAGGTTTTAGCTTCTCAAACATGTGGTGGTTTCAAAGATAAACTACTCTTTATGGTTTAATCTTGGCCTTCCTCTATCATCAAAACAATAAATGTGATGATGATGATTTTTTTGGAGTGGATGAATCTTTGAAATAAAATTTATCACAATCTCTTGGTAAATGTGTTATTCTCCCCACCCTCTTGGTGGTATGGGAATTAAAAATATGCAACTCTTCATACACATTGTTCTTGAGAAATTTATTTAGAGGGTTATAAATAATCAATATGAGTCCATATGATTTCCATGTGCAGATTTTTCGATATGATAATTTTACGATGCTCAAACTACGTGGAATCCCTTACTTGTCCTTGATTGAGGACAATTGGTCAAAATAACCTTTTGCACTCACGTTGTGTTGTTATAAGGAATTATTATTTTCTATTTGGTATAAAAATTGGATTCTACCTCTACTTATTGATCATGGTATATTCTCTAAATACAATATTGAACATGTTATATCTATCAAGGACTATATGGAAAATATATAACTCTTTCTTGATGACATTTCTACAACTTTTTCTATATATGACTTTTTTAATCAAGATGTCTTCATTATTTGGGAGACCACTCCCAATAGAATTCTGAAATCCTAGAAATTATACCGTAATTTGCTTTAGGGATGCAGACACTAGAATTTTGAGTACATGATGTAGTCCTTACACTCATAGTTCACACTATCATGGAAGATTTCAAACAATAAATTTCATGTTGATGACAACATACAACACCATGAAATTTCCCATTGCTCAAAATGTACCCTTTGTAGTTAGAATTAGCAAGATTCTGACTATATCATCCTATGATGTGAAAATGCTTCGTCCTTATAGATAGTTGTATTTGATATGATTGATCTGCATCCCATTTTTGATGCCTGTAGTCAAGTTTCTCTAATGAATCCTTCTGAAATACAAATCTATAATTAAATTTCTATTCTATTTCGGGTTTCATGTATAGATATGGTATATTACATTTATATAGGATATAACCACTCCATTCATGGGTAATAGTGATTCAGCAAACAAGATATTATTTCCATGACTCCTGGGGATATCTATAAGGCTAGTAATGTTCTTGATACAAGATGAATCAATTATTTTTTTTAAATGTTGGGGCCAACGCATCATTTATTATTAAATTAAAGCAAAGACATCATTAACTGGTTATAGGGTGACCCATTACATATCCCGAATTCTGAGTGGGCATTTATCCTATTAACCGGAATTTTCCCAAACCCCATAAGATTCTTGATGTATTCTATACCTCTCCATTTCCTAGGTGGATTAAATGAAAAATAGATGGTGCTTTGAGGGGAATGATGGGACTTCCTGGATATGGTGTTATTTTTAGAGATCAAAATGGTGATGTGTTGGAATATCTCCCTCAACCTTATGTCCATCCCAATTCCCATGATTTGATGATTTCTTGTTTTATTGAAGCTGTTTTCACTGCTAGGAAACTAAATTTGAACAACATAAGGTTTGATTATGACTCTTCAACTATTGTTCAAAAGGTCAGGATGGAAGTTGTCAATCTCTCATGGAAGATGACTGCAAGATGGTCCAACTGTCAGGATGTACTGTCTTCTATGAACTACATTATCATGCACACCTATTACTATGAAAACTACCCTGTAGAAGGACTTCAAAACAAAGGAGTGGCTGGAGAGGTTTTCTATCATTATGCCTCCCTAGCTAGTGACATGTTTTCAGTCTTTCAACAAGATAAATGTTAAATCCCTTATTTAAGACTCTTATAATATGTATCTTGTTTTTATCCAAGTTCCATTGACAACAATTTTATCAAAAAATATATTTTATTGGATTATATTTACATTATAATTGTGTCATGATTATTATCATATACACATATCATGTTTTATCATTTTTTTAAAATTTATATAATCAATAAGTATTTTGAAAATTTCATCGTTAGATAATTTTTATGTGATTATTCGAAATTTTGTATCATTTTTATGATTTTTTATATGTTTTAGAAATTTACATATTAAATTAATCAATTTCTGTATTTACTTTTTTTTCTTCCAAAAATAAAAAATTCATTTCAATGGAACAAATATATATATACATATATTTAAATTTTTCTTTTTTTTTAATTTATATTAATAGTACTTAATAATTATATTAATAATAAGTGGGTTTAGGTTATTATTATATAGTCATTTGAATAATAGTAACATTACTACCATAATAGTCACATTAGAATATACATATTTTAATTTTATTGATTCCCAAATAGTAAGATTCCAATGTTATATTTACCTTTCAAATGATCATATTAACCCTTATATATACACTTCATTCTATGAAATAATTTCACTCATTATATATATTATTTATTGTAAAATTTATATTCCATTTTTATTTTTTATTCATAATATCAAATTATATTATATAATTATCCATTTAAATAGAGTACAATAATACCATGAAATGAAGATACTATTGAAGGACAAATGAAAATCTATCTTTTGCACAATTTCATTAATTATTTATCTATTATACAACTCGATCAGAAAAGAATACATATAGGAATGAAGAATCGTAAATATTAATCCAAAAAATTTAAACGAAACGAATGAAACATAAAAAAATGGATCAATGAAAAAAGGAGGGAACATGATTAAGATTAATAAGATGGGTCATCTCATGCCAATACCTTAGAGTAAGGTTAGATCCCATGATATGGTGATTTTGAAAATATTCATCTACAATACACGATTGTGATGGTTCCCTATATTGTTATTTACTATTTATCACATGTTTCATCCATTATAGTGAATGTAATTTTATAATTTTTTCTTGAATAAAATAATATAATGTTCATTGAGGTAAGGTTTATATATTGATGTGATTACATTCTATAGTGGAATATAATGTCCCACAAAAAGAAAAACCATGAAATTCAACAGTGTTATAGAAAATAAAACATGAATAATCGTTAAATTTCAATGATGATAAATCTAATTCCAGAGTCCCACTACGAAATTATAATCCATTGGGAGAATGTTTACTTAGAAATCATTAGGTGAGCTCTGAAATATGGAAGAATCATATATGAATTGAATATTACTGGATGTCACTAATGAAACTATAAGGATGACAAAAGGGGGGGAATAATGCACAAAAATTTCCCTCATTGGTCAATGATGATGCCAAATTCCATTAAATAGATAAACAATTTAAAAAAAATTATTGTTCAATGGGAGAATACATATTTATTACATCTACGTCATGTAAAAATATTCTAGAAATATCACGAACCATTTACGAGACTTCAACAACATGATATTTCATCCAATGAAACCGATTACTAATTAACACAAATCCATATTATACACATTATATTAATACCCCATTTCCTTCAACATAGGTAAAAATTATAATTTTCACCATTTTATTTTATATTTCGTCTTATATATGATTTTCCCCAAAAATAAATAGATGATTCAGTTATTGAATGTATGATTTTTTTGAAACAATATTAAATGACAATGGGATATCAACTTTTTATAATCTCTATTATAGTTCATTATTAATTTCATTCTTTCATATTTCTTAGGATGATTTTCTATGTGACATAAAAGTCATGATATCTATAGAATTATTTCCTCATGATATATTTTAGTCTCCTACCTCTACTTTATACCTGTTGTTGTATTTGGAGGAATATTTTACGTGATGTGGAAACCTTGGAATGCGGGTTGGTTGTGGTTGTTATAAAAATCAACAAAAATTTGATTTATAACTACATGTATTTCATATACACTTCAATTCAAAACATATATATCATTAATAATATATTCATGAGGCTGGATTATCAATCAAAATTTTGGACAAAAAGGTATATTATTATAAAATACTCAACAAAATCATAATCTATCATATCAGTTGTGGTGACTATCTTTTATATCATTAATAATGATTACTTTTGAATGTTTTCATCACTAAAGGAAATATCATTGTTAGGAAAAATGTATACAATATATTATTTTTGTGTGAAAATATTCATAATGATGTGTATGTGTCAACTATAGGGAGTCTAATAATAAAACATCTAAATAAAATTTCATGATTCCACTTAAGTATAATATATTGGATATCTATAAATTAAAGATAAATTATTAATTATATAGAGACTATAACGTTAGAATTTAGTATTAGTGGATTATAAAAGATATATAAATACAAAATCTATTTTAAATTTTGAATTGATTGCATATTAAAAATCTATTTTGTGATGAAAGGTGAACCCACTACATATTTTGTGTGTTTGAAACGCTTATTACATGAAATGAAATATTAATTTATTTTTTTATTGTTATATTATTAGTTATATTATGGGAGATTAATTAATCTTTGACTATAGGATCATGAAATGGTTTTTGAGATATGTGAGGAAAAGTGGTCAGTCCCAAATCAGGATATGTACCATTTTATGGTGATATAAGATATTCTTTTTGGACACCAATTTTTGAAAGATTGAATAAAATATATACAAAATATTTTTGTGGTCATGCATATAAATTTCTATATCAATAATATGAAATAGATTTATTCTTAGATATCTCATATTTTAAAAATGGATTGTAAAAGACATTTCAAGCACAATGAGGCCACTTAAGAAACATTTATTATATATATTGCATTTTTATATGGATAATTAATTAATAAAGTCCTAAAATAACTTGATACATAGTTTTTACATTTCAATGAACATAAAAAATAGATTCCAATATTTGAGATTAAGTGTGATGTATGTCACAATGTTATTGGAGCAACACTTAATTCAATGAGATGATATAATTTAGAAAATAATAAATTTAATTAATATAATTATTAAGTAAAGGTATCAAATCTAAAAAATAAAAGATAAATAAATATATAGTATTTCATATTTTAGTTTTTTATGTTAAATTCATGTATTTTTTCTCTATAGTTAATTTGTATATACACCATGTTTTAGTAAATTTTATAACAAATTAGTAGGAATCAAATCCTAGAATAATATTATGTTGAAAATTATAAAAATAATTTTTTATTGAAAAAATTGACTCTTTATTTTCAAAAATAAAGTTTAGTATATCCCCATTAAATATATAATTGTTAAATATAATAGAGGGATAAAAGTGAATAATTTTTTGGTGTTCCCTAAACAAATTTTATTCAGAGCCAACATCAATTCTCACGTAGTATGATAACATAATAATTTTTTTCCCAACTATATTATCTATCCATAATATAATTCATATTAAAATAAGATAATTCAATACTATTCATAATATTTTAATTTAGATAATTTTTATATATTCAAAAAAATACTGAGACAAAAAAACAAAAAAATAAAGAGGAATATGTAAATATAATTTTTGTGTTCTCTCATTACTTTCATGTATAATGATTACTTAGACCATACAAAATAGATTTTGAATCATTGAATTTATTGATTTTTTTATAAATCCATGAATAGGTTAAATAAAATTATTTTCTTATTAGCTATGGATGAAAAAAAGAATTTATTGGAAGGATGTGATATATCAATCAACGTCATATTTTATATGGAGATCATTTTGATGTGTATGAAATATAATTTATTAGACTATTTCCTAAATAATCAGAAAAACATTTTTTTTGAAATAAATGATTATTAAACTGAATTTGTTTTAATTAAATCAACCTCACTCAAGGTAATTTCATACCCCATTAATAATTTCATGGAAATCACGCTCCCTAAGAACACCACCCATGTTATAGAAGGATTTATTGTATTAATAAGGTTCAATAAAAAACTATAGTTTGTTTATAATTTTATAGAAATAATATAAAATGAGCCAAAAAAAAATCATTAATGAATATAGAATGTAAGGTTTATCTAATTAATAGAAAAAACCTATAAACAAGTAAAATTATGGTCCATTTTATTATACCTATATAAATAACAAATAAAAATTAATAAAAATAGACTCTATAAAGAATAATAAAATCAAATAAATGTTGTAATAGTATTAAAAATTAAAAAATATGTATATATGTATGATACATAGTGTAACAATAATCACTTGTATCAATCCCTAACATCACTTCCTTTTATCATTTCTTATACCCAATGAAAAAATTAAAGAAATGAAATTACTCATGGATTAATTTTGAGGATATGAATACCAATGAACAATAAGGGATACAAGTGAAAAATATTTCCTAATGAATAACTAACTGAGAATCAAAAGGTGGTGTGTTGCATTCTTTAAAAAAATTAACATAAAAACGCACCCTTTATGTAATGAACACATATTACCATTAAATATCATAAGAAATAGTGAGAATTAAATTATAGAGATTATATTTCTTACACAGAGATTTATATTAGTTCATGAAATAGAAATCCTATAGTCCTCTTCACTAACACCGTTCTCAATGAGATTAGTGATTCACACTAGGAATGTCCCCTTACCAGGGATATTAAATATTTTTTATTGGGACTTCATGTCTCAATGAAATCATTCAATAATTCTTAAAATTGTTGTTGGAAATTTAAATTGGGATCAAACAATGATTTAAATGAAACAGTCCTCCCTGTTCCTTTACCAGGAATCCTTACAATGAAATAAAGAATAAACATAGTCATCAAATTTTGATCTCACAGTTAAAATTTATAAATGATATATAATAATAAATATCCACAATATATGATATGAATTAAATTATTCTTGAGGAAAATATTGTGAAATAATATTAATGATGATAGAGATAGTAAAACTATAAATCCGAAATCTTTTAGTTATTTTCATTCAAAATAAAGCGTCTCACAAGAGATTTTAGAGTGATTTTTTAGATAACATATAATTATTTTCAACTCATTTCATCATATAACATCCTAATAGTTAAGAGCTATCTTATAAAAAATCTAGAAAACTTTTCTTTTAAACATATTGCAATAGATCCCTAAAATCCTAGGTCATCATTCTATATTCCACACATAATTTTCTATCAAATACCCGAGTAACAATATTTTTCTTTAAATAGTATTTTTACATGTTTCCATTATTGATAAATTATAATTATTATTTTTTTACTATAAATAAGTAATTCAATAGTGAATAAATACATGACATTAAATATCACTAAAAGTACTACATTTGTAATAAATACATGTTTTTATTATGATGTATCCAAATACATATCACCATGCATCCAATTTTTATTAATTTTAATTCATGTACATGAATTTTTAGTGTATCTATTCTTTATGTAGAATATTAATCTATATAGAAATATTTTTGTATGTATTCCTCATATATCAACTTTTTTATCATATATACTTCTTAAACACGTAGAAAAAATATGATGTAGAACAATTGAATTGTGTAGTTGAATAGAAACATGTAAATAATTTCAATGCGTATCCAATCCAGAACCCTATGTACAACACACATTATAATAATGTAGCCATTTTATCTACACATATGACTTCTCTCAATGGAAATCTGTCGACGTGGGAAATTTCAATATAGTATATTTCCTAGTATATCCATTTGATGATCGATAATCTATATTTTTGGTGATTGAATGATTTTAATGCTATAAATATTCATGTATCTATGTAGTAAAAACCCTCACATATATGATTTTCTAGTCTATGTTATATTTTCCCCGAAAAATATTAGAATTTAAATTCTAAAAATTTTATCTACAGAAAGAATTAAAATAATGAAAAAATATGATGAACAAACGTTAAAAAATACATCATTAATTTATGTAGGGTATTTTGGATAATCAACATCTTAATTACATCTAATATGTTGGACCAAAATAATTAGGTTGACACTATCTACATTATTTAGGATAACAAGCCGTGGAGGATATAAAACACAAGGTAATAAATCGTTTTAATAGAATTTTCTTAAAACCAAATAATACACATATTAAATTAAAAATTTAGTGTTTTCAATTTAATTATACCACTTAATTAGACCCTTATCCACATTTATTACATTGGTAAAATTACCTAACATTTGTAACATCTCCTTTTCTATCATTAAAAATGATGTTTATAGATAAAAAACATATAATATTTCATTTATGGATATGAAGTGATTATTTATGGTAGTTAAAATAAATATTAAATTATGGAATAAATATAATAAGGAAACAAAAATAAAGAAATTAAAAAACATTAAACTAAAATAATCTATATGAAAAACATGTGAAATGAAAAAAGGAAATTTTTTTGATAGTTGATATTATTATGAAGAAAAATAATCTCAACACAAACTAGATACAATTCTAAATACTAGTTAGATGATCTTGGATTACGGATAGTGTCAAAATGAGTAGGTGTATTGGGTGGAAGTATCATGAAGGTATTTGATGATATATAGGTTATAGGAGGATCCATTTGAGATGATTTAATAACTCATATAAGAGCTATATCATCACACTCTTCACAAGTGAAAATTAATTTTTCTTGGGGCCACTAAAATTGTTGGAAAAGTCATCTTTCATTATGACCATTAGTTCTACTTAAATCGTAGGATATTGTAGTAAAAAAAGGAACATTCTTTTGGGTCTCTATTGATGAAGTTACTTAATTAGATTACTATGATGCTATCAATTTATCAACCTTAGAAGATTCATTCTGATAAATCATACGTGGATCGTAAACTAATTAAACTATATATCTGGTGCCTGAAAGGGTTTATAGAGGAGATGGTCAAAGATATCATTTACACTATTTTAAAATAGAAATTTTTCACACATTCCAAATATGTTTAAAATATCAGACATGAAAAACTCGATAATAATAAAAGATATGGTTCAATTCATATGATCCATCATGGAAAAGAATATTTTTATAAGCCCATTAGCAGATTACTGTTTTCAATAATAATTTCTTAGTGGTTTACTATAAACTAGTGATTATTAGAAACTATTCAACATAATAGATTTTTCTAAAAAAAATCTCCAAAGCTTTTTCTACTATACTTTTAACATTTAACATTCTTCCATTCATAGATTTTATCTTCATTGAAACATTAGATAGTGTCTATACTAATACATAATAAAACTATTAAGCATCATTAGTAGGATCATAATGAAATCTCGCACTATTAGTTAAGCTATTAAGAGTAGATACCATAGGGATAAGAGAATTTACTAGAATATGGTCTTTTGGGATGATGGAATAGTTATTGGTGGAATATATATCACCAAATCCTTAAAATTATTTTTCATTAAGTTAATACAACTTTATCATACTAAGAAATTGATTACCCTACTGATGTTTTTGAATACAACCCTTGAACATCATTTTAATATTTTAATGAAATAGTTTTTAAGTGATGAAAATTTTTATACACTAAACTTATTGACCTAGAATTATCACATTCCCTTATTGAGAAATCCTCAAAATTTACCTAAAAATTATATCATACTCTTCATTATATCCTACCATTTCATTAAATAAAATCTTAGTTCCAATATTAATATTCCAAATAGAATCTTTGGTATCATTGAATTCTGTAGAATGGTATATATTATACTCAAGAAATATAATTAGATTGAGAAGATCTCACTGAATACATATAATATGAAAATATATAGCACAAAAATATGAAATCCTATAACTTGTTCATGTGTGAAAGTTAGGTTCTAATGTGGGATTAGCGGTATAGTAATGGGTATATAGGTAAATCTTCTTAATGAATTCACATTTTCATACCAATAAACGTCATAATGTGTGAAAGTATAACTATATTTATTTAATGAGATAATTAATATCATTTGGATATTCTTGAGACATATAAGATTATAATATTTTATTGTTTTCTAATATTATTTGAGATAGAAATAATCTTCAATTATCATTGAAGTGGAACTCTCTTGAGGGATACCAAGAATTTTTTTTCAACTCTGGGTGCGTTTCCCTTATCCAAACCAATTTTTCCATGACATTCTTGGAAATACAAATTTCTTCATTTTTTATGATATCATCATTTTATTATAGTGGACCTGACCGTAGTATCCTGAAATGGGTTCCTTTTCTTTTACATAGGAAAATGGTTCAATAAATCCTATGAGAATGGACTGAATATTTTTCCAATCTTTGTAATCTAGATACATTATTTAATCTTACATTAATTTTGAAAAGAAAAATTTAGAGATATTTGTTTTGGGAATATCATTATTCCAAATACAATATCTATGCATATAAAATATACTACACATCATGGATTTGTCACAAAAGAAACAAAATATTGATGAGCTAAAATGATTAATAAGGGTTATATATATATTTTAAGTTATCTTGAATCAATAATCATAATCAATATGGAAAGGTAAATAAATAAGCACAGATGACATTTAAATAACGGGATAAGGTATATTAAATATGAAAATGAAAAGAACAAACACATATTCTATTTATATAACTACATGAGGCATAACAAATATAGAAAGGTAAATAACTTTGAACACATTACATTTAATCAATATACCAAAAAGAAAATGTATCCAGAGATATTATCATAGTGAAGATATCATGGGTAAAATTAACAGATCTCTTATTGTAGGAAATTATTAATTATTAGATTCCACAATCTATTTCATCATAATACCTTTATGATAAAGACCTTTCACAGAGAATATTAGTATATAAGTTAAATACCATCTTAATTCTTGATTAACATGATTGTTTAATGGGACATACCGAGGCATTGGAGGTCAATATAATGCCTCTCCATACAAATAACTGTAGGTATAAATTATTCCTCAGATATAAAATAATGTATTTAATTAATGAATCAATATATCTTGATATAAAATATTTTTATTTGGTAATGGATGCATATTTATCAATATTTCCATTGTAAATAAAATAACATTTGAATTAAATCTCTATAAGTTGAAATGGATATAGTTTAAGTAGTAGGAATAAATATGATAGAGAATATGGTTATTTAAGGGAAATTTTATGTCAAATTATTATTGGAAAGTGATTATTTCAAGGGTCCATTATTGACTATAATAACGATATGAGGAAATATATTTCAATACTATTCGTGAAAGAAATAATAATAAACCAACCAGAGGATGAATTTGGATGACATCAATATATAAAAATTATATTTAAAATAAAGGGTATTATAATTAATGAATATTAATATAGTAAAATTATATTTACAAATAATAAATGAGAAAAATATCCTTTTAATTTTGAAAGTCATTTTTAGAATCTTTTTCATTGAAAAAAAATTTTGATAAAAAAAACATATAAAAAAAGAAGATAATAAAAATGAAATTTAAGCTTAAAATAATTATTTTCATGATGGTGGGTAATTATTTAAAATATACGAAGTTAAAAATAACATTCATTTTTCACTGTAAAAAGGCAAGGAAAGTGATGTGTTGATAAAACAACTAGAACATTACTTTCACATTTTTGGGAAAAGCCAGTGGTCATTGTTTTGAAAAAATACAACTCATGTGACAAAATTATTCTAAAGAGTAAAATGAGAATAAATTCCTTTAATAAATAATTTTTAAATGGTTTAAAAATTTTAAAAATATTTTTATAAATAATTTTTTTTGAAAAAAAAAGATTTCGGACTGAATGGGGAAATAATGTTGGATTTTTATAAAAACGTTGTTTCTGACATTTTATGTTCCCATGATTGGAAAATATTATTATTATATTAATGTATCATGAATAAATATAGGATAATAAAATTATTTTATTTTATTTATATAATTTAAAAATTATTATTTTAACTAAAATATAAGAATAAACATTATCTTGTAGTTTGTGATTGGGAAATAAACACATTAAAAAATTTATAACATTAACATGTAAATTAGTAAATAAATTTTTTATGGGTATCAAATTTTTATTCAAAAAAACAACTACAAATAAAAAATATATATTCAAATTTTTATTACCATAAAAGATAAAAATATCAAAAACACAAAGAAGTAATATAACCCAATAAAAATAAAATTAGTTATAGAATGTTTTACAAAATGGTAAATTTTATTTCTAATCCCCTTTGAAGAAATAAATAATATTAAAAAATAATACACCATTAATAATTAATTATTTATGACATTTCATGTAAAAGATGATTTAGATACACCATATAAATGAAAATAGGTGCGTAACATTTCAATATTCCTCAATAAAAAGAAATTGTGATGAAATCCGTCACTTTATGCACTGTTTTGGGTGAATGGTTTTTCAAAATAATTATAGTACTATAAATATTATTAACTTGTTAAAAAACAAAATCACTATATATATATATTATGATTCATTTATAACATATTTTACCCATTCATTAATAATCATCCAATATTTTCATTTTTCTTTTGTAAATTTCATTATTTTATCATACATGCTTCTTCAGAAATGATACACATACTAAGAAAATTATATAGTTATATCCTATAAATAATAAATATTCATAAATATTTATTAATTTTACATGAATATTTTGTTCCAAAATCATAAATGATTATTTTCAAAATTGTTTCATGTTACGATCATTTAGACGGTTGGATGTATATACGCTTGAGTAATGTTTCTAATTTTTAATGATCATTATGCAATCCATGCATGTATTGTTTTCCTCAGAATAATTAACATAATATAATATATACCGTTTTACAAATTTTAATACATCATCCATGTGGGTTGGTGATGAAAAAACAGTCACATCATATCGAGAAGGCATTAGTCCCTGTATATAAGAACAATCTTATCATTTTTATGTGAGGGAAAAGGAAAGAAAAAAATGTAAAATATTATATTTATAGAATTATAATTATTTAATTAATATAAATATTTTCACATGTGTATCACACATAATCATTAACGTTATTTTTATCACATTCTATCTGATGCGTTATTAAAAGATAAATCACATTATTTCACGAGGTGGTAGTAGGATGTACACATGAAAGACATTATTGTATCTCCTAGTAAATGTTTGTTATATATATATATATTATATAATGACTAAATATGAATAAATAATTTTTAAATATCATATATATACTTTATATCCATCATAATACCCAACCTTGGGAGAATGAAATTAAAAAATGAATGACATTTGTTCGTGAGGTGATAGTAAGTCGTACACATGAACAATGATTTGATAACACATATAATTAATGTGGAGATGGTTGTAGTTCATGACCATATATAAATATATCCATGTATGTGGAAGATATTAATGTTATTATATAATTATTGTTTAACAATAATTGAATAATTTGGAGAAATAAATTAAATAAAGACAATCAATGATGACCATTACATCTTCTTCTATTATCCTCCACAGGTTTTAACTAAATCTTTCTTAAGATTTTTTAATTCTTAGTGTAAGGACTTAATGATGAGGTAATGCAATCATAAAAGTTATTTCTATAGGAATTTGTAAATACAAAGTGGTTTTAATGTGTGAAGGGGATAATATTGTGGTCTATTATATGTCGGGGAGAGGCCACATATTTATTTTTTAATAGAATTGAGTGCACCCATTTTTGACCTCTAAAAATGTTCTAAAAATTTATAATCCTTATAGGTTTAATGGTAGAAATATTTCAATCCAGTGATTTTTATACAGGTTCTTATGTAATGGCCCATATTTCCTTGGGCTATTACATTGTAAAAATCTAGTTTATGTGGTGTTCTTGGGGTCACAATTGTATGTTTTGGGCATTTACCAAAAATCCAGTTTCACCAAACGATTTCACCAAAATGGTGGTACCATAATGGTGGCCCCAAAATGGTTTCATGCCAAAATAGTGGCACAATAATGGTGAAACTATGATAGTGGAACATTAAATGGTGGGACACGAAATAGTGTTGCAACCTTTTCCAAATTTTCCGTTTCTGATGATTTTTCAGATTCCCCCTCTTATGATTTATTTCACAAAACCATGATCAAATAATTATATAGGAATTTTTAATAGAGTTTTGAAAGATATGAATAAAATATTTAATATCATAAGGCTCTGGATACATTGAAATATTCTATATCCATTATCTTGTCCATGATCTCACGTTAAAGACTTTTGAAACAATTATTGCTTTTATATCGGATCTGGATCTTCAAATTGTGGTTCTTCCCATCCCAGTGTGTTAACGTTCCATCTTGGTGTTCCTAAATCCTTCCTATCTAGATTAGTCATGTTCCTTTTCCCTACACCCTCCTTCTTAATTATCTTAGAGTTTCATACTACACATGCGATCCCATGTTTTGGCTCAAAGGGTAGTTATTATCACATTTTTTTCGAATATTCTGCAACAAATTAATTGTGTATCATGAGGGGTGTGTGTATTAATGATTATATAAAAATAAATGGTGGATACATTTCTTTAATGAGTAATAAATAATGGTTGAGAAGTGATTATTGAAAGATAACAGGTAGGTAATTAAAGATGATTGATGTTGATCAGCTATTTAATATGGTATCGTTGTTGATGATGTAATTTTTTGTGACTATAAGGATTCTCAAAATTAGGGTCATTGGTGGTCTTTGTATGTGAATGTTTGACGCATTATAAATTTTGTTGTTTTCTTATGAATAATTGGTGTAAATATCAATCTGATTAATCACATATACCTAGTTAAATGAAACAGGTTCCCCGGGATGAAAACCCTTACGTGATCACCTCTGTTTTTCAATGTGGATTAATGAATTTTTTTTAACAAATCTGAATACATCCTATTTTATAGTTGTGGTTGTGTGTTATGTTTTGTTCGGTTTTGTGACATTGTGTTGTTTGTGTGGTGCTACTATTGGAAGCACAATTTTGGTTATAGGTTTTGATATAAGGGACTTGGTTCTATGAGAAGGGTCTGGTATGTGTGTGCAGTGGGGCTATTGTTTAAAGGTGGTTGTTGTTGGCGTTGTCTATGGGGTGGTATGTGTGGTGTGTTGGTATCTCTATTTGAGGGATTGATTGATTGTGTAATATATGGACTTATTATGTAGCAGGACTACATTTGGGAAAAGATTGGGCTGTAAGGATGAAGTACTGGGTGGTCCTGATTTCATGATTATATGTGTGTTGGGTGTGTTATTATTCTGTAGTTAGACTGTTGGGTTTGTCTTATGGGTTTTATTTAGTTGGATAACATTGAAGAATTACAGTTAGCAGTAGTTGAACATGTGTCTATGAAAAACAGTGGTTGTGTCGTGGGATTGCATGTTGGTTGTTCTATATTGTTTTTATGAATGGGTGTTAAAAGTTATTTCATTACAATGGCCCCTACATCATTGTTTTCCTTGGTGTTGTTTATGGATTTTAGCCTTCTAAAAACGGTAATAGATGTTGTGCATGTTGGATTCTTTGGTAGTGGTAGAATAAATTATTGTGAACCCCTTAATTATTGAATACCACAAGGTTTATTGAAATGGGGTTTAGACTTGAGTTTTATTATTTCTATTTGTGTGGTTGTTCATATAGGGGTAGTATAAGTTGGGGTTTTGTGTGGGAAAGTTGTTTGTTTGAAACCCCTTTATTTGGATAAGTGTTTTCTTATATATATATTTATAAATTATTGTTCAATTTGAATTTAATACTCACTACACCCTTCTAGAGAACCATGTGCCTAACACCCCCATTCCATTTGGGATGGTGTCTTTCCCAACATCCTTGTGGGGGGATGGATGGCTGGTTACTAACATTCTTCTTCACACCAGTTTTCAAGCTCATTACCACTCGAGCATACCCGAGATAGCAGTACTGGCCAGAGCTTTACCATTTTCCAAGTTCCATGGCATATATTTTATTGTGGATGAGGGGACCATGTGTGTATGGTCCATGATTTGTTTCCTATGTGTCTTCAGAATAAGGCACAGGTGTCTTCGATCAAGATGTGTGGTTGATGTGGCCCACATGTCTTTGATGAAGATATATGGCATGGTAGGGGCTCAAGTGTCTATGGGAGGGATTGTGTGTGGTTTGAGGCCCATGTGTGTGTCAGGTGGTTGTGGTAGTGGGACTGCATATTGGAAGAGTGATAGCATAAAGACATTATCTATTAAAAATGAGCATCTATCCAGTGGGAAAGTGGTGTGGGGTACCCAAATGACAAATTTATTATAATACTACATTACTAGACTTATTTATTTATTTATTGTTCTTTAGTGAGTATGGGATAGTTAGTACTTCTTGGTAGGTTATTTGAGGTTCTATTTTTATCCCACATGGTAATTAGTATGTTCCCCCTTCGGTGCATGTGTGGCTTTATTTTTTCTAGTTAGTATACTTGTATAGTCACCCTATGTTTGAGGAACTATTTTCAGGGTTCTAAGAGGACTTTGAGGACTGCGATGGACTTTAAATGCTTTGGTGTCGGTATAGTCATTGTAATGATTCTTGTTCACTTTATGTTGGTACATGATATGGTTATTTGGTAGTATTATTTCCACATTTTACATTTAAATCATGTTTGGGTTGGATTTTGTTTTACATTATATAAAATTTTGGTGTTGTTAGGTATTTTTACCATCTTATCTCTTGATCATGTTTTCATTAAAATGGTAATGCCTTCCATTTATGTCAGATTCTATACCCTTGGTGCTAGTCACCACTCCAGGGCCTATTGAAGGCGGGAATCAGGGATACATTATCTCTACTAAATTTTGAATAAGGACGGTTTTGTATCTTTTTATCTCTTTTCCCATATTGAAAAGGCGCGTTGAGAAAAAATGATATCAGTGGATGATGGTGGTAGTATATGATGTATTTCAGAGTTAGGTATAGTGAGGATTGCATGGGATGGTAGGGAAATGGTTTTACGAAATCATGGTTCGGGAAATAGGCTAGGGAAGACTGACTTGGAAATAGGATATTAGGTCTACTCATGATTCATTTTAATGTATCAAAACATTAAAAATAACCAAATTATTAAACACATAATACAGGGTAGAGACACTAGGAATAGTACATCCATCATAATGAATTTTGGTTCTTGTGTGTCTTGGGTGTTTTTGTAATTTAATTTAAATAAAAAGTTAAGATAAATCTTAAAACCAAATTTCTATTCTACATGAGATTAGGATTTATTTATTTTTCCATTCAACTATGGAACCTGGAAATTTCCCACCTACGGTACTAGCAGTTGTGTCCCAACAGGCTGATTAGGATGATCAGTGAAGGGATGAACAAGAGGAGGAAAATGAAATGTAAAAAAATATCATTTGTTCTTTCTGGAAGAAGACATTGGGGACATATGAAGGTAGTGTTTCATACATAGAGATAGAGGGGATGCATGAGGAGATGACAATAACCATTACCTTGATCAATGTTCTAGGGGAGTACTGGGTTCCTCTAGAAGTGATCCATATGCAAGTATCGACACGTCAATAGTGGACACATTACCTCTATGAGAGCAGGGACACTGATGCCTCATTGGATGACATTGAGAAGGAGTTTCTAGTAGAGCTTCCTTCCTCAACGATGAAGGTTGGGAAGAGGCAAGGGATTCTATCCCTTTTAAAGACCCGTAAATCGCAAGGAAATTTTTTTCTTAATTTTCTTTGGAATTTTACAAGAACGCAGTTTCTGACGGCGCCTGATTCCGAGGCCCGGTGTGCCCGGAATCAATTTCCGATGTTTTGCTCGGGTACGTTCAGTGAACGGACGAGCGGGTTTTTATAACTTTTGAACCGGTGCTCGGAATCGAATTCCGAAGGCACCGATCGAATCGCATCACTGGTAATTGCTTAAAAACGCCTCTTCCGGAGTTGCGTTTGCTCGGGTGTGGTTTTTAATTTTCGGGTGTAAAGTTAAGAAATAAAATAATTTTGGACAAATTTATTTTATTTCACTTAAGCCACTTGGAAGCCACATGAAGCCACTTAAAAGTGGCTTAATCTGAGTTGAATCGGATAGGGTACTATCCAGAAATATCCTACCCTCTTGATAGGATATTTGTGAGATGGGGCCCACACGATCCTCGCCGTTTCTTTCCGCTAAGTAACGCACCCGCGAAAACCCGTCTTTTTGAAAGTCAACTGATGTGTTTTCTTAAATTCTTAACAGACCATTTACTTGGGCGGTTTTTTTTCGTAAATTAAATGAGTTGTTTCTTTCGTTGAATTAATTCTACCAATTAATGGTTCGTTTCTTATCTTTTGAAATTAAATGTTTAGTTGTGTAAATAAAATAAGGCTTAAGATTATTTTATTTTGGGTTGGTCTCCTTTGCCACCTTGAGAGATTTTGAGAAGCTCTCTCCGTCTTCTTCAAACATGACGAAGAACACGAAGAACACTTAAGCTCCGACGAAGAACGCCGCTTCTCTTCTTTGTAGCTGGTGTGTTTCCGAAGATCGACGACGCCGCTTCTTTGATCTTCTTCCCGTGTCAACGAAAGGAGACATTGTTTCCTCCTCGGACTATCTCCGTCAGCTTATGAAGCTTCTCCAGCGACGTACCTCTTCGGACGCACCTCGACATCAACAGAAACGACGTTCGATTTCCGCGACACCCGACCTCCGCGACGCTAGTCTTCTGCGGCTTGATTGGCGTGCTCCGCACTTGAATCTGAGGTAGGGGATTGTTGATATTTTATTTATTTATTTTCCATTCTTGATTCTAGAATGTCGAACTCCGAGGATAAAGGATTAAATGTTATTGTCTAACGAGAGGGGGGCCAGGACCGCACCAACACGGCCGAACCCCCCTCCTATGTTCACAATTGTTTCCTTGCGGATGGAACGGGATGGCGTGGTGCCGTCGCACCAAGCGGGAATCGCAAGGCAATTATTGCGCGGCGCCGTCGCACCGTGCCGTGGAAAGAAATCCAAGAATGCGACGTCGTCGCCTCGCGTCAAAGAAAGTCAAAGGCACCGCGGCCGGAGCGGGGCCGCGGCGGAGGGAAGCGATGTCGTCGCATCGCGCCAGATGGGATAGGCCGCAGCCGGTTCGGGGCCACGGCGGAGCAAGATGACCGGCCGCCGGCACCGTGCCGTCGGTGTCGGCGAAGGAACGACCGGCCGTCGCCTGTCCTTGCTGGCGAAACCGGCCGGCGAGTGCAGGCTGGTCGGATAGTGGAGACCGGGGGAATTAATTTCCCCCGGCCGTGTCTCAACAGCCGCCCCAATTAAGGGGTCGCGGTTCTCAAGGGGGGGGGGGGTGGCTTTGCCCCCCGCGCGCGGCACCCGAACGACACCCAGGCCGCACCGACGTGCCGGTTCGCGCCGTCGCGCCGGACAGAGCCGCCGCGCGGCCGCGCCGCCGGCCGGGCCGGGTTTTCCTAGCCGGGTCGGGTCGTCGGGCCGGGTCGCCGCCCGGGGCGGGTCGACCCGGTTCGGCCGACTCGGGGGGGGGGGGGGGGGGGGGGGGTCGGCCCGGGCCCAGACCCCCGGTTTCGGACCACTTTCAGTCAAATGCCCGTATCTTCGGCTACAGGCCTCCAAACGACTCGCCGTCAGCGACAACTCGATCCTTTGATCCAGACGGTCGTTTCGGTATACTATACTCATGGTGCACCTTCCTTTTCGGGAGCCTACGTTGTTAAAACTCCATAGTTAAGCATGCTTGGCCTAGAGTAGTGATCAGGATGGGTGACCTCATGAGAAGTTTCCCAGTGTGGGTGTGAGACGGAAAGGCCAATAAATAACAGACCGGGCGTCCGATTGATGCGCCGTCTGTTTCGTTGAATTCCTCTAAGTGAGACGGATCTTTTGGCTTACTCTTCTCGAGGTTTGGATGCCGACGGAGTGCTGTCGGATTGGTTCGCACACGAATCCAACCGGGCCCCTGGAACGAAAACGCCAATAACTCTCAGACCGGGCATCCGATTGACGCGCCGTTTGTTGCGTTGAGTTCCTGTTGATGATACGGAACTTTTGGCATCCTTCGCCGATATTTGGATGCAGTTGGATAGTGGCCGGGTTGGATCGCACCGAAATCCAACCGGACCCCTAGAACGGAAAAGTTGATACCTTTCTGACAGAACGTTCGTTTGACGAACCGTCAGCGGCGTTGGTGATCTCGTTGAGAAACGGTCCCTATGAGTATACCCTATTAGTGTTCGCGGTATAGTTGAGTTACGGCCGGATTGGTTCGCACACGAAACCAACCGGGCACCTGGGATGAAAAGGCTAATAACTCATAGACCGGGCGTCCGATTGACGCGTCGTCTGTTGCGTTGTGACCCCTATGACGCGGTGGTCCTTTGAGATACTTCATTGCAGGACTTTGTGATACTTGGAGTATCGACCAGTAGCTCATGGAGCGGACCCTCCCGGAGATGAGCGTGCGAAGTACGGAGACCGTGTAGCCGGCTGAGACCTGACGACTGCTTGACCGACTCTACTTGGAGTGAGTCGACTAGCCCAGTGGACGGAGCGCCCGGTATTTGGTGACAGACCCACGGCGGACGGAGTGCCCGGTAGTTGGCCGCAAACCCGTGGTACTCGACAGGAGGAGTACCTATGTAGGCTATTAGTGGGTGCGCCTGGTATTTGGCGATAGACCCTCAGTGGACGGAGCGCCCGGTAGTTGGCCGCAAACCCGTAGTACTCGACAGAAGGAGTACCTAAGCAGTCTTAGGTTAGTGAGAATTACCTCGGAGTCGTGACAGGACCACCGTACACTCCAGAGACGGAGCTCTTTAGAAATTACGGATTCGAAAATGAAAATCCTGGTTTGAGCTGAGACTTTTGACCTTTTTGTTTAGCTCATGATTGAGATGGGTCACTTGATAACTTAGGTATATATATGGGCATATACCTGGGTAGTGGTTATCCGTTGATTTCACAATCATTGTGTTTCCTCATGATTGATATGGGTTACTTGATAACTTAGGTATATGTATGGGCATATATCTAAGTAGAGGATATCTGTTGAGATCTTCTTGTGGTTATCCTTGTTTTTTTAGTGAGACCTTGAGGGTATCGGGGTCCCTACTAAGTATCGTTATACTCACCCCTGCACGTGCTATGCCCGCACCTCATTGTGTTGGTTGCAGACGACGGGCAGTGCTGACGGAGGCTGAGTGTTCAAGGACTGGACGGTACCCGGAAGTGGACTACACGATGAGTCGGTACCTGGAGGTGGACTACACGACGAGTCCGTACCCGGAGGTGGACTACGCGACGAGACGACTCACAGAGGAGGTTGACCGACGAGAGCGTGGAGGAGGATATCTGTACCTACCCTTCAGGTAGGATCCGTGGTGGATGACCAGGAGCTGCGCTATCTATACCTACCCTTCAGGTAGGACCCGAGGAGGACGACCCAGGAGCTACTACCCTCTTCCAGCTGTTTGTCTTTTTGCTGTTGTACCTTGTTCAGTTGTAGTTGTACATTCTTTTGGGTTTGTATTCTGGCCCGCTTACTTTTCAGCTTTTCTTTTGTACTTAGTGTTTTTTTTTCGCTTGTACTCGGTGGTGCCTGTTTTCTTTTATAAAGGCAATGCCTTCCCAGTTATCGGGATTTTATGCCTTTGGTGCTAGTCGCCAGCCCCTGGCCTATGGAAGGCGGGCTTGGGGTAGTCACGGAACGGGCCCCGAGGACGGGTCGTGGCAAATTGGTATCAGAGGAGTTCGGTTCTATCACAGAACTTATAACTCTGATGTTTCCTTCTGTGAAGCTATAGTGTTAAGAGTACCGAGTGTGGTTTTCAGTTCAGGGAGTCCAGTGTTGGTGCGAACGGCCGATGTATCCATACACCAGGACCCTGTCAACTAGTTTCCGAATTTTTGCAATAAAACACTGATTGCGTGTGTGTTTTCCAGAAGTTTTATTTAAATGTCAGCTCAAATCATGTCATCTCACCAGGTATAATATTTTGACTGTGTCACGTTGTTTCTTTCAGGATGCCTCCCTGTGGACGACCAGCTAGAGCCCCGTGAGTGGTACGTACTGACAGCCCACCGAGCGACGAGGCCTCAGTACAGGGCCATATCCCAGTTGAGGCACCATCGGAGGCTCCAGCGGTACTACTACCCGTTGGGCCACCGATGCCACCAGCCCCAGCAGCAGAGGATGCACGTCGCTTGAGCGCACTGCATGAGTTCTAGCGCCAGAGGCAACACAGGTTTCAGGGAGGGACGGACCCACAGGCGGCTGAGGATTTGCTGGAGGCTGTGGTGAGAGTCTTCAGGCTAGTGGGGATGCCGATAGATTTCATGGTGATCCTAGCAGCCAGCCTTTTTCAGGCAGCAGCAGGCAGATGGTGGAGCCTGATGCTTCAGATGCATGATGAGGTGACACTTCTATGGGCAGACTTCGAGAGCCTGTTCCGGGCAGAGTTTGTACCAGCCACCCTTCGAGCGGTGCGTATACAAGAGCTACTTCAGCTGCGGCAGGGCAGCATGTCAGTGGCACAGTACTCAGCGAGATTCACAGACCTCTCGCGCTACTCCACAAATATGGTACGAGACCCGTTCTTCAGGGCCCGAACCTTCGAGCAGGGGATCAGGCGAGAGATTAGAGCTTCTTTTGTTTCTCACAGCTTTCCGATGCAGACAGGGGTGTTGGAGAGAGCCCTCTTAGTGGAGAGTTTCCTTGCTGAGCAGTCTCCAGCAGCAGGACCCACCACTAGCTGGCTTGCAGCAGAGTCTTCTGCAGCAGGCAGTAGACAGATGACATAGAGGTCCAAGAGGACCAGACCTACCGGTGGCCGGCTGCACGACTCGAGTTCAGTTGTGCAGGGAAACCGGGGTGGAGTCAGAGCCAGACGTGCCGAGAGTGGACAATGTTACTCCTGCGGTGGAATTGGTCACATGGAATGTGACTGTCCGACCCGCCATGCAGATGACCAATAGTTAAATGAAGAACCTCCGAGGAAAAGGCAGAGTTTCGGTCATGGCAGACCTCAAGGAGCAGGCGGCCATGGCAGAGGAGCTGGCCGTGCAGCTAGAGGTGGACGACGCTTCGGGATGTTGCCACCACCACCAAGAGGCCCACCCCGACCGCAGAGGACATGAGGACATGGGAGAGCTCAGCTTCAGGCAGCTGAGGCCTATGGTCATGGAGCTCCGAGAGTAGGTGGACAGGAGAGGAACTAGTGGATATGTTTTTTTTTACTTATAGTTCCATGATACTTTTGTATTCATGTCTTTGTACTATGAGATGTAATAATAAAAATACACTTATCTTTGTATTCTTTCCTGTCCTTTTTGTTTGGTTGATACTGAGTGGTCCCGATTAAACTGTTGACTTGACCCTCACTTTTGAGATTCCTACTGGAGGATACCCAGTGACCTCACACTGATGCTGACAGTGTGACTCGTCCCTTTGAGACGAGAGTGACAGTTGGACCTCTTAGTAGTT
Organism: Viscum album; assembly: GCA_963277665.1. Lineage (NCBI taxonomy): Eukaryota > Viridiplantae > Streptophyta > Magnoliopsida > Santalales > Viscaceae > Viscum > Viscum album. Next base: position 32,867,955 of record OY728159.1, read on the forward strand.
GTGTCGAGGCCTTACAATTTCATCCATGGAATGAATGCATCATTTATGTCAGGATTGACTGTATTAGGCAACGAATGTAGTTCATCCAGGGGATGAGACCAGATTTCTCTTATCGGAAAAGAAGAAATCATAGCAGCTCTTGTGAGACTAAAGGAGGTGCAGTTTATCCAGGAGTGTTGAAGACTGCACAGTGCAGTAAGAAACAAGGAACCAGTGCCATTCTTAGAGACTCGGGCGTGTTAAATGATCCAAGAAGAGGTAGCTTTAAATAGAGATCAGTCTGCGAAGCGGAAGACTTGGAGGCAGAGCTAGGAGAGCAGCATGAGGTGGTGTACATCTTAACATGCTACAACCACCCGCCTTAGTTATTCCCGCTAGGCTCAGAGAGCTGGAGGGCGGAGGAAGAGTGCGGCTACATGAAGTCAAGGAGTGTGACCCAATGGCTCTAGAAATGATTCAAGGGATAGTCTGTGTCCACTACTAGCTGCTGTAGTAACAGACGTCGATATGAATCATTCCTCGCTTTCACAATTCTTATTCCAGACCTAGATTTTTTGGTAAGCCATGGACTTGACCCTCACGTCTGGAGATAACTTGGGAGGAGACTCGATAATCACACTTACGCCGACGGTGTGGTCAGACCCTCGAGGCGAGAGTTCTGGTTGGAATCTCTTGGTGCCAGCGTCGAGGCCTAACGACGTTAGTTTGAGTATGGAATGGGCAATAACTGTTCATACTCAAATTGACGGTTTTAGGAAAACGTCGGGATGGGTTTTCCTTGGTCAGTGGAAAAGGAAACCCCAGGAAGTGCAGGGTAACTCTTGCACGGGAGGGTGTGACCGATCACTCTTGAGTCGGTCAACCTTACCCTCGTAGCAGCAGTCGTTTTAAGTTTCAGTTCTAACAGAAATGGAGACCTCTGGAGTTCGAGGATGACGACCACGTCTTCTTACGGGTCTCACCTTGACAAGGTTTACGGAGATGTGGCCAGGGAGGCAAGTTATCTCCGAGGTTCAACGAACCATTCTAGGTCCTCAGCTGGGTAGGCGAGGTGGTTTACCGCTTGGCCCATCCACTTCAGTTGCACTAGGTGCATGATGTTTTCCACATATCCCAACTGAGGAGATACGTGCTCGACCCCTTCGCATATCATCGACCATGAGGATCTGGACGGTGGCGATGAGTGTCTTCTACGGAGGATCCTGTGGGGATCGAGGATCGACAGGAGCGGATCCTAGGAGGACAGTCGATTCCTCTTGTGCACTTTCTTTGGCAGCGCGGGAACCTCCAGGTGAGCACATGGGAGCGGAAGGCTCAGATGTGTGCTCAATACCGCTTTGTTTCCCTATGTTTGTGGTGAAACTTTACGGGGACGTAAAGCCCTGTGGTGGGAGTAATGTAAAGACCAGTAAATTCCAAGGAAATGTTTTTCTTAAATTTCTTTGGAATTTTACAAGAACGCAGTTTCTAACGGCGCCTGATTCCGAGGCCCGGTGTGCCCGGAATCAATTTCCGATGTTTGGCTCGGGTACGTTCAGTGAACGGACGACCGGGTTTTTCTAACTTTTGAACTGGTGCTTGGAATCGAATTCTGAGGGCACCGATCGAATCGCAGCGCCGATAATTGCTTAGAAACGCCACTTCCGGAGTTGCGTTTTCTCGGTGTGGTTTTTAATTTTCGGGCTTAAACTTAAGAAATAAAATAATTTTGCGACAACTTTATTTTATTTCACTTAAGCCACTTGGAAGACACTTGAAGCCACATAAAAGTGTCTTAATCTGAGTTGAATCGGATAGGGTACTATCCAGAAATATCCTACCCTATTGGTAGGATATTTGTGAGGTGGGGCCCGGACGAGCCCCGCTGTTTCTTTCCGCTAAGTAACGCACCCGCGAAAACCCGTCTTTATGAAAGCCAACTGACGCGTTTTCTTAAATTCTTAACAGACCATTTAATTAGGCGTTTTTTTCGTAAATTAAATGAGATGTTTCTTTCGTTGAATTAATTCTACGAATTAATGGTTCGTTTCTTATCTTTTGAATCCATGAACGCGACACCGTCGCCTCGCGTCGAAGAAAGTCAAAGGTGCCGCGGCCAAAGCAGGGTCGCGGCGGAGGGAAGCGATGTCGTCGCATCGCGCCAGACAGAATAGGCAGCGGCCGGTTCCGGGCCGCGGCAGAGCAAGATGACCGGCGGCCGGCACCGGGCCGCCGGTGTCGGCGAAGGAAGGACCGGCCATCGCCCGTCCTTGCTGGCGAAACCGGCCGGCCATTGCAACCCGACCGGACAGTGGAGACCGGGGGAATTAATTTCCCCCGGCCGGGTCTAAAAAGCGGCCCCAATTAAGGGGACGCGGTTCTCAAAGGGGGGGGGGGGCTTTGCCCCCCGCGCGCGGCACCCGAACGGCTCTCAGGCCTCGCCGACGTGCCGGTCCGCGCCGCCGTGCAGGACCGCGCCGCCGCACCGGCCTGCGCCGCTGGCCGGGCCGGGTTTTCCGAGCGGGGCCGGGTCGTCGGGCTGGATCGCCGCCCGGGGCGGGTCGACCCGGTTCGGCCGACCCAGGGGGGGGGGGTGTGGGGGGGTCCGGCCGTGTCGGCCCGGGCCCAGACCCCCAGTTTCGGACCACTTTCGGTCAAATGCCCGTATCTTCGGCTACGGGTCTCCAAATGACTCCCCGCCAGCGGCAACATGATCCTTGGATCGATACGGTCGTTTCGGTATACTATACTCAAGGTGCACCTTCCTTTTCGGGAGCCTACGTGGTTAAAACTCCATAGTTATGCGTCCTTGGCCTAGAGTAGTGATCAGGATGGGTGACCTCCTGGAAAGTTTTCCAGTGTGGGTGTGAGACAGAAAGGCCAATAAATAACAGACCGGGCGTCCGATTGACGCGCCGTCTATTTCGTTGAATTTCTCTAAGTGAGACGGATCTTTTGGCTTACTCCGCTCGAGGTTTGGATGCCGACGGAGTGCGGTCGGATTGGTTCGCACACGAATCCAACCGGGCCCCTGGAACGAAAAAGCCAATAACTCTCAGAACGGGCGTCCGATTGACGCGTCGTCTATTGCGTTGAGTTCCTGTTGATGATAAGGAACTTTTGGCATCCTTCTCCGTGATTTGGATGTAGTTGGATAGTGGCCGGGTAGGATCGCACTGAAATCCAACCGGGCCCCTGGAACGGAAAAGCTGATACATTTCTGACGGAACGTTCGTTTGACGAACCGTCAGTGGCGTTGGTGATCTTGTTGAGAAACAGTCCCTATGAGTATACCCTATGAGTGTTCGGGGTATAGTTGAGTTACGGCCGGATTGGTTCGCACACGAAACCAACCGGGCCCCTAGGATGAAAAGGCTAATAACTCACAGACCGGGCGTCCGATTGACGCGCCGTCTGTTGCGTTGAGACCCCTATAATGAGGTGGTCCTTTGAGATACTTCTTTGCGGGACATTGTGATACTTGGAGTATCGACCAGTAGCTCGTGGAGCGGACCCTCCCGGAGACGAGCGTGCGGAGTACGGAGACCGTGTAGCCGGCTGAGATCTGGCGACTGCTTGACCGACTCTACCTGGAGTGAGTCGACTAGCCTAGTGGACGGAGCGCCTGGTATTTGGCGACAGACCCACGGCGGACGGAGCGCCCGGTAGTTGGCCGCAAACCCGCGGTACTCGACAGGAGTAGTACCTCTGTAGGCTATTAGTGGGTGCGCCTGGTATTTGGCGACAAACCCTCAGTGGACGGAGAACTCGGTAGTTGGCCGCAAACCTGCAGTACTCGACAGGAGGAATACCTCAGCAGTCTTAGGTTAGTGAGCATTACCTCAGAGTCGTGACAGGGCCACCGTACACTCCAGAGACAGAGCTCTTCAGTAGTTATGGTTTCGATAATGACAATCCTGGTTTGAGCTGAGACTTTTGACCTTTGTGTTTGCCTCATGATTGAGATGGGTCACTTGATAAATTAGGTATATGTATGGGCATATACATGGGTAGTGGTTAACCGTTGATTTCACAATCCTCGTGTTTCCTCATGATTGATATGGGTTACTTGATAACTTAGGTATATGTATGGGCATATATCTAAGTAGAGGTTATCTATTGAGATCATCTTGTGGTTATCCTTGTTGGTTTAGTGAGACCTTGAGGGTCTCGGGGTCCCTACTGAGTATTGTTATACTCACCCCTGCACGGGCTATGCCCGCACCTCGTTGTGTTGGTTGCAGACGACGGGAAGTGCTGACGGAGGCTGAGTGTTCGAGGACTGGACGGTACCCGGAGGTGGACTACACGACGAGTCCGTACCCGGAGGTGGACTACACGATGAGTCCGTACCCGGAGGTGGACTACGCGTCGAGACGACTCACAGAGGAGGTTGACGGACGAGAGCGTGGAGGAGGCTATCTGTACCTACCCTTCAAGTAGGATCCGTGGTGGATGACCAGGAGCTGCGCTAACTGTACCTACCCTTCAGGTAGGACCCGAGGAGGACGACCCAGGAGCTGCTTCCCTCTTCCAGCTATTTGTCTTTTTGCAGTTGTACCTTGTTCAGTTGTAGTTGTACTTTCTTTTGGGTTTGTATTCTGGCCTACATAATTTTCAGCTTTTCTTTTGTACTCAGTGTTTTCTTTCCGCTTGTACTATGTGGTGCTTGTTTTATTTTATAAAGGAAATTCCTTCCCAGTTATCGGGATTATACACCTTTGGTGCTAGTCGCCAGCCCCTGGCCTATGGAAGGCGGGCTTGGGATTGTCACGACACGGGCCCCGAGGACGGGTCGTGACAAATTGCTATCAGAGGAGTTCGGTTCTATCACAGAACTTATAACTCTGATGTTTTCTTCTGTTAAGTAATAGGGTTAAGAGTACCGAGTGTGGTTTTCAGTTCAGGGAGTCCAGTGTTGGTGCGGGCGGCCGACGTATCCATACACCAGGACCCTGTCAACTGGTTTCCGAATTTGTGCAAGAAAACACTGATTGCGTGTGTGTTTTCCAGAAGTTTTATTTAAATGTCAGCTCAAACCTGGTCAGCTCACCAGGTATAATCTTTTGACCGTGTCACGTTGTGTCATTCAGGATGCCTCCCTGTGGATGAACGGCTAGAGCCCCGAGAGTGGTACGTACTGACAGCCCGCCGAGCGACGAGGCCTCAGTACAGGGCCCTATCCCAGTTGAGGCACCATCGGAGGCACCAGCGGTACTACTACCCGTTGGGCCACCGATGCCACCAACCCTAGCAGTAGAGGATGCACGTCGCTTGAGCGCACTGCATGAGTTCCAGCGCCAGAGGCCACCCATGTTCTACGGAGGGACGGACCCACAGGCGGCTGAGGATTGGCTGGAGGCTGTGGTGAGAGTCTTCAGGCTAGTGGGGATGCCGACAGATTTCATGGTGATCCTAGTTTCCAGCCTTCTTTAGGCAGCAGCAGGCAGATAGTGGAGCCTGATGCTTTAGATGCATGATGAGGTGACACTTCTATGGGCAGACTTCGAGAGCCTGTTCCTGGCAGATTTTGTACCAGCCACCCTTCGAGTGGTGCGTATACAAGAGCTACTTCAGCTGCGGCAGGGCAACATGTCAGTGGCGCAGTACTCAGTGATATTCACAGACCTCTCGCGCTACTCCACAAATATGGTACGAGACCCGTTCTTCAGGGCCCGAACCTTCGAGCAGGGGATCAGGCGAGATATTATAGCTTCTGTTGTTTCTCACAGGTTTCCGACGTAGACAGGGGTGTTGGAGAGAGCCCTCTTAGTGGAGAGTTTCCTTGCTGAGCAGTCTCCAGCAGCAGGACCCACCACTAGCCGGCATGCGGCAGAGTCTTCTGCAGCAGGCAGTAGACAGATGACACAGAGGTCCAAGATGACCAGACCTACCGGTGGCCGACTGCACGACTCAGGATCAGTTGTGCGGGGAAACCAGGGTGGAGTCAGAGCCAGACGTGCCGAGAGTGGACAGAGTTACTCCTACGGTGGAATTGGTCACATGGTATGTGACTGTCCGACCTGCCATGCAGATGACCAGTAGTTAAATGAAGAACCTCCAAGGAAAAGGCCGAGGTTCGACCAGGGTGGACCTCAAGGAGCAGGCGACCATGGCAGAGGAGCTGGCCATGCAGCGGGAGGTGGACGACACTTCGGGATGTTGCGACCACCACTAGGAGGCCCACCCCGACCGCAGGGGACAGGAGGACATGGGAGAGCTCAGCTTCAGGCAGCTGAGGCCTATGGTCATGGAGCTCCAAGAGTAGGTGGACAGGAGAGGAACTAGTGGATACGTCCTTTGTACTTCTAGTTCCATGATGGTTTTATATTCGTGTCTTTGTACTATGAGCTGCAATAATAAAAAGACACTTATCTTTGTTTGCTTTCCTGTCCTTTTTGTTTTATTGATACTGAGTGGTACCGGTTAAACTGTTGACTTGACCCTCACATTTGAGATTCCTACTGGAGGAGACCTAGTGACCTCACACTAATGCCGACAGTGTGACTCGACCCTTGGAGGCGAGAGTGACAGTTGGATCTCTTAGTAGTTGCTTTGAGGCCTTACGACGTCATCCATGGCATGAATGTATCATTTATGTCAGGATTGACTGTATTAGTCAACGAATGTGGTTCATCCAGGGGATGATACCAGATTTCTCTTATCGGAAAAGAAGAAATCATAGAAGCTCTTGTGAGACTAAAGGAGGTGCAGTTCATCTAGGAGTGGATGAAGACTGCACAGTGCAGTAAGAAACAAGGAACAAAGTGCAAGTCTTAGAGACTCGTGCGTGTTAAATGTTTCAAGAAGAGGTAGCTTTAAATAGAGATGAGTATGCGAAGCGGCAGACGTGGAGGCAGAGCTAGGAGAGCAGCATGAGGTGGTGTATATCTTAACATGCTACAACCACCCGCCTTAGTTATTCCCGCCAGGCTCAGGGAGCTGGAGGGCGGAGGAAGAGTGCGGTTGCATGCGGTCAAAGAGTGTGACCCAATGGTTCTAGAAATGATTCATGGGACAGTCTGTGTCCAATACTAGCTTCTGTAGTAACAGACGTTGATATGAATCATTCCTCTCTTTCACAAATCTTGTTCCAGACCTAGAGTTTCCGGGAAGTCGTGGACTTGACCCTCACATCTGGAGATACCTTGGGAGGAGACTCGATAATCACACTTACGCCGACGGTGTGGTCAGACCCTCGAGGCGAGAGTTCTGGTTGGAATCTCTTGGTGGCAGCATCGAGGCCTAACGACGTTAGTTTGAGTATGGAATGGGCAATAACTGTTCATACTCAAATTGACGGTTTTAGGCAAATGTCGGGATGGGTTTTCCTTGGTCGGCGGAAAAGGATACCCCATGGAGTGCAGGGTCACTCTTCCACAGGAGGGTGTGACCGATCACTCTTGAGTCGGTCAACCTTACCCTCGTCGCAACAGGCGTTTTGAGTTTCAGTTCTAACAGAAATGGAGACCTCTGGAGTTTGAGGATGACGACCACGTCTTCTTACGGGTCTCACCTCGACAAGGTTTACAGAGATGTGTCCAGGGAGGCAAGTTATCTCCGAGGTTCAACGGACATTTCTAGGTCCGCAGTTGGGTAGGCGAGGTGGTTTACCACTTGGCCCATCCACTTCAGTTTCACTAGGTGCACGAAGTTTTCCACGTATCCCAACTGAGGAGATACATGCTCGAACCCTTCGCACATCATCGACCATGAGGAGATGGACGGTGGCGATGAGTGTCTTCTACGGAGGTTCCTGTGGGGATCGAGGATCGACATGAGCAGATCCTAGGAGGACGGTCGATTCCTCTTGTGCACTTTCTTTGGCAGCGCGGGAACCTCCAGGTGAGCACATGGGAGCGGAAGGCTCAGATGCGTGCTCAGTACCGCTTTGTTTCCCTAGGTTTGTGTTGAAGCATTACGGGGACGTAAAGCCCTGTGGTTGGAGTAATGTAAAGACCTGTAAATTCCAAGGAAATTTTTTTCTTAATTTTCTTTGTAATTTTACAAGAATGCAGTTTCTGACGGTGCCTGATTCCGAGGCCCGGTGTGCCCGGAATCAATTTCCGAAGTTTGGCTCGGGTACGTTCAGTGAACGGACGAGCGGGGTTTTCTAACTTTTGAACCGGTGCTCGGAATCGAATTCTGAGGGCACCGATCGAATTGCAGTGCCGATAATTGCATAGAAACAACTCTTTCAGAGTTGCGTTTGCTCGGTGTGGTTTTTAATTTTCGGGCTTAAAGTTAAGAAATAAAATAATTTTGCGACAACTTTATTTTATTTCACTTAAGCCACTTGGAAGCCATTTGAAGACACTTAAAAGCGGCTTAATCTGAGTTGAATCGGATAGGGTACTATCCAGAAATATCCTACCCTCTTGGTAGGATATTTGTGAGGTGGGGCCCGCACGAGCCCCGCCGTTTCTTTCCGCTAAGTAACACACCCGCGAAAACCCGTCTTTATGAACCTCAACTGACGTGTTTTCTTAAATTCTTAACAGACCATTTAATTGGGCGGTTTTTTTTTCGTAAATTAAATGATATGTTTCTTTCGATGAATTAATTCAACGAATTAATGGTTCGTTTCTTATCTTTTGAAATCCAAGAACGCAACACCGTCGCCTCACGTCGAAGAAAGTCAAAGGCGCCGCGGCCGGAGCGGGGCCGCTGCGGAGGGAAGCGATGTCGTCGCATCGCGCCAGACGGCATCGGTCGCGGCCGGTTCCGGGCCGCGGCGGAGCAAGATGACCGGCGGCCGGCACAGGGCCGCCGGTGTCGGCGAAGTAAGGACCGGCCGTCGCCCGTCCTTGCTGGCGAAACCGGCCGGCCAGTGCAGGCCGGCCGAACAGTGGAGACCGAGGGAATTAATTTCCCCCGACTGGGTCTTAAAAGCGGCCTCAATTAATGAGTCGCGGTTCTCAAAGTGGGGGGGGGGGGTGGGGCTTTGCCCCCCGCGCGCGGCACCCGAACGGCGCCCAGGCCGCGCCGCCATGCTGGTCCGCGCCGCCGTGCTGCACTGCGCCGCCGCGTCGGACCGCGCCGCCGCACCGGTCTACGCCGCTGGCCGGGCTGGGTCGTCGGGCCGGGTCGCCGCCCGGGCCCAGACCCCCAGTTTCGGACCACTTTCGGTCAAATGCCCGTATCTTTGGCTACGGGCCTCCAAACGACTCGTCGTCAGCAGCAATGCGATCCTTGGATCGAGACGGTCGTTTCAGTATACTATACTCAAGGTGCACCTTCCTTTTCGGGAGCCTACGTGGTTAAAACTCCATAGTTAAGCGTGCTTGGCATAGAGTAGTGATCAGGATGGGTGACCTCCTGGGAAGTTTCCCAGTGTGGGTGTGAGACGGAAAGGCCAATAAATAACAGACCGGGTGTCTGATTGACGCGCCATATGTTTCGTTGAATTCCTCTAAGTGAGTCGGATCTTTTGGCTTACTCCGCTCGAGGTTTGGATGCTGACGGAGTGTGGTCGGATTGGTTCGCACACGAAACCAACCGGGCCCCTGGAACGAAAAAGCCAATAACTCTCAGACCGGGCGTCCGATTGACGCGCCGTCTGTTGCGTTGAGTTCCTGTTGATGATGAGGAACTTTTGGCATCCTTTGCCGAGATTTGGATGAAGTTGGATAGTGGCTGGGTTGGATCGCACCGAAATCCAACCGGGCCCCTAGAACGGAAAAGTTGATACCTTTCTGATAGAACGTTCGTTTGACGAACCGTCAGCGGCGTTGGTGATCTCGTTGAGAAACGGTCCCTATGAGTATACCCTATGAGTGTTAGGGGTATAGTTGAGTTACGCCCGGATTGGTTCGCACACGAAACCAACCGGGCCCCTGGGACGAAAAGGCTAATAACTCACAGACCGGGCGTCCGATTGACGCGCCGTCTTTTGCGTTGAGACCCCAATGACGAGGTGCTCCTTTGAGATACTTCTTTGCGGGGCTTTGTGATACGTGGAGTATCGACCAGTAGCTCGTGGAGCAGACCCTCCCGGAGATGAGCGTGCGTAGTAGGGAGACCGTGTAGCCGGCTGAGACCTGACGACTGCTTGACCGACTCGACTTGGAGTGAGCCGACTAGCCCAGTGGACGGAGCGCCCGATATTTGGCGACAGACCCACGATGGATGGAGCACCCGATAGTTGGCCTCAAACCTGCGGTACTCGACAGGAGGAGTTCCTCTGTAGGCTATTAGTGGGAGCGCCTGGTATTTGGCGACAGACCCTCAGCGGACGGAGCGCCCGGTAGTTGGCCACAAACCCGCAGTACTCGACAGGAGGAGTACCTCAGCAGTCTTAGGTTAGTGAGCAGTACCTCAGAGTCATGACAGGACCACCGTACACTCCAGAGACGGAGCTCTTCAGCAGTTACAGTTTCGATAATGAAAATCCTGGTTTGAGCTGAGACTTTTGACCTTTGTGTTTACCTCATGATTGAGATGGGTCACTTGATAACTTAGGTATATGTATGGGCATATACCTGGGTAGTGGTTATACGTTGATTTCACAATCCTTGTGTTTCCATTTGATTGAGATGGGTTACTTGATAACTTAGGTATATGTATGGGCATATATATAAGTAGATGTTTTCTGTTGAGATCTTCTTGTGGTTATCCTTGTTGGTTTAGTGAGACATTGAGGGTCTCGGGGTCCCTACTGAGTATCGTTATACTCACCCCTGCACGGGCTATGCCAACACCTCGTTGTGTTGGTTGCAGACGACGGGCAGTGTTGACGGAGGCCGAGTGTTCGAGGACTGGACGGTACCCGGAGGTGGACTACACGACGAGTCGGTACCCGGAGGTGGACTACACGACGAGTCTGTACCCGGAGGTGGACTACGAAAAGAGACGACTCACAGAGGAGGTTGACGGACGAGAGCGTGGAGGAGGCTATCTGTACCTACCCTTCAGGTAGGATCTGTGGTGGACGACCAGGAGCTGCGCTATCTGTACCTATCCTTCAGGTAGGACCCGAGGAGGACGACCCAGGAGCTGCTTCCCTCTTCCAGCTGTTTGTCTTTTTGTTGTTGTACCTTGTTCAGTTGTAGTTGTACTTTATTTTGGGTTTGTATTCAGGCCCACTTACTTTTCAGCTTTTCTTTTGTACTTTGTGTTTTGTTTTCGCTTGTACTCTGTGGTACTTGTTTTCTTTTATAAAGGCAATGCCTTCCTAGTTATCGGGATTTTACGCCATTGGTGCTAGTCGTCAGCCCCAGGCCTATGGAAGGCGGGATTGGGGTAGTCACGACACGGGCCCCGAGGACGGGTCGTGACATCCCTCATGTAGTGCAGTATATCGGCGATGGAACTGGGATCATGGTCATATATCTCATACAGTTTGATTCGCATATCTTTCTGAATGAGGATTCGTTGGTGCGACGCAGAGGCACTCTGACCATCTCTTCAGAAGTTCGTAACACCATTTACCTTACTGACATACATTTACGTTTAGAAGAGTGCTGAGGTAGTGTAGAGACTTCACTCAAAGGGGGCATACCTTGATAGTGGAGCCAACTGATTTCATCTAAGGAGAAGTCAGTTTGCACAAGGTCTTTGGGATTTGGTCCTTCTAGGTTTTTGCCAGTGTGAAGTAAGCCTCATCAGTTTTATTTCTGATATCATGATCCTCTCCCTTTCTACATGGGCCCTGGACCGAGATGATCTGTTTTTGGAGGTCGTGTACATATCTATATCTAGTTCGTAGTTCGAGTTTCGTATGGTGGGGGTGAGTAGGTTCAGCACCCATCTCAATTTCACGAGTTTCTAGTCAGAACATTCCAACAGTAGGGGAAGTAGGATCCCAACCCATCGAGGGTGAATGGTTCTAGTGGAGGCCGACTGCAGGGTGTTCCTCAGTCCAGTGGGGATCTTCTTCTACTACATATACAGTCATACGATTTCATCCTTTTGTGTCAAATTGTTTCTATATATTCTTTCCATTATCTACTTATATATGAGGAGAGTCGGGTTTTTTGATATAAATGGCCAGCGTGTGGCTTTTTTTAGCGAGCACAGTCATTAAGATGGAATCTGGCATGTGGAACATCTTCTTTCATCATTATCCATGATGAAAGAGGGGTTTATGGGTAATTAAATGGTAGAGGTTTTGGGAGTCATCAGGGAGTTCCAGCATTTTTTCCCTTAATATGTTGGGACTCTTCCACCTTGACATGACGTTGAGTTTGGAATAGACATTCAACCTAGTGCCTCATCCCATTTCAAGGTCTCTTTATCAGATCGATCCTTCTGAGTTAAGGGAGTCACAAATTCAGGTTGATAACATAATGGAATTGGGTTTTATATAGCTGATTGTGTCACTGTGGGGTGCTCCAGAATTGTCTACAAAGAAGGAAGATGGTGGTTGAGGCTTTGAATAGACTACTAGAGACTGAATGAGGTAACTGTGAATAATAGTTTCCCCCTTATGTGGATAGATGATCTTATCAACTGGCTAAGGGGAGAAAGATTGTTCCCTAGGATCGTTTTCTTGTTTGTATATCCCTAGTTGAGGGTGAAGGAGGGTGAAATAAAAAACACTGCATTCAGGTGCAGGAATGGGATGTTCGAGTTAGTGGTCATGCACATTGGTGTTATGAGTGGACCCAAAGTTTTCATGAGGCTCATGAACTCAATATTTCACATTTTTTAGGACCAGTTCTTCATCAGGTTCATCGATGATATTATAACTTCTTGAACGTCAGAGGATGAGAATACCGAGCACCTCACAAATGTCTTGGAGGTCCTTTGGCATAACCATCTCTATGGGAAGATGTCTAAGTGCATGTTATGGACACAATATGTGCACTTCCTTGGACATGTGGTGTCTAAACAAGGGATAGTAGTGGACCCATAAAAGTTCAAGGTGGTTGTTTCTTGTGAATTACCCATTATCATGGAGGAAATCACATATTTTGGGTTCTAGCATGATATTACTGGAGGTTCATACCCGACATATCATGAGTTTCGGCTGCATTGACATATTTGACCAAAAAATGTTATGGCCTTGTGTGGAGTTAGAACTGTCAGGAATCATTCAACTAATTCAAGGGGATGTCGGATAGTGATCCAGTTAATAGTATTCTAGTTGATGGACTGATGTTCAAGGTGTTCTATGATGCTTATATTCTTGGATTGGGATGTGTGTTGATATAGTAGTAAAGATTTATCTCTTATGTATCATGGAAGTTAAGTCCACATTTATGTAACTATGTCACCCTTGATATAGAGCATGCATTGGTCATATTTTGGATGATGTATTGGCAACCTTTTCTCATTAGGGAGTAAATGTTAATTTTCCCTGATCATAAGTACACGAGGTAAAAGATCTCACAATGAGACATAACATGTAGTAGGGAAGGTGGATGGAGTTTGTCTAGGACTAAAACGTTGTGATACCTTACACCGTAGGAAAGGGGAATGTGGTGGTCAATGAATTAATAAGGATTTTATAGAAGGAGGTAGTTTGGGAATACAAGAATGCATGGAATGAAATTTAGGAGTTGGAAGATTTTCTCATGGGCGCAGGGGTAGACAATGGAATTTGATATCTATTTCATATAAAGATGAAGTCTTCTTTGGTGCGTAAGGTGCGGGAGTCTCAATGGGGAGACATAGATACTGAAGTGATGCATGATCATGCTGTCCTGGGTGATGCTCTGGTGGGATGATCATAGGATAGTCATAATCTGTTGATGTTATGTGGGATTATATTTTTCTAAGAGGCAATACAAGAGATTGTTCCATTTGAGTTCCATATATCTCTATAGTAGAGCATCAAAGAGTTTCTAAATTGTACAGAGGATTGTGGGAGAATTATTGGTGGCTCTGGGTGAAGAGGGTGGTGGAAGAATTTCTGGCATAGTGACTTGTGTGTCAGCAAGTGCATGGAGATCACAATGTTACTGGCGGTCTGTTGTAGGCCATAGATATTTTTGTGTTGAAGTGGGATGAAATATAAATGGATTTCATCACAAGATTACCTAGGACTCTGGGAAGATACTATACTCTTTGGGTAGAAGGGGATAGGATGACGAAATCATATCACTTTATAGGGATCAAAGAGTTGAGTGCAGTGGATGTATTAGCACCGATGTATGCGGATGAGGTTGTGCGGCTACATGTAGTTCCATTTTCCATTTTCTCAGATCGGGGTACATGTTTTACGTCATGTGTCTATAGGGGACTGTAGAATGCCATTGGTACTATGTTGCACCTTAGTAATACCTTCCACTCTCAGATAGATGAAAACACATATAAGAACATCTAAATATTGGAGGACTTGTTATGATTATGTGTTCTAAATTTTAGTGCGGCTAGGGTGAGACATTTCCCATTAGTATTTATTTCATACAATAATTACTATCACTATTCCATTGGTATGGATCTGTTCGAAGCTCTGTATTAGAGGTTGTGTCATTCAACCTTGTACTGTATGAAATTTTTGGAGGCCACTATTCCTTGTCTGGGAAGGTTGCAGAGTATGACTGAGAATTTATAGGTTTTCCATGAGAGGATGAAGGTAGAATTGGAGGGACATAAGTTTTATGAAGATCATAGGAGGAGGCCTTTGGAGTTAGAGGTTGGGGACCATGTTTTCATGATGTTTTCCTCTCATCATGGGAATATAAAATTTTTCATACGATTACGATTTCTCATAGGATCATCGAATCATTCAAGGTGTTGGGACAAGTTGGTGAGGTGGAATATTAGCTGGCGTTGCCACCATGGATAGAGAGGATATATGATGTCTTCCATGTCTCGCAGCTCCATCAGTATTTACATGATGAATCCCACATCATTGAATAGTGATATTTGTATATTTGTAAGACACAACATTCGTGGAGTGTCCAATAAGAATCAAGGATCGTGAGGGGAAGCTGCTTCAGGGATGAGCTATTCCTTTGGTTCATGTGTTATGGAGGCATGGTGGCCTTAAAGAGAGTACTTGGGAGTGGGAGGCATGGTTACATTCCTAGTACTCTTATCTTGTTTATGTTTTGTTAATGTGTTTTACTTTTACACTTTGTTTTATGTTGTAATGCTTGACCTTGTTCATTATCATGTGTGGTGTTCCCATATTCTCAGTTTTTTGTGGATAGTACCGACATGTGGAGAGGGGAGAACCTAATCCCAAATCAAGACACATTAATTTTGATACGATTAATCATGTGTGGGTGAGTCAATAATATATAGACTAGATAGTATCTTTTTATGGAGGAATGGATTCCCTAATTTATATGTTCGAGAAGTGGTGCCTTAGTCTTTGTACAATTTTTCTGGAGATATATATCATTGAGGGGTTATTAGATGTCAGGGATTTGACACCAATTTTATAACAATGAGGGGTGGTTTTTCCTTGAGAGTTATTTTACAATGTTTTTTATCGGACCCCACTTTTTCTGAGTTTGGTTATAAATTATTTCGGATGAGAATTGTTTCATAGGCATCTGATGTAATCAACTAGATTTATACAGATCATTCTCTTGTGAAAATCTAGTAATTTTGGTCTTCTTGGGGGACAATGTGATTTTTTTGGGTGTTTTCCAAAAATCCAATTTCCCCAAAATGTTTCACCAAAATGGTGGCACCACAATGGTGGCCCACCCAATTAGAGGCACACACAAATGATGGCACTATAACGGTGGCACCGAAACAGTGGCATGCCGAAATGGTGGCAACATAAATGTGGAACCGTGATATTGGAGCACCCAAATGGTGGCACCACAATGGTGGCACCATAACAGTGGAATATTGAAATGGTGGCATTCCAAATGGTGTCTCACCATTGTCTGAATTTGATGTTTCCTGATTTTTTCAGATTCACCCTTCAAATGTTTTGATTGATGTAAACAGAGTTTAAATACTTATTTGGTTTTTTCTAAAGGTGCTTCTATGTATATTAAGTATATCTTTAATATCCTAATGCTCCATGGAATTTTATATATTCCATCCATGTGACCATGACAATAATATCACACTAATGACTATTGAAACCATTCTTGCATTCATATAGGATATATATTTTCAATGTCGTGATCTTCCCTTACCATTGTGTTTCCATTCCCTACTGGTGCACATAAATCCCACCTCTCTAGACGAGTTGTGTGCATTTTACAGATCCTAATCATTCCCCAGTTTTCTTGGAGTTTCCTACTGCTTACAGGATCCCTTTTTTGGTGCAAAGGGGAGTTTTGGTCAGCAGTTGTCTTAGTAGGGATTTTTATGCATCTCTTTATTTTTGTATCATGAAGGGTGGGGGTACTAATGGTTATTTTTGAATAATTGGTGAATAATTTTCATAAAAGTGTAATAAATAATGGCAGGATTTCTTTCCCAAAAATCCTAGTGGGAGGATAGATGACAGGTTACTAAAATTATTCCACACAACCTCTTCTAGGTTCTTACCACTCGAGTGTATTTGGGATGGATATAATGGATTGATGTTTATGATAGTACAAGTTCTTTATTGATGTATTTTTGGGGATGAGGGGCCCAAATGTTGGAGAGACTAAATTGTTTTCCCAATTTTATTCATGAAGATGCATATGTGACTTCAGGTGAGAGGCATGGTTATTGTGGCCCTGGTGTCTCTGGGTGGGATGTGTGATGTGGTTGTGGCTCACGAGACTAGGGGGGATTCATGTGTGGTTTTATGCCTTGGTGTGTGCGGACAGGTTGTGGCAGTGGGTCTGTATTTTAGAAGAATGGTAGCCTCAAGGCGTTAGTTGTTATGAATGAGAAGCTACCAAGTATTAATGTGGGGTGTGGTAACCAGAAGTCAACGTTCTTATACTACTACTTTATATAACATGATTTTTTAGTGTTCTATGGTGAGGTTGGGCTACTTCTAACGCCTTGGCTGGTGCTTTGAGGTTATACTGATCTCTCACGGGTGCATTGGGATATTTTCCCACTTGAGAACTGCTGGAATTAGTTTTCTAACTGGGTATACTTGTATACACACACTACATTTGTGGACCTATTTTTTTAGGTTTCCAAGAGGACATTTAGGACCGTGATGGACTTTAGTAACAGGGGTGTTTGGATTTTCATTGGGTTTATTCTTAGTCTCATTATTTTGGAACTATCATTAGTACTTTGGTTGTACATTTATCATAGATTACATTTAAATCATTCTTGGGTTGGATCTTGATTTCATATATATAAATATTTGGTTGTATTTTTGATTTCTAAAGACTTATATCCTACTAATTTTTTTATTAAAATGGTTAATTCATTCAATTATATATTATATTTTATACCCTTGGTTGATATTGCCACTCATGAGCCCAATGAAGGCGAAACTCAAGAGTCATTGTCTCTCTTTTATCATGATAATGGAAGGATATGGAAATTTTTTGTCTCCTATCTCATCTTTAAGAAGGTGGTTCGTGACATAATATTTCATTTTTATCCTTATCTATTTTGTTTAACTTCAATGTAAACTAATTTTTACCTTTACCACAATAATTAATTTTTTCATCATTCACTATTAATTTTAATAAAAAAATTTATTTGAGATTATTATAAATTATAAATTAATCATGATTATAAATATCAAATCCATTTGTATAATAAAATTCAAATTAGTGAAATGTTCGTATTTAAATTAAATAACGTAGACATGGTGAGAAATCGGGTTTCTAAAGTGAATTTTAATAGAAGTTCTAATTAATGTGTTTAAAAATAAAATATAAATATAAATACAATAACCTAAATTGTATAATTTCATATAAAACATAAATAACTATTCTTTAAAAAATTAGGAAAAATAAATTTATAATTTAAATAATTTATACGAAATGGAAGATTAGAATTAAAATATAGTATTTTTCTCTATTCGTCAAAAATTAAAACTTGAATTAAAATAATAAATTTAATTATTATGGAAATTATGATATTTCAATTTAGAAATTTTATTTATTTATAAATATAAATTTTTTAAAAATATAAAATATTAGTTTTAAATTATGTGCACAATGTGACAGTATACATTATTTAAAAAATAATATTTTTCAAAATTTATTAAATGATTCTTATTTAATTTATAATAAATTTATTAACATGTTTTACCTATATATTTAAATATGTTAGTTAATTTTATTCATACATATAATTCTAACCATTAGGTGATAACTATCATATAAAATAACTATATTAATTGTATATTTTTTCCTAGTAAAACATTATCATGAGTGTAACAAATGCTAATAAAGATAATCATTATTATGTATATCATAAGAAATCGATTATATTATATTAATTTAAAACGAAATGTGTTATAAGTTACTAGGGTGTTATATTCTATTCAATTTTAGGCTTTTAATGTCACATATTGTATTTAATAAAATGGTTTTCTTCTTCAATTTCGAGGTGTTAAATTCTCTACACCTTTAATAAATTTTACCACATGAATTTAATAATTTTCCTAGAAATTATTGGAATGATATTTGAAAGTTATTATTTATAAAATCGAAATAAAAATAATTTATAATAATAAATCTGATTAATAAGTGTTTATGGGGGAGACTATGTTCATATGAAGTATTACAAAACAAGGTTTTTACAAAAGAGAGCATTAGTAGAATTTTAAGATTTGTGAATGAAGGAAATTCATAAATAATTTTATAGAATGATATAGGACATTGATAACAGGAAAGAAAATTATCTATGGAATGTTAATGTTCTCAAAACCATAAATCATTGATCATTTAAAAAAACATGATTCATCCTATATGAATGTAATAGGATAATAATTTGGTCTCACGGTCCCTTTCTTAATATTGTTGAATTATTTTACAATATAAGAATATTATAAAATATACTTAACCAATATGTATATATTTGGGAAGAATAATTTCAACCTCTTTATTTACATCTATAAATTGTAAATTTATCTCTTACTCCAATAAATTATTATCAAAAAATAATTTTTTTAATCTTCAACAAACTAAAATTTACTTTTAATGGATCAGAATATCTATAGAGTGAGCAGTCTCTCCATCTGTCTCTAAATATTTTCCAAAACAAATTTAGTTAGAATAATATATCAAATATAGTATATTAATATCTAAACCTCAAATGTAACACTACTGGTTCATTATTAATATTTATTTTTGAAATCATTTACCTGAACACAATTATATATTTATCTAGACATCATGTAGGCTAGTGGTATGCACTAAACCCTTATCTTATTTTTATCTGGGGTTTAAGCCCATAACCCATAAATAATGTGACATGTTTTCTCACCTCATATTTGTGTTACTTTTTGTAAATTATGTTAATATAATTCATAAAACATTACTAAGTAAGTATGATGTACATACCTGAAATGAAATTATTCATTGAATAAATTTTTTACTCGGGTTTTCAATACAAATATTTTTTCCAGTGATTAATAATAATATTTTACCGCTATTAAAATGTCATTAATGACAATATTTACAATAATGGTCAAAATACATTTAAAATAATTTCTAGAAAACTTTAAAGGTATTATTCCTTAAATAACATTTCCACTATCAAATATACTCTCCATAAATTTCTAAAAAATTCCATTAATCATGGTTTAATCTCATAAAAATATAAAAAGAATATTATATTTCAATTAACATATTTTTAAAATTTAACTGATTACCAATAATGGTATGTAGAACCCTTATGTTAGTGACGAAATTTTTGTTTTAAAATTTTATCATAATCCTTAAATTTTTTAAAACATACTAAATTAAATACCATTGAAAAAATATTCATCATCCTTTTTATTTATACATAGAATCATCCTTGGTCCAGGGATTGACCCTTACAAGATGTAATTGATATATTTAATTACCATGACCCACACATTTAATACAAAATACAATAAATGGATCCCCAGGATGAGATTTGTTTTCTTCAATCATACTATTCATTTTCCCAAGGAAAGTCATTGTTTTATGGTGTTTTTCTCCCCACATTAGACATTTTCTAATTTTGTTGATATATATTATTTTAAATATAATTAAATATAAGTTTAAAATGAATCATAAATTATTATCATATATTCAAATACTTTCTAACAATTGGTTATGAAAATGGGAATTATCCTAAAAATATCTCCATCGAGTGTCAAACCATGTACACAGTAATGCATATTGTTATGCATCAGGTGACAATGGGGTCAAGACCAATGTTCCAATTTCAATGTTATTTCCCAAAGGTATATCTATTATAAAACCAATTCCTCCTGTAACATCTTGAATGGTAAATTTTCCCAATATAAAAACATGATCATTACATTACCATAAATATATGGTGTTCTTATATACATATCCTCATTGCATATCGTATGGCTATGTTACCTAATCTATGTTTTCTTAAATATATTTCTCAATGTACCTACAAATGTTTCAATAATTCCAATTATATCAACCCCTACCCCAATATCCCAAATCCAATGCCTATATTATTACATTAGAATAATACACATGAAGTTTCATACTAATGGAATGAATAGTTCAGTATTCTTAGTAATCTAGATATATAAATAGGTCCTAAGTTAAATTTGAATACACCTATTTCAACACCATTTTTTTAGAAAAAAAGTATTTTTTCTATTTAGAATATACATTCATATCAAATATTGAACACATAAAATATTCTTGAGAAATGAAACAAAATAAGGGTGGGATAAAATTCTGATTAAGGGTCAAGTACAATAGATGATATCATGAATCATAAAGTATGATCAACATGGAAAGGTAAATATCTAACGAAACATTAAATTTAGAAAAATTTATATGGCATAATCGATATTTTATTGTAAATAACTAAAAAGACTTCCCATTTGAATATCATCATAATGCATAGTCCATATGAAAAGATAAATAACAGAAAAATAAATTTAATTTTATCGATAATCATAAAATTAAATACATCCAGATATAATATCATACTGAAAATATGATGGATAATAATTTCTGATCACTTAATATAGGCAATGTTTAATTATTGCGTTCCATTGTATCACACATCATAATACATCTACATTAAATATTGTTCATAAAATGGTTTATACTATAGTTAAAAACACATTTCATGGTATACTAACTTTATTATCTCACAAGACATACTGATGAATCTAGGGGATATTTAATTTTTTTCCCCATATATAACAGGATATGAGGGAAAAACAACATGAGTTTGTAAGGATAAATTCTACTATACACAATAAATAATGGTTCTGTTTCCCATTTTATATAATAAGAGTTGGATTTATGTTTCTACATTAACATAATTATATATAAATATATGGTGGATACTTATTCTATTATATTGACATGATATAATAATATTTTATATTGGTTGAAAAAAAAAATTAAATTTAAACCCATGATTAATAATCATACTACTTCTTTGAACAATCTCTTTATTATTTAACAAAAAACATCCTAGAAATGATTTCTATTTAAAATAAGGCCTCCAGTGAATTTGAAGGGATGTAATGAAGGTATTTGGCATGGTATTTGATTAAAAAAAGACTTATGGATTGCATAAAATGGATGATAGGTAGTGCAGTTTTATAATGAGAAGTCAATCTCTATACATGTGCCTCCAAAATTGAGAAATAATAGATTTTAGTGGTGATGTGGTCGATCTAAACCCCCACCATTCAAAATGGTTTTATTTAATTTATTCAATTCACCACTTATGTTACTAAATTTTACCATTTGAGATTTTACATCGATAACTAGTTTTTTACTATCTTCACAATTCATTTTTATAATAATTATGTTCCAATAATTTCATAATATTAATAAAATTGATACAAAATATTGAATAAATTTTATTAAATTCAAATCATAGAAGAAATATATTATTTTAAATTAAATATCATAAAACACGTTGAAAATCAATTTTTCATATTTATCATTGTTCGATAAAAAGATCATCATAAATTAACAATATAACTAGTAATAATTATAAATTTATTTTAAATTAATATATATATATATATATATAAATTCAATAAATTTTTTTTATTAAGATTGATTTTAATTATTCAAAATAAAATAATTTTATACAGTTAAAAGCTATTTGCAGAAAATCATGTCTTAAGAATAAACATAAACTTATAAATAAATAATGAAAATTAATGATTCAAATGATATAAAATATATAATTATAAATGAAATGGTTAATGATTCACACTAATTCTAATTTTAAAATATAATTTTACTTTCAATGAAATTATTTAATTAATAAAAATAAAAATATTGTAAAGGTAAATTTTTTTAACTATTATCTAAAACATCATTCATTTCATTAAAATACAAAAATTTTACCATGTATAAAATTTTAAATTATAATATAATTTTTTTTAAAATTGTATATAAATAAATTTCTTTATGTTTAGTAAATTAAATGTTATAAATTCATAAAAACAATTTAGAAAACAAATTTTCTAACGAATAAAATATATTTCTTAAAACTATATTTCTTATTTACAAATTAATTATCAATAAATTTATACCGATCAATATATTTTTATATAATTTTATAAATTAGTTTATATTATTCATAACCGCTAATTTAATTTATAGTTTATTACATTCTTTTTAAAATTTTAAAATTTTATGTTTGTTTAACGTTTTTCTTCTGGGTCGTATTTTTTTAGAACATAGTTTTATACATAAAATATTCTGGTTTTACATTCCTATCCCATACATTAAAATACATCATCATAATTTGAATATGACCATTTTATTCCAACATTTATCCATTTTGTAAATTTTTTTTCAAAATAATGATTATAAATTTGGTTAATAAAACATCCACTAGATATGAGAGAAATGAAAAATCAAATAGAATATTGATTAACACATAACTAGGTTTCCAAATTGAAAAATATTATCGGCATGTGAAAATATAAAAAAGGAAGAAAATACTAATGAAAAAATAATGATTGATACTGATAAAGAACACTATCTATAATAAATTAATTCATCATAATAGAGTTGAGAACGACAAAACTATAGGTATATGATAGTTGAAATTACTATTAATTTATTAGAAATGATTTCCATTAAAAAACATTAGGATCCTTTTCCTACATTTCTATAATTACATTAACTTTTATTCTATGAAAATTAATAATCATTCTTACATTATATCATTATATTTCATTAGAACGTTTCCCTAATTTGGTTTTGTGTAGAAAAATTTAAAATTTATCACCTACATCAATGAATGAATATTATATATGAAATATATTTTCATAAGGAACAAAAA
Organism: Viscum album; assembly: GCA_963277665.1. Taxonomy (NCBI): domain Eukaryota; kingdom Viridiplantae; phylum Streptophyta; class Magnoliopsida; order Santalales; family Viscaceae; genus Viscum; species Viscum album. The sequence continues at coordinate 32,891,208 of OY728159.1, forward strand.
TAAAATAATAATATATTACATATTTCAAAATAGATGTAACTCGTTATTCCTCATATCTTAGTCATTAACCAAAACTAAAATTTTTAGAACCTGGAAGTGTAATTATAAAAAGGAATAATTCATTGTAATATGTTATGCATTAATAATATTTACATCTAAGAAACTAATCAATAATGTTCAACCAATATAATTTGAAAAATAAAGAACATTAAAATTATATAACATATTCATAAACAATGATTAAATATAAAGGAATAAATTATTTTAACACATATTAATCCCATATAAATTTAATATTTATCTAAAAATAAAATCGATCACAATTAAAATTTCATAGAAAATCCATATTCCTTAATAACATATGAAAATATTTTCAATAACTATCCTAAATCACATTAATTACATAGTAAAATTATATTTTATTCAAGAAATTACAAAAATAAAAATATAATAAATGATTCTATTAAAATAACAACATTTTAAAAAAAAATATTCTATAACATAATTCTCAAATTTCTATACATGAATACATTAAACTAAATGATTTTCATAAAATATGTTATTCCTTAGACATTAGTGAACTGTTGAAATAGGAAAATAAATTAGATAATTCCCTCGTTCTATAAATTTATTGAAATTCACTATAAGTGGTTCTATCATATGTGATTTTTTTATTTCCATTGTACAAAAAATGGTTTCTTATAAATTAATTTCACTCTGACCTTATTTTCTTTCATATAATACATTTTATAATTTCATTAAGACATAATCTAAGTTATCTCTTCACATATTTATTAAATTAAAGAAAATTGATAGTCATTTTTTCCATGGTCTCCTCCAGTAGATATCGTTGTGTAATCCATTCATTATTATCCACATTACTCTTACATAAATCAATTGAATACAACCAAATGTAAATCTGGGGGAAAATAATAATAATCATAAAATTAATTTATAGGATATAAAAATCAAAAAAAAATATTTTAAATATACAAGAAAATACATTTAGACATGTTTATTCATGATTACAATCTATTATAATCATTTGTGATAGTTCATAATGTGTTTGTGATTTTTTAAAATGTACCCCCATGATTTTCAAATGAGTTCTATAGTGAGGCATATTTTCTTACACCGGGTGATAGCTGATTAAAATCACAATGATCATTTTTATTGTTATTTCCCTTATTTATAAATATAGTATAGTTGATTAAACTTTTATTATCTATACATGTATGTAATTTCGTGGAAATAAATCAATATATCAATCACTAAAATTCTTCTATATTGTCTGATAGGTAGAATTATCCATAGAATTATCACTATCTTATTGTAGTCCTAATACCAAAAAAATAAATATAACATCATATGATTCAAAATATTTAATTCCAAAATATTATTATACATATTTTTACTAGATTTTTCAATATAAATATCCAACAAATATGACCAAATGAACATGTGGCCTAGTGTCTTACAAAAACAAACCTTACAATAAAATATAAGGGAACAAATACACAATATATCTATTTTATTATTTATAATTCGATGTTAACTTCAATTTTATCCTAAAATTTCTTTGGATAACCTCATAAATACAAAAAACTGGGGTTGGAGTAAGAAATCACATTAAGGAAATAAATATTATAAGGAAACATTAGTTGTGATTCTTGGTTAATCGCAATGTCATAAAAGAGAAGGCATATAATTAATCACAAGTAATAATAACATAATCCAAATGGTATCATAATATCATGTTAACAATGGAAATGTTGTAAGAACATATATCATGAAATAATCAATAGTTAAGTCTATGTTCCTAGACAATATTCAATGTTTGACAATGCCCCTTAATGGATTATACTTACTCCAAAAACCCATACATATCATAAGATTATTCTAAATCTTTACCCAATATATTATAGTGATATCTAGTCTCCCAAATGACAACATGTTAATGATTTATTTATACCAAAAAAGAGATTTTAATTACAATTAATCAATATAATAAGTATCCAGGTAATGAAAATTGGTTTCATAATCATGTCTCATATTATTAAAAAAAAATTTCAGAAAGAATAAATTTTATACATGATTGTATGGAAATAATTCCACCATTAAATGAAAATTTAATGATTCTAGTACATATGTATGAGACATATATAAAATTTAGAATCAATCTATAACATTAAATTATTTATTCATTGATGAAAATGTCTTTAAAAGTAAAATATAATATTTCCATTGTAAAACATCAATTTCACATTGAAATCAGATCATTAAAATAATTATTTTTTCAAAAATACATTAGGAAAAATATTATTTGTATAGATACATGTACTAATTTAATGTAATATTCAAGTTATTTTGTAGTAATTATTATTGTAAAATATGTTCATGTAGTATAAGATTAAAGAAAACATTCCTTTAATTATTTTGTAATAGTAAAAAAAGATCCTTTTTTGGAAACTACATAAACATTCATTTTTGAACATATTTTAAAAATTAAAACATGGAGAAGTTTGTCATTAATAAATCACTAAAAATATTAATGAAATTATTTAAATAACTTTTGTAAAATATTTATTTGAATGAAATGAAATATTATACCTAATAGATAAAATGTTATTTTTTCTGAAATGAATTTTTTCAATAATTTAATGAACCAAGTAGAATAAAAAGTTAATATTTTTATTAAAATTTAGTTATTCAACAATGAAGAATTATATTAAATGGATTTAATATAAAAAGGCCAAATTATTTTATTAAATGTATTTTCATGCTTAAATTCTCCCAATTAATATCAGATTGACGCATAAACACTTATTGGTTTGGTAACATTTAAATCAAACCCGTCATGAAATAAATAATATTATTTATAAATTTAAATACATAAATATTAATATATTTAATATATGACATATCAATTTGGAATTAGATACCCTTCGAAAAACTAAATATATATGTAATACGAAATATGTCTCAATGGAGTGTAAAATGAGACAAAATATATTACAATGATCATACCATTGAAGTGGGGAGTAATAAATGAATTTATTTTCTATATAAATTGTTACTACACATAAAACAAGTGTAAATAAAAAAATAAAAAAATAAATTATACACATAATAACATAATATCAATGAAAATGAATAAGTAATATAACAAATTGAAAAGAAATTAAAATAATTTTTTTTACAATAAGGTATCTTTCAACTCAAATCCTCATAGATGAAAAAATTAAACATTAAACATAAAATACCAATATGTATGAATGAATCATGACATTTAATTTATAATGGGTAGTATATTAACCATAGAAAATAAATTTTCATATTATATTAAAAAATATCTCAGTGAAAATAAATTAAGATGAAATACCATAATGTTGAAGAAATTTCTAGACTGAAAACATATTAAAAGTGAATGATATTGATTTTAAAGTCAAAATAACATGAATAAGAATAATAAAAATAATTTAGATATTCAATTTTTAGTATATACTCCTTTTAAAATAAATTGGGTTCCTAAAATACATTATGTCACGAAAAAGGAAACATTGAGACGAAACTCCTAACCTCATGTACCAACATTTCAAATGTTCCCTCTATATCAAATATTATAAATATATTAAATTAATAAGTTTTTTATCACTTTTTTAAATATATAAGACCTTATATTTTAAAATTATATCATTTATTTTAATTAAATATTTAGTTTCTTATTCTATTATAACCTTGTCAAGTGTTATGTGGATGCTTAGTTCAGATGTTTAAATTCCATCATTGTGTTCAGTATAGTCAAAGGGGTCATTATTATATCATATCCAAAAAATAATAATAATGTATTTATTATTTAATTACATTAACGTAAATTTTAATCCAATATTGAAATATGGTTATGAAAATTTTACTGTGTTACAGTCATGGAGATGACATTTATTACGTATGAATAAGTAATGTTTCCATTTTACATAGAAAATGATAGAAATTTTTTTAAAGTAATTTAATATTTATAAAATGAATAATATATCATTAATTTAATATTATTTTTGTAACAAAATTTTTATATAAATAATCTATGTGATGTGGTATCTAAAATTTAGTCGCATCGCTTCATGTATTTGGTAATCTAAACATACGCACAAATAACATAATCATTATTTAATTAATGAAATGGACGGTTAAAAATATTTTTAGTAAATTTAAAGAATGATAAAAATTGAATTAATACCATTTCTATACATTTAATTTATAATCACTATCATCTATGATCGGCATTGATTGTAAATGAATTAAATCAGTTCTCAAGGAGGTAGTATACCATACATGTGAATGATAGTTTCATTTCCCATTAAATAGAAGAGGACAACAATGCCTAGACTCAGGCAAGAATCCCTCAATCTAAATACGGCGCATGAATGTGTTAAGGTCATTGTTTTTGGTTCTGTATTTTTTGTGGTTCTTTGTTGTTCCTCTCCTGTCTTCTTTTTACATTTACTATAGAGGCTTTTGCACCTCAATCCTTTTAAAAAAAGCATAATAAAATATAATTATATGGTACATAAAAATACAATAATATTATCATAGCACAATATGTTTATAAGGATGTGGAAGAAGAAATAATATGAAAACACATGTTTAATATTTATACCTCGTCTTTGGCCACCCTTATTGGGTTTTCACAAAAAACATTCCTTGGTGGGTTTTATAATACAAAATAGGTTTTTTGACATTGATATTTATTAATGGAAGGAATTTGGTTGGTATTGTTTGATCCAAAATTCTTATTATGTTCTTAAATTAGAGTATAGTATGTTCCCCTTTAAAAAGTGAGAGGGACTAGAATTTTTTTAAAAACCAGACACAATTAAATAATGGGTTATCATTAACAATTATTATTCCCCCCAAATTAATAAATAATCGATCAGAAGGGTGATATATCTTATCTAAATCACCATCATTATAATTTGACATGTATTAAATTTTTTATTCAATTTACCTCTAAGGCTAGTCGCTTTTACCATTTTAGTTATTAACCATGACAACTAGTCTTTTATAAATTTTATTTTTAATTATGACTAAAAATTAAGATGAAATTATGAAGTAATATTCCTTATTATGATTCCATAATTTTATTCCATTATATAAAAATACATAAAATTTGATGAATTTAATTTAATTATTAATCATAAAAACTTGTTGAAAAATGGGTTTTCATGAAATTAAATTTTCAATAATTATATGATCATAAATTGAACAAATTACTATTAATAATATTTATAATGATTTAAATATATTCAAACTGATATATAATCTCTAAATTTCATTTAAATATTTATTTTAAATGGTTTTCTAATTAATTAAATATTATAAACTTAATTTACATAAAAATTGTTTATAAAAAATGGCATGTTTATGAATACAAATAAACCTACACCAAAATCATGAAATTTCATAATTAAAATGAAATTTAAAATATTAATCCAAAAATTGGTATATATATTACATTTATACAAAATTTAAATTATAATCGTACTTTTAAATTAATCAATTTATTGTAAATAAATTATAACTTTTAAAAATATATAATTATCCCTAGTCATTGATAAATAAATCATTTCAAATAAATGAGGAAATGGTATTAAATATCTATGGGTTGATGAATTTCATGATAACCGCCATCATATTTATTAGAAGGATCAATTTTAACCTCCCATTTTTAGTTTTCTATATGTTTTCCTTTTTTTAATATAAGAGTTTTTCCTTCTCGGAAATGTTTCATCTTACCATAAAAAAATAATTTTTGAAAAATCCCATTATTCCGCCCTATATAAATTTAGATAAATTTAGATTTTATGATTTTAAATTTTATGTTAATTTTATAAAATATAATTTATAAAATTCCATTAAATAAATGATTTAATTTTCTCAAAAAACAAATAATATTTATTTTGTTATGAACACTTGTTTTTTGAAGAATAAAACCTTTTCCTTAAAAATTGACTTCTTATTTCATAATAATTTCTCTATAAAATTATGTAAATTTGGTGATATATATATATATTAAAATATTTAACACTATTCATTACCACATATATATAACGGCTAGGTTATAACAGTCATGTTTAAATTATAATATTGCATTGTTTTATTATGCTCGTGATTGTGTTCCATATAAACCATCAAAAAATTTCTTCCAAAAATCACATGGTTTTTAATTATATAAATATTCGAATATGTGATCATTATGTAGATATAAAACGATTCACATATAACAAAGAATAATTACAAAATATTTGAAACACGTAACAGTGAGAGTTTTCTTATTAAAAAGGATTCAAATTTGGGCTATAAATGAGGCCAGATCCAAGGATTATTAAATATGATAATATAGTAAAAGTCATTAATTTATTAAACCATAATGTAATGATAATAAATTTTTCTCATCATACTAATAATTTTTAATGATTCCCTAACAATTAAATCATCATTAAGATTAAAAGACTAGTCGTCGAGAATAATATAGACCGCATATTTGTTGATATGGTAGAGGTATATACATAAATTCCATGCCATCTACTGTTAAATTAATAGCAGTGTTAAGAGGCTTCAAATAATATTTTGGAGGGGTATTATTCAGATTATTGGGACATAAATTAGAGGAAGAATCAAATTTTCTAATCAATATAGGGTTTTACATGATGATAGAAAAATATTATTTTATTGCTCGAAAGATTCATGTGTCAAGATATTCAATACTTTTCCCATTTAGTTTATCAAAAACATAGACATGGAAAAATATATATATAAATAATAAATATTGAGATTATTTAATGTGAACCAGACATGGAGAACATCATTTATATTTTTGGTTTTTTTAAACCCAGGCCACCATCAATGATAGGATTGTAGTAGTTGATCCATTATATAATAAGTAGTTTTATTTTTATAATTATTTCACTCTAAATGAAATTCATAACACATAAAATTATGATTATAATCATCTCCATGGTCCATTTTAAATCATAAAAAGTAATCACATTTAAAGACAATGAAGGATTTGTAAGGGAAATATGGCAAGCCCTCGAGAGTAATATCCCCTTAGAAGCTTATATTTCATTTATGATTTGATCAGTGATCCCAAATAAGTAAATAAATTTTGGTTCCTATTAAAATAAAGGAATACAGATTTAGATATAAGGAATATGTCCCTATTTAAATCCAAGATCAATCATGATTTTATCCAATCCAGAATGAGGGACCCCTTAGTAAAATAGATAAATGATTTTCCCAATTAATGGTGTATCCTAATAAATCATAATGGAGGGAGGATTTATTATTGTTTAAAATTGATAATTTTCATCTATTATAGAAGAGGACTATTTCATCCACATATAAAATATATGATGGGAAATCTGAAAACCTAGAATATTATATGAGTTTACATACTCGTAGGTAAACTATGTGTTCTCTGATCCATATAATGTAGTTAATGGAAATATAGAAAATAATGATTGAGATAGGATCTACTATACTAAAAAATAATAACACTTGGTATTACCCTTTATAGATATATTTATGGGATCCATAATATGGGATTTTTCAAAGAGATATTTGACAATGTAAAAAAATGTTACATTGAATCCAAATATAAATAGCTGCTTGTAAATAATGATCAAGCCCATATATCCAATGGGGTTATTAATATAAAACAATTTTAGATTCATAAATAATATTGAAACATTTATTATATACGTTAAGGAAATATTAAATGATTCTACCCTTGAAAAGTGTAAACGTATTCCAAGAGTTTAATGTATTGTTAATTATTTCATGTATATCATCAAAGATATTGATAATTATTTCATAGGTGGTGTCAATAAGGGAAATGGAGATAAAGTTTTAAATCATAGAAGCATTATAAAATTTTGGATCAAGGTTGGTAATTGATAGTTAAGGGCATGGGGAGTTTTACAATGAAAACAAATTGTCAAAAATGATAAAACACAAGGAATTGATATCAAAAAAATTACAAAACAATGAGTTGGTAAATATATATAAAAATGATATATTTACCAATTGAAAATAAATATTACTTCGATTTAAAACCCTATTTAAATTCTAGTAATAATATTTTTATCTATTGGGATAAAAATAGAATAAATGGTGCCAACAATTATGTCTTCATTGATATCATGACCTTTAAAAAGGTTGGTATTGAATGTGAAAATATAATCTCCAAGTAACTCTTCATTATCAATGGATGATTCACCATTATTATAAAAATATGTTGGTCATTATTCATTACATTGTCATTAGAGTTGTATAATTTATAATACTTATTTTCATCATTTATCCACACAACCCAAAAGTTATATATCTGAATAATTTCCTTTATCGATAGTTACGTGTTAATCATTGAATTGAGTTAAATATATAGGGGTGTGTTTATGAAAAAAAATAAAAAAATTTCTATTCATCATACATATGATTAATAATGTAAAATAGAATAAATATCTCTATCAATCATGTTGCATGTGTCCCTAAACCCTCACATTGTATTATATTTTAGAAGATTCTCAATCATGATTCAAAGAAAATCATAATTTCCTTTGTGAATCTAATTTTATAGATCATTAATAAGTATACCACATTTATGATGTGATTCCAATGAATTATTAAATCTAAATTGAAAAGTGGTGTATAATTTTTAGTAATAAGGATGACTAGGATGGATTATTTGTATTAGTTTATCATGGAAAGATGAATGCTTCAAATAGAATCCCGTTTTTCATGGGGAATTTCAATATAGAAGGCACATTAAACATTTATAGAAATATTTATATTGATTTTCATCCTATAACATGTGTATTTGGAACCAAAAAATTATATTTCAAAATAATAATTCCATTTAATGTTTGTTTTAAAATCTCATCTAGAGATGGTGGAGTTTACTACATCAATATTTTTTTCCATAAAATATGATTGAATTAATGTCACCAAAAAATTACAAGGATCATTTATTCATCCATTAATATTATCAAATATTTTCCAAATACATCTTATCAATGAATTTTTTTTTTCATAAATAAAATATTAATAAAAGTTAATATTATGATGGTGAGTCTCACTTGTGATATTTTTCTCTACAATTATGAATGTAGAAACATTGCCAATAGATGGTTGGTCATAGACCCAAAAAGTCTCTATATAAGATGGGGTATTATTATTGCTAATTATGTGTTGACCTAAATATTCTAAACATGAAAATCTGAGAGAGCTACACATATTTTTCTATGAAATTCTTATAGAAATAGGTTTGTGGAATTTTATACCAGTGTTTAATGAGATTTATATTATAGGGATTTCAACTCATTGATAATTCTGGAAAAATTAATTATTCATATTTTTGTTTTGGCTTACTGTCTTATTTTTTACATATTTTAAATTTCTCAATAACATTGGATTTCATAATTCATATACAATTTTTCACATCATGGTGATGAATGTTATAATTATTTTAATGGATAACATTTTCAATATAGTCTTCATTGTAGTTCCCTTTTTCCTTGAATGATATATATTATCAATAACTGTGTTTTTTAAATATAGAGAACAATAGTTTTCCATAAAGTATATATTTTCCTCTATTTGTATATGATTATTTATAGATTCAATAGTATTTACAAATATTGTTTTATTTTATAGTGTGTTTTATGATCTTGAACATAATCTTACTTGGGATATTCAGAGAGTTATTCTATTAATTATGGGGAAAATCATATATATATATATATAAGCACCCTACATTTCACTTAATTGATTAAAGTATGATGAATTTCAGTTTTATCAAATTACATAGATTTGTCAACATTATTTTGATAAGAGATAAAAATATCACCATATTTTGTATAGAACCATCCAGATTCTGGATATCCTAGGAAATTTCATGGACTATGATTATAACATAAATACTCTCTATGAACATTTAAAATTTTTATTTCTTTTAAAAATATCCTTATTTAACTATAGGGATTAGTCATGTTGGTAACTATTTTTATTATACCATAATTATGATACCGAGAGGGAATGCCTAAAAAATTTAAGTCAATAGTTGTAACAAGCTTAACCTTAAACCATTTTTCTGAATCCTTCTTCATCAACATCACACAATTCCTCTTGATAGTTCCTTTTCCATTTTTATTTCTATCAACATCATTATTATTAGTAGAACAAATTATAGGTTTTATCAATTTTTGAACCAGACTGTAATTATATTATAAGATCCCCATATTTTTAAATGTAGTGTTTGAAAGGGGTATGTACTCATACATCAAATTCATGTTTATATTTTGATCACTACTAATGATATTAATACCCTTTACAATATTATATTTCATATTCTAATCTAAATTGACCATGTGTATAATCACTACTCTCTATCCAAGGTTTTTGCTCCAATTTCAGAATAATATGAATTAATGTCATCAATAAATCATATGTGATAAAAACCCTAATTTGAGTCTTTAAATGAATGTACATAAAATGATTGAGATTAATAACCTAGTAAAATATTCCAATAACTCCATATTTCATTAAAATTCTCACAATGTTTCTGTGGTATTTAAGATCCTATTTTATTTCCATTATAATGTTGAAGAAACCCTTTCTAATCAAAATCAGTTTCCTGTTATAATTACTCTATCAATGAGAGTACCGTGATTTAATTTCCATGTTAAAATATGTTCAATTATCATTTGAGTATGTTATATTAATAATTATATAGAACATTCACTTATTTACCCTTGGTATGAGAGCATCCTGGTCAGTTACCACTGAGAATTCACAATTTATCATTTTTTATCAAGACAATGTTGGAAAGTTAATCATTAGGGTGATATAATCAATAGAGTGATTGCAAAATCTATCAACCTCTTTATGATAAAATTTTATACCTCTTGACTCCCATGATATTATTTATTTCTAATTTTATTTAAATAATATGATTTCTAGATCACACTTTTTATTATGTATTTTCCATAGGGTGTCTAGTGATATTATAGGGAATCAATGTGATTTATGATAACTATGTGATATTTTAAATTAAGATGTTATTTATATGATTAATATGAAATATTTCTATGTTTAATGTTCTAAAAAAACCAGACCTCTTTATCATTAATTTGTATTTGAATGAAATATATGTCAATTATTATTAAATAAAGAGTTTTTAATGCATGGATTACTATTGTTTGTATTAGTGGAAGGTATAGTTGTTTATGTAGAATATGATGGCAAAACCACAGTAACAACAAAAGAGATACATCTATGTTATATTCCTATGTATTTTAAAACATAAAAAACGTTTCCTAATGTAAATATTTTGTGGTTTTAATTAAAATTAAATCCCTATATAAATTCATGAAAGTGCATGCATGCTATACAAAAACTCTACCGAGGGGAAATAATCCTAGGTATGGTGTGTGGGGTATTATCTCAGTCATTACCTAGTTCTTGAAAATGTTGCATAATAATATAGTTGGATGAAAACTCAATGGGATATAATTTGGTAAATTCATATTGTAATTAAAAACCACCATTAAGGATTTGAACATATATTTTTATTGAACATATTTTGTATAGAAAAAGTATAATGAAAATTGTATTGGATGACATATATTGAAGAATTAAAATTAATATTATAGGTTATTTACATAATGTATGAGTTACTTCTTTTAATTATACAGATTACTTTTTTAAAGTTTATTAATTAAATTATTTCCATCGTTAAATTTCATTAATATTAGAAATTTTTTATGTATGTGGAATAATGTTAATGAGATGTTAATTGGGTTATGTGATGAATACCATAATTAAATACCAAAAAAAATTTGGACTATAGGGGGAGATACACATGGAATAGAAATCCCTCAAATAGATTATGTTTTATTTGTTTTTATAATTCATTATAGACCACAAATTTTTAGTGGTTCTTTTGATCCCAAATTTATTGAACAATTGAATATATCAATTGATAATATGTTCTATTTTCATTATGGATATGCGAAATAGAAGGTAAAACATGTTATTTACCTCCTTGATAGTGAATATGATTATATGATGGACACTGATGATGAATAAAAATTTCATGGGAGACATAAATCATAACATTCAGAAAAATTGAAGAGGTTATTTATCAAAACATTTTCCCCTTGCACTATGCCTAATTAAATTGCAAGGGAGTAACATGAACCTAAAAAATTTGATGTTGAATCATTTATATCATACAAGTAAAACATTAATAAGATGTAATTATTACCCACTGGTGTCATCATTAACATTGAATTTAAAATTGACCACTTCATTATGGGATAATGATGATTCTAAAAGTATAATTGGAAATTATATACATTGATAGGTAGGAAATATTTGTCAAATATGACCTCTATGTTGAGATGGAAATGTGTGATTCGTTTTGGTCTATTGGGACTACTGATAATAATAAAGGAATATGTTTTATCTCTAGGGATTCTTGAGATATTACTCATGGTGGTAATAAAATATCATTTCCCACTTAACATTATAGTGTATATAATTTTTTAAGGAACATTGTCATGGAGGAAATGAAATATTACGTGTGTGGAGAGGATGGAAAACACGAGATATCATATAAAAGTGATATTAATAATAATACTAATGTGATTGTTTAGAAAAATTCATAGATCAATTCTCATCATATTATCCCATTTTCTAACTATATCGAATTTGGAAACAATGCAAAATAATGCACTGGATAATGTTTATTTCATAAAAAATCATGACCACTATATCCAATAGAATGAGGGAGTGGTTATGATAATAATACTATATATGTAAATCAATTAAACTATGTTGGTGTATTTATGATCATTATTCATACATGAATAATGTTCATAATATTTGATTCTTATACTTTAGTCACTTTCATGTCATAAAAGATTAGTACAACACTACAAACAACATTGTCAAAAATAGAGTTTAACAAATCAATAAAAACATTTAATATCTTGATTTATATATAAAAATTATAAAAACATCATTACTTTATATCTATGAGATGAATTTGTTAGGAAATCATTAAATATACTCTTATTTAGAATTTTATATTATTTTATGAATGGATAGGTTGTCTCTAAACAGGTTTTACATAAACTATCTATAGAAGGAAATCACATCTCTATTGGAAATTACCCTCTAATTATATACAGCTGTGAGGAGGATATAAATCTACATTGGAATGTCTTTTAAATTAATATAGAATTTTTTCTTCATGATCAATAATATCTATATCAATTACTTAATCAAATGAGATGAATAGCCTTGTGGGAAGGACCATTGAAATGTATTATATAGATATATTCTCTAATAATTTAAAATTATTCATCATAACTATGAGTTTGAGTTCTCAATTGAACATATACTGTAATCCCTAATGATATTTATGACTCAGTTCAGAATGTCCCCCACTAATTTAGGAGAATTAAATACTCAATTAGAAAATCATCTGGACATGAGTTTCGTACTCTTGAGTGCATCACCATGGTTTTAACAAATAATTTTTATTTAAAAAGTAGTGTATGTGTATGAATCACTATATCAATTTCCATGAACTCCAAAATATCTTGATATTGAATAAGTGTCATATTATATATATTGATGGGGTTTTCAATCGGTTACATAGATATCCATTTGTCTCTAGTGTAGAGCATCAACCAAGATATCAACAGTTGAAAGTAAATAATGAATTTATTACATATACTACCTTTCATTCAGTATATGGGAACTAAGAGTTCATAGTTATTCCATTTAAAATCATGAATACTCTAATGATCTTCATTTATATACTGAATAGTGACTTTATAGATTACCTAAATAAATATTTTGTATTAATTATAGGTTATATTCTAATATACACTAATAGGAAGGAGTAACATGTGGATTATTGGAATGTTGGTGTTAATTCATTGAAGATGGTGAGGTTATAAAAAATTTATATTTAATGTGAGTTTAGTATGAATTAACTAGAATTAATGTGGCATGTTATCACAAGTAAGGTTATATATATTGACCCATTGAAGTCTATAGTGGTCAATGATTAGACTACTCCAATATATATAATATAAATCAATTTATTTTTAACCTTATATGGTAATTATCTAGTGTTTTTGTGAAACCTATCAAGACTATAAAGCCTGATAACCATGATTACTCACAGCGAAGGGAAGTATGTATGGACAAATGAGTGTATGTAGAGCTTCAAGGAGATGGATTAGAGGCTAACTGTGGCACATGTATTCACCGTACCCTTATAAATATAAGGATTGTTTTTCAACATTGATGAATAAACAAAGGCCTTCAGTTGTGCACTCACACTAATTGATAATGTGATAGCTTATTCCTTAATAAATTCAATGGTGCATGACCAGAACTATCTAATTTAGGTTCTTGACAAGGCTATATTAATGTTTTCACTGAACGTTTTTGAGGGATTACATTTTTTTATATAAGTATGATATATATTTTAACTAAAATAGATTGAAATATATAATCCCAAAGATGGATCTCAACAAGCGCTGTTGAAGAATGTAGATGTAATAAAGTATTATGATTTCACAATTTATTATTATAGTTACACAAAATTATCCTCTATAAATATTATATCATAATATAGGAATATTATTTACATTACTTTATGACCCACACTATAAGAATAATTGTTTGATGCCTTTGGAAACATAGATTCATAAACGATATGAACATAATAGATCACTATTATTTACAGTTATATTCACTATAACTTGAAAAAAAATTAGAAATGACATACTTAAAACCATTTTTCGTAACTTGATGATGGGAAACATAAGAAAGAGTGATCGTGTATGATTTTTAATGGTAAACATAAGTGATATAAATCAATAATCATAATTGAGAACATGGTATCCATAAGGGTATAATAGCATAATCATTTCATTCAATAATCTTACCCAATCTTCAATATATCATTAAATATGAATCATGGAATATAGTTTTTTCAATTAAATAACATGAACCATTAGTTTTTGAGATCAACAATAATAAATCAAGATCCATGATAACATATAATAATAATATGATATATGTTTTTCAAATTCACAAAATCATTGGGAATCACATCCTTAGTCACGTTTCCTTCCAAATACTACCATTATGTATATTTACCAATACTGTAAATTTTTAACTAGTCATTATAGATAATATTTAAGTGTATCTTATATCTATTTATCTCTATCTCATCTTAGTAGAGTATTAACTCAATCATATATTATGTTCTTCTCAACTATTTCTTAATTAACCACTACAATAAATTGATATAAATCCCCCACCAATAATTATTTTACAACAGAAGTACCCATATCATAATTATAATTTATTCATATGTATGACTTGTAATCAAGAAAATATTTATAATTACACCTATTATTAACCCATGTAAATAAATTGGTTTTCATAAACATTTCATCATTACAAAAATATATAATATAGAGAAATAATACAGATTGTAACATCAAATCATATAATTTTTCAATAATAAGAAACATCAAAGGATGTTGTTATAGATAAATAATACCTCTAATTTATTAGAATATCATTTCTTGGGATATAGTGACTTTTATTTTGTAAATTACTTATTTAAAATATAAAACATTCCAAAATGTTAAATAAATATTTGTTATTGAAAATAAATAAGGAATCAAAAAATTAAATCACCTAGGAAAATGTAATTCATGATAACGTGTAAGCACATTCTTGTGGTTAATGTTAAATAAAAAACACAATTCACATTTCCAGTTAAATGTCGAAAGGTTACTATATATTTAAAATTTATTCTGATTCTATTAAAATCATGTTTGTTAAATTAATATAAAATTTAAAAATGAATTCTAATAATCATTGGATAATATAAATAATCAATGAAAATTATTTTAAAAAAATTATAAAATTTGAGGTAAATATAGTTTATTGATGAAAAAAATGACATAATTTTTCATAATAATATTATTTGAGTATCTTGAGTGCATTAATGTAAGAAATTTTTTTATGAAATAAAATGTAATAAAATTACTATATAAAATGAAAATTGATAACATTGATATTTTATATAATATAATTTCATTAGTGAAATTTAAACATAATAAATTCTATTTAATGGATGATTGTAACATAAAAACCATACCACTGAGAAAATTTTGAACCATAACCCCCTTGAAAAAAATTTATTAAATTTAAACATTAAATTCCAAATGTATAAATATATTCAGTGCAAATCATATTAATGGAAAACATGATTGAATATATTAAACAAAATTGTTGTATAACAACAAACATGCCTTATAGAAACAAAATTGAGAAGATGAACTTTTAATAATTTAGTAAATTTTCAATATAATTCAAAAAAAGCTTCAAAATAAAATGGTTCTATAAATCCATTCAATTTATTAATGGATAAATAAAAAATATCATATGCATATACACAATATATTTAATAAATCACTCAACAAAATTAAAATATTTCTTAATAAAGAATCCTCAAGATGAAACCATTACGTTATATCTAACATGAGTCATATGTTCTCTATCATCCCATATACTATTTTGTGATTTTTTAAAATTATATAAAAATTTATATTTACACACATAATAACATATAATATCTAATTATAGCTTTTAACGCCTTTTAATGGATATTTTGATACTAATGTCAACATTTCAGGTGTTAATTGCTTTGATTTTATTGAATGTTTTAGTTCAACTGCTATTTTTTCACTATAATCATGGATAATCTAATAATATAATAATATTCAGGATATAAATAAAAAATTTAATCATTATATAATTATTTAAACCCATTTATATTAAGTGCTGATGAAATGTTAATGACATGAGATTTTGGAGGCTGTAATTTGCATGTACATATGAGTGATTATTACAGTTTTGGGTGGATATAATAATGGAAAGTTAAATGATAATTATCCTTTTAAAACTAAAATTAATATCATAAATATGGTATATTTTTATTAATTTAATAATTTTTTCATCCATTTGAATTGAAAATGATAATTATCACACCACTTTGTGGTGGTGGTAGTCCACAAGTACGACCATGTGACGTTATAATTTTACAATGGATCATAAGGTCAGAAGGTAGAAAATATATTATAATTCCATATCCATATTTATTTTTTAAAATTACAATAAGAACATTGATACAAAAAATATAACCAACCATGAAACATACTGATTATAAATGAATAGAATTTCCATATAGAGGTGGTAATAAACATGTACGCATGTGAAATATTTTAAGTCCCATTTAGTGGGGAAAGGGTGGGAATTATTATGAAATAATTATGATAACATATCATTAATTTTAATATACTATATTTACCATGTTTTTAGGGATAAATAAGTTGTTGAGAAGGTTCATGTTTTATAAAATTTAATGAATGTGGGTAATATTTATACCAAATCATTGAGAGACATCATTTAATATTAAAATAATGTCATGATGGAATGGTTTTAGTAGATGACACAGATATCAAAGATGAAGGGAATGAATTTTGGATGTTTTTTAGTATGAATTTTTTTCCATGGATGGCTGAAATGTTTTTATTATCGGTGGAGTACTGGATTATTTTTATATGTTACGGTAGGGACACAAAGGGAATTTCATAACAAATTGCCATGATATAAGGTCACTTTCATGGTAAAGTGGTTGAAACACACATTTTTTAAAATTTAGGATATTATGAGGTTGAAATATATTTGTTTAAAAATAATTAGATAGTTGGGAGTCACAGTACAACCCTTATCTCTTGGCATACCAACCCTCACCCATTAATAATGTTGTAACCTTATCTACGACAATGAAATTATATTATATGTACTATTAAATATGATCTATGTTATGTTATAAAATTATTTTATATTAACTATTATAAATAAAAACATTTAATTAGTTATACCATTTTAAATATCAATAAGTTTCAATATCAAAATAAAAAAAAGCATGTTACCCCCAATGGAAACCCATTTTTTAAAAATAAAATATCATGCTTAAAAAGTAATTTAATTAAATTTCATTCATTGTAAAAACATAAAAATAATGTTAAAATATATAATTGAATATATAATCATTAAATATCATGAAAACCATTTATCAATAGATATTTATTTACTTTATTTTGAAAAAAAATATTTCCCAAAAAAATATTTTTTGGAGACATGATTTTATATAAAAAATATGATACAATAAATCAATTGTTTTAATGACTATTATGTAATTAATTAAATAATATCTCTCTAAAGATAAATTATTTTACAATAAGATAAAATTCAAAAAACTAATATCACTTACTTGATAATAATTAATATATTTTACAAAAAACGGTATTTTTATAGATTTATATAAAAATAAATATTCTTTATAAAAAAATTAAGAAATAAATGTAAAATTCTTTACATGATTATTTAAAAACTGATCCTAATTTCCATAAATAAATGTTTGATTTTTTTTTTTTGAAAATTATTTTGAATATGTGTGTGAAAGTTGTCAGATAAAAATCATATTCAATAAAAAACAATTTGACGTGTAAAATGATATTCATCTATAAATTTAATGAATTTATTATATTTCTAATTATTTTCAATTATAATTTTATTAAAATTAATATCTACCTATTTAACTTCATGGGTTATGACTTTATAATATTGTAGCTCATATAGAATCAAGTGTGCATTTAACGAAAGATATCAAATATGTCATGTTTATTTTAATATATATATATATATATATAATGATTTGTTTTACACTAATTGACATAAAATACATTTTATCCTAAAAATTCCACCACTATAATACAATCAAGGGATGATATATTTTCATCCTCAAGTCATTATATTCTGAAGTAGATTCTTTAAATTTTTATTCCTCTATAGAAAAATTAATATGATATAGGTTTTGTTAAATATATTTTGGTCATTAATACAAAGTATTAATACTTGTTACTCTTATAAGATATTTCGGGAACTGATTGTAAAACGTCTGAGTTTAGTACATGTGAAGGATAAGATTTTTCATTATTATAGGAGATATATGGAACATATTGTGATCTTGAGAATGGGTTGATGGGAGTTAAAATAAATAAAAAACAGTCCAAATACCATCAATAATCTCAAAGAATAAATATACCGGGGGATCAAGTTTCCCTTATTACTAAATTTGATAAACTTATTTTATTGATATATTCATAGGAATACAATCCCACCATCATCAAAATGCAGAACTCACCAATGATGGTCAGGATAACTCTTCTATCAACATAGATATGACTTTATTTGTTGGTAAATAGATTTAAACATCTCTTAGATTTCCTAATAAAGATAAATTCCAAATAACTTCATTTATCCAACTTCATCAAAGCATATTAGAGTTAAAAAATTATTTTAATAGGGCACTTGATTGGGATCCATGTAAATATATGAGTGAAATTTATTAATTTCAAAAAAAAACTACAGTAAGGGATTGATAGAAAAAACCTATTAAATATATTTAATATGATCTCAAAATATCATCCAAGGTTTTACTAGTCCACTCACACTGACAATATATTTGAGGAAGATAATAAATACTGAAACAAAACACTATTTCTTGATAAAACTACAGGATTCATAAGAACATAAAAGTAGTTTTCAGATCATGATCTAATACAATTGAATGTTTTAATCCCATTACCCATAACACTTTCTTATAAAATATCCTTGAAATATGATCATGAGAGAAACATTATATTATAAAAAATGATTTGTGATGACTTTGGGAAATGATCAACTACAACCCAGATAGATTAATATCCTATATAATATTTGGGGAGTCTGAAGAGGAAATCAATGGCGATGCTTTATGATTTCCACTATCATATTTGTATTTTTTGTAACATACCATAATATTTTTTTTCTCAAATTTATCGTTGAGATATACCAATCACTTAGATACATTTCCCACAATTCCCTCAATATCCTGTTAGAAGAGAAATACTCTTTTGGATCACAATACATCTTTGCACATCAAAGATTAATAAAGAATGATAATATTTCTTATTAATAAAATAGTTTCATCATTTAATATTTTAGTTATGGTACACATGAAATGTTTTTGAACATTATCATGTCCCCACAATCATGGTTTAACTCTTGAGCATTACTCAACATCTTTTAGAGGCCCTCATACTCATTTTGTGCCCCATTAGTTCCACAATGAAAATGGTAAAACACTCATTTGAGAAAGATATTATTTATCCCCATCCATCATGATTTATTGGATCATCTTCTTCAAATACAAATATATTCGATCTTTTGTGATCATTATCATAGATAATATTGAAATATCGTTTCGACTTAATGAATCAACCCCCTTGTTCGGTTTCCTTGGGTGTTAATGTAATTAGTTTTTATAATCATTAATGAAGTATAATGTACTTCTGTAAAGAATATTCACCTATTTCAATGGGAAACAATTCCATAAAAATTATGTAATTATATTTATGTCATATCTTTCATTAAAAAAAATTTACTATACATCATTAATGTAATGACTGTTGAAGGTAACTCAAAACCATGATTTGAGCAATATTTCTAATAAAATTTTAATTAGTGTGGCTCATAATATATCACTATATCATTCAATATAATAATATATCCTTGAAATTCTATTGATAAATCAATATCAATTAAAACCCTTCTCTACTATAGGTTACTGTTATCATAGTTGCATTGACCATCCTTTTTCGATGTTTTTTGAAATTTTATTCACATTCATCTGTCTAATAGAACACAACTCACTTACATGTTTACATAGAGGGTAAATTAAATATATGTAGGATATACTTCACAATGAATTAATAATATCAATGAACCACATGAAAACTATGGATAATGGTTATTCTTGGTTACTTGGTCTAATAGTTAATATCATTATTTTTTCATGGCTCAACTAATATATGGTCGCTTAAGATTATATGAATAAAAAATGAAACATTTTATTTCCAAAATTACTACATACTTAATTTTTAACACATATTACCCATTTATAGATTCATTAGTAAAATCATAAAGTGGTATTTATACTAACCCTTTCACATTGAATATATATGAATTTATTCTACAAATAAAATAAAAATCTAATCAATTTAATCTCTATTTACTCTTTTCATTAAATCCATTCAAGTTGAGTGAAATTGGTGATACCCAATGTAATCATTTTAAATTAATATTTTCCATAGCAAGAATAGATGATTTTCATGGGAATGTCATAACTCTTAACACTAAATTGATAGCATCCATATTGAATAAAGATCTAGGTAGAATATTATACACTATATAAATGATCAAAAAAATAAATATTAGTAAGATAATAATTATTCATGATTGTGATATTATACATTACTCAATACTCAATTAAATGTATCACTAATCAATAGTTTATTCTAATGAAATGTTTTGGTTTATCCCATGATGATGTACATGGCTGAATATATCCCTTATATGGATGCTCAAGGTGTTTCATCTTCAATTATTCCTTCTCAGCGAGTCCATTCTATATGGAGCTTTTTGAAAATAGAATCACACCATATATGATAGAGCATAAAAATGAATCTTCAATATTTAAGGGATTTCTATTTAACTCATCTTTATTGACATTGAAAACCCTTAATAAAATAAGCATATCATCAATTGTGATTTTCTCCAAAATCATATGAGATAAACACATATTTTAAATAGTTATTATATTTCGATAAAATATATTTAATTTATATTGGAAATTCTTATTTCTCACCACATCGATAGATTATCATATGTTGTTGTGAATTATATAATGTGAAATCCCTTACTTTCAAATTTTAATTGTATTTATATATATAATGATAATCCAAAACAAAAAAATTCGCCTAGAGAAAGGAAAGAAAATTGGAAAGAGCACATTCCCACAATCATCAATTCCTGAAGAATGATAATATTGATATACAACAATCACAAAATTGGGAATTTTAACTTTTATTTCATCATCCAATAATTGAATATATGAATTAATATTCCATGAGGCATTTCATGATATAAATAAATTTATATGACTAAGGTCAAATAAGATAATTATATAATTTTGTGTACCTATCACCACCTCAATATCATCATCTTAACTTCAATGCCTTACTAGAACCATAATAATTATAATAAATGTAATTTATCATTAATAAATGTTATTAATAATGAAAAATAATTTGTATGATATCTAAAACATGACAATTTATTTTTTCTACCAGACCATTGGAACTAATATCATCCGTGGTCAATATCTAGAGAAATCCACCATAATGAATCATATAATGAAAAATAAATAACATAATTCAAACACTTTGGAGTGTTAAACCAATTTTATATTATGATTTCATTCATAATGATCTAGAATAATGGTTGAGATATACTTGTATAACTCTTTCCAAATTTATACCACTATATTTACTTAATCAAGAACCACATCCACATGAAATATATTGAAATATATATTTTTCATTGAAAAAAACAAAATACCATCCTTACCAAAACATTAGGATATTATCCATTGATTAGTAACAACCTATGTTTCCTCACAAAATTATTCTCGTCTATGTTTCCAAATATAAAAAAAATTCTCTTAAGAAACTAAGTGATTCATACATTTCAGACATAAATATGACATCTTAATAGATTAATATTAATTATATAATATTCTAATCCACACCAAAAACAAAATGTACATGTTTCTTTGGAAAAATGTTTTTTTAATTAACTAGTACATTAGTTATATACATCATTTCCCATCATGTTATTCATAAGTAGTACACTTCATTAGCATATAATACAAAAAAATATTTATAACCTCATGTTGGGAAACCCATGAAAGGGTGATATAAAATGCTTAGTAAGGATAAAAATAAGATAAACCAATCAATGACTATAATTTATTATATGATATTCATAAGGGTCTGATAACAAGATAATTTATTACAATTATTATTTACAAAAAGTAAAATATAATTAAACATAAATCATTGAATAATGTTTTCTTTTTCATATAACATAATACATGAGAGTTTAGAATTATCAATAATAAATCATAATCTATGATAACATATTATAATCATAAGTGATAATTTTTCTCCATTCATATAAGATTTATAAAATCTTTCATTAGTCAGAAATCACTCCCATGAATATCAATGTAGAATATTTCCAATAATTAAAATTCCAACCCAGACATATTCAACCCTCTCTTTGGACTGACATCTATATAACTGTTTACAAATTAAATTGTTAATTTATTAATATTGTCATAAATTTGATATTTCTAAATTCATTCATCATTAATTAATTCAATGGATGAATCTAATGGAACCTCTCGTTCTTGGTTTTTAATTGAACCATCCATCAAATAATCAAATCCCATTAATAAAAATTTCATAAGATCATGACACCATTTATCATTACATCAATTAATACCCATGGAAAAAAAATCATTTCTTAAAAAATTCATTTTAAGCCTAAAAAATACAATAAAAGAATACAGATGGTAAAATTGGATATTATTCCAATAATATAATAAGAAACATCAATGTATATTTTAATATTCCAAAAATACCATTAAAATATCACTAAAACATTTTTTTAGGAAAAATATATTTATATTTTGAAATCAAATTTTACAAATTTAAAACTCATCAAAATAAAATGGAAAATAATTTATTTGAAGAGAACCATAGAATATTATAAATAATGTTCATGTAAAATGGTATTCATTAAGGTGGGTATTATTGTTCGTGTGGTGTGCATTAAAATATCCTTTAATATTTTCATTAAAAAAATAAACATACCATATTTTGAAAATTTTAAGATGGTGTCTTTTAAAACATTGTAAATAATGTAATATATTGTTCCAAATTTATTATAATAATTTATTATAATAAATAATATTTTCAAGAAAACATTTTCATGGAAATAATGACAATGAAGAAGACATTCCTCAGTGAAGATATAAATTACTCTGATTTTCCTTTAAATATTATTTAGCTATGATGCGTAATAAAAGAGAGAAAAAATGGGATTTAGACATTTAATATTCAAAAATAACAAGAGTCGAATGATATAGATAATATTTGCGATATTTATAACCTATTATTTCATCATTGGTATTTAATCATAATAAGTCCTACTGAAAATTGTATTGTTACAAAAAACATATACCATTGTGGTCACTTTTTCATTATAACACCCATGAAATAAATAACAGTAAACGAAATGTTAAATACCATAAATATGTAAATAATGATGATAAAAAATAAACATGTGGTGGTAGAAACACGTCTTAAATTATTATAGGTGTATAACATCAAACATTTCATAATGAAACAAAATTTAGATGACAACCCCTTACAGATTTAGTGAGCTTTGAATTAAAAGTCCTTAAAATATTGTAAAAATTATGGTTATGTAAATACTATGAGTTAAATAATTTAATACTCCCAAACTCATTATTAGTATGAATATTTCCATATTTGTCCGAAATTTTCACATTACATTAACAAATGTCTCAATGAAGATAAATCAAGAAATGGCGCTTTCCATATATTTGAATTGATTTTTATGTTCTCTAAAATCATGTAAAATAAATTAATATTTATTATTATATTATACCAAAGTAATATTCGTACATATAATATTATTAATGATCTACTATATCATTTTATCACCTCCATTATTAACAATTATTTATCAATTTCGGTGTTTCGGTTGTTAATTGTGTTGTTTTTCATTTTGTTTTTTTAATTATTGTCTACTAGCATTGATCATTATTCATCAATATAAATTGTTTTTAAAAATTATATAAATATAATTTAAAACTATTTTATAAATATGTATAGTGATTTATATTATATTTTTATAAAAAATGAATTACATCACATTGGAGTGACTCTAATCTGTTTGTACTCATGACTGGTGTTACCACTAATAAATAGAATGAACAAATGAAAATAAATGTTCATTCAACATCATATAATTATTGTGATTATATTCATATCATATAAATTCATTAAATCTATCCCTATCAACATCCATGTAAATTATAAATTTTTAACACATTTTATCGATTCATAGATGTGGTGGTCCACTTGTATGAATGAAATATATTTTCAATTAAAAATGTATAAGATGGTATAAAGGTAGAAAATATATAGTAATTATAGAATTATTATAATTTTATAAATATTATATATGAAAATAAAATTTATAATTTTACAAACACTAAATGATCGTGGTGGAAATTGTATAATATCATTAAGTGGAAGTAGTAGTACACATATATGCACGAGTAATAATTTTTTTTAACATTTGGCATTCAGTGGGTGGAAAATGTGTATTCCTTTCTCATAAAAATATCTCAGTATATTTATGACACTATTTTAATAATTTATTAATTAATAGAACATGTTTATATATGGTTTAAGTATAAATAATATTTAAGGATCTTGGTTTTCATTTATAAATTATCATTGAGAAACTACCTTTGAATTACACATTAATACTTGATGCATTGGAATTAATAGAATAAAAAAATATATGATTAATGGAAAGAATATTTGAAGGTTTTTTAGTAGGTGTTAACTGATTTAGAAGGCTCAAATAGTTTGAATAATGTAGAAGACCTGATTTTTGATTATAAGTGAGAGAAGATACACATATTACTATTCATAAATTTATAAATGATATAAATTTTTATCCATGGGAATGTGGATTCAAATGTAAAAATATTTAATTTTATGATAATATATGTTTAAAATAGATTCAAAAAATAATAATTTTAATGGTTTGGGTGTAAATCCTATCATTATTGCTTGGTCTAATATCCCATCCTCCACCCCTGTAAACCTGTTATAATCTTAAATAAGGTAATGAAAATTATTTTTTTCACAGTACATAATGAACAAAAAACAAATTATTGACCCTATTTGAATATATTAAATATGTTTATTATAAATAGGGAATAAATTTTATTATTTTACATTTCTATAATTGTTGGATAAATTAATTTTAAATTTATGTGAAACCTACAACTTGATCCCATTTTAAGTAAATTAATCCTTAAGCATAAAACATATTTTACTTTTATTTATTTTTTTAAAAAAAACTACTAAATTAATGCTAAAATATATAATTTCCTCTATAATCTATAAATTTTATTACTTCCATTTATAAATTGACATTTATAAAATTTATTAATATTGAAACACATTGATATAATTAATTAGTTTTCCAGGAAAGTGTGTTCTAAAATCAAAAATTAATATTTTCCAAAAATAAAGCATAATAATGATTATTAAGAAATTATTTACATTATTTCCAATTAATGTATAATTATTTTAATTTCTGGTCAAATTCGATTCATAATGAAAATTTTATGTGAAATAAAGTGAAAGGTTTTATGAAAAATATAATTTTTCACTATTTGCAGAAAATGAATATATTTCAGAATAATCATAAAAATAAAAATTAAGATAATATTAACACGACGATTTAAAAAATTATATTAATTTAATCAAATAAAACATAAAATATAGGTATAAATTAATTTTAATATTATTTTTAAAAAATCTATCAAATCCCATAAATACAAAAAAATTAAAACATTAAATAACATTATTGGAAACTATTTACTTATTTATCTTATATCCATCCTTAAAGTTTCTATTTTTAAAAAAATTAAAATTTTATTCAAAATGTATTTATTTCAATTCATACCTTTTAATATAATATATATTTTATGAGAGATTCTAATATGGTTTTTTATATAGACTTAGGGTTCCGTGTATGGATTAATGCTAAATAAATAAAGTTTATTTCAATGGAAAAATTATTAAAATCATTTGTGGTTATGACTACAATAAGAGGATGTAAAATAATTTTTTATTTGTTTTATATATAAAATGACCAAAAAAAATTTATATAATGAGGATAGATAAGTTTCTCATCATCTTATACATGTAAAGGATTTACATGGGAATCATGAAAAATAGAACCTCATTATACCTTTCTCGAATGATTACTCATGAATCACTTTGTGAGAATATTTAGAAATCTCAAAAGGATAAATTGGATATATAGAAGAATTTGGTTCTCATGATTAAGTAATAAACCATTCAGTTCAAGAAAGATGATTAAGTAGTTGTGAGATTTGGTAAACACCCTTGTGTTCCACCATATATGGAGATAAAGGAGGATATACTAAATGATAATCCTATATCAAAATTATCCCTCCGATAAGGAATGATGAATATTTATATATGTCTTTTATATCTCTATTAATGGAAAAATATGAAGAATTATTTAGTAAAATATACATCAAAGTTACTAGTTTGTCATCTAGTGATGGTTGTGAATAAAAATTACAAAATGATGATGCAATAATTTCCCAACCGTAAATTGAAATTACAAATAATTCTTGTGAATTTTTTAAAAGTACAACTGAAATCATAAAATGGGAACAATGATATATGGTTTATTTTGTAATATATTAGAAATAATTCTCTTTTTATTTTCATTTATGATGAATTATCACATGATCACCCAATGAATATATAAACTAGAGAAGTAATGTGTGTATATCGAACACCACAATATGTTTTTTCTAATGATTATATGAAGTTCACTGAAAATTTATGTTATTTCATACAACATGATCCAAAAAAATTAATATTAGTACAACCTATTTTCATCATATTAATGGATAATTTAATAATCAATACTGTATAAACATTTTGTTTTTATTTCTCTAAAACATAGAGATTATGATATGTATATTAAATGTGTTTCAAGGGATTTATGGTAGTATTTGAATTTAAAACGGTCCTTATATCCAGGTAGTGGTGCGGTGGAGGAATATTTTGTCTAGTATTCTTGTGTTGGTTCACCACTTCTATTCAGGAAACTTGTGGAGGCCTAATGGTGTAAATTTGGGTCCAAATGTGATCCCTCTCTTTGAAATGGCCAAATGAGCATTCCTTTTATGGGCATGAAACTGAGGGTGGTGTCCTGAGAGGTGTCATAATTAAAATGAATATCATAGAAACAAATTTTTTACAAATTTTAGATACTATGGAATGAGTGGAGTTTGTTATAAATTGGAATCAATCCATAGGGTATGTTTCATCGAGCTAGTGAGATCAAGAACTACCAAGGCTATGGCCAGACCATGATGGAAGTCATGGTTTATTCGTCTTTATTTAAAATAGATGGGATTAAATCCATTTCAATAAAATCTGAAATGATTAAAACTAGGAAATATATGAACATTGACCTGGTTTTTTAATTTGGTTCAAATTATTTTTCATCTATTAATTGATCTGTAGAACTTCATTTAGTACCGTATTATTTTTCATAATATCTGGTGAACACAGGGCTTGGTTGACCATTCTATCATGTCGAGGTATATATTCTAGAATTTATTCATAGGTTAGTGAATATTCTACCCCCTTTATCACCATCCTTTTCAATTCCTTTATAACAATATTTTGGATTTTGTTGAATCATTTGATTTGTAATGGATAGTTTTCCTATTAAATTTCATAGTCATCATTTTATTTAGATGTTAAGGGGTGGAAAAAAGTATATTTTCTGTGTTTTTTAGCATGGTTTGATCGTGGTTTGTGGAGTCAAGGTTCTGATTAGCCTTCATGAGGCCTGGTGGAGTTTCTTTTAGTGAAATTTCAACCTTGTGCATATTCTATTGTCTAAAGAACATTTATCTTCTAAATTTGTGTAATGGAATAATTTCTTCACATAATATTTTATAGATGTCTAAGTGTATGATGTTTCCTTTAGTGGGGTTTTGATCAATTTAAAATGTATTTTAACTGATTTCATATACTACCCCACTATTTTTATTAGTAAAATTGATACTCAGTGGACTCTGGGATGGTGTTTTTCCATCTTCTTTGTTAGTGAGGAAAAGATTCCTATATACCACCTCTTGACATAACCTATTCTCATTGAATTATTATCACCGAGTACGAACTATGGTTTCGTTTACCATTCATGCATGTTGGAAGATTGAATTTATTTCGGTTATTCCACTCCCATTTTACTCTAGTTATGGTATCTAAAATATTAAAATAGTTGTGATGAGGTTTTCCTATGATGGCTTGAACTGTAATATGCAATATATGGGTTGTGGTGGATTAGAAAACATTTTAGTTAAAATCAAGATATGTGACTTTGGATAATGATCTGATTTGATGCATGAGGTGAATAGAATGATATAGTATCCTAAGAGATGTTGGGTCAGATTACTTTTAATGATATGTATCTTAATAATTTTGATGTTGGTTGGATAAGTAAACTAGATTATTTGTGTTGGAGAGGTACCTTCATTTGATATTATATATTATGACCACATATATTTTTTGTTATTTAAGAGATCCATGGTGTGGTGGGAAGCATAGAATACTTGATTAAGAGTTGAGTTAACTTCAATTGTTTTTCACTTAGCTTCAATATTATTAACTTATCCTTTTCATGGGAAGAACCAAGGAGGTTCACACTAAGAATATAGAGAATAAACACCATATATATATATATGAACTATTTTTCAAACATTTATAGTTGTTTAGTTATCTGGATGTACATTACTATCTCATGAATTATTCAAATGATGTGTGGTATTTATGGACTTTGACAACTCTTATACATTAAAAGTGTAGTTTCGTTTATAGATCTTTAATTGTTTGATAATACATACAAGTAATTAGGATCAGGAGTAAATCGTTATGAAGAGTTTTCATTTGTTTATATCTCATATCTATTTCTTCATATTCTCATATGAGGGTAATGCCTCACATCTATCTATACGATATACCTTCAGTTATTATTATAATAATTTATCCACTTAGATGAGGGATTAGGTTGTTATTATATACATTAGTTCATTATAGGCCCATGGGGGATACCATTAAGGTGTGTGGGTCAAGACTGAGTGGTATCAAAGGTTACAGTTGAATGATATGATGATGTTTTGAGGTAGAGAATAGTGAGGACTATATATATTTATAAGAAAAAAATGTTATATGAACTTATTAATAAAGTTAAACAAGGGAGAGTTCATAAGAAACTAATATTTAGGGTCATTATGATCTGATATATAAATTCATTAAACATATTGATCCCACATAAAGAATTGATATTGGAATTGGGGTAGGGACCTAGGAATAGATTTTGAATAATTCATCATTGGCCTTGTATTTGATTGAGTTGACCTTTATATTAGGTTATACAATAAATAATTTTTAAAAATTAAATATATAATAATATATCCCATTGAGACCCAATACATTCTCACGTTATTAGATAAGGATCTACATTTATTCCATTGATAGGATCACACTAAATATGTTTACTAGGGAATTCCCAAATATCACCCTGATTGAAGGACGGCGATGATTACACATGGAGCATGACATATTGAGAGTTTCAGCACCAATGTATAATGAATTATAATGTATGAATTTTCTACATACTAATATAGGAATTGTTAGTGTAAATTGTGATATCCATTAGTTTATATGTTCTCAGATAGGTCACTATTTTTTGTTAGAGGTGATGATGATGTGTGGGCTAGTGAGAATGTGGTTGTTCTTATTAATAACGGATTTTGAGGCTTCAAATAACTCATGGGAGATGTTCACAGACCAATTTAAATCCAATATTATTTGTTTTAATTTAACGGTGGTTAGAAACCAGAAGCTCTATAAAATTGTACATTGGATTTCATGCATGGGGGAGTTTGGTATTGAATTTTATTCCATTTTACACTTTTCATTAGAACTATTACCTAATGTAGAGGCCAATGAGAGGCATTTTGAGGGGGATTTTATTCTGGATATCAATCACCCAGTTACAACATTCCTAATAAGATCATATCTTCTGGAACTATTGATTGAAGTGTTTGCTGAGATGATGCTACCTAGAATTTGATAGTCAAAATTGGAGAATCATCCAAATTCATTAAAACTTTTTTTTTGATTACCATATTCTCGGGAAAATTATATTTTAGATAGTCTCGGGTAGGTATAACATCCATCATCATGTTTCTATGGGGGTAGAATATCTCAACCACCTCATAATAGATCGGATTCAGTTTATCTTATGGTCTCCATGGTCATTGTTGGAAAGAGTTCCCAATCATTTTGTGATGTTATTAGGTACTATTTATTCTAGTTCATGTTCCTTTAGTTTGGAAGTTTCATCTAATGAATCAGCACCAAGGTTCTCCATCATTGGACATGTATAGGTGGATGGGATGTGAATAGGATGGCCCTATAATGCTTTTAATACTCATAGTTCAAAGAATGGAATTTGTGTTGGTATTCATTAGAGTCATATAAGTCATTGAGTTGTTTATAACCATAAGAATGATGTATATAAACTAGTGACAAGTCATCTAGGCATTATTTGATTCACCATTTTCATGCTTATTACATGGGTTCAAGCATTGTTAAATTCAGGAGATACACACTTCTCTTTGTCTTCCACCCTAGTCTATGAACTCGGACATGTGGTGGTGATATTTATTGTACCATTATCATTGACCACCACATATAGAGGTTTAGATTATCACTATCATGTATATAGATATTTTTTTCTTGTACTGGTATAACAACACTCTAGTGGAGGCATCCTTTGTTTAATGATATATCAATAAAAGATTATCTTCGACATGGACTTGAAATATTAAGTGTTTGAAATCATGGATTACATATAAAGAGATGTAACATTCTAGGATTATGAAAGAAGGAATGAAATATATCGTAGAAATTTAGACCCTCATATAGGAGGTGTAATCAATTCTTGTATATCATAATGTTAGACAGGATGTTGAGATTATTATAAGTTCAAATAATGGTGCTTCCTAGGATGTATAATAGCACAATGGGGCCTTTTCTAAAGTGGTTTAGGAATTACCTTTTTAATGGGTGTACGAGTTTCGAATAGAGATATAATTAGAAAATTCTATGATACTAATGTCATAATATAGCATAGTTATTATTGTGTTTTGAGAGAAATGGGTTTAAATTAGTGAACTTTTGTGTCAGTTTTTCTTCAACAATGCATATAAACTTTGGTTCCTTCACTTTTGTGGATGAATAAAGATGTTGTTATTATAAATCTCAATGTCAATTATCAAAACCGTACTCATTTGAGAGTCAATATCCAAAATTAGCTTCTATAAATTGATTATTTATTTAATCATATTAATGGATATATTTTGTACTCTACAAAAAATCCAAGATTAGAATATATTTATATGCTTGTGAAATATGAGGATATAATGATTACCACATTTTCATTCCCCTGTTGAAATTAATTGTCATTATAATTATTTTGGGTGCGGAGAATGATCCATTAATGTTTATGGGGATGGTTATTATAGTATTCAGAGTGTTTCAGCTTCGTTTTTGTGGTTGTTGTTGAAAAAAATCATTTTGTACATCACATCCAAGTATGATAATACATAAATCATCTTATAGTTTTAGTTATTCTTCATCATCAGTATCTATTCAAGATGATCTTAGAGTTTTGTTTTCTGGATCATGTGGTTCATTTATTTATTCATTTCATGTTCCATTGTGGTGTATTGTGGATCCTTTGATGTTTGAAGTGGTGGGTTCTATGGTATACCCCAATAAAATTTAATAGGTGTAGATATTACTCAGTATTTCACCCTAAAATAGGCGCTTCATACCAAACATATATTAGATGATTTCTACATTAATATAATTGAATATAAGAAATCTATAATTTTGGTGGACTAAATAATGTAATGAATATTTTGGTTTACTGAATGATAAGAGATCCAGTACATAATTTCTTTTTTTACCAAAATTTGGAGTTTATGTCAATGATTTAAATTATGCTTCTCATATTTTCTTAGAAATTGTACTAGTATAGTAGATACTTTTTATTCGTATGGGTTAGGTAAGTTACATACCCATGAATATAACTATGTTACCCACAAAATTGAGTTTTCAAAATTTGTGTTTTCCAAGAATTTCGTCATAAATCACCTCAACTACCATCATTTATTGGATTCCACTTATCATAAGAGCCTAAATTATATCATCTATAAGCCGGACTAGAACATAAAAAAATAAAATTTTATTAAATTATTATTGTAGTAATTCTCCGACATTACATATAACCTTGAATATGGTAATTTTACCATCCATTTACCAAAAAATAAGTCATACAATATATTGTGTATCAATATAGACATTAAAAGAAATTAATGGATGATCCATTAGTGATGTGTCATGATAGGAGAGAGGTTTATGTCATTGGTTGAATTTCTTATATAAAATTATAGTCATCATTATTGAAAAGTGTGTAGAAGTCCCTAATGCTAGGTTTGAGGATTATTAACACTAGGCATTGTTCAAGGGGAAGAATTTTGTTCCATTAGTGATGTGTGAGGTGGTTCTCAAAGAGTTACATAGATCACCCTTAATATTACATCCATTTGTGAAAACCTTTGGTCCATCTTATGAGTGTAATGTTTTTTTGACATAAGATAATACAGTCAATTTCATAGGATGTGTCTCAATATCTGATCTACTATAAGATGATGCATAAACACCAGGTTTTTGGTGGATTCCTACAAATGTTAGATTATACTTGATGAATATGGGAGGACATTTTGATATTTATTTTCACTATTTTACCTCAAAATTATGTTGGATATGGGTTTATAGGTGTGATATTGGAAAAAATAATGAATTTGGATCACATACTAGTAGCCATGTAGTTAACGACAATAACAGTTTTATCTTGGTAGTTTCTAGTGGAAGCAGCAAGGATACATGGAGTCATGTGTCCTAATATCTCTATGTATAATAATAATTTTTTCTATAGTCAGTGGAGATGTATTCTACATGATTTGGGCTCTCAGTAATTCCACTACACTAATTTTGATCTATAAATAGATGGTCAAACATTGTGAACAATTCATACTATTCAAGACATGTTTTTTATATCATTAATATATTTTGGAGGATAATTTATGATATAATTAAATTAATATCATATTTATAATATAAAATTTTCTATAAAACTATTATTATCAGACTATTTTTATCTTTGAATGGTTGATCATTCAATCCTTCATTAGGGTTTGAGATTCATCAATTCTTTTTACATAACTAGTACAGAGAATGACCGAGATTGTTCAAGTGATACTTTAGAGGCTAAATGTAGTGAGGAATTGAAATAAGTTTTTTTGTCTACCATCGTATGAGACCTATAATATCAGTTCTTTTTTATCATGTTTTTTTGAAGGTGGTTCTCCTTCATTGGTAAAAATGATGTTTCTTGTGGGTAATAATTATAATTAGTTAGTAGGAAAATTTGAGGTGGTGCCTCATGTATTGGTATGTGTGTTTGAAATTGAGTTTCCTACGTAGATGAAATACTAATATGAAATTTTCATTGTGTAGTATCTTCATTTTAATCATCATAATGATTATCACAGTATTTATTGGTGTGAGATTAATTTTTATGATGATGAAACCGTTGAGGAGTGACCATTATATATCTCATATCTCCATGAGTAGGTGTTAAATAGTAATATTATTCCCTAATTTTATGTATTATAGTTATTTGTAGGAATAGAATAGAGAACATGGGAACATGATTCATAGATACACACTCATTATCATGAGTTTTTTGATGTTAAAGTTATTATTTTTTTCTATATATTTTCATTTTGTGACATTATATGATATATGAAATATTTTTCTCCTCTCGGAAGCCTTGCTTTTTCCAGGAACTTGTCTGAGAAGTATGTCCATTAAAAGAGTTCCTACAGTAGGTGCTTGTTTTTATATGTAACTATGTCTTGTTTCATTATGTGATATATTTTTACTTCTGTAATAGTGTTATTGTTGAGTGGTAACTAACATAATGGATTTATAGAAAAGTATGTATCCATTACTTATCATTGAGTTTGGGAATAAATTTTGGAGGGATGAACATGTATAAGAGTTATATTATGTAATTTTTTTGGCCACCCTAACCTTTATAATTTTATTATCTAAGGATCAGATTTACAGAGAGAGATATTATTAGAGTTACAGAAGATTGAAAAGAGATTTTGATTTTAATATTTCCATGATTCCCAAGATATTTTTACATATATTCTATATGTTAGTTTGGTTTTACAGTGTTCTTTATTTCAATAAATGTTAACTCAAAACGACTAAGGTTGGTGAGGTTCTTGGAATGGTATGTTATATGGATTTTTCTTGAAAACATATATGGTCAAAATTGTTTTTTATCAATTTTGGATGATGGTGAATGTGTAAAAAATATTGGATATGGGAAAATTTTCTTAGGGGATGTTCTGTTTTTTTGGGTGAGAATAAGATTATCCATATCCATGGATTGGCTATGGTGTAATATGTTGTGGCATTATAACTTACATTGAAACAAATAAAACATAAACATTATTCCTCATATCTTAAATAATTTGAAATAAGAAAACATGTGCACCTTAATTGGGGTTCATGAATTGGTTTTTAGGCTCTGCGGACCAACATTAATCAATCAATGGACATGTATTGAGTGTTCCATTATTTTACAAACATTCTGAAAAAACATGGGCATAATTCATTATGTTCATACATGGTGGCCTCATTACTATATGTTTTTACCTGGGACTATTATTTATACTGTCATGGAATTATCTTGGTCAATTCTTTATTGATTCAAACTAATAACACATAGATTCGAGTTTTTTTTTCAATGTACCTGCTCTTTATTTTCGAATTCATTTTTTCATTTTTTCAAATTTTTATCGTGTCCAAACAAATAATTTAGATTTTTTAATATTTTGATTATGATTTGTGGATAATAGATTCTAGTTATCCTTCCTTAGTCTTGGTGATATTTCTTCTTGTGGTAGTTGAACATCAGTTATTTGTTCATTTGAAGAAAATATTTAATTTTTATATCAGGTTAGTGGATTCGTTCCCCTATATTATTTGATGTGAATTTATAATTTTACCATTGTTTAACTATTTGGGTGATAGTGGAAGTAACCATAGTCAATATAAAACCAGAATAAAAAAACATTCTTTTTTTTTGTAGTGATCACATGTGTTTCTACAGTGATAATGGTTCGTCTCTTGATTTTTAAGAGACCATGATAATAATATTTATGCTTTGGATTTACATATTTATTACGAAATGGGTTTGAATATATGATAAGTAAAAAATATTATAGAACATAATGTCAATATGGTTTTTTGATATATAATAAAAGAGTCATGTTTAAAAAAAATTGTATCTTTTCATGGAATCCAATGTGATTTTTGATCCATTGAAAATAAAATATTTCTTTCATATGGTAATGGTTTTGACTAAATATTGAATGTCATATTTTTATTGTGAAATATAAATTCATGTAAAATGAAAATTTTCTTTTTCAAATTTAGATTAAATTTAAATTTATTATAAAAATTATGTATAAATAGGTTATAGATTTTAATATCTCATGAATATGGTTTCATTTTATTGTAACCTATGATAAATGATTTAGTTTCAAAAAGAGATAATGTAAATGTTGTTTTAAAATGATAATTGGTTGGGAATGTGGAAGATAAATTTGATATGAATTCTGGATGCATTAGTTTTTAAGACTCAGATGACCATTATTTTTTTGTTTCTATTATACCTTTTGTGATTATAATTGATGTGATCTTGTGATATTTGATGGTTTAACGAGACATAGGTGGGGAGGATAGATTTTTTGGTAGTTGTTGGAACTATTGATGTAAGAAAGATGTATGATGATATAAATACTATTTTTTGGTATGAAACTAGGATTAAATTAATGGATGAAAGTTGGCCTTTCAAATTGTTGTGTTGAATGTTTGGATATGTTTTTACAATTTTTTGATGGTCATATGGACAATTTTCTATATCCTTCCTACATATCCTCCCTACTTGACACAACTAGTAATGAAGAATTTATGCAATTATTTTATTTTATATAAGGATTCTTAATAGATTACCATATAAAATGGAATGATAAAAAAAAACATATTCCCCATAATGATAGTGTCCTATTTTAATTCTAATGATGATAATCATGACAAACCATGTTACTAGTTGGTTAATTATTGGAGGACATTGGAATCTGTAATTGATGTTGTTAAATTCATGTTAAAGTGATTTTATTTAGTTAATTTAAATTATTAATGTACATTGAAATGATTAATTTAATGAAATAAATGAGATTACCATAGAAATGTTTATGAGGATATAGAATTCATAGAAATTTTCTATATAAGATATACATTCAAGAGATGATAACTACAGTTGTGTATAAGAATAACTTGATACCCTTATTTTTTTGTGATATTTATATCATGTATGATATATGATATCACATATTACCTCAAATAGGATGGTAACCCAATAGAAACCCGGTGGAATATAAGAGGGTGTATCCCCCTACACCATGATTAGTGGAGAACATATTTCTAATTACCCCCTCTTTCCATGTTCTCTTCTCTTGGGAGTATTATTTTATAGTATGAATGGTGGATACCTTTCCAATAAATGTGTTTAGATGGATTTAATGTATTTTAGTTATTTGAAACACATGTATCTAAGGATATATTATCTTATGGATCAATATATGTAAAATTTGTTTGGGTTGTGGTTTATTGAGTTATATTACTCAAAAAATGAGCTATGGTTGGCCCTCTAAACTACATAGTTAATATCTAGAGATTTTTCATGAAACGATGATATTATGTAATGGATATGGTGAATAGAATGATATATTGAACATGATACTTTTTTTGGATTACATTGGGATATATATGACTTTGGATGTATGATTTTGGGGAATATTAGAATTCCATTTCTGAAGTAGTTGTGGGATTGATTATTTTTATATTATATTAAATTATCACTTGTATATAATACATTGTGAGATAAACATTATCAGGTTGGAAACATAAAACACAATATGAGGTGATAATTTAGATTCACTTGTTGTTCACTAATATTTATTGTGATCTCTTTATCTTTTGGATGAAATTCCCCAGGGGGATCCTACAATTCAATAATTTTATTCTCACCCATCATATATATGAAAAAAATTTATCATATAAAAGAGTGGTATGGTGATTAGGATGGAAATTTCTAGTTTCGGGGTTTTTTATTATATTTCGGATTTTAGGTAACATTAAAGTGTTCTCTTGGGTACATGTATATTCTTTTAGAGTTTTCATGTTTTATGAAATTACATTCGTGTAGTTAGGTTATTTATTTTAATGTTTTAATGAGTTATGGGGTTATTTATATCATATTTATTTCATTATTTTATCCATAGACATAAAATCATTTTATCTATGTGTTTGACATTCACTCAATGATTTTTTACCAATAAATTACCTATTAGAGGTGGCCTCAAGGCATCATTATATCCCTTCTCTCATTGTCAACCAAGGAAGGGGTAATTTATTGGGATGAGGTTAATGGTTTATATTATAAATGGGAATTTTAATGACATGAGGACATATTGTTATCATATTATATGGAATTCAAAAGATTCTAATAAAAACACATTTATTTGGTCACGTTCTCTTACAATAATAGTTTCCACTAAATAATATAAATGGCTAATTATAATGCCCTCTATGGGAAGATAATTATAATACCTTTTTAATGGTATGATGTGGGTCTAATAAAGTTTCTACGAATAAATATGGTGATGAAATG
Source organism: Viscum album (assembly GCA_963277665.1). Taxonomy (NCBI): domain Eukaryota; kingdom Viridiplantae; phylum Streptophyta; class Magnoliopsida; order Santalales; family Viscaceae; genus Viscum; species Viscum album. The sequence continues at coordinate 32,930,154 of OY728159.1, forward strand.
GTTGAAAACATCAGGAACCTTCAACAAACATCAATGGAGTGTGGAGTCAATATAATACTTATGATGATAAGTGTTGATGAGGTTGTGAATTTGAGGTGGGTGTGAATATGTTCTACAATAAACCCCATTGCAAGATAGTGATATGATTTTTGATGAAGGGGAACCTAAGACTGAGATCTATTAGCCCCTTTGAGATTCATAATTTCATATGATTTGTGGTGTTTGAACTAGTTATCCCACCAAACCTTTCCAAATTATATTACGTGTTCCACATATCCCTCTTAATATTGTTATGATAAGATCCAAAACAAGTTCTCAATTCAACGGTGGCTTATTTGGAAAACGATCACTCCTATGAGAAGAAAATTGTAATGTTACAAGAATAAAGGGATAACTTTCAATGAAATATGATAACTTATCTTGTTAATGTTATTGGGAGAAAACAAATATAAAAAGAGGCGATGTGGGAATCTGAAGAGGTAATGAAATAGACCCTCCATAATTTATTTTATCTTTAGTGTATAAAATGAAATTTTGGATATAAAATTTACTAAGGGGATAATAATGATATAACATAAGATATTTGTTATTATTTCACTTGTTTATATATATTGATAATTATCTTGTGATAAAAAAATTGTCAAATCTAAAAAATAAATAAAATGTTCATAAAATTAAATTTATCACGATGATTGTTTTAATCATTAAATTAGTAAGAATATGTAATAGTAACACAGTTTTGAGTTTTATATTTATAACTCATATAGAATTGTAATTCAAAAAAAATCATTTTTTACTTATCATTGAAATATTAACATCATATTATATTTTTTATTTTTAATAAAATAATTTATTTTTAGGGGAATACAGAAAAAACATATTTACTTATACTATCACTTTTATGACATTATTATTCAATTATTCCATGAAATATTTTAATCCAATTTATATGTATTAAAATATATATTTTATAAATCTAAATTAAATATTTTAAAATTCTATATAGATATATAAAATTCATTCTTAATGTTTTTAAAAATTTAAGAAATGTTTTAATGGAAATATTTCTCATTTATTTCCCTCAAAAAAATAGCATTGTTGAATTTGGTGAAAGATGTAATTACATGTTAATTAAATCTTAATTAAATAATAATCATAATTTTAATGTTAAAAAATCAAAAGCATTGATAATTTCATCATAAACATAAATATTATATATTAAAATATAGATTTTATAAAATCTATTTCTCTGGGTTTCATTTTCTAATTTAAGAATTAATATCTCTTACATGTATAATAATAATTTAGTAAATTGGATTTCATATATATAATAAGTAGGGTTAAATTTCCTAATCATTATCAATTTTTTAAAAGTAAAATATGAATAACTTAATAAAAATTTAATTGCATTAGTAAATCAAACACAATTGTAATTCTTAAACAATATAACTGTAAATGATTTAAATTTTATTTAAATCATGTTTGTAAAATCTTATTTGATGATTTATATACCTTACCCCTTTAATAAAATCAAATATTATAATTTGTTGTTTAATATTATTTTTATAACACCTGATCTATTTATATTAATGTATTTTATATTCGATAATCAACATTCTATTCAATTATAAAATGAACCACCTCCCCCACACACCAATTCAAATAATCAAATACTGACATGATTCACCCAAAATCATCCATAGTATATTCTCCACCACATTACTATTTCCATGAATATTTTGTTTCTCATATGACCATACTACGGGGTCTTAAATTGTATTCAAATGGGGAACATTCAAAGTGAGATGGAATATTTTAAACATCACATTCATAATCGTGTTTTACATTGCTAAATCAGTAATTCTATATCAATGAGTGTTTGATAAAATAATATTATTTATATTTTTAAAATTTTTAATGATAATGGAAAATAATCATTATACCTTACTCAAAAACCATTCAAAAAATGATGATATGATCATGCATATGTAAAAACTACCACCTCCACGAAGGATGAGTACTATTATAAATCATCAACTATAATCATAAGACATGTCTTTAAACATTATATATTCATGTTAATATAGAATATTATTGTGTTTCTCTTAAAACACGTGATATTCTGGATTTATACTTCTAGATAATTAGTTCCTCACTTATAGATAATGATACCGTGTCATAAAAAGTGGAAACTTATGATTATTTTCCATTTATCACCAAATATAAAATAATCAATGTGAGAAAAAATTTCATATCTTGAGAAATATTAATGACATTAGACATGACTTCTTATTTTTTCCTTACCAAGCATTATACCCAGTTAAAATAATTTCAATAAGGGATGTGCATAAAAATAACATTAATATACATAAAAATAAGAAATTTTTTAATCTAGATGAAAAAATTAAAATCTATAAAAATTATACATTTATCACAATATACATCAACTATATGAAATGGGTAATTTCAATGTGATTAAATCACACCTTTTCTCAATTAAATTCATAAAACCCATCGATAAAAAACAAAATCTCATTTTATTAAAATAGTGCATTAAATTTATATATCAATTCAATAATGACATGATAATAGTTAAATACAAAGGATAAACCCTCATGTTAAACTCAATATTTCTATCCTATAATGAATGGTATCATTACCGAATTCACTGGAGCGCTATCTAGGTGCATCCTTCATATAATCCAAATATGGATATCCTAACATATAATTAATTTAATAAACAAACATAATACAAGTTGTATTAAATTATAAATGTTCATATATAATGAACACATACTATACCATGAATAAAAAATTTATTCTTTGATCATTTATAATAAAAACCCCTTGAAAAACACTTTTGATCCCATATGAAAAACCTTTTCTGATATTAAAATACACTTTATTTCCTAAAACAAATTTTAAAACAAAAATTACAGAATAGATAAAAAATAGGGTTATTCAATTAATAGAAAATGAATTTTGGTAAAGGAAAACAAAAATCAAATTAATGTTTTGGCAACCGAAAAATGTCATTTTCACTATACACATTAAAATAGAACATTTCTTTTGACTTTGTAAGGAAAGAAAAAATATTATATAAAAATATTCCTTTTGAATAACATTTAAATAATATCAAGAGGGATAAAATATTTCCTATATAATTATTTTGTGTTCATATAAATACATTTTTAGTATACCTCTTAAAATACGCACATGGAATAAAAAGAGTTAGGTGGGTAACATTAAAAGAAGATTTTTAAAATAATTATCTAACCTTGACCCTACCTCATCACATATGTTGTATATAATCTTAAATAATAAAGATATGTTAATTATTGACATCATGAAGAACCAATTTAATGTTTATTATTGGTTTTTTTTACTAATTTCTATGTTATATTAAATTAAATAATCATTTACATTTATGACAGTTGTTTTGAAGTTATTTTTCTCATATATTCTAAATGACTTCATGAAATTGAATATGGTGATATGAGTTCAAAATTCGAAAATATTCATATTATTAATCATCTAAATATAATAATTTATATAAATCAATTATAATTTTTAAACCGATAATGAATGATGGTCATGAAAAATTACAACATAACAATCATGGAGGCAGTAGGTCATACGTAAGCATAAGTAATCATTCCATTTTTCAACAATTCTTATGAAAAGAAGGTGAATATTATTTTTCCCTTTTCTATTTATTATCATATCAGAAATATTATTTTTTTACATTCAATTATATATATCATTAATGTTATATAGGGATGAAAAATAAATCCCACCACCTCATGGAGGTACTGGCCCACATGAACACATGATCATAGTTATCATTTAGTCTGTTAATGAAAATTTAGGAAAATAGAATATTTAATATTAATAATTAATAATTAATATTTCATTAATATAATTTATATAAATTAAATCCATCATTACAACTGGTAATGAGAGGTGGTGATGGAAAATTAATTTTATCAGTTCGTGAGGTAGTATTCTTTCAAGCACATGAAAATTTATTTATTTTTTCAATATGATGAGAGAACAGATTGGTATAGGTTTTGAAATTTACATTATAATTTCATATAATGTATATGATAATGGTGAAATTTATTCATAATATTTTATGAATGATTTAGGTATGTAAAATAATAATTAAAAAGAAAATGCTTTTTAAAAAAATATACCACTTATTTGGACAACCACTTAAGGATTACAGAAAACGATTTACTACGTTTGTTTTTTGATAAAACATGACTATAGGAAATAGTGACAGAAAAATATGGATAGTATTTGTGTAGGTATTGGAGTAATCATTTTTTTGAAGTGTAATGAAAATAGGAGGGAAGGTTCCCATTTATAATAGTGGGGTGGTTCACTCTTTGAATTTCTAAAATTATAGAATTAACATATATTTTTATTCAATATAAAATGTATTAAAATAGAAGAAAAATTATTATTTAAGATTATGTGGAGTATGAATAACATAATATAATTAAATGTTTACTTTTTTAGGAGATGTTTTCCCCATATAGTTGTATTTTAATCCATGTTAATCATTTTTTACAATTAACATGGTAATAATTTTTTTTAATTTAATGGGTCAAAATAGTTACTATATAGGGATAAAATGACCATAATTACACCACAATATATATTTTAAACCATATAAAATTTCATTAGATGATGATAATATTTATATGAATTTTAAATTATTTAAAAAAACATTAATTATTATAAAATAGCATTAATATCAATTTTTACATCATTCATTTAATTTGACATTAAATAGTCAAGAACAAGACTTATTTAAAATACAAATGTTTAATACACCCATATAATGTTATAATTATCTAATAAATTTAGGTATCAAGATAACATACTTAGTAATATTACAATTTATTTATTTGAAATCATTTATTTTAGTTTTCAATTAGTTATATAAAAACATTGGTGGCGTTGTGTAAACAATTAATATAGTTATATAAATAAAAAATTATAAATAAACTATCATCATGGAAATAATTTCATTATTTTCAAAATTACAAATTAGATCAATTCTCAAAATTTAATTTTCATCAACAAACACATATGATCTGTTTAAAAATGAGAGGGTGAAATTTTCTATTTTCTATACACAAAATAATATATATGTCTCTTTCAGGGACATGTGTCCCATTAAAAGTATGAATCACAATGTTATAAGGGTAGAAATATTTTCATCTAATAATATTAAAGATAAAAAATTGTGGCCTTATAACAAAGGGATAACCTATGTAAAACATATTTAACCTTTTTACCTTAGTGATGCATTTTTATTATTTTTTCTATTCATTATTAAAAAAAATTTGAATATATTAAATAACATTAATTACGATGCCCATAAATATGGAATCTATTATGTAAAATTTAATCTACATAATTTTTATAAATTAATTTCGAATATATCCCGTAAAGCATGATGGAAATCTGTTTCCAGAAACAAAAAATTCCTTATTTTTGAATTTTTTTACACAAATATCACTTATAATGTTGATTAATATATAATTAATTAAATTATTGATAAATAATATATACAAATATTAATTTATAATCTAATTTAAAATATTATGGGTATTTTTTTAATGAAATTAACTGACCATATTATAATAAAATATTTTCTCACAATTCACTGAAAATTCAATATTTCTTAAAAAATACCGAAAATTGAACATAGAATAATTTTGATATGATGAATTAAAAAAATTAATTAATTATGTCAAATTATAATTAAATAATTTAAAACAAAACTTTGAATTAAACATTTTTTTAAAATAAGTTAATTAAACTTGTTCATTTTTGTTTTAATAAATTAGTTAGTAAATTTAATTACTATAAAAATTATCTCCTCAATATTTATTAATATGAAAATGATTTAATATATTATTAATCGATTTATTACATTTTCCTCTTTTTGAAATGGTATCCTCATAATTTTATTCACTAATTAATCAATTTGGTATACATTTCCCTCCAAGTATTTTCAGATTCCCCTGTTTCTATTTCCATAATATGGTGTCTCTAAAACATCATAACATATTGAATCACACTACATCATGACACATGATCTCTATATTCAAAAATATAAATTATATATTCCTTAAATTTAAGTTAATATTATAATAATACGTCCTGATGGATAAAAACATGAGACTATTTGGGAATATATATTCCTAACATCAATACATAAAATACATTGCGTACCTATGATTACAATTGTGGAAAGGCCACTTAGTCAAAAGATAAATTAAATCTCTCGATAATTTTATACAGTGAAATGTACTTAAGACATAACATCCCATTTTTTGAAAAATGTTCAATGTGTTTCCATTTAGATTATTTATTAAAAATATGATCACCTACCTAAATAGAAATATATTTCATATGTTTATCTTTATAACTTATCTATCTACACTATGATTACCTAAAATAATGCAATATCATAATCAATTTACTAACCATTTACTCTACTAAATATAGTCCAATAAACTACCATCCCCCACTTCATCCCAGAAAGGATTCCCTCGCCACATTTAATATAATTATATTAAAGGAGCAATCTGTATTATAAAAAGTAAATTGTTATAATAACCATCCATGTTAAGACATTAAGCATTCAAGAAGAATGTATTATAAAGGCTGAGTTATTCCCTATGTCTTTCCAAGAAATTATGGATAATTTATTTTACTATAATTAAATTTGTTACTATATTATTTCTAAATTACATTCAATAAATTAAATGTGAATATAGGATTGGGATCATTTAGAATGGAGTTATGAACTCCAAATAGACCAACTTTCTCCTTTTGATATAATCAAGAATGTAGTTCTAAATATATAGATTCTTGAATGGGAATGAATTATGCTGATCTATTTTATCTACAAATAATAACCCATATCTCATTATTACTTTTAGTGTTATTTGATAATATTATAATAAAATTCAAAGATATATTGTATTATTTCCACTCTAGAATAAGAAAAGATTAAAGAATCCCATTCAATAATTTTTAGACTTCTTTAATCTATTTACAAGTCAAACATTTCATATTAAATTTTTTCATATATCTTTTCTTTCCATCACAATTGTAACACTCCCAAAGGACTCCCTATATCATAGTATTACATGGTAAATAGAAAATGTGGAACTACGAGATTCACTCAACAATTATCACTTCAACGAGGAGTCAAAATGGAAAAAATGACACTTTATATATATGATAATACCTATAATATTAACATTTTCAAATAGAAAAATACAATTCATGTAATGAACCTCTTATTCTCATTGGCTTGAGAGTGTAAATAGTCATTACATGGCCTTAAGTGACATCCCTAAAGCACCAAAGGCTGGAAATAAATGTTGAAGGGTTTCAACAGAAGTGGGCGACGATTTACCCTTTTATAAACATACCGCATAACCAACAAACATAACCAAACTAATCAACTAAATGATGCATGATAAAAACTAAGAAAACTCAACCATTTATTTTATCATAAACCAAATCAGTGTACCAAAGTGGAAACCAACACTAAATCAGAGTAAACAGTAGAAAGAGAAACTAAAAGACTATAATACGACAACCCAACTCCTTGATCCACAAGATCCAAGCTCCAACATCATGAACCATCCCAACTATCATGAAGTAGTGCTATAAACATGTCACACCTTTCATTTTCCAACATCCCGGTATATGAAATATGCAAAAGCACAAACGTGCCAAAGAAGGGGGGTGAGTAATGAAACTCAGTAGGTTTTCCCCGATGACTTCACAACCCATGCCTCTAGGATAAAACATGTTATCACATTTATATAAAACAATTTATATAAATAAATTCAAAAACAGTTTGAGATATAACAACTTCCATGTCAAAGCCATTTTAAAAAAACCATTTTTCCAACAAAAACCATCTTTTTCAAGAAAAGCAACCAAGAAAAGTTTGAAATAAAATTCCAATTTCCATTTTGGAACATTTATTCCATTTCTCAAATCCATACATCCAACCATTTCACAAACAGTGAAATCAACTATGTATGCATCGTTATGACAGTTCCATACTCATGAGTGGTTTCTCGTCGATCTACCAAGTCGTCAAAGGTTAATTATCCCCCATGTTCAATTACACTTTTGGCACCGAGCACAAGGACATATTTCAACCAAGCCTCGTAAATGCAATATGAATGCACACACCCAGTAGGCCCCAAAACCACACCAGTCCAACCATGCCAAAACCATTTCAATAAAACATCCCATTTATTGAAAACATTTTCTTGCAAACCATTTTTCAAATTTAGAAAATCCATATTTTAAAATCACCATTATAAAATCAAGAAACCAAAACACATTGAACAACCCATTCTTTCAATTTCTACAATTTCATCAAAACCCATAAATCATCACCAAAGAAGATTTATAACATGCTTTGCACCACAATTTCATAATCAAAACCAAGAAATAAATTAATTTTGAACTAATCCATCATGTTTTAAGAAATATGAATCGATAGTGAATCCACCCACCTCAAAAGTTTTGACGAAAAAACCTAAAAAAGGAGAACGCACAAGAAACCTCGGTCGAATCACCAAGGATCCTCCATAGATCTCTTCTCCTAACACAATAGAGACCAAAACATATTATTTTTAACATCCACACACTTATAACTACCCATAACAGGCGTAGATCTACGAAACTGAGAAAAGATGAGAAGTAGATCTAAGTAGATCTGAGAAAACAATCATGAACGAAGGAGAACGATCACATACCTCAAGAATCTGGCATCGATTTGCCACGAGAAGACTTCGGATCACGTCCAGAACACTTGGGAGAAGTTTTCCAACATTAAAGGGTGATTAATCCTGATTTATGGCCACTTAAGCACTTTAATGAGAAATTAGAGGCAAAAATGAGTTAGATCCTCAATTTAAAGATCTAATTTAAGTGCGTGTGCAGTTAGTCCGCATGGTTTAACAAACCGTGGGCTAACAGTGTGTTAGATACTACATTAGACACTCTTCTCGCATGGTCTAATCTTATGGTTTCCCTTAACCGTGCGCTGACCATGTGGAAGCCAGTGCCTTTCAAGTCAGCCACGCATGGTTTGGTCGCACGGTTTAGACAAACTGTGTGCCGCCCGTGCGCCTTCCCCTTTGCTTCAAACATCAATCCAAGATCTCATGACTATCTCATACGTCATCCTTAAATTTTAAAACCATGAAAATCATCATGTAATGGTTACATTCCAGAAACCAAGGGTACTACATTCTCCCCATCATTGGCCTTTCTATCCCTTGAAAGTAGAAAACCATCACTTTCCTGAAAGAGATCTGGCCACTACTCTTTCATTTATTTCTTGTGTTCCCAAGTCTCTTCCAGAATCTGAACCTGGTTCCAAAAAACCTTCACTAGACTGATGCTTTTTCCATGCAATACATTCTCTTTCCAATCCATAATTTTACCTGGATATGTATCAATGATGCATATGGATCTAGGTCAACGTGGTCCCATTTGTTCACATGGTCAGGATCAGGCTGATACTTCTTCAACTAAGATACAAGGAACACATTTTTTACCAAACTGAACCATGGTGGTAATGAAAAATGATATGAGACCTCTCCAACCCATTATAGTATCTCAAAAGGGCCTATATATCGAGGATATAACATTCCCTGCTTCCCAAAATGATGATTTCCAATCCATGGAGGGATTCTCAAAAAGACATGATCACTCACCGCAAACAACAATGGTCTTCGGCGATGATCTGAATACAATTTCTGACAAATCTGAGCTGTCTCCATCCTCTTTATAATCAACTGAATATTATACGTTGTTTCATGGACAAGGCTCAGCCCAACTAGTGAAGTCTCACCTGTTTACATCCAGTATAGTAGAGAACGACAAGGATGCCTATACAGTGCTTCAAACAGAGCCATGTGTATCGAGTCTTGATAATTGTTATTGTATGAGAACACCAATAAGGGTTTATGCTCCTCCCATGACCCACTAAAATCCATTACAAATTCCTACAACTCGTCTTCCCATTTATATATCATCCTTTCTGATTTCCATCCATTTGAGGATGATACACCATACTCATATTCAACTAAGTTCCCATGGCTTTCTGTAAGGATCACAAGAAATGAGATGTGAACCTTGGATCTCTGTCTGACACGATTGAAACTGGTATTCCATGTCTCTTTAAAACTTCTTGCATATGGATTTTGGAAATTTCATCCACCATATGAGTTTCAAAAATTGGGATAAAATGGGCTGACTTGGTTAGACTATCCACTATTACCCAAATGGAAACGTGTTTCCGGACCGTTCTGGGAAGACCTGTTACAAAATCAATTGCTATCTAATACCATTTCTATACAGGGATAGGTAATGATTGTTACATACCAGTTGGATTCTGATGTTCTACTTTTACCAAATAACAAGTTATGCTCCATGAGGCAAACTCGACCACCTTTTTTTTCATGCCTCTCCAACAAAACTGCGCCTTCAACGCCTTTTACATATTTTGTGTACCCAGATGTACAGACCATCTCGAATGATGGTATGAATGAATAATTTGTTCATGAGAAGTTAATGGTACAACCATATGATCTCAAAACCTCAAAACGAATCTCTCAACCATCTTACATATCTCAATGGTCTCTCCACCGTTGAGTTTTGAACTCATTGCAACAAAGTCTACATCAGATGCATGTTCATCTTTTACTATCTACACCAAATAAAAAACAAGCCCAACTGGAAATAAAACTTCAACATGACCTCAATCTTCTCATTACACATGCATGTCATCTATGACTGACATCAATTACAATTTTTCGGTGGCTTCTATCGCCAACTGAGCATACGACTTCATGCTTAATGAATCAGCCACTGAATCGTACTTACCCGGTGTATACATCACGTCAAAGTCAAACATTTGAAGATACCACATCCATCTCCTCTGCCTCAGATTCAACATCACTATGAGAAAATGTGTTTCATGATTTTTCGATCCATCAATACAGTAAATTTCTCATCAAAGAGATAATGACCCCAAGTCTTCAAGGCATGGACAACTCCAGCTAATTCCAAATCATGTGTTGGGTAATTATTCTGATGCACCCTCAAATTCCTTGAATAATAAGCAACTACATGGTCTCATTGCAAGATAACACATCCCATACCAGATCCTGATGCATCACAATACAACACATACCCTTGTCCTAATTCAGGAAAGATCAAGATGGGTGCTGATGTAAGGAAAAGTTTCAACTCATGAAAATGTCTCTGACATTCCACAGTCAATTGAAGTGCATTGTTTTTCTTTGTCAAAGCTATCGTAGGCAAAGAAAGTCATGAGAATTCATGAACAAAGCATCGGTAATAACCATCTTGACCAAGAAAACATCTTATCTCAATGACTTTCTTTGGCGGTTGCCAAGAAAGAAGAGCTACTATCTTTTCTAGATCCACTGAAACACCTTTATCAGAAATAACATGGCCTATAATGTATACCTCTTGTATCCAAAAATCACACATTGATAATTTGGCATACAACTGATGGTCCCTCATGATTTCCAACAATATTTCCATGTGTTGCTTGTGCTCAGCACTTGTTCTTGAATACACAAATATATCTTCCACAAACACCAAAACAAAAGAATCCAGATATAACTGAAATATCTGATTCATCAATGCTATAAAGACTGCTGGTGCATTCGTAAGACCAAAATTCATGACTACATATTCATAGTGGCCATATCTGCTTCTGAAGGCAGTCTTCAGAATATCCTCATTCTGAACTCGCAACTAGTGATATCCTGACCACAAGTCAATCTTGGAGAACCAATGAGGTCTCGTTCATTGATCAAAAATTCCATCAATGCATGGAAGTGGATATCTATTCTTTATCATTACTTGGATAAGTTTGTGATAATCTACACATAGCCTCAAGGTTCCATCTTCTTTCATTACAAACGAAACTAGTGCTTCCCATGGAGACACACTTGGCTGAATAAAACCATTTCTTTATAGTTCTTCCAACTTCACTTTCAATTACATTAACTCCATTGGTTCCATCCTATAACATGGAAGTGTGATAAGACTAGTCCTCAGAAGGAGATCAATCGTAAACTCCACTTCTCTCATGGGTGGAAACACTGAGATATTTTAAGGAAAAAAGTAATGAAATTGATTCATGACTAATGAAAAAATGTTATTTGGGATTTCTTCAATCAATTCCAAGTTTAACACAGCAAACTAGAAAGAGATCATTGCCACTACTGCTGCCAACAAGCCCGTTGCACCTTCCTTCACCACAATTTCTTCTCTGAAGAGATGCTCGACGCCATTCTCAGTCACGAAACATACTATTATACTATAATAGTTGATGTGAGCCCTAAACATTATCAACCAATCCATACCCAGTATTATATCATAGAGATCCATCTCTAGTACAGAGAAATATCATTTCAGCTCAACTCCATCAACAGTTATAGAACATGCTCTACACACGAAAGCTCTACATTTTCTTTCACCAAGAGGAGTTTGAAGTTTTATCATAGAAGTCATCTTTTCAAGTTTTATGTTTAGCAAGTCAGCAATACGAGAAGCAAGAGAAGAATGTGATGCACCATTATTGAACAACACTTGCATGAGGGTATAATTCAAAAGAGTCATACCTCTCACCATAGATGGTATAGACTTTTAATCAACAATCATCTCCTCAACTCCATATTATTGCATTGTTGTTGCAATTTTCTCCTTATTGCCTTGTTGAGATTCCCCTACCTGTGGAGTCATGGTATTCTTGGAATCAGCATAGCTAGCTCTGTTCTGGTGGAGAGACTTATTTGGATTTCCTCACCCTGTCGAAGCTTAAGATGCTTGCAACACCTGAGAAGTGTCACGAAAACTCGACCACGGGGCACTGTGAAAATATCATTGAAGATGTCCCATCTTGTTGCAATTGTGTCATGAACTCAGTGGTGCTATATATTCTCATTTAATGTGATCAATCGCTCCACATTGAAAACACAAAGCTTTCATAATGGGTCGTGGTGGAAGATTCACCGATCCAACCGTCTGATTCTGATTTTCGCTCCCACCTTGGAAGTCGGTGTCCATATTGCGTTTGTTCCCAGAGTTAGAGTTCCCACCCATTCCTTTGGGTATCATCATACTTACACCTCCCATAACTCATGAGATGTCTTATTCTCGTACTGATTCTCTGTTTACCATCTCCATACTATCCGTAATACAGAGCACAACTTTCTTCAAACGAATCTCCTATCGCAACCCCGATTCAAAAATTTGTGTCTTCAGCGACACACTTTCAACAACTTGTTGTGAAAAGAGCAATAAATTCATGAATATAGTCGCATACTCTATGACAGAGATATTCTACTACTTTAGGATGAAAAATTTGGTAGTCCTTTGGATCTTGAATGTGTTAGGATATAATTGTTTTTTAAACAATTCCTCAAATTCCTCCAAGCCCAGGACTTGATCCCCCAAAGCCTACACCACTAGCTCCCACCACTGTCGTGCAATAAATTCCAGCATATAAGTCGCAAATTTGAATTCAGTTCTACTGGTGTGACGATTAAATTGAAGATACAATTCATCATACTCATCCACACCTCTTCCCTTTCAGGTTTAGAATCATCCCAAAAGATTGGTGGATTTTGCTTCTAGAACTGCATGGAATGGTCTAAATTCCTTGAAACATTCCAATGATTCCCCGTGTCTATATCCTGGAGTTCGTGAACGGTGATCTGAACAAGATCTTGGTTCACACATAGTTCAGGTGAAACCAAATTCCCAGTAGCTTCTTCCGTTTGGTTTCTATGACGCCCAATGGGTGCCATCTTCTATACAAAGTATGCATGTCGTTAGTCTCACTTCCTACCAACTGAAGGATTAGAATTTCAAATTCATTCACATTATCTATCACAACATTGATATCAAAACAACCTTTTTCCATGTTTAACCATTTTTTAAAACATTCAACATACCTTTTGAAAATCAACCCATTTTCAAAAAACACCAAATACCTAGTTTTCAAGGTCATTCTTTTGAAAACAATTTCTTCATTTTAAAAAAATTGGAAACTTACATGAAATCCTTACTCATTCCTCGTAATGAGATATGAAATTCTAGTGGGATTTGATTCCTCTACAATGCATGTCAGGCCCATATCATTGGCTAAACCCATGAAATGGGGTTTCTAACATTCTAGAATTGTATCCAAAACACTTATGTACCAAACACCCCGGTAACATTAAGTTCATCATAAACGGGTTAGGTACCTCCTTTTATGCTATACATTTCATGTTTTGAAAATCCTACTCCTTTCTAAGGTGACCACCCAAGGAATAGACAAGGAGGAATTTCAACTCCAAGACCAAAAACCTAGATGACCACTTATTAGGTAATGACCGAACATGCTGATACCATTTGTAATGACCCACTTATTCTCTTTGGAATAAGAGTGAAACAAGTCATTCTTGGCCTTAAGAAACATCCCCAAGGCACTAAAGGCTAAAAATAAATGCCAATGGGTTTCTACACAAGTGGGGGACAATTTACCCTTCAAAAAAACATACCACAGAACCAACAACCATAACCAAACTAATCAACTAAATGATGCAAGATAAAAACTATGACAAGTCAACCATTTATTTTATCATAAAACAACTAAGAGTACCACAATGGAAACCAACATTAAATCAGTGTAAACAGTGGAAATACAAACTAAAAGACTAAAATACAACAATCCAACTCCATGCTCCACAATCTCCAAGATCCAACATCACGAACCAGCCCAAGTATAATTATGTAGTTCTATAAACATGTGATACCTTTCCTTTGACAACATCCCAATATATGACATCTGCAAAATAACCAATGTGCCAAAGCAGGGGGTGAGTAATGAAACTTAGTAGGTTTCCCCCCAATGACTTCCCAACCCATTCCACCAGGATAAGTCATGTTAGCAAATTTATATAAATCAATTTATATAAAACAATTCCAAAATAGTTCATGATATAAAAAGTTCCACGTCAGAGCCAATTTCCAAAAAAAAACCGATTTTTCCAACAAAACAATCTTTCTCAAGAAAAGAAAACCAAAAACGTTTCCAATAATATTCAGATTTTCATTTTGGTATATTAATTCCATTTCACAAATCCACACGACCAACAATTTCACAACCCGTGAAATCAACTATGCATGCATCGTTATGACAGATCCATACTCATGAGTGGTTTCTCTTCGATCTACCAAGACGTCACAAGGTAATTATTCCCCATTTTCCATTACACATTTGGCACTGAGCACAAGGTCATATATAAACCAAGCCTCGTAAATGCAATATGGATGCACACACCCAGTAGCCCAAAAACCACACCATTACAACAAGGCAAAACCATTTCAATAAAACAACCCTTTTATTGAAATCCTTTTTCCTATAATACATTTTACAAATTCAGAAAATCCATATTTTAAAATCAATATTTTAAAATCAAGAAACCAAAATACTTTGCACAAACCATTCTTCCAATTTCCACAATTTCATCAAAAACCATAAATCATAAGTATAGAAAATTTATAACATGCATTGCACCACAATTTAATAATCAAAACCAAAAAATTAAATAAATTTAAACTATGACTTCATGTTCTAAGAAAGTGGAATCGATAATGAAGACACCTACCTCAATGGTTTTTACTAAAACCCTAATAAACCGAGAACGCACAAGAAAACCCGGTCGAATCACTATGTATCATACTTAGATCTCTTCTACAAACACAACTGAGACCAAAAATCATTATGTTTGGCATCCACACACATATTTATACCCATATCGGGCATAGATTTAAGAAACCGAGTGAAGGGGAGAAGTAGATCAATGTAGATCTGAGAAAAAGATCAAGAAAGAAGTAGAAAGATCACATAGCTCAAGAATCCGAATTCGATTCTCCAAGAGTAACCTTCAAATCACCTCGAAAATGCTTGGGAGAAGTTTTCCAACCTTCAAGGGATAGTAATCCTGAGTTATAGACACTTAATAACTTTAATGAGACAATTAGAGGCAAAAATGAGTTAGATCAACAATTTAAGAATCAAATTTAATTGTACACACGGTTTGACAAACCTTGTGCTAACCATGCGTTAGCTACTGCCTCAACCACTCCTCTTAGATGGCCTCATCATATTGTTTCCCTTAACCGCGTGCCTACCATTCGAAAGCCACTGCCACCCAAGTCATCCACACATGGTTTGGTCTCATGGTTTAGAAAAACCGTGCGCTGCCCGTGATCCTTCCCCTTTGCTTCAAACTTCAATCCAGGATCTCCTGACTCTCCCATACGTCACCCTTAACTTTTAAAACCTATAAAATCATCATGTAAGGGATATATACAAGAATTTGGGGGTACTAGAATTCATAATTGATTCCGTCCTGTTGATTAAAATATGATCCTTCATCTGATCTTTCTCAATTATTTCTAACAGAGATGATATTATTGATACCTAAATAAAATATAAGGATGCTAGAATAACCTTTATTAATATTAAAAAATACTATAAAATCATTAACATAATGGTCATGTTCTAAACATAATGTTTTTATTCATGCTTTGTTTTTATCTCAATTAATTTCCTAAATTTATTCTTTTGATAAATAATAATGAATTCTATACTTATACTCCTTAAGTAGTTGTAACCATCATCACTACATCTTGTTTAGCCCTTTCTAAATAAATATACACATCAAACTGTTTGTATAAGTTTATATTTCACTATTTTATATAAATAAATGATTCCTCCAAATTGATAAGGATAAAAACCACCAAAGGTAATACCAAATCATTTAAAAGATACTTTACATCATGAAATTTCAGTTGAAGTGAATCATAATTAATTATCAAATCATTATTAATCCTAACTCAATTGTGTCCCTAAAACGAAGCATCACTATACATAAAAAAGATACAATTTCAGGATGAATTTTCTAAATTAGAAAAATTCAATAATGTCTTATTTGTTTCTTAATTATAACACTCACATTCTTCCAACCACATTAATTGAACTAATTTTCGATAAAATATATATAGTCTCTTAGATAACCCAGAAAAATTAAAAACCCCATAATTAGTAACCAATTAATTAAATAAAATACATATCTATATTAATTTTTAGGTCATGGCTATTCAGTAATAACTTTGGTTTTTGTAGGGTAAATAGTTATTCTATTTTTCAAAAACCATGTCTGAAGAAATAATTTTTTCAAACCCAAATTCACACATACTGACTTTTCCATATACACTCATTTTTAATTGATTGATAAAACTATATAGTTTTATATCATGATCCTAATCATATTAAAAATATACCAATTTATAATCACTAATTATAACGTTAATCTTATCTTGGAACTCTTAGAAAACTATATTCATATTTTTTGTAAACATATCGAGACTATTAGAAAATCAATATGGAATAACTATAAACTCATAATGCATGTACATAGTTTAAAACAATATCATTATGATATCGTACTCTTTCGCCTTCAACTAAGGACATCCTTCACAAAGGTCGGTTTTTATAAGGTACTTCAGTCCTTTTTGTTTATCAAAAAAATCATCAAATTGAGGAAAATGATACTTTCTCTTAATATTGATGTTATTCATGGATTGTTAATCAATGTAATGTATCATTAATCCATATTTATTTTAAAAATTTAAAATAGGAGGACCACATGGTGATGTACTAGGATGAATAAAACATATATCTGGAAACTCCTATAAAAGATTTTTAAATTCCTAAACTTCTACTTAAGACATTCAAAAATAGGGTTTTGAGGAAGTTTTATTATTGAGAAGTAAGTCAATATTTAAATCAACCAATAAATAATGATCATCACAAGTAAATATATTTTGAAATAAATCAATATATTTATTTCTTGATCGTGCCTCACTAATTTGAATTGTTTCTTTTTTTCCAACTATAAATGGTAGGTAAAATTCACTTCCATATATAATCAATTTCTTAGATTGTTTGTAGATTATCAATGGAATGGTCTTATTGTACAGAAAATTATTTACATTGAATCATATTTTATCCTAATTAAATAAAAATCAATCCATACACAAAATAACATCAGAATCTAGAATGGGAAAATGAAAAATAATAGTAGTAAATATCATCCCCTATTAAAAATAAGAAGATTCTTATAAATATTTGTTGCACTAATATTTCCACTGTCATTTTTCAAAAAATGTTATATATTCTGTTCATGTGTTCATATTCATGTTTTTCAGAAAATATCTCTTGAAGAATATAATTTTATGATCCAAAATCATATAGGGAAATAGAATAACTAACTTCAGACACATGTTATCTTTGTTTCCCATGTCATTATAATTAAAAAATACCAGTATTGTATGGATCTCTATTAATATATGACTTGATGGTGAAGGATTGTTTTCCTTACATTCATCATCTTTATGAAAATTATGACTGCACTAGCAACACTTTTCATATCGTATTAAATTTTTATTTTAATTAATTTAACAATACATAGAACATTTTTAGGATTACCTCTATATTTATGAGTTGATTGCATCTCTGTCTATTTTAACCATGAAATCTTATTACTCTTTTAGTTACAAGGAACATAATTATTTTATAACTCAATCTCCACTTTTACATAATAATGATCAACATTATCATAACATTCAAATTCCCAGGAGACTAAATATCTTAATAAATTTTTTAATAATCCTATATAAAATAATATAATATAACAATTGAGGGCATAAATAATATTCGGTAAAAAAATTGAAAATATTTTCAAATATACATCATATGTGGCTATTCAATTTTATTCATTCTCCCATAATTTCAATACTTTCAAACCAATACACAGGTGAACAACATTAAGGAAATTAATTTTCATGAAAAAGATGTTTATATGTATCCCATACCATTAATCCAATCTCATCTATTTCGCCTAAATTATTTACCAAAGACCCCCCATAAATCAAATTCACCTTCATAAAAAGAAATATTAAGAGTTAAATTTTGAGTTTCTAAACATACAATGAATTCAACTATATTTTTCATAGAATTTATCCTTCCTTTAGATACTATTGAATATGTGGTTCCACCAAAATTTTGATGGAATTATTTTATGAAATGTTCATATATAAATATTTTCCTCTGTAATAAATCCTTTTAGTCCATATCGTAGAGTTATACCCCATTTATTGTCTATTTAAAATTGTCTATCACTATTAAAAATTACTGAGTTCAAATTAAAACCATACTAGGTTACTATAATAGAAGTATTGTTTCCCCTTAAAACCATCAAGCATTACCTTAAAAGATTCTTTTTTATAAATTATTTTCGAACAAACAAAGATTTTATGATGCAACATTGTAATCTTGAAATGTTATATCACATCAATTTAAACATAAAGAATAATCTATCAGATGTATGATAATAAAAATATACTAAACTCTAAAATCTTAGGAATTTTTCATCTGATGAAAACTATATATATTTAGTCAAAAAAATACACATTCTAGTTACATTGAACAAGAATTCACAGTATTATATACCCAAATATATCTCCGTTTTGTAGTTTCATAAAATATGGTCATAAAATATACATACAAAGTAATGTCTTACAATTTTGATGTTTTAATAAATATAAATTTTCCCCACATTATAACACTTTCCAAAAAAATTGTATCAGTTCTTGAGAAATCATCATGACATTACAATTTAATTCATCTTTCATCTTACACATCCTTTATCACGGGGAAAACAATTAAAAATGAGGGATTAACACAAAAATACCAGAAAGGGACATTAAATTAGAAATAATTCAGTCTAGTAAAAAACATGAAATACAATAAAATTTTTACCTTTATTTTAATTTCATTGACCATAGAAAATAATTCATTTACACTTAATAAACATGAACAATTTTTTAAAATAAAAAAATTGAACTCCATAACCAAAAGTGATAACCATTTTTGGAATATAGAGCAATATATTCCTAACCCATGATAGAAATTCGCAGAAATAATATAAATCAAAATGATACACCTCTTTATTTAGATCCCACCTTCTTTCTTATAAATACAAGGGACCATATCCAAATAATTTGAGCACTTTCTTGGTACACCCATTGTATAATCTATAATAGGACCACTCATCATATAAGATATATCAGGCTCACCTATCATATATATTGTATCCAGTTCAACAATCATCATATACAATTGTCATATACAATATTAGGAATAAAACATTTTTATTATTTCATCTTTTATCATAAAACCCTTGGAAAAAACTTGTTCAACCCATATGAAAAATTAATCTGAGATACAAAAATACCATTTCTCTTCAAAAACCATTATTCAAAAACATAATTCATAGAAGGAATGGAAAGAGTTATTTTCATTGAATAAAATGTGAAATATTTTATTTTTTTTGATGAATTAAATAATGTTTATTGAAATGTGAAAAAAATATATATATAAGGAGAAATTATACATTCCTTTTATCTTTGTAAAAAAAGTCAAAACATTCTTGAATATTATTCATTTTGAAAAACAATGACAGAAATTATGAAGAACTATAAAAATTAAATTATATTAATTTTATTTTCATATAAATAAATTAATAATATATTTTAAAAATATGGGAATGGAATGAAAAGTGGGAAGGGAAACCATAAAGGAAGCATTTTTAAAAGAAAGTTGCATATTGTGAGTCTAACTCATCACATACATTCCTTCCCTTAAAAAATAATAATACCAGCTTTACTATTAAAATAAATTAGAGCCTTAATTGGTTTTTATTATTCATTTTTATTGTATTCATTATAATATTATTTTCAATTAATTAATAATTTTCCTTCATATCGAATGTTTTAAATATATTGACCTCATATGTCTAAAATGGCATCGATAGGTTTACCATAAAAATGAGTTCATTATTAAAAAATATAATGAATAATAATCATTACATAATTTTTATTTTTATAAATAAATTATTATATTAATGACAATCATTCACTATGGTTATGAAAAATTAAATATGTTATGATCATGGAGATGGTAGGTTGCACGTATGAATGAGTAACATTTCTATTTTTCAATGATATTTTTTATAAAAAAAGATAAATATTACATTATTTTCCATGATTTAATATCCTTTCATAGAAAATTTAATATTTCATTAAATATTATTATATATATCTTCAAAGTGACATGCTGATGAAAAATAAATCACGATGCATAGTAGTGGCAATGGTCCACACTTTTGAATGAATGACATCATCAATTTTTAGTTAATGGATGTTTATGAAAATTTGAAATATATTACTACTAAATAATGATTAATATGTCATGAATAATATATAAATATATATTAGATACATCATTATAACAACTTCTAAGAGTCATATAATGATAATCAAGTACATCGTTTCTCGAGGTGGTAGAACATCGTGTACATGAATTATGACTTCGATTGACATTTGATTGAATAGGAGATGAATGTAGTTCATTACATGCACATAATAGTATATAATTATATATAATATAATCTTTTTATTTAATTATGTATGAATTTTTTTTGAAGGACGTAGAAGATGAAATAAAATGAAAACTCATTATTATGAACTATACCTTGTATTCAAGAGACCTCATAATGTTTAGACGAAAATAATTTTGATGATGGTATAATTATTAAAAAAAGTCCTATATGATGTGGGGAGGGAAGTAAAAAAGGTATTTGGGTGGGTATTGGATGAAATAAATTTTTTTAAGTGTGATGAAAAGATGAGATGATGTATCCTTTTGTAATAGATGGTAGAGGAACTCATAGAATTTCATAATGTATTAAATTAATATATATTAATTTTCCTAATATAATGTCTCCAAATTAAATAGATTCAAATATAATATGAGGATATTATGAGTCATATCATATAAAAAACCACATATTTATATAATGTTTCCACTCTTACCATTTTTCTTTATTCATGGAAACTCATTTTTAATAATTACTACGGTATTAATGAATTTACTCTTGATGGGTATATAAAATTAATAAAAAATTATAAATGGACCATAAAAATTGGATAATATTATCGACTATATAAAATTTAAATATATGGATATAATATTTTTAAAAATATTAATCATTTAATAAATTTTTTTAAAAAATATATTATTTTCACATCAATCTGGACATTATTTATCTAATTTGACAATGAGAACATCTGGAAAAAAATAAATTAAAAATATAGACCATTAAAAATCACTAAATATGTTTAACTTTCAACAAAATTTTTGGAAGATAATAAATCTCCTTAATTGTCATGACCCGTCCTCGGGGCCCGTGTCGTGACAACCCTAAGCCCACCATCAATTGGCTAGGGGATGGCGACTTGAACCAAAGGCGTAATTCCCAATAAAAAGGGAAGTAATTGCCTTTAAAAAGTAAAAAAAAACAACATAATATGAAACCGAAAGTAAACACTAAGTAAAAATTTATAAAAAGAAAGTTATGAAATGAATGGGGCCAGAAATACAAGACCAATAGTAGTGTACAGTACAACTGAAAAACTAGTACAACTGCAGTAAAGTTAAACATCAACTACTGAGTCTTCCTCTGGGAATCACACCTGAAGGGTGGGTACAGATGGCCTCCTCAGCACCCCAGGTCTGTCTGTCCACTCTGTGTACTTCTATCCAAGAGGTCCACCTCTGGGTACCGTCCAACTCCACTAGTCTCTAACTCGATCAGTGATGTAAATCGTCTGCAAACATCACAATGAAGTGCGGGCATAGCCCGTGCAGGGGTGAGAATAACGATACTAAGTAGGGACCCCAAGACCCCCGGAAGGTCTCCCAGAATCCACGAAAAATATACCACAGAAGAAAGATACAATCACGAAGTGTCAACCAACTCTACTTAGGTATATTCCCAAACATATACATATGTTATCAATCTCATTTTGGCTCCAACTCTCATTCCCAAGCATAACCCATTCCACAAAGGAAGTAATGTCAATCATATCGATGATAATGATTGAAAGCTAAGAATAATCTCACATAGGTATACATCTTTTGTATAGAGATAGAGATGATATTTTGTAGTAGCTGATTCCTCTAAGCTGTCGAAACCACACATGATAAAAAAACAGTAACCATAGCTATCAAACCCATGTAGGATCCCAGTACAGAAGTCGTCTCTGTCAAACCCACGCAGGATCCTAGTACAGAAGTCATCATTGTCAAACCCATGTAGGATTCTAGTACAGTAGTCGTCGCTGCCGAACCCAGGTAGGATCCCAGTACAATATTCATCACTGTCGAACCCACGTAGGATCCCAGTACAATAGTCATCGCAGCTGAACCGATGTAGGATCTCAATACAGTAGTCATTACAGTCGTAGCCAACTCTAGGGTTCCCGCACACATCACGCTCGATTCTGGGAGGTTCCGCACCTCGAGCCAAGTTTCGATACATCAAATATCACAATGTCTTAAGTTGATGTATCCCATAGTTCCGTCTCATCATAAGGAACCCAATGAGATAGACGACATGTCAATCAGACGCCCGGTCTGAGAGGTATAAGTATTTCCACTCTGAGGGCCCGGTTGGTTTTGGAATCGAACCATCTTGGCCATAACCAAACTTCGTCAAAACCCTAAGGGTGATATAATGAAACAACCGTTGCAATCCAAGGAATCCAACTCAACTGACGTTGCACCGATCGGTGGTCTGTAGATCATGTTATGGGAAAAAAACAAAAGTAATCTGAAGAGGGGGGGTCTGGGTCCGGTCCTACCCGGCCCAACCCACCCTGGGTCGGCCCGAACATGGTCGACCTGACCCGGGCCCCGGTCTAGCCTCGTAGGGCACGGCCTGGCCCGGTGTTTGTGTCCCAGCGCGCGCGGCAGGTGGCCCGGCCCGCGTGGCAGGAGGCCCGACCTACGCTGCAGGCGGCCCGACCCGCGCAGCTGGCAGTCCAGCCCGTGCGGCAGGCAGCCTGGCCTGCGTGGATGTCGGCCCGGCCCACGCGGCTGTTGGCCCAGCACGCACGTCGATGGCCCGACCCGATGGTCGGCTGAAGCTCGGCCAGCTGGCCGAGCGCGGTACGAGATGGCGTGGGCTCCTGGTTCTGTAACAGTGGCACCAGCTGGTGCCCCCCGTGCCTCCGAGAACCGATGAACATGGGTTCCGATCTGCCGTCGTGGATGGTTCCGCGACTGTCTTCTGCCGGCGGCGTGTGAGGGGTGCCGCTATCCCAAGCTGTCGGCATGTTTCGGCCGCCGTGCAGGCGACCCAAACCGCTGCGCTTCTCCGCGGGCCACTGGAGTCATTCCGGTGGTCCGTTTTGCCTTCTACATGCGCATAAGTCTCCCTCGGGTCCTTCCCTTCACTACGATGGACTCAACACATCATTTCCCTTCCATTTACCAATCTCCCAACAAACAGCGCATCAAAAATGGATTGGCGGAGGTTCCGGGCTTATTCGTTAGCTTGTGCCCTCCGCATTAGAACATCAAACAATTATCCAACATATATTCACCCAAGTACACGGGTATAAATCACATGTCTAAAAAAACCCATACCTCGATTCAAGGTACGTTTCTCGTAGTCACAAAAAACGATGTCATGGAAGACGGTGTTGTAGAAGATGGTGTTGTTCCGCCAACGTCGTTTGGAGAGTCGTTCTCATTGGAGACGTTATTCATGGGAAGCTTCTTCTCCCTTAACACGGAGGAATAGGAAGGAAGAATATTTTTCTCATGGGCGTCGCCTCACGTTATTGTCCCAGTTGAATAAGTGGATAAAATGTTCTTCATCGAGAGAAAGATGTCATTCTTCATGTTCTTCGTGGAAGATCACTTCCTAATCTCCAAGGCTCTCTAATGATTATGTCAACCCCAAATAAAATAAAATCATAACTTATTTAAGATTGGAATAATGTTTTCAAAATTCCAAACAGTCAATTTAATTAATTAATTGTGGAGCTTAATTAATTAACTATTGGTGTTGGAAAATAAATTTGAGCAACTGGGAGGTGAAGAGATCATCATTAGAAGAGGGGAGTTGGATGCTTTATAGTTAAAGGGGGGGTTTCTTATGGAATTGAAGAGTTTGGGTTCATGTGGGTCCCACTACACATTATCCTCTCATGGGAGTTTATGTGGGGTGTTGTCCCCACCTCCAACTCCTCTTTGGAGAAAATAACCACCACCAAATAAAAATGTGTTACACACACATTTTTATTAAAACATTAATTTTTAATTAGAAACCCCAATTTATAACATCCACTCTCGTCCAATTGAAACTGTGGTAAAGGTCACCTTAAGCAAATACTAGTGATGTGGGTTCATCAGTGTCCTCAGATTTAAATTCCGAGCACTGGTTCAAAATATAGAAAAACTCGTACGTACGTTTACTTAATGTACCAGAAAAAAACTTCATAAATTGATTCCGGGCACACAAGGCCTCTGAATTAATTGTAGCCAGAACCTGCATACACGTAAAATTATAAAGAGTTTAAGAATAAAATTTCATTGATATTTCCGGGTCTTTACATTACCCCCACCTCAGGGAATTACATCCTCGTAAAGCTACAACACACACTAGGGAAACAAATGAGGGTACTGAGCACGCATATGAGGCTCCCGCTCCCATGTTTTTTAGGTTCACATGCTACAAGTGAAAGTGCTCCAATAGAATTAACCATCCATGTAGGAACTGCTCATGTCGATCCTTTTTTCCCACGTGGACCTCTTAGAATGTCTCCTCGTCATCGATGTCTAGCTCCCTATGGTCGATGATGTGGGATGGGTCATGCACATATCTCCTCAGCTGAGATACGTGGAAGACGTCGTGCACCCGGTGCAACTAAGGTGGAATGGTCAGGTAGTAATCCACCTCGCTTACCCTTCTAAGGACCTAGAACAGTCCAATGAATCGCATAGATAACTTTCCTCCTCAGAAAAATATCCATAGACCTAATCGAGGCGAGACCCGTAGGAAGACATGGTCACCATCCTCAAACTCTAGTGGTCTCCATCTCCTACAAGCATATGACTTCTACCTGCTCTGTGTAGTCTTCATCTGCTCCTGGATGATCTGCAGCTTCCCCATAATATCTTTCACCATCTCTAGTCATACAATTACTGACTCCACTGGGTCAGTCCAACACAAAGATGATCTGCAAGTTCGGTTGTACAGTGTCTTGTATGGTGCCATCCTGTTGGTGGAGTGGTAGCTGTTGTTGTATGCAAACTACACCAAGGGTAAGTGATCCTCTCAGATATGACCGAAGTCAAGAACACATGCACGGAGCATGTCCTCGAGAGTCTGATTGGTCCTCTCAGTCTGGCCGACCACCTGAGGATGGAAGGTGGTGCTCCGATGTAGTTGCGTCCCAAAAGCCTCATGTAACCCCTTCTATAACCGGGAAGTGAAACGAGAATCCCTATCATAGACGATCATCGATGGCACACCATGAAGTCATACGATCCCCTTTATGTAGAGGTGTCCCAAACTCTCTACTGAGCCCTTCTCTCTTATCGGTAGGAAGATGGCCGACATGGTGATTCAGTCGATAATCACCAATATAGAGTCATGTCCTCTGGATGTAAGTGGAAGCCACATCATGAAATCCATGGACATCCCATCCCACAACCACTCTGAGACCACTTAGGGATGAAAAATCCCACTGGAACCTGGTGCCCTACCTTAACTTGTTGACAAGTGAGGCATTGTGAGACAAACTCTAAAACTATCTTCTTCATACCCGGCCAACAATGTTGTCTTCTGAGGTCCTGATACATCTTCGCCACTCCTGGATGTACCACAAGAGGGGAAGTTTGAAACTCCCTTAGCACCTCCTCTTGTAGTGAAAATAGTACCATGGTACATCCTCTAAAGAAGATGATGTGCTCCCCACATTTAGAAAACCCATCAGGTGCCTGTCCTAGGATATATGAGCATGTCACATCTCATAGTCAACGTCCCCTCACTGTACCTCCCTAACTTGCTTAATAAGTGGAGAAGTGAATGTGAGAGACTGAAAAAAGGCTACTCCATCCCTATCCACAATGGATATTTTCAACGTGGCTTGTTGCTATGTCGCCTCTCCTAGTAGTTGAATGTATGATCTCATGCTGAGAACATTTTCTATGGTGTTCCCCTTCCCGTGAATATAGACTATCTCGATGTCATAGTCCTGGAGGAACTCAATCCATCGACGTTGTCTCAGGTTCAGGTCCTTCTTTGAGAATTCACACCTGAGACTTTTGAGATTTGATTAAACCAAAAACTTTTCGCTCAATGAACAATGGGTGTGACTATCCAATTGTAAAGAACACGACTACACCCTTCATTTGTTACGTCCTACAAGAGATGCTAAGATTTCTCCTTTACCAAAAAAAAATCTGATCTCATCCCCTGGATAATCCCTATCCCTTTCCTAATACAGTCAATACTGACATGAACGGTACAATTTCATTCCATGGATGACGTCGTAAGGCCTCGACACTGCTACTAAGTGATCCAACCGGTACTCCCACCACCAAGGGTCGAGTCACACTGACGGGAGTAGTGTGTGGACACTGGGTCTCCTCCAGTAGGAATCTCGAATGTGAGGGTCAAGTCAACTATTTTTAGTGGAACCTCTCAGTAACAACCACACCCAAAAAGGTAAGAAATGAAATGTCACATTAACATGTGTCTTTTATTATTACAGATCAAATGAAAACGACACAATGCAACCACAAACAAAGATATCAACCATGCTAGATGCATCATGAACAAAGGTCTCTATGCCTGGAGCTACTCCTGCACCTATCCACCTGCTCATGAAGCACTATGGTCGTATGCCTCAGCTGCCTGAAGCTGAGCTCCCCCATTTCCACCCGTTTTCTGTGGTTGGAGTGGAGTTCCTTGTGGTGGTGGTGGTGGTAGGGCTTCAAAACATCGTCCAACACCTGCTGCATGGCCAGCTCCACTGCCATGTATGCCTACTCCCAGAAGACACCATGGTAGAACCTACGCCTTTTCCTGGGAGGTCTCTCAACCGCCTGTTTCTCATCCGCATGGTGGGTCAGCTAGTCCCGATCCATGTGAACCCTGCCCGTTGTATGCATTGCACTGTTTGTTCCTCGTATAGATTGATCTATCTCGTGTGCCCCACCCAACCGTACCTATATCTTGGGGTCTCCCATCTGTTGGAAAAGTACCCTTGGATCTCTGTGACATATGTCTACTTCTGGCTGCAGAATATTCCACTGCAGTCATAATTTACTACGGAAAGAGCAATATCTTCTGAGCTCGAACAGAGCGTAGAGTTGCTGGTATAAACTCCGCACTAAAAAGACCCTCGAAGTATCCCTAGGTGAGCATCGCCTCCTCATAAAAATGGGTCATCATGCTCCACCACCTCTCCGTAGCTCCCTGAAAGAAACTAACAGCTATGTACACCATCATGTCATTGGGTGTCCCAACATTGTGGAAAACTCGTGCTACAACCTCCAGCCAGCACCCTATTTTCTGAAAATCGATCTCGCCTCGAAACATTAGAGGCCTCTGTCGCAAGAACTCATGAAATGTTCTCAAATGGTGGGCACCCTCTACTACTAGGGATGGTGGAAACAGTAGCCCATCTGCTAGTGGTACCGCTAGTGCCCCCGCTATGATGTGTTCCTGCACCGAGGCCATATCGCTCGGTGGGCTACCATCTCGTATGAAACTCGAAACCCTACTCGGCAGCCTCCATGGGTCCATCTTGAAAAGAAACAGATGTGCCACAGTTAAAACACAATACCTAGTGAGCTGACAAAATGTAATCACACAGAAAACATTTCAAAGGAAACACACACACAATCAGTGTTTTTTTACATTGAGTAGGATATCATAGGTCAGAGTCCTGCTGTATGGATACGTCTGTCGACGCCCCAACAATGGAATCCCTGGACTGAAAACCACACTCAATACTCATAACAATGTTTCTTCACAGAAAATAATGATCAGAGTCCTGAGTTCTGCGATAGAACTGACTCATCTGATACCAATTTGTCACGAATCGTCCTTGGGGCCCATGCTGTGACTACCCCAAGCCCGCCTTCCATAGGCCAGGGGCTGGATACTAGCACAAAAGACATAATTCCCGATAAAAAAGGGATGGTATTTCCTTTAGAAAGTAAACAAAAACAACAATGTATGCAACCAAAAGTAAACACTATGTAAACCTATATACAAAGAAAGTGCTGAAAAGAAACAGACCGGAAATACAAGCCCAATAGTAAAGTATAGAACAAATGAAAAGCTAGTACAACTGCTGTCACACCCCGAGATTTTATGAAAAATATTTTTTTAATTTCATTAATGTCTTGTGTTGTACACTACACCAAAAGGATCCTGCACAACACGCATCCTTGAAATGACTTGCATTAAACTCAATCGCAACCTTCCTCGATAGTGTGTGTAGTACGCAATACCAAGTTTCACAAAACAACTATATGCTATTAAAATATAATTAAAACTAGCCGTTATGAATAGTAATAACCACCTTTTGAAACTTTGTAAATTTTATATCTCAAAATGGACTTCATTTTTGGATTCGGAATATCGAAATTAGCTTAGGGTGAAATTTTGGTACATTTCGGATAACTTTCATTTTCTGATGAGTAGTGAAAATTACTAAATTTTCATTTAAAACAACCTTTTCAATCGAAATAATTAATAGTGATAAATTATTAATTTTAGTGGTTTTAAAGTATATTTAGAATATATTTTTACAATTTAATACAATGTTGGTCATTGGATGTAATTCTACATTTAAACCAGACACAAACAAGTGTCAGTCTTTTGATAGTTATTATCTCTTACGAACACACTATTTGTTTTGACGACGAGAATTAATTATTAAATTAATTAATGCAACTGATATGTTTTGAATTTTGTAAAATAGACATAATTTTTGTGTTCATAATATCAAATATAGCTTAGGCCTAATTTTTGGTATTTTTCTGAAAACTTTAAATATTTGATGAATAGTGAAACCATTAAGTGGTAGGTAAAAAACTGAATTTTTCATAATACTTAATTTTACCACTTCTGTTAGTGGAATTTCAAAAATCCGAGAGACACGGTTGATGTTAGTAAGTAAAATTTGGTTCAATGAGATGAAAATAATTTTTTGGTGAATAGTAACTTTTTACTTTTTTTACCACGGTTAAAAGTAAATAGGGTAATTAAAGGTAAAAATGATATTATTATTACCCTAACACATGTCCTAATTCTATTGTATAAGTGTAATTCGTCCAAAAACAACCTTAGGAATAAAATATGACCATTTGGGCCCACTTGGATCAGATTAGGACATTTATTTTTAATTTATTTAAAGAAGGGTTAAAATAGTTAAAATCAAAGTTTAATAAGTAAAACATTTTTAATATAGGGTTATACATAAGATACGTTCGACTATAAATACTCATTAGAAAGCTAATAATATTTCCTAAATACTGATATTTTATTTATAATATTTAGGCATTAAAAAAATCAATTTATTTATGACACAATGATGATGCAGTAATTACCATAATATTGAAAAATTAGAATAATTGATATTATAAATACCCAAATAAATATAATTTGAGACTTTTTATGAATTACACTAATTTTCTAGGTTATTATGGCATGTTCGTATTGATTTAATTAACTTTGGTCGAAGTAATAATTCTATTATGAGTTTCACAAAAATCAACTATTGAATAGTGTCAAAATTGACATAAAATACTTTTTAAAACAAATATTATATTTTTAAGGGTTATTTTATTCCTAAAAATCTAAGGTTCGGCCAAAAGACATAGATAAGGTTATAGATATTAATAATAAACAACTTGGGGTTATTTTGGCTTCTTATAGTATGTTTATTAACCTTATAGTGTAAGAACACAAGAAGACACGGTAAAAGTAAAATTATCTATCTTAAAGTTAAATATAAATGATAAGGTTAAAATAGGAACTTAAACTTGTCAAAATTTTATTGGATGAGAGTATTTCGATCCATCCCCACCATAGCTTCGAAATAAATCCATTTGAAGCTATTTAAAACCAAATATGACTTTATAATAAAATAATATTTTTAGTTTTCCAAAGGAGCCATCTCCTGCCTTATAAAAGGGCACCTCCTCCCTCTCTTCCTCACACAACTTTGAGACTTCAATCTCGGCCAACCCCTGCCAAATTCTCTTCTCCACTTCCCTAGAAACATTCTAGAGTTCCGGGTCTTCTTCAATGACCAATTTTAGTTCCTTAGGAGAAGGAATGAAAGAGGCGCTTCAATGAAGAGGTAATTTCCGTTACCGAATATTTCATCTTTATTTCTTCTTCCACTTCTTCTTCTTTAGTTGTTTCATTATGAACTAATAACATTAGTATCAATCATATACTGATATGTTATTATATGTATGAAACAACCCTATTTCACCATCTATCCATCATACGGAAAAAGAAATCACCGCGCGTGCGTACGTACGGAATACCATCTCCACGCCGTGGTGAAATCTATTTTTCCACCAACACCTTAAATCGATGGGTATAAGGGTGTAAAGAATAACTATATATGGTTATTATAACATCATACTGATTCAGATATATTATACCATCCACTCCAATTCTATTCAATAATTATGAGAATGATATGATCGCTCGTGCGTACGTACGGACTACCGTCTCCCCGACGTGATGAGATTCATTCTCCATGTTAACCATACATGAATGATCATAAAGTATATATAATGAATAATAATGAAATATATTACATAAAAATGATACTGGATTTATGTATATATATATTTATGTCATCAAATTAATTCCACTCAATTCAATAAAGAAATGAAAACAGCGTTCATGCATATGTACGGCCAACCGTCTCCATGAATGGTGTATTTCATTCCATTTATCGATCCATTATATATATGTATATTCTGAATATATATTATATATAAATCAGGTTTTACATTCTGGATTTACTTAATCATGATCTAAGTAATCATATGAATAATTACAAGTTAAAACACGAACGACAAATGAGAAAATTTTACCCAAAACACTACTTAAACATGAATTTACAAAAGAACGGGTAATATAAAGTCATAAGTGAACCATATATGATATAATAACAATGAATATTATTCTGTAATATGTCAATGAAATTATTTAAATCATTATACAGTAGGTTTGGACACTTACGAAGCGAATCAGACCTAAGGTAAGGGAAATATCACAATCTCATTTTTATCCGTGATTGTTTATACTTTAGAATTTACTGGGGTGTATTTTATCATCCATATACATGTTTACTCAATATGTAATATTATTTCCATCCAACTACAATTGTTTAAATCCAATTTTACCCTTCGGTGAGTTTTTAGTAAAGGATATCAAAGGAATCTTTTGTCATTTTTCGTACGAGGTACTTTTTGACATTTCTGAAAAAAGTACGAAGAATGTTTTTTTCTAACATATACTGCATGAATGTATTTTTAAAACATTATTTCCAAGAAGCTTTCATTACAAGTTTTCAAGATTATTTTTTTATCAACTTTTTTTAGTGTAGAATTGTACGACATGTTAAGAAAGGAAAAGTGTTTTTGAGGTAGAAATGATATTTTCCTCAAGAATGGAGTTCAAGTGTTTTATCAAACTTATTTTTCATCTAATATAATATAGGGTTATGTTTATATTAATATTATTATATTTAATTGATTATGTTGTGATGGAATTATTTTTATGAATTCTTTTATCTTATATGAATTGTTTGATGATGTCACAATGTTTAAGATTCCCATTTTATTACATGGGTTATGCAATGATGTATGTTTTATGATTTTGTGGAACACATAAGAATGGTATAATTATGAGATGGGTGGGACCTATATCTCCCTCCAATTAATTGGGTAAAGATATTATATCTCATGAGATAGACATGGCTGGAACTGTAGGTTATTCCGGTTTAGTGAAATAGGACTGAAACGAGGATTGAACTCAGTTCAGAAATGGACGTTGTCTGCTATGATAGTCATGGCAATGAGTCTTGACTAATAAGAAATGATTCTCTATGATTATTTGTGTATGACACAAAGCTTCATGTTTTATGTTATGATTATTGAGATTCCATTTCACTACTATGATTTATCCCTTGTTATGAAATTATGCTCTTTTTTGCAGGTTAAGATTTCCAAAAGTTATGTTCTTATGAATATGATGTGATTGATATTTCTTTTTTTACCCTTACTGAGCATTTGAACTCACCCTTTTATATTTTCTTTTCCCCAGGATATAAAGAATGGTTTTAGGTATAAAATGGGGAAGATCTTTATGGGAGATGTTGAAGATCATTAACCACGATTAGAAGATTATATTCCATGTTTCCAAAGACACTAAACTATTAAGGTCCTTGTGTGTGTGTTTTTGTTATGTACTAAGTATTCCGCAAAAGTAATATAATTTCCTTATACGTCAGGCTTAGGGTCTCTACAGTTGGTATCAGAGGAAAGGTTTAGTCAACTTTGGAAACTAGGATGCGAGAACATTAGTGAGATACCTAGAGATATTTCTAAGGTATGTCTAGGGATGTCTCTAAGGTTAAGTATACATATAGGTTATAGTCCTAGAATTGTGCTAACGATCTTAGAATTTAACCTAAGATGTTAGATATTGAGGATACTTCCCCTTTATTTTTTTTCCCTAGCATAATTTTTGCCACTCACACTATTCTTTTTGGGTTTTAGACGATGGTTGGAACCCAAAGGAACCATGTTGATCAATGCAATGGATGATCAATGATTTTCCTCCTGAACAAACAAATGTTATGGGAGATGGAGTGAAAAATATTATTGCTATACTTACACAAGCTATGAATCATTCTGGACTTCCAAATGAGCAGAGAAGGGAACAATATTCTATTGAGTCCTTCTGGAGGCAATGTCCACCTACTTTCAGTGGGTCTTCTGATCCACTTGTTGCTGAACAATGGATCAGTACCACTGAAATGATATTTTCAGTTCTTCAATGTTCTGAACATGATAAAGTCATCTTAGCAGTATATCTTTTGGAAGGCGATGCTGATCAATGGTGGAATCTTATCAAGAATACGATGCAAATAGATGAAATTGAGTCCATGGAATGGGACGAGTTCAAGAACTTATTTTTCAATAAGTACATCCCTCATATTCTTCGAACAAAGATGGAGAAGGAGTTTCATGAACTAAAGCAAAAGGATGATGAATCTGTTGGTATATATGAAGCGAATTTTACAAGGCTTTCAAGGTATGCATCTGGATTTATCATCCAACCTGAAAGTAAAGTTGATCGATTCTTTAGTGGCTTAAAACCAAATCATCGAAGTGCATTAGCTATAAGAGACATCAGTAGATATGAAGAAATTGTGCGTTGAATAATCATGGTATAAAAGGAAGTTGGTGTTACTTATCAATCTCATAGTTTTGACAAGAACCGAAAGATGGAGTTCAAGGAGAAATCTCAGAATAATGGTGAAAAGAAGATGAATGTTTCCTTATTCTCAACGTGTGTAATGAATCATGGTGGAGATTGTCTTAAAGGGACATGTAAATGTTTCAAATGTGGAATGGAAGGTCATCGGGCATTTGAATGCTGCAATGATGGGAAGAAGATGTCTAATGATGCAAACAATGGAAGGGATACACAGAATAAACCTACTACACTTCAATGCTTCAATTGCAATGAAATGGGGAATTATGCTAATAAATGCCCTAATCCAAGGGTTAGTGATGATCGACATGAGAAACCACTTAAGGAAAAGGACAAAGGGAAGTCACATGCGATCACCATTAGCGATGTTGAATATGATAACGATGTGGTGGAATGATTAAGGGTTTATGTAATGGGATTCCAAAATAATGTTGTATATATTATCGTGGAATATTGGAATATTTATGTATTGGTCTATTGTAGTTTTCAATAATTTTATATTACCGGTACCATGGAAAGTGATTGAGATATTTTTGGAAAAAAGATGATATGCGCATAATGAAGGAAAAACAAGAAAATGAAATATTTGACAGTATTCATGAGTTCATGATTGATATAAGGACTAAGTGATATCATGGTTTGAGTATATAGAATTTTTAGGATTTTCGTATGTGGAAAGTGTTAACTTTTAATGGCATTCATGTTTTCACTAAGGTTCAATGGGTATTCATGAGAATACATGATTAAGGCCTTTGAATGTTTGGAATGTGACCAACAAGACATATCTTATGATATATGGGGATCAACGATGGTATTAAATCACTGGTAATCATTTTCACTATATTATGAGAGTGGACTGCTGTATAATGGATAAGCCTAATGATTGGAATGGATTACGTTGGACATAAGATAGTATTGTTTAAGGATATAAGTTTTTTCGATATTACTGATGGGATGTTATAGTAATATAGTTTTAGAAAAAGGACAACCTACAGGATGGGCGACAACCCATCGCGTCATACAAGGCCGTGGGAATCAAACCCACAACCGAAGTGCGACTAGCCTTTATCGCCTACCACTGGCCTACAAGAAGTCCCTGTTTAGTAGAAACTAGCTTTATTATACTAAGCATTATGATATATGAAGTATAAGTCCATTTTAGAAACCATATATCATTAATCTCACTATAGATGGACTTATGTATATTTTGATAACTTTTCTAACCTTTTGTTTGAGACAGATGTAATGACCCATCATTCTATCACATGATCTACTAACACATCACGAATGAAAAATTCAATATCATTTCTTTAAGAGATGAAGTGGAAATTGTCCAAAGAACGACCAACGGTGAGACTATACTGAAATCACGAAAGTATTTCTTTTAATTCCAATTTCATCAACTTTAGGGAAACGATCCTGAAAACCAAAAATGTTGTCATAGTGCTCTTATATCTGATGAATCTGATGGAACCTTAGATCGTCACAAATATATGGCTTTGTGATTGCTGGATTTTCCATAGCCATGTTCTCTACCACTCTCCATCAGAACATGATGGTTATATTTCTTTTCAATATCCATATTTTCACCTATGTGGAAACCCAGTTGTTAGTTTATTTGGGTAACCGTTACGTTTCATACTATTGTTTTTAAAGATTGGTTTTGGTATTCCTTTTTGTGATGTGGGTTTATATCAAAGAAACTTTCGAATAGTAAACCATTTATAACCCCGACGAATTTCGAGGGCGAAATTTATTTTAAGGGGGGTAGAATGTAACACCCCGAGATTTTATGAAAAATATTCTTTTTAATTTCATTAATGTCTTGTGTTGTACACTACACCAAAAGGATCTTGCACAAAACGCATCCTTGACTTGCCTTCCATTAAACGCAATCACGACCTTGCTTGATAGCGTGTGTAGTACGTAATACCGAGTTTCACTAAACAACGATATGCTATTAAAATATTATTAAAACTAGCTGTTATGAAGAGTAATAACCAATTTTTGAAATTTTGAAAATTTAATCTCTCAAAATGGACTACATTTTTGGATTTGGAATATCGAAATTAGCTTAGGGTGAAATTTTGGTACATTTCAGATAACTTTCATTTTATGATGAATAGTGAAAATTACTAAATTTTAATTAAAAACAACCTTTTTAATCGAAATAATTAGTAGTGATAAATTATTAATTTGAGTGGTTTTAAATTATATTTAGAATATATTTTTACAATTTAATACAATGTTGGTCATTGGATGTAATTCTACGTTTAAACCAGACATAAACAAGTGTCAATCTTTTGATAGTTGTTATCTATTAAGAACACGGTATTTGTTTTGACGACGAGAATTAATTTTTAAATTAATTAATGCAACTGATATGTTTTGAATTTGGTAAAATAGACATCATTTTTGAGTTCATAATATAAAATATAGCTTAGGCCTAATTTTTGGTATTTTTCTGAAAACTTTCAATTTTTGATGAATAGTGAAACCACTAAGTGGTAGTTAAAAAAACTGAATTTTTCATAAAACATAATTTTACCGTTTTTGTGAGTGGAATTTCGAAACTCTGAGAGACACAGTTGATGTCAGTAAGTAAAATGTGGTTCAATGATATGGATGTAATTTTTTGGTGAATAGTAACTTTTTACTTTTTTTCCACGGTTAAAAGTAAATAGGGTAATTAAGGGTAAAAATGATATTATTATTAACATAACACAAGTCATAATTCTATTGGATAAGTATAATTCGACCAGAAATAACCTTAGGAATAAAATATGACAATTTAGGCCCACATGGATTAGATTAGGACATTTATTATTATTTTATTTAAAGAAAGGTTAAAATAGTTAAAATCAAAGTTCAATAAGTAAATAATTTTTAATATAGGGTTATACATAAGATAAATTCAACTATAAATACTAATTAGAAATCTAATAAGATTTCCTATATAATTATATTTTATTTATAATTTTTAGACATTAAATAAATTAATTTATGTATGACACAATGATGATGTAGTAATTACCATAATAGTGAAATATTTGAATAATTGATATTATAAATATCCAAATAAATATAATTTGAGACTTTTTATGAATTACACTAGTTTTATAGGTTATAATGTCATGTTATTATTGATTTAATTAACTTTTGTCGAAGTAATAATTCTGTTATGAGTTTCACAAAAATCAACTATTGAATAGTGTCAAAATTGACATAAAATAATTTTAAAAACAAATATTATATTATTAATTGTTATTTTATACCTAAAAATCTATGGTTCGGCCAAAAGACTTAGATAAGGTTATATATATTAATAATAAACAACTTCGGGTTCGTTTGGCTTCTTATAGTAAGTTTATTAACCTTATAGTGTAAGAACACAAGAAGACACGGTAAAAGTAAAATTATCTATCTTAAAGTTAAATATAAATGATAAGGTTAAAATAGGAATCTAAACTTGTCTAAATTCTATAGGATGAGAGGATTTCGATCCATCCCCACCTTAGCTTCGAAATAAATCAATTTGGAGCTATTTAAAACCGAATATGACTTTATAATAATATAATATTTTTAATTTTCCAAAGGAGCCCCTCTCCTCCCTTATAAAAGGGCACCTCCTCCCTCTCTTCCTCACACAACTTTGAGCCTTCAATCTCAGACAAACCCTGCCAAATTATCTTCTCCACTTCCCTAGAAACATCCTAGAGGACCTAGTCTTCTTCAAAGACCAATTTTAGTTCCCTAAGAGTAGGAATCAAAGAGGCGCTTCAAAGAAGAGGTAATGTCCGTTACCGATTCTTTCATCTTTATTTCTTCTTCCACTTATTCTTATTTAGTTGTTTCATTATGAAGTAATAAAATCCGTATCACTAATATACGGATATGCTATTATAAGTATGAAACAACCCTATTTCACCATCTATCCATCCTACGGAAAAAGAAATCACTGCGCGTGCGTACGTACGGAATACCGTCTCCACGCCGTGGTGAAATCTTTTTTTCCACCAACACCTTACATGGATGGGTATAATGGTGTAAAGAATAACTATATATGGTTATTATAACATCATACTGATTCTGATATATTATTCCATCCACTCCAATTCTATTCAATAATTATGAGAATGATATCATCGCTTGTGCGTACGTACGGACTACCGTCTCCACGACGCGATGAGATTCATTCTCCATGTTAACCAAACATGAATGATCATAAAGTATATATAATGAATAATAATGAACTATATGACATAATAATGATACTGGATATATATATATATATATATGTCATCTACTTAATTCCACTCAATTCAATAAAGAAACGAAAACATCATTCTTGCGTACGTACGACCTACCGTCTCCATGAACGGTATATTTCATTCCATTTATCGATCAATTATATATATGTATATTCTGAA
Organism: Viscum album; assembly: GCA_963277665.1. Lineage (NCBI taxonomy): Eukaryota > Viridiplantae > Streptophyta > Magnoliopsida > Santalales > Viscaceae > Viscum > Viscum album. The sequence continues at coordinate 32,969,203 of OY728159.1, forward strand.
TATATATTATATATAAATCATGTATTACATTCTGGATTTAAGTAATCATGATCTATGTAATCATATGAATAATTACAAGTTAAAACACGAACGACAAATGAGACGATTTTACCCAAAACACTACTTTAACATGAATTTACAAAAGAACAGGTAATATAAAGTCATAATTCAACTATATATGATATAATAACAATGAATATGATTATATAACAAGTCAATGAAATTATTTAAATTATTATACAGGAGGTTCGGACACTTACGAAGCGAATCAGACCTAAGGTAAGGGAAATATCACAATCCCATTTTAATCCGAGATTGTTTATACTTTAGTATTTACTGGGGTGTATTTTATCATCCACATCCATGTTTAATCAATATGTAATATTATTTCCATACACCTACAATTTTTTAAATCCAATTTTACCCTTCGGTGAGTTTTTAGTAAAGGATATCAAAGGATTCTTTTGTCATTTTTTGTACGAGGTACTTTTTGACATTTCTGACAAAAGCACGAAGAATGTTTTTTTCTAACTTATACGGCATGAATGGATTTTTAAAACATTATTTCCAAGAAGCTTACATTACAAGTTTTCAAGTTTATTTTTTTATCAACTTCTTTTAGTGTAGAATTGTACGACATGTTAAGAAAGGAAAAGTGTTTTTGAGGTAGAAAGGGTATTTTCCTCAAGAATGGAGTTCAAGTGTTTTATCAAAATTATTTTCCATATAAGATAATATTGGGTTATGTTTATATTCATATTATTACAATGAATTTATTATGATGTGATAGAATTATTTTTAGGAATTCTTTTATCTTATATGAATTGTTTGATGATGTCACAATGTTTAAGATTCCCATTTTTATTACATGGGTTATGCAATGATGTATGATTTATGATTTAGTGGCACACATAATAATGGTATCATTATGATATGGGTGGGACCTATATCTCCCTACAATTCATTGGGTAAAGATTTTATATCTCACGAGATAGACATGGCTGGAACGGAAGGTTATACCGGTTCAGTGAAACAGGACTGAAACGAGGAGTGAACTCTGTTCATAAATGGACGTTGTCCACTAAGATAGTCTTGTTACTGAGTCTTGACTAATAAGAAATGATTATCTATGATTATGAATGAATGCCACAAAGTTCCATGTTTTATGTTATGATTATTGGGATTCCATTTCACTACTATGATTTATCCCATGTTATGAAATTATGCTCCCTTTTGCAGGTTAAGATTTCAAAAAGTTATGTTCTTATGAATATGTTGTGATTGATATTTCTTTTTTTTACCCTTACTAAGCATTTGAGCTCACCCTTTTATATTTTCTTTTCCCCAGGATATAAAGAAATGTTTTAGGTAAAAAAAGGGGGAAGATCTTTATGGGAGATGTTGATGATCTTTCACCATGATTTGAAGATTATATTCTGAGTTTCCAAAGACACTAAACTATTACGGTCCTTGTGTGTGTGTTTTTGTTATGTAATAAGTATTCCGCAAAAGTAATGTAATGTCCTTGTACATCAGGCTTAGGGTATCTACAACTGTATTAAAGTAAAACATCAACTACTGAGTCGTCCTCTAGGAATCCCACCTGATTTGTGGGTATAGATGGCCTCCTCAGCATCCCAGGTCTTTCCGTCCACTCCATTTATGTCTCGTCAAGTGGTCCGACCTCCGGGTACCATCCAGCTCCACAAGTCTCTACCTCGATTAGTGTTGTCCGTAGTCTGAAACCAACACAATAAAGTGTGGGAATAACCCATTTAGGGGTGAGTATATCGATACTCCGTTGGGACCCCGAGACCCTCGAAGGTCTCCCATAATCCAAGAAAGATAAACCATAGAAGAAATATTCAATCACGAAGTGTCAACCAACTATACATAGGTATATGACCATACATATACCTAAGTTATCAATCTCTGTTTGGCTCCAACATTTGAGCCCAAGCACAACCCAGTCCACATAGGCAGTAAAGTCAATCACATCAATGATAATAATTGATAGTCAAGACTCAACTCACACAGGTATACATCTTTCATATAGCGATACAGATGATCTACTGTAGTAACTGATTCATCTAAGTTGTCGAAACCACAAAAGATAAAAAATCAGTAGCCAATGCTATTGAACCCATATAGGATCCTAGTACAGAAGTCGTCACTGTCGAACCCACATTGGATCCTAGTAATGAAGTCGTCATCGTCGAACCCACGTAGGATCCGAGTACAGTAGTTGTTGCTGCCGAACCCACGTAGGATCCCAGTACACTTTTTGTTGCTGCCGAACCCACGTAGGATCCCAGGACAGTATTTGTCGCTACCGAACCCATGTAGGATCCATGTATAGTAGTCGTTCAAGTCACAGCCAGCTCTAGGGTTCCCACACATATCACTCTCGATTCTGGTAGTGTCAGGTCCTCAAGCCAAGTCTCGATGCATAAACTATCACGAATCCTTGAGTTGATGTATCTCATAATTCCGTCTCATCATAAAGAACCAAAAATAATAGATGGTGCATCAATCTGATGCCCGGTCTGAGAGTTATAATCGATTCCGTTCCGAGGGACCTGTTGGTTTCGGAATAGAACCAACCCGACCATACCCAAACTTCGTCAAAACCCTGAGTGTGATATACAGAAATGATCATCTAAATCCATGGAATCCATCTCAACTAATGATGCGTCAATCAGAGGTCTGTGGCTCAGGTTATGGGAGAAAAACCAAATGTAATTCGAAGAGGGGGTGGGTCTGGGTCCAGTCCGACCCGGCCCAACCCGCGTTGGGTCAGCTCGAACCGGGGCGACCCGACCCGGGTCTGGGTCTAGCCAGGTAGGGTGCGGGCCGACCTGCATGATATGGCCAGGACCATGCGAGGGCACCCCAGATCGCGCGACAGGCTGCCCGGCCCGCGTGTAGGTGGCCCGGCCCGATAGATGGTCGCGGCTCGGCCACCTGGTCGGGGGCGGTGCATGGGGGGTCATCCCCCTGTTTTTTGTAATGGTGGTGCCTGCTGGCACTGCCCGTGCGTCTCGGAACTTGCAAACGTGGGTTCCGCTTCACCGTCGCGACCGGTGCCGTAGCGGTCTTCCGCAGGTGGCATGAGGGGGGGGGGGGCACCGCTGCCTTTCTCCGCTGGACCGTGGAGTCATTATGGTGGTCGTTTTTGCCTTCCACCTACTCCTACGGCCCCTCAGGTCCTACCCTTCGCTATGACGAACTCAAATCATCATTTCCCTTCCGTTCACCCGTCACCCAACAAATCGTTCATCAAGAATAGATTGTCAGAGTGACCGAGCTTGTTAGCACGTTCCGTCCTCGTTATAGGCTCAAATAATTATCCATCATATATTCAACCATGTATGAGGGTATAAATCACATGTTGAAAAACAAACACCCCCTACCACGATTCAAGGTATGTTTTTTGTAATCACGGAAAACGACGTCAAAGAAGATGGTGTCATGAAAGATTGTGTCATTCTGTCAATGGTGGAGGGTGAGTCGTTGTCTTTGGCAACGCTCTTCAAGGGAGGCTTCTTCTCCCTTGACACGGAGGAAGTGGAATGAAGACCATGTTCCTCGAGGTCATCACCTCACGTTCTTACCCCAGTTGACGATTTTGAGAGAATGTTCTTCGTCAAGAGAAAGATGTCGTTCTTCGCATTCTTTGTGGAAGAACACTTCCTAATCTCCAAGGCTCTCAAATTATTATGACAACCCCAAATAAAAGAAAATCTTCACTTATTTAATCTTGGCATGATGTTTTCAAAATTCCAAACACTCAAATTAATTAATTAATTTTTTAGCTTAATTAATTAATTAGTGGTGATGGCAAATAATTGTGAGCAAGTGGGAGGTGAAGAGTTCGACATTAAAAGAGGGGAGTTGGAATATTAAGAGTTAAAGGGGGTTTTATTGGGTAGCTGAAGAGTTTGGGTTCGTGTGGGCCCCACCACACATTATCCTCTCATGGGAGGTTATGTGGGGTGTAGGACGAACATCCCACTCCTATTAATAGAAAATAACCACAACCAAATAAAAATGTGTTACCCACACATTTTTATTCAAACTTTAATTTTTAATAAAAACCAAAATTTATAACATCCACTCTCGTCCAAATGCAACTACGGTAATGGTCCCCTTAAGCGAATACGGGCACTGCGAGTTCATTGGTTTCCTCGTATTTCAAATCTGAGCACCGGTACAAAAGATAGAAAAACCCGCTCGTACGATTACTGAACGTACCCGATCAGAACATCAGAAATTGATTATGGGCACACCGGGCCTCGGAATCATGCGCCGTCAGAAATTGCAGACTCATCAAATACTAAATAATTAATGATAAAAGTTTCCTTGAAATTTCTAGGCCACTACATAAATTATACTTCTTTTCATATTTTTATAATAATTTTTTCTTATTTTTTATTAACTGTGTAAATATTGTGACACCCTTATTTAACCATTTTGTATTATTGTATTATTTGTAAAAATTATAAATAATATATCAATATTAAATTAATTTCAGTATTCTATTAATGATAATATATTATTGATTCAAAACTCTCGTTTTTCAATTGGTACTAAAAATCACATATTTAAAATAAAAAAGTGTGACATTTGTTCTTTTCATTAAATAAATTATTATATAGGTTAGTTTCATTGAATAGAGTCCAATAAACAAGAAAACCCCCACCCCCAATGTAAAAACTGGTCTAAATAACATCATAAAATTTTAGTTGAGATGAAAATTATTGTCATATCACTTGGTTTTAACATAAGATAACACAAATGACAATTGTTTCGTAGTGATAACGTTTATAGTTATAACAATTCATTTGAAAAAAAGTATATTAATCATATAAAACAAAATCAAATATGTGTATTCAAATTAAATAATAATTATTTATAAAATTATATTTTTATAAGTTGAAGAAATACATTTTATATGAATCCTGTAAATGCAATTAAAAATGGGTTTCCAAAGAAAAACTTCCACTAAATGTATAAAATTATTTTCATAGCAACGTCATATATACTATTGACTATTTTCTAAATAACTATATTATTTCAAAATAATGGATTATTATATTAATTTAGTATCAAATTAAAAATATAATAGGGCATTTTCAATGGAAATAAATGACATTCTTTTAAAATCATTATTTTTATCTATTCACTGATAAATCAATATTTTCAAAAGAACCCAAAAAGAAATATTAGTGTAGTTTTTACATGCATAATTGAAATACAAAATTCATTTCATCAAATTAAAATAATATTATTTTAAAATATAATGTAAAATATACTTTTCGTTTAAATAGTTTAATTAAAAAAATATCATTCTTAAAAGAAAAAAATTTCTTTTTTTATAATTAATATAAATATAAAATTTATCATTACTAATAAATATAAAAAAAATCTTCTATCACTACCATGGTTATTAAATTAATTTTTGGGAAAAAAATCTATCTAATAATATAATAATATGTTTACAGTATTTTAATTATTCTGAATCGATTTTATTATTTATTTCTCACTGTTATTCTATTTGAAAAATATGGGAGTGTCTTCCATGTATATGTTTATGATACTTCATCCACTAGATGATGATTATATTTCTCAACCCATTCCAACAAATATGGGTATAAAAAACATGTTTCTAATTTATTAAATGGTTATTTACTATATTGTTTAAATTTTGGAATTGTAATATTAAACATTCTATAATTTAAATTTATACTGATCGATTATAGTAATTAGAAAATTTAAAAATAATAGACAATTTTGATTTTCTAACCATTGTTTCGTCATGGAAAACCTATTTGACTCTGATTTTTGTGAAAATTTAATAATAAAATAAATATTAATAAAAAATTCTAGAAATCATGAAATAATCTTATAACTCATTTACCTTAGTCAACATGCAATGAATGCTTCCACAAAAATGATTTAATGATATCATGTGACAAAAAAAAATGTGAACAAAATAATGAATTTGTGACACATGATGATAACTAGGCCTTTAATAAATAATTATAAATTATAAAATTTATTATGAATATGTTTAATAAAAAAAATTTGATTATTATTGTTGTTATGTTCAAGTGTAGGGAACCTTTGGGAAAGAGGTAGAGTATCTTCCATACTAACCTCATTAGTTTTTGATTTTATGTTCTATTAAATTTTACCAATTTTTCACTTTCTTCTTCAAGATAATTTTTACATATTTATATAATTCTAAATTATATTCATATACAAAGGCAAATATAATCTTCATATTATGGTTTAAAAATGTTTCTAGTTCCCTTCTAATTTTCCACTTTTAGAAAATCATGGTTTAGGGAAACTATATTATTTTTTAATCGCATCGAGAATATCGGGATAAAATATTTAAATCTTTTGTATCATCAAAATAACATCATTATTTTATTTATAATAATCTTTGATCATGTCTTGTCTTATGAAAAATAATTAGGTATCTAGTTCATGAAAAATATCAATTATTAATTTCAAAAATCCTCATATAAGGCGGTAAGTTTTTATTTAATTTTTCTCCCCAATCCTTATCATGAAAATTGATGTACTGAGAGCTAATTTCCTTGGAATACATTTAATTTCCAAAAATTTATTTCCGTGTTGTTTATTTCCTTATTTTCATCTGTATAAGTATCATTTAGCCTTTGGTTATGAATTGGTTCAGGATTTTGAATCTGTGCCTTTATCATGGGTTTTCTCACGCATATAATTTATGTGTGGATTGTTATTTTAGTTTTTTATGAATACATATAATTTGAATTTTTGTGGTGGGTGGTCTTAACATGATCTATCCATCCAATTCATTGGATAAATATCTATCTCTCATGATATATAATGTAATGGATGAGGGATTGAATTGATTCCTCCCTGAATCATTTTACACTTTATGATGATGGTTGTAGGAGTAATTCTTCATTTATGATTATGATACCATTTTTTATGATTTATACACATGTTTATGTTCATAAGATATCATTTCCTTATTCCATGTCTCCATTATTATTATCTTTCTCCTTATAATAACCTGTTATTCCTTTTGACACTCATATTATTCATTAATTCAAAGTTTATTCACTTATATAGGTTTATATATCAAACTTTTCCTTATGTATTTTTGACAAAAAATAATATGGTATTTTAAATGATATATCATAGTTAGGAACACAATTTCTTGTTTTAGGTATTGTATTTTTTATTATTATTGTTATTTATTGGTATATTAAATCTTTTAATGAAAGTCAAAACCAAGATCCATGGCTTGTATTTATTAGAAAATTATGAAATGAATTTTTGAATAAAGTATGGTTAAGTCCTGGTTCCCTATAGTTTTACTATGTAATGATCCATGTAATCCATGTAAGTGTCATTATGTGAATACAAAAGGGTTAGTCAGCATCTCACAATTCATGAAACTGTGAATATCGAACTTGTGTAAGGGTAAAGTAAATATTTAATAAGTTTATTAATGGAAGGACATATAAAAGGGTTGTGTATAACTGTCATATAAGTGTCTTGTTTAAAATCATTTATAATGTCTATTCCTATTTCACATAAGAGTATTATTATTTAACTTTTCACATATATACTAGATGTTGTGTAAAGGTAAATATATTTATCTTTAGTCCATGAAAAACACAATGAAGAAATGTCTTCATCCTCCCATGAAATGTAGAGAAAATATCTATATATGTTTAGAGGTTTTATAATAATATATTTATAATTAAATACTTCATAATGTGAAAAATAAATTTTACATATTGGTAAACACACTGAACTATTTTGAAAATAATAACAATTCATCCAATTTTAGTGAATTGGAAATTTCATAGACCTTGTGGATAGAAATATAATATGGATTATTTCACTACTATAGATGATTATTTTTTTATAAAATAAAAAATAAATATTAGATTATATATTATTGAAATAACTATTTTAATGGATATTAAAAATAATTTATACATCATTTTTTTAATGAATAAAGCCCCTAATAATCTCTTTATCTCGTGTTTCTCCTTATTTATAGTCGGGGAGATAGATATTAAGATAGACTAAGATTTTAGTAATTATTGTTATGAGATAATTTACAACATGGTAGTTTGGAAAGGATATGTTAATGACTACTAATAAGGGAGAAAAATATTTATATTTTAAATATTCTAAAATCCTCATATTAAGTGGATTGAAATATGTTTTGAAATAATAATATATTTATTAGGACAAAAGATTTTATATTTTATGTCCATCGGAAAATAATTTAAAACAATTTAGTGGTTTCAAATTAAAAATCCCTCTCAATGGATTCTAGATTATGGTTACAATGTGATTTTACAAATCTTATGGTTATCATTTTAGGTGTCAATGAACTTTTCACGACCCGTCTCTCAGGGCCCGTTCCACAAATACCACAATCCGACCTCCTAATGGCCAGTGGCTAGCAACTAGCACCGAAAGAATTATCCTTCACATGGGATAATTATTCGAGTACCTATACACATGCACACACAAAACCATAGCTTAAAATGATGAATATTTAACATTTTATGCATTCACCTAGAAAATCACAGCTTGACTACAATATAATGTAATGTACAAGGTGTAAAACTGGGCTAGTATACAAGCCCACCAATGGAAAGATACAACATAAGTAAAACCCATGTTTTCTGAGACTCATTTTCTAAGAACCCTACCTAATTGTTGGAGGAGGGTACCTTTCAGAAGCTATAGGTGTATACCAAATCTGTCTTCTCTCACTAAACACCACCTGGTCCTGGCCCTCCATGGACTCCATCAATGCGTCAGTCGTCTTCACAAGACACGACACTTGTGGGAAAATCCCATGTAGGGGTGAGTAAAAAAACATAGTTGGTGACCCCAAAACCAAAAAGTTAAAACAAAAGAGAAAATCCATATGGAAAATCATAGTCATATATACCTAGTTATATTCCCATACACATACCAAGGTCATCTAGATATAATTTTCCGAGTAACTAAGAAACGTATGGTCCAAACCGTATAACAACCTTAGGATTCTCCCTAAAGAATTGAACGGTAAAATAAAAAACAAGAGAACAAGATCCATTATATTAACCATACCAGATGGCACCGTCCGCGAGATACACTCCATTAGATACAAATATACTATTCATGATGCCACATCTGAGAGAACAGGATCCATCAGGAACATTCAACTAGATTCAGCTCTAGTGCCCATCACATGAGGTCCAGTCATCCATGTCTTGTACCCCATGGAAGACATATGAAACCCAAGTGAAGAGGACTGCTCCTTGCCACTACGCTTATTTCTGGAAGTGTTTCTCCAAGCTAACATATGATACCTTTGTTGATCTTATAGGTTGAGGCCCTCACCTCAGTCCATCGAGGGAGAAATTTTTTGTAATTAGGTATCGATCTCTTCAAGTGGAGTTTCCTACTACTTATAGTTATTCCCGACCGTATAGGGAGATCCATCTCATATGGAGGACATGATTTACTTTTCTAATAAGAGACGGGGGAGTATAACTCCTTAATTGTGGACTCGAGCGCTAGATCCAATAGGTGAGTACTAATCATGAAGGACATGTTCCCTGTTAATATAGGTGAGTACTAATTTGTATATTGAGGGCATGCACCCTACCCTATAGGGGAGTACTACTCATTGACCACAATACCATTACCCTATTTTTATGGGAGTACCAACTCTGTCTATTTAGTTGATATGGGGTAGTCGCACCCTAGTACATTAGTGGATTACTGACCCTAGGCTAGAGGACCTGCTCACTGGTATGACATGGGAGTACAAAATCTATAGAAAATATGCACAAGAAGGACCGACACACTATAATGGTAGAGGAGTAAAGACTCAAAATATAAGGAACCCACCCATCAGTCCCACAAGAGAGTATCTACTCTTTCCTCACAAACATCTCTAACAACCTGTGCTATAGTCTTTCGGTTGAGTAAAATCCCTGGAAGATACAACCTGATGGAAATAAACCCACACCCATGATGTTGGGAGTCCCATCCCTACCTAATAATAGGGATAAAGAGTACTCGTGCACTGATTCTTCATGGGATTAATCATCCTATAAACTCTATAATAGAACTTCTCCGAATCTGCGCTATGACTTCTTGTATCAGGTGGTCATAATCATAAAATAAATAGTTCATCCTCTATGTTCCTAAAAAACTAACTAAGAGTATCTGAAAAAGACTCTCTCTTCATAAGGGTCCCAATGCAGTAGACAAATTACCAATCCGACATGCTATCTTAATGATATTGATATTTTAGTAGACATGGGTCGGTTGTGTCTGGGCCTAGTCCGACCAGGTCAGTCCGACTCGGAAAAAAATAGTATGGGGGTCCCACATGATTCGTAGGGGTTTGACCAAACCAAATGGACCTAGATTGGGTATAGGATAGAATGGTTAATCTTAGCCACAAGGCATATCCCATTGGCCCTTGCCTGACCTGGACCAGTTCATCAATGGGTCCAGCTCCCCAAGTCGCCAATCAACCCGGCCCAACTCCATCTGACCCTACGTGCAACAAAAGGGCCAATTATTTCCCATCACGTGCCACCAAGATGCCTGATTTTATCCCTCCTTCCCAATCGTCAAAAGGAGATTGGATTGGGTTTTAGCATGGGCCTCCTAGTGGCCCAGTTCACGCCCCTTCTCGAAACCCACATAGCAGGTCGGTCTCCTCCAGCATGGACACCTGTTGGTCATCTAGTTTCACTTTGACATGCCCGACTGAAGCTGGCTGACCCCAAACGCAGTCCTCGATGGACAACGTGCTAGTGCTCTAGGGCCCACATGGTGTGGGCCGTTTTTACCTCTTCCCGCTGCCAGCCCACTGCCAACGGCCCTCATGCTACATCGTAGTGTCCCGATCAAGCCATGGCCTCTGCCTCACTATACCTTTGTGGCATGAAAACAGATCATTCCTCAAACAACTGATTCCTATCCAGTAGTCTGTTCCTCGTTCTATCTAGGCCTTCATCCTCCTTAGGGTGCATTCATCCTTACTGCATAATCATGATTTCTTTTCTGTCAATTCGAAGGCATAGTTTTGATGAAAAGATGAATGCCCAGACACCGAGGAATCGAGGTCTTGTTAATGTCAGCCCAATTTCTAAATGTTAGAGTTTTTGAAATATGGAAATAAAAGATTATATTTCGTGGAACAATCTATCCCTGTACAAAAACCCTAAGATAAAAATATCCTCCCATAAGAACAAGAAACCAGCAAATCAACCTATTTTTCGTTTGATCCACATTCATTGTTTACAATGAAAAATGTGGTATTAAAATTCTTAAATGATAAACCTCTACATAGATAGGCTTCAATCGAAGGGAAGGCTCTTCACGGATGTTGATTTGTCCCTAGTGGTTCACGATCCATTAGAAGCCTTTGATGTTCATCATTCATTGATTCTGGATCCGTTCTTCGAGTTGTCGTTGCTGCTTCATGACTCACTAGAGTTCGTCGCTGTGGAGAATTATCTAATTGTTCGTTAGAAGAATACCTGATCTAAAATTTTTTCTCCAACCCCATCATCTCAATAAAATTGAAAGGAATCACACCATTTCTATTATGCTTAGTCGTCGCCACATTACTTTTTCTCACTTATAAAACAACATGTCTATTATGCTTCAATTAATGTTTCATTATGATGTTTAATTTATGGAATGAAATAGTTGGATCATCACTATATTACAGTGATTTTCTTAATAAAATAAAAATTTCACTTTTAGATTTTCTACTTAACAGGCTTGAAAATTAAATTCTTTCCTTTGACCTTCTACATTCATGGAAAGGTCCATTTTTAAATAATGTCGCCATTCTAAAAGTAGTGGTCCTATCAGATTTTCAATCTTGGTGCCCATTTAAATGTTTCCAAAACCACACATGTGATCGATTTTAAATCTCTTTAAAAATGTTCAAAAACCAGGTTTTACCCTCGACACGTGCCAGTCGAGGTTATGCTCTGCCTAATAAAAATAAACTATCACGAGCTCAATGGTACTCAATGATTTCCAATACAAGTTAGAATTTAGGATTTATAAATATTTTAAAATAAAATAAAAGATATATTATTATTTTATTTTCGACAAAAAACTAACTTCAATTTCTAGAACACGCCAACAGACATTAGGCCATTTCTAAGCGAATATTGACTCCCTATGTTCAATGGTGGCATATGATTTTGGATCAGGACACCACATTAGAAGTTCAAATAACCAACATGCAAAATTATTTAATCAACCTCATAAAACGATCAGAAATATGTTCCAGCCACTTTAGGCTTCATAATTACGTGATGTCTCAGAGCCTGGTCACAAAATAACCCCCCAATAGAAAAGTCATTGAATTGTAGGGTATTTCATTACTCCCGCATTTTAGGGATTTATAACCTCTTAAGAAAAAGCCTACACTCAAGAGATGAAAAATGAGTTCACTAAGGTTGTTTGTGCTACTTACATGAACAAACAACATAAACCATTGAGATAAGCCTATCTTATTTTTACCTTCTTCTAGTAAAACCTCGTCAAATATAGGGAACATGTTTCTTTATTTGCGACAAGAGGGGAAGCCTAAGAACTATGATCCATTTGAAATCATGGGGTCTAGAAGAATTCTTCCATACTAAGCTGATGTAGATACAGATAGAATCCCAAAGTTTACATCCACCCTTGTATAAATAGTGTTAAAGCCTCCACATGTTTTATTCATTTAGGGTTGACGTTAAACATTCAGTGGTTTTTACGAGTGAAATAGTGCTGCCCAAGAGCAATCATTGGGTGTTACGAGGCCCTCTATTTGTATCATTTTGTAACCAAATCATTTTCGGAAGAGAAAACACTACAACAGTCACTAGTGGAATCTCCTCTATTTAGGAATTTTAGATCTATATCTCATACCACAAGAAACATTACAGGGATCTTACTATACGACGCCGGAACAATCCCAAGGATGAGTTTTTCCATGATTCTACTTCGTGCTACATGGGTTTCCCATTCAATGTAATGAAAAAACATTTTTTACCATCATGGAAAGACTTCATCATTTTCCAAATATAATCAATCTGGGTATGACGGGAAGTAGTCCATACCAAGAATGAAGTCATAAGGCCATAACACGGTGTCTAGGAGATCCCAATCACAACCCTTGCCTTCGGGAGTTAGGTCACAATATTAGTGATAGTGTGAGACCTACAGGTCTCTTATATTATAATTCTCTAAGTGTGACATTCATTTAAATGGTATAATAGGAAACTTGAAGTATCAAATAGAACTCACATAAAAAGGAGAATTAATCCAATCTATTTTTATTAAAAGGACATCCAAAATAAAATACACATATCATATATCAAATTGTTCTTGAATATTCTTGGTCATAACCCATGATGGAATGTATCTATCCTCGCTCACATCCTCTATCTATATATCCTTGTCATGGACGACTTGGTTGTGGTGGTGGAAAAGATGCAAACTGCCTTCCACCTCCTGATGATTTTCCAACTCCTCTACAACATCCACCTTCTTGTGAAGATCTGTTATCCATGAATTGTCTCTTCCATGGAATCTCATTAGCTGGCTCCATCCCAAAATCATGGCGGCTCAGACAATCTCTTGCCTGATTCCTCCAACAGTTTCATGTGTAGCACCACCACTCAAGTGGATGATCTGATTCTTGGCGCTGCTCTTGCGCTACAGACCCATGTGTTTGTGTTTGGGAGTGGAATTCCTAATACTCCACAATAATGTCACATGTTGTCCTCTTAATCAAGAAGATGCCTCTTCCTGGGGGCCTTTGCTACAGGTCACATCCATCGTCCCATTATCCCTAAAAATCTTAACATATGTGTCTTGATCTAGCACGCAAGCATATGATAAAATGGTAAGGGGTATCACAGACACCCTAATCGCTAGGAATAGTCCCCGCTCAAAAGTTTGGGAAATTATGTAATGGTATCACACAATATCAATAGATTAGTGATAATGATTAGTGAATCATACTGATTACTCTACTTCCATCATTCTTACGTGGTGTAGGTGCAGAAACTCGTGTATATTCACAGACTGTAACATCACCAGAAAGAACCCTTCCTTGAAGTGGTGGTCAATGTCTATCCATGTTAGGGTCGCCTCATCATGCATCTAGATCGTCAAGCTCCACAATCTCCCCTCTGATCCTTGATGAAGGATCTCTACGAATATTTGAATTTGTTCGATAGGTGTCTTCACTAGGTGGAATACTTGCGTAACTACTTCTAGCCAATCCTTGACCACCTTGGGCTCAATATCACCCCTGAAACTATGAGGTCTCTCCTCTAGAACTTGTGTAGTGCACACCGACTATGTACATCATCTACTCATATCGCTGGTGGGACCTTTTGGTCGATGGGTTATGGTACCACTACTGCACCGCCTGGTATTGCAATCTCTGGTACAATTCCCTACACTAATGCCTCATCGCATGGGAGACCATCCTCATTGTCTAGTTCTTGAATCTAGACTAGAAATCATTTTTGAGGCATCGATATATGGATCAAATAAACTAGGGGTTAATTGTATATCATTAGAGATGAATTAAGAGGGACACCAAAAGCATAAAATATTCTTATATTATGCATGTACAATTCATTTCCCGATGACCATTTTACTAATGTACTGAGGTGAAAAATAAGGTTATCTGAGTCCCAGTGAATTGATATGTTGGCTTCTACAACAATACTAGAAACTATATCTTATGAATCAAAATGAAACATTTCAAAACTATCATGATGCAACCTAAACATAATATCACAAACCCTTGTTCCAAAGGTGGAACTGATCCAGCTATGTTACCAATTTTTCATGACCAGTCCCCCTGAGACCGTATTGTTACTAACCCAAGCCTCCATTCTAATAGAAATCGTCTGGAAACTAGAATTGATGGAATTATCCTAAATGTGGGAGGAATTTTAAGAGTACCTATACCAACCAACTATCACAAACCCATCTCATAATGTTGAAACAAGAAACACTATATTCAACGAGTAAGAAAACCCCAACTTGATTACAACATAAAATAAATTACAAGGTAGAAAACTCGGCCAGTATAAAAACCCACAAAGTAATGATAGAAAACATGTAAACTACATGGTTTCTGAATCACGTCCACTAAGAACCCTACCTGATGGCAGGTGGAGGGTAACTACATGAAGTTGTAGTAGTACGCCTCGTTTGTCTGCTCTCACTGAACACCACCTGGTTCTGGTACCCCTGGATGTAATCGAACTGTTAGTCATTAGTACATGACAACACACATGTGGGAAAATCCATTGCATGGGTGAGTAAAATAATACTATGTAGGGGACCCCTGAAACCACAATGTTAAAAAAAGCGTAACCCCGCAAGGAAATGCACAGTCATATCTACGCAGGTATATTCCCATATATATACCATGGTTATGTAGATATAATCATCTCATCCAATGAGAATCATAAGGTCCAATCCTTGTTACTATCATTAGTATTCTCACTGAATATTCCTAATGTAATCTAAAAACCTGGAGAACACACTCAATGAGCATATCCATCCCATATGGAACTGTCCGATAGATATACTCACATTTGTAAAAGTCTACCATTCATGATGGAACGTACTAGATAACATTCCCCATTGGGAGAATTCTACTATATTATGCTCTATTAGCTGACACAAGAGGTTTAGTCATCCCAATCATGCACTCGTTGCAAGACTAAGGAACCCTAAGTGAAGATGCCCACTCCTTTCCATTGTGATCAGTTGAGGGATCACTGCCCCAGACTAACATGGGATTCCTTATTATCTATTATAGGGAGTTTCACTCACCTCAGTGCATCAAAGGATAACATTATCCTATATATGTATCAATCTATTAAAGTGGATGGGCCAACACCATGTAGTTGTGTCCTACAGTTGAGAGAGATCCAACTCATATGGAGGACCAGTTCCTCATCAATACTCGGTGATTGGGGAGTACTACTCCATAAGTGAGGTACCATGTCTAGGTTCAAATTGGGGAGTAATACTCATGAAGGACCTACTCCTTATTATGATAGAGGATTACTACATCGTTTATAGAGGATTTACACCCAACCCAGTTGGTGAGTACTACTCAATGACTAGAGGACTCAAACCATGGTACTACGAGAGTAATAACTCTGTCATTTTATTTGATATGGGGGACCCACACCCTATTAAGTTATGGGATTACTGACCCGAACCAAAAGACCCACTCCCTTGTATGATAAGGGAGTACTAAATCTGCTGGAACAATGCATATTGAGGACCCGCACCCTAGAACGATAGTAGAGTAATTTCTCCATAGTTAGCAATCCCACTCCCTAGTACTGCAGGGGACTATCTACTCTTCCATAAAGAACATCTCTGAGAACCAGGGCCCTAGTCCTTCAGAGGAGTAACACCCCCAGAGGAAACTACCTGAATGAAATAATCACACACCCCTAACATGAGGAGTCCCATATCAACCTATGTCGAGGGATAAGGACTACCCATTCCCTGAGTCATTAAAGAAGTAATCCTACATTCATCACATCAGGAGAACCACCTCGAATCTTCTCGAAGTTTACTTGTATCGGGAGGGACTAATCTTCAAATCAATAGTTCATCCCCTAAATTCCTCAAAAAGGCACATAGAGTATCTCAAATGTTTTTTCTCTTAAGAATGATCCCAACGCCACATAAATCTCACCAATCATATACTGGTTTTAATAATACTGGGGTTTTAGTAGACATGGGACGGTTGTGTCTAGGCCCAGTCTGACCTAGTCAGACCGACCCTACCAACCCTACCTGAGGATCCCACATGTCCCATCCTGGTTTGACCGACCTGAACAGACCTGGTTTTCTGTTGGGATGGCCTGTTCCTACCAGGACACTAGTCCTAGCATAGTGGGCCTTGCTGGACCTGACCCGGTTTGGCCGTGGGTCCAGCAGGCCTGGTCACCTAGTGCGCGGTTCAATCTGACCCGGACTGCAACAAGTTTTCCCCCTTTTCCCAACCTGGTCCTCCCAATATCCTGGTTCATGTCTCCCATGATGAATCACTTGGAAGGAATGTCTCCTCTATCCCATATTCCTGCTGGGCCTCAGGTTCGATCATGACGTCGTCGACAGGCGTCAACCTCACCCTAATCTCGCCCGCGGACATCACTGGACAGTGTGCCAGCTCATCATGAACCAATCACTGTTGGACACTCCATATATGTGGTCGGGTGGACGTTTCAACCTCCTCTAGCTTGTGGCCTCTCTACTGTATCACCGCAGCCAAAGCCAACTACGACATCTACCAATTGTCGCCACTGGCAGTGCCTTCCGTGGACAACTAGGTTCACTCCGATGGTCCGTTCGTGAAACTATCTACGCCTCAGACATCCTTGGGGAAGCTTCTTACCAACTACGCCCTCAATTTTTTTCCATCAAATTGAAGGATTGGTCAAGAATAACACATGAATGCCCAACACTAGAAGAATCTGGGCCTTGACCATGTCGTCCTAATTTCAATGTGTTGGATTTTTAGAAATACGTGTATGGAAGATTATGATTCTAGAAACAATCTATCCCTAAAGAAAAAAAATAGAATGAAAATACACTCCCATAGGAACAAGAGACCATCATATCAATCTATTCATTGTTTAATCCATGTTGATCATTTAGAAAGATGAACAGGGCATTTAAATTTTCAAAATATAAAACCCTTATTTGGAGAAGCATCGATCAGTGGGAAGGCTCGTCACTCATGGGGATCCGTTCATGCATATTCATGATCTTTTCAAAGTCATTTGCGTTCATTGTTCTATGGTCGCAGATCCGTTATCTGAGATTTCGTTTCCTATTTCTGATTTTCTAGCAATCTCCATTGAAGATAATTATCTCGTCTTTTTTTTCTAAAGAATTACAGATCTAAATATGTTTCTCCAACACTTTCATCTCATTAAAATATAACTGTATCACAACTTTTCTGATCTATTTATTCATCACATCATTACATTGTTTAATTTATGATACTTCATTTTTATTATGCTACAGTTATAGAGTTGTAACATTGTTCTCTTATTGAATAAAATAGTTAGTTTAATGATGTATTGTGAAAAAACAATTATT
Source organism: Viscum album (assembly GCA_963277665.1). Classification (NCBI taxonomy): domain Eukaryota; kingdom Viridiplantae; phylum Streptophyta; class Magnoliopsida; order Santalales; family Viscaceae; genus Viscum; species Viscum album. Next base: position 32,987,407 of record OY728159.1, read on the forward strand.
TTTGAATAAAATAATCATTTTTAGTATATTTTATTTTTCATAAAACGTCTGAAAATTAAATTTTTCCCTCAACCCAAGCCTATTGATATTATGTTCATTCTTAGGTGATGTCTTCATTTTAGACGCAATTATTCCCTTGTATTTTCAATCCGAGTACTGTTTTAGATGTTGAAAAAACCGCACATGTGCTCCTTTTTAATTCATGTAAAACATGGTCAAAAAAAATCATTCACCCTTGACCCACGCCGGTCGAGGTTAAAATCCTCCTAATGGAAACACACACTTACCAGCTCAACAGAACTGTAAAATTTCTAATCCCAGTTACCCTTTAAGATTTATAAGTATTTGAAAAAAAAAATTAATACTTAACTATTTTAATTAGGACCAATAACTAACAACCACTATTGGCCCATGTCGACCAGTGTTAGGCCAACTCTATGTGAATCATGTTGCTTTGAGATCAATAGTACACTAATATATTTGATCCTAACAGAACTATAAATGTTAGAAAAATTTAACTGCGAAATTATTTAATGAACCTAAAAATGATTAATAATAAGTTCTGGAAATTTTGTTTCTCAGAATTACTGGTTGTCTCTGAGGATGGTCTCAAAATAACCCCCCATGAATAAAATCATGGAATTATATAGTATTACAGAACTTATTTTTTAATTATTTTTTTAATATATCGAAAAAATTCTATATTTTCAAATTTTATGGTTTGAAATTTTAAGAGTTTCAACTGACATTTATAAATTTTCATTATATGTGTATAATGTATTGTTCAAGAAATAAGCCTTGAGAAAATAATTTATTATTATTAACTAAATTCCCCCATGTATGTCATTTTTTATTAATTTATTTTATATAAATTCATAATTTTCTGTGCAATACTCTATGTGTTCTCACATGATTCAATTTAATGATTTATTTTATGAATAAATTTCAACTACTCCTAAAACATATTTGTAAATAATTTAATTATAAGTTTCATTGTATATATATATATATATATTATTCCCTTTCAAAAATTATATTTTAAAACAATATTTGGAAATTTTGAGAAATAAGTTTTTTTATGGATATCTCAATTGAAAAATGTCATATTATAATGTTATTTTAAATTTGTAACTTAGACAATATAAACATACTAAGGAATGATGGGTGAACCCAAAAATAAAGGGACTTATTTCATCAAGTCTTATTTAGACTCTATATATCATTTAATATTCTTTAATTCCTAATTGATTTGTTTTTTTATCATTTTGATATGATTTTCTAAAAAATCCCAGAAATTATCACAATGAAGAAATATTTTGAAAATATATTCAAAACTAAATTTTTGAAACTAAAAATGTATTTCAGGAATTCAAAATTTTTTAATGGTTTATAACTAATGTTTTTTCTAGTATTTATGAAAAATAAAAAAATTGATTCTAACTTACTCATATGTATAATTTTTTTTTCTAAAAATATTAATGTATCTTAACATTAAATTTATTTTTTATTAAAAATAAATGTATTTTTAAATTTAATGGATTCATTTCGGATAATATTTTAATTTTTTTATTTTTTTTAACAGAGCTCTTTATTCAAAATCCTTTATCTGAAATTTTTCACTCCAAAAATATTTTCATAGAATTGTTTCACATGTATTAGTGGTCAATATGAGAAATTATGAAGATATGATTAGAATAATATATGGTGAAAAAAATTTAAGAGTTTTGTTAAACCTCATTTGTTTTTTAGAAGGTGTCTTATTTTGTAAAATATGTTCATAAATCTATAATTCACTATAAATAAAAAGATATTGGGATTTTAACAAATCATATTAGATTAGAAGTTGAAATAGGAATCATTTGAGTATCAAATCCTAATGTTAATTCATATTGATATAATGAATTGAATATAAAATTTAGTAATTTTTTTTGAACCCAACCATATAATTGGGGTCTTGGGTATCCAAGTTCATATATGTGAAATTTATTTAACCTATAGAGAATATTTTGAAATCATTTAAGAGAAATGTTGATTTAGAAAATTTCTGTTACAAATTGGATATTTGATTTTATGTTATTTAGGTATTAGGGAAAAGTTTTATTACAATGTCACCATGTGATATAAAGGACGAATTTAAATGCATTCAAGGGTTTTCTATTTTCTGATTTAGGGTGTCATTGAAGACATGATTACCCATGCAAAATTACAATATTAAGAACACCATCAAATGTATTCAATAGTCAAAAAATTAATATTCTAAGGACACAATTTATTTATGGGGGATATAATGTAGAATTTCAATATTCTTATCATTTTTTAAAATGAAGGATTTTTAAATGAGTATCTTATCAAGTAAAAAAAACTACAGTATATTATTTTGACAAGGAATATTTTATAAAACCAAATTAATTCCAAAATAAACACCCTAATTTAATCAATACATTAATTTAATATATCCATACTTTAAGAATTCTACATTAACAATATTTTAATTTTTTTTATAGTAAGTAATATTTTGTTGAATACAATTTAATAATAATTTATTATTAGTATTTTTCATTTAAAATGATATATATATATTATAATTTTTTTGATTCTTTACTTATTGGTATTATTATAATAAAATAAATCATTAGTGATTTAGAATTATATGGTAAATATTAATTCAAATAGAAATATAACATTTATTGAAAAAAATAAATATTTCAATAATTGTAAATGAATACAATTATAAATGAGTTATATTAATTTGAATAATATATATTAAATTTTAATTTTTAATGATAATTCAATGTTTACGTCAATTTCGAAAGAAATATATGAGATAATAATATAAATATTACTATTATGTATTTATATATATTTGGTATGAGAATAATGAAAATTAATAATATAGATAGATATTTTAATATATTTTCTAAATAATAATACATATATTATTGAAGAAAATTATACACTTTTTAATATCATATAATTATAATTTAAATTAATTATGTAAATGTATAATATATTCATGAATATATTTGAGGATGAGGGACGGAAGGTCATGTGAAGGTTATCCACTTCATTCATTTGGGTAATAAAAATTACACATATCCCATAAGCGTATTCTTCATATATATGGTAATGGTCATCACAAAAGAGCTAATGGATCCCTGTGGTCATATATATGTTAATTAGTTTTCACATAATGGAATTTTAAATATGAATAGGTACCTAAGAAACTTTGTAAGGCTCACAATCTCCCAACATAAGGGCCAGTCAGCATCTCCCTATTCATGTATTGGATAATATCAAAATCATTAATGTTTAGATTATATTTTAAATTGGTTAAGTCATGGTAGGTGTTAAGGTGGGAGTTATATAAGGGTAATGTATAAATCTGTTATAAGTGTGTAATATTCCAACTAGTGAATTAGTTATTCTTATTTCATTTATAGATAATATAATTTATCGTTAACAATATATATTGGATGTTTTTAAACATAAAATAATTTAGTTTTATGCAATGAACAATGCTGAAATCCGTCGTCTTTCTCCTCCCACATTCAATATCGAAAATAAATGTAAGTATTTGAAGGTTATATATGAATATTCTATATAAATTTTTTTTTTAAACATATATAATTAAAATTACATGTTTGGAAGAATAAATAAATGATCAAATAAAAAATAATAACTCCCTTAATATTAGAATGTGTTAAATTTATAAGACTTAGTGGACAAGAAAATATAATTCTGGGAATCCACTATTATACAATGTGTTACATCCTATAGAATAATAAATAAATATTAGTTTATATTTTATAAAAATATTGATAGTAATATATTCTAAAGGGGAATATTTATTGTTATTGATTATGATGAAGTCCTTAATTAGATCATATGCTATTATAGTGCATGTTTTCTAGTTGGGGGGGAGAGAGAGACCATGATAGAGTAATATTTTTTGAATTATTTTTCTAATGGAATTATACATAGAGAAATTTGGAAGTTTTCATTTAGAATTATCTCTTATGGTAGTGTTTTTTTAAATATGGTGTAAAATTTACTATAACCCTCAATGTAAAATGATAATAAATTGTAGATGTAAATTAGAATTTTTTAAAAAAGTAATAAGGAATTGATGTTTTATATTTAACAAGTAAGAGGAAAATGTCTTACATGTATCATTTTCTTTTTTTTCAAAACAAATCCTCCAATTTCTGGTAATTAAAAGTTCTCAACGAATTATCTTCCTTTAAACTGTTTTAATGGATTCTAAAAGACACCCTTATCAGGGAGTTTTTAATTTAAGTAAAGTATGAATTTTAGTTTAAGGAAGTTTTAGGTTATCATTTAGTGAGTAAAGAAAAATATTTCCAAACATGCTTCTTTTAGTTAATATAAACATAAGATTATTGGTTATAAAAATCCAGGGTTGCAAAATCAAGTTGATTCTACATCTATTTAAAAATATCATTTTATGTGTAGAAAGTTTATTTAAACCATATTTACTTATAAAATTAATTTTTTATGAATTATATTCTATCAAGGATGGAATTTATGATTAATTTATTATACATCAACACACTATTTCCTCATCTAATTTCCATTTTTTCTTTTATAATTATTTTTAACGATATATGAAAATAAAATTTCTGTTTCTCAAAAACCATATAAGTAATTATATAAATTGTAGTATTTAATTAATATAATGATATATATATATATATATTCTATTGGAAAATGATCATTTAAAACAGAATTGTTATTGATTATAAAATAAGAATTTTATGTAAAACCCATTTTAAAAAATGTAATTCTAAAAATTAATTATTATAATTTTTAATTTTGAATATGTAAATATAATATCGCATTAGTAGTTAACACAAATTGTAAGGAACATTGTGTACTAATTGGCTAGTAGGTCCTATATATCCTTCAATGTCCTAAGATTCCTCATGGTTTTTCTTTATAATGAGGAAAAATGTTTTCTTAAAAATTAAATTTATTTATTTATTGAGAAGTATTTTTAAATTATATTGAAATATAATGATTTCAAATTTTAAACTGAATTCTAGAATTTAAAAAATATTAATATCTTTTAATTTAATGTTTTTTATATTAGTTTACTATTTACACCAAGAAATATTCTAACTACACATTTGTATAAAAATTAAGTACAAAATTTCAATTATTTTATAAAGTTAAATTAAATTTATTTTGAATATAAATATCTAATAAAATTTTATGTATTTTTTTTAATGAAAACTATTATCAAGGAGTTTTCAATTATTTAAAAATTGAACATTCTAAAAAACACTTAATAGTTAATTTCACACACACCCCATGTTTTTATGATATTTATTTTCATAATTATTTACTATGAGTATGTGAAATTATGTATGAATGACTATCTTCAGAGATGAGTTCATAAATTTTTTAATGTCCTGTAAAATATAATTTAATTGATTAGAATGTGTATTATTTTTTAATTGAATTTCCAAACCCTCTAAATATCTAGAATAAAATTAAATTTTGTTTTTTCTGACTCATATTGTATTATAAGTTGAAATTTGATTTATTTATGTCACATATTCTTATACATTTTCCACGTAAAACAAATAAATGTAAAAAATATTGTTATTTGACTTAGCACCTGGAATAGAAGTTTCGATTAGGGGCATCAATGATTCTATATAATTTATGGTTACTATGGAAAATGTGTTTAAAATATAAACCACAAAATGTATTATTTCAATCTTGTTTTCATGTATTAGTGTAATATTCAATGATATATAAAGTATGATGAATTTATTAAGGAATTACAAGAGATAATAGTCAATAGAAAAATATTTAAAATATATTTTTTCAATAAATATATATATAGGGATGCATAAACAACAAACTAGAGTTTATTATAATTAAAAATGATTGACTGGTTTCTTATGAATCCTTAATATTAATGATTAATGACCTAAAATATACGACTCATAATTTTGTTTTAAAACCATTAATATTGAAAAAACATAGAAAAGATATGATAATAATCAGATGAAGGAATTGGAATTCAAAAATTTAAAATATGCTCTCTTGAATGTATCACCAAGGGAGTCCTATAGTTTTGTATAAAAGGAAGCTATGTACAAGTTACATAAAGAAATTTGAGATATTACATAAAAATTTAGTTGTGTATTGTGAATTATATTTTCTACATGGAATTTCTTAATAGGATTAAGTCTCCAATTCCACAATTTTATAAAAGAATATGATGGACCTTACACATGTATGGACCATTTGTGATGTAGTGCTCAATCCTAGATTTTCTAGTTGGGTTAGTCTCTCCAGATTCATGATAATAGGAAGAAGGTGTTAAAGAATTAGAAAAATCAACCGGTGAATGTTAATTATAATAATCACACGGTGGAATATTTTAATCGTGATCACATAGAAGTTATGAATCCACAATCAAATATAATATATTTTATAAGTATAACTCATTTTTTTGAATTTAAATTTAATTCCAAACCTATAATATTTTATCTAAAATCAAAAATAGAAATTTATAATTTACAAATAATATTTTTTGAAAAAATTTAATTCCTAGGAGAATGTAACATAATGTAAGAGTTATAATACAAAAAAATTAAAATATGAAAACCCAAACACTAAAACCCAAAAAATCTTGTGGTTTTCCATTCTCCGCAACATATATCTCCAAAGATTTATTTATATTAAGAAAAAAATTCAACTCATTAGTCATCAATACCCACCCATAAAACATTTCCCCCCAACTCAAAAATCATGTTTCACTATAATTCGTGCACTTAACCGCTCAAGAATCTATCCTAGAAGACTCTATGACTCTAAGATCCTTTGTACAAGCTTTAACATAATTCCATTCATTGTATGAGTTTCCAATCCTTCCATTTCCTATTAAATTAATATTTCTATATTATCATTTAAAAATATTCTCTATTTACTGATATTCTTTTAAATCCAATGATTTATCATCAAATTAATAAATTTTAAACTATATAAAACGTATTTCCTAACATTATATAATTATCCTATGACGTTACAATATATATGGCATGGTTATCAATCCCATTTAATGCACTATTTGTGTAATAATTTCGAATTAATTTATATTTCAATGTGAACATTTATTTTACTATGTATTTTTATGTTACCTATAATATTATTAATGTGATATCACTATTTCACCTCATTATAAATGTAATATCATATGAAATAAATGGTCCTTAAATTTTTTTGTGGAATTATATATTTTTTTCTTGAAGAAGGATTCATTTTATGAATTGTGATTTAGATTAGTAATATGTTTGTTTAAATATATTAGTGATATGTGTTTGGAAATGAATTGATAATTAACAGGTGTAATCGACATTCATGTCATTTTTTGTGAATGGATTAGTGGCCTTTTGTGATTTTTATAGCTTAATCAGGCCTTGTTGTGACACCTTAGTATTGTTATTATAGCATACAATGAGGGATGCTTTGGCAAGTGGATGAGGGGATCATTATTTGTCATGCATGAAGAAAAATTAAATGGGGGGCTTATATATAATGTTTCACTTTCAAGGGGTATCACACTATGATGATGACTCTTATATAGTCTTTTAAGGAATTTTATGTAGTTAGTCATTTTGTAACCCTTATTTCACACCATAATGAAGTTTTCTAAATGTCAATCCCTCTAAATATTTTGGCTAGACTATGACATAATTTGATACACCTATAATTTTTAAGTTGAATAGACACATCATGCAACGATCCACCTTTTCACTCCAAGTCCATGGCCGGAATTAGTATTTTTAATTAGGGGAATGATATTGTTTCTGGTGTTTAACTCCATTGATATATAACAATCAATGGCATGATGAGAGGTCCCTTTAAACCAAATATATCTTACCCCATCCTATTTTGACCCTATATGGTGGGGGTTATTTATTTTGATATTTTCAATTCATTATAGATATGTTATTCATATCCATTCATGGATACTAGATCAAATTTATTACAATTGAATTTGATTAGATTTTTGGATTGGGATTGGCATTCATTTCACAAGTGAATGGTGGAATTATGTTGGAAAAAAGGGGCCTTTCCCAAAATGTTAAAACATAGTTCTAGATGGATAAACATTCAATATTCTATTTGGTTTATTTAAAATTGGTTTCTCATATGTGTTATTTTCTATTATTCCCCATCATTTAAATTTGAATTATTAATTATAAATTTATATTATTAATTATTTATTGTATATTCCATCATATATGAATTATGGTGGTCATATAAGCCTAGATAACGCATGTATAGGCTTTCAAAATAATTATTGTATATTATGTTTCATGGTAACTCCTATGTATAGGTTGGTGGAACCTCTCATATGATTTTAAATTCAATATACATAATTCCTTTCCACATTGTGTATTTAATGGGATTGATTAGTGGGCTTTTAACCTTGAGGAACCAATATAGAGAGAAATGTTGGCATTGAGCCTCCATATGTCTGAATATGTTCACATTTAAACTTATGGTAATTTTGGATCACTCAAAGATTGTGTCCCCACATGGATGAGATGTTGGTTAAGTTGATGAAAAATCATGGGTGAGTCTCGGGGTTATATATTAAGATGAAGGTATTCTATGTGACTCTCCTATGATAATTGGGATGGATGTAGAGGATTAGACATAGTGGAATGAGTTATATGTGCTTTCATCATAGGATTGATTTTTCAGATCCTCTTGTGGCTTGATTAGTGATTAGTGTGATTTATGATTTAGATGATTGATTTTGGACCAGATAGAATATTGTTGAGGGAATTCCTCAAAGGGTGGTGGGATGATAGATTTTCCATAGATATGTGAGACGAGACCATTGTGTGGGTAGTGGTAAATATTAATGGCATGTAATTGGGTTTTGAATAGATTGAGATATATGGAATATCAAATTTTTATTACATAACTATTCATCTCATGATATAAAAGAGAGTATCTTTTCAATTTCAGCTTCAATGGAAAATGGAAATTAATAACAAAAAATTTAAAACATTCTTTTAAGTCCAATTAATATAAATCTTAATGAGTTTATACTAATTTATATTTAATTAATCTCCTTACCTGATAAGATAAATTATGGGAAAGGGCTGAGCATGAAACCCAATAAGAGAATTAAGAAAGACATGTAAAACGTATGATCTTTAGGAATATCAATAAGAACATAAGGAATAATGATAAGGAATGATAAATATGCATATAAAAATAAATATAACAAGAATAATAACATTAAAATATGGATACAACATTTAAATGAGACATTCTTAATCATGCCACCATGGATTATCATCAAATTATCATCATGTGAAATAATTGAGGTTATTCACCAGGGTATCGTAGAACATGTCATATCTAAAGATTAAATTATTTACCCAATTAATTAGATAACTAATAGCATGAACCCATCATATGTATTAATTTCATGAGATCCATGTAGATCATAATAATCCATTTTATTAATAACCAGTGGATAACAAATAATGGGTTTCTTATAAATAAATATTGGCATACAAAAGTACTCAAATACATGATCATCATTTCATTTTAAACCCACAAAATCATATATGATTTTCATATATGTATATACTAGAATTTAATAGACATGTTCAAATCATGTTTAATAGCCACTAAAAATAAAATAGGAGTGTGTATTAAAAAACAAAAATTTAATTTTACCAGGTGAAAGATGAAACATTGAGAATAAAATTTGACATGTTGATAAATATATGACATAGTTATAAAAAATGGTTAAATGAGAGACATATGTTTATACAATTCATAAAATACTAATCATACATTATTGAGATAATAGAATTATTAGTGAAATTAATTTTTATATCAATTGGAACACACATCAAAAAAATCTGTAATGGAAAGGAGAAGCATAGATTTACCTTACCATGAAGAGTTGTTCCCAAAACATGAGGAGGGAACCTTGGGGGCCTGAAGAAACCCTGGGGGGACTAATTTGGAAGTAAAATGACCATAAATTCTTGGTAGATGAATTTGGAGTGAATTTAAATTGACAAATGGGTGGGTATTTATGGGGGAAGGGGAGGGATGGTTTAATAATTTCTAAATATAGGTATTGGAAATCTAGGATAAGGTAAATGAAAAACAATTGGAATACCCTAGGGTTATTCTCATCGTAATTAGAATTTTGGTTATATTACATTTTATTTTACTCTATTAGAACCAAACATCATTTTTAAATACTTCTTTTGGAATGGAAAATTAAATATCCCACAATGTAATGTTTAAAAAAATCAAAATTACCTTTTTAGAATTTTGGAAATAAACTTATAGTTTTAAAAATTAAGTAAAATATATTGAAATAGCTAATATTACAAGAATAACATATTAATTTTCATTTATTTTGTTAAATTAATTATTACATCATTATGAAAAAATATATTATTTCATAAAATAAATTGAAACCCTAAACTTAAATTATTTAGTATGTACAAAAAATAATGTTTTTAGGAAATTATAATTATTTAATACTAACAGAATTTGGGTATTCTAATATCAATAATGATTTTAATTTTATCATAATAATTCTTCAGATATGTGTTTTTTATTTTTCAAATTTATAAATCCTTATTTATTATAAAAAGTACTTTTTTGGCCTAATCACATTTTTGAAATTTATAAAAAAATTATAATGCCATTATAACACTATTTAAGAATATATTATTTAAATAAAATTGTTTTAAAATAATAGTTCATTAAAACAAACATGATTCATATTATTTTGGATTAATATATAAATTTTATAAATTTTATAGAAACATAAAATTAGTTTTTACTAGAATACAAATATCAAATTATCAAATCCATCTCAATTAAACTTCTATTTTATGAAGAAACAATTATTAATATGAATTGAAATAATAATAATTTTATTTAAAACTAGTATATTCCACTTTAAGTTACTATTTCATGGACATGTTACCCCTTATTACACTCACACACGCCTCAAGATCAAGGTGTGTGATTGTGGTAGTTTCATGGGGTGCCTCACCAACATCGATAGAGTGGTAATCTCCACTAACATGAACTTCCTCAATAAGATATTTCATTCATTCTTCACTTGTTAAAGATCATATTTTAATTGGTCAATGGTGAACCCTATTGAAAATACCTCCCTCCCTTGTTCTAACAAATGGGCTTCAAAGGACACGACCCTAATGGTTGAGGCCATTGATTATCCTTTATGTATAATTTATACTTTTCCATCACAAATTATAATCTCTAATTATAGATATAAAATTTTCAATAATGGTATTATTTACAATGTTCACATTTAAAAATGATCATATAATGGTCGAATACCAATAGTCATATTTTCCTTTATACCCTATAAATACAACTTCATTCATTCACTCGAAATTCACTACAATTTCTTAATTTTATATTTTTGTTCATAATATGTTTATTGTTTTACTAATATTTTGTTTTATTTATATAGAACATACTATGTTGGGATGATTCTAGTTGATATTTGAGGTCTATAAATTCCTATTTTACTCATTCCATTTTATATCTTTTGTCCAATTGTAATTTTTGGCATTTTAAATATTATTATACCTGACAAATGTTTAGATTTCTACTATGGAGATAAAATTTCATGGTTTTATATTTTTTTAGTATTATATTTTTTTAATGACACATTTTTTCAGGATACATATATCATATAGAATGTATGGTTTGTCACATTCTTCCCCCTTAGGATATTTCATTTTTAAAATTTCAACTTTCGATCTCAATTAAGAATAGGTGAGGGTAATTCTATTTCTTTTTCTCCTCTAACTCTCATGTCGCTTCTTCATATTTTTAGTTCCTCCACTACAATTTGACTACGTGAGTAGTCCTGTTTCAGAGCACCTTGTCTGTAAAGTCCCAAATCATCACAAGATTCACCTCATAAGAGGGGTCGGGTTTTAGTTGTACCACCTCTATATTTTGTACTTGTGAGGGATTAGGAATACAATACCTCAAGAGAGATACATGGATTAAATAATTAAATTGAGATAGAGTTAGTGATTTTTCTAGATGAAAGGCCACAGATCATATGTAATCAAGGATTTCATAGTATATATTTCATTGTTGTTCTGTCGAATCTGGGTAGCCAATATATGTTATTGGATGAACTGAACATTTTCGGCCATCTCACGCACAATATCTGGCCAATTTAATTTCCATGAACCAACTTAATCTCAAATAGTATAAGCTATATATCACTTCTTATATATAAATTCACTTAGTGATATTTGAATACTATAGTATAATATATTTTTTTCTATAAGAACTAAAATAATGGGAGGTGTTGATCTCATCCACCTCTAAATTATATTGATCTTGTTCTCAATATTTTCTCGAGTGTCTGAATATTACTTTAAAACTGGACATCATTTTTGCGGATATAGTTTATACTGAAATTCAATTTCTTATTTAGAAAATGTAGAATATATCTCTAGAATTTTTTTGTTAACCTTGGATTGTGATCTAAAATGATAGTATTTCGAAACCCATGAATCCTCTCCACTTCCTTTTATTATATATTGGAATGTTGGACCAAGTGAAATCCTCCTGAATTGTGATGAAATGGGCAGTCTTGGTTAGACATTCCAATGTAACCCATATCTTATTATTTCATATGGATGTTAAAGAGAAACCAATGATGAAGTCAATAGTTAAATTGTCCCACTTCAATGTTGGTATGTATAGTGGTCAGAATACATATTTATTAGAAGTTTTATCACTTTGTTCACTTGTTGAAATTTTTAGAACCTTTTCATGTTTTAAAAAACCTTCATATTCGTATTATCCCACCAAAAATGATCTCAAAGTTCCCAAATCAATTTAGTTCTTCCAATATATATAAAAAATTTATTGCATTGAGATTTATCCATCTGATCCATCATTTTCTTTGTGATATTTAAAACACAAATCCTAGTATAATACTTAATTACACTTTTTTTATCAGTACTGAACTCATGAAAATTATCTTTCTTTAAAGCCTCTATCTTCTAATATAAAAATTGATATTTTCTTTGAGATTTATTGAACTTATCTAGTACCAATGTTTGAGAAATAATTTGGCAATGGGTTGATGATGTCACTTCCCTTAATTTTCCCATGTACAATTTTACTATGTCGTTGATCAATGAATCTTCTTGGCTCTGTATCATTACCAGCAAAACATGATCATTCCTACTTAACGTACCAGTGCATTTTTTTTTCTATTCTGGGGTGATAATGATGTGAAAATTATAGTATTTAAGATATCGAACTGTATACTCTATCTCCTATTTAAGTAGTTTTTTGTTAAAATAAACATCAAACAATGTCAGTCTGTGTATATATCACATATTTTCCCCTAGAGATAGTGCCTCTATATAATGAGTGCAAAAAATGAAATCCTGCTTCATCTCATGCATATGATAATTTGGCTCATGAGGCTTTAACTGTCTAGATGCCTATGAAATAACCTTATTAATTTTCATAAGTACCCACCCAAGATCTTTTGAGAGATGTATCGCTATAAATAAATAATAATTGTGTCACAGAGGGTAGTTTTAACACAACTACAATAACCAATAACTTCTTCAATTATTGGATACATTTTTCACACTGCATTGTAAATATGAATGTATATTCTTTCTGAGTAAACAATCTTAGTTGATAAGAATGACATGAATTTTTTTTCACAAACCTCATATAATATCCTGGTAAGCCAAGGAATCTAAGAATATGAGTCTCTATTGTAGGATGAGTCCACACTTATATATCATTTATCATCATATATCCAACTGATATTCATTCATTCATTAAAATGTTACCCAAGAATGATACATGTTGTAACCAGAATTATTATTTTCTGATGTTAAAAAATAGACTCTTCTTCCTATGAGTTCTCATGACAACCATTAGATGATCAACATGATCCTTGAAACGTTTTTTATATATTACAATATCATTGATAAAAACTACATCAAATTAATTAAGGTGGTACTGAAAGATTATATTCATTAAATCCAAAAATATAGAATGATCATTGTTCAAGATAAATTGAATAAAATCACTCTCAGAACTCCTATATTATGTACAGAGGAATGTATTTGGAATATATTATTTCATAAACCATAATTTATGATAACCGAATCATTGGTCAATCCTATATAACAATTTGACCCCTTGAAGAATGTAATAAAAATCATCAATCAATGGGATAGGGTACTTGTTAATCACTATGATCTTTTTATGTTATCTATAATCAATGCATTTCCCCATGAACCATCCTTTTTCATCACAAATAGATCAATTTCTCCCAAAGGAGACACAATTTGTCGGATAAATTCATTTTCCAAAATTTTTTGAAGTTATTTTTTCAATTACCCTAACTCTATGGATTCCATTCTATATGGGGTCTTTGATATTGGCTTGGATCCAGATCTGAGATCAATGGAGAACTCTACCTCTATTTCAATGATAGGTCTAACAAACAATTTATGGACTAAATCAATTTACTTCTGAATGATATGTTCATTCTCTATCTTTTTACATTCCTTTCATTTTCCCTCTTGACTGATCATCTCCACAAATATGGCTATCGGGCTACTTCTAGGAAATTCTCAATCCATGATATCCAACCTTTTAAAATTATTTTGATTTTATAACTACTGAAATTTTCTTTTCGTATATAGTTGATATTAGAAATATATATTGAAAGGAATTTTATCCTTAGTGAAATTTTGAATTACAACCTGAGAATGAATAATAGATTTTCGATGAGATTCTACTTTACTATGTTAATACAAGAGTGTCTATAAACTGTTGATGCATGGATAATTAATCCATGATTTATGATTGATAACAAAACACCCACTAGATCAAGGATTGATTATACATTCTTTTTACTAGAGGATGAATTAATGGTATTCATAGAACCAAATTCAAACAAATTACTTTATAGGTTTTAGAGCACCATGAGTGTACCTACCACAAAATTATTCAAAGAATCCACTTCATCCATCGTGTTACCAATTTCCTAACCATTATCTCATTCCCTAAGCTATGTTAAATGGTGGTTCCCCACTATTATATTCTAATTTTGATAATGATTGTTATAGTGCCCAATTTTCCCCAATTGATGCATTTAACTTACAATGGGACCTGAACCATCTTCTCAATGTCATTAATGTTGAGAAGTAAAGGGTTCAACTCACCATGATTATTTCGAACTATATGAAAATCTATTCCACACTTGTGAAACATTCTACTCTCAAATAACTAGTTCACCCAAATGATTATTACAACATTTTTTCCATGTGGAATGTTTCAATATCTTCCTTCCAAATCAATGATAAATGTTTCTCTATGAATTTGTCTCCATAGATCTCTTATTTTTATTTGATCTGTGTGGTAACATATTATCCTTAATCTATTGTTAAACCTTCATATAAATCTACACTATCCCTTAATTGTTTCCACTGTCATGATTTGAATGATTTATTCACATATGGGGTCTCATTCTATATAATAATCAACCAATTTTTTTCTTATCATCTATAACGTAGCTTTAGATTTATCAAAAAAGTGTTGTAAGTTTATCTCATAGTATCCCATCAAGTTATTATACCTCTTATTCAATTAAAATAATTGATTCCATATATTTATTCAAATCGAATGTGGGATAATTAATAAAAAATATTCCCCTAAACTCTTCCTACTCCATAATAATGATCTAACTTCTTTGTTTCATTTTTTAATCATTGTCCACCGCTAATTAGCTACTCCTTCTGAGTGGTATACTAACAAGTTGACTTCCTTTTTCTCCAAAAAACATAGTATAAAAAATATATTCTATAGATATTATCTACTGTTCAATATTCAATGGGGAGGAAGATCCACTAAAAGAAGGTGGTCATCGATTCATGAAAGAATAAATTGAAAGTTATTCCCATAAAGTGGAATCTGGTCTCTCGAAATGATTTATGTTATTGTCCATAAATCATGTTAATAGATTCATCATGCTTATAATGTATTCTATTCCATCTTCCTTTTCATTTCCATCAGTGCATCGAACAATACACTCATCATTTAAAAATGTTTAATATTTTCATATCTTATTATTTTAGAGGGATTTATTTTCATAAAACATCATTCATAAATATTTTATTAATATTTTTAATAGTAATTAAATTTTCTATATATCCTTTGTAATGATTTATAAAAATCGTGTGATTAAAAAACAATAACCCCCAGATAGTTAAATAAGGACTACCACAATTATCATTATAGAGAATCAATTTTAGTACGAGTCTAGATCAATGTGTTGTTTTCATTTGTTACCCAGGGACACAAATGTTCCAGATCCACACCCACTTGTTCGTATCCACACAAATATTTTTTTTCTCGAAAACCACATACATAAAACTTCACTAAACTACCTGGATGTTTTCCTATAATTAGACTTTTTACTAAGGTTCTTCATAATTTTTTATGTCTTAATTCCCTAAAAAATAAAAAAAATATACAAACTACAGTATGCCACATTTTTTATAACTTTTCATTAAATGATACAATGTAGATGATATTTTCATGATTAGTTTCATGGAAATAAGGTAAAAAATGCATGAAAACATGAAACATTCTTCTATATCATCGTAAAATAAATCTTATAGGTTAATACTATGTTAGATTTATTGTAGCTCATTATATGGGGATATAAATAAAAATAATGGTTTGAAAAAGAATCCATTTAATGTAAATAAGCATGATATATGTATTATATGTGATCTTGAGACTTATAAAGAAGAACATAATGAATAATGATATATATTGAAAATAATTCATATGTTAATAAACATAACATAAATCGTAACATAGAAATGTGGCTAGTACATTTAAATGATACATTCATAATTAAATCACCATGTTTTAATCACCGAGGTGACCTAAATAAAAATTACTAATGTTTTCACCAAGGTATCATATAACATGTCATCTCGAGACATAAAATTCTTTAAACAATGCATTGGAGAAATATTGGGATTCACCCTCTCTATGTTTTAATTTAATGTGTGATAGATAGATTATAATAAACCATTTTATTAAAAACCCTTGTATATTAATTAACAATTTTCATATAAAAAATGATTGGATACAAAAGAGCATAAAGAGGTTATCATTACATCATTTTGATCCAATAAAAATATTTTTTCCATATATATATAAATCCTAGATATAAAATAATTTTTTTTAATCTAGTTGAATACTCATTGATAAATAAATATAATTTTTGTTTCTAAATAAATAGGTAAATAGAATTACACTTTTAAAAGAGGATTACATGTGATGAAAATATGAAAGAATTATAAGTAAAAAAAATGGTTTCAAAAAAATGTAAAATGAGAGGGGAAAATAGAGTCCCATTAATGAAAGGATATTAATATATTATTCAGATAATATAATGTTGAAAAATGGATTTTTTTTGGAAATTTGAATTCAAACCACAAAAGGACTCTTGAATGGAAATTAGAAATGAAGATTTCCCTTGACATGAAGAGTTTATCCTAAAACAAGTGGATGAATCCTTGGAGGATTGAGGAAAACATGGGGTACATAATAGGAGATGAAATCACTAGAACAATGTTGAGGATGGATTTCGAGAGAATGGAAATAGAAAAATGGGTGGAAATTTATAGCAAAATGGAGGAATTTCTTAATAATTCTCATATATAGGTCATCGAATACTATGTTGTTGAAAATGAATAAAACATTGCATTACCCATGTTCTTTGACCATGGTACCAGAAATTTGTGTTAAATGTTATGTTATTTTAATCCATACGAAACAAAAATCTTTTTTAATTACATATTTTGGTATGGAGATGTAGTGATTCCATAAAGTACTATTTTAAAAATCAATATTTCCTTTTTCAACATTGAGAAAGTAACATATTGTATTAATATTAGAATAAAATATATTAATATACTTAATAATAATAAAATAAAATATTAATGGTCCTGTATTGTGTTTAATTAATTATTTATACAAATTGACATTAATATGATGTCATAAATTATCAAAAAACCTTAAAACTGTATTTTTTACATTTCATGATAAAATAATTTAGTTTGGAAAATTATAATAAATTCTCATTAACCTAATTTTGACGTAAGGATTTCAAAAAATGATTTTTATCTTATCGAAAAAAAATTCTACCAACATGATCATTTTATTTTTTAGGTATACCAATCCTTATTTATTAAAAATATGAGTTTTAAGGCATAATCACAATTCTGAAATTTGTAAAAAAATTCCAAGGTATTTATAAAATTATTTAATCATTTAATATTTCAATAAAATTGATTTAGAAGAATATTTCATTAAAAAATATTTTAATAATACATTGGGAAAATGAAAAAAATTATTCAAAATCTAAAAAAATATAATTATATTTATTTGCATCCAAAAATAAAATTATAAAATTCATCTAAATTAAAAATTTATTTTTTTATGAAAACCATTCATAAGTGGAATTAATTTTATATTATTTTTATTTACAAAAAAGTGTGTTACATTTTATTTAACTAATCCGTAGTCATGTATCCCCTTATCACACAATTATACACCCTAAGAGTAAGGAATGTGACAGTGGTATTTTTTTGGATTTCCTCAGATAACATTGACAATGTGATAATCTCCAGTAACATTAACTTATCAAATATGATATTTCATTAATGGTTCACTTTTTGGTGATTATAAGACTATTGTTCAAGGGTGAACCCCAAAAATGATTTCTTTCCCCCATGTTAAAACAAATAGTCTTAAGGAAGCACAATTATACAGGTTCAGGCCTTCAATCATCACTCCCAGATAAATCATCCATTATCAATAATACTTATAACACTAATAATAAATGTAAAATTATTATCCAAGGGTATAAATTACAATGTTGATATTAACAAATGTTCATATTGATCAATAATCATAAATTTTTTGAATACCAATAGTCACATTTCCCGTTATACTGTATAAATACTACTTCATTCATTCAATCATAATTCACTATAATTTCTATTAAAGATGTATTTTATTTAATAATATGTTTATTGTTTCATTAAAATTTATTTTTATTTCTATATAACATATTTTAGCAGTGATGATTCTAGAATATTGGGGCCATCTATAAATTTCCATTATAGCCAATCAATTTTATATTGTGTTTCATGTTGTGATGTTTTTCATTTTAATTTGTTTCATATCTCCCTATGTTAATGTTTATTGTTAAGGAGATAAATTTTTTTGGTTTATATTTTTTTGAGTGGCATTACTTAAAACAAAAATTGATTCAGGAAACATATATCATTTATTAATATAGGTTCGTTACAATATTTCTCCAGAACATCATTGGTCAGAGGGTCCAGAACTGATGATAGATTTTGAGGGACATTGATCGGACCATGAGGTATGGGTAAAATGAATGTATGGTTTATATAATCACTCTTGGAAAACATGCATATGATGGTAATCATATGATTTTGAGCGTATGTTATGGGTTGTATACCAAATAAGTGTTTCATGTGCCTGTGAAAGGTTATAGACTCCAGAATGTTAGAATGATCATTAGGTTTGGCCCCACCATGATTGAGAGATTTCAAGTTAGATCTCGATGTTTTATAGGGAATAGTTTTGTGTAAGAATTATCTTCCTTCCTTGAGTGAGGAGGAATGAAATGAGAATTTTTGATGACCATTCCTTGAGTGGAAAATCAAAGGTTGTTTTTCTATAAAATCATAAAAGTTATTTATGGAACATTCATGATGATGTGTGATATTTGGATTATGGTCTCTTCCTTTAGTGACATGATTGAGGAAATATAATTCTGGATGACCTACATTGAGTGAAAATTTGTTGTGCAGAACATAATCAAAAGACCTTATCTAGAACATTTAAGTAGTTATAAGGACTCGGTGAGATTCCCTACACTAAGTCCTCAGTTATAGTTTATATTAATATACACCACCATGAGGTGATGATTGGATTTTTAATAGTAATTGAAATAGGAATAACTATTTATAGGTGTGTCATGGTTAGTACATAAATACATGACTCGCCTGGAGTTATGATGGCTATTTTAGTAACTGACGACCAACATTATTATGTTTAATATATCCTTTCTATGAAAATATACATATATTCTGATGTATAATAGGGATTTTTGATATACCATACAAATATGTATTTCTCAGACCCTTTATGGGATCTTTGGTATATGTGTAGACTTAATTTAAAATTTAGGTATGAGAAAGTGATGTGTAGTAGATCGGGCTAGTGTATCAGAAACAAAAATTTGATTATTGGTTTATTGAGGCCCAAGGACGGTAGTATGGATTATAATATATTATTTTTCTATTTTTTAGTATATGATATCATCTATGCAGACAATCAATTAATTTTTAGCTATACAATTCCAAATGGTACATTTTGTTATAGCATTTTGTTTGTTCATTTTTTCATACTGTAATTATATATTGTGGATGTTTAATTACTTTTTATGGTTTTCTCAGTCATATTCAAGGTAATAGGGCCACCCTTATATTTATCATGACATTATTACTTATAAGAAGCCTTTGATATATGAGGTTTCTCAATTTTCGTCACATAATTCTTATCTTTGGAATCTATTAATTACCCACCTAAATATGGTGTCAAAAGGTAGTACAAGATCATTTTATATTGTTTTTCTCTTTAGGGAGATAGTAGATACACAATTTTTGGAATTTTTTTCTTTTATTTTTTAAATGTTATTAGTAAATCATGAACACCTCTCTATGGGGTATTCTTTGTTTCTAGAGTATAGATATTTCTATGCTTAGTTTATTCTTTTATAATTGACAAATTAATAAAATATAAATTATTCAAAGAGGTTATTATTTATGGTTTTCTACATTGGTTATTATGAATGATGTTTATGTGCTCGAATCCAGATTGGAAAAATTTACTGATATGATATACACTTTCTTCTGTTGTATTGTTCTCAAAAAATAAAAGAGGTTCGGTTCATTAATGTTTCAATAACATATATGGTATTTTTCATATAACATACTAGTGGTAAACTACTCAACCATACCACATTATCATTTCTATAGGAACATCCTATGAATTTTACTTTGAGATTATCTTCAGTTTTCAAAATAGATTCTTTTTCCCCAAGGGATGAATGGTGAGTTATGTTGGGATCATTCATATATTTACTACCACGTTTTCGGTAGAATGATGGGTTTGGTAAAAGAATGACATTTTTGAGGGTTAATACAATAATTTTTATTATTTTTATGAGGATAAATGATAAAATACAATAAATTTCAATGGAACGAATTTTGGTTTATTCCCATATAGATTCTTGGTTTCAAAATGCATAACCAAACAAGGTATTTATAATGATACCCCCGAGAGGGTTAATTAGGGCCATGTGAATTAATTATTCTTGATATATTTTCAGATTTTAGTGGGTTCGATTTGAAGGATTTCAAGAAAAATTGGACTTGGAAGCGAATTCAGTTGTGCAGTGGAAGTGTATGTAGGCACTTTAGGTTTTTGGAATGATTGGTGCTCATGTAGTTTTTCATTTCATGAGTGACATATCGTATAGAAATTGTAATGTAATACCTGGTGGTCATTAATCTAGAAGAGAGTAACATATAGAGAGGCATAGATAGTGTTGTAGTATGTTAAGCTAGGTTTGATGAAATGCGACTCGTGGGAGAATAAATAAGGCCATGGGATTGGGTTGTACAAGAAAAATAACACTATCATTTGTAGTTAAATTATATAGGGTAGTGGGTAATTATAGGGTTGAGGGTTTTTATTGGATATATCTTCCTTTAGGATAATAGACACTATTGGAGTGTATATTCCTATAATTTATCAATTAGTATGGTATTGTGAAGGAAGGTTATGCATAGTTCTGATTTATTTATTTTAATAGTGAACATTCATGTATGGGAAATGAATTGATGTGATCAATGATACGATCATAGGAATGGTTGATCTGGATGTCGTATGAGATTGAAGGTTCACCTCTTTCATGATATATGACAATAGAAAGAAATTGTGGAAATATAGTATAATCGATTTGGCAAGTGTTGGACATGATGTGGGGGTAGATATGTTGGTGATTTTTGATTAGAAATATTGATATGCATATAATTCTTGGTCCCATTTGGGATTGTTCTCAAGGAGTGGTTTAATGGAATCCATATGATGGGGAGTTCATTGTTGGCCAAGATATGCTATTACGCACATTATGACATCTTTTTGAATATCAAGGATTCCTTTCCATATATATTGAGAATGGCCGGTAGTTGGTGAACCATTTTAATTTCAATCTTTTAGTGGGATGACCAAATATAATCATTGAATACGTTAATATATGGAATGTGTCCATATGGTCTATGAAATTTTAGAATATTAGAGTGAGTATAAAAATACTAATATAATAAAAAACATCGTGTCAATAAAAGAGGTAAGAACCTCATGCATGCAAGGAGGTGGATGTATTGGTACTTCTTGGTTAATAGGTGAGATGAAAATAGGATTTTAGGGTGAAAGAAGATCCAGATTTCACCTAGTTCATTGAGAAATACCATATTCAAGATTAACATATGTTGTTATATGATTATACATTTTTGTATTATGCATGATATATATTTGAGGTTATATGAGAGAGATAGTGAGTGAGTGAGTGAGTGAGTGAGTGAGTGAGAGATAGAGTTTGATTAGAGGTACAAGAGGTTTTGTGCGAGAAAGTGAAATAAAGAGTGACCAACTGTGGAATTACATTGAGTGTCAAGTTTGATCATCAGTGTTGGATTTTGGTTGATATATTTATTACCCTAAAATTCATGAGAATCAGAATAAGGTTGTGTGGTATTGATTCGGTAGTAGAATTTGTGAATTTTATGGAGAATTTGAAAATTGTGGTCTTTCATGTGTCTTTTGATGTAATTGAAAGTATTTAAGAGGAAATTGTGTTGAGTATATTGGTTAATGAATGGATATTATTATAAAATACTTAAAAAATTCAATTTTTTGGAGAACCATGACTTGGATTAAACCATCTTGTGTTTTGATTATTGGTAGTGAGAAAATAAACCAAATGAAAAACTGGTTGTAAACAAATTGGTTACATTATATTCATGGGGTTTTCAACCACTATTTCATATTTATCATTGGTAATGTGTTGGTGGATTGGATTAGGGTTAATAATGAATTTGGTGATGAGATTTTAGTAAAGAAAAGTACATTCAATTTCCATAGAAGGAATACCATGAGTTTCTAGATAATTTCCAATTTTGGAAGGACAACATATGTGGTTCATGGATTAATGTGACTTATAATTGAAAAAAAATTATTATACTGAGTTTATAATAACCTATTATTTTGAGGGGTATTACTTTTTTACATTAAATATGATTTATTATCTTAGATAAAGTATTTTCTAAAAACATGGGATTACGATCTAGAATGTTAGTGATTATATAACTCTAAGATATATTGTAGTATATGGATCAAGGCCTATGTGGTGTAACAAATACATAGATGATTGGTGTGTCATGGTTAGGATTCCATTCTAAAACTATGAACCTGTAAAAATTCACACTATAATGGGATAGTTATTCCTCGATGACCTTCTCAAATAGATTCATATTGTAATGGTTGAACTCTTTTCTATATGTTATGATTAATGGAATATAGAAAATTGAGTGTCCATTGTGTATTGGTTTAGGCAATGAAGGTGGTGTCCCACAATGATGTTGGTTTATGAATTGTCTATTTCACTATAACTATTGGGAAAACCTCATCGATGTATGCCCAATGGGTGGTCCATCTTCCAATGGATTTCATTTTGTCACATCATTAGTGATTATTTCTTTTTTTAGATAATGGGATGTGTCACACCATGACCCACGTTTTAGCACTAAAAAACATACATAAGTTTGTTTTATAAATTATAAGATTCCGCCTCATTATGTGGGTTAATACTCTATGATTTTTATTATCTCCAATAACCAACAGTGTCCCATTTAGGATGTCCTCTCCCTCCACCTCATAATTATATCCCCATAAAGGTTAACATGTTTTTTATAATTCGATAGTGATAATAGGTATGTTTCACATCTCACTAAATGGTTTTGTTCTTCCCATTAGTGTCCTATGAAAATTCTTAAAATTTTTAATTGGGGTTTTTATATTATTTCATTAGAGAATAGTCATATTTATTTAAAATTATGAGTATTATTTCCAAAATGCTGAGTGGTGTTATCAAAATATTTAACACATGAAGTTCCATGTGGTATTGAAAAAGTTGTGTTTCTATATGACATCATATCTAATATGTCGCGATGAATTTTTAGCTTCCGTCACCAGATGCCACATAATTGTTCCCTGAGATGGTGGTCACAAGACCACATGAACACCTCCCTAAATTACAGAGACTTTTGACTAGCAGTTCGAGCATATGTTATATCCGTTGGGTGAATATGTAATAATATATTAGAGTGGAGGATGGAATTAAGTAAGAAATACAATCATTATATGGAAACACAATAAGACTAGAATAATGAACCGCTGCAGAGGATGTATTAATACCCAATAGACATTAAAAGAAATAAACTAGAAAATCATCTATAATTAATAATGAACTAGAATAATTTGAATAAAAATTTATACATAAAAAATATGATGATGGTGATATATCATATGTCATCCATCTATAAAAAAATTTACATGGGGAATGGGATATATAAAAATAAAACACAAGCTAAAAAATACAACAAATACCAAAAGAATCTTTAAAAATCATTATGATTGTATGCCCTATCTTCTACCCATGTTCTCCATGATAGAATTGTAAATCATGCATTAGAATTTGGATGATTCCAATTATCAATAGCAGAAAAAATATATTCTTCTTGGTTACAAAAGTTGGTCCAAACATGGTGTGATATACCATATTAGTATTCCTCCAGCAATGGGGTTAGATAAATATATTTAATGAAATAAATTTTTAATAGTGTTCTATAAATCATAAATTCATGGATGCAAGTAAAGAAATAAATACTGACATCCTAATGGGTTCTTCAATGGATAAAAAACTTATGCCACCTCTTTCATCCTATACCAAATGTCTAGATAGAAGGGTTGAATAAATTGAAATTTTCATACACTGTTTACCATAATTAATGAAATTAATATGGGATGACCCCATGATTGTGCTTTTCCCTAGAAGTCACACCCCTACAACACCATTCAAGAATTCTCATACATTAATAATAATAATAATGCATCACAAGTAAAAAAAACAAGGTTTCTATTAAATCATGTAATTTTATATTGATCCCATCCAAGGTAACCCACAAGGAATCCCTAGGTTCAATACATAATCCTCTAACAAAAAAATGCCACCGAGTCCATCCAATGGGAGCCATAACGATATCACTCATATTTATAATATAATTGTACACTATATCTTCATACTTTTTATCTCGCATATGAGACTAGGTATTACATGAGGCATGGACTATCCATCATTCCAATAGGCTCATCCTCAATATTTCCCCTAGGGAACTGGTGTCACCCAATAGTATATGTAATCTTCTAGAAGATATTGTATATGTAAATGAATTTTTCTCTCAAGGCGCATCAAGTAGATCTAATACATCCATATAGAGTCCATCCATGGGGTCCTTATGTTTGGACATGGGGACAATACCAACTCAAAATTTTATCATTAATATCAACGAATATCACAAATCACTAACATTGAATAAGTAGTGCAATGAGTTGAGAAAACAAAAAAACTCAATTTATTCATGTAAAAAATCATGGAATAATGAAATAAGCCCAATGAACTGAACAAAAATCCCAAATTATATGAAAAATATAAAGGGATATGTATAAATCATAATAAATGAGGCTACAAATCATTAACACATGAAAATAGGAATAAGAAATTACTTAATTCATAGAGCATAAAGAAAAATCAATCGGAATGATGAATATATATTTTCTAATTGGGGGCTAATGCATGGATCCAATTTTATCTTAATTGAATTTGTAGATTTAAGGAATTTAAGAAAGGTGATTCACATACACATTTAGTTTGATAACTCAAGTCATGTGAAAAGAAGTCATTTATGTTGGGAACAGAGCAGGGGTAGATTCCAAAAATGATAACATCCCAATGATGGGTTTCATCATAAGATAAGATCACAATGGGCATGAGTAAATAATTAGATTAATTTATTTTGAAATATTTTAGAAAATTTTTGATGGTTTTGACACATGGGTTTATAAAGACTCAATCTTGAAATACATGGATATCACATCATTTTACATAAATATTTAGTACATTACAAAAATACATTCCCGATGACCATAATAGTTTACTGTCTTTAGAAACATGGAAATACAAACATATATCTTGGTGAATTATCATAACCATCACCTATAAAGATCATAACCTTTAGAACATCTACCTAAAACCAATCTTCATAACCTGGGGATTGGAAACATTTGAAATAGGTGAGCTCAAATGCTCTTTAAGGGTAAAAAGGAAGATATGTTTGCATAATTGTGAGAATAAGGGAATGAAAAAATTATAAATATAATAGAGGATCATATCGTACATATCAAATATCATATACATGAATCATGAAATAAATTATTTTAGTTCATAAGATATGTATCATAATGAAATAATGAACATAATCTATAAAATAATAACATCGGAGCAAATAATGAATTATTCCACACATATAAGAATATTTAATGATTTCTATAATAGTTAAGGGATTGTTGTAAAGATCATATTTGTGGATAATGTTTTTTAATGAACTAGGTTCACACCCCATTCCATCCTTACATTACCTATCCATGTTCACCCAAAATTCACTCCTGTATTACTGAACTGAGTTCACCCCTCATTATAGCCTAGTAATACTGATCTGAGTTCATTTCCCATTCTAGCCCTATAATACATAACAAATTTCATTTATCATTCCCTACATGTCTATATAATTATATATACTTATATTCTAAATTCATTGTATGGAGATACAGATCCCACCCATCTCATAATTAAATCATATATACATATGCCAGAAGATTATAAATAATCATATCATAACCCCATGAAACTAAATTGGAATCATAAATTTTTAAGCATATCGCAACCTATAGGAATGATATATATTTCATAATAATTTTATCAACTATGAAACCCATGAAAGAGAAACATATTTCATAAATGTATACCCCATGAAAGAGAAACATATTTCATAAACATATAACCCTTTAAAGAGAAATATGTTTATGAAAAATGTGCTTCAAAAATACAATTTCATTAAGAACAACCCATTCCTAGAAAGAGTTTTAATTTATCCCTTAGATAATTTATTAAAATGGAGTGATTAAATCAAAATATGCCATATTAGATGGAAAAAAATATTGAAGTATCCCTCAAAATTTTTTCATGATGAAAGTATCATTTCTGCTTTGAAAATAGATTTCTTATATATAAAACCATTTGGAATTTTTTTAATAAATTTCCCCGAATAATTATATCAAAGAAATGAAATATTTTTTATAATTTTTTTCATTGAAAACATATAAAATAAGATTCTAAGCATTTTAAAAAAACTTATTTGAAAACAATTTGATAAGTTAAAAAGAAATATTGAAAATATTTTCAAAAACTTCTTACATTAAAAAATATGAAATAATCTTTCAAATGTTTTAAAACCCATTTTATTGAACATAATTTGAAAAATGATAATTGATGAATAAAATCATATTGAAAACTATTTTTTAAAAAACATATAAAATAATATTAACAATTTTTTGAAAAAAATTTCATTAAAATTATCTTTTAAAAATATTTCTTCAAAATTAACCTTTCAAAATGGAAAAAAGGATTCAAAGGATTTATAGTGGATTAATCTATACAAATCCTAGAAAGTTTCAAAAAATTGCTTTTGACCTATAAAGCAGTATGGAAAATGATTTGTTTAGAAATAGAAATTAATATTCTTTGCAAATCATAAAAGAAATGTAAATGGGAATAAATTTCTTTTCATTATATTTGGAAATTAGTATCATATACTTTGAATCTATTTTGGGAGAACGTGGTTTTTGGATAGAAGAGAGGGTAAAGTCATCCTTTCATAAAAACATTTTCAAAACTATCTTATGTGAAAAATATTATAAAAATAGTACCAATATAAGATTTTAGTGTCAACAAACATAGGGGAATAAAAATCATGGACATGTTGACAGATGGGTTATAACATTTCATAAATGGAATCATAATCATAAACAATCTTGAAAAGTGATGAGATTGTTTCACTAAACCCTTATCACTTGGTAACTTGGGACCACACTCTCCATATTATAAAATAAAATTACATGAAGATTATAATAACCTGAAAGTAATTATATTAACTATATAACATTTAAAATATATGAATATACCCCTCTAAAGATATTTTTGGTGCATAACAATACATGAGTCTCAATGAAGGAAAACTGAGACAAAACTATTTCATCAATTTGGCGACTTTTGAAAGCAAATACCAGTGAAAGAAAGATAATAAAAATTACATGTGAATACCCATAAATGTATTTATATTATACATATAATACAATAATGGTTAGTAAATAAACCACAAAATAGGTAATACTGGAGAACATAACATGTGTCTCGAAGAAATGATGGTGAGCTGAAATCCCATTAACATGTGTATTGATGATCATTTTACTCATTCAAAAAAACTATATAATAAATAAAAATTTATTATAAATATATTATATAATAGTATTTTTATATCAAATATGAAATATTTTTCTATTTCGATCTTATATTAACCATTTTTTAACTATCTTATGTCTGGGTTTCCCTTCGGTTAATATTTTCCCTATTTTTCTAGTCTGTCTTAATATAGTATATCATTGGTCCTTATACTTATATAATGGATCTGGGATGTAAAAAATGATAAATATAATTTATATACATTATATTAGTATTATAATAATCTATATAATATATAAGATGGAAACTGAATACACTGTTCATAGAGACGGTAGGTCATGTGTATGCATGAACGCTATTTTCGTTAAATTGTCGTGTTGATAGAAAGAAAGTAAAAGATACATATCTATATATATATATATATATATCCCTATTAAATTATATTTCTTGAATCACATATATTATATATATTTACTGAATACATCCTTAATACACTCCATGGTGACGGTGAATGAATCACATCACTTTGTATGGGTGGTAGTCCACACTTCCTCAAACAAAATTATTTTATTAACACCCAAAAAAAGTAAAAAAATATGTGTTGTAAAAATAACAAATAAGAATAAATATGTAATAAAAATAATATATAAAATTTCTAAATATAATTTATATCATAATTTTCACCATGTGAGGCGGTAAGAAAAAATGAATAATCATCATTTAGTGAGGCGGTAGTTCCCCGTACATGTAAGCAATATGTTCATTACCAAATAGATGGAGGTGTGTGTAAGAGTATGTCAAAAACATTACTATAAAGTATTACTATAAAATCTATGATACTATTTTTTATTAAATCCTGGAATAATGATATTTGAGGGGTGTGGAAGGAAAATAAAAAGAAATACAAGAGAGAAGATCTTACCTCTTAATTGGGTAAATTCTTTTGGTTTGTACCAAAAGGATTCCTTGGATCTCATTATGACAAAGAGAAGGATTATAAGAGTAAAGGGGGGATTTTAGGATGTCTATTGATGATATATTGTCCCATAATAATAGTTTTTAGTGGTGTAATGATGTGGGAGAAGTGTTGGCCTTATACAAAGAAGGAAAAGGACTCACTTTGAATTTTTGAAAACAAGTTAGGTGTAAAAATGTAAATTCCTAAAAAACATAAAAATGAACATAATATCTATTTTAAGGATTATGGATGATATATGAAAATAAAATTTGTTTTGGTAAATTTTATTGGTCATTTGGTCTCCTAAGATTAATTTGTAGTTCCTAATTAATATAAATTTTACCATAAACGATGTGATTTATTTTAATAAATTTTACTAATCATTTTGACCATAAATCAACATGTTCAAATTACACATTAAATATTATAATGACTAAAATGTTTTCTATAGGTTATTATAAATTCAATTCATAGAATCATCAAAATTAGGATTAATACTATTCCTTCATATGGGAATAATTTACTTGTTTTTAAAGTAGAATGAAGTTCAAAGGTTTATTAATGTATTATATTCAATTTAATATTGAAATTTATTATAACCACCTAAATTTTATTAATTTTTTTATAATTTATGTAATGTTATGTTAGATATAACTTTTCAGATAATTTAATATTACTAATTAATTAAAAAAATGAAAATTTTAACTAAAAACCATTATTTTTAACTTTTCATCAAAAAAATGATGTATCTAAAAAAACAAAAATTCACTCTAAAATAATTTAGACACTATAAATTCAATAATGAAGTATATATTGTCATTTTATAATTCAAAATGTGTTTAAAATTATTTTTATTGATAATAGTGGTTAATTTGAGAAAACAATATTTTTAATCAGAAAAGGACATTACCAAAAATCATATATTTCATTAAAAATATGATTCATCTATTAAACAAATTATAAATAATATTTGAAAATTAGTTAATTATATTCATGTAACAATGTTTAATGGAATGTTTATAATTATATCATTTAAATATTTATAATAAAAAAATGTGTTTCGTAGAAAAATTTGTGTTGTGTGTAACGAATGTGATGTCAATGTTGTATTTAGCCCAAAAAAGTTGGTATTTTCATGTAGTGAATGCCATGTTAGAATTTTGTTTAGTGAAAGCCATTTCATTTCAATGTGAAATTAATTTTGACATAGTTTTAATATATATATATAATTAACTTTTTCTAGTACCACATGAAATGTAAAATATCAAAAACGTAAATTATTTCGAAAAAAATACAAAATAATCTCTTGGTGTTACATTCTACCCTGTTATGATGAATTTAATCCTTGAAATTCGACTTTTTTATCAAAGGTTTACCACATGATTGATTCATTCATAGAAACCCATATCATAAAAAACGAATACTAAATCATCCCTTAAAATGGAAATGTGGAAAACATAATTGTTACCCAAAGTAACATATAACAATGTTTCGACAAAAAATATCTTGGGTTGGAAGTGATGATAGTACATGTCGAAAAATTGTATATATTTATAGGGAGTGAATGATTCCATCAATCAGAAGTAAGTGAATGATCAATGAAAAGGTGAAGTCCTTAATGTCTTAAATCTATACTAATTTAAAAGGTCATCGGTTCAACAAAATTAACGTATTAAGACAATACATTTTTTTATCATTACGGAAACATTGAGTAATTATTTTTTTGGAAAATAAATTAATTATATATACTTAAATGACATATTTATATAAAAAAACTCATTATCTAGTTGTTATTTTATAAATTTATAATTTAACCATTTTTTTGTGTAATGGACATCCAGAAATTATCTTTTATTCATGATGTGCTAGAATAAAATTTTAGCAGATCATAAAGCCCATAAAAGAATTAGATTTATAACTATTTATCTATAACTATTATTAAAAATGAATGTGGTTGTTATTTTAATCTCTAAAAGTTAAAAGTAACACTATTGTTTATTCATAAATACTTATTCATCAAAAATAATTTGGCATTAACTATGAATTTATGTAGGATACTGGTTGGCATGAAACCCTAATCATCCTTGACCAGGGGTTCAAGACCCTTAGTATTTCTATAAATTATTAGATATCAGCCGGTATACATGGTTTCCTTTTATAAAACCATACTTACATAATTTCGAAAATATGATGGATATCTTTGAAATTAGTTTAATCACAAGATATCCTTTTATCAAATGTTTTCAATACAGTTTCAATACATAAATAATTCTTCCGATGATTAACTTAAACATTCTATGAATGGGTATCCTTATAACCATTATGATGGATGAATATCTAAAACTGTATAAAGTATGTCACGAGAGAAACATAACATCGATCCCTCATATATATCACAAAGTGTCTCATTGTTTTCGCATTCCAAATATGTGAATCCCCTCATGGTAAAATCTATTAGAAGATGTTATTGAATTTAATTATCATAAATCACTTTTTGAAAACAATAAATATTCTTTATTAAATAGATTAGTGGTCATATTCCATAATTCCAGTTTGTTTTAAACATCATCCATGATATCATGACCTACTTTTAAACATGTCCTTAATTAGTTCCAGTATAATTAGTACCTTATAAAGTATGTATACATATCACAAATATTTTTATCCAAAAAACATTAAAATAACATAAGTAATATATTAAGGGTCATATTTTCCCTAATAACGTGTTTTCCATGGATATCACCACACCATTATATCACCTTTTTATTCAATCAGAACCATTTAACATGTTCTTGTAAATCCATGGGAAAAAACATAAACTAAACAATCTTTATATATTTCTCATTTAATATAACATACTTCTTGAATAAAAATGTTCAAAAAATTTATTATCCCACTTCATTTTAATTAAAATAACAAGAATACCTTATCCTATTATACATACCTTTTTCCCTTCACATTACATCTGTAGTAACGTCATCATCAGCAATGTAAGCATTACTCACACAACCTTGTTGGTTCCCTTTATGATCTTTCATCTTGGGAAATCGAGTTGAATAATGTCTATTTACTGAACACATTAAACACATAACCTTAAATGTTTTATTACGTAGGCCTATATTCCCATCCATTTCATTAATCGAAATCATTATTTTTCCCTTGCAGTCAATTGATTTGTGTCTTTCCTTATCATAGTCAAAACATATTCTCCTTCCTATAATAAATTAAATTAGTTGATTCATTCCACATTATTGACATATAGGGAAAAATGGTGTTTCCTATATAGACTCCATTACCTGAAATCTCAGCGAACTCATTCTTTCCCTTTTTTGGTGACTCCAAGTATTGGTGAAGGTATACATTTTTAATCATGTTTTTTGAAAACTAATTAGGATTGAAATAAAAATTTATCACTCTAGAGATCATCCCACTAGAATGATCATATTTATACCATCCATCACATTATTCATTATATATATTCCTTCTAATTCCCGATATTGAATTAAATCAAAATAATGGGGTGAGCATTAATTTACATAGAAGAAACCCATATTGTCATAAAAAGAGATTCATGAGGGATGCCAAAATCATAAAAAAATTCTATAATCGATGAAACTATAGTTAAAATTCTAAGTGATTCATTGTCAACATATATTTAAATCATTCATGATGGTTCATGAAGACAATTTGTATTCTCAAAGAAAATCACGCAGGAGTATCAAACCACGAGTGAAAAACGGCACATTTGTTTGTACAATATTTTCCCATGTCATGCTTGAAACATATTTTCATATTTATTACCCCTAGGTGTATATGTTCTATAGAGACATAGAATTATATTATCCATATAGTGATGTATTTATATGAAACCACTCACTCTATCCTTTACCAATATTCGAGGAAATTTTCATAAACATAAACTCATCCTTGTACTTATGCTTATAGATATCCCCATACTTATATTTATAAATATACCTAGGGATTTCACTAAGTTTTTCTAATTCTAGTTTCTAATGGTTTACTAAACGATTCATTTGAAAGCAGCAATAGAGACCCAGGCTTGACATATAAGGATTTTACATCATTTTAGTCGATTATTTAATACACTATAAAAATACATGCCCGAGGACCATAATTATTTAGTGTATATGGATACATGGATAAAATATATTCTATCCCAGCGAAAGACATTTAATGTATCCCATAAATATCTCCACCTTTATTAATTATACCTAAAACCATTTTTCATAACATGTGGAATGGAAATATAAAAATGGGTGAGATTAAATGATCCTTAAATGTAAATAAATAAGATATTGAAGAATTATTGTGAGTATAGGGGTATGAGAACATGATCATGAAAATATAAGATCTTACACAACATATCAAAGATCATATACTTGAATCATGAAATAAATCATGTTAGTTTTAAAGACCTGAATTATAAGGAAATAAATAACATAATCCATTAAAGCATAACATTGGAATAAAACATGGTATTTTAGAGACACATAATGATATACAATTCTTTCCAAAGTAGTCAAGGAATTTCTTCCAAGAAAATCATAGTGAAAAAATTCCTTTACTGAATCAAGTTCACAAGCCATTCCAGTCTATTATTATTGAATCGAGTTCACCCCTAATTCATACCCTGTATTACAAAACTGATTTCACCCCTTATTATATCCATGAAATACTAATCCATGTACATTTCATGTTCATGTCCTATAAAACTGATCCATGTTCCTTTCATGTCAAATCCAGGTCTATATCATGAGATATAAATATTTACCCAAGGCATTATATAGAGATATAAGTCCCACCCATCTCATATTGAAATCACACATACATATGCCATAAGATAATGAATAAAAAAAATCCTAACACATTAAATGAAATGGAGATTATAAACATGTTATAATTTAATATCACGTAAAAAAGTTAAAGGGTTCCTAATCATTTAATCAAATTCATAACTCATGAAAAAATTCAAAAAAAATCGTTAAAACACTAGAATAAGACTTCATCGATGATGAAAACGAACTAATAAATTTAGTATGATTAAATTCCCGAATGTTTTATCAGTTGTTAAAATGCACTATTAAATTACCCCTTTAACCATGATAAAAAATATTATTTTTTAGAGGGTCATTTAATTGAACTTATTAGGGATGATAAATTCCCCGTTGATAAAATTAATAATTTAAAAAAACATTTTACATGCACCACCAGCCCTGCTTTAAGCACTTCTCCTGTAAGGACCCAATCGTTTATTAATAATAAATTCTCTTGATCTAATTAAAAGTATTATTATATAAAATGGTTATTTAAAAATTCTTCTTCCTTATTTTAATGATTTTGGATTTTAAAATATCTTTATGAATTGTTACCATTGCTAATATACCCATTGAATTGTGATCACATGATTAGTATATATATAGGTCATTGAAAATACAATTTATTCAGAAAAAGGAATTGATGACCTCATCCATAATAATTTATCAGTAAAAAGACCATTTTTCAGAGCTCAGAAAGGAGGTGGTTCACTGGGCTTCACCTATGACCCTAACCAATCCAATCTTCAACATTTTAAGCCCGAACAGAACAACCTACTAGAGAAGTGGAAGTTGATAGAGATTACCAACTGAGAGATGTTATCTGAGCCACCCCAAAGTCTATCACTTTCACACACCTTAACCATAGTTCGTATGATGGTGTTATAAGGGGTTATGTAATAAGACCTTATCAGTATTACTATGTGCATTATATTTGTACATAATAATGAAAATAAATTCATTGTATTATTATTACTTTGTAAATGGATTTTCAAACACAAATAGAAATTTTAGTTAATATTCAATTGAGAGATTTGTTTTGATGAATTAATTTATTTTTGAATTAAATATTGTTGTAATAAAATATTATAAATAAAATATATTTATATAGATTACTGTATAATGTTTATGAATACAATTGTAATATTTCTTATAGTTTGAATGTCATTTTTTTCAAAACCCATGAATTTTTGATAAATGTTAATTTTTTTTAAAATAAAATATTCATATATATAGAGAATTATTTACATAAAATTAATATTATTTTTTGGAATTAGGATGTTTGAAATTATCAATGGGTGATTTTTTCATAATTTTCTGATACAGCTAAAATTTTGGGTAAAAATTTAATATTGTTTAAATATATAATCTGTTTTATGAGATTATAATGACCTAATGGTTATGTAATAATATAATAAAAATGATATTTTTGGCCAATATATGTTCTGTCATTAAACTATGTGATTTTATATTTTTAGATTAATTTTATGGTGGCTTAGTGGACCCTCCAAGACTAACAAAACATTTTATCGTTTTAAATCGATTTCATTGAGAGTGTGACTCACCTCCACATAAGAAAGCCAAATATTTTAATACATTCATGAATTTTCGTTATAAAATATTTTTTTCCACTACCCTTTTTATAAAACCATCAGAAAAAACCATGGGATGGTTTTTGGTTTTGATTAGTTTATTATGTAGTGTCCAAAACCTAAATAATAAAGAATTCCATCTATTTTCCTATATAACAACACACATGCTCCCACATACTCTTCACTCAAAACTTGAGGAGGACAAGAAACATATTCCCTCCTCTCTCTATAATCCTCACAAGGATCCGTACACACCCAAGAAGCCACTCTCAAGACTCTCCCAAGCCTTTGGGACCACACTTCTATGTAAAAAAATTTCATCATTTCTGATTTTTGTCCAAGTTGCTTTATATTTCTATACCATTGTATTTTCAATTAAAAATTTTGGCTTATGATTTCACTCATCCCCTACACTGCTGTCATTTTGGTTTAATGATGAGATACCCCTTTCTCTCTTGTTGATGCCTCTGATGTACACCTGTTTCAATGCCAAAATTTCGTTAGGAATTTCTCTATTCTTATTAACATTCAAGCAATTATTTTGTGTTTTGAATATAAATTACAATACATATTTTGGGACATGTACCTATATGACCCCTTAAATTCTATTTCATGAAGCTATTATGAGAAACCCCTTTCCATGTAATCAACCATTTTTATGAATTCTTATGTCACGTATTATGCTACCAAAATTGCAGCGTGATTTTCCAAGCCTAAGTCATTGTGTAATGAATACCATGACCATTTCTCTGTCATGGGTATTCACCATTATGCACATATACTTATTTATTTTACTAATTCATCTATGAATTCCAAATTCCTTTATCATGGAATATATGATGTTGTTTAATTAATTCATGTTATATTATCCATGTGGGACACATATGCATGAAATTAAATGATTATGAATGGTGTGCCCTCATAGAGATCCAATACATTGGGTAAAGATTAGTATCATGATTCATATATTTCAAGGAGGTTTTACCCATGATAATTCACACTCAATTATGGTTTTCTCATAATCCTTGTTCAATTATCCTCAAATCATGAAAATATCATCTTAAATGTTGTTTTCGCATTTCTATATAATGATAATAATGCTATATCATTCCTATATGTTATTGTTTCTCTTATGATTAATTAATATGAATATTTCCTATCGTGTATTTTATTCTTCATGGTATTAATTTTTGAATACCTTACTAGGATTTATTTCTCACCATTTTCTTATGAATGCCCCTGGTTATCCCATTAAATGCTTAATACGAAATAATGTGTATGATAATGTAAATGTTTTTTTCAATAATGATTTGAATTTAAATTTTATGTTCTTATGTGATGGTCCTATGCCCCATAGAAACTAGAACTCTTGATCTATTATGTTGTATCAAGTGAGGAGTTTGTGTAATAAATTTTGTTTAAGTAAAAAATAAAGATTATGATAATTATAGTGGGTATTAGAGGATTTGTTTCATTATTTTTGGGATTAGGATTTGAAAACACTAGTGATGGGATTAGGGATATGACAATGTATAATAAAATCATACCAAATTTTTTTAGTATTATAATGTGGTTTATAAAAAAATACATCCCTTTCTAAATACAAGAAGGTAGAGGTGGCTCTGGAATAGATGTATCTAGGGGTAAAACCTGAAAAAACCTTTTTGAGCTATACTCGAATGGGAACAGGTGCACAAAAACTGACCTTACTGCACTCTTGGTTATGAAACTCCCCTGGGATATTCTTGGGTAAATCTATAATCAAAGGAAGAACCATTATTAAAGTAATAAAAACATCCCCTATGAATATATGGTGGGAATTAGATAATGGATAACATAGATTTAATCCTATAAGTTCATAAGATATGGAAAGAAAAGTAATTTATTAGTCATTTGTTTTTTTATACAGATTACCATTTATATGTTACCCTTAAAAATACTTTTATTATAGTAAATGGCTGGTAATAGGAGGACTTGGGCTAACAACCGATGCATAGATCAATTTGATGAGTATTCTAATGAGACGCACAATCCTATAAGAGTGAGAATCATGATCTTTGTCATGATACACTCTCAGTTAACTCATGTTTTGAATAGGATCATGGGTCAAGAATAATGTTAACCCCCTCCCCCAAGAAAAAAACTCACTATCAATAGATTAATGAGACAAAGGCCTCCTACTTCTAATAGATCATCTAATCGCTCAATTGAAAATATCTTATCCATATTTTAATGTCCAGAACAGGAGAATCTTTTTCTAGATTCATACAATATGGATGGTGAAGTTGATCAATGTTGCACATTGATGAAAATTAAGAGTCTTGACGATAATATTGATTCTTTGTAATGGAAGTATTTCAAAAAGAAAAATGATAAATTTTTTCTTCGCACCTTATGAGATAAGATGGAAAATTACATCATTTCCCTCAAGAAAAACGATGATGAATCAATCGTAGAAGTCAAGGAAAAATCCACAAGGTATCCACAATATTCCTTTGTCTTTTATGTTACCCTCAAATGCAAGGTTGACCACTTTTTTGTGGGATAAAACCTAGCCTACAGAATTCCCCAGTGATCTTTGACTTTAAGAGCAATGAAGAAATTTTTTGATGTGCCCTCAATGTCAAAATGGATATTGGAAAACTCAAGGTTATCATGGTTTTAAGATGATTATGGTGGAACCTAATTATAGGGTTTTTATGGATAAATCCAATGGTGCTATGAAAATCTAGCACCCCACATTACAAAGGTGAAGAAAGAATCACCATAGAAATTTCGTAATGGAGATGTGGAAATGCTTTTGGTGTGGAAGAGAAGGGAATATGGCCATCTACTGCAGATAAGAAAAACTGGTGGCTATGACATAGGAAAGGAACACTCCATTATACCTTCAACACATTGTTCATTTATTCAACTATAGACAACCAATGAACCTTTAAAACTAATTCCCTAAGACAATGGTTTTTTTGAGGCAACTGACTACCTCCAAGGCATCATGTATGAGATTTTTCCATCATTAACACTGATGTGAACCCCACAAAAATAGTGGTGAAGGGTACACTAGATATTAATTCAAGTATAGTAAATGTACATTTTTATAATATTTTTATGCATTATTTTATATCCCAAAATTTTAGTAGTGCAGTCCCAACACCACCAAAAATGATGGAAGTAAAGATGTTAGTGAAAAGGCCAAATGGGGTAATCATTTAATCTCGTGAATATAACCACCCCTATCATAATTTGAGGATTAAAATTACCATAGTAAATTTGAATACTCCCTCTAGTTGAATTTTCTAATATTAATGTCATGGATTGTCTTTCATTATATATAGGCCATATAAATTTCCGTGAAACAGA
Organism: Viscum album; assembly: GCA_963277665.1. NCBI lineage: Eukaryota > Viridiplantae > Streptophyta > Magnoliopsida > Santalales > Viscaceae > Viscum > Viscum album. The sequence goes on from OY728159.1 coordinate 33,027,040, forward strand.
AATCACTCTCCATTTAGCAAATCGACACCTGATTCTGTACAGGTTCAAGGAGGTGGATAATTCTTATCTAGAACCATCATCTCAAGCATTGATATTACAAACATATGACCACACTTATCTTACTCAGATGATTTATTCTAAGGAGGCAACTATCCTTTAAGACATTCATATTGTGGGGGAATTCACTAAAGTGTTTCTCGGGGAATTTCTTGGTCTTCATCCTATAAGCTATTTGGAATTTTAAATTGATATTATACAATGGGAGTTTACTATATCCAAGTCTCTAAATAGAAAGGTTGTTTAGGTTTTTGAGGCACTGATGAAACAACTATAGGAGAATCTATATAATGTATTTATTAACCTATGTTCTTCGCCATGGGGAAAATGAGTCCTCTTCATCAAAAAGATGGATGGGATAGTGCGCATTTGCATTGATTATATCGAGCTTAACAAAATCACATTAAAGAACAAGTATCATCTACTTCGAAAATATGACTTCTTAGATTAGCTACATGGATCACAATACCTATCCATGGTTGATTTGCAGATAGGATATTTCAAAAGTAACAATGAAGAAAGAGGATATCCCCAAAACTGCTTTTCATACAAGATACAAGAATTATGAATTCATAGTAATTTAGTTCAGACTCACTAGTTATCCTTAAATTTTTATGTTCATAATGAATATAGTCTTTATAAATAACCTAAAAAATTTGTGGTAGTCTTTATAAATGATATTCTAGTATAATCCAAAACCAAGGAGAAGCATGAAGACTATTTAAGCACTATTCTAGAGACATTACAAAAGGAGATGCTCTATGAAATGTACATCGAGTGTGAGTTCTAGTTGAAGGAGGTCTTATTCATGGGTCTTATCATCAAAAGAAATGTGATATATTTGGATCCCTCCAAGACAACTCCAATTTAGGGATGGATGATGTCAATATCCGTAATAGATATTCGTAGTTTCCTGGGGTTAGCTAGATATTATCTCCTATTTGTGTAAAATTTCTCACAATAGTGCGACCCTCTTACCATGATAACTCATAAGGGTGTAAAATTTTCTTGGAGTGATGAACATGAAAATAGTTTCGAGGAGTTGGAAAGGAGGATAATCACTTCACATTAGATCATACTACCCACAAGTGGAGATCATTTTGTGGTATTCAATGATTCATCAAATAAGGGTATGTGTTGTGTGTTGATGATAAATGACTAATTCATTTCATATGATTCAAATAAACGAAATGTTAATGAGAAAAACAATATAACCCATGATTTGGAGATGGCTGTAGTAATCTTCACAATCCAAATTTGGGGACGTTACCTCTTTGGGGAGATGCGTGAAATATACACGGATCAAAAAAGCCTCATGTATATATTCACAAAAAAGGAGTTGAATATGAACCAATTTAGATGTATAGAGATGATAACAGACTATGAATGCTCAATCCATTACCACCCTATGAAAGATAACAAGGTGGATGAATCCCTATGAAGAAAGGACTTGTTGATTCTATCATTGATGAGAATGGTAAAATATACAGTCTTATAATATTTGATGAAGATGGACATGAGAATAATAAATAATGTAACATCATAAATCATTTCAGAAATAATTGCTTAACCGTCTCTTTTGGAACGGTTAAAGGATGGTCAAAAAGGTGATGTGTTAATTTGGAAGAATGTGCAAACAACCAAAAAAGGGAAGACCTCATATTTCAATGTTAATGAAGAAGTAATTGGGAGATTGAGGTCAAGACTATGTGTTCCATAAAATCTAGTGTTAAATAAAGTAATTTTGGATAATGCACATAGTTAAATTTTATCCATTCACCGTGGAAACACATTAATAAATCAAGATATCTGATATATTTATTGGTGTGTTAACATAGAAATGGATATCACTGGGTATACATCAAAGTGCCTAGAATGTTAGCATTTGAAGGATGGGAGGAAGATGTAAAGGGGATGATGCAACCATTACCCATACCGGCATTGAAATGGGAGAACATCACCATGGAAATTTTCATTGTACTAATAAATAAATCCAATGAAAACAATTCTATCTGGGTTGTTGTGGATCATCTATCATAGACTGCATAATCATTTCAATTAAAGAGGATTTCTCATTTTATCAACTATGATGGATATATATAAAATAAGTGGTCAGTCTGGATGGAGTACAACTATCTATTATATCTGACCGAGATCCATGATTCACCTCTATGTTCCGGAAGATTCGTCAATATGTTCAAAATACTGAGCTAAACTTTTGTATGGATTATCATCTAAAACTGATGGACAATCTGATAAAACTATCCAAACACTTGATGACATTTTGAGATCATGGTCAATGGACTTCAATGGCGGATGCGGTCAATATCTTCCTTTGGTTATGTTCTCATACAATAACAGTTTCCACTCAAGAATCCAAATGGATTCCTATGATTCCATGTATAGAAAGTGGTGTAGAACACCTGTATATTGGGTTGATGTTGGGGACAGAAATCTCTGAGTTCCTAAAATGGTCGAAAAATTTGTGGAAAATGTTATGACAATCCAATATCACATTAAAGCTACTATGAGTCAAAAAAATACCTATGAAGATAATCGTAGATGATATCTTGATGTTGATGATAGAAACATGTTATTCCTCTACATTTCACCGTGGAAGGGAGTAAATGGATTTTGGAATAATTTAAATCTTAGTGCAAGGTACATCATCCCTGTTGAGAACCTTGATCTCATTAGAATAGTGGCCTATAGAAAAGAACTCCCACCGAACATATCTCAAGTACATGATGTATTCTATGTATCACTCTTGTTGAGATAATACCTGACCCATTGCATGTACTGAATCCAGAAGTGGTACCATTGCATAATGAACTCTCATCTGAAGATAACACGATAAAGATTATAGACCGTAGAAAAAAATTCTTTGAAATTTGACAATTCCCCTCTTGAATGTGTTTTGGGGAAACCAGATATTTTAAGAAGAAACATGGGAACCAGATGAATTGAGGAGAGTGATATATCCAAAAATCTTTTAGTGTGGGAAACAGAAATTTCTAGGGAGAAATTTCTTAAGTTGGGAAGATTTTAATGACCCAAACTGTTATTAACAATAATATCTTCTTGATTAAATTAAATTTCATATATTTAAAACGTTTATATAAAATATGTAATTCCATGGTTTTATATTTTTGGATTTTAAAATAACATTAATAATTGTTACACTTTATAATATATCCATTGAAAAGTGATCACAATATTACTATAATTATTGGGATTTAACAAATCCAATTTACTCAGAGGTAGGAAGTGATGGCCTCATCTTGTATAATTTTTCCATAAGAAGCACATTTTTAAGAGTTTGGAAAGGAGGTGGTGTCACTGGTATTCCCTCTTGACCATGACCAAGCTGAGCTTCAACGCGTTAAGCTTGAACGGAACTAGCTACGAAAGAAATGGATTTTGATTGAGATTACCACCAGATCGATGTTATATGAGCCACCCCATGAATCTATCACAGTCGCACACCATACTCAACGGTCATATGTATGTGTTATACGAGGTTATGTTAGAAGACCATTGCACTATGATTATGTGCATTGTTTATTCATATAAAAAATAATATGCATTAATTTTATTATTGATACATTGTAAGAGGTTTTTAAAGCACAAATAGTATTTTTAGTAAACATTATATTAAGGGATATTTTATGATGAATTAATGGATTTTTGAATTAAATGATATTTTAAAAAATTATTATTAATAAATTACTTTTATAAAAAGGACTGTATAATTTTTATGAATACAATTGTTATTTTTAATATGGTTTGAAAGCCGTTTTTGTCGAAACCCATGAATTTCCAATAAATGGTGTTTTTTTATATAAAAGTAAATATTCACATATTTATAAAATTATATTGTTAATATGAATATTATTTTTGGAATAATGTTTTCAAAGTTAAACAACAATCTTTTTCTCATAATTTCATGAGAGAGTATAATTTTTGGTTAAAAATTAAATACCTTTTAAATATATAATGGGTTTTATAACACAGTAATGACCGAAAAGTGATGTAATAAAATATTATAACTGATTTTATCTGCCAATACTTGTTTTATCATTTAAATAATGTGATTTCAGAGTTATTTGATTAAATTTATGTTTCCATAGTTGACCCTCCATGACATATAATACATTTTAACTATTTAAATTGATTTCCTTGAGAGTTTGATTCACCTACAGATAAGAAAACCTCATATTTTAATATGTTCGGCTATTGGATTTAGAAAATAAATTTTAACCCTCCTCTTGGACCAAAACCATGGAAAACCCCCAGTGATAGATCTTGTTTTTGATTAGTTTATTGTGTAGTGTTAAAAACCTAAATAATAATGAAACATCTCTTTTCCTATATAAACCCACACAAGATCCCACATCCTCTTCACTCAAAACCATTTGAGATTGAGGGAACATTTACCTCCTCTATATATAATCATCACAAGGTTCCCCAAGATCTCATGAAGCATCTCTCAAGCATATCCTAGGCCTTTGGGATCACACATCCAAGTAAGAGATTTCTTCCTTTCACATTTTTTTCCACGTTTCTTTATCTTCCTATACCATTGTCTATTCAAATAAAAATGCTGGGGTATGATTTCTCGCATCCCCAATACATTCCTCCATATGTTTTAATGATGAAATTCCCCTTTATCTCCCATTAATTTATCCCACATACAACTGTTACCATGCTGAAATTCTGTAAATAATTTCTCTCTTCACATTTACATTCAAGCAATTCTTCTGTGTTATGAATCTAAATTCGATTAAATATGTTGTGACACGTACATTTATTAACCCCTTACATTCAATTTTATGTGTATATTACGAGAAAATAATTTCTCTCTCATAAACAATTTTTGTGAATTCTTATGTCACATTGTTATGCTGCCAAAATTGCACATCGATTTTCGAAGAAAACTCATTGTATAGTGAACACCATGCCCATTTCTCTATCAAGGGTATTCACACTAAATCAAATTTACAAATTTATTATATAGATTCATTTATTAATTTCATATTCCTTTATCATGGAAAAATTATGATATTTAATGAATACATGTTATATGATCCATATGTCACATTTATGATTGAAATTACATGATTGAGAAGGGTGCGCCCTGATAGAGCTCCAATGCATTGTGTAAATATTGTTATCATTATACGTTAAGTATAATGAGGTTTTACTCAATATAATTCATGTTAAATGATGGTTTACTCATTATCTATGTGTAATGAGCCTTATCTAATGATAATATCAAGTTAATGGTTGTTACCACATTTCCTTGTTATGATAATCATGTTATATCATGCTTTTGTGTTCATGTTTATATTATGGTCTATTGATATTCCTATTTTTAAACATCTATTGTATTCTTCATTTTATGCCTCATTCACTCCCTTACTGGGATATATAAATCACCCTTTTCTTATGCATGTCCTCATTTTATCCCATGAAATGCTATGTACAAAAGGAACTTGTATGGTCATGTAAAAGAAGTTTTCAATAAATATTTGTATTTCAAGTTTTACATTGTTAGGTCATCTTCCTAATCCCCAAAGAAACTATAAAAATCATTCTTCTATTTTGTATCATGTGAAGTGTTTATGTAATAAATTATGTTTAAGTGTGAAATGAAGAGCATTGTGGTAATATTTCGCACCACCTTTGACAGTGATTTAGATAATCCAACACTCCACATCACTTATATCTAGTGAGTTTTGAACCTAAGACCTCCATCATAGAAAACGGTGACATTTCCACTCTCCATTACATTTTTATAACATTTAATGATATATTAATATATTTATATATGTTTCAGTACATTTTTTCTATATATTTATATATATTTTTATATATATGTTTATATAATTATGTTTTTATATATTTTTATATATTAATAAATATTCAATATATGTAAATATATTTAATACATTTTTTATAATATTTTATTTTTATTTGTTAATATTTAAAAATATATATATATATATATATATAATGTTATATATTTGATTACAAATAACAGTAAAATATAAAAAATGATAAAATTTCAAAGCCATAATATCAATATTAATGTAATTCCAGGGAATAAATTCAATACCCACTCAAAAAGGGAAAATATACCCCCATTGATGACACTGAAAATCCATCTAATGATAAACATTGGGGTTGCCTAACTAAAAATAGTCTTTTTGAGGCCTTTTGAGAATTTTTGTCCCCAAAAAAATGAATTTGGGGACCTCTTAGTTTTTTATGGCGTTGATCCCATCACCATATTTGATTTGATATATAGTAAATCCCAAACGAACACCCGGATCAAAATTAATTGTTGTTTGAAGTTCGAGTTACTTAATGAAATTAGATTAGACCTTTTATTAATGTTTTGATTTCATTATCGTCAAATTGATATTAAATTTCAATTAATTGGTAATAATCATAAATTTATTATTTGAATATTTTTTAAATTATTTTATTATCCATTTTCAGTAAATAGCTTATATATATAGTGTAAATTCATATATACCTTATCTAAAACATATTTTAATAATTATATATTATATTTATATCAGTATAAATTTATAAATATATCAATATATTATTTTAATGAAATATAATTTTTTGGAAGTAAACTTTATTTAGCGATTATAAAAAAGAGCTCATAAAGGGGGGTCTTTATCAGCACTTCTAAAAAAGTATTGATAACCTCCCCTATCATCACTTTTATAAAAGCACTCATAAAATACCGATTTATCATCACTTTTAATAAAGAGCTATAAAGGCCCCCTTTAGCAGCACTTTATTTTTAGAGCAATTAATGAACACAATAATGGTTATAAAAAGAATTGCTAAAGACCCCCTTTAATTGTTCTTTTTTTCACTAAAATGGGGGTCTTCATAGAGGCTTTTAGCTAGTGTTTTAAAAGCTCTAGAGCAAGATAACCCAGTTTTCCAGTAGTTGTTTGACATAGAAATGACTTTCATAAACACATAAAACATGAAATAAATAATCTTTCAGAATCATATAAACCACTAAAGAGAAATGGGTTTCATTAACATATAATGTGAGAGAGTGAATTGAGTATAAAAACATATTACTAGTGAAAGAGAAAGAAAATTCATAAATAAAATTACATTAAGCCTATCCTATTTATAGAATGAATATTATTTGTAACTTTAGATCCTTTCCTAAAAGATCATGAGTAACCTCAATATATATAAACATAGATGGATAATAATTTTGATGTATCTTCCCAAAACAATTTTTTAAGAAAATATCATTTCTACTTTGAAAAAATCTTCTTAATGAATAATCATTTTGAAAATCCATTTCATATAAAATAAATTGAAAACATATAAATTAGACATGAAATAATTTTGAAATAATTTTTCCTTATAAACATATAAAATAAGATTCAAAAGATTTTAAAAAAATTTTATTTCAAAATAGTTTGATAATATATAAGTTATAATTTGAATTTATTTGAAAAGTATTTTACATGAAAAAAATAAAGAAATCCTGAATTTTATTTGAAACCCATTTAATTGAAAATACATTGAAAACATAGAAATGAGACTTAATATCATTATGAAATCCTTTTTACATCAAATTTATAATAGAAAAATGAAAAGTTTTTTAAAACCATTTTATTTACAATCAATTTTAAAATCATTTTCTAAAAAATTAACCTTTAAACATGAATGAAAATAATCAAAGGAATTAATGCTCATAAATCTATACACGTCACCCGAGGTAAAAATAAAATTTCATTTTTCATGAAAAAGAGGCTAGAAAAATGCTTCATTCATATATTTGAAAAAAATATTCCATTGAAATCATTGTTCAAAAACAAAAAGGGTAATGATTATTTTTAATGATCATAGTATGTTATTAGAATATACATGGAAACCATTTTTTAGAGAACATGATTTCCTGACATAATAGAGGGTAAAGTTCGGATTTCTTAAAAAACATTATTAACTATATTGTTTAACCAATAATATAAATATGGTATCAATATATGATTATATTTTGAATATGAATAGGGGAATAAAATTCATTATCGTCTTGAGAAATGGATTATAATATTTCATAAATTGAATCATAATCTAAAACAATCTTCAAAAGCGATGATATTGTTTCAATAAAACCTCATCACCTAGTAATATAGGATCATGATAACCATGTAAGAAAAGGTAATTAAATTAATCTTATAATATGATAAAATTAAGTAAATTATTGATATAACAAGTTAAATTTATTTATATACAACTTGAAAATAAATTTATGTGGATAACAAACATTAGACTCAAAGAAAGAAAATAGAGATAAAACAATGTCATCGAATTCATAAATTTAGAAAAATAATCCATATTAATGAAAGATCACAAAATGGATATTTGAATACCCATAAATTTAATTATAATATACAAATAATAAAATCATGGTAATTACATACACCACACTAATGGAAGGAGTAGAGAAAATAGCATGTATCTCACAGAAATAAAAAGTGAGATTCAAACCCATTACCTTCTATCTTGAATCTCACTGTACTCATTCAAACCATCTATATAATAGATATAAATTTATTATATATATTTTAATGAACCTTATTCTTATATATAATAACATATTTGTTATTATTAATAAATCATTCTTTCTGATTTCTAACAATCTTTAAGGTTTTACTTCGGGTTATATTAGCTTCATTTTTCGTATTGTCATAATTTGTTATATTATTGGTCAATATAATTATATAATGAATAAATAATTTAATAAATGATATAAATATCATGTATATACATTATAATTTTATTATAAAAATCTTTAGAATATATAAATATGAAATGGAATACACCGTCAATGGAGAGAGTAGGCTATACGTACACATGGACACTATTTCTATTTAATTTTCCTACTGAGAGAAATTAATGGATATATATTTATATATATATAGTTATTAAAATATCCTAATTATATCATATATATTATTCATATTTACTAAATATATCCTTAATCCATTCCATGTAGTGTGTGAACGAATCACATCGTTTTGACGGGGCGGTAGTCCACACTACCTCAAACTAATTTATTGTATTGACAACAAATGGAAATTAAAAAATACATGTTATGTAAGAAGAATAAATTTTCATTAAATATATCAAATATAATATAATACATATATAAATATATTTTCCATTATAATTACCACTATGAGAGGCGGTATTGAAAATTGAACAATCATCATTTAGTGAGGCGGTAGTTTTCCATACACATAAATAGTTTTCTAGTTACTCATTAGATAGAGGTGTGTGTATTTTTAGGTCAAAAAAGTAGTATAAGAAATAATTTATATTTGGGAGACAATTTTTTATAAAATCATGTAATAAAAAAATTTATGGGGTGGAGATGAAAAATAAAAAGAAGGACTTGAGAGAAGATGTTACCTCTTAATCAAGAAACTCCTTTTGGTTTGTGCGAAATGGAATCCTTGGGATTCATTCTTCAAAAGTAAAGGTTTCTTGGAAAAATGTATCGATTTTTTAAATTTTATTGGGTATAGATTTTTTTGATCCTAATAAGTTTGGGAGGATTGATTATTTGGGAGAATTAGTGGCCTTTTGTAGGGGAGGAAAATGACTGACTTGGAATTTTTCAAAACTAGTAAGGTGTACACATGTTAAATTAGAAAAAAAGTCTTGTAAAAACATTATAAATCATTAATTTTTATTTTATGGACGAAATATGGACATAAAAAGTGGGTTTTAAATCATTATAGGTTATTTCGGCTCATAATATTATGGTTTAGTGGCTAATTGAAAATAATTTTACATTAATAACAAATATTAATTTTAATAACATTTATGAATCAATTTGTTCATAAAAATGATATAATCTGATACTGAATATTATACTTATTATAATTTTTTATGTTGAGTTTTTAAAATCCTATTCATAGAAGAAGAAACATTAAGATTAATTCAAATCATGCATACATGACAAAATTACTGGTTTTTAAAGTAGAATGATATTCAAAAGTACATTATATTTTAATATAAATTTTCAAAGTGAAATATATAATAATGAACTAAATATTATTATTATATTTATAATTTACCTATTGGGACCTTAGAACAATTTCATAAAATAAATTAACATTCATAATTATTTAAACGAAAATGCATTTTTAAACTAAAAATAAGTGTTTTTTCCTATTCCCAAAAAATGATGTTTCACAGAAAATCCCTAAAATTTATCATATGATAATTTTATCATTATAAATATAAAAATTAATATTATTTTATCAAATTAAACTTCACAAAGTTTTTAAAATTAATATTATACATAAAATCAGTTTATTCGAGAAAAAAAAAATTTTAAACATAAATGGTCTTTAAGAAAAGTCATATATATCAATTTAAAAAATGTATTCTTGGTACAAAACAGTTATAAATAATATTTTAGAAATATTTGTTACTATATATATAACTATTTTTAAGGTCTAGGTTATAATTAACTCATTTAGATAATTAAAAAAAATCAGGTTTCGTATAGATATATATGTTGCGTATAACATACGCCAAATCAGTTTTCTGTGTAGTGAAAGGAATGTCGGTATTGCTTGTAGTGAAAGACATGTTGATATTTCATGTAGTGATAACCAATTTGGTGTTGTGTGAAAAAATTATTTACTTATTGTTTTAATATATATATATATCCAGTGTCATGTGAAATGTAAAATATGAAAAAGATAAATTAATTTAAAAAATAATAATTCACAAAATATAAGGGTTTGATAGAAATATGGGAACAACATATAAAATGTAAAAAATTTTGTAGTAAATAACTATACCGCCTACCATGGATATGTATTTCTCTACTCTTCTATTATCGATGCTTGAATTGTTCTATAATGAGAGGTATTAAATAAATCACCATGTTTTATTTTGTTTTTGAAATTGTAGTATCACCTTAATAGATCAATGGAAGAGGATATAAAAATTACATAGAAGGCATATGATCTTAGATATTTACAAGATATTTACAATTTATCATATTGTGAGAAATTTTTTGATTATATTATCTAGATATAAAATAACATATGGAGGAGGAAGGGAGGAGCTAGTGTTTGAGGGAGAGGAGGCTGAATAAAGGAGTAATGGAGATAGGATGATTATATATTTAATTTTAAATATGTAAAAAAATAGACATTCACATACAAAGATATCAGAACATTGTTTGGCCACAGATTTTGTCAAACAATGCACAAATCATGAGGAAGACCACTATCCTAGTGGATTGAAATATCATACCGTCATGCACTAGGGGTCACATGGTTGTGAGAAAATCATACATACCACATCACCACACTCAATCAAATAACACAATTAGATAAACCATTTTATATGGCATGCAAGGATTCTACTAACCATGTTGCCCAATCTATGTATTCGAACACCAAAAATCTAGGATCTAAATGATCCCGAGATATCCCCAAGACATACTTGACTACCTATGGAATCGTTATTATGGCCTTACAAAAAAATTTAATCCAAAAAAATGTTTCATGCATTTGTGAAGATTGAAGATTTTAAAACCTCCCAATAAAATACAAATTCTCCCTACATTTCCCATTACGGTTTGGTAGAAAATATTAGTAAAAATGTTCTAGCCACAAAAGATGTATATCTGCTTCCCCCTCCCATGTCTCATGATGAAGACATATGTTATGTCATAATAGGAAGACTAAAGGAACTATCATGACTAAAAGATACATCATTATCCGATCAATGATTAAAAATAATTTCTCATTAAAGAATTCATCCATATCATTCTCAAGACCATTGATCTAAAATGAATGACACAGGTCATCATGATACCATCGAAGCTATGATTCATTGAAGTAGTCATTCAAGGCACAATAACTCTGAGATAACAACAAATAATAAGCTACAGAACTGACCCTCTCCATTATCTCAAAATGATCGATATAATGTCATGATAACTTACTCTGTCTCTGAGTTATTCAATGGCACAATCTAGGTGATAGACATAGAAATAACTAATTTCCAACTTTGAATTCTAATGGTATATAGTGACAAATGGTATAATAAATCTATCTGGACTCGTTTGTATCCATAACATTTTGAATTAATTTAATTTTCATTGATGTTTCATGATTGGGAAGAGAACACAATAGGGACATATCTCATACCTATAAATAGAATCGAGGTGAATGTCAAGACCACCAATAAAGTACATCATACAAAGCCACCATTACCAATGCCTGAAAATTATTTTTGAAAGAAAACACCACAATAGGTTTTTTATTATCCTATAAACCTATGTAATCATAGATACATGCCAAGAAAATATACTCAAACATCATGTTCTACAATTGATCATCCCATTGGTCTGAGGGTGATATGTTGTACTTAATTACACCTTGAACCCAATTATTTTTTCAACCCATTCAAGAATGGTGATGTAAATTGGGGGTATCAGTATGATATGATATATATGAGATCACCATGAATGCATACTATATTTTGGATGTTAATCCTCCCATGATCATTAACTGAGAAGGTCTACCATATTAGTAGGAATTGTGAAACATTGGATAATCTATTAATGATAAGTCATATCATATCAATACATAGAGGGGATCTCAAAAATTCAATGAAGAAATACATTGTGACATTATTCCATTTCAATTGAAGAATGGATAGATGATATAGAATTACAGTGGACTGCTTCTACTATGGAATCACATGTTGAAAGGGAGATCACTGAGTGATAAACTGTGAAATACTCTTCTTCATATCTGGTCTCCATTACTAATGATGAACATCTCAATATAGATTAATAATATTGGGATTAACTTCCCAACGAGAGGCCCAATATTCACTCATAAACTATTCCCTTGTATCAGAAAGAACCTAATAATACAAATATAATATTATGTTCTCATTTACATAAAATAAATCAACCATAAGGGGGATTATAAACTTTGATGCTCTAGTCTATATGAGGCCATTCGAATCAGACATCTACTACTATGTACCTACTCCAGATGGAAGGAAGTCACCATTAGATTTGATAAAATAGGATTTTCATTATATTCGTGAACCACTAAATGCATCTTAGAGAACATTTCCATCAAATCCCCCTCACTACTAGCCTCATTTATAGATTTTATTTGAGGCTTCTTGCATAAGTTATTAACCAAAACCAAACCATTTCAGGTGTATAAGAATGATCAAAAAAAATGAATGTAGGTATTCTACTCACCTACGCTACATCATCTTCAAGTATCATTTTTTAGAGATGTATTTGCGAATTTGTTTGAACCTATAAATAATGAACCACTAAAACTTCATGTAGTTCATATAGCATTGTAGAGAAAGAACCATGGTCACATGCTCAAGGGCATGCAACATGTAATTTTTCTCATGATGCCTCAGTTAGAGAGACCCATATTCATCGACTCAATCATCACCAATCAGAAATTATCCCATCAGAATACTTGAAAATTTATAGTAAATTTTATTTACTAAATCTAGTTTATGTAGAATCTAGATTAACACTTATTTTATTCTTCCCTCAATCTCTTGAATGGTTTACTCACAACATTTTTTCTGGATTATTTTCAAACCATTGTTAGTCAGGTCAATAATCGACAATACTAAGTAGTAGAAATCCATAATGAATCAATTGAAATAGATAAATAACCCCATGAAACATCTTATGTTAGAAGAAATCTTCGGTTGATCCTATGAAACCATGACTATCAACGTTAATTGGTCAAAATTTATGTCTTCCTCTATTATGATATGACCCAAGGAAAGAATGTTAATAATCGAAAATAACAATTTCCTAATAATCACATAAAGACGAGGATAACATTGTGTATTCAGTATGATCTCAATATAGATTTCATGGTCATGAATACTGCAAGATTACACTAATCACTCTTCTATAATGACTACCTCGAATTCATCAAGATAATGGTGAAAAAGCCAGTTCATCATAGCCATTATGACTGTCATCACATTCTTTTGTCCAAAAGGCTTGACCAAATACTCATACAAAATATATATTCTCTGAAAATAAGTACATGGTATGTCTGAAGATCTAACACACACATGATGCTATCCTGGACTCAATACAATCTTGGAAAATGGTTTCTCTTTGGATCTGGTCTAAGAGGTTGTCAATATGATGTAGTGGATACCAGTTCTTCATTGTACGATTGTTTAATCAGTGGTAATCAACAACAAATAAAGGGTTTTGACTTACTTCTTGTAAATAATGTTTGGTGATCCCCAAAGTTATGTTATGGGTCATATAAAACCCTTTTCTATTAGATATTCATGATTCTTCTTGATAAACTGGAGCTCTATATGTTTCATACTATATTGAGGAATGGACACTATTTCCACACATGGAACTAGCTCAATTGAGAACTAAATTTCTACAACCTGAGGATATATGATGATCTATTTTTTGAAACCATAACTAAAAAGATCCATGACAAGAGGTAAATCTAATAAGTAAAATCCCTAGTATCTCATAATTAGAGTTCCAGACTGGGAAGAAACTCCTACCATCCCCATATGCTATAGTCTAGGTAGAAATTATCGGATATCCAAATCACCCTTATGAATATAAATGCTACCCCCAGGAGATGTAAAATTCAAAATTTGGTGATAGAAATACCCATGGGTTCAATATGGCATAAGCGACTCCATTTTGAGAATGGCTTCAAAGAAGTTCATCTTGAGTTTGAATTAAATCCATAAGAAATGGTACCCACCTATCTCAAAGGGGAACTCCTAGAACTAGTGTATTTACTATATTCATATCACTAATAGTGTGTCGATATATGTAACACTATATAGGTACTCAATTTCGAGGCACTGGCATTCAACAACCAGAAATGAATTTTTTTGTAATAAACCCATGTCAGAATGGAAAGAAATTAATGTAGAGTGTAATAAAATAGTACCTATAACAATAGATGTATATGTAATATTTTCCACAATTCTAGTATACTTTACATTGATATGGCTTAAACCATGGCCCTGCTATATTGACTGGCTATCCTGGTTTGGTCCATTCTATTGTCCGTAAACCTCAATAGCATTACTATACCAGCAATAAAAACATTCAAATCATACTTGTCTACTAGAACAAGGGAAACATCCATCATGTCATGGATTCATGAATAATTTACTAGATAGTAGCGCTGGTACAACATTCTCTAAATAGATATTGGATGAAATGATTGATAGAAACACTGAAGAGAACCCATCCCACTACAAGTTCAACACTTGATTGTGTACTTCATTCATTAGTTCTTATAATGTAAAATTATTTCATTCTTGTGATACATAACATGAATTTCAGTTCATGTCATGTGAATGGCATTACTCTAAGTGCACCCTCAAAATAATAATTTCATCTTCAAGATGAATCGTCTCCATTCCATGGAACTGAACCTCCTTGTCTCAATTTTCCAACGTCTCTAAGGTTCTATTCTATAATAATTGCATGTTTCATTATTTCTATAGTAGTATAATACTAAAATATGATTACCTATGGTCAGAAAACATATCATTGAATGTCATCAACTCACTTCATAGTGGACTAATTTCACCGGTCAGTGTTAGAGACAATGACTGGATCTTGATAAATTAAGCTGAATAGTCAAGAACTGTCATAGATCCCTGTTAAATATGAATCAACTCCCCAGTTTGGTTTGCTCTCCATATTTTCAGAACAAAGAAATTGTATAGATCCATCAATTAGTCTTCCCAAACTATACCCTGATAGCACTCAATCTGAGATTTGATATCCCACCAGCAATTTGAAGAATTTTGAAACATGTTAGTGGTGTGATTTTACCTGCACTGTGGATGCATCTCAATATAACTGTATATTGACACCATAGATTCTAAACATGAATTACCATCCTGATTTCAGCCATCCACTGAGAAAGAGGGTTAATGTTGTTGTTGAATGTCCCAAGTCAGCTCATCTATAGTAGGAGAATGATGGGGAGCACCCTGAGAAGACATGATAAACTCTATAAAATATTCGAGGAACGAGACATAATATCACATTAGATAATATCCACTATATTCCTTATGGTGAACTATAGTAGGTATTAAGGGTGGCTCAAGTCCCAATACCATCAGAGTACTCTCAACGCCACTTATTTATCATACAAAATGAGGAAATCTCGGTGGAAGAACTATACAATTTTGAAAGCGCACTCATTAGAAAATATATATAACAAATAGGAAAAGAAACATGTTATGAATAATTAAAATTAGTTCTATAATAGAAACAAACTCTTCTACCTACTACTACATCTTGGTCTAGGTGATAAGAACAATTCACCACAGGTTCACAAAATACATGACCTGTTACCCGCTATTAATGTCATAAAGGGGTGAAGTTATTTTATTAAATATGTGAGGTTCTAATATATGGATTTTGAATGTAATGGTATTGATGAAAACAACCTTTAAATTTCTTTTGGCATAAAATATAATAATAAATATTTTATTTAAAACATTAACTAATTAATGATCATTATTATATATTTAGGTAATGATATTTCAACCCATGTATTCGTATCACAAATTCCATGTTAAAAAGTATCATACACATATAAACTGGACATGGAAAATCAGATAATTATAGCCTAGAATGTACCTCGGGTCTCTAGATATAAGATTTCATATGAGGGGTTTTTTTGTTGAATTTAATTCTCAATTTATAATTAATCACCTCTTAATTTTCAATGGAATTCCCAAATCAAACCAACCAAAATAGAATATTGAGTTAATTATAGTTTCATCATCATTATGTGTATGAAAACACCATTTATATCGATTTATTAATTTTAATTGAACAAATTATTTCATCCTACAAGAAACACTTTTACACTACAATGTATAATAAATAAGGCACCGTAAAAATCACATGAAAAAATGAAAGTGATAGCTAAAACAAGATATGGAGTTGTATAATACATGAAATTTATGTTATATAGTGACTAGTGTGATGAATTAATTTTATACACCCTCATATCATCAATCTAAGTCTAGGAAAACAATTATAATTGAATAATAACTGATTATGGAAAATAACAAGTTCACCACCCAATAGTGAAAATGGAAAAACTATAACACCACATCTAATAACATTAGGTACCCATCAATCATAATTTATATTTCCCTATATGTGGGTTATCTTCTCACATGAATAGAATCATTACCACATGCAAATATATTGGTCTCATGTCTTAATAAAAATATGAATACAAAAGAAAAAATCACTCCAAACATTTTAGTGTCCTTCCCCATATTCCACTAAACGGTTCCCAAAAAAGGTGGAAATATTGTAGTGCGAAGATGCAATTAATATCATAACTAGGGTCTAATTCCATTAATTTTTCATGAATATATGGTAATAAAATCATGAAGGAACATTAATTTTAGTTGTCTTGGAAACTGTATAGATACTTGATTCTGGCATTAAATTCGGAACACAAATATGACAACATAATTTTTGAAGGGATAAATTTATTCCATTTAGAATATCATTGAATATATTTCTTATAATACATCATATAATCCTTGTAAATGGATAAAAAATTAATTTTATCTAATATTTTTTATATGGGTTAAGTACTGTTTACTTTCACTGATGTATGTCGTAATTAAGACTTACAACTAACTAGTGCATAGGGTTATTCCTATGCATGGTTCTTGTGGCCATTTTGGAAGTTATACATTCATTATGGTATTTTGGGATGTGAAAATAAGTAGCATAATTGTTTTATTCAAATTCAATCATTCTTAAAATTTATCGCCATTGAATGATATTTTCATTTCAAAGATTCACTTTTAGAAATAAATGCTACCATTTTTTTGTTTATAACTCTTGCAGGTTTTTTAATTTATAATAAATATCAATTGGAATAATATGGAGATATCATATATGGATTAGATGCACACCCTACATACAAATTTGTGTGTAAGTATACATGATCATGTTTGACACAGGAAAAGTCAAGGCTTTGGGTGATGGCAGTTTGGGTTGCGGGTTTCTTTCCATGGTGCGGTGTTGTAGAGACTGCTCATGGGTGATGACCCCATGTCGTGTGGAGTCTCGTGGGATGTTTTCTTCTATTTTTATGTCCCTTTGGACACCTTGTGTCTTGTTTAAACACATATACTCAGTTCTGTATTTTATTATGTCTTTTTTTGAATAATTTTTCAGATTTGGTATATTGTTTATTTTTTGTAATTTTATGAATCAAAACTCTGGTAAATCATTCACACATACATATTTATGATACCTAGGCAGTTTTTCCTGCCTGTGGGGATAGGGAACGCCCTTCAGGACTATCCATGGGTCGGGTTTGGTGCCGAATTGATGGTGAGAAGATTCGATTCGTGACAAAATGGGATCAGAAGAGGTTTACGTTTTTGAGTTATATTATTATTTTGGGAAGAGTTGGGATAGACAGGAGATAGGAATATTGGGGATCCGAGTTTTGGTCATGAGTTGGGTGTCTGGACCATACCCCTAAAGACAGACCGTGAGTCATCATGGGATGTCTGAATTGTTTGTTTATCTGCACATCCAGGTGATATGTGTGGGCTGCAGACTGCACGTGGACATCGAGTTTGGTGAAGTAGTTTTTTATTTTACTGTTGTAATGTGTTTGGATTATTTATATCTAATATTATTTTTGAAATTTTCAGAACTGTTGTACTGATTTTGTTTTCTTGTTATTGTTGCCTTTTGTAATAACATGCTTCCCCAGAAAGCTCCTATGCACCCACAGGAGGAAGCCGTGGAGAGTTCTCTTGAACCACATGATCAAAGGATGATAGAATAAATGGTCAGAGCGGTCTAGGATCTAGGACATGGAGTGGTTCTGGCTCCGAATCTATCCAGATAAGATGAGTCTAGGCCCATCAAGTATAAGGCCCAATAGTTCATGAAAAATAATCCTCATTATTTTCAAGGTATCTCGGAACCTGAAGAGGAAGAGGAATGTCTTGAAAAGATAGAGCATATGTTCAAGTTCATTGAAACACCTGAGGAGGTCTAGGTGAAATTTGACTCTTTTCATCGAGAGGGCCCCAGTAGTAGGTGGTGGTAATCAGTGCTTCAATACGGGAAGCATGAAAACAAGAGAAAGATATTTTAATTCCATCTTCAAAGATTAGTATTGTCTAGAGGTTCTATCCTATGCCAGATATTGAAAATCCATGGATCATTACTAGGGAGATTGTTTGGTAAAGGAATATTCTATATGTTTTTCTAAACTAGTGTGGTACGCACCTAACATTGTTTCTAATGAGAGATTTAAAGGTCAGAAGTTTGAGAAGAGGTTGTGACCTTAAATTTACTCACATGTCTTACTATTTATTTTTGGATGTTATGATGAGGTGGTAAATCGTGCTTTCATGGTAGATATTGAACAGTAGGGGATGTTTGGGATCATTGGAGTGCTATCTTCTATTGGCACTAGTAGATCTTCGGAATAGAATAGGAATCGGGAACAACAGGGAAAGAAGGGAGGTGGCAGTTCATGCCAGTCTTCCAGGAATTTTACATTAGTGTATTTAGATGCGAGGACTATAATGTGCCTCCAGTTTGGGAAGATAGAACACATCTTTTCAGCATTCCCTCATCCTCCGAATTTTTTTTCTTTTGTGGAGGTATGGGACACGTGCAACGCTTTTGCGCGATAACACGTCCACATCAATGTGGGGAAAGATTTGTGGCTCCCAAGGTAGTGCCAGCGTAGTCCTAGCCATCAAGGACAGAGGGATCTCGGTTTGGTGGTCGTGGTGGAAGGGCTAGATCATCTTTTGGTTAGAGCCAATTTAGGGCAGATCCACTAGTGTGTGGGCGTTCTCAGGCAGAGACAAGGCATCTTCATGATGTGGAGCATGCACGAGAAAGATCAGATGTAGGGCCATCGACCATCTGATGTACCTTTTTGATTTCATCGTCTTTATGTACTTCTCTTTTTGATACAGGTGCTTCAGTTTCATTTATATCTACACGTATTTTGTGTACACTGAACATTCCAACTGAGCTTTTATCTTACACGATGCAGTTGGTGACGCAGTTAGTAAAGAAGGAGTGGGGTCTCATATGCACATGTTTTGCAACCTATGTGTCATGGGTGGAGATGGAGAGGGGCCTCCTAATATTGGATATGGACCTTTTTTATGTAATCCTTGTCCTAGACTGGTTAATAAATTTTCAGTCGTACATCGATTTCTATAGGTGATGGGTGAGTTTCATTGAACCTGATGGGAGTCTACATGTTTTTCTTAGGGAATGGGACCCTCGGTCTAGTGGTGTAGGTCCTATATTCCCAGAGTTAGGGAATATTATCTTCCAGTTATAATTTCTCACTCTAGAGGATGATGTTCAAGATCATGAGGGGATGATTGCCTCATGTATTGAATGAGTTCCAAGAGGTATTTCCAGATTATTTTTCAGGCATTCCCCCAGAGTGAGATGTGAAGTTCTCGATTGATTTGGCATCTGGAACACAACTTATATCTCTTTCCTCTTACCATATGGCCCCACAAATCTGAGTGAAATAAATATACAGCTTCACAATTTAGAATCCAAAAGATTCATTCGCTCGAGCGTCTCTCCATGGGCGGCTCCTCTTCTTTTTCTAAAGATGGCCGATGGTTACTATCGGTTGTGTATTTATTACTATAAGAAGAATAACATATACATAAAGAATGAATATAATTTTCCCCTAATAGATGACTTATTTGATCAGTTAGTGGGGAGAAGTGGTTTTCTAAAATAGATATGTGTTAGGGTTATCACCAACTCAGGGTGAAAGAGGCAGATATTTCGAAGACATTCTTCCGATTTCGGTATGAGCCCTATTATTACTTGGTCATTCCCATTGGATTGATCAATTCTACAGTAGTCTTTAAGACACTCATGAACAAGGTAATCCACCCATATCTCTACTTATTCATTATAGTGTTCGTAGATGACATCTTGGTTTACATTGGATCTGAGGAGGAGCATGAGCACAATTTTTGGATCGTGTTGGGAACACTACGGGATCACCACCATTATGAAACTCTATCCAAGTGTACTTTATGGATCACAGAGGTAATGTTTTTAGGGAATGATATCTTAGATTAGGGGGTTTTGATGGATCCCGAGAAGATATGTGCTGTTATTTCATTGGAGAAACCAAAGAACGTGTTTGAGATCAAGAGTTTCATTGGCTTGGAAGGTTACTACAGGTGGTTTGTTTGACTTTTCTCTCGGCATTCTTCGCTCATGATTACACTCACCCTTTAAGGGGGTGATGTTTTTGTGGAGCCCATAATTCCAGGTGTAAATCAAATAGTGAATAAGAGGTTTTATACCACCCCAGTCCTGATCCTACCATATTTTGGGAAAAGTTATGTTGTGTATTTTGATGATTCAGGTATGGGTCTCAGGTGCGTGCTTATGTAGGATGACCACATGGTGGCGTATGGATCTCGCCATATCCTACCACCTGAAGAGAATTATCCAACCCATGACTTAGAGATAGCGGCAGCAATGCATGCATTACAGACTTGGTGCCACTATATCTTTTGGGAAACGATTGTGGCTTACTCAGGTCATAAAATTTTGGCATGCATCTCCTCATGGAAAGATCTGAATTTGAGGAATCGTCGTCGGATTGAATACCTGAAAGGGTTTGACATTGGTATTATCAATACTCGGGGAATGGTAATGTTGTAGCATATGCCTTGAGCAGAAGTGTACTAGTGTAGGCTTTGAATAAGTCCTGTGACGAGTGGACTCTAATGGGAATCTTTTCTCAGGTGAATGTGGAGACCAAGGATAACAATGGAGTTTCATTCCTGGAAAGCATTCAATTTACCCCATATCTTATTGAATTGATTCAGCTGAAGCAGCCCAGTGATTATTTTTTCCTGTGGTCGAAAAAGATTCTTCATGGTGGGGAGATTTGTTTTGATTGGTCTTCTTCCCTCGAGGGTATCTTGTGTTTCAAGGGGAGTTCTGTGGTGCCACTATCTTTGAGGAAGGTGGTAATGCAGGACAGCCACCAGTCACAGTGGGTTATCCACCAGAGTGCCACCAAGATGTACTATTATGTCCATCAATGGTTTTGGTGGCCATTTATGAGGCGGGACATTGTTGAATTTGTATCGACATGCTATACTTTTCTGCAGGTGAAAGCAGAACATCAGAATTCATTTGGTTTGATTCAGCCCCTACCCATTCATACGTGGAAGGGAAATGAGGTTGACATGGATTTCATTATTGGATTACCTTGTACAACTCGAGGTAATAATTATATTTGGATGGTGATTGATCGGCTGAAAAAATCATCCCACTTAATTCCTATCAGAGATACAACTAAAGTGGATGAGGTGGGATGATTGTATATTCAGGAGGTGGTAATTCATCATGGTGTTATATCTGCTTTTTTTACCGATAGAGACACTTTTTTTCACCTATTGGTTTTTGGGAGGCCTTCAGAAGGCATTGGGGTTACAAATTATGATTATCAAAGCAAACCATCCTCAGACAAATGGTCAAACAGAGCGGGAAAATCATATCCTCGAAGACAAGCTTCATGAATGTGTCTTGGACTTCAGTGGTTTGTGGGATAGCCATTTGGGGTTGGTCGACTTTTCTTATAATAAAAAATATCAATCCTCGATTCAAATGGATCCCTATGAGGTGCTCTATGGTCGGCCTTGCCGGTCCACCCTATGTTGTGCAGAGGTAGGTGAGATATTTCTGTTGGGACCGAGCCTTGTGCAAGAGACATCTGAGAAGGTCATGTTGATCAGGTAGTGTTTATTGACAGCTTAGAGTCTCTAGAAATCATATTCTGGTAAGAGGCGTCCCGACCTACAGTTTTCAGTGGGTGATCGAGTGTTTCTAAAAGTGGCCCCTGGGCTAGGTCACCGTCACTTGAGGAAACATGGAAAGTTGGCGCTGAGGTTTGTCAAACCTTTTTAGATCACCGAATGTACTGACAAGGTGGCATAAATGTTGGATTTTCCTTCTTAGTTGACATCCATCCATGATGTTTTCCACATCTCCCAATTAAATAAATACAACCCGGATTCATCCCATGTGTTGACTTGGGAGGAGATGGATATAGAGCCTAATCTATCTATTTTTGAGAAGCCGTTGAAAATAGTGGACTTCCATGAAATGTTTCTTCAGGGAATGCCTTTTCCACTAGTTCGAGTTTATTGGCAGTATGGGATTTATACACACTAGACATGGGAGCGATAGTCATGGGTTGAGGAAGAATACCCGGCCCTATTTTCGGATCAAGCATCATGTTTAATTTTCAGGGTGGAAAGTCATTCATGGTGGGGATAATTGTCAAATGAATGATTTATTTTCAAGGTATATTCATTTATTTCCTTAATTGATTTTTATTGGGGGTTTCCCATGCATTTTTGGAGTAAATTAATGATTTTCAAGATTTGGGCCAAACCGTGTGCTTATTTCGAGTTACAAAAAGGTATCTTTAATAACATATTCATTTTTTAACTTTTCTCACCCATTCCACTCCCACTATGACCTACATTGAACTATTCAAAACACCGTAGCTATTTTGACCCCTTAAAAATTCATTATCATCTTGTATTTGGGTTACCTAATTAAGTATTGGGTCACCCCGTAATCCCATTTTGTATTTTTAAAATAGTTTTTTTATTCCTTAATAACATTATTGTGTTTTATTAATATTTAGTGATTCAACCTCTCACCTGATCCCAATGAGCCTAGCCGCAACCCTGGCTTCATTTAACCCACTTTGGAGACCGTATCAGTCGATAATTAGGTCTGAACATCTAAGATTGCTAAAATCGTCCAGATTTCTCAAGTAAGTTACTATCTTTCTATGATCGTTCCTTTTCCTTAAGATTTCACCCTTTTTTATTGAATCCCAAAATTTCTATAATCTTGAGATTTGTAACTAGGGTTTAATTTTGAGTTTCATGGTCTAATCCTCTGGTTTTAAGTTCGATATCACTCCCTTGTGGTGCTGGTGTGGTGAGGTTTAAGTTTCACACTAAGATTTACGGTTCTTGACTATTTTGGTAGGAGATTCCGTATGTAGGTATTCTAAAATAAGTTAGAATTCATTATTTCTATTTCATTTATGTTCCACATTTATTATTTTTACTGCAAAAATTAATTTGGGTAGAATTTTCAAAGCGGTTTATTTTTAAGTGCAAATTTTGTGTGAAAAGGGGTGTTTTACATATGCAACCCATGTTGTGCCTCTTGGTGTTGTTTTATAATTCATGGAAATGTATTTTGAAAAATATTTTAATGCTAAAATTTCTGGGTTTTTATAATATTTGTCTCAATTGGGTATTAAAATAGTTATTTTAGATGAATTTAATGTGAAAAATTTGTTTTCTTTTATTGAAATTGTTTTATAGAAAATATAAGTGGTTTATTGAGTTATATAAAAGGTGCAAAGCATGTAATTCCACTGTTTTGAATGTTTTTTACTATAACTGATTTTTATATGTGAAAATGGATTTTGGTATCTTCTGGTAACTATTTTAGCATAATACAGGAAACACAGTTAACTAGGTGGGCTAATTTGTACTAGTACGCTAGTGAACGGAGGGGTTTCGACAATGGTTCACTTAGAAAGTTTGTAATGGATAATTGTAACAAAACTATAATGTTGATGATTGGAGACCAATAGTTTTTGGGTATTCTCCCTTCTAGTGGCTCGTGCACGGGAACTAATTTTATTATGGTTACTTTCACCGAGGTACGAGGTACTTAAGGCTCACAACTAACTAGTACTTAGGGGTGTTTCTATGCTTGGTGATCAGGGCCTTTTTTGAAGTTATCCTTACATTATGGTATTTTTGAATGTGAAATTTAGTATCTTAAATGTTTTATTAAAATAAAATCATTATTTAAAGTTATCCCCAATGAAAGGTATTTTCATTTAAAGGTGACCTTTTAGAAATAATTGCCACCATTTTCTATTTATAACTCTTAAAGATTTTTAATTTATAATTAATATCACATGGAATCCATGGGTGATAACATATTGGGATTAGTCTCACACCCTAATTACACCTTTGTGTGTAAGTAGACTTGATCATGTTTGAAACAGGCAATGTCGAAGACTTGTGTGATGGCAGTTTGGGTTACTAGATTTTTTCCACGGTGCGGTGTTGTGGAGACAGCTCGTGGGTGATGACCCCTTATCGTGTGGAGTCTTAATGGCTATTTTCTGCTACCTTTATGTATCTTTATACCCCTTTTGTCTTGTTTAAAACTATATACTCAGTTCTATATTTTATTAAGGCTTGTTTGACATAATTTTTCAAAGTTGGTATATTGTTTTTTTGGATATTTTATGAATCCAAACTCAGGTAAATTGTTCCCACATACATTTTTATGATACCCAGGCACATGTTCCAGCCCGTGGGGATAGGGAACGACCATAGGGACTTTCCATGGGCTGGGTTTGGTGCCAGTTTGATGTGGACCAGATTCGATTCGTGACACTAACACATGTATTAATTCTATTCGATAAATGTAATTATAACAGAAACTACATCAGGAATAAAATATGATCATTTTGGTCCCCTTATATTATATTATAACATTTATTATTATTTTATTTAAAGAAGAGTTAAAGGTGTTAAATTCAATGTTTATTTACTCAACCATTTTTAATATAGGGTAATACATAAGATAAATTCGTCTATATGTATTCATTAGAAAGATAAAATATTTCCGAAAAAATGGTATTTTATATATAATTTCGAGAGATTAAATAATTTTGATTATTTATGAGACAATGATGATACAGTAATAACCTTCTAAATTAAATATTAAAATATTTTATATTATAATTAATAAAATAAATAGAATTTCATTGTTTTTATGACTTAAATGAATTTTCTAGGTGAATATATGACATATTTGGGTTGATTAAATGTATCATGTTCTATGTAATGAAGTTCTGATGACTTTCACAAAATTCAAATACTAGATAGTGACAAAATTGACAAGAATGTGTTTTTAAAACAAATATTATATTATTAAATTATATAGTATTATTAAAAATCTAAGGATTGGCCAAAAAGATTAAATATTATTATATATGTCATTAATGAACCACTTTAGGTTCTCTTGGATGTTTAGAGTATGTTTATTAAACATTTATTATTAGAATACAAGAAGACGATGTAATAGTTAAACTATCTAACTAATAATTAAATCAAAATTATAAGGTTAATATAGAAATATTAAATTTTCTAAAACCTATTAATTTAAATGATTTCGACCCATAACCACTTATCTTAGAAATAAATAAATTTGGATACATTAGTAACTGAAAATTTTTTTATAATAGAATAATATTTTAAATGTTTTCTAAAGTTACCATAACCTCTCTTATAAAAGGACACTTCATCTTCTCTCACATTCACACCTCCAAATTCATTTGGCTCAGCCATCCCCTACCCAAATACCTTCCCAACTATCTTCGATTCAACATAGAGGACTTCCCTTGAGAAACAATCCAACCTAAGGAGCAGTTTGGTTCAAATAAAAAGGAATCACTTGAAGAAGAGGTAATAATTTCATCTCCTCTTTCAAATTTATCCTCTTCTTCCACATTCTATTTCTTAGTTATTTCCATACTAAAATAATAACTCCAGCACTTATACATTGCATGATGTTATTATTAATATGGTACAACCATATTCATTTATCAATCCATCATATGAACGATTTGGACGTCATGCGGGCATACATATAGCTTTCCGTCTCCACATCGTGGTGTAATATGTTATTTAACACTTTGTTATTTCGATGGATATAATGATGAGTAATATGTATATAAATAATTAAAATGACATGCTAATGTCTCTATAAAATTAATATAACATCCAATTCCACACCTTTTAATCCATAATGAAACGACTTTGTCCCTATTGTGTATGTACGGCTTACCGTCTCCACGATGCAATGAGATTCATTTCCACATTCATAATTGAACGATGATTGTAAAATGTATATTATTAATAAGTATGTAATATGTGACATTATATTGATAATTAATAGATATATATATATATATGTGTGTCTGTGTGATTGTGTGTTTTTGTGTGAGTGTACTTACATATATCTTATTCACTTACTTTCATTCAATACGATATGAAAATGGAAACAATATTTATGCGTACGTACGGCGTACCGTCTCCAAAAATGGTGTTTTCCATTTCATATATCTATCTATTATAAATATTTGTATTATAAATATATATTTTATATAAATCATGTGTTATATTCATAAAGTATGTAAATATTGATCAAAATTACACGATCAAGAATTACAAGGTAAAACACATACGATAATGAAATAGATTATTAACCTAATTGTCAAATAAAAAGGGAAATGAATATTAAATGGGTAGTATAAAGTCATAAATAAATCATGTATGATATAATAAATATGAATATGGTTCTAGTATAAATTAATAACATACTATGTTCATTATATAAGAAATTAAACATTCCCACGACCAAAGGAAAGTGCAAGGTGAGGGTTAATTTCACAATCTCTTTATTATCTGTGATTGTTTTTACATAAGTATCTACTAGGACCACCTTATCATCCATATTTGTGTGTTCTTAAAAATATAGTTCCAAATATTTCTACTATTTACTATACTATGGATTAAAGTCATTTATACACTTATTTTACCATATATGTTTTGAATGTAATATTTCTATCAATTTCCAAACAAGGTACTTTATGAACTCTTCGAAGAAATTATGGTAAGAATATATATTTTTTACTTAGACTGTGGGTGGGGATATTTTCTGCCATTATATGATCGTCGAAGTTTCCCATACAAGATTATAAGAATATTTTAAAAGTGAATTATTTATTTTATAAATATATGACTTTTAAATGATTTCAAAATAGAAAGAGAGATTTCTCTAAATAGGTTTTGATTTCATATATGTCAACAAATGGATTTTAAGCTTGTTTGAAGTTGGTTCATTATGATACAATATTCCATATTTTATTGAAGGTTTTGTTATATAATTCGCTGTGAATGTGTAATTTTTACACCATTCAGGGTTTATGAATAATATATTGGCATTTCATATGGTAGTTTTAATAAAAAAAATTATGTTATGTTTAACCCTTTCCATATGAGGAATGAAATGGACATAGTAAGTGATGGGTGGAGCCCGCTATAACTCCATGATTTATCGGTAGGTCTAATCAGAAAAACTAGTGACTTAGAAGAAGGCCTTGATAAAATCTTATTTGTAGTCTTGGTACGAGGCCTTGACATTGTGGTTATGATGTCTGGAATTATGCATTCACTCATTCTGAAATTGGTATTTATATAATGTGAATATTTATCTAGTAGAATATATATGTGAATAAGTAAATGGAATTATTTGATTTATCTTTTCAATATTATGATGAAATTTATGTTTAAATGGATTTTTTTAGACAAATACATTGCCTTAAACGTTCATGATTATTTGTAAATGTTTCTTCTATATTTTTATCCTTATTGATCATATGAGCTCAACCCTTTATATGTTTTATTTTTCTCAGGATTCAAATATGTATATTTTTTTTGACCTGTAGTGATATTCTAAGGGATTTGAATGTGTTCAATAGAGACAATGTTGATGTTGTTTTTAATTTTATAATGTAATGTAAAACTTATGAATGTATCTAGTACTTCTAATGCAATTAAATTGATTGGTCTTTTCGGATTTTATCCCTTCGGATAATTCCAATGTTATGTAATAATGCACCATCTCGGGTAACTAGGGCGGAGGCATTACATGGTTAATTTAATTTTGATGCAATTTATTATTTAAAAAAAATGATGCTGAATTCATAAAAATATAATGGACTCTATAAAAGTTTTATTCAATGATAAAAAAAAATTTTATGTAAACACTACAATAATAGAATATGATATATAGTTGAAAATGTGAATCTATTTAATCCATGATTTCCAATATAAGAAATTACATTGAATTTTTTTATAAATAAAAATATTCCTAGGTAGATTATTGTGCATTTTTCGAGGACTATTGTCTATGTTATTTTTTTAATTAACTCATAAAGCAGCTTATAGGGTGGCCAAGGCCATGTATCAATGATATATTCCTAGATAGATTCACTATCTCAATAACATATATATAAATTTTTAGTTTTCTATTTAAAATACGAGTAAATAAGGAGATAGTAGTTTTATAAATATAAGTAAAGAACACTATGAAAATGAAGATGCATGTAAGCTGAATTTTTGAAATAAAATTGTTCCTATTGATGAATTATAGTGGGTTCTATCATTATTATTTTTTACATAATCTAATCAAATGAGAAGGTTTTATATCATTCACCAACTCACCCTCTACTATTTTATTTTATATAGATCCACAAATAATTTCAACAATTTCATAAATATAATAGTAATTTCATTCTTCTGAGGGAGTGGGAATTTTTATTTCTTCATTGAGTGAATGATCTAATTCACACATCTGATAGAAATCAAATACAATTATTCCTTGGGGTGATCCACCTTTCATGGCCTCTCACTACTCGATGGACGAAATTCCTCAATTCTCTTCTTGAAATCAGATACATTTCCACCCATACGTATTGAGAAGAAAACATGGTGGTGGATGAACATTCCAATAAAGGAGTCAACCAAGATATGACATGGAGTGATACTATGCATGTTGATCTTCTCCCTCACTTAGTAATAGATTGTATTGAGATAGCATCATTCCAATTCATGTAACCCATATCTCTCTTTTTTTATTAAAATTTTCTTGATCTTTAAAAAAACATACAATTATTCGAAAAAAATGATTTGAATCCATTTGTATAAATTATGGATTTAATGGAGGGAAAAACTAATGTGAATTCATATGTATAGTGAAGAGGATTCAGTGGATTTTATTTTTTTAATATTCTCCTCCATACTCCACCACCACAATCACACAAGTATTAAAGAAGAAATAGATTAATGAATTAATTCATAATTTCATGGTTGAAAATTTTATTTCCATCAGTCCACCCTCAATGGGTTAGTTCTCCCAAATCAATTAGATTGATATCACCTGGAATCATAGATCAAGAAACGAAAATAAATTAGAGGAGAATGTAATGTCATAGAATAATGTATATTTAGATAGAAAATAATTATATTAAAACAATTTATTCAATAGAATTTTATATTCTATAATATATATGAGATCAATTGAATGGAAAATTGATTATGTAAAATATTTATATGTATCATAGTGACATATTATTTCTACTTGATAGAAAGATGTATTGGTGATATTTTATTTTTGTAGACCACTATCATGTTTCATGGATAAGGGTTATGGATGATTTTATTGAGGTAAGGGTAGTAGATCTTCCAATATAAAAAATTATTCCAATTCTATTGATCTTTGATCCATTAAAAAGATTCAAATAGTAAATTTATTTATTTCACAATGGCTATAGTAGAATTTTTATTTCATGGATACATTCTTATCATGATAATTTTTCAAGAAACATTGGTAAGGATTACTTCAACGGTGATGGCCTGCATTGTTAGATTATAAATGGTATAATAATTGATCATGTTCTTCCATGTATTTAGGTTCTAGTAATTGTCTGAATGTTCTCAGATCATGTATATTTTTTTATGGAAGTGTTATTTAATTGTGATAATTATGTGTGAAGTGGTGGATGAAAAGGTGATGTGTTGGAAAGTTTCTCTCATGCTTACTGAGTTCTATTAGGAATGAAATATTTATGATCACATATTGTTCATCATTATTTATCGTTGTAATCAGTGAAATGGAAATTTATTTGGTCAACTCCATATTTGGATTTAATAAAATGGAAACAATTTTGGTATTCTATAATATAATTCTTTTAAACCGATATCTGCATTGACTTGACTCATATTTTTACATGTCAAGTTCGTATCATCTTCTTGGTTGAACTCATTTTTTTAGAATTTATATAAAACATGGTTTTAAATATAACATCTTAATTAACTAGAAACCTAGTCATCTCAATGATTTGTGAT
This sequence comes from Viscum album, assembly GCA_963277665.1. NCBI lineage: Eukaryota > Viridiplantae > Streptophyta > Magnoliopsida > Santalales > Viscaceae > Viscum > Viscum album. The sequence continues at coordinate 33,058,303 of OY728159.1, forward strand.
ATCTATAATCATAGATATTCAAGTGACCTTTTCTCTATTTACTAACATCTTTGGTCTTATGTTTCGGTTTCTTTTTCACATGTGTCTCAATCTCATCCTTATACTTCAATATCAGTTCTATATTAAGTGAAATAATTTCCTAGTATTAGTGAAACAAGAATTCATGATCGTGTTAACTATCCATGCATCATCTGTATATGAACAACAGTTCTTTGGGGTATTAATGAATAGACATATAAACCAGGCTTATCATTAAAGGTTCTTAATAAGATCGGATAACCAATTCACTACTAAAGATTTTATTTAGGATGTGTAGGTATAATCATATAGTGGGAGAATATTATTATTTACATATGATGTTTCCATAGATCTACCTTACATGAAATTAGTATAGTTTTAATGACTTTTGAAATTCAGAGTAATAGATTTCTCATGGAAGAAGTTCTATAGGATGAAGGATTTATATTCTGGTTCCCAAATTTTTTTTTACCCACCCAACATATAGTAGGATGTAATTATTGTAAATTATAAATTGAATGGTCATAGATTCATTAGTAATCATTTAAAAATTGATAGTTAAGAATGTATGATATTTCTAGATCAATCAATACACTATAAAAGAAAATCCATCCCAATGACACAATTTAATATTAATGATTCACATTAAAAGAAAATAGGTGTAGGGGTCCAAGGTATCGTAATATTTCTATTTAATAGTCTCTTTCAGTAAACCTTCATAGTGGAATTGGTCTGCATAGAGCCATACATTTTTTCTATTGCAACTTTCTTATGATTCAACATGTATTATATAAATACAGTTTTAGTGATGGATTTTTCTAATTAACATCAAAAGTAACAAAAAAATAGAAATCATAAAAATTATAGTATCGCGCAATAAGATAAATTATCAAATTAATATCTAATTCTATTAAATTAAAATAAAAATAAAACCAATATATATTAAAAATAATTCAATTTAAAAACTTCATTCTAGATTAATTACATTTTAAAAAAATAATTTTCATTAATTATTGAAAATTTATATTCTCAATGATTAATTTAATTTAAAAATAAAAACCAAAATTATTATCATGTAATGTTAATTTTTAATGAAATATAGATCTCAGAAAAATTAAATATTTTATTAATAAATCAGAATTGGAATTAATTAAATGAGTTTTTATCAGGTAAAAATAATAATAATTTTAAGTATTCTAGACCTCGTCACTCCCCCACATGTGAACTATTTCACACCTGACGATTTCCAAAACATTCAAAAAGATTTTCATTCATATTGTTAAATATATATACCGGAGATGAATAAAATCAAATGATCCTAAATTATTCGTTAGATAATTCATCCTTGAAAAAAAATGTTCCATTTCAATTCATGAAATTTCTAGTTCATTGAGTTAATTTTTTTTATTTAAATGTAATCAAAATCTTGATATGTGACGCTTCCATTCATCCATTTCTCCTAAGTCTCACATATTTTCTACAATGTCCACATTCTAGAGACAAGTCAAATTAAATTTTTATAACTCGATTTTACGCCCTTCATATATAATATATATTCCCATCACACAAATGAATTATTTTTTACATTTAAGAAAATTTTTGATAAACTATTTTTGGATTATTTTTCATCTGCATATGCACATAACAACTTAAACCAGGTTGCACCAGCTAGTTCCATGAGTAGGTTCACTACATAACCTTAATCGTCACCCCCCATATTCTAGAGGCTGATGACTACTTGTGAGGGAATAATATCAGCCAGAGGGATACAATGCCCACTTTTATCCGAGGTACATAGCAGCTAAAAATAATAACAAAAAAAGAATGACATATAATCAATGTATAATATAACTAAACCAATAAAATAATATTACCTTGGTCAGATGTAGACAAAAATAAGATATACAATATCAAGATGAAAAAATAATCATGTCATGCTTAGACACAAGACAAATATCAAAACTCAACTCAAGGGTAATGAAATTAATGACTCTTAAATGGATCATAAACCATGTATTTTTTCTCTCATCCATGGTCTATCCTAACTAAACCATTTATCAATACTCCATTATTCTAATAATTACATGAAACCATGAAATATAATCAGGTACCAATCAAGTAGCATGAGTTGGGTGTGAGTACAACTCTGTAGGCTACCATAAACAGTGTCAATAAAATATTCAGTTAATATCCAATGTAGGCATTTTTTTATAGATATAATTATAATTTATAGGTAAACTGTTATCAAATTATATTTTAATATTATTTAACCACATAAATTCCTAAGGTTGTGTAGAAACCCATACTACAATATATACATTATCTTATGCCAAAGCATAAAGTATGTCTAAGGGACATCTTATCTCATAATTACAATATTACCATTATTTAATTCACTCAATTGAATGAGCATGTTCTTATTATTTAATACATAAATGAATGCCCATGTTACCATTCATACTCACACAATAAAAGTATCATGTTAACATTATTTTTCTCACATGTAAATGAATGTTTTAACATTCCTAACCTTGTAATTGAAGGACTGTGTTACCATTCATCAACACATAACTATTTCCTTATTTATTTTTCTACATGAATTCCATTAATAATTAAATAATTAGTTTAACAACAATAATCCCTTAATTAATTCATAAATTAACTATTATCTTCAACAATATTGATTAGTTTGAAAATTAATTAACAATATCAAAAACATTAATTAACTAAATAGTCAACTCATCAATATTATTCTATTATTCAACTAAAAAATTATCTATGAACAAAAAATTTATTAGTAATTAAAAAATTATTTTATCACATCACCCCCTTAATTAATTCAAAAATTGATTATGTATTTCAATCACATTAATTAATTCAATAATTAATTAATCAATATACATCAATCAGAATCTCATAATTATTTCTTCAATTAATTATCTCAAAATATGAACTCAATATCTAAAAATTAATTCATCCATTAATTATATTAATCAAGAACTCATTTTATCATTATTAGTCAATAAATTAATTATCTCAAATCATCTATATGAAAATCTTATAATTAATCAAATAATTAATCATCTAAATCTATTAACTCATTGTTCTAAACTTCATATCAGTCCAATTTATTTATCCACCAAGTTAGTTGTTCCAGAAGACGATTAAATTTCTAAACATATAATATAAATTATTCAATTACATACACATAATTTAAATCATGATAATGGTTGGTTTATTGGGTGAAGTAGTGTGTGAAGCAGTTGGTCGGCTCGCAGGATTTGGGTTATTTGCTGTGAGGATGGTCCTTTTGAATTTTGAAACGGGCTGTCTTGGGGTGGTGAAGGGATTTGTTTTATATTTTAAACATTGAACTATGTAATGTGTGTTTTTTGGGTGTAACTTTTTTATGGAGGATGGCTTGTAGGTTCCCACTTACCCTCAAAGTGAATTTTCATTAAAATAAAAAAATGGTTTGTGGTTCCTCGTACCTATAGTTTGACGAAAAGAACTCGCCATCCAAATTCCTGATGATGGTACAACACAATGATATAGAATGATATCAAAATTTAAAAACATAAATTAATATTTAATAAATCATGATCCATCATATCTATTTCTATATATATTGTCAATGATCTTGATATAATAAATACAAATGAATAAACCCTATCTGGGATAGGGGAAGGAGAAAAATGGGAAACAAACATGATATACTGCAGTTGTCAGGTGCGGTGATGGTCTTTAACCCGACCATTGAATTGTGAAGAATGGGATTTTGGAATTATATGATTCTATATATTGGGCTCCAAAATTGTGAAATATATGCATTGGTCGAAGGGGTTTGAACTATGATTAAAATTGGGTTTGAGTAATTAATAAACTAAATTTATGGTCAAATAAATTACTATACATAGGATTCTATAAAGGGCTGCATAGTTTCCGCTAACTATGCACCAAAACTATAGACATATTTTTTAGGTGTTTATGGTTGTTCTTATGAGGGACCATGGATTCAGAAACAATGAACCAACCATGCAAAATTCCATTATACAACGTTATATGGTTTACGTGGCTAGAGAATATGATTTTCCTTGACTGTAAATCAATTGTTCACTTCCATTTTTCTTTTATTTTTCTCAATTATTACAAAAACATAACACCAAAGTAAAACCCAAATGGAAATTAATTATCAAAATGGAAAAAAATACCTAAATTATGCTCGAGTCGTCTACATAAATGGTCTAGATCTTATTATATCATTACATTATAAAAGATCATCTTTATGTCATTCATTCTAGAATAACTATGATTTTGAGTCTAAAATATTGGTCCCTTTATCCCTCATATATGTTATCATATACCATGTTTCCTCTTGCATGCATCTATGTTGCCACAATATAGGAATTATCACCATGGTCTTTCCCCACAACATTTTCTCATTGCGTTCCAACAGACGTATCAGATGATCTGAAAAGGACACATCTATCTCAAACTAAAACTCAACCACATCAATAAAATGATAATTTTCATGGTTATACTATTGATGGTGTGACACCAAAAAACATCATGGGTATCATTTTATTTTTATGGATGGGCCAAACGTTATGTCGCCGACCCGATTCTCTCCACAACCTCAAACAATCCGATGCACCTAGGAAAAATATTTCCCTATCTCTATATACTTTGAAGACCCAACCTAGGTGACACCCAAATGAATACATGATAACCCAATATAAACTCTACGGGTCATTGTCATCTTTCATAATATTATTGCATCCAAATCTAATCCATATCCACATATTTTGGAATCTACCAACCCCAATATGACATCTCCTACACTAGTCTCGGTTCAAAAAACTCTAACTCATCTACCTCAATCCTATATATAGGTGATCTGTATGGACTATTATAATCATCCTCATATGGTGTCAACTTTATCATAAATTTCTAACTATTATAGTGAATAAAACCAGCATACTAATCTCCTCCTACAATCCATGATGCAACCATGAAGTAAAGCATGAGTTGTTGTCTAGAACTATATTCTGTGGCACGTCATGAAAATGGAATATCACTAGAACATAAAAATCACCCATATGATCTACTATGGAAGTCTATTTTATGGGATGAAAATGGGAATCCTATGTTAGTCTACCCTAAATGACCAAAAAACATTATTATTTTGAGGCCTCCTTGGGAGACCAACCTCAAAGTACATTGTCACATCATCCCACTTACACAGTGGAATGGGTAACCAATATAAAAACCCTCTAGGTTGTTTATTCTCATCCATCAACTTCTGACAGATGTATCATCTTGTCACAAACCCTACTATCACCTTTTTAATTCCTAACCACAATGATGGTCGTCTTAGGTCAAAGTACATTTATTCACACCAGGATGTACCACTCACTTTAATGAATTAAAATTATTCATCATCTCCTACCACATTCTGGTAGGTAAAAAAACCCAATTCTCGACAATGATGATCTCATCCTTATCTATGTTCACAACATGAAGGAGACTCCCCGCCATCAAGGCTTTACCTTATTTATAAAATTAAGATCCTTATGCCGTATGCCTCTAATTGGGATAAAAATGTATTCTCCATTAAAATTGATACCAGATTCATCTTCTCCTAACCCTCTTGAATGAAAATGTGCATCTCAGCCAACAAATCCTTCATCTTTCACATAATCCTAGACTCCATAAGCACAGGAGTCTGTGTTTTCATTCCCAATGCATCAACAACATTGTTCTCCTTTATAGGTCTATTTTCCTGATCAAAATAATGTTAAATCATCTATTTATCCCACCTCAACTACTAAAGATTCAAATTTCACCACCAAAAGATATACATAATGCTATTTCGATCCACATACACTGTACACTTTTCACCCAATACATAATACCTTTTCATTTTTAATTCAAATACTACTACTGTTATCTCGAGATCATGAGTAGGATAGTTCTATTCATGAGGCCACAATTTTCGAGACCCATATTCCACCACTCAATCTTATTAATGTACCATGACTCTATGTCCAATTCCAGAAGCATCAAAATACACCATTTAATCTCCATTTAGCTCATGTAGGGTCAACATCAGTGTTGATGACATGTTCTTATTCGACACCTAAAAATCATCATCACAAGATTTTGACTAGTTAAACCTTATCCCCTTCATAGTGAAACTCCACTGTGGTGCGTCCAAATGGGAAAAATATTATATAAATCTTTGATAATATCCTACCAACCCCCTAAAGCTACAGATATCGAATAAGTTCTTGGAAATATTTAATGAAACCACTACATGATACTTCTCTAGGTCAATTGACACAGATTCCACTGACATTATGTGACCCTATATATGCAACTAATCAATCCAAAATTGACACTTTGATATGTTTGCATACAAATGAATCTCTCTCAGTGTACATAGGATGAAGTTAAGATTTTGGTAATGATCATCATGAGTCTTGGAGTACATCATGACGTCATCCTCAAACACTATAATGATTGTATCCTCATACGGATGGAATATTTTGTTCATCATGTCTATAAACACCACTGGGGCATTCTTCAACCCAAATGGTAATATTAAAAACTCATATATATCATATTGGCTTCTGAAATCATTTTTCATTATATAAGAAGTCTAAAACCTCAAATGACGGTTCTATGATATAATTTTATCATGGAAAAGACACATCCTCCCATCAATGAGTCAAACGTATCATCGATTTGAAAAAGTGGATAAATGTTCTTTGTTGTCATGTAGTTCAATTTTTGGTAATAAAAAATTAATGAAAAAATCTCATTCCCCTTATTAGGAAACAAAATTGGTGAACCCCAAGGAAACATACTTAGAAAGATAAATACCTTATCCTCTAACTCATCTAGTTGAGTCTTATGATACTAAAGCTCTGTCATTACCATTTTATATGGGGGAATAGAAACTAGAGTCATATCTTCGTATAAGATTAATTGTGAATTCCACATCTCTCATTGGTGGCATCACTGAGATGTTTTCCAGAAAGAAATCCTAAAATTTTCAACTGTGGTTGGAATGATATCAATCATTACACATTCATAATCTAGAAAAATTCTAACAACCTAGATTGTGATCTCTCCATGATGTTGAGTAGTTTTCCCTACTCGGCCTGCCTAAATATTCTACTCTCCATGGTTAATATATTTAACGCCCTAAGGATATATAAAAGACAACCTCAAGTGGTAATAATCAATATGGTCTCAAAAGGATAATAAAAAGTCCATACCCAAAACATGGTAAAATCATGACATGTAATAAATTACAGGTCCCAGAGAAAACATCAATCCCCAATCATGTGAGAACACCCCTTTCATGACCATATGCCAGTTGACTGTACTCTCAAAGATGTGTCTATCGTCAACACCAAATTTAGAAACTCCACTATCCGGATCAAACCATTCACATTATTTTCATAGTTAATGGAATGATAGAAACTAATATCAAATAAGGAAATAGATTATGTAGAGTCTATATGAATAGTTACCTTAACTGTCGATGGTCTATCAACGTTAACTACAAGTGTAGGGTGCACTTCATGCAACCACCATTCAAATATTCCTTATAATGTAGTATGAATCCCCATAGTCAGACCACTTTACTGTTACATGTTCTCTTTCCTTGGTGTACGACATCCATGATCTCTTCTGCCCCATCTAGTAGAACATCAGCTTCCATACATATATGGGTCAGAAGATTCCTTTTTTTTACAACAATGTTATTTCTATCTCTTACATTGATTGTCATCACCTATTCCGTGCTATAAAAATAGTTTAGATGTGCTATATTAAATCAAGACTCTAAATTTGAATGTGGTGATGGGAACTATCTATGGAATTCTTTCAGTCTATCACACTGGTGACATATCAGTCGAGTAAGATCATAAGAAACGGATCCCTATGTATGTGCACCCTGCTTCCCACTTCACTGATAGAAACTATCGTAGGGACTCTTCCTACAATCGAGATTTTCACCTCCTAATCATCTATATTCAATTTTCTCTCCATCAATTAAATCATCCTTTGGGTTCCCCTAAACTATCATAGACTCATCCTCTACATTATAAAATAGTTTAAATGAAAAGGTTAATCATCAAATTAATATCACATTTAAGCCCAACCAAAAAACACCTTGCCCTAACTGTATCATCCCATACCATCACTGGAGAAATTAATTACATTTTTTAAAGAGCTTTGCATATAACATCACGTAAATGCTCCCCTAATTAAACCTCTTCAACTCTGCTAATCTCTCATGCCTCAAATTCTCTAGATAGAAGTTCTCTTTGATCTTTTCTAAGATTTCATTACATAAAATACAACCAAACTATCTAGTCTATACATTAATGTACAACCAGTGATTCAAAATTCATCATATTATTTAATTATTTAACAATACCCTCCCCACAATCAGAGTCTCAAAATGGTCTTGTATCATCTCATGGGGGCTCAACCAAAAACTACTCTCAAGTCGGTCCTCCCACTATAATAAAATTCAGGGGGTGATGCAACTGAAACTACCTTTCTAGGTAAACCATGATCTTCACAACATGACCCAGGTATCCTTATATAAGCTACCAGATGTGAGTGATGTTATCATGGAATGTCTCTCTGATATCTCTACCTGGCACAATCGGTGCTTCAGGTTTCCCCACAAGAGGATCATCTATAGCATTCTACTCATGTTGTCATATCAAAAAGCATAATCCCGGAGAAAAAATATATAAAATACCAAAAAAAAACCAAATCCATTAGTTCAAATAATTAATTCATTTACATAATACGAAAAAAACAAGAATACATAACAAGTCAATTCCCCAAAACCCCGCCACACAATCAAAACTGAGTCACTATAACTATACATCAACATCCCAACCCTAGGTCATGGTTAAAAAGTGTAAGCACATTCTCATTATTCAATTTTCACTTCTAGGAACCCTTTTATTATAATCATTCATTATTTTAAAATTTCTTTCCCTATTTCATGTCAGCCATATTTTCAATTCAATTTCTCAAGAATGGAAAAAAAGTAAATCTTCAACAACTAACCCATAAAATATTTTCTCGTGCATTCCTAAGATTATACATGTCTTAATAAAATTGATTTCCAAGAATTATGAATGAAATCTAAACCATCATTCCATATAGACCAATGAGTCATATATTATAAAATATCAACATCACTAACCACATAGAAAAATAATTGTGCCATAGAAGGTGATATAATATTCATCTGTAACAAAGGAAATAATAAAAATAAAACCCACCATGGGAACATGTGTTTTCCTCTGTACACTTTTTATATACTCTCATGAATTAGCTTATAACATTAGACTAACTCATTCATATATCATTTACTCCTTTCCAGAAATGTAAAAAAAACAAAATAATACCACAATGAAACCATTTTTAACCACCCTATCCAGCCTATGATCATGATATTCTGCTCTTGGGGACACCTGCATGGTTATTCTTTTCCATAGGCATTGTGTCACGACCTGTCCCCCGAGACCCATGTCGTGACTACCCCATGCCCACCTTCTAAAGGCCTGGGGATAGAGACTAGCACTGAAAGGTGTGTTCCCTAAAACTGGGAAGGAATAGCCTTTATATCCTGTAGACACACGCATCCAACCACAGAACAAGATATGAACACAAGTAAACTGTATTGTAAAAAGGGTTTGTAAAGTAAGAAACAGGGTCCAGAATACATTCCCAAATAAAATGTACCAGATAACGTAAAATAACAAGTAAACTAAAACAAATCTTGTTAACTACTGCCAAGGACCCTACCTAAAGGGTAGGTACTTCTCTTGAATGGTCATATCTATGGAATGCCTCGTCTAATTTCCACACCTGAGCTACCTACAGTCCTAGTACACTCTTCCTCAGTCAGTGCTATCTGTCGTCTGCACCAAACACAACAAGGTTCCATTGTAGCCCATGCAAGGTTGTTTATAACGATACTCAGTAGGGACCCTAAGACACTCGAATGTCTCAAAAAACACACAAAGGATAAACCAAAAAGCATGAAAACATCTGACAAACCTTCTTAGATGTTTTCACATACATATACCTAAGTTATCATGTACACCCAACTCATTAATGAGGAAATAGAAGGCTACACTCAAAATCCGAAAAAACTATTCCAAAACGGAAGGAATACAATGAAGGTAACACCACAAAGACCTTTATAACAATGGTAAATCCACATAGAAGAATACCACAATGGTATCACCATGAAGGTAAGTACCAAAAAGGTACACTACATAGAATAATACCACAATGGTATCACCACGAAGGTAAGTACCACAAAGGTACTCCACACAGAAGAATACCACAATGGTTTTACCATTAAGGCAAGGCCTCAGATCACACCTGTTATAACATAGTTACGGTAGTAATGATGATTAGATGTAACTACTGAATCATACTAATCTGTTAAGAGGAAGACCCCCAGATGATCCTAAATCATCAAACCCACGCAGGATCCTAAATGATGAGACCCACATAGGATCTTGGTCAAACATACCCACTTAATATCCTACCATAGTCCCACGTAGATTCTTAGGGCAGATCCCAGTGGAACTCTCAAACAATGACCCATGAACGATTCCAAATCACATACCCACATATGATCTCAATTTACATACCCACATAGGATCATTTTATCATTATACAAACAGCTACAGGGTTCTCGCAGTATGCTTTCTTGATTAAAAGAGGATCTGATCCTCAATCCAGAGGTCGATACTCCATCTTTCAAAAAGTCCCTTGAAGAAGTATCCCAAAGTACCTCCATGAAAAAGGGGTCTCAATGCAATAGGTGGTTCATCAATTAGACACCTGATCTATAAATTATTGGCCTTTTAGTCCCGAGTGCCCAGTTAAATTCATGTTCGATCCAACCTAGCCATACCCAAACGTTATCCAAAACTCGTATGGGGTATACCAAAGGACTGTCTCTAACCATGGTTTCTGGTGTCGTAGACTTTTCGTCAAACAGATTCATAAGGCCAAGATATGGCTAAAAGAGTGGAAAGGGGTCGAAACTGGTACAAGTCTGGTCCAACCCGGTAGGACCAACCATGTATGACCCGGTACCGTCCGACCTGGCTCGACCCGAGTCTTACCCTGGTTCCAACCCGACCACCTCAACATGACCTCACCTGCATAGGGTGGGCTGCTAAGCTCCCTGGTGTCTCGGATCTCCTGCCTCCTCCATGAGCTGTGGTCGCGCACCACACCCTCACCAGCCACCGTCCGCGAGCCCACCACCCTTCCTTCACCGCCACAGCTCTTGCATGTCTGCCTACGCGAAAGAACGCCACGGCCTCCCCTTCACTTGGCCGACTGTGTGTCGACCATCACTTATGCTCCACTGTGTACCTTACCCATTAGTGAAGTCACGCCACCACTGTCTTTATGGCCGGATGGAGTGCCGACCTCCATTCCCATTCCCCACCAATGTTTTCGGCCAGTATGGTCACTAACAACGTTCTTTGTGTCACCTGGCTTGCCCAGGTTGCTTGTTCCTCATTCTGTATATTCGTTCACTTGCCTTGGAATGTTGTCATTGATTCAAGACCATCAAATCCCACAAATATTGATGAGGGGTTGGGCCATCTTCATTTTTCCTTCACCTTTTGCGATATGATTATTGCAAGAGGCATAATTGTTCTTAAAACATGATGAATGTTACGAATGGGGTAAGGGGTATACAAATAAAAAAACCTGCCTCAATTTACCGTTGGAGGTGTTGCGAGAAGAAGTCAGTGAAGGCAATGATGGTTACAACGATAATCACTTCCGCAACATGCTACCAATTTCGGGCCCGTTCTTCATCCTCGCTCTTGATTCTGATGAATGGTTTTAGTTGGAGAGGGTGTTTCTCTAATGTTCTCCCCAAGAATCTCGTTCACCAATGATTTCCTTGATTAAATGAGGAGCCAACCAATTAAAATAATTTTATCAATTTAATTTACATTGGCACAATTAAATTTCATAATAAATTGTATTGTGTTGGAACAATTAAATAGAAAAATTAATTGTATTGCGTAGACACAATTAAATGAGATGATTCCAAGGGGCTTCCCCAAATTAAATAGTGGTTCGGGTTGTACCCACTACTGGAATTAAAAAGGAGGGTTTTCAAAAGAAAACTAAAATTTTATATATTTAATTTTTCTTCTTCTGCGAAAATATAAATAACAATCTTCTACAATCGACCTACTGAGGTCAAAGTTATGGTTTCCATAAGATTATATCGGTACTGCGAGTTCAACGGTGCCCTAAGATTTCAATTCTGAGCACCAGTTTGAAAGTTAAAAAAACCTGATTTCACATTTACTGAACATACCTAAATAATGTTCAGATATTCATTCCGGGCTCACCAGGCCTCGAAATCATGTGTCGTCAATTTTCACAGACTTGTAATACTCCATATAATTAAAAACAATTCATAAAATATCCAGGTCATTACATATCGAACATATGGAATCTCATAGGAAATGAAATCATGATGGTAGAGGTATTCACACTACCTCATAGAGGGTTTCATCATGATCCTCTTCTTTATATGTGGTGTTTCAAAAATAATCGCACCTAGAAGGGCCCAACATCCTCACTAGAATATCTAATTAACACTATCTCTGATACCATATGTAATTTCTGGGTCCATATCATGATCATGATATTTTATTCTTTGTGCCTAGCCCACATTTTTTTTCTTTTTCCAAGTCTCTATTCAACTGGAATCCCACTAGAAAAGGACTCATGATGGGAGAGGTATCCACACCACCTTAAAAGGGGGTGTTTTATTCCCCTCCTCCTTCGAAAAGGGATTTCCATACTCAATTATTGAAATATCACATTGGAGGAGGAGGAGAATGAAGAACCCCATTATATGGTGGATACCGCTCCCATAATGAGGCATTTTCCTAGAGATTGTTGTGGGCCTGAACAAAGGAAAAATAAAAAATGCAGGGGCTATGCCCAAATTGGACAATATCGTGTTCATGGGATAGATTGTGCAATTATAAAGGGTATCTAATCCATGGTATGTTTGATATTCTTGTTAAGACATTGGAACCTTCCAAGGGGAGTATTATAGAAATACCACAAAGTAGGGGAGCATGATGCATCCCATTAAAAGGTGGTTTCGATACATCTCTAATCATGTCTCCTTTTCCTGGGGGATTTTGGGGTTCTAGATCCCAGGGAGAAGAAAACTATACGAGCTAGGCCTAAAGAAAAAATTGTAAAAATCATGGGTTGAACATGGTCATTACAATTCAAAAATTACTACACGATGTTATTTATTGAATATTCACAAATGTATTTCATCACTCACATAACCAACAATAAATGCATAATAAATTTATTTAAAGATCAATATTTCACATTTTACTTCAATTTCAATGGATTTAAAATATTTTTTTAGTTCGCTCTAGGAGGTAATATTTTTGAAAAAGTAAATTTTACATTAGATTAAACTCAAAATATTGTGAAATAATTTTATAACTATAAATACATATATTGATTTTCATTGAAAGGCCTTATCCTTCATTGGATTCAATATTTCATTAAAACTAGTGAAAAATTTACCATGATATAATTTATATATATAAACATAAGAACTAGTGAAATCATTCAACAATATAGCGATATTTATACTATAAAGGATATATTGATGTTAAATTTAGTTTTTTCCTTAAATTTGATTCATTATAATCGTACTAAAAACAATAAGTTGATTTTTTTTATATATCCTAAAAACATATCCTAACAGAATTATAGTAATAATTCTAAACAAGTTGAATATCATTCCCCACACTCAGTTTCATCTATATCATCAATGAAACATTAATATTTATTATTCATATTTTATTTATACTATAATATTGTAATGAAATACTACTTTAGAATGGAAAGAGTCAACCTATCGGATGATATCCTCTTTTATGTGGAATGAAATGGGAAGAACTGATTCTTCTTATTATTTGGATTCAAATTATCTTCAAAAAGGTATTGAATACACAATAATAAATTATTCTTATATAAAAATCAATTCAAAAGTAAAATGTTATCTAGAATTGAAATTACAAATAAAAATAGAGAAGAATGAGAGGAATCTTGGGTAAACCCCCTAAATGATTTTGCAATCCAGACTAGCCACACTAAATTAATTTTTCTGTAATCCCCAATCTATTGGATGGTTTGGTTTATGATGAATGATCCACAAAATTTTTCACATCCCTGTATGTTGAGATTGAATATAATTTTGTGTTCACAATTTTTAGATTTTTTCATGTATATCCCCTAAAAATTATGGCACTAATTAATATGTGGGGATAGAATGGTAATGTGGGGGATGTATTTTCTAACCACCACTCTTGTAGAATCTTTTTGAAAATATATTAATGAATATTTCAAAATATTATCGAATGAAATAGAATATATATCCTTCTATTTACTCTGGGAAACAAATTAAAAATATTCTAGCACCATTTTATCCTAAATATTATCTACCTATGATTTTTTTGTATTTGATTACAACTCCTCCAAGTACTATAGTAACATGGTTTATTCTGAATAATTGAGACATATAATCACAATAATATGTTCATCAGTCCAAATATAAATCTAAATAGAGTGTATAACAATGTTTTCCCACACTACAATTAATTGGAATATATCTTCCCAAATGCATTTTTATTTTCAATTTACTTATGGTTGAAGAAATTGAATTATCTTCTTCATCCTCAACCCCATAGTTTTTGATTAGAAATATTTATGGGATGATCGCTTCTCCTGGAATGAAAAAATTATTCTCCAAAAATATCTATATTTAATTTTGGTTAAAATGAAAAACAAATCTCAAAATTTCATGACTACTACTTTCAGAAAGAGTTGTTTCCTGATTTTTATAAATTCTCCATTAATGAAAAATGGAATATATCTATCTAAAAATCATGTACAATTAATTAGTGATATTGAAAAAATATGTAATAAATATATCTATGGTTTGATTTGTATCAATTTATTTAAATAAATAAATTATTTACAATACAAAAATGAAATGTGAATTTCCTATCAAACACCCTTGTAAAAATAAAATGGTGATCACATGGTTGTCGCATACTATAGTCAAGTAGAATATTAATTTTATGTAGAATATATCCAATTATATAGATAAGGTAATCACTCAAGTAGTTAGTCCAAGATAACATCATTATATAAATCACATATTTATTTTCCCATTACATTCCATTTTTAAATCAATTGATAAATCAAGGTTACTACTTTGAAGAAATAAATCATGGAAAATAATTCCAATACAAATTCAAAAAAAATGAATGGAATAAATGTAGACAGATCATCGGATGAATTTAAATGTGGTATACAATTATTAATTTTTTTAATTATTATAATTCAATGATAAGGTTCATTATCAGCCACCTACTAACCTTATACTTTGTTTTAATGAACCATTAATATTTTTGTTATATCCATAAACCCAAAAATAGATTCAAGATATCCCTTATATTTATGGGAAACATGATTTCTAAATTGATTGAATGGTTATACAAAAAGTTCTAGAATAAATCACATAACATTCTCCATTTTAATCCATATAACACTATAAATATGAAGTATTTCATAAATTGAGTGACACATTAAAGAGAAATATTTAGAAAAATACAATTATGTTAATAAAATTTTATGTGAAAATCACCTCTTCCACACTCCAATCTCACTATTTCATAATAATAAAATATTTATTGAGAAATCATTTCACAATTTTAATACTTCCAGTATAATTCCCCTTGGACCACTAACAATATGTTAATTCACTAGAACTATATATATTATGATCATTATGATGTCATAATAGAGATAATAAAAAATTAATTTATGATGAACTAAATGACACAATACAATAAAGGTTGAACAAAATAATAATTTTACTAAATTATTGAAAACTACATAAATTGATAGTCTAAAATTTATATTATTTAAATACTTTGAAAAATGGTGGAGTGAAAATATACATAAGAATCATAATGACTTATTATTTTTTCTCCTTTAAACCATACCTGAGTATTGTGTTTCCATTTACTTCATATCACATCCAATTGTCATGTTGAAGGGTTGTAATTGATTGAACTCATAAAATCCAAATATATTTTAATATTGGAAATTCTTTACAAGATTAATCATCATACTCAATGTTAGTGTATTAGAGAGTGAATTTGATTTGTGCATCATAGCAATAGTGGAAACCAAATCATCTAGAGATTCACTAATGATAATGAAGATATATGTGACTCTACATCGATATTATTTCACTGTTGGTGGCCAATTATGTGCAATTGAACCTTAATATAATTTTTTTTATTTTCATTATGTTTTAAATATTTTAAAACTAGTTCTACTATATATCATTGTTGTTATTTAGTGATTCCCTTGAATCTAGTGTGAGTCTTCTGAATTTTTTATGATAATTTGAAAGTATGATACATCGTGTTCATCCTTTTAGAGTACTGTTAGGTCTATAATTTTTATGATAATATTGTTTTCATCATTCTATGTCATTTACATAGATGATATTTGATGTAATATGGTCTAATCCATCTCTAGAAACGTACAGTAGGAGAAAATGAAATTATGCAGAAAAAACATTCATTTAAAAAGATCACAGATTTGATGTGGTACAGTATCATTAAAAACCTATCCAAAAACGTATTCTTTCTTGAACTCAATTGATTCTAAATATGAGTGATCTTTGTTTGATCTGCATCATCAGTGAGAACTAGTTAAATTGTTAACTCTATACTAGGTGATATTTAAAATCCTAGATATTTGTGTCATCTTTTATCTATTTTTTGAACTTGATTGTTTTTTAATTACATTTTATTAACTGAATCTAAATAGCAAGACTCTTATTTATTCTAGGTTTCATCTCAAATTTTATCATGAACCATCATTAGTGAATCTTCCATTAAGAATAGTGGCCTTCATCAATACTTGATATACTCATGATTGATGGTTCTATGGGGAAATGATTAAGGGATCTAAAATTTATGCTTATCATAGAAGGTTACTGAAAAGAATAGAGAAGAAAATAATGGTTATAGAATTCTATGATTCCATATATGCAGATTCCCCCATGTAAATACAGTGAACAATAGGGTTCTCCTAGTAGTACATGAAAAAATAGCACAGTTGCATGATTAAAGAATGATGTCTTTACAAACCAAAGGGCATAGATATTGGAACACATGTTCTTAAGCAGGTAATAATGAATGTATGAGATTCCATGCCTGGTGGACTACCCATAAAATAAGATCTATCATTCTATCATAAAGGGAAAATATTTTAATAATGGTTCTTAGTGAAATTATCACTAATTGATTCAATCATATTGAATGAAATAAGTCCATATAAATCTATTGATATATCTAGGAAAATATAAAATAAAATCTAACCCATTCTCCCAGACTGTATTTATTTACTAATTATGTTTTAATAGACACTAAAGTCAAAAATTATAAATCTGGGGGAAATTATGTTGAACCATTTCTAATAAATAAATAAATAAATAATTTTGGTATGGAAGAGTTTCTAATAACAATGGATCCCCAATGTGTTTTAAATATAAATAAAATCATTCATAGAATAAAAGTGTTTAAAATCAATACTAATTAATTCATAACGAAGTCAATCAATTTTTATTGGCTATAATGGTTGATATGGAATTTTTCTGAATGGTATACTTATTTTTTTCACAATATGTGTATTCTCGAAGCTTCTTGATAGCTACATTTTTTGGACCAAGGCTAAAAAGATGAAAATTCTGAAAAAATAGTGAATTCAATTATATATAAATATATTTGAATGTCTTCAGGATTACTAATAAAATTGATGTAAAGGGGGTTATAATGATGAACTCTAATTGATTATACCATCCAATCATGTATCTCAATATGAAAAATAAGTAATAGAAAACATGATTGGAATAAATAATAGAAAATAAATTGGGTTATCCAAGGGGTGTAAAAATAATAATAAATAAATAAAAACCAATAATAATACATAGAGAGACTCTAAAACATGGTTGTGATTCTTATATCATTATAGAAAATGACTAATCGTGAACATCATAAAAGAGAAAATAAATGTCAATGAAATAGAATGTAAGCAGGAACATTGAATAAAATCTTTATAAGAAAGAAATAAAAATATTAGATATGTATAAGGGAGAAAGTTAAAATAATATATATTTTTATAAATATCACTGACTGAAATTTTATATTTATGACATGTGTAAGATAAAATAAAGATGTGACTGATCATAATGTATAAATTATTTTCTGTATGGTAAATGTGGATATTGAAATGACAATGGGGGAATGAAAAATTAATAGATGTTCATATGTAGGTGATGTAAAAAATCCACCTCCAAATAAGAAAAATATTGTGAAAAATTATTTCTATGATTCTCATTAATTATAATGTGTTGAATATCAAAAGAGAAAATAGCATGATGATTTCTCATCAATTTTGAGATAAATAAATAATAGTTACTAGGATGAAAGAAAATCTCATCTTTTATTACTATCACTACATTAAATTGGAGATACCACCTTATTCACATATATGATGAGTTTGTATTTGATGTATATAATTTTTATATCTATAAGGTTTTAAATAGAAAATTGATAATATCTTACAACATGGATTACTATCCATTAAAGAGTTCATAAATTTTTATCATCCTTCCTCCACAATGAAATTAATTGGTATCAGAAATATTTAATTAAAGTTCATTTCAATGAAGACCTCCCTAGAAGAAGACTAATATAGCCTATTAAATTGATGTAAATTTTATTAGATAATCGTAAAAAATATTATTTCTGGTTAGTATATAATTTTTTTGGAAAATCCTAATTTTTATGTGTGATTATAAATATTTACCTTTCTTGTATTGGTTGAATCAAAATTGATTATTATTGGGGAGTGATTTCAAATAATGAATGTTACATATTGATGTAAAACCCTTCATACCCCTAAATGATTTTGACATGTTTGTTGAGTTTTCTTCAAGAGATAATATATAAAATTGTCTTAAAAACTACCTTTAAAATGACATTTCAATTGGGATCACCTATTGAGATGTATATTGAATGATTTTATTTATATATGAATCTCTCTTGTTTTCAACATAATTATATATCACATGTAATTTTATATGATAAATTTATGTCTCATTACAAAGAGTTATGTGATTCTATCCTTTACATAAATGAATCACGTAATATAATCATGTGGATGAGAAGAAGTATGTTTAGTCAATATTGTAGAATGATTAGAGTATGAATTTTTCTTTAAACATAAATATATATTTTTATATTTATATATTGAGTTATTTATGACATGTAAAATATTTACACTATCTTTATTGATAAATTACATGTGTATTGATGAAGAATCACAAAATAATGATTAAAAATATAAAAGTATTGAGTGTTTTTTATTTGTTTCTAGATATAGATGAAGAGGTTGAGATGTTGATAAAATAAATATTCCTTCTCTGAGAATCATCAGGGAGTTCTTATATATCACAGTTAATAAATATATCATCAATTTTACATTTTGATAATGATGTATTCCAATATTTTCAGGTTTTTTGATTATTTTATATTTAAAATTTATCAAAAATTCTTAAAATGATGGTTTAGATAGAATAGATTGGAATTAATTAATGGAATTGATGGAAAATGAATGAAATTTCTGTTATTGATTTTAAAAGTTGAGAAGTTATTTAATAGTTACTGTTGCAACACATGGTTCGAACAAGGATAAGGTTGCCTAACTTTTGGTATAGTGAGTTGGATGAGAATTCCAATGAAATCATCATGTTGGGAAACTATACTTATTTTGGACGGTTTTTAAAAATTACTATTCCCAATTCCGAAAACAATAAATGGTTCCCACTTCTATAAAAAACCACGAGAATACATACAAATGGTAGGGAGACATTTATGTTTCTCACTGATGATGATTAGGAACTCACTTTAGTTGAATATAATGGAGATTGGTATCATCGCACCTTATTAGTGGTAATTATTTCCAACTCTAGGACTCTCATATATATATATATATGTGTGTCATGTTCATAAATCAACCATCGATCCTCATATGGGACTGGTTTCCATCACATTAGTAATCATTTTATAGATTATGTATTTTTCAATATCACATCATATCATGGGAATCATATAAACATGAATATCTATATCTATCAATCATTATACAAGTATGTTTTCTCATATGTATATCAAATATTTACCATCATTGCCTTATTTTTATGAATTGTTTAATTTGTTAGGTCACATTATTTTAAAGAAACATATCTAGGTTCTCTAGGGTTTATCTATAAATAGAAATTTGGTTGATGTTTATGAAATCAAGATTTGGGAAATGATGTAGGATGCATACATATACATATGAATGGAATACGAACCCACATAGTTATGAGTAAATTAATAGGACATTACATACTTTTGAAGATATTGTGATAGGGAACGATTAATGATGTTTTACATCATACAATAAGGATGGATAAAAAAACTCAAAAAATGGGATGGTGTGGGACACAAATATGAGAGGCCCTATTTTGTTGACCCAAAGGTAATATAGCCTAAAGAGTGTGTTTTTTTTCACCGTGAGTATGACCCTTAGATAATGTATCACAAAGAGAATATGGATCTACATGTATTTCATGAAAAGGAAACGAAATGAATAAATCCTTCTTGGTGGGGTTATGAAATTATCGAGAATATATCCTAATAAATGATTTCTAATATTGATTATGTACCCAACAGATGATACATCCACACTCACATGTTAATGGAAAATAAGGGGATGATTATAATGATATCATCATAAATATGGACCAACTAGTATTACTCATAGAGATTATGAATAAAATAGAAAATATATTGAGTCTCGCGAGACTGAATCCATCGGAGGGGATGATATAAATGAACTCAAGATTAGTGTGGAATAATGATTATGGACATTGTATATTTCGTTATTGTGGTATGGGAATTGTTCCCAATTTTGAATATTATTTTGTTGGGATATCTTCCCCCATGGTTTAATGTTGTTCTATGAGGTAGAAAATAATGAAATTTGAATAAATGACTTGGGGGTCATGATCCATAACGATTTTCCCTATATATCCCATGAAATAATGATTCAAAATAAATGGGGTTCTGATGTTAAGGATAAATGTTTCATAATGGTGTGATAATAGAGGAATTATCTAGGATCATGTGTAAAAGGCATCAATTAGATGTCTTGTTTTGAATAATTCCATTGCTGTAATGGAAGGGTTTGTGAGGTCTTGCGCCTATAAAGGGTGACTATAATCGATGAATTTACATCATGTTTATGCCCTAATATTATAAATATCTATGTTCATTTTAGTAATGATCGGTGTGAGAAACAAAGGATAATAAATGAAAATGAACATTTCTTTTGATTTTGAGATCTAATTTTTATAGAGCTTACAGATGAGGTTGCATTGAATAGAAAATGATTATGAGTTATATTGATAAATGGATCTATGAGAGAAGGAATTATATTTTTCATGGAATATAATATTGTGAAATCAATATAGGGAATTAAATAATAATTTTACAATGATGTGATAGTCTTCACATTGACTATGTCCATGTATAATGATTAGATATAGAAATATATTTTATATGGAAGTTGAGACTTAAAACACCATCTTATGTGGCCTATTTATAACATTAATTGGAGTACATATAGTTATTATGTTTCTAGACCATTTGTTAGAAATGAAAAATAATTGACTCATGTGAATATTTTTTTGATATTGAAAATAGGGGTTTTTACACCAATGCTGATTCAGATTTAAGATATTTCCACACATCATAAAATGAAAATAGAAACATGATTGGTTATGTTGAAACTATAATTGATGTAGGATCTATCTTCTTAATATGGG
This sequence comes from Viscum album, assembly GCA_963277665.1. Classification (NCBI taxonomy): domain Eukaryota; kingdom Viridiplantae; phylum Streptophyta; class Magnoliopsida; order Santalales; family Viscaceae; genus Viscum; species Viscum album. The sequence continues at coordinate 33,080,417 of OY728159.1, forward strand.
AGTTAGTCGATAACATCTATATCAAGTGTTCATGTGATTTTTAAAGGATTAGGGTTCATGTTCTGAGGTAATGGAGTTCGGGCCATGTAAATAAAATCGATTTGTGTCTTCATATTAATGAAATTTGTGTATCAAGTCCCAAAATAGTAATATTTTTCCATGTATATATTGTTTTAAAGGGGGTTTTCAATTCCTATATCAGTAATAGGTTAGGAACTCCTTTTATGGTAGCATGTGACCAATAATTTATCATCTAATCAGCAATTTCCCAAGTTGATTTGTCACCATTTGTTGTATATATTTTTATATTCATGACAATTTTCCACCCCATTATCATGTTTATATGCTTCAAAATCACTCAAAAATTTTAAAAACAATGTCTTTTAAGTCTTGTGATAATCCTTAATTATCCTTTACTGAAATTTTTCCTTCTCCTTACAATTAACATTCCACATATCTATGGTCATATTTTGATGTCATGGGTTGATTTTATATGCATTTTTACCCTATATATGGGATGATTTGTTTGGATTGCGAACCATGTCCATGTGACTTATGTGGTCGAATACATCACCATAAGTCATTATGAAATAATGATCGGAAGGTTATAAAGGATGGATTTCATTGATAATTTCCCAGAGTGTATTTCATTTCATATAGTGGCCTCAAAATAGTTTCATCATGGATATCCTTCCCCAATGATGACCTTATCAACCAATTATGTTTGTGAAATTACATGACTCTAGGCGTTTCACTTGATGGATACACATCCTGATAAGTATCCATTATCAAAAACCTCTCTTGAACATTTGCCAACAATTGGTTGGTGTTTGGTTTTTTTACCCCTAGAAGCGTCTCATAAATATTTAAAGCTTGTTTGATCTCATTAGCTGATCACATGACCCTCATGATTTCATGAGAATTGGGAATTCACTAATACTACTAAGTACCATTTGTATCATGATGATAGTTTTTCCATTGGGTATTTTCAGGATGTATTCTTTCCTAATATCACCTAACAGAAATCTATAAATATCTATTTTAGAAACAAATTCCAAAATAAGATGGATGGAATCTGTTCTAAAAACATTGATTCCCTATTTAGTATCCTTGGGTCTTTGTATATATTTCTGTCTTCGACGTGGCTCTGTGTATTATAATAAATATCCTTATAAAGAGGGTAATGAGTTGACAACTCCACACATACAGAAGACAATAGACCACATTGGTTTTGTGCCTTTATGTGTGTGTATCCCATAATCCAATTTAAATGAATGTATTGTGTGACACCATCATTTAACGATCATCACATGTCAATATTTAATTACCAACATCATAATACAACTTCTGGTAACCCATGTATCATGGATTTCAATAGTAAATTTATTAACCATTTACATATCCTTATTTCCATAAAATTTGTAAAATATTACATAATAACATTACAGTCATGTGATCTTGTAATAATTTAGGGATCATTTAATTTTGTGACCGTAGTATGGTCTAATGGTCATGTGAATTTTAATAATTTATGTAATCTCATGAATAAAATATAAGAATCGTTCGCTCTTTTTAAAAAAATCATAATTTTTTATTTTCAAATAATTTGGCATATTTTATAAAATACCATAACCATAGTATCCTAGAGTCATTTGTTTATTTATTACGTTGGCATTAAATACAATGTGTCAATATCCAATGGATCAAATAGTTTTATTGTCTTGGTAAACTATATACATAAATTAATTTCATATACATTTGAAAACATCAAAAACATAATGTGATTTATTTAAAAACACCATTATTCCTATTCGCGTATTTTGACATGTTAACCAGAAACTACATCATGGTATACCAGAAAAAATAAATCATATAAAGGGGTTAGATTGGGAACTCTATAAGGGATTGAGTGTATTGGAATCCATCACAAATACATAATCATAACCAATACATCAAGGAAAACATCTAAAACATGTTCCATTTAATATATATAATGAGAATAATATGGAAGGAAAAATGATAACCGATTAATGCATTTTAAATAATTAAATATTATTTAAACTTATTAATAGATATTCATACTGATAAAATAATCACATGGAAATAAATTATCACATAATGATTGAATGCATAATTTCAAACATCTAAAACATAATCTCAGGACTGATCAATACAAAGTATAAATCAATTGGTAGAAACCTGTCTAATTCGTCTAATGATTTTTCCTGTTAGAATGGATGATGCGTCGATAAAATTTCTATAACTAAGATTTTCCTATCAATTACAAAGTCTAATGTGTTCATCTTATGAAATAAGATGAACATAATTAGCATAATCAATAATATTAAAAAATAAAAAATGAATCATCAAAACTTATCCCAATCAAATTATAATACTCATAACCTATATAGAGTAATATAGTAAATCTAAATAATTTTATACATACCAATCCAAATGATGATAAACCATCAAAATAAACAACAAGGATGATTTAAAACCAATATATCCCCAATTTAATATAATTTAAATTATTATTTTATTTCATTAATGAATTAAAATACCATTATTTGTCATTAAAATATTCGTAAGGAAAACAACATTTTCAGTTTCAAAATATTATAAAAAGAAAAATGTCACAATATATTGTAGAAAAATTTATCAAATTTTTTTTTCAAACTAGTTTAATATAAAACAAAAAATTGATTGGTCATTACTATGTGATATTCTATTAACTATGTACACATTGAAACAAATATTACATTCACATTTGTGATAAATACCAAATATTCCTTGTTCAGAAAAAGTGATGTAGAATCCATTAAAAATATATTGTAATAATTAAAAATGGATGAAAACAGTTTTAATAAATTTTTTAAAATTACTAAAAATGATTTCTAAAACATATTTAGTTAACATAGATTATGATTCAAAAGGATTTTTGACGGAAGATGTAAATTAACATGGATATTCTTAAAACCATTTTCTCAATAATTTAAATTACCTATGATTTGAAAATAGTAAAATTAAACATAAAATATAATAATAAATAATAATAAATTATTATTATTTATTTAATTTAATATATAAATATCATATAATTCCTCTCATGGGGACTTTAACAAAAAACCATAATAATGATCAAATTTGGAAATAATCTAATACAACTTCTGTAACTTTTGAATCAAAGTCATGAAAAAGAAATAATAATTAAATAAAATATTCAGTAAAATCATTATAAATAAATTAATGTTAAAAAATATCAAATTTATAGTATAGACTCCATAAAATGGAATTAGTGGGGAATATGATGTATGTCTTCTAGAAGTAAAATTGAGACAAAAATCACTTAGTTCATGTTCAACTTCTGTCGTATGTGTCTGATCCTCCTATATAATTAATATAAGTTTATTACAAATATATTATATTTACATATTCATATTTTTCATACCATACATAATTTAATTATATTCATTTATTGCTATTTTATTAATAATTAGTTGTTAAACGGGCAATATTTGGTGGAACTTCTTCAATTTTCATTATTGTTTTAATTTAGTAAACTCTTTGCTTTTAATTTGATCATGGGTACATAATATCCATAATTAAAACCATTTCATAAATACCATATATATATTCATTATATTTTTATATAATTTCAAATATTTTAGTTAAATATAATAACATTGTTACACTGTTCAAGGATACGGTTGGTCATACATACACATGAACCTGATTTCTATATTTCACAATGGTTGGAATGAAAGGAAAATAAAGACAAATTTATCATTAAACTATAATAATTATTTAATATATGTATTTTATATTAATTTAATATATCTTTATTACCATCCATGTAAACATAAAATGAAATTCAGTTCACTTTGCTACATGGAAGTACTAATCCACACGTATGCATAAACGATGTTCTTTTTCTACCACATATTGGTAGGTAAGATGATAAATGTGAATTAATATTCGAAGAGTAATTTTTGGATCATAAATATCACATATATTCATTAAATTTAATTTTACACCCTTTCAGGTAAAGAGTAAGAGTTATAAATGAATCACATCATTTTGTGAGGCATTAGACTATGGTATTCCTGAGCGATTTTACCGTATCCCCCATGAAATCGAATGTAATAAGATATATGTGAAATAATACTATTATAAATTAAAAAATACACTAAATATGATTTTAATAGTTTTATATCCATAATTATTTCAATCTTTGAAATGTGGTGATGACAAATGTATTAAATGGGCTCATGATGCGGTTATCTACCTCACACAGGTACAATAGTTCTATTTCCAATTTTAATTTAAGTGGAGAATGATCCATGTTATTCCATTGAAATAATAACTTCTTAATATATATTAGATACCATATTTCTTACATTGTTATATTAGAAGAAGGTGTAAATGAGGTGGATGAAGAAATAAAACACAAAGGTTTAAGAAATGTGTATCTTCTTCAGAGAGACTATACATGCTTGTAACTAAAGACTTCATAAAAGGGCTTTATAATATAACTAATACCAATAGTACTTTATTATATAACTAGTTAACACTATTTCATAAGGTACTTTCCAAATAATCAGGTTTTGGATGTGTGGAGAGAGGAGGGGAGATGATGTCCTTTTATATGTGAGGTAGAGGACACACTATAAATTTTTGAAAAGGTAATGGGATGACAACATTTTTAACATGATTAAAGACACCAAATTGGGTAATTATTTATAATTAGATATTTTTGGTTCAAAATAATTCGAAACAATGTGTTTTGGAATATTTTAATGTCATTATAACCCTTATATTCATAGTTTAGCCCCCCTCCCCTGATAAACCCATTTTTTCTTTAACTGCGGTTACTAATTTTTATTATTTTCTCAATTAATTATGGAAAAAAATATTTAAAAATTATTATATAATGTAAATTATTCTTATTCAAAAATATTTAATTCAAATTATAAATTCAATTGACTGAATTTGAATAGTTCAATTTAAAATTAAACTACGGGCGTGATGAAAGAGTGGTTTTCCGCAAAGTGAAAATTATCATACTTATAAAATGTTTTAATATTAAAATTAATGATTATATTGATTGAAATAACCAAAATTTTAGTAATGAAGTTATAATAAAAAATTATTTACTTTAAAACTTAATTAAAATTTAATACAACTTTTTAATTAATTAAAATACAAAAGAATTTTTCAATAAAAATAAATATTTTTTTGTATTAATAAAAAAATAATACATCCATAATAAAATTAAACATTAACAAAATAACAATTATTACATGTTTATTTAATGAATAAACTTTATTTGAGAAAATTAATTTACAAAAAAATTAAATAATTATTTTTAAATTTTTTTGGAAACCATGAATATAACGCCTTTTATAAAATTACAGTTATTTTGAGAAATTTTTTTTCATTCAATTGATTATTATTATTTTTTAATAAATTTATAACAACTTAATATTTTTTTAAAGGTATATAAAATAAAATTTTAATAATTTATTTATTACAAATCATAGAAACATATTAACGGATATGTTACTATGATCATGTTTAAATAATAATATTTTAATAGGGTATCATGTTTCATTCAAGCTCAGCATTTTTTGAATTTCAAGATATCAAATTGAATGAATTTATTTAAATTAAAATACATAATACTGTATCTTGGTGTTAAATTTTCATCTTTTAATTATGTTTCATTTCAAACATTCTGCCAATCATGATGTTCATCTTATAAAATATTAGCTATTAAATTCTACCACAAAAATAAATTACATTATTTTAATTTAACCATGATCCTAATAACCAATGGTTTTCCATTTGAACTATATTTTTTGGAAGATCACATCATTAATGGGGCTAATAAAACATCCTCTATAATATTGAATGTGGCGTCTTAAGTTCATCCAGAAAATCACAATACTAGTTATTTATGTAGGAGAAAATTGGAGGGAAAGGAAATCATGGGAAAGTAAGAGAATAATAACCTATAATAATTAAGTGATAATAGTAGATAACATGGCCATGTAAAATGTAAACTCCAAAAAACCAAAAATCATTAATTAGTTATAATACCATTATTTCAAAATATATAAAAGTAATATGGAAACGTTATTGATTAAAGATCATTTTAATGGATTCTTATTTCATTAGGATATAGAAAAATAGAAATTATACTTAAAATATTCTTCCTTTGTTTCTTCTTTTATCCACTCCTACTTCATATCTTACTCAATGAAATGAACATTTAATATGAATTTGTATATGTGGATCGGTAAATTAATTTTTTTTCTAAATCAATATCTTAATAAAAGAATAAAAATTAAATCTCTTTATATCTATGTATTTTCATGTGCAAAATGTTTAAATAAGATATCAAATAAGACCCAGTGTTTAGATTATTTCATTCTATAAATATTTACCCTTAAGACACACCCAAAATATATGTGACCAAATTTATATGTAATGCCACAAAATCCACATTATATTCCAAATAATAATAATTGAATCCTAATACTGATATAATATTAAGTGGATCATAAATTCTCACTCCAAATAGGTCATACCATGATCACCATAAAACATTAATTAAATATTTCATGATTCCAAAAATAAAATCTCATGTTGTCATATATATTTTATACCTTCAAACATGAAATAAGATCTAGTAAATATAATATAAACCAAAAAATCACTGGAAAATTTCATTTTAACCAATACTATCACCTAAAAATATCTTCATCGTTATTATCTCAACAGTGAGAACATATTAATGTTTATCTTCCCTCAACCAGATGTTGTCGAAGGGATAAAATTTACACTGAATCACATTTCCTAGTAATCTGTACCATTCAACATTTAATCTCAAATACATAAATAATTTTTTTTACAGTACAGTATATATACATTTCATACTTCCCATAATTAAAATATAGTTGATAATAATTCTAAAAAAATATTTTTATTGATTCCAAATACTATAGAATTAACCATTCCACTTCATCTCATGTAATACCATTATGTTGACTTTGATTCCTTTTCTTATTTTATGGTTTATTCCCCAGATACTTATGGGAATTTATTTATGTACTTCCCTATATCCTTATAATTGAAGTATTTATAATTATAAACAACATTATTTCCTCTAAATTCATCTTCATAGTGGTTGGTCTATCTACACTTATAGAATACTCGCATTCCATTCATAAATGTACTATGGTTTTTGTTTCCATAATTATCAGCTATTCAAAATCCTTCCATCCCTGATTAACATTAACTATATTTTTTGCACAATTATGTTATTCTCTTGCTTCCCTTTGAATCCCTATGAGAATGATAATTCTTCCTCTATCATTGTAAAATATATTGTTATATCCCCAAATGATGACAATGTTTGGGATACTAGTTGCCTATGATGAATTTGATTAATACCAACAATGAATGGTACAAACCTATTCATTATACTACATAAATAGACAATATCATTTTTTATAACCTTTTAAATTTTTATTCATGATTTGAAACCTTTTCACCTTACATTTTTATTATACTCATGAGTGTTTTTCTATGACTTTATTCTTAATTCATGAGGAAAAATATTTTCTATGAAGAGTACAATAATTTTCTTTTTTCCCTGGAATTATATTTTTTCATCATCGTTATTTTTTTAATTAATGTTCACTATTGATTTTTACATGTTGAGAGATTCTAAACATCTATGAAAACCTTATTCCATTTTTTACTTCCCTAAAGAGATGAATTTATTCTCTAAGGAACATATCCATTACTCATTTAAAATTAGGTTTGTATTCTAAATGTAGAATGGATGTTTTTGATGCATGAAAAATATTATTTTTATACTATATGGAAGATTACTAGAATAATCCATACGGTAATGGTTATTTCTCATAACATCATTCTTTCTCCCCAATATTATTATTATTTAGTTAGTTTTTGTTTTAGATCTTTCTCCCACATAGTTATCCTTTCTATGAAGGTAGTCCACACATGGGATAAATTCATTGATATAATTATTATTCCTTCCACCATGTACCATTTATAAAAAAAATTAATACATTTTATTTGGTCATAACATTTTGAAACATAATTTATAATCCCAATAATAGTGAAATTCTCATCCAGAATTTCAGGATTTAGTAATAGGTAATCCAAAAACCATAATCATGGACTCCATGGTAATTTTTTCCAATAATAAAACTATTTTAAATCCCTTCATAATAATTTTCAAATAAATTCTAAATTATCCTAAGAATATTCCCCAAGTGTATCGAACTAAGTGTATAGTAAGGTCCATTGTGTTATACCCAGCACTACTCAAATTAATCAAGGAGTTCCTTTTTCGAATTTATTTTCACTAGTTATATCTATTTCATAACCCCACCCACATAAAGAACATATATAATTATTTACTCATAACAAAAACCAATTAATATAAATCTTTACTAATCATTAGTATGTTCTAATATAATTAACTTCAATATATACCATGGGGTAATATTCCCTTATCTATGTTATCTAAATCAAGATCCCAGGCTTCTACTAAACATTATTTAATACCAACCCTTTTGATGCAGACCAAAGTAGCCTAGAGTCATTGGTTTATTTATTTTATTATAACCAAATACAATATATCACATAATGATGAAACATGTAGTTTGGTAGTCTTTATAAAATAGATACATACTTGAATTTCACATACATTCAAAAATTAATAAAATAAAGAAAGTATATTAATTGAGAACATCATTGTTACTCACATAGTATCCCTACATATCTATCAAAATACTAGTCCTAGTATCTTGGGAAAAATAAAACATAAGAAAGTGGTGAGATTAAATTATCAGTATAGTGAAGAGTAAAATTGAGGCTATTATAAACAAATAACCATAATCAATAGGGAGAGGTGTAATATCCAAGAACCTTTTTGGTGGTATCTTGTATTGTTTTATTAGTACTCCTTTTCCTTTTTTGATTATATCTTGTTTGGATTTTACCATGGGGTGTTTTTGGGTGAAATTGGATATTTATGGATGGAAAAGTGTATTTTAATTCTCGCACATAGTTTTCCCAAACTGTGCACCTAGGTCAGCAATCCATGGAAACCCAAATAGAGGGGATTCGCATAAGATGATCACAAATTTTCAAATTGTGTTCCATCATAGTATTAAAAAAGTGATACCCCTATGTTAGGTGGACAGTTAGTCTTATGGATAGGGAAAATAGTGTGTGCGGTATACAAAATTGTGCACGAAAAAAATTAAATACCTAAAAAAATATTTTAAAAATTCCCGAACCACCAAGACATTGCTCATTGTTGACTGAATTTGAACCTAACTAATTCCTTTTGTTTTTTGAGGTTTTCATAAAAATCCAAATAATCCAAATATTTTTCTCAATGAATCAAATACCTTTTGATTGATATGAAACTCTCTCGGTAGGATATACTCATTCTATATGGTTTGCTCCAACTCTCTCACAGTTTATTCATCCTTTAAAGTTATGTGTGTCTCTTTTTGTAATTGATCAAAATTGATGTTTTATGGATCTCTTCCATTACATATTCGATCAAGGTTTCATATCATGGTCTTATTCATTTTCATGATCTTGGTTGTTATGCTTCACTTGTTGAATTCTTTTGGATAGAGTTTGTCCATAATCTTGTTGTTGGTTTTCTAAATTCAATTCCCATTGTCATGATTTCCAACTGAATGTATGGGTTGTGAAAATTCAATTTCAGTATATTAAAATTGAGTCTTGAATTAAATAAATTAATTGATTAGTTAATTTATGGAATCACAGAATAGGTTAATTGATTTTCCAATTGATTATGAAATGAGTTGAACTTGTGAAATTTAATTGTTAATAATGATTATATAATTTCTGAATAATTTAAAATTAAATGGATTAATTAATGAGGTTATAAAAATAGTCCAATTAATAGTGTTTGAGTAATTTTTCAATTAATGTGATTATGAATCAATTAGAAAGGTAATTGATGAGAGGGTTAGATTGACAATAATTGTCAAATTGGTTATATTATTTATATATATTGAAATGGTTTAATGGTGAATTTTCATATTATTCCATGATATTAAACTATTTACCCATGACTATATTAGTAAATTAATTTATATTCCATCATATAAAATTTTTAAAACATGCTTAATGATGATCTAAATTTATAATTGTTTTATATGTTAATTGTTTGATAAAATGCTTGTTGGTCATTGATTGATACATTAAATAACTATGAGGTTCTAGACATGGCATTTTATAACGAAACTCTTTCATGTGATAATGAATATTGTACATTGATGTTTTCTTCAAAATCCCACATACCTGATTGATTGAGATTTATGTCTGGGACACCGACTTCTGCTTCGAAGATCGACATGTGTGATTGGTTTATAAACAAGTTGTGGGACATAAATTGATGCTTCAAATGCCCATGGGATCCCATCAAAGGGGTTTTAGGCCCAAAATGATTGAATCAGAATATGCTTCAAATTATCCATTATATGAATTTAAATTTAGATGGATAACTAAAGGACTTATTATAATGAATTGGGAATCATGATGTGATATTGTCTAGACTCTAGCATGAACCAAAGATTGTATTGGTCGTTTGGGTGTCATTGTGAACCTGGGTAAAATATATAGTAGCATAAGAAATAATTGAATATGTAAACTATTTAACTTAATTGTTTTATGTTATTATTTACATAAATGTATACACTATTATGTGATTGTATAATATTTTATATGTTTTCTGTGGTGTCTTATTAATTTATAATCACACCATACTATGGTTACATTAGCAGTACCGAAATAGACATCTTGTTTATAGGATAGGATATGTGAAAGAGCCATATGTTAGTTGACAGATATAATATGCAGAATGGTTTAGGGAACCAGAAATGGTATCCGGACCCACTCAAAAAATTTCAGTGTCTTTATCTGGGGTTTTTATTTTGATAAAAGACATGTATTTGGCATAAAATATCTACTAAATTAGTTTTGGATATTGTATTCCTCTTTGGATCATATTGTGATACAAGTAATATTATAGTTATGGTTATATAATTTTGATATTTCTATCTATTTAATTTTATTTTGATTTTTTGATAAAGGGTTAATAGTCTCCCCATGGTCAATATTAGATCCTCACAACTATTCGAAAGCCTCTAGAGTATGGAGAGGTGTGCCTGAGGTCATATGTCCAACCTGATCAGGGTATCCGTTTATGTCACTGGATTTGGGATGTCATGAAGTGGAATCAGATGTGTTTTATGGTATTGTTTCCTGACTAATTATGAAATTGTGTAAAGATATTAGAATGAGTTGGGCCATGGTCAAGAAATCATTCATGTGTGTAGTTAATCCATGTATGGAGGAACCCCAAGTACCCAATGTGGGATAGTAATTATTATCTATTTCTATTACAATTGTATATTATCATCACTTGAGTGATGCAATTTTTGGGTGACATAATCATTTTTTATGATATATTTGATATTTAACTCATGGTTTGACATGGAAAGATAGGTGTGTATGAATTCATTATTCTAGAACACAATTGTTTTTTGTGACATGCATCATTTTAGGCCTGAATTGGAAAAATAAATTTATGGTAAATTTGATGGATATTTTTTTTTCTTTTCATAAGTAATCATTAATGAGAAAGGTTTATAATGAACATGAATGTTTTAAAATGATTCAATTTGTGAATAAATGGGTATCTAATGAAAAAAATGAATAATGGTAGTGAGTTTACCCTTTTTAAATATGACATTGACGTAGTATGGTTAATGGTAGTGATGACACCATAGTTTTTCCATGTGTTGTGTTTGGGGGAATGACTTGTTATGAATTATTATGATTCACTCCAATGTAAATGTGTTAAATTTGTGTAATTTTTCTAAAGAAATGATTTTTTCATTTTTGAGATATGTCTTTATGAAGATGATTAGTAACTAGAAGATAGAATTATATGGCTAGAAATGATCCTCCAATAGTGGAACCTAACGCACTAAAAGTTCTATGTTAAGGAATTAGAGGGAAATTCCTTGACAACATTTCTATATTCATGTTGTTTTTAGATAGAGCTTCAAATGGGGTTGTCAAATGAATGTCTAACCTATAACAAGAGTTTCATTTGAATAACCTTCAGATACTTACTAGAGGGGGTGGAACTGGGGAACCCGACTTCTTGATTGAGTCCATACAGAATATTCATGATCACATAAATAATCCTAATGAGAAGAGAGTAAAATCATCACCTTATATGTTACTTGGTAAGGAAAATTGTTAGTGGTACATCTAGAATCAGGATTGATAACTAGAATGTATAGTGTGGAAAGAGTTTGGATGATTATCCTACTGCATAATTTCACTATGATGCTCTATAATGAGGGAGATGTTGACTTATTTAGGTTGACCTAGGTCAGTATGTCTGTTATGAACTATGTTGGCCACTAAACTGATCTATAGTTATTTTCCCCAACCTTGGTGGTACATGGGATATAGCAGAGGAACTGTTTTACTCTAGGATTAAATGTGAGATTAAGTAAAATGTGAATATATTTTGTCTAAATGTGTTTTCTAATTTGGTGAATTAGGATATCAATATTGAAGGTAACATAAACAATGCTTCTAGTGGAGGGTAAGTGGTATATTTTGGATTATAAGTATGAATATATTCTAAGAGTATGAAAAATTTTAATATAATTCTTGCTAAGATAAAAGTTAAAATAGTGGATATGGGCAGGGTCAGTCACATTGGACCATACCCAGGTGAACTATCACCAGTGTGGTATGCAGGGTCACATTCGTAGATATTGTCCCCAACAACTGATAGAGTGCTGATCTTGTGGTTGGATAGGAAATATAAAAATATTCTATAATAATCAATGAAAAATGTTTAATGATGGGGAATGTAGGTGGAAATAGAGTATGGCAAGTGGTATTCTACTCTATATCAAACTATAAGTTGGAGTTCTACAATCCATGCAGTTAGATAGAGTAGACGTGCTGCTTATGGGAACTTGTGTACATATATGCTGAATGGTGCAGCTCAGGCAAGTCAAACTAAAACATAAAGAAGAGTATCATGATAGTTTCATACAGTTCTTCCTACACTTGTGGATAGTGAGGCTAATCCATTGACCATTAAAAGTACTATTCATGTACATTAAATGATTTATAATGAATTATTTGACTCTAATACCTATCATTATTTTATATATGCACATCCTATGAATGATTTGATCCTAGTAGTGGAGTTCTAATGTGGGGTTATGACCATAACAATACCATTGGGAGTATTTTTATGATACAACTGCTTGTGTGATGGGTGTTCTCTCATGGTTGGGGAGTATCTTTTCAGTTGGAATATTTCCATCAATGGCATGTAAGACATTGAAAAAATTATGGGTATGGATAGGTTAGTAGAAAAAAGTGTGAACAATGATTTCTAGATATACAGAGTGGATTTTTTTCCTCAAAAGGGTATCAATTATGTTCACATGGAAAGTCAGATATCAATGAGGTCCTTAATTGTATAGTTCATTAGCAATTGAGGGTGATCACCACCCTGGTTTATAGTATATTTCGAGATGATTGAGGTGAAAAGAATGATATATTTCTACATGTATTGGATCAGTTTCAAGATGGGTTACTTAAATAATTCTCATTCCTCCCTCTTGAGAGATATGTAGAATTTATAATTGAACTTATGTTGGGGTTGAGACTATTTCTATTCTAGAATAGATAATAGAACCAATAGAACATGAAGTGCTTAAGACTCAATTGGAATATTTTATGTATAAAGGGCTTGTATATCTAATTATGTTACCTACTGGCTCTTCAATCTAGTTTGTGATGAACTCAGATAGGACCTTGGGATTTGGTTTTGATTAATGAGAGATAAATTTGGTGACTTTGAAAAACCAAAATCCTCTTCTATGTATCGATTACCTTTTTGACCAGATCAAGGGAGGTAATATCTTCTCTCCAATTGTATTGAGATCAGGGTATTATTATCTATGAGTTTGAACATCAGATACACCTGACACTACTTTTAGAACTATTTAAGTCCTTTATTAGATTGTTGAGATTTTTTTTGGTTAAAAAAGGAACTAGTAGTGTTTATAGCTTTAATAAACAAAATATTCTATATGTACCAAGATTATATTATGGTTGTGTTTTTAGTTGACATCTTAGTGTACTCCAAGACTTATGATGATCATTCCCAGTATCATCGCCTCATCATGAGTTCACTAAGAGAGAAACGATTATACGCCAATATCTCTAACCGTTAGTTTTGTATTGATTAGTATCAGTTGTAGGGTCACATAATATCATAGTAAGGTGTTTATGTGGACCATGAGAATATGAATGAAGGGATTTCTTCAGAGTCGACCAAGATGTTTTTCGATATATGATTTTTTCTGAGAATAATAGGTTTTTATTGGTTTTTAATCCATGAATTTTACCATATGGATGCTCAAAATTTAGATTAGACCGAGAAGGGTATAAACTATGAATGTTATAGATAATGTGATAATTCTTTACAGAATATGAAGAAGCATTTGACAATTGCATCAATCAAGATCTATCCCAATCCAGGTGAGGAATGTACAACATTTTGTAAAGATTATAGGATTGATCATGGAGAATTGTTGATGTAGGTATATTTAGTAGCGTTTTATGATTCATTCTAGTTGAGACAAAATTAATGAAATTACTCTATGTATCGTATCTAGTTAGCTATGGTTTTTCATGATTTTAATTCCTGGAACATTAACTGTTTGGTAAAAACATAAATGTGTATACAGATAATAATATCTTAATGAAAATATTTTTGTAATAATATTTTAATCTTTGGTAGTATACATGGGTTGAGTATATGTACATATTAAAATTTGATATAGCATATACATATGGGAAAGAAAATAGTGTTCTAGAGTCTTTAAATAGGTAAAATCATAATCAAGCAGTTTAAGAGTCTAGTACTGAGTTGAAGATTATGTATTTACTAGATGAGAGCCCTGTTGTGGTTCATAGAGGGAGGGGGTAAGAGAATATGACTCTTGTATTAGTTTTTGTGGAGTAAACTATTTTAATCTGGATCAGGGAGACACATTATGAGGATCTAGATTTTTTATCTCTAAGGGAAATAATTAAAGGTGGCGAGTCACCTTTAGATTGGACCACAATTAAGGATCAGATCATCGATTTGGGGAATATGGTTGTTGTGACTCCGAATATGTGGGACGATCATCGGAAAGAATTTCATTTTTCTAAGTGAGTAGTTAATACATGTGTGAAAAATATTTACCCTAACATATAATGATAGTATTGGCAGTCATTCATGAAAAAGTAGATAGTATTGTTTTTGACATAATGTTACACCTATTAACGGGTGATAGATCAACATCAATTATTTGGTGGTTTATTAGCATAATTACCCTTTCTTGAATGGAAGTGGGATGATTTTACCATGTAATTGATTGGGATTATTCTATTCATTCTTTAGAATAAAGACTCTATTTGGGTGGTTTTTTACCGACTGAGGAAAGTGGAACATTTAATTCCTATATGGGATACATTCTCAGTTTGCTAGTTGGGATATTGGTATATTCAATAGATAGTTAGTCTTCAAGGGGAGCTATATATTATTGTTTCATAACATAACTAATTCTTTAAATCGTGATTTTGGAAGGTCTTGTGGAAGGATCATGGTAAATAGGTTCTAAATATGATGGATTTCCACCCACATATTGACGGGTTGTGGGAATTTACTATACGGGTTCCTAAGTATTTGCTTTGAGTCTGTTTTATTGATTTTTTGGGGGGTGGGTCTTGGGAGTAGAAACTAGATCTCATTTAGTTCAACTATAAAAATAGTTATTAGGAATCTATAGAGATGAAACCATATGATTATTTTTATTATAGGACAAACAGATAACATCTATGTTGGATAGAGGTAGGTGAGTCAAATATATTTGGAAAACGTATTGTGTTGGGTACATCAGAGCTGGTTGATATGATTTGAAAACATATGGATACAGATTAGAGAATGAAAAAGTATCATGATAATATATATCAACTAACCCTTCATTTTAAAGTGGCTGATCTCATGTTTTGTTAGTTGTCACCTAAATCAGGTCACTATAAGATATAGAGACATGGTGATTCAGTTCCCATGTTTGTTGGAGAATATGATGTTGTGGAAAAAATTGTGTTGGTGGTGTACAAATTAGATTTTAAATAGATTTAAAGTTACTAACATGGTGTTTTTCATGTGTCAAAACATCAACAGTATCACCCTGACCATTCTCATGTGATCGATGATGATGATGCTTTGCTTGAGACTGATGAGCCCATTGAGGAGAATCAGATACTTATTGTGGATCACAATGAGAATGTTATTAGTGGAATTACCATTCCAATAGTTTTTATATTTGGGAAACATGGACGTGATCAAAATAAAACATGGGATAGAGAAGTAGGTATGTAGACTTAGTGTCCCAATTGTTTTCCCTCAAAATCATAGTTTTTTATAGGTGTATATCTCACGGATGAGATGTTATAATAACGAGATATTATAAGATACTAACCAATTAAGAAGATGTATCAAACTAATTTACAGGTTATATTTTTCATTTTTTGAGTATATCATTCATTGGGTTTTAACATGAGGGGTTTTTTGGTATAAATAGAGAATTTTGGAGGCAATAAAGTGGAATTTCACAATTCGTTCAAAGTTTTCCCAAATCGTTAGCCCATGAAAGGAAACCATGAGAACCCCAAATGATAGTGTTTTCATACCTAGTGAACTTTATTTTCAAAAAATACCCTATCTTAGTAGTAACCATGGGACACTTGTAGCTGAGGTGCATGATTAGACACATTTTTAGGGGAAATCAGACGTCTCATACAAGAAACCATGTTGGTATAAAATTAAACCCCTAAAATTTTGATTTATAATTCCTAAACACCATGTACTTCTAGCAAAGTAAACCAAAATGGACCATAACCTATTTTCTAAATATTTATGTTTTATAATGAATTAAATCACATTATAAACTCCATTATTGAAAAATTGATGATCCATTGATGGATATGCATATAAGGACATAGCTTTAAAAATTACATAATATTATTTTTCATACTAGAAATCTCTTCAATACAATCCCAAAAATATTTTTTGTTAAGTGTCTTAGAAATTTAGGGCAGAACTCGTATATATCAACCCAGATGAAAAGAAATTGGGTACTATTAAAATTGTATATATTTTATCCAAAACATAAATTTTTTAACACAAAACAAAAACATGATTTATTTAAAAAACCTGCATAACATTGAACATTAATTCCTTCATTAACATACATATCTTTATAAAATTTAACAATCATACAAAAATAGGGGATGAGCATAAAAATCTTAGTAAGAGATGAAAAAGAAGGAAGGAACCCATTATTCCATGAAAACTTATAAAAATATAATGTCATTATCACAAAGACGTATGTCTCACCCTTATATGCCTATGTTGTAAAACATGAGATTTCCAAATAACATTTTAGAAAATATTTATAAAAATAATGATATATTTGCAAAATACTAACACATCTTTTAACCCTCACGGCTACCTTATTATTTGTAATGATCATGGCTACCTTACAATATAACTGTCATGGCTAACTTATTGTCTAACCACCACAGTTACACTAGGAGTAATGATATTAATGACCTCTCAAATTCACATACCATATAAATTGAAGGGAGATATAATTCCATCCCATAATCATAAACAATTCTCATGAACTGGAACATAATCATAAATCATGAATAATTGTATAAAAACATACATTTTTTATTTCGTAAAATATAATTTGAAAAGTGTATTTTTATATGAATGTCCCTTAAAAATATCATATAATTTAAATGAGAATCAATATAATTAATGGAATATGTGTATACACTATAAATAAACATAATAAGAAAAAATATATATTAATTTCATTGGCCAAATGATCTTATTACTATATAATTAATGAAATAGAATGTTAACCAAATGAAAAGAAATTGTGTTAAGAATTCCCATACCACGCGTTCGTATTGCTTCAAAAATTGTTTATACATCTGTATAATTATTAAAATAAGGTTATTATTATTTTAGAGAAACATAATCAGGTTTATAAGAGAATATATGATAATTTTAAAACATAATTCTACCCATTTAAAAATATTATTTTGTTATTTCCATTGTTTCCGGTCCGTTCTTCACATGATTTCCATGATCAGTTTGTGAAGGATTTCTGTTTCTAATTGAATAAAAACTACAAAAGTAGAAAAACATGTTCTAATATGTTTCTAGAATATTATATGATTCAATAAATCAGTTTTTTATATGTTATGTGGATGAATCATTAGATTATTATTAGTGATATTTGTTTAGATCATCTTGGTGTTTATTCGATAATTACATACATGTTTGATCATATTCTATTAATATTATCCATATAAATTAATTATAGGACATTTTAGAGGTTATTTAATAAATTTTAAAAACATTATTAACTATTAAAAGGGTTTTGGAACCACTTTTGAAGGACGTAATGGAAATTTACGACACATCATTCACAATGTCGGTAAATCAATACATCACAGATGGTGTGTTTATTTTTTTGAATGAGATGAAGAGTAGAGGAAAATGATTTTTAATATTTCCATGAACAATATATAAATATATCATATATCTAATACTAGAGATTTCATTCCCATTGGATAAAAATATGAGAATATTGTATAATAAAAGAAATGAATTGAAAAGAAAACACATGAAAATGAAAGAGGATTTTTATATCTTGATCTCTTATCCTTGATATCATCCTTAAGGACATTCGTTTTGAAATTTCGGTGACACCAGTTGGTCTTGGACATGGGGATGATCCTTGGGAATGGGATTGGGTATAATTTAGACATGCCTATAATTTTAAGAGGTGTGAGAAGAAGAGGTGGGATGGGTGGTATTTATAGTGGACGAGAGCAGCAGTTTTCCATTATTTTAACAAATAATTTAATATATTTGCTACAAACTATGAATAGTGTTGATACATGTGACCCATAACACTAAAAAGAGCATGTGATTTAGAACTGAATGTTCTTACCTTATAATTACATCATCCATGGCTCAATAATTCACATGTTTATATTATTTAGTAAATTATCATATTTCACTATTGACAAACAATTCTTGTTTTTTAGAAAAATCCAAAAAATTCACCCTAAATATATTTCTATGTGTAGAAATAAAAAATTATTTATATTATTTGAAAATAATTCTATACACATGATTAATTTAATTATTATATAAAATGAAAATTTAATCAAAAAATTTAAAATTTAAAACTAAAACTCAATTTATATCACCTTGAAAAATTAATCAAAATCTCATTATCATATAACAATATGAATATAATATAATAATATGATTTACTATTCATTAAGGTCATATTACTATTCTTATTACTATTCATAAGGCAATGTTACTGTTTACCAAAAAACAAGTTGGTTCTATCAGACACCAAATAACTTACTAGTCACAACAATAGATGTACTTTTATCGAAATTAAAATCATAGAAATAAATAATTTATGTTTAACAACAAGTTTATAACTATTTCATTAAAATAAATTTTCGTTATATATATATTCATTATTTTATAGAATTAAATTTATTTTTAAAACTATGGGGTGTTAAATTCACCCAACCTTCTATAAATTACATCTTCAAAATTTTATTTACATATTAAACAAGTGAGGGTACATTTCACGCATAGAATTTTAATATTTCCATATTATTTCTTCAACCATGTGGTTTCTCTAAAAATCAATTACCTAGAATATTACATTAATCTGTTATTCTTTTTCTCATTGATCAATAATCTAAATAGTTTTCTTTTCAAAAGAAAGGTCATCTTCCATCTAAAATACCTCAGGGATGAAAACATTAAATAAATATGGAACATACTCTCTCATCACCAAAACATAATGAATATTGTGTACCAGAGATAAACTCAAAGGCCAAGCTACTTAGAAGCTGACTGGTCAAACTTTCTATAAATTTTTATAAGGACCGATATATCGTGGACTCTACATTACTTTCATTCCAAAACGTATAACAAATTTCCATGGCCATATTCTATAAGAAACATGATCACCAACATCAAATGTAAAGTCTTTCCTCCAGTTATCTACTTAAATTTTATGCCCTCTCTAAGCTATCCTCATGTTTTGCTTGATCATCTTCATTTTCTCATCCACTTACTCTACTAATTTTGGTCCCATCACCATTATTTCCCCAAATTCATCCCCAAATTCTAAAGCTCCACACCACCTCCCATATAATTCCTAAAAAATAGTCATATGTATACTGGAATGGTGACTCTTATTATAAAAAATCAACTAAAGAAATATATGGTTCCCAACATCCATGGATATATAATAAACAAGATCTAAGCATATCCTATAAATTCTGAATCGTCCATTATGACTGCCCATCTGATTGAATATGAAAATATATAGTACAACTTAATTTTGTTCCCAAAAAACTTTTGAAGGATTTTTGAAAAGTCAAAATTAAAAATGGGATCATAGTCAGATACAATGGAAATATGAACTCAATGTAACCCAACAATCTCTTTGAAGTAAATTCAATAAAACTTATCCAAAAACATAGAATCTCAAATAGGAAGAAAATTATAATATTTATTTATTCAATAAACAATAACCTTGATTTAATTTTCACCTCATGAAATCTTCGGTAGTCCCATATTGAAGTCCATGGATATATTTTCTCATTTACACTAAGGGAATGATAAAGGTCGAAGCATCCCCTTATATAACGACTTCTACAAATTAACTTATTTATATGTCAAACATATCATGGTAAAATAAAATATATATACTTTCATTCCATCCATCCAATAATACACTTGAATGTCCTTGTACATCTTTGTGCTGGCATGATAAAATGAAAATCGAGAACATTGAGCTCCGCACAATAACATTTTCATCAGCTAAGAATCAAATCTTTTTCAAAATCACAAGACACAATCTTTATGAATTTAAAATTATTGAAACATTCCATTTTATACAATTCTACTTTTTTATAGATACTCATCCACTATCTTCACTTTCTTAATTCTGTATGAATAATATGACTACATTGAAACCTGAAACAAAACAAAGGAGTTTTTAGTACCAAAAACATCCAATACAAAACTCATCAAATAATTAATCAAAGGGTATTATTAAATTCATAACATAGTTAATAATGAATTAGTTTATCGTCTCAACAGATCTGCCAATTTATATTCTTTTCTAGGATGGTAGATGATTGGGGAATAATAATCCTTTAACAATTCAAGCCATCTTCTCAGCCTCATGTTCAATTACATTTGACTGAAAATGTTCTTCATAATTATATGGTCAGTATTTATTTTACATTTTTCATCATATAAATGATTCATTGAAAATTTGAAAACAAAAAACCATAGTTGAAAATTCCAAATCATGTGCGGGATAATTTAACTCATGAGGTTTTATTTTTCTTATTGAATAGTCAATTACCCAATCATTATACATCAGAACACAACCAAGTCCATTTAATAAAGAATCAGTGTAGAAAAAAATCATTTTCTTGAAGTTTGGTTCATAAATAGTGTATTCACTGATATTATTTTCAATTCCTAAAAATAATTATCACATTCATTTGTCTACTAGAATTTAACTCTTTTTCGTGTTAATATATTCAGTGTACCTGATAACTATGAAATGTTTTCAAAAACCCTTTTATAATAGCTTTAAAAATATTGAAAACTGTGAATCTCAATTATATTTGTTAGTCTTGGACATTCTTCAACAACGTTTTTTTTCAGGATCAACAGAAATTCTATATTTAGAAAATATGTGGTTAAATAATGAAATTTTTTGTAACAAAAAATTTACACTCTCTGAATTTTCAAAACCTTTTCTTTTCAATAAATGTTTTTAAAACAACCCTTAGATTTTTTAATGCTCTCATTTAATTCTATAATATACCATAATATCATCAATAATCACAACCACAAACTTATCCATGTACTCATGAAATACTTTATTCATAAGAACCATGAATACACTAGATGAATTTGTTATCCCATATAGAATACCTAAAATTCATAATGATCATATAATATGAATCCTAGTCATTAAGTTGTATGTATCTTTTACATTCAACTTATGTTACCACTTATTCTAGATAACATTTGACAAATACAATTATCCAGAGAACAGATCAAACAAATAATCGATATGAGGAAAATGATATTTTTTTACAATGATGTTATTAAAAACTACGTAATAAGTGAAAGGTCTAATGGAAATATCCTTCTTTTTAATAATAAATAAGATCACTCCCTGGTGATGTGCTAGGACGAATTAATACTTTATCAAGAAACTCTAGCAATTGATTTTCCAATTCAAGAGGTTCAATTTGAGACATTTGACAAGGGGTTTTTGAAATTGGTTTTGAAATAAGATCTAATTACTTAGTGAATCAAAATTCATGTTCATGTATAACACTGGGAAACACATTAGGAAAAACATTTTCATATTCATTAAAAATATCACATCATTAAACCGAACAATTTTCTTCTTTTCAACAATAAGTCCTACATAAATTTCTTGTCCATTATTCAATAGTTTCTTAGCTTCCTGATATATTATCAACTGTATAGGATCGTTCTTTTATTAAAAATTAAATTATTTTTGAAAAACAACTTCTTTAGCTCTACAATCAATCATAGTATGATAAATAGAAATCCAATCCATACCCAAAATGACATAAAACTATACTAAGGGAAAAAAAACAAGGATTTCATGTAATTTATTTCCACAGATAACAATTGAAAGATCATTAAAATCTTGGTTTTCTACATCATTTCCCCTAATGATTTAACATAAATTTCTAGTGTTATTTTTATGTGATATTTCCAATTTACCAGAACAATTTAATGAAATAAAGGAATGTGTAAATACCATACTAAACCAAACATTATTAAAATCCCCATAAGAAATGAACCTAATTAATCTTCAATTGATGAACCTATATTTGCTAACATAGTGGTAAATGATCTCACTAAAACTTTATTCTTATAATCTGGCTACTTTATATCACTCAGATCTATTTTTGGGAAGGCATTTTCATAATGACCATATCACAACATTTTAAACACATTATAGTTTTATTATTAAGATTAATATTATGACCATTTTAATTACAATATCAAACCATATTTCCAAGCATAACACATCAATAACATGTAAATATTTTGGTAAGGAATTTCGTAGGGTGTTTTTACCAAATTTTTCACAAACTGGAAATTGAACTTTATTACCATCATATTTCATTGATTGATTCGTACCAATCACATTCCATTTTCACATATTCTTAAATTTGTTCTCAATGTAAAAATGATCATCGGTGAAATATATTTTTACCCTTTCATCACATCATACAAGTTTCTCACATCTTTTGTATTTTCGAGATGCTAATGGCCTGTGATATCTTGGCTCAAATCCACTGTAAAAATGGTTTATTTTAATATCAATATTCAAAATAATATTTGGAGAATACCTCTCATGTGGAGTGAAGATTTATTCATATATATCCACTGAATCTTTATCATTTTTCTTCAAATCAAGGTTTTTTTCTCCGTCCTAATTCTGAACTCCATAGGAAAATATTTTTAAAGGACGATGCTTTTAAATTAATCCCACTCTAGGGCTTCAATATCCTCTATTTCCCTGATATTCTTGACCATTGACCACCACATATTAGCTTTAAATTCAAAATAAAATATATAAATACTATCCTTTTAATTATATGAACATCCCATAACATCAAATATCATTTGAAGGGCTTTAATCCATTATTCAACTTTAATGGGTCAGAATATCCACTGAACATACATTGGTGTTTCCTTATAAAATGTTCCAATATCATCATTTTCCTTTGTACTATCTCTGGTTTTTCTATTTCATGGATACAACCACTATTTATTTCATATGTCAGATTTTCCATTACTATCATAAACTACTCCGTACCAATTCCCATCATTAATGGTTTTGGATTTGAAAATATATCATCGTCTCTAATCCTTCTAACTTCATATTCCATGTCTCCTCTATGGAAAAAAATTCTAAGCAGAAATATCGTTGATGAAGAAACATGTTAATATTTAAATTCTATACCTTTTCAAAATAAACAGAAGGTGAAAATTATTTATGGTATTCTATTAGTCTAATCCTAACCCTTAAACATGATATAAGGACATGACCTTAAACATTAAATAATATATCTATTCTAATATGAATTCACTTCATAACAATCCCAAAGATCTTTTTGGATTGGAGTTTTAAAATGTTAGAACAAAACACAAACATATAATCCCATAATCATGGAATGTGGGTTCCATTAAAATGATATCCATTTCTTACAAAACATAAAATGTTTAACATAAAACAACAACATGATTTCTTTGATAAAAAAACATAACATTTAAATTGAATTCCATTTTCCTCTTACACGTCCTTATAACCTGTGTCAAAAATTTAAAAACATGGTATAATCATAACAATCATTGGGAGGGATATAAAAAGAAGGAAAAAAACCATTAGTCCATTAATATATATAAGTATATCAAATCATGTTCACAAAGACATACATCTCACACTTACATAATTACATTGGTAGACATGAGAATTCCATAAAACATTAGAGAAATAATTAAATCCAAAAAGTTATATTTGGACATTAATTATTTATATTTTAACCCCCATGAATACTTTCTGATTGGTAACCCTCACAACTACCTTACAATGTAACCCACACTCCTACATTATGGTGTAAACATCGCAGTTACACATGGAGTAACCATAAATATGACATCCAAATTACACACAACTAATGAATTGGAGGGAGATATAGGTTCCACAATTCATTATAAAAAATTCCCCAAAACAAGAAATTAATCATAAAAATTAACAATTTCACAGAACAATGATTTTTAATTTCATAAAATAGTATTTGAAAAAAGAGTTTTTAAAGGAAACCCCATTAGAAAATTCATATAATTAAAGTGAGAATCAATATAATGAAACAAACATGTTTATACACATTAAATCCTCATAATAATATAAAATTTAAATTATATTAACTACCGAAATGTAATTAGTACCATATAATTAATGAAATTGAAGGTTAACCCAATGAATGGAATCTTGGTTAAGAATTCCCTTACATCAGGTTTTCCTTTCTTAAAAATTTCATAAAACTCTTGTATAATGGTTAAAAGTGTGTTATTAATATTTTACTGAATCATATTATAGTTTATAACACTTTATATGATCCTTTTAAAACATCATTTTACCCATTTATAAATTTTATATTTTTATTTCTATTGTTCTTGGTGCATGCATCACATGATTTCCATGGACGGTTCGTAAAGGATTTTCATGTCGAATGATATAAAAACACCCTAAGATGTGTAGAATCATATTAATATGTTTCTAGATTATTATATTATTCCACAAATCATTTTCGATATATGGTATGATGATGAATCATAAGATAAATCCTAAGTGATTTTTTATATAGTTTTGGATGTTATTCTAAAAATCACGAACTTATTTCATCATATACCATTAATATTATGCATATAGATTAATTACAGAACATTAGAGTGGGGATATATAAAAATTTAAAAACATTTTCAACCATTAAAATGTAATTACGACTAGATTTTATTGAATTAAAAGAAATTAAAGACACATCGTCCTTGATGTCAGTAAATCGACACATCACATACGATGTTTTTATTTTTAGAATAAGAATATGTGTAGAAGAAGAATGATGATGTATTTTTTATAAACATGAAAAGAATACAGAATATATATAATAAAGTATCTTTAACTCCCATTTCATAAGGGGAAGAAAAATGTGTATATGAAAAGAAAACACAAGAAAATGAAAGCGGATCTTTACCTCTTGATCACTTCTCTTTAAGATCCTCCTTATGGCCTTTCTTTATGTCTTTTTGGTGAGACCAATATGTCCTGGATGTGGGGTAGAGCCTTGGAAAAATAATTGGAAAAAGTTTATACAGTTTTCAAAGCTTGAGAGGTGTGATAGAAAGAGGGGGGGGGGTGAGGATAGTATTTATAGTGGAGGAGATGAGGGGTTTTCCATTATTTTAATCATAAATTTATTATTTTACCTACAAATAATGTAGAGTCTTGATTAATGTGATCCAAAATAGTAAATAATGAATATTAGTTCGACCCAAGGGTACTAACCTCATCATTACCTCATCAATGACTCAATCATTCATGTATTTAGTGTATTTTGTAAATTATCGTATTTCACTATTCAACAAGCATTCTAGTTTTTTTTTAAAAATCCCAAAAATTCACTCTAAACATATCTTGACATTTAGAATTAAAAAATGAACTCTGTTTTTAAAAAAAAATTCTATCTATGATTATTTTTATTTTTAAATAAAATCAAAATTTATTTGAAAAATATCAATTTTAAAACTATAACTCATTTTATATCACCTAGAAAATTTAATAAATATCTCATTATCTTTCAAACTTAATAAAATAATATAATAATATGATTTACTATTCATAAGGGTCATATTGTTATTCATATTATTATTAATAATGAAATGTTACAATTCATTGAAAAATGTTGGCTATATCGGACCCCAAAAAAAGTGATGATGACAACCATAGATGACAGTTTTTGAAATTCAAATTAGAGAAACATAAAAAACATGTCTAACAACTAGTTTATGACTAGATACTTGAAACAATGTTTCTTTATGTATAGATTCAATGTTTCATTCATTAAAATTTTATCTATAAAACCATGGTGTGTTGCAATACACCTCTCCTAGTAAAATATTCCCATCCCATATGGTTTCCTCTCCCTCTCATGTGTTTCTCTAATCCTCTAAAATGATGTTTTACACTTTTGGAAATTGATCTAAATATTGGATTTCATGGATATAATCAAATATATTTTGGATAAATGTTTCCACTTTATTTTATGTTTTTATCATGAAATTTGTATTTACTCTACAATTGAG
The DNA here is from genome assembly GCA_963277665.1 of Viscum album. Taxonomy (NCBI): domain Eukaryota; kingdom Viridiplantae; phylum Streptophyta; class Magnoliopsida; order Santalales; family Viscaceae; genus Viscum; species Viscum album. Next base: position 33,107,661 of record OY728159.1, read on the forward strand.
AATTTCTATTTGTGAACGTTCATCAATAATCCTTATGTTGGTGTTTTAAATTAAATTCCCATAATATCGGATTCTTGTTTCATGTATGAATTGTGAAATTTCAGTTGGAACATTTGATAATGGAATCTAGAATAAATAAATAAATTTATTAATTAATTTATGGAATTATGGAATAGATTAAATAATTTTCTCTGTGATTACGAAATGAGTTGAACATGGAAAAATTGAATTTGATGTTTTGATTATGCAATGGATGAATAATGGGAAATTAAATAAATTTATCAATTTTGTTATGATACTTTTTTAATTAATGGGGTCTTTATAATTGTTCAATTTATTTAATTATGTATCGATTCACAATGATATTTTTTTGATCGTTTTATTGACCTTAATCACATAATGGGTTATGTTATTGAAGTATTTAAAAATGGTTTAATGGTTAGTTTTCATATTAATGTATGTTATTAATGTATTGATCCATGATTTTATATATAAATTAATTGATATTACACAATATGAAATGTTTATAAGATTGTTAATGATGTGTTATATAGAGAATTGTTATATATGTGAATTTTTTATAAATTGGTTGTCGGACACACACACTAATTCATCAAATACACAATGGGTTCTAGAAACATAATTCTAAAATCAAATTAAATCATGTGATAATGAGTGTGGGACATCGAATTATACTTCAAAATCCCTCTACTATGTTTTATTGTGAATTGATTGTGGGACATGGACTCTAGCGTCCAATTCCTACGTGTTTTATTTATTAAAAAATTGGTGGTTGGACAAAAACAGATGCTTCAAATACCCGTAGTGTCCCAACCTTGGGATTCTAGGCCAATGTTTGGGCATCAGACCATGGAACTAATTATTAGTTATATTAATTTAAATTTAAATGGATAATGAAAGGCATTGTGATAATGAATTGTGATTCCACGTGTGATAATGATCAGACTCTGGCATGAGATGAAGATGATAATGGTAGTTTAGGATTTGTCATGAACTACGCAAAATTGTGTAGTTAAATAAATAATAATTGAATATGTATCATGCTTATGAAATTTCTTGTATTTTAATCTTTATAGCTTCATGCGCTATTATTAACTGGATATTTTTATAGACACCGTTAGAGGTGGCCTATTGAGTTATACTCACACCCTACATGGGCTTCAACACTAGTACCTGAATAAACAACATGTTGTTAGAACTTGATTATGGAAAGAGACCTATTTTATATGGATGATATGGGATGAAGTATATATGTGGAAACTAGACATGCTAGTGGTACACATTCGGTAAATGTGTGGGTCATTATTTTTCGTATTCATTTTAACACTTGACACGTATTTGACATGACATATCTACCAATTTAGTTATCATGATTGCATTCCAATTATTCTGAAAACTTGATACAATGATTATTATGGTTGTGGTTATATCATTTGGATATCGTTTATTAGATTATGATTTTTTTCTACTTTGACAAAAATGATATCATCTCTCCATGATCGATATTAGAACCTCAATGGTATTTGGCAGCCTCTAGAGTATGAGAGGAACTTCTAAGGTCATGTGGGAACAATCCTCGGGGAACCATTGTGAAACACCCTGTTCGTAACATCACAAAAGTCAAATAAGTAAAACACCTTCAATTTAATCAATATATTGAGTATAAAATGGAATAAATAAAATACGATCAAGTAAAGGAATATAAATAATCAAATGTGCAGGAAAATTATACATGGATATTATTACATAATTAATAATTCAAATGAAATGATCAATTTCATAAAGAGTTATTCCTAATAGTGGAAATATGAAATATAACTTAAAGTACATTCGAAATATAGGATAAATATGTGGGTATGGGCTCATCTAATTTGGGAAACTGATTTGTATCAAGAAACCAATCAAAGTATTAGATGGAAATATATAACCAGGATCTACCCATATCTTACTAATTACAATTAATTACTAATATCAAAGGTTGAAATGAAATCAACATAATAATTCCTATTGAAAAAATGAAATTAAAAATCCTAAAACTAACCTCAATCAAATATCCAAAAACAAAAAATACCCAGAGTAATGTGGTGAATATTAATAAAATGGAACATACACATTCAAATTTATCATAATACATCAAAATAACCAATAATAATGATTTCAATATAATATATCCCTATTGAATCTTATGTACAATAATAGATTAATTTCAATGATGAATAGAAATATCATTGAAATTTCATTTAAAATATTTTTGTGTAAAAATTATTTCATATTGAAGATATTATTATTAAATATTATTCAACAATATTCAGAAATAATTTCCCTTTAAAATAACATTTTGAAATATTTATACAAATATTTAAAATATTTTTAATGCTAACAATGAAAAATTATATTCAGGATGTAAATGTTAAAAAAAGTTAAATCAAATTTACCAAAAAAAACCCCAACAGTCCTTGTTTTCAAAACAACATGAAGAGTAATTTTGAAAAAATTAAACAAAAATGTGTAAAATTATCATTACTATATAATTTTAAAACTTTTAATAACTTTTTTTAAAACATCATTAGAAAAAAAGATTTTTATAAAGAATAATTGTTGACCAAAGAGAGAAATAAATTTAGATATTATTAAAAACATGTTCCCAATCATTTTATGTAAAAAATACTATAAACATCTTATCATTAATTTAAATACATCATAAATAATCATAGTTCAATATTTTTTTTAATTTGAGGAACAAATATCCAATATTTCCCTAAGGGAGACTTAAAAAACAATCCTAAATAATGATGAGATTGTGAAAAAAAATCTCACCACATTGGTAAATTTGCAATCACAAGACACATAAAAAAAATTATAATTATATTAGAAATTAAATAACCTAATGATAAATATATTCATTTTATTCCATATCAGAGGAACAACATATACACACAATAAATGAATAAGTTATTAATATTATATATGTCTCACAAATGTAAGAGTGAGATGAGAAAACCTTACCTTAGCTTTGATTCCTTATTATATATCTCATCATCATATTTAACAATTATATGTTTATTATAAAAATATTAATGAATATATCAAACCATATATTAATTAATTATAGTATTTTATCACCATTTTATTAATAATTCATTCATAAAATTGTTGTTTTTTGTAATAATTATTTAATTTTAGATATATGTTATAATTCAATAATTTTTTAATTTTCTATGTGATTATGGTTACGTAAATTCCTATAAAAATTACCAAGATTTAAATATAATATATATTAATTTCTTATGTATATAAAATTATCTAATTATATAATATGAATTACATCATTCAATAAGACAATGGCTCGTACTTACACATTAATACTTTTTCCATCATTATCGATATATGAAATTAAAGGGAAATAAATATTATTTAATCTCTAAATATTAATTATTTATTAATATAAAATATTTATAATAATCAAATAAATCATTATTTCCAAAAATGTAAAAATAAATTGGAACACATTTATCACTCTAACGTGGATGCGGTAGTTCATGTGTACGCATGAGCGACATTATTGTTTTCTAAAAAATTGGAGTTTAAAATTTTATGTGTGATATTATAGTTCTAAAAGATTTGTTAGATTATAAATATAAGATTTATTAATTAATTTTAATCATACCACCATTCATTTAATTCCAAAGTGAAAAACGTTTCAGATTGCTTTGTGATGCTGTTGTGGGTCACACACAAGAGCAACGTTATAATATCCCATAGGAAATTGATTGTAAGAATATATATGTGATATAATAATTATAGTGTTATAAAAATTTACTAAACATCATATAAATATATAAATTCCATTATTATATCCTTCCTTGGAATTTGGTTATCAATAAGGTATTACATCAGTTATTTTGGCGGTAGTTCGTCACACACATGATTGATGTTGTTGTATTCAATTTAATGGAATTGGTTGTGGGTATAGTTTATTTTATTAGAATAATATCATATACATATATATTAGACACTGGTATTTTATATTATAATATTTTATGATGTTTTGATGAGGGTGGGATAATAAAATTTTTTGCGTGTTTAAGAATATTACCTTTTCTAAGGAGAGACACTGTTGGTAAATAGCTAAATCTATCTTATAAAAGATTAGTAATAAAAATAATTATTCATTTATGTTTTAAGGGAAGTGTGTTATCTTTTAGCATTTTTCTGTAAAAATGGTTTTGGAAGTTTGATGAGGGGAGCATAGGGGTTGCAATTTATATATTGGGTAGAGGTGAGACATAGAGTTTTTGAAACGATGAAGTGACACTCAATTTTTTATCATACCAAAATCCCTGAAAATTATTAATTATCAAACCTTATATTATATACAATATAAATATTTTCATTGAATGGGTTTTGTCCAATTTTATGACATTTTTTACCATTATATTCCTTGAACCTCCCTAGTAATCACATTTTTTACCTTACCAAAAAAATTACTTTTTATTGTTTTCATGATTTATTGTGATAAAAAATTATGTTTATAATATTAGATAATGTAAATTTTTATTATTCCAAATATGAAATCCCTTTTGATAAATTTCATTAATGAAATAGGAAAATATCAATTTCAAATTAAACCACATATGGTATGAAAGAGTGTCATTTCAATGACAAATATCTCCCAAGTATAGAATGTTTAAATATCAAAATTCCAATTTAAGTTGATTAAAATTAAAAAATTAAATACATTTTAATATAATTTAACTAAATTTTTATTATATATAATTTAAAATATTATTAATCATTTTAAATTAAATAAATTAAACGGTAATTTTGAAAAAAAATATTGTATCTTTTAATATTCATAAAAATTTATTATGTTCAGAAAAATACAAAAAATACACGGAATGATTAGTTTTATAAGAATATTTTAACAAAAATTTATTTCATCTAAAAGTTTTAAAAATTGTGATAATTATTTTTAAATTTTTTATACAAACAAAAAATAATATGCCTTTAAGAAAATTATATTTTTTAGAATAGAATTCATTTTATTTTAAATGATTTTATTTTATTTATAACAAATAAATTAATATATATTTTATCTGATACATGTTTAAACAATGTTACATTCATCATTTTTAAATATTTTTTATACCAATGATATTAATGGATAGGTCTTAATGTTTATCTTTAAATAATATTATTTTTATAGAGTTTCACAATTCGTTCAATCCTTGTTTTGGGTGAATTTAAAGTTATCTAATAAATTGGATTAATTTAAAAAAAATATAATATAAAATATCATGGTGTAAACTTCTCTTCAATTATTATTATTCTATTTCATGCACGCTTTAGAACAATATGTTCCTCTTTTAAAATCATGGGGTGTTACAGGATGAATTTTATTTCATTTTTCTGATGAACATGACATCAACTAATGATGTTGATGAGACTATGGATCATTTGACACCATTTTAAGTAGTTTGGAACATAAAAAATGTAATTTCATTTAGTCCACTCATGATCATTCTATTAGCTTGTCGTGGACAATTTTTTTGTATCCACTGTATAACTAGTTACCAATATGTGGGTTCAATATTCAAGATGAATATATGATTTTGATACCTCATCTTTGAATCCTTCCACTATTCTTGATTTTAATGACTGAAAACATATCCAGATAGAATACCCCTTAGGATGGTCACATCATTCCTAAAGAGGACATGTCTGATCGAAATGTGTTGGAGTTTCTCTTGATGAATTTTAATTGATATGTCACGAGTCTAAGATTTACACAAATATTTATAGGGTTAAAATATATAAATATTTATTAACTGTGTAATTTGTGTGGTGATCCAGATACGGTCATCAATTAGGATGAAGCTTAGAAATGAATCATGGATTGCCCCTCATAGTGTTCAGTACTGGTACATTGTTTTTATCATATTGAAAAAATGTCATATATGAGGTTTTTGGGGTTTCTCTGAACCTCTCCTATTATAGTGAAGGTATTATGGTTGACCTTTTCAGTAATTGGAGTCTAGACACCGAAACATATCATATAGTTATGATGATTTTGTTATCAGTATTTGGGATCTCGATAAGATCAATTAGGCCCCACTTCTATGAAACATAAATGATGTCTTTCTTCCTCCCTCATAATCAAACTATGATGCTAACTAGAATCCTCTCATCAATATGGGTTTTATTAAATTATCCTTATTTACCCTTGTGAAGGATCTGCATTACATTAATATGACCCGACATGAACCACATGCCAAGAATCCCAACGCCATCACATCATACAAAATCCATGGGGTAGAGATAAACAATTGGAAAATAGTTGAAGTGGGTCAGTTCATTTCATATGGCTGGATAGTAACCTCATTTGATTGTCACGTTTTTTGATTATATATCATTTTTGTTTTCTTTTTTAGCTTTTAAATACTCTTAGATTAAGATAAGGGTAGATTATCGGTGCTTTCCTTCATGATGATGGTATATATAGTTAGTGGTTGACCCATCGATATAGGAATTCACTTGAAGGTCATTTTGTATCACTATATTCTCCACATTTACATGGGGGAGGCCTCATTTATTATTTTAGTCCTTATCTAATTGTTGTGATGATGGATGGGTTACCATATATAAGGGTATGAATTTTTCAACACCCAAGCCATTCAAGATGCCCGATTCATGAAACTCTTTTCGAGTATCAATGGGATTAAATCCACAATAAGGAATAACATGGTGATAATGTATAATTTAAACAAATATAATCAATTTTTTCATTTAATATAGAAATATGATCAACAACATCACTGAATCGGGAATTGGTGATCATGAACCTTATACAAACCTATGTGGGTACTTTTTACACATTGAGTATTTTAAATAACATTTTTAAGTGGTATGCATCGATCTAATTAGGTTAGAAAATCTAGTAAATAATAAAGATATTCCCTCTAGATATATCAATCATTCTCTAAAAAATTTACCTGATGGTAGCTCCACGTTCTGGATTATATTTTTATGGACTATACTCATCTTCGGGATACATTTCCTCTAACTAGAGGGATATTTGTTCTATCCAAAGCCAATATTGAAACCATGGTTCTACTCTATATGAATTGAATAATATTCAAGCTTGTGATGATAAAGAATTATCTACCATTATTTTCCAGTGGTAGGTTTTTATGGTCTTTTGTTGCATTGAAAATAATAGGTCTTTGAATGTAGAAGGCTTTCACTAAAAAAATAGCTCGATAGATTCCATGAAATGAAACTATGGACCTTGATCTTACTCCCCCGTCGAGTTGTTCATTTATGGACTGATCAATATAATTTCGAGTTCCAAAGAGTAATTTTCTACTTGGTGGGGTGACCATATAATATTTAGATACATTTTCCATAGTGTACTAGTAATGTGATAACTTTAGTAAAAAATAACAATTATAGAGTTATGTATAGTTGCATGTTAGACAATGATATAGTTGGATGGATTCAATATTGTCACTAATTTATAAAGAATCTGAAATACAAAAAAACCTAGTGATATCGAGCCACTCCTTATAGAATATTATGTTGTCATATATTCATACAAATCCCATTTTCATTATAATATCTATAAATTAGAAAGTATAATTACTATTATAATTGTAGTTTGGGAAAGTAATAAATACCTTTATAACTCCAGTGACTAGATGATATAAATTTTATTATTACTCACATATAAATTACTGATTATTGAAACTTTGTTAATATTTCCTCTGTAAATTAAACGGGGATTGAAAAATATTCCCACCTATAGTTCCCCCATTATAATCTCTCGGGGGAAAGGAGGACAAGGTTACCACTCCTAAGGACTAGGTGGATGAGAATTACAGTTATCCAAAATAAAATGAATCACATGGTAGTGATAATTTAATATTTTAAAGAAATTACACTCAATAATCAACATATTTCAACAAGAGAACCTTTTATTTATGATGGTCTTCCCATGGAAAAAACTAGGCAGAGGAGACATGAATATTTTTTATTAAGAATACTTTCCATGGATTAATATGTATGGTCTATATTTCCAAACGTTTTTTATTGAATAACTCTTATGTCATGTCCTATCATTTTAAATTTTATAGAAAATCATGAATCCCCTATTATAAAAAAGAAAATTATATATGAGGAACAATAATTCTCATCCCTTTAGGGGTACACTAGTCTTGGGATGAGGTACATGGAGGAGCAGAAAAAACTGATAACCAAACAAGATTGAAAAAAATGCCTAATGTAGAAGTTATATCCCTCATACTATATTATATGACATAGAATTCTCTACTCTTAGAGTATAATCATAAAAATATATATTCTCCCACACATCATTCCATGATTGTGGCTTCATTGAGTGATAGTAGTTGTTTCATCAAAAATTGGATATACCATAGACTATATATGATATTTTCCAACCGATTTTTTTTCTCAAAGTCCTTAATGATTTAAACACTAGTATTATACTTAAGCATATTGTACCATGAGAAGGTTTATTTTATGTTTCATCTGGTCACATACACATTATGACAGCATTATCTCCCATTATGTATATATTTTCTGGAAATAAATAGCTATTATCACAGATGAAAAATATATATTCTAATTCGTTAACACCATTATGGGAAATTTGATTACATTATTTATGTATGATGACTAATAATCACCAGCTATTTAATTATAGAAGATCTTATGAAATGTTTATGGATATAAGATTCTTCTTCTTCATGATATTGACTAATCAAAATAACTTATATAGAATCCCATTATTAATAAAACTATCAATTCTATGTTAGTATGGACTGCGCAATAACTGAATTGGTTTTAGAAAAATATCTCTTTCATGGACTTTTTAGGATCAATTCTTCAAACATGAAAAATTTCATTATCAACTAAAGAAAAAAGTAATGTTATATATATTGTTATTAGAAAAAGAGGACCCTTTCATTGAGCTCGTAGAGATTTTAATCAACCTCCAATACATATTGACAACCATTGTCTATGAAAGGCATTCCTATCAAAGACTACTTGCTAGTATGACATATGTGGTCACTTTTTAGGAAAACAATTAGTCCATTGATAGTGTATCAATAGAGGCGGCCTCAAATTCATCTATACAGCAACAAAATGAGATCGTGAATGAAACTTCCCAACCTGAGAAAGAAATAACAATACCAAAAAAAATTTCAAAAAAAGGAATTATTAAATAAAATAAATTTAGTAATATTTTCCCATATACATTACATGATCAATGTTTTTGAGAAGATGATGATTAAACAATATTAGCATATTATTAAGGAAAAAAATTCCAAATTAATGTTTTTAAAAGTGTATTTACTATGATATAATTCATAATATAAAATGAAAATGATAGATTAATTATTCCCATCAACAACTATCCAAGGGTTGTCTCTTTAATACTCACAATGACTTCTGATCAAATTATATTATAACATTGTAATTTCATTGTACCCCATTTATTTGGGGGATCATGGGGGAGGGTTAGAGATGTTGAGATTCCTCCCTCATTCTAAACTATCAAAAATATTATCACTTGAGTTCATTGGGATTCTATAGAGCCGCTTCTTTTTTGAATTCACATTATCTCAATAACCCAATATATAATAAATCATTGATACCTATCATTCATTTTTTACATTTTATTCCAAAACATGTTCAAATTTATACACTTGAGCCATAATGAACTATTCCTTGGTGTGGTCATCGAAAAATATTAGTAGAAACACCATACCTGACACAATAGAGCTTTTCAATTCTAAATATTGATGAATTCATCTTACATATGGCTTACAGATAGATATAATTATAAACACCTTCACTAGTTCAATAGCTATTATCAACTAGAAATAATGATTAATGGTTTGACTTAAAGGGATGAATTTGGTGATCATTTAATCAAATGGTAGTGTCATAAATTTTACTAGTCTAGGGGCCTTTTGAGAATTATGTGTCTTTTCATGGGATGATCTCATTCAAATCACAAGATTTGTGTATATTTCTTTTATTATGCTTAAATTTTTCATATGCAACACATGAGGAATACATAACAATAAGAGACTGATTTTTCTTAAGATTCCTAATATGGTTTTCAAAACTAATAATGTTTTTTAATTTTTTTTCTATGGAATATTTTTTCTTGATAATGTGAGAAGAATATCCAATAAGATGATGCTGCAATTCGTTTCCGAAATCCCTTTCCATTTTTTCATACATAAGAGATCTATGAATCAATCATTAAGAATTTTAAGATATTTCATGTAAGACTAATTTTTTAATATTTTTAAAGGTTTCATAACATTGATCATATGTTGTTACAATTTAAGGTCACATAGTTTTGATAGAGTGTTTCTAAAGATTGAGATTATGTAGCGAACATGAGCCTCAGCCCAGTTGGCGAGGACTCTCAAAGTGCATCCAAATGGTCAATGTTCTATTCTGGGTGGAGGAAAATTTCTGGTTAGTTATAGTAGTATTGTAGGAGTATTGTAGCATGTTCTATTTTAGTGGTTTTTGAATCATGATGCAGCCAGAATTATTCACCCATTTCACCCTTCGAGCCACCGGTTTGGTCCTCAAGATATGCAAGGCCTTAAGGCCACGCAAGGCCTTTGGTCTAGTAATACTTTTGTGCCACCTCAAGGAATTTGGGAAAACTCATGGCCTTTAGGCCACATCAAGGATTTTGGGCCATATGTAATGATATGAAACCATACATACATCATGGAACATCGCTATAAATGGGAATTCAAGATCTGGTTCATTCACGAGAGTAGAGCTATCCAGAATTGGAAGAATGAGAGTGTGTGGAATTTCTAGGGGTACCAGGCATGTGCATATATGCATTGGATAGCTATCCAACTATACTTTTGATGGTGGAGAGATGAGATCAAGATATTGTTTAGGGAGGGACATTTCATATAGTCTATTTGGGAAGAAATTCTCAAAGGCCATTGAGTCATGGAATGTGTTTCTAATAATATGGGTCATTTAAGTGTTCCCCCATATCCTTTAAAATGGGGATTATCAAAATTCAATTAAAATTAAAGGCATTCAGGCCATTTAGGTCAGATTAGGTGGTTCTTACATATTGTTTATATAAATTAATTTTGAATAAATTTTACCATGGGTTGATGAAATTTATGATCACATATATATTTTCATTTATATATTTTGAACTATATCAACTTACTAGAGTTATACCTTCTACCTCTGTCAAGTTGATAGGTAACACATAACCATTATTGAGTAGTATGTAAGGGATTATAGTTCTGGTACCCAAAAAATTTCTAGTGGAAACCCATATGTAACACTCTATCATCTATTTCTATACATATCTATTGAAGATGCCCACCTCAATATAATATGATATATTATATTCAATGGGAATGTAATTACAATATTAAATTCAAACCTTTGTATTGATAAAATACATAAATAATTGATTTTATAATGATAATAGAAAAACATCGACTTTTTTCCAATGTATTATAAGTAGAATATTATTTGGTGTGTCCTTTAGATAACCATTTATCCAATGATAAACCCCATATCCCTGAATTGGGCCATGATTTTGATGTTTGTAAGTTGAATTTTCTCACCCATGGAAAACCCCTAAGGGGTAATCATTAAGACACACAAATAAACCCAAGTGTAAACTAAAAAAACATATTAAATAATAAACCATTATTAATTTAAGTATGGAATATATGAAAATGGAAAAAATGTATAAGAAATAATAAATTGGGGTGATGAGATAAGACATGCATTTCAGGGGTGATCGTGAGTCAAACTAAGGTGATGAGTTCCGCAGTGAATCAACAGGACTTATGGAAATCAAGGAACCTTATTTCGTGGTGATATAAATCTAGTTTGTAGGTCAAATGGGGGGTAAATGTAAAATATAAAATATGCAGAATGTATTCATAGTACAATGAAGGAGTCACATAACATCTCTTATGTTTATCCTTACCTATAGCAATAAAATATATCTGAGGATTCAAATAATTAATACACAATGTGGGTCATGGGATATGAGAATTCAAGAATTGATTTTGTATTGTAAATATAGTTTATAATAAAAAGGATAATTTAAAATCATTATGAATATTGGAATGTTTATTAGTATTGACCGATCAATAAAATGTGGGGGCACTCAATTTAAGTCCATGAAACTCAAACCTTGTATTGTAAAATTTATGGTCACATGGTGAGGGCCACCAAGAAGTTTAAAATTGTGGTGTCTCATCCTAGACTTAGTAATGGGTTAGTTAAATGGTGGTGTAACATCAATGATGTCAAATTCACATGAATTATAAAATTATGGCTTGTGTAAAACATGCCTCAAGGAGATTGAACTACAGATGGTGACATGTGAAAGACCAAATGGGGATGATCAAAAATAACATTGGGTGATGAGTTACAAAAAAACATTATGGAATGTGGGGATAAAAAGATATATTTTCAAAGGAAAAAAGCACAACTATTTAATAGGCCAAAATTGGGGTGCATATGGAATTGTCAATGGAATATATGCACTATCAAGCAGAGGGATTCCAAAAATAGGATATGCACATTACAAATGGACATGAATTGTTTGTTATGGATCAATATCATTGAAAATGAGTTTAGTTAGACATAAAAAGGATGACCGATTGTGGTTCTTGAGACCTAAAATGTGCAATGTTCTTATCCAACACATTCTTAAAGTGAAGAGATGTGAAAAATAATTTCTCTATCTATTTCATAGACTAGACGATTATAGAATGCCCAAAATTAATTTTTATAAGGTCCTAAGATAAAACCTAAAATATTTTTCACTCATTTATATATCCACATTTAACTATACATATGAATAGACAATGTTTTTGAGAGTATAACCTCCATTTTATGAAACAACCTATTTGGTATTTTTAGTCTAATAAGATTTATATGTCTGTCACTATTAGTATTGGGTATTTCTATTCAGACCATCCTTGGAATGCTTTATAGGTAGTACAGAATTTAACAAGTTCACATATTTAATTTCATGATGTGGGGACCATGAAAATAGAGGATCTGTGACAGAACAACCAAATTGGTATACCCGTATTTGATACTACTCTTCACATTTTTGAATAGTTAATGAGGATATGTAAGTAATGGCTTCAGGTTCCTAGATCATGAGTAATTATATGGGACTATAAATCATATGATGCTTAAAAATACGACTCAGGTCTATAATTAAGCGAGAATATATTCCAAGATCATGGGGACCAGTGGATATTTTCTTTCAAGGGATAAATTTATTTCATTGATGGGAATAATTGGTGTCATATCATTGAGATATAATAGGTCATGTATCACAATCTAGATTAGGGGTCCCATGAATTCAGATAAGATCATCTCCAGTAGAAATTGAACATTGTTTTTGACCCAAGATACTCAAAACAATGACTATGGTTGACGGATTTATGTGTTAAAGAACAGTGATAAAATTATCACATACATATTTAATTATGGTTAGAATATTTTTTCCAATTGATAAAGAGTTAATATTTATGAATATATTTGATGTTTAATTTCATGCAATAAAGTTGTATTGTGATGCATTTTAAAATCATGCAATAATAAATCAAGGTTTTAGTAGTTATGGTTCATGTGACCATAACCTTACTCTTAACTATTTGACTTCATATGTCTAGCATGATATGTGGGAGTGGAATTTTATTCATGAATCGGGTTATTAATAAGTATCCATATATTCAATTATCATATTGTTGTTCATATTCTATTTGTTACAAGATATATTTTTTTTCAATCCACGCTGAGTTGATCCTAGAGTTTACAATGAAAGTGGTTTTACAGTACACGTTGACTACAGTGTAGAAGGTGGAATTTTTTCCCATTGTTTTATAAAATTATCACCTCAAAATAATGATAAAGAGACAATCTTTGTGAAATGGGGTTTTCTGGGATTCACACTTCATAAATATAATAATGTAATTTTTTTGGCGAAGACTGGGTTTCATAAGCTAGAGATTCATAAAGATGTTGATCTAAATGAAAATAACATCATGAAGGGAATGATGAGTTTATGATAATATCTACTAATATTAGATGTGAACAATCATGTATACATTAAAGGTTTATAGTAATCTCTATTAGTATGAGAAGATTCACAAAAAAGTGTAAATTTCACTAGATCTTAAGAAGTTAAAGAGCTTTGTGATCATGAATTTAGTGGATAATGAAAAATATGGTGGAGGCATGATATCATCATGAAAGGGTGAGCCTATAAATTTTACACTCCCCCATATCATTATATATGAAAACAATACAATAAAAATGTCAAATCATTCTGAATTCATTTAGGATAAGATATTTCTCAATCAATATACATTCTGAGCATGAGCAACATGAGAATACATTATTTTCCTAGATCTATGCTTACATATCTCATAATAAATGTTTTTCAATGAATAGTTATGCCACAATGACGTGGTGTTCCATGGGTGAAGATAGCTTCATGAAAGTTGTGAGTTTCATGAAAGAGCTACATGAAAGAGATTTTCAAAAGAGCCTTGTGAATATAAATATTTATCATTTGCTTTATGTGAATAGTTATTTTCAGTTCATCAACTCAATTATACAAAGAATGAAGAGTCTTATTATAGTTATGGACAATAACTTAAATTCCATTCTTTTGAAGAAACATTCATGTCATTAAATTTAGTGAGACTTCACCTAAAGATTTTGGGTAGGCAGACTTGATGGAACTGTTCTGTTGGATGTAGTGGGAAATTCATAATATCCTATAAAGGCAGTATTTCTAGAATCTAGTGACTATCTCTAAACATATTTATTCCAAAAATTCTGAATATTATTGTATATTGGTATGACAGAAACACTTTCAACATATGCTAATTATACAAGACATTAGTGGTGATACACGTCAAATTGACAAGTTATCTTTCATCATATTAATGTTGAATTAAAAAATGAATCTATAAGATGGGTTAGAAATATTTTTTTAATTGGTAACAATATCCATAAAATTTAATGATAAACGAGATTCCCTGATTCACACCTCCCATTCAAGGGTGTTTCAGTGTCTTAAAAGTGGTATCAATGTGTACACGTTGCATGAGTTAAATTAGTCCCTTATTTTCTTCACCGAGAATTCAGTAAATTTCATTAGAGTCCCCCTAATTGATAGTATCAAATTCTAGATTTGAATAATATGATGGGATATAATCTATGATCCCATGGAATGGATGTCATTTTTATAACTTCATGGGGGATTAAGGTCACTAATGCAACAATATGGTTTATGACGGAAATAGGCATGAAAGTTTATCATACTAATGCCAAAGCACAAACTTCCCTTTTTACCACTCTATCTGATCAAATGTATCTAAAGGTGATGACTTTTTCTTCAAACACGTATATATAAGAAAAAATATAAAATTTATATATAATATAATATAATTAATAAGAGGAAATACTATATGTTTTGAAAATTAGGTACGATTATTTGAATATGCATCCTGATGATAATAAAGACACATTTTTAAATTGAATTAAAAATGTTGTTGTAGATATTTGATGGAATTGAATAAAAATTTAATACATTGTTATTTTTTAATGAAATATTATAAGGATTCCACCACTATATAATAAAAAAGTTATAGGACTTATGAAAAAAATATCTAAAATATCTATTTTTGATATGCTAAGTACTATGGTGGCTTATGAAATAAGAGTTCAACCATAATATGTAAGAACTTGAGTTTGAAAAGAAATGGAATTCAAATACATTGAAAACATGAGGTTCTCATAGATATTATAGATTAATATAATGATAAATATGAAACTATTTCTTTTTTAATAAAATTCAATAGATTAAATTGGGAAATTGAAGGAAACCTTATTATTACCTGCTTTCAGTGTTGTAGAGTTGGGAACATTGAATCTTAGTTATCAATGTAGATTAATGATGAATAAATTTATGTTTTAAGTATGAGGAATCCACAAAAAACATTTACCCGAAAGTGTGACATCAAATCAAGAATTCAAATATAGAGAAATGGTTTTATATATAATGAATATGAAGATGATGTTGACTATTTCAAAATGAAGAACCATAATTTAAATCAAAAACTGAATTATTTGTGATGCATATATGGGAAACATAATAACCTTATAAAAATAAATATAATTTGTTGGTTTTTTTGATTATCTCAAGTTGTAACTTGTTGATTCACATGATAATATTTATGATCAAAGAAAAATAAACAGAAATATGAGAGCCATTTTCGATGATCTATAAGAGGATGTTGATCGAAATGTTGTGGAAATATATTGACTATAAGTAGGGGAGAAGAATATTTAAAAACACATGAAATAACATAATGAGTTATAGAATTTTTTATTATGATTGAAGATAATGTTAATGTAACCAATGGACTTAAATCCAGACTAGAGGATATGACTAAGACTATTGATGGGCATGAATAATAAGTTGTTACTCAAGCTAGTAAGCTAGAATCTATATCAAATTCAATGGAAAACAATATGAAATTAATGTTTGTAATATTATCATACACAAATTTGTATAAAGAGGTAACCAATCTTCTATTTGAGTAGATAAGGGTTAGATTGATCAGAAATTAAAATTTTTGGGAAAAAGTGGAGTTGGTTATGATGCAAAAACATCAAAGGATAGAAACAAGAAGAGATAAAATAAAGGGAAGGAAAAATATTAACTTATCAAAAAGGAATATCATATCCCAACAAATTAAACACTGAAAAAAATAGAATAAATGCATAAATATAATCTTCAGGTATCCAAAAATGAATTTTATCCACAAATAATTACAAGATAAAGGACATGAAGAGGAATGGATGTTATAAGACAGATCCACTTATGATATTTCAAATTTCTTGAATTCTAATCCACACAATGAAATATTTTAAAGAGGTGAGGATCTATCTATGTTGGGAAATTATTCGATGAAAATAAAGTAAAATGGGACCCTATCCTACTTCATATAGAGGAAATAGTTTCTATTGATATTTTTTCACTTTCTTATTATGGAAACTAAGATATTGATTTCATATAGAGGAAATACCGGAACATTACCCATCAAACTTAGAGACATGTAAATGCTTTCCAACAAAGAATAGGCACTATCAAAAATAGAAATTCTCCTTTGGATGAAGAATATTATTACCATAAACCCATTCATATTGAAATAATATTGGAAGTGTGTCATTATCCTCCACAAAATCAGGTATCTCATGAAATGAAAAAAGAATAATATCATGAAATCCAACAATGAATAAATGTATCTCAAAGCTACAAAGAATATAATCACAAGGTATCTTGATAGCAGAATGTTATCCTATATAATGGGAAATCTATATTTTTAGAAGAATTTTAGAAAAATAGTCGATAGAATAGTGATTTTCCACAACTATTGTATTATAATGGGAAATGTCATTATTAGTAAAAAAATTGTAAAATGGTGATATAAATAAAACTAATGTTTTATATAGTGAAACTTTTCATCATAATATTTTATTTGTGAGTCAAAAACATAACTCATGACATATAATAACATTTATTCAAAATGGGTGCACTATCATATGAATTAAAAGGAAATATGTCATAGATGGATTGAAAATGGAAGATAATTTAAACTAGGTTAATAGTAAATAGAACATTTGTTACTTAATAGATGAAGAATAGAACAACTTATGGAACCAAGGGTTGTGTCATATTAATCAATAGAACATGGAAACGATATATAAGATGAATATAGTCCTCCATATTTTCAATATGAAGCGTTAATAAGATAATACATGTGATTCTTTTATGTGAGGAAATTTTTTTAGGGGTTCATATTGGCCAAAAGGGCCTCAAATCTGCTCGATCTCATCCACACATACATATGTGATCCAATAAACGTGGATGTAAAAAATAGAGGGAGCTACTTCTTTATATTAATTCATGATTATAGTATAATAGATTTTGTAATGATTATACATAGGAAATATAAAATTCTTAATTCATGAATGGTTATAATTGAAAAGATGGGAATGATACTATATAAAAAATGAATTATTTATGATCTAAAAATGGAGGACAGTTCAAAACCATTGAATACAAAAATTTCTTGAAAAATCATTTAATAAATCAGAGGATAAAATACACCATATTAGTTATAGTATTGAAGTAATTCATATTTAAATTATTTTAATGTTTTTTGAAGTAAAAGTTTCATAAAAAAAATAATTCAATCATGGAATGTCTGTTGATGCTGCATACAATGAAAATTTCCATGTATATTAAATTAATATTAATGTATAAAATTTTTACAATAATTTTATTAGAAGAAATTTTGAAAGAAATGATTTCTTGGTTATAGAATATGATACCATAAATACCTAAACAATTTTTTATTCTAAAATGAATGAATATGACTTAAAAATGGTAATAGAGACATATTACAAACCATAAATAGTGTAACTCTTAAAAACATCTAGTGAACACAAAAAAGGATGATTCAAAATAAGAATTAGAAGATAAAAAATTCTAGAAGAATCATCATTAGAGAATAATTTGAGAAATTGAGGAGAATAAATTGATCTTTCCAACATCACTGGGATTGGAAAACACCCACAAAGACCTTGAGAATGATGTATGACACACATTCCTCATTCCTATCAACTTTGTAACCATTATCATTTGAATAATATATGAAATATTAATCAGGGATTATGGTTTTGAATGATGAATTGGAATATGTTGACAAAAACTAGACATGTGATCTTGTTAAAAGACACAAAAATCACAATGTTATTGAAATAAATGTGATATTTAAAATCAAATTTGGTGAGAATGGAAATATGATAAAAACTAAGGTGCCTTTAGTTTGTAAATACTATACATATATTTATGGAATTTTTGTTGAAGAATCACTTAGTCCAATATATATAATGTAGTCGATCAGGATCTTTATTTCAATTGAAATTAAAATAGGGAACAAGTTTAATCAGATGGGTGTAGAAAATGAAATTCATAAATGAAATATTTGAAGACGAAGTATGCATTGAACAACTAATGGGTGTTCTGATTGGTAATGATGAAATGACGGTTAGTAGATTAAATAATTCTCTCTATAGTCTGAATAAGTAACCACGAGTATGGTATTATCAAATCAATGATTGTATTAATATGATTACATATAAAAGATGATGTTTCAACCATAATCACTCTGTTATGAAATCTCAAAAAGATCAATTTATGGTGCTGGTGTATATGGATGATATTAGGCATTGTTGATGTTGGGGATCAATATACGAATATTCTAATCATATTAAATCCAAATTTGAAATGTCCATGATTGGTGAAATCAAATACATTTTTGGTCTATGGGTTCTTCTAAATATGTATGATAGCTTCATTTCATAGAAAGAATATTCAAGACAAATTTTGAATAAATTCAACATGCATGACTCCAAACAAATGTTGACACCAATTGTGGTTTGGAAAAAACATAGAAATCACAAGGATGAGACATATATAGATCCCACCTGGTGTAATAGAATCATTGGAATCTTTTTTTAATTAACAAAAATATTTCCATATATCATATTTTCAATATTCTTAGTGGTCATCATTCAATGTAAATAGAATAATGAACATTTTTTAGTAGTTAAGAGAATCATGATATATATTAATGTTACCCCCTCTTTTTTCATATACTGATGCATGACAAGATAATGAATTAACTGCATTTTTAATATACTTATTGGGATAATGATATGGTGTATAGAATATCAACAAGTGATGGATCATTCTTTATAGGAATCAAATTACTGTGATGGTTGATTAATAAATAGGAATGCACTTCTATTATTATAAATTATGTGTAGTACATATATGCTACAATGGTATGAAATCAGCAGTTATGGTTGAAGAGACAACTAATTGATGTTTTTGATGTGGTCAAACAACAAATGGTGAGTTACAGTGTTAACAATAATGTCATTGATATTATGAAGAATCCAGAACATCACTCTCATATAAAACATATTTAGATTAGATATCACATTATCAAAGAAAAATTTGACCATGGTGGGATGAAAATGGAGCATAATTTAAATAATGAAAAAATGGATAACATTCTGAAGAAAAAATTATCATAACATGTATTTAAGAAAAATCATTATAACTTCTATGTTTAGCCACCTTCCGGTACTTAGGAATATTACAGACGGTCCCCTCTCATATTATGTGTTATCTTTTTTAATTTGTTTGTCAAAATAATATAGGATTATGAGGGTAATTCAATCCATATGGAGTCAATTTTGATATATACAAGTAAAAATACATGTTCTTTGGGTTTATGGGGATAATGTATAAATTTAATGTGATACTTTTTTGCTAGATGTGGGTTTTTGACAAAACATTCAATGATTTTTTTACACTGTGATAAATCGGTGTAATGAGGAAATAATATGAAATGATTATGTAAAACAATGAGAATTAAGTTCTTTGAGTAAATATTTCTCCTTTAAGTGATCTTAACGATTACATCATTACATATTAAAATTCACGAAAACCTAGTCCATGCTTCCCCTCTTGCTTTCTACACTGATATTTCTTCACATAGACATAAAGTGTTGACTGATATGTTTCTCGTGAATCATGATATTATTGTTTCTAGTGATTTATATAATTTTTTAAAAATATTCAACAATCCCGAAGGGTAATATATATAGAAAAATGTATTTCATTGCTATAAATAGAGTCTAATTTATGTTTATTGTCATTCAACGCTTAGTTGATCATGGAGTTTTTAAATAAAGTGATCTCACATTTCAGACTAACTATAATTTTGAAGGTGGATTCATTTCCTAGTGTTTTCCAAATTTTTTGGATCAAAATCAAGAGGATTAGGTTAGCATCAAAAAAAATTTGGGCTTAAATATTCATAAATATAGTAGATGAATGGGTTTTGTGAAGACTGGGTTTTGCAATGGATGAAATTCATGATGTTGTGGAGTATCATGAACAAGCATCATGAATAACAAAATGGGATGACAATATTCTCCAAGACTATGGTAAATGGATCAATATGAATGAAATAAGGGTTGAAGTTAATATTTACACCTATTTGTAACTTCATGAGTGGGTTATATTTCTCTAGATCTTCTTCAGTGAAGGAGCTTCAAGATGATGAATTTTTTTGTTAATGAATAATATGGTGGATGAATGGGATCATAGTGAATAGTTGAACCTATAAATATTTTGCTACCCCCACATCATTAGATTTTAAAATAATTTTATAATAAGGCTGAATAATTATCTATTATTGAAGACTAGTATATTTTCTATTCTGGAATACATTATGTTCTTGGGGATTAAAAAAGGACAATCATAGTCTTGACCAGTTCATATATATATATATATATATCAGAATATGGAGTTTCATGATGACATGTTATTATGTAATGAATTAGTGACCCATTAAGGTATATTTCTTTTTGAAGGTTATGATATTCATGAAATAATATTAAAAATGAGATTTGTGAATAGAATTATTGAAATACTAGTTTAAGTGAATAGTAATTTCAAGTGCATCAACTCTTGTCTGTGGTGAAAGTAGTGTCTCATGATAATCAGTGAAAAATACATAAATTTCAATATACTAAGGACCCTTATTATCATTAATATAACTGATACATCACCCAATGTCATGATTTGGGAAAAGTTTATGGAAGTGTTTTGAGGGGGGTTGTGGTCTATCCCTAAAATCATGTAATGGTAGTTTTACAATCATAGAGTTATTATGTATGGTCTTTTGTATCCCAAAAATAACTAATATTACAGGTTATAGGGCCTACCATACCTATATTAGACTCTCAAGGGAATGAAGGAATTCTATAGGACTAGATGGTTCTATAGATTTTCATAGTTTGAAATGGTTGGATTTCTCCAATATTGAGTCAAGTTGCATTTATTTATGTCGAATGGGGTTATAGGACTAGAAAATTGTATCATTTGAGTCATTCTTAATTTTTGAAAAAATATGTCATTGTAGAGTAATCCCTAAAATTATTTCTTGGGGTGAATGAAAATTTAAGGAAAGGAAATGATAGAAAAATCGGTAACATAAGTTTATTAATTAGTGAACCCATGATAAAGGCTGGTGCATAGATCTGGAACATATACAAGTGTGGGACGTTTCTAGATTTTGGGTTTGTGTATACTCTTCAATAATGATGTAATGAAAACACATCATAGTGATATAAATGGAAGATCCTCATTTTGAAGGATTGATTATTTTATTAAGAATAAAGATGAGTTATGATATTTTCGATATATATATAGGAGTATTGATATTTGGGTCACAATGTATTATGTAAATTTAGGAATCCATCCACAAAAAATTCTTATACTATAATTCCCAATATAGTTTGTCTTCTCAAAAGGGGTGAAAGAAAATTAATTATTGGATAATGTAGAACCATACTGTGGAAACTCTCACATATTTTAGGGCCTTATTTCAAAGAGGTAATATTTAATTTTTTTCCCTGAAAGAATAAATTTCATGAATGAGGGATGGAAGTTGAGTTTTACCTTAGTTTTTGTTCTATCCTAGGAATGAAGGTGTCACTGATAGAGCAATAATAATAAGGATTCGGGATTCTTTTATTAATTGATGTTTAGCCAATGATATAGAATACATGTTTCAATACGTGTCTTATAGGGATAAAAATCAGTCGAAACATAGTACTTAAAATCAAATCCCTTATATAGTCTTGACTCATACATAGAGGCGATGATAGTTTCACCTAATTTTTTTTTTCTACAAACAAGATATGATATTGGTCATCACTATGTATCATATTATTCCACATATAGTTCATATAATGAAACAAATTGTGTATATGTGAGTCAAGAACATAATATATGAAGTTTTGTTTTAAGAAATTGTACGTAGTTAGAGTATAAGAGATCTTGGTATTGCTACGTTTCATATTCATATATTTATTAAGACAGACATTGTTCTAATATGGATACCTACATGGATCAAATTAATACATATTGAGTGGCATATTTAACGATACCTAGTCTGGTAGCAGAATCCAATGGGTTGGGTTTTTACCTTTTTTAATCTTTGGGGTAACTTTGCTTGTCAACACTAACCATCTAAGACCCAGTAAGGTATGTGGATATCATGTAAATTAAAAGATCACAAAAATAAGATTATGAACTTACCTGTTCAGATATAAATTTTCACTAGACTGAAACACATAATATGTAATTGTTTCATGAATTATCTATAGCATGATCCCTCTATATAATCTTCACGTGCTTCAAAAATCCATGGGAGCATCGATCATTGAATTCCAGGTGCTAACATGATGGTCTGATGATATCTTCAACATCTCGATGGTCACTGTGATCTAATTCCTTTGATGATTGAAGGAGAATATTATATTGACATATGATAAGAGACACTCTCCATATAAAAAATGAGAGGAAAAAGAGGATTTCATTCATAAATCAATAAATATTCCATCGGTAGAGAGCATATCTCATTATTTATAGTGGAGTTATTAAATACCCAATTGTGCAGCCCGATAATGATTTATTTCAATGTCTAATAAATAAAAATTATGAAGAACTAAACTACAACATAAATATTATTATTAATTTTTCAGATACATGAAATATATATATATATATATATATTTAATGATAAAATCGATCCATTTAACTCAACCTGACAATCCCACTTACTATTTAACGAACCATGAATATTAAAATAATATTTTTATGAATAACATTTACTCATATTTACTTAACATTCAAATACAATAAATAAAATCAATCCCTATTTTTCATTACATGGATAATATGAATTTATTTATTTATCGGTTATTGATAAGTTTGATAAAACTCAAACCTTGTGGTGGGGCCCACCGTGTCCAATAAACATATTCAACTAAATAGGGAATATTCTTGAATACAATATTGGATGTGACCCTCTATTCCCTCATCTCGATACTAGTGAATAAAATCCACAGACCAATAGAGTAGTCTAGCAACCCAACAAGACCCTTAAATAGAAAATGATTTTATGAGCAATGACAACCAATCTACAAACACTAATTTTGTACTATAAACTATGTCTTTATATATATCATCACGAACGACGCACACTTGTGTCATCGCCCTTTTTTCATTATTATTTTATGATTTATCTTGATGAATTTACCTTTCAACTACTGTGGCCAAATATTTACAATGGTACTACCATCCTTATCAACAAGGCCTGAATATATAACTGCATAAACCTGGATGTGGGAACTTCATTCTTGACCATTTATTCAATGACATACCACCAATGATTCACCCAACGAGAGCTACATCATCATGATTTCAATATCATTGTTTTTTACATGAATCTCTATACACAATAAAATAGTACGCACTAGTAATGATCTCATATCAGGATTCTAATACACATGATCATAGATGAGAACAACTAAGGACACTGAAAACATGTGGTGTCCTTATTGTCAGGTCTACCCTTATGATATAACTACAAGAGATCACCAAGTGGGAAATTCATAAAAACATGACACAATTATTATGAATCCTTAGCACCTGATAGTCAATCAATTAATTTTTCTAGTTAGTAAGATGAATCAAGACCATAGAAACTTGTATAATGATTAATGTCATAGTATCTTGAGGTTCTCATTATAGTATGTGATCAACTATAAACATTTTAAATGAAAATATATCTATTAAAAATACCATTAAATATTGAATACATTAAATTATACAATATAATGATATATATAAATCATGTATAACTAACAATATACCCAACATGATTGTCAAAAGTGTTTTATAGTTGGGTCTAGGGAACCCACTATTTTAATACTCCAACATTCTCCAGAGCCAATATGTTAACCATTCTTGTTAACTACTCACATTATAAAGATCATGTTTCTGGTGAGTAAAATATTTATATGTTGGGTCTTCCACATTTCATCTGTGTGGCAATTATACTATATACGACCTCATATATTTTATAAAAATTCTCAAGAGATGGTAACCCTGAGTATACACTTTTTTCTACTGTCATGACATGACATCTTGTCTAGTAAAAATATCCTAATTTACATTATGATAATAATTTTTTTACTAGATAAAATTCTATGAAATGGAACAGATCATTTCATTTCATAACTACTTCTTAGGTACCTCAAAAACTACAACACACTCAGAATTTTTAGGTATGGGTACCACTGGCATTTATGATATTTAATTTCTCATAATCATAAAATAACTACAATGCTAGATCAAATTGATCTAAGTAACACTAGTTTGTGAATGTGAAAAAATATTATAATTCTTCCCCTCATTCCAGGTATATATCATTTGTACATCTTGATGTACAATATGACAGTTCGGAATGCTTCACTAGTAGTACTACTAGATATAGGTAATATCTGCATATCATAATATATATCTTGGAAATATTATCTCATGTATGTATCTTGGTATACTTTATTAGTCCATTAATAAAGCATATGGAACTCAACTCACATATTTAATCTCCTCTTCTGTTCAAAACATGTCAACTAAGATTCATTATAACTTGGGAAATTAGCAATAATTCATAACATGAATTGTTTTAACCTGTATTTTTCAATACAGTGTAACTATATATATGATTGAATAGGTCATAGAAACCATTAAATGTACCTCAGTAGATCATGTTCCATATAACATAGGTTTCTACTTTATTTCAATAACTGAGGTAATAGTTTCATATTATTATTAACTAATTGTAACACCAATATATTTTTTCCTTATATTTTCGAACATATTTCTCAAGTTAAACTATGTATCTCCAACAATCCTATGGTAAACACATTTAAAAGATTCATTTCACATGAATTCTCTAACATTTTAATTCATAATTTAATCCAAAACTATATTTTATTAACTTGCAACCCTCATTGGCATCATATGATGTCATCATTTTTATCTGGTTGTGTCATTTAGATACCATCCACAAAAAATTATCTTGACATGAAATGGTCAATAACTGATCATAGAAATTAGCCATGACAAGTAAAATTATAATTGATATAAGAATATAAAATTGGTATTACAAATTGAACCTTATTGGTACCACACATGTACTATTAATATATAATTTCATTTGAATACTCAAAACAATATTCATTTTATAATCCCATTTTCAATTTGATACACATGATAGATTATTTAATTTTAATTAGATATTTAAATCATATCTAATTTCCATATACTACACCCTTTTAATAATTATTATTAACAATTTTTAATGTATCACCATCAATGGTGAACTCAAAACCATCACCATTGGTATTAAGCATCCTATGTTGTATGTGTCTCTTGAAGAATCCTCTTCCACTTGTATTTGTGGAACTTTTTCCTATGCCAACCATTTGTACATAATGACAAAAGACTAGATCAAATAAAATCTTGATCCCATTATCTCAAATAGGGATGAGTACCTTTTTATAGAATAGTAGCATATCACCTGACTACAACTTTTCTATGTTAAGTATATATGTAATATCAGAATCAAATTTTATGATAATTACCTCAGATTCAGAATTTGTATAACACGATGCATGTTTCGTTATATCTTGAGAAATTCTCTGCATCTAAACAAATTTCTTATGAAATGATGGATTTACATCATATTGTGACTCTTATGATATCCATTCTTCATGTTTAGTTATCATATGGGGTATGGGATTTCACCGTTATTTGAAAAGCACATATTGAAATATCAAGTATGTTTTTGTAAGGTGTAACATTGATAATCCATACCTCATAACATTGATGTAGAAAATATGTGTTTAAGAATTGCTTCACTACAAATTTTGTTCAAAAATGATAACATAAAAGACTCTTCCTCAATCCTCTTCATTTCAATTAATGTCTTGATGTATATAAGGTAATTTTCGTTTTGGAGTTACACCATGCTACATTATCAGGATCCGTGATTGTTTTGTCATGATATTCTTTGATATTCTAATCCAAAATTTCTCATATCTTCTGACCATGCTTATACATTATTATAAAATTCCATAATCACTTAAATGAATCATTTAATGTATCATTTCCACTAGTGTTCCCATATAATATTTCACACTCACTTGTTGAACTAATTTTATAATCATTGTTACATACCCCTATTACTAATGGTTTTTTATCCAAAATAACTACACCCCTTATACCCTCAGTTTTTAGTTGTTCTGAGCCTAAATACCATACTTGGTATATCCTTCATGTTATTCTTGTTTTCCTTGAGAAATAATTATCTAAGCATAACTTTGTAAAATTATTACATTTTTTATATTAATCAATTATTGTATATTATTCAAGTACCACTAAGAAATTTTATTTATGTTACTATAAAAAATTCATTACTGAACTTGAAAAAATGTCACATTATGTAAAAAGGAAGTGTTAGTTAATATTTTGGTTATTCTAAACAAATATTTTCAACTAGACTCATTTACATAGAAAATATAAGTTACATGTTTCTCACTGCTGACTTAGGAATCACCCATTATTAGCTTCTTGGAGAAGATGCCATACTTCTTGTAATGTTTCTTAATATAATAGGTTACTATATTTGAATACACATGTGAAAATGAATATTTTATTTAATACCCAAAAATCATGTAAAAAACAACACTTTAATTTGATAAATATGCACTGGAAAATAAGTGCGTTCTTTATTATTCAATTCAGTACATTAAATTTCTAAAAATACATAAATTTACTTCATAATATATGATGAAAATAACCTCCTTTTTAATAAAAAATATTTATTCTTTTATGGACATTATGAAGGTGTCTTTGGCATAAAGTTCCATTTTTTCCCTGGTATACTAATATATTCACCATATTTACTAAAGATGGTTTTTTGATTAGTGTTTTATTTCATGGAAAGGCATACCTAAAAGGAAAGGAAGCATTTACCCCATATTTTTTGTTTTTATAATAACTTGAATCTAGAAAAATATGTTGGAATAGTGGGTTCATTGAAAGATCATGACATGTATTTTTTATTTACACATAAGCTGGTGTAATTTATCATCCACATATATTGCGGAATATTCTCCTCGTATACTTCTTGGAGATGAGACTACATGTGATATCATCTATGTCCCAGTGCAGTGGCCAAATGTAACATCTAATGTAAATGATATCATTTTTAATGAGCCATCATTTTCTTAATTCATGTGTCTCATATAATAAATTTTATACCCTTGCTTCCTAATGTGGATTAACCAGTAGGGACACCAACACCATGAATTTCTGATATGGTGGTATTGTTTCCAAACATCTATACTACACGAAAAATTTTGTTCTATCATGGACATTTATGTTCCCCATGTTTACCTAAATGTTTTTATCTTGTTATATTTATTTCACTTTTTACTAAAAAAAATTAGCAGATTAGTTATTTTATGTTAATTACAAAATCAATCCTTACAAAATAATTTAATAATTAAATGTATCCAACTATTTTATAGAATTGTAGAAACCCTCTATACCAAAATAAAAATACTCTGTCTCCTGATTATTCTAGTGTAAAGGAGCCTTGAACCTCTATGCATAGTCTACAAGCTATGGTCGCACCACTACTCAAAGGGTTCAAGGACGGTGGTTGGCTGGCCAAATACATTAACTCACAGTTCATTGAGATGTTGAGAAAACTCCCAGCTGCATAAATCATAACCTAAATTACTCAATGCATTCCTATAAAATGATAGCAACCTATATGTGGATAGTACTCACTACCCCATTAGTTATGTTGACCCATCACACCCATAAAAAATCCCCAGTAGTAAGATGCACCCTCAGCTATGGAATGACCGGCACCCCAAACAACTTGTTTTGTTCAAACATGAATGATTGAAAGCTAAAATGACTTTATATTTATTTTTGGGTTTTTTTCTCCCAAAAAATTTAATCTATTTCTATTAATCTTGTTCATCTATGTTATCTCACTCACAACTAAACACTAATAAAAAGAAATATGTCACTTATTTATGCATTTTTGTTATTTTATATATTTTATCTGATACATATAAAATGCATAAAATAATAAATAAATGCACAATGTTAAACTACTACCCGACTGGTCATGAACATCTAAAATGATATCGGGGCATCATACATGAGTCGATGCTTGACTCTTAATGCAACTCACTCCATCTTATATGATTTCTTCTTCTTCTAGAGTGTTGTCATTTCATGGAAGGGTCCACATCAAGTCTTGGAGTATGATCTCATCTTGGAGGGGTCCTTGTGATATCTTCTATTTCTATGGTCAACGTAAGCCACCTCATCATGGCGACGTCCATGTCATACACCGTCTTTGTCTTATGTACAAAAATACTTGTGTGCAGACTAGGGGGACTAAGGGTGTAATGTGCAAGAGATAAAATTTGGAGCATATACCCGTGTATATTTTATCCCAAATGAGGTGATGCATAGACCACTATTTATCAAATTAAAAACATCACATGCAGTTAAATTGATTAATTTAGTAAATAAATGTAGACATAGAAATGGTTGGTTCTCAAGACCATACATTTTATCCCAAATGAGGCAATGCGTAGACAACTATTTATCAAATTAAAAACATCTCATGCAGTTAAAATGATTAATTTAGTAAATAAATGTAGACATAGAAATAGTTGGTTCTCAAGACCACATGTCATGTAAAATTAAAGCGTGAGAAATTTATATCGCATCAAATAATGTACGAGGGTTATTTATTTATTTTAAATGAACAAAATAATTCAAATAACATAGTTATCTGAATGTCCACTAATAAATTTACTACTAATAAGTAAAATTTATTTAATTAATTAAATTAACATAATAATTTGACTCGGGTATTGAAATTTATTATTTTAAACCAAAATTAATATATTTATTAATTTAATATAATTAAGACATTAAATTAGTTAAATATATTAAATAAATTATCTTGGGTCTTGAAACACTACTCTGGCCCATGGATGGTCAGGTCAAACCTCTGCATATCCATAACAGGCTGGGAAAAGCCCGTTCTGGGATTTTATTGTCCAGGTAGGTCCGGTCAAACCCATTTGGGATTTGTCAATCCTTCCCTGATCACAAATGGGTGGGTTTGGTCTATCAGATCTGAGGTACCTCTCAAGGTAGCGGATGTCGGTCCATCACGGCGTGCTCAATCCCGATCTAGAACGACAACACTAGTGGGTGTTGACCAAGTTGGTAGTCGGTGACACAATAGGAGGCCCATTCATGACAAGTGGTAGTGGGTCCTGGTGCACAGACACCTAATATTAAACTAGAAGGGAGGGAGTTACCCGAGGACAGCTAGGTTGGAGGATGTTCTATTCTATGACTCTGATAGCTGATGCAACAATGGCCTGTAGGGGTGCAGTCGTCTAGTGCCGCTTGAAAGCTGAGGTCGACATGGTAGTGAGGCCAATAGACAGGCAGACAAGAGGGGAGGGAAGAGCTGGCTGTAGGTGGAGATGGTTCACATAGGATATTGATTTTTCTTCTGGGATCCCATCTAGGAGAAAAGGTTTGCACCATGTAGGATGGGGAGGTCCATAGGAGTGTGATATGGCCCCATTAGTGGACCGGAGGGGAGGCCACCATGGGGTGATGGTGGGGTGGCTATGTTGCGGGCAAGTTTTTTGGGCCAAGGATTGTGATAGGGGGCTTATAGGACCCCTCAATTTGACCCTTATATATATATATAATAATTTTTTTATAGCCACCCCACCCCCACCCCACTATGGGTTTTCTCAATCTTTTTAATCATCCAGGTTAATCCCCCACCCAAAACCACCACACCCCCTATAAAAATATCTTACGACTAAATTTATCATTTAAAGATACTAATAATTATTCTTCTAATAATAAAATAATTAATATTGTAATAATTATAAAAAATTGTAATTAATTTTTTATAATAATTATTATAAAAATTTATAATAATAATGATCATCCGAGTCTGTGGTTTTTTTTCCAAAACCGGAAACAATTTTTAAGATTTGAAACAACATGATATTGGCCATAAACTGAAAAAAAAAACAATTGAAAAAATTTCATAAACCCTAGATTAGACCACTAACATCATCTATTATGAAAATTTCCAATGGCCAAAACATGGCTGTTGGAAATTAGATCGAAGAAATGTCTGAACAGTTGGGACTGTTTTCATACACTTTGCTTAATTTAATTGGAAATAAAATTTTCTATGCTCATAAATTTTACATGATCCCTATGGTACTAATTGAAGGTACCAAGGCCCTTAATGGAACCCATTTGGCTGCAATTTGTAAATATTTTCATCATCGGGAAGATGGATCTTGTCGACGTTGACGATCCAAGGTGTGATAAGGTTTAAGGATCTCGCGTAAATTCAAATCGAACAAAAATAAACTATGAACACACCTGTCTAGATATGAGTTCAAGATCTACTATAACTCATCAACAAATATCGTTGCTTAAATAATCCATATATGGATCCCTCCTGATCGTCCACACATTCTTCAAAAATTCACAGGAGCACCAATCATCAAATTTCAGGTGCTCATATGGCAATATGACGATATCTTCGATGTCCCGTTTATCACTATGATCCTATTCCTTTGATGCATAATAGTGGAACTTGGATCAACATAGGTTATCGAGAAAATCACTATCTAAACTATGGGATGATAAATAGGGTCTCATTCAAAAATTAATTAATAGACTATTGGGAGAGAGCGTCTTTCTCTATTTATATTGGAGTCACCAGATACCCGATTGGGTTCCCTGGACCCAATTTATTTCAACATCCAATAAATTATAATTATAAAGAACTAAACTGTGAATTAAATATTATTAATAATTTATCACATACTTGTAATAAATATTAAATATATTATATGATAAAACTGAGCCATTTAACATGACTCAACATACCCTCTTAATATTAAGTGAATGATGTATATTAAAATAATATTCATTTGAATAGTATTTGTTAATATTTACTTAACATGTGTATACTTAAAATAAATTCATACACAATTATTATTTACTTGAATAATAGTAATTTATTTATTTATCAGTGATTGATAACATGGACCAAACTCGGACCTCATTTTGGGTCCCACCATGTCCAACATACATTTTCTACTGAATATGGTGTATACTTGAATATGCTATTATCTATGACCTTATATGCCCTTATCTCGATAGTATTGTATAAATTCCACATACCAAGAGTAGAGTCTAGCAACCCCTCAAGGCACTTAAAGAGATAAAGTTTGTCATAACAATGACAACCGACCTATGAACAATGATTATGTACTTTAATAACTTTTTCATTAAATGTCTCATAAAGAAGGATGCACACTTGTGTTATTTCCATTATATTTCTCTATTATTTATTGATCTATCAATATGGATTTACTTTCCAACTACAATGGGTAAATATTTACAAAGGTACTACAATCCTAATATACAAGGCCCCAGAAATATAACTTCTTAAAGTCGAAAGTGGAAGAATATTTCTCGACCAGTCAACCAATGCCAATCCACTAGTGAAGAACACAACACAAGATACCTCACCATGATTTCAATATCATAGTTTTCTCCTTGTATCAATGTACACAATCAAATGGTATTTAGTGAAAATGATCTCAAGTTAATATACCAATACACATGTATATAGATAGGAACAACCAATGAAAACCAAAACTTGTGGTGTTCTTATTGGTGGGTTTTTCCTCATGATCACACAACTAGAGATCTTGAAGTACAAACATGATGAGAAGAAGTCTCAATGATTTTGTACCCCCAACAACAGACTGTAAAACATCAACTTTGACCAATCAATATGACTCATCTGGACCATATATCCTTTGGTATTGTTTAATTTCATAGTATCTTGTGGTTCTCATTATAGCCTGGGATATACTATAACCTCTAGAAATGACAATTAATATTTTTAAAATTCTATTAAATTATGATCACAGAAAATTATACAGTATAACAATAAGAATGTATCATGTATAACTAACTCTATACACAATATGTTAATCAATAGCACTACTATGTTGAGTCTAGGGAACCAACAATTTCAATTGTATAATTATTGGAAATTTTGGTTGGTATTAGGATTTTAGATCTTCACCTAACAAAGATTCATGTGGTGACAAGAATAAATACATACATAGTTCTAGTTTGGTGTTAACTATACAAAACAAGCTCATCCATTGTAAAGAGAATTTAGGGAATAATTTCAAATTTGAAGAATCCTATAACGAGAGATACTACATAGATCTATATCCTAAAAATGATGAGGTACATTTCTAATATGTAATCAATTTTTTAATATCATCTCTACAATGATCTCACTCATGTGTAGGGAATGAATATTGATCATCTTCAAAGTGTTATTCCACCAATGGAATGAAGTTTTGTCATAATTTGTAAAATAGAAAGGTATACGATGGTTGGTTTTTGTAATTTTGTAATATAACTTGGATATGATATTCCATAATCACTATATATTAAATTGGAATTGTAATTTAGCCACATATATCTCTCTATAATATTCTCATATTCACCAATCGTGGTTACATGTAGATGGAAAAAAGAGGATTTTCACCTTACTGTAGGGAAATTCACTGAGATGATGGAGGACTACACACCAATATTAAATATGCATAACAGTACCTTAGTTTTAGATAATTTCATATGTTGATGGGTCTAGGATAAAAAATCCATCCCTCCCTATGTAACATGTAATAACAAGAAATCAAGAAGCACCTAGTTCATGAGGAAATGTCAATTGAAATGATATAGGTCACACATTGAGGAATGAGGGTATTATTGAAATTCATAGATTGTCTCATTATGATGAATCTGGGCATCAATATATATCTAGTTAATGTTAGAAACAAGATACGATTAGTTATTTTATCATGGACTAGGTGTGTTGTCTATATCTATAGATTATATTTTGGAGCTAATGGGATCTCATATTAGGATATGTTGTTAATTTTATATGCAACATTAGATTCATTTGGATAAATTGGGGGAGAATGTTTTAGAGATGGAGAATGTAATGAAAAAATCAATAATGGTTACACACCTAATACGGGTACTTGTAAAATATGTGTGGTAATCAATAAATATCAATTAAGATTATTAATCACGAAACATCTAGATCATGATAATGAAATCCTCCACATATATATGACACAGTTTTTGGGGGAATTTTTTTATTTGGACTTTGTTGTTGAGCCTAGTAAATGATATCTAGATGATTCTATGTATCATGTATTGACAGAAATAAAACAATATGTAGTTATTGATGAAAATTTCACATGTAATGGTGAAAAACAGCTACATGTAATGGGAAAAATAGAATATTTTCTAGTCATAAAAGATGGACTTTTTCTTGTAAGTTAAATTTTAGGTAGTACAGACAGTAATCATTGGATATAACATCACCCAATAAGGACCTAGGAACCCTACAATTTAATGTATTTTTTAGGACATTAAAGTTTCAATAATTATACAATGTAAAGATAGATAATACATTAATTTTTGTGGGTTGAAATGTATTACCCATCCATCACGGACAATGATTATAATCCATTTAAAATGACCTATGGTATGAAATAATGTCCCTCCCACTTATTTTCCTTATTTAGAGGCTCCATTCCAAGTATAATTTTTTGTAGAGGAACAATACTTTTTCTCTTTTAGGGAATGAGTGGAGGTGGACCTTCTTGTAAAAGGCTCATGAAATCTTAATTTTATAGAATTTAATATTATGAAATATATGAAGTCTCTTGTCCTAAATTCATTATAACACATCATGTTGATTGTTCAATATTTTAATCTTCAACATAAATAATTAAAAAAATAAAATTATGGTAGTCATTTATAGGAAGTATCATGTATATTCCATATAAAAGAGAATATGGGGTCTCTTATATGTAAATACATGGTTTTGTGCTATGGGACAACAAGGAATAAAAGAGTTTTTCTGGCCATTATTTCATATATTTATCAACCATTTTCAACATTATAATTGAAAATGAATTATTCAAAAACAGTATTCTATAAATTCTACTACATGGAAGTGATATTAATTGTTGAACATGCTTTTTTACTCCGGATATAGCCTTTTATGGTCATTATAAAATATTTTGGCATTGTATTATTATAGTATTGTATTAGAGACAACAAATCTAGTAATAATAATAGAATTCATGATGTATATGATGTTCATCATCATTACATTCCTGAAATATATGGAATAAAACCATTTTCTAAATAAGAAAGTGGACGTATGTATATAAATAAAATAATAATTATTTATTACAGTATATGTCCCCACGAAATCTATTCCCCATATTCTAAATCTATATGATTATTTAGTAGTATGTGATACTTACTAATCAATGTGGATAACAAATCTATTCATGTTCTCTAATTTACCTTCATGGGTTCCTCTATAGTAGTGGAGATACATTTATCAATTGTTATAGGGTCGTCTCAAAGGCCATGAACTACCTCTTACAACTCAAAAATGAAGGATGTTTCCTTTTGAAAGGTTGATATTATGAGCAATATGATTTCTGTTTGATGTACAGGTAGTCATTCCATGGTCAGGGGAGTGCCAAGGTATGGGTATCAGGAGCATGAGAACATTATAAGGGATCACATTCATCATTTCTAGAATTAGAGGTATAATAACCAAAATCCATTATTGTAAGTTACATATTACAGGTTTTTTGACTATTGGGAAATGGTATAGGAATTATCTAATCCAGATATATACAGATGAAGAAAACATTTATTTGGGGAACATACATCATTAGATATTATTGTAATTAAATAGAAATGATTCCTTAAATCATTATAGATATTCCTTCTTAATATATATGAACGTAATGCTTGTATAAGTTTGATATATAATCTATAATCATTGCAGATCAATCTCCTTGGTTTTGCAGTGGCGATCCTTAAACCAATAGGAGTGTAAACATATATTTCACCCTCTACTATATATTTACTTCCATATACAATGATAGAAAATGTCTCAATGTACTAATATTCATAATAATCAAAGGGTTTTTTGTTTCTATATATAATTCCAACTTTTACGTTGAAGGAATATATTTATCATTGAAGGTAAAATGATGACACAACTGTATGGATACAGATCCATGGAATTTTAAAAAGAAAATTATATGTTTTTTCTTATAGTATAAGTTTGAACTAAGATACATAAACTATATCATCAATATGTTCCCTGAGTTTGATTAACCGTAGGGTATTTATCTCTCTCTAATCATGATATGCAATAGTCATATTTCAGGGATAAAATACATCCTTATTGTACCCATAAATTCATAGTGTCTATAATTAGAAAATATTAATCCTGGAGATGTTATCACCAAGATCCAATTGAATGTAAACATAGTCATGATTTACTAAAATTTACATGGAAGTGATCTTCCTCAAACTAGATTCTTCTCAGTATTTCTCTATGAATAAGATAGTGGTATGATATGTTGCAGAATTAGTTTCCACCTAATAAACCATAGTCACATAAACATATGTATCATAATCATTAGCAATTTTTAGGTCCTTGATAAGTTCATATCGTAGAACTTTTAAAAAGTATATTCATTATTTGATATATTTATTCTCTGTGAAAACTACAAACTATTTCGAAATAGGTTACTCCTATAATATAGGTGTTCTCTTCCCAAAATGGGTTTTATAATTGCCTTGTTGATTAAGGGGTGATGTGCCTAAGGAAAATTAATCGTTAGAATTTTTAATTAATTTTATGGCACACTTTTTATGGATGTATTGAGCTACCATGTCATTTCATTCTCATCTAGGATGGTCGGACATCCTTATTACCATCAAATAATATTTAAAAAAATCACAGATGAACTATAAAGGATTTTTGGGTGCCTCTATGATTCTATTGGGGTCATCGAACTACTTTCCTATGGGGTTCAAGTATTTAAATGTCTTCATAATGTTTTTTGTTTTAATACTATGCTCGTACATGACTTTTTCTTTCCCTATTTCCTCATGTTATATAACAACTACCCCTAGTTATACTATTGAGTTTGGGGAACTCATTTTCTTATGAATACTCTTTATCGGAGATGTGATCATATATGTAAATGGTGTTAATAAATCCAAACTATGTCTCTTCATTTGATATGGTTTGTTATTATCATGATAGCTTCCATGCTATAGAAGAGGAGGTTTGGGTTTTTTCTTGAGTTAAAGTCGATTTGGGAGTTAGATGATGATTTTTATTATTATGTCCTATATTGATTTTCATTTTTCTATCTTCATAAAAATGGCTGGTTTATGGAAAACCATTGAAAAAATACGGATTTCTTGCAACCATAATTGTTTGAAATAGTTGTGATCTATGAAAAAGGAGGGAATGATTAAAACTTATACATGTCTTCTAGTTTACAATATTTTGTGTGCACCTAGCAAGAACCAGGTTTGAATCACTTTCCCCAACTTATTGGGTGATGGACACATGAAACACTTCTAATGAGGAATTTCCTTATGTCACATATATTAATTCAACCATTCCAAATATGATTTCATTGGGAAAAAATATTCTATAATGGTGTGGCCTCAACCACCAGTGACATGGAAAAATCAAGATAAGCAATGAGTCTAACATCATTGAGTTTCTGATGATTTGAAAACATAAGATGATTATTTTCCATGGACATGGAAATAAAACCTAGAAATATATACCTTTAAGAAGAATAGAATTTTTATTTCATTACATAAATTGCCTATAGAATTGATGTTTCTATACCTCAATGTATGGAAAATTATGTTATTGATGTAGTTGAGATGTATGACCTGGTTAATATAGAGGATATAGGGAACATTATTATATTGTATAATTGTTTTTAGAGTTACAATGTAAATCTCTACATTAATAGACATTTTTCATGTTTTAATTTAAATGGCCAAGATTTGGACATGGATAAGAGAATTACTACTTATATAGGTTGTGTCATGATTCCAACCTCCCAGATTTAGATTGGATATTTCAATATTTATGAAGGTATATAAAGGTGATCATAGAGGTTTTCCATAAAAAATTATGTAAAGAATCTATTGAAATGGAATTGGTAATGAGTAGGTCTTCCAATATTATATGGAGGTACTGTTAGAAACACAATAATTATCACACTATTTTCCATTCACGAAGTTATTGGCCAAAATCTTTTATAGTGTCACGATAAATTGATAATGTAATTATTTATTAATGTCATCACAACCTATAATAAATCATGTTAGGTGGATTTTATACTAGGTGAATGCTGTCATTACAGAGTCTAAAAACCATTGTTTTTCTATCTATTTTAAATCCTATAGAAAAATCATATGACCATAATGAAAACCAAATATTTGAGATATGATTCTTCAGATATCATATTCCATTGATTTTCAAGTAAAAAGGATACAAAAAATGGGGAAATAGGTGGAGTGGTTTCACCCAATTAAATATATGTATTCTGGTTGGGCATTATGGTGTAATGCTACCCTTTTATGAATTTCATTCAAGTTGAAAGATACTCTATTTTTCATAAGAAATTTGTGGAAATATTCATCTGAAAAGGGTCGGTAGCATGTGAGGCATGACATTGTCACCAAGTATTCATCATTTTTGAAACACTATATCATACTAGGCTGATTAACTACACTGATATGGGAGGGTTTGTCTCCCTAATAACGTAAAATCATAATCTTCCTCAATCCATGAATTAAAAAACGTCATATAACATGATCTAGACCTAATATAATTCATAGATTCTATCATTTTAAGAAAAAGAAATTCATCATCATCAATGGGAGTATCATACATGTGATATCTAGTGGGAATATTTCCCCTACGTAATTCCTCTTTTCCCTATCTGAGTTTGATTATCTCATCCCCATATTGTTCCATCCACAATTCCTTGTATAAGACCTAATATTATCTTGGTGATTATTTGGAAATATATAGGAATTTAAATTTTTTTATATTCTAATAGTGTTGAAGCTATTGAAATGCATCGTTTAGCAGCTTCATGCTTCAGTTCCTTCTCAGATTCCATGTATGTGTTGCCTCGAGATGTGAACCAGTGTGACCCACATTATATGGATTTTTTTCACATTCTGTCTCTCAGTATCTATTATTCAATATATATCATCAATTATATTGATTCTTATGATATTCACTGAGGAATATAATGTGGTAAGAATCATTTTATCTTTTTTCAAGTAATGGAGTGACACGATAGTATGGACCCCCCCTTTAATGATTTATTTTGTGGTATAACCACAAAGCCCTTTTCCAAATTGTTAATTTCATATTCTGAAAATCATAACGTCTAATCATATTCATTATGTATTTCCCAAATTTTTATCCATGAATAGTTAATCTATGTGAATCCCCAATCTATATTTTTAAATGTGGCCTAAATAAAAGTGGTGTGTCACATGGTTGTACATATGATTGGGATGATGGTTGTTTGTAACCATGACCCAACCAAGAAGAAAATTATTTTATCATAATATATTGAAATAATGATCCCATCACTGATGTTTGGATCTAATGTGATCTACCACTAACAATTTTTCATCTGTATTAGGAGTTGATGATTCCTAGGGTAGCGGTCATGGTAAAAAACACTGTAGCCATATTGGCTGGTGTTTAATTCAAGATACAATTTAATATTTTTAAACCCATCAAGAGTTTGATGAATGATTGGGTAGAGTTACTAGAAATATTCTTTCCAGACCTACGAGATTTCATTTATCTAGTATAGAAATAATGGCTGATAATAATGTGACATTCTAGATTGGGCACATTTTCGCACTAGTGTGTCATAAGATTTGTTCCTTCAACAAATGTGACCTCTATTTTAGGGGGATAAATATATTGGTTGGATGATCTATTATTCTCATAAAATAAATATTATCAAACATTTTATATGATTTTGTCAATCGCCTTCCAACAGCCTTCCCTTAGAGTTTATGATATTATTAAGCCTTAAAAATGGGGTGAGTTTTGTTGAACTAAACATCTTAGAAAAACAATTATCTCACCAGTGGCCTCTCTTGTGTTAATAAAAAAACAAATCTATTCTATGGGGGATCCTCGGACTCAATAAATAATATATATTAAATTTTATTTATTCTTACCATCTAAATATATTTACTTCAAATGAGAAATTATCAATTATTTTCAATATTACCTTTATAATCTGTGTATAACCACACTAATGGATTTCGCATGGTATTTCTATCCTCTAATTACAATATATAGTGGTAATAATAACATCTATCTAATAGAAATAACTATTTACTACATAAGTATTTTCATTTTAACGCTATTAACTGAGGTGATTATCCTATAATTGATGTAAATAATCACACGATTTCTTATGTAGGCAAGTCACAGATTCCTCATTTATCTCAGATGGGATTTGATATCTAGAAGTTGTGATTTTATTGAATATAGTAATATATTATTTGTTGTAAAAATATTTTCACATATACATTCTCACATCAACCTAATATAATGTGTATTCCCTATCTTTATCAAACAATATTGATTTTTTTCTAAAGATAGTGGCTTACAACATATAAAAAGATGGGATAATGACCACTACTCAGAATTTCCAACCAAATAAGGTGTAGTTTCTTTGTAAATGTATGTGGAACTATATATATTTTATCTTGTTTTTTAAATCCCATTTATATACAATGGTTCCATTCAAAGTGGAATATATTATTTCATATGTGATATATCAACATGGGGAGGTTTCCAAGGGTAGATGTCAAGGGTAGGATCATTGTATTTAATTTTTATGATACTATAGAGATTACATTAATAGTTATTGTGGACATATGATTATTATAAAGTGTCATTTGATCCCTTAGATTCCATAGATATTTGTCCTATTACATTAATTATATTGACATTGTGTAGGGAATGAATATAATCCCCATCCTGTGTTTCACTTGAAATACACTAATCTTCCATTTGGTAATAAATAGTGATGTGATCTTGTTTTGTGGAAGCCATCATATTAAATCCATGTTTGACTATTTCATTCATGGGGATATTCCCCAATAGTAATAACTTTTTTGGGATAGGGAAGTATGTTTTTGAAATTTTTGAATGAGTGTGATCCTTCCTTCGGGTGGACGCTAGAGTATACCAATCCAACTTTGTTAAAGAAGGAATGTAATACCATAAAATTTCATAATTTTATTCCATTATGTAATGTGTATGATAATGTCTGGTAAACACTATACCAAAATTTAAATGACCCATGGTTTACTATTATAATTAAATTCTGACAATTATAAACTAGTAATTGGTTTGGATGGTATAAATAAGATAAAATAATTGTAATATATATATATATATATATATAATTTTATTCCTTAATAAAATAAATAATAAATAATTTATAAACAAACCTTTATTTGGAAATGATGATTATATCTTTTGAAGGAAAAATATGTGTTTTTCATAATTATTTTTTATAATTCCAATGTATGTCTTTATTAACAGATTCAATTCATCAAAATTGATAAATGATTTTTGTGAATTAATTAAATTATTTATCCAATTTAATGAATTAAAATTCACTTCATTATTGTTTTTATAAATAGAATTAGAATATTGTCATTTTATGCATCAAAAATTCATTTCATAAAATAATTTTCTTTAATTACATTATGTGATCAAATATTATATATTTAATTTTATAAAAGTGATAATAAATTTAATTCAATGTTTCAATTTCATCTTTGAATGAAATATTTTTTTTAAATATTAATTTTCATTAAATAGATAAAAAATTACAGTTTTATATGAAAAATTTATTTTCCTTTAAACTTCTTTAAAAGTACCATTTTATTTAAAATTGAATTTAGATTTTTATTAAAATTAATTTAACAATAAAATTACAATAAATTTCAATGGATTCCAAATTATTTTTTAATTGGATAGAAAACATTTTTATACATAATAATATATTTTATGGAAAAACGTTTTTAACATGATTTGAATGTTTTTTTTAAAATTAAATTTGACCACTAATATAAATTTAATTTAATAAAATTAAATCCATACATATAATAGTAATTTATCAAATTAGTAAATAGTTCACTATAATTGATATTAATTATAAATATAAACTTAAGTAAAATAAAGATTTTCCCCTCTAAAGTATAAACATGTTAAAGGGTTTAAACTAACAATATAGGGGATAAAATTAACTAAAACAATAATATATGATATTTTATGGACTTATTTAAATAATATATTATCTATCATTTGAATATTAATCATTTGAGTATATTATTATTTATAATTATCTTAATATCGTTTAGTATTTTGAAACAATCAATGTGTGTCATCTCCCCCACTTATAAAGGGAACCTTCTGTCCATTGCCATTCACCCTATAAGAATTGGTTAATTCATAAAATACCATCCCTAATACCTTACTAACATCCTTGTATACATCTCGGAGGCCCTGGTTTTTTCATACTACCATTTTATGAGGTAATTCAATATAAACATAATGATTTATTCTGAAGAAGAGTTATAATTAGTAAACTTATATTTCAGTTTATTTCATCTTCTACCTTATTAAAATACTATTGAATCATTATTAAATTAAAAAACTAGTATCACCCATATAATATAATTTATTATGTTTATGTTATAAACCTTTTTAATAAACAAAAACATCTAATGAAAACTGAATAAATCTCTCATGCGTTGATATGGACTACCACATCGTGAGGAAATGTATTTCATTTTTTATAGTTGAATTTAATTTTTGGTGAAAATAATTGATCCAAATGTAATAATATTATTCATTATATATAAATTATATTTTATAATAGAAAATTAATATTTTTTTTACTATCCAATGAAAAATAAAGCATCTCATATGTGGACATGAAAAGTACAGTCTTGCAAAGGGATGTGTTTTATTTTTTATCGACATCTAACATGTATTATATATATAGATTTATTTTAAGGTA
Organism: Viscum album; assembly: GCA_963277665.1. Taxonomy (NCBI): domain Eukaryota; kingdom Viridiplantae; phylum Streptophyta; class Magnoliopsida; order Santalales; family Viscaceae; genus Viscum; species Viscum album. The sequence continues at coordinate 33,150,957 of OY728159.1, forward strand.
AAAATATGATTCATATGATTTAATAATCTTTACATAAGGATAAAATTTTACATACATTATTTCCTTAATTTTCAATGAAAGATGGAAATGTTAATCATGAGTACATATGGTCTACCCTCTCAATTATTGTAACATAATTCAGTTTTCATAACCATAAAACCCATGTGGTTATATAAGTATAATTATTTTTTACAAATTAATATTAAAACATGAATAAAATGATTTATATAATATAATCATGATCTATTTGACTAAATTCAATATACAAAATTCATTTTGGTCATATAAAACAAACAACATTAAAATATTGGAAGTAATAGTAATAAACAATGTAATTATGAATGGAATGAAAAAAAGAAATAAAATTACTAATAAACACGAAAATTATTTTTAATAATTTTTATTATCAATATAACATTATTATATATGAATAAATAGAACATACAGGATGACATAGACTCATGGTAATAGACATTTTACCAAAAAACCACATTCAAATGTGTTGCAGATATATTCTTTATAAAATTATCCATCTATATAAATGTTATTTAAATTATTTTATTCATGTATAAATATCACTATAAATAAATTAGAAATGAAATTTTACATATCTTTTTTACATTTTAAAAAAATGGAATATTTTTTCATATTTTATATATAATGGTTTTAGATTCAAAATTAAACGGAAAAATAAATGTCCCGCATTCAAATATAGAAAGTCGATGGATTTTATATCGATTGCAAAGCTCAATAGATGTTTCTATTCCTCTAAATAAATATGGGTTTTTTTTCACCAAAAACCCCTCATTCCCTGCATTTTGTGTATTTTTCTGTCACGATAATGTTTTACGGGAAAAGGATATATCAATAAATGAAAATGTTTTTATTATTGTATAGATATTATAATTTTATGTTTTTAATGATATAAATGAATGAAAATATGTTTTTTTATATTTTAATATCCATTTACATTGTTTCTGATAAATAAAGAGGGTGAAATGGCTCTTTAATAGATTAGGCCGTGATTATGTTATTTTGAGAATTATTTTTAGAAATAACTTAGTATGTTATTCAATTTCTAAGGGTTCTAAAAAGGGTTATACGAACCAAGTTCCCCATGGAACCAATTTTTTTATTATTTATGTGACTTCATGGATATATATTTATTTTTAATAGTATGTTGATGATATTTTGTTAATATGAATAATTATTACCATTTTTTCTATAAATAAATGTTTTTTAAAAACACTTTTTAATTGATATTCATGTTTTCTAAGATGAAATCATAATTGTGATATAGAAGCTATTATTTTATGTAATTATTTTTTTGCAAAATTTTCTGAATTAATCCTTATTCTATGTGTACGAAAATGATAATTTGATATCAATGGTTATTATGTTAAAGTAAAACTCTCTAATATGATATCTTCATTTTTAAATGCACTAAGAAGTTATTTTATTCATTTCATATGTGTCATAATGAGATTTGTGTGACCATACCACATTTTCAAATATTTCCCATTGGGTTTATAGACTATTGTGGATGCTGATAAATTTATATTTAAAATTAGGATGAATTTTCATAAAATGAATAAAATTTTTCATTTTAATTTTATTATATTGTGCAAAATAAATTACAAGTGAAGGTTTATTATTTTTAATGTATATATTTGTTATATAAAATTTATGACCTATTTCTGTAAAAATATATACCTTATAATATCATTGGTAATGTTATGATAAGATTTATAAATTAAAATAGAAACAAATATTTTAATAAGTATCCAGTATTTATAGTCTATATCATAGTGATGTTTTATATTGAATTAATGTTTAAGATGATCCATGTGAGGATAAAGTAATATTTTTAGATTCCATTATGGAATATTATGTCTATGTATAAAAAAATATCTAAATGTTTGGGTAAAGAATTTTTTTTTGGATTTCCTATCAAATACTTCCTTTTCTGTATACTATAAAGTGGATGTGGATATTGAAGAGATTCTCTAATCTATAATAAAAGTGATAGGTTTAAATTATGTATGAACTCAGTGGTCACATTGTTCATGATTAATGGGGCTAATACTTCACTCCTTGATTGATACTCTGGGGGGATACACATGGTTTATACACATATTTTTTATGACCATAATGAAGGATTTGAACAAAATTTTATTATGTTGAATGATTTCAATTGATAATATATGGGGTTAAATATTTAATGGAATGTTTTCACTCATTGTTAAATTAATTGTTTTTTAGTTAACTATATTTTATTTAATGAAATTTTATCTGTTTAACCCAAAAATATCTTACATAATGGTAAATAGCCTTCTTTATGATGGGTGGACACAAATCAAACTCAAACCTATTTTTTATTCAAGTGGATTCAATTTTAATAATAATTGAAAAATATTTTTTTGATAACCTATCTACATTTCAACATACCTACAAAAAACATTATAATGTATCCATATACTCGTCTATACATTAATATCATAATATAAATTGGTAATCATTTTACCATGTCTTATAAGAACAACAATCCTTTAATAATATTTTATGAAAATAACATAGGGTCCATTAACATGTTTTTATAATGGATGAATCAAAAAATAAGATATAAACCACTCTACTCGGCTAAAATGGAGGTTTAAAATTGAGAATTATGCGTATTTATATTTTTATCTTAATTTTTTTTATGAACACCAGACCACATTTGAAAAGATAATATTAAACCTTATCTTGATGTTTTGTTGGAATTTTATTTTGAGGATGTCCTAATGATATATATTCCTAACATGGGATTGCGTAATAAATTATATCCCATCCATCATACACTTCAATCCATTTTAAATAATTGTACATAAATAATGAAATTATAAGATCATAAAAGGCTATTGAATAATTATAATAATGTATGGACATGAATAGGTAGATCATGGGGAATCCAACATAAATTTTTTTTAAAAAAGAAATGTTGAATTATATTTAAAAGCTATGAATTATGTTTTCAAGCATGATAAAATAATATATTAGGATTAATAAATCAATATACATTATTAATATTTTTCATATTTGTAATAATTTATTTATCCATAAGATCTAAAATCATGGTTAACATATTTTTTAATACACTGAATGATTAAAGTGTTTATATATAATGATTGTATAGTTATGACATAGTTATAAATTTATGGATGATCATATATCTAAAATCATTTTTACTTTTTGAGATTTAATATTATACAAATTATTTAGGTGATATTAATTGAAATTTTATAAATATTTTAGTTATATAGAACATATTACTATAACATTTGATGTAAATAACAACTCATTTAAGGAAAAATTATTTTATTCTTTGTGGAAATATGTTAATAGGTATTAAAAACCATTATAGTTAATATGATAATTAATTTTGAGTTTGATATGAGTAATTTGGTAAAGGGGTTATTATATTTTTGGAACTTATGTTTTATCATACATATAACCATGGGACTAAATTTTGATTAGGTAAATATGTGATTACAATTATTTTTTGAAGAAATTTATTTTTTTTGAACGTAATATTTTTTTTAAGTGGATATAATTTTCATAATATGGGGTTTTAATTGATAGATATATATAAAGTTTTTTTTGGAATGTATATTTGATTATATTTTGATGTAATTGTAATTTAATTAATTAATGAAAAATATTAGCATATTTTCGAAATCATTTTATGAAGAAATATATATATATTGTTTTTATCTACCTTTATGAGTTATTTGGAAATAATTATTATGTTGGTAATGAATGAATTTATAATTAAACATTTTGATCTATGGGTTTCTATATTTGGAATCCAAATTTTAATGTTTTTAAAAATTAGTTATTTATGTAATGATTTATGTTTGAAATTTGTTGTTTTGTGACGCATTAATGATTAATATTTCCATATATAATGGATATACCTATCATATTTTTTTCTTAAAATTTAAAATCCATGTTGGTTTTGATTAATGTCCAAATAGATGTCGAATTTTTTTTTATACATTTTGGATATCATAAACCATTAGAAGATTATATTAGTTCTTTAGGAATGAAAAATTAATTTCAAATATTCATTACATAGAGTAACAGTGGTGATATATGTCAAACCTACTCAAAACAAAACCAGAGGGGTAAATAATGTATATAGAATAAATAGAAGGCAATTATGTATATTTTCTTATTATCTAAATCCTGATAGTAAAAGATATCCATCAACCCTAAAAATTTGTGTTTAAATGAAATTATTATGCTATTCTATGTATTATAGATGAATCAATGTTTTATATAATTTCTATCTAATTTTTGGATTTGAAGTCATTGACGATGTCATTAATATATCCTCTATCACTCTCTATTAATCCACGGATGTTATAGATCACCTCTATGTACATATTTTAACATACTTCAATTGTTCTCTTTATCTATGATCCCAATTATGTATTATTATAGATGAATGTAATAATTTTCAATTACACTTCCCAAAATGATGTTTAATTATTCCTTTTTACAAAGTTAATTTTCAAAAAACAAATTTCCAAATGATAAAAATGAATTTCATTTAATAATTATAAGTTTTATCTTCAGTGATATGAAACTTTTTTAAATAAAATTTATCAAAAATAGGACAACCTTTTTGGGAAATTATTCTTTATGTTTGGTAGAATGTAACACCATAATATTATTGAATTTATCTTCTAGTTGTAATGTATAAGATGGTTTATAGTATATGTAATACTATGATTTACAAAACAATTATATACAATTAATATTTAAATGTAAATTTTTTGAAGTATTAACTGGTTTGGAAGGTATAAATTTTAATAAACATATTAAAAATATATTTTTAGAAAGATTATACATAAAAAAATTAATATTCAATCTTTATTAATTATTAATTAGTATAAAATTAATATTAAATAATTTTAAGTTAAGTTAAATATTATTCTTAAAACTAATTTTTTTGTCCATGGTGTTTTTTTCATAATTAATTAAATTTAAAACTGTTAATATTTTTTTTCTAATGATATATGTATATTATTTTCCCAATTTAATTCAATAAAACTCTTTTAATTAAGATTATAATGAATGTGATGAGAATAACTTAATTTCATGCCTCAAAAAAATTAATCTTCAAACATGGTTTTTTATTTCATTTTATACATAGATATTATAATTAAATTCTTGAAAATTGATAATTATTATTTTAAAAATGAATATTTATTTTCATTTTGGATTTTTAAAATTAACTTATGACAAAAAATTTTGACTTTTCTAAAAATAAAATTTTTCATTGAATAATGAAAATGCATTGATCTTATAGAAACGTTTATATTACATTAAAGTATTTAAAAATACTAAATATTCGTAGAATTGAAATTAAAATTTAATTATTTAATTTAGAATAAAAAAATTCAATAAATTTAATGGGAGTCTGCATTTTACAAGAATTTGTTAAAAAATATTTTTATACATTAAAAATAATTGTTATGGAAACAGTTTTTCATCATGTTTTTATTGTTTTTATTTAAATTAATTTTTCCTAATTATAAAAATTGATTTTTATAAAATGGAATCAATATTTATAATTAGGATATGTAAATTTTTTATTGGGGTCACTTTCATATGTTTTCATTATGAATTGAAATATTAATTAAAAAGACAGTTACCTTGGTTAGAGTTAAATTCTGTTAAAATGGATAAAACGACCTAAACAAATTTATAAATCATATTTTCTATCTATATTATAATTTTATAAAATCAAATCATAGAATTAATGTTTTTATGGTTCCATTTTGAATTAGTAATACATTATTATATTTTATGATTTCAAAAAATACCATGTGTTTCTTCTCCAACACTTATAAAAGTATGCCACTAACCTCCCACATCCACAATTCATGAGACTAAAATATCATTGAATACCTAACTAAATCACATACTAAAATTATTTATGTTGACCTATATTTTCTAGTTTTATTATAATACCATATTAAGATGATTTTTCATATAATACCAATGAGGTTTATTTGAAGAATATTGATAATACTTAATCAAGTGTTTTCTTTTTTTCGTCATTTATATAATTAAAATGTTCTAAAAACATATTAAAATAATAACAATATTATAATGAATTATAATATTTTGGTATTATAATTTTTATTACATTTACCTAAAATAACTATTAAATTTAAAACATAAATGTCCAACGTGCATGTGGGGGACTACCCTATCTTGAGACAATGTATTTCCTTTTTTGTAACTGAAATATTGGGTTGGTCATAAGGATGGATACAAATAAAATAATATGAAATATATATCAATGATATAAATATAATTATTTCATTATAAAAAATATATTCTAATTATTTCATTATGATCCAGCAATAAATAAAAACATATCTCATGTGTATATACATACTACTTCATCATGTACCAATGTAAATTATTTGTCATCATTTCTTCACAATGATAGTATATATAGGTGTATTTTAAGAAATAAAATGTTATTTATAATATAATAACATATATTTAATAATTTAATTATACATATATTGTTTCACACTTGTTCGTTTTAAATGGAAACATAACTCATGCTTACTTATAACCTACCATCTCTATGATTGTAACGTAATTCATTTTCTGTAACTATCATACATAGTTGTTTATATGTGTATAATAATTATAAATAAATTAAAATATAAATTATCTAAGATTATTTATAAGATATAATCACGATTCATTGGACCAATTTTAAACAAAAAAAATTAATTTTTGTCTTATGAAACTAACATCCAAAAATGTTTTAACTAAATATAATTTATCAATTGCCCGAAATGCTCTGGATCCGAAAAAATCAAACTCCCTAAAATTATTAAATAAATTTAATAATGATAAAACATTACAAGGGGTTTTACATATATTGGAGCGAATAAATCCTCACTTTTCAACCTCCACCGTTGGTGCATAGTAACATGAAAATCTAAAAGACCACACCATGTTCATTTCTATTATCACATTCTAGGACAAGGCATCTTACACATGGCTGGCCTCCCTAAAACGTTTGAGAAAATGATGTTGTTTAGTTTGTACTTGTCCATACGTTTAATACAATATGGTAGAATCCCACATGTAATATCTCTTGTTGAATATTTTAAATCATTAACTGTATTTTCATAATGGTACTCCATATATAATTGATTCAAAATATATCGAGAAACATGGTTAATAACATGTACCATTTATCGCATTTCAACATTATAGGTGTTTAAAATGACTATATAATGATGAAAAAACATTTCAAAAAATGACATTGAGTACGTATAACCCTCTACATCTTGAGGGCCCTAGCATACCAGAAGCCTCCCCATCAACATTGACTTTAATACATTGATTGATAAGAGGAATCCATCAAACTGAACATACCAAAAGAGGATTATTGGGCCTTATCAAAAAAACAAAACAAACATCCTTAGTGTATTGAGATCATTAATGTTGTTTTTTTCATATATCATGTTTCCACCCTTTGTAACAACCCCAATTTTTTATAATATGTTTTTCCTAAAAATATGTATTACTTTTTTTCTAAGATCCCAACCTTTTTTAGAGATTTTATGGACCTTTTTAAAGGTATTATTATTACTTTTTGTGAGTATTTCATATTTGGGTCATGAAATGGGTTTTCTTGGGTGAAAATTTCTGAGATTCAGATGGAGGAGAGGCTATTCATTGTATTTGATTTTTTCCACATGGTTATACAAAGTGTGCAAAGGGGTCTCATAGTTTGTGCATAGTTTGCACATGGATTAAAAATGTGTGCAAGGGGGTTTCATAGTTTTCATATGGTTAAACTATTTGCTCATCTAATGTATACAACTAGGACTATTTTTAGGTTTATGGTTAGTACTAAACATGTGACTTAATCCAGCAAGCCATGCATGTGAAATTTAGTGTTATGAATTTTGGTTTAAAAATTTCCTAAACCCCCATATTAACCCTATATCAACCCTAGATCAACCCCAATCAAATTATTTTATTTTTTGATGCTCACCAAAAAATAAATGGCCCGCTGAATTCAGTTTTTTGTGATTCAAATCATAGTTGGAAGATCTTCACCTCTTAAGTTATATGGGTTCTTCCCAATTGATTTCTCGTCTCTCTAAAATTACTATTCAATTCTTGTGGTTGTATGTTATTCTCTACTTTTATGGATCATGATATAGATATTTTAAATCTAGATCATGTATTACTGTATCTTTATATTCATTTAACATATCTTGTCTCATTTCATTATGGATTTATGTTTCAGATCTAGATTGTGTTCAACATCCCATTCTTCATTGATTCGCCTCAAAATTGGGATTTCCATGGGGAAATCACTGTTCAATTAATTTAGGTCGGTGACCCATTATTAAAATATCATAGGCATGATTTCAAATACTTTTATGTGATTTTAGAATTTCCAAATTTTATTTAGAAATTGAATTAATTAATTTGGTGAATTAAATAATTATGGAATAGTAATTTTAGTATAATTAATTGTTGTGTTAATTATAAAAATATTGAATGTGTATTTTGGGATAAATGAATATATATTTTATTATAAAAATATGGAATTGGGTTCTGGGGATAATAAATAATTTAATTAATTGTTAAGATAATGAATATATTGATTGAGAAAATATGTTTTGGAATTAATTGTGGAGATATTGAATTATTTGACTAAGATAATTAGTGTTTGAATTAATTATAGAGATATTAAATTATTTGATTTGGGATAATTAATTATTTAATTAATTATTGAGATATTTAAATATTTGTATTTAGATAATTATTCGTCGATTTAATTATAGATATATAAATATTTTTATCTCAGATAATTAATTGTTGAAATAATTATAGGATTATTGAATTGTTTGAACTGATATAATAATTTATTGAATTAATTATGGGGATATTGAATTTTTTTATTGAGGTAATTAATTATTGAATTAATTATAGTGATTATGAATTGTATTAATTTATATAATTATTTATTTAATTAAATATAGATTTATAAAATTATTTTAATCATGATAATTAATTATTGAATTACTTATCAATATACATAATTGTTTGATTAATATAATTAATGGTTTAACTCATTATGGAGATATTTAATTATTTTAATGTAGATAATTCATTTTTCTATTATTTATAGAGATATGGAAGTGTTTTAAATCTGATAAATAACATTAGAGAAAATAATAGCGTTGTTGAATTTTTTGATTTGAGATAATTATTTATTGATTTTATTGAATAGAAATTTAATTTTTTTAATCGGATAATTAATTGCAGAATTTGTTATTTTTCTATTGGTATTGTTGTGTTTAATTAATTATTGAATTAATTTAGTTGTTTTATTAATTGATAGGGTTTATATAGGTCATTAATTCTTAAGTTATTTTATAGGATTGAGATGATTAATCGATTTTTGAGTTAATTAACGTGGTTGAGATGATTAATTAATTTGTGAATTAGTTAATGAGATTTAGATGATTAATTAATTGTGGACTTAATTAATGAGACTAATATGATCAATTAATTTTTTATTTAATTAATGAGATTTAGAGTATTAATTAATTGTTGAGTTAGATAATTGGATTGTGATTATTAATTAATAATGGAATTTGTTCATGAGATTGAGTTGATTAATTAGATATTGAATTAATTAATATAGTTAACATGAACAAATAATTTTTTAATTAAATGAAGTGATTGTATGTGATTAACTAAATTCTGAATTAATTAATGGAATTGAAGTGAACCATTAATCAATGAATTAATTGATGGCATTGATTTTGATTATTTAATTATGAAATTAATTAATTGAATTTATCTGGATTAATTAATTAGTGAATTAATTAATGGATTAAATGTTATGATCATTGAATTGGAATAATTAACTGTTGAAATAAATAATTATAATTTTTATTATAATGAAATTTAATGAATATGATTAATTAATTGGGGAATTAATTAATGGGGATTGTTTTGACTATGCAACTAATGAATTATTTTTTTAGATGTTGAAAAAATTAATTGAGATTTTGGTGATTTTGCAATTGATTTCCATGATTAAATATTTATTGAATTAATTAATAATCTTTATGTGACTATTTAATTACTGAATTTATTAATGGAATCGTTATGATTAATAAATTGTTGAATTACTTAATGATATTGTTGTGATTAATTAATTATTGAATTATATAATATGATTGTTGTGATTAATTAACTGTTTTATTTATTAATTAAATTAATGTGATTAATTAATTAATAATTTAATTAATGAACTTGTGGTGATGAATTGATTATTGAAATAAATAATTATATTTTCAGAATTAATTATTTTTTCAATTAATGAATGGTATTATTAAGATTAATTAATTTATTAATTAATTAATGACTTTGATATGATGATATAATGTTTGAAATATTGATTAGTTGCTGTGATATATTTTAATAATGATAATGAATTATAATATTGACATTCAAATTTGAATTGTGATAAGGAATGGTAACATGAACATTCATTTGTGTAATGGATTAATTAATGGTAATAGTGGAATTCACATGTTAATTATAAAAATGAATAGTAATATAGAAATTAATATGTGCAATTTAACAATGAATGGTAAGAGTGACATTAATGTGATAATTGAAAAAATGAATTCCAATAGCGGAATTCATGTGTTGATTTATATGATGAATGATAACATGGAAATTCATATTTTAAATAGAAAAATGAATAGTCACATTGGAATTCATGTGTTAATTTAGATAATGATTGGAATCAATGGAATTCATGTGTTGATTCAGATGATGAAATGTAACAATATTATTATTCGATATGTTATCCCTCAAGGATAGTTCAACCTTAGGCATGGGCCAAAGTAAGTATTGTGGTGTGAGTGTCTATGATATCCTAGGGGTTTATGTCGTTAAATAAATATTAATCGATAATGTGTTAATTGTATACTCATGATGTTTAATTATTTACTTATACCACTACATATGCTATTATATTACTAGATATTGTTTTACATTTCATTTGTTCAAGATTAATAATTTGTAATCACACAATTCTCAGGCTACCAAATCGGTAAATGAATATACTTCTAGTTTATAGGACATGAAAACGGAAGTGGCCCTGTTAAGGGTTGATAATTTTCTATAGAGTAGGGATGAGGATACCAGGTGTGTTTCAAGATCCTCTTGGGAGTTGTCAGTGTCTTAAATTTTGAGTTCGATTTTGACACATGGCGTGTACTCTCGTATGACATGTTTTTTATTAGGTGTTTATATTGTATTTAAATTTTTTATCATCTTGTGATACTGGATTATTCTAGTAATGCCATATAATTTGGTTTTTTATTATTTCCACTAGTGTATTACTATGACCAAAAGAAGTTATAGTGTCTCCATGATTGATATTAGGCTATCATAGTCATTACCCTCTAGGCTACAAGTAGGTATGCTTGAGGACATGTAGGGCATCAGTAGGAGGCACTAACGAGTAACACACCGGTAAGGAAGTTAAAAATTGTTATGAGATGATTTATACTTTCTTTTCTTTTCATTTTAATATATAAGAAATATAAAAATGAAACTATAAATATGTCGGCCTTGGTTGTGAGATTGTGCATCAGTGTAGCTAATCCATGTACGAGGGAGAATCTATGTACTTAGGGTGGGATTTTTGTTATTATTTCTTGCTTTTACAGTTGGATATTATTTCACATTAGGTGATACACTTGTTTTTTATATGATTAATGTTTTATGTATTTATTTAGATTTTTATTATAGCTAGATATGTCATGGGAGTTGTTTTTTCATGCGTTATTCTTGGCACTCGGGTTTGTCTTGTAATAATCATCATTTTAGGAATCCACATGAAAATAGGTTTTGGGTATGTTTTTGAACTTGTTTATTTCATTTTTTTGTAATATAGTTGGAAAAGTGTTCTTAATATGAGATTAATGTTATAAAATCATGTGAGATGGGAATAAATGGGTGTACAATGAAGAAATTACATATGATAATGATTTTACCCTTTGATAAAAATGACCTAGATTAAGGATGGTTAAGGGTAGTGATAATACATTAGTTTTGATGTTGTGGTGGTGTTTGGGGAGAATTAATTCTTATGAAATTTTGTTTTTATATAGTCGTAGGTAACATTTATGATGAAGGATTTGTGGTGGAGTTTACTGAAGACTTATTATGTGTAATTTTAATTAGTAAAGATTATTTCTATTACCTCTATATCATCTTCGGTACTTTATCAATGCTTTGGATTTATCCCCAGTTATCTGAATGTGTTTTGGATTGATATGGGTCCTCTTAGAGGATGCATTTATGAGGCAGTATATGTGGAGTTGGATGGAAGATGGTACACAAAATAATGTTAAAAAATAGGTTCTCGTGATGGGATGTAGGTTAATGAATACATTGGGTTCTTTACTCGGATGTTAGGATCAGGTAACAGGGGATGTCATTTTGTTTCCTTGGGAAATGCTAGAATCTCATGTCCATGTTTTAGGGTTTAACATGTGATTGAATCATGGGTCTTAGAGGTTTATTTTTTTTCAATAGTTATTTTATTCAAGCTCTACTGGTGGTGGTGATGATTAAGTAGTAGGTTCATGGAGAAATACCAAGGGTTCAATGGGGTGGAATCAAAATGACAATGAGAAACCTAAAATGTGGATAACTAAATTTCTCTAGAAAAGTCTATTTGGGACATGGAGGTGGTGGGTGTATCCCATTTCAATCTAGTTTTGATGAATGGTCTATGTAACAGTGATGGATGGTGTTATTGTGTTTGTTAGGAATGGTGAATTAGAAAATAAATCAGGTGTGTCAATGGTGTTGAGCTAAAGATGGATGTGTCCTTTGGGGAGAATCTAATACATGTGTTTAATCACAATGAAAAATTGTTTCTTGAAAAGAAAATATAGATAGTTCACATACTATGGAAAAATGGGTGTGTAAAGAAGGAATCCTGGGAGGAGAAGAAGATATGTGTGCTTCATAGCTTGATCCTTCATTCATGGTGTCTTAGAATGCCTTGGGAGTATTATTTAAGGATGAGATGTTATAAGATATAATGATTCTAAGATCAAGACATTTTCTAGAGATTTTAGGGGCTTGTTTAAATGTATTGATTTTCCTTGTTTTGATTATAGCATGTTTCGGTCTTTATTTGGATGTGTTTTGGTTAAAATTTAAGATTTTTAGATGGAGGAGTTGTTGTGAATGGTGTCTCCATGGATTAAACATGGTATTTCATTTTTAAATAATGTGTGAAAGGGAAATGTATGTTTTTGGAATGGTTTTGTGCATGGTTAAACAAATTGTACAAGGGGGTTGCATGGTTTGTGCATGGTTAAAATAAGTGTTCATCCAAAGTGTGAAACATGGCACATGGTTAGGCTCATAGTGAGTGTTAATCATGCAACATATACAAGAAAATTATTCTTGTGAAAAATAATGTTATGATTTTTGGTTTCAAAATTAACATACCCTCCTATTAATCAAAAATCAACCCTAGCTCAACTCAAATCAAATTCTCTCATTTTTGGCTCACAGATAGGTTTCAAGGCCCTACGACCTCTATTCATGGAGATTTGAAGCCTGATTAGAATATATACACATCATCGGTTCTGGGGTCTCTTCCTAATTGATTTCACATATCTTTCATATTCTTCCCGCACTCAATTAGTGGGTTGTTTTCCTCTATTTTGTTTTATCTAGGTCTAGATTTTTTGAATGTCACTGTTTGATTGTTGGATCTAGATATAGATTTTTGAAATATATTTTTCTTTAACAATGGATTTAATTTTATAGTCTATACTATGTTCATCATCACATTCTAGATTGCTTCACCTAAAATTGGGGTTTTCAATGTCGTAATTTCTCATCAACGAATTAAGGTATGTGGTCTATTTTTCAAGTTTCATAGTCATGTTTTCAATTTTCTATATAAAATTGTACAATTTCTAGATTTTTTCTGGGAATTGAATGTCCCAATTGAATTAATTAATTTGGTGAATTAATTCATTAAGGAATTCGGATTTGGGAAAAATAAATGTTGACATAAATATCAAAATATTTTATTGGGATTTTAGGATAATTAATTTTTGAGTTTAATATCTAAATATTAATTTGGGATTTGTGGATAAATAATAATTTAAATAATTATAGATATATTTTGTTTTTTGACTAAGATAATTCATTGTAGAATTAATTATAGTGAAATTGAATGGTTTCAATTGACATAATTAATATTTGATTTAAATATATAGATATTGAGTTATTTTAATATAGAATATTAATTCCTAAATTATTATAGAGGTATTGAATTGTTTGAATTGATATAAATAAATTTTTAAATAACTATGGATATATTGAAATGATTAAATTAAGATAATTAATTATTGAATTAATTATAGAGTTATTAAATTGATTTATTTTAGATAATTAAATATTGAAATAATTATGATGATATTAAAAAAAGATATAATTAATTGTTGATCTTATTATAGGGATATTGAATTGATTTAATTGTGATAATTAATTGTAAAATTAATTTTAAGGTTATTGAATAGTTTTAATTGAGAGAAATAATTGTTGAATTAATTACAGAGATATTAAATTGATTAGTTGATATAATTACTTTTTGAATTAACTAATGAGATATGGAATTATTTGAATTTAATTAATTAAATGTTTAATTAATTATTATGATATTGATTTTTTTGAATTGAGATGATTTATTGATTAATTTATTAATGAGTTTAATATAGAGATACTAATATGTTTGATGGGGATAACTAATTGTTGATTACTTACTATTGTAATGGGATTGCTATGATAAATTAATCTTTGATCTGATTAACGAATTAATTAATTAGTAAATTGATTTTCATCAGATGATTAATTAATTGGTGAGTTAGTTAATGGTATTGATATGATTAATTAATTATTATGTTAATTAATGATATTATTATGATTAAATAATTATTGAGTTAATTAATGGGGTCAAAATGATTAATTAATTAATGATTTAATTAATTAGATTTGGATGCAAGATTAATTTTTTAGTTAATTAATTAGATGGTATTGATTAATATATAATTGAGTTAATTATTGCGATTAAGATGAATAATTATTTTTTAGTTACTTAATAATATTGAGGCGATAATTTAATAATTTAATTATTTGATAGAGTTGATGTGAATAATTAAATAGTGTAATAATTGAAGTGATATAATGTGATTAATAAATTCTATAAATAATTAATTAAATTGAGGAGAATAATTAATTTCTGAATTAATTGAGTGTAATAACTAATGTAATATTTTTTTTGGAATTAATTGAAGTGACTGATTTGGATTAATTAATTGGAGTACTAATTTGTGGAAGTAATGTTATGATTGTTGAGTTGTATTAATTAATTATTAATTAGTTAATGATAATTATTATAATTATGTTGTTGGATGAATTGGATTAATTAATTGAGGACTTGATTAATGGGGATTTTAGTGATGGTGCTACTCATGAATTGAATGATTAATTGTTTAATTAATTAATGGAGATCATGATGATTATGAAAATGATTGATTTGATTTTTTAATTATTGAATTCATTAATTAAATTTATATGATTAAATAATTATTGAATTAATTAATGGATTTGTTGTGATTAATAAATTTTTTTGTTAATTAAGGAGGCTCGTGTTATTAATTTCTCATTGAACTAATTAAAGGGATTATTGTGATTAATTAATTTTTGAATTATTTAATGAAATTGATGTGATAAATAAGTGTTTTAATTAATTTATGTAGTTGTTGTGATCAATTAATTATCGAATTAATTAATAATATTGATATTCTTAATTAATTTTTGAAATCATTACTGGAATTTTTTTGATTAGTTAATTTTTTTAATTAATTATTTAGTTACACATGATTTTTTAATTATTGGATTACATAATGGGTTGTTGTGATATATATGAATAGTGATAATGATTGGAAACATGGAAATTAAAATATGTATTGTGATCATGAATGGAAACATGGAATATTATATGTGTTATAGAACAATGAATGGTAAAAGTGGAATTTATATGTTAATTGTGATAATGATTGGTAACATAATAATTCATATGTGTTATAGAATAGAGAATGGTAATAGTTGAATTAATTTGATAATTTACTCAATTAATGGTTACAATTCCATTCATGTATTCATTGAGATGAAGAATGGTAACTTGGATATTAACATGTATTATAAAAAATGAATGTTAAGAGTGGTATTTATGTTTAAATTAGAAAAAAAGGGTAAAAATTGAATTCATGTGTCGGTTGGGATGAAGAATTGTAACAATGGAATTCTATGATATGATATCTCGTGCGTATTATTTGGGCTCTATGGTCACATAGAGATTCACTATTAATTTCCACCCTTACACTATTGTTTTAATATTGTATTTTATTGATAATTACAATTAGAATAATAAAATGAACATTATATTTGACTAAAATATTTAATTTTTATCATTGAAAAACAACGAACCTTTTTTTCTTTTAAGGTTTTCATTGGAGGATGAGGTGACATTGAGGTCCCATGTTGATGTAGAAGAAAATATGAACAACTACATGGAATCCCAAGGATACATTTCCATTATTGTAAAAAGTATGAAAAAATATATTAATCCAAATGGGAAGACATTCTATGGATGAATCCAAAAATAATTTTCATACAACTAATATAAAAAAAATAGTCTAAATTCATCAATCTGGTTTCCCATCAAAATAGATATCTCCAAGTGATCAAAAGTACACGAATTCCGAATTTAGGTTTGGAATTTTGTTAATATCCCCAAATATGGATATCCAATCAACCACAAATTTTCTATGGAGGTATTAATGAGGCTAGAAAACAACTATAATCATTATACTGAGCCATGATATGGTTGTTTACTAGTCCAAAAGTGAGATACAAGTGGTATAACCAAAACCGAGTGCCCAAAACCACCTCCGATTTTGGATATAAAAAGGAACCATGGGAACCCCATTTGAAAGTTATACCATGGAGTGAATTTATACAATGTTATAGTATCATAGGATTCCTCTCTTAATCCTAGAAGTTCTAGAGACCCATATCTTCATATGGGAATCAAAGGATTAAAAATGTTATCCAATCAAGATTCCTCCCCTCAATGTCGGTTTAAATTGTTAGTGTTCATTACGGGGGAGCTACACCGATGACAAGGTAGTTCCAATGCATATATTATCTAATATTTAGTATTAATTTGTGTTTTAAAACATATCATTATATTTATATTACTTTATTTCACAGTTTAATTCTTATTTTGATATATGTGAATGGAATTCTATTAATTTCAAACTAATTGATGTTAGGTTTTTATTGTGTGAGTTGTGTTGTTCCGATTAGAAAAAAATACTTTTATTCACACCATATTTGAGAATTAAATTTTTTTATATTAATATGACATGAATATGATCTAGTCCTTGTCTATACGATTATTATGTCAAGGTTAGTTTAAATAGGCAATGATATAAAATAATTGAATGAAGTCACGATTGTGATTAATTTCAACTATATACAAACTTCAAAACTAAGTTAAACTCTAAGAGTGACAAATATTATATGGGGTTAGTGTAATATCAACAAATAGTTTATCTCATATTATTCAAAATCCACTCTGTTTTTAACTGTTAAACACTTTAAATTAAGTTATTTTCATTAAACATTTTTGAACCCCCCCCCCCCCACATTTTACAATTTTGATCAAATATACACACTATAAACCTTTAAAATCATCTTGAGTTATGGAATAGGGTAATTCCTAGACTATAAAATCATTTTTAAATCATAATCAATCTGACATGTCATGAAAATGCATTCAATTTTTTTTCTATTTCTGGTGAACAAAACTATTTTTTGTAAGTGTAATTTATAAATTTATTTTAAAATTTTATAATTATTTATTTGTTTTATAATAAATCATTAAATATATATTTTTGTTATAATTTATTTCTTGTGTAGTTTTTATGCGTGATATTTATTACTCCAAGATATTTTCCACCTTTCAAACCAGAAATGGAGAGGATCCTACATCAGCGACATCGAGACACAGAAGACAACCCTTTAAAGGAGGATACACCATATCTTCCTATTTTATAAACCCATATTCATATGGAACAAAAACAATAACCGATCAGAAGATTTATAACAATGTTTAAAATAATAAAACACTAATATATCTATCCTTGACTAATGTTCATATCAAAACCATATAAATTCAAATGCAAGGAAATGCACCTAATTTTGACCTAAAATTTGGTTGGATTCTTTTATATCCAAGATTCATTGGACACTTTTTAGAATATTCACCTAATTATTAATAATAATTTAACATTATTCGTTCAACATTAAAACCTGAAAAAGTGGATAAAGAAAAATCTCATGGAATTATCATTATCATTAGAAGGCAATGCCAAATTTTTCCTTTATTTTGTTACTTACCCATTTTGAGGATTGGATAAAATGAAATTCATTTTCATGGATAAATATTTTCTAGCCTCACGAACTAACACAATATGAAAATAATTATTTCGAATAATATAATATCAAGGGGAAACACTTCATGAATTCACAGAAATATGTAAATGGATTTTTTTTAAGTTGACCAAACAATAAAATATCTTATTGACTATTAATATTGTATTTTTATTATGTTATAATTCCTATTGATAGAAACATTAATAATGTTATTGTAGGATGTGTGCTAGTTGATAAAACCCCAACTTTTGTAAAGGCCATTATTGAGAACATGACTCAGAAAACTAAAAAATTCGGTTTGAGGCCTTGTATACAAATTCATGGTGTCCATGAGGTGAAAAGTATTGAATTCAAGAATAAGGTGGACACAATGTTTGATGAAGTAAGTATACTTATTTGGAAACATGATCTTTCCTAATGGAAATCCCAATCATATAATTATATAAAATGTGGTATATGTTCTTCCAAGACCCACTACTTTGACCAATTCCCTCAATTAAGAAAAACATTTCATAGTTGTCCAATAATCATTCTAGCCATCCCTATAACCAATCATTTGAGTAGGAACCTTATTTTCTATCCAACACTAGGTGTAAAAAAACTATGCCTATAGTCAAGGGGGTATTAAAACCAACCTCAAAAACCATGAAACAAATGGCGAAGAGTGTTCAACCACGACAACCCATAAACCCTCAACCACCCAAAAGGAATTTCAAACAACCCCCTGAAAAAAATGATCATATCCAAGATGAAATGTTGAATAAAATTGCTTCATATATTATTCAAATCTATCAATACACCCATGCATCCATATAATACATACAAAATTAGGCCAACATTCCATATTAGTGTAGAAAATGTGATGTAGTGTTTTAGAAAACTATCCTCTCAACCACCAGTCAACCCTTAGGATAATTTAAATATATGTGGGATCACCCTTAGTTGTGGTACAAAACTTAAAATCCATGTAAACTATCCATTATATACATCCTCTCTATAGGAAACAACTATCCCAACCATTGATAATGGTCCAAGAATATAAAATCATTTTCTTAAGAAAAATAAACCAAATTAAAGAGAGTGTCTATTGATGATAATCCTAGACCAAACATTCCAATTAGATTTCTCTAAATTTCCTCCCATAAATGAAAACAGAAATTGATCATTAGAAATAAATCATTGAAATTTTTAATTAAGTATTAGTTAAAATATTATTGATAGATATAATGATTCTAATTAAATGATAATCTATGCTTCTAAAGGAAATTTGTACCCAAAAAATGTGAATTTGAGGTGATAAAAAGGTAATATTAGGTAGTAATGTATCAAAATTGATAGATCCATCACATCTAACTAAATTCCATAATCCTGGAATAATCTTGATTCTTTGCTCAACATTGTTCTTTCCCAATGTTATTCTGGATTTGGGAGATTCTACTAATGTGATGCATCACTCCATTTGCTCATCACTATAGGTTGGGGGATAGAACCCTATTAGAAATGTTGTGCAACTAGAAAACCAGATTACTTTATACTTTGATGTTGTGTTAGAGTATATTCTTTTGAGGTGGGAAATTTTAATTTTTCTTTCTAATTTTTATGTGCATAAAATGGAAGATGATATGATGAATGGACACACCCCAATTATATTAGGGATTTATTTCTAGAAAATAGCTAAAACCATAATTAATATCTATAAAGGTAAATTATCAATGGAGTTTTGTGGTTAAATTGTCCACTTCAACAACCATGATTCCCTAAAACACCCCTAAGAAGAATATTCTTCTCTCCCTTTATTAACTAAATTTATTTACTCGCTTCCCCTAAAAAAATATTTTTCCCCTGATCTCATTTTATAGTTTTTATAGTTGATTGAAATTCTATGTAATGATTCATGCATCAAATTTTGTATTGATTTTGAAAAATTTAATGTACGTTTGTTAATGGATGATTTCTTGAGCATTTAGGATCACATGACCATCAATAAAAATATGAGGCCTATAAAATCGAATTCTAAATCTGAGAATATTTGCATTTAGAATTTCGATGAGATTATTGAGATCCCACTTTCACAATAACTCCCATAAATCCAAAATCTACATGAATTATAACACAAAAAACTGCCTCAAGATTTAAAATTCTTTTATCTTTAGAATGGAAACAAGATGTCTATCATCATTTTTATTTAACTCCCTCTAGAGCATGAATTGTGTCATCTAGATCTTTTAATAAGGTATAAACAAGAATTAGGATGGAAACTAGTTGAAATTATTGGTAATTGGTCATCAGTTTTCCCACATCATATATTAGTATATGTAGGAGATAAACCAGAGAGGTAGGCTCAATTTAGAATAAATTGAAACGTACAAAACATTTAAAAAAAGAAGTTAACAAAACTATTGTATTTTATAATCATTTAGCCCAACTCTAATATCATGTGTGTAAATTTTGTTCATGTGATTCCATAAAAATGGTCTTATAGTAGTTTAAAAAGGAAAAAATGAATTGGATACATCTTATATGAATATTAGTTAGTTTGTCTGTATAGACTTTCTCAAACTAAACCAACACACTTGGAGGGACCATTTACATTGAAGATCGTTGATGAGATGCTTGAGAGGCCAGTGGGGAATTCCCACTAATGTTTCTTTGATGCATATTTTGGATACATTCATATCTATATTTACCATGAGGATTATGAAAATACAACCTTTATATTCCCCATCGACACATTTTCATATAGAAGGATTCCATTTGGTCAGTGTAATGCTCATGGCACATTCCAATGATGCATGGTTTGTATTTTTTTATATTAGATGGAAGATTGCATAGATGTTTTCATGGATTATTTCACTGTGTATGGTTCCTCTATTGATAAATGTTTTATTAGCATTTTTTCTTTCCTATATCACTATATTGATATGTATATCATATTAAATTATGATAAATTAAATTTCATAGTGCAACATGGTATAGTTTTTGGCCAGTTCATTTCTAAGGATGATATCCAATTAGATAAAGAAAACGTTGTTGTTATTTATTCCCTAACATTCCCAAAAATGTTTCTAGATGTGTATTTTAACATAGGTCATAATGGACTTTAGCATTATTTCATTTTGAAATTGGTAATATTTCAATTCCTCTCTCTCAATTTCATCAAAAAAGAAAAAGATTTTATTTCAATAAATAATGTGAATAAGATTATTCAAAACTGGAATGGAGTCTAACATCACCCCTATTAATCCAACCAATTATTTGGTATTTACCATTTAAGCTCATTTGTGATTCCTCTAACTAGGAATTTGGGGATATATTATCAAAATGGGTTGATCGATCTTCACATGTAATTGACTATACCCCATGTACAATGGACCCTTCCCACAAAACCACTCTACAACTATAAAATAATTCATTTCAAATTTGTTTTCCTTGGATAAATTTATGTCATACATTTTATGGTCCAATGTAATTATCTTCTCAGACTCTGCAGCCCTCCGATATCTCATTAAGATACCATAATACAAACGACATCTCATTATAAATATTCTCATACTTTAGTAATTTATCTAGATATTAGAGATAAAATAGAGGATTGAATGTGTTGGTTGACTATATCAGTAGGACCCCCATCCCCAAACATTGACACATCGAATTGTATTCTAAAAAATGACATGTTCCCTAATTATAAATTGTACTGAGTACAAGTTGTTATTCCTTGGTATGCTAAAATTGTTAATTATTTTGTAACATCTTCCATTCCAGATTATTTCAAATATAAATATCCTAATCTTATAAAACATGAGTATTATTGGTACATTTGGGATGATCCCTACAATTGGCACACATTTCATGATCATTTCCTTAGGTTTTGTGCTCCTAATAATGAGTTTGAGACTACTCATTAGGTCTTCCACACTCACGCTAATGGGGGCCAATTTGGTCCCTAATGGAATATTCGCAAAGTCCTTAATTATAGTCAATTTCGGCCAATATTATTTTGGGATGAAAATATCTTCTGTAAATATTTTTTTCATTGACAAATAATGGGTAATGTCTCTAAAATAAATGGAAAGTCATAATAACCATTTATTTTTAATGGAATTTTCAATGATTGGGGCACTGAATTTATGGGACCATTACATAATTCATTTGGAGTCTTGTAAATTGTTATGGTAGTAGATTACATGTAAAAATGGTTAATGGAATGATCCAAGAGGACTGGTTATTCCAAGAGAGTTATAGAATTTTTCAGAACTGGATTTTCTATAGGTTTCGATTTCCAAGGGTCATCAATAAAAAACAGGTTTCTCATTTTTTTTATCCTAATAATGCCATCACTTTCCCATGGGTTGGTCATAGAGTGTCTAATACGTATCACCCTAAAAATAATTGATGGAGCTTTTAGAGAGGTAAAATATATTCATGAAAAAGATGTTTCGCTCAATTGTAAATTTTGGAGTCTTAGATTCAATGATTCAAAATGGGATTATCATAACTTCTTTAAAACTCCCTTTGGAATGTAATCATATTAGATTGGGATTGGAAGTTTTTTTCATCTCCATATTTTGATGGATTATTGGGCCTACCAGGGAATCAAAAAAATTTAATTTTAATCTCTCTGGTTCATGTGCTGAAAGGAAGATGTAAATTTAGGAGTTGGAGGAAATTCATAGAAATTCATATATTAAATCACAAATCCAAAAGTATAAACCAAGTCTATCAATGATAAACGCATCCATCATCATCATTTCATCATTAAAAAGAAGGTCATCCATTAAAATGCAAGGCTGAAGTTTCATCAAGGTGAGCATCATTCACACTAGTTTGGCCCATAAACCTTTACTAATGTATACACATTTTGTGTTGTTCAGCTTGAAAATGAATAGACCAATCAAATGATTATTTTCAATGGTCTGCGGTTGATACACATTCACCAATCCATTCTAGATTCCCTGATGGAGGAACTCCATGTGCAAGAAGCAAAATACCAATGATGCACAATAGTTTTTATCCTTCCCCACCACATTATATTTTTTTAAAGTGAATAAATTGCACACTCAATGTGTGGGGGTGGGTATATACCTAGTTTTGTTATGAAATTTCAACATCATTCTTCCTTTTATGTTTTTTCATATCTAAATTGCATTTCTCCCCATGCTTTCCTCCTTCACTATTGTGAAAAAATATTAATTATTTATGCTCAATCCATCATCGTCATCATGTAAATTTTTATTCAAATGAAATAAAAGATACAAGTTAGAAAATGACAGAAAAATTAGTCCAACGATTGAAAGAGACTAAGGGGGTCTAAAATGGTTGAGACGTAGGGCATCACCTTTGATAATATTAACAAAATCCACCATCAAGATATGATGATCTTGGATGACTAAGCATTCTAGAACAAGAATATCCATCGAGGCTATGTAGTCTTCCATCTTGTTCCCCTCCCGCAAGGTACGAGAAACCATGATATTATCCCTAAGAAAGACACAATATTTTCTAATATTCTAATGAATAGACCATGAAATATGTCCCACACCATTAAAGTAGTTGTGCAAGAGCATAGAGTCCATTTATGCTTCCCTGATGAACATTCTTCTCACTGTGCAAATTTTCAGACCATTGAACATGGCCATGGCTTCTTCTTCAATGGAAAAACCCTAACCAAATCTAATTGAGAAGGCCATAATGACAGATCCACTATCAACAAGGATAACCCTAACACCAAAAGGGAAACTTGAAACACATGACCCGTCATTGTTGAGTTCATTCCCGGTGAAGGGGGGTTCCAGCATACCCAGTTTCCCAAGTAGTTGATGTTCCCTAGAGGAGAGTGGAGAGGACAATAAATGAAGTGCTTCAAGAAGGGATCCTCTCTCCATTTATCCATAACCCTAACCAAGTCGATGAGAATTATTTTAACCCTGAAGATAATTAGGCGAACATTCGAGACTGCCATATCATGGATCCACTTATTACGTGATTTCCCCATGCAAAGGTACCATTCTTTCATGATTATATTATGGGAAGACCTCTTCAATCCACCATCACCCAAACCATGATACCAATGATTGGGGAAGGGATGACTGGCCATGATCAGTGTGGAGACAGTAGTAAAATCAATGAAAAACCCCGAGAAATCATGAGCCCACTCTTTTTCCAAAAATATGTGTCTTGAGCTCTCCACCTTATGCTACTTACAAAAAACAAATCTACAAAATAGAAAATTTGAAAACACCTAACATTATAATCTATGGGAAGAACTCTATTTCTGATTCTTCATAAATAGAAGAAAAACATTAAAGGTATACTCTTGGATGAAAGGATAGCATTCCATACCTTCCAAAGATCTTCATCAAGATGGTCAGATGGTAGTCTCATGTCGTGAATTTTTCAGAGGATAAAGGAGTGAAAATAAAACTATCTGGTTATGGGAGGAGCTCTAGGAGGTTTCACAGATCATATTGGGTGTTGTTCCTGACAACCATGATTAAAACCGGGTACTAGAGGGGGTCCATGAAGGAAATATTAGGGGCTGGGTAGAACGAATATTCAATGATCTCCCCACTCCAGTTATGATGCAAGAACAAGACTTTTCCTATACTAATGATCCAATGAAAATGGAGCCTAAGTGCATCTATGACAGTTCCAATCTCAATCTAAAATGCAGGAACACGACTTTCTGAAGAAACCAGATGACCTATTAAATTACCTTGCATGGTGAACCCCCATAAGGTACGATTCTCCAACACATCCCATGCTAGATTAGTATGCAAGAATTGTATTTTTACCTCAAGTCTTCTAACTTTAATCCAACCCAAAATAAATTTTCATTCTATCTTGTTCCATGAAACTATGTGCCTTTTTCCCTCCTCTTTGGGGTTCCAGATGAAGTTTTCAAGAATTCTATAAATGTTTTTAATGACAGAATTTTGAACCATAACCGAAGAGATATAGTGGATTAGGGTGTCCAATTGCACACTGTTTACCAGTTCTATTCGCCCACCGAATGATAGGAGAATATTTTTTCAATTAGGAACCCAATTATTGATTCTTGTAAGTGGGGGATTAAAATTAAAAAAATGAAACCATATTGATGATAAATGGGCCCCCATGTATCCATGGGAAACTCAAATCTCTCTATGTCTAATATGTGTCTCACAGTAAAAATACGGATCGAAGGACAGTTGAATTGAATGTAAAAACTACTTTTTGGTCTGTTAATAAGCTGGCCACTCCACTAAAGATAGTAGGCCGGCATCATGATCATTCTCTGAAATGACCTACTCACAAATTTTATAAAAATAATAGTATCATCCCGGAATATAATGTGGGACACAAATGGTGACACTATTCCATTACCATATAGAAGGATATATCTATTTTTCAGGCTTCTGTCAATGAGATGACTCAAGACACCCCGAGCGATGATAATGAGACTTGGGGAAATAGGGTACCCTTATCAATGACCCAGCATATACTTTAAGAATCCATAGGCATTTCCCAAAAAAGATATGACAAGACAAGAGGACAACAAAGATATGAAAAGAATTTCAATATTCCAAGGATAAAATACCGTACCTGCCAAACTCTATTGATGAAACTCTATTATATAGGATCATATGATTTGTTCATATAGAGCATGAAAACTGAGTTAGCACCACATGTTTTGAGGTTGATATCCCTTATCATTTCATGGGCCAAGGAAATAGCCCTTGGATAGATCAACCCTTAACAAAAACATGTTGTTCCATTGAGATCCACTGGGGAAGATAAAAATATATCCTAGATTTGATAATACTATCGAGAATCATGTATGGTACATTGCATATTGTTATAAGACGGAAATGGAGGATTGGTGTAGTATTTTGGGACTTGGGGATGAGAACTGGGGTAAAGGCACATGTAACACAAGGTAGATTACCACCCTAAAACATGTTTCAGATATCCACAATCAACATAGTGTTAATAACCTCCCATGAGGCTCTATAAAAGGTGGCAGGAAACCCATCTGGACTAGCTACACTATTGTGATTTAAATTCATCATATCGTCAATGAAATATTTATCTTAAGGAAGGCCACCCATAAAATCATTATCATGGGGAGAAACACTGCTAGATATAACATCAACGATATCTTTAGGTTCGCTCAGATACCCTCTAGGAAATTGAATATTATGACCTACAAAAAGATCCCTATAGTGTGAGTTATTCAAAGCACCAATGAAATCCCTATCATTGTTGAAGGACCCATCCTCAAGCCTTATATTTTTTAATGAACCATATCTTCTCCTTGATGTAAATGTGAAAATAAGAATTATTCTTGCCCCACATATTTCAACCACATGGTCCTTTTTTGTCTCCTTGGAATGGAAAACATACTTTAGTAACAAGTCTGCAAGGATATCTTTTTTTCCCACTAGATCCTCAAAGGTGTAATCATCCCAAACATCTTACAGGCGCCATTCAGGGAGATCAACATCCTGAATGGTGAAATATAAGTCCATATCCTGGGGAGGATGGTCTCGTGACCACACCTATAGCCTACTCTTGAGGTGACTAAATTTTTTATGAATAAATGTCCATGAGTACCCTTAGATAGGATCACTCCAGGTCTTTCTAACCATGTCAGGGAAACCTGGAGCATCGTCCCAAATTCAAGAAATCATAGGACAATATCGATTAAAATTCTCATAGGAGAGACATATCAGAAGTGGTGAATGGTCTGAAATTCCACAAACCAGATGAACCACCCTTTAGTAAGCATACATGGAAAGATCCAGTCGGTTTTCCAATCATCTGTCCAAGAAACTCCAGGATCTATGACCTCTTCTTTGGTTGTTTCACAACATAAATATATCCAATGAATAATCAAGGTCCAAAATCCTTTTTCCAGCCATGAATTGGTTGAAATCAAGACTATCAAATCTAGAAAAAATAACTCATCTCTTCCTCTCATCCAAGTCTTCCACGAAATTATTGATACCACCGAAATGACACGAGAGATTACCCATGTAAATAATGATGAGCTCATTCAACAGGATCACCCTCTATTGGGGATCACATATCATGTAAATGAAAGAAACAAGAATGATATGGAAACCATTGGTCATCCTAACAGTGATAAAATGATCTCCCACCCCATACAGTTCAACATTACAGGAACTATTGCATAAGTTCCAGATGTGCCTATTATTAGGATCTCCATTGAGATAGCCATGTATCTTGAGTTTCATAGAAAAATCCCCAATCTTTCTTAGGTTTTTTTTTGTGCTCGAGAATACCAAACAATGAAATCATATGCTTTATATCCTTAGAATCAACAAAGTCTGTTTTAACTTGGGCTCTAATACCCCTAGAATTCAATATAAGGATAGGAATCATTGATCGAAATGGGTTCTGGGATTCACTCCAGAACTCATTGCCTAGAAAAATTGGGTGTGCTGACTCACCTTCATGCTTCTTGAGTGAGACCTAGTACAATCTATATTTTTCATGGACAAAATATCAACTGGGGATTAAGGTGGGCCATGATATGAGTAGAAATCCCTTCACACTTTCCCAATGATAAATCATATCCTCACCATGAACCATCCAAATTCTAGGGATCATAGACCCTCTCCAGTCCCACATATATAGAGGAGTATGGGGATAAAAGAGGGTGAAATATTTTGACCACATAGAAGGAGGCTGAACCGTTGGAGAGCTCGGAGAAGAAGGAAGAAAATTCCACATTATATCATAGTTAATGATCACATTATTATATAAAATTATTCACACTTTATCAAAAAAATTGATGAAAAATTAATAATATAAATTATTTAAAATTCCCACTGAATTCCCATATTTCAAGTTGTTTTTACATTTTCAAAAAAATATCTTGGATAAAATGTGTATTTGAACATGTATATTATATTGAGGTGTTATATTTTAATGTAAATTTGTTTTTTTGATGATGATATAGATGTTTTTCTCTTTTTAAAACATTTGAGAAGAATTGGGCCCTTTGTGTGAGTGATTTATGGGAAAACTAGGTCACATAGTACCTACACATATCATTCCACCAAAACATGATGTTTGAATATTTCTTACATAATAGAAGGTTAATATAACTATTGATAATTTTTATCTACTTTATAGGATAATTTTTCCATAGATCCATTCCTTATCCAAACTTTTTCATTTCTCTATGAGATTGATATATTCATGTGTTCATATTTTTCGTCTCTTGTACGCCCTACAAAACTAAAATTAATAATTAATAAGAAAAAAACGACAAAATATGGTTTGTGACTTAGGAAGGTAAATAAACCACTCTTCCTCAACCTTTTATCTTATTATAACTATATTTATTAGTGATGTGGGATATCAAACAATGGTTTAGGGGTGATTGTTGGATTTGTTTAATGTATAACTTTTGAGAAAATAATAATAATTTATAGGAGTGATAAAATGTACACCATATAGGGATATCATGGTCGGGTTCATAAGGGTAGACCTACATGAATGCTTAAGTGTGTGGGTCTTAGTAATTGATTGCAACTGATATAGGGAAGGTTTGGTGGATTGAATCATTTAAGAATAAAATTTTAAAATAAATTATATTTACTAGATAGATTTTGGAAAGAAATGAATGAAATAGTTGTCACACACACACGAACAGTTAGTTATATGGTTCAAATTCTAATTCGATGCTCATTTTGGTATCTTGTATCTATTTTAATTTAATTCTTATACAATCTTTGAGAAATACTTTTCCATTTCTATTAGTTATAAATCGTTGGTGTGGTTTGAGATTTTTTCACTATATATTAATGATTTACAGTTTCATTGAATGTTAAATCTTCATGAATCTAGTAATAACTACATGTATCATTTTTCATATGTGATTTTTCCAATGAGTGAAAATGATTTGGTGGTGGCTTTGATCGCAGAGAGATTCACTATATATTTCCATCCGCATACCACTATATTAAAATAGTTTTGTATGAAAAAAATACAATAATTAATCTCACTTCATGTTTGATTAAATAATTTAATTTTCATCACCATTAAATAGAAAAATGTTACTTTTTTAATGATTTAATTGTATAAGGAGGTGATTTGGAGGGCCAGAATGATATAGAAGGAATATCGGTTAAACTTCATGCAATCCCGAGGAAAACTAGACAATGTTGTAAACATTAAGATATATACGTACATTCAAATGAGTCGAAATATTTTGGAGGATACAAATGTAGTGGGATACAAATAATATCGTGAAACCCAATCTAAATCATCAATGTAGTTTCTCATCTAGATTGATCTATCCAATGGGCCGAATTGACAGGAATTCAAAAGTTAGGTTCAATATTTTGTCAATATATCCCATTAATGGCATCCATATTTGAAATGGAGATTTTTAAGAGGCCTTAAAAATTACTATTTCATATTAGTCGTGATATGGCCTTTTACTACACCAAAAGTGATATATAACTAGTATAACAAAAATTGGGTTTCTAATACAACTTCCCATTTTGGCTATAAAATGGAACCTTGCGAACCTCATTTGAAATTTAGGACCATGAGTGAAGTGACTTCATTTTGATGTTATATTGGAGCCCAGTGATCATTGTGCATAAGAGCACAACGATGTCCATTCAATGAAGAATCACTATAGATAAAAAAACCCACCATTTCTAGAAGGTAGATCTAAAACTAGAGGATTTATCGATATACGTTTCAATTCCTAAAAACAATAATCACATTCTTTTGCCCAAATGAACTTAAAACCTTTTTGAGTTCACATAGTCATTGGACTATATATCCATGAAACATTCTCAACAAACCTCTGGTAATAACCTAATAAACCATGAAAACTATGGATCTGGGTTATATTTGTGGGTCTTGTCCATTCTTTGACAACATTTGAGTTGGCATGATCAATAGTTATTACATTTTTTTTATAAAATGTGACCAAGGAAGGAAATATTCTATAATGAATACTCACACTGGCTGAATTTCCCACATAGTTTAATTTTTTTATGGTTTTCAAGTCTACCCTTAAATTACATTCATGCTCCTCTTTAATTTTAGAACAAACCAAAATTTCATCAATGAACACAACAAAAAACATATCCATGAACTCATGGAAAATTATATTCATAAGATCCATGAATATAGCAGGTGCATCAGTTAAACCAAGAGGCATGACTACAAATTTGTAAGGATCATATCTTGTACAATACGCGGTATTTGGAGTGTCTACATCCTTTACATTCACCTGGTGGTACCTCAACACCAAATCCACCTTCAAAAAGATATTGAGCTCCCTAGAGCATATCAAAGAAATCATTTATATGAGCCAAATAATACTTGTTCTTAATAGTGATGTTATTCAATGATCTATAATCTATGAAAACACTCGTTGTAACATCTTTATTTTATCAAATATTACAGGAGCCCCAAATGGTGATGTTCTAGGTTGAATGAAACATTTATCTAATAACTCCTGATATTTCTTCGTTAACTCCAAAAGTTCAATTTGAGCCATTCCATAATGGGTTTTAAAAATTGATTTGCATAAGAAACTAAGAAAAAAGTAAATTCAACATCTTGATTAGGTATAATTCCAAGAAACTCAACAGGAAAACATTAAGATAATCTTTTACCACTAGCACATAATTTATCAGAATAGTTCTTTTGTTTTCAGCAATATGTGCAAGGTAACATTCGTTTCTATCTTTTACTAGTTTCTTAGCTTCCTGATATTTTATCAAATGTAAGGGTTCATTCTTGTACACAAACTAAAAATCATTCTGAAATGAAAATTCTTTATCTCTTCAATCAATCATAGCTTGATAAATAAAAATCCAATCCATTCCCAAAATTACATCAAACACAACTATAGTAATAATAAGAAGGGTTGAAGGTAGATTCTTTCTGTGCAAAAGTATAGGAATGTTCATATAATTTATTTTTGTCTCGACATTTACTCCTTCAGTTTTTACCATATGTTTAGTATTCATATCTTGATATGGAATTCCTAATTTACTAGAAAACTTCTCATAAATGAATGAATATGTAGACCCTGAATCAAACAACATATTGGAATAATCTGAATAGACAAACATTGAACCTGATACTACAAAATTTGACAGGAGAACATCTACTGAAGTAGTTTTAAAGAATTTCAGCACCCCTTTTTTCTTGTATTCAAGATTTATTTCCTTGGTTGGGTTCATTTTTGGACACTCATTTTCATAATTACCCATTTCATTGAACATAATACAATTTAATGACTGTAAATCAGATATTGTCATACCATTACCCTGATCTTTTTCAGTGTAAGTATGAGCTTTATGTCCCAATTTACCACATTGGTAACACTTACTAGAATTCAAAAGACATTCCCCATGATGATTTTTACCACAATTTCCACAAACAGTAAACATAAGTTTCTTACCATTATACTTTTTTAAAAAGTTCATACCTTCTGTCTGCCACCTTGACCTCTTATACTGTTGTTTTTCAAAGAAGAAATGATCATTGATAAACTCCATTTCCACCTTTTGTGAACATCAAACAAGTTTTTCATATCTATTAAACTCACGAGAATCTAAATCCCTTCGAAATATTGGCTATAATCATGAGTAAAAATGGATGATTTTATTAACAAGATCTCATGTGAAATTTGGGGAATACCTTGCCAGTCATGTGAATTTTGATTCATAAGTATACACTAAGTCATCCTCCTAAATCTATTCCAGGAATTTGTTTCCATCATAAGATGATCCACCTGAGGGAAAAAATTCTCATGAAACATACCATTGATTTCTTCCCAATAAATAGCATCCATCTCACCACTATCCCTAATATTTTTCCCCATCAACCACCACTGATCAGCTTCAACTTCAAAATGGTAAACAACGAGACTAACCTTTTTATATTCTGAATATCCCATGACATCAAAAATCATTCCAATTCTTTAATCCACCCATCATCTATCAAAAGGTTAGATGATCCTTTGAAAGATGTCATATGATGCCTCTAGAAATCATCCACTACTGACATGTTCCTCTATGGTTGATTTGGATGATCTCATTCATGGATACCACCACCATTTATAGTCCAAGTAAATTGTGACATCCCTATAACTAATTGTTCATTTCTGATTCCAACCATATCAGGCTGTTGATTTGGAAGGTTGTTTTCCTCCAGATGTGGTCCCATTATAGCTTCCCAAATTCCTCTGCAGAAAAATATTATGAACACAAATATATCTTAGGTGAAGCAACATGTAAATCTTTATATGTTATCATTTCAATATTAACATAAAATAATTTATGGGTATTAATTTAACAATACCCAAACTCCTAAAGATATCTAA
Source organism: Viscum album (assembly GCA_963277665.1). Classification (NCBI taxonomy): domain Eukaryota; kingdom Viridiplantae; phylum Streptophyta; class Magnoliopsida; order Santalales; family Viscaceae; genus Viscum; species Viscum album. Next base: position 33,183,991 of record OY728159.1, read on the forward strand.
ATCGTCATCTGATACAAACTATAAATACCTAACATTAAACATTAACTAATCATGAATTAAATTAATAATTCACATTGATGATCTTTTCAGGTTTATATTTTTAGAGAAATTGGATGTAACTATTTCATTACATCTCAAAAATTACAAAGTAGACATTTCTACTCAGTTTCTAGTATTTTCATAAAATAAAAACTCATGAAAATAGTAATTTCTTGTTACATTTTTTATACAACATTACTTTTCTATGTTCCCATCCATTACTGTATTCATCATTATGTCGTGTGAAAAACATTTCAAAACATTGGATGAGCATAAAAATCTCAGAGATTGTTATAAAACAAATAGAGAAAACATTAGTTCATTAATACATATATAACACAATATCTTAAACATACCTTATGAAATCATAATATTTATATTGTAAAACCAAATAATAAGGTCACTTGTTGCATCCATAACATACATACATTTTAGCTTTCACAGCTACGTACGGAGTTACATTTGGAATACCCCTCACAGTATATTCCATAAATCAATTAGGAGAAACATTCATGTTTACCACCGTAACTTTTACTAATTAATTAGAGAGCTATCTTGGGCTCACCCACCGTAGGTTTATCATGGAACCACGTGTATATGTAAACAATGCACAAAAACCATAACATATTTGTAACACATAAAAGAAACATAAAGGAAAGATAAAATTTCCATATTTTAATCACAATATATCATTTAAATATGTTGACATAAAAAATCAATTATCAAAACCATTTTCAAGACCAAAATAAATAAAATAGTACATGATATTTATTTTCTATTTAAAAACATTACACCTTGTTAGAGAAGGCAACGATCAAATAAAACTCACGACGACGAAAGGGTCATTGTCACCACGCACGTTGAATGAAACATTGTTTTTTTGTCATTTCGTAAAATTCTTAGTATATAATTTTTTTTGAATAAAATTAAAATTTAAATAGGTTTATACAATGTATAATATAATTACTGTTATAAAACTAAATATTCCTCAATGAAAGGATATTGACAAGAAGTCCCTTACCTCGTGTTCGATTTGACCTGTTTGTTTTTTAATCTCTTAAATAATAAACTAAAGTTAATTTCTACTTGATAAATAAACTTTTTGATGTTTTTAATTACTATTAAAATCACTTATTATTATGTTATAAACATTAATTAATCATTTAAGTTAATAATGGTCATTTTTTCGATATTCTGTACTTGAGTAAAAAATGGACTTCTTATCGTTACAAGTTGTTCATGTGGTCAAAAGATCATTAAATAAAGAATGATATTCATTATTTAGATATCATATATAAAATATATATCAAGTATATAAATGTGTATATAATAGTACATAAAATTTGGAGGTATGAAATGAAATGCACCGTTCATGGAGACGGTAAGCTGTACGTATGCATGAACGCTACTTTCATTTATATTCCATATTTAATGGAACGAGAACATAATGATACATAGTAATATTATATTTCCGGTATCATATCATATATATATATAATCTCAGAGATTCCATCCTTTATGCATTATATATATGGCATGAACGAATCACATCACTTTGAGGGGGCGGTACGTCGCACTTCATAAAATGAAATTAGCACGTTTACCCAAAATAAAAACCATAAAGGTATGATATAAATGAAAAATAATGAAGCATAAATAAAACATAAAAAAATATTAATCATATATAAATTCAGTACAATTTTAATCGCCACCATGAGAGGTGGTAGGAGATAATTGAATAATCATCATTTCCTGAGGCGTTAGTTTTCCATCCATAGAAACAATATGTTCATTACCAATTAGATGGAGGTGTGTGTAAGGGTAGTTCTAATACTTCTCATAACAAAATCCTAGTATATTAAGAATACTGATGTTGTTATGAAAAATCAATAAAAAGAGTTTAGGTGTTGGAGAAATAAAATAAAAGAAAAGAATTTAAGAGAAACTGTTACCTTTAATTCGGTTAACTCCCTTTGGTTTGAACCAAGAGAACTTCTCGACGTGCCTTCTTCCTTTGTTAAGTCTTCTATGTAGAAGATATGGATCTTAAAATATTATTTGATTAGGGTTTGTAAGATCCATGGGGCTTCAAAATTGTGATTATTGGGTAAGATTTGAGGTCTTTTTATAAGGGGGAAATGGGCTCTATGGGGAAGTGTGAAAATATTATTTTATTATATAATGATTTTCAGTTTCTAAAGGTCAAAAACTAATTAATGTTTATGATAAGATGAATCATAAGAAAAATAAAATCATCCAATTAGAATTGGATTGGTTTTTTTATTTTTTTTTTAATTTTATAAAATTATTTATTTAAATATCTTATTAATGAGGTTAACACTACATCATTATTGTGTCATAAATAATTTTATTTATATGATGTATAAAATTTTTAAAACAATTACCATGATTTATCATATATTTTTAACTTTCCAAAGAAACTTTATAGTTGAAAACATAACTTATATATCCCTATGTAAAAAACAAGTTACTAAAAGATATTTGTTTATGTCATTTTTGCCTTTACTTTATGTTAAATAAAATAAAATGTCATTATCTCTCTTAAGTGGGTTCATGGGGTCCCAAAAATAGACCCATGTATGACCATGGTTGGATATTACTCATCCAATAAGGTTAGGACATTTTTAATGTAATTATTTATTATTGTGATATTCTTATTAACTTAAATTAACCAATTTCACTTTAACTGTAGTAAATAAAAGTCAAAATATAATATTCACCAAAAAATATTTTATTATTTTGGACAACATATTAATTAATAATAAAAAATATGTATGATGGGTTTTTATAATTTAATTCAAAAACACGGTAATATTTCATTTAAATGAATAAGTAATTTTTTAACTACATCTTAGTGGTTTAACTATTCACCAAAAATTGAAGTTAGTCAGAAAAATACCAAAACTTCCTAATAAGCTATATTTTATATTCCCAATTAAAAAATGTTGTCTATTTTACCATATTAAAAATATATAAGTTGGATTAATTAATTTAATATTAACTCTCATTTTCAAAATAATCCACAAGTTTTTATAGAATATTAACTATCAAAAGATTGACAATAGTTTATGTCCAATTTCAAAGTGAAATTAATTCCAATGTCTGAAATTGTATTAAATGGTAAAAATATAATCCAATTACTCTTTAAAACTCATTAAAAAAATCTACCAATATAAATAAATTATATTAAAAGGATGTTTTGAATTAAAATACAGTATTTTCCACTATTCTTCAAAATTGAATTTTATCAGGAAAATACTAATATTTTACACAAAGTGAATTTTGATAACCTGATTATAAAGAAGAATTTTATTTGGTCAAATAGAACATATAAAAGTGACAAAAAATAGATTTAATGAGGGTTCACAATCAAAAGGTGGTAAATCAACCTTTTAATACAAATTATTCTTAAAATTAGATTCATTCAGATTTTAGGCCTCTAACATTTATTGGATAAATGTAAAAAACATTGAAGAAACAAGTATAATAATATTGTAGTTAGTTCTGTTCATTCCTTCCAAAAAAACTATTAGGTGTTAACTACCATATAAAATAATAATATTATATTATTATTATGCAACGTAAAGTTTCAAAGAAACATGTTGTTGCGTATCAAGTATGCCATCAATCATACCAACACTTTTAAAGTAAAATTAATATTTAGATTACTAAAATATTTATTGAAATGAATACGTATTATTTCTTTATTTACATGGGATGTTACAATAGTCTCCCCATTATTGATATTGGATCCTCACTACTTGTCGATAGCCTCATGAATATGGGGAGGTGCGGTTGAGGACACATACCACATCATCTCGGGGCACCGAGGAGAGGCACCCAGGGTGAGATGTTATAATTTTACATAAGAAAACTATGTCACTTTGATAATGAAGTAGTATTTATTGAATATAAAATTAAAAGTTATTAATAGGATTTGACTATTTTATTTTCATTTGTCAAATATGACTATTCTTTTAAATGAATGTCACATAGTCTAACCTTGGTTGATAATTTTATAGTAATAATTAATGTTTATAAGTAGTAATCAAAAGGGAATACTTAATACATAAAAGATATTTGATGGCCACAACCAGTTGAGATGTGTTGTTTGGGCCCATTTTTCAGAACATGTGAGGGAGGATTCGTCATTAGGGTTCTCCCATGACCATGCTCAAGATAATCATCAAAAGTAAATCATGAGTGAAATCACATATGAGAGAAGTTCATATTAGTGGATATTACCACTCGGTTGATGTAAGACAACACACCACACGAAACTACCACCATTGCACACCTTACCATTCATGTGTGTATATATGCGTAATAAGGGGTTATGTTTACAGACCATAATTATTTAAATCTAAATTCCTTTCTATAAGTAAAATGTTTATTCCAACAATTCCTCATAATAATTGTTTTTTAATAAAATATATGTTAAGTTGAGATGAATTTGATAATTAACATTTTGGATGCGAATAATAAAAAATTTTAATTTTATAAAAAAATATATAATTATTTATTGTAATCCAAGGTATTATGAATAGAATTTTGTTATTAAATTTTATTTTAAAATAGATTTATTTAAATTATAAATTATAAAATATTATTATAATGTCCTAGGAAATTTTTTATAAATGTCATAAATTTATCTAATCTTTAAAAAACAATATTATTTTTTAAAAATAAAATATTTTTATATTATAAAGTTTAAATTAAAAAAATTGTAGAACATTTATGTCAAAATAAACATCATTTTTGAAATCATCATGTCATATTACATATAGTGTAAACTTATGATAATTTCATAAAATATATTATATTTTCCTGAATGGTAAAACATACATATTTAGGGTTTCAATGTATATTGTGACTTCATATTAATGTCATAATGATGTAATAATTATTTAAACAAAATGCAAGACATAAATAATTTTTTTTAATATTATGTATTTTAATATATTTTATTCAATTTCTAACGAAATATGTTACCTTACATGTCTGAAAAACACGTTCTCTTTAAAACATTACATTCTGTAAATAATACATTTCAATGCAAAAAATACATATTTTACAAATAATTTCAGTTATGGTGGATTAAAATAACAAAATCATTTACAGAAATTTCTAAAATCATGAGAAAATATTATGGCTAAACCAATAGTTTTTCATTTTCTATAACCTAGTGTTCCAAGAAAAATATTTGGAAAATATTTTAAATATCCTCCACTTCTCCTATAAATAACCACCAATTTATCCATTTACATATACTCCAAATCAATCCTCCAAGAATTTCAAGTTAGTTTTTCTCATATCGTGTGCCTTCATGGTTTTCTCAAGCCCCCCCAAGTCTCTGACTTCATGTTTTAGGTACTACACTTCTGGTTAAGGGAAATCATCACCTCCTTTCCATTCACATTTCCTTTTTAAATGGTATATCCTATAATTTCAAAAAAAAAAATCATTTTCTACTTTATTTTATACCATTATTTTTTAAATATTCTATTATTAATAGTATACCCCTATCCCATCCCTTTTATCAGTTTTAAAAAACAATGTTTTACACCCTCCATAATGTATAATTTTCTTCTAAAATCTTTATTTTTTGATGTGAAATTCAATTTTTCTTTTCATTTGAATACCCAAACCACTTATTTTTTAAATGGAATTAAAATAGATTAATGATTAATTTTTATTCATACATTTACAAATATGTGACTAAAATTTCCTTTTATTGGTTAAAAATGATGTAATAGTAATGTCTTCAAAGCACTTTTGAATGTTCTGATTTTGATACGAAACACTTTCTTTTTCCATCATTATTTATTAATAAAAATATTATTATGATCTATTAGTCTTACATTAAATTAAGAAATAAGAATGATTTTCCCTTAAATCACTCAAATTAATTAGTAATGAATTTAGTCTTTATAGATAACATGTTTTATGATAGCATTGTCAATAACAATGGTAATTTCCATATAACAGCTCAAGGTGATTAATATTGGTGATAAGATTATGAATGTATAATTTAATTATTTTAGCAAGATTTCCATGTTATTATTCATGTTCTTTTAGTTATGGTATTCTTATTTCTCAAGACTTATCTTTACATTCTATGTTTTTATTGTTATGTATCAAAATAAAATGTTATATGACTCTATTGTTAATTCACTTACTGAGATTCATGCTCAATCATTTACATTGATGTATATCCCCATGTTATGAGATTTATTAATTATAATATAGGTTTAACCAATGAATATGCATTTCAGGTGGATTTCGAATAATGTTATATATTTTTATGTATTATGTACAATTTCCCAATAAACTAAATATGAAAAGATAATTTGTTTTATACCATGTAATAAAGAGTTATGTAATATAGGGAGAGAATTACACAAGTTGTATCAGAGGATTGTTTAGTTATTTGTGGAAATTAGGATGTGAAAATTTTAAGAATAACCCTCGGGGTAGTCTTAATATATGGAAACATCATTGTATTTTGGTGAGCACTGTATAAGCGGTTTCTGAGAAAAGAAATCATTTTCTATATATGAAAAAAGTGGATATTACTCTAGAAGAGATTCATCCATGGGTAAAACCTAAAAACACATCCTTGATCTAGACTCAAATGGGAACTGATTCACAACAACTAGCCTAGCTACACTCTCGGTTTAACATTCTTATGAGGTATGTTTGGTTAAATCCATGATTTTACGAACCATTATAAAGGATATATAGAAGAATTAATTTTCAATAGAAAGTATTATTAACAAATTTATGAATGACGTTTTATGGTATAAAATACCATTAAAATTATATGTTTTTTAAAATTGATAAGTTGTCACAAAGGATCTCTTATTTTAGAAAATGGAGAGAAATAGGAAGAACCATAAAAATAATGTGAGAAATAGATGCCACACTAATAGAATTCTTGTTTATGATGGAACATAAAAATGTATGAGAATAATTAATAAACTAACATGAGTTATGAAAAACAAAATGAATCACGTCGAGTGTTCATATTCACCTAAAAGGGGATAACTTTTTGTTGATGCCATAATGTTTCAATGTCCATCATCTTTTAGTAGATCTTCTGACCCATTTATTACTGAAAAATGTATATGCACTATATAAAAGATCTATTTTGTACACTTTTGAACAATGAAAGAGAATGTAACCTTAGTAGTTAACCACTTATAATGAGAAGATACTTTGTGGTGGAAACTGATTAAAAACATGATTCCAAGAAGGGTGATCGAAGCAATATATTGGGATGATTTCAAAAAAATATTTTCCAATATATATTTCCCCTATTAAATGCACACGAAAATAGAGAAGGAATTCAGGGTACTTAATTTAAAGGAAACTGAATATGTTGGAAGATATGAGATAAAAATGACATTAAATTCACGATACACCTCAATGTTCATTATATATCCTAATAGAAATAAATATAGATTATTCTTTTGACTGAAACCCCATATTTGGGTAAATTTATCCAATCATGATTATAAATTATTTTAAGAAATAGTGTGGCGTTCATTGATGGTTTGACTAGATTTTTAAGAGATACATTGGTCAAATAGATCAAATTTAAATAAGAGTGCTAAGGATCAAAACTCAATGGGAAACATTGATCATGAAAGGTGTGGAATGAAAGTGAAGAATCCCAACAAATGTGGGAAGAAGAGTTCAGGGAACTAATTACATCGGAGTGGAATGTACTATAACTATATAAGATATGTCCATATAACTAAGACCTATTATTTTCAAGTGAAGCCTTTACATCTCAACAATAACGTCAAGGGGAAGATAGTTAAATCCCAACAAAAAGATAAATTCTTCAAGGGGGATAACAGGGTAACTTTTTCATTGAAATTAAAATTCATAAGATAATTTATGGGAACAATCGTAAACCTCATAATAGGCCATGGGAGAATGTTCATCCTTTTTCTATAACAAAGCTAATATTGAGGCATTAAATGATGTGGTGGAAAGTAAAATCATTATTTTCTCAATGTTGGTAACTAATTTATTTGATTCTAGTTTAATAAATTCCATTATTGCATCCACATTTTAAAATAGAATATGATGAATTCCTAAAATCCTATAAGTATAGTTATCTGCCATTACTACTATTGTTATTATCCTATAATCAGTTCTGTATAAGAAATGTAGTATTGACATTGGGGAGCATAATATCATCTCTAATATAGTAGTAATTCACATGGTGTAAATTGATAATATACTAGGGATGGATTGTCTCTCAAATAATAACGATATGATGAATTACAGAAGAAGGAAAATATCAATAGTCTTGAATGGAAAACACATTGTTATTTTTGAAGGATAGATATCCCTATAACATCCCAGGTAAATAAAGAATAAAACATTTTCATATTTATTAATATTTTCGAATTAAATTTTAATTTTACTTTAAAGGGGTTGCTATGTTCGATAGCGTACCTGATACGCAACAAAGAGTTTCTTTGAAATCTTACGTTGCACCCTAGTAATAAAATAATATTATTTTAAATGGTAGTTATCATGTAGCCTTTGTATTGGCTATAATGAATATAAATTACTAAAATATGATTATATTTATTTGTTAAATGTTTTTAAATTTATCCAATGATGGATAAATGCTTAAAATATGAAAAGAATCGAATTTTAGGCATATATACTCTAATTTTCACTAAAAGGTTGAATTATTGCATTTTGATGGTGAACCCTCATTAAATATAGTTTTTGTAACCCTTATACATTCTATTAGTCCAAATAAAACTCTTCTTTAGAATCGGGATTGTAATGACCCGTAAAATTCAAGGGAAATTTTTTATTAATTTTCTTTAGAATTTTACAAGGGCGCGGTTTCAGACGGCACCTGATTCCGAGGCCCGGAGTGCCCGGAATTAATTTCCGAAGTTTGGCTCGGGTACGTTCAGTGAACGAACGAGCAGGAATTCCTAACTTTTGATCCGGTGCTCGGAATTGAAATCCGAGGGCACCGATGAACTCGCAGCGCCGATATTCACTTAAAGAGACCTTTTCGGGAGTTGCGTTTGTTGCGGGTTGAAAGTTATGTTTTGGGGTTTTCAGTTGAGTTAAATAAAATTTGTGTAAGACAAATTTTATTTTTAGTTTGTTAAAATCCTACCAAAGGGGGTTGGAAGTGGGACCCACACCCACTTAACCTCCCTTGGGAGGATTAAGTGTGGTGGGGTCCACATGAACCCCTAGACTTTTCATGTTCCCTTAATCCCCTCTTAATTGACTTAAGTTACTTAATTAATTATGGGAGTTAAACTCTTTTGAATTTCAAACATTTGAAATTCTTTTGTGTTATGTGTTAATAAGATAAGATGTAGTCTTATTTTATTTTGAGTTCTTTGTTTGTCTTCTTGAGAGCTTTTGGAGAGCTTCTTCTTCATCTTCAAGCTATGACGAAGAACGAAGAACGCTCAAACTCCGACAAAGAACGACGCATCTCTTCTTCGTCCTCGGTGTCAACAAGAGGGAACGCCGCTTCCTCTTCGGACCTTCTTCGTCGGCATACGAAGATCCGCCAACGACGTGTCTCTTCGGGCATATCTCTTCATCAACGGATTTGACGAACGACGACCGCGACGCCTGACCTCCGCGACGCCGTCTTCCGCGGAACGTAGACGAATCTTCGAATCTTAAACCCGAGGTAGGGGTTGTTGATTCATTATTTATTCATTCCTTTTCTTGAACGTGTATCTCGCATATCTAACTTGAGGCTTGAATGTTTAAGTTAAGTTATTTATTTTTAACGTGAGGGGGGCCGGACCGCATGAACACGGCCGAACCCCCCTCCATCGTTCTTGTTTAATTATTTTGCGGAAGAAAGCAAGTGGCGTGGTGTCGTCGCACCACGCGGTTGATCGTGCAAATATTTTTACGAGGCGCCGTCACGCCACGCCGGGGTAGAATCTTCAAGAACGCGACGCCGTCGCGCCGCGTTGAAAAGAATCAAGGCACGGCAAAAAGGGGCGCGGTGCCGTCACACTGCGCCGGATGACGAACGCCGCGGCCGGTTCCGGGCCGCGGCGGGACGAGGAGACCGCGGCCGGTTCCGGGCCGCGGCGGATGAGAAGACCAGCGGCCGGGCCGCCGGCGTCGGAAGCCGAAGGAGGGGACCGGAAATTCCGGTCCCGTTTGAGACAACCGGCCGGCCAGCTGGCCGGCCGGATGTCTTAAAAACCGGGGGAATTAATCCCCCGGCCTTCACTTAAAACCCCCCTCTTTATGAGGGGGGAGCGGTTTCCACAGGGGGGGCAGGCGGCTCCCCCGGATCCCCTTCAAAGCGGGCCCCCAGGAGGGGGGCCGTTGTTTTACAAAAACGGCGAGGCAAAGCCACGCCGCCATCCAAGAAATGGGGGCTTGATTGCCCCCGCGTGCGCTGCCTCCTTGCAGCGCCAGGCCGCCGCGGCCCGCCGCGCCGCCGCGCCGCCCAGGGGGGGGGGGGTCGGGCCGGGTCGGCCCGGACCCGGACCCCCCCGTTTCGAACCAGATTTGGTTTATGGCTCATAACATGAGCCTCGGACCTCCGAATGACGAACCGTCTGCGGAAACGCGATCCTTGGATCGAGACGGTCGTTTCGGTATATCGCACTCAAGGTTTCGGGTTACTTTGAGTTCGGCCGGGTTGGTTCGTTAACGAAACCAACCGGGCCTTCGGAGCGGAAACGCTCATATCTTGAGCTACGGACGTCCGATTGACGTGCCGTCAGTCGCGTAGTGTTCCTCTTAGTGAGACGGATCTGTTGGCATACTCCGCCCGAGGTTTGGACGCAGGTGGAGTACGGTCGGGTTGGTTTAGCCTTAAAAACCAACAGGGCCCCGGAGACGAAAATGCCAATAACTCTCAGACCGGGCGTCCGATCGACGCGCCGTCTGTTGCGTTGAGTTCCTGTTGACGATACGGAACTTTTGGATACATCAACTTCGGTCTTCGTGACAGTTGATGTATCAGCCTCTCGGCTCGTGGAGCGGACCCTCCGTACGAGCTTGCTGTGTGCGGGAACCCTAGTGCTGGCTGCGACTGTTCTACTACTACGACTGCTACTGTGACTGCGACGACGACAGTACAGAGATCCTGTGTGGATTTGACGACGTCAGTACAGAGATCCTGTGTGGATTCGACGACGACAGTACAGAGATCCTATGTGGATTCGACGACGACGACTTCAGCACTCAGCGATCCTACGTGGATCAGTGCTACAGGTCCTGTGTGGGCCCGATCCTGTGTGGGTCCTTGCGCTCATCGGTTCTGTGTGAGCCAGCGCCTACAGGTTCTGGGTGAGCCCGATCCTGTGTGGGTCTTCTGCGGGGGTTAGTTACCTATCGATCCTTCGTGGGTCCGACGACTTAGATGGATCAGTGATCATCTTTATCGTCCTTGAAGAAGTATACCTGTGTGAGCTGAATCCTGTTGCTTTCCTGTGTGGATTGTGTTGTGCAATCCTGTGTGGATTATGTTTTGCTTTCCTATGTGGAATACGTATACTTTCCTGCGTGGACTGAGTTGTACTTGGGCTCGGAGGTTGGAGCGTATTTTAATTGATGACTTAGGTATATGTATGGGCATATACCTAAGCAGAGTCGGTTGATACTTCGTAATTGTACCTTTCTTCGTGGTTTATCCTTTGTGGATTTTGAGAGACCTTCAGGGGTCTCGGGGTCCCTACTGAGTAGCTTATACTCACCCCTGCACGGGCTTTGCCCGCACTACGTTGTGTTGGTTGCAGACGACGGACAGCGTTGACCTTAGCTGAGGCTTGCACAGCGGGACGGTACCCGGAGGTGGACCACTGGGCGGGACGTGCACGGAGCAGACGGCGGGACCCGTTGAGCAGAGGAGCTATCTGTACCCACCCTTCAGGTGGGATTTCCAGTGGACAGCTCGGAGTAGCGGATTTTACTTTTCAGTTGATGTTTTTCCCTTTTCGAGTTGTACTTTACTTTCAGTTTGGGTTTGTATTCTGGCCCATTTACTTTTCCGCACTTTCAGTCGTACTCTGCTTGTTTAGTGTTTACTTTCCTCTTGTTTACTCTTTGGTGTGTGTTTACTTTTCAAAGGCAATGCCTTCCCTTTTTACCGGGATTTACGCCTTGGTGCTAGTCGCCAGCCCCTGGCCTATGGAAGGCGGGCTTGGGGTAGTCACGGCACGGACCCCGAGGGCGGGTCGTGACAAATTGGTATCAGAGGAGTTCGGTTCTACCGTGAACTCTGATCTTTTCTATGTGAAGCAATAATGTTTAGCGTATTGAGTGTGGATATCAGTCCAGGGAGTCCAGTGTTGGTGCGGCGGCCGACGTATCCGTACACCAGGACCATGACTTCTGATTTCCGACTTAATGCACGAAAACATTGATTGCGTGTGTGTTTCAAAGTTTTCTTTGTGATTACTTATATCAGCTCACCAGGTATACTGTTCTAACCGTGGCGCACCTGTTTCCTTTTCAGGATGGCCCCACGACGGCAGCCAGCTAGGGTTCCGAGAGTCGAGCGAGACGACAGCCCACCGAGCGACGAGGCCTCGGTGCAGGGCCCTTTTCCAGTAGTGGCACTGGCGGTAGCTCTACCCGCCGAGCCCCCGATGCTTCCAGCAGCAGCCGCTGACGATGCACGTCGCCTCAGCGCACTGCATGAGTTTCAGCGCCAGCGACCGCCCAGGTTTCGCGGGGAGACGGATCCCCAGGCAGCAGAGGACTGGCTGGAGGCAGTAGTTCGAGTGTTTAGGCTAGTGAGGACACCAGCAGACCTCATGGTGATCCTCGCTGCGAGCCTATTACATGCAGCAGCAGGACGATGGTGGAGCTTGATGCTCCAGGTGCACGATGAGGCATCTCTACTTTGGACGGACTTTGAGAGCCTCTTCCGCTCGGAGTTCGTCCCAGCCACCCTTCGTGCGGTGCGTATCCAGGAGATTCTACAGCTGCGGCAGGGCAGCATGACGGTCGCTCAGTACTCGGCGAGATTTACCGATCTCTCGCTCTACTCGACCGACATGGTACGGGACCCATTCTTCCGGGCCCGGACCTTCGAGCAGCGTTTGAGACACGAGATCAGGGCATCGCTGATCTCCCTCAGCATACCGACTCAGACAGGAGTACTGGAGCGGGCTCTTCTGATCGAGAGCTTCCTTGCTGTGTCTACACCAGCACAGCGACCCACCGCAGGGCGGCACGTGGCAGAGTCATCTGCAGCAGGCAGTCGACGGATGAATCAGGGGTCCAGACAGACCAGACCTTCAGGCCGACGATCTCAGGGCACTGGCTCAGCAGTGCGGGGCACACAGCGCGGAGCCAGTCTTACGAGAGGCAGACAGTGCTACTCGTGCGGCGGGCAGGGCCACATGGCTCGCGACTGCCCGACCCGTCGTGCCGAGGAGCAACAGTCAGTTGATGGACCACCGAGGCAGAGGCAGAGGGTCGATCGTGGAGGTCCGCAGGGAGGAGGCGGACGAGGCAGAGGAGCTGGACGAGCAGCCGGTGGTGGCCGACGCTTTGAGGCTCTACCACCACCACCACCAGGAGGTCCACCCCGACCACAGGGAGCTGGCGGGCAGCGACAGGCACAGCTCCAGGCAGCAGAGGCCTACGACCACCGCGCACCCGAGATGATTCGAGGTACTATCTGTGTCTATTCCACCCTTTCTGCAGTTCTTATAGAAACAGGAGCGAGTCATTCTTTCATAGCCGCTGCCCTTGTTCGGAGCTCGGAGATTCCGACAGAGCCGTTGACTCGATCCTTACGGCTAGAGACTCCTACAGGAGCAGACTCGATGATTACGCACTGGTGCCGGCAGTGTGAGCTTACTCTAGGAGGCGAGAGCTTCGGCTGGGATCTTCTTGTAGCAGCGTCGAGGCCTTACGACGTCATCTTGGGCATGGATTGGCTGTCTACGGTCCATGCACAGATTGACTGTTTTAGGCGCAAGGTGCGATGTGTACGCACCGACGGGAGCAGTTTCACCTTCACCGGCGAGAAGGGAGCCTTAGCAGCACAGGATGGACTTCCGCGGAGGAGAGGACAGCCCATCACTCATCAGTTGGCTAGCCTTATCCTAGGAGCAGTTGACGTGCGGAGTCCTGGTTTTCTTGCAGTCGTGGATCAGTTTGCGGACGTTTTTCCCGACGACGTTCCAGGGCTACCTCCTCGCAGAGAGGTAGACTTTTATATTGACTTGTACCCCGGGACAGCCCCGATATCCACTCCAGCATATCGGATGTCCCCCGCCGAGCTTCGAGAGCTACGGGTACAGTTGGAGGACTTGCAGGGCAAGGGGTTCATCCGACCCAGTGTTTCACCCTGGGCTTCCCCGATATTGTTCGCCAAGAAGGCGGACGGGAGCTTGCGACTTTGTGTTGACTATCGTCGCCTGAACTAGGTGACATTGAGGAACAAGTATCCGCTACCGAGGATTGATGACCTCTTTGATCAGCTCAAGGGAGCACGGTGGTTCTCGAAGATAGACCTCAGGTCAGGCTATCATCAGCTCAGAGTCAGAGACGAGGATGTGCAGAAGACAGCCTTCAGATGTCGGTATGGCCACTATGAGTTCTTGGTTATGCCTTTTGGTGTAACCAATGCTCCAGCAGTGTTCATGGCTCTCATGAATAGGATCTTTCAGCCATACCTCGATCGGTTTGTTGTGGTTTTCATCGACGACATTCTGATTTACTCTACGACAGAGGAGGAGCACGCCTATCACTTGCGAGTTGTTCTTGACACACTCCGAGAGCACCAGCTTTATGGTAAGCTCTCGAAGTGCCAGTTCTGGATACGTGAGGTCCACTTTTTGGGACACGTTATCTCTGAGGCGGGAGTTGCAGTGGATCCCGCGAAGATTGAGGCGGTGTTAGCATGGGAGCCACCCAGGAGCGTGACTGAGGTTCGTAGTTTCTTGGGACTATCTGGATACTATCGGAGATTTGTGCCGAACTTCTCCAGAGTTGCGGCATCACTCACAGCTTTGACGAAGAAGGGGAAACCCTTCGTGTGGTCAGACAGATGTCAGCAGAGCTTCCAGGAGCTGAGACAGAGATTGACTAGCGCACCTATCTTGAGGTTGCCTGAGGAGGGAGTAGGGTACGTAGTCTACTGCGATGCATCAGGGACCGGACTCGGATGTGTTCTGATACAGGAGCGGGCAGTGATCGCCTATGGATCACGACAGTTGAGACCGCATGAGCAGAACTATGCTACCCATGACCTGGAGTTAGCAGCAGTGGTCTTCGCTCTGAAGACATGGCGACACTATCTGATGGGCGAGCGCTTTACAGTCTTTTCCGATCATCAGAGTCTCAGGTATATCTTCTCGCAGAAGGACCTGAACCTGAGACAGCGATGATGGCTCGAGTTCCTCCAGGACTATGACTTTGAGATAGTCTATACTCCTGGGAAGGGGAACGTAGTAGCCGATGCCCTCAGCAGGAGGACGGGCATTCAGCTACTTGAGGAGGCGACAGAGCAGCTAGCCTCTTTGCAGATATCCTTCGTGGATAGAGATGGAGCAGCCTTTCTTCAGTCTCTCACAGTCACTCCTCCACTACTGCAGCGAGTCAGGGAGGCACAGCATGGGGACGCTGACTGTGAGACACGGCGTGCACAGATATCCTCGGGACAGGCACCTGATGGTTTCTCCCTTGGAGCAGAGCACGACATCCTTTTCAGAGGACGTACCATGGTACCTGTCGCATTGCGAGAGGAAGTGCTGAGAGAGTTTCACACATCTCCTTTGGCGGTACATCCTGGAGTGGCGAAGATGTACCAGGACCTCAGACGACAGCACTGGTGGCCGGGCATGAAGAAGGCAGTAGCAGAGTTCGTTTCTCGATGCCTCACCTGCCAGCAGGTGAAGGCTGAGCATCAGGTACCAGCAGGCTTGGTACAACCCTTGGAGGTTCCGGAGTGGAAGTGGGACGGCATATCTATGGACTTCGCGACTGGACTTCCACGCACTTCCAGAGGTCACGACTCCATCTGGGTGATTGTTGACCGACTCACCAAGTCAGCACACTTATTACCCATCAGAGAGTAGGGCTCGGTGGAGAGCTTGGGACGTCTCTACGTTCAGGAGATTGTGCGGCTCCACGGCGTGCCATCATCTATCGTCTCCGATCGAGATGCCCGCTTTACTTCCCGGCTTTGGAAGGGGTTGCAGGAAGCGTTCGGGACGCAGCTACGTCTTAGCACAGCTTTTCACCCTCAGACGGATGGTCAGACGGAGAGGACCATTCAGACACTCGAGGACATGCTCCGCACATGTGTCCTCGACTTTGGTCGTAGTTGGGAGGAACACCTACCCTTGGTGGAGTTCTCTTACAACAACAGCTACCACTCCACCATCGGGATGGCACCGTACGAGGCGTTGTACGGCCGACCATGTAGATCTCCTTTGTGCTGGACAGACCCTGGGGAGTCAGCACTGGTGGGACCGAAGATGGTCCAGGCCACGACAGAGAAGGTCCAGGTCATCCAGGAGTGGATGAGGACAGCTCAGAGCCGGCAGAAGTCATATTCTGACAGGAGGCGGAGGCCACTAGAGTTCGAGGATGGCGACCACGTCTTCTTGCGGGTCTCACCTCGACGTGGTATTCAGAGATTTGGCCGAGGCGGCATGTTATCTCCGCGCTTCATCGGACCCTTCCAGATTCTCAGCAGGATTGGTGAGGTGGCTTATCGCCTGGCTCTACCACCTCAGTTGCACCGGGTGCACGACGTCTTCCACGTATCCCAGCTGAGGAGATACGTGCACGACCCGACGCACATCATTGATCATGGGGAGCTTGACGTTGACGATGGGGCGACTTTTACGGAGGTCCCGGTGGAGATAGAGGATCGACAGGAGCGGGTCCTGCATGGGCGATCGATTCCTCTTGTGCGCATCAGATGGCAGCACGGGAATCTCCAGGAGAGCACATGGGAGGGGCAGTCTCAGATGCGTGCTCAGTACCCTCATTTGTTTCCCTAGTTTTTTTGTTGTATCTTTACGGGGACGTAAAGCCCTGAGGTGGGAGTAATGTAAAGACCCGTAAAATTCAAGGGAAATTTTTTCTTAATTTTCTTTAGAATTTTACAAGGGCGCGTTTCAGACGGCACCTGATTCCGAGGCCCGGAGTGCCCGGAATTAATTTCCGAAGTTTGGCTCGGGTACGTTCAGTGAACGAACGAGCGGGAATTCCTAACTTTTGATCCGGTGCTCGAATTGAAATCCGAGGGCACCGATGAACTCGCAGCGCCGATATTCGCTTAAGGAGACCTTTTCAGGAGTTGCGTTTGTTGCGGGTTGAAAGTTAAGTTTTGGGGTTTTAAGTTGAGTTAAATAAAATTTGTGTAAGACAAATTTTATTTTTAGTTTGTTAAAATCCTACCAAAGGGGGTTGGAAGTGGGACCCACACCCACTTAACCTCCCTTGGGAGGATTAAGTGTGGTGGGGTCTACACGAACCCCTAGACTTTTCAAGTTCCCTTAACCCCCTCTTAATTGACTTAAGTTACTTAATTAATTATGGGAGTTAAACTCTTTTGAATTTCAAACATTTGAAATTCTTTTGTGTTATGTGTTAATAAGATAAGATGTAGTCTTATTTTATTTTGAGTTCTTTGTTTGTCTTCTTGAGAGCTTTTGGAGAGCTTCTTCTTCATCTTCAAGCTCTGACGAAGAACGAAGAACGCTCAAACTCCGACAAAGAACGACGCCTCTCTTCTTCGTCCTCGGTGTCAACAAGAGGGAACGTCGCTTCCTCTTCGGACCTTCTTCATCGGCATACGAAGATCCGCCAACGACGTGTCTCTTCGGGCATATCTCTTCGTCAACGGATTTGACGAACGACGACCGCGACGCCCGACCTCCGCGACGCCGTCTTCCGTGGAACGTAGACGAATCTTCGAATCTTAAACCCGAGGTAGGGGTTGTTGATTCATTATTTATTTATTCCTTTTCTTGAACGTGTATCTCGCA
Organism: Viscum album; assembly: GCA_963277665.1. Taxonomy (NCBI): domain Eukaryota; kingdom Viridiplantae; phylum Streptophyta; class Magnoliopsida; order Santalales; family Viscaceae; genus Viscum; species Viscum album. The sequence goes on from OY728159.1 coordinate 33,202,050, forward strand.
TATCTATCTTGAGGCTTGAATGTTTAAGTTAAGTTATTTATTTTTAACGTGAGGGGGGCCGGACCGCATGAACACGGCCGAACCCCCCTCCATCGTTCTTGTTTAATTATTTTGCGGAAGAAAGCAAGTGGCGTGGTGCCGTCGCACCACACGGTTGATCGTGCAAATATTTTTACGCGGCGCCGTCACGCCACGCCGGGGTAGAATCTTCAAGAACGCGACGCCGTCGCGCCGCATTGAAAAGAATCAAGGCACGGCAAAAAGGGGCGCGGTGCCGTCGCACCGCACCGGATGACGAACGCCGCGGCCGGTTCCGGGCCGCGGCGGGACGAGGAGACCACGGCCAGTTCCGGGCCGCGGCGGAAGAGAAGACCGGCGGCCGGGCCGCCGGCGTCGGAAGCCGAAGGAGGGGGGAGCGGTTTCCACAGGGGGGCAGGCGGCTCCCCCGGATCCCCTTCAAAGCGGGCCCCCAGGAGGGGGGCCGTTGTTTTACAAAAACGGCGCGGCAATGCCGCGCCGCCATCCAAGAAACGGGGGCTTGATTGCCCCCGCGTTCGCAGCCTCCTCGCGGCGCCAGGGCGCGGCGGCCCGCCGCGCCGCCGCGCCGCCCAGGGGGGGGGGGGGGCGGGCCGGGTCGGCCCGGACCCGGACCCCCCCCCGTTTCGAACCAGATTTGGTTTATGGCTCATAACATGAGCCTCGGACCTCCGAATGACGAACCGTTTGCGGCAACGCGATCCTTGGCTCATATCTTGAGCTACGGACGGTCGGGTTGGTTTTGCCTTAAAAACCAAACGGGCCCCGGAGACGAAAATGCCAATAACTCTCAGACCGGGCGTCCGATCGACGCGCCGTCTGTTGCGTTGAGTTCCTGTTGACGATACGGAACTTTTCGATACATCAACTTCGGTCTTCGTGACAATTGATGTATCAGCCTCTCGGCTCGTGGAGCGGACCCTCCGTATGAGCTTGCTGTGTGCGGGAACCCTAGTGGTGGCTGCGACTGTTCTACTGCTACGACTGCTACTGTGACTGCGACGACGACAGTACATAGATCCTGTGTGGATTCGACAACGTCAGTACAGAGATCCTGTGTGGATTCGACGACGACAGTACAGAGATCCTATGTGGATTCGACGATGACGACTTCAGCACTCAGCGATCCTACGTGGATCAGTGCTACAGGTCCTGTGTGGGCCCGATCCTGTGTGGGTCCTTGCGCTCAGCGGTTCTGTGTGAGCCAGCGCCTACAGGTTCTGTGTGAGCCCGATCCTGTGTGGGTCTTCTGCGGGGGTTAGTTACCTATCGATCCTTCGTGGGTCCGACGACTTAGATGGATCAGTGATCATCTTTATCGTCCTTGAAGAAGTATACCTGTGTGAGCTGAATCCTGTTGCTTTCCTGTGTGGATTGTGTTGTGAAATCCTGTGTGGATTATGTTTTGCTTTCCTATGTGGAATACGTATACTTTCCTGCGTGGACTGAGTTGTACTTGGGCTCGGAGGTTGGAGCGTATTTTAATTGATGACTTAGGTATATGTATGGGCATATACCTAAGCAGAGTCGGTTGATACTTCGTGATTGTACCTTTCTTCGTGGTTTATCCTTTGTGGATTTTGAGAGACCTTCAGGGGTCTCGGGGTCCCTACTGAGTAGCTTATACTCACCCCTGCACGGGCTTTGCCCGCACTACGTTGTGTTGGTTGCAGTCGACGGACAACATTGACCTTAGCTGAGGCTTGCACAGCGGGACGGTACCCGGAGGTGGACCACTGGGCGGGACGTGCACGGAGCAGACGGCGGGACCCGTGGAGCAGAGGAGCTATCTGTACCCACCCTTCAGGTGGGATTTCCAGTGGACAGCTCGGAGTAGCGGCTTTTACTTTTCAGTTGCTGTTTTTCCCTTTTCGAGTTGTTCTTTACTTTCAGTTTGGGTTTGTATTCTGGCCCATTTACTTTTCCGCACTTTCAGTCGTACTCTGCTTGTTTAGTGTTTACTTTCCGATTGTTTACTCTGTGGTGTGTGTTTACTTTTCAAAGGCAATGCCTTCCCTTTTTACCGGGATTTACGCCTTGGTGCTAGTCGCCAGCCCCTGGCCTATGGAAGGCGGGCTTGGGGTAGTCACGGCACGGACCCCAAGGGCGGGTCGTGACAGGGATGTCCAAATTTACTTTGGGAAAATTTTTGGTATTTTTCCTATAAAGTTCATTTTTTAATGAATAGTGAAAAATGTTGTATTTTAATTCAAAATCACTTTTTAATCTAATTTATTTATATTATTAGATTATCTTTTGAATTTTTTTAACGTGAAATTATAATATATTTTTACCATTTAATCCAATTGTGGTCATTGGAATTAATTTCACTTTGAAATTGGATATAAACTTCTGTCAATCTTTTGATACATATTGTTTCATAAAAACAAGCTATTTGTTTTGACAACGGGAATTAATTATTAAATTATTTAATGAAATTTATATGTTTTTAATTTTTTAAAATATACTTCATTTTTGAATTCGGAATATCAAATATAGCTTGGGGTGAAGTTTTGGTATTTTTTTGAAAAACCTTAATTTTTGATGAATACTGAAACCACAAAGTGGTAGTTACAAAAACTGATTTTTTGTTTAAATGGAACATTACCTATTCTGTGATTTGAATTTCAAAAATCTAATATAATTTATTTTCATTAAGAAGTAAAATGTGGTTCAATGGGATTAAAATATTTTTTTGGTGAATAGTAACTTTTAAGTTTTTAATCGCGATTAGAGGTAATTAGTGTGATTTAAGGTATAAATAATGTTTTAAAAATATAAAATGACCTTGAAATATGTCCTACCATTATTGGATGTGTCATGGGAGAACACGAAAACCCATGGGTCTATTTTTGGGACCCCATGGAGCCACTTGGGTAAGATAATGACATTAATTCCTTATATTTAAAGTAAAAGTAAAAATGACACAAACATGAGTTGTTTTAGTAAAAAAATTTAAATGGGGTTATACAAGTCATAATTTTGAATATAAATATTCATTAGAAAGATAAAAATATTTCCTACATCATGATAGTTTTTTTATAATTTTTAGACATTATATAAATTAAATCATTTATGACACCATGATGATGCAGCAGTTACCTCATTATTTAACGATTTAAATAAAATTAAACGATAATGTAAAATCTGAGACCTAAACTTGTAAAAAACATATTATATGTGTGGATTTAAAACCCTTATTACATTATCCTCTAAATATATAATTTTGGGACCTTTAAAAACCGAAAATCATTATATAATAAAGTATCTTTTCTTAACTTTCCAAGAGTGTCCCCTCCTCTACTCTTATAAAAGTCCCCCACCTCTACCTCCATACCCACAACTCTAAAACTTTTGGTTCTTCCAAGGTCTGATAATTGTGTCTCTCCACATCCCTCTCCTTTTCCTAGAAGCCTTACCTTAGGTAAGAAGATCTTTAAGGAACCCTTTTGGTTCAAACCAAATGGATTTACTCGATTTAAAGGTAACATCTTCACTTGTGCTCTTTTGTTTTATTTTTCTTCTCCAACCCCTAAAATCTTTTTATTAATTTCTTTTGTAACAAAAAAATTTTCCTCAATATACTAGGATGTTTTTATAATATGTATTCGAGCAACACTTACACACAACTACATCTAATGGTTAAAGAACATACTGTTTCCATTGATGGAAAATTTCTGCCTCACAAAATGATGATTGTTCAACACTCATATAACACCTTCAAAGGTGGCCATTAAGATATCACTATATTTATATATGATATATAATATGATTTTGTTTTCCTTAAGATTCTGTATTTTTCTTTTATGTCATACCTTTAAGGTTTCTATTGTGGGTAAACGTGATATCTCCATTTTAGGAAGTGCAGAATACCGCCCCCTCAAAGTGATTTGATTCGTTAATACCATATGTGGTACGTATAAAGGATAGATTTAATGATATTATACATGGTACAATACTATAATTATAATACTATTATTTATCATTATGTTTTAATTCCATTAAATATGAAATAGAAATGGTTGTAGTGTTCATGCGTACGTACGGCTTACCGTCTCCATGAACGGTGCATTTAAATTCTTACCTCTAAATGTTATGTAATATTATAAATTCATGTTTATAATTGATATATATGACATATATGATATCAAAATCATGAATATAATTCAGTATATAATGGATATTTTACCCCATTAACAACTAGTAATTATAAACAGTCTACTTTTGACTCAAGTACCACTGATCGACAAAACGACCATTATTGTCATAAAAAATTACATAGTGTTCATAACATGGTAATAAGTGTTATAAAAGGAATAATGTACTTGAAAAAGGTTCTTAATCAAGTATAAATTAACTCATGTTTATTATTCAGGATGTTAAAGAACGATCGAGTCAAGTCGGACCCGAGGTAAGGGACTTCGTCTCAATCTACTTTCATTGAGGCATATTTTGTTTTATACTATACTTTCTTTTATACGGTGTATAAACCCCTTTAAATTTTAATATAATATAAAATTTATCTTTTTATATGAAGCATTTTACTAAACCATAAAAATGAATGTTTCTTTTAAAGTACACGGTGACAACGACCTTTTCCGACGCCGCGAGTATTATTTGGTCTTTGGCTTCCTCAACAAGCCATAATGTTTTTTTAAATGAAATAAATACCAAATACTATTTTATATATTTTTGTATTGAATATTGTTTAATATAATGGATTTGTTATGACAATATATTTTAGTGATATATTGTGATCGAAGTGTGGAAATGTTTTCATTCCATTATATGTTTTATGTCTTATGATTTTATAATGGTACTTGGACATTTGATGGGTGGTTACGTGATAAACCATGTGACGGGTGTTTCCGTGAATACCAAGACGGGTGGTTACGTTATAACCTTCAATGCATTGGGTATGGAAGTCGGCCGTATGGCTATTCTATTAAGTGATATGTGTGCAAGTTGACCGTATGGTTATTCTATTTAAGTATGTTTATGTCCCAAGATGCTTTTATATGTTATGTGTTCATTAAATGGGTTTTATGGAAATCGTTTGGTTAAAAAAGGGTAAGTAATGATATTTTATTCAGTGAGGAGTATTTATTACTCTATAAAGGTGAAAATTATTACTATGATAAAGTATTCATGGTTTACTTGTTGTATTGAAAAACTAATAGTTTTCCTTCTTTGTGTATCCCTTACTGAGCTTTTTATGCTCACCCTAAGTTTTTTTGAAATGTTTTTCATATGACTTAATGTGGAATAGGGTCAAGGATGGGATCAAGGAAAAGTCATGCTATCTAAAATATGGAACTAGAAATGTTTCTTTTTATGATTTTTTATTTTATAGAAACATAGTAGAAGTGTCTACTTTGTAATCTTTTGAGATGTAATAGTTATGTCTTAATTCTCTAAAACACTAAACCTGAAAAGATCCTCAATGTGAATTATTAATTTAATTCAAAATTAAGTAAGGTTTAAGGTCAGGGTCTTATAGTTGATATCATAGGTCGGTTTATACAACTTTAGGAGTTAGAAAATTGTTAAATTATAAATTAATTTATGGTATGATTGAAATTATATAGCATTTAAAGATTAACATGTTGCTTTGCCTAAGATATTTCTGTGTTCAGAATGGTTTTCTCTAGAGGAAACAAAGCAGCTATGTAGTGATGGCATTAGGAGGAAGACAACCGTCCAAATCAGCAACCTGATGTGGTTGGAATCAGAACTGAACAGTTTGTTGTAGTAATGGAATAGTTGAATTAGGTTATAAATGGTGGTGGTATCCATGCACGAGATCAGCCAGATCAACCGCAGAGGAACATGTCAGTGGTGGAACATTTCTTGAGGCAACATCCCCCATCATTCAGAGGATCATCTGAACTCGTGCTAGCTGAAGGGTGGATTAAGGCACTGGAAAAGATTTTTGATGTCTTGGGGTTTTTTGAAAACATCAAAATGTTAGTCTTTCTGTTAACCATTTTTAAGGTGAAGCAGATCAGCGTTGGTCGATGATGAAAAATATCAGGGATACTGATGAGATTGATGATCTTCACTAGGACGAATTCAAAGGTATGTTTCTGGAGAAATATTTTCCTAAGGTGGTTCTTCTTAGGATGGAAAAACAATTCCTAGAATTGAGACATGATGATGATTCTGTGGCTATTTATGAAGAAAAGTTCACTCGACTGGCAAGGTATGCTCCAATCTTTATAAGAGATCTTGATAGTAAAATCAACCATTTTTTACTCAGGGTTAAATCCAAGGTAATGAAGGGATTTATATTGTCGTGAGGTCAAAAGTTATGAAAAACTTGTTCGATGTGCGAAGAAGGTCGAAATGGAGTTTGCTGATGATCAGGTGATCTTTGACAAACAACACAATAAGAGGTCCAGTTGGTAGTAAAAGGGGAAGAATTCATCAATGAAACAAGGAAGTAATAAAACCAAATATCCATCCTGTGAGAAGTGTGGTAAAATTCATCTTGGAGAATATTTATCCAACTATGGAAAGTGCTTCCGGTGTGGTAAGTCTGGTCATATTTCTCATAACTGTAAGGAAGATGAACAAGTAGGCAATGAAAAGACAACGGTAAGATGTTTTAAGTGTAATGAAATGGTTCATTATGCAAATGAGTGTCTAACGAAGAAATCAACTGAGGGAAAGCAGCCAGACTACAAGAATAAAGGGGTGGTGAAATCCTTTGCAACTACTTCAGCATATGTTAGGCCATCAAATGAAGTAGTATCAGGTATACTGTTTGTTTGTTCAGATTATGTCAATGTGTTGTTTGATTCCGGGACTACACATTCTTTCATTTCTGAGAAGTTTTCTATTAAATTGGAATTTCAATCTCAAGATATAAATCCTGAATTTATGGTAAAAAACCCATAGGTAACATTGAGACGAAAAGAAATTATAAGAACCTTCCTATAATTGTGTGTGGAAAGAATCTTCCATCAAACCTTATTGTTTTTCCTCTAGAAGAGTTTGATGTTATTTTGACCTTGAATTGGATTTCTGTTTATCATGCTAAGATTGAATGTAGAGCTAAAATGGTTTCTTTTCAGAAATATTTTCAGTTTTTGTACAAGAATGAGCCCTTGCTTCTGATAAAATATCAGGAAGTTGAAAATCTAGTAAAATATGGAAATTAATGTTATCTTGCACATATAGTTGAAAACAAGGGAACTCTTCAGATAAATGATGTGGCAGTGGTAAATGAGTATCATGATGTTTTCCCTGATGAGTTTCCTGGTATTATTCACGATCGAGAATTTGAATTTACTGTTTACATTGTTCATGATTCGAAGACAATTTCAAAACCCCCTTATCGAATGGCTCAAGATAAGCATTTAGAGTTAAAGAAAAAAATGCAGGAGTTATTAGATAAAGGTTTCATTCGACCTAGCACATCACCATGGGGTTCTACAGTCTTGTTTGTTAAAAATAATGATTGTTCAATGAGACTCTGCATTGATTATAGATCCTTGAATAACATTATTGTTAAGACCATGTTTCCTTTTCCTCATATTGATGATTTGTTTGATCAGCTCCAGGGAGATCAGTATTTTTCAAAGATTGACTTGAGGTCAGGGTACCCTCAGTTGAAAGTAAAAGAAGCAGACCTTCCGAAGACTGCATTCCATACTAGATATGGCCACTATGAATTTTTAGTTATGCCTTTTGGGTTAACCAATGCACCTTCTGTATTCATGGACCATATGAATAGAATTTTCCATGAGTTATTGGATAAGTTTGTGGTTGTTTTCATTAATGATATTTTCATGTTTTCTAAAATTAAATAGTAGAATGAAAGACATATAGGAGTCATTTTGAAAACCTTAAATGAAAAGAAACTGTATGGGTATTTTATCAAGTGTGAGTTTTGGTTAAATTTTTTTTTTCCTTGGTCACATTGATTCAAAAGATGGCATAACTGTTGATCCTGCTAAAACAAAAGTTTTTGAAGAATGGCCAAGACCCACAAATGTAACTGAGATCCGTAGTTTTCTTGGCTTGGCAGGTTACTACAGAAGGGTTGTTGAAAATTTTTCACGGATATCTAGTACATTTACTAAGCTAACTCGGAAGGGTGTTAAGTTTATATGGACAAAATAATGTGATGATTGTTTTTAGGAGTTGAAAACAAGATCGGTGAATGCTGCTGTTCTGGAACTTCTTTCCGGGAATGGTGAGTTTGTTATCTACATTGATGCTTCTTTGAAGAGACTTGGTTTTGTCCTTATGCATAATGATCAGGTAATTGCTCATGCTTCACGTCAGTTGAAAACTCATGAGGTAAATTACCCTACACATGACTCGGAATTAGCTGCTATTGTTTTTGCTCTAAAATTTTGAGGCATCATTTGTATGGAGTAAATTTTGAAATATATACCGATCACAAACGTTTAATGTGTATATTCACTCAGAAATAATTGAACATGTGACAGAGGAGATGGTTGGAATTAATCAAGGATTATAATTGTACAAATTATTACCATCCGGGAAAAGAAAATAAAGTGGTCGATGCTCTGAGTTGAAAAAGTAATTTTTCATTAACCATGCTTCGTTTGGAACGAGATCCTTTGGTTTTTGATTTGATGAACTTTGGAATAGTAGTTGTTGGTGTAGGATGTCTTTTTTTTTTTCAGGTATCAGTGAAATCTTCTCTATCAAACAGAATTTAGAAAGGGTAGAAGAAATACAACGATTTGCAGAAAAAGGTAGAGCTGGTTGAGAAGGATAATTTTCATGAATTCAACATTGATAATGATTGTGTTTTGAGATTTGTGAAGAGATTATGTGTGCCTAGTGATTCAAAGTTTAAGAATGAGTTGTATTGTGAGGCTAATAGTTCCCCATTTTCAGTTCATCCTGGCAGTACTATGATGTACATAGATCTGCAGAAGTATTACTGGTGGGATGGAATGAAAAGATATATTGTTGATTTCACTGTCAAGTGTTTGACTTGTCAGCAGGTTAAAGAAGTGCGGCACTTACCGAAAGGGATGCTTCAGCCTTTACATGTTCCAGAGTGGAGATGGGAAAATATATCCATGGAATTTGTGGTGGGATTACCAAAGACAGCTAGAGGTAATGATGAAATCTGGGTTATTGTTTGTCGCTTTACTAAATCTTTTCATTTCCTTCCTATTCGAGATACATTCTCTCTAGATCAACTTTCTCGATTGTATCTTAAAGAGATAGTCAGGTTCCATGGAGTTCCCCTATCCATTGTATCTGATCGTGATCCCATGTTTACTTCTATCTTTTGGAAGGGCCTTCAGAAGTCGTTGGGTACTGAATGAAATTTTAGTACATCTTTTCATCCTCAATCTAATTGGTAGTCAGAACGAACAAATCAGAAATTGGAGGATATGCTATGTGCTTGTTCGATGGATTATCAGGGAAGTTGGGACCAACATCATTCTTTGGTTGAATTTTCATATAATAACAGTTTTCATTCCAGTATATAGATGGCTCCTTTTGAAGCATTATATGGGAAGAAGTGTCGAACTCCAGCTTTTTGGGATGAAGTAATTGAATGGAAGATGATGGGACCAGATTTGGTAAAAGAGATGGCATAAAAAGTTTAGTTGATTCAGAAACACATGAGAACTGTTCAGAGAAGACAGAAAAGTTATGCAGCCAACAGGAGGAAGGATCTCTCTTTCGAGGTAGGTGATCATGTTTTTCTCAAAGTCTCACCATGGAAAAGTGTAACACAATTTGGTAAGAAAGGAAAGTTGAGTCCAAGGTTCATAGGAACATATGAAATTCTGGAGAAAGTTGGATCAGTTGCTTACCGAGTGGCTTTACCTCCGAGTTTATCTCAGGTACACAATGTTTTTCATGTTTCGATGTTGAGAATGTATATGCCAGATCCATATCATGTTTTGAGCCCAGAGGTATTTCAGTTGGAAGAGCATCTCTCTTATGAACAACAACCAGTCCAGGTTCTTGACCGAAGAGAGCAAGTGTTGGGAAATAAGGTAGTTCACCAGGTAATGGTTTTGTGGAAAAACCATATGGTTGAAGAGGCAACCTGGGAATCTGAAAATTCTATGAGATATAAATACCCCCACTTATTTTGAAAAATATATAAAATTGTGAGGACACAATTCACAAAAGGGTGGAAATATTTAACATCCCAGGTAAATAAAGAATAAAACATTTTCATATTTATTAATATTTTCGAATTAAATATTAATTTTACTTTAAAGGGGTTGCTATGTTCGATAGCGTACCTGATACACAACAAAGAGTTTTTTGAAATCTTATGTTTCATACTAGTAATAAAATAATATTATTTTAAATGGTAGTTAACACATAGTCGTTGTATTGGTAGGAGTGAATAGAAATAACTAAAATATGATTATATAAGTTTGTTAACAGTTTTTACATTTATCCAATAAAGGATAAAGGCTTAAAATACGAAAAGAATTCAATTTTAGGCATACATACTCTAATTTTCACTAAAAGGTTGAATTATCGCCTTTTGATGGTGAACCCTCATTAAATATAGTATTGGTCACTCTTATACATTCTATTGGTCCAAATAAAACTCCTCTTTAGAATCGGGACATCAAAATTTACTTTGTGTAAATTTTTGGTATTTTTCCGATAAAGTTCATTTTTTAATGAATAATGAAAAATGTTGTATTTTAATTCAAATCCTATTTTTAATCTAATTTATTAATACTATTAGATTATATTTTTAATTGGTTTTAATGTGCAATTAGAATATATTTTTACCATTTAATCCAATGGTGGTCATTGGAATTAATTTCACTTTGAAATTGGACTTAAACTAGTGTCAATCTTTTGATACATATTGTTTCATAAAAACACGCTATTTGTTTTGACAGTAGGAATTAATTATTAAATTAATTAATGCATCTTATATGTTTTGAATTTTTTAAAGTAGAAATCATTTTTCAATTCGGAATATCGAATATAGCTTAGGGTGATGTTTTGGTATTTTTCTAAAAAACCTTAATTTTTGATGAATAGTGAAACCACAAAGTGATAGTTACAAAAACTGATTTTTCGTTTAAATGGAACATTACCACTTCTGTGATTTGAATTTAAAAAATCCAATATAAAATATTTTTATTAAGAAGTGAAATGTGGTTCAATGAGATTAAAATATTTTTTTGTTGAATAGTAAATTTTATGTTTTTAATCACGATTAGAGTTAATTAGTGTAATTTAACGTTAAAATAATGTTTTAAAAATATGAAATGACATTGACACATGTTCTAACCTTATTTTATATGTCATGGCCGACCAAGATAACCCATGGGTCAATTTTTGGGACCCCATGGAGCCACTTGTGTAAGATAATGACATTAATTCCTTTTATTTAAAGTTAAAGTAAAAATGACACAAACATGAGTTGTTTTAATAAAAAAAATTTAAATGGGGATATACGAGTAATGATTTTGACTATAAAGATTCATTAGAAGTATAAATAGATTTCCTACATCATGATATTTTTTTTATAATTTTTGGACATTAAATAAATTAAATTATTTTTTACACCATGATGATGCAGTGGTTACCTCATTATTTAACGATTTAATAAAATTAGATGATAATGTAAACTATAAGACATACACTTTTCAAAAACCTATTGGATGGGTTGATTTTGAACCCTTATCACCTTAAACTCGAAACATATAATTTTGGGACCTTTAAAAACTGAAACTCGTTTTATAATAGTGTCTTTTCATAACATTCCAAGAGTGTCCCTCCGTTCCTCTTATAAAAGGCCCCCAACTCTACCTCCTTAACCACACCTCTCAAGCCTTTGGTTCGGCCAAGATCTGATCATTTTGTCTCTCCACATCCCTATCCTCATCCTAGATGCCTTACCTTAGGCAGGAATCTCTTCAAGAAACCCGTTTGGTTCAAACCAAAGGGAGTTACCCAATTTCAAGGTAACATCTTCACTTGTTCTCTTTTATTTTATTTTTCTTCTCCAAATCCCTAAACTATTTTTATTAATTTCTTTTGTAACAACACCATTATCATCAATATACTAGGATGTTTTTATAATATGTATTCGAGCTGCACTTACACAAACCTACATCTAATGGTTATGGAACATACTGTTTCCTTGGATGGTGAATTTCTGCCTCACGAAACAATGATTGTTCAACACTCATATAAAACATTAAAAGGTGGCCTTTAATATGTCACTATATTTATATATTATATTTAATATGTTTATTTTTTCCTTAAGATTCTGTATTTTTTTATGTCATACCTTTATGGTTTCCATTATGGGTAAACGTGATATCTTCATTTGAGGAAGTGCAGACTACCGCCCCCTCAAAGTGATTTGATTCGTTAATACCACATGTGGTATGTATAAAGGATAGATTTAATGATATTATATATTATTAAATACTGGAATTATAATACTATTATGTATCATTATGTTTTAATTCCATTAAATATGAAATAGAAATGGAAGTAGCGTTCATGCGTACGTACGGCTTACCGTCTCCATGAACGGTGCATTTAATTTCTTACCTCAAAATGTTATGTAATATTATAAATGCATGTTTATACTGGATATATATGAAATATATGATATCTACATCTTGAATATAATTCAGGATATAATGTATATTTTACCCCATGAACAACTCATAATTATAAAGAGTTTACTTTTGACTCAAGTACCATTGGTCGACAAAACGTCCATTATTATCTTAAAAAATTACATAGTGTTCATAACAGGGTAATAAGTGATATGAAAGGAATAATCAACCTGAAAACGGTTCTTAAGAAAGTATAAATTTACTCTAGTTTATTATTTAGGACATTAAAGAACGATCGAGTCAAGTCGTACCCGAGGTAAGGGACTTCGTCTCAATCTCCTTTCATTGAGGAATATTTTGTTTTATACAAAACATTCTTTTATACGGTGTATAAACCACATTGACTTTTAATTTTATACAAAATGAATCTATTTCTATGAAGCGTTTTATTAAACGAAAAAAAGGAATGTTTTTTAACGTACACGGTGACAACGACCTTTTCCACCACCGCGAGTATTATTTGGTCTTTGGCTTCCTCAACAAACCGTAATGTTTTTTTAAAATGAAATAAATACCATATACGATTTTATGTAATTTTGGTATTGAAGATGTGTTTTTATAATGGATTTTTTATTTCAATATATTTTAGTGATATATTGTGATCAGAGTGTGGAGGTGTTTTCTTTCCATTATATTTTTTTATGTCTTATGATTTTATAATTGTACTTGGACATTTGACGGGTGGTTGCGTGATAAACCATATGATGGGTGGTGCCATGAATACCAGGATGAGTGGTTATGTTATAACCTCCAATGCATTGGGTATGGAAGTCGGCCGTATGGCTATTCTTTTAAGTGATATGTGTGGAAGTCGACCGTATGGTTATTCCATTTAAGTATTTTTATGTCCCAACTTACCTTTATATGTTATGTGTTATTTAAATGGGTTTTATGGTAATCTTTTGGATACAAAAGGGTACCTAATGATATTTTATTCAGTGAGGAGTATTTACTACTCCATAAAGGTGAAAAGTATTACATTGATAAAGTATTCATGGTTTACCTGTTATTTTGAAAAACTAACAGTTTTCCTTCTTTGTGTATCCCTTACTGAGCTTTTTATGCTCACCCCACGTTTTTTTGAAATGTTTTTCACAGGACGTAATGTTGAATAGTATCAAGGATGGAATCAAGTAAAAGTCATGCTATCTAAAACATGGAACGATATATGTTTATTTTTAAGAGTTTTAATTTTATTGAATCTTAGTAGAAGTGTCTACTTTGTAATCTTTTGAGATGTAATAGTTATGTCCTAATTTTCTAAAACTCTAAACCTGAAATGATTCTCAATGTGAATTATTTATTTAATTCAATATTAAATAAGGTTTAAGGTCAGGGTCTTATAATCCCAACCCGATCATTGTCATGAAGTTCCTCCTATAGCCTTATTGATTGATATGGATAGGGAAGTGGGAGAAGGAAATGAATGAATAATGATATAATGAATATGAAAATTCTTCATGAATATGTTGATGTATTTTCAGATGAGTTACATGGACCTCCCCATAAAAGAAAGGTATACAACTCCATTGAACTCATATCTGGATCCATGTTGATATCAAAGTATCTGTATATAATATAAAATGTAGATATGGATAAATTAAATAATCAACATAAAGATCACTTGGATATGGTTTTTATATGAACAAGTGCATTCCCTTTGGATGCTCTTTTTTTATTTATGGTGAAGAAGTATTGATCAATGCGGTTATGAATTGATTAAAGAGATCATAATGATATCACAGGGGAGAACAAATACCATATCCCACCGATTGATGATTTATTTGATCAGCTTCATGGGGCCAATTTTTTGTCATGCCTGACCTCCAATCTAGAAATCATCAACTGTTCCTTTAGAAAGAATATATTACCATGAATGGTTTGAATCAATATATAATCATTCTATGTTTAAATTTATACCTTTGGATTCACTAATTATCCTTTTATATTTATTGATATTATAAATAGAGTATTTAAGGAATGCTTTGAAAAAATCATTCTATTTTTTCTTGATGATATTTCAGTATATTCAAAAAGATATTAAGATCCTAATGATTATCTAAGGGCTATATTGGGAACTGTAAGAAAGGTTATTCAATTTGGAAAATTCAGAAAATGTGAATTCTGGTTACAACATATTTCAATTTAATGTCACATTAGGACCAATCAAGGAATCTTAGTTGACTCTATAAAGAAAAACGTTTTTGAAGAGTTACCACTTCCTACAATAATAACTGAGATGTAAAATTTCCATATATTATCATGATATTATATTCTGTTTCTGAAATTCAATTACAAAATTCTAATTCATTAACCAAGTAAACATGTATAGGGGATACGTTTATGTTGATAAATGAATGTAATCAAATTTTATAGTAACTGATGAATAGATTAGTTACTGCACCTCTATTAAATCTACCCTCTTTCAGTAAAGTATTTTCTATTAAGAGTGATTCATTTATAAAAGGGAATAGGCTCATCCACATGAAAAATGACAAAATTATTTCTTAGGAATCATGAATGTTGAAGCCTCATGATTAGAATTATCCTACACATGACTTGGATCTAGTTGTGGTTAGTTTTTCTCTAAAAATATTTAGGTACTATAATTATTGGGAGAAATGTGATATATATGCATACCACCAAATTTTTATGTATATATTATTGAAACAGAATAAAACATGAGACAAAGAACATGGTTGGTAGTTCTTATAGACTATGATTGTACAATTCATTATCACCATGTAGGATCAAACAATTTTTCTAATGTATTTTGTAAGAAAAACCATATTTTGTTGGAAATGATGTGGATTAAATTTGATTATTTGATTAATTAAATAGTAAAATTGGACATGGGAATCATAAGGGATGGAATATCATATAAATAATCCAAAATAATTTTTCAACCCTCATTACTAGAGAAGATCATGAAATATCAAAAAGAGGAGTCTTGTTTCAAAAGAAGATAGATGCTACGATGAATGGAATGTTTCATGAGATCAATAATGATAAAGAAGGTGTACTATAATATTTTAGAAGACTATGTGTCATATCTATATCAAACATAAAGAAGTATTTGATGGATTATGCTCATAGTTTAACATTCTATAAAAATCTTGGAAGAACTAAAATGTATAGGGAACTCCATACTCATTAATGATGAGATGATATTAAAAGGATGACTACCAACTAAAATATAAGGTGATTGGTATATAAATGATTGTATGAAAAATGACCACTTCCTAATAGTGTTTTGAAGCCACTACACATACAAACATATAAGTGGGACGATATCAATATGGACTTCATCACATGCCTCCTAGGAACATCCAAAGGAATCATTTTGATATGAGTAATAGGGGTCTCTCTCACCAAAACTACCCATTTCGATACAATTCATGAAAATTTCAATCATGAAAATCATTAAAAAATATACAAAAATGTTTTTTTAGGGTTCATGGGGAGAAATATTCTATAATTTATGATCTTGAAACAATGTTCACATCAAAATTCTGTATAAGTCCCCAATATTCTCTCAATACTGAATTGAATTTTACTACGACCTATCACCCCCCAAATTGATGCCCAATATGAAAGGACTATTCATACAATTGAGTACATACTGGGAACATGATAAATAGAGTTTAAAGGTGTACGGGATAAACATCACCAATTACCTTATTACCCATACAACAACAGTTTCCACTAGAGTATTCTAATAGAACTATATGTAGTGCTAAATGGAAGAGATGTATAACTCGTACTTGTTGTGGTGAAGTTGGTGAAAAGAAATTTCTTGGGCCTAATCATGTTCAAGATATGGCATGAATGGTTCATTCCATTGGGAAACATATAAATATTCCTTAGAGTTGGAAGAAGATTTATATTGACAATCATAAAAGTGACTTGGAATTTGATGATGGGGACAATGATTTCCTTATGATATCATTATAGAATAGAGTTATGTTGTTTGAAAACAAAGGAGAGTGTATCCCTATGTACATTGGCACCTATTAAATCCTTGATCTCATAAAATCATAGGACTTTTGTATATAACATCCACTGAATATTTCTAAATATCATGATGTTTTTCATGTATCACTCTTGAATATGTACATACCTGATCCCTCACATGTGTTGAATCCAATGATGATCCAATTATAACATGACCCCTCTTATAAGAAAAAGTGGGTGAAGATGTTGATTCATATAAATAAGAATATATAAAACAAGACTACCCACCTTCTCACTGATTTATGGGGGGGACCATAGATAATAAGAAGTGTTGTGGAAACCAGAGGATACAATGAGAAAAAAGTAACCTCGCCTTTTTGCAAACGAGATAATGATTTGAAATATCGGGGATGAAATTTTATAAGGGGGAATGAATGTAACAACCCAAAATTATTTGAATAATATTTCTTTCCTGAAAATGTTTGTTTTTTTATTTTACATAGAAAAACCATGTTTCATTAATAATGAATTAGTATTTTGAGAGTGAGAAGGGAATTTTGAAATTTGGGATTCGACCATTATATAACCATTAGAAATTATACCCTCGGATAATACTTTTACAATTATAATTATTGTTTATAATTATTTATTACAAAATGATAATTGGTATATAAATAAGAATCGATGACCTCAACCAGTAGAGTCATTCCATTTGAATCATATTTGTCAAAAATTAAGAGGGATGATTCATCATAGTGGTTCGTCCTTGAACAATCCCAACATGAGCTTCAAAAAGTGAATCTTTAATGAAATCTAATATGGGAGATGATCAAGATAGTCTATATTACCACTCATTCAATGTTAGCTGAGATACTCCATGAAACTACCACCATCCAATAGCTTACCCTCCGGGTGTATAGGTGTGTGACAAGGGGTTTCATTTTGAAAACATAGTTACTTAAAGTCTAGAATTCTTTGTATAAGTAAAATTGTTATTCTATACATTCCTCTTAAGAATATTTTTTCTTAATAAAATACTTTTTTAATTGAGAATAATTGTATAATTTTATTTTTTTCAACACACAATACATAAATTCATCTTTCAAGAAAATATATACAATTTTTTATAATAAACCAAGGTATTATAAGTAATATATTTTTAATTAAATAGTCTTTTGAAAAACAATTATTTAAGTGATAAACTATATAATGAATTCAATATGTCCTATGAAATTTTTTATATGTGTCAGAAATTTGATTATACCTTAAAAACTACTATTTTTTAATAAATAATGATTTTTATATTTAGAAGATAAAAACTAAAATATTTATATAATTTCTCTGATAAAATATACATCATTTTTTAAATCATAATTTCAAATTTATGTTAGGTTGAATTTATATAAAGTTTCAAAAATATATTTTTTTTTTGTGAATATTCAATATTACAGTTTTAGGGTTTCGATATATTTTTTGAAACCGTGTTAATTTTATAATGATTTAATAATGATTTAAAAGAAAACCAAGAATTAACTATTTATATCTTATCAATATTAATTAATTTAATAAATTTTATTCAATTTGTTAATCTATATGTCACATTCTAATGTCTAGAAATGAAATTTTGATTTGCAAAAACATTACATTGAGGAAAATTTACTTTTCCATGCGAAAATAAGTATTTGAAAATGAATTTCGGTTTTGGTGAATTGAAATAACATAACATTTGACCCCAATGACAAATACCATGAATAATGACCATGGGTAACTCAATGTTTATTCATTTTCCAAAACAATAGTTTTCCAAGACATGTATTTAAAAAAAATATTAAACAAATTCTATACTTCACCTATAAATACACACCCATTTCTCCATTTCCCTTCACACAAATCACATACTCTATGAGGTTATGGTGATTAATCCTCACATGGAGTCCCCACAATCAAAAAAAAATCCCCAATGGTTCAATCCCCTTGTTTTAGGAACTACTCGTCAAGGTGTGGGAAATCATCACTTCATATTTCCATTCAAGTTATCTTTTTTTTTCATTTCCACCAATTTACGAACTACGTTATTTTTTACACTATATTGTATCCCATTACTATAAGAATATACTTTTTGAATGGAATATCCATTTCCACTCTAAATTTTTTCTATTCTTAAACAATGTTTTATTCCCCTCATTTTTCTGAATTTTTATCTCATGTTTTCCTACTTTTTCTGAGAAATTCTACTTCAATGTTTATTTGAATACCTACAACTATATTATTTTCAATGTGCATTAAACATGATTTTAAAAAATTATTCATTTATTTACATATATGAAACTAACATTTCATTTTGTGGCTTAAAAATGACAAAATTTTCATGTCTTTAAAGCATTTTGTATGTCATGATTTTGATAAGAAACCCATTATTTATCCTCCCATGGGTTATTATTGAGATTCATTAATATCATCCATATAATACAAATGAAATTATTAAATATGAATGGTACTCCCTGATATCTCTCCAATTCACTGGGTAAATAATTTAATCTCTAGAGATTCCATGTTTTATGATACCTTTATGAATAACCTTGTTAATATTTATTTACAACACCTTGGGGATTAACCTCAATGGCATGCATATGAATGTAATATTTAAATTTTGTTTCCAAATTTTCAAGTTACTATTCATGGTATTATTATTATATTCTTATATCTCATGTATTATCATTATGTACTATGTTATTATTTTTTGTATCAAGAGCACATGTTATTTGTCTCTATTTTTTTCCCATATTGGACTTAATGGTCACCCCATTCCATTGATATATATCCCCAGGTTATGATATATAGTAATTTTATCATAGGATTAACCCATGAAGATGTATTTCAATTGTATATAGTTGAATGTTTTATTCTTCCATATATTATGTACCTTTTTTCAAGAAACTAAACTCGAAACTATCATTTGTTTTATACCATTGAATGAAATGTTATGTAATAAAAACCCAGTTTTCTATACCTTTGTAGATATATACACTTCCATGTGGAACATAATTATGGAGATATGAACATAAGATTACATATTATCAAAGGATGATACCTTTCTTCTCATTCACACAATATAAATTATAGATGTCGAAGCATATAGTAGTAAATTACTAAGCTATTCAAATCTTCGTGTCATGAATAGTAGCAAGATGAAAACATCAATACAAAAAATATTAGTTAACATATATCCAAATAGGTATACATCATACACCTCGATATCATGTGAAATATCCTAGTTGATGAAGCGTTGTTGGTAATTATCTTCATCTTTCATACACTAGGGATAGGAAGATACAATGTATTATCGATCACATCTTAAGTGAGATTGTGTTATCAACATATTCCTCCAAATCATCCAAAGAAAAAAAAATGAGAGGACTATATGAAATGTACCTTGAATTTCATAAATCATTTCAGTGGTGTAGGAGATCCTTCACAATCAAATTTGTATAACTCCTTATCATTGAATTTCACATTATCATTGGGCCTCCATATTAGTTTCACTGCATCCATGAGGGAATAGTTTTCAATCTACAACATGGTAAATTTAGGAAAAAGACCATTATATTGGTCCATGTGCCTTAGAAAAATAGAAATGATCATATGAGCTATGTCATGTGAAACAATTATGATATCTTTGACCGCACTATTGATACAAAAGGTATTATTACAATCAAATAATTATACCTCATCACCACCCAATCATTTTTTCATAATATAATTGAAAATTACCTAATGGAGACACAAATAGAGGTTGAAAGTTGATGTCTATATCCATTAAAAATTATCTTTTTGAACCTATTTGAAAGGAAATCACAATAATAGTCATTAACAGTTTTTATAATCCATGTGGAATTCCCAATAAATCCACCATTAAAGATACCTGGATCATTGATTTCAATGCCTAACATTTCAATATGATTAATAAAATATTTTAATTCCAAAAACTTCAACATCTTTTCATGTACCGACCTATTCTAGTGAAAATTCCATATCATACCTTGCATTTCATTGAGGATACTTCTTAGAAAGCTCCAAGAATAAAAAGAATAAACAAATTTATATGTAATCAGCGATTTGAAAAGACACACCCTTCAGGGAAAATACAGGGATTCCCCATTAAAACTATCCATTCTATTAATTATTATTGAGAAAATGTTCACAAGATAGTTACTTATCTTTTTACCCTAAAATAATGGGACACTATGGTAATTAAATGGTAATGATGTCTTGTTTACACCAATACTTATCTTGATCCTTATTTTCCTTCCAATAATAATTCCCTCACTAAACAAAATAAAATACTTATTAAACAGATGGACTATCCTTCCACCTCTTCATAATGATAAAACATGGCCTTAATTGAATAAATAGTACGATATAAATACTAACCAAATAGGATAATTTCATAATGAAATAAAAGGTGTGGAGAAGTAAAGTCACCTATATGAGCCTAGATTCTCTTGTAAATACCAATATGTGCAAGGTAATTATTACATTTTCTTATTTAATCTTCATCAATGGAAACATAGACTTGAAAGTGGATCACCTTGTGGAACTCCTCATGCACATTGTAACAACCCCCCTGTGTGATCCATTTATAAGAATGGATAAACTTTCATAGGTGAGAATGTTAGTGATATTTTTTAGGAAGCCCTGAAAAAACCCATATTTTCATTGGATAAATATAATTAACCTATACTTAATTTTTTTTGCAATATTTGGATATATCAATCATGATTGAAACATACCCCACATTTATTTTCCTCTTCACCATATTAACACACTCTAATTCCAATAATATGTAATTCTGAATTGATCTACCGGGCACAAACCCAAAAATATTTTGAGTGATATGTTATATAACAATTCCCCCAAACATAGTCTTGAGGATATTCCTAATGATTTTAGGTATTTTGTTCCCAACTGAATCTTTTCTGATGTATTTTATCTCATCATACTGTTCCTTCTAATGAAAAAATGAAATAAAATTTTAGTTAATCCCATATGAAAAAAGTTGTGCTAATAAAATACCTAATTTAATTTGCCAAATAATCATGTACTACATCCTAGAAAACATAAATAATTAAATATTGAATCCATTTTGGCCTACTAAACTATCCAAATTTAAATATTAGAGGGCCATAATGAATACATATTTGGAATATTATTTGGACTATTCGATGTTCTGCCTCCCATAAATGCAGGGGTTTGATTTTCATTTATTTTTATGATTTTTCAACCCATAGTCAGAGTAAAATGTATAGAAATAATCAACTAAAACCATAGATATTTCATTTTCAAAGGAGTATATGCATCTATTTTTATACATGGAATTATTCCCCATTATTATTCTAATATCATTATTATTCTTTTGAAAAAAATGTTAAATTTTAATCTCCATCCACTAACCATTTTGCATTCATTTAACTGTGGTTTATTCTTTTATTAATGGTGAGAAGATCATCCAGCTTGAAATTAGCATGAATTTCTTCTCAATAAGGATTTATTTGATGTTAGTTCTATATTTGGAATTTCAAATTTTTCTTTTAATCCCCATTGATGTAATGATCAATAATATTAAATAATTTTATAATACATTCCATTCATATGGTTTTAGTGTGTTTTAATTTCTATGAAATGTTTTTTAGCAGAAATCTAATCGAGTAGATTAACCATGTTTCTAATATATTATCCCTACATCTAGTTGTTATAATCCACCCATTATTAAAGGTAATGGGGAGAGGTAATAACCTTGTAATCTATGTGGATTTTTCAAAAATTATATGGTTATAATAAGAATGATTCCTTGGAGGAGTGTATAATGAGGCCCCATTGGTGGAACTCATATCATCCATTTGTATGTAGCACCTATGAAAAAAATTTATTGTCACCCATTCAATGAATAATAATTTCAGGTGAAATCCTCACAAATAATATTTAATTATAACAAATTTACTAATCAACACAAGAATAAAACTCTATAGTTCCTAATTTGCTAATTATATACCTAATTCATTTTTTATGCCTTAATTAAAAGTTTATGTCTTCTATAACCTCCCAGTTGTGCTCCATGTTATAAACGCTATATCTTTCTATAAATCAATTATTATTTTATAATATGTAGAACCATATGAAAAATATATGTACAGGATTACACGTGAGGTGTTTACTGTGGCTGATACTCCTTGCTCTTATTTTTTTTTAATTTGAATTCTATCATGTTTAAGGATCACAAGATTACCCATTATAGATTCATGTGAGTTTTGATAAACAAATTTGTAACCAAGGGAGTCCCACATGAAAGCATTGTAGTTTCTAAAAGGTATTTGTGGTTCAGTAATTCCAATAAGAATAAGTTTGATGGCCATTATGTAATTTATAAGGGATTTGGCATTTAGGATATTCCATTTCCTTTAACAATTCCAATATATTATCTCCATTTATTGATATAAATTCCCCTTGTTAAAGATATAATTTATTGATTCACACCCACATGTTCATTCCCTTTCTTACATCTCCCTCTTTTCATTCCACCTCCTAGATATTTTTTCAGTGTTATACCTTCTATTTTTTCTATTCTAGGAGTATGGTAAACATCATTACCGAGATATTATTCACCAATATGGTCATTGATGACAACCAATGTCTTATTATGTGGGTCATCCTTAGCCTCATCATCCCAAAAAATCCACCTCAACATGGTGAACATGTTATATTCCATCATGGGCTCTAAATAATTTTATGTGTTTACCCTCTTCTTGGAAAACATAGTAGATAGTATATGTGCGAATGGTCCAACATCCTCACTAGAATCAAAATTTTTCACAGCCTACCTATTTTTTCCAATGCATATTCTAACGGATTTGTGTTACGACTATTGATCTTATAAGATAATTTCTAGAGAGCCAGGAATCCATATTTAGATCCCATTCGTTCTATCCATTACAAATCCCCCAATCATCTATTTATGATACATTTCCCCTATTATCACCATTAAAAGATCATCAAATACTCTATTGGATTCATGTTCTTATTGAATTTTACATACATCCACACTCTCATCATACCTGAAATTTGGTACCTATCATATGAATGACAATAAATGTTAGCATCCAGGACAACATCATTACCATGATCTTGTAGTTTAGTCATAAAAATTTTAACTAGAGTTTCAATGTAATTTATTGTATCCTCAATAATATTACTATCCATCATATTTTTCTCATCCACTAAATGTGTTGATTGATTCCATGGGTTGTTGATACCCTCAACATGAGTGTGTGTGAGTTTCTAATTCCCCATCCTACCTAGATCATCCATATTAGAGATTCCAACATTCCTATTGAGGTGTGAATCCAAGGTAAACATCTTTTATTTCCCCTTATGTCTTCTTCAAGAAGCATTATCATGGTCCATTTCTATATGGAAGCTACGTTCATTGTCTATGTTCCATTCTAATGTGATATTACTAAAGAATCTATAGATCATGCAATATGTAGAATTAGTTTTATACTATATTTCAAGACTAATTTTATCACCACTTATTGTTAGAATCACCTCCCCCACCAAAGTATTGGGCATTTATACATGAAATAAAACTATATATTAATGCCCAAATCATAGATTATATATTTGACTATCCATCCAAATTTTATTCCTAGCATATGAGACTATATCAAAATGTATTCATGGGTTCTGGTATACCATTTTAGTTTAATGATGTTGATCCAAATCTAAGTATGAGAATTCCTTACCTCACTAGGATCAAAATTCATGACCCATTCTTATATTCGTAGAATCCCAGTCTTCCAAAAGTAATCATTTTTAAAGATTTTATATGAAACATTTTTTAATTCATTAAATATAGTATAAATGAATATTCTATTTTAAAAACTAATATGTTAAAATATATTACCATAAAAAACTTATATTTGATGTTTTGATTCATTTTTAATCATCAATGTTTTCTTCAATGAAAAACCATCATTCCCTTTATTTTATGAATTTCTATTTTAAATTTTCCTTTTTTAAGATAATCTATATATAAACATTTAGACGGGATTTTCATTTTATTTCAAAAGTATATATTTATGTTTATGATAATGGAAATTCTATATTTTATGTTTTAAATGTATGTTATACTCATTGAACATTTTTATTAGGGTTTTTGAGCCAGATGAAGTATAAAAATGCATTGGATAATGGTTATGTTATCCGTAGAATTATGTTAGAATTAAAAAAGATGGTTATTACACTTGTAATGGTTCTTATAAGTTTTCTATAATGATGATGTCCCAAGTAACATAAATGAATTTTATTTGAATTCTGAATATTCTTCAAGGATGTATTTTGATTTTTTGGGTTAGATAATGATCTACTTTTTTAATAGAATGATTATTTCATTTTAGGGTAAAACAGATGATTTTTTGAAAATGTTTCACATGATTTTTAATATTTTCTATGAAACCCTATTGGTGTGGGACTTTCTATTATGTTTTCATATAATTTGTTTTAGAAAAACAATCTATCTTTACAAATGATTTCATGTGGAGGTAAAAAATTATTTGAGATTAATGTATATTATGTTTAAGGAAAAAATGTCTTATATTTTATATTGGTTTTAAAATGGACTAACATGTTTGTTTTATTATTTTTATGTCATTTATTATGATTTATTTTTTTTATAGAGTGATTTAAAATATTTTTATAATTCTGTATGGATGGGTAAAAAATTTGTGTTGTCATGAAGAGAACCGTTATCTTTTGGTGATAAAAATAAATCAATTAATTATTTTAAAAGTTTTATATTGGGACAAGATATAAACTTAGTGGATGTTTCGTTTTTTCATGAATGGGTTTATTATTTAAGTGTTATGACCATATTATCTACATGTATTTACCTATATTGATCTTTGGTAATGATTGAAAATGAATTATTTTTAGAAAATGAAACTATGGGTTAAATAAGCCTAGATTAATTATTGGGAATATGGGACCCACTTTTATATTCATTCCTTGCTGGAATACGTTAACAAACCTCAAGAATTTGGGATGGAATATGGAAATACTCTTGAATGGAGTCTGAGTGATGCTAATAATATACATTATTCGGGGATGTAGTATTATGTTCCTTTATCTTTTTATATTTTTTAATTTTCTTAGAAGCTCTTCCATAATATCTAAGGATACGTTCCTTCCTTGAGATGAGTACCAAAATATTATCATGAACCAGAGTTGGAGTAGGAGTATGCACTTGATCCAAGATTTCCTTTCGAATATAATTTTATCATTCTATGATATAAATGTACACATTTCTTGAGTTTACTATCAAACATGGTTGAAAACCAATATAAAAACATGTATATGACCCCAATCATATACCTTGCACATTACTATAAGATGATGATGATCCTCTTAAATGGGAGAGGTGATAGATTCTAACATCAATGTAATAATATAGTAATGTTGGAAATATTCATATGCCACTCAATTGGCACGTCAATGACTATGTTCTGGTTGCTTTGTGATTTTCAGAAATATTTGGATATATGTTAAGATATGAAATAGATATCTTCTATTGAAGTGTGAATATACACCAACACTTTTTTCCATTTTCCATTGAAATATTCCAATTGTTTTTTCATATTTGTAAGAATAAACACATTCCCATCTTTTTTATTGGAATATAAAATAAGTCCTGGAATGTGAAAGAATGGATATTAGCCTGCTCAGTTATTTTCAATGAAATAGGTCAAAGGGATTCTTTAGTGAATGATTTGACAAGATCATTCTCCCTATGGTCAACAACTCAACACACCTAGAATGATCTAATAGTTTCTTGGGTTGGAGAGACTCTAGGTGATCAACTATGTATCACCCTTAGTAAATGTTTTATTGGTATTATTTTCATGATACTATTGTTGGTGGTTAGAAAAAGAAATCCCATACCCCTAAAAACCATGATTATATCATAATTGATGCCTTGATCCACCATCCTATAAAAAAGATAGGTATTTACATTCATGCATGAGGGATTTGATCATAAAGTTGTCCATGGGGGAATTAGGTGTTTAAAGATTAATCGTAACCATATTTAGATAACATGGGGTTACAATCCCACATTCCTAAAGTCTTTTACATCCATCCTATAGGATTGGGATGATACAATTTCTATATCACTCCCTTTCCATTAAAGTCACCACACGATTCTTGGGATACAGAGTATGTGAAAATATCCTTAAGTTAGTAAAGGTATTGGAACCTGTCACCCTTTTTGTACAAGATTAGTACCATATTAATATCCCATTGATTATTCTATCTCAATAGGTTTTATAAGGATTATAGTAAATTAATCTATGGCTAAAAAATGAGTACATATCTGTATAGAATCAAAAGTAAGGAATAATATTAACTTGATATATATGTGTGACTTAGTTGTTAATTCATCATGATTAATGATACATGTTGTGTTAACATATTTTTTATTTAGAATACCTTAAAATAGTGTCTCTAGTTAAGATCAACAGATTTTATTTTTTATTGACAAATTCATTTTGGGTTATCCATTTTTATTTTGACATGGGACAGGGTAGCTTGACATTTTGTTTTATGATGGATTCATGAATGCCTATATAATCCCCACATTAGGTAAATCCTCCAATATTAGATGGTTTTCAATGGGTTTTAATCATATAATAGGAAAACCCAAATCGATCCCACATCTGTAATGAGACACATGTCATCATTATAAAGGCAATGAGACATTGTATTTTCTCAACAAAATTTCATAGGAACTAACATTGTACAAAAGGATGGGAGGTCATGTTCATCACACATTATTAGGGGAATAATTTTCTACTACAAGACTCTCTTATCGATTTAATTAATGTTTTTGAATATTGCATATATCCCAATACTAGATAGGTTCATATAACATTAGTAATCAGTTAATGAATTATATAGATGTGAATGTATAGGAATATCTTGGTATTCATGTAAATGAGAACATATTTATCTATCATAGATTCGACATCGATGACACCATATATATGTATCAAAGTATCTCAAACATTTTACAATTTTTACCTAGTACTACTAGTCTACGATCACTATGTTTTAATTCTATATAAAAATGTTCACAAAATAATATCAACATCTAGGAAGTCATTTATTCATTTTTGTGTTGTGATTTTTCCCATAAAAGAGGTTTCCTATATATCCTTATCAAATGAATCAAAAACCATGTAGGTATGTGTCACATAATGCTGTGTGTCATCACTTTTATAATCATTTGATAATGACAAGTCCATTTATTGGAATTATGTGGTATGGATTACAAGAAGTAGATGAACATAAAGGGTTGGTGTTGTACATAAGGATGTGTGAACCATTTTGGCTGGAATCACAATGAATATGACCTAATAAGGATATTTTTGTTTTAAAAATAGTATTTTCCTATGGGGATGTATCTCATTATTAATATAGTCCAATAAGTATAATATAATATGACCCATATTGAATATAGCCCTTCGGGTGAGGATATGACATTATTTGGACGATGGACTAATAATGGATGGTATGTAGAAAATGTGTCCCTAATAGATGATATATCTATACTAATAATAATACAGGTAGGTGAGTGTAGAATATAAATGTTCTCAAGTTCAATATAGCCTAATGAGGAAGGACAATATGAAATAAATCCATTAATTAGGAGCTTTACAATCTTGTAAGAATATACCTAGGGGAGGGGAAACCATAAATGATCTTATAAGAATCGTGAACTATGGATGATGGAAATGGAAGATGGAAATGGAATATTGATGATATTGAGTCTCAACATCATATAGGAATCTTACATATCACATAGAGACCGTAATTGAAACCCTTTTAATTTGAATGAAAAAATTTATGGTCATTTCACAGGATCACAATATATAGATTAACATAATTTAATAAGGATGATGGATAAACTGTTTAAAATCATATTTCATGGATATAGGATGCACATATTGAAATTGTGTTATAGAGAAATCTTAAGGGATATCTAAATATAATAAATTGGTTTCTTAAAACTTATATAAACCTCACATGTATTCTATGATGATAGAATAATAATCCATGTGGTTCTAAGGTTATGGATGTATTTATCATAAATTGAGAAACAATATAAGATTGAGTGTGTATCACACATATTATGATATCCAAATATGATTCATTTGTAATATGGACCTCTAAAGGAAATGAAGGTTTGTTAAAAGAATATACATATAAACAGGGCTTATAATGGGGGAATTGTCATCATGTTATTGGAATGATAATTTTAGATCTTTAAGACCACATGAGTTATGCTTGATAAACGAAATAAATAATGACTGAAGATTTGACAGATTGCATGTGTGGAAATTCATGAGCGATCCAAATATATATTTTGAGGTTAATCCACAAGGGTCATACCATAATAATGTTAGGATGGTTTTATTGGCTTCACGGGGAATATTACATTTTATATAGAGAAGAAATGGAAATATATTGGATATAGAGATGAAACCTTGAAAATTAATCATGTGTTTCTTATATAAAAAAGAATCACAACCCAAAATTGTCATTTGTTCTTGTCCTACTAATGGGAAATGATGTAAAATTGAACTCATTGGAAAGCATCATTATGAGTTATAAAATTACTGTAATTACACTATGGTAGATCATAAGGAGGGATTTATCCTGTTATAGGAAGAATATAATTATAACTAATTGAATCGGAGGCCCATATATAATAGAATTGACCAGACCCATCACATTATTGATGGACATTCCTAATATACATGGGTTAGCGAATATGTACCAAGGATCAACAAAAAACTAGGGGAACGATTTCTCCCATCCTGAATCAAATAAAATATCATATATATACATATAAGAAAGAAATATATGAGGATTAAAACACGAATTATATAAAATAAATAATGTAGAATGGGTACTACTAAAACTTTTATAAATAAACCCCAATGTATGAGTCCAAAAAAAGGAAACAACTCAAAATAAGAAATATCTACTCCATGTTCAAGAAGACCATGTCCTACTATATTACCACTAGATACACAACTCAACTGAGGGAAATCTCGTCACCTCACTATAGGGAATTTCTTTTCTATATATGAAAATACATAACATGTTCTATTTAATATATAAGTGTTGCTTTGTATGTGAGATAACAGACTCAATAGGATCTCACCTTGTTGTTACATAAAAAGTTTATGTACAAAAATCTGAAAATTATCAACATTTAAGAAAACGATGCATGATAATTAGATAAAAATATTCATTATGAATAGCATTGTAAAGAATCAAATTTTCACATTGTTTCAAATATTCTAGATAAATCAGTTTTAAAGAATATAAAATATATTAATGTGGTTTAAATAATGTGTCAGAGATTATATCAAATCCAAAACTAAAGAACCGAAATCACCGATAATATCATTCCAAATATCACTACATGTTTGGAAATCAAAACACTCATCCCTAGAAATAGAAAATCTTGTGAATCATGTATCATGAAATATGAATATATTCTAGAGAAGTGAGTGACACCATTGAAATTGAACTTCCCAATAGTGTCGAATAAGTACATTTAAATATAAGCATATGGATTAGAGGAACCCTATATGAGTAAACACATAGATTGAATCAAAATATGATTTCTATTACTACACCTTCCACTTATTTACTTAAGGGATCATATATGACACATTTTCAAAACATTTTATAAAACCATGATTCAAAAAACATTTTATTAACCCATTCAACAAATAATTAAAATATTTTTATTAACAAAACATGGGGAAAATATAATTTTAAAAAACCCATTTTTAGACATAGAAATATAAATAATTAATCATGAAATTTTATTTATAAATAAATATTAAATAATATAAATTATGGTTCATCTAATATAGGCTTTAGACATAACCAAAAACCTCAATCTCAGGTCGCGCAGACCCATTAAATTATCTACAACCACCGAAATGAAGGTATTACAAAAATTTGTGGCCCAACTTATGATTTCAATAACAATGAAATGTTTTCCATAACAACTGAGGATGGTAGAGATGTTATATCACACAATACACAGAGAAATTGAAATTTCCACACAGTGAAGAACAAAGGACCATCCCCTAAAAAGGATTTTATAGCGGATCATAAAAGGATATGAAATTGTAGTGAAATTTGGATATTGAGACTAAATCAAATGAGAAAGAAGACAGATCACTTACCTAGAGATACATAGTTTATCTACCACAATGATTTAATAATAAATTTAAGGATTCAAACGGAGTATAGTTCAACAAAATCATTTCGTATTGCTTGTAGGTTTCAAGAAAGAGGCATGCACATTGAATGAAAATAATATCATACATAGACTTTTGAATAAAAAATTTCCCTGTGTTGGAACCATTGTCATCTATGAATTAATTGGAGTATGAATTTTTTTCATTACTCAGAGGAATCTCATAATGTGTGCCAGTAAAGTTCTCATATAGGTCAAGCTGATAACAGGAATGAAGGTGGCACCATTTTCTAGTGTTTATGAAATTTCTGGACCTCAATAATTGACAAAAGGGGAAAAAATTCATGTTTGGAAATGGGACTTGTGTGCCGACTACATGGAGGATTGGGAACTTGTGCGCCTATTGTTTTTTAACAAAATAACTTCAATATATGGAAAATTAATGAGGGTTGCGCATGTATTGGTGTGGTCGCACAAGTGACTTGCACGCCATGAAGGGACTAGAGCACCGGTACCTAGATGGTTTGAAAAGTTGTGTGCCATATGTTTTTCGTGATCAGATCTTCAAAATATGGAAATGGAAGGAGGGTCACTCAAGAATTGGTTGGGTCACACAGGTGAGTTGCGTGACATACTCTAGGGAAGATGGAGTTGCGCGCCGGAACATGCGCGCCAAGAGGGGGATTGCGTGCCACCACGCAGGGGGTCCTTTTTTCCTATAAATAGAGGACCACCCTTCCTCATTTGTAATGAAGTTAGAGAGATAGAGAAATTAAGTGCTCCCATAGCACATGGGTAGTTTTCACGCAAGTGTTTGTGGGTCACGCAAGTATATGCTGCGCGACAGTAGTTTTTTGTACACCAAAAATAGTTTTTGAGGAAAAGAATGTGACTCGTTCAAGTTTGGTTTTGAAGAAGGTTGAGTCGCACAAGTGTTGGAGGTGGACTTGTGATCCAGTTATAAATTGCACAACGTCCTTGAAACATGCACACCGACTTGGGGAAGCGCGCCTAGTGTAGTTGAAGTACGCCCCTCTTTTTGAAGCAGCACGTAAGCTTGAAGATTGCCTGGTACCCTCAGCGCAATGTGTGATTTTTCTACTGGTGAGAGTTGGACTTCAACAGAGCATCTACATACAATAGAGGATGCTTTTGTTTTCAATGATGAAGAGACCTTCATATCTATAAACTGAGTGGGACTTCCCCAAAGGTAGTGATCCAGGTGGAGTCAACGGGAGTGACCCGAGGGACGCAGTGAGATATCCCTGAACTTTTGTAAAGGAATTGATCCTGGGACAGAGTGATTGTGCCCGAACCTTTGTAATACACAAATAGTGATGTTTAGTATAATTTGGTACGACCGAAAACCTGTCGGTGTATGCTCCTTGGACATATCCCTTAGTGTTGAACCAAGTAAAAAATTTTGTGTCTTCTCTCTTAATGTGATTGTTAGATTATTGATCATTTTCATCATACAGGTTTAACAGGTTCCTATCAATGTGGGAACAAGATCTTTCACATTAATATAAAAAAATTTCACCCTGATTCACCCCTCCCCTCTTAGGGTGTCCCGGGGTCCAACATCTGGTATCATAGGGAAAAGGTTACCGGTGTAAGATTTTTTCTTTGTCGTCATGGAAAATATAGTCAATACTAGGGGAGTAACACTCTTCGATGGAAGTAATTTTCAGATTTTGAAGAACTGAATGAAAATTCATTTAAGGTCCCTCAGAATGGATGTCCTCTTTGATACCTTTCAAGTTATACAAGTTACCGATCTAACAGGGCTTGCAATGACTGATACAAACAGGAATTTTTTTGACATAGATGTCAAATCTCAAAATGCTATCACTACAACTCTTTCAGATCAGATCTACATAATGATGGTGAGTTTCACCTCAGCAAAATCTATGTGGGATAAACCTGAAAATATTTATGAAGGATATGACAAAGTAAAGGAGGAAAAACTTCAAGTCTTACACAACAGGTTTCACGATCTATTGATGCATCCTAATGATAATACAGATCCATTCTTCATTCAAATTACTATAGTTATAGGAGAAATTCGAGGTCTTGGAGAGGAAATAAAAGACATTGTTATCGTCAAAAACATCTTGAGAAGACTTCCTCATATGTACAATTCAAATGTGTCAGCCCTTGAAGAAAGATATCTTTCTTTAATATCACTGGAAGATCTATTAAGTAGTCAATTGGCATATGAGATGAGAGTCAAACGTGAAGATGCTATGAATCGTGTAAGTAAGGAAATGGCATTCAAAGCCATGGAAAAGTTGAAATATTTTCATGTTTTTGGAAGTAAATGCTTAATCAGGAACAAATAATGAAATCAAATGAATTATTGTGACCATGCAGTTGAAAGAATTTTCCATGGATACTCAATGAATATAAAAGCTTAAAGGTGTTTCAAAAAACAGTTGGGAAGGATTTTGGAAAGTAGTGATGTTAAAATAATTGAAGATAAAACCACAACAACATCACAGACATCATATGATAATTTGATAGAAAGTGAAGAAGAATGTAAATGCGGAGAATATAAAAAATACAGAAATAGAGGATGTTGTACAAAACACTCACCAGTCACAAGATGATGTTGACTCAGAATAAGAATCGGAAGAAGAAAATGTGGCTGGAGAGAATGAAACTGAACTGCATATGAGAAATCGTAGAGCTGAGATTGATCCATCTAACATAATTGGGGACAAGAGTTCACCCACTCAAACTAGGAGGATGATAAATAACACACAATTAACATTTCTGTCAGTTGTGGGGCCATACTCATTCGAAAAGCTGCAAAGTATGACTCTTGGGTAAAATCCATGAATGAAGAGTTAGATCAGATTGGCAAGAATCAGACATAGGATCTTTTCCAGAGACCTGAAGGTCACAATGTTATTGGAACAAAATGGATCTTCAAGAAAAAGTTTGATGAGAATGGAAGTGTTATTAAAAACAAGGCTCGACAAGTATGTAAGGGATATTCCCAGATTGAAGGTGTTGATATAGAAGAAACCTTTTCTCCAGAGGCTACTCTGGATCCAATAAGGATTTTCCTTGCAATGTAACTCCAAAGTGGATGTAAAGTATATCAAATGTATGTCAAGACAGCATTTTTAAATAGTGTACTCGAAGAAGAAGTCTACATTGAACAACTAGTGGGTTTTTTTCTTGGTACTGATGAAACAATGGTCTGAAAACTGAAGAAAGACCAATATGTTTTGAAGCAGGCACCATGAGCATGGTATTCCAGACTGGACTCGTATCTCAAGAAGATGGAATTCAAAATAGGAGGAGTAGATCACAATCTATATGTGAAAAATTCTCCAAAAGATCAATTCATGGTTCTAATCTATGTTGATGATATCATATTTGGTGGCAGTATGAATAAATATGTGGATAAATTTTCAATCACATGAAATCAGAATTTGAAATGTCTATGACTGGGGAGATCACGCATTTTATGGGGCTACAAGTGATTCAAACAAAGGATTACAATTTCATTTCACAGGAAAAATATGCAAGAGAGCTGCTAAAAAGTTTAATATGCAAGACTCCAAACCAATATCAACTCTGATTACAGTTGTAACTAAACATGGAAACCATGAGGATGAGACCTCTATAGATCCCACCATGTACATGAGGATCATTGGAATCATACTGTTTCTGAAAATGACACGACCATATATTGTCTTTTCCACATGTCTTATAGCCCGCTTTCAGAGTAATCCAAATGGGGAACATATGGCAGCAGTAAAAAGAATCTTGAGGTATATTCAAGGAACTCACAATTATGGATTATACTTTGCTGCATGAAGGAACAGTGAATTATCATCATTTTTTATGCTGATTGGGCTGGTGATGTTGTAGACAGAAAGTCCACTAGTGGTAGAGATTTCGATATTGGGGATAAATGTATTGGATGATTGAGCATGAAAGAAGAAAGTACTTCTCTTAGTACTCCTGAAGCTGAGTATATCTCCGCCACAAAGTAATTCACTCAACTGCTATAGATGAAGTAACAATTAATAGATATTGGTGATTAGGTGAAGAAACCAATTGTAATTTATTATGATAACAACAGCGCAATTTATTGTGATGCATCAGTTGAACCTTGGTGTTCATCCACCTCCCAGTGCATAAGGAGGTTACAGAAATACCATATCTTGAGTTATGTTAATTGTTTTTAATCTTTATATAGATAAGATGTAGGTTTATAGGGGAGATACTATCTAGGGGGAGTGTTGTTTGAACTGTTCAATGAAAAAATCCCCTTCTTTGGATTTATTGTCAAATGGGGAAAAAGGAATTAATTCAGGATGATAAGTATACGGGAACCCAATTCATGCTTTCTCTCTCGTTTTCTACACCGATCATTTCTCACATAGACTTAGAGTGTTGGCTTAGTTGATCCTTGCATTATTGGTTTTCATTTGGATGGTGATCTATTGAATTTATTCTCTGATTTCCAACAAAACCAAAGGGATATAATTTTGGAGCCATGGTCATTTATGCATGAATTGGAGTATGATTTCTGATTGTTTTCAATTCTCAGAGGAATCTCAAAATGTGTGCCAGAAAAGTGCTCATATTGGTCAAGCTGATAACAGTATTGAATGTGGCACTGTTTTCCAATGTTTACCAAATTTCTGGACCTCAAAATTGACATAAGGGAAAAACAGTCCTATTTGGAAAAGGGACTTTTTTGCGGACAACATGGAGAATTTGGAACTTGCATGCCTATTGTTTTTCACGAACAGATCATCAAAATATGGAAAAGAAAGGAGGGTCACTAAAGTATTGGATTGTTTGCGCAAGTGACTTGCGCGCCATGAAGCGACATACGTGATGGTACCTAAGAGGTTTGGAATGTTGCGCGACAGATTTTTTTCATGATCAGATCTTCAAAATATGGCAAAGGAATGATAGTTGTGCAAGTATTGGTAAGGTCACATAGGTGAGTTGTGCGATAGAGGCTAGGGCAGATGGAGCTGCGCGCTGGAACTTGCACGCCGAGTGGAGGCTAGCGCGCCAACGCGCATGGTGTCCTTTTTGCCTATAAATAGAGGAACATCCCTCCTCATTTGTAACGATGCTCGAGAGTTAGAGAAATTAAGTGCTCCCATCGTGCAGGTGAAGTGTCCGTGCAAGTGTTTATGGGTCGTGCAAGTATATGTTGCGCGATATTTGTTTCTTGCGTCCCAAAAATAGTTTTGGTGGAAAAGAATGTTAGTCATTCATGTTTGGTTTGGAAGAAGGTTGAGTCGCACTAGTGTTGGAGGTGGACTTGTGCTCCAGTTATAACTTGTGTGCTATCCAGGAAACTTTTGCGCCAACTTGGGGAAGCGAGCCTTGTGTTGTTGAAGTACGCCCATCTTTTTTAAGTAGCACAAAACATGGGAGATTGCCCAGTACCCTCAGCGCAATGTGTGATTGGTCTACTGGTGATAGTTTGACTTCAATATAAAATCTACATAAAATAGAGGATGCATTGTTTTACAATTATGAAGATACCTTCACATCTATAAACTTAGTGGGACTTCATCAAAGGCAATGAGTTGGGGGGAGTCAACGGGAGTGAACTGAGGCACGTAGTGAGCTATCCCTGAACTTTTGAAATGGGATTGAGCTTGGGACATAGTGACTATTCCCAAACCTTTGTAATACACAACTAGTGATGTTTATTGGAATTTGGTACAACCAAAAACTGGTTGGCGTATGCTTCTTAGACATAGCCCTTAGTGGTGAACAAAGTAAAAATTGATGTGCCTTCTCTCTGCATGTGATTTCTAGCTTTCTGATCATTTTCATCATACAAGTTTAACAAGTTCCTATCAACGTGGGAACAAGATACTACATATTAATAGAAAATTTTGTCACCCTAATTCAACCCTCCCCTCTCAGGGTGTCTCAGGGTCCAAAACCCTAAACCAGTCATAATGTGAACATGTTTCATGATGTGAATTTCAACATTTACATGATGTGTCAAAATAAACAATGACTAAACTAAAAAATAATTGTCAACTATTTTTTCTAATTTTTAAATAGTATCACAGCTTGTAAAATATTCATTCTTTGGATTAGTTCACGGAATCATAAAAAAATCATATCATTTAAAAATTTCATGACATGGAATTTTCTAGCCAAAATTTCACAATCCATATTCTATATAAAAACCTCAAAACACCTATGATTCCTTCCATTCCCAAAGATAACCCATGAATGTATTTGAGACAATTATACCCAAACAACATTAATTTAAAAAAAAGTATCAATGAATTTTTAATAATTTCTTCAAAAAAAAAACAACATCCTTAATATGTCCGAAATTCACTCAAAAAAGGGAACTGAAAAGAGATATGAGATGTAACTAGAAAATGTAATTGGGTGTTATGAGATACCACTATAAAACTTTTTGTCCCTGGGAAGTCATGTGGAAGAATGGTGCTCTATAAAGTGGTGATGGAACTACTACCTCAATGAAATTTCCGGCTCCCATGCCTCTTGAAATTTTAATCTATTTCTCTATAATAGTTTAAATAATATAATATAATTATCATGTAATATATCCACCAGATATTTCATGACCAACACTCACTTCTCTAGAATGTAAATATCTAGATCTTACTCAATATCTTCCAAAATGAGAGCCTGAGATGGATCCGTATAGTATTTTTTAGAGCTGATATATATTTACAAAATCATGCATAACCATAAACAGAATATGAAATGACAACCTATAATCAACCTACCCATGATTATCTATAAGGACCTGGCCTTAAAACATTACATAATATTTAATTAAATGAATAATTCACATTGAGGATCTTTTCATGTTTATATTTTTAGAGATTTATGCCATAACTATTACAATTCAAAAGACGTACAAGGTAGAAACTTCTAAAAAGTATCTATTTTTTAAAAAAACAAGAACTCTTGAAAAAAACAGTCATTTATAGTTCCATTTTTAAGACAACATGACTTTTCCTTGATCCCATCCTTAACCCTATTCTACATTATGTAATGTGAAAAACATTTCTAAAACATGGTATTAACATAAAAAGATCAGTAAGGGATACACAAAGAAGTAAAACATTTGGTTTTTCAAAACAACAAGTAAACCATGAACAATTTAACATAAGTAATAATTTTCACCTTTATTATGTAGTAGATACTCTTCACTGAATAATAGATTATTACCATTTTGTAACCAAAAGATTACCATAAGACCCATATAAAGAACACATAACATATAAAGGTAACCTGGGACATAAACATACTTAAATGGAATAACCATACGGTCGACTTCCACACATATCACTAAATGGAATAGCCATACGGCCGACTTCCATACCCAATGCATTGGAGGTCACAATGTAACCACCTGTCCCGGTATTCACAGCACCACCCATCATTTGGTTTATCATGTAACCACCCGTCAAATATCCAAGTACCATTATAAAACTATAGAACAAAAAATATAGAAAGTATAAAAATTTCACAGTTAACATTTCATTTGGAATCACAATATTTCATTTCAATATATTGAAAAAATCAATGCTTTATCAAACCATTTTCAAAACCATTTAATAAAGAGATTTTTTTTGAATCAAAGTGTCCCATACCACTTTAAACATTTTAATGGAATTAAAATTTTAAAACAATAAAGTCCATATAAATAAATCCTTAAACCCATTTTTAAAAAATGGACATTAATGAGAAATATTTATAGGAATAAATCTTTAAAACAGTTAAAATGATATTTTAGTTAAAGAGTCTTTTTTCAAAATGAGAGCCGCTTAAATACAAATAATTGAGGAATAACTTTTAAAAAGAACATTATAATATCATGAGAATAAAGGGATTCAGGATATAATATGTCAAAGGATAGTATATACACTATATAAGTGTGAATTGGTGCATAACAACAGTCATATCTCAATGGAAATGTAAATTCAGAAGAAATCCCTTATAATTATGGTATCCTTAAATTAAGGATAAATAAATCACATAATTTTGTTCGAAATGTATAAATTCACCCAATATAAGTGGATATTATGTGTAAAACAATCATATTTTTTTAAAACATATTCATAGGATGACAAATTCAAGAAGTACAAGTTGATCCCAAAGAATTGAAATTAGGTTAAGAAGTTCCCCTGTCAAATTTCGACAGCCTAATGGTGTCACTTTAAAATTCAGAAAATGAGTTGATGATATAAAAAGGGTATCTCTTCACTTGTAAATAACATTTACATAAAAAGGATATATAATAACATATCCCAACATAATAATATGTAAATTAAAAGACATAACAAAAATAAGTCTTTTAAAAAGAGGAGGTTGAAAGGTTCCCTTACCGATTTGGTAACTTAAAAAACATAGGCCACATGAATGAAAAAAGATTTAAATACTCATAAATGAATGCATTTAACACAATGAGTAAAATCATGTGAAGTACATACAACACACAAAAGAAAAAAGCGGCAAATATAGCATGAATCTTATTGGAATAAAAATTGAGATGAAACCTTTTACCACGTTGTAATCAACTGAGTCATATGACCAAAAGTTAATATCCCCCAAATGAATCACATAATACCATGAATATAATTAGAAAAATGATAATATATATCAAAAGTCATCACAAAATACACCACATGCAATAAATAGTGTCGAACAATGGAAATCTCATGGAATTAAATGTGAGATAAGAAAATCCATTACAAAAAATTGGTAGCCTAATGGTGCCACTTAAAAATTCTTAAAATGAATTGATGAGAGTAATAGGGGGTATCTAATAATATGAAAAAATAAATAAATTATGTTGAATATAAAATATCATCCTCCAACATAAGAACGTGGATCATAAATGAAATGACATAAAAAAGAGTACTTGAAAACAAATGGAGAGGTCAGATCCCTTACCTCATGTCCGACTTGACTCGACCGTTCTTTAATGTTTTTAATAATAAACTAAAGATAATTTATACTTGATTAAGAACCTTTTTCAAGATTATTATTCATTTCATAACACATATTACCATGTAAAAAACATTATGTAATCAATTAAGTTAATAACGTTCGTTTTGTCGATATTTGGTACTTGTGTTAACAATTAACGTCTTATATTTACAAGTTGTACATGTGGTAAATAGTCGATTATATACCGAATGGTTTTCATGATTTAGATATAATATATATCATATATATCCAGTATATATGTTTATTTATAATAGTATATAACAGTTGGATGTAGGAAATGAAATGCACCGTTCATTGAAACAGAAAGCCGTACGTACTCATGAACGCTACTTTCATTTCAATTTATTATTTTAATGGAATTAAAAAATAATGATACATAGATATATTATAATTCCAGTATAATGTCATATATAATATCATTAACTCTATCCTTTATACATCCCACATAAGGCAATAAAGAGTCACATCACATTTAGGGGGCGGTAGTCTGTGCTTCCTCAAATGAGATTATCGTATTTAGCCACTATGGAAACCATAAAGGCATGATATAAATGGAAAATACAGAAGCCTAATGAAAACGTAAAATTAATATATATCATATATAAATAATGTTCTATCATAATGGCCACCATGAGAGGCAGTTGTAGATATTTGAACAGTCATCGTTTCCGGAGGCGTTACATTGCCATCCACAAAAACATTTTGTTCTTCAACCATTAGATGGAGGTGTGTGTAAGTGTAATTCGGATAACTATCATAAAAACATCCTAGTATACTTAGGATACTAGTTTTGTTACAAAATAAAAGAATAAAAATATTTTTGGGGTTCGAGAAGTAAAATCAAATAAAACAAATTAAGAAAAATTGTTAGCTTTAATTTGGTTAACTCCCTTTGGTTGGAACCAAAGGACTTCTTAAAGTGCATTCTGCCTTAGTAAAGGCTTCTAGGAGGAGTATAGGGATTTAGGGAGATTAATTCAGAAGATTTTGGAAGAGTAAAATGGCTTTACAGGTGTGAGGAATTGGTTATAAGAGGTCTGCTTTTATAAGGGAAATGAGGGTCTCTTTTCAAAAATGTGAAATTATTATTTTATTATAAACATATCTTCGGTTTCAAAGGGTCCAAAAATCAATAAAGATTAATATAAGATGAATCATGGTCCAAAAAAAATCATCCAATTGGAATTGGACATGTTATGGATAATATTTTAATCATTATAATCTTATTTATTTAAATTAGTTTTATGAGTTAAATACTACATCATTATTGTGTCATAAATAATTTAAATTATTTTATGTCTAAAAATTATAAAACAAATACTATCATGTAGGAAATATTTTTATCTTTTCAATGACTATTTATAGTATAAAATATGACTTATATAACACCATATAAAATTTAATTACAAAAAGATTTTTGTTAATGTAAATTTTGTCTTTACATTAAATTAATTAATCTAAATTGTCATTATCACTCCCATGTGGATCAATGGGGTCCCAAAATAGACCCAAAGATGAAAATGGTCGTTACATACTCAAAAAATAAGGTTTGGAAAATTTTTAAGGTAATATTTAATTATTATAATATTCTTTTATCCCTGAATTAGCTTATTTACCATTAACCGTGGTAAATAAAAGTCAAAAATAACTATTCACCAAAAATTATTTTCATCTTAATGAATTAAATTAAAATTTTTTATAACAACCATGTTTTTAGGATTTTTGAAATTGAATTCATAGTAGTGGTAGAATTTCATTTAAATAAAAATGTCAGTTTTTTAACTACCACTAAGTGGTTTCACTGTTCATAAAAAATTGAAGTTTTTCAGAAAAATACCAAATATTCAGACTAAGCTATATTTGATATTACAAATTCAAAAATGATGTCTATTTTTCCAAATTCAAATAATAGAAGTGGAATTAATTAATATTAAAATTAATTCCCGTTATCAAAACAAATAGCGTGTTTTTATGAAATAATAACTATCAAAAGATTGATTCTTGTTTATGTCCAATTCCAAAGTAAATTTAATTCCAATGACCAAAATTGATTTAATGGTAGAAATATATATTAATATCACTTTAAAATCATTTAAAAAGATAATATAACCATATAAATAAATTTGATTAAAAGGCACTTTTGAATTACAATACAATATTTTTCACTATTCATTGAAAAATGAACTTTATCAGAAAAATTACAAAAATTTACAGAAAGTAAATTTTGATGTACCCATTCTAAAGAAGGATTTTATTTGGTCATTTAGAATTTATTAAAGTGAAAAAAAGTATATTTACAAAGGGTTCTCCAGTAAAAGGTGAAAAATTTGTGTTTTAATATAAAGTATGCTTTAAATTAGGTTCATTCATATTTTAAGCCTCTATGTTTTTATTGGATAATGTTAGTACATTTAACATTCATATATAATCTTATCGTAGTTTATTTTTCATTCCCACCAATACAACGACTAGGATTTAACTACCATTTAAAATAATAATATATTATTTACTTGGGATGTTACATCCTACCCACCTTTTGGGAATTGCATCCTCGCAATTTTAAAATTTTGGCATGATAACTTTTTTGAAAGTCTCATATCAAAAAAAGATTCAGTAAAAATATTACATTAAAAGAAATAAATAGATGTTCAATGGTCACTCGAGTTAATCCATACTAAGATTCCATGAAAACATGGATATGGAGGAGAAGACAACGGGTCTGGTTCTGATGGAGAGTTATAGGAAACATGATTAGGAGAAAGTTAACCACAAGAAAATCACAAAATTATAATGTGTGTAAATGGTCTTTGTTTACCTAGTAGAAAACCTAAACCAACAACGTTTTTGTTTTACATTCGTTTTCATAATTTTGAGTAATTCATCTTTTACATAGAATAAAAACATAATGAAATAGAATTACCTTCATGTATAG
Organism: Viscum album; assembly: GCA_963277665.1. Lineage (NCBI taxonomy): Eukaryota > Viridiplantae > Streptophyta > Magnoliopsida > Santalales > Viscaceae > Viscum > Viscum album. The sequence continues at coordinate 33,244,924 of OY728159.1, forward strand.
TTTCATCTTTTAAAAAGATTCTACCAAAACTAATCATTTCTCTAAACGATGAGCACTAAAAAAATACATGGTCACATCAAAATCACAAGAATCATCTTCTAGATAATCACATAATCTAAAAAAGGATACTATCTATTTCCCTTTTATTTAGACATCAAATTAAACCAAAATTGTTAGTACAAGATCAGATAATCACCAAAAGGATAATCCATTATAATAAGAAATACTACTCTTAATCTCCAAAATTCAACGAAACGAACCCAAGGTTCATGAATGACCATTAAATAAACAGTTATCCTTAAAATTCTTCAAATTAATCTAAACTAATATTGAAACCCAATTCTATGAAGGATTTAATCACACAGTCTTCCAAGGTAAATCTTAACATTTATCTCCAAATAACATCAGTTACTCTTAAAGTCTCATACTGAAACGTAATTAACCTAATCACATATCCTCCATGATAGGTTAATCATTTCTATAGATAACCAAAAATAAACTTATTCCTTATTCATAACATAATCTAACTAAAAAGAATTAGTCATAATAACCAGGGTCTCTATATAGTCCAGTGGTAGTTGATAAATACCAATCACACTTTGGTTGTGGGTTCGATTCCCACAGCTTCGTCCGACATGATGGGTTGTCACACAGTTTGTGTGTTGTCCCTTTTCAAAAACAACATAATTTTATAACATTCCCAAAAAGAGATTATTTCATAAAAAATAACCATAAGATATTTTAACCACAAATGTTATCTAATAACTTCTGTTTTTCATCCCAAAATGTATTAATCGTTAATTGCCTCAAATTCAAGGATCATATAAACCCAAATGGTACTTTATAACTATATCCACAAAAGAGAAGATAAATAATCGTTGAATAAAATTTTCATATATCAAACATGAGGGTTACACATACTATAAAATGTATTCTCAGGTAATCCCATCATCAGAAGAGCCTTAATATTTTTAAGCATTTCACCATCCTAAATTCTACCATAGCTCTTGAATCCCTTATATGTTGACTTCTTACTCATTCAACATTTTTCATGATCCATTAACCATTACTTTAAAACTTATTCCGAAATACTTATTTCCTAAAAACAATATCATGAATCAAATCCTATGATTTCAATAATAAGGAATCATATGTCAAGTAATAATCCATACCTTTCATTGGTCATTGTCAGTTTCTTCATCCTCAATCAGAATGGTATTAGGTTTGGGTAAAAGAATATTTTTACACCATGTGATATACAGACAACATCACACTATCACACCACAATCTACCCAATTCAGCTATCAAAAAATTAACAACCTCATTATGCCACCATGTCTTTCCTCACATAAAAAGATATTACAAGGTATATAAACCATTGAATGGGTACTAAAGGTGTGTGATAAAAGGAACTATTTGATCTCACCCATGTTATATATATAACCTCTATCTCTGCATAATTCTGAATATTCTCAGTATAAAATAAAAAAAGAATGATAATAATTTAAACCATTGTTATATCAAAATCTTGTTAAAACAGTACAATTTAACTATAGTGTCAAAAAAACCATGTAAATTATTTAAAAAAATATCAAATATATTAAATTAGTGCAAATATTATATCATTGTTTATATAAAATCAATAATAGTAAAAACATAATCATAGGTAATGTCTTGGAATGTGTCAATGGAGGTCCGACCAGCTAGAACCCTATTAGCTAGTCATAGACAATCACACACATTATATCTCTATACATATGCATCAAATCAAGAGAGTAGAGAAAACCCATTTAATGTGAACCTTCGTACATTATCCAGTATTCCATTTTTCTATTTTTTCCATGCCATTTCATAAATACATGATTTGAAAACCATTTCACAAACCCATTACACAATTCATTGAAAATACATTTTCTTTTACCAAAATTAAGGGGGATCTTTTTTTAAAGAAACACATTTTCACACATAAACTAAAAAATCAACTAATCATTCCATTTAATTTATAAAAAAATTTGAAAACTAGATCAATCACAATTTATCGAATATAGGGAAGAGACAAAATCACCTACCTAAAACTATGATTTTACACACACGTAACTAGATCCAAAACTAGTGGAAGGATTAGAAAACTAAAAATGGAGTCCTTGCATATGATTCCAATACTGAAGAATTTTATACGCCTATAAGAAAGGAAATAATTGGGAAACCCATTCATGATACAAAATTCAGAAGTTACAAGACCCTATGATAATGTTTTCACCTCAGATTAAAAAAAAATATTGATTGACATATTCATGAATTTAACCTTTTTATAGAAAGTAAATATTTCAAACTATGAACCATAAATTGAATCTTCCCAGCAATATATTCACATCATGTAACAAATTCATGATGTGAAAGTGCAAAATAAGTAGTTCATACACCCAAAACAATAGAAAAAACCTAACCCACCTCTAAATCATTCCAGACGCCCAGAGAACCCCCAAAAGCCATTGACACATTGATACCCCTATATGATTAATTTTTTTAATCGTACATCCAAAAAAATTCTATCATTTTCCTAAAAAAACATAAAAATTCCACAAAAGGTATAATAACTAAAACTAAATGGAAAAAAGAGACTTAAGAAATACCTTAAATAAGTATACAAGATGTTATAATAGTAGATACATGAGAGGTTCAAGATGAACATTTAATAAAATATCATCTGTTCTTTGTATGAGAGTTGGTAAATCGAATTAAGATAATGTGGTCATGTTATCATATAAATGGATAAGGGTATCTATATATTTAAAGAAATTGGGGTTGTGCATTCTTCAAATGTAAATGGGATAATTTGGTTTTATAAGGGTAAGATGGATTATGATAAACTAATGAAATAGGGGTATATGATCATATAACATTCAATGGGTTAATCGATCACATAATGTGTTTGTTAGACCACTAATTTATCACATAATCCACACTTGTTAAGGTGGTCATGCTTTCAAGAGTTGCATAATTATTTATAAGTTTGGCGAGTGTCACACATTATTCTACTTTTCAACCATCAAAGCCAAATATTGACATAATGAATGTGTAATTGGATGTTTTGTGAAACTACTTAAATCTCATTTGATAACATTTTCCTCCATATTTCAATGTTATCTTCATGTATTGATTACATAATTCCATATTTAATGGGGGAGGTTTTTTTATTAGACATTCCTCCTATATATATTTGCCACTTCATAAGGAATGAGAGCCCTATATGGTTGTTTGAGAAGGTGGAAGATGAACCTATATTTAAAAATTTATTTTTTGGATTCATGACACTAAATCCTCTTATCATCGATGAATTCAAAGATGTCTGGTCATCATGTGTCTTTAATCGGCACGACCCATCCCTTATAGCGGTAATGCAGCTCAGAGTGGATCTGGCCTCTTGGTTCGGTCTGGCGTGACTATGTGGTATCTCTGTATTTCATCTTGTGGGGGTCAGAAATGATATAGAATGGATTCGAGGGTGGAGATTTCAGGTTCTTGATTTTATGTCTGGTGTTTAGTGTCTTTGCATTAAGGGGTTCTTTTTGTTACATTGATTTTCATTGTTTTATGGTGTTTCTATGGCGTCAACATTGTCTAAGGTTTACTTTTTTTCATTACCCTAGTACCCATGATTTTCACTATTGGAACTCCATTGAGGATATTACACAATTTATTGTAATCCAGATCTATGCCCAATGTGGCAGTTCTGGTTTGTGTGGCTTGAATCCCATCATTGGCGACACTTCCAAGATGCAGACATGGACCTTCCGGTACAAGGTGATGCTAGTCAGGCTTCATGTTTTTTGGCTTTCCTTCTTCTGGTGTTCGTAGATGGTTAGGGTTTGGATAGTGGTGTGGTTTAGTAGTTGGTTCCGAAAACTAGTGACAGGTTCATGATCAATGGGGTCTTGTATGAGATTATTTGCGATATTCTCAGTCTTTACAAACGTTGTTGCTGTGCAGGTCACATTTATGATTTCTCCAAAAAAATTTGATGGAGGATTATTTTGATTCTTCTAGTGAGTTATATAAATTTTTTTAATGGTTTTTGTTTGAACAGTTTTAATTGTCGCCTATAGTTTGAGGTTTATGGTCCATTACATCCTGTTCAACTTAAAGGGTTAGCTGTAGAAGAGGTTCAAATTAAGAGTTTACAAAAAATCATTGTTATCCAAAATATTCTGTTTGAGAGGGTATGCAATTTTCCATCAGTACTAGGATCGTTCATCGATGCTTGTTACAACTAGTTGAGGAGCGATGAGATGGTGGAATCTGTCCTTTATATTTTTTACTGGGGTTGAGTCTTTCATTGCATGCTTGAATTGAATTGGTTTTGTCCCTGGGAATTTGGAGTGTGGGATATTTTTTTTGGTTTTATGTATTTTATTCCATGTTGGGTTCCCCCTAAACCCTTAAGAGGGGTTCTATCTTAATAAAAAAATAATTTTCATTCATGATCAACCTTCACTAATGTTGTTCTCATGAACATATTTGGTTCAGTTGATCACATAACATAGATAGACTCACAAGTTTAAGTTACCCAATGAGAATTTCCTTTTATGAATACCTCCTCCAAAATGGTCCCATTTATTAGTTTGAGTAATGGTCATGTGTTCCCCTAGAGGTGTCACATGAAACATTAAAGGTGACATGATCACATAAAATGATCTCCATGCCCTCAAAGTGTATACTGATCTAGGAATTTACTCCCCTATCATAGTTATAGAGACCCAAAATTTTCTTACATTACAATTACATCATTTCAAATATAAACAACATAATATTATTAGATATATAGGATCTAATGGTTTAGTGTCTTGGACAAAATAGGACCACACAAAACAAATACAACATCTAGCATAAACATATATTTAATATCTTCATCTCTTTGATTCTTATTGGCACTTTTCCTCTCCTTAGTACATGTAGCCAGCTGAAAATATACATCAAAAGGGTTGATCTATAAACCCAATAAGTGGATAGATAAGAACAATATATAATGGGGTGATCATAATCATAACATAAGAAAAAGATCATGAACATGAGAGGAGTATAAATAAGAGACTTGAAATGTGGCAATGCATAAAAATGAAACATCATATCTTAGTTGTTAACTACCACACATTCTTTTGAACCAAGATAGCTTCTATTTCACACAACATTTTACATTTACTCATGAGATTCATCACTTTACCCAATGCATTGGAGCACTTTATAATTCCGGGCACACCTGTCACATTGAAACATTCATATTGCACTATATAATTCTAGGTACACCCATCACATCATAACATTATCATCATCATGCTTTCCACATAGAACACATATTCAAAATGTTCATAACTAACCCATGGAATGTAATGGGTTTCATCTCATAATAACACATTCATAAGATTTGGGTTCTCAATAGAAAAACAGAATAACATAAATGTTACAAGAACCGTCCACTTTGAGTGTGAAGTAAAAGTGGTGTTATTAAAAGAGGAGTTCTTTTGGAAAACATTTTGTTTGAAATGTAAACCAGTTTAAAACTTGTATATCCCATAAAAGTAAATACAATGATGAAAAAATGATCTTAAATGAGTAACCATATCAAAAATGGAGTCAAAGAGGGAGAACCTGAAGGATGAAAATTGGGTTAGAGATTTCCCCTTACCATGTATCTGAATGCTTCCTTCTCTTTAATGATCTCTATAATGACATTATATTAATTAGAAATACAGAACCATGTTTACATTAATATGGTTCATTCTGGTTTCATTATGTCATATTCTGTTCCTTTGGATGACTTGTAGTGTTTTAAAACATTGTTCAGAGATGTTCGTTTTTATGGTTTTTTCTTGGGTGGTCCACTTGTATTATTAAATTGAAGTTCAGGTAGAACATTGGTAAACATCCAGAAATGATATTACAAGTTATGAATGATATTATAGGATCAAGAATTACTTAATAATGAATTATATTAGATCCATGTGGATGAATCATTAGATAAGAATTAAATGATGATTATTTGGGTTAATTTGAGCGGTTTTTGGATCACAACGAACTTGTTTTAACTTTTCACTTAGTAATATGGCCATAGGATATCTACAGAACATTAAATAGAACATAATACATATAAAATATTTTGGATTTACCATAGAAGTGGTTTAATGACCATACCTGAACGTAGAAATTAAATATGAAAGCATGTCGTTCTTGAAGGTGATAAATGAACATCTCACGAACAACGTTCTCTTTAATAAAATAAGAGGAAGTCGGAAAGGGGGTTGGATGATATAATATAAAATTAGAATAATAAAATTACATCAATTGTATAATACTAGAGTTAAAAAACAATTTGGATGAAGATAGGTGGGGAGAGATCAAGAAATGAACATGAACTTGAAAGGAAAATAAGGGAGAAGAGGGAGGGAAATTACCTCTAGAATCCTCCTCTTCAGAACCACATTAAGGGCCTAATCGTGGTCTTTTGATGAGACCATAAGCACTTGAACGTGGGGGAGGAGATAGGGAAGGTGTTTGAGTAGAGTTTAGAGAAGTCTTGGAGCTTGAGATGTGGGCGGAAATGATAGTGTGAAGGGAGGCTTTTATAGTGGAGGGGAGAGGGGTTTCCTTAATATAAAATTCATTAGTTTCTTAATTTCCCCAAAGACATGGAATAGTGATTCATTAATGACCAAGAATAGTTATTTTATAATGTAATCCCCAAAAAAGTGGTCTTACATCAGCAGAACATCACACATGACCCTATAATTAGTTTATTTAACTTATTTTGTAAGTTACCGTATTTCACTATTCATAAAAAATTCAAGTATCTCAAAAAAATCCCAAAACTTTTACCCAGTGATTTTTCGACGTGTAGAATCCAAAAATAATGTCCATTTTTGAAAAATAATTTTCTAAATATTATTAATTTAATATATAATTAAAATCACAATTTACATAAAAAAACATTTTTAAGATTAAAACTGATTTTATAGTGCTTTCAAAAATTATGTGGGGTCTTATTAAATTTTCTAAAAACTATAAGACATTTATTCCATAATTTATGAATAAAGTTTAGGGAAAAAATATCCTTTTAAATTAATTAATTAATTATAATTAATTATTTATGACTTACAAATTACCAAAACGTTTACTAATGTCAAATTGTCACTTTCTAAAATGTCTAGATTTTATTTTATTATTCATAGTGTAACACCCCGATATTTCAGGAAAAATATTATTTTAATTTCATTATTGTATTATGTTGTATGAAACACCAAGATGACCTTTCGCTATATGCAACACCGTATTAGCTTGCAGTATACGCAACACTATTCTTGGATCGTGTTATACAAAATTTTGATAATAGTTATTCTACGCAACATTGAGTGTGTATATATATATATATATTTAATGTATACATGAAATATGGTTGGATTCAATTATATGAAACAACGAAGGATTATTTCACAACACACAACCCCGACTTGGCTTGCATTACACGCAATCACAACCTTCCTCGATAGCGTGTGTTGTACGCAATACCGAGTTTTACTAAACAGCGATATATTATTATAATATTATTATGAACTAGCCATTATTAATAGTATTAACTAAATTTTGAATTTTATAACATTATTATTCATGTCACACATTTTGTAGAACATGGTATAGGAAGAAAATAGATTTTTCGGGTAAAATAAGTATTTATCAAAAAATGCAGTTTTCTAGCCTTTTAATGGCGCACCAACTATAAATCTACATTTTGACATGTTTATAAGTTCAATTTGACAAAATAAAATTCTTATTTGAAATCATGAAATAAAAATTTACTTTGGATAAATTTTTCGTATTATGCTGGTAACTTTCATATTTTGATGAATAGTAAAAACACGCTATATTTTAATGAAAAACAACTTTTTTCATCGTAATAATTTATATGGTTAAATTATAATATTTAATGGTTTTAAAGTATAAATAGAATATATTTTTACCATTTAATATAATTTATGTCATTAGCATTGATTTTACCTTGAATTCGTAGGTTAAATTAATTCAATCTTTTACAATGTTTTAAAGAAAAACCTGTTTTCTTTCGAAAACAGGATTAAATTTAATTTAATTTCTGCAACTTTTGTGTATTGAATTCAGAAAAATGGATTCCATATTTGGAATCTGTGGGTCCAAATTATGTTAATAAGCTACTTTTTATTTTTGGGCATTGTGAATAGTAACTACGGTAAATTTTATTTACCATAGTTAAAGGTAAATCGGTTAATTAAAGGTAAATATAAGATTATAAAATTTCCCTAACCCTTGAAAAAATCCTATTGTATGACTAAAAGTCGACCCATGTCACCTAAGGGTTGGATTAGATTCATTTAATGGACTTTTTGCCATGAAAATAATTTAATTTTTATTAAAACCAAAGAAAGTGACAACATGTCACTCTCTTAAATACTATAAGTATAATAATTTTAGGTTAGTGATAAACTTCTTGAAACTTAGAAAATTAATAGTCTACAGAAATCTAACAAAATTATCTACATCATGAGAATTTATTTATAATTGTTTGGGATTAAATAGTTATCATTAATTGTGAGACAATAGTGATGCCGAAATTATATATCTAGTGAAAAATCAAGAATATAGTTTTTATTAAACTAATAGTGACCATAAAAGGCACAAAACTCTGACCAAAACTTATTGGTCATGTAAATTTAAACAATAGTCATCCAATGGTAGAATATTTGACCATTTGGAGCTTTATACAAGCAATTATGACACTTATATTATTTTATTTTAAATGATGCCAAAGTTGTCACCTTCATAATTTAATAAATATAACAATTTAACTATTATGATTTTAAGATGATAAATTCGAGTTAAAGTATTATTGTGAAATTTAATAGATTTATATTCATCATAGGATTTTATTTTTAATTTTTATGCAACATATAAGTATATTAAATAATTATACAAAAATGTTGTTGTAATTAGTTTATTAAGAGATAAACCAAATAAATGGTTTTAAAAATAATAAAATAAATATTATTTGAACTATTTAATGTTCTCCACAAATTTTATAGATACATATGGCCTATTATGAATCTATTAAATATTATAGTTTGAACATATCCTCTGTATATATTTTATTTAAATTCAAATAAATGAATAGTGTCAAAATTGACACTATTGTTATTTTATAAAAATAACATATTATAAAATTTATTAAAAATCCCAAAAATATTTAAAAATTATAAATTTAAGTTTATATGGTCTATAATTTTATAAGGTAAACAATTATGGAAAATGCACAACAAAAAAGTAATTATTTGTTATAATTTAAAATTTATAATTTTATTACCACAAATAAACTTAAATAGAATAAATAAGGATAAATCAAAATGATAAGGTTTAAAATAATATCCAAACATGTCTAAATTTGATTGGTTTATAAGATTAAAACCTTATCTCATCTAATAATCGAATTAGAGTCAATTTTAGAGGTTTTTAATTGGGGTTAGATTTATTATAAATTAATATTTTTAAGAATTCCAAAGGTGCCCCTCTCCTCCCTTATAAAAGGGCACCTCCTCCCTCTCCTCCTCACACCAATTTGAGCTTTCATGCTCGGCCAAACCCTACCAAATTATCTTCTCCACTTCCCTAGAAACATCCTAGAGGTTCTGTTCTACTTTAAATACCAATCTTAGTTCCCTAAGAAGAGGTTTCAAAGAGGCGTATCGAAGAAGAGGAGGTTTGGATACATACGAAGCATATCAGACATAAGTTAAGGGATAATTTTGCAAATCCCATTTTTATCCGAGATTGCTTATTCATAAGTATTTACTTGGGTTATTTCGATCATCCATGTCCATGTTTTATAAAAGTGTTTTTATGTATGTTTAATGTCCTTTTTACTAATTTTTGAATTTTACTACATGGTATGTAAGGAATCATTCTTTTTTTTACGTTACGAGGTACTTTTTTGACTTTTCCGACAAAAGTACGAGAAGAATGTTTTTTTAACATATACGGCATGAACAGATTTTTACTGTTTTATAAATCCTTATTTTCATGAAGCTTCCTCCAAAAATATTCATGACTATTTTCAATAAAATCTCTTTCTTTTAAAATTGCATGACATTTTGTGAAAATAAAATGATTTTGAAGAAGAAAGGATATTTTCCTCAAGAATTCATTTCAAGTGTTTTATCAAAACCATTTTTCATCTAAGATGACATTATTTCAAATGTGTATGTTTCAAGTATCATGTCTCTATTATTTACATGGTTTCACATTCCTTATTATGAAATTATATCCATTTCTTCTATATGTATTATGTGATGATGGAATGATGTTTATGAAACCCATTTTATTCTTTGGGTTATGATGAATGATTTATGTTTACGTTGTGGCACAAGTAAGAATGATTTCCTTACGAGATGGGTGGGACCTATATCTCCCTCCAATGCATTGGGTAAGGATTTTATATCTCATGAGATAGACATGGCTGGAACGGTAAGTTAATCTGGTTCAGTGTTACAGGACTGAAACGAGGAGTGAACTCGATTTAGAATGGGACATTGTCCACAAAAATGGTCTTGGAAGCAATGCCTTGGCTACTATGGAAATCATTACATGTGCTTAATGGATTCCACAATTACATGTTTTATTCCCATGATATTTTATCATGGTTTATGTTTCATTATGATCTATTCCTTATGTACTTCCATGTTTTATGTCGTTGCTCAAGATTTTAAATGTTTAAAAATTATCTTCATGTTTTTAAGTTCCAATGTATATGGTATGTTTTATTTTATCCATGCTTACCCTTACTGAGCATTTGAGCTCACCATTTTTATGTTTTATTTCCCCTTGGATCAAAAGAAAGGTTTTAGGCCAGGAAACAAAAAGTGGAAGATCTTTATGGGAGATGTTGAAGATCTTTCACCACGATTAGAAGATTACATTCCAAGTTTCCAAAGACACTAAACTATTACGGTCCTTGTGTTTCTGTTTTTTATGTATTAAGTTTTCCAAATAAGTAATGTATTGTCCATGTACATCATGCTTTGCGTATCTATAGTTGGTATCAGAGGAAAGGTTTAGTCAACCTTTGGAAACTATGATGCGAAAACGTTAGTGAGATCCCTAGAGATATTTCTATGGTATGTCTAGGGATGTACCTAAGGATAATAATACGTATAGGATATAGTCCTAGAACTACGGTAACGATCTTAGAATTTATCCTAAGATGTTATATATTGAGGATACTCCCCTTTTACTATGTTGTTTTTCCTATCATGATTTTTTCCTCTCACACTAATATTTTTGGGTTTTAGAAAATGGGTGTAAATTGAAAGATTCATGATAATGGAGGATATGACGGACAATGGAATGATTTTCTTCATGAGAAACCAAATGAAACGGGATCTGGAAGTCCAAGAATCGTCATTATGCCTAATCCGCAATCTCATAATATGATCAATAATCTCAACTTTGGTAAGTTTCCCGACTCAGATAATAAGAGAAAGATGGAGTTTCATGATGATAATAGAGGAAATAAAGTTTAATTTCCCTCATTTAAATCATGTGGGAAGAGGCATCAGGGAGATTATTTCAAAGGAACTGGAAGATGCTTTGGGTGTGGAAAAGAAGGACACAAAGCCAGTAAGTGCAAAGGAAAAGGTTTAGTTAACACCATGGACAAAAATAATGGTATTGCTATGACATCAACAATGATTAGATGTTTTAAATGTGGATTGTACGGGCATTATGCAAACCAATGCCGTAATGGAAAATCTCATGAAGAGAATCAGCATGTTCATATGGGAAGTATTTATGTGGATGATGATGAGGAGACTACAAATGATATATGAGATGAAAGAAGTGTTGAAGCTCAGTCGGTTGTTTTAGAAGGTAGTGGAATGATTTTATGTTTATCGAGAGTTATGTTGTATAGTTAATGGTACTATGGAATAAAGAATCATCTAAGTATTGTTACCCTATTGTTTTTCCTAAAAGAATTTGAAAGTATATGTTGAATGGTACCAGTAACCATGGAATGTTATTCATATATTTTTGTAATGTAGATGATATGCGCATAATTAAGGAATAAGAATATAATGAGATGTTTGATTGTATTCATGAGCTCATGATTGATATAAGGACTAAGAGATATCATTGTTTGAGTATATAGAATTTTGAGGATTTTGGTATGTGGAAAGTGTTAACTTTTAACTGCATTCAAGTTTTCACTAAGGTTCAATGGGTATGCATTTATCAAGAGAACACATGATCAAGGCTTTCAAACATTTGTAATGTGACCAACAAGACATATCTTATGATATATGGGGATCACTGATGGTATTAACATGCTTCTTACATGAAATATCTGGTAATCATTTTCACTATAATATTACAATGGACTGCAATATTATGGATTAGCCTAAATATTGGAATGGATTATGTTGGACATAAGTTGGTATTGATTAAGGATAGAAGTTTTTTCGATATTATTGAAGGGATGTTATATTAATATTGTTTTAGAAAAAGGACAACCTGCAGGACGGGCGACAGCCCATCGCGTCGGACAAGGCTGTGGGAATCAAACCCACAATCGAAGTGCGAATGGCCTTTATCGCCTACCACTGGCCTACATGAAGTCCCTGGATAGTAGAAACTAGTTTTATTTTATTAATAGGTATGATATATAATGTATATGTTCATTTTTGGAACTATATAAGATTAATCTAACCATAAGATGGACTTATAACTTTTGCTAACCTTTTTTTGAAAGAGATGGAATGACCCATCATTCTATCACATGATCTGCTAACACATCACGAATAACAAATTCAACATCATTTCTTTAAGGGATGAAGTGGAAATTGTTCAATTCATGAACAATAGTTAGATTGTACCAAAATCATGAAAGTATTTATTTTAATTCGTCAACTATAGGGAAATGATCTTGAAAACCAAAAATGTTTTCCTAGTTCTCGTATATCTGATGAATCATATGGTACCTTAGATCATCACAAATAAATAGCTTTGTGATTGTTGGATTTTTCATAGCCATGTTCTCTACCACTCTCCATCAGAACATGATGGTTAGACTTTTCTTCCATATCCATATTTTCACCTATGTTCTCCGACATGGAAACCCAGCGATGAGTTAATTTGGGTAACCGTTACATTTCATACTATAGTTTTTAAATCCATGTTTTGGTATTCCTTTTTACGATGTGGGTTTCTATTAAACAAACTTTTAAGTAGTAAACCATTTATAACCCCGACGAATTTCGAGGGAGAAATTCATTTTAAGGGGGTAGAATGTAACACCCCAAGAATTTATGAAAAATATTCTTTTAGTTTCATTAATGTCTTGTGTTGTATGATACACCAAGATTACCTTGCGCTATATGCAACACTGTATTTGCTTGTAGTATATGCAACACTATTCTTGGATCGTGTTACACACAATTCTGATAATAGTTATTCTACGCAACATTGAGTATATATATATATATATACATATTCAATGTATAAATGAAATTTGGTTGGATTCTGTTATATGAAACAATGAAGTATTCTTTCACAACACGCAACCCTGACTTGGCTTGCATTACACGCAATCGTGACCTTCCTCGATAGCATGTGTTGTACGCAATACCGGGTTTTACTGAACAACGATATATTATTATATTATTATTATGAAATAGCCTTTATGAATAGTATTAACTAAATTTTGAATTTTATAACATTATTATTCATCTTACACATTTTCTAGAACATGGTATAAGAACAAAATAATTTTTTTGGGTAAAATAAGTGTTTTTAAAAAAATGCAGTTTTGCCGCCTTTTGATGACTCACCCACATTAAATCTAGATTTTGACATGTTTATAAGTTAAATTTGACAAAATGAAATTCTTCTTTGGAATCAATAAATAAAAATTTACTTTGGATAAATTTTTCGTATTATTCTGGTAACTTTCATATTTTGATGAATAGTAAAAACACGTTATATTTTAATGGAAAACAACTTTTTTCATCGTAATAATTTATATGGTTAAATTATAATATTTAATGGTTTTAAAGTATAAATAGATTATATTTTTACCATTTAATATAAATTATGTCATTAGCATTGATTTTACCTTGAATTCGTAGGTTAAATCAATTCAATCTTTTGCAATGTTTTAAAGAAAAAACGGTTTTCTGTTGACAACAGGATTAATTTTAATTTAATTTCTGCAACTATTGTGTATTGAATTTTGAAAAATAGATTCCATTTTTGGAATCAGTAGACCCAAATTATGTTAATAAGCTACTTTTTATTTTTGGACATTGTGAATAGTAACTACGGAAAATTTTATTTACCATAGTTAAAGGTAAATCGGGTAATTAAGGGTAAATATAAGATTATAAAATTAACCTAACACTTGGAAAAATCCTATTGGATGACTAAAAGTCGACCCATATCACCTAAGGGTCGGATTATATTCATTTAATGGACTTTTTTCCATGAAAATAATTTCATTATTATTAAAACCAAAGAAAGTGACAACATGTCACTCTTTTAAATACTGTAAGTATAATAATTTTAAGTTAGTCATAAACTTCATGAAACTTCTAAAATTAATTGTCTACAGGAAGATATCAAAATTATCTACATCATGAGAATTTATTTTGAATTTTTTGGGATTAAATAATTATCATTAATTGTGACACAATAGTGATGCAGAAATTATTTATCTAGTGAAAAATCAAGAATATTGTTTTTATTAAACTAATAGTGACCATAAAAGGCACAAAACCCTGACCAAAAATTATTGGTCATGTAAATTTAAACTATAATCATCCAATGGTAGAATATTTGACCATTTGGAGTCTTATACAATCAATTATAACACTTATATTATTTTATTTAAAATGATGCCAAAGTTGTCACCTTCATAATTTAATAAATATAACAATTTAACTATTATTATTTTAAGTTGATAAATTATATTAAAATTATTATTGTGAAATTTAATGGATTTATCTTTATAATAGGATTTTATTTTTATTTTTTATGCAACATATATGTATATTAAATAATTATACAAAAATGTTGTAGTAATTATTTTATTAAGAGATAAACCAAATAAATGGTTTTAAAAATAATAAAATAAATATTATATGAACTATATAATGTTATCCACTAATTTTCTAGATACATATGGACTATTATTAATCTATTAAATCTTTTAGTTCGAACATTTCATCTATATATATTTTATTTAAATTCAAATAAATGAATAGTGTCAAAATTGACACTATTGTTATTTTATAAAAATAACATATTATAAAATTGTTTAAAAATCACAAAAATATTTAAAAATTATAAATTTAAATTTATATGGTCTATAATGTTATAAAGTAAAAAATTATGGAAAATTAACAAAAAATAAGAAATTATGTGTTATAATTTTATATTTAGAATTTTCTTACCACAAATAAACTTAAATAGATTAAATAAGGATAAATCAAAACGATAAGGTTTAAAATAAGATCCAAACATGTATAAATTTGATTGGTTGATGATATTACAACAATAGCTCATCTATTCTTCGAATATGAGTCATTTTTGGAGGTTTCTAAGTGGGGTTAGATTTATTATATATTAATATTTTTAAGAATTCCAAAGGTGCCCCTCTCCTCCCTTATAAAAGGGAACCTCCTCCCTCTCCTCCTCACACCAATTAGAGCCTTCAAGCTCATCCAAACCCTTCCAAATTATCTTCTCCACTTCCCTAGAAACATCCTAGAGGTTCTGGTCTACTTTAAATACCAATCTTAGTGCCCTATGAGGAGGTTTCAAAGAGGCGTATCGAAGAAGAGGAGGTTCGGATACATACGAAGCATATTGGACATAAGATAAGGGATAATTTTGCAAATCTCATTTTTATCTGAGATTGCTTATTTGTAAGTATTTACTGGGGTTATTTCGATCATCCATGTCCATGTTTTATAAAAGTCTTTTTATGTATGTTTAATGTCCTTTTTACCTGTTTTTTAATTTTAATACATGGTATGTAAGGAATCATTATTTTGTTTACGTTACGAGGTACTTTTTTTACTTTTCCGGGAAAAGCACGAGAAAAATGTTTTTTTTAACTTATATGGAAAGAACATATTATTACAGTTTTATAAAGCCTTATTTTCATTAAGCTTCCTCCAAAATATTTCATGACTATTTTCAATAAAATCTATTTCTTTTAAAATTGCATGACATTTTGTGAAAAGAAAATTATTTTGAAGGAGAATGGATATTTTCCTCAAGAATTCATTTCAAGTGTTTTATCAAAACCATTATTCATCTAAGATGAGATTATTTCAAATGTGTACGTTTCAAGTATCATGTCTCTGTGATTTACATAGTTTCACTTTCCTTATTATGAAATTATATCCATTTAATTTATGTGGATTATGTGATGATGGGATGATGTTTAGGAAACCCATTTTATTCTTTGGGTTATGATGAATGATTTATGTTTATGTTGTGGCACAAGTAAGAATGATTTCATTAAGAGATGGGAGGGACCTATATCTCCCTCCAATTCATTGGGTAAAGATTTTATATCTCCTGAGATAGACATGGCTAGAACGGTAAGTTAATCTGGTTCAGTGTTACAGGACTAAAACGAGGAGTGATCTCTATTCAGAATGGGACATTGTCCACTAAGATGGTCTTGGTAGCAATGCCTTGGATACTATGGAAATCATTATATGTACTTAATGGATGCCACAATTACATGTTTTATTCCCATGCTAATTTATCATGGTTTATGTTCCATTATGATTTATGCCTTATGTACTTCCATGTTTTATGTTGTTGCTCAAGATTTTAAATGTTTAAACATTATTTTCATGTTTTTAAGTTCTAATGTATATGGTATGGTTTATTTTATCCATGCTTACCCTTACTGAGCATTTGAGCTCACCCTTTTTATGTTTTATTTTCCCCCAGGATCAAAAGAAAGGTTTTAGGTTAGGAAACAAAAAGTGGAAGATCTTTATGGGAGATATTGAAGATCTTTCACCACGATTAGAAGATTACGTTCCAAGTTTCCAAAGACACTAAACTATTATGGTCCTTGTGTGTCTGTTTTTGTTATGTATTAAGTATTCCTCAAAAGTAATGTAATTTCCATGTACGTCAAGCTTTGAGTCTCTACACATAGGTAAAGTTACTCTTATGTTGGATGATTTAATATTCAGAAGTGTCATTTTACTATTCATATGTGTATGTTACTATTCATAAGTGTACATTAACATTCACCAAAAATTAATTTTGTTTCATTAGACTGCAAAAATCATCATGAACACAATCGTGTATGTCTGATTTTCAAAATTCCAAACATAGGAGTGAAAAACCTATGTTTAAAGGTCACTTATCACTTAGTAGATCATTATTTTTTGTTTTCATGTTATTTTATGACATAAATATAAGAAAGGAATTACCATTAAAAACTTTGGGTCGTTACATTTAACCCCCTTAAGAAATTTCACCCCTGAAATTTCACTTTACACAAATATGTGAGGGTGTTTCTCCTTTATTTCCTATTCTAGTTCTCATGTTGCTTCCTGAAACTTATGGTTCCTCCACAACACTTTGACAATATGGGTTGCCTTATTTCGTAGAACTTTATCTCTCTGATCCAGAATCATTACTGGATGCTCCTCATATGAGAGAACATCTTCCAACTACACCACCTCTGAGTTTAGTACATGTGAGGGGTCTGGTATGTACTACCTCAATAGTGATACATGAAACACATCATGAACATGAGCCATATTCGGTGTAAGTGAAACACGATACGGCAAGACTCTTATGCGGTCATGGATATCAAAGGGGCCAATATACTTTCGGCATAGCTTCCCTTTCTTCATGAATCACATGACTGTCTTCCATGGAGATATTTTAAGGAAGACTTTATCTCTTATGTCGAACTCCTAGTCCCATTGATGGTTGTTATAATAGCTATGTTGCCGACATTGAGCATTTTTGATGTGTTTTTTGATGAATTGAACCTTCTTTGTCATCTCTTGAATGAGATCGGGTCCATGTTGCTTTATTTCTCCAACTTCATCCCAACAGGTTAGAGTTCTACATCACTTTCCATAAAGAGCTTCAAATGGAGCCATCCAAATACTCGAGTGGAAGCTATTGTTGTATGAGATCTCAACCAATGGGAGATGATGATCCCAAACACATTTGAATTCAAGAGATAATGATCATAGCATTTCTTCAAGCGTCTTAATAGTCCTTTTAGACTGGCCATCAGTTTGGGGGTGATAGGCCGTCCAGAAATTTAATTTTGTACTCAATGCACGTTGAAGGCTCCTCTAGAATTTAGATGTGAACCTCGAATCATGGTTAGAGACAATTGAGAGTGGAACACCATGCAGTCTCACCACTTCCTTCACATATATCTTTTCACATTGTTCAAGAGATATGTCTTCCTGAATAGTGATAAAATGGGCAGTTTTGGTGAGTCAGTCAACAACAAACCATATCAAATTATTTCCCTTTGATGTCTTCAGGAGACCTATGACAAAGTCCATAGTAACATTTTCCCGTTTCCACATGGTTATATGCAATGGATACATCATTCCTTTGGACTTTTTTCGATTATATTTAACTTGCTGACATACCAAGCACCATGATAAATATTCCGCAATCTCCTTCTTCATTTTATCCCACTAGAAGTTTTCTCGGTTATCATGATACATCATGGTACTCCTAGGATGGATAGTGAATGTTGAGATATATGCATTATCCAATAGATCCTTCTTTATCCCAGGTGACGAAGGCACACAAACCTGCTTTCCGAACTAAATCACTCCATCATCGTCGATATGGAACTCTTGAAACTTCCCATCCTTTACTGTATTCACCCTCTTTTGTATCTCAACATCTTCCCTTTGTGCTTCCTTAATCTTCTCCGGGATGGATGGTTGCGCAATCATTCGGCCAAGATAGGATGTATCCCCAGCCATTATGATTTCCAAATCCATTCTTTGCATATCCATCAATATATGGTCTTTCTCAATCTGCATCATGGAATGAGTAACAGGTTCTTTTCTTCTTAGAGGATCAGCTACCTTGTTTGCCTTTCCAGGATGATAGTGAATAGAGCAATAGTAATCCTTGATTAGCTCTAACAATCTCCTTTGACGGATTTTGAGCTCATTTTTTGTGAAAATATACTTTAGGCTCTTGTGGTCGGTGTATATGTCACAATTCTCTCCATAAAGGTAGTGCCACCATATTCACAAGGAAAAAATCACTACTGATAGCTCTAGATCATGCGTCAGGTAGTTCTTCTCATTGATCTTAAACTGTCGTGAGGCATAGGCTTTCACATTATCATTTTTCATGGGAACATAACCCAAGCCATTCGTTGAAGCATCACTGTATATCACAAAACATTCTCCACTTTTCGGTAGTGTGAGTACAGGTGTACGGATCAGCCTTCCCTTTAGCTCCTTGAAGCTTCCCTCATATTCTTCCGTCCAAACATACATTACCCCTTTCCTTGATAACGTAGTTAGCGGGCTTGACAATCGTGAGAAGTTTCTCAAAAAATGTCGGTAGTACCCAACTAATCCACAAAAACTTCAAATTTATATGGAACTAAAGGGACTGGGACATTCCTCAATCTCCTTTGCCTTTGAAGGATCCACATAAATTCCCTCCCTTCTGATCACATGTCCCAAGAACATGACTTGATTTATAAAAAATTCACACTTGCTGAACTTGGAGTACAACTTCTCCTTTCTCAATGTCTCCAACAGAAGTCTTATATGTTCTTCACGTTCCACCTTGCACTTGTAGAATATGAGAATATCGTTGATAAAAACTATGATAAATTTGTCTAGGTAATGTCTAAAGACTCCATTCAACAAATTAATGAATATTTAATGGGCATTTGTAAGTACAAAGGGCATCACCAAAAACTCATAGTGCCCATACCTTGTACGGAAGGCAGGCTTCTGAATATCACCCTTCTTCACCTTTACTTGATGATATCCAGAACAAAGATCCACCTTTGAGAAGTATTTAGATCCTCTTAACTGGTCGAACAAGTCATCAATCCTTGGGAGAGGATAAATGTTCTTTATGGTGATATTGTTGAGTTCTCGGTAACCGATACACAACCACATGGTTCAATCCTTCTTCTTCATAAAGAACACTGTAACACCCCTAGTTGATGCACTAGGTCGTATGAACCCTTTTCCCCGATGCTCTTGCAGCTGATTCTTTAACTCCTCTAGTTCAATAGGAGCCATTCTTTAGGGGCACTTTGAGATAGGAGTAGCTCTGGGTATGAGTTCAATTATGAACTCTACCTCACAATTTGGGGGAATTTTTTGTAACTCTTCAGGAAATACATCGTTGTATTCCCTCAAGATGGGAATTTCTTCAAGGTTATCACTTTCCTTGAACTCTTCCATTTGGGCAAGGTATTCTTCTTCATAGAGAATCAACACCCACACCATTGAAAGAATTTTCAAAGTATATTCAGGATCTTCCTTGAATTTGTAGAGGAGCATGGGATGGTTTAGAATATGAAAAGATATTTCCTTTTCCCAACAGTTGATATGCACTCTATATAATGAGAGCCAGTCCATTCCCATTATTGCATCGAATTGCACCAAGGAAAGTTTTACAAGATTTGATGGAAGAATCTTTCCTGAAACGCCAATAGGATAAGAGTGAAACACTTGGGTTGCAAGTATTTCACCCCTTGGAGTTTTTTACAGATATCAGTAATTCATGGTTTCAGGGCTTCAATTCTATAGTTCTAGAAAACATTCAAGATATAAAGGAATGCATAGAACCAGAATCAAATAATAATTTTTCCATTCTTGATCTAATAGGAAGTGTACCTTGTATGACATCATTATCATGTTCCACCTCCGCAGTAGTGATGGAATAATACTTCCCTTGTTCCTTGGACTTTGGTGGCTGTTGACGCTTATTACCCTCGAGAACCCGAGGTTTGGTGCACTGGTTTGCATAGTTCCGTAGCTCCCTACACTTGTAGCATAGAACCATGAGTGGTTCTATCCTTTCATCGGCTACATTCTCCTTCCATTTTCATGTCTATTTGAGACTCTTGAGCATGGTGTCCTTCCTTCCCACACTTGAAGCATTTCCCCATCACTTTGAGGCAGTTCCCATGGAGCAACTTCTCACATTTTTGGCATGTGGGTCATTGATTTTTCGTCCCACCTTTCTCACTAGATCCACTGGCTTGAAACTCAATCTTTCGTTTCATATCCCCATAGCCATTGGACCATTCTACAAACTCTATATCCACATTGAGAGAACACCAAGAAACTTATTAATAACTCCCAAAGTCTCGAATTGCAAGAGCCTTTCGAAGGTGTGGTTTTTATCCACTAAAGAATATATCAATTTTGCAATCATTGTTGATAACAAAACACGATGTGTACATTGCGAGCCTTGTGAAATTTGATTCATAGGTTGTGACAGATTATCCCTTTTTTCTGTAGCACTATAAATTCTCTTTCCATCTTCGTACAAAGAGTTCTTGGGAAATACTTGTTATGAAACATTATCTTAAAGTCTTCCCATTCTATCTCTTCAATTTCCTCCCTTGGCTTGGTTTCCATAATCAAATCACACCATTGATCAGATTATCCATCAAGATGATAAATGACTAGAGTAACCTTCTCCGTCTCGGAATAGTGAAGCACAAAAAATATCTTCTCCATAGAGTTGACCCACTATTCCGTAACTAGTGGATCAGATGATCCATAAAATGTTGGTGGTCGTTGTCGCATAAAACATTCAATAGCCAGTTTCTCCCTCTTTGGTGGAGGAGGAAGTTCCCCATTATTGTGGTTATTATTCATAACATGAGTTAATTGGGTAAGAATCACCATGATGTTTTGAACTCCACCTCCCAATTCATTGGGGATTTCATTCAGGAAATCGTTGCATTGGCCCTCGCATGAGTTTTTGTCCGGATTTCTCATGGTTCCCACCATTTTCTAAAATAGAAAATGATAGAACAAAACATAAATAAACAAGTCATGAATAACATATTCATTTAAACAATTATACCAAAAACATAACATATGGTATCCCTAGGTAAATATTCTTGTGTGCAAATTTTTACTTAGTCTCATACTGGAGGTTTTCTCTAGGGTACACTAATCCTAATTCCAAAATTAACTAAACCTTGCCTCTAATACCAACTATATTAACCCAGATTTTTCTTACATTACTATGACATCATTTCAATGATAAAAAACATAATAGTATTACACCTATGGGATCCAATGGTTTAGTGTCTTGGTCAAACTAGGACCACACAAAACAAATACAACATCTAGTATACTCATTTAATTAATTTCTTCTTCTCTTAACTTCTAAATGGAAATTTTCCTCTCCTTAGTACATGTATCCACCTGAGGATATACATAAAAAGGGGTGATGTAGAATCCCAATAAAAGTATAGATAAGAACAATATATCACATGGTGAGCATAATCAAAACATAGGCAAAAGATCATGAACATGATACGAGCATAAATAAAAGACTTGAAATGTGACAATGCATAAAAATGAAACACCATGTCTTAGTGGTTAACTAAAACACATACTTGTGAACCAAGATATCATCTTGTTCACACATCATTTCAAATTTACTCATTATATTAATAACGTTACACAATGCATTGGAGCACTGTATAATTCTGGGCGCACCCGTCACATTGAAACATTCATATTGCGCTATATAATTCTTGGTGCAATTGTCACATCATAACATTATCATCATCATGCTTGCCACATAGAACACGTATAAAAAATTTATATAACTAAAACATGGAAGGAAGGGTTTTCATCTCCTAATAACACATTCATAGGCTTTGGGTTCCCAAAATAAAAAGGGAATAACATAAATATTACAAGAACCTTCCACTTTGAGTGAGAAGTAAAAGGGATGTTCTTAAAAGAGGAGTTCTTTTGGAAAATATTTGGTTTGACATGTGAACTAGTGTCAAACATTTATATCCCAGAAAAGTAAATACAATGATGAAAAAATTATATTTAAGTAGTAACCATATAAAAAAAAGGAGTGAAAGAGGGAGAACCCGAAGGAAGAAAATTGGGTTCGAGATATCCCCTTACCATGTATCTGAATGATTCCTTCTCTTTAATGTCCTATATAATGATATTATATTAATTATAAATACAAAACCATGTGTACATTTATAGGGTTCATTCTGGTTCCATTATGTCATATTATTTCCCTTTGGATGACATATATAGTTTAAAAACACTGTTCAAGGATGTTCGTTTTCATGGTTTTTTCTTGGTTGGTTCACTAGTATTCTTAAATTGAAGTTCGGGTACAACATGGGTAAACATCCAGAAATGATATTACATGTTATTAATTATATTAAAATAGATTGAATTATTTTATTATGATTTATATTATATCCATGTGGATGAATCATTAGATAATAATTAAATGATGATTATTTGTGTTAATTTGAGTGGTTTTTGGATCACAACGACCTTGTTTTAACTTTTCACTTAGTAATATGGCCATATGATATTAAAAAAACATTAAATAGAACATAATACATATAAAATATTCTGGATCAACCATAAAAATGGATTCATGACCTGATCTGAAGGTAGAAATGAAAGAATAAAGCATGTCATTATTGAAGGTGAATAATTAATACCTTACGAACAACGTTCTCTTTAATAAAATTAAAGGAAGAGGTAAAGGGGATTAGATGATATAATATCCAATTAGAATTATAAAATTACAGTATATGTATAATTATGGCGTTACAACATGATTTGGATGAATATATGTGGGTACAGATCAAGAAATGAACTTGAACATGAATGGAAATTAAAGGATAAGAGGTAGGGAAATTACCTCTAGAATCCTCCTCTTGAGAACCTACTTAAGAACATAGGCTTGGTATTTTGATGATACCAGAATCTCTTGGAAGTGGGGGAAGGGATAGGTAAGTTTGTTGGGAAGAGTTTAGAGATATCTTGGAGCTTGATAGGTGTGAGGAAATGTGGGTGTGAAGGGTGGCTTTTATAGTGGAGGGGAGAGGGGTTTGCTTAATATTAAATTCATTAGTTTATTAATTTCCCCTAAGACAAGGAATAGTTCATCTTGAAAGACCAAGAATAGTAATATTGTAATGTAATCCCGAACCAAGTTGTCTTTTATAAGTATAACATCACAAATGACCCTATAATTAGCTTATTTAACTTATTCTGTAAATTATTGTATTTCACTATTCATCAAAAATTCAAGTATCTCAGAAAAATCTAAAAACATTATCCCAGCTATTTTTCAGCATGTAGAATAAAAAAATGATGTAAATTTTTTAAATATATTATTTTAAATATTATTAATTTAATATTTAATTAAAATCATAATTTACTTAAAAAATAGTTTTTAAGATTAAACTGATTTTATATTGTTTTCAAAAATTACGTAGGGCCTTATAAAATTATCTAAAAAATATAATACATTGATTCAATAATTTATGAATACATTTTTGGGAAAATAATATTCTTTTAAACTAATTAATTAATTATAAATAATTATTTATGACTTACAAAATACCAAAAGATTTATTAAGTTCAAATTGTCACTTTCTAAGTTGTCTAAATTTTATTTTATTATTGATAGGTAATGTTACTCTTATGTTGGATGATTTACTTTTCATAAGGGTGATATTACTATTCATAAGGGTATGTCAATATTCCTATGGGAATGTTACTATTCACAAAAATTATTATTTTTCCATTAGACTCAAAAAATGATCTTGAACACAACCGTGTTTGTCATATTTTCATAATTACAAACATAAGAGTGAAAAACTTATGTTTAAAGGTCACTTATCACGTAGTAGTTCATTATTTGTGTTTTCATGATATTTTATGACAAAAAAGTAAGAAAGTAATTTCCATTAAAATCTTTGGTTCGTTACAAATCTTTCTTTTTTCTATGATGGTACTATGTACTTTGGTTTTTTTCACTAATTATTATTTCCAGCAGTCATCATGTGGGTGTCCACCACACATATATGTGTTTCCGGTATTGCTATGTTGTAGTTATTTCACAAGGATAATGATTAAAATTGATTATTTTGAGACCCTAATTAATCTAGAATGGTTCTTCATTTGATGGTTATTGTTAAATGATTACTACCTCTAGAAGAACTATATATTTTCATATTGGATTTGATTAACCTGTGGAAATATATTTAAATACTCCGGAAGAGAATTTTTATAATAATAAATTCTTTCTTAAATACATTGAAGAGATTTTTTGTATTTTTGATATTCTTTAATTCATTAATTTTTTAAAGAGATGACTTAGAGGTGATACAGATTAATATAGAATGATTGATACAT
The DNA here is from genome assembly GCA_963277665.1 of Viscum album. Taxonomy (NCBI): domain Eukaryota; kingdom Viridiplantae; phylum Streptophyta; class Magnoliopsida; order Santalales; family Viscaceae; genus Viscum; species Viscum album. Next base: position 33,270,429 of record OY728159.1, read on the forward strand.
TTATAAGAATTACAAAAATTGTTTTGGAATTTATAGTTGGTGCTAACGAATTGAGAAAGCCTCAAGTACGTTTTTCTTATAACAAAATATAGAAAATTTGTTGTTTCTCAAAGTGAAATGTATCATTTTCTGGATGATACATACGGAAATATATGAGTTAGATTTTGAATGTCACATATTTTAGATTATATAAAAGGTTTTATAATTTAGATATGATATTTCACATTTTATATGGAAGTTATATGTTTATGTTCCTATAGATATGGGTATAATATAGTAGTACACTGTTATAATTCAAATAAAAATGAGTATAAATTTATTTATTGACGTGATATATAATATTATCATATTGATAAATATTATTAATAAGATGTTATAAATGATATTATAGGAATCTATTTTTTAATGTTTCAATTTTATTATTGTATGTAAGATCCTCTATTAGATATAGATGTTTTTCATCAAAATATATAATATTTCAATGGGAATTCAAAAGCATTAATATAGCATAATGCAATAATGGAATATAGAATATAGCCTATAATGAAATTTCTTGATTAATTACATGTAAATTAATTTATAATTAATTTATATGACCTATGGATGAATATGATGATAAAAACATAGTGTTTTTTCACTAAAATATTTGAATATTTTAATCCATTGTGTTATTTATTAATAGAAAAGTTTTATAAAAATTATATTAGGAAATATTCGATTCCATCAGTCAGGTGAGAAGAAGACTATTAATTCATCCATAGACCGCATGGGACAATCCCAAAATATTATATTGAAATTAGTAAAAAGGTAATATTTTTGGATATCATGGAGGATATAAATATTGAAAAAGAATAAACAAATACATATATTCTAAAAGAATATATATATCAAAGAAAAAAACTGAATGAGAAACCAATGTTATTCAGGTAAACTCATTCTAATAAATCATGGAATAAAGGGAATAAACGATTGTCCAACAAGGAGATACTTTTTATTATACAAATCATTTACATTGAAGAAGAAGAGTATATTTTAGTTAATACCATCACATTGAATTCATTATATTATAGAATAAAATTATTAAAAAAAGATTATAATGTTGAGAAATTCTAACACCGTTATTCTGTATATAATTTTTTTCCCCAACTCCTATGGAAATGGAAGAAGAATATATAGTTTAGATGAAGATAACACCATTCGCATTACCGAATAATATTATCTATTATGAGTTGAACACTATGTTTGAGGAAGTCTATATATATTAAATATTGAATTATTTTTATGTACTAAAGAAATATATCATTCAATGGTGAGGGGGTAAGACTAATTGTAAACCATAAAAACACAATATAAATAAATAGATGAAAAATCTTATATGTATTCTCATATATATCCTTTGTAGTAAATTATGAAATCTCCCCCTAAATATTAATATAATTATGTTATTTGAAATTTTTGTCTTAGACGTAACATAATAACTAAAAAGTCATAATTATCTTCATCAGGGAAAAAAATATAAAAATACTATTTATAATTCTTTTATTTGTTGATTGTGTTGTATGTGGTCTAGTTTGTTGGGAATTTACAATATGTTCATTCAACCCCAATAGGTTTGAAGGTTTCAATATTAATAGGGATAAATTATAAAGAAAAAAATTTAGTTACATTAGTTTGAATGGATTAATACCCAGATTATGTTTCTCCATATATCACTGCATCCTATACACTCTTTGAAATAAAATGGAGAAGATATTTATTTTAGTAATGTATATGAAATATGTGTTAAATTTTTTTTCTAAGGGAAACATCAAATTTATTTCATGGTACACATATAGCTTTTCCATAGAACTGAAATGTGATTTCTAGTGATTCTGTATTACATTAAAGATGAATCATTAAAAGATGTTAGAAATAATAGACTTTTGTAGACTTATAAGAAATTTATATTTTTCCATTAATATTCCGATGGAGATTAAGATTATCATTTTTTGTTGAATGTGTATAAAATATATGAATGGATTTTATATTTAGTGGATTAATGTTTTTATATCATGCAGGTATGAAGATTATACAACTAATGACTGCTCTGTATTGGAGGAAGCGAAGAGTGAAATTAATGTTTATATTTATTTTCAATGTGAAATATTTCCATCATAATAAAGAGGATTTCATTATGTTTTTGAAAATATGAGGAAGATAAGATTTTTTTTCATTCATCAAAAATTAAAAAATAAGTTGATGTTGCATCATTGATATCTCTCAGTGATATATTCAATGTATAAACCATTAATCATGATGATTTCTGAGATTTTATTCAATATTACATTTTAATCAACATATAATGAGATGTGGTATGTTGTAAAATAAAAAAACATATTTTTTACTCATTTTAAAATGGGGATATTGAATCTGTTATTGAATGTGGATGTTGAGCTTGTTAAGAAACACAATATTTAGTGTACAATATTTAAATTGAAAACAATTATAATAAAGTACGAGGGAATTATTATAATTTCTAAAAGTGTTTCATATTTATTTATGTGTTTGAGATTGGCTCGGAATGATTTGAATAGGTTATATGTTTGATTAAGCGAATTTGGTTATTGTAAGTTCTAATAACAAAATTGAAAATGTATAAAAGTACTACAAATTGAATAATACTTCATCAGTGGTATTTGTAATATATTTGGAAATTTTTTAAAATGTAATATTATTTGAGAATTTTGATTCTTAAAATACTTGTTACTACTGTAATAATTTGACAAACCTAATTATATGTAATTGTATTGTAAACTGACAATAATATTTCTCATGTAAGACTTATCACTCAAGTATGGATCTTAGAATTATTTCATCACAAATTCATACCATTCTATAAATATTTTAAATTATATGTATTTCATATATAATGGGATTGATAATTTTTTTATTCTATAATAAATTAATGTTTATGTGAATAAGAGGTTATATAAGACATGATAATTAATACAAGAATTGAGAGTAATTATATGATATTTATTATAATAAAATATTAAATATGACGATACAAAATCTACTATTTATTGAAAAAATATAATGAAAAATAAAATATATATGATTTAGTCAAATAATATAGTTGTTAATGATATTTATTAATTATAATATTTTTCTTCTTCACGGGGGAGGTTCAAGGTCACCGAACTACATAGATCCATGCACACATGAGTTATTTCAAAATAATTTAACATTAAAATTTTGTAGAGATAAATAATATGTGATATTAAAATATTTCATGAGAATTGATAAACCCCAGTGTAAAGGGGGATTCAAAATGGGGTCCTTCACATGCATTTGAGGGATATTTATGTGATAAGTCCCTTAAAATAATCATGGTTGTTCATTATTAAAAATAAATTAATATTGATTTATAAAAAATCTGAATATATAAACATAGGAGGTGAAAACTATTTTGGGTTACCTTTGACTGATCACCCAAACTATTCTATAGAGGAAAGGAGATTTTTTATCAATGATTGGTTGAACAACATTCCAGAGTACCTGTGTATCAGGTTCTGAGGAGGAACACAATATAGTTAGTACTGTGTTGTGGCTCAATAGAGAATTACAAACATGATATTATTACCAAAACCTATTAAATAGTTAAATCATTTGGATATGAAGTTATGTAAGCCCAAAAAAACCTTTTTGCAGACATAAAACATGTGCTTCAGGGATAATAAGTCCAATGGGTACCACACTATGTAAAAAGATATTTATAAGGCATGTTCAATGAATTATTTTTGGATGAATATTTTATAACCTATTAGGATTCAATATAAATACCCCATGGGAAGATCACCCAAATATTTTTAGGATATATTTTCAATTAGAGGGATATTGTATAAATAAACTATCAGGAACATACTACTGTATTCACCAGGGAATGTTTCATTTCATGAGATTTTATGACAAGATTATCTTAGTGATAGCTTGTACTCTTACTCACATTTATTTATATTTATGGAACCATTTCCCAAAACATGACATGAACCTATAAATGAGTTGAATTTCATAGAAGAACATGAAAAATTATTTTGTAATATCATTTCTTATTATATAAAATATAATTCTTGGGTAGGGTTGACAGTGTATAAATGTATCCATACTTCTTAACTAAGATACAGTATTGAGTAAAAAGTAGGGATACATATAAAAGGAATTAAATTCGAAAAATTTATGTACATTTACTCAAACCAAAATTTTTTTATGCACTATACATATCATTTGGTAACATAGCTAACCAACCATCTACAAATTAGATATATTTTTTGGTTAAATTTTTAAGAGATTATTTGATGCTCATATTTAAATTAATTTTCAGAAACTCCTCGGACATAAGAAATTAAATAATATTCTTGTTACAGTAGTATAAAATATCAAATAATTACCAAAGTAGTATAATAAATATATAGGCAAATAATATAGAAATATGTTCAAAGGATAATATGGATAACTACCAGATAGAGTTGATTGTAGTGGAAACAGTTCATCTATTAAATCTATTGAAAATGATCCGTTTGAATATAAATTCCCATGATATGGAGAGTACGAAAAATATTATTCTATAAAAAATATTATAGAATAATAATATAAAATTAAAATTTACACTAAATGTTTCCAGGTTGATGTAGTCAATGTATAATTTCATTTTTATTGGTTTTATAAATGAATATACACATCTAGAAGAATGTGTAAAGGAAATGGATGATAAGTGTGAAAATATAATTCAAAAAGAATGATTCACTCAAATAACATATTGAATAAATGTACACATTAGTTTCATCTTATAATGAAACAATGTCCTTTATTGATAAAGAGTTTCAAAGATATAGACGAGAGAACGAATAAAAATTAATTTTTATTAATTAAGTGATTGAGGAGAAAATAATATTATAAAAAACATTCCTTAATGATATTGATTCTCAATTATAGGTTAAGAAACAAATTAATAATTTAACATGATATATCTTTATAACAATCATTAATAGTTTATAAAAAAACATGAACAACATGGGATCTATTAAAGATGATAGTAAATACCTCAATAAGATGTGTCATGATATTGAGGTAAAATTATAGAATCTAAAACTAACAAAAAATAGAACATCCAAAAATATTGAGAAGAAAAGAACGTTCTATATAATATATTAGTGAAAATTTATACCCAAAATTCTCTTATAACAGTGGAAATAGGGTTATTAAATTAGTCCAAAATCAGCCTCAAACAATCTCAAGGAATAAGGTAACATGTACCCCCAGTAGATTCATATGTACTTATTACGGTATGTCTAGAATAATAGGATTTAAAGGAAAATATCTAAAAAACTATGTAAATAATTATCCCATAAATACCAAAAACACATCCATGGTATATTCTAATGGTTACAAAAAAAATTCATCCAATAAGATTTGAAAACAATTATGTTTCCACTCAAAAATTACAGGAAAATAAATAATGTCAAATTACCTCAACAAGAAAATAAACAATGATATTTGGAAATTTTTTGTTTCTCTATAGGTATGAAGAAAATAAAAAAAACATTGGAAATTAGTTTAATATATTGTTTTTATAGGATGCATTGAGTTGGGAAGAGTATATTTTAGAGAAAGTGAAGACATTTTGTTCAAATTTAGAATTCAAAATAAAAAAACTATTTTTATATAAAATATGTGATTTATTAAATAAAATAAATAAATATTTCTTTATATATGGTTATTAATATTACAAGTGTTAGTAAGAACCCATATGTCATCATTATTATTCTAAAAAGGAGAGTGTAACACCCATGATTTTAGTATATATTTTCTATTAATTAAATACTATCTTGAATAATATACTACACACACAACAATAATATAAAATGGATCTCAAATTTTGAAAATTAAGATAATATTAAAAATAATATAAAAATATAATCCATAATCAATTATAATGGTAATAGTTATACAATACGTAATACAATTCATTTAACGCAAAAAATGGAATTTTTTTAAAGAGAAGTTTTTTATAGTGTCTGTATTTTCCCCTAATAAATAAGATTAATCATCTTCCATATATTCATATGATTATATATAACATTTCAATTTTTCAAATACTATATTAAAAGTCAGTTAATGTATATAAGTTATAAAATATGACTAAAAACCCCTTAAATGTTAAAGGCACTTCTTCTAAAAAAGCATCTTTTATTCAATTTTATATTTTCATTGAAAAGATAAATTTTTTAATTTATAAATATTAATTAAATAATTCTTTTTTAATACATTATATATATATATATTATTGTAGGGTTAATTTTTGTAATTTTTTTTAAATGATTGTTTTTAGGTAAATAGTGAAAACATTTATTTTATAAATACTATTACTCTTTAGACATTATCATGAAAAAAGATATATATGTTTATAAATAGTTTTATTAGACAAAATATGTTACCAAAATAATTAAAATAATGAATTTTAAAAATATATTTATGTATTTATAAACCATTTTTAAAACGTTCGGACATTAATAGTATTATATTCTAATATAATATATATATTTTCTATCTGTTTCATTAATTAAGTATTATAAATGTTACATTCACATTTTCAATATATATACACTCACATAAGTATAATTATTCCCTTCATAAAACAATATGATTCATGGTAATTATTAATATACAATTTTTTCTATAAAATCGTGTTTATGCCTAAAAAGAGTTTTTCTTCAAAAAAAACAAAATCCTACTATTCATTTTGTATACCTATAATAGAATTTATTTCAACTAATCCAAGTAATTTAATATTTTAAAATGTATTTTATACTGTGAATGATAATAATTAATGTTAGTAAATATGGTTAAAATAATTTATATTCATTGAAATATGTTACCATGGTAAAATATTGTAACATGATAAAGGGTAAAAGGTTATAAATTTGGATTAAACTAAGAGATAAGGAATAAATTATCACCAAAAAAACATCAAAATATATATTAATGAGTGTTTTTAAACCTTACCTTAATAAAAATATTAAATTTTTATTATTGTTTGACACTTTACCATGAAAATGACTTTATTACATTATAATTATGGTAATTGACAAAAGCACCACTCTTGTTTTCAAAAAAGAGATCCTACAATCTTCATTGGTTTATACCCCTCAAGATCTATTAGTTTAACAAGACACAATAAAAGTACCCTCTAAACATAATTATCCATGTCCTCAAAAACTATTCTTCACAAAAGACGCATACATGAATCATAACTTTGTTTTCAAAAGAAGGTTATCAAAGAAAGAGGTATATGTTCTTTTAGATAATTTTCAAATGTCATTTCTATAACACCTCATCAAAAAGAGTTATATTACTATCATAAAATAGCTAAATCTTAATCATTAATATATCAAGATATTTTTATATGAATAGTATAATAAAATTTTAATATCCTTTCCATCAAACGAAAAATGAAATTGACTCTCTTCTGTATGAGCATATTATCACCTCCATATAAATATATATTTCATTTTCATCAAAGATTCTCATAGATGAACTCATATATAGATTAATTTAAAAAATAATATATATAAGATAACTATTATTCTTTTAATATAAATTTTTTTTACCTTCATTTTTTTTCAATCATTTAATAATGAAAATGTATCATCTCTGCATGTTTGAACTACCACCTCCATGAAGTCATTTATTGCTTTTTTATCACTGAATTACATATATATATATATAACATATTTAAGGGGTTTAAATTTAACTAATGGATAATATATATTATGAATATGATTATATAAGAATAAAAAAAAATTATTGATCATTATAATGTAATAAGTTCAAATCCGTATATTAACCTAAAAATATCTACACTGATTCCATCTTCCTGAATCATAACTAAAATACCCATGGGATCACATTAGATCACTAAATATCGTCTAGGATCATATACTAAAATACCTAAATTACTTTTTCAGTGAGTGAATTATTATCTGATAATGTTTTTTGACATCCCTATTGTGAATTATCTATGGAAAAATTGAAATTAATAACATCTGATGTTGAAAATTACATTAACCTGCTAATGAATATATAATGAATTATTAAAATAAAATAAATTTAAAAAAAAATTATTTTAGTAATTTTATAAATTATTTTTAAATATTTTTAGGATTTTTATATATGATATTAAATCACTTTTGTGAAATTCATGACTAATGGAAAGGTTTTATTTGTCTCAATTTCAATACTTAGATACAAGCTTCTTTTTAGGAAAAATATTTACTTATATTTGATGTATATGCTACCTATTTGATGTATTATATGATTACTATATTTTATCCATGATATTTAACTTTTAAAAATACATTTTCTCTTCTAATTGGTTTTAATTCAGGTATAAAAAATTTCATAAGGGTTTATTTATATCAATTTCAATTTTTTGAGATATGATATATATTCACCGCCTTATATATTTTTCATAGAGTAAATAATACGTATGAATACATTTTATGACACATTTGTTTTCATAATTATAGTGATTTAATAGTCAATTTTTTATTCTCTATTTTATTATGTTTAAATTAAGAGGTCACCAAATTTGTAAGTGTTTATGTTTCAATATAAATTTTTACTCTTCTGGTTTATACCTCAATTTATAAAAGGGTAATTACATGTTATTTATTTAAAAAACAATATATATTTTCACACCATTATTTATTTATATGGTTATCATGAATTTTTTCTATTTTCTATTAATTGGTTCACAAAATACTGAAATAATTCTTTTTAAGAAAATTCCACATTTTTTATCATTTTAGGTTCAGAATGTTTGACCTTCACATATATTTTTTTCAATTTCCATTACGAATGTTTTTAATAGTATTTATAAGCTTAATAAATCTGTTTCCAACTATAATTTAATTTTATTACAAATATTTTAATTGAACCTCTTAAATCATTTTTTATGACACACTTTTGACCCTTTTAGAAAAGTAAGAAAATATTTTTTAGCATTTATGTCTCAAATATATGTTTCCACCATCATGATTGTTTTCAATCATAAATCATACGTCACAATTTTATTTGGGTTTAAAATAGAAATATAATTCCCCTTATTATATGAATTTTTATTTTTCAATAGATACAAAAATTAAAATTATAATCTTCTATTTTTCACAGAAACATTTTAATTATTTTATAAATGTGTTTTTCATTTTTGTCAATATATTTTATGGATTTTTTTTCTTACCAAAGTATAATGTATTATGATACAATCCACATTATTTCTCCATATGTCATATAATGATTATGATTTTAGAATGTTTTAATGAAACCTGTTTTTTCCCAGAGGATAATTTATTTATAAAGGAATGATGAATTCTCTTATGTATATACAACATACTTATGCATGGTTAATTATTATTGGATGGGTTGGGTACAATTAATCCCTTGGAATGGTAGGGTCTTTTAAATTACTAAAATGGGTGGGTTTTAATAAATACCTAATACGAGATCATGTTATACCCCATTATTTTGAAATGTAAACATTGGTTGATAACATATACAACACACAACATAGAGCCTAAATTAATCATTAATATATTATTATTTTAATAGGGTCATTATAACCAAGACATTAAATTGGTGGTTATAAATAGAATTAACTAATATATATAATATATTTATTATTACTAATTTATATAAATTTATTGATAAATAATTAGTAAATTGTCAACCAATTTTTCATAATGATATTTAAAAAAAAATTATTTAAAAATAATTTTTATTTCCTTTTTTGAGAAAAAAATATAAATAATTTCATTAAATTATAGTAATTTTATTTTATAAAAATAATTTTATTTTTTAAATCATCATATAAAAATTTTCTTAGTGTGGAATGTTGAGATTTATCTAAAATGATATATTTTTTAGTGAATAGTGAGGACTATGGATTTTCCCAATATATTCAATTCATTCCATAAATCATTTAATTTAAAAGGAAAATTATATATTAAAATTCAAATTAAAGTGATATACTAACAATTTTATCTATTTAAATATAATTAATTTTATTTGAAATATCAACTTTCTTGATTTTGGTATGATTTTATTATTATACATAAAAACACATTTTTATATAACATGTTTTCAAGTGCATAAAGACTTTACTTTTTTATAAAGTAAAATATCACCTAATAAATAAATATTTAAATGAAATTTATAATATATATGTCATTGTATCATAGATTAAATTCATATGATGATTATTATAAGTCTTAACTTTAATATACAACCATATTATTCTTTAAAAATGCATTTATTGAAAAATTAGTTTTTTGACAGGTCTTCCAGGTTTATATTTATATTAAATTATTCCAATTATGCTACTTTTTATTTTATAAAATTTATTCTATATTTGAATCAGAATAATTAATATTACATTACCATATCAACATAATATTTTTTTCCTGATAAATAGTTAAAACGGTACAAAATATAGTTAACGTGGTGAAAAAAACATATGGTTTATGTGAGTTACCTTAATGATATTTGGAATAACCTATTTATAACATTTTTAATTTTTAATTTTTGAGATTCATATCTACCAAATCTCCCATAAACTATACTATTTATCAATGTTGTTGGAATATTCCTTGAGAGTGCATCCCATTATTAAAATTTTTAGGTAATTTACAAAAATCTCACTCCCTCTCACTTATAAAAGAGAACCTCTTATCCGATCTCTTACACAATTAAATTCGCATATACTCATGAAAATACATACCCAAACACATTCCTTACAGTTATTACTATTTTCTAAAGACCTTTTTTAATTAGAAAATCCTTCAAGGATGTATTTTAGTGAAATCACAAAATTGTTTTCTGAAGAAGATAAATCACTGTTAACCTTGTGTTTTTATTTAACTTATAATTCCAGTAAAATTAAATTTTATTAAACCACGATAATAAAATGAATTAATTATATCTCATTCTATAATACGTTATTCTATTATTTTAAAAAATTAAATCTATTTCATCTTATATAAAATGGGAAATAAAACCATAGTTTTTTTCTGCGTTTGACTATAGACTCACGAACAGATGTTATTTGTTTTCCATATTCACATATTATGGATGTCAATGAAGATGGATTTAATTTTCATACATGGTATTAATGAATTACTAATCATTATTGAAAATTGAAATATGATATATTTACTTACCATTAAATTCAGAGGAAAAGGAATACAGTGTCCGTGTATACGTGTGGATTACCACCTTCCTGATGAGATATTTTTTTTGTTTTTAATTCCCACATCATATAGACGGTATACATACATTTATTTAATGAAATAATATTATATTGATAATATAATGATAATTACAGTGATATAAAATAACACTCATCTTTTTTCCATCATGATTATTGAAAAATTGAAACATTACTCATGTGTATATACATCGCACTGTATCTATGATTGTAATGTATTATATTTGTATAAAACTATTTCATAATTGTTTTCAAAAGTAAAATTGATGTAATAAAATGGTAATTATTTCATTATTATTATTTCAGAGATGATTGAATAACGAGACCTATGACAATATTCTATAGACTAATGTCACTCTAATGTTATGAACTAAGAATCCTTAAAACCCCTGTTGTGGAAATAACTGATTATGTAATTAAATATCTCATTTGAATAAATAACATAAATGTATATGTATTGTGGATTATACTGAAAAAATGTTTCTTATGGAAAAAATAATTTATATTCTTATATCAATATTGAGATAGAATATGTATAATAAAATGATGGACTCAAGGTAAGTGTGTTCCACTCCAAACATATTTCACTAGTTGAAATAGTACCCTCAACATCAAGGTTATGGTATTAGTTTATAAGAAACTAAGGATAAATTCAATTATAAAATCATATAAATTTAATTTTTTTTCAAAACCAATGTTAAAAGGTTTTATATAATATCTCTGATGTTGGATTTATATTAAACTGACATTAATTTTTTTGGAAAATTTTTGAACATCTTTTTTTTCAAAACAAATATTTTATACTTTTTAGAAAAAATTATACATCAACTTTCATAAAATAAAAATTGAAAAAACAAATTAAATTTATTATAATAATAATTTTGTTTAAAACTAATGTTTAAACAATTTTGAAAAAATAAACACATCAGGAATACCTCATTTAAATTTCTTTGAAACCCTTTTACTCTCAACCTATTATAACACTGATGAGCACTGAAAAATAATCGATGATTATTGTTTTCGATTTTAATTGATTTTAATAATGTGTAAAAATTAAATTACCATTAATCTTTAATACATTTAACTTATTTCATGATCTTTGAAAATATCAATTTTATAGAAATAATATTTTTATCGAAGAGAATCAGAGTTTAAGGTTTTTATTGACTCTTTTTTATAGTGCATTTTTCATACATTTTTTCTTCAATCTTGCAGTGTTCTTCTAATTACTATTTAATTCAATGGATTAAATCTGTATTTAGGATCATCTTTTTATTATAAAACAAAAAAAATTTGTATTATTTTATTTTGTAAAAAAACATTTATATTACTTGAATATTTAATTTTTTCAATTCATATGTAATTTCGAATTTTATTATTGATAAAACAATATGATATTTGTCTACATTTATAATATTTTTATGATTATTAACTATTTTTATTATAATATTTTTTAGGATTACAATTTATTTTTTTGGTTTTTTTATTTATAAACCATTAATTAATAAAAAATTTCATTGAAGAAATTCGGTTTTAAATCAAATTTATAAATTATAATTTTTTTATATATATTGACTTTTTTAATTTTTTTTAATTTGTTTTTCATATTGATTTTTTTTAAAGAAAAATAAGTTTTTAAACATTTATGCATATTTAAGTTATCTTTATTTATGTATTCTTAATACTTTATGTTTAAATATTACAATGATATGATTTAATTAATATATAAATATTTTTGTTTTGATCAAATAATGTTCAAAAAATTTTCTTTCTATTTTATGTTTTTATTATTAAATTTTAACTATTTATATATATTTTTAAATTTTTATACATTTTGACAAATTCACCATTTATATCATGTTCATAGTAAATTAATGGAATGTAATTTGGTGAATTTATAAAGTTCCACTGATGAATATGTTAGAGGAGTTTATGAGTTCATGGAATTCGATAATAATATCATAAAAACAATGATCTAATTTGTTGAACCTATTTGATTTTTCTGAATATGAGAAGTTAAATTCTTTATAAATAATTGATCATTTCATTTTCATTGGTTTTATTCATAAAAATACATATTGGATCTATAATGGTTAAATACTATAAATTTCATCAACTAATATTTACAAAAATATTAAACATGAGATAATTAATCATATTGAAGAATTAATTCATGATAAAGGAATTCAGAACATAAAAAGTCACTTTTTGAATAATTATATAGATATTAATAGAATATAATATACTAAGGTTTCCTTAAATATATATTTCTATAGTTATAATAATGATTAGTAAACTTGAATTAGAGATACATGTCGAGGGAGAAAATTATCTCCGAATTTGTCAACATGTTAAAAAAGATTCTTCCATAATAAATTGTATATAGATTCTAATTTTGATGAAAATAAAATGATATTTCAAATGGGATTATCATATAAAAAGATATATGCATACCTTAATTATAGTGTTTTTTATGGGAAGGTATGTCAATGTTAATTAAAATTTCTTATATATGAGACATCACCACATAATATGGATATAAATTTGAACAATGATTTATTATTAGGTTTCAAAATCAAACCTCCTGCTATATAAAATTGGAACCTTCCATTAATTCATTTTTGGAAAAATCCCATTGAAAATAATAATGGTTTAAAATATTTATTATGACATACAGCTGATCGCTTCACTGATAGTAACTTCTGTCACCATGTTGATTAGCCACATTGGAATGGATTTGAAAAACATTATCATTATTTTTGAATTGAATTAACAATTCTCAGAGTGAAAATGATAATAGATGGAATGATCCATATCAGAGACTTAGTAGCCAACAATGTTAATGTCTTATTTTTTGCTTGTTTAAAAAATATCCCTTCGATAAGTGGAAAAAATAAATATGTTGTTATAAAGATTATTATTTCTATAAAAAATGAACCACGAAATGATATTGATGTTTATCCTTCACCATTGGTTGTTGATTCAGAACATCTATGGAAGATAAGTGTTTTCGATTTTGATGCATATATGGAATAGTATATAGTTTACCATATTTTTATATCGTTTAATAAAAATTAATTTAGTATTTTTGGAAACATATTTGGATTCAAAGTTAAGGGACATAAATCAATTCAAAATTTTAAATTAGAGAGTTCATAATTTCAATTTATGAATGGAATAAATATCACATACGTTGGAAATCAATGATTTTCAAAATTTGATCATCCTTATCACATATTGAAAAATAATAATTTAATGGTTTATATGAATATAATATTTCAAAACAATAATTTTTAGTTAGTTAATACTTTGATGTGGTGTAAATTATTGATTTCACATTCAGAATCAATTAATTTTATAGAAATAAAAAAAACTCAAAGAACCAGTCTGTCTTTTTCAAACTACATCATTATAGTATATTAGAGAGAGAAAATTACATATATGTTATACATGTTAAGAAATAAAAAATTTCCCAATTTGAGATGACAATTATTATACATAAAATAAAATAATAAATATGGATTTCATGATAAATTGGAGATGACATTAATGTGAATGAATTTGATGTTAGATCTACATATGGAAGAAAACTGAACATATTTACCTCTTTGTTGACATACATTATGAATGGCTATGAAGATGAATTATTGTATGTTCATAAATGGTAATAATGTACCTAGTGGATATAATTTAAAATTGAGGAATTTGGTGTCATAGATAGATTATAATGAAATCTCATGACTATCTTGTATTGATGCAAAATCAACTACCAGTTACAGAATGTTGAATATTTCTAACACTTTTAGAAATAATATCATTATGTGGGGAAATTTTATAGATAAATTTTTTGTAATGTAATTAATATGAATTTGTTATATGTTTTGGACAATAAAACTATTATTATATTTTTTTCAACAAGAAATTTATTCTCAAACTATATTTTTTGATATAGCATTTCATCTAGTGATTCATTTTATGTTTGAGATACGAATAATTGGAATTATTTATTTATATTGGATATATCCTTATGAAAGATATATGTAACGTTGGAAGGGATATGTTAATAATAATAATAATAATCATACAAAGGCATCTTATGTTCAAGAATATGTAACAAATGTGGTGATTTAGTTTTGTACTAATTATTTGTATCGAGTGAAGTATGTTGGCCTCCCTATATCTGAAAATTTATTATTTTATAATCAAGGTATATGGATTTTAGGCTTAAAGGTAAACATAATTCCACATGATGATGCATTAAAGGAATGTTTATTCATTGTAAACTACAGAAATGTGGTTCAACTATATATATCATCACATGTTGATGAATTAATGATATGATATATAAAATGAAATGAAAAGTTATTGATTATTGAGCAAAATAAAACATTTTATTAATGGTTTGAAGAGAAAGTTGGATCTTATATATCTGCATCAGAAACATTGAAATGTTTAGTAGGGGGATTACCTATTAATGTGATCGAACTATTTAGTTTTGATAATAATGGATACAAAGTTTCCAAAAATAATCTCAAAGATAAGAGAACCATTATAATTTGTGTGGAAATGTTAATTACTAAAGCACATTATTTTTAGTGTCTGAAAACCCAAATTTCAAGACAAATTTTAAATTAGGGATTTCATGAGTATGTGTGGGAAATTGATTATACATAGTTTTGAGTAATAATGTATAATTATAACTAAGATTATATTAATATTGGTGTGAAATATTATGATTATATTTTTATAATGGATGATTATAAAATATTTAGTTTCAAAGTGTATCTATTTATCATTACGAAAAATGCAATGAAAATATTTTATTTCATTGATCCATCAAATGATGGTATGTCATTTTTTAAGGGGAAATTAATTTTTAATGATGAGGATGATAATTCTGTTATAGATTTGTGAGAGGTTTCATTATATATTACATGAATTCCAGATGAAAGCAATTACTATACACAAACATATTCTATATTTTATTAAATGGAAATGATTATGGGACATGTGAAAAAACAAAATCAATATCATAAACATTCAGGTAAATATTTATATATTGTTTATTTTTCAAAATTTACGTGTGTAATAACACTGTTTTTGATTAAATAATTTTTATTTAAATATATATATATATATATATTTACAACATTTTAAAAAAAATTGAACAGTTATGGTTGAACATTTATTGATTGAAAAACTCCATGTACATCATTATATTTTTTTTAAATTTACACATATAAAAAAATTACTATAATATTTATATTTATAAATTTCTATATCATTCTATAATTAATTGTTATATTATAAAGATTACCTTTTATATTTTTCGGTTATGTATCATGAAAACATTAACTATTTTAAACATACATATGCATGTTAATATTTTTAAACTTATATATTTTTTTAATAATTTTATAAATATTAATTCATCTAATAATTTTGGGTAAAAAGAATTTCATTATAAATTTTTATTTAATTGATATACATGGAGTATAAGGAACATTTAATAAGGTATTTATCATTTTAATATTTTTGAATATTTAGTAATATAATTATTTAACTGGAAAATTGATTAATTTATATAAAATAATTATAGGAGTGTTGATGAACCTCCTATAGTGGTGTCTTGTAGTTCTTCTATATAGAAAATGATTTCTAGATTTGGTAGTCATGAGATTTCACATTTACGAAAGCATTCAAATTCATATGTAATATTTATAATTCAAATTAGTATTGATGATAACAAAAAAGAAACTAGACCAAAGGTAACATAATTTACCTGTAATAATATCTTTGTAGAGCCCTTATAGGACTAGAATTTGATATCATTATTAAATGTCTATGAAAGAAATCATTATATAGATGATTTGGGAATCTATAATGATTAAATATCTATACTAATGAAATTTTATCTCATTCGTTATATATTGTATATTTTATATGACTAATATTTAGTGTATTCAATTACAAATGGCATATATTTTCAACAATGAAAATAAATTATGAAAATATTTATATCGTTATAGGTGTTTAGATAGATATATTTTAATACCAAATTGAAGTAAAAATAATTATCATGGGTTTTTAAAGAATGAAAAATCATTCCTCAAGTATGGACTTTTAGATCTAGACACATGGAATGAATTTTTCATCTACCAACAAGATGATGGATTGTTGGTATGGTATTTATTTTATAATTAAAAATATAATATATTTCACATGTTTATTTGATATATATATATATATAATAATCCATGAGATCTCATAAAAAACCAGTTTCAATACTTATATTGTCGTACAATATCATGTAGAGCGAATCATTTATTTGAGGATAAAATTATTTCCAAAATTATTTAGGAATTATGTGTTAAATATAGTAGTCATTTAGAATAGGCCTAGTTTCATCCTCTATTACCCCCCACTTGCCATTTAAATAGAAAATACTGATAAGTAAACAAAATGGAAAGTATCTTACAATGACATCAAATAATGTATATGAGATAAATATAAAAAATTAATATTATTTTCAATGTTTTTTTATTTTTCAAAATAAAAAAATTAATAAAACATATTAATTTTTTATTTTATAGTGACCTTTAGGAGATGAAAAGACAATGGACGTATATATCATTATGTGGGATGGATATCCAATCTATAGTTATAGGAATAAAAAAATAGCAGGACTACATAAAAGGATATGAGGTCGGTGTCAGTATTAAGAATGTTTCTGGTCATCAAAGTAAAAACAATAAAGAGTCCTAAAAATAGATTCCTTAAAATATGAGATGAATGACCAAAATTAATACATGTAAGATCAAATAAAATCATCTATGCTGAAACGTATTGAACAAATGACGACACAATCACAACATTCCCAACCTTTATAGCCTATATACTCAAATCCTCCACCTCATTATTTGAACATGACCTTATTCTATGATTTGTATACTAGATATAAATATATATGAATTTTATATAATGTATATATACATATTTTTATGTATTATGTACATCACCATCCTATATAGTTCGGTCTGACATGAATATTATCACACGATATTGTTGACCCAAATAATATACATTAATTTCCCACTGAGGAGGTTAACATAGTTTGAGATTTTATGAGTCATATATTCATTTATCCCTTTTTATTTCATCTTCATTCGACATATGTGTTGTGTGTTTTTATTATCAATTATTTACTTTTTATTGAAAAGTAATTATACTGTTTTATTATATTTAATTTTTATAGGAGTATCTAAAATCAAAAGAAATGTTACCAATGTAACAATGGGTTCTTGAAATAAAAACTATAGATACGTTCTAGATTTAGGATTGGATAAAAATATTAACTCAAGTTTCCTCTTACTAGAATAATACTTATGTGTTTATTATTCTTCTAACATATGTGAAATAGATTATTCATTGAGAATATTAAAAAAATATCATGGATCATGATTATGATGATCTCATATTTGTTATGTAATATTTTTTTGTAAAATTAAAATTATGTTTCAAAAATTATTTCTTTAAATAAATATGCATTTAGGTGACTTATTATATAACCAATTTAATTAATAATCGACACATCATTATCATTAAAAATGAGTCCACTTTTTTTATTTTCTTATTAATACAAAATAAATTTCAACATTTATAAAATATCTGAATACAGATGCTAGAGTGACATATACATGTTAGATATTATGAAATAAAAATATTTGTTAATGGTTTTTTCTTATTCCTAGTTAAATTAGAAGACAAAGATAATTATGAATTTATATTTATTATAATTTCATTAAATATAAATTATTTATATTGTAGACATCATTGGATGTTAAGTATATTCTTTCCACATGAATGCATATGATATTGGTTATTCTATTTATTATGGGTTGTTCAAATTTTGTTTTCAGATTGTTAACAAGAATTTATTATTATTATTAATAAGTTTATTATTTTAAATTCATATTGTTTATAAATGGGTTTTATTTGATTAATATAAAAATTACATTTATGTAATTTTTTAATCAAATATCACTTTTAAGTACATGATCAAAATACAATCCTATATGTTAAATTAATGTTAAATATATTTTGTATTATAATTTATATATATATATATATATATTGAATTCTATATTCATGTTATCAATTTATAATTTTAGTTTCATTATTAAAAAGGAATGGTGGAATTTGGTTATGGTGTTTTAAGATTCATATGTGTTATAATCATAACCTAGTCCTCCAAAAACATTTATAGGCCTAGTAATTTTAATTATTATTATCTTTTTATCAAAATACTATATATCATTTTCTTAGAAAATTCATTCTTATTGTATATTTTTATGGATTATATGAAATATTTGAATGTTTACTTACTCATATTCATAGTTTATTTTCACAAAAAAATTATGTAAAAGTATGATTTAAATTATAAGGTATATCTCTTTTAAAAAATGTTAAAAATTGGGTATTTTGAAAATATTTGTATGAATTAAGATGGTATACTATTATTATTTATATATGGGGTTTCTCCATTGTATAGAGGGTTATATATTTACAAAACAATATCCAAAATACATAAAACTTTAATTTATAATGTAACATTATTAATACCAAAGTACATGATTAACCAAACCATTAACGTATATGTGTGAGAGAACATAAATGAGTCAAGGAAACATGGAAATCAATTAAGTCATATAAATCTTCAAAAAAAAAGAATATACAATACGTACAAAACATTATAGGAAAATCTAGACATAAAAACCAACATAATCAAATTAGACATTGATATACATATCTCTACCAACATTTAATTTCATGTTAATCATATAAGAAATTTTAGAGATATCAAAATTAAATAATTAAAAACAATTCCAATTATTCTATACTTATTACTAATTATCTATTTAAATTGAAAATATTTTCATAAATAAATTTTCATAGAATCATAAATAATATGTTTTTAATAAATAGAAACATAAATAAAAACTATTAAATACATTATGTAAAAACTCTATGAAAATAATTTTAGTATTCATATTAAAATATAATAAAAAATAATGAATTAACTATTCTGAATCTAATAATTTATTTTGATAATTCATTTTGGAAAACTACAAGACGACATGTTTTAGGAATAGCCTATAAATTCACATAATGATTTGATTCTTCCTAAAATATTTATTAAAATGAAATATCAACTGAATGGTCTCCAAAAAATGAATCAAGGGAAACCAAAAAAACCCATGTGTACCTTTTGACAATATTTCATTACAAAAGAATCCAAGATAAAAAAACAATAATTAATGAATCAATATTCAATGTAAATAACAACTAAAGTAATGTTGAGTCATTTTTATAAAATTAATTTTTGGGGTCCAATTTTTTGATAAATCACACAATTAGTCATATTTTCTATTAACTTATTATATTTTTTAATACAAAATGTAAAATTTTTTATACTAAAATATTCTATTTTTAATTCTATAAATTTCATTTATATAATATTTTTTAATGATTTTTATTTTAAAATGAATGAATACCTTACCAAACATTTATGTTTGTTTGCATACAATTATTTACATATGATTAAATTTCAAATTACCATTTTTGTATCCTTTATATAATGATAAAACTTCACATATTTAGGAAAATCATTCTGTATTTTAATTTTTTATGTTCATTTTTTATAGGTTGTTAGATTTTTTCATATACCTCTTTTAATTAAATATGAATAATGATTATTTTGATGATGGATTTTTACTTTACCTTGAAAATTGTGTTATTTAATATTTTTTCAATTTTAATTACATTCTGTATTTTTTCTAGTTTAACAGGGTTTTAGATATTTTTTATAATTATTAATTTTATATTATATATATATATATATATATATATATATCAATTTTTACATGTCAATTTTTGAAAAAAATATCATTGAATAAAAATAAGATATGTCTATAATTTGGATTTATAATGAAACTCATGTTAAAAATTATTTCTAGATTCAAAAAAATATATTTTTGAAATTAGTTTTTATAAAAAATGAAATATAAAATAATTTTATGGATACAAAATGAAATTCAATGTCATATTTTAGTAAAAATTTGCCTCAAAATTTTTTTTGAACTCATTTTTAAATAAAAATATATTTGAAAATTTCTGAAATAATCGTTTGGTATCTTATTTTTAATAACCAATTTTTAAAAATCAGTTAGTGTTTCCTTTTGATTGAGTTTCAGTTGGTTTTTCAAAACCCGGAAATGAAAATATTTTTTTAAAATTATTCTAGGTCTACATTTGTGAAATATATATATTAAAATTTAAAAATAATTAATGTTATGATATATATTTACTAGATTGATTCTTTGAGAGAAATGTTCTTTTAGGGAAAAAAATCTATTAATATGCGAATATACAGAAAATTGAATATCTAGCGTCATTTAGTATTATTATTGTTTTTATAATTACTACAATTTCATAATCATTCTCTTTCAAACATATCTTGTTAAAAAATTCATAAACTATAAGAGACTACATCCTAATTTCATTTCTTTGAGGAATACATTAATACAATGCACCAAATGATATTTATAGTGTAATTACTTCCAATTTAATATGTAATATCATGAATGCATTTTAATTGTTAGTATTTATAGTTTCAATTTGAATTATTTCATCCACTATAATTTTACATTAATGTTTCTATATGGTAATTTATTTCATAACTAGATTACTTTTTATTATGTTATTATAATTCTTTATTATCCATGATATTCTAAGATTACGTATATACATTATATTAATTATTTTATGTTTTATTATAATTTTTTATGAGGATGTAAATTTGATTCACATATTCAATTCATTGATATGTACCCACATAAATTGTTTGATCATTTCATGTGATATTGTCTAAATTTCACTCCATTGAGAAAAATTATTAATTATACAACAATTTATTTTTATGATGTCTACCTAAAACTCCTCTGATATATTATATTATGATTTTATTTGTATTCATGGTATTTAATTTTTTGATTGAATTTTTTTTCTTTCATATGGGTTTTGAAACAAAATTCACCAAATCCGAAAGTGTTTATGCTTCAATATCATTTTAATCAAGATTGTGTGTGATTTAATATACATTGAATGAAATTATTTCATAATTATAAAATAAACCCCTATAATTTTATTTAACTCTTTTCATTCATGAAATTTTCATGTAATATTACTATTTTCCATTATATTTTCTTCAAACTATTCAGATTTTTTTAATAAGAACTATCTTTATTACAATTTTTGATAAGGAATTATTTTTCATTAATATCCATAAAATCTATTAATTGTATCAAATAATTTTTTTATTTTTTCAATTGATTTATTAATTAGAGTTTACAAAAATTTTAATTTTATGAAAATTGTTTCAAATTAGTATTTCTATCATTTTTTAAACATTGTACTTTTTAATTTTTCAAGTGTTAAATGAATGTTTTTTTGTTAAATTATATTGCATTAATAAAATTTCATACCATCATGACTGCCCAATACATTGATAAATACATTTCAGTTTTACTTTTTATTTGTTGGGAAAATGTTTTCTATAATATTTTTGAATGTTTTAAATTTTCTGGAAGTGATTTCATATTTTTGAAGTTGTTTTCCAATAAAATTATTCACCGTGGTATTTTGAATTTTTTTTCATCAGATATAACAACCATTATCATTATGGATTGCTTCTAAATTATATATATATATATATATCAATTATTTATATACCTACTTCATTATTCATTCCATTAGTAGAGAAATACATTACTTTTGTTTATTTATGTAATGCCTTATTTATGTAATATGTTTTTATTATGAAATGAGAAAAGATTATATAAACGATTTCTATTCCATGGGTAATTTTTATGTTTATTACCTATTATTGAATTTTATTATGCACATAATTCATGATCATGTTAGGATGTGTTCACATAGATAGTTCTAAAATATATTCTGTAAATATTTAATCTACTAATAAGTATTTGTTATTTCAAAAAGCACTTTTTTGTTAATGTGGGAAATGAAAAGTTCGTGGATATAAAGCATCAAACCACAATCAAGATAACTAGGTCATTCCCAAAAAATTATGAGAGTTATAGTTATTCATCTAATTAGTATTTCATTCATTATATATTTCCTAAAATTATATATTCTCTTTGATTAGCTCTTTAAAATAATATTCCATCATGGACTGAGCCTGTACATGTCACGTTAAGATTGTTTCACCCTAGTTGAGGCCACAAATAAAAATCATATTTTTTTATCAATAAAATTAAAATGATCATTATAATGGTAAAAAAGAATTAGTAATTAACACATCATATATCATTTCCATTTTGAGGTGCTGATCAAGAAGGAATCCTCCACCATCTATTATTTTGATTGAACAACTAGCTCCTTGATTTTTGGAATTTTGGCTTCCACCACACACACACCCTTCAGAACTCCCCCTTTTGAGCCCAGATTGGGGTCTGATGAGAAATCATTTATTGGTCGATATGCCACAAAAATTTCTGTATCCAAACACCAATATCATTTTTTCCCCATTTTTTATGGAATTGGAAAATTGTTGTTCGAACATAACGCAATAACAAGTATAATATTCTTCATGTGATTATTCACCATATTGAGGATATTCTCATGATTTATTTTATTTACCCAAGGATATAGTAACTATGGTTTTAGATAAGTGATATTAGTCCATTCAGGGACTTTTGTTTTCATCCCCTTGTTGACCGACTAGCTTCTAGAATGGAAATTACCATCCTCACCATTTCTTGAACCATACCTAACACTATTGTTTATGTGTCGATTAGGTTTATAATCTATTGTAGTTTGGGAATATGTTTCTTTGTCTCTTGGGTTGTGCAACTTGAGATAACCTAACCCAATCTAAATCATTTTCCATCATTGAATGTATGACTTCAAAAAAATAGGGTGAACATTCATCATTCTGTTGTCCTTTAGTAGGGAGATGATATTATTAATATGTAATGACATGGTAACACACTGACCAGAATAAACATGCCTTATAGATTTAGTTTAATTATTCCCTTTAAAGTCTAAATTTGGTGAGAGTGGTTTTGGAATAATATATGATTTATTAAAAATGGTCTTGAAATTACTTGATTGACTAGGATCCTCATACCCATTTCCCTTACATCCAGAATTAATAGTGTCTTGAATGGAGGGGGAAACCATTAGAGGGGGTGGTCCGACAACCCTTTTATCCTACACAGATGGAATATGATCTCCCAAATTATATCTCAGTTTGTAGAATATTTCATCCAACATTGGATCGAGATGCATGAGACTTGAATCCTTTTAAAGGGAAATAAAATTGGGAACTTATTAACATTTAAAAAGATAAACAAGGGGGTCTTAGAGAGTTGTCTCTATTAAACCAATGATTTGGGATGATACCCCCCATATGATTTTTCTAGTGAATCTATCAACATGAAGACAATATATGACCGAAATGATTGCACATTTAACACATGTTCATCCACATCCCGAAGACCAATATTCATTTGAATCGCAAATCTTCACTAATCGTGGTCCATTCCAACTCCACTAGTGGTTTATAAACATCCATTTCCACATAAATACATGGATAAATAGGGTTACATACAACATTTTTATTATTATACATGTTTAGAGACATCCCTACGAAATTTTCTAGGATTCAGATAATTGAAGGGTTTTGAAAAAGGATATATAGTTCAAGGATGCTTTCCTATTATAAATTATTAGGTGAATCTCACTTCAAATAGAAATAATAGAAAAATTGAAAAAGGATAAACGAGACTCATTGTATATATGAGGTTCTCTGAAGCAATCCATGATCAAATCCTCATGCTATAGAAGCTAAACCATAATATGAAACCTATCGACAATTCTGATAGTCCCCATATATTTTAATCCCCAATCCAAACACAAATATAACAAAGACATCAACTAAATAATAGTGAGAGATGAAATGGGCGACCAAGGTCAGCTTCAAGAGAGAAGAAACCGTTGGGAACTTTGAGGTCGATAGGGTGAGATGAGGAAAACCATTGAACAAATCACTAAATTTAAGGTAGATGTTAAAGGGAGGGAAAGGATGGAGTAAATTGGGACATGAGAATGGGGGGATAGGATGTGGTGGAGATCGAGAGTAATATGAAAGTATAACCTCCCCCTTAGATAGGGGATGGACTAGGTTGGTGACCATTTCTATAGAAGGTATCTGTGGTGCACCATAATTATGGATTTATAATGGAACCAAAAGATACATTTCTCACAATTTGTGTTAATATTTAGTTTCATGATATGTTATCTATGATATTATAGAGGAAAATCCAACCAGTATAGGATGATTTTCAAAATATGATATTATCTTGGTTGTTATCCTTCAATAATTTTTATGCCATGTTATATGTATCTTTTACATTTACTATATTATCATGATTTATGATACCATGATCCTTATGTTATTATTCCATTTGATTACTCATGAGCCTTCTATTTTATGATATCATGTTGTATCATGACTCAAACTTTATGTTTCCTTATCATGTTTAATACCTTACAAGGGTTTTTAGAGGACCCATTTATTTTATGTATACCTTAGGTTATACTATATCGTTTTTTAAGCATAATTAGATTTACATTTTCATTTTGGATAATAAAATATGTATTTCATGTTTTAGTTTCTATTTGATATATTATGAAACTATTATTACAAATAAAATATAACTCATGAGTTTTTGGGTTATACATATTTTATTTTTATATTGTAAATATCAGTTAATAACATGTTACAATGTCTTGGGACTCAATATTTAGTATTAGAATAAGGTCTTGTTATTTATTGTTATTGGAAATACAATAATTTAGGGAAAACTATGGGAATAATTAAATGTTTTGGAAAATATCATAGTATTTGGATGAATGATATAGTTAGTTATTTCAAAAAATATTAAATCAATATATAAATACAATATTATGATGTAGAATTGATATAGTTGTGCCTAGAGAAAATTAATATAAAAATGGAAAATTTTTATTTGACTCAATCATCACTTGGTGAAAAACAATACACCTTTCTACACAACAAATTTTAAACTTTGGGGGGATTTGTTTTTTGAAATTCAAAAACATTATACAAACCATAATTTCTGATTTTGATATATGAAAATAAATAATTTCCAACTATAAACCTAATGTATCATATATTTAAATAATATTTCTTGATTTATATTTTTTATAAATTATTTCATTATACTAATTAATTTTGCTCACTCCAGGATATTTTGTTTCAATAAAATGGGAGAACAATGAGGAATGATGTTAACAATAAATGTGATAGACAATACAGTAAGGCTGTGGAACTAAATTCGATGGTGATAGAAGATAAATATATTTTTATTATTCATAATTAGTTTTCATGATATATGATTAACAAATTTTCCCCCAGCAATGTCGTAGACTTTCCAAATAAGAGAATGACGTTTTCCAAAAAGAGATTGGTTGGAGGAGTCCATGGTAGAATGAATACACAATTTCATTCATTTCAAAAAAAAGTAGTAGGAGACACCATGGAAAATTTCTCAAAAAATAGGAAATCGTTTTATGTGTATAAATAATATTATAGGAAAATATATTTCTTATAATAAATGATGAGTGAAATGGGGAGAAATAAATTTAATCAAATAATACCATTTATATTTCATTATCTGATGTGGGGGGATACTTGTAATTATCTAAGTCAATTAATTATTATAAAGGTTAACTATTGTATCAATAATAGAACTATATTATAAAAATCATTGAAGTGAAAGTATTTACATATGGGTATTCAATAATTATATTATAGAAGTTTTTTTATCAGTGGGGTTTTGTTTATATTAATCCTAAAACAAATAATTATTGTGCAAAGTTTTGGAATATTACGTCATTTTAACATGGATTTATTATGATTTAGTTTATTTATAAAAATAATAATCATATATGATTATGGTATATATATTTTGGTTTGAGGCGTCAAGAGTGATTAATTTGATTTAGAGATAAATGTCAAATTCATATTGGATGAATATGTGATAAATAATTCTAATCTATGTGTTTCAACCTTAGTTAGTTAAATTTTGAAAAAATTTAAGGTAAGTTATATAAGAAATGATAATTTATTTAATTTTTTGTGACATTTTTGGGTTATTATAGATTAGATTTGTATTTAAAACTATACATGTTAACTCATTTTCTAAATTGTAATACTTTGTTATAATTTTTATAATGTATAATTATGAGAGGAATTGATTTTAATTATATTGTGGAATTATGTGATCTATTAGAAGTTTATTTTTGTGCTTTATGATTAAAAAATTCTTATTGGATATTTATTTCATAGAGTAAAATATGATGTTGAAATTGATCAATGAACAACCAAAGGATGAAATTGTTACTAATAAATATAATGATACCAAGTAAGCCTATTCCACAACATTTTTATTATAAATGGTAAGGAAATTACATAACACTAGAAGAATGATATTTAAACAAAAAATTTATCAAATTACAATCATATCCAATGAATTTTTATTCATTTCACCAATAACATATGTATGGTTTTGTAGTTGTTAACATTCTCATGAGCATTCACATTTTTGGGATTAGTGATCGATGTCACTCTCCATCATTATTTTGGATTGACTCTTTTCTTCCACATCCATATTTCCACTCCCCTATAATTTTTTCATATTTCAAACATAGTTATGTGTGATCTATTTAGGTTTGAAAAATGAATTTCCTGAGAATCCATTTTCCATGATGCTTTACAAGTTTAATTTGAAATTCATTTATGCAATATATATAATTTTATATTGAAAAATAGATTAATTTTTTTAATTACAATAACTAATATTATTTAATAATTCTATACTAGTATTTGGTAAAAAAAATTGTTATTAAAACAGCAACAAAATTCAACTTACGATGGTCAAAAACTGAAATCGTAAACATGACTAACCTGTTTAGTAAATTGAAAAACATGTTTAAAAAAAGATTCATATTGAAAAATTTAGGGTTAGATCATAATTATCTACCCTAAAATCCAATATTTATCAATCTTTGAGTCACATGGATTGATAATGACATCCCATTATTGAATAGTTTTAGTATTTACCAAAATTCAACTCCATCTCACATACAAAATAAAACATTCAGTCATATTATTTAAACACATATAAATACTTTTTATTCATCCAAAACCTACCCATATGTCTATTATATGGTCCTTAAATGTTACACAATGTAATTTTTTTAAACCCCATCATGGAAGTATTTTAGTGCAAACATAAAGTTGGTGTCTAGATAATTGGTATGATCCTTATCCATTAGATTTTATATTATTTCATCTTCCATATCATTAAATTATTAATAATTATTGTTAATGTTACAAAATAAATATATCATATATACCTAGATGTTATTATTTTAATCTAATAACCTAATTCCACCTCCACATCAAAAAAAAAATTCATGAAACCATTTTTTGTGTATACAGTGGACTACAGCCTAGCTAACCTATGTAATTCATTTTACATCACCACCTCTCAAGACTATTTATGATAATGTATTTAATTTATATAAATGGAAATAATTAACTATTTATCGTTATGTCATGGTAGTATATGATATTTTTTCTTACCATTCCACTCAAATAAAACTAATAATGTAGTTCATGCGTACATATCGAATACCACCTCCACGATGTCATGTGAATGATTTTATATTTCCACATCACATTGATGGTATATATAAGTCTATTTAAATAAATAATAATATCTTTATGATATTACTATAATTATATATTGATTAAATGACACATAAATTCTTTCTATCATGATTTTCAAAAAAATGGAAATCTTCCTCATATGGATGTATGACTTACCATCACTATGATTGAAACGTAGGCTATTTTTCATAATCATCCATAATTATTGGGATAAACCTATTATTTTTATATTATAATGATAATTATTCCCTTATTATTATTTTTAGATAATTTATCATTTTCCCCATTGACCATGATCAACACACCAATGCCTTTTTGGAATTGTGAACGAAGAATCCTCAAAACACTAGATATGGAAATAACTGATTAGTTAATAAAATATGTAATTAAAATAAATGAATTAAATATTTTATTATAAGGTTTTGAAATTGGAATAATATTTTATAAAGAAATTAGTAAATGGTTATCTTGAAGTTGAATAAGGATATACAGAGCATGTCTGAACTCGAGGTAATGGTTTTCATCTCAAAACTACATTCTTTGGGACACATGATCGTTTACACACATAATTACTTTAAAAAAATATATATACTAAAAGGTTATTATTTAAAATCATTTATTATTATTATTTTTTATTATATAACGTTAAATTTAATCTCTATCACTTTCGAGCTGTTTTTTATTAAGACGTTTTTAAACAATTAGGGACTTCACCTCAATTTCATTTATTTCAAAAATATATTAATATTATAAACAAATTTATTTCATATGAATTATATAAATTACTTTTAAATTTGTAATATCCTAAGTAATTAATAATTAATCATATGTTATGTTAAAAGTTGAATTATTTCCTCAAAGTGGGTTTGAATGGAATGTTACCAAGTGTTAAAGGATTTCTTAACTCGGTTTCTATTCATTATATTTTATTACATATTCATTATCTTTAATATTTTAAATAATATTTGAAATTTATTTTAATTATTTTATGTTGTTGTTTTATTTTTATATGTGTATTTTAAATTTTCAGACTTAAGAAATTTAATTATTACATTTCACTTCAATGATATGATCTTTATAAGATATTTCATTTCAATTTCCACTAAATTGAGTAACATTTTCTATTATGCACCAATTTATTTTATGAGGTCTATCTAATAACCATTGGATATGTTATATATTGGATATTTTTATATTCAGGGTACATAATGTTTCAATTGATGTTCTTTCTTTCAGGGGTTTCATGATTAAATTTTTACCAAAGCGGTAATGTTTTATTTTTCGATCTCCTTTTAATAATGATTATTTATAAATGAATTCCAATTGAAGGAAATAATATTATAATTTTCTAGTAAAACAATTTTTGTTATTATATTTTTGTTATTCGTTAGATTGTCAATTAATTGTATATTTTTCCTTTCAATGGTTTTTTAAATAATTGAGAAAATATTTTCGAAGAATAGATAACAATATTTATATTTTTAGTCTAAATTTATTTTTTATTTAATATATATATTATCCATAAATTTTTATAATTAATAAATTTTATATTTTAAATGATATATTAAAGAAATGTTTATCCATGTTTGAATTTATTTCCAAATTTTTTAAAAGTAATCATTTTGTTATCTTCTAAACAATGTAATTTTGGAATTCTTATAAAAAAGTTCAAGGAATGCTTTATATTAACCTATATAAATGTATCTTTCCTCCATTAGGAACATTCATTAATTTGAGGATTATTTAATAATCTTATGTGGTTCTATTCAATGGATGTTATTTATGTAATATTTTTTAAATCATAATTTTATTAACGATATGATTTCAATCGAGAAAGGGTGTATTCCCCATAAAATATTCAATGTGATCATTTAAAAAAAAATTCATCAACAGGGATAACCATTAATGGCATGAATATACATTAAATTATTTATATATTACATATATACCTTTCTTATTAATCCTTACTTTTTGAGGGTAATACTTTATTTATGTTCATTTATCAAATTCATTATTTATGAAATAAATTTTGATTATGATATGAGATAAGATAATGAAACCCAATTTATTTTTATGGTTAATTCAATTGTTTTTACATAATAATTTAATTATATTATATGGAACACATTAATCATGAAAATTATTTTATATATGTTCTGAGATAGTAAATTAATTCATTGGGAGAAGATTTAGTCTCATAAGACATTGTTTATGGGATTTTGGAAAAAACATAATCCTTTAAGGAAATTTTTCTTGCATGAGATATTTTTAAGAAATTTAGCCTTACCTCAATTTTATTTCATGTTATATTCTTCTTCCAAATTTCATATGTTACCATGATCATATGATGAAATTTTAATTATTTTATGCTTCCATGTGATTACTCATGATAATTCTCTTTTAGAATATCATAATGTACCGTGACTCACACATTATGTTAACATATCATGTTTATTACCATATTCAGACATTAATCCCACACATTTCTAGTATGTATTCCATAGGTTATCCATTATAGTTTTAAGTGAAAATATTTATTTAGGATCCCAGTATGAATAATTAAAATGTGATGCCATGTGTTAGTTTCTTTTTTATGTCTTATGTATCTAGTCATAAAACAATACTATGAATTATAATATTATGGTTATATATATTGTTTATTTATATTAATAAAAATATGTGATAATTTTTTAAATGGAATTGGTCACCATATTTTAGTCCATTAATTTCATCAAACACGCTGGTTAGGGGTTTAAATCCACTAAGATAATACTATGGAATCTGGTCCCAAACAAGTTAGTTATGTTGACAATATTGAGAGTGTACACAATTTTCATTACTATATTCACATGATTGAGAGTGGATATCATATGGTAAGATATATTCATAATATTTTGACAGGATATAATGTAGTGATATTTTTTTACAAGATTTATACTATACATAATGTATTTAGTTATGTTCATTAAATTTATCTTAATCTATGAGTGGTTTTATATGTTTTCATTATTAATAATGAACATGATTTGGAGAAATATGTGAAGATTTTTTTTCTTTTTCTTATTCAAATACAATATTTATATAATATATAATTATTTTATGCTTCATGGATCTTTTTTATTATATCCGGTTTCAATACTCAATATACATGGTATATATAACATCCTGGGTAAATAAAGAATAAGACATTTTTCATATTTATTAATATTTGCGAATTAAATATATATTTTACTTTAAAGGGGTTGCTATGTTTGATAGCGTAACCGATACACAACAATGGGATTCTTTAAAATCTTACATTGCACACTAATAATATAATATTATTACTTTAAATGGTAGTTAACTCCTAGTCGTTGTATTGGCATGAATTAATAGAAAAAACTAAAATGAACATTAAAAGGTCGATTTACCACCTATTAATGGATAACAATCTATAAATATAGTTTTGTTTACATTAATACATTATATTAGACCAAATATATTCCTTCTTAAAAATGGGGGCATCAAATTTTACTTTGGGTAATTTTTTGAAATTGTTCTGATAAAGTTCATTTTTAATTGATAATGAAAAATATTGTATTTTAATTCCAAACTGCATTTGAATCTAATTTATTTATATAGTTAGATTATAATTTTAATTGGTTTTAAAGTGTTATTAGATATATTTTTACCATTTATTCTAGTGTGGGTCATTATATTTAATTTCACTTTGAAATTGGACATACAGAAGTGTAAATATTTTGATAGTTATTGTTTCTTAAAAGCACAGTATTTTTTTAACAATGGGAATTAATTTTTATGAATTAATGCCACTTATATATGTTGAATTTAGAAAAATATACATCATTTTTTAGTTCAGAAAATTAAATATATCTTATGCTGAATTTTTTTTATTTGTCTGAAAAAATTCAATTTTTGATGAATAGTGAAACCACATAGTAGTTATTAAAAAAATAATGTTTTCATTTAAATGAAATTTTAACAATTCTGTGAATTGAATTTCAAAAATCTGACATACATGGGTGTTATCAAGAAGTATAATTTGGTTCAACAAGATTAAAATATTTTTTGGTGAATAGTAACTTTTGACTTCTATTTACCGCGGTTAAAGGTAAATAGGGTAATTTAAGGTAAAAAGAATATTATAATAATTAAACAATTACCTTAACACATATCCTTTCCATTTTGGTTGAGTCATTTACGACCATGGGCATATTTGGGTCGATTTTGGGACCCCTATGAGCCACTTGAGAGTGATAATGACAATTTAAATTAATTAATTTAATGTAAAGGCCAAAATGACATAAACCAAAATCTTTTAGTAATTAATTTTTATATGGTGTTATATAAATAATATTTTTTACTATAAATATTTATTGGAAAGATAAAAATATTATACATATCATGGTATTTTTGTGATATTTTTTTTAACATAAATAAATTTATTTATTTATGACACAATAATGATGTAGTATTTACCTTATTAATAAATGATTTAAATAAATGCGATTATAATGATAAAAATATAATCCAAAACATGCCAAATTATGATTGGATGATTTTATTTCGAATATGAGTCACCATATATTCGACAATAATTATTATTGGACATTTTGAAAACTAATATCATTATATAATTAAATTATATTTTCACACTTTCATAAAGAGCCCCTCCTCCCCTTTATAAAATGAAACCACTTTTAACCCATTAATCACACATCTCAAACCATTTGGCTCATCAAAACTCTTCCCCATTAATCTCCCTACATCCCTCTCTTCCACTTAGAAGCCATAACTAAGGCATAAGGCACATCATGAAGTCTTTTGGTTCAAACCAAAGGGAGTTACCCAAATTAAAGGTAAATGTTTCTCTTAAATTGTTTTCTTTTATTTTAGTTATCCAACCACGAAAATATTTTTATTACTTTCTTTTGTAACAACACAAGTATTATCAATATACTAGGATGTTGTTATGAGAATTAGTCGAACTACCATTACACACAACGCTATCTAATTGATGAAGAACATAATGATTCTGTGGATGGAAAACTAACACCTCACGAAACGATGATTGTTCAAATATCTCCAACCACCTCTCTTGGGGTCCATTATGATGGAACTATATTTATATATGATATATTTTATGATTATTTTTTCTTTATTATTCTGTAATTTCCATTTATAGCATTTCTTTATGGTTTCCATTATGGGTAAACTTGATAATCTCATTAGGGGAAGTGCGGACTACCGCCCCCTCAAAGTGATATAACTCGTTAATACCAAATTTGGTACGTATAAAGGATATATTTAATGATATGATATATG
Organism: Viscum album; assembly: GCA_963277665.1. NCBI lineage: Eukaryota > Viridiplantae > Streptophyta > Magnoliopsida > Santalales > Viscaceae > Viscum > Viscum album. The sequence goes on from OY728159.1 coordinate 33,304,895, forward strand.
ATAGAATACTGGAATTATAGTACCACTATGTATCATTATGTTTTAATTCCATTAAATAAGAAATAGAAATGGAAGTAGCGTTCATGCGTACATACGGCTTACTATCTCCATGAACAGTGCATTTCATTTCTTATCTCTAAATGTTATGTGCTATTATAAATACATTTATATACTCGATATATATGACATATATGATATCTAAATTTTTAAAGTTATTCTAGATATAATGAACTATGGAACATGTAACGACCCAAAATTTCATTAATGGAAAATCCCTCTTGATCCAGTTAAATGTTTCTTTATGTTTTTATAAGATGTCAACTTCTTTAGTTTAACGTTAAGATTTGTGACCGTTACTTTTATAGTCGTTGAACAGTGATCATCTGGGTAGTTTAAATATAAGGCTTTAAAGAACCAATTTTCTACTCAGACAAAGGAAGCGATGGCCTCATCCAGTAGAATTGCCCCTTATGAAGCCCATTTGTCGGAGCTCGGAAAGGAGGTGGCGTCTTTGGGCTTTGCCCTTGACCAAGCCCAAGCTGAGCTTCATCAAGTCAAGCTCGAGCGTGATCGTCTACGGGAAAAATGGAAGTTGATAGAGATTACCACTGGAGCAATGTTATCCAAGCAACCCCAAGAGTCTGTCACCATCGCACACCTTACCCTTAGGTCTTATGCGGCTATTTTAAGGGGTTATGTAACAAATAAGTAGCACCATGTTCATGTACATTATTTTTTTATATAATAATGAATATAATTTCTAGTCATTTTTGATACATTGTAATTAGTTTTTAAAGTACAAACGGTGTTTTTAGTTATTATTTAATTAAGAATTATATTTTATTAAATTAAAGGATTTTTGAATTAAATAATATTTTAATAAAATATTATTATTAATATTAAATTAATTTTTATTAAATATAAATGATCTTATAATTTTATGAATGCAATTAAAATTTTTATTAAGGTTTGAAAGCCATTTCTGTCAAAACCCGTGAATTTTTTATAAATGTCGGTTTTTTTTTAAAAGTGAAAATTCACATATTTAGAAAATTATTTACATAAAATAAATATTATTTTTGGAATCCGGACTTCGAAATTATCCAACGGTGAATTTTTCATAATTTTCTGAGACAGTCAAATTTTTGGGTAAAAATTAAATACCATTTAAATATATAATGTGTTTTATGACATCATAATGACCCAATGGTGATGTAATAAAATACCATAATCCTTATGTTCGGCCAATATATGTTTTATCATTAAAATAATGAGGTTTTGGGTTTGTTTCACTCACTTTTTAAAGCATTAATGGAGCCCTCAAGACTTATTCAACACTTTGCCTTTTTAAATTAATTTCCATGGGAGTGTGACTCACCTCCACATAAGCAACCTTAATTTTTTAATATGTTCGGACCTTGGACTTGTAAAATATTGTTTTCCTCTTTCCTTTTCCAGAAACCATGGGCTAATACCATGGGATGGTTTGTGGTTTGGATTATTTTAATATAAGGGGTCCCAAACCTAAATAATAAAGAATTCTCTCACCCTTCCTATATAAACCCACCCAAGCTCCCACTTCCTCCTCACCCAAAGCCCTTGAAGTTCGTCCAACCTCTGCCCTAATCTCTCTAGAATCCTCTCAAGGTGCCCCAAGCTCCCAAGAAGCCTCTCACAAGCCTCTCTCTAGCCTTTGGAAGCACACTTCCAAGTAAGGGTTTTTTTCTTCCTTTCTCATTTTTGTCAATTTTCATTAAGTTGTATTTCCCTTTTTATATCAATTATGAATGTTGGGGTATGGTTTCGCACCTCCCCCATACTGCCCTCTTATTGTTTTAATGATTGGAGAACCCTTTCTCTCTCATTAAATGCCTCCCATGTACACCTGTTACTATGCCGAAATTCTGAAAGGAACTTCTCTCTCTTCTTTTACATTCAAGCAATACTTTTGTATCATGAATCTAAATTCCATTTCTATTGTTGGGAAATGTATATATATGATCTCCTTACTTTCCATTACATGTAAATATGATGAGGAACCCATTTCTCTCTCATCAACCTTTTTTTATGAATTCTTATGTCACGCTGTTACGCTGCCGAAATCGCACCGATTTTCTAAGCCAATGTCTTTGTGTAGTGAATACCATGACCATTTCTCCATCAAGGGTATTCACCTTTATGCACCTATACATATTGATTGTAATGTTTAATGTATGAATTCCACATTCCTTTATCGTGGAAGAAATGATTATGTTTTATGAATCCATGTTTTATGATCCATGTGGCACACATATGCATGAAATGAAATGTTTAAGAAGGGTGCGCCCTGATAGCGCTCCAATGAATTGGGTAAAGTATAGTATCATGATACGTCATGTGCAATGAGTGTTGACTCATGCTAATTCAAGTGCAACGAGGGTTTACTCGTGCTTCAAGTGCAATGAGGGTTTACTCATGCTCCATGTGCAATGAGCCTTGGCTCATGCTAATTCAATGTTAAGTGTTGTTGCCACATTTCCATGTTATGATTATCATGCTTTATCATGCCTTTATGTTCATGTCTCTTTTATGCTCTATTGATATGCCTATTGCCTAACATGTATTGTACTCCTCATGTTATTCATTGTGTACTCCTTTACTGGGCTTTATAGCTCACCCTTTTCTTATGCATGTCCTCAGGTTATCCCATGCAATGCTAAGTACGAAGGAATGTAGTGGTCATGTAAAGGATGTTTTCAATAAGGATGTTGTATTTCAAGTTTAAATTTTTTATGTAATGATCCTAAGCCCCAAAGACACTAAACCTCTCGATCTTCTTTGTTGTATCAAGTGAAGTTTTATGTAATAAATCATGTTTAAGTTGTAATAAAAAGCAGGGTTGTCATAGTTGGTAACAGAGGATAGGTTTAGTTATTTTTTGGATTAGGAAACCCTAGTAAAGCCTTAGATACAAGACTAAGCATAATAAAAACATCCCTAAGTTTTGGTAAATACTAAGTAAGTGTTTTATCAAACAAATACATCCCTGTCTGGATATGAGCAGGTAGAGGCGGCTCTGGCACAAATGTATCCTAGGGGTAAAACCCGAAAACACCGCTTTGAGCTAGACTCGAACGGGAACTGCTGCACGACAACGGGCCTTGCTGCACTCTTGGTTACGACACTCCCGGGGGATATGTTTGGATAAATTCACAATCTTAGTATGAACCCTTATTAAGGGAAAAATGCCCCTAAGAATATATGTTAGAAGGAAGATCATGAAAAGCCTGGATTGAATCCTATAGACTCATGAGTTAAAGAGATTAAAGTTTATTTATAAGTCATAAACTTTTGTCTTTGGATTACCCTTTATGTGTTACCCCTAACTTTCCTTTTATTCCAACCAATGGCCGGTAATAGGAGAACTCGGGCTAACAACCGTTGTGAAGATCAGTGTGATGATTGTACTAATGAGATGCCCAATCCAATGGGAGCGGGAATCGCGAACTTTGTCACACTTCTCTCTCAACTAACTCATGTTTTGAATAGAAACAATGGTCAAGAGGAACGTTCAACCCCCCCTAAGAAAGAACAAGTCGCTATTGAAAGCTTCATGAGACAAAGGCCTCCTACTTTTAGTGGATCATCCGATCCCACGATTGCTGAACAATGGATCAACTCCATTGAAAAGATATTCTCCATCCTCCAATGCTCTGAAAAAGAGGAAGTTCTCCTGGCGGCTTATCGTATGGAGGGTGAAGCTGATCAATGGTGGACGTTGATCAAAAATACGAAGCCTGAGGAGGAGATCGAGGCTTTGGAATGGAAGGTATTCCGGAAGATGTTTTTCGATAAATATTTTCCACGCACCCTCCGTATTAAGATGGAAAGGGACTTCCTTTCCCTCAAGCATAAAGATGAGGAATCTGTGGGAGTGTACGAGGCAAACTTCACAAGGCTTGCACGATACGCTTCCGGCTTTGTCGTTACCCCCGAATGTAAGGTTGACCGCTTCTTTGGTGGGCTGAAGCCTTGCTTGCGGAAAGCATTAGCGATCCGTGACTTCGACACCTATGAGGAAATTGTCCGATGTGCCCTCAAGGTTGAAATGGAGATCGTAGAATCACAGGGGTATCATGGGGACAAGAAGCGGAAGGTGGACTTCAATGCTGGTGGTCCGATGGATAAATCCAACGGCGCTAAGAAATTCCAGCACCCCACTTGCCAAAAGTGTGGAAAGAAGCACCCTGGAAGTTTCCTTAGGGGGACAAGAAAATGCTTCAAGTGTGGAAGAGAAGGGCACCTAGCTGTTAACTGTCAGCAAGAAGGACCCGCGGCTGCGACGGAGGGGAGGAACGCTCCGTTCGAACCTCAACGCGTTGTTCAATGCTTCAAATGCAAAGAACCAGGTCATTTTGTGAATCAGTGCCCTAATCCAAGGGTTATCGGAGGCAATCAACAACCTCCAAGACAGCAAGGAAGAGCTTTTGCCATCACTTCTGCCGAAGTGAACCCCGACAACGAAGTGGTGACAGGTACGCTAGTTATTCATTCAAGAATAGCGAACGTACTTTTTGATTCACGTTCTACGCATTCTTTTATATCTCAAAAGTTTAGTAGAACAATCCCTGCACCACCACAAATCATGGAAGTAAAGATGTCAGTGAGTACGGAAAATGGGGCAATCATTGCATCCCATGAGTATAAGTCCTCCCCTGTTATAATCTGTGGATTGAATTTCCCGGCGAACCTCATCATACTCCCTTTGGTGGAATTTGATGCAATTCTTGGCATGGATTGTCTTTCCTTATATAGAGCCAACATAAATTGTCGGGAGAGGGAAATCACACTCCATATGGAGAATCGACCCCCGATTCTTTACAAGTGTCAGGAGGAAGATGAATCTCCTTTAGCTCCATCATCTCAAGTATGGATATTACTGCCTTATGAGCACACATATCTGGCTCAGATGATTGAGTCCAAGGAAGAAACAACCCTTGAAGAAATGCCTATTGTGAGGGAATTCGCTAAAGTATTTCCCGAGGAACTTCCTGGTCTTCCTCCAAGAAGAGATGTTGAGTTCTCAATTGAACTTATACCTGGGGTGCTACCAATATCCAAGACTCCATATAGAATGGTTGTGGTTGAGCTTGAAGAACTGAAGAAACAACTACAGGAGAATCTGGATAAAGGGTTTATACACCCAAGTGCATCACCATGGGGTGCACCAGTCCTCTTCGTCAAGAAGAAGGATGGGTCAATGCGGCTTTGCATCGATTATCGTGAACTTAACAAAATCACGATAAAGAACAAGTATCCTCTCCCAAGAATCGATGACTTGTTTGATCAGCTGCGTGGAGCACAATACTTCTCCAAGGTCGACTTGCGGTCGAGATATTATCAAGTAAGGGTGAAGAAGGAAGATATCCCCAAGACTGCTTTTCGTACAAGGTACGGGCACTATGAATTCATAGTAATTCCTTTTGGACTCACCAATGCTCCAGAAATATTCATGGACTTGATGAATAGAGTCTTTAGAGATTACCTAGATAAATTTGAGGTAGTCTTTATAGATGATATTCTAATATACTCCAAAACCAAGGAGGACCATGAGGAGCATTTAAGAACTGTACTGGAGACATTGCGCAAGGAGAAGCTCTATGCCAAGTACAACAAGTGTGAGTTCTGGTTGAAGGAGGTCTCATTCTTGGGCCATATCATCACAAGCAATGGGATATATGTGGACCCCTCCAAAACAGATGCAATTGAGGGATGGCCGAGGCCAACATCGGTAACTGATATCCGTAGCTTCTTTGGGTTAGCTGGATATTATCGACGATTTGTGAGAAACTTCTCACGATTTTCCAACCCTCTCACCAAGCTAACTCAAAAGGGGAGTAAAGTTTTCTTGGAGTGATGAATGTAAAGAAAGCTTCAAGGAGTTGAAAAGGATGCTTATCACTGCACCCGTGCTCACTTTACCCACAAGTGGGGAGCTTTTTGTGGTATTCAGTGATGCTTCGAAGAAGGGCTTAGGATGTGTGCTAATGCAGAATGATAAAGTGATATCCAATGCCTCAAGATAGTTGAAAATCCATGAGCGAAACTATCCAACGCATGATCTGGATTTGGCAGCGGTGATCATTGCCTTGAAAATCTGGCGGCATTATCTCTATGGAGAGAAATGTGAGATATATACTGACCACAAGAGTCTTAAATATATATTCACACAGAAAGAGCTTAATATGCGCCAGAGAAGATGGATAGAGCTCATAAAGGATTATGACTGTTCAATACATTACCACCCTGGGAAGGCGAACAAGGTGGCGGATGCCCTAAGTAGAAAGGATCCAACAATTCTATCAATGATGAGAATTGAGAAGGATCCAATCTTCTTAGACTTGATGAAGATAGACGTGGGAATCATAAAGAAGGGAACGTCATCGATACTTTCACAAATGATTGCTCAACCATCTCTTTTGGAAAGGTTAAAGGATGCTCAAAAGGATGATGCGAGAATCCAAGAAAAAGTGGAAGCTATCAAAAAGGGAAAATCCTCAGAGTTTAATGTTAATGAAGAAGGAATTGTGCAGTTTGGGAAAAGACTATGCGTCCCATCATGTTCGGAGCTGAAGAAGGAACTTTTGGATGATACACATAGTTCAAATTTCTCTATTCACCCTGGGAGCACAAAGATGTATCGAGATCTCCGAGAAAACTTTTGGTGGGATAATATGAAGAAGGAGATCGCCGAATATACATCAAAGTGCCTGGTGTGTCAGCAAGTGAAGGCAGAGAGGCAGAAGTCTAAGGGGATGATGCAACCATTGCCCATACCAGAATGGAAATGGGAGAACATCACCATGGACTTCGTCACTAGACTTCCAAGGACATCCAAAAGCAACAATGCAATCTGGGTTATTATGGATCATCTTACAAAGACTGCACACTTCATTGCTATTCGAGAGGATTTCTCTTTGGATCAACTGGCACAGATATATATCAGGGAAGTGGTACGGTTTCATGGAGTACCACTATCTATTGTGTCTGACCGACATCCAAGATTTACCTCTAAGTTTTGGAAGAGTCTTCAACATGCTCTGAATACTGAACTGAACTTCAGTACGGCCTATCATCCTCAAACTGATGGCCAATCCGAGCGGACTATCCAAACACTTGAAGATATGTTGAGAGCGTGCTCAATGGACTTTAAAGGAGGATGGGATCAACATCTTCCTCTAGTTGAGTTCTCTTATAATAATAGTTTCCACTCGAGCATCCAAATGGCACCATATGAAGACCTGTATGGGAAAAGGTGTAGAACACCGGCATGTTGGGATGAGGTCGGTGAACATAAGCTGCTTGGACCAGAAATGGTCGAAGAAATGGTGGAGAAGGTGAAAACCATTCAGTAGCATATCAAGGCAGCCCAAAGTCGACAGAAGAGTTATGCAGATAATCGTCGATGAGACCTTGAGTTTAAAGTCGGAGACATGGTGTTTTTACGCATATCTCCGTGGAAGAAGGTCATGAGGTTTGGAAAGAAAGGGAAGTTAAGTCCAACGTACATCGGCCCCTTTGAGATTCTTGATCGTGTTGGGGATGTGGCCTATCGACTAGCACTTCCACCTACTATGGCCAAGGTGCATGATGTCTTCCATGTATCCCTCTTAAGGAAGTACATACCAGACCCTTCACAAGTACTCTCTTCTGAGGTGGTACAATTAGAAGACGATGTTTCTTATGAGGAGCAACCAGTGAAGATCTTAGATCGTAGAGAAAAAGTTCTACGAAATAAGACAATGCCCCTTGTCAAGGTGTTGTGGAGAAACCACAAGTTTGAAGAAACAACTTGGGAGTCGGAGGATATGATGAAGCTAAGTTACCCACATTTGTTTTAGTGTGGGAAAAGGAAAATTTCGAGGGAGAAATTTCTTTAGGGGGGAATGTTGTAACGACCCAAAATTTCATTAATGGAAAATCCCTCTTGATCCAGTTAAATGTTTCTTTATGTTTTTATAAGATGTCAACTTCTATAGTCTACCGTTAAGATTTGTGACCGTTACTTTTATAGCCGTTGAATAGTCATCATCTTGGTAGTTTAAATATAAGGCTTTAACGAACCAATTTTCTACTCAGACAAAGGAAGCGATGGCCTCATCCAGTAGAATTGCCCCTTACGAAGCCCATTTGTCGGAGCTCGGAAAGGAGGTGGCGTCTTTGGGCTTTTCTCTTGACCAAGCCCAAGCTGAGCTTCATCAAGTCAAGCTCGAGCGTGATCGTCTATGGGAAAAATGGAAGTTGATAGAGATTACCACTCGAGCAATGTTATCCAAGCAACCCCAAGAGTCTGTCACCATCGCACACCTTACCCTTAGGTCTTATGCGGCTATTTTAAGGGGTTATGTAACAAATAAGTAGCACCATGTTCATGTACATTATTTTTGTATATAATAATGAATATAATTTCTAGTCATTTTTGATACATTTTAATTAGTTTTTAAAGTACAAACGGTGTTTTTAGTTATTATTTAATTAAGAATTATATTTTATTAAATTAAAGAATTTTTGAATTAAATAATATTTTAATAAAATATTATTATTAATATTAAATTAATTTTTATTAAATATAAATGATCTTATAATTTTATGAATGCAATTAAAATTTTTATTAAGGTTTGAAAGCCATTTCTGTCAAAACCCGTGAATTTTTTATAAATGTCGGTTTTTATTTTAAAAGTAAAAATTCACATATTTAGAAAATTATTTAGATAAAATAAATATTATTTTTGGAATCAGGACGTCGAAATTAACCAACGGTGAATTTTTCATAATTTTCTGAGACAGTCAAATTTTTGGGTAAAAATTAAATACCATTTAAATATATAATGTGTTTTATGACATTATAATGACCCAATGGTGATGTAATAAAATACCATAATCCTTATGTTCGTCCAATATATGTTTTATCATTAAAATAATGAGGTTTTGGGTTTGTTTGACTCACTTTTCAAAGAATTAATGGAGCCCTCAAGACTAATTCAACACTTTGCCTTTTTAAATTAATTTCCATGGGAGTCTGAATCACCTCCACATAAGCAACCCTAATTTTTTAATAAGTTCGGACCTTGGAATTGTAAAATATTGTTTTCCTCTTTCCTTTTCCAGAAACCATGGGCTAATACCATGGGATGGTTTGTGGTTTGGATTATTTTAATATAAGGGGTCCCAAACCTAAATAATAAAGAATTCTCTCACCCTTCCTATATAAACCCACCCAAGCTCCCACTTCCTCCTCACCCAAAGCCCTTGAAGTTCGTCCAACCTCTGCCCTACTCTCTCTAGAATCCTCTCAAGGTGCCCCAAGCTCCCAAGAAGCCTCTCACATGCCTCTCTCTAGCCTTTGGAAGCACACTTCCAAGTAAGGGTTTTTTTCTTCCTTTCTCATTTTTGTCAATTTTCATTAAGTTGTATTGCCCTTTTTATTTCAATTATGAATGTTGGGGTATGGTTTCGCACCTCCCCCATTCTTCCCTCTTATTGTTTTAATGATGGGAGAACCCTTTCTCTCTCATTAAATTCCTCCCATGTACACCCGTTACTATGCCGAAATTCCGAAAGGAACTTCTCTCTCTTCTTTTACATTCAAGCAATACTTTTGTATCATGAATCTAAATTCCATTTATATTGTTGGGACATGTATATATATGATCTCCTTACTGTCCATTACATGTAAATATGATGAGGAACCCCTTTCTCTCTCATCAACCTTTTTTTTATGAATTCTTATGTCACGCTGTTACGCTGCCGAAATCGCACCGATTTTCTAAGCCAATGTCTTTGTGTAGTGAATACCATGCCCATTTCTCCATCAAGGGTATTCACCTTTATGCACATATACATATTGATTGTAAAGTTTAATGTATGAATTCCACATTCCTTTATCGTGGAAGAAATGATTATGTTTTATGAATCCATGTTTTATGATCCATGTGGCACACTTATGCATGAAATGAAATGTTTAAGAAGGGTGCGCCCTGATAGCGCTCCAATGCATTGGGTAAAGTATAGTATCATGATACGTCATGTGAAATGAGTGTTGACTCATGCTAATTCAAGTGCAATGAGGGTTTACTCGTGCTTCAAGTGCAATGAGGGTTTACTCATGCTCCATGTGCAATGAGCCTTGGCTCATGCTAATTCAATGTTAAGTGTTGTTTCCACATTTCCATGTTATGATTATCATGCTTTATCATGCCTTTATGTTCATGTCTCTTTTATGCTCTATTGATATGCCTATTGCCTAAAATTTATTGTACTCCTCATGTTATTCATTGTGTACTCCCTTACTAGGCTTTATAGCTCACCCTTTTCTTATGCATGTCCTCAGGTTATCCCATGCAATGCTAAGTACGAAGGAATGTAGTGGTCATGTAATGGAAGTTTTCAATAAGGATGTTGTATTTCAAGTTTAAAGTTTTTATGTAATGATCCTAAGCCCCAAAGACACTAAACCTCTCGATCATCTTTGTTGTATCAAGTGAAGTTTTATGTAATAAAGCATGTTTAAGTTGTAATAAAAAGCAGGGCTGTCATAGAACACATGGACAACTTTTAAATATAAGGTGTTCATTTTTTACTCAAGTACCAAATATCAACAAAATTTACATTATTAAGATAAATAGTTACATAATTTTTATTACATGGTAATATGTGATATAATAAGAATAATAAACTTGAAAAAGGTTCTTAAGAAAGTATAAATTAACTTTAGTTTATTATTCAGGAGATTAAAGAACAATCGAGTCAAGTTGGACACAAGGTAAGGGACATCGTCTCAATCTCCATTCATTGAGGCATATTTTGTTTTAATACCCGACATTCATTTATAAGTTTTATAAACACACATTAATTTTCAATGGTAATATTTTTCTGCAAATATTTTTACTAAACGACAAAAATAATATTCATTCTAACATAAGAATTGACAATGACCTTTTCTTCCACCGCGAGTATTATTTGATCTTTGGCTTCCTGAACAAGTCTTAATGTTTTTAAAAGGAAATAAATACCATATACTATGTTATGTATTTTGGTATTGAAAATGGTATTCATAATTTATTTGTTATGTCAATATATTTATGTGATTTATTGTGATTGAAATGTTGAAATGTTTCCATTCCTTTATATTTGTTTTCTGTCTTATGATTTTATAACGGTACTTAAACAATTGCTAGGTGGTTTGTTGATAAACCAAAAGACATGTGGTGTCGTGAATACTAGGACCAGTGGTTACTTTTTAACCTCCAATTCATTGGGTATGGAAGTCAGCCATATGGATATTCCATTTAGTGGTATGTGTAGAAGTCGACCGTATGGTTATTCCATTTAAGTATGTTTATGTCACAACTTACCTTTATATGATATGTGCTCTTTATATGGGTTTTATGGTAATATTTTTGTTACAAGAGGGTATGTTGTGAAATTTTATTTAGTGAAGAGTATTTAATACTTCATAAAGGTTAAAAGTATTACTTTTGTTAAATTATTCTTGGTTTACTTGTTGTTTTGAAAAACAAACAGTTTTACTTCTTTGGGTATCCCTTACTGAGCTTTTTATACTCATACCAAGTTTTTAAAATGTTTTTCATAGGACATAATGTAGAATAGGGTCAAAGATGGGATCATGGAAATGTCATGTTGTCTTAAACATGGAACTAGGCCTGATTATTTTTTTCAAGAATTCTTGTTTGTGATGAAAATGAAAAATGAGTAGAAGTGTCTACATTGTATTTGAAATGAAATGTAATAGTTATGTCTTAATTATCTTAAACTCTAAACCTGAAAATATGATCAATGGGAATTATTGGTTTACTTTCATGTTATGTGAGGTTTAAGGCCATTTCCTTATAATATATGTTTGATCATTTAGGATTAGAGGTCTTTCTGTTATGTATTATAATTAATTCATATTGTTAATTATATTTGAAATAATATATTCCTCCCATGTTTAGGCTTATGATATAATCCTTGATTGTAAATTGATATGTTTTTACCTTACTAGTACATGGAGATCAAATATTTTTATGTTTTCAATTAATGATGTTAAGAAGCATATTATATACTAGGATACACATATAATGGGATATATGTGATGCCTCTTAACATCACAGGATTTGAAAATCCCGGGAAATTTGAACTTTTATTAGTGGTATTATTCTAGGGAAATGGAAAACTGTCGTGTATGATGATCTCAGATAATTTTTTCAACCATTCAATTAGTTTTGGAATAGGTTGTTTACTAATGTACATGAGTTTGGATGGAATCTGAGTGGTTCAAAATTTTACATGATATTAAATATTTAACTAGTAAAAAATTAATTAATTTTCAAGTGATTTTTCAGTGAAATAATTTAAAAGGATTGTTGGATTATGATTATTTTTCCATGGTTGATTCTAGGATATGGATGTTATCTTAACTAAGGTATAAAGCCAACTTGGCACCGGGGTTATGTCGTGGTCCTTTTTATATGATTTTTCTTTTTTTACTATTTCTTCCGTTTTTTCTGTTCATTTTCTATCATTTTCCATTTTGATTGTCATTCAATCACCTATGGGAATCCCCATGAATGGATTTCATACAAGATATGAAGGGAGATAGAAAACTGATAGGTAGTAAGAAGAACCATCCAGAGTTTATATGGGGCATGGATTTGAGTGCGGTGGATTTGACATAAAGTGTTATTGATTTTTTCCCATATAAAAGATTTTATAAAAGTTTTCATACCATATATACAGAAAAAATTTTGTCTGTATCAAATATTTATATGTGTTTTGGTGGCCCCTTCTGGTTGATATACGGACTTAGGGGGTGAAAATAGGTATTTCTATATAATTTACGGGTTTTCATTTGGAAAAACCAGTAAACATGGTTTATGCTTTCGGTAAATCATTCAATTATTTATTCATATTCGGGTAAATGGATTTTATTTTATTTTATTCCAAGTACATTAAAATACACAGCATGTAGAGGAATCTCATGGTGTAATGTTGGTATACGGTTGTGTAGGGTACACATCCAAACCTCATGAATAGTACACAACTAGTTGACGTGTAATGTAAATAGAAAGAACCTGTGGGGTAGTACCTAGATAGGTACATAGTTATGGATGCAATGTTGGGAAAAACTATGTATTCATTGTACACAATGTGTAGTTTGATGATTTACATTTCGATTGGTGGTGAGTTACATGTTATGGTACCCATTAGAGGTTACACGTCATGTATAAAGAGATACATGCCTTATACATTGGAAATGAAACGTATAGTGGCCTAGAGAACATTAACAGGGAGAAACCATGCGGGATTCGAACATGTAACCCATGTATATATCTTGTAAATTTCATGAAGAAGTGTGTTTTGGTTATTTTTATTAGTGGTTTCAAAATTGGAATTTTTAGTATTTCACTCTATGAATATTCCCATGTATATCCTGATGGTTGATTCCTATCATCATTTAGTGACCTTCTTGATGGAGTTTTTTATGGGGGAGTTTTAGAAGGGGGGGGGGGTTTGTTTTAGAATCATCCTAGGGTACTTGAAGTTATATGAGAGGACCTTGTGGTGGATCAGTGATCAGTGACCGACATGGATCTACTGTTTCATAGATATATGTCAGAGTTACCTTGGACTACTTTTTAGTGGAATAATTGAGTAGTGTATTTGAGGAGATATTTTTCTATCCCTATATGTGAGGGCAGTTTTCTCAAGGATATTACTATTGAGGTTTAGCTACTATGTTTTTGTATTAGATTTGTGTAATCAGGTAGTATATTTTTATGTCATGGGATTTTTTATGGATAAGGTTTTTTGGTGTATTGATATGACCCTTATGGACACATTAAGATTCGATTATGGTCCTCTTACTAATTGGGTGATCAATGGTCGTTGTAGTCCTAAGTTACAGAAGCCTATTTTGCAATGTTTTGACTCTACTGAGGAGCATATATATGGACCTACTTGTATGATGGTCACAATTACCATTTTGAACACCCTAGTGGGTGTGGATGTTCTTTTGGATTCCCTTTTCTCATGTTGGGATTGAGGATCAGTTGGAGACCACTGAATACAATTTGGGATGTTTTCACACTAGACATGACTAGTGATTTTGGATATGTAAGAGTAACAACTTGTCGGTTGTCCATATCAAATTGTTGACTCTTAGATGTAAGAATATTTGTATATTGGCATTTCCTTAGATATTTAGTGCTATAGGGTAGTCTCGAGTTGGATGTCGACTTTATTTTTTACCCTATGAATATGGGGGTCCTAGGTTTTTTCACATCCCAAAGATGGGTAGTTAAGAGCTTGTGGTGAATATTTGTAGGGTGTTGATACCCAAGGTTTCATGAGATTACCTTTTATTTTCTAGTGGAGAGTTTACTGAGACATTTTGTTTAGTTGTTTGTATAGTGGTTTCAAAGTTGGATCATCCCACGTTTGGTTATCCATTGATAGAGATGTGTGAGGATGTTTTTTCTCAGGACTATGGTTTAAGAAGGATACTACTAGGATATCATTGATTTTCAGTTTGTGGTGAATTATAATATAGTTATATAAACAGTTTATTATTTTTAGTTAGATATTATTAGCGAAATAATGGATGATATGGATTATTTCATCCCCCCAATAGTTGAGTGGATTCTCGAGCAAGAGAGGCATTAGGCTGTAAGGTGTGGAGCAACAAAAGGAGTGGGTTTTGTGTATATTGGATATTATTAGGATATTAAGGTCACATATGAGTTCAATAATGTATTATGGTTTGTATTCTCTCTATTTATGGGTCTATGGTTTCTTATGGAATCATTATACAGGATCTTCATGGCTAACGGGTTCACTAGTTCAGCTAACGTAAATATTCTTATCACTGGTACATATTACTTTATTAAATCTGATATAATTGAAAATTTTCATTATTGGGTAGACTCATATGGTTACCCCCTAAGGTCTTACATTAATTACCCTATTTTTTGACTTATTGTTGATTCTATGTAGATCTATTAGACGTGTCAGTTCTTGTGAGGATGCGTGATCCATGTCTTGTAAATACTCTAGTCTGGGGTCATGAGGGGTAGATTTACCTCAAGTGTCAAACTAGAACCCATGTTAGGGTATTTTATTCTTTTTTATTTTAACTCCACTATTATTTTGACTTTTTTTAATAATTTATTATTAGTATTAAAATATATAAGGAATATCACATGTCTTATACCTATTATAAAAGAATATTATAGGTTCACCATTAGAGTTGGGAAACTATGATTTATTTCTCTCCCTTGGGATATGCACATTGGAGTCTGTGAAAACCGGATATCTTCTTTTAGGTAACATCATAGGTTGGGATGTGGATGGTAATAAGTTTGTTGGTTTCATGAACAATCTAAACCACTCATTTGGTGTCTTAGTATCTGGTAGTAGAGATCAACCATCATGAAAATCAGTTATTTGGGTTGGATCAGCTTTAGTAGTAAACGATCTTGCATTTGTTTTTAGTTGATTATTTTTACATATAGTTGGAGTAGGTCCACTATCTATTTTAGGTTATCCATTATTTTATTTTATATAAATTTATTGTACATTATATTTTTTATTCGTATTATTTCATTAATTTATCTTCTATGCATACACTAATGTTTATCTGTGTGGATGTCTTCGTAATTTATGATTTTATTTCGCTTTTAATGGTTGACATGCTCTCCCAAATTTATATATTAAACCCTCATCTATAGTTATAAGCCTCTTGAATTTGTTGAGGTGTTCTTAAGGCATTTTTTAATGACAAATCAGGTTACACGTTAGGTTGACTTATGATTTATTGTTACAAAAAAGTATCAATGTTTTTTGGTATTTTGTTTTTTGGAGTTGGTAGACAGGTGTTTGATGAATCTGTTAGAACATGTGATAGAAATTGGACTGGTGTGATTCAAAAACCATTCCAATATGAAGTTCAATTATCAAAAAAATTGGATTGCTATTCTTAATTTCTGTTTTTATGGTTACTTTATTTCACCTTTTGTGATGAAAATGAATATGTTGATTTGTTGGTTATTATGGGTTTTATTTGTTGTACCATGGGTGTGTGGATAATGTTCACTCATTTTTCTATGAAAATAGGATAAACATGACATATGATTTTTTTTAGTTTTTTTCGTAACAATGAAGATAGAGTTTTTTAAAGTGACTACAACAACTCATAAAATGTTTTCTCAAATAAGTAATTGTTGTAAATCTACTTAAATGAATGTCATGTATATATTTTCTTCTAATAATAGGGCATGTGTATTTTTTTGCAAGAGTTTTTCAAGTGATGTAGATGTAGTCCCTTCATCAGTGGATAATAGGAGACCATTTTGGGTTGGTAATAGGATTTTAGATTTGTGTTGGTGGATCAATGAGGGAAAGGAAACCTATGGTATCATTGGATAAGAATCGAGTTTCCGTGATGTTTATGATTAACTAAATTACTAGGTAAATGTGTCATGGGGGATATATTTTTCATTCATATGGTGTCTATCTAGTCATGTGATAGATCATGTGTTTCGGCAATCATGGGTGTCTTAGGAGGGTGTGGTTGTTCTTACACTGGGGTGCAATTGAATATTTTTTCATTTCATGGTATTTTAGGCATTATTAATCACATTGTTTTAGAAGAGTCTTATATATATTGTCCTATGTCTCATTTATTGCATGAGTGGGTAGTTTTGGTTTGACCCTTGGACCAACTCATTTTGGTTTCACATTGAGTTTCGAACTGGAAGCCTAGTTGGACACTTTTGGTTTTGGATCTATACTTCATCAGAGTGATTTTTTTGGTTGATCGTGTATTGAGGTAAATTCATATATTTTTAAAAGGTACCAATATATTTTTGTTTTTTCGAAATGACATTCATATGGATCATGTTCATAGGTTTTACATGCATTAGAATAGTTTTGATATGAATTGGCATGTTTTAGATTGAGTCTTGACTCTATTTCAAGAATTGTTTATGTAAATATCTGTCAAATGATTATACGATTTGTTGGGGTTGTATTCATTATACTGTAAGTGTTTTTTAGTTTGTGTAGTAATGATTTTCACGAGTGATCTAGTATCAACAATTTAGTAACTAATATCCATTGTGTATGGTGATGGATGTATCATTTCATATGAGGTTTCTAATTTGGAAATATGGGATACAATTATGATTATCATGTGGTGGGGAGCATCAAAATGTTCATGGTAGACTTTATCATGTGTTTATAGAGGCTTGTGCACATTCTAGTACTGTTTTTATGATGATCAAAATTTCATCACTTACACTAGTTCCAACTGAGATAACGATGGTTTGTTGCCTATAGTGTCTTCTTATGGGTGAGAAGAAATAGTTATGGAGTGTTTTGATGGCTTGTGTAATCATGGGTTGTGAAAATTGAGAGAAATTTAAACATATTTTTCCTGAGAGATTTAAGGGGGAAAATTTTATGATATCTTATAAAAATTTATTGAATAATTGTTTTACCATTCTTATGGTTTCTACAATAGGTTTCTTACCCTATGACAGGAGTTCGGTGGAAATAATAACATTTTGAATTTTCACATGAAATTTAATATTTTATTAATAAAATATGCATTTATTCATTAATTTTTTTGGTGATATATTTTAAATAGGCCATTAGATTTATACTATGTCTATGTAGTTTAGTCTTTAATGGTGGTTTCTTCTTAGGAGATTCATAATCCCATCACGGGAACTATGGTTAGGTCAAACTCTATTTTTTTATTTTTTCTTTATTTTTAGTTCTTATATTATCTATTTCTCATGTTATTTTATATAATTTACCCTTTTTCTCATGGATTAACATAATTGATTCCCCCATTTGGGTCTTAAAATAAGAGAAGGAGAGGGAGAGAAGAGGGAGAGGGAGGAGGAGGCACTGAGAGGTATTTATCCAAGGTACTAATTAGGGAGTGTATGATTCAACATTTACTATTGGATATTTATTTTCGGAGGTATGTCCATTCGTAATTTTCCTCACATAAATCCCAAAAATGTTTTAGTTTTTATGTTTTAAATCCGTTTATGGGGTTTTATGGAACCCTTAGTTATTGTTATGTTTCTTTAGGGAAGAAATTTGGAGTTTCAGGCCATTTCAGTGGTCATACATTTGGGAAAACCCATGTACAAGATGTTTTCATCAGATAAAAAGCATTGAGTATTCATCCCCATTGGGTAAGGAGTGTTTTTGGGAATAAATATCACATAAATTATAGTAAACTACATGTAATGGTGACTCAGGGTGTGTTATGAGAACAAAGTCGTATAGGGTACACTGCCAGACCTAGTATAGAGCCTATTGTGAGTGGACATGAAATATAATTGTCCATACCCATTATGGGGGTTCATGTCTAGATACAATACTAGAGAACATGTGTATTTACACACCATGTATAGGCTGTAAATGGTATATAGTTAGGAAATGTACATGGTGAGTGTGGTTGTGGTGCTTTTTTGGGAACCCATTTGGAGTTAAATGTTTTGTACTCAGATTCAAATTTAGTATGCTTTAGTAAATTACAAAACTAGTGGAATGTTTTATATGGAACAATATTACCAATGGGGATAAACATTGTTTACCCCAAGTACACACCATGTAATTTTCTTTCTCTAGTCCATTTTTTCTTATTTTCACCCATGTATCAAAATTAGACTTCTGAGATGTACATTCTAAATACATCTCTACATATATCATAATTTTGGATTTCTGTAATCATTTATAGAACAAATGGATAGTTTTTTTTGTGAAATAATTTACAAGAAGATTTATTTTTGGCATTCATTTAGAATCCTGCAAGGGGATCAATTTTGAGTTGTGAGGCCCATGTGATTCTTGGGAGCTCGATGATTTTCTATGATTTATTATCCAGTGGTAACTTATTTAAGGCTCCATAGTCATATTATTTATGGCTGAATCACTTAATATCTCTGAGGATATCTTATTTTCTCGCAATATATCGGGACTAGTTTCTCATGTTTAGAGTAATTAAGGTTTATCTCCTTTTTTTGAGACTCGTATCTATTAGGGCCTATAGGATGCGTTGATTCTATGGAATGACTGTTATGATCGGGTGTCATTGGGGGTATATTGAGATGAGTCTAAGGGATTAAATAAGTTTACCTTGTGTTATGTTTACTGATATATCAAACAATGGTAATCATTCATGGTGGTTTATGGTGCCCATTTCGAATGTCATGTCTACTACCATGGATCCCGTGTAGGGACCAACGATTAAGGTGTCCATGAGGACCATTGTGAATTCTATTGTTTTTGTACATGTAGTTTAGGATTCTCTTTGGGTGTATTTTTGTCTAATGATCATTTAGAGGACACTATAGTTCATTTAGGTTTCTAACATAGTGTTTTACCCATGATTTGGATTAGTGAGATGAACACATTATTGGGTTTCCTCCTCTTACTATGGACTTTGGTCCATTTATAGATATGTTGCTAGGTTTGGCCAAGTATCATCGATGCAGTAAGGGAATCACTTCTAGTATGTCACCTTTGTGCTCTGACCCCAATGAACATGGGAGACCTGATTTGTGGATTGTCCCTAATATGGGTATTTGAGACCCCATAGTGTCTTTTTGATGGATTTTGAGCCACATGGTTCCATGAAAGGAATCTTGCATTATTTCATGGGAGTTGATCTGCAAAACTAGTTTAACTATTTATATGTTTGGTTCGAACATGAATATTCCCACTTTTTTCTTTTCATTGGATGGTATGTCTATGTTAGTTTTTTCAGAAGACATTAGCTTGTATAAGAGATACTTCAGATATCTGGGATTGGGATTTTGATATTAGTTTTTATATGGTCTTCCAATACATTCCTTGGATGAGTTTTGGTGGGATTATGGAGTTAATGGATTATCTAGATGAGAGTATCCCACCTCTAGTTAAATGTTCATTGTGGATATAGTGTCTTAAAGATCATGAGGTACTAAGGAAATAATAGAACGAGTTTTACATTCCATGGATGTAGTTGTTTACTCGGGCCCTAGATGTTGTGTGATACTATATTATAGTATAGATCCCACTATTTGGTGGGTCTATTGCCAATTTTTTGATCCATTTTTCAGGAACGTCAGGGCAGACAATAACGCTAGTGGTGTAATCATATACATTCATGATTCTAGTTCAAATCATTTTATTACTATCTTATACCCAAATATAATTACATTTTTTGTGTGGAAAACTATTGTTATTCTTATGGGTTTTTCATTCAATCCCTTTTGTTTAACATCTTGTAGCTCCTATATAGGATTTCATGATACAATGGTTGTCATGTGGCTAGGGAGGAAAATGTTGTAAATCCTCTATAACAGGCCAGAGTAGGGATAAATATACCATGGATGTAAAACAATTACATGTGGTTGGATTATTTTATTTATTTCAATTTTCCTCTTTTATTTTTATGTAGTAATATATTTTATACCAAATTTTTTAGTGATTGTTTTGTAGGATATATTATGTCTGCATGAACATGTTTTACTGTAGACTATAGGCCTATCATTAAGAGTGGGTTAATGAGATTTATTCATCCCCCTTATGCATGCACCTTAGTTTTTATGCGTACATGATGTCGTATTACATGTCACAACATAGGATTCATTATGGATGGGATGAGGTCTAAGGGTTCTTTATCAAACTGATCAACTCATGTGTTGTCTCATGATTGGGTTTGTGCCACTCGAGTGTCATGGAGATCGAGTGTGTGGTTTCAAAATTTTTTTGTATAAGATAGTATTGTATTTATTTTCACTTTATTTTTTGTATATGTGGTTTTACCAAGGGTTAATGTATTTTTTGGTTCCAAAATATTGTTTTTCGTTATGACTATATGCTATAATTATTTTATTATGGAATTTATTTCTCATTTTGTCTTTTATTTTTACTCAATTATTATCCTTGTGGTTTATTTGGTTATTTATTTTGTTACTAAAATCTGACCAGAGGAAATAGTATCCCCACTGTTTCTCTATTCCCACTCCACTGATCAAAATAATCTGGAATTTAGGGAGGCCTACATGATGACTAGAGTTGATCCAAATCGAGTGAAGTTTTAGTTCAATATGGACTAGTTAATTATATTATAGTATTGTAATATTATAAAGAAATGATCTCAAATATATGAAATGATATTTTTATACTTCTAATATCTCAAGACACTAAACCGTTATGGATCTGGGATTATGAGAGAATTCTTGAGATGAAGCATGTAAATTATTGAAATATGTGTATGTATTTTTTTTGATTCATCTCACATCGTATGAATGCCTATGTTTGTTGAATGTGTTTTTATCACCAAATAAATGTGTGTGGGACTAGTGGATTTAATTTTGTATCATAGTATAATAGTTGTATTTATGAGGATTAGTAAATTAATTTTTGGAGATTTCGATGAAAAATATTTAATTGAAACAGTATGGATAATTAGGTAGGAAAACATACATATATTTTGATAAATTAGTGATTTTTTGGTTTCCATGAAATTAAAACAATATCTCGATATAAAAAAGTTACCATAGGCTCTGAAATTGATTATAAAATTGTAAATACCATAAAATTTCTATATGGGTATTAAAAAAATTCACCTAGTGCACAAAAATGATTCTTAACTATACACTTGGAGTAACTTCCAGAACTATTATTAATAAAAATTCAATTTTTATTTAATTAATTTTCTTATTATGTAATATGGTTATAGAAAACACATTATATCATTTTTAAAATACCAATGAGCATAATTAAAATTAATAATACAGTCCATTAATAGTGATCCCATGATTAGTATAAATATAGGGATTTAACAAATCCAATTGACACTGACAAAGAATGTAATGGTTTCAACCCGAAAGATCATACCCTATGAAGCCAATTTATAAATGATTATTTATAGATAGAATATCTAGTATTTTACCTTAACCAATCCCATTCTAACATACAACAACTTATGCATGAGGTAAATAATTTATCGGATATGTTTAAGCCTATCGATTTCTCAACCCAAACCGTGTTCATCGAACAACCCCATGAAAGATACACGATCATCATATTACCCATAGAGAGTTTTCAAGTGTATTAAAGAGATATTTATCAAGAAATTTATTATATGAATATGTATATTTTATTTTAAATAGAATAATTTTTATCTTTAATTATTATCCTTACTTAATTTTTTTTATTTTAAAATAAAATACAAATTGTATTTTTAATTCAATTTAAATTAATATATTTATTGTAATTATATAATGTATTTTTGAAATAAATAATATATCAATAAGTTTATTTATTAATAATTTTATTAAATATTAATAATCATATAATATTTATGATCTAAAATCTAATTTTTATAAGGGTTCAAAAATAGTTATTAAAAAAACATTTCTTAGTAAATTTCAAGTATTATTTTAAAAGTAAAAAATATAAATATTTATAAAATATATTTGATAAAATTAAGAATATGTTTTTAATCACAATGTTTCAATTATTAAATGGTGATGTTTTCATAATTTTCTGAGATAGTCTAATTTATAGGTAAAAATTAAATATGGTATAAATATACATTTGGGTTTATAGCATCATAATGACCCAAAGGTGGTGTGATAATTACAATAAAGGGTATCCATGGATGAATATATTTTTTACCTTTAAAATAAAGATATTTTATGTTTATTTTATATGTTTTCTAAATGCATTATGAATTTACAAGGCAATTAATTTTTTAATGTTATAAAATCATTTCTTCAAGAGGATGACTCACCTCCACTTAACCAATGGTAGTATTTTATTATGTTCCACTATTGTAATTATAAAATAATGATAAACAAGAACATTTTGTATAATCATTCACCAAAAACAAATGCATTTATTGTTGGTTTCTTATTTTATTATATTGATTCCAGAACCTATGCTTTAGAAATAATAAAGAAATCCCTAATCATTTCCCATATAAACCAAACTATGATCCAATTTATCGTAAACAAATCCTTTGATCATGTATATAATCATAGATATCTTCCCTAAAGTGTTTCCATGGTTCTCTTGATCCCCCAAGAAGATCCTCTAAAGAATTTGGAGTCACACACACATGTATGTGTTTCCAAGGTTCTCTTGATCTCTCATAAACCCATTTTATTATTTTTAAAAATACGTTGTTATGCTTATGAATTTTTACCATGATTTTTCATGCCAAATAATTTGGTAGTAAAGACAATAATAATTTCTTATCAATGTTATTCAACATTATACACATATTATTCTTTGAATTAGGATATACATGTATTTATTACACATTATTTAATCATGTTTTATATTATCATGGTGAATGAAGTCAGGTTGTATGATTTATAAGGCAAAACTAAACATGATAATAAAATGAATGTGACAGGTGCACCCAGATTTATATATCACTCCAATACATTTGGGAATTTTTTGTCTCATGAGCCATCAAGTTATGATAGATAGTGAAACTAATTCCTTTATGTTATTTTTCCCTTTGTGATTTCTTGGAATTTATCCTTGACCAATGTTTATAATGTTGTGTTTTAAGATGCATCCAAATTTTCTATGTTATCATGTTATATCATGTCTTATTGTCCATTTTTATATGTTTCACCCCTTTTATTCACCATTGATATGCTTATTTTATAACACCTTTAATTCTATTCATATTATTCTATGTCCATTTCCCTTATAGGACTATATAAGTCACCCATTTCTTATATATGTCCCCAGGATATCCCATTATGTATTAAGCAAGATCATTTTAAGGATGTTTTCAATAAATATTTTGTTTTTCCTATTTTATATCATTATGTAATGTACCTAATTCCAAGATACACTACATATCAATCGTCCTAGTTTTATTATGATTATTACTATATAATAAATCATGTATTAAATTGTAATAATTACGAGGATTGTTGTAGTTTTTATCAATTTAATATTTTTGTTATTTTTGGGTCTATGATTAGAAAACTCAAGTTAAAGTATTAAGGATAGGACCATGTCTAAGAAAAATCCATAAATTTTTGTATTTATATATTTATTGGTTTATCATGAAAATAAATCCATGTAGAGATATAAAAAGTGGACTTGGTTATGGAACATATGTACCTAGTTGTAACAACTCCGACAAGGTGCGTCGGGCTGAACGTGGCGTAACCAGGTACACAATAAAGTCCCTTACAATGCACCTGACATGACATTCCTAGAAAATATTCTTTGGTAAAATCATGAACTCATTATGAACCATTATTATAAAAACATATTACTTTAGAAATTTTTTTAGGAAATAGATTTTGGATAACATAGATTGAATCCTATAAATTCATAAGTTAATGAAGTAAATGTACGGTATAAGTTATCAAATTAATATCATTAAATTCTATTTTATGTGCTCAGTAGTTTAAAAATAATCTTCCCAAATTTTATATTTGTTATAACCACTTTTTGAAAATGGGAGGAATCTGGTAAATAATAAATGTGACAGATAATGTGATGACTTCTCTAATGATTTGACCACCCTGATGGGAGTAGGAATCCAAAACATTGTAACAATAAACTCTTACATCGATCAGGAATTGAATAGGAACCTAGATCTACAAGAGTTTACAAATCTTCCAAATAATGAACATGATGAAATTGAATGCTTTTGTGACGAAGGCCCCCAAATTTCAATAGATCGTTTGAACCCTTAAATACGGAAGAGTGTATCAACACCATTGAGATGATCATCAAAATCCATCAATGAACCGAATAAGAAAAATTTCTAATAAATTATTATCATATGGAGTGATAAAATTAATAGTGGTTAACATTTTTCATGAATACAAATCCTGAGTAAGAGATCGAAGTGATCACATGGACTGAATTATGGGAAAAACCATTTTTTTAATTTTTTTTCACAAACTCTCCAACATAAAATGGAATGGTGTTCCCTTTACCTTAATAAACTAGTAGATGAATCTATTACGGAGTATGAAGAAAACATCATAATACATTCACGATACACCTATAAATTTGTTATTAACAAAAAATTCAATGTTGACCGTTTCTTTGGTTGAATAAAACCAAGTTTATTAAAATCCCAATCGATCTATGACATTGATACCTATGAGGAAATCATCTAATGATACCTCAATTTCAAAATAGAGATTTTAGAATCTGAAGGGTATCATAGGAATAAGAAGTAGAAAATGGAATTTAATTATGTTGTTTTGATGGATAAATCTAATAGTGCTATGAAATTTAAATAACCCACATGTCAAATGTGTTGAAAAATAACCCTAGAAATATCATAAGGGGGTGAGGAAATTATTTAGGTGTTGAGAGGAAGAAAA
Organism: Viscum album; assembly: GCA_963277665.1. Lineage (NCBI taxonomy): Eukaryota > Viridiplantae > Streptophyta > Magnoliopsida > Santalales > Viscaceae > Viscum > Viscum album. The sequence goes on from OY728159.1 coordinate 33,330,319, forward strand.
ACTGGGTAGATATTTCTTCTCGGAGAAACATTCAAATGCATTGGATGGTAGGAAGAATGCGTTCAATCATTAGTGCATCATTTATTACTTAAACTACAAATAACTAGAGCACATTTAAAACCAATGCAATAATAAACATGTATTTAAAGGCAAAAAAATAACCTCAAATGCAGTATGTCCAATCTTATTTCAATATCAACAGTTACTGGGGATACCGACAATGCTGTGGTGATATGTATACATGTTATTAATTAAAGAATATATAACATAATTTTTTATTCATTTTCTATGAATTCGTTCATATCGCAAAAGTAAATTAGAACTGTTTAAACCCCATGATAAATTATGCATGTAGAGATATCCGTGAAAATGGAAAATGTGGAAGTTATTGCATCACATGTATATAATAACTCCCCTATCAAAATTTGTGTTATGAACATCCCAATGAAATTTTTTATGCTCCATTTGTAGGAATTCAATGCAATTATGGGTATGGATTTTCATTCCCAATATAGAACTAACATAAATTGTAGTGAGAAGAAAATCACTCTCAGTGATGTGAATAGTCTATCGATTCTATATAAGTTCATGGAGGGAGATGAATCTACTTTTGAAACAACATCTCAATCATTGATATTATTTCTCTATGAGATTTTGTATCATACTAAAATTATTGAGTCAATAGAAAATATCATCCTTGAATTCATGCCCATTGTGAGGGAATACGATTAAGCGGTTCCCAAGGAATTTCAATATTTTTCTCCTAGTAGAGTGGTTTAATATTCAATCAAGCATATACATGGGCCATTAAAATAATCCTTGAATCTATATAGAATTTTTGTTGTGTAACATGAGGAGATGATGAAAAAACTAGAGGATAATCAGGATAAAGGGTTCATACATAGAAGTTCTTTACCCTAGGGTGAAGTAGTCTTCTTCGGTATGATGAAGGATGGATCAATGCACCTTTGAATTGATTATCGTAATCTCAATAACACAATGATAATGAAAAATTATCCTCTACCATGGATTTATGATTTATTAGACTGACTATGTGGACCACATTAACTCTCTATGATGGATAAAATTTTAGGATATTAATAATTCATTGTGATGGAGGATGATAACCCCAAGACTCCTCATCGTAAAAGGTACTTAACTATGAGTTCATAGTAATTCCATTCAGATTCACTAATTCTACAACAATATTCATGGACTATATGAACAGGGTCCATATATAGTACATAAAAAATTGGTAGTCTTTATAGATTATAATATAACCTACTATAAAATAATGGTGGGGCATGAGAATAATTTGAGCACTGTGATAAATACCTTACAAATGAGAATCCTTATGCCAATTACATTAAATTTCAGTTATAGTAGAAGGAAAAATCATTCATGGAGAATATAATGACAAGAAATGGGATATCTATGGGCCCTTAAAAGAAACAATAAATTGAAGGATGAATGAGCCCAACATATGTGAAAAATATCTACTGTTTCCTTGGAATAGATTATAATTATTCCCAAAATTTGAAAATTTTCATGCAAATTTCAACCCCACTAAAAAATATAACTCAGAAGGTATTCACATTTCTATTAAATAAAGAATATGAATAAAGATTCAGGGAGAAAAAATGAGTCTTATCTCTAACCATGTTCTCACAATACCCTGATCTGGAGAACTTTTTATGCTATTCAGTGATGCTTATAAAAAGGGAATGGGTTGTTAATTGTTACAGAATGATAAAGTCATAGAACTAATTCCAAGAAAGTTGATAGAACTAAAATAGAACTACCCAATGCCTAATCTTGATTTGGTGTTAGTGTTATTGACATTGAAAATATGGTGGAATTATTTATATTTTTTGAAGTATGAAATATATACGGATCCCAAAATCATAAAGTATATATTCACATATAAAGAGATAAATATGCACCAATGATTATTGTCAGAGCTGATTAATGACTATGACTACCAAATCCACTACCTTCCTATGAATAGAATGAAGTGTATAATTTTCTATGTTTAAATGATTCCGGATTTCTATAAATGATGATAATTGAGAGTGATATGATCTTCTCATATTTGAAAATGATAGACATGGTAATATTTAAAGAAGGAATATCATCAATCCATTCACAAATGATTGATCAACCTCCCCTTATAGAGAAAATAAAGGATTCACAATGAGATGATGTGGGAATTTAGAAGAAATTGGAAACTATATGAAAATGTTAATCATCAAAGTACAATGTTACTGAAGAATTTGTTGTAGGATTTGGATTACGATTTTTTTACAATCAAATACCGAGTAAAAGAAAGAGATATTGAATTATGGACAAAGATCAATATTATCTATCCATCCTGAAAGGATAACCATAAATCAATTTCTCTGATAAAACTACTGGTATGAAACTATAATGAAATAGATCACAAAATATATAGCACGATTTCTTTTTTTCAGCAAGTGAAGGAAGAAAAGAAAAAATTCAAGGGGGTGTTGCAACCATTACCCATACCGACATAAAATTGAGGAAACATCCTAATGGATTTTCTAACCAGACATCTAAAAAAATATAGGGATAAAATACTATCAATATTGCAGTGGATCGTCATTCAATGACCAAACACATTATTATGATTTGAGAGGTCTTAAAAAGGTTAAACATTAATGATTACATCTTAAATAATTGTGAGGCTACATGGAGTACCGTTATCAGTTGTTTTTTATTGTGTTCTAAGATTCTCCTTCATGTTCTGGAAAAGACTTACAAGCTCTAAAGACAAAATTGATCATTAGTATTTCCCATCATCCTCAAACTAAGGTCAAATATGGGCAGACTATTTAGACATTTTAAGACATGTTGGGAGACTGTTATATGTACTTTAAAGGTGGACGAAACGAACATCTACCTCAATTCAAGATCTCATACAATAACATTCACTAATCAATAATACATATGGCTCCCTATGTATCCCTTTATGGGAAGAGGTGAATAACACATGCATGATGGGATAATGTGGGGGAAAGAAAACTGCAAGGTCCTAAATTGGGCTATGAAATGGGTGGAAATGGTAATAAAATTCAACAAAACATCAAGGCAACTCAATGTCAATTAAAGAGTTGTGCTGAAAATTGTCAATCAGACCAAGAGTTCGATGTTGGAGAAATGTTGTTTCAATAGATATCGCCATAGAATAATGTTATGAAATTTGGGATGAAGGTAAATATTCATCCAAGATTCATCGGACCCTTTCAAATCATTGATAACATCAGAGTGGTCACTTACCCAATTTCACACACACCTAACCTATCTCAATTAAAATATGTATTACTCATATTCATATTTATAATGTACATACAAGACCCCATAGATTTACTCATTTCATATGTGGTAATGTTAGATAATTTCCATTATTATGAGGAGTAGTCCATGAAAATCATAAATCGTAGTGTCAAAGTTCTACGAAGTAAAACAATGAACCTCGTTAAAGTTTTATAAATAATCCACATGAATGATTACGAAATGTGGGAACTAGATGTTGTAATGATGAAAATTTAACTTCATCCATTTTAATGTTGGAAAAGAAAATTTCGAGGGTGAAATTTCCTGATGGGGGAATATTGTAATGACCCAAATTATTATAAATAAAATTTTCTTTTTATTTAATTAATTGTCTTATTAATTAATATGGTTGTAGATAACAAATTACAATATTTAGTTTTATTATATAATATTTAAAATTAAATAAATCATCATTACCATTGATAATATATCTCTTAAATAGTTTTCACATTATTAGAATAAATATAGGGTTTTAAAATATCCAATTGACATAGAAAAAGGATGTGATGGACACAACTAGTACGATCATATCATATGAAGAAAATTTACTATAACATCAAAGGGAGATAGCATCTATGTGATTTTCCTTAACCAATCACTAGATGAAACATGAAAAATGATGCCTGAATGAAACCATTTATAAGAGATGTAAAAGCTCACAGACATCATATCCCAATCCATTTATGTTGAACCACCCCATAAAAGTCTCACCATCGCACACCATTCCCTTAGGAATTTTTCTAGTGTATTAAAGGGATATATATAAAGACCATATTGATATGGATATTTATATTATACTTTCAATAGGATAATATTTATCGTTATATCTTATCATTTCGTAAATTATTTTTATTTTAATATAATAAACCACAAATTGTATTTTTAATTCAATATCAATTAAGATGTTTATTTTGATGAATTAACATATTTTGGAAATAAATAATATTTTAATAGAGCAATATTACAAAATTATTTTTATTAAATATAATTTATCATATATATTTTATGATTTCAAATGAACTTTTTTAATGGTTTGATAAAAATTATTGTAAAAAATTGGGCATTTATCAAAAAATGCTGATTATTATTTTAATAGTGAAATTAAAACTTGTTAATATTTATTTTGATAAAATGAATATTATTTTATTAATAATAAAGTGACAATTATCCAATGGATAAATTTTCATACATTTCTGAGATAATCTAATTGTTGGGTAAAAATTAAATACTATATAAATATATAGTGTTTATTATGACAGCATAATGACCCAAAAGTGATGAAATGAAAACAATAAAGTTTATCCATGATAAAATATGTTTTTGAAATTTAATATTATATAATTTTATGTTTATTTTATAATTTTTATAAATCCATTATTAATCCTCAAAAACCATTAATATATTTTACGGGATTAAAATCATTTCATTAAGAGTACGACTCACCTCCACATAAGAAATTGTATTATTTAATAATGTTTATCACATGGACATATAAAATAATTAAAAAACTCATAGTTTTCAGGAAACATTAGCAATAACCGTGCGATAGTTTCCATCTTTTGTTATTTTATTATATAGTGTCCAGAAACATATGACTAAAAAATAATAATGAAATCCCCAATCATTTCCTTTATAAATTCACCCAAAATCCCTTATCTCCTAACACTAAAACTATAAATCACTTAATTACTCTTTCCTACCCTCTCTATATTCCTCTCATGATTCCCGAGAACTCTTAATAATCGCATCCCAATCATTGGGAGTCACACACTCATATAAAGGATTCTTTCCATTCACATCTTTATTCAAGTATCTTCTAGAGCGTATTCTTATAAATTCATTTCCTTTCCTGGGATATGTAATTACACATAACTATTAAATTATTAATTAATTTTTATATATTATATACCACATTACCACTCATTAGCCCATTTTATTAGTTTTTATGGGACATCATTATGCTACTGAATTTTCACCATGATTTTACAAACCAAAAAAATTTTGTAATGAATACCATACCAATTTACTATAAAGTACATTCACATTTAAAAGATTATAAATATTTGAAGTGATACATAAATTTATTTATTCCAGAACCATTAATTATGGAATAAAATATGATTTTGAATGATTATATGTTGTATGATATATATGGCACACATAAGCATGAGAATTGAATGAGCGTGATGGGTGCACCATGAATTATATAACAATCCAATGTATTGGGTAATGTTTAGTATCATGATATGTCATGTTGGGATAGAGAGTGAACATGATTATTTTATGGGAATTTTTCCATTATGATTTTTTGTCATTCTCTTTAATCTATGATTACTATGTAGTGTTATATGATGTTGCCACATTTCCCATGTCATCATTCTCTATCATGTCTTGTTGTTCATGGTTATGATTATAACCTATTATTTTCTCATTTTATATTCCTATTTTTCAAAATTTATTATTCAATTCATGTTATTCCATATTTATTTTATTTACTGGGCTTTATAGTTTACCCCTTTCATTAGTATATACCCAGGATATCACATGAAATTTTACGTGTGATCATGTTATGGAGGTTTTCAAAAAATATGTTGTTTTTTCTATTTTAAATTGTTATGTAATTTACAAAATTCACAATGAAACTAGACTTCTTGATCTTCATGGTTGTATTTAATGGAATCATTTATAATAAATATTTTATTCATGAGTAATAAAGTGTAGGGTTGTAATACTTTATTTTACACTCCCATGGTATATTAGTTTTTTAAATAAAATTCTCTTTTACAACCATTTGGTGGAATTTTAATATTTAACAATTATAAATTTGAATACATTAATGAACATGGTTACCCTAAGTTAAAATGAATGAGTTATATATTTTTGTAATTATATCTTATTGAAATAAATGTATCATTAATTTAATGTCACACCCACTATTTTTTTAAATTATTTATTTTATTAATTTTACTTGGAATCGGGTTGTTTGGGATAAATCCGACTTAATTTTTTTGACTTCTTATTAAAAAAATGTTTGTTTTTTCCATGACTATGTCCAGATCACTATGGTTGATGCCAAGTGGCATCGCCTGGGTCCTCACGCGACCTCTCCCAAATCAACGCACGACCTGTCCGGTGATTATAACAAATAAATGAAGTAAAATTAAATAGATGAGGATGAAGTAAGATAAAAGTTATGTAACTAAATAAAAAAAGTTTAAAAGATTTTTTTAATGATAGTATTGGTGGTATTTTTTGTTATTATAATTCTTCTCGTTGTTATTTTATTAGTTAGTAATATATAATGTTATAACATTTTTTATTATTTTACTTATTTTATTTTTTAATTTTGTAAATTTTTTCTTCTATTTTTTCTTAGAGTTGTGCCTCCCCCTTACCTCGCATCACACTCTCCCTACCCCCTAGTGTTCTCTCACGTTTTGCACTACCCTTGCTCTCACGCAGCATCACACCTCCAACCTAAACAAAATCTATTTCTGGACCACATCACCCCTGGGAACCCTCTGCTCCTTTATGCCACAACACACCACCATCTGACCCCTCCTCTCCTAGTTTCTCAACCCAATCACCGCGAGACAACTCGCCTTCCTTCCAACTAGCCTTCTCCCACTCGCACGGTCACCCCAACCCCACGGCCTGGCCGCTTAATCCATAACCCAAACTTCTCAGCCTACTCTCCCACATCTCCTCCCACTACTGCCCATCCTCCGAGACACCTACTACATCGGACCACATGTACCCTTCTCAACCAGCCGCTGGACCACCTGCACCCTTCCTCAGTCTCCCCTTGTGTAATCTAGCCAACTACTCCAGCGACTGCAACCTTCTGCAGGTACCCTGCTCTCCTCTGGCATGTGCACCTTCCATAATGTAGACAATTCCTCCTCCATGCAAGGGTTTTGGTCTTAGTTATTTAGTTATTTGTTTATTGTTGGTTCGATTTTAATGCATTTGTGGATATCTTATTTTTTAAGGTTTATTATATTTTTCTTGTGGTGTGTTTGGTGAGAATTTGGAGTCGCACAATAAATAATAAGAGTCTTCATACACCTTGGTAGTTGGTTCCATGCCAAGTCTTGTTTTAGATAATTTAATTTTTTAGTTAATTTAATAAGTTCTATGATTTAACTTCATGGTGTGAACTATGTGTAAAATATTCTGGCATTCTCATTTGATGAAAATGGATTTCCATAATAATATATTCATGTTGTTTATATGTGTGTTGTAGTATAAATGTTTGGTAGTTCTTTATATGTAGTGATAAATGTACTTTTAAAATGACGTGACATGCATGCATTATAAAAATTTAATTTTTTTAGAAATTGTCATGATTTAAATTTCAACCTTATTATTATAAATTCTAAAAGTGTTAAATCACATTTTATGAGGTACAAATGTGGTTTTAGAAGGGTTGAGTTGTGAAATTGATTTTAAAATGTGTTCTTTTTCATGTGATATGTTTTATAAACTGAGAAATTCTTTTTTAAGGTGTATTTGTGATGAAAAACATGTTCGTAATGGTGTTCAGGGTCATCTAGTCTGTGTGAAATACATTTTTAGGGACTTTGAGGTGCGTGTGTAACTACATATATATTTTCAAAGGAAAATGAATTACATTGGGTGTGTTTTTCTGGTTGTCTAATTCTAAAATTGAAATGAAAATTGATTGAATAATGTAAATAATTTTTTGATAATAATATTATGTACTTTTGGTTTTAAAGTGGGGGTTATTATATGAAATTGGATGTGTATTTTATATGTAAACCTTCACATGATAATTCTATGTGTTCTATAAATTTTTAACTAGATTTAGAAAATTATATGTGAAGTGCGAAAGTTTTATTTGATAGGATTACATGTGCGTTATGATTTTAAAGGAACCCATATATATGGAACTGGGAATTTATCATCTGAAAAACCTTGTTGTGCTATTTAGAAGTATTATTTAAATTGTTTAAGTAATTTATCTACCCATTAAATTGAAGGGAATTATGTTGTGAAATGGTTTTGGTGTGCATGTATTTATCAAATGGTGTTTGGGTGTGCATGTGGTGGCTTTTGTGTGTCATATCCTGTTTAGTTTTTGATATTAGAAAGCGATATACTATGTGAATGTGGATCTTTATTGAGCACAAGGGAAAATGATGACTACCTAGGAGGGTAGATTAGGACTAGTACGCTAGATGTTACAAAAGTTGTATATGCATGTTTCATCTGGAAGGATTGACGTTACCACACTAATTGATCTTTTGTGATGATTGGAAACCACTGGGTTATAGATGTGTTTCCTTATTAGAGGATCATGAAAGAGATCATTGATTATTGTTTTTTTTATGATAAGTTTACACTGAGGTACGATTTCTCTAGCATCCTACACGTTCAAGCTAACTTAATAGATTTATCTGTAGTGCTCGACTATTCATGATATGGTGTCTTCCATCGGGATATATAGGACCACATGAGTACGTTCATGTTATTTATGAATTTTTCTCTTATATTTTAAAGTAGTATTTGCGAAATGGTTTTTCTTCCAGTGCTATTTTATTTTTACTTTTATCTTTTAAATTTTTCACATAATTTTTTTTAAAATTATAGTTTTAAATAAGAATTTTAAATTATCATTTTGATGTTTTGGAACATTTTAGTTGGCTAGTATCCTATTGGGAATTTGTCTCACACACTAAATATATATTTGGGTGCATGTAGATCATTTATTTTTTGTCTTGCAGGTTGAGGTGTGATGGTGGTTCAAATTATGGATGGACTTCTTGTGCAGGTTTGTGTTAATAGATTATGGATGATTCACCTCCGTTGCTGCATGGAGGTATGATTTAGAGTTTTATTTTTCCTTGTTTTTGTTTCTTTTTAGATGTTATTTCAAGTTATAGACCATTAATATCTGCAATGTATTACAGTTTTTTTATTTGGTTTTCCATATTTTGTTAATTCATCTTGTTATTTTTTTCAGTCTCTTATTTTAGGTAATCCATTCCAAAATGTAACTCTTGACACCTAGGAACTTGTTCCAGCCCATGGGGATCAGGAACCCCTTTTGGGCCATGTTGCGGAGTGGGTCGGTACCGTGTCAGATGGTAACCCAACCTTTTTCATGAAAAAGTTGTATCAGAAAAGGTTTTATATCTTGTGTCATGTTCCTTTGGGATATAGACAAGTAGGAAAAAGTTATGGGTGTCAGAACACGACATTCTAGCTATGAGCAAGGTTCCTGGCCTGCACACCTCATGGCAGGACTCGAGTTACTAGAGTAAGTTGAGTATTTTCAGTGTCTTTGGTCCTTGTGGTTAGTCTTGTATAGGGGAAATGAAAATGGAGTGGGTTCAGTGGTCCCAACGTTCATGTAAGGTATGGAAAGCCATGTAAATCTAGGGTTACTATCCTAGAATACTCTTTATAAGGGTGGAATGATTGACATATTTTCGCCACCCATATTTACCAGTTGCAACGACCCTTACATTGGAATAATATTAGTCTCCATAATTTTTGTTTTATTTTATACACAACAAAACAATATCATTTAATTGATGATGTGAGTATAATTTAAATGAGATTATTGTGATTAAAGGTTATATGATTGTTGGTCAAGATGACCATTGAAAATTATACACTTAATGTTATGAATATTGTTAATAAATAAAAGTGATGATGGGTTATTAATACAAAAGGAAGAGTTAACGACGTCATCTAGTTGACTCGGGCAGTATGAATCCCATTTTTTAGAGCTTTTGAAGGAGGAATCATTGTTGGGCATTACTCTTGACCATGCCCAAACCGAACTCCAACATGTGAGGCTTGGTTGAAATCACTTATGGGATAATTTCAAGATTATAGAAATCACCACTCGGCCAATGTTGTCCAAGCCACCACAAGATTCTATCACCATAGCACACCTTACACATAGGTCCTATACATGTTTTATATGAGTATATGTAAAGAGTCCTAAGTTACTTTGTTTCAACCTTTTATATGAATATAATTGTTATTTTTTAGTATGGTAGAATTTGTGAATTTAAAATATCAAGATAAATATAGAATGAATGTATAAAAGATATATATTATTGATGAATTTTTGAAAAAGGGTATTTTAAAATATTTTTTAATACTTTAAATAATTATTAATTTTATATTATTTTCATAAAATAGTCTTCTATAGCTATGATCAGTAAAAAAACTTATATTCTATTATGATCAACCAAATTTATCGTTAATAGTAAATTGTGAAGAGTAATATTACCCTTGTGAATAGTAATGTGACCAATGGAATAGTAACCTCACTTAATTATTTATAAAAATAATTTAGGTATCATTAATGGTAATATAATACAATTTCCTATGTAAATAACTATTTTAGAAATTATTTGTAAAGTATCTTTATTTTTGGGTACATAGTTTTTTACATAAAAATTATATATCTCATAATTGGAAAATAATTTCCATAAAATGGAGTTCATTTTTTAATTCAGAGCATTGATGTTAGGATAGGGTGAATTTAGGAGATTTTTATAAAAGGTTTTGTCTTTCAGTGAATAGTAAAAATACAGTTTTGAGTTTTAGTGTGTTTAATGGAATTATGAAACATGTAATAATGATATAATATTTTGGTCAACCTATGTAAAGTAAGATATGTTATGTGGTGTCACATATAGCCAATACTATGGGAATATACCACGGTATAACCCATATTCTTTCAAATACCACTGATGAGGTGTCCCATAGAAATTAATAAATCATTCCCTCACATTTTCTATAAATACCAACCCATTACTTCATTCATTTCATTCAAAATTTCTCCTCAAATATTATCTGGTATTTTTACATCCCAAGGAGTACTCCCAAGGATCTCTCAATCCCCCAAGGTCCCAACCATCATATTTTTGAAGTTACTCTTCATGGTAAGGGATCCTTTCTCCCTCCACATTTAAGTCATGACTTCCTTTATGTTATGTCTTCTAGTTTCCATATTATTATGTTGGGGAATGTTCTTAATTTTTCTTATTTATGTCCATCTTATTTCAAAATGAGGATAAACCATTTCCACTCATTAAAATAATGTTTTCATAATTTTAAATCATGTCGTTAGGCTATCGAATTTTTTGAAAATGAAATCCCATCTTCTCTTTTCTTTCATGATCCCTTTTCATGTGGTATGTCATTAAAATATCTATACTATTATCTTATTTCTATTTTTATTATGTGACCATACTATATTATGATTTGTTTTTGATCTGGTGACACAATTCCCCTCTCTTTTCAATATTTTCTAAAACCATGTTTTATAGCTACTATGCTGCTGAATTATCATCTCAAAATCTCTCTCTCTCTTTTTCTCAATAAATTATCATATTTTATTAATATTAATACCCAAACCTATTTCGATTCATGTTTTGTTCATAAACACATAAAAATTATATATTTTATTCTAAAATTGACTTACATTAAACCCTCATTCCTTTTCCATGGGTTGAAAATGACATAACGATCATGTTTTTAAGCAATTTAAAAAACCTCATGATTTTGAAAAGAAACCCATATATATTATTATTTCTATGTTATTTATGAAATTTTTGATAATTATATATGTGGATCACATGAAAATAGATATATATTAATGCTTCACCCTGATAGTGCTCTATGGAATTGGGTAAAGAATTTAATCCCGAGAGATGACAAATTTCAAGATAACTTGGTGAATAACCATGGTAATATTTATAACACCATGGGAATGAACAATGGTGCTATGTTCAAGAATGTCTAAATTAAATGTCGTAGAAAGATATTAATTTTAAGATTCATGTTTTTTTATTATGATATTCCACTTCTTCCACTGCACATATCTTTATTCCTTTCATCAAGTTCCTATTGACATCACAAGTAAACTGATTACCTTTCTTTCATTACTGGGCATTCTGCTCACCCTCTCTTTTGTGGTATGTATCTAGGTAATGAGATGTATTAATTTTACCCAGTATTAACCTATTATGATTCCTTAAAAGTGGTTTATAATAATATATTACTTTTATATTTATATTGTACTGATTTCCAAGACACTATACATTTAAGATCCTCTGTTTGTAAAATACAATGAAAATTAATGTAATAAAAATGCGGGATGTCATAGTTGGTATAAAAGTATAGTTTAGTTAATTGTGGAAAGTAGCCTATGAATAATTTATTAATAAACCTGTATAAAAGTTTACATATAGAAAAACATATTTTTATTTTTGTAAAATATTACTTTAGTGGCTTTCAAAAAAATAAATCCATGTTTGGATATGAATAAGTGGATGTGGATCTACGACAAATATACCAAGGAGTGAAAACTCTGATGAAGAGTTTTGATCCTATCATTGGGTATCCATGTATACGATAATTATTCCATGTACACTCCTTTTATAAAACTCTCAGTTGATTAGTTTGGTTAATCACATGATTTTTATGGATAATTATGAAGGATTTTTAAGGAAATGTAATTGTTTTTAAAGAATACTATGTATAAGGATTATGTTTTAATAAATAAAAATAATTTAAAGTTAATATATTCATAAATGAAATAATCTTATAACTATTGTTCTATTCTTCTATATGATGGTAGGAAATACGAGGAACCATGTAAATGGTGACCATAATAGACCATGCACTTAAGACCCTATGATGGAATCAAGAATGAAAACATTCATGAGAATGATGAACCAATTGACTCATGTTATGGGAAATAAAAGGAATAAATAAGAGGGAACAATATCACCAAGAAAGGAACAACATTATAATGAGTCATTTATGCATTAAAACCCACAAACATTTAGTGGATCTTCTAACTCATTGATTGCTGAACAATGGGTCAGCTATATCAAGAAGATCTTTTCTATGCTCCACTATTTTGAACAAGAGTAGGTCAGCCTAGTTGTATAAAGTCTAGAGGGAGTAGATGATCAATGGTGGGAAATGATTAAAAACATGTGGCCAAGATTAGAGGTTTCATATTTGTAGTGGGAAGGGTTCCAAAGGATTTCTTCATTAAGAATTTCCCTCGTTCTGTGGGAATAAAAATGGAGAATGAATTTCTCGAGCTGAAGTATAAGGATAATGAACCTGTTAGAAGCTATGAGATAAACTTCACAAGGCATTCCCGTTACACTGCACATTTTTTATGGATCACAATGGGATTTTTGGTAGACTCATTGGTTGACTAAGAACTCGTCTAATAAATAATATAAACAACCTAGACTATAATAGAAATGAAGAGATCATGTGATGTTCTATGAAAGTTGAACTAGAGTTTGGTGAGACGCAGTGGTCTCATAAATCCCATGACAAGAAGAGATAAATAGGGGCCAAATTAGGGAGGACCTTTTATTATGTAAGATGATGAATATATTTGCAACATCCCACGTGTAATAAATGTGGGAAGAATTATTTGGGAAACTTCATGCATGGGAGCGGAAATTACTAACGATGTAAACGATATAGACATATTGTTAGAAATTGTCGTAGTGAGGTGAAGCCTCAACTTCTCAACACAAACGACAAGGGGATGATGGTGAAATCCCTACCTAATTTCCAATGGTATAAGTTTAGATATTTTGGGCACTTTCCAAATCAAATCCCAAATCCGAGGGTAGGGGAGGGTAACCACCATCAACCTCAACAATGGACAAGGGATAATTGTCTTGCTTTTTCTATCACGATCTCTAAAGTTGAAGCACTATATGATGTGGTGGAAGGTTCTATTATTGGTCTCTAAAATCTGAAAAGTATTTTTTTTATTTTGGTTCTACACATTCCTTTATTTCCACCACGTTGGAAAAGAATTTAGAATCAACCATCAGTTTTCTGATATTAGAGTTATCAGTCTAGAGCCCATGTGGGATTATCCAAGCTTCATTAGTGTTCGAAAAATATAGAATTTACATTGGTGAACACATTCATATCGCAAATCTATTATTAATTATCATGCTAGAATTTGACATCATATTATGGATGGACTGGCTCTCAATGTATAATGATTTGACCAAATGACGAAGCATGGAAGGATCTGTCATCTTGAATGGAAAACATATAGTTCTCTTACAAAGAGATATATCTCAACCAATTATTTGTCTAAAAGAAACTAATTTATCCTTTTTTGGTGTTTATCACTGATGATAAATAATGAAATGTGAGTATAAGGATATAAAATTCCCTCATATACTATTAATAGATTAAAGTATTTTATGAGGAGTTAACCATAACTCCCCTAGAAAAATAGGTAGAGGTATCCACTAAACACATACCTAGAACTCGTCCAATTTCATAGACACCGTATAGGATGGGAAATGTGGATCTGGAGGATTTAACGAAACAACTCCAAAAACATTTGGAGAAGGGTATAATCCAACCTAGTGTTTCTCCCTGGGGATCACATATTCTCTTTGTGAAGATGAAGGATGGATCAATGTGGCTTTTCATTGACTATAGAGAACTAAACAGAATCACAACGATGAAAAAAATACCCTCTTCCCATAATTGAAGAATTATTTGAACAACTTCATGGGGTCTAAATTCTTCTATAAGATTGATCTTCATTCTAGTCATCATCAATTGAGGGTAAGGAAAGAATATTTTCAAAAAACAACATTCCAATTCAGATATGGGCATTATGAGTCAGTTTTTATGCCCTTAAGACTAACTAATGAACTTGTTATTTTATGGATTTGATAAATAGAGTCATTAAGGACTACCTTCATAACATTATGGTAGTTTTCATTTATTATATTCATATATATTCCAAAAGTTTCGAGGAGAATAAGGCTCATCTAACTGTTATTTTGCAAACTCTTTTCAAGGAGATGATTTTTGGAAGGTTTAGAAAATATAAATTTTCTTACCACAATTTTATTTCATGGGGAACAATGTAACCAATGAAGTAATCACAATTGACCCTACAAATAAAAAGATTTTAGAGTAGTATCCTCATCTGCCATCAATAAATGAGATTCGTAGTTCCCTTGGATTATCTGGATATTATAGGAGATTTGTGAAAAAAAATCAGGAACTTCTAATCCATTAACCATGTTAAGTCATTAAAGTTTTATGTTCATCCGGACAATGTAGTTTGAGGATTGTTTCCAAGAGCTGAAGGATAGATTGGTTATGGTACCCATGATAACACTACCCACAAGTGGGGAACTATTTGTTATTTTTAGTGATTCATCTCGGAATGAGCTAGGGTGTGTCCTCATGAAAAATTGAAAAGTAATTGCTTGGGCATAATGGTTTTTAAAGACTTTTGAACAGAACTATCCTATGAATGATCTTGTTTATCTGTGGTTTTTTCCCTCATTAGATATAGACTTACAATATTTATAGGGAGAAATGTGATTTATACACAGACCATTAATGTATAAAGTATATTTTCACACAAAAGGAAATTAACTTGAGACAAATTATATGGTTTGAATTTATAAAATACAATGATTATTCATTTCATTATCATCCCAGAAGAGAAAACAAAGTCACTGATGCATTAAGATGGAAAGAACCGACTGTTCTTTCCATGGTGAGGATTCAAATATATCCCTTGATTAGTGACCTAGTAAATATGGACACGGAAATTATAAAGGAATGGAAATCATCAGCCCTATCCCAAATTATTTCTCAACTAACATTACTAGATAAGATCAAGAATTCTCAGAAAGAATTTCATTTATTAAAAATGAATTTTGAGGCTCTGAAGGATTGAATGTTTCTTGAGTTCAATATTGATCAAGAAGGTGTACATAAATCTTGTTCAAGACTATGTGTTCCATATATTCTAGAAATAAAGAAGGAAATGATGGATGAATCTCATAAACCTACTTTCTCTATAAATACAAGGAGCACAAAAATTTATAGAGTCCTTCATGAACATTATTGGTGGGATAATATGAAAAGGGAGATTGCTAACTACACTTCAAGGTGCCTAGTTTTTCAGCAAGTGAAGGAAGAGTGGAAACTTCCTAAAGGGGTATTGAAACCACTACACATAGAAGTATATAATTTGGAAAATGTAGAGACCCAAAGCTTGACTTACATGGACATTACATTACTTTTGCGTAATACTTAATACATAACAAAAATAGACATGCCAGGACCGTAATAGTTTAGTGTCTTTGAAAACATGGAAAATAATCTTCTAATCATGGTGAAAGATCTTCATCATCTCCCATAAAGATCTTCCCCTTTTTGTTTTCTTACCTAAAACATTTTTTAAATACTAGGTAAAAGAAAACATATAAAGGGTGATCTCAAATGCTCAGTAAAGGTAAGCATAGAGAACATAAATCAATCCATAAACATTTGAATAAAAAAACATGACCATAAAATCTAAACATCAAAATCATGAGCAATGACATAACTCTTGTAAGTATACAAGGCATAGATCATAAAAGAACATTAGTCATGAAAAACTATCATGGTAATAAAACATTTATTTTTTGCATCCATTAAGCACATGATATGATTTCCATAGTAGCCAAGGCATTACTTCCATGACCATCTTAGTGGAAAAAGTCCCTTTCTGAATCGAGTTCACTCCTCGTTTCAGTCCGATATCACTGAACCGTATTAGCATACCATTCCATCCATGTCGATCTCATGAGATATAAATCATTACCCAATGCATTGGCGGGAGATATAGGTCCCACCCATCTCATATTAAAATCATTATTACTTGTGCCACAAAATAAACATACATCATTCATAATAACTCAACGAATAAAATGGGTTTCATAATCATCATCCCATCATCACATAATCCATTTAAAAGTAATGGATATAATATTATAATTATAAAAGTGAAACCATGTAAATCATAGAGACATGATAATTGAAACAATTACATATAAAATAATGTCATCTTAGATGAAAAATGGTTTTGATAAAACACTTGAAATGAATTCTTAAGGAAAATATCCTTTCTTCTTCAAAATCATTTTCTTTTCACAAAATGTCATGCAATTTTAAAAGAAAATAATTTTGTTGAAAATCTTCATGAAATCTCTCGGAGGAAGATTCTTGAAAATAAGGATGTATAAAACCGTAAAAATCCTTTCATTCTGTATATGTTAAAAAACATTCTTCTCGTACTTTTGTCGGAAAAGTCAAAAAAGTACCTCGTAAGGTAAGAAAAAAGAATGATTCCTTACATACAATGTAGTAAATGTATAAATGGGTAAAAAGGACATTAAACATACATGAAACCATTTTTAGAAATTATGGACATGGATGATAGATATAAGATAAGTGAATACATATGAATAAACAATCTCAGATAAAAATGAGATTGGAGAAGTTATCCCTTACCTTATGTCCGATATGCCTCGTATGTATCCAAACCTCCTGTATAATGATTTAAATAATGTTATTGACTTATTATAGAATCATATTTATTGTTATGATATCAAATATAGTTTACTTATGACTTTATATTACCTGTTCTTTTGTAAATTCAATGTAAATGCAACGTTTTGGGTAAAATCGTTTCATTTATTGTACGTGTTTCGGCTTGTTTTTCTTAATATTATTACTTATATCTTGATTTACTTAATTAAAGAATTTAAAACATGATTTATATAATATATATATATTCACCATATACATATATATATTATATATCAATAAATGGAAGGAAATACACCATTCATGGAGACGGTAGGCCGTACGTACACATGAACGCTATTTTCATTTCCATATCCAATTGAATGGAATTAAGTAGATGAAATACATATATATATATATATATATACAAAAATCAAGTATCATTATTATGTCATATATTTCTTTATTATTCATTATATATACTTTATAATCATTCATTAATGGTTAACATGGAAAATGAATCTCATCGCGTTCTGGAGACGGTAGTTCGTACGTACGCACGATCCATTATACCATTCCCATGATCGTGGAATTGTATTAGAGTGTATGTATACTATTTAAGAATCAATATAAATTTATAATAATCATATATATTTATTATTTACACCATTATACCCATCCAAGTGAAGAGGTGGTGGAAAATAGATTACACCACAGCGTGGAGACGGTATTCCGTACGTACGCACGCGCGGTAATTTCGTTTTCAGTAGGATAGATAGATGGTGAAATAGAGTTGTTTCATACTTATAATAACATATTAGTATATTAGTGATATCAATGTAATTACCTCATAATGAAACAACTAATGAAGAATAAGTAGAATAAGAAATAAAGTTGAAAGAATCGGTAACAGACATTACCTCTTCTTTGAAGCGCCTCTTCTTAACCTCCTCTTTGGGCACTAAAGATGGTCTTTTAAGAAGACCATAACCTCTAGTATGTTTCTAGGGAAGTGTAGAGGAGATATTGGTAGGGTTTTCTGAGCTTTATGTCTCAATGTGGTGTGAGAAAGATAGGAAGGAGGTTCTCCTTTATAACGGGGGAGAGGGGCACCGTTGGAAAATCTAAATATATTATTTTATTATAAAGTCATATTCGGTTATTAATAGCTCCAAATTAATTTATTTCGAACATAAGGTGGGGATGGGTTGAAACCCTCTCATCCAATGGAATTTATACAAGTTTAGGTTTCTATTTTAAGCTTATCATTTAGATTTAACTTAAGTTAAATAATTTTACTTTTACCATGTCTTCTTGTTTTCATACACTATAAGGTTAATAAGCATACTATAACAAGCCAAAAGATCCCCAAGTTGTTTATTATTAATATATATAACCTTATCTAAGTCATTTTTCAGAACCTTAGCTTTTTAGGATTACAATAACAATTAATAATATAATATTTGTTTTAAAAACTATTTTATGTCAATTTTGACACTATTTGGTAATTGATTTTTGTGAAAATCATAATAGAATGATTAGGCCGAAAAAAGTTAATTTAATCAATAATAACATGTAATATTAACCTATAAACTTAGTTTAATTCATATAAATTCTCAAATTTCTTTTATTTGTGTATTTATAACATCAATTATGTAAATATTTCATTAATAAGATAATTACTACATCATCATTGTGTCATAAATAAATTAAATTATATAATGTCTAAAAATTATAAATAAAATTCCATTATGTAGTAAATCTTCTTAGATTTATAATAAATATTTATAGTTGAATTTATCTTATATATTACCCTATATTAAAAATGTTTTAGTTATTAATCATTGATTTTAACTATTTTAACTATTCTTTAAATAAAATAATATTAAATGTTCTAATCTAATCCAAGTGGACCTAAATGGTCATATTATATTAATAAGGTTGTTTTTGGTCGAATTACACATTTCCAATAGAATTATCACATGTGTTAGGGTAATAATAATATCATTCTTACCCTTAATTACCCTATTTACTTTTAACCGAGGTAAATAAAAGTAAAAAAGTTACTATTCAACAAAATTAATTTTCATCTCATTGGACCAAATTTTAGTCCTTGATATTAACTGTGTCTCTCAGATTTTTGAAATTCCACTCACAGAAGCGGTAAAATTACCTTTTATGTGAATTTTCAAATTCTCCTAGGAGATGGGTAAAAGACGGTGAAAAGTTCAATAAAATTTTTATATTCTAAAATTATTATAAAATGACTCCAATGAATTACATTGAACTTATATAGGTATTATGTATCAATTTTTACCTAAAATAAATTCAACTAAAATAAATAAATATTTAAATTAAAAGTCAGTTTTGAAATAGCAACTCATAGTTTTCATTATTCATCAAAAAATTGAACGTTTTCAGAAAAATACCAAAAATTCACCCTAGGATAATTTCGATATTCCGAATCCAAAAATGAAGTCCATTTAAAAAGATAAAAATTTAAAAATTAAAAAAATGGTTATTACTATTCATAACGGCTAGTTTATATAACATATCGTTGTTTAATGAAACTCTGTATTGCGTACAACACATGCTATCTTGGAAGGTCCTGATTGCATGTAATTCAAGACATGTCAGGGATGCGTGTAGTGAAATCTCCTTTTGGGGTAGCGTAAAACCCAAGACATCCATAAAATTAAAAAGAATACTTTTCATAAAATCTCAGGGTGTTACATTCTACCACCCTTAAAATGAATTTTGACCTCGAAATTCGTCGGGGTTATAAATGGTTTACTACTCAAAAGTTTCTTTAATAGAAACCCACAATATAAAAAGGAATACCAAAACCAATCTTTTGAAAAAAAAAAGTATGAAACTTAACGGTTACCCAAATTAATTAATCATTGGGTTTCCACATAGGTGAAAATATGGATATGTAAGAGAAATCTAACCATCATGTTCTGATGGAGAGTGGTAGAGAACATGGCTATGGAAAATCCAGAAATCACAAATCCATAGATTTGGGTTGATCTAAGGTACCATATGATTCATCAGATATAAGGGCACTAGGACAACATTTTTGGTTTTCAAGATCATTTCCTTAAAGATGAAGAAATTAGAATTAGAATAAATAATTTCTTGATTTGGGTACATTCTCACCGTTGGTCGTTCCGTGGACAATTTACACATCATCTCTTAAAGAAATGAAGTTGAATTTTTCATTCATGAAGTGTTAGCAGATCATGAGATAGAATGATGGGTCATTCCATCTGTCTCAAACAAATGGTTAGAAAAAGTTATCAAAAATACATAAGTCCATCTATAGTGAGATTAATCATATATGGTTCCTAAAATGGACTTATACTTCTTATATCATACTACATAATATAATAAAACTAGTTTCTATTAAACACAGAATTCTTGTAGGCCAATGGTAGGCAAAAAAGGCCTGTCACACTTCAGTTGTGGGTTCGATTCCCACAGCCTTGTCTGACGCGACGGGTTGTCACCCGTCCTGCAGGTTGTCCTTTTTGTAAAACTATATTATTATAACATTACATCAATAGTATCGAAAAAGTTATAGCCTTAAACAATACTAACTTATGTCTAACATAATCCATTCCAATCATTACGATTATCCCAAATACTACTGTCCAATATCATATTATATTGAAAACGATTACCATAGAGTTCATATAACAAGTATGTTAATACCATCGTTGATCCCCATATATCATAAGATATGTCTTGTTGGTCACATTCCAAACATTCGTAGGCCTTAATCATGTATTCTCATGAAAAATGAATACCCATTAAACCTTAGTGAAAACCTGAGTGCTGTCAAAAGTTAACTCGTTCCACATACCAAAATCCCAAAATTTTGTACACTCAAACCATGATATCACATAGTCCTTATAACAATCATGAGCTCATGAATACTATCAAACATCTCATTATCTCCATATCACTTCTTTATGAACATATTATGTGCTTTCCAAAAATATCTGAATAAACCTTCATGCTTACTGGTACGATTCATCATACACTTTCAAAACATAAGGAAATACAACATTGTAACAATCCTTAGATGTCTCTTTATTCCATAGTACCATGAGATTACTTATGTAATCATTCCACTACCTTCTTAAACCATTGGCCGAGCATCAAATATTCTTTCATATCACATATCATTTGTAGTCTCTTCATCATCATTAACATAAATACTACCCATAAGACTATACATATTCTCTTCATGAGACTTTCCCTTAGGGAATTAGTTTGCATAATTCTCGTACATTCCACATTTAAAACATTTAACCACTGTTGATGTCATAGAAATACCATTATCCTCATACATGGTGTTAACTGAACCTTTTCCTTTTCACTTACTGGCTTTGTGTCCTTATTTTTCACACCCAAAGAATCTTCCAGTTACTTTGAAACATTTTCCTTGATGCCTCTTCCCACATGACTTAAATAGGGGAAATTGAACTTTCTTTCCTCTATGATCATCATGACACTCCATCTTTATCTTATTAGCCGAGTCAGGAAACTTACCAAATTTGTGTTTCTTGTTCATATTATGAGATTTCTAATTCTTCGTAATAATGATGTTTTTACTTCCAAATCCAATTTCATTTTGTTTCTCATGAATAATATCTTTCCATTGTCCATCATATCCTCCATTATCGTGAATCATCATGTTTCCAGCCAGTTTCTAAAACCTAAAAAGAATAGTGTGAGAGGAAAAAATCATAATCAAGGCCGTGTAACTTAAATATCTAACATCATAGGTTTTATCTAATATTTTTAGTGTAAATCTAAGACAATAACCTATACTTATACTTAACCTTGGAGACATCACTAGACATACCTTAGAAATATCTCTAGGGAACTCACTAAATTTTTCACGTCCTAGATTCCAAAGGTTAACTAACCCTTTCCTCTGATACCAAATATAGAGTCCCATTGCTTGACGTACATGGACATTACATTACTTTTGTGGAATACTTAATATAAAAAAAACAGACACACAAGGACCGTAATAGTTTAGTTTCTTTGAAAACTTGTAAAATATTCATCTAATCGTGGTGAAAGATCTTCAAAATCTCCCCTGAAGATCTTCCACTTTTTGTTTTCTTATCTAAAACCATTATTTAGATCCTGGGGAAAAGAAAACATATAAAGGGTGAGCTCAAATTCCCAGTAAGGGTAAGCATATAGAACATAAAACAATCCATAAACATTTGAATGCAAAAACATGATCATACAATCTAAACATCAAAATAATGATCAACGACATAAATCATGGAAGTACACAAGGAATAGATCATAATGGAACATAAGTCATGATACACTAGAATGGTAATAAAACATGTAATTGTGGAATCCATTAAGCACATGATATGATTTCCATAGAATCCAAGGCATTACTGTCATGACCTTCTTAGGGGACAAAGTCCCTTTCGGAATCGAGTTCACTCCTCATTTCAGTCCTGTAACACTGAACCCGATTAACTTACCGTTCCAGCCATGTCTATCTCATGAGATATAAATCATTACCCAATTCATTAGAGGGAGATATAGGTCTCACCCATCTTATATTGAAATCATTCTTACATTTTCCACACAATAAACATACATCATTCATAATAAACCAACGAATAAAATGGGTTTCATAAACATCATCCCATAATCCCGTAATCCATATAAAAGTAATGTATATAATTTGATAATAATATAATTGAAACCATGTAAATCATAGATACATGATACTTGAAATAGACACATATGAAATAATTTCATCTTATATGAAAAATGGTTTTGATAAAACACTTGAAATGAATTCTTGAAGAAAATATCCTTTCTTCTTCAAAATCATTTTCTTTTCAAAAAATGTCATGCAATTTTAAAAGAAAGGTATTTTGTTGAAAATAGTCATGAAATATTTTGGAGGAAGCTTCATGAAAATAAGGCTTTATATAACCGTAAAAATCTTTTCATTCTGTATATGTTAAAAAAACATTATTCTCGTACTTTTTTTCAGAAAAGTCAATAAAGTACCTCGTAACGTAAGAAAAAGAAAGATTCCTTACAAACCATGTAGTAAAAGTCACAAATGGGTAAAAAGGACATTAAACATACATTAAACCTTTTTTAGAAAATATGTACATGGATGATAGAAATAACCCCAGTGAATACTTACGAATAAACAATCTCTGATAAAAATGAGATTGGGAATGTTATCCCTTACCGTATGTCTGATATGGCTCGCAATAATCTGAACCTCCTGTAAAATTATTTAAATAATGTTATTGACTTATTACAGAATCATATTCATTGTTATGATATCATATATAGTTTAATTATGACTTTATATTACCCGTTCTTTTGTAAATTCAATGTAAAAGCAGCGACTTGGGTAAAATCATTTCATTTATTATACGTGTTTCGACTTGTTGTTCTTAATATTATTAATTATATCCTGATTTACATAATTAAATAATGTAAAACATTATTTATATATAATATATATATTCATAATATACATATATATATATATATACATATGATATTTTGATAAATGGAATGAAATACTCCATTCATGGAGATGGTAGGCCGTACGTACGCATGAATGCTTTTTTCGTTTTTTATGAAATTGAATGGAATTAAGTAGATAAAATAAATAAATATATATATATATAAATAAATAAAATATCATTATTATGTCATATATTTCATTATTATTCATTATATATACTTTATAATCATTCATGATTGGTTAACATAGAGAATAAATATCATCGCGTTGTGGAGACAGTAATCCGTACGTACGCACGGGCGATGATACCATTCCCATGATCGTGGAATTGTATTGGAGTGTATGTATACTATTTCATAATCAATATAAATTTATTATAATCATTTATAGTTATTATTTACACCATTATACACATCCAAGTTAGGTGGTGGTGGAAAATAGGTTACACCACGGTGTGGAGACGGTATTCTGTACGTACACATGCGCGGTGATTTCATTTTCCGTAGGATGGATAGATGGATAAATAGGGATGTTTCATAATTATAATGACATAAAATTGTATTAGTGATACTGATGTTATTACCTCATAATGAAACAACTAATGAAGAAAATGTAGAAGAAGAAATAAAGTTGAAAGAATCTGTAACAGACATTACCTCTTATTTGAAGTGTCTCTTCTTATCCTCCTATTTGGGCACTAGAGATGGTCTTTGAAGAAGACCGAAACATATATGATGTTTCTAGAGTAGTGGAGAGGAGAACCTAGCATGTGTTGGACGAGATTGAAGGCTCAATGAGTTGTGAGGAAGAGAGGGAGGAGGTGCCCTTTTATAAGGGAGGAGAGGGGCACCTTTGAAAAAGCAAAAAAATTATTTTATTATAAAGTCATATATGGTTTTTAATAGATCTAAATTGATTTATTTCGATGATAAGGTGGGGATGGGTCGAAATACTCTCATTCAATATTATTTAGAGAAGTTTAGATTTCTATTTTTACCTTATCATTTAGATTTAACTTTATGTTAAATAATTTTACTTTTACCATGTCTTCTTGTTTTCTTACACTATAAGGTTTATAAACTTACTATAACCAGACAAACGATCCCCAAGTTGTTTATTATTGATATATATAACCTTATCTAAGTCATTTGGACGAAACACAGATTTTTAAGAAAAAAATAAAAATTAATAATATTATATTTGTTTTAAACACTATTTTATGTCAATTTTTACACTATTTGGTAATTGATTTTTTGTGAAACTCATAACAGAAATAGTAATTCGAAAAATATTAATTTAATCAATACTAACATGAAATATTAACCTATAAAATTAGTGCAATTCATAAAAATTCTCAAATTACATTTATTTGGGTATTTATAACATCAATTATGTCAATATTTCATTAATAAGATAATTACTACATCATCATTGTTTCATAAATAAATTAAATTATAAAATGTCTAAATATTATAAATAAAATACCATTATGTAGGAAATCATTTTATATTTTTAGTGAATATTTATAGTTGAATTTATCTTACGTATAACCCTATATTAAAAATGTTTTAGTTATTAAACATTGATTTTAACTTTTTTTAACTATTCTTTAAATAAAATAATATTAAATATCCTAATCTAATCCAAGTGGACCTAAATGGTCATATTTTATTCAAAAAGTTGTTTTTTGTCAAATTACACTTATCCAATAGAATTAGAACTTGTTTTAGGGTAATAATATTATCATTTTTACCCATAATTACCCTATTTACTTTTAACCGTGGTAAATAAAAGTAAAAAATTACTATTCACCACAAATTATTTTCATCTCATTGATCAACATTTTAGTCCTTGATATTAACTGTGTCTCTCGGATTTTTGAAATTCCACTCACAGAAGCGGTAAAATTATGTTTTATGTGAATTTCCAAATTCTCCTAGGAGGTGGGTAAAAGACGGTGAAAATTTCAATAGTCCTTTTATATATCTAAAATTATTATAAAATGACTCCAATGAATTACATTGAACATATATACGTATCATGTATCAATTTTGACCAAAAATAAATTTATATAAAATAAATAATTATTTAAATAATAATTCGGTTTTAAAATAGTAACCCAGTGTTTTCACTATTCATCAAAAATTGAATGTTTTCAGAAAAATACCAAAAATTCAAGCTAGGCTAATTTCGATATTCCAAATCCAATAATGAATTCCATTTAAAATGTTAAAATTTATAAAAATTTTAGAAATTGGGTATTACTATTCATAATAGTTAGTTTATATAACATATCATTGTTTAGTGAAACTCGGTATTCCGTACAACACATGCTATCGTTGAAGGTCTTGATTGTGTGTACTGCAAGCCAAGTCAGGGATGCATGTAATGAAAGCTCCTTTTGGTATAGCGTACAACACAAGACATCAATAAAATTAAAAATAATACTTTTCATAAAATCTCGTGGTGTTTCAGAAAATATCACAATGGACTATGTCACAGGTCTCTTGAGAACTTCCAAAAGAAACAATGGAATATGAGTTATTGTGGACCGACTCACCAAGACTACCCATTATATCTCTATATGGGATCATTTATCTCTTGATGAACATTTCAGGATTTATGTGAATGAAGTGGTAAGGCTTCAAGGATTTCCATATTCTATCATATTTGGTCATGACCTGTGGTTCTCATCATAAATCTAGAAAAGTCATAATCATTCTCTATGTACCAAATTGATTTTTAGTACGTCTTATCACCCCCAAAATGATGTCTAATCTGAAAGGAAAATTCAAACACTTAAGTACATGCCGAGAACTTGCTCAATGGAATTTAAAGGTTAATGGGATCAACATATCCCATTAGTTGAGTTCTCTTACAACAACATTTTCCACTTAAGAATTCAAATGGCACACTATAATGCTCTATATGCGAATTTATTTAGAACTCCTACTTGTTGGGATGAAGCTGGCGAGATAAATATTTTTTGGCTTGATCTTGTGCAATTGATGACAGAAAAGGTTCATGTTATCCAGCCACATAATAATGATTCTCATATTCAGAAAAAATGATATTTGGACAACTGTAGAAGGAACATAGAGATTGATGTTGGGGAAAATGTATTTTTTTTGAATTTCTCCTAGGAAGAGAGTCACAAGGTTCCGGCAGAAAGGGAATCTCAAAATGATGTATATTGGCCCCTATGAAGTCATTTATCATGTAAGAGAAATGGGCTATCGGCTTACACCTCCTCCAAATCTAGCATAAGGTCATGATTTCCTTTATGTATCCCTATTGAGTAATTACATACATGGCCTTTCACATGTACAAAATATAGAGGCAGTACAAATTGAACATGAACTCTCTTAACAAGAGAATCTGGTCGAGATCTTAGATCATAGAGAAAAGGTTATACACAAAAAGATTAAACACCTTGTTAAGGTGGTGTGGAGGAACCAGAAATATAAACAATAAATGTAGAAACCATAGGACTCTATGAAGTATATGTACCCACACATTTTCTCCTCTGAGGGTACAATTTAAAATTTTGGGGAATAAATTTATTAAGGAAGAAAAATGTAACGACCCGAAATTTTGAATAATATTTTTTCCAAAAAATTTTGTGACATTTTATACTCAACAAAAATATATCAATTAATTATAGAAGTGCATATAATTAAAATGAATCTGTTGGGTTTCGACTGTTATTAGACTGTTGGTCAGTAAGACCATTGAAAACTATACTGTTAACATTATGATCATTTTTTAAAAATACGAGTTATCATGGTTAATTAATATTGAAAGAACAGTTCCTGGCCTCATCCCGCAGAATCGACCCATACAAAGTCCATTTTTTTGTTTTTGTGAAGGAGTTGGTGTTATTGGGATTTCCTCTGGACCAAGCCCAAGATGACCTCTAACACGTTAATTATGAGCAAAATTGCTTATAGGAGAAGTTAAAGTTGATATAAATCACCACTCAGGAAATATTTTCCAAGTCTCCCAAAGATTCTATCACCATAGCACACCTTACACTTAGGTCTTATGGATGTGTTTTAAGGGGATATGTATCGAGGCCCCAGTTACTTTGTGTAATCCCATTATACAAAAAAATTAATATTTTTTGTTATGGTAACATTTTTTAATTTCAAATAACAAGATAAATATAGGATGAAGGTATTAAAGTTCCTATTTTTGACAAATTTTATCAAAAAGTGTATTTTTATAATATATTTATAATACATTAAATAAATAATAATGTGAAATGATTTTCAAAAAATTGTTTTCAATAGTTGTGAACACTAATAAATTTAGTTTCTAATAAGATAAACATAAATTTAGGTGAATAAAAAATTTTGAATAGTAATATAACCCTTACGAATAATAATGTGAAAATTCGAATTGTAACCCAAGTTAATTAAGTATAAATTTAATTTTGTCATCTTGAATGGTATTATGATATAATTACCAAAATAAATAACTACATTAGAGATTACTAGTTATGTATTCGTATTTTTTTGGTTAAATAGTGTTTTTTAATTAAAACATAAATATCTCATAATTATAAAAATATATTAATTAAATTGAGATCATTTTTAAATTTAGAGCATCGATATTTTTTATGGTGAATTTATGATATTTTTATAATATGTTTTTTAGTTAATAGTAAAAATGCAGTTTTGAGTTTCGGTTTGTTTAATGGAATCATTAATTTTGTAATAATCATATAATTATTCTAGTCAAAAAATTTACATTAATATATCTTATGAGGTGTCGCATGAGTCCAATAACTTATGCAAATATGATAGTCAACCCACAGTTTTGCAAATACCACAGATGTGGTGTCACATGGAAATTAATAAAATATTTCCTCATATCTTCAATAAATACCAACCCGTTAATTCATTAATTTCCTTCCAAATTCGTAATTAAGGAATATATGGTCTATTTATCTCTCAAGGAGTCATCCCAATGTTTTTTAAGCCCCCCCATGTTCCCAACCATCATGTTTTCAAAATTAATCTTCAAGGTAAAGAAACCTTCCATCCACCTCTTTTAAGTCATGAATTACTTTATGTTATGTGTTCTAGTTTCCATATTATTATGTTAGGGTATATTCTCATATTTCTTTTTTTCTGTAAATATTAATTATAAATGATTATATACCCTTTCCACTACCATCAACATAGTTTTTCAGAATTTTTAATGACACCGTTACGATGCCAAAATTTTTGTAAAATAAATTGCATCTTCTATTTTCTTTCAAGTTTCCATTTTCATGTGGTATTCCATTATAATATCCATACCATGATATTATTTCTTTTTTATTCATCACTTATACATTATTATGATTTATTTATGCATGGGTGACCCTTTTCCTCTCCCTTTTCAATATTTTCTTAAACCATGTTGTATAGCTTTTATGTTGCAGAATTTTCGTCTCAAAATATGTCCCTCTTTTTCTAATGAAAGTATCTTATTTTATTTATATGAATACCCAAAACTA
The DNA here is from genome assembly GCA_963277665.1 of Viscum album. NCBI lineage: Eukaryota > Viridiplantae > Streptophyta > Magnoliopsida > Santalales > Viscaceae > Viscum > Viscum album. Next base: position 33,360,090 of record OY728159.1, read on the forward strand.
TTTAGTTTCTATATTTATTAATAAATAAATAAATAATATATATTTTATTATGGAATTGAGATATATTAATCCGACCTTCCATTTCCATGGGATAAAAATGACATAACGATCAGGTTTTTAAGCACATTTAAAAACGCCATGATTTTAAAATAAAACACATATCTTTTATTATATTTGGGTTATTTATGGAATTTTTCTTTATAATATATTTGGATCACATGAAAATGAATACATATTAAGGGTGGTCCCTAATATAGCTCCCATTAATTGGGTAAATAATTTAATCTCTAGAGATGACAATTTTCACGATACCATGGTGAATAACACTGGTAATTTTTATGACCCCATAGGGATTAACCTTGGTGATATGTTTATGATTTTATAAATTAAATTTTTTATCCACATATTCAATTTATAATTCATGTTCATATTATTATGATATACCTCTTCTTTCATTTCCCATTTCATTATGATTTTCATTAAGTTCATATTGATATCACGAGTAAACTAATTCCCATGCTTTCCTAACTTGGCCTTCTACTGACCCTTTCCTTTGATATATGTCTCCAAGTTATGAAATGATGTAATTTTACTTAGGATGAACCTATGATGAACCCTGAAAGTCGATTAGTAAAATGTTTTATGTTTTCATTTATATTGTACTGATTTCCAAGACACTAGACTTTAATGATTATCTGTTTTTTAAATGTAATGAAAATATATGTAAAAAAAATGCAAGATCCCATAACAGTCACCCACTGACACTAGTTTCCTCTTAAATCGGTCCTCATCTCTTTGTTTTGGAATCGTGTAAATCTAGTTTTTAATTAAAAATGTTTTGGTCTTGGAAAATGTTTTGAAATGAAGCGTTTTAAAAAGAAAATGACATGTATGGTTTGAAAAGTGTGGTTTGAATGTTTTGGTTTTGAAAAATGGAATGGATTGGTTTTTACTCTTGGTGTTCTCATGGGAAACCACGTGAATGGGTATATGTGGATGGATAAATTGTTAATTTTATGAATGGATCAGTACCTAGATGGACATGAGGTGGGTGTCGATGTGGCACATGAACATGTAGGTGTGAGGCCCACATTAGCCTAATGGTGTTTGTGAAACCCACCAGCTTTGTTTATTTTCAAAAAAGTTTTGCTAAATGATTTTTTTTGTAAAAAATTTGGTTATTGTGTGGTGTTACCTTGTGTTTTGGAAATGTTTCATGTGAGGTGTTTCGAGCCAAGAATCATTTTTTTGACATTTCTTAGGTGATTGAATTCTTATTGGTCAGTTGTTGTGAAAGCGTGTGGTTTGTGGTATATATTGAAAAGTTATTTGGGAAACCCTTTTAGTGGTTCCCCCTACATGTTTAGAATTCTTTTGTTGTATTTCATGGACGTTGGACAAGTTTTATTGGGTCTATGGTTCTATTTTTTGACTAGTGCATCCCCCCATAAATCATTAACATGTGATTCTAGTGCGGAAATTGAAAATTTTTCATTGGAAGTCCCTTTAGTTTGTCGAAAATCTATTTTATTTAATTCATGAATTGAACCCACCTATCCTTTTTACAACTAAGATGATAATCTCACAGAGGGATGGTAGATACAAGGGGATTTGAAGAGTGTTTTTCTCTCTTTGAGTTTCACAATCTTCGGGTTTGAAGTTTGACTCTGTTACGTTTGAAGGTCCCCAATTGAAATAGTGAATGGAATCCCAACGGAGAAGGGTGATGGAGGTTCAGAGTTATTAGGGTTGACCAATGTATTGAAAGTCTTGGAGTGCTTTCATTGGACGCAAGGGTCATGTTTGGTTAACTATTACATTGTATGTTCTCTTTGAAGAGAAAGGGTGTATTTCATAGTATCCTTCTGGGATACCTATTTGCAAAGTTGTGCATCCAGTTCTTATAGAGATCTAATTTTTTTGTTTAAAGGAGAATATTCATCATGCGCCTTTTCGTCTTATGATTTTTGGTTAAGGTGAAGAAGTGATGCATGAACATCATCTAAACCCCTGTTTTGGTGGATATTCTGGGAGTAAGTAGTTGATTTTCATGGTGTTTTGTTTTTATCAGTGTTGTATCAGTTGCGGTGTGGTTACATATAGAAAATAAAAGAAGAATATTTTTTTGGGAGTTTTCAATACACGATTGTGAGTTCGAAGATTCTTCAAACATCAGGTCACTAGTCATAGGCCTCGGAGTGAAGATGGTGTGTGGTTAGGAACCCTAGGTATGTATGGGACTCCATCATTATTCTTATTGTCGATATTGATGATGAAGGTGGATTAAATATTTTTTTTTGGTTTTCGCATTCTGAATGACCTGTTTGGATGCATGATGTTTTTCGAGGCTGTGATGAGGCATGGTCATCTTGTTACTTTAATGTTTTGGGGGTTGTTCCCCAACAGATGTAATCACATTATTGGCACTAATGATGTATGTTCGATAAATCAATATGAATATTGAATAGTTCACATCTAGAGATGTGGAGATTTCAGTTTTTTATTGGTCATGGTTTGACACCGCAATTGTTGGTCCCTTACATCCCCGCCCATTATGGTGGGGTGTTTGGACACTATCAGAAAATTTTCAGAATTTATGTATTTTCCCATAGTTCTAATGATTTGGAGTTTCCTCGGGCCTCCTCAGTTCAGTTTTCCAGTTTTATCTCAGGTGTCATTACGTTTTTAATGGTATGGAGACCCGTTGGGCTCTCCCTATGTTGGAATTTTGTTTCTGTTTTTAAATATGTCTTGGTGGTATGTGATAAGAGATTCTATAGATGTGTATTTTTCTTGTTTTCTCACTCTAGACAAGTGGTGTGGTTTTTATTCAATGGTGCTTAAACTATTTTGGATTTTGAAGTTGGTTTATGTGGGTGCAAGAATTATTTTCCATGACCTATGAACTAGAAGTGTTCTAGCACATTTGGGTGGGCGACACGTCTCAGAAATACTTTTTCAGAGTTTCTTGAGGTTTTCATTTAAGTATCATTCTCCATGAACGATGTGTTTGCCTCTTTTCTCTTATTGATCTTGGGGATCCTCTTTGATCCTTCTGTGGGTGTTGTTTTCTAATTGGGGGGTTAAATATTAGTTGTGTATTTTTAGAGATTAAATGTGCTATGGTGGAGAAAATTTTCACACACTCCATATTTTGTAAATATTTATTTTAATAATTTTTCTATGCTTTAGTTACTTCGTCTTAAAGAAGACTTAAATTTTTTTGATTACATATTTAAAAAATGTGTGTTTTAGCCATTCCATTATCTAGAACACCGCAATTGAATCCGCACGGCCTCACCAGAGTAGCCACACAACCTCACCTGGATCACCGCAAGGCCTACCAGATGTTCAGAACAAATAAATGATGTAGAATTACATAAATTAGAATGAAGTAACATAAGAGATAAATAAATAAATAAACAATGTTTAATGAATTATATTAATTATAATAGATGTTTTATATTTTTTTATAATAATTCATAAGTTTTTTATTGTTATTGTTAGTATTATGAAATGTTGTAACCATTTTTTATTATTTTTTAACTATTTTTATGTTCTTTTCCCTCCCTTTTTTTAGAGTTGTGCCTCCCCCTTAACACATTTCTCACTACCCCTACCCCTTGGTGTACACTAATGTCGTCACCCCCTAATCATTATCCAACCTTGTGTCACACATTCAACCTAGTAGGTGACTCTTTCTAGTGCAAAAAACCCCTATGGAACCATCTATTCCCTTATGTTGTGGCACACCACCGGCCGACCCCTCCTCTCCTGGTTTTGTGGCCCAGTAACCGTTGGACCACCGACCTCTGTTCTGGTCGGCCTTCCCCAGCTGACACTGTCACCCCCCGAGCCCCTGGCCAGGCTGCATACATTTTCACCCCGACATCCCAGCCTACTCACAGTCATCTTATCACACCACTGCTCGACCTCCATAACACTTGCTGTGTAGGACCATATATACCCTCCTCGGCTAGTTTCCAGACCACCCACACCCTTCTACATCCTCCCCTTTTGTGATCCAGCTAACTCTTCTAGAAATTGCGAGCTTCTATGGGTACCACATCTCCTCTGGCATGTGAAACTTCCTTCAGGTAGGCCATTTTTTCTCAATTCTAGGGTTTTGGTCATACTTATTTACGTTTTTTTACATTTGTTTTGATTTTATTGCATTTTTATATATCGTATTATTATTATGATTCATTTCGAATTCGTTATGGTGTGTTTGATGAGCATTTTGAGTCGCGCATTGAATTTTGGAGTTTTCCTACACCGAGGTAGGTAGTTTCATGCCTTTTCATGTTTTAAATAATTTAATTTCTTGGATTAATTAATTTGATATGTTCTATGATTTAATTGAATGGTGATAATAATGTTTAGGATGTTTTGGCATGCTCGTTTATTGAAAATGGATTTCCAGAATAATATATTCTTGTCTTTTATATGTGTGTTGTTGTATAAATGTTTGGTTGTTCTTTATAGGTTGTGAGAAATGTGCATTAAATGTGTTATGACATGCATGCATAATGAAAATTGAACTTTCTTTGAGAAATTTTAATGTTTTTCCTTTCAACCTTATTATGAAAAATTCTATAATTGTTTAATAAATTGTTTAAGGGGTGAGAATAAGGTTTTAGAAGGTCTGATTTGTTAAATTGAATTTAAAATGTTTTGTTTGCATGTGACATGTTTTATAAAATGAAAAATTGTTTATTTAAGGGGTCTTTGGGATATAAAACATGGTTGGAAAGGTGTTTGGGATTGTCTGGTCAGTGCTAAATGCATAACCAGGGTCTTCGAGGTGTGTGTAACTAAATACATATTTTCAAAGGAAAATGATTCACTTTGGGTGTTTTTTTTTTCATTTTCTGTACACCTAAAGTTGAATTAATTTTTTTAATAATGGGTACGCATGTTTTTATATTCATATTCTGAACATTTGGTTTTAAAGTGGTGTTATTATATGAAATCATGGGTGCATTTATTTTTTAAACCATTTCATGAATTTATTTTTGTTTCTTATAAATTTTTATTTGGATTTATTAAATTTTATTTTCATTGCGAGAGTTGTATTTGATAGGATTACATGTTTGTTATGTTTGTAAAGGAATTATTATACGGTTAACTGGGCATTTTTCATGTCCAAACCGTGGTTGTGCTATTTAGAAATTTTCTTTAAGTTGATTTAATAATTTATATAGTCATTAATGTGATGAGAATTTTGTTTTAAAATGGTTTTGGTGTTCTTGTGTTTTTTAAATGGGGTTTGTGTATGCAAGTTGTGAATTTTGTGTGTAGTGTCTTTTTTGTTTTGTGATATGATAAAGAGATATACTATATGAATGTAGAACATCAATGGGAAAAAGGGAAAACCTAGGGTACCTAGGTGGGTGGATTAGGAATAGTACGCAAGATGTTACAGAAGTGGTTTATCCTTGTTTTATCTGGAAGGATTTAAGTTACAAAAATAACTAAACTTTTATGATAATTGGAGACCAGTATGTTATTGTTTTGATTCCCTAACAGTGTCTCGTGCACGAGAGAATTGATTATTGTGGTTCATATGCCACGTTTACACAGATATATGATGTCTCTAGAGTCCCACACATTCTAGATTCCGTAGGGGATTTATTTACAGTTCTTGACTATTCAGGACGTGGTTCCTTCTTTCAGCATATAGATGACCACATTAGTATGTGTATGTCCTTTATGAATTTCCCTCCATTTTAAAGTAGAATTTGTGAAATGGTTTTTCTTCCAGTGATATTTCATTTTTTACATTCAACTTTTAAATGGTATCCTTACAATTGTTATAAAAGTATGATTTTAAATAATATTGTTAAATTATCTATTTGATTTTTTGGAATGGAACCTATTTATTGGGTGGTATCTTATTGGGAATTTCCCTCACACCCACATACACCTTTCAGTGTATGTAGAAATTTTCCTTTGTGTATTCCAGGTTGAGGCATTGTGCTTAGCAACGGTGGTTGAGGATGTTTATGGTATTCTCGTGAAGGTTGTTGTTTGTAGATTGTGGATGTGGAACCTATAGTGTTATTTGGATGTTTGTGTTAGAGTTTTATTTTTCTTTATATTCGTTTAATTTTGGATGTTAGTTCAAGTTATAGACCTTCATATCTAAAATTTCTTAAGGGGTAGTTTGGTTTTTTTTGGTTTTTTATTTATCTTGTTAGTTTCTTTCCTATATCTTATTTTGGGTAAATTTTTCTTACTTGATACTCTTGATACATGGGCACTTGTTCCAGCCTGTGGTTATCGATAATTCCCTTTGGACCATGTCGTAGACCGAGTCGGCTCGTGGTCGGATAGAGACCCAGCACAGTTTGTGAAAAAATGGTATCATAGGAGGTTCTATCTCTTAAGTTGTGTTATTTTGAGATATAATCAGTAATAAAAAATATACGGGTGTTGAAACTCACCATTCGATCTACGATCAAGGTGACGGGCCATCACACCTCATGCAGGACTCGAGTTACCTGGGTAAGTTGGGGATTTTCATACGCTTTAGTCCATGTTGTTAATCTAGTATAAGGGAAATGTAAAGGGAATGGGGTTCGTGGTCCCAGTGAGATCGCAGTGTCTGGAATGCCATGTGGAGCTAGGGATTCTGTCCTAGAATTCTCTCAATGGTGGTGGCATGATTGGCATATGGATGCCAACCATTTGTCTCAGCCACCCGATGACACCAGTTTCCTCTTATAGCATTCCTCATGTCTTTGTATTGGAATAATGGAAATTAATGCTTTAATTAAAAATGTATAGGCCATGGAAAATGTTTATAAATGATGATTTTTAAAAATAAAATTATTTGTATGGTTTAAAAAGAGTGGTTTGATTGATTTGGTTTTGTAAATTGGACTGGTTTGGTTTTGACCCTTGGTGATCACATGGGCAAACACGTGCATCAGTATATATAGAAAGAGTAATAGTTAATTGTACAAGAGGATGATTACCTGGATGGGAATGACATCGCTATCGATGTTGCATAGAAACATGTAGTTTTGGGTCCCCTATGACACCATTGGTGATTGTGCAACCCACCATATTCATTTATTTTCAACCAGTTTGGTTGAATGAAAATTTGTTGTTTTACTAATCAGTAATTGTCTATTGTGTCCATGTGTCTTGGAAATGATGGATGTAAGGATTTTGGAGTCGATAATCCTTTTTCGTCTGAAATGTGTCTTGAGTTTGAATTATTATTGATATGTTGGTGTGAAAGCATGTGGTTAGTGGATTATTTTGATAAGTGCTTTGGGAATCCCTTGTAGTGGTTCCCCAGGCATGTTTAGCATTCTATTGCAGTATGTATTGGCCATTGGACTAGTTTTATTGGCTCCATGTTTATTTTTATTTAATAGAAAATTCCCCCATAATGCGTTAATGCGTGATTGATGTCTGGCCATAGGAAATTCTCTGTTGGTCGGCCCTCCAGTTGATTGATGGACTCTTTTCGTGAGATATAGAAATGAACCCAACTCTCGTTTTTACAACTAAGAGGATCCTACCACAACAGGATGATATATGAAATGGTATTTCATTGGATTTTTGGTCACATTGAGTTATCTGAGTCGTCAGGAATGATGTTTAACATAGTTATGTTTGAAGGTCCCCCCTTAAAATGGTAAAATGAGTCTTGACGAGGAAGGGTGAATGCAGTTCAAAATTATTAGTGCTAGCCAATGTCTTGAAAAGATATTAGAGTTTTCATTGGCCACATGGTTCATGTTTGGGGATGTCATTTAGTGTTAGTTTTCTTTGAAGATAAACGGTATATTTCATAGAATCTTTCAGGAATTCCTGTTTTCAATGGTGTGTGTCCTCCTCTTAGGGAGTTCTTAATTTTTCTGTTCAAAGGGGAGTGTTCATCGTGCGTCTTTCCCTCTTTTGTTTCATGGTTAAAGTGGAGAAGTGATGCATCTTCAACATCTAAACCTATAATATGGTATATGTGTTGCGATCTAATAGTTGGATGTCGTGGTGTGTTGTGTTTATTTTTGTTGTCTCTATTGCGGTGTGGTTGCATGTAGCACCAAAATGAGAAGCTCTGTTCTGGAGATTCCAATTCATGACTATGGGGAAGTAGATGCTTCAAACATCAGGGCTCTATCTATAGGCCTGAGAGTGAATTTTCATGTGGTCAAGAACCACAGGTGTGTATGGGACCCTAGTTTTATTTCAATCATTGGTATTGAAGGTGATGGTCATTTAAGTATTTTATATGGATGTTCCATTCTGAACGACTCATTTAGGTGCATGATGTCTTCTGTGTCTATGAGGAGGTGTGGTCTTCCCGTTACCTTAATGTTTTGGGAGATTCGTCCCAATGGATTTAATCGATTTAGTGGTTCTTATGGGATATATTGGGTAAATTTATCTCAAAATTGAATAGTTCTCATCCAGGGATGCAGAGATGTTGGTTTGTCTTTGGTCGTGGTTTGACACTGTAACACCCCAAGATTTTATGAAAAATATTATTTTAATTTCATTAATGTCTTGTGTTATATTCTACACCAAGATTACCTTTCGCAATACGCAACACCGTATTAGCTTGCAGTATACGCAACACTATTCTTGGATCGTGTTACACACAATTTTGATAATAGTTATTCTACGCAACATTGAGTATATATATATATATATATTAAATATATAAATGAAATATGGTTGGATTCTGTTATACGAAACAATGAAGGATTCTTTCACAACACGCAACCCTAACTTGGCTTGCATTACACGCAATCGCGACCTTCCTCGATAGCGTGTGTTGTACGCAATACCGGGTTTTAATAAACAATGTTATATTATTATAATATTGTCATGAACTAGCCGTTATGAATAGTATTAACTATATTTTGAATTTTATAACATTATTATTCATCTTACACATTTCTAGAACATGGTATAAGAACAAAATAAATTTTTTGGGTAAAATAAGTATTTTTCAAAAAATGCAGTTTTACCGACTTTTGATGACGCACCCACTTTAAATATAGTTTTTGACATGTTTATATGTTCAATTTGACAAAATAATATTCTTATTTTGAATCAGGATGTAAAAATTTATATTAGATAAAGTTTTGATATTTTTCCGATAACTTTCATATTTTAATGAATAGTAAAAACACGCTCTATTTTAATTAAAAACAACTTTTTTCATCGTAATATCTTATGTGGTTAAATTATAATATTGAATGATTTTAAAGTATATTTAGAATATATTTTTACCACTTAATATAATGTTGGTCATTGGACACAATTTTACAATTAAACCAAACATAAACAAGTGTCAATCTTTTGATAGTTATTATCTCTTAAAAACACGCTTTTTGTTTTGACAGCGGGAATTAATTTTAAATTAATTTCTGCCACTTCTGTGTTTTGAATTTAGAAAAATGGATTCCATATTTGGAATCAGGATGTTCAAATTGTGTAAATAGGTAACTTTTATTTTTAGACATTTTGAATAATTACTGCGGTAAATATTTTATTTACCATGGTTAAGGGTAAATCCGGTAAATAAGGGTTAAACAAATAATATTATAATAATATTAAATTACCTTAAAACGTGTCTTAACCCTATTGGTTGATACATGGTCGACCATGGGCATCTTTGGGTCGATTTTGGGACCCCATTGATCCACTTGTAAGTGATAATGACACTTTATTTTAATTAAGTTAAAATGAATACAAAATTGACACAAGCATATATCTTTTAGAAAAACAATTGTTACATAGGGTTATATATGTTGGATTTTAGATTATAAATATTCATTAGAAAGCTAAAACGATTTCCTACATGATGGTATTTTATTTGTAATTTTTAGACATAAAATAAGTTAATTTATATATGACACAACGATGATGTAGTAATTATCTTATTAATGAAATATTGACATAATTGATGTTATAAACACCAAAATAAATGTAATTTGAGATTTTTTATGAATTCCACTAATTTTATAGGTTACTATGATATATTAATGTTGATTTAATCAACTTTTTTTGAACATTTAATTCTGTTATGACTTTCACAAAAATCATATATCAAATAGTGTCAAAATTGACACAAAATTGTTTTTAAATCAAATATTATATTATTAATTGTTATTGTATTCCTAAAAATCTAAGGATCGGCCAAAGGACTTAGATAAGGATATATATATTAATAATAAACAATTTGGGGTTCGTTTGGAATGTTATAGTAAGTGTATTAACCATATAGTGAAAGAAAACAAAAAGACACGGTAAAAGTTAAATTATTTAACTTGGAGTTAAATCTAATTGATAAGGTTAAAATAATATCCTAAACTTGTCTAAATTCTATTGGTTGATGGAATTTCGACCCATACCCACATTATCTTCGAAATAAGACCCTTTTGAACCATTATAAACCGATTTTGACTTTAATATAAAATAATATTTTGAGATATTCCTAAGGTGCCCCTCTCCTCCCCTATAAAAGGACACCTCCTCCCCCTCCTCCTCACACCAATTTGAGCACTCAAGCTCGGCCAAACCCTGCCAAAATCTCTTCTCCACTTCCCTAGAAACATCCTAGAGGTTCTGGTCTTCCTCAAAGACCAATTCTGGTGCCCTAAGAGGAGGTCTCAAAGAGGCACTTCAAAGAAGAGGTAATTACCGTTACCAATTCTTTCATCTTTATTTCTTCTTCCACTTCTTCTTATTAGGTTGTTTCATTATGAAGTAATAACATCAGTATCACTCATATACTGATATGTTATTATAAGTATGAAACAACCCTATTTCACCATCTATCCATCCTACGGAAAAAGAAATCACCGCGCGTGCGTACGTACGGAATACCGTCTCCACGCCGTGGTGTAATCTATTTTCCACCACCACCTTACATGGATGGGTATAATGGTGTAAAGAATAACTATACATAGTTATTACAACATCATATTGATTCTGATATATTGTATAATCCACTCCAATTCAATTCAATATTTATAGAAATGATATCATCGCTCGTGCGTACGTACGGACTACCGTCTCCACGACGCGATGAGATTCATTCTCCATGTTAACCATTTAAGAATGATTATAAAGTATATATAAGAAATAATAATGAAATATATGACATTATAAAGCTATTGGATTTATGTATATATATACATATGTATGTCATCTACTTACTTCCATTTCAAGACAATAAGGAAAGGAAAACAGCGTTCATGCGTACGTACGGACTACCGTCTCCATGAACGGTGTTTTTCATTTTATTTATCTACCTATTATATATATATATATATACTGAATATATATGATATATAAATCATATTTTATATTCTGGAAGTAAGTAAATCATGATATAAGTAATAACGATGTCAAGAACAACAAGTCAAAACACCTACGATAAATGAAACGATTTTACCCAAAACGCTTCTTTAACATGGAATTTACAAAAGAACGGGTAATATAATGTCATAAGTGAACCATATATGATATCATAACAATGAATATGATTCTGTAATAAGTCAATAACATGATTTAAATAATTATACAGGAGGTTCGGACACTTACAAAGCAAGTCGGACCTAAGGTAAGGGAAATATCACAATCTCATTTTGATACGAGATTGTTTATTCGTAAGTATTTACTGGGGTGTATTTTATCATCCACGTCCATGTTTCATCAATATGTAATATTACTTCCATCCACCTACAATTGTTTAAATCCATTTTACCCTTCGGTGAGTTTTTAGTAAAAGAAATGAAAGGAATCTTTTGTCGTTTTTCGTACGAGGTACTTTTTGACTTTCCCGACAAAAGTACGAAGAATGTTTTTTTTAACTTATACAGCATGAATGGATTTTTAAAACATTATTTCCAAGAAGCTTCCTTTACAAGTTTTCAAGTTTATTTTTAATCAACTTCTTTTATTTTAAAGTTGTATGACATGTTATGAAAGGAAAAAATGTTTTTGAAGTAGAAAGGATATTTTCCTCAAGAATGAAGTTCAAGTGTTTTATCAAAATTATTTTCCATCTAAGATAATAAAGGGTTATGTTTTTATCCATTTAATTACATTGATTTGATTATGTTGTGAGGGGATTATTTTGATGAAGTCATTTGCCTTATAAGATTTATTTTATGATGTCATGATGTTTCAAGAATCCCATTTTTGGTTACATGTGTTATGCGATGATGCATGATTTATGATTATGTGTCACACATAAGAAAGGATTCATTATAAGATGGGTGGGACCTATATCTCCCTCCAATGCATTGGGTAAAGATTTTATATCTCATGATATAGACATGGCTGAAATGGTAGGTTATACCGGTTCAGTGAAACAGGACTGAAACGAGGGTTACTCGATTCAGAAAGGGACTTTGTCCACTAAGATAGTCTTGGCATTGAGTCTTGACTAACAAGAAATGATTCTCTATGATTATGTGTGTATGCCACAAAGTTTCATGTTTTATGTTATGATTATTGGGATTACATTTCACTTCTATCATTTATCCCATGTTATGATATTATGAGCTTTTTTGCAGGTTAAGATTTCCAAAAGCTATGTTCTTATATATATGATGTGATTGATATTTCTTTTGTTTACCCTTACTGAGCATTTGAGCTCACCCTTTTATGTTTTCTTTTCCCCAGGATATAAAGAAAGGTTTTAGGTAAAAAAAATGGAAGATCATTATGGGAGATATTGAAGATCTTTCACCAGGATTAGAAGATTATGTTCTGAGTTTCCAAAGACACTAAACTATTACGATCCTTGTGTGTGTGTTTTTTGTTATGTACTAAGTATTCCGCAAATGTAATGTAATGTCCATGTACGTCATGCTTCGGGTCTCTACAGACACCCCATTAGTTGGTCCCACCCTCCCTGCCCCTTGTGTTGGGGTTTTTGGTCACTGTCGGGAATCTTTTGAAATTTTACTATTTTACGTATGTTTTAATTGTGGGGAGTCCTCTTGGGCCTCCTCGGGCCGGATTTTTAGTTTCATCTCGAACATTGTTCAGTTTCTAATAGTGGGGAGAACCTTAAGGATTTCCCCATGTTGTCCTTTTATTTATGTTAAGAAATCTGTCTTAGTGGTATGTGATAATATTGTCTTTGGATATGGTTTGATCTTGTTTGTTCACTCCAATAAAACAGTTTTGTTTTTATTCAATTTTTCATGATGTGTTTTGGATTGGGAAGTTTGTTTATAGGGGTGCGGGAGTTCTTTTCCTTGATTAGTCAACTAGAACTATTCTGGATCTTTTGTGTGGGGGACACATATCAGATAGTATTTAAGTCACTTTCGATAAGAATTGTGTTTTTTCCTCTATTCACTTATTGATTGTGGTGATCCTAATTGATACTTAAAGGGGTTTTGTTTTATATTTTTGAGTACAATTATAATTGTGGATTTCCGAGGATGGAATGTACTATGGTGGAATGAATTATCCCACGTGCAATTTTTTAATTATTTATTTTATTAAATTTACCAGGCATTGGGTAGTTTGGGTTAAATCCAACCTAAAATTTATTGGGTTCTTATTTTAAAAAGGCATGTTTGGGCATTGACTACATCTAGTACACCGCGGTCAAAGACGTGCAACCTCTCCTAGGTCACCACATGTTCTTTCTTGGATCACCGCACGACCTTCCTAATGTTCAGAACAAATAAATGAAGTAAAATTAAATAAAATTGGTTGATGTAACATAAGAGATAAATGAATAAATAAACAAAATTCTAAATAATTATTTAAATAATAATAGTAGTGGTATTTATTTAATTATTATAGTTCTTATGATTTTTATTTTTATTGTTAGTATTATTTAATTTTATTACGATATTCATATAATTAATTTACTTATTTATTTATTTATTTTATTACATTCTTTCCTCCCTTATTACTTTGGGTTGTGCATCCGCCTTACCTTATGTCACACTCCCCCTACCCATTGGCCTTCGTTCGCATTGTCACCCCCTCCTCCTGCTCCCACCCTACATCACACGACAACTCTTTCCAGCACACAATGAACCCCTAGAACCCTCTACTCCCTGGTGCCACAAAACAACACTAGCCAACCCCCCCCCCCCCCCCCCTCTCCTAGTTTCAAGAGCAAGCCATAGCCAGACCACCCGCCTCCCTACAGACTGGCCTCCCCCCGCTCATGTCATCACCCAAACCCCCTGGCTAGGCATATTTAATCATTTTCCTGAATTCCCATCCCGCTCTCCCTCTTCCCATTGCACCGTTTCCCATACTCCCAAACACCCGTTATACCAAACCACCTAAACCCTCCTCACCCAACCATCAGACCACCCAAACCCTTTCCCATCCTACCCATGTGAGAACCATCCAACTCCTGTGATGACTGCGACCTTCAATGGGTACCCCACTCTGCTCCCGCATGTGCACCATCCTTCATGTAGACCATTATTCCTCTATGATATGGGTTTCTATTAGTTATTTAGTTTTTTGTTTATCGATGGTTCTATTTTAATTCAATTTAATATATCTTGGTTTTATGGTTCTTAATGAATTTTTTGTGGGGAGTTTCATGAGCATTTAAAGTCTGGGACCAAATATTCAGTGTTTTCATACACTGGGTTGGTGGTTCCTTGAATTTTAATCATTTAGATATTTTAATATGATTTTTTAGTTAATTTAATATAATCTATGATTAAATTTCATGGTGACAACAATGTTTAGAATGTTTTTTCTTACTAGTTTTTATGAAAATGAATATTCATAATAATATAGTCTTGTTTTTTATATTTGTGTTATTGTATAATTGTTTGGCAGTGCTTTATTGGTTGTCTGAAATGCACTTTAAAGAAGTTATGACAGTGGTGTGTGATGAAAATTGCACTTTATTTTAGAAATTGTCATGTTCCTCATTTCAACAATGTTGTGGTAATTTTTATAAGTTATTAATCCATTTTTATGGGGTGAGAATTAGTTTTTAGAGGGGTTGATTTGTGAAATTTATTTTAAATTGTTTTATTTTCCATGTCATATGTTTTATAAACTCATAAATTGTATATTTAAAAGGTATTTGGGATGGGAAACTTGGTTGAAAAGGTGTTTGGGGTCATCTGTTCAGTGTGAAATGCATTTTAAGGGTCTTTGAGTCGGGTGTAACTAAATAGTTATTTTAAAAGTAAAATGATTCGCATTGGGTGTGAATTTAGTTTTGTGTACTTCTAAAATTGAATTTTAAATTTTTTGAATAATAGAAATATTGTTTTGATATGAATAATTTTTTACTTTTGGCATAAAAGTGGAGTTATTATATTAAATCTGGTGTGTCATTCTTGTGCAAACTTTTTCATTCTATTTTTAGGTGTTTTATAAATTTTTAACTAGATTTATGAAATTATATGTGAAGTGTGGTAGTTTCAATTGATAGTATTACAAGTGCGTTATGTTTTTAAAGGAACTCGTATATGTGGACCTAGGAATTTTTCATGGGAAAACTGTTGTTGTGTTATTTATAAATGTTAATTAAATTGTCTAAATAATTTATATAGTGTTTCAAGTGATGAGAATTTATTTTGTGAAATGGTTTTTATGTGCATGTGTTTTGAAAATTGTGTTTGGGAATGCATGTGGTGCCTTTTTGTGCAATGTTTTATTTTGTTTGTGATATGAGAAAGTGATATACATTGTGAATGTGGATCTTTATTTAGAAAAAGAGAAAACCATAGGTATATAAGAGGGTGGATTAGGACTAGTACGCCAGATGTTATGGAAGTGGTTTATCCCAGTTTCATCTGGAAGAATTAACATTACAACACAAACTAAACATTTGTGATGATTGAAGACCATTAGGTTATGAATGTGTTTCCCTACATGTGTATTGTGCATAATATCGTGAATTATTATGGTTCCTATGCCATTTTTACACTGAGGTACGATGTCTCCAACATCCCACACGTTCTAGCTACCATAGGGTATTTATCTGTAGTGCATGACTATTCATGACGAGGTGCCTTCCATCATTATACAGAGGACTACATGAGCATGTGGATGTTATTTATGAATTTTCTCTTCAATTTTAAAGTAGTATTATTGAAAAAAAATCTTCTAGGGCTCTTATCTTTTCTACTTTTATATTTGAAATGACTTCCATAATATCATATTAAAAGTATGGATTTAAATAAGATTTCTAAATTATATTTTTAATGTGGTGGTGTGGAACTGTTTTATTGGGTGGTATCATATAGTACATTTGTCTCACACATTACATAGTCCTTTAGGTGTATATAGATTTTATCCATTTTATATTCTAGGTTGAGGCATCATGCATAGTGATGGTGGTTCGGGTTGTTGATGGTCACCTCGTTTAGGTTGTGGTGTGTTTCTTCGAGATGTTTCACCTCCATTGTCGCTTGGAAGTTTGAGTTAGAGTTTTATTTTTCCTTGTTTTCATTTCTTTTTGGGGTTTTTTCACGTTATAGACATTTAAATCAGAAATGTGTTATG
This sequence comes from Viscum album, assembly GCA_963277665.1. Taxonomy (NCBI): domain Eukaryota; kingdom Viridiplantae; phylum Streptophyta; class Magnoliopsida; order Santalales; family Viscaceae; genus Viscum; species Viscum album. The sequence continues at coordinate 33,376,581 of OY728159.1, forward strand.
GGTTAGTTTGGTTTTTTCAGCTTTGGTATATTTATCCTTTTAGTTTTTTTTCGTTATCTTATTTAGGGTAAACCATTCCCATATATTACTATTGATACCAAGGAACATGTTCGAGCCCGTGGGGATAGAGAATACCATTACGACCATGTCACAGATCGGGTCGGCATCGGGTCGGATGGCACCCTAGCCTTGTTCGTGACATTGATATCATAGTTTCATTAGAGAATACATCATATAATTTGGTTTTCATATTCATATGATTATTCACTCCAATTTTATTGGATATTAGCATATTTTTTTTGTTTCAATATTTTGTTTGATAAAGGGCAATGAAAATGATGTAGTGAAGGGTATGTCTATATAAAATCCTATGATATATATAAAGCTAAAGAGGAATATTAAGAAAACGGTTCTGAATCTCAATATATGCCTATTATGTGGGAAACTATTTCATTCCTAGAATTACCAAAGATAGTAAAGTTTATATCACATTATATATTATATAATGGGTCACAACCACAACAATTTTTCAATAGTGCGTGTTATTTATAATTGGGAGGACATATTTATTAAATGTGGGAGAATAGAACATCTCCATATTTTAGTATATTTTTCATTTTTATTTAATAAAATGTCTAATAAATTATTTCACATGAAAAATTAAACAAAAATGATACATGGAATATTAAAATTTAAATAAGAATAAAATTTCTAGTAATTGAAAATATTAATTAATTAAAAATTCTAACAATTAGATGATTAATAATTACTAATATTTTGTTTTAAAAAGAATTATTTTATGAAAATTATTTTCTATGTGTTGTATATTTTGTCATAAAAATTTAACTTCATATCATTTAAATATTTTTATGATAATATATAATATTTCAATTTATTCTTTAATATATTAATTTTCCTTTAGTTATTATATTAATTGAACAAAATTGGGGAAGAATCAATTATAAAAACCCACTTTCAATCAAAGATATCTTTTTATTTAAATATATAAGTATATTAATTATTGAATTTTAGTTAAATAAAATGAAATTAATATATTAATTAATCAAATCAAAATTATAATGTGTATTTTTTTAAAAAAAATGAACAATTTTTTCTTGAATATCTAAAATTATCATTTTTACAATTATGATCACATTTAAAACAATATAATGATTATAATGACATAAGTTTTTATAAATTTATTTTAATGTAAAAAAATCACAAACATGTGAAATAAATTATTTAAATTATTTTTTTCCTTTAAAATTAAATATTTAACACTTTAGGACATTAATAATATTTTATTCTAATAAAGGAACTATTTTTTATCATTTACTTTAATTAAGTATTTAATATATTACATTTTTAATGGATTGGTTTTAAGATAAAAATAATAAATATTATTTATTAATATACTAGATTGAATCATGAGAGTCAATTATATAAATCATTTTGGAAAAAAATCATGTTTATTCCTCAAAAGACTATTTAAAAATTCATTACTTGTTTCTAATTATCTTTGAAATAATTTATTACATATATAAGAAGATAATATTTTAAAGTGGGATCTACATTATGAATAATCGTAATCAATATTAGATACTAAAAAAATTATTATTGAGTATAAAAATAAGTTAGCACTATAAATGTATGTCACCACTATAAAGGTTAAAAATGGTTAAGGAGTTTAAACTAAGAAATGAGAATTCAAATATAACATAAAGTTGTTTAAATAATATTTTTTGCTGTATTTATACCATACCAAATATTATTAACTAAATTAGACATTTTTATTTCCAATTTACCTTGAAGATAACTTTGTATTATTTTAATGTTAAGGGAATTTTCAATGCTGCCACTTTCATTATTTTAAAAAAGACATCCTTTTGTCATCATTTCTTTAAAAAAATACCCCTTATGAAAAACGAACATTACAAAATAGCATTATAACAACCTTATTTGTGTCCTTCAAATTATGGTATTCCAAAAGTGCCCGTCCAATAATCCTTATGGTGTATTTATTAAAATATTCTTAAATGTATATGTATACATTCTTACTGAGATTTTTAAAGATTATTTCCTCTTATACCTATTCAAAGTCACTTATAATATTATTGACATACTTAAAATAGTATATTTAAGATAACTTATCTTTTTTTAATGGTTCAACAATTTTCAATCTCTTTTCCTTCAATGGCAAATGAAATCTTCTCTAATGTTTACCTGAAAACTACCACCTCCATGAAGAGATGTTTTCATTTTTTAGAACTACCTATCAATGATTGTTATATATAAGCATTTTATGAATATAAATGATATTAATGACATAAATATGATTCTATAATTATAAATTATTATTTACATTTCATTATTTTCATCAATTAAAAAATGAAAACACTACTCATGTGTATATAAAGACTACCAACTCCTCGAAGTTATGTTACCCATTCTTCATCTCCGTATAACATGGTTGGTTATGAAAAATTGATTTAATGAATTAATATATTATTAAAAAAAGTAATACATATCATCAATGAGATGTAATTAATTGATATATAAAAATTATATTAAATATGCTCATCATAAATTTCATCATTAGGAATCATAACTAAAACTATCATGGAATGATAATGGATGTTTTTAAATCATCATGGAACATGTGTTTCAAAACCTTAAATAATTTTAGAATGATGAACTATGTTTCCATGAATTGGGTCTAACATGACCATTATAAACTATGTGTTGATCAATCTAAATTAGCCATGTTGGATGATGAAAATAAATGATAACTAGATAATAAATGTTTAAATACAACATATAATTAAAGAGTATAAAAATAAATATATATGAACAATGTTGTGAAATAAGTAATTTATAAATTATTTTTCATCAGAAAATAGTTTATATAACATTCATTGAATCTGGAAGTAAGTGTATGTGTTTCATTTACATAAATCTAATTCCTTCAGACATTCATTTTTTCTCCACGAAATTACTTTTATAGTGTGAATATGGCACCCATTGCAATATTTTATTAATACTGAATCTATAATCGGACTAATTAATGTCTATTAGATATTTAATTTATCATGTTTTTTTATTAAATTTCTATAAAATTATTGTGGATTTCATTATCTGAAATTCCATTTTAGGATTAATATTACATATTCGCCACATTATTTCTTGTCGTGGTGTTAAAATTACAATGAATTTACTTTAAGGAAAGTTATCATAAAATTATGGTGATTTAAAATCCATCTAAGGTACTCACCATCATGAGCTCTTAAATATAATGATACCAATATTGTATGTGTTTATGATAAATTATCAATATTTAACTAGATTTTTTACGTTTTAAATAACATTGGGATAATTATACATTTATTCTATTATAAGTCCAATATATTTTCAACACAAATTTTGATTTCAATGTTTTTCTAGTACTAATTATATTTTACACTACTTGGTAATTAACTAAACAAAATAATGTTTTAACAAAAATCTACCTTTTATCTCCATTCCAGTTGGGAATCTTTCCCACACATGTCCTTTTACATCAAATTATTTAGTGGATTTTTTTAAATATACTAATCTTTTTAACAAATGTTATTCCAATTATGTTTAAAATTATTTAAGAATAATTTAAGAAAAATTCAACATTTTCCATATGACTAACATTTTACATTCTTATAATAATTATAAAAGTCCTTTTTTTAATATTTATTGCTCAATCGCTTTTTTATACCATTATGACTATGATCTATTATCATGAATAAATTATATGATTCTTCTATTCTTTAAAAATAAAACTATTTTTCCATTTTCATGTTAATTGTGTTTTTGAAAGTTAACAAAAAGAAAGGGATATTTATTCTTTTTTTAAAGGCTCATATTAAGATATTATAAATTTATTTTATATCTATATCGACATCATTTAGATATTTTTATATTGAACTAGGTAAATTATTTCATAATACCACCCACTTTCATGCACTGGATGGATTATGAGGATGTTTTAAGGATCTTTTCATGACACTTGTTTCTTTATTAGGGGTGAATTATTATATGAAATTAAAACTAATGATATTTTATTCTTATATAATACATATTAATGATTATTTATTTTGTGATATTTTGGTTTTATCAAATCCCAGAAATGTGTTCGTTCCAACAAATTCCTTAGATGGTTTGTGTCTATTAAATTCATATAATGAGATGGATCCACTAAATCTCTCTAAGGAATTGTTTAAGGTTTTATATATCTTTCATTAATGATTTTATGAATGTATATAATGCGGATAGATATTCTTATATTATTTATATTGGACATGAAATAGTTATATAAGTGGATGTATTGGCTTAACCAAGGAAAGGAAATTCTATGAAAATGAGTTAAACATGTTAAAACATAAATAAATATATTTATATTAGGAGATAATCTCTTACTATTGGACAGACCAACTAAAAATGGGTAAAAAAGAAATATTTAAAAGTATTTATTGAATGAAAATAGGTTGTCTCACATGTTCTACATGCCACATTTCATGAATTTCTATTTATGTTTTTTGAACCATGAACTATAAATGTCATGTGTATAAGGTAAAAATATTTTGGCTATACTTCTCACAATTATATGAATCCTATTTTAGCCAAAAATGAAAATCTAAATATAATGTATTCTTATGTAAATGAACGTATGTTTGATTTTATTTACGTAGTAATAGTGAAAAACCATATTCCAAAAAAATGAAATATAAATTGGAAATGATTTTTGTGCTACCCAAGGATGATGAGAACGTGAAAATACAAAGTGGCTATAGTATAATAATCTCTGCGATTGAAAATGATATAAGTAATAGAATTTCATGATTTAGATATAAATAACAACCATTCTTCTATCACTAGGGAGATAAAATCACTCTTATTTAATTCTCTATTTGTTTATTTTCACTAACATATGTTGTATTACTGTACAAAATTCATGGGGGTGAGAGATTGATTTTTTAGTATCTCTATATAGTAAGAATAGATTGTTTATCATAGGGAATTTTTATGTAAATATTGATGAGTAAGTGAGTTGATATCTTTAGGGGGATTATATGTAATGAAAATAAAAAATGAAATTTTGAATTTTGGAAATATAAATATCATGGTAACACATCAAAACTAGACATTTTGGAAATTAAATCAGACATTCAATCATTATTTTCATTGCATAAATCATTATTTTAAATGTGGACTATTAATAGATGAAAATTTTAGAGAAAGGATTATCATTATCGATAATGAATCTGAATTTTTATTTTAGATATGTTGGTTGATATTGGTGAATGGTATTTGTTTTTATATTGAAAAATCTATTATAAAAACCCCTTATTGTATATGTTTAGCATGGTATCACATGTTGTGCTAATTTGGGGATATCATTATTTATTTAGTTTAAAAAAATTATACCACAGGGTATCCCACATTTCGTTACAGTTCATTGTCTAAAATATATTTCCTATGAAAGGATATAGAATTATCCATATATTAAAATTAGATTGATATATAAGTCTAATTAAAATATGGGAATGTTGCTTTTTTAAGATTCAATGAATTTTTTCGAGGATGAGTGAGTGTCATCACCTATATTATATTGAATTAATTTTAAATTAAATAGAGAAAAAAAAAGAAAAAATTAGAACACCTATTTACATGGAGGAATAAATTTATTGAAAAAAAATAAATAGGGGTATATTGAAGATAATATGTGAATATATTATTTGTTTTTTAATAAGTATGGATTCTATGATAGAGATGATTTCCATATTATTATGAATTTAAATTAAGAGACGAGTGATTTACTACTATCCCACCTTTGAAACATTTTCTAGGTTGATGATTAAATATTTTACATAAACATATTCAATTAATTAGTCTTTAAATGTGATTATTTGTGAGATTATAATTAATGTTAAATGAAAATTAATCATGACTTATGTGTGGTACAATTTTACACATTAGGATTTTGGAATATATTTCAATTTAATAAATTAATCAATATGATAGATTATGAAGAACACAGACCAAAAATTATGTGAATAATTCATATATATTAAAAATTATATCACACTTAATGGTATTTAATCGAAATATGTTTGTCAAAAATAATTAATAATTTTCATAAGAAAAAACAATTGATCATATTGAGATGTTTTGACAAATTATTTTATTGGAATTTTTTTTGTAAATATTTTAGAAAATTTATTTAATGGAATTAAATAATTAAAATATAAATTTTTACATACATATAAATTGAATTCATTTTTATCAATTAGTAATAAATGAAAATAAAATAATTGGGATGTAAAAAAAGGGTTTTGTATGAAAAAATGATTTTATGAATACACCAGGTTTATAACATAAAATGATAAATTAAAAAATATTAATGATTGGGTTAAATTCAATTCATATATATTTTATTCAATAAAATGTTTTAACATTCATTTAATTGATGGTATTTTGAATGAAATTGTATTAGTTTTAATTTTATGATTTAAAAGTTATTTTTTAAATGATTTTTGAAATATTGTATGCACATAATATAAAATTACTATTTTCTACCTATTAGAATTGAATTGTATAAAATGGTCTCAATATTTAGAAAAATAATTTATGTAATAACCACCACACTAGTAGCCAAGATCTGGTGGATCACATTATTACATGGGCATAGATACATTTGTTGTATCCCAAAGGACTAATTGGATTTGTAGTTTTGGAAGCCAGATTAGAAACATGGACCTTACATTAAAATTTAAACCATAAAATACAACAAAGTAAATCCTTTTACAATCCCATTATTCTCTGAGATTTACCCTTCATATCGGTTAAAATGTACATCCTCGCATCCTGGAAAAATAATACATATGAAAGGATTGATCTCAAATGCTCAGTATGGTAAGCGTACATCAAGAGCTATTATGAATAAATAAAAATAATCCTTAAAAAGGTGTATAACTCAAAACACAAGTTATTTAAACATAATTATGATCATAATATGGTATTAATAATAAACATAATTACATATAATTAATCACATGCTTATTCTACTAATTGGATAAAAACATCAAATGTCAATAACTAATCTCATAATGAGGGAATGCATAATAGGGAATATCATAAACCTACCATCAAGGCCTTGTCCAAGGCAACATACATAAACAGGTAATTTATATGTTAATACCCAAACTAGTTTTCCCCATGAGAGCTATCAATACAACTAGTGTCTATAGAGGGCCCCACCTATAACTTACTATATCCACTACATTATTCATATGATAATGGTGATATTTATGAAAAACAATCATTCTAATTGAAAAACTATGATATGAAATGTGAATACATAAACCTAAAACCATGAATGGTTTCAAAATAGAACATCCACAATAAAACTAATCAGTAACACTTATATAAAATACGGTAAATGCTATCGTAATATATTTATCTCAATTAAGAATAATATTCAATAATTGATGTTAATATAGATGAAAATACTTAGAAATAGATCATTGAAATTTTATTGAAGAAAAAATATTCTTAATCCCACATGAAAAACTCATTCGTTTAAAAATTTCCTTTTCTATTAAGAACCCATTTTATATACCAAAAAATCTATTTTATTTGAATCCCCGTTTTCAATACCTAAATATAAAAAAACATAATGATTTTTTATCATTTAAGGAGACATTATATCGTGAAAAGGAATATGAAAATAAAATAGCGGCCCTAGTGGTGGAAAAAACATTATGGTTGTATATGTTTAGAATAGAACATTCATGTTGTAGTTTGTCAAAACATTCCATATAAAACATGTAAAAATATTAATTTCTTAAAACCACTGAATGAAATTTCAATAATACATAATATTTATTATATAATACTTTTATATAAGTATATATAATATTATACAAAATATTCACATGGATAAAATGATTTGATAATTAAATATTTAACCATTCAACTTATACCATACCACTTTGATAATTTAAATCATAAGCTACATTAATGAATAAAATTTTACAAAACATTAAATAACATGATACTAATGAAATTAATGATGTGAAATTTCAAGGGGTATGTATAGACACCTTGTAATTGAAGTGGGTTTACGAAATAAAATTATGCACAATGAAAGGATATTAAGACAAAGTTCATTATGTCATGCTTCCTTTAGTCAAATGTGTTTTAACCCTCTGAATAATGGTTTAAATAAAGTTATTAAATTATTCAAGGACCATATCTATATTTATGTTATCATATATTATCATCTTATACTTTTTTGTTAGTAATATATTTTTGTTACCACTGTTTTGGTTGTTAACTAGTTCATTTTTCAACGATTGTTTTGTCGTAAATGTCTATGTTCTTTTGTGTAGGATATAGAACCAACTTCTATAGAATTTTATTAAAGTAATAAATATCATTTTTATAATTAAATAAATTTTTATTATCGTTATTTTATTTTTAATAAAGAAAATGAATCACATCATGTCTTGGAGATGGGAGGTCGATCGCACGCACAAGAAATGATATAATTCCCTTAATGGTATACGGTAATAAAATTGGATGGTATATTAATTATATAGAATCAATATAATGTCATATTTTTTATTTTTATCAATTATATTCTTCATTATTCCCATTCTAATAAATTATTGATGAAAATAAAATTACACCACTACGTGAAGACGATTAACCCAACATATGCACGCTTGGTGATTTCATTTTTCATAGGATGGATAAAATTTGGAATATGGTTGAAAATTTATAATAATAAAATATATGAATATAATATAGTAGTTACATTAAAATCTAAACAATACATAATGATTAATTAGAATAATAAATATATATTGATGAGTTTTTCCAAACGATCACCTCTTATTCGGCAGACTTCCATTAAATACCTTCTTAAGGGTTCTGGGGTTGGTCTTTTTGAAAGAATATAACCTCTTGAACATGTATATAAATGTTCGTAGGAAAAATTGGGTAGTTATGGTTGATCTAGAAGGCATTATGTGATTTTATTATGTGAGGGAGGAGGTTTCTTTTTATAATTGAGGCGATGGTAACTTTTTGAAACTCCGAAAATATTAAATTAATATAAATTAATTTCTAATTCCAAATGGATAAAAAGTGATTTATTTAAAATATATGATTATTATAGTCCAAAAAGATATCAAAAATATCTTTTTAGAAAATTTTAGGCCACCTTAAAAACAGTATCGTTTGTATTAAACCTAAAGTTTAACCATTTTACTATTACCATGACAACATTAATTTTTTCTTTTTAGGGTTAATATAGTATCAATAAATTGTCAAAAGGAGACCAAATGAATCCATGAGGACACATTTAATTTCCTTATAATAATTTTTATGAAGTATATATTTTTAAGAAATTTATATCATTTAATAAAATATTATTTATTTTGATGTGTCAATAATTACAATGTTGACACTATTCATTAATTTACTTCATGAAAACATAAATAAACAAGATAACTTCCTATAAAATCCATTATTACATCCGTAATATGTTTAGGTAATATAATAAATTTTAGGATGAAATAAATTATCTCAAATTATTTTTAGTGTAATATTTACATAATTATTTATTTGATATTTCTATTAACTAAAATATTATTTTATCATCATTATATAAGACATTAATGTAATTATTTATTTCCAAAAAATTAAAAACAATTAAAATGATGAATGTAATAAATTTATAATTATAATTATTTTAAACAGAATTCATTTTCTGTAAAACATTATATTAAAAATTATATAGTTATTAAAAAATGAGTATGACATCATTAGTACATCTTCAAATAAAATGTAATAAATGTCATATTATCATCCACGTGGCTTAAAAATGTTATAATTTTAGAACAAGTATTTTTTTTGGTAGAAACCCAATTATCCAATGAAATTATTTCAATTTTAATAGTAATTTTATAATATTTATAATATTATTTTTACCCTTAATTACATGATGAATATATTACTATGTTAATATAAAAATTACTATAGTTACTATTCATAATGCCCCCCAAAAAAGACACATATTCCAATAATTTATACCCACAAATTCAAAATTTTAAATCCTTTTAAAAAACTAAAATATTGAAGGTGTAGTCATTAATTTATAATTAATCCTATTGACGAGGTGAGAAAACATGTTATTACTAATTAAGCATGCATAATATTGAAACGTTTTTATATCTAAATTCTATGTAAAATTAATTCCAATGACATAAATTGAATTAAATGATAAAAAATATATCCTATTTAAATAATAAAACTAGTCAATAATATTATTTATCATTATAAATTATTTCAATGAAAAAATTTGTTTTCAATTAAAATTATGATTTTTTTTATTATTCATCAAACTGTGAGGATTATCAAAAAAAATTGAAAAAATTAAACAAAAGTATATTTTTATAATGAAATTTAAAATATAAACTTAATTTGTTTCAAATATATTATATAAAAGGTCAAAAAATTCTATTTAACATAGGTATTTTATTAAAAGGCGGTAAAACTACCTGTAGAAATGTATACGTTTTTATGTATAATATTATGATTGTTCTTATATTATGTTAATAAATTATATTGAATCTCTATAAAAAAAATTTATTTAATATATAACATGTATTTTTTATTAATATAATTTATTAATTGAAAATAATTTAATTTATTATGATACAATTTCTTTATGGAGCATAAAAATAAAAATATTTCCAATATCTTCGATTCATTTAAATTTTTTTATAATTAATTAGTAACAAATAAATTAAAATTATATTTATATATTTTTATGAGTTATATAAAAATATTCATAACCTCGAATTTAATTACAATGTTATATCTTATTATATTAAATAATTTTATTTTAATAATAATATATTGTTTTATAAAACTCGGTCTTGAGTAGGATATCGAATAAAGTTTATCATATATGTAACATAATAATACTCAGTGTTGCATGCATTAAAATATATATAATATATTAAAATTAACATTTAAAAAAATAATGTAAATTCTTGTGGTGTTTCATTTTACTCACCTTATTTAAATTATATCATCACAATTTAAACCTAATCATAGTATTCAAGTGCTTGATAATTGAAAATACTATTATCGAATAAGTAACATAATAAATGTGTTTAATTACACATATTCTTAATATCTAGGAAATAGAAATGTAAAGGTCAAAAAAAATTATCATTATAATAAGATAACATTAGTGGAAAGTAGATATATGTTCATGGAGGAAAAGTGGAAAATATTTTTAGGTCTTGATTCAGGTCATCAATCATAAATAATTGAATTATCAATGAAAAATTCAGTGCCCCAAAAACATTTTTGTACAATTAATTACAATACCACCATTTAAAAAATCATTTTCCATGAGATAGGGAATAATTTCACTCTTTATTAATGCAAAGAAATGCAATTATTTGATAGATTTCCATAAACACAATGTTATCCATTTGTCATACATTGAGCTATTTACACTTCATTCCATATCACAAGTTGAATCATTGGGTGAATTAATATTTTAACCAATAAAAAAATTCCAATGATAAACATAAATAATTTCATAACTGGATAACTTTTATAAAATGGACTTATCATTAATATTTCTAGAACATGAACCTCCTCTAATTTCTCACATAACAAATAAGTGAATAACATCATCATGAATTCCCATAAAACATGGTAATAACATTATTATAATAAAACATTATTGAAATAATTCATTCATCAATATTCCTTGAATATAAAATAGGTTATTGTATATACTCCTTAAATCAATAATTTTAAACTATATAAATGATGATCTAAACATATTTTTCAATAAACCATTAATCGATAACAAAGGTACTAGTATAAACCTTACTGTATCCAAATCATTCATTTATTTATTCTGAAATTAAGTTCTTAGTATCATGATCCTATTAAGGTTTATCTTTAAATCAACCAAATGTTTTACAAAATGTATAACTTTCTACTATGTCACATTTATTGTTCATCGACACCATTGAATATTCAAACTCAAATTCTTAATAAAATAGTATTATGTTATAATCCTTATATATTCGATAATAATTATAACATGTATATCATGGACAAAATATGAAAATAATAATATTCTTGAATTCCAATATATGAAAATTAATCATTCCACTTTTTTTATGGTAATATCATAATAGTGACCATGTTCTATTATCCTCTTTTAGGGTATACTCCCTTGACACATGAGACATTGAATTGCGTATTGTCCCATCTCCTTACTGTTGAATCACTATAAACTAAAAACCTATTTTTATCCTTGAAATTTCAATAATGACTAAATTTCTCTCTATATTTCTATAAAACAATCATTCCATTTATGAAATTACTAGTGTGATTATTTCTTCAACAAATATTAGTGGAAAAATATTTCTTTTCCTACATCCCTTTATCCATATTTTTCCTAGAATCCCTATTATTCTCATGCTTCAACCGAAGCCAAAATAATTATAGTACACTTCACCCATCCCATTATAACATGATAAGATGTCATCATATTATAAGAATGCTTGGGAGACTATCTGCCTTCAAAATATTGGCATAAGACCATTAATGATATGACCTTTCATACTCTTTGGATAATGTGAATCAGTGAGGTTAACAATCCTCCTACTGTAGCAGCGGTGACACTGTTCATCTGCGGGTACTGTAGCGGTGGCAGGGCTCTATAACGAAGGTGGTACTGTAGCAGACGGGTTACTATTCACAATATGTGAATTGGGCCAAAAATTTGGGCCTACGGGCTTTGTAAGGGTGTATAATCCCAATGGACCTTCGGGCTATGTAATGGGTTTCCCTCTACCCAGTTAAAAGAGGTCTTTTCTTGATTTAATAATAAAAATGTGGCTTCAACCCTAAACTTTTAAAAAAAATCCTCCTACTGGGCTCCATGTCTGAATTATTACGTACAGTAGGTTAGATCATATCATTATGTAAAATCCAAAAAAATAAAAAATGAAATAAACTAAATTGAAATTTTTGATGTGTATATAGTCTAATAATCATAAACACGATTTCTTTGGGATGTTCTTCCATACTAATCCTAAAATTATTCCTTAGTGTTATGTTCCCTAATCTATGTTTTCTAAATCTAGTATCTATGGTTTCTGATGAAATTTTATTGATTCTAACTATAATGACGCCAGCCATAGTAGCCTAGAGCTGGTGCCTCACTTTATTACAGTGGCATTGATACAGGTTTGGAATCCCAAAAGTTTGATGAGTTTAGTAGTTTTGGAATCCAGATTACATACATGAACCATACATTGAAATTTAAAACATAAAGTACGTGATTTTATATTATTTCACAATGCCATTATTCTCCAAGAATAACTCTTTATATCAGTCACAATACAAATTATGGAATATTGGGAAAATATATATAATAAAGGGGTGAGCTCTAATGCTCATTGGGGATAATTTTATTGTGGAAGATTTATGAATAAATAAGAATAATGATTAAGGAAAGGTGTATAACTAAATCAAAATCCTTTTAAACAAAATCATGAAAATAATATTGCATGAATAAATCAAATAATGTCATATAAATATTCACAAGGATATTATACTAATTGATTAATCACATGGAATATCAAAAACTAATCTCATAAAGAGGGAATGCATAATGAAAAACATTATAAAGATACTCCTAATGCATCGACCCAGACATCGTACATAAAAGAGTAAGACATCAGTCAATACCCAAACTAGTTTGTCTCATATGACCAATAAAACAATAGAGGGATATAAACAGCCCCACTCATCACTTTCTATATCCAATTCATTCGTTATACGAAAGGGTTGAAACATAAACAATATAAACATTGATATTGAAAAACAATCATGTTAAATTTAAATACATTAACCTCAAACCATATTATGTTTCAAAATATAACATCGATAGAAAAATGATTATAAACCCTTCAATAAAACTTGGTAGACAGTATCATAAGAAATCAACCAAAATTAATCATAATATTCAATAAAACATGTTAAAATAAAATAAATTAAATTAAATTATATCATTGAAAATTTAATGTGAAAACACTATTAATAAACCACAGTAAAAAACACTTTTTTATAAAAATAATATATTCTTTTAAGTAACCATTTTCAATACCAACTAATAAATTTTATTTGAAAACCCATTTTCAATAAAAAAATACCAAACAAGATAATTTTTTTTCATTTTAGGAAAGACGATATTTTTAAAAGGAAAAATTAAATAAAATGATGGCCAAGGTAGGGGAAAATTCATTGTCATCATATACATTAAGAATAGAACATTTCTTTTGTCATTTGTCAAATAATTACATATAAAAAGTATAAACATATTTCTTTTTTAAAACCATTAAATGAAATTAAAAACTGAGATAAAATTTCTATCATAATACCTTTATATAAATATATATAAAAATATCAAAAATATTTAAATTGAGAAAATAATTTAATAGTTAAATGATTAGTCATTCATAGTGTCCCATATATATTTGAAAATTATAATCGTAAGACCCATGAAAGAATTATATTTAAAACAATATTAAATGGAATTATATTAAATAAATTAATGGCATAATATATCAATTGGTCTATATATAAACATAATAAATGATGGTCGGTGTATAACACCAAGCAATGCCTCAATGAAAGGATACTAAGATGAAATTCCTTACCTTATGCTTCCTTTAGTCGAATTTGTTTTAACATATGTTATAATGATTTAAATAATGTTTTTAAATTATACCATATCCATGTCCATATTTATTATATCATAAATGATCTTATTATATATCTTTTTAATTTTATTTTGTTATTAACCTTGTTTTGGGTGTTAACAGCTTCATTTTCCAATGAGTGTTTTTTCATATATGTATGGGTAATTTTGAACATGGAATAAATAAAAATATAAATAATTATATTATTGTCATAAATATAATTTTAAATCATTAAATATATTTTTTTTATCATTACTAAATGGTTAACATGTCAAATGAATCACATTGCATCATGGAGATTGTAGGTCGTACGTTCGTAGGATCAACGTTATCATTCTCTTAATGGATATACGGTAAGTAATTTTATGGTATTTAGATTATAAAGAATAAATATAATGACATATTTATTATTTATATCCATTATATAAATCATTATACCCATCCAAATAAAGTGATAAAGGAAAAAAATTACACAATGATGTGAAGATGGTAAGTCATACGTACACACGTTCGGTGAATTCATTTGTCATAAGATGGATAAAAGGTAGAATATTGTAATCCCATTATCATTTGAACATCTCATAATATAATTTAATTATCTATTCATATTAGAAAAAAAAAATAAATAGGATGTACCAGAAGAAATTAACATGGATGTGTTAGTAAAAATGATTACCTCTTCTTCGATACACTTCTGTTAGATCTCTTCTAATGGGATATATAGTGAATCTTTTTGGAAGACCATAAGCTATATAACATGGATGAAGATTTTGGGAGGATAAAGGGTCTGGGTTTGGTTTATATCGAAGGCTTAATGTGGTGTGAGGATGTGAGGGAGGAGTTTATCTTTTGTAATTGATGTGGGGTCCACTTTTGGAAACTCTCAAAATAATAAATTAATATAAATTAACTGACAATTCAAAATGGATTCAATGTGATTTATTTAGAATATAATGTTATTATCAGTATAAATGTGATCAATACATTTTTTATAGACATGTTTAAGTCACATTATTAACCTTATCATTTGGATATAACACTTTGTTAAATACTTTAACTCTTACAATGACAACTTATTTTTTTACTCTTTGGTGATTAATATAGTTGTAATAAAATTAAAAAATAACCCCAAATGGTTCATTTATGACATGTATAAAATTTTGACAGTCATTTTGATGAATTATATATTCTAATGAATTTTATATCATTGAATAAAATATTATTTTGTAGATTATATCATTAATGTCAAATTTGAAACTATAAATTTACATCTTTTTAAAAAATATCAATACACAAGATAACAAAAAAAACATTGTTAAAACACTTAAATGAATAGGTCATATATTAAATTCTTAATGAAATTAGTTATCTTAATTTTTTTTTATTTTAATATTTTTAATATCATTTATCTGATAATTCTATTAACAAAACTATTATTGCATCATCATTGTATAATACATTAAAGCAATAATTTATTTCATAAAATTTAAAAAAAAATATCTGAATAAGATAATAATTGTATATTCCAAAAAACTACTTATAATATAATATATATTGTTTATAAGACTATACTAAAATCATTATAGCTATTAAAATATATGTTTGACATATTTAACTCTTCTTTGAATAAAACATAATAAATTCCATACTATAAACTAAGTTGCTTCAAAAAGGATATAATATTTTCCCAAGGATTGTTTTAGTAAAAACTAACATATCCAATTAAATTATTATATGTTTTAGAGTAATTTTCAAATATTTGTGTTTTTATTTTTACCCTTATGTAAAAAATTTACCTTTTTACAGTGTTAATAAAAAATTATAAGTTACAATTCATAATTCCAAAAAATAAAATAAAAATACTTAAAACCATTTTAAAAAAATACTTCAAATATTGAATCCATTTTTGAAAATTTGAAACACATTATTTTCTACAAATTAAATTATAATTGATCCCATTTATGGGGTGAGAAAATATGTTATTAATGTTTAAACAAGAAAATGATTGCGCTTTTTTATATCTAAAATCAATTTAAATGTGATTCCAATTTCCAAAACTGAATTATATGATACAAAAAAATCTAGTTATACTTTAAAACTAATAAAAAATAAAATTTATCACTATAAATTATTTTGATGAAAAAATTTGTATTAAATTGAAATTTAGTATTTTTCACTTTTCACCAAAACCTGAATCTAAAAAAAACTAAAAAAATTAAATATTTATATTAAAATTTTAAATAAGAAGTTATTTTTCAAATAGAATATATTAACGGTTCAAAATTATGATTTAAAATCTAATTTCCATTAAAATATGACGTAAATATATGTTTTTATGCATAAAATTATGTCTGTTCATATATTATACTTAAACAATATATTGGAGGAATATAAAAAATATTCTATTTAATATATAACATATTTATTTCATTAATATCATTTCATAATAGTAATTTAATTAATTAATTAAAATAAAACACCATTGGGAGAATAAAAATTAAAATATATCCATTATATTAAATTATTTTATATTTTCATGTTATATTAATTAGTTACTAATTAAATAATTTTGCAATTATGTATTTTGATAAGACATTTAGTAATATTTATATACAATGTTTTAATGGGTTGGTTATATATGATTACATTAAATAATAATATTTTAATAATACCGTGTTGTTCAGTAAAACTCGGTCTTGTGCAAGCTATCAAAGAATGTTTCTCTCACCTGTTAGGCAAGCTAATTCTGTGTAGTTAAAATTAAAAAAGTAAAATATATTAAATTAATTTAAAAATAAAAATATTGTAAATTCTTGAGGTGTTAAATTTTAAATTTTTTTTAAATATTCCAAATTAATTTTTTTCATTACAAGTAGTAAACATGGTATCTAAATGACACCAAGGTTAGTGTTAGTCATATTTGTGGGGTAAAACATTGTGATAAGGCATAAAATATCCCTAAAACTTGAAAAATTTAAATTTTTTAATGTATTACAACCCACCATTTTATTTTTCAATAATCATGTTATTCTATTGTTACACTATAACTTGAATTTGATTTTATAATATTTTAATACATTATGTATTTATATGAGTGTCACAAAATCACTTATAAAGTGAACCCAAAATATTCAATTATTCTCACTCTTTGAGACCTATATATTGGCCATTACCTAGCCAAATATATTAATAAAATCCCTCCCTATTTCCTATAACTTATTTTCTTCCCCTTAATACAAAACCGAGAAGGCCTGTCGTGTGATCTATAAGATGTTTCTCAAAAAAATGGAATTCTATCATCCAATGTATTTTAATTATCTATCTGTCTTAGCCTCATACAAATAATATATAATAATATTAAAATTAGAAAATTAGTATGATTACAGTAGATAATTTGTTTATGTTAATGGTACAACTATATTTCTCTCCCTTCCAACTTAAGAGAAATGACAATGTCATTCATGAGTACTTGTGGACTACCACATCCATGAAGGAATATGATTCATTTTCCAAGTCTTCCATACATGGATGTCCATATGAATGGATGTAAGGAATATATATATATATACTATTTCTTTGGTTAATATTATTATTTGATTATATATTATTATTTAGATTTATTTATTTCCATTAAATGAATATTTAATCCATTTCTCATGTGTACATATTAACCAATACCTCCATGAAGTGACCTAATTAATAGTTCATTAGAACAATATATGAATGATTTTAAAATATTATATAATGAATATATATTTTTTAGAAATTTTTTTTAATATTTTATTGGTGATAGAAACATTACAAATATACAAGGACTATAAACATTAAATAAAAATACATAAGTGAAATAGAATAGTTAACGGAAAAATATTTACATCAATGAAGACATTATTTTAATTTGGTAATTAAAAATTATAAGGTGAAGTTATATTTTCTGATAAGTAGGGATAATATTCTTTTAATGTTATATAATAAATATAAACTCATTATATAGGGTCATATGAATTCATAATAACAATGGAAGGGCCTGAGGTAAGGGTTTATATTATTATAAAATTCTCCATCATGATTGTTTATGTATGAATCTCAATTGGAATGATTATTTGTTTTTTCTTGAAAATAAAATATATTAATATCTACACTAGTTCTTTATAGGGTTCCATTTTCCCTTTCATTCTTCTTTTTTGATAACTAAAAAGATTAAGTAAAATGTTT
Source organism: Viscum album (assembly GCA_963277665.1). Classification (NCBI taxonomy): domain Eukaryota; kingdom Viridiplantae; phylum Streptophyta; class Magnoliopsida; order Santalales; family Viscaceae; genus Viscum; species Viscum album. The sequence continues at coordinate 33,395,636 of OY728159.1, forward strand.
TATTAAATTATAACCATTCTTCCTCATTGTTCCGATTTTTTTCCAATGTCCATGTAGTTTATAATATTTTCATGAATGTTATTTAATAATAAATTATTATTAAATGTATTTGTGAATTATATTTAGCATTAATTTAAAATTAGAGAATAGAAATTTTTTTAATGTTATTCCATATATGATATTTATCATATTTTATAGAAAGTCTATATGGAATCACTTTTTGACATTTACCGTATGAGTGACATTTCATGTGATCATGAATATTCATTTAATTTATTCCTCCATTTCATTTTCCATGTATACTTTAAAATAAATTCATTTTATAAATTATCAATTAATTTAAGTTAAATAGTTATCGAAATAAATTAATTCTTCTCATATTTTACATGAAATGTTGATGGATTTTTTGAAAGTATTTTTAATAGATGTCAAAATTATCTTATATTTATTGGGATTCAATAGGGATATTAACTAATGATACAAACAAGGTACATTTTCTATATGGGTTTTGAATATGAAATTTTGAAGTTTATATATGAAATTTTTAATTTCAATGGAAAATGCTATGATGAATTTATAAATGTTCTAATGATCATGTAGAATACATTTTTTTGGTTTTAGTTATTTGATGAGTAGTTATATTAATCCCATCTAATTCATTGGGTAATAATTAATATCTCATGAAATAAATGTATGTGTATAGGGTTTATCATTTTAATGGAATGTAAATAGGATGGGGAGTAAATTTGACCATTAAGATACACTTCCTACTTTGTTTTGAGGGTATCTACTGTGAGACATGATAATTGAAATGAGTTACTATTCGTGTGATTAATCCATAATTCGTATGAAATTTTATTATAATATGTATATTATATAACAGTTCAGGGTTTGTTAATTATGATTCAACACTCTTCAAAATCATGTCCTTCTAAATTATAATGCATTTTGAAATGAACTATGATTTACAATCTATGACTTATTAGGTATAAACTATTTATGTTGGTATCATTCTCTTATAAACATTTTCTTTTTAATTGTTTCATATTATCATTAATTAATATATATCCCTTTTTTACCCTTACGGAGTTTCTGATCTCACATTTATCATATTTACATTTCTCTAGGTTATTATGAAATGCTATATGAAGAATATATCTAAGGAGTGTACATTTATCGAATAAATTTCTAATATATGTTGAAGATCATCCATGGAAGTAGTTGATTATATAACATCCTGGACATGTCAACAGATTACATTGAGGGACTTATGTTATGGTAGTTTATATTTTATTTTTTGAGGGTTTTTATGAGTTTATGGTGGAGTTATAGTTAAAATTTCCAAAGGGAATTTATTTTGTGACTAGGAGGCCTGTGTTGTGTCATAAAGGGGTTATTTTTGATGGAGAGAGATTGATAGTGTCATGTATTCATGGTAATTGGAATCTTCATGATTATACTATTTATAACAGGGATTTAATATATGTTCTATGATATATTGGGGAGTCTTGGATGAATAATTTTATTAGTTCTATTGATTTTGAGGTTATTGTGTTATTGAGAGGGCCGACAAGATGGGATTTTTCTTTATAAGTAAATTTCTATTTTGTGGTGGTTCCCTTAAAACTTTGTTATTCTATATGTTTATAGGATATATATATATACCATGTTGTGTTCCTCATATGTGGTTTTTTCTAACCCCATTACAGTTTACTCTTTTACTTTGTCAATTTGGATTTTTTCCTATACCATCATCATTTCACTACGGTATTGGGTGTTGTGTCATAGTCTTATAATTTCCTAATTTCCAAAAAATTGAAACCCCCATAGAACCCTATCACCCTTCATTACGTTTTTATTGATATCATAGATAAACCTAGGATATTTTAGCAGTCCTTTTACACTATCCTTGTGAGATCTGATTCATAACATCCAAATATTGATTATTATGCATTCTATGGTGATTCAATTCCTTTCTTTCACATATTTCCCATTTACTCGTTCCAAAGAACATTGTGCATGGGGAAGGTTGACGGTTTAAGAGATGTGGTGGATTGAGATTGATATAATGTCTTTTCTTCTAGGTTATTGATCTATCATTGTTGTTATATACATCTAGATTATGTATGATCATGATCTTATCCAAACATGATGATTTGGGATGATTTGTTTTATGTAAGGGAAGCTCATTATCTCCCAATTTCTGTTTATGTGTAGGCATTTCATGCTTTTGAAATCCATTGGGTGCATATTAATTTTTAGATTAATAGATATTATTAATTGGATTAATTAATGTTATTTTAATTTAGCGTAATCATATATATTAATAGTGTTCTTGAAACTTATTATTATCATAATGGTTTTTTAACCTTGAAAAATATAATGGTTGTTGAGAAACACGTTTCTTCTATGTTTACTCCAGATTAAGAATATGTTTATTGTGATTATTTTATTAAGAGTTTCGTATAATATAGTAAGGAACCAAACATTTGAATAATATTTGTTTCCTAAATTTTGTGTTATTTCATTTTATACTAAACAAAACTATATCCCATAATTAATTAAGTGAGCAAAATTAAATGATAATATTGTGTTTCGAATGTTATATGATTGTAGGTCAATATAACAATAGAAAACTAAACTCTATATGTTACAATTTTACTTTATAAGTACAAGTGATTTTGGATAAAATAGAAATAAGAGCCGATGGCCTCATCCAGTAGACTCGGGCCGTACGAAGCCCATCTACTAGAGCTTCAGAAGGAGTTATCATCTCTGGTCTTTCCTCCTAACCAATACCATGTTGAGCTTGAATATGTAAAGCTTGAATGAAATTGCCTAAGGGTTATGTTCAAGCTGATAAAAATCACCACTTGGTCAAATTTTCTGAGCATCCTCAAAATTCTATCACCATAGCACACCTTATACTTAGGACCTATGCAGGTGTTATAAGGGGATATGTAACGGGGCCTTAGTTAATTTTTGTAATCTCTTAGTATAAATAAAATTGTTATTTCTTATTATTGTAAAATTTGTTATTTTTAAATGTCCATATAAATATCGGATGAATATTATTGATGATTTTGGAATAGGGAATTTTAAAATATTTATGTAATCATTAAATAATTAATAATGTGTAATTATTTTCATAAAATGGTTTGCCACAGTTATGGCCACTAAGAAATTTAGAGTCTAATAAGATCAATATAATTATTATAAAATAGTAATGTATGAATAGTAATATACACTTATGAATAGTAATGAATATTAAATTGTCCAAAAAATAGAAACTTCTCCAATGAATGTATAAATTTAATTTAGACATCTTAAAAGTAAAAAAATGGTCATAATATAAGTATTGGTATTTTTCAATGTCATAAGTATTTTAATTGCAATTTTATAATTAATTTAATAATATTAAATTAAAATTTATTTTTATAAAATGTAATCAGAAATTGATTCTTTATTTTCTCATGGTTATACGATAATTATATGGTACTTTACATACTTTAACATGGTGTTACAAAATGAGTTATAGATTTAAAGTTGTTTATTTGGAATAAATAATGATTTTATTTAAAAATTAAATAAAAAATTATTTATAAAACTATTTTCATAAAATGGAGTACATTTTTTGAATTATGGGAATCAATATTAGGTTATGGTCAATTTTTGGGATTTTTCTAAAACCGTTGAATTTTCAGAGAATAGTAAAAATACAATTTTGAGTTTCGGGTGTTTAATGTCATCATTGATAATGTAATAATGATGTAATAATTAAGGTGAAATTTTGAATAGTAGGATATTTTATGAGGTATCCCATGTGGGTAATACCATGGCCAAATTCATGGGCAAGCCCATGGTTTTGCAAATACCACAGATCAAGTGTCTCTTCGAAATTAAATATATATTTTCTCACTTTTCTTATATATAGCAAGCCATTCCCTTGTTCATTTCATTCCTAAACACTCCCAAATGAATTTTTAGTCATTTTACCTTCCATGGAGTCCTCCAACGTTTCCCTCAATCACCTCTATGGTCCCAACTTCAAAAATTGAATGTTACTCTTCAAGGTAAAAGAACCTTCCTCCATCCTTTTTAGTCATGATTTCCTTTATGTTATATCTTCCAGTTTCCATATTCTTATTTCGGGATATGTTATTATATATTCTTATTACTATTCATTTCATTTCCAATTGACTAGATACCCTTTATTCTCTCATCAATTTAATTTATGAATTTTTAAGTGATGCTGTTAGGCTGTATAATGTTCATTAAAGAAATTACATCTTCTCTTTTCTTTCAAGTTTCATTTCCTTACGACATTTCCTTTAAATATCCATAACATGATCTTATTTCTTTTCATTCTTTTCCCATACTGTATTTAGAATTTTTTATGACTAGTTGAATCTTGTCCCCTCTCTTTTCAATGTTTTCTAAAACCATGGTATATAGCCATTCTGCTACAGAATTTTTGACTAATAATATCTTACTTTTTCTCAATAAATTCCCTTGAATTAATTATGTTAATACCCAAATCTATTTTTATTTCAAATGGTAATCATAAAAATATAAAATTTATTGATTTTATTATGAAATTTACAAAAATACGACCCTCAATACCTTTATATGAGTTATAGATGACATAATAATTAAGATTTTAAGAACTTTTAAAACATCATGATTTCGAAGTGAACCCCATTATTTTTACTGTTTATGGGTTATTTGTGATTTTTTTTATTATGATCTATGTGGATCACATGAATATAAATACATATTAAGGGTGTGCCCTGATGGAACTCAAATGCTTTGGGTAAGGAATTTAATCTCTAGAGATGAAATGTTTCATGATACCTTAGTGAATAACCATGGTAATTTTTGTGACGCCATAGGGATGAACATTGATAATATGTTCATGAATGTATAAATTAAATGTTTTGGCCACATATTCATGTTATGATTCATTTTATTTTCATTATTAAATGCCTCTACTACAATTTATCATGTCTTTATGTTTTTAAAATGTTCTCATTGATATCACAGGTAAACTGATTTTCCTATTAACCATTACGGGGACTTCTGTTCACCCTTTCCAATGAAGTATGTCTCCAGGTTTTGAGATGCAGAAATTGTACATAGTATTAACATATCAATAATCCTTTCAAGTGGATTAGAAGTGTTTTTTATTTTTTTCATGTATATTGTTCCCAATTTCTAGGACACTAGACTTCAAATATCCTTTGTTAGTAAAATTTAATGTAAAGTTATGTAATAAAAAAGGGGGATGACATAGTTGGTATCAAATTATAGTTTCATTATTTTAGGTAATTATTATTTTAAAAAATTAAGAATAACCCTATATAAAATATTTAATATATATCTAGTTTTTGGTATTTTGGTTAGTATTGAGTAAGTGGTTTACCAAGAAAATACATCCTTGTCTGGATATTAGAAGGTAGCGGTGGATCTGTCATAGATGTATCTAGGGGTGAAAACCCTGACAAAGAGTTTTCGTCTTGACCTGGGGTATCCTGTAACATGACAATGGTCCTTGCTGCACTCTTGGTTACTAATATTTCGAGGGATATGCTTGGATAATCATGAGGGTTTTAAGAATAATTATGAAGGATTTAAAGGAAATGTAATTGTTTAAATCATGAAGTTTCATGACATAAAATCATTTATAGTTAAAAGATTCATAAATAAAATAATCTTCTCACTGGGGTTGTATTCTTTTTAAAAATGACTGGAAATAAGAGGAATCATGCAAATTATAACAACAATGGACCATGTGCCGACGACCCTCCGATGGAATCCAAAATGGAAACATTCATTCAAATGATGAACCAATAGACTTAAGTTATGGGAAATAACATGAATCAGGATGAGAGACTCATTTCATTTTCAAGGGAACTACTTTATGTTGAATCAGCCATTAATCAAAAACCACCATCCTTCTGTGGATCTATCGTCCGATTGATTGCTGAACAGTGGATCAGCTCTATCGAGATGACCTTTTCTGTTCTCCTCTTTTCTGAACAAGAGAAGGTTACAAAGGTTGTTTATCGTTTAGAGGGATAAGATGAAAAGTGGTGGGAACTGATTAAAAACCCATGGACAAGAGTGGATGTTGAAGCTATGGAGTGGGCTGAGTTCAAAGGGATATTATTCAAAAGTATTTTTTTCGATCAATTTGAACAATAATGGAGAACGAGTTTCTCGAGCTAAAGAAGAAGGTGAATGAATCAGTGGGATTCTACGAGTTGTTATTTAAAGGGATTTCACATTACACCTCTATATTTTTCGAGGATCCAAATTTTAAGGTTTATAGATTATTCGGTGCACTGAGACCTCATCTGTAGAAGAATGAACCCCCCAGATATTATGATAACAATGAGGAGATCATGAAAATTACAATGAAAGTCGAACTGGTGTTTGGTGAGACACAATGGTCTAATAAAACTAATTCCAAGAAATGATTTATGGATCCATTCAAAGGGAGGATATTCAATCAGGGAAGAGGAGGCAAGCATGTACAACATCCCACTTGAAATAAATGTGGGGAAAAGCAGTCATGGAACTGTATTCTCATGAGCGGGAAGTGCTAAAAGTGTGGTAGAGATGGAAATATTGCGCAGAATTGTCATAGTGAGGTGGAGACACAACTTCCCAACAATAATGAAAAGGGGAAGATGGTGAATGTCCAACCTGATTCCCAATTCTATATGTGTTGACAACTTCGGAACTTTCCCAATCGTTATCCAAATCTTAGGGCAGTGGAGGTGAATCACCATCATCATCAGCAACATCCAGGGGAACAAGGTCATAATTTTTCATTCAATACGACTGAAGTTGAAGAAAAAAATTATGTGGTGGTACGTGCTCTTGTTGTTCTCTCAAACCCAGAAATTACATTGTTTGATTCATGTTCTATTCATTCCTTTATTTTGTTCATGTTTTATAAGAATTTATAATAAAACTCTGATTTTCCAAAAGTTGAGTTATCTATCAAGACTCATGGTGGGATTATCCATGCATCATCAATGTTTAGAAACTATAGTACTTACTTTCGTTAGCACAATTATTTCGCAAATCTAGTAGTCATTCGCATTCTAGAATTTGACATTATACTAGGGATGGATAGGGTCTCAAAGAATAATGCTAATATCAAAAGCCTAAGCAAGGAAATGTCATCAATCTTGAATGGAAAACCTACATTTATCATCTAAGGAGAGATTAATCTACCAGATATTAATCTAGAAGAACCTCTTATGTACTTATTTCTGTTGTTTATTAGTGAAGAAGAAGAAGTAGATGAGTGTTTGAGTATGGAAAATGTCCCTATCATCCAGGAATGTGTTGATATATTTCTAGAGGAGTTACCCAGACCTCCCCTAGAAAGAGAGGTAGATTTCACCATTGAACTTGTACGTAGATCACAACAGATATCAAAGACCCAGTATGTATTAGAAAATGTGGAGTTGGAGGATTTATAGAAACAACTCCATGATATTTTGGATACGGATTTTATCCAACAGAGTGTGTCTCCTTGGGGAACACCAGTTCTCTTTGTGATGAAGAAGGATGGATCAATGCAGCTATGCATTGATTATTGAGAACTTATCAAAATCACAGTGAAGAAAAAACACCCTCTTCCAAGAATTGATGAATTATTTGACCAACATTGTGGGACTAAAATCTTCTGTAAGATTGATCTTCGGTTTGTTTATCATCAATTGAGGGTGAAAAAATAAGATATTCAAAAATCTGCCTTCCAATCAAGATATGGCATTATGAGTATGTTGTTATGCCCTTCACAATGACCAATGCACCTACTATTTTAATGGAGTTGATGAATAGAGTCTTTAAAGAATACTTTGATAAATTTGTAGTAGTTTTTATTCATGATATTATGATATATTCCAAAAGTCGTGAGGAGCATGGGGATAATCTAAAGGTTATCTTTCAAACTCTACAGAAGAGGATTATTTTTAAGAAGTCTTGCAAATGTGAATTCTGGTTACAACAAGTTTCTTTCTTGGAGAACATTTTAACCAATGAAGAAATCATAGTTGACCCTACAAGACAAAAGTTGTTGAGGTGTGGCCTCATCCTACAACAATAACTGAGATTCATAGTTTCTTTGAATTAGAAGGATATTATAGGAGATTTTTGAAAAAACATTTCACATATTTCTTATCCTTTAACAAAGTGAACTTGAAAAGGGTTCATATTCATCTGGACAATGGAGTGTGAGGAATGATTCCAATAGCTGAAGAAGATATTGGTTACCATAACCATGTTTACATTTTCATCAAGTGGAGATGGATTTGTTATTTTTAGCAATGCATATCTTTAATGGATTGGGTGATTCCTCATGAAAATTGTCATGTCCATTACTTATGAATCTCGATAGTTGAAGAGTCATGAGCATAACTATCCTACGCATAATCTGGAGATAGCTGCAGTGGTTTTTTCTCTGATGATATGAAGGAACTATCTTTATGGGGAGAAATTTGATATAAACACAGAGCATAAAGCCTGAAGTATATTTTCACACAAAATGATTTGAACATGAGACAGAGTGGATGGTTTTAACTTCTCAAAAACTATGTTTTTAATTAATTATCATCCCAGAAGAGCAAACAATGTCCCTGATGAATTTTTCAGGTAAGACCCAGTTTTTCTTTCTAGGATGAGGATTTAATGAAATCTTTTGATCAATGACATAGTAAATCTGGACATGAGAATTATAAGGGATGTGACATCATCAACCCAAACCAAAATAATTTCTCAACCGTTATTACTAGAGAAGTTCAAGAAATAAAAAAATAAGATCCTTTGTTACTAAAGATGTGTTGCGTCTATGAAGGATGGGAAGTTTACTGAGTTTAATGTTCATCATGAAGGACTAATGAAATTTCATACTGGACTATGTGTTTTATCTATTCCAGAAATAATGAAGGATTTGATGAATGAATCTCATAACTCTACTTTCTCTATACATAATGGAAGCAAAAAAATGTGTAAGGACAATCGTGGTCAATATTGGTGTGATAATATGAAAAGGAATATTTTTTACTACACTTCATGGTGCCTATAATGTTAGTAAGTGAAGGCTAAGCGACAACATCCTAATGGTGTATTGAATCCACTACCCATACCATCATGGAAGTGGGACAATATCACTATGGACTTCGTCAATGCTCTCATAAGAACATACAAAGGAAACAATTTGATATGGGTAAATGTGGATTATCTCACCAAGAATTCTCATTTTATCTCAATTCGGGAATATTTCCCTCTTGATCAACTTGCCATTATTTACATGAATAAAGTGGTAAGGATTCTTGGAGTTCCACTTACTTTCGTATCTCATTGCGATCCAAGGATGACATCAAAATTTTAGAAATGTCTTCAACATGCTCTGAGCACTGAATTGAATTTTAGTATGGCCTATCACCCCCAAACCGATGGCCAATATTAAAGGCCAATTCAAACACAAGAGGATATGTTGAGAGCTTTCACAATGGAATTTAATGGGGGATGGGGTCAACATCTCCGTTTAGTTGAGTTCTCTTACAAAAACAACATCCACTCAATCATTCAAATTGAATCATATGAAGCTCTATATGGTAAGAGATTTAGAACTCATACTTGTTGGCATGAATCTGGTGAGAGAATGCTTCATGGGTCAGATATTGTGCATGAGATGACATAAAGGGTCCATTCCATCCAACTACACATTAAGGCTGCTCAGAGTCAGCAAAAGAGCTATGTCGACAACCGTTGAAGGGACTTGTAGTTTGATGTTGGTGATAAAGTTATTCTTTAAATTTCAACATGGAAGAGGGTCCTGAGGTTTGAGAAGAAATATAATCTCAACCATAGATATATTTCCCCTATGAAAACATTGATCACGTAAGACCAGTGGCCTATTTGCTTGAAATTCTTCCAAATCTAGCACAAGTTCATGCTGTCTTCCACGTATGCCTCTTGATAAAGTACATACCAGACCCTTCGCATGTAAAAAATTCAGAGGTGGTACAACTATAACATGACTTCTATTACAAGGAGCAGTCGATAGAGATATTGGATCGTAGAGAAAAGTTTCTACGCAACAAGACTACCCACCTTGATAAGGTGTCCTGGAAGAACAAGAAATAAAAAATATCCACCTGGGAACCCGAGGAGTCTATGAGGCAGAAGTACCCACAACATTACATTTCTTAGGATATGAGTTAGAATTTTTGGGAGATATATCTTTAAGGGTGGTAGAATGTAACAAACAGAACATTTGAATAAAATATTTTACCTAAATTTGTGTGTTAATTCATTTTATACCCCACAAACCCATATCCATTAATTAATTAAGTGAGTATAATTAAATGAGACTGTTGGGTTTTGACTGTTATATGACAGTTGGTCAATATGACTATTGGTCAATATGACTTTTGGAATCTAATCTCATTACATTACAATTATTGGTTTCAAATACAAGTGATCATTGTTCATAAATAAATGAAGAGTCAATGGCCTCATCCAGAAGACATAGGCCATACGAAGCCCATATTCCACAGCTTGGGAAGGAGGTAGCATCTCTGGTCTTTTCTATGGACCAAGCCCAAGCTGAGCTTCAACAAGAAAATATTGAATAAAATCACATAATGGAAAATTTCAAGATGATAGAAACCACCACTCGGGAAATGTTGTCCAAGCTGCCCCAAGTTTCTATCACCACATAACTCCTTACACTTAGGTCATGTGCATGTTTTATAAGGGGATATATAATGGGGCCTTAGATACTTATTCAAATCCAATGGTATAAATAAAATTTTTATCTCTTATTATGGTAAACTTTGAGATTTTCAAATGAGTGGATAAATATGGGATAAATATTATTTTTGTTTTAGGAAAAGGATATTTTAAAATATTTATGTTATCTTTAAATAAATAATAATGTAAAATTATATTCAAAAAATGGTATTTTAAAATTGTGACCAATATGAAATTTAGAGTCTAATAAAATCAACATATTTTTGGTGAATAGTTCTGTATGAATAGTGATATATCCTTATGAATTGTTATGAATATTAATTAATAGTACATAGGAAAAAAATAGATACCTTACCCATAAATTTATAAATATAATTTAGTCATCTTAAATGTGAATAAATTTTCATAATATAAGTATTGGTATTTTTGTATGTCATTAATATTTTAACAGCAATTGTATGATTAATTTAGTAATATTAAATGAAGTTTTTTTTATAAAATTTATCATAAAATGATACTTTATTTTCGTATGGTTATACGATAATTTTATGGGACATTGATTACTTTTTCAATGTGTTAAAAATTGTTTTATAGATTTTATAACGACCCATACATTACATACATTTTTAATACTTCAAAATTGAAGCATACTTGTTACAACATATAACAAAATCATGGAAAGGACCGTATAGGTATAGTGTCTTTAGAAACTAGAAAACATAAACAACTGGTTTATAAAGCATCTACACTGTCTCCCATTTATTTCATCATATCTATAGTCCCTTTTGGCATATCTTACTTAATAACCTTCTTCCTGACCTGGGGAAAAAAAATACAAAAGGGTGAGCTCAAATGCTCAGTAAGGGTAAACAAAAGAAATATCAATCACATCATATTCATAAGAACATAACATTTTGGAAATCTTAACCTGCAAAAGAGAGCATAATTTCATAACACGGGATAAATCATAATAGTGAAATGTAATCACAGTAATCATAACATAAAACATGAATCTTTGTGGCGTACACACATAATCATAGAGAATCATTTCTTATTAGTCAAGACTCATTTCCAAGACTATCTTAGTGGACAAAGTCCATTTCTGAACCGATTTCACTCCTCATTTCAGTCCTGTTTCACTGAACCGGTATAACCTACCGTCCAGCCATGTCTATCTCATGAGATATAAAATCTTTACCCAGTGCATTATTGGGAGATACAGGTCCCACCCATCTCATAATGATACCATTCATATGTGTGCCACAAAATCATAAATCAGACATCATTGCATAACTCATGTAATAAAAATGGGATTCTTAAACAACATGACATCATAAAAAATTCATATAATATAAAGGAATTCATAAAAATAATTCCATCATAGCATAATCTAATCAATGTAATAATAGGGATAGAAACAGAACCCTATATTATCTTAGATGGAATATAATTTTGATAAAACACTTGAACTCCATTCATGAGGAAAATATCCTTTCTACTTCAAAAACATTTTCCTTTCTTTACATTTCATACAATTCTAAACTAAAAGAAGATGATTAAAAATAAACTTGAAAACATGTAAAAAAATCTTCTTGGAAATAATGTTTTAAAAATCCATTCATGTCGTATAAGTTAAAAAAACATTCTTCTCGTACTTTTTTCGGAAAAGTCAAAAAGTACCTCGTACGGAAAATGACAAAAGATTCATTTCATATCTTTTACTAAAAACTCACCGAAGGGTAAAATTGGATATAAAAAATTGTATATGGATAGAAATAATATTACATATTGAGGAAACATGGATGTGGATGATAAAATACACCCTAGTAAATACCAAAGTATAAACAATCTCGGATAAAAATGAGATTGTGATATTTCCCTTAACATAGGTCCGATATGCTTTGTACGTGTCTGAAACTCCTGTATAATGATTTAAATAATGTTATTGACTTATTCCAGAATCATACATATTTTTATGATTTCATATATTGTCATATTCTTAGCTTCTTAGTAGTAATATTTCATTGCTACTTGCTATTCAGGTGTTTATAACTTTTTGTTCTTTTGCGTTTTTTGTCGAATATATTCTTATTCATCTATTTAGGTTATAGATTCCTAATTTCCAGAATTTTTTTAGTGTAATATATATCATATTCATTCATTCAATTCATTTATATAATCATTATGCAATGAAGATCATGTTGAACGAGTCGCATCACATCGTGGAGACGGTATTCCGTACGTACGCACGAGTGATGATATCGTTCTTATGATCGTGGAATTGTATTGGAGTGTATGTATACTATTTCAGAATCAATATAACATTATATTAGTCATATATAGTCATTATTTACACCATTATACCCAACCAAGTAAGCTGGTGGTGGAAAATAGATTACACCACGGTGTGGAGACGGTATTCCGTACGTACGCACGCACGGTGATTTCTTTTTCCGTAGAATGGATAGATGGTGAAATAGGGTTTTTTCATACTTATAATAACATATCCGTATATGAGTGATACTGATGTTATTACTTCATAATGAAACAACTAAAGAAGAATAAGTGGAAGAAGAAATAAATATGAAAGAATCGGTAACAGACATTACCTCTTCTTTGAAGTGCTTCTTTGTGACCTCCTTTTAGGGCACTAAAATAGGTCTTTGAAGAAGACCAGAACCTATAGTATGTTTCTAGGGAAGTGGAGAGGAGAAATATTCAGGGTTGTTTCGATCATGAATGCTCAATGTGGTGTGAGAAAGTGGGGGAGGAGGTGCCCTTTTATAAAGGAGGAGAGGGGCACCTTTGGAATAACTAAAAATATTATTTTATTATAAAGTCAAATTCGGTTTTTAATAGCTCCAAATTGATATATTTCTAAGATAAGGTGGGTAGGGGTCGAAATCCTCTCATACAATAGAATTTATTCACGTTTAGGTATCAATGTTAACCTTATCATTTAGATTTAAATTTAAGCTAGATAATTTAACTTTTACCGTGTCTTCTTCTTTTCTTATACTATAAGGTTAATAAACTCACTATATCAATCCAAACGAACCCCAAGTTGTTTTTTATTAAAATATATAACCTTTTATAAGTAATTTGGCCAATCCTTTGATTTTTAGGAATAAAATAACAATTGATAATATGATATTTTTTTTAAAAACTATTTTATGTCAATTTTGACACTATTTAGTAATTGATTTTTGTGAAAATCGTAAAAGAATTATTAGTTCTAATTCAGTTACTTAAATCAATAATAACATGTCATAGAAAATTAGTGGAATTCATAAAAAGTCTCAAATTACATTTATTTGTGTATTTATAACATCAATTATTTCAATATTTCATTAATAAGATAATTACTGCATTATCTTTGTGTCATAAATAAATTAGCTTATTTAAAGTCTAAAAATTAAAAATAAAATATACTTATGTAGGAAATATTTTTATCTTTCTAATTAATACTTATAGTAGAATTTTTCTTATGTATAACCCCATATTAAAAATGACTTACTTATTAAACGTTGATTCTAACTATTTTAACCCTTCTTTAAATAAATTAAAAATAAATGTCCTAATATAATCCAAGTAGGCCTAAATGGTCATATTTCATTCCTAAGGTTTTTTTTGGTCTAATTACACATGTCCAATAGAATTATGACATGTGTTAGGGTAATAATAATATCATTTTTACCCTTAATTACCCGATTTACTTTTAATCGTGGTAAATAAATATAAAAAGTTGTTATTCACCAAAAATTACTTTCATCTCATTGAACCAAATTTTAGTCCTTGATATTAACTGTGTCTCTTGGATTTTCGAAATTCCACTCACAGAAGCAGTAAAATTGCGTTTTATGAAAAATTCAGTTTTTTTAACTACCACTTAGTGGTTTCACTATTCATCAAAAATTGAAAAGTTTTCAGAAAAATACCAAAATTTCACCCTAGGATAATTTCGATATTCCGAATCCAAAAATGAAGTCCATTTTGAAAAATTAAATTTATAAAATTTCAAAAAGTGTTTATTACTATTCATAAAGGCTAGTTTTAATAATATTTTATTAGCATATCATTGTTTAGTGAAACTCGGTATTACGTACGACGCAAGCTATCGAGGAAGGTTCCGATTTCGTGAAAGCAATCCAAGAATGTTTTGTGTGTATAAAAAGATTCCTTTGATGATTTATATAACATAAAAGTCTCAGGTGTTACATTCTACCCCCCTTAAAATAAATTTCGCCCTCAACATTTGTCACTTTGTAACAAACTGATGAGGATACCTCTCCCTCATCATATCCTAAAGCTCCCATGTAGATTCTTATAATTGGTGGTTCCTCCATAAAACTTTCACCAAGAGAGTGGTCTTGTTTCATACGACTTTTTCTCTATGATCCAGAATCTCTGTCGGCAGTTCTTCATAAGAAAGATCTTGCTCCAGCGGTACAACCTTTGAGCTGAGTACATGTGAAGGATCAGGTATGTACTTTCTCAGGAGAGATTCATGGAACACATCGTGCACTTGAGAGAGATTCTGTGGAAGCGCCAATCGGTAAGCTACCTTCCCGACATGATCTAGTATTTCTAAAGGACCGATATATCTAGGGCTCAACTTCCCCTTCTTTCAAAATCTCATGACCCTCTTCTAGGGAGATATTCGTAAGAACACTTTATCACCCACTTCAAACTCTAGATCTTTTCATCGGTTGTCGGCATAACTTTTCTGTCGACTCTAAGCTGCTCTTATGTGTTGTTGAATAGATCTAACCTTTTCTGCCATTTCATCAACGAGATCAAGTCCTAATAGCTTTCTTTCCCCAACTTCATCCCAGCAAGTTGGAGTCCTGCATTTCTTTCCATAGAGAGCTTCATAAGGAGCTATCCGAATACTGGAGTGAAATATATTATTATAAGAAAATTCCACCAAAGGTAGGTGTTGATCCCAACCACCTTTTAAATCCATAGAGCAAGCTCTAAACATATCTTCTAGAGTTTGAATTGTTCCCTCAGACTGACCGTCTGTCTGAGGATGATAAGCAGTGCTGAAACTCAACTCTGTATCCAGATTATGCTGAAGACTTTTCCCGAACTTTTAGGTAAATCATGGATCCTGATCAGATATAATAGAATGTGGTACTCCATGCAATCTTACCCCTTCCTTTACATATATCCTGGCAAGCTGATCCAGAGAGAAATCCTCTCTAATAGCAATGAAGTGTGCAGACTTGGTAAGACGATCAACTATAACTCAGATAGCATTATTTCCTTTGGATGTTTTAGGATGTCCTATGACAAAATCCATAGTGATGCTTTCCCATTTCCATTCGGGTATGGGTAATGGTTGTAACATCCCCTTAGACTTCTGTCTCTCAGCTTTAACTTGGTGAAAAACCAAGCATCGAGAGACATATTCATCAACATCTGTTTTCATGCCATCCCACCAGAAGTAATCTTTCAGGTCCCTATACATCTTCGTGCTTCCAGGATGAATAGAGAATGAAGAACTATGAGCCTCATCCAGCAGCTCCTTCTTTAATTCGGGGATGGGAGGAACAAAAACCCGATTCCTGAACTTTATTATCCCATCACAATCAAGGTTGAATTCAGGAATATTTCCCAACTTCTTTTGTAACTCTACATCTTCTTTCTGCACCTCTTTAATCTTCACATGTATAGATGGCTGAACATTCATTTGAGAAAGATATGATTTTCCCCCTTCCATTATAATTCCAAGATCCATACTTTGTAAATCTATAAATATTGGATCTTTTGTGATCCTCATCATGGATAAACTGGCTTGGTCTTGTCGACTTAATGCATCTGCCACCTTGTTTGCTTTCCCTGGGTGGTAATGGATTGAGCAGTCATAGTCCTTAATCAGCTCCAACCATCTTCTTTGACGCATATTCAGCTCCTTTTGTGTGAAAATATACTTTAAACATTTATGATCAGTATAAATGTCACACCTTTCTCCATAAAGATAATTCCTCCAAATCATTAATGCAAAGATTACCGCAGCTAACTCCAAATCTTGTGTTGGGTAATTTTTCTCATAGATTTTCAACTGTCTTGAGGAATAAGCTATCACCATATCATTTTTCATAAGAACACACCCCATTCCCTTCTTGGATGCATCACTATAGATCACAAAACTTTCTCCACTACAAGGCAGTGTGAGCACAGGTGCACTGGATAACCTTCTTTTCAACTCCATGAAATTCTCTTCACATTCTTCTGTCCAAACAAACTTAACTCCATTCCGAGTCAACTTGGTGAGTGGATTAGATAATCGTGAAAAATCTTTCACAAAACATCGATAATATCCTGCCAAACCAAGAAAACATTGGATCTCGATTACTGTTGTTGGTCTCGACCATCTTTCGATAACCTCTGTTTTTTGCTGGATCCATAGATACCCCCTATTTTGAGATTATGTGACCCAAAAATTAAACTTTTTGAAGCCAAAATTCACACTTTGTAAATTTGACATAATGCTTCTCCTTTCCCAGGGTCTTCAATATAATTCTCAAGTGATCTTCATGTTCTTCCTTGCTCTTTGAATAGACAAGAATATCGTCTATAAAGACTACCAAAAATTGATCATGATATTCACTAAAGACTATATTCATCAGATCTATGATGATAGCAGGGGAATTAGTAAGACTAAATGGCATCACTATAAATTCATAGTGTCCATACCTTGTACGGAATGTCGTCTTCGGTATATCATCCCTTTTGACCCTTAATTGATGATACCCAGAACGAAGATCAATCTTGGAAAAGTATTGAGCTCCATGTAGTTGGTCAAATAAGTCATCAATGCGTGGGAGAGGATATTTGTTCTTGATAGTGATCTTGTTAAGTTCTCGATAATCAATGCAGAGTCTCATTGATCCATCTTTCTTCTTAACAAACATTACAGGTGCTCCCCAAGGTGATGCAATAGGGCGTATGAACCCCTTATCAAGATTCTCTTGGAGTTGCTTCTTCAATTCATGCAACTCAATTGGGGCCATTCTATAAGGTGTCTTTGAAATAGGCAAAGCACCCAGTACGAGTTCTATTGAAAACTCAACTGCACGATTTGGTGGAAGACCCGGTAATTCCTCCGGAAAGACATCATCAAACTCCCGTACAATGGGCATATTATTAATCGTGAGTTTCTCAACAACCATTTGAGATAAATAACCCTCATTTAGTGGAATCAAGACCCATAAGATGGAAGAAATTTCCACTGGAAGGTTATGTTCATCCTTGCATCGATAGATGATCATAGATTGATCTGGAATATGAAATGTGACTTCCCTTCTTTGGAAATTGATATGAGCTCCATATAAAAAAAGCCAATCCATGCCAAGAATCACATCAGATTCCACTATAGGAAGGATCAAAATATTTGCATAAAGCACATTCCCACAAACTTCAATCAAGGAAGAATTATAAACTTTTGATGCGACTGTTGTGCCATTAGGTGTTGTCAAAGCTAACTCAACGTCAAATTGTTGAGGTAATACAGTGATACCCTTAGAAAATTCTTCATAAATAAAAGAGTGGGTGGATCCATAATCAAATAAAACATTTTCTACTTTAGAGTGGATGGTAAGTGTACCTTTCACCACATCATTATCGTACTCCACATCGCTGATAGAAATTGCATTTGACTTTCCTTTGACATTAGCCTTATGATTTTGTGGATGTAGATCATCATAAAAAACCCTTGGATTAGGGAATTTATTTGCATAATGCCCCATCTCCTTGCACTTGAAACATTGAAGTGTATTAGGTTCATTCTGTGTGTCCCTTCCTTTGTTTGCATCATTAGAAATATTCTTCCCATTATTGTGGCATTCAAATTCCCGATGACCTTCCATTCCACATTTGAAACATTTACTTGTCCCTTTAAGACAACTCCCTCCATGTTTCTTTCCACACTTTGAACATAAGGGAAAACTCATCTTTTTTTCAGTGTGCTCTTTAGATTTTACTTTGAATTCCATTTTCCTCTTCTTATCAAACCCATATGACTGATGGGTTTCTCTAATCTCCATCTAAGCTTTGACAGCACATCGAACGATATCCACGTAGCTATTGAAGTCCCTTATGGTTGAGGCCCTTCGAAGACTTGGTTTTGAGCCACTAAAGAATCGATCGATCTTAATCTCAGGTGGGATAATAATACCAGAACTGTACCTTGCAAGTCTTGTAAAATTTGCTTCATAGGTACCAACAGATTTAATCATCCTTTTTCTACAGTTCAAGAAACTATTTCTCCATCTTTTTTCGGAGAATACGAGGGAAGTACTTATTAAAAAATAAGATCTTGAACTCGTCCCATTCCATTGACTCAATTTCATCCCTTTGCCTCGTATTCTTAATAATAATCCACCATTGATCAGCATCAACTTCCAAACGATACACTGCTGAGATGAATTTATCATGCTCAGAACATTGAAGAAATGAAAATATATTTTCAGTAGTACTAATCCATTGTTCAGCAACTAATGAATCAGTAGACCCACTGAATGAAGGTGGACGCTGTCTCATGAAGGATTCAACAGAATGTTGCTCCTTCCTTTTCTCGTTTGGATGTCCTGCATGATTCATAGCTTGAGAAAGTTGTGTGAGCATGGCTACAAGATTTTGCATTCCAGCTCCCATAACGTTTGGTAGCTCAGGGGGACAATCATTGTATTGCCCGTCGCATTCCACATTAACACGGTTCTTTCGAGTTCCAGCCATTGACTAAAACCAAGAAGAATAGTGTGAGCAACACTAATTATAATAGGAAAACCACATAATCAAGAATAAATTTTCACACTTAAGGTCTTATCCCAGGTTATTCATGGCCATTTCTAAAACACTAAGATTGTGTTCTATACATAGACTTATCCTTAGGGTTCTTACTAAGGCTTTCACATCCTAGTTTCCAAAGGTTGACTATACCTTTCCTCTAATACCAACTATAACGACCCATACATTACATACATTGTTAATAATTCAAAATTGAAGCATACTTATTTCAACATATAACAAAACCATGGAAAGAACCGTATAGGTATAGTGTCTTTAGAAACTGGGAAACATAAACAACTGGTTCATAAAGCGTCTACATTGTCTCCCATTTCTTTCATCATATCTATAGTCCCTTTTGGCATATCATACTTAATAACATTATTCCTGACCTGGGGAAAGAAAACATACAAAAGGGTGAGCTCAAATGCTCAGTAAGGGTGAACAAAAGAAATAGAAATCACATCATATTCATAAGAACATAACATTTGGGAAATCATAACCTGCAAAAGAGAGCATAATTTCATAACATGGGATAAATCATAGTAGTGAAATGTAATCACAATAATCATAACATAAAACATGAAACTTTGTTGCGTACACACATAATCATAGAGAATCATTTCTTATTAGTCAAGACTCATTGACAAGACTATTTAGTGGACAAAGTCCATTTCTGAACGGAGTTCACTCCTCGTTTCAGTCCTGTTTCACTGAACCGGTATAACCTACCATTCCATCCATGTCTATCTCATGAGATATAAAATCTTTACCCAAAGAATTGGAGGGAGATATATGTCCCACCCATCTCATAATGATACCATTCATAGGTGTGCCACAAAATCATAAATCATACATCATTGCAGAACTCATGTAATAAAAATGGGATTCTTAAACAACATGACATCATAAAACAATTCATATAATATAAAGGAATTCAAAAAAGTAATTCCATCATAGCATAATCTAATCAATGTAATAATAGGTATATAAACAGAACACTATATTATCTTAGATGGAAAATAATTTTGATAAAACACTTGAACTCCATTCTTGACGAAAATATCCTTTCTACTTCAAAAACATTTTCCTTTCATTACATGTTATACAATTCTAAACTAAAAGAAGTTGATTAAAAATAAACTTGAAAACTAGTGAAGGAATCTTCTTGGAAATAATGTTTTTAAAATCCATTCATGCCGTATAAGTTAAAAAAATATTCTTCTCGTACTTTTGTCAGAAAAGTCAAAAAGTACCTCGTACGAAAAACAACAAAACATTCCTTTCATATCTTTTACTAAAAACTCACTGAAGGGTAAAATTGGATTTAAAAAATTTTAGATGGATGGAAATAATATTACATATTTAGGAAACATGGATGTGGATGATAAAATACACCCTAGTAAATACCAATGTATAAGCAATCTCGGATAAAAATGAGATTGTGATATTTCCCTTACCTTAGGTCCGATATGCTTTGTACGTGTCCGAACCTCCTGTATAATTATTTAAATAATGTTATTGACTTATTCAAGAATCATACATATTTTTATGATATCATATATGGTCATATTCTTAGCTTCTTAGTAGTAATATTTCATTGCTACTTGTTATTGGGGTGTTTATAACTTTTTGTTGTTATGCGTGTTTTGTCGAATAAATTCTTATTCATCTCTTTAGGTTATAGATACCTAATTTCCAGAATGGTATTAGTGTAATATATATCATATTCATTCATTCAATTCATTTATATAATCATTATGCAATGAAGATCATGTAGAACGAGTCGCATCACATCGTGGAGACGGTATTCCGTACGTACCCACGAGTGATGATATCGTTCCTATGATCGTGGAATTGTATTGGAGTGTATGTATACTATTTAAGAATCAATATAACTTTATAATAGTCATATATAGTCATTATTTAGACCATTATACCCATCCAAGTAAGGTGGTGGTGGAAAATAGATTACACCACGGCGTGGAGACGGTATTCCGTACGTACGCACGCGCGGTGATTTGTTTTTCTGTAGAATGGATAGATGGTAAAATAGGGTTGTTTCATACATATAATAACATATCAGTATATGAGTGATAATGATGTTATTACTTCATAATGAAACAACTAAAGAAGAAGAAGTGGAAGAAGAAATAAAGATGAAAGAATCGGCAACGGACATTACCTCTTCTATGAAGTGCTTCTTTGAGACCTCCTTTTAGGGTACTAAAATAGGTATTTGAAGAAAACCAGAACCTCTAGGATGTTTCTATGGAAGTGGAGAGGAGAACTTTGCAGGGGTAGGCCGAGCTTGAAGGCTCAATGTGGTGTGAGAAAGAGGGGGAGGAGGTGACCTTTTATAAGGGAGGAGAGGGGAACCTTTGGAATAACTAAAAATATTATTTTATTATAAAGTCAAATTCGGTTTTTAATAGATCCAAATTGATATATTTAGAAGATAATGTGGGTAGGGGTCGAAACCATCTCATCTAATAGAATTTATACAAGTTTAGGTATCAATTTTAACCTTATCATTTAGATTTAACTTTAAGTTAGATAATTTTACATTTACCGTGTCTTCTTGTTTTCTTACACTATAAGGTTAATAAACTTACTATATAAAGCCAAACGAACCCCACGTTGTTTATTATTAAAATATATATCCTTATCTAAGTCATTTATCTGAACCTTATATTTTTAGGAATAAAATAACAATTGATAATATAATATTTCTTTTAAACACTATTTTATGTCAATTTTGACACTATTTAGTAGTTGATTTTTTTGAAAATCATAAGAGATTTATTAGTTCGAAAAAAGTTACTTAAATAAATAATAACATGTCATATTATCCTATAAAATTATTTCAATTAATAATAAGTCTCAAATTACATTTATTTGGGTATTTATAACATCAATTATGTCAATATTTCATTATTAAGATAATTACTGCATCATCTTTGTGTCATAAGTAAATTAACTTATTTAAATTTTAAAAATTAAAAATAAAATATAATTATGTAGTAACCCTTCTTAGCTTTCTAATTAATATTTATAGTCCAATTTATCTTATGTATAACCCCATATTAAAAATGATTTACTTATTAAACATTGATTTTAACTATTTTAACCATTCTTTAAATAAATTAATAATAAATGTCCTAATCTAATCCAAGTAGGCATAAATGGTCATATTTTATTCCTAAGGTTGTTTTTGGTCGAATTAAACTTGTACAATTGAATTAGGACATGTGTTAGGGTAATAATAAAAACATTTTTACCCTTAATTACCCTATTTACTTTTAACTGTGGTAAATAAAAGTAAAAAGTTAATATTCACCAAAAATTATTTTCATCTCATTGAACCACATTTTAATCCTTGATATTAACCGTGTCTGTCGGATTTTTGAAATTCCACTCACAGTAGCGGCAAAATTATGTTTTATGAAAAATTCAGTTTTTTTAACTTCCACATAGTGGTTTCACTATTCATCAAAAATTGAAAGTTTTCAGAAAAATTCCAAAATTTCACCCTAGGATAATTTCGATATTCCGAATCCAAAAATGAAGTCCATTTTGAAAAATAAAATTTATAAAATTTCAAAAAGTGGTTATTACTATTCATAACAGCTAGTTTTAATAATATTTTATTAGCATATCATTGTTTAGTGAAACACGGTATTGCGTACGATGCAAGCTATCAAGGAATGTTGTGATTTCATGTAAAGCAAGACAAGAAAGTGTTGTGTGTAGAAAACGATTCCTTTGATGATTTATATAACATAAAAGTATTGGGTGTTACAGATTTAATGTTCTCTATTTGGAATAAATAATGATTTTATTAAAATTTTGATTTAATAATATTTAAAAAATTATATTCATTAAATGGAGTGAAGTTTTTAATTCAAATAATCCTTATTAGTATAGGTTAAAATTTTGGGGTTTTTCTGAAACAGTTGAATTTTCGGTGAACAGTAAAATTACAGTTTCGAGTTTCGAGTGTTTAATGACATCATTGATGATGTAATAATTATGTAATCATTCTAGCCGAATTTTGAATATTAATATATGATAAAAGGTGTATCAAGTGGAAAATAATATTGGAATATACCATTGTCAAGCGCTTGGTTTTTTAAATACCATCGATGAGGTGTCCCTTGTAAATTAATTAAATTTTTACTCAATTTTCCTATAAATACCAATTTATTTGATCATTTGTTTCATTCATAAATCTTATTCAATGATCTTATTTTCTTTTACCTCACAATGAGTCCTCCCCTGGTTCTCTAAATCCTTCCAAGGTTCCAACTATCATGCTTTCGAAGTTACTATTCAAGGTAAGGGAACCTTCCGCCCTTTTTTTGGTCAGGATTTTCATTAAGTTATATCATCCAATTTCCATCTTCTTATGTATTGGTATGTTATTATATATTATTATTACTGTCAATTTCATGTCCAAATGATGTTATACCCTTTCTTGTCTCATAAATTTATTTTCTTAATATTTATGTGATGTCGTTATGCTGCCAAATTATCGTAAAAGAAATCACATCTTCTCTTTTCGTTCAAGTGTCATTTTCATATGGTATTTCATTAAAAAAATCCATAACATGAAATTATTTTACTTTATTCTGTAAAAATAATGTATTATGAGTTTTTTATGAGTGGGTGACTCTTTTACCCTCTCTTTTCAAAATTTTTTAAAACTGTTTTATATAGCTGTTATGTAGCATTATTTTCGTTAATAAATCTCTCTCTTTTTCTAAAGAAATTATCATGTATTATTTATATGAAAAACCAAATAAATTTTTTATTTCCAGGTTTATTGATCAATACTTAAAATTTTTCTGTTTTATTATAGAATTTACATACATATAACCCTAACTCTCCTTCTGTGGAGTATAAATGACATAATGATAAATATTTTAAGAACATTTAAAACGTCACAATTTTAAAGTGAACCCCTTTTCTTTTAAACTATATGGGTTATTTATTAAATTTTTTATTATGATATATGTGCCTCAAATGAATATAAAGATATTAAGGGTGTTACCTGATAGCGCTCCAATGCATTGTGTAATGATTTTAATCTTTAGATATGACATGTTTCAGGGTACCTTGGTGAATAACCATAGTCATTTTTATAAACCCTTGGGGATGAACCTTGGTGATATGTTCATGAATGTCTAAATTAAATTTTATAGCAACATATTCAAGTTATTTTCATTATGAAATTTTACTACATCTATTGCTCATTTATTTATGTTTTTTAACAAGTTATTATTGATATCACAGGTAAATTGATTCCCTTATCTACCCTTATTAGGACTTTTGATCACCCTTTACATTGATTACGTCTCTAGGTTATGAGACGCAGTAACTGTGCCTAGGATGAATTTATGATAACGCCTCACAAATGGATTAGAATAATGTTCTGGGTTTTTTTAGGTATATTGTTTTTGATTTCCAAGACACTATACTTTAATGATCCTCTGTTTGTAAAATGTAATGAAAGGTTATGTAATAAAAAGTTAGGATTCCATAAAGATAATGTATAATAAATTATATATGGTTAATGAACTAGTTAACAAATAAAATCTTGAATTTCGTGATATAAACTATGACAAAAAATATATGATATAAAGAAACCCTTTGAAGTGAAATTATATTATATTTGGAAGATTAAATGTGTTGTTTTGCATTAATGTGGTTATTAAGTTTCATTGTGATAAGTGTGGAAATATTTATAGGATTTTAGAAGAGTCGGTGGGGATTAGGTTCATGTGATAATGTGAATAAAATATGGTTGGATTTTTTATCATGGGATGTGATGAGGGTTGATGTGGAGTGATCAATTTATGAGATTTTTCCATGAAATTGCTGTGATGACATTGTTTTGTAGTGGTGTTTTTTTGGAATATTTTGTGATGTGGAAATGGTAGATTTGATGTATAGACATGTTGCAGGGTATGCTTTTTTATCTTCCATATTAACCGTGGAATGAATTTTAAATATTTAATATGAAATATAATGGGTTGAAATCTTTGTGAGGAAAAAATTCATAAATTAATTGATAATTATGCAAATTATAGGGATCAAATATTAAAAGTGTGATTTTTTTGATTTTGGGTGGTAGTTGAGCATTGTGATGCATTAGTTGTAGAAGGGGATAGTGGATGAGTTCATAAGACATTCTAGTGGTATTATGTAACATGCTTGTTCTCTAGTTATGAACCCATAATTTTGGATTCTAGGCTATCTTCATATCATTTATCATATGTTATTTCTATACATGCTCCACCCAAATAGGATAAACTTACCAACACCCAAGGGTTTTGGGTTCTGAGTGTTTTTATCAATATCGATTATGGTTGGGAAATATATGGAGAGATATCCCCTCTTCAATTCTCTTCCTCCATCCATAGTGATGATAATTGGTTATTGATGAAGATCACCCAGTGACAACAAATTGGAGTAGTAAAACAACTAGTATGATGTTGATGTGATTTATTGTGGGGATTATGTGTATTAAGAGGATGTAATGAGGTTTATGTGGTTCAAATTCATTATACATTACTTCATTGGTTCATGGTATGGTTTTGATAATGATGATGACTAGTTATAGAATGATATTTTATTCCCAAGAGGTTTCTGCAGTGGGTAGGGATACATCCCAGTCCACATCATAAATGGATTCAGTAGTGGGACAAGTAGTTTTCAAGATTACATTGATTCCATCATGAGATTTTGAGTCAGATAAAAATCTATGGTAGATATGGATGCATCTAGAAAAATATCTGCGATGGATTGATATATGATTCAGTTGAAGGAATGTGATAGTAAAAACGATCATATGAAACTTTGTGTGATAGTGAAAAATATTTTGGTATGTTGTTATGGGGAGCCATTCATTATATTCATTAAATGCTATATTATTATACATAGTTGTTTCATTTATTGGGAGTGATATATTTTAGTTTGTAATGGATATATGACATGTTTGTGTTTTTCTTGGTCCTACAGTTTGTACACTGGTTCATTGGTAATATCTCATCATATATTCATGAGAGGCCTTAGGTGTGATTGTTCAAATTATATATACTAGGACCACCCAATGCATATAATTTTTTTTTCTTGTTTCCAGTAGAACATCATGAACCAGGATTGAAATTAATTTTTTGGTTGTAATAGCTATTTTTGATTTGTTTCTATAGTATTATCTTCTAGTTAATTAAATAGATACATTTATTTTATTTCTTGATATTAACCATTCATAGTTTGATGTATTTGTTTCCATTTTTATTTTATGTGGTATATTTTCATATCGTTTATTCATTATATCTTTTGATAATATGGTAATTTTTTTGATAATGTTTTCCACATGTGTGAATTTTTCATACCCTCGGTGCTCGACACATACCTAAGGCCTAGTAGATGTGGGACTCATGGCTCATTATCTCTCATACATAATTTATGAAAATAAGGGTTATCGTTAGAGGAAGGTTCATGAAATTGGGTATAATTGGTGGATGCAGATTTAAAAATGTGTTTCCATGAGTTTATTTTATTAAAATATGATCTTTTGTGATGTTTGGGGATCTTGTGGGGATTTTACTTGTAATAGTGGTGACCAGGTTCATGGTGGAAAATTTTGATTGTGAGGTTTTTTTTCAAGGTATGTTATGAGGTTTGATTTGAAATGATTGATTCTTGGGGATGTTATTGCGAAGAGGATTAATTTAGATAGTTGGGTTGTGGTGATAGATTGTTGTATGGTGTGATGTGGAAATGGTTGATGTGAGGTGGATGAGTTTTGAGGTGGTGTGGCTATGTTAGTTCTGTGTTTATCTATTGAATTAATTTGAAATACAGAATATAACATATCATGGGCTCAAAATGTTGTGTAGTAATTGACATTATTGATTTAAAATTCAAATGAAATGCCTATGTTAGTTTTTAATGTACTACATTGTAAATTAAAATTAGGGGAAAATCAATAATTATTGAAATGGTTGGAGATGAAATTGGAAAGTGGAATTTTGTGACTTCTGTTTTGGTGGTACTGTAGTGTGATGATTAGTGGTAGTGGAGGATAGTGGAGAAGGTTGTAAGAATTTTTTGTGATTTTTTGAGCATATTGGTTCTCTTGTTGTGAACCCATGAGATAGTATTGTGTTCATTATATTTATCATGTATTTGATTTTATTTATGTATACAAACCAACCAATTTGGAAGACAATACCAATACCTAATAGTGTTGGGTTCTCTGTGTTTTTTCCAACATAAAGGTTTTGGAAAAATAGATCACTAGATACCCCCACTTCTCAGCTCTTCATTCGATAGAATTATTAATTTACAGGTTTTAATTAGAGATCACCCATTGATGCCAGGTTACTGTTGTTTATCACATATTGGATATGTTGATGTGTAGTGTTGGGGGGGTATATGTGGTATGATGATGGATGAGGGTGATTTATTTTTTTATAATTATACCAAATAAAACTGGTTCATGATAAGGTTGTGATTTTTATGTTAACTGATGCAAATATGAGATATTAGGCATTATAGGATACTCGGGTGGGTAAGTATTCGTCCCGACCAACATCAATCATGGATAAGGTTGTGGTATGAGAATTTTCTATTTTTAATTCGAATCTAGCGTAAGAATTTGAACCCAATGGGAGGTTAGGTTCGGTTGGAATGTGACCCAACCCAAATCATATATAGTTTGATATGTGATGTGACGACAAGGAAAGGATGGTATAATAAGATGTATGAAATTGGGGAATGAGAATAAAAAATATATGGGTCATTGTTTGTAGTGATCATCTTATTATATATTTTTGGATGATATGTTATTGTGTTTGGAGTATTTTTTTGGGGTTACTTCCATTGTTTGGTTGGGAATGGATATATGACATTTTTTGTTTTTGTTTTTTTGGTTATCTATAAATTGGTTCATTAATTTTCCATAGTCACATATATATGAGTTACCATGGGTATAATATTACAATATATATAAGAAACACTCACCTTATGTATGTAAACTATTTTTCAGGTTTCCATGATGACTTCATTGATGGGGATATACCTTGGTTGTTGGGGCGATTCTAGATTCATTTCCACTAGATTATATTTTTTGTATGTTATGAGGATACTATTATGATTTTTCTGATTTTTTATGTATTTTGGGATAATTTGGTTTTTGTTATTATATTATGTGAAATAGATTCATAATATTTATTCATTCTATAACAAGATACTATATTCCTAATTTAGGGTATTGATTTCTATATGTGTGATTTTTTTATACCATATATTCTATTCCCCATCTTGGGGCCTAATAAATGTGCAAATCAGGGGTTAATTATCTATATTCTTTAATTATCTTCCCAATAAGTATAAAGTTAGTAAGAGGGAACATTTTTGATTGGTATTAGATATTTATGTTGAGTTATTGGATGGATATTGGAGTTTTACACTTTCTAATATTTCGTTGGTTGGTAGGGAAATGGTTTCAGAAGATCTCGGTGAATGATATAGACCAGTGAGACTAGATAGAATATAAAAAATTAGGGTGCCACATTATCCATTATTATGAATTTGTGATTATTGAATTATATAGTGAAGTGGGGTCTCTTGCTGGGTAGAGACACGAGTGAGGTACATGAATCATTTTTATTTGGGATTATGATATAACAGGGTGCATTTGGGAAGTCAAAATAAATTTATTTGAAATAAACATGAAAATACATAGTTCTTGGATTATGAATACTTTTCTATCCTTATGAATTCCTCATGGCCATTATCCACATGTAGTCTTGGAAGTGGAAGTTCAATATGATGATTTGTATGATCACTGGAGGGTTGATATGACAGGGGAACACAAGGCATGACAGGGGACCTCGAAAACATTTTATAGGAAGCGACTATTGAACTATGATGAGTGGATCACTGAAATATATAAGTGTATTATTGTCTGGAGGATCTTGATATCATAATTATATGGATTCAATCCAATGATGAGTAATGGATTACATTGGTAGTTCATCAAATTCGAGGGGTAGTATCTTATCAGTAAACATTGCATATCTATGATTAGAAGGATGAAGATGTTACAAGAACGAAATTTTATAGAGATTTATTTTTTGGAATTGTTTTCACATAATTTATAGGAATCAAAGAGGTGGGAGTTTCCCTTAGTTTCGAAAGGGATCCTCAGATCTTGATAATATGTTTAGATACATTTCGCATATTCCACCCAACTTCATTCCTGAGGAGGATTCTAGATATTAGTATCTAGAAGAGGTGTTTCACCCAGAGATAAGATATGCAGTAATCTGATTTAATAATTATATTTAAACAATGATGTATTGGAATATTAAGTTGACTAAGGAGAGACAATCTCATGGAGGAGGTTCTGAAGAAGCAGGCCAATCGGGCTTCTCAAGAAGCATAAAATTAGGCAGAGGACTATAAGTGTTAGTATAGATGAGGTTATGATCAGTATGAAATTGATCATAGTATCATGATGCATTCATTTTATGGAATGTGGTTCTCTAGCGTATGACAAGGGATTATGGTTTTTCACATATAGGGGTTTTATCCTATGTAATTGGGGATGACCTCGTCGATTTAAGATTCAAATATTCCAAGCGGTATATAATGGGTTTGTTCGTAGAACTGTAATCATCCAATGATTCCATATCCATTTGAACCTACTTTCCAAAAGTCGGTGCTCAATAGTTGTGGACTGATGAGGCTTATGAATTTACATTGGTCGAGAGGATGGGTGGTCGGACTCATCACACCTTTTTTAGGGGTATTATTTTCTACATCGGGACTCTCATTATAGATTTAAGTTATGTTCATGAATCCTTATTACATTACCAAGTATAAAATGATATTTCCTTTAGATCTGACAATCAATGATTGATATGTAGGAAATTTAGAGAATCTTTCATATGTATTCGAGGTTCTTCATCGATAGAGAATCATCTCTATTTGTTAGAGATTCTTAGTAAATGGTATCCTTTGATACATAAAAGTTTCATGGTCATTATGATGACCATACTGGTTTTGAAGCCACTCAATGGGGCACTTGAAGTTTATTGTCATTTAGAAGGAAATTGATTATTTCAGAGTTGGGATTGTACCCGCAGATGGGCTACCTACGTATCCTTTGTTTTAGAAAAGGAATCAAAACCCACGTAGTTTGAGAAAGGTAGTATGATGTTTATGCATGATTGATGGATCAAATAAAAATGTCAGGATTACTTTTACCCTCTGAGATCATGTGAGTCATGCTCGGTGTGAGAAACAAGAGGTATTGGTGAAACCAGACAATTGTGCCACGAAATATGTATTGATGTGGGGCTTATGTGTGTATGACTGCCCAAATAGATGAGGATTAAGATTTACTTTAGGAAAAAAAATCCAGGAATAGGGTCCATAATGTTATATATGCTTCAAGGAGATTTGGATACTGTATTCATGGGGCTTACTCGTAAGGAAGATGCCCATGTTAGGATGTGACTTGTGATTGGGTTTTATAGCTGAGAAAAAAATCCTAGATCAAAAGGAAATTAAGACTGAGGCTTACTCATGAAAAGGAAGCCTAGGTTAATAGAGATTTAAAAATTAATGGGACTTGGAGCTTAATCTTAAATAGGAGTCCCATATTTGAGATTGGGGCTTACTTCTGAAAAGAAAGCCCATGTTACGAGAATTATGGTTGGGGCTTACTCCTAAGGAGGATGCCCATATTTGGGAATTTTAAGACTAGGGCTTACTCCTGAAAAGGAGGCCCAGGATAATGAGGACAAGGGGCTTACTCCTAACGATGATTCCCAGTAATAATATTATCTCATCTTAAAGGATGAGGTTGAATGAATGAAATCCCAATCTTTAGTGACCTAAAGATGTGTAAATCACTAGGTTTTGAGAGATGTTCAGCGGAGTTCCTTTCAGATAAGGATGTCAAATCAATAAATCATGTCATAAATGGCTTTGAAGAGTGTCTCGAAGACTGAATCATGAATAGTAGTGGTGGAATGGAATAAGAAGGGTGAAATGGCCAGGAAAGGCACCCAAATGGATAGGGGTGCGCATGTCCTGGCAGGCGCGCAGGTACTGCGTGGGCGCGCAAGTCCCTGGTCACGCAGGTATACCCGCGCGACACATGGGTACTTGAGAGATTATTATCAAGTATGGAAATACATGGGAGATCGTTGATCAAAGCCTTTAAAATTATCTTGAGGTATTTCCAGAAGATGGCCGCTCATGTTTTGGAGAAGAAGTAGGGTGGCGTGAAAGTTTGTCCATTTCCCTTAATGGTAAAACACTTAGGCTCACAAGTGTTAGTGAATTATAACACTTAGTACTTACCCTTCTTGTTTAGACTTTCCATTCCTGGTAAATAATTGCCTTAGATGTGTTTGGAAGACCTAATGAAGAGACTTGGGCATTTAGAGCTCTGTATCTGAATTCTACAAAAATTCATCCCGAAATGGGGGGCCCACCGGAACTATTTATAGGCTAGATAAGACCCCGTGCAGTTATCACTTAGGGTGCGCAAGTGACTTGCGTGACCAAACATGTGGCGCAAAAATGTACTTGTGCGACCATGGTAGAACATTCCTAACACTTGTGCAATGTTCTTTTTTTTCATTCCTTCATCAATTTTTGATATTTGTCCAAAGGGTGAATCACTTTGAGCTAAGACATTCCCCTTTTCCAATATTTAGACTCTGTGATGAAAGGAGCATCAAAAAAATTCCCCCCTCAGAGTTTGACCAAAAGAAATGAGGATTTGACTCAGAGGAAATCGAGAATCAAAAAGAAATTGGGGCGCATAGGGTATGGCGCGCAAATGAGATTCGGGCACGCAGGGTCTGGCGCACAGGGTCTGGCACACAGGGTCTAGCCTTGTTTATAAATATACGGCCTCACTTTGTGCAAAGCACCCAGATCTCGATTTTTTTTTCTCTCGGCACACAAGTTGAATCTCGGCTATCGCTTGTCCGCGCTTCTTGCTTCTTGTGTTGTGTTGCTGTTTCTTGTGTCGCGCTACTGTTAAGGTATTTAGACTTTCACGGTGAAATCTGTGCGCCCAATACTTGCGCGATCGAAGGAGACTTGTGCGCCAACTGTGGGACTTGCTGGCCTTAATGACTTAGCCAATTTCATCAAATCCTTCACAAATTTTATGAAAAATTAACATACTTTAAGAGTTAAATAGTATACTTTTATGCAGATAAAATGGATCCAAAGAGAATCAGAACGGCTGATGAACTGGAGAGAAAAAGAATTGATGAGATGATGGACATAATTGGCCATGATTACTATTCCATCTGCGAAAGCACTCTTCTGGACATGGCTAATAATCTGAAGAAATATCATGGTGATTTCCCACACAGAATCTATCTGCCTCAGTATGGCCATGGTCATCTGCAAGATTTCAAAATTCCAGAGGCAAATAACTATCTCCCACCTTCCTGGTTTCAGTCGTATACCAACTTTTCATCAGCAAATGTCTCAATTGCAGGAACATTTTATAATGACGGAGTAGTAAAGAAATCTTATGTAATGCATCATAGCTCTTGGGCACCAGATCTGAAACTTCACAAACATGAGTTGCAACCACATTGTTATCCCTCAATTTTTTGAAATTCATAGATGGATCAATCCAAAGGCTGGAAGGAGAAATGTGAATTCTATTCTGGAGGAGGGGTGAAGCCGACATGGATGTGGGCTTATTGGGTGCGACAAACTAGTGAAGAGTTTGTCGAGGACCTGAAGGGAGCTGCAATTTATGAATCCGTCTGGGTTGGGTAGACGCATGTTTATTGGAATGATAATTTTGCTCCGGAGTTTCTTAGCCACTGGAGCCTAGAAACGAATTCCTTCCATCTGACCCATGGAGAATTAGGCATTAGATTGTGGGATGTCTACAAGATCGTAGGGGTTCCAATTTCGAGTGATATGTATGACGAATGCATCTCTCCAAAGGCAACTCTGAATGATCTGGAGAAGAGTCTGTATTTGGTTCAAGAATTATTGAAGATTTATCATAATATCAATATCTAAAAGACATCAAAGACTCATTCTAGAAGAGATATTCAGCCAGAGGAATGGATGGATGTGTTTCTCAAGAAGAAGAGGGAAAAGGGGCCCACCTGTACTTGTACTACTAGATACCCTAGAACAGATAAGAGAGGTGTTCCTGGCACATTTTGGCCGAATTTGGAAGCATGAGAGTTTGAGAAATGGGGGTATGAATTGAATCATAAAATCCCGGAGAAGACCCATCTGGCAGGCTTTTTAGCCTTATGGATCAGTTTCTATCTCTTGCCCATTAGAGATTCAAAGGGAGGCGTCAGGCCAGGGACCTTTGTTATTGCATCCAAGTTGGCTGAGAGGAAGATGGTGGGGTTGGCTACCCCAATTTTGGAAAAGATTCACAGGATCATACTCCATGTCTATATGGTTAAGTCTCCTTTGAGATTAGTGGGACCATTCCATGTCTTATGGGGATGGATCACCACTCACTTCCAAACATATGTTGTTCAGAACAGAATACAGATTCCCAGAAGTTCTTTCAGGCCTTCTGTTCAGGATTTATCTGGGGTTTTTACTTTGTCCCTCAATGCCTATGATATTAGGCCAAGGCTGGTTATGCATAAAGAATTCCACTTCTTTCCCTATGTAAATCCGCCGATATGGAAATTTTTTTATGATGGATCAGCCAGCATGGAACAGAGGTCTTATATGCTGGCCTACAGAGATGGTGTACTGGGCACCATAATTGATGGGGAAATTATATGTGAGGCATATGCTCCATATCGATTATCATGCCAATTCAAGTGTCTTCAGAAAACTATTGTATCTCCTCCAGTGCATGTCAGATCAGAGCAGCATCCAATGGTTTCTTGGAAACTATGGTTGCTAATGGATTTGGAAAGGACTGGGGTTGTCTTTGACTTACCAAATACTGAAGCTGTAAGCAATTTGACCATATGGTATGCTAAAAACTGGATAGCGTCATATCCTAAGGCCATATTTAATAATCATGTTGATTGGGTTGGGAAGAAAAAGAGATCCATTGGGAAAGAAACAATTCAGATGGCATGTGATTCTTTCACTCCTGAAGTTGGTTCACTGAATTCTTCAATCGAGGATGATTCATCATATTCTCAGGAGATACAACATGTGTCACGGTGGCCACGTGTTGTATATAATCCTCCTGTCATAATCAAGAGAGCTACTACATCAACTCCTGGCGAGTTACTTTATTGAGTCAATTTAATTTCCAGTAACTTTATAGAGTAACAAGTTTTCATTCACTTTTTATAGTTACCGGATCTAAAAAAATCAAAAACCAAGGTCATATGACCCTCTTCGCAGCCTTCTAGTACACCTGTATATCTACGACCAGATGCCATCCAGGCATGGCGAGATGTATACTGGGATACTGAAACTATCTGGATGGAGCTATATGAAGGGCTAATTCTTCCTGGAATAGGGACTCTTCAGGATCCTGCAAATATTCATTTCAAAGATAACCCATATGAAGTAAGAGCATATGTCAATGAGTTGAATGCCTATATATATTTCACCGAATATTATATCCCTATCACCAAGAGGGTGAAGGAAATGATGGATCAATGCACCACTGATGAGGAGTGGCATGGGTATGTGGCTCCGAAAGATGTAAGTTTTCTTTTCTTATTTTCTTTGCAACTTGATTTCAGTCAAATATTTTTTATTTAAGGAATTTTTTTTCTTTATCTTGTAGCTTTCCAAAACTACTGAGGTTTCTTTGCAACAATATAGCCCTGGTGGTACAGCCATCAAGGCTGCTTCTGAATCTCCTCGCAAACCAGGCAAGATATATCCAAACCAGCAGGCCATGAATGAGGCATTGGACATGGCCTTCCATTCTCCAATTCAAGTGCCAATAAGGGAGACAGCAGACACTCCCAAAAATCCAAAAGGACAAAGACAATGAAAGAGGAAGTCCACTACTAAACGCTTTATCCATAGTGGTATGTCCTTCGGATAATCATGAATTATAAACCATGAAAAATATTTCTCACTTTCCTTGGGATTGTAGGGGATTCTTCAATTTCCCCTCTGAGGGAAAGTACTGATCCTCCTTTAAGGTTCACAGGGGGTGCTATGGAAAAAATGAAAATTCAGGATGACTTAGCTGCTTATGAAAAAGAACCAACATCTATTCCAAGTACTGCTCCTACTGCTATTACAAATAGTGATGAACCTGCACCAGAATCATTGGCGGCCACGGCAACAGAATCTGCCATATTTCTTGAAGAATCTGTCCTAGGTCAGGGGCCACAGAATGAGGGTCTCCAAGAGGACATATCAAATGCTCCCATTTTTGAGACTAACCAGGATTCTGAAATATCATTGGATGAAATGATGAATCATGGAATTTCTTTCATAGAATTTTATGATCATGCTATGTTATCATGTGATTTAGAAGAACTTGTTCATGAGTGTTATGCTTCGCCCAGAAACTTTTCTTATAATTTACACTTCTAATCATGACTGAAAATAATATGCAGTTCAATCCATAGAAGTTGTTGAACTGCCAATGCCTGAAGAGGGTGTGGACATTGATGTAAATCCTACCATTATAGAAACATTAGCTCAAGTGGAGTTAAACCCAGTAAACCCTCATCAGACCCATTGTGAAGATCCTGTTGAAACTGGGAAAGATGGGGAGGATTCTTCTCAAGATGTTGATTTACTGTTAGTTAATGATTGTACTGAGTTTTCAAGATAGACAACTAACTTCCATTATTCTCTGAAACTAACCATACATTTAATTGATCAAACATGGCTATCAACTTCAATGTATAGAAGTAGAGGTGAAGTCTCAACCACTTCCCAAATAGTAGTAGAAGGTGAAGCTACCAGGGTCAGGGGGAAGGAGCAGAACATGACAGTTCTCTAAGTGCATTAATCCCTGATTACATGCCCCCCTGTGATGATGATGTTGAATCAGACCCAGAGGTGCTAAAGGCCCTTAGCTTTTCACGATGCAAGGCATGGAACAACATATGGAAAATAATATATGAGGGGCCTTTAGAAGAGCTATCATCGAAGATCCCTCAATTGTCATCCCAGTTCTTCATGCTAGGACTTGGCGGTTTTAGATACCAAGATACCCATATCGTGGTGAAACAAGTCATTTTTAGGAGGGAGCTGGAGCAAAAGTGTCGTGAAGATCTTACCAGGGTGAAACTATCAGTCATCATCGACGAATTTGAGGATGCGGTTTCCCGAGCTGAGGTTGACTATGCTGCCAAGATGAAGGAGTTGAAGCATAAGATCAAAGAAAAATCCATCCAGAAGATGCACCTTCATCAACTATTAAAAGCTGTTACTGGGGAACGTGACCTACTCAATAATTCACTAGAGGGAGTTCAAATGAATGGTATGAAAACTATTGCAGATGCCAAAAAATCACTCCATTGGGCCGAAAATAGTGAAGTTGGTCGAGTGCATGATCATCAAGTAACTACTGATGAAGCTTGGGATGCAGTTCATCAAGTTAAGACTTGTGTCGACATACTTTTGTAATTTCATGAAAAAAGAGAAGAGACTTCAACATGTGGATGTCCTTCTAAATCATGTGCATCAATAGAGAGTACTTTTATATTCAATCATTTATTCTTTTATTCTTTCACTACCTGCTTTAAATTTTACCTAAGCCAATGGGCCTAGTAAGCATATTTTTATTTTTACTAGGATTATTATAAATAACCCTACAAACATTGAATAATTTAATTGTTCAATATTACCTAAATCATACAAAATGTATGTTTAGTGAGATGGAACAAGAATTTTATTCAGATTTACATTATCTTCTGTGGGCAGTTTAATGTCATGCACGTCAGACACAATGAGGGTAATGTCTATGGTCGAAATAGCTTTGAAAGAATTAATTATAATTGACTCAATTCATTGACAATTCAACTGAAAAAAAATTACCATACTCAAGAATGAGAGAAAATATGTAAACTATGACTAATGAATATTTGAATCTGAGGAATGATATGAAAAAGATCTAAAAGGCATTAGAATAAGTAGTTACCAAGAATGAAGTTACTATTATATAAAAAAACCATCAGGGGGTTGAATTATGCAGGGCCACTAAAGGGTATTGGTTGTATAGTCAAATTAATAGCATATTTTGGATGACAGGTCCATTATGTAGAATACTTATGCATGACCACCTAAGGGAATGTGCTGCATATTCCGGCAAAAGAACTCTCAGAAATTTACTTTCCTAGTGCTAGAAAGCCAGTGACTGTTTATGGAGATTCAGATTTTCCAAAGTATAGAGTTTGCTGTATGGAAAGAGGTACTTGAATATGGAAAAGATATTTCCAAACAAGATTATTGAAGAACTAGATGGATATCACTCCTACGAAGGTCTGACCCAAACGTTGGGAAGAAGAATATAAACCATAGAATTGAGTACATTCAGATCATTAAAAATGATATGGGACAAGTATGTTAGGGATGGATATTTTTTGGGATCCCTACATATTTTCATTAATACAAATAAGGAATAAAGCGGCTTTCTTCCCAAGAATGAAGTTACCCGTATTTAACAAACCCGTTAGGGGGTTGAATTATGATGGTCCAACTAAGGGAATTGACTGTATAGTTAAATAATAGCATCTTTTGGCTAAAAGGTCCTTTATGTAGACTGTTTATGCAAGGCCACCTAAGGGCTCATGCTGCATAGTCAGGAAAAAGAACTCTCAAAAATTTACTTTCCTTTTGTGAATAGAAGTTAAGAAATGTGTTATGAAGATCTGAAAATATTTAATGTTAGTATTGTGACACATAAAGATGTGTATTTTCCAATGTATGCAGAGATACACAAATCAATACTAACCAAAATCATGTAGTGGCTGGGTCCTGAATGGAAATATTGGGCTTTACTACGTATCCCATAAGGATGGGAATCAAGCCATACATATTTCAGGAACTACAGTTTAATTTCGTGTGGGACAAAAGTATAAAAGATCTTAGTTTAGTCTCATAGAGCTCAGACCATTATAGGAAATACATAGTGTGTGATTTCATTGGGACTTTTCAGTCAGGGGACTGGTAGTGGAATTTGGTGTTGGGCCCAAAATAGGTGGGTCTGGATTCGAGGGACACTCGAACGTTCCTACGTATCCCATAAGGATGTGAATGAAGCCCACGTAGTTCTATAACTACCCTCTGTACAAATTACGTTCGTACATGTGATGGGTGAAAGGGGAATTTAGTGCAATGATGGTTTAACCCCAAGATAAAAGGTTCAGGTATTCCCATGTTTGCACGTAGTCTTTGAAATGAATCATTATTGAAAATCAATGTAAATAATGATTCCCTCTCAGGTGAGGGTATCAAAGAATATTTTAGTTTATTTTCATACTCGACAAAAGTGTCTCATAGTTTAACGTTGTATTATAAGGACAAAAGTGAACCAAAGGTAATGATATTGACTCTAGGGGTGGTTCCACGAATCAACATCGCATGAAATGGAGGTGAACCGATGTGAGAAGATTGGTTTTGGTCTTGATCCTTGGGAGGATGCCTACGTACCCAGCCTGGAAGTCAAGGATCAATGTCTGCGTAGTTCAATTTGAAAATGAATTAGTAATCAAGTTGTTGTTGGGGAAAATGACCTAAAAATGATGTTGGGACTTACCCATGGTTAGTGGCCCAAGGAGGGTGTTATGGTTAATGTTTTCTCTAAGCTCACATGCGTCATACTCAGTGTGAGAAACAAGGGGTAGCAACAACCTTAACAATGAACAGATTAATGTCATGTAAGACATATGAAGGGACTATACAGTTCATAGTCCTGCAGTTAGGAATATTGGTGTTACACAGTTTAATGTCATGTTACAGGGACAAATTACAGTTTAATGTCATGTAGGATGTATTAAAGGACTTTCTGTACAGTTTAGCTTCATGTAGTTAGGATGATGGGGACAATACAGTTTAATGTCATGTTGGAAAAAATAGGACTGTACAGTTTAATGTCATGCAGTAAGGACAAAAGAGAACACATTTTAATGTCATGTTGGACGTATTAGGGACTTTTTCACAGTTTAACGTCATGTTGGACGAATGTTCGAATTGTTTAAATTCATATGCATGGACTCTGGATGGTGCAGTTTAACGTTGTGATGGACGTAAGGGACATTAAAATAGTTTAAGGTCATATTCATGGACCATTTCTATATATTTTAATGTAATATATCAAGGACTATGAAGGGGACACAGTTTAACGGCATGTTGGACGGAAAAGGGACGATACAGTTTAGCGTCATGTTGGATTAAAAAGCGAATAGTTTAAGGTCGTATGCATGGACCATGGATGATGCAGTTTAACGTCTTGCTGGATGTAAGGGACATGAAAATAGTTTAGGGTAATATTTTGGACTGTTGGTTATGTAGTTTTACGTCTTTCTGGACATAAGAGACTTCTGTACAGTTTAGCGTCATGTAGTTAGGATGTCACTGTTTAACTTCGTGTGGGAAGATAGTAATAAAAATAGTTTAAGGTCATATTAATGGACCGTGGATGATGTTTTTTGTGTTTATACAAAATAATTCTTTAGAAATATGACATTTGTTGGAGTAGTGATGAGTTTTCAATCCATTGAGATTAAAGAATAAGATCAATTAGAATAGACCTTATGTATTGAATAAGGTCCTTCCCATTTTGGCTCAACCATGGGAGGTTTCTTTCCCGGTATCGTTGGAGTTCTAAGAACTAATACCAATTCTCCCTATGTTAATGAACGAAGACGAACTTTTTTGTTGAAATCTCATGATATTCGATTTTAATAGACTTCCATGTGGTGCAATGTGCACAATCTTTTCTAATATAACCATTCCAATTCATTCAACCGCTTTTGAGATTGTTCATATGTAGAAGAATGATCACAAATAGCTACTCTGAGTGAGAGTAGATGAACTTCAATGGGCATGACGACTTCCATTCTATATACTAGTGAATATGGAGTTGACCGCGTTGTAGTGCGTGAGGTGGTTCGATATGCCCATTAATCATGAAAGTGTTTATCAAGCCATGATTTCTTATCTTTATCCACCATCTTTTGTAGTATATTTGATAGAGTCTTGTTGAAGGCTTCTATCTGGCCATTGGCCGCTGCATGATACCAAGATGAATTGTTGGATATGATGTTGTATTCTTGATACAATTATTCACCTCGGATGAATAGAAGATGGTGCCATTGTCCATCAATATGGTATGAGAGACACCAAATCTGGTAATGATGTTAGAATTGATGAATATAATAATACATTTAGAAATGAATTCCTTGAGAGGTATTACCTCTTCCCATTTGGAAAGGAAATCAGTAGTAGTAAGAATATACCTAAACTGCATGGCCATAGCTGAAGGGTAAGGTCCCACCACATCCAATCCCCATGTGGAAAATGTACACGAGTATTTAGCTGTATGAATAAACTCTGGAGGTTGATGAATGAAGTTGGAATGAACTTGGCATGAATGAAACTTCTTTGTGAAATCAACACAATCTTTTATTATTGAAGGTCAAAAGTATCCAAGCCTTTGAATCTGATCAGACAGTCTATGTCCAAACTGGTGGGCACCACAGACTCCTGCATGCACTTCTTTCATGACAGCCATTGTCTTTTCACCATCAATGAATCTGAAGAGAACTCCATCAAAACCATGTTTGTAGTGAATTTTCTCTAGGTGATCTGGTCCATCATAAAGAGTAAAATTGACCACACCTTGCCGAATTTTTTCTTTCTCAGCTCTATTAGGTGGAAGTGTTCCACTTTGAAGATATTCCCTGATAGGTGACATCTATCTGGTTGTATGACCATACAGTTCAGGAATGGGACTAATCTCATTAATTTCCTCTGTTCTGATTCGAACATAAGGTGAAATTGCACAACAGTGGGAAATACTGATGGTATTATCCTCCCAATTTGGATCTTTGAGTGTTGTGGCTATATTAGCCAGTGCATCAGCTTGATCATTTAGTGATCTTGGGACATAAGAAAATGTTGGTTCAGAAAGGAATTCTGCCATTAACTCTCAAACGTAATCATACAAATGTATTAGTTATTCTTTTCTGATGGCATAATACCCATTTACATGTTTGATTACAAGGTCTGAATTACCTTTCACCTATAAGTGATTCACATGTGCTTGAAACGCCAATTCCAAGCCTGCGATAAGAGCTTGGTATTCTGCTTCATTATTGGTACCACCTTCCCACAATAAGAAGGAATTAGGTAACAATGCATTTTCTGGATAAATGAGCACAATTCCAAAGCCAACTTTGTTGAATTTAGGATTTTCCATTTTCCATCCTATTGGACTTCTGGAAGAACCATCAAAATACATTTTCGATGCCTGAGGACTTTCTTGAATAGAGAAGACTTCCTCATCGGGGAGTTCAATATCTGAATATGTGTCTTCCACTGAAGGTTGTTCAGCCAAGAAATCAGCCAGATCTTGGCCCTTTATTGCCTTTTTAGACACATATAGAATGTCGAATTACTGCAAAATTACTACCCGCCTTTCCAGACGTCTTGTAATAATTGAACAACTAAGGATGAATTTGAACGGGTTATTGCGAGATACCAATTGGACCTCGTGACATTGCATGTAGTGTCTCAACTTCTGAATTGAAAACATTAATGCCAGGAATCAATTCTCAATACTTGAATACTAGGATTCTACTTCAAGCATAGTCCGACTGAGGTAGTAGAAGCTATTTTCATTCCCAGCATCATTCTTCTGAGTAAGAAAGGCACCCAATGATCGCTCTAAAGCTGTCACGTACAGGAGAAGTGGTCTTCCTTCAACAGGTGGCATGAGTACTGGTGGACTCAAGAGATATTTCTTGAGAATACCAAATGATTCTTGAAATTATTTAGTTCACTGGTAAGTGACTCCCTTTTTCATCAATTTGGTGAAGGATAAACTTTTGCCTGCCAAATTGGCGATGAAATGTCGAATATAGGCTAAATGTCCCCGAATACCTCTAAAATTTTTCAGTCTTTGAAGAGGTGACATTCCAAGGATTGACTTGGTCTTCTCAGGGTCAACATCAATACCACGATGGCATACAACAAAGCTGAGAAATTTTACTAAGGTTACCCCAAAAGTACAATTTAAGGGGTTCATATTAAAATTATGTTTTCGAAGCCTGTGGAATATGAATTCCAAATCAGCCAAGTGATTAGAACTTAGTTTGGATTTGACCACAATATCGTCCAGATAACATTCAACAAACTTCCCTAAATATGGTTTGAATATACGATGCATGGCATGCTGATATGTTGTGTCAGCATTCTTTAATCCAAAGGGCATTACCCGATAGAAAAACACACCCTGAGGGGCACTGAAAACAATAGATTCATAATCTTCTAGAGCCATTCAGATTTTATTATATCTGGAATATCCATCCATGAATGAAAGTTCTTCATAGCTAGATGTTTCATCAATCATGAGTTCTGTAATCAGAACTGGAAAATCACCCTTAGGACAATGCCGATTAAGATCTCTGAAATCGATGAATACTCTAATTAGTCCATTATTTTTTTTCACAGGGACAATATTATCCATCCACTTGGGATATTGAACTTCTTTGACGATGTTAGCTTTGATAAGCTTATCCACTTCAGCTTTAATTTTTGAAGCATAAGTTGGGTGTGCTCTTCTCGCAGCTTGCATAAATCCTTGATGCTCTTCTGGTAAACCCAAATGATGAGTAGAAACATCCGGATCAAGCCCAGGAATATCTATATAGTTCCAAGAAAATATGTATCAATTTTTCTTTAGAAAGGAAATATACACCTCTTTCTCTTCAAGAGTCATGGCCGCACTGATTAAAGTGGGGTGTGGATCTTCTTTTGTACCCAGATATATTTATCCGAGTTCATCCACGGTGGTAGAGATACCATCTTCAAATGTTGGAGGATAATCTCTGAGA
The DNA here is from genome assembly GCA_963277665.1 of Viscum album. Taxonomy (NCBI): domain Eukaryota; kingdom Viridiplantae; phylum Streptophyta; class Magnoliopsida; order Santalales; family Viscaceae; genus Viscum; species Viscum album. The sequence continues at coordinate 33,439,243 of OY728159.1, forward strand.
TCTTCCTCTTCTTCTTCAACATGTGTTATTTCTTCTGTTTTTATTTTCATAGTAGATGATAAAGCGGAATTTTCATGATCATAAGAGATGTTAAAATTTGAACATCTTGAAGAAGAAGCTTCAATTTCTGACCCAATTGATGATGAAGGGTCTTCCGTGGGAAATAAATAGGAGATGATGGATTGAGAATCGAAATCATTTTTCACCTCCGATGTTTCTATAACTTCTTCTGGCCTGATTGGCAAAGTATAGACATGTTGTATTTCAGTAGATGAAACGAAGACATCTGCATCTGAGCTTTCATCATTTCCTGGAGGATCACCAATTCCTCCCATGTTTCTTGGCTCGATTGCTGTAATTGAAATTATAGATCTTTCCATAAGAGTATTTTGATTTCGGTCCATCATTTCAATTTTACTGATAGACAACACATAATATGTACTCACATGTGCAAATGGATTTACTGTAATCTTCTCCAAACCATATGGTGCATTAACTTTGGTAATCTCCCTTGTTGTGGATTTCTCCTTTCCCATCACGTGATAGAATTCCACCTCAATATATTGAGACTCACGTGTCTTTAATGGGGCCTTATCACCATACAGTGTCCCAACTTGACCATCGAAACAATACTTGAGACATTGATTGCATGATGAAGGGAAAACAACATGTTGATGTAGCCAAGGTCTTCCAAGAAAGATGTTAAAGACTGAGTCTTGATCAAAAACCATGCAATCTGAATTGGATACAAGATCTCCAAACTAAGTTCTAAGTGTAACTTTGCCCAGTGGTTCTTGTTCATTTTTATCATATCCTTGTAACGTCATGGTAAAAGGAGATAAATCAGATTCCGTGAGGCCCAATCGACGAAGTGTATGAATGGGCATGAGGTTGAATCCTGATCCATTATCAATGAAATCTCATTGGACGTCTACACCATTGACCATTCTAGATAAGTACAAGGGTCTTATATTCCCATGCATGACATCATCATCATCTTTATCAGTAAAACATATCACTATATGGCATTTTGCAGGATTATTTTCTACATGGTAGACTTCGGCTGCAGTAATTTCAGTTTCAAACTCCATAGGATTTGACAAATCCCCGATGAGTGCCTCCCGAAGATCCTTTGATAGATTCAAAGCATCCAAATTTGATAACTGGGTTGGTACTTGTGCTGGGTGTTTCAATACAACATACTATTGATCTGATGGTCTATGTTTCCCAACAGGAACATGTGGTTTAGCAGGTTCCATGGAAGTAGATCCTTTGGAATTTGATGCATCTTGTATCGGGTTAGGAGTTGGTAATATTCCGGGTTTTGGAAGATTAGACTGATTAGATCCATTTACTTTTTTAGAGGATGAAGGTGGAACCCCCCAACCGATCCTCCAAAATAACTGTGCCAAGACAGAATTTTCTATTGGTGGAATAACTTTCTTGTTCTTGTTGAGCTCGGTGAAGTGCTCTGCCATGAGTTTCTGCTATATAAACTGTTCTATAAGGGGTAGAATTGGAATAGTGGCTTATGAAAGATCCACATCTTCCCCTGTATCCCAAGCCTCTGGAAATTCCTCTAATTCCTCTATTTGATATAGGGAATTTGGGCTCATCAAAATCGAAATTGAAACTGGCATATGGATCTGTTAATTGAATCATATTAACAAAACGAAAATTCAAATATTCTTTCGATGAAGACTCTGCATGATTAGCCTTTTTAGGCTATGCCATTTTCTGGGATGATGCCCGTGGTTTCGAATTAGATTGCATTAAACCAGCCAAAGTCAAAGACAACTTAGGCTTTGACACATACACATCTTCTTCTGATTGTACATCTTTCTTGGAACGCTGTCGTTTCCTTGAGGAGTTTCCCTCTGATGAAGAGGGTTTTTCTGTGGCATTCATGGCAGATGTTAAAATTGGTTTCTTCAATTTTGTTCGCAAAATATCATGAGTTAGGTTGATCGTCTTTCTGACCATCCAATCATCATATTCCTGTGCATTTTTTCTTTTGAATTCTTGCCACACGCCTTCCTCCTCTGGAACTGTATTTATAACAAATGTTACATGAGCTGAAGAACCTTTCTGTTTGACTTGTCCTGATTCGACCATCTTTTGTAGGAGGTCTTTGAATAAAAAACACTCCTGGATAGGATGCCCCAACATTTGATGAAATGGGAAATAATTGGGACGGTCTTCATCTCATTCCTTGTTTGGCCTCTTGGGCCTTGGAAATTGAACCAAATTATTTTCCAGAGCTGAAATGAAATAACCAGGAACATGTTCATTTCAGAAAGAGTAATCTTTTCTTTTCAAATCATCAAATTGTGTTTATCTTTGATCTCATTGATTATCTTGACAAAACGGCCTCTATTGCTGGCGCTCAGGAGGTGGAGCCCTTTGAAAAGATGAAGGTTCTGAGGTAGAAGTAGGTACGGGTGCTTGTTTTAGCATAATTGTAGCAGTTTCTACTTTACCCACTCTTATTCCTAGAGCTGATGGAATTACACGAGATTTAGCCTTAGTCTATATAAGGGAATCATCAATCTATTGAGCGATTGAAGTAAGGTCTCGAAACCCTCCTGTGTATTTCACAGGATTTAGCGGTGTGCGTAATTCATCACGTAGATTTTCCACACATATTGGAAACAGTTTCATCTTGAGGGAGTGCTAAGCTTGAGAAATATGTTAATACCTTCCAGCGAGCAATGATATCAGAGACCCTTTAATTCTCCCTTTTCGTACAATTTTTAAGATCAAAAAATGTTTTCTTTGGCAAAGTTGAGCTGAATTGAAGAAGAAATCATTAACAGAGTTCTTCCCATTCAGTAATTGACAGGGATTGCAAGTTTATGGTCCAAACAAAGGCTAGTCCTTGCATGGTTCACACGAAGCATCTGACTTTCACTGCTTCTTGCTGCACCAAATTTCCCATCATAGGATCGTAACAAGACACGTAATGCGTCAAATGCTATTCAGGATCGCATGATCCATTGAAAACAGGGAAAACATGGTTTCCAAAACATGATGGGGGAGAGACTGAATCTACCCATTCTGGGTAAGCTCTCTCTTTTGGTTGGACCTACGCACTCTTCCCTTCCATAGTCTCTAACTGAGCTGTTAATGACTCAATGGTAGTTATTAACTTTTGAGAAACATCCGGTTGAACTTGGACATGGGTAGGGGAAATGACTGGAGCTTGGACCGGAATGGCAGCTGGTACTACAACTGATGGCAACAATGTCAATTATTGTTTCACTTGACCCATAGGATTAGACCTGTGAGTATGTAATGATAGAGTAGTATATTCTTGATCCATCTCAGTAGCTGCAACAAACTCCCTTGGCTGACTGACTCCAGCTCGTTTTAGAGAAAGGATACCATGAAGTTGTTCTACATTCATCCTCCTCAATTCCTTCATTTCACCCTCCTGTTGCGCAAATCTTTTCTCTAGTGAGAGCAATTGTCCTTCTCCAGAGGAGTGATATGTAACCTGATTCTTTCCATTCCCCTTGTTTGATCCTTTTCGGAGAGGGGGAAGTGGGTTATTTGGAGGAACACCCAAATTTTGGGTCAACCATTGATTTCATGTACGCACACCTTCTTCATTTGTGTCTGTGCGTACAACCTCTTGAACAGGAACCTCTTCATCGAATCTCTCTGAGTGGGTCTCATATGGTGGATCAGCAATAATGGCATTGATGAAATTAATTGATGCATAATGCATTGCATCCCTTCTATCATCATTTATGTGATATTGTCTTTTACCATGTCTTCGATGAGACATTTCCTTTTGTTGATTCGATCCCTCAGGAACTTATTGACAAACCATAATTTGGAGGGAATATCCTAATAATTTGGCTCTTTGTTCCTCCTGTGGCTTCATCCCCAATCGAGAGAAGACCGACTTTCGTTGAGGAGGGGATTGATGATTTAAAAAATTTCCCAGTCTAGGGGACTAGGGTTGTTCCTGCTGTTCCTGCTCAACTCCTCGAATTCTATTTGATGATTTCGAGGGTTGGTTTAAAAGAGTCCCCAGTATAGAAAGATGGGGTTGATCTTGACATGATATGTATGAGACTTTCTTAAAATCTCTCATGATCATACAGACCTTACTCTGGAAATTAGCTCAATGCATCAATCGACATCCAATTTTATCACCCGGATCGAAGGACCATTGGATGATTTCCGACACCACATTCAGATGATGATGTGCTTGCTCCATACGGGAGGCCTGTTCAATATTCACATTTTCATGATGCAGGAGTAATTCAACAACTTTTTCTCTATATTCTTGATTTTGAGAAGAACTAGTTGAGGCCTATTCTTGAGCAAGCAATTGATATAAACAAAACCCATTGACTGTGGCTGGCCACAGGCAATAACAATGCATGAGACCATTTTCAGTGGGCTTTGCTGACTAGAGAGAACAATGAAATGTAGTGCTCCATTTACACTCCATCCTCTATCATTAATACCAGATGGTTCATTGGGAATTAACTGGCACAATCTTCTTAGTTTGCCAAGGCATGAACGCTGAAGGGCTCTCTGCTGATTTTTAGCCTTCGGATATCGAGAGACTGATATAGATGCCAAGTCAATTTGGCGTTGTAACCCTTCTATTATCTTAACTTGATTTCCCTATTCATCATAAAATAATACATTATTTTTCAACTGACAAAGAGTTTTCTATATATTGAGACGAATATCATGAAATCCATCTTCCATCAAAATCTCTGGAATGTCATATTGAGAGTCAGCTAGAGGCCAAAACATGACTCGCACTTCACCTTTTTCCAGTTGTTTTCTCATGTTCATCATTTCCTCTTTATCATTAAATGAATATTAATCTACCTAGTTTGACCAGAGCTGGTACTTCCTTGTTGCTTCATCAGATTCAACAAGATTGGTAGAGAAATCACTAATCAAACTAGAGGATGCATGACTTAGGGGTGGTTCGGAGAATGACATACACCCTGGGCTATCTTCCGATTGAGAAAGTATTTCACCTACTAGCGATGAAGCCTTAGACATGGATGGTTTCTAATTTTCAAGTGCCTCAAGATAAGAGGGATTTCGCAGAACTACATTGTCCACTAGTGAATTTTCCAGGCAATGTGCATCACTACTGCAGAGAGGACATTCCCACCGAAATTCATCATCATGGAGTGGACCACCATGGTGGGTTATAGAAAAAGATGAGATCTCTTGCTTCTTGGTCTTCTGACCACACAGAGGGTACCTATGGCTTGCATCTGAATATGAAACATTGAGATCGACCAAATTTTCATGAAGAAAGCCTTCATGATGAAGTGTATGTTTAAGACCATTGGAATTAATGTTCCCAATATTGGGAAATGAGGGAGTAGAATCTCGAATTCCAACAGACAACTTTCTGATGTTTTCAAGAACTCCAACATTGAGAAATGCCTTGTAACAAATTGGATCTTGATCTCCTGACTGTGATGGGCGGGTCTTCTTCTTAGACGTAATAATACGTGCCTTGGAAACAACTTGTTGATGAATTTAGCTGCTCTTTGCTGGTGTATGTGCCTGATCAGGAGAGATGACTAGGTTAGGCTGACGATATCTACTGAAATCAGGTGTATGTGACTCACATGGATGTCCATATGATATGTGGGAGTATTCCCCACAACCCTCTTGGACTGGAACAAATGTGTGTGTCTGTTCCGGAGTGAACTGTTGATATATCACTCCACTGGTAGGGATCGAAATATGTGTCTTCCCCTGAGATGTTGCTGAAGCTGTTATAATATCCTGATAGGCATCCAGGATTTGAGCAGATATTTGCTTCTCCTCTTTCACCATTGACAGAATGTGCTTGGTGACTTCAACTCCCGGAATGGGTTTATATGTCCATTCCATGCTTAGAGTAGGTGTGTGTTCCTGCTTCTATCCTCCTTTTCCTATCAGTGAATCCTAGCAGAACTCAAGTGTGGGGGTAGAGAGTTGAGTCTACCTCATGTTTGTCATCGGAGCTTTCCGACTGACTTCTCCATGTGCTACCAAGCGAGACTGTTGGTAGGCTTGATTAATACTAGCATGTGTATGTGCCTGCTGATTACAGTTCTCCGAACATGTTTGAAGAGCCCCATCATATTTAGTTTGACAAGCCAGCTGAATAGCTGGATATGTATAAATCGGTGTATGTTCCTGCTTATAGTACTATGCCGGAATTGCATGGCAGGATTGGCGTGATGCTTCCAGACGAGTCTGCTAGACAGCGAAATTTAAACGGGAAGGTGTGTGTGCCTGCTCATTGCTTTCCACCAAGTTAGGTTGGTAGACTTCTCCCGAGATGTCAGAGATGAGAACCTGCTCATTGTTAACCGGATTTCACCTCTAGCGGTTTGTCTTGCCTACTTGGGTTCGAGGAACCTGAGCTGAACGCCTGGAGTCGACACCCTCATCATGTTGAGGGCGCACTGTCGTACGAGTCTGGTGGCGTTTTTTAATAGGATCCATTGGGAAGAACACTTGTCTTGTTGAATTAAGGCCCTGAGGGACCTGATCATTCACCTCCCCAGAATAAGGGATCAAATGGTGATTGTGTTCCGGGGATAACGACTCGAAACGGTTGGAGATGGTGGTTAGCACCGCTTACTTCTTAATCACTGGTCGTCACTGTCTGGATGACTAGGGTGAATTGTTCACTTGTAGGCCTAGACGAGCAGCCTGCAGAGTTAGAATAGTACCGTTTTGACGGTACTCCTTAACCAGTGCATTTGATACCCAGCGTTGAAGATGCTGAGTTGGTGATGTCATCCTCGGAGCAGACGATGATCCAACAGGAGTAGCATAAGTGGCATTCGTAGTAGCAGTATTCACAGATGTGAACTTGAGAGCAGCCATTTCTTTAGAATGCAGAAAATCGTGGAAAAGAGTTCTTGTTTTATATAACAGACGCAATCATAATAAGTCCAGCTACTACATCTTTTGGATGAGCACACATGTCAATGATTTTTTTTGTCCCACTCATTGAGTTTTAAAAAGGGGCCTAACAAATAATTAAGACATCATTTTAACTTGTTTAAAGATTCACGTCGGGTTCACCATTTTTTGTTTCCCTCTGGAATTGTGGATGACCTCATAGATTTATGATTCAAACAGTCCTAGCAGTTTCTAACAGGTTTGTTTGTAGAACTGAAAACATCCAATGATTCAATATCCATTTGAACCTACTTTCCAAAGGTAGGTGCTAATTAGTTGTGGAATGATGAGGCTTAGGAATTTGCATTGGTTGAGAGGATGGGAGGTCGGACTCATCACACCTTTTTTAGGGGAATTATTGTCTACTCCGAGACTCTCTTTATAGATTTATGTTATGTTCATGAATCCTTATTACATTACCAAGTATAAAATGAGCTTTCCTTTAGATCTGAAAATCAATGATTGATATGTAGGAAATTTAGAGAATATTTTATATGTATTCAGGGTTCTTCATCGATAGAGAATCATCTGTATTTGTTAGTGATTTTTAGTCAATGCTATCCATTGATACATAAAAGTATCTTGGTCATTATGATGACCATAATAGTTTTGAATCCACCCTATGGGGCAGTTGAAGTTTATTTTAATTCAGAAGGACATTGATTATTTCAGAGTTGGGATCGTAGCCTTAGATGGGCTACCTACGTATCCTTTGTTTTAGAAAAGGAATCAGAACCCACATAGTTCGAGAATGGGAGTATGATGTTTTTTCATCATTGATGACTCAAAGAAAAATTTTATGATTACTTTTACACTCTAATCTCATGTGAGTCATGATCGATGTGAGAAACAAGAGGTATTGGTGAAACTAGACAATTGTGCCATGAAATATGCAATGATGTGGGGCTTATGTGTGTATGACTGCCCAAATAGACGAGGAATAAGATTACTTTATGAAAAAAAATCCAGGAACATGGTCCATAAAGGTATATGTGCTTCATGGAGATTTGGATACTCTAATCTTGGTGGAATGCTCCTAAGGAAGATGCCCAAGTTAGGAGGGGACTTATGATTGGGTTTTACTTTGGAGAAAGGAGCCCAGATCAAAAGGAAATTAAGACTGGGGCTTACTCCTGAAAAGTAAGCCCATGTTAAAAGGGATTTGAAAATTAATGGGACTCGGAGCTTACTCCTAAGGAGGAGGCCCATATTTTAGACCGGGGATTACTTCTGAAAAGTAAGCCCAGGTTAAGAGAATTATGGTTGGGGCTTACTCTTAAGGAGGATGCCCATATTTGGGAATTTTAAGACTGGTGCTTACTCCTGAAAAGGAGGCCCAGGTTAATGAGGACTTGGGGCTTAATCCTAAGGAGGATTCCCTGTAATAAGATTAACTCATCTTAAAGTATAATGTTGAATGAATGAAATCTCAATCTTTAGTGACATAAATATGTGTAAATCACTCGGTTTTGAGAGATGTTCCATGGAGTTCCTTTCAGATAAGGAATTCAAATCAAGAAATCATGCCATAAATGGCTTTGAAGAGTGTATTGAAGACTGAATCCTGAATAGGAGAGGTGGAATGGCATTAGAAGGGTGAAATTAGCAGGAAAGTCACCCAAAAAGATAGGGGCACGCAAGTCCTGGTAGGTGCGTAGATACTGCGCGGGCACGCAAGTCCCTGGTCACGCAAGTATACCCACGTGGCACATGGGTACTTGCGCGATTTTTAACTAGTAGGGTAATACTTGGGTGATCCTTGATCAAAGCCTTTAAAATTATCCGGAGGTATTTCCAGAAGAGGGACGCGCAAGTTTTGGTGAAGAAGTAGGGATTCGTGCAAGTGTGTCCATTTCCCATAAGGGTAAAACACTTAGGCACGCAAGTGTTAGTGAATTCTAACACTCAGACCTTACTCCTATTGTTTAGACCTTCCATTATAGGTAACAAATTACCATAGAAGTGTTCGAAAGACCTAAAGAAGAGACTTGGGCATTCAGAGCTCTGTATCTGAATTCTGGAAAAATTCCTCCCGAATGGGGGGCCCACCGGGGCTATTTATATGCTGGAGAAGACCCTGGGAGGTTAGCACATAGGGTGCGCAAGTGACTTGCATGACCAAACATACATCGCGCAAGTGTAATTACACGACCGTGGTAGAACATGCGCGACCCTTGTGCAATGTTCTTTTTATTCATTCCTTCGTCAATTTTTGATATTTGTCCAAAGGTTGAATCCCTTTGAGCTAGGATGTTCCCCTTTTCCAATCTTCAGACTCTGTGACGAAAGGAGAGTAAACAAGGGGTAATAGGCCTGGTCAGTCTTATTCTATGAATATGTATTATGGTTAGTTTATTGTGGGTTGTTGGGCCCCTCTTTAAGCGTTAAAGCAATAAGGACCACAAACATTTTGTCAACTGCATGTGGATTAGTTTTTTTCATGAAAAAGTATTGATGGATCTAGTTGAGGTTAGATTTGATATGTTCCATGTCATTAGGAACTTATATAAGATCTTTCCCATAGAGGATGTCTATAGAGTGGAAAAGTATCTAGGTGTGGGAAGATGCATGCTATGTAGGTGTGAATCCTAGCTGCGACAGTGGATGTTTAAGGTATAATTATTTATCACCTACCCTAGTTTCTTCCTTTCTAGATTATAGAAGTCCACATTCCTTAATTTCCCCAACTTTAGTCTATTTATTACGAATATAGGTGGCTAGGTGTCAGATTCCTATGTTATTATACATGCTAGTTAGAGGCTATACATTTTTCTTTTATTTGTTCATGGAGTTTTTAATGATTAAGTGGTATTATAATTATTTTAAGGGATTCATTATGGTATATATACATCCATTCAATGATACATTGGGCATGAGATGGTCATATTTTGTGCATGAATATATTTATTTATTTAGGATAATAGTTTAATTTTTTGACATTGAAGACCAGTGGGAGTGTTTTTTGGTGGCTAATGTTATTGAGTTGGGTGGGAGGTAACAAGAGCCTAATTTATCATCATTAGCGGAGTTATCAGTTAAATCCTATTTCTTTTATGTTCCTATAGTAAATGAGGGGTTTCTAGATGTCTTCCTGAATGAGGTTCTAACACTACCTCCTCAGCATGTCATTGAGTTTGAAATTGAGTTACAGTTAGGCAAGATGTTTTTGGATCCCACATACATTTCATTATAATTTTCAAATTCAGTTTTAATTATTTTTAAAGCATTAGTTAGAATTTTTTAGTATTTTGGTTGTATTTTCGAAATATTTTTCAAATTTTAGTTATTTTATATATTATTATAATTAATTTAGTAGTTTTTTTAATTATTTTATTTTTATATATTTAATATAAAAATATATTGTTCTTACTAATATTAATTCTTCTAATCTTATTTTTCTATAAATAATTATTAGTATATATTTTAATATTTTATATAAAAATATTATTTTAATTTATATATTTTTATAATATTAAAAAATATTACATTAGTTATTAGTTTAGTATTTTTATTAGTAGTCACTATATTATCATATTTTATTTTATTATAGGTGCATAAATATATTTTAATATTTATTTACCTTTTTATCAATTTTTTTCTTAATTATTTTTGTTTATATTTAATTAGTATAATGTTTAATTATTTAATAATAATAATAATAATAATTTTGGTTTTTTGTTTTTTATTGTTATTATTCTTGTTTGTTTTTTCGTTATTATTATTACTATGATTTTTCATCATTAATTTTCTATTTTTATTTAGGTAGATTTATTGGAATTTAGATTTAAGATTTTGCTCTCTACAATATTTCTTGTAGCTGCCCTCATATATGGAGGGGGGACATGATTGTCTTCTATGAAGGGGGAGATACCATAAATGCACCACATCTCCAAACACCAGTAGGATATCCTCCCACTTGGTTGACTTCGACAGCGAACTCCCACAATCAGCCTCCTCCTTGAAGGGACCAGGCTGTATATACAACGTCAAAGAGGCACCTACATCCACCAAACCTCTCCATATTCTACTACACACTAACATCAGATCATCCTCTCCCCTAGATAAGAACCCACAGAGAGCCATTTTAATATCGAGTAACACCTAAAAGACCACAAGCAGTGAACTCCGATGCATATTATCCTTACCCCGCACAATAGAAGCCATCTAATAGCCTCCTCTTCTCAAAACTACCAGGAAGAACACACATGTCTGTGTCATCCTATTCACGGAAAAGCTACCCTTCTCCATTGGATTTATTATGTGTTTTTGAATTATGATTTTTAAATGTGTCCAAGATAATTTTTTTAAAAAAATATTTTAATGGTGGAACTCCCACTACCGCATTCCCTCTCTTCAGTTATTTTTTCCCATACAGATGGATTGAAAAAGGAGGCAAGGGGGTCCTGCCATTCGCCTTTATGTTAGGCGAAAGGCGGCTACCCTTCCACTACATTTTTCCTAACATAATTGGAAAAGGAGCACCTCTTACTGCATTTTTTCATAATACACTACAAAATGAAACCCCCTCTTCTCCAAAATTCATGTTTCACAAATCTATCTTCATTCCATTTCTTCTCTTTTTAAAATAATCAGTTTCATGTGCAGTGGGTGGAGTGGTCTAAAATAAGTTCTAGGTTTTTTATGATTCATCATTTAGAAGTATTTTTTATTTATTTTAAGATTATTTATTTATGTAATTGAATTCATTTTTGTTTAAAATATTTCATTTTTAAGTAGTTTAGTAAGTTATAATTTTTTTTTCAATTATGTAGTATATCTAGGTATATATAGTTTGAAATAAAAGTTAATATTAGTAATGATTAAGTATATATTAACAATTTTGTCAAAAATACTATAGAATAACTATAGGATAAAATAGGAATAAATGTTATAAAATTTTGGTAGCATAAATATAATTTGGTTATGTGATAAATAAAATATTTGTTTGGGTACAAACAAGTGGATGTGGCTCTAGCACAGATATAACTAGGGATAAAACCTAAAAACACCTCACTGATCTAGACTTGAATAGGATGTAGTGCTCAACAATTTGTCGTGCTACACTCTAAGTCTGACACTCCCAAAGGATATTCTTTACATGGTTAATATTTTTCTTATAAACTTCTAAAAAAACTATTAAATTAAATCATCAAATACATATATTTATCAGTGTGAAAAATAAAATAATGTTCATATAAAATGAAACAGACTAGGGAACAAACATTAAAGAATAAAAGTAATTAATAGTAATTGAATTATCATTAATTCGATATAAATATGTTATTTATTAATTATTTTAATTTTTTATATATACTTTATAAATAATAGTTATTATTAGTAATGAATAATTATAGAATAATTAATGAATAACATAGGATTAAAATATTAATATATTTGATTATTTAATTATAATTAAATAATTAATTTAATTTGATTAATTATTCAATACATGAATAGTCTGAATTCATTCTTTTTCATTGATTTTTGATAACCCCCCCCCCCCCCCTAATCAAGGGATAAGGGGGAACCCTTAAAAGGCCAGTAGGCTGAGATATTACATTGCCCATAGTCTTAGAGACATTATATGATCTGTTGGTCTCAAGGAAATCATACAGTCTATGACTACTTGAGACTGCCCCTCCCCATCATTTGCATCGTGATCAACTCTTCAACATTTCATAAATTTTTGGTAAGCATGTCCATGTGTATGTGCACCTAAGTGGTACTGATGGATAATTACATAACCCCTCATTCATCCAAATCTATTTATCTAATGCTCTAGTGAATGCACCCTGCTCTTGAATCCTCCTCTGGGGTGGCTACTTGTAGAATCTGTCTTTGCAACTGCATATCAGGTGGCCCAAAAGGCTTTGAGGTGGAATGAATACTATGAGGTGACCTGAAGACCATGAGGTGGCCCTAAAACCTTACTGACCTGAATGTCGGGGTGGCCCAAAGTATTTAAGGACTCCAAGCCTAAACCAGCAGCCCAATGTGAATTGTTCCGGTTGCTACTGTACATAATAGTACCTACAACAGTACATGATACCGTGCCTACTACAATACTTCTACAATCCCATAATTATACCTCCGCCTAGTTTTGAACCTGGTCCTCGTGGATGAACATAGAGAGAATCTTGATCATGTTGTCTTATATATTCATATGAAGGAACATGTGTCTGAATATTACAAACACGATATATCTCATGTTCAATTTCATTATTTTTTCTGGGAATTCCTCTCTGGTGTCTCGTCATTTTTTTTCATCGAAATGTTTATTCAGATTGATGGAGTGTTTCTATATAAAAAATATGAGAGGGTATTATGGATTTTAGCAACCCAATAAGATAACTATTTACATCTTCTTCCTTCCTTTTCCATTGTGAAGAAGGAAAACTATGATTCGTGGAGTTAGTTTTTTCCATGTATCAACAACCATTTAAACCACATTCAGTGTGTCTATTTTAAATTTGATCGGCATCAAGAAAACAATGGGAAAATAAATGGGGACCCTGATATAGGGACACCCCAATATTCATATCATCGGTACTTCTTTTGACACATTACAAATAGTTAAGGAAAACAATCCACACCGAACAAATGAATATGAAAGTCATGGTGATATGTATGAAATTTATTTTTCATTTTTTACTATTTCAACTTAAAGATAAAATAGTTTTATGCGAAATATGATAACTTCAGTGTAGTACATAAGCTTGATCAACTATAGTTTGATGATCATTTTGAAGAAATCCACAAGTATAATCAAGAAGTGTAATCTTATATTATGAAGATCCCTAAAGATAAATGGACATTGTAATATGGTGGGGGGAAGAGGTATGTTCATATGACCACAGACATTATGGAGTCCATATATGATGTCTTGAAGGGGATTTTCAAGTAACCTATAACAACCCTAGTTCAAGAGAAATTATATCTTTGGGTGAATTAATTCTTGATACAAAAAAACTGGCCAAAGATAGATGTCAGGAGGGGATAACATAGGAATGTTACATTCAATGAGATATTGAAAAGAAAATTGAATAATATTTTTGTTATCATGTAATCATTTTTTCCCATAAGAATCTTGATTGTCTGCTCAAGAGCTTTCAGACCCCAACAAAAATAACATTGGTGAAAAAATGGTGGTATTACTTGATGTGAGGAAATTTCAATGTATAAAATTCCAAGACATACTATTTCTATGTCCACACATCATTGAAATAAGTGCATCTGTGAACATATCATGGGAGGAAAATGATTATCTATTTTACAGGTTAGACACAAATACAAACAGTTATTGTGCACCATAGACACCTATTAAAGAGTTTTAATATTTATCAATGCCAGAAGTGTAGTCAATATTGATACCTACCTTCAACATGTTGCATAAACCAGGGATACCTATTTCTTTTAGGATGCATAATGAGATGCACAAGCCTTAATTATAAGGAAAATGTTTTATATGCACCGTATGTCATCATGAAGGCCATAACAAAAAACGATTCTCTAACATTGCTGGATTGAGTTCACACTCTCATCCACAATGATGTGTTGTATACTATGTGATCTTTTAATATTGTAAATTATATTGTGTTAATATAAAATTCTTTATTTCGTATAATTTTCAACATTTCCAAATACTTTTACTATCAAATAAAAATACAAAATTCATACTAAACATAAAAAGAATATATTATGTGTATTTTTGGTGACATTCACGCCTAATCAATCTGTCCATGGAAAAATCATAAATCATACATGTGAGAAAATAATCATCAAATTCACCATCATGTGTAAAACCATACATAAATTAAAAATCACATGATGTTCTATTAAAAATGTTCATAACAAAGACAAAATTTTTATATATATTAATATTTATACCATATCTTACAAAACACAATTTTCTATGTAAAATAATATCTTAAAAACTATTTAGTATTATTATTTGAAAAACATGAAGACATGCCTTTTTTGGTATTTAATAACTTCATAATACAATAAAAATAAACATGAAATTTCTTACATTCAAGAAATCATAACATTATGTTTACAATAATTTAATATTTTCATTTTATACCTACAAAAAAATTTATTTATATATATACAGTTGTTGGATACCATTACACTCACTCAGGAGGCTACCCATGTTCCCAGGACATGATAGTGGGTTGTGAGGTTCGATCGATTAGGGTGCATCGAGCGCAGCATTTTCCTCATAGGAAGCCTCTATATTCCATTAAACCCTACATGTCTTGTGAAGGATTATATGGAATTTCCGTATTGTATTTCACATTTTTCAACCATGACCTACTTTCTACCCTCAAGGAGAGGTGGTAACCATAGACGTATACATTTCACTTGCCTGAGGGAGATATGACCATCACCCTAACTGATGTTGTAGTGTTTCTCAATCTTCCTATCCATGGGAAGACGTTATTGCCCCCACCCATGCATCTTTCCTAAACATACATAGCGATTGTTAGTCATCAACATTGTTTCTGACCAAAGGGAGATAGATGGAAGGTCAATATCTATTCCCTTGATGGAGGAGTATATTCCACCTTTACTCGATGATATTAATGACCAATGTATCATGTGTTATGATTGTTCATATATATTACAACTCATTGGAGGAACCAAGTGTGTTGATCTCTCAGGGAAGCATGTGCACTTGATGTATCTTGAACTACTATAGGAATTTTTTAGGCTGGGACAAACAACTAGGGATTATCCTACACGTAATTCAAATACAGAGCATCATGCATGCTATCCCACAATTAATAAATATATCATGGTGGATGTGGTATCCTTATTTAGATGTGGTCATGAAAGTGTATCCCCTCATTCATCCCTCAGATTGCTTGTCTACCGCAGCCAATGGCGGTGTTTCATGGTGTGTTATGTGAACGCTAGTTTGATCACTCATCTTTATTAGTTTTTATTACATCTTCAGTTATTTAATATAATTTCTCATTATTATTCACTTTTGGTATTTATTTTTCATGTGGTCTAAGGGACATAAATTTGTCACAGTTTCTACATGACATTTGGGTACATATCATTTCATGTTGTACTATCTTTTACCCACCAAGTTATGTATATAAAATCTACCACATTCAAAAAATATTTAAAAATAGCATCAGTTTTTGTTTTTAGTAAATATTTCTTTACAATGGTCACATGTCATTTTAGATTACACGGATTCCATACTAGACTATACTTGACTAGTTTCTAGCGTACTGTACTATTGTAATTGATGATTTTATAGATCTAGTTCCCCTCATTCAATTTGATTATATTAAGTGGTAGAATCCTGATAGAGTCATGCATTAGTTTTGCGGTGTTCAGCCGATTCGATTACAGTTGAGACAAACAGAGGAGATTCGTGGCATGGAGCTGATAGGGAGGCAGGATCAGGACTCATTCTGAGTACATGCTGACAATCTAGACTACTTTGATAGATATAAAAGGTTTCATATCTAGGGTATACCTATGGTTTGATTCTTTCTTTCTAAGTAGGTTGAGTATGATCCATTGTATAGACTAATGTCTATATTACATCTTACCTGACACAGTAAAGAGCTTCATATGACTATAAGTCAATAAATTTACTTTAGTATGTTTATTATACAATTTTATAATTCATTTTGAATCACTTTACATGGAACTCACACAGAGAATTATATTCACATGAGTGACGAAGAGGAGGTTGTCTTTAGCTAGGTAGTGGTCCATGCTGAAGCACTGGAGCTGAGGCCTTTTTATTGTGATCATTTGAAGATAATCTTCTAGATTCCAACCCAAAGATAATTGGATCTTTCCCAAGTGTAACATCATACATTAGATACAGATACTAATGATCCACGATGACAATTACATTGACTGCGTCGTGTTTCACGTCAGGCCCCACCTATTCCACTGGCAAAGGTTGACCCTCTAGCAGTCTAGCCTCAGCCGATTGATGATGGGTTTTAGGTGGAACGGGATTCATAAATATTTTTAAGATATCGGTAGTTCTATCTAGCATGGGGTCCATATCCATTGCAGCCTAGGGGTCCTGATCCATCGCAAGCTTGGTTCCCCGCTGCGATGATGGTAGGTCATTATACTAGCCTAGTGGGAGAAGGATAGGCAGTGAAGTACAACGTGCAGTTGAAACCTCCTCCCATAATAACATAGGTGGATCATGTGATAGTCCATGTTCTAGTTACCAAGGATCAACCCTCTTTTGGTCACCATACTTCACCCCATCACAAAGCATGGCGATTTCAATACCGGCATACCCTTGGCAGACCACCATTTGGTCAAGAATCACCTTCCCATTGAAATTGATAGTACATGTTCATTTATATGTTTTATGTTTTTTTTGAATGATGTTATTGTTTTTAATATCATACCTTTTTATATATTTATCTAATGATTCAATTTCCATTAATATTTTATGCTCAATTTATATTTTATTAGATTTCAAAGTAAACTACCTGAAACTTATTAATAATTATTAAATTTCAAGTAGAAAACTTTAAAACCATATAAAATATAAAGTATTGAAACAATATAAATACAATTTAAAAGATAACCAAAAACTCTAAAAATTGTTAATAACAAAATGAGTTTCATAAATATAATATATAAATGAAAATGAAAGGAATGTAGAAAGTGATTATAAATACCATCGTTATGGTTTAAAATGATACTAAAATTTAATTTCTAATAAAATATTTATTAATTTATAACATTGTAGATTAAAACTAATCCTATATATTGATACCTACTAATGACCCATTTTCTCTTCCATAACAATTTTCTTTTAAAGACCCATTTTCATCCAATAATATTTATATAAAACTAAATATAAACTATAACCCATACTTAGTTCATTAAAATATCTCATATTTTAGATCCAAAAAATATAATTCTTAAAAGAATAACCATTTAACATTGATTATTCATGGCTAATATCGATTCTGGATCTGATGAGTGCATGTTAAAGATTATACGTTGAAGATGGTAACTAGATCTTCATCAGAAATATACACGAAGATGAGATCTCATTTATAATGATAGAGAGGTTTGAGGATCTCCACTATAAGTCATTAAGATTCAGTTATGTGGGTGAAAAACATGTTTCTTCAATGTCACTCTAGGGTTACATGAAATTGAGAGTTGGATGAAGGAATATCGAGGAGGATGCAAAGAAAAATGATTGATTCATCACATATAAATAGGGACAATAAAAGTGGTGTAATCAATTCCCTAAACAAGGATGTAGGGTTGAAATGACCTAGACGAAATAAAAAATTCCACATTCCACCGATTAAAAAACTAATGGATGAACATGATCCAGGTGGACGTCCCTAATGAAAATTTTTTGTTGTATCAAATTCCTTTTTATTGTTTAAACCCTTTATTCACTATCCTTTTTTATATATTTAATTTAACTTCCATGACCATTATTCTATTAAAGATACATTTTCACCCAAGTATATTTTTATCAACATGAAAATCAACTAGAACTCATACATATTTCATAAAAATGTCACAAATTTGAGCCCAAAAAAACTATTTCTTAAAAACATAACATTTTCATTTAAAAATTTTATTAACATAATTATAAACAACATAAAAAAAACACAATATTTATATATATCATAATATATATATATAATTATAATAAAATATATAATTAATTTTTTCTATTTTTTTATAAAATAGGTGGCGGGTTTACAGTTGTCTATCATGAATATTTAAAAAATACGTTTAACCAACATAAATTTTAATAAAATAGAAAAAACACATAAAAACACATCAATGTGTCTTCTGTTTTTTCCTGAACAAACAATTTGGGTGGGTGTTCCATTATTGGAGATTTATGGGTTTTTCAATTGTCTATGTGCATGAAGGCTCTCTTTGTCATCCTGTGGTTTATTTTTCATGGTGAGAGTGAGTGTAGATCCAATAATTGTTTTAGTAATTCAATGGTTTGGTTCGACGTTGCGGCAGTCGATGGAGTGAATATTATTATTCTATTATCATATGCAATAGCTTGTAGTGGCCAGGGAGAAAACATGAGGACTGTGATATCTTCTATTTATTATTTTATGTGCTACGTTGTTCGGACGATATGATAATTCTTCTATGTTAGAGTGTTGATGAATGTGAGGATGTATGCATGCCATTATTTTTTAACCATGTTTTATTTACATTTATAAATAGTTTTTTAATAAAATATATAATTATTTCATTATATTTGTGTTTTAAATAATTTTCATATGGGGTTTTCATGTATGCTTCGATCCATGTTCTTGTGACACCTAATAAGTAATCTTCGCCAAAAAATCATTGGAAATTTTTCTATTCGGAATATAAACGTCTGCATGATAGAATCATAAATCTAATGTGAGTGAATTTCGATAAAATAAATATATTAATTTAAAAATAAATATTATTTTGTTGTTTCCCATTAAAATATATGTGATTGATACTTAATATATGATCTCATATGAGAGAACTGGATAGAGAGTGATACATCAACTTTGTAATAAATGGGTTGTGTTATTTCACCAATTAATTCATTGTTATGATGACGTTCAAATTATTCATTTTCCTAGTCAATGAAATGATGTATAATCTATGTCAAAATAAGAATACCATCTAACAATATATAACGATAACTAAGAGTATGTAGATAAAAATCTAAATCAATGATAATTAAATTAATTAATATTCAATCATTGGAACTATATATTTTTCATTTCATGCATTTGAATAGACCTCAAAACAATAAGGACTTCCCATTCCACATATTTTCATCAATATATTAATTTAGTGTACTTATATATTTTTTTATTTAAATAGTCTTTTTAATTTTTTTTGTTTTTTGGGATTTTTTAGTTGTCAATATCTTGTAAAAATAATTTTCTGAATCATTATACCAGGAGGGTATCTCTTGTGTCTAAGAACAATCTCTATGTGGTTCAACCCAGCTCGCTGCTTCTACAATAGTTTCTAGGTTAATAAATATTACAAATTTCAAGTGTTGTGATATGCTCAAAAAATTTCACGCATTGTTTATGAGGAGACTAATATCATTTGGAGGTCAACGAAAAAAATGATTTAGGTCAATAAATAAAAATAAATAAATAAAAAAATAAGAAATAAGTCCAATGCGCATGGAATTATAAATTACCAGATATTTCCAGAAAACCATATGTTCTATATGTTGTTTTCAGCTCCATGTATCTAAAATTAACACCTACCCTACATTCCCATAGATCAAGATATGATATATTATGATTCACTATACATGATCTCTCTAGGTAATCCTTTTTATTATAATGGTTTTTATTCATGTCCATGTGATGATCCATATTTGAATTTTGTGCCTTGTATTGAAAAAAATACTTTTCTAACATTTGATAATTTTCAATGTCAAATCATTCATGAAAATTTAGAACATTCTTATTTATGTGAAATATGTTATTCAATAATAGATAACATGTTCCATAATTCTATCAGAGTGGAAAATATGAAGTTTGATCATTAATATGAATATAATAAAAATATTAATTCATAAATTGTGGATTTATAAATTATAAAAATCTATAAAAATTAAAATGATGAATATAGAAAATAAACCCTCTTATATTATCCAACTAGCCACATTCTTGCCACTTGATTATCTAATTGGGAACAATTACACTGAAGAAACTACAGAAGAGGATCCCTTTAAACAACATTCATTTCCTGATTCTGTTGACATGACTACATTGATCGATCCTTCGTCATATAATATCATTGATAAATCCTCCCCATAATAAATTAATGCTTCTAATCTAACCACATTTCTTTAACATGAGAGAGTTGCCTTCCATTGTGTTGAAAATAATTGTCCATAATAAAATGTTATTTCATGTACTTATTTATTTAGTTCACGTCCCATATATCACAATGTGAAAAAGGATGCATAAAATGCCTATCAGATTAAACATTTTTTTCATGATGAATAAATTTAACTGGGACCCTTTTTTACCATGATATATTCCAAATTAAACCAAGATAGATTTATTTTCTACACACAAGATGACATCACTTCAAATGTCCTTGAATCAACTCTTTATTTAATGGTTTCTCAGTCTGAAACTTTTTCCAAAATTGAAGCATTCGCAACATTTCTAGATTCATAAAATAATTCATTGTTTATATTAGATGACCCTTATAATTTTCTTGAAATAATGGAATAAGGCTACTTCCATGAGGATTGAGAGTTCTTGTTTAAACATGTTCTAATGGAGAAATATTAAAATTAATCCCTCCACTATTGCTCTATGCATTGAGAATTTTCTATGTTTGGAACTAGTGAATTATAATTTTCTATTAGTTTATTGAGAAAATGAATTTGGATAAACCATCAACAAAAATTCTATAATAATCTATATGATTGATCTAAGATGACCACTGAATGATTCTGGTAAGGAAATTTATTCTCCTCTGGAAATTAAAAAATATCATCCTTTTGATCTTCATAATGAATCCATTTGTATAAAAATAAACTATATTGTTAGTTGTTCTTAAGTTGAGGTATTTCCATTCCCATATGAGCTAGGTTATTTTCATTTCATTCCACCAATAATGTTATCTGAAACATTTCTATTGGGGTATTGTACAAATTGCAGAATAATTTCATTCATGATGAATGAATTCTACATGTCACAAAGCAACCCATTTCAGGGATCGAGTCACAAATACCTCAATCCTACAAACATTGGAGATGGGATGGAAACATAAACTGACTCAAAAACATACTATGGGAGGCCTTTTCTTATGTACATGAAAACACACACACATCCTACTCAATTCAAATGTGCAGAGGGAAATAATTAAAATATTTTTCACTACTATAAAGAAACCAAACAAGCATGGAACTCTAAATAGTACAAGTAAAAAAATGTAAACTAAAAGGAAAAATGGAAAAATAAACACCCAAACATGAAATGTGTCCCAACTTGACAGAAAATGGAAATCTAAAATAGGTGAGAGAGACATGCTTCTGGATCCCAAGATATGACCACCATACACAGTGAAAGCCAATCTATACATAAACCCCATTGATGTCAAGATATAACAATTTTGTTGTCTTCATAAGGCATGATACATGTGGGAAAATCACATGTAGGGGTGGGTATAAAAATAACCAGCAGGATGCCCCAAAATTTGAATAGGGTAGTAAGAGATAAAATAGAAAATGAATAGAATAGGTAAAGGTGCAGTGAAAGAGTGTATCAATACCTAACAAGAGATTGAAATAAACTCATCAAAATTAATGTATCTAGAATCAGTGAGAAGATAAACTTCTCATTGAGTCTCCACTACCTACTGTAGGAGAGTGGATTCATCCAAGAACAAGAAGCTAGACACGGAATGAACATTTCATACACTGTATGTATTCAACTCTCTTGGAAGGAGAGAAATAAAAACCCAAGAATTGGGTGCTGAAATAGGATATATATATATATATATATATGATCAGCTAAAATAAACCAAAATGATAGAGTAAGGGGATCTACATCGTATTGTTTATCCCAAGAAGTAGATTCGCCAATAGTTATAGGAGTATCCATCAAGGATGCCCAACATCCCACAACACTTCCCTAAACATGAAAGTAAAAAGTTCTCAATCACTAAACCATGATACTAACCTACTTGGGTGGCACTGACTCTCTTTCATGGTTTTTGGTGGCGTCACTAGGATGTGTCTGAGTGGGGAATGTGTCACACTTTTTTTGACTCCAATGGTATTCCAAACCATGTCTCATCACTGTGCCACACATTCGAGGGATCGCAAACTATATAGGACCTTCAACCTAGTACATCATGGGGGTGGGGGTCACTCTAGTAATTCGGGATCCACACCCTAGTATGTCAGGGGGATCAAAACACAGATTTTGATGGGGACCACACTTCCCAGCCCCGCTGAAGAGAAAACACTAGAGAGTACTGCCCCTCAAATAGCTGTAGAGGACCCACTCCCATACTAATGGGTTCAACCCTAGTCATCGGGGATCCAAAATCTATTATATTAGGGGATAAACACCTGAAATAATCTATAGAGGACCCACTTCCATGCCGATGGGGGGTCAACACTCTGGTCATTGGGGATCCTTACCTTAGTACATCTATGTGATAATCACCTTCATTGAATCCTTCAATAATATGCCTGAAAAATAAATGAAATATATATAATCATATCTTAAAATCCACTATGGAGGGAACCATTATGCTATATATGAAAAAATATGTAGGACAATCTGTTTACTCGCATGATTTGGGCAATGGGTGAACATGGTGATTTTCTCCACAACATGCCCAAATGGGTCCTCATGGGGCTCGTGCCACAATCCATGACTTAAAATTCCCAAAATGGCCTCAAACATACCTTCTTGAAAAGTGAAACACATTCCAAAAAAAATACATGTCAGTTGGATGATTCGTTTATAAGTTATAACTATTTAAATTTACTACCTAAAGACTAGACAAAGCCCGTGATTGACCGTTTGTGGAATAAATGCCATGGTCGGTCCTCCTAACACTATGGTCGACAACCACAGTCGACCCCCATTAGTGTGGACTTATGGGTACCAATTTTTATAGTTATTCCAATGGACCACCTTCCTATCTCCCATTGGTGACCCTAGTTCTAGCCCATGTCTGACATGGGTCGGCCTTGGTTCGACCCACCTAGATCAGTTCGACAAGACCCAGTTGGATGGAACCAGCCCACCTGGTCAGCCCACACCGCATCAATGGATGTGGTCAACACCTACCATCAATACAGTAGCCCTCCACATTACATGGTTACTACCACCGCCTTATGTAACACCCCACAACACTGTCATCCACCCTAACATGCCCCACTCAACAGCCTCCTTTCACACCTCATCCATCGTCATGCACCTCCGCCAATGTCGCCTCGTTTTTGGTCCCTTCCCTGGTCCATCATGCCTCCTAATATTTCTGTAAAATTATGATGTAGAAGTTCTAGAATCATTGGATTGAGATACTCATAGACCTAAGACACGCTAAACTATATGCTGATTATTGGACATAACAAAAAAATGATGATTTCACAATGAACATATGAATAACATGACCAAATTAGAACCAAAAATAGTTCAATAAATATATGTGTTAGTAGGATCATCATCATTAATGTTCAAAGCAGTGAAATCATAAAAAAAATCATATATAATTTACGAATATAAATTGGGGGTGAAGAAACCAAAATACAACCACCTCATTGGATCTGTTCATCCTTGAAGAACACACCATCAATTACATTACCATTGGATCATTGCATTTATGAATAAAGACAATGTAAGAGAGATCATCCATTGGTGGTGGGAGGATTCGGAGGTGTCCTGGATATAGATACTGTAATAACTTTTTTATAAAATGTTATTAGGTCAAGGGTGTCTTTTTTACCCCCACTAGCAAACAGTTGTGGGATCCGATCATCCTGCGCCCTCTCACTTGAGTTCGAACATGGGGAGAATAATGAATTAAAACCCAATGGCGATCTCAGATTTTAAATTCGATCCCCCATTCAGTATATATATTAAACAACGTTTAAAATAATATAATTTTTTTATTTTATTTTAATTACGGTTACGTCATCCGTGAATGTTTCCACAAAATCTCCACAACAACAAAAGTTATGTCTTGCCTAGGATTAATGCTACCCTCTAGACTCAATAGTTTCATCATATTTATTATTTTAGCTTCTATTTTCGTGTTATTTTGATTCATTCACATGAATAGTATAAAATATAATTAATATTTTTATATAAAAAATTATGTACACATCGGGCTTTAGAATCACAAACTGTCTCAATTCCTAGCTCAGGAAATATATATGGAAATATTTCCAAGTCATACTATAAAAGAATAGGTTTCAAAATCATTCCCTCTAGTAATATTTTCTTCTTAGAAAAGAAAAACTGGGAAAACAACTCGGGATACTGAGACTTCATCTCTCTCTCCC
This sequence comes from Viscum album, assembly GCA_963277665.1. Lineage (NCBI taxonomy): Eukaryota > Viridiplantae > Streptophyta > Magnoliopsida > Santalales > Viscaceae > Viscum > Viscum album. The sequence continues at coordinate 33,464,243 of OY728159.1, forward strand.
ATTCCTATGGTCATACCTACAAATTTATGTGCGAACACAACATCAAAATGAAAGGGATGGTCTATCCACATAATGTCTACTCAATTTCATACTCAATCATCTTTGCATACTCTGCATAGGTGGACCATTCTTTGATGTTGAGCTCGCTCGAGTCGATGATGTGCATAGGATCATGCACACAACTTCTCAACTGCAACATGTGGAAAAAGTCGTACAGCAGCTCCAACATTGGGGGTAGGGAAAAGCGGTAGGAAACATCACCAATCCTCCAACCGATCTCAAAACGGCCAATGAATCATGGAGATAGATTGCCTCCCTGACCTAAACATCCCACTTTATGTCTTAAGGAGTCACTCAGGATGATGTGGTGTCAAATCTCAAACACCATGGGCCTACGTTGGTGATCTATGAATGATTTTTGTCTTCTCTAGGCTGTCTTCATCCATTCACAGAAGACATGATCTATCTCTGTCGTTTCCATCAGTAACTTTGGGAACATGAAGGATAAATCGCTAACCTTTATACAACATAAAGGTGACTAGTCGGGTATCCCATATAGGGTCCCAAAAGGAACCATAATGATATAATAGTGGAAGATGTTGTCATAAAGAAATTATACCAAACGAAGATGATCGTCATAACTACGGTGGAAGTCCAACACGCAAGCCCTAAGCATATCCTACAACACATGGATAGTGCACTCGTTCTTTCTATCAGTCTATGGTAGAATGGTTGTACTCATCCATAGCTAGGTCCTAAATTTTTCCAAACAACCACTCTACAATCACGACATAAATTTCATTTCTTGGTCAGATAAAATCATCGAGGGTACCCCAATAATGAGGAAGATCTCTTGTACGTTCAATTTCTCCACACTCACTACCATACTCTAATCCTAGATCGAATGTAAGCGCACAAACATTGCAAGTCACTCAACTATCACCCATAATTTTTTATGGCACCTTTCTATGAGAATATTCCCTCGGGTGAATTCGATGGATATGTCATCCCATTTCCACTCATGAATCTCAAGAGGCTTGAAAAAACCTTTCAGAACTAGATGTTCAGCCGTTATCTGTTGATATGTGAGTCATCATGGGATGAACTCTTCTATGCTTCAACTGATTCTTGAAAAAAAAATCATTGATTATCCATGTTCATCTTCCACACACATGGGATGTAAAACTATGGGATAAATTTGGAACTCCTACATCACCACCTTCCGCATCACGAATGGAACCACTTTTCTCCAATTAAACTAGATATCATGATTCCCTCCATCAGAATATCTATCTGAAGTGTCACATGTTGATATATGATCATAAAAAACCTCACTGTCGTTATCTCCCAATTTGGACTATTTAACACAGTCATGGAGTGATGGAGTTAGAACTATCGACTGTAGAGAAACTGCACCCTCCGGCTCCCCGTGGTTCATCTATAGGGAAGATAAAAGATCTAACATCCTATTAAGGAAACCTAAAATAAAAATTATCCTTTTCTATAGTATATAATATATCGAAAACATAGTCATGCAAGAAATTCTACTTGCCTTGCTGCCTCAGATTCATTTCTCTGTGGGGGAAGATGATCCTCAGGCTCTGGTGGTATGTGTAAACCATAGAGCACTATCCTAGTAGGTAGTGGCTTCACATCCTAATAGAAAAGACTAATACTGCTAGATCTATGTCAAGAGTAAAATATTTCTTCTCAGGGGGTCTCAATTTCCTCAAATTATATGTGATGTCTTCTTGTCACTGCATCAACACGCAACAGAGTCCAACTCTTGTGGAATCACAATACACTACAATTTCAACACATTTAAGTTGTTGTCTCAAAACAGGAGCTCTCGTTACCCTCTAGCTCAAATACTCAAAGGAAATATGGAACTACTTATAACCAGTAAACAAATATCCATTCCACGTTAGAGAAGTCAATGGAGATGAGATTGTAGAAAACTATCACAAAAATCTCTGATAGTACCCTTCCAAACCAAGAAAGTGTCGCACCTCTAACAAATTCATTGGTGGTTCCCAAGAAATAAATGCTTATACATTTTCTCAATAAACAACTAAAAATTTCTCTGAAATTACATCCCCCAAAAAGTGAAAATCAACAGTCTATAATATGTACTTAAATATATTTTTTAAAGTTGTTTCCACTAATGTAAACCAAGTACAATCTCCGAGTGCACTGTGGGCTCCTCGTCTAATGCAGAGTAGACAAGTATGTCATCGATGAAGACAACAAAAAACTAGTCGATGTTAGGATATAATATTATATTCATCAATTTAATAAAAATTTCATGGGATTTTTAACACCAAATGGAGTCACTAGGAACTTATGGTGCTCATAACAACATCAGAAAGAAAACATCAAATTATCAACCTCGTAGACCATTAAATAGGAGTTTCCAGACTTGAGATCAATCTTGGAGAACCATATCACACCACAAAACATTCCAAAGAGATCATTAATACTAGGAAATGGTTACATTTTTTTATCTCCTTATGGTTTAGTGGATGATAATCTATCCAAGTCTATAATCTAATGTCTACCTTCTTCATGAAAAAACTAGAACAGCCTAGGGTGACACAGTGGGTTTGAGGAATCCTTTTTCGAAAAGGTCCTCCAATGGTAACCATTTCTCCTAGAGAACAGTGGGTTCCATATAGTATTCCATAGAAGATATCGAGGATGTCACTTGTTGCGTGAAATGAAAAACTCCAACTATCGCTTTTTAGGTAGTCCCAAAATTCCTTTAGGGAAGACATCCATATAATCCTCCACAACTGAAGGAATCCAAATTCTTAAAGAGTCTGTTGATCCAATTATTAATCATGATTACTAATGGGTGATAGGTTATAGCCTCTTACTAATAACACATGTATTCTCTTCAATGAGGACTCTATCACCATGAAAGGATAACCTCATCCCATCCGCATGTAGCCATCTAACTAGTCTGCGGTGATAACTGATTTGGGATGAAACCAACGAATAAAAATTCCTAACCAATATGAAATTGTAGGTTTCAATATTATTGAGAAATAGGTACCATGTAAAATTATCTCCACCAAGGGATAGCTAACAGAGCCAGAAGATTGAAGACAAATAAGAATCACTCCCTATAAGAACCTCGAGACAAAGTTGTTGTGCTAGCTCTAATACTTGGAGCTCCAACCCCTATACAAGGAGTAATGAGAAATAATAATTTCTGGAATCTGTTTCTATTAATACATAAGCCATAGTATAATAAAAACATATCATACCATGGATCATCTAAAGAGCTACATGATCACATATATCCATAGCATGCAGTTGTCCTCAGCCCTAGCTTCTAGCTCCCTATGCCTGACATGGGCCACCAAGAGGTGATGGTGGAAGAACCTCATATCATTTTCTCCCACCAGTAGTTACTCTATATCCTCTTAAAACACCACCACCCTGGGGATCACCATGTCCCTGCCTAGGGGATCATAGATTATAATGATGTCTCTGCCATGGTGGTCCACCTGCTATTAACCATGGATATGCGGCATGTTTGGTCGCACAGTCTTGTGCCATATGACCTCACCCATCACAATTAGAGCATAGATCCTATCTACAGTGACCTGATGAATTTTGTTTCCTCAATGCTTCCTGACCATGTGTATGAGTCTGATCATGGGGAGACCTCTTACACTGAGATCTAGTCAAGTGTTATTTTTAGCATCTATAAATGTATTAGCTCTTTTGCATCCACTAACAGTTCAGTAGTTAGAACTTGCACACACGTCCATTTAATCCACTAAATTCTTCTATACATGATTCTAGAGCATATCTCATTCCGAAATCTTTAATTTGACTTTTCATGAAGCAGGAAGGTTGTTATCGATCAAAAGTTGTGGATGTTCAAAGACATGCTGCTAGAAATGGCCATTCAATATGATTTGGGGGCAAAGTATGGTTTTGTGAACACAAATTTAATTATTGCAGGCAAGAAAAGATGTTTTGAGTGAAAGAATTGAATATTGTGCAAAACAATAAAATATTGCATGCTACATGTCACGAAAGCCTTTTATGCTCCCAATGGAATGCCATCATCTGCACAGGCCACCTGAAATATGATTAAAAATGTATTCACATGTTTTGAGAGGTGAGTTCAATATTAGCATCCATACAAAAGATTCATACTTTCCTAATACGATTTCAAATGCCCCTATGTGCAGTCACCCACCACAGGGTGCACATAAGATCGCATCCATGCTAGGAATCTTACGCGCAACTGCTCCAGGGTTTGCCAATAAATAAAAGTGTATCCACCACCCGTTAGGTGATATCTCTGTAGGTCAGTCAACGCTATACTGTGTGTAAGAATACCTCTTCCACGGCCACAAAAATGAATGGAACCCTCAGCTTGAGATATTTCTTGACAGGTCCCATAAGGGTCCGCTTTCGCGCGGGCCCACAATGGAGAGTCACACTGTGGAATTTTCAGGCTGGGAAGCTGGCAATTTCCATTTCTCCCTTATGTGAATCTACTATCTACACATCTAATATTGATATTTTAGATACTACACCTCACACCATTAAACGACTTCAGTCAACATATTCCTCTTGGTTTGTTTGTCATGTCGTGAGGCGAGATTCCAATCATCAATTCCTATGAGTACATTCAGTCGAACCATTCCCCAATTAACCCATCAAAACCCCATCACTTGGCCCATGTTCCCGTTTTAACCAGAAAGAGCTGCTCTTGAATAAGTCCCAACACCGGCCATCGCAAGGAGAATTATGTCCAATATTCCAATCTAGATGACAATAAATTGTAGTGCACCCTATGTAGAAGACATAGGATGCCTCTTGATCCAAATGAGATATGCCTTATGCACCAAGAAAGAGATCCCAATAGTCCTATAAACATTTCAATAAACTGCAGTATACCCTCTGTTCCAAATACGGGATGCCTCTTTCTCCAAACAATAGATGGCTTATTCTCCAAGCGTAAGATGCTAACAGTCCTATCTACATGAATATAAACTATAGTAAACCCTATATAAAAAATATATGACTTTTTTTACTCCAAACAAGAGATTTCTTATGTTCCAAGAATAGGATACCTTATAGTCCTCTCTAAGTGTCTATAAAATATAGTGAACCCTATGTGACAAATATATGATGCCTATTAATTCAAACAATATATGCCTTATGCTCTATGAATAATATGCCTAGTATTCCTCTTTACATGAATATAAATTGCAGTAATCCCTGTCTGAAAAATAATAGGATGTCTCTTCTTCCAACAAAGAGATTCCTTATGGGCTAAGCAAATGATGCCTCTTTCCATGTTTACGATGGCATAATTTCATGAGAGTTTGAATCTGTTTGAGCATTCCACCACTCCAAAACATTATTTGTGTGTCTTTAATTCAGATCATTATCCTCATTCATGTCTTTGGGACCCCCTATTGACCTGGTCCCATGCTGCCTCGACTCACCTAACATCCTTGGATAGTGCCCTAGAAGACATTGTATTACACATTGAGTCTGGACCTATCTTTAGAACACAGGCCGCAGTCGACTGTCAATTGTTAGTCCCCATTTCAGGATAATGTTATAAGGATGTTGTGTTTCGAACACTATCAATAGTTATCCTCCATCGTCAATGCACCCTCCCCCCATTCCAATTGTTGGGAATGTGATTCACACTTTTCATCTCTCTTTTTTCAGATCGATTCCATTGTCCTTGGTATTATCCCGATTCTGTACTTTCGCATAGGCGCTGGATCAAATTATATGCCTCATCCCACTAGTGATTTGATATTCCCTCATGGCCAGACATGAGGAAGAAATTATGGGATGCCCCAAGCCATAAGCCCCATCCACCGTTGCCGCTCTATAGAAGCACTTGGGAAGCATCCATGTGTAATACCCACACACCAATGTCCCTCCTCATAAGCACCTGGGCCACATCCATGCATAATCCTTATTCACCATTGTTTCTCCATAGCGGCACTCGGGCAACAACCATGCGTATGCCCGATGCACCATCGTCGCTCCTTAGTTGCACCGGGGATGCTTCCATGTGTAAGCCCAATCCACCATTGTCTCTCCCTAGTGGAACCCATGCATGCTAATAGCTATTGCTTCATCACATAGCCACACTAATATGGACACCTCAATGGTCCACTTTTAACACTCCCTTTCCATGGCATTGATGATGCCTTCCCTTCCTCAACGGCGGGGGGGGGGGGGGGGTATCAGTTATGTATGTCATAGGGGTGTGGAGACAACCCACATCATTCGATCTGAAGGATGTTAAACTGCCATGTTCCATCATCCTCATCACATGACATTAACCTGTGACCTCTCCCCATGCGTCATACGCAGATTTCCCCACCTTGGACATTCTGCATGTCTACTAGTCTCCATGAGAGTGAAATCATTCCTATCATGGAATGAGATCCTATTTATTAGAGTGTCATTTGTCCGTAGGGAGAGGAAATCCACCGTGGTGTTATCCACTAGCCTTTCTTATAGGAGGCAGCATCCCTACTCATCATATCTTCTTCCTCAGTGATGACCAGAGAGGGGGAGATGGGCACTGGATCCCTCCTCTGGTCAGTGCAAAATCCCACACCATTTGGGATTTTTCACCACCATGCCTCCACCCTGGAGTAAGTACTAGTCTCAATCCCCTAGGCTGCTAACAATATGTATGCCTTTGTTTCCTCTTTTTTCCAATAACCATGTGTAAGCTCCGCACCAGTTCCCACAAACACACCTTTCGTGGTGTGATAGTCATATCTTTACTGCCTCTGTTTTCTCACACCGAGCATGACTCACTTGGTCATAGATTAAGCATCGACCATGACATGTCTTAGTAGCCTAGAGTGTAAGTCCCACACTAATTCTGAATTACATGGTCTTTGATCCTTGGTCAGTCAATGTACGTAGGAAGCTTCCAAGAGGTTCAAACCCACCATTTTTTGTCATGGACACCTTCACGTTGGTTAACCAATCTCATTCTGAACAAATTTTGTAATTGATCCTTTCTAAGTCAAGGTATGTATGAAGCCTCCCTACGGTTCAAGCCCATCATCTATTGGTCCTGACCACGTTCATGTCGGTTCACCAACCCCATAATGAATAATGTTTTCTTTGATCCTTACCAAGGAATGGTATGTTGGAAGCCTCTCTGAGGACCAATCCAAAAACCCCTTCTCCAGACCATCTTCACATCAGTTCCGACTCATTCTAAACTACAAGGTCTTTGATCCTAGCAAGGGCAAGGAACATAGGATGCCATCATGAGGTTCAACCCCAACACCCACTGGTCCCGACCACCTTCATTTCAGTTCACCAAACCCTTCCCGAACTACGTAGACATTGATCCTCGCCAAGGCAAGCCATATTGGAAGCCTCCCTGATGTTCATGCCCAACATCTATAGGTCCCGACCACCTTAACGTTTGATCACCAACCCCATTATGAACTACGAGGTATTTAATAACTCCCATGGAAAGGTACAAAGGAAGCCTCTCTGAGGTTCAATCCCAACACCCACTGGTCCTGACCACCTTCACATCGGATAACCAAACCCATACCGAACTCCATGGACATTGATCATTACCAAGAAAAGGCACATAAGAAGCCTCCTGGAGGATCAATCCCATCATTTATTGGTCCTAATGATCTCGTTGTCGAATGCGTCAAATTAGTTGTTTAATTTTGACAAGAATTTCTGCAGTATAACAGCAACACTAGGTCATCTCTCGACGGAGCCTTAGATCATTAATTCGAAAATGTGGTTCTGATTATGAAATTAAAAAGGGAAATGGGGTTTTATAATACTTTTGTTTGATGATTAAAGATGACAATAGAAAATAGAAGTTATAAAACAATGTAGATATTAACAGAATTAATTAAGCGTGATCAACTCGGGGTACTTGTATGATGTTTATCCTTCATCGCTTCATGATATAAGGTTATGATATTTTAATCATTGGTTTGTAACACCTAGAACTAGAATGTTAATGATTTTATACTAGGATACCTCCTAGGGTTTAGTCAAAAACACACAATGATTCACCGGACACCGCCGATGATTGAATGAATTGTGTTTGACTTCATAAAAAAAACTCACCAAGGCAACACACAAAAAACTCAATGCGCAGTCCAGATTTGTATGTTATTTATTTGTGATACCCTGACATAAATGTACATGGACTTGATAGTTCTTGTGTGATTTCAATTGACCAATATAAACCACACAAACACCGCAATTGAAAGGGGGGAAGAAAGTGGTGAACGGTGTGTGAAACATCACATGAATGGGTACCCCCAAACATGATCATATGAGTTGAGCATGAAATACCAGTACATAAATCAATAAAATAAGAATAGAGGATGATGAAAAACAACACAACAATCTGTAATTTAAAAGATCATTCAAATATTACAAACATGAAGCTCGGGATGTACATCACATTCCTCACCGAGTGATCACAAGGGGTTTAGAAACGTATGGGAGAGGAGGAAGAGAAAGATGTTGGGGTAGAACTTCCTATAGCCTCCAAAACCTCTAGATATTTTGAGAAGACTCCTTGAGGACTCCAAAATGGAAGCACCTTGCCTCTTGGCCGAACATAAAACTGGGGAGCCCAAGGTTCCATTTTATAGGAAAATTGGAAGGTGGTTTTAGGCACACAGATTTCATCAATCCACTTGCACGAAGCGTTTCAGCATTCAGACAGTGTTCTCACGCGTTGGAGAAAATAGAAAAGTTGTATCCCTTCCTCTTGACTGTCTCCACCAAATTTTTGGCACTGTTTGGACAACTACAGTTCACAATATTGATAAAATACAAAACACCGCATTTGACTTGGACCAAATTCAGTGGCTTATCCAGATCAGTTCGGTTGGGCCCCATGGAATCCGAATCAGCATTGCATTCCTTAATATAAAATGTATCCTATTAAATTTTGGACAAGACCACCAAATTTCAGCCCATTTGGATGCACGGATTTCGTTTACTATGCAAAGCAGTGGACAGATTTCCATGGATCCATGCAATTTTGGCCCATTTTTCTTCCACTTCATCAAAGGACCTCCAAATAACCTCCACCTACATTGAAACAATAAAAACAAGTAACATTTCCCATTATAATATTGATTAACATTAATTGATTTATTCAAACATGAAGTGAAATTTATTATTATATTTCTAACATTGATTACAAAACTAGTTTAAAACGGCGGTGTAAGGGTGGAATAAAACAGTGAATCGTGGTACGATCACACCCCCACACCTAACCATTTGCACTCCTGGGAAAATTCACATATCCAAATACAATGATTCATATATATATATTTACAAAATCCTGAAGATTTATCATTTCAGGAAATTTTATTTAATGTAAATTGATCGATGCATGAACCACACCAAAGAGTTCTTCCATGTGAAAAAAGAAAAAGATGGCTCATAAATCATATCATAGTGAAAGTCAAAAAGATTCATGATACCCAATTGAGAAAGGAATTCAAAAGTAAAACATGACACTAAATCTCCATGTGTGTGTGTGAAAACCATTCCATGCTATTCTTTCCACTTGATATCCAATAAATATATGTTATTTTAACATTTTACATCTTAAATGATTTTGTCCCCGAACCTGTCCTACATCCTTTGCAATCATATTTCAAGACCCACTCATTTAAGCATTCACAGATGTCAAACCATATGCTCCCGACCTAGATATCCCCATATTTTGCACATCATCACTCCCCTCATTTATTATATTTTTTTTAAAGTTTCAAATGAAACAAATCTCACACTCATCTCTCAACCCATGTTTGATCTCCTCACGACACTAATTGTAATAGTTATAACAGGACAAAAGGTTGAGGAAGAGTGTTTTTTGACCTTCCCAAGACACAACAATTTTTTTTGAGGGCGTACAACAGTCGGACATTACGTACACACGCATAGGTCAATCTGGTACTGTAATGAAATAGATCGGATAAGGAACGAACGTATGGAAATATCATTTAATGCTGAAAAATATTAACCCAACATATATTTACCTTATATTAAGTAAGAAATAATCACACTTTGTGGTTTGGTGCAAAAATTTGTAGAGATATTAGTGACACTTTTCCAAAAAAACTACTCACACAAAGGGCATCAATCATCTCAAAGGTTTCACATAGATACGACCATTTATATCATTGACAGAAAACCAATTTACTAAAAATCACTCCTTGATGGTAAACTCATACACAAATTCTTTTTAGCCTTCGTTATGGTATTTTTACTTTCCCCACTTTATGGTCGCCACATCATGGAATTTCAAAATTGTAGATGGGGAAAAATAAAAATATCAGAAAGAAGGCCAAAAAGAGAAAAAAAAGGAAAAAACGATGAAAAATCCTAACTAACACAGGAATGTATCCACCCCCCACACCTAGAATGTGTAGTGTCCTCACTGAAATAATTGAAAATGTGAGAAGGAAGGATAAAACATGGTGTGTTTTATTGGTATGATGCGTCGAGAAGGTGGATTTCCTCCACCAGATTCATTGGAAAATCCTCATAGATGTGTTTAAGTAACTTCCCATTAACAGTAAGACTTCGTCGACTCTGCTCGTGCAAAACCTGTATTGCACCAAAAGGGTAAACATTAGTAACAGTATATGGACCGAGCCATCGGGAACAAAGCTTACCTGGGTGGAGCTTAATCCTGGAATTGTACATGAGGACCTTCTCACCAATATGAAACTTTCACTGCTGAATCATGCTATCATGAATAGCCTCTGTCTTTTCTTTATAGATTCGGGAGTAGTCATATGCATCACGTAAAATTTTTTCCAACTCTTGAATCTGCAGCTTTCTTTCCTCACATGCATCTGAAAGGTTCATATTACATTGTTTAACAGCCCAATATGCACGGTGTTCTACCTCCACCGGGAGGTGACCGTCATTTCCAAACACAATCCTATATGGTGACATTCTGGTCGGTGTTTTAAAAGAAGTACGGTACACCCAAAATGCACCATCCAAGCGCAAACTCCAATCATTCCTATTGGGTTGTACCGTTTTCTCCATGATTCGGTTAACTTCCCGATTTGAAATTTCTGCTTGTCCGTTACTTTGGGGATGATATGCAGTGGAGGTTTTATGAACAACCCCATACTTACGAAGCATGTTTTTAATGTTACGATTGCAAAAATGTGAACCCTGATCACTAATGAGGAATCTTGGTAGACCCAACCTACTGAAAATCTGGGACCTCACAAAATCAACAACCACTCGAGAGTCATCGGTCCTAGTGGCCTTTGCTTCCACCATTTTAGATACATAGTCAACATCCAATAAGATGTAAACAACGCCAAATGAATTTCGAAAAGGCCCCATGAAGTCAATGCCCCATGCATCGAAGATCTCACAAAATAACATGGGTTGTTGGGGCATTTCATTCCTCTTGGAGATATTCCCTGTGAATTGACAATAACTACATGACTTGCGAAATCTATGGGAATCCCTATACAATGCTGGCCAAAAAAGTACTGAGTCAAGGACCATTCGAGTTGTACGTTGAGAGCCGAAGTGGCTCCCACATGCCAAGGTCTGGAAAAAGGTCAAAACAGAGGTGAACTCATGGTCAGGGAAACACCTACGAACAACCTGGTCACTACAAATTCTCCACAAGTATGGGTCATCCCAAATGTACCAACGAGAATCATGTTTAAGTCTCTTCGATTTTGAAGTGCTAAAATCAGGGGGGAACCTAGATGTTGCTAGAAAATTCACAATGTCCGCATACTTGGGGGTTAGGTCCACAACATCACAAAGGTTCTCATGAGGGAAGAATTCTCCAATGGGTAGGGGTGAGTCAACATGATGGTCCAATGGTGGGGAAATCCTACTAATGTGGTCAGCTACAACATTCTCCACTCCTCTCTTATCTCTAATCTCAAGGTCAAACTCTTGGAGGAGGAGCATCCACCGAATGAGGTGGGGCTTGGCTTCAGGTTTCTTTAGGAGGAAACGAAGGGCAGCATGGTCGGAAAACACAATCACTTTTGACCCAAGAAGATATGAACTGAATTCTCCAAGGAAAACACAATAGAAAGGAGTTCTTTTTCTGTGGTTGTGTTGTTTACCTGGGAAGGGTCAAGGGTACGCGAAGCATACGCAATGACATGAGGAGCCTTTTCAACCCTTTGTGATAAAACTAACCCAAATGCAAAGTTAGAGGCATCACACATAAGCTTGAAGGGGAGATCCCACCTTGGTGGTTGGATTATGGGAGGTGATGTGAGACTATTTTTTAGTGAATTGAATGAATCCTCACAATTTTTATCAAAAACAAATTCATAATCCTTTTGTAACAACCGAGATAAGGGAAGAGAGATCTTACTAAAGTCTTTAATGAATCGGCGGTAAAAACCAGCATGACCCAAGAAAGACCGCCACTCATGAACAGATTTTGGATATGGAAGGGATGAAATTAATTCAATTTTTGATTTATCAACCTGAATTCCCATATTTGAAATGATATTCCCAAGAACTATCCCTCGCTCAACCATAAAATGGCATTTTTCATAATTTAAAACAAGATCTTTTTCAATGCAGTGGCGGAGGATAGAACCTAGGTTTTCCAAACAATCAACAAAAGAATATCCATATACTGTGAAATCATCCATAAATACTTCCATACAACTATCAAGTTACTCAGAAAAAATACTCAACATACATCTCTGAAAAGTACAAGCAGCATTACATAGAACGAATGGCGTCCTACTGTATGCAAATGTGCCAAATGGACAGGTAAATGTTGTCTTTTCTAGATCCTCAAGGGCTATATGGATTTGGAAATAACCCGAATAGCCATCAAGGAAAAAATAATGGGACTTACCAGCCAATCGTTCTAACATTTGGTCAATGAAAGGTAAAAAAAATTGGTCCTTCTACGTGGCTTGATTCAGTCAACGGTAGTCAATACAGACTCGCCAACTGTTTTGCACATGTTTTGGAACCAATTCATTCCTTTCATTTGACATAACTGTTATTCCTATTTTTTAGGAAAAATTTGTACTGGACTAACCCATTTACTATCAGATATAGGATTAATTATCCCCACAACAAGTAATTTATTGACTTCCAATTTTACCAGTTCAAGGAGAGTGGGAATAAACCGGCGTAGATATTGTCTTACAGGTTTAGCCTCATCATCCAAAAGTATATGGTGCATACAAATAGATGGGCTAATCCCAGGAATATCAGCCAATGTCCATCCTATTGCCTTTTTACACTCTCTCAAAAGTTTGAGCAGTTTCAATTCCTGTTGTGGAGAGAGGTTATTGGCAATAAGGATGGGAAATTGGTCAATACCCTCAAGATATGAATATTTTAAATTAGAATAAAGTTGTTTAAGTTCAAACACCAGTTGTTTTTGGATTGAGGGTGGGGATTTAGGCGGAGTGAGGTCCATGAAACTATCTATCTGCTCATGTTTATTCTCAAAGTAAAGAGAATCTATTGAAATGAGATTTGCAGAATCATTGATAGTCATGGGTACCTCAGAATAAACACACTCATCAATTAAAGCACAATATTTAAATTTTTCTGATCCCACACAACATTCAAAAGAAGAACCAAAACTCAAATAATCCAAGGGTGAAGAAAACAAAAAAGAATCAGAGTTTGGGTTAAGGAGAGAATTGTTTGTGTGTGCATCGTTTGAGAGTACTTCCATCGAATAGACGGGAAGAGTGGAGTGATCTTAAACGGGGTGTTTCATATCCACAAGGATGTTAAAACTTTACTTTTCTTCACCAAACTCCATGGACAGCGTACCATTGTGAACATTGATGATCTTCTTTGTGGTTTTGAGGAATGACCTCCCAAGTATGAGAGGAGCATGTCCTTGGGTTCGGGTATCTTCCATCTCAAGAATGTAGATATCAGCGGGGAAGATGAGATTCTTCACTCTAACAAGGACATCCTCAATCACTCCTTTTGGATGTGTTGTACTCCGGTTGGCAAGTTGCATGATAATTATTGTTGGTTGAAGCTCTCCAACCTGTAGAGAAGTATATACAGAGTGAGGCATCACATTAATGGAAGCACGTAAATCTAGCATAGCATCAGAAAAGAAGGTCTCTCCTATAGTACACGGTATCGTGAATGTGCCCGGATCCTTGCATTTGGTTGGAATTTCTGGTTGAATAAAGGCCGAGACATTCCTCCCCAGGTTGACTCTCTCATTCCCCTTCATCATCCTTCTATGGGTGAAAATCTCTTCACGAAATTTGGCATAACAGGGAATTTTCTTGACTGCATCCAACAATGGAATATTAAGTTGAACTTTTTTAAATGTAACCATTATCTCATTGTCAATCTCATTATCAATGTTTTTCTTAGATCTAGAGAGTCTTTGAGGGAAAGGAAGAGGAATGTATTGTTCATTTGAATCATCAATGACTATTCAATTACCATTTTTTTCTTGTTTTTCTTTACATGAAGTTTTTGAGGCTTGGTAAAGAGAGTTTTCATGAGGGGTACATGCCGACTGTGCAAAATCAGTAGAAGGAGAAACTTATTTACCATTATGAAGTGTAATTGCACATACATTACCATTGTCCTTTGGATTGGAAATGGGTTGGGGTGGTAGTTGTCCAGAACCTTGCATCTTAAGCTCACCAATGGTGTTTTCCAATTGCCCCACTTGGGTTCGTAGTTATTGAATAGCTGATTGTGTGGTCTGTTGGAACTGAAGGTTTTGGGTTTCCATTTGTTTCACCATGTCCTCGAGGTTTGGTTCAGATTTATGAGGAAGAGGATTGTGTTGAGATGTTGAAGGGTAAGGAGGATTCATACCTTGGCCTTGTTGATACCAATTCTGCTTGGGGTTGCTTGAGTTTCCTCCTTATCAGTATTGTGGTTGTGCTTGCCACCCGGGGATTGGACTTGTCCTAAATGGTTCTTGCTTGAAGGGAGGTTCTTGTTGGAATGGACGCCCTGGGAACACAGATGCACATGACTCAGATGAATCTTGAAGTTGTGGGAACTGGTCAGAAAAATGAGTGTTATCAGAACAAATACCACAATGAAATGGATTAGAAGTAGAGTGTGAGTTACCTTGTGATTGAGCTAATTGCCTTAGAAGGGTATGCATCTAATCAAGTTTAGTATCTACCTTTTGTTCTAGGGCTGAATGACTTACCTCATGAACTCCTCAGGTTGGTGTAATAGCTCGTGTACCAAATTGTTGTACATTTTGAGCCATGTTGGGTATTATGTCACGAGCGATGGAAGGAGTTTTGTCAACTAGGGCACCACCAGCTACATCATCAATCATTCCCCGATCCATAGGGATAAGTCCCTCATATAAGTATTGGATTAATAGTTGTTCACTAATCTGGTGGTGGGGGCATCTTGAGAAAAGTCTCTTGAATCTCTCCCAGTATTCATGAAGGGTCTCTCCTTGTGATTGCCTAATTCCACAGATTTCTTTCCTAATTGATGCAGTTTGGGAGGCAGGGAAGAACTTCTTTAGAAATAGTCTTCTTAGATCATTCAAGCCCCCAATTGTGGAAGGAAAATAGTATAGCCAATCTTTGGCTACACCATCAAGGGAGAAAGGGAAGGCCCTAAACTTAATGAGGTCGTCAGACACATTTTGGGGTTTCATGGTGGAGCACACTATGTGAAACTCATTTAGATGTTTGTGAGGGTCCTCTCCGGGAAGACCATGGAATTTTGGAAAAAGTTGGACGAGATCTGATATAAGCTCAAAGTTGGCTGCTTCCTCAGGATATTGGATGTAGGCAGGTTGGTACTTCACATCAGGGGTAGTAAGTTCTTTTAATGTTCGATTATTTGCAGCCATGTTTTCTTTGGTTTGATTGGGTTCAATTTTGTGTTGGTTTAGAACCACTTGAGGTTCTAAATGGGGTTACACAATTTTACTTTATTGACCTTCTCTAGATGCCTTGATTTGTGTGTGATGCAACTTTTCAATTTCAGGATCAAATTCAAGTAGTGTTCCTTTACCAGATCTTGTCATACAACAATGATGTCCAGTTTGATTGATTGATTGTTTGTCATGTTTTTTTATTTAAGATGGGTAAAAGAGAATCTTAAGAAGGGTGAAAGAAGAATAGAATTTTATACTATATAATTAGAGAGGGATATGTGGAAGAAGAGATAGAGAGAGATATATATATATATAGAACACACCCAAAAAAACAACCAAAAATAAAGACAAAACCCAAAACAAAAAACAATAAAATGGGGTGGGGTATTTAAAGGAGTAATAATTAAGAATTAAAATAAATAAATAAAATGAAATAACGAAAAAAATTGGTCTTGGCTCCCCAGCAACAGCGCCAAATTTTGATCGCGTTGTCGAACGCGTCAAATTAGTTGTTGACTAGAATTTCTGCAGTATAGAAGCAACCCTCGGTCGTCGCTCGATGGAGCCTTAGATCATTAATTCTAAAATGTGGTTCTGATTATGAAATTAAAAAGCTAAATGGGGTTTTATAATATTTGGGATTTATGATTAAAGATGACAATAGAAAATAGAAGCTATAAAACAAAGTAGAGATTAACAGAATTAATTAAGCGTGATCAACCCGGTGTACTCATATGATGTTTATCCTTCATCACTTCATGATATAAGGTTATGATATTTTAATCCTTGGTTTGTGACACCTAGAACAAGAATTTTACTGATATTATACTGGGATACCTCCTAGGGTTCAGTCAAAAACACACAATGATTCACTGGACACCGCCGATGATTGAATGAATTGTGTTTGACTTCATAACCAAAACTCACCAAGGAAACACATGAAAAACTCAATGCGCTGTCCAGATTTGTATGTTATTTCTTTGTGATACCATGAAATAAATTTACATGGCCTTGACAGTGCTTGTGTGAGTTCAATTGACCAATATAAACCACACAAACACCACAATTGAAAGGGGGAAAGAAAGTGGTGAACGGTGTGTGAAACATCACATGAATGGGTACCCCCAAACATGATCATATGAGTTGAGCATGACATACCAGTACATAACTCAATAAAATAAGAATATAGGATGATGAAAAACAACACAATAATCTGTAGTTTAAAATATCATTCAAATATTACAAACATGAAGCTCGGGATGTACATCAGATTCCTCCTCGGGTGATCACAAGGGGTTTAGAAACCCATGAGAGAGGAGGAAGAGAAAGATGTTGGGGTAGAACTTCCCAGAGCCTCCAAAAACTCTATGGATGTTGAGAATACTCCTTGGGGACTCCAGAATGGCAGCACCTTTCCTCTGGTCTGAACTTACAAATGGGGAGCCAAAGCTTCCATTTTATAGGAAATTTGGAATGTGGTTTTAGGCACACAGATTTCATCAATTCACTTGCACGATGCGTTTCAACCTTCAGATAGTCTTATCTCGCTTTGTAGAAAATAGAAAAGTTGTATCCCTGACTCTTGAATGACTCCACCAAACGTTTGGCATAGTTTGGACATCTAAAACTCAAGATATTGACAAAATACAGATCACCGCATTTGACTTGGTCCAAATTCAGTGGCTTGGACAAATCTGTTCGGATGGGCCCCATAGAATTCGAATCAGCATTGGGTTCCTTAATATGAAATGTAGAATATTAAATATTGGAGAGTCCCACGAAATATCATCCCATTTGGATTCACGGATTGCATGTAGTATGCAATACAGTGGACATATGTGCATGGATCCTTGCAATTTTGGCCCATTTTTCTTCCACTTCATCAAAGGCCCTCCAAATCACCTCCACCTATATTGAAACAATAAAAACAAGTAACATTGGCCATTATAATATTGATTAACATTAATTTATTTATTCAAACATGAGGTGAAATTTATTATTATATTTGTAATATTCATTACAAAACTAGTTTAAAACGGCGGTGTAAGGGTGGAATAAAACAGTGAATCGTGGTACGATCACGCCCCCACAGCAACATTTGCACTCCTAGGGAAATTCACATATACAAATACAATGATTCATATATATATATATTTCCAAAATCCTCAAGATTTATCATTTAAGGAAATTTTATTTAAAGTAAAGTGATCAATGCACGAACCACACCAAGGAGTTCTTCCTAGTGAAAAAAATAAGATGTCTCAAAAATCATATCAATGTGAAATTCAAAAAGATTCATGATACCCAATTAATAAAGGAATTAATAAGTAAACCATGACACTAAATCTCCATGTGTGTGTGTGAAAACCATTCCATGTTATTCTTTCCACTTGATATCCAATAAATATATGTTATTTTAACATTTTTCAGCTTAAAAGATTTTGTCACTGAACCTGTCCTACATCCTTTGCAATCATATTTCAAGTCCCACTCATTTAAGCATTACCAGAAGTCAAAAAATAAGCTCCCGACCTAGATATCCCCATATGTTTTACATTTCATCACTCCCCTAATTTTTTTCAAGTTGCAATTGGAACAAATCACACACTCATCTCTCAACCCTTGTTTGATCTTCTCACGACACTAATTGCAATAGTTATAAAAAGATCAAAGGTTGAGGAGGAGTGGTTTTTGACCTGCCCAAGACACAAAAATTTTCTTTTGAGGGCGTACAACAGTTTGACATTAGGTACACAAGCATAGGTCAATATGGTACAGTAATGAAACAGATTGGATAAGGAACGAACGTATGGAAATATCATTTAAAGCTGAAAAATATTAACCCAACATATATTTACCTTATATTAAGTATGAAATAATCACACTTTGTGGTTTGGTGCAAATATTTGTGGAGATATTAGTGACACAGTTTCCCAAAAAAACTACTCACATAAAGGGCATCAATCATCTCAAAGGTTTCACATAGATACGACCATTTATATCATTGACAGATAACCAATTCACTAAAAATCACTCCTTGATGGTAAAATCATACACAAATTATTTTTAGCCTTCGTTATGGTATTTTTACTTTCTCCACTTGATGGTCGCCACATCATGGAATTTCGAAATTGTTGATGGGGAAAAATAAAAATACCATAAAGAAGGCCAAAAAGAGAAAACAAAAGGAGAAAACGATGAAAAATCTAACAACCCCATGAATGTATCCACCCCCCACACCTAGAATTTGCAGTTTCCTCACTAAAATAATTGAAAATGTGAGAAGGAAGGACAAAACCTGCTGTGTTTTATTGGTATGATGCGTTGAGAAGGTGGATTTCCTCCATCAGATTCTTTGGAAAAATCCTCATAGAAGTGTTTAAGTCGCTGCCCATTGACGGTAAGACTTCGTCCACTCTGCTCATGCAAAACCTGTATTGCACCAAAAGGGTAAACATTAGTAACAGTTTACGGACCGAGCCATCGAAAACGAAGCTTACCTGGGTGGAGATTAAGCCTGGAATTGTACATGAGGACCTTCTCACCAATATGGAACTTCTTCTAGTGAATCATGATATCATGAATAGCCTTTGTCTTCTCTTTATAGATTCAGGAGTTTTCATATGCATCACGTCGAATTTCATCCAACTCTTGAATCTGCATCTTTGTTTCCTCACCTGCATTTGAAAGGTTCATATTACATTGTTTAACAGCCCAATATGCACGGTGTTCTACCTCCACCGGGAGGTGAAAACTTTTCCAAACATAATCTTATATGGTGAAATTCTGATCAGTGTTTTAAAAGCAGTACGGTATGCCCAAAGTGCATCATCCAAGCACAAACTCCAATCTTTCATATTGGGTTATACCATTTTCTCCAAGATTCTCTTAACTTCTCGATTTGAAATTTCGGCTTGTCCGTTAGTTTGGGGATGATATGCAGTGGAGACTTTATGAACAACCCCATACTTACGAAGCAAGTTTTTCATGTTACGATTGCAAAAATGTGAACCCTGATCACTAATGATGAATCTTGGTAGACCAAACCTACTGAAAATCTGGGACCTCACAAAATCAACAACCACTCGAGAGTCATCGGTTCTGGTGGCCTTTGATTCCACCCATTTATATACATAGTCAACATCCAATAAGATGTACACAAAGCCAAATGAATTTGGAAAAGGCCCCATGAAGTCAATGCCTCATGCATCGAAGACCTCACAAAATAACATGGGTTGTTGGGGCATTTCATTCCTCTTGGATATATTCCCTGTGAATTGACAACGACTACATGACGTGAAAAATCTATGGCCATCACTATACAATGTTGGCCAATAAAGTCCTGAGTCAAGGACCTTTCGAGCTGTATGTTGAGAGACGAAGTGGCCCCCACATGCCAAGGTGTGGCAGAAGGTCAAAACAGAGGTGAACTCATTATTAGGGACACACCTACGAACAACCTGGTCACTAAAATCAGGGGGGAACCTAGATGTTGCTAGAAAATTAACAATGTCCGCATACCAGGGGGTAAGGTCCACACCATCACAAAGGTTCTCATGAGGGAAGAATTCTCCAATGGGTAGGGGTGAGTCAACATGATGGTCCAATGGGGGGAAAATCCAACTAATGTGGTCAGCTACAACATTCTCCACTCCTCTCTTATCTCTAATATGAAGGTCAAAATCTTGGAGGAAGATCATCCACCGAATGAGGCGGGGCTTGGCTTCAGGTTTATTTCGGAGGAAACAAAGGGCAGCATGGTCAGAAAACACAATCACTTTTGACCCAAGAAGATAGGAACAAAATTTTTCCAAGGCAAACACAATAGAAATGAGTTCTTTTTCTGTGGTTGTGTAGTTTACCTGGGTAGGGTCAAGGGTACGCGAGGCATACACAATGACATGAGGAGCCTTTTCAACCCTTTGTGATAAAACTGCCCCGACTACAAAGTTAGAGACATCACACATAAGCTCGAAGGGGAGATCCCACCTAGGTGGTTGGATAATGGGAGGTGATGTGAGACTCTTTTTTAGTGAATTGAATGAATCCTCACAATTTTTATCAAAAACAAATTCATATTCCTTTTGTAACAACCGAGATAAGGGAAGTGTGATCTTACTAAAGTCTTTAATGAATCGGCGGAAAAAACCAGCATGACCCAAGAAAGACCGCACCTCACGAACACATTTTGGATATGTAAGGGATGAAATTAATTGAATTTTAGATTTATCAGCCTGAATTCCCTTATTTGAAATGATATTCCCAAGAACTATCCCTCGCTCAACCATAAAATGGCATTTTTCATAATTTAAAACAAGATCTTTTTCAATGCTGCGGTGGATGATAGAACCTAGGTTTTCCAAAAAATCATCAAAAGAAGATCCATATACCGTGAAATCATCCATAAATTCTTCTATACAACTATCAAAGTACTTAGAAAAAATACTCAGCATACATCGCTGAAAAGTACCAGGATCATTACATAGACCGAATGGCATCCTTCTATATGCAAATGTGCCAAATGGATAGGTAAGTGTTGTCTTTCCTTGATCCTCAGGGGCTATATGGATTTGGAAATAACCCAAATAGCCATCAAGGAAACAATAATGGGAATTACCAGCCAATCGTTCTAACATTTTTCCAATGAAAGGTAAAGGAAAGTGGTCCTTCTGCATGGATTGATTTAGTTGACAGTAGTCAATACAGACTCACCAACAGTTCTGCACACGTGTTGGAACCAATTCATTCCTTTCATTTGACACAACTGTTATTCATGTTTTTTGGCACAATTTGTACTAGACTAACCCATTTACTATCAGATATAGGATAAATGATCCCCGCAGCAAGTAATTTACTGACATCCAATTTTACCACTTCAAGGAGAGTGGGATTCAATCGGTGTTGAGATTGTCTTACGGGTTTAGCCCCATCATCCAAAAGTATATGGTGCATACAAATAGATGGTCTAATCCCGGGAATATCAGCCAATGTCCATCCTATTGCCTTTTTACACTCTCTCAAAAGTTTGAGCATTTTCAATTCCTGTTGTGGAGAGAGGTTATTGGCAATAATGACGGGCAATTGGTCAATACCCTCAAGATATGAATATTTTAAATTAGAAGGAATTTTTTAAGTTCAAACACCAGTTTTTTTGGATTGAGGGAGGGGATTTAGGGGGAGTGAGATCCATGAAACTATCTATCTGATCATGTTTATTCTCAAAGGAAAGAGAATCTATTAAAATGAGATTTACAGAATCATCGATAGTCATGGGTACCTCAGAATAAACACACTCATCATTTAAAGCACAAAATCTACATTTTTCTGAACCCACACAACATTCAAAATAATACCCAAAACTCAAATCATCCAAGGGTGAAGAAAACAAAAAAGAATCAGAGTTTGGGTTGAGGAGAGAATTGTGTGTGTGTACATCATTTGAGAGCACTTCCATTGAATAGACAGGAAGAGTGGAGTGCTCTTCAACGGGGTGTTTCATAGCCTCAATGTAGTTAAAACTCACCTATTCTTCACCAAACTCCATGGACAGTGTACCATTGTGAATGTTGATGATCATCTTCGATGTTTTGAGAAATGGCCTCCCATGTATGAGAGGAGCGTGTCCTTGGGTTCGGGTATCTTCCATCTCAAGAATGTAGAAATCAGCGGGGAAGATGAGATTCTTTACTCAAACAAGGACATCCTCAATCACTCCATTTGGATGTGTTATACTCCGGTTGGCAATATTCATGATAATTCCTGTTGGATGAAGATCTCCAACCTGTAGAAAAGTATATACGGAGTGAGGCATCAAATTAATGGAAGCACCTAAATCTATCATAACATTAGAAAAGAAGGTCTCCCCTATGGTACACGGTATCGTGAATGTGCATGGATCCTTAAATTTGGTTGGAATTGTTGGTTGAATCAAGGCCGAGAAATTCCTCCCCAGGTTGACTCTCTCATTCCCCTTAAACCTCCTTCTATGGGTGCAAAGATCTTTAATAAATTTGGCATAACATGGAATTTGCTTGACTGCATCCAACAATGGAATATTAACTTGAACATTTTTAAATGTAACCATTATTTCATTGTCAATCTCATTATCAATGTTTTTCTTTGATTTAGATAGTCTTTGAGGGAATGGAAGGGGAATGGATTGTTCATTTGAATCATCAATGGCTATTCGATTACCATTTTTGTCTTGTTTTTCTTTACATGAAGTTTTTGAGGCTTGGGAAAGAGATTTTTCATGAGGGGGACATACCGGCTATGCAAAATCAGTAGAAGGAGAAACTTCTTTACCACAACAAAGTGTAACTGCACATATATTACCTTTTTCCTTTGGATTGGCAATGGGTTGGGTTGGTAGTAGTCCAGAACCTTGCATCTTAAGCTCACCGATGGTGTTTTCCAATTGCCCCACTTGGGTTCGTAGGTCTTGAATAGCTGATTTTGTGGTCTGTTGGAACAGAGGGTTTTGGGTTGCCATTTTTTTCACCATGTCCTCGAGGCTTGGGTCAGATTTTGGTGGAGGAGGATTGTTTTGAGATGTTGAAGGGTAAGAAGGTTTCATACCTTGGCCTTTTTGATACCAATGTTGCTTGGGGTAGCTTGAGTTTCCTCTTTGTCGGTATTGTGGTTGTGCTTGCCACATGGGGTTTGGACTTGTCCTGAATGTTTCCTGCTTGAAGGAAGGTGCTTGTTGGAATGGACGCCCTATGAACACTGCTGCACAGGACTCCGATGAATCTTGAAGTTGTGGGCACTGGTCAGAAAAATGAGTGTTATCAGAACAAATACCACAATACAATGGAGTAGAAGTAGAGTGTGAGTTATCTTGTTCTTGAGCTAATTGCCTTAGAAGGGTATGCATCTCATCATGTTTAGAATCTACCTTTTGTTCTAGGGCTGAATGACTTACCTCATGAACTCCTCGGGTTGGTGCAATAGCTCGTGTACCAAATTTTTGTGCATTTTGAGCCATGTTGGCTATTAAGTCAGGAGCGGTAGAAGGAGGTTTGTCAACTTGGGCACCACCAGCTACATCATCAATCATTCCACGATCCATGGGGATAAGTCTCTAATAGAGGTATTGGATTAATAGTTGTTCTCTAATCTGGTGGTGGGGTCAGCTTTAGCAAAGTCTCTGGAATCTCTCACAGTATTCATGAAGGGTCTCTCCTTGTGATTGCCTAATTCCACATATTTCTTTCCTAATTGATGCAGTTTGGGAGGCAGGGAAGAAATTCTCTAGAAATAGACTTTTTAGGTCATTCCAGCCCCCAATTGTGGAATTAAAATAGTATATCCAATTATTGGCTACACCATCAAGGGAGAAAGGTAAGGCCCTAAACTTAATGAGGTCCTCAGACACATTTTGGGGTTTCATGGTGGAGCATACTATGTGAAACTCATTTAGATGTTTGTGAGGTTACTCTATTGGAAGACCATGGAATTTTGGAAAAAGGTGGATGCGACCTGATCTAATCTCAATGTTGGCTACTTCCTCAGGATATTGGATGTATGTAGGTTGGTGCTCCACATCAGAGGTAGTAAGTTCTTTTAAAGTTCAATTATTTACAGCCATGTTTTCTTGGGTTTGATTGGGTTCAATTTTGTGTTGGTTTAGAACAACGTGAGGTTCTAAATGGGGTTCCACAATGTTACTTTATTGTCCTTCTCTAGATGCCTTGATTTGTGTGTGAACTGACTTTTCAATTTCAGGATCAAATTCAAGTAGTGTTCCTTTACCAGATCTTTTCATACAACAATGATGTCCAGTTTGACTGATTGATTGTTTGTTGTGTTTTTTTATTTAAGATGTATAAAAGAGAATCTTAAAAAGGGTTAAAGAATAATATAATTTTATAATATATAATTAGAGAGGGAGATGTGGAAGAAGAGAGAGAGAGAGATAAAGAACACACCCAAAAAAACAACCAAAAATAAAGACAAAACCCAAAACAAAAAAAAACAATCAAATGTGGTGGGGTATTTATAGGAGTAATAATTAAGAAGTAAAATAAATAAATAAAATTAAATAAAGAAAAAAATTATCTTGTCTCTCCGGCAACGGCGCCAAAATTTGATCATGTTGTCGAACACGTCAAATTAGTTGTTTAATTTTGACTAGAATTTCCGCAGTATAGTAGCAACCCTAGGTCGTCTCTCAACGGAGCCTTAGATTATTAATTCTAAAATGTGGTTCTGATTATGAAATTGAAAAGGTAAATGGGGTTTTATAATACTTGGGATTTATGATTAAAGATTACAATAGAAAATAAAAGCTATAAAACAAAGTAGAGATTAACAGAATTAATTACGCGTGATCAACCCGGGGTACTCGTATGATTTTTATCCTTCATCGCTTCATGATATAAGGTTATAATCTTTTAAACCATGTTTTATAACACATAGAACTATAATTTTACTGCTTTTATGCTAGGATAACTGCTAGGGTTCAGTCAAAAACACACAATGATTCACCGGACACCGCCGATGATTGAATGAATTGTGTTTGACTTCATAGCCAAAACTCACCAAGACAACACACGAAAAACTCAATGCACTGTCCAGATTTGTATGTTAATTATTTGTGATACCATGACATAAATGTACATGGCATTGACAGTTCTTGTGTGAGTTCAATTGACCAATATAAACCACACAAATACCGCAATTGAAAGGGGGAAAGAAAGTGGTGAACGGTGTGTGAAACATCACATGAATGGGTACCCCCAAACATGATCATATGAGTTGAGAATGAAATACCAGTAGATAACTCAATAAAATAAGAATAGAGGATGATGAAAAACAACACAACAATCTGGAATTTAAAAGATCATTCAAATATTACAAACATGAAGCTCGGGATGTACATCACATTCTTCCCGGGTGATCATATGGGGTTTAGAAACCCAAGGGAGAGGAGGAAGAGAAAGATGTTGGGGTAGAGCTTCCCATAGCCTCAAAAACCTCTACGGATATTGAGAAGACTACTTGAGGACTCCAAAATGGCAGCACCTTTCCTATTGGCCGAAGTTACAAATGGGGAGTCCATGGTGCCATTTTATAGGAAAATTGGAAGGTGGTTTTAGGCACACATATTTCATCAATCCACTTCCACGACATGTTTCGGCCTTCTGACAGTCTTATCTCGCTTTGGAGAAAATAGAAACGTTGTATCCCTGCCTCTTGACTGTCTCCACTGAATTTTTGGCACCGTTTGGACAACTACAGCTCATGATATTGATAAAATACAGAACACTGCATTTGACTTGGTCCAAATTCGGTGGCATGGACAGATCAGTTCGGATGGGCCCCATAGAATCCGAATCAGCGTTGGGTTCCTTAATATGAAATGTATAGTATTAAATTTTGGACAGGTCCACAAAATATCAGCCCATTTGGATGCACGGACTTCGTGTACTATGCAAAACAGTGGACTGATGTCCATGGATCCATGCAATTTTTGCCCATTTTTCTTCCACTTCATCAAAGGCCCTTCAAATCACCTCCACCTACATTGAAACAATAAAAACAAGTAAAATTTTCCATTATAATATTGATTAAAATTAATTGATTTATTCAAACATGAAGTGCAATTTATTATTATATTTTTAATATTCATTACAAAACAAGTTTAAAACGGCGGTGTAAGGGTGGAATAAAACAGTGAATCGTGGTACGATCACACCCCCACAACTAAACATTTTCACCCCTGGAAAAATTCACATATCCAAATACAATGATTCATACATATATATATTTCCAAAATGCTGAAGATTTATCATTTGAGGAAATTTTATTTAAAATAATGTGATCAATGCACGAACCACACCAAGGAGTTCTTCCTAGTGAAAAAAAGAAAAAGATGTCTCATAAATCATATCAATGTGAAATTCAAAAAGATTCATGATTCCCAATTGAGAAAGGAATTCATAAGTAAACCATGAAACTAAATCTCCATGTGTGTGTGTGAAAACCATTCCATGCTATTCTCTCCACTTGATATCTAATAAATATATGTTATTTTAACATTTTTCAGCTTAAATGATTTTGTCACCGAACATGTGCTACATCCTTTGAAATCATATTTCAAGACCCACTCATTTAAGAATTCCCAAAAGTCAAACAATAATCTCCCAACCTAGATATCCCCATATTTTTAACATTTCATCACTCCCCTCATTTATTATATATTTTTTGATGTTTCAATTGGAACAAATCTCACACTCATCTCTCAACCTTTGTTTGATCTCCTCATGACACTAATTGAAATAGTTATAATAAGATAAAAGGTTGAGAAGGAGTGGTTTTTGACCTGATGAAGACAGAAATTTTTTTTGAGGGCGTACAATAGTCGGACATTAGGTACACACGCATATGTCAATCTGGTACAGTAATGAAACAGATCAGATAAGGAATGAACGTTTGGAAATATCATTTAAAGCTGAAAAATATTAATCCAACATATATTTACCTTATATTAAGTAAGAAATAATCACACTTTGTGGTTTGGTGCAAAAATTTGTGGAGATATTAATGACCCAGTTTTCTAAAAAAACTACTCACACAAAGGGCGTCAATCATCTCAAAGGTTTTACATAGATACGACCATTTATATCATTGACAGAAAACCAATTCACTAAAAATCACTCTTTGATGGTAAAATCATACACAAATTCCTTTTATCCTTCGTTATTGTATTTTTACTTTCCCCACTTTATGGTCGCCACATCATGGAATTTCGAAATTGTTGATGGGGAAAAATAAAAATACCATAAAGAAGGCCAAAAAGAGAAAACAAAAGGAGAAAACGATGAAAAATACTAACTAACCCAAGAATGTATCCACCCCCCACACCTAGAATGTGCATTTTCCTCACTGAAATAATTGAATATGTGAGAAGGAAGGATAAAACCTGGTGTGTTTTATTGGTATGATGCATCGAGAAGGTGGATTTCCTCCACCGGATTCTTTGGAAAATCCTCATAGAAGTGTTTAAGTCGCTGCCCATTGACAGTAAGAGTTTGTCCACTCTTCTCATGCAAAACCTATATTGCACCAAAAGGGTAAACATTAGTAACGGTATAAGGACCGAGCCATCGAGAACGAAGCTTACCTGGGTGGAGCATAAGCCTGGAATTGTACATGAGGACCTTCTCACCAATATGAAACTTTATCTGGTGAATCATGCTATCATGAATAGCCTTTGTCTTCTATTTATAAATTTTGGAGTTTCCATATGCATCACATCGAATTTATTCCAACTCTTGATTCGACATCTTTCTTTCCCCGCCTGCATCTGAAAGGTTCACATTACATTGTTTAACAGCCCAATATGCACGGTGTTCTACCTCCACAGGGAGGTGACAAGCTTTTCCAAATGCAATACTATATGGTGACATTCCAGTCGGTGTTTTAAAAGCAGTACGGTACGCCCAAAGTGCATCATCCAAGCGCAAACTCCAATCTTTCATATTGGGTTGTACCGTTTTCTCCAAGATTCGCTTAACTTCCCGATTTGAAATTACTGCTTGTTCGTTAGTTTGGGGATGATATGCAGTGGAGACTTTATGAACAACCCCATACTTACGAATCAAGTTTTTCATGTTACAATTGCAAGAATGTGAACCCTGATCACTAATGATGAATCTGGGTAGACCAAACCTACTGAAAATATGGGATCTCACAAAATCAACAACCACTTGAGAGTGATCGGTCCTAGTGGCCTTTGCTTCCACCCATTTAGATACATAGTCAACAGCCAATAATATGTACACAATGCCAAATGAATTTGGAAAAGGCCCCATGAAGTCAATGCCCCAAGCATCTAAGATCTCACAAAATAACATGGGTTTTTGGGGAATTTAATTCCTCTTGGAGATATTCCCTGTGAATTGACAACGGCTACATGACTTGCAAAATATTTGGGCATCCCTATACATTGTTGGCCAATAAATTCCTGAGTCAAGGACCTTTCGAGCTGTACGTTGAGAGCCTAAGTGGCCCCCACATACCAAGGTGTGGCAGAATTTCAAAACAGAGGTGAACTCATGGTCAGGGACACACCTACGAACAACCTGGTCACTACAAATTCTCCACAAGTATGTGTCATCCCAAATGTACCAAAGATAATCATGCTTAAGTCTCTGGGATTGTGAAGTGATAAAATCAGGGGGGAACCTAGATGTTGCTAGAAAATTTACAATGTTTTCATACTAGGTGGTAAGGTCCACAACATCACAAAGGCTCTCATGAGGGAAGATTTCTCCAATGGGTAGGGGTGAGTCAACGTGATGGTCAAATGGTGGGGAAATCCTACTAATGTGTTCAGATACAACATTCTCCACTCCTCTCATATCTCTAATCTCAAGGTCAAAATCTTGGAGGAGGAGCATCCACCGAATGAGGCGGGGCTTGGCTTCAGGTTTTTTTAGGAGGAAATGATGGGCAGCATGGTCAGAAAACACAATCACTTTTGACCCAAGAAGATATGAACAGAATATTTCCAAGGAAAACACAATAGAAAGGAGTTCTTTTTCTGTGGTTTTTTAGTTTACCTGGGCAGGTTCAAGGGTACGCGAGGCATACACAATGACATGAGGAGCCTTTTTAACCCTTTGTGATAAAACTTCCCCAACTGCAAAGTTAGAGGCATCACACATAAGCTCGAAGGGGAGATCCCACCTTGGTGGTTGGATTATGGGAGGTGATGTGAAAATCTTTTTTAGTGAATTGAATTCATCCTCACAATTTTTATCAAAAACAAATTCAGAATCCTTTTTTAACAACCTAGATAAGGGAAGTGTGATCTTACTAAAGTCTTTAATGAATCAGCGGTAAAAACCAGCATGACCCAAGAAAGACCGCACCTCACAAACACATTTTGGATATGGAAGGGATGAAATTAATACAATTCTAGATTTATCAACCTAAATTCCCTTATTTGAAATGATATGCCCAAGAACTATCCCCCGCTCAACCATAAAATGGCATTTTTCATAATTTTAAACAAGATCTTTTTCAATGCTGCGGTGGAGGATAGAACCTAGGTTTTCAATACAATCATCAAAAGAAGATTCATATACCGTGAAATCATCCATAAATACTTCCATACAACTATCAAGGTACTTAGAAAAAATACTAAACATACATCGCTGAAAAGTAACAGGAGCATTACATAGACCGAATGACATCCTTTTATATGCAAATGTTCCAAATAGACAGGTAAATGTTGTCTTTTATTGATCCTCATGGGATATATGGATTTTGAAATAACCCGAGGTACCATAAAGGAAACAATAATGGGGCTTACCAGCCAATCATTCTAACATTTGGTCAATGAATGGTAAAGGAAAGTGGTCCTTCTGCGTGGCTTGATTCAGTCGACGGTAGTCAATATAGACTCGCCAACTGTTTTTCACACGTGTTGGAACCAATTCATTCCTTTCATTGGACACAACTATTATTCCTATTTTTTAGGAACAATTTGTACTGGACTAACCCATTTACTATCAGATATAGGATAAATGATCCCCGTAGCAAGAAATTTACTAACTTCCAATTTTACCACTTCAAGGAGAGTGGTATTCAACCGGTGTTGAGATTGTCTTACGGGTTTAGCCTCATCATCCAAAAGTATATGGTGTATACAAATAGATTGGCTAATCCCAGGAGTATCAGAAAATAACCATCCTATTGCCTTTTAACACTCTCTAAAAAGTTTGAGTTGTTTCAATTCCTGTTGCGGAGAGAGGTTATTGGCAACAATGACGGGAAATTGGTCAATACCCTCAAAATATGCATATTTTAAATTAGAAGGAAGTTGTTTAAGTTCAAACACCAGTTGTTTTTGGATTGAGGGAGGGGATTTAGGGGGAGTCAGGTCCATGAAACTATGTATCTACTCATGTGTATTCTCAAAGGAAAGAGAATCTATTGAAATGAGATTTGCAGAATCATCGATAGTCATGGGTACCTCAGAATAAACACACTCTTCAATTAAAGAACAGAATTTACATTTTTCTAAACCCACACAACATTCAAAAGAAGAACCAAAACTCAAATCATCCAAGGGTGAAGAAAACAAAAGAGAATCAGAGTTTGGGTTTAGGATATAATTGTGTGTCTGTGTATCATTTTAGAGCACTTCCATCGAATAGACAGGAAGAGTGGAGTGCTCTTCAATGGGGTGTTTCATAGCCTCAAGGTTGTTAAAACTTACCTTTTCTTCAACAAACTCCATGGATAGCGTACCATTGTGAACTTTGATGATCATATTTACTGTTTTGAGGAATGACCTCCCAAGTATGAGAGGAGCATGTCCTTTGGTTCGGGTATCTTCCATCTCAAGAATGTAGAAATCAGCGGGGAATATGAGATTCTTCACTCTAACAAGGACATCCTCAATCACTCCTTTTGGATGTGTTGTACTCCAGTTGGCAAGTTGCATGATAATTCTTATTGGTAGAAGCTCTCCAACCTGTAGAGAAGTATATACTGAGTGAGGCATCACATTAATTGAAGCACCTAAATCTAGCATAGCATCAGAAAAGAAGGAATCCCCTATGGTACACGGTATCGTGAATGTGCCCGGATCCTTGCATTTGGTTGGCATTGCTAGTTGAATCAAGGCCGAGACATTCCTCCCCAGGTTGACTCTCGCATTCCCCTTCAACCTCCTTCTATGGGTGCAAATCTCTTTAAGAAATTTGGCATAACGGGGAATTTGCTTGACTGCATCCAACAATGGAATATTAACTTGAAATTTTTTAAATGTTTCCATTATTTCATTGTCAATCTCATTATCAATGTTTTTCTTAGATTTAGAGAGTCTTTGAGGGAAAGGAAGAGGAATTGATTGTTCATTTGAATCATCAATGACTATTCGATTACCATTTTTGTCTTGTTTTTCTTTACATGAAGTTTTTGAGGCTTGGGAAAGAGAGTTTTCATGAGGGGGACATACCGGCTGTGCAGAATCACTAGAAGGAGAAAATTATTTACCACTACGAAGTGTAATTGCACATACATTACCTTTGTCCTTTGGATTGGAAATGGGTTGGGTTGGTAGTTGTCCAGAACCTTGCATCTTAAGCTCACCGATGGTGTTTGCCAATTGCCCCACTTGGGTTCATAGGTCTTGAATAGCTGATTGTGTGGTCGGTTGGAACTGAAGGTTTTGGGTCTCCATTTGTTTCACCATGTCCTTGAGGCTTGGTTCAGATTTAGGAGGAGGAGGATTGTTTTGAGATGTTGAAGGGTAATAAGGTTTCATACCTTGGCCTTGTTGATAGCAATTCTTCTTGGGGTAGCTTGAGTTTCCTCCTTTTCGGTATTGTGGATGTCCTTGCCACCCGGGGTTTGGACTTGGCCTGAATGGTTCTTGCTTGAAGGGAGGTTCTTGTTGAAATGGACACCCTGGGAGCACAACTACACAGGACTCAGATGAATCTTGGAGTTGTGGGCACTGGTCATAAAAATGAGTGTTATCGTAACAAATACCACAATGCAATGGAGTAGAGGTAGAGTGTGAGTTACCATGTGCTTGAGCTAATTTCCTTATAAGGGTATGTATCTCATCAACTTTAGTATCTACCTTCTGTTCTACGGCTGAATGACTTACCTCATGAACTCCTTGGGTTGGTGCAATAGATCGTGTACCAAATTGTTGTGCATTTTGAGCCATGATGGTTATTAAGTCACGAGCGGCAGAAGGAGTTTTGTCAACTAGGGAACCACCAGCTGCAACATCAATCATTCCACAATCCATGGGGATAAGTCCCTCATAGAAGTATTGGATTAATAGTTGTTCAATAATCTGGTGGTGGGGGCAGCATGAGCAAAGTCTCTTGAATATCTCACAGTATTCATGAAGAGTCTCTCCTTGTGATTGCCTAATTCCATAGATTTATTTCCTAATTGATTCAGTTTGGGAGGCAGGGAAGAAATTCCCTTGAAAAAGTATTTTTAGGTCATTCCTGCCTCCAATTGTGAAAGGAAAATAGTATAACCAATCTTTGGATACACCATGAAGGGAGAAAGGGAAGGACCTAAACTTAATGAGGTCCTCAGACACATTTTGGGGTTTAATGGTAGAGCACACTATGTGAAACTCTTTTAGATGTTTGTGGGGGTCCTCTTCGGGAAGGCCATGGAATTTTTGAAAAAGGTGGATGAGACCTAATCAAAGTTCAAATTTGGCTGTTTCCTCAGGATATTGGATGTACGCAGGTTGGTACTCCACATCAGGGGTAGTAAGTTCTTTTAATGTTCAATTATTTGCAGCCATGTTTTCTTGGGTTTGATTGGGTTCAATTTTTTGTTGGTTTACAACCACTTGAGGTTATAAATGGGGTTCCACAATGTTACTTGATTGACCTTATCTAGATGCCTTGATTTGTGTGGGAAGTGACTTTTCAATTACAGTATCAAATTCAAGTAGTGTTCCTTTACCAGATCTTGTCATACAACAATGATGTCCAGTTTGATTGATTGATTGTTTGTTGTTTTTTTATTTAAGTTGGATAAATAAGAAACTTATGAAGGGTGAAATAAGAATATAATTTTATACTATAGAATTAGAGAGGGATATGTGGAAGAAGAGAGAGAGAGAGAGATAAAGAACACACCCAAAAAAACAACCAAAAATAAAGACAAAACCCAAAAAAAATAATCAAATGGGGTGGGGTATTTAAAGGAGTAATAATTAAGAAGTAAAATAAATAAATGAAATGAAATAAATAAAAAAATGATCTTGACTCCCCGGCAATGGCGCCAAAATTTGATCGCGTTGTCGAACGCGTCAAATTAGTTGTTTAATTTTGACTAGAATTTCTGCAGTATAGTAGAAACCCTAGGTCGTCTCTCGACGGAGCCTTAGATCATTAATTCTAAAATGTGGTTTTGATTATGAAATTAAAAAGGGAAATGGGGTTTTATAATACTTGGGTTTGATGATTAAATATGACAATAGAAAATAGAAGCTATAAAACAAAGTAGAGATTAACAAAATTCATTAAGCGTGATCAACCCGGGGTACTCGTGTGATGTTTATCCTTCATCGCTTCATGATATAAGGTTATGATCTTTTAATAATTGGTTTGTAACACCTAGAACTATAATGTTACTGATTTTATACTAGGATACCTCCTAGGGTTTAGTCAAAAACACACAATGATTCACCGAACACCGCCGATGATTGAATGAATTGTGTTTGACTTCATAACCAAAACTCACGAAGGCAACACCCGAAAAACTAGATGCGCTGTCCAAATTTGTATGTTATTTCATTTTGATACCATGAAATAAATGTACATGGCATTTACCGTGCTTGTGTGAGTTCAATTGACCAATATAAACCACACAAACACCGCAATTGAAAGGGGGAAAGAAAGTGGTGAACGGTGTGTAAAACATCACATGAATGGGTACCCCCAAACATGATCATATGAGTTGAGTATGACATACCAGTACATAACTAAATAAAATAAGAATAGAGGATGATGAAAAACAACACAACAATCTGGAATTTAAAATATCATTCAAATAATACAAACATGAAGCTTGGGATGTACATCACATTCCTCCCCAGGTGATCACAAGGGGTTTAGAAACCCATGGGAGAGGAGGAAGAGAAAGATGTTGGGGTAGAACTTCCCATAGCCTCCAAAACCTCTAGGAATGTTGAGAAGACTCCTTTATGACTCCAAAATGGAAGCACATTTCCTCTTGGCCGAACATAAAAATGGGGATCCCAAGGTGCCATTTTATAGGAAAATTGGAAGGTGGTTTTAGGCACATAGATTTCATCAATCCACTTGCACGATGCGTTTCGGCCTTCAGACAGTCTTATCTCACTTTGGAGAAAATATAAAAGTTGTAGAAATTACTTTTTACTATCTCCACCGAATGTTTGGCACTGTTTGGAAAACTACATCTCAAGATATTGAGAAAATACAGAACACCGCATTTGACTTGGTCCAAATTCGGTGGCTTGGATAGATCAGTTCGGATGGGCCTTATTGTATCCGAATCAGAATTTTGTTCATTAATAAGAAATGTAGCCAATTATATTTTGGACAGGCCCACAAAATTACAGCCCATTTAGAAGCACGGTTTGCGTATTCTATGCAAAAACGTGGACAGATGTCCATGGATCCATGCAATTTTGGCCCATTTTTCTTCCACTTCATCAAAGGCCCTCCAAATCACGTCCAACTACATTAAAACAATAAAAACAAGTAACATTGACCATTATAATATTGATTAACATTAATTGATTTATTCAAACATGTAGTGAAATTTATTATTATATTTGTAATATTAATTACAAAAACTAGTTTAAAACGGCGGTGTAAGGGTGGAATAAAACAGTGAATCATGGTACGATCGCCCGACCACATTCACATCTGTTCACCATCACCATTCTAAACTATGTGGTTTTTGATCCTTTACAAGGCAAGGTACATATAAATCCCCCCTAATTATCATGCCCAACACCCACTGGGCACGACCACCTTCACGAAGGTTCCCCAAACACATGCTGAACTACATGGAATTTGAACATTGCCAAGGTAAGGCAAGTAAAATGCCTCTCTAAGGTTAAAGCCCAACAACCATTGTTTCTGACCCCCTACATGTCAGACCTGATTCATCCCGCATGATGTTAAACTACATGCCCCCTTTTCATACTGCACATCATTATGTTGCATCCACCCTGCCAATCTACGAGTGATTTGATCCTTGTCTCCTAGACAACATTCATAGGAACCATCCATGAGGTTCAACCCCATCCAGCGGTAACCCATTGTGACCCTATCCAATGGAAAGTCGCTGTGTCCCAATCCAACTATTACCCATTGCGACCCCATCTAGTAGTAAGTCATTGTGACCTCATCCAGTGGTAAGTCATTGTGACCACATTAAGTGGTAAGCCATTGTTACTCCATACATCAGTATGCTGTTGTGTCCCATCCAGCGGTATGTCGTTTTAATCCCAACTAGTGATAAATCGTTGTGACCCAACCTAGTGGAAATCCATTGTAACACCATCCAACAGTAATCTATTATGACCCCATATAGCGGTAAACCATTTTTCCTCTATCTACCAGTAAGTTGTTGCGCCTCCAACTACCATTAAGTCATTGTCGTCCCATTCATTGGGACCCATACCGCATGTATGTCCCAATGACGTAAGAACAACCACTAGCTTCTAACCATGCATAAGCTGCAGTATATCATGGGGTCACTTTCCTCTATGCACACCTTGATTCTATACCCCCATCCTTTACTACCTGGACATTGATTCCCTACCTTGGGGATGTGAATGAGGTATCTTT
The DNA here is from genome assembly GCA_963277665.1 of Viscum album. NCBI lineage: Eukaryota > Viridiplantae > Streptophyta > Magnoliopsida > Santalales > Viscaceae > Viscum > Viscum album. The sequence goes on from OY728159.1 coordinate 33,500,492, forward strand.
GAGGCTCAAGCCCAACATCTATATCTCCCATGACTCGACTCCGTCTCATTCTCCATTCACATAACTTGACCATCCATTATCCATCACGATTCTTAACTAGGCCACTGCATCCCAGAGACATCATGTAAATTTACCTCTTTGCGACCCCTAGAAGTAAGTAGGTAACTAACCAAGAATTATCCCAAACATTTGTGTTCCCTCCACAGGTTGCACCCATCTAATCCACTCTTTTCACTATTCCAATCAGTCTAATCTGTTTCCACTAGATTTTAAACTTGTGGAATACCATGTGTTAAACATGGGAAGATGAATAAAACCTCTAATACTTGCCTATGGCATATAATTCCCCACAATCCACGTGGGATTCCTAGGGCTTCTGTGCCCTCAAGTAGCCCTATAATAACGGGAATAAACCTAGACTCGCTAATGTTCCAGCATCCAGACACGTCATTGATGTCCAATGTGACTACTCCCCCAACCAAAGGTTGCTGCGCTGACCGGAGCCCTTGGAATGTCCTGATAAAACCAGTGTAATAAACTGGTATCTATGAAGAAAAGGCACTGGGAAGAGTTTCACAAGCAACGTCTTAGTCTATAAGAGAGACCCAGACTAGGTGAAGAGTTCTGAGGATGAATCCATGGAAGGAAGAACCAACATCCCATCAACATATTTCGATCAAAGAGAAAGCTTCCATGAATAAGTGACTGATGTCACCCGCCTTTGAAAATCGAGAATGCGGGGAAACAGCCAGCGTATCCTTATCGCCCTTAAATGAACGGATGCACACATTCCGGTGAAATCATTGGAATCATCAACTAACTAGATTCTGTCTAAAAAAATCTCTTTTCCACTAGTTGATGATCAAGCAATCCAACATAGGTGTGGATTACCATGTTTAATTTGTTGCAAAAAATCTCTCAGTTATGTCCCTGTTAAACATCTATGATCGGAAGTAACCATTGTTCATAGTGTCCAGTTATTATCGAGTCATGTTTGTGATCCTATTTGAGTAATGTTACTCATTCATTCCACACTAGTGATTCTCTATAAGAACATGAATATGATGAGATTGTAAGCTGTAGGGGTATTAGTATTCATTGAATATTTGATGGAAGTCATCCCTCAAGGGTTCTTAATCATCGTCAATCTATGTAGCCAAGCTCCACCAACGTCCAACTGTTTTGTGGAAAATACTCACCTCCAATGCACACAACGGATATGTCAATGTCTGAAAAATCGTGAAGATGTGGACCACTGATTCCAGAAAATCCTCTACTGCATTATGATCTGGTTCACCATGAAACCTATGCGATCTCAGGTGCTGAACACATGGAGTGTTCTCAACCTACACACGTCCTCAGCCTTATTTTATGTTACTATCTGCATTCAGAACAGGCGGAGGAGATCTTACCTTCCCACGTGGAGGAATTGGACCGCATGATGGACCCTAAACGAAGGCATCATCACTCATAGGGGTTTTATAAGGAACTAGAGCATGTATGATGAATGGTTGTCATCGCGGAAGAATCTAAATAGTTATCATGGAATTCTGTTGTTAGATGATCATATATGTTTATATATAAATATATATAAATCAACAAAAATGGGGATCTATATCAAAATGGAGATTCAAATACTCAATCGTATAAGATTCATGAACCATTGATACCAAAAAAATGTCTCAACATTCCATGTCGACAAGAATGTAGTTAGGGTCCTAGTGAATGGATACATAAGCAACCCATACCATCACTGGACTCCCTATCCCAAGATCCGCACTTGAGACTCATTGAAATATCTTTCATAAACCCAACCAAGAAATTTTTGGGGAATCTTTCGATCAATGTCAAAAGGGTCGAACCACCTCTAATAATAATTTTTCATGACCTAATCCATTCTGGGGCTTAATCTGCAACTACCTCTAGACGGCCTCCATAGGTCAGGGTGTACGGACAACACCGAAATAACTGAAAACTCGAGGACACATTTTTCTACGTTCCTATACACACACACATAGAATACTCAATGAAAAAGTATAGAGGGAAATATGTAAAAAATTTGACATTGATTTATTTAAACCAAACGTGCATGGAACTCTAAACTATACAAGTACAAAAATTTAAATTGAAAGGAACAAGGAACAATTACATGACCAAATATGAAATGTTTTCCAACCTAATAGAAACTGGAAAAGTAAAATAAATGAGAGTGTCCTGCCTGTGTATCCCATGCTATGACCATCATACTCATTCCATGTACCTAAATCCCTAGGCTCACCTGATGTCACGATCAAACCTATTTTTTATCTATATATAGAATTATATGTGTAGGAAAATCCCATGCATGATTTATTAGAATCCTAACCAGTGGAACACCCCAAAAACTGAAGGGGGGGAAGTAAGAGATACAATAGAAAAGGAACACAATAAGTCGAATAGGGTACATTGAATAAGTGCATCTCAAACCAACAAGAGATTGAAGTACACTCATCCAAATGAAAGGATCTACATATAGGGAGGAGATGAACACTTCATCGAGTCTTTCCTGCCTATTGTAGGAGAGTATAATCATAAAAACACGAGAATCTAGACACAAAAAGAGCATGACATACACCGTAAATCTTCACCTCACGTGGAAGAAGATAAATCGAAACAAAAGAAGGGTTTACTGAAATAGGATATATATATATATATATATATGATTATTCAAAAGAAACCCAAATGAGAGAGTAAGGGAATATCTATCTCACAGCTCAACCCAAGAAGAAGAGTCACCAACAATTCTATAAGTATTCCTCAATGATTCCCATCATATCACACAAATTCCATGAACACGCAAGTCATTGAGGATCAACCACCAAAACATAATACTATCTTCTTTGGGAGTAAATTTATCACCCACACAGTTTTAGGTCGTGTCACGAAGACACATCTCAGTGGGGAAATCATTCATCCTTATCATGAGTCCAATGGTGCATCAAACCACATCTCATCACTATGTCTTATAGTCAATGGGTCAAGAACAATAGAGGATCTCTACCTGAGTACTTTGGGGGGGGGGGGGGTTGATCTAGTTGTTGGGGATCTGCACCGTAGTACGTCAAAGCAATTATAACCCGAAATCGATGAGGACCCCGCTGATCAGCCCCATTAAAGGTTATATACTGGTGGGTACATCCTGTCATGTAGCTGTAGAGGACCCACATCCCTCCTGATCGAGTTTAAACCTTAATCATATGAGATCATTGACCTTGTACATCAAGGGGATCAACACTCAGAAGTAGTTGTAGAGGACCCACACCCATGATGAGAGGCATTCAACACTGTGGTAATCAGGGATCCACACCCTAGTAAGCTAGGGGGATCATCACCCAGAAATATTCCTCTAATAACCTTCCAGAAAAATACCTAAATGATATCTCATCAAATCTTGAAAAACACTATAGAGGGAACCATCAGACACTTCATTGAAAAACACAATGGACTGACTTTTTACTTGCATAAATCTGGAAACCGGGGAAAAATGGTTCTTTTCACATCAAAAAGCCTGAATGGGGCCTCGTGAAACTTATTCCTTATACATGAACATTAAAATTTCAAAGTGGCTTCAAAATGTTTATCTTGAAATTAAGAACACATTTTCATAGATGTCACATAAATTTGACATTCCGTTTAGAAGTTATAACTGATTGAACCTACCTCTAGAAGACCAGTCGAAGCCCTTGACTGACTTGTTTTGGAGTGACCATTATGGTCGGTCCACATACTGGTGTTGTCGACCACCCACTGTAGGGCCATCCGGGGACCGACCTCCTTGGTCAGTCTATTAGACAAGCCAATCGGCCTCCACGATCTACCCCCACGGTCACATGAACCATAGCGGCTCTAGATGCAGTGTCTTTGCACTTAACCTAGGAAGTAGACCACATAGAATTTACCCTTGGTTTCCCCAGGTCTGTCCTAGGTACTCTTTAGTCTAGGAAACCAAGACTGGGTCATCCTAGCACACTAGGTTGGTCTCGGACCAAAATGGTAAACCTGGCCTATATGGACGGCATGCACCATGTTGGTGGATGCGGTCACCAACTGATGTCACCACGATATCACATTTCATTACGTGGTGCCTAAGGCCGCATCGGGTCACACCCCACAACACCATTATCCCACCATATGCACCCTGCTCGCTAGCCTCTTTTCATGCCCTGACTACTTCTATTTTTCACCTCACCTATGTTCCCTTTCACAGACCACTATTCCACCTTTAATTGATTGAAAATTTTGAATACCACTGATCCCGAATCCATGGATTCAAATCGTAACAGTTCTAATCCCTACATGACGATCTGATGATTATTAAATGTTCAATAAAAACAATTTTTTCATAGAGAATTAATGAAGAACATCATCAAATTGGGACCGAAAATAGATTGGTTGATGGTCATGGTAGTAAGGCTATAGAGACCCGAAGCTTGACTTACAAGGACATTAAATTACTTTTGCGGAATACTTATTACATAACAAAAACACACACACAAGGACCGTAATACTTTAGTGTCTTTGGAAACATGGAACACAATCTTCTAATAATGGTGAAAGATCTTCAACATCTCCCATAAAGATCTTTCCTTTTTTGTCTTACCTAAAACCTTTTTTTATATCCTGGGGAAAAGAAAACATAAAAGGGTGAGCTCAAATTCTCAGTAAGGGTAAACAAAAGAAAAAATCAATCAGATCATATTCATAAGAACATAACATTTTTGAAATCTTAACCTGCAAAAGAGATCATAATATCATAACATGGGATAAATCATAGTAGTGAAATGTAATCCCAATAATCATAACATAAAACATGAAACTTTTTGGAATACACACATAATCATATAAAATCATTTCTTATTAGTCAAGACTAATTGCCAAGACTATCTTAGTGGACAAAGTCCATTTCTGAACCGAGTTCACTCCTCGTTTCAGTCCTGTTTTACTGAACCGGTTTAACCTGCCATTCCAACCATTTCTATCTCATGAGATATAAAATCTTTACCCAATTAATTGGAGGGAGATATAGGTACCACCCATCTCATAATGATACCATTCATATGTGTGCCACAAAATCATAAACCATACATCATAGCATAAACCATGTAATAAAAATGGGAATCTTAATCATCGTGACATCATAAAACAACTCATATAAGATTAAGGAATTCATAAAAATATTTCCATCACAACATATTCAAATCAATGTAATAATAGGGATCGAAACAGAACCCTATATTATCATATATGGAAAATAATTTTGATAAAACACATGAACTCCATTCTTGAGGAAAATATCCTTTCTAAAACATTTTTCCTTTCTTAACATGTCATACAATTTTAAACTAAAAAAATATGATTAAAAATAAACTTGAAAACTTGTAAAGGAATCTTCTTAGAAATAATGTTTTAAAAATCCATTCATTCTGTATATGTTGAAAAAAAATTCTTCTTTGGAAAAGTCAACAAGTACCTCGTACGAAAAATGGGAAAAGATTCCTTTCATATCTTTTAATAAAAACACAACAAATGGTAAAATTTTATAAAAACTATTGTAGAATGATATAAATATTACATATTGAGGAAACATGGATGTAGATGATAAAATCCACCCCAGTGAATTCCAAATTATAAACAATCTCGGATAAAAATAAGATTGTGATATTTCCCTTACCTTGGTCCGGTTTTCTTCGTAAGTGTCCGAACCTCCTGTATAATGATTTAAATAATGTCATTGACTTATTCCAGAATCATACTCATTGTTATGATATCATATATGGTTCACTTATGACTTTATATGACCCGTTCTTTTGTAAATTCCATGTTAAAGAGCGTTTTGCGTAAAATTGTTTCATTTTTCGTCCATGTTTTGACTTGTAATTATTCATATGATTACTTAGATCATAATTAATTAATTCCATAATATAAAACATTATTTATATATAATATATATTCATAATATACATATATATAATAAATCAGTAAATGGAAATAAATACACAGTTCATGGAGACGGTAGGTCGTACGTACGCATGAACGATGTTTTCGTTTCCTTATTGAGATGAATGGAATTAAATAGATGACATACATATATATACACATAAATCCAGTATCATTATTATGTAATATATTTCATGATTAATTATTATATAAACTTTATAATAATTCATGAATGGTTAAAGTGGAGAATGAATCCCATCGCGTCGTGGAGACGGTAGTCCGTACGTACGCATGAGTGATGATATCGTTCTCATGATCGTGAGATTGTATTGGAGTGTATTTATACTATTTAAGAATCAATATCACTTTAAAATAATCATATATAGTTATTATTTACACCGTTATACCCATCCAAGTAAGGTGGTGGTGGAAAATAGATTTCACCACGGCGTGGAGACGATATTCCGTATGTACGCACGCGCGGTGATTTCGTTTTCTGTAGGATGGATAGATGGTGAAATAGGGTTGTTTCATAATTATAATAACATATCAGTATATTAGTGATACTGATGTTATTACTTCATAAGGAAAAAATCTAAGAAGAAGAAGTGGAAGAAGAAATAAAGTTGAAAGAATCTGTAACGGACATTACCTCTTCTTTGAAGCGCCTCTTTGAGATCTTCTTTTAGGGTACTAAAATTGGTCTTTGAGGAAGACCAGAACCTCTAAGATGTATCTAGAGAATTGGAGAAGAGAATTGGGCTGGTTTTGGCCAAGCATGAAGGCTAAATGTGGTGTGATGAAGAGAGGGAGGGGGTGCCCTTTTATAAGGGAGGAGTGGGGCTCCTTTTGAAAACTAAAAATATTATTTTATTATAAAGTCATATTCAGTTTTAAATAGCTCTAAATTGATTTATTTCGATGTTAAGGTGGGGATGGGTCGAAATCCTCTAATCCAATAGAATTTATACAAGTTTAGGTTCCTATTTTAACCTTATCAATTATATTGAACTTTATGTTAGATAATTTTACTTTTACCGTGTCTTTTTCTGTTCTTACATAATAAGGATAATAAACTTACTATAACAAGACAAACGAACCCAAAGTTGTTTATTATTAATATATATAACCTTATATAAGTCATTTGGCCGAAAATTAGATTTTTAGGAATAAAATAACAGTTAATAATATAATATTTGTTTTAAAAACTATTTTATGTCAATTTTGACACTATATAGTAATTGATTTTTGTGAAAATCATAACAGAATGAGTAGTTCGATGAAAGTTAATTAAATCAATAATAACATTTCATATTAACATATCAAAGTATTGGAATTCATAAAAAGTCTCAAATTACATTTATTTGGGTATTTATAACATCAATTATGTCAATATTTCATTAATAGGATAATTACTGCATCATCATTGTATTATATATAAATTAAACTATTTTAAGTCTAAAAATTACAACTAAAATACCATTATGTTGGAAATCTTTTTATCTTTCTAATTAATATTTATAGTCGAATTTATCTTATGTATGAACCTTTATTAAAAATGTTTTAGTAAATAAACATTGATTTTAACTCTTTTAACCTTTCTTTGAATTAAATAATAATAAATGTCCTAATCTAATCCATGTGGACCTAAATGGTCATATTGTATTCCTAAGGTTGTTTTTGGTCGAATTACACTTATCCAATAGAATTAAGACATGTGTTAGGGTAATAATAAAATAATTTTTACCCTTAATTACCCAATTTACTTTTAACCGTGGTAAAAAAAGTAAAAAGTTACTATTCACCAAAAATTATTTTCATCTCATTGAACCACATTTTACTTATTAACATCAACCGTATCTCTCATATTTTTGAAATTATACTCATATAAGCGGTAAAATTATGTTTTATGAAAATTTCATTTTTTTTAACTATCACTTAGTGGTTTAACTATTCATCAAAAAAATGAATGTTTCCAGAAAAATACCAAAAATTAGGCCAAAGCTATATTTGATATTATGAACTCAAAAATGATGTCTATTTTACCAAATTCAAAACATATCAGTTGAATTTATTAATTTAAAAAATAATTCCCATCGTCAAAACAAATAGCGTGACCTTAAGAGATAATAATTATCAAAAGATTGACACTTGTTTATGTATGGTTTAAATGTAGAATTACATCCAATGAACAAAATTGTATTAAATTGTAAAAAATATATTCTAAATATAAATTAAAACCACTAAAATTAATAATTTATTACTATTAATTATTTTTATTAAAAAAGTTGTTTTTAATTAAAATTTAGTAATTTTCCCTATTCATCAGAATTTGAAAGTTATCCGAAAAGTACCAAAATTTTACCTTAGGATAAATTCGATACTCCGAATCCGAAAATGAAGTCCATGTTGAGAGATAAAATTTAAAAAAATTTAAAAACATGTTATTACTATTCATAACACCTAGTTTTAATAATATTTCAATAGCATATCGTTGTTTAGTGAAACAAGTATTGCGTACTACACTTGCTATCGAGGAAGGTCACGATTGCGTGAAATGTAAGGAAAGTCAAGTATGAGTGTTGTGCAAGATCCTTTTTATGTAGAGTACAACACAAGACATTAATGAAAGTAAAAAGAATATTTTTCATAAAATCTCGGGGTGTTACATTCTACCCCCCTTAAAATGAATTTCGCCCTCGAAATTCATCGGGGTTATAAATGGATAATTATTCGAACATTTTTTTAATAGAAACCCACATCGTAAAAAGAAATACCAAAACCAATCTTTAAAAACTAACATATGAAACGTAATGGTTACCCCAATAAACTAATCATTGGGTTTCCACATAGGTGAAAATATGGATATAGAAGAGAAATATAACCATCATGTTTTTATGGAGAGTGGTAGAGAACATGGCTATGAAAAACCAGCAATCACAAAGACATAAATTTGTGACGATCTAAGGTACCATCTGATTCATCAGATATAAGAGCACTAGTACAACATTTATGGTTTTCAAGATCATTTCCCTAAAGTTGATGAAATTGGAAATAGAAGAAATACTTTCGTGATTTTGGTATAGTCTCACCTTTGGTCGTTCTTTGGAAAATTTCCACTTCATCTCTTAAAGAAATGAAGTTGAATTTGTCATTCGTGATGTGTTATCAGATCATGTGATAGAATGATGGGTCATTCCATCTGTCTCAAACAAAAGGATTGAAAAGTTATCAAAAAATACATAAGTCCATCTATAGTGAGATTAATCATATATGGTTCCTAAAATGGACTTATACTTCATATATCATACTACTTAATACAATAAAACTAGTTTCTACTGAACAGGGAATTACTGTAGGCCAGTGGTAGGCGATAAAGGCCCATCACACTTTGGTTGTGGGTTCAATTCCCCCGGCCTTGTCCGAGGCGATGGGCTGTCGCATGTCCTGCAGGTTGTCCTTTTTCTAAAACTATATAACATCCCATCAATAATATCGAAAAAACCTCTATCCGTAAACAATACTAACTTATGTCCAATATAATCCATTCCAATCTTTTGGCTTATCCAAAATAATGCTTTCGAATCTCATATTATAGTGAAAACGATTACCAAAGAGTTCATACAACTAGCATGTTAATACCATTGTTGATCCCCATATATCATGAAATATGTATTTTTGGTCACATTCCAAACATTCAAAGGACATAATCATGTATCCTCTTGAAAAAAAATGAATACCCGTTGAACCTTATTGAAAACATGAATGTTGTTAAAAGATAACTCTTTCCACATACCAAAATCCTCAAAATTCTATATACTCAAACCATGATATCACTTAGTCCTTATATCAATCATGAGCTCATGAATACTGTCAAACATTTCATTTTCTTCTTATCCCTTCATTATGCGTATATCATCTATATTCAAAAAATATCTGAATAATCTTTAACGGATACTGGTACAATTAATCATACACTTTCAAAACTCAAGGAAAGACAACAATATAACAATCCTTAGATGTCTCTTTATTCCATAGTACCATGAGATTTCTTATACAACATTACACTTGATAAATATGTAATAATTCCACTACCTTCTTAAACCATTGACTGAGCTTCAATAATTCTTTCATCTTACATATAATTTTTAGTCTCTTCATCATCATCAACATAAATACTACCCATACGGCCGTACGGATTCTCTTCATGAGACTTTCCCTTAGGGAATTGGTTTGCATAATGCCCGTACATTCCACATTTAAAACATTTAACCATTGTTGATGTTGTAGAAATACCATTATCCTCATCCATGGTGTTAACTGAACCTTTTCCTTTACACTTACTGGCTTTGTGTCCTTCCTTTCCACACCGAAAGCATCTTCCAGTTCCTTTGAAACATTCTCCTTGATGCCTCTTCCCACATGATTTACATAGGGGAAATTGAACTTTCTTTCATCTATGATCATCATGAAACTCCATCTCTCTCTTATTAGCCGAGTCAGGAAACTTACCAAATTTTACTTTATTGATCATATTATGAGATTGCTGATTCAGAATAATAATGATGTTTGGACTTCCAAATCCCATTTCATTTGGTTTCTCATGAAGAATATCATTCCATTGTCCATCATATCCTATATTATCGTGAATCATCTTGTTTCCAGCCATTTTCTAAAACCCAAAAAGAATAGTGTGAGAGGAAAAAATCAAAATAAAGGGGGAGTAACTTCAATATCTAACATCTTTGGTTTAATCTAATAACGTTTCCATAGTTCTAGGACAATATCCTAGACGTATACTTATCCTTAGGGACATCCCTAGTCATAGCTTATAAATATCTCTAGGGATCTCATTAACGTTCTCACATCATAGTTTACAAAGGTTGACTAAACCTTTCCTCTGATACCAACTGTAGAGACCCGAAGCTTGACTTACAAGGACATTACATTACTTTTTTGGAATACTTATTACATAACAAAAACACACACACAAGGACCGTAATAGTTTAGTGTCTATGGAAACTCATAACGTAATCGTCTAATCATGGTGAAAGATCTTCAACATATCCCATAATGATCTTTCCTTTTTTTCTTACCTAAAACCTTTCTTTATATCCTGGGGAAAAGAAAACATAAAAGGGTGAGCTCAAATTCTCAGTAAGGGTAAACAAAAGAAAAAATCAATCACATCATATTAATAAGAACATAACATTTTGGAAATCTTAACCTGCAAAAGAGATCATAATATCATAACATGGGATAAATCATAATAGTTAAATGTAATCCCAATAATCATAACATAAAACATGAAACTTTGTGGCATAAAAACATAATCATGTAGAATCATTTCTTATTAGTCAAGACTCATTGCCAAGACTATCTTAGTGGACAAAGTCCATTTCTGAACCGAGTTCACTCCTCGTTTCAGTCCTGTTTTACTGAACCAGTTTAACCTGCCGTTCCAGCCATGTCTATCTCATGAGATATAAAATCGTTACCCAATGCATTGGAGGGAGATATAGGTCCCACCCATCTCATTACGATACCATTCTTATGTGTGCCACAAAATCATAAACCATACATCATAGCATAACCCATGTAATAAAAATGGGAATCTTAAACATTGTGACATCATAAAACAACTCATATAAGATAAAGGAATTCATAAAAATATTTCCATCACAACATAGTCAAATAAATGTAATAATAGGGATAAAAACATAAGCCTATATTATCCTATATGGAAAATAATTTTGATAAAACACTTGAACTCCATTCTTGAGGAAATTATCCTTTCTAAAACATTTTTCCTTTCTTAACATGTCATACAATTTTAAACTAAAAGAATTTGATTAAAAATAAACTTGAAAAATTGTAAAGGAAACTTCTTGGAAATAATGTTTTAAAAATCCATTCATTCCGCATAAGTTAAAAAAACATTCTTCTCATACTTTTGTTGGAAAAGTCAAAAAGTACCTCGTACGAAAAACGGGAAAAAATTTCTTTCGTATCTTATACTAAAAACTCACCAAAGTGTAAAATTGGATATAAAATATTGTATAATGATGTAAATATTACATATTGAGGAAACATGGATTTGGATGATAAAATGCACTCCAGTAAATTCCAATGTATAAACAATCTCGGATAAAAATGAGATTGTGATATTTCCCTTACCTTAGGTCCGATTTTCTTCGTAAGTGTCCGAAACTCCTGTATAATGATTTAAATAATGTCATTGACTTATTCCTGAATCATAATCATTGTTATGATATCATATATGGTTCACTTAAGACTTTATATTACCCGTTCTTTTGTAAATTCCATGTTATAGAGCATTTTGGGTAAAATTGTTTCATTTGTCGTCCGTGTTTTGACATTTAATTATTCATATGATTAATTAGATCATGATTACTTAATTCCAGAATATAAAACATGAATTATATATAATATATATTCAGAATATACATATATATAATAAAACAGTAAATTGAATGAAATACACCATTCATGGAGACGGTAGGCCGTACATACGCATGAACGCTGTTTTCGTTTCCTTATTGAGTTGAATGGAATTAAGTAGATGACATACATATATATACACATAAATCTAGTATAATTATTATTTCATATATTTAATGATTAATTATTATATATACTTTATAATCATTCATGAATCGTTAAAGTGGAGAATGAATCTCATCGCGTGGTGGAGACGGTAGTCCGTACGTACGCACAGTGATGATATTGTTCTCATGATCATGGGACTATATTGGAGTGTATATATACTATTTCATAATCAATATCACTTTAAAATAATAATATATAGTTATTATTTACACCATTATACCCATCCAAGTAATGTGGTGGTGGAAAATAGATTTCACCACGGCGTGGAGACGGTATTCCGTACGTACGCACGCGTGGTGATTTCGTTTTCCGTAGGATGGATAGATGGTGAAATTGGGTTGTTTAATACATATAATAACATATAAGTATATGAGTGATACTGATTTTATTACTTCATAATGAAACAACCTAATAAGAATAAGTGGAAGAAGAAATAAAGTTGGAAGAATCAGTAACGGACATTACCTCTTCTTTGAAACGCCTCTTTGAGATCTCCTTTTAGGGCACTAAAATTGGTCTTTGAGGAAGACCAGAACCTCTAGGAAGTTTCTATGGAAGCGGAGAAGAGAATATTTCAGGTTTTGGCCGGGCGTGAGGGATAAAAGTGGTGTGAGGAAGAGAGTGAGGGGGTGCCCTTTTATAAGGGAGGATAGGGGCTCCTTTGTAAAACTAAAAATATTATTTTATTATAAAGTCATATTTGGTTTTAAATAGATCCAAATTGATCTATTTAGAAGCTAAGGTGGGGATGGGTCAAAATACTCTCATTCAATAGAATTTATACAAGTTTAGTTTCCTATTTTAACCTTATCATTTATATTTAACTTTAAGTTAGATAATTTTACTTTTACGGTGTCTTTTTGTGTTTTTACACTATAAGGTTAATAAACTTACTATAACAAGCCAAACGAACCCCAAGTTGTGTATTATTAATATATATAACCTTATATAAGTCATTTGTCCTATCCTCAGATTTTTAGGAATAAAATAACAATTAATAATATAATATTTGATTTAAAAACTATTTTATGTCAATTTTGACACTATTTAGTAATTGATTTTTGTGAAAATCATAACAGAATGATTAGTTCGAAAAAACGTTTATTAAATCGATAATAAAATGTAATATTAACATATAAAATTATTGTAATTCAGTAAAAGTCTCAAATTACATTTATTTGGGTATTTATAACATCAATTATGTCAATATTTCAATAATAGGATAATTACTACATCATCATTGTATCATATATAAATTAAAATATTGTAAGTCTAAAAATTACAACTAAAATACCATTATCTTGGAAATCGTTTTAGCTTTCTAATGAATATTTATAGTTGAATTAATCTTATATATAACCCTATATTGAAAATGTTTTAGTAAATAAACTTTGATTTTAACTCTTTTAACTCTTCTTTGAATTAAATAATAATAAATGAACTAATCTAATCCATGTGGGCCTAAATGGTCATATTCTATTCCTAAGTTAGTTTCTGGTCGAATTACAATTATCTAATAGAATTGGTACATGTGTTAGGGTAATAATAATATCATTTTACCCTTAATTACCCTATTTACTTATAACTGTGGTAAAAAAAGTAAAAAGTTACTATTCACCAAAAATTATTTTCATCACATTAAACCACATTTTACTTACTAACATCGACCGTGTCTTTAGGAGTTTTGAAATTCCACTCACAGAAGCGGTAAAATTATGTTTTATGAAAATTTCATTTTTTTAACTACCACATAGTGGTTTCACTATTCATCAAAAAATGAAAGTTTCCAGAAAAATAAAAAAAATTAGGCCTAAGCTATATTTGATATTATGAACTCAAAAATATTGTCTATTTTACCAAATTCAAAACATATCAGTTGCATTAATTAATTAAAAAATTAATTCCTGTCATCAAAACAAATAGCGTGTTCTTAAGAGATAATAACTATCAAAAGATTGACACTTGTTTATGTCTGGTTTAAATGTAGAATTACATCCAATGACCAAAATTGTATTAAATTGTAAAAATATATTCTAAATATACTTTAAAACCACTCAAATTAATAATTTATCACTATTAATTATTTCGATTAAAAAGTTGTTTTTAATTAAAATTTAGTAATTTTCACTATTCATTATAATATGAAAGTTATCCGAAAAGTACCAAAATTTCACCTTATGCTAAATTCGATACTCTGAATCCGAAAATGAAGTCCATTTTAAGAGATTAAATTTCTAAAATTTTAAAAAGTGGTTATTACTGTTCATAACGGCTAGTTTTAATAATATTTTAATAGCATATCGTTGTTTAGTGAAACTCGGTATTGCGTACTACACACGCTATCTAGGAAGGTCGTGATTGTGTGAAATGTAAGGCAAGACAAGGTTATGTGTTTTTCAAGATTCTTTTGGTGTAGCGTACAAAACAAGACATTAATGAAATTAAAAAGAATATTTTTCATAAAATCTCGGGGTGTTATAAATGCCATCAACATTGATGTCTGAAGATAAAAAATAAATAACAAACTCAAATATAATTAATGATTTGAAATCAGGGGTACTAAAACCATTATAATCATACATTTTTCGATCCATTAATCGTTGAAAAACACACCAAACTATACTTCCTCCTTTTTTTGTCGTTGAACAAACAGAGTAAGGGAGAGTGCTCTGAAATCGGTGGTTGGAGGATTAAAAGGATTCCCAAATCTTTAACATATAATAACTTATTTATAACTAGTGATTAGGTCAATGTTATATGCATAACATCACCTTTCAATGGTCATGGAAGTTTACCATCCCGTACCATCTCACTTGAGGTCTCACTTAAGTAAAACACAACATTACAAACCCAACGATAGTCTCAGATTTCCAATATGAGTACATTTTCCATAATTTTTCAAAGCAATGTCGAAAATGAAATAATTTTATTTTCTAATTTTAGTTATAGTTATGTCCTCAGTGACATTCTCTACAAAAGTTCCACACTGACAAAATTTATGTCTCTCATAGGATATAATAAATGATTCAGACTCAATCGTTGACATAGATTTTGGATCCAGGCTTATTTTTTTGAGTTATCATGCTTCCTTGGTATGCACTATATACAAAATTCTTAATATTTTTTTCTAATTAATTTTTAGCACACAAGGGCTCATAATCACACTACGTTTCATCACCTATATTTGAAAATATATAATGAAATATTTCAATGTATTATAAGTAATAAATTGGTCTATACACCACACTTCTACTGAAAAATATGATCATTTATGGTTTACATACCAATTTGATCCTGGATGAGTTTAAACAATGTTTGTCTAATGGAAATGTTAACATACATCTCCATGGGAGGAAACCTGTCATTTGATTGTTTTCTTTTCACTGCATTTACAATAATTTCATTTATTTATTTTGATAAAATGGAATTAATTTATTGAAATTTATATTCTTCCAAAACTAAAGTGGATCTGAAATCATCATTAATAGTTTTATCATCCACAATCATTTTTTTTATTTTGTGACTAAATTGATATAATGCAGGTATGTGCTATCCTATATGTCGATTTTTTAAGTACATCACTTCTAGATCTTCATTGAATGTACCCCATATTCTTTGTTTTTCAACAGTTACACATGGATTTGTTTTATTGTTTACATATTTTTTCTTCCAAAATCTCCACGTTAAAAAACTAAATCAAAAAAAGTAAAATTAAGAAAATTGAAAAAAACAATCATTTCTATCATCAATTTTCACCCACATGGAAACAGATTGATTTTATTCTTAACAAGTTCTAGTGGAATACAACATGTATCCCTGGATAGTTTGATCACATGATTATAATTTTTCATAATTTTATTCTTGATCTCAGGACTTAAAATATATTTGATATATCTCCATCCTTTGAAAGCATTGTTTTTGAAAACATTTCAATTTTTGGGACACCAATTTGCAATCATGATAATTTGTGTTCACCAACATACTATTTATGTACCTGTTGGGATTCTAGAGCATTTTTTCAACATAACATATTTTTATTTTTCTTTAGTTAATTTAGATCATGTCATATCTTATATAAATATCCATGTTTTTTCATCAAAGAGATAAGGATTTTGAATGTTTCACTAAAATGATTGAGGAATCTATTTGACACTTCAAACCCATGGTCCCACAAATCCACCCATTTATTTTCTTCATTATGTTTCCCATTAAATACCTAAAAAATCATTTGTTGGATTATACAACTTTTGATACCCTTCCCTACATATTTCATGATGAATTTTAATCTACTTGTGGGTGATAGTTTTACTCATGGAAAGGGTTATTTTATGGGAATTTTTCATTTGATACACTTGGATTGAAATTATATCATCATGACAAAATGTGTTACATTTCACAGAATCAAAATTCATTACAAGTATTTTTAAATGGGAATGGTGATTTTTTTCCAACAATGAGTACATTTGTTGTCATTATATGGTACCCCTAGATTTTGGGGATACCTATGAAGGTCATGATTAATTACTATGTAATCATGAGTGATTTATATATGGACTACTTTCACTGAGATTATACAGATCATTCACTACTAGTGTACTTGTCATTGATATTTTTCTAGTAATTATTTCATTAGGTTTTGGGGGTTATACTCAGACGTTTTTTCTTATATATTATTTGAGTGATTTTCATAAAAAAAGTAATAAATAAATTTATATAGAATGAAAAATGAATCATTGTATCTACATATTTTGGGGGAGATAAAATTATTAAGTGTGTGGAGAAAGAGATTGGGGTAAGCATTTGGATTGAAAATTATAAAGTATTTATTTCACAATTCAAACCTCCATTCTCTAAAAACTATCCCAAATTATAATGACCCGCCATTCCATAATCTCATTGGAATTTTAGCCTCATGTAATTTCCCCATGATTAAGGTATTCTATATATTTACAATAGTGGAGATGTGAAAATCATGACAAGGCAATGGTAATCATGCACGTGAATGATAGTTGAGAAAAACATTGACTAAATTGTTTGATTGATGAGAGTGACTGTGAGGTTGGTCAAATGATTCCAGATAGAACTTACTTGTTTTGGAATAAATATAAGTTAAAGAGAAATTGGTTTTTAAAATAATAATTTTTATTAATGAATGATATTTTTGGGTAAAAGTGATTCAAAAAATTTGAAATTGTGATTATATTGCTATTATTTTTTTAGGGTGAAGTTTCATGTTGTTTATGGTGTTTTTTACCAAGAGTTGAAATTTTTATGTATGGGGGATTTTATGTACATAAGTTATATATGTATTTTTTAGATTTTCTAATTTATTTTTAATTAATTATCTAACCTATTGTATAATTTTTAGATGATTTTGTAGTATTGTAGTATTTTAGATGTTATGACATATATTTTAAATTTAAAAATTAATATAAATAATTTAATATTTTTATTAGTTATCCCAATTTTATTTATTTAATTTAGAACTATGTTATTTTTATTTGTTACACTAATATTATTTTTATAATATTTATTTTTATATATTTTAGTTGTATGTATTAGTATTTTCTTTTATCTTATATTTTTTATGTATTATTAAAAAACTATCTGTATTATTACTTTATAATTTTTATTTGGAATAATTTTATTATATTATTTTATTTAAATATAAGTCATTAAATATATTTCTATATGTTCTTACCTTTTTATCAGTTATCATTGAAATTATTTTTGATTAAAGTAAACTAATATATGTTTTTTATTATCTAATTATTTTATTTTTGTTTTGATGTTGTTGTTATTATTATTGTTATTATTATTATTATTATTGTTTCTTTATTATTGTTGTTATAATTATTTTTATCATCATTATTATTTATCAAATTTTAGTTATTTAGTTTAATTTTAATTTTGAATTATGATTTTCCATTCCCCCGTTTTTTAGGCATGCACCTTCAAATAAAGAGTGGGAGACCATGATCACATTCATAGAGGGGAGAGAAAACCTAGATGCATTGAATCATGGAACACCAACAGGTCCTCATATCTCTCAACTGACATCAACAATGACCTCCCACCACATGGATCTTCCTCTCCTCATCAAGCAGCACCATGCCAGGTGCAACACACTACTCCCTCCTCCTTCACCTAATCAATATATACTGCCATTATCCCTCTATGTTATCACACTAGAACGTATGAACCTCATCTGAATGTGTCCACTATTAATCATTATCATCCATACACCATAGCCAAACTAGTCGTCCATCATCTACCAAAACCTTAGCAAGAACCCCTTCATCCATGTACAGTAGCCCAATACAATCACCTCCTACAAAGCCTTCTCCCTATAGATCCACACACCTTTATATTTCAAATTGGATGCCTCCCACACTTATCCACCACTGTAAAAACACCAGGCCACACATCCACCTTTATAGAGGCACCGATGGTCACCCACCTCTCTTGCCTCCATTACAAACCAACTTCTGATCACCCTCATCCCTAGATCAAAACCCAGGGTGATCAATCATAGAACCGACGAACACCTCCAAGACCATGGAAACACACAAACAAGAGTCTCTACCTTCTTCTATGCACCAGAATATGTACGAACTTCCTCCACATCTCAACACTGATAAGTACCACAAATTATTGAGGCATCCTCTTCATGAGGTATCTACCCCCAACCATTTATGTTATTTCCCTACCCATATAATGTTAGGTTGGGTGAATAATTATTGGAGATTTTTAGGGTATAATAACATTAATGAAAATGAATGATCACTTTTTCTTCCAATAATTTAGGTTTCATTGTAATAGAAAGTGAAGATCAAATCATTGTTTAGTAGGGTGATGGTTTGGTTCATAGTTGGGGTGATCAACAAAGTGAATATTATTATTCTTTGATCATCTATGGTGGCTGGAAGTGGCTATATTGATTTCTTGATCATGGCGATATATTATAATTATTATTGTATTTTTTTGCCGTGATGAGGAGAAAATTCTTATGTGTCGAAGTGGTAATGAATGTGATGGTGTTTGCATGCCATTATTTTTTAACCATATTTTATTTCCATTTAACCTACTTTATTTAAACACATTTTTAATTATTTAATTATATTTTCATTTGAATTTATATTCATTTGGAATCTACACATATGCTTTGTTTCCTGTTTATGTGAATCCTAATATATAATCATGGGATTGTTATCTTTGGAGAATTTACTTATTTAGATGTCGATCGTGCACATGTAAGACTCAAAAATCACACATGAAAGAATTATGAATAAATAATTATATTTATTTTTTAAAAATGTTGGGAGTTCCCCTTCAAACATACATGAACTATACATCATATGTGATATCATGTTATAGTACCCAATGTTGATAGATACATTAACATTTTGAGAAACGGGTTGTGGTGTTTCTCCAAGTGATTTTGTGCTAAAATGATGCACAAATAATTCATCAAGCCATAGAAGGAAATTATGAATATAATTTATGTGAAAATTAGAATTATGACTAACATAAAAAAAATGTGACTAGATATTATTTTCATTAAATTTATAATCGATGGTAATGAAATTAAAATATATTCAAAGCGGTAAATGAAATGGTTTTCATTGCTTGCACCTGAATGAACATCACAAATCTGAAACGTCAATCTCCACATGTTTTCAACCATAGCTTAATTTTTTCCATATAGATTATTTAATTAATTTAAATATTTGTTATTAAAAGTATGGTTAGTTTTTCTAGATCATATAGTTTTTAATCACATTTAAAACATATTCACTTAAAAATTATTCAAATAGGATATTCTTAGTGTCTACGAACATTCTATCTATGGTTAGACCTTGTTCGATGCATCTACATGAGTTAGTAGGTTAAAAAATACTGATTAATTCATGTGTTGCGACATGTATAACAATTCAAATCCCTATTTTTGAAGGTTTCTTTTTTATATGGGACCCAAAAACAAATAGTATTCAGGGATTTACATTTTTTATCTAATGCATAAGGGTTTTATCCATCCTAATGAATCCCCTTCGATAACTCCAATATTATTCACCAAGTTTGAGAAAGATAGTCAATGGATGTGAGTTGAATAATAGAGTTTTAATCATGTGATGTTAAAGAACTGCTTCCCTCTTCTAAGGATAAATGAAATTTGGATAAGCTAATGGTATCCAACTTGTTTTGGAGACCGAATTATGTTATGGATATCATCAGATGATGTTTATCGATTAGATTTACTAAAGGCTCCGGTAAGATCCATGTATGGGAACATTTGTAAGGCCCTAACCCCAGTTATCCGGAGTCGGTGCATTATTACATAACATTTTCATGATCATAAGGAAATCATGTACCGAAAGACCGATCAGTTTAGTATTATTGGAAAAAAGATTCATACATTAGTTCAACATTAAAAAATAAAAAGAAATACACCACTAATTTATTCCATTAGAAACATCCAAGTGTCCTAGATTAGGCCTTCAAGTTAATCATAATTAACTTCTTTATATCCCGGTAAAATGAAACATAAGAAAGGGGTGGGATCAAACTCTCGGTAAGGGTAAGATATACAGTGGATGATAACATAAATATTAAGCAAGGTGAATAACTTAAACAACATGCCTTTAACAATAATAAACATGAATAATTTTATGATATGAATATGAGATGAGTAAATAATGCCAAAATAAAACATAATCATGGTTATTATACTAGTCGAAGGACCACATGTACCATCAATATTATTTTTATAATGAGGGAATGAATAATTATAGACATTCTGAAACACTTTTTCAAGGCCTGGACAAAGACGTCTGAAAATAAATAACGGCTCGGCCAAAACCATATATCATATTCGGAAAGGCATCGGCCAATTCCATGTCCAGTTGTCTCAAGAGACCTACCGATGAATAAAGGATCTATATCGGGCTCCACCAGTCACTTAATAAGTCCAATTCAATCCTCATATGACAATATTGAAATATAACATAAACGTTCATATTAAAAAAAGGATACAAAATTTCAATACATTTACCATAAACCCTGAATGGTATAAAAATAACACATCAATAGTCAAACATATCAAAAACCTTCAATACAATATGGATGATTAGTATCATAATAAATCAACATAAAACAAGTGTAATATTTATCAAAGGATGTTGACATAGATGAAATCAAAACCATTTGAGAGAAAACTCTCCTTCTATTTTGAAATCATTTAAGAGTCACATAATTATAAATAAAATATTTATTTCGGAAATAATTTTATATGCTTATATGGGAAGCTTCGACGGTGTTATAAGTGCGGAGAAGAACCACACCTGCCGTATATGCTAAAAAAACATTCTTACCTTAATTTTGTCGAAAAGGTCATAATGTACCTTGTTTGGAAAATGACTGAAAGATTCCTTTCAAAATATCTAAGTTCAAATAAGGTTATAAACTAAATTAAACCATTGTCTAGTAAATAGTAAAAATAGTTTGAAAAACATTTTTGATAAACATGGATGTGGATGATAATGAAGACCCAGTAGGTACTTATGTTAAAATAACCTCGAATAATAAAGAGATTGTAAAATTAACCATTACCTTGTACTTTTACTTGGGATATGGTAGGTTAGCCTCCTGTATAATTGTTAAATAATTTTTATAAAGTTATTCAAGAACTATATACATTAATATGATAACATATATTTTTTTTAAATATTTTTTGCTAATAATAATTTAGTATTATTGTCGTTTTAGGTGTTAACTTATTCGTTTTTCTTTATATGATTTGTTACATAAGTAATGTTGGTTATGGATAAGATGTATATTATTCATATTCAGAATTATATTACATATTGAAACATTATTTTTAATCATCAAATTAAAAATAAGTCTTGAATGTAAATGATGGGTAATGAATATCATCTTGTTCGGGGAGACGGTAATCTGTACGTACGCACGAGCGACAATTTCAATTTTTGATATTAAAATAATATATAATTGGATGGTATATCATATATAATGAATCATTATTAATGTTATATTTATTATTTACTTCAATTATACATTATTATTATACCCATCCAAATAATAATGTATTTAATAACAACTATACCATGACGTGAAGACTGTAAGTCGTACGTACGCACGTGTCGTGACATGTCATTTAAAGGATGGATAGAATAATGAACATGGTTGTATCATATTTGTAATAATATCACAGAATACATAAGATACTGGAGTTATTATTTTACAATGGAAACAAAAAATAAATAGGAAGTGGAAGAAGAAATGAAGATGAAAGACATGATGAAATATTTACATCTTTTTCAGGTTCTTCATTTTGATTTGATCAATACAACTCTATAAGATAGATTTATGACTAAATGATGACCTCTATGAAGAAGGGAGGACTATTGAGAGGGTATATGGTCAGGTTTTGGTAGTGAAAATATGCTTTGAAAGTTTGAATTAGATAGAATGGGAAGTGCCTTTTTATAGGAGTGGTGAGGGGCACCATAGGAAAAGAATGAAATATTTTTTTATAATGAAATCAATTTTGGTTTATAATGTATCAAAAATGAATTATTTAAAGTATATGGTCGGGTTGGGTCACAAAACACTCAACCAATATGTTTTATACCGGTTTGGAGAACTATATTAACATTATCTTTTACATTTAAGTCTTAGTTAATTAGTTTGACATTTACCATGTCTCTTTGTATTTTTATATTATATGGTTTATAAATGTACAATAAACTTCTAAGTGAACCCCAAGTGGTTCATTTATGATACAGATATAATTATATAAGTCTTTTGGATGATCCTAATATTTCTTAGGAATATAATATCAATTAATAATATAATATATTTTTTAAAAGAAAATATGTCAATTTTGAAACTATTTTCTATTTTGTTTTTCTGAAATTCCTAACATCATTATTACTTCAAGGAAAATTTATTTAATCAATTATAACATATCACATTAACCTATAAAAATGTTTTATGGAATCAAAACTTTCAAATTATATTTATTCCAACATCTATAATACCATTTATTTTATTCCTTCATTAATAAGGAAAATACAACATCATCATTGTGACATAATTTAATATATTTATTTTATGTCTAAAAATTAAAAATAAAATATCTTGATTTAGGAAATTGTTTTCCATTTCTAATGAATATTTATACTCTAATAGATAAATTATATATCCTCATATGAAAATTGTTTTACTAAAATATATTTGTTTTTGTTATTTTTGTCTCTACTTTAAATTATTTAATATGTAATATTATTATCACTTACAAGTGGCTCCATGGGGTCCCAAAATCGACTCAAGGATGCCCATGGTCGGAAATGAGTCATAAAATAGGGTTAGGACACGTTTTAGGTTTACATAATATTACTATAATTGTAATTTTAAAGCTTATTTACTGGATTTACCCTTTTAACCACGATAAATAAAATATTTACTGAAGTAAATATTACTAATGTCTAAATATAAAAGTTACATATTTACAGAATTTGGAAATCTTGATTCTAAATATGGAATCCATTTTTGTAAATTCAAAACACAGAAGTGGTAGAAATTAATATAAAATTAATTCCCGTTGTTAAAACAAAAAGAGTGTTTTTAAGAAATAATAACTATGAAAATATTGACACTTGCTTATGTCCAGTTTAAATGTGAAATTATGTCCAATGAAAAAAATCGGATTAAATTATAAAAATATAGTCTAATCATACTTAAAAGCCACTCAATTTTATAGTTTATCACTATAAATTATTTTTATTTAAAATTTTGTTTAATTAAAATTTAATATTTTTCACTATTAAACAAATAATGACTGTTTTCCGAAAAATACAAAAAATTCACCATAATCATATATTGATATTCTAAACCCAAATATGAATTCCATTTTGAACGATAAAATTGATAATATTTCAAATTTTTTTTATTATTATTCATAATGGAATATTTGATTAGTCGCAATGTGTTAGAATCTAGAAGTTTCATACAACGTAAGATATTGCATTATTCAAAGTGAAACATACCGCAGAAGCCTGGGGTGTTAAATTATCCCCTCTTTCAAATAATTTCATCTTCTAAATTTATAGAATATTAATGTATAAAATGACATGGGAGGTTCTTCATCATATGTTTCTCGGGTTACAACGTTGCCTATTTCATCTTATGGTTTCTCCATAGAACTTTTACAAGATTAGTCGTCCGGTTTCTCAGCCCTTGTTCTCTTATATCAAGAACCTTGACAGGATCTTCGTAATATTATAGATCAGGTTACAACTCTATTTCCTCATAGGTGAATACATGAATTGGGTCAGGCATGTATTTTCTCAACAATGACACATGGAACACATCGTGAACTTTGGAGAGACTTGAAGCTATTGCCAACAGGTAAGTTACAATCCCAATTCGTTCTAGAATTTTGAAAGTTTCGATGTACCTGGGACATAATTTTCTTTTCTTACCAAAATGTATAACACCCTTCCACTGAGATAACTTCAATAAAACATGATCTCTTACATGAAATTCCAAATACTTCCTCCAGTTATTGGCATAGATCGTATTCATACATTGAGCTTCTTTGATGTGGGTTTAGATTAAATTCACATTTTCAATCATTTCCTCCACATGTTCTAGGCCAATGAGTTTTCTTTCAACAACATCATCCCAACAGGTTGGTGTACGATATCTCTTTCCTTATAACGCTTCATATGGTGCCATCTGAATACTTGAATGGAAGCTATTATTATAAGAAAATTCAACCAAAGGTAAATTTTGATCCCAATTTCCTTGAAAGTCATGTGATCATGATCTCATCACGTTTTCTAAGGTTTGAATAGTCTGTTCAAATTTTCCATAAGTTTGGGGGTGGTAGGTAGTTCTCAAATGAAGTTAAGTATTCAAGGATTTCTAAATACATTTCCATAATCATGATGTAAAATGTGGATCATGATCATAAACAATCGATAGGGGTACTCTATGAAATCTCACAAATTCATTAATATATAGTCTTCTTAGACATTAATGTGGTAAATCTTCTCTTGTAGAAAGAAAATGTGCAGGCTTGGTAAGATGATCAACAATGACACATATTGCATCATTCAATCTAGGAGTATTTAGTAGTCACATAACAAATTCCATCATAATATTATCCCATTTCCACTTTGGAATGGGACGAGGTTGCATAACTCATCCAGGCTGTTGCCTTCCAGCTTTCACTTGTTGAAAAACCATAAATCTCGACATAAATTCAGTAATCTCCCATATCATGTTATCCCACAAAAAATGATTCTTCAAATCCCTATACATCTTGGTGCTACAATGGTGTATAGAGAAATTGGAACCCCGAGCATCATCCAACAATTCTCTTTTTTGATCAGGTATATTTGGAACACAAACTCTCTTCCCAAATTTTTAAGTAGATCATTTCTAGATCTTTATTGAATGTACCCCATATTATGTGCTTTTCAACAATTACACAGGGATTTATTTTATTGTTTCCATATTTTTTTCTTCCAAAATCACCGCGTAAAATAACTAAATCAAAAAAAAATTAATATTAAGAAAATTGAAAAAAACCATCATTTTTATCATCAAATTTCTCCCACATGAAAACAGATCGATTTTTTTCTTAACAAGTTCTATTGGAAAACAACATGTATCCCTGGATAGTTTGATCACATGATTCAAATTTTTCATAATTTTATGCTTGATCTCAAGACTTAAAATATTTTTGATATATCTTCATCCTTTGAAAGCATTGTTTTTTAAAACATGTCAATTTTTGGGACCCCAATTTGCAATCATGATCATTTGTGTTCACCAACATACTATTTATGTACCTGTTGGGATTCTAGAACATTTTTTCATCAAAACATATTTATATTTTTCTTTAGTTATTTTAGATCATGTCATGTCTTATATAAATTTCCATCTTTTTTCCATAAAAGAGATAGAGATTTTGAATGTTTTAATAAAATTATTAAGGAATCTATTTGATTCTTCAAACCCATGGTCCCACAAATCCACCCATTTATTTTCTTCATTCTATTTCCCATGAAATACGTAAAAAATCATTTGTTGGATGATACAACTTTTGATACCCTTCCCTACATATTTCATGATGATTTTTAATCTACTTGTGGGTGATAGTTTTACTCAGGGAATGGTTTATTTTATGGGAATATTTCATTTAATACAGTTGGATTGACAATATATCATCAAGAACAAATGTGTTACATTTCAGAAAATCCAAATTCATTACAAGTATTTTCATATGGGAATGTAGATTTTTTCCAACAATGAGTACATTTGTTGTCATTATGTGGTAACCCTAGATTTTGGGGATACCTATAAAGGTCATGATTCATTACTATATAATCATGAAAGATTTATATATGGACTACATTCACGGAGATTATACATATCATTCACTAATTGTGTACTTGTCATTGATATTTTTCTAGTATTTATTTCATTGGGTTTTGGGGGTTATATTCAGAAGTTTTTTCTTATATATTATTTGAGTGAGTTTCATAAAAAAAAAGTAATAAATAAATTGATATAGAATGAAAAATGAATCATTATATCTTCATATTTTGGGGGAGAGAAAATTATTACGTGTGTGGAGCAAGAGAATGGGGTAAGCATTTGGATTGAAACATATAAAGTATTTATTTCACAATTCAAACCTCCTTTTTCCGAAAACTATACCAAATTTTAATGACCCTCGATTCCATAATCTCATTGGAATTTTAACCTCATGTAATTTCCCCATGATTAATGTATTCTATAGATTTAAAATAGTGGAGATGTGAAAATCATGACAAGGAAATGGTAATCATGCATGTGAATGATAGTTGAGAAAAACATTGACTAAATTGTCTGATTGATGAGAGTGACTGTGAGGTTGGTCACAAGATTCAAGAGAAAACTTACTTGTTTTAGAATAAATATGAGTTGAAGAGAAATTGGTTTTTAAAATAAGAATTTTCATTAATGAATGATATTTTTGGGTTAATGTGATTCAAAAAATTTGAAATTGTGATTATATTGCAATTGTTTTTTATGGTGATGTTTCATGTTGTTTCCGGTGTTTTTTACCAAGAGTTGAAAATTTTATGTGTAGGGGATTTTATGTACATAAGTTATATATCTATTTTTTAGATTTTCTAATTTATTTTTAATTAATTATATAACCTATTATATATTTTTTAGATGATTTTGTGGTATTTTAGTATTTTAGATGTTATGAAATATATTTTAAATTTAAAAATTAATATAAATAATTTAATATTTTTATTAGTTATCTCAATTTTATTTATTTTATTTATAACCATGTTATTTTTATTAGTTACACTAATCATATTTTTATAATATTTATTTTTATATATTTTAGTTGTATGTATTAGTATTATCTGTTATCTTATATTTTTTATGAATTAGTAAAAAACTATCTGTATTACTACCTTATAATTTTTTTTGTAATAATTTTATTATCTTATTTTATTTAAATACAAGTCTGTAAATATATATCTATATGTTCAAACCTTTTTATTGGTTATCATTTTAATTTTTTTTTATTAAATTAAATTATTATATTTTTTATTATCTAATTATATTATTTTTGTTTTTTTGTTGTTGTTATTATTATTGTTATTATTATTTTTATTATTATTGATTTTTTGATTATTGTTGTTAAAATTATTTTTATGATCATTATTATTTATCAAATTTTAGTTATTTAGTTTAATTTGAATTCTGAATAATTATTTTCCATTCCCCCATTTTGTATGCATGCACCTTCGAATAAAGAGTGGGGGATGATGATCACATTCATAGAGGGGAGATAAAACCTAGATGCATTGAATCATAGAACACCAATAGGTCCTCATATCTATCAACTGACTTCAACAATGACCTCCCACCACATGGCTCTGCCTCTCCTCATCAAGTAACACCATGCCAATTGCAACACACTGCTCCCTCCTCCTTCACCTAATCAATATATACTTCCATTATCCCTCTGTGTTATCACACTAGACCGTATGAACCTTAACGTAATGTGTCCACCATTAAACCTTATCATCCATACACCACAGCCACACTATTCGTCCATCATCTACCAAATCCTTTGGGGGAACCCCTTCATCCATGTACAGTAGCCCAATACAATCACCTCCTACAAAGCCTTATCCCTATAGAACCACACACCTTTATATTTCAAATTGGATGCCTCCCATACTGATCCCCCACCATAAAAACACCGGTACACACATCCACCTTTATAGAGGCACCGAATGCCGCCCACCTCTCTAGCCTCCATTACAAACCAACTTCTGATCACCTTCCTCCCAAGATCAAAACCCAGGGTTATCCATCATAGAACCGACGAACACCTCAAATACCATGTAAACACACAAACAAGAGTCTCTACCTTCTTCTATGCACCAGAATATGTATGAAATTCCCCAAAATCTCAACACTGATATGTACCAAAAATGCCTGAGGCATCCTCTTCATGAGGTAGCTACCCCAACGATATATGTTATTTCCCTACCCATATAATTTTAGTTTGGGTGCATCATTATTGGAGATTTTTAGGGTAGAATAACATTAATGAGCATGAAGGATAACTTTTTCTTCCAATAATTTAGGTTGCATTGTTATAGAAAGTGATTATCAAATCATTGTTTAGTAGGGTGATGGTTTGATTCATAATTGGGGTGATCAACAAAGTGAAGATTATTATTCTTTGATCATCTATGGTGGATGGAAGTGACTATATTGATGTCTTGATCATGGTGATATCTTATAATTATTATTCTATTTTTTTTCCGTGATGGGGTGAAAATTATTAGGTGTCGATGTGGTAATGAATGTGATGGTGTTTTCATGCCATTATTTTTAACCATGTTTTATTTCCATTTGAACTACATTATTTAAACACATTTTTTAATTATTTAATTATATTTTCATTTGAATTTATTTTCATTTGGAATCTATACATATGCTTTGTTGCTTGTTCATGTGAATCCTAATATATAACCATGGTATGATTATCTTTGGAGAATTTAATTATTCAGATGTAGATCATGCACATGTAAGACCCAAAAAAACACATGAACGAATTATGAATAAATATTTATATTAATTTTTTAAAAAAGTTGGTGTTCCCCTTCAAACATACATGAACTATACATCATAAGTGATATCAGGTTATAGAACCCAATGTTGATAGATACATTAACATTTTTAGAAATGGGTTGTGGTTTTTCTCCAAGTGATTGAGTTCTAAAATGATGACAAATAATTCATCAATCCATAGAAGGAAGTGACAAATATATTTTATGTGAAAAATTGGAATTATGACTAACATAAAAAAATGTGACCTGATATTATTTTCATTAAATTTATAATCGATGGTAATGAAATAAAAATATATTCAAAGGGGGAAATGAAATGGTTAGCATTGCTTGCACCTGAATGAAAATCACAAATCTGAAACGTCAATCTCCACATGTTTTCAACCATAGCTTAATTTTTTCCACATATATTAGTTAATTAATTTAATTTTTTTTAAATGTATGGTTTGTTTTGCTAGATCATATAGTTTTTAATCACATTTAAAACATATTCACTTAAAAATTCTTCCAATATGATATTATTAGTGACTATGAACATTCTATATATGGTTAGACCATGTTCGCTGAATCTACATGAGTTAGTAGGTTTATAAATACTGATTAATTCATGTGTTGCGACATGTATAACAATTGAAATCCCTAATTTTGAAGATGTATTTTTTAGATGGAACCCAAAAATAAATAGTATTCAGGGCTTTACCTTTTTTATCTATTGCACAAGGGATTCATCCATCCTAATTAATCCCCTTAGAAAACTCTAGTATTGTTCTCCAAGTTTGAGAAAGATAGTCAATGGAAGTGAGTTGAATAATTGAGTTTTAATTATCTGACGTTAAAGAACTGCTTCCCTCTTCTAAGGGTAAATGAAATTTGGATCACCTAATGGTATCCAACTTGTTTGGGAGACCAAATTATGTTATGGATATCATCAGATGATGTTTATCGAATTAGATTTACTAAAGGATCTGGTAAGATCCATGTATGGGAACATTTGTAAGGCCCTAACCCCAGTTATCCAGAGTCGGTGAATTATTACACAACATTATCATGATCATAATGAAATCATGTCCCGAAAGACCGATAAATTTAGTATTATTGGAAACAATATTCATACATAAGTTCAACGTTAAAAAATAAAAAGAAATACAACAATAATTTATTCAATTAGAAACATCAAGGATTCCTAGATTAAGCCTGCAAGTTAATCATAACTAATTTCTTTATATCCTTTGAAAATGAAACATAAGAAAGGGGTGGGCTCAAATGCTCGGTAAGGGTAAGATACACAGTGGAAGATAACATAAATATTAAGCAAGGTGAATAATTTAAACAACATTCCATTAACAATAATAAACATGAATAATTTTTTGATAGGAATATGAGATGAGTATATAATTCCATAATAAAACATAATCATGGTTATTATCCTAGTCGAATGACCACATGTACAATCAATATTATTTTCATAATGAGGGAATGAATAATGCCAGACATTCTGAAATATTTTGTCAAGTCCTCGACAAAGACGTCTGAAAATAAATAAGGACTCGACCAAAACCATATATCAAATTTGAAAAGGCATCAGCCCATTCCATGTCCAGTTGTGTCAAGAGACCTACTGATGAATAGAGGATCTATATCAGGCTCCACTAGTCACTTACTAAGTCCAATTCATTCCTCATATTATAATGTTGAAATATAACAAAAACGATCATATTAAAAAAATCATAACAAATGTCAATACATTAACCATAAACCCCGAATGGTATAAACATAACACATCCACAGTAAAAAATATCACAAAACCTTCAATACAATATGGATGATTAGTATCATAATAAATCAACTTTAAACAAGTGTAATATTTATCAAAGGATGTTGACATAGATGAAATCAAAACTTTTTGAGAGAAAAATATCCTTATATTTTGAAATAATTTAAGAGACACATATTTATAAATAAAACATTTATTTTGAAAATAATTTTATACGCTTATATGGGATGCTTCGACGGTGTTATAAGTGCGGAGAAGAACCACATCCGCCGTATATGTTAAAAAAACATTCTTACCTTAATTTTGTCAAAAATGTCATAAAGTACCTTGTATGGAAAATAAATGAAAGATTCCTTTCAAAACATATAAGTTCATATAAGGGTATAAATTACATTATACCATTGTCTAGTAAATAGTAAAAATGTTTTGAAATACATTTTTAATAAACATGGATGTGGTTGATAATGAAGACCCAGTAGGTACTTACATTAAAATAACCTCGAATAATAAAGAGATTGTAAAATTAACCCTTACCTTGTACTTTTACATGGTCTATGGTAGGTTATCCTCCTATATAATTGTTAAATATTTTTTATAAAATTACTCAAGAACTATATACATTAATATGATAACATATATGATCTTTAAATATTTTTTTAATAATATTTTAATATTATTGTCGTTTCGGGTGTTAACTGATTCGTTTTTCCTTATATGATTTGTTACATATGTAATGTTGGTTATGGATAAGATGTATCTTATTCATATTCAGAATTATATTACATATTTAAAAATTATTTTTAATCATCAAATGAAAAATAAGTCTTGAATGTATATGATGGGGAATGAATATCATCTTGTTCGGGGAGACGGTAATCTGTACGTATGCACGAGCGACAATTTCAATTTTTGATATTACAATAATATATAATTGAATGGTATATCATATATAATGAATCATTATTAATTTTATATTTATTATTTACTTCAATTATACATCATTATTATACCCATCCGAATAATAATTTATTTAATAACAACTATACCATGATGTGGAGACTGTAAGTCATACGTACGCACGTGTGGTGACATGTCATTTAAAGGATGGATAGAATAATGAACATGGTTGTACCATATTTATAACAATATCACAGTATATATAAGATACTAGAGTTATTATTTTACAATTGAAACAAAAAATAAAGAGGAAGTGGAAGATGAAATGAACATGAAAGATGTGATGAAATATTTACCTCTTTTTCTTGTTCTTCCTTTTGATTTGATCAATACAGCTCCATAGGGTAGATTTCTGACTAAATGATGACTTTTATGAAGAAGGGAGGACTGTTGAGAGTGTATTTGGTCAGGTTTGGGTATTGAAAATATGCTTTGAATGTGTGAATTAGAGAGAATGGGAAGTGCCCATTTATAGGAGTGGTGCGGGGAACCATAGGAAAAGAAAGAAATATTATTTTATAATGAAATAATTTTTGGTTTCTAATGATTCAAAAATGAATTATTTAAAGTATAAGGTCGAGGTGGGTCTCAAAACACTCAACCAATAAGTTTTATACCAGTTTGGAGAACCATATTAACATTATTCATATACATTTAACTCTGAGTTAATTAGTTTGACATTTACCATGTCTCTTTGTTTTTTATATTATATGGTTTATAAATGTACAATAAACTTCTATGTGAACCCCAAGTGGATCATTTATGATACAAAATAATTATATAAGTCTTTTTTATGAATATAATATTTCTTAGGAATAGAATATCAATTAATAATATAATATTTATTTTGTAAAAAATTATGTCAATTTTGAAACTATTTGCTATTTTGTTTTTGTGAAATTCCTAACATCATTATTACTTCAAGGGAAATTCATTTAATCAATTATAACATTTCACATTAACCTAAAAAATCTTTTATGGAATCAAAACATTAAAAATTATATTTATTTCATCATCTATAATACCATTTATTTTATT
Organism: Viscum album; assembly: GCA_963277665.1. Taxonomy (NCBI): domain Eukaryota; kingdom Viridiplantae; phylum Streptophyta; class Magnoliopsida; order Santalales; family Viscaceae; genus Viscum; species Viscum album. The sequence continues at coordinate 33,534,050 of OY728159.1, forward strand.
CCTTCCTTAATAAGGAAAATACAACATCATCATTGTGACATATTTAAATATATTTATTTTATGTCTAAAAATTATAAATAAAATATCTTGATTTAGTAAATTGTTTTCCCTTTCTAATGAATATTTATACTCTAATAGATCAATTATATATCCACATAAAAAATATTGTTTTACTAAAATATATTTGATTTTGTTATTTTTGTCTCTACTTTAAATTATTTAATATGTAATTTTATTATCACTTACAAGTGGCTCCATGGGGTCCCAAAATCGACCCCAGGATTCCCATGGTCGGAATTGTGTCATCCAATAGGGTTAGGACACATGTTAGGTTTATTTAATATTAATATAATTGTAATTTTTAACCATATTCACTGGATTTACCCTTTTAACCATGATAAATAAAATATTTACGGAAGTAAATATTACTAATGTCTAAATATAAAAGTTACATATTTACAGAATTGGGTAATCTTGATTACAAATATGGAATCCATTTTTTAAATACAAAACACAGAAGTAGTAAAAATTAATTTAAAATTATTTCCAGTTTTTAAAATAAAAAAAACGTGTTTTTATAAAATAATAACTATCAAAAGATTGACACTTGATTATATCCAGTTTAAATGTGAAATTATGTCCAATGAAAAACATCGGATTAAATGGTAAAAATATAATCTTATAATATTTAAAGTCCACTCAATTTTATAATTTATCACTATAAATTATTTTGATTTAAAAAGTGGTTTTTAATTAAAATTTAGTATTTTTCACTATTCAACAAATAATGACTGTTTTCAGAAAAATACCAAAAATGCACCCTAATCTTATTTTGATATTCTGAACCCAAAAATGAATTCCATTTTGAACGATTAAATTGATAATATTTCAAAATTTTGTTATTAATATTCATAATGGCATGTTTGATTAGTCGCGATGTGTTAGAATCTCAAAGTTGCATACAACATAAGATATTGCATTATTCAAAGCGAAATGTACCGCGGAATCCTGGTGTGTTACATTATCCCCTCCTTCAAATAATTACATCTTCGAAATTTATAGAATATTAATGTATAAAATGACTTGGGAGGTTCTTCATTATACATTTCTCAGGTTACAACATTGCCTATTTCATCTTATGGTTTCTCCATAGAACTTTTACTATAATAGTCGTCCCGTTTGTCAGCCCTTGTTCTCTTATATCAAGAACCTTGAAAGGATCTTCGTAATATTATAGATCAGGTTACAACTCTATTTCCTCATAGGTGAATACATAAATTGGGTCAGGCATGTATTTTCTCAATAATGATACGTGTAACACTTAGTGATCTTTGGAGAGACTTGGCGCTATTGCCAACAGGTAATTTACAACCCCAATTTGTTCTAGAATTTTGAAAGATCCGATGTACCTGGGACATAATTTTCCTTTATTACCAAAATGTATAACACCCTTCCACTGAGATACCTTCAAGAAAACATGATCACTTACATGAAATTCCAAGTACTTACTCCGGTTATCGGCATAGATCGTCTTCCTAGATTGAGCTCCTTTGATGTGGGTTTGGATTAAATTCACATTTTCAATCGTTTCCTCCACATGCTCTGGGCCATTGAGTTTCTTTCAACAACAGCATCCCAACAGGTTGGTGTACGACATCTCTTTCCTTATAACGTTTCATATGGTTCCATCTGAATACTTGAATGGAAGCTATTATTATAAATAAAATCAACCAGTGGTAAATTTTGATCCCAAATTCCTTGAAAGTCAAGTGATCATGATCTCAGCATGTCTTCTATGGTTTGAACAGTCTGTTCAGATTTTCCATCAGTTTGGGGGTGGTAGGTAGTGCTCAAATGAAGTTCAGTATTCAAGGATTTCTAAATAATTTTCCATAATCATGATGTAAAATGTGGATCAGGATCATAAACAATCGATATGGGTACTCTATGAAATCTCAAAAATTCACAAATATATTGTCTTCCTAGACATTAATGTGGTAAATCATATCTTGTAGAATGAAAAGGTGCAGGCTTGGTAATATGATCAACAATGACACATATTGCATCATTCATTCTAGGAGTATTTAGTAGTCCCATAACAAATTCCATCATAAAATTATCCCATTTCCACTAAGGAATGGGATGAGGAAGCATAACTCATCCAGGCTATTGCCTTCCAGCTTTCACTTGTTGAAAAACCATATATCTCGACACAAATTCAGTAATCTTCCCTTTCATGTTGTCCCACCAAAAATGATTCTTCAAATCCCTATACATCTTGGTGATACCATGGTGTATAGATAAATTGGAACTATGAGAATCATCCAGTAATTCTCTTTTTTTATCAGGTATATTTGGAACACAAACTCTCTTCCCTATTTTAAAATTCCATCTTTATACACAAATTCACTCAATATCTTATCAATCACAGCATAAATCATTTTTTGAAAGTCTTCATCATTGGTCTGAGATCTATTTATCCTTTCTAATAAAGATGGTTTGACATCAATTTGAAAAAGTATTGATTTTTCACCTTCCATGGTGATTCCCATATCCATCTTTACTAGATCCATGTATATAAGATCATTTTCAACTCACATCATGTTCACAACTCCATGATATTTTCTGCTCAAAGCATCTGCCACCTTATTTTCCTTCACCGAGTTGTATTTTATCGTGAAATCATAATCTTTAAGTTGTTCAAGCCACCTCTATTCCATAATGTTGAGTTCTTTATGTGAGAAAATATACTTCAAACTATTGTGATAAATATAAATCTCATATTTTTCAACATAGAGATAGTGTCTCCAAATATTCAAAGAAAAGATTATAGCTGCTAACTCAAGATCATGAGTAGGATAGTTTTTCTCATTCATTTTCAACGGTCATGATGCATAGGCAATAACTCTATCATGCTGCATAATGACACAACCAAGTCGTTTCTTCGATGCATCACTATAAATAACAAATCCATCATTCTCTGATAGTAGATTAAATAAAGGAGCATTGACCAATATTCTATTCAATTCTTCAAAACATTCTTCACACACTTTTTTCTAAAAAAAATATAACCTCTTTTCGTGTGAGCTTTGTTAATGGGTATGCCAATCAGACAACATTCTAGATGAAACATCAATAATAACCAGATAAACCAATAAAACTGTGTACATAAGTTATACTCGTCGGTGTTGGCCATTCTTGGATTTCCATAGTCTTAGAAGGATCAATAGAGATTACATCCATAGAGGCAATATGGCCAAGAAAAGTAATCTTTTGACCCCAAAATTCACACTTTCTAAACATCCCAAATAATTCATGTCTTTAGGACAATGAGCAAGTTATTTTTATGATATTTGTATCTTTTTAAGTATACCAAGATATCATCAATAAATACCAATACAAAGTCATCAAGATATTCCTTGAAAACTCTATTCATTATGTCAATGAAGACAAAGGGTGCATTAGTCATTTTAAAAGGCATTATTGTAAACTCGTAATTCCCGTACCTGGTTTGAAATGATGTTTTTGAAATGTATTCTTTGTTCACACTCAACTGATGATATCCATATCGACGGTCAATCATTGAAAAGTATTTAGCTCCATTAATTTGGTCGAATAAGTCTTTAGTGCGAGGTAGAGGATACTTTTTTTTATTGTTATAGAATTTATCTCCCTGTAGTTAATGCACAACCTCATAGATCCATCTTTCTTCTTAACCAAAAGGACAAGGGATCCATACGGAGAATAACTAGGGTAAATTAATCCATTATTACTCAATTCATCTAGCTGTTTCTTTTTTTCCACTAATTCACAATGGCCATTCTATAAGGGGTCTTCAATATGGTCCTTGAACCATGAATTAAATTAATAGAAATCTAAATTTCTCTTTTTGGAGGATTTCCAAGTAAATCCTCTCGAAATACAACAACATACTCTTGCAAAATAGGTACATCCTCTATTTGAACAATCTTTTCCTCACTCACAATTATTTCATCCTCTTCTTTCTCAATAATTGAGTTTAGTTGAGCTATTGGGGGATGATCAAAATAAGAATATGGTTGAGATAATTCTACTCTAATGATAAGGTGTTATTTATCATCATCATCGAAAATAGTAACCTCCTCCTTCTTTTTTTTGCATCATGGTCCAAAATCTAATCCATACTAATGATTATATCCAATTCAATCATGGATATGACGATGAGATCAATAGATAAATAACATTTATATTCCTTAATGGGGGTTGATTCACAACACATTTTAGTAATGGTACTTCCCTTAGCAATTTTGACAAAAAAACTCCCTTGTTAAATGATATTGGAAATATCCAATTTTCATAGAAAACTAGGATGATATGAAAGAATGAAATGTTCCAAAATCAAATAATTTATTTTCTAAACTTGAGGAAACCACTAAATTACCTACCACCACATCTTTCGGGCCATCAACCTCAGCAGTAGTGATAACACAAGCTTAGAATTGATCCCTTGGCCTTTTTTGATGTAATATTCCTTGAAGATTAGGAAATTCAATTGCATAATGTCCCATATCCCTGCAATTATAGCATTAAACATTGTTAGAGTATTTATTTCTATTATAATAACCAGAAATATGGCATTTCTGTCAACATTTGTAACATACTCCTTTTCCTTTTAGACATGCACCAGGGGGCTTCCTCTCACAATTAACACAGGGTGGAAATTATATTCTTCTATTATTCCCTGTTTCTTTATTTCCATTCCCATAGTATTCATCAGATCTTTTCTTCTCTAACTTTTCTATATAGTCATAAGACATAGAGAATTACTTTTATGTCTTAATAGCACGTGAGACAATATCTTCGTATGATGAGAAGGATAGTGATTATAATTTTCGATGAAGATATTGTTTTAACCCATCAATGAAACAATATATATTACTTATTGGGATATTTATATAATATGCAGCATGCCTCCCTAACATTGTAATGTGAGCTTCATACTTGCGACATTCAAATCCTTCTTTTTCCTAAGACTCAAAAATTATCCTTCCATATCCGCTTGATGGTCATGAAGAGATTATTTTTCTAAGATAAATTCTTTGAACTCCCTACATTCCATATTTGTTACTTCATCATCTTCATTTGTATTTTTAATCAATGACAACCATTGATCAACATCTCTAGTGAGGTTGAAACTACCATCAAAACTTTTTCCCATTCGCTACTCCACAAGGCATGGAATATTTCTCTAAAGAATTTATCCATTTCTAATACAATAATTATCTTGAGAAAGTGGGGAATCCTTAAATAGAGTGTGTGCATTGATACGATTTCCATTACTTCCACTAGGAATAATTTCTAAATAATGGCATAAACTAGATTATTTTATTAATCAAAATACATAATTCCAAACATTTAAAATATCTAATGTAAATTAAATAGTTTATGGGTATAATCCATTATCATAGTAATATTTTCTTTGTGTAGGTATATACTAGTAAATTATTCATAATTATTTGTAATTAAAATGAGAATTATCCTTAGCATATCCCCTGTGATTGTCGTAACCAAGATTGTATCAAAGCCCGTTGTCGTGAACCAGTACCTGTTCGAGTCTAACTCAAAGAAATTTTTTCGGGGTTTTCCCCACGGTACAACTGTGCCAGAGCTGCCTCTACCTACTCGTATCCAAAAATGGATGTATTTCTTGGAAAACCCATAAAATATCTACAATTCAAAAATTAAAGGAATTTCTTCTATACTAATTCTCAAAGTCTATCATAGGGTATGTGCTCTAATCAGAGTTTATCTAAATAATTTTTCCAAGGTTAGTACTAAGCTTACTACAAAACCAACACTAACTCCCTGAACCCAATTAACTAGATTCGGGGAATTATGACATAACATTGAAAGGATCACAAAAAAATCATGTCCTGAAAGACCGATCAGTTTAGTATTTTTGGAAACAAGATTCATACATAATTTCATCTTTAGAACTTTTAAAGAAATACGACACTAATTTATTCCATTAAAAACATCCAAGACTCCTAGATTAAGACTACAAGTCACTAATAATTAACTTCTTCATATCCTGGGAAAATGAAACATAAGAAAGGGGTGAGCTCAAATGCTCAATTAGGGTACGAAATACAACATAAGATTACATAAAAATTATGAATGGTGAATAATTGAAACCACTTTCCTTTACTAAGAAAAAACATGAATATTTGTATTGTAGTAATTTTATCTTAGTAAATAATTCCATAATAATAAAAAATCATGGGTAATATACTAGTCAAATGACCACATGTACCGTTAATATTATTTTCATAATGAGGGAATGTATAATGCCGGATATTCTGAAACATTTTGTCAAGGCCTCAGCCAAGACATCTTAAAATGATTAAGGCCTCAGTCAAAACCATATATCAAATTGGGAAAGGCCTCGGCCAATTCCACGTCTACTTGATTCATGATACCTACCAATGCATCGAGGAGTTATAGAGGGCTCCACCCATCTTCTACTAAGTCCAATACATTCTTCATATGAAAAGGTTGAAATATAACATAAGCGTTCGTATTAAAACTATCATACGAAATGTCAATACTTTAACCATAATCTAGTAATGGTATAAAAATAACACATCCATAGTCAAACATATCACAAAACCTTCAATACAAAATGTATTATTTGTATTATAATAAATCAACTTTAAACATGTGTAAAATTTATCAAAATATGTTGACATAGATGAAATCATAACTATTTAAGAGAAATATCTCTTTCTATTTCGAAATCACCTAAGAGTTAAATAATTATAAAGAAAACATTTATTCTGACAATATTTTTATAATATTGTAAGGGATGTTTTGACGATGTTATAATGGCAGAGAATAACTACACCCACCGTATAAGTTAAAAAAACATTATTACCTTAATTTTGTCGAAAAGGTCGTAATGTACCTGGTTTGGAAAACAACTGAAATATTCCTTTAAAATCATATAAGATCAAATAATTGTATAAAATAATTTAACCTATTGTCTAGTAAATAGTAAAAAAAATTGGAAAAACATTTTTAAGGCACATGGATGTGGATGTTAAAGAGGTCCCAGTAGATACTTAAGTAAAAATCACCTCAGATAATAACGAGATTGAAGAATTAACCCATACCTTGTAATTTTACTTGGTCAAGGGCAGGATAACCACCTATGTAATGGTGGAATAATATTTATTAAATTTTTCAAGAACTATATACATTAATATGATATCACATATTATCTTCTAATATTTCTTTGTTAATAATATTTTAGTATTATCGTGGTTTCGGGTGTTAACTGATTCGTTTTCCTTTATATGCTTTGTTATGTAATTAATGTTTGTTATGGAAAGGATGTATATTATTCATATTCAGAATGATAATAAGTATTTAAACATTATTTATAATCATCTAATGAAAATTAGTCTTGAATTTATACGACGGGGAATGGATCTTATCATGTTCGTGGAAACGGTAATCCGTACGTACGCACGAGTGACAATTTCATTATTTTGATATAAAAATAATAAATAATTTTATGGTATATCATATATAAATAATAATAATAATAATAATGTTATATTGTTAATTTACATCAATTATATATCATTATTATACCCATCCAAATAATAATGTATTGAACAACAACTATATCATGATGGGGAGATGGTAAGCTGTACGTACGCACGTGTAGTGACATGTAATTAAAAGGATGGATAGAATAATGAATATGGTTGTACCATATTTATAATAAAATTAATGTATAGAAAAGATAATGGAGTTATTATTTAATAATTGAAACAACAAAGAAAGAGGAAGTGGAAGAAGAAAATAACTTAAAAGAGGTTATGAAATATTTACCACTTCTTTAGGTTTTTCATTTTGATATGATCAAAAAGGCTCCTTAGGTTGGATTTCTGACAAAATTAAGTCCTATATGATGAATTGAAGACAGTTTAGAGGGTATTTGGGTAGGGGTAGGACAATCCAAAATGATTTTAATGTGTGAAATAGAGATAATGGGATGTTCCCTTTTACAAGATGGGGAGAGGCACCTTAGGAAAAGCAAGAAATATTATTTTATAATAAAAACATTTTCGGTTTCAAATGGCTCCAAAATTAATTATTTAAAGGATAAGGTGGGTATGGGTCGAAAAATACTCAGCCAATAGGTTTTATATAGGTTTGGGTCACTATATTATCTTTATCTTTTATATTTAACTCTTAGTTAATTTTTTTGACATTTACCATGTCTCTTTGTATTTTTATATTATATGGTTAATAAACGTACAATAATCATCCACGTGAACCCTAAGTGGTTAATTAATGATACAATATCATTATATATGTCGTTTTTATGATCCTTATATTGTTTTGGAATATAATATCAATTAATTATATAATATTTGTTTTAAAAACTCTTTTATGTTAATTTTGACACTACATGGTATTTGGTTTTTGTTAAATTCCTAAAAGAATTAATAATAAAATAAAGAATTCATTTAACTAATCCTAACAAGTCACATTATCCTAGAAAATCCGTGGATGGAAAAATAACTTACAAATTATTTATATTTTAACATCTATAATACCATTTATTTGATTATTTCATTAATAATGAAAAATACTGCATCATCATTGTGTCATAAATAAATATATTTATTTTATGTCTAAAAAGTATAAATAAAATATCCTGAGGTAAAAAATCTTTTTATATATCTAATTCCTATTTATAGTCTATTAGATCAATTATATATCCTCATATAAAAATTGTTTTACTAAAAGATATTTTCTTTTGTTATTTTTGTATCTACATTAAATTATTTTATATATAATGTCGTTATCACTTATAAGTGGCTACATGGGGTCCCAAAATCAACCCAAGAATGACCATGGTCAGAAATGTATTAGATAATAGGGTTTGAACACGTGTTAGGGTAATTTAATATTATTATAATATTATTTTTTTACCTTATTTACCAGATTTACCTTTTTAACCACAGTAAATAAAATATTAACGGAAGTAATTATTCCTTATGTCCAAAAAAAGATACCTATTTACACAATTGGACCTCCTGATTCCAAATATTCAATCCATTTTTCTAAATTCATAACACATAAGTGGAATAAATTAATTTAAAATTAATTATCATTTGTCAAAACAAAAAGCGTGTTTTTATGAAATAGTAACTATCAAAAGATTGTCACTTGCTCATGTCCATTTTAAATGTGAAATTACGTCCAATAACCAACATTGTATTAAATGGTAAAAATATAATCTAATTAAACTTAAATAACCCTCAATATTATTATTTATCACTATAAATTATTTTGATTTAAAAATTTGTTTTTAGATAAAATTTAGTATTTTTCAGTAGTCATCAAAAAATGAATGTTTTCAGAAAAATATGAAAAATTCACCGTAAGCTAAATTTGATATTCCTATCCCAAAATGAAGTGAATTTTAAAAATTAAAATTGATAAAATTTCCAAAAGTTGGAACTACTATTCATAACGGATATATTGATTGGTCGCGATGTGTTAGAATCTCGAAGTTGCGTACAACACAAGCTATTACATTATTCAAAGGGAAACAAACCACAGAAGCTTGTGGTGTTACAACATTATGTTTGTATTTATTTTTTTCATCATTGAAAAATCTCCCAAAGTGTCCATGGGATCATGAAATCTATGATCTATGAGTTACTATACTAGTTCATGATCCTATTCATTAATAAAATCCTTATTTAAATGATCTCAAAATAAGTGAATATCAGGAATCATAGAGTTATCTTATAGGTTTGTTGATAACACCAAATATATGGAAGGATTTAAAAATTATAAATTTAAAAATGATATGAAATTTTTTTATTGGCATGTGGTTTCCCATGTTTTTTTCCATGGACCTATTAATGTTATAGGTAGATTCTTCATTTGATCTAGTAATGATGTATTGGGGGAATGACTTTTATGGCCTGTTGCAATATAACTAGTGGGCTGTGACAAAGTTTTCTCAAATTTAGTCTTCATAAACCTCTTTGAGTATGAAGTAATATGATTTTTCTAGACGTACAATGTTAGACCTATTTTTACTATCTAAAGTATAGGTTGATCAGTTCTCAAGTGCTTATGTTTTCTTAAGAAGGGGTGATCTTCAATCCCCTCTATAATGAATTCCTTATGTTCTTGGGAATATAATTAATTTATAAAATGTTTCTGATCTATTATAGGTTTTGGAATTTGTTTTCTAATGATAATAACTATTCCCTCCATTATCTAGAGTTTTTATTAGTAGTATTTTCCCTAATGTCATAGTGACATAACCTTATCGACGTGGACTATACGGTCTTCATGGATCACAAGAACCACATGTTTGTCTTATCTCAAGGGGATTTTAATCTCTGTTTCAATGGTGGGTACATTTTCAATATGATTATTAATTCGTGATCTATATCACCCCAAGGAATTGAAACATTATTTAAAATGAGATTTCTATCAAGTCATGTAGATATATAAATCAGATGTATACAAATACTCTAAAGTAGTGGTAAGAGGATATTTAAAATCATATAATTTTTTGTGGGCAGATTTTCATTATGTCAATGATTTTTGATAAATTACATCATGATTTCAATGATTCTAGATCATCAAACAAATATAGCACATTTTGGTGATAACTGAGTCACGTTTCATGGACTCTCTTGTGAAGAGATGCTTGGATAATATTTTTCATTTTATTACATTTCTAAGGACTATAATTGTTTATCAAGAACCTCATTTTACCTTAAGAGTGTGGAGGGAATTAATGTATTATGTTTGATCTAAGTTTCACCTCAACACTATATTAAACATATTGGTAACAATAATTTGTAATCCAGACTCTATAGGATGTGTTATGGGAATTTATCTTGGATTCCAAGGGATATTGGATGAATATCTTAACCATGGTTGAGTTTTCAAATAATAATATATATGACTCATCAATTATCATATAAAGTTTTGATGAGTTGGGTGGAAGACCATGATTCCCATCATTATGATGGATATATGTCATGGAATTGGTAGTCATTGGTTCTAATGTGGTGCATAAAGTGCTTGGGATGATTTGTATGGTATGAAAGAACATAAATGTCTAAAATAATGTTGAAAATAAATATGCAAGTGATAGACAATGTCCCTTATAGTGTGAGGTTTTAGAATATATGTTTGTGATGGTTTCCCCCCATTAGTGGAAATATAGTTTTTGTTGAAGGACTAAGTCTTATCCCATGTTTAATAATCCATCAGTGGTGTTGGTGAATGTTGTAAATATGGTTTATCAGTTGGGATACCAACATGGATTTATAGTAACCATAACTTTTATATTCCATAAAACTATTTGTATCTTCAAAATTAATCCCATGTCATCGATTGGGGATATTTCACATATAGGGGTTGATGTGACAATTTTTGTAGAGGCCAATAGAGATGCGGGATCATAGAAAGAAGGTGAAATATAGAAGAATCATTCCCATCATTCATATATTGTGGATTTATGGTGACATAAAGGATATTACAAAAGGGAATGAGACCAGATATTACTTAGGATAATGATATATAGTTTTGCGCATAGTGAAATAAACTAATTTGAATTGTTTTGACAATAACATGATTTTTTTCATTGATAATGTAACACATTAGATCAGATATATTAAAATATATAAGTTTAAATTTTTTTTAGTTTCATTGGATGGAGGAAGGGTATTAGTTATAATATTATCCTTGAGTGGTATCATTAAATTTGGGTTTTTTAGACCTAGTATTTTTATAATCATCCTAGCATGGTTTTCATTCTTATTATTGAGAATTGTTTAAGAGGTATTTAATGTAAGGGCCTACAAATTCTGGCATTTTACAAGATATAAATACAAGTGATGGTAGTTCATGGGAAATTTTTTGATGGATTTATAATTTTGATGAAGGGTTAATATATAAAATATCATATTTTCAATGATTTTTTGATTTATAATGTAATATTTCATCATAAAGGGGGTGTTGAAAACATTGATAGATTTTTTTGTGGTGCGATATATGGTAATGTTGAGTCAATTTTATCATCTCTTTTTTTAATTTAAAATTATTGACATATAATTAATGATGTTTATTCATGGGGGATTAATTTTTATGGTAATATCAATTCCAGTGACATCATATCATGGAACTGGGCAACAACGTGTCATTCTTCTCTGACAATAAAATTCTATAGTGTGTGGATTCTATTATGTATGTATACTTCTAGTACTTTATTATATCAATTTTCTAAACTATAATGTGTTTCTTATATGTGGGTTTGACCAGTTATATAATGTTAGGGTACCTTACTTTATAAAATATCATTATTTTGAAATTGAATATTATAAAATCTAGAATGACTCCTTTCATTTACATCTCAATTTTTCCTATTTTATTCATTCTTAATAAGGTCGTTCATAGGGATGCGAATTGTTTGGGAGATGATGTGTCTTGATATAGATGATATGTTTTGGGTTCCATGATTCAAAACCAACGTTAGCTTGATCTTTGTCATGAGGATCTCTATTCACCACTATATCCATATATAGTGATCTGAAATGCTTTATTTGAGGTAAGGGATCCTCGTATTATCTATTTTTCAGTATATGCATTGTGATTTAATGCTTAAAGAATCAAATTTTCATGTATAAAGTGTAGTATTAATAAATATTATTAATTTTTTTAACTATAATTAATGGGATTGGGGAGTATTACAATTTTTTTAGTATTTTTTTAATTCTATTTATTATTTTAATATTTTATCTCTCTTGAAAAAAATAATTGTTCTTGGGATCATTTTTTACACTATGTTAATAGTGGATTATGAGACCCTTATTATGATTTCCTTCTTAATCACACCTTGCATGAACAAGTAAAATCACTTATACATTCTAGTTAAACTAGTTTCAAAAGGAAATATGATATCAGAAATTATGGTGGATGTGGAATCTTATATGTGTTATTATGTGTTAGGGTTCATTCTAGGTTGTATTTTGTGATTTTTGGATATTTGGTATGTATTTCACCAATGATTGTGGTGACCTCGTTCTTGGTGGGCAGTTGTTGTATTATGGTTTTCTCTTTTTTATGGGAAGTGAAGAGGGATCATTTTTTGTAGATTATTTGTGAGTTTGTTGTCATGTGGTTTCTTCATATAGATAGTATAGTTGTGGTAATGGATTGATATTTACATCAATGTGGTATTGGTTTATGTGGGGATAAGACATTGTGGTTTTATATGGTTGTGTTATTTTCCATGTTATCCATATAGTGAAATTGAAATGTTGAAACTAAAATATCACCACATTAAATTCTTGTGTGGTATGTGACATAATTGAATAGAATTAATAATTAATTGGATGTTTTAATGTTAAATTGAATGGATTAATAATTATAAATTAATTAAAACACAATAATGCTTCATATATTCGGTCATCAAATTGTAAATTTTTTACTTTATGGATGTTGTGTGGTGGTTGTGCGGTGTGATTCAATAATTACCGAAGTGGATAAGGGTAGAGGATTTATGTTATTATAGTTTTATTATTACGAATTTTGGTGATATTTTAATGAACTTTTAGGTTATTCTTTTGTGCTATATATTTTTCAATTATTTTATATTATTTTAATAAATTTCCCATCATTGTTTCATAACATTACCAATACCCCAAATGTTTTGTGTTCCGTGTGATTCCACAACATCCAGGATTGTGGTGTAATTGATGGTTGGCTTCTGCCCCTTCCCCCTCATCCATACCCTGTAGCGATGATAATAGGTTTGTGTTGGAGATAACTCAGTTATGATAGGTTGGTGTTAAAGATCACTCATTGATGATGGGGATGTTTTGTTAGTTGGTGGAATTTTTGGTAGAATGATAATCAAGGTTTATTTCCTCCACATTCATTATATTCTACTAACTGGGTTCATTATGATGTTATGATATGAATTTTTCATTATTCCAAAATGAGATGATGGTTCTTGTGTGATGATAGGGTATATAGGGATGTATCATGACCCATACCATAGATGAATTCAATAGTGTCTTGATTTTTGTGCATGAAAACATTGATTCTAGCATTATAATTTTGGACATGTATGAGGATATTATAAAAAGGCATTGATCTTGACCCTTATTATAGATGGATTAATACGAATTTGAATGGAATAGGAGGGATGGAGGCACCCAATTTTTGATGTTTGGGTGTTAGGGATGCAAATAAAATGTGATGTTCTTATAGGTAACCATTGGTTATATTCATTCAATGTCATATTATTGTACATGGATTCATTATTTGGTGAGATTTCCATTGTGATATTGGGAATTTATTGATGGCCATTTGATGTGATTTTTGTTTTTTTTCTATAGTTTATTATTATTATCTTTTCAATTATTCATAGGATAAGTTTTGTATGATCATATTGAGTGTAAATTTCATATCACCCTATATATATAAACTATTTTCAGATTTATCAGAGAACATTAGTCACTAAGATAGTTTTTTTCTAGCTTTGTTGTTGTATCCTTTAGGAAGATTATTAAAAAGGATAGTCTTTTTGTTCTTTATATGGAGACTTTAATTGTATTAGTGGATACTGTTCATCCATTTTGGGATGGTTTGTATCTTTTTTTAAGGTATGTTGTGTTCTTTCATGATGTTTATTAAATCGATATCCACATCATATATTATTTTTAGGGTAATTCTTTCCACATATGAGATTGTTTTATAGCATCACAGATAGTTACCATCCCAGGGCCTATTAAAGGTGGGACTCAGAGGATATTATCTTTATTTAAACATTTTCATCCCAGGAGGGGTAACTTTGTAGGGAGGGGGTCATGAAATATTATGCATCTAGTATTCAAATAAACTATAACATTGTTGATCTTGAGTGTCAATAAAATTTTAGTATATTATGATTTCTATAAAATGATGATATATATATATATATATATATATGATTTAGTCAGTTTACCTCAATCTATATCATAGAATGGTTTAGTTTTTTTGAGATGTGTTTTGAATAAAAATTGGGTCAAACTTATGATAACCTATGGTAAACTTAAAGTGATATATGGTGCACCCAAAAGTATCAATGGATTGAAATATGGTGACATAAATCAGGACCATTCATTAATTATTTTTTATATTATATGATTTCATACATAGCTTATTGTAGAATGATTCTTATAAGGGACTTTAGTATTTAATATGAAAATTATATATGATCTCCCAGGGTATAAATTTCGAGTGGTAAATCCCATATATCTAATATGTTAAATTAGAAGTGAAATATAGTGTATTAGAAAAATTCTACGAAATAAACATATTAAGGAATGAAATGAATCTTCATTTATATTATAAGTGTTTAAATAAGCATGGTGAAATTTTATTAATGGAATTGGTAAATATTATAATTGTTGGAGATATTTCTATTTTGAAAGTGAATTATTAAGAGTTGTAATCATCAATTCCAATAAAAATAATGGGATTCAATTTAAAATAAATTAAAACTCAAACAATAATTATATATATGTAAGTAAAATGGGATTTATTAAAACCAATATAGGAATATAATGAAAAATAATTACAACCATCATAAAAAACTCTTATAATAAGAGTTAAAAGAATATATATTATGATAACAACTTATAAATATGGTAAGGAAAAAGAAGTGGTGAATGGTAATATAATCATCCACTCTAAAGCAATAAATATATTTTTTGATTTTTTATATACCTACCATTTTATGTATAAATGATTTTATAATGATATCACTTCACCACCACAATGAATAGATAGTGGTTTTCTGGTGAAGAATCCTAATTGTATGATTTTTACATCTCAATTATATTTCTCTTATACAATTGAGGTTTGTGGTATATTGTTTCCTTAAAATCTTGTTATCCTTCTTATAGTTTAATTTTATGTGATTTCGTACATGTTTTTTTACATAATAGATATCTCATATCCATTATATGGAAATGAAGTAAAATTGTTTGACATCCAGTTATTTATTTCTAGTAGTCATAAACCCCCCTTTTTTATCATTATCTAGGTGGGTTTCATTTATGGGTGCTTTGGGTGAATGTTTGTATACTTTTAATGTCATTTTGGGATGTGAAAGGTAGGTTCATGTTTTTTCCCAAAATATGCACTCTACTAGCGCGAACCAAGTATACCTAGAGAGTGATGGATTTCACAATTTTAACATTGTTTGAATAAAAGTGCACCAAAAAAATGTAATACCGTTAAACCGTACCTCTAGGGGATCATGACTCAGGTTCATAGTTTGCCTAATAATGTAGCCCTACCAGAGTAACCATGCACCAAGCTTTTATTTAAACCTAAAATTCTATAAAAATTTATGAACCCCATTTTGACCCCCTCTATACCCTAAATCTACTTATTATGATATTCATGGTTGAGAGGACTCTCAGTAACAAATTTCTGTTCCTCCAAACTGGTTCCATGGTGGATCAATGATAGGTGATATTCGTTTCGTCATTTTCCAGTAATATTTATCTCCCCATTCATTCTCTCTACCTCTTCTATCTTATACTCTTTTGTGTTTTCTATATTTTTGTGTCTTTGGAGGATATATTCAATGTTTTTTTAGATCATGATTATAGGATTAATTTTATTGATGATGGTTGAAGATGTTCTTCATTTGTGATTCCCATTGTGGGTGTTGTGATACATGATATCCTTTTTTGGTAGGTGGTTTCCCTAAATATTTTCCACATTTATCCCACAATTTCTCATTTTGAACTTAAATTCATTAAATTTTATTTTAGAGAACCCATAATCCATTTAATTGGTTATCTGATTTAGATATTCCATTAAATTTAGAAAACCCACCAAATCCATTGAATTGGAGTGTGATTTTCATTTGTTGGAAAATTTTAGAAATTTAAATAATGGAATTAAAATAGTTGAATTTATTTGTAAAAATGATTTCAAATTTATATTTTGAAAAAAATTGATTAAACTAATTTTATACAAACCCTTTGGATTGATAATAGAAATTGAAAGTTGTTATTAGAAAGCATTTTTACAATTAAAATTTACATATTGAAATTGGTAAATGGGTTGAAATGAATTTTAAACAGTTTTGAAATAAATTTCCCAATACTGATTATTCATTGACCATATGAAAGACTAGGTAGTTGGTGAGATATTTAGGACAAACCCACTAGTATAGGAATGTTTTATAAATGGATTGATTCTTTTCAACTCTAACATAAATCCATTTGAGGTTCAGTTCCCCAGTAAGATATTAATTACTATCTATTAGACAATATCAGAGGGACTTGTGAGGACATTTATATTTTCATTATATTGTGAGGATCTCGTAACATGGAATTATCATACCTCTTAGTAGATTATCATGTTTGTCATTTATAATGCTCTGATATATAAAATTCATCTCTCGTAAATTATTTTATACATTTTATATGAATTCATATAAACCATTTTATATTAAATGAATACTATGACATTTGTTAAAATTATTTATTTCATTTGAAATATAAATAATAAATTTTTTTAAATATTATTTTGAACTTACATGGATATTTTTTAAAAATTAAATATTTATTTGGATAATAAATTATGGAATCTTAATATGTAATTTTTATTGATTCTCTATTCGATTTTTAGGTCTCACTCTGCTCCTGCCTACCAAAGTTTGTAGATTATCTTTTTCTGGGTTTGATAAAGGGTAAAGAGATACATTGAGGTGGTTTTTGTTGCCAATCCCTCGTCTTGGAGAGTTTTGTCCACTGGAAATTGTGTTTTTTCCTTTTTTTGGTACTATGTCATTGTAATTTGGGTTTTTATACCATTTTAGATTCTATAACTGTTATCTATGTGTTTTTTTATTTTGAACATACTGACTTGTTCTATTTCATTTACTATTTTTGTGGAAAAAACATTCCCAACTATTATCTCGCATGAGGGATGGTGCTAGTATCTGACCCATGGGTAGTGGGAACAACATTTAGATTATGTTAGTGTCCACTCAGTTTTTAGGTAAAAATGGTATCTGGGATAGTTCATCAATATTTTTCAAAGGTCAATGTTCATAATCTTTCTTTGATGTCAGCATGCAGTTGTGTAATCTTTTCATGTAAATGGAGGTAGTTTTGGTTTAGTGCCTTTCTGGATCTCACAGTAATGAAACTTATGTCACCAGGGGTGGTTTATGAATATATTATTGGGTGTTATCACTATTAATTTCTCCTATTTTGATTGAGGTTGTAAGAAATAAAATATTTTTATATTTGTTTTTTGGAATTAATTTCTCTTGATTCTATGTTTGACTATTCATATAATTTTTTCAATGTTGTCTGCAAATGTTGTGTAGCATCATGACTCTGATAAGATGTGTGAATGAGATCCAAGAGGAAACAACTAAATAACCTTAGTGAGTAAATCCTCTTATAGACCACTATTTTTTTTTGAATTCTTCATGTGTGTTGTCCAGGCACAAGAAAAGGCACATACACACATTCCCGTTCAGGCTTATCATTAGAATTTCAAAGGGATGTTTTATGAAATCATGCTATGGAGACCCTTAATTATAATCCAAAATCATTCAAAGGCTTCAATTACCCATAATAGGCAAATTATTGGTTTATAAGTATTGAGTATTTTTTGATTTCATGGAGACACTGGATCAAATCATGGTGAAATCTGTCACCTTCTTGCTGGAAGAACCCAGCATGAGATGGAAGAAACAAATGGTGATGTAGATGAAGCATTAGGGGATATAATGTAAAATAATAAATGTACATTTCATTGAATTTTTCTATCCATAGTCTTTAGTGTTGGATAAGGTTGTTGAGTTCTATAAACCCGAGCAGGCTGATAGAACCATAATAGAGTATAAAAACTATGTTATTGAGGTTGGAAAATCATCACGTGAGATTATATAAAGTGTAAAGATGAATACTCAATGGTTTGATATAGGATTTAGATACGACATTTGATATAATGTTTTTATATTGAATATACTCTCTTATACTGATGAACTGTATAGAGCGTTAACGTTTAAAATGGACATGGATGGTAATTCAATGTTGACCGGAGTATCCCATTCTCCCAATTGCAGTTATGTGAGTTCCTAGAAAGTGAATAAAAAGAATGATTATTACCATGGTTGTTCTAAAAAATTTTGTTTTTCTTGACCACATAAAGTTATTAGAATATTCCCTTGGTTTTTTTACTAATGTGGAAAACCTGGGAACTCCAAATGGTTTTGCACCGAGTAAACCATGATATGTGGTTCTTGTGGATGCTATAGAACATGAAAATTCCATTCCATGTATATTCCACTGCATATTATGGAACATTATTATCAGCACCAAATTTGTGTGACATTGAAATTAGATGGTTCGTGAAAATGGGGTTCTAGACACATAAATCTGGAATAAATCTTTTTCACGCAGTGAATGAGTCTCCAAAGGAAGAATAAATGGGTAAAACAACCATGAGATGTATCATCCATATAGTTTCACCATTAGTGGATATATTATTTGATATAGGTGCATATGATTCATTTATTTCTACTCATATGGTCAATCTTTTTAGTCTTCCTATGGTGGTTTTTTCTTATGTGATGGATATAACTACAACCATTAGAACAAATAGATATAAAAGTCTCCATTGTTCTCCTTGTGATTTCACATTATCATATATCGATCTCAATTAGGATTTTATAGTTATTATTAAAAAACATGTGACTTCATATTCATGATGAATTATCTAATTGCCAATAAATCAAAAATAGATTTTTATATTTGATGGGTCTCCATTACAACACCCAATGGAGTATGTCGTGTCTATTAAGGAGAAAGATACCTAAGGTAAAGTATAGTGGGACCATCATATCTATAGTTGGGGAAAGTAATATTAGTGTATTCATTTTATCTGGTGGAATAATATTCAATTGATTATCTTCCTCTAGATTCCATCATATTTCTCAATAATTTCCTTATGAAATCTGTCGTTTACCACTGGTAAAAGAGGTAGAGTTATCTATCGATTTAGTGTTTTGTAATGAAACAATATTTATTCCTTCTCACAACATGAAACCAGCTGAAGTGAGGGAGATAAAGACTGATTTGGATGATATTCATGATAAAGGATTTATAAACAGGAGTGTTTCACCTTTGGCAGTACTTTTGCTATTTTCTTTGAAAGTTGATTTGTTACATATCCTTTTTATTGATTACTGAAAACTCAACTGATTAATGATAGATGAAATATATCCATATCCAGATATTAATGATCATTTTTACTATTTTAAAGGTGCATAATGTTTTTAGCAGGTTTAATATTCGATCTGGTTATCATCAGTTGCAAATAAAAGAATATAACATTCAGAAAACTACCTTTCAGAGTAGGTACAACCATTATGAATAAATTTTCATTTCATTTGGTCTAACCAATTATCATGTCATCTATATGTATTTAATGAATCTGATTTTCCATGAGTATCTGAATATGTCCATGCTTCACTTTCTTGATAAAATCTTTGTTTATTATACATCCAATGAGGATCTTATAAATCATATGAGAGTAGTTCTAGAATCAATAAGAAATCAATGACATTATGTTATTCCATCAGAATGTGATTTCTAGATTCGATAAGTGTTGTTCTTGGAAGGAATGGTGTCAGAACATCATTTTTCAGTTGATCCTAAAACGATGAATTATGTATGATGTGGTAAAATCAAAAAATGTTTTCATGATTCGATGAATCTTGGGTTTATGTAGATTTTATCACTAGTTTGTGAATTAATTTTTTAATTTGGATTTTTTTGATGACTATACTATTTCATAATGGAGTACAGTTAGGTTGGGAGGAAAAATGATAGGATTATCTAGTTGATCATATTCGTCTTTTGAATACTACTCCATTTTTGACTCATCAAGAGGATATGAAAAGCTATACGGTCTCCTATGATGCATCACGTTTATGTTTTAGATGAATTATTATATAGGGTGATCATGTCATATCATTTGGATGTCAGTAGCTAAGGCCATGCCAAAAAAATTACCCAACCCATGACCATGAAATTCTAACTGTGATGCATGAGCTTAAGACTAAGAAGAATTACCTTTTATGATAAATTATCACCACAAATTTGGACCAAAATATGTCGAGTTATATCTTCCCTCAAATGATCTAAATCACTTTCAGTGGAATTGGGTATAATATCTACAATTTTTTTACATTGGCATTACTTATACCATAGTGAATCAGAATGTCGTCATGAATTCTTTGAGAAAGAGACTTTTGAAACAATATATGAAAGAATAAATTTAAGATTGGTACAAGATGGATATTTTTTCACTATTTCATATAGAAGTATTGGAATCAGGGCCGGAGGTTACCTCAACCAGTGATCAGTTGATCTTGGATCTTCTCGAGTGGATTCATCAGGAACAACATCTTGATGAATAGTTTTTAAAAGTTAGAGAAAACATTTATAGTGGGGAGACCATGAAAAAGTTGTTGTTCTCCATAGAAAAAATATTTTTTGAAGATCCTTTTTGGTACTATTAACAACAAAACAATATTAAATGGGGGTGTTCCGTAATTTCTAGTGGGAAGTGCACCCAGGAACCATGGAGACGTTATGTGACATGAAACAAAGATTATGGTGTCCATGTATGATAAATCTCATTTCCTATTTTATCTATAATTATAATGAATTCTACCAGGTTAAGTCCAAGTACCATAGAAACTCATTTTTACTTAATCCACTTTTAGTGAAAAGTTATAAGTGGGATGGAATCTCTGTGGGCTTTTTGGATGGGTTTCCATTTATCCAGAAGAAGAATAATTCACCACGGGTTGTGATGGATATGATAAATAAATAATCTATATTTATACCCATTCATTATACAACTAATGATGAGGAGTTGGGGAATTTCTTTGTGAATGATATTTTTTTTTCATTTTCAAGGAGTTCCATATGAAACAGTCTCTAACTTGGATAACAGTTTTACTATTCTATTTTGGAGATAAATTTAGGATGCATTGGGATCTATGGTGCATTTGAGTACTGTATACAATCTATATTTGGATATACATATATAGAGAAAGATATATCTATTCTTGGGGATATAGTCCGTGCCTCGGATCTAGAATTTTACAGGGCTTGGGATGAAAATGTAAGGCGAGTTAAGTTTTCCTAGTAAAATAGTTACCTATTCCTGATTATAACCGCTCCATTTGGGGATATATATGGTCATACTTGAAAATCCCTATCGTGTTTGTCAAATATTGGTGAATGTTACATAGTTAGAATGACAATAGTTCAAGAGAAAATAGTGAAAATTGATATGATTATTCTGATTATGATGATGGAACAGAGACAGTATAATTCTTATGTTGATCTTTAACATAGAACATTTGAATTTATTGTTGGTGAACATGTTTTTATGATTATTTCACCTCCTCTTAGTCATTGACGGTTTGTAAGTAAAGGGAATCTAGATCCTTGTTTTGAGGGAACATTTTAGGATGACGAGAAAATGGGGAAAGTGAATTAAAATTTAGAACTTCCATACATAGAAGATGGCAATACTAAACATGTTTCATGTGTTCCATCTATAAAATTATCTTTTTGAACCATCTCATTTTTTGAGCTGGAGTGATTTTAAAATTAGGCCTCATTTATCAATGAATGAGAATTCAGTCAGGATAGTTGATATTGAAACTGAGGAACTTCATGGGAGGATGATACCTTGGATCATGTGCTATAGTAAAATTATAATGATGAGACATGGGAGAGAGAGGAACCGATGAGAGAGCAGTGGCATCATATTTTTGACATGGAAACGTCATAATGGGATTTTTAGGGATAAAATATTTCTTTGGTTTAGAGGTATTAAAATTATATTTCAATTTTTAGTTAATCATAAACCCATTTTTTCATGGTTTTTTTGAGTATTGTTTAGGTGTGATTTGGGTGAACTGATGAAATTTTTAAGGGATTTTGGGATGTTCAAGGATGGTTTATAGTTCCCCTGGACCATGAACCTAGCTAGTGGAAATCCATGACAACCTATAATGTGATGTATTTAATAGTTGGCGCATAGTTTTTCAAACCATTATCCATTCAAGGAGACACCATAAAATCCGACAAACATGGGATCACAGTTAGTGTATATGGTTTTTCAAACCATGAAGTACTAACCCACAAACAGTTCATGCGACTTTTAATCAATTCAAATATTTTTTTTAAAATTCTTTAACCCCCCTATTTCACCCACTTTAGACCCTAACTGTCCCTATTGTGATTTCTGGGGTTGAGAGGGATCACAATGACTAATTTTGGATCCTCCATACCCCTTCTATAGATGATCAAGGCTAGGCGATATTCATTTGATATTTTTCTAATCTAATTTATCTTCTTGTTTCTTATCTACCACACTCTCCTCCCCCCATTCGTTGGGTTTAATAAATATAAAATATATCATAAGATCTAATATATGTTAATTTAGATCATGAATCTGGGATTAACTCTTGTATGTCCATTGAAAATGATTTTTATTATACTTTCCTATTGTGGGTGTTATGAGATTTGATCTCCTTGTATTGGTAGGTGGTTCTATTTAGGATTTTCCATTTTATTATCACTAAATTTCTTTATTTGAAATTAAAATATTTTATTTGGTTTGATAAAAACCCAATTCCATTGAATTTTGGATTTAAAATAGAAATGGAATGAAAATGGAAAGAACCCCTTATTCAATTGAATTGGGGTGTTATTTTTTTTTTATGGAAAAGTGTGGAAAATTAAATTCTGGAATTGATTTTTGAAATAGATTTAAAATTTTTATTTGATAATTATGGGTTAAATTGGTTTGATATAAACCCATTGGATTTTTCTTGGAAACGTTCTGCTTTGATTAAAAACCTATTTTGGGTTTTAAATGGAACATTGCATATTGAAAAGAAGAAATGGATTGGATTTTATTTTAAAAAAAAATTAAATGAATTTACTATTATTATCTATTATCTATTAAAATGAAATCCTAGATAGTTATTGATTTATTATGGAAACATAAATTAATATGGTAATTCCCTAGAAACATATTGACTCCATACAACTCTAAATTAAATCTATTAGAAGATATCATCTACAATGGGATTTCAGTTAGTTTTATTTGGACAATATTAGAGGGATGTGTGTTCAAATGGACATTTTCATTATATATATTTCTAAAGATCCCATAAACTATAACTATACAACCTCTTAGAAGATGTTCATGTTTCTCATTGTTAATTATTTGATATATTTTTCATTTTTTGTAATTTTTTTTACAAATATCTTATGAATTTATATAAACTTTTTTTATAAAAAATGTTTATTATGAAATTTGATAAAATTATTTTCATTGTTTGATACATAATGAATGATTTGTTTTAAATATTTTTTTTATATTTCCAAATTTTTTTATTTAAAAATGAAATTTTTATTTTGTGAATTGATTAGAGCATATTATTATGGATTATTTTGTGAGACCCTGTTAAGATTTTAGCTCACACCCTACCCATGCCTTCATATTTTTTACATTATCTTCTAAAATGATTGAGAATGGTTATTGTGCCACATGGATGTGGCTACTATTATTGATCCTTAGGATTGGATTGTTTTTTCTTCTAGGACTTGTGTTGTAATCCTATTTTTTGGTACATTGGGGTTGTACATTGGGTTTGTATTCCTATTTAACTTCTGGTATAGTTTTCACTATATCGTTTTATTTTGACCAATATGATGTGTTCTATTTCTTATATTGTTTATATGGGAAATGCATTCCCATTTTTTCTTGTATTATTCTAAGTGATAGTCACCATCCCATGGATACCATTAATGCTCTTTGGGAAATTTCAAGGTCATCCTGGTTATCATGGTATAAAGGTTTTTATTATGGTTCATGGAAATTTTCATTTTTAATGTGTACTATTAATTGACTATTGGTTCAAGATTGAATATAAACTACTAATGTAAATTAATCAATTTTATGTGTCTTACTACTTATTAATGAGGGATATCAAATTTAATTTGGTAGGTGAGAAAATAAATGTTGAATATATTACTATTTTTCAAGAATATGAACATATATTTCTAGAAGGGTTTAATAATCATCACCAAATTCAAAAAATTTATTTTTTTAATCATAGAATCCTATTTCGATACACATATTCTAAATACTCATTATTGAATAGTTCTTGTAGATTTCTAAGAATTGATGAAGAATATCTTGGTGAATGATTTGAAGGGATTCATTTAGAAATGCTCATCACCTTGTGGTGAATATGTTCTTTTAGATAATAAGAAACAATGTTCAATGTATCTTTCCAATGATTATTAGGATGTTAACAATATAAACATCATGAAAAATTACCATCTTTATATAATTTATGTTTTGTTTTAATAACATTTTTGGTATAAATATTTTTCAAATATTGACATATGATTTTGATATCATTTAATGAGGGTACAATATGAGGACATATCCAATAAAAACTCTCTTATAAGGTGTAGAAACTATGAATTCATTGTGATTTTAATTATACTGATCAATTCTCATTCTATTTTCATTGATGCAATTGAATATGTCTCTAAAGATCCCTATGTTTATTTTTTGGTAATATTTAAAGTTGATATTTTATATAGTAGAATAAAATGCATGTTCATGAATATCAATTGAGGATTGAGTTGAAGACCTTGAGGAAGATGAATATTTCATCCAAATTCAATAAATTTGAATTTTGAATCATAAAGTATCCTCATTTAGACATGTAATCACATATTGGAAGATATCGATGGAAATTGTTTTTAAACAATGATATTAGACATTTGACATGACCAACCAAGGTGACTGAAATAAAGTATTTTCCGGGGTTGGATGGACACTATATGTGGATTGTGAGTATAATTACACATCATTAAAGTACACTAATAAAGATGAATTTTAATGGATCTATGTTCTTTTAGAGAATTTAATGTGAATAAAATTGCAATAAATTAAATTAATGGCTGTTTAGTTCACATTGGATGGATCTTCCATTAATGGATAAGGGTTTCTGATTTATAATGATGCATAAATGGATTGCGATGTGTTCTTGTGATGAATAACATTATAGTTTCTTATACCTCAGGAAAATTGACATATTATTCGAAAAATTAAAAATGGTATGATTTACAACAAGTGGTCATAATTTATTATTTAAATATACTATGTCCATAACTATATAGTGAAATGTATGACCTATATACATATTATTAAATACTGAGGTATATATAAATACATAAATATTATAATTTTAAACACGGAATATGTTTTTAGTTTATTATTGATTATGAGTGCTTAACACATTACAACCATTGAAAGGCGAGTGTGGTTGTAGATGCTTTGATTCAATAAGACCATTCTACTTTTCCCAATATGGGGAATGAAAGGGATCCAATACATAGTGATTTAAAATTTACAGACTATGAAATTATAATGAATGGAGAAAGATCCTATATTTTTCAAATGACTATTCAACCAACAATTTATCTGAAGATTAATGAGGAACATAAATACTATCTAGAGATACAAAAAAGGTAAGTATTTTTTTCAGTGTTCAACCATGACATTTATGGAATTATCATATTTAAGAATCGGGTAGGTGTCATATAAGTATAATAATATAATATGGACATGTTTGATGAAGATTATATTTCATTATTCTCTATTCATCCTAGAAGTGTGAATATGTATAGATATTCCAAATTTCATTTATCTAAAGAAAGAATTATGAGGGATATTATATAGTGTGTATCATAATTTTTTACTACAACATGTGAAGGATGAGAGATTGAAGTATAAGGGGATATTAAATAAATTACCCCTACCTAGCTAGAAATGGAGAAACATATCTACGATTTTCATTGTAGGACTGCACAAGACATTTAAAGGGAATAATTCAATATGAGTTTTTTTATATTCATGAATAATAAATAAATTTAATTTTTATAAGAAAAAAATCTCTCAGTATTGGATCATTAATTTATAAATTAAAGATATGATAAATTTGTATATAGTTGAATTATACAATGTATCTGATTGAGATATGAGGTTTACCCTAATGTTCTAGAGAATTATTAAGATATAATTGAATATGGAGTTCATATTTTCAACTATAAATAATTCAAGAAAATATGTTCATCATCAGTAAAAACATCAAACAATAATGATATGTTGAGAGCTTACTCTTTTTATTTCAATCGAGGTTGGGATCTACACCATCCAATGGTCATATTGTCTTATAATATATTCTTTAGCCTAATATTATCAGCGGATATTTATATATCCTTATATATAAAGAACATTAATCCAATATTTTGTGATGAATGTAGAGAAATAAATTATTTTCGACCCGAGATAACTGAGGAAATGGTTAGAAATGAAAAATAAATCATTTAAAGGTAGAAAGTGATGTTTTGATGAAAAATGTTTTTCTTCACGCAATGTATTTATATTTTAATATATTTAATTAATCACTATTTATTAAATTTTATATTAAATGTGTAGATAATATATTCAATTAAACATTTTAATAATCATTAAATTATTTTAAGTATTAATTGATTTGGATTAAATTCAGTTCTATGCTAAAAAATCCATTTTTTAAATGTTTTCCTTGAAGTTTTTCAGAAATACTTTAAAATGAATTTACTCCACTCATATGAGATGAATTTTATAAAACAATTACATATTTGGAAGAAAAAAGTACAATTTTCTAAAATAGTTCAATTTCATTTTTGGTGACTATAAATAGAAAACATGGTGAACAATGGTTATTAGGGTAAGGGATAAAATGATCAACTGTAGATAAAAAAAATGCTAATGAAAAAAATTCAAACATATTGGTAAATGTGATATGATGAATGGATTTTGATAAAAAATAAAAATATATTCAAATTTAAAATTGTTTAGTTCCACGTTCAATTGAATATTACATTATTATATTTATATGTTTAATTTGATTTCAAGAGTTCCACTGACATCACTTATTAAATGTCACCCAGTCCCTTTAATTAATCACACACTATATGACCTCTAGTTCATCCATTAACTACCCGAATATATAAGTAACTTCGTAACACAAAACATATAGATTTTATAATTCTATAATTATTATTTAATTAAGGCTTAAGGTACTATCCAAATGAGGTTTCCTAATGAATATGAAACTATATTTTCCAATCTATTTTGAGGATATTTCTTCTATAAATACCAATAAAAAATCTATAACCGTATTTATAAGAAGAAATTTGTATTATTATTATAATTATAGTTATTTATGTTATTGTTATATCAGTATTATATCTCATTTCCATATTATATGAAATTACCAATTTGATCATGCATATATGTAGAATAAGAAGTAGCCCATGTGGATAATAGAGGTGTAGGCCCCAGAAGGAGGCTTAGAGAAATGTAGCATGCACCATATTAGAGATAACCATATTAAAAGATTATGAGGGTATGGAAATTCAAATCAATACCAAGAAACATTAGAAACATCATGGGGAAATGTCATCTGATCATCCATGTGAGGAGGGGAGTTGGGAACCTCCAAGGTGAAAATATAGGGGAGGGATAGTTCCAATGTGTAGTCATGTCTTGGGGTTTCTAAGTCTTGTATTGGGCCACAATCATATGGTACCTCAGTTAATGTGTAGTACTTGTTACTATGGTAATATGGGTCATGTAAGGGTTTCCACTCAAACATTTAAAAGAGGATTATCCAAAATACATATATTAGGCCTTTGAGATTTTGGTTAAATTAGTAGTTGTGCATACGTACATACTACCATATCCAAAAAGTGAAGTAATTTATTTCTAATAACCACCATATTTTATTGATTATAATTATTATTTAATGAATAAATATTATAAATATTATAATATTACAATTCTGAAAATTTTGAAACCATAAACAATGTTCATGGAATGGAACCATCGAACCATAAAAAATAGTTATCACCTGCATATTTTTTTAATAAATTGTAAAAAACTATTTATATTTAAATAATAATAAAATTCAATATAATAAAAATGGTTTGAATATTTTTCTCGCTTATATGTATAATAAATCTAAATTTATTATATTGGATTGTAAGAATGGTAACTACCAAATTGGGGACCAAATTTAAGGATTGATGTTGCATTTTCATTTCAAATGTAAATTGATTCTGATTTACTCTCCATTGGGGGAATAATATGATTTTCTCTATAAAACCCCATATATTGTCTTCACATATAGTTATTTTCTATTTTTTCCTATTTTTCTTTCATTATACTCTCTATGATACTTAAATGGATTGAGAAAATATTTTTAGGAAATGATAACCTTATTTCCCATTTTCTTTGAAACAATAATTTTCTTTATCCAAGATATATAAAAGAATATATAAATTTTAATTTCTATGATATATTAACAATATAATGTAATTTTAACCAAATTTTACATTTTTTCAATGTATTAAAAATGAAATTTTACAAAGATTTTTAAAATAGTTAATTAAATAATTTACTGAAAAACTACTAAAAGAATTGCATACCATTTTCCACATGAATATAATTTCACAACATCATGGATATTATTTTTTTTAATCTTATACATTATATTTCCAGCGGATTATTTTTATATAATTAATTTTTAAATATTCTAGGGAATATTATTTTAATCTTTCTTAAAATAAATGTATATTTTTCAAATGATTTCAAATTTGTGTATGAATGTTCTTATAAAGATATTTTCAATATGTGTAAACATCCTTCTGTGTGATATTTTATTCATTAGGAATATAATCAAATATTACTAAATGCGTTCTTTATTTGTATGGATTAAAAATATGTTATATTGAAATAATATTGATATCTATTACGTTTTTATAGGTTATGCAATGATTATCAGATGAATGTTCTCATGATATGGGTTAACACATAGATATACTCTAAAAAATACGATTTAAGGGTCCACTAAATCCTTCCAATGCATTAGGTAATGATTGATATATGATGTCATAATATGAAAATGATTGGGTGTGAACCCATTCAATAGATGAAACGAAATTAGTTTGTGTGCCCAGTAAATTAAGGGTCTTTTTATTCTATGTGATTATGTTATTGGAAGAAATTATTAAATAATAAAATGATTTATTATTATTATTACTTTTCCACAATTACTATGAACCTTTTGTATGAATTTGATATTCACTCATGTATAGTAATTAAAAAATTATGATTCCTCACTCTTATGAATCATGTAGTTTGAAACACTATAACATTATATCATTAAATATTATTTATGATCAATTATTAACGAAAAATGAACTTCATATGATATGATCATTCTATCATACAATTAGTATTATCTTATGATTATGTATGATTATCAATTTACATTTCCCATATTTGCCCTTATTGATCCTATGATCTCCCCCATTCTTATGTATCCATTTCCCCTAGTAATGAGGAAATGTTCTATGTAAGGTATATTGGCATAGTTTATGTTGATAGAATAAATTACGGTAGATATTGAAGATCATCCATGAGATATGTTAATTATGTATCTAGTACTCAAATACACCAATTCTTCTTGGTTCTGTGGTATGATTTATTGGGTAATATCTTATCCTTTCATCTAAATTAATTCAATATATATATTCATACAAATACATTTTTCACAGATCCACAAATACAATCTACAACACTCTTTAATATAAGTTTGAGATGTCAAAATGAGTAGATTAAAGAAATAATTGAATGATTCTGAGATATAATTAATATATTATATGTATAGTGTACTGGTAAAAAACATTTTAAAATGGTGATGTAGAAGATTGTAGTTATTATTATAATTCAAAAATGGATTTGAGTTGATTTTTGGTTTTCGTGAAGGCCTCTAATTGAGTTGAATTTGTTTTTTATTGTTTGAGTGAACTATGGAATTACAATATCAGAGCTGTAAATTGATAATGAATAAAACTATTATGTTTAATGTAATGTAACCACAATAAGCATCATGAGAAATTTTTATGGTGCGTATGACTTCATAGTTTTTCTTAATAAGGAAATTTTGAAAGACTTTTTACAAGTTTAATAAATTTAGATGATATGTTAGAATTTATAGTATTGGTATAATACATGGTGAACTTCCCATGTTAGATTTTGAGTGTGATCATCTCAAACATTCATGAAAAATTATAATTATTCCATTGTAGTCATATGACATTGAGGTTGGGGATACGACAGTTTTTGTAACACTATAAGACAATATAGTTTATTAAAATGTGATACTCTATAAGATAATCATGTGTTATGATATGTGATTATATGTACAGTAAATTTATTTTGAATTAATAATAAATATTTTGATGAAGGACCTATTCCGCATGGATTTATTATCATGATAACTGAGGTTGATAGAAATTTATACTACAAATGTGAATAAAGGAATAGATAACTCATGGTAATATTTACATATTAAGGGATATATTTCCCACATAATAGTGTTTCATATATTTATACAATATTGTATGAATTAAAATTAATTTAATGTTTATATTTTTTGAGATATAAATATAAATTTTTATAAAAATATCACATGATGAAGAAAACTCATGTGTACTAAAGAGGATTCAAATAATTTTTTTTTACCAAGTGTTGGGTAAGATTGTAAAGAGAATTCGTGAAAAGAATAATGATTTTTTATTTTACAATATAAGGATATTATATACATGATACCTATAAATACTACAAGACAAGAGATAAATGATAACGTGTTTTATAATTTTGAGATATCCCTATATTAAACACATGTGGGGATATATTTTGTGTATCTATGTGTGACCTTCTACATTTAAGAGTACCTATTCATATATGACTCAGTATCATTCCATCCTTTCTCGTCCTATATTTTAGATTGAGAAATAATGAAAAGTGATAATCACAACGTAAAACATATGGTATCATCATATATTGACTATAATAATGTTAGAAAGGAAGAAAACCCTTTTACAAGGCCAATATGGATAGATGATAGAGGATTTTAAATAATGTAAATAAACGGATGAAATGAAATAAATTTCATAAGTAAATGAAAAATCCAATAAATATCATGGAATAAACAATATTTTGATCTATACTCCTCTATAATTCCAATATTTAATCTATAATGAAAATAGACATAATTCTTGTCGATGAAGCCATAAAAGATTCAATGATGATTACTGATGACAATAGAATATAAAGGAAAAGGATCAATGAAATAGTATACCACCACTACTATTGATAAGGATATTGTTATTGTAATGGTGATATGAACAACACTTATTAAATCAATAAAAATAATTTTTCTATTCTATTATAGTTCTACATATCATTTAATATCATGAAAAAAAATTAATATTTAAACACCACTATATGAAATTGTGGTTGATTTTTTAGTGAAAACCCATGAGGTAAATTCATTTCATCACATGTATATATGTCTTCTAAAATAAATATTTTTTGGGAGAATCTCTCACTGAATAATTTTATACTCCCATTGTTTAAAATCAGTAATATACTTGGAAAAGACTAGTTATCCACACATAAAGACAATACTCTTTTTTAAGAGTTCGAAATCACTTTC
Source organism: Viscum album (assembly GCA_963277665.1). Classification (NCBI taxonomy): domain Eukaryota; kingdom Viridiplantae; phylum Streptophyta; class Magnoliopsida; order Santalales; family Viscaceae; genus Viscum; species Viscum album. Next base: position 33,566,835 of record OY728159.1, read on the forward strand.
TATATCACATACCATAGTTTGGCTCTATAAAATTTCATGGAGAAACATTAATCACTTTTCAAAAGACATTATACAGAATGAATATTATCTACCTATAAGTAAGTATATCTGAGTTAAATTATTTTAAATAGGGATAATATTATTCTATACGATATTTACAATATGAGGGTGTGTACTATAGTATTACAAAAAGATATAGTTCTCCATACATTTAATAAATTGGTTGACTTATTTGTTGAATGTAGACCTATAGATCTATGAATATCCATAATTTTTATATAATGGACATACTGGATAGTAATACATATAGATAAAACTACAAAATAATATATAAATAAATCATATACTTTATTTATTCTTAATGGGGTTCCATATTAATATTTTTTTGGAAGGTGAATGGTTGAATACATATCAATATAAATTATTACAATATAAAAAAATTAATTATAAAGAACATCAATCTTCTTCTATTGATTGATGACATGTTCTACTATCAAAATTCAGATCAGTTCTTCTTAAAGGAGGTTATTCATTTAGGATATCAGAAAATATTATTGACAAGGGAGAATATTATGATGACTGATCTTTATATAATATGCTAACAAAATGTGTGTATACTAATTTCATTTTAGATAAAAAAAATCTCTTTAAATACACATGGATTGTACAAATTAGGTTTTGATGGTTTACCTCAATAAATTTGATGTGGCCCTTATTGATGATAATCTAATATATCCCAAAAGGATGAAATAAAATGAGAAGTTGATTAGTACATTGATAACTATATTCTGGAAGGAAAATACATAAGAAATATAACGAAAATCTGATTTTGAGATAGATCATGTTAGATTTATGGGACTTTTTGTGATATGAAATGGGATAACTACTTATACATCAGGGAAAAAAGCGACAGAGTAATTTCTCTTTCCAATATCTATGATTGATAAAACATGTTTACTTGAATTATCTAGTTATTGTTAATGGTTTGTAATAAATACATCATGATTATAAAACCCAGAAATAGATTTATATTAGAAAAGTGAATATATTTTTGGTACATGAAAATATAAGACGATCTTTTATGAGTAATAATGAGAATTTCATGACACATTTTCATACAATAACCACAAATCAAGAAGTTTTTTTAATATATAGTGATCCAGAGAATATTTCAATGGTATATGTATTCATGAAAATGATAAATTTAAACACTAAATCTCAAGAAATATGAAAATTCATAAGAATTATTATGAGAAAAATGGTCTACATTTGGAAAGTGTAATCATTTCATTTAAATTTTTGAGGAATTATCTCTATTCGGAAATTTGTAGAATATATTAATCCCAAATGTCTAATGTATCATTTCATATATAATTAAATAAACATGAAACAGTAGACATGACTATATGTAATCAAGTATTATGAAAACTAAATCAATTAAAATCATAGAATGTACAATAATGAGGAATATTATCTATGTAGAAAACATCATACAATGTTTTAAATGATGATTTCTGAAAACGATAAAATATTATTATATATGAAATAGATGGAAATGAGAATCCTAATTGGATGGGAAACATTCTATCTTACTCAAGTTATTTCTCAATAATCCATCCATGTGAATATTATGGATGTTCAAATAGTTAAATGGATGTATGAAAGATGTTTGAATAAAATAAGGTGGAGGTTATTATTTTTGTAATGTTGAAAAATATAGAGTTTCAACATTTAATAAAAAATTAAATGTACTATATAATCTGAATATAAATAAATAGAAATTATAAAATGTTCATAGCTCCACATTCCCTATCCACCGAGGGATAAAAAAGATATATAGTGGTCTCTAAGAGCACTTGTAAAAGAAAAATATATAAAAATATATTTTCAAATAAATAAATAAATATATATATCAATATTTTTATAAGTAGAGAGGTTATGTAAATTATTATAATACTATAGGGATTATGTAACAATTTTTTAAAGTAATATGGAAATTGAACAACAACACCGTAGATAGTTTCATGAGTTTTATGATAGTAATTAATGGAAATTGTTCCATATGGGTTGTGGTGTATATTTATACAAATACATCCCAATATATCACCTGTTTTGAATAATTTTCACTCAATGAACTTGATATTAAATACATTATGAATGTGGGAGGTTTTATATAACAATATAATTTATTATATCTTATTAATACCCTTTGTCTTCCTATATGAATGATAAGAGTGTTTCAAATGTTTTTAACAAATAAATGAACTAGATTATAGCACATAACCTTCATATAACTATTCAATAAAATTTTACCATTCAAACTCTATAAGACTAACATAGACCTACTATATGGACATCAATGTAGGATGAAATAAACAACTTCCTTTTTTAATTTTATTGTATAATAAAAGGATTCATTCAATAATTCGTGTAGATCCATTTGAAGTCCTCTAGATGAAAATGTTTAAAGCTCCAATTTTGATAGATGAATATGGATATATGTATCTATAAGGACCCAAAATGATTTAAATAATGTTGTGGAATGTCAATTCTATTAATGAAAATATTAGAGTAGCAATTATTTGATAGAATAGACATGCTAGAATGTTTTGTCGAGACCTAGAAAATGAGTTTGAATAAAAAAATCTCTAATGTATATTATTATGGAAGAGATCCCTATGTTTTGGGAAGTAGTTAATGCTATATTATGGATACATTTGTTACTTTATATATCTTGATCAAATTAGAGCTCCACCCTATTTACTAAAACTCCCACCAAAACCATATTAAGTATAAATTATGTTCAACATATACTTAGAAGAAAATTAAATATTAGATCCCTCACATGGACTCAATTTAGTTGTACTACATTTAGATCATGATATATCATATGAGGAAAAGCATTTATGATCCTACAGTTTAGGGATAACATTATACACTACAAGAAAACTCACCATGTTAATTTATATTGTAAAACATTGTACGATGATCGATCATAGTTGTCACGACCCGTCCTCGGGGCCCATGTCGTGACTACCCCAAGCCCGCCTTCCATAGGCCAGGGGCTGGCGACTAGCACCAAGGCATAAATTCCGTTAAAAAGGGAAGGCATTGCCTTTGTAAAGTAAACAAGCACCACAAAGTAAGCATGCGGAAGAAGTAAACAATAGGTAAAATCCGGTAAAATAGTAAGTGCAGAAAAGTAAAGGGGGCCGAAAATACAAGCCCAACATTAAAGTACAACTGAAAGGGGAAAAACATCAACTGAAAGGTAAAGCCGTAGCGTCGAGCCATCCACTGGAAGTCCCAACTGAAGGGTGAGTACAGAAAGCCTCCACTGCTCCTCGGGTCCAGCCTACTGCTCCGAGTACACCTCACCCAGTGGTCCACCTCCAGGTACCGTCCTGCTCCACAAGCCTCCGCCACGATCAGCGTTGTCCGTCGTCTGAAACCAACACAACATAGTGCGGGCATAGCCCATGCAAGGGCGAGTATAAGCTACTTAGTAGGGACCCCGAGACCCCCGATGGTCTCCGAAAACACACAAAGGATAAACCACAATGGAAAGATACAATCAAAAAGTAACATATGACACTGCTTAGGTATATGCCCATAAATATACCTAAGTCATCAATTCTCACTTGACTCCATCATCCGAGCTCAATTACAACCCAGTCCAAACAAGAAAGAAAACATGAAATCCACACAGGATAGCTGAACACAATCCACAAAGGAAAGTAAAAATTAAATCCACACAGGATAGCACAACACAATCCACAAAGGAAAGTAAAACAGAGTTTCATCTCACACAGGTATACTTATTCAAATGATGGTAGAGATGATCACTGATCCATTTAAGTCGTCGGACCCACAAAGGATCGATAGTCACTTACCCCCGAAATGACCCACAAAGGATCTGACCCACAAAGGATCGATAGGTAACTAACCCCCGCAAAGACCCACATAGGATCGGGCCCACAAAGGACCTGTAGGTGATGGCTCACACAGAACCACTGAGCGCTGACCCACACAGGATCGGACCCACACAGGATCGGTAGCACGGACCCACAGAGGATCGCTGAGTGCTGTAGTCGTCGCAGTCCACTGAGGATCTTTGCACAGTTGTCGTCGTCACAGTGGCAGTCGCAGCCAGCTCTAGTGTTCCCGTACACAGCAAGCTTGTTTGGGAGGGTCCGCTCCATGAGCAGAGAGGCTGATACATCAACCGACACATAGTCTAGAGTTGATGTATCCAAAAGTTCCGTATCGTCAACAGGAACTCAACGTCGCAGACGGCGCGTCAATCGGACGCCCGGTCTGAGAGTATTTGGCCTTTTCATCCGGGGGGCCCAGTTGGTTTTTAAGGAAAAACCAACCTGACCGTACTCCACCTGCGTCCAAACATTGGGCGGAGTATGCCAAAAGATCTGTATCTCTTAGAGGAAAACAACGAAGTCGACGACACGTCGATCGGACGTCTGAAGCTCAAGATATTAGTGTTTCCGCTCCGAGGGCCCGATTGGATTCATGTACGAACCAACCAGGCCAAGCTCAAAGTATGCCGAAACCTTGAGTATTATACACTGAAACGACCATCTCGATCCAAGGATCGCATCGCCACTAACGGAGCGTCGTTCGGAGGCCCGTATCTAATGTTACGGGCAAAAGACCAAAAACGGCCCGAAGACGGGGGGTCTGGGCCCGGACCGAACCGGCCCAACCCCCTGGGTCGGCCCGAACAGGGTCGGACTCGGTTCGGCGCGGCCCGGTCCGGCCAGGGCACGACCCGGCCAGTCGGGCCGGCCCGGCTCGGCTCGGCCGAGTGGCCGAGCGAAGGAGCCGCGGGGCGCTGCCCCCGCAGGAAGATGGTGCCACAGCCCCGTGTGGGGCCACACTGTAGTCAGTGGATACGGCCTTTTTCGCGTCTCGTGCGTGTAAGCTAGACCCGTGCGGCCGCGGATTCAGCCGCGGCGGCCCTCTACGGCGGCGCGCCGGGGCACCGCCGGTGGCTTCCGCGGGCCCCCGGAGTTGCTCTGGTGGTCCGATTTCCTTCATGTTTGTGACAAAGCTCCTCCTTTGTCCCGTTCTTCACTGCAGATACAACGGATCGTCCCTGTGGCATGTTTTGTCATCGCCCACCAATCTGCGCCTCAACGAAGAACTGTGGAGGGTAGTCGGGCCATGTTTGTTTGGCCCGCACCCTCCGCGTTAGGTGATAATAGTTGGGAGATACTATCAACTCATAGAGAACATATAATTTTTTTTAATAAATTAAAATTGTTCTTATGATACCGGGTTCTTTGTTTTGAACGGAAACATCCTTGGAGTAAAATCATTCCTCATAAAACCCCTACCTCGTCATGTCGTCACACGCACGTTCTTCGCGGAAATGATCATCACGGAAGAAGGGGATCGTCGCGTCGTAGCGGTATCCGGTGTTGCGTCGACAGACTCCGAGGACCAAGAAACAATAGATTTAATTAATAATAATTAAATCCATATTTTTGTTTTAATCCACAAAGTAAATTTAAAATAAATAGCGCAACCCCCTACCTTGTCGTTGCCGATCGACGGTTGTCGCGGGGTTGGATTGTCGCGGAAGAACGTCGCGGAAGAAGAATCGCCGGTGTCGCGGAACTTGGCATCACTTCATCGATTTCCGAGGGCTCGACATTATTCGCGTTCTTCATGTTCCTTGTGTTCTTTGCATTCTTCGTGAAGCAGGATGATGAACTCTTGGTTCCTGTCAAATCCTCTCAACAAACATTTTTCCAGAAGTCGTGTGTTGGTCTTATTTTATTATTACGTTAACGGATTGAAAACAGGTTAAGAAACGATTAAATTAATTTATAGAATTAATTCAACGAATAAAACTGCCCAATTAATTGTTGCATTACGAAATTAAGAAAATGTGTTAGATGACTTTCATAATGACGGGTTTTCGCGGGTGCGTTACTTAGCAGAAAAGAAACGGTGGGGCTCGTGCGGGCCCCACCTCACAAATATCCTACCAAGAGGGTAGGATATTTTTGGATAGCTCCCTAACCGCATCAACTTAGCTTAAGCAGCTTTAAGTGGCTTCCAGGTGGCTTAAGTGAAATAAAATAAACTTTTCCAAACAATTTATTTTATTTCTTAACTTTAATCCCAATAATTAAAAACCACACCCGAGCAAACGCAACTCCGGAAGTGGAGTTTCTAAGAAATTATCGGCGCTGCGATTCCATCAGTGCCCTTAGAATTCGATTCTGAGCACCGGTTCAATAGTTAGAAAAACCCGCTCGTCCGTTCACTGAACGTACCTGAGCCAAACTGCAGAAAACGATTCTGGGCACACCGGGCCTCAGAATCAGGTGCCGTCAGAAACTGCGTTCTTGTAAAAATCCAAAGAAAATTAAAAAAATTCCTTGAATTTTTATGGTCTTTACATCACTCCCACCTCAGGGCTTTATGTCTCCGTAAAGATACATCATAATCTAGGGAAACAAATGTGGGTACTAAGCACGCATCTGAGCCTCCCGCTCCCAAGTGCTCTCCTGGAGGTTCTCGTGCTTCCATCTGATGCGCACAAGAGGAATCGATCGTCCATGTAGGACCCGCTCATTTCGATCCTCGATCTCCACCGGGACCTCCGCAAAAGTCGCCCCATTATCCACGTCGATCTCCCCATGGTCAATGATGTGTGTCGGGTCGTGCACGTATCTCCTCAGCTGAGATACGTGGAAGACGTCATGCACCCGGTGCAACTGAGGTGGTAGAGCCAGGCGATAAGCCACCTCACCAATCCTGCTGAGAACCTAGAATGGTCCTATTAAGCATGGAGACAACTTGCCGCCTCTACCAAATCTCCGTAATCCAAGTCTAGGTGAGACACGCAAGAAGACGTGGTCGCCATCCTCAAACTCAAGTGGCATCCGCCTCCGGCCAGCTTAAGACTTCTACCAGCTCTGAGCTGTCCTCATCCGCTCCTGGATGACCTGGACCTTTTCTGTCGTGGCCAGGACCATCTCTGGTCCCACATGTGCTGACTCCCCAGGGTCTGTCCAGCACAAAGGAGATCTGGAAGGTCTACCGTACAACGTCTCGTATGGTGCCATCCCGATGGTGGAGTGGTAGCTGTTGTTGTATGTGAACTACACCAAGGGTAGGTGGTCCTTCCAGCTATGACCAAAGTCAAGGACACATGCATGGAGGATGTCCTCGAGAGTCTGAATGGTCCTCTCCGTCTGACCATCAGTCTGAAGGTGAATGGCAGTGCTCAGACGTAACCGCGTCCTAAACGCCTCCTGCAACCCCTTCCAAAGCTGGTAAGTAAAGCGAGCATCTCGATCGGAGACGATAGATTATGGCACACCGTGAAGTAGTACAATCTCCTGAACGTAGAGACGCCCCAAGCTCTCCACTGAGCCCTACTCTCTGATGGGTAAGAAGTGAGCCGACTTGGTGAGTCGGTCAAAAATCACCCAGATGGAGTCGTGACCTCTGGAAGTGCGTGGAAGTCCAGTCACGAAGTCCATAGATATCCCGTCCCCCTTCCACTCCGAGACCTCCAAGGGCTGTTCCAAGCCTGCTGGTACCTGATGCTCTGCCTTCACCTTCTGGCAGGTGAGGCATCAAGAAACGAACTCTGCCACATCCTTCTTCATGCCTTTCCACCAGTGTTGTCGTCTCAGATCCTGGTACATCTTCGCCCCTCCAGGGTGTACCGCCAAAGGAGAAGTGCGAAACTCTCTCAACACCTCCTCTCGTAAAGCAACTGGTACCAAGGTACATCCTCTGAAAAGGATGTCGTGCTCTACTCTAAAGGAGAATACATCAGGTGTCTGTCCTGAGGATAACTGTGCACGTCACATCTCACAGTCGGTGTCCCCACGCTGTGCCTCTTTGACTCGCTGCAGTAGTGGAGGAGTGACTGTGAGAGACTGAAGGAAGGCTGCTCCATCTCTATCCACGAAGGATATTTGCAAAGCGGCTAGCTGTTCTATCGCCTCCTCAAGTAGCTGAATGCCCGTCCTCCAGCTGAGAGTATCGGCTACCACGTTCCCCTTCCTAGGAGTATAGACTATCTCAAAGTCATAGCCCTGGAGGAACTCAAGCCATCACCAATGTCTCAGGATCAGGTCCTTCTGAGAGAAGATGTACCTGAGATTCTGATGGTCAGAAAAGACTGTAAAGCGCTCTCCCATCATGTAGTGTCGTCATGTTTTCAGAGTGAAGACCACTACTGCTAAATCCATGTCATGGGTAGCATAGTTTTTCTCATGTAGCCTGAACTGACGTGATCTATAGGCGATCACTGCCCGCTTCTGCATCAGGACACATCCGAGTCCGGACCCTAATGCATCTCAGTAGACTACGTACCCTACTCCCTCCTCAGGCAACCTCAAGATAGGTGCGCTGGTCAATCTATGTCTCAGCTCCTGGAAGCTCTGCTGAAATCTGTATGACCACACAAAGGGTTTCCCCTTCTTCGTCAAAGATGAGAGTGGTGCCTCAACTCTGGAGAAGTCTGGCACAAACCTTCGATAGTATCCAGCTAGTCCCAAGAAACTCCGCACCTCTGTCACGATCCTTGGTGGCTCCCAAGCTTGCACCGCCTCAATCTTCGCAGGATCCACTGCAACTCCCGCCTCAGAGTTGACGTGTCCCAAGAAGTGGACCTCACATATCCAGAACTGACACTTCGAGAGCTTTCCATAAAGCTGGTTCTCTCGGAGTGTGTCTAGTACAACCCGAAAGTGATAGGCGTGCTCCTCCTCAGTCGTTGAGTATATCAAAATGTCGTCGAAGAAGACCATGAAAAATTGATCGAGGTATGGCTGAATGATCCTATTCATGAGGCCCATGAACACTGCTGGAGAATTGGTTGGCATAACCAAGAACTCATAGTGGCCATACCGACACCTGAAGGCCCTCTTCTACACGTCCTCGTCTCGAACTCTGAGCTGATGATAGCCTGACCTGAGGTCTATCTTCGAAAACTGCTGTGCTCCCTTGTGCTGATCGAGGAGGTCGTCAATCCTCGGTAGCGGATTCTTGTTCCTCACTGTCACCTAGTTCAGGTGACAATAATCGACACAAAGTCGCATGCTCCCATCCGCCTTCTTGGCGAACAATATCGGCGAAGCCCAGGGTGAAACACCGGGTCGGATGAAACCCTTGCCCTGCTAGTCCTCCAACTGTACCCGTAGCTCTCGAAGCTCAGCGAGGGCCATCCGATATGCTGGAGTGGATATCGGGGCTGTCCCGGGGTACATATCAATATAAAAGTCTACCTATCTGTGAGGAGGTAGCCCTGGAACGTCGTCGAGAAAGACGTCCGCGTACTGATCCACCGCTGCAGGAAAACTAGGACTTCGTACATCAATAACTCCTAGGATGAGGCTATCAAACTAATGAGTGATGGGATGCCCTCTCCTCTGTGGAAGTCCATACTGTTCTGCGAAGGCTCCCTTCTCACCGGTGAAGGTGAACCTGCTCCCATCGTTGCGTACACATCGCACCTTTCACCTAATACAGTAAATCTATGCATGGAAAGCAGATAACCAATCCACGCCCAGGATGACGTCGTAAGGCCTCGAAACTGCTACAAGAAGATCCCAGCCAAATCTCTCACCTCCAAGAGTAAGCTCACACTTCCATCACCAGTGCATAATCGTCGAGTCTGCTCCCGTAGGAGTCTCTAGTAGTAAGGATCGATCCAACAGCTCTGTCGGAATCTCCGAGCTCCGAACAAAGGCAGCGACTATGAAAGAGTGACTCGCTCCTGTGTCTATAAGAACTGCAGAAAGGGTGGAATAGACACAGATCGTACCTCGAATCATCTCGTGTGTGCCGTGGTCGTAGGCCTCCGCAGCCTGGAGCTGTGCCTGTCTCTGCCCGCCAGCTCCCTGTGGCCGGGGTGGACCTCTTGGTGGTGGTGGTGGTAGAGCCTCAAAGCGTCTCCCACCACTTGCTGCTCGGCCAGCTCCTCTACCTCACCCACCTCCTCCCTGCGGACTTCCACGGTCGACCCTATGCCTCTACTTGGGTGGCCCCTCAACTATCTGCTGCTCCTCGGCACGGTGGGACGGGCAGTCCCGAGCCATTGACCCTTCCCGCCGTAAGTGTAGCACTGCCTGCCTCTCGAAAGACTGGCTCCGCGCTGTGTGCCCCGCACCGCTGAGCCAGTGTCCTGAGGTCGTCTGCGTGAGGGTCTGGTCTGCCAGGACCCCTGAGTCATCTGTCGACTGCCTGCTACGGAAGACTCTTCTACGTGCCTCCCCACGGTAGGTCTCGCCGCTGGAGAAGTCTCAACAAGAAAGCTCTCGATCAAAAGGGCTCGCTCCAGTACTCCTGCCTGGGTCGGGATGCTGAGGGAGATCAGCGATGCCCTGATCTCGTGTCTCAATCCCGGATCAATGGTAATGGACCGGAAGAACGGGTCTCGTACAATTTCGGTCGAGTAGCGCGAGATATCGGTGAATCTCGCCGAGTACTGGGCGACCTTCAAGCTGCCCTGCCGTAGATGAAGAAGCTCTTGGATGTGCACCGCACGGAGGGTGGCCGGGACGAACTTTGAGAAGAAGAGGCCCTCAAAGTCTGTCCAGATGAGAGTTCCCTCATCGTGCACCTGGAGCATCAAGCTCCACCATCGTCCTACTGCTTCATACAGTAGACTCGCTACGAGGATCACCATGAGGTCTGCTGGTGTCCTCACTAGTCTGAAAACTCGCACGACTGCCTCTAGCCAGTCGTTGGCTGCCTGGGGGTTCGTCTCCCCACAGAACCTAGGCGGTCACTGGCGCTGAAACTCGTGTAGTGCACTGAGGGGACGTGCATCATCAGCTGCTGGTGGAGGAAGCATCGGGTGCTCGGTGGGTAGAGGTACAGCTGGTGCCTCTGCTGTCAAAGGGCCCTGTACCGAAGCCTCGTCGCTCGGCGGGCTATCGCCATGTACCACTCTCGGAACCCTAGTTGGCTGCCATCGTGGGGCCATCCTAAAAAGAAACAGGTGCACCACGGTCAGAACAGTATACCTGGTGAGCTTACATGAAGTAATCACAATGAAAACTTGAAACACACACGCAATCGATGTTTTCATGCATTAAGTCAGAAATCAGAAGTCAGGGTCCTGGTGTACGGATACGTCGGCTGCCGCACCAACACTGGACTCCATGGACTGATAACCATACTCAATACGCTATAAAAAATTGTTTCACATAGAAAAAGATCAGAGTCTGCGGTAGAACCGACCACCTCTGATACCAATTTGTCACGGACCATCCTCGGGGCCAGTGCCGTGACTACCCCAAGCCCGCCTTCCATAAGCCAGGGGCTGGCGACTAGCACCAAGGCGTAAATCCCGATAAAAAGGGAAGGCATTGCCTTTGTAAAGTAAACAAGCACCACAGAGTAAGGAAGTGGAAGAAGTAAACAATAGGTAAAATACGGTACAATAGTAAGTGCAGAAAAGTAAAGGGGGCCGGAAATACAAGCCCAACTTTAAAGTACAACAGAAAGGAGAAAAACATCAACTGAAAGGTAAAGCCGCAGCGTCGAGCCGTCCACTGGAAGTCCCACCTGAAGGGTGAGTACAGAAAGCCTCCACTACTCCTCGGGTCCAGCCTACCGCTCCAAGTACACCTCGCCCAGTGGTCCATCTCCAGGTACCATCCTGCTCTGCAAGGCTCCCCCAAGATCAGCGTTGTCCGTCGTCTGCAACCAACACAACGTAGTGCGGGCATAGCCCGTGCAGGGGTGAGTATAAGATACCCAGTAGGGACCCCGAGACCCCCGAAGCTCTCTGAAAATCCACAAAGGATAAACCACAAAGGAAAGATACAATCACGAAGTAACATCCGACACTGCTTAGGTATATGCCCATACATATACCTAAGTCATCAATTCTCGCTCGGCTCCATCATCCGTGCTCAAGTAGAACCCAGTCCACACAGGAAAGAAAATGTGAAATCCCCACAGGATAGCTCAACACAGTCCACAAAGGAAAGTAAAACGTAAATCCACAAAGGATAGCACAACACAATCCACAAAGGAAAGTAAAACAGAGTTTCAGCTCACACAGGTATACTTCTTCAAATGACGATAGAGATGATACCTGATCCATCTAAGTCGTCGGACCCACAAAGGATCGATAGGTACTAACCCCCAAAATGACCCACAAAGGATCTGACCCACAAAGGATCGATAGGTAACTCACCCCTGCAATGACCCACCCAGGATCAGGCCCACATAGGGCCTGTAGGCGCTGGTTCACACAGAACCGCTGAGCGCTGAGCCACACAGGATCAGACCCACACAGGATCGGTAGCACGGACCCACAAAGGATCGCTGAGTGTTGTAGTCGTCGTAGTCCACTGAGGATCTCTGCATAGTCGTTGTCGTCACAGTAGCAGTCGCAGCCAACTATAGGGTTCCCGCACACAGTAAGCTCATTCGGGAGGGTCCGCTCCACGAGCCGAGAGGCTGATACATCAACTGACACATAGTCTAGAGTTGATGTATCGAAAAGTTCCGTATCGTCAACAGGAACTCAACGTTGCAGACGGCGCGTCAATCGGACACTCGGTCTGAGAGTTATTGGCTTTTTCATCCCAGGGGCCCGGTAGGGTTTTAAGGAAAAACCAACCTGACCGTACTCCACCGGCGTCCAAACCGCGGGCGGAGTATTCAAAAAGATCCGTGTCACATATAGTAAAACAACGAAGTCGATGTCACGTCGATCGGACGTCCGAAGCTCAAGATATGAGCGTTTCCGCTCCGAGGGCCCAGTTGGTTTCGTGTACGAACCAAACCGGCTGAACGCAAAGTATCCCAAAACCATGAGTGTGATATACCAAAACGACCGTCTCATTCCAGGGATCGCATCTCCACTGACGGCGCATCGTTCGGAGGCCCGTAGCTCAAGTTACAGGCAAAAGACCGAAAACGGTGCGAAAATGGGGGGTCTGGGCCCGGACCGACCCGGCCCAACCCCTCTGGGTCGGGCCGAACCCAGTCCCCCCGACACAGGTCCCGGCTCGGCTCGGCCGAGTGGCCGAGCGAAGGAGATGCGGGGCGCTACCCCCGCGGGAAGATGGTGTGGCGGCCCCGCGTGGGGCTGCACTGGAGTCAGCGGACGCGGCCTTTGCCACGTCCAGTGCATGTGATCCAGACCCGCGCGGCCGTGGGTTCGCTGGCTGCCGCCGCCGCAGCTTCAGCCGCGGCGGCCCTGTCCGGCGGCGCGCCGGGGCGCCGTCGCCTCCGGCCGCCGGCGGCCCGTGCCGCCGGTGGCTTCCATGGGCCATCAGAGTTGCTCCGGTGGTCTGATTTCCTTCCCGTCTGCGCCGAAGCTCCTCCTGGGTCCCGTTATTCACTGCGGCAACAACGGATCGTCCCTGCGGCATGTTTTGTCATTGCCCGCCAATCAGCACCTCAATGAAGAACTGCGGAGGGTAGTCGGGCCGTGTTTGTTTGGCATGCACCCTCCGCGTTCAGTGATAACAATCGGGAGAAATTATCAAAACATAGAGAACATATCAATAACAATTTTAATAAATTAAAATTGGTCTTATGAAACCGGTTTCTTTGATTTTAACGGAAACATCCACGGAGTAAAATCATTCCCAATAAAACCCCTACCTCGTCAAGTCGTCACACACCCGTTCTTCGCGGAAATGATCGTCGCGGAAGGAGGGGATCGTCGCATCGTCGCGATATCCGGCGTTGCGTCGACGAACTCCAAGGACCAAGAAACAAAAGATTTAATTAATAATAATTAAATCCATATTGTTGTTTTAATCCACAAAGTAAATTTAAAAAAAAAGGAGCGCAACCCCCTACCTTGTCGCTGCCGATCGAAGGTTGTCGCGGGGTTAGATTGTCGCGGATGAACGTCGCGGAAGAAGAATCGCCGGCATCGCGGAACATGGCGTCGCGTCGTCGATTTCCAAGGGCTCGGCTTTCTTCGCATTCTTTGTGTTCTTCATGAAGGAGGATGAAGAACTCTTGGTTTCTGTCAAATCCTCTCAACGAACATTTTTCCAGAAGTCGTGCCTTGGTCTTATTTTATTATTACGCCAACGGATTGAAAACAGGTTAAGATACAATTAAATTAATTCATAGAATTAATTCAATGAATAAACCCACCCAATTAATTGATGCGTTAAGAAATTAAGAAAACGCGTCAGTTGACATTCATAATGACGGGTTTTCGCGGGTGCGTTACTTAGCGGAAAAGAAACGGTGGGGCTCATGCGGGCCCCACCTCACAAATATCCTACCAAGAGGGTAGGATATTTTGGGATATCATCCTAACCACATCAACTCAGCTTAAGCAGCTTTAAGTGGCTTCAAGTGTCATCCAAGTGGCATAAGTGAAATAAAATAAAGTTTGCCAAACAATTTATTATATTTCTTAACTTTAAGCCCAAAAATTAAAAACCACACCCGAGTAAACGCAACTCCGGAAGAGGAGTTTCTAAGCAATTACCGGCACTGCGATTCCATCGGTGCCCTCAGAATTCGATTCCGAGCATCAATTCAAAAGTTAGAAAAACCCGCTCGTCCGTTCACTGAACGTACCCGAGCCAAACTTCGGAAAATGATTCCGGGCACACCGGGTCTCAGAATCAAGTGCCGTCAGAAACTGCGTTCTTTTAAAAATTCAAAAAAAATTAAGAAAAAAAATTTCCTTGCATTTTTCGGGTCTTTACACTAGTAACCTAAAAATAAAATAACAATATTTACCATTATCATTATTCATCATAGATTTATAGTTGAAATTTTAGGGTTGAAATGTATAAAGGTAGGAAGAAAATAGTTACCTAGCCTTTTCTATATGAAATTTCCTTCCAAATGTGTATGCATATAGATATTTCACATATACCCATTATAAAATGAAAAACATAATTCTATAAAAAATATTCATTTAAAATATAATTATCAATCATAAAAAAATGTATATTAAAAATTTAATGTAAATAATATAATGTTACAAAACTATTATTTTAAAATTGTTCATGTTTTAATATCTTATAACTATAATAGTAATTAAAAATATTAATTAAAATAAATTAACTTCTAAAAAATTGTATTCTGTAAATGGAATGTAAAATCACTTCAAATGAAATTGGTTGAATGAAGAATGATAGAGATACATTTTATTTATAGGATGTGTAAAATTATAAATATTGGTGCTGGAATAGTAACTAGACCATTGGAATAATATCCTGAATAATGGAAAAGTAATGTGACATTTGAAATAGTAATGTAATTGTTATAATAAATAATGCCTTAATATTCTATCTAATATATATAATGAACTAAATAAATATACATTAATTTCTACATACCATGAAATAATTAATAATCATTGCATAATGATGTATATAAAAGGGTAAATTTTTAGAAAATTATGTTTTATGTTATTAAATAAAAAATAATTACAATTATAATATTAAATAATATAATTACATTATTTAGAAATTTATTTTGGAAAAATTGATTCTATTTTTTGAACGATCAATTCAAATTCTATTAAGGGTGATGTTTTTTACTTTTTCATTAACCGTAACATATGTTGGTGAATAGTAAAATATAGTATAAGTACATTATTTTCCAATGTTGAATATAAATTGTTTTAAGAGGTATCTAGATGTTATAGTTAATTATTTAATATAAATTTTAATATTAAATTAGAATAACCCTACAATTGAATCATGTGTTTTACAAGTATATTAAGGAATATTATAATATTATAATATTTTTCATCAAAACACCCATTTTCTCGCCTTATAAATAACACCAATCACTAACCAATTTCCCTTAAATTCAAAAAATTTGTTCTTCTAATTCCATAAAATATATATTTCTGTACACGGAATCCATGTCTTGGAGGTTCTAATATTCACAAAATATGATTCCTTATGCCCATGTAACTTATCAAAAAAGGACTTCAAAAAGAAGATTTAAATTATCTAAACCAAACTCTTTTAACTTTTGTTCTTCTTTGGTCACCTCTATATTTTTTATGAACATGAAAATATAAAAAAATTAGGATCATGGGTTTACGAAAATTTTATTATGTTAAAATAATATCAATTATTATATACCCTATCATTATTCTTAATATAATAAATCAATCATATTATGGTTGGTTAACTACATCTATGAGTTTTTATAATATAACAATTAAAATATAATTATTATATAAATAGATAGATTAAATAAGGTTTTATATTAATTAATGGTACAAGTAATATATAATCAATATATATATATAATCTGCCATTTTTATAGTATATTTTGAATAAATAATTTACAAAACCATGTAAATTAATACCCATATCATTCCAAAAATTAAAACCCCTATTTTCTAAAAAAATCGATATTCTAAATCATCAACGTACTACACATTATAACTATATGAGATATCGAATGAGGTCATATTGAATGAAAGAAACATAAAAATCCAATATAAAATAACTAATATAGTCATCTAATATATAAAAACTATTAACATTATAATGAATTGATGTGAAATGAATAAAAACTGAAATAAGAATCAATATTATTTTCAAACTAGTAACTCAATAAAAAAATTTATTAATCCTGAAACGTAAAGGGTCATTATAATGTGATAAAAATTATGTTATAGGGGAACCCGTTTTATCCCCATGATTGACTATTATCTCTATTATCTTTTCATATCATCAATTATTAACAATTTTAAATCTTAAAAAATTAAATAATAATCTTCTTTACAAACAAAATAATATTATTATATATTATCTTAAAACCCGTATTTAATTATTTCATATATTGAAGGCTATGAATTATTTAAACAATTAACATTGAATATTTATTCTTTTAAAAATATTTATTTCATCCATATATTTCATCTATTCTTTTCATCATTTATTAATAATAATAAATATAAACTATTTTATTACTAAATTTATCAATGATTAAATTTGTAATTATCCTTTATCCTTGATTTAAAATCACATTTTTTGATGTTTCATTTTCATAAGGACACAGATCCAATTTTTCTATTTACAAATGAAATTCTATTTTTTTACCATCTAAATGATATTTTTTATAAATCAATATTTATTATCATTTCAAAAAAAAACTATTATGATCCTCTATAATTTATTGAAACATCATGTTTTTTATTAATGATGAAAATATTATTTATGAAGTAATAAATAACCTATTTCATTAAAATGGTTCATTATATTTATTTTTGAGGTATGTTATATATTTTATGTTGTATAAATATTCATGTTAATATTATGATTTGATGAGTGGGACAAATTATATATCGAACAAATTATTTAGGTAACTATTTTATCTCAATAAAAATTATGTATGGTCGATAAGAAATTATCGTTGCATGTTATGTGGTGTTTTCATGGTAGTTATTAGTAAAATATGTTACTTTTAATGCCCTGTATTCGACCGAGGTCATTCCCCATAAAATTTATGAATAAACAGACAATAAATATTAGGAATTTTTAGAGGTTTTACAAAAATGTGAATAAATAACTGCATATATGGCTACCTAAATCAGTGTTGTAAAATAATATGGTGATATGAAATACTACATTGTTATCATCTATATGATCTGCCTATTTTATGGAGAATCGTACACCTAATTGGATTCTACATACACATGTGAAACAATAAAGGTGAGATTCATTACATGGTCCATTCAATAGTGGAAATGGGGAAAAATCATCCAAGGAACATACATGGTACAATTTTTAATGTTCTCAGTACAATTTTATAATCAAAATCCACCCATATATTTCTCAATTTATTCTGGAAAACATTATTAATAGTAACGATCATAGCCCATAATTAAAATGCATAAAAACCAATGCTAATAAAATTATTAAAGTAACTCTTTGCAATGCCACAGTGTGTGTGAATGACCCGTCCATATATAATGACTCTAGCACACAGGACGTTGTGGAATCCATATTTACTTTAGTCCATAGGTGTAGGGGAGAACCAACGTAATTTTCATTTGAATATGAGGCTTCTTGGATCATCCCATAACACCTGGCTTTCTCATTAAAATCAGATCGTAAATAGCTCTATACATTTATCCAGGTTATTGGTTTGAGGAATCATAAATGTCCCATTGAATTGAATTTAGAGAATTGAAAAATGAGGGTGGATTATTATCTATTATATATGCATTTATTTTCATCCACATAGCTAAAAAATGTAGGACACTACTTCCAACATCAAGAAAAATAATATCTCACTCGGGTCGTGTGATAAAATTGACAATATTAGATGCTTCATCTAAAAATATGTGGAAAACTTCAGTCCAAACAGTTTAAAAAATTACCTCCAAATATCTTGTGAAAACCTATATTCTATATAGACACTTTGTATGATTTCCTCATCCTTCAAGCATAAGTAACAAATTGAGACAATGTATTTCCCTTCCCCCTTTAGTTAATCAATTATAGGATAATTATTTTTTTCATACCCTCCCAATAAATTGAAACATCAAGGGTTTAATAGAATTTAAATTGAATTCTGAACTCCATGTTGGTATAAGAGTATAGAAATCGCACTCCAGTTTTTAAAACACTTTATTATTTCAATTTCCTCTCATGTTGGGTGTCAGACCAGGCTCCCAAATCCAATGAAGAGTAATTATTAATTTACAATTTGAGTTAAATAAGAAGAATACAATTAGATATGTTGACATGCATCACTAAATCATAAACTGAAATATTTTATTTCACATATGGAACTATAATACTGTGAGTAATTTGATATGTTTTCTATACGGAACTATAGTATTTTAGACTGGGTTGGCTGGTCACCATCTAGAAATTATTCTGTATAATGTGATTGAATTATTTTAAAATAGTTTTCCAAAGAAATAAATCTATTAGATTAGTTTATCCATCTAGAATCCTAATTTCAAATACATTTATTTTTGAGGTATGTTATATTTTTTATGTTGTATAAATATTCATGTTAATATTATGATTTGATCAGTGGGGAAATATTATATATCCATCAAATTATATAGGTAACTATTTTATCTCAATTGAAATAATGTATGGTGGATTGGAAATTATCTTTGCATGTTATGTTGTGTTTTCATGGTAGTGATTTGTAAAATATGTTACTTGCAATGCCTAGTATTCACCCATGGCCATTCACCATAAATTTTATGAATAAACAGACAATAAATATTAAGAAGTTTTAGAGGTTTTACAAAAATGTGAATAAATAACTCCCTATATATCTACCTCAATAAGTGTTGTAAAATATTATGGGGATATGAAATACTACATGTTTATCATCTATATGATCTCCCTATTTTATGAAGAATCGTACACCTAATTGGATTCCATATACACTTGTGAAAAAATCAAGTTCAGATTCATTACATGGTCCATACAATAGTGGAAATGAGGAAAAATCAACCATGGAACAAACATGGTAAATTTTTTAATTTTCACAGTATAATTTTATAATCAAAATCCACCCAAATATTTCTCAATTTATTCTGGAAAACATTATTAATAGCAATGATCATATCCCATAATTCAAATTCATACAAAAAACCAATGCTAATAAAATTATTAAAGTAACCCTTTGCAAACCCACAGTGTGTGTGAACGACCCGTCCACATCTTATGACTCTAGCATACAGGACGTTGTAGAATCCATATTTACTATAGTCCATAGGTGTAGGGGAGAACCAACATAAATTTAATTTGAATATGAGGCTTCTTGGATCGTCCCATAACACCTAGATTTCACATTATAATCATATCCTAAAGAGCTCTATAAATATTTCCAGTTTATTGGTTTGAGGAAGCATAAATGTCCCATTGAATTTAATTTAGAGAGTTTAAAAATAATGGTGGATTATTATCTAATATATATGAATTTATTTTCATCCAAACAACTAAAAAATGAAGGAAACTACTTCCAACATCACGTTAAATAATATCTCACTCAGGTCGTGTGATCAAATTGACAATATTAGACACTTCATCTAAAAATATGTGGAAAGCTTCAATCCAACAAGTTTTCAAAATTACCTCCAAATATCTTGTGAAAACCTAAATTCTATATAGACACATTGTATGATCTATTCATCCTTCAATCATAAGTAACGAATCAGGACAATGTATTTCCCTTCCCCCATTAGTTGATCAATTATAGGATAATTATTTTTTCATACCCTTCCAATAAATTGAAACATCAAGGGTTTTATAGAATGTAAATTGAATTCTGAAAGCCATGTTGGTATAAGAGTATAGAAATCCCACTCTAGTTTTTAAAACACTTTAGTATTTAAATTTACTCTCATGTTGGGCGTCGAGACCAGGCTCCCAAATCCAATGAAGGGTAATTATTAATTTACACTTTGAGTTAAATAAGAAGAGTAAATTTAGATATGTCGACATGCATAACTAAATAATAAACTGAAATATTTTATTTCACATATTGAAATATAATAATGTGAGTAATTGGACTGGTTTTCTATATGGTACTATAGTAGTTTATACTGGGCTGGCTGGTCACCATCTAGAAAGTATTCTATATAAAGTGATGGAATTATTTCAAAATAGTTTTCCAAAGAAATAAATCGATTTGATTAGTTTATCCATCTAGAATCCTAATTTAAAATCCATTTATTTTTGAGTTATTTTATATTTTTTATGTTTTATAAATGTTCATGGGAATATTATGATTTGATCAGTGGGGAAAAATTATATATCCACCAAATTATTTACGTAACTATTTTATCTCAATTGAAATAATGTATGGTGGATAGGAAATTATATTAGCATGTTATGTGGTGTTTTCATGGTAGTGATTTGTAAAATATGTTACTTGCAACGCCGAGTATTCATCCAAGGTCATTCCCCATAAAATATATGAATAAACAGACAATAAATATTAGGAATATTAGTGGTTTTACAAAAATGTGAATAAATAACTCCCTATATGTCTACTTCAATAAGTGTTGTAAAATAATATTAGGATATGAAATACTACATCGTTCTCATCTATATGACCTCCCTCTTTTATGGAGAATTGTACACCTAATTGGAATCCATATACACATGTGAAACAATCAAGTTCATATTCTTTACTTGGTCCATGCAATAGTGTAAATGAGGAAAAATCAACCAAGGAACAGACATTGTTCATTTTTTTATGTTCTCAGTACAAATTTATAATCAACCTCCACCCATATATATCTCAATTTATTCTAGAAATCATTATTAATAGAAATGATCATAGCCCATAATTCGAATTCATACAAAAAACCAATGCTAATAAATTTTTTAAAGTAACCCTTTGCAAACCCACAGTGTGTGTGAACATCCCGTCCCCATCTAATGACTCTAGAAAACAAGATGTTGTGGAATCCATATTTACTTTATTCCATAGGTGTAGGGGAGAACCAACTTATTTTTCATTTGAATATGAGGCTTATTGTATCTTCCCATAACAACTAGCTTTCTCATTAAAATATGATCCTAATGACCTCTATACATTTATCCAGTTTATTGGTTTGAGGAATCTTAAATGTCCCATTGAATTGAATTTCGAGAATTGAAAAATAAGGGCAGATTATTATCTAATATATATGCATTCATTTCCATCCATAGAGCTTAAAAAATGATGGAAACTACTTCCAACATCAAGTCAAATATTATCTCACTCAGGTCGTGTAATAAAATTGAAAATATTAGAATCTTCATCTAAAAATATATGCAAAGATTCAGTGCAAACAGTTTACAAAATTACCTCCAAATATCTTGTGAAAAATGAAATTCTATATAGACACTTTGTATGATTTCCTCATCCTCTAAGAATAAGTATCAAATCGAGACAATGTATTTCCCTTCCCCCCTTAGTTGATCATTTATAGGATAATAATTTTTTTCATACCCTCCCAATAAATTGAAACATCAAGGGTTGAATAGAATGTAAATTGAATTTTGAAAGCCATGTTGGTATAAGAGTAGAGAAATCACACTCCACTTTTTAAAACACTTTAGTATTTAAATTTCCTCTCCTGTTGGGTGTTGAGACCAGGCTCCCAAATCCAAGGGAGAGTAATTATTAATTTAAACTTTGAGTTAAATAAGAAGAATACATTTAGATATGTTGACATGCATCACTAAATCATAAACTGAAATATTTTATTTCACATAGGGAAGTATAATAATATGAGTAATTTGATTGGTTTTCTATAAGGTACTATAGTAGTTTAGACTGGGATAGATGGTCGTCGTCTAGAAAGTATTCTATATAATGTGATTGAATTATTTCAAAATAGTTTTCTAGATAAATAAATCGACATGATTAGTTTATCCATCTAGAATCCTAATTTCAAATCCATTTGAGATTAATTAACAGTTTAAATCATTAGAGCATACGACATTCCATGGGAATTTTACAATTTGGTCATAATTGAACTTCCATGTATATTTAACTCCATGTCCACCTATTTCTATAGGCTTGATGCATTCTTTCCATGGATCAGTTATCAACATTTATCCATACATAGATCCATTCAATATGAAATTCCTTGTCAAACCATGGTGTTCATTGATAAGTTTTCTTTCCACCTGTGAAGAGAAGGGTGTAGAAAAATTAGTATTTAATGACTGAGTTGACATGGGATATCCTTCGAACATGATACATGTATTTTATTTCCATATATCAATTAGACTAATAATTATATAATAGATGTTTTGAATATATTACTACTATAAATGCACTAAAATAATGGTACATCAAGATAATTAAAATAGAGGTAACCCTTCCTGACTCCATAACCTCTTGTGATATTTACCCTAAATTTATTCCATATTAAAAGATAATAAATTATATATTCCAGCTAATATCATTTCCTAATTCATGATCATAGTGTGAATATAGTTACTAAATTACCAATATTTTACCAAGAGATGGCTAACCAAAAGATGAAAATCATCTACATAAAATGGATGTGATATAGTAAAACCACCTCCCCCATCTTCAATTCTCTGGTAAAGACCATTTTGTGCAAGAAATTTTCTGAATTATATCATTTAATCTTCAGATATTGAAACCAAAATCCCTAAAAAGGTTCACCCAATATAACATCTATTTTTCATTGAACAAATCGTTTAGGGACCCATTAATGAGTTTATATAACCTCATAGGGGTGAAAATGGGGTTGACCATTTCAAAAAAAGCTTCTGTAAACCAATAGTTCATAAAGATAGAAATAATTATGTTCCATTTCAAAGTATAAAAAGCCTTGTATATGTCAATATTATTTTGAAAGTCCCCCTTCCCACTTTTTCTGTTGATGTTATAATTATCTCGTGATGAATTTTATCCCTATAATTACCCTGTAATAATCTACAGAAGGGGATTTATGAATCACCCTTTTATTTTATATATCTCTTAATGGTATCACTATAGTTTTATATTTTTGATGAAATTTAGATTAATATTATGATTATCGAAAGGAAAATTTAAATTATTTTTTTATTATAAACTCATAAATAAATTATACAACTTCATATATGAGTTGTGAGTTGTAGATAATAATGTTTAGAATAATTTTCTATTATAATTATGACATACTATGAAATATAGAGTTTATAATATATTATAACTTTCAATTACTCATTTTAGGTTAATAGAACCAAACAAACAATGAAAATCTATTAATGGGAAATAAATCATCTTATGATAAAAGAGGCCATGTAATTATTTTATAATAAATATTAATTGGGGTTGGATAATTTTCTATGTAAAATAATTCCATCATACTAATTTGTTATCCTAAAAAGTAATTACCTAATAAAACCATATATTGAAGAAACTAAACCACATGATTAACTATTTCTTAACCAAATACAAATAATAAGACACATAAAATATTTTTATGCTCCTCTACCATAATTTTTTACCATTTATTATTTTCTAGTACATTAAAAATATAGTTTACCCAGGTCTAGAACATCACTTCACACAATTATTCAAATATATATACTCGTATCCTATAAATTCATAAGTTATACTATTTTACACTACCATCAATAACGTGGTTCATTTGATCCGGATGACCAATTTTCAAAAAATGAACCAAACGATATATATAATATCATTTTATTATTATCGATTTCTTTCTATATATATTATTTAAAAAAATTTGATGAGGTTTTCAAAATATTATTATTATTTTCTCTGATATTTTAAAAATATCTCATTAATTGTTTAACTTATTTAATTCACTCTTTTTTAACTATTAATAAAATCCCAATTTTCACTAGTATTCTTGTTTTGAAACATGTTTCTTAAATTATTAATAAAAATAATATTTGAATCACTAAAATGATGCTATATACCACACATCATTCTATAAAAATATATCACTAAATACATATATAGGCTTTATATGCTACATAATATCTCATTGAAATTATATTTCCCTCAATTTCTATTCCATATTTAATTAAACAATCCCCCCATAGTTATTCTATGATGTTCTCATTAAATTTTGGTGACTAATTAACGAATTGAATCTAGATGAATGAATAATATCTATTATTATCACCTATTTAATCCAAAGAACCACTAAAAATATAAAAAATAAATATCTATAAAACTCCAAAGGACAATGTTTTTTTGTGGTATTTTTGTGAATAAATAAAATAATCTAAGAATAAAATATTAATCATGATTTTGAAAGTAATTTTTCGAAGAATAAAATTGAATATTTGACATGATAATAGAGAAGAAATTGTATTGGTGTTTTAAAACTTTTACTCTAATATAAAATAAAAACATATTTTACACCATCAATTTCTTCAAACCTTCATCATTTAGTTGATGTCGTAAAATTTTCATGAAATTTTTATCAATTTTCATTCCTTGTTTTTATCATATTTTTATTCCATTAATTATGAAAGTCTAAAAAATATTTTTTTTATGATTTCTTCAACATTATTATCACCTACAATAATGAAATTCACCAAATCCCTCTTTAATGAAATATTTATATAAAAAGAAGTAAAAAAAATTCAAATGAAAATATAATAAAACCCCTTCATCATAAAATGAATATAAAATATCATTATTTTTTCTTAGTTCTTTATTTTAACATATCAAAAATAAATCAATAATATAATCAGTTTCATCAATTTTTTTGACTTCTTCAACATAACATGTATTTTTTTCGTTACATTTGATCTCATCATAACCACCAAAAATGTCCTACAAAAAACATGAGATGAAAAATCCATGAGTAATATAAGAGAATATATATTTTATCCCTTAAAGAGATATATTTTTACATGTGTAAAAGAATTAATATTAGTTGTATAATAACCATAAAACACATATAAAACTTCATATTTGTTTTATATTCAGTTTTTAAAACTTCCCATTATTATTTTATGCTATGTAAAACTTTTTTATGTAGTTCCTTGATTCGATGGTGTCCACATAGTGTATTTGTGTTTCTATATGCATGATAAAATTAAAATAAAATCCCAATTATGTCCCACTATGTTATTAGAATATGAATCCTTTCAAGATATATGAATAGAACAAATAAAATTTCAATTCCAATTTTAAGGGTTTAAATGATGGAATTTGAAAATGTTCTAAATTGATGAATTGGTTTCCTTTATGATAAATTGATAATTCATTTTAAATATATTTATTCACATATATATATATAATGATATATAATAAAAATTAATTAGAGATATATATTTTAAAATGTTAGGTATATTTAAGGCCATCCAAATATACAACAGATTTTTATCTAGAATATCGTTAATACTTGAGACATGAAATTTGGATAATGAAATAATTATATAATATAACTTTAAATTCCAAATGGATTATATAAAAGATTAATAAAAAATTAAAACTAATGTATTATAATTTGTTATAAAATAATAATAATATAAATAATAATCACCCTGAAAGTATCGACAATGTAATGAACCCAAGCCTAATATCCAAGATTAATTGCCTTACATTATTACATTGGCATAAATACAACACTAGAATCACAAAGAATTGATTAGTTTAGTAGTTTTGGAATCCAAATTACATACATGAACTGTAAATAAAATCTTAAAATAGAAAATATAAGAAATATAGTCCTTCGATAACATCGTAGTTTTACTAGGATAACCCTACATATCAGTCATACTATACATATTGAAATCTAGGGAAACATAAAACATAAGGAAGGAGTGAGCTCAGTTGCTCAGTAAGGGTAATCAATAAAGTGGAAGATATCATACACAAGAATGAATAATAATGGAAAGGTGTTTAACAAAAACACAAGCTATTTAATCAATAAAATGAGAAAAATATAGAAGCATTAAAAACTAATTGAATAGTGCCATGTAATAATAATATAAAATGAAACATAGCCATTCATATTATACTAGTTGAATAATCACATGGATAATAAATTGATAATATCATAATGAGGGAATTCATAATATCAAACATCATAAACTTATCATCACATCCTTGACCATGAAGTACAGATAGATGGGTATGGCGTCTTCTAAAAATTGGCCTAGTCTCTCACTTGAGATCTACTGATGCATCATGGGGATATAGTCAGCGCCAACCATAACATACTAAGTCATTACACACTAATTACAAAAGATTCCTAATATATGAGAGATTATAATTAGAAAAATTCAAAAATCAACATGTCCCATAACAATATGAAATATTTGAATCATAATAATTAATCTAAATACTCTAATAAAATCATTAAAAATTATTGAGATAAATATTTTGTTCTTTGAAAAAAGTATTTCTTTCAGAAAATATATTATATTTATTATAAATTCATATTATAAACATGAATATACAATTATATTAAAAAATATAGTGAGAATATGTTTGAGGTATACATTATTTTTAAATTAAATTTGCATAGGTAAAAGTAGTTTTTATAAAATAATAGTAATGGGACACAATAGTATAGATCAAGAGAGAATATAAGTCATTAAAATGGAATAAGATATAATAAATTATACAAAAATAGGAATTAAAAATGATATTTTTTCATGAAAAAAGACTTATTATATTAATATAATGGTTTCTTAAAATATATATTGGAGGGTAGTTGAAAATTGGTATGAAATTGGGATGTTCACTTAAATCTGGCTAGTATATCATGAGGAATTGAAATGAGATCTATATAAAAAAATGATTCCACACAAAATAAAAATTGTAATATTGATAAATTAATTTGAAAAATATTTACATAATATTGAATAATTATATAAAATTAAAAAATAATTACATTTGGGTAGAGAGAAAGAGAAGGCATAACCTGAATGATAAATGTTGGTTCAAGGATATTCCCTTACGACATTGCAAAATGTCCAACCATATGCCCCGTAAAATTAATAATCAATAAATGAAAATTTGAATCCATGAATACAAAACTATTCTTGAAATTATACAATTATGTGATGTATACATACACCACACATAATAAATATTGGTGAATAATTCATTTCTCACATTAAAAAATTTGAGATGATAAAACCCTTACCATATTTATGAATGTGTTCTTCACTTGATATTAGTGACATGGATAATTAGTTAAATAAATAAATAAATAAATAAATATCCATTTATACATGTATTTTATTTATTATAATTTTATATGTTTGTTTATGGAATTTTTGATCAGTTATTAAATATAACTTTATCGTTCAAGAGCGTTCATTTCCTATGTTTTCATGATTAGTTAAATTTTATACATGTATTCAATATCATATAAAATTAATATAGTATTCAAGAATTGAAATTATATGTTATTAATTAACATTATGAATATTAATTGGTTATATATTTTATTTCTTTATAATGTATTAGGATAAATCATTATAAAATATGTTAGTGAAAATCATTTGGATTGTTTTCTTTTTTTTTCAATCATCACCCGCTAGTTTTGTGTTAGGAATTAATATTATGTATATATAATAGTTATAGAACATTAAATAAGTTTATTTACACATATTATTATGTATTTTAACCATAAAAATTATTTTATGTCCACCCATGAAGTTGTAATTGGAAAACAAAAACACATCCTCCGTGAGGGCCGTAAATCAGAACCTCACAAATGATGTTTTCATTTTTTGAATAAAGGGGGAAGAGAATACAATTGATGGTAGATATCCCATTATCATAATAAAATTAATATATATATATATATGACATATTATTTTAATAAAAATGACAGATATGTTATGGAAAAGATAAAAAAATAATCAAAATGAAAAAATAATGGAAAATGAAAGAGGATTTTAACTCTTGAATTTATACTCATTCAGATCCACCTTAAGGGGATTGGATTTGTCTTTTGGTGAGAAAAAAGGATCCTTAATGTGAGGGAGGATGTTTATATGAGTATTGGATATTTATTTAACAGTATTCAAGGCTTAAGAAGTGTGAGGAGAAGTACTGGTGATGATTGGAATTTATAGTGGATGAGAGAGGTGTATTTAAAATATTTTATTCATTTCGTTATTATTTTAGATTAATAATATGAATTGTTTGAGAAGTATAAAAAATATTCAAATTATTATAATTATTTGTAAATTATTGTGATTTCATAATCAAATACTCATGGAATAGAGTATTTAATTTAAAATGTAAATATATCGAAAATTACTGTATTTTCCTATTCAGCAAAAATTCAACTATTTTAGAAAAATTCCAAAAATTAACTAAACAATTTATAGATATTTGAAATTAAAAAATGGACTCAAATTTAAGAAAATTATTTTATAAATGTTAGAACATTTATTTTTAATTAAAATATTCATTTATTTTCAGAATACAAATTTTAAAATTATAATAGATTTTACGGCACATTAAACTACTAACAAATGGAACATAATTTTATTTTATAATTATAAGACAAAAAATTATTAATTGATAAATCAATTTTAGGAAAATATATTTTATTTGAAATTAATATTTTATTTATAAAATTTTAAACATACACTTGTTTTTCACAAAAATACCAATACTTAATTTATCATTTAAAAAAATTATTTACTAATTCTGTGATATAAATATAATAATTATTCATTTATAAAATTTTAAAAAATTAATTATAATTTAATAGAATAATTTTCTATTCAAATCATAAATATACTATAAATATAGCTAAAATGACAATTTTATAAAAATTATAATTTTTCAGTATTCACTATAAAATATGTATTTTCAGTAAAATACACAAACTTCACACTAATATTATTTTGAAATAATGATATAAAAAATGAAAAAAATAAATATATTTAATGGAAATGTCAAGAATTAATTATAAAACTATTGCACCATTAAAATATTTTAAAGAATACTTTAGACGAATATTGACTTTTAATGCATAAAATTTGATACATTCTTATATTACCTCTAGAGAATTATTTAGATGAATGTTAAAAAATGATTCAAAATATAATATATAAATTTACTTAATGCTATTCATTCAAGTCTATTTAATGGCTAGGTTATAATGGTAAATTAAAAATACTGATATTTAGTTGTATATCATTATTAATTTTAGTTTGGTGTTGTGTGAAACCAATGTTATCAAGAAAATTAAATTAGAAAATATTTAAATAAAAAACTTTTGGTGTGTTAAATTATCCCCTCCTTTATTATAATGTGTCCTCACAATTTTAAATTGTACATCAAAAAATAAAAGTATGGTGCTTCAAAATTCTTTTGTGGGAAACCCATATTAGTTGTAGGGTGAAAATAGAACCTCATAAAAATAGGGAAAAGGAAAATGGATGGTCAGCATAAAACTACATATTTTGGTAGTAAATCATTAATGGAATGTGATAACATGGACATAGAAGAGGAATCTGACTATCATGTTCTGATTTAGTGTGATTGAAAACATAGTCATTAGAAAACTACCCACCATAGAAACATTAATATTTTAACGGCTAAAAGATTATTAATTTTTTAGAATTAAAAGTAAATAGATAATGTTATTATTTCAAAGTATTATTCAAAAGGTTGAGGGATCATTTAATATTCAGATAAATACTTTATAGAAAAATATTTCTTGATTAGTTTCCAGGACATTACCATAATCTTGTCCTTTGGTTTAGCTTCAATCTATTTTCACTTCATCCCTTACAACTGGTAATGAATGTTCAAGATGAATTTTTCAATTCCAGAAAAATTATAAAGAATAATATGGTCTTCAATTCATTACTTCAACCATTAAGTGTTTATATAATCTAATAAGTATATTATATTTTATCAACGAATAATAATTTCAAATGTTTATCTTGATTAAAACCACAAGTAGTTAATCATAAGAATCATCAAAATCATGTCTTTCCACTTTCGAAAACCCAAAATCTAGAAGGAAGGATACCAAATAAACTATAAATAATATTATAAAAATAGTGTCTCTCATAATCCATCATTTGAAATATATTATTAGCATAATCCCCTTTAAACATTTATGAAAAATGAATTCTTCCGCGAGTAATATCTCATATCGCCCATAAATCTAATCATCTAATAAATACAGAAAAAAATACCATATTATAAATAACAACCACCATGGTCACCGATACTGACCCATAAACATATATTTAATATTATCTCAATACAAAGAACATATTAGGGTTATATTTTTTAAGTCATGGGTTTTCAAGAAGATGAAATTTCAAGAGAAACACTTCTCTATAATACTGGTTCTATTTTTCACATGCTTCAAATTCTTTAAAAACATGTAATGTAGTAAAATCCATATACATATCATGATTCTTATAAAAAAAGTATTATTTATTAAATACTTAAATTACATAATTATTTAACAAAAAACAAGTATATTAATCATTTCCCTCTGTTTATTGCATTAACATATTCTTGAACATGATCCATTATACTCTTTTTATGTATATTCCGTTGAAGATTGAAGAATTAATTTGTGATGATTCCAATTTTATTGCAGATTAAGTACTAAACATATTAAAAATATTGTCTTCCAATACAAGAATTATCATTAAGGACTTTTTATCCACAATTTAAGAAACAAAATTACACATAATAATGTACCAAGCTATTGCCTAACATAATCATCACATGTTGGAAACTATATATTTACCTTCATCAAGTTATTTAAAATTTTCCCATTTTTAATATTCTTCCCATGATTCCATTTTAAGCCAAAATACTTGGATAATTCACTCTCAATCTTCTTATAACATGATATAATTTCCACATATGATGAGAATATTTGTGAGACCACTTCCCTTCGAAAGAAAATCTTATACCCATTTAAAAAGAAGTCATTCTTTTTCTTTGTATTATGTGCATTGATGTGGTTTAAATTACATCCACTAGGTTCCATTTATAAACAATTTAGTACATTATATTATATCATAACATTATGAAACGTTATGTATAAACCCAAAAATAGTAAAATAAATAAAATAAATTGAAAAATTTATGCGTAGCTCATCTGATAATTTTAAATATGGTTTCTTAGGGGAAATGTTTACTATAAAATCATTCATAATGTTTTATTATAAAAAATTGAATTATCCTAAGCATATCCCCCCCGGTGTGTCAAACCATGTGTGAAATAAGTAACATTTTCTTGTGTGAGGTTATGATGTGTCAGTCATGGAACACCTTGTTGTAGTTGTTACACATAATTATATCTATTCCTGAACTAAATCCACTTTTAGTATCTAGATAGGGATGTATTGTAAAAATACCCACATAATCTGTACCTTAACAAAATTCGATGTTGTTGTTCTATGCATATCCTCAAAATATATCTTAGGGTTTTATTCTTTAATATATGTTTTCTAAATCAAGCCTATATGTTTCATACTAAACTTCATCTGATACAAACTGTAATGACTCCAACCATAGAATCCCTGATCCGATTTTTTACTTTATTACATTGGTATTTATACATGACTCGATTTCCAAAGTATTGATCAATGTAATGGTTTTAGATGCCAGATTACATAAGAGAACATTACATTACATTTTATAACATAAAATAAAAAGTATAATTCATTGAAAACACCAAAATTTTCCTATATGAACAATACATATCAGTCATTATATACATATAGACATCGGAGGAAAAGTAAAATATACATGGTGAGATCATATGCTCAGTAAGCATAAGTAATACAACAGAATCTATCATAAATAGGCATAAAAGATAATAGAAATGTGATTAACTGAAACACATTCCATTTAACCATTTATCTGATCATAATTTGGATGGAATAAAAACCGACTGAATGATGTCATATAAATAATCATATGTGAGTGAAACATAACCACATATACTCTACTAGTTGAATAATCATATGGATTATCGATTAATAATATCCTAATGACTGAATGCATAATGTCAGCCATCATAAACATAACAACAATTCCATGGTTATGAATATTATAAAAATGTGTAAGTATTTTGAAAAATCTCAGTCTAGTTTGTCACATATGACCAAACGATTCATTGAGGGGCTATAGTGGGCCCCTCTAATCACTTACTATGTCCAATTCATTTCAAATATATAAAATAATTGATTTAAAAATACATATTTAAATAAAAGTGTCTCATTGAACTTTGAAATATTTGAATAATTACCATAGATGAAAAAACTCTAATAAAATATTTTAAAAATTATTGAGATAAATATCATTTTACGTTGAAAAGATGTTTTCCTTTGGAAAATAATTCTTTATTTCCCATAAAATAAGAATATAAACATGATTATACAAGAATAGATAAGTTAAGGACAATTAAATTATGTTTTAGGTATAAATGATGTTTAACTGATGTGAAAACATTTAAAAATAGTTTTTTGAATCCTTAGTAATGGGCCACATCAGTCCAGTGAAAAGAAAAAATAGGAGTCATTAAAACAGAAAAAGTAATAATTGTTTGTATGTCTAGGAAAAAATAAAGAAATTTTTCATGAGAAAATTTTAATTTTATATAAATGAATGTTTCTTAGGAATATTATTGATAATACTATCAAATCGGTAAGAAATAGGGAAGTTCCCTTTAATAAGGCTTTCTTACTAGGAGGTATTAAAAAAGGAACCATGAAAAACATGTATTTCCAATCAAATAAAGATGTAATGATGTGGATAAATTATTTTTAAAGATATATAATTAATTTAAAATATGTATATAAAAATTTATAATAATTTCATTGGTGATGATTTAGATAAGGCAAAACTCAAATGAAAAATGGAGGTTCAGGGAGAATATCTTACCACTTTGTAAATTCACAAACCGTATGGTCTATAAAATTAATAATACTCAAATGAATATTTAATACCATGAATATAAATATATTAATGATATTATATATGAATGGTTAGTATACATAAACCCATCACAACAAATAGTTGTGAATAAGGCGTATCTTATATAAATAAAGTTGAGTTGAAAAAACTCTTACCTTATGTCTGAATGTGTTCTTCACATGATCTTAATGTCTTGGATAAACAGATTAAATAAAAAAAATTATTTATTTCAAAAAAAATATACTATTACCCACGTTACTTTTATTTTATTGAGTTCATTTATGACTTTTTTGATGAGCTATAAAATGGAATTTTATTATTTGGGAGTGTTTGTTTCCTGGGTTTTCATGATTGGTTCAATTTTATACATGTATGAATGATCATTTGAAATGAGAATAAATATCCAGAATTAAAATTATATGATATTATAGAAATTATATAATATTAAATGGTTATATATTTCATCCAGTAATATGGTATGAAAATTAACAATTAGAAAAAACATTAGGGATACCTGTTTGGATTATTTTGGTGGTTTTTGATCATCATGCAATAGATTTGTGTTATAAATTAATAATATAAACATATAAAATTTATAAGACATTAAATAATTTTTATGATACCTATTAATTTATTTTTTATCTATATAGGGTTTTATGAAACTCTTTGAAGTCCAAATTGGATAAAACATGTAATCAACAAAGGTTGTGAACCAGCGCCTCACTTACGATGTTATCATTTTTACAATAAAGGGGGAAGAGAATTGATTTGATGGAGTATATACCATTATCACAAAAAATTTCATGTACATATAATATAAAATAGTTATCATTCTTATTTTCACATATTCAGTATGGAAATAATAATAAATGAAAAGAAATTTAAAATAAAATAATGGAAAATGAAAGAGGATTTTATGTCTTGAATTTCTTCTCCTTGAGATACTCCTTAAGGGGATTGGGATTGAAATTGGGTGAGACCAAAGGATCCTAGACATGGGGAAGAGTATTGGATAGGAATAAGAAAATATTCTTAGATTAATATGGGTGAGCATAAGTGGTGGTGATGGTGGTATTTATAGTGGAGTAGATGGGTGCTTTTTCAATGTTTTATTAATTTGATTATTATTTTGGATCGAGTCTATTAATATTTTGAGAATAATAAAAAAATATATTAAAAAAATTAATTTCAGTCAGATATCATGTTGATTTTGTTATCAATTCATCATGGAATATTTTATTTAACATATATTATATATATAATGTAATTTACCGTATTTCATTATTCATAACAATTCAACTATTTTAGAAAAAACCAAAAAATTCACCCTAACTACTTTTTAAGGCGTATAATTAGAAAATTTAATCCATTATATAAATATAATTTTCAAATACGAGAAAATAATTTTTTAATTAAAAAGAACATTTTTTCAGAAAAGTACCAATTTTAAAATTATAACTAATTTTATGGAACATTAAACTACAAAAAAAACCAGCAAGGGAAGAGAAACCTTATATTAGCACTAAAAAGAAGCGCTGAAAAAGAAACCTTGTATCAGTGCTAAAATTTTAGTGCTGATACAGGGTAACCTTTATCAGCGCTAATAAAGAACTGAAAAAGAGTCACTTTATCAGTGCTAAAAAATCATTGATAAAGAAGACCTGTGTCGGCGCTAAAATTTTAGCGCCCATACAGGAAGGATTTATCAGCAATTTTTTAGCACTGATAAACTCATATTCCCCTATTTTATAAAATCGGTCGCACAATGTCCTCGTTTTATCACGAACTAAAGCTCTCATGGTATTTGAAACCCTATGACTCCCCTCTGCTGTCCCCTGAGCCTTGCGTTTACGGACCTTCGCCGCCCTAGATCTTCGCGTTGCCGGACCTCCACCGCCCTCTATCTTGGCATTGTCGGACCTCCTCCACTTTCGATCTTGCATTGTCAGACCGCATCCGCCCTCAATATTCGTGTTTCCGGACCAGGTGTGCAATGTTTTTTTGGTCCCCTATTACACAAACTCCTCTATAAACTATAGTAAATTAATCCCAAGGATTTGATATATCTCCTCGATGTGTTTCTGTTATGAAAGTGTAATACCAATGGTGTTATAGTTATACTTCAATGTAGGCTGGATGATTATAATATTCCTATTGACTCATTCCTTTAATCGGTAGTCTTTGATATTTAATCCAAACGTGTCTTAAGAAACCATAATAAGAATGAATTCAATCATATGTTCCTAATATATGTCATTTCCTCAATTCTATGGCATGTTTTCTTTGATATTATTGAATTGTATCCTCCCAAGACATCCTCTGTCTAGGAGAATCTCAAATATTTCTCTAGGATTCATCCCTCCCACTAACTGCTCAACACACATCAAGTGTCTAGTGTAAAATTTATTTATATTATATGTAACAACAAAAATAATATGAATCATGGGTATTATTCCACCAATTTTCAATCTTCTCTCATAAATATTATGGTTGCAATAAAAAATGTTAAATCCCTTCAAAATGTTCATTATAATAACACTATTGTTGACATTTTGGTTCTTAAATTTTTTTTAATTATAGGTAATTTATGTCCTCCTTCTGAACCATTTGTTGTTATATAAATTCCCTCATTTCTAGGATTAATCCAATGCAACTTGGATAGGGCATGAAGAGGGAATCTAGGACCTTTGGGATTTGGAGTAGTCTTTAGGAATCAAAATGAAAATTTCCTGGGATGTCTTTGTAGACCATGTGGAGTTTCCACATCTATTAATGTTGAAATTATTGGCACACTCAATGTAGTTAAAATAGATTGTAAATGATTTTAGAACTAAATGTGTATTGAATGTGACTCTAATATGATCATGTAGTCGATTAGAAATGGTTATATTCATCCTTTATGAAAAATGGATGTTAGGTTGATCAAATTCTTGGAAACTCATTCATACCTGAACTACATCATCACACATTCATACAATTAATTCTACGTGGTTGATAGTGTTTAAAATAATTGGGTGAATGTTAATCACTTCCTTTAGACTAATTAATTACCAAATGTTTTTTTCTTTTATTTATATATATTTTTGGAACAATTCTAAAAAATTACAATATTGACCTTAAATTTTCCCATGTCTCCTTATTTTTTGGAAAGGAAGAAGGGTTATGTATAGTGGAGGTTCTACATAGTAATATTCATTTAAGGGTTGGTCTTGGACTTGATCTTTTTCATTTTTATCTGCTTCTAGTTTGTTTTCTTTATCAGCTTTGTGTGGCCTCTCATTGCTGGATTTTTTGATGACTATGGAAAGTGATTAAAGTTCTTCAATCCGATTTTTATCTATTTTTATGTCTACTTAAATACTATCTCATTTTCACTATGAAAAACAACATATTTTTCTTATTGTCTTCTATGTGCTTTAGTTTTACTAGGTAGTGTACCCAGTAGTCTATCCAATAAAATCTTAGAGATATTCCATACTTTGTGATTGGGTATTCAGAGAGAATCCATTTGATTATGCATCTATATTTATTTTTTATTCATTGTCTAGTCAACTTTTTTGATGAATGAGATAAGAATATTTTCAAGATTTCACTATTGATTTGGGGATTTTTGTGGCTTCCTCATCATATCTTGCTGAAATTTTTGCTGATGAGGGGTGAAAATGATGAGATTTAGTGGGGAATGGTTTTTGTGTGAATGTTTTTTGTGGTTGAGGAGATGGATTATGAGGTGGGAACCCATGTCTTTTCCAATATTTTATTGATAGAAACCCCAATTTGTTTTTTTGTTTTGAATTCGTATCAGTGGGTAGAAAGGTTTCTGAAATTATTTTGGTTGTTTATTGTAATTAACATAATTACAATCCCATATTAGGATTTCCTCAATTCCTTCTTTTAACTCTTGGTTTGGGTGTGGTCCTCCACTCATTTCAGATTATTTAGTGGACTATATTACCATCATGTAGTCAATCAATGAAAACATAATGAACCATGTCATTCCATAATTTATGCCACCTAAATGCCATGATAAAGGCCATAAAAGAAAACAACTAAATTAGTGAATAAATTAAATGCTCCCATATTCATTCTGAACCGCATGCTCAGTCCCCAATCTAAGCTCAAAACCCAAAAATAAAGTTGTTAAAAATCAGGAGTAAATCCCCTTTCCCTTGTCCATACCTATATCCATGATGACTGCTTGGGTAACAAGTAGATGTAACATTATTGATTATTATTATGTTATGACAGGGGTGATTTGAGGAAACTATAATGAATCTAAAGTAATTATATTTAATGAATTCCATATTTTAGGGATTATGAGAATCCTTTCTTTACTTATAGAGTTCGCTACAGGTTTTCATCCATATATATTTTAGGTTTGTGTGGTATAAATGGATGGACTAGTTGACCATAGAAGGGTGGACCCAATAGAGGAGGATGCGCCATTGAGGATGATGCCATGTAAGTTTTACTATCTATGACACAAGTTATTATGCCTGTGAACCCCTTTGTGTTTGAAAACTGAGTTGATTTTGATGGGGGGTCTATCCTGGTTCTGTTGATTTGCAAATCATTATTGGAAACGGTGAGGCTCTATTAATCTCTTTTTTATATGAAATTTTTTCTCTTCTACTTTATTTGGATGTCTTGATTTGTGTACTTTAACCATAAATACTATTATTTGAGATTCAAATAGGATGAAGATGAATAAATATTGGATGGAAGCTAATCCTTTAACAATAGAGTACGAGAATGGAGTGAAAGAGCTCATCAAGTTTGCAAAGGATTATGCAAAGGATCATTCTCAAATCCTTTGTCCATGTTTACATTGTTGTTAATCTAGACTACTTACTCTATATGTGTTAGAAGAAGATTTGATATATCATGGAATAGATTAGAGTTATAAATGTTTGAATAAACACAGAGAAAAGGAGAATGTAGCTATTGGATGGGATAAAACAACATTTTATGGATCATCAGATATGAATACAAATATGGATAATAAAAAATTCAGTATGGAAGATGTGATTACAAATTTACATGATGATGAATATCGTATTGAGTAAATGACAATGTCAATTGAAAATGAACTCTGCGATTTCCCAATGGTGTTTGAGAAGCCAAAGAGTTGTGCAAAGACGCCAGTGTATGCTGGTTGTACTAAATATACAACATTTTCAGTTATAATGAAGTTGTATAAATTAAAAGCAGGCAATGGATGGAGTGATGTCAGTTTTACGGAACTACTTTCTATCTTGAATGACATGCTCTCGGAAGATAATCAGTTGCCAGGCCTGGCATATGAAGCTAAACGAATGGTACACTCAATGGGTATTATTTCTGAAAGAATACGTGCCTACCCGTAAGACTGTATATTGTTTTGTACAGAGAATAAATCACCTAAATTATTCCCAATGTGTGGTTCTTCAAGATACAAGAAAGATGAATCCAATCCTATGAATGTTTTATGCTACATTCAAGTCATTCCAAGGTTTAGGCGTCGATATGGATGGGAAGAAACTGCAAGAAAATTTTCAGGGAATGCAACTAAAATAAATAATGATTGGAAATTACACCATCTATCCAACTCTCCTCAATGGAAGAAAATTGATCATGAGTATCCTGAATCTGAAAAAGAGATGAGAAACGTTTGTCTTGTGTTATCTACAGATGGAGTGAATCATTATTGGTTTTCAAACTAGCACTCATATAACATGGCCTGTTATGTTGGTAAATTATAACTTGCAAACCTGGTTATGCATGAAGAGGAAATTCATCATGTTATCGATTCTTATATCAGGACCAAAAAAACAGGTAACGATATTTAATTTTATCTGTATCCTTTGATCGAGGATTTTATGTTATTGTGGGATTTTGGTGTTATGTTGTATGATTCTTAAAAAAGATAGCACTTCACGTTGAGAGAGATGTTTTATGGTAAAATAAATGATTTCCTTGCTTATGGAAATTTGTCAGTCTATAGAATTAATGGAACTCAAGGGTGTCCCATGTGTGAAAATGATACAAAATCAATTAGGATGAAACATTCATCTAAATTTGTCTTTCTAGGACATCTTAGATTTCTACCTCATAGGCATAAGTACCGATCTTGGACAACATCGTTTAATGGATGTTCAAAACAACGTGAAACACCGTCTCCACTAATAGGGGATCAGCTGTTTGAGAAATTAATAGATATGAACACTGTTTTTGTTAAACCATTTTTGAAAAAACATATGAAAATCAGTTCGAAAAAGAGATCTGTATTTTTGAATTTCCTTACTGGAATTGTTTGTATGTGACACATTTTCTTGATGTGATGCATGTGGAAAAAATTTATATGATAGTGTTATCAGAACTTTTCTAAATGCCCCAGGAAAAACAAAGGATAGAATTAAGGCATTGTTGGACATGGTTGACATGGGAATATGAGAAGAGTTGGCTCTCGTGAATGGTGAAAATAATTTTTTTCATTTTTCAGTTACTTATACTATTTCTTGGGTGGAGAGATATCATTTTTCAACGTCTTCAATGATGTAAAGGTTCTAGAGGGGTATTCATAAAATATCAAGAACATTGTGTCAATGAATGATTTGAAGTTAAAAGGGTTGAAATCACATGACTTTTATGTTTTGATAAATGATATAATTCCTATAGCTTTACGTTTCATTTTTCCCAAGAATGTTTGTCATATCTTAACCAAACATTGTTTCATTTTTCATAGCTATATGTAGAAAATTTTTAGACCCGGTGAAATTTCCCAACTATGGAAAAAGAAATTGCCATCAAATTATGTGAATTAAAAATGAACATCCCATCAACATTCTATGATTTGATGGTTCATTTGATGATTCACTTGGTGAGAGAGATTCAACATTGTGGTCCTGTGCACTATAGATGGATGTATCTTGTTGAATGGTATATGATGATTTTGAAAGGGTATGTCCAAAATCAAATTCTTCCAGAGGGTTGTATAGTGGAGCAATATATTGTTGGGGAAGCCATTGAATTCTGTACCAAATACCTATCTGATGTGGAAAGCATGGTCTCCTGAAATCTTGTCACACATGACGCATTGAGGGTGAAGGAATTTTTGTAAGAGAAGTTGTTAAAATCCGTATTAAAGATCGGGAGCAGACCCACCGTTATGTTTTGCATAACTATTGGGAGGTTGATCTATATATTGAAACTCACAATGAAATTCTTAGGCAATTGAATCCATCAAGGGGTGGAAAATGGTTATCAAATACACATAATCACCAGTTTATAGGATGGTTTTATGACCATATTTTTAAGTAGTTAGATGAAAGTATAAATTCAATTTCAGAATGACTTCGATGGCTAGCCACTGATATAATGTGTATGTATTATCTTACAGTGGTTATGTAATTAATGGTTATACATTCTATACAGATGAACATGGTGAAGATAGTACCATGAATGATCGTAGAATTACACTAGTGTCTTAAGTGATGCTTGTTTCTGGTTGTAAGGATAGAAATCCAATTTATAAAAATATGTAATACATTGGCATTATCAGACTAATATGGGAGTGGGATTATACGACATTTAAATTTCTAATTTTTCAATGAAAATTTGTTGATAACAATAGTGGTGTTCAAATAGATGAATGAGGATTTTTGAAAGTTGATTTTTGTAAAGAAGGGTACAAAGATGAACAATTTATAATTTCATGACAAGCGGTACAAGTTTTTTATGTAACAGATCCCACAAACTGAAGGTGGCCAATTGTTCTATTATCGTCCAAAACTACTGAATGTTCTGATGAAAATTCAGTTGAGGACGATCCTTTTAGTGGTACGTCGTAATCATTTCGTAGTGGTCCCAATGTAGATAATGTTTTTTATGTTAGAGGAGACCAAAATGAATGGATTTGGATAATTGATAGAGGTGTCAAATCCCTTCATCCTTTGAAAAAAAGAAATATATTTCAATAAACAGGTTATATTTTCTATGTAATATAGATCATTTAATCTCATATTATTATATAATCATTACTAAATTTATGTAATATAAAATAACAGTTCAACCACTTTTGAAGATAATGACTTCTACACATTATGGTTCTCTTAACCTTGAGGCTGAACAAGTTTTCAACCTATTGCTGTTGCGGCTGGTACTGCTCCTTCTGCTCATTCTATTGCTCCTGCTGTAACCGCTGCTGCTCCTACTACTGCTCCTGCTGCTGCTCCTACTGCTGCTCCTGTTGCGGCTCCTACTGCTCCATTTGTGGCGGCTGCTGCTCATACTACTATGACTCTTGCTTCTCCTAGTGTTGAGTTCCGACAACCATCAGAACATTCCACAACTATTATATTATATTAACATATATATGATCTTTATATCGATGAAATGGTCGACAATGAAGGACCGACGTCACAGAAAAATCAGGTGCATCATAGTTTGATGGTGTTATCCAATGATCTTAATGAAAAAAACAATGGAATCAAATTTGATGCCGGATGGAATTCACAAGGCCATAATGTGAATCCCAATAAGGCTATGTTTAGTAGTTACATTGGAGTTGTCACTCAGCAACGCAGGCCGATTGACATATTCATGGAACCATGTAGTATCATGGATGAAGACTGTGATCTGGGAAGAAATTACTGTAATATTAGGTATTTATTTCTTTAACTTACTAGATGGTAAAACAATGAAACAATGTATTACTCTTCTCAATATCTGATAGAGTACCATTATAGTAGATGATTCACACAAGGATTATGTACTAAGGCTTGCAAGAAGGATTAATCGAGGTTTTCACACTAATTTAACAAGAGGTCACCTGAAATATTACAAAGGAAATATAAACCCGCACCCACCCATTGTCTACACTCACCTAATATCCCAAGAAGCATGGGATGCATTTATTGGGAGCTGTGGGGATAAGAAGTTTCAGGTACATTGTGGGTGATAAAATGTTGTTTGAGGATTCATGTATTCATCACTTTGATTGTCAATATTTCATTTAAGGAAAAAAATTCTATACTAAAAATAAGGAACATGCATCAAATCCAACATAACCCAATCGTAAAAAAATGATTGGGTACAGTTCACTAGAAAAGAAAATATAAAGTATTTTAAATTTATAGTAATATTGTTAGGTTCCAATAAACAAAATAATAATAATCTTTCTATGTTTATATGTAGATTGATGAGTCTAAAACCAAATAAACATCCATCCCATGTCATGTGATATGAAAGGAGGCATGTGTGAATAAGGAAGGGAAGCTAGTAGATGAGAACACAAAAAAGTGTGGGAAATATGTGTATGTATGACACGACAATAAAATGATTTGTTTTAAATTTATATTATATAAAAATAATTAGCGATTTTACTATATTCAATAGTCACATGAATCAGTTACTCCTGTAGAGGATACAGACCAATTATTGATGGCTTTGAAGAAGCCTGAAAAATATGGTAGTATCAGAGGTGCGGGGTTTGGGGTGACACCCTGAGTATATTTTGAGAAGAAAAAAAATATAGATAAAAATTTTGAACAAATGAGTGAAAAAATATCAACCCTTAAAGAATGATTTCAAAGGAAGGGATACTTTATAGAAAATTTTATGGGTGGGAATCAATGAGAAGACACAACTCAGGAATAACCAGCGTGTGAATATCCTGCCCCACCACCACTACCTTTGAGATGAGCCATTCCCCACAATGATCTATCTTAGTTGTGTTAATAAATAATCTTATAGTTGTTCCCATGAAATTTGAATCAGACAAACATTGAAACTTTTTATGTACTGATCTTCTACAGGGTGATATTGATTGTGATTTATATCTATCAACACCCACCTATCACCTTATTGTGAGGGCTACAATGTTCAATATCCAAGATTCCACAGTATATAATAGACCACTTCTGAACGATCATCTAATAGTGATGATTACTGTAGCTAACAAGGTAAATGAAGAGCTACCTATTCAACTTTATGACAATGATATTCATATATTTGAAAAGGATATTGGGACAATCATTACATGTCCTTCACAACATGTAAGAGTAGATGAAAACAAAGAGGTATTTATTTCCTTTTTTTACAAGCTAAACCATTAACAATTAATGAAAAAAGGGTCTGATCTAATGATTGTTATTATAAATGGAGAAAGGGAAGGGGGTGAAAAACGTCGGCTCAAAACCATCTAAAGGATCGACGAACCAATCCCATGGAGCTACTGAAAGAACAATAACACCAACAGTTCTCTATCGACATTTACTATCATTGAAGACTAATGTTGATACGAAGCTAAAAGATGGTATTAGTCATATTGAGGTTTTTGAGAACTATATATATGGAGTGGAAATTCAATATTTCATTTCTGATAAAAATGTAAATTAGATCATTGAAAACATTTGGATAGGAATCACAGTTGTAAATATATATATGAGGTATATTTTCATGAATTGATTTTCAAAAAGCTGATCTAATGTGAAAATTATGACTATATATATTTTATATTGTTGACAGATACATTTATGAAAAACAGTTGATGGAATTTTCCTATGATCCCAGATTTGGACTCATTAGTCCTCATACCACATCAACACACCTAACAAAATTATAGGCATCAAGAAAGGATGAAATTGTGAAAGGCTTGCTGAAAACATGAGAATGCAATATTACAGATGACATACTCTTCATAATACCAACCATGAAGGGGTAAAACTCTACGATTAAATCATATCAATTATATGTTCACGTCTTTTATTACTAATTGCATTTTGTGTTTTTAGGCAACATTGGTTTAAAATTTCGGTGAACTTGGATACTCGAAAAATTTATTTTCTGGAATCAAATAAAGGATATCCATCAAACCTATCACACATGAAGGAGTTTGTGAATTTGTAAGACACTACATCCTATGTTTTAGGTATAATCATAAAGTAATATAATTTATATTATCTTTTACTGAGGATTATATGATGATAGGGAGGTGTATCATTATTATCAAAAAAGGAATGAGGACGGGGTCTAAGCATAAGAAGGCGAGCAAGTACTACGTC
Organism: Viscum album; assembly: GCA_963277665.1. NCBI lineage: Eukaryota > Viridiplantae > Streptophyta > Magnoliopsida > Santalales > Viscaceae > Viscum > Viscum album. Next base: position 33,611,240 of record OY728159.1, read on the forward strand.
TAAAAAAATATCAGGGAATATATAAAAACATTTCACTATCCAAACACATCTCAACACAAGTTACTTAATCTCATAATGATAAATTTTTTTGCACTGTCCAAAAAAACAATAATGATTTTTGTTATTATGTTTGTAAATTTTTGAATGAGATTGATTTTCAACAACAAACTAGAATCTATAAAGAGTTATTTTCAAAAAAAAAACTACAAGTTCGATTACTTTATTTTTTAATTCATTTTTTTATATTTTGAAGTACTACTATAACTGCCAAAAATCCTCATACTCACAAATTATATAGATTCGTTCAGAAATGAGTGGGCCGCATACCTGATGTACGATTGTACACAAATAGAATGAAGATCTGACTTGGAGACATGTACAATTGGTGGTCATTTTTGGAGGGATTAATGGGATCAAAAAATGAATCATTGATGTCTGTAAGTGTTTTTAGGAAAATTTTATTTTTTATTAAATAAAACACCCTTTCTCCAATGATTCATTTTCCCATTTTAACAAATGATATGAACCACCAATATGCAAGAATGCTAAATGACTCAAAACGTCTCTCTTTTGTTTAAAATGGAAATATTTTTATGTAAAAACAAAAACTAACATACGAAAATATTACCAAACGCATTTTTATTGTGTTGATATTTCAGTAGAATGATCTATGAGTGCATTGGGCATGTGTATGAGTCATATTCTCCTCAATCCGAAGCACGGTGTGGCTAGTACAACTCAAAGGGTCTCTCTTTTGTTTAAAATAGAAAAAATGTTAAGTGAATACGACAACTGACATATTAAAATCCAACCAAATGCATTAGGATTGTCTTGGAACATTATGAGAACTACCCAGGGGTCCTTTGAGACATGTACGTGTCAACCCATCCTCAATCTGAGGCACAGTGTGGCCAGTACCACTCAAAGGGTCTGTCTTTTGTTTAAAATGGACACAATTTTTTGTGAAAAAAACTGACCTACATAAATCTGACCAAACACATTCAGATAGTTTTCATCATTTACGAGAATGATCCACGATTCCTTATTGACATGAATGATCCATTACCACATCAATTTAAGGCACGATGAGGCCACTACCCCTCAAAGGGTCTCTCTTTTGTTAAAAATGGACACAATTTTAATTGAAAACAAAAACTGACCTACAGAAATACAACCAAACACATTCTGATTGTCTTGATCCTTTAGTATAACAATCCACTTGTCCTCGGGGACGTTTATGACTCAACCCTGCCTCAATCCAAGGCACAGCGTGGCTGGCACCACTCAAAGGGTCTCTCTTTTGTTTAAAATGGACACAATTTTAAGTGAAAAAAATAATTGACCTACTGAAATCGGACCAAACTTATTTATATTGTCCTAATAATTTATAAGAATGATCCATGGGTACTTTATGACGTGAAAGAGTCAACCCCGCCTTAATCCGTGGCACGGTGTGGCCGGTACCACTCAAAGGGTCTCTCTTTTGTTTAAAATACACACAATTTTAACTGAAAACAACAACTGACCTATGTAAATCCAACGAAATGCATTCGGATTGTGTTGATCCTTTAGTAGAATGATTCACGGTCCTTGGTGATGTTTATGAGTCTACCCCGCCTTAATTAGAGGCACGGTGTGGCCGGTACCACTCAAAGGGACTCTATTGTTTAAAATGGACTCAATTTTATGTGAAAACAACAACTGACATACAAAAATCAAAACAAACACATTCTGATTGTCGTAATACATTATGATAATGATCTAGTGGTCCTTTGTGATGTGTATTAGTAAACACCTCCTCAATCCAACTAACGGTGTGGCCGGTACCACTCAAAGGGTCTCTCTTTTGTTTAAAATAGACACAATATTAAGTGAAAACATCAACTAACCTACAAAAATCTATCCAAATGCATTTGGATTGTGTGGATCCTTTAAGAGAACGATCTATGGGTCCTAGGTGGTGTGAAAGTGTCATCCCCACCTCAATCTGAGGCATGGTGTGACCGGTACCACTCAAAGGGTCTCTCTTTTGTTTAAAATGGACACAATTTTGAGTGAAAACAGCAACTGACCTACTGAAATCTGACCAAATGCATTCAGATTGTGTTGATCCATTAGAAGAACGATCAAAATGTCCTTTATGATGTTCATGAGTCATCCCTATCTCAATTTGAGGCACGGTGTGGCCGGTACCACACGAAGGGTCTCTCTTTTGTTTAAAATGGACACAATTTTATGTGAAAACGACAACTGACCTATGTAAATATGACCAAACACCTTCAGATTGTGTTGATACATTAAGAGAATGATTCAATGGTCCATATTTATGTGTACGAGTAATCCCTGCCTCAATCCAAGGCACGTTGTGGCCGGTAGCACTCAAATGGTCTCTTTTTAAAAATGGACAGATTTTTATGTGAAAACTAAAACTGACGTACGAAAATATGAACAAACACATTTGGATTGTGTTTATCCTTCAGGATAACGATACATGGGTGCATTGGGGATGTGTATGAGACAAACCCATATCAAACCGAGGCATGGTGTGGCCGGTAACACTCAAAGGGTCTCTCTTTTGTTTAAAATAGACATATTTTTAAGTGAAAACAACAACTGGCGTACACAAATCTAACCAAACACATTCGGATTGTCTTGATCCTTTATGAGAACGATATATGGGTCCTTTTTTATGTGTATGAGTCAACCCCACCCCAATCCGAGGCACAGTGTGGCCGATACCACTCAAAGGGTCTCTTTTTTTTAAATGGACACAATTTTAAGTAAAGACAACTAACCTATAGATATCTGTCCAAACACATTTTGATTGTGTTGGTCCTTTAGGAGACCAATACACTGGTCCTTCGAGACAATCCCAAGTCATCCCCACCTCAATATGAGGCACAGTGTGGCTGGTACCACTCAAAGGGTCTCTCTTATATTTAAAATGGACACAATTTTAAGTGAAAACAACAACTCACCTACAGAAATATGAACAAACACATTCTTATTATGTTTATCCTTTAGGAGAACGATCCACAGGTCCTTGGTGACTTGTACGAGTCAACCCCTCCTCAATATAGGAAAAAATGTTACTGGTACCACTCAAAGGGTCTCTCTTTGTTTTAGAATGTGCATATTTTTATGTGAAAACAACAAATGAGGTATGAAAATCCGAACAAACGCATTCGGATTGAGTTGATACTATAGGACCACAATTCATGGGTCCTTAGTGACATTTAAACGTGTGGCCGGTACCACTCAAAGGGTTTCTATTTTATTTTAAATGGACAGATTTTTAAGATAATACAAAAACTGACGTATGAAAATATGACCAAACGCATTCGGATTGTCATGAACCTTTATAAGAATGATCCAGGGGTCCTTTGTGACATGTACGAGTCAACCACGCCTAAATCGGATCCACGATGTGGCCGATACCACTCAAAGGGTCTCTCTTTTGTTTAAAATGGTCACAATTTTATGTGAAAATAACTGTCCTATGGAAATCTGACCAAACGCATTCAGATTGTGTTGATCCTTTAGGAGAACGACTCAAGGGTCTTTCGTGACGTGCACGAGTCATCCCTAACTCAATCCGAGGCAAGATGCGGCATGTACCACTCAAAGGGTCTCTCTTTTTTTTTAAAATGGAAAGATTTTTAAGTGAAAACTACAACTAATGTTAGAAAATCTGACCAAACGCATTCGGATTGTGTTGATCCCATAGGATAATGATTCAAGGGTCCTTGGGGACGTGTATGAGTGTGGTCAATACCACTCAAATGGTCTCTATTTTGTTTAAAATAGACATATTTTTAAGTGAAAACAACAACTGATGTACGAAAATCCAACCAAATGCATTCGTATTGTCTTCATTATTTATGAGAATGATCTAGGGAACCTTTGTGACGTGTACCAGTCAACCACTCCTATATTCAAGGCATGGTGTTGCTGGAACCGCTCAAAGGGTCTCTCTTTTGTTTAAAATTGACACAATTTTATATTAAAACAACTGACCTACGGAAATATGACCAAATGCATTCGGATTGTGTTGATCCATGAGGAGAACGATCCATGGGTCCTTAGTGACATGCACGAGTAATCCCCGCCCCAATCCGAGGCACGGTGTGGCCGATACTACTCAAAGGATCTCTCTTTTGTTTAAAATGAGCACAATTTTAAGTGAAAACAACAACTGACCAACGGAAATATGAACAAATTCTTTCACATTGTGTTGATTTTTTAGGAGAATGATCCATGGGTCCTTGGTGATGTGTCAGAGTCAACCTAGCCTCAATCCAAGGCACAGTGTGGCTGGTACCACTCAAAGGGTATCTTTTTTGTTTAAAATAGACACAATTTTATGTGAAAACAACAAATGACCTACGAAAATCCACCCAAACACATTCGGATTGGGTTGATAGTTTAGGTGAACGATCCATGAGTCCTTTTTGATGTTTATGAGTCAACCCCTCCCCAATCGAAGGAATGGTGTGGCCGGTACCACTCAAAGGTTCATTATTTTGTTTAAAATGGACACATTTTAAGTGAAAACAATTGACCTATAAAAATAAAAAAAAACATTATGATTGTGTTCAACCTTTATGACAAAGATCCACGTGGCGTTCATGACATGCACGAGTCATCTACACCATAATCAGAGTCACGGTGTGGCCAGTACCACTCAAAGGGTCGGTCTTTTGTTTAAAATGGACATATTTTTAAGTTAAAACATCACCTAACGCATAAAAATCCGACAAAAAACATTCATATTGTTTTTATCCTTTAGTATAATGATCCACGGGTCCTTGGTGACGTGTGTGAGTCAACTCCACCTCAATCCAAGGCATGGTGTGGCTGGTACTAGTCAAAGAATCTCTCTTTTGTTTAAAATGGACACAATTTTAAGTGAAAACAACAACTGAACTACAGAAATCCAACCAAACACATTCATATTGTGTTGATCCTTTAAGATAACTATCCACGAGTCCTTTGTGATGTGTACGAGTCATCCCAGCTTCAATCTGAGGCACGCTGTGACCAGTATCACTCAAAGGGACTCTCTTTTGTTTAGAATGGACACAATTTTAAGTGAAAACAACAACTGACCTATGGAAATCTGACAAAACACATTTGGATTGTGTTGATCCTTTTGAAGAACGATCCACGAGTCATTGGTGACTTGTACAAATCGAACCATCCACAATCTGAGGCATGGTGTGGGTGATACCACTCAAAGGGTCTCTCTTTTATTTAAAATGGGCATATTTTTAAGTGAAAACAACAAATGACATATGAAAATCTTTCAAAACACATTCGTATTGTGTAGATAATATAGGAGAGAGATCCATGTGTGACTTGGTGACATGTACGAGTCAACCTCACCTCAATCTGAGGCACAGTTTGGCCGGTACCACCCAAAGGGTATCTCTTTTGTTTAAAGTTGACACAATTTTAAGTTAAAACAACAACTAACCTAAAGAAATCTGACAAAAAACATTTGTATTTTTTGATAATTAAGGAGAAAAATCCACGGGTCCTTGGTGATGTGTAAGAGTCAACCCCGTATCAATCCGAGACACGGTGTGGCCGATACCACTCCAAGGGTATCTCTTTTGTTTAAAATTGACACAATTGTAAGTGTAAACAACAACTGACCTATGGAAATATGACCAAACAAATTCGGATTGTGTTGATCCTTTATGATAATGATACACAGGTCCTTGGTAATGTGTATGGGTCATCCCCGCCTCAATCCGAGACACGTTGTGGCCGATACCACTCAAAGGGTCTCTCTTTGATTTAAAATGGACAAAATTGTAAGTGAAAACCACAACTGACCTACAGAAATCCGACCAAAAACATTTGGATTGTATTGATCGTTTAGGATAACAATCCACGAGTCCTTAGAGACATGTAAATGACAGCCCCACATCAATCTGAGGCACGGTTCAGCCTATAACACTCAAAGGGTCTCTCTTTTGTTTAAAATGGACACTATTTTAAGTGAAAACAAAAACTAACCTATAGAAATATGAATAATCACATTCATATTGTGTTCATATTTATAATAAAGATCCATTGGTCCTTTTTGATGTGTTATAGTCAACCACTCCTTATTCCGAGGAACGGTGTGGCCGGTACCCTCAAAGGTTCTCTCTTTTGTTTAAAAGGGACACAATTTTAAGTGAAAACAACATCTGACCTACTGAAAGCAGACCAAACTCATTAGGATTGTGTTTAACCATTAGGAGAACTATTAACAGGTCCTTGGTGATGTGTACAAGTTTACCCCGCCTTAATAAAAGGCATGGGGTGGCCGATACCACTGAAAGTGTCTCTCTTTTGTTTAAAAATGACACAATTTTAATTGAAAATAACCACTGACCTACGGAAATCCAACCAAATGAATTCATATTTAGTTGATCTTATAAGAGAATTATCCATGGGTCCTTGGTGACATGTAAGAGTCAACCCATCCTCAATCCGAGTCACGGTGTGGCCGGTACCACTCAAAGGGTCTCACTTTTATTTAAAATGGACACAATTTTAAGTGAAAACAACCACATATATATGGAAATCTGACCAAACATATTCATATTGTGTTGATCCTTTAGGATAGAAATCCAAGAGTCCTTTTTTATGTATATGATTCAACCCCTCCTCAATCCGAGGCACGGTGCGGCCGGTACCACTCAAAGTGTCTCTCTTTTGATTAAAATGGACACAATTTTAATTGAAAACAACAACTGACCTATGAAAATCCAACCAAACACATTCTGATTGTCTTGATCTTCTATAATAATTATCCATGGGTCCTATGTCATGTGTTTGAGTCATCACCACATCAATCTGAGGCACAGTGTTGCTGTTACCACTCAAAGGGTCACTCTTTTGTTTAAAATGGACACAATTTTAAGTAAATACAACAACTAACCTACAGAAATCTGAACAATCCCATTTGGATTGTCAATATCAATTATAAGAATGATCCATGGGTCCTTTTTGATGTGTACGTGTCGTCCCCGCCTCAATCTGAGGCACGGTGTGTCCGGTACCACTCAAAGGGTATCTCTTTTCTTTATAATGGACATAATTTTTAGTGAAAACAACAACTGACCAACAGATTTCCAACCAAAAAATTTCGGATTGTCTTCATCATTTATATGAACAATACATGGTTCCTTTGTGACGTGTATGACTCATCCCCACCTCAATCTGATGCACGGTATGTCCGGTACCACTCAAAGGGTTTCTCTTTTGTTTAAAATGGACACAATTATAAATGAAAACAAAAACTAACCAACGGAAATCTGACCAAACACATTCAGATTGTATTGATCCTTTAGGAGAACGATCGACAAGTCCTTCGTGACATGTAAGAGTCATCCCTTCCAACCCCCTGGACCGCCCCACCCCCTCTGGACACCAACCCACCCCTAGACACCCCCACCCCACTGGACACCCCCCGACACCCTGGACACAATCTCACCCCCTGGACACCCCATAGACAACCTCCACCTGGACACCCCATAGATAGCCCCCTAACCTATCCCCATGGACACCCCCATCCCACCCTCCTGGACACCACCGCACCCCCTTGGGCAGCCCCACCAACCCCCCGGACCGTCCCCACCCCCCGACATCCCCACCCCTGGAAAGCCCCCCCCCCCAACACCCATGACACCAGCCCACCCATGGAAACCCCCATGGACACCCCCCCATGGACACCCCCCGTTTTAGACACCACCCCACCACCTGGACACCCCCACCCACCTGAACACCCCCCCCATCCTTGGAAAAACCCAACCTCCTAGACCACCCAACCCCCGTGGACATCCCTTCCCCCCCGGACACCCCCATCCCCTCGAACACCCCCTACCCACCTTTGACACCCACTCCAAACCCATGAATATCCCCCCATCTTCCAGTCATCTGAATTGAATTCTTTATGTACTTAATTTATCTGATGAATTATGTGTTAACAGTGTAGGTTTATACTTGTTGTATTGGTATACTTGGTATAATTATATTATGATTTATGTGTTAATTTTTTAAGGGTATACTTGGTATAATTATCTTATTGAGATGATGATTTTTTACAGGTGTTTCAGTGTGCTACTTCTGAATTTTTTGTAGCAGCAGACATGGTATATATCCGCGCTTTTTAACGCTCATAATGGGATCTTTTATCAGCGCTAAAGAAGTGCTAATATACTACACCTTCATTAGTTCTACAACTGTGAAGATAAAGGATTAGTTTATCAGACCTAAAGGATCACTGATAAAACACAAATTTATTAGTGCTCTTTTAGCGCTGATAAATGGTTGTTTTATGAGTGTCGTTTTAGAGTTGATAAATTCCCCATTTATCAGCGTGTTTTTTGTGTAGATAAATGATTCCTTTATCAGCGCTTATTTTGCAATGATAAAATACCCCTTTATCAGCACTCAGTAATCACTAATAAAGGAGACCGCCCCTTTAGTAGTGTCGAGCTTTACAGCGCTCCTTAGCGCTGATAAAGCCCGTTTTGAGCGCTGATAAAGACCGTTTTTGTAGTAGTGTTATAAAATTAACTTAGCTCTCATAGAATTACCTTATAATCATAAGAAATGTATTTATGAATATATTTTATAAAAATAGTTATTTTTCACTATTAAATGGATTATATATATTTTCAAAAAATACCAAAATTTATACATAAGATAATTTTGACATTCCACTTTTAAAAATGAATTTATTTTGTTTAATAATAGATATAAAACTATAAAAATTTAATTATAAATATGTTTTCCATTACATGGTGATAAAACTACATTTAGAAAAATATAGCATTTTAATACATAAAATTGGTTTAATTATTATCTTATTCCAATTAAATAATTTGGATGAATGTAATAACAATTTATTAAATTTATAATATATAAATTTCATTAATACTATTAATTCCTGCCAATTTAATGGATTTGTTATAAATTTCAATTTAAATTAACGATATCTAATTATATAACATTATTCACATGATATTGTTGTTATGTGTAACCAATGATTTCAAATAAATTAAATTAGAAAAGATACATATCAAAAAATCTAGGTGTGTTATAGTAAACATTTCTTTTATTTTTATGATACCTCTACCAAATTTAAATAGTTCTTAAATATATTATCATCTATTTTTTTATTGATTTTTTAAAATAGCTGTGATCAAAGAATCTTTTCACTCCAAACCTTTTATGATTATTATCCTTAAAAATAAATTATTTAATATTTTAAATGAAAAAATATATATTTAATAACATAAAAATTGTGAAAGTAAAACATCAAAAAATTATAACATTATATCAAATATATAATAAATATATTAATAATATTTAACTATTATTTATTGGGGAATTTAATTATTTGAAAAATTATTTATTATTATATTTTTAATGTCTTGGAAATTACATTAATTTTTTTTATTTATATAGATTAATTATTAGCCCACACACTCTGAAGAGACATGATTTCAAGGCCTAGAGAGCATGGAAAGAAATTTTGAATTTTTTATGGTACGGTCATTAAACACACAAACATGATTTTGTAACTTCTGAACCGGTGCTCAGATCAAAATTTTGCAGACGTCATACAATTCAAACGGACAGGATTCTCCTAGAATGGTATGATCATTGGCTAGAAAGGACCAACCAGAAAAGTTAAATTTTGGTCATTTCGAGAAAAATATTAAAATAACATAAACAATTATTTTATATTCATTCTCATCTGTTGAACAGCGGAAGATGTTGCTGGAGTGAGACGATGTGGCATAATAATGAGGCTCCTAAATGGCTTGTATCACACAATGTTACAGTGAAATTATGTCAGTGCATCAACGATGCAGTTTCATTAATGAAACAGCATAACGACACGACATCGTAGCAAAACTGCAATGCTACGACATGTTTTCATTAATTTTTAGGAATGTGGTAGACGGAAGAATTCAACCTGGATGAAACCCAGACAAATCTCCAACAATATTCTTCTCCAATGAAGAACTACGATGAACACAGAAAAGACATCGCTAACTTCAATGAACCTCAAATAACGAATCCAGAAGTGACAACTTCGATTCCGTGAACTCTCAAGAATGAACGCTTTAGAATCGAACACCAAAGAGGTAGGGGGTTTGATTATTTTTTCAATGTTCTTCCCCACCCTTCGTCCTCTTGAAATAATAAACACAGATCAACCCATGAATAGGTTGATCTGTGATTCGTGCATTTATGTGGGAGGGTGACCTTTCTTAACGATGTATTATTCGAGAATAAATTGATGCATGAAATGGTTGATCTTTAAAACTAGAACATAACCTTTATTTAAAACTGTAAGGTTGAGGCTCTAGGCCGACAAAAACAAGGGCCAAGCACCTCCGCTAATGTGATCTTGGTGGTCACATTCTTGATGTGGTGGCAGTTCGATTCTAGGGCCTGAGCCAGGATGGTGGCGACCTGAGGGACCATTTGGCGCAGATGAGTTGGAGATCATACCACTGATGCATCTTCGGTGGCCCACTGCAGTGGCGTGGGAGGTGGATACAACGTGCTCGTTAGGGCGCTGCGGTGGGAGGAATCCACAACGGCGTGGTGATGCGTTGCTGGGCACTACTTATAGGGGTGTCCCTTGTATAATCCAACTAGAATGTGATGTGCAGTAGTCCATCAACTTCGACTGTATGTGATTTTCATTCATGAGGACCACTAGAGAAGGATGCGGCTTGCCTGCTGCGTCCCGGCCAGGCAGTGCACCACCGGTCTGCTCCTTGTCAGACCAGGCTAAGGTTGGCGGGATGTGCCCTTAGCCAAGTGGTCCACACCCTGAGCCCAGTGGGGAATGCTAGTATTGTAGCCCAGTTGGGTGGACCCGTGGCCTAGGGGGGCAGACTCACACTGACAAGCCAAACCCTCGCCCTGTGGGATGAGGGGGACTATACCGGGTTTGCGGGCCACCTGACGAGCGAGACCCTCGGCTGAACCGAACTGGTCCAGTAAGGCCTATTGTGCTTGGCCCACAAGCTAGGCTAGACCATATTGACCCTGACCAAAACTAGGTTAGATCGAGTACACCTAATTAAACCATGGTATGTTGGACCCACAGACTAGGTTGGTTGTGTTGGTCCAACCGGGCCCCATAACAACCATTCCCCTATTTACTAAAATGCTTGTTTTTCGTATAACATGTGGCCAATTGATGTTTTGTTTACGAAGTTGGGACCCTATTTATGTAATAAATATTTTGGCATTATTTTTGGAGTCTTTCATGGACGTTGAGATGAGACTAATGGCTTGATGAGCGGTTCTCCCATGTGCGCTATCTACAGAACCATACAGTTGGGTGAGACATGAAGAATTCTCAATGATGCTCTAGTGGGAAGCGACTATATGTGACCCAGTATGTCAATGGTGTGGAGTGACTCTGTGTGACTCGGTAGACCCATGGTTCTCAACAGGAGAAGTACCACAGTTTTGACAAGGTGGGAAGCAGATTTGTGTGAACTATCATACCCATGATTGGAAGAGGCTCTGTGTGACACAACATACCCCCACTACTCCATAGTGATGAGTACCACTATAGTCCATGGTTAGTGGGAAGTAGCTTTTGTGTTACCCGGTAGACCCACTTTCTCGATAGAGGTGGAGTTTTTCAGCAGCCGATGATTTTGATAATGTTACTGATGATTATTATATCACTACTATAAAGGTATACATTGTATGAGTTGTCTTGTGAATCATGATTTACTTTGAGGATTTCTCTATAATATTTACTTTTTTCGGTGCCCCTTCTATGGTTTATGTTACACACACCTGCATGGGCCCTGCCCTTGTGTGTCGTGACTCGTGATGAAGATCAGCCCTTATATAGAGACCTTGGTGGATCGGGACCCTGTGGATCCTAGTGAGAAATGACTAATTGACACTTCGACGGTGAACATGGTGGCATAGGACTTTGTGGGGCCCAGTTGGACAAGGCGAACATGATATAATAATTTGGCATCCATTAGCTTCATTACTCTTATGATCATGTTGGACTTTCCACAGATAGGCATCAGAACTCTTTTTTGAACTTTTATGTTTCAGTTTTATTGGTGGGTTTATATTCTGTCCCACTTTCATTAAGTTGTACTTTGTACTTAGTTCTATTTTAGTATTATTATTTCCCATTCAATGTGTTGGGAAATTTGTGGGAATGTGTGTGCATATAGGTACTCAGAAAAATGTCACCCACTTGCATGTTGACGCCTTCAGCGGTAGTCCCCAGCCCATATCCTTCGGGAGGCGGTCATGGGGTAGTCACAAAATGGGCCTTGGGGGATGGGTCGTGGAAAATTGGTATCAAAGAGAGGTTGGTCCTACCACAATTACATGGAGACTTTTCTTGTTTTCTAGAAACAATTTTAGGTGTTTCGAGTTTGACTTTTAGATTTTGGGAGTCTGGTGTTGGTGCGTCGACCGACGTATCCATACACCAGGCCCTTGAATTATTCATTTGAGCACAATACATGAGTAAATTGGTTCCATATGTGTCTCTTTATGTTCGTTTGAAAAAACTTCAGCTCACCAGGCATAACCTTCTGACTGTCATACATCTTAATATAACATAGGAGGCCTCAACGTGGATGAAATCCAGGGTCTCGATATGAGGTCATGAAGACAGCCCGCCTAGAGATGAGGAATTTGTTTAGGGAAAAATTATGTAAATGTCCCCACCATGTGCTGCACCAGTGAAAACACCATCTGATGGTTAGCATATACTGCCAGAAGTATCAGCAGATGATGTTTGTAGGCGTAGTGAACTACATGTGTTTCAGATACATAGACCTCCCAATTTCAGGGGACAGACATATCCTCAGGTCGTTGAGGACTGTCTAGAGGCTATGATGTGGGTCTTCTGCTTATTGAGGACATTTCCTGACCATAGGTAAATCTTGGTAGAGAGCCTTCTATCGGGTTCATTAGGGAGATGGTGTAGCTTGATAACACACACACACACACACACACATTGAGGAGACCCTTTCCTGGTCAGACTTCGAGTGGATTTTTTTGGGAAGATATTTTCCCTACGACCTTGCGCTCTGTGTAGTTTTAGGAGAAACTTAACCTTCAGTAGGGTTGAATGATGGTGGATGAGTACTCTTAGAGGTTCACAGATATTTCACACTACTCAAAATATATAGTTGAAGACTATTTCTTGAGGGATTTATCCATTGAGCAGGGAATCGGGAGGGAGATCCTGGAATCAGTGTTGTTTCTCATCATCCCTAACTAGACCAGGGAGGTCGAGTGAGCCCTTCTTGTGGAGTGAATCTTGGCGAAGCAGGCACCAATAGATAGTGCCACCAGAAATTCCTAGGGGTGGATTTTTCGGATGATATAAGACATAAAACTTTTGGGCCCCAGTGGTCCAGGTATTTTAGAGGACAACCCAAGGACTTAGTGTCGGTACTGCAGAGCACCCAGTCCAGGAGGAGCCAATCGAGAGACAGGTAGTGCATCGCGTGCGGTGGGTAGGGACACGTGGCACGTGACTTCTCGACCCAACATATAGATGACCATAATTCGGTCAAGGGGATGTAGAGGCATCAATAATAGTTTGAGTGAGAAGGTCTGCAGGCCTGCCGATGTGGCAACGGAGCTGGACGAGTGGCAGGCGATGGGCGGCGGTTTGAGGTGTTACTACCACCACCCCGTTGTGGTTCACCATGACCACAGAGAGAAGACGAGCATGGGAAAGCTCAGCTCCAAACCACAGAGGAATACAACCATGGTGCTCCATTGATGATTTGAGGTATGATATGTGTTTTATTCATCTCAGCTATTGTACTTATAGACACAGGTGCTAGTCACTCCTTCCTTGACACAACAATCATTCCGATCATGGATATTCTGGTTGAGCTTTTGAATCATTCCTTATGTCTAGAGGGTCCTGCAGGAGACAACATGACAATTATATATTGGTTCCGACAGTGTGAGATCACTCTAGGAGGCAGGATCATAGGATATGATCTCCTAGTAGCAGCGTTGAGGCTTTATGATTTCAACTGATGTATGGACTGGGTATCCAAAATCCTGGCCCATATCAACTATTTTAGGCCTATAATTTTGTGTTTTATTAGATATGGAACTAGTTTTTCATTCACAAATGAGATTGAAACCCTTGCAGTATAGAATAGACTCTCTCTGAGGACGGGGTAGCCGATCACTCACCAGTTGGATAGCCTCACTCTCAGTGTAGTGGATGAGAGTATTCCTAGTTTTACAATTATGGGGGATGAGTATGAGGATGTTTTAGATGAGTATATCTTGGGACAACCCCCTCATAGCGATGTAAACAATTTTATCGACAAATAAACTAGGAAGAAACTGATATCCACACCAACTTATTAGATTTCTCATGCCGAGCTTCACGAGCTTAGTGTACGACTAGAGGAAATGAAGGAGAAGGGGTTTTGAAGGCCCAATATATCACCGTAGGCATCCTGTGTTCATTTTACAAAGAAATAAGATGAGAGTTTGAGGTTGTACATGGTCATTCGGCGCCTGAACTAGGTAACCGGGAAGAACAAGTATCTACTACCAAGAATTGAAGACTTTTCAACTAGATGATGGGAGTAAAGTGGTTATCAAAGATAGACCACAAATTAGGCTATCATCAACTATGGGTATTAGATGAATATGAACCAAATACAACCATTAGGATCCAGTACTACCACTATGAGTTCCTAGTGATTCTTTTTGGCATGACCAATTCTCCAGTAGTGTGAATGGGCCACATGAAGATGATCTTCTAGCCTTAACATGACAAGTTCATCATGATCTTCATTGATGACATCTTGATGTACTCAGCATCGGAGGAGGAGCTTGCTAGATATAACAGATAGTCTTGGAAACCCTCTGATTGCACTAGAATCACGATATTCCCTTCAAGTGCCAGTTATGGATTTGAGAGGTCCACTTTCTAAGACATGTCATCTTACAGGATGGAGATGCAGTATACCCAATGAAGATAGAGGAAATTCGTTCTATAGAGCCACCCAAGAGTGCAACTGAGGTGTGGAGCTTCTCTGGTTTGGCTGGTTATTATCAGAAGATCATTTCCAAATTTTCCATAGTAGCTTCACCATTATCATCATTGACATGGAAGGGACAACCCTTCGTGTGGAAGGAAAAATGTCATTATAGTTTCCATGACATGAGGTGGAGACTGACTACTGCCCCTATCTTAAGACTACCAAAGGAGGGAATTGGGTAAGTAGTTTACTACGACAAATCAAGGATAGGAATGAGTTGTGTCCTGATGTAGGATCAAGATTTGATCACCTACAGTTCATGATAGATGATGTAAAATGAGAATAAAAATTAATCCAATGACCTAGAGTTAGGAGCAGTGGTCTTTGCCTTAATGATGCGGTGGTACTATATGATAGGCGAGAAGTTGAAAATTTACACTAACCAGAAGAGTCTCTAGTATATCTAACCCTAGAAGGACCATAACCTGAGAACACATAGATGGATAGAGGTCCTCCAAACAACGAAATTCAGATAGTCTATATTACTGGAAAAAGGAATGTGGTGGAAGAAGTTCTGAAGAGGAGGACCAGTTTCCAACTACTGAGTGAGTAAATAGTGCAGTTAGATACAATATATATATCATTTGTGTATGATGATTGATCCACTTACCTTCGGTTGATGATTATTACTCTCATACTCTTTCAAAAATTCAAGGAGGCATGACAGGTGGATATTGATAATGAAGCTTGATGAGATCAGTTATACTTTGGATGGGATCCTGATGGATATTTGATAAGTGGGAAGAACACCATCCTTTTCAAATGGTGCCCAATAGTACTGGTGATGTTGGGGGAGGTAGTTTTGATAGACTTCCATACGTCCCCATTGGTGATACATCCAAGAGTGGCGAAGATTTACCAAGACCTTCGATGTCAGTACTAGTAGTCGTGGAATAAGAGAACAATGGCCGAGTTCATTTCACAATACCTCACTTGTCAGCAAGTGAGGGTTGATAATCAGGTCCTATCATGATTTAACCTGCCACTATAGGTACCTGAGTGGCAATGGGACGGTATCACAATAGGCTTCGTGATGGTGTTACCACATACGTACAATGGCCATGATTCCATTTGGGTGATCATCGACCGACTCATCAAGTCAACTCACCTACTACCCATTAGAGAGAAGGGACTGGTAGTGTGATTGGGATGATACTATAACCAAGAGATAGTGCGTCTTCATGGGGTTCCTATGACGATTATCTTTGATCATGATGCCCGCATTACATCCAGGTTGAGGAAGGGACAACTGGTTGCGTTCAAGACGTAGCTGTGTTTGATAATTTATTTTCATCCCGATATGGTTAGCCAGAAAAAGTGGACCGTACAAACCCTAGAGGACATGATTTGTTATTTTATACTTGAATTTTGTTCTTTTTGGGAGGGTCACCTTCCACAAGTGGAGTTTTCATATATCAATATGTACCACTCACTAGTATGTGTAGCTTTGAAGATCACCCATATGACGGGAAAACCCAAGGTGGTCAAAACTCATGGGGTTTTAGATTATTCTGGAAGCCACCAAGAAGTTGCAGATCATCTAGCAGTAAATAAATACTACACATAGTAAGCAGAAGTCTTATGCCAATAGGAGACAGTGACCCTTGGAGTTTGAGGCGGGAGACCATGTGTTCCTTCGGGTCCCCCCGCGATGTGGGTTACAAATATTTTTCCAGGGTAGAATTCTATCTTCAAGGTCCATCAGACCCTTTTTGATCCTGAGCAAAGTGGGAAAGGTGGCATACCAACTAGTCCTTCCCCCATAGATGCACTGGGTGAATGATGTTTTCCATGTGTCACAACTAAAGAGGTATGTGCATGACCTGCCACATGTCATCTAATGGGGAGAGCTCGACATTGATGATGGGGAAATGTTGGCGGAGTTCCTAGTAGAGATAGATGATCAAAAAGTGTGGATTCTATGTGGGAAGTAGAATCATATATTTTAAGTATGGTGGTAGAATGAGAATCTCTAGGAGAGAACATGGGAGATGGAGGCACAAATTCGTACTCAATACCCCCATCTGTTTTTTTGTTTTTGATTTAGCTTTCAAAAAAATAAATCCCTATGGTGTTGAGAATGTAATGTTTCTAAAAATACATGTAAATGTTTTATTTATATGAAATTATTCTGATACCACGCACTCTGATGACACATGATTATGATGCCCGGAGAGCTCTAAACAGAATTTCAAACTTTTTGAAGGTATGTTAAGTAAACACGAGAGTGAATTTTTTTTACATTTGAACTAGTGATTATATCGAAAATTCGAGGACACTGTTGAATTCAAAATGCTGGGATTTTCCTAAAATGGACTTACCTTTTCCTGTTAATGGCCGAACAAAAAATATTATATTCAGAATATTCAATAAAAATAAAATAATTACATAAAAATTTATTTTTATATTATTTCTCATCCGTTGAGTGGTAGATGGAGTCACTATAGTGTGGAGACGGGACATATTAATGAGGATCATTAAAGTCCTGTATCACGCATCATATGGATGCAATAAAGGGAGTGAAACAATTATGCTTTTTTATAAATTTAACAGCGTAACAATGTGATTTCGTAGCATTACTGAAACACTGCGACATGTCTCCTGTAATTATTTGGTACATTGGGGAGATGAAAAAAATTAAACCTTGGTGACTCTATAATGTATCTGTAATAGAATTACACTATAAATATTAATGAATAGGAACACTAGTGAGACTTCATGGACATCAAAAAACCTCAAAGAACAGATCCAAAAGTGACAACGTCGACACCATGAACTCCTGAGGAAGAATGATTCGGCATCAAACATCAAAGAGGCATGGGTTTTATTTTTTACTTCTATGATCATCCCCACTATTATTTTACGAGAAACAACAATCAAGGATCAACCCATGAGAAGGTTAATACAATATTTATCCGTTTATACTGGAGGGTGAATTCTCTTGGGGATTTATTATCTGGGATTCAGACCTTTCAAGAAATGGTTAAACCTCAATCCATGACCCACTCATATAAACCTCTAATGTAGAGGGAACATGCTGACACAAACAAGGATCTAGCACCTTTTCACATGTGTTCATAGTCGCCAAATTCTCAATGTGGAGGCATTATCATTCCTGGTCCTTAGTAGTGATGGTGGCAACCCGAGGGACCCTTTGGCGTAAACGGGTGGAGAACATGCCACTAGAGAAACACAGGTGGTCCACAGTGGCGCGCCGACAGGAACGCATTAAAGGATGGGTGACGCAACTCCAGGAACATAGTAGTGGGGGTTGCCCTCATTCAGGACACCCTGGTGGCGATGTTCTATGGCCTGTCGACCGCGACTGGAGGGGATGTGCGTCTGTTGGGCCATCTTCTGTCGGATATAGCTCGGTTGTGGTGTCTTGTCCAGGTGGTGCACCACCATTCTTCCCCCCTAATAGACCAGGCTAAGGCCATTGGGCTAGTTAAGAAGCCCAGTGAGTCGAACCCGTGACCTAACATGCCTAACTCGCCCTGGCAGGTCGGAGCCAAGCCTTCCGGGCTGGGATTTACTAGACCAGGTCTCCGGGCTATCCAGCGGCTAGAGCCTCATCCAAATTGGGTGGGGTCTAGCGAGGCCTATTTTGCAAAGCCCACTGGCCAGGCCAGACAAGATGAACCCTGACCCCAAGAATATCGGTTTGAGTTTGTCTAATTATACAATGGTATGTGGTATGCTCGGGACGGGTTGGTTTTATTAGTCCGACCGAGTCGAATCGGGCCCCGTCGCAACATGTCCCATTTTTACTACAACACACTTATCTTGAAAACTATGAATCTGTTTGATGTGATTTTTGATGAGTTGGGACCCACTTGATGATGTGGAAATTTGGAATGATTTTTGGTGTCTTTAATAGACGTTGAGATTCAATTAATGGGTTGAGGAGTAGTTTTCCGAAGTGAGCTATATACAAAACTCTATGGTTGGATGAGACCTAAAGACTGCTCTATTGTGGCCTAGTGGAATGACTCTATGTGTGACCCAGATGGCCAATGATGGGGAGAATATTTGTGTGACCTAGAAAACCCCCTATACTAGATTGGAGGGCTATGTTAGCTCATTCAGTGTGGGAAGAAGGTCTATGTGACCCTAAATTCCCATGGTAGGGAGGGGCTCTATGTGACCAAGAATACCCATCATACTCTTCAGATATATGTACCACATTTATCCAAGGTTTTTGGGAAGAGGATTCTATGTGACCTAGAAGGCCCACTCTACTCGATAGGGAGGAGTTCTCTAGCGGCCGATGAGTTTGATGATGTGACTAATGATTCTTCTATCACTATGTTAAATATATAGCTGGCGAGAGTTGTCTTGTTCTTAATGAATTACATTGGGGATTTATCTACATTATTTCCTATTTGTTTTTGAGTCCCAAATGAGTTTTGTGTTACTCACCACCGCATGGCCCCCACCAATACATGTCATGTCTCGTGAAGATGATCGACACTTCAATAGAGACCGTGGTGGATCGGGACTCGGTGGAGCCCAGTGAGACTTGACCGATCAACTCTTTGATGGTGGACTTAGTGGCCTAGGACATGGGGGGACCAAGTAGGACTAAGCATAAATGAAATAATACTTTTTCTTCCAGTAGATTCAATACTCTTACAATCAGGTGGGGTATTTTGTGGATTCCCAACAGATCTATTTTTTGTACTTTTCTTTTTCATTTCATTTTTTGGTGTTTATTCTGGCCTACAAGCATTCATATGTTCATTGTACTCAGTCTTGTATTAGTATACTTGTTTTTATCCTTTAATTTTGTTGGGACATGGATGGGATTATGCGTGAGTACAGGTGCTCAAAAAAATTGCACACTCTTGTAGGTTGATGCCATCGACTCTAGTCTCTAGCCCCTGGCCTTTGAGAGGCGGGCTTGGGGTAGTCATGGCACGGGCCCAAGAGGATAGGTTGTAATAATAATTATAAAAAAATTAATTAATTGATTATTATATAAAAACAATTTATGATTAGCCACACCTTTATCATCTCATGAATATGTTTTTATATATGTCTGTCATTGTGTATTTCATAAATATTATATTGGCATAACAAAAAAGGAAGGGAATCGTTCTATTCGCCACATATAAAAAAACATATCTTCAATGTGTGGCTTAGTTCTTGTAAACCCATATCCTATAATCAATTTTTATCTTTTAAAAGGAACCTACATCATTAACACATAAAAAATTTCTTCATATAAAAACTATTACAATTATATAAATATTCTTAAATTCTAATCGAAACCCACTGACCATTTCATAAAGTCTTAATTAATATTGTAGAAAATAATATATAATAATATCCCAGACACCCAAACATACCACATAATCACAATGAATTTTTATAAATGATGTTTTTTATTACTATGTTATATCCCTTAATATTTTAAAATAATAACATCATGGTACTAGTATAAATATATAAATATATATATTTCATAAATGAAGAAGAATTATGAATTCAAATCAATTCTCCCAATAACTAGTTAAACACTAAATGTTTGTAACCAAGTAATTACATCATAATTACTACTACATATGCATTACCAATAGAAAATTAATCATAATAAATGATAATTAATACATAAATATCTCTCCCAGCATTTCATCTTGTTTCACAAAAAAAATTCTATTAATATATCCTCTATCATCATAGTGTTCAACCTACTAGAACCAATTGGTTATAGGTTGTGTAATCTAATGTCATCCTCCACCCCAACGAACAATCATTTAACATTAATAATTTCCTAATACGTGCATTAATTAATAGTTTTCCTATCATGTGTCATTTAGATTTCTAATCATTCAAAAAGATAAAAATGTATAATAAAAATATATCATAATTATAAATGAAAAAACACAATTTATCAGGTAATAATAAATAAAAAATCATAATCCTAGAACATATAACAATATATAACATCATTACTTCTCATAAATTTCATATTTCAAATAAATAGAACATAAAATCATGAATAAAAAAATATATTAACTGATGAGAAATTTGATAAATATATTATAGGTTCAATTAATAATCTTTTAATTAATGGACAATGACAAACCATGTAATAATAATAAATCATTTTTTATATTCATGAAAAAATAATTTCATGAAAGGATAACATTCAAATCATAAAATTGAATCCAATTAATATCCCTTGAATATAATGTATAATGTATTAAAATATATTATATTTATATTATTTGACTGATAATTCAAAAACCAATCATCAACTTTTTTAGTGACATTTAATTACATTATCCATAGTGTGTGAAGTGTCTAGTGATCTGTGTCGTCACACTTATAGGCATGAATGCCTGTGAACCATTTTTTCTTATTTATCATTTCAATTTAATCTACCACTGTATATATTTAAACCTCTACACATTTATTTTGATAATGTATCTTCTTATAGGTTACAAATAAACCACATGACATACAATTTAGAAAAATAATTGAACTAATAATGCATTGTATTTTACATGGTTTGATCCCACCATTGCTATCCAATTCACACTTTATACAGTCTCTGTCTGTGGAAAAAATATCAATTATAATGATCAAGTGAATATAAAGGGAATGTAACATTCTAAACCATGGGATTATCTCCCAAAAATATTTTATAGCCTCCCAAATTTACAAAAATATTGATTGGTACATTATTTAAGAACAATCCAAATTACAATGATCCCTCCCAAAATACATAGTAAACATAACATTAAATATTCACTAGGATTTTGATACATATATTAGTATGATATTATTACACATGATATTATTTTATATCCAATATATTATTTTTTTATGGTATCACTCACACCTGTATCTTGATCACAACCCCAACTCAAAATTGTTATGTTATAGTATTGATTGAAAAATTATGAAAATTCCATAATATATTTAGTTTTCACCATGTATCATCATATCTATTGGAACAAATATTTTAAAAATGTAAATAATTTATTGATTAATATAAAACCATTAAACAATCAATAGGGGAAGGAAACCCAGGTCCTCAGATAGCCCCACTATGTTATATAATGAGTTTATATATATTTTTCTCATGGATAACACATGGAATGTTCATCAACTATATTGGAACACCCATCGTTTTTTCATATTGTGCACCCAGACATATTCATGTCACATGCTCTTATCTTCTCTCACAGTAAATGTGAAACATTGTTTTTATAATTTTGATACTCTATATAGTTATCGTAGTATATTTTAGTGCATGATGTCTATAGAATATATATAGGCCCCCATTCCAACTGTTTTTTACACCATGTGAGGAGAAAAAAGCATGACCATATTGGATTTCATAATGAATGAACCCATACCTTTGAATTTTCTTATTTTGGTTATTTTGAAATATAAACTATATGAAAAAGGATGGGAATGATGGTTATTTGTGTCTCTGAATGATTATAACCATTTTAAGTATAATATTACAAAGACACCAATAAGGCCATTATGAAGGACACTCTTCAAGGAGAACTCCGAAGAAACCATATCATGTTATCTTAGCACCCATTGTTTTAATGGTGCAATCCCAGTACATTTTTAAAAGACTAAACCTACATAACAATTTTTGTGGAACTATTCACTCATTTTTTTCATACTAGTAATCCATGGTGATAATAACCATTGATATGTTTTTATGGTAGTTCCCAGGTCGTCACCATTGAAGTTTTTCATAGTTCACTTGAACGTGAACCCATAAACCCATTCCTCTAAAGTAGGATTATATTATTGAATCTCATTGAACATGGATCCCACTCACTGAGGTCACCTACAAGGATACACAGTCACCTTGAATACCAAATAAGATCCCTTCACATAGCTCCTAAAACATTAGGTTATGTACAATTCCCTTTTCACCGTGTAATAATCTTAAATAGGGTCATCGTTCATTAAGGTCTCCAAATTGGTCAAATAAAATTACGAAAAATATATTTTCAGAATCTCTATAACCTTATCCATCCAACTATAGATACTCATTATTTCTATTATCAGTCTAATAGTAAGCTTCTATTATGTCCACATTTATGACCTCACACCTAATACAAATTAATGATCCATTAATATATGGGACCCCTTATGATTTGTATTCCCCAAATATATAAATTCATGTATAGTTACCAATAGGAATGAAGAACTGGGAATGGATACCCATGAATGTATCATAGAAATTTCTTTACAAAGAATCATTCACCCAATTTCTAATTAATCATGCTGATAATCATCTTGAAAAATGACATTATCATATTTCCCTCAACTATGAATCTCTCTATAACTTGTTATTTTAACATAAACTATGAGATATCAGGGATTTTTTCATTCAACTTTTAGTTGTGAAAACTTGGTTCTTTCCACATAAAATTCAACGGTTCATCAATGATCCATTGAATATGAATTTAAAAGGAGATTAATTTTTCATGGATTCATGCCTTTAAAAAACCACATTGTCCTTGGTCATAACAATTTTAAATTTTCAATGTATCTAATGATGAAACACTGAACAACATGGGTTTTAATTTCATCTATAAGGATATTTTGGAATCTCACATCAAGGGCCCTATTGCAACACTACAATATCCACAACACATAATGCATATCTATATGATTATAAATTTTAGAGTGCCCAGTAGATTTAAATTAAATTATATTGTAACTAACTATTTAGTGGAAATATAGAGAATTGATGGTATATATATATTTTAATAGAGTTTCATTTAAATGACCAATAACTATTATGGCCAAAGAAACATCTATAGTAACTGGGAATTATTTCATGACAATAAAATAAATCAATAAGAGACCCTTCTACCAAGAAAAAAGTCCCTATTGCATGAAATGAATTATTATCCTCAAAAACAGGAGGATAAATTCCATGAGTTTGTTGGAACATCCCAATGAACCATAGCTTTATAAATAATACTCTCAACACACTGTAATGTGAGTGGGAGAATGTCTTTGGGAACAAATTTACTAATGAAAAAGTGAATTACATTACTTTTGAATGATATTTATTGATTATGTGATCTTTCTTGTGATACTCTTGTGATGGGTTAAATATTTATGTTTTTTTCTCTTTTAGGATCACTTGTAACATCAAAATATTATCAACATATTTACCATCACATCTCATGATCAAGGGACTTGTTATGGGAAACCGTCAGACAATATATGTTACCTAACATACCAGAATAATGAAAAGGACTAACAGAATATCCTCAATAGCCATTATAAACTACAAGAAGGAAGTAAATTTTTACTAACCCATTTACCCTTGACATAGATAGTCGATTCCCCCATTCCAAATAAAAACCTTAATGACTCCATGCGACCTTGGTGGCATCAATTAAAATCCTCTAATGTATGAAGATCAGTTTGAAATTTAACAAATGAAATTCATATCAATAATATGTGCCCCTATTTCCGCATCCAATCACATTAGTATTCTATCCCCATATTACATCAACATCTATCTAAATTATGGTAAGGATGTAGATGATGAAATAAAATCCAAACATACTTCTATTCAGAGGCTGACCATGAGGGATCCCATAAGTCATCATCATGACCATCATCACACAACCCTGACTTCTAGGGAATATATTATGGTTTCTACCCTAGATATCCCATCCCCATGTATCCAAAAAAAGAAACATACAGGTAGGTCTTTCAAGTTGAAATCAACTACTTAATATTAGTAGTGGGTCTGCACCATATACCCATCAACAAAAATGAATATCATTGGAATATCTATATAGTAACCAAATAATTTTTTATGTGGGATCCTATATAAGAAGGTTACTTACTAAATTTTACATCCCAAATAATAATGTAGGTTCCTACCCAATAATATTGGATAAAGGTATTAAAAAAGAAGGTATTTAAATAGAAATCCATCGATATAATCCATTTATAGGTCTCTAATTTCATTGATAACAAAATAACAAAGGTTTATCATTCTATTTCTAAAATATCCCAATGATTTTTTTCGACAAAGGATGATGATATATTAACCATGGTATATCATTATATTGATGATATATAATTCCCAAATAATTACATAATTTCATATATATTTCGATATATAAGGTGAGACAGGTCCCAAACACAATCCATTTTATATAGTGTAATGTATATATTTTCTGAAATATATTTAAGAACACTCACCTGGTAAAATCTTTCCACTACATAAATAGTCTTTACCAGTTAAAATTTTATTATCCAACTATATAATATATAAAAAAGTATTAATATATTCAAGTGATACATCTTCCAATGTATTTACCATTACCCACCTTACTTCATATTCATGTGCATTGAAACTCTTAATTTTCCAACCCATATTTATTTTATTATTGGAAATAATGCCACAAGATCTTCTATTTTTGGTGAATTAACATTACCTTTTATGGTAAAGCAGATATCACACCATAATAAGGTCATCCCAAAAGAATAAACATGATAGATCATTAAGTACCTCATTTTAAAACTATTCATGGATGAAAACCTCAATGAAATATGAATGTCTATTACAAATGTACATCATATGACCGAAGTTGTAGAGGTACTCCCATATTCACATTGCTTGATGAGTTTATAGGTGCTACCATCAATAATTAATAAAAAAATTCATTTATGGGATCACCATGGAAATAAAGAGAGTAACGCAAAAGGTATTCTTTAGGGAATATGTTGTGGGCATACCCTCTCAGATAAATGAAACAGGAACATAATGTTCTTCCACAAAAAGGAAACCAATAAAAGGGTAAAATTATAGGCCCAACCCTGTAAAACATGATAATAACACTATATGAACCGTCTAGGTTATATTTTTTTGGATTCTTATCTTTGATAATGACATTAGGAAGCATTTAGGTACTCCCCACAATGGTAATTTTAGAATAAACAATGGAGGTACCCTATAAGTTTCTCCTTATGAAATTCCTCCTCAAAAAGGCATACATTCTCAGCATGGTTTTTATCCACATGATTAATTCATGAGGATACTTCCCTTATATTGATGAGATCTTTAGAATCTATTTCATGCTACACTAATTAACTCATCACCAGCTTGTGGTGTCAAATCCATCTCAATATGTAATTTAATGAGATGCTCATTTTCATTTATTCACCTATAGAATACACAAATGGATGTAACTAATTAAATATAAAATGATAATAATTTTATTGATAATATAATGTAGAACATAAAAAATGAAATTTCTTGTTTTAATAACTCATAATTGGGGATGGGGAAAACTCAAAAATCATTTGGTATGAGTTAGTTGAAGATAAAATATTTCTCAAATTCTCACCCGTTTCCTCTCTATAGTATGATATTATAAATACATTAATGTATTAATGAATTCCTTAACATCATCAAAACCTATCGGATAAACTACAAAATATTATTATTAGAATCCACATGATAAGGGGTACATAAATCATGTGAAGCCATTTGATTGATTGGTCCATCATGGTGAAACAATTTCTCTTTCTGTGGCCTGAAATCCAAAATTTGGAAAATAAACCAAGTGTATACACACATATTCCACATCATTTTAATGGAACTCCACCGAATTTTCATAGAAACCCTAAACCATGTACATTTCATATAGTGTTTATTATTGGTATAAATTTTGAGAACTTATCTATCATTATCTTTATTGGGTGGTTTATAATTTCAACAATGTCCACAAGATTAATCATATTTTGTGACACTATATTTTAATAATAATAAGGTATAACATTAAAGATCCTATCTTTATGGGTTATTAAATGATTTTATCTTCATTTTTTCCCTAGAACCTGAGGTAAACATATTCCTCTATTTTTCAATTCAAAAATAAAAAAAATGGTTTACGATGAGGGAGGAAAAACTCTCATTATATGAGAATAATCCTAGATAACCAAATGGAACTTTAAAATAGAAATGTATTAATTTATAATACCATAATGATAGCTTAAAATTATTTTACTTAAAGATATATCATTGTATTTTAAACATATATCACTTGAACAAGTGTATTCATTTCTTCTACATAATGGCCAGAAAAGATATTTGGGGAAATTATCCTTAAAATTTATCACTTGATGAAATCATATATGTATATGATCTATGTATTCTATTTTCCCATCCAATAAGGTCTCACCATTCTAAAATACTTTAAAATCAACACTCAATAAGAGTGATTCATTTATTATATTCTTTATCGGGTTATTATAATTAAAAAAACATGCCTCCAAATCAAGGGAAAAAACCTAGACTTATGTAATATCCTTATAAGGTAATCACCAACAAAAAATTGATTTATCTATCTCATTCTATGATAATAATTTAAATGATAAATAATTCCACAAAAACATCACCACTTTTAGTAAGATAATTTTTTGAGTTCATAGTTATGGGGGTATTTTCAGCTCCATTTATTACCATAATATCATCAAATATAGAATGGATTGTGGAAAAATTTGAAAAATTTGTACTTGAGAATATTATCTCTTCAGAAACTTGTGAAGTGAATTTTTACATACATTTCATAATGGAGGTTGGATATTTAAAGGCTGGGAGAATATTTAAAAAAATTATCCTCAAATTTTCTTGAATTTTCATTTCATATTTCTTCTTTATTATTGGGAAATATTTCAATTAATTTCATTGATGACATTATAAAAATTTCCATCCATAAAATCTTTCTTATCTCACATTGAAGATCGTGGTAGAAAGCTCCCAGGTCCATAAACATAAAAATATTCTAAAAAACTAAAATAATAATGAATTAGGATCTATAAATAATATTGTAATCATCATGTGAACTCTCCTGCTATCTCCTATAAGCAGAACTACAAACTGAAGGTTGTGCTTGTGGCCTGCAATACCATTCCTCCCTCACAGGATCTAAAGGAAAACGTTTTGGAAGGTCCTTTTCTTTATAAGCCCCAGAGGGGATCTATGGCCCTCCTCTAGCTCTGTTGGTGTTGGATCCACATCCCCTAGTGTTATTTCTAGCCACCCTTCCACACAATTGTTGATGAAGCCTCACTACAACAAATGCCGATCCTAGCGGCGGTTTTTTTCCGGTTTAGCGGCGGTTTAAACCGCCGCTATATTGTGTGGCGGCGGTTTACAAAAACCGCCGCTAAGTTTGGCGTCGGCAATCTATTAGCGGCGGTTTTTTCGATTCCGCGGCGGTTTTAGAAATGTGTCGTATGTCCGTCATTTAGCGGCGGTTTTTCTTCATTTAGCGGCGGTTATATGGGTATCTTATTTAGCGGCGGTTTTAACCGCCGCTAAATTCAGTCGTTTGATGCGCCTATTCTGCGGCGGTGAAAACCGCCGCTAAATATCAACATAATATATTTAGCGGCGGTTAAAACCGCCGCTAAATTCTGCCCAGTTCATCATTTAGCGGCGGTTAAAACCGCCGCTAACGGATTCCCGGTTATTTAGCGGCGGTTAAAACCGCCGCTAAACGTTGAACTGGAAAAAAAAATACGTTGCATCTGCTACACCACTGCCCCACTAACCAAGCACACAACCATACACCAGTTTCATAGTTCCAATTTAACTACATCAATTACCAACCACCTACATAATCATTTACCATATTTATATATTTAATTACAATCCATTATATATTCAAGACCTACATTTTTTTCAACCTAATTTAAGCAAAATTATCCAATTTATCCATCATCATTCATTTACTAGGATTTAACATTTCAAGAATTCCATAACTACTGAGTAACTAACAAGACAAGACACAATGTTATAAAATTCAAACACATCCAACCCACAATTTTTGCATCACAAATCATCACCTTATCCATAATCCAAACTCATAAAGTAACCATAACCATAATTCCATCTATTATGCAAACTATCAAATTAAATCAACCTCACAAGAAAAGGGAAAATACAATGATTCCTTGTTTACAGATAGGAAATTCAATTACCATAAGTAAAGACATTATCATTTTAATGTGAGGTGATTTATCAAATTAAATTTTAGAAACAATAATAATTTCATAGAAGTAAAAACAATTCATAATAAACAACAACCAACACACATTCATAGAAAAGCAATATCATGAAAAACCTAAAGCACATTTGATATCACCCCTTCCCATTAATTTTAATATATCCAATTAATTATTTTCATTAGGAAATATCTTAACTTCCACCCAAGATGAAATAGTAGTATTATAATATCACATATTTAAAATAGTAATGAGGGAACTCAAATATCCTACCTTAATTAGAGATTTAAGGAGAACCATAATCGCAACAGAAGAAACAAAGGATCAAGTTTCACTAGGATATAAGAGAAACCCACCAAAACCTATCCTCAGAATCCCATCACCCAAACACACTCATAACTCAACCAAAAATATAGGGGTTCTCAACAATAAACACCCAAAATATTGGGAATAATAAAAGGTAGAAAGGAAAGAAGAAGGAAACTTGAATAAATGGAACTCAATTATCCACAATCCAAGAGGATAAAAACATTAAGAGAGATGGTAAAAGGTAATCAATGGGATTTGGTGTTATCCAAATATCAAATTAGAAGAAAGAAAATCAAAATAAGTCCATATGTGCCTTCTATTTATAGAGGAAATCCCAAATGGGTTCTCCATAGTGTGGAGACATCCCAATATGCTGTGGTCTCCCTTGGTTAAAGGAGATCTAAGTCACCCATATCTCTTTCCTGCCTTTCATGTGTTTTTAAAAAAAATTGACCACCACCATATCCTAGAACATGGAATGGACCAAGGTGTGTTGGATCCCTCGATTCCCTCCATGAACATCCACTATGACATAACATAAAAAGATTGGTTGTTTTCTCCTCACCACACCCAAGACCACGACATGGTTAAACCTAGCTCCCCGTGCTACACAGGTGGTACCCAAAAGTGAAATGAACAATATAATTCCCTTCACCGTGCATATTCTATTTCCCATGTTACACAGGGTGGACATCCATTCACCATTCCCAACAACATAACCAACCATACCATTTCACTCTTTGTGGTGTATCCTAACATCACACAACCATCTCCATAGACAACCTACAAGAACCAATGGCCAAAACAACCATCACCACAACCAACAACATGGAATGGTGACCCTTTGAATGCACATAACTCTCACCAAGACTCTAAAACACCTCTAAAATTCCTTTTAGTAGAAACAAGACATGGAAAAATGTAAAGGGAGTGACTTTTGAATTCTGGACCCTCAAAACAAAAATCTATTAAACAATTATCATCCTTGAGAATCAAAACAAAACATAAACACATCACAATGTAAAAGTATACAACATCCAACACAACTCATAGAATATATACACAAAAACAGATGAATGATGTATATTTTTATCGGAAAACAAAAAAAAATTGGTGTTTTATTCACCCATAATGCAACTAGGTCAAAATTAATGTTCCCAAAAAATCCCACAACTTATTGAAATTCAATTCCAGATTTCCATCGATTAGGGGATTGAAAGTCATTTTAAAGAGAGTTTAGGTAATGGAGGGATTCCATATTCCTCCCAATAATGATGATATGAAATAGGAATTACATTCTAAACAATTAATTATGGTATCATGGGGAGTCCTAAAACCTCATCCATGTACAATCATTCTTAATAATGTATTTAACTGGACTCCTTGATTTCTATATAATGTTATGAAATCATTATTCAATATATGATCACATATCCTCCCTAATATTGGGGATACATTGTGACCATCACAATTTTGACTTCCACCCACTTCCAATTGGTATATAATGATTTCATGAATGTACACATCTAAGAACTAGTATATGAATTCATAGATCATATATATTGTGAGCCCCATTTATATATCTTCTTCTATTATAACACTGAATGATATAACCACAAACCAGATGTATTCAAACCTATGAGGGAAGGATGTATTCAAGATAACCTCATCATTCAACCACCTCGGGTGATTTTTAGACCATATATCAATCATAAAAAACCTATCAGATTCCTTTAAATGGTGTAATATATCATCTACAATTAAAATGGGTAATAATTCTTGATTTTATGATAATTAAACATTAATTACTCCAAACATAGTCTCAGAATACCATCTTAATACATAGAGAACAACACTAGAGTGCTAAAAAGAAATAATTTTCAGCAAATGAAATGCATTTACTACAAACCAACTGTTATCATACTTGTTCAACACATCAACAATACTACTACTCATCATCTGATGCTGCATCGTCACCCTCTCCACCTTCATCTCTACCACCTGCTGCCACCTGTAAGAACATTATATTGAAAATTAAATATTGTTGCATATTTATAATAAAAATTAAAACCAACAAAAGTTTGCAAACTAAATGATTTTGATTTTTTTGTGATTTACCTGCTCACCACTACCCGATGCACTACCACCGGGGGCATATCTGCTCATATGCTGACGTATTTCAAGCAACTCTTTCTGCAAATCAGATATCTGATTCCCCTGCTGGTGAACTGTGTTTCGTAGAGCAGACATCTCCCTCTGAGCATCTTCAGGTATGAAATGACTATAACCAGGAGTGGATGAGGCCGAAATCCCTGATGGCATGCGAAAGACCTCAGATGGTATGGGTCCCAAACCCATCCCGCGCACTCTACCAGGATGCTCCTTCCCAAGGACTTGACCAACCGGGTCATCCTGGGAGACTGAGTAGGATTGCCCAGGATTGGCATCCCATTTTTCTTTAATTTTTACCTATAAATCAAATATCAATATATATTAACACAGTAAAAACTGATATTAAGTTATTATAATAAATAATTGACTTCATACCCCAACTTCTCTGGCAGGTTCATTAACAAAACTTCCATCTGTTTTTTTATGAACATCCAGCCACAGTTCTGTTCGGGATGCTTCATGCCCTAAACTCTGTGACTGCATTAAACAAAGATAAATCATCAATCAAATATGTTAAATAGATAATATTATCTTATAAATATTTAAACTAATTAAAAGATTACCAATGACATTCGGCTTCTTGAAAAGCTTTTTGAACCCGCAGTGTGCGGGATTACCTGCTTCGCCCGGTTTGAAGCATTCTTTCTTGAGAGATCCTGAAATAAATAAAATTCAATTTAATAGTATTGTATTCAATGTCTATCTCCTCTTCATGTACATTTATAAATGTAAAATGAGGATAATATAATAATATATATTTCAATACCATCCGCTTCTCATCACGATGTCTATCGACAAAAACCTTCCACTGTTCTTTTGGTACCCCACTGGGTATCTTCTCATACATCTGCTGCACGTTCAACGAAGAATCGTTGACATCACACCACAACCTCCATTTGAAATCTTTCCATTTTTTTCCAAGATTTTTCAATGTCCACTTCCGTGCTATCACATCAGCAACGGTAAAGTGGAAGAACATCTGTATACAGAAATTCATTTTGAATATATTAGTAAAATGACATTCAATTAAACCATAAAGTAATAAAATTACCTTTATCTGAGAATCATAAACTTCATTTTTCCAGTTTGGAGGCATATGCCTCCAATCATCATACGAAATAGGCAGGGAAACGGGCTCCGCTGCCAGCTGACCTATAATCTGACCAAGTAAACCTGCGGCGTCATCCGTCGGGACCCCATAAGAAGCTTGGTCTGAATTAACCCATCATTGTTATTATCTACAGCATGCCACTTCATGTGTTCGGCGGTTTTTGATGACATGAATAATCTTTGCAATCGAGGCTTCAAAGGAAAGTAACGCAAAACTTTTGCAGGTGTGTTCCTTTTCTTCTTCTCCGTGAAATTATGTTCAGTCATACTTCCAACATCACCCTTTGACTGCCATCTAGAAGAAGAACATTTCTTACAATTCTGTCTACTTGAATCCTCTCCCCAGTAAAGCATACAATCATTGGGACACGCATGTATTTTTGTATAATTCAGACCAAGCTTGTTAACAACTTTTTTCATATCATAAAACGATTCTGGGATTTTTGCTTCAGGAAATGCATCACGAATCAATTCCAATAACATGGACATTGCCTTATTTGTAATTCCACATAGACATTTGATATGGTACAACTTCAGTAGAAATGAAAGCTTTGAATATTTCAAACAACCACTATACAACTCTTGATTTCCATCGGCAACTAAATCATGAAATGCATTTTCCTCACTGAAGTTTTCCCTTACATTTGGCTCCACAGAATCAAGAGGATCCAATGATATGTTACAATCTTGATCTGCTTGTGTTACAGTCTCAGAAACATCACTTGTCACGTTGCAATTTGTAGCACCCTCTTCTGGTTGTTCTGATATGTTTTGATGCTCATAGTGGTGTCTTGCAGTGCCGAATGCATCATTTATGAGGTTTTGCATTTCATTTTCCATTGTCGAAGAACTTGGGACCTCATTCTGTGGATTAACATCAGTCCTCAATCTTTCTGTATTGTTTGATTCTCCATGCCAAATCCAACACAAATATTGCTCAGGGAATTTCTTCAGTATTAAATGTTCATAAACTTCATCTCTCTTCAACCATGTTCTAAATTTACATTTAGGACATGGACATCTTATTCTCCCTTCAACGGATCGATTAGAAATTGCAAAATCTAAAAACCCATTCAAACCCTTAACATATTGAGATGTGTTCCTCGGTAATGTGATCCAGCTTTTATCCATGTATATCACAATGTGCCTACACAAAATATACGATAGTGTAAGATTACAGAAACATAATATAATAAAGATGAACCATTGGCCATAAAGTATGCATAATATAATAAAGATGATTCATTGACCACATTTACCATTTCAGACCAACTGAACAAGTCTGGTCCATAGGAGACAGCGTCAACACCTCATTTAGGAGCAATAAGAATATCGGGATACACACTTATCATAACACCATCGATCACACATTTATGTTGCCTCAAACAACACCCCTTTGATGTGTGATCGAAACTGATCATAATGCATTTTAAATCAAGTTAACTACATGATCTTCATGTGGAAAAAGTTCATCATGTGGAAACTTTAAAGACAATTCATGCTATTCAAAAGTAATATTTTAGAAATGCTGGGAGATTGTGTGAGAGAAAAAAATTGGGAGATTTGGCTACACCATCCAAAAGATTAAGGGGTAAAAAGAGTTATCCCCACTCTAAAAATACCACCAGCTATTTAGTGTCTGTTGGAAGTGGTTTCTTGCATTTCCAGACACTAATAGCTAGCCGGTGGCACTGCAACTGTTTTGACTACATCTACCACCCGACCTCTCCCAAGGTTCCTATGATACTTTGAGATAACTCAAAAGCCTCCAACCATATCTAAAACTCCTCCATTGAGGTTTTCAAAGACTCAAAATTTGATTCTAAATCCCATTTCAAAATTCAACTTAGCCACTAAATTGAAAATTTAAGTTTCCCTTGATCTCTAAACACCTGTATAGATATGGGGTTTTACAAATACCATCCCTAATTAAAGCAAAGTGAACATAACTCGAAAGAGATTATAGTTTGGGCACATAAAAGAAAACATGATAACTATATACACATGTCAGTGTGTATGTAGGGTGTGAGAAAAAACATTCCCATTTGGATTCTACTATAGATTCTGTGAAATTCATTCCATATGAAATTTCAATAATTCTAGTTTAAACTACAGTTAGGAAAATAAGTTTCTCACATGTAATATTATCAAAT
Organism: Viscum album; assembly: GCA_963277665.1. Lineage (NCBI taxonomy): Eukaryota > Viridiplantae > Streptophyta > Magnoliopsida > Santalales > Viscaceae > Viscum > Viscum album. Next base: position 33,646,116 of record OY728159.1, read on the forward strand.
AAAATATCACACCAAATTTCACATATTAAAAAATTTAATCCATTTTTAACTAAATAAGGAAAAAATAACTACTTTAAAACTTTAAATAGGAGACCTTTAATTTTTTTTTCCGAACAAAACTAATATTTTACTATGTATCTATATCTTCTTAAAAACTCAAATATAAAACATAAAATTTTATTTCCTTTGAAAAAAAAATCAATTTAAAATCCACCATAATTTAATTCATTATATAAAACAAATAAAATCATAAGAATAAAGAAAATATCAATAAATAACTAAACCAATAATGAATAAGGAGTAACAAACACAAACACACAATGGTTTCATAATCCAATCAATCTTGGGGACACCATGAAAAAGAAAATGAAAATACCCTTTTTAATTTCATAAAAAATACTTGGTATCATGGGAAAATCACTAGGGTATAACATGAATGATATTGGATATATCTAATCAGAACACTACCTAATACATGTGAACCTAAATATTTTGGGAGCTACCATGGTCTCATTGGGTCACAAATCTATCCCATTAGCTCACTCGGTCTAATTGGGACGTAATCCCTAGCCAATGAATAATATACAGTAGGGTCACAATCATATAGATATTTTACATAGCTACCTATGATCCCCATGATAAAACTCAAGGTATGTGAGGAAACAAGTAAGTCATATGATCATTACACAAATAAATTTTAAAACACTTTAACTAAATATCACATCACCTTCAATTCCATCTTAAGAAACATCCCCATTTCACAAAAAATTCCTATAATAAAGATATAAAATATTCTCCTCAGTAACAAAAATATATATGTATCAATCAGTACAAAATCAAGGGCCTTGACTAAGGGCTGTGTACATTTTTGAGAAAACCTCCTTGAAGGTGACAAACATGACTTTCTTTCAAAATTAGTCCAGGATAGCAAGCCATTTTTTTCCATTTTGAAATATTTATTTAAAATTTATTTAAATGAAAATAATAGAAATCCATACATAAAACCATTTAAAGGATCAATTTCCTTTTTTCATTTAAATCATTTGAAATTCCAAAACACCACCTTTTATTTAAACTTTTTATTTAAAACTACACCTTTTACCATTCCAAGACTTAAACATGGCCAATTGACCATAATAATTAAAATCAACATTAAATGATCCATATACACATTTTTTTAAATACTTGAAATTCAATATCACTTTATAAATGAGTAAACTATTGAAAAACCTTTATGAAAAGTAAGAAAAACTTGATATTTTTTTTAAATCCACTACTATTACCGCATATAGATTTAATTTAACAATAAAAGGAATTAGAAAACATTAGGCACTCAATGATCTTCTAATTAAAGGAAATTTAAAAAATTTACCTACCTCAATCAAGTGGAAGTCAAGTTAAAATGAGTCTACTTTTATAGAAAATATCAACCAAGAAAAGGGGAGCCCTCTAGAAGCCCTAAACACATAAAACCCCCATATTAGAACCATATCATACCCTAATATCCACCAACATATTTACTAGAGTTCATGGGATAAGTATAAAACAAGAAATAATGGGTGTAGGGGAGAGTATAGGGGATGAACAAGATGAAAAAAGCATTTACCTCAATAAATTTCTAGAAATCAATGGAGGAGAGGCTCAAAATGGAGGCCGCGGGGGGTGTGGCGGTCGCCGGAGGGCGTGGGGGGCGCGAGGGGCGCGGGGGCGCGGGGGTCACCGGCGGTCGAGGGGGGGGGGTGCAGGGTTCGCCGGGGGGCTCGGGTGTCGCCGGAGGTAGCGGGACGGGGATCGGGGAAGAGGGGAGGGTTTGTGAGGGGGATCGGGGTACGGGTATGCGATAGGGGAGGGGAAAGCGTCGCGGTTTTTCAAAATAGGTTGGGTTTCGCGGCGGTTTGTTAAAAACCGCCGCGAAATCTTTCACGGATAACGTTTAGCGGCGGTTTTGTGAACCGCCGCCACAAAACCGCCGCTAAACACTGTTTATGTTGTAGTGCCTTCACCCTCTCAGTCTATGTCACCCTTACATTTTGACCTACATGTCTTTCCCCTAGACCTTTCAATTATCATGTTAATGAATTCCCATTACCTTACCCTACACTATACCCTAAATATAGTATTTTATCCATCCATGGAAAAGTATTTGGTGTGGTAACTTTTTCTCTATTTTCCCCAGCCATACTGATCTCATGTCCACCTTTCACCTTCTCAGTTCCTCTCCAAAATAGTTTCTACATTCAGGTTAATTCAGATATGCATGAACATGAGTTGATGTAGAGACCCAAAACATGACATACATTGACATTACATTACTTTTGCAGAATACATAATACATAACAAAAACAAACACTGAAGGACTATAATAGTTAATGTATTTGGAAACTTAGAACATAATATTCTAATCTTGGTGATAGATCTTCAACATCTACCATAAAGATCATCCCTTTTTTCATACCTAAAACCTTTATTTATATCCTGGGGAAAATAAAACATATAAATGGTGAGCTCAAATGCACTGTAATGGTAAGCATGGAAAAAATAAAACAAATCATATACATTTGAACATCAAAACATGAACATAATGTTTACACATCAAAATCATGAGTTGTGAAGTAAATCTTTGTAGTATGTAATGAATAGGTCATAAAAGAACATAAATCATGATAAAATAGCATGGCAATAAAACATTTAATTATGTAAAACCATTAATCACATGATATTATTTCCATAGTAGCCAAGTCATTGCTACCAAGACCATCTTAGTGGACAAAGTCCCTTTATGAATCAAGTTCACTCCTCGTTCCAGTCATGTATCACTGAACCGGATTAACTTATTGTTCCATCAATGTCTATCTCATGAGATATAAATATTTACCCTATGCATTGGAGGGATATATAAGACCCACCCATCTCATAATGAAATCATTATTACTTGGGCCACAACATAAACATTAATCATTCATCATAATCCAATGAATAAAAATGGGATTAAAAAAAAATCATCCCATCATAACATAATCCATATAAAAAAAATGGATATCATTTCATCATATGAAAATTGAAACCATTTAAATCAAAGATATATTATACTTGAAACATACACATATTAAATAATTTCATCATAGATGGAAAATGGTTTTAATAAAACACTTGAAAAGAATTCTTGAGGAAAATATCCTTTCTTCTTAAAAATCATATTATTTTAACAAAATTCCACACAATTTTAAAATAAAATTATATTATTTAAATTAACCATGATCTCATTTAGAGAAAGCTTCACGAAAATAAGGTATTATAAAATTGTCAAAAATCTTTTCATGCCGTATAAGTAAAAAAACTTTCTCCTCTTACTTTTACAGGAAAAGTAAAAAAAATTCCTCGTATGGTAAACACAATAAAGATTCCTTCCATAACAGATGGTTAAATTAATAAATGGGTAAAAAGGACATACATGAAATTTTTTTCAAAAAATATGGACATGGATGACAACAATAACCCCAGCAAATTCTTACGAATAACAATCTCAGATAAGATCGAGATTGGAATAGGTATCCCTTAAATTATGTCCGAAATGCTTCATAGGTATCTGATCCTCCTGTATAATTATTTAAATAATGTCATTCAATTATTATAGAATCATATTCATTGTAATGATATCATATATGGTTCACTTATGAATTTATATTACCCGTACTTTTGTAAACACCGTGTTAATGCTGTGTTTTGGGTAAAATCGTTTCATTTATCATACGTGTTTTGAGATGTTTTTTTTGATATTATTACACATATCCTGATTAAGTTAATTGAAAAATGTAAAACATGATTTATATATAAAATATATTCAGTATATAAATATATATGAAAGATCGATAAATGGAGCGAAATACACCGTTAATAAAGACAGTAGGTTGTACGTTTGCATGAACGCTATTTTCGTTTCCATATTAAATTGAATGGAATTAAGTAAATGAAACATATATGTACATAAATAAATTATCATTATTATGTAATATCATTCATGATTATTTATTACATATATACTTTATAATCATACTTGAATGGTTAATCCTGGAAAATGAATCTCATCGCGTTCGTGGAGATGGTAGTCTGTACGTACGCACGAGCGATGATATCATTCCCATAAATATTGAATAAAATTGGAGTGAATCATATAATATCTCATAATAATTATGATTTTATAATAACCATATAGTTATTATTTACACAATTATACCCATCCATGTATGGTGGTGGTTGAAAAACATATTACACCACGGCGTGTTAATGATATTTTGTACGTACGCACACGCGGTGATTTTTTTTTCCATAGGATGGATAGAAGGTGAAATCGGGTTGTTTAATATTTATAATAACATATAAGTTTTTTAGTTATACTTATGTTTTTACTTTATAATGAAACAACTAAAGATGAATAAGTTGATGAAAAATAAAACTTGAAAGAATCGATAGAAGAGATTACCTCTTCTTCGACACACCTCTTTTAAGATTCATCTTAAGTGATAGAGATGGACTTTTGAAAAGAACAGAACCTCCATAATGTGTCTATGGAAGTGGAGAAGAGAAATGGGCAGGGGTTGGAAAAGCTTTAATGCTCAAAATTGTGTAAAAAGGATAGGGGGGAGGTGCCCTTTTATAAGGGAGGAGAGGGGAACCTTTGGAAACCTCTATAATATTAATTTAAAATAAATAAAAAACACTTAAAAACCTCAACAAATTACCCATATTAGATGATTAGATGATATAGGGTTGAAGTCTGATCAACCAATAAAATTTATACATGATTAAAATTTATTTTAAACCTTATCAACTTGATTTATCCTTATTTAATGTATTTAATATTATTTGTGGTTATTAGATTATAAATTTTAAGTTGTTATAAATAATTACTTATGTGTTGTTAATTATCCATAATTGGGTACGTGATGAAATTTTAGACCATATAAATTTCAAATGATAATTTTTAAATATTTTTGTGATTTTTAAAGAATTTAATAATATTTTATTTTTATAAAATAAATATAGTGTTAATTTTGACACTATTCATTTATTTGAATTTAAATAAAATACAAACAAATTATATAATCAAACCAAAATGCTTAATAGATTCCTAACATGTCATATTCATCTAGAAAATTTGTGGAGAACATTAATTAGTTCATATGTTATTTATTTCAATATTTATAAAACCATTTATTTGATATTTTTCTCATAATAAAACAATCACTGCATCATTTTTGTATAATCATTTAATAAACATATTAGTTGAATAAAAATTAAAAATGAAATCCTAGGATGAAGATAAATATAATAAATTTCATAATAATATTTTTACTCGAATTTATCATCTTAAAATCACAACATTTTAATTTTTTTATTTATTAAATTTTGAAGGTGACAACTTTGACATCATTTAAAATAAAATAATATAAGTGTCACAATCTCTTTTATAAGGATCCAAATGGTCAAATATTTTACCATTGAATGATTATGGCTTACATGAACATGACCAATATGTTATGGTCATGTTTTGTTTTCCTTTTATGGTCACAATTACTTTAATATAAACTATATTATTTATTATTCGATAAATAAACAATTTTTGCATCACTATTGTGTCACCATTAATGACAATTATTTAATCCCTAAAAATTTGAAATAAATTCTCATGATGTATATAATTTTATTATATTTCTAGATACTATTCATGTTCAATGTTAAATGAAGTTTATCATTATATTAAAATTATTATACTTATTAGATTTAAAAGAGTGACTTGTTGTTAATTTCATTGGTTTTAATAATAATTAAATTATTTTCATTGTCAAAAGTCCATAAAATGAATTTTTTCCGACCATTAGTTAAAAAGGGTCAACTTTTTGTCATCTTTTTGAATTTCTTCAGGTTTTAGGGTAATTTTATAATCTTATTTTCACCCTTAATTACCTGATTTATCTTTAACTAAAGTAAATAAAAATTACCGTAGTTACTATTCATAATATCAAATAATTAAAAGTAACCTATTTACATAATTTGGACCCACTGAATTCAAATATGGAATCCCTTTTTCAAAATTCAAAACACAATAGTTGCAGTAATTAATTTAAAATTAATCCCATTTTTAGGAAAACAGGTTTTAAAAGTTAAAACATTGACAATGATTGAAATGTTTTTATATATAAATTCAATTTAAAATTAATGGAAATGACATAAATTATATTAAATGGTAATAATATATTCCATTTATAATTTAAAACCATTAAATATTATAATTTAACCATATAAATTATTGCTATGAAAAAATTTGCTTTTAATAAAAATATAGCATGTTTTTTATTATTCATTAAAATATGAAAGTTATCAGAATAATTTGAAAATATTATCCAAAGTAAATTTTTTATGTCCTAATTCCAAAGAAGAATTTTATTTTTTAAAATTTAACTTATAAACATGTAGAAAACTAGATTTAATTTGGGTGTGCCATCAAAAGTCGGCAGAACTACATTTTTTTATAATTACTAATTTTACCCAAAAAAATTATTTTGTTTTCATACCATGTTCTATAAAATGTGTAAGATTAATTATAATTTCATAAAATTAAAAATTTAGTTACTAATATTCCTAACGGCTAGATCATAATAATATTATAACCATATATCGTTGTTTAGTGAAACCTGGTATTGTGTAAAACAGACGATATCGAGGAAGGTCGCAATTACATGTAATGCAAGCCAGGTCAGGGTTGCATGTAGTGCAAGACTCCTTTGTTGTTTCGTATAAAATAATACAACATTATTTCATTTATACATTCAATATATATATATACACTCAATGTTACGTAGAATAACTACTATGAAACAAACTTTAAATTATGTGTAACATGATCCAAGAATAATGTTGTGTATACTGAAAGCTAATACAGTGTTTCATATAGTGCAAGATAATCTTGGTGTAGTGTACAACAGAATATTTCAAAGAAATTAAAAATAATTTATCTCATATAATCTCGGGATGTTACATTCTACCCCCTTAAAATGAATTTCACCCTCGAAATTCATCGGGGTTATAAATGGTTTATTACTTGAGAGCTTCTTTCATAGAAACCCATATCGTAAAATGGAATTCTAAAACATAATTTTAAAAATGAACATTAGAATCAAAATGGATTCCCAAAGTTACTCATCACTTGGGTTCCTACATAGGAGAACATATGTGAAAATATTGATATGGAAGAGAAATCTAACCATCATGTTCTGATGGAGAGTGATAGAGAACATGGCTATGAAAAAGCCAAGAATCACAAATCCATACATTTTTGATGATCTATGGTACCATATAATTGATTAGATATGAGGGGAATAGGAAAAAATTTTAGGTTTTCAACATCATTTCCCTAGAGTTGAAAAAAATTGGAATTAGAAGAAACACTTTCTTTATTTTTGTACATTATCGCCGTTGGTCGTTCCTTGAACAATTTCCACTTCATAGCATAAAGAAAACCATTACTGGAATGTTCACATAACAAAAATGTGAATACCAACATTTATCCCCCATATATCGTAAGATATAACTTGTTGATCACATTCCAAACATGTGAATACCTTAATCATGTATTCTCTTGAAAAATGAATACCCATTGAACCTTATTAAAAACATGAATGCTGTCAAAAGTTAACAATTTCCACATACCAAAATCCCAAAAATTCTATATACTCAATCCATGATATCAGTTTGTCCATATATCAGTCATGAGGTCATTAATATAATCAAACATTTGATTATCTCTTTTTCCCTTCATTATGCGCATAATATGTAACAACCAGGGATTTTATGATAATTATTCTTTTTAATTTCATTGATACCTTTTGTTGTACGCTACACCAAGATTATCTTGTGCTATACACAAAACCATATTAGCTTGCAGTATACGCAACACTATTCTTGGATCGTGTTACACAAAATTTCATGTTCATTTTGTAGAAACTATTCTACGCAACATTATGTATAGATTTTGTTTAATGTATAAATGAAATATGTTTTGATTATGTTATACGCAACACAAAACAGATCTTTCACTACATGTAGCCCTTACTTGGCTTACATTACAAGCAATAAAGACCTTCCTCGATAGAGTGTGTAGTACACAATACCGAGTTTTACTAAAAGAGATATTATTTTAATATTATTATGAAATAGCCGTTATGAATAGTAATACCCACTTTTTGAAATTTTATAAATTTTATCTTTAAAAATGGACTTCATTTTTGGATTTAGAATATCGAAATTAGCTTAGGGTGAATTTTTGGTATTTTTCTGAAAACTTTCAATTTTTGATAAATAGTGAAAACACGGGGATACTATTTAAAAACCAAATTTTTATTTAAATAATTATTTATTCTATTTAAATTTATTTTAGGTCAAAATTGATACATAATAGTTATATATGTTCAATGTAAATCATTGGATTCATTATATAATAATTTTAGATATATAAAAATTTTATTGAATTTATCACCGTCTTTTACCGACCTCCTAGGAGAATTTGGAAATTCACATAAAACATAATTTTACCACTTATATGAGTGGAATTTTGAAAATCTAGGAGACATGGTTAATATCAAGGACTAAAATGTGGTTCAATGTGATAAAAATAATTTTTTGTGAATAGTAACTTTTTACATTTATTTACCACGGTTAAAAGTAAATAGGGTAATTAAGGGTAAAAATTATATTATTATTACCCTAACATATATCCTATTTCTATTAGACAAGTGTAATTCGACCAAAAACAACCTTAGGAAAACAATATGACCATTTAGGCCCACTTGGATTAGATTAGGACATTTATTATTAATTTATTTGAAGAAGGGTTAAAATAGTTAAAATCAACGTTTAATAAGTAAAACATTTTTAATATGGGGTTATACATAAGATAAATTAGACTATAAATATTCATTAAAAAGATAAAAATATTTAATACATAATTATATTTTAGTTTTAATTTTTAGACCTTAAATATGTTAATTTAGTTTTGACACAAAGATGATGAAGTAATTATCATATTAATGAAATATTGACATAATTGATGTTATAAATACCCAAATAAATGTAATTTTATAATTTTTATGAATTAAAATAATTTTCTAGGTTAATATGACATGTTTTTATTTATTTAATTAACTTAATTTTAACTAATAATTCTGTTTTGATTTTCAAAAAATTCAATTACCAAATAGTGTCAAAATTGACATAAAATAGTTTTTAAAAAAATATTATATTATTAATTGTTATTTTATTCCTAAAAATCTAAGGTTCGGAAACATGACATAGATAAGGTTGTATATATTAATAATAAACATCTTGGGGATATTTTGTCTTGTTATAGTAGGTTTATTGTCCTTATAGTGTAAGAAAACAAGAAGATATGGTAAAAGTAAAATTATTTAACTTAAAGTTAAATCTAAATGATAAGATTAAAATAGAAACCTAAACTTTTCTAAATTCTATTGGATGAGATTATTGTGACGCATAACCACCTTATCTTAGAAATAAATCAATTTGAAGCTATTAAAAACTGAATTTGACTTTATAATAAAATAATATTTTAAGTTATTCCAATGTTTCCCCTCTCCTCCCTTATAAAAGGGCATCTCCTCCCTCTCTTCCTCTCACCACATTGAGTCTTCAAGCTTGGCCAACCCCTGCCAATTTCTCCTCTCCACTTCCCTAGAAACATCCTAGAGGTTATATTATTCTTCAAAGTCCATCATTAGTTCTCAAAGAGGAGGTTAAGACGAGGCGCTTCAAAGTAGAGGTAATGTCCGTTACCGATTCATTCAACTGTATTTCTTCTTCTACTTATTCATCTTTATTTTTTGAATTATGAGATAATAACATCAGTATCACTCAAATACTGATATGTTATTATAAGTATGAAACAACCCTATTTCACCATCTATCCATTCTATGGAAAACGATATCACCGCGCATGCGTACGTATGGAATACCGTCTCCACGCCGTGGTGTAATCTATTTTTCACAACCACCTTACTTGGATTGGTATAATGGTATAAATAATTACTATATATGATTATTGTAAAGTGATATTGATTCTGAAATAGTATACATACAATCCAATAAAATTCAACGATCATGGGAATGGTATCATCGCTCGTGCATACGTACAGACTATCTTCTCCACGACGTGATGAGATTTATTCTCCATGTTAACCATTAATGAATGATTATAAAGTATATATAATGAATAATAATGAAATATATGACATAATAATGATACTGGATTTCTGTATATATATATATATATATATATGTATTTCATCTACATAATTCCATTCAATTTGATAAGGAAACGAAAACAGCGTTCATGCGTACGTACGGCCTACCGTCTCCATGAATGGTGTATTTCATTCCATTTATCGATCTATAATATATATATATATATATATGTATATGCTGAATATATATTATATATAAATCATGTTTTACATTCTGGAATTAAGTAAATCAGGATATGAGTAATACTATCAAGAACAACAAGTCGAAACACATACAATAAATGAAACGATTTTACTCAAGTCGCTGCTTTTACATCGAATTTACAAAATAACGGGTAATATAAAGTCATAAGTAAACTATATATGATATCATAACAATGAATATGATTCTGTAATAAGTCAATAACATTATTTAAATCATTATACAGGATGTTCAGATACATACGAGGCATATCAGACATAAGGTAAGTGTAATTATTCAAATCTCATTCTTATACGAGATTGTTTATTCGTAAGTATTTCCTGGGGTTATGTTTGTTATCCATGTCCATATGTTCTCAAAATGTTTTCATAAAATGTTTACATTCGATCCATGTATGTTTAAAGTCATTCTTACGCTTTTTTTACTTTTACCACATTGTATGGAAGGAATCTTTCTTTTGATTACCATACGAGGTACTTTTTAACTTTTCCGACAAAAGTATGAGAATAACGTTATTTTTAACTTATACAGCATGAACGGATTCTTACGTTTTCATAACGACTCGTTTTTTTTAAACATACTGTACATGACTTTATGACTATTTTCAACAAAATACTTTTCTTTTAAAAGTGCATGGTATTTTTTCAAAAGAAAATGATTTTGAAAAAGAAAGGATATTTTCCTCAAGAATTCATTTGAAATGATTTATCAAAATCATTTTCCATATAACATGAAATTATTTCATATGTGTATGTTTCATGTTTAATGACTCTATGATTAACATGGTTTCACTTTTCTTATGATGAAATATCCATTTATTTTATATGGATTATGAGATGATGGGATGATGTTTATGAAACCCATTTTATTCTTTGGGTTATGATGAATGATTTTATGTTTATTTTTTGGCACAAGTAAGAATTATTTCATAATGAGATGGCTGGGACCTATATCTCCATCCAATGCATTGAGTAATGATTTATATCTCATGAGATAGACATGGCTGGACTGGTATGTTAATCCGTATAGTGTTACAGGACTGGAACGAGGTGTGAACTCGATTCAGAATGTGACTTTTTCCACTAAGATGGTCTTGGCAGCAATGCCTTGGATACTATAGAAATCATAACTTGTGCTTAATGGATTCCACAATTACAGGTTTTATTAGCATGCTAGTTTATCATGACTCATGTTCTTTTATGATATATGCCTTGTGTACTTCCAAGATTTATGTTGTTTCTCATGATTTTGATGTTTGGATTTTATATTCCTGTTTTTGCATTCAAATGTTTATGGATTGTTTTATGTTCTCAATGCTTACCCTTAATGAGAATTTGAGCTCAGACTTTATATGTTTTCTTTTCCCCAGGATTTAACGAAAGGTTTTAGGTCATATAAAAGTGGGTGATCTTTATGGGAGAGATGTTGAAGATCATTCACCACGATTAGAAGATTATTTTCCGAGTTTCCAAAGACACTAAACTATTACAGTCCTTGTGTGTCTGTTTTTGTTATGTATCAAGTATTTCGAAAAAGTAATGTAATGTCCATATACGTCAAGATTTGGGTCTCTAATGTTGTTATCATAGGAATGGTTTAGTTAACATTTGAAAACATGGATGTGAAAACTTTAGTGAGATCCCTAGAGATATTTCTAAGGTATGTCTAGGGATGTCCCTAAGGTAAAGAATAAGTATAGGTTATAGTCCTTGAATTATGGTAACGATATTAGAATTAAATCAAGGATGTGAGATATGGAAGGTACTCCCCCTTTATTATATTGTTTTCCCTATCATGATGTTTGCCTCCCACTATTCTTTTTGGGTTTTAGACGATGGCTGGGACCCGAAGGAACCGTGTCGATCAATGTAATGGATGATGCAATGATTGTCCTCCTGAACAAACCAATGTTATCAGATATGGAGTTCACAATCTTATTTCTAGATATACACAATATATGAATCATTCTGGACATCCAAATGAGAAGGGAAAGGAGCAACATTATGTTTAATCCTTCATGAGGCAGCATCCACCTTCATTCAGCGGGTCTTCTGATCCATCAGTGGCTGAACAATGGATCAATACCAATGAAAAGATAATTTCAGTTCTACAATGTTCTAAGCATGATAAATTCATCTTATAAGTATATCGTTTAGAAGGTGATTCTGATCAATGGTGGAATCATATCAAGAATATGAGGCAAAGAGAAGAAATTGAGTTCATGGAATGGGACGATCTCAAGAACATATTTTTCAGTAAGAAATTCTATCTTATTCTTCGAACAAATAGGAAAAGGAGTATCTTGAGCTTAAGTAGAAGGATGATGAATCTGTTGGTATATACAAAGTGTATTTTACAAGACTTACAAGGTATGCATCTGGTTTTATCATCCAACCTGAAATTAATGTTGATAGATTTTTCAAGTGTTTAAAACCAGGTCTTCGAAGGGAATTAGCTATAAGATACTTCAGTAGCTATGAAGAAATTGTTTGTTGTGCTATAAAGGTAGAACTGGAAGTCGGTGCAACATATCCATCTCATGGTTTTGACAAGAAACGAAAGATGGAGTTCAAGGAGAAATCTCAGAATAATGATGAAAAAAAGATGAATGTTTCATTATGCTCAATGTGTGGAAAGAAGCATATTGGAGATTGTCTTAAAGGGACTAGAAAATGTTTTAAGTGTGGAAATGAAGGTCATCGAGTAGTTGAGTGTCAAAGTAATGGAAAAAGGGTTTCTAATGATGTGAATAAAGAAAAGACTGTGGAGAATGAACTACCAACACTTCAATGCTTCAAGTGCAAGGAAATGGGGCATTATGCTAATCAATGCCCTAATCCAAGGGTTAATGATGATCAACGTGAGCAAACTCTTAAGGAAAATGGTAAAGGGAAGTCACATGCGATCAATATTTGTGATTTTGAGTATGAAAGTAATGGTTTGTAATGATTAAGTATTTATGTAATGGGATTTCAATATGGTATCATGGAATCTCATTTATAGTATCGTGGAATTTTGAAATATCTGTGTATTGGTCCATTGTGGTTTTCAATAAGAATATGGTACTGGTAACCATGAAAAGTGATTCAAATATTTTGTAAAGTAGATGATATGCACATAATGAATGGATAAGGAGAAAATAAATTGTTTGATAGTATTCATGAGCTCATGATTGTTATAAGAAGTAAGTGATATCATGGTTTGAGTATACAGAATTTTGGGATTTTGGTATGTGGAAAGATTTAACTTTTCACAGCACTCACGTTTTCACTAAGGTTCAATGGGTATTTATTTATCAAGAGAATATATGATTAAGGCCTTCGAGTTTTTTGAATGTGACCAAAAAGACATATCTTATGATATATGGGGATAAACGATGGTATTAACATGCTTGTTATATGAACTCTCTGGTAATCGTTTTCACAATAATATAAGATTGGACAGTAGTATGGATTATGTTGGATATAAGTTAGTATTGTTTAAGGGTAGAACAATTTTGATATTATTTATGGAATGTTATAATAATGTAGTTTTAGAAAAAGGACAACCTGTAGGATGAGCGACAACCCATCGTGACAGACAAGGTTGCGGGAATCGAACCCACAACCGAAGTGCAACAGGCCTTTATCGCCTACCACTGGCCTACAGGAAGTCCCCGGTTAGTATAAATGTATTTGAATTTATTAAGTGGTATGATATATGAAGTATACGTCCATTTTAGGAACAAAATATGATTTATCTCACTATTGATGTAATTATGTATATTGATAACGTTTGCTAACCTTTTGTTTGAGACAGATGGAATGACCCATAATTCTATCACCTGATCTACTAACATATCGTGAATGACAAATTCAACTTCATTTCATTAAGGGATGCAGTAGAAATTGTCCAAGGAATGACCAACAATGAGATTGTACCAAAATCAGGTATGTATTTCTTCTAATTCAATTTTTTCAACATTAGGGATATGATATTGAAAACCAAAAATGTTTTCCTAGTTCCCTTATATCTGATGAATCAAATGGTACCCTAGATCATCACAAATTTATGGCTTTGTGATTGTTGGATTTTTCATAGCCATGTTCTCTACCAATCTCCATTAGAAAGTGATGGTTAGATTTTTCTTCCATATCCATATTTCCACCTATGATCTCCTATGTGGAAACCCATTGATGAGTTAATCTGGGTAACCATTACATTTCTAACATTCCTTTTTAAAATGATGTTTTAGTATTCCTTTTTACGATGTGGGTTTCTATGAATGAAACTTTCAAGTAGTAAACCATTTATAACCCTGAAGAATTTCGTGGGAAAAAATTCATTTTAAGGGGGTAGAATGTAACAACCCGAGATTTTATGAGAATTATTATTTTTAATTTCATTTATGTCTTTTTTCGTACGCTACACCAATATTATCTTGCGCTATACACAAAACCGTATTATCTTGCAGTATACGCAACACTATTCTTGGCTCGTGTTACACACAATTTCAAGTTTGTTTTGTAGAAACTATTATATGCAACATTATGTATAGATTTTGTTTAATGTATAAATGAAATAAGTTTTGATTATGTTATACGCAACACAAACAGAGCTTTCACTACACGCAGCCCTGACTTGGCTTGCAATACATGCAATAAAGACCTTCCTTGATAGCGTGTATAGTACGCAATACTGAGGTTCACTAAACAAGATATTATTATAATATTATTATGAAATAGCCGTTATGAATTTTAATTCCTAATTTTTGAAATTTTATAAATTTTATCATTCAAAATGGACATCATTTTTCGATTCGAAATATCGAAATTAGCCTAGGGTGAATTTTTGGTATTTTTCTTAAAGCTTTCAATTTTTGATGAATAGTGAAAACACTTGGATACTATTTAAAAACCGAATTTTTATTTAAATAATTATTTATTTTACTTAAATTTATTTTAGGTAAAAATTGATACATAATACCTATATAAGTTTAATGTAATTCATTGGGGGTTATTTTATAATAATTTTAGATATATAAAAATTTTATTGATCTTTTCACCGTCTTTTACCCACCTCCTAGGAGAATTTGGAAATTCAAATAAGACATAATTTTACCGCTTATGTGAGTGGAATTTCGAAAATCAGAGAGACACGGTTAATATCAAGGACTAAAATGTGGTTCAATGAGATGAAAATAATTTTTGGTGAATAGTAACTTATTACTTTTTTTACAACGGTTAAAAGGAAATTGGGTATTTAAGGGTAAAAATGATATTTTTATTACCCTAACAGTAGTATTAATTCTATTTTATAAGTTTAATTCAACCAGAAATAACCTCATGAATAAAATATGACCATTTGGGTCCAGTTGGATTAGATTAGGACATTTATTATTAATTTATTTAAAGAAGGGTTAAAATAGTTAAAATCAATGATTAATAACTGAAACATTTTTAATATATAGTTAAAAATAAGATAAATTTGATTAAAAATATTGATTAGAAAAGGAAAAATATTTCCCATATAATGGTATTTTGTTTATAATTTTTATACATTATATAATTTAATTTATTTAGGACACAAAGATGATGCAGTAATTATCTTATTAATGAAATATTGACATAATTGATGTTATAAATACCAAATAAATTTAATTTGATACTTTATATAAATTCCACTAATTGTATAGGTTAATATGACATGTTAGTATTGATTTAATTAACTATTATAGAACTACTCATTCTGTTATGATTTTCAATAAAATCCATTACCAAATAGTGTCAAAATTGACATAAAATAGTTTTTAAAACAAATATTATATTATTAATTGTTATTATATTCCAAAAAATCTAAGGTTCGTAAACCTGTCTTATATAAGGTTATATATATTAATAATAATCATCTTGGGTATCTTTTGGCTTGTTATAGTATGTTTATTAACCTTATAGTGTAAGAAAACAAGAAGACATGGTAAAAGTAAAATTATTTAACTTAAAGTTAAATCTAAATGATAAGGTTAAAATAGAAACCTAAACTTGTCTAAATTCTATTGGATGAGAGTATTTTGATCCATCCCCACCTTAACTTACAAATATATCAATTTGGAGCTATTAAAAACCGAATATTACTTTATAATAAAATAATATTTTTAGTTGTTCCAAAGGTGCCCCTCTCCACCCTTATAAAAGGGAACCTCCTCCCTCTCTTACTCACACCACTTTGAGCATTCACGCTCGGCCACCCCCTGAAAATTTCTCCTCTCCACTTATCTAAAAAAATCCTAGAGGTTATGGTCTTCTTCAAAGACCATCTTTAGTGCCCAAAGAGGAGGTTAAGAAGAGGCACTTCAAAGAAGCGGTAATGTCTATTACCGATTGTTTAAAAATTATTTCTTCTTCTACTTATTCTTATTTAGTTGTTTCATTATGAGGTAATAACATCAGTATCACTCATATACTTAAATGTTATTATAAGTATTAAACATCCCTATTTCACCATCTATCAATCCTATGGAAAACGAAATCATCGCGTGTGCGTACGTACAGAATACCGTCTCCACGGCGTGGGGTAATCTACTTTCGACCACCACCATACTTGGATGGGTATAATGGTATACATAATAAGTATATATGATTATTGTAAAGTGATATTGATTATTAAATATTATACATACACTCCAATTCAATTCCACGATCATGGGAATGGTATCATCGCTCGTGCGTACGTACGGACTACCGTCTCCACGACGCGATGAGATTAATTTTCCATGTTAACCATTCATGATTGATTATAAAGTACATATAATGAATAATAATAAAATATATTACATAATAATGATACTTGATTTATGTATATATATATGTGTGTATTTCATCTACTTAATTCCGTTCAATTCCATAAGGAAACGAAAACAGCGTTCATGCGTGCGTACGACCTACCGTCTCCATGAACGGTGTATTTAATTCCATTTATCGATCTATCATATATATATATATATATATATATTTATATGCTGAATATATATTATATATAAATAATTTTTTACATTCTGGAATTATTTAAATCAGGATATAAGTAATAATATCAAGAACAACAAGTCGAAACACGTACAATAAATGAAATGATTTTACCCAAGTCGCTGCTTTTACATCGAATTTACAAAAGAACGTGTAATATAAAGTCATAAGTAAACTATATATGATATCATAACAATGAATATGATTCTGTAATAAGTCAATAACAATATTTAAATCATTATACAGGAGTTTTGGATACATACGAGGCATATCAGACATAAGGTAAGGGATAATTATTCCAATCTCATTCTTATCTGAGATTGTTTATTCGTAAGTATTTACTGGGGTTATGTTTATTATCCATGTCCATATGTTCTAAAATGTTTTCATAAAATGTTTACTTTTCATCCATGTATGTTTAAATTCATTATTAACCTTTTTTAATTTTACCACATCGTATGGAAGGAATCTTTCTTTTGTTTACCATACAAGGTACTTTTTATCTTTTCCGGAAAAAGTACGAGAAGAATGTTATTTTTAACTTATACGGCGTGAAATGATTTTTACGGTTTTATAACACCTCATTTTTATGAAGCTTACTATACAATATTTTATGACTATTTTCAACAAAATACTTTTCCTTTAAAAGTGCATGGCATTTTGTGAAAAGAAAACAATTTTGAAGAAGAAAAGATATTTTCCTCAAGAATTCATTTCAAATGTTTTATCAAAAGAATTTTCCATATAAGATGAAATTATTTCACATGTGTATGTTTCATGTTCAATGTCTCTATGATTAACATGGTTTCAATTTTCTTATGATGAAATATCCATTTATTTTATATGGATTATGAGATGATGTGATGATGTTTATGAACCCCATTTTATTCTTTAGGTTATAACGAATGTTTTAAGATTATTTTGTGGCCCATGTAAGAATGATTTCATAATGAGATGGGTGGTACCTATATCTTCCTCCAATGAATTGGGTAATGATTTATATCTCATGAGATAGACATGGCTGGAACGGTAAGTTAATCCGGTTCAGTGTTACAGGACTGGAAGGAGGAGTGAATTCGATTCAGAATGGGACTTTGTCCACTAAGATGGTCTTGTTAGCAATGCCTTGGCTACTACGGAAATCATAACACATGCTTAATGTATTCCACAATTAGATGTTTTATTACCATGATAATTTATCATGACTAATGTTCCTTTATGATCTATGAGTTGTGTACTTCCATGATTTATGTCGTTTCTCATGATTTTGATGTTTAGATTTTATGTTCATGTTTTTGCATTCAAATGTTTATGTATTGTTTTATGTTCTCTATTCTTAAACATACTGAGAATTTGAGCTCACCCTTTATATGTTTTATTTTTCCCATGATTTAAAGAAAGGTTTTAGGTAAGAAAACCAAAGGGGAAGATCTTTATGGGAGATGTTGAAGATCATTCACCACGATTAGAAGATTATTTTCTGAGTTTCAAATGATATTAATCTATTGTGGTCCTTGTCTGTCTGTTTTCATTATGTATCAAGTATTCCGCAAAAGTAATGTAATGTCCATTTATGTCAAGCTTTGGGTCTCTAAATATTAGGTGTATTCCGAAAATATCTGAATAACATTTCATGGTTACCGGTACCATTCAACATATACTTTCAAATACATTAAGAAAAAACAACAGTGTAACAATCCATAGATGTGTCTTTATTACATAGCACCATAACTGTTAATAAATATAAATCATTCCACTACCTGTTTAAACAATTTACAGAGGTTCAACAATTCTTTCCCCACACATATCATTTGTAGTCTCATCATCATCATCAAAATAAATACTACCCATACGACTATGATGATTCTTATCATGAGATTTTTCCTTAGGGCATTGGTTTTCATAATTCCCATACATTACACATTTAAAACATTTAATCATTGTTGATGTCTTAGAAATATCATTATCCTTGTCCGTGGTGTTAACTGAACCTTTTCCTTTGCACATACTGGCTTTATTTTATTCCTTTCCCCACCCAAAGCATCTTCCAGTTCCATTGAAACATTCTCCTTGATGCCTCTTCCTACAAGATTTACATGAGTGAAATTGAACTTTCTTTCCTCTATGATCATCATGAAACTTCGTCTTTCTCTTATTAGATAAGTTGGGATACTTACCGAAGTTGAGATTATTGATCATATTATGAGATTTCTGATTAGGCATAATTACGATGTTTGGACTTCCAAATCCCATTTTATTTTGTTTCTCTGGAATAATATCATTTCACTGTCCATCATATCCTCCATTATCGTGAATCATCCTATTTCCATCCATTTTCTAAAACCCAAAAGAACAGTGTGATTGGAAAAAATCATGCTTGGAAAACAACATAATAAAGGCGGAGTACCTTCAATATATAACATCTTAGGTTTAATTATAAGATCATTATCATAATTATAGAACTATAACCTATATGTATACATAACCTTAGTGACATCCATAGACATACCTTATAAACATCTCTAGGGATTTCACTGAAGTTTTCGCATCCTAGTTTTCAAAGGTTAACTAAATATTTCCTCTGATACCAACTGTAAATACCCCAAACCCAACATACATGGACATTACATTACTTTTTTAGAATACCTAATACATAACAAAAACAAACACCGAAATACAATAATATTTTAGTGTCTTTGGAATCTTGGAACATAATCTTCTAATCTTGGTCAATGATCTTCATCATCTCCCATAAAGATCATTCCTTTTTTCATACCTAAAAACTTTCTTTATATCCTCAGGGAAAAAAAATATAAAGGGTGAGCTCAATTTCTCATTAAGGGTAAGCATGTAGAAAATAAAACAAACCATATAATACGAACATAAAAACATGAACATAATGTTTACACATAAAAATCGTGAGTTGTGAAATAAATATAGGATGTACATAAGTAATAGCTCACAAAGAAACATCAATCATGATAAAAATTCAGGGGAATAAAACATTTAATAATGGAAAACCATTAATCAAATGATATGTTTTCCATAGTAGCCATGGAATTTCTACCAATACCATCTTAGTGGACAAAGTCCCTTTCTGAATTGAGTTCGCTCCTCATTCCAGTCCTATATCACTGAACCAAATTAACTTACCATTCCATCCATGTCTATATCATGAGATATAAATCTTCACCCAATGAATTATAGGGAGATATAAGACCCACCCAGCTCATAATGAAATAATTATTTCTTGTGCCACAACATAAACATAAATCATTCATCATAACCCAAAGAATAAAAATGAGTTTCAAAAACATCATCCCATCATAACATAATCCATATAAAACAAATGGATATCATTTCATCATAAGAAAATTGAAACCATGTAAATTATAGAGATATTATTCTAGAAACATACACATATGAACTAATATCATCTTAGATGGAAAATGGTTTTGATACAACACTTGAAAAGAATTCTGGAGGAAAATATCCTTTCTTCTTAAAAATTATTTTCTTTTCACAAAATGCCACACAATTTCAAATGATATGGATTTTGTTGAAAATAACTATGAAATTAGGTATAGTAAGAATCATTAAAATAAGGTGTTATAAAATAGTATAAAATCTCTTCATACTGTATAAGTAATAAAAACATTCTCCTCGTACTTTTCCCAGAAAAGTAAAAAAAAATTCCTCATATTGTAAAAAAAGAAAGTTTTCTTCCATAACATGTGGTAAAAGTAAAAAATGGGTAAAAATGAAATACATGAAAACATTTTTAGAAAATATGGAAATTGAGGATAATAATAACCATAGTAAATACTTACGAATAATAATCTATAGAAAGTGAAAAAAGAGTATATTCATTTCATCATCTATGGAATGAACTATTTTTAGTGAATAATTTTATTTCATCATTATTAATATTAATCTAGAAGATTATATGATTCTAAAAATAAAATATTATTCCCATTATTTTCATAATTTTTATTCCTTAATAGTTATAAAAAGAAAAGGATATTTATTATTATTTTTAAAAAAATTTGTAAGGATTTTATAAAATAATTTCCATCTATTTCAACATAATATAAGGAATAATATTCTTCACTGTGGATATGATATCATGATACCATACACTTAATTTCTCTTTATGGATTAGGATGATGGTTATTTTAGATTCCTAAATGAAATTCCCTTCATTCCCATGTATTAATAAACAATAAATAAATGGTGAATGTTTTTTTGATCTTATGTAAAAAATATGTATTTTTATTATATGGATATGTATCATTAAATTATATATCCCTCTATGGAATTGAATGTAGTTTTATAAATCAAATGACTTGGAGGGTACATGTGGGGTTTCTCCACGCCTAAAAGGATACACGGGTAATTAGTACATTCTAAAGAGGGTATATGGGTGGTTGGCCCATGACCAATATGGTATATGAAAGAATAGTATAATCCCTAGTCAGTAAACATGTTGTTGAACAGTGAAAAATAGTACATGAGTAGTTATAACAAGATTAATTTATGATTATTTTCATGGTTATAAGCCTTATCATATTATTTACAAGGTTATTCTTATGACACAATTTTATTCCACAAACTATTATCTTATTCTTATGATTTTATATAAAGAAAAAATTATATGTTTTTAATATTCTTTAATATTATGATTCAGGTATTTTGTTATGAAAAATCATAATTACATGACATTTGATTTACAGTTTTTGAATTTTTGGGTATGATAATGAATTTTTTTTTGTGTTCTCATACACTAAAGCATATATTATTCCAACATATAAACATATATTTATATCTCATCTGTATAACCATACTGAGAATTTGAGATCACCCTTACTTATATTTACATTTAATAATGTTATGAAGAAATGTTTTAGGTATGAAATATATAATAATGGTATAATATGAGAAGAACATTGTGATATATGATTATGATTATTCATGAAAGATGTTCATTATGAAGGTATTTTCAAACACAATAATCCATAAATTTACTCAAGATTGTGATATTATTGTGTGATGTAATGTTTTACTAATGTGAAATACATGTATAATTATCCAAGATCATCTAACATATTATCAAATACACAATGTATAGAATGTGTTTCTAGTACGGTACCCAGTAGGTCAGGACTAAAACATCTCATTTGGTTTTATCCTTTCTATTGATAAAAAAAATAAATATTTGTTGTGGGGGATTTAACAAAGTTGAAGGCCCATATATGGTATGAATTAAACTATGATTGAGGTACATGGGTGGGATATTTATTAGATAAAACAAAGGAGGAGTATCTCAAATCAATGTAAATTAAGGTACTAAGCGGAGTATCTCAATTCATGGAATTAATGGGGTGATGATTTTGGATACTTATTATTAAAACATTTTATTTCTATCCAAGAATGTCTGTGGTTTAACTCTTGATTTTTCATGAGCATTATTTATTTACGATAATTTATCAAGTAGAATTATATGGATCATAGGTTATCACATATCATAATAAGAGATTCAGGGTAAGATCCACTATGGTAAAAACATATATTCTCATAGTTTTGTGACCTGGGTGAAGATGAGAATATTGGAGAAGACTAGTTACCTGAATTTGGGTTCCATTGGGATATGGTGATTGATTTAATGAATTATTCAACGCCTAATATCATAGAAGAGTGTCCATATAAAACATTTGAATCAACCACATATTTTACCATTAATGTGATAAATATATGAGAATATAGATTATTTAGGTCCATGTTAATAGTATAATGTGATGGAAATTATTTTTCAATCTACATCTAGAAGGGTCTATGTAGAATTAGACAAATAAAGTCACTATTTAAATCACCTAAATAAGACAGTAAATAGAAGAGTCCAAATAAATGTGCTTCCAAAATTCTATATTGCAATAGTTCTTCAAAAACATAACCTCATGAAGATAAATAATAGATGAAACTCTATAAAATAACATGTTGTTCATGTCCTCATAAAGACACTTAAGGGATGTGGCTTTATAGGGGCTCTTCGTGGATGTGGCCTCATGAAAATTATTCAAAATCATATTCCACATTTATTACACAGCCACTAATTAGGTATTCAATATATATGTCTCCTGAGGCTTTCTTCAAGTGAATTTTCCCCTTTTCTAGAATGATGGGCGGTATTTATAAGATGTGGTTTTTAAGTACCTTCTTAAATTATACTAATATAATGTTAGTGCATAATTACAAAGGGTCCATGTGCCATCATAGGTTTCTGGTAATCATGTCACAAGTAAATTTCAAATGTAATGTTATTAATGTGAGAATGAAGTACTTATATGACTGTAAATGATTATATCACTCTATCACAAATGATCTATCTCTATGAAGAAATTAAACAACTACATTTTGAGTACATGGTTTCTAAAGGAGCCTTTGTTGGAAATATGAGTATTTGAGTTTGAAGGACCTCTATTTTCCAATTATGATTGGAATCCTATCCTCGGACATAACATATGACTGTGATATTAGTTTAAGGACTTAAAAGTTTTTTCTCTAGGAGATATTATATTGGAAATTTTTTAGAAAAATTATTCCCAACATAAAATGGCACTTTTTTTAAGAATAGTTTTTCACTACAATTTGTAAATTCGAATCCTATATAATAAACCATGCGTCTTGATATTTTCATTTCTTTTTTAGGTGTTTCATGAGAATAGATGTTCCTAAAGTACCCTTAACAAATGGTTTCAGGGTATTAGAAATAATTTAATCAATGGTCTATAAAATCCATATCCTAATCCATGTCATATATTATCACCACCATTTATCCAGACTATGAAATGTGGTTGAAGGATCTCTGGCCCTTATAATTTTTGTAGTCATGAAACCCATGAAATTCATATTCAAATATTATTTAAGAATTAAAAAGATTATATTTGTAGGACACTCTACTAACATAGATTTGGTCAATATCTTTCTTTCCATGTAAAATTTTGTGAATCACATTTTTTTATAATATAAAATTACACATCATTATAACTAGAATTGTTTTAAATAATAATGATAAAATTATGCGGTTACATGAGGAAATTATCACAGTACATTGAATATATACTGGGATTTTAAATAATAATTACCAATGAAAGGATGTTCCCCAAGAAGAGGGTATAAGGTCACAAATATTTCTTATTCATAACAAGAATTAATTGACTCAAGTGGTTCAGCCCACTAAGATGAATAATAAACTCTATGATTTATTGTTAATACAAAAATAATAATTAGAAAATTAATTTAGTTTATCTTAGGGGAATCATTAACTCAATACATTTTGATTCATAAAAATTAATAATATTATAAATGAATTTGATTTCACAAAAATGTGATTTTGGATAGAAATATGACCAGAAAATATAGTAAAAGATACATGGATGTTAGGGATATAGAACTACAGTTGAGTTTGTACTTGGAACCAATATATTATATTTTCATGTTACTCTATATCTAGTTATATCCATAACCATGAAAGATGTATTCCATAGTAAGAATTATCTATATGGATTGTGGTTACATTCTAAAGAGAAAAATGGTAAATACATCCATGTTGTTGACCCAGAATGAATGAAGTCCAAACACATGGATGAAATTTTAAAAAAATAAGGTAAATTTCAATTAGTGTGTGACTACGGTTAAGGTTCCACACATTTTAGGACCCAGCAAATTAGACAATAAATTTTGTGAGAATATTAATTCACATAATAAAGACTACTCATAGAAAATTAATGGTTATATAGGATAAACTATATGTCATTCAATTTTATGATGTGAAATGCTGTCTATGTGTCCTAAAAATGAGTACTCTACATTTTTCATTTTTTAAGGATATTATGAGGAAAATATGATTATTATCAATTAAAACTATTTCCCTCTCATATTTCTATATT
Source organism: Viscum album (assembly GCA_963277665.1). Classification (NCBI taxonomy): domain Eukaryota; kingdom Viridiplantae; phylum Streptophyta; class Magnoliopsida; order Santalales; family Viscaceae; genus Viscum; species Viscum album. The sequence continues at coordinate 33,671,578 of OY728159.1, forward strand.
TTTCATATGTTTTCTTCAATTTTACTTAATACTTATAAATGATGTACATGTAGGTAGGAACATTAATTTTTTTTTCTCTAACATTTATGGGATATTTATGGGATATTTTGAGTTCCATTTCCCTTTTATTAAACTCCCAATTTTATTATTGACATGTTATGTGAATTTAGAAATTGTATTCATGAATTTATCCAAGGAATCCCTTTACAGATTTTCAATTGGGTGGGTGTTAACTCTATATCATTTGAATTATTAGGATCTATCATGTTAAAAAAAGTAATCAATATTATAAGTTATAAATCATTTAATAAAAGGTAATTATTATTTAATTTTTTAATGGGTGAGGCTAACAAGACATTATTGAGAGCCTATTTGCACTATAGACCACATTATACATATGTGGATGTCATTTTTTGATCATTTTTCTTTGACCAAAATAGGAAAATGTTAATGTTCACCTAGATCTAAACAAAGGCTGAGATAGTCTATATACTAAGGATAAATAAACCCCAATGTGAATAGAAATCCAATTGATAATATATATTTTCTTGGGGGTCGGTGTATAGATTTTAGGTTCATAGAATGTGGGACGTGGATTTGTTTGTTTTAAGGTCAAGCGATGTAGGACAAAATACTATTAAAAATTTTCTAAGAGGACAACAACAACTAAATGTTTGTGGAAATTAAAATGAATTTCATAACTAAAATAATCTAGGTTCCTTTACGTGGTTCATACTCATATATAAATGGTAGCGAGAATAAGATTTCATAATATTTCTATGATATATGAAATGATAAAAAATTGTGTAACCACAAGGTTATTTAAATAGATTTTTATTGTTGGGTTATGAAAAATATATTTCATAAAAAAGAAAAAAAAATTCAATAGGGAAATAGTGAGATGTGTGATTAGGAAGATGATTAGTAATGGATGAAACTAGTTCTACCCCATCGTGAAATAATGCATATGGTTAAGGGGGACCTTTTATTTGGTACTAAAACATCACCTTGTGTGTACATAGAGGCATTGATTAAATTTTTAAGTTCACCAAAAATTAATAGAGTGTATTATTCAAATAATTCAATCTATATTATAAATATTTCCATGAAATGGTAACTAATATAAAAATTTACTTGTGGAAGTGGGATTCCAATAGGAGTATCTCATCTCAAAGAAATTGTCTGGTCATGATTAAAATATGAAATATTAAAAGTAGGCTAACAAATAATAGGATATTAATAAAGGTTTAAAGTCCTCTAATGTTTACTCCACTTTGTGTTGAACACATTACTAGGTTTTAGTGATTTTGACATGAAATTACTCAGTATAAATTAACTTAATTGGGTGGTCAAAATATTGTGGATAATTTTTCTTAATGTCAATTAGAGTACTGCCATTAAATAGTTTAAGATAACTTGTATAGTGTAAGGAATATTATATTTAACTTATTTCTATGGATTCCATCATAGTTTTAATAGCAAGTATATTTTTAGTCCATGTATTGTTCTCTAAAAGAATTGTTCATTTATAATTTTACTCTCTAACTATTATCAATTAGATGAAATGAGGATGCCTATTACAACCCTTCTTTTATTAAAATCATAACCAAGATTTATTACATATACTATTCACTTGATAAAAATGGAAGATCGAGAGGTCTAGTGTCTTTGGGCTTAGGATCATTACATAAAACATAAAACACGAAATAAAACATCTTTATTGAAAACTTTCTTTACATGACCACTACATTCCCTCGTACTTAGCATTTCATGGGATAACCTGAGGACATGGATAAGAAAAGGGGTGAGCTATAAAGCCCAGTAAGGGAATAAACATGGAATTAATGGGGAGTAAATTTCAAGTTAGGCAATAAGAATATCAATATAGAACTAGATAAACATGAACATAAAGGCATGATAAAGTATGATAATTATAACTTGGAAATGTGGCAACAACATTTAACATGGAATTAGGATAAGCCAAGTCCCATTGAACATAGAGCATGAGTAAATCCTCATTGAACATGAAGCATGAGTAAACCATCATTGCACATGAATTATAATGAGCCAACACTCATTGCACATGACGTATCATGATACTATACTTTACCCAATGCATTGGAGCACAATAAGGGCACACCCATCTAAAACATTTCATTTCATGCACAAGTGTGGAACATGGATCATAAAACATGGATTCATAAAACATAATAATTTATTCCACGATAAAGGAATGTGTAATTCATACATGAAGATTTATAATCAATATGTAAAGGTGCATAAAGGTGAATACCTTTGATGGAGAATTTGGCATGGTATTCACTACACAATGGAATTGGCTTAGAAAATCTGTGCGATTTCGGCAGCGTAACAACGTGACATAAGAATTTATAAAAAAGTTGATGAGAGAAAAAGGGGTTACCCATCATATTTACATGTAATGGAAAGTAAGGAGGTCATATATATACATTTCCAAACAATTTTAATGTAATTTAGATTCATGATACAAAAGTATTGCTTTAATGTAAATGAGGAGAGAGAAGTTCCTTTTGGAATTTCGGCATATTAATGGGTGTACATGAGAGACATTTAATGAGAGATAAAGGGTTCTCCCATCATTATAACATAACGAGGGAATTATGAGGGAGGTGAAAAACCATACCCCAACATTCATAATTGAAATTAAATGGGCAAAACAACTTAAAGAAAATTGGACAAAAATGAGAAAGGAAGAAAAAAACCCTTACTTGGAAGTGTGCTTCCATAGGCTTGAGAGAGGCTTGAGAGAGGTCCTTGGGAGCTTGGGGAACCTTGAGAGTATTCTAAAGATAGTAGGGATGAGGTTGGACGAACTACAAAGGCTTTTAGTAAAGTGGAAGTGGGAGTTTGGGTGGGTTTATATAGGAAAGGTGACAGAATTCTTTATTATTTATATTTGAGACCCCTTATATTAAACTAATCCAATGCACAAACCATACAATGGTTTTTCCCATGTTTTTTTCAAAGGGAAGAGGAAAACAATATTTTATAATGCCAAAGTCTGAACTTCTTAAAATAATATTGTTTCTTATGTGGAGGTGAGTCACACTCCAATGGAAAATAATTTAAAAAGACATGGTTTTTAATAAGTCTTGAAGGGTCCATTAATGATTTGAAAAGTAAGCCAAAAAAACCAAAAATCACATTATATTAATGTTAAAACATATATTGTCCGAATATAAAGCTTATAGAATTATATTACACCACTATTGGGTCATTATGATGTCATAAAACACATTATATTTTTAAACAGTATTTAATTTTTACCCAAAACATTGACTGTCTCGGAAAATTATGAAAAATTCACCATTGGATGATTTCGATGTCCTGATTCCAGAAATAACATTTATTTTATCTAAATAATTTTCAAAATATTTTAATTTTCACTTTTAAAATAAAAACCAAAATTTATGCAAAATTCACAGGTTTTGACAAAAATGGTTTTCAAACCTTAATAAAAACTACAATTGCATTCATAAAATTATATGATCATTTATATATAATAAAATTAATTTAATAATAATAATAATAATATTTTATTAAAATATTATTTAATTAAAAAATCATTTAATTTAATAAAATATATTTTTCAATTAAATAATAACTAAAAACACTATTTTAACTTTAAAACATATTTACAATGTATCAATAATGTCAGGAAAGTATATTAATTGTTATATAAAAAAACTAATGTACATGAACATAGTACTAGATTTTTTTTACATTACCCCTTAAAAGAGCCTCATACGACCTAAGGGCAAGGTGTGCAATGGTGACAGACTCTTGGGGTGGCTCGGATAGCATCCCTTGAGTGGTAATTTCTATCGACATCCAATTTTCCAGTAGACGGTCACATTTGAGCTTGACATGAAGAACCTCAGCTTGGGCTTGGTCAAGAGAGAATCCCAAAGACACCACCTCTTTTTCGAACTCCGACAAATGGGCTTCGTATGGATCCATTCTACAGGATGAGGCCATTGATTCCTTTGTCTGAGTAAATTGGGTTTGTTAAATCCCTATATTTGTACTAATCATGTGATCACTATTCAACATCGATAAAAGAAACAGTCACAATTCATAACATAAAATCAATGAAGTTGACATTTTATATAAACGTTTTACATAAAGAGACATTTAACGAGATCAAGAGGGATTTCCATTAATGTAACATTGGGTCGTTACAATATTCCCCCTTAAGAAATTTCTCCCTCAAAATTTACTTATTACCACACTAAAACAGATGTGGGTAACTCAGCTTCATCATTTCCTCTGATTCCCATATCTCTTATTCAAACTTGTGGTTTCACCACAACACCTTGATGAGGGGCATTTTCTTATTTCATAGAACTTTTTCTCTATGATCTAATATCTTCACTGGTTTCTCCTCATAAAAAAGATCATCCTCTAACTGTACCACCTCAGATGAGAGTACATGTAAAGGGTCCGACATGTACTTACTTAAGAGGGATACATGAAAGACATCATGTAAATTGGCCATGGTAGGTGGAAGTGCTAGTCGATAGGCCTTAGCCCCGACACGATCAGGAATCTAGAAGGGGTTGATGTACCTTGGAATTAACTTCCCATTCTTTCCAAACCTCGTGATTTTTTTCAACAGAGATATGCCTAGAAAAACCATGTCTCCAACTTTAAAATCAAAGTCTCATCAACGATTATCTGCATAACTCTTCTGTTGACTATGGGCTTCCTTGATATGCTGCTGAATGGTTTTCAACTTCTCCACCATTTCCTCGACCATTTCTGGTCCAAGCTACTTACGTTCACCGACCTCATCTGAACATGGCAGTGTTCTGCACCTTTTCCCATACAGGGCATTATATGGTGCCATTTGGATGCTCGAGTGGAAACTGTGATTATAAGAGAACTCAACCAGAAGAAGATGTTGATCCCATACTCCTTTAAAGTCCATTTATCACGCTCTTAACATATCCTCAAGTGTTTGGATAGTTCGCTCGGATTGGCCATCAGTTTGATGATGATAGGCCGTACTGATGTACAGTTCAATATTTAATGCTTTTTAAAGACTCTTCCAAAACCAAGTGGTGAATCTTGGATCTTTGTCAAACACAATAGATTGTGGTACTCCATGAAACCATACCACATACCTGATATATATCTGTGCCATTTGATCCAATGATAAATCCTCCCGAATAGAAATGAAATGTGCAGTCTTTGTAAGACGATCCACAACAACCCAGATTGCATTGTTGCCTTTGGATTTCCTTGGATGTCTAGTGAAAAATTACATGGTGATGTTCTCCCATTTCCATTATGGTATCAGAAACGGTTGCATCACCCCCTTAGACTTCTGCCTCTCTGCCTTCACTTGCTGGGACACCAGTCACTTTGATGTGTATTCAGCGATCTCCTTCTTCATATTATCCAACCTAATGTTTTCTCAGAGATCTCGATACATATTTGTGCTCTCTGGGTGAATAGAGAAATTTGAACTATGTGCATCATCCAAATGTCCTTCTTCAGCTCCAGACTAGATGGAACACATATTCTTTTTCCAAACCACACAATTCATTTTTCATTAACATTTAACTCTGAGGATTTCCCTTTTTCGATAGCTTCCACTTTTTCATGAATTCCCACATCATCCATTTGAGAATCCTTTAACCTTTCCAGAAGAGACGTTTGAGCAATAATTTGTGAAAGTATTGATGATGTTCCCTTATCTATAAATGCCATGTCCATCGACATCAAGTCTAAATAAATTGGATTCTTCTTAATTCTCATCATTGATAGATTCGCTGGGTCCTTTCTACTTAGGTCACCTGCCACCTTGTTTACTTTCCCAGGGTGGTAACGTATTGAAAAGTCAAAATCCTTGATGAGCTCTATCCATATTCTCTGGAACATATTAAGCTCTTTCTGTGTGAATATATATTTAATACTCTTGTGGTCAGTATATATATCACATTTCTCCCAATGGATATAATGCCTCCAGATTTTCGAGGCAATGATGACCACTGCCAACTCCAGATCATGCATTGGAAAGTTTATCTCATGGATTTTCGACTGCCTTGAGGCATAGGATATCACTTTATCATTCTACATCAGAACACAACCTAATCCCTTCTTCGATGCATCACTGAATACCAGAAAAATTTCCCCACATGTGGGTAAAGTTAGCACGGGCACAATGATAATCTTTCTTTTCAACTCCTTGAATCTTTCTTCGCATTATTCACTTCAAGCAAAATTTAATCCCATTCGAGTTATCTTTCTATGAGGGTTGGACAATCGTGAGAAATTTCTCACTAATCGTCGATAAAATCCAGCTAACCCCAAGAAGCTACGGATATCTGTTACCGATGTTGGCCTCACCCATCCCTCGATTGCATGTGTTTTAGAGGAATCCATAGATACCTCATTGCTTGTGATGATATGGCCAACAAATGAGACTTCCTTCAACCAGAACCCACACTTGTTGTAATTTCGATAGAGCTTCTCCTTGCACAATGTCTCTAGTACTGTTCTTAAATTATCTTCATGATCCTCCATGGTTTTGGAGTATATTATAATATCATCTATAAAGACTACCACAAATTGGTCTAGCTAATCTCTAAAGACTCTATTCATCAAGTCCATAATTATTTATGGAGCATTGGTGACTCCAAAAGGCATTACTATGAATTCATAGTGCACATATCTTGTAAGAAAAACAGTCTTGGGGACATCTTCCTTCTTCACCATTACTTGATAATATCCCGACCACAAATCTACCTTGGAGAAGTATTGTGATCCATGAAGCTGATCGAAAAAGTCATCGATCTGTGGCAGAGGATACTTGTTCTTTATTGTGATTTTTTAAGATCACGATAATCGATGAAAATCCACATTGACCCATCCTTCTTATTGACGAAGAGGACTAGTGCACCCCATGATGAGGCACTGTTGCATATAAATGCTTTATCCAGATTCTCCTCTAGTTGTTTCTTCAGCTTTTCAAGCTCGACGACAACCATTCTATATGGAGTCTTGAATATTGGTAGAGCCCGTGGTATAATTTCAATTGATAATTCAACATATCTTCTAGGAGGAAGACCATGCAGTTCCTCGGAAAACACTTCAACGAATTCCCCCACAATAGGAATTTCTTAAAAGATGGTTTCTACCTTGGACTCAATCATCTGAGCTAGAAACGTGTGCTCATAGGGCATTAATATACATGCTTGAGATGATGGAGTCAAAGTAGATTCATCTTCCTCCATACACATGTAAAGAATTGGGGGTTGATTCTCCATATGGAGTGTGATTTCCCTCTCCCGACAATTAATGTTGTCTCTATATAAGGAAAGCCAATCCATGCCAAGAAATGCATCAAATTCCACTAGGGGGAGTATGACAAGGTTCTCCGGGAAATTAAATCCACAGATTATAACATGGTAGGATTTATATTCATGGGATGCAATGATTTCCTCATTTGTCATACTCCCCAACATCTTTACTTCCATGATTTGTGGTTGTGCTGGGATTGTTCTACTAAACATTCGAGATATAAAAGAATGCGTAGAACCTGAATAAAAAATTACATTATCTATTCATGAATGAATAACTAGAATACCTATCACCACTTAGTGGTTGGGGTTCACTTTGGCAGAAGTTATGGGAAAACCTCTTCCTTGTTGCCTTGGAGGTTGTTGGTTGCCATAAAAACCGTTGGTTTAGGGAACTGATTTGAAAAATTCCCCGGTTCTTAGCATTTGTAGCAATGAACAACTCATTTTGGTTCGAATGGAGCTTTCCTCTCATCTGTCACAGTCATAGGTCTTTCTTGCCGATAGTTAACAGCTGGGTGCCCTTCTCCTCCACACGTAAAGCATTTCCTCATCCCCTTGAGGCGATTTCCAGGGTGCTTATTTTCGCACTTTTGGCATGGGGTGATAGATCTTCTTAGCATCGTTGGATTTATCCATTGGACCACCAGCATTGAATTTTACCTTACACATCATATCCCCATGACCCCCCCCTGTGATTCCCCGATCTTCATTTCGACCTTGAGGGAACATCAGACAATTTCCTCATAGCTGTGGAAGTCACGGATCGCTAATGCTTTCCGCAGGCTAGACTTCAGCCAACCAAAGAAGCCGTCAACCTTGCATTCGGGGGTAACAAAAAATGCCAGAAGAGTATCATTCAAGCCTTTTTAAGTTTTCCTCGTATGCTCCAACAGATTCTTCGCCTTTTTTCTTGAGGGAAAGGATGTCCCTTTCCATCTTTAGACTGAGGGTGCGTGATATATATTTATCAAAAAACATCTTCTGAAAATCCATCCATTCCAATATCTCAATATCCTCATCAGGCTTCATATTTCTGATCAACGTCCACCATTGATCAGCTTCACCCTCCATACGATAATCATCCCGGAGAACCTTCTCTTATTCAGAACATTGAAGGATGGAGAAGATCTTTTTAATGGAGTGGATCCATTGTCCAGTGATCGTGGGATCGGTCCATCATTAAAAGTAAGAGGCCATTGTCTCATGAAACTCTCGATAGCGACTTGTTATTTCTTATGGGGGCTGAACGTTCCTTTTGACCCATGTTTCTATTCAAATCATGATTTAACTGAGAGAGAAGTGTGACAATGTTTGCGATTCCCGCTCCCATTGGAATGGGCATCTCATTAGTACAGTCATCACACTGATCATCACATCGTTTGTTAGCTCTAGTCCTCCTATTACCAGCCATTGGCTGGAATAAAAAGAAATTTAGTGGATAACGCATAATGGTTAATCCAAAGAAAATTTTTTAGGACTTATAAATAAACATTTATTTCCTTAACTAATGAGTCTATAGGCTTTAGTCTAGGGTTTTCATGATCTACTTTATAACACATATTCTTAGGGGTATTTTTTTAATTCCTTTAATAAGGGTTCATTCTAAGCTTGTGACTTTATCAAAACATATCCCCTGGGAGTGTTGTAACCAAGAGTGTAGAAATTCCCATTGTCGTGCACCAGTTCTGGTTTGAGTCTAGCTCAAAGTGGTGTTTTCGGGTTTTACCCCTAGGATACATATGTACCTGAGTCGCCTCTACCTGCTCATATCCATACATGGATGTATTTGTTTGATAATCCATTTACTTAGGGCATACCAAAACTTAGGTATGTTTTTATTATACTTAGTCTTGCCTATAAGGATTTACTAGGGTTTTCTAATCCTAATTGAAAAAATAACGTAACCTATCCTCTGATACCAACTATCACAACTCTGCTTTTATTACAAACATAAACATGACTTATTACAACAACTATTCACTTAATACAACATGGAAGGTCGATAGTTATAGTGTCTATAGGGGTTAGGATCATTACATAACAACATAAAACATGAAATACAACATCTTTATTGAAAAATCCCTTTACATGACCACTACATTCCCTCGTTCTTAACATTGCATGGGATAACCTGAGGACATGCATAGGAAAATGGGTGAGCTATAAAACCCAGAATGGGAATAAACATGGTATAAATGAGGAGTAAAATAAATGTTAGACAATAGGCATATCAACCATGGACAATAGAAACATGAACATAAAGGCATGATAAAGAATGATAATCATAAAATGGAAATGTGGCAACAACACTTGACATGGAATTAGTATGAGCCAAGGCCCATTGCACATAGAGCATGAGTAAATCCTCATTGCACATGAAGCATGAGTAAACCCGCATAGCACTTGAATTATCATTATTCAACACTCATTGCACATGAAGTATCATGATACTATACTTTACCCAATGCATTGGAGCGCTATAAGGGCACACCCTTCTAAAACATTTCATTTCATGCATAAGTGTGCCACATGGATCATAAAACATGGATTCATAAAACATAATAATTTATTCCAAGATAAAGTAATTTGGAATTCATACATGAAACATTATAATGAATAAGTAAATGTTCATAAATGTGAATAACCTTGATGGGGAAATGGGTATGTTATTCACTACACAATGACATTGTCTTAGAAAATCGTTGCGATTTTGGCAGCGTAACGGCATGTCGTAAGAATTCATTAAAAAAAGTTGATGAAAGAGAAAGGGGTTCATAATCATATTTACAGGAATTGGACAGTAATGAGGTCATATAGATACATTTCCCAACAATTGTAATGGAATTTGGATTCATGATACAAAATTATTGCATGAATGTAAAAGAGGAGAGAGAAATTCCTTTTGGAATTTCGGCATAGTAATGGGTGTACATGGGAGGAATTTAATTAAAGATAAAGGGGTCTCCCATCATTCAAACATAAAGCGGGAAGTATGAGGGAGGTGTGAAACCATACCCCAACATTCATAATTGAAATTAAATGGAAAAAACAACTCAAAGAAAATTGGACAAAATGAGAACGGAAGAAAAAACCCCTTACTTGGAAGTGTGATTCCAAAGGATTGAGGGAAGCTTGAGAGAGAATTATTTGGAGATTGGGGAACCTTGATAGGATTCTATAGAGAGTAGGGCAGAGGCTGGACAAACTCCATAGGATTTTAGTGAGTAGGAAGTGGGATCTTGGGTGGGTTTATATAGGAAAGGTGAAGGGATTCTTTATTATTTAGGTTTGGGACCCCTTATATTAAATTAATCCAATTCAAAAACCATCCCATGGTTTTTGGCCAGGTTTTTTTTGAATGGAAGAGGAAAAAAATATTTTATAAGGCCAAAGTATGAACTTCTTTAAATAATAGGGTTTCTTATGTGGAGGTGAGTCACACTCCCCTGCAAAACAATTTAAAAATACAAGGTGTTTAATAAGTCTTGAATGGTACATTAATGCTTTGAAAAGTAACTCAAATAAACCCAAAATCACATTATTTTAATGTTAAAACATATATTGGACGAACATAAAGCTTATAGTATTTTATTACATCACTATTGAGTCATTATGATGTCATAAAACATATTATATATTTAATTAGTATTTAATTTTTACCCAAAAAAATTGACTATATCAGAAAATTATGAAAAATTCAACCATGGATAATTTCGACATCTTGATTCCAGAAATAACATTTATTTTATCTAAATAATTTTCTAAATATTTTAATTTGAAATTTGAAAATAAAAACTGACATTTATCGAAAATTCATTGGTTTTGACAAAAATGGCTTTCAAACCTTAATAAAAATTACAGTTGAATTAATAAAATTATATGATCATTTATATATAATAAAATTTATTTAATAATAATAATATTATTATTTTATTAAAATATTATTTAATTCAAAAATCTCTTAATTTAATAATATTTATTTCTTAATTAAATAATAACTAAAAACACTATTTTCACTTTAGAAACAATTTACAATGTATCAATAATGACAAAAGTTATATTCATATTATATACAAAAAATAATGTACATGAACATAGCACTAGCGATTTGTTACAAAACCCCTTAAAACCGCCGCATATGACATAAGGGTGAGGTGTGCGATGGTGACAGACTCTTGGGGTGGCTCAGATAACATCGCTTGAGTGGTAATTTCTATCAACTTCCACATTTCCCGTAGAAGGTCACATTCGAGATTGACATGATGAAGCTTAGCTTGGGCTTGGTCAAGAGCGAAGCCCAAAGACACCACCTCTTTTCGGAGCTTCGACAAATGGGCTTCGTATGGAGCAATTCAACTGGATGAGTCCATCACATCCTATGTCTGAGTAAATTGGGCTTGTTAAAGCCATATATTTATACTAATAACGTGATCACTATTCAACCACTATAAAAGCAACAGTCAAAGTTCTTAACATAAATCCAAATAAGTTGACATTTTATATAAACTTTTTACATAAAGATACATTTAACTAGATCAAGAGGGATTTACATTAATTAATCTTTGGGTCATTACAATGCCTAAAAAGATGGGGCTAATCTTTTTCATAGGTATCTATTTATATTATTTCAACATGATAAACCTTTATCCACCTTTTAGTTTTATTCTCAAATAGTTTCTAAAACTACGAAAGTTGGTGGTTTATATATTATATGATTATCATTTTCTCAATCCACACATTATAGTTTTTTAACATTACATAACTTAATGTCACATTTTTAGATTGTGGATATATAATTTAGAACATTATTGGATGATTTTTAATTTCATAAAACATCAAATAATATTGTCAAATTTTCATATTCCTAAAAACATTAGCAAAATGTGAGGAATATTATTTAGAAACAATGTCAGGGAACACCTAATGTGAATGAAGTTTAAATACCTACATATATTGAACCTCAAAGATAGTATCAATTAGTTTTATTATCAAGATTCATGAACTATATAATGTTATTTATGTATATTGGTTTCCCTGTTATAGGATATCCCTTCATTATTATACATAATGAGTTAGTATGAATCATTCTATGAATATATTCATTAAATGTAGTCCCTTTGAAATTATGGATCATATTCTTGTATATGAATTTTGATACTCTATATTTGATTTTAATCCGGACAAAAAAATATAAAAATAACCAAGAGTGGAGATTTGGGTTTCCTTAGGAATGGAGAATTCAACACAATCATTTTTTACATATAATGATAATATTTCAAGTACCTTAATAAGTCTCCAACTCTCATGTACAGATTGGTTCATGTATGATGTATTACTTATATATGTTTACAGGAATTATAGGGTGAACCCTACATTATATTGGCTAACATAACTTTTAAAGGACACAAATTCAACAGAGAGTATGTTTAGACAATTTTGACAAATATATGGAGAATTTATACAAAATCAATCTCATGTGAATAATGAGATTGATTCATCTCTAGGATAAACTAATGGGAGGAATCCTAGGGTGAATAAAGGGTCTAAGAGTAGGAACAACATGTGGACATGGATTGGGATTCAAAGATAGTTCCATGATATGTGATTTCGGCTTCCTTATGTTTTCTAAAATAGTTGGAATCAAGCTACATGTAAAGCTTGGTGAATAAACCTCTCTTTATCATTACATTTTATTTAAAGATAATGGGGGTGAAATGTTTGTGAAACCTGATTAATGAAGTATAAAAATACAATGAAAATAATGGAAGGCCTAATTCCTAGAACAAAATACTGTATGAAAATGTATGTAGTGTCTTAGAATAAGATAAGAGATCCATTTCTCACTATATATCCTTTTGTAGTTGGAATAAAGATACATGTAGTTCATATTGGGTCCTTATGTATATATATATATAAATATCTCTCTCTCAAAGAGGTGAGGATAATTTTTGAATTTTGTATCATATAAAATTGAAATCTCCATATAGTTTTAGGACAAATGATATGGTCAACACTGATTAGTGTAATTTCATGTGAGATAAAATATATTTCATGTAGTTTAACATATTGAATCTTATATTGCACATTATGTATGTTATATTCATACATATAGACTTTAATAATAAAATATTTTGAGGTTATAAATCATTGACCAAAATTTCATGCATTTTATACACCTGTAACATGAAGTCTCATCCATAGTATTTATAATACCTAAAGATAATATACACAATGATATTTCTAATCCATTTTAAAATAAAAAATATAAATAAATATGGATGTGTATTTATATAAATGTTTTAGTAGATCATATAATGAATTCCACATTGAGTATTTTTCCTATTTGTAATTGGGGAGACCAATACTATATCGTATATGCTTATGGGTGTAGATCAACTATTACCAATGGAATGACAAAATCCACACCGTTGTAGAATAACATATTATATTAAGGGGACATTATTATAAGAGAAATATCATCTATGAGTTATGTATTGGTTCAAAGTAAACTATTTTGTTAATAATAAATTCCTTTTGGGATTTGTTTGGATCGATCAATCTCTGTTATCAAAATTGTTATGAATTATAGAACCAAGTAGAATATGTAACTCAAGGATATAACATTATTAGGGTAATATCTTAACTCAAGTTGTTAGATTTTAAATTAATTAATAATCAATGATGACGAGTAGGATTCATGGATTAGGTAGGGATCAAATTGTTTTGGAATAGTCTAATGTTACACATTATGTATTAGACATTAGGTATGATCAATATATCCTAACTGAAGAGGGATTTAAACTACACCCCAAAATAAATTTTTAGGAATGAATATGTATTGGGGGAATCTTGTACATTGATTACGATCATTTTTTATTCACTTGTTCATGATTTTTACGATCCTATGGGATAGACTATGCACAACACGGTTTTATCACATGTTGTATGGACCTCGTTCCATGTATTTTAGGGTCCTATAACAAGTACTTATAGTTATAATGATTAGTTTTATGAACTTCTAAAATATATCTCATGATGTATACATTAATACTTATTGATCCAATATGTGAAGTGATTTTTGAAAATATAAAACATGTATAAGAGAAATATGTGGTCTCATTTCAATGTAGGGATGTCAAGGGACCTGTCATGGATGATGAGAACCAAAAAAATAAAATTAAAAGCCACTAATGGGTATTATTTATAAATAATTTATATTTTAGTGTATATTTTTGGAAGAAACATTAATAATGGAATGTCCCATGTTGTAGGACTGACTTCATGAAAATGTGGGAGTTTCATCTTAGTGTTTGGTAACTGATAAAGAACCATATTTTATGGATTGTATAATATATATTTATATATAATATAAAATAAAAATGTATCTCATGGGGTGAATATATATATATATATATATTATGATATTATAGGATGGACATTATGTTGTGCAGTTTAGGGTTATCTTACAATGAATCAGATACTATATTGTTTAGGGTTTTATAGTAATTAATATTTTTAAAGGACTTTTTTATAATATAGATAATTTGTAAAATGAGATAACCATGTATTAATGTCATGAAATTATAAAAAAATCTTAAATAAATATTTATTTTACTATAAATGAATATTAAGTGGAAGTTTCATTGATATTTTCTATTTGTCCCAAGGTAAGTGATCTTGGAATCACAGTGTATCATAAAATTGAAGAAATTAAATAAAACATAGTTTTAATTGTTATATGTGGTTCCAATAATTGTGTTATATTATATATAAAAAATTGGAAATTGAATGTATTTTTATCTTTCCCTGGGAAGTAATTAAACATGATGTGAATAAGATCTCATTTCATAGATGATGTGAAATGTCATTTTTCCTAGTGTAGGGTTACAGAAAACATTGGCATGACCTGGTAAAACCATACTCTAGAAATCATATATGTAGATATTAATAATATATAAATGAAAGGTTATGTTTTATTTAATGACTATATAACATATTGGGTTGCTTCATGGAAAAAGGACTAAATTCATTGATGTTTAAATACATGATTAATGGACAACGAGTGTGTAGATTAACATCAAGATACATGTATTACATCATGTATGATTTAGAGTCATACAATATAGATTATGGATGTGTAGTTTAATTTTATATTTTGAAGATGGTATGTTTCACATTTTAATGTCATGCATGAGAGTTTTCATCATTTCATGCATTATGATAGAAACAGTTCCCATATATTGGTCATAGAATTAATCATATTCAAATTTGTTTTGTCTTATGATTCATTAATAACAGTAGTCCTTTTTATATCTTATTTTGTGTCCAATTATTAATGATGAAGCACTATTTGATTGCATGTCCCAAAAATAAGGGGTTTGTATAATGATTGGGATTAAACTGCATTACATTCACCCTAACTCTCTTGACCATATAAAGAATTGAGAAGGTCATTTTTCACTGAATCTTTAAAATATTCTTCCTCATTATTAGGCCTTAATGAATATAAATGGTGTCATATATTTCAGAAAACATGGTGAATTATTTTACATTTTTTTCATTCTTTGTTGGGTGATGACATGAAAAATTTAGTTGTTTCCGTGTCAGTAACTCCATTACCCAATCATCAATATAATTTTTAATATAGTAATTATAGATAATGATACTTTTGTTTAATACCATAAAAATTTGTGTTTGAGTTAGTAATTTGGAAGCTCTATGATATATATGTATTTTAGTCCCCTAATAATTGAGAGGTATTCTGTCCCGTTTTGATGATATAAAACCCTATAATGTTATTTTCAAAATTTAGAATTTTGAAATTCTTTTAAAGGAAAAAATTTTAATTTCTATTTAACAGAATTATTGTTTAAAATTTGTTTTTCTATTTATCCATAATTTATCCCCATTTTTATGAGACCAAAAATAAATTTTATAAAAAGATAAAAACATGTTTAATTTTTCACAAATCAGTTAGTGAATGTTATAAAAAAAATTTAGATTAATAAAATTGGAATTTTTTACTATATACATAAACATAAAAGAATATGAAATAAACCACTAAAAATAATAATCATGAAATTTTATTGATAAAAAATTGTATAAGTAAAATAGACAGTTGGAATAGGAAACATGCTAGCTGGTTGATATGGTTTGGGTAGATGAGTATCGGTAGGATTTGGATATGTTTTTGGTTCTTTACTATTTATAGAATCTTATAACATGACTTTGAGCTCT
The DNA here is from genome assembly GCA_963277665.1 of Viscum album. Taxonomy (NCBI): domain Eukaryota; kingdom Viridiplantae; phylum Streptophyta; class Magnoliopsida; order Santalales; family Viscaceae; genus Viscum; species Viscum album. The sequence continues at coordinate 33,688,164 of OY728159.1, forward strand.
GAAATATGTACTTGTAAATTTTTCATAAGACTATCTCCGATCATCATAATGAAAACTCGAATGTCTTGACTAACATGTAAATTTTAAACAAGATTGACTTTCAAAAAATTATGAAAACTCCCCTATTTTTCCATAAACTGGTCCAATTTATCTGTGATGTCATTGAGAATAATCCCAACACTGGTTTAATATGAAGTCAATTTCTCAAAGAGATATCTTTGATTATCCAAAAAATGATAATGGAGCACTATTGAACTGGAGGTTCTGTAAAATTTCATTTATCTTAGCCATAATAGTTGTTATTTCTTGAAATTTTTTAATAAGATATGGAGATATAGAAGGGAAAGAGGTTGAAAGATTTTTTTGAGAAATACATCCTTTAATGGAATTGAGCTGGCTTCCAAAATACATCATTATGTCACCAAAATATATTTTCGAAATAGATTTAGAATGAATTTTTCCAACTTCATCTCAAATTTCCTTATTGAATGAATCAAAATCATTTCTTGGCACATAATTTTCATTTAATTTTCAAATTTCAGTATCAATAGACTCAAACTCTAGCCTTAGTGTAGAATAATTCTTCCAATAATAAAAATATTTCGTTGAGGCCTCCAACTCCTTCGTAAGAACATAATTTTATTCTTGATCATTATTAAAAGTTATCACAAGATCTTAAAAATTATTAGTTAGGGAATCATATATACCTTTATCTGGATATTGTAACAAATCCACAACGACAGTTTTTAAATATCTTGAAGAAAACTTTTCCACTGACTACTCCAAGAATATATTCGTTTATCTTAATCAAAGGACCAAAAACTAAACAAACACGATTCTAAACTACATCAATAGCTACATATTCTTACTTGAGTATCCGTTTCTCGCAAATAATAGTTTCTACATGAATATCTACATCTACCACCAATATAACAATAATAGAAACACCCTAAAAATCTCGAATTTTATGCTCAACCATTTAGTCTTCCTCAATAATAGTTTCTTCAAGATGAACAGACATAGTAGCTTCACCTTAACCAAAAAATGGATCTTTAATAGGAGAATATACTTTTTTCTTTCGTTTCATAATCAATTACGATAGTAAATTTCATTCTTCCTCCTCTTCAATAAATTTTGTTTTTGTCCGAGTAGATTTTGAAACTCTTATACCTTTGAATTATCCATTCCCTTTATTTCCAAATAGCACTCCCCCTATGAATATGGCCCTAATTTTTGTTTTTCATCTTTCACCAATAAGAATATGTTTTTCTTTCACTTTACTCCAATTAAAACAAAATTTTCTAAGAAACCAACATTCAGAATATTAATATTATAAAATTTAATTCATGAGCTGAACACATAAATCATATTCATTCTGAAAAAAATTTATGATAGTGTCCTTCTATAAAGATAAAAAGATATACAAGCCTATGTTTCTCAAAAATAGCTCAAATAATTAAACATATACCTTGAAAATTCAATTTTATATCACTTTATAATAAAAACAAAATATACATGTCTGGATATAATATTATCTCTATCTCATCTACTACAGGGACAATTTCCAATTGAAAAAATTTCACTAAATCCGTTTGATCGGGCTCAATGTCCTTAACAAACAGTATTTATATATGGGTTCATCCAAAAGAAAATGAAATAATATCCACAGACTTGTGATCTTGGTAAAAAATAGAATACAAGTCAAAAAAATACTATATGAGCAAATTTTAAAAAATTTCAATTTATACATTGGAAATAAAAAACTCATTGTCCTCTATCATTATATAAATAGTGACTTAAATCTCCCCAAAACTGAACTGAACCATATTAAATAAAATCCTTGATTTTAAATCATATACGAAATAGGTATTTACCTCGTTAAACAAAAACTCAAAACCTTGAATTGCAAGTGTCTGTTTAAGCATTAAATTTGTCTCATAAAGCCACTCGAAATCGATAACTTCTCATTGTATAATCTTTTATGAAGAAACTCACTGACGCTCCAGGTTACTAGGTACACCCTCATAAGTTGGCTTGGTTTTTCCCAATTTTTTAAGATCAAATGCTCTGAGGTTCTTAGTTTCTAGGGTTTCAAATGTAGGAAAAGGTAAACCAAGGCATCGCTTTGTGAAATGGTTTGATAGATGAAATGGGTTTGGAAGAAAATATGATTATGATATTACTGTGTTTCCCATTTCATTACATAACATAAATATTATTTTTTTGAAAACACTCGATTCAAAAAAATAATATAATAAAAAAATAAAAAATGTTGCCAAAAAAATGTATGGTAGATAAAATGTCATTATCATAGAGATAATTTATTTAAAATTAAAAAATCTAGCTTCCCCTTAATAAAATACAAACTAGTAGTTGGAATTTCTTTTGTAAAAATATTATCCAATTGGTATTCAGAATATAAAAAATATTTGGATATTTACTTTTTGAGGACATGATCTCTTAGAAAATGATACTTTATAACAATGTTCATAGACCAAGAATGATTTATAGGTTTTTAAAAATATTAATAGCACTAGTATTATCACATAAAATTGGAATATTATTAAAATTAATTATAAAGTGAAGTAGAGTTTTTTTCATCCACAATAATTGTGCACAACAACTTCAAGAAGATATATATTCTACCTCAACGATTGACAGAGCAGCTGAGTGTTCATTTTTACTCGACCATGAAACTAAAGATTTTCATAAAATGTTATAGGTCTCTGAGGTACTTCTTCTATCTAATCTACAACCTCTAAAGTCATCAGTTGAATATAAAATTAAATTAATTTTAGATTTTTTTGAGGTAAATAATAAATTTAAAAATAGTTTCTTTTAAATATCAAAAAAAATATTAATTGATGTTAGATTGGATTTTTTTCGATTTGATTGAAATCTACAATAAAGACATACTAAAAACATAATGTATTTTCTTATAAAAGTAAGATATAAAAAACTACCCATTATACCTCTATATAACTTATTGTCAACTGGTATCCCACCTTCATCGAAATCATGTTTTATATTAGTGCACATGGGAATTTTATATTTCTTGTAGTTTTTAAGAAGAAATTCATTTCTCCCATCATACTCATATTAAATTTTGTTCGCATTATATCTGAATAATCATAACAATTATTTTTATTAGTTGAACAAAAAATAACCTCATCATTATAAATTTGAACAAATAATGTATTAGAACTAATTGTTTTCTTAAAAATAGTTGGATCTACTATACCAATAGTAAAACCATATTTTAAAAGAAAAGAACATAATTATTCATTACAAGATCTAGGATAATGTTTAAAACCATAGAGATATTTAGTAATTTTAAAAATAGAATTGGATTTTTGTGAAGTTTCAAAACCAATAGGTTGTTCAAAATAAAACTCCTTGATTAATTAAACATTTAAAAATATAGACATGTCATCCATCATATATAATTTAAAATTCAGATGGAATGCATAAGATATAAATATTTTAATCAGTTCTAATATAGCTATTATGGAAAATGTCTCATCATAATCTACATCTTATTCTTGATTACAACATTTGGATACTAATAATGATTTATTCATTGTGTTGATCCATTGATAATCCAATTTCGTTCAAAACAATGACATGTTTTCTATAACTATATATTTGGTTGGATATTCTACAATTTCCCAAACATTATTTCTCTTGACAATATTAACTCTTCCTACATAACTATAATCCAACATTCATTTTTAATGTCTCCTGCAATTGTCTTACGTTCTAGCTATGATATAAAGTCAGTGAATTCATCTAGATTTAATACACTACTTATATTTCTTATTCCAATGTATTGGTCTCCTATAACTGTTTCTAAAATGTGGTTCTTTATGATTCTAGACCATTTAGGTAGAACACTTTTAGGTTCTTCAGTTTAAATTTCATTGCATTGCACCGAACTTTATTTAAATCAGAGTCCAAATAATTTTATGTGTTTTAAGTCTAATTTTATCAAGAAAGCTAGAGACCTCATATGTTTTATATTTCTTTTAAATTAAAGGGTCAGTTTTATCAAACATCACACGAACTTATTGTTCAACATACCATTACTTTTTCTTATACACTCTATACGCATTAAAAGTTTAATAATATTCTAAATATATCCCGTCATTAGATTTTGGATTAAAAATTCCAAGATTATCCTTGGTGTTCAGGATGTACAGCTTGCATCCAAAAACAATAGTGTACTTTACTTTTGGATTTTTGTTGTTCCAATGATCATAAGCTGGCATTCAATAAATTGGCCAAATCAAAACATTAATCTTTATATAAAAAGATATTCTTTCAGCTTCTACAAAAAATAAGTAGGTAGACAATATTATTTTAGTATAGTCCTATAAATTTCTTTAATAGTTCAATTTCAACTTTCATTAATTACATTTTGATGAGGTAATCTTGGTGTAGAGAAGGAATTTCTAATACCCAGATTGTAGAAAAAATTATTAAATTCTTGATTCTCAAATTGACCACCATGATCAATTCTTAATATAATAGTTTTTAATCATTTTTTATTTTGAACAAAAGTAGATAAATTTTCAATAACATAGAAAACATCTCTCTTATGATTTAGTTAATAGACCTAGGATAATCTAAAATATTCATTAATTAAAACATAGACATTTAATTTACCAGGCGCACGTCCTACTATTGATGGTCCACACAAATCTATATTGATATGTTCTAAATGATTATATGTAGAAATTTTTTAACATATTTGAAATAAGATTTGTGTTGTATTCCAATTTAACAGGTATCAAAAAATCAATCATTATCAAATTTAAGACAGTGTAAATCAGTAACAAGCTATTTATTAGATAATTTATGTATAGCATAAATTTAATAACATCCAATGCATCTATGGAAGATACATGACTCATTTGTCTTACAAGGTAAATAGTTCACTCATTGTTTAGAAAATGATTTTAAATATAGAGTATAATTATTATCAGTTCTAGGTTCTTTAAACTTAAGAAAAACATTTTTAAAAACATAATTGGAATTTTTAGAGAAATTGACATAAAAACCATCATCACAGAGCTATGAAATACATATCATGTTGTTATTCAATATATGAACATAAATTACTTTATTTCTATATATATGATCATTAGATCTCCAACAGTTCCATTTCCAATTATTTTCTATTTATCATTCTCAAGAAAGTAAGATGAATTCTATCCATTTAATTCAATGTATAAAAATTCGATGGATCTCCACTCATTTGCCTTTAACATCCACTATCCATATAACAAATGGTATTTATTTTCATGGGTACCATTTCTTAAAAATCATTTATAATTTTTTTTATTTGGTACCCATATGTTCTTTGGTCTAGAAGTGTTATCCATGAGTGATCTGGGAATCCAGACTCGCATTATTTTTCCATACATAATATCATTAACTTTCACTATGTTCTTAGAAATAATGGCTCTTGAAATCTGACTTATTTAAGGATTTTTCAAGTAATAATTATTTTTTACAAGAACTTGTATTCCAGAGGAATAAAAAGTAAAATGTTTTTAATTAGGAAAAAATAATTCTTATATAGTTTAGGATATTCCCTTACTTAATATCACAAATCATTCCCTCTTAATAATATTTTTAACAAGAATCTCATTTAATATTTTTCCCCTTTTTTAAAATTAAGATCAACATTCTTATATGTTCCCACATAAACATGTAATTACTTAATTTTCATTTCATGATTAATTCTATTTGATGTAGAGGAATTGAAATATTCATGAAACTATTCATGTATTTTTAACATATCACCACTTTCTCCTAAAAAATTATGAATATTATTTAATGATTTTTTATTTTTTAATAAGGAATCATATTTATATTACAGAATTGTGTAATAGGTATCCAATTTATCATTTTAAAAACTATAATCATAATATGAATTATAAAAGTAATAGGTTTTTACATTATCTTCATGAGTAATGAAGTACATATTTCGATTTGAATGATTATTCATTTTCTGAATAATATTTAAATGAGATGATATTGTCTTTAGAAACACTCCATGTTTCATTCATTTATCATCTAAAATTATATTCATAATTAATATTTTATGATATTTATTTTTCTATTTCCCTTTTATCCTTTTTTTTCGGTGGTTATTAGGACTTATATGACCTGATTTTATTCATTCACAACATCCGACTTCTCTCGAGTCCTTCTCAAATTATTAAATGGAATTTTTGAATTATTTATTTTTCTTATAAAATTTGATAAACATTGTGGCTCATTAACGCAGTTCCATTTCAGAATCAGATTAATCCTAATTCATGACTTTTCAGTACACTTTTTCCATTTTTTTGCTCTGATTCTAAGATGTTACGTTTAATATTGTATTATTTATTTTGATGATAATTTTATGATCTCAATCTTCATCTTTCATTTCATCTTAATACGTCATCAAATTCCCTATTATTGTTTTCATGGTCTGATCTTTGATAGGTGATTATTGTCGAATTGAATAAGATATCCCATTCTATTTAAAAGGTAGTATTATCAGAAATTTCAACGCTTTATTAGGATATTTGATATGTTCACCCAAGGATGTAATATTATTGATAATTTCTATAAGCCTTACATTCATCTATGTAATAATATATTCATTAATCATTCTAAATGCATATAATTTTATCTCTTATATTGTATACCTAATTTTTCAAACATTATCTGTTCCTTTGTATGAAACTACAATGGTTTTCAAAATTTCATATGTAGTATGACATTACATGACATGATTGAATTCTTCTGGTTTAAGAACATAAATAATTTAATTAATATATATACTGTTCATTTCATATTCATCATCGGTTTTAGAATCCCATGTTTTTAGTCTCTCATGAATTTTATTGGGAGTTGTAATCATTAAATAACCTCAAAATCCAAGATTTTTTAAACAAAATATCACCCTCAATTTCCAGAACATATAATTTTCCCATTGAAATATAGAGCACAAACCATGAAAAACCATTTTCATAAATCATCCATTGACATCATTGTATAGACCTTTAAACATTCATAATGCTATATATTTCTCCAAAAGCACTCCATTGATTCTAATTGTTAGGTCAGAATATATAAAACATACTCAAGAGGGGGTGGGGTGAATTGTGTCTTTTAGAAAACTCTTCCAAAATTCATAATATAAAACACTCCTTGAATTAGAATTAATAAGAATGATTTTACTTATATTTAAATAATAATTTATGGACAAACAAAATTAAAATAGGTAAATTTTTATAGTGGTTTGGGGGACAAATATCCCCCAGTACACTCCACCAGATTCTCTCTCTATGATCTTGTTGAATTTTACATGTCTGGTCCTCTTATCACAAGATCACAAATCCATAACGGAGTGAAAAAATTGATACATTTAGAATTACTACTATAGAAATTCTTCTGGTTATAAATAGAGAAACTATTATCCATATCATAGTTCGAGAAGCTGACACTCCACTTCAACTGAGTACGAGTAGTCAGAACTCAAATAAATCAAAAATATATTTGATTTGTTGAAACAAATTGATCTTCGCAGTTGTAGAAGAACACAACATATAGTATATTGATATTATTTTTCATAAAGGAAATCATCAAGATGAATTATGTGTCATGATATTCAGTTGCACAAGAGATCTCCGATTTTTGGAACGACAACAAAAACATAACAGTCACAATATTATAGAATTGAACATGTATATCTCTAATGTGCAGTTTTCTTCTTGAGTAGTATGTTCACTATAGAACTATGTATATGATCACCAAAAATATTTGAATAATTACTTTACTCTCTCTATATCTCATTTGAAAATAATACTCGATGAAATATATAACGACCTTCCTTTTAAACATAAGGTTGAAAATGAATGGTTGATCACAATTGTAATGTTGATTAACTATATGTTTCTATTTGTATCTTAATTTTCATTAATTACAAAGAGTATTTTAACCTTAATTTATTCTCTTTCCAAATGAAAAGTTCCTTTCAAATTTAAAGTTATTTTATGATACATTCATGATAATGTAATGTTGTTTGACCTTATGTTATGATCTGAACGTAGCGTTTATTTATTCTTTTGGAATAAGGATGATGACTACCATATGGCTCACAATCCATAGGTGTTGTTCATAGAGAGGGGATGATTCCATACATTACGTTAAACTACACTGGTCATGAAAAAAGTTTTCAGAATACATAATGACGCATCCCAAACACATAGATAAATATTAATTTAGAATTAAAAACATGAATGTAATTTCAGATTAAATAATATGAATATTAAATACCTAAAAAATAAAATTATTAGTAAAAAATAAGGGTATTTTTGTGTATCAAAAGCATCATACTTTATTGAGTATTAATGAAACAATATATTCCCAATAGGTATACGTATTTATTTTCCATGGAAATGATAATGGATTCATAATTATGATCTAAATTGAAGGAATATACCATGAATAATCTACAATTATGATATGAGAATCAACTGCACTTCACCAATTTCAACTCAGGAATAATGGTTGAATATTTATAGGATTGGAACATTGATGGTGTCATCCAAATAATAAATATGACAAATTTTATTATATAGTGGGTGGTGGTCATTGAGGTTTAAAAATATCATGAATTCATGTGATGTGGTGGTGGAAAATTATAAAATGTACCCAAATATATATGATATAGAACCCCACTTCAAGATGGAAATCTATTTCAGAATACTTGTATTTTAAACATATTAAAATCATCATGAAGTAATTCTGTGGAAATTCTAATATAATGTTTTTTTAATATTTATAACTTCTGGATAAATTCATCAACATATATCAAATATTTTTTCATGGGGGTGATGGTATTATAGCATGCTTACACCATTTCTTATGCAATGGGATTATGGGTGGTGTATAGTTGGAATACATGTATCAGCCCTATTGACTATATTTGTTATGGAAAAATGGAACATGCTATATCAAAATAACATTATGAGATGTCAATACAGATAATGATGGCCTGATTAATGGATAATGGGATGTCACCATGATATTTCTCAGTTATGATCGGGTTATCGGGTAAGAAAATATATTGAGGCATACATGATTTTATAAGCATGTGATCATCTCAATCATGAATGAAACCATTATAACTTGGTGAAAATTATGATGACCATAAAGAAACTATATTTTTAGAGACAAAGGAAAACAATTTCCCATTACTAGAATAGAATCTCAATTTTTTATGTATTGTATGTTGATTCTATTTGTGGTCAGTTACCATTATATAGTTTGGTGGGATGGTACACATTGGACGTTGGAGGGGGGAACTCCCATTGAAAAAATCATTGCAATGATAAACAACCTTCCAATAATGGGGGACTAAACATCATAAGGGACATGACTAATTTTGGTATCCATAAGGACCCCTCACAATATATCTTTTTCATTCCATGAACGAATTCATTGGATCATCAGATAATGATAATTAAAAGATATTACTATCAAAGTTTCATAGGTAATTAGTGTGATGACTTGTTTATTCAATCATTCCCTAATGATGGAATAAATAGGATTAACTAATTTTTGTATCATACATTTTTAAAACTATTAAAAATTCCCACATGGTGAATTTTACCAATCTTCTACTTCTTCTTGTCGAATGTGTGACATATATAACACATGTTCCATCATATATTCTAATAGAACATAACCATCATCGAAAATATTTTCTATTATATCTTTGATGATGAAGAATTAATATATTTTGTGACCCAATATTAGTTGTTAAGATCCATAATTTTTCTGATCATCTAAGACTATTTTATTTGGATTCATGAATCCAAGAAATATTATTTGGTTATTCTCTATTTTAGAGATAATTTAATTTTCATGAAAATCATTTTAGATGGAATAAAATTTATTCTTATTACTCTCAAATTAATTCTTCCTCAACCATTTTTTATTTATAGTGAAGAAAATTAAACTTCCTTCCATCGGTTTTTTATTCATGATGTTGAAATATATTTATCTATTTCATTTATTTTATATATTTAATCTTATAGAGTTTTTTTAAGGTAAAAAACCATAAAATTCACTAATATATGTCATGGGGATGAGAGTTTTATAGAAATAATCTTGTACATTCCCTATAAATGTTTCTATTAATTATTATATAACTAGAGAAAAATTGGTTTATGGTCCAGAATATGTTGTCATTTTCTCTTAAAATTTTGAAAATCATGTTTGCTGACTATTGTTTGTGTGAATTTTTATAAAACTGACAATAAGAATAATTTATATCAAAAATTTTCATCTATTTTTAAGAAAAAGGATGCTAAAAATAGCAATAAAATGTAATTATATTAACCATTTTCTTAAAAAATTATCAAATAAATTTTAAAAAAATTCATTATTCGCGTGGATTTTTGTAAAAACTAATGAAAAAACATATTAGAAATTACCCGAATAATTAAACCTTCATTTTTTAATCTTTAATAGAACTTTTCCCTCAACTCGAGACAACTCTAAAGGCACCCGATGATCCTTAATAATAAGTCTTCATGATTTTCATCAGTTTTTATTGTCATTTCATGATCCATGTCCATGATTCTTTATCATCTATAATTTTTTCACCATCTATGATCATATTGATTCTTAAAAAAATATTTTAGATGACCACAAACCACGGTAAGATATATTTTTCATGTTTATTGTTCATTTCTATAAAAATGTTTGTTAAATGTTGCTGAGTTTAATCTATTAATGGATTCGAGGGAGAAAATTCAGATCGTGGATCAATTTTCTTTATTGAAATCCGAATTGTGGATGATATTTTGGTTAATTTTGAAGAAAAATTATGTTTCATTTAGTTATAATATTGATTCATTGTTTCGATTATGAGTATGTAGTTGATTGTTAGTTATAAATGTTTTTTTTAAAGTACATTGGTTTTCATAAACATTCTACATGTAAAAATTATCATATGAACCTAATGATATTATGTAATGAACAATGATATATGGCTTCACTGTTTAGTAAAACAATGACAATCACATTCCTAAATCGATGATCACTACATTCCTTAGCTATGGCTCCCAATATTAAAGAGGTTTTTGATAGGAGTGGGGGTCTCAGGAGTTACCATGGGAAAATATAAACCCTTTATTTTAATGTTAATTAGAATTATATGTAACCATTTATCATAGAAAATCACACAAATTAGGGTATGAAATTTAATAAACATCCATATATTTTAATATGAGCTGTGAAAAAAATACATATAGTGAAAAAATCATCATCTTCTATTAATAATATAACACAGATATATAGAAAAAGAAGAAAAAAAATTAAAACACAACTACAGATTAGTTTACAAAATCAAAATTCTCTATTAATAATTTCTACTTGGATAATTACATGTGATGTTCATTGGATCATCACAACACTTCACTCAAAATAAATACAATTAATAGATTTGTTATTATATTTTTCTAAAAAAAATGATGTTTCCAATATGATTTCCATTAATTTTTTTATATGTGTTTTTTTATATTTAATTAGTTATATATATATGTGTGTGTGTTTATATGTTTTAATATATTAAAAAATAATATCACAATCTCAGGTATTGAAGGTATCATAATTGGTTAAATGAATAATGAACCACTACTGAATATACACAAAACATTCATAGTTTTTTTGAGGAATTTTATAAATGAAATATTCAAAAAATAGATTTTATTTTCATTACATGAGTGATCTGTTTAAATATGGGAAAATTAAAACCCATAGAAAGTAAGAATCATCTCATTTTATATGATTTATCCCCAATTATACATGTTGGGTCCATCATATTGAATGAACATAAAATTCAAAAGCTAGTCTCGATGTCAATATTCATAATGTTGCATATGATTATATTATATAATTAATTCATGATTTAACTGTTGAAACCATAAAAACTAGAAATTGTTTAACGATTGTATAGAGGTTCTAAGAAACAATTATTACTATGTTATAATAAATATATATTATTAACAACAAATTTTATATTTTTTATCATAATTGATATCAATGTTTGGAGTGATAAATGTATTTATAACTGACTTGTGATTTTAAAACATCTACCTCCAGAAGCCAACATGCTTTCATATTCCAATTATAAGGAGAAAATATATATATTATGATCAATGGGATTGGGTATAAAATGATACATGCTTACCCCAATAATTTTTTATTGTATAGTAAATAATATGAATATTTATCAAAATTCCATTCATGTGAGACATCACACTATAAAATGTACGAAAAAATTAAAACAATATTGATAATGAGGTAGTGACATATAAAAACATGAGAAATCCATTTTTTTAATTTATAATAATTAAATCTAATAATTCCTTTATATAATTTTGATACTTAAATAGTGATCAATTAATATGTGTCAGAATCTGTGGTATAGAAAAATAAATTTCGTACCATTAAATAATTCCACATTTGAAATATCTAGTTTCAAATGACATTGATGAAAAAAGGAAAATATATAATTCAAATGAGCACATCTATGATGATAACATATGACACCCTTCTGATCCACCAGAGTTGAATAATTTTGATAAAAAAAATTTTGATTTTGAATATGAGGTTAAAATCCTCAAAATGGGACTGTGTCCTGATGAAATGAATTTATATCAGAGCCTAAATAGCCAACATAGTTCATAGCCTATTTTTGTAGTTTTCAACTTGTACCCAAAAGTATGTATAAAAATAAAATATGATATGATGAGATTGAATATTTCTTGTCCAAAACAACTATAAAATGTCACTTATGTGTATCATTAACCACGAATTTATGATTTGAAACTACTATGAGAGATAAGTGTTAATGTTTTTGATACATACAATAAAGCTTACTTTCTTTTTCATGCTATGTTAATGTTAGCTATAAATGATATTCAAGTATATGTAAGAATTTTTAGATACAGTGTCAATGGACATGATGTGTGTCAAATTTTTTTAATAAGATACACCAAATTATAAAATGCATAATGGAATAAAGAATGTATACATGGGATATCAATGACTATTTTGAATTGATCATCTTTTTTCATAGATTAATATAATCATTTAATGATTTATTGGAATAAAATCATCCCAAATAACCATTGGCAGTTCAGGAATTCTATGATTGGGTGAAAAATATTAATTCGACATTTAATGGGAATTGATTATCGGGTCATCAAAAAATATATATAAGAAATATCCGATCTATTACAAACTAATTTATTTTAAATTTTTAGGGATGAAACATAACATTGATGTTATTCATTTTGATAAAAACATATGAGAATGTTTTATGGGAACATTTTGAAGCATAAAATAAAATAAAAAAGATAGATTACATGGTAGATTTTAATTCATATCAATGGTAATGTTTTTATAGTTAGCTCCCAATATGAAATTAAATAGAACATATTTAAATCTAGCTTGTCACATATTAAGTAAGATTGGGAAAATGATTTTTTCATTGCCTTTATAGTATTAAATTATCTAGTGGTTATTCTTAATATATAATGCATTTAGAGTCATTAATGGATTTAAAATTAATATATATGTAACCTCATTATTGAAATTGATTTATGAAACAACTTCTACTAGTCGTAATATAAGGAATATTTTTAATCGATGTTAGAAATATTATCATGATGTTCTGTTATTTTGTTAAATCCACCTATAACAAATTCATTGATGAAAATTTGTTAGATACATTAAAGAATGAATATGTTATTATAATTTTTAAAATAAAAATACTTATCCCACCTAATTTTTTTGATATACTTGTTCATCTAATGATTAATTTGGTGTATGAGTTAATAATATGTGGTAATTTGTTTTTATAATTGATATATCATTTGAAAGATATATGAAAATTTTCATGGGATATGTTAAAAATCTTTATCGATAAGAGGCCACTATTATTAAAAAAAATATGCATTGTATCTGGAGATTTAGTTATATACTAATTATTTTTATGAAATAGAGATTACGGTCTACCTATATAATGATATATAACAGTTGATAGTGAATGTATATGGATTCAATGCATAAAGGTATTGTTCATTCCATTTGATGATGTTATTCATGTACATATATACAATTTGAACAACCTAGATGGGGTTCGATTTTCTAAATCATCACATATTTCATAATTAATGTTCTAATATCTAAAAAGAATTGAAATGTTGTAGATGATTGAGAATAATAAAATTATTTTTTTCTTTGTTTCAAGAGAAAGTCATCACAGATATATCTACATCAGAAACATTGAAATGGTTGTCAAGGTGACCATCTCTTAATGTGATTACATGGTGTAGTTTTGATTTTAATGGGTACACATTTAACACAAAGTAGCTTGATGGCAAGTAAACTGTAAAAAATAGTGGTGAAATTCTCGTCACTAAATAAATGCATTTTTCCATTGAAAAAGATAAAAACACAACTTCTATATCAATACTATATTTTGGAGTCCTTGAAGATATATTATAAATTTACTATATTATTATTTTGAGCCGCTGTGTTTAAGTGTAATTTGGTTTCACGTCATAGTGGTGTGAAACACAATGAATTTTGGATTAAACAGGTTGATTAGAAAATATTTTTTTTGCAATAAGGAACCATTTTTCATGGAGACACATGAAAATAAAATATTTTATTTCATTGATCCATTTAATGACCAATTGTAGTCCTTTTTCAATAGAAAGGAATCCATTTGGCTGATGAGGATGATGATGATGTTATTGCATTATATAACAATTTTTCATATATTATAATATTTCAAGATAAAAATGAATATAATATAGACAAATTGAATGCATTATGAAATGACCATGAAGAAGGGATATTAGAAAACACTAAATTACTGTTCAGTTTAATCTGGTAATTATTAATATTAAAATTATTTTCTTAAAATTAACATATTTAAAATTAGTATTATTTTATAACAATTGGATATTTAAATATATATATATTATTATTATTATTTATTTTATTTTTTGTGGACAATTTTGATATTATACTATTGTAATTAAACATTTGTTATTAAAATATATATTGTCAATTATTTTATTTTGGTTAATATTACCTATATGAGTAACCTTTTTCGAAATATGATATTTAAATTTATAAATGTTTCAATCATTTTAGAAGAATTGATTGAATTTAATTTTTTACCATTTATATATTTTTTGGTTACGAATCATAACATCATTAGTTTTTTAAACATCTACATGTTTTTTTATATATTTGTGTTATTTTTTCTTATTATTTACATGTCTATTAATATGTAGCTACATAAATATTTTTATTACATTTTCCAATTTCAATGGGGGAAACAGATTCAGTGAAAAAAGAGTATGTACTATGGTGTTTGTATTTTTTTATATTATAAAATATCCCACAATATAATTATTTATTGAATACAAACATTTAATTTACAAAAAAATGTAATTGTATGAGAAATATATATTGGACTTCAATGGTGGAGTCTTCTGCTTTTGATGTTAATAAATTGAGTTCTCAAGTTATTAAATCTGTAATTAAATGTATACCAAAACGATCACTTTCTCATGGAGATGAGGGATTAAATATTACATTTGATGATAATTATAATGCAACTCACCCAAATGCAATGTAGTTTATCAGCTATATAACCATACAACTCCATTGTATAATTATCATGTTATATCCTAATGGGAAGGTAAACAACTATATGATTATAGATCATATTTGGGATTCTATAATGATATTATACCTATCTTGATTTGTTTTTTCTCATTTTTCGAATATGATATAATTTAAATGAATAATATATATTCAATTTTATTACAAATGAAATTAAATTTTAAGAAACAAAAGAAATTATTAAAATATATCATTTTTATTAGTGGTTAAATGGTACGATTTCAAAACAACATTGACAAAAAAAGTTCAAAATAATCAAAATGAAATCCCATGCCTTAAGTATGATTTTTTTGATAAATAGACATAGAATAATTTTTTTCCTGCTGATATGATAATTCCTATTAGGTATGATAATTATATTATATTGTGAAATATATTTTATATGTACCTAAAAACTTATTAGTTTAATTTCTATATAATATGCCTCCATGAAATATAATAAATACATATATATAGAGAATATATTCCCTCATACAATATCACATGGAGGATATCATTTGTAAAATAAAATAATGATTGAGGAAAATTTTTAATCATTAAGAGCTTAGTATAATAGGGATTTAGATGGGGTCCAGTTCGCTCCCCCGTCTCCCCCACATACCATGAAAATTGGAAAATATTGAGAAGAATAAAAATATAAATTATATTATCGAGAATGATATAATATTAGATGAAATAATTTTAAGTAAATATATCATTTTTATGAATTTTTCCATTATATAAATTAACAACACTAATATACCATTTTCATTTTTCAATTTAGTATTAACATTACTGAAATCTTCATAGGTCACTTTTATCACAAAGGGTTGTATGGAAATCCTATCCACCACAATAGGAAAGCTAGAACACCTCAAAAACATAATAGGATATGTGGTGGGCGATAGAATTCTTAATGAAATCAATCATCAAAAAACTAATCAAGAGAACGAACTATTAAACGCCTAAATTTTGAGTTTGTAGATGTGAAACATTCAATGGTAGATCAAATTCTACTAACTGTACAGGCTTTAGTAGAAGAATTGATGATATAATCACAATCTATATATCCTTTTCAATCTGCTTCAAAGCCTATACAATGCGCCCAATAGAACCAACATTCCTACTAATATCATCCACCTCCTCACTCACACCCAACCTTATACTGTGAGTTGAATGATGGAGATCCTAATTTTAATATTATAGAAATTGAATTCAGGAATTATATATGAATTATTTATATCATCAGTATATTATGATGGGTTTAGTTAGAGTAGTAGTGGATGATATTATTGATACTAATGCACTAATACCATTTCTAACAGAGTGGGATACTAAATTTTGGGAATATTTGGGTCATATTTAATTTTTTCTATCTGACCTTCTTCATTTTATTTTCTAGAATGTATGAATTATTTTTTAAATTATTTACATATAATTGAAAATTAATCATAATTTTTTATAATAATTAAATTATACAGGATTATATAAAATCAAAATAAATTACACAATGTTTACAGACGGTTTAGGAATGTAAAAATGTAGATAATTTTGATATTTGTGATTGGAGAAAATGATTATATCGGGTTTCTTCTTCATTGAGTAAAATCTATGAGTTTTGTATAATGTATATCATATTTGGAATATACTACCTATTTTTAATGTTCAGATAAGATATAATGGTACTAATTGATTTTGAATAGATCAATGTGAATGTGTTGCCGTTATTTTCCTTATAAGTAAATTGAAATTTCAGTTCATATTTCATTAATAAATGAATATTTAAATTGACATACTATATAACTATTTGAATTAGGTATTTATACACACTTCTAAATCAAAATGATATGACAAATATTTATGGTTTTATAGATTTAGAATAAATTTACATGATTATTGAATGTGTGAAAAATGCTGAAACATTTACATATATATGTGAGATATTATTAAAGATAGTGATTTGTTGTTGGTTTTATTCATTTCATGATGCGTAGGAATAAATGAATAATTATGAACTACTATTAATTATAATGACTTTAATTGTGATCATTTCGTATTGTAGGGGATATTGGTTGTTAGGCACATTTTTCACAAGTAAATGCATATTATATTTGGTTTTCTTTTTATTGTGTAATTTAAAAAAAATCCACCTTGTTAGAAAATGAAATTTTATTCTTTTTAAATTTTCATTATATTTAATTATTATTTTATATACATGTATTATTATTTGATGAATATAAAAATACTAGTCATGGACAAAATTTCAAAAAGATCACTTGTTGATAAAGAACCCAACTGTAATTCAATATGTGAATGTAATAGTAATTATTTTTTATATTACATATTTTTTTGGATATATATATATATATATTGTTTTTTAATATAATGATATTGTTTTATAAATGTATTGTCCTTGTAAACAATGAATAATTGGAGGTTTTTATTATGTTCTATAATTCTAGTATGAGATAATCAAAACTAGGTTAACTACTGAATTTGATAATATAGGTTATATTAATTATTTTATATTTTCTATAATAATATTTTTTAATATTATATAATTAATTTTATTATAGAAATTAAATTATATTTAGTTTTATATGAAATATGAAATTATCCATCAATAATGATGATATGAAAACTTTTTGTTATGTATGATTATGATTTAATGTTTTTATGTTCTAATGTTT
This sequence comes from Viscum album, assembly GCA_963277665.1. Classification (NCBI taxonomy): domain Eukaryota; kingdom Viridiplantae; phylum Streptophyta; class Magnoliopsida; order Santalales; family Viscaceae; genus Viscum; species Viscum album. Next base: position 33,706,613 of record OY728159.1, read on the forward strand.
ATGATCAATATTACATTCTCCTAATAACAAGTGTTAAAAAACTAATTATTACACCATAATAGGTGTTTGAAAATAAATATATGAATATAATGATTCAATAAAAAATGAAAATAATTATGTTGTAAATCATTAGTTATGCCTTTTGTAGTTCTACTTTATAATAAAAACATATAGATGATGATTTTTTGATTATGTTGTTAAAAGTATGAATTTTTTTATATATATTTTAAAAATGATATTTTTTATTTGATGATTGTATATTGTTTCTTCTATTATATGGATTCTGAGTTTTTGGGGTTCAATATTGATAAATTTATAAATATAAATTTTTTATTTTAAGGACCTTTTTTATCAATACTGACATCAAAACATTAGAAAAGTAGTGAAAGGGTTTTGGCATCATTTTAGTTTATAAACTGATGCCAAAAACCATTTTATACATCCTTTTCTTGTAGAAAATGATACCAAAATTAGGTATTAAAAAATTTAATTAGTTTTAACAAAAAATATACAACAAAAATTAAAATACACTAGACCTATAGCATTGGTTTTTACAATAAATATATCCCAAAAAACCTTATACATTGATTTCTAGTAAATATTGACATAAAAACATGACCAAAATTAACAAAAATGGTTTTTAGGGTTATTTCTTAGAAAACCGGCACTAAAAAGCTTATTTTTTATGTCACCTTAATAAACATCTATTAAAAATGACCTTCAAATTGAAAAACAAGTTTTATTATCACTCATCTTGGTGAATTTTTTTAATATAATATGTTAGGCCCATAAAACATCAAATATTTTCCACTAATCATTTAATATATTATTTCTTGTATTTAGAAAGGATAATGAATATGGTTTTCCTCAGCATAGAGAAGAATTGATAGAGGAATTATTAAATGAGATATCCCTAACATGAAATAATATTATTTTAATAATTATAATAGAATTAAAATTTTATAACATGAATATTATTCAAAAAAATATGACCTTGTAATCCTTATTTTTTCATTGGTTCCAAAGGGTGGGTTCTAATATGATGAAAAATATATCACATAAAGCTCAAGACCACCTTTTCCATTGAATATTGATAATTTAAAATTCTTGAAGTTGGTCAGAGGATTCATATGAACCCAATATTGATATGTATTCCATAATAAATGTTATCATTTCATAGTATTTAAAAATAATATATTTTTTCCATGAGAGAATAAACACATTCATAGGACACCAGTAGTTTACATATTCTCTGTAGACATACATTAATTAGAAAAGTATGTTCTATTTTTTGTAGAAACAATTGACCATGAATTATTTATACACATAAAGAATTTTATTTATGATCTTAGGTTTATAGGTTTTCATGATTCAACACTTGTGAGTTGAGGAATTTCTTCTCATTGATGAGTCTCAACTGATAATGGTATAGATTCTCTAACTATATGATCACACTCACTGTGTATGTTTCCCTTGAGAAATAAATAATTGATATATTCAAGTTATATTATTTTTCATTTTAACTAAGAAATAATTTATTCTACTAAGTTTATATCCCCATCTGAGAGTGGTTGGTTGGTAGTGGATGTATTATTTATTGATTAATTTTTATTAGAATCAGGGAATTTTTTAACATATGGGCTAATGATGATTAAGTATTCTAAGATGAAAATTGTGTCTAGAAACATTGGTTCACTTGTATAATGAATATCTATTATTTGGTTATTTTTATATGTGATGGATTGAAATATAATTTAATATAGGGGTAAAAAACCCTTCATCTCAAGGGGATGGGGTTTCCCCATGGATATTTTAATCTCCAATGTTTGAATCAATGAATTCTACATAATATTTTTAATAGTGATTTGGTATTGGAATTAAGCCATTATCATGATATTTATAAGGGTCTATGTGTTATTGTAAATATTTGGAAAATGTTCATAGTCATTATTCATAATGATGAGATACATCGTCATTCCCCCATTCTGGATCACATGGTTTGGATATATTTTGTGGTCCCAACATCCCCTATAACTACTAGCATATTTGGGGTTACACATTAATGATGTTGACCAATGTGAAATTGATACCTCCTAGGAGGATCCATGGTTATTTCATGGTCATTATGTATTTCATCGTCAAACACATTTATGTATGAAGATTATCTACTAATATACTCTTCGGATAGGCTCACAATGTGGTTGGATATAGAAAAAGTGGAAACATTCTTCCATAGGGACTATCATATAAGGTGTGATCCATTGAAATTTATATCCCATATATTTTCACATGTAATCAAAAATGATAGTACAGATCCATTGAGATGGTATTCACATAATACAGAATTCACCATTATGTGCCAAATGTGTTGAGTCAGTGGAAGCTTATGTCAAGGCCAATTGTTCATGGACACCCAAGTAGTTCAGGAATATATTCAATATGTCATATAGTTAGAAAAATGGTTTGAGGATCCATATAGATACAACCATGTATTATAATTGGATTGGAAATCAAGTGTGTATTTAGTGATTTCATATATATGAAAGGGAGTCCACAATATCTTTGTTGAAAACATAACAAAATGATACTATTAGTAAAACATCATAATAAAAAAACGTGTTTAATAGATATCTTTCAAAGAAAAAGTATTCATATTGGGTTCACCATTATTTTTATGATATTTAATATGCTAATGATTTCTTTCGAGTTGACATGAACATACATTCCTAAGGATAGAAGTCACTATGACTTTAGATAAAACACTTGGGTTTCGCTTCATTTAAAGGAATGGGAAGTAAAGTTCATCACATCCATACGGGGAATTATTTATTACACCTAGACTCTCTATTTGATTAAATTTATTTTCATGAATCCTTTATAAATACTAGTGTGATATTTTTTACCTAGGATGAAATAATTGTTCATATACTTGTGTTGATTTGGATAATCTATTATATCATATGTTCTTCATCAATGTTAACATATGTATATATCTGAGTGTCACCATTTATACTATAATTTCTATGTACTATAGTTTAAGAATATTTATTTTCAAATTTATAGTTTTTTTTAAAATACATTAGTAGGATATTTAATATTTATCACCATCATGGGAGGTGGTAAGAGTTTATGGTTTCATTGGAAGGAATTTGATATGGTAATTCAATATATTAATTTAAAAGGAATTAATATCCATGTATATTTGTTTCACTTAGAATTACCTGCCATTCCATTAATGGTTGTGATGCATGGACCAATTTATTGTAAATTGACATAATACATAATGGATATCTAGGAGAATGACTCCACAAAATGGGTAGTATTGGACATACTCGTAGGTATAATATTATGTTTCATCCAAAACATTGGTTACTAAATATGATAATGTTTTGTTAGTGCATAACCTAGATAAGTGAACTATATGGGACACCTACATATTAAAATTATTGTTACTAGGATACTAAAAATTGAGTATGTATGAACATTCCATTAAGATAATCATGATTATAAGTGACTATAAAGGAGGATAAAAAATTGGGTCTTATAACATGAAAAAGAAAAATATATGAAAAAATAATAAATAGAATTTCACATCATGGTGAATTTTGGAAACTAAGTGTTGTATATCAAATGAAGGTGCACTATTTTATACACAAAAAAATCACCCTAAATCATATCATGGAGATCAATTGTTTTTTAGGATGTTTTATATGACCCTCAAAGATGCATTATATGTGTCCTATTTGACTAGAATAAATACCCACATAACTATTGATGTATACTATAAGGTCATGTTATAGGACCAGTCCATGAATCATAACATGTTACAAAAAGGAAGTGTTTTATATATATTAGAATCATGAATCAATGAATTAATGTTCCATACATTTAACAACATGTATACCCATTATTCTTATGAAATGATCAACAAAAACCTCTGGGCCCACATGATTCATCATTGATGTGTAAAATAAGTGATAATATAAGATCAATTTTATTTTGTGGGAGTGAATTATAGGGTATGAGGTGTGGCTAATAAATTTGGATACCCTTTGAGGTTTACAATTGTGTATGAACTGAGTAATGGTGTTTTGGGGTTTTGAATAAGTATTTCATGATTATGATTTTTTTTAAACCAAGACGTGTATCTAAAATGAATATATTTAGATGTAAATAATATGAGTATCTTGACTCCTATAGAATATAGTACACTTATGCATAAGGATTCTATTAGGGATATTTCAATATATTAGTAACTAAATATAATAATGTAGTTTTAATGTTTTCCCCCAGAAGGAGGCCCAAGTATGAAATGTATGACTCGTTTTTAGAGGTTGAAGAGATATGGCATTCATGAGGAAGACAAGGGGTGTATCGTAATACAAGGATTGTGATGTAAATATGAGGACTATCCAAAACACAATCTATTTAATATGCGAATTTTGGGGTTTTTGGTAATATAACTAAAATATGGCTTGACCAGGGAAATGATGTTTTTGATGGGACTCCCAATGCTTTATGAATGTAGTGGTGGAGGTGAATGGATCAGGACAATGTCACATGAATATTGGGTAGAACTGACCAAGGAAAGGGTTGTGGGGGAAGATCTCTTGTGGTTTAATGAAATTGGATCACAAGAAGGTGAACATGATAAAAAGAGTAAATGAGAGAAGCATGGTTCCCTATAATTGGGTTTCTTCATGAAATATCCTTAAATGTAACAACCTGAACTCTAGTAACCCAATATTTGTGTGAATGTTAATAAATTGAATTACTATATAGGAGAAAACATCACTACAGATCGTTCAGTTCAACATCCATTAAGAACAAGACATATATATGATTCTTATTTTATATTATAATTAAAATATACAACATAGTAAAAGTAAAGATTCCACAAAGTTAATACTCATTAAATGATTCCTTATTCATACAACAAGGAAGATAAAATAAAATATTCTTGAGCTAAAATTCATTGTAATGATTTCATAATGTGGAATCTATAATGTGTAAATAATGCATAATTAATATGGTATAGTAAAAAATTTATAATATATTGAATTTAATCAATAAATTGATAATGAAATGCCATTGTGGACAATATTCATGTAATAAAATGATGGGTAATATTAAATATATTTTAAATGATTTAAAGGTATAATTTTGTATTTTGTTATCTCATGCTTCATGATATCAAACTTTCAAGTCTCTGTTACAAGATAGTGTAGCTCGATGGGTTGGTATTCACCAAACAAAACCCATTTAAAATGGATATCTAACAATTTTTCTCATTTTAATTTTCAATTAATCAATGGGATATGTAGTTTATGGTACCCCCAATCACTAAATTTCCAATATATTCCTTAAATATTATATAATCAATTGAATTCAAAAACATTATTCCTTACAAAAAAATTTCCATTTTGGGAGTGTAATATGGAACTACAATATTAACATAGTTAATCAGATAAATTTCATAGTATATACCGTCTATAGAAATTTTTGTTGGATTAGGTAGTAGGTATATAAATAATAAAAAACATGGATATGGAATAGAAATATAATATTCAATGAATTATGATCATAATAATGTTAATTTTTCCAAAGATATTTCTATACAAAAAAATTATTAATTGATAAAATATGACCATAAATTTATCAGAAATATATGTCTTGAGGAAAAATCATTTCTTTTGGAAAATAACATAAAGTAGAAATGAAACAATAAAATAATATTTCATTAAATTTTTTAATTATTTTATCAATTTAAATCATACCAAATAATATAATTTTTTTGAAATGGTTTTGGAAAATAGAAAAATCCATTAAATCTATACACATTAAAATCTATTTATTTTGATTTTTTATATAGAAATTTGAAAATAAATAATTTATAAAAGAGTATAAATATTCTTTTCAAATAATTAAAAAATTCAATTTTAAATTAAAAGGGAATTTTTAAGTTATTTTATAATATAACAATGACATATGTAAAAACATTGAAAAAAATTTGAATATCGAAGAAAAATATACTGAATCAAAAAATGAAATAAGATCAAATTTTATATTAAAATTATATTTTCATGAAGCAAGTGAACAAGATAAGAAAATTTTGAAGGAAACGTGGAAACACATTTAATATATAAATCATAAGAAAATAGTTGGATTTTCCCAAAGAAGAATTACAAGATTATTTTAATAAAAAATATAGTAAATCCACAATATTAAATTTATAAAATAAGTTATCTCATATATTGTAACATTTATTTTGTAACTGCATAAAATATTGAAAATGAATTGAAACATTAATCATGGTGATTATATATATACATTAATATGAAACACAATAAATGGGAATTATATGTACCTAAAAAAAAGAAAACATGTACATAATGAAAAATATGTTTCAATGGATTGGTTGTTATGAAACCACCCCATACCTCCCACTTCCACTTATTATAAAGTGAATTATTATTTTTTGTAAATAAATTTATCTTTATTATAATTACATAATATAACTATATACATATTTTTAATATCATATATGATTCACTTATAACATATTATATCATGTTTGTCAAATAACATTCATTATTATTATTGTCTAGGGTATTAACTACTCTATTTTTTATATATATTTTCATTCAACTTAAATAGACCCTATATATTGATCATGGATAAATCATCTGAAAATTTTAATTGGGAAATAAAAAACATAAATTAAAATTATATACATATTTTTAATGTTCGGTAACAATGGGTCTAGACAAATATTTCACATCACCTCATGGAGGTGGTGGTCCACACCTATGCGGGAGCGATGTTATAATATTTTATGCTTGAAAGGGTGAGGAATTATATATTATAATAAACATCCTTAATCATATATTATTTCATATATATCAAATATATACATAATTTCAACCTTTATAACCATTTATGTAGCGTGTTGTGGAAAAAATCACACCGCTATGTGGAGATGGTATGCCGTACATATGTACAAACAATGCTCTCCCAATCTATAGTTTGTAAAAGAAGAAATAAATGTTTTTTCCATTACCAAAATAAAATATAATTATATTTATAATATTTAACTAAATTTTTAAGTATATATATAATATATTTATTAGAATTATAAGTAGACATAAGCATCGAAATAGTTGGTAAAGATGATTACAAACTCTTTGTGTAACCTCATTTTTATATTCAATTAAGCAACCAAGGGTTGGAAATTTGGGAAGACCAGAAACTACAGAAAATAAATAAATATTTTTTAGTGATATTTTTTTAGATTTTTTTTGAACTAAATTACTCATGGTAGTGTGAACAATTGGGTAGATGTGGTTTACGTATATTATAAAGAAAAGGAAAAACATGGAAATAATTAAAATATTTAAGTAAAATAAATCAATTTTCATGTGAAAGTGGATCCAAGTGGGAAATTTAGAATTTAATATATAATTTTGTCTACCTAACATAAAATAATAAAACAATTACAGGTTTTGGTAACATTTTAAAACATAAATTCTTGTTTTATCATTCATCAACCAATTTTATCTTTAATTATTGTAACAAAAATTACATTATAAAAGGGTTATAAATATACTTATAAGTTAAATTATGGATCAATAATGATAAAGGGATAAAACAATAAACCATGTCACATCTCCCTAATCAACGTTTATGATTTTGGTGATTTTTAAATATTTTAATATTATATTATTAAACCTAAAATACCATTAATTTCATTTTGATAACTATGTACATACATTGAATTTAAAGAAATCATTTAAGAATAGTGTTTGAAAAAAATTCCAAATCATTTATAAATTTTTTAATCTAGATTAGTTTTAAATTATAATATTTTAATAAATCTATTTTGAAGAATATTCACCAAATTTCACAAATACATGTGTTAGGACTACAAAAGTGCACTTTATTTTGATATTAGATACACATTATTATTATTTCAGGAAAGATCATCAAAATATCACACTACTATTATACCATTTATTACTATTATTATTCATGACGTAGTGTGAGGAAAATAACCATAAGAAAGGGTGAGATCGGATTCTCAGTAATGGTAAAAATGTGATATATCAATCGATCATTTAAGAGAGCATGAGATAAGCATAAGTTTGAAATATATTGTTCATAACATAGAATTTTCACACAAAATATTTTAAAGGACATAAACATGAGTCCTGGAATAAATATGTATCATTTAATAGTACGTTATTCCTAATGCTTATAAATTATCATAAATCAATCATTAACCAGAATATCATGTCATAAACTTCTAGCATCATCATATGTATAAAAACTATTTAATATGTTATGGTAAACTACCAACACAGTGAAAAGAATGGATCAATAATTTACAATTATTTTCCATAGTGGATCATGAATATTGAGTCATTTCCTATATGAAATCAATTACAGACACTTCTTTCCCATAACATATCATGCACATCGGCTTGTTTCCCATGGAGGATCAAACCCATAAAATTATTTTCCATAGTTATCTCATGAGATATAGGAAATTTCCTATTTTATTAAAGGACTATATAATTTCTATAACACCCATAAAATAATTAATGCAATACATATGTGTTCCATAATGTCATAAAAATTCATCACATCACCACATGATAACCTATACAAAGAAAACTTGTTTCCAACTCGTATAATCAATCCATCATAGCATAACCCTATGAAATTTAATGGGTTTTATAAACATATCATTATTTTAATCATTAAACAAGTACATAACTAATAAAGATGGTATAATTGGACCATATTATCAGTAAAACATAAGAAACACAAATCATTTCTGTCTATGATGAAAAATATGATCATTAATAACATTCATGTAGAAAATTCACCTTCCAATTTGAAATTTAATTATTAAAATATGAAAATTTAAAAAATTCAATGAAAAATGTATTAAATAAAAATAATTTTGTAAAATTATTAATGAATCATCAAATCATTGAGTAGGCATGATAGCAAAAAATTTCATTTATTACATATAAGTAAAAATACAACATTCCTTTCACCTTTTTTCTAAAATTGTCAAAAGGAATCTCATTAGGATAATGAAAATATGATTCCCATTAAATTTAGTTGAATTTTTTTAAAAAAATGGGTAAAATTATTTCAAATAATAATTGGTGAGTACTAAAACAACTCATGAAAATAGTTTTAGATAACATTGTAATGGAACAGAAGGATTCTTAGAAGAATATAAAAAAATGGTAGATTTTACAAGAAATTGTTTTTCAGGATCTTATGTACAAACATTTGTGAAAATTTAAAGGGAAAAAATTATTCTCCAAAAATAACCAGGGAAGAAAAAATATTAGAGATTTTATTTCATCTAAAGATTATATATTTTTCTCCATTAAAATTCAAAAATAAAAAATCCCAATTGAAATTTTATTTAAATATAAGTGTCTTACCTCATGTCTCTCATTTCCGTATTCATGTTAAAATTCTATATATAAAAAAATATATTAATTATAAATATATTAATGTGCTATAATTATACCTATTTATTTATTTAAAATTTAATTATGACATCTTAGTACATGTTTAATAATTTTTTTATTAAAATCTTTACTTTGTGTGATAACAACTTCATTTTTTCACATTTTATTTCATTAATCAGTGTTGATTATTATATATTTATCATGGTTACATCATTTAAATAATATTAATAATGATATATTTAACATATATATTTAACATATATATATATATACATTTGTGTCATCCATTATTTTTAAAAATAGAAAAATGAATTATGCCCTTCGTGGAGACAGTAGGTCATAAGTACACATGAACATGGTATTAACATTTCAACAGATATTACATAAGATATATAAATGATAATTAACCATTATATAAATTTTTTATGTCATATAAATAATATATATTCATAAAACTAATCCCTATTACCATCCCTGTAAATCGAACATAAAAATGAATCACATCTAACTATAGTGGTGGAAGTCCACACATATGCACGAGTGATGATATCATTTTCCAATAGTTTTGAAGGTAATAATTTTTATACGATAAAACTATAATAGAAGCATAATTAAGTCATAAATAACATATTTAATCTTTATACTGATCATAATACTCATACGAAAAATATGGTGATGAAAAATTAATTAAATCTGTATGTGGAGAAAGTAAACCTATTATACTCACGATCAATACATTCAAATCCTATTTACTAATAAAGAGTGTGGATGAAGGTTGAATCATAATCATAATGAAATTTTATTAGATTTATGATACTTAATTTATAATTTAATTTTGAATATAATCATTTTTAGATGTGTTAAAGGAAGAATTAAAAAATTGGTCGGTTATGGTTATTATATATCATTTGAAATGACTTGTTTAGATAACCTCATATGGATCCCATTTATTCTTCTCTTGGAAGAAGAAATTTATCTAATGTGGTTAGTAAAGTATGTAATATTATTTTTAATGTTTCTCTATATATAATTCTGAATATCATTTTACTGAGAGAAATAAGAGGTGTCATTTTTATATGAGGCGAGGGGCACTCATGGAATTTATTAATATACTATAATACAATAAAGCCATTATCTTATGCAAATAGCTGAAAAGATAAATAGATTAAATTATAAGATACTATTGTGGTGAAATACCATTAACCTATAAAATATATGTTGTTTGTGGTGATGTTGTATATTGTATAATTTTTTTAACCCTTTATATCACATATTTTAACATTAACTATCGTAACATATTTTCCAATTTTAAAGGGTTATAATTTTACTTATAAGGATAAAATATGATCGTAAATTGTAAAAGGGTAAAATTTTTAACCATATATTATCCATTTTGTGATAATTATAAAAATATAGTATTTTTTTATAATTTAATAAGATATTATTTTGATAAATTATCATTATTATTAAATCTGATACTCTTCAACTAGTTTGAATAAAACATAAAAAATAAATTTTTTTAATTCAAATATATCCTTTTAGAAAATTAAAAATATTTTATATTAATCAATAAAATTCTTGAAATACCAAAAATGATTAAAATTATATTACATTTATTATTATGAAAAACATTTATTTGGTTTTCCATCAACTAACGAATTATTGTGTCAGTGTTTCAAAATAATTTAATTTATTTATATAATTACAAAATAAATAACTAAATTTACACAATAAATATAGTTATCTTATGCCCAATATAATCCTTTATATTCATTCATAACATTATTTTGTTCTTTTGTGGATATATAATAGATATTTCAAACAAAGATAATGACATTCTATAAATTTCATTGATTAAAAGATTATATATGTCATTTCCATTGAAAATTGTCTCATAAACAACTAAAGTTAGAGCCTAAGGGGATAATTATAGAATTAACTTCATCTAATAAGAAATATGTTGAAATATAATGGCTTTATCAATTATTTGAAAAGAATATTATCATGATTTACCCTTTACCATTGTGATAAATTTTACCACATTTTCTATTCAAAATACATCACAAAAACTTATTAACCAATTTTAAACCGTATTAATCAAAATATTTAAACCATTTTTTTAAATTCAATTTCATAATGTATTTGAAATGAATTTTAAAATAATTGGGAAAAATATGATCAACACCTCATTTTAGAAAAATCCATTTTAAATCTTAAAATAATATTTTCTTTTACCAAATGTCTAAATAATATTAAATAAATAATAAATATTTTAATGAATGAATATTATGTACATTTAATTAAAATAATTAATAAAAAGTAAATAATTAAATTCATTAAAATAAGAGCACATTCCATGCATAAAATCATTTTATTAGAAAAATCATCAATGTTTTTAACTGATTATTATTAATATATCCAATTAATAGGCAACCATTGAATTAATTTTATACATATATAACTATATTTTTCATAACATTTTATGTATTAATCATAAATACCAATATAATTTCGAGGTTATAACTTCTATATAATAATAATTTAAATAGTAATTTTTTTTTCATTTTAACTCAGTATTATTCATAATTCAATATTTAAAAGAAATAAAATTTATTTGTAGATAATTATATCATAAAATATCATAGTATTACGTCATAATAATGCTAAATTTAATTTAACCCGTGAATTTTTTAAATATGATACAAAGATACAAGGATACATTTATCTCATCACATCCTCGAGTTCCAACATAAATTATTATAATTTGTGGATTTTTTCACAAAACATTGTCTTGGTGAGTGGTATTTTTTTCATAGAAATTCCCTCTATGATACTAAATCTCCATTGGTTGTTCTTTATAAGAGAGTACATGTTCTAGTCGTACGAATTCATTGTTTAGTAATTGGGAATGATCAATTATATTCTTCCCTAAGTGAAATAAATGGAACACCTCATGAAAATGAGAGGGATTTGGTAGAAACATATATTCATAATCTACCACCTTGATACAATAATGAATTTTTGGTGGACCAATATATATAGATATATTATTTATATTAATTCCAAACCCCATAAATCTCTTCAATAAATATTTTTTTAAAGATACCTTCTATCCATATTTGTAAAGAACAAATCTTGACACACATGAGAATTAAATTAATTTTAAATAATTATTAATATAAAATACAACTGAATTACTAAAGACTGTATTAGTTTAGTGCCTTTGGAAACTAGAAATCATAAACAATTGGTTAAAAAACATCAATATCATCTCCTATTGTATCCTTCGTAACTAGAACCCCTTTTCAGACATTATACATAATACCCGACATGAAATCCTTGGGTAAAAGAAACGTGAATTGGGGTGATATAAAATTATCACTAATGGTAAGCATGGAGAATATCTTACAAAACATAAAAATAAGAATGTATAAAAATTAAAATAACTTTTTAAAAAAACATACCACATTTAACATATACCAAAATCCTATGTCATGAAATAAATCTTGGTAGTCCATATGTCATTAATCATAAATGAATCAAGAACCATGAGAAAATAACATTGTCAAAAAACTTTGAATCATGTGGATAAAATAATATCATATAATGATTCCTATAGTAGAAAAAGTCATTAATAATAAGACTATCATAGTTCACAATTTTTATTAATGAATAAAGATTGCATTCTGTTCCAGAAATATATAAATAAACTAGATTTACTTATCATTCCATCCCAATATTACTGAACCAAATTTACATGTCGTTCTATTCATGTCAATATAATGAGATATAAATCTTTCCCCAATGCATTGGAGAGAAATATTGGTCCCACCCACCTCATAATGAAATCATTATTACATGTGACACAAAAACATAAATCATTTATCATAGCATAACCCATTAAATAAAATGGGTTTCATAAAAATCATTTTATCAGACCATATTCCATATAAAATATCATTCCATTAACAACAAAATAAAATCATTGAAATAATTGGGATAGAAACATATCCACATTTAAATAGAATGAACTTAGATATAAAATAATTTTGATAAAACACTCAATATTAATTATTGAGAAAAATATCCTCTATTCTTTAAATATGATTTCATTTATGAAAATGACGCATAATTTTAAATGAAAATAATTTAGTTGAAAATAAGCATGAAATTGTGTAAAGGAATCTTCATGGAGATAAGGAATTATTAGCACTTAAAAAACCATTCATTTCGTGTGTGTAAAAAAGCATTTTCCATGTACTCTTACTGTAAAAGTCAAAAAGTACAGCATATCATAAAATGGTAAAATATTCATTTCATACTGGTTAATAAAAATTCAACAATGTGGGAAATTTCCTTTATTCAACCGTAGAATAATAAATACAATATTAAATATTTAGGAAACATTTATATGGATGAAAAATATACCCTAGTATGTACTTATGTATAGATAATCCCAAATAATAATGAGATTGGGGAATGATCCCTTACCATATGTCCAATATGAATCGTCTGTATCCAAAACACTTGTCTAATAATGTAAATAATTTTATTTACTTATTCCATAATCATATACAATTTCATGATATCTTATATTATCAAATTATTTTTCATTTTTAGTAAAATTTCATTTTCACCTGTTATTTGGATATTAACTGCAATATATTTTTATGCTTCTTTTGTCAGATATGATTATTTAAAAATTAGTTTGTTAATGTAATATAATTTACAAAATGATATTAGTATAATATATATCGTATTCTTTCATTCCAATCATGTATATAATCATGGTTTAATGAATATCTTGTAAAAGGAATCACATCGTATCGTGGAGACTGTATGTCGTACGTACACACGACCAGTGATATCATTCACATGATATAGAAATAGATGGTATATTAATTATATAGAATAATTATCATGTTATATTATTTATTGACATTCATTATAGTCATAATTATACCCTTCCAAATAAATTATTGTTGAATTACAAAATTACACAATGACATAGAGACGGCAAGACATACGTACACATGCATGGTGATATTGTTATTAATCAGATGGATAAAAGGACTAATAAGGTTTTAATTTAATTATAATAACCTGTAAAAATTTATAATAAATTGGATTTATTACATTAGTTGGGAATCACCATTATAAGAGGAAATATATGAAGAAAACAATTGTCAAAGAGGTGATAAAACAATTACATATTTTTGAATTTTCTCCTTTTGATTTGCATAAAAGGTATTTTTAAGATGAGTTTATGACCAAAGCGTAGCATCTATAGTTAATTTTTAGAAGGTGGGATAGGAAACTGGAAGGATTTGGCTATGAAAATGGCCTTTATATGTGTGATTAAAAGAAAAAAAGAGGTTCCCTTTTATAAGAGAGGGTTGGGACACCTTTCAAAATACCAAAACTATTAATTTAATATAAATTAATTTTTAAATTCAAATGACATCAAGGAGAATTATATAAAATATAAGATATGGATGGTCATAATACTCTCAATAAATTAATTTAGATCTTTTTTATTTTATTTTAAACCATGTCATTTTGACTTATACTTATTTAATCTATTTAATTTTAATTGTTGTAATAATATCATAAATAATAAATGGTCATAAATACTTACTAATGTGTTAAAAATATTTTATAATTTGATAATTTATAAAAATTTTTCCTTCAATTTTTTTCTCTTTAATTTTATAATATTTTTGGAATTTTTAAATTATTTAATAATATGTTATTTTTATAAAATATCAATACTTTCAATTTTAACACTATTTATTTACATTAAATAAAATAAAAATAGAATATAAATTCAAAAAAGTATTTAATACACTCCTAACATCTCGTAGTAATATTAAAAATTCTTTTAGAACATTAATTAGTTTATATTAATTTTTTTAAATTTTTATAAACCATTATTTTGATATTTATTTTTATAAAATAATTTCTACAACATTATTGTGTCATCGTTAATGTTAATTTTTTAAAATCTAAACATTATAAAAAAAATTAACATAATTTAGAACATTTTATTATATTTAGAGTGAATTTATATATTGATTATTTTTTCATGATTGTCACTACATTAAAATTATTATACATATAAGAGATAAGAGAGTGACATGTTGTCACTTTATTTTGTTTTAATTAGAATTACATCACTTTTATAAGATAATGTACATTAAATGAATTACTATTTAAACAGAAGTGATGTTGGTTGAGTTTAATTCCTCCAATAAGATTTTGGAATGTGTTAGGGTATTTTTCTTATCATAATCATATTTTTTGTTACCCAAATATACCTGATTTATCTTTAATTACAGAAAATTAAATACACTATTGTTACTATTCATAACATCCAAAAATAAATAAAATTAACCAATTAACATAATTTTCACCAACTGGTTCCATATAGGGAATCAGTTTTTTAAAATTCAAAAATTTGATGCTCCGTTAATTAATTTAAATTAATTACTATTTTCATTACGAGAAATCTGTTTTTTAGGAAGTAAAAAATATCAAATAATTGACATGTGTTTATGTCCAATTTAAATTTAAAATTATTTCCAATGAAGAATATTGGATTAAATTATAAAATAGTAATACGAATAAATTTTAAAAAAAATTAAAAAGACAATATATCTATATAAATAAATTAGATGCAAAGGGTGTTTTGAATAAAAATACAGTATTTGTTACTATTCATTAAAATATGGATTTCATAATAAAAAAAATTACAATCAAGGTAAATTTTTATATCCCATTTCAAAAAAGATGTTTATTATGTAAAATATAACATATAAAATTTTCAGAAACTATATTAAAAAAAGTTTCATCATCAGAAGATGGTAAAATTATTTTTTTGAAAAAAACATATTTTAACCGAAAAATTATATTTTATATTTTATCATATCTAGAAGACATATAGGATAAATTTAAAAAATTACATTGAATATATTACATATATATTTCACTAATAAAAATGAGTGATTTTATTTGTTTATAGACACACATATTTTCATTTAAATAGTCTTCTTAGACGGAAGTTAACACTATTCATACACACCATTATAATGGGTAGGAAATTATATTTAGTTATTAAAATTACATGGTTTTGTATGAAATGAATTCTAATAAAAGAACTTGATATTTTGGGTTACACAATCAATGAATAGTGTTGTGTATACTATACGATGATGCAGTGTTCTGTATAGCCCAAACCAATCATGGTGTAGCATACACCGCAAGACATCAATGAAATTTAAATAAAATCTATCTCATAAAACGTCAGGGTTTTAGATTCTACCCCCATAAAATAAACTTCACCCTCGAAATTATTTGGGGTTAAAAAGGTTTAATACATCAATGAATCTTTCATATAAATACACATCATAAAATAGAATACTAAAACATCATTTTAAAAATCACAGAAACAAACATAACAGTTTATAGAAGTAAGTCATCACTAGTTTTCAACTTATGCGAACATTGGTTAGACGTGAAAATAAGGATATGGAAGAAAAATCTTATAATCATGTTTTAATGGAGTGTTAAAGAAAACAAGGATATGAGAAAGTTTAAAAATATAAAGTCATAAATCTACGATGATTTATGGGACGATATGATTCATCAGATAAGGAGGTACTAAGATAACATTTTTTCAATATCATTTCCCTAATGTTAAAATTTTTTTCATGATAATAAATACTTACAAGATTTTGGTGAAATCTATCCAATTTTTTTTTGTCTAAAAATATTTCAACTTCCTCTCTTATTCATAATAATTTAGTTGAATTTTTCATTCCTGAACTATAATTAGATCATATGATATAATGATAGGTCATTCCATCGGCCTCAACAAGTCGGTTAGCACAGGTTATAAAATATGAATAAGTCCACTTATGGTGATATTAATATTGTATGGTTACAATAATGGAATTATACTTCATTTATCATATCGATTAAATAAAATAAACTAATTTATACTAACCAAGGACTCCCATAGGCCAGTGGTAGGGGATAATGGCCAGTCAAACTTCAGTTGTGGGTTTGATTCCTAAGGCCATGTCTGACGCTATGGGTTGTCACCCGACCTAGGGGTTTTCCTTTTTCTAAAACTATATTATTATAATATTCTATAAATAATGTCAAATTATTTTTTTCATTAACCAATCCTATACGATTTCCATCTTAATCCATTACAACCTATAGGCTTACCCAAAATACTTCTATCTAATCTCAGAACAACAAAAAAAATTACATGAATGGTCATATAACAGGCATTTTAATCCCTTAATTTATTCCCCATATATCATAAGATATATATTATTGGTTACATTAAAATCATTTGAATTAATTCATAATGAAATCTCATGATTTATGGTAATAACATAAATTTCAATATATCATTATTCAAAACAAGCACATTTTTTTATTCTAATTTTTTGGATATATTCCTTAAGTACAAAGAAGATGTATACTTCATTCATGATAGAAAACCCCACTTTTAAATAATTCTATAATTAGTTCCCAAAAAATAGGAACATCTAATTTACTTATTGAAATTGAACAGATTCTTTTCAAACATCATTATCTAAACATAAGGGACATATTAATATTTATATTTCTTTAAATTATGTGTTCTCCAAGTATTTCAACTTACCCTTAAATTTCCTATTTGGATCCCTAAAACTATTCAACCTATCCTTTTCATTAATTAATGAAAAACTTATATAAAAAACTTATATATTTCATGATTCATATAATATAATCTTTGAATTCAAAAACATATACACCTCAATCATCCAAATTTATTCGTAAACTATTGATTAGGATCCATCATCTTTATCGTCCCTAAATTATTAATAATTTATTAATTTTTCCAACCATAATAATCTAAGGATTTATGTAAACAATACTAAAAGAACATCACATAAATTTCACATGTCATTTATAATCCCATTATGCTTAGCAGTATGACCAATACTCATAATATCATCATGATTCTCTTCATGATATTTTCTATTATGAAATATCTATTTATAATTCCCATAATCCGCACATATAAACAACTCAATGGATAATAATGTATATGTAGTTATGGATACTGAGAAAGACCAAAATGAAATGTATGAGAAATATATGTTAGAGATTTGAAACTCATAAGTACAGTAAATCACATATCAAATTTTAATCTTGGATTTCTTTTCATTAACCCTATGTAAGTAATAATTATAAAAAAACCCAGGCTTGATAATTATACATAGAATTGTCTTTATGAAATCCCTTGACATATCCTAATAAATATCTCTAGGAATCTCATTAATGTTTTCACATCCAACATATGCAATGTTTACTAAACCATTAATCTGATACCAACTGAAGAGACCCAATGTTGACATAAAAGGACATTAGAATAATTCTGTGGAATAAATAATACATTAAACAAACAAATTCCCAAAGTTGGTGTTAGTTTAGTTCCTTTAGAAAATAGAAAACATAATAAATTGGTTCATTAAACATATACACCATCAAATGATTTATCATTTATAACTAGAACCCATGTTTGACACATCTTACATAATATCTTTATTAAAATACTAGGGGAAAAGAAACATGATAAGGGGTGACTTCAAATGATCTATAAGGGTAAGGATGGAAAATATATTACAAAATAGAAACATAAGAGTGTAAAAACATTAACGTAACTTCAAAAAAAAACAAACCACATTTAATATAAACGAAAATATTGATTGATAAAAAATCATGGAAGTTCAAAGGCATAAATCATAATGGAATCATGATAAATGATAAAATAGCACTGGTATAAAACATAGAATTGTGGTAAACAAATAATAACATAATACTATTTTTATCATATACTTGGCATTTCTACCAAGACCATCATAGTGGAAAATGATCATTACTAAACCTGGTTTACATGAAATTCTATCCATGTATTAATAAACCGAATTTAGTTGTTGTTTCATCCCTGTATTACTGAACAAAATTATCTTTCTGTTACAATAATGTCTATATCTTGAGATATAAATCATTATCCCTTGTATTATAGTGAGGTATATATCCCCCTCATCACGTAATGATATAATTATTACATGTTCCATAAAAACATTAATCATTCATTATTGCATAACCCAAGAAAAAAGGGTTTCTTCAATATCATTCTAACATAGAAATATCCTTATAAAATATTATTAACTTAATAAGAAAATAAAATCTTACTAATAATTTTTATAGAAACAAATACCTATTTAAAGTGAATAATCTTACATTGAAAATAATTTCGATGAAACACACAAACATAATTATTGAGGAAAATACCATTTTTACTTCAATGTTTTTCTCAAAATGTCATGAAATTTTAAAAGATAAAAATTAAGTTTAATATAAACTATAGATAATGTAAAGAAATATTCATCGAAATAAGGTTTTATGAAGACATAAATTTCAATTCATGTCGTGTATGTAAAAAAAATATTATCCTTATACTTTATTCAAAAAAGAGAAAAAGTACCTAGTATGGAAAAACGCCAGAAGATTCTTTTAATACAATTTAATAAAAACATACCAATGGGTAAAATTAACTTTAAAATTTTTAGATGAAAATTAAAAATATGACATATTTATAAATCATTGATGAGGATGATAAATATACTCTAATAAATACTTACATAAAAAGAATGTCAAATAATAACGAGATTGTGAAATTATTTCCTACTAATGGTCCGATATGCTTCGTATGTATTTGAACCTCATGTATAATGATTTAAAAATTGTTATTGAATTATTTTTGAATCAGAAATTTTTATTATATCATATATGATCATGCTATCATCCTTTTTAGCTACATTTCATTATCACAGGTTATTTGTATATTAACCTCTTTATGTTATTATGCATGTTTTTTCGGATAAGATCCAGCACCACTTCTTTGTTTATAGTTATATCATTTAAATAATGATATTATTATAATATATATTGTATTTATTTATTCCATTCATTTATATGATTTCTTTTTCAAGATGATCTTGTAGAATGAATCACACCACATTGTGGAGATGTTACAACGTACGTACGCATGAGCAACGATATCAGTCACATAATGGATAAAAAATATTTATTTTGATTATTAATTAATAATAATAATATATATATATATATATATAATATTATAATAATTTGTTACATCCATTATAATCATCATTATTCACATTAAAATTAATTATTCTCGAATAACAAATTACACCAAAATGTGGAGATGGTATGTCATACGTATGCACACATAGTGATATTGTTATTCTTTGGATGAATAAAAGGAGGTATATGGTTTTACCAAAGTTATAATTTAATCTAAAAATATAGAATATACAGTATTTTTTACTTTAGTTGGGAAAAACTATCAGAAACGGAAGTAGAAGTAGAAATGATTTTTGAAAGAGGTGATAAAAAATTACATCTTTTTAGAGTATCTCATTTTTATTTGCACAAAAGTTCTCTTTACACTACTAGAAATATGATCTATAACAACAGTTTTGGGAAAATCGTTGTTATAGTACACTAATTTGGACCTATAGCAATAGTTTGGCCAAAACCGTTGGTAGAGGTCACATATATGGATATGTACCAATAGTTTTGGACAAACCGTTGGTATATGGGGGGCCTATACCAATTGTTTCGGAAAACTGTTGGTATAGGTTCACTATTTGAGACATATACCAACATTTTGGCCAAAACCATTGGTATAGGTCCATTATAGAGACCCTATACCAATGGTTTGGTCAAACTGTTGGTATAGGTCCCCCCTATACAAACAATTTGTCCAAATCTGTTGGTATATGTACAAAAATAAAAGAACGTATACCAACGGTTCCCAAAACCATTGGGATAGGTCTATACCAACAGTTTTATGGAATGTTGGTATATGTGCATGTATTTTTATGTGATAATCTTATATCTAATGTTATATATATATAATTTAAAGTAATTATTATAATACATTTATATATTTATGAAATTAAGTTCAAAAAATTAAGTTAGGTTTGTGGTTAGGTCATTCAATCACAAACCGGAGGTGCTGGGATCAAAACCAACCGGATGATTATTTTTTGAATTATATATACCAATGGTTTATGAATCCTTTGGTATAGAGTTTCATATTACATATACCAATGATTTTGAAAACCATTGTTAGACATCTATACTGATAGTTTTCCCAAAACCATTGTTATAGACCTATCCTCACAGCTTACTTAGCAACGTTTCTCCAAAACCGCGAGTATATGGTATTTTTCCAGTAGTGTTAGGATAGATGTATGCACAAATTTTGGACTCTATGGTGATCTGTGGGAATTTTTGAAAGTAATTGGTCAGGGGTTGGCCAATAAAAAAATGGTTTATTGGTGTTATTAAGTGTGAATGAGTGATTCCCTTTTATAAGAGAGGGGAGATGCGCCATTAGAAATACCAAAACTATTAAATTATTATAAATTCATTATTAAATTAAAATGCCTCCAATTTTTGTTATTTAGATGATAAGATTAGTATGGGTCGAAATCCTCTCAAGAAATAAAATTTAGACATATTTTGATTTTATTTTAAACCTTATCTTTTAGATTTTTTCATATTTAATCTGTTTGATTTTAAGTGGGGTAATAATATTTTAAATATTAAATGGTTATAAATATTTACTTATGTGTTATAAATTTTAAATAATTTGATAAATTATGAAATTTTAGACATTAAAATTTAAATTTTAAAATTTTAAATATTTCTATGATTTTAACTAATTTAAAAATATTTTATTTTTATAAAATATCAATATTGTCAATTTTAACACTATTAATTTACTTGAAATTATATAAAATCCACATAGATGATAAATGAGAAATAAAATATTTCATAAACTCCTAACAAGTAATTTTCAAATGTAATTTTCATGGAGAACATTAATTAGTTTTTTTATTTAATTAAATATTTTTGAAACTATTTAAATGATATTTCTATTATTAAAAGAAATTATACATCACTATTGTGTCATCATTAATGGTAATTATATAATCTCTAAAATTTATAAAAAAATTCACATGATGTATATAATTATATTATATTTATGGATACAATTTATGTTTTACGTTTTATTATTACACCCCCTGATTTCATAGTACTCTAACTCATTAAAGTAATTCAATAGCTTCTGCTACACGCAACACTGTGTTTGAGCACACCACAACATTCCAAACCAGCCATTCAAAAGGCAGTTATGAATAGTGTTAACTACATTTTGAATCTTATATAGTCTATATAATTTTTACATCCATATTATGTGTTTCTTAATCATAATATAAGAACAAATTCATTTTTTCATATAAAAGAAGTTCTTTTTTAAAAAAAAATACAATTTTACAACCATTTAATGGTGACCCCTTTTTAAAACCATTATTTGACACTGTAATAAATTAAATTTAATTAATTAAAATTATTCTTTAGAAGTGAGATAAAAAAATTTAGTTTGGATAAATTTTTGATACTTTTCTAATAACATTTATATTATGACGAATAGTGAAAAATACTATGTTTTAATTGAAAACAACTTTTGTAGACAAAATTATTTATAGTGTAAAATAATGCTTTTTAATGTTTTTGAAGAATAATTACATTATATTTTTATCATTTAATACAATGTATGACATTATAAGTAATTTCACATTTAAATTTGACATAAAGACATGTCAATCATTGAATAGTTTTTTATCATTTTAAGAAACCCGCGTTTTGGTTTTGACAATGAGAATTAACTTTAAATTAATAAAAGAAACTTATATGATATTAATATGGTTAAATTGAAATAATTTTTGAAATATGAATATCAAAATTATCATAGGATGAATTTTGGATTTTTTTTTTCTGAAAACTGTCAATTGTTGATAAATAGTGAAAAACTACGTTATTATTTTTAATTTCCTTTTTATGTAAATATATATTTGTTTTATTTAAATTTATAAAAAGTAAAAATTTAATTATAATACCTACATATGTACAATGTAATTAATTGGAGTCATTTTATAATAAAATTATATGTATAAAATTTTAGTGATCTTTTTAATGTTTTTTACCCTCCTTCTAGGTGCATTTTCAAATTTGCATAAGTAATTTTACCAATTAAGTGAGTTGAATTTAAAAATTCAAAGAGACACAGTTGATATCAGTATGTAAAATGTGGATTAAAAAGGAGAAAATAATAATTGGTGAATAGTAAATTTTAACATTTATTTACTACTGTTAAAAGTAAATTGAGTAATTAAAAGTAAAAAATATATTATATTTACCCTAACACATGTCCTAATTCTATTGGATATGATTAATTAGACCAAAATTGACATAACTAAGAAAATATGATCATTTAGGTCCACTTGGATTAGATTATTACATTGATTATAATTTTATTTAAAGGAGAGTTAAAATTGTTAAATTCATTGTTTAATAACTAAACCATTTTTTACTAAGGGTTATACATATGATAAATTCCACTATATATAGTCATTAGGAATCTAATTATATTACCTAAATCATGGTATTTTATTTATTATTTTCAAAAATTAACTAATTAAATTTATTTATTACACAATGATGATGCAGTAATTACATTATTAATGAAATAATCAAATAAACGGTATCATAAATATTAAAATAAATACAATTTCAAAGTTTTTATGACATACATGAAATTTATAGGTTAATATTACATGATATGGTTGATTCAACACATCTTGTTTTATGTAGTCAAGTTGTGATAACTTTCAAAAAAACCAAATACTAAATATTGTCTTAATTGACATAAATGAGTTTTTGAAACAAATATTATATTATTAAATTATACACATTCCTAAAAATATAAGGATTAACCAAAGGGATTAAATAATATTATATATGTCATTTATGAACCACCTAAAATTATCTTGGATGTTTTTATATATTTATTTACCATATAGTGTAAGAATACACCAAGACACAGTTAAAGTTACTCTATTTAACTAATACTTAAATATAAATGATAAGGTTAAAATTGTAACCTAAAATTCTCTAAAACCTATTGGTTTAGATTATTTAGACCCCTTACCAGATAATACCTTAAATAATTATTTTTGGAGCCAATATAAACCAAAAATGATTTTTTAATAAATTAATATTTTATCCTTTTCCTAAAGTGACCCCCACCCATCTTATAAAAGGGCATTTCCCCTTCTCTCAAAATCACACCTCCAATGCCATTTGGATCGGCCTAAACCTTCCCAAAAATCCTCCCAAGATTACTCACATAAATCTAGAGTCCATAATTTGATCATAATGCCAACCTATGTATCCCTTTTGATCATCTTATAGGGAAACACCTGAAGAAGAGGTAATAATTTCACCACCCTCTTCAATGTTCTTTTCTTCTTACACTTTATCATTCTTTGTTGTTTCAATACCAAAATAATAACTATGGTACCTTCTAAATACTGTAATGTTATTATAAATATGGTACAACCATATTTATTTTTCAATCCATCCTTTGAGCGATAATGTCACCATGTGTGCGTACGTACATTTTACAGTCTCAACATCGTGGTTTAATTTCTTATTAAACACTATATTATTTGGATAGATATAATGATAAGTAATATGTAAATAATTAATTAAAATAACATGCTAATTTATTTGTAAAATTAATATACCTTCCAATTCCATACCTTTTAATCATTAAGGAAATGACATCGTCGCTCGTGTATACGTACGACTTACCATCTCCATGACACAATGAGATTCATTTCGACATTCACCATTAAAAGATGATTATAAAAATATATATTATCAATAAGTATATAATAAATTAAATAATAATTCTAAATAATATATATATATATATATATATTTATATATATCTTATACACTTACTTCCATTCAATACGATATGAAAAACGGAAACATCATTTATGCGTACGTACAGCCTACCGTCTCCATAAAGGGTGTTTTCCATTTCATATATCTATCTACTATACATATTTATATTCTAAATATATATATATATATATAATTATATATATCTTATACACTTACTTCCATTCAATACGATATGAAAAACGGAAACATCATTTATGCGTACGTACAGCCTACCGTCTCCATAAAGGGTGTTTTCCATTTCATATATCTATCTACTATACAAATTTATATTCTAAATATATATGATATATAGATCATTTGTTATACACTGGAAGTATGTAAATCATTTCACCACCCTCTTCAATGTTCTTTTCTTCTTACACTTTATCATTCTTTGTTGTTTCAATACCAAAATAATAACTCTGGTACCTTCTAAATACTGTAATGTTATTATAAATATGGTACAACCATATTTATTTTTCAATCCATCCTATGAACGATAATGTCACCATGTGTGCGTACGTACATCTTACAGTCTCAACATCATGGTTTAATTTCTTATTAAACACTATATTATTTGGATAGATATAATGATAAGTAATATGTAAATTAATAATTAAAATAACATGCTAATTTATTTGTAAAATTAATATACCTTCCGATTCCATACCTTTTAATCATTAAGGAAATGACATCATCGCTCGTGTATACGTACGACTTACCATCTCCATGACACAATGAGATTCATTTCGACATTCACCATTAAAAGATGATTATAAAAATATATATTATCAATAAGTATATAATAAATTAAATAATAATTCTAAATAATATATATATATATATATATAATTATATATATCTTATACACTTACTTCCATTCAATACGATATGAAAAACGGAAACATCATTTATGCGTACGTACAACCTACCGTCTCCATAAAGGGTGTTTTCCATTTCATATATCTATCTACTATACATATTTATATTCTAAATATATATGATATATAGATCATTTGTTATAGATCATTTGTTATTAAATAGGTAGTATAAAGTCATAAATGAATCATTTATGATATTATAAATATTAATATGCTTCTATAATAATTAATAACATACTACGGTCATTACACATGAGGTTAAACGTATCCTCGACCAATGGGAAGTCCACGGTAAATATTAATTCTATAATATTTTTACTTATTCACGGTAGTTTTTGCATATGTATCTACTAAGACAAATTTATTATCTATGTACAAGTTTCATAATAGAGATTTAAAAGGGATTCTTTTTATGGGAATTTTTTTACTAAAAATCATTGTAAATGTTTAAGGATTTATTCTTCTAAACCTTTCTCATTAATATACATGTTTTCAAAATGGTTTTAAGGATTAATTTTTATGGACATGAATGTTTTAAAATGTTAATTACATTAAGAAGTTTCAAAGTGGTATGGGACAGTTTGATTAAAAGATATCAATTAAATGACATCATTTATAAACCATGTGACTTTTAAATTATTTCATGTAAAAGGGATATTTCTCTCAATGATTTTTACTAACCATTTTTATGTTTCAATACACTAATATAACCTCTAGATTAGAGAAGCTATCACCATGGGGGTTCTGATCACTAGGGGGTGTTTTCCGCAACATCATGATGGGAGAATGGAAGGATGACTACCCCCTTTTGTCCCACTCTCCCTTCTAGGTAGTAACATGTGATGATACAGAAAAAGGTAAGTTTTACTTATATATATGTGTAGAGGTATATAATTTCTTGTTTTTATTCACAGACATATATAAAGGATATAGTTTTCTTTAGACTATTGTAGGTGTAATGTGTATAGGCTATGATGTATTTGGGGCCTGTATTCGGTTTATGGGCTTTAATGGCTTCAGATATAATACCCATTATATGATACATGTTATGAGAGATGTGGTGGATCTGGGAAACTACATAGTCACTTTGGTTATATAGATGTGGTGTTGTGTCGCATGAGCTGTGTACTGTGGTGATTTTCCCAAGTGTATTTGGGATATCCTTTTTGGAGGAAGATGCTCAGAACATGCGACATTGGGGAAAAGAAAAAAACATGTGGGGAAGTGTTTTTGGGGTACCATTGATATTCTTTATTATATAATATTCTTGTGTATGTTATTATTGCTGATATTATCCACTTTGTGTCTTGGAACATGGTATATATTTTTTGGGGGTGATGTAGTTTCACTTTTTGTTCATTTTTATTTAACATGATTTCTTTACTTTTTCATGGGAGGATATTGGAGGATCCTAATGAGTGTACTATTATAGTAACCTTATGTTTATATAAACTATTTTTTGGCCACTTGGACTAGGTAGGAGAACTTTCTAGTGGCTACTATTTTGTGGGTGGTATGCGATATTTGGGCTTCTTGGATGCTACCTTCTTTACATTTCTTTTGGTACTTGTATTTTTTCAATTAATTTTTATTATTTCTGGTATGAAATTACATTTCTAAACTTGGGTTTTCATTTATATTGTACTTTTAGTTGGAGTTTGTGGGTTTTTATCTTTTCTATCTCTTATGCATTAATTTCCCCATAAAGGCTAATTCCTCCCATCTGCTTGTTTATTGTACCATCAGTGAAAGTTTCTAACATTGGCCATACCCAAGGTGGGACATGGGGGGTCACTATATCTCTCAATTAATTACCAGTCCAAGTGGGGTACACTTTGTGGAGAGTGAGTTATAACAGATATACCCCTAGATGAAATTATATATACCATGAATGAAGATTTCCAAATCAAAAATTCCCAGTGGGAATTTTTTTCATAAATATTATTCTTTTTTGGAGAATTTATCACAATACCGAAGTTATATTTATAGTCTTCCTTTCCCTTTGAATATATAATAACATTATCAATAATTATTACGAAAAAATAGGTAATGGAATTATCAAAATACTCTATTCAATATATCCATTATATTATCATGGGTACTAGTAAAACCAAATGTAATCACTATAAATTCATAGTTTTTATACCTTTAATGGAATGTTGTCTTTAGAATATCCACCTTTTGACCTGCAATTGATGATATAAACAATAAATGCAAATTTTTGGAATGTATAAATCTCTATGGAGTTGATCGAACATGTCATCAATATTGGGTGGAGAATGTTTTTTCCTTACTGAAATTCATTAAAACTCTAGATCATGAAACTAAAATCTCATTTATCAATGTTTCTTCTTAATAAAATAACATGTGCACCCCATGGTGATGCACTATATCTGATGAGTATCTTTTCAACATTCTCATGGAGTTTCATCCTCAATTCCTAGAACACTATTAGGTAAATTATATATAAATTCTTATAAATAGGTTTGGTTCCATGTATGAGTTCTATTTAAAACTCAAATTCACAATTTGGTGAAAGACCAGAAAACTCTTCTAGAATAACATCATCAATCTCAATAAAATATGAATATCATATATGATGATGTAACAATTGAATTTTTTTAAATGAAATATGTTTCCTGAGAAATTATTTGTTATATTATAACAGTGTACACATACAAAATATTGATAAACAAAAACAAATATATCAATACATTATTTATATATAAAACAAATTAAAATTCCAATCAAAAAATGTAAAATAGAAAACCTAAAATGGGAAAATATGGATCACCTCAATATTCTAGAATAATCACAACATGGAAAACACAATTTAAATGAAACAAAATATTTTTAAACTAATAAATATCTTAGTAAATGAAAATATAACCTTAAGAGGAATTAAAAAATATTTTGAGTGAAATAAAATAGTGGTATTATTTTATAGAAATCTAACTGTTGGAATAATAATATAGATGAAACTCAATATAAATATTGTTCTATTTTACGATTGAAAAATATCCCCTTTGGTAACAATTTAACCATTTCAATTAATCTTTATAAATAGTAATGGAAAAGAATAATTGAATCAGAAAGGAGAAATGATGGCCTTAACCCATAGATTCATGTCGTTTCAATACCATTTTCAGAAAATGGGAGGGAGGTAGCATCATTGTGGATCCCCCTTGCCCATTCCCTAGATTAATAAGTTAATATTGATAAAAAATCACCTAAGGTATATTTTTGTGTTAGTAGATATTACAACACAGTCAATGTTATCTGATCCACCCACATGAAACTACCTCCATCACACTCCATAGTCATTAGGCGTATGAGGGTGTAATAATGGGTCACACGTCCATGAATTAGTTAGTTAATATTTTTTAATTTTTACATATAAACTAATTATTCCATAAATCCAATTTTAAGAAATTTATTTTGCGAAAATATAATGTTATAAAAAACCAATTTGATAAATTTTTTGTTAGATCAAAATAAAACATTATTATATTTTTAAAAGATATATACACATATAATAAACCTAAATTATTTAAAAAATAATTTTATAATCAAATATTATTTTGAACACTTTTTTTAAATAGTAATGATAAAGTTATAATATAATTTCCTAGAAAATATTTAAATGGGTCTAAAATTTAACTGTGTTTTAAAAAGATAAATTTTTCTATATACAATTATGTTTATATTTAAAATTTCAAATTCTCATACATGGATAATTATTTTGATAAAAAAATTATTATACTATAAATCAGCTCATTGAAAATATATTTGGGTGATCTTTTTTGAAGATTTCTAAATTAAGTTAATTTTTTAATGAATATTAATAATTCAGATTTGGTGTTTCAATATGTTTAATGAATTTTTCTGTACGTCATATTTTCTAATAATTAATTAACTACAATATATGACATATTTGTTTTTTAATATTTTGTGTTTTATATGTTTTATTAAATTTCAAAAAAAAAGTTATTTTCAAATATCTAAAATTGAAACATTGGTGTTTAAAAACATTATTTAATTGAAACTTTTATTTTCCATTTCAATATAATATTTAATAAGTAATTTTTCGACCTATTGGATTATAATATCAAATATTGTGACTTGAATTTCAAAAATCAGCTGAAAAATTTACATGTATGTCGATGGTTTTGAATTTTCCACAACCAATATTTCAATAACATATATTTGGAAATTATAAAGTAATTGCTCCACTCTTTTTTATAAATACCCAACCTTTTATCCATTACCTTCACTAAAAATCCGTTATCCTTGATTTTTTTGGTTGTTCTTCCTCACAAGGAGTCCCCCCAAGCTGTCCCCAAGCTCTCATGGTTTCACTCTACATGATTCGGTTGTAATTATTCAAGACATGGGACATCATATCACATTTATTTCAATTCAAGTAATTTTTTTCGTATATATCTTATAAAGGGAATGTTAAATTCTTTATTAAAAATTTTTTACATTACCATACATTTTATATATTGTTTTTCATTGAGATAATTTTTTCACTATTATTTTACAATTTTCTAAATCCATGATTTATACTTTTCATGATATAAAAATATCTTATCAGATTTCCTTGTTTTACGTACGAAATTCTTATATTTTGAATACCCAACCCATTTCATTATCAATGGGTATTGACCAAGATCTGAATATAGTAAATTTATTTAGGGATTTAAATATATAAATCACCCATTCCATTTCTATGGGTTAAAAATAATATTATGGTCAATCCTTAAATCACTTGTGTGTTCATTTAATTACGTGATACATATACTTTATTCTCCTTAGGTTATTATATAAATGAATTATTATGATCAATGTGGCTCACATGAAATAAATACATATTAATGGTGTTCCCTAATAGTTATACATTGAATTGTGTCAATAATTTAAACTCTAGAGATGATATGTTTTATGATACACTGGTGAATGGCCTTCGTAATAGTCCGTTATGACACCATAGCGATAAACATGGGTGACATGCTTATGAGTGCCTAATTTTTATGCTTCCACTTCATTTTAATGTTATGATTCTTGTTATTTTATATGAAATTACTCATATTCTTTTTATCATGTTATATTATTGCATATCATGTTCTTATTTTTATTACTCATGCTCAAAGGCTGGACGTCTCACATTCTTATTCCCAAACTAGTCTCATTTTCCCCTTTCCATTGATGTATATCCTTAGTATATGTGATTCATTAAAGGTAACTTTTGTTGAACCCATAAAGATTCCTTTCACAATGACTAAAATATTTTTCTATATTTTCTTATGTTATGTTTCGAATTCCAAACTGACTAATCTATAAATGTTCATTTATTTTGTTTCATGTCATGAAATGTTTATGTAATAAAAATTTGGGATGTCAAATCTCTGTTTTCCATAACCATGTGAGATAAACACACATTTTGAATTAAAATCAGAACCCACATAATTTATGTAATTTCTAATTGAATTTCATATTTATCATTGAACCAATAACGAACGATGGGCTAGTATAGAATATCTAATTCAACGTCCCTTCCTCAGGAATTAATGATGGAATAATGTAGAGAATGAAAACACACTCCCAAAATAGAATAAAATTATTCTTGATGGATAATGATATTTATAAAAAGTGAATTCCCAAATAAAAATTGAAAAAGAATCATAGAATTATTTTTAAATCATCATATCATTAGAGTTTTTTACTAAAAGATACTCATCTAATTTTTGAGGTTCTAGTTAGATACCCATGGAATGTTCCTTGAATATAAAAGAACTAGTAGATCCATAATAAAAAAATAAAATATCTATTATAGATTAGATTTTATGTATACATTTAACCATGACATTCATATATCCCACTTTTGTAGTCATAATCTCATACGATTTTCCATTGTATTTTAGATGAAGAGGTTGTTTGTATTGATCATTGAAAAAAATTGTATTCATGCATAGGTTGAATAATACCCATACTAATTTTATTTGAATAATTGGAACATTGGTGGTGCAATAATTGGTGTATAATTTTCAACAATTATATTATATAACCTATTAATCCACTTTTTAAAATCACAGGCTTCATGACCCACTTTTTCCCATTTAATGAACCTCCCAGTTCTATTCAAACAGTTATTATTATGATTATTTCATCTTTTATGTAATGTATATTTCGATAATTTTATCCCACCATGTGAATTATTTAATTTCTCCTTATACTCGATCAACATTTTCTTATCAAAAAATTGGTAATGGTGGTAATTTCCACTTTCCATTTCTACTTTGAGTTTACATTAGATGATTTCTTCACAACTAATAACTTATCTTATAGCTAATTCCTTTTATAGACTTTTTTCAACCCCACAAATATTTGATCAATTCTCATTCCTAGTCTAATGATTAAACCTGATGAATACATTAAAAGGCTTATAAAATTATCCTCATTGGTAATAAAAGATTTACCATATTTTTTGTTAAAATTAAAAAATTATTTCTCATTATATATATATAGAATTATAGGGAAATATATACTAAAAAATATCATCTTAATAACATCCCATTAAAATAGATTCAATTTATTCCTTATATATTTTATTCTTAATAATATTCCAAAATATATCAACATGAACATCCAAATGATAATTGAAAAACAAAATGTTTTTCATGTTTTCCGCAATGATGAAAAGGAACTTTTTTGAGTTATGGAGATCCAACAAAAAGCTATTATTTGATAAAAATAAGACCTAAAATGGTGTATATTTCCACATGAATGACTTAATAGTACATTATTCACTTCCATGATCATTTTTTAGCTGATCCTGATTCAAATCCAGATAATGTAGTGTGAGAATATAATCAAGATATTGTATTCCTTGTCCCTTTATATTTGGTTAATTAGGTTCATTATCATTTCATTTTCAAGCATATTCATTATTAATATGATGTTTTTCTAGTTAAATAAATTGATTAAAAACAACAATAAAATTATAAGAATAAAGCATTATTATTCCAAGTTAAATATCAAATAATCATGAAATATAATTCACATGATGTCTAAATAATGAAGTCATCTATGTAATCGACGAGACCTTAAGTTTAACCAAGTTTTTCCATTGCTTTGAAAAAAACATTAGGATGATATCCTATACATAGTCAAATCCCTGGAGGACTAATAAATGGTTTCAAATACTAATATCCCATTATTGGATAAACTATCCTAAAATACCATCTATGAAGTTCTAGTCTTTTTATTGGAAAACATAAAAATTATGTTGATGAATATTTTTTTACATTTAACAAATTCATGAATGAGGAAAAAAAGGATTAGTATCTTCAGATACTGGATACACAATATTCTTATTTTATGTTATATCATCAAAATATACCACTATAATCTTCCAATTTAGTACTCTTCAAATATATACCATACCTAAAAAATATCATAGTAACCATGAAAAGGGAACATAAGAATAGATGATCTCTGACGTTTAGTAAGGTTAAACATGGTAGATATCAATTGATGATCATGTGAATGAATAAGATAATAATAAATGTATCATATCCATACCATAACATTCTATGTACACCCCATATATATCAAATATCATAAACATGACTCATTAAATAATGAGTTATCATTTAAAAATAAATTTGTTATTAGAATAAGAAGTCATAATAAATAATCATGAACCATATGTTCACATCATAAAATTGTGGCATCATTTTAATTATAAAAAACATTTGATATATAACTTTTAAATTCATATATGATCAAATCATAATGTATTAGGCATAAAATGTATTTACCATCGCAGATCAAGCACATTGACTTGTTTCCCATAAAATATCACGTACAATGACTTGTTTCATAGAGCTTATCAAGAAAATTAACTAGTTTACCATATTAGATCAAGTTCATCAACTTGTTTCCCATAATAATCTCATGATGTATAATAAATATAATAATTTATTAGAGGGATATATAATTCCAAAACTGCGCAACATATAATAAAAACTATAAATATCACTTCCATAATATTATAAAACATTCTTCATATCATCATGTCGCAACACATGAAAAGAGAACATGTTTCATAACCATTGCATCAATACATCATTCCATAACCCATGGAACATAAATGGGTCTCATAAAAATATCAAAATAATAATAATAATAAACCATATATATAAATAAAAAGGATGATACCAATGCCTCATTTCTATAGTAAAACATTATAAATGCCAAATGTTATTGTCATTGATTAATAAAAAGATCACTAAAAACATTCATGACTAAAATGGACATTACATTTTGAAACCAAATAGTTAAATAATAAAAATTTCAAAAATATTATCAAATTAATTTCCATTAAAAATATATGGAGACATGTAAATAAATATTTGATCCAT
Source organism: Viscum album (assembly GCA_963277665.1). Lineage (NCBI taxonomy): Eukaryota > Viridiplantae > Streptophyta > Magnoliopsida > Santalales > Viscaceae > Viscum > Viscum album. Next base: position 33,741,368 of record OY728159.1, read on the forward strand.
TGAGTGATCATGGTGGACCTAAATTCCGTTCGTGGTGTATAAGTTAAAAGGTAACATTCCTTTCATATTTTAGGTAAAAAGGTCAAAAATTAACTCATTGAAAAAATTAAAAAAATATTAATTTTAATAAGTTTTTTAGTAGATACAAAAGGGTTAAAATGTATTTTAAAAAATTTTAGATTATGAAATACATTATTGAAAAATTTTATAAAACGTGGCATAGAAGAGAATGATTCTCGAGGGCATAATAAAACATTGTGAGTTTAGATTTAAAGAATAATTTTAGTCTCATGTTTACCCACATTGAATAAAATGAAAAAAAAAATAATCTAAATGAATATAAATAAGACAGAAAAATTAAATGGAATTCATCAGGCAATTTTCATTTAATTCATTTAATATAATTTCATTTATTAACAATTATGATTAAAATATAATTAAAAAATCATACATAGAGTCTCACAATTCATAGTTCATGTTCAAGAATCATTCATAATAGAAATAAATATATTAAAAATGTTTCCGAAAACTATACTAATATCTATCGTGCCATGTATGATTTACTTATGGCAACCTCGCACTTATTTATTAATAATGTTTTATTAAAATCATTTTTTTGGATGATATATGATTTATTTATTCAATTATTATTCAGATCATAAATATTTCTTCATGTACACTTATCAAAGTTAAATAATTAAAAAATTACATTTATTATATAAATATCATATATATTAATTATATATATTCATCCATAAATATTGTAAAATATAAAAATTAATTACATCTTTCATGGAGATGGATGGACCTACATACACGTGAACATTGTGTTCTCTTTTTGATGGATACAGTAAAATAATGGAAAATAATTATTACTGTATCATATGAATGATATTATATAAATTAAATCAATCTCTATTACCAAACGTGTAATTATGAGATAAAAAATGAATCACATCACATGGTGTAAGTGGTAGTCCATAGATACACACAAGTTATGTTATAATTTTCATATGGTATGGATGTTATAAAGTTATATATTATCTTATCATTATAGAATAATAATTATTTCATAAATGTTTTACATTAAATTTAAATCCATAATATTCCCTATCCATAAAATATGGAGATAAAAATGATGTTTACAGTTGTAGGGATATGGTAAGTCATACGTACACACGATCAATACATTCACGTCATATTTAAATGAAAAAAGGGTTTCTAATCGTGTTTTAATAATAATTGTAACGTTTAATTGTATTTATTAAAATTATTAAAAAAATTTATTAAGACACAAATAAATTTAAATGAGCTTCAAATATGATTTAAAAAGAAATTTACTGTTAAGGTGATTACCTATTCTTTCAAAAAACACCATTATATCATCTCTTAAGGGAACTAAGGTTAATAATTTGTGAATATAATCATTTATAAAATGTGTATAATTAATTTTAGTAGAAAATTTTATAGGGTTTGGAGGATATTGAATGCTCAATTTGGAATGAATATGATAAAGGAGAGATGCACTTTTATAAGTGAGGGGAGGGAACACATTGAATTTCTTAATATATTGAAATACAACAGTGTAATTCTCTTGAAAAAATGAATCAAAATATCTACGTAATAGTAGATTTGATAATATATATTTTATGTCCCATTATCCAATAAATTTTTGAAAGGTTTATATGGTGTTTTTGACTTTATCCTTTTATTTAACACATTAAATAACCCTTTTAAACCATAATCACGATAATGAATTTTTCACTCTTAAAGCATGATAATATTACATAAATGGTGTAAATTGGCTCATAAATTACCAATGGGTGAAATTTTCAACCATATAGTTTCTATATTATCCAAAATAACTTTTTTTATCATTTATAAATAATTTAATTAAATATTTTTTGATAAAATATCATTAATGTCAATTCTGAAACTATTCCTATATGTTGACATAAATGTCCAAATAAAAACATTTGAATTTGAATATTATAATTTTACACAACACCAATATTTAATACTCATATATATAATATGGGTAACACTATTAATTATAATAATTATATACCTTTTAATATTTATAAAATAATATATTTTGGAATTTTGTCAATTAAAACATTATATTATCACCAGTGCATTAAAGTTTGCATAATTATATAATTTCTTAAAATAATAAAAATATTTTAAACAGGTAAATAATTTTTTTATTCAAAAAATGGAAATTTATATTGAAATATAACTTTATAATATCTTCATATGGACACATAATATATATTTAAAACTAAGAGTGTGACTTTATGTAACTATCTTTGATTTAAATATTATATAGTTTATTTTGATGGAAAAGGTTTCCTTTAAAAATATATTTTCATCCTAAGGTGATAATATAAGAATTTTATTATTATAGTTACAATTATAATAAAACCATATGAATTAATTATTTGGTGTATATTTAATATTATATATATGATATATTATTTTCACGTAAATAATTATTCATCTGGGGTATTTTTAATATCATAAAATCGAAAAAATTTATCCAATTATAAATAAGTTTCTGAAAAAATTTAGTTTTTTTAAATTATCTTATATTAATTTATATCAATATGGTAGTAAATACATAGAAAAATATATATAATATATGAAATTATTATAAATAAAAGTATGATTAGTTAAAATCTAAAATATTAATTATTCATTAAATTTTATTTCAAAGGAAAATTCACAAATTTTTATTATAGGATAATATTCACATTGTAAATTATAAATCGATATTCATAATATAAAAAAAAATTCTTATGATACAAAATAATAAAATGTTATTTTAAATATATTTTCATGAAAATAAAATTTCTTCTTGGTACAACTGAAGCTCTATTTCCACATTCATTATTCCTTTTGAAATTTCATCCTCAAATGCCTCATTGAAATTACATTGTAAAAAACGAGGGTATTTTATCATTATAACATCCATGTCTACTAACATTACTTCCTCTAATTTTTTATTTCTTCAATGTACATTTACTAATTGAGTTATATAATTTTGGAAGTCTTGATCATTAGATTATAGAATCAAGATAGTCTCTTCACAATAATATTGATCATATTCTGCTTATATTTCATCAGTATTGAGAACACATAATGATTTTACCATATAATTCCATAATAATGATATATATAACACATCTTGTACAAATAGTCTTAGTGTAATTGAAAAACATCAATATACTGCTCTGATTTATTCTAAAATTTCAAAAGGATTGATGTGTCATTACCCTCTACCACTAAAGGTAAACCACTTAGGATGTCAATTAAGTAAGAGTGATAATGAACCTATTGTACCACCTCTAGTTAGCATCACGATGTCAACAAGAACTGTGGTATATAAAAAATATCACATATAAAATGTATTACACTCTGTAATATAGAATCTGAATATAACATAAATAAGAAATAAGAAACTCCAGCATATTATATACATGAAATTAAATCCATACCCTAATGTAATGGATTAATAATGTAATAGAATAAAAATATTTTCTGGATAAATATAGAGAAGAAAATTAAATGTTAGAAATATTGTAAACATCACAAATTCAAAGCTAGTAATGTCCATCACTATAAAAGATGTCCTTCAAGAAACCAAAAAAAATAGTTTGTATATATGTATGGTGAAAACATGAGCATATATAGTTTGATCACATCGAAGGATCTCTATGCACATACCTAAATGATAACATGTATTCTAAAATATAGTACTCATTAATATCATATATATTAATTATATACTTTTTTATAACTATACATATAATGTGATGATGAAAAATGTATTACCTCTCCTTTTAGAAATTGTAGTATGCATAAACTCACAATTGATGTTTTCATTTTTAAATTAATTCAAATAAAGTAAGGTGAGTCGGAATTTCTATTTATAAAATCGTAATGAAATCATAAATGTAATTTATATTTATTTAAAATAAATTATATAACCAATCTAGAGATATGGTGATGAAAAATTATTTACACCACTGTATGGAGGTGGTCATCCCCAAAAATGCATCAGAGAAGCCATCATTTTTCATTAGATTGTAATGAGATAAAAATATTATTCTACCATTAAAAAAATAATATAGTAAGTGTAACTCCCTGACCCTACTTACCCAGAGTCGATGAGTTATTACAACACATTAGAATGATTATTTGGGATCAAATCTCTAACGATCGATTGGTTTAGTAACCTTGGAAGTACAAGATACATACATAAGTTTTACATTTAATTATGAAATAAAAAAATTGTATCCTTTGAACACATTCATATCCCTTAGAAAATCACTATAGATCAGTCACATCCTAGAAAAAATAATACATAGAAAGGGGTGAGCTCAGCTGCATAGTAAGGATAACAATATAGAGGAATCCTACATAAATATTCATAAACATGTAAGGTAATGAATTTGATGAAAACAAAATCCTTTTAAAAAAACATAAGTATAATATGGAAAAGATAAATCAAATAATTCTATTTACTTATTCACATGGATGCTCTACATGTCAAATAATCACATGAAATATGTATAGCCAATTTCATAATGATGGAATACATAATGTCAGAAATTATAACCACATAGTCAAGGCCTTGTAACGAGACTAAAACAAGATTTTTTTCAAATCCATATGCCAGGACACAAGTTATTGTAATGAGAACTACTGATGAATCGAGGAGCTATAGCTACTCCACCTGTCACTTACTATGTCCAATACATTCCTTATATAAAAATGTATAAACACAACCTAAATATTTGTATTAAAAATATCATACTAAATGTCAATACATTAACCATAAGTCATGAATGGTATAAAATATTACATCCACATTCAAACATATCAATAATCGTTCAATACAATATGTTTGATTGTATCATAATAAATCAACTTTAAACAAGTTTAAAATCCATTAAAGGATGTTGACCTAGATGAAATCAGAACTATTTGAAAAAAATATATATTTATTGATTAAAATCATTTAAAAGTCACATAATTATAAAAGAAAACATTTATTTTGAAAATATTCTTGTAAAATTGTAAGGGATTCTTCTAATATGTTATGACAGTCGAAAATACCCACACTCTCTATATAAGATAAAAACACATTCTTTCATTAATTTTTTTTCGAAATGGTCGTAAAGGAAATTGTGTGGAAAATGAAAGAAATATTCCTTTATAAACTTATCATAAAAAGTAAAACAAGTGTATAAATGAATTTCACCCATATTCTTGGAAATAATAATTTTTTTGATATAAATTTTTAAGAAACACATATATGATGATAAAGAGGCCCCAATAGATACTCACATATATACAACCTTGTATATTGAATAGATTATAGAATAAACCCTTAACTTGTACTTCTTCCTGATAGAGGGAATGTTAATATTTTTTATAATAATTAAATAATATTTATTAAATTATAAAACAACCAAATACATAAATATGAGATCATATATGATATTTTAATGTTTTGTTGTAAAAAATATTTCAGTAGTATCATTGTTTTCGGTGTTAACTGATTCATCTTCCATTATATGCATGGTTATGTAAGACATTTTTTTAAGGTAGAATATATTTGATTCATTTCCAGAATGATATTATATTCTTAAGTATTATTTGTAATCATAAAATAAATATTATTCTTGAATGGTTATTATGGGGAATTAATTTCATCACATTCGTGGGGACGGTAATGTATGTATGCACGAGTGAAAAATTGGTTATATTGATGGTGAAATAATATTTAATTGGATGGTTTATCATATATAAATAATTCATAACATATTATATTTTTTATTTACATTAGTTTTACTCATTTTATATCCATCCAAATAATGATGTTTTTTAATAACAAACTACACCACGACGTGGAGACGATAAGACGTAAGTACACACATATGGTGAATTGTCATTAATAAGATGGATAAAATAATGAATATAGGTTTAACATATTTATAATGACATAAAATTATGTATATGGTAATGGAGTTATTATTTTGGTATGTAAAGTACAATTAAGGAGAAAGTGGAAGAAGAAAATAACTTTGAAAGAGGTGGTGAAATTATTACCTATTCTTCGGGTGCTTCGTTTTTGAGTAGATCAAAAATTCCCCTAAGGAAGGTTTTCTGATCAATGTAAAACCTCTAGGTCTAAGTGAGTGTATTCATGAAGATATTTAATTAGTGGTTGGTAGAGTCAAATGGCTTTGGAGGTGTGATTTTAAGAGAAGGGGAAGTACCCTTTTATAAGAGAGGCGAGGTCACTTTAGGAAAAGATTAAAATATTATTTTGTTATACAATAATATTCTGTTTATAATGGCCCCAAAATGATATATTTCAAGGATAAGGTGGTTATGGGTCTAAAAACTCACAACAAATAGGTTTTAGATAGGTTTTGGTCACCATATAAAACATATATTTTAGATTTAACTTTTATTTAAATAGTTTAACTTTTGCCATATATTATTGTGTTATTATAATAAATGGTTAATAAACATACTATAAAAATCCTTGTGTACCCCATGTGGTTAATTATTAATATATCTTACCTTATCTAATTCATTTGGATTAACCTTATATTTTTATGATTATAATATGAATTAATAATATAGTATTTGTTTTAAAAACACAATTATGTCAATTTTGACACTATTTGGTATTTTGTTTCTGTGAAAGTCATAACAACATTATAAATACAAAACAATTTATTTAATATGCCCTAATATGTCATATTAATCTTGAAAGTTTAATGAATTAATAAAAAGTCTATATTTACATTGATTTGGATATTTATAATATCAATTGTTTAATCATTCAGTAATAAGGTAATTATTTCATCATCATTGTGTCATTAATAGATTTACTTATTTAATGTCTATAAATAATAAATAAAATACCATTATGTAGAAAATATTTTTAACTTTATAATGAATATTTATAGTTGAATTTATCTTATGTATAACCATATATTAAAAATTGTTTACTTGTTAATATTTGATTTTAACACTTTTAACTCTTCTTCAAATAAAATAATAATAATTTGTCTTAATATAATCCAAGTAGAACAAAAGGATCATATTTTATTCGTAAGAATGATTTTGGACAAAACATATTATCCAATAGAATTAGGACATGTGTTATGGTAATTATAATATCATTTTTACCTTTAATTACTCTATTTACTTTTAACCATGGTAAATAAAAGTCAAATGTTACTATTCATAAAAAATTATTTTCATATTAATGAACCAAATATTACATAATAATGTCAACCATGTCTCTCATAATTTTAACAGTCAAATAATAGACACAGTAAAATTGAGTTTTATGAAAATTTTCAAATGCACCTAGAAATTGGGTAAAAGTTAGTAAAAATTCAATAAAAAATATATATATATATAATATAATTATAAAATAAGACCAATTAATTACATTGAAAATATATAGGTACTATCTATCTATTTTTATCTAATATAAATTTATGTAAAATAACTAATTATTTAAATTAATAGTTGGTTTTAAATAATAATGAAGTGTTTTCACTATTCAAGAAAATTGAATGTTTTCACCAAAATTCCAAAAAATCACCCTAAGAAAATTTTGATATTCTGAATCAAAAAATGAATTCCATTTTGAAAAATAAAATTTGTAATATTTCAAAAAATGGGTATTATATTAATAACCACTAGTTTGATTGGTTGTGCTGTGTTGAAAATTCATGTCGCGTACAACGAAAGCTATTGCATTATTTAAAGAGAAGCGTACCATGGAAGCTTGGGGTGTCACATTCATACCTCCTTCAAATAATTGTATCCTCTATATTTCTCAAATAATATAGAATAAAAATATTCAGGTGGTTCTTCATCATAAGTTCCGCAGGTTCCCACATTGTCTCTTCCATCATATTAGTTATACATAAAACATTCACCAGACGAGTCATCTTGTTTCTCAACACTTGTTCTCTATTATCAAGAATCATGATAGGATCTTCACAATAAGACAGACCGAGTTCCAGTTATTTTTCATCATAGGTTAGTAAATGCGTTGGGTCAAGCATGTATTTTCCCAACAGTGATACGTGGAACACATCATGAACTTTTTAAAGACATGGTCTCATTTCCAAAGAGTAAGATACAACTCCAATTCGTTCTAGATTTTATAATGTTTAGATGTACCTGGGACTTAATTTTCCATTCTTACTGAATCATATAACACAATTTCATGGATAAAACTTCAAGAAAACATGATCTCCTACTTGAAATTAAAATCCTTCCTTCGGTTATCTATATAGTTCTTTTGCATACTTTGAGCTACTTTGATGTGGGTTTGGATAACCTTCACCTATTTAGTAGATTCCTCAACAAGTTCTGGGCTTGTGAGTTTTCATTCACCAACATCATCACAACAAGTTTGTGCCCAAAGTTTATTTCTATGTAACTCTTCATATGGTGCCATATGAATACTTGAATGGAATCTATTGTTATAGGAATGATCCACTAGAGGTAAATATTGATCCCACATACCTTGCAATTCATGTGAGCAAAATATCAACATTTCTTTTAATATTTTAATTCTCGGTTATGATTGTCCATCATTTTGAGGTTCGTAGGTAGTACTCAAACGATGTTCAGTATCAAAGTAATTCAATTGACTTTTACATAATCATGATGTAAATTGGGGATCATGATTAGAAAAAATTGATAGGGTTACTACAAGTAGTCTTACAACTTCATCAATTTATAGTATATGACAACCCTACTTTTCATTACAACTTAAACATGATTCATTACATAAAACATCACTTGATACAACAAAGAAGATCGAGAGGATTAGTGTCTTTGGGTCTTAGTATCATTATATAAAAACTTAAAACTTGAAATAAAACATCTTTATTGAAAACTTCCTTTACATGACCACTACAATCCCTCGTTCTTAGCATTGCATGGGATAACCAGAGGACATGCATAAGAAAAAGGTGAGCTATAATGCCCAGTAAGGGAGTACACATGGAATAACATGAGGAGTACAATACATGTTAGACAATAGGCATATCAATAGAGTATAAAAGAAACATGAACATAAAGGCATGATAATGCATGTTAATCATAACATAGAAATGTGGGAACAACACTTAACATTGAATTAGCATGAGCCAAGGCACATTGCACATGGATCATGAGTAAACCCTCATTACACATGAAGCATGTGTAAACCCTCATTGCACTTGAATTATCATGAGTCAACACTCATTTCACATGACGTATCATGATACTATACTTTACCCAATGCATTGGAGCTCTATAAGGGTGCACCCTTCTTAAACATTTCATATCATGCATAAGTGTGCCACATGGATCATAAAACATGGATTCATAAAACACAATCATTTATTCCATGATAAAGGAATGTGTAATTCATACATGAATCTTTACAATCAATAAGTAAATGTGCATAAAGTTGAATACCCTTGATGGAGAAATGGGCATGGTATTCACTACACAATGACATTGGCTTAGAAAATCGATTCGATTTCGGCAGCGTAACGACGTGACATAAGAATTCATAAAAAAAGTTGATGAGAGAGAAATGGGTTTCTCATCATATTTACATGTAATGGATAGTAAGGAGGTCATATAGATACATGTACAAACAATTTAAATGGAATTTATATTCATGATACAAAAGTATTGCTTGAATGTAAAAGAAGAGAGAGAAGTTCCTTTCGGAATTTCAGCATAGTAACGAGTGTACATGGGAGGCATTTAATGAGAGAGAAAGAGGTATCCCATCATTCAAATAGTAAGAGGGAAGTATGGGGGAGGTGAGAAACAATACCCCACCATTCGTATTGGAAATTAAAAGGGAAATACAACTTAATGAAAATTGACAAAAAAGGGAAAGGAAGAAAAAACCCTTACCTGGAAGTGTGCTTCCAAAGGCCAGAGAGAGGCTTGTGAGAGGCTTCTTGGGTGCTTGAGGCACCTTGGGAGAATTCTATAGAGATTAGGTCAAATGTTGGACGAACTCCAAAGGATTTTAGTGAAGATGAAGTGGGAGCTTGAGTGGGGTTATATAGGAAAGGTGAGAGAATTCTTTATTATTTAGTTTTGGGACCCCTTTTATTAAACTAATCCAAACCACAAACCATTCCATGGTTTTTGCCCATGGTTTCGATAAAAGAAAAGAGGAAAACAATATTTTACAAGTCCAAGGTCCGAAATTATTAAAATAATAAGGTTGCTTATGTGGAGGTGAGTCACACTCCCATGGAAATTAATTAAAAAAGGCAAAGTGTTGAATAAGTCTTGAGGGGTTTATTAATTCTTTGAAAAGTTAGTAAAACTAACCCAAAATCACATTATTTTAATGGTAAAACAGATATTGGACGAACATAAGTATTTTAGTATTTTATTAAATCACCATTGGGTCATTATGATGTCATAAAACACATTATATATTTAAACGGTATTTAATTTTTACCCAAAAAATTGACACTCTCAGAAAATTATGAAAAATTCACCGTTGGATAATTTCGACGTCCTGATTCAAGAAATGACATTTATTTTATCTAAAAACTTTCTAAATATGTTAATTTTAACTTTTAACATAAAAACGAACATTTATCGTAAATTAATGGGTTTTGACAGAAATGGCTTTCAAACCTTAATATAACATTTTAATTGCATTCATAAATTTATAAGATAATTTTTATATAATTAATTTAATATAAATATTATTATTTTATTACAATTATATTTAATTCAAAAATACCTTAATTTAATAAAATAGATTTCTTAATTAAATAATAACTAAAAACACCATTTGTACTTTAAAAACTATTTACAATGTATCAAAAATGACTAGAAATTATATTCATTATTATATACAAAAATAATGTACATGAACATAGTACTACTTATTTGTTACATAACACATTAAAACAGCCACATAAGACCTAAGGTTAAGGTGTGAAATGGTGACAGACTCTTGGGGTGGATTAGATAACATCGCTCGAGTGGTAATTTCAATCAACTTACATTTTTCCCATAGACGGTCACGTTCGAACTTGACATAATGAATCTCAGCTTGGGCTTGGTCATGGGAGAAGCCCAAGGATGCCACCTCTTTTCCGAGATCCAACAAATGGGCTTCGTATGGGGCAATTCTACTAGATGAGGCCATCGCTTCCTTTGTCCGAGTAAAAATTGTGTTCGTTAAATCCTTATATTTATACTAATCATGTGATCACTGTACAGCGGCTATAAAAGTAATGGTCACAACTCTTATCATAAAACCAAAGAATTTGACATCTTATAAAAACATTTTTTTAAAGAGACAATTAAATGGATCATGAGGGATTTTCCATTAATGATACTTTGGGTCATTACAACATTCCCCCCTTAAGAAATTTCGCCCTCGATATTTTCATTTTCCCACACTAAAACAAATGAGGGTAACTGAGCTTCATCATATCCTCTGACTCACAAGACGCTTCTTCAAACTTGTGGTTTCTTCACAACACCTTGACGAGGGGCATTGCCTTATTTCGTAGAAATTTTTCTCTACGATCTAAGATCTTCACTGGTTTCTCCTCATAAGAAAGATCATCTCCCAATTGTACCACCTTGGAAGAGAGTACATGTGAAGGGTGTCGTATGTACTTCCTTAAGAGGGAAACATGAAAGACATCATGCACCTTGGCCATAGTAGGTGGAAGTGCTAGTCGATAGGCCACAACCCCAACACGATCAAGAATCTCTAAGGGGACGATTGACCTTGGACTTAACTTCCATTTATTTCCAAACCTCATGACCTTCTTCCACTGAGATATGTGTAAAAACACCATGTCTCCAACTTTATACTCAAGGTCTCGTCGATGATTATCTGTATAACTCTTCTGTCGACTCTAGTATTCCTTGATATACTGCTGAATGTTTTTCATCTTATCCACATTTTCTTCGACCATTTCTGGTCCAAGCAGCTTACGTTCACCAACCTCATCCCATCATGTCGGTGTTCTGCACCTTTTCCCATATAGGGATTCATATGGTGCCATTTGGATGCTCGAGTAGAAACTATTATTATAAGAGAACTCAACCAGAGGAAGATGTTGATCCCATCCTCCTTTAAAGTCCATTGATCACACTCTCAACATATCCTCAAGTGTTTGGATAGTCCGCTCGGATTGGACATCAGTTTGAGGATGATAGGCCGTACTGAAGTTTAATTCATTATTCAGAGCATGTTGAAGACTCTTCCAAAACATAGAGGTGAATCCTGGATCTCGATCAGACACAATAGATAGTGGTACTCCATGCAACCTTACCACTTCCCTAACATATATCTATACCAGTTGATCCAATGAGAAATCCTCCCAAATTTCAATGAAGTGTGCAGTCTTTGTAAGACAGTCCACAACAACCTAGATTTCATTGTTGCCTTTGGATGTCCTCAGAAGTCCGGTGATAAAATCCATAGTGATGTTCTCCCATTTCCATTCTGGTATGGGCAATGGTTGCATCATCCCCTTAGACTTCTGCTTCTATTCCTTCACATGCTGATAAACCAGGAACTTTGACGTATATTTGGCGATCTCCTTCTTCATATTATCCCACCAAAAGTTTTCTCGGAGATCTCGATACATCTTTGTGCTCCCTAGGTGAATAGAGAAATTTGAACTATGTGCATCATCCAGAAGTTCCTTCTTCAGCTCTAGAATTGATGGAACACATAGTCTTTTCCCAAACCGCACAATTCCTTCTTCATTAACATTAAACTCCGAGGATTTCCACTTTTTGATAACTTCCACTTTTTCTTGAATTCCCACATCATCCTTTTGACCATACATTAACCATTCCAAAAGATATGGTTGAGCAATAATTTGTGAAAGGATTAATGATGTTCACTTCTTTATGATTCCCACATCCATCTTCATCAAGTCTAAGAAGATTGGATCCTTCTCAATTCTCATCATTGATAGAATCCCTGGATCCCTTCTACTTAGGGCATCCTCCACCTTGTTCGCTTTCCCAGGTTGGTAATGTATTGAACATTCATAATCCTTGATGAGCTCTATCAATCTTCTCTGGCACATATTAAGCTCTTTCTGTGTGAATATATATTTATGACTCTTGTTTTTATTATATATATCTCATTTCTCTCCATAGAGATAATGCCGCCAGATATTTAAGGAAAAGATCATAGCTTCCAACTCCAGATCATGTGTTGGATAGTTTTTCTCATGGATTTTCAACTACCTTGAGTCATAGGATATCACTTTCTCATTATGCATTAGTACACAACCTAATCCCTTCTTTGAAGCATCACTGAATACCAAAAAAGATCCCCACTTGTGGCTAATGTGGGCACGGGTGTAGTGATAAGCCTCATTTTCAACTCCTTCAAGCTTTCTTCACATTCATCACTCCAAGAAAACTTTACTCCCTTTCGAGTTAGCTTGGTAAGAGGGTTGGACAATCGTATGAAATTCCTCACAAATCATCGATAATATCCAGATAACCCCAAGAAGCTGCGGATATCAGTTACCGATATTGGCCTCATCCATCCATCAATTTCATCTGTTTTGGAGGGATCCACAGATATCCCATTGCTTGTGATGATATGGCCCAAAAATGAGAACTCCTTCAACCAGAACTCACACTTGTTGTACTTTTCTTCAAGCTTCTCCTTATGCAAAGTCTCCAGTATAGTTTTAAATTCTCCTCATGGTTCTCCTTGGTTTTGGAGTATATTTGAATATCATCTATAAAGACTACCACAAATTTGTCAAGGTAATTTCTAAAGACTCTATTCTTCATGTCCATGAATATTTTTGGAGCATTGGTGAGTCAGAAAGTAATTACTATGAATTCATAGTGCGCGTAACTTGTACGAAAAGCAGTCTTGGGGATATCTTCCTTCTACACCCTTACTAGATAATATCCCGACCACAAGTCCACCTTGGAGAGGTATTGTGCTCCACGCAATTGATCAAACAAGTCATAAATTCGTGGGAGTGGATACTTGTTCTTTATCGTGATTTTGTTAAGTTCATGATAATCGTTACAAAGCCGCATTGACCCATCCTTCTTCTTGACAAAGCGGACTGGTGCACCCCATGGTGAAGCACTTGGGCATATAAAACCTTTATCTAGATTCTCTTGTAGTTGTTTTTTCAGCTTTTCAAGCTCAACAATAGACATTCTATGTGGAGTCTTGGATATTGGTAGCGCCCCATGTATAAGTTCAATTGAGAACTCAACATCTCTTCTTGGAGGAAGACCAGGCAGTTCCTCGGGAAACACTTCAGCGAATTCCCTCACAATAGGAATTTCTTCAAGGAGGGTTTCTTCCTTTGACACAATCATCTGAGACATATATGTGTGCTCATAGGGCAGTAATATCCTTTCTTGAGATGATGGAACTAAAGGAGATTCATCTTCCTCCTGACACTTGTAACGAATCGGGGGGTCGATTCTCCATATGGAGTGTGATTTCCCTCTCCCAACAAATTATGTTGGATCTATATAAGGAAAGACAATCCATTCAAATAATTGCATCAAATTGCACCAAAGGGAGTATGACGAGGTTTTCTGGGAAGTTCAATCCATAGATTATAACAGTGGAGGACTTATATTCATGGGATGCAATGATTGCCCCATTTGCCATACTCACCGACATATTTACTTCCATGATTTTTGGTGGTGATGGGATTTTTCTACTAAACTTTTGAGATATAAAAGAATACATAGAACCTGAATCAAAAAGTACGTTCGATATTCTTGAATTAATAAGTAGCGTACCTATCACCACTTCGTTGCAGTGGTTGACTTCGGTAGAAGTGATGGAAAAAGCTCTTCCTTGTTGTCTTGGAGGTTGTTGGTTGCCTCTGATAGACCTTGTATTAGGGCAATGATTTTCATATTGACTTGGTTCTTTGCATTTGTAGCATTGAACAATGCATTGAGGTTCGAACGGAGCATTCCTCGCCTCTGTCGCAGTCACAGGTCCTTCTTGCCGACAGTTAATAGCTAGGTTCCCCTCTCTTCCACTCCAGAAGAATTTTCTCATCCCCTTAAGGCAATTTCCAGGGTGCTTCTTTCCACACTTTTGGGATGTGGGGTGCTGGAACTTCTTAGCACCGTTGGATTTATCCATAGGACCACCAGTATTGAAGACCACCTTACACTTCTTGTCCCCATGATACCCCTATGATTCTCCTATCTCCATTTCGACCTTGAGGGAACATCAGAAAATTTCCTCATAGCTATCAATGTCACAGATCGCTAATGCTTTCCGCAAGCTAGGCTTCTGCCTACCAAAGAAGAGGTCAACCTAGCATTCGTGGGTAACGACAATGATGGAAGCGTATCGTGCAAGTCTTGTGATGTTTCCCTCGTACGCTCCCACAGATTCTTCATCTTTTTTCTTGAGGGAAAGGAAGTCCCTTTCCATCTTAAGTTGGAGGGTTCGTGGAAAATATTTATCAAAAAACATCTTCTGGAATTCCTTCCATTCCAAAGCCTCGATCTCCTCCTCAGGCTTCGTATTTTTTATCAACGTCCACCATTGATCTGCTTCACCCTTCGTACAATAAGCCACCAGGAGAACCTTCTCTTGTTCAGAACATTTGAGGATGGAGAATATCATTTCAATGGAGTTGATCCATTGTTCAGCGATCGTGGGATCGAATGATCCACTAAATGTAGGCGGCCTTTGTCTCATGAAGCTCTCGATAGCGACTTGTTCTTTCTTAGGTGGGGTTGAACATTTCTCTTGACCTGTGTTTCTATTAAAAACATTAGTTAGCTGATAGAGAAGCGTGAAAATGTTCGTGATTCCCACTCCCATTGGATTGGGCATCTCATTAGTATAATCATCATAGTGATCTTCACAACGGTTGTTAGCCCGAGTCCTCCTATTACCGGCCATTGGCTGGAATAAAAGGAAAGTTAGGGGTAACACATAAAGGGTAATCCAAATACAAAAGTTTATTTCTTATAAATAAACATTAATTTCTTTAACTCATGAGTCTATAGGATTCAATCCAGGCTTTTCATGATCTACTTTCTAACATATATTCTTAGGGTAATTTTTCCCTTAATAAGGGCTCATACCAAGATTGTGAATTTATCAAAAAATATCCCTCAGGAGTGTCATAACCAAGAGTGCAACAAGTCCCATTCCCGTACACGAGTTCCCGTTCGATTCTAGCTCAAAGCGGTGTTTTTAGGTTTTACCCCTAAGATACATCTGTTCCAGAGCTGCCTCTACCTGCTCGTATCCAGACAGGGATGTATTTTTTTGATAAACCAGTTACTTAGTATTTACCAAATCTTAGGGATGTTTTTATTATACTTAGTCTTGTATCTAAGGCTTTACTATGGTTTTTCTAATCCCAATAATATCTAAACCTATCCTCTAATACCAACTATGGAAACCCGACTTTTTATTACAACTTAAACATGATTCATTACATAAAACATCACTTGATACAATAAATAAGATCAAGAGGTTTAGTGTCTTTGGGGCTTAAGATCATTACATAAAAACATAAAACATGAAATACAACATCTTTATTGAAAACTTCCTTTACATGACCACTACATTCCCTCGTACTTAGCATTGCATGTGATAACCTGAGAACATGCATAAGAAAAGGGTGAGCTATAAAGCCCAGTAAGGGAGTACATATGGAATAACATGAAGAGTAAAATACATGTCAAGAAATAGGCATATCAATAGAGAATAAAAGAAACATGAACATAAAGTCATGATAAAGCATGATAATCATAACATGGAAATGTGGAAACAACACTTAACATTGAATTTGCATGATCTAAGGCTCATTGCACCTGGAGCCTGAGTAAACCCTCATTGCACATGAAACATGAGTAAACCCTAGTTTCACTTGAATTAGCATGAGTCAAAACTCATTGCACATGACGTATCATGATACTATACCTTACCTAATGCATTGGAGCGCAATAAGGGTGCACCCTTCTTAAACATTTCATTTCTTGCATAAATGTGCCACATGGATCATAAAACATAATAATTTATTCCACGATAAAGGAATATGGAATTAATACATGAAACTTTAAAATCAATAAGTAAATGCGAATAAAGGTGAATACCCTTGATGGAGAAATGGGCATGGTATTCACTACACAATGACATTGGCTTCGAAAATCGGTGTGATTTCAGCAGCGTAACGGCGTGACATATGAATTCATAAAAAAGGTTGATGAGAGAGAAAGGGGATTCACATCATATTTACATGTAATGGACAGTAAGTAGGTCATATAGATACATGTACCAACAATTGAAATGGAATTTAGATTCATGATACAAAAGTATTGCTTGAATTTAAAATAAGAGAGAGAAGTTCCTTTCAGAATTTTGGCATAGTAACGAGTGTAAATGGGAGGAATTTAATGAGAGAGAATGGGGTATCCCATCATTCAAACAATAATAGGGAAGTATGGGGGAGGTGCTAAACCATACCCCAACATTCATAATTGAAATTAAAAGGGCAATACAACTTAAAGAAAATTGACATAAAAGAGAAAGGAAGAAAAAACCCTTACTTGGAAGTGTGCTTCCAAAGGCTAGAGATAGGCTTTTGAGAGGCTTCTTGGGAGATTGGGGAACCTTTGGAGGATTCTAGATAGAGTGGGGAAGAGGATGGACGAAATACAAAGGCTTTTAGTGAGGAGGAAGTGGGATCTTAGGTGGGTTTATATAGTAAAGGTGAGAGAATTCATTATTATTTAGGTTTGGGACCCCTTATATTAAACTAATCCAAACCACAAACCATCCCATGGTTTTTTCACATGGTTTCCAGAAAAGGAAAGAGGAAAAAAATATTTTACAATGCCAAGGTCCGAAATTATTAAAATAATATGGTTGCTTATGTGGAGGTGAGTCACACTCCCATGAAAATTAATTTAAAAAGGAAAAGTGTTGAATAAGTCTTGAGGGGTTCATTAATGCTTTGAAATGTAAGTCACACAAACCCAAAATCACATTATTTTAATGGTAAATTATATATTTTCCGAACATAAGGATTATAGTATTTTGTTACATCACTATTGGATCATTATGATGTCATAAAACACATTATATATTTAAACAGTATTTAATTTTTACCCAAAAATTTGACTGTCTCAGAAAATTATGAAAAATTCAACGTTGGATAATTTCGACTTCCTGATTCCAGAAATGAAATTTATTTTATCTAAAGAAATTTCTAAATATGTTAATTTTCACTTTTAAAATAAAAACCAACATTTATCGAAAATTCACGGCTTTTGAAAGAAATGGATTTCAAACCTTAATATAAAATTTTAATTGCATTCATAAATTTATAAGATTATTTATATTTAATTAATTTAATAAAAATATTATTATTATTTTAAAATATTATTTACTTTAAAAATCCCTCAATTTAATAAAATAGATTTCTTAATTAAATAATAACTAAATACATCATTTGTACTTTAAAAACTGTTTACAATGTATCAAAAATGGCTAGAAATTATATTCATTATTATATAAAAAAAATAATGTACATGAACATAGTACTACTTATTTGTTACATAACCCCTTAAAACAGCTGTATAAGACCTATGGGTAAAGTTTTTGATGGTGAAAGACTCTTGGGGTGGCTCGAATAACATCGCTCGAGTGGTAATTTCAATCAACTTACAATTTTATCATAGACGGTCACGTTCAAGCTTGACATAGTGAAGCTCAACTTGGACTTGGTCAAGGGCGAAGCCCAAGGATGCCACCTATTTTCTGAGCTCCAAAAAATGGGCTTCGAATGGGGCAATTCTACTGGATGAGGCCATCTCTTCCTTTTTCTGAGTAAAAATTGGTTTCGTTAAATCCTTATATTTATACTAATCAAGTGATCATTGTTCAATGGCTATAAAAGTAACGGTCACAACTCTTATCATAAAACCAAAGAAGATGACATCTTATAAAAACATTTTTTTATAAAGAGACAATTAACTAGATCATGATGGATTTTCCATTAATGAAACTTTGGGTCATTACATAGTATTTCTAAACGATCAAGTGAAAAATCTTCTCTTGTAGCATGAAAATTTTCGGACATGGTATGATGATCAACAATTACCCATATTGAATCATTACTTCTAGGAGTCTTTGGTATCCCCATGAAATATTCCATCATAATATCATCTCAATTTCACATAGGTATGTGATGAGGTTTTATAACTCCTCTATGATGTTTTATTCTAGCCTTATCATTGTGAAAAACTATACATCTTAACACATAATCAACAATCTTACTCTTCATGTTATCCTACCAAAAATGTTCCTCAAATCTCAATACATCGTTATAATACAAGGGTGTATTGATAAATTTGAGCTATGAGAATCATCCAACAATTCCATTATTAGATCAAATATATCAGTAACAAAAAGTCTCTTAAAAAATTTCAAAATTTCATATTTATATATAAAGTCAATCAATATCACATTGTTCACAACATTAATTTTTTTTAAACTCCTCATCATCGGTATGAGAAATTTTTATACTTTGTAGTAAGGTTGGATTGGAAAGAATTTGAAAAAGGATTCATGTTTCCCCTCCCATGATTTTTCCCATATCGATCATTAGTATATCCATGAACATAGAGTCCCTTTCCACTATCATCTTTTTCAAAACTCCATGATCCTTTTTTCTCAAAGCATCTGCCTCTTTATTTTCATTCCCCAGGTGGTGGTGTCGAGTGAAATAATAATATTTGAGTTGTTAAATCCATCATATTTTCCTCATGTTGAGTTCGATATGTGTGAAAATATACATCAAACTCTTGTGATCTGTATATATATCACATTTTTAAACATAGAGATAGTGACTCCCTATCTTCAAAGAAAAGATTAAAGCTGCTAACCCAAGATCATGAGTGGGATAGTTTTGTTCATGAATTTTTAGCTGTCATGATGCATAGACGATAACACTATCATTCAACATAATGAAACAACCAATTACATTCTTTTAAGTATCATTATAAATAACAAACCCATCTTTACCCGATTGTAGAGTCAAGAAAAAATCATTTAATAAAATTCTCTTTATTTAATCAAAAAAAATTTCACTCTTTTTTCTAATCAAATTTTACCCCTTTATGTGTGAGCATGATTAATGGGTTATCCAATCACGTAAAATTATGGACGAAATACTGATAATATCCCATTAAACTAATAAAATTGTGTACCTCAAGTAAACTCATTAGTGCTAGCTAATCGTTTATAGATCTTGTCTTATGGGGCCAAAAAAGGATTCCATCCATAGAAAAAACATGGCCAATAAATGAAATTTCCTAAATCTATAATTCACACTTGATAACCATCTCATATAAATAATATGTTTTGAGGTTTTTCATAATAGTGTTCAACATAATTTCATGATCTTCCTAGATTTCTGACTATACCAAGATATCATCAATAAATAATACTACAAATTCATCAATATATTCTTGGAAAACTCTATTCAATATATGCAGGAAAATAAAGGGTGCATTAGTCACTCCAAAAGGCATTACTGTAAACTCGTAATGCCCATACTTGGTCAGAAATGCTGTTTTCGGAATGACTTCATTCATCACACACAACTGATGATATCCAGATCGATCTAAAATCATAGAAAAATATTGATCTCCATGAATTTTATCGAATAAATCATCAATGGAGGTATGGGATAATTGTCCATTATTTTTAATGTAGTGATCTCTCTCTAGTCAATACACAACCTTATAGATCTGTCATTCTTCTTAAAGAAAAGAATAAGGGCTCCCCATTTAGAAAAACTAAGGTGAATAAATCTTGTATTACACAATTCCTTTATTTGTTTCATTAGTTCCACTAATTCCACATTGGTTATTATAAAATGGTTCTTTTATATGGGCCATAAACTAGGAATTAAATCATTTAAAAACTCAATTTCTTGTTCTAGAGGATGTCCAAGTAAATCATCTGTAAACACGTAACCCTATTCTTATCCAATAGTTACTTACTCTATTTGAACATTATTTTCATCAACCATAGTTATTTAATTTTATTCCTCCTAAATAATAGAATTTAGTAGAGCTACTGGGGGTGGATCTAGATAAGAATCAGGATACAGAATTTCTTATTTAAAGACAATGTAATCTTTATCATCATTGATAATTGTTACCACCATCTTCTTATAATAATGTTTTGAATCATGGTCCAAAAGCTATTTCAAATAGAGGATTATATCAAATTAAATGATGTGTATGAAAATGAGATAAGGAGATAAAGAACATTTATAATCCTTAATGGAATCTTATTCACAAAACATTCTAGCAATGATACTTCCCTCAAGAGTTTTGACTAACAACTCCCTTGTTAAAAGAATTTGTAAATATCTAATTTTCATAGTAAACTTGGAATATATGAAACAATGTGATGATCCAAAATCAAATAAAGAATTGACTAAACTTGAGGAAACCATTAAATTATCTGCAACCATATCTTTGAGACCATCAATGGAAGCAGTAGTGATTGCTTAAGTTTTGCCTTTCTCCCTTGGCCATTTATGAGTTAATTTTCTATGGTGCTTAGTAAGTTCATTTGTATAATGTACCATTTCTCTATAGTTGCAGCATTCATCATTTACAACCTCTTTCCTTCCCTTGAAATCATGATCATGGTGGCCCTTTTCACCAAACATGTTAGAGATTCCCATTCCCATCAGGAAAGTATCGGGGTGTTTTTTCCCAGATTTAACAAAGGATGAAAATTCAACCTTTCCCTTCTTCCCTTATTTTCTATTTCTAGAGTGTTCAACAGATCTCTTATCAGTTTCGTTAATGTAACATCGTAAGACATATAGAAATATTTATCTATTCTGATATCACTTGAGAAAATATCTTTGTAAAATGACAAGGAATGTGAGAAAAATTATCGATGGAAAATTGGTTTTATACCATCAATGAATAAATAAATTTTACACCTTGGGTTACTTATATAATCTGTCTTATGCCTTGAAAACCTTGAAAAATTATCCTCATATTTCGAGACATTCACAATCTCCTTTTCTTCAAACTCAAGAAATTGTCATTCTATATATTCCCTATGTTCACGAGGAAAGTATTTCTCTAATAAAATATCTTTAAACACACTCCATTAAATATTTGATACTATTCATCCTACTTTTTGTTTTGAAATAATGACCACCATTGATCTGTATCTCTTGTGAGGCGATAAACTACGATGAAAACTTTTTCCCTTTCACTACTTCCCAAAGAATGAAATATTTTCTCTATGAAACTTATCCATTTCTGAAGTACAAATGTATTTTCAGTCCTATTGAATGTTGTTGGGTTTTTCCTCATGAAAAGTTATAAAATTGATCTTATATGTTGTGGATCATGGTTCTCCATACATGTAATGTTGTTATTCATATCCTGAGTGAGATGTACCAGTATGGTGATAAGTTTATCAGCACTAGTTGCATCACCCGCTCTACTATAATTATCATGAGTAGGAGGAAAATCCCTATAGGGATTTTGTATGTTGATACAGTTTCGATTTCTTCTACTAGGAACTATTTCTAAACAATGGAATAAAATATATTAGTTTATGAATCAAAATCCATAATTCAAAACTCCTGAAACACATAACATAAATTGAAAAATTTATCGATATAATCCAAAATAAAAAAAAATTCTCTGAAGAGGTATATAATCATAAATCTGTCATAAGTTTTTGTAAATAAAATGTTAATTATCTTATGTATATCCATCGGGAGTGTCGTAACCAAGAGTGCAGCAATGACCATTGTCGAGAATCAGGATACCCCGGGTCAAGCCCGAAACAACTTGTCGGAGTTTTCAATCCTAGGTACATTTGTTCCAGAGCCACCTCTACCTTCTCATATCTGGACCGGGATGTATTTCTTGGAAAACTCACAAAATATCTATATTACAAAAATTCAAGGATATTCTTATATACGAATCCTAAAAGTCTCTCTTAGTGTAGTATTCTCTAATCAGAGTTTTTTCAAATCTAACTTCCAAGGATTGTACTAAAAATCCTCTGATACCAACTATAACACCCCGACCCAAGTTACCCAGAGTCAGTACATTATTTCATAACATTGACATGATCATAAGGGGTCAAATCCCGAAATACCGATCAGTTTAGTAGATTTGGAAGTACTAGATACAAAAAAAGTTTTACATGACTTTATAAAATGAAAAACAAGAAAAACATTGTCTCCATTGAACACAATTATATCACATAGACTATCCCTGCAGGTCAGTCATAGTATACATTTTCGAATAAAATAAAAAAATGAAACATTGAAAGGGGTGGGATTAGGTGCTCCGTAATGCTAACAATATATCAGAAATATTCATAAATAAGAATAAACATTTAAGGAAATGTATAAGACTATAACAAAAGAAATTTAAACATAAACAGCAACATAATATGGAAAAGATAAATAAAATAATTCCATTTACATATTCACATGGATACTAAACAAGTTAAATACTCACATGTTATTTCAATAGGCAATTTCATAAGGATGGAATGCATAACATCGGACATCATAACCACATAGTCAAGGCCTCGTGCCAAGACTACAAAGAATATTTTTTCAAGGCCTTGTTCCATGAAAATAGTTTGTCTCATGAGACCTACTGATTCATCAAGGATCTATATCTGGCCCCACCCGTCACTTAATAATTCCAATGCATTCTTTATATGAAAAGGTTGAAAGATAACATAAACATTCATATTAAAACTAGCTTAAACAATGTCAAAATTTTAACCATAAAACCTAAATGGTATAAAATATCACATCCATAGTCAAACATATCACAAAACCTTCAGTACAATATGGAAGATTGTATCATAATAAATCAACTTCAAACAAGCGTAAAATCCATCAATGGATGTTGACATAGATGAAATAAAAAGTATTGGAAGAAATTAATCATTCTATTTTGAAATCATTTAAATGTCACATAATTGTAAAAGAAAACATTTATATTGAAAATTTTCTTATAAAATTTTTTGGGAAGCATTAAAGATGTTCTTCCGGGATAAAATATCCACACCCGCTATATATGTTAAAAAAACCTTCTTTCCTCAATTCTTTAGAAAGGCCATAAAAGAAATTATTTGGGAAAAGAAGGAACGATTCCTTTATAAGCATATCATAAAAAGAAGAAAAATGGTATAAATGTCTTCAATCCATAGTTAATGTAACAGTGAAATATTTTTTTAAATATATTTTTATGAAATACAGATGAGCATGATACAAATGTCCCCATGATACTCCCACATAAACTACCTCAGATAATGAAGAGATTGTTTAATTAACCCTTACCTTGTATTTTTCCTTGATCGAGGGTATTTTAAACTATCGTATAATAGTTAAATCATTTATTAAATTATAAAAAAAACCAAATAAATTAATATGATATTATATATGATCTTTTAATATTGCTTTGTTAATAATAATTCAGTAGTATTATGGTTTTGGTTATTAATTGATTCGTTATCCTTTATATGATTGGTTACGTAAGCAATGTTTGTTATGGATAGGATTTATTTAATTGTTATACAGAATGAAATTATATTCATAAATGTTATTTTTAATAAAAAATTTAAAATTATTCTTGAATGGTTATGGTGGGGAATGAATTTTATCGCGTTCATGGAGACAGTAATTCGTACGCACGCACAAGGGACGATATCATTATATTGATTGTAAAATAATATGTGATTGGATGTTATTTCATATATACAAAATCCTTAGAATGATTAATTTAATATTTACATCATTAATACTCATTTTATACCCACCTAAATAATGAAGGGTTTGAATAAGAAAATATACCACGACGTGGAGATGGTAAGTCGTATGTACACGTGTATGTTGACTTGTAATTCATAGGATGGATAGAGTAATGAATATGGTTGTACCATATTTATAATAACATAAATTTATTTATAAGGTATTGGATTTATTATTTTGGTATGTAAACAACAAATAAAGAGGAAGTGGAAAATGAGAATAACTTTGAAATAGTTGGTGATATTATTACCTCTTCTTCGGGTGATTCCTTTTGAGTTAATCAAATGGACTCCTTGGGATGTCTTTATAAAAAATTTAAGGCCTTTATCTCTAAGTGATTGTATTTGGGAAGATATTCTAGCAGGGTTTGGCCGATAAAAATAGATTTGGATGTGAGATTTTGAGTGTAGGGGAAGTACCTATTTATAAGAGCATTGAATGTCACTTTAGGAAAAGCATGAAATATTGTTTTATAATTCAATAATATTTTGTTTATAATGGATAAAAATTATATATTTCGAGGATAACATTGTCATGGGTCGAAAAATGATCAACCAATAAATTTTAGATAGGTTTAGGTCACCATATTATCCTTATCATTTAGATTTAACTCTTAGTTAAATATTTTAAAATTTACCATGTATTCTTGTATTATTACAATGAATTGTTAATAAACGTACTATAAAATTACAAGAGAACCCCAAATTGGTTAATTATTAATATATATAACCTCATATATTCCCTTTTTCAGAATCTTATATTTTTAAAAATATTATATCAATTAATATTATAGTATTTGTTTTAAAAACTCAATTATGTCAATTTTGACACTATTTGGTATATTGTTTGTTTAAAATCTATAACAACATTATCACATGAAAAAATTATTTAATCATATTTAAAAGGTCATATTAATCTTGAAATTTAGTGTAATTAATCAAAAGTCTATATTTATATATATTTCGAAATTTATAATATCAATTTTATAATCTTTCAATGATTTGGTAATTACTACATCATCATTTTGTCATAAGTAAATATGATTATTTTATTTTTAAAATTTATAAATAAAATAATATTATGTATTAAATTTTATTATCTTTCTAATGAATATTTATAGTCAAATTTATATAATGTATAACCATATATTAAATAATTTTTAGTTATTAATCATTTATTATAATACTTTTAACTCTTCCTTAAATGAAATTATAATAAATGTCCTAATCGAATCCAAGATGACTAAATAGATCATATATTATACCTAACGTTGATTTTGGTCCAAATAAACATATCCAGTAGAATTGGAGCATGTGTTAGGGTAATTATAATATCATTTTTTACATTTAATTACCCCATTTATTTTTATCCTTGGTTAAAAAAGACAAATCTTACTCTTCACACAAAATCATTTCCACCTTTTTGACCCTTATTTTACTTAATTATGTCAACCTTTCCACTCGTAATTTTGATATTCAATTCACAGAAGCGGTAAAATAATGTTTTATGCCAATTTTCTAATGCGCCTAGAAGGTGGGTAAAATACGATAAATAGTTCAATAAAATTTTAATGTATCTAATATTATTATAAAATTACTCCAATAAATTAAATATAAAATATATTTTTATTATGTATCTATTATTACCAAATATAAATTTAAATAAAATAACTAATTATTTAAATAAAAATTTGGGTTTATACTATAATGCATTGTTTTCACTATTCATAAAAAATTATCTTTTTCCGAAATATATAAAACATTAACCCTAAGAAAATTTTGATATTATGAATCAAAAAATTTAGTCCATTTTGAAATTTTTTTATGATATTTCAAAAAATGGGTAGTACTATTCATACTAGCTAGTTTGATTGGTGGTGGTGTGTTAAAACTCCATGTTTCGTACAACGCATGTTATTTCATTATATAAAGAGAAGCGTACCATGGATTCCTGGGGTGTTACAATAAATATAATAATTCAATAATGTTTATTTATTTATGGAATATTTGGATTCAGTTTAAGAATAATGAGAGAAAAAAATGTTTAGTAAGAAAATATACATCTTGCTCGGATAATCTCTAGAAAAATGTCATGTGAATACGTATATGGGTATTTTAGTAATATTAGATAATATAAGTCTTGGATAAGGGTGTTTTAAAGTTATTTGGGTAGATATTTGTTGATATATGAGTTTATGGGGTGTGTTTTATTGGAATTAGTAGGTCTCCTTTTATATGTAAGTTGAGTGATGCCCTTATAAATAACCTTAATATTAAAATATTCTAAATTTCAGTACATTGAAAAGTTAAAAAAATAGGCAAATATTAAAATTTTGGATCTTATAATATCTCAATACCATAAAAAATATATTTAGAAAAGTTTTAGTGATAATTGTGGCCTTTGTCTTTTTGGTCAATCCCCCATTAAACAATTTCACCCTTTACCATGGCCAGAATATTTAACCATGGTAACATATTTCTATATATAAATATTAAGTAGAAAATTTTAAATAATTTTTATTATGTTGATTGAAAATAAAAAATTCATTTTATAGGATTAAATTCCACGAGGATTAAAAATTTATTTTGATATTTGTTTGAAAAATAAAATGAAGAATATATTTTGAAAAATGTCTTTTTAAGCATACAAATTTATTTAACAAAACAATTATTTATAATATTTATTGTAATTACACCTTTTAATTTATGAAAAATAAAATAATAGTTATGTGACCACAAAAATAATACAAAACTGAATGAAACATAATAATTACATAATTAGTGATAATTATAACAAATATTTCATTTTCTTGAACGAATCATCACATATGTTCCAAAGGGTTAAACAATGATATATAAATCAAAAATAATATTTTCATATAATTTATTCACTAAATTGAATAAGAATTTTTATAAAAAATTTATTTAATATACATTTATGTTATTCTGATGAATTTATGTTTTTATAAATGTGATGGTATTTATAAAAAATCACTTGTATTTTAAATATTAGCCTAAAATCAACCATTTCTGAAAAATCCCAAAAATGTAACCTAGGATAATTTTGGTATGAATAATTCAAAATGAATTTCATTATATCATTGTATGGCCCCGGCCTTAAACATTACTTAATATTGAATTAAATGAATAATTCACATTGAGGGTATTTTCAGGTTTAGAGTTTTAGAGAATTAGGACATAACTGTTACATCTCAAAAGATTACAAAGTAGACACTTCTACTAAGTTTCCATAGAATAAAAAAACTCTAAAAAATAAACATGTCTAGTTCCATGTTTTATATAGCATGACTCTCCCTTAATCCCATCCTTGACCCTATTAGACATTAATTCCTGTGAAAAACATTTCAAAAAAACTTGGGGTGAGCATAAAAAGCTCAGTAAGGGATACACAAAGAATGAAAACTGTTAGTTTTTCAAACATCTAGTAAACCATGTATACTTTATCAAAGCAATACCTTCACCTTCATGAAGTAGTAAAAAATCTTCACTGAATAAAATATCATTACTTACACTTTTGTAAGAAAAGGATTACCATAAAACATATATAAAGAACACATAACATATAAAGTTAACTTGGGACATAAACATACCTAAGTGAAATAACCATAAGGTCGACTTTCACACATTTCACTTAATGGAATAGCCATACGGCCAACTTCTATACATACTTAATGGAATAGCCATGAGGCCAACTTCCATACCCAATGCATTGGAGGTTATAATGTAACCACCCGTCCAGGTATTCATAGCACCACTCGTCATATGGCTTATCACATAACCACCCGTCAAATGTCCAAGTACCATTATAAAAATCATAAGACATAAAACAAATATAATGGAAAGAAAACATTTCAACACTTTTAACACAATATATCACATAAATATATGGACATATCAAATCCATTATAAAAACCATTTTCAATACCAAAATACATAAAATATTATATGGTATTTATTTCATTTTATAAACATTACGGCTTGTTGAGGAAGCCAAAGACCAAATAATACTCGTGGCGGCGGAAAAGGTCGTTGGCACCGCGTACGTTAAAAGAAACATTCCTTTTTGTCGTTATGTAATTATCTTCGTAGAAAAAGAATACTTTTGTATAAAAGTAAATTTCAAAGGGGTTTATACACCGTATAAAAGAAATTTGTGTATAAAATGAAATATGCCTCAATGAAAGGATATTGAGATGAAGTCCCATACCTCGGGTCCGACTTGACTCGATCATTCATTAATGTCCTGAATAATAAACTTGAGTTAATTTCTACTTGCTTAAAACCTTCTTAAAGTTCATTATTACTTTTATATCACATATTATCATGTTATAATCATTATGTAATCATTTAAGTAAAGAATGTTTGTTTTGTCGATATTTGGTTCTTAAGTCGAAAGTGGACTTCTTACAATTACATGTTGTTCGTGTGGTCAAAGGTTCATTATATCCAGAATGAAATTCCTGATTTGGATATCATATATATCATATATATCCAGCATATACATGTATTTATAATATTACATAATCATTTAGAGGTAAGAAATGAAATTCACCGTTCCTGGAGACGGTAAGCCATACGTACGCATGGACGCTACTTTCATTTCTTTGTCATATTAATGGAATTAAAACTAAATGAGAGGTATGTATATTTTAATTACAGAATTATATTCATCATTTATATGTAACATACATTATATATATCCATTATAAATATGTACTTATAATAGTACATTACATTTGGGGATATGAAATGAAATGCACCCTTCATGGAGACAGTAAGCCGTACGTACGCATGAACGCTTCTTTCATTTATATATCATTAATTAATGGAAATAAATAATAATTATATAGATTTATATTATAATTCCAGTATAATATCATATATAACATCATGAAATCTATCCTTTATACGTCCCACGTATGGCATTTACGAATCACATCACTTTGAGGGGGCGGTAGTCCGCACTTCCTAAAATGAAATTATCGTGTTTACCCACAATTGAAACCATAAAGTTAAACCAAAAATGAAAATTAAATAAGCATAAAGAAAAACATAATCATAATATATATCATATATAAATAGAGTGACATCTTAATGGCCTCCATTAAACGTGTTTAAAAGAAGATTGAACAATAATTGTTTCGTGAGGCAGAAATTCGCCAACCACAGAAACAATATGTTCTTTAACCATTAGATGTAGATGTGTGTAATTGTAGCTCTAAATATTCTTATAACAACATCCTAGTATATTTAAGATACTACAGTTGTTACAAAAGAAATGAATAAAAATAGTTTAGGGGGTTGGAGAAGCAAAATAAAACAAAAGAACACAAGTGAAGATATTACCTTAAAATCGGGTAACTCCATTTGGTTTGAACTCAAAGGCTTCTTTGGGAAGCCTTCTGACCAAAGTTAGGCTTCATGGAGTAATATAGGGATGTGGAGAGACAAAATGGGCAGAGGTTGGCCGATCCAAAGGCTATGGAAGTGTGGGTAAGGAGGTAGAGTTGGGGGCCTTTTATAAGAGGAGAGGTGGGGTACTCTTGGAACGTAAGGAAATGTTACTTTATTTTAGAATTAGTTTCAAATTTTTATGGTCCCAAATTGATGTGTTTCGAGTATAAGGTGATAAGGGTTCGAAATACACCCATACAATAGGTTTTGGACATGTGTAGGTCATAGATTGTACATTATCATTACATTTTATTTAAATCCTTTATTAATGAGGTAATCACTGCATCATCATGATGTCATAAATACATTAATTTATTTAATGTCTAAAAATTATAAATAAAACTATCATGATGTAGGAAATCTTTTTATCTTTATAATTAATATTTATACTCAAATATCTGACTTGTATAACCCCATGTAAAAATTGTTTTAGTAAAACAACTCATGTTTGTGTCATTTTTAATTTAACTTTAAATAAAAAGATATTAATGTCATTTTCCAACCAAAGTGGCTTCATGGGGTCCCCAAGTTGGCCCATGGATTGTCTTGGCCGGAAATGACACATCCAATGAGATTATGACATCTGTCATGTTCATTTCATATTATTACAACATTATTTTTATCTTAAATTACACTAATTACCTCTAATCGCGATTAAAAACTTAATAAGTTACTATTCACCAAAAAATTATTTTAATCCCATTGAACCACATTTTAATTCTTAATGACAAACATGTATGTCATATTTTTTTAAATTCAAAACACAGAGGTGGTAAAATTTCATTTAAACGAAAAATCAGTTTTTAAAGTACCACTTAGTGGTTTCACTATTCATCAAAAATTGATGTTTTTCAGAAAAATACCAAAACTTCACCCTAAGATATATTTGATATTCTCAATTCAAAAATGAAGTCCATTTTAAAGAATTCAAAACATATATGTTTAATTAATTAATTTAGTAATTAATTCCCGCTGTCAGAGCAAATAGCGTATTTTTATGAAACAGTAAGTATCAAAAGATTGACACTAGTTTATGTCCGATTTCAAAGTGAAATTAATCTCAACGACCACTATTGGATTTAATGGTAAAAATATATTCTAATTTATCTTTGAAAACAATTCAATATATAATATAATCATATAAATAAATTAGATTAAAAAGAGGTTTTGAATTAAAATACAACATTTTACACTATTCATTAAAAAATTGAACTTTATCGGAAAAATACCGAAAATTTACACAAAGTAAATTTTGATATCCCGATTCTACAAAAGAGTTATATTTGGTCCAATATAATGTATAATAGTGATCAAAACTATATTTAATGAAGTTTCGCCATCAAAAGGTGATAAGTGAATCTTTAGTGAAAACTGGGGCATATACGCCTAAAATTGAATTCTTTCCGTATTTTAACCGTTTATCTTTTATTGGTTAAATGTAAAAACATTTAAAAAACATATATAATCATATTTTAGTTATTTATATCCATTCCCTCCAATACAATGGCTACATGTTAACTACCATTTAAAATAATATTATTATATTACTAGTGTGCAACGTATGTTTTCAAAGAAACTCATCATTGTGTATCGAGTACGCTATCGAACATAGAAACCCATTTTAATTAAAATTAATATTTTATTCGCAAATATTAATAAATATGAAATTTTATTATTCTTTATTTACCTGGGATTTTACATCCTTCCCCCCTTTTGGGAATTGCGTCCTCTCAATTTTATTCACTTATCAAAATAAGTGGGGGTATTTATCCCTCATAGCATTTTCAGATTCCCACGTTGCCTCTTCAACCATATGGTTTTTTCACAAAACCTATACCTGGTGAATTACCTTATTTCGCAACACTTGCTCTCTTCGGTCAAGAATCTGGACTGGTTGTTCTTCATAAGATAGGTTCTCTTCCAGCTGAACTACCTCGGGACTCAAAACATGAGATGGATCTGGCATATACTTCCTCAACATCGAAACATGAAAAACAGTGTGTACCTGAGATAAACTTAGAGGTAAAGCCACTCAGTAAGAAAATGATCCAACATTATCCAGAATTTCATATGGTCCAATGAACCTTGGAATCAGATTTCCTTTCTTACCAAATCTCATCACACTTTTCCATGGAGAAACCTTGAGAAAAAAATGATCACCTACCTCAAAAGATAGATCCTTCCTCCGGTTATCTGCATAACTCTTCTGCCTGCTTTGAGCTGTTCTCATGTGTTTCTGAATCAACTGAACTTTTTCTGCCATCTATTCTACCAATTCTGGTCCCATCAACTTCCTTTCACCCACTTCATCCCAAAATGTTGGAGTTCGACACCGCTTCCCATATAATGCCTCAAATGGTTCCATCTGTATACTGGATTGAAAAATGTTATTATAGTAAAACTCAACCAAAGAAAGATGTTGGTCCCAACTTCCCTGATAATCCATCGAACAAGCTCATAGCATATCCTCCATGGTCTGAATTGTTCGTTCTGACTTCCCATCTAATTGCGGATGAAAATCTGTACTAAAATTTAATTCAGTACCCAACGACTTCAGAAGGCCTTTCCAAAAGTTAGAAGTAAACCTGGGATCACGGTCAGATACAATGGAGAGAGGAAATCCATGTAACCTGACTATCTTTTTAAGATACAAATGGGAAAGTTGATCTAGGGAAAAATTATCTCGTATAGCAAGGAAATGAGCATATTTAGTCAAGCGATCAACAATAACCCAGATTGCATTATTACCTTGAGTGGTCTTCGGAAATCCCACAACGATGTACATGGATATATTCTCCCATTTCCACTCTGGCACTGGTAAAGGCTGAAGCATCCATTTCGGTAACTGTCGCTTTTCTTTAACCTGCTGACAAGTCAAACACTTCATAGTAAAATCAGCAATATCTCTTTTCATTCCATCCCACCAGTAATACTCCCGCAGATCCCTGTACATCTTAGTACTTCCAGGATGAACTGAAAATGGGGAACTATGAGCCTCACATAATAACTCATTCTTCAACTGTGAATCACCAAGGACACATAATCTCTTACCAACCCTGAAAACACAATCATTATCAATGTTGAATTCAGGAAAATTACCCTTCTGAACCAGCTCTAACTTTTTCTGCAACTCACTGTCTTCCCTCTGTGCTTGCTTAATTCTGTCTGATAGGGATGATATCACGGATACCTGAAACAAAACTGAAGAACATCCTGCACCAACAACTTCTATGTCAAAGTTCATCAAATCCTTAACCAAAGGATCACGTTCCAAATGCAACATTGTTAATGAAGCATTACTTTTTTGACTCAAATCATCAGCCATTTTATTTGCTTTTCTCGAATGGTAATGAATTGTACAATCATAATCCGTGATTAATTCCAGCAATCTCCTCCGTCTCATGTTCAATTATTTCTGAGTGAATATATACTTTATACTTTTGTTATCAGTATATATTTCACACTTTACTCCATACAAATGATGCCTCGAAATTTTTAATGAAAAAACAACATCAGCTAATTCCAAATCATGTGTACGGTAATTTACCTCATTAATTTTCAACTGGCGTGAACCATAAGCAATTACCTGATCATTCTGCATAAGGACACAACCATGTCCTTTCAGTGAAGTGTCACTGTAGATAAGAAACTTACCATTCCTAGAAGGAAGTTCCAATACTGGAGCATTCTCCAATCTTCTTTTCAACTCCAGAAAACAATCATCACATTCTTTTGTCCAGATAAACTTAACACCCTTCCGAGTTAGCTTAGTCATTGGACTAGATAATCGTGAAAAATTTACAACAAACCTTCGGTAGTAACCTGCCAAACAAAGAAAACTACGGATCTCGGTTACATTGGTGGGTCTTGGTCATTCTTCAATACCTTTTGTTTTAGCAGGATCAACAGTTATTCCATCTTTTGAAATAATGTGACCCAGGAAAGAAATTTGTTGCAACCAAAACTCACACTTGCTGAATTTCCCATACAATTTCTTTTCTTTTAATGTTTTCAAAATAACCATTAAATTCCTTTCATGCTCTTATTTAATTTTAGAAAACACCAAAATATCATCAATAAAAACAAACAACATTTTTCACTTGAGTCAACTGAGCCATCACTACAACAAACTATTTAGTTCTGATTCTGACCATCTCTGGATACTAATTTGAAAGGTCATTTCCCTCTGTATGCCTTCCCAGAAAATATGTTTTGTTTCCTCTATGAAAAACCATTCTTAACACAGAAATATCTTAGGCGAAGCAACATGGTAATCTTTAAATGCTATATCATTTCAGTCATACCATAAATTAATTTATAATTTAACAATTTTCTAACACTTAAAGTTGTCTAAACCGACCTTTGAAACCAACTATAAGGCCCCGACCATAAACATTACTTAATATTGAATTAATAGAATAATTCACATTGAGGATCTTTTCAGGTTTAGAGTTTTAGAGAATTAGGACATAACTGTTACATCTCAAAAGATTACAAAGTAGACACTTCTACTAAGTTTCCATAGAATAAAAAAACTCAAAAAAAGAAACATGTCTAGTTCTATGTTTTATATAGAATGACATTCCATTGACCCCATCCTTGACCTTATTCCACATTATGTCTTGTGTAAATCATTTCAAAAAAACATGGGGTGAGAATAAAAAGCTCAGTAAGGGATACACAAAGAATGAAAAATGTTAGTTTTTCAAACATCAAGTAAACCATGTATACTTTATCAAAGTAATACCTTCACCTTCATGAAGTAGTAAAAACTATTCACTGAATAAAATATCATTACTTACCCTTTTGTAACCAAAGGACTGCCATAAAACCCATATAATGAACACATAACATATAAATGTAACTTGGGACATAAACATACTTAAGTGGAATAACCATACGGTCGACTTCCACACATATCACTTAATGGAATAGCCATATGGCCAACTTCCATACATACTTGATGGAATAGCCATGAGGCCGACTTCCATACCCAATGCATTGTATGTTATAACGTAACCACCCATCCTGGTATTCAAGGAACCACCTGTCATATGGTTTATCACGTAACCACCCGTCAAATGTACAATTACCATTATAAAAATCATAAGACATAAAACAAATATAATGGAAAGAAAATATTTCCACACTTTGATAACAATATATCACATAAATATATTGACATAACAAATCCATTATAAAAACCATTTTCAATACCAAAACACATAAAATAGTATATGGAATTTATTTCATTTTAAAAACATTATGGCTTTTTGAGAAATCCAAAGACCAAATAATACTCGCAGCGACGAAAAAGGTCATTGTCACCACGTACGTTAAATGAAACATTCCTTTTTTTCATTTTGTAAAACGCTTCATAGAAAAATATTCCTTTTGTATAAATGTAAAAGTCAAAGGGGTTTATACACCGTATAAAAGAAAGTTGTGTATAAAATGAAATATGACTCAATGAAAGGAGATTGAGACGAAGTCCCTTACCTCGGGTCCGACTTGACTCGATCGTTCTATAATGTCCTGAATAAAAAACTTGAGTTAATTTCAACTTGCATAAGAACCTTCTTAAAGTTAATTATTTCTTTTATATCACATATTATCATGTTAAAAACATTATGTAATCATTTAAGTTAATAATGTTTGTTTTGTCGATATTTGGTTATTAAGTCGAAAGTGGACTTCTTACAATTACATGTTGTTCGTGTGGTCAAAGGTTCATTATATCCAGAATGAAATTCCTGATTTGGTTATCAAATATATCATATATATCAAGCATATACATTTATTTATAATATTACATAATGATTTATAGTTAAGAAATGAAATGCACCGTTCATGGAGACGGTAAGCCGTACGTACGCATGAACGCTACTTTCATTTATTTGTCATATTAATGGAATTAAAACTAAATCAGAGGTATGTATATTTTAATTCCAGAATTATATTCATCATTTATATGTAACATAAATTATATATTTCCATTATAAATATGTACTTATAATAGTACATTACATTTGGGGATAAGAAATGAAATGCACCGTTCATGGAAACGGTAAGCCGTACGTACGCATGAACGCTACATTCATTTCTATCTCATTGATTAATGGAAAGAAATAATAATTATATAGATGTATATTATTATTCCAGTATAATATCATATATAATATCATTAAATCCATCCTTTATACGTCCCACACATGGCATTAACGAATCATATCACTTTGAGGGGGCGGTAGTCCGCACTTCCTAAAATGAAATTATCGTGTTTACCCACAATGAAAACCAAAAAGGTAAACCAAAAATGAAAAATAAAGAAGCATAAGGAAAAAATAAATATAATATATATCATATGTAAATATAGTGACATCTTAATGGCCACCATTAAAGGTGTTTAAAAGAAGATTGAACAATCATCGTTTCGTGAGGTAGAAATTTGCTAACCACAGAAATAATATGTTCTTTAACCATTAGATGTAGATTTGTGTAAGTGTAGCTCGAAATGTTCTTATAAAAACATCCTAGTATATTGAAGATACAGGAGTTGTTACAAAATAAATGAATAAAAAGAGTTTAGGGGGTTGGAGAAGCAAAATAAAAAAAAAGAACACAAGTTAAGACAATACCTTAAAATCGGGTAAATCTGTTTGGTTTGAGCTCAAAGGATTCCTTGGGAAGACTTCTGCCAAAAATTAGGCTTAAAGGAGTAAGAGAGGGATGTGGATAGACAAAATGGGCAGAGTTTGGCCGAGACAAAGTCTTTGGATGTGTGGGTAAGGAGGTAGAGGTGGGGGCCTTTTATAAGAGGAGAGGAGGGGTACTCTTGGAAAGTAAAGAAATGTTACTTTATTTTAGAATGAGTTTCGGATTTTAATGGTCCCACATTGATGTGTTTTGAGGATAAGGTGATAAGGGTTCTAAATCCACCCATCTAATAGGTTTTGGACATGTGTAGGTCATAGATTTTACATTATCATTTCATTTTATGTAAATCCTTTATTAATGAGGTAATCGCTGCATCATCATGATGTCATAAATAATTTAATTTATTGCGTGTCTAAAAATTATAAAAAAATTATCATGATTTATGAAATATTTTTATCTTTCTAATTAATATTTATAGTCAAAAATCTGACTTGTATAACCCCATGTAAAAAATTGTTTTAGTAAAACAACTCATGTTTGTGTCATTTTTATTTTTATTTTAAATAGAAAGATATTAATGTCAATTTCCAAAAAAAGTGGCTTCATGGGGTCCCCAATTTTACCCATGTATTTTCTTGGTCGGCGATGACACATCCAATGAGGTTAGGACCTCTTTCATGTTCATTTCATATTATTACAACATTATTTTTACCATAAATTATACTAATTACCTCTAATCGCGATTAAAAACTTAATAAGTTACTATTCACCAAAAAATTATTTTAATCCCATTGAACCACATTTTACTTCATAATTTCAACCATGTATGTCTGATTTTTGAAATTCAAAACACAGAGGTGGTAAAATTTCATTTAAACGAAAAATCAGTTTTTTTAGTACCACTTAGTGGTTTCACTATTCATAAAAAAATTATGTTTTTCAGAAAAATACCAAAACATCACCCTAAGCTATATTTGATATTCCTAATTCAAAAATGATGTGCATTTTAAAAAATTCAAAACATATAAGTTGCATTAATTTATTTAATAATTAATTCCCACTGTCAGAGCAAATAGCGTGTTTTTATGAAACAATAAGTATCAAAAGATTGACACTAGTTTAAGTCCGATTTCAAAGTGAAATTAATTCCAATGACCACTATTGGATTTAATGGTAAAAATATATTATAATTTCACTTTAAAACCAACTCAACAGATAATATAATCATATAAATAAATTATATTAAAAAGAGGTTTTGAATTAAAATACAACATTTTACACTATTCATTAAAAAAATGAACTTTATCGGAAAAATACCAAAAATTTACACAAAGTAAATTTTGATGTCCCGATTCTAAAAAATATTTATATTTGGTCCAATAGAATGTATAAGAGTGATCAAATCTATATTTAATGAAGGTTCGCTATCAAAAGGTGATAAGTGAACCTTTAGTGAAAATAGGGGCATATACGCCTAAAATTGAATTCTTTCCATATTTTAAGCCTTTATATTTTATTGGAAAAATGTAAAAACATTTAAAAAACATATATAATCATATTTTAGTTATTTCTATCCATTCCCGCTAATACAACAGCTACATGTTAACTACCAATTAAAATAATATTATTATAATACTAGTGTGCAACGTACGTTTTCAAAGAAACTCATCACTGCGTATCGAGTACGTTATCGAACATAGCAACCCATTTTAATTAAATTTGATATTTAATTCACAAATATTAATATATATGAAAATTTATTATTCTTTATTTACCTGGGATGTTACAATCATATTCATATTATTAAAATATTTAATTTATTTGAAAATTAAAATATAAAATTTAATGATAATTGTATTTTATAGAAAAGTAAACTTTTATAACATAAAATGTTATTAATATTATTTCATATCATTATTCAATAAATTATATGTAAATTTTTATTTCATATATTTAATTTTATTGAAGTTGATCAGAAAATTTGAATAAAATTTAAATAAAAATGATACTTTTAATAATATATTATTTTAATCATATCAAATTAATCTTTTTTCAACTCATTAATGTTCATCTATTTTAAAAAATACAATCTATGTATCATAAATTATTACTATTATTTTTCTATTTTATAAATCATTAATGTTATATGTGGTGAATCATTTGAGTTTATTATTGTTTTTAACGTGATATATTTAATATAATGTCTCGCCCTGACCCATCAAAGTCAGACTACTAAATACCCCCAAGCCCCCCTCTAATAGGAATGTGGATAACTACCTATGCCGAATAGGAATATCCCACAACTGGGAGGAATCATCATAATGATCCTTTACACACACACACATATACAAGACCACACAATGCTTAAATGTAAAACAACTGAAAGAGATGCATGCATATGTATAAGATCCCACAGTAGAATGAATGTAAAGTACATAAAGATAAACCCAAACGGACCAAATAGAAGCCCAAACAAAAACTATAATGATTATAACCTAGTCTAATATTTTTAATAATGTATAATAAAGTTCATATTAAACACCTCGATCTGAAAAGATCATGATATGCTCTACCAGCTCCCTTCCCTCCATGAACACAATCAAAATGGTTGTCATCATCAAAACAGACGAGACATGCAAGAAAATCCCATATAGGGCCGAGAATAGAAATACCCAATAGGACACCAAAAAAACAATAAACATGAATCACCAATTATAGTTATCTCAATATAAGATATAATAATAAATGTTTAACAAAAAACACACATATAAACCCAATAAATACATCATTCCACTGGGATGTCATGTAGAGACCCGAAGCTTATCGTACATGGACATTACATTACATTTGCGGAATACTTAGTACATAACAAAAACACACACACAAGGATCGTAATAGATTAGTGTCTTTGGAAACTCGGAATAAAATCTTCTAATCGTGGGGAAAGATCTTCAACATCTCCCATAAAGATCTCCCTTTTTTTACCTAAAACCTTTCTTTATATCCTGGGGAAAAGAAAACATAAAAGGGTGAGCTCAAATGCTCAGTAAGGGCAAACAAAAGAAATATCAATCACATCGTATTCATAAGAACATAACATTTTGGAAATCATAACCTGCAAAAGAGAGCATAATTTCATAACATGGGATAAATCATGGTAGTGAAATGTAATCACAATACTCATAACTTAAAACATGAAACTTTGTGGCATTCACACATAATCATAGAGAATCATTTCTTGTTAGTCAAGACTCATTGCCAAGACTATCTTAGTGGACAAAGTCCCTTTCTGAATCGAGTAACCCTCATTTCAGTCCTGTTTCACTGAACCGGTATAACCTACCATTCCAGCCATGTCTATCTCATGAGATATAAAATCTTTACCCAATGCATTGGAGGGAGATATAGGTCCCACCCATCTTATAATGAATCCTTTCTTATGTGTGCCACATAATCATAAAACATACATCATCGCATAACACATGAAACAAAAATGGGATTCTTGAAACATCATGACATCATAAATCAATTCATATAAGATAAAGGAATTCATAAAAAAAATTCCATCAAAACATGATCAAATCAATGTAATAATAGGGATAAAAACAGAACCCTTTATTATCTTAGATGGAAAATAATTTTGAAAATCACTTGAACTCCATTCTTGAGGAAAATATCCTTTCTTCTTCAAAAACATTTTTCCTTTCATAACATGTCATACAACTTTAAAATAAAAGAAGTTGATTAAAAATAAACTTGAAAACTTGTAAAGGAATCTTCTTGGAAACAATGTTTTAAAAATCCATTCATGCCGTATAAGTTAAAAAAAACATTCTTCGTAGTTTTGTCGGAAAAGTCAAAAAGTACCTCGTACGAAAAACGACAAAAGATTCCTTTCATAAATATTACTAAAAACTCACCGAAGAGTAAAAATGGATTTAAACAATTGTAGGTGGATGGAAATAATATTACATATTGATGAAACATGGATGTGGATGATAAAATACACCCCAGTAAATACTTACGAATAAACAATCTCGGATAAAAATGAGATTGTGATATTTTCCCTTACCTTAGGTCCAATTTGCTTCGTATGTGTCCGAACCTCCTGTATAATGATTTAAATAATGTCATTGACTTATTACAGAATCATATTCATTGTTATGATATCATATATGGTTCACTTATGACATTATATTACCCGTTCTTTTGTAAATTCCATGTTAAAGAAGCGTTTTGGGTAAAATCGTTTCATTTATCGTAGGTGTTTTGACTTGTTGTTCTTGACATCATTATTACTTATATCATGATTTACTTACTTCCAGAATATAAAATATGATTTATATATCATATATATTCAGTATATATATATATATAATAGATAGATAAATAAAATGAAAAACACCGTTCATGGAGACGGTAGTCCGTACGTACGCATGAACGCTGTTTTTCGTTCCTTATTGTCTTGAAATGGAAGTAAGTAGATGACATACATATGTATATATATACATAAATACAGTAGCTTTATAATGTCATATATTTCATTATTATTTCTTATATATACATTATAATCATTCTTAAATGGTTAACATGGAGAATGAATCTCATCGCGTCGTGGAGACGGTAGTCCGTACGTACGCACGAGCGATGATATCATTTCTATAAATATTGAATTGAATTGGAGTGGATTATACAATATATCAGAATCAATATGATGTTGTAATAACTATGTATAGTTATTCTTTACACCATTATACCCATCCATGTAAGGTGGTGGTGGAAAATAGATTACACCACGGCGTGGAGACGGTATTCCGTACGTACGCACGCGCGGTGATTTCTTTTTCCGTAGGATGGATAGATGGTGAAATAGGGTTGTTTCATACTTATAATAACATATCAGTATATGAGTGATACTGATGTTATTACTTCATAATGAAACAACCTAAGAAGAAGAAGTGGAAGAAGAAATAAAGATGAAAGAATTGGTAACGGTAATTACCTCTTCTTTGAAGTGCCTCTTTGAGACCTCCTCTTAGGGCACTAGAATTGGTCTTTGAGGAAGACCAGAACCTCTAGGATGTTGCTAGAGAAGTGGAGAAGAGATTTTGTCAGGGTTTGGCCGAGCTTGAGTGCTCAAATTGGTGTGAGGAGGAGGGGGAGGAGGTGTCCTTTTATAGGGGAGGAGAGGGGCACCTTAGGAATATCTCAAAATATTATTTTATATTAAAGTCAAAATCGGTTTATAATGGTTCCAAAGGGTCTTATTTCGAAGCTAAAGTGGGGATGGGTCGAAATCCTATCAACCAATAGAATTTAGACAAGTTTAGGATATTATGTTAACCTTATCAATTAGATTTAACTCTAAGTTAAATAATTTAACTTTTACCATGTCTTTTTGTTTTCTTTCACTATATGGTTAATACACTTACTATAACATGCCAAACGAACCCCAAATTGTTTATTATTAATATATATATCCCTATCTAAGTCATTTGGCCGAACCGTAGATTTTTAGGAATACAATAATAATTAATAATATAATATTTGATTTAAAAACTATTTTGTGTCAATTTTGACACTATTTGATATATGATTTTTGTGAAAGTCATAACAGAATTAAATGTTCGAACCCAGTTGATTAAATCAACATTAATATATCATAGTAACCTATAAAATTAGTGTAATTCATAAAAAATCTCAAATTACATTTATTTTGGTGTTTATAACATCAATTATGTCAATATTTCATTAATAAGATAATTACTGAATCATCGTTGTGTCATAAATAAATTAAATTATTTGATGTCTAAAAATTACAAATAAAATACCATCATGTAGGAAATCATTTTAGCTTTCTAATGAATATTTAAAATCGAATTTATCTTATGTATAACCCCATATTAAAAATGATTTACTTATTAAACTTTGATTTTAACTATTTTAACCTTTCTTTAAATAAATTAATAATAAATGTCCTAATCTAATCCAAGTGGGCCTAAATGGTCATATTTTATTCCTAAGTTTGTTTTTGGTCGAATTACACTTGTCCAATAGAATTAGGACATGTGTTAGGGTAATAGTAATATCATATTTACCCTTAGTTACCCTATTTACTATTAACCGCGGTAAAAAAAGTAAAAAGTTACTATTCACCAAAAAATTATTTTCATCTCATTGAACCACATTTTAGTCCTTGATATTAACCGTGTCTGTCGGATTTTCGAAATTCCATTCACAGAAGTGGTAAAATTATGTTTTATGCAAAATTCAGTTTTTAACCTACCACTTAGTAGTTTCACTAT
This sequence comes from Viscum album, assembly GCA_963277665.1. Taxonomy (NCBI): domain Eukaryota; kingdom Viridiplantae; phylum Streptophyta; class Magnoliopsida; order Santalales; family Viscaceae; genus Viscum; species Viscum album. The sequence goes on from OY728159.1 coordinate 33,784,721, forward strand.
TCATCAAAAATTGATGTTTTTTCAGAACAATGACAAAATTTCATCCTAAGCTATATTTCATATTCCGAATTCAAAAATAAAGTCTATTTTACCAAATTCATATCATAGAAGTTGCATTAATTAATTTTATAATTAAATCCCGCTGTTAAAACAAAGAGCATGTTTTTAAGAAACAATATCTATCAAAAGATTGACACTTGTTTATGTCTAGTTTAAATGTGAAATTATATCCAATGACCAACATTGTATTAAATTGTAAAAATATATTCTAAATATACTTTTAAAACCACTCAAATTAATAATTTATCAATATTAATTATTTCGATTGAAAAAGTTGTTTTTAACTAAAATTTAGTAATTTTCACTATTCATCAAAATATGAAAGTTATCCGAAAATCACCAAAATTTCACCTTAGGCTAAATTTGATACTCCGAATCCAAAAATAAAGTCCATTTTGAGAGCTAAAATTTCTAAAATTTTAAAAGGTGGTTATTACTATTCATAACTGCTAGTTATAATAATATTTTAATAGCATATCGTTGTTTAGTGAAACTCGGTATTGCGTACTACACACGCTATCGAGGAAGGTCGCGATTGCGTGTAATGCAAGGCAAGTCAATGATGTGTGTTGTTCAAGATTATTTTTGGAGTAGCGTACAACACAAGACATTAATAAAATTAAAAAGAATATTTTTTTCATAAAATCTCGGGCTGTTACATTCTACCCCCCTTAAAATGAATTTCGCCCTCGAAATTCGTCGGGGTTATAAATGGTTTACTATTCTCAAGTTTCTTTAATAGAATCCCACATCGTAAAAAGGAATACCAAAACTTGGCTTTAAAAACTAAAGTATGAAATGTAACGATTACCCAAATAAACTAATCGCTGGGTTTCCACATAGGTAAAAATATGGATATGGAAGAGAAATCTAACCATCATGTTCTGATGGAGAGTGGTAGAGAACATGGCTATGGAAAAGCCAGTAATCACAAATCCATAGATTTGTGATGATATAAGGTACCATCTGATTCATCAGGTATAAGATCACTAGGACAACATTTTTGGTTTTCAAGATCATTTCCCTAAAGTTGAAAATTTGAATTAGAATAAATACTTAATTTATTTTGGGACAATCTCACTGTTGTTCGTGTCTTGAACAATTTCCACTTCATCTCTTAAATAAATGAAGTTGAATTTGTTATTCGTGAAGTGTTAGCAGATTATGTGATAGAACGACGGGTCATTCCATCTGTCTCAAACAAAAGGTTAGCAAAAATTATATGCATAAATCGATCTATAGTGAGATTAATCATATATGGTTCCTAAAATGGACTTATACTTCATATATCATAATGCTTAATATAATAAAACTAGTTTCTACTAAACAGGGACTTCCTGTAGGCCAGTGGTAGGCGATAAAGGCCAGTCGCACTTCGGTTGTGGGTTCGATTCCTACAGCCTTGTCCGAAGCGATGGGCTGTCGCCCGTCCTGCAGGTTGTCCTTTTTCTAAAACTACGTTACTATAACATCCCATCAATAATATCGAAAAAACTTCTATCCTTAAACAATACTAACTTATGTCCAACATAATCCATTCCAATCTTTAGGCTTATCCATAATACTGCAGTCCATTCTCATAACATAGTGAAAATGATTACCAGAGATTTAATACCATCGTTGATCCCCATATATCATAAGATATATCTTGTTGGTCACATTCCAAACATTCAAAGGCCTTAATCTTGTACTCTCTTGAATACCCATTGAACCTTAGTGAAAACTTGAATGCAGTTAAAAGTTAACACTTTTCACATACCGAAATCCTCAAAATTCTATATACTCAAACCATGATATCACTTAGTCCTTATATCAATCATGAGCTCATGAATACTGTCAAGCATTTCATTTTCTCTTTATCACTTCATTATGCGCATATCATCCACTTTCCAAAAAAAATCTGAATAACCATTCATTGTTACTCATACCATTCATCATAAACTTTCAAAACTTAAGGAAATACAATAGTGTAACAATCCTTAGATGTCTTTTTATTCTATAGTACAACATTACACTTGATAAACATGTAATCATTCCACTACATTCTTAAACCATTGACCGAGCTTCAACAATTCTTTCATCTCACATATCATTTGTAGTCTCTTCATCATCATCCACATAAATACTTCCCATACGACCATACTGATTATCTTCATGAGACTTTCCCTTAGGGAATTGGTTTGCATAATGCCCGTACATTCCACATTTAAAACATTTAACCATTGTTGATGTCGTAGCAATACCATTATCCTCATCCATGTTGTTAACTGAACCTTTCCTTTGCATTTACTTGCTTTGTGTCCTTCTTTTCCACACCCAAAGCATCTTCCAGTTCCTTTGAAACATTCTCCTTGATGCCTCTTCCCACATGAATTACATAGGGGAAATTGAACTTTCTTTCCTCTATGATCATCACGAAACTCCATCTTTCTCTTATTAGCCGAGTCAGGAAACTTACCAAATTTTACTTTATTGATCATATTATGAGATTGCTGATTCGGCATAATAATTATGTTTGGACTTCCAAATCCCATTTCATTATGAAGAATATCATTCCATTGTCCATCATATCCTCCATTATCGTGAATCATCTTGTTTCCAGCCATTCTCTAAAACCCAAAAAGAATAGTGTGAGAGGCAAAAATCATGCTAGGGAAAACAACATAATAAAGGGGGAGTAACTTCAATATCCAACATCTTAGGTTTAATTCTATGATCGTTAGCGTAATTCTATTACTAGAACCTATACGTATACTTATCCCTAGGGACATCCCTAGACATACCTTAGAAATATCTCTAGGGATCTCACTAACGTTTTCGCATCCTAGTTTCCAAAGGTTGACTAAACCTTTCCTCTGATACCAAATGTAGAGACCCGAAGCTTATCGTACATGGACATTACATTACATTTGCGGAATACTTAGTACATAACAAAAACACACACACAAGGATCGTAATAGTTTAGCGTCTTTGGAAACTCGGAATAAAATCTTCTAATCGTGGGGAAAGATCTTCAACATCTCCCATAAAGATCTCCCTTTTTTTTACCTAAAACCTTTCTTTATATCCTGGGGAAAAGAAAACATAAAAGGGTGAGCTCAAATGCTCAGTAAGGGCAAACAAAAGAAATATCAATCACATCGTATTCATAAGAACATAACATTTTGGAAATCATAACCTGCAAAAGAGAGCATAATTTCATAACATGGGATAAATCATGGTAGTGAAATGTAATCACAATAATCATAACTTAAAACATGAAACTTTGTGGCATTCACACATAATCATAGAGAATCATTTCTTGTTAGTCAAGACTCATTTCCAAGACTATCTTAGTGGACAAAGTCCCTTTCTGAATCGAGTAACCCTCGTTTCAGTCCTGTTTCACTGAACCGGTATAACCTACCATTCCAGCCATGTCTATCTCATGAGATATAAAATCTTTACCCAATGCATTGGAGGGATATATAGGTCCCACCAATCTTATAATGAATCCTTTCTTATGTGTGCCACATAATCATAAAACATACATCATCGCATAACACATGAAACAAAAATGGGATTCGTGAAACATCATGACATCATAAATCAATTCATATAAGATAAAGGAATTCATAAAAATAATTCCATCACAACATGATCAAATCAATGTAATAATAGGGATAAAAACAGAACCCTTTATTATCTTAGATGGAAAATAATTTTGAAAATCACTTGAACTCCATTCTTGAGGAAAATATCCTTTCTTCTTCAAAAACATTTTTCCTTTCATAACATGTCATACAACTTTAAAATAAAAGAAGTTGATTAAAAATAAACTTGAAAACTTTTAAAGGAAGCTTCTTGGAATCAATTTTTTAAAAATCCATTCATGCCGTATAAGTTAAAAAAACATTCTTCGTACTTTTGTCGGAAAAGTCAAAAAGTACCTCGTACGAAAAACGACAAAAGATTCCTTTCATAAATATTACTAAAAACTCACCGAAGAGTAAAAATGGATTTAAAAAATTGTAGGTGGATGGAAATAATATTACATATTGATGAAACATGGATGTGGATGATAAAATACACCCCAGTAAATACTTACGAATAAACAATCTCGGATAAAAATGAGATTGTGATATTTTCCCTTACCTTAGGTCCAATTTGCTTCGTATGTGTCCGAACCTCCTGTATAATGATTTAAATGATGTCATTGACTTATTACAGAATCATATTCATTGTTATGATATCATATATGGTTCACTTATGACATTATATTACCCGTTCGTTTGTAAATTCCATGTTAAAGAAGCGTTTTGGGTAAAATCGTTTCATTTATCGTAGGTGTTTTGACTTGTTGTTCTTGACATCATTATTACTTATATCATGATTTACTTACTTCCAGAATATAAAATATGATTTATATATCATATATATTCAGTATATATATATATATAATAGATAGATAAATAAAATGAAAAACACCGTTCATGGAGACGGTAGTCCGTACGTACGCATGAACGCTGTTTTTCTTTCCTTATTGTCTTGAAATGGAAGTAAGTAGATGACATACATATGTATATATATACATAAATACAGTATCTTTATAATGTCATATATTTCATTATTATTTCTTATATATACATTTTAATCATTCTTAAATGGTTAACATGGAGAATGAATCTCATCGCGTCGTGGAGACGGTAGTCCGTACGTACGCACGAGCGATGATATCATTTCTATAAATATTGAATTGAATTGGAGTGGATTATACAATATATCAGAATCAATATGATTTTTTAATAACTATGTATAGTTATTCTTTACACCATTATACCCATCCATGTAAGGTGGTGGTGGAAAATAGATTACACCACGGCGTGGAGACGGTATTCTGTACGTACGCACGCGCGGTGATTTCTTTTTCCGTAGGATGGATAGATGGTGAAATAGGGTTATTTCATACTTATAATAACATATCAGTATATGAGTGATACTGATGTTATTACTTCATAATGAAACAACCTAAGAAGAAGAAGTGGAAGAAGAAATAAAGATGAAAGAATTGGTAACGGTAATTATCTCTTCTTTGAAGTGCCTCTTTGAGACCTCCTCTTAGGGCACTAGAATTGGTCTTTGAGGAAGACCAGAACCTCTAGGATGTTTCTAGAGAAGTGGAGAAGAGATTTTGGCAGGGGTTGGCCGAGATTGAGTGCTCAAATTGGTGTGAGGAGGAGGGGGAGGAGGTGTCCTTTTATAGGGGAGGAGAGGGGCACCTTAGGAATATCTCAAAATATTATTTTATATTAAAGTCAAAATCGGTTTATAATGGTTCCAAAGGGTCTTATTTCGAAGCTAAAGTGGGGATGGGTCTAAATCCTATCAACCAATAGAATTTAGACAAGTTTAGGATATTATGTTAACCTTATCAATTAGATTTAACTCTAAGTTAAATAATTTAACTTTTACCATGTCTTTTTGTTTTCTTTAACTATATGGTTAATAAACTTACTATAACATGCCAAACGAACCCCAAATTGTTTATTATTAATATATATATCCTTATCTAAGTCATTTGGCCGAACCTTAGATTTATAGGAATACAATAACAATTAATAATATAATATTTGATTTAAAAACTATTTTGTGTCAATTTTGACACTATTTGATATATGATTTTTGTGAAAGTCATAACAGAATTAAATGTTCGAACCAAGTTGATTAAATCAACATTAATATATCATAGTAACCTATAAAATTAGTGGAATTCATAAAAAATCTCAAATTACATTTATTTTGGTGTTTATAACATCAATTATGTCAATATTTCATTAATAAGATAATTACTGCATCATCGTTGTGTCATAAATAAATTAAATTATATGATGTCTAAAAGTTACAAATAAAATACCATCATGTAGGAAATATTTTTAGCTTTCTAATGAATATTTACAATCGAATTTATCTTATGTATAACCCCATATTAAAAATGATTTACTTATTAAACTTTGATTTTAACTATTTTAACCTTTCTTTAAATAAATTAATAATAAATGTCCTAATCTAATCCAAGTGGGCCTAAATGGTCATATTTTATTCCTAAGTTTGTTTTTGGTCTAATTACACTTGTCCAATAGAATTAGGACATGTGTTAGGTTAATAGTAATATCATATTTACCCTTAGTTACCCTATTTACTATTAACCGCGGTAAAAAAAGTAAAAAGATACTATTCACCAAAAAATTATTTTCATCTCATTGAACCACATTTTAGTCCTTGATATTAACCGTGTCTGTCGTATTATCGAAATTCCATTCACAGAAGTGGTAAAATTATGTTTTATGCAAAATTCAGTTTTTAACCTACCACTTAGTAGTTTCACTATTCATAAAAAATTGATGTTTTTCAGAACAATGACAAAATTTTATCCTAAGCTATATTTCATATTCAGAATTCAAAAATAAAGTCTATTTTACCAAATTCATATCATAGAAGTTGCATTAATTAATTTTATAATTAAATCCCGCTGTTAAAACAAAGAGCGTGTTTTTAAGAAACAATATCTATCAAAAGATTGACACTTGTTTATGTCTAGTTTAAATGTGAAATTATATCCAATGACCAACATTGTATTAAATTGTAAAAATATATTCTAAATATACTTTTAAAACCACTCAAATTAATAATTTATCAATATTAATTATTTCGATTGAAAAAGTTGTTTTTAACTAAAATTTAGTAATTTTCACTATTCATCAAAATATGAAAGTTATCCGAAAATCACCAAAATTTCACCTTAGGCTAAATTTGATACTCCGAATCCAAAAATAAAGTCCATTTTGAGAGCTAAAATTTCTAAAATTTTAAAAGGTGGTTATTACTATTCATAACTGCTAGTTATAATAATATTTTAATAGCATATCGTTGTTTAGTGAAACTCGGTATTGCGTACTACACACGCTATCGAGGAAGGTCGCGATTGCGTGTAATGCTAGGCAAGTCAATGATGTGTGTTGTTCAAGATTCTTTTTGGAGTAGCGTACAACACAAGACATTAATAAAATTAAAAAGAATATTTTTTTTCATAAAATCTCGGGCTGTTACATGTCATAACCAACTTTCATCGTCCATATTCTTGTCGAAATAATGATAATTCTAGGTGAATCAACTCTATAATACATGTTACCATTGGAGACACTCTACGAAGAGGTCAATGTTATTAGACCCAACCAATGATTTCTCATTGGTCTAAGAATACCTTGATACTCAGTTAGGGGGTCACAACCAGAGTTGGTGGTGGACACTGTGAACCTAATCTAGATCAACCCGCTACATAGAGAATCATATAACTATGATATGACAAAACCCAAATAGTATGTACTACTGGTTGGATTATCAAAACCCAGATCAAGGATGTCACATTTATTCCAAAACCCCCACATAGGGATTAAAGGACGATATAGGATCACACACCAATATCACTTAGAGACACCAGAACTCTATATAGGTCTCAACTTATAGAAGGGTTCACAATAATATTATGTTGATGAACATTCCCATGTACCCTCTAGAGAATGGACCAAGGTAACTCTTTGAAACTATAATGGTCTAAACTATAGAAATTATGAACTATAAACCTATTTTAAATGGGTTAATGGCCTGTACTAGGCGGTATAAGGTGTGTCAAGCTATGAACATTCTTGCCCATGTGGAAGAGCATCACACTACATGTACATCTCAGTATACATGGATTTTAAAGAGAAGTACACTACATATAGAGAGACATGAAACACTTCTCATGTCACCACTCCAAGTCCATGTATGGTTGGGGTGTTTGTTTACCAGATAGTGTATACCTAGTCATGTCGATGTGCAGGTATGGAGCAGGACACATAGCCTTGGAATTATACCCATGTTTATGTACCTCCTTAAGTAAGAAAAACAATCATACTGGGATGGGGTCACATGCCATGTGATCCTTATCATTATAAAAAAAACATTCCATGACATTACAAGCCCCATATATCATGTAATCTCTATTTACACACCATTTTTCATGGGATTTTTTTGAAATCCATTTCTAGTTAACAAAAATCTTAGATTTGATACCACTTCCATTAATCTATACCAATAACATCAGATCATAGTTTATCTAGCCTTGACCTAAATCATTTACTAATTTCCAGTCACCAAACGGATCAGGATGTCATCTTTAATCGTCTTCATCACCACATAATTTTGATGAAAATGAAGAACCCCATATTCAATTTTGTTATCCCCCTATATACCCACCATCATCGTAGATTATCAAACTGAAAGAACCATCATGTTCTATATCCGTTGTTTCGATCAATTTCCTTGAATAACAGTCATGCAATGATCTAGAACTAGGTATTGGTTGAACCATTGACCAAATGAAATGCTAAAAATATTGATGGATGATATTAGTTATAAGTTCATAATAAATAAAATGTGAGGAATGAAATATGTGAATTATTCATTCATTCTTGATATTTTTTCATAAAAAGGATGAATTATGAGGAATAAACAAAATAAACACATATATATTTCATAAATTTAATTCTACATATGATACACATATATATTCTTTTTAAGAAATTAATGCACGATCATTCATTATTAAGAACCATGCTATTGGATCAACGATCCATGATCTAATTCCAATATATTTCAATCATAAAAGAATTCTCTCTTACAATAGTTTCTCAGCCTACAAGGTTTAGTGGTCAACCCTAGGACAAAATTAATATCTGTATATTTAAAGTGCATGTCGGTCACCAAATTGAAAATAATAAAACAATTTAATTATTTAATTTATCTATTTTATTTAATCCCATGAATACATTTTCACAAATGGACTAGAACAAAATTATTATTTGAAACAGTGAGTAAAACATGTATTCTATACTCAACGGTGCCCTCATATTTCTAACTTGTTCTTACATTGGGGAGATTTTCTATGTTTTTAAGATGATTGTGCACATATGTTATTTAATATATTTATTATATTTCAAAAATTCATTCAAGGAACATCGGGCCTTTTAATGGCACTTCATCTTAGTGAATTGGCAAAAAAATAGTATATCTTATAAACAATAATATTTCACAAAAAAAGTTGAGTTATAACATTCTCCCTATCGTATGGATTTTCATCCTAGAAAAGTTAAACCCTACCCAAAAAGTGAAGGGTACTTGTCTTAGATCTATGAGTCCTTCTCCAATGTCCTCCTTAAAATATTCACTTGTTTCAACCAGACACACATATATGAATTGATCGCCCATGAAGCATCTTCTCCTTCCAATACTCAATCTCTATAGTGTACTCTAAAATTGTAGATCCATACTTTATGTCATCTCACACCATTCAATTTTATGTGATGGGTCTTACACATAACTCTTAATGGGTGACACTAGGAAGATTTCATGGATCAAGACAAACATCAGTGGTATACCTAATAAGTATTCCACCTAAATAAATATACATATTATTTAGAAACAAACAACAAATCTCAAATATTGCTTCTCAAAACTACCATATATTTTTAGTCCATATTTAGGTGAAACCCATAATAACACATGGTCTCCCTACTTTAATTACAAAGGCCACTATTATCTTTCTACATTAGAATTCTGATGGATCAGTGTAGTGTTCATCATCTTTTGGATGATCTGTACATTCATGGTAGTTTCTCTCACCAACGTTGGGACCATAAATTCTTTCTCTCTTAGGTCAATATTACAATGTGATGACCTACATAGTCATTCATAGAAATCATCAAATGTTTCCACACCAATGGTGGAATGTTTTTTATTTATTTTTTGGAATCTCTATCAAGGATAGGTGGTCCTCCCAACTATATCCAATCTCTAACATCAAATCTCATATGATTTAATCCATAACTTAAATGGTATTATCAATTTGGATGTCGGTATTGGTGGAAACATTGTGCTCATGGGTAAATAAAACCAAAATCCACATATAGTCCCCTCTATAACCAATACGTGATGTGATCATCAATGATAGAGATGATCATTGAGGTTAATCCATAGTGATGGTTTTTTTTCATGTAGAGTCTTTTCAATATCTCTATTGAACAATACTCAATAATAGTTAGTAAGTGGGCCGACTTGGTGAATCTATCTATTATCACACAGATGGAATCATGTGACCTATAAATATGTGGTAGGACCATCATGAAGTCCTTATAAAAGTCATCACATTTCCACTATATAACCTCATGTGGTTTAGATAAACCCAGTGGGACATGGTGGTCTCCCTTTACCTGTTGATATGTGAAGAATTAAGAGACGTACATTGTAACTAAATTCTTCATGCTTGGAAATAGAAACCTACATAATCGGACCAATTATATATTTTTTACACCTAGATATACCATTAAAGTGGATCTATGAAACTCTTACAACACCTCCACTTTAAATGTCAATGGTTCCATTATCTATCCACTGAAATGGATATCCTGCTCCCCAAATTTATAAATTCCATCAGGAGCATTTTTTGTGTATACATAAAAACATGACGTGTCACATTCAGTATCTCCACACTTAGCATCACTAAAACATTATAACAGTGGTGGGTTAATAACCTGAAAATGAATCTATGAAGCACCATTCTTTTCCGCAAAAGAAAAAATGCAATAAGGCTAACTATTCTATGGCAATTTCCAACATCATAGAACAATATATCCCAGTTAAATTTTCCTCTACCAAATTCCCCTTATTAGGAGTATAGAAAATATCAAATTCATTGTCCTGGAGGTACTCTATCCATCACCTCTATATAAATTTAAGATTCATCCAACAGAAGATATAATTGAGAATTTTTTGATAATAATAAAAGATAAACAACTCACTCATAAGGTAGTTTCTCCACATATTCAATTTGAAGAAAATGCTACTATTTCAAGATCATGGGTCAAATAATTATTCCCATATTGTCTCTATTGGTTCATTACATAAATAATAACTCCCATTCTTTACATAAATACACAACTACGTACTGTCCCAGATGCATCCCAAAACACTATGTAATTGACACACTCCTATAGAAATATAAATATCCCATTTCTCTTCATCCTCTACCTCAACTACTAAAAATACTAGTAATGCCTTCTTTTCCACATCAACAGATACCCCTTTTGGGTCAAATAATTCATGGTTTTTAATATCATGCAGAAATCATATTTGAATCTCTAGTAATTGTTTGGAAACCTACGGATGCACCACAACTCCAAAATGATCTTAGTAGTCTCCCTAACAAACACTACCTCGTCCCAGGCCCAGTGCACTACCCCTCCATCTACAGAGATAACAGGTCCTAGAATGTGGAATAATTGAATACAGAACTAGCATTCTAAGATAATATCATAATGACAGTTCTCTCAGAATATTTTTGTAACCACCCTCAAGTGTCTTTCATGATCTTCCTTAGAATTCATGTAAATAAGGATATCATCAATGAATATTATCATGAACATGTCTATGATAGGCTATAATATTTGGATCATAAGTCCCAGGATCACTACTCTGGTGTTCATCAAGAAAAATGACATCAACATGTAATCATAGTTACCATACCGAAATCTGAATGTGGTATTCGATATATCCTCATCTCGTACTCAGAGTTTGTGATAGCTTGATCAGAGTTCAATCATAAAGAACCAACATTCCCCTCTCGACTAGTCAAATAGGTTTTTGATCCCTAGTAGTAGTTAATTATTCTTCATGCTATCCCAATTTAAACTCTGCTAATCCATATATAACGTCAATCCCCTATACACCAACATAGAAAAAAATTCTAGGGCTTTAATGGTGAAAACATTGGGTCGTGCAAGGAAATTCTTATGATAGTCCTTCTTCTAATCCTTCAACTATAGAATCAATTTGGGATACATATAGTATTATGGTGTAAATAAAAGTCTCTTCTTGGGATGCATGATGAAATATAATTTTATCTCTTGGTTGGGAGTAAAATCCTATTTGTTCTCATGTAATACATCCTCATACTCCACCACACGGTAGAAAAATAATACCACATATAGTCCACTACTCCATAATTCATGTTAACCAACTAGAAATTCATTTTCTGCACTCTCATATTCCAGATCTCGTCCCTATCTTCAATGGGTTCCTTTTAATCTATAATGGAAAACCACATTATGTCACTATGCACACACTGCATCCTCCCCCTAAAATATTCAATCATTACAAGAACTATGGATTTAAATTCCATACCATAAATTAATTTGTAAGGAATCATTAGCATAAAAAAATATCCCATAAAAAATTCACATCCAGGCAACAGATTTCCCTGTCAACACAAGGGTGTAATCACTTACTCAGCTCCTATAATAGTCTCCAACCACAAGGATTGAGACAATGCCTCATCCATAACCTATATGTTATGAAATAAAAAGGTTTAAATATTGAAATAACTCAAATATATGTCTATCAATAATGAAAATAATGTATAAAAGACATAAATCATACCATGTATCATTATTGGAACCAAGGGGTCATAGTCCTCCATAGCTTGTTGTTAGCCTCATCCCCATCCACCAGCTCCCAAAGCCTAACGTGGGCCACCTGGGTTGGGGGTGTAATAGATTGAGCTTCTAACCACCTCATAATACAATTTTGGCCCCTCTTTTAAATTCAACTCCTTACAAAACACCCTATACCTTCATCTGCCTCTAGCTTAGTGATCCCTCATCCATCTCATGACCTGAAATACGATGGGTGAGACCACCCCAATATAGATATCTCCATCTATCGAAGGAGAAATAACTCTTCTCCATTGGATGATTTGAGCTACCCTAAAAATTTGAAACAGTAACCCCATTTCCTAAGAACATAGCTCGAAACATATAACATGATTATAATGCTATGAATTTTTTCACTTTCCTCGTGTCAATGTCTTAGATATTAGATTCACACTACTAGCTCTCACTATCAGTGTATAATCATCTAGAAATATCTACACTACTAAGGATCTCTCAAGAATCCCAACATTGGTGGGAATTGAAATGGATACCACTAACTCTTTGATGTCTCATCACATTCCCTGCTCAAATGTATGAGGACTGAATAACTAATCTTGCTCCATATATAAGACTAACCAAAGATATTAGTAAACAATGCTGTGAAATCCAACATAGTAAAGAATCCCTATAGTATATGAAAAATATTTTGAATGTGTACTAGTCACTTCATTGATAGATAGCACCCCTCCATAAGGAGACAGTAAAATTATGTTTAGGGGAGTATTTTCTCATAATTTGACCTTGTCAATAAGATCCACCATATCCTAGAAGAGCCCTAAATAATAATCATGACATTAACCACCATATGGTCTGCAGAAGATCTCACATGTTGGAATACAAGAGTTACTACCTCTATATAGTCTTCATCAACATGGGCGGTCTATCTCACACTGAAACCATGGAGTCTATACCTTTAAAAATCATGAAGTGAACTCCATGGGAATGCATCAGAAAATAGTACTGTCAGTGAAAACTGCTACTAAACAGGTGGATGTATAGCTAGTAATCCGCAAGAGGAGATATATTCAAAACATTCCCATGTACTAATGTCTTATAACTAGGTGAATCATCCATGTTATCATGTTGTGGAATCTTGAATGGTTGTCTACATGGAGGCATACTAATATAAAAATATATGTAAAATGGTCAAAAGAGTATCACTTGGAATATGACTCAAAATTGACATGGAAAACACAACCATTCATATTTCATGAAAGTACCAAAAAATTGCCCCACAAACATTGTTCATATATACCGAGTAGATAAGTAGTTGTTCATAGTCTTGGTGTATGGATACCTCAGCCTCCGAACCAACAATCAAGTATCTGGACTGAAAGATAAATGCGAAACACTAAACACATTTCCCCCAAATCAATCTCTCTAACTCTAGTCCTATGGTTGATCCGAGAAACTATGATACCACTATATCATGACCCGAATCATTGAGGTCTGACTCGTGACTACCCCAAGACTGCCTCCAAAAGAAAAGAAGTTAATGACCAGTGTCAAATTTTAATATCACCCAGAAGGAGGCAGTCTCTTGAAGTACATATACCCAACCACATATCTACAAGCCCACACCTTGTCAATATGGGAAAAACTAAATATAATTAATGCATACTTCTAATATACCATGAAATAGTATGATCATAAATCACTGAATGTCTGAAAATGTGACAAATACAATCCCAACCAAAATCAATAATTTTTATAAACTACTCAAATGAAAATGACAAAAATAAATCAAATATCCAGGTAAAAACCTAGATCATACAATCTCTAGTCACCCTCTACCCACTCTCTATCCTCATATGATTCCTTAAAAGGGGTTTTCATCTACTTAAGACTTTATGTGTGTGGGAAAAGATGATGTAAGGGTGTGTATAAGGAGATCTAGTAGGAACCCCTGAAAAATTAACCATGATGAACCAGGTATATCCAAATCAATAAAAGATATAACAATGTATAAAAAACACGCCAAGGTATTACTAGGAAATACTCCACACTACCATATGGTCATAACAAACTATTAGATACTAATTATTCTTGATGAAATGCTAAATTGAGGAGAATCGACATCATACTACATGTTATCATCAAAGAAACTCAATTACTAGATATAGATCATTGTGGACTAGAAAATAAATTTCACTGGTCTATGGGTACCCAGATACTCAAATAAATATCAATCCTAGAACCGTTAGGGGACACCATGAACCCAATATTGATCAATCCACAATGTTGGGTATCATAGGTCAACAATAAAACATAACCCAACCGATATAGAATAATGGATTAATGATTAATGCCTTAATCAAGGAGGTAATTGTAAATCCAGAAAACCCTCCTAGGGAACAAAAGATGATAATGGATCATACTACAGTCTCATGGAGGGACCCCACAACTATATATAAGTCTCAGACTCTAGATGAGATCACAATATTGTAATGTGGATGTAATATCTCAATATACACTAGATTTATTAGACCAATGGAACAATATCAACATATAATGGTCCAAGATAATTTCACCAAGAGCCTTAAACTCTTTTTAAGGGGACACAGTTCATGTACCATGGGGTACATGACGTGTCCAGCTATCCCCATGCATGCCCGTTTGGAAGAGCTTCACACAAAATGTAACTCTTAATATACATGACTTATAAAAGGATTTCATAGTATTTTGTTACACATGGACCCTTATCCATGTCACCGGTTCATGTCCATATATGCTTTTTGGGTTCATGTAACATCTTGTGTACAATAATCTATGTTTGTGGCCAAGTACATGGCATGCCACTTGGACGTGTAATTTTTTCCTATGTCTATGTACCACTCAAAGTATAGGTATAGCTAATAGATATTGGGTCCCATGCTGTGTGATAGGGGCCACACAACATGTGATGTTAATCATCATCATAAAACACTAGCCATTACTGAACTATGCCCACACAAAATGTAATCACGATTTACATTCACTTTTTCTTGGTTTTTTCTAGAAATATGGGCATTGTTGACACATTACCCATATTTTCTACCTTTTCCATTAATCAATCACATTAAAACCTTATTTTTATTTCATCAGACTCTAAAATTATTGATCTCTATATTCCATCCACCAAATGGATTGTGAAGTTATCTGTTGTCATCCACAACACAACACACGACTTGGGAAATTGAAGAACCCCTGATTCAGTTTTCTTTTCCCCTGATCTACTTACCATCATCATCAATTCTCTAACCATAATATACATTATGTTCCCAACCAATTGTTTTGATCTGTTTCATTAAATAAGTATCACGTAATAATGGGGAACCAAGTATTTTTTGAATCATTGGCCTAAATAAATGCCAACGTTGATCAAGAGAATAAATTGGAGGAAACTCCATAATCCATATTTTTTTTGTAAAAACCCTCATCCCATATTACTTTATTCTAGATGTATAATTGTATAAAAGGATTAATGAAGAGGAATATAAGGAACAATGAAATAAAAAAGTCCATCAATTTTATTATACTCACAATGCGAGTATCAATTTTTTTCATGTAATTGGATGAAAACGTCGATGATTCAAAAATGATATTGAAATAAAAAGACATACTAAATAGTGTTTAGATTGATCAATGATGAATAAAAGTTATGTTTCCATCATTAATTATGTCCAAAAAATATTTTTCCACATCAACCCATGATCTAATCTTGATCTGTCAGCATACACTAAAAACTCTCTCCTCTGATGGATTCTAGGTCTCCACGGTTTCTTATCCAATCCTATTAAAAAATCCATTATTTATATATAACGATGACATAATTCACTACACTAAAAATAATAAAACAAATTAGTTTTTTAATTTAATTTATTTATTTACACCTATGATAAATTTTTCACAAACGGACAACTCTGAAAAGGATTATATTGTCTCTTGGGTAAAACCTGCATTATAAAATCAATGGTGTCCTCAAAATTATAGTTCAAGAAAATATTAAAAATTAATTCCAAATTTTGATGAAAAATGTGCCTAAATGGTATTTAATATATATAATATTTCTCAATAATTTGTTTTGGGACGACTGGTAATTGGAATCCCATGCCTTTTTAGTGCCTGGTGTCAAAAATAACCAATATAATACACATAAATAAAAAATATAAATATGATTCATTAAAAATAAAATAAAATAATGGAGAATTATGTATTGATATCATATTTTGGAACACCCAAAATTTAACTCCCCCACTAAATTATGGCATTAGGACCCTCCCATTCACATATTTGTCTTCAATATCCATATCTTAAGTTAATGCAATAATCATTTCCCTAAATGGGATCATAATTCAAATAGATATATTTTGTAATAACTATTATGAAAATTATTCGAGTTATTATAAGATATGTAGTGTTATTTAACCATTTTACTCTAATTAAACCATGATTTTTCATCCATTTTCATTTCCCATAGTTTTATAATGGCCCAATCCATAGCCAATTTAAAATCAAGTTGTTTCAATGACCTTTTTAAAATCTTTTTCCCATATGTAACAATTTTTACTATATTTTTATAATAACCACAAACTATTATTAACTATTTGTAATGAGTGTATCTACTTTCAATAGGACAAATTTGATTGGTGAAAACATATAAAATTCATATATTTCCATCTTATTTCCAAGAAGATATGTGTTTTCATCTTTATTTAATTATCCTATAACTATTTACTCCCATAAAAATACATTCATAGATCCCATAATTCAAACTTGTTCATTAGCCATCCTCATCCTCATTAATAAATTTAATCACATACCAATTCAAATAATTTGTGTGTGATTTATATAATTTTTATACCATTTCCAATGGTTTGGAATGAATATTCTCTCTTGATCAGCATTTGGGTTATCACACCTAAATTACCATTCTAAAAGAAGAGTGAACGGATGATCTTTAAAACATATTTTAATCACAATTTCAGATATTTTAATTGGGTAATACATTCACATCAGGTAAATTATACCATAATCACATGATTTAGAACCACATTATTGGTCACAAATTTATTTACATTGATATTATCCACCATTTTTAATGAAATATGAACTTTCACTATGTGAACCTCTTCATATGGTCTTAAGTGATGATATTTTATTTTATACATTCTTATTTTACAAAAACCAGTCCCTTGGTACTAAATAGATGACCTTGAATTTTTTGGCATTCTAATTACATCCTTACTTTAAATATATATTACATATTCTGGTGATTTTTATTCAAGAATAATTCACATCAATTCCTATCATTAACGTTTTTCGTAAATGGTCTACTTGAAACCATTATGCTATTTTAGTAAAATCTACATAAAATTAAACCCCAATAACAATTTCTCAAATATGTAAGACATTAAAAAACAAATACCATTATTCAAAAATTACTCATATTTAAGCATCATCTTAATTAGTTTACCATGAATGACCCTAGACATCCAACAAAATGAGAAGATTTACTTACTATATTGAATACCCATAAAGGTAATCTTAGTATAATTTTTGTCTTCACCCATTAATCAGGTACTTTATATACCATATGAAACTATTTATCAATTTTTTAATGAATAGAAAAAGGCAATGTAATTATAAGAGGAAATGATTCAATGATAGTCTAAATAAATGGTTTTCATACATACCTCTTAGACACTCCCCATTTATAGAATTGAAAATAGTTTGTTATAAATTTAAAATACATAAATCCTTTTAAAATAACAACACATCCTTAGAAAAAAAATCGTTATATGCCCTCTATGTCCAATGACCAATGAAAACATTCAATCATGTTTTCATTCCTTATATACATAGTTTTTGATGCTTTATATAGTATGGAAATAATTATGATTTAATAGTACCTGATCCTTATTGAGAATTAAAATCATCATGAATAACCACTTTTAATTATTTTCATTATATTGATTAATTTAGTATATCATATCAAAATAGACTATTCTTGGCTTATGATAATGACTATGTATTCCACATCCACTTTCCCTATATAATACCAAGAGGTAATTTTACAAAATAGGTAAAACTTTTTTGTCTTTTATCACATTAAAATGTCTAAGAATACAGCGGATGTATTTATAATGTGTAATTAGTTTGCCAAAATTTTTAAAGGAAAAAATTATTTAATGATAATGGATTGAATATGACATTTCATCATACACATATAAAAATCGAAATTATTATTCAATCAATCAATTTTCATGGAACCTTCAGATATATTAAATTATTATGATGTCACCCTTTCTATGTTTTATAAATTTTGAAAATGTATCAGTCATATTCATATTGAAATTTAGGAAACTGATAATATTTTAGTCAAATTTTATTTTTTTGTTCATTTTGTTGAAAAAGATAAAGTTTCCCCAAATCACGGTCATTTTCATTTGTTTAGAAAAAATATATGAGATTATAATATTCAAAAGGGGGCCACTACAACATGTGATCTATTGACTCTCAAATATGGGAAACTAAATCCTCTGAGGAATCACCTAGATAATATATTTTCGGATTATAACTTCTTTTCAGTTGCTTCTTAATGATTCTTATAAATGAAATAACTAATTTATTATACATTTATGGTTGGTAGGGTAATAAATGAGTAGTTATTTCCATATCTTTTTCCCAAAGATGAGAAATTTTGTTAAAAGTTGTATTTTAAGCTCTTTAAGCTATATATATATATATAACATTTTTTATTATCGATAAAATTTATCCATATTATTTGGAAAAAATTACAGTTTCCAAATGAAGATCATCGGTTGAATAGTTATACTCAGGTATCATTAACTACATTAATTCATAGTAAATAACAATATAATTTTGTATAATTAATGATCCATTGACTTTCTTTGACGGGTCACTATATAACAAAATTACATCCCCTTGTAATTGTAATTTCATCATCGGCGTAGTTATCTACATCCTATTTAAATCTTCAAAATATTATATGAATTCCCTTATCCATAATAACCTAACCTATATAATTTTAATCTTAGTTAAAGGGTTTTCTAATTAAGAAAATCTTAAAAAATTACCAATACTATAGCTGTATCCTAGGGAATCTAGGGATGAGGATTAAATATTTTGGTATAATCTATCATTGAATAAATTTGTATTTGATGGATCAACTGATATTATATTCTCAGAGATAATATTTCTAAGAAAAGGTACTTCTTAAAACAATATTTATAAATTGAATTTTTTTTATATAACTCATTTACACTTAGATTCAAAAGAGTGATTTATAAATGTCTCATATGATCTGCCTAAATTTGGAGTATACCATTATATCATAAATTGATATAGTGAAAAATTATCAATATGTTACATAATATTTACAAATATATCTATAAAATTATAGTTTGAATTATTCAATTAAAATTTAAATAATATAAACTCGTAATGTTCATACCTCAAATGTAATTAAATATTTGAAATATCTTACTATCGTACTCAATACTTAAGATACCATTAATGAAGATAAATATTTGAAAAATATTGAGAGCATGGAAGTTTATCAAAAAAGTCTTCAATATTATGAAGATGATAATTTTTCTTCAAATTATTGACATTGAATTCCCTATAATCAATAAACATCCTCAAAGTCGCATCTTTCTTTTCTATAAACAGCACTTTAGATCTCTATAGTGAAACAGTTGGGGAAATAAATCCTTTAAAACAATAATCATATTGTTTTATCATTATTTCCACTAGATCCACTATGTATATTCTTTGAGAAGAAATATATATTGTTTTCTCAATATATATTAGTTTAGTAGAAAATTAAAATTCATGCTCTAGTGGACGATCGAGTAGTTTTTTAGGAAGCACAACAATTAATTAATTCAAAAAAAAAACAAATTATATTCACGGATTACCTTTCCATCCACATGTTATGTGTGAAATTATTATGAAATAATATCATTAAGTAGGGCTAATAGAGTTGGATACAAGAATGACTCAGATGATGAAGTCATTGTTCTAATGATAATAAATTCCACAAATTCATAAAAAATTGCGGTCTTTTCTATTGATAACAAATGTTTCACTATAATTTTAATTTCATTATATAATGAGGATTATATAATTTTTTACCATATTTATATTATCTTAATTTTATGATATAGTATGCTCATTCATAATAATAGGGAATTAATCATGTTTATTTTTTCATCAATAATTCTTTGATGTGTTTTTGTTGATATCTTCTATATTAGTGTGATAGAAAAATATATAATTTTAATTTAAAAAAGAGAGATTATAAATAATTGTGTGGTTACAATATCAAATAAGGAATTACTGAATTTGAATAAAAAATTATGTATCCTTACACCACATCCCTAGTAACATCATCTTCGAGTTTATTAATTTCATAAGCTTTTCCTCCCCCTTGTCCACTTATGTGGTATGTTCCATTGATGTTTAATGAATTTATTAGAATAGGTCCCCATATACATATTTTTAAATCTATTTTATAGTGATGAATTACACCTTACCATTTCATTCAGGAATGCGATGTAAATTTTATCTATAATTATTGAAAACTATTACTCCATTCAATCATATACCATACTCTATACTTCCACAAGTTTTAGATGATGTAAATTCTCCCTTATCATTTTTTTATATTCCAATTTTATTATTGAGTTGAACATCCATCCTCTTCATTACATTATTTTCTTTGATGTCAAATGACGTGGATAATTCATTCTCAATATTGATACAACAAGATATTATATCCATATATGATTAGACAATTTGGGAGACTAGTACGATTTGAAGGAATGGATTTATCTCATCATTGAGAACATTACTATCACTCATTAGATTATGTATATAACATGAAGAATGGATTTATAACATCATATTATTGGTTTCATACATTGAAAAATTTTCCTTTCATTTTTATACAATCAATAATTCTTCTTTCATATAATATCAATTTAGAAAGAAAATATTTTTCAATGGAAATTATATTAAAATCCTTCCACACAAAGCTCGATATTTATTCCATGTCCTTGTGTTTTGATTGAATGGAAAACATTGGTTAAATCACCAATGACATGATAAACTAAAATTAAAACCTTCTCCCTTTCATTGAATTATAATGATAGAAATAGCTTCTATAGGAAACATTTCCATTTGTCATCCACTAATGGATTTGTGGTTCTATTTAATGATATAGGATGTTTTCTCCTAAAATGTTCTAATATTATTGAAAAATTATGCATATCAATATGACATACTATAAGGGAATGCTTATTTGTCATAAAAAAGTCTACTTCCCAAATACAGGTATCAAATCATTCTTATGTAGATCTAGATTCTTCTTCATTATCATTTTAAAGAGTAAAACCCAAATATATAATACATGAATTAATGTGGGTTCTAATACATCCCCTATACAAAATATATAGAAAATTTTACACTTTAGAATATATAATATCAAATATATATATATATATATATATTTGTACAACTATGAACCACATTACCTACATTGAAAATTTGTACCTAGATAATTTCAGAATCGCATGTTTAGTAACATTGGGATTATCATAATACCAGAAATTGATTTTAAATGTTTCATAATTTCTTATATTTATCTTGGGAATCAGTATAAGGATTTCTAGAGGGAGTGTCTAGATAGATTAATTGCTTTCGACCCACTCATCATTCATTGTGGAAGATTTATTTATTTCACAATCTGCCCCCTTATGATTTATTACCCCTAAGTGAATAAGGGCCAAAGTGTCATCCATATTCCAATATGCATATACGGATATAAATAATTAAAAACCATATAATATAAAATTTTGGTGACATTATCATATTATCGTATAATTACACTCATCCCTAAAATATATCATAGGTTTATTTTCACTAATATGTGTTTTCATAAATACAGTTCCCAAGGGTTCTACTAAACTTCCTTTCATTCCAACTATAAAAATGAAAAAACGTGTAGCATAGATATGGTGGTTACATTGTTACATAATAACTAGATATAAGTGATCATATTCAATGAGATTTAATGATTTAGTAGTCATAGAAAACTGTAGGTATTATTTAATCTCACATTACATTGGAAATCAAAAAACAAAACATTATATTCTGTTTGATAACATTATTATTATCTCTACAATATCATTCTATTTAAAATTATTGTACACTTCATAACATACTATGGAAATAAAATATAATAATATGGTTCGATTATATTTTTAATACAATACTACTTAAACCAAGAGCTATTATTGAAAAAAATGAGGCACAAATAATATGGATGTAAGAAATACAGATCAAATAAATCCATTTAATAATCACATGATCATAAAATTTATCCATGGAGGAAATAAATATCATAATAATAATTTGGATATCAGTAACATATTTCATTATGATGGAAGGGCTAATGTGTGACTTTTTAAACTGACTATAGAGGTCACTTTTGAAGACATATTACATAAATTGTTTTATCCTATTATAAGTAAAAAACATGTTTTATATCAGTAGTCAAATAGATGCATTGATGGGTGATTTCATTTCCTTCCCACCCATCACTTAATAATTCAAATTCATTTATTGTATAGATTAACTTTATAATATAATAAAAATTTCTTCATAAACAATAGAAAAATATATTGGAATAAATAGTATACAAAATGTCAATACATTCCCCAATAAAATTGATCATAATCCATCCTGAGAAATATGGTGTATGGTGTCATTTGAGTGTATCCCCAATAATAAATAATATTCATCAAAATATATTTTAATCTATGAAAATAAATTAAAAATATAAGTGAAATTATTCCTGTAGAAAATACACTTTTTTAGATCACTTCATTAGAATTTTTATTTTTCCAAATTATTTGAAAAAAAATTATATGTAAAGAAACATGTAAATTTATAAATAGTCATAAAATTAAAGAGTATATATGAAGGTGAGAATGGTTGTTCATGTTATTTACATTAAAATTTATATTCAATTAACACATTTGGTAAAAAGTTCCTCATCCAAAAAATAGAAAAATATTAATTTAAATCATATTTATTGAAATTAAAAAACAATTAAAAATCATTAAATATCATTATGGTATATTATAAGAATTTCATTGAAAATATGGATATGTAATTATAATATTCTGAACCAAATAAATAAAATATAGTTTTACATAAAAATATGCATTATGACTTTTGAGTGTAATGGGAGAATAGAATTAAAATAAAATAGTATATTTACAATAAAAATAATAGGAAAATAAATTATATTGGTTTTTAGAAATAACCATCATATAATTCTCCCAAATTTAATCATTAACAAATATAGCCTTGTATAATGTTGAGATTGTGAAATAAACCATTTCCTTTGGACAGAACCACATCGTAACTACATTAAAATTCTAATATAATAATATTAATTTTTTTTATAATCATATAAAATAATAATATGACCAACATTAATATCATATTAGATTTATTTATGACATTTCAACACATTTTTATTAATACTTATTTAGAGAAATATTCATTTCTGAATGTTATCTATTTTAAATTTAATTTATGCTTCAGTGTAGTAGTTTCAGTCCATGTATATTCATAATTGTTAAATAATATATATTATTAATAATGATATAAATAATATTTATATTAATTATATGAATATTTATAATAACCCTTTAATGGCGGTCCTAAAACAAAATCACAATGCTTTGTGGAGGTGGTAGTTCTGACGTACCCTACAGCGGCGTTATCATTTTTAATGAGTAGAAGGGAATGAATGTAAATGATATATTATATTTAAATAATAATGATCAATTTATAAATATCATATATATTAATTATTTTATTTTTTATAATCTTCTATGAAATGCAGTGATGAAATATTATTTCCACCACTAAATGGAGATGATGATCAATATGTTCTCAAGGGTAATGTTTTCATTTTCACAAGGATGAAATTGAGAGGTATTTTTGTCTTAATTGTATAATAAAAACATTTAATTATATTCCAGATGATTATTTTATTATTTGAACATTTTTATAGAATATATTTTGTAGGTATAAGTGGAAATAAAATGAAAAAAATCTGTTTAATGTTATACACATTATTTATATAATTAAATTAAATTACAACTTAATCGTTGTAGGTTGGTACATAGACGTGAAATAAGCTTATAAGTCATGATGCGTATAGCTAGTATGTGTTTTTTAGATCATGGTAATGATTAGTGTCTCAATATGTGTGAATAAGGGAGGATCATTTCTTCCTTTTTGTATGTGGGGTAAAGGATTAATGTGGAATTACATAAAATATTTTAAATATATAATGTATATTTCTTATGCACATGGCTGAATTCTTACAAAAAATATAGGTTGATAAGTTTATTTTCTAAAATAGACCGAACAATATAGTTTATAATAGTTTAATTTGAGTTTATCCCCTTACCTCTTAGTCTACCCCCTCCATGGATATACATGTTTTAATGTTTTCCATGGTAACAAAAGTTTTATATTTTTACCATTAATTATTTCCAAATTTTAAGATAACATCATTACATATTATTAATTAAGATGATTCAAAATATATAATTCATTTTACACAATTAATTTATTTGAAGTGGGAGAAATTATTTTTAATATATTTGTGAAAAATGCAATGAAACCATATTTCAAAAAACATTTATTATATGCATAAAAAAATAATTTAACTAAAATTAAAGAATGATGTTGATGAAAAGGTAATTAGATGGTTTTTATAAATTAAAGTTGATATGTTATTTGTTTAAACCAAAATTAACCACATAAATACTTTATATTTAAATAAAAACAAAAAATATATTTTATTTGGATAAAAATCATTTCTTATATTTTAAAATTGATAAGTATATGTATCAAATTGAAAATAATATTTTTATATGAATTATATTACTCATCAAATATATATATTATCTTTAAAATATGACTAACTTTTATATTATTATAATATAATTAAAATTTTTAAAATTTAATAATTTTATATGATAAGTATATTTCACTATTAACGCCAAAATAATCTATTTCTAAAAAATTATAAAAAATCAACCAATGTTAATTATGACATGATGAATTAAAAATAAAACTGATTTTTGAAAAAAATTAATATTTTTTTAAATTTTTTTATTCTCATTAACGAATGAAACTATGTTTATTATAAAATTGGTTCTCTTGATGGAAATGATTAATTACATTTAATATCAAACATTACAGTCTATTTATTTAATGGGAGTAAAACATATTAAAAACCAAATATCTTTCTATATATATTACCTTAGGGTCCTATGGATTATATAGACCCTTGATTTGAGATAATAACCACTAGGGAGACTATAACATTATATGGAAATACACATCAAAATGCAATGAAAAGATCAACATCTATACCTTTTCCCTTTTCAACACTTTGCGACTACTGATGGTAGTTTTATGGATGATCATAAAAAATATTTAAATCGTTAAATTGATATAAGAATCAATTATAGGTAATTATTTTTCTAACATCTACTGCTATGGGATGAAATTCCTCTAGTATAGACAAATCAATCAGAAAGCTCAATAGATCTACCCAATGTCATTGTTCTAAAAAAATTATTCCAATTGTAAATAATATCCCTTACCTCCACCAATTCATCATAATGGTTGGTCTGAATGTATTATATCAATAGAAATTGTCTTTTACGCTTTTTAAGGTTCTGGAAATGCTTGGCGGGACTACCCAATTCCCTAAGTCATTATAGATAGTGTGACTAGCTGACATGGATATAGGATCTATGACTCTCGATACTAGAGATACATAGAATGATCTAATATATCCATCATCATGATCCACCTAACATCCTCTTTAATAACTATTATCCTCTAAAATACTTGATGAATTGATGTTCGAATAAGGTTAGAATCACCACAATCTTTAAATGATAACACTGGTTGATATACTAAAATACTATACATCCTGATCAGTATGGATTTCTAGTGAATCCAAATTTAATGTTTCCCGCACCATAATTGATGGATCCAAATGATTTATTGGAACATCAACCCCATGGACACCTTTTTGATAACATGTACATTATCATGGGAAATAATGACCTCATCAGTCATGGTGGTAATGTCGCTCTATGAAACTGGTATTTCCATTTGATTTTTTAATATTTCTACCCTAGAATCATATAGAGTCATTATATCAAAACACTATTCATCAATATCTTCTTCACATAACACTTATGGAACTAAATTATGTGGATAAAAATTGCAACACATTTATTAATTAATCATTTTATGACCTTATTAGGACTAAGAATACAACTTATAAAGAATATTCTAGTACACATTGGGGGTATTTTCCATATTTCATCATTCTGGACAACCATATAAAGAGACCTTCTAGTGAAAATGAATTTTTTAATTGAAAATGTTTAAATATGGAAATTGTAATGAGAAGACTAATCAAGAATTTTATCCCCTAACTATTTTATCAATGAGAATATGTACTGATAACATGGTAGAAATTTATCACCCCTTGATTTAATTTTATAATATTTTTAGTTACATTTTCTATTTAGATGATCCTAAAACTGTGATGGTGTAGATTGAGACGCACCCCTCTTTTAAAATTATTATTTTATGTCCATATGAGATTTCTACTTCCACATGGGTGTCCAACCACCCAACACTGCATAAATCAGTGCAACTCTCAGTGTACAAGGGAGACTATTTTAGTGTGTGTTCCACATTAATCCTTAAAAAAGTAAACCTAGTTAAACATATACTTCTTTAATATAAATTTTCATCATCAAAAAAAATTCACTACCATAAATCATCAGGGTTGAGAAAATCAGTTCATTATTATTCAATATATTGTTTGACAACATCATTATAATTTTGATTATCTTGCATCCCCTACACACATATCGTGATTGGGACTCCATCACAAACAATTTTCACAAAAATGTCCAAATAATTATCCTAAAAACACATCATTTAGATTTTTTATAGGGATATGTTTCTTTGATAATTTAAAGTTAGTATTTATGTGATTTAAACACACCTATTCAGTTAAACCCATAGGTCCTAATAATTTTCATCGATACTAGTACTGCTCTAAAAATGGATGTATCAATGATGAATTGATATTGGGATATATTTTTAGGCCCTACCTAAATCCAAAAATATATATTAGGCCTTTTAATATATAGTTTTATGAATATTTGATGACCATCCATGTAAGAACTATTTCAGTACTTCCTTCATGATCAACTAATTACATGATCAAGTTGTATTGGTTCATTAATCATATGTTATTAGGTGTACTAAGATAATTTCTTATCTAGATGATCAGATTCCATTACCTTTTAATTATCTTATCAAGGGTTATTGGTTTTCACTTCACCTTATCAAGGGATTTTTAGTCTCCATCCTTAGTAACATCCATCAATAGAATACTTCATATTTTGAATAAGATTTATTCATCAATATAATTGGACAACAACTGAAAGCAGGAATCAATGAATAATTATTGAATTAAACATGGGTTTCTTCCATTATCATCATGCTTCACAACATCAAAGCCCAATAGTGTGATTATATATCCAGTAATATGAAAAATATTTTGGATCCCTTGGGTGTATGCACATGAATTTTCAAAGAAATATGTACTGCATGAAGACTTCATATGAAATGTTTTAGCCAATCCTTACTAAAAAAATTAAATCCTATAATAAAATTACATATGTTAAATTTTATATACTATATGAATTTCAGTGATTCCTGTTCATGATTTTATATCTCTATATTTGATTAAATTGAACGTTGAGTGTATTTATAGTCTTATCAACAACTATATTTAGCATCGGTAGTTCCCCTTTTCTATATTCATTCTGAATGTATAGTTTGAATCTATATTTAAAAATATAAAAAGAGTTTTCGGATTTTCAAATCATTAAATACTCCACTATCCAACTATAAAACACTCAAAATGTCCAAAAATATGAAATTATGAATTCTGCTGATAGGCATGAAATAAATATATATATATATATATCACTATTATTTTTGGTGCTATAAATCATATGTGATTACGTTTATCATAGAACAACCACTATCATATTATGAATGATATTTGTATAAAACCAATTTTTAATAACTAACAAATATCATGTACTTAGTGATCCACATGGCCTATAATATTGTAATATTGACATTAGATATTATTTCTATATCAGCTTTATATCCCTTATGTATGGGTTGAACTAGACTCTTGTTATGGATGGTAGATACCCAGGGTTTGAAAATATATTACATTTAGGAAAATTGTCAGGTTTTGAGTACATATTTTACAATCATGGGTCTACCATGTATACATTCATCAACATGTCAATATGGATTATATTAGGATTGTGAGTCTCCTTCATGGAAATTTTCTCAACATCCTTTAATAGAGCATGGTATAATGTGTTTTTATGATGGATATCCTCATATAAATCTTTTCATGGGAGGAATTATTCATGTATTTATATTAAAATAAATGTCATGGAATGACTGAACACATCAAATAAGATAATCCTTAATTTTACATATTCATAAATTAAATTTCTTGTATGATTGATCCACTGATCTATAAGGTTTGAGTTGATGTATCATTCAAAAAAAATTATGTTCATGAAACACTCAAATCCTCATATATTACTATAAATGAAATATAGTTCTTACGCACTACACAT
Source organism: Viscum album (assembly GCA_963277665.1). Taxonomy (NCBI): domain Eukaryota; kingdom Viridiplantae; phylum Streptophyta; class Magnoliopsida; order Santalales; family Viscaceae; genus Viscum; species Viscum album. The sequence goes on from OY728159.1 coordinate 33,814,149, forward strand.
GTTTTCATGAATCAATACACCAACATCCACTTAGGCCTGAATATAACTACATGAAAAATGTATGTACCTCCGTTCATGATTTTCATCTCGCTATTATCTACTAAAAACAGAATAACATATAATAAAATTTCTATCAATTTATTTGAAATTTTAAATTGTTGTTTGTTTCCATAATGTACCACATGATTTATGTTTGTTATGTAGAATACACAATATTAAAAACATAATTCATTTAAATTTTCACATGCACCGTGAGTTATAAGAGAATGATTATTATGCTTGATTGTGATTCAGTTGAGGAATATCAATGTAAATCAATAGAAGATATCCATATTGATATATAATATATTATATTAGAATATATATATTATTATTTAATAGATTATTTATGAAACATATTATATATTTGATCAACTATATCTAATTTTTTAAAATTTAAATATTTTAATCATTTATACAATATGACCCCCTCTACCTCATAAAAGACTATCTATGATATCACATCAATTTTATTAAATGACTTTTGTTGGGAAACTATAATTTAAATAATAAATGATGTTATAAAAAGTCAAGACATGTAATATATCATATGAAATTGAAAAACATATGTGGTAGACAATTTTACTAAGTAAAAAAATATTCTATGGTTATCGAGCCCATGTCACCAAACACGGTTTCTTTTACCTAAAAAATTCATCCATAAATAATTACTAGACTTATATACACAATTATCATAGAAAACCCTTATACACTTAGTACACCATGAACACTATATTATGTCTTGATTCCATTCCCTATCATGCACACCCAGTTCTTAAAGGGAGTGGATCCCAAACTTATGAGATCATAGAACTAGAATTAGGTGAGATGACAGATATTTTCATATATTATTATTCTATGTCACATTTTTATATAGATGAGGTGTACTAATATTATTAATACATGGAGAATGTGTATCCTTTTAGATATATTACCCCATATAGTGCATGAATATATTATCATAAGAGATAATTTATCTTCCATCCACCAATTTATTCTACCACTAATCTAGCATGTCAATGTCTTCCCAGATTATTTCATACCAAAGTCATATTTTCTTCATAATTTTACCCACTTTTGGAAGATTAGATTCAATTTGGGGGTGATTTTTTAGTTTGTTAATTTGTTAAATGATGATATTTGACTAATTCATTAAAGAATCATTGCATTTTAAAATGCTGGAGAAGAAAAATATGTGTTCAGTTACAAATTCATGGTCATATTCCAAGATTAAGTTCCATGTTATCATGTAATATATATATATATATATTTAAAAATCAAATCATTTACATATTTCTTTTCCCATTATTTTCATATGGTTCTCTTTATTCCCACTTTTCATTCCTCATTCAAGGGAACTGGGATCAAGAGATAGTTATAGATGGATATATGTGTTCCTAGGTTCTGTTTACTAATTTTTAAACCACATAGCCCCATCATTTGCACATATTTAGGATAAGTAAATATCTATTAAGTATGAGTACATGAATCATGATCCCTTACCATCAATGCTTCTCATAGATGTTATTTTTAAATCACATCATTCGGAAATCATATGGGAATTCATGTTACTTGTATATGTCAATTGACAATTCTATGAAACTAGATTGTAACCACTTGATTCAGAGTTTTTATAAAGGGTAAATTTCCAATTTCAGTCTTTAAGGACAATAAAATACTATAAGGTGAACCTAACTAAGTACCCATTTTCAAAAGACCTCAATATAGTCTGATATTCATCCTCCGAGATCTCATCATGTTGGATATAAAGTATTCACCACTTTAGTCATGTCCAGTTCAAATGACATTGTGGTAATGCAGATATTTTACTCATCTGGGTTCCCAATCACTCATCTCACGAAATGTGTTAACCCTTTACCTTTGTCAACAACCTGACACACATTCACCAAGATTAGAAAACACAGTACCCCTTCTCTTACAAACTCTACCAGAAGTCACACTCACATCCTAGTATTATAGATTTATCAAAACCATATGGCCCCCCTATGTACTCAGGTAACATAACAGCGAAAATAAAATTATAAATCATATATTTCCAACACTCTATATATCAATCAAACCCACTATTAGTCCACATACAATCATTAATCCTACTAAGTTTAATCACTTAATATGTACTCATGGATGATCTATTATATATTCGGTTCAATGATCCAATAGAAATATTGGATTACTATATAGAATATTCCCTTACTATAACATATCCTTCCACGTAACAATAATAGTCCAACCAGGATCACCAAAACAACACTTGATTTGGGATGCTATATTACTCCAGGCTCCCCTACCCATATATAAGATGATATAGATAAGCCTTGAGATCCAAAAATAGTTATGGGAAGATTATTCCCTTAAATGTGAATTGTTATATATATGGTGTTTGTAAAAATTATTTTTAATGAATCATCCATATAATTGATGTTCTATATACCATTAGAATTAAACAATAAACCATGACATCCCCCACAATCCAAAATAACAATGTAGTAAAAAACATCATGTTGAACCAAAAAAAACATTAGTAAAATTATATCTACTATATAATAGTAATTATCATATAAATACAAAAATGGAACACTATATTATTCATGTGTGGAATAATTACTAAAATGTTTTATATTACATCCATCAAATGAAATAGGTTAGAAATATATTAGATAACTCATACACCATAACCAATTACACCTATACAATGTTTCTTGTCCATGAATTACTTGTTATTGAAATAATTATGAAGGTTTACCCATGTGATTTGAAACCCATGTCATGTGTGAGTGTATGTGATTATTCCCGTAGTATTGTAGGATTTCCCATTGCCACAATAAAAATATTGTCATTGGGATTAAATGTGTGTACATAAAATACCAATAGTCTGTGGAATCCATATTCATTCAAAAACCCAACACAAAAAAATAAAAAAAAATCACACACAAGAACACACATTGTGTTATCATGTGCTAAAATGTCCACCATAATAATAGACCGCATATTCCTCAACCAATTTTAAACATAATTCTATCATAGTCAGATCATAAGGAAAATCATTAACACCAATTATTAGAGTAGACAAGTCTATTATTTGTTTTTCCAATTGAATCATATTGGAAGACCAAGTTTATCTCACATGATGAAATTTTACAGTTGATTATTCATTATATCAAATTACAAAGTTCAATTTATGTTTTTTATTATTATATAAAACCATTAATTTTGGGTTTTTATATTATAATTCAACACATAAAATAAATAATTAAATTTTAATGTAGATAAAATATAATTAGTGATTAATAACTCAGTTTTATGGTTAGTGGCATGGGTCCCTTCATTATTCAGTATTGTTGTATACATTTTGTTTTTATAGCTAATCTGACCATACATGGACTACTATACATTAATTTTAATTTTGGGGTTATAATTCTAGGAGTCCTCTTGGATACACCAAACCTAATTTCATACAATGGTTAAGAATAAATGACACACCGTAATGGATAGAATTACATATTCATGGTTCGCCTCCACTGTAGGTCATTCAATCCCTAGAACATACTCAACACAAACGTATGAAGAGAATGTATGTCTTAAGTGATGTAAAATTATTTCTTAGAGTATAAAAAATATATTTATTGTCATTTCAATGTGTGGTTAGAAACCGCTTCACCAATCCTAAACACTACTCACACTATCATCAAAAATTGAAAATAAATATGAAATTTTGTAAATCTTTCTGTCTAAAACACCACGAAAAACTATCATTATGCTAGTAATCAAGTAAATAAGTCATCATTGTGAGTTTAAGAGTTCAAAATGTATAAAGGAAGATATATAAAGTGACAAAAATTAATAAATGATATAGGGAATGAAAATAATATTATAACAATTATTTTTTGATTGAATAAAAAATAATTTAGAAATAAAATAAAGAGTAACAATAAAAAAAAATATATTAGAAATGAATAAATATATCTATGAGTGAAACTATAAATTCTATAATATCTCCACTTTGTAATGATTAATGGGGAGGATCATGTCAAAATTTTACAAATTATAATATTGAAAGTAAAAGATGATTCAAATCATATCTTTATTATTATAATGCCTCTTGTATCATTTTAAAATTTGAACAAGAGATGGTTAGAGACGAATGAACTATACATTTTTCACTCCACTATATAGTTTCAAAATTTTAGTTTCATCCAATAAATTAGCTTGATATTATAGAATAATCATAGTAGAGAGCTCAATATCGTTCAATCAAGTTTGGGGATGAATTGTGAACTCATTATCTTCAAGAAGAATCATGGTAAATCAAATGCTCTATAAAAATTATTTAAATCCCCATTTATTCATATTTCTGTAAAAAATTAAAATTAATATTAAACACATAAAATATTTTATAATATTAAAAGTAATGTGTCGTTAAAAGGGGAAAAGATAAATATTCTTGTATATTTTTCAAAACCATGATCAAATTAAAAAATTTAATAACATAATTACTAAAAAAATATTTCTTAACCAATTCATATATAATATGAATTAAAAAAATTAAAACTATTCCATAAAAATATTTTTCAATTAATCCCTAGTCATTATTTAAATATAAATACGTGACAATTAACCATAAATTGAATGTTTTGGGGGGATTTAGATATTAAAATCGTGATTAAAAATATAAAAATATTGATTCAATTAATATTTCCAAAATTAAAAAAATAAAATCTTCTAAATTTAATTTAATATAATTTCATTTTGAATATTCATGATGCCTACGTTCATAACTAAAAATCAAAAAGTTAGAGAATAATTGATTAATTCATCATTAAAAAATCACGCCTCTTATAAAATATATCTCCCCAGACCCATTAAAATTTAATCCAATTTTAATGATCAATAATTTTTAATATAATTAAATTTAATTAAATTATTATTTTCAAAAAGTGGCACTACTATGAATCCCTATTTGCCCAGATTTGTATACTAATGAAAAATTGTCATCATCCTTCATAAAACCCAAATAGAATTATTAACATTAAATTTCCCCCATCTTCATTTGGTTTTCAGTATTACCCCCACCGAAATTAATTAATTTTTTATATGTTAGTAATTTTAGTAATGTTTATAATAATTTTTTCATGGAAGAAATACCATATCCACAACCCAACCTTATGTGATCACTTAAGGGACCTAATATTATAGATATAATAAGATTATAGGACATGTAATGCTGATTTTTGAGCCACCCAAGATAGAACCCCATTTTTTTATTTTTCTCCATTCTAATATTTTTTGCCTTTTATTAGTTCCAAATATTTCAAATATTCATGAATGCAACCATTTTCCTATTTTCCACGGGTTCTAATGGATTTATAAAATCTCATTATGGGTGGCTCTCAAAGGTATTAATTTTCTCATTTAATATGTTACATATTCTGGAGTTCAAAATTATAGTAGTTTTATGTCATGATCCCAATTGAACATAATTAGTTTCATTTAAATTCTTTGCTAGATCCAAAGAAAAATGCTTCCAAAATTAAAATAAAATATTACTTTCTATGAAAACATAAATATTCGAAATTTTCCAAAATATGTGAAAATTTTAAAATAGCCTAGATTTTCTACTAGGAATTCGATAACATAAATCCAAAAATTATAACCAAAAAATAAATAGAAATATAAAAATTTAAAAAATTTAAAAAATATTAGAATCGTATGAATATTGGAAATAATCCAAAATAAAAATTCACTACCTATTTTATATATTTTATTTGAATATTTCCTATATTTTACATTGATTTTTATTTAAACCAAAATAATTAACTATCAAACCTTATTTATCAGTAGGAACAAAAATAAGATAAGTTATTATGTGTTTATAAATACAAACAGAAAATAAAAAAAGACATCATAATAATAAAAATAAATAGAAAAAGAAAGAGAAAGGAAAGAAATGGATACGTTTCTTTTTCGCCCCCAAGTGGGTATAGGTCTTTGACTTCCTTCTAATGAGAAGTACCAAGTGTTATTAATAATTATATTTATGGTTATGCTTCCTTGATATGAAAAAAAATTCTTTTTCTTCCAACATGTTTCATATTATTCTAGTTGGAGACAATTAAAAAGACAAATTTCATCACTTCCATCCAAATTATAATAATATATAACTTTTAAGGGTGTGGTAGGCTCCAGAATTAGACTTCCTCCTACACATGAGTAAAAAATACACTGGAATCTTTCTTCTCATAAATGTAATTCTATGATGTTGTAATATTAGAAGAATCTTAAAATAAAAAGTCAATGAAATGTTTTATGTGAACAATAATAAGATATAAAAAATCTATTTCAAAATCATCCCCTCTAATTCAGGTAGTTTTTCTATTGATTTACTAGTGAAAATAATGTCGTATATTCTTAAATACTCCATTCGATAAATGTTTTATAACATTGGGTATCTCAATATATAACACATGATGTACATTATATTTTTCTAAATCACTCAGGTTAGTCAAATTGTTGGGTGAATATGAAAATTAATAGAATGGGAGTTAATTAAAAATTTGGTTTTAATAAAATTAAATGAAATTGAGTTCAATATATAATTATATATATAAATTATTTTCCATAAATTTATTATTCGTTTCATAATTTCTCGGGGATTTCGGTTTTAAAAGATAGATGAAACTAGTCATTCTCCACTATAGTTTCATCTAATTCCTCAACGTTGTTGGTTTTTTCTTCTATTTAATGAAAAAAATAAAATGGTTATAGTACTTATTTTTTATAGATGGGAAGATCATATGAAATTTCATTACATACTAATTTATTTTAAAAGTCATCAAAATCAGTTTGATATCTCATATATTCAATATCATGTAAGTATTATTCATCCCTCTCATATATAACTTTATTAAATACCTGTATATGACTCTAGAGATGGTATTTTTTTGGTTTTGTTCAGGTAGGGCCTTAACCTCTAAAATTATTTTGATAAATTGGGAGGAAACTATGAGGTGTTTTTTCCTTAAACACCACTTGATAGAACTTTGGGTTGGGATCAAGTATCTCATTTTATTTTTGGACCAATGTGTCTACAATTGGTTTCTCCATGAGTAATTTAATATAGTGAAAGATATTATTTAATTAATTTTCAATGAAAATTTTTCTTCAAGGATCCCTCACTTGTGTAGAAAATAATACAATACTATATTATATCGGTGAGGGTGATAAAATTAATTTATACTTTTAAATTAATTTTGTTTAAATGATTTCTTAATAAAGGTTAATATAAATACTATGTGAAATATATTCTCAAAAACTATAAATTAAACCACGATTCCACATAACATATCTTATGGTGTGGAAAATGTGTTATTTATTTCCACCAATATATCATAGTGGCTGACAAGGTCATCCCACTTAAGGATATTTTGTCGTCAATTACTGACAATCTCGTAATAAATTATTTTTTTATATTTTTTAATGATTCCTGAAAATAATACATTTTATTGATTTTGATTTTATAATCCATGACTACAAATAAAATATATAATGATAAATAATATAGAATATAATTATTTTGAATGTTTTGGATCCTAGGGTTAATGGATTTGGTTACTTCATTATTCATTATTCTTATATAATTTTGTTATAATATTTTACAAAATTGTACATGTATTATTATCCTTTACATTAAATGTGTTGTTTATAATTATTATTATAAAACTTTATAACCCAATCCTCACTTCTTAAAATGTTCATGAATGATGGACACACATCGATCACAAGTATGATAACTTCAAGTCCTGAGTATATCATATATTATTTCATACATTGATCATAATCAACCAAAACACATGAAGATATTATTCAAGGGAATAGAGGTAGTGGTTTTTTATTAGAGTAAAAAAGAGTTTTAATGTCATTCTCTAGTGTGGTGGATGGCCACAACACCGAGCATGAACACTGCTCTCCCCTTACCACTGACACCCAAAAAAAACCAAAAAATTTATGAAGGTGAAATTTAGAATCATTTAAAAACCCTCTCCTGAGTCCCATAATTGGGTAAATAAATCACTATTTTGAGTTTAATAGGTGTTGATTAATAAAAGTGGAGATCCATAAAAATCATTAAAGGAGAGAGAGAGAAAAAAATTAAATAATAAAATTTATGCAATGTGTGAATAAAAAAATATAGAGAAATAAAATAAAAAGGGAAACTAATAAAAAATATATTTTATTTACCAAAATAACTCCCCGTGATAAAACCTCCTCACATATCAATTATCTACCCTAAACATAATGTAACGTGTAGGTTTTGGGTAAGGATTTCAAAACTGTAATGTTTAAATGAAAATCACATCAATGAATATCCTCATAATTGTGGCACCTAGTTAACTATCAAAACTAACATACTTGTGATATCTATAGTTTAATGAAATATTAAAATGAATCTATTATATATAATATTATTAATTTATTTCAACTAGAATAACAATATTTATTTTTGACTCAATCATTAAGGTGAGGACAATATTGGAGAATTCAGTCTATGGTTGTCATTTGGGCCCTTTATATTCATTAATATTCTGGATCCATCTCCCTAACTTAATATAACATTTGTAGAACTATATGGATATATTTCTATCAGAAACATTAATATTAAAATTTGTAACACTGAATATTATATAAAAAAGTAAAATGAAATGGAAAAACTGGATGTTCTATAAAATTCCCAAATTCATACTCAAATTATAAATTTTTATTAAATAATGACATAAAAATTATTTATTATATAGTTAATATTAATGATTTATAAAAAATGGAAATCCATAAATAAAACTTTTTTTAATTCAACATATTTATTATTTTCATCTGAGTGTCTTATAATTAACCAAAAATTAATAATTTATGTGAGAATTTGTACATTCAAATTCAAGTTAAAAATGAAAATATTGACTATATAAAATCCCCTCATTAAATGAAATATCAAATGTACATCCCAGTACATATGAATCCCATTGTGTAAAAAAAGTAATCTAACTATGTAATAATAAAAACAAACCTTTCTATAAATCCAAAATATCTATATATTGGAAGGAATCATGGAATATGATAAAATAAAATATTTCTATGTGTGGCCCATGGATAATTATATAACTAATACTCATAAAAAACCCCACCAGAGTAGGTTTTCCCAATGTATACCCTCTCACAAAATCTTAACCAAAACACTTGGTACAGGTCCCATGGAATAATTGAACCATGTATTCACTTCTTTGGGACCATTTCTGATCGTATACCCAAATATAAAAAACATGTGATCGAATGATAGAATCTAAGTATTCAACTAACCAAATATTCAAAATCATCCCTCACAGGGTTGTTTCCATGAATCAAATTGAACCAGACCATCACATAGTGTGTTTTATGGATAATCATATCATTTCCTTGAACACACATACTTAATCTGTGTAGTTTAAAAAAACATTACAGAACATGAAATAAGAATAATTTATAATCAATATAAATAAAGGAAAACAAGTAAAAAATAAAATCATAATCATAAATGTAGTATACATATGACCCACGAGATCCTCCATATTTAAAAACCAAAAGTTACACATGGTTATTATAACTATTCACATAAAACATGTCCAATTAAATAATTCATCACCCAAATCAATTTGTCAATCCACATGGTCACCAATACCATGGAACCGAATAAAAAAACTAATTCTAGGTTAAGTATTCACATATGTTTATCTAGACCTCACATCTGGAAACCAAATTACATTTCATCAAATCCAATAAAATTCACCAATCATCACTCTATATAGGGTATATACATAGATTTTTATATATCCCAATCTCATTTTTACCAAAAATAAAATATTATCTCGAAACTGACCCACACTTAGGAATGATATTCCATAAAGCCACAAATAAAGTTTATAAAATTGTAACATATACATGTATAATCACTCACAGTCACGGAGAAAGGGAATCAAATTATTGATTCCTAATCATGAATTATAATAGTCTTTTATTTTTCTAAAATAAGTGGAATTACCTAGAAAAGGTAACGAGAACAAAAAATATCAACCCCACCCTTTCTAGGTTTCTAATAAAAACTAAGTAAAACCCCCATTTAATAAACATTTAGGAATGTAATCATATTGTATATTTTTTCTATATAAGACCATATATTAAATCCCAATGAATCTTTTCCTAAGATAACCCCGCTTTAAAAAAACACCACCTCATAGCTTCCAACTGAAATCATCCCATTCACTGTGAAATTTAATTTCAAACAATTTCCTTTAGAAGTTTAATTTCATCAAATAAATCCTTGTAATTGACATTTTAATAAATAAAACATATTTTCCTTATGTTGGGCAATCTATGATACTGTAGTGTTAATAATCACAAATAATGTCAACATACAGATTCTACTCGTTCATGCTATTTTAATATCTCTATGTAAATCAATTATTTCATAAAGAAAGTTAAACATAAATAAGTCAATAACCTATATCCAAGAAAAAATATGATTACATGTGTATTTATACATGTATTTTTTCATTACAATATATCTTGTAATATTTTGTGTAAGGAAGACACTATACAACCTTTCTATATTCCCCGACACTGATGGTTTGTTCGACACAACGATGTTTGACACACCAATGTTCGACACACCGACGATTGACACACTGATGACGACAGATTGAAGACGACACACCAAAGATGACAGAATGAATTTCACTCATAGAAGTCGACACATTGAAATGGGAGACCGAATTCGACATTCCAAAGATGACACACTGAATATTGCACAATGAATTTGACAGACCTAAGTTGACACACCGATGTTTGACACACCGAAGTCTAGAGACCGTATTCGAGACACTGAAGATGACAGACCGAATTCAAAAAACCTAAGTCAACACCATGATGATGGCAGACCAAAGTTTACAAACTGAAGATGACACATTGATGATTACAAAACAATGTAACCAAACTGAAGAAAATAGACCGAAGATGACTCATCGAAATTCATAAATAAATGCTTCAATTTTATTAATTCAAATTTCTTTCTAACGGACATATTTGGAAAAATTACTATTTCTGACATTATATAATTTAGTATATAATACTATTCATAGATAATAATAGGTACATTCACATGCAGAGATATTTATACCTATTAGACCTTGAAGATTAAAAGGACTTCAATCAGAGTTCAAAAAGTGACGGGGACACAGAGATATAAAGATTCAGATAGAGCTTGAATAACATGCTGAAATATAGACTGTGCGAACTCAAAATATTGAAAAGAGAGAAACCTGATGCTTGGGATCACCTAGAAACTACCAACCAGAGCATTCTGAAAAACCACACAATGAAGAGTTGAACACTTTCAAATCAAACTGTGAAACTCTGTTCTAGAGCCAACATTCAGAAGAAGACATACATATCATTTCCTCAACATCTGTTGAATCTAGAGCACTACTGCACAACACATAGAAAATTATAAACCTTATTCTATTTCATAACTATGTTGTGTTCTTATCATTACTATATTAAGTAGTGTGTATATATGTTTGAATGTCACACACTGTCTCCAGAGATAAACTAGAGGATAACAAAATATCCTCACTCACAATCAATTGTTACACTTGTGCCCACGTAGAACTATGGAAGAGATCTTGTGAGATATGTTTATTTGTTTTTCCCCGTGAATAACTGTGGTATATTTCAAGTGTGACCTGGACAGCCAGTGTGCAGTTGTGAACCCCGATCCACGGTGTGGATCAAAAATTTATTTATATAAACTTATTGGGGGCGGGAGATCACCAAGTGGATAGGACTAAGTCTATACCTAGGACTGAACCTCTTGTTTTGTCTGTTATGTTGTTTATGTTATATTTTTTATCTATTATGTATTTCTAAAATTAAGATAAACTAAAAGTGATAGTTAACTTTTCAAGTGTTTATATCTATTTTTAATCTGTAGGTTAGTTTCAAAAGTTTTACTAATCATTATACTGGGAATTTTGGGTACTAATCAATCTTCAGAGAACCAAATTAAACCTTCAATAATTTTATAAACTCACTACAAGATGTCATTGTGTTTATTTTCATAGGGGGGATATTATTTGATAAAGAAACTTTTTTAATGGAAATTTATATAGATACTCAATTCACCCCCACCCTGGATTCATCTACTCCGAAAAACATTTAGTATCATAGGATTTTTAAAGTTACTATTAGTATTTTTTAATCGTATCAACTATGATTACAGTTCTATTTTAATGATCTTAAAATTTCTATTATTTCTAAAATTTTATCTCTTTGAAACTTATTTACAATCTTTATAATCGAAAATTGAGAAGAAGGGGATGCTACCATTAGACCACATTTCATTAATGGAACTAACTGTGCTCAGTGGAAGCTTCAAATAAAAACACATCTAGAAAGTATGAGATTTGAAATATGTACTGATATTGAAAGTAAATACGAAATACCTGAAACTACAAAAAATACATGGTATGAACCCTCCAAAACAGGTTATAATAATAACTTCAAAGCAATGAATGATCTATACTGTTCCCTAAGTTATGAAGAATTTAACTGTATCTATGCATGTAAAATTGAAAATGAAATTTGGGATACTCTCTCTATTTATGATGAAGGAACATATAATGATAAATAAATGTGATTAAATACTTATACAATTAAATATGACAATTTTATAATGAATCCTGATGAGTGAGTTTGATATATGTATCTCATGATCAATGAAATTTTGAATACCACAATTTCTTTGGGAAGTGAAGTAACTGACAATGAGAAGATCTTGTGGATTTGGCGATGCCTACTAGAAAGATGGCATGGAAATTATGTTTCTATCAGTGATTCATGAGATATTGATAAAATTCCAATGAATGATTTGATTGGAAAATTATTGATGTACGAAGATTAATTGAAAGTAAATAAATAAGAGGATGATCCAAAACGAAAGTCTGTAGCCTTTAAAACAACTAAATCCAAAATTAAAGCTAAAGAGACAGTTCAACCTACTATTGAAAGCTCATGAAATGATGAACTTTCTTCAGATATTGATAATTTAATGTCCCAAATGGATAGACGATTCAAGAAATTCTATAGAAAAAAGAAGTTCATCAAAAAAACCTAGTTACAATGGAATGTATGTTAATAAGGAAATTTGAAAAAGGATTGAATGACAAATGATAAATCAGAAGAGATAATCAGTTATGATTGTTAAATGAAAGGACATGTCAAGGCTGACTGTCCAAAGATAAATTACAAGAGAAAGAATTAAAATTAGAATATAAGGTATAAAAAAGAAATGAATGCCACATGGAGTGGCACCGAGGTCAGCTCAAGTGAATATGGCTATTCTAAAAATGATAAAGATGATATTTCTTAGATGTGTTTCATGAAAAATACAATTGAGGTAACCTTAGACTCTCATACACATAATTTTTATTATTCTGGATGTGAGTCAAAAAATATGACAAATGATGAACTATTCAAATATTGTAACATGATATAAGAAACATGTAATGAGTTGATAGATAAGACAAATCATTGAAGAAACAACATGCTCTAATGGTTATTGCTAAATCTGAACATACAGCTGAAAAAGATAAAAATTATTAACAACTCAAAGAGAAAAATTAGATAAAAATGTCTACTGAACAATTGAAGAAAGACATAGAATAGATTACTAATGGGAAAAATAATTTCTCTCAAATTCTTGGTAAACAAATATATATTAATTATGCATCTTGGATAGGAAATCAACCAGGTCAACTGAATTAATAACAATCACATTTTGTACCCAAATATGGAAAATTTTATACCTTTTTCAAAAACTAGATTTGTATAGAATGTTTCAGTTGCCCAAATTCTTTTACTGTATCCAATTCTTCAAGACCAAATAGAATATACTTTTCAAACACATTATATTCTGCATATATAAAACTTATATGACATTTTTGGGTTCTTAAGTCTTATATTACTTATGTATGTGGACCCAGACAAACATCGCTTCCAAATTTGTTTCTAGGTTGAACTATATTTTAGTTAAACTACCTAAAGAGTCCTTGTAAAAATCTATGGTACACGAATAGCCGGTGTTCAAGACATATGATAGGGGATTTCTCAATCATTAAACATCTTATCATGATTGATGGAGGATATGTCACATTGGGTGACAATGGTAAAGAAAAAATCATCTGCCTAGGCCAGATTGGTAACCCTAAGTCTATTTTAATTTCTAAAGTACAGTATTTTGAGGGATTAATGTATAACCTACTCATGATATCTCAATTGTGAGATTATGTAATTAATGTTAAATTCAAATAATATTTGTGTCATGTTTTTTATGACATGGATAATTTAGTATTTACTTCTTTCAAACATGATAATGTATATGCTATAAATCTTGACACATTAGCCTCACAAAATTTCTCTTGTCTAAATGCCTATCACAATGAATCATGGCTCAAGCATAAAAGAATAGGAAATTGTAATATACATTCTTTTAATAATATTACTATAAAAGGATTTATTAATGACTTACAAAAATTGGAATTTCCAAACTACAAAGTATGTAATCTTTTTCAAAAAATAAAGAAACATAAAATCTCTATTAAACCAAAGAAAAAAGTAACTACTTCTCAACCACTTGAGTTGGGTCACATGGACCTGTGTCGACCATCTAGAGTTTTGAATCTCAATGGTAATCACAATGTTTATGTTCCTGTAGATGATTTCTCTAGGTACACCTAAACCTTTTTATGGGCTCATAAAAGTGAAGCATGTTCAAATTTTACCAATTATGCTGGGACTGTAGCAAATCACAGTGGATTTAAGGTTATATCCTTAAAAATGTATCATAGAAAAGAGTTTAGGAATCATGATTTTTATTCTTTTTTCTCACAAAATGTCTATAATCATAACTTCTCTTCACTAAGATCACCTCACCAAAATGGTTTCCCAGAAAAAAAAAATAGCTCCTTAAAAGAAATTACTTGTATTGTGATTAATGAGTATGATTTATCCATTTATTTTTGGGATAAATCTGTTATTAGAACTTGTTACATAATAAAAATATTCTTAATTAGACCCATTCTTAAGAAAATTCTTTACATGTTGAGGATTAATAGGAAACCCAATGTTGGTTATTTTAAAGTGTTTGGATATGATGTCTATATTTGGAACACTAAATATTATTTAGAAAAATTTTCCTATAAAAGTGATAAAGGAATATTTCATTGATATTCTACATCGAGTATAGCATATAGAGTCTTTACTAAGAAAACCAAATGTGTGGAGGAATCTGTACACATCAATTTTGAGGAATCAGACCCACATGAGCCCAAGGGCTCACTGGAAAATTTGGAAGATAATATTTCCAATCTAGACATTAATGAAAAAACCTCAAATCATAATGTGAAGGAATCTACAAAAACATCATGTTCTAGAAATTCGATACCTCTTAAACATAGTGAACCAGATCAATATGAAATATCAAGTCCTACTTTTTCTAAACCAACTACAAACCTAGATAATCATCCCTTGGATGATGTTGTAGGATATGTAGTTATAGGAACACAAACCAAAGATTCCTTGAGAAACCAAGTTGAACATCATGCCTTCTTGTCACATCTTGAACCTAAAAATATCAATGATGCAATCAATGATGAATTTTGTGTAATGGCCATGCAAGAAAAACATAATCATTTTGAAATAAATAAAGTTTGGAAACATGTAGATTGACATAAGGATACATTCACCATAGAAACAAAATGCATTCTTAGATATAAGGTAGATGAAGTTGGAAATATAGATATAAATAAAGCAAGACAATTTTCAGATGAATATCATCAATAAGAGGGAATTGATTATGAAGAGACCATTACACTGGTAGCTAGACACGAGGCATTTAGGATCATTCATGCATATGCAGCACATTTGGATTTTAATATTTATCAAATGGATGTCAAAAGTGCATTCCTAAATGTTTATACAATTGAGGATGTTTTTGTTGAACAACCCCACTGTTATAAAAATTTTCATATTCCAAATCATTTGGTCAAACTATCAAAAGCATTATATGGTATGAAAAAAGCTCTAAGATATTGGTATGAAAGGCTAAGTAACATTATTATTTCTAAAGGTTTTACAAAAGGACATTCATTTCAAACTTTATTTATAAAAATTGTTTCGAAGTATGTTTTAATAGCCTAAATAATTGTAGATGATATTATCTTTGGATCTTCTAAAAATTATTTATGTAATGATTTTTCAAACATAATGAAAAGAGTGTTTGAAATGAGTTTAATGGGTGAACTCAAATATTTTCATTGATTTTAAATATTTCAAAATAAAGAAGGCATAATCTTAAATCAATGTAAGCACACAAAATATCATTTGAAAAGATACAGATTTCATAGAATTTAAAGCTGTGAAACTCTTATGACTTCTACATGTAAGGTAGATATTGATTAAAATGGAAAATCAGTTGAACAAACTTATTACAAAGGAATGATATGGAGTTTTATGTACTTAACAGCTAGTAGGACATATATTATGTTCAGTGTGTGTATGTGTGTGGGATATCAATCAAACCCAAAAGAGTCACACCTAAATAGTGTTATAAGAATATTCAAATACCACATGTATACAACTAACGTAGGACTATTCTATCCCAAAGGAAAACATTTTTATTTCGTTAGATATTCCAATGATGATTTTTGTAGATGTTAGACATATATAGAGTACCTATAGAACATGACACTTTTTGGGAAAGTCATTGATATCTTTGTGTAGTAAAAAGAAACATTTAGTTGCATTATCAGCTGCTGAAGTACAGTACTTTGTTGTTGGTAGTTGTTCTGCACAAATTCTATTGATAAAACACACCTTACCAGACTATGGATTTTAATTCTGACATATCCCAATAAATTGTGACAAAACAAGTGCTATTCAAATTTCTAAAAATCCAATTTCTCATTCTAGAACAATGAATATTGAGGTAAGACATCAATTTTTTAGAGATCATTATAAAAATTGTGACTGAACATCAGCTTGCGGATATATTCAATAAACCCTTAAATAATTAGAGAATGTATTAAAACATACATGAATTAGGAATGATAAATCATTAAGATCTTCTTGAAACTGATATCTTGACATCTGTCTTCTTGAAACTGATCTCTTGAAACTGATCCCTTGAAACCGATCTCCTTGAATGTTATCTCAAGAAACTGATATTCTTGAAACTGATCTCATGAAACTGATAACTAGAAACCGATCTCCATGTAACTAATCTCATGAACCCAATCCCCATGAAACTGATCTCATGAAACAGATCTCCTTGAAACTGATATCCTGGAACTAATCTCCTTGAAACTTATATTTTTCAAACCGATTTTCTAGAAACTGATCTTATGAAATTGATCCTTGAAACAAATTTATTGACATCGATGTAATTAAGGATTGTTTTGTAATTATGTATGTTTTAAATAAAACAAAACTGTTTTGAATTCTTCCTTTTTCCTTGTTTAAATTTTATGATTTAAAATCCGTAATTTATATACTATATTCAATCCATCCCGACCATTTACCTTCTCCTCTACAGAAAATCCGTATACATTTTTTCACTCTTCCACTCAACTCTCGACCTATAATCACTATTGCAATCTGATGTCTTATCATGCAAAGGACCAAGAGTGTAATGTAAGAAATTGGAAAATCACATTCTACTAAGCATCATAATGGTGAGTCTAGTGGGACTCCAAAACCGATCTTGGAAAGTCATGTGGTTACAGCCAAAAAGGAGGTGTCTACTAGGTGTATTCTTTCGAGCAATTTTTTTAAAGGTGTTGTAATCTCAAGGATTGCTCAGTTGGTTCACCAACAATGAAAAATTTTATTATCCTCAGCTATTTCATGAGTTCTATCAAAATTTTAGGATCTACCTATAAGATGTCGATGCAATAAAGATGAAGTCTATATTAAAGATAAATAATATAGATTTTTCATCTATGGAATGTGATGAATTATTAGAAATGCCTCATGAAGGTGTGTATGCTGACTATCTGGGTAGTAGTACACCTTACACTAATTTGATCTCTTATGAAGATACTCTGGGGAAGTTGACTAGAAATAGGAAATTGAGGAGGACTATTTCAAATGAATTCGAAGGAGAATTAAGACTAATTTTTTAGATCATACAACATCAAATCTACCTGAGGAATGGAGATTTCTCTGCTGTGAAGTATCAAGATGTTTTCTTGATCTTTTTTTTGAAACATGGGAGAAAAGTGAACCTATGTAGGTATCGAATGATGCATATATTTGATCTGATTAGTCCATTGAAGAAGGTAACCTTATTTTAAAATCCTAGGAATATTTCTTCCATGTTAAAATGGTTAGGTTTTGTTGATGATGGAGATGAATTTATAAATTCCTATAGTGGTTTTTTTCTTCAAAAATAAATTTTTAAAAAGATGAAAATCTTCAGGATCACATGGGATAGATTTTGGGTAGGAGATGAGGAGAGGCTATATGAGGTTTTCCATCCAATTAACCACCCTTCTAGACTAAAGGTCCAAGTAGATCATGGTCTCAAACGAGGATAGGTTCTAGTTTATTCTTATGAGGAAGCTGTGATTAAAGTTCCAAGGGAATAAGGATTACTTTTGAATATATGAGTGATCCTGATATTGATGAAAGTATAAACAATATGTCTAATGGACCTTCTTTTCCACTAATGGACTTACCCTCAAGTGGTATTTATTAGGTGATGAGGATGAGAAAGAAACTGAAGTTACTGGAATTGAATTCTATGTTAGCAAGTCAAATGAAGAATATGATGATGATGATGATGGGGGGGGATAATGGAGGAAATGATGAGCATGTGAGTGACTCTTTAAAAATGGGACAACAAGTGGTTGACATATCTAGTGAGGAATCTGTATATGGTGATGGTGAGGGAAATGAATGTGTTGTAAAATAGGATGTTGATCATAGAGATGCTGAATCTAAGGATAGATCATCCCTTCATAATGTTTAAAATCAAGAGATCAATCAAGAATTGAATGATCTTTTGGTTGGTGATCCTGAGTACAAAGCTTATGTTCTAGTGCATCAATTTCAGGAAGTGCATGATGAAGCTGAAGCAGCTAGAGCAGAAGCACAATCTGAAGTTTGGTTGGTTTCTTCTCCGAGACATGTTTGTTTCACACAGAATTCGGGGAAGACCTCCTGGATGGGAGATTCAAACGTTCCGATCGGTTTCAAACGGGTTTGTTTGTAGAACCGGAAACATCCAATGATTCCACATCTGTTTGGACCTACTTTCCAAAGGTAGGCGCTCATTAGCTTATGGGATAATGAGGCTTAGGAATTTACATTGGTCGAGAGGATTGGAGGTCGGACTCATCACACCTTTTTGAGGGGAATTATTGTCTACTCCGGGAATCTCTTTATAGATTTAAGTTATGTTCGTGAATCCTTATTACATTACCAAGTATAAAATGAGCTTTCCTTCAGTTTTAACAATAAATGATTAAATATGTAAGAAATTTAGAGAATCTTTTATATGTATTTGAGGATCTTCATAAATAGAGAATCATCTGTATCTATTTAGAGATTATTAGTCAATGGTATCATTCAAAAACATTTATAAAAGTCACTTGGTCATTATGATGACCAGGCTGGTTTTAAATCCACTTAGTGGGGAACTTGAAGTTTATCGTCATTTAGAAGGACATGGATTATTTCAAAGTTGGGATCGAACCCATAAATGGGCTACCTAGGTATCCTTTGTTTTGGAAAAGGAATCAAAACCCACGTAGTCTGAGTAATGGAGTATGATGTTTATGATTGATGGCTCAAAGAAGGATGTCATAATTACTTTTACACTCTAAGATCACGTGTTTCATGCTCGGTGTGAGAAACAAGAGGTATTGGTAAAAAATTAGAAAATTTTTCCATAAAAGATGCAATCATAAGAAATTTTTTGGGGCTTATCTATGTATGACTTCCCAGATAGATGAATGTTTAGGATTCACTTTTAGGGAGAAAAACCATGAACATGGTCCATAAAGGTATATGTGCTTCATGGAGATTTGAATACTCTAATATTGGGGCTTACTCCTAAGGAGGATTCCCAAGTTTGGAGGGGACTTATGATTGGGTTTTACTCTTGAAAAGGAAACCCAAATCATGGATAAATTAGGACTGGTTAAAGAGAAATTTGGGGACTTGGGGCTTATTCCTGAAAAGGAAGCCCAAGATTATAACTGGGACTTATTCCTGAAAAGGAAGCCCAGGTTAGGGGTTAAGGTTTGGGGCTTACTCCTGAGGAGGATACCCATATTTGAGATTGGGGATTAATCCTAAGAAGGATGCCCAAATTAAGGGACTCGGGGATTACTCCTAAAAAGGATTCCCATATTTGAGATTGGGGCTTACTCCTAAGAAGGATGCCCATATTAGAGAACTTAGGGCTTACTCCTAAGAAGGATTCCCAGATTAAAGGATTATGATTGGGGCTTACTCCTGAGGAGGATGCCCAAGTTAAGGAATTAAGATTTGGGGCTTACTCCTGAGGAGGATGCCCAAGTTTGGGAACATTAAGAATTTGGAGCTTACTCCTGAGAAAGATGCCCAGATTAAAGGACTTATAACTGGGGATTATTCCTAAAAAAAGGAGACCTAGGTTAAGGATTCTCTCATATTAAAGTATGAGGTTGAATGAATGAACTCTCAATTTTTGGTGACATAAAGATGTATAAATCACTATGTTTTGAGAGATATTCCACAGAATTCCTTTCAAATAAGGAAGTCAAATCAAGAAATCATGACATAAATGGCTTTAAAGAGTATCATGAAGACTAAATCTTGAATAGGAGTGGTGAAATGGCTTAAGAGGGGTAAAATGGGCAAGATGGGAACCCAAAAAGGTAGGGGCGCGCAAGTCTTGAAAGGCGCGCATGTCTTGCATGGGAGCGCAAGTATTGGTCGCGCAGGAATACCTGCGTGGCATGTGGGGTACTTGCACGATTTTTAACCAGCATAAAAAATACTTGAGCGACTCTTTATTAAACCCTTTAGAATCTTCTTGAGGTTCTTCCAGAAAAGGGACGCGCAAATTCTATTAAAGTAATAAGGAGGCGCGCAAGTGTGGCCACTTCCCTTAAGGGCCGACCACTCAGGCGCGCTAGTGTTGATGAGTTTCAACACATAGGCCTTCCTCCTTATCTTTAGATCTTCCGTTCTAGGTAAGAAATTACCTTAGAAGTGTTACGAAGCTTTTAGAAGAGACTTGGGATTCGGGAGCCTCAATCCGAGTTTCTGGAAAAAGATCCTCTCGAATGGGGGGCCCACATGGTCTATTTATAGGCAGAAGAAGACCCCGGGCAGTTACCGGGCGGTTATCACTTAGGGCGCGCAAGTCACTTGCGCGACCAAGGTCGTCGCGCAAGTTTACTTGCACGACAGTGATATAACTTGTGCGGTGTAGTTGCTTTTGATCCTTTGTTCATGCCTTTGTCGATTTTTGATGTTTTCTTCAAAGGATGAATCACTTTGAGCTCAGATATTCCCCTTTTTTGATCTTTAGATTCTGTGACGAAAGTAGTGTCAACAAAAGTCCCCCCTCAGAGTTGGATCCGGAAAGAAATGAGGTTTGACTCTGAGGAAATTGAATCCATCCAAAGGAAAAGGGGCACGAAAATCTTCAGGACACAGAGGGCGGTGTGCAAGTTTGCATCGCGCAGGCCTTAAGCGCACTGGGAATGGAGCGCAGGGTCCCGGCTGCGTCTATAAATAGAGGGCCTCAGTTCCGTACAAGCATCCGTATTTTCGGACTTCATACCTTGGAGCTCTCGCCCCGCAGGTCACCTTAGTCGCGCAGGTTGTTCTGTTTTCCAGTGTTTTCCTTGATGTCGTGCTACTGTAAAAGTATTTGTACTTGCGCGGTTTATACTTGCGCGTCAAAAACTATCACGGCACACGAATACTAGGGAGCCATTTTTTAGACTTGCGCGTCTTAATGCCTTAGCCATTTTTTCTAAATCTTTCACAAATTTTATGAAAAAATAAACCCATTTAAGAGTTTAATTTATTCAACTTTTGGGCAGATTCAATGGTTCCTAAGGGAATTGGAACGGCTGATGAACTGGCTATCAAGAGGATTGATGACATGATGAACATCATTGGCCATGATTACTATGATATATGTGACATCACTCTCCCAGATTTGGCTAAGTACTTGAAGAACTATCATCATAATTTTCCACAGAGCATCTATCTGCCTCTGTGTGGTCATGGTCATCTGCAAGGAGTTGATGTTCCAAATGCAAAAAATTATACACCTAAGATGAAACTTCACTGCTACTCCTCTATTTCGGTTATTCTGTGTATTAAGAGAAACAAAAATGGTGTGAACTTTCAAATTCTTCCTCCATGTTATTTCCTTGCAGATATGAAAATGGAAAACCCATGGGCTGAAATGTTTTCCACTACCGGTTGGTGGAGAGAAGACAAACATGGCATTAAAGCAATATCTGAAAAGAGTACTCTCTCCAAATGGCTCTTTACTCCCATTGCTCCATTCTCAAATCCATGTATCCATCTTCCAAGTCTCTTGGACAGAAACAGAGTCACTATTTGATCAGTAGAAATTTTTCTCAATCCGCACTTAAGAACATCCTTTTACAATTGTTCCAAGAATAGCTAGTATCACTGCATCTCTTATTGTATCCAGTTGAATGAATAAATTCCAGGTCGTTGCTGATGAAGCTCGGGATGCCGTAAATCAAATGAAGTGTTATGTTGAAAGCCTCTTGTAATTCTTGAAAAATAGAAGAGACTCTAGTCTGTGGATGTCCTTCTAACTATTGTGTATCAATGAAAAACACATTCATCTTCAATCATTTGTACCTGCATTCTTTCATTACCTGCTTCAAATTTACTTAAGACAATGGGCCTAGTAAGCATAGTTTGACTTGTACTAGGATTATTAAAAATAACCCTACAAACTTTGAATCTTTTAATTGCTTGATATTACCTAAATCATACAAAAAATTTATATTTAGTGAGCTGGAACTTGACTTTTATTCAGAGTTCCTTTGTCTTTTGTGGGCAGTTTAAAGTCATGCATGTCGAACATAATGGGGCTAATGTTTAAGGTCGAAATAGCTTTGACCAAAATGGATTAAAATCAATTCAATTCCTTGAAAATTTATCTGAAAACATATTACCATACTCGAGTATGAGGAAAAAAAATGTAAACTACGGCTTAAGAATATTTGAATCTGAGGAATGATATGAAAAAGAGATAAAAGGCATTAGAAGAAGTAGTTTCTAAGAATGAAGTTACTATTATTTAACAAACCCCGTTAGGGGGTTGAAATATGCAGGGCCACCTAAGGGCATTGGCTGCATGGTTAAATAAATAGAATCTTTCGGCTGACAAGTCTATTATGTGGACTGTTTATGCAAGGCCACCTATGGGCACGTGCTGCATAGTCAGGAAAAAGAACTCCCAGAAATTTACTTTCCTAGTGCTAAAAGCCAGTGAAAGTTTATGGAGATTCAAATTTTCTAAAGTATAGAGTTTGTTGTATGGAATGAGGGACTTGAATATGGATAAGATATTTCCAGACAAGATTATTGAAGAACTGGGTGAATGTCACTCCCACGAAGGTCTGACCCAAATGTAGGAAAGAAGAATAAACAATAGACTTGAATAATTTCAGATCATGAAAAAGTGTATGGGACAAATATGTTAAGTATGGCTATTTTTTTGTGGATCCCTACATACTGTCGTTTAAGACAAATAAGGACAAAAGAGGCATTCTTCCCAGGAATGAAGTGACCATCATTTAACAAACCCGTTAGGGTATTGAATTATGCAGGGCCACCTAAGGGCATTGGCTGCATAGTTAAATAAAATAGTATCTTTTGGCTAACAAGTCTGTTATGTGGACTGTTTATGCAAGGCCACCTATGGGAACGTGCTGCATAGTCAGGCAAATGAATTCTCAGAAGTTTGACATTTTTGTGACTAGAAGTCATGAAAAGGGTTATGAAGATCTGAAAATATTTAAGTTTAGGATTATAACACATAAATATGGGTATTTTCCAATGTATATAGAGATAAATAGGTCAATGATAACCATAATCATGTTGTGGCTGGGTCCTGAATTGAAATTTTGGACTTCACTACATATCTCATAAGAATGAGAATCAAGCCATACGTTGTACTTGAAATGTAGTTTAACGTCGTGCAGGACGAAAGTATGAGAGATCTTAGTTTAGGTCATAGAACTCGAACCATAATAATGGATACACAGTGTGTGTTTTCATGAGGACTTTTTAGCTAAGTGACTGAAAGTGAAATTTGGGGTTAGGCCCAAAAGACTTGGGACTGGATTCGAGGGACACTCGAATGTTCCTACATATCCCATAAGGATGGGGATCAAGTCCACGTAGTTCTAGAACTACCCTTTGTACAAATTTGGTTCGTACATGTGAAGGGTGAAAGGGGACTTTAGTGCAATGATGGTTTAACCTAAGATAAAAAGTTTAGGCATTACAATGTATGTACGTAGTCTTTTGAAATGAAACATGATTGAAAAAATCAATGTCAGTAATAGTTCTATCTCAAATGGGGAAATCAAAGAATATTGTAGTTTATTGTCATACCGGACAAAAGTGTTGTATAGTTTAACGTCATATAACAAGGACGAAAGTGAATCAATGTAGAGATATTGATTCCAGGGGTGGTTTCACGAATCAACATCATATGAGATGGTGGTGAACCGATGTGAAGAGATTGTTTTTGGGCTTGAACCCTGGGAGTTGCCTACATACCCAGCCTGGAGGGCAAGGATCAAAGTCTGTGTAGTTCAATTAAAGACTGAATTAATGATCAAGTTGTTCTTCGGGACAATGATCTAATAAAAAATGTTGTTGGGACTTACACATGGTTAGGGGCCCAAAGAGAGTGTTATGGTTGAGGTTTGCTCTAAGCTCACGTGAGTCATACTCGGTGTGAGAAACAAGAGGTAACAACAACCTTAACGATGCACAGTTTAATGTCACGTAGGACATATGAAGGGACTATGCAGTTGAAAGTCTTGCAGTTAGGAATATTGGTGATGCACAGTTTAGTGTCATGTAGCAGGGACAAAATAACAGTTTAATGTCATGTAGGATATATCAAGGATTTTCTGTACAGTTTAGCGACATGTAGTTAGGACGATGGGGACAATACAGTTTAACGTCATATTGGACGAAAGGGGGACTGTGTAGTTTAATGTCATGCAGTAAGGGAAAAATAACACACCATTTATGTCATGTTGGACGAAAGTGTGAATAGTTTAAGGTCATATGCATGGACCGTGGATGGTGCAGTTTAATTTCATGATGGACCTTTGAGATTATATAGTTTAACGTCTTTCCATAATTAAGGGACTTTTAGACAGTTTTGCGTCATGTAGTTAGGACGTCACAGTTTAACGTCTAGGTGGACATAAGGGATTTGCAAATAGTTTATGGTCATATGCATGGACCAGGGATGATGCAGTTTAAGGTCATGCTGGACGGTTTAGGGAACTTTTTCACAGTTTAACGTCGTGTGGGACGAAGTTGCGGTTTAAGGTCATACTGGACCATTTCTGTATAGTTTAACGTCATATTGCAAGGATGAAATGGTGCTGCACAGTTTAGTGTCATGTTGCGGGGACAAGTTCTTTTCTACAGTTTAACGTCATGTTGGACGAAAGTGAGAATAGTTTAAGGGAATATGCATAGACCGTGGATGGTGCAGTTTAATGTCATGTGGGACCTTTGAGATTATATAGTTTAATGTCTTTCCAGACGTAAGGGTCTTTTATACAGTTTACCGTCATGTAGTTATGACGTCACAGTTTAACGTCTTGCTGGACATAAGGGATTTTAAAATAGTCTATGGTCATATGCATGGACCAGGGATGATGCAGTTTAAGGTCATGCTGGGCGGTTTAGGGAACTTTTTCACAGTTTAACGTCGTGTGGGATGAAGTTGTGGTTTAAGGCAATATTGGACCATTGCTGTATATTTTAACGTCATATAGCAAGGATGAAATGGTGATGCACAGTTTAGTGTCATGTTGCGGGGACAAGTTCTTTTTTACAGTTTAACGTCATGTTGGATGAAAGTGCAAATAGTTTAAGTTCATATGTATAGCCGTGGATGGTGCAGTTTAATGTCATGTTGGACCTTTGAGATTATATAGTTTAAGGTCATTCCAGACGTAAGGGACTTTTATACAGTTTAGCATCATGTAGTTAGGACGTCACAGTTTAACATCTTGCTGGACATAAGGGATTTGCAAATAGTTTATGGTCATATGCATGTACCAGGGATGATGCAGTTTAAGGTCATGATGGACGGTTTAGGGAACTTTTTCAAAGTTTAACGTCGTGTGGGAAGAATTTGAGGTTTATGTTCACACTGGACCATTTCTGTATAGTTTAACGTCATATAGCAAGGACGAAATGGTGCTGCACAGTTTAGTGTCATGTTGTGGGGACAAGTTCTTTTCTACAGTTTAATGTCATGTTGGACGAAAGTGCAAATAGTTTAAGGTCATATGCATAGACCGTGGATGATGATGCAGTTTAAAGTCATACTGGACTATAGGTTGTATGAACCACTTGTATGAATCTTGGTTTTGGGGACCATATTTTGTGTTTATACAAAATATTTCTTCATAAATCTGGCATTGGTTGGAGTCGTGATGAGTTCTCCATCCATTGAGATTAATGAATAAGCTCTATTGGAGTAGACCTTATGTATTGAATAAGGTCCTTCGCATTTTGGTTCAAGCTTGGGAGGCTTCTTTCCTGGTATCATTGGTGTTCTGAGAACCAATACCAATTCTCTTTGAATGAATGAATTAAGATGAACTTTTTTGTTAAAAGCTCGTGCTATTCGATTCTGATAGATTTCCAAGTGGTGCAAAGTGCACAATCATTTCTCATCTAACTGTTCCAATTCGTTCAATCGCTTTTGGGATTACTCATCTTGAGATAACTAATCACAAATGGATACTCTGAGTGAGGGCAATTGAACTTCAATGGGCAAGACTGCTTCTGTTCCATATACTAATGAATATTGAGTTGACCGCGTTGCATTGCGGGTGGTAGTCTGATAATCCCATAAACCATGAAAGAGTTTATCAGGCCATGACCTCTTATCTTTATCCACCATATTTTGCAGTATATTTGAAAGAGTCTTGTTAAAGGTTTCTATTTGGCCATTGGCCGCCACATGATATCGATATGAATGGTTGGATTTAATGTTGTATTCTTGGTACAATTTCTTCACCTCAGAAGAACGGAAGTTGGTTCCATTGTCCGTCAATATGGTATGAGGGACACCAAATCTAGAAATGATGTTAGACTTGATAAAGCTAACAATAAATTTAGAACTGAATTCATTGAGAGGCACCGCCTCTGCCCATTTGGAAAAGAAATCAGTAGCAGTAAGAATGTACTTAAATTGCTTGGCTGTAGCTGAAGGGTAAGGTCCCACCACATCCATTCCCCGTGTGGAAAATGCCCATGAGTATTTAGCCGTATGATGCAACTCTGGAGGTTGATGAATGAAGTTGGCATGTACTTGACATGAATGACACTTCTTTGTGAAATCAACACAATCTTGTATCATTGAAGGCCAAAAGTATCCAAGCCTTCGAATTTGATCAGACAGTCTATGTCCAGACTGGTGGGCACTACAGACTCCTGCATGCACTTCTTTCATGACAACCATTGTCTCTTCACCATCAATGCATTTGAAGAGAACTCCATCAAAACCACGTTTGTAGAGAATTTTCTCTACGTGGTTTGGGCTATCATAAAGAGTAAAATTGACCACACGTCGCCGAATTTGTTCTTTCTCAGCTCTATCAGGTGGAAGTGTTCCATTTTGAAGGTATTCCCTGATAGGTGACATCCATTCTGTAGTATGACTATACGGTTCCGAAATGGGACTAATATCATTAATTTCCTCTATTCTGGCTTGAACATAAGGTGAAATTGCACGACGGTGGGCAATACTGATGGTTGTCTCATCCTGATTTGGATCTACTAAAGCTGTAGCTATATTAGCCAGTGCATCAGCTTGAGCATTTTTTGATCTTGGGACATAAGAAAATGTCAGTTCTGAAGGGAATTTCGCCATTAACTCTCTGACGTAATCATACAAAGGGATTAATTCGTATTTTCTGGTGGCATAATTCCCATTGACTTGTATGATTACCAGGTCTGAATCACCTTTCACCTTTTAAGTGATTCACTTGTGCTTGAAGTGCTAACTCCAAGCCTGTGATAAGAGCTTGGTATTCGGAATCATTATTGGTACCACCTTCCCACAATAAAAATGAATAAGGTAACACTGCCTTATCTGGAGAAATGAGCACAATTCCTAAACCAACTTTGTTGAATTTAGGATTTTCCATTTTCTTCCTTATTGGACTTCTGGAAGAACCATCAATATACATTTCCCATGTTTGAGGACTCTCTTGGATAGAGAATACTTCCTCATCAGGGAGTTCAATATCTGAAGACGTGTCTTCCATTGAAGGATGTTCATCCGGGAAATCAGCCAGAGCTTGGCCCTTAATTGCCTTTTGAGACACATACTGAATGTCAAACTACTGCAAAATAACTGCCCACCTTGCTAGACGTCCTGTAAGCATTGTAAGACTAAGGATGAATTTGAGCGGATTATTGAGAGATACCAATTGGACCTCGTGATGTTGCAGGTAGTGTCTCAGTTTCTGAACTGCAATGATTAATGCCAGGCAGCACTTCTCAATACTTGAATACCGGGTTTCTTCATCAAGAATAGTTCTACTGATATAGTAGAGGCTATTTTCATTCCCAACATCATTCATTTGATCGAGAAAGGCACCCAATGATCTCTCTAGAGCTGTCACATAGAGGATAAGTGGACTACCTTCAACAGGTGGCATGAGTACTGGTGGACTCAAGAGGTATTTCTTGAGAACATCAAATGCTTCTTGACATTCTTCAGTCCACTGGTAAGTGACTCCTTTCTTCAATAATTTGATAAAGGGTAAACTTTTTCCTGCCAAATTGGCGATGAAACGCCAAATATAAGCTAAGTGTCCTTGAAGTCCTCTTAATTCTTTCAAACTCTGAGGAGGTGACATACCAAGGATTGATTTGGTCTTCTCAGGATCGACTTCAATACCACTATGGCGTACACCAATGCCGAGAAATTTTCCTTGAGGGGCTCTAAAGGCTGTAGATTCCTCATCTTCTGGGGCCATTCGGATCTGATTATATCCATAATATCCATCCATGAAGGAAAGTACTTCATAGGCAGCCGTCACATCAATTAAGAGTTCGGTAATCGGAACTGGGAAATCATCTTTAGGACAATACCGATTAAGATCTCTAAAATCGATGCAAACCCTAATTTGTCCGTTCTTCTTCTTTACAGGGACAATATTAGCCAACCACTTGGGATACTGAACTTCTCTGATGATTTTTGATTTGATCAGCTTATCCACTTCAGCTTCAATTTTGGAAGCATAAGTTGGGTGTGTTCTTCTCGCGGCTTGCTTAAATCCTCGATTTTCTTTTGGTAAACCAAAATGATGAGTAGCAACATCAGGATCAACCCCAGGCATTTCTGTATAATTCCAATAAAAAATATCTTTATTTTTCTTTAGAAAATAAATATACATCTCTTGCTCTTCAAGGGTCATGGCCGCACTAATTAAAGTGGGGCGTGGATCATTCTCTGTACCCAGATTTACTTCTCTGAGTTCATCCATAGTGGTAGAGATACCTTCCTCAAATGCTGGAGGAGCATCTCTAAGATCTTCCTCTTCCTCTTCATCATGTGCTATTTCTTCCATTTCTACTTGCATAGTAGATGACAAAACGAAATTTTCATGATCAAAAGAGATGTCAAAATTTGCCCATTTTGAAGAAGAAGCTTCCATTTCCGACCCTATTGATGATAAATGGCCTTCTTTGGGAAATAAGGAGGAGATGATGGATTGAGAATCGACATCATTATTCACCTCTGATGTTGCTATAACTTCTTGTAGCTTGATTGGCGAAGTGTAGACTTGTTGGACTTCAACAGATGAAATGAAAACGTCACCACTTAGGCTTTCATCATTGTTTGGTAGGTTACCAATTTCTCCCATGTTGTGTGGCTCGATTTCCGTAATTGACATTATGGATCTTTCCATAAGAGTATTTTGATTTGGGCCTATTTTGTCAATTTGACTGATAGGTAACACATAATCTGTACTCACATGTATAAATGGATTTATTGGAATCTTCTCCAAACCATATGGAGCATTAACTTTGGTAATTTCCTTCATTGTAGATTTTTCTCTTCCCTTCATGTGATAAAATTCTGCCTCAATGTATTGAGACTCACATGTCTTGAACGGGGCCTTATCACTATACAATGTTCCAACTTGACCATTGAAACAGTATTTGAGTCATTGATGGTATGATGAAGGGATATCCGCATGCTGATATAGCTAGGGTCTTCCAAGAAAGACGTTGAAAGCTGAGTCTTGATCAACAATCATGAAATCCGAATTGGATACAAGATCTCCAAACTGAGTTCTGAGTGTAACTTCACCCAGTGGTTCTTGTTCATTTTTATCATATCCTTGTAACATCATGGTAGAAGGAGATAAATCAGATTCCGTGAGGCCCAATCGACGAAGTGTACGAATGGGCATGAGGTTGACTCCTGAACCATTGGCAATGAAATCTCTTCGGATATCTACACCATTGACTTTGCCAGATAAGTGCAATGGTTTTATGTGCCCATGCACAACATCATCTTCATCTTTATCAGTAAAAGATATCACTGCATGGCATTCTGCAGGATTATTCTCTATGTGATAGACTTCAGCTGCATCAATTTCAACTTCAAACTCCTGAGGACTTGACAAAGATTCGATGAGTGCTTCCCGAAGATCTATTGACAGATTCAAAGCATCCAAAATTGGTAACTTGGCTGGTACATGGGCCCAGTGTTTCAATATATCATACTTTTGATCTAAAGGTCTGTGTTTCCCAATAGGAATATGTGGTTTAAAAGGTACCTTGGAAGAAGATGCTTTGGAAGCTGATACATCTTGTATAGGGATAGAAGTTGGGAAAATCCTTGGTTTTGGGAGATTAGACCGATTAGATCCATTTACTTGCTGAGATAAAGAAGATGGAATTTTCAATCGGTCTTCCAAAATAATTGTGCCAAGACTGAGTTGACTATTGGAAGAAGAACTTGCTTGTTCTTTTTGAGCTCGCTGAAGGGCTCTACCACGAGTTTCTGCTGCATACACAGTGCTAGTAGGGGTAGAATTGGAGAAGTGGCTTCGGAAAGATCCACGTCTTCCCCTGTATCCTGAACCTCTAAAACTTCCTCAGATTCCCTTATTTGATACAGGGAATTTAGGCTCATCCAGACTGGAATATTGATCTGTTAATTAAATCATATTAACAGAACTGAAGATTAACTCTTCGTCTGATAAAGGCTCTGCCTGATTAGGCTGTTTAGGCTGTGCCGTTTGATGGGGCGGTGCACGTGGCTTTGAAGTAGATGGCATGAAATCTTCCAGAGTCAACGACAACTTAGGCCTCGATACATACTCATCTTCTTCTGATTCCTCATTCTTCTTTGAATTGCGCTGCCCTTTTGAAGATTTGTCTTTTGATGGAGGCTTCACTGCAGCTTTTGTAGGAGACACAATTGGCTTCTTCAATTGTTTTCGCAAAATGGCATGGGTCCGATTGATTGTCTTTCTAACCATCCAATCATCATATTTTTGCGCAGTTTTGCTTTTGACTTCCTACCACTTGCCTCCTTCCTCTTGATCTATAGTGGAAACACACACTACATGAGCTGAAGAACCCTTCAATTTGACTTGTCCCATGTCGACCATCTTTTGCAGGAGGTCTTTAAAGACAAAACACTCCTAGATGGGATGCCCCAACATTTGATGAAATGGACAATAATTGGGATGGTCTTCATCTCCTTCTTTGTTTGGCCTCTTGGGCACTGGTAACAGAACCAAATTATTTTCCAGAGCTGAAATGAAGTAACCAGGAACGTGCTCACTTAGAAAAGAGTATGTTTTACTCTTCATATCCTCAAATTGTTTTCGTCATTGATCTCTTTGATCATTTAGACGAAACGACCTTTATTGTTGGCGTTCAGGAGGTGGAGCCCTTTGAGAAGATGAAGGTTTTGAAGTAGAAATACGTACAGGTGCTTGTTTAAGCATAACTATTGCAGTTTCTGCTTTACCCATTCTCCTTCCTGGAGCTGATGGAATTACATGAGATTTAACCTTAGCCTGTATAAGGGAATCTTCAATCTGTTGAGGGATTGAAGTAAGGTCCCGAAACCCTCCTGTGTATTTCACAGGGATCAATGGCGTGCGTAATTTGTCATGCAAATCTGCCACACAGATCGGCAACAGTTTCTCCTAAGGGAGTACTAAACATAGGGAATACGTTAATCCCTTCCAACAAGCAATGAAATCAGAGACTCTTTAATTCTCCCTTTTCTTGCAGTTTGTAAGATCAAAATCTGTCGTTTTTGGCAAAGCTGAGCTGAACGGAAGAAGGAATTTTTGACGAAGATCCTCCCATCCGATGATTGATCGGGATTGCAAGCTTGTATACAAGACAAAATCTAGTCCTTGCAAGGTTCGCACGAAGCATCTGAGTTTCACTACTTCTTGCTTCTCTGGAGTTCCCATAATAGGATCACAACAAGACACGTAATGTGTCAACTGTTGTTCAGGGTCGCCTGATCCATTGAAAGTAGGGAAAACAGGGTTTCCAAAACTGGATGGAGGAGAAATTGAATCTACCCATTCAGGTTAAACTTTCTTTTCAGGTTGAACTTGCACCCATTTCCCTTCCATAGTTTCTAACCGAGCTGTTAATGACTCAATAGTAGTTATTAACTTTTGAGAAACATTAGGTTGAACTTGGTTTTGGGTAGGTGCAATGAATGGAGCTTGGACTGACGTGGTGGTTGGTGCCACAACTGATGGTAGTGCTACCAGCCGTTGTTGCATTTGACCCGTAGGATTAGACTTTTGAGGGTGTACTGATAAAGGAGGATATTCCTGATCCATCCCAGTAGTTACAACAAATTCCTTCGGCTGTCAGACTTCAGCATTCTTATGAAGAAGACTACTCTGAAGTAGTTCCACATTCAACCTTCTTAATTCTTTCATTTCTTCCTCTTGTTGTGCAAACCTTTGCTCTAATGAGAGCGACAGACCTTCTCTAGAGGAAGGATATGTAACCTGATTCTTTCCCTTCCCTTTGTTGGATACCTTTTGGAGGGAGGGATGTGGATTACCTAGGTTCTGATTAATCCTTTGATTTCGTGTACGTAGACCTTCTTCATTTGTATCGGTCTGTACATTTTCTTGAGCAGGACGCTCTTCACCTGAGTCCCCTGAGTGAGTCTCCTCTGATGGATTAGAAACAACGACATTGATGACATTGATTGATGCATAATTCATCGCATCTCTTCTATCAACATTTCTGTGATATTGTCTTCTTTCATGTCTTTGATGAGACTTTGCCTTTTGTTGATTGAATCATTTAGGAACTTCTTGACGAGCTATAACTTGGAGGGAATCTCCTGATAATTTGGCTCTTCGTTCCTCTTGGGTCTTCTTCCCCCATCGAGAAATGACCGACATTCTCTGGGGAGGGGATTGATGATTTGAAGGAGTCCCCAATCTCGAGAACTGGGGATGTTCCTACTGCTTCCGCTCAACTCCTCGAATCCCATTTGTTGACTCTGAGGGTTGGGTTTGAGAAGTTCCCTGTCTGATAAGCTGGGGTGGCTCTTGACATGCTATGTCTGAGATCTTCTTAAAAGATCTCTTGATCTTGAAAATCCTAGTTCGGAAATTAGATAGATGCATTAACCTGTATCCACTTTTATCACCTGGTTCAATAGACCGTTGGATGATTTACGAAACTTCTGTCATTTGATGACGTGTTTTCTCCATACGAGAGGCTTGTGCAATATTCTCGCCTACTTGATGTAGGAGCAATTCAAAAACTTCTTCTCTATATGCTTGATTTTGAGAGGAACTAGTTGAATCCTGTTCTTGAGCAGGCTTTTGATTATGAACAAAGCCCATTGACTGTGGCCGGCCATGGGAAATAACATTGCATGAGACTATTTTTGGCGGGCTTTGCTGACTGGAAAGCACTGTGAAATGTAGTGCTCCGTGAACACGCCATCCTCTGATATGAACATCAGATGGAGCATTGGAAATTAACTGATGCAATTTTCTTTGTGTGCCAAGGCATGAAAGTTGAAGGGTTCTCTGTTCCTTTTCAGCCTTCGGATACCGAGAGACTGACAGAGATGCCAAATCAATCTGACGTTGTAGCCCTTCTATTATCTTAAGATGATTTTTATATTCATCATAAGATAATACCTTCTTCTTCAATTGACAAAGATTTTTCCATATGTTGAGACGAATATCATGGATTCCATCATCCGTCAACATCTTTGGAATGTCGTACTAGGAGTTAGCCAAAGGCCAAAACATGACTGGTACCTCACCTTTTGCCAGTTTTTTCCCCATGTTCAGCATTTCCTCTTTATCATTAAATGAAGATCCTTCTACCTGTTTTCACCAGAGTTGGTGTCTCCTTGTTGCTTCATCGGATTCAACAAGATTGGTAGAGATATAATTGAACAAACTAGAAGACGCATGACTTAGGGGTGGTTTGGAGAATGACATACACCCTGGGATATCTTCTGATTGAGAAAGTATTTCACTTGATAGCAATAAAGCATCAGACATGACTGGTTTCGCATTTTCAAGTGCCTCAAGATAAGAGGGCTTTCTCGGCACTACATTGTCCATGGGAGTATTTTCCAGGCAATGTGAATCACTACTGTGGATAGGACTTTCGCAGTGAAATTCATCATCATGGGGAGGACCACCATAATGGGTTACAGCAAAAGATGAGATCTCTTGCTCCTTGTTCTTCTGACCACACAGAGGGTTCCTGTGGATCTCATCTTAAGAAGAAACTTCAAGATTGATAGAATTTTCATGAAGAAATCCTTCATGAGGAAGTTTCTGTTGAAGACCTTCAGAATTAATGTTCCTGTTATTGGGAACTGAGGGAGTAGAACCTTGAATTACAACAGATAAATGTCTGAGGGCTTCAATAACTCCAGCATCGAGCAAGGCCTTGTTAAAGATTGTCCGTTGATCTCCTGATTGTGCTTGGCAGATCTTTTTCTTAGATGCCTTCTTACTCGCTTTGGAAACCACTTGTTGACGAAAGTGGTTACTCTGAGCAGGTGTATGTGCTTGATCAGGAAATATGGTCAGGTCAGGCTGACGATCTTCACTCAAATCCAGTGTATGTGCCTGACTTGGTTGTCCGTATGATATGGGGGAGTATGCCCCATAACCCTCTTGGACTGGAACAGATGTGTGTGTCTGTTACAGAGTGAATCGTTGATGTGTCACTCCACTGCTAGGGATAGATTTATGTGTCTTTCTCTTAGATGCTGCTGAAGTTGTTATGATATCCTGGAAAGCATCCAGAATATGACCAGGAATTTGTTTCTGCTCTTTCACCATTGACAAAATATTTTTGGTGACTTTAGCCACCGGAACGGGGATATACGTCCATTCCGGGTTTGGAGTAGGTGTATGTGCCTGCTCCTGTCCTCCTTTTCCTGTCAGTGATTCCTGACAGTACTCAAGTGTGGAGGAAGAGAGTTGAGTCTGCCTCCTGTTTGTCGCCGGGGCTTTCCGACTGACTTCTCCATGCGCTACCAAGCGAGACTATTGGTAGGATTGATTAGTATTAGCATGTGTATGTGCCTACTGATTACACTAAGCCAAACGTGGTTGACGATATCCATCATATGTAGTCAGACAATCCTTCTGACTAACTGGTGATGCATAAGCAGGTGCATGTTCCTGCCTATAGTACTCCGCCGGAATTGTCTGGAAGGATTGGCTTGATGCTGCCAGACGAGTCTGCTGGACAACGGAATTAAAACGGACAGGTGTGTGTGCATGTTCGTTGTTCTCCACCAAGTTAGGTTGGTGGAATCCATCATATGTAGTCAGGCGAGCCTGTTGAATAACTGATGATGCATAAGCAGGTGCATGTTCCTGCCTATAGTACTCCGCCAGAATTGCCTGGCGGGATTGGCTTGATGCTTCCAGACGAGTCTCCTGGATAGCAGAATTAAAACGGACAGGTGTGTGTTCCTGTTCGTTGTTCGCCACCAAGTTAGTTTGGTGGAATCCATCATATGTAGTCAGGAGAGCCTGCTGACTAACTGATGATGCATAAACAGGTGCATGTTCCTGCCTATAGTACTCCGCCGGAATTTCTTGGCGGGATTGGCTTGATTCTGCCAGACGAGTCTGCTGGACAACGGAATTAAAACGAGCAGGTGTGTGTTCCTGTTCGTTGTTCGCCACCAAGTTAGGTTGGTGGAATCCATCATATGTAGTCAGGCGAGCCTGCTAACTAACTGATGATGCATAAGCAGGAGCATGTTCCTGCCTATAGTACACCACCGGAATTGCCTGGCGGGATTGGCATAATACTGCCAGACGAGTCTGCTTGACAGCGGAATTAAAACGGGCAGGTGTGTGTGCCTGCTCGTTGTTCGTCACCAAGTTAGGTTGGTGGAATCCATCATATGTAGTTAGGAGAGCCTGCTGACTAACTGATGATGCATAAGCAGGTGCATGTTCCTGCCTATAGTACTCCGCCGGATTTGCCTGGCGGGATTGTCTTGATGCTGCCATACGAGTCTGCTAGACAACAGAATTAAAATGGGCAGGTGTGTGTGCATGCTCATTGTTTTCCACCAAGTTAGGTTGGTGGAATTCTCCGGAGACGGCAGGGATGATAACCTGCCCATTGTTAACTGAATTCTGTCTCTGTCGGTTCATCTTGCCTGCTCGGGTTCGAAAACCTGAGCTGAATGCCTGGAGTCGGTACCCTCATCATGTTGAGGGCACACTACCGCACGATTCTGGAGGTGATTGTTTATGGGATCCCTCGGGAAGGACTCCTGTATTTTTGAATTAAGGCCCTGAGAGACCTGCTCATTCACTTCCTCAGAGTAAGGGAGTGAATGGAAATTGCGTTCCGGGGATAACGACATGAAGCGGTTGGAGACGGTAGTCAGCACCGCCTGCTTCTTGATCGCTGGCTCCGTTGTCCGGATGACCAGGTAGAGTTGTTAACTTGGAGGGATTGACGAGCGGCCTCCAGAGTTGGGATAGTACCGTTGCGACGGTACTCCTTAACCAGTGCATTAGAACCCCTGCGTTGAAGACGCTGAGTTGGTGATGTCATCCTCAGAGCGGACGACGTTCCAACAGGAGTAGCAGCATTGGTTTTCACAGCAGTAGACCTCACAGTATAGGTGTTTACAGCAGCAGTATTCACAGGGGTGAATTTAAGGAAATCCGTTTTGCAGAAGATCTTGAGAAAAGAGTGCATGTTCCATATAACAGACATAATCAAGATGAATCCGGCCACTGCATCTTTTGGATGAGCACATGTCAATGATTTCTTTGTTGGCCCAAGGGGCCAAACAAATAAGAAGAACATCACTTTAACTTGGTTAAGGATTCACATCGGGTTCACCATTTTTGTTTTGCATGGAATTCGTGGATGACTTCCTGGATGGGAGATTCAAACGTTCCGATCGGTTTCAATCAGGTTTGTTCGTAGAACCAGAAACATCCAATGCTTCCACATATATTTGGACCTACTTTACAAAGGTATGCGCTCATTAACTTGTGGGATAATGAGGCTTAGGAATTTTCATTGGTTGAGAGGATGGGAGGTCGGACTCATCACACCTTTTTGAGGGGAATTATTGTCTACTTCAGGACTCTCTTTATAGATTTAAGTTATGTTCGTGAATCCTTATTACATTACCAAGTATAAAATGTGCTTTCCTTCGGTTTTAACAATAAATTATTAAATATGAAAGAAATTTAGAGAATCTTTTATATGTATTCGATGTTCTTCATCAATAGAGAATCATCTGTATCTTTTTAGATATTCTTAGTCAATGGTATCCTTCAAAAACATTTATACAAGTCTCTTTGTCATTATGATGACTAGCCTGGTTTTAAAGCCACTTAGTGGGGCACTTGAAGTTTATCGTCATTCAGAAGGACATGGATTATTTCAAAGTTGGGATCGAACCCATAAATGGGCTACCTACGTATCCTTTGTTTTGGAAAAGGAATCAGAACCCACGTAGTTCGAGTAATGGAGTATGACGTTTATGATTGATGGCTCAAAGAAGGATGTCATAATTACTTTTACACTCTAAGCTCACGTGATTCATGATCGGTGTGAGAAACAAGTGGTATTGGTAATAAATTAGACAATTGTGCCATAAAAGATGCAATCATAAGAAATTGTTTGGGGCTTATGTATGTATGACTGCCCAGATAGATGAAGGTTTAGGATTCACTTTTAGGGAGAAAATCCATGAACAGGGTCCATAAAGGTATATGTGCTTAATGGAGATTTGATTACTCTATTCTTGGGGCTTACTCCTAAGGAGGATTCCCAAGTTAGGAGGGGACTTATGATTGGGTTTTACTTCTGAAAAGGAAACCCAAATCAAGGTTAAATTAGGACTGGTTAAAGAGAAATTAGGGGACTTGGGGCTTATTCCTGAAAAGGAAGCCCATGATTATAACTGGGACTTATTCCGGAAAAGGAAGCCCAGGTTAGGGGTTAAGGTTTGGGGCTTACTCCTGAGGAGGATACCCATATTTGAGATTGGGGCTTACTCCTAAGAAGGATGCCCAAATTAAGGGACTCGGGGCTTACTCCTAAGAAGGATGCCCATATTTGAGATTGGGGCTTACTCCTAAGAAGGATGCCCATATTAGAGGACTTAGGGCTTACTCCTAAGAAGGATGCCCAGATTAAAGGATTATGATTGGGACTTACTCCTGAGGAGGATGCCCAAGTTAAGGAATTAAGATTTGGGGCTTACTCCTGAGGAGGATGCCCATGTTTGGGAACTTTAAGAATTTGGGGCTTACTCCTGAGGAAGATGCCCAGATTAAAGGACTTATAACTGGGGATTATTCCTAAAAAAAGGAGACCTAGGTTAAGGATTCTCTTATCTTAAAGGATGAGGTTGAATGAATGAACTCTCAATTTTTGGTGACATAAAGATGTATAAATCACTATGTTTTGAGAGATATTCCACATAATTCCTTTCAAATAAGGAATTCAAATCAAGAAATCATGCCATAAATGGCTTTGAAGAGTATCTTGAAGACTAAATCTTGAATAGGATAGGTGAAATGGATTAAGAGGGGTAAAATGGGCAAGATGGGCACCCAAAAAGGTAGGGGCGCGCAAGTCTTGAAAGGCGTGCAAGTCTGGCGTGGGCGCGCAAGTATTGGGTGCGCAGGTATACCTGTGCGGCATGTGGGTAACTTGCGCGATTTTCAACCAACATAAAAAATACTTGAGCGACTCTTTATTAAACCCATTAGAATCTTCTTGAGGTTCTTCCAGAAAAGGGACGCGTAAATTCTATTGAAGGAATAAGGAGGCGCGCAAGTGTGGTCACTTCCCTTAAGGGATGACCACTCAGGCGCGCAAGTGTTGATGAGTTTCAACACTTAGGTCTTTCTCCTTCTCTTTAGATCTTCCATTATAGGTAAGAAATTACCTTAGAAGTGTTCCAGAAGCTTTGAAAAGAGACTTGGGCGTCGGGTGCTTCAATCCGAGTTTCTGGAAAAAGATCCTCTTGAATGGGGGGCCCACAGGGTCTATTTATAGGTAGGAGAAGACCCCGGGCGGTTACCGGGCGGTTATCACTTAGGGCGCGCAAGTCACTTGCGCGACCATGGTCATCGCGCAAGTGTACTTGCGCGACAGTGATATAACTTGCGCGGTGCAGCTGCTTTTGATCCTTTGTTCATGCCTTTGTCGATTTTTGATGATTTCTTCAAAGGATGAATCACTTTGAGCTCAGATATTCCCCTTTTCCGATCTTTAGATTCTGTGACGAAAGGAGGGTCAACAATGTTGTTATGGCCTGATACCAGGATGAAGAATATGATGTCGATGATGTTGTTCCTGAGACTCAGGGGAGAAGGATCAGAATTGATACAGTTGAGCCAAGAGACTGGACCTGTACTAGAGATTGTATTAATGATCCAATATACATTTTTTAGGTTTAAAATATGTCATCGATGATGATAGGGTGATTTCTCCTCCTAATCCACAAGTCCACGCTGAACCAGAATCTATTCCACCTATTCCCTCATTTGCACCTCTAGTATTAGAACTAGTGGCACCTATAGTTCATAGTGATTTTGTTACTAAATCTGATTTAGAGAAATTAATAAATGATATATTTGAGTGTATGATAGCCTCATTTGGATCAAATGTGAAGCCTCCACCTCTATAGGTATCATAGATACTGATGCAACAAATATTACAAGAATAGTAATCCAATAAATTGAACTGAATCTCATTAATACAGCATAAACCATTATTCTTCACAATACATTGTTGAGAGAAGAAATAATAAATATGAGTAATGAGTTAAAATTTTAACCGCATACTTAAAGACCTCCTTTATATGTGTTTCGGATGTTCTTTAGAATTTAGTAACTCATCTACTCAGTGTAGGCCTAAAGTAGTTGAAGGAAGATATTGGGAAAATAATGACTGGACCATCCAGTTCCATTGGTGGGAAATGCGTTGTTGCTGATTTGGACTCTTTCAAGGTTGTGATGAGAGATGAACTTCGAAAAATTTAGAGTGTTTCTGATAGAGAAACCATTGAAAATCTACATCAAAATATAGATCTTGTCTAAAATATGGTCAAAAAGTGCACAAATTATGCCTCTCCAGCCCAGAAAGAGATTCGGGAAATATGGGTAAGTATTTCACTAAGATTTATACCAAGAATGTTTTCATAAATAGCTTCATGTTTTGCGTAGAAAGTCTTATAATTCCTCTAGTCACAGAAGCATTCAAGAAGAAAGTCCTTCAATTGAAAGAGTATACACCTTTGCTGAGTAAATTTATGGACAATAAGGATGACTTCGAATAGGTGATCCAATATTGTGGTGAAATCATTAATGATTTCATTGATCCCCTTAAGCCTTATCAATATGTTTAGGACAATGAAATTGTGGTCCATCCAGCTAATTTAATTGGTAGTATCTGTCAACATACTACTCTAATGTCTGTCTCTTAGGCCCTTTCCATGATTTGACCAATCATCACAGAGAAAACACCAAGTCTATTGTTTTCAGAAAGGTAGCCTACACTTGTAACTACTATTCCTATAGGTGTTGCCCGGGCTGGTGCTATCTTTTGAAAAACACATTCCTCGACCTCTACCAAAACATCTCCTTCGTCCTCATATCCTTCAGACAATGGAAAAGCTGCTCATGATCCAGAACATTATTGATGGATTGTTTAATTTTGATAGGGATTTGGTCTTTTTTGTTTGTTTTGTACTTTTATGCCTCTTAATAGATATATTTATGGTGTCATTATTTTATGATATTTTCCCATATATTTTTTTCCATCAATCATTTTTTCCTAATCCCAAAAGGGGGAGAAAATAAGGCTTAAATTCTATATCTTAGTTGTAGTTTTCTATTTTAAGACACATGGCATGTACTCACCTCAATCCATTTATTGTTGGGGATCCTTGTTATAAAATTCAAAAAAGGAAAGACTTTCATCAGATTGGAAAATTACTTTCAGTGTAGTATGATATGTTAGGAAATTTCTATTATATATATTTTTTCATGTATGCCATAATTTGTGATTATCAAAAAGGGGGAGATTGTTAGACCCTCTATGATAATGTAGTTTTAATAATCACAAATAATTTCTATATACAGATTCTTCTCATTCTTTCTGTTTTAAAATCTCTCAGTAAATCAATTATGTCATGTAGAAAAATATACTCAAATAATTCAATAACCAATATTCATAAATAAATATGTTTAGAAGTGTGTTTATACATGTATTTTTGGATAACAAATAGTCTTGTATTGTTTTGTGTAAGACATACACTTCACAACATTTCATGATTCCCTGGCAAAGATGTTTTGTTCGACACACCGATGTTCGACACAATGATGTTCAACCCACTGATGTTTTTCCCACTGAAGTTGATAGAATTATGTCGACACACTGAAGAATATAGACCACTGTCGACACACCGATGTCGACACACCGGTGTTGACACACCGAAGTCGACACACCGGTGTCGACACACCGAATATGACACACCAAAGATGACACACCGATGTTGAAATAACGAAGTTGACACAATGATGTTTGACACACCGAAGTCGACAGACTGAAGTCAACACACCGAATTTGACACACCAAATTTGTCACATCGAAGTCGACACCCTGATGTTGACACATTGAAGATGACAGAATGAAGTTGACACACTGATGATGACTCATGAAATATGACATAGCAGAGATGACAGACTGATGTTACCAAAGTGAAGACGACAAACTGAAGATGACCCACTGGTAATCATTAATAACCCTTTCAATTTTATTATTTGAAATTTATTTCAAACATTCATATTTGCAAAAATTAATGATTTATGTAGGAAAATCTGTAGACAGTACAAGTTACATGTCCGTCAGAAAATATTTAGGCCTAGTAGACCTTGATGTATAAAAGAAATTCAATCCGAGCTTAAAAAGAGAAGGAGAAATAGAGATATAAATATTCACAAAGAGCCTAAATAAAATTATTAAATATTAACTGTGTGAACTCATAATATTGATAAAAGAGAACCATGAAGCTTGGGCTAACCAAAAAATTACCTACAAGAGCTTGCTGAACAACCTCAAAAAGAAGAGATGATCACTTTCACGACAAACATTAAAACTCTGTTATGAAGCCATCTTTCTAAAGAGGACTCTCTTATCATTTACTCAACACCTGTTGAATCCAGATCATTACTTCACAACACACATAGAATTATAAACCCTATTCTCTTTCATAAATATGTTGTATTCTTATCATTACTATTTTGAGTAGTGTGTATGTCTGTCTGAATCTCATACACTGTCTCCAGAACTAAACTGGAGGATAACAAAATATCTTCACTCTCAATCACTTGTTTCACTTCTACCAATGTAGAAATGTAGATGAGATCATGTTATATATTTTTATTTGTTTTTTCCCACTAATAATTGTGGTTGATGTCAACTTTGACCTTGACAGCCTGTGTGTTATTGTGAACCCTGATCCAGGGTGTGGATCAAAAGTTTATTAATATTAACTTCTTGGTGGTAGGTGATCACCATGTGAAGTGGAAAAAGTCTATTCTTGATACTGAACATCTTTTTTAATCCACTGTGCAATTTATCTTAGAATTTTTGTCTGTTATGTATTTCTGTCATTATGATAAATTGAACATTGAAAGGTATCAATTCAAGTGTTTATAACAATCTTGAATTAGTAGGTTTGTTTCAAATGATTAGCTAATATTAAGATTGAAAAATCTAATAACTAATCAATCTCCAGAGAACCAAATTAAACCTTCATGACTTTTATAAATTCACTACAAACTAAATTTGTATATATTTTCATAGGGGGATATTATTTGGTAAAGATAATTTTTTAAGAGAAATTTTTTTAGATACTCAATTCACCCCCCTCTTGAGTCATCTACTCCAACCAACCCCTTACAAATTCAACTCCTTCAACCAGGCCAATCATAAATAATGAAACTATTACTCATTCAACCTAGGTACCATCAGAATTTTTTTAATAAGAAATAAAATCATTAGAAAATATTAGGTAGTTATAATACCATGGAAATATTTACGGTAATATAAAAAATATTTTAATCTTGCTAGAATTAACCATTTTGAAAATAAGATAACATAAAATCACTTTATGCCCTAGATATTATGTAATGTAAAATATATCTATCTAACGTGGAGTTAACTTCACTCTACTTATCTATACATTCATATCGATCTAGATCTTTTCAAATGAATATAAAAAAATATGAAGAAAAATAATTTATTGGAAATCTAAATAAAATTAAATGATGTTCATGATAAAATATAAATAAAAACTATTTAAAATTTAC
The DNA here is from genome assembly GCA_963277665.1 of Viscum album. Lineage (NCBI taxonomy): Eukaryota > Viridiplantae > Streptophyta > Magnoliopsida > Santalales > Viscaceae > Viscum > Viscum album. Next base: position 33,858,491 of record OY728159.1, read on the forward strand.
TATTGCATATGAGTATTCCCTATAAAAAATATTTTGAAGAAAAAAACATCAATGAAGATATTAGAAGGTTGGTAGTTGAATTTGAGTCAAAATAATCTCGGTATACTTCCTATATTTCTATAAATAATGAAAACTATTTTTTTATTTCATTAAAATAAATTAAATAGTAATTTCAATAAACTACTCAAAATAAACAAATTTCATGATCCAACCATCATGGACTGAGTGCTCTTCCAAATAAAATAACAACAAAACATGAAATGATCACCAGTCTTAGAACCCTATTTATCACTCCATATAATCATTCAAAATTTTGGAAAACACTTAGACCCTTACATACAAACCCTTATTTATTGAAACCATTTTGTATCAAACTTTGAAAATAATCTATCAATATTTTCAATGTTTGTAACCCATTAATTTGAAGGAACCCATATATAAGAGTACAGATTTCTGCATTGTGACCCCTATATATGAAGTTACTAGTACATATGGGTATACTATTACACCTCACCCGTGTGTATATATAAAAAACATTATATATCATAGTATCCAACAATTATCTAATTTACCAATAAAATGGGGACCCCTACGTAGAGTGTACTCGTACATATGATTAATCCCATATAATCTAAGATTATATAATATTTTGAATATAAGGATTATCATTATATTTGGTTATACCAATAAATAATCATAAATCCTTAAAAATGAACTTTCTATATGATGGTTCTCATCTATAATAGTTAATTACAATGAAACCAACTCCATGTTGATTTTCAAATAAGAGGAGGACACTTACATATGGATGTAACCCTATATAAGAGTAAAAACATGAACATATTGAAAATTACATATCATTATACATGTTTTTAAGATTACCCATTCCACATTTTTATCCATATATTTTGTTACATGGATACAATTTCACACCCAAAATATGTGACCTCCACAACTCTTCTTAGAATATGATATATTCTAGTATTACCCAATGATCTAGAAACACAAATTTTCTAGTTTCCATAGATTCAATTCATATGTATGTATAATTTAAACCCAACCAGATAAAATCACATCCAACACACCGCTAAATACATTAGTAATTTATTATAACATGATTAAATTTCCCAATGCAACATAAATATCATTAGAAAACCAAATATTCATAATAATTTGATAAATGTTTTAAAATATTGAATTCATCATTTATAATTAATATATCCCGATATTATCACATAAATAAAAGTTGATCCACCGTTAATCTATTGTAATACACACCCACACACAAGAGACACCTCCAAGGATGTGAACCCATCGTAAAATCAATCCCTAGAGTCATTAGAGCCCCTAAAATCCCAAAAATATTCCATATTCTCATAATTTCCTCTACCCCAAGATCAAAAAATGAAATATTAACTAAAAAAAATTACCTATAAATTCTAAATACATTATAAACACTCCAAGATAATGCAAAATTATTTGATTTTAAAATTACCCTATGTTTGACACCATATATAATATGATGATTTGAGCTTTAAAAACCATGAAATATTATTTTTTTTTATAGTTGTGACATATACATTGAAATGGAATGTATGAATATATGAAACTGAAATATGAAAAATATATATAATGGACATCATGGTAATATATAGTGTTAAAAAATAAGGTTATCTTCCACTGATAATAATATGAACACTATGTGGTAGATATTTTGTGTAATAGTAAAGAATAAAACAATTACTATGGTTAAATTTACTAGCAAGGATACCACTATAAATGTTCACCACACTCCATGTAAGAAATACCAATGTTTTGTTTCCAACGATACATATATTTATTTACAAGATATATTATATTTTATTGATTTTTATTTTCTTTAACAGGGAAAAATATGAGTTTGGAGTCTGATTCATCTTCCACAATGTTTCTATCATATAGCTTGCACAGTGAATGTTCCCTATGTAGCACTCTAGCTTCTAAGCCAATTAAAATACCAGTTCTATAAATGTTGAAAAAACTAAAGATAATTGTCCAAATTAAGTCATGAATATGAATTTCTACCCTTATTGTTTGATGTATGCTTAAACCATCCCTGATTTATTTATAACCTACCATTGTGGGGGGGGGGGGGGTCATGCTGATCCACCATCCTTGAGTAGCCATAGTGTGAGAATTAATGATATGATAGATAAGGATACTATAAAATACTAAGACTCATTAGATGAATTAAGGAACCAATTTAGGCCACCAATGATGACACTTAAATCATTAGAACATGTATCAAATTATTATTTACATTGTGTCCATTTTTCTTAATGACCCTGATCACCCAAAAATCAACATGAAAAAAAAAATTCAGTTTACCACAATTTCGAGCACATGAAAATATTCCCCTAGAACCAAAAGTTCATAAAATATTTCATATCCCGCACTTACACACAAACACCAAGCCTCAGACATACCTGTTCCCCAGTGAATCATGCATAATATCCTTCATGTGAATAATGAAATTTTTAATTATTATTTACCCCAATAATTTTGTTTCAATAATTAAAGTAGTTAAAATATATCAAAAAAATTAATGAAAGTAAAATTATTCATATTATATTATTAATAATCTAATAATGTTAATTAGAATCATTTTTAATTATGTATTTGGTAAAAAAAATATTTGATGCATAAAAATTAATTTTTCTGCAAAAATAAATGATTTGGTACGGTGTTTTTCATTTTTCTATTAAATTAATTTCTACCCATTCATTAAATTTAATTTTGAAAAATGTTTTCTATATTTTTAATTATGAGGTAAATTGTTTTACACTGGACCCTTTAATTTTTTTCATTATGAATATTAACAATATTATGCTTTTATTAGCATAGTAAAGGTAAAATGGCTTAATAATGGTTTAAACTAATATGATAAGGATTAAAATTCATTAAAAAGATTAAATTTACTTCAATGGGATATTATATTTCATTAATAATAATTTAATTTCAATAAAATTACATTTTTTTCTATTTTTCAATGATTTTGATTTATATAATATTTATATATAAGATAATTTCAAAAATATCACTTTCTTACTTTTAATTAGAAAAATAATTTATGATAGGTATAATTTTTTTTGTTTTATGTTTTTTTAACATAAGATTTATTATTTTTATTTATTATTTTTTTGTGATGAAGTAATTACCTTTGATTCTTATGGAACACATACACATTGCTTGTGCAAGAAGTAAATAAATTTGTTAACCGGTATTAAATGCAGTAAAAGTAATATTTTTTTATGAGTTGTTGTTTCCTAGAAATGTTAAAGATAAATATATCACATAATATAATATTTAATTTTTTATATTTTAATTCCATATATTTAATGTCATTTCCAGATATAATTTTGGGATTAGTTAAAAAATTATAATGAATAATATTTCACATTAAATATATTTTTTTAATTTTTTTTAAAAAACAAAAAAATATATAAAGATTTATCAAAGGATTTTAAATGGTATAAAAGTTCAACCCTTAATCATTTTCGAAAAATTTTATATCATATATGTAAAATCATACCCATTAAATGTAAAAAACTCATTACCATGGTTATGATTAAAATTGGTTAATAAACATGTTAAACCCGACGATAATGATTAAAATGATATTTAAACTTATAAAAGTTTTATTGGATGATTTTTTAAAATTATTTATTCTTCAACATTGAATAAATTTCATTTTGATACAATTTTAATTATTTAGACACCTAATATATTACAATATTTCATTTATTTTCATAAAATGAAATTAATGATATACTATAATAAACAATATTTTATTGAATAACTTAAAATTTTAAAAAAACCAATATTATTACAAGATAATAGGATATAGTTTCATATATCATTTATTGTCCATTTTTGGTAACATTTCATTTTTTATGTTAACTTTATTAACCCTTAAATAGTAAAAAAATATTGATATCATAAAAATATTTCAAATGGTTAATGAAGGGGTAAAATAAAGAGATAAGCGTGAATTTTGTTCAAAAAATGGTCATATTTTTAGTTTTTGAGTGTTTTTATAACTATATTCATATTATACTATAATTATATCAATTTTATGCATTTTCCTAAAAAAAATTGATTAATATTAATTTAATACATTACCAAATTTCAAGAGTTTAATTTCCCTATCTTATATAAAGACACCCCTTCTCTCATTTCATTAAACTTACATGAAACATATATCTCAACTATAACCTACTCAATTATTTTATAAAATTATATATTCTGGAATTACAAAATTTTTATTTTTATATGACCTTACGAGGGGTCCTTAATCATGAATCTAAAAGAGGTGTACTAATAAAATGGTAATCATCTTATCTGACATCATTTAAAAAGTGTCATTATATAACTCCTACAAATATTTATTATACAGTATAAAATAATAAATATTCTTTAATAAAAATACCTAAATGATATTATGATTATGTTATAACCTTTATTCACCCTATACTCAATCAAATTGGAGGGGAAATTTTCAATTCTGTATATGTGTAGACTACCGCTTCCATATAGCAATATATTTTATTTTCAACCGACATATATAAGGGATTTTTATTTGGATATGTTTAATTTTTATATATGATATATATGATATAATTATTCTTCTAGTGTTATTATTTCATATCATCCTTACCTTTCCATATATTGGAAATCAATATGGTCTCATGTTTATACATAAGGAAAACCACCTCTAAAAAGTGATGTTATTCATTATTAGTTTTTACTTTAAATGGATGTTTATAAGAATACAAATAATAAATATAAATTATATATATATTATATAATAATGATTCATTAAATTTTATTTTTTAACCATTTTTGTTCCATCCATCGAAAAGGGGTTGTTTCCATTATGTATTTGTACAACCTATTGTCTATACGAACAATGTATGTTATTTTTTGATCAATAAATTTCATGGGTAACTATATATATAAGGAATATATATTATATTTATATCATTATTAAAATTATGTATATCATGGAACCATGAGCATCATAGAAGGCCTGCGACTGTCGAGCTGAAACATGCAAGAGAAACAAAGCAGTTATAAACTATAACTATTATTTTAAGAAATAATTGTTAATAATGGGTGATACCATGTTATAAATATACATATATTTAATGTTATATATAATTACAATTATAAAATGAATTTATATTAAATCAATATATATTTTATAGGATGTTTTAATGCATATGATGAAATGCAAGACTAGAGGTAAGGGTTATATGTTTTAATCCCATTTTAATTATGATAGTTTATTATTATATATATAGTGTAGAAATTATATTATCCTTATATAAAAAATGTCTTTAATTTTTATTATCCATCAGTTATTTCTATTAATTTTTTTATTTTTGTATAATCTTTCTCTCTTTTTTATATTGAATGTTTAAAAAAAATAGGAAAATGCATTCTTATTCTTCTTCTTTTGGTAAAAATAAATTTATTCCACATATGTGTTTTGTAAATGATTTAATAAATTTTTTTATATATTATAAAATTATTTATTAAATTTATTATTAATATTTTTTTTCTTTTCAAAAAAAGTATGAAAGAAAATATTTTTGTCTATTTCATATTGTGGTATTTTTTACCAATGGTGTGAAACACGTATTTATATTAATGTTATAACCAGGAACAGAGTTTTCCATCAGCATGAACACTCAATACATTTTAGTTTACAATTAAAATTTTAATGTATTTTTCAACAAAAACGTTTACATATTAATTGGGGAAAAAATTGTAAATTAAATATATTATTTCTGAATGAAAGGGATGTTTTCCTCCAGAAATATTCTGGTGATATTTTAAAGGTGCTATCACTCTATGATAAAAACCATGTGATATTATTTATGATTTTTTATGATATTATACAATTAACTAATAATTATTCTCATCATTTATTGGTTATGATAATGGTCATGATATTTTTATAAAAAACTATCAAATCCCATGGGTTATACTATAATGAATGGATAAAATTTTTATAAACACATTTCTTTTCTAAATGTTATTCATTTATTAAATAATGAATGTTATATGAACCTATCTCAAACCTATATATTGTTTTAGTTATGTTATAGATGTGACCACAATTATTTATCCATTTAATTTATTTTGTAAATATTTAAAATATATGAGAAATGTATGGGAAATGAGTTTATGAAGTTTATCTAATACGGGAAATAGGTGAATGCACCTCATTAACTATTGAAAATTTGTGTTCATGAATGATCTGTTATGATATGTGAAATTTGAATTGATTCTTTTTCCACTATGCTTTTATTGTCACTATATATTAACTTGACATATCAAACAATATACATGCTTATGATGGTTCCACAATATTTGTGACATGTACTTTTGATTATGATCTAAATCTATGGATCATGGTTTAATAATGATGGTTTTCCACTCCTATAATTCATTTTTTTAATTTTAATTTTTTCCTTGAATGATTGTTATGATTTATGAAATATTGTGTATGAATTTTTAATTTATTTTCATGATATCATTCCCTTGGTTTATATTCTTTTATAGGTTCCTCGATTTATTTATCCCATATCTACCCTTGCTATGTATCTTAAACCTCCATTTTTTATATTTACTTTCATTAGGTTATGTAGAATGTATTTATATATGGAAGGTGAATGAGGGTATCAATTGAGAATAATATCATGGGAAATGAAAATGAATGTACAATAATAAGATAATAAATTATATATATTTCTAAGACACTAAAATGTATGGTTATGGTGTGGATTGTACTATTAATAATCTAATATTAATCTATAGATAAATTATATTTATGTCTAATATGTTTGTGTTTCAATAGATTGTATAAGAGTATGGTTGAGACAATATTTGGAGGTTAATAATAGAGAAAATTTGAGAAAACATTCTATAAATGGAAAAGTATATGATACAATTTTAATATTTTGGTAAGAGATATATTATATATATTTCCTCCCATTAAATAATTATTTATACCTATAATTGGATGTTGTTTGGGAATAGATCAATCTAGGGGTAATAATCCCGAAATGAGTTAGTAAATGTATATTGAAGTAAAAATTCTATGGCAGAGTGAATGTTCCCTTAATTCACACCTATTTCGACACTCCTATAGGATATGATTGGTATAACTCATGTTTTCCTTATGAAAAACATTAAATGATTTGAATAACCGATAACCATAGATGTCATGGTTTAACCTAAGGTGTCAAATATTGAAAATAAGGTATCATGACTTATAAATACAAATAATATTTTTAATGATAATATTATTCATCACTATGACAATTTTTTCTCGCATTATAAATTTTTTTATTTCATTAAATGGTTTCATCCCTGATGATTCATGTTAATACTGAAGGTGATAAACAACAGTATAATAGCCTTCATGATACACCAAATGAAATGGGAATAGGAAGGAAAAAACTTAGGATTATTGATAAAATTATACCTCATTGTATTATAATAATCCCAACATGTGTGGGTTTTTGGACACACATCTTAATGAAAATAATGGAGTTTCAAGAATATCATCGAGGGAAAAATTTTATCTTCTAATATATCAATTATGGGGGAAGATGTGTTATGGAAAATGTCTTAGAGGAACAAGAAGATGTTTTATGAGTGGAATGGAAGGTAATATTTCAATTAGATTCCATAGAAAAATCAAATCATTGACGGGGGAAATAAAATTCATCATAAGGTGCCACTTATAGTAATATATCTTATGTGTGTTGAATATAGATTTATCTAGGACAAATCCATAATCTATTAGTTAACTCTTCAAAAAAGGAAATACATAACCAGTGACCATCATTTATGATACAAGATTAAAGTGTTTTATGGGTATTTATGAATTATACCGTATAAGTGATATATCATTGATTTTCCATTTATAAGATTCATGAATCATCTAAGGATTATTCAATAATCTTAATTCCTTAAATTTTTCAAAAATAAGTTGAAAGGTATGGATAACCAAAAAAAATTAGTTAGTGTTAAGGTGATAACAATTAGTTGGGACAAATAGATCATTGAAATTGATGATGTAAATAAGACGGTAATGGTATCCTTGAAATTACAGAGTGGTTAATGAGATCTATGATAATGATTGTTAATTTTTTGTAATTTTATAAAATATTTAATAATCTATGATTTTATTTGAGGAGTAAAGATTTTGCCAATTTTTGAAAATATATATATTTTCTTGTGGGGTAAAACTAAGAGTTATGGGTTCCATCAAGGGTATGTATGTATGAGGTTCATTATATTTAAAAGGTATATATAGACCATTTTAGGTTTTATAAGAATTTATTTTGACTTAACATGATAAGTTTTCGTAGTTTTAGGAAGAATACAATATTTAGTTTTATATAAACCCTTCTGTTAGTATAAGATTTTATGTTAGGTTAATTATGGTTTATTGGATAGTGGGATATATACAATCACGATGTTTTAAAATTGACACCTTGATAAGGACATATTTTTCATAGATATTAATGGGTCATGTTATGGATTCTCTTTCATGAGAGAATAAAAATTCAAAAAAACTATATTTTGATGAAGTTAACTATATTATAATATTATATAGTGATTTATCATTGTGATTAAGGAAATTTTGGTTTATTATTCATTTTTTTGATGTATAGGTTCCCCATAGGTTTAACATGTTTTTTAACATGAAATTTTATTTCAGAATAATGTAGTCAAATTTTTGGTGACTAAGTTTAAATGTATCAACATTCATGTTAAAATATTATTTAATTTTGATATTATTTAGTTTAATTTAGATGTAGGGTTAATTATTTTTAAAATAATCTAAGTTAATGTCTGGGTGTTATTATGTAAATTTTCAAGTAAATAATATTATTTATTTATATCATGGTTTACACATTTTGAATATTATCCTACCATTAGGTAATTATTTTAGTTTTGGATAAATTTTATATATAAGAGGAATATAATAATAATTTTTTTGGATTATTTTACCTGTTAATAGTTAATTTTATTTTTATGTGAAAGAACAATTAATCATGGATTCTCATTTTCAGAGAAAAAGATATTGTTGTGGTGGAAATTTATTAAAAGATTAAATTCCTACTATAATGCAAGTATATTTCTATATTCTTTTATTTTAGATAGAAATTTAGTGATTAAATTCTAACAATAATATACTGAAATAATATTTCTGTCCTACTACATTCAAATCTGATGAATTGAAGACATTTTTCATTCCCCATTCATTTATAGTTTTTAGTCAATAAATTTATCATGATTATTAACTTTCTTATGATAAATGTTTTTTTCTCCCTCTATCATTATTTTTATATCACATTTTACCTATAATTTCAGACATTAAATTTCAACTAATGTTATCTTATTTAGAAACATAGTTATGTGTTATTCTGTATAACCTTTTTTTTTCCTATTCCCACATTTCAATATGATGTTCTATTCTCCATTTTCATGATGGTGGATTTCAATAAAGTAATGTTCAAATATAAAAACAATAATTATAGATCATCAGATCATATTGAAAAGGATAAATTTTTTGAAAATAGGTATAATGTAACAATATTAGATTTCAAAATAAAACTACGTTTGATAACAAATATAACATGTGACATCAGGCTCTAATGAACCATGAAATATTAGTTTTGTATAGACATTATAACATTATCAGTGAATTGAAAGGTATGAATATAATAGACAAAATTATGAAATAATAAATAATCTTCATAATAAATAAAAATTTATGGATAAATTCATAGGAAATAAACCCTTAATTTTTACAAAAGGCATTTTATTTTACAAAAAATCTTTTATGTCCTACTGGTTTGAATTTTCCTTTGTGAGTGAATCTTATAATTAATTTCAAGAAAATTTATAATATATTAATCTATAAAATTAATAACATATTATAATCATCATATAATAAATATATTGGATCAATTTTTTTATTTTTCTATTAATATTAATTTTATAGGGAATAGTAAGAAATATAGATTTTTATTGAAAATTGTACATTTTCAATAATTAGAAAATATATCTTAATTTATAAAATTATTTAAAAGTTACATTAGTTCTCCAATATTAGGAATAATTTATTTATTTTTATTGAAATCAATTTTAGTTGAAATAATTGTATAAAAATATTTATATATGTAAAGGCGTTTTCTTAGAAAAACAATTTTTCATTACTTTTTACTTATATAATGAAATTTAATTTCTCCCCTTATTTAAATTTAATAATAAAAATTGCATTCTATATTTTTAATCAGTATTTTTAATTTGATAAATCATACCCTTTTATTTTTTCTATAATGAATAGGGGCCATAATATATTTTAATTAACAAGTTAAAGGTAAAAATGGTTACTTAGAGTTAAAACTATTGTGATAATGGTAAAAATTTAATAAAAAAATACATTTACATCATTTTATAAGTATATTTTTTCCATAATCATAATAATTTTAAAAATTATTTTCATTTTTATATGAATATTATTTTAACATTTATATTATTTAAGTAATAGATAATGACAAAAATATCACTATTGGGTTTAGTATCTTTAATATTTTTTGACAGGGAAAATAATTATTCTGGGATCTAAATTATAATTCTAAATATTTATTAATATTTTTTAATAAAATGATTTATTTAATTATTAATCATGAAATAATTACCTTAAATTCTTATGAAATTGTGATATGGTGTTGGTGCAAGTAGTATGACAATCAGGTAAATGTTTTTCAAACACTGATAGTGACATTATATGTGTTGAATATGTATCTCAATAATTGTTTAGAATAATATTACACAATATATATATTTTGAAAAAATATATTGTAATTCAATTTCATTCATGTTGTCTTGAATGTCAAATTATGTTAATAGTCTATAAAATTACATGAATAATATTTTATGGTAAATATATTTTATTAAATTTTATAAAAATAATAATAATATTTGAATTTTGAAATTAGGAAGAGAAATAGATTAAAATCTAATCCTTTTTTCAATAGGGATTTAGTATTTAACTAATATGATAAATTATAACACATTAATATTATAAAATTCATTGTCATTTTAAGGATTCAAATTGGTTATATAATGGTTTGACCAAAATATATGATTTAAAATGTTATCTAAACTTAAAATTTTTTAATTGTATTCTTATATGAAGACTATATATTTCTTATATTTTAATCCATTATATTTTGGGAATAATTATAAATTATTTATACACATATTATATTAAAATATTTTATATAATCCCAAAAATGGCATTAATGTTATTTTTTAACATAAAATATTTTATTAAACAATTTAAAATTCATAAAAATGATATTGTTTTAAATGTTTATGGGATATGGTTTTAAAAATAAACCATTGAACATTTATTGGTAAATTTTATATTTATGTTATCTTTCTTTATCCCTAATGAGTAAAAGCTATTGATATCATGGTAATTGTAAAAAGTTTTAACAGAGTATTAAACCTAAGATATAATGGTCAAAAAATAACTAAAAAATGTCAAAATTTTATTAAATGTGGGTAAATCACCTCACACTAATTTATATTCTAATTATAATTTTTTTATCATTTTTCTATTGAAATTTTGTAACAATAATTTATTACATTATATAATTACAACTGTGTCTTTTCCCTCCATTATAAAAGGGAATTGCTTATCTCTTTTATGTAAACCTTCTTGAGACATCTAGATCGACCAAAACATACCAAATTATTTTATAAAATTACATAATCAAAATATATAGTTTATGGTATTCTTAATTCGCTATTTAATGTGTCTTTAAGAATGTATCTAAGAGAGGTCAATTGAAGAATATGTAATTGTCTTATCTGAAATATATACAATTATTTCTCCTTTTGTATCCTCTAGTTATTTAGTATCAATTATCAAATTAAAACATAATTATTATGAATATATTTATATTTTATTAATATTTTTTAGTAAATATTATCCACTGTATACTCCATCAAATAGGATGTGATATTATCACCCGTGCATAAGTGTAGACAACTATGTTCATGTAGTGATACAACTATTTTTTCACATCTTTATGGGATGGTTATTATGACGGGTTTAATATTTATTTATTTCATAAATTACATAATTATTATTATATATTTAAAATATCATATATTCCAAATTACCTAACCATCATTTATAAATTCTTAACATGTCTTGTGCGTAAATCGTTTCTACAGCCACCATGAAGGTATGGAATTCTTTTTTCATTTCTACTTTACAAGGATAGTAATAATTATTGAATAAATTAATATATGTGATAATAAATATTTAATAATGATTATACAATGGTGAATTATTATTCACCTTTCCTTATTTTCTTCTATCAATAGTGAAGACAATATTACTTTATACATACAACCAAACATCTCCCTGAATGAAGTAATTCATTTTTATATATATACCTTTTATGAATAAATTTAATTATTTATTTATAATGAATATATATATACACATATATCAAAAATTTATATCTTGATTAATATTAAATTTATTAATTAATAATTATCATTATTTATGTATGAGGAATGTCCAACTGAAATGTTTCTGATAATTTAAGTAGTTATCACCGAGAATAGTTATATTAATAACAAATGTTTAATAAATTGGTGATAAGTGGAGGGTAAGGAAATGCTTATGTGCTCTAAAATGATGGTTCTCTGATGATTTTCAGGATCACGATCTATAGAAAATTAATTGATCTATTTCCTCGACACTGAAGATGTTTCTGTTCCTCCCTTGAAGGTAGTGGTTTCAGGGTGTAGTGTTATCTCGGATCCTATGGCCATTGTGAAAGATGATGCGAGGAACCCTAAGTGAAAATTCATGGGTTTTGCTTCCTGAAATAAGATTTTTCTCTAATACACTTCTTGAATCTGCTTCCTTGCATAATCGGATTACCAAGAATGAACCTAATTCATTTTTTGAAGCGAGTCTATAGATTTTAGCAGCCCTCTTTGAATAATGTATGTTATCACTAATTTCCAAGATTTCAGGTACTCAAGGTGATACAACATTATGGACAGATGAGTTGAGGGATCTTCTATCTAAGAGTTGTGCTTTCCATGATTGGCGCCAAATCTTAGTTGGGAGAGGTAATTATTATATTGTATTCCCCTAAAAGGAACATCGGAATGTGGCCTAGTGTTTTGGACCAGTTCCCTTGAAACATGGATACATCATGGTTCAATAGTGGGATCCGATAACAAATCCTTTTTTTAATCAAGAATTTGTCCATGAAAAATTTGTTCTGAATTAGGGGTCTTAATTGGGGTTTCTGGCTACATTCAGTAATGTAAGAGGTTTCATCTATTATAGCCTCTCCGGTCAAGGTTTATAAATAAAAGGAGTGACCTACAAATGGTCACTTTACTCATGTGTTAGTAGAGTTGGATTTAGCATATGTTTTGATTGATACAATATTTCTTGTTATGGGTGGCATTAAGTTGGAATTTTCATTTCAATATAAGTGGTTACCTAGATTTTATATGTCTTGTTTATGCGTTGGCCATTCTCATGAAGAATGCTTCATGAATCATAATTGCTCTATTTGTAATACCTTGGAAAATGCCTCTGATCAGTTCAGGATGAACCAATCAAGTGATGATCCTAATCATAGTAATCAAGTTTTCCGGAGAATGTATCCTCATGTTGGTCCCTCCTCTTTTGTTGAGGCTATCATTCAAGGCATGTCAATGGCATCTAATGAATTGTCAGAAGATCTATTGTAGGATTTGACTCAGCACCTAGTTGGTTCTACTGCTACACTCTTTAATGGTGGATCTTTGCAGCAGACTATCATTGGTTTCTCTAGGGGTATGGAGAAGGGACATTAGGGCAATTTGGATGATGAGTAGGACAAGAATCAATCTGAGGATGAGGCTATAATCTATGATGAAGTCACTCGTGAGATGGATCATGTTTCACTGGATTCTTCATGAAGGAAGGGTAAGATGAAGGTTTTCAATGCTAGTGGATTTTAGTTGATGGAATGGATGAAACTGAGGGCCCTTTTCCATCTTTCCATGAGGAGCATGTGGCCAAGGTCGATGTTCGGATGGAATGAGCTCCATCCATAGTGGACAATGTCCCTATTGTAGCTGCGAAAAATACCTACTTTTATGCTCAGTAGGTGCGGGATGGGTTAATGGCAAGATCTTCTACTCTTGAAGAGGTTGGTTATGATCATGGTGTACAAGGAGGTGTGGGTTTGACTGGATTTGGTTAAACTGGTCTGTAGGGTGGTGTTCCTACTATGAATAACTCCTCCCTTGATAATTTTTAAGGTACTGGTACCTACAATGATTCTTTGGCTAGTCATGGAGTTATATATGACATTTTACAGTCTCCTCCTACGGTTGAGTATCAAGGGGAGTTCTCTTAGGCGGTTGCTATCACAAATGGTGTTGTACTCGGACAAGATAAGACAACTGTTAACTTCTTCTCAATTATAGAGTTGACTAACTATCATGAGTTTGATATGCTTATTCATGAAGGTCTCAATAGTGCAGGATGTAGTAATAGAAAGAGATTTTTTTCAACACGTACTTATATTGATGGATCTAAATCACCAATGGAGATAGACCAACCTGTCCAAGTTGTTATATAACCCTCTAGTATGGATGTGCAAGGATCCAAAGATGTGCATGCACAAACTTCCATTGCATAAGCTGTCTGGGAAGATTTATTATCCCTTATGGAGGTTGGGCCTCACTCTATTGCTGCACGTGAAGAAACTCCTCATGGAGATGCTCTCCCGGATGATATCTTAACCTCTAATGAGGTTGTGAATGACTTCAAAAATTCCCATGAACAAGTTCCTAATGATTTTACTACCTTTCCAACTATGGAGGATCTAGTGAAGGATGAGGAATTAAATTTTCTAAATATAAGGTAATGGGGAAGAGGGCGTTATCCATCCAATCGAGGAGGATCTAAAAATTTGGTTCAGCCCCGGAAGAGGAGATATCTGAGTTTAATGTTCATGTTTTTTCTGAATGAGTTTGTTTTAGTGTGGTTCTTCACATGTTAACATTTCCTCCAAACATTTTTGTTATTTTTCACTTTTTTAATAAATTTTGGAGCCATGGGTCTCGGTTTATGAACCCATGGCTAAGCCGTTCGGGTAAATGGGTGATAAGTTGTTATAAGAAAATAATATATGTTATGTTATATATATTTATATTTTAGGAATATATGTAATATATATATATGTGGATATATATATATGTATATATATATATGTAATATATAGGAGGTTTCAATACATATTAATAAATACAAGCCTTAATGTGGGGGATTTATGTTTCAATAGCATTTTAATCAGGATTGTTTTATCTTCCATTTCTATTAAAGACATTATATCATACTAATTTTGAATGTAAATTTATTTTACTTCACCTTGGATATAAATTTTTATTGTATTATCACTTTATTCTTCCATTAATTACTTGAAATGGCTTAAAGTATATGAAAACATTGACTTATTCCTCCTCTTTTTCTCAGAAAACCATTTTCTCCCATATCCTTGTTTTGAGAATGTTTTTATGATTTTATATATTAATCATTGAATTATTAATACACTTATATTTATTTATTAATATTTTTAAAAAAAAATTAAAAATTATATACTTTTCTTTTTCTAAATTATATACTTTTTTAAATGGTGTGAACAGAATAATTATTTTAATGACTATGAAATGAAATAAAATTATTTCCATCATGAACACTAAATGTTTTGAAACATCCATTACATGTTTCCATGTTTATTTTGAAATAAGTTTTTCCCATAAAACTTTATTAATATTTTTATTTTAAATAGGTGATTTCAAAGTGAACGAGGTATTTTCCTTCGGAAATATTCTAGTAATTTTTTAGAAAAATTATCATTTATGAAAAAATATTTTAATGTTACTTTCATTTTTATTCAAACATGATTCACTAATTCCATTATTAATCTATATCTATATGATTCATGGTTATGATTATGATATGTTTACAAAAATAATTCATTTCCTGCAAGTTACTCTATGATGGAATGATTAGCAATGTATGAAACCGATTTCTTTTCTATGAGTTATGGTTTGATGAAATGATGGTCATTTTATGGTCTTGTGGTACACATATACATGGTATACTTTATCTAATTCGTAGAACTATATTTATATATCCCTTTAAAAAATAGGGGAAATATTTATATATTCGGAGGTAATTATGAGAAATGAGTTCATATTCAAGGTCTACTATAGGGAAATAGGTAGGGATGTATGATTCACTATAGGGAACATGTGGTGAGGTTTGATTTGGTATGATATGTGAAAAATGTGTTGATTCCAAGTCCACAAATATTTTATTTTATTAGTATTTGACCATGAAAAATAAAATATATTTTATTCTTATAATGTTGCCACACCATTTATGCCATGTTATTTTGATTATGATCTGAACTTATGGTTAAAAGATTATTATTTTTTGATTTCTCACTTTTTTATTCATGTTTATTAAAATCATATAGTTTTATTTATTTAATTTTGTTTCTAATCTATTAAATATTGGGTATGAAATTTCTTTTCTATGTTGTTGATCTCATACACTAATACATATATTATTCTTTTTTTTGATCATCGATTAATTTCCACCATGTTTACCCGTTCTGAGCATATAATATCACTGTTTCTGTTGTTTAATTTTCCAATGTTATAAAGAATTTATTTATGTATGGTATGTCAGGAAATCCATGAAATAGAGAGAATATTATGGGATATGATTAAAAATGTAGAAATATAAATTTTTATCTATCTAGTTTCCAAATATGCTAATCCTTTACATTTTTTATGTGGATCATAGTGATTATTTAGTTTCATTTATAAATATGTTATATTTATATATGAAATGTTTGAGACTTTATAGTAGTTACAAAAGAGTGGTTTAGAAAATCATTGGATATTATGATTGGATAAATTTGGCGAAATCCCAAGGGGCAATCAATTTTTTTGGATAACTACTTAATGTTATGGAATGATATATATTATATGGTTTTCCAAGTTTTTCATCCATTTCGAGAAACTACAGATTGACATGGTTTTTACTCATATGAGTATAATGGTAATTGTATCTAAAAGAGTTGGTAGATTTATATCTCAACCATCATTTTAGTGCAGAGTGAGTGTTCCCATACTACACACATGGTTTGATACTCCCTTTAAATATTCAATAGTCAACTCAGATATTATTTATGAACCATTTTGATAGATCTGAATAGATTATAACCATGGATAACCTAGGTTAGACATCATGATTGATATAATAAAAATACATTTTCATGATTTATACATCATATGAATGATTTTTCATCATTATATGATTCCAAATTATGACTGTTATTAATCACACTGTTTTTTTAAATGATCCAAATCATGAAAATTTGTGTTAACACGAAATGTGATAGATAATGGAATTATTTTACCTATCAGAAACCAAATAAAAAAGGATTTAAAATTATAAACAACATGACTATTCCGAATAAACTAAATTGTAATATGATTAAAAATATCAACAATTTTGAGATTTCTTACACACCTAAGAAGAGTAAAATATGGTTTCACATTGTCTATTGGGGGAAAAGTATTTTACATCCTACATTTAAATTATATTGGATGAATAACTCAATGAAATTTATTTAAGTAACAATATGATGTATTATTTTTTTAATTTAGGGGAGTATATAATGTAATTTTGAAGGAAAAAATAAAAAAAATGGATGGAAATCAAATTTATCTTAAGGTACCATTTCACATTTAATGTATTATGTGCTGGTAATATAGGCATTATAATATTAAATTACATAATGTATGGTTAAAATACTATAAAAAGGCAGGATGTATGTTATGTTAACAATTTAAGTGAATTAATTGAAGTGTTTATATATTTGGATTCTATAATTATGTGGTATAAGAGTTATACTCATGATATTATATTTATAGAAATCATGAAACATCTAAATATTCTTCCATGATGGTTTTTATTTAAGGAATTGAAAATGATTATTGAATGGTATCAATAACCATGAAAATTTATTTATTGGTTAGTTAATAATTATTACATTTTATAAAAAGATGTTTGACATTCATTTTGTATGTGGGATAATATTGGTTATGTCACGACCCGTCCCAGGGGCCCGTGCCGTGAATACCCCAAGCCCACCTTCCCTAGGCCAGGGGCTGGCGACTAGCACCAAGGCGTAAATCCCGGAAAAATGGAATACATTGCCTTGGAAAAGTAAACAAGCACCACAGAGTAAGCAAGCGGACATGTAAACACTAAGTAAAAACGGTAACAAGCTGCGCTGAAAGTAAAGGGTGCCGGAAATACAAGCCCAACTGTAAAGTCCAACTGAAAGGGGAAAACAACAACTAAAAAGAAAAGCCGTAGCGTCGAGCCATCCTCTGGAAGTCCCACCTGAAGGGTGGGTACAGATAGCCTCTACTGCTCCTTGGGTCCACCTGACTGCTCTGAGTACGACCCACCCAGTGGTCCACCTCCTAGTACCGTCCTACACCGCAAGCCTCCACCACGATCAGCACTGTCTGTCGTCTGCAACCAACACAACGTAGTGCGGGCATAGCCCGTGCAGGGGTGTGTATAAGCTACTCAGTAGGGACACCGAGACCCCCGAAGGTCTCTCAAAATCCAAAAAGGATAAACCACAATGGAAATTTACAATCACGAAGTAACAACCGACCCTTCTTAGGTATATGCCCATACATATACCTAAGTCATAAATTCCCGTTCGGCTCCAACATCAGAGCCCATGGACAACCGAGTCCACACAGAAAAGCAAAACGTAAACCCACACAGGATAGCACAACACAATCCACGAAGGAGAGCAAAAGTAATCCTCATAGGATATCTTAACAAAATCCACAAATAGAGTAAACAGTAAATCCACACAGGATAGCTCAACACAATCCAAAAAGAAGAATAACATAGGATTCAGCTCAAATGGGTATACTTTTTCGGATGACGATAAAGATGATCACTGATCCATCAAAGTCGTCGGACCCACAATGGATCGATAGGTACTGACCCCCGCAATGACCCACACATGATCGATAGTTAACAATCCCCTGCAAAGACCCACACAGGATCGGGCCCACATAGGACCTGTAGGCGCTGGCTCACACAGAACCGATGAGCGCTGACCCACACAGGATCGGATCCACACAGGATCTGTAGCACTGATCCATGTAGGATCGCTGAGTGCAGTAGTCGTCGCAGTCCACTAAGGATCTCTGCACAGTCGTCGACGTAGTCCACTGAGGATCTCTGCACAGTCGTCGCTGTCGAAGTAGCAGTCGCAGCCAACTCTAGGGTTCCCGCACACAACAATCTCGTTCGGGTGGGTCCGCTCCACGAGCCGAGTGGCTGATACATCAACTGACACAAAGTCCGAAGTTGATGAATCGAAAAGTTCTGTATCGTCAACAGGAACTCAACGTCACAGACGGTGCGTCAATCGGATGCCCGGTCTGAGAGTTATTGGCTTTTTCGTCCCAGGGGCCCGGTTGGTTTTTAAGGAAAAACCAACCCGACCGTACTCCACCTGCATCCAAACCATGGGCGGAGTGAGCCAAATGATCCGTCTCACTTAGAGGAATTCAACAAAGTCGGCGGCACGTCAATCGGACGTCTGAAGCTCAAGATATGTGTGTTTCCGCTCTGAGGGCCCGGTTGGTCTCATGTACGAACCAACCCGGCCGAACACAAAGTATTCTGAAACCTTGAGTGTAATATACCAAAACAACCGTCTTGATCCAAGGATCGCATTTCCGCTGACAGTGCGTTGTTTGGATTTATGTAGCTCATGTTACGAGCAAAATACCATAAACGGTCCGAAGACGGGGGTCTGGGCCCGGGGCGACCCCCCCGGGGTCGGCCGAACCGGGTCGACCCGACCCGGTCCAATCCGGCCGGACCCGGTCCGGCCAGGCCAGGGCACGGCCCACCTCGGCTCGGCCGAGCGGCAGAGCAGCGCAGATGTCGCGGGGCGCTGCCCCCGCGGGTTGGAGGTGACGCGGCCCCGCGTGGGGCCGCGCTGGATCAGCGGACGCGGCATGTCGCCTCGTCCCGTGCGTGTGAGCTGAACCCACGCGGCCACGGGTCCGCAAACCGCCGCCTCCGCGGCTTCAGCCGCAGCGGCCCTGTCCTGTGGCGCGCCGGGGCGCGGCCACCTCCGGCCACCGGCGCGACCGTAGCTTCCGCGGGCCACCGGAGTTGCTCCGGTGGTCCGTTTTCCTTCCTGTCTACGTCTCTGTTCCTCCCGAGTTCCATTCTCCACTGCGGGATCATCAAATCGCCCTTGCGTCCCCTTTTGTCGTCGCCCTCCAAATCCGCACATCAATGAAGAACGACGGAGGGTTGTTGGGACATGTTTGTTTGGCCCGCACCCTCCGCGTTAGATAATAACAGTTGGGAGGATTTAATCGACACATAGAAAACATAACCAAGAACAATTTTATTAAATTAAAATTGTTCTTAAGAACCGGGTTCATCATTTTGAATGGAAAACGATCACGGGAATTTAAAACATTTAAATAAAATCACTACCTCGTCAAGTTTCGCACACACGTTCTTCGCAGAATTGATCGCCGCGGAAGGAGGCGATCGTCGCGTCGCGGAATGCGTCGCGTCGCCACGGAAGGGCGCCACGTCATCACGGAATACGGTGCGCATCGACGAACTCCGAGGTTCAAGAAAAACAGATTTAATTTTAATAATTAAATCCATCTTGAGTTAAAAACCACAAAATAATTTAAAGAAACAAAAACTCTCACCTCAACGGATGATAGAAGATTTTGGTCACAGAGGAAGGAACATCGCAGAAGAACGTCGTGGGAGAGGAAACATCGGTGTTGCGGCACATGGCGTCGCGTCATCGATTTCCGCAGGTTCGGCGTTCTTCGTTGGGGGCCGGCGTTCTTCTTGTTCTTCGCGAAGGAGGATGAAGAACTCTTGGTTTCTGTCAAATCCTCTCAACGAACCTTTTTCCAGAAGTCGTGTGTTGGTCTTATTTTATTATTACGCCAACAAAAGAAAAAGAGGAAGTAACGACCCTTTTATTCGTAGAATTAATTCAACGAAAGAAACTGCCCATATAATTGACGAATAAAACTGCCCATTTAATTGGTGCATTAAGAAATTAAGAAAACGTGTCAGTTGACTTTCATAATGACGTGTTTTCGTGGGTGCGTTACTTAGAGGAAAAAAAACTGTGGGGCTCGTGCAGGCCCCACCTCACAAATATCCTACCAAGGGGGTAGGATATTTTTGGTTAGCGCCCTATCCGTATCAACTCCGCTTAAGCAGATCTAAGTGGCTTCCAAGTGGCTTAAGTGAAATAAAAATAAAATTGTCGCACAACTTTATTTTATTTCATAACTTTAAACCCAAAAATTAAAAACCACAACTGAGCAAACGCAACTCCGGAAAAGGCGTTTTTAAGAAAATACCGGCACTATGATTTCATCGGTGCCCTCAAAATTTGATTATGAGCACCGGTTCAAAAGTTAGAAAAACCTGCTCATCCGTTCACTAAACGTACACGAGCTGATCTTCGGAAAATGATTCTGGGCACACCCGGCCTCAGAATCAGGTGCCGTCAAAAAATCCGTTCTTGTAAAATTCCAAAGAAAATTATGAAAAACATTTACTTGAAATTTACGGGTCTTTACATTACTCCCACCTCAGGGGTTTACATCCCCGTAAAGATACATCACAAAATAGGGGAACATATGTGGGTACTGAGCACACATCTGAGCCTCCCGCTCCCAAGTGCTCTCTTGGAGGTTCCTATGCTGCCATCTGATGGGCATAAGAGAACTCGATCATCCACGTAGGACCCGCTCCTATCGATCCTCGATCTCCTCTGGGACCTCCACAAAAGTCGCCCCATTATCCACGTCCAACTCACCATAGTCAATGATATGTTTCGGGTCATGCACGTATCTCCTCAGCTGAGATACGTGGAAGACGTCGTGCACATGGTGAAACTGAGGGGGTAGATCCAAGCGATAAGCCACCTCGCCAATCCTGCTGAAGACCTGGAAGGGTTCGATGAAGCGTAGAGACAACATGCCGCCTCGGACAAACCTCCGTAATCCATGCCAAGGTGAGACACGCATGAAGACGTGGTCACCATCCTCGAACTCTAGTGGTCTCCACCTCCTGTCAGCATAAGACTTCTGCCGGCTCTGAGCTTTCCTCATCCGCTCCTGAATGACCTGGACCTTCTCTGTCGTGGCCCGGACCATCTCTGGTCCCACAAGTGCTGAATCCCTAGGGTCTGTCCAGCACAAAAGAGATCTGCAAGGTCTTCCATACAACGCCTCGTATGTTTCCATCCCGATGGTGGAGTGGTAGCTGTTGTTATACGCGAACTCCACCAAGGGTAGTTGATCCTCCCAGCTTCGACCAAAGTTGAGGACACATGCGCGGAGCATGTCCTTGAGAGTCTGAATGGTCCGCTCCATCTGACCATCCGTCTGAGGGTGAAAGACGGTGCTCAGATGTAGCCGCGTCCCGAATGCCTCCTACAACCCCTTCCAATGCCGGGAAGTAAAGTGAGCATCTCGATCAGAGATGATAGATGATGGCACACCATGAAGCCGTACAATCTCCTGAACGTATAGATGCCCCAAGCTCTCCACTGAGCCCTAGTCTCGGATGGGTAAGAAGTGTGCCGACTTGGTGAGTCGGTCAACAATCACCCAAATGGAGTTGTTACCTCTGGTAGTGTGTTTAAGTCCAGTAACGAAGTCCAAAGATATCCCGTCCCACTTCCACTCTGGGACCTCCAAGGGCAACACCAAGCCTGCTAGTACGTGATGCTCTGCCTTCACCTGCTGACAGGTGAGGCATTGAGAAACGAACTCTTCCACAACCTTCTTCATGCCCAGCCACCAGTGCTGTCGTCTGAGGTCATGGTACATCTTTTCCACTCCAGGATGTACCTCCAAATGAGAAGTGTGAAACTCTCTCATCACCTCCTCCCGTAAAGCAACTGGTACCAAGGTACATCCTCTGAAAAGGACGCCGTGCTCTGCTCCAAGAGAGAAACCATCAGGTGCCTGTCCCGATGATATCTGTGCACGCTGCATCTCACAGTCGGCGTCACCATGTTGTGCTTCTCTGATCTGCTGCAGTAGTGGAGGAGTGACTGTGAGATACTGAAGGAAGGCTGCTCCATCTCTATCCACGAAGGATATCTGAAAGGCGGCTAGCTGCTCTGTCGCCTCCTCAAGTAGCTGAATGCCAGTCCTAATGCTGAGGGCATCGGCTACTACGATCCCCTTCCCAGGAGTATAGACTATCTCACAGTCATAGTCCTGGAGGAACTCGAGCCATCGCCGATGTCTGAGGTTCAGGTACTTCTGAGAGAAGATGTACCTAAGAATCTGGTGGTCAGAAAAGACTGTAAAGCACTCTCCCATCAGGTAGTGTCGCCATGTATTCAGAGCGAAGACCACTGCTGCTAACTCCAGGTCATGGGTAGCATAGTTCTGCTAATGTGGCCTTAGCTGACATGATCCATAGGTAATCATGGCCTGCTCCTGCATCAGGACACATCCGAGTCCGGTCACTGATACATCGCAGTAGACTATGTATCCAACTCCCTCCTCAGGCAACCTCAAGATAGGTGCGCTGGTCAATCTCTGTCTCAGCTCTTGAAAGCTCTGCTGACATCTGTCTGACCACAAAAAGGGTTTCCCCTTCTTCGTCAAAGCTGAGAGTGGCACCACAACTCTAGAGAATTCTGGAATAAACCTCCTATAGTATCCGACTAGACCCAAGAAACATCGAACCTCCGTCACGCTCCTGGGTGGCTCCCAAGCTAGAACTGACTTAATCTTCGCGGGATCCACTGCAACTCCCGCCTCAGAAATGACATGCCCCAAGAAGTGGAACTTACACAACCAGAACTGGAACTTCCTAAGCTTTCCATAAAGATGGTGCTCTTGGAGCGTGTCTAGCACAACCTGCAAGTGGTCGGCATGCTCCTCCTCCGTGGTCGAGTACACCAAAATGTCGTCAATGAAGACCACGACAAATCGATCGAGGTATGGCTGGAAGATCCTGTTCATGAGGCTCATGAACACTGCTGGAGCGTTGGTTACGCCAAAAGGCATAACCAAGAACTCATAGTGGCCATACCGACACCTGAAGGCCGTCTTCTGCGCGTCCTCGTCTTGAACTCTGAGCTGATGATAGCCTGACCTAAGGTCTATCTTCGAGAACCACCGGGCTCCCTTGATCTGATTGAAGAGGTCATCAATCATCGGTAGCGGATACTTGTTCCTTACTATCACCTGGTTCAGGCGACAATAGTCGACACACAGTCACATGCTTTCGTCCGCCTTCTTGGCGAACAATATCAGGGAAGCCCAGGGTGAAACACTGGGTCGGATGAACCCCTTGCCCTGCAAGTCCTCCAACTATACCCGTAGCTCTCGAAGCTCGGCAGGGGCCATCCAATATGTTGGAGTGGATATCGGGGCTATCCCGGGGTACAGGTCAATTTAAAAGTCTACCTCTCTGCGAGGAGGTAGTCCTAGAACGTCGTCGGGGAAGACATCCGCATACTGATCCACCACTGTAGGAAAACTAGGACTCCGGACGTCCACTGCTCCTAGGATGAGACTAGCAAACTGATGAGTGATGGGTTGTCCCCTCCACTGCGAGAGTCCATCATGTGCTGCAAAGGCTCCCTTCTCACCGGTGAAGGTGAACCTGCTCCCGTCGGTGCGCACACATCGCACCTTGCGCCTAAAACAGTCAATATGAGCATGAACTTTAGATAACCAATCCATGCCCAAGATGACATCGTAAGGCCTCGACGACGCTACAAGAAGATCCCAGCCAAAGCTCTAGCCTCCTAGAGTAAGCTCACACTGCCGGCACCAGTGCGTAATCGTCGAGTCTGCTCCCGTAGTGGTCTCTAGCTGTAAGGATCGAGCCAACGGCTCTGTCGGAATCTCGGAGCTCTGAACAAGGGAAGCGGCTATGAAAGAGTGACTCGCTCCTGTGTCTATAAGATTTGCCGAAAGGGTGGAATAGAAACATATCGTACCTCGAATCATCTCTGGCCCGCCGTGGTCGTAGGCCTCCACTGCATGGAGCTGTGTCGGTCTCTGCCCGCCAGCTCCCTGTGGTCGGGGCGGACCTCCTGGTGGTGGTGGTGGAAGAGCCTCAAAGTGTTGCCCACCACCTGCTGCTCAGCAAGCTCCTCTGCCTCGTCCGCCTCCTCCCTGTGGACCGCCACGGTCGACCCTCTGCCTCTGCCTGGGTGGGCCATCCACCCTCTGCTGCTCCTTGGCACGGCGGGTCGGGCAGTCACGAGCCATGTGGCCCTGCCCGCCGCAAGTGTAGCACTTCCGGCCTCTCGAAAGACTGGCTCCGCACTGTGTGCCCCGCACTGCTGAGCCAGTGTCCCGAGGTCGTCTTCCAGATGGTCTGGTCTGCCTGGAACCCTGAGTCATTCATCAGCTACCTGCTGCCGAAGACTCCGCTACCTGCCGCCCTGCGGTAGGTCTCGTAGCTGAAGTAGACTTAGTAAGAAAGCTCTCGATCAGAAGGGCTCGTTCCAGTACTCCTTCCTGGGTCGGGATGCTGAGGGAGATCAGCGATGCCCTGATCTCGTGTCTCAAACCCTGATCAAAGTTCCAGGCCTGGAAGAAGGGGTCTCGTACCATGTCGGTCGAGTAGTGAGAAAGATCGGTAAACCTCGCAGCGTACTCGGCGACCGTCAAGCTGCCCTGCCGCAGCTGAAGAAGCTCTTGGATGCGCACCGCACGAAGGGTGGCCGGGACGAACTCTGAGAGGAAGAGGCTCTCAAAGTCCGTCCAGAGAAGAGATGCCTCATCGTGCACCTGGCGCATCAAGCTCCACCATCGGCATGTTGCTGCGTGCAGTAGGCTCGCCGTGAGGATCACCATGAGGTCTGCTGGTGTTCTCACTAGCCTGAAAACTCGTACGACCACCTCCAGCCAGTCCTTGGCTTCCTGGGGGTCCGTCTCCCCACGAAACCTGGGTGGTCGCTGGAGCTGGAACTTGTGAAGAGCTCCGAGGCGATGTGCATCGTCAGCGGTCGGTGCTGGAAGCATCGAGGGCTCGGCAGGTAAAGGTACCGTCGGTGCCTCTGCTGTCAACGGGCCCTGTACAGAGGCCTCGTCGCTCGGTGGGCTGTCGTCGCGCTCTACTCTCGGAACCCTAGCTGGATACCATTGTGGGGCCATCCTGAAAAGGAAACAAGTGCGCCATGGTCAGAACAGTATACCTGGTGAGCTGATACAAAGTAATCACGAAGAAAACTTGAAAACGCACATGCAATCAATGTTTTCGTGCATTATGTTGGAAATCAGAAGTCAGGGTCCTGGTGTACGGATACGTCGGCCGCCGCACCAACACTGGACTCCCTGGACTGATAACCACACCCAATACGCTAAACACTATTGCTTCACATGGAAGAAGGATCAGAGTATGCGGTAGAATCGACCCCTCTGATACCAATTTGTCACGACCCGTCCTCGGGGCCTGTGCCGTGACTACCCCAAGCCCGCCTTCCATAGTCAAGGGGCTGGCAACTAGCACCAAGGCGTAAATCCCGGAAAAAGGGAAGGCATTGCCTTTGAAAAGTAAACAAGAACCAAAGAGTAAGCAAGTGGAAAAGTAAACATTAAGTAAAAACTGTAACAAGCTGTGCTGAAAGTAAAGGGGGTTGGAAATACAAGCCCAACTGTAATGTACAATTGAAAGGGGAAAACAACAACTGAAAAGAAAAGCCGCAGTGTCGAGCCGTCCTCTGGAAGTCCCACCTGAAGGGTGGGTACAGATAGCCTCTACTACTCCTTAGGTCTAGCTGACTGTTGCGAGTACGACCCGCCCAGTGGTCCACCTCCAGGTACCGTCCTGCTCCGCAATCCTCCACCACGATCAACATTGTCCGTCGTCTGCAACCAACACAACGTAGTTCAGGCATAGCCCATGCAGGGGTGTGTATAAGCTACTCAGTAGGGACCCCAAGCCCCGCGAAAGTCTCTCAGAATCCATAAAGGATAAACCACAAAGGAAAGATACAATAATGAAGTAACAACCGGCACTGCTTAGGTATATGCCCATACATATACCTAAGTCATCAATTCCCATTCGGCTCCAACATCCGAGCCCAAGCAAAACCCAGTCCACACAGGAAAGAAAAACGTAAACCCTCACAGGATAGCACAACACAATCTATGAAGGATAGCAAAAGTAATCCTCATAGGATAGCTCAACACAATCCACAAAGGAGAGTAAACAGTAAATCCACACAGGATAGTTCAACACAATCCACAAAAGAGAGTAGCACAGGATTCAACTCACACAGGTATACTTCTTCAGATGATGATAAAGATGATCACTGATCCATCTAAGTCATTGGACCCACAAAGGATCGATACGTACTAACCACCGCAATGACCCACACAGGATCGATAGGTAACAATCCCGCGCAAACACCCACACAGGATCGGGCCCACACAGGACCTGTAGGTGCTGGCTCACACAGAACCGCTGAGCGCTGACCCACACAGGATCGGATCCACACAAGATCTGTAGCACTAATCCACGTAGGATCGCTGAGTGCAGTAGTCGTCGCAGCCCACTGAGGATCTCTGCACAGTCATTGCCGCAGTCCACTGAGGATCTCTGCACAGTCGTCGTTGTCGAAGTAGCAGTCGCAGCCAGCTCTAGGGTTCCCGCACACAGCAAGCTCGTTCGGGAGGGTCCGCTCCACGAGCCGAGAGGCTGATACATCAACTAACACAATTTCCGAAGTTGATGTATCCAAATGTTCCGTATTGTCAACAGGATCTCAACGTCACAGACAGTGCGTCAATCAGACGCCCGGTCTGAGAGTTATTGGCTTTTTCGTCTGAGGGGCCCGTTTGGTTTTTAAGGCAAAACCAACCCGACCGTACTCCACCTGCGTCCCAACCTCGAGCGGAGAGATCCAAAAGATCCGTCTCACGTAGAGGAATTCAACAAAGTTGACGGCTTGCCAATCGGACGTCCGAAGCTCAAGATATGAGTGTTTCCGCTCTGAGGGCCTGATTGGTCTCGTGTACGAACCAACCCAGCCGAACCCAAAGTATTCCGAATCCTTGAGTGTAATTTACCGAAACGACCGTCTCGATCCAAGGATGGCAATTCCGCTGACGGCACGTTGTTCGGAGGCTCGTAGCTCATGTTACAGGCAAAAGACCGAAAATGGTCCGAAGACGGGGGTCTGGGCCCGAGCCGACCCGGCCCGACCCCTCCTGGGTTGGACGAATCGGGTCGACCCGACCCGGTCCGACCCCTCCTGGGTTGGACGAATCGGGTCGACCCGACCCGGTCCAACCCGGTCGGACCCAGTCCGGCCGGGCCAGGGCGCGGCCCTACATAGCTCGGCCGAGCGGCCGAGCAGGGCGGATGCCGCGGGGCGCTGCCCCCGCGGGTTGGAGGTGTCGCGGCCCCGCATGGGGCCGTGCTGGATCAGCGGACGCGGCATGTTGATGCGTCCCGTGCGTGCGAGCCGGACCCGCGCGAGCCGCGGCGTCGAGCTGGGGCGCCGCCGGCGCAGGGGCCCCACCGGTAGCTTCCGCGGGCCACCGGAGTTTCTCTGGTGGTCCGTTTTCATTCCCATCTGTGCCTATGTTCCTCCTGGGTTCCGTTCTTCACTACGGGATCATCAAATCGCCCTTGTGTCACGTTTTTCCGTCGCTCGCAAAACCCGCACAACAACGAAGAACGACGGAGGGTTGTCAGGCCGTGTTTGTTTGGCCCGCACCCTCCACGTTAGATAATAACAGTTGGAAGGTTTTAATCGACACATAGAAAACATAACCAAGAACAATTTTATTAAATTAAGATTGTTCTTAAGAACCGGGTTCTTCATTTTGAACAGAAAATGATCACGGGAATGTAAATCATTCAAATAAAATCCCTACCTCGTCAAGTGTCGCACGCTCGTTCTTCGCGGAATTAATCACCGTTGAAGGAGGCGATCATCGCGTCGCGGAAGGCATCGCGTCGTCGCAGAAGGGCGTCGCGTCGTCACGGAATACGGTGCGCGTCGACGAACTCCGAGGTTCAAGAACAACAGATTTAATTTTAATAATTAAATCCATCTTGAGTTAAAAACCACAAAGGAATTTAATGAAACGAAAACTCTCACCTCAACGGATGATGGAATATTTTTGTCGCGGAGAAAGGAACGTCGCAGAAGAACGTCACGGGATAGTAAACATCGGTGTTACGGCACACGGCGTCGCATCGTCGATTTCTGTGGGTTCGTCGTTCATCGTCGGGGGCCGGCGTTCATCGCGTTATTCACGAAGGAGGATGAAGAACTCTTGGTTTCTGTTAAATCCTCTCAACGAACCTTTTTCCAGAAGTCGTACGTTGGTCTTATTTTATTATTGTTCCAACAAACGAAAAAGAGGAAGAAACGACCCATTAATTCATAGAATTAATTCAACGAAAGAAACTGCCCATTTAATTCACTAATAAAACATCCCAATTAATTGGTGCGTTAAGAAATTAAGAAAACGCGTCAGTTGACTTTCATAATGACGTGTTTTCGTGGGTGTGTTACTTAGCAGAAATGTAACGGTGGGGCTCGTGCGGGCCCCACCTAAGAATATCCTACCAAGGGGTTAGGATATTTCTGGATAGTGCCCTATCTGTATCAACTCCGCTTAAGCATCTTTAAGTGGCTTCCAAGTGGCTTAAGTGAAATAAAAATAAAATTGGCGCACAACTTTATTTTATTTCATAACTTCAAACCCAAAAATTAAAAACCACAACCGAGAAAACACAACTCCAGAAGAGGCGTTTCTAAGAAAATACCGGCACTGCGATTTCATCGGTGCCCTCAGAATTTGAGTCCGAGCACCGGTTCAAAAGTTAGAAAACCCGCTCGTCCGTTCACTGAACGTACTCGAGCCAAACATTGGAAAATGTTTCCGAGCACACCGGGCCTCGGAATCAGGTGCTGTCAGAAACTGCGTTCTTGTAAAATTCAAAGAAAATTAAGAAAAAAATTTCCTTGAAATTTACGGGTCTTTACAGGTTACCATGAAATTGGTTAGTGATTTAGGTTATCTTTGATAATTTTTATATAATATTTTGATATAATTAATATATTAATCTATTTATGAATATATTTTGGAAATAAAGATTGGGTTAATTTTTGAAATCATCTATATTTTAATTTGGTTTTAACATAATATTTGTTTATAACATCATAGATTTTTATGTTTTAGGTTAATCATGTTTTCAAATGAATAAATACCCCTTTATAGGTTTTAAGTGATTGAATTTTTATGTCATTTGAAACTATCACTATGTTTTAGGAAGAATACTTTATTATGTTTAAAATGAAACGTTGGTTTAGTATATGATTTAATTTTATGTTACTTTTGGCTTATTGGATAGTGGGATATAGAAAATATTGATGTTTGAGA
The DNA here is from genome assembly GCA_963277665.1 of Viscum album. Classification (NCBI taxonomy): domain Eukaryota; kingdom Viridiplantae; phylum Streptophyta; class Magnoliopsida; order Santalales; family Viscaceae; genus Viscum; species Viscum album. The sequence continues at coordinate 33,889,166 of OY728159.1, forward strand.
AGTCATTTATTGACAATGTGATACTTTCATATATATATTTATGTTCACCTCAAATATTACCTTTATGGTGACTATCATGAAATTATTAATGTAATTTTTGGTGAATTTCTCTACATTTTACAATTGTATCTTCATTTATAATGGTGATTAATGATATTTTGGAAGATGTATAATTGGGTGAGGTTTATTTAACACTTTGGATTGACATGTGGTTTAATATGAAAGAAAATTTTGGAAGAATGAAAGTAAATATCAGGGATACAAATATAAAGGTATGAAATTATTTTTTAAGATAAAACATTATTTTAAACTATAGTTATTATTGTAATTTGAAATATATGATTTTTTTATTATATAATTAAAATTTGGTATTATTATTTGAATTTTTATGTAAAATATATTATTTTTCTTATGATGTTTTATATACTTTGAATATTATATTACAATGTGGTAAAAAATTTAGATTTGGTTAATATTTAAATACATGTGGAATATATATTTATCCTTTGATGTATTATATGGTATTTAATTAGTTGATTTTAGTGCTTCAGACAGAAAAAACTTTCTTGAATACACGGCATTTTTAAGAAAACATGAGATTATGGTTGAAAATTATAAAACGACGAAATTACACATTTCGATAATTTTTATTTCCTTCTGTTAATTATATATATTTTTTAGTAATTTTATAACTCAATGAAAATGATCCAGATCAATAAATTTATCCCATTATATTATTTTGTGATAAATTGATTGTCTGTTTTTCCCTACAATGTATAATGGTTTTGTGGTCACTAACTTTCTCAGGATCATTCAATTTTTTTGTGCTGAATATTCTCTCTCAATTTATATCATTATTAAAAAATTAATTTTTCTTTCCATTTTCATATGTTAAATTCCCACAAATTTCCTTCTATTTGGAATCATATTTATGTTTTATTCAAGATGATCTTTGTATTCAACTTTCAATATTTTCAAATGAGAGTTTAATTTACAATTTTGTTCATTGTATTTTTTCAACAAAAGAATTTTGTAATATCAAACCCAATAATATCAAAAGAAACTTCAAATTATTATGATGATGTTAATTAAATGGGGAGATTGTAACACATATGGATTTTAAAAGAACCATATGTCTGAGAGAATATATAACATGTCGCAACATGGTTTAAAGACTAATGAAATGTTTTTTTAATTACCATTATTTTAGATAAATTTAATTTGAATGCATGAATAGAAGTAACAAAATTCAAAAAATATATATAATTCAAAATCACTAAAAATGAATTGATAAATACTTAGAAAATAAGTTCTAACATTTTATTAATGTCATTTTATTCATCAAAATATATTTTCTTCAAAAATATTTTATTCAATTTTCCATTTTATATAAAAATTAATATGATTTAATTGTAAAATAAAAATATAAAGAAATTCATCTTTTAACATCATAAAAATTTATCCAAGGTTTAATTTTTTTATTTTTGTGAAAAGATTGAAATACCCATGAATAATGAAAAATACTGGTTTTTGTTAAAACATTATAAGTGTTTCATGCATTCAAGAACATCTATTTTCCATTTAAATGGTTTCAAAGTAAAATTAATTCTCTTATTTGATGAATAATACAATTGTGTTCATTATAATCAATTTAATGTAAGAATTTGGTATGAATATGTTTTATACACAAAAGATATTTTTTCTAGAAGAAAATGTTGTTCATTTCCTTTTTTGGTATAAAATCATATCAATTAATTAAATTTCCATAAATTGAATATAAAAAATAGATTCCATAGTTTGAATCAAGAGGTCCATTTTTGGTATATATGTCCCTTTTAGTTTTTCATTATGAATACTGACCATCGTAATGTTATATTACCATGGAAATGTAAAATGGGTAAATTACGGTTGAAAATAATTTCACAACGATAAATATTCAATCAAATAGTTGAATTTTATTTATTGGTTTTTTTATTTTATACATAATAAACGAAATGACTAAAATATTCTCTTTTTTCTATTTATCTTTGATTTTGACCATTATAATACTAATGTATATGATAAAGTCAAAATATTCACATTCATATTTTTAATATCTATAACATTGTGTGATAGGGATAAAAACAACTAATGTTTAGTTATACTGTTTTATTTTATAAATATATAAATATTTTTATGATGGTGATATTTATTTGATGAAATAATTCCCTAAATACTTATGAAATGCTAACACATTTCATGTGAATTTATTTAATATTAAATAAAATGAATTTTATTATTATAAAAGTAATAATTTTTTGGGTGAGGTAAAGTGTCCCATAAATTTATAAGAAAACTATAAATTATTATAGATTTTTCAATTTTTTATATTTTAATTAAATATATTTTATTTTTTTTCCAAAGTCAAATTAGGTGAATAGTTATTTAGTACACATTAATAATATTTTATGTTAAATATATTATATCAAATTATTTAAAAATATAAAACTCTAAAAGATGATAGATATGAAGATAAATAGAATATTTTGTGGAATTGGCCATTTATGATACAAAAAATTACATTATAAGTAAAATTATAAGAACAATATATTTAAAAGTCGTTTTAATAGTTACGATTAAAATGGATTAACCACAAGGGTAAACCAAGGATAAAAATTAAAATGATATCTAAACATGTAAAAATTTTAATAGGACAATTATATTAAAACTGCATATACATTATCATAAAATCCATTTCATTTTGGAAAAATTTTACGTGAGTTATAAACAAATTATATTATAATATTTCATTTATTTCTAAAAATAATATTAATGATATTTTATAATAAACAATATTTGATTAAATGATTAAAAAATAATAAAAGCGATATACTCATCCATAGTAATGAGATATGGTTGAAAATATCATCCATCCTACAATTACAAGTCACTCTTCTTTTTATGGTAACTTTCACGACACCTAAATAGTAAAAAAATAATATAATGGTAATTATAAAAAAGGATAATAGATGGATACAACTGAGAGATATAGATTATAAAGTAAACAAAAAATATTTAAAATTTATATAAGATGATGAATACTCATAATTATCCTATATTTGGAATATATCAATTTGGTGAAATTTTTTTTCCTCAATATTAATTTTAAAAAATTATTACTATAAGAAATTCCAAAAGATTCATTTCCCACCCTTATAAAAGAAAAATAAATATAAATTTTAAATATACCACAATACATGTATATCATCTATTAACTAAAAATTCCAAAATTCAATATTAACAAATTATAGGTCATATTGTACTTACAAAACAATTCTATTGGTCCTTAAAAAGGAATATAAAGGGGACCTATCGAGGAAGAGAAAATCATATTACCAGAGCTATTTGAAAAAAATGATTATTCATACTCTTCTAAATATTTTGTATTCATTATAGAATTATAACATTAATATCATAAATATTCTGAATTGTTATTATGGTAATGAAATAACCATTACCCCCCCATACTCTGTCAAATGGGATGTTTAAGTATCAGTAGTGTGTATGTGTAGACTATCACCTCCATTTAGAGATACAATTCATTTTTGATATACAAATTTCATGGTTTTTTATTATGTTGGATAAAATTGTTAATAACATATATGATATAAATATTTTCTATAATTATAATATCGTAAAAACTTACTTACCTTCCCATCTTTTGGAAAAAAGATACCTCCATGAACTGATGTGATTCATTTTTTATTTATAATTTACAGTGATTGTAAAAAGGATAGAGTTAATTAATATATATGATGTAATAATTATTATATAAAGGTGATGGTTAACATACATTTCCTTCATTCCATCATTTGAAAATTGAAAATTTTGTCCACACATATGTATGGAAAACATTTTCCATTAATTGTGTAATTCAATTTTTGATAACTAGCATTTATGAATAATAATATATATAAATATATATAATATATATAATATATATTTCATGTTTAAAATTATAGAGATTATAGAACCATGATGAATGTATAAGGACAAGGACTAATGAATTGAAACATGAAAGATAGATTAAGCTTTTATCACATGGAAAATAGATTATAATAGAACATTATTATTAAAATATATATAATATGTTATAAGTAACTAATATATGATAAGAAATATATATGTTTATTTCAAATAAACGTATAATAAATCTATATTTTCTATAAACTAGGTTATAACATGTTAAAATAAATACAACACTTAATGCAAGGTATAAATATCTTACTCTTAGTTTAATTCAGATTTTAATGCCTGAATTTCCATTGTGAAAATTATATGATCCTTTTCTAATAAATTCAATTTAACATTTATTGTGATTTTATTTTATGTAAAATATTTATGTTCCTGTATCATATTCCTCTCTTTAGTACATAAAATGTAGAAAAAAAATATTTTAATGAAAAATTTTCCTTATTCCTTTTCATTGGAAAGAAAACATTTATTTCTATATCCATGTATTGTTAACGATTTTAATAATGTTTTTTTTCATATTATAAAATTATATATTAGATTAATTTTAACCCATGTTTGACTTTTTATATATATATTTTTTAAAAACAATTCAATTTTCTGAACGAGATATTGTTTTACCAATTGTACACAAACAGTCATTATTTCAACAATTATGGCATGAACAAAATTCTGCGACATCATGGAGAGTCAATGATTTAAAGAATACATTAAATTAAAAAATGATTTTATTAAATAAAAGTTAATTACATAATATTTTTTTAATTATTTATATTTTAATTATTTTATTTCAAAATGAAAAGTTAGAGATATTATTCAGATATTTTACATATATTTTTCTTCGATAATAAAAACCTCTTATTTTAATTATGCTTTATTTGAGATATGATAAATTGATATCATCCTTTTAATTTATCTGGATGATTAATTATTATTATGATGATATTTTTATGAACCCACTTATTTTCCATGGGTTATACTGTGAAGAAATGTTGAATATTTTTATGAAACCAACTTATTTTATACGGGATATGATTTGATGAAATGATCAAAATTTTATGATCTTGTGAAAAACATATGTTAGGTTTTAATTATTTGACTTGTGGAACTATAATTATATATCAATCCAATACACTTGGTAATGTTTTATGTCTCATGAGGTAATTATGATATATGAGTTTATATTCCCAATACAATATGGGAAACTGGTAGGGATGCATATCCACTATTGGAAACTGGTGGTCTTGCCTAACCTATTATGATATTAAAAACAATGATTTATTTTTGATCCATTTTGATTTCATAGTTTGGGTTTTTAACCATGACATATAAAATGGTTTATATCCCAATGATTGTATAATACTTTTTATAACATTATATTATGATTATGGTCTGAACATATGGTTCATGATTGATTTATAATGATTCCTCACTATTATGATTAATGTTTTTTCAAAATTATATTTTTTTATTCCATGAATTATGTTTATAATCTATGAATGATTGGGTATGAACATTGTAATTTATTATCATGATCTCATACATTAATTCTTATCTTATTCTTTTACATGATCATTATTTGATATATCTCCTGTATACCTATACTTATCATTGGATCTCACAATTTCTTATGGGTCATTTATTTATGTAATAATGTAATATTTCATGTAAGGTAGGTCAAGAAGGTTACAAAGTTAACAGATCATTATTGTAGATGATAAATAGTGTACAGAAATGATAATCTTATGTATTAATTCACTAATGACGCTATTCCATAATGATTATAGTGTGGATTGTAAGGATGAATCATGAATATTCATATAAAAAGATACATTATTTATGAACTGAAATTTTATTTCAATAATATATGTATTATCATCCTATAAAAGAATCAGGATAATAATTTTACTTCCATGTTGCTAGTTATATTCTTATACCGGTCCTCATTCTAAATTTTGATCCAAATTTCAAACAACTCTTCTACTCTCTCACCATTCTTAAAGACATTTACATTTCTGAAAAAATGTCATATTTGAACATCAAAAAACATCACTAACATCCAGAAAATGATTCTGATGTGGTTTTCAACTCACTATATCATATTCCCATTGACAATATTATGAAATAATTCTCGGAACAAATGTTCCTAAACACACCGAGCCTCATATACTGAAAAAAAATCATAATCTCATTCACAAGACATAAATTATCATAAGCATAATGTAATCCTAAAAAATTAAATACAAAATTAAAAAAACAAAAGTATATGAAATTACATGTGTCGATTTGTGACCATAAAATCTTTCATCATAATCCAACCATTAGTATTTATACATCAAGGATCGAAGTCATTCCCCAATGAAAAATTTTTCAACTCTTGATTTGATGTCCAAAAACAATCTACATATAATATTATTAAAAATATAAAATTTGGATGTATTCAATGAAGTCGATAAATTGGTTTTGTCTCTACACCAGCATCTTTATGCCTTCATGATCTTCTATTTATCAGTTTCATTGTAACCTTATCTCTTCTAACCTATGGATTATAAATTAACCAGTGATTTGATTCTATAAAATATAAAGGAATCCTTACTATCACCCAAAAAAATACCCAAATCCTAACACCTAATGTAATTCCCATCATAGAACATAATCACTAGATTTGAGAACCCCATTCATTTCCAAGAACTAACTTGAAACAGTACCCCATTTCTAAATTACAATGTACACTTTAACCCCCCATGATTTCAATATATATTTTTTCATATAGAATAAACATATGATTTATATTTATTTTTATATGTGAGACACCAATTATGTGTTAATAATGAAATAAATAATTAATTAGTAAAATAAAACTGATTAAAAAAATGAATTAATAAAGTGGTTAAAATTAACATACGAAAATACAATTGATTTTATTTTGATCAATTTTTTTTAATTACTTATATTGTAATATTTGATACTTTTGATGGATAATATTAATAAAATTTTTCAATGTAATATAATTTATAAATTATATGATTACATAATATTATTTATTGAATAGTAAATTAATTGTATAAAATGCGAGTATAATAATTATCAGAAAAATTAAAATGTTTATATTAAAAAATGTTATTTATATATGTTTGTGTGTTTCATTTAAAATATAATTTCACTTATTTTAGGTATTATACCAATATAATACTGTTTTATGATGGTGGAAAAACAATGATCTTTTATATATTGATTATCAATTGGGTATTAATAAATATAATATCAATTGAATGTTAAAGGATATATTTTCCAAAAAACTATTTTCATATGAATATTGGTCTATACAACAATAAATTTCATTAATTTGTATTGATGAATTATCTTAATGAAATCGTTTTATAATATATTCCTTAAAATAATATAATATTCATCTAATTCATTGAACTGAGAAATAAGTGATAATTAATTTTTACGTACTTATAGAAATTTTTTTCCTAAAAAAAATATATTTCTTACATTTTATAAAAAGATAATAGAATTATTTTCTTCCACCATAAAAAATTGAAACTGATAAAATGATTTACATATTTTTAAATATATTTTATATATTTTTTATAATGTTAACATTATTTTTTTCAGAACAAATATTTACCTAACTAAAAATATATCCATCATGTTTATGGTTAATTTTTGTAAAAGAATAAAATAAGAGATAAAGAGACAAATATATCTAATTTTTTTGAAATTTTTATTTGTTGAGTGGATTGTGACTATATAAAATCTGATATTCAAAAATTTACCCAATTTTTTCCACTTTAATTTTTTAATGACATTTATTATATTTAATATTTCTTAATATTAAAACCATTCAACTCGAAAAACTTATATAAGGTATCATACACAATTTACTTCCCTAAATATGTAAAACCCCTACAATTTTTGGAGAAGTATCAGGATAATTTATAAGTAATGTATTGTTCTTTTAGTACTTCTAATTTTAGTTCTACCATTGGGAGTGTTTGGGTGAAAATTTGATAAAAATTGAATAAAGAGGGAAGTAAAGAGTTGTCGTAGGGTTCTTCGTACTGTGCCCCACGACACAACAAACCGTACAATACTGGATAGTTGTGATTTTCATGGATAGTTCACATTTTGTAAAGTTGTGCACCATATTAGGATAAACTATACAACCCCTAGAAGATTAAAATGGTTAGGAACATGTTTACCTAAAACCATTTTCCCCAACCAGCAAACCATTCATATGAGATTTTAATCCGACAAACGACATAAAAAATCCCAAATTCATTTCATATACCTTAAGATGCCCTAGATCGACCCATAATAAATTTATATAAATTTCAAAGTCTCTAAAAGGGATTCCATGGTGTTATAAACTCTTTTCATAGTGTTACAAAACATGGTAGATAGATCTGCATCTTTTCAGGTGCGTGACATCAACTTCATTGGATTCCTTTTTATCTCTCACATTCTTTTTCCACTCATTTGGTAGGGTTTTATCCTTTTATTTTTTAGATCATGATCTAATTTTTTTAATCTATATCAATTATTGTTTTGTATATATCTATAATTGTTAGTTATTATTTTATTTTGTCATGATTTAGGGTTTTAGATTTTGATCTTGTTACCCATCATTGTCCCGCTCAAATTTTGGGAATTTCCGTTGGGTGATCATTCATCAACAAATTTAGGATGGCGGTTTTTAATTCAAATATAAAATTCATTATTTTAATTTTTAAATATAATTATAAATTTTTTATTATATGGTTAGAAATTGAGAATTCTAAATTTCAATAATTAATTTGGTGAATTAATTTGTTGAGGAACATGTGAAATTTGGTATGTTTGAAATGTAAATTATGAATCATAAATTTTTGAATTAATGGTGTGGTAATTGGGTTGTTGAAATATATATATAATTTTTCAATAATTAAGGGATAATAATATTTATTCATTTAAATATTAATTAATTAATTAATTTTGGATTAATGGGAATGTGAAGATTAATTAATTATTGATTTAATAAATGATATTGAGCTGATGAATTAATTATTGTGATCATTAATATGACTGTGATGATTAATTAATCATAGTGTTAATTAATAATATTGAGATGATTCATTAATTATTGAGTTTATTAATTGGATTAAGTTGGTTAATTAATTTTTGAGTAACATAATACTAGTAAGACAATTAAATAATTTTTGAGTTAATTAATAAGATTGAGATGATTGATTAATTTTTTAGTTAATTAATGCGATTGAGAAGATTAATTAATTATTGTGTTAATTAATAGGATTGAAATGATTAAATAATTATTTTGTTAATTATTTATATTAAGTTAATTAATAAATAATATAATTAATGAATGAAAAATTGAATGTTAATAATTAAATTCATATGATAATTGAGATGTAAAATGGTTTTCACGACACTTCCCATGGGGCTCCTGTCGTGACTACCCAAATTCCACCTTTGATAGGCCATGGGCTGGAAACTATCATGGAGTAGGAATATCCCAAAAAGAGGATGCTTTTTCCTTCAACCCTCTATACACACACAGAAATCTCAAACTATGGAATGTAAACAAAAATTAAAACACAAATTTCAGTAAGACAACAACCAAAAGAACTGTGAAAACTGAATGTACAAAGGAGATCAAATACAAGCCCAAAAACACAATGGAGTGTAGAATTATCATGCTCTATCCCCTCGAGACCCACCTAATGAGTAGTTGAAGGATATATTCTTGTAGCTATAGAAGTATGTCGGTCTATCCCGTCTCAATGAGCCCCTCCTTATCTTAGACCACCAAGATCTCCGTCGATGTGTCGACCACCTACATGAGACAGGACACATGCATGTGAAGCCTGTGTAAGGTTGAGTAACATAATACAGAGTAGGGACCCCAATCCAAAAAGAAAAGACAAAACAACAAGACCACAACAAAAGTCCACAAAGAAATGACCACTCAAATTATATAATGTTATATTTTTAGTTGTAATTTTGAATCATATTGTACTTATGAGGGACTCATCACTGATGATCCTCATAGGTATGCTTTGATATAGGACCACTCATTCCCCAGTGAAGCTCTACCACTGAGGTCCTCTCGGCTATTAGTCCACAAATTTCTGTTTTCCTGCTGCACCACTGAGTCTTCCCCCCCCCCCCCCCCCCCGTCTGGTGGACCAATGAGTTCCGCCTAGCCGCTGGACCACTGAGATCGTCTCAGTTGCTGGGCCACTGAGGTCTAATCGTCTGCTGGACCACTGAGGTATGCTCTTCGGTTGGACAACTATGCTCTTCTTGTATGGTGGACCACTGAGCTCCGCTCGTATGCTGGATAGCTATGCCCTATTCATCTTCTGGACCATTTAGGTCAGCTCATCCTCTAGACCACTAATGTATTCTCGTCTACTAGAGCGCTGAGGTATGCTCTTATGTTGGTCTAATGAGGTTCGATCGTCTGCGAGACCACTATGGTCCACTCATCTGCTGGACCACTAAGTTCTTGCTGTTTTTTGTTCCAATGAGGTCCACTCATTTTCTAGACCACTGTGGTCTTCTCATATTCTGGACCAATGAGATGTTCACGTCATATCCTTCATGTCACAACCAGAATTAGGATTCCAATTATCGAGTGTGCTTGATTATGGTGGAATCTACTCTTCAAGCCATTGGTCATATCTTAACATCCATGAAAACTTATTTTCTATATTCTAAAAGGACCATCACATCTTGTAATACCCAACGTCGTAGACATCGCATCAATAAGATGAACTATATGAATGATTTTGGTGTTTTAAAAAATAGGGGTCAGTTGGGTCTGGGCCCTATTCAATTTGGTTGGACCGACCAGTCAAACCCGGATCATGGGGTCCAGCATGACCTGACCCATTTTGGCTAACCATAAACAGTTTGGTCTGGGCCAACCCATTCTATCTTGGACTAGAGTCCCGGACCATTAGGCCTTGCTAGGGCCAGCTCAGATCGGTTGTGGGTCTAGCCTGTTGGGTTTACAAGAGAACCGGTTCTCCTTAGGTCTGGTCTAACTTAGTCTGACAGGTTTTCACCAGCTAGGCTGCCAAGGGGACTTGTTTCCCACCTGTCCAAAACTACATTGGCGGGATTTTTCTCCTCTATCCTAGGCCACCCATCATCCTAGTTTGTTTCATTGTACTTCCCCGTATAAGAGGGTCGATTCTATTCCATCCCGGATGTCGTGCAATGTCTGGTTCGCGTAGACACTGAAGGCCAGGGTGGGATATCCTACTTATCAATCTAGTCTAACACGAGGGGTGGTCTTCCACATTACCACTGACAACTTGTGGATCCATCATCATAGTCCCAGGACCACATATTTTCATCACTCAGTACCCCACACAAGGAATCCTGACACAGCTGGGTTTCCGCATCCGCCTGCCACCAGCCTCCAACCCCATGATGGTGGCCTGTGTCGTTGATGCAGCATGATGCCCACACACTGCCTCCTATCTATTGTTGCAGGCTCGGTGCTGCAACGTTGTGCCTCCACCACTGCTAGGTGTTGTGGCCTTGTTCTACTGCCTCTTCCACCTTCCACTTCCTTATCCTTTTTCACCAACCTCTTATCGATGACGCAACCCTTCATGCCCGATGTTTCCATCTCCCATGACCTCCTACTGCGGGATGATGTCCCAATACACCATTGCGGTCCCATTAGGATTTTAGATACCTTCACCACCAAATTTAATATGCCATGAAAAAGGAGAATAATTAAGGAAGATGATAGGGTAAATAGTTATATATAATAACAACCAAATAATTATCAGTATCTTTGTTCATGTAGACCAGGATGCGTACATTTTAGTAGGATCACAATGAACAAAAATAATGAAGAATAATAACTATGATAGATGCCCCCTTTATCCTGAGTCATTAACCATCCTACATAAATGATTGATCTATTGGTAACCAATTAGTGAGTTAACCAATGATCATCGTTTAAAATAAATGATGGGGAAAATAAGTGCACCCAAAAAAACATCAAACCCTACTTAAGAAAAGGAGATCAATTGATGATGATTTCACATCATCATCTGTAAATCTCTGGTTCTGATTCACTCTCTAAGGCTATCATCACTGGTTTTTGATTTACTGTCATTCTTAATTAGAGAGTTTTCATTTAGATATTTAGAGTGATTTGTAAGATCCAAATATGATTTCCAATTCATGCTATCGCATTAAATGTGTAAAACACTTCGTAGAATTTCTATTATGATATGTCGATGTCCTTATGTGGTTTAATTTATGAAATATAGTCCCTATTACTTTGCGTTGCAGACACAATACATGGTTTCATTAATGGAATGAAAAAGTTGGTCGTTGCTGTATTATAGTGAAACAATTTTGAAAAAAATTAAACTTTTTACGATTTTTTTATTTCCCCCTAAAATGTTTGAAAATTAAGCTTTTCCCTAGGCCAGCGCTGGTCATGTTTAGGGCCCACAAGAAATTAAAATACCATTACGAACTAAAATGTGTTTTCAAATTTTTAACATGAGTTATCATTTTTGATTTATGATTATTATCAAATAAAATAATTTTTATTTAAATTATATTATTTACGGTTATGTCCCAAAAACCCACATTCGCAGTCGGCCCATACCGGTCGATGTTAGGCTCTACCTAAGGGAAGAACACCCTTGCATGGTCAATGATATTCTCTCATTTCCAATATTATTTACCGTTTATGGGTAATATATTTTTGAAAGTGAAATAATCCTTATTTATTTATTTCATTTACTGCCCAAAACTACATTCCATTGTAGGCCTGAATCAGCCAATGATAGGCTCTCCGTAAGAAAATTACACCCTCACGAGATCGACGGGGGTCCAAACTTTTCAATATGAGTCATCGTTCGTGAGTTATAAGGATTTTTAAAAAAAATATATTTATTTAAATATTTTAATTGTGGTTATTCTATTTTTGGTTTTCGTACTAGTGGTTGGTGTCGACTAAACTACATATGCACCTAGTGTTCAACTGTTATCCTGAAAAAACATTTCCCTCGTATTTTCTATCTAGGATCCAATTTATGACATATTTCATTTTTTTCTTGAAAACCGCTCAAGTGTACTATTTAAAAGTTATCATTTTTTTGATAAACCAATCGAGGAACACCAGGCCTCAGAATCGCACAACATCACAACATGTAGTCTCAAAATAATCCCCAACAACTTAAAAAATTAATGGAATTTGGGATAGTACATTACCCCCAGCTTTAGGTATTTACGTCCTCATAATAAAAAATAAGGGCTAAACAAAAAATTGGGGTGTACTGAGCACTGATCTAAGCCTCCCTATCCCATGATCTCTATTATAGAATCTTTTGTTTCCACAAAAAGCATACTAGAAAAATAGATCACCCTCTAAGGGACTTCTCCTGTAAATTGCCAGTCTCTTCCACAAACTCCACCAGAGTCTCCCCATCATCAAATCTCCAGCACATAGAGGCATCATCTTCCCTATACTAAACTATGCTTCTGGGTATTTATGATGTGGGTTGATTTCATGAATTGGTCATGAATTACAAATATAGTATCATGTATCATGGATGTATGTTGTAAAACTGCCATGAATTCCATTTATATACCTTCCCACATCTAATACTGTACCTCAAGGGGTTGTGTAAAACATGCTAGAATTTGGTGCTCATCCTTCATTTGATAAAAAGTCAGGAATCTTGAAACAAACTCTTACACTCCCTTCTTCATCCTTGGCCACATGTACTGATGTTTTAGGTCGAGAACATCTTCACTACACCTGGATGTAATTCCAAATGGGATTTATGGAAATCAATCAACACATCCACCCATAATTCCACAAGTACTACGACATGTCCTCAGAAAAGGATTACGTGCTCCCCACCATTAGAATATCCATTAGGGGAATGCATTATGGACATATGTGAATGTTTAGTCTCATAGATAACGTCTATGAGTTTCAACTCCCAACATCTCTATAAGAGTATAGGGGAAACTACCATCGATTGAAGAAAAGGTGTCTCCTATATTTCCATGAATGATATGTAAAGTGAGGCCAACTACTCTAAGGCCTCGTTCATTATCTATGAAATCGATCTCTTATTGAGAGAATGTACCCCCACATTCCCCTTTTGAGAAGTATAGACTACCCTAAAGTCATAGCCTTGGAGGAAACAAAGCCAATATTGTTATCTCAGATTCAGATCAATCAATGAAAAGATATACTTGAGTCTCTTGTCGTCAGTTTAAATGATGCATCTTTCACCCATAAGGTTGTGTCACCACACCTTCATTGGGAATAATACCATTTCCAACTGAAGGTCATGGGTCACATATTTCTTTTCATGTGGTCTCAATTTTCATGATCCATGAGTAGTTTCTACATTCCTATGAATTATGAAAAAACCAAACCTTGTTCTTGATGCATAAAAAACACCATGTTGTCGGGTCCCTCCACTAGAAGCATCGCGATAAGGGCACTTGTCACGATTTCCCTTAGCAGCTGAAAACTATGTAGGATTTATTATTCCACATTACCTTGTTTGGTAACACCGTCATGGGTGCTTCATCTCTGGAGATTTTGAGTGAAAATCATCGATAGTACTCATCCATCCTAAGGAAACTCCGCAACTCAAAAAAACTCTTAGATGGCTCCCAAGTAAGAATCGCCTCAATATTTACTGGATCCACTACAACTATAGCATATGAGATGAAACGTTTCCAGAAAGTGAACCATTTGTATCCAAAACTCAAACTGCTAGAGATTTCTATAAATATGGTTCCCTCGAAGTGTGTCCAAAACCTCCCTCAAGTGTATTGCATGCTCCTTCTCAGACACTAAAAACACTAAGATTTCATCAAGGAAGACCAACACAAACTGGTCTATGTATGGGTAGAAGATTATATTTAGGATTCCCATGAACACTACTATGGTGTTCGTCTTACCAAACAATATCAAAATGCACTCATAATGTCCCTCGCGACATAGTAAATATGTCTTTGAGATGTCCTCATCTCAAATTCGAAGCTGGTGATAACCTGATATGAGGTCTATCCTTGAGATCCATCTCCCTCCATTCATCTAATTGAAGAGATCATAAATTATTGGTAGCTGATACTTGTTTTTCATGATCACCTAGTTCATTTGTTGGAAGTCCATGTATAACCTCAAGCATCCATCTTATTTGTTGGAAAACTGTAGGTTCCAGGCAAGATGGAAGCACGTTTGTTGGTTTACCCAAGTTTAATTTTAACGTTAAACATATTTCAATCCGAGATTCGTCAAGATATAAAATGTCGAATATTTTTAATAGAGAGAAGAACGAAAAGAAATGAAGAGTCCCAAAATCCTTGAGGTAGGATCGTCATATGTTGGTTATAATTAATTTAATTAATTCATAAGAATTACCTCGGTAGAATTATTTCTTCATTAGAGTCTCCGGTCACGATCCTGTGATCCATCTTTGTGTCATAGAATCCAAGTATAGGATTCCTCTAGCGGTGATCTACACGTTATCCACGTATCTCTTGACTTCATCGAAGGGATCTATGGGTTCTAGAGCGGAAGAAACATCGCATGGGATGTCCGACTTCAACATCCTTGATCCGGTGGGGTATCTTTCTTTCCTAACATGAAAGTGTTCTTGGTGTAAAGGGAACTCTCTATTGGCTGGAGAGTGTTTCCAAATCCGTTGTGCACAAAAATGGATAACCCACTTGAGAATAATGTCATTGGGATTTATAATACATAGAATAATAAAATTAATTAATTGATCATAAGCATTTAATCCTTTCTTTTAATTCTTAGCAATACCCCATGTCTTAATAATGATAGTTGACCATCATTTTTACTTGACATTCATCCAACGTAATACCATTAATATAATTTAATTAAATAAGCAATATTTTTTCACGAATCCCGGAAAACAAACTACACGGTGTGTATATATAAATATACACTGCGTGTACTTTTATTTTTGAGTATTATTTATTTCCTCCACCACATTTATTAGACCTTGAGTAATGACTATTAATTTATTAAATAAATGTAACTGCATTACTCGCTAATAAATATATATATTATTTCACCCACAATATATTCTCTCGATTAACTAGTGTCGAAATAAATACGATCAGACATCCTTCAATAAATATTAATCCACAATCGAGAATAATCATTTTCCAACTAGTTAAATTGATATTTGACTAAGACACAGGGACACACTTAGTGTGTGACCCTCTAGGCCTCTTTCTTAGTGGCATTAGGCGGAGCCTGCCTAAAGTCCAAGGTTAGCGTCTAGAAACACACCAAGGCACCCATAAAGAAATAAGTTAACGCCGAAATGATGTGTCACCTCCTACGAATGCTTACTGTGTAATATATTCCCTTTGTCTCAATATCTCCAATCAAGCGGGTTGCATGCTAGTGCCATCAACCCATGTGCTCGATTATTCTTTCTTTGACTTCCCGAAATCGAACTCACCCATACATTACCATGGCCATGGATTTATTTAGGCTATATCAATTCCATCAAAGGGCCTGAGATATCTACTTACATTATGGAACAGAAGGGAAAAATCCTTTCTCACATTATATATTAATTAAGTTTTACTCGTGACGTACCCAATGAATCCTACCTTGTTGCGAACAGTGTGTCATCACAGTTTTCGTCAATAAATCTAAGTGCATGAGTTCTAATACCCATTAATAATAATATTAATGTCTAAGGACCAATACACACATTCGTAGATAGGAACATCCAATGAAACTATGAAATGTGTATTTCCTATTGGCGGGTCTCGTTCTCATAATATCCCCCTAGATATTTCCAAGGGTGCACACCATGAGAGGGTGCCTCAATGTTTTATGAGTCCTCACCCCTAATGACCTGTATTATTTGTGTCCCTTAAATAACATCATCTGGCCATAGAACATATATTCAAGAATAATGTTATGGTGCTTCTGGGTTATCATCATAGCAGGGATCCACTATGAAACTTTAATGCAATAGTTGTCCTTTGGACATTATCACATGCATTGTCACGCAGAAGAAAAATCAATATGTGATAAGGCTTTTATTGATGAATAAAGTAGAATGTAGTTGGTTATAGGCCACCAAATCCAACAGACTCCCACTTGGACAAGAGCCAACTGCTAACAACTATTAACCTGCTAGCTCTCACATGATATTCATGCATCTGATGAGATAGACCATTAGTCATGGGGTCTGCCACGTTCTCTTCTATGGACACTCTGTTCACTGCAACTTCACCCCTCTGATAGAAATCCCTCAAGATGTGATACTTCTGGTTTATTTTCTTTGTCATTTGATGTGACCTTGGTTCTTTTTAAGGATCCAACGCTGCAGTATTATCACAATACAATATAATTGGATCCTTACTTCTAGGCACCACACCATGCTCCTGGACAAATATCTGAATCAAGACGGATTCCTTGGCTACATCAGAAGCCGCTATATATTCGGATTCCACTATAGAATCGGTGATAACTGGCTGCTTTGAAATCTTGCAGCACACAACTCCTCCATTGAGACAGAAAACATATCCAGATTGAGACTTTAGATCATTATTATCTGTCTGAAAACTAGCATCAACATACCCTCTGATGACAAACTCCTCATATCCTTCTTGCACTAGGAACAAATCCTTAGTTCTTCTCAGATAATTAAGGATAGTCTTAACTGAATTCCAATGCTATTCTCCTAGATCTGATTGATATCTTCCTACCATGGTCAGTGCATAGGCAACATTAATCCTAGAACCTAACATGGCATACATGATGGATCCTACAGTCGAGGCGTATGTGATCTTTCTCATCTGATCATTCTTTTGTTGTGTCTAAGGACACATTTTCTTAGAAAGAAGTAAGCCATGTGACACTGGAACCAATCCTCTATTGGATTGTTCTATACTAAATCTCTTTAGTATCTGGTGAATGTATGTAACCTGACATAGTCCAAGCTGCCTCTTAGATCTATCACGAATGATCTTGATCCCTATAATGTAGGCTGATTCACCAAAGTCTTTCATGGAGAAGCACTTGTTCAACCAATCCTTAAATGACTGTAAGGCTGGTATGTCGTTTCCAATAAGCAATATGTCATCAACATATACTACCAGGATAACGACCTCATTCCCATTAAACTGCTTATAAAAACATGGCTCGTATTCGTTCTTAATGAACCCAAATTCCATTATGGCTTCATCAAATCAAATGATCCATGACCTGGATGCTTGCATCAATCCATAAATGGATTTCTGCAACTTACAAATCTGTTTGGCTTCACCTTGTGTCGCAAACCCTTCTGGTTGTGTCATATAGACATATTCCTGAAGGTTCCCATTAATGCAATAGCTATTCGTTGGACATTATCACATGCATTGTCACGAAGAAGAACAATCAGGATGTGATAAGGATTTTATTAATGAATAAAGTACAACGTAGTTGGTTCGAGGCTACCAAATCCAACAAAAACAACATTGGGGATGCCCATGGTAAAATGTTGGGCCTTATAAACCCCTTCCCCTATATGTCCTCTAATTGTACTGCCATCTCCTAGAGATCTGTGTGAGCCATCCAATATGCAGATGTAGATATTGGTGACATCCTAGTGTACAGATCAAGGATGGAGTCTACCACTTTATGTTGAGGTAGTCCTGGAACATCTTCTAGAAGAACATCCAAGTACACATCCACCATTTTAGGGAACTGAAATCTCAAAACACCCACTTCTACGCTAGTAAGGATGGACGCATGTAGATACCCCATTCATATTTCCTCTAGTTCTACGAGCCTAGTGTGGACAAAATTGTGCTGGTGGTTGTAACATACCGAAAATTATACCAACTCATGCTGCTCTCCCAGATCATCTACCACATCTTATGTACTGTAGATTAATCTATTCCTTCCACATTCTCTTCCTAGGGTGGCCCATACTGCATTTCATGGTATGCTCAAAGGCTGGAAAGTCTCTAGTGAGATGTCCCATATGCTCTCTTGGAATGAAATACCTCATTCTAGGCTTATAGGACTCACCCTATGAGCCTTGAGCTGTAGATCACATTTATTGGGAAATATTCTGGGAATTTCTTATATGTCTAGGTCTCCGAGACTAAAATTATCATCCTATTTTCCAGCAATTGGCATTCACTAACTATATCTGGTCATCCAAAGACATTGAACCACAATGTTTCTATCTTTCACTCTATCGTAAGTAGGAATGAACATAGAAATAGTGTTGGCTCTGATCTCCCTAAACACATCTTCTATATAGGTCTTAGTCTAGAAGCATTGGTCATATCATATTCATCGTGTATCTGGAATGGTCGGTACGCCTCGATGAAATCTCAGCAAAGGACATGTCGTCCTACCGAAGATGTAGAAGTTCATGGGAACACAAAACCCTTAAAAATTATTTCATGAT
Source organism: Viscum album (assembly GCA_963277665.1). Classification (NCBI taxonomy): domain Eukaryota; kingdom Viridiplantae; phylum Streptophyta; class Magnoliopsida; order Santalales; family Viscaceae; genus Viscum; species Viscum album. Next base: position 33,908,650 of record OY728159.1, read on the forward strand.
CTCCTTCTCTAAGAATGGTTCTCAAACTATGACCACAGAAATGTTACCTCATCATATCATATGGTAGTCTAAACCCCACCATCACCCTTCTCAGCCATGTAGAAAGATCACTATTAGGACCACCATATGATTTAATGGTGCATGTACTAGAGGAGAAACACAATCACCCCCTCAAGAAAGTCCGTACCCACTTGTGAGTTGGGATATCCTTAGAACCTAAGGGGTCTTTATAGCTGAAACGCACGTAAGGCACTGGCCCAATATGCATGCTCTACCTATAGCACTGGTAGTAACTGCTGACCAACAGGCGATGCTAATATTGGTACTCCACCCTATGGTTCTATCTCAGGAAACATTCCATTTAATGAAGCATCTTCACTCTATGGACCATCGTCGTGGTCATTCCTTATAATCTTATATGGTTGTCTACATGGAGGAACCATGAAAGAGATCATGCAAAATAATGATTAATATATTATACATAGTGTTCTGAATCTGACTCAAAAATATCATGAGAAATCATTTAAAGATGCATGAAACCTGTTTTTTCATGTACCGAGTTGAAAAGTAGAATTCAGGGTCCTGGTGTATTGATGCGTTGGTTCCCACACCAACACTGGACTCCCTAGCCTGAAAGTCAAACTCAAAACACATAACACTGTTTCCCCAAAAAACATACATACATATAGTTATCCTTGTATAACCAACAACCCTTTAATTCAACATTTTCATGTCCCATTTCCCAAGGCATGTTCCATGACTACCCCAATCCCACCATCCATAGGTCAGGGGTTGGAGACTAGCACCTAATAAGAATATCCCAAAAATGGATGGAATTTTCCTTTGAACCTGTACACTTTCACGAATCTCAAACTGTGGATATTAAACACAAATTAAACCACATAATTCACTAAAAAAAATTATTGATAGTACAATAAAAACTGAATGAACAAAGGGGCATGAACACAAGAACAAAACCATGAAAGAAAGTACAATTTCCATAGCACATCTACTCGATACACCACATAAAGGGTTGGTGGAGGTTAGATACCTGTAGTCCTAGAAGTACGCCCATATGTCCCATGTCACTAAGCACCACCTGATCCCAGACCACCGAGGTCTCCATCAAAGCATAGATCCCCTTCACAAGACACGACACATGTGGGTGAGGTCCGTACAGGTGTGAGAAACACAATAATTAGTAAGGACCCCAAACCACAATGAAAATACCAATAAATTACCACAAAGCAATACCACAAAGAAAAGACACCTCAGACCAGGTATAAATCAATGTATAGAAATTTAGAATTTTAGTTTTAAAGTTTAATTATCTTGTACTACTAAAGGACTCATCCCTGATGTGCCACTTAGGTCTGCTCGACTATTGGACCAATGTGGTTCGCTCGGCTACTGGAACACTAAAGGATGCTAGGCTAGTGAACCACTGAAGTCCTCTTGTCTGTTGAACCAGTGAGGTCTGCTCAACTACTAGACCACTGAGTTATACTCTACTACTAGACTACTAAGGACTACTCATCTGCATGACCACTATGGTCCGCTCTTCTATTGGACCACTATGGTCTACACGTCTGCTGGACCACGAAGATCTGATTGTCTGTTAGACCACTAATGTCCACCTATCTGCTAGACCATATAGGTACACTTGGAATATCATTCATGTCACAATCAGCCTTATAATTCCTTCTCTCTAGTGTGGTTGATTCTGGGATAATACACTCTTCAATCCATTAGTCATATGTCAATTGCCCGAAAAACTAACATAGAGTATACCCAAAGGACCATCTCATCCCAAGGGTCTCAACGCCGTTGACAGAGTGTCAATTAGATGACGGTTTTAAATAATATTGGTGTTTTAGTGAACAGGGACCTGTTGTGTCTGGGCCCAGTCCAACATGGTCGGACTGACCTGACCTACCCGGATCCAGGGTCCCTCATGACCCGAATTGTTTTGGCTGAATTGACCCATTTGGGTCTGGATTGACCTAGTCCAGCCTGACTTAGTGGCCATGCCCATTCACCCTTGCTAGATATAGCCAGGTTGGGTCATGGGTCCAGCCTGCTAGTTCACCCAGTAACCCAGTTCTCATCTGATCTAGTCCGACATAGTCGAACCGATGTTGTCCAGCCCGGCCGCCCAGGGGCCATATTTACCGTTTGACTCGGCCCACATTGGTGGCCTGGTTCTACTCCAACCTGGGCTGTCCATGGACCTGGTATATTTGGCCTTCCCATCCTGCATTGGCGGGCCAGTCCTCTTCTAACTTAGACACCATTTGGAAACCGATTTTCATAAACAAACGGTGTCATGGTGGCACTGCTTCCTCGGCCAATCGGTCCGCTCACATGGACCAGTCTTCAACATGAACCGTAGATTTGTGCCATGCGGAGACCCCGCTGTAGCCTGGTGGCCATTTTTGTATGCAGGCAGCTGGCAGCCCCTTTTTCCACTAAGGTGTGTTTCCAGCTCGCCACCTCCCACTATGGTCTGGGTGTCGCGGCCTAGTTTCACCGTGGTGTCAAGCTTCCACGTCCTTGTGCAGCCGCAGGGGTTGGGTGTCACAACCTTATGTAGTGTCCTCTAAAAATTTCCATGGACCACTTCAATGCGATCCTTCATGCCCAATGCCACCACCTCACGAGGCCTCCTCCCACAGGACGATGTACTGATACACCGATGTGGTCTTGTCTAGACTGTAGATACTTTCACCACAAAATTCATTGCACCATGATGAATGGTAAGAACTCATTAATATGAGTGGGGAAGTAGTAACACATAAAAAATCAAAAGAATGACCAGGGAATTTTTCATGTTGACCCAGATTCATTATTGTTAGAAGGATCATGAAGAACTAAAATAAGGGGTAGTAATTACTATGATACGTTTTGTATTTTTCCTGCATCATTAAGCATCCCACATGGACAATATATATGTGGGTTAACTTCTTCGTGAGTTAAACTTCATTCATCATTTAAAATAATGAACGATTAAAAGATATTGACACAAAAAATACATCAAACCACTACTATGGGAAAGGTTATTGGTTGAGGAAGATCGCTCGTCACCATCCATTGATATCTAGTTCTGATTCACTCTACAAAGGTATCATTGCTACATTCTAATTTTCTAGCGTTCATAATTGGGGAGGTTTCCTTCAAATATCCGGAGTGATTTGGAATATCCATATTTCATTTCCAACTCCTACTATCCCAATAAATGAGGAAAACATATTGTATTGTTTCTGTTATGCTGAGTCACTATCGTTACACTATTTAATTTATGAATCAATTTTTATGTTAATTTGAGTTGCAACATCCTTACATGATTTTATTTATGGAATGAAACTGTCATCTCATCACTGCGTTGCAATGAAACAATTTTAAATAAAATAAACCTTTTAATTTTATATTATTTTTCTTTAAAAATTATAAAAAATAATATTTCCACTCGACCAGGGTTGGTCATGGTTAGGCCATTCTTAATAAGAATATCTCATTACGAACTCAATGGGTGTGTTATATATTTAATCTCAGTTTATATTTGTGAGTTATGAGGAATCAAAATTAAAATAATTTTTATTTAAATTATTTTATTTATGTCTATATCCCAAAAAACCAACATTCAAAGCTAGCCGACACCTAACAATGTTAGGCACCTATTAAGGGAAGCGGACCCTCTCGAGTTCAACTGTACTCTCAGATTTCAATTTTAAGTTACCTTTTATGAGTTATAATGTTTAGAAAATAAAATAAAATTTATTCAATAATTTCATTTATGACCCTTAACTAATTTCCACTATTGGCCTACACCAGCCAATGTAAGGTTGTGCCTATGGAAATAACACTTTCACGAGCTCAACGGTTTTCTATGATTTCAAATCAGTGTCAACATTCATGAGTTATAAGGATTTGAATAAATAAAATAATATTATGTAATTATTTTATTTACGGTTATGAATTTTTTCGGTTTTCTCACTATATCCACAAACCAACTAAAATTTTGTCCCTCACAGGTTTAACCTGGCATCCTAAACACAATAATGCACTCAAATTTCTGAACAAGGAACTATTTATGTGTTATTCCACTTTTTCCGGAAATGTGATCATGTGATATTTAAAACTTAAATTTTTTTCATGGACCATTTTGGGCACATTGTGCCTCAGAATTGTATGTCATCTAAGCATCTTGTCTTAGAATAATCACCAAAAATTTAAAAATATTCAGGGAATTGTAGGAAATTACAATGGTAATATTGATATTATTTTATATTACATGAGAGATATAATGGTAACAAAGGAAATCTAAGGCATGATATCCCGGAGAGAAATTTTATACTCTGACGTGGGTCGAACCAGTTATTGAGGATCAGGTGTCCTCGGGAACACGAAAATTCTATGTTGTTAAATAATGAATGATTTCATAATTTGATAACTATTTATTTATTCATTGCACTTATAATTTATAAAACTGAATAAACTTTTTACTAACTAGTTATTATTTAGATTCCATTGGTATTGTCTTACAATGTTGTACTGACATACTGCTTAGGCTTGTTGATCAGTATCAAAATTGATTTTAATGGATTTAGGACAAAAAACGGTAACGAACCTATGTTAGATCACTGAGATGGGGAAGATCATGGATGAGGGAACTAGATGTGGTATGTAACACCCCGACCCTAGTTACCTAGAGTCGGTGCATTGTTATATAACATTGGCATGATCACAAGAATGATCAAATCTCAAAAGACAGATTAGTTTAGTGTCCTTGGAAACACTAGATATATTCATAAAGTTTTACATTACATCATAAAAATGAATACTACAACAACATAGCATCCATATTTTACACTCTTATCCCCTCATACTATCCATGTAGGTCATTTATAATTTACTTCTTCACATCTTGGAAAAAATAAAATATAGAAAAGGGGTGAGCTTAAATGCCCAGTAAGGATACAAATATAGAGGAAAAATTCATAAATAAGAATAAACATTTAAGTAAATGTATAACTAAATGAAAATCCTTTTAAACAAGAACTTCAACATAGTATGGCAGAAATAAAATGAAATAATGCAATTAACGTTTTCACATGGATATTCTACTAATTGAATAATCACATTCAATATCAATAACCACTTTCCTAAGGATGGAATGCATAATGCCAGACTGTCATAACCACATAGCCAAGGTATCGGGCAATGACTACAAATAAGATTTTGTCAAGGCCTTGTGCCAAGACACTAGTTTGTCTCATGAGACCTATCGATGCATCGAGGAGCTAAAGTGGTCTCCACCCATCACATATTAAGTCCAATGCATTCCCATATGAAAAGGTTTAAACATAACATAAACATTCGTATTAAAACTAGCATAAGAAATGTAAATACTTCATCCATAAACCATGAATGGTATAAAAATAACACATCCACAATAAAACATATCACAAAACATTAAATACAATATATAAGTTTTGTATCATATGAAATCAACTTCAAATAAGTGTAAAATCCATCAAAGGATGTTGAAATAGATAAAATCAAAACTCTTTTTAGAAAAATTTCTCTTTCTATTTTTAAATAATTTAAGGGTCATATATTTATAAAAAAAATGTTCTTTGAAAATATTCATATAAGCTTGTAAGGGATGCTTCGACGATTTTATAACGGCAGAAAATAGCTGCACCCGCTGTATAAGTTAAAAAAACTTTCTTACCTTAATTTTGTCGAAAAGGTTTAAAAAACACTTGTTTGTAAAAAGACGGAAGAACTCCATTATAAACCACTTATAAAAAGTGAAACAAGGGTATAAATGTCTTTAACCGATATTCTTGTAAATAGTAAAAAAAAATTGAAATAAATTTTTAAGAAACATGGATGTGAAAGATAATGAGATCCTAGTAGATTATTACATATAAAAAACCTCGAATAATGATGAGATTCTAAAATAAACCCTTACCTTGTACTTTTCCTTGGTTGGGGTAGGTTAGCCTCCTGTATAATGTTAAAATAATTGTTATTAAATTATAAAAGAATCTTATACATTAATATGATATCATATATGATCTTTTAACATTGATTTGTTAATAATATATTAGTATTATCGTTGTTTCGGGTGTTAACTTACTCGTTTTCTTTTATATGTTTTTTTATGTAAGCTGTGTTTGTTATGGATAGGTTGTATCTTAATCATATCCAGAGTTATATCAAGTCCTTATATACTATTATTAATCATCAAATGAGAATTATACTTGAATGGATACTATGGAGAATGAATCTCATCGTGTTCGTGGAGACGGTAGTCCGTACATTCCCAAGAGGGACAATAACATTGTTTTGATATTAAAATAATATATAATTGGATGTTATATCATATATACAGAATTATAATCATGTTATATTTATTATTTACATGAATTACACATCATTATTATTCCCCTCCAAAGAATAATTTATTGAATAACAATCACACCACGATGTGGAGACGGTAAGCCATACGTACGCACATATGGTGAAATGTTATTAAAAGGATGGATAGAATAATGAATATGGTTGTACCATATTTATAATAACATCACATTATCTATAAGATACTGTAGTTATTATTTTATAATGGTAAAACAAATAAAGAAAAAGTGGAAGAAGAAAGGAACATGAAAAAAGGGTGGTGAAAACATTACCTCTTCTTCGGGTTCTTCTATTTGATTTGATCAAAAGGGATCCATAGGTTGGCTTTATGACTAAAAGAAGGACTATAGGATGAATTGAGGGAAGTTGAGAGATTATTTGGGTAGATTTTGGCCGAGCCAAATGGCTTCGACGGTGTGAATTAAGGAGAAGGGTGAGTTCCCTTTTATAAGAGGGGTGAGGGGCACCTTTGGAAAAGCTAGAAATATTATTTTATAATAAATAAATATTCAGTTTCTAATGGCTCCAAATTTGATTATTTAAATTTTAAGGTGCGGATGGGTCTAAAACCACCAAACCAATAGAATTTAGATAGGTTTGGGTCATTATACTAAGCTTATCTTTTAGTTTTAACTCTTAGTTAATTAGTTTGACACTTACCATGTCAATTTGTATTTTTATATTATATAGTTAATAAAGTTACTATATACCTCCAAGGGAACCCAAGTGGTCCATTAATGGTACATATATCATGATATAAGTTTCTTGTCTGATCCTTAGATTTTTGCGAATTTAATATCAATTAATAAAATATTATTTGTTTTAAAAACTATTTTATGTCAATTTTGACACTATTCAATAATTGATTTCTGTTAAAATCATAACAGAATGATTACTTAGAAAAAAGTTAGTAAAATCAATTCTAACATGTCATATTATTCTAGAAAATTATTTTAATTCATAAAAAGTTTCAAATTATATTTATTTGGGTATTTAAAAAATCAATTATATTAATGTTTCACGATTATGGTAATTACTGCATCAACATTGGGTCATAAATAAATTAAATTATTTAGTGTCTAAAAATTATAAATAAAATACCATTATGTAGGAAATCGTTGTATATTTATAATGAATATTTACAATTGAATTTATCTTATGTATAACCCTATCTTAAAAATGATTTAGTAAGTAAAATTAGATTTTAACTCTTTTAACTCTTCTTTGAATTAAATAATAATAAATGTCATAATCTAATCCATGGGGACCTAAATGATAATATTTTATTTCAAAGGTTGTTTTTGGTCGAATTATGCTTATATAATAGAATTAGGACATGTGTTAGGGTAATATTAATATCATTTTTACCCTTAATTACCCTTTTTACTTTTAAACGTGGTAAATAAAAGTATAAAGATACTATTCACCAAAAATTATTTTCATCTCAATGAATCACATTTTAGTCCTTGATATTAACCGCGTCTCTCGGATTTTTGAAATTCCACTCACAGAAGCGGTAAAATTATGTTTTATGAAAAATTCAGTTTTTAACTACCACTTAGTGGTTTCACTATTCATAAAAAATGAAGATTTTCAGAACAATACAAAAAATTAACCCGAGGATAATTTTGATATTCCAAATCCAAAAATGAAATCCATTTTGAAAAATGAAATTTATAAATTTCAAAAAGTGTGTATTACTATTCATAATGTCTAGTTTGATTGGTTGTGGTATGTTAGAACTAGATGTTGAGTACAACAAACGTAATTGCATTATTCAAAGTGAAGCGTACAGTAGAAGCTTGGGGTGTTAAATTCCCCCCTCCTTCAAATAATTTCATCCTCGAAATTTCTAAAATACTAATGCATGAAAAGGCTCGGGTGGTTCATCATATGTTTCTCGGGTTCCCACATTGCCTCTTCCATCTTATGGTTTATCCACAAGACTTTTACCAGATGATTCATCCAGTTTCTCAGTACTAGTTCTCTCGTATCAAGAATCTTGACCGGCTCTTTGCAATAAGACAGATCAGGTTCCAGTTCTAATTCTTCATTGGTGATTACATGCATTGGGTCAGCCATGTATTGCCTCAACAGAGATACGTGGAACACATCATGAACTTTGAAGAGACTTGTAGGCATTTCAAATCAGTAAGCTACAACCCCAATTAGTTCTAGAATTTTGAAAGGTCCTATGTACCTGGGACTCAATTTACATTTCTTACCAAAACATATGACTCCCTTCCATGGAGATACCTTCAGGAAAACATGATCACGGACTTGAAATTCCAAATACTTCCTTCGATTATCAGCATAGCTCTTCTGCCTACTTTGAGCTGCTTTGATATGGTTTTGGATTACCTTCACCTTTTCCATCGTTTCCTCCACCAGTTCTGGGCCTACATGTTTCCTTTAACCAACGTCATCCCAACAGGTTGGTGTGAGAAATCTCTTTCCATATAACACTTCATATGGTGCCATATGAATACTCGAATGGAAGCTATTGTTATAGGAAAATTCTACCAGAGTTAAATATTGATCCCACATACCCTGAAAGTCAAGTGAGCAGGATCTCAACATGTCTTATAAGGTTTGAATAGTTCATTCTGATTGTCCATCTGTTTGAGGGTGGTAGGCAGTGCTCAAATGAAGTTCAGTATCCAAGGATTTCTGAAGACTTTTCTATAATATTGAAGTAAAACGGGGATCACGATCAGAAACAATTGACAGGGGTACTCCATGAAGTCTCACAACTTCATCAATATATAGTCTTTCTAGACGTTTCAGTGGTAGATCTTCTCTTATAACATGAAAATGTGCTTACTTGGTATGACGATCTATAATAACCCATATTTCATAGTTCTTTCTAGGAGTATATGGTAGTCCCATGAATAAGTCCATCATGATATTTTCCCATTTCCACTCAGGTATGGGAAGGGGTTGCAATACTCCACCAGGCTATTGCCTTCCAGCTTTCACTTGTTGACAAACCATACATCATGACACAAAATCGGAAATCTCCCTCTTCATGTTGTACCACCAAAAATGTTCCTTCAAATCTAAATACATTTTGGTGCTCCCAGGGTGTATAGAGAAATTGGAACAATGAGCATCATCCAGCAATTTCCTTTTTAGATCAGGTATATCTGTAACACAATGTCTTTACCCGAATTTCAAAATTCCTTCTTCATACACAAAATCTCTCAATCTCCCATCATTCACAACTTTAATCTTCTTTCGAAATTATTCATCATCGGTCTGAGAACTCTTAATCCTTTATATTAAAGATGGTTTGGAATCCATTTGAAAAAGCATTAATGTTTCACCTTTCCTGGTTATTCCCATGTCCATCTTCACTAGATCCATGAAAATTGGATCCCTTTCAATTCTCATATTGTTCAAAACTCCATGTTATTTTCTGCTCAAAGCATCTGCCACCTTGTTTGCAATCCCCGGGTGGTAGTTTATCGTACAATCATAATCCTTGAGTAATTCAAGCCATCACCTTTGCCTCATGTTGAGTTATTTTTGTGAGAAAATATACTTCAAACTCTTGTGATTAGTATAAATATCACATTTTTCACCATAGTGGTAGTTCCTCCATATCTTCAAAGGAAATATCACAGCTGTTAACTCGAGATCATGAGTATGATAGTTTTGTTCATGAATTTTCAACTATCATGATGCATAGGAAATAACCCAATCATTTTTCGTTAGGACACAACCAAGCCCTTTCATTGATGCATCACTATAAATTACAAACCCATCATTCCCCGATGGTAGAGTCCATATAAGAGAATTGAATAATCTTCTCTTCAGTTCTTAGAAAAATTCTTCACACTCTTTTTTCCAAACAAATTTATCCCCTTTACGTGGGAGCTTCTTTAATGGGTTTTCCAATCGAGGAAAATTATGGATGAAACGTCGATAATAACCTGTGAAACCAATAAAATTGAGTACCTCAGTTATACTCGTAGGTGTTGGCCATTCTTGGATTGCCTTGGTCTTAGAAGGATCAACATAGATTCTATTTTTAAGGACAATATGGCCAAGAAAATAAATCTCCTGATCCCAGAATTCACACTTGCTAAAATTCCCATATAATTCATGTCTTCTCAGAGTCTTCAGGATAATGCGCAAGTGATTTTCATTATCATCATATCTCTTGGAGTATACCAAGATATCATCAATAAATACCACCACAAATTTATCAAGATATTCCTTGAAAACTATATTCATCCGATCCATGAATACAGAGGGTTCATTAGTCAATCCAAAAGGCATTATTGTAAACTCGTAATGCCCATTACTTGTTAGAAATGTTGTCTTCAGAATGTCTTCCTTCTTCACACAAAACAGATGTTATCCAGATAGAAGGTCAATATTTGAAAATTATTGAGCATTATGCAGTTGGTCAAATAAATCATCAATGCAAGGTAGGGGATAATTATTCTTTGTGTTATATCATTGATCTCCCTATAGTCGATACATAACCTCATAGATCCGTCTTTCTTTTTAACAAAAAGAACAGGGGATCCCCATGGAGAAACACTAGTGCGAATAAATCCCTTATTACTCAATTCTTCTAGTTGTTTATTTTGTTAAACTAATTTTATAGTGTCCATTCTATAAGGGGTCTTCGATATTGGCCTTGATCCAGGAATTAAATAAATGGAAAACTCAACTTTTAGTTCTGGAGGATGTACAGGTAAATATTCCAGACACACAGGTATACATTCTTTCACAATAGGTACATCCTCTATTTGAACATTGCTTTCCTCACCCACAATCATTTCATTCTATTCCTCCCCAATAATTTAATTTAGTTGGGCTACTGGGGGTGGATCTATATAAGAATTAGGTGGCGACGAATCTGCTCTAAGGATAAGGTTTTCCTTATCATCATCATCAAAAATCGTAACCTCCTTCTTCTTACAATAAATCTTCGCATCATGGTCCGAAATTCAATCCATATTGAAGATTATATCAAATTCAATCATAGGTATGATGATGAGATCAGCAGATAAAGAACATTTATGTGCTCTAATGGGGACTGATTCACAAAACATTGTTGCAATGATACTTCCCTTAGGAGTTTTAACTAACAACTCCCATGGTAAATCAAATTGTAAATATCTAATTTTCCAAGCAAACTGGGAAGATATGAAACAATGCGATGATCAAAAATCAAATAATGCATTTTCTAAACATGAGGAAACCATTAAATTACCTTCCACGACATCTTTTGGAGCTTCTACCTCAGCAGCAATGATAGAATAAGCTTGGCCTTGATCCCTTGTCCTTTTAAGAGGTAAGTTCCCCGGACACATAGGACATTCCTTTGAATAATGTCCCATCTCCCTACATTTGTAGCACTGAACATCGGTAGCTTCCTTCTTCCCCATGCAATCACGAGCATGGTGGCCTTTTTCACCACACTTGTAACAGACTCCCATTCCTTTTAAGAAAGTACTTGGGTTTTTCTTCCCACATTTACTGTAGGATGGATATTAAACTTTTCATGTATTCCGTTTATTTCCATTCCCAGATTTATCAGCAGATCTCTTCTTCTCTTTCTTTTCTTCAAAGTCATATGAATTAGATAATTCATTCTCTATCTTGATAGCACATGAGACAATGTCTTCGTATGATGATAAAGATTGTGAGACTAATGCTCGATGGAGAAATGGTTTTAACCCATCAAATAAATGATCAATCTTACTTCTTGGGTTACGTATATAATCTCCAGCATACCTTGCTAACCCTGTTTTGTTAGTCTCGTAATTTGTGACATTCTCATCCTCCTTTTGTCTCTGACTTAGAAATTGCCTTTCCATATCTGCTCGATGGTCCCGAGGAAATTATTTTTTAAAAAATAGATCTCTGGACTCCCTCCATTCAATATTTGATACTTCATCATCTTCCTTAGTGTTTTTAATCAATTAACACCATTGATCAGCATCTCCAGTGAGGCGGTAAACTGCCATGATAACTTTTTCTATTTCACTACTTCCCAAAGAGTGAAATATTTTCATGAGGGAATTTATCCATTTCTCAGTTACTAAGGGATTTTTACTCCCATTGAACGTTGGTGGTTGTTGCCTCATAAAGAGATCTAACAATGATCCTCCACGCTACAGATCAGGGTGCTCCATACGAGTAATGTTATTATTCATAACCTGAGTGAGATGTCCCAGTATGGTGATTAGCTGATTGGCACCAGTTTCATGACCAGATCCACTATAATTATCTTGAGCAGGAGGGAAATCCCTACATGGAGTGTATGCATTGATACGGTTTCAATTTCTTCCACTAGGCACCATTTCTAAACAATGGCATAAACTAGATCAGTTTATGAATCAAAATACATAATTCCATACTTATAAAACACTTAACATAAATTGATCTATTAATGAATATAATCCATAATCATAATAATGTTTCCATTTAGGATGTATATACTCATAAACCCTTCATAATGATTTGTAAATGAAATGATATTTACCCTAAGAATATCCCCCGGGAGTGTCGTAACCAAGAGTGCATCAAGGATCGTTGTCGTGCACCAGTTCCTGTTCGAGTCTAGCTGAAATCAGTGTTTTTGGGTTTTACCCCTAGGTACATATGTGCCAGATCCGCCTCTACATGCTCGTATCTAGGAAGGGATGTATTGCTTGGAAAACTCACAAAATCATTACAATACCAAAATTTTAGGAAGTTATTCTATACTAATCCTCAAAGTCCATCTTAAATATATGTGCTCTAATCAGAGTTTATCTAAATCTAGTTTCTAATGTTTGTACTAAACATCCTCTGATACCAACTGTAATGCCCCGACCCTAGTTACCTAGAGTTGGTGCATTGTTACATAACATTTGCATGATCACAAGAAAGATCAAATCTCCAAAGACGGATTAGTTTAGTAGCCATTGAAACACTAGATATATTAATAATGTTTATATTACATCATAAAAATGAAAACTACAACAACATAGTCCCCATAGTCTACACTATTATCCCCTCATACTATCCCTACAGGTCATTCATAATTTAATTCTTCACATACTGTAAAAAATAAGACATAGAAAAGGGGTGAGCTCAAATTCCTAGTAAGGATAACAATATAGAGGAGACATTCATAAATAAGAATAAACATTTAAGGAAATTTATAAATAAAACAAAACCCTTTTAAACATTAACTTCAACATAGTATGGATAAAATAAAATGAAATAATTCCATTTAATTATTCACTTGGATATTCTACTAATCGAATAATCACATGCAATATCAATAACCACATTCATAATGATGGAATGCATAATGGAAAACTATCATAACCACATATCCAAGGCCTCATGCCAAGACTACAAATAAGATTTTGTCAAGACCTTGTGCCAAGACACTAGTTTGTCTCATTAGACCTATTGATGCATCGATGATCTATAGTGGGCTCCACGCGTCACATATTAAGTCCAACGCATTCCCATATGAAATGGTTTAAACATAACATAAACATTAATATTAAAACTAGCATACGAAATGTAAATACTTCATCCATAAACCATTAATGGTATAAAAATAACACATCCACAGTAAAACATATCACAAAACATTCATTACAATATATATGTTTTGTATCATTATAAATCAACTTCATATAAGCGTAAAATCTATCAAAGGATGTTGACATAGATGAAATCAAAACTCTTTTTAGAGAAATATATCTTTCTATTTTGAAATAACATAAGAGTCGTATATTTATAAAATAAAACATTTTCTTTGAAAATATTCTTATAATATTTTATGGGAAGCTTTGATGATTTTATAATGGCGGAAAATAGCCGCACCCTCCATATAAGTTAAAAAAACATTCTTACCTTAATTCTGTCGAAAAGGTTTAAACAGACATTGTTTGGAAAACGATGAAAAGATTCCTTTATAATCCACTTATAAATAGTCAAAAAAGGGTATAAATGACTTTAAACCATATTCTTGTAAATAGTAATTATGTTTTGAAGTACATTTTTAAGAAACATGGATGTGGATGATAAAGAGATCCCAGTAAATTATTACGTATAAGCACCTCGGATAAAGAAGAGATTACGAAATAAACCCTTACCATGTATTTTTCCATGGTTGGGGTAGGTTAACCTCCTGTATAATGGTGAAATAACTGTTATCAAATTAGACAAGAATCATATACATTAATATGATATCATATATGATCTTTTAACATTGATTTGTTAATAATATCTTAGTATTATTGTTGTTTCGGGTGTTAAGTTACTCGTTTTCTTTTATATGTTTTGTTACGTAAGCCATGCTTTTCATGTATAGGCTGTATCTTAATCATATCCAGAATGATATCAAGTCCTTATATACTCTTATTAATCATCAAAAGAGAATTAGACTTGAATGGATACGATGGAGAATGAATCTCACCGCGTTCATGGAGACGGTAGTCCGTACGTACGCACGAGCGACAATATCATTCTTTTGATTTTAAAATATTATATAATTGGATGGTATATCATATATAACGAATTATTATCATGTTATTTTTATTATTTACATGAATTACACATCATTATTATACCCATCCAAATAATAATTTATTGAATAACAATTACACCACGACGTGGGGACGGTAAGCCGTACGTACACACGTATGGTGACATGTTATTAAAAGGATGGATAGAATACTGAATATGGTTGTACCATATTTATAATAACATCACAGTATGTATAATATACTAGAGTTATTTTTTTATAATGGTAAAACAAAGAAAGAACAAGTGGTAGAAGAAAGGAACCTGAAAAAGGGTGGTGAAAACATTATCTCTTCTTCGGGTTCTTTCTTTTGATTTGATCAAAAGGGATCCCTAGGTTTGGCTTTCTGACTAATGGAAGGCATCTAGGATGAAGTTAGGGAAGTTTAGAGAGTATTTGGGTAGTGTTTAGCCAAGCCAATTGGCTTTGTAGGTGTGAATTATTGAGAAGGGTGAGTTCCCTTTTATAAGAGGGCTGACGGGAACCTTTGAAAAAACTAGAAATATTATTTTATAATAATTTCATATAAGTTTTATAATGGCTCCAATGTGGATTATATAAAGGTTAATGTAGGGATGGGTAGAAAACCATCCAACCAATATATTTTAGATAGGTTTGGGTCATTATATTAACCTTATCATTTAGTTTTAACTCTTAGTAAATTAGTTTGACACTTACCATGTCACTTTGTATTTTTATTATATAGTTAAAAAACTAACTATATAACACCAAGAGACACCCAAGTGGTCCATTAACGATACAAATATTTTTTATATAAGTCTCTTGGACGAACCTTAGATTTTTATGAATTTAATATCAATTAATAATATAACATTTGTTTTAAAAACTCTTTTATGTCAATTTTGACACTATTCAATAATTGATTTTTGTAAAAATCATAACAGAATGATTACTTCGAAAAAAGTTTCTTAACTCACTTATAACATGTCATATTATTCTAGAAAAATAGTTTAATTCACAAAAAGTCTCAAATTATATTTATTTGGGTATTTATAATATCAATTATTTTAATTGTTAACTATTTTGGTAATTACTGCATCATCATTGGGTCATAAATAAATTAAATTATTTAATGTCAAAAAATTATAAATAAAATACAATTATGTAGGAAATTTGTTTATATTTTTTATTAATATTTATAATCGAATTTATCTTATGTATAAACCTATATTAAAAATGATTTAGAAAATAAATGTTAATTTTAACTCTTTTAACTCTTCTTTGAATTAAATAATAATAAATGTCCTAATATAATCAGAGTGGACCTAAATGAATATATTTTATTACTAAAGTTTTTTTTGGTCGAATTAAGCTTATCCAATAGAATTAGTACATGCATAAGAGTAATATAAATATCATTTTTACCCCTAATTTCCCTATTTACTTTTAACCGTGGAAAATAAAAGTAAGAAGTTACTATTCACCAAAAATTATTTTTATCTTAATGAACCACATTTTAGTCCTTGATATTAACCGTGTCTCTCGGATTTTCAAAATTCCACACACAGAAGCGGTAAAATTATGTTTTATGAAAAATTCAGTTTTTTAACTACCACTTAGTGGTTTCACTATTACTCAAAAAATGAAGTTTTTTAGAAAAATACCAAAAATTTACCTTAGGCTAATTTCGATATTCCGAATCCAAAAATTAAGTCCATTTTGAAAATTGAAATTTATAATTTTCAAAAAGATTGTATTACAATTCATAGAGGCTAGTTTGATTGGTTGTGGTGTGTTAGAACTCGATGTTTCGTACAACACACGCTATTGCATTATTCAAAGAGAAGCGTACCGTAGATGCTTGGGGTGTTACATGGTATGTTACCCAGATGGGTGTTTTCAATTTCATTAATTTTTTGTCTATATATTTACACATGGAATATATATTAACATTATATATATATATTTCATTTTGATTTTGTATTCTCAGTTTTTGTTATAATGTGATGTTGGCATATTTCTATTAGTGGTTGTATATTGGTTTGTTGTTTATTTATTCTTCACTAGTATTTTATTGTTAATAGAGGTTATATTCTCACCTTGATTGACATTCGACCCTAAAAATAGGATGGAAATCTTTTGCATACTGGAAGGTGAACTTGAGGTCACATATTGGATTGGCTCGGGGAACCAGTGTGTGGCAACTGAGTCGGGATGTTAAAAAGTGGTATTAGAGCCTCAATTTTCATTTATTTTATTTTACATTACTATTTGAAAATGTATTAAACAATAATTTTAAGAGATATATCATTTTAATGATCTCATTCATCGTTGTAGAAAACCCATGTATGGAGGAAAACCCATTTACCCTGGGTGAGATTGTTAGTTTTGTTAAATTTTGTTACATTTGAATATTATTTCACCTTGGGTGACACACATGTTGTGTGATGTGGTAGATATTTTATCATATGTTTATTGTGATTTGACACATATGTTGGTAAAGAATTATTTTTGAGTAATAATTCATCATTATTGTTTCTTAGGATTATCTTGTAAAATTCATCATTTTAGGCATGTATGAAAAACATGTTTTTGGGGAAAGTGGTTGACCAAGAACTGTTTTTCCATTCTTGTGATATTAAATTGAAAATAGTACCTATCATTATACATAATGTGAACAAATGATGGAAAATTAATATAATTGGGTGTCTAAATGAGAAAACAAGAATAATGAAAAGGAGTTATCCTTAGATTACCTTGACATAGATGCAGGGTGGATATGGTTAGTGTTAGGGACTCAATTTAAACCATGGAGTGAGGTTTGGGAAATGAATTTCCAAGGATATTTTTTATTCCCAATAAATTTTTTAATGTAGAAGATAGTATATTAATTAATGTGTTATTAATTGAAGATCCATGACTCCATGATAATGCCTATAAAGAGGATGAATGTAGGAAATTTCTAGAGATGGAAATTGAATCACAGAACCTGATGAACTGGTAGTTCAAGGTGTGAATGTTGGAGAGTAGTTCTATGGTAACTTTTCTAGGGTCATTAAATTCAAGGAGATATACACAAAGAAGGTTGTGAAGATAATGTTTGACATGACAAGGTAGTTTCAGTTATAGAATCCTCCAAATCTTGATGGAGATGGTTGACTATAGAGAGTTGTGTTTGGGATTGAGTCTATCCAGAATATACTTTACCACATGTAGAAACATGTTGTTAAGAGTTCCAATATGGTTATATATATTCTATGAGGATCAACTAAGCTCTAGTTGGACATTTAGGCTCAGACTTGGAAGACTTGTGGTATTTTATTAAATGAATTGTTTGAGAGGTTCTTAGAGATATTCTATCTAGAGGGGCTGATGTAACACCCCAGGTAAACAAAATATGAAATTTTTATATTTATCCATATTTGTGTATAAAATATTAATATTACATTAAACGGAACGCTATGCTTGATGGCTTACCCAATACGCAACCACGAGTTCCTTTGAAATCTTACGTTACACTCTAATAATAAATTAATTTTATTTTAATTGGTAGTTAACACATTGCCGTTGTAATAACGGGAATGAACAGAACTAACTACAAAATTATTATATATGTTTGTCAAATATTTTTACTTTTTACAATAAATGTTAGAGGATTAAAAATGCAAATGAATCCAATTTTAAGCATAAATATTCTAATATTTTTTAGAAGGTCGATTAACCGCCTTTTGATGGAAAACCCATTTTAAATATACTTTTGACAATTTTATATGTCATATTTGATAAAATAAAATTCTACTTTAGAATTGGGACATCAAAATTCACTTTGTGTAAATTTTTGTTTTTTTCCAATAAAGTTCATTTTTTAATGAATAGTGAAAATTGTTGTATTTTAATTCAAAACCCCTTTTTAATATAATTTAATTATATGATTATATTATCTTTTGAATTTGTTTTAAAGTGAAATTTGAATATATTTTTACCATTTAATATAACGGTGGTCATTGAAATTAATATAACTTTGAGATTGGACATAAACGAGTGCCAATCTTTTGATAGATATTGTTTCTTAAAAACATGCTATTTGATTTGACAGCGGGATTTAATTATAAAATTAATTAATGAAAATTATATGTTATTAATTTGTTAAAATTGACATCATTTTTTAATTCAGAATTTCAAATATAGCTTAGGGTGAATTTTTTGTATTTTTATGAAAAACCATAATTTTTGATGAATAGTGAAACCACAATGTTGTAGTTACAAAAACTGATTTTTTGTTTAAATGGAACTTTACCATTTTTTTGATTTGAATTTCAGAAATCCAATTTAAATGATTTTTATTTTTAAGTAAAATGTGGTTCAATGGGATGAAAATTATTTTTGATGAAAAGTAACATTTATGTTTTATTAATCGCGATTAAAGGTAATCAATGTGATTTAAGTTAAAAATGATATTATAATAAAATGAAAATATCTTGACACTTGTCCTAACCCTATTAGATGAGTCATGGACGACCAAGAAAACCCATGGGTCGATTTTTGGGACCCCATGGAGCCACCAGGGTAAGATAATGACATTAATGCCTTTTATTTAAAGTAAAAGTTAAAATGACACAAACATGTATTGTTTTAATAAAACAATTTTTACATGGGGCTATACAGGTCATATTTTTGACCACAAATAGTCATTGTAATGATAAAACAATTTCCTACATCATAGTTTTTTTTATATAATTTTTAGTCATTAAATAAATTAAATTATTTTTGACATCATGATGATGCAACGATTACCTCATTATTTAAAGATATAAAAAAAATGAAAAGATAATGTAAAATATATGACCTACACATGTCAAAAACCTATCGGATGGGTGTATTTCGAACCCTTGTCACCTTATCCTCGAAATATATCATTTTTGGACCTTTAAAATCCGAAACTCATTTGAAAATAATGTAACCTTTCTTGACTTTCCAAGAGTGCCCCTCCTCTCCTCTTATAAAAGCCCCCCACCTCTACCACCTTACCCACACCTCTCAAGCCTTTGGCTCGGCCAAGCTCTGATAATTTAGTCTCTCCACATCCCTCTCCTCATCCGAGAAGCCTTACCTTAGTCAGGATTCTCTTTATGAAACCCTTTTTGTTCAAACTAAAGGGAGTTACCCAATTTTAAGGAGATTAAAGAACGATCGAGTCAAGTCAGATACAAGGTAAGGGATCCATCCTCTATTTTTTTACGTACACTCTTTTATGTAATTTATTTTATGATCAAATTTCTTATGTTGGGGGATGTTCTTTTATATTCCTCTAACTGTAAATTTTATGTTAATATTTTGGGATACCCTATTGGATCTCATCAATCCATTTTTGAAGTTTTATGTGGCGCCATTAGGCTGCCGAATTTTCATAAGGGACTTTCATCTCACTTTGTATTCCCGTGGGATTCATGCTACATTGGCCACTATTTACTTTTTATTTTTTATGTACTACCCATTAATTTACTATTTGTATAATATACTCTCATTTATGGGTAGTTACATCTTCATTGTATGACACTTCTTTCATGGGTTGTATGTTTCGGAAGATACCCAATTCAGTAAGGGAACCATTCACCCTCATCATTTTAAAAGTCTTCTTTTATAGGTATTTTAATCTTATTATGATGGGATATGTTCATATATATCATTATTTCTATAAATTTTATGTCCAAGTGATGAGATACCCGTTTTAATCTCTCATCAACTCATTTTATGAATTTAAAGTGACGTCGTTAGGCTGTCGAATTTTTCAAAGGAACTTTTTAACCCAATTTTGATTATTTGGGATAAACTTGTACTCCTTGAAATATGACGTTCTATGAATATGGGTGAATGACCTCTTATTGCTTTACACTTAATATCCACTTATATTTGGTGTATTCATTTTTCACACATAATTATGTAATTGATTTATCCGTAATCCAAGGATACCGTCATTGTAAGGGACTTCGTCTCAATCTCCATTAATTGAGGAATATTTTGTTTTATTGACAACATTCTTCTATATAGTGTATAAACCTCTTTGAATTTTAATTTCATTCAAAAGGAATCTTTTTATACGAAGCGTTTTACTAAACGAAAAAAAGGAATGTTTCTTTTAACGTACGCGGTGACAATGACCTTTTCCGCCACCGCAAGTATTATTTGGTCTTTGGCTTCCTCAACAAGACGTAATGTTTTTTAAAATGAAATAAATACCAAATACTCTTTTATGTATTTTGGTATTGAAAATGGTTTTTATAATGGATTTTTTATGTCAATATATTAATGTGATATATTGTGATCAAAGTGTGGAAATGTTTTTATTCCATTATATTAGTTTTATGTCTTATGCTTTTATAATGTTACTTGGACATTTTGCGGGTGGTTATGTGATAAAACATATGATGGGTGGTGCCGTGAATACTAGGACGGGTGGTTACGTTATAACCTCCAATGCATTTGGTATGGAAGTCGGCCGTATGGATATTCTATTATGTATTTGTGGAAGTCGACCGTATGGTTATTCCATTTATGTATTTTTATGTCCCAAGTTACCTTTTTATGTTATGTGTTATTTATATGGGTTTTATGGTAATATTTCGGTTACAAAAGTGTAAGTAATGGTCTTTTATTCAGTGAATAGTTTTTACAACTTCATAAAGGAGAAAAGTGTTACTTTGGTAATATATTCATGGTGTACTTGTTGTTTTGAAAATACTAACAATTTTCCTTCTTTGTGTATCCTTTACTGGGATTTTTAATGCTCATCCCAAGTTTGTGAAATGTTTTCCACAGGACTTAAAGATGAATAGGGTCAAGGATGGGATAAAGGAAATACATTCTATCTAAAACATGGAACTAGACATGTTTCTTTTTAAGTGTTCTTTTATTTAATGGAAACTTAGTAGAAGTGTCTACTATGTAATCTTTTGAGATGTAATATTTATGACCTAATTCTCTAAAACTCTAAACCTGAAAAGATCCTCTATGTGAATTATTCTTTTAATTCATGATTAATTAAATTTTAAGTGTGGGGCCTTATAGTTGGTATTAGAGGTCGGTTTATATAACTTTAGAGGTTAGAGTATTCTCTATGAATAAGTGACATTACCATAATGATTAGGATTTCATAAGGAGTCCTAGTTTTATATAAAGTGAATGAGTAAGTATATCTTAGTGTTTAACTTCTTCATTAGTACATTATGGTTTTTTTGATATACTCACACTGACCATTTTGGTTTTAGTAAATCGTTGGATCTAGTAGGAACCAAAGTAACCGTGGATGTGAAGGAAACTGTGATAGTTCTCTGAAGGAGAAACTGAATGATATGGGAGCTTTAATGAGAACTCTTGTGTTTATCCTCAAACAACTATCTGGAGTCATTATTTCCCACCTACAACTTTGTGATTTCAATAAGGCATCATATATGCGAGAAGCAAATCCCTACAGAACTATAGGTAATAATCATAAAGGTAAGTGTGTTAAAAAATGTATGTGTCAAATATGTGGAAAGAAACACCTAGGAAAATGTTTCAAAGGGACGGAAATATGCTATAGATGTGGAAATGAAGGTCATAAAGCAAGAACCTACCCTGGAAAAAGGAAGCATCCAGTTGACTCGAGGAAAGGGAAAGAAGTTCTTTATGAGGGATCAATTGAATGTTTTAAATGTGGTGTGCATGGTCATTATGAAAACACATGTCCTATGAAGAAGATTAGGTAATGGGATCACCAATATCAAACAAATATTCATTTACCAATACCTAATTCCATTCCGATTGAGGATTAAGAAACTAACAATGACCAATCAAAGGTATGGATTATTTCATAACTTTTTCCCCTATTTTGGAATCTTAGGATATGATTCATGATTTTTTTGTAGGAAAGATGTATTTTAGAATATTTTGGAAAGGAGTGGATAATGGATCATGAATAATGTTGAATGAGTAAGAATTCAACATATAAGGGCATCAAGAGTTATGGTGAAATTATTAAGAGTATTAAGTCTCTTATGATGATGGGGTTACATTAGAAGACTTTTTTATAGTATGTGTAACCCTGATGTTTGATATATGAAAATTTTATTCAAGGAATAGTTATCTGTTCTTTTGTGGACATAGTTATAAAGAACCATTTGGGTTTATATGATCCTTACTTTTGGGGTAATTATGGGTTGCTATATGTTATGACGGAAAGTGAAAGGATGAGATAATATTGAGGGTAAATTATGTTATGGTTATTTTTGATGATTTTATCTCTTTTTGGGGAATGATTTGAGAATTATATAGTTTGGAAAAAGGACAACACGCATACCATGTGACAACTCATCACGTCGGACAAAACTGCGGGAATCGAACCCACAACCAAAGTGTGACTGGTATTTATCACCTACCACTGGACTATGTGAAGTCCCTGGTTAGTTTGACTAATTCTCTATAGTTAGATGATTTTATGAATTAAGAGTAATTTTATTTTGGGTTATCTATGGAAATTATTAACCTATCATGGAGGATATTTGATTAGGTTAATTACTTTTCAATACGAGACTTTAAGGGCAACTAATATTGTTTGGAGATAAATGTTACGATTTAACTTGGAAGACTATGTGATTAAATCCTTTAAATATTTGGGTTTCAATATTAGTTTGGTTTACTTGTGGTCTTCATTGAACTTTGTGACATGTTGGACAAATTTTGGAGATTAAGAATATATTACCTTTTTATAAAGGATTATCCTTTTTGGGTATTATCTGATCTCATACTAACCTTTTTTGTTTTAGTTTTGTTTAAGGTCTAAAGACATAGGAAGTATACAGTTCTCTTTTGTGGATTCAGTGATTCTATAGAAGTTTATTATAGCTCTATTAATGTAAATAAGTCATCCTAAATACTCATCTTTTGGAGAAAATATGAGTTCATGTATGAAATCTAGTGAAAGTTGAAAGTCAACATAAAAGGTAAGTATGATTACTTATGTTTTAGTTAATCTCAAAAATAAATTCCTCAATGAAATGTAACTCAAAAAATGTTTTCCATTAACTTTTCCTACTGGGGAATCCAATACCGTTTAACCCACCACAAGTTTGTGATTTTCTGATGATTAACATTCTCTTAAACATGTTTTTTGTCACACTCCCTCAGAACATGACCCTTTGATTTTCCTTCCATATCCATGTTTTCATTCATGGAATCCTAGTATGGGTTAACTCGGGTGACCCTTGTACTTGCCTTTCTTTCTTTTAATGTGATAGTTTAATTTACTCCTTTTCCTATGTGGGGCTTTCAATGAAGTTTCCGAGCCCAATTTTAAAATTGCGAGGACACAATTCCCAAAAAGGGGAAAGGATGTAACACCCCAGGTAAATAAATAATATGAAATTTTTATATTTATCCATATTTGTGAATAAAATATTAATATTACTTTAAAGGACACACTATGCTTGATGGATTACCCAATACGCAACAACGAGTTCCTTTGTAATCTTACGTTGCACTCTAATAATAAAATAATTTTATTTTAAATGATAGTTAACACCTAGTCGTTGAAATGATGGGAATGAACAGAACTAACTACAAAATGATTATATATGTTTGTCAAATAGTTTTACTTTTGACAATAAATGTTAGAGGATTAAAAATGCAAATGAATCCAATTTTAAGCATAAATCTTCTAATATTCTTTTAAAAGGTCGATTAACTGCATTTTTATGGAAAACAATTTTTAAATATAATTTTGACAATTTTATATGTTTTATTTTAAATAATAAAATTCTTTTTTAGAATCGGGACATCAAAATTAAATTTGTGTAAATTTTTGGTATTTTTCTGATAAAGTTCATTTTTTAATGAATACTGAAAAATGATGTATTTTAAATCAAAACATCTTTTTAATCTGATTTATTTAAATTAATATATTACCTTTTGAATTGGTTTTAATGTGAAATTACAATATATTTTTACCATTTAATCCAATGGTGGTCATTGAAATTAATATCACTTTGATATTGGACATAAACGAGTGTCAATCTTTTGATAGATATTGTTTCTTAAAAACACGCGATTTGATTTCATATTAGGATTTAATTATAAAATTAATTAATTAAACTTCTATTTTATGAATTTGGTAAAATAGAAATAATTTTTGAATTTAGAATATCAAATATATCTTCGGGTGAATTTTTGGTATTTTTCTCAAAAACGGTAATTTTTTATGAATAGTGAAACCTCAAAGTGGTAGTTACAAAAACCGATTTTTCGTTTAAATGGAACATTACCATTTTTGTGATTTGAATTTCAAAAATCCAATTTAAATTATTTTTATTGTTAAGTAAAATGTAGTTCAATGGGATGAAAATAATTTTTGATCAAAAGTATCTTTTATGTTTTATTAATCGCGATTAAAGGTAATCAGTGTGATTTAAGGTTAAAATGATATTATAATAAAATGAAAATATCTTGAAACTTGTTCTAACCCTATTGGATGAGTCATGTCCGACAAAGAAAAACCATGGGTCAATTTTTGGGACCCCATGGAGCCACTTGGGTAAGATAATGACATTAATGCCTATTATTTAAATTAAAAGTAAAAATGACACAAACATGTATTGTTTTAATAAAACAATTTTTACATGGGGTTATAAAAGTCAAAAATTTGACTATAAATAGTCATTAGAATGAAAAATATATATCCTAAGTCATAGTATTTTTTTATAATTTTTATTTATTAAATAAATTAAATTATTTATGACATCATGATGATGTAGCGATTACCTCATTATTTAACGATTTAAATAAAATGAAAAGATAATGTAAAATATAAGACCTAAACATGTCAAAAAACTATTTGATGGGTGGAGTTCAAACCCTTATCACCTAATACTCGAAAGATATCAATGTGGGACCTTTAAAATCCGAAACTCATTTGAAAAAAATGTAACCTTTCTTGAATTTCCATGAGTGCCCCTCCTCTCCTCTTATAAAAGGCCCCCACCTCTACCACCTTACCCACACCTCTCAAGCCTTTGGCTCGGACAAACTCTGATCATTTTTTCTCTCCACATCCCTATACTCATCCTAGAAGCCTTAAATTAGGCAGTAAGCTCTTCATGAAACCCTTTTGTTTCAATAAAATGGGAGTTACCCAATTTTAAGAAGATTAGAGAACGATCGAGTCAAGTCGGATACGAGTTAAGGAACCCGACCTCTATTTTTTTAATTAATCTATTTTATGTCATTTATTTTATGCTCATATTACTTATGTTTGTGTATGTTCTTTCATATTCCTCTTGCAATAAATTTTATGTTAATATGATGGGATACCCTATTTGATCTCATCAATCCATTTTTAATGTTTTCTATGGCGCCGTTAGGCTGCCGAATTTTCATAAGGGGATTTTCATCTCAGTTTATATTCCCGTGGGATTCATGATACATTTGCCACTATTTCCTTTTGATTTGTATATGTAGTTCCAATTATTTTACTATTTTTATAATATACTCTCATTTATGGGTAGTTACATCTTCATTGTATGACCCTTCTTTCATAGGGTGTATGTTTCGGAAGTTACCCAATTCAGTAAGGGAACCTTTCACCCTCCTCATTTTAAAAGACTTCTTTTTTAGGCCTTTTAATATTATTATGATGGGATATGTTCTTATATATACTTAGTTCTATAAATTTTATGCCCAAGTGATGAGATACCCCTTTTTATCTCTCATCAACTCATTTTCTGAATTTTCAAGTGACGTCAATAGGCTGTCACATTTTTGAAAAGGAACTTCTTAATCCAATTTTGATTATTTGGGATAAAATTATACTCCTTGGAATATGTCGTTCTATGAATATGTGTGAACGACCTCCGATTTGTTTACACATAATATCCCCTTATATTTGGTGTATTCGTTTGTCACACATAATTATGTAATTGATTTATCGTTAATCCAAGGATACCGTCATTGTAAGGGACATAGTCTCAATCTCCTTTCATCGAGGAATATTTTGTTTTATACACAACATTGTTTTATATGCTGTATAAACCCCTTTGACTTTTAATTTTATTCAAAAGGAATATTTTTATACGATGCGTTTTACTAAACGACAAAAAGGAATTATTCTTTTAACGTACGCGGTGACAATGACATTTTCCACTGCCATGAGTATTATTTGGTCTTTGGCTTCCTTAACAAGGCATAATGTTTTTTAAAATGAAATAAATACCATATACTCTTTTTTGTATTTTGGTATTGAAAATGGTTTTTATAATTGATTTGTTATGTCAATATATTTAAGTGATATATTGTGATCAAAGTGTGGAAATGTTTTCTTTCCATTATATTTGTTTTATGTATTATGATTTTATAATGGTACTTGGACATTTTATGGGTGGTTACGTGATAAACCATATGACAGGTGTTGCTGTGAATACCAGGACAGCTGGTTATGTTATAACCTCCAATGCATTGGGTATGGAAGTCGGCCGAATGACTATTCCATTAAGTATTTGTGGAAGTCGACCATATAGTTATTCCATTTAAGTATGTTTATGTCCCAAGTTACCATTTTATGTTATGTGTTCTTTATATGGGTTTTATGATAATATTTTGGTTACAAAAGGGTATGTAATGGTCTTTTATTCAGTGAACAATTTTTACTACTTCATAATGGTGAAAAGTAATAATTTGGTAAAGTATTCCTGGTTTACTTGTTGTTTTGAAAAACTAACAGTTTTCCTTCTTTGTGTATCCTTTACTGGGGTGTTTATGCTCATCCCAAGTTTTTGAAATGTTTTCCACATGACTTAATGATGAATAGGGTCAAGGATGGGATCAAGGAAAAACATTCTATCTAAAACATGGAACTAGAAATGTTTCTTTATAGTTGTTTTTTTATTTTATGAAAACTTAGTAGAAGTGTCTACTATGTAATATTTTGAGATGTAATAGTTCTGACCTAATTCTCTAAAACTCCTAACCTGAAAAGATCCTATATGTGAATTATTTGATTAATTCATGATTAAGTAATGTTTATGGTCAGGGCCTTATAGCCGAGCTGTAAGAGAGTATCTATTTTTATGATTTTGACATAGGGGAGTTTTTCTGTGATATACTACATTGGAAACATTATTGATTTGTAGTAATTTTTCTGAGATTGGAAGTAGATGAAGCTACGCTAAAAAAATTATTTCAAGAAGGTCATAATTGTGAAATTAAGTTCCATATGAAAATTTTTTGGTAGATGATGTTTTCAGAAGTTGTGAATCAGGTACTCCTAGCTGATAGGAATTTGAATGAGGCTTCCATTGCAGAATAATTTGTTTCTATTGGATGATCATATGGTATGGATTTATAGATTAGGATGTTTCATTAAGGGAATTTTATCCAAATATGTGGAATATACAGTGCCCATTGGTCATTTATTTTTACAAAGGACCGTTATTTAGTGATTTTATAATAGTGATGTAGTCCATGACACTATATTAGAAATATTTTATAACCACTAGGGGAGTACCAATATTGCAGTAAGATGGGGCATCTATATATGATCTACAGGAACCCAGGTAAGATGTATACTGATGGGGAATCTTGGCAGCATAAGTGTTTACGATGAGGACAATCTACACCATATCGGGCTGGAAGATAAATTTATAATGGATTTGGTGGAAGTGGAATTTAATTTTGTACTTCTAGGAAACAACACCCATATCAGCAGAGTGGTGCTGTTAAAGTGACTCAGAATACACCATAGGGAATAGAGGAAGGGTGGTTACATGCAGTGCGACCAACACTTTTAGATAATTAGGTCATACCATCATGGAAAAGTGGTATTATTATTATTTATTATATATAATCTACATACTTATTCGATACTAGTTCCAAGCATTCCATTATCTTAAAAAAGCTGCTAAATGGTTTGATCCTGGTAGTGGAGATTATGAGTGGGGTTTTGGTGATAGATACACATTTGGGACTGAGTTCTAGGGACATATCGTTGTGCATGGGATGTTCTCTGGAAGTATGAGAGTATCATTTTTATGGGTAATATCAACATTCTAGACATAACAAGATTCAATCAAATATTGGGAATGAATAGTTACTATAATACTGATACTATATTGATTTTTACCATTGGAGAGTGACAGTTCATTTTCTAAAGGGTGAAACTATATTCATCGAGGAGAGTGGGATATCTGAGCAGTTTGAGAAAGGCCAAATAATAAAAAACTATGAGAGTTTACAACCATGGAATCTATTCGATTTCTAGATCATAGTGGTGTAAAAAAGGTTGTCATCCATCTTGTACAAAACTAGTTTCAGTATGTGTTACCTAAATAAATATTAGGGCTTCTACACAAGGGATATGTGGAATTTATTATAGAGCTCATTCTAGGTGCTAAAATAGTTTCTATAACCCCAAACAGAATGGTACTGACAGAGCTTCAGGTTCTTAGAACTCGACTTGATGATTTGATGGATAAGTGGTTTATCTATCCCAACATATCACCATTAGGATCACATCTGTTTTTTTACAAATAATGATGATGTGATTTTTGACTTGTGTGTTGATTACCAAATGTTCAATCGAATGAAAATGAAGAACCTCTATCATCTTCGGGGAATCAATTATATTTTAAAAAAAAAATTAGAGGAGGCTATGTCTTTTACAATATTTACTTGAGACGTGGGTATCATCAATTGAGAGTTCATACTTTCTATATCTTGTTAAATTCAATTAAAATAAGGTATACAAAATATGAGTTCTTCATAAAGCTCTTTTGGTTAAAAAACTCACTAACATTGTATGTTTCATTGATAAAAACTTTCAACCTGTACCTAGATTAGTTTTTTTGTGGATAAAGTCTTGGAGTAATCTTGGTCTCATGAAGATCTTACACAACATCTTTTCATCGTCCTATATTTACTAAGATGGAATTTTCTGTAAACCAGGCCATCTAAGTGTATAATATAGATTGATCGTGTATACTTCATAGGTCACATAATCTCTAAGGGAGGCGTGTTATTAAATCTAGATATGTTTTGGGTAGTGGGTTCTTTGGATAATCCCAAGGCTATGTTTGATATCTATATCATTATTCGATTGGTGGAATTATATATGATATTCATCTAGGAATTTTCTTTTTTGGAAGAACCTATATCTAGCTTACTGAAAAATGGGATAATGTTTTATTGGTCAAAAGAATGTGATAATTCTTTCCATGAGTGGAATAAGCACTTGAAATCTGCACCGTTCATTATCCTACTTGAGTTAGGTGTGGATTATACATTGTATTTTGATGCGTTTTGGACTTGAAATGGAGTAGTGTTGATGCATGGAGATCAATTTTTGGGGTATGTGTCCCTATAGTTAAGTCCACATGAACCAAAATCACCTACACACATACTCTTATTAACCAATGTGTTTTATGAATTGAAGATTTGGTGGAATTATCTTTTGGGCAAGAATTTTATGGTGTACAATGATCACAGTAGCTTATGGTATATCTTCTCACAGTGGGATTGAATATCTGATAGAGGATAGGGGTTGATTATATTTTACTACCCAAAGTTTTAGCAATTTAAATTCCATTAATATAATTATTTCATATTGTTTAATCTAAAATAATCACATTAAAAACATAATATAAAATTTAGAAAGGAACAATTTATTTAATAAAATGAATTTATAGAAGTTGAGGAACATATTCCAAAAGTATAGTAAGCTGAACATCAGAATAGTAACATGACACTTGTGAATAGTAAAAAAGATTATCGAAGAGTAACATCACTAATGAATGTATAAAATAAATTTATCCATCTTATCAGTAAAATATGATACAATTATAGCATAGTATAATTATATAAATGTTATGTAAATTTTTAATTGTGTGTTTGTATTTTTTGTAAGACTTAAATAATTATTTTACAATATTATGACTAATTTAACAATTTTAAAAAGTAATAAAAATTATTAAAAAATTAATATTTTGATTCCTTCTGATTATGTAATAATTTTATGATATCTTATTGAAATTTTCAAATTGATAAAAAATCATTTTTTATTTTTGAAATTTGTGTTTTACATGTAAATGATGATTTGAATTAAAATTACAATTCAATAGATTTAGAATATTATTTTCATAAAAAATAGTTTTTTTGAATTCTACATTTCAAATAATGGTGAGACTGAATTAATTTAATTTTTTTGAAATACATGAATTTTTTTATAATAGAAAAATAAAATAATTTTTGATAAATGAATAATAATATTATTATGGATCCATTAATAATGTTATGATATTTTAATCCCTTTATCTTAAAATCACATGCTCAAATTACTATATTTAGTCTCAATGATATGAACAATTTCTTATATTGAGTAGAATAATAAAATATTGAGTAAAATAATGAGAAAACACCCATCTCTTCCACAATAAATACCACCACTAATCGCCTCAGATCTCCACACCTCTCAAACCTTAAGACCATTTAGAATTATTCCCAATAATTATCCCAATAATCTCCCCTAGATTCAAGAGCTTTTAGACATAAAAATTAATAGATCGAATCTGATAAAGAGGTTCTCTAGAAGAAGGAATCTATAGGTAAAACCCCCTTTTTTATCTTTCAATTTCGTTTCAATTTATTTTTCTTTTCTTATATTCACCACACTTATCCTTGTACAAAGGACATGAAAACTCCAGTATCCTATATATACAATAATTTGATCATTTTAATGGAATAATTATTCTTAAAATCATTTCTCCTCCATTTTATTTTATAAAGGACACCATTTTCTGTGTGGTGTCATATTACCACCTTCATGGACGACATGATTTCATCGTTCAATTCTACCTTCTATGCTGGTCATAAACCCATTTTTATGGTTGATCCAGATTATATTACATATAATAAAACCTATTTAATGTTAAATAACCAATAGATACACATGGTATTCTATATGTACATTAATAACATATAACTATTATTTTTCAAAACTATCCTCATTCTATATGATTTTCAATGCACATATACATGTAAATATATCATGAAATCCAAGGAAACTATCATTCCCAAACATTGAAATGGATTTTAAAAACAAATAAAAAGGGATATAAATGTACATAATAAAATTATAATGAATATTATAAATGCATAAAAGGATTTAATTAATTAATTAATGGACATAATTTGATTATTTAGGACATTTAGATCAAGTGAAGAATCATTTTGAACATAAGGTAAGGGATTCTACCCGAACCACGATTATTCTTGCAGGTCACTCTCCTGACATATTTACCCAAATAAAATTATATTGAATTATTTTTCACATATTCAAAATTCTATGTATACTTTCTAAACTAATGTATTAAGATCCAATTATCCTTATTTTCGGGGACATGCATGTTTTTAAACGGATCACTACTCAATTCTTTCTAATAAGAACACTCAATTTATGGTCACTTCCTTGATTCTTTCCCAAATTCAAGTGAAACATATAATCTATTTTAATCTATTATTATTTTTATAAAATAACTCAGTTTATTATGAATCATTTCTAGGCTCACTTCTAGTTTTTTATAAAATAATTTTCCCTTTTCTTATTAAAATGATCTTTAATAGTTTCCTTAAACCGCACTAAAATGTTTTATTTCTAAAGATTTTTGAATTTTATTTTCACATGTATACACATAATATTTAAATCAATTATTTGGATATATGTTCATATTTTCCTTTATTAATGTCTACATATGGTTTAAATCATTTCATTAATGGACATAATTATGATATTCCATTATATTATGAATTTATAAGAGGACTATGATACCAAATTCGTACCATGGGTAAAAAATAATTTTTTTGGTTCATTATTTGTTATTATTTATGTAGAAAATATATTAATATATATTTTATGATCGGTGTTCCCCGATAGTGCAACTATTTATTTCATAATATTTAGTCTCATGATATGTTATGGGCAAAGGTCTTCTTGGTTATCCTTGGATCAGGTACAATGTGCACCAGTCTTGGTAGTTAGCCTTGAAATATGTCTCGACATGTGCGAAGATCATTGAATCACACTACTATATGTTTTACCAGCCTTGAATCATGCAACAGTCATATTTTATGTCACTGTCACGTTTCTATGAATCCATGGATTTATTATACCATATTACGATTTCTTATCTTTAACCAGGTTCCATGCCTTTTTATATCATTATGTA
This sequence comes from Viscum album, assembly GCA_963277665.1. NCBI lineage: Eukaryota > Viridiplantae > Streptophyta > Magnoliopsida > Santalales > Viscaceae > Viscum > Viscum album. The sequence continues at coordinate 33,941,827 of OY728159.1, forward strand.
ATTTATTCTATCCAATTTGTTAATATTTAGTTAATTTTTCATTCCCTAAGTAGGATTTTTATCTCATCCCTTTTTTCTATCTATCCACAGTTAATCCCATTCATATGTTAGGGCTCAAAATATGTTATGATACCATAATTGATGATAAATAGCAAAATGTTTTATTTAGTTCCATTTTTCAGTGTTATGTACCGAGTATTGCAAGACACTAGACTTCACAATAATTTTAATCTTATTTGATGATTAATTATGATTAAAATAATGTAATTATATGTGTAAAAGGTTAGGGATTCAATATATGATATCATATTAAAAGATTAGTTATTTTTGAAGACTTGGAGTAAAACACTTATGTAATAACCATAGTGATAAGACTAGGTCTATGAAAACATCCCTATACTTTGGTAAGTATATAATAATGGTTTTATCAAGAAAATACATCCATTTCTAGATTCTGCTAGTTTATACTATTATGGAATTGTTATTCCTAGGAGTAACCACATTTTGTAGGTGTTCATGGCCTAACTCAGGGTAACCTGGTAAGTGGCAATGAGCCTTAGTGCACACCTGGTTTGATACTCTCAGAAGATATAGTTGGTTAAATTTATAATCACATTACTAACCATTATAAAGGAAATATGAAAAAATCCTATAAGAATATATTTTATGAAATAGATCAGGGATAACCTAGATTTAATCCTAGGGATTCCAAAGATATGATATACTTTTCATTTAATAGTTTATTTATTTATGTTTAATTTTTCATTTTTATAATTATTAGCTAAGTATTAAAGCCCCTTCATTTTACTTTATTTTTATTATTAAATTGAGATAAATTGAAGAACACATACTAACAATCAATATGATATAAAATGTTATGATTTCCCTAATGATATGATAAATATTATGGGAACCGATTCTCAAAACATCATGATAGTATATACTCAACTGGCTTAATATATTAATAATAACGTGCATCATGTGGAACACCCAAATTCTCCAAAGAGATATCAAATTCTCATTGAATACTTAATGTGGAAATGGCCTCCCATGTTTAGTGAATCTTCTGATTGCCTTATCATAGAACATTGGATTAACATCGTTGATAAGATATTCTCTATTGTCTAGTGCTTAGAAGAGGGGATATTTGTTATGGTGGTTTCTCGTCGTGATGGGGAAGTTGATCTTTTGAGGAAAATGATAAATAAAATATTTTCAATGAGGGAACTGATTGCATGTATTGGGAGGAATTTAATAAAAAAAATTCAATAAAAATTCCCTTGAACCCTCAATATCATGATGGGAAGAGATTTAATCTTACATATGGAGAAAAAAGATAAGCTTATTTGGGAATATGAATAAAAAAATACAAGGCATACAAGATATTCATTGGGCTTCGGTATCAACAATGAGTGAATGTGGAATTTCATATTTAAAAGACTAAATTCATGTCTACAAAAATGGTTGGAAATTTTAGACTTCGACAATTATGATGTGATTGTATGTTGTCCCTAAAAGTCAAAATGGAGATCAGAGACTCAATTTGGTGTCACCCATTATTGCAGTGTTTCAGATACATGGAACATTGGTATCTTTAGGACCAGTTCTATAATATTAGATTTTTCAAAGTTAATTCATCACAAAATTCAAATCAACAAGGAAGGCCATAATCTATCACTGCTGCTGATGTGGATCCGGACATCCATGTATTGACAAGTATACTAGTTATTCATTCATCAATAGAGAAAATACTATTTTATTCAAGTTCTATCCATTATTTCCTACATTTCAAGTTTATTATAACTAATCAAACACTAACTCAAAATTTGAAGGTTAAGTTATCTGTGAGAACAACTAATGGGGAAATTATTGCATCCAATGTTTATAAATCACCCCCAGGTATTGTTTGTGGATTTAACCAAATAGATACTATTGTCATACTACCTTTAGTAGAGTTTGATTCAACTTTGTGTATAGATTTTCTATCTTTATACCAATCCAACACTAATTTTCTAAAGAGAGAGATCGCCTTTCTCATCCCAATGCATCCTCTAATTTTTTACATCTGTATGTAGGAAGATAAATGTCATTTAGAATAATAATCTCATTTGTGGATATTACTAGTTTATGAGAATGAATATCTCACTAAAATTATTCAGAAAAAGGAATTTAACTTGCTTGAAGACATGCCCATTAAGAAGGATTACAATAATGTATTACCTAAAGAGTTTTCCAGTATTTCTACCAATCGAGAGGATGATTTATCAAATGATACTAATTCTGGATCTATCCCTATATTAATGAAAACATATAGAATGTCCACCATAGATCTATAAGAACTAATAAAAAATTATAGGAGAATCTAGATAAGTCTTTTATAGGCATGAGTGCATCCCCATGGTGTACATCTGTCATCTTTGTCGAGAAGAAGGATATATCAACGGACCTATCCATTGATTATTCTGATCTCAATAAAATCATGATAAATAAAAAGTATCCCCTTCCTCAGATAGATAGAAATTTTAATCAGCTGTGTGGGACTAGTTATTTCTCTACGGTGGACCTTCGGTTGGGATATCATCAACTAAAGATGAGGAAGGAAGATATTCCCATGACAGCCTTTTAAATAATATATGGAAACTATAATTTCATAGTGATTTCCTTCAGACTCATGAATTATCTATAAATATTAATGGATTTGATTAATAGATTATTTATAGATTACGCCGAAAATTTTTTGGTATTTTTTTTGATGATATTATAATATTCTCTAAGAGTAAGGTGGAATATGAGGAATAATTAAATAATATGTTTCAGACATTGTGAAGGGAGAAAATCTATAAAATGTAAAGTAAATACGAGTTCTTTATAGAGAATGTGTAATTCTGGGTGTATATTATCTGTGATAAAGGATTATCTTTTGACCCTCTGATGACAAATGAAATCAAAGTGGGGACAAGGCCAATATAAATAATGGATATACAATAATTTATCAGACTATCTAGGTATTACTAATAATTTATGAAGAATATATCATGATTTTCAATCCAAATAACAAAGACGATTTATAAGGGGTTGATGATGGTATGGACCCATGAATTTGAGGAACTATTTAACGAGCTCAAAAAGAGGATTATGACTATGCCATTACTCACACTTCCGATATGTTGGAATCTCTTGGTCATATACAGTGATGCTTCAAAGAAAGGGATAGGCTATTTACTGATGAAAATTTATAAATATATTGACTCTGCATCATGATTAATAAAAAATCGTATGAAAAACTATCATACATATAATATGGAGTTAAAGGCTATGATTGTCAAATTTAAAATCTGGTGGAATTATCTATATGGGGAGAAGTGTGAGATATATTTAAATCTAAAGAGTCACATATATGTATTCACACAAAAGGATATTAATATGAACCAAAGAAGATGGTTAGATCCCGTTAATGACTACAAATGCTCGATCCAATACCATCGTAGTATGTTGAATAAGGTGGAAAATTTTGTATGTGGAAAGGATATTGCATCTATATTAATGATGAGTATTGAAAAGGATCCCACATTATTAGACATACAATGTATATAAAAGGGAATCATTAAGGGATGAACATCATAAATCATTTCTTAAAGGATTTCTCAATAATCCCCCTTGGAGAAAACGAAGGATTCTCAAAGAAATGATGTGCAAATACATAAATTCATGGATGATATCAAAAATGGGTAACCCTCTATGTTCCAGATTGATAAGGATAGAGTAATGATATTGAGGTCATGACTATTTTTACCATCCAATTTAGAGATAAAAAAATATATTCTTGATGACACACATAAATCAACATTCCTTATTCACTGATGGAGCACAAAAGTGTATTGAGATATCCTGGAGAACTTTTGGTGGGTAAATATGAAAAAGGAGATTGCTTAATATATGTAAATATTCATAGTATGTCAAATTTTAATGTATTAAAGGTAAAAGTATAAAGGGATGATGTAGCCATTTCCTATACCATCATTAAATTTGGAAAAAATCACAACGGAATTTGTCCCCGGACATCCAATGAAATTCATATAGAACAATGTGATATGGGTTATTGTGGATTGTCTTACAAATAAAGCCCGCTTTATATCAATATGAGAGGAATTATCATGGGATCAACATGAAAAGATATTTATCAAAGAGTAGGTAATGTTTAATGGAGTATCACTATCGATTATATCCAATTGAGATACTTGATTCACATTGAAGTTCTATAAAAGTATTAGACATGCTCTAAGTAAGGTTTTGAACATCATGACGACAAATCATGCTCAAAATGATGGAAAATTTGAGAAAAATATTTAGATAATAGACAAAAAAGTTGATATCATATTTGATGGACATTTAAGGTGGATGTGACCAATATCTACCTCTGGATAAGTTCCCTTACAATATTAGTTTCCACTAAAGAAGACCAATGGCTCCGTATGAAGAACATTATGGGAAAATGTACATAACACTAGCATAATTGGGTTAATTTAGTTAACATAAGCTGATATGACATGATATGGTCAATGAAATAGTAGAGGAGTTTAAAATACTTTAGTATCACCTCAATTGATCCCAAATTTAACAAAAGTGTTGTTTATAAAATCATTTATGGGATAAAAAGTTTAGGGTTAGAGACATGGCATTCCTCTACATATCTCCAAGGAAGAGGATAATGGGATCTTGGATGAAAGGGAAGATATGTCTTAGGTACATCAGGCCCTTTAAGATACTTGATTGTGTCATTCTTGTGGCCTATAGTCTAGAAAATCCACCAACTATGTATCAATTACATGATGTATTCTATGTATCCCTATTAAGATGTACATGTCAGATCCTTCCCATATACTGACTTCAGAGATGGTACTCTAAGAGAATGATATTTCCTATAAAGTGCATCCGATGAAGATCTTGGATAACAGATACACTATTCAATGAATGAATACCACACACTTGGTAAATTTAAATTATCATAACCATAATTATGAAGAGGCAACATCAGAATATGAGGAAGTGACGGAGGAAAAGTACCCACACCAGTTTTCACCTTAGTGTGTAAAATAAATTTTTTAGTGTGAAATTTCATAAGGGGTGAAGAATGTTACATCCCAATAGTTTATCAACATAAATTTTTTTCTTATGATTATTTCATATTTTATAATCACATAGAATCACATTAAAAACATAATAAAAAATTTATAAATGAATAACTAATAAATTAATAAATATTATAAGAATTATTAATTAAGTGTCGGTATTTTTCTAATAATGGATATGTAATTAAAATTTAAGACTAATTTAATAATTTTAAAAAATAATTTAATAAAATTTACTCATAAATTAATATTTTCATGTCTTATTATTATGAGATAATTTTACGATACATTAATTAATTTTTCTAAGTGTTAGAAAAGAAATATTAAAGTTTAAAATGTGAATTCTCAATTTAAATTATAATTTTAATTAAAAATTAAATATATATTAAATATAATTTTTTTTTGATAATGTGGAGTTAATTTTAGAATCAAACAAGTTGAAAAATGTTTAGGTTTAATTTTAGTATTTTTCTGAAATACGTGATTTTTTTGTCAATAGTAAAATATGATAATTTATGAAAATGGTATATACTTTAATTAGGAAGTCATATGTGATGTAGTGATGATTGAAGCCCTTTATAAAAAATACAGATGCCCAAATTTCTATGTTTAGTCTCAATAATCATAACTATTTCTTTTCATGGGAAAAATAATATAATTTGTAATAAAATAATGAAAAAACACCCCTCTCTTCTACTATAAATACAACCCCTAACCACCTCTTCTACTCAAACATCTCAATCCTTGACCCATATCTAAGTTTTTCCCAATACTCTTTCCAAAAAACATCCCCCAAAAAAAATCTTTTTTTCTTAACAAAATAGTAAAACCAATCCCCTAAGGATGTTCTCAAGAATAAGGAATCAAGAGGTAAAACCATCTTCTGTTTTCATTCAAATTCTTCGGATCTTCATTACATTTCATATAGTATCCCTACATCCCCAGGTCCAAGTGGAATGAAAAATAAATTATATTTTATATAATATAATTTTATCAGGTTCATTGAATAATTATTTGTCAAGTCTATTATCCCTTCATTTATTTTTAGAAAGAAAGTAACGTTCACGAGGTGTCTTTTTACCACCATCGTGGAAGAAGTGATTTAATCATTCAATTCGACCTTAACTTTTATGGTTGAAACATATTATATTATTTGTATTAAAATTTATTGAATCTTATAAAGCTAGTATATACATGTGTTGTTTAATAATATAATAAAACTAGTTTTTTATGATAAAAAATGCTAAATAAATCTAAACAATTATCATGAATTATTTATATAATGACTAATCCTAAATTATGAAATAATTGGAATTTTAAATTCTATATACTAATTAATAACATATATGTTCAGGAGTGAAAAAATATCCACATTCTATATGATTTTCTATACACATATACACGTAATCTAATCATGAAAACCATGAAACTAATGATCCTGAATGCTGAAATTAAATGTAATAACCCATCAAAATAGAAATTAATGAACATAAAAAAGTATACTAAATAAAATACATGTATAAAATTTTATTTATTAACTAATTAATGTATTTAATTTTATTATTATAGATATTATGACCAAGCGCAGAATCATTTCAGACAGAAGGTACATGATTGTACCTGAACCTCCATTATTCTTTCTGGTTACTCTTCCTCTATTTTATTATAACAGATATAATGTTTTATTATTATATAAATAATAAAAATTTTCATACATTTTTCAACCTCATGTATCTACATCCATTCATCCTTATTTTTTGTGACATACATGTTTTTAAAAGGATCCCTGCTCAATTATACCTGATAAAAAAGCCATATTTAAAGGAAATTCATGAAATCTTACCCAAAATAAGGTGAACCATATAATATATTTTAAGAGACAAATTTTTTTCATCAAATAAGTCATTTTATTATAAAAAAAATCTAGATTAACTTCTTGTTCTATATAAATGTTTATTTACTTTTTATGTATAAATTTTTCATTAATGTTTTCCTTAAACCACACTAAAATAATTTATTTTTTAATGTTTCTTCAATTACATTTCTAAATGTATTCACATTCATTTTACATCATGTGTCATTATATATGTGTATTTTACATTATTAATGTCCATTTATATTTTAATTCATGTCTTCCAAGGATATCGTTATGATATTCTCTTATGATACCCATTTTTGACAAGATTATGATACCTAATTCTTAAAATGGGTAACCCTTATGTTCTTGTTTGGTTCATTATGTATGATTTTTCATGTGGAACACATATTTATGAATATTTTCTGATGGTTTCACCTAGATATCATTCCAATTCATTAAGAAATTTTTAGTCTAATGGGATGTTATATGAAATAGACATGGTCTTTAGCCCTAACTCATGCTCCATATGTAACAGTTTTGATTGTTAGCTTGGAATCGTGCGCCTATATATGCAACAAGGCTTAAATTATTCTCCTCTATATTCAAAATGGCCTGAATTGTTCAACAATCATGCTTTCTATTTGTATTACATTAATATGAATCAATGATTTTATAATCCCATGATTTGATTTCATATGTCTAATCTTATTCCATGCCTTTTTATATCATTTTTATTTACCTTCAAGACCATATGCCAAGATTTATTTTAATGTTTATTTTATTACTTATATTTTCAGATCATCCCTTTGTTAATATTATCTCTAATTTATCATATATAGAGTAATGGGATCAAGGTATGTTAGGACCACATAGTGTATGGTAAATAATGAAATGTTTTATTTAGTCCCATGATTTCAATTTTATGTACTGAGTCTTCCAAGTCGATATAATTAATGATCATTGTCTTGTAATTTTATATTTAATTACGATTTATAAAATTTAATGATATCTGAAAAATGTTAGGGTCCCTATAGTATATGAAGTATTTCGATTTTAATTATGCATATACGACCAGAAATAGATGTACGGTTGCAGATACTTTAATCATGAAAACTCAGACTGAGAAAGTACAAGAGTAATGAACTGAGTTGGATATGATGACTTTACTAGATGGGATGCATGTCATTGTCTACTAGAGTACATATAAAATGGATCTTTAATTAGTTTCAATTTAATCTAGAATTCTAAGACATATCGGGGAATGATATTACTAGGATTCAGAATTCATAACCTTGATGTAATGACGTGATGGTAGGGACACACATTAAGATTGGTACACAGATGGGGATGATATCATCTAAGTTGGGAATTGTTATATTGTTCCAACAAGCATGCAAAGAGACTTGATATAGGAATTTCATGCCTCTATGTTGTATGTGAATTTAGGTGCGACCAAAATGTACCATGAAACACTTGAAAATTTTACATTGTTAGGCATGAAAAAGGATATAGTAGGGTTTGTGACATGATACAACACCTATAAGTATGTGAAGGGTAACCCTAAAAATCTGAGGGTTTACTACTACCATTTCCCAACATGGAGTGGATGTTGGACAATGTTCCCGTGGTTTTTTCTAGGAATCCCAAGGAAGACATGTATGAATGATGTTATTTGTGTTATTTAAGACCTTATTTTAAATGCATCACATTTCTTGAATATAAGTGAGATTTTCTTAGTGGAGTAGTTGGGATACTTTTATATTAGAGACATAGTCCATATGTATGTAGTGCCATGGACTATTGTTTCAAAAAATGACTCATATTTTAAATTACACTTCTAGTAGGGACTACAGAAGGCACTTGGTACACAGTTTTCATTGAGTATGGAAATCCACCCACAAAGAGATGGGAAATCGTAATGTACTATATAGGTGCATGAGGATATGCTTCGGGCATGTGTCCTCAACATCGGTGGATCTTGGGTAAATAATTTCTCATTTATAAAATCCCATGTAAACAAACATATAATACATTTTCTTTTTAATCAATATTATTTGAATTAAATATTAAATTTACATTCAATTGGTTTCTATTACTGATAGTGTACCCCATACACAATAATTGGTTTTTTTGAAATCTTACGTTTCACAATAATAATATAATATTATTATTTTAAATGTTAGTTAACGCCTAATCATTGTATTGGCAGGAATGAACAGAAAATATACTATATGATTATTCATGTTTGTTATGTGTTTTTATATTTATCCAAAAAATGTAAGAGGCTTAAAATGTTAATTCATATAATTTAATGCATAATTTATATTAAAAAGTTGATTTACCACCTTTTGATGGTGAACCCTATTAAAATCTAGTTTTCATCACTTTTATATATTCAATTTGAAAAAATATAATTCTTCTTTAGAATTTGGACATCAAAATACTCTTTGGATGAAATTTTGGTATTTATTTTGATAAAGTTCATTTTTAATGAGAAGTGAAAAATACTGTATTTTAATTCAAAACTGCCTTTTATTCAAATTTATTGATATGGATATATTATAATTTTAATTGGTTTTATTGTGTAATTATAATATATTATTACCATTTAATCTAATTTTTTTCATTAGAAGTAATTTTACATTGGAATGTTACATAAACAAGTGTCAATCTTTTGATAGTTATTTCTTAAAAACTTGATTTTTGTTTTAAAAACAGGAATTATTTTTAAATTAATTTCCAACGCTTTTGTATTTTTAATTTTGAAAAATGGATTCCATATTTGGAATCAGTAAGTCCAAATTGTGTAAATATGTAACTTTTATTTTTAGAAATTATGAATATTTACTTGAGTATATATTTTATTTACAAAGGATAAAGAGTAATTCTCGTAATAAGAGTAATAAAAAATTACTATGATAATATTAAATTATAATAATATGTTTTATAATCTAATCAGATGATACAATTACGACCAAGATCATATTTGGGTTGATTTTGTTACCCCATGGGGCCACCTGAGAGTGATAGTGACACTTTACATTAATTAACATAATGTAAAGACCAAAATGAAAAACACAAACTTCTTTTAGTAAATTAATTTTTACATATGGGTAAGAAAGTTATATTTTATAATATAAATATTCATTTCAAATATAATAATATTTACAAAATCATGGTATTTTTTTTATAATTTTAATATATCATATAAATGAAATTATTTATGACATAATAATGATGTGGTGTTTACCTCATAAACAAATGATTTAAATAAATAAGAATATAACGATTTAAATAATATTCAAAACCTATCAAATTTCTATTGGATGATTTTATTTTGACCATGAGTCATCTTATATTCGACTTTAATAAGTTTTGGACATTTAGAAACCGAAAATAATTATGTTATAAAATAATATTTCCACACTTCCCTAAAGATCCCCTTCTCCCCTAATAAAAACCCATAAACTCTAACCCATTCCACACACATCTCAAGACCCTTGGCTCATACAACCTCTACCCAGTTAATCTCCCTACATCATTATCATCCTACTAGAATCCCTAACTTTGGTATAAGGCACTTCAACAAACCCCTTTAGTTCAAACAAAAGGGAGTTTCCATATTTAAAATCAACTTCTTCTCTTATGTTCTTTTGTTTATTTTACTTCTCCAACCCCAAAACTCCTTTTATTACTTTATTTTATAACAAAACTAGTATCCTCAATATTATATAATGTTTTTATGAGATGTATTAAATCTAAAATAACACACACATCCATCTATTGGGTAATGAACATATTGTTTCTGCGGATGGAAAAATAAGCACCACAAATCTATAATTGTTCAATTATATCCTACTAACTCACATGATGGGCATTATGATGGAACTATATTTATAAATGATATAAATTATGTTTTTGATTTCTTTATTCTTTTTTGTTTTCCTTCTATAAAATTCCATTATGTTTCCCATTATCGGTAAAAGCGATAATTTAATTTGAGGAAGTGAGGACTACCGCCACCTCAAAGTGATACGAATCATTAATTCCAAATGTGGGACGTATTAAAGATGGGTTTAATGATATTATATTTGATATTAGTCTTTAATTTTTATATAATTATGTATCATTATGTTTCAATTCCATTAAAATATGAAATAAAAATGGATGTAGCTTTCATTTGTACGTATGACTTACCGTCTCCATGAATAGTGCATTTCATTTCTTACCTCTAAATTTTATGTACTATTATAAATGAATGTATATAATGGATATATATGTTATATGATATATCTATATGAAGAATATAATTCGGTATAAAATGGAATTTTTACCACATAGTCAACATGTAACTATAGGAAGTACTTTTTTGACATAAGTACCAAATATCGAAAAAAAACCATTATTAACTGAAATGATTAAAAGATTATTATAACAAAGAAATAATTAATCTAAAAGGAATAATAAACATGAAAAGTGTTCTTAAGCAAGTATAAATTAACTTTAGTTTATTATTCATTTCATTAAATAATGAACGGGTCAAGTTGGACATGAGGTAAGGGACATCATCTCAATATCCTTTATTAAAGCCAATAATGTTTTAATACATGAATTTATTTTATTTGAAGTATATAATCTTTTAAAATTTTATTTCATTCAAAGGGAATCTTTTTCTATGAAGATATTTACTAAATGACTAAAAAAAGAATGTTTGTTTTTAACATAAGCTATGACAACGAGCTTTCTGTTTCCATGACTATTATTTAATATATGGCCTCCTTAACAAGGAATAATGTTTCTAGAAGTATAATAAATACCATATACTCTTTTAAGTATTTTGGAATTGAAAATGGTTTTCAGAAAGAATTGATTATTTCAATATCATGAAATGATATAATTTGATTGAAATGTCATAATCTTATCTTTCCATTATGATTGTTTTATTTGTTATGGTTCTTGGGAATTGTTATGTATACGAGAGGTTCCGTGATAAACCTAGGGTTGGTGAGCCTGCAAGATCTCTCTAATGCATTGGGTAAAGTGACATAGGTAAACGTGAATGCTTATCCCAAGAGATTAATGCAATATACTATGATGGTTATTCCAAATATAATCACTTCATAGATGTAATAACTACAATGTAAGTATGATATGGTTTCCACATGTTACCTATATGATTTATGATTTCTATGTGTTATTCATAAATTTTTTAATTTCACGAGGTATGATAAAGAGCATATATTATGTATGTAATGATGAGCTAATGTTTTTCTTCTTTGTATTATAATCCTTACTGAGCATTTTATGCTCATCCCATGTTTTGAAATGTTTTTCCTAGGACATAATAAGGAATATGGTCAAGGATGAGATTAAGGAAAGTCATGTTGTCTAAAAAATCGGACTATATATAAGTCATTTTTTCATGAGTATTTATTTTATGAATAAATGTAAACTGAGTATAAGTTCTTACCTTTTAATTTTTGAGATGTAATTTAATAGTTATGGAATAATTCTCAAAAACACTAAACATGAAAATATCCTCAATGTGAATTATTCATTTAATTCACGAATATGTAATTTTTAAGTCCGAGTTCTTATAGTTTGTAATAGAGGTCAGTTTTCATAACACTAAAAGTTAGGATATTGTTAAATAAATTTCCATAAATTAATTTATGGTACTAATGAAGAGATATATAATTTACAGATTACCATGTTGATTCACCTAAGATATTTCTATGTTTAGAATGGTTTTCCACATAAGAAATAGGGAAGCTTTGTTGGGACGACGTTAGGAGGAATGCAATCATCCCAATCAGCAACCTAAGAGGGTCGGAATCAGAACACAATATTTTGTTGCAGTGATGGAAAAGTTGACTGAGGATATAAATGGTAGTGGTATCCATGCACAATATTAGCCATATAAACCATAGTGGAACATGTCATTAGTGGATCAATTCATGAGGCAACATGCCTCATCATTTCGAGGATCATCTGACCCTATGCAAGCAGAATAGAGTATTAAATCACAAGAAAAGATTTTAGATGTCATGGGGTGTTTAGAACATCAAAATGTTAGTCTCTCTATTTACCATTTTGAAGTTGAAGTTGTTCAGTGGTGATATATGGTGAAAAATATCATGGATAGTGAGGACACTGATGAACTTGATTGGGAGGAATTCAATGGTATGTTTCTTGAGAAATATTTTTCTATGGCGTTTTTCCTTAGGATGGAAAAACAATTCATGGAATTGTGGAATTAGGATGATGAAGTGGTTACATATGAAGCAAAATTATATCGATTATCAAGGTATTCTCCAATTTTCATAGGAGGTCTTGATAGTAAAATCATCTGTTTTTACTCAGGATTAAATCCAAAGTATCGAAGAGAATTATCTTTGTGAGTATAATAGTTATGAAAAACTTTTTCGATGTGTGGAGAAGGTGGAAATGATGTTTTCTGATGACCAGGTCTTTCTTGAAAAACAATAGAACAAGAGGTCATGGTGGAAGGCGAATGAGAAAAACACATCAAAATAGTCAAATGGTAAGAAACTTAAGATTAATGTTTGTGAAAGTTGTGCTAAAATTCATGTTGAGGAAATTGTTTTTAATTCTTGTAAACTGTACTGATGTAAAAAAAATTTACATAAGGCTTGTAATTGCACTAAAAAACATCAGGGTAATGTTAAAGAAAAATATGATTTACAATCAGTAAAATATATTATGTGTAATGAAATGGTTTATTATGAAATTTTGTGTCCAATGTCGATCTCAGCTGGAGAAAAGAAACCAGACTAAAAGAAAAAAGGGGTGGTGAAGTCCTTTTCAGCTACTTTAGTGGATGTTGGCCATCAAATGAAATATTATCTAGTACACTATTTGTTTATACAGATTATGCTAATGTGTGGTTTGATTCAGGGTCTAACCATTCGTTCATTTCGGAAACTTTTTCTATTAAATTAGGATTTCCATCACAAGATATGAATCTTGAAATTATGGTAAATATACCTGGAGGAAATTTTGAAACAAAAAATAAATTATAAGAACCTTCTTGTGCTTGTGTGTGTAAAGAATCTACCTTCAAACCTCACTGTTTTTCCTCTAGTAATGTTTGATGTGATTTTGGGTATGGATTGGCTTGCTGTTTATCATGCTAATATTAATTGTAGAGCTAATGAGGTTTCATTTTAGTAAGATTTTAAATTATTTTCAAGAACGAGCCCCTACTTTTGATAATATATCTGGAAGCTCAGACACTAGTAAAATATGGAAATGAATTTTACCTTGCATATATAGTTAAAAATAAAGGAACTGTTCAGATTAATTATGTGACAGTGGTAAATGAGTACCTTGATGTATAATATGATGAGTTTTTTGTTATTATACCTGATCGTGAGGTTGAATTTACAGTTGGAAAAGTTTCTGATGCAAATCCTATTTAAAACCCCCTTATCGAATGTCTCAAATTGAACATTTAGAGTTAAAGAAGTAATAAGAGGAGTTATTTGAAAAATTCGTCATTCAAACTAGATCATCACCATGGGGTGATCCTGTATTATTTGTTAAAATAAAATATGGTTGAATTATAATTTGATTTTATTATATAGCATTTAATAACATCACTGTTAAGAACACATATCCTTTTCCTCATATCGATGATTTTTTTGATCAGCTTTAGGGAGCTCAGTATTGTTCAAAGATTGACATGAGGTCGGGGTACCATCAGTTTAATGTAAAAGAAGAAGACATTCCAAATACCGAGTTTCATACTAGATATGGCCATTATAAATTTTTAGTTATGCCTTTCGTTTGAAAAAGTCTACCTGTTATATTAAAGGATATTATAAATAGAATTTTCGTTGAGTTCTTGGATTATTTTTTGGTTGTATTCATTGATGATATTTTGGATCATTTCAAAATAAAATAGAAACATGAATGTCATTAAAGGGTTGTCTTGCAATCCCAAAATGAAAATTATCTATTTGGGAAATACTGAAAGTGAGAGTTTTTTTTAATGAAAATTTCGTTCCATGGTCACATTATTTCAAAAAATATCTTATTTATTAATCCTACTGATACAAAATTTGTTGAATAATGGCCAAAACCCACATATATAATTGATATTTGTAGTTTTCTTAGTTTGGAAGGTTATTACCAGAGGATTATTGATCTTTTTTCATGGTTATCTAGTCCAATGACTATGATAACTCGAATAGGTGTTAAGTTTGTTTTGGATAAAAGAATGTGATAATGTTTTTCAAGAATTGAAATGAAGATTGTTGAATGATCTAGTTTTTGAACTTCCATCCAGAAATGGTGAGTTTTTTATCTATAGTGATGCTTCATTGAAAGTAATTGGGGGTGTCCATATACAGAATGATCATGCAATTAGGTGTGCTTCATGGCAGTTGAAACCTCATGTGTTAAATTGTCATAAACATGATTTGAAATTAGCTAATTTTGTTTTTTGCATTAAATATTTTTAGTCATCATATGTATCGATTAAAATATGAAACATATACTGACAAAAAATGTTTAAACTATATATTCAATCAGAATGGATTTAACACAAGACAGATTTGATGTCTACAATTAATCAATGATTATGATTGCACGATTCTTTATCATCCATGAAAGGAAAATAAAGTGGGTGATGTATTGAGTTAAAAAATCAATGCTTTATTGACCATGATACATTCAAAATGAGATCATTTGGTTTATGAATTGATGCAATTTGTCATAGAATATTTTGGGGTAGGAAATTCATCTGTTTTGTTTCATGTGTCAGTGAAATCATCTCTATCAGACAGAAGAAAGCAAGCACAGCAGGAGGACAATGAGTTGTAGAAAATGATTGAGTTTTTTTAGAAGGTTAATTTCCCTAAATTTAACGTTGATAATGATTTTGTTATGAGATTTGGAAAGAGATTATGTGGTCCTTTTGATTTACAATTAAAGAATGAGTTATTATGTGAAGCTCACAAGTCCATGTTTTCAGTTCATCCGATAAGTACTAAGATGTATATAGATCTTCAAGAGAATTACTGGTGGGATTGAATGAAAAGATATATATCTAATATTTCTATGAATTGTTTGTCTTCATATAAGGTTAAATCATAGAGGTAGTCACTTAATGGGATGCTTCAATCTTTACCAGTGCCAGAGTGGGAATGTGAAAATATATCCATGGGCATTATTTTGGGGTTAATGAAGACATCTCGAGATAATAATGAAATATGGGTTATTATAGATTGATTGACTAAATTACCTCATTTCCTTCCTATTAAAGTTATTTTGTCTCTAGATCAACATTCTCGGTTGTATGTTAATAAGATAGTCTGGTTGCATGGTGTTCCCCTATCTATTCTACCTGATCATTATCCTAGGTTTACATCTAAAATTTGAAATGTACTTCAGATGTTGTTGGGTACTGAATTAAAATTTAGTACAACATTTAATCCACAATTAGATGTGTAGTCAAAACTAAAAATTATGACCATGTATGATATGTTACATACTTTCTCAATGGATTAACAAGGAAGTTAGGACCAACATATTTCTTTGGGTGAATTGTGATATATTAATAGTTTTCATTCCTGTATATAGATGCCTCCATTTGAGGCATTATATGGGAAGCGGTGTTGAACTCCATCTTTTTAGGGTGATGTAGGTGAAATGAGATTTATAGGACCAGAATTTGTAGAAGAGATGGAATAAAAATTTTAGTTGAGTTAGATGCACATGAGAATAGCTCAGAGTAGGAAGAAGACTTATGCAGATAAATAGAAGAAGGATCTTTATTTTGAGGTAGTATACCCTGTGTTTCTAAAATTTTCTCCATGGAAAAGAATGAAGTGTTTTTGTATGAAGGGAAAGTTGTGTTCGAGGTTCATTGGACCATATAAATTTCTGGAGAATGTTGGATCAGTTGTGTACAGAGTGGATTTACCTCCATGTTTATCCCAGGTACACAATGGTTTTCATGTTTCAATGTTTAGAAAGTATATGGTTGATCCATCACATGGTTTGAGCCTAGAGATAGTTTTGTTGGATGAGAATATCTCTTATAAAGAACAACTAGAAATGATTCATGACGGAAGAGAGCATGTATTGTGGTATATGGTAATTCACCATGTAATGTTTTTTTGTAAATCTCATATGGTTGAAGATGCAACGTGGGAACCGGAAAATGCTATGAAGGATAAATACACCCATTTATTTGATATGTGAATAAAATTGTGGGGACATAATTTCAAAAGGGGGGAATTATGTAACATCCTAGGTAAATAAAGAAATAATACATTTTTATTATATTAAATTTGATGAATTAAATTTTAATTTAACATTAAATGTGTTTCTATGTTCGGTAGCATACCCGATACGCAACAACTATTTTTTTTTGAAATCTTACATCACTGAATAAAAGCATAATATTATTATTATAAATGGTAGCTAACGCCTAGCCATTTTATTTTTAGGAATGAACAAAACTAACTACAATATGATTATGCATGTTTTTTTAATTTTTATACATTTATCCAATTAATTTTAGAGGCTCAAAATGTGAAATAATATAATTTTAAGAATAATTTACTTTAAAGGGTTAATTTTCCATCTTTTGATGGAAAACCCTATTTAAATATTGTTTTGGAGACTTTTATATGTTCTATTTTACCAAATAAAATTCTTCTTTAGAACCAGAACATCAAAATTTAATTTTTATGATATTTTAGAATTTTTTTGATAAACATCATTATTAATGAATAATGAAATATACTATATTTTTTATCAAAACTCCCATTTAATATAATTTATTTATATGGTTCTATTATCATATTAATTGGTTTTAAAATGTAATAAAAATATATATTTACCATTTAATCCAATTCTCTTCATTTTAAGTAATTTCACATTGAAATTGGACATAAACAAGTGTCAATCTTTTGATAGTTATTTCTTAAAAACACAGTTTTTGTTTTAACAGTGGGAACGAATTTTAAATTAATTTCTGCCACTTCTGTATTTTGAATTTGTTAAAATGGATTCCATATTTGGAATCAAGAGGTCAATGTTGTTTAAATAGAAAACTTTTATTTTTATACATTGTGAATATTTATTTCAGTATATATTTTATTTACCATGGTTAATGGGTAAATCAGGTAAATATGGTTAAAAAACTATTACAATAATAATATAAGATTTCCCTATCATGTGTCCTAAACCTATTGGTGGAAACACTACAGACAATGAGTATCTGTGTGTCTATGTTGGGACCCCATGGAGCGACATGGGAGTGATAAAGACCCTTTATTTTATTTAACATAAAGTAATGAAAAAAATGACGAAAAATAATTTTAAAAATAATTTTTTACATAGAGGTATATACATTTTATTTTCAAAAATAAATATTTATTTCAAATAAAAATGTTTTTCTACATCATGGTATTCTTTTTTTAATTTTTATACATTAAATATTTTAAATTGTCTTATGGCACAATAATGATGCAGTGATTAACTCATTAATAAATTATTTAAATAAATAAGATTATAAAGATTACAATAATATCCATAACATGTCCAATTATTATAGGATGAATTTATTCCAATAATGAGTCATCATAGAAATGTCTTTAATACATTTTGGACATTTAGAAACTAAAAAAAAAATTATGTAATAAAATAATTTTGTACACTTTCCTAAAGGCCCCTCCTCCCCCTTTTAGAAATACCTCACCTCTATCCCATTCCACACACCACTGAAGCCCCATGTCTCATGAAAAATATTCCAAATTAATCTACATAAATATCTATACTCTTCCTAGAAGCCTTAAATTAGGTATAAGGAACATCATCAAACCCACTTGGTTCAAACCAAAGGGAGATAACCAATTTTAAGGTAACATCTTCTGTTAAGTTTTTTTGTTTTATTTTAGTTCTCATACCCCATAAATTATTTTTATTCCTATATTTTATAAAAATACTAATATCATAAATATACTAGGATGTTTTTATGAAAAGAAATCGAACTAAAAACTAATACACGCCACCATTAAATGTGTAAAACATATATTGTTTCTGTGGATGGAAAACTAACGCCTCACAAAATAATGGTAGTTTAATTATCATTCATCATATCTCATGGTGACCATTATGATGGCACCATATTTATATATGATATATATTATGTTTATGTTTTCTTTACGCTTCTGTATTTTCTATTTATAGCATGCATTTATGCTTTCCATTATGGGTAAATGGGATAATTCCATTTGAGTATGTGCGGACTATTTCCCCTCAATGTGATATGGCTCATTAAATCCATATGTGGGATGTATAAAGGATGGATTTAATGATGTTATATTTGAGATTAGACAAGAATTATAATATACATATGTTTCATTATGTTTTAATTCTATTAAAATATGAAATAGAAATGGAAGCAGCGTTCATGCGTACGTACGAATTATCATATCCACGAACGATGCATTTCATTTCATACATATTATTGTTTTGTACTATTAAAAATACATTTATATACTGGATATATAGGATATATAAGAAATATAAATCATGAATATCATTCTTTATATAATGGTATATTGAAAACATAGACAACTTGTAAATATAAGAAGTACATTTTTGACTCAAGTACCAAATATCGACAAACTGAAAATTATTAACATAAATGATTACATGATGTTTATAACATAGTATAATTGATATAAAAGGAATAATAAACAATAAAAGGTACTTTAATCATGTATAAATTCACATTAGTTTATTATTCAAGATATTAAATAACGAACAAGTCAAGTCGATCACGAGGTATGGGACTCCGTCTCAATATCCATTCATTGGGGAATATTTTGTCTTAATAAATGAATTTCATTTATACGCAGTATAAACACCTATGACTAATCATTTAATTCAAAGGCAATCTTTTTCTATGAATCATTTTACTATATGACCAAAAAATAATGTTTCTATTTAGCGTAACCGGTGACAATGACCTTTCTGCCACCATGAGTATTATTTGATCTATGTCTTCCTTAACAATACATAATGTTTTTAAAAGAAAAATAATTAACATATACTCTTTTATTTATTTTTGATTTTAAAATGGTTTTGAGAAAGAATTTATTATTTCAATATCTTTAAATTATAAATTCTGATTGAAATGTGGAAATTTTATCTTTCCATTATTCTTGTTTTATGTGTTATGTTTTATGAGCATTATTACGTATATGGGTGGTTCTGTGATAAACCTATGGTGGGTGAGACCGAGATAGCTCTCCAATGCATTGGGTAATGTGGCAGAGGTAAATGTGAATGTTTCTCCAAATAGATCTATAGAATATATAGTGATGAGTATTGAAAATGTAACTCCCAAAATAGTTGGGATAACTAAAATGTAATTATGATATGGATGCCACAAGTTTCCTTTATGATTTTTGATTTCAATGTTTTATTAATTAATCTTATGATTTCATTAGGTATGTTAAAGAGCTTGTGTTCTGTAAGTAATGAAGAACTAATGTTTTCATTTTTTTGTTTTATAACCCTTACTGATATTTTTATGTTCATCCCATGTTTTGAAATGTTTTCCATAAGACATAAAGATGATTAGGGTCAATGATGTGACAAACTAAAAGTTGTGTGGTCTAAAACATATGACTATACCTGAATTTCTTTTCTAAGAGTTTTTATTTTCGGAAAAAATGGAAACTTATTAGAAGTGTCTACATTGTAATTTTTGAGATGTAATGTAATATTGATGAGATAATTCTCTAAAACTCTAAACATGAAAAGATCCTCAATGTGAATTAGTCATTTAACTCATGATTATGTAATGTTTAAGGACCTATCCTTATATCTTTGGTGTAGATTTCCTATTAAAGTAGTAATCAAGATACTACATAGATTGAAGCATTTAATAAACATCATAAAAGGCCATGAAGATCACATTTATGTTGGATGGAAGAAAGAGATTCATAGTTGTTTGGATCAAGTCACATATAATAGATATCAGAGTAGGATCATATGATTTAGAAACATATGGATACAATAAAGCGTATATATAATTTATATGTTAAAAAATGAAGACTAGCCCTATAGTTTACAAAGTGTGATCATGTATTCCATTTAGTGTCTCATATATTGGGTCACTATAGGATATAGAGACAAGGCAAGATGGCACCTAGGATTATTGGATGGTTTGAGGTTATGGATAGAATTGGGCTTGTGGTGTACTGATTGGATCTGCCACAAACATTCAATTCTATTCATGTTGATTTCCATGTGCAACAACATCATTGATATCACCACAAACCTTCTAATATGATCTAGGGTGATGATGCTGATATTGAGAAAGATGTGTCCTTTGATGACTATCTATTACGTGTATTAGAATGTAGATAGAATTGATTTTTGTGGAAAACCATGTTGATAGTTAGTGTATTATGGGAACATGAAAATGTTCAGGAAGAAACATGGGAGAGAAAAAGAATATATGAGCTATCAATAGCTCAATATCGTTTTCATGGAGTCTTAGAGATTCAATGTAATAAAGATAGTGGAAGAGATCTTATAAGGTGGATATATCACAAATCCATGACATCTTTTGAGACATCTCTTGATAAATTATATGTATTATTTTTTTTGTGTTGAGTAGTATAATTTGGGTTTTACCCTCGGGTGTGTTTGGGAGAAAATTTGTTAAAAATTGAAAAAGGGGGAAGTTCAAGGTAGGGGAATGGTTTTCTATAACCGTATGACTTGGCCTTGAAAACCATGAAACCCTAGATAGTGTGGATTTTCATGGCTGTAGAAAAGTTTTTCAAACCATTCACTATCATAAGAGATACATTAAACCCCCTCTCCTTGGAAAAGTCACACTATCGGGTCCTTGGTTGGGGAAAACTGTGTACCATTTGGTGCCAGCCGTACGTACATAATTTTAATAACACAAATGAAATAAAAAAAATTCCCAACCTCCATATTATACCCCAAATACCCATGATTGACCGATAATCGATTTCCATAAATTGTATAGCCTTCTAGAGTGTTTCTCATTATTTATTACCTCCATTCCTTGTTATTCGAAGCCCGGTTAGGAGATATGAATTTTCATAAGTAAATTGTCTCATCTTATTTGATTCGATGTCTCTCTCATGTTCTTCTCCAATTCATTTTTTGGGTTTTATTAACTATTTTATTTGATCTAGATCTATATTTTTTATTCTAGATATAGGGTTGTTTGATCTAGATCTATAATTAATGTATATTTATTTTTTTCATCTTGATTTAGGGTTTTATATTCGAATCTCATTATACCTTTCTGTAACGCTCAAATTTTGTTGATTTCCATTAGCCAATCGTTCCTCAATGAATTTTTTTAGGTGGTCTATAATTCAAATACAAATGTTTATTGTAATTATGTATATGTAATTATAAAATTTATATTAGTTGTCATTCAATTGTATTCCCTAAATTGAATTAATAAATTTGGTGAATTTATTAATATAGGGAAATGGAAATTGGGGTTGTTGGAATTTTAGATTATGAATCCTTAATTATCTAATTCATAATGAGGGAATTTGGATTATTGAATTCTATTATTTGTTGCAGAAAAAATATTATGATATTAAATTGGTTAAATTATATGTTTGACTAAAGAATTATTTATGCATTAATATGATTTATATGATTAATTAATTGTTTAGTTAATATATTAGATTGAGATGATTATTTTATTTTTTGTGTTATTTTAAAATATTGAGATGATTAATTAACTTTTGAGTTAATTAATATTCTTTTTATGGTAAATTATTTTTTGTGTTGATTAATAGGATTGATATGAAAAATTAATTTGTCAGTTATTTAATAGGATTTAGATAATTAATTAATTATTGAGTTAATTAATAATATTTATATGACTAATTAATTATTTAGTCATGTAGATGGATTTAAGTGATTAATTAATTGATTGGTTAATTAATGGGATTGAAATGATTAATTAATTATTGATTAATTTAATGGTATTGAGGTGATTA
The DNA here is from genome assembly GCA_963277665.1 of Viscum album. Classification (NCBI taxonomy): domain Eukaryota; kingdom Viridiplantae; phylum Streptophyta; class Magnoliopsida; order Santalales; family Viscaceae; genus Viscum; species Viscum album. The sequence goes on from OY728159.1 coordinate 33,964,866, forward strand.
TTTAATTGTTGACATTATTTATGATTAGATTAATGGGAAATATGAAATTTATATGAGAATTAAGATCTAGAATGATAACAATGACATTATGAGATTTGAAATTAGAGGTACATTGTTAATGGTGGAATTATATAGTATGATATCAATTAGTGATAATTTAGACTCAGGAAATGGACGAAAAACCTATTAAGTTTTGGTTGTCCTTGGGAACCCAAGGAGTTTATTTTGTTAAACAATGAATAATATGATAATGTTATAACTATTTATTTTATTAATATACATATTTTTTTATAAAAATCGATACAGTTTTTTTGACTAAAAATTGTTTTAGACACCATTGGTGGTGTCCTACTACGTTTTATTCACACGTACATGGTCTTCATGTTTGGTACCTAACAATATTTCGTTCTTGTAGGAAAGGATAAGGGAAAAGGCCTTAGGATAGATGGATGAGATGGTGTGGAGGATGGCTGACGAAACCCAACATGGCTTGGGTCCTTCTTGGGAGTTCTCATTGTATATACATATAGGTCTACATTTTGTGGCTTGGAACATAATCATGCATGAAATATCTATCATTCAGTTAGATATTATATATCTTGTTTTGGTTATCATGTGATTTTGGTATATTTGTTATTACAGTTATATATTTGTAAATTTTTTATTTAAGTTCTACTGTGGTTTTTCTCATACTAAGACATTATATTTTCTCTTTGATAGATATTAGACCCTAAAAGATAGATTTAAGTCCCTTGTATATGGGATGACTTCATAAGGTCACATAGAAGGTTGGATCAGGGAACTACTATGTGGAACAATGTTTAGGACTTTACAAGTTACATTGATAAATTTATCCCAAGCAAAAACATTGAAAATATAACATAAACACCATTTACCATGATATTGAGGTTTTTATCTCACAAATGGTTTATCCCAAAAAGGTTTATTCTAATATCCAAACGGATAACACCCATTGAAGAGGTAATATACATTATAAACATTTTTTATGTATCATTCTTCATCATCCTATTGCAAATATTCAATAATCACCTCAAAATTATTGAATCGATAACATTAGTAAACAAAATATTTATTATATCGACTAAATAACCATTAAAAACATCATATCTATAAAATCAAAAATGAAAATTTTGGTCATGTTTATATTGGGACTACCTCCTCTTTGAAGATATGTATTTAATTTTTATCACTACCTCGCATGGCTTGTTATAAGTATTGATTTATTTGTTAAATATGATATCTATGACCTAATTATGAGATGGGTTTCATTTAATTTAACAAAAACATTTTAATGGTTTAATATTTTTATAATGGGTTCAACTGTTATAAACCTCCAATGCACTGGGTAATTTTTTATAACTCTTGAAATCCAAGAATATATTTGGTTCTAGCACAAACCCATGAAATTTCATAGGCAGATAACATAATCCCAATATGTTTCATAGATGGTTATCACAATATTATTGTGCAATAAGTGTCTTGGTGGGTATCCATGATATATAATTTCTATAATTATTTTTATTTGAAAATCTTATGAAATATTCCTATTCCTATATTATAATCTAATGGATTTTTATTCCATGATGTTTCACACTTTTATACAACATGACTTATATTTTGATGCTGTTTTACATCATAAATCATGTTTTTTAATTTGTATCTCAAGGTATGATATTTATGTTTCTATATAGTAATTATGACTTTATTTACACTTATGATCATCAAAAGTTATCTCCACTGATTACCCTTTCAGATTTCCTTTATTATGTTTTCATTTCATCAGTTTATAAAGAATAGTAATATGTATTTGTGTATAAGAAGTTATAATGTTATAAATATATATTTGGGAAATATTGAAGATTATTCCGATGTAATTTATTTATATACCTACTATCCCAATTTAAAAACAACCATTACAATTATCTATAATTTATTTTTGTTATATTTATTTAATATGAACTTAAAATATCATAATGCTTATGTATGCTATGATCAGGCGCCTCAATTGGCATCAATGTAAGATTTAGTTATTTTTCTGGATTGTGTTTTAAAGACTAAGTGGGTTAACCTAAACCAACAATGACATGTGATTTTCATATAGATGTTACATCATTTTAGATAAATATTCATTATTTCAGACAAATTTAAACATAACGATTGTAATGGTATAATATAATTGAAAAATTATAAACATAAACAACTAGTTCATAAGAATTGACGATCGAACCCCATTTAGTTCCTCATAACTAGCACACTTTGTAGACATATAACACTAAATTCCTATCATCAAAACCTAGGAAAATGAAATATAATAAGGGGTGAGATTATATGATCTTGAAATGTTGAAAATTAACATACCTAAGCATAGCATGAGAATAATTGTATGAGAATAAGTGAATAACAATTGAAGACCATACATTACATATCAATGATCATAATCATAATTCATGGCATTATTATTGGTAGTTCATAAGGCCTGAATCAAAAGGAAAAAAAATATCAAGATCCATGAAATGATGAAATAAGAAGAAGACATAGAATTGTTGAAAACCCACAATCCTATAAAATATCATGTCAATATTTTGTAATAAGAAATTCATAACATCTTAGGTTGGGGCTAACCACCTATGTACCAAATTCAGGCATCAAATAACCTATCACAAACCCTTTAAGCTCATTGAAAATTAATCCTTACCCATTACAATAGATGTAAATATAATTCCCACTAATCCCATACTCGATACATTTGTGTGACACGAGATCATAAAATATTCATCATATTAGGACCCACGAAATGATATTGGTTCATTAACATTTCATCCAATCATAACATGTTGTAAAGAGTCATGTATAAAAAAAATTTGTTATAAAATAAGTACTAATAATTTTATTTCTGGATTATATCCTTAATAAATCCTAATTAACATCAATGGATATAACCTTATATAGAAAATTATTTTGAAAAGAAATTAGGAACAATTATTTTGTAAAATAGAATTTCGTTGAAAATAATTATTTTTTTAAAAAAATTCTTGTTTTTAAAATCAATTTATTTTGATATAAACATGGAAAATTATAACCTAATATTTAAATAATGCACATTTAGGATGGAATAAAATGTTATACATGTTAAAAAATGTATTTTTTTTAGATTTTCAGTTAAAAAAGGGTCCTTATTTTGAAAATTACATAAAGATTCATTAACAAAATTTAAAAGTAAAAATTGTGTACAAATAAGTTTAAACAATCCCATATGAACATAAAAAAATTGTAATTTTTTTTAGAAAACATAGATATATAAAAAATAGGGATTTCTACTGAACATATAAATAAAGTCAAATATCGTTAAGATAATTTAAATATCAGTCATGAGTACATAAATAGAGTAAAATAAACATAAAAATTTATCGTCAAGAAATAATTGGAGTAGAATAAATGGGATGTTTTTTTAGAGGTACATGAAAATATTTTATCATCATAAAGATAAACATAAAAAATCTTGTTAAATGATGAGATTGTTCTCTTAAACACTTACCGCATTGGTAAAATTGAATCATAAGCCCCATGGAGTAATAAAATTTAATGGAACTTAAAATACCAAGAGAATAAATTAATTAATGTTATTTCATGTCAAATGGGTTGTATATACACCTCATAAGAGAATGTAGTTGTGTAACATAACATATATTCGAAGGAATCCTAATTAAGATAATTATATCTAACAACATTGGTAATAATATGATTAGTAATCCTAAAAAAATAATAAAATAAAATTAACAATTATATATCATAAATAAAGAAATTAATTTTATTAAATTTTAAATGTGTTTTATATACAAAACATATATGAAACAAGTTTTGAATTAGGAAAAAGTCACCCAAAAATAAAAGTGAGATTAGAAATCTCTTAGATTAGGTATTTACTTCCTTCATAATCATTTTAACCTCTAGTATAATAAATATATTATTCTTATACATGCATTACATATCCAAAATTATATATATATATATATATATATCATAGCATATATGATTTACATAGGACATTTAATTACCCATTTATCATTAATTCCACGTTAAAATTATGTTTGATGAAATAATAGATTTGTTATTCGTGTATGTTTTGATTTTCTATATACTTTCCTATTACATTTTACGAGGATACATAATATAAAAAAATTTACCATTATAAAAATATAATTTATTTGTATTTCTAGTAATCCAATAATGTTACAGTTAACAATTTAAATACTCACTTTTTAAGGATGGTTGGTCGTATATAAGCATGAAGATATTTTCCATTTCCTCAATTAAGAAAATGAAATAATTGAAAATGAAATATTACCTTTACATAATAATGTTTTGTTATATATAACACATATATTCATTAAATTTAACATAATTACCTACAATGGAAATCATTTGGGAATTACAAATCACATAGCCTCATTATATGATGGTTCAACATACATAAGAATGACAATTTCATATCCCCCGCGAAATGATTATTAAAAAAGTATATGTGATATAATAAATACTGAATTATAAATTTTTAACAAATATAATATGTATTCCATTAATATTTTCTTTTTACTATCCATGTATAGATAATTAAAAAACACAGCACATCCGTTCGTGAGGAAGTAGTTTACTGTACACACGAGAAATGCACTTTTTACAAAACCTTTTTAGGTAATAAAGTAAATGTTTTATTATAATTACCTAGGAATAAAAATATAATGCAATTAATACCTAAAAATTATAACCATCATTATATCATTTCATTGGAGGTGTTGATGGGAACCAAATAACATTCGTTCATGAGGAAGTAGTCCTCTATACACACGATCGACAGATTGATTTCTCATTTGATAGAAGAGGAGATTGATATAATTTATGTATTTAAAATAATTAAATATAATATTTTAGGATATATTTATTTTAATATATCCATATAAATTTAAAATGTTTTAAATAGTTAAAAAATGATGTAAAACAAAAATTCATAGATTAAAACATGATCTCTTCTTCTGAAAACATATATAGGATTAGCTTAGAGACTCCCTTGATTGGATTTATGATATCAAAAAGGCCTCTAGGGTGTGTTTAGAGATTCAACAAATATATTTGGTTTGGTATTTTCTGAAAAAAATTGTTTTTTAATTGTAAATAGGATATGAGAAAGGGTGTCCTTTATATGTTATGGAGTGGAAACACAAAAGTTTTTTTAAAATAATATTGTGTACCCAGAATTTTCACAAGAAAAATATAGCTAAAATTTAGAATTAGTTATCATTGTTGTTTTATGTAAAAAATATTACAATAAAATTTGTTTTGGATAATATTTATGTAATTTTACACCTTCTAATTCTAGATTAACCCCTGATAAAATCATTTTAATCATAACCATAGTAATTTTTTTTATTATTTTCACTATATATTATGAATAAAAATTAATTTTTAATTATTATAGAACATTAATTTTTTGGTTTGAAAATATTTACTCCATTTTTCAAAATTCCATTCATATAAGAGGAAATATTTATTTAAAAAAATTACTTTTAGATGTCATGAGAAATAATCTTTCAAAAGAGAATTTTTTATAAAATTAAATCTTTTTTATTAAAATATTTAATAAGAAAATGATTCCAATTACCTAAATTGGATTAATATATATATATATATATATAGTTGAACTAATTTTACTTTTATGACATCATTAAAATAAAATTTATCTTTTATGATTTTTGAATTAAAGTTTTTTTTAAAAAAAAAATTATTTTAAATATTCATAGAAAAATATAACATTTCAGAAAAATACAAAAAATTCAATCTAATATAATTTTAAAATTATGATATAAAAAACAAATTTAATTTTAAGAGATTACTTTTATGAATTTGTAAAAAATTACGTTTCAAATAAGTATTGAAAAGACAATTAAAATTCTTTTTATAAAAAAAATAGTTTTTAATTAAAAAATTAGATTTATTATAATATCATTAATTGAAAACAAATAAGATGAATTGTAAAAATATTATTGAATCTATAATTTAAAATTTTATTTAAAATTTTTAACAAGATGTGATTCTTTTACATTATTGAGTTAAAATACTTTAGTCAGTAAAAAAATGTTTTTCGGTTAGAGATTGACATTAACATCAAATGGTATTTATTTTCATTTATAATGACTTGGTTTCTAGAAATATTAATTTCACATAATTTTGTAAAAAATATATTTTAAAATTTTATTTATTCATATTTATACCATCAATTCCAAATACTAGGAGAAAATAATCATCTAAAATAAAAATATTTAAATAGTATGTCATGTTTAATAAAAAGTCACTGTTCTGTATAATGAATTCTATCGATGAATTAAATATATACAAAGAAATATTTTTCCTAAAATATTGGGGTTTTACATTATACCCCTATAAAGATTAAATTTTATCTTTAAAATACAGCACCTTGTTATGGACAAATAATGATGCTTCTACATCATTATATCCAAATGTTCCCATATAGCTTCCTTAAGCTAGTAGTTTCACAACAAAACATTGACCAGTTTAGTGGTGTTGTCATGTTGATATTTTTCTATACATTACTGAATCACCACTATTTGTTCCCCATAAAAAAGATCATGATCTAACAATACAACCTATTCTATTATTACATGTTATGGATTTTGTTTTAAAATCTTCAAGAGAGATAGATGGAACACATTTTTAACCTGAGAGAGGATCAATGGAAGTGTCAACCGATAAAATATGGCCCCGATAAAAAACCAAATTCGAAATGGTATGACATAAATTGGAATTATTTAACCATAATTTTAGAATCTCTATAACTTATTCCATGGGGAAATTCATGGGATATTTTTATCTCTAACTTCATATTCTAGATCATGTTGATGATTATCAATATAACTTTTCTATCAAATGTGTGATACCCTAATGTGTTTCTCAATGGCTCGATCCTAATTTTTCATTTATTTATCTAGTTCAGATATCAATTTATTTTTTATTTATCTTTATCCCATTCATTGGAGTTCCACACGTACACCCATAATGTGGGTTATAAGGATCTTACTAATTCCTCCAGTGAAATCTGTTGTAATAAAGAAACATGACTAGATGAAGGTGTTGTTCCCAACAACCTTTGACACACATAGAACATGATCGGAAAATATCCTCTAGAATTTTAATTATTAGTTTTGTTTTACCATATATATGATGATATTATACAATGTTCAAAACCAAATTTGTATCATTAACATGCTGAATACATCACTACAACATTGTGGTAATCCTCATATCCCGAACATATATATTGGAATGTGGTACTCTGTGTAACGATAGTATATCCACAATGTATATCCTATTAAACATATCCGAAAAAAGTATATGATATAAATTAATTTTTTTGAAATTTTAATGCGTTCAACTATACAACTTAAATAATTTTACCCGTTTGTAGTTTTATGGATTTTGATGAGAAAACGCATGGTAATTTTTATCATTTATCATCTCGTATGGATAACAGTTGTTGCATCCCCTTAAATATTTACCTATCACCCTTAATGTAACGGTGTACCATGTACTAAGACACATACTAAACAATATCAATCTTCATGTTGTCCCACTATTAATACTCTTATTAATTGTCAAATTTTTTGTGATATACCAAGGTCATCCATATTTTGTAGGTTCAATCCTGATGGCCTGCTGTATATGATATGTTTTCACCAAACATGTGGGTTATAATTTGTCCAAAACTATATTAATGTTATTTCCGAATTTCAATATCCAAATTTACCTCGACATACTGATAAATATAAACACTAAATATTATTAATATCATTAATCATATCCCAAAAATGTAAATGAATTAGTTGTCAAATACAAAACCAAAGGGATTTATTACCATAAATATATCCCAAACATTGTTTATTATGGATAATTAACCATCAAATAACACCCAAAATGGGATGTAATATATGAATCATCCACATTTTCTTGAAGAGGTTGGATTTTGGAACCCAGATCATCTTTTCAGGTATGTTTTCTGTTTATGTTGTTTTTGAAGAAAAAAAGGAGTTTCTGAAAATTTTTTAAGTACACATCATGTAATAGGTTACTGTGGGTAGCCGTGAATTGGCCATGTAGTGGCCTTGCACAGGGCTACGTGTGGTGACCTGGAGGCCTCCTAATGTGGGGCTCAGTAAGGGCAAGTAAACATCGTGTACTTCAGAAGTATATGCAGTGTTTTTTATTTTTTTCATTAATCACACTAGGGTCACGTCTTATCAATATAATCATCTTCTTCTAAGACTTGTTTGATAGAGAGAGTCTATATGATGTAGATCTTCTCCGAGCCCCCGATAGTGAATCCGTTCTCAGAAACGAACTATGTCGTTTGCGTTGTAATTGTATCAGTGAGTTCTTCTTTATTCTTGAACACCATCTTCATATTCCTCCTCTCTCGTGAGATATCAAGGGATGGCCATTTTAGATTTTTTTATATCTACTATGTTCTAGGTCAATTCAAGGGGATAAACTGGAGTATAATGATCCTAAAATGCTGAGGTAGGTGGTTTGTGCCTTTTCTTTTGATAGTTTTTGAGTGATATGTGCAATTGTTTCCAATACCATTGAACGAGGGATTTCGTCTTTACCGTTTTACCGATGTTAATTGCCTGCCATGATTTTATGATTGAGTAGAGGTTAATTGGATGTTAATAGGGTTGATTGATATGCATTGGAAGTGTTTTCCCATTAATGTTCTGTTTATGACCATTTGGTCTTCTTTAGCCTGTTTGGAAGCCTTGCATGTTTTCTCATGCCTAGTGTTGTTGTGTAGAATGTTTGTATTCTAACAAGCTTGATATGTGGTATAATGTTTAGCAAAGTAGTTCATGAAGTTTATATTGGATGGATTGCATTACTATGCTTGTTTTACTTACACATGGACGCGGGAACATGGTGTTGTAGTTCCTATTGAGAATTTTCCTTGTGGACTTCTCAGAGAGTCTTAAATCACTTTTGACTATAAGTGGAATTTACTGTGTGATCATAATTAGAGAGTATTTTACCACTTTTAATGATAAGTGGAACTGATTTTGTGAGCTTCCTCATAGAGTCATTGTTATATTATTATAACTGAACCAGAGGGGTTAGGTTGTGTGTATTTCCCAGAGGGTTGCCTACATTGATTAACAACTTATTTGATATGTGAAATTGAATGCCTTGAAACTGTGGAATTGTTTACGAGTGAGTACTTCATTAATTACTGTCCTTTTACTTATCTCCTTCCAATATATACTCACTGACTGTTATGTACAGATCATTTTGTGGTTTCCAACTCAGATTATTCGCACACTATGTTTGGGTCATCCTTTTAGGCCCAAACATATTATATTTCTGTTGGTATAGATAAGCGAAAGCGCCTTAAACTGGAGATAATTTATTGTTGTGGAGCTGAAGATCATGGGACAAATGTGTGGATTGCGATGTTGAGGAGTTATTTACATGTTCTTATATTGTACTTTGGATTATTATTATATTCCGCAATATTACTTGTTTGGATACTTTCTTAGACATATGTATCATGCATCATTTTATATATGTGCTCTAATTTTTTCTTTATCAGTCTTCCCATGTTTACTGTCATTTTGTACTTTTCTCCTGGACATACTGTTTGGATCCTATATCCAGGTATATAATGGAATAGGTATTTGGTAATAAGTTATTCCCAGGGGTAGCTAACCTATGTATATGGAATATCCTTTCTACTCCATTTATTGCAATATTTCATGTTTTTTACCTTTACATTTGATTTGATTTCACCTTCGTGTGATTCACATGTTTTTTGTTGTTACTGTTGATGTTATTGGGGTTCTATTTCTATCGCAACCCAATGAGATGAGGAAATTCCATCTCATGCATCATATAATCACTTTCTAGAAATGACATGTCATGCATTCTTGTCATGCCATTTAGGATGCATTAGAGATTTCGTGTTGTTGTGATAGATGTCGTGCTAGATATACAGGTTGTTGTGATAGATGGTTTGATAGAATACCTTATTTTTTCGGGTATTTTGTTGTGTAAGGTTTTGTTGAATGCACGCAAAACATTGGATATTAAGGTGTTATGGGACCTCGTGGAAAAATATTTGGCAAATGGTTGCCTTGTTTTCCTTTTCATAAAATGTATAAGGTGCCATTATTTGATTTGCGGGGAGTATGGTACCTCATAAATTGGAAATTGGCACATTCAAAGTTAATTTCAGTGTTTTTCTTGGTTCCAGAGTATATTTTGAGGCTTACTGTCTAGATAAGCCCAGAATACAAAGCGTGTAATGATAAATACACTCCATGTGTTCTTCTATTCGGGAATAAACTGTTTTTCATAAGTACATGTCATGTACTGTACGTACACAACATGAAGTCTCTAACTGTGGCTCAAAATGTGTGGGTCGGGAAACGGGTTTTGGAATCATTGGTATGACATGTCGTTTACCGGATGTATATCTCGTGTTGTAGGCCATGTTAACCGGCCGTGTCCCTAACAACATGGGTCAGTTGAGTCTTTTCTAATACAAATTGTGTCTTTATAGAGCACGTCGTGTAGTGTAACTCGGGTACCCGAACGTGTAATGAACAAAATGGGTCAGAAAAATCTTCTTTGTACACGCCATGTAGTGTGAGTCGTGTATCCGATGATTTCCCTAACAAAATGGGTAAGTGGATCTTATCTAGTACATGATATGTCTATCATGAACACTCCATGAGGAATTTTCCTAGGAGATTGTGTGGCTTAACTATGAAGAAAGACCTAGTCAGTAAAAGAGAAGTTGAGTACACACCGTGTGTTAGGACCACATGTCGTGTGTTTGGGGTGTTACATGACAATTTTTCTCATGAGTACACACCCATGTGAAAGGAATAAGGGAACACGTCGTTCAGTCATGTTTTAGAAAACTCAAAATATTTCTTTCTCATGTGCTTCAATTAGTTCTTTGTTTAATTACCTGTTAACATTTTTCTAAGGTGTGCGCTTGTCCTTGAATAGTCATGCCAGCAAGAATTCATTCGGTTGTATGCCAGTAGCATTGTGGTGATCAGACACCAGTCATGGATGATCAGGGACTACCTACAGATCCTCCAGTTGTGCCAGCCATGGCACCAGTAGTTATACCTGACACAAGTTCCAATGCACAATTTAGAGAGGGCATTTGAAGGATGATACAGACCATCCAGGGAGTGCCACCTTCTTCCCTATAGATGGTATAATTGACATGGGTCTTTCAGCAAAACCATCCTCCCACATTCTCAAGGGATGGATAATCACAGGCTGTAGAGTCATGGATAGAAGCCACGTTGATGATCTTTGAGCATCTAGAGGCTCCACTAGAGAGGAGGGTCATGCTCACTACCTAAATTCTTCGAGACACTACCATGTGGTGGTTGTATGTAATATCATAAGTAGGAAGCCATTAGAATATGGATTGGGATGAGTTTTATCACACATTATACGATTACTTCTATCCGGGGAACCGAAGTTCTTCTTGACGTTCATGCCTAGATGGAGGTTGGGGTCATGGTGTTCTGAAAACATTCTTCCAGCAAAAACCGGGTGGATCAGCTCAGAGTAGTCTGGAAGGGTCATAGGGATGCAGTGTAGGCCAAGCATTTGTAGTGGAGCTGACTCAGCAGGAGTAGGATCTTGGACCCTCTACAATTCAAGGTACAATCTTAGTAGACTTAGTTTTATCTTCTGCTCTTTTTGACATAGGGGCCTCCCATATCATTATATTTGTTGCTGTTATGTAGAGCCTTAGGCTCTGTATCTTTCCTTCAACTGATATCCTAACGCCAGACACTCTGTTGGGGACTAGAACAGCTAGTGTACGTCAGTTCAAGGAGTTCACTCTAGAGGTTGGTGGGTGTCACCTGTTATGGGACATCTATGTCCTATTGACGACGGGCTATGACATCATTCTCGAAATATACTTGTTGGTTCCCTTCCAGGCAGTGTTCAACCGATATCATCGTAGGGTGGTTTTTTCATCACTAGAGGGTGGATCTGTTCTCTACAAGGGAGAATGGGATGTCCAGGCGAGCAGAGAGGGACCTGAGCATCATGGGTTGGGAGGATTTACAGCTCAGATTGCTAGTATATATCTGAATGACCAGGGGACTTCACAGATGGACTTTCCTCCAGGGGTGGATCGTTTTAGAGATGTCTTTCCAAAAGACTTTTCAGGTTTTCCTCTGGAGTGTGAGGTATAATTTTATATTGATCTTGTTCCATGAGTGGAATTGGTGTACATTCCTCCTTATATGATGGTTATATCAGTGTTGCAGGAGCTCAAAAAGCAGTTGGATGAGTTGTAGGCTAAGGGTTACATTCGACCTAGTACTTCTCCTTGGGGATCGACTTTCCTATTTGCGAAGAAGATGAACGATACCCTCATAGGTTTTGTGGATTATCGGAATTTGAACCATTTGATGGTCAAGTACTAATATCCCTTCCCATGAATTTATGATCTCTTTGATCGTCTTCAAAGAGGTCGTGTGTTATCGAAGATTGACATGAGGTCTTGTTACCATTAGTTGCACGTTAGACCATCTGAAATACCTTATAAAGCCTTCCGGAGTAGATATGGTCTATACAAGTATATTGTTATTTAGTTCGGTGTCACAAATTCACATGCAGTTTTCATAGAACTGATGAACCGAGTGTTCTAACCATACTTGGATTATTTTTTGGTTGTCTTCGTGAATTATTTGTTGGTGTAATATCACACTCCACACAACAATTCCACACATCTTGAGATAATTTTTAGTACACTGAGAGATCATTAGATATATTCTATGCGCACAAAATTCCACTGTTGGATGGATCAGATTCAATTCTTGGGCCATGTTATCTTGGAGACAGAAGAGTTAGCAGAACCAGAGAATGTGAGAGCAGTAGTTTCGTAGGAACAGCTAAAGAACATCTTTTAGGGGTGGAGTTTTCTACTGCTGGAGGGATACTAAATACTTTTCATAAAGGTCTTTTCACATTTATCAACACCAATAATATGTTTCACTAAAAATGGAGAAACGTTCTTGTGGATAGATTCTAGTGAGTTAGCCTTTCAGGAGGAGGAAGGGATGTTGACATTAGCACTGATACTAGTATTTATAGAGACGAGAAAGAGCTATACTTTATACAGTGATGCATCAAGGTATCTGGAAGGGGGATGTGCTTATACTGGGAGAAGGAGTTGTTTCATATGTTTCTCTGCAATTGCGGCCACCGGAGTGGAATTACCCGACACACGATCTCGAGTTGGATGATGTTTTTCATGATTTACGTTGTTGGAGACAATATCTTCTGGGGAAGTATATTTTGGTTTTCACCGACCATAATACTCTCAAGTACGTCTTCACTCAGCATGATCTGAATTTGAGACAGCGATGGTGGGTTGAGTACCATCAGTCATTTGACTTTGAGCTTGCCTATACGTTGGGAAAAGGTATTGCAGTGGCTAATGCGTTGAGCAGGAGGACTCAAATATAGAAAGTTCAAGAGTCCGGCAATGAATTGACGATTATGGCTCTATACTATGAGATGCATTAAAAGGTGCACGACTGACATGGGAATAGGTTCATTCTTCTATAGTTGTTACCTATACTCTTTTTGATTGAGTGTGAGTGAGGAAGCTATCAGATTCCGAAGGCCAATTCCTATGGGAAATCTTGTTAAGAGAAGAAACTATTCCTAGATAGGCCATAGGTGAGGATTAGATCTTGCATCTTCATGGAAATGTTTTGGTTCCAGCAGAGATACATGAGAAGCTCATGTGAGACTATCATTCTTCAGCTTGGGGAGTTCATCCTTGTGTCACCATGATGTATCATGACCTACACTGTCAGTATTGGTCCCCAGGTATGAAGATGTGTTTTTCTAGTTTCATCATGAGGTGTTCCACCTATCATCAGGTGAAGGAAAAGCATCAGTGACCAATAAGACTTTTATAGTAGTTTCCCTTTCCTGAGTGAAAGTGGAACGACGTCGCGATGAATTTCGTGACAGGGTTTCCAAAGTCGCCTCGAGGGAATGAAGCAGTATGTTTTGTCATTGAAAGACTTACTACAGTTTATCACTTATTTCCAATTGAAGAGACCTTCAGTATTTATGACATATGACAGTTTTACATATGAGAGAATATACGTGTCCATGGAGTTCCACACTCTATTGTTTCAGAAAAGGATACACGTTTTACTCCTCAGGTCTGGAAGGGGATTCAGAAGGCTTTCGTTACATAGGTACTTTTGATTGTAGCTTACCATCCCCAGACAGATGGTGAGCGTATAATTCATCTAACGCCCCTACCCCAGTTACCCAGATATGGATCATTATTACGTATCATTGTCATGATCACAAAAGATCAATTCTCAAAAGACCAATTAGTTTAGTATCCTTGGAATCACTAGATACATTAATAAAGTTTACAATACATCATAAAGTGAAAAACTACAACAACATCTTGTCTCCATAAACAACACTCATATCCTCATATAATCCTTGCAGGTAAGTCAGAAAATACTTCTTTACATCCATGGAAAAATAAAACTTATAAATGCGTGAGCTGAGATGCCCAGTAAGGATAACAATATAGCAGAAACATTCATAAATAAGCATAAACATTTATCACAATGTATAACTAAAAGAAAAGACATTGAAACATGAAATTCATTATAATATGGAATAGATAAAATGAAATAATGACATTTACATATTCACATGGATATTATAATAGTATAATAATCACATGAAAAATCAATAAACACTTTCATAATAATGGAATGCATAATTCCAGACTATCATAACCACATAGTAAAGCCCTTGTGACAATAATACAAATAAGTTTTTGTCATGGCCTTGTGCCAAGACAGTAGTTTGTCTAATGAGACCTACCGATGCATTGAGGAGCTATAACAGGCTCCAACTGTCACTTACTAAGTCCAATGAATTCCCCATATGAATAGTTTTAAACATAACATAAACATACGTATTAACACTAGCATACTAAATGTCAATACCTTCTCCATAAATAATGAATGGTAAAAAAATTGCACATCCATAGTCAATCATAACTCATTAAATACAATATGGTTGATTCTATTATAACAGATTAACCTCAATCGAGAATCATGATGGATGTTGACACAGATGAAAATAATCAACAAAACTATTTTAGAGAAATATCCCCCTTTTCTTGAAAACATTTAAAAGTCACACTGTTTGTCTAGAACCCATTTAAAATTAGATTTTTGAATCAATGTTCCCCATACCACATTGAAACATTTAAAATAAATTTTAATTTTAAATCTTTAATGTCCATATAAATAAATCCTTAAACCCATTTTTAAAACATGGACATTAATGAGAATTATTATGAAGAATAAGTATTTATAACATTTAAAAATGATATTTTTGTTATAGTTTCTAACTAAAAGAGAGACACTTGAATAAAAATATTTGAGGTAATAAAAACATTCTAATATCATGAGAATAAAGGTATTCATTACATACTATTTAAAAGTACTTTATATACACCATATAAAAGTGATTTTTTGTATAACAACAATGATGTCTCAATGGGATGTAAATTGAGATGAAATATCTTGTGAAGACAATATCCTTTGTTTAGGGATAAATCAATGAAGTAATTATGTGTGAAAATAAAAACACACACAATATGATGGGATATTCAATATAATTCAATCAGAGGACATCTGCACATATTCTTGTAAAAACAGCACGAATGAATTGGATATTTAACTCAACAAATGGAGATTGAGTTAAAATTACTCTTTTCAAATTCATATTGATGACTTGAGAATTAATCAACGGAGTGATTTTGTGTATCAAAAGTATATGCACATAAAGGGGAGTGTAAATTATTACATAAGAAAATTAATAGTGATTCCACACATAATCTTAGAGTAAAATAATCATATATGTATACGTAAAGCCAAATGGGTGTAAATTGAAATTTCAAATACCATTATCGATTTGGTAACTTACAAAACATACACCCATGAAAGTAGGATCATACAATGAAGATTTGAATGCCCATAAATTAAATTATATTACAAAATTAACACAATCATGGGAAGTACACACACCACATTCAATAAATAAGTGGTGAACAATGGAAATATCACCGAAATTAAAAGTGAGATAAAAAACCCCTTACATTGTACTTTTTCCATGGTAGAGTGTAGGGTAACCTCCTATATAATGGTGAATTAATTTTTATTTAATTATACATAAATCCTATACATTAATATGATATCATATATGATCTCTTAACATTGATTTGTTGATAATATCTTATTATTGTAGTCGTTTCAGGTGTTAATGGATTCATTTTCCTTTATATTCTTTGTTATGTGATCCATATTTATTATGGATGGGATGTATCATATTCATATCCAGAATGATATCATGTCTCTAAACATTATTTTTATTCATAAAATTAAATTTATTCGGGAATGTATATGTTGGGGAATGAATTTCATCGCGTTTGTGGAGACAATAATCCGTAAGTACAAACGAGCAACAATATCAATTTTTTGATATTAAAAAAATATATAATTGGATAGTATATCATATATAAAGAATAATTATCATGTCATATTTATTATCTACATGAATTACACATCATTATTATACCCATCCAAATAATAATATATTGGATAACTATTACACCACGACGTGGAGACGGTAGGCCTTACGTACACACGTATGGTGACATGTCATTCAAAAGATGGATAGAATATTGAATATGGTTGTGCCATATTTATAATCAAATCATACTATATAGAATATACTGGATTTATTATTTTAGAATGGAAATAACAAAGAAAGAATAAGTGGAAGAAGAAAGGAACTTGAATGAGGGTGGTGAAATCATTACCTTTTCTTCGGGTTCTTCTTTTGATTTGATCAAAATAGATTATTAAGTTGGATTTATGACAAAATGAGGGCCTATAGGGTGGAGAGAGAGAAGTTGAGAGGATATTTTCACATTTTTTGTCCGAACCAAAAGTTATTGAAGGTATTAAATTTAGATAAGGGGGAGTGCACATTTATATGAGGGGTGGGGGGCATCTTAGGAAAACCTAAAATATTATTTTATAATAAATTCATATTCGGTTTATAATGGCTCCAAAGTGACTTATTTCGAGGTTAAGGTGTGGATGAGTCGAAATAATTTAAACCAATAGATTTCATACAGGTTTGTGTCACTATATTAACCTCATCATTTATATTTAACTCTTACTTGAATAGTTTAACATTTACCATGTGTCCTTGTATTTTTATATTATATGGTTAATAAACATACTATAACAATCCAATCGAACCCCAATTGGTTCATTATTAATATATATAACTTTATCTACGTAATGTGGTCGATAATTAGATTTTTAGGAATATAATATCAACTAATAATATAATATTGGTTTTAAATACTCTTTTATGTCATTTTTGACACTATTAAATAATTTTTTTTAAAGTTCTAAAAACACTATTATTTTGAACTAAATTAATTAAATGAATCCTAACATGTAATAGTATACAATAAAATTAGTTTAATTCATAAAAGTCTCAAATTACATTTATTTGGACAATTATAATATCAATTATTTTAATTTTTAATTAATTAGGTAATTACTGCATCGCCATTGTGTCATAAATAAATGATTTTATTTTATGTCTAAAAATTATAAATAAAATACCATTATTTAGGAAGAATTTTTATGTTTCTAATAAATATTTATAATCTATTTTTTTTATGCATAACCCTATATTAAAAAAATTTAGTTATTAGACCTTGATTTTAACTATTTTTACACTTCTTTGAATTAAATAATAATAAATGTCCTAATCTAATCCAAGTGGTCTAAAGAGGTTCCTATGTTATTAATAAGGTTGTTTTTGGTCGAATTATACTTATCCAATAAAATTAGTACATGTTTTAGGGTAATATAATTATTATTTTTCCCTTAATTACATTATTTACATTTAACAATGGGAAATAAAATTAAAAAGTTACTATTCACCAAAAATTATTTTTATCTTATTGAACCACATTTGACTCCTTGATATTAACCGTGTATGTCGGAATTTATAAATTCCAATCACAGAAGCGGTAAAATTAAGTTTTATGTGAATTTTCAAATTCTCCTTGTTGATGGGAAAAAGACGGTGAAATGTTCAATAAAATTATTATATTTCTAAAATTATTATAAAATGACACCAATGAATTACATTGAAAGTATACATGTATTTTGTATAAAATTTTACCTAATCTAAATTTAAATAAAATAAATAATTATTTAAATAAAAATTCGGTTTTAAATTATAATTCAGTGTTTTTCACTATTCATCAAAAATTAAATGTTTTTAGAAAAAATATAAAAAACTCACCCTAAGCTAATTTCGATATTCCGAATCCAAAAACGAAGTCCATTTTGTAAGATAAAATTTAAAAAATTTCAAAAAAAGGATATTACTATTCATAACGGCTACTTTGATAGGTCGTGGTGTGTTAAAATCTCGATGTTGCGCACAATGCAAGAAATTGCATTATTCTAAGGGAAACGTACCGTGGAAGCATGGGGTGTTACATTCTCCCCTCCATCAATAAATTGTGTCCTATCAATTTTAAAATTGGGCTAGGGAATATAATTTAAGGTCCCACATTAGAAAAAGAGACAATAAAACTATTACATTTAAAGAATGAAATAGAAGTACAAAGGTCACCCAAGATAACCCATACTAGGATTCGTAGTTGGAAAACATGGATATGGGAGATAAAATAATTGTCAAGTTTTGATGGAGAGGGATAGAAAACATGATCATGAGAAAGTTAACAATAAAGAAGACCACAAACTTGTGATGGGACAAACGATCATTAGTTTCACAAAAGGAAAAGTAAACAAACAACATTTCTTTTTATTTTATGTTACATTAAATAATGATGTGGAATTTATTTCTGGTATTGAATAATAACATAATAAGATATACAACCTATTTAAGTAAAGTTTCATTCTTTAATAAATTTCTACTACTAAGTCATATATAAACAATGAGTATTAAAGAACACCTGGTCAGACGGGAAGAAATAGAATAAATGTCTTATAGAATAACAAGATCCACGAAGGATAAGCTATACATTTACCTTGTATTTGGAGATTAATCAAAAAAAATGGTTTGTGTAAGATCTGATGATCCCCCAACAGGATGTTCCATTAGAGAAAGAAAAACTAATCTAAATTTCTAAAATTAAAAAAACAATACCCCAAAGTTAAATAAATAGAATTCAATAAACAGTTGTCCTTAAAATCCTATAATATAAACCAAACTAATATTGAAACCCAAAACGTAGAAGAATTTGGTTATGAAGCCTTCCACGTTAAATTCTATCTCCAAATGACATCAACTACTTTTAATGTCACATACTTATAAGTAATTAAACTAATCACATATTCTCTATTATAGGTTAATAGTTTCCATAAATAACCCAAATCACTGTAAATTCACAATAAAGACATAGATAAAAATCCACCATTACTCCTCAAACTAAATCCCATAGTATTCTATTTTCCTTGGGCATACAATGTTCCCAAAAAAGTGAACATCATCAAAAAAATATTAATCACTTAATCACCAAATCATTTTCCTATACTAAGGGTATTCATTTGATAAGACATAAATCCCAAATAAACTAATTATTGATCAATAAAATCATTTATCTAAAAATAATTAGTCACACAAACCAGGGACTTCATGTAGTCTAGTGGTAGGTGATAAATCCCAATCGCACTTTGATTCTGGGTTCGATTCCCACACCATTGTCTGATGCGACGGGTTGTCACATAGTCTGCGTATTGTCCTTTTTGAAAAACTATATTTTATAACATTTCCAAAATGAAATAAATTCCTCAAAATAACCATAACTTAATTTAACCAAAAAATTTATCTCATACCTTAAATTTTCATCCCAAAATATAATAACATGTAATTTCCTCAAACCCAATGATCATATAAAACCAAATGGTTATTTATAACTATGTCAACAAGAGAAAAGATAATTCTTTATAAACTATCCTTATTCAATGGAAAATTA
Organism: Viscum album; assembly: GCA_963277665.1. Lineage (NCBI taxonomy): Eukaryota > Viridiplantae > Streptophyta > Magnoliopsida > Santalales > Viscaceae > Viscum > Viscum album. The sequence goes on from OY728159.1 coordinate 33,985,084, forward strand.
CAGGGTTACAAATACAAGTGAATGTTATTTCTATGTAATAGCATCAACAAGGAGCACTAATACTTTTAAAAATTTCTCTACCAATTTATTTCCGCACAACATCTTCTTTGACAATGAATGTATCATATAGAATAGGGAATTCACTGGGGTAATGGACAGGTCCCCTACATTTACGAAAAATGACTATAAATGGATTCTTTGGACCATTTTTATTTTCTTCCACAATACTCTTCATTTTTCATCAGCTATTCTTCACATTATTTCATTATTTCCTGCATGTAAAGCATTTATTTGTTCCATTAAGACACGTTCATGGGTGTCTCCTTCCACATTTCCTTCATGATGGAAATTGTGGATTATTTTTCTCCATGGTCTCTACTGCTGGAGCTCTTATCATTCATCACCTTTCTCTTCTTTGTTGTGTTCAGGAGTTGGTTAATATATATGTTGTTGATCATATTTTTGGTTAATTTATTTGGCATGAACACATTATATTTTATACCTAGCAGCATTCAATTTTGTTGCTCATTTCCACCATTGTTCCCGCATTGTAAATCATTCTCAATGTTACTATGACTTCCTTGGAATCCATCCATTGACTCAATACAGAATGCATTGTGTGACTAATAGTAGTCAAAAAATAATTTAGATAATATCATGACCCCATATTATTTATTTGAAACTCTGTAGGATTAACCAAGGTCATTTATTCTCATCTTATATTAAAATACATCAAATCAGTTTGTAAATAAAATTTAAATTATCCTAAGAATATCCCCAGGGAGTGTCGTAACCAAGAGTGCAGCAAGGCCCGTTGTCATGCACCAGTTCCCGTTCGAGTCTAGTTCAAAGCGGTGTTTTTGGTTTTTACCCCTAGGTACATCTCTGTAAGAGCTCCCTCTACCAGCTCGTATCCAGGTAGGGGTGTATTGCTCGGAAAACTCACAAAATCTCTACAATAACAAAATTCTAGGATGTTCTTTTATACTAATCATCAAAGTCCATCTTAGGTCTATGTTCTCTAATTAGAGTTTACCTAAATCTATCTTCCAAGGTTTGTAATAAACTTACTATGATACCAATTGTAATGCCCTGACACCATTCACCCAAAGTCGGTGCATTATTATGTATCATTGGTATGATTACAAAAGATCAAGTCTTGAACAAATGATCAGTTTAGTAGCCTTCTAATCACTAAATTCATTCATAAAGTTTACATTGCATCATAAAGTGAAAAACTACAAAAACATCTTGTCTCCATAGACCACACTCATATCCTCATTCTATCCATGCATGCCATTCATAAAATACTTCTTCACATCCTGGGAAAAATAAAACATATAAAGGCGTGAGATCATATGCTCAATAAGGATAACAATATAGCAGGATCTTTTATAAATAAGCACATACATTTAAGGCAATGTATAACTAAAACAAAAGCCTTTTAAACTTGAACATCAGCATAATATGGAAAATATAAAATGAAATAATGTCATTTACTTATTCACAAGGATATTCTACTAGTCAAAGAATCACATGAAATATCAATAACCATATTCATAATAATGGAATGCATAATTCCAGGCTATCATAACAACATAGTTAAGGCTTTTTCCAAAACTAAAAATATGATTTTGTCAGGGCCCTATTCCAAGATATTAGTTTGTCTCATGAGACCAACCGATGAATCGAGGATCTATAGTAGGCTCCACTCGTCACTTACTTCATCCAATTCCTTCCCCATATGAATGGGTTTAAACATAACATAAACATTCGTATTAAAACTAGCATACTAAATGTCAATACTTTCTCCTTAAACCATAAATGGTATAAAAATTGAACATCCATAGTCAAAATAACTCATTAAATAAAATATGTAAGATTTTATTGTAACAAATTAACCTCAATTGAGAATAATGATGGATATTGACAGAGATGAAAATAATCAACAAAAGTATTTGAGAGAAATATCCCCCTTTTCTTGAAAACATATAAATGTCACAGTATTTGTCAAGAATCCGTTTAAAAATAGATTATTGAATCGAAGTGTCCCATACCACATTGAAACGTTTAAAATGAATTTTAATTTTAAAACATTAATGTCCACATAAATAAATCCATAAAATCATATTTAAAACATGGACATTAATGAGAATGATTTAGAAGAACAAATATTTAAAACATTTAAAAATGATATTTTAGTTAGAGTTTCTTACCTAAAGAGATACACATGAATACAAATTGTTGATGTAATCATAACTTTTTTATGTCATGAGAATAAAGGCAATCATGATATTCTATGTCAAAGTACATTATATACACCATATAAAAGTGATTTTGTGTATAACAACAAAGAAGTCTCAATATAATGTAAATTGAGATGAAATCTAATATAAACAATGTATCCATAGGTTAAGGATAAATCAATGACATATTTATGTGTGAAAAATATAAATACACTCAATATTATTGGATATTATGTTTAAAACAATCAGAAGACATTCACACGTATTCTTGTAAAAACAACACGAATGAATTGGATATTTAACTCAATAAATGGAAATTGAGTTAAAATTACTCTTAGCAAGTTCATATAGATGACTTGAGAATTTATCAATGGAGTGATTATGTGTATCAAATGTATATCCATATAAATAGTAGTGGAAATTATGAAAATAGAAAATGTATAGTGATTCTACACATAATCAGGGAGTAAAATAAACAATGATGTATGCGTAAATCTGAATGTGTGAAAATAGAAATTTCAAATACCATTATCGATTTGATAACTTACGAAACATACACCCATGAGAAAAGGATCATACAATGATAATGTGAATATCCATAAATCAGATTATATTACAAAAAGAATACAGGCATGGGCAATACACACACCATATTAAAATACATAAGTGGTGAACAATGGAAATCTCATAGAAATTCAAAGTGAGATAAGAAACCCCTTACATTTTAATTTTTCCTTGTTAGAGTGTAGGTTAACCTCTTATATACTTGATTAATAATTTTTATTGAATTATAAAAGAATCATATAAATTAATATGATATCATATATGGTCTTTTAAAAATAATTTGTTTATAATATCATAGTCTTTTCATCGTTTCAGGTGTTAATGGATTCATTTTCCTTTATATTCTTTGTTATGTGATCTGTATTTGTTATGTATTGGATGTATAATATTCATATCCAGAGTTATATCATGTCTCAAAACATTATTTTTAATCTTAAAATGAAATTTACTCTTGATTGGATATGATGGGTAATGAATATCATCGCGTTGGTGGAGACTGGAATCCATACGTACGCACGCGCGACATTATAATTCTTTTGATATTAAAATAATATATAATTGTATGGTATATCATATATACAGAATCATTATCTTGTTATATTTATTATTTACATGAATTAAACCAAATTATTATACCCATCCAAATAATAATATATTGAATAACAATTACACCATGACGTAGAGACGGTAGGCCGTACGTACACACTTATGGTGACATGTCATTCAAAGGATGGATAAAATAATGAATATGGTTGTACCATATTTATAATAAAGACACAGTATATAGATGATTCTGGAGTTATTATTTTAGAATGGAAATAAAAAAGAAAGAAGAAGTGGATGAAGAAAGAACCATGAAAGTGTGTGGTGAAATCATTACCTCTTTTTCGGGTTCTTCCTTTTGATTTAATCAAAAGGGCTCCTTAAGTTGGCTTTTTGACCAAAGGAGGTCCTCTAGGATGAAGTGAGTGACGTTCATATGATATTTGGGTAGGGTTTGGCCGAACCAAAAGGCTTTGAATGTATTAATTTGAGAAAAGGGGGAGTTCCTTTTATATGAGGAGTGAGGGGCACCATAGGAAAACATAAAATATTATTTTATAATAAATTCATATTCGATTTATAATGGCTTTAAAGTGACTTATTTAAAATATAAGGTGGGGATGAGTCTAAATCCTTTTAACCCATAGATTTTAGATAGGTTTGTGTCATAATATTAACCTCATCATTTATATTTAACTCTTAGTTAAATAGTTTAACATTTACCATCTCAATTTGTATTTTTATATTATATGGTTATTAAACTTACAATAACAAGCCAACATAAACCCAAGTGGTTAATTATTAATATATATAACTTTATCTAATTCATTTGGACGATCCTTAGATTTTTACGAACAAAATATCAATTAATAATATTATATTCGTTTTAAAAACTACTTTATTTCAATTTTGATACTCTTTAATAATTGATTTGTGTTAAAGTTATAACAACTCTATTAATTCAAAATAAATTCATTTAATCAACCATAACATGACCTATTAACCTAGAAAATTAGTGTAATTCATAAAAGTATCAAATTACATTTATTTGGATATTTATAATATCAATTATATTAATATTTCAATAAATAGTTAATGACTGCATCATAATTATGTCATATATAAATTAAATTATTTTATGTATAAAATTTATAAATAAAATACCATTATGTATAAATGATTTTTATCTTTCTAATGAATATTTATAATCTAATTTATCTAATGTATAACCCTATATTAAAAATGTTTTAGTTATTAATCATTGATTTTAATTCTTTTAACTCTTTTTTGAATTAAATAATAATAAAAATCCTAATCTAATCCACGTGGACCAAAGAGGTTCATATTTTATTCCTAACATTTTTTTTGGTCGAATTATACTTTTACAATAGAATTAGGACATGTGTTAGGGTAATAATAATATCATTTTTACCCTTAATTACCCTATTTACATTTAACCATGGTAAATAAAAGAAAAAAATTAATATTCGCCAAATAATGTTTTTATCTTATAGAACTACATTTTAATCCTTGTTATTTACCATGCCTCTCAGATTTTCTAAATTCTACTTAAAAAATCAATAAAATTATGTTTTATGTGAATTTGAAAATTCTCCTAGGAGATGGGTAAAAGACAGTGAAAAGTTAAATAAAAAATATATATAAATATACTTATTATAAACTGACTGAAATGAATTACATTGAACATATATAGTTATTATGTATATAATTTAACCTAAAATAAATTTAAATAAAATAAATAATTAGTCTAATAAAAATTCAGTTTTAAACTATAAGTCTGTGTTTTTCACTATTCATCAAAAATTGAATGTTCCCAGAAAAATACCAAAAAATAAACCTAAGATAATTTCGATACTCAGAATCAATAAATTAAGTCCATTTTGAAAGATAAAATTAATAAAATTTCAAATAGTGGGTATTATTATTCATAACAACTACTTTGATTGATCGTGGTGTGTTAGAATCTCAATGTTGCGTACAATGCAAGCTATTGCATTATTCAAAGGGAAGAATACCGTGGAAGCTTGTGGTGTATCAATTCAGGTGCTTGAATACATGAACTGACCATGAATTCTAGATTTTGGAGGTTCTTGGGGGATGCACAATCCTCTTGTGGAGTTTTTCAACAATAATAGTTTTCATGAAACTATTCAAATAGAACCTTATGAGGACTTTTGTGGTAGGACATGCTGATCACCCTGATGTTGGCTCGAGGCAAGAGAAAAAGCTATGATGGGACATCATCTTTACCAAGAGACCACATAGTCAATAGAGTTAATTCGGAAGAGGATGACTACTGCATAGCCTCGATAGAAATCATATGTTGATCAGCAGAGACGACCTCTAGAGTTTGAGTCCAGGGATCAGGTTTTCCTGCATGTCACACTGAGTTTGGGGCACAGAAGGATTAGGATACATGGTAAGTTTTCAACGAGGTATGTCCGTCCATTTGAGGTGTTGGAGAGAGTTGGTTCGGTTGACTATCAATTGTAGTTACCTCAGAGGTACCAGGCTATGCATGACATGTTCCTCATTTCTCAGCTTCAATGATACTTCTCAAACCCATCTCTTGTCTTTCTACCTGAGGAGGTTGAGTTGGATGTGGATTCATATTATGAGGAGCATCCTATCAAAAATTGTATCAAAGTATGAAGGTTCTTTTTGTCCAGTCTATTCCTCTAGTACGAGTGCTACGGTAGGATGGTAGAGTACAAGACGAGACATGGGAGAGGGAGGCGAATGTAGAAATGCAGTGGCTAGAACTATTCAAGGTTTCTTCTACTACACAGCCTTGCTAGGTAAATCCTAGGACAAATTTCATTAAGGGGGGGATGTTTGTAAGATCCCGAATCTTCTTTTCAGTTAAATTTTATTTTTCTTGAGTTTTTTAGGAAGACATGATGTTTCTAGGAATTTTTGAAGTACACGTCGTATTCTTTATAACTACACACATTGTACTAGGTTACTGTGGGTAGTCGTGTGGTGGCTGTGTAGAGGACTTGCACCCAACCATGTGTAGGGACCTGGAGGCCACTTATATTAGGGTTTGGTAAGGGCAAGTACATGCTGTGTATTTTCATTTTATTTATTAAACTCAGCAGGGTCATAATTAATCAACATATACCTAATCTTCTAATACTTCTTCGACTGAGAACGTCCGTATGGTGAGGATCTTTACTGATCCCCCGATCGTGCGTCCAGTCTCTAAAACAAAATCTATCGGCTGCATTGGAATCACATCGATGAGTTCTTCCTTCTCCTTGAACACTATATTCTAATTTCTCATCTCTCGTCAGATATTTTGGGTTGAATGTTGTAGAATTTTTTGTAGATCTACGACGTTCTAGGTCAATACAAGGGTCGACACCATAGTATAATGATCCTACAACACCGAGGAAGGTGGTTCGTGCCTTTCCATTGAAATTCATTGAGTAATATGTAAAACATTGTCCAATAAACTTGAATGTGTTATTGTGGTTATACCGTTTTACCCCTTTTAATCACCTTCCATGCTTGTTTTATTGAGTAGAGGTTAATTGGATGTGAATGGGGTTGATTTCTATGATTTGGACGTTTTTTCCCATGCATATAATATTTATGACCATTTGGTCATGCTTAGCCTATTTGGCCTCCTTACCAATTTTCCCATTCCTAGTGTGGTAGGGTAAAGTGATTGTATTCTGACGTGCTTGATATGCTGTAGACTGTTTAGCCAAGTTTTTCAAGAGGTTTACTTGTTCCGGATTGAATTTCTAAGCATGTTGGACTTAACAGGTCTGAAATAACATGGTGTAGATGACCATAAGGGGAATTGACTATGTGAGCTTTCTCAGAAAGTCTTAAATCACTTTTGACTATAAGGGGAATTTACAATGTGAGCTTCCTCAAATAGTCTTTGAACAATATTGACAATAAAGGGAATTGACCGTGTGATATTTCATAGAGAGTCATTGATATATTCTTATAACTGATCTTGAGGAGATAGGATGTCTGTACTTCCTAAGGGATTACCTGCTTTGATTAGCTGCTTATTTTATATATGAAATTGAATGCCTTGAAACTGTGGAATTGTTTACTTCTAAGTACTTCCATGTTTACAACTATTTCACTTATATCATGCCATTTATATTCACTGACTGTTAGGCACAAGTCTTTTGTTGGTTCCCTAGTGGGATTAGTATCACACCATGTTTGGGTCATGCTTTTGGGACCAAACAGATTATATTATTGCATGTATAGATAAGGGAAACTTCCATACTACATCAGGTACTTAATTGCTGTAGAGCTGGAGAAGATTGGAAAAAGATATGGCTTGTGATGATGAAGAGATATTTACTTGGTTTACTTTTCTTACATTGGATAAGTATTGTATTCAGAACTGTTATTTGTTTGAATGTTTTCCTAGAAATATGTATCACAAATCATTTTATATATGGGATGTGGCTATTTATTTATTAGTCTTTCGATGCTTACTATCATTTGTTACTTTTATTTCTTCTTCTATTATTTATCTATTTTACTTCTATTGTGTATTATGCCAATCAGAGCATTGTTTTTCTACAATCACATCCAAGGCCCTGGCTGCTAGTCAGTAACCTCTTGTGTTTGGGTAAATTCTCTTGAGGCCAAGTTACCAACCGGGTATGGGCCGCCTCTTGGTGGCTTCTGGAATCAAGTAGTTACAAAGTGGTATCAGAGGAACTATTTTCTTCTTGACTTACTATTTGAAGCCTATAAACTGGGATAGGATGGAATATGTACTTGGTAATAAATTTTCCTTGGGAGTTTCTAACCCATGTACATGTAAAATCCAATCTACCTCGTTTATTTAAATTTTTCTAGTATTTCGATTTTACAATTGAATTCATTTCACCGTTGGGTGATTCACATGTTTTGTGCTATTACTGTTGAGGTTATTGAAGTTCTCTTTCTATCGCAACTCAAAGAGATGCGGGTATTCCATCTAATGCATCATATAGGAACTTTCCATAAATCATATGTCATTCATTCTTTCCATTCCATTTAGGACACATTTGTGATTTCATTTTATTGTGATAGATGTTGTGATATATAAGCATACTATTAGGATAGATGCTTTTATATAATACCTAGTTTTAGGGTATTTCATTGTGTAATGTTTTGTTTAATGAATGCCAAAAAATGGTTATTGAGTTGTTATGGTCCATCGTGGACCAAAATTTGGCAGATCATTGCATTTTTTCCCTTGTTATAACATGTATAAGATGCCAATCATTGATTCACGGGGAGTAGGGGCCCTCACAGATTGGAAATTGGCACATTAAATGTTTGTTTCAGTGTTTTTCTGGGTTCTGGTGTAGTTTCTGTGCCTTACTGTCGGAAAAAACCCAGAATACACAGCGTGTGATGTTATATACATTCCATGTGTTCTTCTGTTCGAGAAGAAACTACTTTTCGTAAGTACACATCGTGTAGTCTCTAACTGTGTCATAGACAGTGTGGGTGGGGACATGGGATTTGGAATCTTTTGTAGGAGACGCTGTCTATCGGATGTACGTGCCATGGTGTAGACCATGTAAACCGGCTGTGTAAATAAAAAATGGGTCCGTTGAGACTTTTCTAATACATGTTTTGTCTTTATAGAGCACGCCTTGTAGTGTAAACCGTGTAGCTGACCGTGTAACGAACAACCCGAGTTAGGAAAATCTTCATATTGCATGTTGTGTCTATCTAGAACAGGCCATGTCGTGTGAGAAATGTGTCCGACCATGTCTCTAACAACATGGGTCGGTGAAGCTCATCAATTACATGATTTGTCTATCTTGAACACACCGTGTAGTCATGTCGTAGGAGAGTCGTGTGCCCTAACCGTGTAAAAAGATTCGGGAAGGGTAAGAGAAGTCGAGTACACACTGTGTGTTAGGAAAACACGCTGGGTGTTTGGTGTGTCACACAACTAGTTGTGGCATGAGTACACGCCCATCGGAAAGCTTAAGGGAACACCCAAGTAGGATTTATACACGTCATGTATTCCTCTTATAGCGAACTCAAAAGCATTATCTATTATGTTACCTAATCTTACTTCTATGTTCTAGTCCCTGTTAATATTGATCTAAGGTGTGCACGTGACATTACATAGTCATTCCAGCAAGACGTCCTCCTGTTGTATTCCAGTTGTAGGGTAGTTATCACACACTGTACATGGCTTATCAGGGACTACCTACAGATCCTCCAGTTGTTCCAGCCATGGAACTAGTAGTTATACCTGACACAGTTGCTGATGCACAGTTTGGGGAGGGCTTTCTTAGGATGATGAAGACCTTCCAGGGAGCACCGTCTCCTGCCCCGTCGATGGCAGAATTGACGCGGGTCTTTCAGTAGTATCATCTTCCCACATTCTCATGGGATGGAGGACCCATGGCTGTAGATTCATGGAAAGAAGCAACTTTGACAATCTTCAAGCATCTAGAGACACCTCAAGAGAAGAGGGTCATGCTCACTACCCACATTCTTCAAGACTCCGCCAAGAGGTGGTGGGATGTGATCTCATAGATCGGACACCAGCAGAATATGGGTTGTGATGAGTTTCAGCACACCTTCTACGATTACTTCTATTCGGAGACCCTGAGGTCCAATCGAACCCGAGAGTTCATGAGCTAGGATTAGAGTACTCTATATGTTATGGAGTATTCTTCTCGATTCACCACGCTACACTACATTACACCCATTCTAGGGGGAGAGGAGTTGTTCCTTGCATGGAATATTTCGGATGGTCTTAGTCATGATAACTGATCTCAGGTGAACATCTTCAGGTTGACTTCTATATCCTCTATTGTCAACCATGTGCGGATAAAAGTGTACAATCTGAGGGATTCTGGAGTAGTGGGACAGGGTGGTTCAGCATGCAGGATTAGTTCTTTACCAGTCGATGTCTAGAAGTGACATAGGAAGACTGCACTAGAATATCGTAATAGGAAGGATGCATCCTCCGGTATCCAGGTGGTGTGCTACAAGTGTGGGAAGAGTAGACATACGAGGCCACATCTCCCAAAAGACCCAATGGAGGACCGATCGTGTGAAATGATGGTTTATCTTCAGTGATTATTCATAAAATCTATTCTCCTCTATTCTATTTTAAGAAAGATTACAATTTCTGTGGGGTTTCATATTACCACCTTCATGGATGACATGATTTCATATTTCAATTCTACCTTTTGTGCTGGTCATGAATGCATTTTTATGGTTGATCCAGATTATATTAAATGTAATAAAACCTTTTTAATGTTCAAGAACCAATAGATACACATGTTATTATATATGTTCATTAATAACATATAAATATAGTCATTGAAAACTATCCTCATTCTATATCGTTTTCAATACACATATATATGTAAATCAATCATGAAAACCAAGAAAAGTATCCTTACCAAACAATGAAATGGATCTTAGAAACCCATCAAAAGGGACATTAATGAACATAATAAAAGTATAATAAATCATATAAATGTATAAAAGGATATAAATTAATTAATTAATGGACATAATTTGATTATTTTGGACATTAAAAACAAGTTAAAAATCAATTTGGACATAAGGTATGGGATTCTACCCGAACCTCGATTATTCTTGCAGGTTACTCTCCCTAATTTTTATCCCAAATGAAATTTAATTGTAATGTTACTTATATCTTCTAAATTCTATTTATATTTTTCAAAATCAGGTATCAACATCCACACATCCTTATTTTTGGGGACATGCATGTTTTTAAATGGACCCCTACTCAATTCTTCTTGATAAGGACACTCGATTTATGGGCACTCCCTGAATTCATACCCATATTCAAGTGCAACATATAATCTATTTTAAATAATTATTATTTTTATAAAATAATTCATTTTATTATGAAACCTTTATAGGATCACTTCTCATTTTATATAAAGTATTATTCCATTTTCTTATAAATATTCTCTTTAATATTTTCCTTATACTGCACTAAAATGTTTTATTTCAAATGTTTCTTGAATACTATTTTTACATGTATACATGTTATATTAACATCAATTATGAGGATATATATTCATATTTTCCATTATTAATGTCTAAATATGTTTTAAATCATTTCTTTAATGGACAAAATTATGATATCCCCATATATTAGGCCTTTTTTAGAGGATATGATACCAAATTCGTACCATGGGTAACCCTTATGTTTATTTTTTGTTCATTATGTATGATTATTCTTTGTGGAACATATCTTCATGAAACGTTTTTGATGGGTGTGCCCCTATAGTGCAACAAATCATTGGGTATTTTTTAATCTCATGATATGTTATGTGCAATGATCTTTGTGGTTATCCTTGGATCATGCTCAATGTGAAACAGTAATGGTAGTTATCCTGGACATATTCCACGGTATGTGTATAGATACATTCATCACACTCTTATATGTGCCACAAGCCTTGAATCGTGCTAGAGTCATGTTTTATGTTTCATCCATATTAATATAAATCCATGGTTTTATAAAACCATATTATGATTCCCTATGATTAATCAGGTTCCATGGTTTTTTATATCAATATGTTATTTATTCTGTCCTATGTGTTAATATTCAATTAATTTTTCCTTCCCTTAGTATGATTTTTATCTCATACCTTTGTTCATGATATCCACAGGTTATCCCATGCATATGTTAGGGCTAAAATTAAGTTAGAAGACCATAATGGATGATAAATAATGAAATGTTTTATTTTTATCCTTTTTATAGTGTTACGTACCATGTATTCCAATACACTAGACTTCATAATAATTGGTAACTAATTTGATGTTTAATTATTCATAAAATAATGTAATGATATGTCTAAAATGTTAGCGTTTCTATAGTTGATATCATATTAAATGTTTAGTTACTTTTTGAGACTTAGAATAAAAAACGTAAGTAAGACCTATAGGGGTATGAATAAGTCTAAGAAAACATCCCTATATTTTGGTAAGTATATAATAATTTTTTTATCATGAAAATTTATCCATTTCTAGATACATATTGTTTATTTGGTTATGTAATAGTTGTTCCTATGAGTAACAACTTTAAGAATTTGTGCTTGGACTATCTCAGGGTAACCGGGTACAGAAAATGAGCATGACTGCACACCTGGTTTGATAATATTTGGGGAAATAGTTGGGTAAATTCATAATCACATTACTAACCATTATTAAGGTAATAGAAAAAGGCCCATAAGAATTTATTTTATTAAATAGATCATGTATAACCCCTGGTTTTAAACTATGGAATCACAAGATAGGATATACGTTTCATTTAAGAGTTTATTATTTTAGGAATAAAGTTTCATTTTTATAATTATATTGTATTTATTAAAGCCCCATAATTTTACTTTATTTTTATTATTAAATTTATACAAATAGAAGAACACATACTAACAATAAATATGATATAAATTGTGATGATTTCCTTAATGATAAGGTAAATATTTTGTTAACTGGTTACCAAAACATCGTGATAGTACTTGCTCAACTGGATCAGGTTAATAATAATAACATACATCAAGTAGAACAACCACCTTCCCAAAAAAGAGATCAAATTTTCAATCGATCCTTCATTTAGAAAAGGACTCCCATGTTTGGTGAATCATCTGATCTCCTCCTCATATAACATTGTATTAACTTCATTGATAAGATATTCTCTAGTGTCTAGTGCTTAATAGAGGAGAAATTTGTGATGGCAGTTTCTCGTTCTGATGGGGAAGTTGATATTTTGTGGACAATAAGAAAATTATGTTCAATGAGGTATTGATTTCAGGTATTGGAAGGAATTCATTAAAAGGTTTTCCAAAAAAAATTCCTTGAACCCTTGATAACATGATGGAAATAGAGTTCAATTGAACTAAGGAGAAATAAGATGAGTGTATTAGGGTGTATTAATAATTCATTACTTTGATTACAATATGTTTATTGGGCTTTGGTATGAACACCGAATGAAAGGGGGATTTTCTATTTACAAGACTAAATTAATTTCTACAAAAAGTGTGGGCAATTTAAGACATCAACAATTATGAAGTAATTGTTTGTTGTCCCTCAAAGGAAAAATGGAGATCAGAGGCTCATGGTGGTGTCACCCAGTAGTGATGTGTCTCAACTACATGGTTCATGGGCATTTTTAGAATCAGTTCTAAGATCCCAGGGTTTTCAGAGTAAATGAATCAAAAAATCCATAGCAACAATGAAGGCCACACGCTATCATTATTGTTGATGTGGATCGGGACAACCATGTAGTGACATGTATGCTAGTTATTAATTCATCAATATAGAAAATACTATTTGTTTCTAGTTTTATGAATTATTTCCTATATTTCATCATTATTATGACTATTCAAACACTAACTCAAAATTTGGAGGATAAGTTATAAATGAGAACAGTTAATGGGGAAATTATTGCAACCAATGATTATAACTCCTCCCCAGTTATTGTTTGTGGATTTAACCTACCAGAATATATTTTCATACTACCTTTAGTAGTGTTTGATTATATTTTCTTTATAGATTTTCAATATTTATTCCAATCCAACACCAATTTTCTAGATAGGTAGATCACTTTTCACTAACCACTGCATTGAATTATTATTTACAAGTGTAAGTAGGAAGATAAATATCCTTTAGAATCATCAACTCATGTGTGGATATGACGACTTTATGAGAAATAATATATCACTCAAATTATTCAGATGAAGGATTTTATCTTTCTCGAATACATTCCCATTATGAAGGATTACACTAATGTATTACCTAAACTGTTTTCTATTATTTCACTCAATCAAGAGGCTGATTTATCAATTTATCTTATTCATGGATCTATTTCTATTTCCATGAAACCTTATAGAATTTCCACCATTTAACTAGAAGAACTAATGAAGCATTATAGGAGAATCTGGACAAGGTTTTTATATGCATGAGTGCTTCACCAAGGTGTACATCAGTCCTCTTTGTCAAGATGAATGATGTATCAATGAACCTATACATTGATTATTGTGATCTCAATAAAATCATGATAAATAAAAACAATTTCCTTCCTCGAATAGATGGAAATGTTTATCAGTTATTTGGGAATAGTTATTTCTCTATGGTGGAATTTCGTCCAGGATATCATCAAATGAAGATGAGGATGTAAGGTATTCCCAAGACAACCTTTTGAATAACATATGTAAACTATAATTTCATAGTGATTCCCTTTAGACTCACTAATGATCTAAAAATATTCATGGATTTAATTGATAGATTATTTAGAGATTACCTTGAAAAATTTGTGGTATTATTTTTTGAAGATATTCTAATATTCTCTAAGAGCAGGTAGGAATATGAAAAATATTTTAATACTATGTTTTAGACATTGTGAAGGGAGGAAATCTACAATACATAAAGTGAATGTGAGTTCTTTTTGGATGATGTGTCATTTTTGGTGCATGTTATCACCGATAAAGGAATATCATTTGACCCTCCCAAGACAAAGGAAATCAAAGAGAGGACAAGGCCATTATTTTTAATGTATATTCACAAATTTATTTGTCTATATAAGTATTACTAAATATTTATGAAGAATACCTCATGATTTTCAATCCAAATAACTAAGATGAAATGGAAGGGATTGAAGTTGGTATGGACCCAAGAATTTGAGGAATGATATAAGGAGCTAAAAAATAGGTTTATCACTACGAGCGTACTCACAAACCCGACAAGTTTGGATATCATGGTCGTATACAGTGATGCTTCAATGAAATGATTATGCTTTGTATTGATGAAAAATTATAAATTGATTGAATATTCATTAATAAATATAAAACTCGTATGAAAAACTATCAAACATATAATATGGAGTTAAAGTATATGATCGTCACATTGAAAATCTGGTGGAATAATCAATATGGGGAGAAGTGTGAGATATATGTGAATCAAAAGAGTCAAAAATATGTATTCACAAAAAATGATCTTAATATGCACTAGAGAAGATGGTTAGATCCTGTTATGGACTACGACTTCTTGATCCACTACCATCTTAGTAAGTTGAATAAGGTGGAAAATTATGTATGTAGAAAGGATACTATATCTTTATTAATGATGATTATTGAGAAATAACGCACATAATTAGACTTAGAACGTATATACAAGGGAATAATTAAGGTATAAACTTCATCAATCATTTCTTAAATGATTTCTCAACCATCCCTCTTGGAGAAAATAAATGATTCTCAATGAAATTATGTGGAAATACATAAAAGGGTTGAATCTATAAAAAATGGGTAACCCTGTTTGTTCAAGACTGATAAGGATGGAGTAATGATATTTAGGTCATGACTATTTATAACATCCAATTTAGAGATAAAAAAATATCTTCTGGATTACACACATGGATCATCATTCTCTATTCACATAGAGAGGACAAAAATGTATTGAGATCTCCGGGAGAACTTTTGGTGGGACAATATGAAAAAGGATATTTATGAATATACATAAATATTCTTAGTATGTCATCATGTTAAGGATAAAAGGAAATATTTTAAAGGGATGATGTATCCATTTCCTATAACATCATGGAAATGGGAAAATATCCCAATGGAATTTTCCCCTGGACATCCAATGAAACCTAGATGGAACAATGTGATATGGATTATTATGGATTGTCTAACAAATAGAGATCACTTTATAACAATATGAGAGGACTTCTCATGGGATCAACTTGAATATATATATATTAAAGGGGTGGTAATGTATAATGGAGTAACACTGTTTATTGTATCTAATTTAGATACTTGATTAAAATTGATGTTCTATAAGAGTTCCAATCATGCTTTATGCACGAATTTTATCTTCATTATGACATAACATCCTCCATCTAGTGGAAAATTTGAGAAAACTATTTAGACACTAGAAAACATGTCGAGATCATTTTTTGTGGACAATAATGGAGGATGTCACCAATATCTGCCTCTAGATATGTTCTCTTTAAAAATTAGTTTCCACTAAAGAAGAAAAATGGCTCCTTTTGAAGATCTTTGTGGGAAAAGGTGTAGAACACATGCATACTGGGATGCATTTAGTGAATATAAGATTGTAGGATCAAATATTGTTGAAGAAATGGTAGTTAAGTTGAAAATAATTTAGTATCACATCATGTAATCCCAATTTTAACAAATTTTTTGTGTAGAAAATCATTTATGGGGCCATGAGTTTATGGTTGGAGACATGGTATTCCTCCACATATCTCCATGGAAGAGGATAATGATATTTGGGATGAAAGGAATGCTAACTCCTAAGTACATCATCCCATTTGAGATACATGTGTGTTTCAATGTTGTGGCCTATTGTCTAGAAATTCCACCAACTCTGTATAAATTACACTATGTATTCTACATATCCCTATTAAGAAGTATATTCCATATCCATCACATATATTGACATCAGAGGTGGTACCATAAGAGAATAATATTTCATACAAAGAGAATCCACTGAATATATTTAATAATATATAGAATATTCAACGAAACAAGAGCACACACATGGAAACATTATATTAGTAGAACCTTATGTATGAAGATGCAAAATCGGAATATGAGGAAGCGATGGAGGAAAAGTACCCACACTAGTTTTCACCTTATTTTTTAAATATAAATTTTGAGTGCAAAATTTCATAAGGGGGGAAGAATGTGACCTCCAAAATTTTTTTCAAGATAAATTATTTTCTTATAATTATTTTTTATTTTATAATCACATTGAATCATATTAAGAACATAATACAAAATTTATAAATGAATAATTAATAAATTAGATAATATTATAAGAATTACTAATTAAATGTTGGTATTTTTCTATGTCATGGATATGTAATAAAAATTTAAGACTAAATTAATAATTTTAATAAAATAATTTAATAAAATGTACTCATAAATTAATATTTTCATGTATTATTATTATAAGATATATTTATGAGACATTAATTAATTTTTCAAAGTGTTAAAAAAAATTTAAAATTTAAAATTTTCATTTTCCATATAAAGAAATAATTTAATTAAAAATAAAATTTCTCTTATAGAATTTTTTTTGATAATGTGGACTTATTTTTTGTATTAAATAAGTTTAAAAATGGTTAGGTTGAGTTTTGTTATTTTTTTGAAATACATGATTTTTTGGTGAATAGTAAAATATGATAATTTATGAAAAATGGTAAATAATTGAATTAAGAAGTCATTTGTGATGTAGTGATGATTTAAGACCATTATAAAAAACACATATGACCAAATATTTGTATTTACTCTCAATAATCATTATTATTTATTTACTTGAGAAAAATAATTAAAATATTGAATAAAATAATGAGAAAACACCCCTCTCCTCTTCTATAAATACAACCCCTCACCACCTCTTCTCCTCGCACATCTTAAGCCTTTATCCATGTCTAAATTATTTCTAAGACACTTTATAAACATCTTCCCAAACTACAGAATAAATGATTCTTAACAAAATATTAAATTTAATCCCCTAATGATGTTCTCAAGAAGAATGAATCAAGAGGCAAAACCCTCTTCCATTTTCTTTCAAATTCTTTTCATCTTCATTTATTTTCTTATCATATCCATAAATCCCCATGTAAAGGTGGAATGAATACTCCAATATCGTTTATATACTATAATTATATCATGTTGATGGAATAATTCATTTTCAAATATCTTATCCATTCATTTTTTTTAAAAAGAAAGTATCGTTCATAAGGAGCTATTATAAAACATTTGTGGAATATGTGATTTCATCATTAAATTCAACCTTAAATTCTGGTCATGAAAATAATTTTATTGTTGAAACATATTATATTATTTGTATTATAGCATATTTAATGTTATGGAAGCAGTATATACATGTGATGTTTAATAATATAACAAAACCAGTTTGTGATGTAAAAAAATGCTAAATCAATCTAAAAATTTATAATGAATTAATTATATAATTAAAAATCATAAATTATAATGAAATGGTATGTCAATATTCTATATATTTATTAATATTATATAAGTTCAGGTCTGGACTAATATCCACATTCTACATGATTTTGCACACACATATACATGTAAACAATTCATGAAAACTAAGAAACTAATGTTCCTGAATGATGAAATTGAATTTCATAAGGCATCAAAATGGACATTAATGAACATAAAAATTTATACTAAATAATATAAATTTATAAATGTTTATTAATTATTTAATTTATGGATTTAGTATTATTATTCAGGACATTAAGTGCATGTGCAGAATCTATTCAGACAGAAGGTTAGGTATTTTACCCGAACCACCACTATTATTTCTGGTTATTCATCCAATATTTTTTTCCAAAAAAATTATCTTTTATTATAATATAAATATTCTAAATTTTGTTTAAAATTTCAAAAATCATGTATCAACATACATTAATCCTTATTTTCTTGTAAATACATGTTTTTAAAAGGCTCCCTTCTCAATTAAACCCGATAAGAAAGCCCGATTTAATGGAAATTCGTGAATTCTTACCCAAATTCAAGTGCACCCTATAATATATTTTAAGCCACTAAAATTTTCCTCAAATAAAATAATTTATTATGAAAAATTCTATATTAACTTCTTCTTTAATATAAATGTTTATTATCTTTTTATGTATAAATTTATCTTTAATGTTTTCCTTAAACCACACTATAATAATTTATTTTCTAATGTTTCTAAAATTAGATTTCTAAATATATTCACATTCATTTGACATAAAATATCATGATCTAATCCAATTTTCCATTATAAATTTCCATTTATGTTCTAATGAATTTCTTTCATGGACATCATTATTATATTCCCTTATGATATGCCTTTTGACATGCTTATGATACCCAATTATTAAAATGGGTAACCCATATGTTATTGCTTGATATATGATGTATGATTCTTCATGTGGAACACATATGCATGAACATATTTTTATGGTTTCACATAGATATCTCTATAATAAATTAGGTAATGTTTAGTCTAATGGGATTTTATGTGCAATAGACTTGGTCTTGAGCCCTAACTCATGCTCCATGAGTAATAGTCTTGGTTGTTATCCTTGACTCATGCTCTTATATATGCAAAAAGCCTTGAATCATGCTCCAATATATGAAATATGGCATGAATTGTTCTATAGTCATGATTTTTATTTCTTCCACCTTAATATGAATCCATGATTTCATAATCCCATGATTTTATTTCATTTGTTTAATCTTATACCATACCTTTTTATATCATTTTGTTATGCCTTATAACCCATATGCCAATATTTATTTTAATGTTTATTTTATTACTGATATTTTTAAATCATCCATGTGTTTATATTATCCCTAATTTATCCTATATATACTTGTGGGATCAAAGTAAGTTAGGGCCTCATAATGGATGATAAATAATGAAATGTTTTATTTAGTTCCACGTTTACAATTTTATGTACCCTTTCTTCCATGTCGATAGAATTTGCGATCAATGTCTTGTAATTTTAAGTTTAATTATGATTAATATAGTTTAATGATATCCGAAAAAGGTTATGGTCTCTATAGTATATGATGTATTTCGATTTTGATCATGCATGTACGACTGGAAAGGGAAGTAGTGTTGGTGATTCTTTAAGAATGAAAACTCCTAATCATAAAGTACAAGAATCAAGCACTGAGTGGAAGATAATTACTTTCCTAGATGAGATGCATGTGGTTTTCTAGGAGAGTCTAGATTAAATGGCTCTCGAATTAATTTGAGTGGAATCTACACTTTTGAGATATACCATTTATATATATTATGAGGACCCAAAATTCTTAACCTTGAGGTAAAGACGTGAAGGTATGGACACACGTTATGATTGGTACATATATACGGATGATATCATCAATGATGGGATTCAGTATGTTGTGCCAACAATCATACAGAGAGGCTTGATGTTATAATTTCATGGCTCAAAGTGGGATGTGAATCTAGGTGAGACCGATATGTACCATGACCTACTTCAAAAGTTTACATGGTTAGGAATGAAGAAGGAAATAGTATGGATAGTGACATGCTACAACAACTATCAGTATGTGAATGGTGACACTAAAAAACATGGGGGTTTATTACTACTGTTTCCCATCATGGAGTGGAAGTGGTACAAATTTCCCATGGTTTTTTGTCTAGGATTCCCAAGGAATCCATAGAATAATGAGGATATTTGTCTAATTATATACCATATATCAAATGAATCACATTTCATTCATATATGTGAGATTTTCTTATTGGAGAAGGTGGGATTCTTGTATATTAGAGACATAGTACATATGTACAGAGTTCCATGGACTATAATTTCAACGAATGACTCTCTTTTTAAATCACACTTCTTGTAGGGACTATAGAAGGCACTCGGTACACATGTTTTATTGAGTATGGAATTCTACCCACAAAGAGATGGGCAATCGTAATGTACTATATAGGCGCTTGAGGATATGCTTTGGTCATGTGTCCCCAACATTAGTGGATCTTGGGTAAATAAATTATCTTTTGTAACATCCCATGTAAATAAACAAATAATAAATTACAATTTTAATTAATATATTTTCAATTAAATATTAAATTTACATTAAAGTGGTTTTTATGTTTGATACCATACTCGATACGCAATAAGAGGTTTCTTTGAAATCTTACGTTGTACAATAATAGTATAATATAGTTATTTTAAATGGTAGTAAAAGCCTAGTCATTGTATTGGTGGGAATGAAGAGAAATAACTACAATATAAATATACATGTTTTTTGAATGTTTTTACATTTACCTAATAAATGATAAGGGCATAAAATGTTAATTAATCTAATTTTAAGCATAATTTACATTAAAAGGTTGATTTACCGCCTTTTTGATGGATAACTCTCATTATATTATGTTTTTGTCACTTTTATATGTTATATTTGAGAAAATTAAATTCTTCTTTAGAATCGGGTCATCATAATTTTCTTTGGATGAAATGTTGGTATTTTTCTGATAAAGTTAGTTTCACTGTGAATAGTGAAAAATACTATATTTTAATTTAAAACTACCTTTAATTGTAATATATTTATATGTTTATATTATCGTTGAAATTGTTTTTAAAGTGTAATTATAATATATTTGTACCATTTAATCTAATATTTGTCATTGGACGTGATTTCACATTGAAAATGGACATAAACAAATTTCAATCATTTGATAGTTATTTTCTTAAAAACATGATTTTTGTTTTAACATCAAGAATTAATTTTAAATTGATTTATGAAACTTTTTTTATTTTATTTGGAAAAATTTATTCCATGTTTTGAATCATTAAATCCAAATTGTTTAAAAATATAACATTTAATTTTAGAAATTATTAATATTTTCTTCAGTAAGTATTTTATTTACCATGGTTAATGATTAATTCTGGTAAAAACCATAAACAAATATTACTAAAATAATATTCAATTACCCTAATATGTGTCTTAATCCCATTTGATGATACACTTATGACCATGATCATCCTTGGGTCGATTTTGGGACCCTATGTGGTCACTTGGGAGTGATAATGACACTTTATTTTAATTAACTAACAGTAAAGAAAAAACTGACAAAAACATATATATTTTAGTAAATTAATTTTTAAATTGGGTTATATAAGTTATATTTTAGACTATAAATATTTTTTGAAAATCTAAAAATATTTTCAACATCATTGTATTTTTTTATAATTATTAGACAAAAATAAATTAAATTATTTATGACACAATAATGATGTAGTGTTTACTTCATTAATAAATGATTTAAATAAATAATAATATAATGACTAAAATAATATTCAAAAACTATCCAATTCCTATTTCATGATTTTATTTCGGCCATGTGTCATTAAATCTTCATCATTAATATGTTTTGGACATTTAGAAAACGATAATCATTATGTAATAAAATAATAATTTCACACTTTCCTAAAGAGCCCCTCATCCCCCTTATAAAAAGCCCCAAACTCTATCCTATTCAACACATGTATCAAGAACAATGGCACATAAATCATATTAAAATTAAGCTCTCTAAATCACCCTCCTCCAATAGAAACCATAACAGAGGATAAATTCACTTTAACAAACTATTTTGGTTCAAACAAAATGGGAGTTACCCGATATAAAGGTAACATCTTCTCCTAAGATATTTTGTTTTATTTTACTTCTCCAACCCCATAAACTCTTTTTATTCCATTATTTTATAACAAAAATAGTATCCTAAATATTCTAGAATGTTTTTATGATAATTATTCGAACTACACTTACACTCACCTCCATCTATTCGGTAAATAACATACTGCTTCTATGGATGGAAAAAATAATCCCCATGAAACAATGATTGTTCAATTATCTCCTACTGCCTCTCATTATGGCCATTATGATGGAACTATATTTATATATGATATATATTTTTATTATTTTTTATTTATTCTTTTGTAATTTCCATTTATAGAATGCCTTTATGGTTTCCTTTATCGGAAAACACGATATTTCATTTGAGGAAGTGCAGACTACCACCCCCTCAAAGTGATACGACTCGTTAATTCCATATGTGTGACGTATAAAGGATGGGTATAATGATATTATATTTGATATTATTATTTAATTTCAGTATACTTATTTGTCAATATGTTTTATTACATTAAACATCAAAATAGAAATTGAAGTAGTGTTAATGCGTATGTATGGATTATCGTCTCCATGAATAGTGAATTTAATTTATTACCTATAAATATTATGTACTATTTTAAATACATGTCTATACTTGATACATATGATATATAAGATTTATAAATAACGAATATCATTCTGGATATAATGGACTTTTGACCACAAAGAAAACATGTAAATATAAGAAGTTAAATATTGACTTGAGTACCAAATATCCACAAATTGACCATTATTAACTTAAATGATCACAAGATGTTTATTACATGGTAATAATTAATCTAAAATGAATAATAAATGTTAAAATGTTTCTTAATCAATCATAAATTAACTTTAGTTTGTCATTCATTAGATTAAAGAACGAACAGGTGAGGTCTGACATGAGGTAGGTGACATCGTCTCAATCTCTATTCATTGAGGCATATTTTGTTTTAATAAATGAATTTATTTTATATGCAGTATAAAAACCATTGACATTTCATTTCATTCAAAGGGAATATTTTTCAACGAAGTAATTTACTAAACAAAAAAAATCTTTTTTTAACATAAGTGGTGACAACGACCTTTCTGCCACCGTGAGTATTATTTGATATATTGTTTCCTTAATAAGATGTAATGTTTTTAAATGGAAAATGAATACCACATACTATTTTAAATTTTTTGGTATTGAAAATGGTTTTTATTTCGATTTGATTATTTCAATATCTTGAAATGATATTTTGTAATTGAAATGGGAAAATGTTATCTTTCCAATATACTTGTTTTATGTGTTATTATTCTTGGGAATTGTTATGTATATGGGTGGTTCCGTGATTAATGTAGGGTGGGTGAGCCCGAGATAGCACTCCATTGCATTGGGTAACATGATAGAGGTAAACGTGAATGTTTATCATAAGAGATTTATAGAATATATTTTGATGGGTATTCCAAATGCAACTTCCCATGTAGCTATGATAACTATAATGTATGTATTATATATATGCCACAGGTTACCTTTATGGTTTATGATTTCTATATGTTTTTTCATAAATATTATGATTTCATGAGGTATGTTAAAGGGCATATGTTATGTATGTAATGATGAACTAATTTTTTTCATTCATTTTTTATAAACTTTACAGATCTTTTTTTTACTCATCCCATGTTTTGAAATGTTTTTCATATGACATAATGATTATTATGGTCAAGTATGGGATCAAGGAATAGTCATGTTGTCTAAAACATGGGACTATACGTTACTCTTTTTTTCTTGAGATTTTATTCTAAGAAAAAAAATGGAAACTACGTAGATGTTTCTACCATTTAATTTTTGAGATGTAATGTAATAATTAGGGAATAATTCTCTAAAGCTCTAAATATGAAAATATCATCAATGTGAATTATTAATTTAAATCGTGATTATGTCATGTTTAAGGCTGAGTCATTATAATTATTATCAGAGGATAGTTTAGATAAATTTAGAAGTTATCATATTGTTAAATTTATTTCCATAAATTTATTTTTCTAAATATGGAGAGATATATCATTTACATATACCAATGATAATTCGCCTATGATATTTCTATTTTTAGAATGGTTTTCCACATAGGAAATAGGGAAGAAATGTTGGGATGACATAAGGAGGAAGATGATCTTCCATATCAGCAACCTGAGATGGTCAGAATCATAACTGAATAGTTTGTTGCGTTGACAGAAAATTTGACTTGGGCTATAAATGGTGTTGGTATCCATGCACGAGATCAGCCAGGTCAACCACAACGGAAAAATTCAGTAGTGGATCATTTCATGATGTAACATCCTCTATCATTCAGAGGATCATCTTACCCTATTCAAGAAAAAGGGAGGAGAAAATCATTGGAAAATATTTTTGATGTCATGGGGTGTTCAGAACATCAAAATGATAGTCTGGTTGTTTACCGTTTTGAAGGTGAAGTGGATTAGTGGTGATCGGTGGTGAAACATATCCAGGACAATGAGGATATTGATGAACTTTATTGGGAGGAATTCAAATTTACGTTTTTTGAGAAATATTTTCCTAAGGTGTTTCGTCTTAGGATGGAAAAACAATCCTTGGAATTGAGGCATGAGGATGACTCAGTAGTTACTTATGAATCAAAATTCAATTGACTGGAAACGTATGCTCCAAATTTCATAAGAGATCATGATAGTAAAATCAACTATTTTACTCTGTATTAAAACCAAAGTATCAAAGGGATTTAGCTTCGTTAGTTCATGAGTTATGAAAAAAATGTTTGATGTGCGGGTAAGGTGGAAATAGAGTATTCTGATGATAAGGTCATCCTTGACAAACAACAGAACATGAGGTCAAGGTGGCAAGAGAAAGAGAAAAACTCTTCAAAAAGTATAATGGTAAGAAATATATGATTAAATATTGTGAAAATTGTTATAAAAATCATGTTGTGGGATGTCTTTTAAATTCTTGTAAATGATACTGATGTGGTAAAATGGGTTATAAGGCTTGTAATTGCACTAAAAATATTAGGGTAATGGTAAGACAAAATCTGATATACAATCAGTAAAATGTTTTAAGTGAAATGAAATGGGTCATTATGCAAATGTGTGTCCAATGAAGAACTCAATTGAGGGAAAGTTACCAGACTACAAGAAAAAGGGGTGGGGAAGTCTGTTTTAACTAATTTAGTCGATGTTGGGCCATTAAAAGAAGTAGTATCAGGTACGCTGTTTTTGTCTTCAGATTATACCAATGTGTGGTTTGATTCGGGGTCTACCCATTCATTCATTTTTTAAAAGATTTCTACTAAATTGGGAATTCCATATAAAGATATGAATCCTGAACATATAGTAAAAACACCTAGAGGAAATGTTGAAACAAAATGAAATTATAAGAACCTTCATGTCCTTGTGTGAGGAAAGAATCGAACTACAAAACTTATTGTTTTTCCTTTAGAAGATTTTGATTTTATTTTGGGTATTGGTTGGATTTCAATTTATCATTATAATATATACTACAGAGCTAAAGAGGTTTCTTTTCATTAATACTTTTAGTTTGTGTACAAGAATGAACCCTTAATTTTGGTAACATATTACGACGCTCAGAAACTAGTAAAAGATGGAAATGAATTTAACCTTGCACATATAGTTTAAAATAAAGGAACTCTTTAGATTCATGAAGTGTATGTGGTAAATGAGTACCATGACGTTTTTTTATGATTTTACTAGTATTATACCTGATAGCGATGTTGAATTTACTGTTTAAAATGTTCTTGATGCGAAGTCAATTTCAAAACCCCCATATCGTATGTATTAGATTGATCTTTTAGAGTTAAAGAAGCTGTTGAAATAGTTATTAGATAAAGGTTTTATCTGACCTAGCAAATCAAAATTGGGTGATTATGTCTTATTGGTAAAAAACGCAATATGGTTCAATGATACTTTCCATTGATTATAAAGCACTGAATAACATCATTGTTATGAACATGTATCCTTTGCCTCATATCGATGATTTGTTTGATCAGCTCCAGGGAGCTTAGTATTTTTGACTATTGAATAGAGTTCGGTGTACCATTAGTTGAATGTATAGGAAGAATAAATTATAAATACCACGCTCCAAACTAGATATGTCCATCATTAATTTGTAGTTAAACATTTTTTGACGAATTAACATTCTATATTCATGGATTTTATGCATAGAATTTTCTGTGAGTTTGTGGATAAGTTTTTGGTTGTATTCATTGATGATATTTTTATTCATTTAATAAGTAAAGAGGAACATGAATATCATTAATGGTTTTTCTTGCAACCCTTAAAATAAAAGACCCTATTTGGGAAAATAAGCAAGTTATAGTATTGGTTATGTCAAATTTAATACCTTGGTCACATTGTTTCCATAAATGGAATAATTGTTAATCCTAATAAAACAAAAGTTGTTTCATAATTTTGAAGAACCACAAATATAATCAAGATTCATAGTTTTCTTTGTATGGAAGGTTATTATAGTAATTTTGTGGAGAATAATTAACGGTTATATAGTATAATGACTTAGTTTACTCAAAATGGTGTTACGTTCATTTGGACAAAGGAATGCGATGATTGTTTTCATGAATTGAAAATAATATTGTTGAATGCTCTAGTTCTGGAACTAACTTCCGGAAATGGTGAGTTTATTATCTACAGTGATGCTTCATTGAAAGGACTTGGTTGTGTCCTTATACATAATGATCAAGAAATTACTTATCCATCATGTTAGTTGAAACCTAATGATTTAAATTTTCATAAACATGATATGGAAATAGTTTCTATTGTTTATTGCATAAAAAATTTGGAGGCATCATCTGTATGGTGTAAAATATTTAATATTTATAGACCACAAATGTTTAATGTATATATTCACTCGGAATGAATTGAACATGAGACAAATGTGATGGCTGGAATTAATCACGGATTATTATTGCATGATTCATTATCATCCATGAACGAAAAATAAAGTGGTTGATTATTTGAGTTGAAAAAGAAATGGTTCATTTATTATGTAACGTTCAAAATGAGATCCCATGGTTTTTGAATTGATGGAATTTGGTGTAGAAGTTGTTGGTGCAGAAAATTCATCAGTTTTGTTTCAAGTGTTGGTGAAATCATATCTTTCAGACAGAATAGAGAAAGCACAAAAGGAAGACATTGAGTTATAGTAAAAGGTAGAGTTGGTTAATAAGGAAAACTTTCCTAAATTTAACATTGATAATGATTGTGATTTGTGATTTGGAAGGATATTATGAGTGCCTTTTGATACACAATTGAAGAATGAGTTGTTATGTAAAGCTCAAAGTTTCACGTTTTTAATTCATCCTGGAGGTACTATAGTGTAAAGAGATCTTCAGGATTATTATGGGTGGGATGTAAAGAAAACAGACATTACTAATTTTATTATGAAGTGTTTGTCTTGTTAGTAGGGTAATGTAGAGTGATAGTTACTGAAAGGGGTGCTTTAGTCTTTACCGGTGCCAGAGTGGGAATGCGAAAATTTACCCATGGACTTTGTTGTGGGGTTATCTATAAAATCTCATGGTAATAATGAAATCTGATTTATTGTTGATCGATTGACTAAATTCCCTCATTTTTTTCCTATTCATGATACTTTTTTTCTAGATCATAATTCTTGGATGTATGTTAAAGAGATAGACAGGTTGTGTGGTGTTCCCCTTTCCATTGTATATAATCATGACCCAAGGTTTACATCTAAATTTTGTAAAGGCCTTCAGAAGTCATTGGGTACTAAATTAAATTTTAGTAAAGATTTTAATTCACAATCAGATGTGCAATCAGAACGAAAAATTGGAACCTTGGAGGTTATGTTACATGTTTTCAAGATCGATTACCAGGGATGTTGGGAACAAAATCTTTCTTTGGTTGAATTTTTTTTAATAACAGTTTTCATTCTAGTATACAGATTCCTCCATTTGAGGCATTATATGTGAAGTAGTGTTAAACTCCATCTTTTAACGGTGAAGTAGGTAAATGGAAGTTGATGGGACCTGAATTGGTAGAAGGGATGGAAAAAGAGGTTAAGTTGATTCAGAAGTACAAGAGAACAGATCAGAGTAGGTAAAAAACCTATGCGGAAAACCAGAGGATTGATCTTTCTTTTGAGGTAGGTGTTCACTCCTTTCTCAATGTTTCTCCATGGAAAAGTGTGATGCGTTTTGGTAAGAAGGGAAAGTTGAGTCTGAGGTTCAATGGACCTTATAAATTAATGGAGAAAGTTTGATCAGTTGCATACAGAGTAGATTTACCTCCATGATTATTCCAGGTACACAATGTTTTTCATGTTTCAATGATTATAAATAATATAGAAAATCCATCTCATGTTTCCAGAATAGAGATATTTCACTTGGAAGTGAATCTCCCTTATATAAAACAGCCAGTCCAGATTCTTGACAAAAGAGAGAAAGTATATCGGAATAAGGTAATTCACTAGATATTGTTTTTTTCTAAAACCGATATGGATGAAGATGCAATGTTGGAACATGAAAATTTTATTAAGGACAAATACCCCAATTTATTTGATAAGTGAATAAAGTTGAAGGATTGAAATTTCCAAAAGGTGGGATGTTTGTAATAAACCAGGTAAATAAAAAAAATATGTTTTATTTTTAATTAGTAATTTTTTAATTAAATATTAATTTTACATTAAAGGTGTTATTATGTTCGGTATCATACCCTATTCGCCACAACCAGTTTCTTCGAAATCTTATGTTTCACAATATTAGTATAATATTATTATTTTAAATGGTAGTTTACGCCTAGCCATGGTATTGGTATAAATGAATAGAACTAACTATAATATGATTATATATGTTTGTTTAATGTTTTTATATTTATCCAATAAATGTTTGAGGCTCAAAATGTGAATTAATCTAATATTAATCCTAATTTACATTAAAATAATGATTTACCACCTTTTGATGGAGAACCCTATTTAAATCCAGATTCGGTCACTTTTATATGTTCTATTTTACAAAATAAAATTCTAATTTGAATCGGGACATAATTATTTACTTTGGATGAAATTTTGGTATTTTTCGGATAAAGATCATTTTTAATGAATAGAGAAAAATACTGTATTTTTATTCAAAACTTCCATATAATAATAATTTTTTATATGATTAGATTAAATTTTTAATTGATTTTAAATTTTAATAAGAATATATATTCACCATTTAATACAATGTTGTTCATTTTAAGTAATTTTAAATTGAAATGGACATAAAAAAATGTCAAACTTTAGATAGTTATTTATTAAAAACATGATTTATGTTTCAACAGTGGGAACTAATTTTAAATTAATTTTCTTCCACTTCTATGTTTTGAATATGGAAAAATGGATTCCACATTTGGAATAGGAAGGATTAAATTGTGTAAATAGATATCTTTAATTTTTAAACATTATGAATATTTACTTCAGTAAATATTTAATTTATCGTGGATAAAGGGAAAATCAGGTATATATGGGTAAAAAAATATTAATATAATAATATAAAATTACACTAACAGGTGTCTCAATCATATTGTAAGATACACTTCAGACCATGAGTATCCTTGTGTCAATTTCGGGACCCCATAGGGCCACATTAGAGTTATAATGACAATTAGTTTTAATTAACTTAAAGTAATGACAAAAATGACAAAAAAAATATCTTTTAAAAAATTGTTTTTTATATAGGGTTATATAAGTTATCGTTTCGACTATAAATATTTTTTGGAAAGATAACACGTTTTAAAACATCATGGTATTTTTTTAGTTTTTAGACAAAAAATATATTAATGTATTTATGACAAAATAATGATGCAGTGTTTTACTCATTAATAAATTCTTTAGATAAATAACATTATATGGATTAAAATAATATTCAAACCCTGTCCAATTATTATAGGATGATTTTTTTTCGACCATGAGTCATTATATAATCATATTTAATAACTTTTTCTCTTTTAGAAACGGAAAATCAATTAGGTAATAAAATAATTTTTTACACTTTCTTAAACAGCCCCTCCTCACCATTATAAAAATATGTCACCTATAACCCATTCCACACACCTCTCAAGCCCCTTGTCCCTTTAAAACTCGTCCTCGTTAATCTCCATACATCCCTCTACTCATCCTAGAAGCCTAAAATTAGGTAGAAGGCACTTCAAAAAAAACCCTTTTGATTCAAACCAATGGGAGTTACCTGATTTAAAGGTAACAACTTATCTTATGTTATTTTGTTTTATGTTACTTGTCATACCCTCAAAACTCTTTTTATTACTTTGTTTTATAAAACACCCAGTATCCTAAATATACCAGGATATTTGTTTTTGATTTAATCTAACTACACACTCACACACACCACTATCTAATGGGTAAAAACATATTGCTTCTATGGATAGAAAACAGATGCCTCATAAAATGATGATTGTTCAATTAACTCGTATCCCCTATAAAGGTGGCCATTATGATGGAAATATATTTATATATGATATATATTATGTTTAATTTTTTATTTATACTTCTGTATTTTCCATTTTTAGCATCCTTTTATGGTTTCCAGTATGGGTAAACGAGATAATTTCATTTGAGTAAGTGTGGACTACCCCCCCCCCCAAGTTATATGACTCGTTAATTCTATATGGGGGATGTATAATGGATGGAGTTAATGATATCATATATGATATTAAACTGGAATTATTATATAACTATGTATAATTATGTTTTAATTCCATTAAAATATGAAATAGAAATGAAAGCAGTGTTCATGCGTACATACAGATTATCGTCTCCATGACCGGTGGATTTAATTTCTTACATATTAATGATTTGAACTATTATAAATACATGTATATACTGGATATATATGATATATAAGATATCAAAATCATCAATATCATTCTGAATATAATGGAATTTTTACCACATAGACAACTTATAAATATAAGAAGTTTATTTTTGACTCAAGTACCAAATATCGACAAAATGACTATTATTAACATAAATGATTACATGATGTTTATAACATGGTAATAAATTATATAGAAGGAATAATAAACATTAAAAATTATCTTAATAATGTATAAATTATGTGTAGTTTATTATTCGGGTGATTAAAGAATGAATATGTCAAGTCGGACATGAAGAATGAGACTCTATCTCAATCTCCCTCATTAAGACATATTCTATTTTAATATGTGAAATTCATTTATAATATGTATTGAAACCTTTTAATATTAATTTCATTCAATGTTAATCTTTTTCTATGATGCATTTTACTAAACCGAAAAAAATCATCCCTTTTAACGTAAGAGGTCACAATGATCATTCTGCCACCGCGACTATTATTTGATATATAGATTCCATAACAAACCATAATGTTTTTAAAAGGGAAATAAATACCATATAATCGTTTATTTATTTTTGAATTTGAAATGTCTTTTTTGAAATATTTTATTATTTAAATATCTTGAATGAAATATTGTGATTGAAATGTGGAAATGTTATCTTCCCTTTTTGCATGTTTTATGTGTTATGCTTCTTGAGCATTTTTACGTATACGGGTGGTTCCATGATAATCCTAGGGAGGGTGAGCCCGAGATAGCTCTTCAATGCATTGGGTAACGTGACAGAGGTAAACAAGAATGATTCTTCAAAGAGATTTATGGAATATTTTTTCATGGGTATTTCAAATGTAACTCCCTAAATATATATGGAAACTACAATGAAAATATGATATGGATGCCACATGTTACCTTTATGATTTATGATTTCTATGTGTTATTCATAAATATTATGATATCATGTGGTATGTTAAAGTTATTATATAATGATGAACTAATGTTTTATTTCGTTGTTTTATAACCCTTACTTAGATTTTTATACTCATCCTATGTTTTGAAATATTATTCACATGACCTAAAGATTAATAATGTAAATGATAGGATCAATTAAAATTAATGAGGTATAAAACATGGGACTAGACATGACTCTCTTTTTTCAAGTGTTTTTATTTTATTAAAAATTTGAAACTGAGTAGAAGAGTCTACGTTGTTATTTTTTAGATGTAATGTAATAGTGATGGTTTAATTCTCTAAAACTCTAAACATGAAAATATCATCAATATGAATTATTTATTTAATTCATGATTATATAAAGTTTAAGGCCAGGTCCTTATATCATTTGTGTAGATTTCCAATAAAAATAGTAATCATGAAAATATATAGACTGAACCATATATGCAACATCATGGAAGGCCACAACAACAACCTTGATGTAGGATGGAAGAAGGTGATTTATAGTTGTTTGGATCGAGACTCATGTAAGAGATATCAGAATAGGTTCATATGATTTAGAAATGCATGGCTATAATAAATAGTGTATAGAATTCATTTTTTGACAATGAAGAATAATCCTAGAGTTTACATAGGGTGATCATGTATTCTTTTTGGTGTCTCTTATATTGGGTCACTGTAGGATATAGAGACAAGGAAAGCTGGAGCCTAGGTTTATTGAACTATTTGAGGATATGGATGGAATTGGGCTTCTGGTGTACTGATTGGATCTTCAAAAAAAGATACATTTATATTCATGATATTTTACATGTTCCATAATATCATTGATATCACACCAACCCTTCTCATATGATCTAGGTGGATGATGTTGATATTGAGAAAGATGTGTCCTTTGATGACTATTTAATATGTCTGTAATAATGCAGAGAGAATCTATTTTGGGGGGAAACCATGTTGATAATTAATGTATTATGGGAACATGGCAATATTCAGGAGGAATCATGGGAGATATAAGAATATATGATCTCTCAATAGCCCAATATCATTTTCTTGGAGTTTTAGAGATTTTATATAATATAGATTGTGGATCAGATATTATAAGGTGGAGATATCGCAAATCTATGACTTTTATTGAGATGTATCATTCTCATATACATGTATTATTTTTTTCGTGTTGAGTACTTATCATTTAGGTTTAATCATGGGGTGTGATTTGGTTAAAATATGAGAAAAATTGAAAAAAGGGGGAAGTTC
Source organism: Viscum album (assembly GCA_963277665.1). Taxonomy (NCBI): domain Eukaryota; kingdom Viridiplantae; phylum Streptophyta; class Magnoliopsida; order Santalales; family Viscaceae; genus Viscum; species Viscum album. Next base: position 34,018,742 of record OY728159.1, read on the forward strand.
AGGGTTGGGGCATGGTATTCCTTAACTGTGGGATTTGGCCATGAAAACCATGAACCCTAGATTGTGGGGATTTTCATGGATGAAGAATAGTTTTTTCTAACCCTTAACCATCATATAAGATACATTAAACCCCCTCCCCCATGAATAATTACATAGTTAGGTCAATGGTGAGGGAAAACTGTGTGCCATTAGCTGAAAACTGTACATATGGTATTTTAATCACACTAAAGTAAATGAAAAAAATTCCCAACCCCAATATTATACCCCTAAATGCCCAGGATTGACCCATAATCGATTTACATAAATTTTAAAGCATCTTACATTGTTTTTCATTACTTATGACATCTATTCCTTATTATTCGATGCATGTTTATCCGATATGCATCTCCTCAGGTACATGGTCTCATACTAATGTATTCTATGTCTCTTTCATGTTCTTCTCCCATTCATTTTGTGGGGTTTTATTCCCTATTTTATCAGATAAAGATCTATAGTATTTATTCTAGATTTATGGTTGTTTGATCTAGATCTAGATAAAAGGTATATTGTTTTACTCAATCTTGATTTAGGGTTTTATATTCGAATCTCATTATACGTTGTTGTGCCACTCAAATTTTGGGGATTTACATTGGTCAATCATTCCTCGATGAATTGAGATAGGTTGTATATTATTCATATACCAATATTCATTGTAATGATTTTTATGTAATTATATAGTTTAGATTATTTGTTTCCGAATTGTGTTCCCTAAATTGAATTAAAAAGTTTGGTGAATTTATAAATTGAGAGAAAGTTGAAATTTTTGTTGTTGAAATTTTAAATTATGAATCATTAATTATGTCATTAGTAATGATGGAATTTGGATTATTGAATTCAATTATTAGTTTCTGAAAAAGTATTAGGATTTTGATATTATTAAATTAAATGTTTGATTGAAGAATTATTTATGCATTAATTAGATTTAAATGATTAAATAATTATTGAGTTAATAAATTGGATTGAGATGATAAATTTATTTTTTGTGTTATTGAAAAATATTGACATGAATAATTAACAAATTAGTTTATTAAATCAGATGTTCTGATAAATTAATAATATTTTGAAAATTAATACGATTGATATGATTAATTAACTTTTCTGTTCCTTAATAGGATTGAGATAATTAATTAATTTTTTTGATAATTAATAATATTGAGATGACTAATTAATTATTGAGTCATGTAAATGGATTTAGATTATTAATTAATGGTTTTGTTAATTAATTAGATTTAAATGATTAAATAATTGTTGATATAATTAATGGTATTGAGATGATTAATTATTTGTTGACATTATTTATGAATAGATTAATGGTAAAAATGAAATTCATATAAGAATTACGATCTAAAATGGTAATAATGGAATTCTATAATTTGAAATTAGAGGTAGAGTTTTAATAGTGAATTATATTGTATGATATCCCTTAGTGACAATTTAGAATCAAGCATTGGAAAAAAAATATATTGTGGTTTGGTGTCCTTGGGAAACCAAGGAGTTAATTTGGATAAACAAAGAATAATATGATAATGTGATAACTGTTTATTTTTTAATTATACATATTTCTTTATAAAACACCATACACATTTTGTTGACTAGATATTGTTTTAGACACCATTAGTAGTGTCCAACTAAGTCGTACTCACCAATAAATGGGAATCATGTTTGCACCTAACTAGATTTTTTGGTTGTAAGAAAGGTTAATGGAAAAGACGTTGGGATAGATGGATGAATTGGGGTGGAGTATGGCTAAGGGAACCCAATATGGCTTGGGTCCGACTTGAAGTTCTCATTATATTTACGTATATGCCTAAATTTTGAGGATTGAAATATATATTAGCATGAAATATCTATCATTCAGTTAGATATTATATTTCTAGTTTTGGTTATCATGTGATTTTGGTATCTTTATGGTTATGGTTTTATATATGTAAATTGTATATTTAATTTTTCTTGTTTTTTTCTCATTCAAAGAGGGTATATTTTCTCTATTATAGATATTAGACCCTCAAAGATAATTGTCAGCCCATGGTATATGGGGGAGTAATTTAGGTCATATAAAAGGCTGGATCAGGGCACTTCTATGTGGAACAAGGTTCAGGACATTACAACTTACATTTAGAAATTTATCCCAACCAAAAACATTGAAAATATAAAATAAACACCATTTACCTTGATCTTGAGGTTTCGATCTCACAAATGGTCTAACCCAAAAAGTATTATGACGATATCCAAAATGAGAATACCCATTAAGAGGTAATAGACTTAAAGAACTACTTTGATCTATGATTCTTCATCATCCTCCTGCAAATATTCAAGAAACACCTCAAAATAATTGAATTAATATCATTAGGAAACTAAATATTTTTTATATCAAGTAAATAACCATTAAAAACATCCTATCCATAATATAGAAAATGAAAATTTTGGTCATGTGTATATTAGGACTACCTCCTCCTTGAAGATATGTAATTGATTTTTAACACTTGCTCGCATAGCTTGTCATAAGTATTCATTTAATTGTTAAATATTATATCTATGACCTAATTATCAGATGGGTTTCATTAAGTATATAAAACCCATTTTAATGGTTAACTATTGTATAATTGGTTCATCTTTTATATCTCTCTAATGCGTTGGGAAATATTTTTTAACTCTTGAGATCCAAGAATATATTTGGGTTTACCGCAAACCCAAGAAATTACTTAGGCAGATAACCTAATCACACAGTGTTTCATAGATGGTTATCACAATATTATTAGATAATGAATGACTTGGTGGATAGCCATGATATATAATTTCTATAATTTATTTTTAGGAAATCATATTACATATTTTTCTACCTATATTATCATCTAATGGATTTTGATTCCTTGATGTTACACACTCTTATAACCCATGTCTTATATTTTGATGGTGTTTTACTTCATAAATCATATTTTTTAAATTGTATTTCTATATATGATATTTATGTTTCTATATAGTAATTCTGATTTTATTCACACTTATGGCCATTAATGGTTATCTCCACTGATTACCATTTCTGAGTTACCTTATTACGTTTTCATTTCCTCGGGTTATAATGAGGTGTAATATGTATGTATGTATAAAAAGGTATAATGTGAGAACTATATTTTGGAGAAATATTGAAGATTTTTCCTATAAAAGTTATTAATATTCCTAGTCTCCCAAGATATAAAAACCTCTACAATTATTAATAATTTATTTTGGTTAGATGTATTTAATATGAATTTAAAATATAATAATGATTTTGTATGTTATGATCAGGTGCCTCAATTGGAATCAAAGTGGTGTGAAGTTATTTTTTGGATTTGGATAAGAAGACTGTGTGGGTTAACCAAAACCTGCAATGACATGAAATTTTCATATAGATGTTACGTCATTTTAGATAAATATTCATTATATCACACAAATTTAAAAATGGGGATTTTAAAGGAATAATATATTTGAAAAATTTGAAACATAAACAACTAGTTTATAAGAATGGATCATCAATACCCTTTTAGATTATAATAACTAGCACACTTCATAGACATATCACACAAAATTATTATCATCAAAACCTAGGAAAATAAAAAATAATTAAGGGTAAAATTAGATGCTCTAGAAAGATTGAAAAGTAAGATACCTATGAATAGCATGATAATATGTTTATGACAATAATTGAATAACAACTGAAGACCATACACTACAAATAAATTATCACAATCATAATTCATGGGATCATTATTGGTAGTTCATAAGCCATTAATCAAAAGGAAATCAAATAACACGAACCATGAGATTTTGAAATAATAATAAGACATATAATTGTGGAAAACCCACATGCCTAGAAAATATTATTTCAATCATTTGGACTAATACATTCATAACATGTTAGGTTGGGGCTAACCACCTATGTACCATGTTCATGCTTGGGATAACCTATCACATAACAATTAAGATCATAGAATATTAATCATTACCCAATGCATCATATTTAAATATAATTCCCACTGCTCGTATAATCCATACATATGTGTGCCACAAGATCATAAAATATTCATCATAATAGGAACCATTAAATGATATGGGTTCATAAAAATTTCATCAAATCATATCATACAGCAAAGAGACACGTATAAAAAAGTTCATCATAAAATAAGTACTAATAATTTTATTTTTGGACCATATACTTAATAAATCATAATTAACATCAATGGATATCATCTTAGATGGAAAATTATTTTCAAAATAAATTAGAGAAAAATTATTTTTTTAAATATAATTTCATTGAAAATTGATTTTTTTTCAAAGAATCATACTTGTTTATATAATACTTTTATTTAGATAAAAACATTGAAAATTATAACTTAGTATTTAAGAAATCTGAATTTGTGATCGATGAATCTGTTATCCATGAAAATTAAAATGGTTCTTTTCAGATTTTCAGTTAAAAAAAGGGGCCTTATTTTTGAAAAAAATGGCGATTCATTAAAAAAATTGAAATTTGAAAATTGTGTAATAATATGTTTAAGAAATTTCATATGAACATTAAAAAAAGTTGGAATCATTTTCTAGAAAACATATATATGTAAAAAATAGGGTTTTCTTCTGAAGATATTAATAAAGTTAATTTTCATTAAAAGAATATACATTTCAGTCATAAGTACATAAAGAGAGTAAAATGAAGGTAAAAAATTTACCATCAATAAATAATTGGAGTATAATAAATTTTATGTTATTTGTGAGAAGTACATGGAAATATTTAATCATAAAAAACATAAACATAAACAATTTTGATAAATGTTGAGATTGTTCTATTAAACACTTACCACATAGGTAAAACTGAACAAAAATCCCCTTGAATTAATAACATTAAATGGAACATTAAATAAAATTAGAATAAATAAATTCATATTTTTTCATGTCAAATGGGATGTATATACACCTCCTAAGAAAATATAGGTGTGTAACATAACATATGTCCAAAGAAATACAAATTAAGATAAAAATATCTATACACTTTGGTAATACTATGATTTGTAATACTGAAAAACTAATAACATAAAATTAACAATTATATATCATAAAAATGAAAATTTATTTTTTTAAAATTTAAAGTTGTTGTATATACAACATGTAAAAAGAAACAAGTTGTGAATTTTTCACAAGTCTCCCAAAAATAAAAGTCAGACTAGAAATCTCTTAGCTTAGATATCAACATCCATCATAATCATTTGAACCACTAGTATAATAAATTTATTATTCTTATACATACATTACATATCCATATATATATATATATCATACCATATATGATTTACATAAGACATTTAATTACCCATTTATCAATAATTCCATGTTAAAATCATGTTTCATGAAATCATAGAATTGTTTTTCATGTATGTATTTATTTTTTATAAGCTTTCCTATTAAATTGTTTGAGGATAAATAATATAATTTTTTTCCATTATAAAAATATAATATATTTTTATTTCTAGTAATCCAAGAATGTAACAAATAGAAAATTAAATACTATGTTTATAGAGATGGTAGGCCATATGTATGCATGAACACATTTTCAATTTTCTCTATTAATGAAATAAAATAATTGAAAATGATATATAAAATTTTCATAATATATTTTTTGGTATATATATCGCATATATTCGTTGAATTTAACCTAATTACCTTCAATAAAATTCATTAGGGAAAAATTCACATTGCTTCACTATGTGATAGTTCAACAAACCCAAGAATGACAGTTTTGTATCCCCCATTAAATGGATATTAAGAAGGTATTTGTGATATAATAATTACTGAATTATATTGTTTTTAAAAAATATAATATTTATTTTTTAATATATAATTTTTATCATTCATGTATATATAATTAAAAAACAAACCACATCCGTTCGTGAGGCAGTAGTTAGATGTACACATGAGTGATGTAATTTTATCAAATCATTTTTATGTTAGAAGGTAAATTTTTCATTATAATTACCCAAGGATAAAAATAAAAAAAATTAATACTTAAAAAATTAAACCCATCATTATATCAATTCATTTGTGGTGGTGATTGGAAAAAACATTCTTTCATGAGGAAGCAGTCCTCTATACACAAGTTTGATAATTGGATTTCTCATTTTATAGAATAGTATATAGATATAATTTATGTAATTAAAATAACTAAACATAATTTTGTTGGATATTTTGTTAACATATTAATCTAATCAAAAAATATTTTAACTAGTTATAAGAAGATGTAAAACAGAAATTCATTGTTTAAAACATCATATCTTCTTCTTACAATATCATTAGGTTTAGCTAAGTGACTCCATTGATTAGATTTATGATATCAAAATGGCCTCTACGATGTGTTTAGTGATTCAAAGAATAAATATTTTTAGGTATTTTCAGAAAAAATTGTTTTGGATGTGTGAAAAGGATATGCGAAAGGGTGTCCTTTTATAAGTTATGAAAAAGATGCACATTTTTTTTAAAAGAATAATGTGAACCCAAATTTTTCACATAAAAAATATAACTAAAATTGACAATTAGTGATCCTTTATTTTCTAAAAATTATTACAATAAATTTTTTTTTGGATAAGATTTATGTCCTTTTACACCTTATCGTTCTAGATTAACCCCCGACAAACCCATTTTAACACTAGCCATAGTAATTTAGTTTTTTTATTTTCACTACATATTATGGATAAACATTAATGTTAATTATAATATAATATTAATTATTAGTTTTACAAAAAAATTTACATTTTTCCAAATTCCATCCATAAAAGAGGGAAATTTTTTTTAAATATATTTTTCGATGTAAAGAGAAATAAGCTTTCAAAAGGTAAATTGTTTATAAGATTAAAAGTTTATTATAAAAAAATTCAATTTGAAAATGATACTAATTACCTAAATTGGATTAATTGATATATTATTGAACTAATTTTAATTTTATGAAATCATTAAAATAAAATTTATCATTTATTTTCTTTGAATGAAAATGCATTTTTTAATAAAACCTTATATTATCAATATTCATAGAAAAATTTATCTTTTCCGAAAATTACCAAAAATTAAATCCAAGATAATTTTATAATTATGATATTAATAAATAATTTAATTTAAAAAAATTATTTGTATGAATGTTTAAAAAATTACTTTTAAAATAACTATTCAAAATATAATAAAAATTATTTTTATATACAATACTGTTTTTAATTACAAAATTAGATTTGTTATAATATAATTCATAGAAAACACATAAGATGAATTATAAACATTTTATTGAATATATAGTTTATAAATTTCTCTAGAATTATTCACAAGATGTGATTCTTTTAATTAATCAAGTTAAAATATTTTGTACAATATAAATATTATTTTTTGGTTGGACATTTACTTGAACATCAAATGGTTTTTATTTTCATTTATAATGAGTCGGTCCATAAAAATACTAATTTCACATACTTGTGTATAGAATATATTTTAAAATTTTATTTAAACATATTTATACCATCAATTTTAAATACTAGGGGAAAATAATCCTCTACAATAATAATATTTTAATAGTATGTCGTGTTTAATAAAAAGTTAGTGTTTTGTATAATGAATTCTATCAAAGAATTAAATATATACAATGAAATATTTTTCATAAAATAATGGGGTTTTACATTATACCCCTATTATGATTAAATTTTCTCTTTAAATTAATCCACTTTGGAATGAACAAATAGGAAAGCTTCTACATCATTATATCATCATTTTCCCACATATGATCTTTATGCTAGTAGTTTCAGCACAAAACATAGACCAGGTGATTGGTATGGTCTGGTAGATCTTTTTATATACATTATAGAATCTTCAATATTTGTTTCCCAAGAAAAAGAACATGTTCTAACAGTACAACCTATTCTATCACTATCCGTTATGGATCTGGTTTTTACATCCTCAAGAGAGATACATGGAACACATTGTGAACATGAGAGAGGTTCAGTGGAAGTGACAAGCGATAAGCTATGGACCCGATACAAAAATTAATTTCAAATGGTCAAACATACATTGGGATTATATTAACCTTATTTTAGAGTTTCGATACCTTATTCCCTGGGGAAAGTCACAGGATATTTTTATCTATAACTTCAAATTCCAGATCATGTTGATGATTATCAATATAACTTTTATATCAACGTTGTTTTACCCATATGTGTTTCTCAATGACTTGACCCTTCTTTTCAATTTATTTATCCCATTCTAATATCAGTGTAATTTTTATCCATCTTTATCGCATTTAGTGGACTTCCACACATATACCAATAATGTGGGTCATAAAGATCTAACTAGTTGCTCTAGTGAAATCTATTGTTGTAAAGAAACTTCAACAGAAGAAGGTGTTGTTCCCTGCAACATTTTATATACATAAAAAACATATGAAAATATCCTCCAGGATTTGAATTATTCTATCTAATTTTTCATATATCTGACGATATTATCCAGTGTTCAAAACTCAATTTGTATCCTGAACATGCTGAATAATTTACAAAAAGAGTGAGGTAATTCTCATATCCCAAATAAATATAATTGATTGTCGTACTCTTTCTAACCATACCATATCCATAATTTATATCCTATAAAACTTATCTAAAGGTAAATATTATAATATATAAATGAATTTTTATGAAATTTAATGAGTTCATCTATTAAAGGTATATAATTTTACGCTTTATCAGTTTTATGTATTTGTAGGAAAAAACACATGGTTATGTTATTCCATTTCTCATGTCGTATGGATAACTGTTGTTACATCCCCTTAAATATACACCTATCAAACTTAATGTAATGTTGTACCACGTACTGTGATACATACTAAACAATATCAATATTAATGTTTTCCAACTAGAAATTCTCTTATGCATTGTCCAATGTTTAGTGACATACCTTTGTCAACCATATTTTGTAGGTTCAAGCCCGAGGGCCTTTCTGGATATGACAAGTTGTCACCCATCATGTGGGTTATAATTATTTCAAAACTATATTAATATAATTTCCCTATTTCAATATCGATATTTACCTAGACATCATGATCCTTATAAACAGTAACTGTTGTTAATAACCTTAATCTTATCCACAAATTGTAAAGTAATTATTCATAAAATACAAAAGAAAAGGTTTTTATTGCCATAAATATATCCCAAACTATGTTTATTGTGGATAATAACCCATCACATAAACCCTCAAAAATGGATGTAATATATAACTCCTCCAAATAGGTTTGAGGAGGTAGGATTTAAGAACCCAAATCTTCTTTTTTTGGAATTTTTTCTTTTTCTAGTGTTTTTTAGGAAAGAAAAGAGTTTTGGGAAATTTTTTAAGTACACGCCGTGTACTAGGTTACCGTTGGTATTCGTGTACTATCTATGTAGCGACCATGCACATGGTCATGTGTAGTGACCTAGAGGTCTCCAAATGTGGGGCTCATTAAGGGAAATTACACATCGTGTACATCAAAAGTACACACTATGTATTTTATTTGTATCATTAAACGCACCAGGGTCATGTCTTTTAAAAAACATCTTCATATTAGACTTATTCGATTGAGATCATCCTTATGATGCAGATCTTCACCGATCACAATATCGTGCATCCGTTCTCTAAAACGAACTCTGTTAGTTTCATTGGAATTGGATCAGTGAGTATTTCATTCTTCTTGAACATTGTCTTCTGATTTCTCCTCTATCGTGAGACAGAGTGGGTTGAAAGTTTTGGACATTTTTATAGATATACCGCATTCTAGGTCGATTCAAGGGGATACACTAGAGTATAATGATCCTAAAACACCTAGGTAGGTATTTTGTGCCTTTCCATTGAATTTCTTTGGAGTAATACGTGAAATTGTTTCTAATAACATTGAACATGGTATTTCATGTTTACCGTTTTACCCCTGTTAATTGCCTTCGATGCTTGTCTGGTTGAGTAAAGGATAATTGGAAGTTAATAGGGTTGATTTCAATGCTTTGGAAGTGTTTTCCCTTGCATGTCCTATTTATGACTGTTTGGTTCTTATTAGCATTTTTTACCGACTTGCCTATTTTCCCAAGCCTAGTGTTGTAGGGTGGAGTGTTTTTATTCTGGTATGATTGATATTATGTAGACTATATAGCCATATATTTCATGAGGATTACATGGGATGGATTTCATTATTATGCTCGATTGAATTACACAAGTACGGGAAACCCTGGTATAGTATACCATAATGGGAATTTACAGTGTGAGATTCTTAGTGAGTCTTAAATAACTTTTGAATATTAGTGTAATTGACTGTGAGAGCATCCTTAGAGAGTATTTAACCACTTTTGACTATAAGGGTAATTGACCATGTGAGATTCCGTAGAGAGTATTTGTTATATTTTTAAAACTGAACCAGTGGTGGTAGGTTTATTATACATCCCAGAGGGATACATACTTTGAATAGCTACTTATTTTATATGTGAAATTGAATGATTTGAAACCGTGGAATTGTTTACTACTGAGTAATTTCTTGTTTACTACTCTTTTACTCTTCTCCATCCATATATACTCACTAACTATTATGTACAGATATTTTGGAGGTTTCCTACTTTGATTAGTCTCACACCCTGTTTGGGACATGATTTTAGGCGCAAATAGATTATTCTACTACAGGTAAAGATAAGGGAATGCTCCCTTCTACTTCAGGTACATGATTGATGTGGAGCATGAGAGTATGGGAAAAAATTATGTCTTGCGATGCTGAGGAGTTATTTACTTTTTTTATTTTGTATGTTGTATTAGTATTTTATTCATCATGTTTACTTATTAGGAAAATTTCATAGAAATATATATCATGCATCATTTTATATATGTGCTTTGGTTGTTTCTTTATCAGTATTCCCATGTTTACTTTTGTTTGGTTCTTTTACTACTTCCTCTAGTATTTATCTGTTTTACATCCATTGTGTACTCTGCCAATGAGAGTATAGTTTTCACACTATCACACCCAAGGCCCTCATTGCTAGTCGTGAAACCTCTGTCATTTGGGGAAATGAATTTGAGGAAATGTGACCAACTAGGTACGGGGCACCTCTAGGTGGCTTCTGGAACCTGGACGTTATAATGTGGTATTAGAGGAAATATTTTCTCCTTGACTTACTGTTTGGAGCATATATATAGGGATATGATGGAATTGGTATTTGGTAATAAGCTGTTCCTGGGAGTAGCTAACCTCTGTACAAGGAATATTCAATCTACCTCGTGTATTATAATTTTTCTAGTTTTTCAATTTTACTGTTGATTTGATTTCACCATTGGGAGATTCACATGTTTTTTCTGTTCATGTTGATCTAATTGAGGTTATATTTCTGTCCCAAACCGATGATATGATGGTATTCCATCTCATGAATCTTATTAGCACTTTCTGGAAATCACATTTCATGCATTCATTCCATATCATATAGGATGCATTAGCGACTGCATGTTGTTTTGATAGACATTTTTCTATATATGCATGTTGTTGTGATAAATACTTTGATTGAATACCTGATTTTTTTTGGGTATTGTTTTGTGTAAGGCTTTGTTGAATGAATACCAAACATTTGTTCTTGAGTTGTCATGGGCACTCATGGATTGATATTTGGTGGATCATTGCCTTGTTTTCCATGTTATAGCATGTATAAGATGGGAAGATTTTATTTTTGGGGAGTATGGGCCCTCACGAAAAGGAAATTGGCACTTTCAATATTCGTTTCAGTGTTTTTCTGGGTTCCGGATTAGTTTCTTTAGGCTTACTGTCTAAAAAAACCCAGAATACATGGCTTGTAATGTTTCATACACATTATGTGTTCCTCTGTTTGGGAAGAAAATTTTTTTCCTATGTACACGTCGTGAATGTATGTACATGTCGTGAAGTCTCTATCTTTGTCTCTGACTGTGTGGGTGGGGACACGTAGTTTGGAATCATCGGCAGGACACGCCATGTACTAGATGTAATTTTCATGTTGTAGACCATGTAAATTGTCTCTATCACTAACAACATGGGGCAGTTGAGTCTTTTTTAATACACGTTATATCTTTATAGAGCCCACAAAGAACTATAACTGGTGTACCCAACCTTGTAACAAACAACATGGGTCGAAAAATATTTATATTACATAATGTGTCAATCTGGAACATGTTGTGTAGTGTGGGTTGTGTATCCAACTATTTCTCTACCAGCACAAGTCAGTGAAGCTCGTGTAGTACGCATCGTGTCTATCTTGAACACGATGTTTAGTCTTGTCTTAGGAGATTCATGCTGTTTTACCATGTATAAAGACTAGGGCAGGGAAAGAGAAGTCAAGTACACACCGTGTGTTAGGACAACACATTGTGTGTTTGGGGTGTTACACGACCATTGGTGGTAGGAGTACACACCCTTGTGAAAGGCTTGAGGGAACATGTCGTGTAGGCATTATAAATTCCTTGTATTTATGTCATTGAAAACTCAAAATAATTATTTCCCATGATCCCTTCTCTTACTTCTATATTATAGTCCCTGTTAATCCTGATGTAAGGTGTGCGCTTGACCTTGCGTAGTCATGCCAGCCAGACGTCCTTCGGTTGTACGCTGATTGTAGAGTGGTTATCAGACAACTGACATAACTGATTAGGGACTACTTAGATATCCTCCAATTGTGACAGCCATGGAACCAGTAGTTATACATGACTAAGGTGCCAATGCACAGTTCAGGGAGGGCATTCTGAGGACGAAGCAATTCTTCCAGGGAGCACCACCTCCTGCCCCATTGTCGACAGAATTGAAGTAGGTCATTTAGTAGTATCATCATCCCACATTCTCAAGGGATGGTGGATTCCAGGATATAGAGTCATGGATAGAAGATATGTTCGTGATCTTCAAGCATCTAGATGAGCCTCTAGAGAGGAGGGTCAATATCACTACCTACATTCTTTGAGACTCTTACAAGAAGTAGTTGGATGTGATCTCATAGGCAGGACGCCATCAGAATAAGTCTTGTGATGAGTTTCAGTGCACCTTATTCGATTAATTCTATCCGGAGAACTTGAGGACTGATCGAGCCCGAGAGTTCATCAGTTTGGAGAAGGGTGCTCTTTCTATTATGGAGTATACTTCTCACTTCACCGAGCTGCAAAAATTTTAACCCTTTATAGGTGGAGATGAGTTGTTCCTTGCATGGAAATTTGAGGATGGTGTCAAGCATGATATCTGATCCCAAGTGAACATCTTCATTTTGACATTGATATCATCTATAGTCAAATACGTACTGATCAGAGAGTGCAATATGATGGATTTTAGAGCAGTAGGCTAGGGTGGTACGACATCCAGGTTTAGCACTTTTCTGACCGACAAATGCAAGAATCGTAGGGAGAAAACACGAGGAGATCAGAGTATACAGGATGCATCTTCCGGAATCCAGGTGGTGTGCTACCAGTGCAGGAAGAGCGGGCATATGAGGCCACATTTCCCAAGAGACATAGTAGAGTGCTGATCTTGTGGAAATATGGGTCATCTTTAGCGATTCTGTAAAATCATCTCACTAGAACTAGGTTACAAGGCTTCTTCTATGACTCTATGTTTAAGAGTAGCCCCAGAAGTTACTCCTCAGTCAGGGTACTTGAGTTCTTCCATCCATTTAAGCAAAGGTAGAGGATGGGGTCGTGGAAGTCAGTCCCCATTCATCTAGCAACAACAATGTGGATCAGCTCAGAGTGGTCTGGTAGGGTCACATGGCCACGGTGTAGGCCAGATATTTGCAGTGGAGTAGACCTAGTAGGAGCCGGATCCTAGAACCTCTACAATTTGAGGTATGATCTTAGTATCCTCAGTATTAGCTTATGCACTTTTCGACATTCGGGCTTCCCATAGATTTATATCTCTTGTTATTTTGGAGAGCCTTGGGATCTATATCTTTACATCTGTTTCTATCTTGATTCTAGACACTCTTTTGGGACTAGAATTTCTAGTGTATGTTTGTGCAAGAAGTTCCCACTAGAGTTTGGTGGGTGTCACTTATTGTGTGACCTCAATGTCCGAGAGATGACATGATATGAAATCATTTTCATAATAGCCTGGTTAGTTCCCTTCCAAGAAGTGGTTGATTTCTATCATCGTAGGGTGAGTTTCACATCACCAGAGGGGGGATCATTTCTCCACAATGGATAATGGGATATCCAGGCGAGCTGAGCGGGACCTGAGCTTCATGGGTTGGGAGGAATAATAGCCTAGATTTCTAGACAATATGTGGATGACCAGGGGAGTTCACAGATAATATTTCCTCCAGGGATAGATAATTTCAGAGATGTAATTCTAGAGAACATTTGATGTTTGCCTCCATAGTGTAAGGAAGAATTTCCTATTTATCTTGTTCCAGGAGTGGAACTGGTGTCCATTCATCTTATAGGATGGCTACACCAGAGTTGCAGGAGATCAAGAAGTAGTTGGACGAGCTGTAGGAAAATAGTTTCATTCGACCCAAAACTTCTCCATGGGGTTCACCTATCCTGTTTGTGAAAAAGGTGTATGGTAACCTTGTACATTGTGTGGATTATCAGAATATGATCAATTTGATGGTCAAGGATAGATATCCCATGCATACGATTGATGATTTCTTTGATCAGCTTTAAGGAGCCCAGGTATTCTTGAAGATTGACATGAGTTCCATTTACCATCAGTTGCACGTTAGACAATCTGAAATACCTCATACAATCTTCCAAAGTTAAAATATTCTATATGTGTTTGAGGTTATGCAGTTCGGTCTCACAAATTCTTCTACAGTTTTCATAGAACATATGAACCGAGTGTTCCATCCATACTTGGATTCATTTTTAGCTTCCTTCGGGGATGATATCTTGGTGTACTCTCACTCTCGACATGACCATTCCATATTAATTGATATCATTTTGAGTACACTGAGTGAGCATTAGTTATATGCTAAGATCTGAAAATTCCACTTTGATATGGATCTGATTCACTTCTTGGGTCATGTTATTTGAGAGACAAGAGTTTCAGTATTACCAGAGAATGTTAGAGCAGTATTTTATTGGGAATATCCATAGAACGTGTTTGAGGTGTGGAGTTTTCTAGGGCTGGATGGAAACTATAGACGTATCATATAGGTCTTTTCACTTTTTGAAGAAAAACTAATGGGTTTGACTAAAAATGGTGCAAAGTTATTGTGGAAAGATTCCGTTGATTCATCCTTTCAGGAGTTGAAAGGTATGTTGACTTCAGCACCGATACTAGTATTTCCCGAGTAGACCAAGAGCTATACTGTGTACTGTGATGCATCATGTACCGTGTTGGGAGAAGTTTTTATGTAGGGAGAAGGAGTAGTTTCATACGGGTCTCGTCAGTTGCAGCCACCAGATAGAAATTACCAACACACAATCTCGAGTTGGATTATTTTGTTCATTCATTACGTTGTTGGAGACATTATCTTCTGGGAAAGCCTTTTTTGGTTTACACCAACCCAAAAAGTCTCAAGTACATCTCCACTCAGCGTCATATGAATTTGAGATAGCTAAATTGGGTTTATTACCTTTAGTACTATGAATTTTAGCATGCCTACATGTCGGGGAAGGCAATGTAGTGGCTGATGCTTTGAGAAGAAGGACTCAGATACAGGTGTTTCTAAAACTCAGTAGTGAGTGGAAGCATATGGCTCTATTATCTGAGATGCATTAGGATGCGCATGACAGACAGGGGCAGATTTTTCTTTCATCTGTAGCTATTACCTCTACTCTTCTTGATTGAGTGCGAGTAAGGAAGCTATCAGATTCAGAAGGCCTGTTTCCATAGGAATGTATATCAGGAGAGGACCCTATTCCTTGATGGGATATAGGAATGTATGAGATCTTTTGTTTTCATGGACG
Source organism: Viscum album (assembly GCA_963277665.1). Taxonomy (NCBI): domain Eukaryota; kingdom Viridiplantae; phylum Streptophyta; class Magnoliopsida; order Santalales; family Viscaceae; genus Viscum; species Viscum album. The sequence goes on from OY728159.1 coordinate 34,034,693, forward strand.
TGTTTGGGTGCCAATATAAATACATTGGGAGCTGATGGGAGACTTTCATTCCTATGTTTGGGTAGTTCCGCCTATTGTTACCAAGATGTATCATGACCTAACCCATCAGAATTTGTGTCTAGGTGTGAAGAGAGATTTTTCTGGTTTCACCATGTGGTGTTCCACCTGTCAGCAAGTGAAGTCGGAGTATAAATGACTAACAATAATTTTTTAGTAGTTACCCTATCCTGAATGGATGTGGAACGATGTCGTATTCGATTTTGTGATAGGGTTTCTGAGGTCTCCTCGGGGGAATGATGTAATATGGGTTGTCATTGACAGACATATGAAGGTTGATCACTTCTATCTGATCAAGGATACCTTCTTTGTTAATGATCTAGGATGGTTAAAAATCATATGGATTGTACGTCTACATTGAGTTCCCCACTCCATTATTTCAGACAAGGATGCATATTTTACTTCTCGTGTCTGGAAGGGGATTCAGAAGGCTTTCAGTACATAGGTACTTTTGAGTACAACTTACCATCCCCAGATAGATGGCCTGTCTGAGCCTACAATTCATGTGCTTGAGGACATTCTCTGCCCATGCATTCTAGATTTTGTAGGTTCTTGGGAGATGAACATACCTATTTTGGAGTTTGCCTAAAAAATATTTTTCTAGAAACTATTCAAATCACACCTTCTCTGGCATTCTATGGTATGCCATGCCGATCACCCTTATGTTGGATGGAGGCAAGATAGGCAGCTATATTGGGACCTTGTCTTGTCTAGGAGACCATGTAGTAGATAGAGTTGATTCAGAAGAGGATGGTTACTGCACAGTCTCAATAGAATTCCCATGATGATCAGCAGAGATGACATCTGAAGTTCAAGGTCGGGGATCAGGTTTTCCTGCATGTTACACTAAGTTTAGGGCATATAAGAGTTGGGAGAGAGGGTAAACTTTCACCGAGGAATGTCGATCGGTTTGAGGTGTTGGTGAGAGTTGGTTCGATTGCTTATCAGTTACAGTTACCTCAAAGATAACGGGCTATGCATGACGTCTTCTTTATTTCTTGATCATTAATGTTACTTCTCAGACCCATCTCATGTCATTCAACCCAAGGAGGTTGAGATTTAAGTGGATGCATATTTAGAGGAGAATCCCATCTAGATTGTCGATTGATGTATGATAGTGCTATGTGGATGGTATGTTCCTCTTGTACAAGTGCTATGATTGCACGATCGAGTACAAGAAGAGACATGGGAGAAGGAGGCGGATGTACGATTGTAGTGGCCATAACTATTCAGGGACTCTTCTATTACACAGCCATGTTAGAGAAATCCATGTACATTTCTCTTTAAGGGGGAATTTTGTAAGAACTCAGATCTTATTTTTAGTTATATTTTTTTTGTGTTTTTGTGGAAAAGGAGAAGTTTCAAGAAATTTTTGATGCACATGTCGTGTTCTTTATAAGTAAATTCCATATACTTGGTTACCGTGGGAAGCCGTTTGTTGGCCGTGTAGAGGCCTTGCACATGGCCATGTGTATTGATTTGGAGGCTACCTAAAGTGGGGCTCGGTAAGGGAAAGTACACACTATGTACTTAAAATGTACACGCCATGTATTTTTTTCCACTAAAATCACCATGGTCACGTATTATCGACATAAAAATAATCTTATAATACATCTTATATCAAGAGAATCTGTGTGGTGCAGATATTTGATGATCCCCTGATCGAGCGTCTGTTCTCTGAAATGAACTATGTTAGTTACATTGGAATCGCATCGGTGAGTTCATCATTCTTCTTGAACAATATCTTCTAATTTCTCATCTATCATTAGATATCATGGGTAGAACGTTTTATATGTTTCTATAGATATACAATGTTCTAGGTTGATCCAAGGGTCGACGCTGGAGTATAACAATCCTACAATGCCGTGGTATGTGCTTTGTGCCTTTCTGTTAAATTTATTTGAGTAATATGTGCAATTTTTTCCAATACCCTTGAACAGGGTATTGTGTATTTACCATTTTACACCTATTAATTGCATCCCATTATTGTATGATTGATTAGTGGTTAATTGTATGTGAATATGGTTGATTGCTATGATTTGGAAGTGTTTTCCCATGAATGTTCTATTTACAACCATTTAGTAATGATTAGCATGTTTGGCTACCTTTCCTGTTTTCCCATTCCTATTTTTGTATGGTGGAGTATTTGTAATCTGACATGCTTGAAATGTTGTAGACTGTTTAGCCATGTAGTTCATGAGGTTTACTTGTCCAGGATTGCATTTATTTGCTCGTTGGACTTACACAATGTCGTGATAACCTGGTGTAGTAGACCATAAGCGAAATTAACTATGTGAGCTTCCTCATAGAGTCTTAATTAAATTTTTACTATAAGGGAAATTTACCATGTGAGCTACCTTAGGATGTCTCTAACCATTTTTGACTATAAGGGTAATTGACCATGTGAGCTTCTTCAAAGTGTCTTTGATATATTTTTATAACTGATCCGGAGGGTATAGGCTGTGTGTACTTCCCAGAGTGTTACATACATTTATTAGCTTCTTATTTGATATGTGAAATTGAAGGATTTGAAACTGTGGAATTGTTTACTATTGAGTACTTCTTTGTTTACTACTCTTATAACTATATCATGCCATATACATTCACCGACTATTAGGAACAGATATTTTGGTGGTTTCCTATTGGAATTAGTCTCACACCCTATTTGGGTCATGATTTTTGGCCCAAACAGATTATATTTCTACATGTATAGATAAGGTGAAGCTCCCATCTACATCTGGTACATGATTAATGTGGGGTTGGAGAGTATATGACAATGATATGGCTTGATATGATGAGGAGTTATTTACTTTTTTTGTACTTTGGATATGTATTGTATTCATCGCTTTTACTTGTTTGGATGCTTTCCTAGACATATGTATCTGGAATCATTTTACATATTTTCTTTGGTTAGTTCATTATCAGTCTTCTGCTATTTACTATCATTTGGTACTTCTACTTCTTTTGCTAGTATTTTCCTATTTTACATCCACTATGTACTTTGGTAATGAGGGAATAGTTTCCCCACAATCACATCTAAGTCCCTCGCTGCTAGTCAGCAGCCTCTCGCATTTGGGGAAATGTGATAGAGGCCATGTGACCAACTGGGTACGGGGCGCCTCTGGGTGACTTTAGGAACCGGGGCATTACAAAGTTCTATTAGTGGAACTATTTTCTTCTTGGGTTACAATTTGCAGCCTATATCCTGGGATATGATGGAATAGGTACTTGGTAATAAGTTGTGCTCAGGAGTAGCTATCTCGTGTACATGGAAAAGACAATATACATCGTTTATTGCAAATTTTCCGGTTTTTCAATTTTACAATGGAATAGATTTCACTGTTTAGTGATTCACATGTTTTTTATTGTTAATGTTGATGTTATTGAAGTTCTATTTCTTTCGGAACCTGATGTGATGAGGGTATGCCATCTCATGAAACATATGGGAACTTGCTATAAATCACATGTCATGCATTCTTACCATTCCATTTAGGATGCATTTGTGATTTCATGTTGTTGTGATAGATGTTGTGCTAGATATGCATTCTATTATTATAGATTCATTGATAGAAAACCTATTTTTTTAGGGTGTTTCTTTGTGTCGGGTTTTTTTTAATGAACACCAATCATTGGATCTTGAGGTGTTATGGGCCCTCGTGGACCGAAATTTGGTCGGTCAATGCCTTTGTTTCCTTGTTATAACATGCATAAGATGCCAATAATTCATTTGTGGGGATTATGGGCCCTCACGGATCGGAAATTTTCACATTCAATATTCGTTTTAGTGTTTTTGGGTTTGAGAGTAGTTTCTGAGACTTACTGCCTAGAAAAACCAAGAATACACTGAATGTAATGTTAAATACAGACCCTGTGTTCTTCTGTTTAGGAAGATACCTCTTTTCATAAGTACACGCTGTGTACTGTATGTACATGTTGTGTAGTCTCTAACTATGTATCAAAATTTATTAGTGGGGACATGGGGTTTCGAATCTTTGGTAGGAAACGACATGTACCATATGTAAACGCCATGCAGTAGACCGTGTAAAATGGCCTTGTCACTAACAAAACTAGTCAGTTGTGTCTTTTCTAATACATGCAGTGTCTTTTGGGGGCACGTCGTGTAGTGTAACTCGTGTACCCGATAGTGTAACAAACAACACAGGTCAGAAAAATCTTCCTAGTACACATCGTGTCCATCTAGAAAAGGTCATGTAGTATGTTCCATGTATCCGACCATGTCTCTAAAAACACGGGTTGGTGAAGCTCGTCAAGTATATGTTATGTCTATATTGGAAACATTTTGTAGTCTTTTCATAGGAGATCCATGGGGATTAATTGTGTAGAATGATTTGGTCATGGAAAGAGAACTCGAGTACAATATGTGTCTTAGCACAACACACCCAGGGTTTGGGGTTTTACATGACCAGTTGTGGTAGGAGTATACGTCCATGTGAAAGGATTAAAGGAAAATTCAATGTAGGATTTATACACGCCATGTAGTTATATTCTATAAAATTAAAAGGATTTATTTCTCCTATTACCTTATCATACTTCTATGTTTTTTCCTAGTTAATATTGAACTAAGGTGTGTGCATGACCTTTCATAGTCATTCCAGCAAGACGTCCTATGGTTTTACGCTAGTTGTAGGGTAGTGATCAGATATCAGACATGGCTGACCAGGGACTACAAGAAGATCCATTAGTTGTGACAGCCTTGGAACAATCAGTTATATCTCACAAATGTTCCAATTCATAGTTTAGGGAGGGATTTCTTGAGGATGTTTCAGACCTTCCAGGGTGCGCCACCTCCTTCCCATTTGATGGAAGAATTGCATGGGTCTTTCAGCAGAAGCATCCTCCCACATTATCAGGGTATGGAGGACCCCAGGATACGATGTCATGGATAGAAGCCACATTGACAATCTTCGAGCATCTGGAGATGCCTACATAGAGGAGGGAAAATATCTCTACCTACATGCTTCGAGACTCCTCCAAGAGGTGGTGGGTTGTGATCTCAGTAGAGGGACACTAGCAGAATTTGGATTGGGTTGAGTTTTAGTGCACCTTCTACGATTACATCTATCTGGAGACCATGAGGGCCGATCAAGCCCGAGAGATCCTATGTCAGGAGTAGGGTACTCTATATGTTATAGAGTATTATTCTTGATACACAAAGCTACAATGCTTTACACCCTTTCTATGGGGAGATGCATTGTTCCTTGAATGGATGATTGAGGATAGTCTCAGGATGAATATCAGATTCAAGGTGAACTACATCCAGTTGTCTTCCATATCCTATATTGTCAACCAGGCACTGATCACGGAGCCCCATCTGAGGGACTCTGGAGTTGTGGGCCGGGGTAGTTCAGTAACTGGGGTTAGTGATTCATCAGCCAATAGCAGGTAGAGATGCATGGTGACTACATCATGATATCATAATAGGAATGATGCATTATATGGTAGCTAGGTGGTGTGATACTAGTGTGGGAAGAGTACGCATACGGGGCCACATTGCCTAAGAGACCCAGTGGAGGGCCGATATTGTAGTAAGATGGGACATCTTCAATTATTATGTCAGCTGTTCTAGCAAGAAGCTGGTGACAGGGGTTCTTCGATGACTCTGTGTTATGGAGTAACACCATCAATTACTCATATGTCGGGGAACTAGAGTCTTCCAGTTGTTCAGGCCGAGGTAGAGATCAGGGTTTTGGTAGTCATTCTCCAGTCTTCCAGCGACAACAAGGTGGATCAGCACCGAGTGGTCTACCAGGTTCACATGGCCACTCTGTAGGCTAGAAATTTGCAATGGAGTAGATCCAGTCAGAGTAGGATCCCTCACCCTCTATTATTTGACATACGATCTTAGTAGCCTATGTCTTATCTTCTCTTATTTTCAACACAGGGGATTCCTATAGCATTAAATTTTTCGCTGTTGTGGAGAGACTTGGGATATGTATCATTTCTTCTTCTAATATCTTAATGCTAGGAACTTTGTTGGGGACGAGAAACAGATAGTGTACGTCAGTGAAATGAGTTACCTCCAGAGGTTGGTGGGTGTCACTTCTTATGGGACCTCAATTTCCTAGAGATGAGAGGCTATGATGTCATTCTCAGAATGGACTGGTTAGTTCCCTTCCAGGTAGTCATTGATTACTATCACTGTAGAGTGATTTTCATATCACCAGAGGGGGGATCCTTTTAACTCAAGGGAGAATGGGATGTCTAGGCGAGCAGAGCGGGACCTGAGCATCATGGATTGAGAGGATTTACATCCCATATTTGTACTATATATCTGGAAGACCATGGGAGTTCACATATTTAATTTACTCTAGTGGTGGATCGTTTCAGAGATGTATTTCCAAATGAATTTTCAGGTTTTCCACTGGAGCATGAGGTATACTTTTCTTCTGATCGTGTTCCAGGAGTGGCACCAGTGTCCATTCCTCCTTATAGGATAGCTACACCCAAGTTGTAGGAACTCAAGAAGAAGTTATAGGAGTTGTAGGATAAGGGTAAAATTCAGCCCAATACATATATTTTGGGTTCTCCTGTCATATTTGCAAAGAATGCGAACGATACCCTTGGACATTGTGTGGATCATCAGAATTTGAACTAGTTAACAGTCAAGAACAGAAATCCCTTTCATAGGATTGATGATCTATTTGATAACCTTTGAAGATCCTGGGTGTTATTGAAGTCTGAATTGAGGTCCGGTTACAATCATTTGCGCATTAGACCATGTGATATACCTCTAACAAGATTTTGGAGGAGATATGGTCTTTAGGATTATGTGGTTTTCTCATTCGGTCTCACGAACGCACCTGCAGTTTTCATGGAACTGATGAACTGAGTGTTCCATCCATACTTGGATTCTTTTTTAGTTGTCTTCGTGGATGTTATCTTGGTGTATTCTCACATTCGACACGACCATTCCACACATCTTGAGATATTTTTGAGTTCACTAAGATAACATCAGTTATTTTCTAACCTCTAAGATTTCCACTTATGGATGGATCCGATTCACTTCTTGGGTCATGTTATCTCAGAGAGAAGAGTGTCAGTAGACCCATAGAAAGTGAGAGCAATGGTTTCCTGGGAAAACCCGAAGAACATATTTTATGTGAAGAGTTTTCTAGGTCTAGATTTATACTAAATACTTTTCATACAAGACTTTTCACGCTTAGCAGCACCAATGACGGGTATGACTAAAAAGGGAGCACAGTTCTTGTGGGTAGATTTCTGTGAGTCAGCCATTCTGGAGCTGAAATGGAGGTTGAATTTAGCAATTATACCAGTATTTCCAGAGCTGGGAAAGAGGTATATTGTGTACTATGATGCATCAGGTATCGGGTTGGGAGCATTGCGCATGCAGGGAGAAGGAGTCATTACATATGGGCCATTGCAGTTACAGACACATGCGATGAATTACCCGACACATGATCTTGAGTTGGCTACTGTTGTTAATTAATTACGTTGTTGGAGACATTATCTTATTGCAGATAATTTTGTGGTTTTCACCAACCTCAAAAGTCTCAAGTACATATTCTCTTAGCGGGATCTGAATTTGAGAGAGTGGTGGTGGGTTGAGTACCTTCAGTCCTTTGACATTGTTGTTACCTATACGCCAGGGAAAAGTGTTGTGGTGGCTGATGCGTTCAGAAGGAGGACTCATGTACATGCAATTTTAGATGCCATCTGTGAGTGGTAGCTTATGGATCTGTTATCTGAGATGAATTAGGAGGTGCATGACATATAGTGGAAGACAGTTCTTTCTTCTATAGCGATTACATTTACTCTTCATGATCAAGTGTGAGTGAGGCAGGGATCAAATTCAGAAGGCCTAGGCCTGTGGGAAATCATGTTAGGAGAGGACCCTATATCTGTATGGACCATATGAGAGGATGTGATCATGTGTTTTTAGGGCCGCATTTGGTTGTCCGAAGACATACCCGAGGAGCTGATGCAGGAATTTAATTCTTCAGATTAGGCAGTTCATCCTTGTGTCACCATGTTGTATCATGACTTACACCATTAATATTGGTGGCCATTTATGAAGAGGGGTGCTGTTTGTTTCTTCACGAGGTGTTCCACCTCTCAACTGGTGAAAGCGGAGCATTATCAACAATCATGACTTTTACTATAGATACCAATTCTGATGTGGAAGTGTAACGAAGTCGCGATGGCTTTCATGACAGGGTCATCGAGGTCGCCTTGATGGAATGATGTAGTATGGATTATCATTAACAGACTTATGAAGGATGCTCACTTAATTCAAATCAAGGAGACCATCAGTGTTGATGAGCTGGGTTGGTTGTACATCCGAGAGATTACACATCTTCATGGAGTTCCACACTCCATTGTTTCATACAAGGATGCATGTTTTACTTCTCGGGTCCAGCATGGGCTTTATAAGGCTTTGGGTACACATGTACTTTTGAGTACACCTTACCATCCCCGAACAGACGGCCAATCCGAGCATACTATTCAGGTGCATGACGACATGCTCCAAGCATGCATTCTAGATTTTGGGGGTTCTTGGGGGAATCACATACCACTTGTGGAGTTTTCCTATAATAACAGTATTCAAACAACTATTCAAAAGGAGCCTTATGAGGAATTGTACGGTAGGCCATGCCGATCACCCTTATGTTGGATGGAGGCATGAGAGATTATTATTCTTGGACCTCTTCTTGTCCAAGATACCACATAGTAGATATAGTTGATTGGGAAGATGATGGCTACTGCACAATCTCAATAGAAATCTTATGCCGATCAGTAGAGACGACCTCTGGAGTTCATGGTCAAGGATCATCTTTTCCTACATGTCACACTGAGGATGGGGCACAGAAGGATTAGGAGACATGGAATGCTTTTTCTGAGTTACGTCGGGCCATTTGAGGTGTCAGAGTGTGTTGGACTGGTTTCCTATCAGTTGTAGTTACCTCAGAGGTACCAGGCTATGCAGGACGTCTTCCACGATTCTCAGCATCGACGTTACTTCTCAGAACTGTCTCAATTGTTTCAACCTGAAGAGGTTTAATTGGATGTGGATTCATATTTTGAGTAGCATCCTATCCATATTGTCGATCGAAGTACAAAGGTTACCTATGTCTGCTCTATTCCTCTAGTACTAATGTTATGGCAGCACGAGCGAGTACAGGACGAGACATGGGAGAGGGAGGCGTATGTATTATCACAGTGGCTAGAATAGTTTGGGGTTTCATCTTCTACACCACCTTGTTAGAAAAATTTGGCAAAAAATTTATTTATGGGGGGAAGTTTGTAATAACTCGATTCTTCGTTTCATGTATGTTTTATTTTTCTACTGTTTTATAGGAAGAAGATGAGTTTATAGAAATTTTTGATGAACATATCTTGTAATTGGTTATTGTGGGTAGCCATGTGCTAGTCGGGTAGCAGCCTTGTACATGACCATGTGTGGTGACCTGGAGACCGCCTAAAGTGGGGGTCAGTTAGGGAAGTTACACACTGTGAACATCAAAATCACACTCCATGTATTGTTTTTCATTAACTTCACCTAGGTCATGTCTTATCAACAGAAACAACTTCTTCTCAGACATCATTGACCGAGAGCGTCTGTACGGTGCGTATATTCACTAAGCCCCCAATCGTGCGTCTGTTCTCCGAAATAAACTCCATTGGTTGCATTGGAATCACATCGTCCCATTCTTCCTACTCTATGGAAACCATTTTTTTATTTCTACTATTTCATGAGATATCGTTTGTTGAACGTTTTAGATGGTTTTATATATCTACCGTTTTCTATGTCGATCCAAGGGCCAATGCCAGAGTATAATGATCTTACAACACTAAGGTAGGTGGTTTTTTCCTTTATGTAGAATGTTTTTTTGAAATATGTGCAATTTTGTCAAATACCCTTGAAAGAAGAACTGCTTGTTAACCGATTTAACCCTGTTAATTTCCTATGATGCTTATATGCTTGACTAGAGGATATTTTGATGTGAATACTGTTGATTTCTATGCTTTGGAAGTGTTTTCCCATGCGTGTTATATTTATGACCTTTTGGTCCAGCATAGCCTATTTGGCCACCTTGCCTATTTTCACATACATATTTTTGTATGGTGGAGTTTTTGTATTCAGACATGCATGATATGTTGTAGAATATTTAAAGATGTAGTTCATGAGTTTTACGTGGTCAGTATTTCATTACAATGCTCGTTTGACTTACATAGGGTCGTGAGAACTGATTTTAGAAGGCCATATAGTGAATTGACCATGTGAGCTTTCTCAGAGAGTCTTAAATCAACTTTTACTATATGGTGAATTGACTGTGTGAGATTACTCAGAGAGTATTTAACCACTTTTGACTCGGAATTGACCGTGTGACCTTCCTCAGAGAGTCTATGTTATTTTATTATAACTGTACTAGAGGGTATAGGTTGTGTGTACTTCCCAGAGGGTTACCTCCTTTGATTAGATACTTATTTGATATGTGAAATTGAATGATTTGAAATTGTGGAATTGATTACTGCTGAGTACTTCCTTGTTTAATTCTCTTTTACTTATCTCCTGCAATATTTATTCACTGACTGTTAGGCATCGATATTTTGGTGTTTGCCTAATGGGATTAGTCTCACACCCTTTTGGGTCATTCTTTTGGGCCCAAACAGATTATATTTTTGCAGGTATAGATAAGGGAAAGCAACCTCCTACTTCAGGTACTTGATTTATGTGTAGCTAGAGAGCATTAGACCACGCTATGTCTTGCGATGATGAGAAATTATTTACATGTTATCCTTTTTACCTTTGATAAGTATTGTATTCAGCACTGTGACATGTTTTACTACTGTTCTAGACATATGTATCATGCATCATATATATATGTGCTCTGGTTGTTTCTTTATTAGTCCTCTGATGTTTACTGTTATTTGGTACATTTACTACTTCCATTAGTATTTATCTGTTTTACTTCCAATCAGTAGTCTACCAATGAGGGCATACTTTCCCCACTATCGCACCCAAGGCCCTCACTGCTATTTGGATGACTTTGGAGTTTGGGGAAATTCCCATGAGGTAATGTGACCAACCGGGTACGGGGTGCCTCTGGGTGGCTTCCAAAACTGGGATATTACATAGGAGGATATAGATTTTCCTTAAGTGACATCCCCATGGCTCCAAATGCTGGCAATAAATTCCAAGAGCTTCAATACATGTAGGGGACAATTTTTCATTTTAAAATAAAACAACATTACCAAACACTACATAACCAAATAAACACTACATGATTCATCATAACAACAAAAAAACACAATGTAATACCATTCATATCAATTTCAATGTATAATAAAGAAACATAGAGGAATACTACCAATATAAATTACATAGTGGAAGATAAAACCAACTAAACCCAAATAATCAAAGGAAATAACTCCAATATCCCCATGATCTATGATCTAAATCAAAAATATTTCTGATGTATCATAATGAACCTATAAATAATGGAGATTAATTTCTTTTTATAGAATCATGATAAATAATATCTAAAAAATCACCAATGTTCCAAAGTAGGGGTGAGTAATGACCATCAGTATGCTTTCCCCAAATAACTTCCCTACTCATGACACTTAGATAAAATATTTTGTCACATTTATATAAAATTTTAATATAATAATATTTAAAATAGTTTATAACAGAATTTTAGAAAATTTCCATATCAAAACAGTTTCCTATAGAAGTATTATTTCAATGGAAATCAACCAAAAAATACATCAAAACTGTGTCAAAATGTCCATTTTGAGAATAACTAACTAGAATTCTACATATCCACACATCCAAACAAGCATTCACCTTGGAACTCCCAATACTCATGAGTGGTGAGAAATAATTCTATTAATCCATTACATAATGAACCATTTTCATAGGGGAAATAATTAACCTTTATCCATCATAATAATGATTGGGCGATACATTATACCCTTATCCATCTTGAATGAAACTGAATACACACCACCAATATGAAAAAATCCAATACCCAAACCACTCTTTCATCCATTTCAATAAAAATATACTCTTTTTTAAAACCATTTCACTACACTTTTTTAATAAAACCAACATTTTATTGAACATACTTTTCCGTGAATCAAAACTACCAGTCATTTTAAAATCATCCTTTTAAAGTCATTTTCAAAACACTTTGGGAAACAAATCCACCTTTCTTTAAAATCCACAAACCATCAAAAAAGAAGGATTCTATAATTACTGATACACCATTTTCAAAATCAATTTTCGTTAATTTACTCAATTTTAAACTAAAACTTTATGTTCTAGATATATTAGCCAATATTGAAGAGACATACCTCAGGTTTTATAAAGAAAATGAAGAACGACATGAAAACCCTCACAAAACTGTGTCTCAACTCCAAAAACCTACTATACATTTCTTCACATAATATCAATAAATAAAAATATAATCATATTTAAAATCATAAACATTATATCTATAAATATTGGATATATATTTAAGAAAAAAAAATAGGGCGAGAAGTAGATCTATGGAAAAAAAGAAAATCTACAGTAAATGATGACTAATTTAAAGAGTTGGGATTCAATGCACCAGAAGAAGCCTCTATATCACTTCCAAATTGAAATAAATTTGTTCCCTAGGCTTAAGGTGGGATAAACACCATGTTAGGGATGTTTTGGAAAAAAAGGAGGTGTTAAAACACAATCCCAACCTATATTAACTACTTCGGGATCTTGTTTTTAAATTGTGAATAGTTAGTGTCATTTATATAAAAATATTACGCTAATCATTCACCAAAATCTATCTCAATGTAGACAACACATGGATGGGTTGAATGGTAACATAAACTATGTGCCAACAATGAAAAATTTCTATATACCATTATTCACGGTTACTCCTTAGTGGCAAAACTATTTGGAAAAAACATACGCATTCTGATGCACCTTCTCCTTAGTCATTGTCTCATTGTGCACAGTACCCTATTAGCATTGCATAATTTAATGAAACTGTTCTCAAACTATACACCAGAAGAGAAGATCCATAAACCTTCTAAAAAGTTTCCAAACCCTCCCAATCGTCACAAAAACAATTTATATAAATAAAAATAATAAATAAATGGATACCTAGTTGAAAATGAGGGGTGATACATTCTCCCAAACATTGTCCATTTCATCCATGAAATGTAGAAAACCATTAGTGACCCGAAAGAGTTTGGTCCATTTCTCAATCATTTAATTCTTGAGTTCCCAAGTTTCTTCCATAATCTGAACTTACTTCCATATTACCCACACAAGACCAATTATTTTTCCATGAAATACATTCTCATTTCTGTCTAGAATCTACAATGGTTCGTTCACCAATAACGAATATTGCTCTTGGTCAATGTGATTTCATTGAATCACATGGTCACGATCATGCAGATAATTTTTCAAATGATATAACTGAAATACATTGTTCACATCACGAAATTGTGTTATCGATTCCAACTGACATGTCCTCTCACCAAATCATTCATGTATCACAAAATGGTGTATGTATCGACGATATAAATTTCCCTATTTCCGAAAGAGTTGGTGTCCCAGCATTGAAGAGATTTAAAAAAAACAGTATCTCTCAGCTTGAATGGCAATGATCATAGATGATGATCCTCGTATTATATCTAAAAACCCTCTCATCTCCAATTGATTCATAATTACTTGAATATTTTATGTGGTTTCTTAGGTAAGGATTAACCCAACCAGTGAATCCTCAACTATTTCCACCTAACAAAGATGATAATGGTAAGGACTAAAAATTTATTTTAAATGATTCATATCTATTGATGAACGATGGATTTAATTATATAATAACTCTAAAAACTAATCATTCTCTTCCTTTGAGCCTTCATAATCCATAAAATACCCGCTAAAACATTCATTCCAATGTTTGTATCATCCTTTCATAATTTATATCCAATAGAGGATGATATTCGATTCCCATAGTCAACTGTGTTCCATGAAATTTATGTAAATATTTCTTGAAAAAAGATGCAAACCTAGTTTATATATCTTACAAAATCAGATATAGCATGTTATGCATCAATAAAAATTGTTTAATATATATTTTTGGAAACTCCTCCAACGTCTGATATTCTTGAATATAGATAAAATGGACTGACATGGTGAGATGATATACTATCACTTATATAGAATCTTGTTTCCAAAATATTATTAGAGGACATATTACAAAATCCATCACTATCTAAACCCATTTGAAAATTGTGATAGTTAAAATCTGCAACACACTGTCTTTTCACTGATTCTCTACCTTAACATTCTGACAAGATAGTCATCTTTAATCAAACATATCCAAATCTTATTTCGTGATGAACCACTAAAACTGAAATTTCAGCTCTATATACAACTTTTGTATCCCCGGATGAACATCCCATCTTGAATGGTTTCTTGAATGAAGAATTTGTTCTTGAAAATCCTTAAGTACAAACATCTTATGATTATACCATACCACTAATCTTTTATCATGCTTGTATCCCTCAATTGTTTCCCCACCAATGGTTTTTGACATCATATCCACATATTTGGAATTAGACGTGTATGCCTCCAAAAATGATTCAACAAAATCCCTATAAAAAAATATAAATAAACCAAAACATGACCTCAGTCTTCAAATTATACATGCATGTATGTAAAGAACGATATAAACTACCACTTCTCTATTGAATCTTTTTCCCACTGAGAATAAATCCTTCATCATAATGCATTATTTTCATTATTTCCTTTACATCTTATATATATCCATCTATTTCAAATAATTTGTATGTAGAGACCCGTATCCTGACGTACATTGACATTACATTACTTTTGCGGAATACTTAGTACATTACAAAAACACACACACAAGGACCGTAATAGTTTAGGTTCTTTGAAACTCGGACTATAATCTTCTAATCGTGGTGAAAGATCTTCAACATCTCCCATAAAGATCTTCTTTTTTTTTTACCTAAAACCTTTCATTATATCCTGGGGAAAAGAAAACATAAAAGGGTGAGCTCAAATGATCAGTAAGGTTATACAAAAGAAATAAAAATCATATCATATCTTTTTGAAAATCATAACCTGCAAAAGAGATCATAATATCTTAACATGGAACAAATCATAGAAGTGAAAATGAGATCACCATAATCATAACATGAAACTTGAAACTTTGTGGCATGCACACACAATCATGGAAAATCATTTCTTGTTAGTCATGACTCATTGCCAAGACTATCTTAGTGGACAAAGTCCCTTTCTGAATCGAGTAACCCTCGTTTCAGTCCTGTTTCACTGAACCGGTATAACCTACCATTCCAGCCATGTCTATCTCATGAGATATAAAATCATTACCCAATGCATTGGAGGGAGATATAGGTCCCACCCATATTATAATGAATCCTTTCTTATGTGTGCCACATAATCATAAAACATACATCATCGAATAACACATGTAACAAAAATGGGATTCTTGAAACATCATGACATCATAAATCAATTCATATAAGATAAAGGAATTAATAAAAATAATTCCATCACAACATGATCAAATCAATGTAATAATAGGGATAAAAAAAGAACCCTTTATTATCTTATATGGAAAATAATTTTGATAAAACACTTGAACTCCATTCTTGAGGAAAATATCCTTTCTTCTTCAAAAACAGTTTTCCTTTCATAACATGTCATACAACTTTAAAATAAAAGAAGTTGATTAAAAATAAACTTGAAAACTTGTAAAGGAAGCTTCTTGGAAATAATGTTTTAAAAATCCATTCATGCTGTATAAGTTAAAAATACATTCTTCGTACCTTTGTCGGAAAAGTCAAAAAGTACCTCGTACGAAAAAAACGTCAAAAGATTCCTTTCATATTCTTTACTAAAAACTCACCGAAGGGTAAAATTGGATTTAAACAATTGTAGTTGGATGGAAATAATATTACATATTTATTAAACATGGATGTGGATGATAAAATACACCCCAGTAAATACTTACGAATAAACAATCTCGGATAAAAATGAGATTGTCATATTTCCCTTACCTTAGGTCCGACTTGCTTTGTAAGTGTCCGAACCTCCTGTATAATGATTTAAATCATGTTATTGACTTATTCCAGAATCATATTCATTGTTATTATATCATATATGGTACACTTATGACTTTATATTACCCGTTCTTTTGTAAATTCATGTTAAAGTAGCGTTTTGGGTAAAATCGTCTCATTTGTCGTTCGTGTTTTTAACTTGTAATTATTAATATGATTACTTAGATCATGATTACTTAATTCCAGAATATAAAACATGATATATATATATATATATATTCATAATATACATATATAATAAATCAGTAAATGGAAAGAAATACATCGTTCATGGAGACGGTAGTCCGTACGTACGCATGAACGCTGTTTTCGTTTCCTTATTGAATTGAATGGAATTAAGTAGATGACATGCATATAAATAATTACAGTATCATTATTATGTCATATATTTCATTAGTACTTATTATATATACTTTATAATCATTCATGAATGGTTAATCATTGAGAATGAATCTCATCGCGTCGTGGAGACGGTAGTCCGTACGTACGCACGAGCGATGATATCATTCCCATGGTCGTGGAATTGTGTTGAAGTGTATGTATACTATTTCAGTATCAATATAACTTTATAATAATCATATATAGTTACTCATTAAACCATTATACCCATCCAATTAAGGTGGTGGCGGAAAATAGAGTACACCACGGCGTGGAGACGGTATTCCGTACGTACGCACGCGCGGTGATTTCTTTTTCCGTAGGATGGATAGACGGTGAAATAGGGTTGTTTCATACTTATAATAACATATCAGTATATGAGTGATACTGATGTTATTACTTCATAGTGAAACAACCTAAGAAGAAGAAGTGGAAGAAGAAATAAAGATGAAAGAATTGGTAACGGTAATTACCTCTTCTTTGAAGCGCCTCTTTGAGACCTCCTCTTAGGGCACTAAAATTAGTCTTTGAGGAAGACCAGAACCTATAGGATTATTCTAGGGAAGTCGAGAAGGGATTTTGGTAGGGGTTGGCCGAGCTTGAGTGCTCAAATTGGTGTGAGGAGGAGGGGGAGGAGGTGTCCTTTTATAAGGGAGGAGAGGGGCACCTTAGGAATATCTCAAAATATTATTTTATATTAAAGTAAAAATCGGTTTATAATGGCTCCAAAGGGTCTTATTTCGAAGATAAGGTGGGGATGGGTCGAAATACTATCAACCAATAGGATTTAGACAAGTTTAGGGTGTTATTTTAACCTTATCAATTAGATTTAACTCTAAGTTAAATAATTTAACTTTTACCATGTCTTTTTGTTTTCTTTCACTATATGGTTAATACACTTACTATAACATGCCCAAAGAACCCCAAATTTTTTATTATTAATATATATATCCTTATCTAAGTCATTTGTCCGAACCTTATATTTTTAGGAATACAATAACAATTAATAATATAATATTTGATTTAAAAACTATTTTGTGTCAATTTTGACACTATTTGATATATGATTTTTGTGAAAGTCGTAACAGAATTATATGTTCGATCCATGTTGATTACATCAACATTAATATATCATAGTAACCTAGAAAATTAGTGGAATTCATAAAAAGTCTTAAATTACATTTATTTTGGTATTTATATTATCAATTATGTCAATATTTCATTAATAAGATAATTACTGCATCATCTTTGTGTCATAAATAAATTATATTATTTGAAGTCTAAAAATTACAAATAAAATACCATCATGTAGGAAGGCGTTTTAGCTTTCTAATGAATATTTACAATCGAATTTATCTTATGTATAACCCCATATTAAAAATGTTTTAGTAAATAAACTTTGATTTTAACTCTTTTAACTCTTCTTTGAATTAAATAATAATAAATGTCCTAATCTAATCCAAGTGGGCCTAAATGGTCATATTATATTCATAAGGTTGTTTTTGGCCGAATTACACGTATCCAATAGAATTAGGACATGTGTTAGGGTAATAGTAATATCATATTTACCCTTAGTTACCCTATTTACTATTAACCGTGGTAAAAAAAAGTAAAAAGTTACTATTCACCAAAAATTATTTTCATCTCATTGAACCACATTTTAGTCCTTGATATTAACCGTGTCTGTCGGATTTTCTAAATTCCATTCACAGAAGCGGTAAAATTAAGTTTTATGAAAAATTCAGTTTTTTAACTACCACTTAGTAGTTTCACTATTCATCAAAAATTGATATTTTTCAGAACAATGCCAAAATTTCATCCTAAGCTATATTTCATATTCTGAATTCAAAAATGAAGTCTATTTTACCAAATTCATAACATAGAAGTTGCATTAATTAATTTTATAATTAAATCCCGCTGTTAAAACAAATAGCGTGTTTTTAAGAAACAATATCTATCAAAAGATTGACACTTGTTTATGTCTAGTTTAAATGTGAAATTACATCCAATGACCAACATTGTATTAAATTGTAAAAATATATTCTAAATATACTTTAAAACCACTCAAATTAATAATTTATCACTATTAATTATTTTGATAAAATTTTTTTTAATTATAATTTAGTAATTTTCACTATTCATCAGAATATGAAAGTTATCCGAAAAGTACCAAAATTTCACCTTAGGCTAAATTCGATACTCCAAATCCAAAAATGAAATCCATTTTGAAAAATAAAATTTACAAAATTTCAAAAAGTGGTTATTAATATTCATAACGGTTAGTTTTAATAATATTTTAATAACATATCGCTGTTTAGTGAAACTCGTTATTGCGTACTACACACGCTATCGAGGAAGGTCATGATTGCGTGTATTGCAAGGCAAGTCAAGGATGTGTGTTGTGCAAGCTCCTTTTGGTGTAGCGTACAACACAATATATTAGTGAAAAAAAAAATTTCATAAAATCTTGGGCTGTTACATTCTACCCCCCTTAAAATGAATTTCGCCCTCGAAATTCGTCGGGGTTATAAATGGTTTACTATTCGAAAGTTTCTTTAATAGAAACCCACATCGTAAAAAGGAATACCAAAACATGGCTTTAAAAACTAAAGTATGAAATGTAACGATTACCCAAATAAACTAATCAATGGGTTTCCACATAGGTGAGAATATAGATATGGAAGAAAAATCTAACCATCATGTTCTGATGGAGAGTGGTAGAGAACATGGCTATGGAAAAGCCAATAATCACAAATCCATAGATTTGTGATGATATAAGGTACCATCTGATTCATCAGGTATAAGATCACTAGGACAACATTTTTGGTTTTCAATATCATTTCCCTAAAGTTGAAAATTTGAATTGGAAAAAATACTTTCTTTATTTTGGTACAATATCACTATTGTTTGTGCCTAGAACAATTTCCACTTCATCTCTTAAATAAATGAAGTTGAATTTGTTATTCATGACGTGTTAGCAGATCATGTTATAGAATGACGGGTCATTCCATCTGTCTCAAACAAAAGGTTAGAAAAGATTATATACATAAGTTGATCTATAGTGATATTAATCACATATGGTTCCTAAAATGGACCTATACTTCATATATCATACTGCTTAATATAATAAAACTAGTTTCTACTAAACAGGGACTTCCTGTAGGCCAGTGGTAGGCGATAAAGGCCTGTCGCACTTCGGTTGTGGGTTCGATTCCCACAGCCTTGTCCGACGCGATGGGTTGTCGCCCGTCCTGCAGGTTGTCCTTTTTCTAAAACTACATTACTATAACATCCCATCAATATTATTGAAAAAATAACTTCTATCCTTAAACAATACTATTGTATGTCCAACATAATCCATTCTAGTCTTTAGGCTTATCCATAATACTGCAGTCCACTTTCATAACATAGTGAAAACGATTACCAAAGATTTAATACCATCGTTGAACCCCATATATCATAAGATATGTTTTGTTGGTCACATTCCAAACATTCAAAGTCCTTAATCATGTATTCTCTTGAATACCCATTGAACCTTAGTGAAAACTTGAATGCAGTTAAAAGTTAACACTTTCCACATACCAAAATCCTCAAAATTCTATATACTCAAACCATGATATCACTTAGTCCTTATATCAATCATGAGCTCATGAATACTATCAAACATTTAATTTTCTCCTTATCCCTTCATTATGCGCATATCATCTACATTCCAAAAATATCTGAATAACCTTTCATGGATACTGGTAACATTAATCAGACAACAGTGTAACAATCCATACATGTCTCTTTATTCTACAGTACCATGAGATTACTTATACAACATTACACATGATAAACATGTAATCATTCCACTACATTCTTAAACCATTGTCCAAGATTCAACAATTCTTTCATCTCACATATCATTTGTAGTCTCATCATCATCATCAACATAAATACTTCCCATGCAACCATACTGATTCTCTTCATGAGACTTTCCCTTAGGGCATTGGTTTGCATAATGCCCGTACATTCCACATTTAAAACATTTAACCAATGTTGATGTCGTAGCAATACCATTGTCCTCATCCATGGTGTTAACTGAACCTTTTACTTTGCACTTACTGGCTTTGTGTCCTTCTTTTCCACACCCAAAGAATCTTCCAGTTCCTTTGAAACATTCTCCTTGATGCCTCTTCCCACATGAATTACATAGGGGAAATTGAACTTTCTTTCCTCTATGGTCATCATGAAACTCCATCTTTCTCTTATTAGCTGAGTCAGGAAACATACCAAATTTTACTTTATTGGTCATATTATGAGATTGCTGATTCGGCATAATAATTATGTTTGGACTTCCAAATCCCATTTCATTATGAAGAATATCATTCCATTGTCCATCATATCCTCCATTATCGTGAATCATCTTGTTTCCAGCCATTCTCTAAAACCAAAAAAGAATAGTGTGAGAGGCAAAAATCATGCTAGGGAAAACAACATAATATAGGGGAAGTACCTTCAATATCTAACATCTTAGGTTTAATTCTATGATCGTCAGCGTAATTCTAGTACTATAACCTATACGTATACTTAACCTTAGGGATATCCCTAGACATACCTTAGAAATATTTCTAGGGATCTCACTAACGTTTTCGCATCCTAGTTTCCAAAGGTTGACTAAACCTTTCCTCTGATACCAACTGTAGAGACCCGTATCCTGACGTACATTGACATTACATTACTTTTGCGGAATACTTAGTACATTACAAAAACACACACACAAGGACCGTAATAGTTTAGTGTCTTTGGAAACTCGGACTATAATCTTCTAATCGTGGTGAAAGATCTTCAACATCTCCCATAAAGATATTCTTTTTTTTACCTAAAACCTTTCTTTATATCCTGGGGAAAAGAAAACATAAAAGGGTGAGCTCAAATGCTCAGTAAGGGTATACAAAAGAAATAAAAATCATATCATATCTTTTTGAAAATCATAACCTGCAAAAGAGATCATAATATCTTAACATGGAACAAATCATAGAAGTGAAAATGAGATCACCATAATCATAACATGAAACTTGAAACTTTGTGGCATGCACACACAATCATGGAAAATCATTTCTTGTTAGTCATGACTCATTGCCAAGACTATCTTAGTGGACAAAGTCCCTTTCTGAATCGAGTAACCCTCGTTTCAGTCCTGTTTCACTGAACCGGTATAACCTACCATTCCAGCCATGTCTATCTCATGAGATATAAAATCTTTACCCAATGCATTGGATGGAGATATAGGTCCCACCCATCTTATAATGAATCCTTTCTTATGTGTGCCACATAATCATAAAACAGACATCATCGAATAACACATGTAACAAAAATGGGATTCTTGAAACATCATGACATAATAAATCAATTCATATAAGATAAAGGAATTCATAAAAATAATTTCATCACAACATGATCAAATCAATGTAATAATAGGGATAAAAACAGAACCCTTTATTATCTTATATGGAAAATAATTTTGATAAAACACTTGAACTCCATTCTTGAGGAAAATATCCTTTCTTCTTCAAAAACAGTTTTCCTTTCATAACATGTCATACAACCTTAAAATAAAAGAAGTTGATTAAAAATAAACTTGAAAACTTGTAAAGGAAGCTTCTTGGAAATAATGTTTTAAAAACCCATTCATGCCGTATAAGTTAAAAATACATTCTTCGTACCTTTGTCGGAAAAGTCAAAAAGTACCTCGTACGAAAAAAACGTCAAAAGATTCCTTTCATATTCTTTACTAAAAACTCACCGAAGGGTAAAATTGGATTTAAACAATTGTAGTTGGATGGAAATAATATTACATATTTATTAAACATGGATTTGGATGATAAAATACACCCCAGTAAATACTTAAGAATAAACAATCTCGGATAAAAATGAGATTGTGATATTTCCCTTACCTTAGGTCCGACTTGCTTTGTAAGTGTCTGAAACTCCTGTATAATGATTTAAATCATGTTATTGACTTATTCCAGAATCATATTCATTGTTATTATATCATATATGGTCCACTTATGACTTTATATTACCCGTTCTTTTGTAAATTCATGTTAAAGTAGCGTTTTGGGTAAAATCGTCTCATTTGTCGTTCGTGTTTTTAACTTGTAATTATTAATATGATTACTTGGATTATGATTACTTAATTCCAGAATATAAAACATGATATATATATATATATATATATTCATAATATACATATATAATAAATTAGTAAATGGAAAGAAATACATCGTTCATGGAGACGGTAGTCCGTACGTACGCATGAACGCTGTTTTCGTTTCCTTATTGAATTGAATGGAATTAAGTAGATGAAATGCATATAAATAATTACAGTATCATTATTATGTCATATATTTCATTAGTACTTATTATATATACTTTATAATCATTCATGAATGGTTAATCATTGAGAATGAATCTCATCGCGTCGTGGAGACGGTAGTCCGTACGTACGCACGAGCGATGATATCATTCCCATGGTCGTGGAATTGTGTTGAAGTGTATGTATACTATTTCAGTATCAATATAACTTTATAATAATCATATATAGTTACTCATTAAACCATTATACCCATCCAATTAAGGTGGTGGCGGAAAATAGAGTACACCACGGCGTGGAGACGGTATTCCGTACGTACGCACGCGCGGTGATTTCTTTTTCCGTAGGATGGATAGATGGTGAAATAGGGTTGTTTCATACTTATAATAACATATCAGTATATGAGTGATACTGATGTTATTACTTCATAGTGAAACAACCTAAGAAGAAGAAGTGGAAGAAGAAATAAAGATGAAAGAATTGGTAACGGTAATTACCTCTTCTTTGAAGCGCCTCTTTGAGACCTCCTCTTAGGGCACTAAAATTAGTCTTTGAGGAAGACCAGAACCTCTAGGATTATTCTAGGGAAGTGGAGAAGGGATTTTGGTAGGGGTTGGCCGAGCTTGAGTGCTCAAATTGGTGTGAGGAGGAGGGGGAGGAGGTGTCCTTTTATAAGGGAGAAGAGGGGCACCTTAGGAATATCTCAAAATATTATTTTATATTAAAGTCAAAATCGGTTTATAATGGCTCCAAAGGGTCTTATTTCGAAGATAAGGTGGGGATGGGTCGCAATACTATCAACCAATAGTATTTAGACAAGTTTAGGGTGTTATTTTAACCTTATCAATTAGATTTAACTCTAAGTTAAATAATTTAACTTTTACCGTGTCTTTTTGTTTTCTTTCACTATATGGTTAATAAACTTACTATAAAATGCCCAAAGAACCCCAAATTTTTTATTATTAATATATATATCTTTATCTA
Source organism: Viscum album (assembly GCA_963277665.1). NCBI lineage: Eukaryota > Viridiplantae > Streptophyta > Magnoliopsida > Santalales > Viscaceae > Viscum > Viscum album. The sequence goes on from OY728159.1 coordinate 34,058,613, forward strand.
AGTCATTTGGCCGATCCTTAGATTTTTAGGAATACAATAATAATTAATAATATAATATTTGACTTAAAAACTATTTTGTGTCAATTTTGACACTATTTGATATATGATTTTTGTGAAAGTCATAACAGAATTATATGTTCGATCCAAGTTGATTACATCAACATTAATATATCATAGTAACCTATAAAATTAGTGGAATTCATAAAAAGTCTTAAATTACATTTATGTTGGTATTTATATTATCAATTATGTCAATATTTCATTAATAAGATAATTACTGCATCATCTTTGTGTCATAAATATATTATATTATGTGATGTCTAAAAATTACAAATAAAATACCATCATGTAGGAAATCGTTTTAGATTTCTAATGAATATTTACAATCGAATTTATCTTATGTATAACCCCATATTAAAAATGATTTAGTAAATAAACTTTGATTTTAACTCTTTTTACTCTTCTTTGAATTAATTAATAATAAATGTCCTAATCTAATCCAAGTGGGCCTAAATGGTCATATTATATTCATAAGGTTGTTTTTGGCCGAATTACATGTATCCAATAGAATTAGGACATGTGTTAGGGTAATAGTGATATCATATTTACCCTTAGTTACCCTATTTACTATTAACCGTGGTAAAAAAAAGTAAAAAGTTACTATTCACCAAAAATTATTTTCATCTCATTGAACCACATTTTAGTCCTTGATATTAACCGTGTCTGTCGGATTTTCGAAATTCCATTCACAGATGCAGTAAAATTATGTTTTATGAAAAATTCAGTTTTTTAACTACCACTTAGTAGTTTCACTATTCATCAAAAATTGATATTTTTCAGAACAATGCAAAAATTTCATCCTAAGCTATATTTCATTTTCCGAATTCAAAAATGAATTCTATTTTACCAAATTCATAACATAGAAGTTGCATTAATTAATTTTATAATTAAATCCCGCTGTTAAAACAAATAGCGTGTTTTTAAGAAACAATATCTATCAAAAGATTGACACTTGTTTATGTCTAGTTTAAATGTGAAATTACATCCAATGACCAACATTGTATTAAATTGTAAAAATATATTCTAAATATACTTTAAAACCACTCAAATTAATAATTTATAACTATTAATTATTTTGATTAAAAAAGTTTTTTTTAATTATAATTTTGTAATTTTCACTATTCATCAGAATATGAAAGTTATCCGAAAAGTACCAAAATTTCACCTTAGGCTAAATTCGATACTCCGAATCCAAAAATGAAATCCATTTTGAAAAATAAAATTTACAAAATTTCAAAAAGTGGTTATTACTATTCATAACGGCTAGTTTTAGTAATATTTTAATAGCATATCGCTGTTTAGTGAAACTCGTTATTGCGTACTACACACGCTATCGAGGAAGGTCGTGATTGCGTGTAATGCAAGGCAAGTCAAGGATGCGTGTTGTGCAAGCTCCTTTTGGTGTAGCGTACAACACAAGACATTAGTGAAAAAAATATTTTTCATAAAATCTTGGGCTGTTACATTGTAGATACTCTATCCATCTTATTTGTCTCATTTTCAAATCACATTGTGATAAAACATGTTTCAAACTCAAATGATTTTTAATCATAGTGAATGTCTCACTAAATAGACAATAAAACAGTGTCTTCAGAGCATTAACTATGGATGATAACAAAAATTCAAGTGTTGGTTAGTTCTTATGATGAATATTTATCTATCTTGGGCCATAATAAACAACCTAATATCCCTTCATGAGAATATATCCCAACCTTCACCCCGATGAATCACAATACACCACTTACCATTATCCTGATTCTTATAAAATCCTGATTGGTGTGGATTTAGTCAAACATTCACCTCATAAATAGTCTTCTGACATTCATCATTCTAATGGAATTTGACATTATTATATATCAATACTATCATTGGTGAATCTAGTTATGAAAAATCATAAACAAAGCATTTGTAAAAACCATATATGATTAGTAAACTACATATCTCAAATACATCTTATGATAGATTCTAAGAGATAACAATCTCTATCTTTTCTATATCCAAAAAATCAATTTTTTAGAGATTATTTGAAAATAAAATGTACCTAGTATATCAAAAAAACACACATTGATATTTTTTCCAATAATCAATGATCCCACAATATTTCCATGATTATCTCCATGTGTTTATAATGATCAAACATTGTCCTTGAATACATAAATATTTCATCCACAAACACCACCGTAAGGAATCTATCTACATATTAAATATCTGATTGATTATTTCTATTAATTATTCTGGTAAATTATTATGACCAAGAGGAATAAAAATATATTGATAATGGACATATCTACTATTAAAAGATATTTTCATAATATAATACCTGTGAACTCACAATTGGAGATATTTAGATCAGAAGTCAATTTTGGGGGACCACTAAGCTCCACTCAATTGATAAAATAGATCATTATTTTACGAGGGTGGATATTGATTCCTTATCCTACCTTGAATAATATTATAATAATCCACAGACAACAGAGAGGTTACATTGGTCTCTTTATCAAACAAGATCAGTTCTGACCACATAGACGTGCTCGACCAAACAAACCCTTTTATTTTTATACCTTTCAACTACACATTCTATTCCAATAATTCATTTTGTTTCTTCAAGTAATATGTATAATAAATAGTACTGGCCCTTTTTTGAATTTCAATCATAAACTAAATATATCATAATGGTGTCACCCCATAGATATTTTGGGAAAAAACATCATGAATTCGATCAAAAAATACTGATAAACTATTATTTTCACTCACTTATACCTATTCCAAGGAACAATAAACTAACTAGTTTGATATTTTTCATACTACTAGTTCCAAAAATCCAATTTCTCCAACCATTACCTTATAGTATCCCAGAAAGAGATGTTAGACCCTATCATCAATCGTTAAACAAACATCTCTAGTTTAACAATGAATGCGAGCCTTTAACATTTTCAACCAACACATACACTAGATTATATCATCGACATCCTTCATTGGCACAGTGAAATTAAATTTTTTTCTTAGATCCATCAAAAGATATAGAACATGATCTACACAAAATGGCTCGATAGTCTATTTGACCAAGAGGTGCTTACATTTTTAACATTGAAGGAATCATCTGATATTTTAGACCTAAAAATCAATAGAATGAAAAGAACTAATGGAATGTGATGCACCCATATCAGAAAAAACACGAATAAGGGATGAATTAAAAATAATAATTCTTATCACCATTGATGGTCTAGAATAATCATCCATAATAACCTTCTCACATCCATATAATTTATTTCTCTCCACACATTGTTCCTTGTTTACCTATTTTGATTTTCCATACTAAGTAGTTATGGAATTCCTAGAATCTCCATGGACAGTTATGTTCTTCTGAAAATATGTATTCTATTTTCCATTCCCAATTGAAGCATAGTACATCTCTGATACGTGAGAAGTGTCTCGAACAACTAATGTTGGAGTGATGTAAAAGAATTGTTAAAGATTCCCCATCCAACTGAAATTATGGTATGTTATTGGTGGTGTTGTAGACTATCACATCATGTGGTCAAATGAACCACATTGAAAACATCCAGGTAGGATAGATGGTTTTGGAAATTATTTACTAATCCATCCATTTGATTCTGATACATACTCCTACATTGTAAATATGTGTCCTTTTGTCTCTTTCTCCCAACATTATATTTCCCACCATTTCCTATAGGAATCCACAAGTTTCATCCTCCCATTTCTCCTGATATTTTCATTTCTAACATTGTTTCTCAATTTACCATCTCTATATAATCCATAATATATAGTACCACAATCTTCATGCGAATATCCTACCTCATCCTTGATTCTAAGTTATGATCCTTTAAGAATACACTAGTAGTAACATCATGTGAAAAATCCTTAAATTCATGAATTTAGTTGTGTAATATGGAATAAAAATACATTACTACATCAAGATAGATAATTCTATCATTTATCATATTTTGAACATTTATGTATAGAATATATTTTTCATCATCTCTTCAAAATTCATCCATGAAATTCCCTAGCCTAATTTATCTTGAACAACTACATAGCACCATTGGCATGAAATATCCTCCAGCATATATGTCTCCAGTTCGACTTGTATCTCAGATAGTGTGATAAATAAATAAATGATATGATTCATCCAATTCAATCACTCATTTGTTGTATATAATTCCAAATCACCCCATGTGGTGAGTGGATTTTGGTTCTGTAACTTGATTGAGTGATCCACCAGCTTTGATTTATCATGATGGTTCCCACTATCCATAGAAAAAATGGCTTGGATAATACACTGAACTAGTTTTTTATTTACCTATGTCTCATGTGTAAACACATTCTTATTAAATTTTTCTAGTTGGTTCATATGATGCATATTAGGTGACATTTTCTATAAATATAAAAAATTACATATGTCTCACTCTCATATAAATGAAGGATTTTCAATTTCAAATTAATCAAATCATACTATCACATCATTTCTTTCCAAAACTCAAAATTTTAGTGCTCTACCAAATTTTAATGTTCCATATTGATTTCAAAAATAATCTAATCTCAAAATACCACAATCCTGACATTTTCAAAATATAACATTTGAGAGTTATTTCAACAATTTTCAAAAATAAATTATTTTATAACAAATCATAAATCCTGATTGAAAATGAAATATTCAATCATAGTTGGAATTCATTTCTATAATTCATGAAATTCTCATATCATTGGATAAATCCATGAAAATGAAAATGAAAATCCTATAATTGTATCCAAAACACTTATATACCCAACTCTCTATTAACTTAAATTCCATACATTAGAAGATGAGATATTTGTTTTTATGCTCCATATCTCATCTCTGGACAATCCAACTCTTGTATACCATCCCAACTCATGGAATAAACCAGAATATATTTCAACTCTAAGAGTGACATAAATGAAAACAAATTTTTACAAAACAAAATATATTTTGGAGAACGGATAATGATACCACATCTAATATCCTACCATCCAAAATATCAAGAGGTGGAATGAGGATATTATTTGGACTTATGAAAAATCCACAAGACTCTAAATGCTGGAAATAAATGGGAAGGGATTTAATAAAATTGGGGTATGATTTTCCATTTCATAATATAGAAATCTAACCAAACATACCATAACCAAATAACTAATACATGATGTGTGATAACAATGAAAAACGTTTGAAGGTAATTCCATTGATATAAAAATAACACTACAACTAATTACCACTACAGAACAATACCAATATCAACGTACATAGTATAATAAAAAACAAACATTACAAAAATACTTAAAGGTATCAACTCTAAGATCCAACAATCTCTATTCTCCAACTCCACAAAATTGCACAAGTTTGAATAATCACCACAAAAGAAGGAAGATACTTTAACTTTTCCAATGTCAAAATTAATGATATTTTCAAAATCACCAATGTTCCAATGTATGAGTGAGTAATGAATAACATTAGGATTCCCCCAATTATTTCACTACTCATTCCAATAGGATTGAACATTTTTTAACATTTATATAAAAAAATTATCTAAAACTATTTAAATGAATTTATCACATACAAAATTTCAATATAAAATTAGTTTCTGAACAAAATAAAATTTTCAATGCAATGAAAACAAAAATTACATTTAAAACATTTCATAAATTTAATATTGATCATAACTAATTCCATTCCACGTATCTGCATATCCAACCTTGCATGCGACATGAATATCCCAATAATCATGAGTTGCAAGTCATACTTTTAATAAGACATTACTTAATGAACCTATTTTTAGGGAGAAAGTCCTAACCCTTATCTATCCCACTAATTATGGGGGAGACTTCATAACATTATATTTATTGAATTTACATGAACACATACAACCATTAGGATAAAAACCAATAACTAAACACCCCTTTAAACCATATCAATAAAACCATACTTGTATTTAATATTATTAAAACAAACAATTTCACTAAATTTTTTTTATTGAAAACACATTTTGATGCATCGAAACACACAATAATTTTATATTCAACATTTTAAAATAATTTATCAATGAACTTTGCACTATAATTCCACAATTACACAAAATCCACAAACCATCACTAAAGAATGTTTCTACCTTGATTTTCACAAAAATCACAAAAATAAAATTATGTCAATTAATCAAATTAAAATATACCATCGTGTTATAGATATATGAGTCAACTGTGAATCTACATACCTAATTTTTTTAGAAGAACAAGAAACAGTATGAAAACTCTCATGAAACTGGATAGAAACACCAAAAACGGAACTTCGATCTCTTCCCCTAACATAAAAAAATTCAAATTTAATATTATTTTTCATTAATTAACTGATATATATCCACAATGAAGGAATATCTTTGAAACCAATATAGAGGGATAATTAAATATAATGAATTCCAAAAAAATTTACCATAAATGATGACTTACTACAAGTTTTGGGCTTCAACGCACTAGCAAACACATTTACATCACATCCAAATAAATGGAAAAGTGTTTCCTAGACTTATATAAGGTTAATATTGATTATTGTTCATTTTTTTAAAAAATGAATGTTCAAAACCCAATAGTGGACTAGATCCACCTTTTGGGGATCTAGTTTTTTCAACCATGGATGGGGAGTTTCGTGGTTAGACAAACTATTCTCTTAATATTCGCTAGATTCTGTCTCTAGGGGAACCTCACATGGTTGGCCTATATGGTTTGAAAAACCATGTTCCATCCATGAAAAATCTCTTTTTCCCACTACACACATTTTCTATTCGGTGGCCACATGGTTTGAATTAATCTTGTGGCTACCCATGCATAGTCTTCATAGCCCATATATCGTTATAAAAGCCCACCTTTTTATCACATAAACATTAATTACATTATAAAAAACTGAGGATCGTTAATGTTTAGTGTCTTGGAAACCATGACTTATTACATGAGCAAAAAACATTTTCTTAAACACTTGAAAGGCTTCTTCATTTGTTCATCCTATGTTCATTACGATATCTCATAACCAGGGATAATACATCAAAGGAAAGGGTGAGAAAAATGCCCAGTAAGGGAAACAAGGGAGAAATTTTACATGAGAACTTGAGATACATCAGTAAAGTCATGAAAAAGAACTTTAAGGCGTGAGAATTGAAATGATGATTCATATCATAATAAAAATAACGTATTTCATAACTTGAAGATGTGGCTACAACATTTATCATAGACAATCATGAACATATCACCAAGTTCCATCCCAAAGGTTTCATTTGAAAATTTCAAAGGTTAACCTCAAGGAATCATTAAAATTGTAATCTTTAGTGGTTACATAATTAGCCAATGCAATGAGGCGCTATCAGGGAACACCCCTAAATTTGTAATCTCTAGTGGTTACATCATTACCCAATGCATTGGAACACTATCAGGGAACACCCTTAAATTTTTCTTTGTTTCCATGTGAGCCACATTTATAATCATCAATCATTTCATAAATAACCCATCTATCATAAAAGAAATGGTTTTCATTTCATAGTGATAACATTTTAAAAACTGCTTTAAAGACGTGATCTTTATGTCACTTTAAACCCACTGAAAAGAAAAGCAGGTCTCATGTATGTAAATCACAGAATTTAAAACAGAACCTTTTGATACAAATGTGAATACCCCTATAGAATAAATAGGTTTGAGTAGTCAATTAATAAAATAAATGAATTTGAGAAAAATAGAGAGACATTTTGAGATGAAAATTCTACTGCATAACGACTATGTTACAGGGTTTTAGAGAAATTTGAAAAGAGAGGGGACATGGGTCACCCACTCATAAATGATCTATCAAATAGTATAGGGATAGAATATAAACTATATGAATCATGGTAATGAAATTTTAATGACATACCATCTGAAATAAAAACATGGAAGGAAGACGAATATAAAATTTCTCTTAAGAAAATTCGGCCGCCTAACGACGTCACTTAAACATCAATAAAAATGAATTGACAAGATAAAATATGGTCTCTAATCATATGAACAAAATAGATCAGTACGATAGATATAGATATCATACCGCATCACAATAAAAAGGAACTTGAAATACTTGACATGAAAATAGAACTTGAAAATGAGAAGGGTTAAAGAATCCCTTAAAAATTCAGCAGCCTAACGGCGTCACTTAAACTTCAATAAAAATGAATTGACGAGATCAAATATGGTCTCTAATCATTTGAAAATAAATGATAAGTATTATAGATATATATATAATTCCACAACATAATAAAAATTAACTTTAAAGACTTGACAAGAAAATAGAACATGAAAATGAGAAGGGTGAAAGAATCTCTTAAACATTTGGCAGCATAACGGCGCCACTTATACATTCATAAAACAAAATGATGAGAGAAAGAGGGGGCCTCTCATCATATGAAGATGAAAATGATAGTAGGATGAATATTACAGAACATCCCCAACATAAGAACATGGAGCATAAATGAAATGACATAAAAGAGAGTACTCGGAAAGAAAGAGGGAGGTAGGATCCCTTACCTTAAAACGTACTCTTAAAACTAAATGGTTGGGACTTTGAGGGATTTGGGGATCCTTGGGAGGACTCATTGGGAGGTAAGGAGACCATAACTTCGTTGAAGATGATTTATGAATCTAATGGATGAGAGGATGGCTTGGTATTTACAGGGAAAGTGAGGGGACAAGGCATTAATGGACAAGGGACACCTCATTGGTGGTATTGGAAAAACCATGGGCTTTCCCATGGCATTTTTCCATGGAATTGGCAACATGAGACACCTAATACATTATATTACTATTAATAAGTCCATGATATGGTTATATACTTAATACATCATTTAATGATGTCATTAAACACCCATAACTTAAAAACAATATTTTCACTATTCATCGAAAATTCAACTTTGTCAGAAAAATCCCAAAATTTCACCTTAAACAAACATCGATGCTCTGATTTCAAAAATGAAGTCCATTTTATAAAAATAATTTTCTAAATATTTTTAATTTAATTTTTAAATAAATACACTATTCACCGAAAATTCATCTTTTTTCAGAAAAATCCCCAAAAATTACCTTAACATAATATCGATGATCCGAGTTCAAAAATAAAGTCCATTTTATAAAAATACTTTCCTAATTATTTTTAATTTAATTTTTAATTAAAACACTATTAACCTGAAAAAACTAATACTTGACTAATAATTTATGAAACCGTTATTTAACGATTTTATTGAATCACGTTACTTAATCAAGGTGCCTATATTATATTAATACTTTCTTTAAGTTAAAGTACTAATCCATATGGTCACATTACTAATCCTAAGCATAAAATCACTATTCAGAATTTACTATTCATTAAAAATCATGTTGATCTTATTAGACTCTAAATTTCGTAATGACCATAATTGTAGAGCACCATTTTTTGAAAATCATTACACAGTTTTAATTATTTAATGTTTACATAAACATTTTTAAAATATAATTTTATTAAAATTCATCAAAAATATGCATACTATATTTATCTAGACATTTGAAAATTCACAAACATCATAATAAGAAGAAATAAATTTTTTTATTTAAGTCAAAGGATTATGGTCTCCTTATATAGACCCTTATAACCCCAGCATAGGGCATAAGTTTAAGGTGTACTATGGTGAGAGAATCTGAGGGCTCCTCGGCCAGCATCGCACGAGTAGTAATTTCTATCATTTTGAACTTCCCGCAAAAGAGATTCGTTCTAGCTTCACACGATGAAGTTCGGCTTGTGTTTGGTCTAGAGAAAAGCCCAGTGGTGCTACCTCATTCCCAAGTTCTGTTAGATGGGTTTCGATCGGTCCAAGACTACTGGATGAGGCCAGTGAATCTTCTTTCTATATTAATTATCCAAGGTCCCTTGTATTTAGAGACAATAAACGAAACATTAAATTTCCAACGGTCATATTGACTATCAATCTTATAAGAGTAAAAACACAACAGTCTAATTTTAATTATACTCATTTTATTGCATGAAAAAAGTTTTGTTGAGTATTAAAAATAAAATAACGCACAAAATTAGGATATAAGATTTATTCAAAATTTCAGGTTGTTACACTCGTGGTGCATGATATTATTTAGGTGTTACCTGGTTTACACAAATTCTTCTCAAACCATGTACATTAATAGAAGACATAAAAACATTATAAAATTTTCCCAACCCTCCCATACTTCATCAAAACACATTATATAGATAAAAATAATAAATAAAGGGTTACTTACTTAAAAATGGGGGTGCTATAAGGGATGTATAATACATAGATTATTTTATCAACCTCAAACTCATAAACCCATGAAGACAACTATAAAAATTATATAGATAATACATGGAGACATAAATGAAACTATGTTTAACATAATACATTGATGTTTCATGATTCTTATAACCATAAAAATATTTCAAAAAATACCACTACATAATAATGATTAAATATCAATACATAAAGACTTTAACCATATAAATTCATTCTTAAACCATAAATTTATTTTAGTTATCTTATTAATTAATAATTTATTCCTTTTATATTTCATTTTTAGTCTTTTCATTGTTAATGGAAAAAATTTACTCAGAAAGACTTGATGATACTCATAATGATATTTTCCACATGGACACAGATTTTAGTAATTCAAATAGATTTGAAATTTAATATTTTAATCCATTATTTACACCATAGGGGGACCAATATTCCTATAAATGACATTATCTTAACAATTCATTTTTCCATGGAAACGTATTACATTTCCCCTTCATCTCCCCATAAAAAACATATCATTAATTTTTTAAATTCCCATGATTTCATATTCCTACATTTTTGTCATATATTAAATAGAAAGTTTTATCCACCATAGTCTCCACAACACAAGATCTCAATTAAATATTTCCTTCTCTTATTTAGGTAATATGGGATTTTGTTATGGAATGTGAACTTAATCATATATCATGATAAGTAAAAGGGATCAGTCATTATTTCATTGAATTGACCCATCATACCATTTAGTTTCTCATAAAAACATTATCTATCACATTTAGTGTTAAAACTGTGCCTAAATTTTCCCACTATTTACAAAAACTAATAATCATATTGTGGGAAATAATAATCATAGTGGGAAACAACATAATCATGAAAAAAATATTATAGTATTTCTAAATCAAGATCCTTTCATTTTAATTTATCACACCTTAGGCATAACATAGGACATTCATTATCGTTATTAAAATCCTTTATGATGGTTCATAAAGAGTGAAGTGCCCAGATCAGTGTGAATCACTGAGAGGGGGAGGGGGTGAATCAGTGATCCCTTAAAACTTTTTACTAATTGATTCTTAATAAATTAAACCTCTATGGATGGTTAAAGCCTCGATCCACTCTTCTTGTATCTCTCAACCTTTCCCGAATGATGGAGTAATGAAAAGGCACATGACACAAGGATTTACAAGGTTCGGCACCAAAGGCCTACATCCTTGCCATGATCTCCCAGCATGGATTATCCCATTATAATCTGTTAGTATTACAATGGTCGATACAGAGTCCCACTGTATCTCTCCTGAGTCCCACAGGAGGGTCTTTATACTGCGTCCCACAGTGTTACCAGAGTCCCACTGGCCTGCTCCAGTATCCCACTGAAGACTTCCTCTCCCTGAGTCCCACATGGTCTTCTCTTGGCTCCTCTAGTTGCACGAGTATCTCTTCTTCACTTTAAGCTTCTTCAAGTATCCTCAGCAGTCTGGGATAAAGACTGCTGGCCTTGCTCTGTACCTCTGATCACTTGAGTTGATCATGTCTTCTCGTCTTGCTCAGGATTTATCTCCTTCTTCTAAGGATGACCTGGCCTCTCTCCAAATACTGAATACTCAGACAACTGATATCTTAAACTTCAGTCTGGTCCAGTCTCACTTCAAATCATCTTCATGCACTGAGTTCATGGCAACTCTTCTTCCTCATGCACTGACTGCATGGCCTTCTCAATACTTCAATATCTTCTATCTTGGACAACTCAATTGCACACCACTGATTTGACTCTGTTCACGTGTGCGCGTGCATGCATGCATGCATGCACTCCCCTCTTTCTTATCTTGGTGTGATAAACCCACAAAGGGTGTATTCTTATTAAGCACACACACCTTCTCAAACTTCACACACTTTATTCTTTTTGATTACACACTTAAATGTGTGTTCTAATTTAGTGTGGGTCTTGTTCTTCTTCTAAGTGTGCACAACCACTTTGCACAAACTTAGGCTTCGGCCTCTTCTTGTTTAGTTCATGTATGCACAAACAATTTTCACACACAATAGCTTGGCCTTCACTTCTTCTTGCACATAAATGGCTACAGCCAACTTCTTGTTCACTATGCACACACGCTGTCCACGGCGAGGGTGTTTTCTCCTTTTAGCACACAACACTTCCCGTGGGTGTTTCCTCTTCTACACCGCACAGGGTGCAAGCCGCGCAAGCCGCCGACGAACCAGGCGTCCTCCGAGCTTCACAATTGAAGTTCTGGCAATTGCTAAGGCAAAAGGGAAGAAGAAGATTTCACATGAAGATGTATTGAGATCCACACCAGCAAAATCATCATTGCAGATCAAATGTGCAAGTGTGAAGAATGGTGAAAATGGGACATCCCGGTTGAGAGAATCTTCTCAACCTTGTTGTTCACATTGATGAACCATGGAGGTTCCATCTTATTCCCTTATACTATTGGTATTTACATGTGCTGACATTGCAGGGAATTGAAGATGATGATCATTCTCAACTGGAGGATGGTTTGGATAGAATGGAGTGCACCCCTTGAGGGGGAGCCAATATGGAGAAGATGATGTTCTGAAATTAATATCATCTTGAGAAAGTAGATGAAAGGGGGAGCTTTATCTTTTCACCTGAACATTCTAATGTGTTTTGTGAAGTATGTGCAGGATTCAGCAATTCATTGAATATCTGAGAAAATTCAACCCCTAAGAATGATCTCACATGTATTGTGAATGTTGGACAGCATTGAGTTCCTTGGTTACATCACTCTTGTTTTCTACACCGGGTTAGCCCAAGTAGACTAAGAGATGATTTACTAAAGGTTCATTGCTAAAGAGAACATGTGACATCATCCCTCTCTTAGTGGTTTTCAAGAAGATGCTATTCGAAGGGAGGAAGAGATATTTTGGAAGAGAACCACACCACACCTTTGCATTTGATTGCCAATAAGGGGGAGAAAATATTGGCACACATATTGACCCATTCATATGTGCAGAAGGAGTGTATTGACAACAAATACAAAGGGGGAGATTGAAATGCACTATGTTGCATTTGTTGTCAATGAGGTATGTTGTTGTCAAGGAATTAATGGATAGATGTCAAGGAGTTTCAATATGTGAATGACAAAGGATGTGATGGTGTTGGTGAGGACAAGAGAATGGCCATGGTACTAAGATGCATGTCACTTAGGAGATTCACTAAGTGACATAGGATGTTGTGGTTGAAACATTCTCTATGGATATCTGACGATTGTTGAGCTGTTCTTTAAGTTCATAGAACTTGTATCCTGATGATACAAAGTCATAACAATGTTAGAAGACCATGCATTGTATTGACAATGCATGAGGAGATGAAAGCTGATCCATCCACAACTACTAAGTGGATGATGTGGATTAATGAAGACCATGCACTATCTCTTAGTGCATGATGAATTGAAGAAGATCCAACTTGATCTCTGATTAGATCAATGAAGAACATTGAAGAATTTATGTGATTCAGAAGCTCGGTTGATGATGAACCTTCGGGAATTCCATTCCTAAGTGACGATCAAATGTTTAAGAGGAATGAAGGAATTCTTAAGAAGAAGAAGAATAGAGATGGGAAGAAGAATGGCTTGGAGTGGCATTTGGCATTTTCACTTGGTTACTTTGTTTTTATACAAAGTCCTAAGTGTTTTACTTAGTAAAAAGTTGCCACCAAGGAAGGCCAGCCGAGGGGTCATCACCCAAGGCTCATGTGGGACACAAGGTCACCACGCCCATGGGGAACCCTCAGGCCAAGGCAGCATGTCCCTGAGGAAGAAGGGTCGGGGCCGTGTATTAGCCCCGAGGGCACGCGGTGGTGAAGCCCGCGCACCAGAGGATGCATAGTGGGTGCTAGGAGCGCGCCCGCAGAGGCGAGAGTGAGCGCAGAGCGCGCCCGCAGGGAGAACACGGTGCGGGGCGGCACCGGGAGGAGGGATGTTCAATTGCTGAGTGGAAGGAAGCGGTACTTTGATAAACCGCGGAAAAACAGGAGCCCGTTTCGATATGGGATCAGGATTTTCGGCAGGGATCTAATCCTGGCCGTCCGAGCCATCGCGCGCTTTATCCACGCCGCATGATCCATCTCCGCGGCGATGATCTAATCCTGGCCGTCGCGCATCATTTAAATGAAGATCTGACGGCTCCCAGCTCGTCTCCTTCGTTGAGCTCACCCGAGGCCACCCGCGAGCCGCCGACAAACCAGGCGTCCTCCGAGCTTCACAATTGGAGTTCTCGGCCACCATTGTTTGATCTAAAGACACCAATGAGCTCGTCTCTCCCTTATGAACACATCCATGCGTAGAAATGGGCATGCATGCTAGTAATGAAGATATTCGTGTTCGGCCGAGGCAAGAGAATCTGCCGAGGCTATGAATGGTTTATGATTTTCATGGGCAGTGCTTCAAGAAGGTCGTGCATGCGTTCTAAGTCGCATGCACATGAAGAAAGGGCAAATAAAAGAACCCGCATTTGAACAGAGAGGAAATCAAGATTTTGAAGATTATGAAGATCCAAAATCTTCGGGAGATCAAATATTTCTCACGCGGATGCACCACCTCACCACTGCCTATAAAAAGAGAGGCTGAGCTCTCGTTTTTGCTTGCTGAAGTTCTGTTGAAAACCCGAAGTCCCGCGTGTGCTCTGCCTCGCGAAGTCGAAGACCCGCACAATTATATTTCCGCGACTGAGTTCCTTGCGCGCAACACCTTTCCGCGACAAGAAGAAGGGGACCCTGCGCGCTAATCTTTGCGCAGCAGGAAGTACCCAGGGCCGCAGCACTTTGCGTGCCCGTGGTTGAAGCCCGAGGGCTTGCGCGCCCCGCGGCTTGGTACCTTGCACGACTGCGGCTAAAGATCCTTGCACGGCTGCCTTGGCCGGAGGGTTCCCCATGGGCGTGGTGACATTGAGTCCCACATGAGCCATGGGTGATGACCCCTTGGCTGGCCTTCCTTGGTGGCAACTTTTTGCTAAGTAAAACACTTAGGACTTTGTATTAAAAAAAAGTAACCAAGTGAAAATTCCAAATGCCACTCCAAGCCATTCTTCTTCCCATCTCTATTCTTCTTCTTCTTAAGAATTCCTTCATTCCTCTTAAACATTTGATCGTCACTTAGGAATGGAAATCCCGAAGGTTCTTCATCAACCGAGCTTCTGAATCACATAAATTCTTCAATGTTCTTCATTGATCTAATCAGAGATCAAGTTGGATCTTCTTCAATTCATCATGCACTAAGAGATAGTGCATGGTCTTCATTAATCCACATCATCCACTTAGTAGTTGTGAATGAATCAGCTTTCATCTCCTCATGCATTGTCAATACAATGCATGGTCTTCTAACATTGTTATGACTTTGTATCATCAGGATACAAGTTCTATGAACATAAAGAACAACTCAACAATCGTCAGATATCCATAGAGAATGTTTCAACCACAACATCCTATGTCACTTAGTGAATCTACTAAGTGACATGCATCTTAGTACCATGGCCATTCTCTTGTCCTCACCAACACCATCACATCCTTTGTCATTCACATATTGAAACTCCTTGACATCCATCCATTAATTCCTTGACAACAACATACCTCATTGACAACAAATGCAACATAGTGCATTTCAAAGAGAATATAAATTATCCAAATCACATCTCTTGAGAGTTTCAAACAAGGTCTGTTGTATGGCCTATTATCGTGTATTGTTTAATGAACAATACAATCGCATCACAAATTTTTTTAATGTAATTAAATATAGGTTCATTTGTTCTACAACCAAATCTACATATAGTATCTTGAATGGTATATATTTACTTGTAAACCACATAACCTCTTCTATAAAAAACCTTTTAATTGTTATCTAATAAATTGAATCATCTTAATTGTTTTGAAAAAATGTTTCTCAATGATGTTTTCAAATTTTAACTAAAATTATCATATGATATCTAATATAATAATCCCTGATTTTTATTCATATATATTACAAAATTTTAGATGAATATTAGTTGCATTATAGAATCACATATCTGAGGATCTCATGTTATGGTGCCTTTAGAAACATGGACAAATTATCAAGTCTTTTATACACGTTCCACATCATCTCTCACATGTTTTTTAAATACTAGAAAAATTATTAGGAATATATCAAGTAATACCTCAAATCATAATCTAGGGAAAATAAAAATAATAAAGGGTGTTCTTAGATTCCCATTAAGAGTAAACAAGGGATATACAGAAACATAACATGAGAATAAGGGAGTGAGGACATGAGAATTTAATTTTCGAAGTATACTATGAATATCTAATATCATTATCATGATTCCTGAAATAATGGTTTATTGTTCATAAGAAATAAATAAAACAGAAATCAAAGAACATAATCTGTGAGATCCTAACATCCTCACTAGACAAAACATTTCCAAAAAAACACAACAATATAAAACAATTTTTCATGTCCACAAACCCATATATTCATAACATGTTATGATTAGATTAATCACATATATAATTACTTTAGGTATGGGATAACTTCATGTGTACACTATTTTTAGGATTTAGACAACCAACCATGTTCTATATGAGATAAATGTACATTAATCATTACCCAAGGACTTGGATAGGGCATAGGTCTCACACATCACATAATGTATACATTTTTTCAACAATATTATAAATCAATAATTATATCAAAGCCTCATAAATGAAATTGTTTTCATAAATTTTTGATAATATCAGACACCATAATAAAAATATGGGTTACATAATTTTTTTTTCATAAAAAATATAAACCAACAATAAAAATACAACGAATTGTATCATTGGATCATATCCCTATTAAAACATATTTAACATCAAAGTATTTCTTCTAATATGGATAGTGATATTTAAAAGAAAGAAGAAACATTTCTGGTAGAACATATACTTTATTTGAATATTACTTTTAAAAAAATTCATAAAATAACAAGAAATAATTTTCTTTTTAAATATAAATTGAAATTTATAACTTATTCTTTAAAACATTGAGTGATCATGATGATGGGAAATGATGTAAATGTTAAAAGAAATATTCCATTTCCATTTTTAGAAAAATACAAATATGGATTCTTTTGAAATCATCAAGAATATTCGTTTTAAAAAACACTAATCAATCAAAAAATGGTTGAAATTACATTAAATGATACCAGATGAATATTAACACCTTATTTATTTTTTTATACAACATGGATATGAATGAAAAATGGATTTTGGAATGAAGAGATACATGTAGTTTTTGTTCTTAAAAAATACTTTTTTTGAATCATGCGTACATAAAGTGAATAAAATGAATGGAAAATTTATTAAATAGATATAATAATAAGATATTAAATTTTATGAGTTTCCTGATATATATATATCATATGATTTTATCATTATACTTCTAAGCATAATCAATCATAATAATTGTTGAGAATATGTTAAAAAAAATGTGTAACTTTGTTAACATTTATTTGTTATCCCCATGATGAAATAACAATAGATAAAACATAAAATATTGGAATAATAAAAATATTTATGATATTATATGTCAATGAGTATGTATATACACTACATAAACGAAGATAGTTTCATAAAACATGTTCCAAAGCATACAAATGGTTGAGAAAATCCCATACCAATTTGGTAATGCATTAAATAACAACATACAAGAAATAATAATTTAAAATGAATTATTAAATATCATAAAATAAGTATATTCATGATATTACATTTTAAATTGGAATTATAAACAACACACAAAAAACTCAAGTAGTGAATTTTGTATAAGTATCCTTGAAATAATAATGATACAATAAATTCATATCATTATGTCCCAAATAACTTTTTACGCATTCAAACTGCATATGTAATAAATATATGTTTGATATAAATCTATTTAAAATAATAAATATATATATATATATATATCAATCCACATATGGTATACATATGACAAATTTTGTTCACATTTATCAGTAATTCTCTTTTGAAAACATTTTGATGACAATAACTGCTTTGTTTTTCTTGTATGTATTGATTTTTAGTTTTCAATAATAATTATTTTATCATGTTCACATAAAATATATAATATTATAAATTAAACAAATATCATGTATATATAATAATTATATATGTATTTATAATAATCCAGAAAATTTTGACATTGAAAATTAAATACATCATGCATGGAGACAATAGGTCGTACATAGGCATAAACACTGTTTCATTTTATTGAAGGATGAGTAGAAATAAAGGTAAATAATATACTAGCTTTACATAATAATTATATGTATTATATATCATAAATAGTAATTAAAATTACCCTAATTACATTTCATACATTCCATTAGAGGAATGAAAATCATGTCACCTCCCAAGGTGGTAGTTTTCTATACAAAGGAATAATGGTATCGTATCCCAAATTGAATGGAATGTAAGATAGAATATGAAATATCCTAATTACATAATTATATTATTTTAAAAATATCATATATATTAATTTTATATATCCTTACTACTATCTAATTAAAATGTAAATGAAAAACACATCACATTGGTTCGCTTGGCTGTAGTCCGCCAAACAAATTAGCGATATTGTGGTTTTCTAATGAGTTCATAGGAATGATAGTTAATGTGATATTATAATAAAATATGAATAAAAATATTATCATTATAATATATAAAATTTCCATTATAATATCTATCCATGAGAGGTGGTGATGGAAAATAAATACATTAGTTCAAAAAGTAGTAGTCTGTCAAACACATAATGAATAGTTTTATTTTCAATTTTAACGACGTGGACATGGATTGATGTTTTAAATCATTATAAAATATCAACGTGTATGGTAGATATTGGTCTTATTATACCAATATTGTTTAATATAATAATTTATTGAGTTATAAGAAGAAGTAAAACTAAAACACATAGTTTAAAACATTGCCTCTTTTGGATACAACCTCTTTAGTATCAACCTAATGAGTTATAATATTGTTTTTCTGATATAAAAAATTACTCAATGATTTGGGGAGGGATGTAAGGAAGATATTTTTTTAGTATATGTATGAAATAAATTATTTTGGATCTGTAAATATGGGATGATATGGGTTGTCCAATTGTTAGTTGGGGAGTGGACACATATCATTTTTTTGAAAAGAATATTGTGTACCCATGTTTTTATCAAGAATAACTAAAAACTAATAATTACTGATCCTCAGAGGTTATAAATTCTTAATATATTAATAAAATGGGTTTCGTACTTGTTTCTAGGATATTTTAGAGATTATCCTTTTAGTTCTACCCCAGGTAAACTCGTTTTAAACGTAACCATTATAACTATTTTTTATTGTTTTTATTTTTTATTATGGAAAAATAGATGTTTTAATTATTAAATAATATTAATTATGATCATTCAAAATATCCAACATATTGTTTCTAAATTCCTATCACATAATTAGAAAATGTTATTTTAAAATTATACATGTAGACGCAACAAGAAAATAGTATTCCAAATATAACTTGTTGAAAAGATTAAAATGGTTTTATTTCAATATTAAATAAAAACATTGACTAAAATGAAATAAATTTGATTAATATATACATATAATTGATCAAAATTTACTTTTGAAACCATGTTAACATAATATATATCTTACTCAGAAGATCCTAGTTCTTGACAAAGCAGGAACAAAAAAAATTACTAACGATAACTAAACCATCCAGGTTGGGCATTACATAGGAGTATACAATGATGAGAGTTAACTACCTCATGTATGTCATCATCATCCAGTGGTGTGAAATATTCAGGGGCTCTGATGTACCATATAATGCTTGTTCCCATAATTTACCTTTTTAATATTGCATCTGCCACTTGGTTTGTTTCATGATACACATGCGAAACACTGAGATTTAGATAGTTAGCATTATTAACATATTCAATCCAATAAGGAAGTATTTTTCATGGTACATTCCTGGTCTACACCTTCAAATCCAATACAAAATTTCCGAGTAATATTTGATTCGTATATTGGCCTATTAATGATGGAGAACATGCCTGATTGTAAGCATCATTGCCCATAATTCAACTTCATATGCATTTATAATTCTATTATAACATTGAAAACAAACTTTGAAAAATCCCTGATGTGCTTGGAACATACCTCCACAACCCAAGTGTATGAGACTTCAAAATTACACAACATTCACATTATCATTAATCAAAAAAACAATTTGTAGAATATTTCTAAATGATTCAATAACTATGGACAATTTGGGTCTACAGTCAAATCCTACAATTCAGATGACATGCAATCCGTATCATTTTCGATAAAAAAAATTATTTTAAAAAAATTAATAAATATTCAATCATGTATAATTTTGGAATTCTTATTCTAAAAATTAATTTAATTTTAAAATATAAATTTCATATGTTTGGAAAAAAATAATTTGAAAATATGTGTGAAAAATGCGACATAACTTTATTTTAGAAAAAATACTACTTTAAGCATAAATCATATTTATTTTCATCTCATTCCTAGAAAAAATAGGCTTAATTATAATTATATTATTTAATATATTATTTTTACATATCATTAATATTAATCACCAAATGTTAATTTTTAATATATTGAGTTAGAAAAAAAATTTGGGCATAGAAAAATTTATTATAAAAATATTTCCTTTATCTTCTAATGGGGTTTTCATTTATAATTTTTTGGTCACAAAAAATCATATTTATTTGAAAAATGTATATTTTGATAAATAGGTATATCCTATTCATACCAGGTATTCCAACTACATGTTGTTTAATATCATATTAAATAATAATATTTAAATATCATATCACATTCTATTATAAATAGGTGATGTGTATAACAAAAGCTATAAAATAAGTTAAATTCATCAAATAAATATTACGTAAAATATAAGGGTCTTGAAAAACAAATCTAAAAAAAATTGATGTAGGATGAACATAAAGTTGTATAGGTAGATAATAATGTGTCATATATGAATACATATTAGGATTACCTTGCACTATTATGTGAATTCTATATTTAATTATTATTACTTGATTTTCACAATAACATTTTTGGTGAATGTAAAATATGAGAACCAAAATCAAATAGGAAAATATATGGAAATTATGCTTTTATAAAAATTAAATATCTTAATTTTTTAATATCCTACCCACTCTCTTATGACTAGATAATTTACTAATGGGTTCACATCCAACGTCAAATATTAGACAATGAAAACCCAATGAAAACTCATAATTTTATTATAATTTCATTTCAAGAATAGAAATCCTACTTGATAGAGGTATGTTGAATCTTTCTTTATTAAATATTTATTATTGTCCCTATGTTCTATTTTGATGTGATTTTTGGAATGTATTAACTCTCTCTGTAGAGAACCCATATCAGATGATATGGAAGTAATGTCACATTTGATATCATATATCGAACTACTAATGTATATTACTGTATGGATAAATTTGACCATTAAATTTAAATTACATCAATAATCGGTATCATAATTACTACAAAAATTGTTGAGGAGGATCTAAATATTAAATATACCCCTATTATGTTGGAATATGTTTATTTATTTCTCTATAATTTACATATTATTCCCCTAAATAATTAATTTGTGTATTCAGTAGAATTGATATCCATTTCTACATATATTTCAAATATCTCATATAGAATGATCTCAATATAGATGATTAAATTAAAGAACATATTCCTTGGGAATCTAGAAAAGGTAATCATACCCCAAATTTATACATCTTGGGATAAGCCTCTTAATTTTATTAGGATGAGACATAGAAAATTCATATCTACATTTATTAATGGAAACATTAGAAGATCACTATCAAGAACATGTATTCACTACCCTCAGTGATGACTTGTTTTAAAAACTGTGCATATCACAATAATTTTCAATGGTTTACCAAGGGTATTTATATCACCAATTATGGGTCAAAAGGAAGTAAATACCCAATAAATAATTCTATAAAATGTATAGATTCTTTGAATTTATAGTGATGTAATTTGGACTAAACATTTCCCTACTATGTTCATGGATCTAATGAAATGATTCATCATATGTTTCTTTAAGCCATATTTAGTGGAATTTATAGAATATATTCTTATATATTCATTGATAAATGAAAATCATGAAGATCAGTTGAGTATTGGGTTAAAAATTGAGGATGAATAAATCTTATGCCAAACTTTTCATGTGTTAATTTGGGCGACAAAAATTCTTATTCATAGGTAATGAAATCACAAGTGAGTTTATATTTATGGATCCTCCAATGTTGGTGGTTTTTAATCAATATCCATGAACAACCATTATTAGTATTATCCATATTTTTTATTATATTTAATTGACACTATATCATATTTGTGAAAACATCCCCTCAATATCAAATCTATACAACATGTTTATGTGAAATGTTTCTATATTCTATTAGAAATTTGAATGTGAATAAAATTTCAGGGAGGAAGAGATAAGTTTATTTTGTAAACACATAGATATAAAACCCTGTATTGGATTATTCTTTTTGATATACAATGATTAATTAACTATGGGTTCTTTATGTGTTCTCATGAGAAATTAAGTCGTAATATCTTTTCTTCAATATAATTAAAGGTTCATGATAAAAATTAAGAGAATCATGAATTAGAGTTGGTATCTAATCTTTTTTTGTAGAAAATATAGAATAATTTACATTATATATATATATATATATTGACTACACAAGAATTCATTATTTATCATAATATTTGTATTTGGATAATATGTAAAGGATATGGTAGGAGGTGATTAAATATTATGACTTCTAAATACATTACCTCCCTAAGTAGGTGAACAAGGTGGATAAGGATTTGAGTAAGATTAATCTTGCTTGACTATCCATGACGAGGACTAAAATAGATTTATTAATAATATATTTTTATAGGATAAATCATGACATCTTGAGTAAAATCGGAAAATTATACTTTTTTAATTTAATTTTCCAACATCATTTCATGTGAATATTATACGGGATCAAAATGTGGATTTTTAACTACAATAGAGGGTATGTATTTTTCTAGAGTTCATATAAGATGATTATGGAAGGATACGATATTGAAAAAATATATTTGTCCCATAATTTCTGCAGTAAAATAATGAGCTACTAGAAAATGAACAAAGCTCAATATTCTTTATCAGTCGTTAAATTAGAATGATGTATTGAGATCTCAAACATAATTTCTTTTGGGGATAAATTAAGAGGGATATTTTATAGTATATATATATTTTATTATTATGTATAAAATTTATAGTTGATTTTAAAAATTCTAACGGGATAATGAAACTGTTGACCAAAACCATTGGTAATGGGAAAAATGACAATGCATTTTTTTAGAGGACTCCACAATACATATGAAGTCCATAAATCAATTTGGAATTTTGTTGACATAAAAATTATGTCAGTATATATTATTGTTAAAATTTAACACTTCTTACATGATAAACATTCCAATATATATATTAGGGAAGTGTTAAGGATTCATAATTTACCTTTCTTAATTCATTAAATTTGAGTTTTGAGGCCTACCGCAACATTGTGGATATTTCCTCCGTATGTATTGAATACTTAGTTGAATATTCTCACTACTTGTTATCTGCAAATGAAAATAATGTTAAGGAGGGTAATTAAAAATAGAACACCATAGTTAAGAGGCTACTCATATGGTACCCATCAAAGTTCTCCGAGTGACATCAAGCATGCCTCCCCATCTTTTTATTGATGTTGGGAGGGAGTTGGGAATTAGGATGTGATTGTGGGGATACATTTACCCCATATTAGAGTTTATATAAATTTGTAAATAACTAAATACCATTAAAATCATAACATTTGAGTGCATAGGTGTAAAAATTATATCCATTAATAATAAATTAATTTAGAAAATATACACACATAATGATTCCTTGTGGATAACAAATACACATATGGTCCTATTTCTAACTCCAATTATAACATCCAATATCATTGTACAACTCGAGTTGGTCTATCTCAATCACTTAGCACCATGAATATTACCTAACATTACCTGTAACCATGTGAGAGTACAATGGGGTACGAAAGATTGATTAAATCTTTAGCCTTGTGTTAGTAGACAACTCATTAGGTCACAAAAAATTAAAGCTGGTTTATAACAAAAAAAATATAGTGATTTTTTGTTTTAATATTCACTGAATAAATAAATAAACTAAATATATAAAATAACCATCAATGGATATATTTTTCACTTTCCCAATTGATCATACATTTTTTGAACGATATTAATGTGTCTTTATGAATAACTATCACCTATGAGAGACTTATGTACATTAGATGGGGATATGATGCTCACACCTACACTAGGATGAGTCGCAGACCTTGGGGTATCAATAGGAATACCTAATAAACATTCAAATATAATCTACCCCATGGTAGTACCTAGGAATTATCCATAAAAGGTCGATGTATGATTCATAAGAGGGGGAATCCCTTTGAAATACTATATAACTAGGTGTGACTAATTCCTAGGAAAACCATGAAATTGAATGTATACCCTCCTAGATCATGTGGTTAAACACTAGGGTATCCATTATCACATGGATCGTTAAAAAAACTATATTTGGGTAAATCACAAAATCATAGGGGGTATCCTGGGTGTGAAATCACATACCCAGTTCAATACTATGTTACTAAACCCATTTTCCACAAGGCCTAAAGTGTCTCTCACAATATGCAAGAAGCTACGGACATGATGTGAGGGCATTGTTTTTGTCTTTAGGGAGTCTATTCCATCTTTTTAGAGTGAAACACGATATTATAATAAATGAATAATAGTATAAATAGTAAAAAAAGTAAACCTAGAGTGGCGGAATAGATAAACATCATGATAAGTTAAACACACTGAACAATAAAAACCATCACGATATAAAAAATTATTTTAACATCATGATTTTATAAAAAACTACTAATAATACATGGAAATGGGATCATATGTAGTAAAAAATATCAGATGATCAAAACACCCATGAGCTATCTGTAATATAATTATGAGCCTAAACTAGGTCCTACTTTATAGGCACCCATTTTGTAGGAAAACCAATCATCCATGACGGGGAACATTCCCATAACACTTACTAAATCAATGAAGTTGGTCTATGTTCTAATTGGATTCCCTAGTGGGGTAAGATATATAAAAATTAATCCACCATCAATGGTGTTTATAACCAATCCAATTTTTTTATATTAGTCTAACAGTATGTAGGTATAGGAATAAGAAGTTTAATAAAATTTGTAAAATATTAACAATATCGAGTTAGGCCTCTATTGGGAATCTCATCTGACCATACATACATTATCCTAGGATGGATGAATCTGAACAGATGAAATATAATTGGTTAGTGTATAAATAACATAACCAAAGATTCCAAGTAGAAGAAATCATTTTTGGGACCCAAGTTGTAACTAGGCAATCCATGTAGTGATAATATAATTGTAAAACCCATGGTGAAACCATGGTATCCTTAAACATATAAGGTAGATCTGGTTCATAGTTATAAACCATGTAGCCTAGATATTGGCTGATTAGATATAATAAAATGGGTAAACCCTCTGTATTAAACTAGAAATTATCACACTGAATCGATGGAGCACATCCATAAAAAATCTTGGGCTAAGAAAGATCTACGAAAAATCATAGAATACAAGTGGTCGTGTGTTAGAGAGATTCAATCTGAATATATAGAGATACTAAAAAGAATTATAATTTATAGATATTAAGTTATTGAATCATCAGTACCATACTTACGAATTCACATACTAATAATATAATGATTGAATCCCAATTAGGGTATCTCCTTCATAAATAGTGTAAAAAATTTAGCATGGTGTCCTCTTAGTGCATAATACATTACCATGGGAATATATTGCTAGATATTGTCTAAAATATCCTTTAAGAATAAAATTTCCATATTGTTAATAGTCACCTAACATTTATATATATTCAATGGCCACATTAAAACCATTCTTTTTCACTATTTGTATATAATTCATGTAATTTCTGATTCATTTATAAATGAATAAGGATTAAAAGATGTTCCATAACATTTATAAATTCATTGAAAAATAATAAGAGCAGTTCGAAACAAAATTTTCATATTATAATGTAATAGTTCACTAATTTAAAATTAATCAAATACATTTTTTGATGTCAAAACGAATACATTAATTGTAGATTTGGTTTACAAGAAGTGGATGGGTCACAATTTCATATCCATGGAACACCCAAGTGATGGATAATTTTTGAATTAATTAACCGAAAATTATATAATGTGGCCTAATATGGTGTTTTGGTTTCCAATTATGAATCAAATTTCAGGTAGATTAATTTTTAATCCATAAACAACTATAACTAAATAATTTCATAATGGAGAAAAAATAGATGACAATAGTTGAGGTAATGTTGTGGACCACCTACAATATGGAAATTGATGAACCATAATCTAATATCATCTTCCAAATTGGGTTAGAATGGAATAAAATAGAAAACAACAAAAAATGTTGGGAATGTTATATTTTATAGAAAAAGATGCAAAGATTAAATGATATAACAAGAAATAAAGGTAATGTATTGAATCACATATCATTTCCTAACCAACGTGACATATAGTGGTCTGGTCAGTATTTTATTCAAGGAATGTCTTAAAAGTCTAGTTTGCGGGATGTGGGAGCTCTCAACAAGATCCACAACATGAATTAGAAAGAAAATAAGTGGGTTTAGTTTTAATACAGAATGTGAGAAAATTTTAATTTTACCCACCATTAAAGGGGAACACTATTTGGAAAAACCATTGGCCAATTGTGCGGGGTTACTAATTAAGTGTATCTACCCATGAAGGATAGGTTAATTATTTGGAATACCATTACTATACCATATCTATACAATTTATAATTTCAATTTATTTTTTAACATGTTCATGTGTCCTCTTTTACATAGTTAAACTATCCATGCACCTATATCACATGGTTGAGCCACATGGTTAGTACCAACAATGTGGAAACAATACACATCTAGTTGCTTCACCAAAAACCAAAGAATTAGGATCTCAAAAATACATAGAAACTGTAGAAAAATCATTTAAATATTTGAGAACTATATAATGATAAACAAAGACTAAAACTGAAATTTAATGGATTTGTACATTAAAATTAATTATAGGATTATACATTATGAATCCATAGAGGGGATTCAAAAATCACCATGAGGAATTCCATGATGCATAAATGAGGATATACCACCACCTAAAACCTCATATCTCCATTCAAATCCCAATAGATCTAGTAATTCAAAATGGTTAAATGGAATCTCTATTAAAATACATGAATTTCTATAAATTTTTAATTTTTTCAAAATATTGAAATAATCATATTCATATATGTAAATTTTAAATAAATTCTATCACTATCCTTGATTTTGGATCCTAGGAATGACTTCTGTACATCCACAACTATATCATACATACACACATTGAATTCTAGTTAGACTGGGTATACTACCAACATGTTCTATGAGATAAGATACATTCCATATAAGTCATACCACGGTCTCATCCTCATTAATAAGTGATTCGTAGGTGTCCTTGGAATCCAAAATTGAAATTAGCCCGACCAATGATTTCGTAGGTCTCTCCGGATGTTAGATATCATATTTAAAAATAAAATAAATCACAATGAGTTATAGTGAAACACCAACCTCCAAAAATATCATCTCAACCCCTTCAATATGTCCTGTTTTCCTAGGTTCTAATGTTACATACACATCAATCATGAACCAAATATATGAACCTTCATGGGGTCATTCAATCAATTAGGTTCCTATAAATGTTCCATAAATAAATATTTAGACAATCACCCTACATGGGGAACTTTTTATTATAATTGACCACTACGGTTAACACCCATTACATAGAGGAATAATTTCTCCCACCAAATATCATAGTCATCGAATTAAAGTATAGATAATAGAGGGTATACCTCATTGGAAACCCAAAAGAGAGACGGTGTAAATTTCATCTGAATCACTAATATAATTCAAGGTCGCTCCGCTCACCTAGCTGAGATGTAACTATCCTTAGGTCTATCAACCTAGTCTAAATATTATTCAAAGAGAGAGGATCACTCACCCTATGATCCACTCAATAAAACCCAAATGGATCTATCGTATTATACATATCAAAAATAACTATCCATTTCAAGATACTTATTCCTCGATTAAATGTTTCTCATCAAAGATATCACTCTGTGATATTACACTACGTGCACTATGTCTAAAAAATTTAATACATTTATGATGAACATTTATTAATGACAAAGTATCTTAGGAAAGAAAATAATTTTATCCCTCATACATCAATGAATGTGGAATATGTCTACTGCATATGGTTTCCAGTGGCCTTGGAACATATCTAATTTCGAAAATTTATTTTTAAACTAAATATAATTTAATAAATAATAAAATAAAATAAAATATGTTATCTCTATAAATTTAAAGAATTTGTATCTAATTAAAAATACAAAAAATAATTAATATCTTTTTGAAATGACATATACCAACTACATTTATTATAATACATTCCCCTTTTTACAACTCGATTTACCAGCTCCACCTCGTCCTGCCAAGACCGGTCCAAACTCAAATCATCCACTAAATCTAATATCAAAACAACAATCTTAATTTCATAAATAATATTTAATTTATAAATAAATAACCCTTTCATAATGTTTTAAAATATTAGTCTAATTTATCACATTTCGGCATAATCATCAAAATTCTCACCGAAATCTTCATCGCACCGGAAATAAAACCAAAAACCCATTTCGGGTATTTAGTGTACCACAACTTCATCCTATGATAAGTAAGAATCAAGTATAATTTATTATATATGAATTAAATTTTAATATTAAATAATAAACAATGAAAAATAAATAAGTTGATGTACATTTAGGGGATCACTAAGAACGAATTTGAAGCTGGTGTTTTGAGACACAATCTAGATATGATCTATGAATTCCCAATAATATTGGGCTATTTAAAATAATTTATCATGGAATAAAAAACAAAAAAATAAACTAGAAATCTCAATGTCAATAATAATAGAAAAATATATGAGCAGAGACCAAATGAGGTGAAGGCATACCTCAATTCACTAAGAATCGGCTTCAAATGGCTTCCCAAACTGAGGGGGAGAGGATGAACAAAGGGGGGATATAATATCAAAAATATGGAAACGAGTTAAGGGTGGGAGTGACCATAATACCATTGGAAGGAAATGTGTCATTATCAACAATAAATTCACCACAGGTTGGTTAGTGGCTAACATGAGCTAGTAAGAGTCTCTGCCGAGTTGGAGGATCCAATATATTGGGTTGTAACATCCCAACTACATAGGGCCACCACTAGTTAATTTTTGAGTACACCAACTCCATAGAAGAATACTTTGTAGTTCAAAAAACTTTATTTTATGTGTTCCAACTCTTTAAAACTTTTCCATTAAATTCTAGCTCAAAAATCACTCCCTTCACAAATTCAATATTACTAATTCCCTTGTATTTTGATACCCATCCATAAACATGATGTATGAAATTCCCCCAACCATTGAAATTTTCAACTATGAGATGTAATTTTGAGAATTTTATTATCTATCTTATCCTACTCTGGCATTAATTTCCGGATTAATTTACCTCAATATTTATCCATGAATTCATAATGTTATTATTGAGCATAATTCAAACATAAGTCTATAAAAAAACTAAAACACACACCATAAAATCAATTAATTATTGAAATACTAAGAAGAATCACCTTAGATAACTTAAATATAAATAAACAAGCATTTCTTTATATAAATTATCATTTATACTATAATGATTCTCAACAATATCCATACCCCACAATGGCCATTTCAAGCCATGATGATTAGTGGTTTTTAAATCACATAAAAAAATTACTATCTAGAATTCTAATGATACACCTAGTGTAGTTTCAATTATTCTACACCCAATAAAGAAAGAAATCAGTTTTATAAAAATGGTACACCTATTCATTTTTAAATTATATAATAAATTAAGAAACCTCCATCATCCCTGAGCTGATCCCACAAGTCAACTATTTCCCTAAAAAGTCCAGGCCAACAAGTAAAACAAACCTTCTCTATCATATAATATGAATTTGATTTGGTTTCAATATAACCTCATACAATTATAGATAAAACCATCTACTGAAACTCATATGGTTGACCCATCTAAAAAGTGATCAACTTCAACCATTAACATGCTTCACAAAATATTTGATCATGATGAATTTAATATTAAACCTATAATGTGATCATCCAAAAATTACCACTGAATTATATACCTAATATCTAGTGAAATTAAATAATTAGAACCTCGACAGTCTATAATTAAATGGCATGCACAACTATACCATGAGGACTTATGTATCTTTGACCCAATCACATTAAGATCAACTAAATTCATCAAAATCCAAAAGACAACAGTCGAAGAATATATTATATAAAATCCAAATTTATTCTTATCATTTCATGATTAATAATGATGTATTAATATACTTTTACACATTATAATCAATGTACCATGAAGTCTACCCAATGACCACTCTCATACATCCATGATACATCTCGCCTAGGGGTTGTATCATTGTTTCTGAAAACCCACTCCCAATTATAGGATCATCCTTGTCATCGGTCAATTGGGTAAATTTTTCAATAAATCCCATACTTTATCCATTATAGAATATGACTTTTAGACGTGGTAAGGATTACTCATATGTTATTTCAAACTAGAAACATTAATATCCACTTATTTTCTACTAATGGAATTGCATCCATGAAATTTCCCAAGATTCTATTAATAGTGAGGGTCACCACCCCCAATGAGGCACCAGTGCACTACCCACCATAAGGATGAACCTATAATTTTCCATGCGAGTTACCTTTTCTAGTTCCTCCATAATAAAATTCATACACATCTTATCGCCCATACTTACCTAGTTTTCATTCTATTAGAACCATAAGAAACTAATAAAATCCTAGTATCCCTCGACACTCCCATGGTTATCACTAATTTCTATTTTTAACGTAACATCACCAACTAAATGCATTCTCTACCAATATATCATTATAAAAAGAATGGGTGAACACCCCCAAATACATCCCAACTATAGAAAAACCTCCTGGAGAGATTATTACTCATTAATAACTAGTCTATTGAACTAAAATTATTGACCATCCATGTTGGAATGTATATTTCACCTAATCAGAGTACCCCTACAAATCCTCTTCAAAATATATCACTTTTCCCATGATATTTTTCATCAAATGACTACCAAATAATTTTTGTGTTTCAAAACAATAAAATTAAAAAAAAATTACATACTGAAGAAGTACATCTTGAATCCCCAGGGTTAGGCATTTGACTAGTACTACCATCAAAATGTCACCTAAAAATGTCCATAACACTCATATTTATTTTACATATGGGAACCCATGGAATAACCATTCCATTACTAGACACATGGTGGGACCTGTCATGTGTCAATCCTAAAAAAATCGTACCCACGATTTACCTCTTTAAAGAACATTAAAATCAGGGTTAACCATCATAAAATCTTTCCCACAGTCATCATAAGTCATAAAATCAATTATATATATTGTGACATCTCAATGTCACTTAGATGTCCCACCCAGCCCTTAGGTCACACTTCAATAAATTTCATAGATCATGTGATTTCATCTAAACTTTCGTATTAAACAATCAATGGAATAAAACATAACAAAAAATTTACTCTGGGGACCTGATACAACATAGCAGTATCCCACCCCAACACAAAAACTCAATCGTGGGAATTATTTATGACAATCATTATGAAAAGGGAAATAGATCTTGAAAATCTTATATGAAATTTCATACCACCAACATCTCCTTATTCTGGTATATATCAAATTAATTATAGAACATGGTTTCGTTAATTAGAATTTTATTCCATGATATATGGGAAAAAATTATTTAGGTTGTTCTGGAATCATTAAATAACTAATATTATAGGAAAAACCCATAGATGGTATATCATTATGGCAACATGTTCCTATACTAGCCCACTAGGGTCACTACATGACATATTCACATAGAACATCCTCACCATCATCAACGAACTCATTAATTATTTCTCTATAGAATCCACATGACCTATCATCATAAGGGAATGTATTTACATGAAGGTCCAACAATGTAGAATTAAATGAACCACATATACAAGAAAATTTTGTATAAGATATTTATTATAGATTAAATAGTTGATTCTTTAAAATAATCATATATACCTTGAGAATCCTACATACCATATATTATGTATGTACATACACTTAAAATCTCTATAAACAATATAGAAGTAGAATAAAAATCATATTATCATTAATCATCCTTGTGAATCACTCAGGGTTTATAATTTTAACCAAAATAATGAATATAATGAACAGTACCCCCGAGCCTCTAGTAACCTATACATCATATCTTAGTACATGTTTACGACACACCAACTAGACATACATCACTGGATTATTCAAATTTCATTCCTTTGTATACCATTTCCTATGTAGTATGAAAAAGAAAATTACCTGTCTAATCCAATTTTTGTAATTCCCTAGTATAGGGGACAATAAACTGGTGCCCCGACCCATTTCACCAAATGACCTCAGGTACACCTCCCCACATTCTATATGTGATCATCTAGTAGTGGGGTGTAGTGGGGTGATTGTGGGGTGACTCTATGACTACATTAGAGTGTGTAGAAATGGATAAAAAAGTATATAACATATACATCATCACACAAATGTATTTAGAATCAATAAAATTTTCAATAATAATAAATAAATAGGAACATATACATACTTAAATGGTTATTCTAGAAAACAAGAAAAATCACAAACTAGGATGATTAGATATACATGTAATAAAAATGAAAAAACACCCCTAAGACAGTACTCCCAACCATAAACCTCCCATATAATTCCCTAGACTTACTTGATCTAATCCTTCATGGGCACATTACAATAATAATTTACCCCAACTTGTACCAATAACCATGCTATGGTCTTCTTAGGTACCCACATGAAATGGTGGCCTAATCAATGTGTGATAAAATAACTCATTTTGGAACCATTATTGAAATAACATACATAATTAGTAAAAATAATCTACTGAATTAATCAAAAAAATAAAAAACCATCATTGTTGATCAAGTCTATGACGCCAAATGGACATGATAGATTTTACAAACACTAGAGTGTTTCATATAATTAAAATCTCCTTTTCAATACATTTTACATGCCTTAAAAAATCCATACTCATTCCTCCACCATGATCTATATGGGGTCCTAGAGAAATCACTAGGAATCCCTCATCCCCAAGCACAAATGGTGAACCCCATAGTAATACCAATGAGTATTTAGTTTTAGGTCTCTAAATAATTATAATAAGTTTTTATGTAATCCTATATGTTGATGTGTGACTAATTCATTATAATCCCTCTCTATAAACAAGTTCAAAGACCAATCATCTAGTGCCCAGACCTGGTTCTTTTTATGAACTCATGCATAAATCATAGTATGCTAGAGGTAGGGGACTATCATCATGGGACTAGGGTGTGGTTGTGGGGAGACTCTACAACCCTATCACAATGCATAGTGATAGATAAATAATGAAGGGGTGTCCACATCTTTATATCAGAGTACATAGAATAAAAAAACATATCCAATAATAATCAATTACTATACAATCTATACAAAATCAAATGGTCATGATATAAAACAAAACTAAACACACACAATGTTGATCACATATAGGAGGTAAAAAATGGAAAAAATAAACATAAGGCCAATCTTCAGACTCTAAGAATCCCGTCAAAAATTTTGGTCCTACATGATTAATTCCATTAAAAAACAATGAATTTGACCTATAATCAACCAATAAATGTATAAAAATAAGGGTTTTCATAGGTACCCATGTGAAATGCATTCTAGAACTATGTGTTAGTAGATTACTCAACAGGGAACCTCCATAATATTATCTTACAAATGGGAAAATTCAATGATGTGTACATATGACAAGTTCTAAATAAATATATAAATGGATAATGTAAAAATATTAAACAACCATCACCGGTCCTCATATACATAACCCTGATCGAATATACCTACATTTTCTAGAGTTTTAGTGTCTCTATGTTTGACCATCTCCTCAAGGATACTTTTATCCACACTATGTAGATCTCATGGTCATTCCTCCACTATGAGGAGTAATAGACATTAGAGAATCACTATTAAGCCCAAAATACGAACCCCATGATATTACTTGGGTATTCACAATGTTGGGATAACATTTAATTTCTAGTAGGGAAGTCTCATTAAAATAAAATAAATCATGTGATGAAAAATTCCTTGGATAACCATGTAATAAAATTCGGTACCCTCCTATATCCCACGATCAGTCTCCAAGGAATCTAAAACCACATGTACTGTTTTTCAAATCCTATCTAATCAATCCACCCAATCATAGGGGCTACCATAAAAATTGATCAAGAGGATCCACAAATAACCCTTAGTATTTTCATCATTCATGCTCGGGGATATACGATCACCCTAAACCTTATACCACTAATGAATCTTGAAAGTTCCTCACATTCAAATTTATCGAATTAGATTATCATTTGATACAACAGTATCCTAGTCATTAATAATTTTATCACTATATTGAAGGAATAATATCCATCTATTGTATTCCAATATGAGTCTAATAACAACTATAGATTCTAGATCATATGATCCTCCTATTGGAATCCACAAATTCATCAACAACACAAAAACTAGTTGTATTCAAAATACGCACCCACCCCCACAAAATAAGCTATTAAATTTATAACTAGATGTATCAGGCATCAACGGGTCTAATCCTCCATGACAGGAGATTTTCATGTCTCCAATGATATCCCAAAAGAACCATTTATCATATGAAATCATATAATAGATCTTAAAATATAAACAATCATAATATGGAATGGTCGAATTCCCACACCCAAACTTATCATTAAAACCCTTTCAGGATTTCACACTAGTTTGAGATATATGGTGAAAAAAACCATCACTACCCAAATGCATACACCCAATCATGTTTGGAAAATAAATACGGAACCTTATAAGACACCATAAATTATCAAAAACCCTGAAACCCCTCTAGAATAACTATTAAATTCAACAATCTCTTTGGATAAGCACCCCCAACACAAGGGGAACACATCCATCACATGGATTATATTAATCGAAGGAAATGATAGGAAATCAAGGGTATGCTGGAGTTGATGTCCTAGAACCAACTACATTGTACTTTATTCATTAATAAATACCATATCACATCATGACTGTTATTCTGTGTGACAATTTATGCGATAATGACCTGAGCATAGTTGTTGCATTAATGGGTCATAGAGGGTCCTTTCTATGATGAGAATATAGAAGTTCTATAACATTATTGTTGAATATATGTTATATGGTAGGATGTTGTTATTTGAGGAACATAAATAGTACCAGCCATTAAGGTTGAGGTCTCATAAAACTTTGAGGTACCTTCTCATGGTGTGTGACCTTGGTAATATTCAGGATGATATTATAAGAAAGAGACCCGCCAATTGGAAATCGAAATTTCATAATTTCATTGGATGTTCCTATGTATGGACATGTGTATTGGTACATAGAATTTAAGATTATTATTAATGGATATTTAAACGTGGGAACTTATATGTATTGATGAAAACTCTGATGACACACTGTTCTCCATGAGGTTGGGTAGGTTGGGTGTGTCAAGTGTAATACTACATTAATAGATAATGTGAGAATGCATCTGTCCATTATGTTCCATAATGGATGTAGATATCTTAGGTCCTTTGATGGAATTGATATAGCCTAAATAAAACCATGGCCATGGTAATAAATGGGCGGGTTCAATTCCATGAAGTCAAATAATTAATGAATGAGCACATGGGTTGATGGAACCAGTATGAAACCCTCTTGATTCAAGATATCGAGACAAAGGGATTAAATTACATGGTAATTGGTTGTAGGAAGTGACACATCATTGCAGCATTAACATCTTTCTCTATGTGCGCCATATCATGTTTCTATACTCTATATTTGGACATTAGGAAAGCTCCACCTAATTCCATTGGGAAAGAGGCCTAGAGGGTCAAACACTATGTGTTTCTAAGTATCTTAGTTAAATATTATTTTAAAAAAGTAGAATTAATATTATTCCCGACTATGGTTTAGTTATTATTCACGATTTTTTTATCACATTTATTTTGATAGTAGTTATTCTAGAGAATATATTGTGGGTGAAACAATATATTTAATAGTGAGTAATGTAGTGATATTTATTTGAGAAATAAATAGCCATTATTTACCGTTGGAAATAAAAAAATATAGAGAAACAAAAGTACCCAACGTGTATATTAAATATAAACATCGTGAATTTTTTTGGGAATTTATTAGAAATATTATTATTTATTTAATTAAATAATTTTTTGTGTAATTCTTTTGGCACATGTCAGTTAATAATAATAGCCAACTGTTATTATTAGACTTGAGGTGTTAATAAGAATTGAATAAAATGAATAAAATATTTCGGCAAATTAATTCATTTTATTATTCTATGTAACTAAAAAATTCCCAATTATATATTTCTCATTAGTATATACATTTTTTCGGTGTACAAAATGGATCTAGAGAAAACTATAAAGAAAATAGAGGATTCATTTCTTCCATGAACACTCTTGAGATATGAGAGAGAGATCCTCCTCCACCGAATCATGATGAACAAAGGGGGACATCACAAGTGGAGGATCTTTTACACCAGCACCTAGAGATCCCTTCGGTGATGTCCATAGATAGGTGGAGCACATGCAGATCACTGCTAGAGTAATCCTACTCTTGTATTCTACGACGCAAATGATGGAACACATCAGAACGTGACAGAAAACATCAATGAAGAATGAAATTACAGCAAGGAAATTATTTTCAATTAGTTAAATTAATTATAACAAACATATTATGATCCTATCTATGGTTCCAGAAATCCACTCTTTTATTTTCAATTATTTTTTCTATTCGAAAGAACTGGAAATTTATTATCTTCACAGTTCTCGTATTGATCATTGTTAACGCTAAAATTAATGATGGGTACACCCACCAACGATCTTCCCCTGCACTCAGAACCTACAAGTTGTATCAAAGGGGTCATATCATTGATTATAATTATCTAGTTTTTTTTGTGATTAACGGATTTAATAATCTAGTTTTTTCAGTTCATGTTAATCATTCTTTAAAATATGAATCAAAAGATTTTTTCCACCTCTCTTGTTTCTCGTTCACCTTACTGAAATTAATTTTTCTTATAATTTTGACTAAAATAAAATAGGGGATCTATTCTGAAGGTTCCAAACATTTCTGGCCATACAACACTAGAATAAACTGCATGTATTTGGAAGTACACACCGTATAGTATAGGTTCAATGCATCAATGTAGCCCACCAAATCAGGTAGTGTGTTGGATTATTTCAAATTCTTAATTGACACCGTGTATTGACTAGGGACAGGTGGAACAACATTTCTAGATTATATGCCATGTGGTCCACTAAACACAGCGTGTAGTCCCTTCAGGTTAGGGTTGGAACATGTACCCCATACATTGCTTTCCTGGTTGGTAACCATGTATCATAGATACTACACGACGTATATCTGCATATTTGGTCCCCAATTGTGTTCTTCGAATGGATGGTGAACCAAAGTACATGTTGTGTAATCAGAACTACACATCGTGTACTCGTCCAAATTATAATGATTTATTAAATTTCTTATTATATTTTAAAAACCCTTTCATATATATACCATAGTCAGGAATAAATCTGAAGCACAATATGTGTTAGGTGTTTTATATATATTAGTTTAATTTAACATATGTGTAATGCTCATTTATACTCATTCGGTAGTAATGAACGTGAATTCCCAGTGTTTCGTCTAAGTTACAAGTTAAATACAATGATAATTTTAAATTATTTTATTTGTTTAAAACTATGATAGATGATAATATCAAGGAAATTCAAAAATTTGTTTAATATAAAAGGATTGATTAATTAACAATAATTACATGATTCAGTGATGATTTATCTGAATCAAGAATGAATAAAGATTTGAATTCTAGTTTTCTTTGTGCGTAAATATTGTTTCATGTATGTATGGTCATGAAAAAGGCAAATACCTTTATATTTGAATGGATTATTTTAATTTATTTATTTAAATTAAATTGGTTGGCCTACGAGACTTCTACTGATTAATATGTAGGGCCTCTGTGCAAAAGGATTGTTTTATATAAATCCTCATTTTACACCTCACATATGAGAGAGATAAAATCATATGTAATGGATGGAGCTCCAAAGCTAGAGGAGGCATCTCAAGTTAGGAGCCATGGTGAAACCAATCCAAGGAGATACAACGGTGGACATGTTGAAATCTATAAACATGTACCAAAAATGTTCAAGGTGTTTCTCCCCTTGGTCCTCGTCTAGTTTATCAACCAGTAGATAAACTAACCAATAGAACAATATCATGATCATACCATTCAATTTATTTCTGTCATTTTCTTGTTTTATTTATTGTGGGCGTGTTTCCACGATCACACAATTAATGAATTAAACAAGAATGAAAAAGTAACTAAAATAATACTGACTTATGTGTAAATTATTATCCTAGACATGGTTAATCACTTATGTATATCCCATATAATATTAACCATCGTGTAATCAATGGTAATAAAATGGAATTTATGTATAAGTATAAATTCCATCAATGATAATATTAAGTCGGTATATCCTTCCATAATCTCAGTTTGAATCAAACAATAGTATAAAGTGCTTGACCAACCCTAGTTGGGGTGCTTTCAATTATCAGGGAACTATAATTCAATGTTTTGGGTTGACATGACATGGTTCACATCAAGGGTTGAATTTCGTAGCAGGATATGGTGTAACCAAGAGGCGAATGTTGAGGAAATCCAAAATAAAAGGATTTCGGGATTTGGGAGTCCACTCAACAGATCTAGGAGATGCGAGTTAATGTAGTTGGCATTCGGAATGCCTACCTAAAAATCCATAATGTTTCTTGGCCAATCCTCTTTGGGCTAATGTGAAGATAAATATGGATCATTGGCACTATAATATTTAGGTAACAAAATTTTTTGAAGTCAACAGCGAGGTCAATTGGATTTTGATATATTTTTGGAAGACTATTAAGTATTAATTTAATTAATTTTCTCAGTTTTATCATAATAAATTACAAAAACATTTATCATATTAATTTTCAGATATGGAAAAATAAAATCAATCATATCATTGTGAACCATACTCGAGAAAAAATCCTTCTTACCGGAACTAATTTCCAATAATGGAAAAGGATTTTAAGCGTCCTACTTCACCAGGAGAGGAAATTGTGTGTTCTAGAAGAGCCTATTCTAGTTTCACCTGGAAAAGAGGATAGTGATGAGAAACTATCTCACTACATGAAACTGATGGATGATTCCACATATGTCCAATGTTTAATACTATCATCCACATCTAATTAGCTCTTGAAGAAACATGAAAAAATGTATGTGTATGTCATGATGTCTCACCTTAAGGATCTCTATCAAGAGAAGGCGAGACAAGAGAGAATTGAGATCTGAAATGACTTTTTCACAACTAAGCATGTAGAGTCTGCACTAGCTGGGACTCATGTAGTCAAGCTTATTGGCTACATTGAACGCATATACATCTTAGGGATTATGTTCCCAGATAAGCGGCATATAGATCTCATCCTATCATCAATTCGCAGGTCCTTCTCTAGCCTTATTGTCAACTATAACATGAGAAACAATGAAAATATTCGATCAGAACTTCAGATCCTAATTTTCTATTTATATAAGTACATTGGGCGTGACAAACATGCATGCCTTATGGTGAATAAGAAAAATGAAGGACAAGACAAAGGGGTCAAGGACTAATAAATAGTCTGAAGCCCCCGAGCTGCATCCCTCCATGTAGGGGTAGATTCAGAGGTAGGGAAACCAATGAGAGGTGGTATGATTTTCATGTAGATATAAAGGCCACTTGAAGAGGAACTGCACCAAGAAGCATGGGGATGGTAATTGTGAGTTCATTATCGAGTGTAATATTTTCATTTCTACACATTGGGTATTAGATATTGATTTTGGGGCTCACATATGTATTCAAATGAAAGAACTATGTAGGCATAGAATGATTGCCAGAAGCGGGGTAGATATTCGAGCTTCAAATGGCATGACTTTGGTTTCCTTAACCATTGTTTATTACCACCTCTCATTGGTAAATTATACTATTTTTGTTTTTGATAAATTTTATTATGTTCCTAGTGTTACCAAAAACATAATTTATATATCAGGTTTGGATATGGATGGATTTATATTCATGTTTGGAAATTAGGGTTTCTTCTATTATAAGAACAATGTATTGTATGGTATGGTGCATTT
Source organism: Viscum album (assembly GCA_963277665.1). NCBI lineage: Eukaryota > Viridiplantae > Streptophyta > Magnoliopsida > Santalales > Viscaceae > Viscum > Viscum album. The sequence goes on from OY728159.1 coordinate 34,099,739, forward strand.
AAATAATTGTTTGTATGTATTAAATTAAAAAAACAAAGGGTTGGAAATCAATAAAGAAACAAACTCACATGACTCATGCAGCACCCAGTTATGGTGTCACTGTCTCGGTCATTTAAATGAGAAGTTATAGAAAAATCTCTACCAAGATGGTTATTTAAACTCAACTTATCTGAAACCTCATGATAGATGTCACACTTGTTTACAAGGAAATTTGACCAAGCCACCTTTTGGTGGATAGTGTGAAAGGGAAAAAGAGCTTCTAGGATTGGTGCACATGGACGTGTGTAGACCATTTCTAGCAAAAGCTTGAGGGGGATATTCCTAATTAATTACTTTAAATAATTATTTGAATAGATATGGATATATCTAAATAATGAGGTATATTTCATAATCCATAGATAAATTTAGTGAATTCAAAAATGAATTATAGAATTAGCTTTTTGAGAAGATAAAGAATATTCGATCAGATCAAGGTGGAGAATATCTAAAATAAGAGTTCATCGACCATCTATAGGAGTCTGGGATTCTATCTCAGATAAGTCATCTTTATACACAACAGTGGAACAGTTTTAGTGAAAGGAGGATCCACACATTGTTAGGCATGGTGAGGTCGATGATGTGTCAAGAAGATCTTCCATTATCCTATAGGGGATATAAATTTCAATCTGCAACATAGACATTAAACCGAGTACCAACTAAGGCGGAAAATGGAATTCCCTTTGAGTTATGGAATGTAAAGAAACCCATTTTGTCGCACACACATGTATGGGTATGCGAGAGATTTTGTAAGGCCTTATAACGAAACAAACTAGAACCCCGAGTCATGATGTGTATCATAATTGGATATCATATGGAAACGAAAGGAAATTACATATATAAGCCTTCAGACACGAATGTGATTGTCACCAGACAAGCAAACTTTCTTGAGACAGATCACATCCTAAAAAATGATAGTGGGAGAAAGATTGACTTTGACGAAGTTGATGCTCAACATATAAAGGAGTTGGTACAAGAACCAGTTCCGCAGGTCCTTGTGGAAGAGGTTCCACAATGACCCATACTGCGTAGGAGCTCAAGACAGGTAAGGGAACCCGAGATAATTGGTTTCCTAGTCACTGAGGAAGTGTGAATCATTATTGTTAGACAATGATGAACCTCTCTCCTATAGTGAAGCATTAGAAATCTCAGAATCTGTAATATTTCTAGAAGCTATGAATTATAAGATAAATTCCATGAATCAGAACCATGTTTGGGTTATGGCTGATGAGCAAGTTGAGGTAATGCATGTTGGAATCATATGGTTATACAAGAGAATAATGGACATGGAAGGTAATGTTAGATCCTATAAAGCATGGCTACTGGCTAAAAAATTCCGATATCATCAAGGAATTGACTATGATAAAATGTTTTCTCCAGTATAAATGTTTAAATAAATAAGAATTATACATTCCATTGTTTCATTCCATGACTACGAGATTTGGATAATGGAAGTCAAAAAAACATTATTTAATGAGAAGATTATGAAATATGTTTATATGACACAACTATAAGGTATTTTGACACCAGGTGTATCCAAACGGGTTTTCATGATGCAGAAATACATTTATGGATTAAAGAAAGCATCCCGATCATTGAAAATTTTATTTGATGAAGACATAAAAGAAATTTGGTTTCATTAAGATCAAATGTGAGCCATGTGATAATAATCGGTTTAATGGTAATGCGGTAATAATCCTAGTAGTATATGTTGATGACATATTTCCTATTGGAAATGATGTTCTTGTCTTATTGTCAGTTGAGGATTGGTTGAAAAAATGTTTCTCCGTGATGGACTTGGGTGAATTAGCCTACATTTATGTGATCAAGATCATTCATGATAGATCCTAAAGGCTTCTTGGACTATATCAGCATACATATATTGACAAGATACTAAAGGGATTTAGTATGAAATTATATTATAAGGGATTTGTTCTAGTGTCACATGGCCTATATCATTTTAAGAAAATGTGTACTCAGACACAATAAGAGAATGATAGAATGAGTAAGATCCCATACACATCGGCTATAGGATCCATCATATATTCCATGTTATATACCAAGCTTGATGTTTCCTATACAATGAGCATGGTAGACAGATATAAAGAAGATTCAAATGAACAACATTGGATTGATTTTAAGACTATCCTTATGTTTCTGAGAAGAACTAAGTATATGATCATGGTGTATGGAGGAGACAAGGTGCATTTCATTAGAGGGTATACTGATGTTGGTTTTTAGACACATCAAAATAATCTGAAATCGCAACATGGATATGTTTTCTTTCTCAATGGAGGAGTTGTGAGTAGGAAATGTTCGAAACAACTAGGTGTTGCTGATTCTACTGCGGAGTACAAATATATAGCGGCTTCTGATGCAGCCAAAAAATACTTCTCGATTAAGAACATTTTCCAAGATCATTATGTGGTTCTACGTAGTAAAGATCCTATCCCATTATGTGGTAATAATAATGAAGGTGTGGATCTTGAAAAATAACCAATGTCACATCGGCGGACAAAGAACATACTCCAGAATTATCACCTTGTGAGGGATTTACATCAAAGAGATGGTGTTGTAGTGAGCAGAGTGTCCACAGAAGAGAACGTGGTAGACCCCATGACTAAATGCCTATCTCAGTAGAAGAATGAATATAATGTAAGAGTTTGCGGGTTAAAGGTTGTTAGTTGTTGTCTCTAGAACAATTAGTAGTACCTTGGTAATATCCAAGAGTTAATTATGAGAACGAGACTCGCAAGTAGGAAATCCTCATTTCATAGTGTCATTTGATGTTCCTATATACGGACGTGTTTATTGGTCCTTATACTTTATGATTAATATTAATGGGTATTGTAAGTCTCTCACATAGTTGTATTGACAAAAATTGTGATGACACACTATTCACAATGATGTAGGATATGTTGGGTGCATCACAAGTAATACTGAATTAATATATAATATGAGAATATATTTTTCCCTTTTGTTCGATAGTGGAAGTAGATATCTCAAGCCATTTGAGGGAATTGATATAGCCTAAATAAATCCATCTCGATGGTAATAAATGGGCGAGTTGAATTACGTGAAGTAAAAGAAATAATGACTGAGCACATTGGTTGATGACACCACCATGAAACCTACTCGATTCCAGATATTGAGATAAAGGGATTACATTACACGGTAAAGCTTCGTTGGAGGTGATACATCATTATGGTGTTGTCTTCTTTCTCTATGGGCTCCTTTGTGTGTTGCTAACTACTAAACATGGACATTAGGAATGCTCCACCTAATGCTACTAGGAAAGAGGAGATGATGGTCACACGATAAGTGTGTCTATGTATCGATGTTATATATTAATATGACAAGTTGAATAAATATTATCCCCAACTGTGGTTTAATAATTATTCAAGAATGACTGGTCCCATTTATTTCCACACTAGTTATTTGAGACAATATATAATGGGAGAAATAATATATTTATTAGCAAGTAATGAAGGGATGCTTATTTGAGAAATAAATATCCATTATTCATGTTCTAATAAATGTGGTGGAAGAAATCAATAGAAATTTTTAAACAAAAGTACATCCCATGTATATTAACTATACACACTGTGTATTTTTTCTTGGAATTTATGAGAAATTATATTATTTATCTAATTAAATAATACTAGGTGTAATTCGCTAGGTGTGTGTGAGGTAATAATAATAGTAAACTATTATTATTAGACATGGGTTATTATTAAGAATTAAACGAAATGAATAAATTCTTTCGCGTAATTAATTAATTTAATTATTATATGTAATTAAAAAATCTAACAATTTTATATATCTCATTTTCATAGCCATATTTTTGTGTGTGTAAAACAGATCTAAAGAATTCTCACAAGCCAAGAGAAAATTATTTTCATCCAAGAACACAATCAATGATATGAGAGAGAGATCCTCCTCTACTGGATCAAGATGATCGAAGGCGCACATTGCAAGAGAATTCTCTTCCATGCTAGCACCCAGAGATCCCTTCGGCGACATCCACAGATATGTGGAGCAAGTGTGGATCACTACTAGAGAAATCCTACACTTGGATTCTATGATGCATTGACTGATAACATCCAATCGTGATAGGAAACATAAATAAATAAGGAATCCCATAATGGTAATTCTTGTCAATTAATTAAATTATTTATGACCAACATATGATGAACTTATCTATGGTTCCAGGACTCCCCCCTTTTATCTTTTTTCCTTCATTCGATTTCAATGATCCGACATTTTATTATCGTGATGGATCTCAAATTCATCATTATTAATGATAAAATTAAAGTTCTATACACCCTCCAATTCTCTTTCATTGTGCCCAGAAACTACAAGGTAGACCTCAATGAAATGACACTAGATAGACATCATAATTACTCTTTTAAATTCCATGACAAGTCAAGGTTTCTATGCTCACCCAAATGAGCTATAAATATCAACTATTATTTAAAAATGCTCAAAACAAATATTAATGGAAGAGTATCACTGACCCCAACAATAACTCAGTGAACCGAAAAAATATCTATGGTATTCCACATCTTAAACATGGCTAAATTTTTTAGCATTTGTACACAGATAATAATTTTCTCAAGGAAGAGGATGCTAGGGGCTCATATACAGTGGATTTTAATTTAAAAACATTTGTTTTGATTATTCCCACCCCTTATAGTTTTCAATGTTACTCATGGATGACAATAAATCAAACCCTAAACCATTTGAAAAAAAGAATGAGGGTAGTGCAGAATGTGAATAGTGTTTTTGGAATCTTACTCATTTCAATTAAATCCTATTTATAATAATCATATCACTTTAACAAATAAAAAATTAATTTAAATCAGTTACAAAAATTTGGAAATGATTATATATCCCATGCACCAAAAAATCATAAATTCCATAGTGTAATTAAAATAACAAACAATATTAATTCGAACCCATTCCACCTTTAAAGTCTTGGTCTTGCAGCTCTTCCTAGGATTTTCTTAACACTTCCATGCCCAAATCACCACCTGGATCACATTGCAGAACAAAAATCCCAATATAGTCAATTATATTAAATTTATAATTAAATAATCGATTTAATGGTTTTTATATATTTTAATCTAATTTTACTCAATTAGTCATAATCACAAAAAATAATAATGGAAAGCGAAGTTGCACTTAAACCACAACTAACAATATAGGGGAGGTATGTAGTGGACCATGGGTCTTATATCGGGTGAAATTACTATGATATTATATCATTTGAATAAACATATAAATATATTTATAATTAAAAATATATAAAAATTATAAAAGTTGAACTACCTTTAGCAGATCACTGAGGAAATGAGTGCAAATAGTATTATGGGATGCCCTCTTGAAAGGCCATATAAAAGCCTAATCTAATTAGTCTCATTATATCATGATTTTTAGTAATATAAACCAAAACCCTAAATTTGGAAATATAAAATTATTACAATAGAAGAAGATGAAGAGTGTTTTCAAAACGAGGTGATGACTTAACACAAATTAACATGAATTGTCGACAAATGGAACCCCAAACCAGAGGGGGTAATATGATGATCCAAGGGCAGATATCCCGTATCCAAATCATATATATGTGTAATGGAGATTGGGGATTCCCCAAATAATATATGAGTGGGGGAATGTGTTATTTTAAAAATTAAATGCTTATCTTCATAGCAGTTGGCCACATTCAGAATGATGGTGGATAAAACTAAACAAAAACTAGTTGTTTTCTGACATAACCACAATAGTTGTTTCAGGTTTTCGGCTTCCTATATTCGTTCCAACCCGAGCTGCCATTAGTGCCTTCTTGAGCACCCCAAATTATATAAAATACATATTTATTGTATAACACACATATTTTTAGTTGTTTTAACGATGACAAACATATTTCAGAGACTAATTCAAAATATGGAACCACCAATAACTCAACTTAAAAATGTCAACTGAATTTTGAAACCCATCATTACACATGGGGTATTATACATATAAAACCCATAAATTTACTTATTTCTATATGGATTTAAACATTGGATGGGATCATAACAATTCTCTAGTTTAATTTTCATACAATAATATCATTCCCCCAATCATTACGATATCTTTTTATAAATACCTTTTTTGAAGGAAGTGAATAACTCCAACATGTTGGGATATATAAAGAGAATGAATTCTATTTGTAAATGAGATGGATAATTAATGGATTATAATGTATGTTTCATTCAATAATACATCTGGGTAGCTTATAGTTGATATTAAAAGTTAGGCTGGAAATAATCAATAAGACATAATTTTCAAAGTCAGTGGGAAGTTAATCCTGGAAATATCTCCATAAATGACAGTTATTATATTTAGTATGAAGATAAATATTATTGAGGAATACATAATTTCCTATCATATTATTCATTTTATTATGATGAAATAATATGACTTGGTGCTTCCTATAATCATATTCATATGCATGATGTGTTCCATGTATCACATTAGAGTATGTACAGAGATAAACATTCACATGTTTAGAAGTCATAGGTTGTACATGTAGAAGATAATATATCATATTAGAAAAAACAACTAGATTTTCTAGAATTCATAGATAAGGCTTTATTGGAAAATGACACACACAATTAGAGTCTTATAGGATAATTATCTATTTGAGGAATCATTGGGGTTACATGAGGTAGTTATGTGGTAGATGAATGCATCTTTTTTTACTATATTAAATGTTTCCTGATGTTAAAATTCTCTTTAGGGGTAAAATTTAACTCTCATTGATTTCATTATATATATTTTCCTATACAAGGAATAGATGAGTTCGATGTCTTGTGTAGAACCCAACATCAATTTTTTTTGAATAATGAAATACAATATTATATGATCTAATAAAATTCATAAAATATTCAAATTTTTAAATTGGGTAATGTTCATCAACAAATACCACCGATAATGTTTTGAATCACATTATTTAATATTGTATTTTTTCGATTTATTTATTTTGATGAATAATATAAAAAAAATAATGATTAAACTAAAGTAATGAATAGTAATATAACATAATTAAATGTATTGTCCATTTATGTTGGGTAATATTGATTTTTATTTATTTTTTAATGTAATTAATAGTCTATAAACACTGGTATTAGCGAATTTTAAGAATTTAAATTATTTTCACATAATGTTTGTAATTTTCACATAAATTAAACTAACACTAGGATAATATTTCAACACATTTTAAGATCAACCCAATTTCTAATTTTGTTTCTGTATTGTAGTATCATTTTTACCTTTTTAGGTATATTTCTTCCTTTTTTAAAATGTGGAAAATGAAATTTGAAGGTACTTATCTTATTCCTTCAATATTTAAAATTCTACGTGATGTGAAATGGGAAGTATGCCTCTAAAATTACTACATAGACCATGATACAATCCCAATTAAGATTATAATTCTAATGTAGATATCATAAACTGGGGAAAAAATTCATTAAAATTTGCGTAGAGATAATTTAGATGTTTTGGGTGTGATCTAAGATGCCCAATTATAAGAGGTAAGTTTGGCAAAAATTTAATGGACTAGAATATTAGAATACTATTTTGATCATATAATGGAGAATAATGGGTCAAATCAGAGGAAATATTGAGATATATTAGAATAAATACATGTATTAAATTTTTCTATCTATATATGACTAAAATTAATCCATATAAAATCATGTTTTCAAAAATTGATTAGAGGTACAAATGATGGATGATTTTTCAGGTCAAGGAGTGAAGAGCATGAATTCATCCGTCTTTCTACCCACATATGCCTACCTACTCATGTGAGAATACCTAGATGGTTGGGATATTTACTCCTGGCTCTTGAAATTCCCATTTAATGTAGTTTTGTAGAATTGTAAAGCGGGATCATTTATTGTTATTAATTGTAATGTTATAATACTATTTTATCTTCTCAAGAAACTCCTTCTCATGAAAGTAGGTATAATCAACTTAATTTATTTATAAAAATTACTTCTTATTCTTATATATAGTAATTTCTTAACACATTGATACAATCTCATTATGGTTTGAATTTATTTACATAATGAATAGATAAATCTATCACACAGTGGTGTATTTTTAATTATTTAATTGTTTTCGTTTCTTTAATTACACACATGTGAGTCTACTTTTAGATTCCAATGAGATGTGTTCATAAATGGAGGGTTATGACTCATATGGGATGATCCTCGGGTGTATCTATGGGATATATTGAATTTTATTTTTCAGTCTATTAACGTTTAATAACTTGTATTAATTTATAATATTACTCTTTATTTAATTAATTCCTCATGATTATTGAAATTTAATCCTCTGCATTCTAACTTCTATTATGATCCTTTACCTTGGATTGTTCATGAAAACAATACTCCATGTGAATAGGTGGTTATTATAATGATATGTAAGTATTAAACCAGTAAGTGATTAGGGTGGTTTTACATCATTGAATGAATCACTCTAAAATTTAATGATTTACAACCATTAAAAAGAATTTCAACTAACATAACCCTCACATTAAACTAGGTTAAACCTATTCAAAACAAAATAATTCACTCATGTAATTTATATATTAAAAATAAAAGTGAAATATTAACCAAATATTTAATATGACATAGGAATAACCACTCTTTAGACTGTTTGTGTCTGTTAGTATCTATTTGGTTCTCTAATGATTGAAAACCAATGTTAATCTATAATAGAATACATCAATCCTATAATTTTCTAAATTTTTGAAATACCATAAATCCCTTATATATTTAAAAAATTATTATAAATTCTAGTATAATAATTCTTGGTGTTAAATAAACGTTTCATTTATAATATTTTGTTCTCTATATACTTTTTTAATCAAAATTTAATTTATCACATTTTATATATGAAACATATTGAATATTATTGCTTGGAAATATATAAAAATGAATGATCATTCATGTATTGATTATAAATTGGTTATAAATAAAAATTAAATTAATTGGATGAAATAGGATATATATTTTTTGAAAAATATTTTTATGTGTGTAACGTATCGTTATAATGATAAATTTTATAAATCACCCTTGATGAATGATTTCTATAAAATTATTAAATAATACAGTAATATAAATTTACATTCATCTAATTGTTTATTAAGAATGAAATGATAATAAATTTAATGTTATATTAATCTTAAATTTTTTCAAAAAACTATCTCATGATGTTTTTAAGTGGATAATAGAATTAATTTCTATTCACTTATAAAATTTGATATGATGTAATGGTTTTATATTTGGAATAAAAATTTCCAAATTTAGTTATAATGACAGTTTAACTTCTTTTTTCAAATGAAAATGTTACCACAGTTAAAATTAAGGCATCATGGACAAGGGAAAATGTGTTAGTGGATAAACTAATGGATAAGGCCACAAAAATTACTAGCCCTTGTATTAATTTGAATGTATGAGTGGATAAAGACACTACCTATCTGGATTTACAATTTTATTCCATTTTATGACACATTCTTTTTAGATTGACATTTATCATATTTAATATTTCCTAATATTTTCATTGGTGTCACTCCTCACATTTATAAAATAAAATCCCCTCTCACCATGTTTTTACACAAATTTTCCACCGCATATTAAAGGATAAATTAAACAATAACTTCTAAAATATACTTCACACATCCTATTTGTTTTATCTCATTAATAGGAAAAAGAATAATTAATAAGAATATATAAAATATATTATTATTATTATTTTATTTATTTTTTAATTTTTTATAGAAAAATAATTATCTCAGTATTTTTCATTTAATAGAAAATTAAAACTCTTTTCATGCATTCATGAAAACATTCGCCTCTATGAGGCAGTGTAGTTAATTCTTGATCACCACCTCTAATCGATGGTTTTAAAGATATATTTATTTAATATAAATGATATTAATTAAATGTCTATTTTTCTATAAATATAATTTTGTTTCTAACATCCATTGTTTCAAAGGATTAATAAATAAAACCATCTCCTATGTGTATGTGTGGACTAATACATCCATGAAGAAATGTATTACATTTTACATCACTATAATACATGAATGGTTCTAAAATGGTATATAATTAATATATATTACATTTAATACCTTATTTTGATTATTTAACCATTTACTTGACTTATAGACAGATGTATTTTAAAATAATCATGCATCGAAAATGAAATAATTAGCAAACTAATACGTGCATCAAAAAATAATGATTCTTAATAAGGAAATAAGAAATTATAGGTGAATGGTATTTATTAAGATAATCTTGGATATATTTATCCTATGTATTTATAATAAATTTATATTTATAATAAACTATTTTATATTATGTTAAACTAAAAAGATGACTGAGGTAAATATTTACATTGCAATCTCAAATTTTATTGGGAGTACTTATGGTTATATTTTAATATAGTAAATTATATTACATATCCATATCAAAACTCATTAATTTGATTATCCTTTAGTTATTCTATTTGTTTATATTTAATCATACCATTTTATTCCAAATTGGATGAAACAATTAACTAAAAATATAATATATAAGATAATTCACCATAGAATTTTTCTATTGGACTGGTAATATTTTCTAAATTTTCAATATGGTTATTCTAATTTTCTTGGAAATGGTGTGATTTTTGAAATGTGAAAATTGACCACTATTTCACATAATCAGGATTGTTAGATGATATTATGATTCCCGTCAAATTTTCTATAGTTTTTTCAAGTAAAATAAATTCACATTGTTGTTTTGTTTTTTATCTTTTTAGAGTTACAAAAAAACAATTTTATTTTTCTTCTTTTATGTATATTTTTGGTAATTTAATAATTTTATTTTTCATCTTTTTAAATGTCCTTTAAATGTAATTGTGCTGAATTATAGATATCATCTAATGAAACTATAACACGACGAGATTTTATGAACAATATTCTTTTATTTTCATTAATGTCTTCTGTTGTATGCTACACCAAGATTACCTTGCGCTATACGCAACACCGTATTAGCTTGCAGTATACACAACACTATTTTTGGATCGTGTTACACACAATTTTGATAATATTTATTCTACCCAACATTGATTATATATATATATATTCAATGTATAAATGAAATATGTTTGGATTTTTTTATATGAAACAGCGAAGGATTCTTGCACAACACGCAACCTTGACTTGGCTTGCATTACACACAATCACAACCTTCCTCGATAGCGTGTGTTGTACGCAATACCGGGTTTTACTAAACAACAATATATTATTATAATATTATTATAAACTAGCCGTTATGAATATTATTAACTAAATTTATAATTTTATAACATTATTATTTATCTTACACATTTTCTAAAACATGGTATAAGAACAAAATAAATTTTTCGGGTAAAATAAGTATTTTTCAAAAAATGCAGTTTTGCCACCTTTTGATGGCGCACCCACTTTAAATCTAGTTTCTGAAATTTTTATAAGTAAAATTTGACAAAATAAAATTATTCTTTGGAATCAAGAAATAAAAATTTACTTTGGATAAATTATTCATATTATTCTGGTAACTTTCATATTTTGATGAATAGTAAAAACACGCTATATTTAAATTAAAAACAACTTTTTTCATCGCAATAATTTATATGGTTAAATTATAATATTGAATGGTTTTAAAGTATAAATAGAATATATTTTTATCATTTAATATAATGTATGTTATTATCATTTATTTTACATTAAATTGGTAGGTTAAATCAATTTAATCTTTTGCAATATTTTAATCAAAAATCTGTTTTCTTTCGACAACAGGATTAATTTTATTTTAATTTCTGCAACTTTTGGGTTTTGAATTTAGAAAAATGGATTCCATATTTGGATTCAGTGGATCCAAATTATGTTAATAAGATACTTATAATTTTTGGGAATTATGAATAGTAACTACGGTAAATTTTATTTACCATAGTTAAAGGTAAATCGGGTTATTAAGGGTAAATATAATATTATAAAATTACCCTAACACATGACAAAATTCAATTTGATGGTTAAACATAGACCCATATAATCTAAGGGTAGGATTAGATTCATTTTATGGACTTTTGACCATTAAAACAATTTAATTATTATTAAAACCAAAGAAAGTGACAACATGTCACTCTCTTAAATCTTATAAGTATAATAATTTTAATTTAGTGATAAACATAATAAAACGTCGAAATTGAATAGTATCTAGAAAGCTAATAAATATATCTACATCATGATAATTTATTTAGATTTTTTAGGGATTAAATAATTGCCATTAATGGTGATACATTAATGATACAGAAATTATTTATTATGTGGAAAATAAGTAATATAGTTTTTATTGAAATAATAATATCCATTAAAAAGCCCACAAACCTGAAAACAACTTATTGGTAGTATATATATACATCGTAATCATCCAATGACCTAATATATAACCATTTGGATCCTTATAAAAGTGATTATGATACTTATATTATATTATTTTAAATGATACCAAAGTTTTCACCTTCATAATTTAATAAATACAACAATTTAAATATTGTGATTTTAAGATGATAAATTAGATTAAAAGTATTATTGTGAAAATTAATATATTTATCGTCATCATATGATTTTATTTTTAATTTTTATGCAACAAATAAGTTTATTAAATAATTATACAAAAATGTTGTAGTAATTATTTTATTAAGAGATAAACCAAATAAATATTTTTAAAAATAATAAAATAAATATTATATGAACTATTTAATGTGATAAACTAATTTTATAGATACATATGACCTTTTATGAATCTATTAAATTTTTTAGTTCGAACATATCTTTTGTATATATATTATTTAAATTCAAATAAATGAATAGTGTCAAAATTCACCCCAATGTTATTTTATAAAAATAACATATTCTAAAATTGTTTAAAAATCACAAAAATATTTAAAAATTATAAATTAAAATTTATATAGTCTATAATGTTCTAAATTAATCAAATATATAATATTCACAATAAATAAGTTATTATTTGTTATAATTTAAAATTTAGAATTATATTACCACAAATAAACTTAAATAGATTAAATAAGGATAAATCAAAATGATAAGGTATAAAATATGATCCAAAAAATGTCTAAATTTGATTGGTTAATGAGATTACAAACCTATATCTTATAATATTCAAATATGAGTCATTTTTTGTAGGTTTTTAAGTGTGGTTAGATTTATTATAAATTAATATTTTTAAGATTTCCAAAGGTGCGCCTCTCCTCCCTTATAAAAGGGAACCTCCTCCCTCTCTTCCTCACACAACATTGAGCCTTCACACTCGGCCAAACCCTGCCAAATTCTCTTCTCCACTTCCCTAAAAACATCCTAGAGTTTATGGCTTTCTTGAAAGACCATGTTTAGTGCCCTAAGAGGTGGTCTCAAAGAGGCGCTTCAAAGAAGAGGTTATTTCCGTTACCGATTCTTTCACCTTTATTTCTTTTCCCTCATCTTCTTCTTAGGTTGTTTCATTATGAAGTAATAACATCTGTATCACTCATATACTGATATGTCATTATAAGTATGAAACAATCCTATTTCACCATCTATCCATCATACGGAAAACGAAATCACCGCGCGTGCGTACGTACGGAATACCGTCTCCACGCCGTGGTGTAATCTATTTTCCACCACCACCTTACTTGGATGGGTATAATGGTGTAAATAATAAATATATATGATTATTTTAAAGTGATATTGATTCTGTAATATTATACATACACTTTAATACAATTCCACGATCTTGGGAATGATATCATCGCTCGTGCGTACGTACGGACTACCGTCTCCGCGACGCGATGAGATTCACGTTCCATGTTAACCATTCATAAATGATTATAAAGTATATATAATGAATAATAATGAAATATATGACATAATAATGTTACTAGATTTATGTATATATATATATATATATATGTCATCTACTTAATTCCATTCAATTCAAAAGGGAAATGAAAACATCATTCATGCGTACGTACGGCCTACCGTCTCCATGAACGGTGTATTTCATTCCGTTTATCGATCTATAATATATATGTATATGATGAATATATATTATATATAAATCATGTTTTACATTATGGAATTATGTAAATTTGGATATAAGTAATAATATCACGAACGACAAGTCGAAACACATACGATAAATAAAATGATTTTACCCAAAACAGTGCTTTAACATGGAATTTATAGAAAAACGGGTAATATGAAGTCATAAGTAAAACATATATGATATCATAACAATGAATATGATTCTGTAATAAGTCAATGAAATTAATTAAATCATTATACAGGAGGTTCGGATACGTATGAAGCATATCAGATCTAAGGTAAGGGATAATTTTGCAAATCTCATTTTTATCTGAGATTGCTTATTCATAAGTATTTACTGTTTTTATTTCTATCATCTATGTCAGTGTTTTATAAAAGTGTTTTCAGGTATGTTTAATGTCATTTTTACCCATTTTTTGACTTTTACTACATGATATGTATGGAATCATTCTCTTATTTACGTTATGAGATACATTTTGACTTTCCGACAAAAGTACGAGGAGGATGTTATATTTAACTTATACGGCGTGAACAGATTTTTACGGTTTTATAAATCCTTGTTTTAATGAAGCTTCTTCCAAAATATTTCATGACTATTTTCAACAAAATCATTTTCTTTTAAAATTTCATCACATTTTCTGAAAAGAAAATGATTTTGAAGAAAAAGGGATATTTTCCTTAAGAATTCATTTCATGTGTTTTATCAAAACCATTTTTCATCTAAGATGAGATTATTTCATATGTGTATGTTTCAAATATAATGTCTCTATGATTTACATGGTTTCACTTATCTTATTATGAAATGCTATCCATTTATTTAATATGGATTATGTGATGATGGAATAATGTTTATGGAACCCATTTTATTTATTGGGTTTTTAAGAATGATGTATGTTTATTTTGTGGAACAAGTAATAATGATTTAATTATGAGATGGGTGGGACATATGTCTCACTCTAATTAATTGGGTAAAGATTTTATATATCATGAGATAGACATGGCTGGAACGGCAAGTTAAACCGGTTTAGTAATACAGGACTGGAACGAGAAGTGAACTCGATTCAGAAAGGGACTTTGTCCACTAAGATGGTCTTGGAAGCAATGCCTTGGCTACTATGGAAATAATATCATGTGCTTAATGGTTTCCACAATTACATGTTTTATTCCCATGGTATTTTATCATTATTAATGTTTCTTTATGATCTATGCTTTACGTACTTCCATGTTTTATGTCATTGCTCAAGCTTTTGATGATTTTACATTATGTTCATGTTTTTAAGATCAAATGTATATGATATGTTTTATTTTATCCATGATTACCCTTACTGAGCATTTGACCTCACCCTTTTTATGTTTTATTTTCCCCCAAGATCAAATGAAAGGTTTTGGGTAAGGAAACAAAAAGTGGAAGATCATTATGGGAGATGTTGATGATATTTCACCACGATTAGAAGATTACGTTCCAAGTTTCCAAAGACACTAAACTATTACGGTCCTTGTGTGTCTGTTTTTGTTAGGTATTATGTATTCCGAAAAAGTAATGTAATGTCCATGTACGTCAAGCTTAGGGTCTCTACAATTGGTATCAGGGGAAAGGTTTAGTCAACTTTTGGAAACTAGGATGCGAGTACTTTAGTTATATCCATAGAGATATGTCTAAGGTATGTCTAAGGATGTCCCTAAGGATATGTTTACGTATAGGTTATAGTCCTAGAATTTCTCTAAAGATCATAGAATTTAACCTAAGATGATAGATATTGAAGTTACTCCCCCTTTACTATGTTGTTTACCCAAGCATGATTATTTCCTCTCACAGAATTCTTTTTGTGTTTTAGTCAATGGAGGGAACCAGAAGAAATTCGGTTAACATTGAATTCAATGGACAAATTGGTGACTATGAGCAAAAAAATTGCGTAATTCCTAGAGGGAAAGATATTGTGATTATTCTGAATCAGCAATTTCATAATATGATCAATAATATCAACTTTGGTAAGATTCCTGACTCAGATAATAAGAGAAATATGGAGTTTCATGATGATCATAGAGGAAAGAATGTTCAATTTCCCCCATGTAAATCATGTGGGAAGACGCATCAAGAATATTGTTTCAAAGGAACTGGAAGATGCTTTGGGTGTGGAAAAGATGGACACAAAGCCAGTAACTGAAAAAAAAAGGTTCAGTTAACACCATGGACAAGGATAATGGTATTGCTACGACATCAACAATGATTAGATGTTTTAAATGTGGAATGTGCGGGATTTATGAAAAACAATGCCCTAACGGAAAATATCATTAAGAGAATCAGCATGGTCATATGGGTAGTATTTATGTGGATAATGATGAGGAGACTACAAATGATATATGAGCTGAAAGAAGTGTTGAAGCTCAGTCAGTTGTTTTAGAAGGTAGTGGAATGATTGTATGTTTATCGAGAGTTATGTTGTATAGTTAATGGTACTACGGAATAAAGAATCATCTAAGGATTGTTACACTATTGTTTTTCCTAAAAGTATTTGAAAGTATATGTTGAATGGTACCAGTAACCATGGAATGTTATTCAGATATTTTTGTAAAGTAGATGATATGCACATAATGAAGGAATAATAAGATAATGATATGTTTGACTGTATTCATGAGCTCATGACTGATATACGGACTAAGTGATATTATGGTTTAATTATATAGAAATTTTGGGTTTTTGTTATGTGGAAAGAGGTAACTTTTGACTGCATCCATGTTTTCACTAAGGTTCAATGGGTATTAATTTTTCAACAGAATACATGATTAAGGCCTTCGAATGTTTGGAATGTGACCAACAAGACATATCTTATGATATATGGGGATCAACGATGGTATTAAATCTCTGGTAATCGTTTTCACTATATTATGAAAGTGGACTACAGTATTATGGATAAGCCTAAAGATTGGAATGGATTATGTTGGACATAAGTTAGTATTGTTTAAGGACATAATTTTATTTGATATTATTGATTGGATGTTATAGTAATGTAGTTTTAGAAAAAGGAAAACCTGCAGGACTGGCGACAACCCATCGCGTCAGGCAAGGCTGTGGGAATTGAACCCAAAACCGAAGTGCGACTGGGCTTTATATCCTTCCACTGGTCTATAGGGTGTCCCTGGTTAGTAGAAACTAGTTTTATTTTATTAAGCTGTATGATATATGAATTATACATTCATTTTTGGAACCATATAAGATTAATCTAACCATAGGATGGACTTATAACATTTTCTTACCTTTTGTTTGAAAGAGATAGAATGACCCATCATTCTATCACATGATCTGCTAACACATCACGAATAACAAATTCAACTTCATTTCTTTAAGGGATGAAGTGGAAATTGTTCAATTCACGAACAACAGTGAGATTGTACCAAAATCATGCAAGTATTTCTTTTAATTCATCAACATTAGGGAAATGATCTTGAAAACCAAAAATGTTGTCCTAGTTCCCTTATATCCGATGAATCAGATGGTACCTTTGGTCAACACAAATCAACAGCTTTGTGATTGTTGGCTTTTTCATAGCCATGTTCTCTACCACTCTCCATCAGAACTTGATGGTTAGATTTTTCTTCCATATCCATATTTTCACCTATGTTCTCCTATGTAGAAACCCATTGATGAGTTAATTTGGGTAATCGTTACATTTCATACTTTAGTTTTTAATACCATGTTTTGGTATTCCTTTTTATGATGTAGGTTTCTATTAAACAATCTTTCGAGTAGTAAACCATTTATAACCCCGATGAATTTCGAGGGAGAAATTCATTTTAAGTGGGGTTAAATGTAACACACCGAGATTTTATGAAAAATATTGTTTTAATTTCATTAATTTTTTTTGTGTTGTATGCTACACAAAGATTACCTTGCACTATACACAACAGAGTATTAGTTTTCAGAATACGCAACACTATTCTTGGATCGTGTTATACACAATTTTGATAATAGTTATTCTACGCAACATTGAGTATATATATATATATATATTCAATGTATAAATGAAATATTTTTGGATTATGTTATACGAAACAATGAAGGATTCTTGCACAACACGCAACCCTGACTTGGCTTGCATTACACGCAATAACGACCTTCCTCGATAGCGTGTGATGTACGCAGTACCGGGTTTTACTAAACAACGATATATTATTATAATATTATTATGAAATAGATGTTATGAATAGTATTAACTATATTTTGAATTTTATAAAATTATTATTCATTGTACGCATTTTCTAGAACATGGTATAGGAACAAAATAATTTTTTCGGGTGAAATAAGTATTTTTAAAAAAATGCAGTTTTGCCTCCTTTTGATGGTGCACCCACTTTAAATCTAGTTTTTGACATGTTTATAATTTCAAATTGACAAAATAAAATTCATCTTTGGAATCAAGAAATAAAAATTTACTTTGGATAAATTTTTCATATTATTCTGGTATCTTTCATATTTTGATGAATAGTAAAAACACGCTATATTTTAATTAAAAACAACTTTTTTCATCGCAATAATTTATACGGTTAAATTATAATATTGAATGATTTTAAAGTATAAATAGAATATATTTTTACTATTTAATATAATGTATGTCATTAGCATTGATTTTACATTAAATTCATAGGTTAAATCAATTCAATCTTTTGCAATATTTTAACGAAAAACCTGTTTTCTTTCGACAATGAGATTAATTTTAATTTAATTTCTGCAACTTTTGTGTATTGAATTTTGAAAAATGGATTCCATATTTGGAATAAGTGGGTCCAAATTTTGTTAATAATCTACTTTTTATTTTTGGGAATTATGAATAGTAATTACGGTAAATTTTATTTACCATAGTTAAAGGTAAATCGAGTAAATAAAGGTAAATATAATATTATAAAATTACCTTAACACATGGAAAAATTCTATTGGATGGATAAAATTAGACCCATATAACCTAATGGTAGGATTAGTTTCATTTTATGGTATTTGTACCATGAAAATAATTTAATTATTATGAAAACCAAAGAAAGTGACAACATGTCACTCTCTTAAATCTTATAAGTATAATAATTATAATTTAGTTATAAACATTATTAAACATCGAACATGAATAGTTTCCTGAAATATAATAAAATTATCTACATCATGATAATTTATTTAGAATTTTTAGGGATTATATAATTGTCATTAATAGTGATACATTAATGATACATAAATTATTTATTAAGTGGAAAATAAGAAATATAGTTTTTATTGAAATAATAATACCAATTAAAAGGCTCACAAACCTGACCAAAAATTATTGGTAGTGTATATATACACCTTAATCATCCAATGACCTAATATATAACCGTTTGAAGCCTTATAAAAGTGATTATGATACTTATATTATATTATTTTAAATGATTCCAAAGTTGTCACCTTCATAATTTAATAAATATAATAATTTACATATTGTGATTTTAAGATGATAAATTCGAGTAAAATTATTATTGTGAAAGGTAATATATTTATATTCATCATTGGATTTTAGTTTTAATTTTTATGCAACAAATCCGTATATTAAATAATTATACAAAAATGTTGTAGTAATTATTTTATTAAGAGATTAAACAAATAAATGGATTTAAAAATAATAAAATAAATATTATATGAACTATTTAATGTGATACACTAATTTTATAGATACATATTACCGTTTATGAATCTATTAACGCTTTTAGTTTGAACATATCTTCTGTATATATTTTATTTAAATTCAAATAAATGAATAGTGTCAAAATTGACACTATTGTTATTTTAAAAAAATAACATATTATAAAATTGTTGAAAAATCAAAAAAATATTTAAAAATTATAAATTATAAATTTATATGGTATATAATTTTATAAAGTAAACAATTATTGAAAATTCACACCAAATAAGTAATTATTTGTTATAGTTTAAAATTTAGAATTTTATTACCACAAATAAACTTAAATTGATTAAATAAGGATAAATCAAAATGATAAGGTTTAAAATAATATCCAAACAAGTCTTAATTTGATTTTATGATGATATTAAAACCCTATCTCATCTAATATTCTAATATGAGTCATTTTTGGTGGTTTTTATGTGGGGTTATATTTATTATAAATTAATATGTTTATGAATTTCAAAGGTGCCCCTCTCCTCCCTTATAAAATAGAACATCCTCCCTCTCTTCCTCACTCCACATTGAGCCTTAAAACTCGTCCAAAACCTGAAAAATTCTCTTCTCCACTTCCCTATAAACATCCTAGAAGTCATGGTCTTCTTCAAAGACCAATTTTAGTGCCCTAAAAAGAGGTCTCAAAGAGGCCCTTCAAAGAAGAGGTAATTTCTGTTTCCGATTCTTTCACCTTTATTTCTTCCTCCAATTATTCTTCTTAGGTTGTTTCATTATGAGGTAATAACATAAGTATCACTCATATAATGATATGTTATTATAATTATGAAACAACCCTATTTCACCATCTATCCATCCTACGGAAAACTAAATCACCGCGCATACGTACGTACGGAATACCGTCTCCACGCCGTGGTGTAATCTATTTTCCACCACCGCCTTAATTGGATGTGTATAATGGTGTAAATAATAAATATATATGATTATTTTAATGTTATATTGATTCTGTAATATTATACATACACTTTAACACAATTCCACGCTATTGGAAATGATATCATCGCTCGTGCGTACGTACGGACTATCGTATCCACGACGCGATGAGATTCACTCTCTATGTCAACCATTCATGAATGATTATAAATTATATATAATGAATAATAATGAAATATATGACATAATAATGATACAGGATTTATGTATATATATATATATATGTATGTCATTTACTTCATTCAATTCAAAAGGGAAACAAAAACAGCGTTCATGCGTACGTACGGCCTACCGTATCCATGAACGGTGTATTTAATTACTTTTATCGATCTATAATATATATATATATATGATGAATATATATTATATATAAATCATGTTTTACATTCTGGAATTATTTAAATCAGGATATAAGTTATAATATCAAGAACGACAAGTCGAAACACATACGATAAATAAAATAATTTTACCCAAAATGTTGTTTTAACATGGAATTTAAAAAAGAACAGGTAATATGATGTCATAAGTGAAAAATATATGATATAATAATATTGAATATGATTCTGTAATAAGTCAATGAAATTATTTAAATCATTATACAGGAGGTTCAGATACGTACGAAGCATATCGGACCTAAGGTAAGGGATAATTTTGAAAATCTTCTTTTTATCTGAGATTGCTTATTCATAAGTATTTACTGGGGTTATTTCTATCATCCATGTCCATGTTTTATAAAAGTGTATTCTTTTATGTTTAAAGTCCTTTCACCCATTTTTTGACTTTTACTACATGGAATCTTTCTCTTATTTTCGTTACGAGGTACTTTTTGACTTTTCTGACAAAAGTATGAGGAGAATGTTATTTTTAACTTATACGGCGTGAACGGATTTTTACGGTTTTATAAAGCCTTGTTTTCACGAAGCTTACTCCAAAAGATTTCATGACTATTTTCAACAAAATCCTTTTCTTTTAAAATTGCATGACATTTTTTGAAAAGAAAATGATTTTGAAGAAAAAGGGATATTTTCCTCAGTAATTCATTTCAAGTGTTTTATCAAAACCATTTTTCATCTAAGATGAAATTATTTCATATTTGTATGTTTCAAGTATAATGTCTCTATGATTTACATGGTTTAACTTCTCTTATAATTAAATGATATCCATTTATTTTATATGGATTATGTGATGATGGGATGATGTTTATGGAACCCATTTTATTTATTGGGTTTTTATGAATGATGTATGTATATTTTGTGGCACAAGTAAGAATGATTTCATTATGAGATGGGTGGGACCTATATCTCCCTCCAATTTATTGGGTAATGATTTTATATCTCATGAGATAGACATGGCTGGAACAGAATGTTAAACTGGTTAAGTAATACAGGACTGGAACGAGGAGTGAACTCGATTCAGAAAGGGACTTTGTCCACTAAGATGGTCTTGGAAGCAATACCTTGGCTACTATGGAAATTATATCATGTGATTAATGGTTTCCACAATTACATGTTTTATTCCCATGATATTTTATCATTCTTAATGTTTCTTTATGATCAATTCCTTACGTACTTCCATGTTTTATGTCATTGCTCAAGCTTTTGATGATTAAACATTATGTTCATGTTTTTATGTTCAATTGTATATGGTATGTTTTATTTTATCCATTCTTACCCTTACTGAGCATTTGAGCTCACCATTTTTATGTTTTATTTCCCCCCAGGATCAAAATAAAGGTTTTAGGTAAGGAAACAAAAAGTGGAAGATCTTTATGGGAGCTGTTGAAGATCTTTCACCATGATTAGAAGATTACGTTCCATATTTCCAATGACACTAAAATATTACGGTCCTTGTGTGTCTTTTTTTGTTATGTATTAAGTATTCTGCAAAAGTAATTTAATGTCCATGTACGTCAAGCTTAGGGTCTCTAGAGATACCATCCACAATCTTTTTTTGATTAATTTTGATGATCCTTTTATGAAATTATCATGAATCATATATCAATTTCATTGGCTAATTAAGAAATAATGAAATGTTAAATGATCATATGTTCATTTGAAACAAATGTGAATAGTTTAATATTATGTAATGGGTTGGTCTGTAATGACATCAGTTTCTTTTGTTTTGGTACTTTGAAAATTACTTATATATCTAAAAAGGTTTCTTCTAATTAGGCATCTTGTTTCGGTTTCATAGGATCCCTGATTTACTATATTAAAAATATTAATGTATATTAATTTATCTGAATGCATATTTTTGGAAAAAATGGTTTTTTCATTGATTGATACTTCATATGGGTAGTATGATAATTTTGTTGTCTTTATATCATTAGGTTTACCATATTAGTGACATAATGTTGATCGTCATCAGTCATTTGTTCAAAGATGATCGGTTGTGGTTGTGTTAAGTGAATTAACTAATTTCTTAATTTAATTTAATTAATTTCCCCAATACCTAATTATCCTATATTATTATGTCATTAGAGAAAATATTTTGGGTTATTCTTATTACCATTAGACATTATAGAAGATAATGATGATATCTTTATTGGTGTTGATGACCTAGGATAATGGATCGATGATGAACGATTGAAGAGAATCATGAGATGGATGTGGAATCATCATTTTTCATGAGACTAAATATTCGTCAGAAGTTATTCATAAGTTCATGATGTAGGTAATTTTAATTCATGTATTTACATTGTTATTTATTTAATAAGTATGTATTTTCTTATCTTCTATATTATTATGTGATTTTTTATTCTACGCATGTCCTCAGATTTAATTTTATTTTTTAAACCAAATTTTTTATATTTTATATGCATTTATTACACCCATGTTCTTGTTTATGTAATAATTTGATGAGATCACACTATCCAATAATGGTTTATCAATTTATTCTTTTTTTTCTCCCAAAAGTAATATTTTTGTTCTTTAAATTCCTCATTAATTGATTATAGGGTCATGATATTACATTATCTTCTAGGATTTAACTATAATAAACACCCCCAAAAGAATGGTTGATGTTTTTATGAACTATAATACAATGTTTTGCAGAGTAATCAAGGTTTATTTTGGTTTTCTAAATATTATTTTGAGGATTAAAACAAATAATAGTGTCATATTGTGTGATAGATAATCTATTGGGTAATATATGTTGTAAGTTACACTATCAAAGGCTAGGAATCGATGATCATAGGTATCCCCTTTTATTTTTTCATATTCTAAGTGGTCAAGAAATGATGTAAGTAGAATATATGGAATTATTTTAATGACTACAGGTATCTAGATATCTCAAGTTACACTATGTGTAGTTTAGATGGACATTCATCTAGTGGAACAGTGCAACATTGGATATTGATTTTCACCAAATTAAATATCAATTGACATGTGGTCTATAAACATATCATGTGACATGATGATAGTGAACTGTCATGTACCAATGGGTACATGAGAATGGGCTTGTTCCTGTACATTGGAATCTCTTGAGTGCACACACCAAAACATGGCCTATGTACCAGTGCATTTCCAGAGAACCCATGTAGAACCATTGTATATAGGAAAGTTAGAGTACATTGGTGTGGGATATAGTACATGTCCATGGTCCATAAGAATCAATAATGACCAGACTCCCATGATAGGTCCTTTAATCCATGTACACACCATGTCTATCTACAAAGATGGACAAACCCTTTACATGGAAAGACACACCCAATTGTCAATGTGAGGTCACACACTATGTGATAGTATATGAATGCCTAGTAAATTCCATCAAAACATCCATATTGATTATCTACTTCATCATAACACGGATTTGGGATCATTATTATCCTATCCTAGGTAGATATCCATATTCAACAAGATGGTGTCATTCAGTTCAGATGTAGAAATATGATGTAAGGATGTGCTAGTTGGATTCATCTCTTATCAATGGTTCCCTAGTGGTAGTGATTGGTTATGATAATTAAAGTTTAACTGTGTTATGTACTCCTCTTTATCTATGCATGTTGTGGGTCAAATATAAATTTATATAAGTATAAATGAAACTCCCCCACATTAAAAGGCCTTGGGTCCTCTATGTACTAAGTGATCTATCAATATTTGAGCTTAGATGGTTGGTGGATACTTCATTGAAGTGGTGCTCCCTCAACTGTGTTACACAATAGAGAGTTAATGGATATCTATTTAAGAAATTTGTTATATGTGATACATGGATATAAGATGATACCTTATTCATTCCAAGTATACTTTTGGTAACTATCCTGTACGAGATACATAGACATTTTTTTTATATTTTCTAGGGATTATTTAAGAATATATGTTGTTGGGTTTTCATTATACAATTAATTAGGAATGGAGCAGAATATTTCTATAGTTATTCTTCCCCCTTAATTTTTGGGCTTCGCACTGGGTATTTATATACTCACACCACTGGGGGAATTAATTTCATGTGTTGTATCTTATGTAATTTATAGGAATATAAATAGTGATATTGGTTGACCTAGTTTTAGAGGAGTATAGTGGAACTTGGTGTTCATCACTATTTTCAGTGGCCAGTCTTCCATATCATGAGTTTCTCCATTGCCAATCTTTCCTTTTCTCTTGTTGTTATCAGTTTGGAACATCCTTTTTGGTTGGCTATTCATTTTCCCCTATTTATATTTTACATCAAATTATTATTTAATTATTATATATATATTTTTCATTCATCTCATACAATATTGATGTTTTAGTCATTTATTATATCTCTTCAGTATTAAATGGAGTTGATTGTATGTATGTTTATAGGTACTTTAGGCTATGGCCTCCCATTTTAGAGTTATTAAAACATAAAACTTATCAACATCCCCTTACCTATTGGATGTGGGAATGGGGTGTCTAACTCATCTTACTAACAAACTAGGTGGGGTTGTTGTGGGTAAGAACATGAAAATGTCATATCAGAGATGTTTTTTCCTAGGGTTGGTGTTTAGAGTGGGATATGACAAGGGTATAGTTTTATGATCACATGTAATCAATTTCATTAGGTCTCAAGATCATCTCTCAGGATGAGTAACCTAGTTTTCATGTGGTATCCAATATATCCATGCACTATGACTCTATATCCCTACAGGCCATGTAGAAAATTTGAGACACTAGGTGTAGGGAAACCCACTGTACATTAATAAAATAGTATTAGATCTTATTACATTTAAATACTACTTATGTTAGATCTCCATATATTATTATCTAACAAAGGTATTCCATTTTAAAATTAAATATGCCTTAGAAATGATAGCCACCTAGGATAATGATTTAATATCATGATGATTATTAGTTGAATGATGAGACCTCAGTTCAAGGATACATTTATGAGGTTGCCCATTTTTTGTGCATAATGTAGTGCTAATCCATTTTGATTTGTGAATGGATCAAGGTACAATGGTCCATGTTGGTGATCGATGAAATGTTGAGTAATCAATATCTCTAGTAGATCATGACGATGATACACATAGTTATAGTGTATTACATGTGGTATAGTAATATATATATTTGAGGTTTCGTTTTCTGTTATACCCTCATGTAGTAGAGGATTGGAGTGAGGTAATGGCTTATGATTTTCATCTTTTTTGGCCCTGGTCGATCAAATGATTGCGCCTATGACCCTCTATATTGTTAGAGCACCATGGTGCTTCTAGGGTCTGATTACTTAGAGTCATAATGAGAAAAAAGCCACCTCGTTATACTTCCAGAACATATTATTCAATGAGTATTACCCACTGAGAAGGAACAATATGAATATATAGGATATTATTTAGTTACAACAAGATGATATGTTAGTATATGTGTATGCAGTGAGATTTATCAGTTTCATGTAATAGTCTCTCTATATTTTTTTAGATGAATACATCCAACTATATAGATTTGTGTAGGGCCTTCAAAGAGACATATAAAATAGAATGGGATCTCTATGTATTTTCACATATATTTATGTACTATAAAGTATTTAGTTAAATGGATATACTTATTAGAAGGATATTGGGTAGTATGATCAAGTAGAATTTATCATTATGCTGAGAAATATTCAGGGAAACATAGGCATCAATCATTAGTGTCTTTGTGCACGAGGATCACTAAATCCCACACTCTGAAATATGGAAAAAAATATATGATTCACATAATGGTTTGAGTCATCCTATCAAGGGACAATATTATGCTCTTTATGGTAATGTTAACATGTATTTTGAATGACCAAATAAAAATGTTTTGGATGGTTGAAAATTAGGGGATGGACCTCCATGGAAGAGGTAGTATTGAGACAATAGATCTCCTATTCATAACTAGGGTATCCCACTAGGCATGTATTTGTAAAGACCGAATGTTTTTCAATGGAAATTACATTATTATAAATAAATCATAATCACATGAAATCACAACATAATGAACTACAAATTGCTATGTGACAACTAAACATAATTTTGTCACTTCAGTGCATTGAATTTCAAAAATATGACAAACACGATTGCGATCAGTAAGTTATTTAGTTTCTAATACGACCAAAATAATATTTGTGAATAGTTGCACACCCTTATGAATAGTAATGATTCCTTTATGAATAGTGACATTCACTAATGAATAGTAAGCTTACATATGATATTAGGTGAATAAGATTTAAATGAATGTATAATGTACCTATATTTTGGAATAAGTAAATAAATGTATTAAAATTGATTTTATAAAATTAAATATGATTTTCATTAAATATTTAATTACTCTAATTTAGATAAATATTTTTTTAAAAATGGATTTCATTTTCTGGTTATACATAATGAAAAATGGTTGCATAGATGTTTGGATATTTTTCCGAAATACATGATTTTTTTAGGAATAGTAAAATATGGTAATTTACTTTATATATAAATTATTAGCTAAAAAGACTATTCCTAGAATTAGGGATGATTTCAACACCATTGGTTCTAATTCACATGACACATTTACAATTTTTTTTCATTAAATCATCACTATTTATATACCAACCATTCTTTTATTACACACTGAAACATGATTTATTACATTCAATATTAACATGATAAAATTATGGCATGATGCTCCATCCCTCCACCTGCTATCTTCCAGCATCCAAGCCCATCTTCTTGGTTGCACTGTGTTGCAGGGAAAATAGATATGATGTCTCCCTCCCCATATAGGCCTAGATCTCAATACATATGGGTCCTGCATCTCGAGAATTATTAAAGGTGTAGGGGCTGTCTGTGACACCAAAGGCTCAGTTACCTTGGAATTTTCTGCTCACTTTGGATGCAGCTCTTCTCTATAGGAAGAGGATCACACCTAATTCATTTGTCTTTCACTATGACACCAAGGGAACATCCCCATCATTTAATATTAAAATGATTCCTCCATCCTCCTCAATTCACTGCAAGGCATCAGGTCTATTCCCTGGTCGATTGCCTATATCATCAAAAAATGTCGAGGCTTGCTATCCACAAAATTTCGAATGGTTCACACTTGGTGATAGGGGAATACTGTATAGTATCACTTTGAATCTCTATAAGATCATAACCCGGACGTGTCTTTCATCTATGACTTGAATTTTTTTGGCCCTGATGGAGTTAACATCATTAGGGGGGCTGCCCTTGGTTTTCATTACTTTCTCCCCATAGCTTCTCTTTTTTCATCACTTTGATTGCCTTGTACTTTCTTACCCCAATAAATAAATAACTAATTATGATTATAAAACATAGATTATAGAGAGGTCTGGTGACTTTGAGGCTTAAGAACATTACATAATGACTTAAAACATGAAACATGCCATCATTATAGAAAACATCTTTTTCATGACCACAACATTCCCTCATACATAGCATTGTAGAGGGTAGATTGAGGACATGAATAAGAAAATGGTGATACATAAATCCCAGTATGGGAGTAAACAAGGCCTAACATGAATAATACACTACATGTTAGGAAATAGGCATGTCAATGGTGCATAAGAGAAACATTAACGTAAAGGCAAGACATATCATGATTATCATAACATTGAATTGTGGAAGCAATTGTTAACAAGGAATTAGCATAATCCTAAGCCCATTTCACATGAAGAATGAGTAAAACATAATTTCACATAATTTATCTTGAGTAAAACCTCATTGCACTTGATGTATCATGATACTAATCTTTACCCAATTCACTGGAGCGCTATCAGGGCACATCCTTCATAATCATTTCATTTCTACCATAAGTGTGTCACATGGATCATATAAAATAGGTTCATTAAACATGATAATTTATTCCATGATAAAGGAACGTGTAATACATAAATATAAATACATAATCATTATTTAAATGATAATATGGTGAATACCCACGATAGATAAATGGTCATGCTATTCACAATAAAAGGACTATGGCATGGAAAATCACGATGCAATTTCGGTAGCATAATGACATGACAAAAGAATTAGTTAAAATGGTTAATGGTAGAGAAATGAGTGTATACTCATATTTACATGAAATGGAATATAAGGGGGTCATATAGATACATTTAACAGCAAGTAAAATTGAATTTAGAGTCATAATAATATATAATTGCATGAATGTAAATGAGAAGAGGAAAATTACTTACGGAATTTAAGCATGGTAACAGGTGTACATGGGAGGAATTAATGAGAAATAAATAAGTCTATAATCATTGAAACATAAATAGGGAACTATGCGAGAGGTTTAAAACCATACCCCAAAATTTACAATTGAAAACAAAAGGGCATAACATTATGAAGAAACATTGTTAAAATGATAAAGGAGATAATCCCTTACATGGAGCTGTGATCCCAAAGTATTGGGAGGGGATTGATAGAGGATTAATGGGAGGTTGGGGCTCCATGAGAGGATTACATAGAGAGGAGGGTAGAGGTTGGATTAACACCAAAGGATTTTAGTGAAGATTAAGTGGATTCTTGGGTGGGTTTATATAGAGAGGGGGTAGGGGCTCCATGGTTTTTACAATGGTTTTTTTTAAGGGGAGTGGAAAAAAATATTATATATGTCCAATGTTAGAAATTCAAAAAAAAATTGGATTAAATATGTGGAGATGAGTGATACTCTTAAGGAAATCATTTCAAAAAGATAAAATGATTTATAAGTCTTGGAGGGTCCTCTGAGGCTTTGTAAAATAAACCAAAATAAATCTAAAATTGCATTATTTTAATTGGTAAAAATATATTAGCAAAACATAATGTTTATAGTATTTTATTACACCACTATTGGGACATTATGATGTTATAAAACACATTATATATTTAAATGGTATTTATTTTTTAACCAATAAGCTGACTATCTCAGAAAATTATGAAAAATTCACCGTTGGAAAATTTTAACATCATGATTTCAAAAATAACATATATTTTATCGAAGATATTTTAAAAATAATTTAATTTTTACTTTAAAATATGATTTTTATCAAAAATTAGTGGTTTTGGGAAAAATAGATTTGAACCCTTAATATAAATCCCAATTGTTTTCTTAATAATAATACGAGCATTTATATTTTATAAAAATTAATTTAGTAATAATTTTTTTAAAATTTTATTTACATCCAAAATCCATTAATTAATAAAAATATATTTCTTTATTTAATATTAAATAAAAAATACTATTGGCTTCAAAAATAATTCACAGAGTAACAATAAACAAATTAATGTATATTCTTCATTATATACAAAAATAATGAACATAATAATATTGCTATGGTCTTGTTACATAACCTCTTTAACACCCACATAAGACTAAAGGTATGGTGTGTGATGGTGATAGACTCTTAGAGTCGCTTGGATAACATTCTTCAGGCGGTAATCATTATCATCTTCTACTTCTCCAATAGGTGGTTTTGCTCGAGCTTAACATGTTGAAACTCGGCTTAGGCTTTGTCGAGAGAGAAGCCATATGACGCCACCACCTTTAAGAGCTCTGAAAAATGGGATTTTTATATGTAATGTCTACTGGATGAGGCCATTACTTCCTTTCTCTGAATAAACTTGATTTGTTAAAGCACTATATTTATACTAATCACATGATCATTGTTAAGAAACTATATTAGCAACGATCACAATTTTTAACTGTATTATATAATTAAAAAATATAAAACCAAATAATTACATATTTTATATAACCATTTCATATAATATGAATTTCATTTAGATCAACAGAAATTTTAATTAATGAATGTTTGGGTTGTTACAATTTTTGGTCTTGAGGTAAATGAATAAACTACACATTATAAAATTATGAAAACCCTCCTCTCCTCCACTAAGCTCCCCCCAATCCCTCTTTTATTCACTACTGTCAAACCTTGTGACTACCCTATATTTTCCCCAAATCTCTCCCCAGTATCCCTACCCACGTCCAACATATTTTGTTATCCTAGAAAGACCAAAACGTATCCCCTTAAGAATCTATCAAGAAAGGTTGGTTCAAGATGTAAAATTCACCTTTTCTATTCTTTCATTTTTAAGTTTGTTTGTTCTATTTTATTTTATAACCTATACTAATAAAAATTGTAAAAAATTAATGTACCATATAGGTATTATAATTTTGTTACAGTAATTTGATATTTCATTAGCATCTCTCATATCCCCATAATTTATTTGAAATAAATGAAAACATCATTGGAGATAAATTAATTAACAACATTCAAGGACAACAGTTTATAAATTTCTACTATAATATTATATTTTGTACATGAAACAATTTGTGTTGTGGTTGAAATATATTATTATACATGTAATATTTCCTAGACAATGTTCTATAATCCTTTTGTAAAAATGGTATTATTTTATAAATCAAAACATGTTCTTGGTAACCAAAATCCTCTAATTAACAAAAATGGTTTTCACTACGATTTTATATAATAAATCATCATCACTCCCAATAACCAAATAATTTTTCTATCCATGTAACCTTCTTTATGATAAATAATTAAATATTACTTCAATTCTATACAACAACTTTAATCATACACGTTTATCCGAAAATGAACCGATCATGAAAACCAATCATGCAAACAGACCCGAACAAAGAAATTGATCCTATTAAAAAATCAAAATGGTTATAAAAGAACATAAAAGGGCTATAATAAATATTTTAAATATATAATTTGTTCTGGAATTTTTAAATAATGAAACTTATTTTTTTATTCTGCTCATTATGATCATGGTAAGATTACCATCGGACATTAGATAAGGGATCCTCGATATTTCACTTTTATTTAAGAATGTCCTCGATGATATGAAATTTTATGTGTAATACCTAATGATGGGGTATGATTTTTAACCTCGCTAATTATTCAATATTTATTTATATTTTATGAGAAACCCCATTCTCTATCCTGAATCCCTCTTAAGTACACGAGATACCATTATGATAATAGGTAAGGAATTCTACCTGAACCGCATTTACTCATTCATGTTTCTCTATCATTATTTTTTATACAAATTAAGCTATATTTTAATTTAACTTAAAACTAATAAATACTTTATATATTCTTCTAACTCATTTTCTAGATCCATCCCTCATTCTCATTTTGGGATATTCTTGCTTTTATGTAAATCAATCTTCGATACTTCACATTAAGAAAACTCAATTTAAGGGAACTTCGAACTTTTACTCCCATGATCAAGGGCAGTCTATCGTATTATTTAAGAAACCATTATATTTATAATATTTTTCTTATTATTAAAACATTTTGGGTTCCCTTTTTTATTTAAATATAAAATTGTTTCGTTTTAAATTTTAATATCACTATAGTATTTTCCTTAAAACCACACAAAAATACATTAATACTAAAAATTTTCATGTTCATTTCCTATATGTGGTCAAATCAATTTGAAATCACTTACCATGGTATATTAATATTTTACATTTTTAGAATCCATGTAATATTTAATTCATTTTTTTCATGGAAACTATCATGATACACTCTTTGGTTATGCATTACGTCATGATTAGGTTACACAATTCTTTCCAAGGGTTGACCTTATGTTTATGTAATATTGAATATGTATGATTATTAATTTGGAAAACAAATTCATGAATTGTAAAATGGGTGAGCCCAGATAGCACTCTAATTCATTGGGTAATGTTGAGTCTCATGATACAATTATGTGTGACGGTCTTGGCGATTAGCTTTGGCTTGTGCTACTTTGTGAAACAGTTTTGGCTGTTAGCCATGGGTTGTGCTACTATGGGAAAATGGTCCGGGTGGTTGGTCTTAACTCATGATAAATTTATGTTTTCTGTATCTTCCATAATTGTATCATTCCATTTTTAAATGATCCCATGCTTATATGTTATTATTCCATATGTTACATTCCTCTTTATATCAGCATGTTTTTTCTTCTAACCCATGTACCAATGCATTATTCAATTGTTTATTACCTTAATGGGTTTTTAACTCATCATTTTTTTCATGTGATCCCAAGGTCACCCTATGAAGATTTAAGGGATTTATGAAATTCAGGAGCAATTTATGGAGACTAAATAATGATATGATATATTTCGTTCGATGTTTTCAGTCTTATTTACCTAGTCATCAATGAAACTAGAATTAAAAATACTTGACTTCTACTTTAATGTATAAATATTCTTAAAATAATTTAATATTTAATGAAAAAAGGATAGGGTATCTATAGTTGTTATTAGAGGATGGTCTAGTTATTTTTTGTAGGTTTGGAATAGAGCCCTTTAGTAAGAACATTAAGGATATGATGAATTATAAGAAAACACCACATTGTTTTGGTAAGTATAGATTATGTGATTAATCAAGAAAATACATCCTTGTATAGATACAAATAGGTAGAGATAGCTCTGGAATAGATGTACCTAGGAGTGAAAACTAAGACATTGAGTTTCGTGTTTGACCGTGGTATCCTGGTACATGACAACGGGCCTTGCTGCACTCTTGGTTTGACACTCTCAGGGGATTTCTTTGGTAAAATAACAACACTAGTATAAAAAAATTAAGGTATTAAAAAACCCCATAATAATATATGTTAAAAAATATATTGAGTATAAACTAGGTTTAATCCTAATAAAGGATAAGTTAGGATATACATCTCCTTTACAAGTTTATCATTTTATGTTTAATGTTTGCTTTATTTCTCAATATCTATGTATTAATGCCCTATGATTATACGTTATTTTCATATTTAATGGAGGAAAATATAAGAACACGTTCCATCAATAAATGTTATAGGAAATGTGAAGACATTTCTAATGATATGCCTGATATGACGGGAACGGGTGCTCAAAACCTCATGCTTGAACTTGATCAGCTGGATCATGTTCTAAATAATAACATGAATAATGTCGAACACCATCCTCTTCAATGGAAAGAGAATGTTGTAATATATTCCTTCATGCATAAAAGGCCACCCATTTTTAGAGGATCTTTTGATCCCCTCCTCAGGGAACATTGGTTTAATTCCATTGAAAATTTATTCTCAATCCTATAGTGCTCGGACGAACAGAAATTTGTCATAGTGTCCAATCATTTTTAAGGGGAAGATGATCAGTGGTGGAAACTGATAATTAATACAATGTTCAAATATAAAATTTATTCTATGGATTGGGAGGAATTCCATAGGATGTTTTTCAATAAATAATTTCCTCAAACCCTCCATCTCAAGATGGAATCCGAGTTCCTTAGTCTCTAGCAGAATGATGATGAGTCCATCAGGGCATATGTTGAAACATTAATAAGGCTTGCAAGGTAGGACTTTCTATTTTACATGAAAATCTAATAAAATGTGGATATCTTACTTAGTAGGCTAGATCCATGTAAATAGAAGGTGTTGGACATTTGAGACATTGACATTTATCAAGAGAATATCTCTTATTCTCTCATGGTTGGAATGGAGATTGAATACTATTAGTGGTCTCTTGGGCCTGGTGACAATAAATAGAAACTTGAGAAAAACATGGGTGGTTTAAAAAACAAATCACATGATGTAAAGAAGAAAAAATATCCCACTTTTAAATTTTATGGGAAGAAGTATCCAGGGAACTGTCTAATAGGAACCCGAAATTTCTTCAAATGTTGAAAGATGAGATATCTAGCAAATAAATACATAAGGAATTTGAAAAATCCTGCTAATGTGGAAGAAGAATGGATGCTTTAGATCAACACTCGGCTGGATGTGCAATGTTACAATTGCATGGAATATGGGAATTGTGAAAACAATTTACCTAAGCCAATGGTTATAGGATGAAATCAACAACAACCTCCAAGGCAACAAGGAAATGATTATGGTATCACTAATGCCAAGTCGGATTCAGAAATTGATGTGGTGACATGTATGCTAGTTATTTATTCAAGAATAGTGAATGAACTATTTGATTCTAGTTCTACACATTCTTTCATATCTTTAAAGTTTAGTAGAACTATTAAAAAACCACCTCAAAATTTTGATGAAATGATATTTGTGAGAACAACGAATGGGTTAATTATTACATCCATGGTTTTTAACTCCTCACCGGTTAATTATTGCTGACTGAACCTCCCAGAAAATCACATCATACATCCTTTAGTGGAGTATGATGCTCTCTTGGAAATTGATTC
Organism: Viscum album; assembly: GCA_963277665.1. NCBI lineage: Eukaryota > Viridiplantae > Streptophyta > Magnoliopsida > Santalales > Viscaceae > Viscum > Viscum album. Next base: position 34,135,202 of record OY728159.1, read on the forward strand.
CCTATCTTTATAAAAAACATCATAAAATATTGGGAAAGGGAGATCACTCTTCATATACTGATGAATCCTCCAATTCATTACATGTGTATGGAGGAAGTTGAATCTCCATTAGAATCAACATATAAAGTGTGGATATTTATTCCCTATGAGAAATCAAATATATCCCAAATGATTGAGACAATGGAGAGAATCATGTTTGAATACTTTCCCATCCTAAGGGATTACATAAGTGTATTCCCTGAATAGTTGCATGGTCTTCCTCCAAACCAAGAGGTTCAGTTCCCAATTTAACTAATTCTTGTATATATTCCATTGAAAAATAAATCATATTCAATAGAAACCATAGTGTTGGAAAATCTAATGAAAATTGTTGAAACAGAATCTGGGGAAGGGTTTTATATGCCCAAGTGGTTCACCGTGGGGTGAGATAGTCCTATTCATCAAAAAGAAGGATGGATCAATGAATATCTCTATTAATTATATTGAGATCAATAAAATCATGATAAAGAACTAGTATCCCCTACAATGGATATATGGATTTTATGAAGAGCTTTCAGGGGATAGTTATTTATCTATGATGGACCTATGATCGACATATCAATAATTTAAGGTGAAGAAGGAAGATATTCCCAAGAATGACTTTTGTTCAAGGTATGAACAATATGATTTCATAGTGATGCCCTTCGTACTCACTAATTCTCCAGTAATTTTTAGGTATTTATGTAATAAAGTCTTTATATTTTAGTTAGAAAAAATTTTGGTAGTCTTTATTGATGATATTTTGATGTACTACAAGAGTATGGAAAAAATGATAAGTATTTGAATACTCTTTCAATGTCATTTGGACGGGATAAAATGTATGAAATGTAAAGTAAATGTGTGTTTTGGATTGATGCGTATCATTTTTGGGTCATGTTATCACCAGAAAAGGGATATGTTTTTACCCATCCAAGACAAAGGCACTTGCTGAGTTGCCCAGGACAACGTCTCTTATAGAGATTCACAGCATTTTGGGTCTATCTAGTTATTATTGTTGATGTGTGAATAAATTTTCACGATTTTCAAACACAATTACCAATATGAAACAAAAATGAGTAATGATTTTCTGCACTGAATAATGTGATGACTCCTTTATTGTGTTGAAAAGAGGATAATAAATATGCCAGTAATCACTAACCCAAAAAGTGTATAACTCATTATGGGGTAATGATGATTAAATAAAGGGATTATCATGTTTCATAATGAAAAATTATAAAGTGATATCATACGCCTCAAGGATGCATAAAATGCATGAACAAAACTATCCCCCACATGATCGGGATTTGGCAGTTGTGATCATTATATTGAAAATATGGTGGTATTATCTCTATGTTGAGAAGTGTGAGATATATAATTTCCACAAGCGTCTCAAATAAATATTCAAACAAAAAGGATTAATATGAACCTGTGAAGATGGATATAGCTCATCCGAGATTATGATTGCTCAATCCACTACAATCCCAATAAGGGAAACATGGTGGCAGATGGTCTAAGAAGAACAGATCATGAATCTTTATCAATGATGACAATTGAAAAGTATCTGATCTTATTATATTTGATGAGTATGGAAAAGGGAATCATTAAGGGAGTAACGTATTCAATATTTTATCAAATGATTGATCAGTAATATTTAATGTTAAAAAAAATTTATTCCCAAATAAAATATGTGGGATTTCTGAAAAGGGTGGAAGCTACCAGAAATGGGAAATCTTCTGATTTCAAAATTGATGATGATGGATTTGTATGATTTGGTCTTGATTATGTGATCCAATCAATCCAGAGATAAAAACAGGATCTTTTGAATGATGCATTATCTCAATCATATCTATTCACCTAGGGAGAACAAATATGTATTGGGATATTGGAGAAAACGTTTGGTGGGACAATATAAAAAGGGATATTGCTGAATATATATCAAGGTTCCTGGTATGTCAACAAGTGAAGGCTGAGAGGAAAAAGTATAAAGGGATTATGCAACCACTACCCATACCAACATGAAAGTGGGAGAACATTAGCATGTACTTTTTCACTGGACATCCATGGACATAGCGAGGAATCAATGAAATATGGGTCTCTGTGGATCATCTTATGAAGATAGCACACATTAACACAATTCAAGAGGACTTTTAATTGGATAAACATGAATGGATTTACATTAAATAAGTGGTAAGGATGCATGGAGTACAAATTTTTATTATATCCAATCATGATTCGACATTTACCTCAAAGATTCCAACATGCTCTAAGAAGTAAACGAAGCATCATTAAGACATATCATCCTCAAACTGATGGCCAATCTGATTGAACTATTCAACCACTGGAATATATGTTGATATCATGTTCTATGGACTTATAATGAAGGATAGGACCAACATCATCCACTGGTTGAATTCTCCTAAAACAATAGTTTCCACTTAGGCATCTGAATGGCACCATAAGAATCCCTTTATTAGAAAAGGTGTAGAAAACTAGAATATTTGGATGATGTTGGAGAGAGTAAGGTGATCAGACCTGCAATGGTTGAAAAATTGTCGATTATGTTAATACCGTTTAGTATCATATCAAGGCAGGCCAGAGTTGACATAAGATTTATGTAGAAAATCGTCGATGAGACCTTGAGATCAAAGATGGAGATATTGTATTTCTATGTATATCTCTATGGAAAAAGGTTATGAGGTTTGGATGGAAAGGGAAGTTAATACCCTGGTATATTAGACCCTTTGAAATTATTGATCGTTTCAAGGATTTGTCTTATTGAATATCACTTCTACCTACCATGGCCAAAGTACATGATGTCTTCCGTGTATCCCTCTTAAGGACGTACATACCAAAACCTTGTCACTTACTCTCTTCATAGGTGGTACAGTTAAAGTATGGTCATTCCTATAAGGAGCAGCAAGTGAAGATCATCGATCATTGAGATAATGTTCAACATAACAAGTATAGTCACATGGTCAATGTACTATCATGAAACCATATGTAAGATAAGGCAACATGGGAACTCGACAAATCAATAAAGGAAAAGTACCCAAAATTGTTTCTATGTTAGAATGAAAAAACAATTTCGAGGGTTAAATTTAATAATGGGGGAAGAATGTAATGACCAAATACTTTTCATTGGAAATTGATTACTTCTAAATATTTGACAATAAAATGAAATTACAATATAATGAACTACTAAGTGCTATGGGACCTCTAACCATATTTCTATCACTTCCAAGTTTGAAATTTTAAAAATATGACATACACGGTTCCAATCAGTATGTTATTTTGAGTCTAAGATGTCCACCACAATTTTTGGAGAATAGTAACATACCCCAAAGAATATTAATTTTACCCATATTAATAGTGAAATACCTTAATTAGTAGTTACATTAGTTATGATAGTATATAAAAAATATTTAAGTTGATGTATGATGTACCTATATTTTGGAATAACTAAATAAATTTATAAAAATATTTTTTTAGAATAAATTATGATATTAATTAAATATTAATTGAATCATATTTAGAAATTTTTTGAAAATGGATTTAATTATTGGATTTTACATGTTGAAAAATTATCAGGGAGATGTTTTGAGATTTTTCTAAAATACACTATTTTTTAGGAATAGTAAAATAAGGCAATTTACCATACATATACATTATAATCTAAATAGACTATTCATAGAATCCTCGATTATGTCACAAACCTTTGTTTTAATTCACATGAACCATTTAAAATATTTGGTTATGGAATCATCACTATTTCTGGTCTTGAGGGAAATTAATAAATTAATGGGTAGAATTTTATTAAACCCCTCCTCTCCTCCACTATAAAACCCCCCTCACTCCATATTTTTTCCACACCTCTCAAGACCTATTCCATCCCTATTTTCTAACCTAATATCTCCCTAGTATCCCTCCCCAAGTCCAACAGCTTTTGGGCTCCTAAAAAGACTAAATCCTCTCCCCTTAAGTAGCTATCAAAAATGGTTGATTGAAGAGGTTAAATATATCTTTTCTTTTAATTAACATTTAAGTTATTTTGTTCTCAATTATTTCTGAACCTCTGATCATCCAAATGTTATGAAAAATAAATTACCTTAAATGTACTGAAATGTTTTTATGCTAATGGTATATTTCATTATCAAATATCTTTCCAAACCTTTTATTTGAAATAAATGAAAACTCTGTTTTAGATGTGTTAATTTAATACATTCAAGGACAAAAATTTATTAATTTATATTATCATATTTAATTATGGTCATAAATCAAATTGTATTATTATTATTATTTAGATTATTAAATATGTAATATATCCTATTTAAGGTTCTGTAATCTATTTGTACAAATGTTATTATGTAATAATGAAAGAATTTTATTTTTATTCTAGACCCACAGATAAAGAAAAATGGTTATCACTAAGGTTTTGTATAGTAATTCATCTTCACTCGCAATATACAAATGAATTTTTATAACCATGTAACATTTCATATGTTCAATAATAAAATATAACTTCATTTTTGGACATCCAACTTCATCAAACATGTTTATATTCATTCATAACCATTTATGTTTGTTAAGAGGTTCAATTTCATTGTTCATGTCTGTTTTCTTTCTTGGTTTTAATGATCACTTCAAGTTTGGATAAACATGTTTGATGAAGTTGGATGTCCAAAAATGAAGTTAAATTTTATTATTGAACATATGAAATGTTACATGGTTATAAAAATTCATTTGTATATTAAATATGTAATATATCCTATTTAAGGTTCTGTAATCTATTTGTACAAATGTTATTATGTAATAATGAAAGCATTTTATTTTTATTCTAGACCCACAGATAAAGAAAAATGGTTATCACTAAGGTTTTGTATAGTAATTCATCTTCACTCGCAATATACAAATGAATTTTTATAACCATGGAACATTTCATATGTTCAATAATAAAATATAACTTCATTTTTGGACATCCAACTTCATCAAACATGTTTATCCAAACTTGAAGTGATCATTAAAACCAAGAAAGAAAACAGACATGAACAATGAAATTGAACCTCTTAACAAACATAAATGGTTATGAATGAATATAAAAGGGTTTTAATAAATATATTTAATATATAATAGGTTATGGAATTATTAATTAATTATCATTATTTGACTATTCTGGTCATTAAGATCAAGGGAAGATCACCACCATACTTAACGTAGGGGATCCTCTATATTTCACATCTATTCAAGAAAGTCTTGTATTCTATGCCATTTTATGTGTAATTCCTAATGATGGGGTATGATTTTTCACATCCCCCAAAATTCCCTCATTATTTATAAATGATTAAACCCCCATTATCTCTCATCAATCCCACTTATGTACACATGATACCATACCGATAATATGTAAGGAATTCCACCCGAACCGCCATTACTCTTTCAGGTTTCTCTATCATTCTTTTTATCCATATAAAGTCTTATTTTATTTTTATTTAAAATTTCTAAATTATGTTTATATTATTTAAAACATGTTTCAAGATGCATCCATCCTTCACTTTTGGGGATATACATGCTTTTATGTGAATCCCACCTCAATACATCCCATTAAGCAAACCTGTTTTTTTATCTTCCCAAATCTATTCCCAATTTCATGTGCACTGTATCCAATATTTGAAGAAAAAATTGTCTGTATAAGGTCAGTCCTTATATTATTAAAACATTTTTTTATCTTCTGGTTGTATATAAAAGATTATTCCCTTTTCTATTTTGAACACTCTAGAATATTTTCCATAAAATTGCACAAAAATTCTCTTATGTGAAAATTTATCATGTTCATTTATTATATGTTATCACTTTTGATTGACGTGACAAAAAATGATATAATCATTTTTTACCTTATGAAATCCCATGTATGTTCTAGTTCATTTATATCAAGGAAACTTTCATGATTCGCCCTTTGGTTACGCTTTTTGTCATGATTTTGGATCCCAATTATTTCCATGTGTAGATCATATGTTTATATAAGATTGATTATGTATGATTATTTATGTGTAAAACATATTCATGAAATGTCTAAAGATTGAAACCAAATATCTCTTCAATTAATTGGTTAAAGCTTCATCTCATGAGATGATTATGTGCGCCGGTCATGGTGGTTTGGATTTACATGTGCTACTATTTGCAATGGTCATGGCAGTTTGCCTTGGCATGTTCTAATATGAAAAACGGTCTTCGTGGTCTGCATTAACTCTTAATAAATTAATTTTATATTTTTTATATAATTATATGATAAAAATGTTAAAATATCCCATGTTTAAATGTTATGATTCAATATGTTACATGCCTTTTTATATCATCAGGTTATGCCTTCAAACACATGTACCAAATATTTGTTCTTATGTTAATTCCCAAGCTGTGTTTTTTGGATCATCCATTTTTTATGTGATCCAAAGTGTATTATATGTAGATTTAATATATCAAAGGATGTTTGGATCTATTTATGAATACTAAATAATGATATGATATATTTAGTTCAATTTTTTCAGTTTTATGTACCCAGTCTTCAATGAAACTGGACTTCACAATCATTGTGTTATACTCTGATTTTTTTAAAGGATGGGGCTGAAGCCTCAATTTATTATTTAAAGAAAGGGCCTCTTTTTAATTGGTAGAGGGTGACCCATTACATAGCTTGAAGGCCCAAGGCCATGTGGCCTAAATACATGGATTGAAATCCCATTTTTTGGCATAAAGGACCCCTCAGTGAACAATACTTCTATAGTGCCCTTGCCACTACAGTTACTGCTATTGTCCCTCAGCTACTACAGGACCGCCGTTGCTATAGTTCCCCCCTGTTACATTACTGCTACAGTACTACTACAGTCCCCAGAAATTCACCCCTGTCCGGATTTGATCCTGGGTCTTTTAGAGTAGTTGGTAGATATATAAAGGAAGTCCTATTTTTGGATTATGATGCCACATGATATATTCACCAACACCACTTGGTGTCCCATATGGGTTCAGAGTGATTTCATTTTATGGTGTAGGTTGTTGAAATTTATAGAGAGGTATTATCATGTTTTTTATGAGGATATTTGATGCATAATATGTTCCTTTTATAATTTATCTCTATAAATTTTGGAAACATTTATAATTTATTACATTATCTCTGTATCCCTCATGTGATAGTTAAGACTTCTAGTTTAGACATTGGGCCAATTGTTGTGGTTTTAAGTTCCTCTAGGGAGAAACTATTTTTTTTGCACATCATCTAGCAGTGTGACTAATTGTTCCGTGGATATAATTTCTCATGGGACCTGCTGTTAATTGTAATGTAACCTTCGGACATTATATTTGGATTTGACTAGTTTTTGAGTTTGGTTCCCATATAAAACATCATTATTGGAGTGTTTTATGACATCTTAAATATGGGACAAGATTCTTCTCTCTAGGTATGAGGGATCTTTGGGATGAGTGAGTGGGACTCACTACTAGGGAGTTAAAACATGTTAACTATTAATTAGTGAGTATATCACATGATATAGTAGGATCTTAGAGTATAATTCATCAAATTTCTGTGGTTGATTAATTGGATTTACTTAAAAAAATATGTAATGGGAATACCTCCATATGGAGAAAATGACCTTTTTAGTTGCATGCACCTTGATACCACACTAAATTATTCAGTGTCATATGGGATGTCCCCAAATAGGATTTGGAAGATAAGGGTGGAGTTGTATGTCCAAAAAAATATAGCTTCTATCAGAATCTGTGTGTCCCCATGAGTGGCACCAGTTTGATTTTTGAAAATGGTGGATGGATTTTTGAGGCTTTCATTTGAGTATGATTCCTTGAATCGGGTAAAAATTAAGAGAATGTTCCCATTTTCCAGGATTGATTACCATTTCATCCTGTTGAATGGTGTATGTTGGTTTTAAATGATCATTTGTTGGTCTGGATACCATCCGTTGATGGTTTGTGAGGATAATATTTTGAAGCCAACATTTCGATGTCGCTACAAACACTATGAGTTCCTTGTGATCCCTTTAAGTGTAACTAATTCCCATGATGTGTTCATATACCTTATGAAGGTGATTTTCCAACCATAACTAGACATTTTTTTATTTTTTTATCAATGAAATTATAATATAAAATTCACCGTAAGAGTATTATATAGAGAATTTGAGGATTTTATTAAATATACTTGAGAAGCACCAACTATACAGTAAGGTCTCAAAGACCCATTTTTGTCTTTGAAGGATTGAAATTATTGGGAATTTCATCTCTAAGAATAGTATATATATATAAGGTGAACATTTATGTAGTTATTTCTTAGGATCCACACAATACCATGTTAAAGGTGTGAACTATCCTCGGTTTTAAGGGTACTACAAGAGGATAATAGAAGCTTTTTTCCTATATTAATTCCCTATTTAATTTCCTTTAAATTGTAAAGGGATACATTTAAATATAATGACTAATGTAATTTATTTTAAGGAGATGTGGAAGAGGTTGACTAGTTCTCTCAAGTAGAGACTTCCAATGGTGGGGTGTGGAGTACGTGGTGTCTTTTGATTGCTCTAGAGAAGGGATATAATGTGAGTAGATGAAGTGGTGGATAGTTATAGTTTGTGGGTTATGGTAGGTTAAATAAAATGAATATAATTATGTTCCACATGACAAATAGGTGGATGTGGTCGTGTTTACTTTAAATATGTGGAGGAATAATCTTTTGGGTGAGCATCTTGTCCTTAAATGAGACCACCAGATTCATAGGTACATATTGAAATATAAAAATTTCAAAATGAGATGGATGTGTCTATTAGAGTTCTTAAAAGAAACTAAATACATTATATTCTATTCTTTAGGGAATTTAAAAGTGGTGAAATGTTCCATTAGTATGAAATCCCTTTGTAACTAGGTGGAGGAGGCTTCTGAGTAGTTGGATTTGATATATGTTACCCTGATATATTAGATTTTTACAACTTATCATTAATCTATGGATGTGACTCCACATCTTCTCAATCATTTGAGAAAGTTTTAGTTGGGATATATTTACTATGTGGTTTTTCATGGGAAGTTTTCTTTAGAAGATGAACCATATGGTTTCATTGAAGGAATAGAGCATTAAATCCTCTTCAATGGATGTATGGTAATTCTAGTCATTTTACCTGAGGAGGGTTGACAGAGTATCATAGCTATCTCATGGTTAGACATTTTTTTGTGGAAAATATGTGTAAGGATATTTTATGGAAGTTTTTATGTGATAAATCATGGCGGGTAATTTTTGAGATTGTCTCTATGTGTGTCATATATCAGAAGGTAAAACATGAACATTATGTCTCAATGGTTTTGAATCAACCTATTGAGATTGCATAATTGAAGTGGAATGAAATATAGTGGGATTTAATGATGGGGATTCATTATATAGTGAGATTCTATGATGTTATCTGAGTTATATTTGAGTATCTTATGTTCTTGGAGCCCTTTTTATCCCCCAACAATATAGTTTTTTCAAGTGTTTTTTGTAGCTGTACATATGGTGGATAATCTAGCCTTATAGGTTACATATAAATATTTTATCCAAACATTATTCTCAATTCACTTAATGGATTCATATGGGGATTAAGGTGGATCATAGGATCCATCTACAGATTAGAACATAATTATAACCCCATAAAAATAGTCATACCATTCAGAAAATATATATTTTGGATTCTACGTAGAGATCATTTCTATTTGAATTTTTTCAAATCTAGGAGGATCACTTTCCAATGATGGAGTTTTCTTATAACAACACCTATCACTCAAATATCATCATTGAATATTTTTATTTATTATATGGTATAGCCTTCATGTAACCCTTATAATAAAATGATATTAGTGATACATACCTAGTTGGACTAGGGATAGTGCATTTGATGATGGAAAAAGATCATAGAATAATTCAACAAGTGAGAATAGCTCAAAGAAGTGACATATCACATTTTAACTAATAATGTTGACCCTTGAGATCCTGTATGTAGTTTTTGTTTTCTTAAGAGTCTTAACATAACTATGGTAGCATAAATTTATTAGAGTAAGGAAGCTATCCTTGAGGTTCAATAGGCTGTTTGAGATTTGATAGAGTGGTGGAGGGGTTTCTTACTACTTGGACATTCCCCAAAAGTATGATCAACTACATGAAAATCTCCATGTGTGTCAACTAATGAGATAAGTTCACAACCTATCAATCATCATTGAAGAGGGTGAGCAAGAAATAAATGATGTGTCCACCTTCCCATAGAAACTGATAGTGATAAAGGGCTATAATTAAAAGATCCCACATGGATGGACCATCCTTATAGTTCATGTTCTTTGGAAACATGAGAGAATGCAAGAAATTTCTTAGGAGCGTGAGAGAAATATGCATGATAAACACCCCCACAATTTATTATATTTTTTATTTTTTGTGAATAAACACTTTAATGAGGGTGGAACGTAATGACTTCACATTCATTGGTATCATCCTTTGAATATTTATAAAAAAATTGGGATTTTTCCCAGTTTTGGTGATGTGTTTGTGTATCACAGGCCCCAAAAATAACATATTAATATTTTTAATATATATAAATTCATGTGTGAGAATATTAATGAAAAAATGGCTTTCCCATTGATCAAGACAGTGCTTATTAAATATGATATAGTGACTATCTCTAAAACAACATGTTTATGCTAGGTAGGCCATAATGTATATTGTCATCATGAATTCGGTCAAAGGAGACTAGTTACAGGTGTGTTATATGAATAAAATAATTTCATTATTTAATTTTACCAATAATATAATTCTCATCTATAAGTATTCTCTTATGTAATAATCTGATGAGTTAGTTTTATAATCCAACTATATTATGGATGGGAAATATAAGAGCTTCTTTGGCACTAGAATTTTATGAATGTGGACTGAAAATGATTAATCAAGGTGAATCGTGATATAAGTGAGAAACATATGAGGAATGAGATTTTATTCAATGAATTCCCCCCATTTAATTTTTTTTAATAATCCTATATTTTTTAACATTTATTTGTTCTCGTATTTTTCAGTCATTGGATGATCCCACATTGATATTGAGTTCTTGAACACTGTATGATTTATTTTTTATTCCCTCATCTCACAATAGTTATGAATTATGTAAATTTTTAATGAGATCACATCATAGATGGATGGTTTCTCAATAAGATATTGATCTTTTCCCACCAACATTTGTTTCTTTGTTCATCATTGTCCTAAGGGTTTATTATTCAACATTATATATCCAGACTCAAGAATTATTGAACACAAAAATTCAAAAAGGATGTGAGGATGAACAATATATATTAATTTTTAAAATACATTGAGGAGTATTTTGGTTTATGGGTGCTATTTTTTAGCTTCACAACACTGAATAGTATCATACGAGGGATGGATTTCACTTCAGGTAATCGGAGATCCTATTTGCAGCCACCAGAGACCTAGAATCAATGATAAAAGGATTACCCATCGATTTTGGTGGATTTTAGGTGTTCAAATGGTTTTGTAATTAGTGGATATATAATCCTTTTTCGTACAATGGGATTATAGAATGTCTAGGATTATAGGATGTGTCATTTGGATAATCACACATTGTGTGTAACCATTATATGGCAGCTAGAATTTCACAAAAAATTTAATATTCCACGTGATATGGATTTTCCACACACTGTATGAGTCACGCTGAAGACCCAACATGTACCTCTTTGAATATATGCTCAAGATTGGTTAGGTAGATGGATCTAAATTTAGTACATGGGCATGGACACTGCTAGTGTACCTGTGTTTGTATATAGAATTGTTGGGAAACCATTATACAAGGGAGTGACCATAGTATATGGGCACAAGATAGAGTACAGAAGAACATTATAGAGGACACATAAATAAATAGACCTATAGGATACACTATAAAAATCCATTTGTAGGCTACTCTCTGTCCAACGGGATGACACACCTTGGGTCTATGTGAGCTCACATGTCATGTGACCTTATCAACATGTTTCCTACATTCCCAAGAAACATCTATATTTCATGTTTTTTACTTCATAACACAACATTTGGTCCACAATTATCCTATACGAGGTCATTTTAGATGTAAATCATATTGGTAGCTATCATTTTATTAGTAGAGATATGTTGTGAGGATCATCTTGTGGGAAACTTCACTTAGAAATACTTATCCAATAAAAGTGGTTATGTGTAATCATCGGAATTCTACTGAGATCAGTTCTCCACTGCCTCTATTTATGATATGATTCCCCAAATCATTATTATAGCTAGAGATCGAACTACCCCCAAATTTCAGAGGTTGTGGGTCGTCTATCTATATAGTGGAATCACCTATATTGATCTCTGATAGTTGTAATGTCATCCATTTGAGTTATGCTTATACTATTGTGACAAACAGTGGTAAGGTTTTGGGAGATCCTTATTCTATAGAAGTCACACATGATGCTTGGATACCAGATTGGACCTTTGGAGACACATTAAGACTATTCATTATTAGTTGGTTTTGTAGATGGTTATCTACTTTGTCTATTTTCATGGGTTTTTTGAGCATATGTAATGTTGGATTATCTTTAGCATCATTATTTTAGGTTGAGAATACTATTTTTTTTTCAATTTTTTACATCTTACTTTTCAAAGTGTTTTATTAGGTTAGTATAAAGTCTTTAACTTTTCAGATTTTTACTATACATGTTTTTTCATATACAGATGATAGAAATATTGACAGTGATATTGTTAGAACATTTTATTGTGGAGCATAATAGTACCTAGTGTTTTTGGCCATCTTCGACAGGCAGTATCGCATATTGTGAGTTTGAATATCTTCAAGTTTTTTCTTTTTCCAATATTAATCATGTTAGGACTTCATATCTTGTTGTACATTCATTTTTCAACTTTATTTCTTATTTATACCATAATCTTTTTATTCATTCCTAGAGGATGTTGCAGGCATGCTTTAGAAACAAGATTTTTATGTCTTTGGTTATACATCAACAATGGTGTATTGAGCTGGTTGTGTGAACTCGTATAAGTTTTTTTACGATAATACCTATAATTTTAGTGTTATTATTACTCATAAAAAATTACACTCCTGTTATATTCGAGGATGGCCTTGGGTATCTTTGCTGGCTTACTACTGGCCATGTTGGGGTTTATTTGGGTTAGTTCATGATAAGTTCAATTGTATACCTCTAATGGATTGGGAAATATTTTTTATCTCATTATCCTTAAGGGTCAATGGGTGATAATATTCATCCTAATACAATACACAAGTGGTTAAACCAATCCCAAGATGGTGAATATTTTTTTTCCACAACCCACTGTGCAATAAATGTCTTGGTTGATATCCATGACTTCTCATTTCAATGATTATGTATATGTTGGTTTCATTTCACATATTATTATTCATACGTTATTATCTCAGAGAAAAAAATTATTTATTTGTCTGCACTATAATAATTCAATAATTATTTTATCATGATGTTGTATTCCATGACTCATGAATTGATATTTATTTCTTTGGTAATGATATTTATGATCTCATATCATTATACATACATTATTCCCACATATGATATTCAACTATTTCCTCTTACGTTAAACCTTATTATGAATATGAGATCACCCTTTTTAATGTTTTCATTTTCCTAGTTTATGAAGAATGATAATAAGTATGATTGGTCTGTAGGGGTTCCATTTGAGTTGAATGTTTATAATAAATGTTAAATAATTTTCATCAAAATTTTTTGTATATCTTTTATCAAATGACACTACAAATTTATATTTTTTCGGAATGTATTAATATTATGTTTATTTAATATTAATAAAAAATATTTCATATTTATGTATGTTATACAATGAATTCCTTATACAACATCCAAAAAAATTTCAAAAATCACCCACAATGATGATTATTCCATCCAAAATCTAAAAGTGTAATATCCACAAAATGGATTCCCTAATAACTCTCATTGAGAATAATGGCTAATTGGTTTCAATTTCACACATGTTTTACTCATATCATGCCACACTAAGCACATCCCTAAAATCCCTATCAAGGACTACACATAGAGTGGAAATATAGTCTTACTCTTACAAATATCTAATATTTCCACTTAGTATAGAGGGAAAAATACATTTAACAAAAAATTAGGACAACCATTCCCTCAAGCATATCATAGGTCAAACTAATAATCTACCTATAAGGGTGACACTATTTTTCATGCCCATGAATTTTAAATAACTATCAAATTAGAAATTAGGATTAATTTATGTGTTTTGTCTTTCTATCATATCGTAATTGAACGTCTTAGGCTCTACTAGTTCTTAATAAATTCATAAAGGAAAACTTCATGTCTCTTCTAAATTAGATAGATCCTGACGAGAACCTCGTCACATGTTTTGACACTCTAGCTTTCAAGGTATCATTCAAACGCAGTGGGTTAACACTCTTATACTAGTTGATCACAAAACTAGGCTCATATTTCAATGGGACACAAACCATTATATCCACGATCATTAGTCTAAAAACAGATTATGATTCATGTTAATGTCAACCTCAAAATGAAAAAATAACCATTGGTGCCTATATTTTGTATAACCATCATAAAATAATTGATAATAAAATTCAAACATACATATTACTCACAACCTAATCACTAAAATCTTGTTTGACTAGTTTACAATGATACCTATTAATTACTAAGACCTAGTAAAAAAAGAAAAAAATGTATAAACTCACCCATTCTTTTAGAAATACCCATAAAACCGAAAGGTTATTCATTAAATATGAATTCCAAAAAATATATGGGTAACTAGTTATTTTATTTGTGGAAAAATCATCATGTATTCCAATGGCTCATACAAATAGGATTCAAAAAAAATACCTCATATTTCATGAAGTCCCATAATAATAATTCCTGTGAACAAACCAAATATACTGTTCATTCCAACTATGAATATCATATAAAAATATTTAACACCAGAGCCCAACAATCAAATGTGGATTCTTCTTAGAACAATGATTCATTAAAAAATAATCTTTTAAATAATTCCCGAATGAAACGTAAGAAATAAAAAAAATCAAAATTTTTCTTAGGTTTCTTCTTAATCTAATCACCCATTATAATATATTTTTGAAATTATACAATAAATAATATGATTTTTCAAATATTTATGTATCTAAAGAAGTAAATCTATAAAATGATACCATAAATAGGTTTCTGTAATATATCATAATCATGTTACTCTCATGATATATTTACATGGTCAATATGTGCCATTTGATACCAATGAATCTCCATGAGTCCCATGTATCAGGCATTTAGAGTCCTGGTCAAACACCTCACACATCCTTGAGTGCATGGGCCTCAAACTAGACAATCCCTAACAAAATGGATTTTATCTAATTCCAAACTGGATACTCATTCTAATAATGTACCTTCCAAGTCTTTGAAAATTAATTCTTCGTCCAACTAAAAATATCCCAATAAAACAGATGTGTTAGTAAAACATTTAAATTCCCCTTCATAATTTTCTTAATAGAACCTATGTTTTGAAGCTTAATGAAGACATGTTCAAAACTATATATTCTGAAGGTTACTGGATAATAGTGAGTGCGTACAAATTTTATGGAGAGATTTTTCCCAAAATACTATTTCCCCAGACTAATTTATAGCCTTGGAAAAATAAGTAATGATCTATCAATATAATAGAAATTCGATAATCATGTGGTAATAAACAGAAAAAAGAGGATCCATATTTTCTAGAATTAAATTTGTTTTCAAACAATATTATTCATCATAATATACAACAGAACATAAAAAAATATACAACATGAGTAGTCATAGAAATAGAACAATATGACACTAGAATGAAAATGTGCGGAAAAATAACTAAAATATACAATACTCTATATTTTATCATAAATCACAGAAATCCTAGAAAATCCATTGCCTAATATACCTAGTATAACAAAAATAAACACTAGAATCATGTGATAAATGTTCACGAATGAAAACCAAAAGGTCTACCAGTATACATTTGAAGACAAATCATTTACATGGGTAGGGGTGAGTCCAAAGACCGAGTAGGATTCCAAATCACCATAACACCCTTAATTATATTGTGATGAAATATTGTTTTAATAAAATACATATGTGTAATAAAATTCAATATTTTGAAACACTATCACCCGATAGCATAATAAAAAATTCAATCATTATAATACATGTCATTTCATCATATAATAACTCATCCAAAAAAAACTGAACTCACCTGCCTATGATGTTATTGGTGAAAACAAATTCATTGTCATGTCACAAATAAACCCATATTGAATGTAAATTTTAATATCATATAATAATAATATAATAAACTCATCATATAAAACTTCAGACCATTAAGGGGAATCTCAATATCTGATCTCTCACAAAAAAATATATACCCCTTAGGTAGGTCAAATGGAAAAATCTGAACCACACCATCCCTAGGTGAATCCCATTGATAATCATATACATAAAAATAGGAAAATTATAAATATATATATGGAATCACATTAGAAAATCTGCCATGTAATCTAAACCACTCCACCTTTAGGTAGGTTCAATTGAAAAATATAAACCACACCATCCCTAGGTCATCCCATTGATAATTATAAACAGATAATAAAAAAAATTATGAAATAAAAGGATGAAATATCAAAAACCAACCTATCACTCAAACTGAAACATTTTCCTAAATTAATGCCAAATGTCCAATGATAAACCAAACCACCATATGGTGGTTCCCATGTATATTCATATGATGTCCACAAACTCACCCTCTCACTCAAGGTTAGGCCTGAAGTACACTACAAAATAATAATAATAAGTTTATAAATATGTTAAATAATACAAAATTTGTTTGATAATTCATCTCAAACATAAATTTAAAATGTGGATAGAAAAATAGACTTTATACGAAAATTATCTCAATATTACCAACACTTCTAATTTCCATGCACCTATGACCACTAAAATTAACAGATCCATCACCGAAACCCATAATCCAAACCATTAGGGTACACAAACATTGACCATGTCTAAATAGATCACTCTTATCTCAATATATTCATGAGGTCATACAAACATTACTCCCAAGAACCAATTGTGGTAACAAAAAATCGAATACATTTTACCCATCATATACCTCTATAGGGTTAATAAATTAATACAGACTCCACCTAATAACTTTTATTCAACAAAAATCATTCTCTAAAAAATTCTCAAACCTACATGAATGACATACCAAAAAACCACATATAAAATCTATAACATTTTATGTATTTTCGATAACAGTATTCATTATCATATAATAAGATAACCATACAAGGAAGCCACATTCAAGTATCACAAAAAGAGTTAAATCATTATAAAATGGGGAAATTTTCAAACATGGTCAACTATATTAGACAATATATCATCCCTATCCCTATAGAATTTACCGTGAAAATAATGTCCAAATAATCATTATTAACTATATATATAATTCATAATATTCTATATTTTTACACACATGGACCATGTAAAATATTGTAATAAAAATTTTCTTTTGAAAACCCCACTATTATATTGAAATTCCCTTTTAGATCTATCTAATTCAATCATACCGCTCACATTTATACTATATATTAATCTATTTACTATAAAATTACATTTTATAAAACACACCATTTTTAGATCAACATTTAAAATGAAAAACCAATTATCATTTAGAATCTATGTTATACCACAATAACATTAATAAATTAGTTCACTAATAATCATTTTAATATTGTAACACTAATAAATTATTTAACAATTTTCGTGGACATTATAAACATTTTAAATAATATGAGCCCATAATTAATTATGGGGTGTGATTAAAATAAAAATTTAAACATGGAATTAATTACTATAGTAGTATAATGAGAACATAAAATCACAAAAGGATCAAGATAATGAGAAATGTAATATCCACCAACCATTTTTAGTGTTAACATGAATCTAATGACTAATAAATTTTGTCTAATATATATCATAATGGAAGATATTACATAATTTGGAATGATGCCTAATTTATGGAAATCAACCAAAATTTAAGGAAATAAAAATTGAAAATAGAAAAAAAACAATAAAGGATAGTAATCCTTACTCAAATATAACACCTATAATTAAATGAAAAAATAGATTATAACTAATGAAGTAGAGATAATGACAGGGTAAGAGGTTACATGGAAAAGGGATGAATACATCAAGTGTGTAGAAAGAGGTTTCGTATCATTTTCATCCTTTATTTGATGTAAATACAACTAATGAATAAAGTATTGTCTTCCAGTTTTTTTGATTCATTTTTCCACAATATCGTCGAATGTAGAGAAGAAGAGGTGATTAATTATATGGGATACCAAATAGTTTTATAGATCATTTACATTGATTAAACATATAAATTTAAGGTAGAAAAAATATTTAATTTATTAATTACATAATCATGGGGAAAATTTATAAAACACCTCTCTCATTAGAATATAAATTCTATGGTGGAAGATGGTTCAATCAACTCTCAGAGGTTTCCAGAGAAGAAGGTATATATAATTCATATGGATCCTCTTATGTGTATCACGTGTATTGAAAATTATTGAACATGAACAGTTGGCCACCAAATTATATTAATAAGATACCCACATGAACATCATTTTTACATATGGAAGATTTGATTAATGGTATTATTAAAATAAGGCTATATTGGGTAAAATGTGTATAACCTTATATTTTATGTATATAAAAATCAATTGGGAAGAAAAAATTGTTGAAGGAAATAAAGATATCCTTGACAATTACATTAGTACTGGTAATTCATTGATTGTAAAACTGTGTATCTACACTCATTTGGGGTAAGGTACATTAACCATTAATGGAGAATGTTGACTAGAGAAAGACATTTAATGATACTCCTTGGTATATGAGTGCATCATCAACATTGGAACTCCCTATTTGGTATGGAACTATAATGGTTAGCCGATACTTCCACATTATTTGATGTATTATT
This sequence comes from Viscum album, assembly GCA_963277665.1. NCBI lineage: Eukaryota > Viridiplantae > Streptophyta > Magnoliopsida > Santalales > Viscaceae > Viscum > Viscum album. The sequence continues at coordinate 34,154,334 of OY728159.1, forward strand.
GGGTTAAAACATTTTCATGTATCCTATTATATCACTTACGGGTGCACAATTCCTTATGAAATTGTGCAAAATTTTGTTATTTTTTATGGAATCCAAGAGGTTAATTTTGACACAAAAAAATATAAAAATTTCCTAGAATTAAATAATTAGGTTATAATGGATTATTTTTCATATATATGGATTGAGGAAAATGAATTGGATTCCATATAGGTATAAAAAAAGTTGTTTGAGTGTCTTCTATTACTTTTTCTAATTTTTTTTTCTATTTTTCAGATCAAATTTTAAAGGGGATTTAAATTATTTTTTAAGATGAATATTAATATTATTTTCAGATATAAGTTCAATTTCCTTTAGAATAACATTGGGTATGGGAAATAATTGATCTTGGAATAGGGAATAATTGGAGTATTTCTACCGGCTTAGGTGGGACACATGATATTCAATTTATTTTAAGTGTTTTTGAAGATAAAAAGTGTGATGAATGATATGTATTACATGTAACTGTACAATGATTTCCTAGAAGAATATGGTTCTCTCATAATAGTACTTCCATGATTTGGGTTATTGGGAAATCGATATTATTTTTTTGGGAATTAATATGATCATTGGGATAATTGAAACCAGTGGATGTAGATTTCTCATTTGATGTTGATGAAAAACATAATAGAGTTATTGAAAAGATACTCATACCTTGAAAATATTGGGGTTTTTTTGATTTTGATACTATAATTGAGGTGGATGAAAGGTGGGAGTATTATAAATCAATCCTATATGGCTGTTCCATTAATATTTATATGTATGAGAGAAGGGATCGTTAGCAGGTTGATTTCAGTTTCTAATAATTGAACAAGTTATTGAGGGTTAGTGTTTATCTTAAAAATAATGAATTAAGATCAATTTGACAAGAATAATATGATAGATCATATTTTAGTAGTAAAAATGTGTTAATTGGATGAGAATATGAGTTACAGATTACAAAGTTCATGATAAGTATGAAGAATTGATAATGTGGAGTAGATTTAGTTAGGTTTTTGGCATCCATATATAGTTGTTCCACAAGAAAAAAAGGATAAATTATCTAATAATTAATCTTGTTAGACTATATGTATTGATTCTCTTAGACAATTTTGACATGATAATGTGCTTTATTATGGAAATATTTAACGTTTTGATCCATGTTTCTTATAAGATATCATGAAACTACTGAAGATTTATCGATTAGATAACCACTACATTTGTCATGTATCAGTGTTAATTCCATAGGCCACAGACACTTATATAAGTATTATATCAATATATGTTTAGGGATTAGTTCATGTGGGAATATATTCATATTATGTTTTAACCTATCATGGTATTCATAGACTGATTAATTGTGAAATTGATTGATAACACTATTTTAATTTCAGATAAATTCATATTGAGTAGAGGGATATAATTTTATAAAAAACATATTCTTCATATGAATAAAATATGTTTTGAAACTAGAAGGGATATAATAGATCAATGACATTTTAGAATCATCTCTGGAGAATGGAAATGATCATTGTATGATTTTTTCATTAAAACCCCTTGAGTATTTATATAAGAGCATATTACTTGTACCTCATTGAGGGGAAAACAAGGATCCTCACCAGTTATCCCATGAAAATGAGGTATTAATGTAATCAACCCTAGTTTGAGATCAATATATTCCCTAATGTTTTGATATTAAATACCATGTGGTTTTTAATTTATATCAGGGGAAATAAGTTCATTGAGGGTTCATTGCATATTATTGTCCATATCTAGATAAATTGTACGTGGAATTATTGGGTCTTGTTTGTTTTTATTATCATTAATGTTTCTCATAATTACGAATAGATTTATCTATATTTATCGATCAATCAAATTTGAAACATTTAGTGGGAGGCTATGGTGAATTCAATCAAATTATAAGAGGATGGGGGATGATAATAATAATTTTTTTATTTTAAAATATTTTTATGTGAAGGATCATATTTTATTATGTTTTTTTTGGTATTTTAATGGAATTTTTGGTTTTTTATTTCGAGGAAAATCCAAAATATCTAACTAGTTATTACACCGTCCTAGAAATTGGTGCCATTATATGCATGGCTGATTTTCACCTTTCGACTTGTTAAATGACTGGTTCCGTAGTATAATGGGTATGATGGCACCCATGGGAAATTGTTTGTATGGGTTCTATAATTTATAGTCAATGGTTTATTTATCATTTGAATGGGGTGATGTGTTCTTTTAAAATCATAGATGAAATTATTTTTTATGAATTAAATTTAAAAAATTATAAATTATATGGGTGATTTCATTATTAGGGATTTAAGCTAATGATATCCTTGATCTTTTCCCTACATTTCATTAAAATAATACCCACATTACCAAACAGTTTAAATGAAATTTTAAAATGATAAGTCTTTAATCCAAGAATCAACAGGGGTAATGATCTAAATAAAAACTTATTTATGGAAGTATAGTTATGGTTCCAATGTTCCATGGAATATATTTTCCAAAAAAACCATGTAATTAATCCGTTACAAGGTTTGTTTATCATAAATAATGTTAACCTAAAGAATATTAAATGAAAAAAATATATCAATCAAAAAACATTACCAAATTATTACTCAAACAAAATGAGGACTTGTATTTTTTATATGGTTAATAATATTATATATGATGTTTATGGTGATAATTTAAAAATAAAAGAAAAATAATATTACTAGATAAGAGTTTTCTTCCAAACACAAACACAATGGGGGAGATAGGTAAAAAACCCTTTAGGACAAATTATTAATTGAAGGATAGAAGGGATTTGAACTAGATTCAAACTAATTTATGACTATTAATATTTAAAAATATATTGTGGGTTATAATAATATAATATTTCACGATTCATGTATTGAACAGAAAAATAAATAAAATTCAAAATTACAAGATTAGAATTGAAGTACTCATAAAAAATGAGTGGAGTAGTCGTATCTCATGTAGAAACATCATATTTATAGGTGGAACTAGAAAATTAGATATTTTATAGTCTTTAATATATCTCCCCTTACAATATAATGTTCCAAACTCTTACATAGGGCACACGGGAAATTATTTATTTCCCAAGGTGGTGTATGTTTTTCCATTATAAGAATCCATCCATGATGTCTAAATTATTTGAGCATGAAGGAAAAATAATCATGAGAAACATTCCTCTTTTTTGTTTTATATATGGATGTTGAAATTACACCCGATAAATTTAGTGTCTATTGTACTTTTTAAAACAACGATATTAATGTTTCCAAAACCATGTTGTCCTGTTAGGAATTTTCTAATATTGTTTTCAATGCCAAAATGTGAATTTATTTCAAGAATATAAGATTAAAATATAATGGAAACATTTCTTTGACATGTTTTTCTCCATCTATTTGTTTCCACCCAAAAATATTCAACATAATTAGGCATGTGGATTGGTATAAAAGACAAAAATGATGAGCAATCCTAGGAAAAATTGTTGTCTATACATTAATGTTTGGATTAAACCTAATTAATGATGAACTTGTCCCTGAATTATTTATCCTTGTTAAAATATAACCCACATAGACTTATAGGGGAGTATAAATAAATTTATATTTCCAGGATGAGTTATAAAATTAAACATTATAAATTTTCAATTTTCATTGATAGTTTCATTGGTAATTCTGATGTTGTCCATGTGGCCCTTCAAATTGAGGAACATTCAAATTCTTCAATTAAATAACTTGTATTAATAGGAAAATGAAACCATAGAAAATAATATTATGAAATTTGGATAATTATATTGATATTTATGATTAAAATAATAAACTCACATGAATCTAGATTAATTGAAACAATTCCAACAAATTTTCAATAATACTAAAATAGGGTAATTTTACAACAGATATTAACATTTTATCAAAATAATGGAACTATAAATAAATTTATCCACAATTTAATAACTTCATATAATTTTGGAAAGTGTTATAAATTGGAGAAATTTTTATTTTATTATTTATATTAATTGATCTAAATTCTGGTTGATGATTCCACCCATGATGAAGGATCATATCATTTATGGAAAAAATGTCATCTCATGGAAGGTTCTCAAAAGACATATGAATATATTTGGATAATTTTTTTCTAAGAATTATTTCCCAAATGAGAAGTTACTTATTAAAATAGTTAATAAATGCCAGACCAAACTTATTTATTGGGGGGTTTTTTATCAGGAAAGGTAAAATATAATCTAGATAATTCTAATTGTAACCCTCTCATGGAGAAAGGATCTGAAATCTAAAACTTTCTTCATTATCTGAAATGAAAATATGATCTTGTTGATGAAATGGGAAAAAAATAAGTTTTCATTATTAGGAATTCTATTTCTATGATAATCAATATCAATAGAGTATCAAGAATGATGTGTAATATTTAATAGAAGAATATTTTTTGTTTGGAAAATATTATTTGTATGTGAAGTAGTTTTCTTTAATCAAAGCATGAAAAATGGTAATAAATATTTAGTAGAATCGATTCATGATGAAAAATAGTTCCTACAAAATCTTGAAGAAAATAAATAAAGAGATGTAGTTGAAGGATAGAATTTTTTCTCTCAAGAACCACCTTGAAAATAAAATAAAATCTTGTCTGCATGTTAATTCAAATCTAAAGGTGACAGATGATCAGTTGAATAAAAAGGTTCCAAAAATTCCAAAACTTGAGGAGAAGATAAATATTCCTAAAAAAGATATCTCTAATTGTTGATCTAATAAATATAATCCAAATCTGAAATATAGAAGTTAATAGTTCATAAATGAAAAATCTATTATTTATGTCCCCAAATATATGAAATGATAACAATTATTTTATTATAATTGATTTTGGAACAACATGAATGTATTCCTTGAATCCAAAAATCCTAATGATATTTAATAATTATTACAATGCTAAAATCTCAATAGTGGAGTGATTGTTCCTATTTTATTCAAATGAAAAAATCATTTGTTTTAACAATGGTCATAATTTATGTTATCATTTATCTAGAAATTCATGGATCGGTAATAAATGTATATTAATGAATTCCACTAATATGACTCACAAGGGAATTTTTTATCCCCTAAATAGACATTTAATCTATAAAATAAATTTACTAATTTAAATAATGAAATTGAGTCCCAAAAAATTGTGTCTGAACAATAATAATCCAAGAACTGAAAACAACATTCTTTGATGCTATGAAGCCAAATATTTAATCAAAACCAAGAGGTTATTCCATCTATGATAAAGTTTAAAGATATTGTGATGTTTACACCCCCAAGGAAGATATATTCCATGATAGAACATTTTTTATGAAAAGTAATATGTTTAAAAATGTTCTCTTGAACAAAAATATATAAAGAAAAAGTATAATAAAACATGGATAAGAAAGTAAGAGGAGAGATCCAATGACGATTCTACACATGTAGATACATGTTCAAGTGTGATAAATTCCCCAATTTTAGAAAAACCCAATAGATGGAAGGAAAATTTTGATCAAATAACTAAAAAGAAGTGTGTATGATGTATCACACAATGTATTTCCTTTTGAAATAAGTATATTTATCTAGCTACATGATATGATGATCGATTAAAATAGTTTTTTTAAATTTTTTTTTAAAAAAAAAATTAAAAGGGAAGATAAAAGGTGATGGGTTGGTTCATCTTTACCAGCTCTATTCATCAACATGGTGAACATTGAGGTACCCCAATCCCCATATGATTTATTCTGTATAACTATTTTTGAAGAGGTTTAGAATTAATATGATGATAAAATCTATGGGGGGATTATTATTGAAAGGAACATGAATTATTATTATATAGAAGAACATGTTTATATAGCATAATGACAATTTAACCAAGTAAAAGATGTTTTCGCATTTAGCACACCAAAAATTGATATAAAAAATAGTTTCAGTATAAAAAGTCTCAAGGTTATTTATTCAGAACGTACATTTCTATTAATCCTTATTAGAATTCTTCAAATCTTATGATTATTCTAACAACACAGCTTCGAATGAGGTAATTCATCAAACATAAGAAACTCTTGCAACATGTGGGGTAAAATGATTATCAGGATATATCAAATAATTCATCATGTTATATTTTTACCATAATCCAGTACTTAAATGATATGTAATAAGGGTTTCATGTAAAGTAATTAAGATCAAATGTTTTCTTTTGAATGTGGAAAATACAAATCTGATATGTGTGTTTCTTGGTAATCAGGAGTGAAATGTATATCCTTGTTTATATATATATATATATACTTTTGTTTTCTACACTAAGATATCAATATTTAGTGTTAGGGAATTTATTTACATATTTACTAAAATTTATTTTATTCAATAATTTAACCATGTAAAAAAATACATATAGAATGGTGATTTTCATGGGTAGTATCATGTTTCAAGGTATTGGGATAATCCGCATGTGGTTGATTCTGAAGAATGATGTTCCCTTGAAATATGAATGCAGGTATCCCAGAGGTGGATTTGAGATTTCCTGGTATATTTTTTTATTTTAATGGATATATTATGTGAATATGACATTCCCACAAATAAAGAGTGGATTATAGAAAAGTGAAGCCTTATATTAGTTAAGGAATACTGGGAAATAACCTTTTCATTCGAAAGGACCTTTTTATATCATTGAATACAAGGGAGATAAAAATATTTTCTATTTTAGGGATAAAAATATATCATTATTGTGTGGAAGATACATCCAATACTGTATAAAATATGTTAGAGTAAATTAATGTCGGGTATAGTGTACAAAATCTAAAAAGATAGATTGTTTGAAATCCCAAAGGATTAATGTTGGATTTTTTAGATATAATATTATTAAAGGTTTTTGATTATGATATAGTCAATGTTTATGAAAAATATATTTGTTTTCATCTCAAATAAGAAAGTTTTATTTTTTGAAAATATCTTTATTGACAAGACATGATGAATATGGCTAAAGTGTTGAAGTTTTACAAGGGATATTGATAGTTTCCAATGTGATTAAGAAAAGTATGATGTTAAATTAAATATTATTATTATAAATTTCTACAATGTTTTATATATTTATGTGGATATATATGAATAAATTATATAATTATATATCTTGGAGTGTGTTTCACAAGGGTAAAAGATAGATAAAAGTGTCAACACCATGCTGTAGTGGTTGTTGTGGTAGTGATGTGGAGAAGGGTGTTTGTATTGATATGCCTCATATCCTAATTCAGGTAATAAGAATAATTTTCATATAGGAATCCTGTTAACAGTGAATAAAATTATTCATTATACGTGGCGTTGGAGTATAAATTCAAAAACATTCCATGTCTTGGTCACTGTGGATACACCACAATGATGTATAGAAGGGAGACAAAATAAATCCATCATTATATTTCTAACCAAGAAATATCCACCCTACATATGTGCGAGAGTTATTCAAAATGATTAAAAAACAACAAGGTAATCCTCCTTACTATAACTAGGAGACACATGAGAATTTACATGGGGAGGATTGTTCACGGAAGTAGTGGTTCTCACCATAGGGAACATACCTGGAAGAAGTGATCTATGGGGGAGTCTGGGATCAGACCCCATTGCTCATAATTGGTGAGTCTTGGGTGTAAATTTCTTGTTTTCCATAGTTAATGAAAAATATTTTTATGTGTAAAATGGAGTACTCATTCTACCCCACAGGTAGGTAAAAACCGAAAAGGACCCTATGTATAAATATAGATCACTCACTAGGCAAGGGTACATAGATTAATCCCTTTATGTGTAAGTTAAAACACATTATCACATAATTCCATTTTTTGGCTTCCATTACATATAAATCATGGATACAATTAAGAGGACTTTTAGAGTATTTTTTAGGAACAATATATTTCAAGGTCATCAAAACATAATAGAGAAAGGGATGGCGTAGTGACCATAGAGAAGAAGACTTAAATATCATAGTTATTTCATATTACATGGAAGGGATTACACCAGAATAAGTACATATATCATAGGTATTCATTAACATAATATACCAAAATCAATAAGTTTTCCATGATGTATCCAATTCAATGTGAGAAATAATTATTTGAGATCATGTCAGAGATCATATAAGAGTGATGGATGAGTTAATGAACATATTTTGTGGATATAGCCAAAATAGTTGTCCATGCCATATAGAAGTATGAAATGTAATTATTACACCATATTAGTCATATCCATGCTTCGTATGTTTAAAAAAATATAGTAGAATAGATGATTACATAATGCATTTCTACAAACATGATGTTTTTAGTTAGATGGTATTTTAAGTAGAAACAGAGGGAAGGGTAGTTATTTCATTGACTCAATGTTAATAAAAGGAACATTATGATTATATTATGCATGTTGTATACGTTTCTGCGACCTATGAAATTTTATATTCATTACCCATCATTTGAATGAATGGATATAGAGGAATTCTATATAAAACATGATATAATAGTTCTAGGGTAAAATATTTATGTGGATAGAATATTGAAGAACTATGTTTCACATGAACAATAATGTGTAAATAATGATGGGGGTTGGAATCATGAATAATTAGATTCATTTATTATCTTTCCAATGTTGAAAAAATAATTTTTCCCTATTGTAAAATGTAGTTGTTTTAGATGTATTCAAGAAATAAGAAGGTCTTTCATCAATGTGCTTTCATAATAATGAAACAATCATCCTTGTGAGACAAAAAAGGCCTTTATATATAGTGAATAATTAATTTTAATATATAAATGATATACAAGGTACATACATATCCAAATACTATGTAAAGGTGTTCCTTTCTACCTGAAACAAGTCTATAATGGAATTTTATGGTATTGACTCTTTTGAAATAGTGAGCTATCAATAATCATGGTAAGGTAGTGATGATGTGAATAAGATTATGAAATATTTAACCTATTTATTATTTGATCATTATACTGATTTTGGTTTATGGAACAACATCGATGCTTGATCGATAGACGTAGCTCCATTGCTATGAACTAATTAAATACTCACGTATTTAATTAGAAAATATATATAAACTAAAATAGATCATGAAATCTAATGTATATCTAATTAAATATTAATATATGTGGACCTCATGGTTGAGATTCCTTGATCCTTAAAATGTAACTAATACATTAAAGTAGTAAGTGTTTTAATTATTAATAATAGTTCATTAACTTGCCATACCCTCAAGATAATCTCTTCCTAACTCTCCTATATATGTATAACACCTTTCATGTGGTATCAGAACAAGGTTTCCTTAATCAAATATTTACTGAAGTTGTATAAAATTCATGGTCACTAAGGATTTTTAAAACCACTTTAAGATTATGTGGATTCCTCTTCTTTATGGAAATAACTATCATATCTAAAAATTTAAAATATTAACTAATATTATTTTACATTATTGTGAAGTTTATAAGGATAAAATTGATTAATATTTCCCATTCAATGAATTATCCCATAAATTCTACTAATTGGAATAATTTTTAGATTCAGGGGATTGATCTAAATATTATTTTTCTTCACTCCTTGATAGTGAGTTTCTTATATATGATGAAATTGGGATTCTTAAAAAAATTAGGTTAATGTTGAGGAACAACAATAAATGAAGTTTGAATGTAATGATATTGATCTTTTTAGAAATATATATTAAATTATGATGATCATAAAATTAGTGAATACTAATCATTTTGTAACTTTTGTATAATATTAAATTTCATTATAAGCACCCTATGATGTTTTAGTGAGAATTTTTAGTATTCTAGAACAATTATAATGATTATAAATAATTATTCCAGAAAAATATGATGCTACGTGGTCATCATTGTATGATATTGACCCTAAATATCTATATATTAATTTTTGTTATATCATTATAACCACATTAAAATGATAGTATAAAACGCTGTCAAAATAAAAGATAATATTGATTAATAAATTTCATTCAAAGCATCAAAAAAGTATAAACTATGAATATTTTCAAGTAAGAAGCTAGTGACTACGACATCAAATATGAGGTTATAAAACAATTTATTATTTTTTTGTTTATTCCATAATGTTGAAAAGAATGATGAAATGTATAATGAAATGTTACATATGAAGTGATTTGGCTACAATCCTATTGGGAATTTCTCAAACAAATGTCCTAGACTTAAAGAAACTAAAGATGATTATGAAGAGGATAAAAAGATGGGAAGACATATGAAATGGATGAAAAAATACAAGCCTCATAAAAATGGAATGGATAACATGTTAACTAAATAATTAACAAAACTTTTTTATCTATGTGTGAGGAAGATTATGCTAGTGAAGAAGAAGATGGCAAGTCCAGTGATGATGTAGGTAGAAAATTCATTATGACAAAGCAAAATAATGAAAAGTGTATTTGTGATGAACGATGTATCGCTAAATAATAATAACGAATGATTCAATTAGAGTATAATTTAATGATATAATTTAATTAATGTCGTGAAAATTTTGTTAAACTTGAAAAGGAGAAAATGATTTAAGAATTAAGATCTTTCAGCAACCAATGGAGATTATATTCTTGAAGATAAATCTATGTTGATAAAAAATATATTAATTTGAATATATTAATTGATTAATATAAAAATATCATCCTTTGTCATGAAGAAAAGATGATGATGAATTATGAGTAATACAATCTTTAAAAAAAACTATTTACACCGAAGAGAGAGTAAAAACATCCAGAACATAATTTTATATTTTTTTAAAAAGTTACAAGAATTTTAAACATGATTAGGATTAAAAAATGAATATTTTGAGGTTGAAAACAAATTTTAATGTAGTCAGAAGAAAAAAATAAAACAAAAAGATCGTGTGTGGAGCCCAAATAAGTGGATTTGAAAATCATTAAATTTCCAGGGTATCAAAGTATGAAAAAATATTGCTTCTACTGTAGATCCTAAAACTGTTGAGGATTAATTTATATAGGATAATAAGATTTATGGTGGTTAGAAAACATAGAATAGAATAATTTTTCATAATGTATGGTTAATAAAATAATGGAAATGAGGTACATTATTTAAATATCATGCGAGTTTCAATGGATATTCTTAACACTCTAGTGGATTTTAGGAATATGGAGAAGGATATTATATTAAATCATCAATGCTACAATAAATCATATAGAAATAGGAGATATAGTATGAGGGGGAGTAATCCCACTCAAATAAGATAACCTCATAATGCTAGTTTGATGATTGTAATATATTTATACCACTAGAAATTATTTTTTAAAGATGCATAGAGCGTAGACATATTGAAAAAGGTTGATTGTCCATGTACCTACACAATGATGTTCATACAAAAATATCATAATATATAAGTTATGGATGAAAAAAGTGCGTAAAAATACTTAGTTGTTGAAACTAATATCAATTCTACAAATGGTTAATGAACGTGGTTATTGGATACTGGATTTTATTCACATATTAATTAAGATATATTTTTGTTAAATAATTTAACAGATAAAAAATAAGGTGAAATAAATTTTTGAAATGATTAGTCACTCAAAATCAATGTCATTGTATCTGTTATCATTGGAACAGAAAAAATAGAATATAAAAGTACATTACCTTAGGATGGGTTGAAAAATGATTTTTATGTGTTTCAATCAATTCTGTTAAATGTACGGATATTATTTTTCAAAATAGTTGGTTTTACAATTAATAGGATATGAGATGGGAATGTTTTATTGAGAGGATAATGAACCTAGGAAAACATGTTTCATGTTCTAGAATCATAGTTTTCATCCCAAATAAGCATGATATAAGAATATAAATTGTGGTATTTTAGGATTGGACATCTATGTTGGAGGAAAATTAGAAATGTTAAAAATGTAGAATCTTTTCCTGACATAAAAAACGTGTAAATAAAAAGATATTGGTGTTATTTAATATATCAAGAAGATATTATTTATAACTCTAAACATTATAATTCTTAGATATGATTAACATATCCTCTAGATCTATTAAATTCTAATATATTAGAGATAATGAGAATGAAATAAAATAATAGAGACAAGTTATTTATTTCCTTGATTTATTATATTGTCGTAAATACATGTATTTGTTTATATAAAAGTTAGATTCTATCAATATGTTAAAGAGCATCAGGATTAGTGCTAAAATTGAATGTGAATATTCTATAAATAATACTCACATAGATAATAGTTCTAAGTATATGAATGGAATTTTTTTAAAATATATTTAAAAAAATGCATTTGACGTGGATTCAATCCATCACACACACCAAAATTAAATGCTGTTTGTTAAATAAGAAATTTAATTTTATTGGACATTTCATGAAAAATGTATATCAGACTTGATAATTAGTAATATTTTTATAGGTAGGTTATGAAGGAAGTTCATATTTAAAATTTATGTTTTAATAGGCCAAAAAATGAAATGATTTATTATAATGTTTATTATAATGAAATTTCATGTTTGAAATATCTACGTGTTTTTACCCATCATTGCTTTATTAAATAAAATGTTGATAATCATGGGAAGTTCATTTAGATAGTAATTGATGAATTATTCCTTCATCACAATCTTAATAGCATATGTTATATATTTTTTTAATAATGAAACAACAGTAACTTTTCAATCTATTGATGTGAATGTTAATGAAAAATATGATAGTAAATTTTCATAGGCAGCTGTAGATGTTGAAAAAGTTTAGATAATGTGGTTTAATGTAAATAAATTGGAATAGTTATTGAAAATTTAAATGTTTTTTAGTAGAACAATTTGATGATTCAAGAACAATAAATTTAGGTGATATGGAATAATATTGTTCATCTCATCATAGGTTGAGGACGAAGGTGGAGGTCTAAAATTTCATTAATTTTTAAGAGAAATAGGTTTAGACCATATGAAATCATGTCAAGATTTATTACTTCTTTATATTTTCATGTTGTATCAATATATTATAAATAATTTGTGAAGTGCTAGGACTGGGTACATTTGATGTAGAAAGAGTTGGATCAAATTGAATAAAATGATTCATGGGAACAATTACCCAAACTAAACAACAATAATTTGACTTTTTATGGTGGTTTTTTGGAAAAAATGTTGACTGAGAAAGGTGAAATTGAATGTGAAAAATGAACATGTGGTTTGTGAAAGTTACTGAAAAATTTATGGAAATGATACCGATGAGAGCATTTATCTAATAGAAAGATAATAAACTGTTATAATAATTCCTTTTATCATTGCAAAATGTAAATATCATTTTTATGTTATTTATTTCAATTAATAATTTCTTAACAAAGACATCAATGAATAATTTTATATTGAACAACCATTTGACTTCAAAATATGTAATGATGAAATCTATATGTATATGTAAAATAAGAATTTGTATGGGTTTAAGAATGATAAAAAAATCATCGTATTCTATATTTGATACTAGACTAAGGAATTTTGACATTACAAAATGAAGAGTTGATATTAACCACAATATAAATTAAACTAAATAGATTTTCATCATGGTGATTATTTATATTGACCATATTATATTCATATGTAATGATAAATAAAAATTTCAAAAGTCTAGTAATGAGATTAATATGTTATTTGTAATGTCCATTCTAGGTAAAATGAATTATTTTATTGTCTTTTAAATATCCCAAAAAAATAAATACGTTTTCTTATTTCATGATATGTATGAAAGAAAAATATATATTGATTTGGTATAAAATACTCAAATCTAAATTTTACAACTGTTTCACTGGGAACTGAGTTTTCAAAATATGGATAAAGTAAAAATATTGATGCTAAAGTGTTCAGCAATATGGTTGGAAGAATGTTATATATAACACGTTCAAGAATTGACATATTTAATGATGTCACATTATGTGAAAGATATCAATGTTCTCTTAATAAATATCATCTTAAGAATGGAAAAGGATTTCTTAGATATATCCAATTTATAATTTATTTTAGAATAAAATATGACCACTTATGAAATATTTATATGTTTAGTTATAAAAATACATATTTTTAAAGTTGTGTAAATCAGAAAAAATCAACGTCTTGTTCGGGTTTCATTTATATAGAATGATGATTTGTGTATTTTTATCAAATATAATAATTATATAATAGTAAAAAATAATAAATTTTATTATGTAACAGCCACTCAAGCTGCAAAAAAAATTATGTTACTGAATTTAATGTTGGAATATTTTATAGTTGATGTAAACCACCCCCTTCACTATGACTGTGATAATCAATGTAATATAAATATCACTATGAATAATTTCAAACATTAATTCTCTAAGAACATTGATATCAAATACCATTTCATTAATGATAATGCGTAGATGAATGAGTTGATGAGGGAGTTTTTTCTCAAATTGGAGGAAGATTCTGATATCATTATTAAACCATTTTCGAAGGACTCATTTTCTAATATGAGTTTAATACTGAGTTATTAACCTCACCCTTTTATGGGTTATATAATTTGATCTAATCCTCTCCTCATATTTTCTTCAGAGGTTCTTTCAATGTGGGAGGAAATATTTTAACATAAATCAATCCATTAGTGTCTGTATTACCTTTTTACTAAAATCATACATGTAGTGGTTTTATTTAAAATGGGAAATCACTAATTTTTGCATGGTTGATTTAAATATGTATTTAGAGGGTGTATTGAAAAGGGGAATGATATTATTTATTCATATAAGAATTGTTAATAATAGTTTGATGAAGTGGATATAAGAAAATGGTTTTTGTAGGTTGATGATGTTATTGTTGATGAATGTTCAATGTGGATAATGAAGTTTGAAATGTTTTTAATAAAATAATCATTATATCTCTAGGAAATGTTTATTAAATTAATTCTTATGGGAATCAAGGTATTATTGATTAATTATTATTCTTCTCTAAACATTGTTTTCCCACATATTCATAAAATTGATAGATATTTAACACCTTCTTTGAGTTTCAAAGTTTCATTAATTACCTGGTTTATAAAAAAACCAAATGGGGATATTATTGGGAATAATTGGTTCTAAACTTGTTTCAAGGAAGATAAAATCTGTTACGAAAATGAATGGGTTGGCATGAAAAGTGTTTCAAAATATTATCTTATTATATAAATTTGCATTGTTTATAATTAATGAAAATTTATTCAAACAGAGTAAATTATCAAGAGATAATCATATTGACTTTACACATCAGTTTTAAGAAGAATATGTTTTATGATGAATGCTTGTTTAATCTATTATACAAGGTCCAACAGACATGAAGTTTTGTGAAGTGGAAACCTGTAACACCCAGAGATTTTATGAAAAATATTCTTTTTAATTTCATTAATGTCTTGTGTTGTACGCTAGACCAAAAGAAGCTTTCACAACACGCATCCTTGAATTTTTTTGCATTACACGCAATCGCGACCTTCCTCGATAGCGTTTGTAGTACGTAATACCGAGTTTCACAAAACAACAATATGCTATTAAAATATTATTAAAACTAGCCATTATGAATAGTAATAACCAATTTTTGAAATTTTGTAAATTTTATTTTTCAAATTGGACTTCATTTTTGGATTCGGAATATCGAAATTATCTTACGGTGAAATTTTGGTACTTTTCGGACAACTTTCATTTTCTGATGAATAGAAAAAATTACTAAATTTTAATTAAAAACAACCTTTTTAATCAAAATAATTAATAGTTATAAATTATTAATTTTAGTGGTTTTAATGTATATTTAGAATATATTTTTAAAATTTAATAGAATGTTGGTCATTGGATGTAATTTCACAATTAAACCAGACATAAACATGTGTCAATCTTTTGATAGTTATTATCTCTTGAGAACACGCTATTTGTTTTGACGACGAGAATTAATTATTAAATTAATTAATTCAACTGATATGTTTTGAATTTGGTAAAATAGACATCATTTTTGAGTTCATAATATCAAATATAGCTTAGGCCTAATTTTGGGTATTTATCTGGAAACTTTCATTTTTTGATGAATAGTGAAACCACTAAGTGGTAGTTAAAAAAATGAATTTTTCATAAAACACAATTTTACCACTTCTGTGAGTGGAATTTCAAAAATCCTAGAGACATAGTTGATGTCAGTAAGTAAAATGCGGTTCAATGACATGAAAATAATTTTTGGTGAATAGTAACTTTTTACTTTTTTTAACCATGGTTAAAAGTAAATAGGTTAATTAAGGGTAAAAATAATAATATTATTACCCTAACACATGTCCTAATTCAATTGGATAAGTTTAATTCGACCAAAAACAACCTTAGGAATAAAATATGACCATTTAGGCCCACTTGGATTAGATTAGGACATTTATTATTAATTTATTTTAAAAACGGTTAAAATAGTTAAAATCAAAGTTTAATAAGAAAATAATTTTTAATATAGGGTTATACATAATATAAATTCGACTATAAATATTCATTAGAAATATAAAAATATTTCATACATAATTGTAATTTATTTGTAATTTTTTAGACATTAAATAATTTAATTTATTTATGACACAAAGATGATGCAGTAATTATCTTATTAATGAAATATTGACATAATTGATGTTATAAATACCCAAATAAATGTAATATGAGATTTTTTATGAATTACGCTAATTTTATAGGTTAATAGGACATTTTAGTATTGATTTATGTAACTTTTTGTTAACAAATCATTCTGTTATGATTTTTACAAAAATCAATTACTAAATAGTGTCAAAATTGACATAAAATAGTTTTTAAAACAAATATTATATTCTTAATTGTTATTTTATTTATAAAAATCTAATTTTTGGCCAAATGACTTAGATAAGGTTATATATATTAATAATAAACAACTTGTGGTTCGTTTGGCTTTTTATAGTATGTTTATTAACCTTATAGTGCAAGAACACAAAAAGACACGATAAAAGTTAAATTATCTAACTTAATGTTAAATATAAATGATAAGGTTAATATAGGAACCTAAACTTGTCTAAATTCTATTGTATGAGAGGATTTAGACCCATCCCCACCTTATCTTCGAAATAAATAAATCTGGAGCTATTCAAAACCGAATTTTGATTTATAATAAAATAATATATTTAGTTATTCCAAAGGTGCCCCTCTCCTCCCTTATAAAAGGGAACCTCCTCCCTCTCTTCCTCACACCACTTTGAGCCTTCCAGATCGGCCAAACCCTGCAAAATTCTCTTCTCCACTTCTCTAAAAACATCCTAGAGGTCCTGGTATTCTTCAAAGACCAATTTTAGTACCCTAAGTGGAGGAATCAAAGAGGCATTTCAAAGAAGAGGTAATGTCCGTTACCGAATCTTTCAACATTATTTCTTCTTCCACTTCTTATTCTTAGGTTGTTTCATTATGAAGTAAAAACATAAGAATCAATAATATACTGATATGTTAGTATATGTGTGAAACAAACCTATTTCACCATCTATCCATCCCACGGAAAACGAAATCATCGTGCGTGCGTACGTACGGAATACCGTCTGCACGCTGTGGTGTAATCTATTTTCCACCACCACCTTACTTGGATGGGTATAATGGTGTACATGATAACAATATATGATTATTGTAAAGTGATCTGGATTCTGAGATAGTATACATACACCCCAATACAATCCCACGATCACGAGAACGATATCATCGCTCGTGCGTACGTACGGACTACCGTCTCCACGACGATATGAGATTCGTTCTCCACGTTAACCATTCATGAATGATTTTAAAGTATATATAATAAGTAATCACGAAATATATGGAATAATAATGATACTGGATTTATGTGTATATATATGTATTTCATCTTACTTAATTCTATTTAACTCAATAAAGAAACAAAAACAGCGTTCATGCGTATGTACGGTCTACCGTCTCCTTGAATGGTGTATTTCTTTCCATTTATTGATATATTATATATATGTATATTATGAATATATATTATATATAAATCATGTTTTATATTCTTTAATTATGTAATCATGATCTATGTAATCATATGAATAATTACATGTCAAAACACGGATGACAAATGAAATGATTTTACCCAAAATGCTCTTTAACATGGAATTTATAAAAGAACGGGTAAAATAAAGTCATAAGTGAAACATATATGAAATCATAAAAATAATTATGATTCTGGAATAAGTCAATAACATTATTTAAATCATTATACAGTAGGGTCGGACACTTACGAAGCAAATCAGATATAAGGTAAGGGATAATTGTGCAAATCTCATTTTTATCGGAGATTGCTTATTCGTAAGTATTTACTGGGGATATTGATCTCATCCATGTCCATGTTTTATAAAATTGTATTCATGTATGTTTAATTTTCTTTTTACCATTTTTTACTTCTAACTCATGGTATGGAAGGAATCTTTCTTTTATTTACCCTACAAGGTACTTTTGGACTTTTCCGACAAAAGTAAGATACGAATGTTTTTTTAACGTATACGGAATGAAAGGATTTTTATGGTTTTATAAAGCCTTATTTTCATGAAGCTTCCTTCAAAAGATTTCATAACTATTTTCAACAAAATCCTTTTCTTCTAATATTGCATGACATTTTGTGAAAAGAAAATTATTTTGAAGAAAAAAGGATATTTTCCTCAAGAATTCATTTAAAGTGTTTTATCCAAACCATTTTCATCTAAGATGACATTATTTCACATGTGTATGTTTCAAGTGTAATATCTCTATAATTTACATGGTTTCACTTTTCTTATTATGAAATGATATCCATTTCTTATATATGGATTATGTGATTATGGGATGATGGTTATGAAACCCATTTTATTTATTGGGTTATTATGAATGATGTATGTTTATTTTGTGGCACAAGTAAGAATTATTTCATTATGAGATGGGTGGGACCTATATATCCCTCCAATGAATTGGGTAAAGATTTTATATCTCATGAGATAGACATGGCTGGAACGGTATGTTAATCTGGTTCAGTGTTATAGGACTGAAATGAGGAGTGAACTCGATTCAGAAAGGGACTTTGTCCACCAAGATGGTCGTCACAGCAATGCCTTGGCTACTATGGAAATCATGACATGTGCTGAATGGTTTCCATAGTTACATGTTTTATTCCCATGCTATTTTATCATTCTTAATGTTTCCTCATGATCTATGCCTTACGTACTTCCATGTCTTATGTCATTTCTCAAGCATTTGATGTTTAAACATTATGTTCATGTTTTTAAGTTAAATGTATATGGTATGCTTTATTTTATCAATGCTTACCCTTATTGAGAATTTGATCTCACCCTTTTATGTTTTCTTTTCCCCAGGATATAAAGAAAGGTTTTAGGTTAAAAAAAAAGAAGATCTTTATGGGAGATATTGAAGATCATTTACCACGATTAGAAGATTATATTCCGAGTTTCCAAAGACACTAAATTATTATGGTCCTTGTGTGTGTGTTTTTGTTATGTACAAAGAATTCCGGAAAAGTAATGTAATGTCCATGTACGTTAAGCTTCAGGTGTCTACAAAACCTATAGATCATTGATATTAGTGATGTTCTTAACATCATGTCTACTAGAATTTTTCATGATAAAAGAATATGTTAAAGGTAATAGTATTGGATTCAGGTTTATGAATATATAATCGTTTAATTGTATGAAGTTTATTTTTGAAGCCAATAAATATTTGGAGTTACGATTGAATAATCTTTTTTCGATTGGATGTTTATAGAGTTCGTCATTGAGAATATGTCTATCAAGGTTGTAGAGAGAATTAATTGATGATTTTTGTAAGGAACTAACCATAAAAATAAATATAATATTTATTTTTAATAAAGGAATTCATATTTTTCATTTCGAAATATCATTCCGGGTTTAGTGTTTTTTAGATTTAGGTCATAAATATTACGTAACAAACCTATACATTACAAGTGGGAATCTTACAATAATTATCAACATAATAGATAATATAAAACCATTAAAATGAAATATTATTTTGTCTGAAAAATACCCATTACTATCAAATTGATTCGATATTTATTCTTACTCATCCTTACACCTTGTGGAAATCATTTTTAAACATGGGATGTACACAAAAATCTTTAAATGGGGTAAAAAGAAGAAATAAACATGTTAGCATATGTTAAGATCCTTAGATCATAAAATTGTTTATTTTTTACCATTATAAACATATATATGGTATAACAATTGTACATACAAATTAAAATATCTCTACTGGCCTATGATTTTCCTAAAAAAAATTATAAGAAATTATAAAGTCAAAATAAAATCTATGAGGGTTTCTTAGGAAACATGAGATCACATTAAAAAAATTTAACTTAAAAGACATACATTTACCCTAACATAGAATAATTACAACTTTAAAATAAAATATCATTATCATTCCTTGTGAAATTAATTATATCATCAACTTTCATTGAAATTATAGGTAAATTATAAAGGAAACATAGTATATCATACCATATCAGACTTACTAGTAGAATAACCTTCCCTGTAAAATCTCAAAATATCATTGGATAAATAGAAATAGATTACAACATACCAATTGATAATGAATTGGAGAGATATATTAGCCCACCCATCATCATAATAAATTCCTAAGAATGATATCATAATCATAATACCTTAATGTTTTCATTTCCATTATGATACTCAAAAAATATTATTTTCAGTGCTAATAAACATTCTGGGAAAATGAAATATCTATTCTATGTTATAATTATTTTTCAATACATAGAAAACAGGGAAGAAAGGATTTTATTTGAGGAAACAATGGTTTATTATAAAGTAATTTAAACAACATATAATGGTCATGGTGGTGGGAAAAGCTGTTGACGTCATATAAGTTAAAATAGAACATTCCTTTTTCATTTTTTAATGAATGTAGAAACTCAATGTAAAAATGTTTTATTTTGAAAACAATTGAATAAAAGACCAAATAAAATTATAATCTTCATTATAGTTCATGTATGATCATAAAAATAAATCCATATATTAATTTTAGGAATATATACCTAGAAGAAAAAAATTTATTAAATAAATCTTTAATACATTGAAAATGGTATGTTGAGGAAATGTGTCCCTTACAACGAGTATGAATCATCACATGAGTTTAATATATTAATTAATTATATAATTTGTTTATTATTTACATTATTAATAATTTATTTCAAGTTTTGTTTTCGTTTATTTAATTTCTTCTCTTCAATATTCAATTACACAATCAAATAATTTAGCACCATACATTTTAATGATATTAAAATATTATACCCAAAATTAATTCAGTAGATTGACTATGGTAAAGTGTAAAAATATTATATAATATAAATAATAATCATCATGAAATATTTTTATTTTTTATATTTCAATTCGAACATTAAAACAAATTATGAATGATGGTTATGAAAACTGATTTGTGTTACAATAATAACGATAGTTGGTAATACTTATGAATTAATACTGCTTCCAATTTTATTTTAAAATGACTGAAATATGTTAATTATTATTTTACCATTATATATTAATAATTATATTATTACCATAATAGTAATCCTATAAATACACGTATATATTCAATCCATTTTATGTTGTGATGAAAAAATAGATCATATCACATTGTAGATGGAGTCATACACATATACATAGAAATGAAATTGTTGTTTTTTATTGTATGGAATGGTTTTAATATTAACTATATAATATACTTATTAAAATAAAATTTTCTAATTAAATACATCACTATAACTAGTAATGAGATTTTATGATGCAAACTGAAATACATCAATTCGTGAGGTGGTAAACCACTATACACATGAATGATTGATTCATTTCCCAGTTGAAGTAAGTGGATATTGATATATGTTATCAATTAAAAAAATAACATCACATTATATTGGATATACTGTTTTTTTGTATCAAAAGTGTTATCTATTTTTTAAAGATGAATAAGAATAAATAATAATAAAAAATACGTTAAAAGTTATATATATTCTTTAGTAAACCTCCATTTATTTATATAGTAATACATATAAGGTTTGTATTATGTGAAAAAATAAGAAATATAGTAGGTGGGTATGTATGATAATTAATTATTTCTACATTTATTTTCTAAACTAGAGTTCTATAATGGTGTGATGAAGATGAGAGATGTTGTTCACGTTTATAAGTGAGGGGAGAGGAACTCCTGGAATTGCCCTAAGTAGTAAATTGTTATTATGGAACAATTTAATAAAATCAATATATTTATAATATAATATTTTTAAAATTTGATAAAATCTGATAATTTATGATTTGGATATGTTTAGGTGATTTTTTCAACCTTATAACTTTCTTAACCCCCCCCCCCCAAACCCATTTGACAGTTACAATTATTTCAAAATTGTTACCTCTTTAGGGGTCATGAAACATTAAATAAATGGTAAAGTGACCAATACATGGACAATGGTAGATATTTTCAACCATATATAATCTATATTATGAGTATAATATTTTTATAAATTTTAAATCACTATTAAAATTTATTTTATTTTAAAATATCATAAGTGTATTTTTTCAAACTATTCATTCACTCTAGATTAAATGTTATAAACCTTAAAATGAAATTTGAATATATAATTTTATAACATAACTAATATTACATATATGAATAATTTCTTTATATTATAACTCACTCAAACAACATAACCATCCGAGTTTTAAATATCATTAACTTTATTTTTCTAATACATTTATAAACACTATGTTGGCGTTGCTTAACTACTCTGGGTAATTATTTCACTACTAAAATTTAATAACAATTTATCATAACTAAAATAAATTAAATATTTTCATTATAAACATTCATATTTAATAAATATGTATATTTACTTACACATATGTCATGAAAACTTATTTAATAAATTATTATTGACTATTCTATCCTTGCACATACATTCCACAAGAATTTGGATAAGTTGCTTGTAATTTAATTCTAAAATTAATATATATCCACAAAAATTATAAAAAATAATTATAATTTATTTACATGTCAATAAAATTCTTCTTACCTAAAAAAATAAAATCATTAGCATTCTATATTAGTCTTTTCTAATGCGGCGCAAGCGCTGAGTGGACACTTAAACTGATTTTTATATGTATCATCAAATAAATTATAATATATTTGGATTTCAATATTTTTATATGATATATTTTTTATATTTTCTTACATTATTCATAAAATATGTTTAATAAAATTTAATATCATATTAATAACCTGTAAATTTTAAAAAAATCATCATATTTCATAGAAAATGTATTTTAAAATTCACTGAAAAATCAATCATTTCATAAAAATACCAACATTTCTCCCAAAAATAATTTATAAATAATAATTTATAAATTTATATCATTTTAATAAAATAAAATTTCAATTATTGATAGAAATTATTTATAATATTCCCTCACAAGAGGTAGTAATAATTTTTTTTGAAGAAAACATATTTGTAATGAATGAAGCGACATTACTAAAAACTGATTACTTATTTCCAAAGATTTAATCAGTAATTTTTTTTTGATTCAAATTTATTTATATTTAATAACGTGGAAAAAAATATTCATACTCTATATATAAAATAGTAGGTTATAATTGTAACATAATAATTTATCAATGTTCGTTTATGCATGTCATTGCATGTTTTATAAGTTATCAAACATCATGTTTTTTTAAAAATATCAGGATATTTCAAATGTAATTAGGTGAAAACCATCATGTGATATAAAAAAAAATTACATTGGTATCATTATATCTTATTTATTATTTTTTAATAATTTTACATTTTTACAATTTTATAGATGAACTTGAATGAAAAATTAATGTGATGGTTTTATTAGATAATCATACAGAATTCTACAACTCACAAAATAGTTTATTTTTGTTGAATTTATCATATATATGTTTCTATGGAGGTCATCATTTATTTTTTGGAATTTTCCATCAATATTCGAAGAGTTTTGAATCCTTTTATCGAATGGTGAATGTGTTTGGTAGAATAAATCTATGATATTTTAATAATGTTGTGTAAGAATCCTAGATATAGGTTCATTGGTTTGAAGTTCTACTATGAATTTCTATTATATGTATGAGTGGTATAACTTTTTAATTATTTTAAGAATGTTTGAATATTTTATAATGATTTTAATGGTTATGTTGTTGAGATATTGCTTCAACATTCCAAAATCATACAGTAAGATCATGACATACATAGAGTTTTAAGGATGTTTGATGATTTATGTTACGACCTATTCTTAATAAGGGAACCTATATTTTATGATAATTAAATGCCGTAAAAGGCTATAAATTTACAGGTTATACAATAAAAGATTTGGGTTCGGAATGTTGAAATGAAGATCTGTTGTATCCCTTAAACTTTTGAGGTATTATTACAATATAAATTTAATTTGTGCATTGAGGAGAAGAGGAGATTTTCTAGATGAGAGGTAATGTAATGATGAAATGGAATTTTGAATGTAAAATATTTTTTATGATATTTTTTATAAATACTAGAAAAATTCATCACATCATTTTTTATATGAAATATTTTGTGAAAAGGTTATTAGAAGAACAATTTAAGGAGAAATCATTTGGAATGATACTAGAAGAAGTTTCATATCTTGTGGTTTCGAATTAACATTGTGTCATGGTGATCAGATAAACGTTGAAATAATAGTTGTATCGGTTTACAAGAGGGGACTAGATAGAGTATACAAGAAAGAATTAAGATGTTTTATACCAAATGAACCCATCATATGAACATCCATCAGAATGAAGAATATTATTTCCCATGGTTGTGAAATAAATTGATGAAAATGATGAATATAAATGAAAAACATATTACGAAGAATGAACAACTAAAAAGTGACAAAATTCTAAATATTATTTGTTAAGGTTTTTACATTTGTTACAAAAACATATTGTATCATTTAATTGTAGGAGGATACCATTCACTATACATTTAATATAGTGATTTTCAAGTGAATGGATACGAATGTCTTCATACAACCTCATTCAAGGGATTGTTTTTAGTGGTTTGTGTGGTCTCTGATTGCATAGAATTCATTAAATGTACTATATTCACATATTCATTATTGAAACTTGTAAATATATGTGTTCCAAGTGTTGTTCTTATTTCTTGTTTTTTAGAGGATTCATTTCTCACTAACTGTCACGACACCTCCCCCGGGGTTCGTGCTGTGACTACCCCAAACCCGCCTTAAATAGGCCTGGGGGTGGCGAATAGCACCGAAAGGTGTATTCCATAAATTATGGAAGGCATTGCATTTATATCCTATAAAAACACGCAACCAATCACGCAAAAGATAAGAACACTAGTTAATTGTATATTAAATAGAGTGTTGAATGTAAGAGGGACCCAAATACAAGGCCAACATTAAAGGTACTAGTACATCTGATATACAATGAAACTGAAAAAAGAGAAAGACAACTATTGGTTCATCCTCCGAGGTTCCAACCTGAGGGGTAGGTACATATCACCTCCTTAATACTTCATATCTTCCTTTCATCTCTGCATACCGACATTCCATATGGTCCATGTATGAGCACCATCCAGTCCTAGTACCCTCAGCCTCGATTAGCATTGTCTGTTATCCGCACCAAACACAACAAGGTGCGGGAATAGCCCAAGCAGGGTTGAGTATAAGGATACTCAGTATAGACCCTGAGAACCTCAAGGTCTCACAAAATAAAAAAAGGATAAACCACAAAGCATGAAATCAGCTGACAACCCTACTTAGGTATATGCCGATACAAATACCTATGTTATCAATTATACCCATCCCAATTATTGGGAAACACATGGTCTAACCCAAAATACCAATGATCAACTATTCCAAAAAGGATGGAATAAAAGATAGTAAGTGAAACATAGGTATTTCACATAGAAGAATACCCACAAGGTATTACCATGTAGGAAAGTACCACACAGGTACGATCTCAGCTCACACCAAGTATAACATAGGTACAATAGTAGAGATGATAAGATGTAACTACTAATTCATATCACTCTATTAAGAGGCAGACCCATGAAGGATCCAAAATTATCACCAATTCCACATTGGATTGTAGTACATATTCAGACCCACACAGGATCCTAGTACCTCGTCAGACCCACACCAGCTCTTCATACATCGTCTGACCCACACAAGATCCTAGTGCCTCATTAGACCATCACAATATCCTAGTACATCGTCAGTACATCATCAGAGGAACACAAGATCCTAGTACATCATCAGTACGTTTTTAGACCCACAAATGATCCTAGTACATCATCAGTACATCATATGACCCACACATGATCCCGATATATTTTCAGTACCTCATCAGTCCCACGCAAGATCTTAGTACATCGTCAGAGCCAGCTACATGGTTCCCGCATTAAGATATCTTGTCTTCAGGAGGGTCTTCTACTTAATCAAATAGTCTATAATCCAATAGTCATGAAGTCCCACAATGATGTATCCCAATGAACTGCTACCTAATATGGGACTCAAGGAAACAGACGGTGCGTCAATCAGATGCTCGATCTGTATGATATTTTCTATTTAGTCTCGAGGGCCTGGTTGAATTCATGCTAGATCCAACCCAATCATACCCCAACAATATCCAAAACTCCAGTGCATTATACCAAAGGAACCATCTCGCTCCATTGTTTCCGATGTCATAGGTGATTCATCAAATGGACGCTCGGTGCCAATATTATACCAAAAAGTATGGAATGGGTTGAAACTGGTCTGGGTACGATCTTGCCTGGTCGAACTGACCTAGCTCAACCCGCTGGGCTGACCTGGTTTGGTTCCACCCGGCCCGACCCTCTGGGTCCAGGCCAGCCAGCGGCATGACCCATCCCACGGGGTGGCCCGACCCAAGGTGAGCGTCCCGAATCGCACGGGGTTGTCCGGCCTGCGCATTGTATCTCGCGGTGCTGTGGGGTGGTCGTGTTACAGTGGTATGATACTGCTGGCCGTTTTGCCTGTCGTTCTCTCCATGTGGCATGGTCATGCACCGTGCCTTCACTGGTGGCCAGCTCGGCCGGCCGTCCACCCTTCAAAGTCGTGGTTCACTTCTGTCAGGCGGCACGATGGTGCAGTCTCCTTCGTCGTGGTCGGCGGTGTTCCTGTCACTGTTTCCATGCCCCACCAGTGTCGATTGTTGTCCTCCACCTTCGTGAAGAACAAAAAAAAATCTATGTTTCGTAGATAGGTCGGGCCATGTTCGTTTGTCCTGCACCCTCAACATTAGGGATATAGCTAGTGGTTCGATAAACCATGAACCCCAAAGAACATCCATAATGATTAAGGGGAAAAATTCAAACAACAACCTTACATTTTCTTTCATTGGAGGATGTCACGAAGAATAAGATGAAGTCGTTGGAGGATGTTGGTGATCTGTGTCTACACAAGGCACTTCTAATACGGTCATGGGGTTGTTTCCTCATTTTATGATTCGTGGTTCGGGGGCGCTCGTCACCACCCGCCGGAACCGGATCCATCCTCCAAGTGTCATGCATCGTGGCACATTACCATAGCATCGTCGCTTGTTGATTCCAAGACAATTCCTCCCGCAAGCTCCATATAAATAGGATAGAGTAAGGATAATTAATGGTCATAGAATTGTTAATGGTTCATTTAATTGAATCCTTTTAAATTCCAATGATTTTATTACATAAATTTTGATAGGATAAGCTAATTAATTTATGTTAGCGTGATTAAATGGAAAATTTTAATTGCATTGCTTTGGCATAATTTAATTGCAATGCCTTGGAACAATTCATTGAAATAACTAAATGAGTTGGGTGGGAATTATTAAATGGGAGGAATTCCAGAATTCATTTCCCATTAAGGGGGAGTTCAAGTGTTGGGTGGTTCCCACCATTGAATTAAAACTAGGGTGTTTTAGTTAGGGTTGTCCCCATATCTATATCCCATGTAGACAGGTTTCAGAAATAAAATTAAAGGATTTTTTATTTTATTTTTATTCCCAAAAAAACAAGAAAACTAGCATTCACCCTCGGAAAACTACAGTTGAGGTAAAAATATCCTTAAGTTAATACAGGTTTTGTGAGTTCAATGGTTTCCTAGTATTTCAATTTTTAACACTGGATTATAAGTTACAAAATGCCGCTTGTACGTTAGCTAAATGTACCAGAAATTTTTTTGAATATTTATTAACAGTCACCCTCAACCCACACCTGTTGTGGTTAGGCTCTGCCCAAGTGAAACATGCCTCAACAAACACAACTGTACACTTAAATTTCCAATCTGAGTTACCATTTAAAAGTTATGGATTTTACAAAACAATAATGGTCAATTATTTATTTTATTTATGGCCAAAAACTTACATTCACTGGTGGCCCGCACTGGCCAAAGTTAGTATCATATTAAATAAATCATCCCTCATGAGTTCAGTAGTGGTCTCATATTTTCAATCCGAGCTACCGTTTGTGAGTTATAAGAATTTGAAAAATAAAATAATATATTTAATTATTTTATTTATGATTATTCAATTTTTGGGTTTTCTCACAAGAGGCCCACACTGACCAAAATTAAGTCGTTCCTAGCATAAAACCACCATTCTGATCACAATGGTGGCCTCAGATATTAGATTTGGGAACCATTTTATGTGTTATTCCACTATTTCATGAAAACTGTTTAGGAGTAGTAATTATAACATAAAAAAACTTTGACGGATCATTCTTGGAACTCAATGCCTCAGAATTGCACACTGTCATATTCGAGGTCTCGAAATAATTCTATATAATTAAAAAAAATTATACAGATATTTTGGGACATTAAATTCTCCCAACCTTAGGGAATTATTTCCTCGAAAGCCAAAAAAAGGCAAAACAACAAAAAAAGTGTACTGAACACGAATCTGAGCCACCAGTCCCATGTGTTCTCCATGATATTCTCATGGTTCCATCATATGCGCACTAGAGGTATTGACTGCCCATGAAGGACTCACTCTTGTTGATCCTCAATATCCACTAGAACATCCGTAAATGCCACCACATCATCGAAGTCTAGCTCGTCGTAGTCGATTATGTGAGAATATTTGTACACGTATCTCCTCAACTGAGATACGTGGAAGATAACGTGCTCCCTCTCCAACTGCGGTGGAAGATACAAGTGGTATGCTACCTCGCTTATCATCCGATGTATCTGAAAATGACTAATAAACCTGGGTGATAACTTGTGTCCTTGATCAAATCTCCTTAGTCCACATCAAGGAGAGACTCATAAGAATACGTGGTCCCCCTCCTGGAACTCCAAGGGTCTCTGTATCCTATCGGCAAAAAACATCTTACATCACTTTGTTTACTTCACTTTCTGATAGGCGAGACATCATAAAACACATTCTGCCACTGTTTTCTTCATCTCAGGCCACCAGAACTGATGATGGATCTCTTGGTATATCTTCATCACACTATAAAGTAACTCTATAGGGGACGTATGGAACTCCCTCAACACCTCCTCCCGAAGGGCCATTGGAACCCCGATACGTCCTCTGAAGAGGACATCATGCTCCCCACCTTCAGAAAATCCATCGGGTATGCATCCTATGGATATTTGAGCATGTCGAGCCTCATAGTCAATGACCCCAAGTTGCACCTCCCCAAATTGTTGAAGGAGTTGGGGAGTGACAGTCATATACTGGTGGTAAGTAGCATCATGTCTATCCACGAAGGATATATGCATCTCGACTAGTTGCTCTGACAGCTCACTCGACAACTACTGACCAATCCTCTTGCTGAGTGCATCTACTATCACGTTCCCCATCCCAGGAGTAAAGATTAACTCAATTTCAACGTCTTGGAGGAACTCTAGACATTGTCGATGTATCAACTTTTGAAACCTCTGTTGACACTTCTCTATCCATATGAAAGGCTCTTCCTTCTTCGTCAAACCTGATAAGGGTGCTTCTACCATAGAGAAGTCTGGTCCAAAACATTAATAGTACCCAGCCAAACCAGAAATCCTTCTCCCTAGAGGGGGGGGGGGGGGGGTAATCCTAGAATCATCTTTTGGAAGGATGTCGCCCTGCTCTTACACTACTCATTGGAAATCAAAACACAAAACTCATGCTTCTAGGAGGGTATGTCTGGCCAACTCAATAGTGGTTGGTTGCACCCTCTTATGCCTGAGTTTATCCTGTGTTTCTAAGGATTCCTTTTTCACTATCCAAGGAATACCCTATTCCAATGTTTTAGAGAATCCATAATATTATTTCCTAATACAATGAATCTATGGATGAACTGTGGATTTCTAGTACATAGCCAAACTAATGTCGTAAGGCGTCAACGGTTCCACCAAGAGGTTCCACCCGAAACACGCACCTCGAGGGTCAGATCACACTGTCAGCGTAATTGTGATTATCTAGTCTTATCCCAAAGGTATCTCCATATGTAAGGGTCATGTAAAAAATTTAACTGGAAACACTTGGTATTGTACTAGATTCTTGGGATTAATTAATTATTGGTGCCTATGTAAATTGATACAACAACTAGTAGTAGACACAAACCATACCAATAATCATTTCTAGATCCCTTGGGTCGCACTACTTGACTGCATGCAGCTATTTCCTTCCTCTGTCCTCCAGCTTCCTGAGCATGGTGGGAACCAAATAGGATTGGTCATTGTAACATGTCCAAATGTACACCATCTCATAATACTATCCTAGATCTAATTACACGTCTGAACCCCTGCAGATTCATCTATCCTTAATAGTTACTCTTCCTAAAATAGTTTACACACCCTATTCTCTGAGACTGGCATCATTTTTCTAGTTCCCCACTACTAACATTCACTGGTTTCATCTTATCATGCAAAGAACATTCAATAAAAAAGGATCTATCTATCACCTTAACATATTTCAGAATGAACATTGGAATAGTGTTGGATCGGATGTCCCTAAACACACCTTGCTGTGTAGTCTGAGCCCTGATGCACTGGTCGTACTGTATTAATCGATTAATTGATATAATCATCTCACCTTAATGAAAAATCATCCACCCAACATGTCGTCCTAACAATGTTGTAAAAGATCTAGGGAACTCTCATCCATCTCCTCAAGACAGTCCTCAGCCGCCTATGGGTCGGGCTCACCTCTAAACCTGAGGGGTATCTGATGCTAAATCACGAGTTTGGAACAAAGCCTATAGGTGTCCTCTACCTGTATTGTTGCTTGAAATTGATGAAAAATAGGTAGTGATATAGTAGGAACACTACCCAAATGTACCATCTCAGGATAAAATCCATGTACTGAAGCCTCCTCACTATGAAGACCACCCTCAGGGTCACTCACTAAAAAATATTAGTAGTTAATATCACCATATGCTCCACTGCTGAATAAACTAGGAGGAAGAATCTAGAAACAACATGTAGCCATCCCTAAGCTATGTGGGAACATGTCTCACATAAAAAACTCAAAATCCTTTGCTTTTGAAACTCATGCAATGATCTCTGTTGGGGTGCACCGCCCACCAGTGTGGCTGGTGGTAACTGCTATCCAACGAGTGGGGGTGCTGCTGGTACACCACCCGAATGTGCCAACATAGTAAGAGGGAACTAGACGATATCCTCATCACTCTGTGGGCCATCATTGTGTACACTCTTGGGAATCCATGATGGTCATCTACGCAGTGGAATCCAGATATGGAATAGGTGTGCCACAATCAATATGTTATACATGTTGAGATGACTTCAGAAAACACAAGAAGTATTTTCAAAACACACATGCAATTAGATTTTTCATGCACTGAGTCAGCAATCAGAAGTCAGGGTCTAGGTATATGGATACAGCGGCCCCCCCACCAACACTGGATTCCCTAAACTGATAACCACACTCACTACACATAACGCTATTGTCATTAAAAATATTATATTATAATGTTTTACGGATGAATGGAGGCCAATAGTAAAGGTACAAGTACAACTAAAATACAATACAACTGAACAAAGAGAATGAAGGACACTGGGTCGTCCTCTGAGGTTCCTACCTCCATCACTCCACGTCTGTCTGTCTCCTCTGCGTACCGACATGACGTATAGTCCAACTCCGACACCATCCAGTCCTGGTACACGCATCCTCGATCATAGTTGTCTTTCATCTACACCAAAAAAACTAGGTTTGGGGATAGCCTGTGCAAGGGTGAGTATAAATATATTCAATAAGGACCCCGAGACCCTCATGGTCTCACAAAATACACCAAGGATAATCCAAAACGCATTAAATCAAATAACAAACCTACTTAGGTATATTCCCATATATATAACTAAGTTATCAAGTATACCCATCTCAATCATAAGGAAACAGACAGACCAACCCAAAATCCCAAATATCAAATCTTCCCCAAAGGAAGAAATACCACAAAAGTAAGTACCACATAGGTACTCCACACAATATAATACCACCAAGGTATTACCATGATGGAAACTACCACACAGGTATGAACTCCTCTCACAACAAGTATAACATAGGTACAATAGTAGAGATGATTATATGTAACTACTAATTCATCATACTATGTTAACAGTTAGACCCACGATGGATCCAAAATCATCATCAGACCCACAAAGGATCGTAGTACATCGTCAGACCCACACAGGATCTGGGTGCCACGTCAGATGCACACCAGATCCTTGTACATCTTCAGACCCACACAAGTTTTTAGTACCACTTTTGACCAACATAGGATTCTAGTACATCGTCATACCCACAGAGGATCCTAGTACCTCGTCAGACCCACACAGGATCCTATTACATCGTCAGACCCCCATAGGATCCTAGTACCTCATCAGTGCATCGTCAGACCCACAATAGATCTTAGTAAATCTTTAGTATAACATCAGTCCAACACAGGATCCTAGTATATCATCATTACATCGTCAGACACACATATGATCCTAGTAAATTGTCAGTACATCGTCAGACCCACATAGGATCATAGTACATCGTCAGAGCTGGCTACATGGTTCTCGCACTAAGCTCTCTTGTCTCCAAGAGGGTCTTCTCCTCAAGAGAGTGGTCGATACTCCTGCTATCATGATTTCCCACAAATAAGTATCAAATTGGACTAACACGCCATTGGGGTCTCAACGTAACAGAAGGTGCGTCAATCGGATGCCCAATCTGTAAGTTATAGGCCTTTTAGTCCCGAGTGACCGGTTGGATTTGTGCTCGATCCAACCCAACTGTACACCAAATTTATCCAAAACTCAATTGGGGTATACCAAATGGACCATCTCTCTCAAAGGTTACCAGCTCCAAAGACGGTTTGTCAAACAGATAACCAGTGCCAACGTTATGGCCAAAAGTATGGAATGGGTCGAAACTAGTCTAGGTCTGGGCCGACCCGATTTGGGTCGCCCGGTCTGGCCTACAACGTCCGGCCTGGCCCGCAGAATTACCTAGACCACGGAGCGACCGGGCTCATAGAGCTAACCGGCCCGCGGAGTGACTCAGCCTGTGGTGCGACCCGACCCGCAATGAGTTGACCGACCAGCGGTGCGGCAAGGCTGCCGTAGTGTAGAGGTCCGCTATGGATGAATGGATGGCCAGCCGTGCTCTCTCCATAGCATGGTCGTGCACCGAGCCTTGTCTATCGGCCCACCCAGTGGTCTTTCCTTCCTTCACCATAACGACACTAGTCGCGGTTACCTTCTGTCGGGCATCACGGTCGCGTCATCGCCTTCGTCACGGACCACTGTGTGTCGGTCGTCGTTTCAATGCCCCACCAGTGTCAATTTCCGTCCTCCTCCATCACGAAGAACACACCAAAACGTCAATAGAATGTTTATTGTTCGGTCCAACATCATTTTTCCCAGACTCTTTGTATTAGGGTGATAGTATGTGGCTCGTTAAAACATAAATCACGATGAACATCAAGAATAGGTAAGGAAATTTTTTTTGAAAACAACCCTACCTTTTCATTCGTTGGAAGATGTCATGAGGAATAAGACAAAGTAATTGGAGGTCGTTGGAATTAAGTGTCTCCACCATGAGAATCAGATCTGGGCTCGATGTTGGTTCCTCGTTCTTCGATTTGTGGTTCGGGGTCACTCGTAACCGCCTGACGGAACCAGCTCTGTCCTCCAAGTGTCAGGCATCGCGACACATTACCATAGCTTCCCATCTTGTTAAATCCATACAAATTCCTCACCCCATGCTCTATATAAATAGGATTGGGGAGGGTAAGTAACGATCATGGAATTTTTGAAGGTTCATTTAATAATAACCTTCTTAAATTCCAATGACGTTGTTACATATCATTTAAAAGGTAAAGCTAATTAATTGACATTGACACAATTAAATGGAACAGTTTAACTACATTACGTAGGAACAATTTAAATTCATTGCGTTGGAACAATTAATTGGCATTATTAAATTAGTTAGATTGGAATTATTAAATGGGAGGAAGTCCAAGATTAATCTTTTATTAAGGGGGAATTCAAGTGTCTTGTGGTCCATACCTTTGAATTCAAATTGGGTGGTTTTTAGTTTGGGAGGTCCTCACCTACATAACCCATGTAAGGAGGTTTTAAAAATAAAAAATGGTTGTTGTTTATTTTATATTTTCCCATGAAACAAACAAAAACTATCATTCAACCTCGGATAACTAAGTATCCTTAAGAGAATAGCGAATCTGTGAGTTCAATGGTGTCCTTATATTTCAATTCCAAGCACCGGTACAAATGTTACAAAACACTGCTTGCTTGTTTACTAACTATACGCGAAAAAATGTTCGGAAAATTATTAACAATCATCCTCGACCCATGCCGGTCGAGGTTAGGCTCTGATAAATTGAAACATGCCCCAATAAACCCAACGGTACTCTTATATTTCAAATCAGAGATACCGTTTAAATGTTAAGGATTTTACAATAAAATAATTTCCCATTAATTATTTTATTTTAGCTGAAAACTAACATTCAATGGTGGCATGCGCCGACCAAAGATAATATCTCTTTAAATAAATCATGCCTTCACGAGTTCAATTATAGTCTTGTATTTTCAATCCGAGAAACCATTTGTGAGTTATAATCATTTGAAATATATAATAATTTATTTAATTATTTTATTTATGATTATGCCATTTCTTAGTATTATCACAGGAGGCCCGCGCTAACCAAACATATGTTGCACCTAGGGGAAACACGACATTCTGAACGCAATGGTGCCCTAAGATTTCTGATTCGGGAAACAGTTTAAGATTTATCATAATTTTTTAGGAAAACTGCTTAAACCCTATAATTAAGGCCTAACTAAACATAGACAGATTATTCCGGGCACACTAGGCCTCAGACTCATGCCCCATCAGATTTCTCGGTCTCGAAATAATTCCATATAAATAAAAAAAATTATACGAAAATTCTGGGACATTACACTAACAGGAGGAAACTGTTTTTTTATATGTTGTAAATATATAAAAATATAAGATAAATGATTCACCCCTCACACTTAGTGACCACCCAAATCTAGATGGGACTTTTCTTGAGGGATGTGAATATAGTTGTCTATATAGAGTATAAAAAATAAAACCCACTAGACCATTGAAATACATGAATACACTTGAAAACATTTTTCTGTAAGATTTCATATTTTATAGTATCATATTCATCCTTGAGTTCATGTTCATTTATTAATGAATTTGTTAATCCAAATGCATAATTATTCATAAAAATAATAAATCAATCACATTAGTTGAATGAGAAAAAAAAAATTTGGAATAAAATATTTTCGCTATTAAACTATATTTTTACTTTTAAAAGATAAAAGAATTCCATTGATCATGAAATCTGCTTCTTATCTAGTAAAATTATATGATTTATAATAAAGATAATAAAAATTAATTTTGATTACATAAATATATATTTTGATATCATAATACTTATCCCAATTAAATGTCACCATTATTATATCCCTTATAATGGAATAAAGTTGACATGTTAATCCTAATATAATTTCTGTGAATAATATAGATTTTTCCAAATTAGTAATGAGGTATATATCATACCCAACCATTATCCTATATAATTATCCTAAACTACAGATGAAATAAAACACAATGGTTATTTAATTACACTCTATATATAATAAAACAAATAAAAACTTTTATTTTAACACAAAAGAGAAATATTTTATTTTAACCCCTATAAATAAAATGAATTATAATTACAGGGTTAACTAAATACATATTCCTTGGAAAAATAATGTGAAACATATAATATTGAAAAAAATACACAGATATTATTCTGAATAAAATTTGGTAAAACTATTATAGATTGAGTTAAGAGAAATAAATCAAATCATATTCAGATAATATTTAAATTGAAACCACTTGTATTCTAATAAGATGCTTAAGATTGACTTTTACTATATAAAATTATATTATAATGTGTTATTATATATAAAAATTTATGATAGGTGTGTTATCTAATTCTAAATGGTTATTATAATTATTTTATTAATTAATAAATATATATCATTTTTAATTTCCAGGATGTTTGATTATTTATGTTTCATGGATGCAAATTCTTAGAATTTCATAACTATTGAATTTAGATTTATTTTCAAATAATAGTTCAAAAATAACTTAATTATTTTATATTATCAATTTCTATGTTAAATATGTATATTACTATTTATTGAAAATCCATTACATTATTTAATAATAACCTAGTGATATTTATATTTTATTATTACAATTTAAGACATTTCTTTATGTATTGGTCATATTTATTGAGATGACGCCTTGAAGAGATGAACATATACTTATATACCTGATATAATCAATCATTATGGGAAATATCACACCAATGGAAATTGAATTAGGAAAAATGAAATGAAAAAAATTCAATAAAATAACCTAGGGAGAATTAATAGAACAACTTTTATATATAGTTACATAAGTATATATTGACCATGGGGAATAATTCTAACAACACATGGATGTAACATTAGGGTAAATGAATAAGAATACCCCATCCACGAGTGGTATAGATTGCCTATAAGTGGATTAACATAATGAAAAAAAGGATAGGTTAATTAAAGAGAAAATAAAATCAAATTAAGGATTTGTATAATAGAGTTATTATTTGTCTCATTTATCTATTAATAATGATATGGTATGGAAACAAATATATATATTCTCGTATCATATATGTTTATGAAAATATATTATATCCTTAGTAGTATAAAAATATTGAATTAAGTATTACATTGAAAAGGAATGGTACATAATACCATAATAAATTTTAAAATAACAATACATATCAAGTTATTTGGTTGAGAAGTTTCATTGGAATATTACTGAAAATAAAAGGAGAAAACATAAATATTTTAAAGAGATAGTAAATGAGATAAATTTCAGTATAAAATTAATTTAATTTTATTATGGAGTAATCCATTATTTTTAGTCATGATATAGTGGAATTTTTGATAATATTAATTTCAAAATGGTTAAAAATTTAGTTTTAATGTTTTAAGTGGCTCATAAATGGAAAATTTGAAATTGGTTCACAGATTAATTATCCTATTATGTGTCAAAATTAATCTTAGTAAATTTTTATTGACTTATAAATAATTTTTATATAAATCCGC
The DNA here is from genome assembly GCA_963277665.1 of Viscum album. NCBI lineage: Eukaryota > Viridiplantae > Streptophyta > Magnoliopsida > Santalales > Viscaceae > Viscum > Viscum album. The sequence continues at coordinate 34,192,079 of OY728159.1, forward strand.
ATTTATATATACTTTTATGAATATTATTTTAATTATTTGATTAAAAATATCCCATTAATTTAATGTTTTCTTTTAATATTTACGTAATCACATATATTTATTTTTTATCCACGTAATTAATGAGAATACATATTTTACCTTAAATTTTCTATTTAGATAATTTTAGAACCAAATATTTTATCTTTTATCCATCTTGTACAAGTGTTTCATCGACAAAATATAAGAGTTTTGAATAAATATCAAATTATTTAAATTTAAAAATATATTCATAAAATAAATAATTATTATTGTTCTTCAATTTTGATAACTATAACAATTCATAATGTTATTTATTTGAATTTATATAGTAATATAATATTTAATATATGTTTTTTTACATTTCTTACCTTGTATAAGCACTTGGTAAGCATTTGGATAATTAACATTTTATGAAATTTAAAATTCAATATTACACACAGATAAATAAATTTATGTATATAATTTATTAGTAGTAATATAAAAATATTATAGTCAATAATCAAAATATAATGTTACATTATTATCACAAAAGTCGTCAATCACACATTTCCCAATACTGGGCAAGCACTATGTATACACCAGTAAATATTTCACATTAATCATGACATAAAAATTAATTTATATGAAGTGGATAATAGTTTTCGGATATTTTTATTGTTTTATTATGATTTAAAATTTCTATATGTATTTATAATTTTTCTAAATCATTTTATATATAAACATAATAATAGTAATTTGATTTTAGTTTAATGAAAAATAATTATTTTAAAAGAAATTTTAAAAATATTATTCCCCAAATTATTGAAACATTAAATTTCAATATTTAATTTCAAATTAAAATAATTAAAATTTTAAATTACATAAAATGATATAAATAATTACTTTATATAATTTTATCATTTTTTAAATATAAATTGTCAGTTTACTTCACATTTATTTTTTATTATCATTTGTTACTCTTATAAATTATAACAACCTACGTTTCATCTATTTTTATCCAAATTAATAAAAATAAACAATTAATTTTATTAAAATACATATCTAACATTTATATATAAGACTTTAAAATAACCCTCATAAAATAATAAATATTTATTTCTATGAATAAAAAATATTTCTTATTAGACTATAAATTCCCCTTTTTCATAAATTTAATACCATAATAGTTTTATAAGATATTAGAAATATTATGTCTCATTATATATTCAATACATAAAAAAATATATATAAAATATTTAGTAATAAATTATATATCATAATAAATATTATCTAACCTTATATTAAAATAATATTTCTATTCTTAAATAGGAATTTTATATTGATAATACTATTAAATGTATCTCAATGATATATATTAGACTTTCCAAAATATTATAAATTCTATTTGGATGATACATAATAAATACTAAAATTCATAGGTACAGAGGAAGCCATACTGAATTGATTCTCCAACCGTAACTAAAACTCTATACTCCCCACCCTTATAAAATTAAAACCCAATACACTTGAGAGTAGGGTAACATCACATATTTCAATGGAATGTAAAATAAATTAATCAAACATATTTATATCTGAGCTATATAGATGTTTAAAACAAGATAAAACCATTTTACACTAAGGTAGTCTATTGACACTCAAAAAATGATACCAACTTAGTTATCTTTTTATATAGGTATTCCTGGTATTTTTTAGTAATTATCATCAATGAACACGAAATAAAATTTCAAAAAAAATTAGGTTAAAGAATTGTTCTCTCCCTTCAGGCTACCACTCATCTCAACTAACTCTCTCCATTAATAATCATATCATATAAAATAAAAAATGATAGTAATGTGTAACTATCATTCCCTAATTTCATCTTCATCCAAAAATAATAGATTCCCTAAAAATGATTATTTATAGAATCCTTATCATATTTTTAAATCCCCATCAAGGTACATAATCAATCAACATTCATCATGGATAGAATTCTATAATAGAATCTCAAAACCAATCACTCTAGTGTTAATTGATGTGTTTCAATATTACATATGATTTTTGTTTAACGACTATATGATTAAAAGTAATCAATTTGATAATATATTAAAAATATTATTGTTTCCCCAACATGGATAAAATTTAAATCACACCATATAAAAACAAAAATAAGGTCTAGAAACATTGTTATTTCTCCTTTGTTTCATTATAAGAGAAACATGTTTTAGATTTTATGTTGAACATCAAAAAACATTATATATCGTTTAAAACTTGGGGGAAAATTTTGATAGTTTTTATTCCTTTGATATTCTAAATCTGAATCATTATGATCTACATAATATTATTTATCATCGTAGTACCCTTATCAGGTTCATTTTTATTTCTTATATTATCTTGAAAAAACATTCCTTGTTTTTGTTTTCTCCAATATTATTTCCATTACCAACTAATAAAATCAATTATAATGCATTATTTTAAAACATGATGAAAATTATTTAATTTTATAGTTAAATTATCAACATTAAAACATTTTCCCTTGTTGAAAAACATTTATACATATTCTTCATTTATATTTTCACTAATAAAATTCTTTTTTATTTCATTGATCGATTATATTTATTTATCCAATATTCTTCCTCCAATTCTAATTCCATATATTTTTTTCAATGGTACATGATGTGGAATATTATATAAAAGAATAATAATCTCTTCTATAGTATAGTATCCTCTTCATAATTCCTATTAGGATTTTTCATATTGAAAAAATTTATATTTCTTACACCCCTGGTATAACACACCATCACTTTCTGTTTTATTTCTTATCTTAACTTATAATTTTATTTTATTATTGTTTTATTTTATATACATATTGTATTACTTGAAGGAATATTCATAACAATGACAAATCTTTTTTATATTTCCATATAAAATTTCATGACTTTCAAATCAATTATAAGTGAACTTATTTTACTTTTTTGTAAATGTTATATTTCATCATCATATTTCCTAAAAATATATAATAACAACCCCCTTAATATAGAAATTATATTCCTTTCAATGATTTATATTTAATTCCAAATGTTAATCTAATTTTGTCTTTATATTAAACATCATCATCATTCAGTAATAATCCATCTTTATCTATTCATTATTTACAGTCTAGCTAGTTGACTTCACATATTACTTTTGGATAAAAAAACACTTATTTAGATATTTCATTGGATATACACTTTTATTACAAGAATTTACATCCACCAATCATGTTGTGGTGTTTTTATTATTTATATTTATACTAACATTTTATGGATAATTTGATCATAATCACATTGATAGGGGTTGGATTTGAGTAAGTTATAATTTTTACTATTCTCTTAAATTAGACCACCTAGAAAAACAAATTTTGTTCCATTTTTTACAAAACATGTCATATATATTTTCCTTTTTATTATCAAATGACATATAATTGTATATTTTAATTATGATGTGTAAATAAATCACAATACATGTAGACATGAAATGGTTCAGAATAAAGGGATAATACATTGAGAATACTTTGATAATGTGTCATTATAAGAAAGTACAATACTACTCAGTAAAATTATTACATTTATTTAGGAAATGTGTTCAAAAAATTCAAGGGACACTTCATTATTTTCCATGTATTCACCTCTCTGATGAATTTAAAAGTCTTTTTAAAGGCATGATGTTTGTTTCAATTGTTTATAGATGTAATAATCTATTCATGTTCAATTGAATAATGTATTACACATTAATATTTGTGTACTAAGAGATTCTATTTTATTCTACACAATTGATACTCTCCTACATTAAAATCATATTCATACAACTCCACAAATAGATATATCATTATTTGTCATCCACAATGTTATAAATACAATATATTTATAACATGAATGGTTAATGAAATTTTCAATATCTCTCTTATTCCTATTATAAAATATATATATTAAGTTGATTCCCTTTCATAAATCATCCTTTTATAGGTAATTTTCTCACAAATATTTCTACCACAACTTCTTATAATCTACCATGATTAGAAAACATTGTTCTTAAAACATTACTTCTCATCCATCCCTTATGCAACACCATTATATCATTTGAGTTTTCTAAAGAGTTCCTCCAAAAATTATCTTTTTAAAGTAGAATTTTACTAGTTGTATTCATAAAACATCATTTTCTAACGAAATTTAAATTATACATTTGTCACAAAAAATTCGTCATGAAACTCTCTTAGACATAAATGTTTTATTCTATCATGATCCTTAAATAATGACTTGTGTTAATAGTTATACCTTAAAGATCATATAAATATTTTATACCCATAATATTAGAGTGTATAATATGTATTTATAAGAAGAAATATAAATTTACTCATCTCTTTAGTGGTATAAGTTTTTGTGATTCCTTATAAGTAATTTTTCTGTACAATCACTCCATTTATCCATTTTAAAATAACCATAACTTCAACAAGAATTTTCCAAACTAACATGAACCACTTGACTTCTATAAAACCACTAAATGTAATAAAATATTTTGTTCTTCGATCTGAATTTTTTCCGTAGACTAATCTAATAACCTAAAAATTATATTTCTTCTAGAACATCATATTTTGGATCTCCTAATAACTCGTATTTTGGAACTCAAAATCCTCATAATAATAACTCTCACAAAATCTGGTTCTCCAAAATTTAGCATGAACTGTAGTTCACGAAAAAAAATTGATCTTAAATCAGTTGTTAAAGTACATTAAACTTATTCTTAATAATATATATCTACGAAATGTTACCCAAAATAATTTCATGATCTATATAAAAACATTTCACCTATCTTATTATACATGGATAAAATACCACTACATATCTTGGTTAATTTAAAAATTCATATATTACATATATAATTCATAGAATTTAGTTCACTTATTACTAATAACATGAAATATCAAAGAATAAAAAATAATGTAAAAAAATGAAAATACTATTTTTAAAAAAACACACCCTCCAGGTGGCAACAACATATTTTTCCATCATTGTAAACATACCATGCACATTGTTTCTAAACATCATTATTGAAAATATAAATTTATATAAAAGGAGTTACTTATTTCATTATTCATGAAGAAGATAAATCTATAGTATATCTATATTCATTCTTATAACTATAAATATATTATTATATGAAATAAAATTATAGAAAACATTAAAGGTATAACATATTTTTCTGTGATCCAGGAGAAGATTTAACCTCTGTAAATTTACAATTTTTATTTTTTTACTTTCAATTAGAGAGCCTTCAGTTATAGAGTGTTATTTTGATCATCATGGCATTTCAAAATATTTTCACCTTCTTTATCAAAATATCAATCTAATAATCATGATTTTTTAATTCTATTTTAAGGAATATAAACTCTCTTACATATTATTTACCTTGTTTATTAATAGATAATCATGGAAATCTTGGGTAGGTATTTCCATTTCATAATATACATGGAACTTGTATTGAAAATAATTTATTAAAAAATATTTATATTTTATGACCATTTTAAATAAATCACCATTTATATTGAATTTACTATTACGGATGAATGTCAAATATTATTTAGTCTCAAAATGGTACATGGGTCAGTTTTAAGTATTTTAAATATTTTATAATGATTCTTCAATTTCATAACCTTCTAGACACAACTATTAATTATAATAATATATACCCTTTATAAAATCAAATGAATATTTGAAAACACTAACATGTACATTATTTAAATAATCCAATATTATTATTAACTAAAAAATTAGTTAGGTCATTAATAGAAATATACCCATCTATGAAAATTGAAGAGAATGTTTCTCAAAAAATTAAATAGGTAAATAACCATATAATTTATCATCAAAAAGTTATATATCCTAATACTTTTTTTTGATCATTCATAACTCCTATTTCTAATTTTTATATATTTTCATTGAATTGTTGGCTGAAACTATCCCCATGATAGTGTGGACATGGTTAAAAACTGACAGCTATATGAGAGTAAATATACAACCTTCATAATATCATTTAATTATCTATATAATAAAGATACATTGAAAGGATTATATTTATTTCAATTATATGTATAACTCTTTATCATAAAAAATAATTTAATCATTGTTCTGTGATGTCATGGTATGAGGAAAAATTAACAAGTATCAACCACTCATATTTAATTTTAATTTCACTTTTAAGAACCCCTATTAAAATTTTACCCCTAAAAATGTTAGGGTAAATGAAATTTCATATATATTTAAAACAAACCATTACATATATAAAGTAGTTCATAAATATGAAAATATATAAAAAAACATTTAAAACGACTTAGCCAAATGTGAATATATATTTATTATTGTATTCTGGTCATGTCTAAGATATGGATATCCAATATAATGATAAATGAATACAAGTGTGCATGGTTTCATCATTAATCCCAAAATTTATTTTTGAAAAAACAAATATCGTCTCCAATCTATTTTAACATTCTATACATTGGTTATTTTTTATAGATATTAGTAGATTAATATTTTTCCTACCAAATCATTAATGTAAAACATATTTAATCCTATTTGATACTTTACTACCTCAACAAGTAAGATATTTTTCCTTAATAAATGTATTTTATGAATAATAGATAATAATATATAGTATCTAGCACGTTGGTCTCTTCATCTCAACTCAAACTAAATATTCTCATTCAAGATCAATAATACACAAGTTATGAATTGGGAGTTTCAAGATAGATTATCGTTAATTCTCTAATTGTAATATATATTTAGCTTTAGTAATATAAGGGTTTCATAGCATAGGTATTCAAAATTAATTATTATTCTTCATTAATGAAAATTTTTATATAAAATAATATCATAAGCTTCACTCTATATCATTAATAAATATAATCTTATATAATGTTATAGTGTTGGTTTATTAAAACATTATCTTCACATTTACCTCATTTTTATTCGTATTCTTTTATTCTTCATGTTATATAAAGCTTCTGAAAATATCATGTCTATTCCTTCCAAATGATATTCTACAATGAATATATCACATATTATTATTCCCATAGTCACATATACTTCTCATTATTTTATTATTTATTAATTAAATTTCCAAAGAAACACATACTAGTTATAATCTTAAAAATATTTCAGATTATATGCATAATATAAAAATATTAATTTTGGAAAAAACTACTTGTTTAATAATTATAAATTATTTCAAAACCATATATTTAAAATTTTAGATTTTTTAGGCCAAGATCCTCTAAACATATTATCTTTTATTTCTCCATCCGACATGGATGAAATCCTTGATCATTCAAAATGGTTGAGATATTTTATTCATAATTAATAAAAAATCACTTTATTATTTAATTATCATGAATTATATTATTTTTCAATGATGTATACCTTATGTAAGAAATAAATTGTCATTAATATCACATCTACAAGCCCAATTATCTTACAAATACTCTATTCCATCATCATTATTCTCAAAAAAATCATTCATATACTCATATAAATCTAGAATGTTTATACAATAATATCACACATTCCAAATAATGTGTTTCAAGTCATCCATAATATGTTACATATAATAGTAAGACGGATTTGGTTTCAATTTTCACATTGCATTATATTTCATATTAACAAACAATAGTGTGTATCAGTTAAGTGATATTATATACCACTATGAAATTCATTCATATAATCTAATATATATTATATATCATAATAAATAATTTCATTATCCATATATTTTAATTATCTGGAAGAAATATATTTCATTGGATATAAGGTAACATACATATCATAGTGTAATATTTACTTTTCCACATTTCAATAAGATATTCAATATATATCATCTACATGCATTGATATATAATATGTATCATCAAGAAAATTTTACATATTATAAATAATATGAATATTACTATCATGTTACTAATATAATTTATTAATTATCACCTAGAGAATGATATGTATCATAATGAGCTTAAGTAAGTTTCAATATTATTCATATATGAGAAAAATATGATTGTTTTTTATTTTTTTTAGTTAACATGGAATTTAATAACATCTAATATTAATCTCATAAACTCAAATAACCATATGAATAAATCTATAATCTATCCAAAAATTTAAAAAATTTATTATATTTTTTAATAATATAACATACCATTAAAAATCTATATTAGATTTCCCAAATATTCTTATAGTATATGACTATTTTTAAATGATTTTTATTCTATTTTGAAAAACTCATTAATTCCAGATTAAAACATATTGTACTTTAATATATATTAAATTTTGTTATTAAATATATTAAATACCAATAATTATAGATGAAAATGAATGGATACTAAATCATCATTCCAACTTTCATTCCACTTTAATAATAATTCTGAAGGTATTTCAGTGGTGATGATTTCAAACTCATAATATATCATGTTGTAGAAATTTATAACATCTTTTGTCGTCACTTTTAACTGTTTCCATTTAGTTTATATAAACATTCATTACATAAAAATTGAACTTCCAAACAAAAAATATATATATCAAACTATATTTCTCATTTATATGTGATAATATCCCAAATACCGCAATTAAATAAGCTATTATAACATTTAAAAAGATAATCCTATATGATATAAATTCTAATAAAAGTATATAATAATCATAGAAACCCCATGATGCATCTCACGAAACCAATATTTACTTTACCAAATTATAGAGCTCTTAATCTCTTGTTGGAAATAAATAAAACAATTACTATTTTATTCATCAATTTAGGGAGTAATTAATCATGTCCCTATTATTTAATCAATACCTAGACACCTAAACATTTCATCTATCAATGTTACTAATTAAAAATAATAATATATTTAAAATGTAATAATCTTCATCGACTACATTATGAATCAAAACCCATTATTGAACAATTACAATTAATCACATCAAATAACAAAAATATAATGTTCATGGAATCATTTTACGATCAAAATAATGCCTAGATCACATGTATAGAATTTTAAATAATTAAATATTTAAAAATAAAAAGTATTCATAAAATGGGAAAATTAATAAGTGATTCATGGTTATTTCTCCCCCAAAATACATAAGATATTATGCCATGAAAAATATTTATATCTTCATCAGCTATGAGAATTTTCCATTAACCACAAAATTTTATTATTAATCACAATATGTATATTTTTCAGGAATTTTCTATTTGACTCAATACTATTTTCATGAATATGTTCAACAAATAATTTAATTGGATGATTTATTATTTATATATAGTATGGTATGATATGGTTTTTGTTATCGTGTATGTCATACACATTAAAAGAGGCACATCAAATGTATTTGGGTGTATTGTTTCCTATGATATATTAATAACATATTCACAACATTATCCATATCATTAAATAATATTTTAAGCATTCAAATAAGAGAAATAATATTTTATGATTATCATAACATATTATAATTTATAAGTATCTTTAAAATATTATATGATAATGATTCAATGTCATCCACATTTACTACAATTACAAAACAATTCCAAATGAAGAATCATATGGGATAGTTGGATCAATCGAAGGATAAAAAGGAAATTTAGATGGAATATCATTTAATAATATTTTATAAACATACATGTAAATTCATGGAAACTAATGGAGCCCCCCAATGGATATATAACAACACTACAACGTCGAGATATATCCATGCTTTGAAATTGTGTCTATAGGTTATAGAAATTACCATGTGACATGTAGCTCCAATTATTATGGCAAGAGACCTATATCCACAAATTGGAAATCCATGGATATATGAATGTTATAGCCACATCATTCAAAAAGCTTATATATAGGTAAAAACTATCGTTTAGGTTTTAAACCGTGGCTACAACCCTTTAGAATATGGATAGAGTTTCCTAATAAAATATCAGCAACTATATTTTAACTCCTAGCATACAATATCAGAAACTGGAAAGTTCTCAACATTTATATAAACCATTATTCGTATATATATATATATATATTTGAAACACTGCTAATAGGTTGTAAACATTTGCAATATGTTTTCTTCTTTTTATTACAAGGGAAATTGTTTCTCACCCTTATACCTACTACCTATATCCACACATTACAGGAACCATAGGCATAGTTCTTCTATATAGAAATCGTTTTAGGTAAACATGGAAATAATATCTAAACAAATACCCGCAAACACTGTTAGGGGACAACATAGGAATATGTATGTTTTATGCTGTAGTTTTTGGAAGACCTATCGTTATCAGATATTTATAGTAGGTTAATGGGAAAGTAGAAATTAATATAATAATTTGTGTGATCTCACCATATTGTTTATTCTATTGATCTACATTCAATATTCTTTAATTGACATTTTGAGATACATTCATATCAACTGGTCAAAATCATCCACCAAAAGAATTATTGGATTTAGTCAATCCATATAATTATATAGGGAATTGTCGTATGAAAGATCCATAGTGATCCTTATTATCCACTCTGATGAAATAACAAGATACCAACTATCATTAGTTTGAATTTAATGTTCATAATCTTATATTTTCATGGTTTTTATTTTTTATAGAATGGTGATTATTGGTAAAGAATGTTTTTCACAATTCATTTCATTAATCATGTATTTTTTAGTAATAAAAAATTAAATGATGGTTTCATAGAAAGAACCTTCTTAATGATTGATGAAATCATCATTGAAATAAGATGAATTTTTATCATATCTATGTAACAAAAAATATCCTTAAAAACAATATAAAATATGAGCTACGAATTTTTTTATGATTTTAAATATTATAAACCATGATATTGTCATGTGATTAAATATGAAATTCATAGTATGTTATATCGAATAAATCAAATCTATTTCACTATGCAATAGTATATGATATAAGGTGTCATTGAATAATATGGTTATATTTTATCATATATAACTTATAAATATAGGGTAATGAAAATATATATATTCTTATATCATATATAATAAAATCCAACTCCCATTCTCTATAAATAAAAAAATATGATAGCTAATAAAGCTAATCATACCTTAAAATATAGTGTATATAGTTGAAAACTCTATTTATGGAAAACTATTAATTGTTAAATAAATAATTTTGTATTGAATTATAGAAACTATAAATTTTTAATAAATTATAAATAATGGTATTTTGGATATTTGTCTTAATTATATTGTGATTATATTTTAACTAAATATAAAATGTTTATAAATAATTATTAAATGTTTTTATTTTTTATTAAATAAATATCCATTTCATTGCTGGGTTTTTAGCTCAGAATAAATAATCACATATTTATTGAATTTTTAAATAGATCAAATAGTAAATAAGTTTTCCAATTAGAATATGGTAGTCTTTGTGATAATGTTCATTTAAAGGGCATTGAAATATATGATAAGAAGGCTTCATGTGAACAAGATGAATATTTCATCAATGTTGACAGCTCTAGGGGGGCTAAAGATATGGATGATGATTCATCAAGCAGGGGTGATCATGATGTTGAGTGGAAATATCATAATCAATGGAAGAGGTGTAGGAACATGATAGATTAGATAAGCTCCTGAGCGTGGTTTGACATTTATAAAAGATAGTGAATAGTGATTGGTTTTTATTTTAGTAGTTGTATTGAGGCCAAATCGTTTTCATTACAACCCTTTCTCTTTCTTTTTTGTTTATTCATTTCATTAATGATTATTTGGGACAAAGGATTGTAATCCATGGTTCATTACATTCTATGTATGATCAATAATTTATAAAAAAATAGTATATATAGAAATTATTGGTATAATTTATATTTTTTAATACAATTAAAGTGTTAAACAGAAAATTGTTATTTATTTTTATAATTTTTCGCATATTAAATAATTTAAAATGATGTAATTAAAATCCATTATTTTAGAGATTATTTAAACCATAAAAAAGTATTATTGTTAAACGATATGCTCAAGAATTAAATATTATTAAATGTTTGATTTTATTAATGTTTACAAAATATGTTTATAGCTCATATAAATATAAATATATATATATTTCCTATTTAATATATCAAATGATCTAAGTAAAATTTGAAAAAAATTCTAATTTGAAAGAGTTCATATTGGTAAAAAAATTAATGTTATTTATTTATCTTATTTTGGAATGTCCATGATAAATGATTATATTATTTTTTATCATGTCGTTATTTTAAATTTGAGATAAATTGTATACCTTCAATTTAAATATATAACTTTTACATTTATTTACTTTATTATATTTTTTATTATGGAATATAATTGATATATAGTGGATAACTGATTAATTTATTTTAAATTTACATAAGAATTCCATCAATATGCATACTTACATCTATCGATTTAAAATCACGAAATGATAATTTATTTTTATTTTTATTACCTTGGATTGGTATTAAATTCAATTATGAGATCTAATATTGGGTTTGATTATAGTATATGAGTATTAGGTTTTTGAATTGTGAAGAAATTTTGGTCCATATTAAGTAAAAAAACCATTGGTGTAAGGAGTTTTGGATATAATACTCACTGACATAGTGGATTATGACTTCTTTATAAGGTGGGGATGATATCTATCAATCAAATCATAATGTGGTGGTAATTTTTATCTTTATATGATTCTAATAATTTACATTAATTTATTTCACATATCATGTGAATGAGATGTGTTTGGATATGTATGGATATATTTGGCTTCTAATTTCTTTTAGTAACCCATGTTATTAATTATTGTAAGGGTTGTATATTAATATAGTTTGAACATATTTATTTTGTAAAATGAATATTGTTCTTGAAAAAATAATTATTACTTTTCTTATATATTGAATTTAATAACAAGGGAGGATACATAGAGACTAAATCCCATATAAAAAACTATTTTTCATATAACATTTAATGAAAACAATTGATAATACCCAGATAATTCAACATGATGTATTAATGAAATATTAGTGTTCTGATATATTATCTATTGTGTGTAAAGAAAGTACATAGATGATCCAAAGAGTTAAGTGCCTCATTTTTTTGGTTATGTAATGTCATAATTTCTTGTTAAACCCTGAAGATTGTATAATAATGAAATATTCTTATGTTTATCCATATAATGGATTGGGAAAATATTTTTCAAATACACTATCTATGATTCATAAATGATATGATTGGATTTAGGAAAAACATAAATAGATAAATTGGTGAGGGTTATAATAAAGTGCTTACATAATTTAGTGAATCTTTTCCCACTAATAGATATTGTGGATTGAAAAAGGACTCTTCAAATTAGTGGGATTATATTTAATAAATGTTCTTTATAAATTATTATCAAACATGAAAATCATATGATATAATATTTCATTATTAATATAATTTGAATCACCCTCATTTAACATTAATCTAATATTAACATATATATATTATGATTATAATTTAAGAAAATTATCAAACATTACCAAAAATAAGAAATATTCATAAAAAAATATAATTTATGTGTTAAAGAAACTACTTCATGAATAACCAAATTTTGAATTTGTGTAAAATAATAAACCAATAAGCTTATTAAAAGAAAAAAAGATTTACATAAAAGTTTAAAAAGATTTTTTTAAATTCTTGATGAATGTAGGAATGAAATTATCCACTCATATACTCAATAGGGTTTAATACCTTAATGACATAGAGGGTAAGATATTTTCATTATGTATTTATTTGGATAATAAATTTTTTGTGTAATAATTATTATAAATGTTTAGGTAATGTGAATGAATTAAATAAATGTTTTCCATATTTTCACAAAATATTTAAGATAGTTAAACTATCAATGAGATACATATGTCCTTGTACTATGTTGAAATTATAATAGGGTAACAATGTAGTCTATAAGAAAAAGGTTTGATCTATCCAATTTTCCACATCAGTTATTGGAAACTATATATTGTTGTTTTAATGAGTGGTATGCTTCACTTCAATATAAATTTCCAGATTTTGTGAAGTGGGTTCTTGAACAAATTAGAACATTCATATCATATATCCATGTTATTTAAAAAAAGATTCATTTTTAATGACCCTATGATACTTAATGTGTAAATTTCAAATGTTTTATGTTTATACGAGTTGAAAATAAATGTATGAGTTTATGAAACATTTATTTTTCATTCATGTGATGATCCAATGTTTTATAAAATCATAAAGATGGATGAAATAAATATATCATGCTATGTAAGATTTAAATAATATGTTTTTTATTTGATATTATTTATATTATATAACCAGAAAAATTGATTGTAAACTATGAGTTATAATGAAAAATATAATATATGAGTTTTAATAAAAAAAAATTATGACTTACAATATTATATGCAATAAGTTTTTCGAATACAATAATAAAATAGATTTATTACGTCTACCATATTTTATCTAATAAATTTATTTAAACTAGTGGGATTTGATCCTATTAACCTTTAATATAATATTTTAAACAATAAATTTTTATTTTATGGACAATAGTCATAATGTATATAATAAAATAGATGATAAAGATATCACATTTTTTTGTTATGTATTTTCAATAATAAGAAAATGTGATACTTCATGACATGAAGGTGTTTTAACTTATTAAAGTGATATTATAGATTATCTAATATATTAATTGGATATGTATTAGCCATAGATAGATCAATTAAAAAATAGAATCAACTAAATAGAACACAAATTGAATGTAAAATTATTTTCTAAATTAGTTAATGATTTATTTTTAATGAAATAATGTAATGAATTAAATATGTTACCAAAATTTCAATAATGGTGTTGTTTGATGGAAAAAATCTGAAAATGATGATTATAGTTAACTCAGAAATAGTTTTTTTGTTTATTATTGATGTCATTAACATCATAATTCTTGTAATTAAAATAAATGAAAAAAAATTCTAATGAGTTGATCATTAATAATAAGATTACAATGACAATCCATTTTTTAAAAAAACATTTTTCACCGTTATTACTCATTAAAGTGTTAGTGGTGGATATAATTTGGTAACATAGAGATGTTTTATGTATAATATATAGATATAATGATTTTAAATACATTATAAAATTTTAGTAAATAAAATAAATCATGTGATACATATTATTTGAGTTATTATTACACTTGAAATTAAGTATGGGTTTTATTATTATTAATGATATATTTTATGAATATACAATATATCCTATCATTAATTAAGAAATATATAATTTATTTTTTTTCGAGTTTGGACACATATATCCAGAAGAATAAATTAATAATTTACCCCCCACCTAAAAATTAATTGTAGTTGTACTTAAATAATTTCAATCTTGTATTATTATGGGATATGAATAGTTTTATGGAATATATGGTTACGATTATATATTGAGATCCAAAACATGTTCAAATTGTACAAAATTATTCTTTTCACTACTGAACACCAATATATATGACATGTAGTGTGATATACTATATCTTTTTTTTATTGGAGTACATGTTACATAATGAATATCCATAGAAACGTTTTAAATGGTGTTTCGAATGAGAATGATTATACTTTGATAAATTTATAATGAAATCCTTGAGAATTAGAAAATCATGGGGTGGATGATTATGTTGTTGTTCATTTCATCATATATGGAATAACCATGATTGGATTTATCCACTCATATAGAATGTTTGAAATTTGATACATAGATTTATACTGATTGAAGAATATAATGTATATACCATGTTATAATACATATAACATTCTTATCTTTTATTATTGTTACTTTGATGTTCTCATTCACTTAGATAAATTACATGAGTTGTATTCATCATCTTGGTTAGTCTATACTATAATATCCAACTGTTTAAGAGGTGGATATATATGATTTTTCATAACATATGTCTCATAGTCACTCAATTATATTGATAAAGAGATTAAATAATTATGAATTTCTATGTATTATATAGTTGGTGGTAGAATTTATTGAGAGACATGTTATTTATGGAGATCAAATCAAATATCTTTCTATCTTATGAAAAAAATATTATTCTTGTGGTTTTACTTCCCATATATTTATGAACTACTGAATTGATTTTATTTAAAATCTAAAAAGTCCAAAGGTGTCATACTTTTTTTAAAATTAATAGGGAAATGAGTTTCTTAAAATAAAAAAAGATTCTCTAAAATTGTTTTAGAGTTTATAAAAATATTGTTTTGCATTGATATTCACATATATTTTCATGTGATAAGATACATGGTGAAATTAATGATATTTACAGAAATTCGAATTAGAATTTATCCTAATGGATTTTTTATATGAATCAAATAGTTATTGAATATTATATATTATTGGGTTAAATGGAATAAAGACAATAATGATTTAATGAAAGTGAGATGTTGATTGAGATATACCCTAATGTCATTGCACATGTGATGAGTTTATATCAATATAATATTTTATGTAACACATTATGTTTAAATATGATGTGAAATATAAGTGGAATTTGAATTTTTATTCTTGTAGATTTCTCATATTGATAATTAATGCTCTAGGATGAGGTTTGAGTATTAAAACATACCTAAAGGGTGTTTGGATTATGTCTTGACTATTCGGGTGAATGTGAGAGAAGTGGATGGGGGTCTCTCGACTCTAAAAAGTAGTACAAAAATCCTTTCACTACATGAATTTATATTTAATGTTGTGTATGGATTTCATTGGATTTGTAGAATCCATGAGATGGATTTAGTTTGGAGTAAGTTGAACTACCCCAATATTTGCTATGTTTACAGTATGTTAACTCCATGATAGATAATTAGGAGAGTCTTTTAGTTGTGGTAAACTCTAATTTTAAAATGGTTAATTACCATTAATTTTAGTGTCAAATATATTCAAAAGTATCCATTATTACCAGCCACTCCCCCTCATCTTCCTAATTTCGTTCTCCCTGTATCAATGTGTTTTTTGAGATTTCATGATAATTGTTATTTATTTTTTTACTCACTATTAATTAATTTTTTGTTTCTATACATCATTTATTATTATTATTTTTCATTAATTCTAGGTATCAATATTGATTCCTCTTGATCATGGTGTTATCTTATTTATTATGGTAATTCCATACATCATTGCTATATGTCATCCTTTTATGGTCTCTACATTCTATTACATTTTTTTTGGATGAGATATGTCAACATATAGATTTATACAATATTTATGTATTGAAATAATTTATTTTGGATATTTTTTATGTTCAAAATGTTTTGTATTTTTATGATATGGAGCAGAGAATTCATTATTTACACCCCAATGGTATTTAGTGCTTGTTTTGATTGACAAAATAACTTGATTAGATTTTAGGAATTTATTTCTATTTATATTGAATTATTAAATTGTTTAAAATTAAATTTATTAAATTAATTAAATATAATTATTTTATAATTAATTAATTTGGTTATTAAGATATAAATGTGGGACTCACGTAGACTTGTAGTGGCTATAATGATTATTATAATTATTGGAATTGTTTTTGGGCTTGCATTTTCATAAGGTCTTTGTATAAAATTGAAGTATGTGGTTATTATGAACTACCCTCAAGTATATGAATTTTATTTATATACCATGTTACATCCATCCTTGATACTATAGATAATGGGATAGTTTAAATTATATAAATTTCTTAATTTACATTTTCATAACATAAATAGTATAATCCCAATTTCATGTCCCTAACATACATATTTCTCTAGATGGATTCATCAGTAGACATGGTCCAACACTTTATTATTGTTTTATATAATTTGACACATGGACCCTAATAGGGATTAAGTTAAATAGAAAATGAATGGAATGCAATGGACATAGTATTACATTTCCTTATGGACCACTAGGAAGAGAGAGTGATGAATATAGAGTGAATGGACCGACTAGGCCCCAGTGGTCCCTATTGATGAATCAAATCCATATGAAATATTATATGATCATGGGGTGGGTTTTCATCCACCATTGAGATGAAATGTAGAGAGGTTGGCATAACATTTAGTGATCAGTGGATTGGTTGGGTATGAAGACCGAAAAAGTGTATATTTATAAGGGGATAGGATTTAGTATATATCTTCTATGTGACCCTTGTGGGATAATTCTTGTGTGTCTAATTATTTATTGAGAAAACCACGACATTGTCTTGTGAAATGATTCCCTTTAAGTGATGGACTTAGAATTGAGATATGTGAACTGAATGATAGAAACCAAGAAAAGTTTCCATGTTATGACCTAATGAAGGGGACTCTATTGATAACCCAGTGATGTACTGAAAATTGAGTGGTTGTGTATGGTAAATGTTTAGAATTTATTGTGAGAGACACTTTAAAAAACCAAGTCAATTAAACACCTAATTACATCAAAATTTATTGGACATGTTCATTATATTTGGTCATGGGCTTGCTTCTAATAGAATTATATAAATAATTCCACTAAAAATATTTAGTTTTTTCTAGTGATACTACTGTATTAATTATATTCATCACCCTAGGAATCAATTGTATTATTATATGTTAATGGACTAGCTATGGTTGTCCCCCAGGAAATCAGAGATGTAACGTAAAGGTCATTGATTTTATAGTATTACCTCTATGGGATCATTTAGGATTCTAATGACTATGGAATACGAAAAATTGAACCCTTGGATTTGGATAGTGTACCAAATGAATATAGAACACATAATATATAACTTGGGATATAATGATGAGGCATGATGATTGTTTATCACCATGGATTTCCACATATGGGATGACATGGAGGCTGATGACTATGTAATCCCAATGATATCACCAGAGGATTGGCAATGATTCTTGGTGATTATTTGGTCACCATGGATTACCTCCTATGGATCAGTATTAATTCTAAAAAAGTATATTTATAATGGTTACATCCTAGAGATCATCATTTTTTATAACACTGGTGACTTGAATATTAAATTCTACTAGGAATAATCCTTGATCAATATATTAGTTAGCATGATTTAAATATGTGAATGAAAACACCCAAGTACTTACTGAGGAATGTTTTGGTCAACATGAGGATTCATATAATAACACAAGGATTGATCATGATTATTTTATCATGATTCTATATTTTACTTATTTATTAATAAAGTTCAAATGTATATTTTATATTTACTGGTTATATATGGCACTAATTTAGTAGTTCCCTATTGATTTTTACTCAAACTAAAATTTGGTGGTCATGGAATAATGATTCCTAAGTATATATTAATGATTGTATGTTTATGTTGGCTTGAGGACAAATATTAGATCATTATACTGGATATGCTGGGATGGTTTCGATATAAGGATAAGGAGAGGCTCAATTATATAATATTTACACAAATATATATATATATATATATTTATTTTATTTATTAATTTATATTTAGTTAGGCTGATGGTCCCTTAGTGTTCTTATATGACTATATGGTTCGACATTACCTTTGATATAACATCACTTATTTTCATCTAATTACACTGATGTCTAATATTGTGGATGATGTTTGGATAATATATTTTAGTATTATATACACTGATACATTGATATAGTCTCCCCACAATATCACATTATACTATTGTTGCTAATCCTAATCCATTAGTGTATAGGGAGGTGTGTGTATGTTCTTTGATGACTCACCTTGTTTATACACCGCTCAGTGGCCGTGGGCCGAAGGCAGGGTGTTATAATGTGGTATCTGAGCTTCTGGGTAGATTATATCACTAGTTTATTATTATTTTTATTTCACCTTACTAATTTTGGGTATTTTAGATAGATGAAATAGAAACATTTCATTCCATGTAATGTATACTCTACTAGTGAGGCATGGAAACATTATTTCATGAGAATTCATTTTAACCAATCCATATGATTATTTTCCATGGATTATAGAGTTATAGTTTTCTTGATTTCAACTAAAATTGAGGGCATTAATTTTTTACTATTTTTTTGTTTTATAGTGGTTTTTTCTCTTCGATCTTTTGGAAGAGTTCATTTATGTCTTTTGGCACATATATTTATGTGAAGAGGACAATTCTTGTTTTAGATATTAGCCTGATGGGAAGAGGACAATGAATATGTATCATGTTCAACATTTAAGACTATTAAGATATATAACTAATTGTGTATAATTGATATCACTGATATGAAATGGGTCAGTTGTTTGAAATTTTATTAACAAATTTTATGAGGTTTTTCAGAACAAAATTAAATATAAATATTATCAAATGGAACCCAATACCTTTTTATTCTCATTATAGGTCATATGGATATATAGTTTTATCCCTGATAATTATGTTATTATAGTCCCTTAGAGTGTTGTATATATATTTTACATCGTAGGTTAGTATAGGAAAGAGTGGACTTTATGATAAACCCATTTTGGGGAATTATGTTACTTTTTATGAAAAATAAAATATTTTTTTTGTACGTAATGTTTGAACAATAATTTATATATCATTTTCCCATAATACTACATTGTGGTATTTTAATTCATCAAATCATATAAATATTGTATACTGGAAAGGAATCATGGTAGTGTAATTTCATTATATTTTTTTATAAATACAGATAATAATATGATCCAAGAGGGGGTGACACCCACATGTACTTGGATAGTTAGGATTAGTCTAATACTCTTGATTCTTGAGGTAGTAGCCTCATATAAAGGTACAATATGGGAATCAATTAACTTGTAGATTGATGAGTGAATATTTGATTCATGATATAAATATATATAAGGTCACTTTGTAGTGTAATTGGTGCATTAAACCCCATGTTCTTTTTGGATAGTAACCTAAAAGAATTTCCCATTGGATGTGAATTTTATAAGAGTGATGACCTATTGGTTAAGGGGGAAACCCTTAGGTTTTGTTATACATCTCTAGTTATGTGTGTTGGGTGATATGGATGATATTTTTATGGTTAGCCAAATTCAGGGGTTAGACATGCCTTGTGAGTTACCTAGTGTAAGGAAGCATAAGTAGATGTTTGGAGTTTAGATCAATTCATAGGACATAAAATTGGGAATAACACAGAGGCATGGTTATTCCGTAGGTATATTGAATGTGATAGGAAAGGGTTAGTTTATTTATTTGATAATAGTGCATATGATGTGATACAAAATATATGATGTATTCATGGAGATTCCATGGTATTTTGAGATAGATCATCTTGAGTGTTATTTCATGTGTTTTGAGGTTTAGTTCAAGGGAATGTTTGATCGAGTTCCTAGACAATTTTATTTTTGATTTATTTATAATAGGAGTAATGGAATATCATGGATGGGTGTTTTTGATTTTGTAAATGACTTCAGATTCCGAGAGATTGTATGATTTACATTATCATGTTTGGGGTGTCAGGTTGTTTGAAAGTATGAAAAATTTATTTCTATACCATATTGACATTTCATTGTTCATGTTTAAAAGATTATGTATGAGATCCTATATATAATGATATGTGACTCATTGATCATGATTTAGGTTAAGTGCTTGAGTGGTATTAGAGTATACACCCATTTCCTTTGTATTATATATAAGTCCTTCATGATGGTGAAATGTGGTGGTGTTGAATTTTTTTTTGAGATATCATGTGTAGTCCAGGGACGCGTTATTTGATGTTATACCTCAGGAATGTTATCTTGGGAGTAATAATGATATATTAAATTTCTTGTTATTTTATAGCACATTTTGATAATAGAGAATGTGTGGTAGCATGGTCCATTAGGTAGTTGAACCAGGTGAGGTATTGACATGATAAACAGGCATAGATCAAGAGGATACACAAAAGTGTGATATTATAAACTATTCTAGTTTCACTCAACGAGTTTTATAGGAAAAAATTTATATTTGGGAGTCCTCTATTTGGTAATAAATGGTGACCCTCTTTATGATTTCAATTTTAGTGATTCAAAGAAAAATTTTCTCATGAGCTGAGAATGAGTGATGATTAATATTTTATGATGGTTCTTTGGTACAATTGGGATTGTCACATCCATTCATTATTTTGGATAATTTATAGAGAATGGGTTATAGAGAAATTCCCCATGTTGTGATGTACTATTTGTGATAGGGATAATATTAGGATAGTCAATATATAATGTGTTTGTTGGTGGGAATGTGAATCTTAATTTATCATGACAGATGATGAATGATATATATGAGGTTTTAATGCACAATTTAATATATTAGGTGAATTGGAATCAAGATCAAGATAATTCTGGTGTATCTAATTATGATTCAAGAGGTGAATCATGAATTAACTCACGGTTAATGGGAATAACCAATGATTTAGAACATGGATATGGTGGTGAACTAGTTTTGTTTGAGTAGTTTAGCCAGGGAACAAATGATTTGTTACATGGATATAGTTGATAAATAATTCCATCATATTATTAAGGGGTGATCAAATGTCATTTCATGATTTAAGGGGACAATCATGATACCAAATATATTAATTTTTTTGAAGAAATTTAGTTGAATAGTAGGTTAAAAAAGTATCATTGTTTAGGGACATTATATTTGTTATGATTAGGTTATTTTTATGTTTAAAAACGACCTTTCAAGGAATGGTCGATGCATGTGAGCCATGTTGATGAATAGTGGTGATTTATATGATTTGGTTCGGAATCAAAGTCATGTATCAGAGCCAACTATTCACTAGTGTTTCTAAACATGTTTATGTGTGTGGTCAGATTTAATGCACACCAAGTGGATCATTTAAAAATAAGAGAATTCATTTCAGTATGAGATATTGATGTTGAGGATCATTGTGGGTTAAAATCAGTTGTTATGAGTTGAGGAATATAGTGGGGTGCACCATGATCAAAATGATAAGATTTTAATTGACATAGTTGTTTCATGGGATATACTGGTGTTCTGGATAGCCTTATATAGGTTTCATTTATTCCAAGGAGTATAGGATTTTTTTGAGTCATTTTTAACCTCATGTTTAGAGTTTTGAAACAAAATCAAGTTTAGTTTTAATAAATTTAATTTAATGATTTGATAATACATTAGTTACCCATCTGGGTTGCGGTATTTAATAAAATGTTTGATTTGAATTCTCAAGTTAAAAATGTGGTACATTTGAAAGATTGAAATATGTTGTATCTACAAGGGTTATAGAACTTAATATGAAATTGAATTTTTTTTTTGTGGATGATTTATTTTATGTACAGAAATATGTAATGATGTTTTGAGGATCATAATTCCTATAAATGTTTTTTTGGAAAAATATTATGTTTTGGTGGTAATTCTCATAGTCTAGTTGAATGTAAAAGAAATAAACTAGCTCTTGTGTTTTTTGAATGTTAAACAACATGCATTTCATATATTGAATTGGGTTTATGGGATGATAAAAAGACATAAAAGGGATCCAATTTGGTGATAGGGGAACTGTCATAAAATTATTGGGGGTAACAATGTGATCACACTATTATAGAGTAGAATGAGTATTTTTTAGTTGGTGGTATAATTATATTTTCATTGGGTTATTCCCCCATCATTTTAAGTGAACAAAGGAGTCAAAAGATATCATTTTTGGTTGGTCACTCACCCTTCTCATCCACTCTCACTTCCCCTATGACATAAGGAATTTTTTAGATATATCAGAGTGGTTTTGAATTTCTTCATCTTTACCCTTAATTTTATTTATTCTTCCCTACTTTTCCAAAAATTTTTGTTACTCCAATTTAGTGTTTCAACATATATTCCACCATATAATGGGGTAATTAGAATTCTTACTAGTCCTTCATATAGACTATTTAAATGAAAACCTATGATTGTATTCCAATGTCATTTCACTTAATTTTTATGATCTATGTCACTACAGAGACTTTTTTATTATTATTTACTATATTAAATTTTTTCAATTCTTTTTTTGGGGTTTTCTCTTTTGGAGTTTATTTAGATTATCTCGATTGTTCCTTGTGCACCTCCCATGGATGTTAATTAACGTTTTGGGGTGAAAAGATGTCCTAATGCGATTTTACAAATTTATGAATATTTAAATTTAATTATAATTTTATTTGATAAAATGTATAGTTATTTAATAACATATAAATTCATTATGATAAATTATTATTTTTCATTATTATTAATGATGTGGACCCAAACTAATGAGGCATGGTGGGATAGACTTAGAGAAGCCTTAGAAAATATGTTAGGATACAACATGGATTGGTTTATTTCATTCACATAGAGGATGGTTATCCTTATGTAAGACTACAGGGATTATGAAATGAAATGAACAAGATACAATCAACCTAGTATTATGTGGCCTTATTGAATTTTTTATAGAAGATGTGATTAATTGTGGTATAATATCCCATGTAAGCCACAATGGACCTTTGAGATTACTTATATTTTTCTTACGTGTGTGCCAAACCTTATGTGAGTGTTTTTCACTTGTTGAGATATAATTTACATGGGTGGGTAGTACCTCTATGGATTGATGTTTGGGTTTGGTGTGAGGACCAAACTCGGGTTGAATTAAAAGAATATGGGTTTAACTATGCCTCTCTAGTTTAGACCATGTGAGGCAATGATTGTATTCCTGATGAGGCCATGAGATGGACATGACTGTGTCAAGAGGCATGATTCCCTATTACATATAGGATTATACCTAAGTGATTTGAATGCATTTACGAAACCGAAGATGTGTATTTATTTTTTGATATTTCCTTGGGGACCTGGTGTCTAACTTATCGATGAATTGACTTTTTAGGTGATGAATATTGGAATGGTTAGTAATGGCTATGGGTTTCGATATAAAAAATAAGTTTACATTGAACCTGATAATTTCATAATTCATTATACATATTCTTTGGAATAAAATATGGTCTTGTTACTAATATAATTATTGGGATCATACCCTAGTCATTAGTATTTATGAATAATGATACGCTTATATTTCAACGATTCATCCCTCTAATTTTTTTTAGTTCTGAAAAATGCTACAAGATTTTCCTGTGTCATCACCCTATAAATTTGTATTTATGTCAAATGATTCTAGATTTACTTTTGAAATCACCCTATGAATAAGTGATGACAATAGATTTTTATTAATCACCTAGTATTACCTCTTAGTGATCAGCATGTATCTTAATAAATATGGAACATGTAGTATTATCTGCAAGGGATCACAGATTTCATTTAATGATTATATAATACAGCAGATTTCACCTAGGATTCTGTGATGATGATTGATGATTATTGATCAATTGTGATGACCTTACATGGATAATCATGGAGCCCGATGACTATTGAACACTGAATATATCACATGGGGTTCATGGTTCCTGTAAGTTGATGATTTAATTTTCTAGTATTACCTCTTGTGGATCGATGATATCACTATATTGTATTTATATTATCATATGTGTTTGAGTTTAATATTAATTGATTAAATATGATATGAGGGCCCGTTTTAATTTTTTGTTATGTTATTAAGTAAGGAAATACATTTAGAACAATATGGAAGAAATCCTGACAATTCAAGAAGATAAAGGAAATATGCCTTGTGAAGTGAAGAGATTCCAAACAAAATTTGAAAATGATGACGAAACCATGATTGGTAAGTATTCAATAAGATTAGGTTTTTCAACAGAAGAAATATACCCCTGACAAATAATGAGAGGTCGATGTTTTGGAAGCATTATGCAAATCAAAAATTTCAAACAACTGAAAAATTATTTCATATTTTATTATGAATTTTGAGCCGTCAGAACATCCCTTATACATCCTATATCATGGAATGTATTATTATGATTCTAAACATCATCATCCAATGTCCATTTCAAACATATATTTTTTTATCATTTTCAGGTTTGGTGCGGCAACACATCAAGCCACGATTTGAAGTGCCTTTATCCTTAATAAATGTCTTCATTTCCTCCACAGTGTTCAAAATTTTCATCCTATCATAAGAACACAACCAAAAATAAAATTTGGCACTTATATCATATTCAAGAAATAAATATTCAACAAAAAATAATAATAAATTATATATATATTATATATATAATTAATCAACATGGTATAAATAATATAATTAGGTAAATAACAGAAAAAATAATTCATTTAATCAATAACATTACTATCATGTTTTTATAAAAATAATCATTATAGAAAGTTAAATAGGTGACCAAATGTGACATTTTCTTACTAAACTATGAAACAAATACATCCACATATTCTATCAATGAAAAAAAAATATCATTGATGATAATAACAACTGAATTTTCAACGAATAATATGATTAATTATTGAATGTCGTGATCTTAGGCACAATGAATCTTCTACTATCAAGACCTTTCACAAGAAAGTCTTATTTTTTAAAAAAAATCATTTTAATGCTAGAATACAAGTCCACCTCATGAGAGTAACAATGCATCAAGGGGACATCTATAGTTGGTCCCCACAAATCAATAAATGTCCATATAATTCCTTATATATAAGATAATAAATTTAATATGTGATTAATGTTTATTATCATAAAATATCTATAATGGGTAAAGAATAACAATTTTTAATATTTACCTATATAATCAAATAACATTAAATGTAAACTGTAAACATAAAATTTGAAAAATATTTAACCAAAAATCATATACATGATATAAAATATAGATATATTTATTTAAAATGGAATTTTCAATGAAAAAAGATCATAAGTTACGGATTGTGTAAAGATAATGTAAAAAATTTAAACAAGTTGGAGGTAAACATCAAATAAATAAAAATATAGGTTATTACGATATAATAAATAAATAATAGTTATTCATTTTTAATACATAAAAGTTGTAGTATATATGCCACCTAAAAGTGGATAGGTGAAAATTAACAAATATATATATATGAAATGGAAATTGATGTGAAATCACTTATATCACGCTTCCTATTGGTTGAACATGATTTATCCATTTTTATAATGGTATTAAGAATTATATTAACTTATAAAAATTATGATTGATTTTTAGAATATCATATATGATCCCATTATGACATTTTTCTACAGATTTGTTAATAATATATCATTATTTGGAATATTTATTGTCTCAATTGACTTATTTTGTCATGTGTTTGTTATCCTTATATTTTTTATTCTTGTGTATAGGATATAGATCCTTAATCTCTATATTGATATTAATTTTATTAATATCATTTATTATCATAATATTTTTTTATAATGGTGGTTGAAGGTTTTACATGGAAGATAAATTACATCTATTCGTTGAGACTGTTGGATCTTCATACACACGAGTGACGATATCATTTCATTAACGAGTGTATGGTTAGGGTAGTGAGTGATACAATAATTTTTATGAATAAATATATTATAATATTTTAACATATATTCAATAAATATTTTATTTTCACTTTCTATGTATTTATAAGTGAAAATCGATTCATATTGCTTCGTGAGGCTGTCTTCCACCATACAGACAAGCGACTATTTCATTTTTTAAATGACACATATCGTTAAAAAATATAAGGGATGTTATAATTAAATAAAAATCATAAAATCATATGTTATATATATATATATATATTTTTAATCCATCATTATATAGAATCATGTTACGTGTTTATAGAAAATGAGTACCAATAGCTCGAGATTTGGGAGCCCTCGGTACACATGATCGAATATTTAATTTTTTATTTTTAAAAAAGGAGAGGGATATAAGTTATTAATTTGACATAATAAAATATATTTATATTTTATATAATATATTTATTATATTTAATGTCTTTATACATAATTTAATGGGTTAAAATTCAAAATAAAATAACATAGCTTCATTAAGATGATTACCTTATCATAGAAAAACAAAATATGGATATCCACTTAAGGATAGTTGGTTTAGAACATTTGGATTAACATAATATATATAAAGTGTATAATGATGTTTTTAGAGAGATATTGGTAGGTTTTGGACCAACCAGTTCACTTGAAAGGTGTGAATTATTAACAGTACATAGTGGCCTTTTGTATGTGGGGGAAATGAAAGACATGAAAATTTTAAAATGAATAAAATGTAACTGCCTATATGATATGAAAAAATGGTTAAAAATAGTACATTATATTAAATTATAGTTTTTAAGGTATAAATATTGATAGTTTTTTTGGAATAGAATTAGATCATTTTAACCCTTGTCATCTATGTTTAACACCCTAGTAAACAAATTCTCACCATAACCTCAGTAATTTATTTTCACTGTTTTAATTATTCATTATAATAAAAAAATTATGTTACACAATTCTGAAAATATAAATTTTCCTTATTAATTATATGTAATCAATTTTTTTGCCAAATTAAATTCAATTATGTGGTATAATTATATTTAAAATTAATCATGCATACACATCAAAAAAATATTTTTTTAATGAAACCCTTCCAATGTTTAAAAACATTAATATGCAAATTGACCATATAATTGATTTCATAACCAAATTTTTATTAAATATAATATAATTTAACTAATTTTTATTTTTTAATATTTTTTCATCAAATTTAGACATATGAATCCATTGAACGAAAAGGATGTTTTTTACGAAAAATCCATACTTTCACTATTAATCGAAAAAAGAATCTTTTATGAAAAATCCAAAAAATTCACTATTCCATTACATTACCATAATTATAAGAAATGTCTCATTTTTTAAAATAATTTTTTCAAACTTGGAAATACGTAATTTTATAATTTTTTTAAAATCACGATGAATGTAGTTTTAATATATATATTATTTTTCAGAAATTATTTCTTTTTTTCAAATGAGATTTATTTTTTTAATTAATAGATAACCATTGAATATATTTAAACCGTATATGTTTATTATTTATTTATTAAAACTAATACCTACCAATATATCATATTGGTCATAATGATCATTTTTTATTTATTATATTTTAATAGTGTATTGTGTATTGTTTTAACTCAACGTTTCTTATACCACTAACTATATAAGAAATTAAATTTATTCTAAAAGGAATATATTTTAAAGTCTTGAGGTGTAAAAATTATACCATGATAAAATAAAATCATTATTATATTAAATATTCATATATTACTGTAGGTTAATTTCATAACATTTATCTATCTCATCATCCATCAAATGGGAAACAAAACCATCATTCCTGTGTATACTGGATTATCACCTCACGACTCGATATAATACATTTTCCATTACCTAATTTTAAAAGTTGTTTTATTAATGGATGTAATATATATATATGATAATAATGACATGTTTATTATTATTAAAATATAATATATCATTTATATTCTTACCATTGTATTCACTGAAAAACGATAACATCGTTCATGAATATGTGTGGACTACCACCTCTGAGAAGCAATGTGATTCATTCATCATCACCAGATAACATGGACAGTATATATTATAATTTTTTAAAAAATAATATTTTATATAAGATATTATAATAATTTTTAGGGATTAAATAATACAAACCCTCTTTCCCTAATGATCGTTGAAAATGGAAACATTATTCATGGGTATGTATGACATATCGTCTCTACGATTGTAACATACACAATTTTTCATAATCATTCCTCATGATTTATTTTAGAAGTATAATTTTTGTATAAACATTATAAAAATTTCATGATTAATATTTTTTATATGACGATAAATTTACCTATTTTAACACA
Source organism: Viscum album (assembly GCA_963277665.1). Lineage (NCBI taxonomy): Eukaryota > Viridiplantae > Streptophyta > Magnoliopsida > Santalales > Viscaceae > Viscum > Viscum album. Next base: position 34,221,894 of record OY728159.1, read on the forward strand.
ATCAACATTCCATAGGCATTTTGGACATATGATTCGAATATCATCAAAACATCCAATCTGAAATTAATTAATTAATTGATTGATTATAACATGATAATAAATGGAATAATAAAAATGAAAATGATTATTATAAAATTAAATAATTAAAATAAATCAATTATTATTTAATATAATGAACAAATGTGATGAATCAGACTCACATTATGGGACATTCAATAAAAAAATACTTGTTTAATGTTTCACTCCCAATTATTTTTTCTCCACGTACAAGTTCAAATAAAATTTTTAACAATATAAATATTTATAAATAAAAAGTTGTTAAATTAAATTCTTGACCATATTTTAATTTTTTGACAATTTTTTTATGAAATTAAATATTTTAAATGGTTTATGTTTAGAATACATTACTTTAGAAACCTCATATTATATTTTTTCATTGTTAAATTTCTACATATTTCCAATCCATTTCCATAATCGTACATTTTTTATGGATATTTTTATATGGTCATAAATAAATTATAAATAAAATATATTTTATATTTTTTTACATTCGTTCAAATATTTTCAAAAGGATTTTTTTTATATATTTTATTCATAACATTTTCAATTTCTTTGCAAAATAAAAAGAAATATTATATTTTAACATATATGGGGACAATGATATTTTACCACATCTATAAGCATTTTTCATATTTTTTATTTAATTTCATGAATTTATGTTTTCTTTAAAGAAAAACCAACCATCCCTTTATTTTTATAATTTTGGTAATGAAAATATGTTTTAGCGGAAAGTGTATTTCAATATTCCAATGTGTTTTCCATATGGGTTCAAAAGTGTTTATCGATGGATTTATGATAAAAGAGACAAGAAGAATCTATTTTTATTCATTAAATGGTATGTGGTTATTAATGATGATTATTTTTAATCTCGATACATATTATACGATTGGTGGGAACAATATAATATGTATGAATGGTGATCTCGGTATAGCTCATATGATGGGTATGCCTGAGTTTCCATCCAATGCAATGGCTAATGTTTATTTTTACTGTAAGAGAGAAGGATATAGTTAACAGAGGTGGTTTATCCGAATAATTTAATTGGAATATAGTAATGTCTGATGTGGGTTTTGAATTTAATGCTATATGTATTCAAATATGGTTTTTAGTATCATGAAATTATTTTTAATGGTTTTATTTGAGAAAAAGTTCATCAGTTATCATGAAAAAATGATTTCTTCAATAAATTAAATGAATATTATGATAATGATAAAACAAATATGGGTTTTTTATTGGACTAATACTTTTATTATTTTTATTAAACATACTATGATCATTTCATCAACTAACAATTTTAAAAAAAATTTAAAATGGTTTTTGTAAGGATATTAACAATGAAGAAGAAAATTCGAAATTCATAAATCATTATATTGATAATAAAAAAATGGTTTTTTAATATTTTTTTATATTGTGGGAAACATTATACTGATCAATACATTAAAATTTGTTAAATTTGGTTCCATTATGTATGTTTTTTAGAATAATTCTATAAAACTATACATCATAATGTTCCTCAGGTATGTATGAAACTAATTCTATGACTATAAACATAGGATTATGTAATGATTAAGACTTGGTAATTATAGTTGATATCAGATGAGGGTATATAGAACTTTGTTGATAAATATTTTATTTATGTGTGATTCACATATGATTTATGGATACTATTATTGGTTAAAAATTCAATGGTTGATCGTAAGGTCAAAGGCATAGAAACATTTTTTAAAGTTTTTAATGATTAAATTTTATGTGATTGGTTTTATTTTTTGAGAAATATTATATGGTTGAGGTATATGGAACCCTTAATTTTAAGGTGAAGGATTATTTTAAACAAATTATATTATATTTTTTGTGATGTATGTAAAGAGGTACTAGATAACCATTGAGATGAAAATATTATTTAATGTTTAAGTTATAATGTTTATATTTAAAAATACGATGTTTAATTTATTATAGATTTTTTTTGTGAATTCTCATTTTATAGAATATTTTAATTATAACATGAAATAATTCATGATTTAATGATATTCTCCAATAAATATTAATGATCAATTATAAATATTAAAGGAGAATGATCTATAAAAATTATTTTATCACATCTAGATTATTTAATAATATCTATTGTGGAAAAATATTATTTTAATGATTTTGAAAAAAAAATTATAATCAAAATCACATGCACAAAACTATTTGATCTACCCAACACATTTATATTTATTTAAATTTTTTATGTAAATTTATTTTATTTTATTTAAAAATATCAACTCATCTATCCCAATTGTAAAGGAAAATACCACAAAGAAATTGACTATTTCATTTCTAGAGATATAGAATTAATTATGCAATATAAAAGCACTATAAAAATCATAAAATTAGACCACAATGTTTTTATTTAATATATAAATTTTTAATTATACCCTATGTATATATCATGATTGAATAAATATTGATGAATCATAAGGATGTGTTTTAAATCATTGAAAATTTTTACAAATCCTTTTAAAATGATTAATTTTTTTAATGAATGAATAGTTATTTAATAATATTATAATATATTAGAAAAAATATGAGAATTATTGAACATTATATAGTTGTTTTTTATTTCAATAGTTTAAATATTATAGAACCGATACCATAGAAAATTCGTTTAGTAAATTGATTATAATCTTAGTAGAATCTCATTTAAGGACGTATGATAAAGGGATGAACAAAATTTTGTGTAAATATATGCTTGATGATAGTGAATTAGTATTATATAGTTTAGTTGGAAAATATTATGTATATAAAACCATTGAGGTTAAAAAATGATTTGTTGATTAATGGTATTTTTTAGGATGATCATTGTTTTTTGGTGACATTAAAGGATTTACATTATTATATATTTACTAAAAAGGAAAACCTATCAAAACTGTAAAGGCCATATGTATGAACACATAAACGAATGGATAAAAGGGTGATATGACAACCACAACCTATGTGATGTTTTATTAATATGAAATGTCTTTTTTAAAAATGTGATGTAATATGTAAATCTAAAATCAATTTTGAGATCAATTGTTATATCGTATAGATTACCATGGAATGGGAAAATGATTTTTTCATTAGGATATTATTTTTTTCAGGAGAAGGTAACTATTTTGGTAACATATTTATATAAGTTAGACAAAATGTTAAGGGACTTTGTTTGTGATTAAAGGTTGAATTATCATTGGGATTTATATATGACATTAATATGGAATTATTGTGATTCAGATCATTTAGATTATTTTCATATTTATCATGGAATATTATGTGATCAAATCATTATAATCATTGGTTTTCAATATTATTATGGAATATATTGTAGAATTTTAAAGATAGTTTCTATGAAATTATTTTAGTTGAATGATGGGTACTGTTGTCAAAAATTTGGATATAAATATTATTTGACATTATATGAATGTTTATATGTTTTTAAAAATTATCTATAAAAATTTAATATTATCATATATGTATATATATATAAGTGGGAGTGAATTTTAGTTTAAAAACCAATAAACAAGATAATACACAATACATATTAGATTAAATTTAATAGACTAAGACATCGTATAAATTATAGAATGATGATAAAGATCACAATGTATCACATTTATGTCAATGTACGTGTCAGCATATTTTCTATTATACCGATGAAACAAAGAGAATGGAAAAATGGGTTTGATGACTAATGATCTATAACATGCATATAAGAATAATATCATGTAAAAAGAAATAAAATTTCTCGCAAAAGAATGAATTACACAAAATGATTGTATAATGATTGAAATTTTTTAAACCTAAGATTAAGGACGTTAATAATAAATACTAATGGATTCCATAGTATTATAATTTCAATCAACATTAACTTTCCATAATAAGAAATCCTTCGATACGATGATCAGAAAAGCTCTGTCATCATATTCATAGAAGCACTTATCATGATGATCGATATGTATTTTCCTTGCCTAAGAATATCATAATTTAAAGGATGAGATTCACCGTATTACTATCCCTGAAATACATAGATCGTAAAAATGTTCAAAAATGATTATAAAATAAAAATGTATTGAATGAAGCAACCAAACAATGATTTCCTAGAATGACTAGCCCTGTAACATATTATAATGACAGAGGAACAAGATTTTCATGTAGAGGAAACACTATATAGATTGTGTTGGGATTGGAGTAAGCTAAAAAATCATAAAATGACCATCTATTTATAGGGAATGATCCAAAATACATATTTCTATGATTGTTTCAAGAATCATGGACATCTCACACAGGATAGCTCACAGTTCTATGGAATAACTAAATGTCTAACATCATTTCTATTTAACATGATTTTAGTTGTAATGGTATTCCATATGAAAGAAAAATTATATGTTTTCCAATTATAAATGTTGGATAGCACTATGGGCTTATTTATCAATTTTCAAGTCAATCTTTGTGAGGAATTGTCTGATTGTTTCGATACTATAAATAGTCTTATGGTCTAGAATTGTTTTAATAAAATGTGAATGACTAATGTCTATCACTTGGTATAATTAAAAGGTATTTATCATTAATGAAAAACATACTCTATTTGATAATTTTTTTGATAAATATTACTTTCATATTCATGAAACATTAAATCATTTCCTTTTTATTTTTACTGATAATGTTTTATAAAAAACCATACTAAAACAAATGGGACATAAATAATTTAGTAAACATGATTTAAGAAGGTTTTAGTGATTTCTAAAAAAATGGAATGGAAATATAATATGTAATACTTATAACCCATTAGTTTCCCCCTTATAGAATCCCCAAACCACAAATCATAAATGGAAAAAGTTGACATAAAAATCATACAATCCTTTCTTCCTTAAAAAATATTTGTTTTATATCATTAGTCCCTATAGGTTTTTATCTCCTTTGAATATGATGGAGTTTATTATAACAATATATCCTTAAATAATACATGTCACTTTTAATGAAAATCATCTCCCGTTAATATAAAACCTCCTAGTGTAAGATCTCCCCTTTAAATAAAAATTTCTCCCGGAAAAGATTTACCCATTTATGATTTTGAAAATGGAAAGGGAATGAATACAAAGAAAACTAAAATGTTCAAAAAATTACATACAAAATAATAATGAACTAAATAATCATACATGTAAATATGAAAGAATATATAATCAATAATAATTGGGAAACATTTAAGAATAAAATAATTAAATGATGAGTAAATAATTCCTTAAAAATGTAAATGTTTTAAAAAATAAATAAAGAGTTCAAAAGTAAAAAACCCATTATTTATTGATTAGATTATTTTAAAAATACTTCATCGTTTTAAGCTCATTCTATTCATTCACAAGATTTTCAACCTTTTCTTATAAATTATACAAAACCTGAACATCTGCATTCCTACTATAAACATTCATGTAAAGTTATTTATTTTGATTTGTCGTTACGATCAACTAATTTTTTTCATTATTTGAGTCAGCTCATCTCTAACTGTATTTCTCATATATTTTGTTTCAAATAATTTACTCAATCAGTTTGTCGATTAATTGAATATGTTAATTATTTTTCAAATTTAAATATATCTTCCATATTTCTTGATAACATGTTATAATTTTTTTTCCAATTTTAATAAAATTATTTTTACATCCAAAATATATTCTTTATTCTCCCATATATTGCTGTAAATATGATTGGAACATTTTTCCTTCTAATTATATAAGTTAGTTTAATTCTCACAATACTCTTCAAAAACATATAAATTTGTCTCAATCTTTATCATAGTTTTAGAAAAAAAATTTAGTTACTCCATTTATCAATAATTTATTCTAGATTTATATTAAATATATATTCAATATACAGAAAATAAAAATTTTATTTTTTAATATCATTAATGTAAGACAAATACAGACAATGTCTATTTTTGCGGGATTAGCTTCAATGTCCGAATAACTAGGCCAAGGCTATGGGAGGGTTTTCTTAATGGTTATGGTGTCTAATTATTTTTCTTTTTTATTATACTTCTTTGAAACTGTATTTTTATCTCAGACATTGATAATTTTTAATCGTTATCAGATTCAGTTTTTTAAACTTCTATTTTATTTGATTGTCTGTCTAATATTACTTTCTTATATGATGATTTTTCTTCTTTTTTGAAAATGATATTTCCTCTTGAGAACATTCACATTTTTCAAACTTATTAATTTTCGAGGGTACATATTGTGTATATGAATATTTTAATGACTCCATTTATAATTATATTCCTTTATCATCATCACATTATTTTTATCAATTCCTTTTCTTTTTCATATTCTAATTCTACTACTTCTTCTTCTTTTACTTGATTATATTATTTTTTATTACATTCTTGATATTGTTATTCTTATTTTTCTTCTTTTCATTATCCAGATTCTTTTTTATGGTATTCTTATAAATAAATTACTTTTCTATGATATCTCCTTCCATCAAACACTGGTTCAACATCATTTTGAAAAATATTTGGAATTGATTTTTCAAAAAAAAATAGTTTCTTTCGATTATTTGAAAGAAAAGTAATTTTAGATGGAATGACATGGGTGTCTTTGAAAACTAATCCTCCCTAGATTAATCTGATCAGTGTGGGAAGTTAAAATCATTGTTTTTTTTGAGTAATTATAACAACCTTTGAACGTGTTCCCAACTATTCTCGATTCTTACAACATTTTATTTTTGTTTTTTTATTTTATTCTTATTCTCACATGTCTATATCCCAAATAATATAATATTTTACTTATTTATTCTCAATTAAAAATTGTATATCTCCTATATTTTTTTGATCCTTATGTTTATTAAACATTTCAAAATCATTATCTAATATCTTCTTTTGTTTCTTTTTATTTACTTGAGATGAAGTCTTTACCTTTCTCCTATTTTTTATTATCTTCCTCAATTTTTACTGATGGTTCTACCTATGATGCATCACCATCATCCTTTTATATAATATTATACGAATTATAATCTTCTATCAATTTCATTCATGGAGGTATATCCTTAATGATAAATGAATTACCCTCCATTTTATAGATATGACCTTTTTTATAATTTAAATAAATCCATACACAATACTATCATCGTACATATAAAATAAAAAAACATAATTCTATTCCAATTGATTATATCTATTTTGATATTCTCTACTGTGATAAAATAGATCTTTATAAGATTAATATTCATCAAATTAAAAAGGTAATCTAGAACAAACACATCTGATACCTTCAACGTATCCCTATCACCCTTCCACAACATCCTTTATCATTAATTTATAGGGATATAACTGTATTTTCTAGAGTTAGTTGTGAAATTGTTCTTGTATTTTTATAAAATTATAAATGGGAATCATTGGATTTTTTTCTAAAATATCTAAGGATGTTAGATATCTTGTGTGAGGGTAAATAATCTTCACATTCTAATGGAAATCCAACCAATCAGTAACTATTCTTTAAGACAATTTTATCTCTTCCAAAAGATAATGATTGATAATTTATCCATACCATCAAATAAAAAAAACTATATTGAAGCATATAAATATAAAAACACATCTATATAAAATAAGTTGAAATTATTTTCCTACTTTTCATAAAAAATTGAATTCCATTATTTTTTTTAAATAATCTTGTTGAGGGAAGAATAACATTATTCATACCATGAGCATTAAAAAAGCATTTCTATGAATACAATATTCATAGAATAATATATATTTTTATCAATAAGATCATTAAGTGAAACATAAGGTCATACATAAAAGAAACTTATCAGACTGAGGGATTCGAATGGTACCACAACTCGGGTGAAAAAAAAGAATCAATGTGGGGAAATGGGTGACCCACCGTTATATAGGTGTTGGGAGGGAAAATTAAACTTCCATGATAAAATGTTGGATTATTTTTAAATCCATGTGATCTTAAGACATATATTTATACGAATAATGTTTTTAACAGTATATTGGAACTATCGATGTTTAAAATACCTTTACAGTAGTGACGATTTATCTGATTTGGAAGAAAATTAAACTTTTGTAAACTAAAACAACAATTGTTTTAAAATTAAAATAATATTATCAACACAAATTAAAAAAAATAATGAAATATCATAAAAAGAATAATAATAGAATAATACACTTCTAATAGAAAATATTGATTGGTATGAGAAAACTATTTTTAATGGTTCTTGTAAATAGATTATTATAGTTTTGTTATAAAACTGAGTTATGTTTTTTAATAACACATATTATAATAGTTTTTTAGGGAAAAAAATTATGGATATTTTTTTAATTAAAAGTAGATTTTGATAGTTTTTTATCAAAAGATAATGTTATAAATTTTTTAGTTCTGGATACATAAATTAATATTTGAGTCTAGAAAAAATTTAGAGATTTCAAACTCAGAAATTATTTTATGCAACATATAGTCTAGAAAACTGATTATGACTATTTTTTTTAGAAAAATTAATAATATGTAAATCTAAAGGATTTTTGAAGAACAGAACGATTTTTAAGTTCATAAAACCTATGTACTTTAACTATGAAAGTTAAAAGGTTAATTCAAGGAGAAGGACAAAAATATATATAATTAAATAATGAACTTATGATGATTATTCTTATATTCTATTTTATATATTCAATTCTATTAGAACTCTGGGTTCTAGATATAATATCACCAATTATTTCATTATTTATGATCAATTAAAATAATAAAAACTCTTTTATATGTGTGAGAATAAAGTAAACAGTGTATTATATTTAGGTTTTTATCACATGAGTTATGTGATGAGTTTACAGTTAAATAAATGGTAATTGTTTTATCATATAGTTTTTTTAGTAAACATCATGACATATATTGTGACTTTGTGTTTCATCCAAAAAAGATTTTAAAAACTACTTCAAACTACCACATATTCTATTTTAACAGTGAAAATTGATACTATGTGTTATTTCTTACCTACCCATGAAACTGAAGTATCCGCTATGAAATCAAAAGATCCAAATTTAATTTTTTTGATCTATTCTATTTCCACCAAATTTTTCATCTCAAAATCATATTATACAAAACAAATTCTATATAAACAGTGTTGTTTTAATTTAATAGTTAACATAATTAAATAAAGAATTGTATTATAATTTTATGTAGGGCTCATTTTGGAATGGATTTATATCTTTTACAAAATCATATACAAAACATTAAATCCAAATGACTAGATATTTTTTAATGTAATATTTCTATCATACCACTATAAAATATCTGATCAACCAGTTACATAGCCTCATCATCATCTAATGTATTCTAAGAATCAATGGTATAACAAATAATTTTACTATTTTCGTATCCAAATTTCTTATGAATCACTTTTTTATACTTATGTTGAGATATAAACATTCACTATCTTCTTTTTATATTTGAAAAATAGAATGTTTGATAACTTAGATATTGTATTCATTTCAAATTCAAACTTCATAATATCCTCAAAAAGTTATGTTAACGAATGTTTAGTTGAAACAAATATATCTTCATAAAAAGACATTTTTAAAATAATAATATTTTTATTTACATTTTATATAAAAATAGTTGTATTCGCTGGTCCATTAAAAATGTTTTTTAATAAAAAAATCATTTTATATATCATACCATGCTCTAGGATCTTGTTTATGTACATATAATTTTTTTGTATGTTTGTAAACATATTCTATTTGTTTTATATTTTCCAAAAAAGTTAATTTTTCAACAAAAATTTCCTCTTGAACATATATGTTATGAAAATGACTCATCACATTCATTTGAAATTGTTTTAAATTAAAGAATACTACAATGTATTGAAGTATTATAATTTCATCAAGTCACGATATTATAGAATAATTTTTTTTCATAATCTATTCTCTTTTAATGATTATATCTTTATCAACATGTATAGAATTATTTATAACAATTATTCCATTTTTATCACATTTATTATAAAAAACCTAGATTACTCTAATAATATTTTTTTTTATAAATTATTAAATAAGAGCCCATAATTTGTTCCTTTAAATTCATTTATTTCATCAGGAATTTCCTAAATCCAATAATCATCACCAAATGCCTCATCAGGGTTCGTAGATTCAAGTTATAATATGAAATCCAATCATCATCACCAAAAGACATTTACTATTTACTAATTGGGTTTTAAAAAGACCATTCAATAATAAAAAACTAAAATTATTCCCATAGAATAAATTAAAAAATAATTTTTTGGTTATTTTATTTAGAGAAGATCAGTCTAACAATGGTAGAAAATAATAATTAGAGATAACATCTGGGGATTTAGGTTGATGTATTTTGACAACAAAAGGATAAATTTTGACAAACATAACATGCATATTTTCCTCAATAGTAAATGAAATTTTATTAAAAAATTAATATGACATGGAAGTAGTGGAATAGAATAAAAATATTCTGTCATAGTATTTGGGTGAAAGCATATATAAATTACCATTTGAATTCATGATGAATACTTTGGAACAAAAACCATTAAATTAGGAATATTTTTCTTTTATTCAAATCCCAAAATCAGAAGGTGTTATTTTAAAGAATAGGTATAATTAAAACATGATTTATTATATATCATTTAGTACAAACCTCTTCATCCAAGAAATATCAAGAAAAAGATTATTCAATAATAATTTATCTATTTATTTCTTAAATAATTACATTTTATCATTCAACTATATTATTTTTCATTCATCTTCTCGGTGCGGAAATGTAATTTTCAATACCTTTCTTTATATAAAATTATTAAAAATAATAATTTTCAAATTTCAATCCATAATCAATATGAATAGTTGTCAATATTTTTTATATTAATTTTTTCTAAATTTTCGCTACTATATTTTTAAAATAAAAAATTCTTCAAATTTATTTGTAATTAAATTAAGCCATGTATATCTATTGTAATGTTCAAATAAGACATATACATAGTATTTCCCTCTAATACTTCTAGTTTTTCTTGGTCCAAATAAATACATGTGAACTAACTATAATTAATCATAAATTGAGACATCACTAATAGATTTAAAACTTTACATATGTTACAATAAAAATTGATAAGAGTCATTGCCTTTCGAACAATCAAACCTATGTTTTGGTAGATACAAAACAAAAATTTTCTTAGTCAGCAATGATATGTTTCTATGGTTAAAATATTCTAACCATCAATTCCATATCCATCATTGATCTATCATTTCACTAAGGAAAGCTAATTAATGGTTGTTAATGTATTTTAATTTCAAAGTGTAAACATTTTCATGTTGATAGAACAAAATAATAAATTTATACTTGGACCTATGTATTAAAAATTTATCATTCCAAAAGTTAACAAGGTAACCATAGTGACAAAAGTGTCTTATGCTTATAATTTTATACAAAGAATTGATATAAATAAAATATTTTATATATTTTTTTTTCAAGAATAAATATGTTACCAATTTTGATCCTCTATATTTGAGCATTATCCCAGAATGTTACCTTTCCACCTTTCATCATGATTATATTCTTGATGAAATATATGTTTTCATTCATGTTCCTAGAATTTTTATGATCCATCTACCAAATAATTTTATAATTGAAATTATCATTATTTTTATGAGAAAAAAATTGTATATTTTTAGAACCGCAACCGTTTTGAGTTTGGTATTATTAGAAAACAAAATTTTTAGGTAACCACATTTTTCATAAAATATTGATTTGTGAAAATATCATTTCCTTATAAAAATATTATTTATGAAATCCTTAGTATTATTATATATTCAATGAAAACATTTTCTTCCACTGACCACCCCATTTAAAATAAAATACAAAAAGGTGTACTTTTAGGGAAATTTAATTATTTCTAAAATAGGTTTTTATTAGTAAACCCCATTCAGTAAATATTACCATGTGGTCTAATTTGTTAATACATTTTTTAGAGGTATTCCATACTAGTGGTAAACATTGATAAAAGATTCTTTAAATTTTAAATTTCATATATTTTATTCATAAATAAATTTTTATCGTCATTAATATTAGTTTTATAACTATATTTTCAAAATTATTTATGTGAACTATTTTTCTCGGAAATAAATATTTTAAAATCTTATGAAATAGTGTCATTTTAATAAATATTTTAATCATTATATTTAAATTTTTATGAAATTTCATCATTCAATATATTTATTATTCAATCTACTATATAACGTTTTTCATTAGTATTATCAATATTTTTTTGAAATATATTATTATTCTTTTATAAATTTTTTTTTAAAAACTAGAAATATCATCATAAATAGGTAATATATAATATTTAAAATATGAGGAAAATCATCCATTAAAATATGTAGAACATTTCTCTCTATTATTTTTTGGAAAATTTTAATTTAATGATAAATGTGTATGGGATTAATTTTTTTATTCTTTAGACATTAATTTTTTTTACCATTGATACGTTATATAAAATACCATTGTTCAACTATCAAGAAATTTCATTATCTAAATAAATCTGTGAAGAATTACCACTGATAGAACTCCATGTGTCAAAATCATTCAAATCATTTTTAATTTTAGACTTATAGTACTTACTATAATTTTTATATTCTGTTTTCTCATTCCTTTCCTACTTTGTACATTTAGATCAGATATGTACATATTTTGTAAATTCATAGCATGTTACATCTGAATCTTTCTTTTACCCTTTATCCTTATAAACATTCTTATAATAAAATTCGAAATATTTATTTCTATATTTTTTAATCAATTTTCTAATATTATTATATAAATCATTCTCAGAATGTACTGATTTACTAGAATCGATATGAAAAAAATATTATATTCTTAAAATATTTCACAATATTCTTAGATGAATGATCTTTAGAAGGTACAATAGAAACTGTATCAATAGGAACACCACAATTTTTTATTTTAGATTTATTTTCATCACTTTTATGTATACCCTCATAATTCATGAGAGACCAAATTTAATAATCTATATATTAATTAATTATCTTCCTCATATCAACAACTGTTTTTCTCTTTTATTCACAATCATTAGGAATTTTGTAAATAATATTTTCAACTAAAATCCAATAATCAATTTATTTTTTCCTAAGGGATTCTAGACAATTTGTAATTGTCTTGAATCTTTGATAAATCATTTGAAATGAATCTCTTTGTATAAAATAAAAGTCTTGGTAGTAGGCTCTATGAATGGATCTTTTTGTTACAATAAAAATGGATATACCATAATGGGTAACTTCTGATTTACTCCAAATTATATTTGTGGCATTAAAAGATGATATATTACTATAGAAATTCCTTTTCATTAGGCATAATAATTTTTTTCAAACATTTTATTTGAAATTATATTCTTGGATCTCAACATTTGTAAAATATGAAACATCCTTATTATGAATATTGTACTTTCCTATAATATTAGAAAATTATCATCCCCAGTGTTGATCATAGAAGTCAAAATTTTGTCTCCCAAATATTCATAGTAATTCTCAAAAAAAAAAGGTGGTTGAATATGATTTATATTTTCAATATATTCAACATTAATTCCTACGATCATATCATAAATAGAAACACAATTCTATATATATGTTTTAGTCTAAAACTTTAAAAAAGATATTTATATCAGTAATTAAAAAACCTAGAATAATTAATGAATGAAAAAACTAATCAAGTATATATGTAGTGGAATCCTTATATGATACTAATTTTAGGATATTACGAGTATATTAGATGGATATACATATAATAGTGGTGAAATATATTTTAGAAAAGCCATTAAATCAGAAAATACAAAAAATATCTTAAAGTGAATTTTTCGGAATAAAACATAGTCTAATAATAAGAGTGAAGATCATAATCACAATAGATCTAATTAATATCAAGGTACATTATATCCTATTCATAGTTATACCTATAATAATAGAATATAATATTTAGTACAATAATTAAAAGTATAAAACATGCACATTGGAATAAGAACAAGTAAAAGATAATAAATACAATAGCATGTAACTTTAAGAATGAATTATAAGAAATATTAAATAGATATATCTCATTTTATATTTAGATTAAGTTAGTAATTAATCTTTACTAATGGGATATATATTCAAATACATACTTTCAATTAATTATTTAATTACTAGAGAAACCCTCGATACAATGATAGGAAAAGGTCAGTCCTCCATTCCCCAGAATTCCATGATAAGATGATCGGTGTCTGTCTTCCATGACCTAGAAGACCTTGATCCAATGGATTAGATCAACATTATGCTTATCCCTATAATCTATTTATCATAAAATTTATTTGATGATATTATAAAAGATAAATGTTATAAAAGAAACATCCTCACAAGGATTCTTTACAATGAGTAACTCTTTAAAGTATTACAAAGACTATGAAAGGATAATTTCACAATGAGATAACATTAGACTCATTGATATCTAAATTAAATCAGCTACAAACACTATAAATGAATTTTTATTTATAGGTGAAGATTTAGTTGTAATATTTCCACAAATGTTTCAATAGCCTCAGATAGTTAATTCTTGATAGATCATAATGATATTGTGTAAGTAAATGTTGAACATTGTTTTTTTTAATAAAAATACAGTTATAATTAAATTCATTATGATAGAAACAATTATATGTATTATTATTATAAAATTACTTAGTCTGAAAGGTATTTTTAACATTTTTCAATTTGATAATCATTATGAGGTTTCGTCTGATTTTTTATATACCAGAATCATTTTGTTAGTCATGAATTTTGCCTATATGGTAGGTAAGAATAATGATTACCTTATAGTATGATTAATAGTTGGTCCAATTAATCAGAGACATAACATATATAATAATTTGGTTAAATATTAACATGTTCATATTTGTAAACAATTAAATATTTATCTATTTGTTGGAAAAGATAACGTATTCAACTAAAAATTTACTAAAATACATAGGACATAAAATTTAAGAAAAACTATTTTTATAACTTTCATTTCATTTCTAAGTCTAAAGGAACAAGAAAGTAAGAACTAATACTTTTAACTCAATATTATATTACCTTGTGGTAATCATATTAGTTTTGGTTAACACATAAATATAGGCAGAATAGAATATGATATATTTGTGGACCATTTTGATATATTAGAATTTGAATTTATTTCATTAGGTATAAGAAAATTCATCTTGAGTACTCATTCTTTAAAGCATGATATAAGACTTTGGTAGAGATTTATTAAATTATGAAATTATAGTTTTCATGTAAGTATATTATACTTATTTTCTTATTATTGTTGGAAATTAATTCTTCCACTCTCGAAATATGTTCTTTAAACTAAAAATTTATCCGATTAACATAATTTTTTACACATTTAGAATCTTTTTTCATACCTAATGGTATTTTTTTTAACCTTCTCTTGATAACTAACCTTATTATGATAAGGAATAGCTATCACTACCCATAATTATTTGGGAAATACTCTTCTTCCATGTACATATTTTAACTTCACAATAATTTTATAATATTCAGAAACATAGTTCTCTATTATTAATTATTTCATTTAAATTTCATTTTTCTTATTATCAATAAAAAGATTTATTAACCCTATTTATGTTATTTGGTTTTAAGAATATTTTTGATAAAATTTAAAACCTTTATTTACCGAGCCTGTGTTGAAATTTAGAGGATTAATTTAATCAAAGGTGTAATTAATGTGACACCCAATGTTTTTTAGAAATAATACTATGTTTGATAGAATATACGATATAGAATGTCAATCCCAAAAGAACTATATAATATTATTATTTATATTTTACTCTAATAAAATAACCATCAAATTGTAATGTATAAAAATGATTAAAATATTTATGAAATATATATGTTTTTCCTTCCCAATATATATATATATTTATAAATTCTTTGTTAATAACTACCGCATTTTTAGTAAATTCATTTTATTCATTGAAAATAAGCTTTCATAAAAATGATTTTTATTATTATTTCTCTGAAAAAACATAATAATTATTTTTTTTAACTTTTATGAAAATTATTATATATAATTTAGATCATTTTAACTCATCATATCAAAATTAACCAAGAGTGAAATTTTTTAATTTTACTGAAATGACCGATTTTTCATTGAATAGTTAAATTTTTTATTTTTTAAACAAGATAAATTGTTGAAATGAAATAAAATAATTTAAATGTAACAACTCATTAATTATTTGGTAAAAATATAATTATGAAAAACATTATTTATTATAATGTAATTAATTTTATATGAATCAGTAATTATCCGGATTTTTGTGTAAGTTTATCTTTATGATTAAAAAAGCATTTTTCTAAAAAATATTTTTTAGTTTATAACCTTTATCATTTTAATTAATTAATATAACCCATAATAAGGTAATATTTAAATTAGATGTATATATTATGTATTTATTTATTTAAATTTAAATTTATATAATTATTATTGTGAGTCATAGCGTTTTTATAAGATCATCTATATCTTGAAAATTGCCTTTTCGTAAAGAATAACACTTCATCAAGTTTTTTTGTTATAATTTCTAATTTAATTCTAAAAAAATTAATTTTTTAGTCATGAAAAACGTATTAAATATTTTTTATTGTGAATTATATATTTATTAGAAAGGTGACTTTTATTTTTGTTCATTAAGAATAGTAATCGTAGTAACTATATGTTAGCATAATCAAGGTAATATATCTTAATTAGGGGTACTAATAATTGGATAAGGACAATAATGTAACCATTACACTTGGATTAATTTTATTTAATAATTATATTTTGTCCATAATCATCCAAAATTAAAATAATCTATCTTTTACATCCATGTGGCCATGATTTTGACACTTATAAAAAATTATTTAAAGAAAAGTAAAAAATGTTATTTTATTTGTTTTATTATCATTAAAATTTTAAAATGGTGTAAAAAAATGTATTTTTATTTGTAAATGTTTATTTTAATGATATATAAAATTTTAATATTTATATTAATTTCAAATTATTAGTGAAAAAATAATTACATTAAATGCATATGCAACACAAATGTTGTAAATATTTAATTAAAATGAAAATAAAATAAATGAATTTAAAAATATTATAAGTAATATAATTTGAATTAATTTTTATGTTAAAAAATAATATTATATAAATATAAAATTATAAAAAAGTTTCAAAGGTATTTATTTAAATTCTATATTTATGTGGATATTTTTAAAATCAAATTGAATTAATAGTGTCAAAAATTTCAAACATTATTAAAAAATATATTGTTTTAAATAAATTAATATTCATAAATTTCTATTTGGATTGGCCAATTTGAAATTTTTATAATATATAATAAGGCATCGTTATGATCAATTTTCTCATTTATGATAACTATATTGACCCAGAAATAGTTAAAACATTAAGAATGTAATAATTCCCCAAAAGCACTAATACTAGTTAAAAAAATATAAGGGTGATAAAATCACCAAAAATTGTCCACATTTTCTTGGATAAGAGCTTTTATCCTCTTAAGTTTCGTATATTTTAATACATTCATATTCGATCAATTTTAAAATTATAAATTAATTATATTAGTTTAACAAATTATTAAATACCAAGAGTAACCCATCCATCTCTTATAAATGGGAAACTAATCCCCTCTTTTATTCAAAATTAAAAACATTTTTACTTAAACCAAATATACCAAAATCCTTCCATATATCCCTCCCCATGTCTTGGATTCATTTTTTTAATTAAAAACAAACTAGGAAATATTTTTATGTAAACCATAATAGGTTCTCTGAAGAATATTTATAGTTCTTCGTCAAGTGATTTCATATTTTTTTATTTTTCATTCTACAAAAAATATTGTTCAACAATAATAAAATAATACCACCAGTTTATTTGATATACATAGATTTTATTTTGTGAATGGAAAAACCTATATCAATCTCTTTTTCTATCAAATGGAAAATGAAACCATCATTCATTTGTTTGGTGGACTAGCATCTCACGAACCTATGTAAATTGTTTTCCTTCACCTCCATTTAAATATGGTTATAATTTTTTAATTAATTTAAACATATTATATTAATTATTGATTTATCATTTTTATAATATAATATATCATTTACTTTCATTCATTTCCATTAACTAATATATAATAAAGTTGTTTATGCATACGTGTGGACTACCACCTCAATAAAGTGATGTGATTTATTCTTCCTCATCACATCAAATTGATGATATATATATTTATATATTAAAAAAATATGGTTAATATTATATATTTAAAATTTAAAATTTTAAACTAATACCTACCTTCTTTCCACAATGATTGTTAAAAAAGGGAATGTTACTCATGTGTATGTATGCCTTTCACTCTCCATGATTATAACATAGTCCACTTTCCATATACATTTGTAATGGTTGGTTTATAGAGTATAATTTTGGTATAAAATTATACTTTTTTTGTTACTATTTTCTTAAATATGATTTAATAAATAACTATATTAACATATTCAACATTCCAAAGTAATTTTTGACATATGAGCTGAATATCATTTAAATGTCTCATGTGAACATTATTGATTCAGTAATTGATTAATAATAATAATAATAAACATTTAAAATTCTCTTATTAAAGTAAATAAGTAAAATAATACTACTATTTTGGGAATACAATAAAATTATGGGATGATTTGGACTCATGGTAAGAGAGATTTTGTAAAAAATTCACTTTTAATGTTTCCTTTACAAAACATTTTCTTCCAAGTACATGTTCTTATAAATGTTTTAATAAATTTCTTATTTATTCCTTAATGGATGATAAATGAAATTTTTTAACATATTTGACTATCATTCAAAAAAATTATAAAATGAAACTTTTTATGGTTTTATGTAAGTGACACTTTACATTAAAACCCTCTATTTAAAAGTATTGAACTTTTATTTTTAAAATAATTCTCAAATGTATACAATCAGAAACAAAATTATAGATGTTTTTATATGGAAATAAATTAATATAACGGATATTTATATGACTGAATTTTCCTTAATTTAAATAATTCTACAATAAATCTTTAAATGTATTTTTTTATGAAATGTTTTGACACTATTTATAAAATAAAAATGGTTTGTTTTATATTACCATATAAACAAGTAAATACTTTTTCTGACCAATATAATTTTTAATTGATATTTGGATTCTTTTAGAACAATTCATGGTCCATTCAATTAAATACCATGTTTCCCATTGTTATGAATAGTTTGTTATTGAAAATAATTTTTAAAAGGAATGAGTATTTCAATATATAAATATGTTTTGCACATGGGTTATAAAGATTTTTTCCGATGATCAATTATAAAAGATAAAATCATAAACAAACTAAATTCACTATAAGTAAATTGAAATTATAGATGATAATGGGTGAGCCAGATATAGTTTTTATGATTGGTGAAATCGATAGAGCTTATATGACATGTGAGCTTGATATAGATTTTACAATGGGTGTGCCCAAATATTTATCCAATGCATTGGGTAATGTATCCTTTCATTATTGATAAAAAATAATTAAGTTAATGGGGGAGAATTTTAAAACGTATTTTATAAACCTCTAGTTATTTTTGAAATGTGATATGAATATAATTCTCAGTCATTCCAAAAGTGTTTTAATTTTATTACTATAGATTTTAATGGTTATATTTATAAATAATCCATGTGATTATCATAGATAAATGATTCATTCAAACTCCTGTATAATATATCAATAAAGGTAAATATTTTATTGGTTGTTTTTACTTGACTAATTATTTTCTTATTTCAATTCCTTTTATAATCTTATTCTTCTCATTGCACAGTTCAAATTTTTTTTCATGGGGTGTAGTGATGGGTATGAAAAAAGAAGATATAATGTTGTAAAAAATAATGATTCTTCATGAAAATAAAATTTTTTATTTAAAATTTGTATATTTTAGGGAAATTGATACTTATTAAAATTATCATCATGGTAAAATATGTTTATTTGTGAATGAGTAATAACCAAATTCTCTAAAACTATAAATATTAATGATACATGTGTGTGTAAGAAAATGAATCCATGACTAAAAACTAAAGATCAAATAATATTTAAGGTTGGTTTCTATTATTAAAAAATTCATGTTATTTCCTTGACCAACCTTTTCACTTCCCTTATCTATTTTCCCTAAATCATGGAGCCACATTCCATGGAATTATCAACCCATTGATAATTGTTTAGGTATTTAATGAATAATAATATTTTGGCCCAAAATGTATTATAATAATTCTTAAAAATCTATTCCACTTTCAAGAGGTTCATGTCTTCTCAATATTATATCCCTCACAGGCATATCCCCCTTTCAATAGAGGTAGTCAAAGAAGTGTGGTATAAATTTAAATCCACGCCCTTCTCAAATATATTTCTTCTTATGTATTTATCTTTTATAAAATTAAATTAAGTATTCATAAAATGTTATCGTAATAATAATTATTATAATATTATTTTTTTATAATGATATTTTAATCATGAGATATTTTTTTATTTTTTATTAAGATAAATTAAATCATTAGTCATGTGTTTTGATGACTACCCCCTCCACAACGAACCATGTTTCATTTCCTTCACATTCTTATAAGGATGGAATTAAATGGAAATTTAAAACATTGTTTTATTATTTACGAAATATTTTTGAATATATTATGTCAAACCATCTTACTTCATTTTCTTATTAAATTTATAATAAAGCAATCATCCATGTGTGGATGTCGATGAACTCCTATATGGAATGATCGATTTCATTTTTTATTTTCAACACTACCACAAATTTATAGTAATGAAAATGGGTTTAATGGAGAACTATTATTTTTGTTAAATCATTAATGTTTATTAACGAAAAATTTGATAAACTATTAACAATATGAGAAATAAATATCCTTGGTAAATTCATACATCTAAAAGAGAATTATAATAAAAATAATTATTTTTTATATTATGTTATAATTTCATATAGGTTAACATATTATTATAATTACAACATATTACCACATATCATAATAATACAGCCTAAATAAGATCATTATTATTTTTTAATAATGATATTATAATAAAATCCATTTATTATCATCCATTAATTATACAATGCTCTTCTTGATGGCTTAACATCCTACTATAAAATTTTATAAATTATCATTATGGATTAATATCAGAATTTAATTTCTAGTAATATATTACATAAATATTTAAAAACATATATTTTTCTAGTATTATTATAATAATTTTCACTCAATCTTCAAGAAAATATATTTCGTCCGTTAAAAATTATCGAAATATGATCATCATGAAATTCATCCAAATTAATTGAAACCAAAACACAGATAAAATGATTAAAAATTTATAAAAAATAAAATATATTACCTTTAATGATCTTGGTGTCATGATAATTTGGAGATGAAATACTAAAAACACTATTATTATGAATCTAGTTCAAAGTGGTCATTATTAATCACGCCCAACATCAAAAATAGGAAATAAAGGGTTGATCTAATTGTAGATAATAATCCTAAATAATTATTATTAAAGTTTATATATACGATAATTTTCTAAAACAAGTAATTAAGATAATTAATTTTATTATATTGGTTGTTATATTTCGTTGTGACTAAGGAAGAATTAAGGTGAAGGTCTTCTGTCCTGATTTCCTTTATCAAGGAAATGTTTGGTTTATGAAAATATTTTAATATTTAAGGTTTATAAAATACCTATTTTATTTTTTATATAATGACTTATATATAATAATATTATTTTATGTTCAATTACAAGGCATACCATTATAGGGGTTTGATTAAAACGTTACCCAATACATAATTGTTTTATTGTTATCAACTTTGATTCTTTGAGACATAATAAATTTTATACCCCATGTTTTCTTTGTATGGTGTATTAAATTCCAATAGATATACATTTATCTTAAATTTTTTATTGGATTTAATAATAAAAATCACATTTTCAATCTTCAAATGTATATTGATTCAATTATTACCCCTATTTTATGTATTTTTTGTTAATCATCTTCCCTTAATTTATGTATAGCTATTTTATTTAATTTATTTAATATCATTTTGTTAAATTATACCCTATATGATATTATTAGTTATTTCAAAATAATTTTTTTGGACTTACAATTATTCCACATAACACATCTTTGAATATTTTTTACATTATGGAGTATTTTTCTTGTATGGTATATTAATATCTCAAATATCCTATCATAAAGTCATCATGTTTTATACTGATTGATTTACAAAATTCATAGTTTCTAGAACCCTTAGAATCTAATATATGGTATGTTGTAACAATATTTAGTAAAATGAATTTTTAATATAAATATGAATTTTTTTATCTTCTTATACAGTCGTTTTTTCATATATGAGATTTCCAAGTATTATAATGGTTTATTTAATAATCAAATTATTTATTCTTCGATCCAAATTTCCTATAAAATTATTTTCCTTATTTTAAAGGATCTATTATTGGAGATTATTTTTAAAACTAAAGTTTTTTATATCTTTCAAATCACAATTTTTAAATTTACTTTAGAAGGTTTCATTTATGAATATATTTCATTCCATTATTTAATATATTATCCAAATGATCATTTTAGTTATTACCCCTTCTTTCCTTTTCATATTAAAAAAAATTATAAAATTTTGATTTACATTACAATATTTATTGTCTAATAAATATATATATATTTATAATTTTTGTTAATGAACTTCTCGTATCAAAAACTATTATTCACGATCACCTTTAGTGTGATATCATTTCAAGAATTCTTATGAAAAGATATTTTATTCTCTATCAACATTCTTATGATTTTCCAATATTGCACTAAGAACATGTTCCTTTTCAACCATACACCTTCCCTATTTGGATTTATTTTTTGATTTTTTTATATAAAATATATGACGAATCTCTACCTTTTTCTTTCCAAACCATCCATTGTGAAAATGGATATGTTTTCATGTAAATCTATTTACTTGGGAAATCTATATATTTCCTACCATTAAATAAAGGTTGTTATCCTAGATTCTACATAGTCGTTGTTTGGGGTAATTACTAAAAGCGTCTATTCCATTTACCTCTATTGTCTAAATATTATATTCTTAATGTTTATAAAATGGTATTTAAAAAAACGTTATTGATTTTAATTGGATAACGATTTGTTTTTTATGGTTTTATCATGTTAATGATTTCAATATGTGAATCTATTTAATATAGAACATGAGAACAATTTTCCACTAGGGGTTATTTTTTGTGATGAATGAAACCTATTTTCAATCCATGTGGTTGTATGATGTTTTTAAAAAACCCTTTTCCTTTCCATTGGTTTTTTTATATGAATAGAAATTGATTTCATATAGAACATGTATGTATGGTTGTATGATGGGTGTGTCGTATATCACCCTATAATGCATTTGTAAATATTTTATATCTCATGAGATGAAGTTTTATTGAGTAAATTTCATTTTCTAATTTTGGTGAGAGCATCTGTTAGATCTTATGAATGTAATCTACACTATAATAATATTTATTCCCTATTTATATAGTATCATTATTTACACTCCCATGGTTCATGATTATTGTATAATGTCACTATAGATAGTTGATTCATGAATGTGTTCATCATTCATGATTTATGATCTATTCCTTATTTGTTATATATTTCTTATATATACCAATTATACACATATTATCAAATTATTATCACTTATTACATTTGATTGTTATGAACTATGTTTATATTCAATCAGAATATGAGCTCCCCGATTTCTTATATCTCAATTTACCCTTTTTATAAAAATGAGTTTGATCTATTAGAATCCTATAATGATATCTAATATGGTTATCTTAGGGTTGAATGTTCACAATATTGGTAAAATATGTGTCATGTGTAACTAGTCATAAAATAAACTAAACTAAAATGATCTCCATGTTTTTTAGATTATTATGATATTTAATACTAATAATAATATTTTTATGTTTTTCTTGGATCAGCTCACTTGGTATCAATTTTTATTTGTAAAGGTATTTTTTTCACCAACCCTGATAGTGAATGTATTGGGCACCTAAGAATTTGTTTTTCAAAATATTTCTCATAATTAAGAAAATGATATATACTCAATTATTAGTTTAGGGATACACAATTAGTTATTATTCAATGGCCCATATCTGATTTCATGATTCAGAGTGTCTTATAGGATATTATTATTATTATTATTATCATCATCATCATATACATATATTTTAAAAATCGTGTATATTTTAATATCATTTATTAAATAAAAAACATCATATTTAATGAAATGATATTCGAAATATCATTTTAATATTTTTCAGAATCTTAGCATGTATATACTCTACAATATTTATCGAACCTCAAGTAATAAATTTTTATTACAAAAATAAATATATTTATATTATGCATTAAATAAATAAATAAATATTATATTCACTTAAGAGAAAAAAATGTTTTTTATGTGTCAACTCATATACTTTTCAAACTGAAACAACTATTTATTAAATTTATGAGATCAACATAATCTGAATGACTAATATTCCTTCATATAGAGGAAGATATTTATTTTAATAAAAATTTAAAATATAATTTAACAAATATTTTTGGTACACATAGTGTGTTACCCCCAATATCTATATATCAGTGGAATTTGGTTTTCTTTCATAAATAATATAACTTGCACCTAGAAATATGCCATGTAACCCATGGAGAATGATGTTGATGTCAGATTGATTACAAATACATATCAATATTCAATATATATTAGAATCACATTGTATCGATATATTATCATGTATGATTCACACTTGTTTCATCATCCTATAAGCTTGGATATCATAATTTAAGTCTCCTAAAAAAATTATTTTATAAATTGATAAAGGAACAAAAATAATTAAATAATTCTATTTTAGTAAAACAATATATGATATAATATTCCAGACTAGTAAGTGAAAATTCTTTTCATGAATTAATAAATCATTGTCATATCACTTAAAAATTACATAATGTATCTTAATTAACTATCAAAATATATCATATATGTATTCAATAATTCATAAAATCATGCAATAAATGATATTCGTTGACTATAATAAAATGTATAATAATAAATACACATGTATACAGATAATATTATAAAATTATTCATAAATGTGTGGAATTTCTATGAATGGGTACCTCTTTATAACCTCCCACATTTTATATTAACATGTGTGAAATTTTATGAAAAGAACAATTATTTGAGTACGAGCATCAATAACTTGATAATATATTTTTATATGACTCCAACTAGATAAATTTATCCAAACTATATGATATATTTAAAAATATTATACTATAATTTCATGTTTATCATAATAGTGAAGATCTTGTATAACCATTCAATGAAACAAAAATTGTACTTAAGTTATTACAATGATGTTAATAAAAATAACATATATCATGTAATAAGAAAGTTATTAATATTAAATTATTTTAATATATATTAAATCCAAATTAAAAAAGATAATTTGTTCTAACAAACAAAATCAAATATGTGGAACGTATATAAGAGAATTATTTTTTCAAACTAATATCTATCGAGGAAAAGAACCATTTGTTTTTCTAATTCCTCATAATGATCTTTGACATCTACAGGTTATATTGCCCTCCAAATGCCCAACAAAATTCCATAAATATCACATATATATATATATGTTATAGATCAATATCTAAACATGAAATTTGATCTAATATGATTTATGTTCATAATTTACAATTCATTATAAACATTTAGAAACATATAATTATGTTGTATAGAAGGTTAAATAAAAATGTTTAATCCCTCATCTATTTAATTCCATTATGAAATGTAATTCTCAATGTATATTTCATTTTATTTTGGATGGCTATTTAAATCATTCAACATAATTATTCCATTATTAATATAATATAAAATTCATCTACCATCTTTAAATGGTGTACTTTAAGAACAATGTATAAGATATTACCTTGGATAATTTCTTATCCAATGGAATGTGCACTCTAATATATTATATATATAAATGAATCTTTTAAAATAATCACCTATATTTTTATCTATCAATTTTTATCTATCTATAAATGGTGAATGTGGTTTATATTTTTATAACATATTTTTATAGATTCTAAAAGTCTCTTATATAGATTTATTATTTACATATTTTCCAAGAATCCAACACTTTTTTATTATATTAAATTTAATTATCTTTATTGTTATAACCCTATCTATACTAACATGTATATTCATATTTAGTTTTAAAATTAAATTGTTCAAAATATTACGCATCCCTTCCCATTATTATTTTACTCTACATATTTTAATTTACACATATTTCTATTTTATATTTGTTTATATAGTACATATTAGATTTTCATAATTTCTAATTTTTATTTTCTTTAAATTTATCCCATCGAAATTTAAAACCAATGAATGCATGTTTTACTACCTTAAAATAAATGACAAATTAATAAAAAAATTATTTTTCAGATTTGAAAGAACAATTCATTATAAATTGAGGGGTAATATAAATTTGTTATCATATATTGTTCCATCACAGTTCTGCGATAAAATTGATTAAAACATAAATATTTTTCATCAAATTTTATAGTTTGAATTAAAATTTTGTTGTTGTTCCCATTGGACATATAATGGCTAGGTTACTTAAATCCCCCTTCCTCCATCCATAAATTATATTGATGATTATTACATCCTAGATTGTATGTATTTGAGAATGGATTATTCAATAATTTCTTCCATCCTTAGTTATTAATATAACATAATTCCTCATATCGAATCAATTATGAATTTTACGATAACATAAAAATTCACAAATATTATAAAACTATCACCAATCAGAACTTTTTTATTTCACTACAATTCATTAAATTGTGTTTTAACACAAATATATTTCAATTTTTTAAAAAATATTTAATTTATCAATTGAATTTTTTCCCCATCACTTCATTGAAAAACATGTCTTCTCACTCTGATGTCTTTTCATGTGAGTTTATTTATGGTATATTTTTTTATGTTTTTTTGATTCTCAATTTTAATATGCCCATAATTTTCCCATACATCAAAATCATCCAATGTATTTTCAATTTCATTATATCCTCCATAAAATAATTACATTAGTATAGAATGTTGATATTGATAGTGTCATCATTTTTAGTGGAATTATCTAAATCACAACCATGCTTTATCCAAGGGCCTAGTCTTCCAAAATCACACTCTTTGTGTTTTATTTTGGATTTATTGTGACATGAGAGAGTTTCATAGTGTTATATATATATATGTGATAGTAGATTTTATGGCCATTTATACGGTCAACACACGATAATAGACAAAATATTATTGCCCATTTTTAACCAAACTAAAGTAATGGTCAATCTTTGTTCATTTTACTATAAGTTTTTTTAATATTGAAAATGATGTATTGGTTTTTTGGTGTTTATGACAACATAGAGAGTGAAGCAACAAGGGTGGTCATTTCATTGTGTATTTTACAATTTATGTTTCCCTTGTGGGAATATGGGATGTCTTCTATGTTGTAGTAGAGGGAGTTGCATCATTGGGATCTTTAAGGGTAGTCCTTATTGGAAATGATCTCCTTCAAACAACCAGATAGATGAGAATGGTTTTCTTTCAATGTATTAATTTGTAAAATTGGTTCCTTAAATAAACCTAATACTATGATTACTAGAACACGAGGACTTGGACATGTAGAGCATGTGTGTTCAAAGGGTAAACAATTAGTTGGGGTCCTCTATGTCACGATCTATGGTGTGGTTGGTCAAAATTGAAAGGGGGTTCCCCCTATATTTGAGTGGATGTTTTTGTGGATTTTGGGGGATATAAAATTTATTTTACCATCTCATGGTGATAGGAGTGGTTATGTTCAAAGATTTCATCAAACCCTTGGGAACCAGAAGAATATTAAATCCCACTATACCGTAAAAGATACCATACATGATTCCTCAATAAATACATTGTAATATTCTCTTTAGTTATTGTTTTTATCATTTATATGATTCCCTTGTCGACAATTATACTTCTCACTAACAATTACCTATTTTTATTGGGAGTTTACACAGCTTGGATCATTGGAATTAACTATATGATCTTGGTACTCTATTGCCCTCTTCTCTTAATCATTTATTATTCCTATTTCATAATTGTGGTTCCTTTTGGTGGAGTTACACTGTTTTTGGATGAGATTTGGGAATGAACTGATGATGGATTTATATTATTTGGTCCCAATTGTGTTTTTATATGGCATTCAATCCTTATTAATCTATTATTTCTCTGTAAATGTTGACAACAAAATTTAAGAAGAGGATTTTTTAATCACCCTTTTTTTGAAAGTGTAAAGTTATCATGATATGGGTTATTTTGTTTTGTTTTTGAATGATTAAAAATAATATAATAATATGTGAACTTTAGTAAAAATGAAATATTGAATCGTGATATTTTTTTCGTATGTGACACACATTATATTGATTTTTTTCCATTCAATTTTCATTTAGTTTGTTATATATTTGTTTTATTAATTTTTGTAGAATAACATGGTTTAAATGGTTTTAATTAGATAAAAACGCATTTCATGAATGATATAATTTTTAATGGAGGGGTAAATTTAAATTGATTACCATTATTCTGTAATATTGATGGAATGTGGAATTTATGCTTCAAGAATGTTTATGATTGATTGGTGAATATAATTATTTGGGGATCATGAAGCTCATTTATTTCACCCCAAAACCACTGCTCCCATTATCATCACTCTAAAATTTTCCAAGCTATATACTCTTCTAGGAATAGTAAATGCAATACTTTTATTCATGACCAAGTAAATGGAAAACAAATTAAGCGGTGAGCTCAAACACTCAATAAGAGTAAAATAATAACATATCATAAATTTTCATATGTGATCTATAACATGATATCATAATGAGAATGATAAAAACACTAAGAGAGTGGCGTAAATAAATAATATTTTAAAGACATGGACAATACAAAAATCATAACATCAGATCATTGAATCAATAATTAGTGTTAAAAGTATAAAACATGATATTATATGAATATTCAATTGAATAATACTTAGATCATCATTATCACATTCCAAGGATTACTCCATATGAAATTATCATATATAATTGATTAATTCTTAGTCCCTATAAATGTGTAGGTTTACTATCTAATCCCCTTAATAGATTCTCTGGAAAAATTAACATTACCCTATGCATTGGAGTTATTTTTTTCACCAATCATAATTTAAAATCAAACATATGTGTGCCAATTTATTTCATCCAACATATAATAAAACCCCTTCGATGTAAAATAGGGTTTATATAATCTTTATGTTGTTACCAAAAGAATTATTCATGATTTCTTTAATAAACATGACTTCATAATCCCATGTAAAATAAATGGTTTTCAAATGTCATTAATCATTATTCTAGGTAAATTACACTCGACGATAATGATAAATCGTATACTATTCTACCATATATGAAATTAATATATGACTTATATAACAATTTCCCCAATAAATTATTGTATTGGGAATCTTGGTGATCAATCATGTAATAGAATAAAAGTAATTCACATTGGAAAAGTATTAGAATTAGATCATCCCAATAAAAGTGGATGATTATTCAAGAAAAAAGAAGTGATAGATCACACCAAAGATGTAAAATAAAATTTCGTAATCAATTTAGAAAATATAAGATGGATGACATCGTTTGAATAATTCTCGTAATAATTAATTAAAAGGATATAAATAACACACATAGAAGCATTGGGAAAATTTATTTCAAAATAAAAAAATTCCTTGAAAACAGTAAAAATTAATATTTTATTAAACCTTGAGAATAAGAATTTATTTTTTAAATATTTATACTAGAATTATCTAAGAAAAAATTGAAGAAATAACAATGATACAGTCACATAGAATCATGTAAAATATATTCCATTAATTTTAAACTGGCCCAGATGGATAAATTTAAAATATTTCATTTTAAATTTATTTTTTAATTAAATCATGCTATTTAAAAATTACATTTTAAAAAAATAAAATGATGAAAATATGAATTATTTTGAAAAATTTCATTTGATGAATACATTTTTTATAACTAATCTCATGTAATTTGTTTAAATTCATTTTAAACATTTAAGTAAAGGACATATACTAAAAAGGATGTTAAATCATTTCCTTGATATTATATAAAGACAACTATGATGGTTTCTTAAAATATTTTAGAAAATATTTTTTAAAAATAAATCATGGATATGGAAGAAATATAGGCATATTGTTTTGTTCGGAATCATTCATTTAAGTGATATATTTTCAAAAGTGGTTTTGATCCTCAACAGGGAAAAATTTAAAATCAAGGGGTTATTTTCATAAAATATAATTTAATAAAACATTTTTTAACTTAAATAATATAAAAATATATAATTGTAAGATGAAGTTCAATATGAGAATACTAGCACAAGTGAAAAATAAATTGATACAAGAAACATTGTCTTATTGAGTAACAATTTCATCAAAAACCATGAAGGAAGATGACTTCAAAAAACCTCAAATACAAATAATAAATTTTATTTAATGACAAAAAATGAATTGGGAAGCATATAAACCATTTAAAATAAATTGTTACGTAATGAAAATGTTTTCAATATGTGGTGTGTTTGAGATATAAATCACTTAAAGATTTAAGAAATTCTAATAAAAGCACCATGAAATGAGTATAAATTAATGTTGAAGATAAAATAATAAAAATAATGAAAATATTTTATTTCTATATAATATATGTATTATATAAAAAATTGAAAATAAATTTTCTGCAAAAAATAACATTTATCTCAAAGAAATTTTTTTTATAGAACACTTACATGTGACTAAAAGAATTTGGAACATTAAATTAACATAGTGAATAATCATGATATGTTTTTTAAAATCATAGTAATAACCATATTAATCTATCACTATTTTACAATTGTCTACTTATCATAATTATTTTCTCATTTATTAAATCATTTCCACCCATATCAATTACATGAGGTGGTTTACTTGATTTTTTACATGATTCTATTGGCATGGCGACCATGGTAATGTTTGTTAAAGAATATATTTAGAAAATAAATAATATGAATATTGATTTAAATATAATGTTGATTTTTTTAAAATTACTATCGTTTGAGGTAAGGGAATATAAAATCTTTTGTAATGTGCAGGTAGTAATCCATACATAAAAATAGTTTTTTATTCTATTTTCCATAAGTCAGGAAATATGTGGAATGTAATATTATTTATAATTTATGAATCATAATTATGTTATAAATATTATATTATTCATTAAAATTAAATTTTCAACTATATTTTTTGGGTGGTCATGAAAAATATGAATTTTTTTCATCGAGGTGGTGATCCACAATAAAACATGATAATGTTATTATGATTTTATTGTTTTTGGGGGAAGACACAAAAATGGATATTCCATTAGTATATTAAAAAACCTAAATATATTTAATAGATATGTTATAATAATCTAATGGATAGTAGAGATTAATTTTTTTATAATAAATATAGAATATTAAATAATAGTTATGGAAGATGTGATACATTGGTCATGACATTGAACATTCACTTAAAATAATTATTGAAAATACATGAGTTCTATAATACACATATAGTCTTTCACTACACAAAAAATAGCCTTTAACAGCACTAAAAGAGGGATGTAAATTGCAGCGATGATAAAAGGGGGCCCCTTATCAGAAAAAATGTGAAGATCAAGGGGGTCCTTTATCTATGATAAAAGAATGAAAATAATATAACTAATTTTTACAGTAGCTCCATGGTCGGTGAGAGTGCAGGAAATGATTAGCACTGGGGGAAATTTGATTTCTACAGGTGTTGTTTGCTCGGTTGGTGCTAAGGATTCTATCGGACTGGACCCTTTGCCTCCACCTTTTCTATCTTTGAGTAACATGTTTGGAGGTTTGTATGATTGTTTCATGGACGAGGGGTTGGAGGAGGATAGTCATACTGGAGGGATTGATGTTGAGGAGGCTCCAGTGAGACAACCAATTGAAGTCTTGGAAGATGCACGCATTGGAGACATGGGACTTCCAGATAGTCAGCTGGTCGAAGTATGCAGAGAGACTGCAGGTGGGGTGGTTCCAGAGAGTAAGTTAGTGGAGATTACACTGGTTAGAGTCATGGGGCTTGATATTGTGTGTTTTATAGTGGAAGAAAACCACATTGTGGTCAGGAGCTCCAATAAGGTTGAAATAGATAAGAGTTTTGATCTTCATGTTGGTGTTGGTGTGAAGGAGGCTGATGCGGTTGTTGTGAAAAACGTGTTTCCACAGGGGAATACCTTCCTTTGATGGAGTTTAATACTCCAGATCTATGGAGGTACAAAAATGTTGGGGGTCCTGTCTCGGGATTAGGGGATAAAATTGGTAAATGAAAGGGGATCTCTAGGGGAGGTAAATAAAATGGGAGTGGCCAAGTTGGTCATTCTTTCAGCGAAGTTGTTCAAGGTGGGAAGTAGACAATTGATACAAGTGAGGGTCCTGTTTCGGCTACACCAAGAAGACGGAAAAGGAGAGATTATTCTTGTGTCCCATGACCGATGCAGACTAGGTCCACCTCTAAGGGGAATAATTAGGTGATCGTGGCTGTTAGGAAGGGCAGCTTGATCAAGGGGACATCACTAGACCAATCAGCACTGGAACAACTTAGGTGTTGGGTACAAAGTGTAATCTACTCAAGGTCACCAGAATGGTAATCGACTACGGCTATAGGTGAAGATGAATCTGGCATGGGATTGAGAGATTACTATTCTTTTAATAATGTGTAATTATGTGTGGCTGGGTTGCCTGAGTTTGTTTTTTCCTTGTTTGTGATTGTATTTGTACGGTTGGGCACCAGTTCCCATAAACCGGCATTTGATAATAAAAAAATTATTTTCATAATCGAACTCATTTATTAGCTATTATTAGCACTAATAAAGTCCCCCTTTATCATCTATATTTTTATCATCGATAAAGTCTTAACCACTTTTTTTTAATATAACTACACTCACATAAGAAAAAACATTCAATTCCCCTATAATTTAGAACAATTCTATTATTTCAAATAATGAAATATATATTTAATTAAAATTATCAATAATAAAATGTCCACCCATGTAATATATATAAAAGTCAGTGTTATTTACATTTCAAATATAATGTATTTTAATATTACATTTACAATTATACAACATACATTTTAATCATTTATATTTCATATTTTGACAATCGTGTTCCCTCTCAAAAATGTCCTCTCATGTTAGCAGATTCCAAAAAAATCATCTCAACCCTAGTAAAATATTTGACCTATATAAGAAAATAAATATTGTTCTAATAACACAATAAAGAAAAAATTAATCATTAATATGAAAGAACAAATTAATAAAAAGTCAACATTTAATAAAAATGAGAGATTATGAGTTATTCCAGTCACAACATACATCCTATTGATGTGGGGTTGGTCCCTACGTGTTACAAAAGTGTTATGGATCATTGTACTAAAATATAAAAACAATTCAAATGAGTTTTCTTATATTTGATTATGTCCCTTGTTCTTATAAATAATTGATGTCAATTTTAAATAAAGAAACATTTGATGTTGTACCATCCACACCTTGCGTCATATTTTAAGGAAGGTTATTTTGACCTATCACAAATTACTCATGGATTATTTTCCTAATGTATTAAACCAATATGAATGTGTTATCTTGGTTTTCAGAATCCCAGCTCTCTTTTTTTTCTAAAATGTAATTCCAATATGAAAACAAACATTTTGAGTCACACTAGTAAAATCATTAATTAGATTGATGGGAGAAGGCTTAATATATGTCACAAATGAATTCTAAATCATTATCCTAAATTCTCAAGGAAATAGATTTGTGTTTTCTTGGTTTACAGTGAGTGACTTGTTTTGACCTAAAATTTCATTTTTAAAATTATTACGAAAAATCTTAGTCATACAAGCTGAACCATGCATCAGATTTAAGTGATTTAGACTCATACAGGTAAAAAACTACTCATGTATCATTGACCTAAATTATCAAAATTATCCGAATGCATTTTCTCGGTATTCAGTATTTCACTATTTGGTTTTTAATTAAATTAATATCAATTTTTAATAAATAGAGACACTTTGAGTTATATAAGAACCATATTGTGTAATATTTAGGTGTTATTGATTACAACATTTCAAAAATTACTCGGGGATAATTTTCCTAAAGTACCAAAAAATATGAATGAGTTTTATCTGTTTTCAGTGTGTCAATTGTTGTTTTTACATCAATTAATTTCTATTTTAAATATACAGAGA
Source organism: Viscum album (assembly GCA_963277665.1). Lineage (NCBI taxonomy): Eukaryota > Viridiplantae > Streptophyta > Magnoliopsida > Santalales > Viscaceae > Viscum > Viscum album. The sequence continues at coordinate 34,256,551 of OY728159.1, forward strand.
CACACTTAGTTATACCAGAAACAGCATATGACATATTTAGGTGAGTCTTATTCCTACAGATCAAAAATGACCCATATAATTTTATATTTAAATATCAAATCAATACTTGTTAATTATCATGGATTTCAGTATGTCACTTGTTATTTTTAATTAAATTAACATCAATTTCAAATAAAAAGAGAGGTTGTGAGTGATACCAGCCACACTATGAGTTGTATTGAGGTGAGTCTAATTCATACACATAAAAATTGGCTATCTGATAATTTGCTTAAAATATAAAAACAATCTTAATGAATTTTCTTGGTTTTCAGTATTTCACTTGTTGTTTTTACTTATATTAATTTCAATTTGATATAAAAAGAGACTATTTGAGTTATACCAGCTACAGCATTCATTTTATTGAGGTGGGAATGATTCATAATTGTAAAAAATGGATAATAGACCATTTTCCTAAAATTTAAAAATAATATCAACGTGTTTGATTATTTTTTAGTTTGTCAATTGTTAATATTACTTAAATTGATGTAATTTTTAAATTAAAATAGACTCTTTGAGTTATAATGACCACACCATGTGTCATATTGAGAATAGGATTATTCATACATGTCAAAAATTAATAATAGATTGTTATGTTGAAATATCAAAACAATCAATATGATTTTTCTCAGTTTATATATTGTCACTTCTGTATTTTACTAAAATTTCATTTCTAACTAGAAACACGCATTTTTAGTCATACTGGTCATATCATGATCTGATATTAAATGATACAACTTCATACAAATAAAAAATGACATATAAATTTATATCATAAATTATCAAGATAATAAAATCATGATTTTTGGGTTTTTAGTAAGGGACACTATTTAAACTAAAAAATGAAATTTAAATTGATAATAGACACTTTTATTCATACCTATCACATCGTGCATCAGATTGAGGTGAGTATTACTCCTACATGTCCATAATGACTCATGGATTGTTGCCTTAAATTATAAAAACAATAAGAAGGAATTTTATGGGTTTTTAGTATGTCATCTACTGTTTTTAATTATTGTAATGTTAATTTTAAATAAATAGACACATTGATTTATACTAGAATGAATGTCAATCGTATTGAGGTGAGGATAATTCTTACACATTAAAAATGAACAATAGATCTATTTACAAAAATATTAAAACAATCTTAATGTGTTTGATTAGTTTTTAATATGTCACATTTTTTTAACTTAATGTAATGTCAATTTTTTTTTAAAAAATGAGACACTTTTAGTGAAAGAATCTAAAAAATGCATCTTATTGAGGTTTGGATGATTTATACACTTGAAAAATTACTAATATATCATTTTCATAAAATATCAAAATAATATGAAGGCATTTGTTCAGTTCATAGTATGTCACTTTTTGTTTTTACTTAAATTAATGACACTTTCAAATAAAAACGATGTACTTTTAGTAATACTGACCACATCGTGCATTGTATTGCGGTGTGGATATTCCAACACGTCCCCTCTGACTCAAATATCATTTTCATTAAATATAATAAATAATAATAATGCATATTGTTTTTTTTCTGTAGGTCACTTGTTTTTTTTACTTAAATTAATGTCAATTTGAAAAACAAATGAGACTCCTTCAGTTATATTAGCCACACCATGTGTGAAATCGAGGTTTTACTGATTCCTAAATGCCACAAATAACTAATAGATAATTTTTCTATAATATTAAAACAATCCAAATATGTTTTTTTATTTTTAGAATGTTAATTTTTATTTTTACTTAAATTAATGTCAGTTTTAAATAAAAATACTCACATAAAGATTTACAGGCCACACCATGTGTTGTATTGGGGTGAAGATGATTCCAAAACACAAAAAATGACTAATAGATCATTATTTAAATTATAAAATCAATCTGAATTTATTTCCCTAGTTTTTAGTATTCTAGAAACAATTTTTTTACTGAAATACAATTTCTAATTGGAAACAAACATTTCTAGTCACATCGGTGACATTGTGCACTAGTTTGATGTGAGGAAAATTCATTCACATAATAAATGACCTATGAATTTCATTTTTAAATTATCAAGAATATTGTTGTTTTTCTTCTAGGTTTTTAGTGAGTGACACATTCTGATCTAGAATGAAAATTTTAAACTGATAACGATCAATTTTAGTCAAAACTGTTACTCCATGTGTCAGATTAATTTGTGTTTGACTCCACCATATCAAAACTGATTCATTTATAATTTTCATAAAGTATCAAAAGAATAAAAATTCATTTAAATTGTTTTCAATATTTCACATGTTGTTTTAATTTAAATTACATTGAATTTTAAAAAAATTGAGACATATTGAGATATACCAATAAGAATATGCATCATATTATATTTTAGATTATTCATACTCCTGAAAAATTATTCACAAATCATTTTTGTTAAATATGAAAACAATTTGAATGAATTTTAATGGTTTTAAAAATGTCATAGTTTAATTTAACTAAAATCAATGTCAATTTTAATCAAAATAGACACTTTGACTAATAGTGAAAAAACCATTAATTATATCAAATTATAGATGATCTTTATGCATCCAATATGACTAATAGATCATTTTTCTAGTATATCTGAAAAATCCAAATTGGGTTCTCTATTTTTAGTATGTTACTTGTGGTTTTCACTTAAAATAATGTATATTTGGAATAAAAGGAGACATTTAGTGTAATATCGTCCATACATTGAATTTAATTAAGGATATGATAGTTTCTACACATGATAAATGACTAATATATCATTTTCCTAAAATATAAAAACATTCTGAATGCATTTCCAAAGTTTTCAGTATGTCACGTGAAATTTTTACATAAATTAATGTCAATTTTAAATAGAAAGAGACACTATGAGTTATTCTGGATACACCTTATGCCATATTATTGTTCAAGTTTTCATTCACCTCACAAATGACTAATAGTTCAATAACCTAAAATATTAAATCAATTCGAAGGCGTTTTTATTGATTTTAGTATGTCAGTTACATTTTTTACTTTAATTAATGTTTATTTTAAATAAAAAAAATACACTTTGAGTTATACTATCCAAATTTTTTTTTAGGTTTGGATAATTCATATATGTTAAAAGCGACTAATATGTTATTTTACTAAAATATTAAAACAATATGAATTTATTTTCTTGATTTTCATTATGCTTGTTATGGTTTTTTTTACTAAAATGTCATTTCTAAATAGAAACACATATTATGAGTTATATCAGTCTGATTGTGCGTTTGATTCATGTTGGACAACTTCATTCAAATAAAAAATTACATATGAATCTTTTCATAAATTAGAAAGACAATCAGAGAATTTTATATTGGTTTTTAGTTAGTGACACATTTTGAATTAGAATATATATTTTAAATAGATTGCATAATATTTTAGTCATAACAACCACATTGTGCATCATATGGAGGTGTTTTGACTCATACACATTTGAATTGACTGAAGGATCAATTTACTATGGTATCCAAACTATTAAAATGTGTTTTCTCTGTTTTCAGTTTGTCACTTGTTGTTTTTACTTATATTACTGTAAACTTTTAAAAAAGACAGATATTGAGTGATACCATCCCAGCTCTATTTTTTATTTTGGAAGGAATGATTCTTACAAGACAGAAATTATTAATATCTATTTTTCAAAAAATATGAAAAAAATCAAGGTTTTTTCTTAGTTCTCAAAATTTCTCTTATTTTTCATACATAAATTAATGTCAATTTGAAATAAAAAGGGAATTTTACATCATACTAGCCACACCATGCATCGTATTGAGGTGAGGATAATTTATATATTTTAAAATTGACTAAAATAACATTATCCTAAAAAATATATGAATGTGTTTTCTCAATTTTCAATACGTCACATTTTCTTGATAGTGAAATTTATGTCTATTTTAAATAAAAGGAGTCATTTTGAGTGATACTGGACACAACGTGCATTAAATTGTTGTGTGGATGATTCATACACATCAAAAATGACTAATTTATCATTGTCCTAAAATATAAAAATAATATGAATATTTTTTTCAGGGTTTTTAATATACCAATTATTATATTTACAAAAAAAATTAATGTAAATTTCAAATAAAACTAGATATTTTGAGTCACACTAGACACTTGGTGCAATTTATTGCGGTTTAGTTGATTTTAAGAGGTATAAAATGACTAATAGATCAATTTCCTAAAATTTCTAAATAGTCTTAATATGTTTTCTCAGTTTTCAGTATGTCACTTGTTTCTTATAATTAAATTCATGTCAATTTTAAATAAAATGATAGTCTTTGTGTGATGCATGACACACCATACACTGTATTGAGGTACGGCTAATTATAGACTTCACAAATTACTAAAATACTATTTTCCTAAAATACAAAAACAATCTTATTTTTTTTCTAATTTTTAGTATGTCAATATTTGTTTTTAAATAAATTTATTTTAATTTAATAAAACGAGGCAATTTTAGTCGTACCAGTGATGCCGTACATTATCATGCATTCCATTTTATTTTTTTATTTCATATGAAAATAATAATTTGATGAAATTTATCTCTTTCATTCATGTTCCCTTCACTACCATTGAAGGAAATGGATAAATGACGACAATGCGGGTAAAGTAATGTTTTGAGGTAGAATAATTATGTTGAAGACATTGTGTCAACGAGTAGAAAAAAATTTAATTTATATTTTTTTAATATAGTTTAAAATAGATAATATTATTAGGATATTCATATTATATTAAAAAAACATTACCTTCTCATTGAATTCTGGTTTGCAGCCTTTTTGTCATATCTCTAACAAGCATGAGCATCTTTGAACGAACTTCCATGAATCAAAAAAATCAATCCACTTTTATAAGAAAAAAAATCATAGGTCATTAATAGAAAATTGAAGAAAATTATCAATAAATGTTAAACAATCAACTAATTATAGTGAAGTCACATCTTCATGGAATTTTTGTACATTATGTTATTATGTATGATGCCCATTCCTTTCAGAGAAAATCTGTATCATCTTGTGAATATGAGTATTTTCACCAGTAACAGACGTACTAGAAAAATATAAATATAAAATTGATTAATAAAAATTATATATTTAATAATAATTAACTTCGAAAAATATAATTCAGTGATTCTATTTTATTCATGGAATGTGACCTCTCTCATTAATTTACAAACATAATAACCTCACTTATTATTATTAGAATATTTCAGAAACTATATAAAAATATTATTAGAATAAATAAATTTTTTATAAGTTTTTTTATATTGAAATATTATTATATAAATATCATAATACTTATCATGTCATAGAACATTCCTTCATTCGTATCTTTATCCCCTTGCCTCATTCCATCTTTTTCAAAATATTGATGCATCGCCATATCATAATAGAATCCTCATTGAAATATAATAATAATTATATACCTTTATGTTTAGTTATAAACATATAGAATTTTTTTATTAAAAAATAAGAAAATCCATTACTTGTGAATGGTATGTAGGATATCCATGCATTAAATCCTCCAAATAAATCTTTAGAGTTTTCAAATTTACCGCAATGAGCATTAAATGCTGCCTAAAATCAAAAAAATAATATGTAATGACATAAATTAAAATATATTTGATATTATTCAATTATAGTGTATTACCCTTGAATCATTGGAATTAAATAGATTCTGTCATCTGAAATTTTTGTAAAAAATGATTTGTTCAGACCTTCCACTATATTATCCTTTTTCTCTAACTATTTCTTTTTGTTCTGTAGAGTAGATGTGAGGACTAATGAATCTGAATTTTTTTGATGGGAAATTCCCTCTAATTTATTTCCCATATATTCATCTACAAAAAATATGAAATTTATTTAGACATTATTAATATAGTATATCCACTTTTGGAAAATGAAATAATGAAATAAGACCTCATGTATACATTTACAACTGAGACACATGGCCAATCATAGTCGAGGAATTGACTTAAACTATAAAAACCAATGAAGTGTTGACCATTCTATCCATACATATTTTATTCAAAATAAAATACATGATTATGACCATATTTTAACTACTTGTCCACATGAAGATTCAGTGATAGTAAATTCGGATATAGAACAGGAGGTGTAATAGTGATTTCGATATATCTTTTTGATTAGTTGGTCAAGCCATTCGATGTATTTGTGGCTGTTTTCATTTCATACAATTCCAATTTTCTATTTTAATAACAATTATTGGTTCATTCTTTTTTCGTTAATTGTTAATGTTTTATCATTTGATTTAAGTTATAAATGAATACATCAATGTAATCAATGTTTTCAATAAGATTTTATGGCCATGTTGTCACGACCCGACCTCGGGGCCCCTGTCGTGACTACCCAAAGCCCGCCTTCTATAGGCCAGGGGCTGGCGACTAGCACCTATGGCGTAAATCACAATAATAAGGGGAAGGCATTTCCTTTATAATGTAAACAAAAACCACAGATTAAGCTAGCAGTAGTAAACACTAAGTAAACTAGGTACAATAGTAAGTGCGGAAAGTAAATGGGCTAGAATACAAACCCAATTTGGAAGTAAAGTAAAAATGGAATGAAAGTAAAACAACTGAATAGTAAAGAAGCAACGTCGAGCCGTCCACTGGATTTCCCACCTGAAGGGTGGGTACAGATAGTCTCCTCAGCTCCACGGGTCCAGCCGTCTGCTCCGTGTACGTCCTGCCCAGTGGTCCACCTCCATGTAACGACTTGCTCCACAAGCCTCAACCACGATCAGCTCTATCGGTCATCTGAATCCAACAAAACGTAGTGCGGGAATAGTGCATATAGGGGTGAGTATACACTACTCAGTAGGGACCCCGAGACCCCCGAAGGTCTCCCAGAATCCACAAACAATAATCCAACAAGGAAAGATACAATCACAAAGTAACAACCAACACTACTTAGGTATATGCCCATACATATACCTAAGTCATCAATTCCAGTTCGACTCCAACATTCGAGACCATGTTCGTTCACGTCCACACAGGATAGTACAACCCAATCCACATAGGAAGGCACAACCCAATCCACATAGAAAAACAAGTCAATCATATTGAAGATAATGATTGAAAGTCAAGACTCAGCTCACACCGGTATACTTCATCGTAAGGTGATAGAGATGATCAGATGTAGCCACCTATTCATCTAAGTTGGGACCCACGTAGGACACTAAACCAACTAAGACGTTAGACCCATGTAGGATACAAGACCAGTTACTCTGCCGGACCCACGTAGGATACAGGTACAGAGTCAAACACTGTCGGACCCTCATAGGATACAAGAATAGTAGTACTGACGGACCCACGTATGATACAAGAACAGTAGTCATCGCCTTCAAACCCAAGGAGTATTTCAGTACGGTCGTCGTCACTACAGAATCCACTGATGATTTCAGTGCAGTCATCGTCGCTTCTGATCCCACAGAGGATTTCAGTGAAGTCGTCATCATCGTCGCAGTCGCAGCCAGCTCTAGGGTTACCGCACAAAACATTCTCGATTTTGGGAGGGTCCACTCCACGATCCAAGGTGATTCAATAAATCAACTAAAATGTTGTCCAATTTTGATGTATCCAAAAGTTCTGCCTCGACAAAAGAAACTCATCACGATAGACGGCGCGTCAATCGGACACCCGGTCTATGACTTATTGGCTTTTTTGTTTCAGGGACCCTGATGGGTTTTAAGTCAAAAACTACACGACTATACTCCAACTGCATCCAAACCTCGAGCGTAGTATGAAAAAAGGTCCTTCTCACTAAGAGGAATCCAACAAAGTCAATGAAACGTCAATCAGACGTCCGAAGATCATGTTATAAGTGTTTCCACTCTGAGGGCCCGGTAGGTTTTTGTGTTCGATCCAACCCGGTCATACCCAAAGTTCTCTGAATCCTTGATTGTAAAATACTGAAACGATAGCCTTGATCCAATGATCTCTTCACAACTGACAGTGCGTTAATCGGAGGTCTGTAGCCAATGTTACGGGCATTTAAACGAACCTGTCCGGTTTTATGGGATTTAGGGCCCGTACCGACCCGGCCCAAGACCCCCGGGGTCGAACAGAACCGGGTCGATCCGACCCGGGTCTGGGTCCTACCCACTACGGTGCGGCCTGGCCCACTTAGCTCGACTCGGCCCGGCGAGGGTGGCCCGACCCGGCGCGGGTTTCCCCACCCGGCGTGGGCGGCCCAGCCCAGTGCGCCCGGTTGTGCCAACGCATCCGGTCCAGGCCGTCACGGGTACCACGTGCCGCATGAGCATGGAAGGGGTGGAACCGCCATCCCCTTCGAATGGATGGCGGACCCGCGGGTGGTTCGCCCTGCTACGGTGACTGGTGGTCAAACCCCCTGTCTTTCTGGATCTGGCTGACCGTAACGGCCGACCAGCGCACCATGCGGGACTGGTTGGTCCCTCCCTCCAGAGCACAGGCGGCCGTCAGCTCCATATACCCTCCCTTGATCCGTAGTGGCCAATGGTCATGGCCTTGTAGCGACCAGGGCTGCACGACGGCACCGCGCCACTCCGCCACGGCCCCGCTCTCGCTACGGCCTCCTCATGGTTCTCTGGCCTGGCGCGACAGCACGTTGCCCCTTTTCCGCGGCCCGACTCCTACCTCGGCTTCTGTTGGACTCAATGGTGCGGCACACTCATGCCACGCTTCTTCGCCACATTTCTCTTTGTTTCTGTGAGGTGCAGTTTCACCGCGTTGCTTTCGTTCGAGCCGCAACGAATTCGATAACAAAGGGGGAGGAGGATCAGCCGTGTTCGGGCGGTCCGACCTCCCCCCATTAAAATGATAAAATGTTTCTCAAAGAAAAATACCATGAACGACAAATAATAATACTGAAAAAATAAACACCTACCTCAAGGAGTTATCAAACAAAGGTCATCGCAGAAAAACAGCGTTGCGGAAGACAGCGTCGCGGAAGTCGTCGTCGCGAAGGACGGCGTCACAGAAGATGGCGTTGCAGAATGAGGCTCCATATACATCGTCGGTGCATGCATGATGAAGGATGTGACGTCCCCCCTCTCTTTATCACGGAATGGAGATCAAGAAGCGTGTCAGTTTTCATCACGTTCATTGATGAGGATGGAGATTTTCTTCAGAGGGCAAGAGTTCTCTTCTTTGTTCAACACAACAAATGCGCCAAAAATAAAATAAGACATTGTATTATTTTATTCACACAAACACATGTCAACATGAATTTTAAATTCAAAAAGATCTCATTCAATTAATTAAATTAATTGAAGATCCTTTAACAGTCCAATTAATTGTGGGAGTTGACTTGTCAATTAAAAGGGGGTACGGGTGTGTTAAACAAATAAATGCACGAGGGAGGTTTTAATGGATTTGAAGTTTTGGGGATCATGTGGGCCCAACCTCACTATTATCCTACCAATTTGAGCTGGGATGTAGTGGGTCCCACCTCAGCTTCCATGCATCGGTTATAACTTCTTAGAATAGAAATAAAAAATCGTGAACAAATTTTTATTTTACTCCTCAGTTAACCTATTTATTTAATAAACTCACCCAAGAAAACGCAAATCCAGAAAAGGTGTTCATAAGCAATTACTGGAACTATGATTCAATCAGTTCCCTCATATTTCGATTCCGAGCAATGGTTCAAAAGTTAGGAAAACCCGCTCATTCGATCACTGAACGTACCCGAGCTAAACTTCAGAAATTGATTTTGGGCACACCGGGACTCGGAATCAGGTGCCGTAAGAAACTGCGTATTCTTAAAATCCCCAAGAAAATTAAGAAAAAATTTCCCTTGAAATTTACTGGTCTTTACACATCTAATGAAAGTTCCAAATTATTTTTAGAACGTATTACTATAATCCTCTTAGAATTGGACTATATAGATCTTCACTCAGCTCATGGGCTACACTAATCAACACCCGCACATGACATGTTGGATGTGGTATATTTTTTATCATTTTATTTTAAATATTTAACATACTAGATCTCACATCAATAAAATTGGTGGGTGTGGCATCATATAAATGAAATTTATTATCATATTAATGAAAATCAGTGCAGGAAAGGAATTAGTGTCTATCTGATTCACATTTCATAATAAAATTTATTAGAACATTGATTACCATGAAAATGATATCACTTTTAGGGGAATGGGTACCCTCATTGGTGGTAGGGGTTGGGTGGTATATTCATACCATGGTTGTTCTGGAGTTTATTTTTCCCTTTTCCTCTCACTCATTAATATTCCCATCATATATCTCTTCCATTGGAATTATTTTTCATGGGTAGATATTCTTTCTCTCATCTATTTTATTATTCAAGTTGATCTTAAACTTTTCTGTTTTCTTCAAAATTAGTTTAGGGTGTTACCCAGAAACCCGTACATCTATCATGGCCATACTATTTTGGTCGATTCAAAATCACTGATAGTTTGTGTTCTTTTGAATAGTTGTTTCTTAAACATAGGACTAATTTGGATAGATAATATAGGAATATAAGTTATCATTATTATATAACATCGATTTATAGAAAACCAGATTTTTATTATGTAATACATACACATGTTTCTCAATGGTTTTGTGTGTTTTCATCTATGTGTATCGTATATTTATTTGCATGTCCCTCCATCTATAGCACAAGTTGGGGGATGTATGTGGTTTTAGATATCAAGTCATCATTCTTCATATAAATTGATGAACATTATTATGATGTTGTTTCATGTCACAAAAATGTATTACTATATATTTTAAATACAAACTAATTTTTTCAAGTAAAGTGTACCCCATCCTTGATTTTCGGTAGGGGTACACTATTTTCTCTGCTCTTTCCTTATTTTCAGTACTCATCTGTTGTTTCATAAATTAAAAATTTTCAATAAAATTAATGAATACATGTATATAAAACAACGTATTAATAAACAATATGTACCTCAAAACATATCGGAACGATGGCCATAAAATTCATACCACACATCACGGGTTATCAGTTTTCATAGATAACCACTTTATGGTAGTTTATTTTCACTTCAAAATAATTAAGATGATAAATTTTTTGAATTTTGTAAAATAATTTTTGAATCCATCCAACAAGTTTTAATCCATACATTTTATGGGATTTATATACTATATATACACTCTATAATTGATTATAAAGAGTAAGTTAATGTTTAATTATATAATTTTTTTTATTAAATAACGAAATGAAATAATATTTTATTTTAATATCTTTACAAATTAATGTCTTTAGCCCATGCATAATATGGATCCACGAATCTACATCAATCTGTATGCATAGCTGAGTAATGATTTCAATATGAGTGTTGAACATGACTTTTTGGGGTTAACATGATGACCCTAAACATTCCATTTGACCGCAAATTTGATGCCTTTGAATTTGACCATAATGATATTTGGAAACACAGTCAAACTAGATGCCTTTGAATTTGAGTATCATATTGTTCCTCATGAAAGAGAGAATTATCATGTGAAGAAGGTTTTTCCTCTACACTACGAGCAACAACGGGTTGAATGACCTATTATTCCTTAGGATTGGGGGCACTAGAACGTATAGAAGACATTATCTGTAGAAGTTGTTCAAAATTTCATTTAGATTTAATAAATGTAATAGAAAACCGATAATAACATGAGGTAACATGATTTATATTACAAAAAATTGTAAACAGACTATTCAACATTTTTTTTAATTGATAATGTATTCAACCCCCTATTGAAAATCCCTGTCGTTATATTTTTGTATCCTATGGGAGAAAAACTATGTCAACATTGGGAACATTGCTAATTTATTTTTATAGCCCAATGAAATGGTCAACGTCTACTGTATTATCATCTAATCCTTCATTAATTTTGTTTAATAACAAAAAATTTGACCACTATCGGTTTGCGGGATCTGGAATAAAAAATAATTGTACTTCCTAGGATACCATAAAAAATGCTTCTTCTTTCTACCCATCCTTATAGAAATCAACATTCATGAAACGTAATTCCTTTATTTTGAAATAACATCTATTATTATCTAACATGTATCTAATATTAGGCACTTAGGATGTTCTATAATCCAACTCAAATATTTGTTTGATGATTACATATTATAAAATATTTAAAAAAATAGGATTTATGTCCTTAGTACTAGAACCATGGATCACTTTATTCATTATTGTAACTCCAATATTATCTTTGGTATTGTCCTCTTCATGCTAATTTTTATAGATTGTATAACCATTAATTATATAACCATTATAAGATAATACGTACACACATGGTCCTCCAGCTATCCATCAAATTCATTCTGAAATTGAATATGTATTTTCATCTAAAACCTCAAAAATATGGTCCTAAAACCATCTTATAAAAAACTGATTATTTCGATTTGATTGAAATATTTTAGATCTTGATATAATCAAATGCCTAATAATTTCATTATGGTTTTCAACATGAGGTTTATCTTCCAAACTGTTATTCAAAACGTAATGGTGGGACTGATCTCAATTTTTAAAATTGATTTTGACAACATATCTTCAAAAAATTCCTCCACCCAAAAGCTGCCTAGTGTAATGAGATTTATATTGACCAATTATTTATTAATCTGATATGTATTAGTTACATAATTCCATGCCTTCCTCAATAATATAATGCTCCAAAATATCACCAATTGACTACTTCTATTTTTGAAATAGCCTTTTGAAATATTCATATACAATTCAATGTGGTAAATCCATGTATAGTGTATAAAACCATATAGTCATATATCTTTCACCATGTGAACCATCAAATAAACGATCATATTAATGTATTTTTTCAGGAAAAACAATTACAATTCAAATAATATGACTGAAATTTCACTATCTATAGGTTGAAATTTCGTAGGGTCTATAAAGTTTTAGCATATATCTTTGAAAAAGATGCAGTTCGTGGTTAATATATTATATAAATTTAAGGTAAAATTGAAACATAAATATATTGGCATTAGATCTTGTGTCAAACCATTCATGTCATGTGATTTCAAACCCTTTATGTTGAAATTACAAATTAACACGATGTTCTTGATATCCGATAAATACCCTCTGAATCCATTACATCATTCAAGATGTTGAAGAACTTATATCTATCATGCCTAGAACGACTGTAATAAACTGGATAATGAAATTTTTATTTTTCACCCTTCACCGGTGCCAAATATTCTTGTACTCCATTGTCAACCAAGTCAATTCTAGTCATAATTCAATATTTTGTTTTTCTATGTGCATTTTTCATTTAGTAGATGAAACTATCACATAAATATTTTTCATCATGCATATCATCATGAAAATTTCTAATCTATAGAATATTCTAGTATGGTAATTCAAAAATTAGCTGATCTATTTTTCTAATAAAATTACTAATTTTTTTTCAAAATTGGTTTAATAAATAATTTCCCTCATCATTTACTTTCTCAAATAGTTGATCACGTGTTAGTGGATATGGTGCTGTATATTATTCTTAACATCCATTTAATGATGTCATCCATGATTGGTACTTATTTATTTATTGAAGAAATTTCCATTATCATAGAAAAATTGTTTTGGATAAATGTTTATACCTAATTAAATTTTTATGTTGCTCATAGAAGGGAAATCCTTGAGTTCCTTTAATGCTATATCCTAAAAAATTTATATAAGAAGAAAAGTCATTTATATTCTCACAAAATAATAATATCAATGTGAAATTACCATACCTATAACAATTATACAACATAACACCTGAATCCCACAATAATTTGAAAATGTTGCTCAAGGAAGCCATATAAACATAAATATCATTACTATGTTTTTTGGCCCTAATATAAGGAAAGATAACATGATGTCTTTTAATTTCATGCACAACCATAGGGGCATGTTATAATATACCAACATAACCAGCCATGAATTGTGAGCGTTTATTTGAAAACCAAATGTAATCAATCAATCTATAGATTATGCAAGATAAAGGTTTCCCAGCAAGATTCCAAATTCAAGATACTCCTGATGAATTCACATACATTAGGGAGAGTCTCCTAGATGATTTAGTTTCCAATATTTATTTCTTGTGTATTCTATACCCAACCAATTTTCTTTATAGTCTCTTAAGTTGTATATGGTTCCCTAAACCATGAATTTATCATAATGTACCATACAACTATCATAGGTCCAAATTTATCTTTCTTGTATCGAGAATAACCACAGTGTAGGAATTTTTTAATTGATTAGTTTTCTTTGAAAAAAATTATATAGTAATTTTGGTGGGTTGTTTTACTTTTAATGATCATACCCATCGAGTGTAACATTCATTTGGCATAATATTTTCATCTTATGAGCTCATTATCATATAGGATCGTATCATTCAAGAGATCAAATAATTATATAAAACTAGAATTACTAAATCCATTTCCAAATTTAAAATTATATAGCTCTCGTAATGCTGAAAATGATTTATATTATTTGAAACCACCATATAATGGTTTCTTTGAATAACTCTATAAATTATCAAAAAATATCTACCCATCATGAATTTCATCTTCAATTTTCCCTGTCATTTCTTCAATACGATCTTCATAATCATTCACATATATAATCGAATCCTCAATATTTTCTTGATCATTATGCATACTTGTAATCATATTAGACAATCCATAAAACACAGTTTTATCCCATCCATAAGCTATTTTATATTTTTCCCCATGTTTATTCCATGATTTATAACATTGATCTATTCCATGACAGATTGAGTGTTCATCCTACTCCCCTATTCTGACTTGTATTTAATAAAATCATCCTAAAAATGAATAGAGGATTTGATAAGGGCCATATGCACGATAATATTCAATATTTGATAAAATCTTTCATTCCATCAACATACTCCTTGGACAAACTATTTACATCAATCCATTCATTATTCATAATTATCCTGGTGATTAAGTGATATAAATAATTAACAATATAAATATAAAGAAGGGGCCTTTCAAATGAGGGTTACTCAACAGTTTAATGAGAGTAATTATGTCATTTTGTTGCCCGTTACTCATCCTAGAAGAATCTATAACAAATTGTTTTGAAAACTATTTATAAAATAACAATTCAAATCCCATTAAAAAACCTTTACATAAATTATTATTTAAAATAACAAACACATTTTCAAATGAAACTAGTGTTAAATAAGCTTTCAATATATTCAATTCCAATTATAAAAGTCTATTGGCTGTGTTGAAAAACAATTGGCATGAAACCTAAGTCAATTCCATTTGTTTTAGTTCATTTTAAATTTATATAAAACAAAAAAAATTGTATGTTGAACACATATAATTTTTTAAGAATAATTTAAAAACACATGAATCATTTTAAAAGATCCACATAGGATGTTTCCCAAAGACATAAATACCAGGTGAGGAAATTTATGAAGGACAATTGAACAAAAATAACCATAATTTAATAATATATATATATATTTTAATACTATTTAGAAGTAGATAATTGATATATATTGAGATAAGTGTCTCTTGGCCATGATATTTTTGAACAGAAAGTCACATCACTTCAATGTGGTAAATCATCTTCCACCAAATTCATGAATTATGTACTACCTATGCTTGGTACATACCAAAAAATACATTAGAAATAGGGTTCTACTTCTTGTGTATATACATAAGGTCAATGTTAAATGAGTATATATACTCAAGCCTTCTCTGCTGTCAATGGTTCATTTAACATTGCGATTAAATATATTTCAAATAGTTTTTTAGTGTATTTGAAAAATTAATCACCCTGAATATTGTAAAAAAACACTTCATAGAAATAACCTTTATTAACAAATATAAGAAAGAATTTTGGATGTTTCTCTTTTTTTTCCTTAATTTTCCAGACCCATTAGAAACCACATGACTATCATGTATTGTAACTATTGAAATATTGACTTCTAATAGATCACAATATAAAACACACTCATTAATCAACTCGTTTATGGTTATGATTGGTGTTATCATCAATATCACATTAAGATTAAAGTAGGAAGTCCCATAAACATATAATAAAATAATCCATAACTCATTTTTTGTTATAGGATATTTTATCAAGGAGGTTAACCATATATATATTCATATCCTTAATTATTACATTATAAACTGAGAAGACAGATGGCTAATTCTAATGATTTGTTCTTATAGTTATGACTCTATACTAAAAATTACATTATTGAAAAATTATTAGGTTGGGATTTGAGTTGGGATTTACTCACTGGAGGTGTTTTCAGTATGGAATAGCATTAGACCTTCAAGGTGCAAAAAACATGCAAATTTTGATAGGAGATCAGGGTACTTCAGTTATATGAATTGTTGTACGTATCATAGTTTTTCATTATCTTCAACCAGAAATTTGTCTTAATGCCTAATCAGTAAGTGGGTAAAGTACATAAACATTTTCCACATGGTTAATGAAGTGGTCAGGATAACCCTTCATGAAAATATTCCTTATTATATTATTAATTGTTTTCCTATTTAATTCGTATATCCATTCCTTACCTTCTTCCTTATCCTTTTTCTCTACAGACCACTATTTTCACAAGTTTACCACTTTATATTTCTCATTATTCTACCACTCCAAATCTTGTGTAGAATCAATTTCTTTGGTTGAGGTTTTAGGAATAGTGGATTAAAGTATATTACAATCTGGGATAATCCATTTGGATGATAACTAATCATGATTATTATCGATGGATACAATAATATCTATAATATAATTCTCTAACATGGACATGAATGTTGATGATTATGGGTGATAATATGATGAGTTGTGGGTGAATGTATAGTGACACAATCTCAAAATAGAGGAATTAGTTCAGTACTACCCCTAGTGTGTACATCGATTCACAAGTTATGGTGCCTATCACTTCGTGTATCAAATTAATATTTGTGGAAAAATTTACCCACATAGAGTAAATTGATAACCAAAAATTAAAACATCCTAATAACTGACTTGAAATATTCATATTCCATATATTTTATAAAAAAAATCCTATATAATTGAATAAAAAATATAAAAGAAACACCAACATCACTCTATAAATACAGTCAAAAATAGTAAACCATATTCATATTTAAACAGGTGACAAAAAACTGTGAAACTGCAATGAAAAAACCAAAATAAAATTGAATGTGTTATATTCTATGATAGTATATCCAACCAAACATGGCCTCTATTGCCAAAATCTATGAACAAACAAACCAACCCCTTGCAAAAAAAAATCAATTGGTCCTTAAGCATCCAATTGGGAACCATGTAGTTATTGAACCAAAAATGTACTTATGGAATTACATGAATACCCAAAGTTGTAGATCATGAGGATTTGGGTTCACGTTGGGGGTCGATGCGCAGAGAATGGGGCCTTCGTTATGCGCATATCATCTACTTTCCAAAAATATCTGAATAACCTTCCATGGTTACCAGTACCATTCAACATATACTTTCAAATACATTAGGAAAAACAACAGTGTAACAATCCATAGATGATTCTTTATTCTATAGTACCATGCATTATTCATTATAAACATACAATCATTCCACTAAATTTTTAAACCACTGACTATGCTTCATCATTTCTTTCATCTCAAATTTAATTTTTAGTCTCTTCATCATCATCCACATAAATACTTCTCATATGACCATGATGATTCTCTTTATGAGATTTTCCCTTAGGGAATTGGTTTCTATAATGCCCACACATTCCACATATAAAACATATAATCATTGTTGATGTCGTAGCAATACTATTATCCTTGTCCATGGTGTTAACTGAACCTTTTCCATTGCACTTAATGACTTTTTGTCCTTCTTTTCCACACCCAAAGCATCTCCAAGTTCCTTTGAAACAATCTCCCTAATGCCTCTTCCCACATGACTTACATGAGGGAAATTGAACTTTGTTTCCTCTATGATAATAATGAAGCTCTATCTTTCTCTTATTATCTGAGTCAGGAAACTTACCAAAGTTGATATTATTGATCATATTATGAGATTGCTGATTAGGCATAATAACGATATTTGGACTTACAAATCTCATCTCATTTGGTTTCCCATGAATAATATCATTCCATTGTCCATTATATCCTCCATTATCGTGAATCTTCATGTTTCCATCCATTTTCTAAAACCCAAAAATAATAGTGTGAGAGGAAAAAATCATACTAGGGAAAAAAAATAATAAAGGGGGAGTACCTTCAACATATAACATCTTAGGTTAAATTCTATGATCGTTACAGTAGTTCTAGGACTATAACCTATACATATACTTATCCTTAGGGACATCCCTAGGCATACCTTAGAAATATCTCTAGGAATCTCACTAAAATTTTTAAATCCTAGTTTCCAAAGGATAACTAAACCATTCCTCTGATACCAAATGTAGAGTCCCGAAGCTTAACGTACATGGACATTACATTACTTTTGAGGAATACATAATACATAAAAAACACAGACACACAAGGACAGTAATAGTTTAGTGTCTTTGGAAACACATAATTTAATCTTCTAATCGTGGTGAAAGATCTTCAACTTCTCTCCTAATGATCTTCGTCTATTGTTTTCTTACCTAAAACCTTTCTTTATATCCTGGGGAAAAGAAAACATAAAAAGGGTGAGCTCAAATTCTCAGTAAGGGTAATTATAGGGAACATAAAACAATCCATAAACATTTGAATGCAAAAGATTGAACAAAAATATAAACATCAAAATCTTGAGCAACGACATAAATCTTGGAAGTACGTAAGTCATGTATCATAATGGAACATCAATCATGATAAAATATAATGGGATTAAAACATGTAATTTTGGGAACCATTCAGCACATGTTAGGATTTCTATAGCAGCCAAGGTATTGCTGCCAATACCATTTTACTGGACAAAGTCCCTTTCTAAATCTAGTTCACTCCTCGTTTTAGTCCTATAACACTAAACCAGATTAATTTACCATTCCAGCCATGTCTATCTCATGATATATAAATCTTTACACAATGAATTGGAGGGAGATATAGGTACAACCCATCTCATAATGAAATCATTATTACTTGTGCCACAAAATAAACATACATCATTAATATAATAACGCAACGAATAAATTGGGTTTCATAAAAATCATCCCATCATCATATAATCCTTATAAAAGAAATGGATATCATTTCATAATAAGAAAAGTGAAACCATGTAAATCATAGAGAAATTATACATGAAACATACACATATGAAATAATGTCATCATAGATGAAAAAATGCATTTGATAAAACACTTGAAATGTTTTTTTAGGAAAATATCCTTTCTTCTTCAAAATCAATTTCTTTTCACAAAATATCATGCAATTTTAAAAGAACGAGATTTTGTTGAAAATAGTCATGAACTATTTTCGAGGATGCTTCATGAAAATAAGTCTTTATAAAACCATAAAAAATCCTTTAATGAAGTATATGCTAAAAAACATTCTTCTCGTACTTTTGCCGGAAATTTCAAAAATGTACCTCGTAATGTAAACAAAATAAAGATTCATTACATACCATGTAGTAAAAGTCAAACTGGGTAAAAAGGACATTAAACATACATAATAACACTTTTATAAAACATCGACATGAATGATAATAATATCCCGAATAAATATTTAAAATAAAAAATCTCGGATAAGAATGAGATTGGAATAGTTATCCCTTTCCTTATGTCTGATGTTCTTCGTATGTATCCAAACCTCCTCTTCTTCGACGCAACTCCTTTAAGCTTTCTCTTAAGGAAGTATATTTGGACTATTGAGAAGACGAGAACATCCTGAATGTTATGTGGGAAGGGGAGATAATAAATGAGAAGGGGTTGGCCGATCTTCAAGGCTCAAAAGGGTGTGAAGAGATGAGGGACGGGGTGCCCTTTTTATAACGGAGAAGAGGGGAACCTTTGGAAAAACTCAAAATATTATTTTATTATAAAGTAATATTCGTGTTTTAATAGAATAAAATTGATTTATTTAGAATCTATGGTGGGTATGGATCTAAATCCCCTCATCTGATAGAATTTAGACAAGTTTATGTATCTATTTTATCCTTATCATTTAGATTTAACTTTAAGTTAAATAATTTTCCTTTTACCGTGTATTCTTGTTTTCTTACACTATAAGGTTAATAACCTTACTATAACAAGGCAAACGAACCCCAAGTTGTTTAGTATTAATATATATATCCTTATCTAAGTAATTTGTTCATACCTTATATTTTTAGGAACAAAATAACAATTAAAAATATAATATTTATTTTAAAAACTATTTTATGTAAATTTCGACACTATTTGGTAATTAATTTTTGTGAAAATCATAACATAATTATTATTTCTAAAAAAAGTTAATTAAATCAATACTAACATGTCATATTAAACTTTAAAATTAGTGTAATTCATTAAAAGTCTCAAATTACATTTATTTGGGTATTTATAACATCAATTATGTCAGTATTTCATTAATAAGATAATTACTACATCATCATTATGTCATAATTAAATTAAATTATTTAATGTCAAAAAATTATAAATAAAATAAAATTATGTAGGAAATCATATTTTCTTTCTAATTAATATTTATAGTTGAATTTATCTTATGTATAACCATACATTAAAAATGATTTAGTTATTAAACATTGATTTTAACTATTTTAACCCATCTTTAAATAAATGGCCTAATCTTATACAATTGGGCCTAAATTGTCATATTTTATTCCTAATGTTATTTTTGGTCTAATTACACTTATCCAATAGAATTAGGACATGTTTTAGTGTAATAATAATATCAGTTTTACCCTTAATTACACTATTTACTTTTAATCGTGGTAAAAAAAAGTAAACAGTTACAATTCACCAAAAATTATTTTCATCTCATTGAACCACATTTTAGTCCTTAATATTAACCGTGTCTCTCAGATTTTCAAAAATACCACTCACGGAAGCGGTAAAATTATGTTGTATATGAATTTATAAATTCTCCTAGGATGTGTGTAAAAGACGGTGAAAAGTTCAATAAAATTTTTATACATCTAAAATTATAATAAAATGACTCCAATGAATGACATTGAACCTATATAGGTATTATGTATCAATTTTTTCCGAAAATAAATTTAAATAAAATAAATAATTCTTTAAATAAAAAGTTGGTTTTTTAATAGTAACCCAGTGTTTTCACTATTCATCAAAAATTGAATGTTTTCAGAAAAAACCAAAAATTTACCCTAGGCTAATTTCAATATTCTGAATCCAAAAATGAAACCCATTTTGAAAAATAAAATTTAAAAAAGTTGGTATTACTATTAATAATGTCGAGTTCATAATAATATTATAATAACATCTCGTTTATTGAAATTCGCATACTATACACGCTATCGTGGATGGTCATGATTGCGTGTAATGCAAGCCAAGTTAAGTATGCATGTAGTGTAAGCTCCTTTTGGTGTAGCGTACAACACACGAAATCAATAAAAATAAATAGAATATTTTTCATAAAATCATGGGGTGTTACAGTCTTCATGGGAGGTGACTTTGGAAAACTGTAGACATTGATCAATTGTGATAATAAGTGTTATAGCTGGACCAACTATAATAACTGACAAAAACTATGCCTTATCATCTTAGTGATGGTCCATGTAAGAGAATGATCTTGTGTTGGGGAACCAGATTAAACAACAAATAGATAGATGTATAAATGTCTTCATAGGATAACAATAATACCCTTATAGACTAGATTTTATAATCCAATGAGAAGATTGAGAAGAAATATAATTGAAGAATTCTAAAATTATGAAAATCAATATAAAGGTATACATGAGTGAAAAAATATATACATGATTGGAAAACCATGTATGGTATTTCAAAAATTCTGATCCACATTAGAAGGTCCATGTATGGTATTTCTAAGAATTCTATTATTTCTTTAATTATAGAAGAATAGAATACTATATCATCAAAATATAGTGAAAACATGATTTGAACACTATAGAAAACATTACAGTGATTCATCATGTTTTTAGGTACCTAAATGACATTTTTAGTTTTTCTTGTAGTTTAATAAAATGAATAAATACATCTAATATTTCAAATACAAAAAAACCATGCAATTATTTTCTGAATTGTTTGATAAATATAATAACAAAAATTCTGGAATTTTGAATATCCTGAATTAAATAACTATAGAAAAATCATATAATATTAAGAAAAATATGTAAAAAGAATTTAGACACCTATTTATTATAATGAAATTTATATATATGTCTTTTCATTAAAAGATAATAATTTATATAATAATAATATCTTGATAGATCATGTTATAAATTAATAAATAATGAAAAATATAAATAGTTTAAGATAAAAATACATCTTCAAATAGATAACATGAATCATGTTCAGGTCAAAATGAGAATGTTCTTGAGAAAGAATTAGACATAATCATTGTTTAATAAAATATAGATATATTATTATCCTTCAGATGAAATATGAATTTTAAAATTCCAATCAATACAACTCATGTTATAATAACAATAAAAATAGGATGTAATTTTTTTTACTGAAAATAATAAAATGGTTTTAGATAATTAAAATCCTAATATAAAACATAATCAAATAATAAAAATAGATTCATGAACATTAATAATTAGTATGAAAGTAACTGAATTATTAGTAATAATTTATTTTTAAAATACATTGGAAATTAAATTATATAATTATAAATAATTATAAAACATAAATCATAATACAATTTCCTAAATATCTACATAAATGTGTCATGGAGTCAATGCACATATCATATTTTAATAGGTACGAAGAAGGTGTTGATATTAGAAGACTGATTAAGGGATTTCTCCATCACTGTTGCTATAGAAGGTACTTTCATCGTCCTAGAGAACCGTATTTATCAATGCATCATTTTAAAATGAACTATAACTCATGTTACAGCCTAGAAGGGTTCAATTTCAGAGCCTCTAGAGCTATGTAGGAAGTATTTTATTTCCCATATTTCTGTACCAAAAAATTATCAACCATGGAGCTTTGGATCAATAAATATTAATATAAGAACTCTCAGAATTAACGAATGGAATCTGAATATCATCCTCCATGTCATCTATGATTTCTATAATCATGTTTCGATCAAATATTTTTGTTTAATGTATGTTATATGAAACTCTAAATTCTTTTAATAAATTTCATCTACAATAGGTATACCAATCTATATGGATATGTCTATTGAAAATGTATGTTTTTTTTACTTTTCAAGAATATTTGTAGAAATTGATTTGAGTTTTTCTATGATTGATAAGGTATTTTTATCCAACCCAATGACGAAATCAAAAATTAAATTGTGTATGAAAACTTACACTATATTGTGATGTATCTTGTGTCATTGGACACTTGAGGTCCAAGTGTCGATCATTTATTATATGTGAGAAATGTAGGCTCAAGGTTAAAGATGAGATACATAATAGGAGAAAGGATTATAATAATGCTACCTAAGGGATTAATCTTCAATAAAATGTGCAATAAAATAAGGAGACTCATAATGGAAAACCCAATAAGATCTTATTTTCTACTAACAGTGAGACTCAGATTATCCAAAATATAGGAGAATATAGTAAAACCAAACATTGGATTTCATTCAGGCTACACTGATGGATACAAAATCCCCTAGTAAGATCTATATAACTTGGGATGATCTAGATGAAGAGGAATATGCATTTAAATCTAGCTTCTCCTTCATGAATTCCATTACTAGACCCTTATATGATGATAAATATGATGATGAATCTGTCAATAATTAATTAGATAATAATGAATAGCATAGGTTGAGGCTGATGAGAGGGTTAGAGAGAAAAAACATTCTGTTTATTCAAAAATAAAAAGTGGGAATATGGTGTTATATGTTGAGACATCAAGGAAGACCGAGAAAAATGGATCCCACACATATCAAGAGTTGAACCATAACACTCATGATAAAAAGGTATCATCAGGTCCTTTTAAATAAAATGTATTTATTTCAATTGAGGTTATTAAAGATAACACACATAGATCTCCAGTTCAAGATTCACCCATAGGTAAAATAGGGTCATGTGTAGACCACAATTCACATCATAATAAATAGGCTCCAACTACACATAACGTGTATGGCTCGGACATATTGGGTAACTACTCAGCATGTTTTATTTCTGTTAATGATAGGAAAATTGACAGCCCCCTAGATTGTTGAGATGTAACAACAAGCCAGCTGTTAAAGTGACTTGGATAATTCCCTCATGATCAGCTGACATGACAAACTAAGGATCCCATATCAATGGAATGTATTGATTTCAATAATCTTGTATCATCCCCAGAAAAGAAATTGAATGGATACACAAAAACAACCTCATAAGATGCTAGATGCAGTGTGTTCTTATTCAAGTAGTCACCCTTCTCACTCTCTAAATTATGAGGTAAATAGGATGTTATATATTCATAACACTTTTTATATCCTTACATAGGCTAGTAGTGATGAAAAAGGAAATAAATAATATAATTTGGTTGAAGATTAAGATGTGATGGAGAACGTAGATGAAGAACGGAATAAAAGTGACATCATGGCTAGAGCTGAAGAAAAGAATGGGGATGTAGTTGCTGAATGCTCTAATGATGATGATATCTCATGGATACAAGTCAAAACCTGATGAAGGTGATGAAAACCTCAAGGAAGAGGCAGACATCTCATGACTCATAGTAGGACCACCCTCTAAAAATTGAGTTTATGGTTGTTTGTGTTACTTTTTGGTTTTGTTTATATCACACAAACTTTTTCTTTTTTTCCTTTTTCAATAATAAGGAATTAGGCCTCATCCCCTTTAAAATAAATATATTATAATACAGTTTATTTTCTAATAATGATGAAATTTTTTAGAATATTGAAGAACAACGCTGTTTCAATTAAACTAGTTCAAAATAGTCATGATTTCTCACAACTATTTTTGAAAATATGTACGAAAAATATAATATACTTCTAGATAATTATTATAAATAAATTTTATAAAATTTCATATATATGTATATATAAATAAAATTATGAATTAGTGTATTAGATATATAAATCTATGTCAGGTTATTTTATTCATGATAGTTTTTGTTAACTTAATTTTTCCAATTGAGTTATGGTTATTCTCTTAAACTTATTTCATATAAGTTTTATAGTAATTTTATTGACTATATTTCTCATAATGTATATTAATAAAAAAATTCTTTATTTTATTTACAATTATTCATATTAAAATTTAATTTTCCACTATTATTGTCTCTCACCCTAAAATATTATATATTATAATCATTCTCTCTATTGGGAGAGAATGTGATTTTAATACAATGAATTTACCATTGATGAATCTATTCCCTAAAAATTATATCCTTATTATTAATAATTATAATCCTCTTTAGTGATGGTTTCCACTCATTTTCACTTTTTCCCTTTCCCACTAATGTTCTGTATTTTAATTGGAATCATAATTATTTTTTATCATGTAAAACTCTATATTTTATTTTACATATTTAAAAAAAGATTGTTATGTTTTTAATTTTTTTTGAAAAATATATATAAAAACATTAAAATTTTTTCCATACATTAAAATCAAATGTTTTATCTTGAACCCACATTTATTTTGATAATACAAATGTTTTTTCACGGATACATTATTAAATTTTCATTTTAAAATGCTAAATTTTTTTCATATTTTTTTCTTCATTATTTTGGAAATAACATATTAATTTGACCAATAAATTTTTGTTTTTAATAACATTAAAAATGTTTTCAAGAAATTATATTACATTTTCAATTGAATTTTTATTTTAATATTCAAATGATATACCCCAATGAAGATTTTGTTTCATGATATACCCCTTATTTTTTTATTACTATTTTTATATTTTATGAAGATTTAAATCATAGTTACAACAATCAAATTCTTGATTTCTTCTTGTGTGGCATCATATAAGGAATTTATATTTCAAGGGTATTTCCAATATTTTTCAATAACCCTACAATAATATTTTGTTAATGTAGATATTTAAAATTTAAAAACCATCAAAATGTTATTATTGATATCTTATGATCATGTGATTCCATTTATATACAAATAAATGTTTTGAAATTTCATATATTTATTATCTCTATTCAGGTGATTATTGACTATTAAGGTTTCTAGATTAGGTTTTAGAAGCCTATATATTTTTTATTGCAATAAAAATGGTTATTGAAAAAGGAAATTATATATTTCATCTTCATTTTTTCATATTATGAAGCAATTGGACTGAATTCGATTTGGTTAGGGCCTGATATTGATATCCCCTCAATGCATCAAATGAAATCATGACATAATCAAGCATGTGTATTTTTGTGTATCCTTACCCACAATAATAATTATTTCCTAGAAAAATGGCCTCAATTGAAATTTAATTATTTCAATGAATGTGTTGTAATGTATTAAGGAACAAATTACTTATCTTTCATTATGGATTTATTTACTAAGGGACCATTTATTCTTATGAACCAAATTGAGTTTATTAACAGACCAATGTGGATAACAATGGAGTCTTAATGAATTTTATGTGATGAATAATATGATGAAAAGAATATTCAATTTTTTACATGTAAAACATATTTGTAGAAAATATAAGGGAAATTCCATCAATGATGTTTTCTATAATTGAAATTTGGGCGTTGTGAATCAAGTTGATACTGAAATATGAAGAAATTATTTTAAATTATATGGGGGAATTTTTGAAGGTCATATATAATATATTAATGTAGGATTATAATTTTAAAATAAATATTATGTTATTCCTATCTTTTAGAAACTGGTAAATTATTTTATCAATGATTGAAAATTAAAATTGTGGGGTTGAAATTAATTTTAAGGGGTCTGGGGGAGATTTTAATACCCTAATATCATCAATTATATTTTCATTTAAAACCTAACATGTTCAATATCTTACATCACATGTAAATCCAAAACCAAAAAAATAATTGATTTCATAAAAAAAAGAAAATTTATTTGTTGAAATAAGTGATAAAAATAAATTTAATCAAATTATGATTTATATTTAGATATTAAAATATTATTTATTTATTAATAGTAAGTAATGGATAAAACTCATTTTTTTGATCTATGTAAAATTTTAAATAATGGTATCTATACAATATATTTTATTAAAATAGATTATCATGTGACGTAGAGCTAATTATATTATATCTAAAACATTGGTTTAAATCTAAAATTTTGATTATATATACAAAAAAAATATGTTAGTATCCTTCCAATACTTATAAATAGGAATGTAACAAGTTTATTCTTTTCATAAAAGATACATGTTTCTTAAAGATCTCATTCTGTGGTTATATTATTATTTATTTCATCACATTTTGAAATTGAATCTTATAAAATTATTTTAAATTTTTTAATTAGTATTTTCAAATTAATTAATAGGAGAAATAGAATTTTGATGTATAAAATTACACCCCAAGATAAATATTATTTACCATAGTAAAACAATAATTTTCATCGAATGATTTTATTAAAATATTATGATTATCAAATAAATTTATCTTTTCGAAAATAGATATTCTAATCTCATTAAAAATGACATATAATAATAATTTGAAACTAATTTACTTGGTAATCAATGTTATTTTCAATTAAGAATATTTAATGATTAAAATAATAGTTTTCTAAAATCCATTTTTTCGAAAAATGAAATGTTTTAATTTAGAAGATAAATTTATCATTTTTTGAAATTGTATTAGATTAAATAATTTTCAATGTAAGATTTAGTGAAACATAATATGATAAGAATTTTTATCATATTTTTATAGTGATAATATAATAAACATGGTAAATTTTTAACCAAGAATGATATTTGTTAAGATGGGTAATCTAATGTGGATCAAATTTTACAAAATATATTTGATCGATCAACATTCTAGAATTTATTTTTTTAGTTTTTCAAGTCATACAATAATTTATCAACCTCATTACCCAACATAACTCGCCAAAGTATATGTAAATATCATTATTACCACGTACCTAGCATTCTTTTCAAAAAATTGGTGTCCCCCTTTTTCACCTATAAAAGGATCTCACTTCCACCCACATTAATGCACACAACAAATGTTAAATTATTAAATAAAGATATACCGAATTTACTTATTCTATATCCCTTAAACACATTTTTTATCTCAAAACCTATAAAGTGAATCAACTCTATTATTTCCAAATGATACTTCAATAGATGATCCAAATTCTCAATCTGTGTATTACTTATCTTTTAAATTCCTTATTTATAAATCTCATCCTCCATCATCAAATCCCATTCTCACCATATTTCTATAATTTCATAAATATAAATTTTTATATGAAATTATATTACATTTATGGTATAATAATCGTCTTTTCCCCTCACATTTAGATTGAATAAATGAAAACAATACTCATCTATCTGTGTGGAGCATAATATTTATGAATGAAACAATTTATTTTTCCTCAACAATATTCAAGGATGGTAATATAAATTAGTTTATTGAATAATTACATATATTATAGATATAAATTAGGAATTGTAAATGTAAAATTATAAATAAGATATTTTTTTATACAAACAACCTAAAACAAAAATAACATAAGGAACTGTTACTTATTTATAATTAATAAAATTTTATTCATTTACCTTATTCATATAAATAGTTGAAATTATGAATCAAAAACCCTAATAAAATATAATTAATTTTATCATAATATTTATTAATGATATTTTAAAGAAATAATCGCCTTTATAACTATACACACACATAAATTGTAGTATTTTAATATCGGGTCCATTAAAACACGCATTAAAAAAACATCATGGACAATGAAATAAAATTATATCAAGCATTTGTTTGGGAATTGAATATTTTATATGAAAATGAAAATAATTATTTCATTGGTTCTACAATGGTAATATTTATATATGAATCTTTAATTAAGACAACAATACTTGTTTATTTTAAATTACCAAAATATGTTCATAATCAAATTCATCATCACAAATAATTACTAAAATATGTATGAAATGAAATTACTAATTTAAAATAAATATATAAAATCAGATTGATTAAAATTTATGATATATTATATATGATATTTTTGTGGTGAATTTATAGCAACAATGATATTAAGAAACATTTTCAAATTAATCGACATTACTCAAACCCAAAGATGAAAAAATTAATAACTACATAATATAAATTTATATATAATATTGTATAAAATGTAAATAAAATTGTATCTATATATGTGTGAAAAATTATAAAAATAAAATTTTTTTATTATTTTTTAAGAGGTTAACAAGAAATTTGACTATTTGGGTAAATAATGTAAGGGTGTTCTTGTTCTAAATTCCTAATATTTGAGACATTTTACATGTTATACATCATGTTTAAATTGTTTTGTGATATATTAATTTAACATATAATTAATATTTTAAATCATCATAATTGATGTTATTATATAAGATAAAATTAATTATATTCTTCATATATATAATGATTGAAGTGCTACCCAGGTCGTAAGCATTTTTTGTAACTCAATTTAATATTTCTTTTATAATAATTATGTGGATCATATTTTGTATAAAATGGGTTCATTATTCCATTTTATTTTTCAATATGTAATTATATCATATTTTATATTTTTATCACATAAATCACTTTTAAAAATTATTATTATTCTTGATGTATGTTCCTTCTAAGTGATATTTGTTACACAATTATTCTTTCATAGTGTTAAAATTTTTCATCTAAGAAAATCTCATTTCCATTATTGGGTTCTACCACACTGAGATATTATTAAATAGTACATTTTATTACTCTAATTGGGAATAATAGTTTATATTATTTATTTTAAGTTGATTAATATTTAAAAATATATATATCATTGTTAAAAATAACTATCATCCACTTTAATGAAAATTTCCCATGCTTTTCCTAATTTTCTATTCCTACTAGTGTACACCTTTTTAATTAGAATAATAATTTTTTATCTATTATTACCTATATATTTTCAATTAATACTATTAAAAATTAAATATTTTATTTTAATTATGATGTCTTTTTTCAATAATGGTATTTCAAAACATAAAAAAATTACATCCTTTAAATTAATATTTTTCACCTTCCACCCCATATATTTTTCTATAACCCTTGTTCCATTTCAACGATACGTTATTGAATTTTCATTTTAAATTTAATGATTTTGATATATTTTACATCACATTTTTGAATATAAACTTCTTATATGACCTCTAATTTATTAATTAAGGTAAAATTGAAAATATTTTCCATACCCCATATTATTTTTTAGTTTTATTTTCCATATATGTCAACATCCATCTTGGATTATTTTAATAAAATAATTATATAATATATTAAAAGTATAGACCTAATTTATTTAGTTATTTTATAGTCATTTAAATCTATTTATTTTTTTACATTTAATGTATATTTTAGCTCTATAAAAATGATTATTTACTATTAATGATGATGGATAAAGTTTTAAAATATAATATATTTTTTTATATTATTAAATATTATTGAAATAGCTTTTTTGTATTTTTATTGATTTTCCTATATCATTAATATATTAGGCATAATAATATATTACTGATCCCAATATACATATCCTCGTGATGCATTGATCGGTCTCATAGGACAATCTATCTTTGGTATTTTGGTGTATGGATCCCATAAATAAAATATTTCATTAACACAAGGCCTTAAAAATATGATCATTATTTATAATATAATGATGACTTGTATTTGGGAATGAAATTAGTTTAGCGTTATTATAAATATCATCAATGAGGTACCACTTTTTCGTATCAATTTGGTCTATGAATTTTAATTTTTATCTATATATATAATTTGTTTTATATTTCAATCTTTTAAAGAATAATTTTTGGTTATCTATTACTAAAATATAATTTAATATAATCTCACACTCTCTTATATAACTAGGGTGTTATTGGTTATGTTTAACATTGCTGAGAATTTTAGCTCAACCCTTATTTTGTTTCCATTTCCCTCAGTTGTAAAGGAATGTATTTCACATTATAGGTCTTGAATAAAATAGCATGTGGGGATAATTTGTGGTATATTTTTAATACTTATTATAGTATAATTAGTTTATTATGAAGTAAGACATTTTTACATTGGTATATATGGTATTTATTATTTTATCAATTTTCCTATTTTGTAAATATTTAAACCTAAAGGGTTATGAGAATGTATGTATGAAATAATTACATAAAATCATTTAATTATGGGATATTCATTTCAAAGAATCTATAGCTATTATCAAATACAATGTGTATGGTTTATTTCATCAACATTAGTTCTAAAAATGTGGTTTATGGTCACTATAGTCTACATATATCTTTACAAATACTAGAAATGGGTATTCACTTATTGTTTATATAAATAATTTTTTTATTATATATAATCATTATAGATTGTAATATATGAATTTTTTATATGAATTACTACGTTATAATTATATAACACTAGAAAGGATAATTATTTTCATAGTATTTTATTTGTTAAAAAAGTTACCCACAATGTTTTTTATGTATCTAAACTCCAAAAATCACTTATAAATATAAGTATTAATAATATTACAAGAAATATTCCTTAAATAGTTCTCTATATTTATGAAACCATTATTATTAATTATTATTTATAAAATTATTTGGTTTTGATATATTTACATACATGAGTAAGATCCCATTAAATAAAATTATTTTTATATGGATTTTATTTTTTATTTAATATTATAATGTTTCTAATGAATAAGATCATGAATTTCCAATACTATGTATTTTTATAAAATATTTCACTAAAAAATCCATAAATAACAATACTCTACCATTAATCTCAATATTCACAATGAGAACCTATATTAATCTAGAGATCACAAATAATTAGGTAAATAAAATGTATTATAATTTTAGTTAGTTAATATGGATTCTATATAAATTTGGGTCCTCACATAGAAGAAAAAAGTATAGATAATTTTTTTTTCAAGACCATAAATCATTATACAAGAATTTTAATTTTTCTAACATAATGTATCTCATGTCTTATCTTTTGGATTTCCTTATATGGTACACCATTAGGTGTAGATATTATTTTTCCAATTCAATCCCATAAAATGAAAGAGGTGGATTAGTGTGATTCATCATTAATTGAGCATAACTAGAAACATTTTTCAATTTTTCCTAAAGAATAGATCATGGTGATTTATGTTTCTATAAGTAATTAACACATGGATAAATTATTCATTCACATAGTCTAAATTTAGAGTTTTGAAAATTTTACCATGTTTATTTTTTTCATCATATTTAAATCCTTTAATTTCCACTATAATTCACTTATGTGCCTCACAATAATCACAGATTCATAATTAATATTTTATTTCTAGTATTTAATAATTAAATTATAAACAAACTATATATTTGGGATTAGATGTATTTATTTTTTTATAAATCATTATGGATTAAGAGAATTTAGATATTTTACTCTTATAACATCTAAAATTTTTTGTTTATTCATCTTAATCAATCTACAAGACATATAAATAGTATTTGATTTTTAAAAAATAAAAAAAAGACACTATCTCCATGGAAACTCTAAATAGATAACCAATTATCCTAAAATGATGATAATATAATAGGTTTTAAGTAATTGAGTCATTATTATGTACCATTTTACATCCAAAATATAGAATCAAAATTTTAATGATCTAAAAGACACATCCCATTAATCATAGTTTCATGAAAAAAAATAAATTGTATTTATATATACAGTGTATCCATTTATCCAAATTATTTCATTTATATAAAATAAAATACATTTCAATAATGTTTAGATATATAAATAAATGATTTATTAAAAATGATTACATAATAAAAATTTATTTATATAGAAAACAAATAAAAACTAAATATTTTTCTTGTAGATCCCTACAATGATATTTAATCAATTTTCACTATTAATAATATATATTTCCCTTGTTTAAATAAATTAAAATTAGAAACTTCCATTAACATTAAAAAATATTACATATGCATCTGGAACCTAATATGCTCAATTTAGGGTTTAAAATTATGACTTCTATAAAATATTAAATTAAAAAAGATTATTTGCTTCTATTTTTCTTCCATTTTCATTAAAGAATTTTTTAAATGTCTCTTCTAATCTATATTATATATATAAAGAATATATTTTATATAAATAATATAAATCAATGAATTTTAAATACATCGGATTATTTTTTGGAATAATTCCAACTATAATCCTTTTTTGTTTTTATCCTTTTAAATTGCCCAATAAGGATGATAAATATACAGTGTAGCCTTTTCATATTTTCATTATAATTAAAAACTTGGTTATATATATTATATAGTTACATGGTAATCTCATTCCTATTTTTATTAATAGATAACTAAATGACCAACCTATGCAACGACCATAGGTTTTTATATAGATAATTACATTATAATAGAATTCTGAGACACATAAAATTATAAACATTCCCTATAATATTAAGCATTTATTTTAATAAAATAATTAAATTTATCATTTTTCACAAATATAATGACATTAATATCTTATTGTGATCTTTTATATCTTTGATAAATATTTTTTAATAATATAATCATGTCAATTACATTCAATTACTCATTCTATGATTTTAAATCTAAATTTATTGTAGTGAGAATGAGAAAAAATATGTTATCAATGTTTTACTTACACCAACTCACACTCCCTACGAATATTTTATAATGTTTTATATAAAAATAAAGTATTATATAATATGTATCTTTTTTTCATGTTAAATGCTAATCCTTGAGTTTTCCAAATTAATCTATGAATTATTAATTATTCAACTTGTAGTTTTTTTGAAACCCATTATTAGAAGTTTAATTTTAAGTTATCTTTTTTTTTTAATTTTCAAAAATATAATATATTTTATATTCTTTAGTTTAATGTATCTCATATAATCAACTATGACTGTTATTGAATTTTTATCAATGACACAACCTTCTAAATGTTTTGTCAAATAAGAAAAATAATTTATAAGGATTTAATATTGTAATGATATTTTATAAAAATATTACTTATTATGTTAAAAAAATTCAAAAATCAAAAAATTATACACATTGTATATTTACTTTTTTATAATATTTAAAAACATTTATGAAATGATTATTCAAAATACCGTACATCAGATCCCAAATAATGATCATAATGACATAAAAGTTCAACCCACATAGTCGACTATAATATTTTCCCTATATTGATATCATATTGTATATATCCTAGGTTCATATTAATAGAATAAACCACTATATTTCAATTATGTTGGTCATTGTGAAAACGTTCCCTTTTATGGTCTGTGATTTATCCTATAAAGTTTTAGATTTTTGTTTTGTGATGGGATTATTTTGAGATGTGTGAATAAAATTGGTATTATTACCGTTTATATATAAATTTGACTTTTTTAGACCTAAAAATAGGATGGTTATGTGTCTTAGGTGTTTTAGAGAGTGATAATGTTGATTTTGGGTGGTGGATCTATTCAAAATTACAGGAAAATGCCATTTATGCATTAATGGGTGGTGTTTTCACCATGAAAGAACTTTCATAATGATATTTCTTGTAGTGAATGGGGTGTCTTGAGAAGTCTATTAATTTTATAGGGTCATTCAAGAATTGAAAATGGTTTATATAATTAAATTTTTTAAGCATTGGTGTAACACCTTTAAATTATATAATAAGTACATTATATTTGAGAAGTTGTATGACATGAGACACCTAGAGTATAAGGTAACATAATACCCCAAAAATTTAAATTATATTTAATATTTTAAACTGAATTTTTCTATTCTATATCTTACAACGTGTATAAAATGTAGGATAACATTCATTACATGATATAAATTTCTTGGACGATAGATTACATTACACGTGAGACCATATTTAACCGAACAATAATATATTATTTTAATATTATTATTTTAAATAATAATATATAAATTAATGTTCAAATTTGAAGATATGAATAGAATTAACTAAAATACGAAAAAAATGGTTTAAATTATGAAAAATGAATTAATTTTTCATGACATAATTATAAATGAATATATGATCCAATTGAATATAATGAGAATATTATTATAGAGAGCCATTTTTATGATCACAAAACTATTTAATCCTAAAAAATTAATTTAACTAAAATTAGTGAGTGATATTGATTAAATTTAAATTTCATATATCTAATGAAATATTTTTACACTCATCTAATATATTTTACATGCATAAGATATTAACAAACCCAATAGTACACATAAAATACTATATTCTTATAAAGGTTGTTTTACCACCTTTAGATTGAAAACCCTTTTAAAATACAATTTTTAAAATTTTTTAAAAGTTAATATGTATAAATAAACTTCATACAAGGAATATAAATAAAAAAATATCTTAGGGTGAATTTTTAATAACATTCATTGAATGGTCATTTTTTAATGATTCATAAAAATTTTAAAAAGGTAATTCAAATTAGATTTTTCATTAATTTTTTTAATGATAAACTATTTTTTTATTGTCTTTAATGTTTATATAGGACATATATTTTACTATTAATCAAATTTATGTCATTGGAATCCAATTCACTTTGAAATTTTCAATAAAATCATAACAATTGTTTTGATGATTCTTCCTTAAAAACCTCCGTTATCATCCCGTCTACGTGATTAAATTTAAATAAATTTCTTCTACTTATGTGATTGGAATTTGGAATAATGGATTCCATATTTTTAATAATAATAATTTATAATTTATAATATGTTCAATGTAGTTTTGTTCTCACAAATATTATTGAGCGTAATTAAAATTATTTACAATTATTAATGAAAGAGTTTTCGTAAGATGCGAATAAACCATAATCGTATAGACCCAAATAACTTATAAAATTGTCTAAGAACAATTATATGGGAATATTTTGACCATATCCTCTATTTTATCTACTTTTTACTATTATCTTTTCAGTTTTAAATTGGAACAACATTGGTAGAGTTTTCTTTCAAAAAATTTACCAGTGTCATTCCTCATCCACTATAAAAATGCCTCCTCCCCTCCAACATCCTCACACATATCAAGCCACATTAGCTCGACCATGATCAACCCAAATAGTTGTCCATAATTCCCTTCCTCATCCTAGAATCACCCAATTGTGTTGAAAGGAATCTGAGGATACATTTGGGTACAAACAGAAATCAGTTACCCGATTAATAGGTAACATATTCTATCCAGCTCTCTAGTTTCATTTCCATTA
This sequence comes from Viscum album, assembly GCA_963277665.1. Taxonomy (NCBI): domain Eukaryota; kingdom Viridiplantae; phylum Streptophyta; class Magnoliopsida; order Santalales; family Viscaceae; genus Viscum; species Viscum album. The sequence goes on from OY728159.1 coordinate 34,293,069, forward strand.
TCCAAGCCTGGAAATATACTTATTTTATGATTATATAAAAAAATATATCATTAATATACTGTGACATTTTCTTTTTTCCTTTTTACCTACAATTACTCAAACTTCCATCTAATGGATAATAAACAAATTGTTTACATGTACAACGAACTACAGCCTTACGAAATTATAATTTTTCATTTTTCATTAACACCTATCCTGGTGGACATTATATTGAAAAATATATTTATATATGATATTTATGATATTTATAATTTCTATATTATTCTGTAATTATTTTGTCAAATATACCTCAATACATTCCATCTTGTGTCAACATGATAACATTGTTTGTGGAAGGGTGGAATACATCCTCCTAAAAGTGATGTGATTCGTTCACACTATACATGAAATGTAATAACAGTTATTTAATGAATATTGTAATAATATATGAAATATATTTGATATTGGAATTATCATATTTATATTTATAATTTTAATTTAATTATTTTTATAATACAAATAAATCGATGTATCATTCATTCATACAAATGACCTACCATCTCTAGGAACGATGAACTTCCACTATTTTATCCAAATATTAATAATTATAATAAATATATATGTATTGAATATATATGATAATTAATTCACATTTTACATTCTAGATATTATGAAATAATATTCTAATTACTATTATCAAAAAATGGTAAGTCAAAACATAGACAAGGAATCAAGGAAATTAATACCCGATGTAGTTAAAATACTGAAAGTGTGTTAACAAACGGATAAAAAATATTATAAATGTTAATATATAATATTATAAACAATATTATGGTTCATTTAGGATTTAATAAATGTATTTCTAACCACTATAAAGGATGATAAAGACTTCACAACAAAATGTAATGTTAAGGTAAAAGATCTTGTTGTAATTTACACTCTAATGAGATTTATTTATTGTTATGCACCACATAAAATTTAAATAGAGAATATAATGAATTTTTTCACATTATATATTAAATATAATTATTGTCATGGAATCATATGTTTCATTTAATGTCATACATTCAGGTGTATTATGATCTAAATGTTTCAATGTGGTTTGAGAGACTTTGGAATGTTTAATGATTATTCTTCTCAAAAAATTTCGTAATGATTATCTTTGCAATCTCACTTATTTATTAATTGTTAACATTATATTGAGATATTATTTTTAATGTAATAAATTTTCATTGGAAATTTCCTCGAGTTTCAATATTATCAAAAAATGGATATTATTAATTCTTAAATTGTATATCATTTTATATTCAATGTTTAATCTGACAGTAATCTGATTAAAATGGGAATTATTGAAAAATATATATCATTTAATCAATAAAAATATTTGATCAGGAATATTTTCAATTGATGGATTATTTTATAAGAGTAATTTTTAAGAGATTCAACGGTGGTTCAATATTAAACATTATATATCTCCTTAATTCATTGATATATTATCATGAGACAATTATGTTAGAAAAATTAAAGGTGTTTTTACTTGTAGTTTTAAAATCTTTGGAGAATGAAGCATGATATTATAGGTCCTCATGTTCCTAAGATATTATTTAAAATAATTAATCACTTAATTTAATGATATTTTTTTCCTCCATGATATTTTTTATCTATGTATCTATTGATACATTTAATTTTCATATCATATATGAAATTTAATTTGTTTTCGATTCATACGTTGTAAGGATGATTTTTACTTGTCTAGTTATTTTAATGGCATGTGTTATCATTTATATACCAATCCATGTTATTTTATTTCCATTGATTTATTATTTATTCTGTTTTACTTACCATTACACAACATTTGATCACGCCCTTATTATGTTTCCTTTCCCTCAGTTAAGAAGAAGAAATGATTGAATATGATTTCAAGGATGTTGTTTATTTATTTTTTATTTAAATTTTTTTTATTTCCTATCCCCCATTTATTATGGGTATCATGTATGTAATCTGGGTTTCCATGACTACAAAAATGACTGGACCTTTATAATTGTATTCCTTATAAGAATGTAAATGTAAAATAATTCATCGACTCTAGGATTTGGGGCAGGGGGATTAAATTTGGTATCAAAATAAGTTCAGTTTTAACCTAAAAAAAAAAGATTATGAAAATTTATATTAGGCAGAATAAACCTATGATAGATTTGGAGGATTAGTATAGTAAAACATCCAAAACAATTAGTATGGTAGAGAATATGTGGTTTTTATTAAAAATATATACATGTGTGGATACTACAGGGGTATGTGGTACTATAATAAATGATTATATGATTAAAAACTATGGCAAGGTGTGTATTTCATGGCCTAGAGTAACACAGTACATGATAATGAGCATTATTATACACCTGGTTTGACACTCCCATGGGATACTCATATGATTGTTCAAACACTACTACAAAAATGGCCTTAAATATTGTTATAATAAGCCGTTATCATCACAAAAAGCGATCTAAAATCGGATTGTGGTTAAAAGGAAGAAGATTTTATCAACACTCTTAAAGGCCCCCTTTAAGAGCATTGAAAAAGCGCTCTAATAAGGGTATTTTAAAAGAACATTGTAATTCTATTAAAGGCCCCATTTCGCAATGCTTTTTTAGAAATATTAAAGGGTATAGAAATATTATTTCCAACACCCTAGAAACTCCCCCCTTCATCATTGCTTCACACCCCACTCTCTTATTAGAGCATTAGATAATACCACCCTCCCACGTGAATGCCTAGGTGTAGTCAATTTTAATTATAATACATCCATTATATACACTTTCACATTTTCCACTCCCATATAAAGTTTTATTTTAAATTTTATGATATATCTATATATTTATAGATATTTAAATTCAATTTTATATCCATTTATTTATATAAATGTTAACATAAATGTTAATATATAAGATTATATAATTATAAATATAATTTAAATGTATATATGATTATGTATTTATATGTGGAATTTAATTTTAATGTGTTAATATTTATAAAATATTTATATGTTGTTATATATTTGATTATAAAAAATAGTACACTGTGAAAAATAAAAAAATTTCACATCTGTAATATAAATATAAATTTAAGACCTAGTAATAAATTATGTTCCCACTGAAAAATAAAATAATACCACCATAAACAAAGTTGAAAAGCAAACGAATGTTTAAAATATGGGTACCAACACTAAAAAATGGTTTTAAAGTCCTTCTGTACCTTTTTTGGGATTTAAAAAAAATCAGGGTCTAACATGGTTGGTAGGGAATATATCTCATCACAAGCTTTGATTTGATATGTTGTAGATCCCAAATAGACACCCAGATCTAGAGTTATGGCTGTTTGATGTTTGAGTAACGTTTTAAACTTATTCTATAATGTTTATTGATTTGTTGAATTTTTTATCTTCAAACTCTTAATAAATAACTTTTAATTTGTAAAAATAATTAAATTATTAAATAATTTTTTTTTGAAATTATTTTATGTGACCTTTATACTAGATATCTTATATATTAAGTGTAAATTCTTATTTACCACATCAAAAAAATATTTTAAAATATATATATATTATTTATATAAATATAAATATATTTACCTATTATAATATTATTTTTAGTGAGATATAATTTTTTATGTTTACTTTTATTTGAATTTACGAAAAAACACTCATAAAGGACCCCCTTTAACAACACTTTTTAACGCGGTTAATGACCCCCTTTAACAGTGCTTTTCTTAACACTTATAATGGAGTTCATTAATAGAGCTTTTAATTAGCACTATTAGATCCCTATCACATAATATCCAGGTTTTTAGTAGTGATATTTCTTATACCTACTACTTGGAAAGATTTAGAATTAAAGACAACACCAAAGAATCCATGTTTATTATTATGAGATTTGTTGTGAAAAATATTCTTAATTTATATTATGGTATTCTAGAGTAATAAAAAGTTCATTATTTTATGATCTAATGTAGTATATACCATTATTTATAAATGGTTGGAAAAAATAGTTATGGTATAAGAACTTTTGGAAAATGTGGATATTTACCAACTGAAAAAAAAAACAATAAAGATGGTATTCGAACTGATAATGTTATAGAAATGTTAGGGCATATTAATTTGATTATGTCTGGTAACAATGATCAGATGGAGAAAATGGTACTACAATGATATTATTCGATATTGGATCATGTAATCTGATAGAGGCCCCCATAATTTAGATTGAATAATAATCCAGTTAATGTTAAGAAATGGGTTATGACTTTAGATAAGATATTTATGGAATTGGGATGTGGTGAAAAAGAAAATGGTAACCATTAAGTTATATTTTTTTAATAGCGTTGTCGATTAGTGGTGGTATTTGATCCAAAATAAGATAGTGGAAGAAAAAATAGAACTCATGGAAGAACGAAATTTTAAGGAGACACTATTTGATAAATACAATCCTCATAATCAATACATTCAGATGAAGGGAATATTTCTTATATTTAAGACAAAATTAAAAGATATTTGTTTTCATTATGAAGTTACATTTACAAGGATATTTTTTTATTCTTTTGATTAAATACACAACACAGAGTCCCTGATCGATCACTTATTTGATGTTTTTATTCCATTTCTCAGAAGCACACTAGTTTCTCATAATTCTTAATCATACATATAAATTCTTTCATGATCCATAAAAATATAGAATTGTATTTAGAATCAGTATATTCTTGGGAAACCAATAGATTATGTGTCCATTATAGAACCATGAAAATTTTAGTGAGTAAAAGAATTTGGGAAATATAGATTTTCCAACTTGTGATAACTATGGAAAGAATCACCCGGGAAAATTCTTTAATAGAATGTGAGTTTCTTATAGGTTGGATATAAGTTTTACCATGCTAATGAATGAAAATGGAAAAATAAAAAGGTAAATATTCAGTGTGTCAACTACAAGAAGATGGGAAACTATGGAAATAAATTTCCCAAGAATCAAGATACTGTACCTCAGAAGACGATAAGGGATCAAGGTCATGCATATTTTATTGACATGATTGAGGTAGAATGATTAATTTACTTATATATTTTGTTGTAATAAATATTTTGTAAACATATTTCATTTATGATGTTCTCATCATAAGAATTAGGAAATATGTAAGGATTACACAAGATTAATTTTTATATAAAGTATTGAGATCATAGATTGAATGGTACCATGAAAATGTATTCAGTATAAAGTAAAAAATTTCTTAAAAAATAGTATTGGGGGGAATAAATCCATTAAATTATAATTTTTTTGGGAAAATGATGAAGAAATGTTTAATTTTTACATGTTATGACTAACATGGAACTAATTAATGACCTGTCAAAAAGATATATATGGTATCATTGATGGATTTTAAAACATATTCAATTTAAATTAATATATACAATATCATATATCATACATGATAAATATGGGAGAATTCATGTTTTTAATAAATATTTATGGTGATTTGAGTGATACCCATATTTCAAGAGGATACATGATGATGTTATTCTGATGTTAAGAATGTGGAAATTTAGAACTACTTAATGTTGATTAAAGGATAGTGATAAATCAATTTTTCTAAATTTAGTGGCATTTTGTCTAAATTTCTAGAACAGAATCATTTCGAAACCTTAACCATTTATAAATTGATTGATATTCGGACGATATTTTTGAGGAAAATTTATTAATTCCCCATATAACGTATCCAACGATGAGAGATGAAGTAATAATAGTTGAAGTCATAATCATAGAATTTTTTTAATAGAAATTTATATTTACATTTATTCTTTGTGTGTGAATTAATTCCTCAAAATGTTTCTGAAACAACAATTTTGTCCGAACACATTTTTTTAACCAATGGTGTTCTAAATCATCCCATATTAATTTCTGTAAGCTCCCAAAATTTCAATTTATCATTCTCTTGTTTGTCAATGATGAAATAAATCACTCTATATAAACATTTATACATTTCCACTAAGAACAATTTTATAAATTATATTAATGTTCTCTAACTAAGCGTCCTAGTTATCTATTAGTCCATGTGATCATTTCACATTATATTAACTCTTTTCATAATGATTTTTTATAAAACCTTCTTATGATGAGGGACATAAACATATAAAATATGTAACAATATATTACCATGATAATGTTTATATTGTGAGGTTAAAATTTAATTATTGTGGGAAGAATGTAACATCCCAAAATTCTAAATTAATAACCTTATATTTGATAGTGTGTTTGACAGACGACACGAAGCATGTAAGGTAATCTGATACCCATATAATTTAAAATATATTTACAATTTTAAATTTATTAGATATATTATATACCTTGAAATTAAAAAAACTAATTTATCTTTTCGTACATTGATGAACGAGCATGATAAATAGTGTGCCTTGCTCGCAAGACCATGTTTAAACAGAACAATAATATATTATTAAAATATTATTAATTAATATAATAACACTAAACCTAGTAATTAAATTATATGTTATAATTATTATTAGTCAAATTATAATAATAAGTTTTATAAAAAAATATAATATTAATTAAATTGTCACAAATAGTTTATAAATTAATATAGCAACCAATAGAATATAAAGGGAATTTATTTTTATAGAAATCCATTTTTATGCTCACAAAACTATTTAATCCTTATAAAATAAATTAACTAAGAATAGTCAGGGAAATTGATTAAATTTATATATTATATATCCAAAAAATATTTTGACACACATCTAATATATTTGATATGCATATGATAAGAACAAGCAATATATTACACATAAAATACTACATATTTATAAAGACGGTATTGTTCCATTTTGATGGTGATTCCATTTTATATCCAGTATTTGAACCTTATATATTGTAAATATGTTAAAATAAAATTCATCCGTTATATATAAACATAATAATTAGCCTGGGGTGTATTTTCATTATTTTTGTGTGATTTTTATTTTTAATGAATAGTGGAAGATAATGAAATATAATTTGAAACTTCTTTTTAATATAATTCATTTATAAGGGAAAAAAGTTTTCTATATTATTAATAATATTAAATTAGATCATATTTTTATTAATTAATACAATTTAGTCTATTTAAATAATATTCACTTCGAAATTGATAATAAAAACATAGCAAACACTTGGATGTCTTTACCTTAAAACACCGCATTATCATCATGTCCACAGGATTAAATTTAAAATCATTTCTGCCAATTCTATTATCTGAATTTGGGAAAATGGATTCCATATTTTTAATTCTAATTAAATATAATATCCAAAAACATAAACATACTTTTTTACCAAAATTATAAGTTAATGTAATTAAATTTCATTATAACTATTTGGGAAAAAATAAGCTTCATAAGGGACTAAACATTAATCTTAATAGACCAAATGAGCTTGAAAATTGTCCAAGATCCATTTTATGACCATAGTTTTACCATATATACTTCATGATATACTTTGTTCCGTTACTGTATCCCCTTTTAGTGGAAAAAACGTTGGTGGAATTCCCATTCCAAAAATATACAAGAGTGTCACTCATGCTCAAATATAAAAAACCTTTTTTCCTCCCACATCCACAACCCACTCAAGCATCATCAGCTAGAAAAATATCATAAATTATTTGTCCTCAAATTCCCTCCACTCATCATATAATACTCCACATTTGCAAGAAGTAGTCAATGGAATCATTTTGATACAAACTAAAAGCAGTTACCCGATTAAGAGGTAACAACTTCTCTTAGTTTTAATTTCTATTATCCACCATTAAATTATCCATGTTATATGATTGTATAATTTTTTATCATAAATATACTATTATGATGGTAATTTTAGGATTCAACCTACAAAAACACACACATCCATGTAATGGATAATGGACATATTGTTTCCTTGTCCAGTGAATTACCTCCTCACGAACCATTGATTGTTCATTTTGACTATACCACCTTTCATGGTTTCCATTATTATTGAAACTATATTTATATAAAATCTATATGATATTTATAATGTCCCTAAACTTATATATTTTTCTTATAAAACATACCACAATGAATTTCATTTTTTTAATAAGATAACATTGTTTGTGGAAGTGTGCACTACCTCCTCCTCTAAGAGATATAATTCCTTTATGATATACATCAATCATATTAAGGTTGATCTTAATGAATATATGTAACATATTTGAATTAAAATTTATATTTTAAATACTATATACATATTAATATTTTGTTCACTCTTTTAATAAGACAACGAAATGTATGTAGAGTTAATGTCTAGGTATAGCCTACCGTCTCCCAAAACAGTGCACATCATTTCTTATCTCTAAATATAATGAATTATTAGAAATAAATATGTGTTGAATATATATTAAAATTAAGTCATATTTTACATTATAGATATGAATAAATAAGGATTTTATTAATCAGAACAAAAAATGAAAAGTCATAACACACTTGAGAAAACTAGGCGATTAATACCTAAAATAGCTAAAATAATGAATGATTGTAACCAAATGGTTAATAAAATATTATAACGTGTTAATATAATATATTATAAACATTATTACGATTATCATATAAGTTAATAACATATTTTAAACTTCTATACCCGAAGATAATACCACACATAATAAAAGGTTAAGGTAATGGCTTTCATCTGAATTAATATTCTATTGGGACTTATTTTTTGTTATGATCCAATAAATTATTATATGGTATATATACATCCCTATGAAACATAATATCAGTAATAACATTATTTTCATGATATTACAATTTTAGTTTAATGTCACACCTCAATGGGAAATATTTTTAAATGTTTCAAAGTGTTATGAGACACTGTAGAGTGATTAAAGATTATTCTATTAAAGAATGTTCCTAATTATTATCTTTGAATTCTTAATTAATTTAGTGATTATTTACCTTTTCATGGAACCATCATCTTATTGTAATAACTTTTCATTTTAAATTTAGTTTAATATCCCTATTTTTCGATGATGGTTATTTTTATTTCCTACACTGTATATCATTTTATATATAGTGGTTACCTTGAAAATTATTTTATTAACTTGGGATATATGGATATATATGTACCATTTGTTCAAAAAAGATATTTTATAAGGAATATTTTATATTGATTAAATATATTATTCAAGTTGATGAATTCTTAGGACATGGTATGATTTTTAGAGACCAAACATTATATATCTCTTCAATGCATCGAAAGGTTTTCATGTGATCATTAAGTTGTCTAAATTAAATAGGTTTATACATGTATTTTTATAATTTCTGGACGATGGATCTAGAAAGTATAGTTCCTCATGTTACTAAGGCATGGAATCTAATAATTTATCCTTTCCTTCATAGATATTTTAGTTATTATTCACCCATAATATTTTTCATCCATATATTTAAATATAAATTTTATTTTCACTTCATTGATTAATTAGCTTATGTTTCAGTATCATACCTTATCATTTGGATTTTTCCTTAACTAATTATTTAAAATGTCATTTTTTATCTATAATTTACATTTCTATGTTAATTTATTTCCATTTATTCATTATTTTTCCATTTTATATTCCATGACATAGTATTTGAGCAGTCCCTTATTATGTCTACATTCCCTAGGTTATTAGAAGTAGATATTAGAATATGATTTCAATGGTAATTTTTATTTATTTTTTATGAGCCATTTTTTATTTACTGCTTCCAATATATTATAGGTTTCATGTATGTAATCTATCATTCCAATAATTCTAAACAAATCAGTATTTTGGGATTTGATTTAATTTATTCATGCAAATTTAAAACAAAAAATCACTGGTTCACAGCTTCCCGAGTCCAGGCGTAACAATTGTGATGTCCCCTATTTCTAGAAAAATATTAATAATTTGAACCCTTGTTCATTACCTAAAATAATATTGGGATCCTCTTTTTTATGGACCTTAACATGGTACATTTTAGTAAGGCATTATGTCCCTTTGTCTTTACTTAAACAAATTACGAGGTAGATCCATTGATGTTCCTTTTATTCCACATCATTGGTGTCGTTGAATATCAACAATTCTCATTGGATTTTTATACATTATGTATTTGTTTTATTTCACAAAACTCTCCCTTTGATTCTCCTCCTCTTTTATTCAAGGATTTTCATTTTTTCAGATCAGGATTTAAATTATTGATTTCACCATATCATGGTTAAATAAAAATTCTATTTTTGTATTTCATGTGTTTCTCATAGAGGAGGTCCTATGAGAATTTAGTAAATATTATTTTCAACAATATCCTGAAATTGTGATTCCTAGTGAATTTCATTGGTGGTTTTTTTATTTTTGTTTAAATTAGTCATTGATTTAATGTAATAACCTTGGGGTTTTGTGTAGCCTATGTTTGGGTTTGTATTGGGTGGTGGACCACATATTATTGCTTATGGATTCTGTGATATTGAGTTTACAATTTGATATTGGTATATCTCACAAAAAGTTATATTTTTTTAACAAAAATTACAATCTATTTTAAACATTTGTTTGATGAGATATGTTTTTACAGACTTGGTGGAGCTCGAAACATGCTCATAAATGAATTTTATTCATCAATTGACATAGGTGGACATTAATTTTCTATTTAGATTATTTAATTGTGTATTTTATATTCAAATTATATCATTAAAATATTTTTATATATGTTTTAATACTATGTGGTTCTTCCATATGGTTTATATGGGATTTAACTAACTAATAGTCAATATTAACCACATAACATTCTAAACTGTTGGACAATGTCACCATGGTAAAATAAGATATAGTGGCCCACCATATAGATGGGTTGGTGGAATAAATTGTTTTTTATGAATAAGAAATTTCGTTTATAAAAAATTATTTCAAATAGAGTATTTTAATAAAGTGAAATTTAATATAAATTATTTAATTTCAAGAATTAGTTTTGAAATAGATATTCAATCATAAATGAAAATTTATAAATTATATTTGACTATATATTATCTAAGATCCTTGTGTGAGTAATACAACATGGGATTCAATTTGAAATGATTTGAAAAATGATGTTTTTATTTGTGTTTCATTGAAATTCAAGAGGGATGTTTTGACATTTTTTCTATGTTACAACATATGTGTGATTTTTTTTCAAATTATTTGTGTTTATTGTTCTTCCTAGTTTTTTTTATGGAGTGATTCATTTTCAAATTATTTGTGTAGTGCGTAAACACATGAGAAATTTGTTATGGTTTTAATGTAGTAGGATGTTCTAGATAGATGTGAGAAACACCAGGGTTGGTTAATATTTAAATAAATATGGATTGATATGTGATTCTATATTCAAATTGAATAGTACCCAAATGGTGGTTTAAGGTGTTTTTCAGACTGGTTTTATGACCTATGTGTAATATCATGTGTTTTAGGTCTTTATGTTTGTGATAGGTGATGAATTATCATGGGAAATGTGTTCTGAATTTCTTTCCTTATATTGGGTAAGTTATAATTAGTGGAACTATGATGATATGTATTCCTTATTATATCTTAATGATGGGCCCTCCTCGAGTGGCATTGTTGTTATGAGTGTGATGTTCCATCCATAAATGGGATGATTAGACCTAATGGAATGATGTTGTGTCAGTCCTGAGTGAGATAATTGGAATCCATATCTAAGATCAAATAACGGTACTGGCATGAGTGATATGTGGCTCAAGTTGGTATGTGTTGTGCATCATGGGAGGATTTTCCAATATTTATTGACAAGGTTATGGTTAGATTGTGATATTTATTCCCTTTAGGGGGAAGATATAGTGATATTATTTCTATGAGATTGAAAAGGATGGAACCCCAGTCATATTATTTGAATATAATCTGGGTATGTGGTATTTGGTGACCCCTATATTATACATTGTTTGGATCATGTTTTTTTAGGTTTCATGGATACCAATTAAAAAAATGACTTATTGTGTGTGCTTTTATCTGTATTAGGAGTTACTATTGCATGCCAATTTTTCTAAAATAATGATTGTGATCGATATATATGTATAATAATCACATCTACATGATAAAGGTAGCACTGAATAGTGTTGCAGCATTGGAGATTCCTACTCAGTCATTTGGATCACCTTATACTCATGCACACACTATGTGTTTGGATATTCATGGGTATTCATTCATGATTTCTCTAATTACAAATTGACTTAATTAAGATTGTTATGTTGATTATATTTGGTAGATCAATTAGGACATTATTCAGTTAGATATTATATGATTTCGATCGGAGCCCGATATAATTATTTTTAGTATTAATGATCATGTATTACCCACATTGCCATTCTTTGTAAATTATAATTCCATGTTTATCTACTATTTCTAGTTATTTTCTAATGTATCTTGTATGGAAAATTTCTACATTCTATTATGGACATATATGGCCCTCAAGAATAATTATTTTATATCCATAGATTTTAGGCTTTAATTTATAAATATGTGTCTTGTTTAATAATCCTTAGATTTCGGAATTAACATCAAATTTGTTTTAGAGATCATAGTCACCCCACATCTATTTTTTTCACTCACCTCTTTTTTGACAGCCTATTGCATATAAGGATGTGTACCTAAAGAATTTTAATGACACCCACTTGTGTTCTCTTTAGAATATCTTGACATAGATGTTTTACATTTTTAACAAAATATATTCTAGAGTGGTAAAATGTTAGTTTGAGGTGGATTTTGGTTTTTCTGGATTGGGAGGCAGATTGGGAACAGTTTTAGAAACAATAAAATTAGATGAAACCCATATTTATATGATATAACATAATTTTGGACTAAGAGTCCTTGAGTAAAAAATGTTATTTATATTACAGATTATCCAATCATGAGAAGGGTGAGACTCAAGATGAGGTATAAGGATCAACTAGAATCTAATAAATTTTTTATCTGTCATGATAGGGGTATTATTTGAGAATGTTACTCAAACCTATGTGTGGTTTTGATTTAAATGTTTCCCTATTAGAATCACTTATTAATAGAAAAAACATATAATAATATTTATGTTTTATCAATTAAATTATATGGGGTGATTAGATTAATTAAAAATAAGGGGAATGTGTGATTAAAATTTATTTACTATGATTTTACTCCATATGTGAATGATTTTTGGGATGTGTCAGTTTTTAGAAAATAATTATTTTAATTGGATACCCTATTTTTGAATTGAAATATCTTGTGATGGTATGAGGTGTTATTAAAAAGATTTTATAAATTAGTTTTATACAAAATGGAGTATTGATCGACAGTATTTGAATTATTGGTAGTTATTTAGATATTTGAGGAAATTGTTTTGTAATTGAATTTCAAATATTTGTGGAAGTGGAAATGGTTTGTGATAAAATGTCATACTAGGATGATGGTATGTTGATTTCAGTTTTTTGTAAAATACATTGGATTCCATGGTATGTTTTGAAAACATCGGCCTGGTTTGTGTGTGTGGAATATTTTGAAATTTGTTTTAATGTATGAGAATCACTATGTGAATTGAGTTCATGGTTTTTAAATATTTTAAAGAGGTAACAAAGATGAATGAAATTTTCCCTTCTTTTATGAATTAATTATTTTGATTTGACTATTGTGATTGATAGGTGTAGACATGATTTGGTCAAGTGATGGGAAAAAAATCCAACACCTGTATAGAATATGTTTACATGGTTTTCAATTGTGTACTATGGATAAACTTGGGTTTTTAATTTTATATTCACTGGGTATCATGTTCATTTTTGGGGGGAGATTATTGAGGTGCACTAATGAGATAGGCGATTGATGTTTATGGGATCTTTTATTTGGATGTTTGCTGAGGTTTTTAGAGATTGAATCCTATAATTTGATTTTCAAGGATTTGTGTGTTGCACAATTAAGTATTTTTTGATGATTTTTTTAATAGAACACATGATGTGTGTTTTTTATAGGTGATACATATGGTAGGGAGCACCATAATCATTTAAATTGATCAATCAATAGTATATGGAATTATTATCGATTAGTGTGGTTTAGAACAACCATGGAATATATTGATTATTATTTAGTATTCTATGTTTATTTGCATGAATAGAGGCATGTTCCATTCATTGCACATGATAATAGTAGAGATGTGGTTGGTATATCTTGTATGTTTAGTAGATTGAGGTACGGAAAATCATAATATAATGATGGAGAGTAACTTATAATTCATCGATGAAAAACCCCTATCATGGAAGTTTAATGGTTAAATGAAACCAGTTTGTGGAATTTTGGGAAGATGATGGGATGATAGTGAGAAAATACTACTAATTACGATATTTTAATGTGATGTATTTTAAAATATGTTTATTGTAAAATAGATCAAGATTATGGTAATGTTATATGATAGTGAATAAGATCAATTATGTGTCAAATTTCATGAGTATAATTCGATGGTTGAATGGGTCGGTTGAGGATTCAACCATGGATACACACTAAATATTGGGATCAGACCTCAATGTGTGAATTTTGATAGATTGGTGAAGCATTTTAATTTTAAAACATCATGATAGCGCTCTGTGGGGATGTGGTGATGTACATGTAGGTGAGGTTTAGAATCATCATGTGAAGTACTCCAATGGATAATTACATGTAATTTTATGGTTAGTTTCTTGTATATAAGTAATAATAGCATCATGATAACTTTTCTAGATGTGGTTGATATGGTTAAAAGATTTAACATGTATTTTTTGGAGGAATATTGGTGTTTCTATGCTTGATGATTAGAGTTTCATAGTTGAAGCATGTTCAAAATTTTAGTACAAGACATAATTGGTTGGTCGTGATTTCAAAACTGGGGTAGGTCAAGATATTAGTCGTAGGACTAACATAGATTCTTTATGATTATAATCACATATGGTGGGGAGTTTGTAATGAATCAAGTGGTTGTGGTTGTGGTGTGTGTCCCATGAAGATCTGAACTGGATCTGAATCTAGTTGGGGCATGTGATGCGAGAGATTAAAAATGAGGCCAGATGGGTGTTACACTAATTGATAAACAAAATTTTTGTGTTCACAAGACTATACTGTGGAAGACATAAAATATTTTTTTACCCCACATATCTGAATTGGGTCTGGTGTGTGTGGACACATGTGAGGATCCCCATGCTCATGTCAATGCCATGCTAAAGGATCAGTGACTAGATACCATGGTTGATACAAGATCTCACTATTTAGTGATATTGGTTGGCATCCCAATGGTGTCCAACTCCGACACACCTGTGGTGGACATTACAAGTTCTATGGAAACAGAGATAAAGTTGAAGGAGTATGATCTAAATGGTAACTATGATTTTAGTTGGCCTAATAATCAGTTACATAATAATAAAGTGGAGAGGATGATATAAAACCACACTTTGGACTTGAAAATGATTCATAAAGTGGATTTGAATTACACTATTGACACTTGATCTTTATTGGAGAGGGTCATTCCCTCATCTGGTTAATTGAAAAATGCAGATAAATCCAGTAAAACCTAGTAGAAGTTGAACAAGACTCTTATAGAATGGATTATACATCCTTGTGTGATGGTATTTCAGAAAAAAAAAATTGAAAGGGTGACACATCGTTTGTTGTTTCTATGTGTGAGGCTATAATTGGAAAAATCCTGATTTGTGCGCATTTGATTATTACAAGACATTTTCTTCTTGAGGGTGGAAAATTTTTGAGGATTGTTGATATGGCTCTGAAACTCACCTCTATATTGGAATTTTTTTGTTGGAGACACATGCCTATGTGACATTGATTTTTTAAAATTACTTTTCCATAAGAGGGTATCATAAAGAGAGCATGGGGGGTTTGGTTCTATTCTTTTAATTCCAGGTATTATTTTCATTTAAAAATGAAATTTCTATTTCAACCTCTTCTCTATAAAAAATACAAGAGATCATGTCTGGATTGAAATCGTGTTCTTTCACTAGATCCTATGGAATCCTGAATTATTAACTGACAATACCTATATGGTGTGTATTCTAGTTAAAATGTATTTTCCATTGATGTTGTAAAATTTTTCCTATTTACAAGAGTTATTATGGATGTTGATCTAAGTAGTTGTATAATTCATAACAAAATCATGTTTTTCCAAGATTATGATATGTCCATAAATATAAAGTATGACACACTACCTAATTTATTTATTGAATTTCATGTTATCACACATGACATAGATAGTTGTCAAAAAAGGTTTCATTTCACTTTTTCATAGAAAAAGGGCATCATGTGACATCTTGTAGGAATAAGGTGAGGAAGTAATCAATGCAGGATAATGATTTATGAGACTGGGATGGTGATTCCAACGAAATTTCCCATACCCCTCAAGTGGCTAAGGATATTGAACATAGTTTTCAAGTGGATCAAACAGAGGGGTGAAGGACTACCTTCTATAAACAGTAGACATTTTATCCATAACATTCTATTGGGGTGAGGGTGATATGAAATTGGGAGTGATTGTGGAAGTGGTGGAAGAAAACATGCACCTTGTTCATTAGGATAATGTTTATAGTATTTCAAGTCCCCAAGTGGAAAATCATAAAATAAATGATATTTACAGAATCCTTGGAAAGAAGGATGACTCCCCAAAAAACCAACTTATAGTCAGGCTTGGTCAAATAGATAAATATTTGTTTTTCATGTTTATGGATTCCAATTTATTCCTCCTCGGAAAGTGAGGTCAAGTAAGGAGTACTCATACCTGAAGACATCCATGGTTACCACGTCTCATGGACCTATACATTATTATTTTTACTGGGATGGAATCTATGATGATTCATATGAATGACAATTTTACTCTTGTGTTCTTTTTCTCTTTGGTTGTACTTGTGTCCATGGAATGTGTGCTTATAGGACACATTTATCTCTCATGATATTTTTATATTACTTTAAAAATAAAAATGGTTATTCCCAAACCTTTCATGTAATAGGATTCAAGTGCAACGTTTAGTTGTCTTAATATATATATATATATTATAATATCAATCCATTCACTACTTGATTAGGGGAACCCAATCCAAAAATAACTATTTTTGAGTGCCTTTTAAGATGTGAGTTGGGTAACTCGATAAGGGTATTACTTTCAAGGACCATTTAAGGAATGAATAGGACACATAACCTAAAAATGATTTGTCCGAGGGATTCCCACTTAGATTGGAAGATAATTCAGGGAATGAACCCCTAATTATGTCATGAAATAGTTTTGGGTTGTCACTTTTTTATGTTCTTTTATTAATTATAGATGACATTATTTTTAGTAACCCCTTTGGGTTCCCATTTCACGGATCGAATGATAAAAATTGTAGATCCCTATTTGGTTATATTGTTCCCCTTTCAGGGGGTGTTTCAATATTTTGGATTAGGTCAATTTCATCACAAAAATACTTGGTAAAATATCTCCATTTATATCCTTTATATCTCCTCCCATATTCATCTTTTATTTCAATTCCATGGGTATAGATTTGGAGGGTGTCATTATCAAGGTAATTGAAATTTATCATTATCATTGAGGATTATATGTTTATCTAATAGATGAGGACTTATTATGATGTATTGAATATGAATTTCGTCATTTTTTATAATGTATGATTCATAGTGAACTTATTTCTCATTTTTGGTGATTTCGAGTGAAATTGTCCATCAATTAAGAGATGTCAGTTTATGATTTTTTCTAGCCTAGGATTGGGATTGTGTGGGTGATAGACCTCAGCATGCTGATCATGGATTTAGTGTCATGAGGATTCCTGGTGTGGTTAGTTTGAATTTTCTAAATTTTAATTTTTTTCATGAATAATTTATAATTTGACGATTCTATTTGATGGGAATGTTTCACTGGGAATATATAAAGGTTGATTCATTCATTTAATTTAGTTATAATAATCATATAAGGTATGTTTAATTAAATAATAAATGTTTATAGGTAAATAATAGTTTTGAAATTTATGTTACATCATTATAATATATTTCATCAAGGTGAATGACTATATGGTTCTACCAAAAGGTTATGGTGGGATATCATCAAAAAATAATCCCAGATGAACTAAATATCTTTCTAAAATGATTGATGGAGGAAACCTACTTATATTAGTCTTAGTGGACATCCAAATGAATTTCATAATGTTTTGATTGTATTTTATAGAACTTGATATTGTCCTCTGAAAATTCAATTTTAAAAAACATGATCTGACTAGAATTTAATTTAAGATACATTGGTTAATTTCTAGAATGGGATTTGAAAATAATTTTAAAAATAATTTTGGGGTTTCTAATGTATGTTCTACTAGATTTTTTCCAGTGACCTATAATGAGAAATTTGTAATATTATTCCTTTCGAAATGACATTAAAAGTTGTATATAATGTGATGTTTAAATTAAATAATGAGGGGCTTGGTTGAGTTATTATTTTTTCTATTTTACACTGTGTGGGTGACACCATATTTTTTAAATATTGTGTGATTATTATTTTACCTGGTTATTATTTCCTGATGGATCCATCATTCCAAGATGATGAAAGTATTTTTATATATTTAGAAGAACATATGAGTGTATCAAATTGATAGGTTGATCCAGATGAATTTGAAAAATCTTAAGTGTGTAAAGAAGTATATTGAGATAGGTTGATACTTGGGCCTTGATCCAAATTAGCTAACTCATAGATAGTTAGTTGGTGACCTTTTGAGAGCAGATACTTTCTTTATGTGTGATTTTATATCAATGATTCTTGTATTCCTATGATAGTCAGCGGAATTTAATTGTGTATTGGGTCTCAGCAGAATTCAACACCTTGATTATTGTGGCATTGGTGGGAAATCCATGAGACAGAGTACGTATTTTATATAATGGATGGCCACTCTATGTATGTGATAGTTGGAATAAATTTTTTTGGATATATATGAGTAATCTGGATGGGCCAGATTGGATTAAATTGGGTAATACAATACTATGATGATAGGACCTGATATGTGAGATTAGATAATGGGACCACTATGTGGGATATGGGATCTGATTGTGATGTACTATATATCATGGGTTTATTTCCCTACACTGAGTGAGAAGACTACTTCTAGTAAGTTATGTATCCTCCCTTGAAAGGTCAGAGATAGTGAGGTGCTAGGTATGCGATCAATCATAGAAGACACCTGACACAATCTATTTAGTTATGGGTTAGTTAAATAGTATGGGGTGAATCTTCCTTATAACATTGGTCGATGAAAGAATGGTCAGGTATCATGGTGTTATGGTCAGTATATGATGACCTAATGTGTGTAATGTTTTGGGAATAATGTGTTATACAACTATTTGTCTACATGTCAATTGTCTTATTTCACTATTTATATAAGTATTGTGCACACACATGCATTATTACAGAAAAAATAATTAATATTGAGTCCTTTCATATTCCTACTACGTAATTAGACTCTCCCCTACCCTAGCACAAAACATTAGTTTCAATGAATATGGGTAGACCATTATGTTTTCTCTATGAATATAGAAACTGCTTGATTATTGATATATGGATTCAGTTTGGAGTGTCATATTGGTCAAGGATTCCTTAGTATGGTATGAGAGTTGTATCAGAGTACCATTTAGTAATATTTGGTTTTGTTTACCATGTACTGGTAAGTGTTCCATTACATTATTTATATTGTTATTTATTTTAAATATGATGTTGTGTGTAATTTTTTTATATCATATATATAGACTTATTGATTCTAATATAGTAATAAAACACCCTCTTAGATCTTTATTATATGCCTATAGGGAATTAGTATTTTTTATGTGGATGGTTCTGGCTGATTTTTTTGTCGATTCATGACCCAAAAAAATTATTTTAGAGGTATTCGGCTCCACTAAATTTTTTTTAGATCATCACCCCAAGTTGGAAGGCTCTGGTATATGGGGTGGTTCTTCGATGTTCATGTGATGAACCCAACTAAAGTGTTATTTAGATTATTCAGGAAGTGAAATTATAGTCTTGATGAGGGTAATCATCTGTTGAATAATATGTGACATTAATATTTTTGGATTTTAGATTGATCTCAGCATTTTAATAATAATAACTATTACATATTGTTCACACCCCTTATAAATATATATATGAATTCATATAATTATCCACATAATTTAATGAAACCAAAATATATCTATATATTATAATGTATATATAATTTATAATAATTATTTTACTTTTTAATATATGTGGTCAAATATTCATCAATCATATCCAAAATAATCAAATTCATACAATCAATATATGTTATTGCATAAAATTCATTTAATTGAATTAAAATCATATGGTAGAATATTCAATGTTATAAAAAAAGTATGTTGACAAAGATAACTATCATTCCCTTTTTAGCCAA
This sequence comes from Viscum album, assembly GCA_963277665.1. Lineage (NCBI taxonomy): Eukaryota > Viridiplantae > Streptophyta > Magnoliopsida > Santalales > Viscaceae > Viscum > Viscum album. The sequence goes on from OY728159.1 coordinate 34,313,507, forward strand.
TGAGAATCTTCCAAGAAAATGTACTCTCCTAGATCAAATCCCTTATATCTATATTGAGTACTTAAGAGTGGAAATAGTGTATCCTGATAAATATAAAATATAATGAAAATACTTGTATCATTTAACATTGAAATTAAACTAAGATAAATCATACCAAAAATGGAATAAAATTAAACCATATTCAATACTTACATTGAATTGTTTTCTACATGTTTGATAAGCCTTATAAAATTAATAATATTTACAAAATTATTGTTATGGATATAGAAATACATCAAAGGTTATTATTTTGTTTATTTATAAAATAATTTTTGGGAAAAATCTATTAAAAACTTTTTTAGGAAAAACTATGTATTCTATAAATGATAAAAAATATAATATCAAATCTAAGGGATACTTCACATTAAACCCTTTCAAATTTTATCTTCTTAAAGAAATATATTTTTCTATTTATAATACCCATATATCCATGTGAAATAAAGATTATGGTTATTTTATGTTGAATAAAATATAACAGTAAAATACTCCTTGAAGGTTATTATATATTAGAGAAACAACAAAATATTCATACGTTATTTTAATAAATATATTATCATATATTCCATGGAAATTTAAATATACTATTGGTCTTGTGATGACTATTATGTTATATTTATAATAGTAAAAACCATTTTAAAAAATTTCATACAACAATTTCATATATACTAACAACCACATCTTATATATATAATTTTTAATTTATAACAGTAATAGTGTTTATTCTTATAATAATTATTTTTGATATAAATGTTTTGTGAAAATAATTACCTACAACAACATAATGTGTATACTAATTCATGTAAGGAATGGGAGAGAGTCTTCCACCACTAAAAGGGGTGAATGAGTTCTTACAAGAACACCAACATGTGAGTTTCATTATTATCATTAATATCCAGTGTGATTAGATAATGAATATAATAATGTTTACTGATAGAAAGACTGAGAAACAACACACAAGGGACAAAGGCTCTTTACATGGTTACGATATTGTTGTTATTGTGCAGTTTATACTTTATGTGTAGTATCTCTGATCTCACACCCCACATTCTTTTTTTTACAAATATTACATATAATCGAGTGGAATATGGTCCAGAACATTTATTATCATAATTAATGAAAATAATATATAAGTCAATTAATATTTAGTTCTAGAACTTAGGTACATAAAGATTTTGGATTAGATGTGATATTTTTTCTTCTCTTCAATTCTATAAAAAAATATCTCTTAATCATTTGATGACATATATTAGAGTTTCAAATCCTTTTAATAATACCCTTTTTCTGAATGATATCATGTCATTTATGTACCAACTATACATTTTGATGTAATTTCATATGCTACCACATGATTGAAAAATCTGTGAGATAAGAATAATATTTTTGGAAATCGGTGAATAAATCTACAAAATTTTTATTCTAGTTACAAGTTTACCAATGAAGGTATACAAGGAGAACCTTTTTCCAAACAAATCTCTTTAATAACAAAATATTCATGGCAAACAAACTACGGTATTCACACTCCATTGTGGCATGTAAAATTGCTTTATAGTGAGAGGTTATTCTTATACCATAACCTTGTCACACTAAAATTTATGGGGTCCCATGACGGTGCATCCCCATCTCCACACCTCATTAGGAACATCTTCATATCATAAAAATTTTCCGAATAATTGTATTATGTATTATTAAATTAACTATATTCCCCAAGTACATAATAATGTTATATATGTGATTTTTTCATGATTAATCAATGCAATACAAAAATTATTCTTTTTTATCAATCCCATTATAGATAAATATCCCACATCACATTGTGTTGTTTTTAACCTAGTATTATAGTATTAATTTTCATTCCATATCATCTTTAATGTGGTTCCAACACATCGTGGATCATGTTGTTAATAAGTTCAATAAAAAAAATATTTTGAACCCTCTTGATTGAATTGACTAAAAGAAGACAAAACATTACTATATAGTGATGGTTATCTAAGAACCACGTCATATTAAGGGATAATGTTTGTATATGTGATCCATCCCCCGATGTAAGATCAATTATACATTAACCATGTCTTAATTATGAACAACCCATATATCCCCCTTTATCAATCCATATATGGAGGGATCTTTAATTGTTTCAACACATCAAAACCCTCAATCATCAATCGATATTTAATCTAAACAATTATATTTTTTGGAATCTTTGGAATTAGAAAATTATCGCTAATGTAATATTCACTTATAAACTCATTGATCATACAACTATAAGGAACAATTAGAAATTTTCTATTATTATAATCTCATATAAAAATAAATATATTCATTATCCCATTTCAGTAATATCTCCCTAAAATTTTATCCAATTTACAATAAATTTTATTGAACTGATGGGTGAAAATAAACCAAAAAACATATAGGTTTTATTGGGAGTATTCTACACTCCCTAAAACACTCTGAAATTCTATATGGATGTACTTCCAAACTATATTTTTATTCATTGTTCAAGAACACACCAACCCAATTATATGGATTTGAGTGGAATCCCAACCTGTCCACATGTACTAGACAAGAAAAGTATGTGTCTATCTGTTAGACCCCTACTTGAGTACCTTGAGATGAGGCAGTTCTTCCGGAGGGGGTCACTTAATCATCCCCTAGGTCATTGTTACATGCCAAGCCTTAACATAGATCGACTCACCCACTACTAATTAACTACTTGAGACACAAATTCAATTGTCTCCCACCACTCAACACATTAAATGTATCTCCACCCCAAAGGTCTATTTCATAAAAACCCACTACACATGAGCACAATATAAAAAATACCCCACACCATGAAAATGATTATGTACAAGGGGTCAAACACCATGAAATACCATCATTTTAATGTAGTGGTCTACAGTCGACTACAACTCAAACGTGACACTTTCCACTCGATGGATTTATTTATTATTTTATTTTTAATGATATATATAACACATTCATTTATTTAAATATTTTAAAATTAAATCTCACTAAACTCCACCATATTGTAAATGAAATATTATTTGATTTCAATATTATTCTATGTTGATTATAATACTATATTCTTTGAAAATTTGGTTCACATTTTTTGCTACACGTGATGACTCTTTTTTATGAAATTAACTACCATTTCATTGATTTTCGACTTCATCCACATCATTATTTCCGTGTATTGATATTCCCGGACATATTCTCCATCTACTTTATCAATGTAATATAAATCTTCATCATGGAATGCCGATAAAGGACGTTCATATAAGAAGTAATTCCCTACAAATGTATATTTTTATAAGTAATATCTCTAACCCAATATTAATTAGAGAAACCATATATCAAAAATTTTATTCTCTTATCAGACCTCAATAAAAAAATAAATAGTCTCTTTATTGAAAAATTTGATTCATTTCACTTCTACAATACACGACATATTGGGATGTTTTTTGAATCATACACAAAATTTAATTAGAGATGTAATGTTATATGTATAAATTTTTATATACTTTTTCATTAGAATGAGCCTTCAAAAAATCGTTGGATTGAAATTCCTTCTTTATATAGTTAAGAGTTATAGAGGTGAAGATATCACTACTTATTATTTAATCCTAAACTGTATTTAAAAAAGTAACCATCATACATTTTATGTGATAGATATGTAAAAATGGTTTAAATTGTGACTTGAGATCACAAGTAAAATATTATGTCATCAATAATAAACGTCTCAATGTTTTTTCTCATTTGGGTAGAAAATTAATCCAGTGTTTCTTCCTTATTCTTGAAGAAAATTCACTACCATATAAAATCATAATGAGTGATTTTATGTCATATTTCTTATGATAGATACTAGAAGACACATTTCATTTGTTAAATTAAATATACAATAATGTTTTTTGAAGATTTAAAATTAATGCTCATGGATCATGATTAAAAAAATATAATCCCTTCATTTACATGAAATCATGAAAAACATCATTTTCAAGGATAATCCCTTAATGCTATTCAATGACGATCTATGCCTCATATTCACCACTCAAAACAAATATACCACATCCCATTAGAATATTTTCTAGTTACATTGGGAATAAATCCAAATAAAATTAACATCATTTCATTAATTCCTTAGGGAAATAAATTCTTATAATATAATATACCCTAAATTTTAGAGTGTTTCATAAATACAAGATGAGTAATGAACCTTCATCATTGATTATATTCCTAGAAAGCTGCTACAACTCTATCATATTTTTCCTTTATTATGTGATACTAATTACCATATTTAATTATTCTTGATTTTGTTTATCTTTTCTTCACTAAATGATATCAAATCCTCATGTGACAAAGATCCATTAACACCTTTTATTCTACCTTGTGATTGAATTCATGTGTGATTAAAATTACCAAAAAATACCTTAGTTAAAAAACACTTTTTTCTATTTAAAATAATATCTTCTCTTTCCGCACTCTTCCTCACCCTTATAAAATTAATTTATCCAGTCATTGGATTTTTATCGTTAATATAAAATTCAAAATCACAGTGATAATATTTATAAAAAAATTGTGTGTAAATAATAACACATTATTTTCCATCACCACCTATAATATATTATACAATGTAATAATAAAATGGAAATAATTTTTTCAATGTATTTTATATTTTACAATAGAATGAAGTAAAATATATCCACAGTTTTATTTAATTAATTTTACATTGTTGGTAAATCCTTGCACTTTGTCTATACAAAATAAATATTCCTTTATTGAACCTCTCATCAATAACCCTAAAATGTATTTCATTATTTACATTTTAATATATACTATAGAATTCAATTTTTATATTAAATTTTGGATTTCATGTAAGAAACAAATCATAATGAATATTTATCGAATTAAGTTGATACCAGTTTTAATTCAATTAAAAAAATTATTTTTTATTTCCAAAAATTTGTTTAGGTTATAATGCATCAATAACAAGGTTAATATAATTTCCACTAAAACATTATTCTTCTACTAGAAGTCTATATTTTTATGGGGTGGTTATGGAGAACTATATTCATGTCAAATTCTATGATTCATAATATATCCTTATAAGTTTATATTATTAGATTTGGACATTTTATTAGTCTAGAAACATTGGATAACACTTCCATTTTTATACACTCCTTATAAAATGTTTGAATATACCAAGAACAAGGGATTTACATGACATAAAATATAAATAAATAATTTGGGTTAAATTGCTATAATAATTAATGAAGAACTTATCATAGTTGGTTGAATTAAATATCAATATAACACACATATAGAAGTGTGCCAACTCTGGAGTTAGAATTTTTTTATATACCCACTAATGTGTAAATATATTTACCATGATTCCTTTTTGAAAAGTTTCACAAATGTTGATTATTTCATGATGTATAATTGGAATATTAATCATAGATTCAAATATTTTGTGATTAACCATATTGTTTTAGATTAATGTGAACAAGGCTTTTATTTTATATCTTAATTTTCTCTATTATAATCATTTAAATTTTTTACGAATATATTTAATGAATACTGAAATTGGAGACGAATTTTCTTCTTAAATATCTCACCAAATTTAAACTCACCCATTATTAAGTAACTAAATAAATTTTTTTCAATGATTTTTTACTAACAAGTAGGAAAAGTAAAGAGTTAGAAAAAAGAAACAGTAATAGTGGTTTGGGTATATAAGAACATCCCTTAGTGAACTATATCAATACATTATTTGATTATAGTGTTTTACATTCTAATAGTTTTTCTATGGATCACACATTTAGGTGTAAATATATGTTACTTATTCCATGGTTTTCAGGTTTTCTACCTAGTTTCTCACCTTATATGACAAACTTATTATATTTTCATGATAATCATATTTTTTAAATATATGAATTATAAATCATTAATATGATCTCTCATTGGTAAAATTCTACCTAATATTAGAATACATTGATGAATTTATTTTATGGATATTCAAATAGTACTATTTCCCTCGGAATCCGGGGATGACCGCCATGATGGGAGGTTCAAACGTTCTGATCGGTTTCTGACGGGTTTTTTCATAGAACCGGAAACATCCAATGATTCAACATCCATTTGACCTACTTTTCAAAGGTTGGTGCTCATTAGTTTTTGGAGTGATGAGGCTTAAGAATTTTCATTGGTCGAGAGGATGGGAGGTCGGACTCATCACACCTTTTTGAGGGGAATCATTGTCTACTCAGGAACTCTCTTTATAGATTTAAGTTCTGTTCGTGAATCCTTATTACATTACCAAGTATAAAATGAGCTTTCCTTCAGATCTGAAAATCAATGATTAAATATATAGATAATTTAGAGAATCTTTTGTATGTATTCGTGGTTCTTCCTTGATAGTGAATCATCTATTTTTATTAGAGATTCTTTGTCAATGGTACCCTTTGACACATTTATATAAAAGTCTCTTGGTCATTATGATGACCATACTAGTTTTAAAGCCACTCAGTGGGGCACTTGATGTTTATTATAATTCAGAAGGACATGGATTATTTTAGAGTTGGGATCGAACCCGTAGACGGGTTACCTAGGTATCCTTTGTTTAGAAAAGGAATCATAACCCACATAGTTCGAGTAAGGGAGTATGATGTTTATGATTGATGGCTCAAAGAAGGATGTCACAATTACTTTTACACTCTAAGCTCACGTGAGTCATGCTCGGTGTGAGAAACAAGAGGTATTGGTAAAAATTAGACAATTCTGCAATGAAAGATGCAATCATATGAAATAATGTGAGGCTTATGTATGTATGACTGCCCAGATAAATGAAGGTTAGGATTAACTTTAGGGATGAAATCCAGGAACAGGGTCCATAAGGGTATATGTGCTTCATGGAGATTTTGAATACTCTAACTTGGGGATTACTCCTGAAAAAGAGGCCCAAATTAGGAGAAGACTTATGATTTGGTTTTACTCCTGAAAAGGAATCCCAGATCAAAGGTAAATTAGGACTGGTTAAGAGAAATTAAGATTGGGGCTTACTCCTAAGGATGATGCCCAGATTTGAGACTTGGGCATACTCCTGAAAAGGAGGCCGAGGTAAAGTATTATGACTGGAGCTTACTCGTGAAAAGTAGGCCCAGGTTAAGGGAATTATGGTTTGGGGCTTACTCCTGAGGAGAATGCCCAAATTAGGGGACTGGGGATTACTCTTAAATAGGATGCCCAAAAATTGAGAGACTTGGGGCTTACTCCTAAAGAGGATGAAAAGATTTGGGAACTTTAAGAATTGTGGCTTACACCTAAGGAAAATGCCCATATTTGAGACGGGGGCTTACTCCTGAAAAGGAAACCCAGGTTAAGGAATCTGGGGCTTACTCCTCAGAGGATGTCCAAATTAGAGGACATATGACTGGGGATTATTCTTGAAAAGGAGACCCAGGTTAAGGATTCTCTCATCTTAAAGGATGAGGTTGAATGAATGAACTCTCAATCTTTAGTGACAAAAAGATATGTAAATCACTAGGTTTTGAGAGATATTCCATAGAATTCCTTTCAGATAAGGATGTCAAATCAATAAATCATGCCATAAATCGCTTTGAAGAGTGTCTTGAAGACTGAATCTTGAATAGGAAAGGTGTAATGGCTTTAGAGGGGTGAAAATGGGCAAGAAAGGCACCAAAAAAGGCAGGGGCACACAAGTCCTGATAGGCGCGCAGGTACTGCATGGGCGCGCAAGTCATGGTCATGCAGGTCGTAGTCGTGCATGTATGCCTGTGCGACACATGGTGTACTTGCGCGATGGTTAACCAACAGGGTAATACTTGAGCGAATTTAGGTTAAGGCCTTCAGAATTCTCTTGAGGTTCTTCCAGGAGAGGGGGGCATAGGTTCTATAGAAGGAGTAAGGCGGCGCGCAAGTGTGGCCATATCCCTTAAGGGATGGCCACCTAGGCGCGCAAGTGTTGATGAGTTTCAACACTTAGGACTTCCTCCCCCTCTTTAGATCTTCCGTTCTAGGTAAGAAATTACCTTAGAAGTGTTCCGGAAGCTTTGAGAAGAGACTAAGGCCCCGGGAGCTCAAATCTGGGTTTCTGGAAAAATCCTCTCGAAATGGGGGGCCCACAGGGTCTATTTATAAGCAAGAGAACTCCCCGGCCGGTTATCACATAGGTCACGCAAGTCACTTGCGCGACCATAAGGCGTCGCACAGGTGGACTTGTGCGATAGTGATAGTACTTGCGCGGCATAGGTGCTTTTGATCCCTTGTTCATGCCTTTGTCGATTTTTGATATTTTATTCAAAGGTTGAATTAATTTGAGCTCAGATATTTCCCTTTACATTACTTTGGACTCTGTGACGAAAAAGTAGTGTCAACAAAAGTCCCCCCTCAGAGTTGGATCCGAAAGAAATGAGGATTTGACTCTGAGGAAATGAAGAAAACCAATGGAAAGGTGGTGCGCAAGTCTTGATGGCGTAGAGGGCGGCGCGCAAGTGCGCATCGTGTAGGGATACGACCCTTGATCGCGTAGGGTATGGCACGCATGGTCCCAACCGCGTCTATAAATATAGGGACTCACTTCCGTACAAGCGTCCAGATTTCCAGACTTCATACCTTCGAGCTCTCGCCGCGCAGGTCCCCTTAGCCGCACATGTTGCTCTGATTTCTGGTGTTTTCATTGATGTCATGCTACTGTATTTGTATTTGTACTTGAGCGGTTTTAAACCTCTTCGCCAAATACCTGCGCGACATATCCATACGTGCACGCCATGTTTTAGACTTGCGCGTCTTAATGCCTTTGCCATTTTTCTTGAATTCCTTCACAAATTTTATGAAAAAAACCCATTTAAGAGTTAGTTTATTCAACCTTTGTGCAGATTCAATGGCTCTTTAGGGAATTAAAATGGCTGATGAACTGGCTAGAAAGAGGGTTTATGACATGATGAACATCATTTTCCATGATTATTATGACATCTGTGACAGCACTCTCCCAGAATTGGTTAAGTACTTGAAGAAATATCATCCTAATTTCCCACAGAGCATCTACCTGCCTCTATATGGTCATGGTCATCTGCAAGGAGTCAATTTTCTAAATTCAAAGAACTATACACCTGAAATGTAGCTGCACTGCTACTCCATCATATCGGTTATGTTGTGAATTAAGAGCAACAACAATGGTGTGAACTTTCATATTCTTCCTCCATGTCATTTCCTTGCAGATATGAAAATGGAAAACCCATGGGCTGAAATGTTTTCCAATGCCGGTTGGTAGAGAGAAGGAAAACATGGTATTAGAGCAATATCTAATAAGATTACTATATCCAAATGGATCTTTACTTCCAATGCTCTATTCTCAAATCCATGTATCCATCTTCCAAGTCTCTTGGACAGAAATAGAGTCACTGTTTGATCAGCAGAAAATTATCTCAAACCGCACTCAAGAACATCCTTTTACCATTGTTCCAAGAAGAGCTCGTATCACTGCATCTCTTATTGTATCCAGTTTAATGAATTAATTCCATGTTATTTCTGATGAAGCCCGGGGTGTCGTAAATCAAATGAAGAGTTATGTTGAAAGCCTCTTATAACTCTTGAAAAAGAGGAGAGACTCCAGTCTGTGGATGTCCTTATAACTCTTGTGCATCAATGAAAAACACTTTCACCTTCACTTATTTGTACTTGCATTCTCTTTTGCTATATGCTTTATATTTTACCTAAGACAATGGTCCTAGTAAGCATAGTTTGATTTTTACTAGGATTAATGTAAATAACCTTTCAAACTACGAACCTTTTAATTTCTCAATGTTACCTAAATCATACAAAAATGTATGTTTAGTGAGCTGGGAACTTGACTTTTATTCAGTGTTCCCTTCTCTTTTGTGGGCAGTTTAATGTCATGCACATTGGACAAAAAAGGCTAATGTTTAAGCTCGAAATAGCTTTGACGGAAATGGATTAGAATTGACTCAATTCTTTGACAACTCATCTGAAAACATAGTACCATACTCATGTTTGAGGGAAAATATGTAATCTATGACTTAAGAATATTTGAATCTGAGGAATTATATGAAAAATAGCTAAAAGTCATTAGAAGAAGTAGTTTCCATGAATGAAGTTACCATTATTTAAAAATACCGTTAGGGGGTTGAATTATGCAGGGCCACCTAAGGGCATTGGCTGCATAGTTAAATAAAATAGTATCTTTTGGCTAACAAGTGTGTTATGTAGACTGTTTATGCAAGGCCGCCTATGGGTACGTGCTACATAGTCAGGAAAAAGAACTCTTAGAAATTTACTTTCCTAGTGCTAAAAGCCAGTGAATGTTTATAGAGATTCAAATCTTCCAAAGTATAGAGTTTGCTGTATGGAAAGCGGTACTTGAATATGGAGAAAATATTTCCAAACAAAATTATCGAAGAACTGGATGAATATCACTCCTACGAAGGTCTGACCCAAACATAGGGAATGAGAACATAAAACTTAGACTTTAATACTTTCAAATCATGAAAAAGGATATGGGACAAATATGTTAAGGATGGCTATTTTTGGGGAACCCTACATACTGTCATTTAAGACAAATAAGGACAAAAGAGGCATTCTTCCAAAGAATGAAGTTACCACTATCCGACAAACCCGTTAGGGGGTTGAATTAAGCAGGGAAACCTAAGGGCATTGGATGCATAGTCAAATAATAGTATCTTTTGGCTAACAAGTCTGTTATGTAGACTGTTTATCCGAGGCCACCTATGGGAACGTGCTGTATAGCCAAACAAAAGAACTCGCAGAAGTTTTACATTTTTGTGACTAGTAGTCATGAAAAGGGTTATGCAGATCTGAAAATATTTAAGGTTAGTATTATAATACATAAAGATGGGTATTGTTCAATGTGTACAGAGACACATAGATCAATGTTAACCATAATCATGTTGTGGTTGGTCCTGAATTGAAATGTTGGACTTCACTAGGGATCCCATAAGGATAAGAATCAAGCCACACATAGTTATTAAACTAGTTTAATGTCACATGGGACAAAAGGATTAGAGATCTTAGTTTTGGTTCATAGAGCTTGGACCATTGTAAGAAATACACAGTGTGTGTTTTCATGGGGACTTTTCAGCCAAGGGACTGAAAGTGGAATTTGGGGTTAGGCCCAAAGACTTGGGACTGGATTCTAGGGACACTCGAACATTCCTACGTATCCCATAAGGATGGGAATCAAGCCCACGTAGTTCTAGAACTACACTTTGTACAAATTTGGTTCGTACACGTGAAGGGTGAAAGGGGACTTTAGTGCAATGATGGTTTAACCCAAGATAAAAGGTTTGGGCATTGCCATGTATGTAATTTGTCTTTGAAATGAAACATGGTTGAAAAAATCAATGAAAATAATGGTTCCCTCTCAGGTGAGGGTATCAAAGAAATTTTTAGTTTATTGTCATACTGGAAAAAAGTGTTGTATAGTTTAACATCGTATAATAAGGAAGAAAGTGAACCAATGTAAATATATTGATTCTAAGGGCGGTTTCAAGAATTATCATCATATGAGATAGAGATGAACCGACGTGAAGAGATTGGTTTTGGGCTTGAACCTTGGGAGGTTTCCTACATACCTAGCCTAGAAGGCAAGGATCAATGTCTGTGTAGTTCAATTAAAGAATGAATTAATGATCAAGTTGATCTTGGGGACAATGACCTAAATAAATTATGTTAGTACTTACACATGGTTAGCGGCCCAGAGAGAGTTTTATGGTTGAGGTTTTCTCTAAGATCACGTGAGTCATACTCGGTGTGAGAAATAATAGGTAACAATAACATTAATGATGCATAGATTAATGTCATGTAGGACATATAAAGGGACTATGCAGTTTAAAGTCTTGCAGTTAGGACTATTGGTGTTGCACAGTTTAGTGTCGTGTAGCAGGGAAAAAATATAGTTTAATGTCATGTAGGATGTATCACGAACATTCTGTATAGTTTAGCGTCATGTAGTTAGGACGATGGGGACAATAGAGTTTAATGTCATGTTGGACGACAGGAGGGGGACTGTGCAGTTTAATGTCATGCAGTGAGGAAAAAAGAGTGCACCATTTTAACATCATGTTGGACGCATTGGGGATTTTTGTCCCACAGTTTACCATCATATTGGACGAAAAAAGGACGATATAGGGACGATACAGTTTAGCGTCATGTTGGACGAAAGTGCGAATAGTTTAAGGTCATATGCATGGACCGTGGATAGTGCAGTTTAATGTCATGCTGGATGGTGGTGTAGTTTAAAGTCATACAGCACCATTGATGATTATGTACTTTAACGTCTTTCCGGACATAAGGTACTTTTATACAGTTTAGTGTCATGTATTTTGGACGTCAAAGTTTAACATCTTGCTGGACGTAAGGGTCTTGAAAATAGTTTAGGGTCATGTGCATGGACCGTTGATGATGCAGTTTAAGGTCATACATGACCTAGTTGCAGTTTAAGGTCATACTGGACCATTTAGGGAACATTTTCATAGTTTAACGTCATGTGGGACGAACGTAAAAATAGTTTAAGGTCATATGTATGGACCGTTGCTGTAGAGTTTAATGTCATATAGCAAGGACGAATTGGTGCCGCACAGTTTAGTCTCATGTTATGGGGACAAAGTACAGTTTAATGTCATGTAGGACGAATGTAAGTAATTTTGTACAGTTTAGCGTCATTTAGCTAGGATTATGAATGTGACACAGTTTAACGTCATGTTGGACGTATGTGCAAATAGTTTAGGGTCATATGCTTGGACTGTTGCTATATAGTTTAACGTCATATAGCAAGGACGAACTGGTGCCGCATAGTTTAGTGTCATGTTGCAGGGACAAAGTATAGTTTAATGTCATGTAGGATGAATGTAAGGACTTTTGTACAGTTTAGCTTCATATATCTAGGAAGATGAAGGTGACACAGTTTAACGTCATGTTGGATGTATGTGAAAATAGTTTAGGGTAATATGCTTGGACTGTTGCTGTATAGATTAACATCATATAGCTAGGACGAACTGGTGCCACATAGTTTAGTGTCATGTTGCGGGGACAATGAGGGACTTTCCAGTTTATAGAAAATACTTCTTCACAAATCTGGCATTGGTTGGAGTAGTTATGGGTTCCCCATCCGTTGTGATTAATGAATAAGCTCCATTGGAGTAGACCCTATTATTAAATAAGGTCCTTCCTATTTTCGCTCAAACTTGGGAGGTTTCTTTCCTGGTGTCATTGGATTTCTGAGAACTAATACCAATTCTCCCTGAGTGAATGAACAAAGAAGAGATTTTTTGTTAAAAACTCGTGCTATTCGATTCTGATAGACTTCCAAGTGGTGCAAGGTGCACAATATTTTCTCATCTAACCATCCCAATTAATTCAATCGCTTTTGAGATTGTCCATCTGTAGATGATTGAACACAAATGGCATCTCTGAGCGAGGGTAGTTGAACATCAATGGGCAACCCGGTGTCAGTTCCATATACCAATGAATATGGAGTTGACCGAGTTGCAGTGCGGGTGGTAGTCTGATAAGCCCATAAAGCATGAAAGAGTTTATCAGGCCATGACCTCTTATCTTTATCCACCATATTTTTCATTATATTTGAAAGATTCGTGTTAACAGCTTCTATCTGGCAGCTGGCCATAACATGATACCGAGATGAATGGTTGGATTTGATGTTTTATTCATGATACAACTTCTTCATCTCAGATGAACAGAAATTGTTTCCATTGTCCGTCAATAGGGTATGAGGGACACCAAATCTGGTAATGATGTTAGACTTCATGAAGCTACCAATGCAATTAGAACTAACTTCCTTGAGAGGTATTTTCTCTGCCCATTTGGAATTGAAGTCAGTAGCAGTAAGAATATACTTAAACTGCTTAGCCGTAGCCGAAGGGTATGGTCCCACCACATCCATTCCCCATGTGGAAAATGGCCAAGAGTATTTAGCTGTATGAAGCAACTATGGAGGCTAATGAATGAAGTTGGCATGTACATTCCATGAATGACTCTTATTTGTGAAATCAAAACAACCTCGTATCATTGAAGGCCAAAAGTATACAATCCTTCAAACCTGATCAGACAGTCTATGTCCAAAATGGTGGGCACCACAGACTCCTGCATGCACTTCTTTTATGACAACCATTGTTTCTTCCCCATAAATGCATCTGAAGAGAACTCCATCAAAACCACGTTTGTAGAGAATTTTCTCTAGGTGACCTGGGCTATCATAAAGAGTAAAATTGACCACATGTCGCCGGATTTGTTCTTTCTCAGCTCTATCAGGTGGAAGTGTTCCGTTTTGAAGGTATTCCCTGATAGCTGACATCCATCCTGTACTATGACCATACGATTCAGGAAAGGGACAAATTTCATTAATTTCCTCTGTCCTAATTCAAACATAAGGTGAAATTTCACGACGGTGGGCAATACTGATGGTTGTCTCGTCCCGATTTGGATCTGCCAGAGTTGTGGCTATATTAGCCAATGCATCAGTGTGAGCATTTTGTGATCTTGGGACATAAGAAAATGTCGGTTCAAAAGGTAATTATGCCATTAACTCTCTGACATAATTGTAATGACCCAAAGCTTCATTAATGAAAATTACTCTTGATCCAGTTAAATGTCTCTTTATGAAAAATGTTTTTATAAGATGTCAACTTCTTTGGTTTTATGATAAGATTTGTGACCGTTACATTTATAGCCGTTGAATAGTGAACACATGATTAGTATAAATATATGGCTTTAACGAACCCAATTTTACTTAGACAAAGGAAGTGAGGGCCTCATCCAGTAGAATTTCCCCATATGAAGCCCATTTGTCGGAGCTCAGAAAAGAGGTGGCGTCTTTGGGCTTCTCCCTTGACCAAGCCCATGCTGAGCTTCATTATGTCAAGCTCGAATGTGATCGTCTACAGGAAAAGTGGACGTTGATAGAGATTACGACTCGAGCGATGTTATCCGAGCCACCCCAAGAGTCTGTCACAATTGCACACCTTACCCTTAGGTCTTATGCGGCTATTTTAAGGGGTTATGTAACAAATAAGTAGCACCATGTTTATGTACATTATTTTTGTATATAATAATGAATATAATTTCTAGTCATTTTTGATACATTGTAAATAGTTTTTAAAGTACAAATGGTGTTTTTAGTTATTATCTAATAAGAATAATATTTTATTAAATTAAAGGATTTTTTAATTAAATAATATTTTATTAAAATATTATTATTAATATTAAATTAATTTTTATTAAATATAAATGAACTTATAATTTTATGAATGCAATTAAAATTATTTTTGAAAGCCATTTCTGTCAAAACCCGTGAATTGTTTATAAATGTCGGTTTTTATTTTAAAATTGAAAATCCACATATTTAGAAAATCATTTAGATAAAATAAATATTATTTTTGGAATCAGGAAGTCGAAATTATCCAATGGTGAATTTTTCATAATTTTCTGAGACAATCAAATTTTTGGGTAAAAATTAAATACCATTTAAATATATAATGTGTTTTATGACATCATAATGACCAAATGGTGATGTAATAAAATACCATAATCCTTATGTTCGGCCAATATGTGTTTTATCATTAAAATAATGAGGTTTTGGGTTTTTTTGACTTACTTTTCAAAGCATTAATGGATCCCTCAAGACTTATTCAACACTTTGCCTTTTTAAATTAATTTCCATGGGAGTGTGACTCACCTCCACATAAGAAACCCTATTTTTTAATAAGTTCGGATCTTGGACATGTAATGTATTGTTTTCCTCTTTCCTTTTCCAGAAACCATGGTCAAATACGATGGGATGTTTTGTGGTTTGGATTATATTAATATAAGGGGTCCCAAACCTAAATAATAAAGAATTCCCTCACCTTTCCTATATAAACCCACCCAAGCTCCCGCTTCCTCCTCACTCAAAGCCCTTGGAGTTAGTCCAAACTCTTCCCTACTCTCTCTATAATCCTCCCAAGGTGCCCCAAGCTCCCTAGAAGCCTCTCACAAGCCTCTCTCTAGCCTTTGGAAGCACACTTCCAAGTTTGGGTTTTTTCTTCCTTTCTCATTTTTGTCAATTTTTTTTAAGTTGTATTGCCCTTTTAATTTCAATTATGAATGTTGGGGTATGGTTTGGAACCTCTCCCATACTGACCTCTTATTGTTTGAATGATGGGAGACCCCTTTCTCTCTCATTAAATGCCTCCCATGTACACCCGTTACTATGCCTAAATTCCGAAAGGAACCTTTTTCTCCCCTTTTATATACAAGTAATACTTTTGTATCATGAATCAAAATTCCTTTTCAATTGTTGGGACATGTATCTATATGACCTCCTTACTGTCCATTACATGTAAAAATGATGAGGAACCCCTTTCTCTCTCATTAACCATTTTTATGAATTCTTATGTCACGCCGTTACGCTGCTGAAATCACACCGATTTTCTAAGCCAATATCATTGTGTAGTGAATACCATGCCCATTTCACCATCAAGGGTATTCAAATTTATGCACATTTACATATTGATTATAAATTTTCATGTATTAATTCCACATTCCTTTATCGTGGAATAAATGATTTTGTTTTATGAATCCATGCTTTATGATCCATGTGACACACTTATGCATGAAATGAAATTTTTAAGAAGGGTGCGCCCTTTTATAGAACTCCAATGAATTGGGTAAAGTATATTATCATGATACGTCATTTGCAATGAGTGTTTACTCATGCTAATTCAAGTACAAAGAGGGTTTACTCGTGCTTCAAGTGAAATGAGGTTTACTCATGCTCCATGTGCAATGAGCCTTGGCTCATGCTAATTCAATGTTAAGTGTTGTTGCCACATTTCCATGTTATGATTATCATGCTTTATCATGACTTTATGTTCATGTTAGTCTTATGCTCTATTGATATTCCTATTGCATAACATGTATTGAACTCCTCATGATATTCATTGTGTACTCCCTTACTGTGCTTTATAGCTCACCCTTTTCTTATGCATGTCCTCAGGTTATCCCATGCAATGCTAAGTACGAAGGAATATAGTGGTCATGTAAAGGATGATTTCAATAAAGATGTTGTATTTAATGTTTAATGTTTTTATTTAATGATCCTAAGACCTGAATACACTAAACCTCTCAATCTTCTTTGTTGTATCAAGTGAAGTTATATGTAATAAAGCATGTTCAAGTTGTAATAGAAAGAAGGGCTGTCATAGTTGGTATCAGAGGATAGGTTTAGTTATTTTTGGGATTAGGAAACCCTAGAAAAGCCTTTGATACAAGACTAAGTATAACAAAAACATCCCTATGTTTTGGTAATTATTGAGTAAGTGGTTTATCAAACAAATACATCCCTGTATGGATACGAGCAGGTAGAGGCGGCTCTGGCAATGATGTATCCTAGGGGTAAAACCCAAAAACACCGCTTTGAGCGAGACTCGAATGGGAATTAGTGCACGGAAATGGGAATTGCTTCACTCTTGGTTACGACACTCTCGTGGGATATGCTTTTATAAATTCACAAGCTTAGTATGAACCCTTATTAAGGGAAAAATTCCCCTAAGAATATATGTTCGAAGGTATATCATGAAAAGCCTGGATTGAATCCTATAGACTCATGAGTTAAAGAGATTAAAGATTATTTATAAGTCATAAACTTTTGTATTTGGATAACCCTTTATGTGTTACCCCTAACTTTCCTTTTATTCTAGACAATGGCCAGTAATAGGAGAACTCGGGCTAACAACCGTTGTGAAGATCAGTGTGATGATTATACAAATGAGATGCCCAATCCAATCGGAGCGGGAATCGCGAACTTTGTCACGCTTCTCTCTCAGCTAACACAAGTATTGAATAGAAACACGGGTCAAGAGTAACGTTAACCCCCCCCCCCCCCCCAAGAAAGAACAAGTCACTATCCAAAGCTTCATGAGACAAAGGCCTCCAACATTTAGTGGATCATCCGATCCCACGATCGCTGAGGAATGGATCAACTCCATTGAAAATATCTTCTCTATCCTTCAATGTTCTACGGTGAAGCTGATCAATGGTGGACATTGATCAAAAATACGAAGCCTGAGGAGGAGATCGAGGCTTTGGAATGGAAGGAATTCCAGAAGATGTTTTTCGATAAATATTTTCCGCACACCCTCCGTCTTAAGATTGAAAGGGACTTCCTTTACCTCAAGCAGATAGATGAAGAATCTGTGGGAGCGTACGAGGCAAACTTCACAAGGCTTGCACAATACGCTTCCAGCTTTATCGTTACCCCCGAATGCAAGGTTGACCGCTTCTTTGGTGGGATGAAGCCTAGATTTCGGAAAGCATTAGCGATCCGTGACTTCGAAAGCTATGAGGAAATTGTCCGATGTGCCCTCAAGGTTGAAATGGAGATTGGAGAATCACAAGGGTATCATGGAGACAAGAAGCGTAAGGTGTACTTCAATGATGGTGGTCCGATGGATAAATCCAACAGCGCTAAGAAGTTCCAGCACGCCACTTTCCAAAAGTGCAGAAAGAAGCACCCTGAAAATTGCCTTAGGGGGATGAGAAAATGCTTTAGGTGTGAAAGAGAATGGCACCTAGCTATTAACTTTCAGCCAGAAGGACCCGCAACTACGACAGAGGAGAGGAACGCTTCGTTCGAACCTCAATTCATTGTTCAATGCTAGAAATGCAAAGAACCGTGTCATTTTGCAAATCAGTGCCCTAATCCAAGGGTTATCAGAGGCAACCAGCAACCTCCAAGACAGCAAGGAAGAGAATTTTCCATCACTTCTGCCGAAGTGAACCCCGACAACAAAGTGGTGAAAGGTACTCTAGTTATTCATTCAAGAATAGAAAATGTACTTTTTGATTCAGGTTCTACGCATTCTTTTATATCTCAAAAGTTTAGTAGAACAATCCCAGCACCACCACAAATCCTGGAAGTAAAGATTTCTGTGAGTACGGGAAATGGGGAAATCATTGCATCCCATGAATATAAGTCCTCCCCTGTTATAATCTATGGATTGAATTTCCCGGCGAACCTCATCATACACCCTTTGGTGGAATTTGATTCAATTCTTGGCATGTATTGGATTTCCTTATATAGAGCCAACATAAATTTTCGGGAGAGGGAAATCACACTCCATATGGAGAATCGACCCCGCTATTCTTTACAAGTGTCAGGAGGAAGATTAATCTCCTTTAGCTCCATCATCTCAAGCATGGATATTAATTCCTTATGAGCACGCATATTTGGCTCAGATGATTGATTCCAATGAAGAAACCACCCTTGAAGAAATGACTATTGTGAGGGAATTCGCTGAAGTGTTTCTCGAGGATCTTCCTGGTCTTCCTGCAAGAAGATATGTTGAGTTCTCAATTGAAATTATACCTGGGGCACTACCAATATCCAAAACTCCATATAGAATGGCTGTTGTTGAGCTTGAAGAGCTGAAGAAACAACTACAGGAGAATCTGGATAAAGGGTTTATACGCCCATCTTCATCACCATGGGGTGCACCTGTCCTCTTCGTTAAGAATAAGGACGGGTCAATGCGGCTTTGCATCGATTATTGTGAACTTAACAAAATCACGATAAAGAACAAGTATCCTCTCCCAAGAATCTATGACATGTTTGATCACCTACGTGGAGCTCAATACATCTCCAAGGTGGACTTGCGGTCAGGATATTATCAAGTAAGGGTGAAGAAGGAAGATATCCCCAAGACTGCTTTTCGTACAAGGTACGGGCCCTATGAATTCATAGTAATGCCTTTCGGACTCATCAATGCTCCAGAAATATTCCTGGAATTGATGAATATAGTCTTTAGAGATTACCTAGACAAATTTGTGGTAGTCTTTATAGATGATATTCTAATATACTACAAAACCAAGGACGACAATGAGGAGCATTTAAGAACTGTACTGGAGACTTTGCGCAAGGAGAAGCTCTATGCCAAGTACATCAAGTGTGAGTTCTGGTTGAAAGAGGTCTCATTCTTGGGCCATATGATCACAAGCAATGGGATATCTGTATACCCCTCCAAAACAGATGCAATTGAGGTATGGCCGAGGCCAACATCGGTAAATGATATCCGTAGCTTCTTGGGGTTAGCTGGATATTATCGATGATTTGTGAGAAATTTATCACGATTTTCGAACCCTCTTACCAAGCTAACTCGAAAGGGAGTAATGTTTTCATGGAGTGGTTAATGCGAAGAAAGCTTCAAGGAGTTGAAAAGGAGGCTTATCACTGCACCCGTGCTCACTTTAACCACAAGTGAGGAGATTTTTGTGGTATTCAGTGATGCTTCGAATAAGGGCTTAGGATGTGTGCTATTGCAGAATGATAAAGTAATAACATATGCTTCAAGGCAGTTGAAAATCCATGAGAAAAACAATCCAACGAATGATCCGGAGTTGGCGGCGGTGATCTTTTCCTTGAAAATCTGGCGACATTATCTCTATGGAGAGAAATGTGAAATATATGCTGACCACAAGAGTCTAAAATATATATTCACATAGAAAGTGCTTAATATGTGCTAGAGAATATGGATAGAGCTCATCAAGGATTATGACTCTTCAATACATTACCACCTAGGGAAAGCGAACAAGGTGGCAGATTCCCTAAGTATAAATGATCTAATGATTCTATCAATGATGAGAATTGAGAAGGATCCAATCTTCTTAGACTCAATGAAGATGGATGTGTGAATCATAAAGAAGGGAACATCATCAATCCATTCACAAATGATTGCTCAAACATCTCTTTTGGAAAGGTTAAAGGATGCTCAAAAGGATGATGCGGGAATCCAAGAATAAGTGGAAGCTATCAAAATGGGAAAATCCTCAGAGTTTAATGTTAATGAAGATGGAATTGTGCGGTTTGGGAAAAGACAATGTGTTCCATCATGTTCGGAGCTGAAGAAGGAACATTTGGATGATGCACATAGTTCAAATTTCTCTATTCACCCTGGGAGCACAAAGATGTATCAAGATCTCCGAGAAAACATTTGGTGGGATAATATGAAGAAAGAGATCGTTGAATATACATCAATGTGCCTGGTGTGTCAGAAAGTGAAGGCAGAGAGGCAGAAGTCTAAGGGGATGATGCAACCATTGCCCATACCAGAACGGAAATGGGAGAACATCACCATGGACTTTGTCACCGGACATCCAAGGACATCCAAAGGCAACAATGCAATCTGGGTTGTTGTGGATCGTCTTACAAAGACTGCACACTTCATTGCTATTCGAGAGGATTTCTCTTTGGATCAACTGGCACAAATATGTACTAGGGAAGTGGTACGGTTGCATGGAGTACCACAATATATTGTTTCTGACCGAGATCCAAGATTCACCTCTAAGTTTTGGAAGAGTCTTCAACAGGCTCTGAATACTGAACTGAACGTCAGTATGGCCTACCATCCTCAAACTGATGGCCAATCCAAGCGGACTATCCAAACACTTGAGGAAATGTTGAGAGCGTGCTAAATGGACTTTAAAGGAGGATGGGATCAACATGTTCCTCTAGTTGTGTTCTCTTATAATAATAGTTTCCACTCAAGAATCCAAATGGAACCATATGAGCCATGTATGGGAAGAGGTGTAGAACACCAGCATATTTGGATGAGGTCTGTGAACGTAAGCTGCTTGGACCAGAAATGGTCGAAGAAATGGTGGAGAAGGTGAAAACCATTCAGCAGCATATCAAGGCAGCCCAAAGTCGACAGAAGAGTTATGCAGATAATCATCGATGAGACCTTGAGTTTAAAGTCGGAGACATGGTGTTTTTACGCATATCTCTATGGAAGAAGGTCATGAGGTTTGGAAAGAAAGGGAAGTTAAGTCCAAGGTACATCGGCCCATTCGAGATTCTTGATCGTGTTGGGGCTGTGGCCTATCGACTAGCACTTCCACCTACTATGGCCAAGGTGCATGATGTCTTTCATGTATCCCTCTTAAGGAAGTACATACCAGACCCTTCACATGCACTCTCTTCCGAGGTGGTACAATTGGACGATGATCTCTCTTATGAGGAGCAACCAGTGAAGATCTTAGATTGTAGAGAAAATGTTCTACGAAATAAGACAATGCCCCTCATCAAGGTGTTTTGGAGAAACCACAAGTTTGAATAAGCAACTTGGGAGTTGGAAGATATGATGAAGTTGAGTTACCCACATTTGTTTTAGTGTGGGAAAAGGAAAATTTCGACGGTGAAATTTCTTAAGGGGGGAATATTGTAACGACCCAAAGTTTCATTAATGAAAATCCCTCTTGATCCAGTTAAATTTCACTTTATGAAAAATGTTTTTATAAGATGTCAAATTCTTTGGTTTTATGATAAGATTTATGACCATTACTTTTATAGCCGTTTAACAGTGATCACATTAGTAGTATAAATATATGGCTTTAATGTACCCAATTTTACTCAGAAAAAGGAAGCGATGGCCTCATCCAGTAGAATTTCCCCATACGAAGCCCATTTGTCGGAGCTCATAAAAGAGGTGGCATCTTTGGGATTTTCCCTTGACCATGCCCAAGCTGAGCTTCATTATGTCATGCTCGAACGTGATCGTCTATGGGAAAAGTGGAAGTTGATACAGATTACCACTCGAGCGATGTTATCTGAGCCACCCCAAGAGTCTGTCACCATCGCACACCTTACCCTTATGTCTTATGCGGCTATTTTAAGGGGTTATGTAACAAATAAGTAGCACCATGTTCATGTACATTATTTTTGTATATAATAATGAATATAATTTCTAGTCATTTTTCATACATTGTAAATAGTTTTTAAAGTACAAATGGTGTTTTTAGTTATTATCTAATAAGAATTATATTTTATTAAAATAAAGTATTTTTTAATTAAATAATATTTTAATAAAATATTATTATTAATATTATATTAATTTTTATTAAATATAAATGATCTTATAATTTTATGAATGCAATTTAATTTTTTTTGAAAGCTATTTCTGTCAAAACATGTGAATTGTTTATAAATGTTGGTTTTTATTGTAAAAGTGCAAATTCACATATTTTGAAAAATATTTAGATAAAATAAATATTATTTTTGGAATCAGGACGTCGAAATTATCCAATGGTGAATTTTTCATAATTTACCGAGACAATCAAATTTTTGGGTAAAAATTATATACCATTTTAATATATAATGTGTTTTATGACATCATAATGACCCAATGGTGATGTAATAAAATACCATAATCCTTATGTTCGGCCAATATGTGTTTTATCATTAATATAATGAGGTTTTGGGTTTGTTTGACTTACTTTTCAAATCATTAATGGAGCCCTCAAGACTTATTCAACACTTTGCATTTTTAAATTAATTTCCATGGGAGTGTGACTCACCTCCACATAAGCAACCCAAATTTTTTTATTAAGTTCGGACCATGGACTTGTAATTTTTTTTTCCTATTTCCTTTTCCAGAAACCATGGGAAAATACCATGGGATGGTTTGTGGTTTGGATTATTTTAATATAAGGGGTCCCAATCATAAATAATAATGAATTCCCTCACATTTCCTATATAAACCCACCCAAACTCCCACTTCCTCCTCACTCAAAGCCCTTGTAGTTCGTCCAACATCTGCCCTACTCTCTATAGAATCCTCCCAAGGTGCCCCAAGCTCCCAAGAAGCCTCTCACAAGCCTCTCTCTAGCCTTTGGAAGCACACTTCCAAGTAAGGGTTTTTTCTTCCTTTCTCATTTTTGTAAATTTTTTTAAGTTGTATTGCCCTTTTAATTTCAATTATGAATGTTGGGGTATGGTTTCACACCTCTCCCATACTTCCCTCCTATTGTTTGAATGATGGGAGACCCCTTTCTCTATTATTAAATGCCTCCCATGTACACCCGTTACTATGCCGAAATTTCGAAAGGAACCTTTTTCTCCTCTTTTATATTCAATCAATACTTGTGTATCATGAATCTAAATTCATTTTAAATTGTTGGGACATGTATCTATATGACATCCTTACTATCCATTACATGTAAATATGATGAGAAACCCCTTTATCTCTCATCAACCATTTTTATGAATTCTTATGTCACGTCGTTACGCTGTCGAAATCACACCGATTTTCTAAGCCAATATCATTGTGTAGTGAATACCATGCCCATTTCCCTATGAAGGGTATTCAACTTTATGCACATTTACTTATTGATTATAAAGTTTCATTATTGAATTCCACATTCCTTTATCGTGGAATAAATTATTATGTTTTATGAATCCATGTTTTATGATCCATGTGGCACACTTATGCATGAAATGAAATGTTTAATAAGGGTGCGCCCTTTATAGCAATCCAATGCATTGGGTAAAGTATAGTATCATGATACGTCATGTGCAATGATTGTTGAATCGTGCTAATTCAATTGCAACGAGGGTTTACTCGTGCTTTAAGTGCAATGAGGGTTTACTCATGCTCCATGTGCAATGAGCATTGGATCATGCTAATTCAATGTTAAGTGTTGTTTCCACATTTCCATGTTATGATAATCATGCTTTATCATGCCTTTATGTTCATGTTACTCTTATGCTCTATTGATATTCCTAATTCCTAACATGTATTGAACCCCTCATGTTATTCATTGTGTACTCCCTTACTGGGCATTATAGCTCACCCTTTTCTTATACATGTCCTCAGGTTATCCCATGCAACGCTAAGTACGAAGGAATGTAGTGGTCATGTAAAGGAAAATTTCAATAAAGATGTTGTATTTAATGTTTAAAGTTTTTATGTAATGATCTTAATCCCCAAAGACACTAATCCTGTTGATCTTATTTGTTGTTTCAAGTGAAGTTATATTTAATAAAGCATGTTTAAGTTGTAATAGAAAGCAGGGTTGTCATAACAATCATACAAAGGGATTAATTCTACTTTTCTGATGGCTTAATCCCCATTGACTTGTTTGATTACCAGTCTGAATCACCTTTCACCTTTATGTGATTCACATGTGCTTGATGTTTTAATTCCAAACCTATGATGAGAGCATGGTATTATGCACCATTATTGGTACCACCTTCCCTCAATAAGAAGGAATAAGGTAACACTTCCTTTTCTGTAGAAATGAGAACAATTCTTAAGCCAAAATTGTTGAATTTAGGATTTTCCATTTTCTTCCCTGTTGGACTTCTGGAAGCACCATCACAATACATTTCCCATGCTTGAAGAATTTATTGAATAGAGAAGACTTCCTCATCAGGGAGTTCAATATCTGAAGATGTGTCTTGCACTGAAGGGTGTTCATCCATGAAATCAGCCAGAGATTGGCCCTTTATCGCCTTTTGAGACACATACTAAATGTCGAATTGCTGCAAAATAACTGCCCAACTTTCTAGACATCCTGTAAGCATTGGACGACTAAGGATGAATTTGAGCAGGTTATTGCGAGATACCTATTGGACCTTGTGATGTTAAAGGTAATGTCTCAACATCTGAACTACAAAGATTAATGCCAGGAAGCACTTCTCAATACTTGAATACCGGGTTTCTGCTTCAAGCATGGTTCCACTGAGATAGTAGAGGCTGTTTTCATTCCCAGCATCATTCATTTGAGCAAGAAACGCACCCAATGATCGATCTAGAGCTGTGACGTAGAGGATAAGTGGTCTTCCTTCAACATGTGGCATGATTACCGGTGGACTCAAGAGGTATTTCTTGAAAATATCGAATGCTTCTTGACATTTTTCAGTCCACTGGTAAGTGTCTCCCTTCTTCATCAATTTGGAGAAGGGTAATCTTTTACCTGCTAAATTGGCGATGAAACACTGAATATAGGCTAAGTGTACTTGAATTCCTCTTAACTCTTTCATGTTTTGAGGAGGTGACATACCAAGGATTGACTTGGTCTTCTCAGGATCGACTTAAATACCACGATAGCGTACAACAAAGCCGAGAAATTTTCCTCAGGTTACCCCAAAAACATATTTTAAGGGGTTCATCTTCAAATTATGTTGTCTAATCTTGCATAATATGACTTCAAAATCAGCCAAGTGATTAGAACATTGTTTGTATTTAACTACCAAATCTTCTACATAGCATTAAAAATACATCCCTAAGAAGGGTTTGATGATACGATGCATGGCACACAGATAAGTTTCACCTACATTCATTAAGCCAAAGGGAATCACTCGGTATCAAAACACACATGGAGGGGCTCTGAAGGCTTTTGATTCTTCGTCTTCTAGGGCCATTCAGATTTGATTATATCCAGAATATCCAACCATGAAGGAAAGTGCTTCATAGACAGCTGTTTCATCAATTAGAAGTTCTGTAATCGGAACTAGGAAATCATCCTTAGGACAATGACGATTAAGATCTCTGAAATCGATGGAAACTCTAATTTGTCTGTTTTCTTCTTTACAGGAACAACATTATCCAACCACTTAGGATAATGAACATCTCTAACCAAGTTATCTTTTATAAGCTTATCCACTTAAGCTTCAATTTTAGAAGCATTGGTTGGGTGTGTTCTTCTCGTGACTTGCTTAAATCCTCGATGTTCTTCTGGTAAACCCAAATGATGAGTAGAAACATCAGGATCAAGCTCGGGCATTTCTATATAGTTCCAGCAAAAATATATCTATTTTTCTTTAGAAATAAAATATACATCTCTTTCTCATCAAGGGTCATGGCAACACTGATTAATGTGGGGCGTGGATCTTCTTTTGTAACCAGATTTATTTTTCTGAGTTCATCCACAGTCATAGATATACCATCTTCAAATGCTGGAGTAGCATCTCTGAGATCATCCTCTTCTTCTTCATCATGGGTTATTTCTTCCGTTTCTACATGCATATTAGATGACAAAGAGGAATATTCATGATCAGAAGAGATGCCAAAATTTTCACATTTTGAAGAGGAACTTTCCATTTTTGACCCTATTACTGATGAAGGGTCTTCTTTGGGTAATAACGAGGAGATGATGGATTGAGAATCAACATCATTTTTCACCTACGATGTTTCTATAACTTCTTCTAGCCTAATTGGAGAAGCATAGATTTGTTGTATTTCAGCAGCTGAAATGAAGACGTCACCATTTCTGCTTTCATCACTGCTTGGTAGTTTACCAATTTATCCTAGGTTGTCTGGCTTGATTTCCGTAATTGACATTATAGATCTTTCCATAAGAGCATTTTTATTTGGACCAATCTTGTCAATTTGACTGATAGGCAACACATAATCTGTAGTCACGTGTGTAAATGGATTTACTGGACTTTTTTCCAAACCATATGGAGCATTAACTTTGGTAATCTCCTTTGTTATGGATTTCTCCTTTTTCTTCATGTGATAGAATTCCGGCTCAATGTATTGAGACTCACATGTCTTGAACGGGGCCTTATCACCATACAACGTCCCATCTTGACCATCGAAACAATATTTGATACATTGATGGTATGAAGAATGGATAGCCGCATGTTGATGTAACTAGGGTCTTCCAAGAAAAATGGTGAAGGCTGAGTCTTGATCAACAACCATGAAATATGAATTGGATACAAGATCTCCAAACTGAGTTCTGAGTGTAACTTCACCCAGTGGTTCTTGTTCATCTTTATCATATCCCTGTAGCATCATGGTGGAGGGAGATAAATCAGATTCCGTGAGGGAAAATCGACGAAGTGTAGGAATGGGCATGAGGTTGACTCCTGAACCATTGTCAATGAAAAATCTTCGAACATCCATGCCATTGACTTTTCCAGACAAGTACAATGGTCTAATATGTCCATGAACAACATCATCTTCATATTTATCAGTAAAGGATATTATTGCATGGCATTCTGCAAGATTAATATCTATGTGATAGACTTCAGCTGCATCAATTTCAGTTTCAAGCTCCTGATAACTTGACAAAGCCTCGATGAGTGCTTCCCGAAGAACTTTTGACAGATTCATAGCATCCATAATTTATAATGTGGCTGGTACTTGGGCCAAGTGTTTCAATATATCATACTTTTGATCCAGGGGACTGTGTTTCCCAATTGGAATATGTGGTTTAATAGGTACCTTGGAAGCAGATGTTTTTGAAGTCGATGCATATTGTATTGGGATAGGAGTTGGCAATATTTCTGGTTTTGGAAGATTAGACCAATTAGATCCATTTACTCGCTGAGAGGAAGAAGATGTAACCTTCAACCGGTCTTCTAATATAACTCTACCAGGACAGAATTTTCTATTGGTAGAAGAACGTGCTTGTTCTTGGTGAGCTCTCTGAAGGGCTCTACCACGAGTTTCTGCTACATACACAGTTCTAGCAAGGGTAGAATTGGAATAGTGGATTATGAAAGATCCACGTATTCCCCTATATCCTGAGCCCCTGGAACTTCCTCTGATTCCCCTATTTGATATAGGGAATTCAGGATCATTAAAATTGAATTTTGAGACTGGCATATGGATTTGTTAATTGAATCATATTAATAGAACTGAAGATTAACTCTTCGTCTGATGAATAATCTGCCTGATTAGCCAGTTTAGGATGTGCCGTTTGGTGGGGCGGTGCCCGTGGCTTTGAAGTAGATGGATTGAAGTCCGCCAAAGTCAGAGACAACTTAGGCTTTTACACATACTCATATTCATCTGATTCTTTTTCCTTCTTTGAATCATGTCGTTTCTTTGAGGACATTCCCACTGAGATAGAGGGTTTTTTCCATAACATTCATGGTATAAGACACAATTGGTTTCCTTAATTGTGTTTGCAAAATAGCATGACTTCTATTGATTGTCTTTCTGACCATCCAATCATCATATTTTTTTGCATTATTTCTTTTTAATTCCTTCCATTCATCTTCCTTCTGTGGAACTGTAGTAGTGACACATGCTACCTGGGATGAGGAGCCATTCAATGTGACATGTCCCGAGTCGACCATCTTTTTAAGGAGGTATTTGAAGAAAAAACACTCCTGGATGGGATGCCCCAATATTTTATGAAAAGGGAAATAATTATTATGGTCTTCATCTCTATTCTTGTTTGGCCTCTTGGGTATTGGAAATTGAACCAAATTGTTTTCCAGAGCAGAACTGAAATAACCAGGAACCTGTTCATTTCGGAAAGAATATGTTTTTCTCTTCAGATCCTCAAATTTTTTTCTTCTTTGATCTTTTTGATCAACTGGATGAAAATTCCTTTGTTGTTGGCGCTCAGTAGTTGGAGCCCTTCGAGAAGATGAAGGTTTTGAGGTAGAAATAGGTACAGGTGCTTGTTTAAGAAAAACTATAGCAGTTTCTACTTTACCCATTCTCCTTCCTGGAGATGATGGAATTACACCAGATTTAGCCTTAGCCTATATATCATGGAATATTCAATCTGCTGAGTGATTGAAGTAAGGTCTCGAAACCCTCCTGTGTATTTCACAGGGATTAATGGCGTGCGTAATTCGTCATGCAGATTTTCCACACATATTGATAATGAAACTTCTTTAGGGAGTGCTAAACTCAAGGAATATGTTAATCCCTTCCATCGAGCAATGAAATCAGAGAATCTTTCATTATCCCTTTTATTACAATTTGTAAGATCAAAAACTGTTGTCTTTGGCAATGTTGAGCTGAACTGAAGGAGGAATTTTTGGCGAAGAGCCTCCCATCTGATAATTGACCGGGATTGAAAGCTTGTATACCAAAAAAAGATGGTCCTTGGAAGGTTCGCACAAAGCATCTGAGTTTTACTGCTTCTTGATGCTTCGAAGTTTCCATCATAGGATCGCAACTAGACACATAATGCGTCAAATTCTATTCAGGATCTCCTGATCCATTGAAAATAGGGAATACAAGATTGCCTAAACTGGATGGAGGATAAATTGAATCTACCCATTGAGGGTAAACATTATTTTTTGGTTGAACAATATGCATGTTTCCCTTCCATAGTTTCTATCCGAGCTGATAATGACTCAATAGTAGTTATTAACTTTTGAGAGACATCAGGTTGAACGTGGACTTGGGTAGGTTCAATGACTGGAGCTTGGACAGATGTGGCGATTGGTGCTGTAATTGATGGTTGCACTGCCAACTGTTGTTGCACTAGACCCGTAGGATTATACCTATGAGGGTGTACTGATAGAGGAGGATATTCTTGATCCATCTCAGTAGCTGAAACAAATTACTTTGGCTGACTGACTCTGGCATGCTTAAGAAGAATACTACTCTGAAGTAGTTTTGCATTCAACCTTCTGAATTCTTTCATTTATTCCTCCTGTTGTGCAAACCTCTGCTCTAGTGAGAGTGATTGACCTTCTCTAGAGGAAGGATACGTAACCTGGTTCTTTCCCTTCCCTTTGTTGGATCCTTTTCGGAGAGGCGGAAGTGGGTTACTCGAACGATTACCTATGTTCTGAGTAATCCTTTGACTTCATGTATGCACACCTTCTTCATTTTTGTCAGTGCGTACATCTTCTTGAGCATGAACCTCTTCATCTGAGTCCCCTGAGTGACCCTCATCTGGTGGATCAGCAACAATGTCATTGATGACATTGATTGATGCATAACTCATAGCATCCCTTCTATCAGCATTTCTGTGATATTGTCTTCTTCCATGTCATTGATGAGACATTGCCTTTTGTCGATTCAATCCCTCAGAAACTTCTTGATGAACCGTAATTTGGAGGAAATCTCCTGATAATTTTGTTCTTCCTTCCACTTGAGGTTTCTTCCCCAATCGAGAAAAGACCGACTTTCTCTGCGGAGGGGATTGATGATTTGAAAAAGACCACAGTCTAGTGGACTGGGGTTGTTCCTACTGTCCTCCCTCAACTCCCCAAATCCTTTTTTTTGGTTACGAGGGTTGGTTTAAAAGATTCCCCAGTCTGACGAGATGGGGTGGTTCTTGACATGCTATGTCTGAGACATTCTTGAAAGTCCTCCTGATCTTGCGAACCTTAGTCCGAAAATTAGCTGGTTTCATTAACCTGTATGCGCTATTATCACTCAGTTCAAAAGACCGTAGGATTATTTCCGACAGTTCTGTCATTGGGTGACGTGCTTTCTCTGAACGGGAGGCATGTTCAATATTCTCTTTGGCTTGATGCAAGAGTAATTCAACCACTCGTTCTCTGTATTCTTGATTTTGAGTGGAACTAGTTGAAGACTATTCTTGGGAAAGCTTTTGATTACAAACAAAGCCCATTGACTGTGGTCGGCCATGCGAAATAACATTGCATGAGACCATTTTCGGCGGGATTTGCTGACCAGAGAGCACCGTGAAATGTGGGGCTCCATGAACACCCCATCCTCTGACACGAATACCATATGGGGCATTGGCAATTAACTGACGCAATCTTCTTAGTGCGCCAAGGCATGAACGTTGAAGGGCTCTATGCTACTTTTAAGCCTTTGGATATCGAGATATTGATAGAGATGCCAAATCAATCTGATGTTGTAACCCTTCTATTATATTAAGATTATGTTCATATTCATCATAAGATAAAACATTATTTTTCACCTGACAAAGAGTTTTCCATATGTTGAGACAAATATCATGAATTTCATCTTCTGTCAACATTTGTGGAATATTATTTTGAGAGTCAGCTAGAGGCCAAAACATGACTGGCACTTCACCTTTCGCCAGTTGTTTTTCATATTCAGAATTTCCTCTTTATCATTTAATGATGATTCTTCTATCTGATTTGACCAGACTTGGTGTTTCCTTGTTGCTTCATTGGATACAACAGGATTGGTAGAGAAATCATTGATCAAAATAGAATATTCATGACTTAGGGGTGGTTCGGAGAATGACTTAAACCCTAGGATATCTTCTGATTGAGAAAGTATTTCATCTTCTAGCAATGAAGCTTCAGACATGACTGGTTTCACATTTTCAAGTGCCTCAAGATAACAGGGCTTTCTCGGAACTACATTGTCCACATGAGCATTTTTCAGGAAATGTACATCACTATTGCGGAGAGGACTTTCGCTGTGAAATTCATCATCATGGGGAGGACCACCATAATGGGTTACAGCAAAAGATGAGATCTCTTGCTCCTTGGTCTTCTGACCACACAGAGGGTTCCTGTGGCTCTTATCAAAAGATGAATCTTCAAGATTGAACGAATTTTCATGAAGCAAGCCTTCATGAGGAAGTGTCTTTTGAAGACATTCAGAATTAATGTTCCCATTATTGGGAACTAAGGGAGTAGAATCTTGAATTCCAACAGATAATTGTCTGAGGGCTTCATGAACTCCAGCATCGAGAAAGTCCTTGTTACAGATTGGATCATGATCTTATGATTGTGCTGGGTGGGTCTTTTTCTTAGACGCCTTCTTACTCCCCTTGGAAACCACTCTTTGACGAAAGTGGATGCTTTGAGAAGGTGTATATCCCTGATCAAGAAAGATGGACATGTTAGGCTGACGATCTCCTCTCAAATCAGGTGTATGTGTCTGACTTGGTCGTCCGTTGATATGGGGGAGTATGCCCCATAACCCTCTTGCACTGGAACATATGTGTGTGTCTGTTCCGGAGTGAATTGTTGATGTATCACTCTACTGGTAGGGGTAGATTTTTGTGTCTTTCCCAGAGATGCCGCTGATGTTGTTATAATATCCTAGAAGGCATCCAGAATATGAGAAGGGATTTGCCTATGCTCTTTCACCATTAATAGAATATGCTTGGTGACATCAGATTCCGGAACGAGAATATACGTCCATTCAGGGCTTGGAGAAGGTGTATATGCCTGGTCCTTACCTCCTTTTCCTGTCAGTGAATCCTGACAGTACTCAAGTGTGGGGGAGGAGAGATGAGTCTGCCTCCTATTTGTTGTCGGGGCTTTCCGACTAACTTCTCCGAATTCTACCAAGAAAAACTGTTGGTAGGCTTGATTAATACTAGCAGGTGTATGTGCTGGCTAATTTTACTTCGCCAAACGTGGTTGATGAGATCCATCATATGTAGTCAGAAGAGCCTTCTGAATAGATCATGATTTATAAATAGGTGTTGGTTCCTACCTATAGTAGTCCGCCGGAATTGCCTGGCGGGATTGGCGTGATGCTGCCAGACGAGTCTGCTGGAAAGTGGAATTCAAACGGGCAGGTGTATGTGCCTGCTCATTGTTTTCCACCATGTTAGGTTGGTGGACTTCTCCGGACATGGAAGAGATGAGAACCTACTCACTATTGACCGGATTCTGCCTCTGGTAGTTCGTCTTGCTTGCTCGGGTTCGAGTAACCTGAGCCAAACGCCTGGAGTCGGTACCCTCATCATGTTGAGGGCGCATTGCCGCACGAGTCTGGCATTGATTGATAGTGGGAGCCCTCAGGAAGGACTCTTGTATGTTTGAATTATGGTCCTGGGGGACCTGCTCATTCACCTCCCCAGAATAAGGGAGCGAATGGTGATTTCGTTCTGGGGATAATGACCTGAAATGGTTGGAGACGGTAGTCAGCACCGCCTGCTTCTTGATCACTGGTCGTCGTTGTCCGGACGACCGATGTGAGTTATTTACATGGAGGGCATGTCTGGCAGCCTCCAGAGATGGGATGGTATCGTGTTGATGGTACTCATTAACCAGTACGTTTGATACACAGTGTTGAAGATGCTGATTATGTGATATCTTCTTAAGAGCGGAAATAGGGTCCATAATTGTAAAAAAAATGTGGGGCATATGTATGTATGACTGCCAAGATAAATGAATGTTAGGATTAACTCTAAGGAAGAAATCCAGGAATAGGGTCCATAATGGTATATGTGCTTCATGGAGATTTTGAATACACTAACTTGGGGCTTACTCCTAAAAAGGAGGCTCAAATTAGGAGAAGACCTATGATTAGGTTTTACTACGAAAAAGGAATCCCAGATCAAAGGTAAATTAGGGCTGGTTAAGAGAAATTAAGACTGGGGATTACTCCAAAGGAGGAGGCCCAGATTTGAGACTGGGTCTTACTCCGGAAAAGGAGGCCCTGGTTAAGGATTATGACTGGGGCTTCCTCCTGAAAAGGAGGACCAGGTTAAGGGAATTATGGTTTGGGGCTTACTCATGAAGAGGATGACCAAATTAGGGGACTGGGGCTTACTCCTAAATAGGATGCCCAAAAATTGAGAGACTTGGGGCTTACTCCTAAAGAGGATGCCCAGATTTGGGAACATTAAGAATTGGGGCTTACTCCTAAGGAAGATGCCCATATTTGAGACTGTGGCTTACTCCTGAAAAGGAATCCCAGGTTAGGGGATCTAGGGATTACTCCTAAGAGGATGCCCAAATTAGAGGACTTTTAACTGGGGATTATTCTTGAAAAGGAGACCTAGGTTAAGGATTCTCTCATATTAAAGGATGAGGTTGAATGAATGAACTCTCAATCTTTAGTGACATAATGATATGTAAATCACTAGGTTTTGAGAGATATTCCACATAATTTCTTTCAGATAAGGAAGTCAAATCATGAAATCATGCCATATATGGCTTTGAATAGTGTCTTGAAGACTGAATCTTGAATGGGAAAGGTGTAATGGATTAAGAGGGGTAAAAATGGGCAATAAAGGCACCCAAAAAGCCAGGGTCATGCAAGTCCTAGAAGACGCGCAGGTACTACGTGGGCGC
Source organism: Viscum album (assembly GCA_963277665.1). Lineage (NCBI taxonomy): Eukaryota > Viridiplantae > Streptophyta > Magnoliopsida > Santalales > Viscaceae > Viscum > Viscum album. The sequence goes on from OY728159.1 coordinate 34,348,113, forward strand.
ACAAGATGTGGTCACACAGGTCCTGGTCGCGCAGGTATGCCTGCACGACACATGGTGTACTTGTGCAATGGTTAACGAGCAGGGTAATACTTGAGCGACTTTAGGTTAAGGCCTTTATAATCCTCTTGAGGTTCATCCAGGAGAGGGGTTCACAGGTTCTATTGAAGGAGTAAGGCGGCGCGCAAGTGTGGCCATTTCCCTTAAGGGATGGCCACCTAGGCGCGCAAGTGTTGATGAGTTTCAACACTTAGGCCTTCCTCCCCCTCTTTAGATCTTCCGTTCTAGGCAAGAAATTACCTTAGAAGTGTTTTAGAAGATTTGAGAAGATACTAGGGCGCCTGGAGTTCAAATCTGGGTTTCTAGAAAAAATACTCTCAAAATGGGGGGCCCACAGGGTCTATTTATAGGAAGGTGAAGTCCCCGGGTGGTTACCGGGCAGTTATCACTTAGGTCGCGCAAGTCACTTGCGCGACCATAAGGCGTCGCGCAAGTGGACTTACACGACAGTGATAGAACTTATGCGGCGCAGGTGCTTTTGATCCCTTGTTCATGCCTTTTTCGATTATTGATATTTTATTCAAAGGTTGAATCGCTTTAGCTCAGATATTTCCCTTTACATTTCTTTGGACACTGTGATGAAAAAGGAGCGTTAACAAGGACCTTCCACATTTATAGTTTGAGAAGGTATATCAATATAATATCATTGCATATATTCAGTCCATATCTAGCTATACCAATATTCCTAATGGACATGGATTAGAGTATTATAATATTTCTAAATGGGTTTGACCAAGAATTGTATATGGGATTCCTATATGTTAGTAGGGCTATGATAGGTCCCCTATGTTGTTTTCATAATAATTTTTTGATCTTCTATGGAGGGAACAAGAATATGTGACTCCTCTCGAGTGACTACTAAAATATTATAGTAATATCATGTCATGGGTGTAGGGATATAAGCATAATAATTGGTGTATACTCTAATATGAAAATGATAAATGGTTAAAAGTTAAATTTCTGTGTGATTATATTATTCATTCATTGATGGGAAATTTTGTTGATCCTCTTGAATGGAGGCAGAAATATGGTCCCACTAATGAGTAGTCATTTTAGGGTACTAATGGCCTCCAATTATTTCAGGAAAAAATATGGTATATCCTCATTACACATCTAGAATATGTCTATAATAATCCTCCAATATAATATCTAACATATGATTTAATCTTTACAATGTTTGACTGGGGATTTTATTTATCCATTTCTTTCCCTCAAGATCATCGAGATGTGCTTATTACATAGGAGAAGGAATTTTGACCCACTGTTTAGTGAGAATGAGTATCTAATGGTACATTTATACATGTGAATGGAATAATAACTAATTTAATTCCGTGTTACATAATATTATATATAACTTTTATATCATTCTTAATAGTTCTAACTTGGTCCCTTTTAATATCATACAACTATGTTAAAATGATGCTCTCTAATGGTCATGTGTTCAAAACAAACAAGATAGTATGAAATAATTCATACCAATGGTTTGTGTGGAAATTATATATGTGAGTTTCTTTTGGGTTTTATAAATTTTTTTCTTGTTTTATAGGGAGTAAATACGAATGAGGAAAATGCCTCACATAGAATATATCCCTTTGAGAAAAATTTTATTGGGAATATTTCATGATGAAATTACGGTTTTGATGTTGTGTTTGATCTTTGGTGTTTCATCCAATGTATAAATGTTAAAAAAACAAATCCACTGTAGTTTTTTATGTTGAGTATAAATTCACTTCATTGAACAATATCATTTTGTTTAACTTTATACCTTAATGCAGCATTTACCATTTATCAATTGAAATTATCTCATAATATAGGGTTTTCTAATCTAGTTCATGTGTGATATTTAATTTTCTAGACTCCTAAGAACCCTAAAAAATTAATATATATTAGTTTAAACTAATCATAACTCAAATACCACTATTAGATTATGAGGAAACACTAAGAATCAAAAAACATAGAAATAATTCATTATAAAGATAAATTGGAATGACAAAAAAAATTAAATAATTAAAGTAATGAATATTATGATTTTGTTATATGAAAATTTATATAATCATATTATTAAATAATTTAGAAGGATATAAATTATTTTCTTAAAATATAATATGATTTCAAGTAATCTTAGATTATATTCCCCAAATTTGTTTCAAATATAATCACACACATGTCCTTTATAATTATTTTCTAGCTATAAAATCCCAATTTCCTATTATCTAACTACCCATTAACCCACTATTTTGGCATAAAACATTGAATATTATTGGTTGACATTAATGTGGTGTTGATAAGATGAGTACAATTATGTTTTTTATCACTGTTGTCTTTTTGTGAACGTGAGTATGAGTAACAACCACCGTTGGAATATTTTCATGTTGATTATAAATTTATATAAAAATCATGTCTACAACTAATTTTTATATACATCAATATAAAATATCAATGAATAATATCCTGATTTATTTTCCTTAGTGGATTCTTAGACAATATTTCATTACCATTGCTTTCCCAAACACTTTATAAATGTATTTCATGCTTCTAATGATATTTTTATATCACTTTAAAATTATATTTTATGAAATTTATTTTAGATTATAGATTATGATGACAATATATAATATAAAATGTTAGGTGTGGTCGAATCACTATTATTTATGAAAAATAAATTCTTTGATGAAAAAATAATATATGTGAATGAGACATGTTCTATATGAAACACATATTTCTCAACTATAATTTTCATCATTTCATCTAGTCTACCGAAAATTTCTATAAAAAAATATACTAATAATTTTTATGAACTTAATCATTATTAATCAATAGAGGATCATGATATGACTCATTCTCCATAGAATAAAAAATACAATTCGATATTTGAGATATATACAACATATGAATTAAAAAATATCCATCGATAATTTATTTAAATCATAATATATAATTAATTAGAGATGATCCCTAAAATGAATATCACGGGATACCACTCTCAATTTGAGATGTTTTCACCATGTTTTCCCCTATTCATTACTACCACTAAACTTATATTGTTTTGTGTATTTTTTAGGGATGTTACATCATGTTTAATGATATTTTTCTGTAGATAATTATCATATTCAATGAATGTATTCTCTATAGAATTGTTTTGTGATTTGATTTCGTTTGTCCTCATTGATTTTTTTAATACACATCAGGTATAATTAGATACAATTTATTTTCTCTTGTGTTTGTATATTATAATTATGTATCAAATCCATTTATATTAACCATAAACAATATGAAATTCCTAAATTTTTAATTCCCATATGTTTCATAATCACACATACTTCAGGGTAAACATAATTGAGCATATGTGAGGCTAGATTCTTGTTACACCTATTATGACATCACATTATCTTCTCCAAGATGCTTACATGATGGGTTTTTTCCATACCTATTTTTAGATTATTAATTTCAATCATATTAATTATTAATGAAATATTTTCTATAATCATATTGTATATATTTCTAGGTTAATTTTGACAAAAACTATTTTCCTCATCCACCATAAGAAAATGTGATTGCACCATGATGTACAGGTTGTAGAGATTAACATTTGTTTTTCATCATTTTATCAATGAATATATTATTTTAATTTAATTAATGTACCCATTAAATTAAATTTGAATTCAATCCCTTGGTTATAAACCTGACTCACTGTAAAGAGATTATGGTAAAATCCATAAACCAGTAATAAATTGGTATTTCATAATTCCTCTATATCTACCATCGTTTTTCAATTCAAAATTATTTTTAATGGTCTATATTATTTTTAATATAGTATATATATCAACAAGATTATCTTTTCCCATCTACAAACATAAATTACTTATCTTGTTAATGAAATTCCATTTATAGATTTACATTAGTTGATGCTTTCACACACGTTTAGTCTAATCTTATCCAAATTATCTTCTCCATTTATTTCTTTTCCATCTAGGATATTAAATTTTTTTGTTAAGATGTAAATATATCACTCTTATTTCAATTCAACATGTATAGTAATGAGATAATACCATGACACCAATGAATATTATATATTATATAATATTATTGAATTCATTATTCTCATTTCATTTATTCTTGAACCTCTAATGAAATTGATATATATTATTATAATAAGAAAATAATTAGTATTATTTCAAAAATCAATTTATTGAAAACAAGATCAATAATAATAATCTATTTTTTAAGATGTTTTATATTATATCATTCCCCTTTCATAGATTATGAGTTCCACACATTATAGATAACACAATTATTTATCATAGCAGTACAGTCTCAGACATATGTCTCCATATTAAAAGATCATCATTAGGGAGAATTATTTATCAATTTGAATCCATATATTTATATACTTTATATAGGTATCTATATTTTGAATAACTATGGATGGTATATTTTGGAAATTTTATCCCAATTTACTTTTTTTCATCAAATAGTAAAAATTATCTTAGGCATGGGTGATTAAACCTTCAATCATATTTTAATCACTCCTATATAATTATATATTTGATCATATTTTAAAAATATATTCCAATTTTATCCTTTCCATTAATATAATCGTCAATAAGTTTAAAAAATTAAAACTTCTTTTTTCCCAAACAATATTAAATTTTTTCTTCAAAAATATTCTTCAAAGTCATAACATATTACTTATATGATTTCCTAATTTTCTATAATTACTAAATAAATTTATTACATCCCCTCATCAAATTATGTTTCTTCTCATTTATCATCTTAAGGATAAAAAATTCCAAAGTTTTTTAATATTATATTGTTTTAACTTCCAATAGCTTCTATATCAAATAACAATTTTTTCATGTTAATCAATATAAAATAATAATTATTTTTAATAGTCTACTAAACATTCTGTTCTTCTTTCTTTGATTCTCATATTAATTTAATGCATGTTCTAGTTATACATTGATATCAATCACACATTTCCTTTGATCCGATTTTTATATTGACATTTTTCCCATGATATATATACTAAAATATTAAAAATAAAATTTGAATTCAATTTCAAATAATCTAAAAAATATAATCATTCTTAACAAAATATTGATCATGTTTTATCCATTTTAACTAGTTTTATATTTATTTGAAAATTTACCATTAAATTAATACTGATTTATTTTCTAGTTTCGTCATTAGTCACACTCAATCTCACATCCACCAAGAATTCGTGGAATCTGTAAAAATATAAACAAAACCATTTCAATCATGAGATATGTCCATGGTTGTTCTCTATAAAAAATTACTTTTGAAAATTTTTTATTACATTTTTTATGCGAATGAAATTCATCAATCATATAACTATTGTAATAAACTAGATTTATATCAAGATAATATAGATTATTAAAATTAAATTATTTAGTTAAAATAATTCCTTATCATGATGATTTTACACATATATCATTAGCCACCAAGATAATTTTCAAATAATCAAAGGACTATAATTTATTGTTATTTAATCATCTATTTTGACCATTTTACTGTACATATATTGTAATATTTTGTAAATATTTTTCAAAATTTATATATCCTTGATTGTGGATTTGAAAAAATCAATAATTTGGATACAAAAAAACATTATGCTATTATTTAGTTACATATTTTTATCATAGAATATATTATTTAAAAATCATATTTTCCCTCTGAAATCTTTTTTTACACGGAATGATAGATATGGAAAAATATAGGACTGGTGAATTGTAGTTAAAACATTAATTTAAATTATTCTCCCACTCTAGATTAATGATCACAATACAAGGTCCAATAAATTTAAAAAATAATAATTTCTGTTGATGAATGGAAATCATTCAACCATATAGAAAATAATAAACCCCCAGAATGAGATTTCAATCAATAAATCATTCAATCCTAGAAGTTCATCGATATAAAAGGATCATAATGTCCATGATCCAAAAGTATGACCTCCACGATCACAAGGAATGAAAAATGTAAAATAACATTTGAAAATAAATGATCCTAACATTGAAAACATCACTCAGTGATGGTACAAAAAAAGAGTAAAAATAGAAAAAAAAATATGGCACTCAATGTATCAAGAAGATACACATGTATTGATTATAGATTTAAAATTTTCAACCACTACTTGTATTACTCAAAACCTCAGGTTAAATTTATAAAAGAATCTATAAAATAGTTATTGGTTTGATTTCAAGATCTTTGGGTATATTTGAAAATATATTATACATGACTCCTTACCTTATCATGCACGTAAGCATCAAATTATCCCATATGATTATCTCACTCAGTATATAATCAAAGAAAATTTTATGTGATTTAGATGTATAAATAATACTAGTTCATTGGTATATATAATCAGATATTAATAGCTTCACAAAATAGAAACTCAAAAAACATTGTCTATGTAAAATCAAAATAAACATTATAATATATTTTGATTCATAAAAACCAATGATATAATGAAATCAAATTTTTGGAAAAAATACCCACTTTAAAAACCATAGTACACAAATAAAATGGTATAAATGACATATAATTTGAATGAATACATTTTATAATGTATAATTAATAACCACATGGATGTAAAATCTATAAAGAATAATCATAATCATTTATAAGAATTATAATTTAAATAAAACATATTAATAACAATCTTTAAGAATAATTTCCCCCAACAAAAATATAACTTCTTTTAAATTAAATATCATAATAATATACATATTGAATGTTTATAATGTTTTTCTTATATTAAATAAAATATAAATCTTAACATCTATTGATTTGAAATTCCTAAAATATACCCTATTTTGATTGTCAAAACCTTCCAAACAAAGAAGAATCTTTGTAAAAAATATATGGATTATAAAAACAATAATGTAAAGATACCATTTGTAATATATATTAAAATACATAATATAAATATATAGAATGAAACCATAATTCCTATTATAATTTCCATTTTCAATGAGGTTAATTTATCATCCTTTGATGAAACATAATAAATAATAAATAAATATGTTTCTCTCCTTTTAGATTAAATCATTATAGAAGAGACCAAAATAAAACATATGGATGATAAGGTATGAATGTGTGAACATTATGTAATTAATCACATAATACCTACAAATAAAATTCTTCTAATAAATATGGTTCTAATTATGTTTCAAAAAATATTATGTTGTCTTCTACAGAAATAAGGAATGTAATCATGTTAAAACATACGAGATAAAGTCTATTTTCTCCCAAGGGTTAATCAAATAGTATAATAAATTCATTCTGTAATTAATTCACAAAAGTAAGAATGTATTAATATTATAGCATAAAACTAATCATAGTGCATTATAGATTGGAAAATGAAAAAAATATTTTATATTATAATTAATTAAATATAGAATAAAGAAAAAAATAATACATAAAATGTTTACAATATAATGTATTACGTATACATAATCTATTTATTCTTTGCAATAAAATACAATATTATTCTCATAAAAAATTGAATATAAAATATACCTTATGTAATGAAATATTTGTTATTCATAACTATACCATTTTATTTTTGATAAGAATTATTCTAGTAAAAGTTTAATTTTCATCTGATATGGTTTGTTCTATGAAATTCCATATAATTTAGAGTGATTCTATAAAATGATTGAAAATATATTAATAAAGAATATCAACCCACATTTTTGAATAATTTTTAAAATTCAGGAGATATAAAAACGTTGACAATAAACTAAGATAAAATTGAGTTTATCACTTCTAAAAGTAGTTTTATATATTCAAATATTTTTAAATTTCTGGGTTTGGGAAAAATATTCGCCATAAGATTTTCATATTTGATGATTTTGGTAATAATATCTCTCTATTTTTTTAATCACAATTTCAGTGATCACTAATGTCTATTTTTTCACCCGTGAGTGGTGTGATTAATTGTTAGACAAAGAGATATATTTTTTCTAACCCAAAGAATTTGAAATTCATTGAAACCCAAAATGAAGTATGGGATTGTGTATTTTATTCACAACACCTAAGCATAATAACTTTTAGAAATTATTTATTAAAAATTATTGGTGGATTTTTAAACTAATTTATTTATTAGAGAACCACGAAAAAAACACTCTAATTCAATGATCATTTTATGTATTTCTCTTTGGATTTATTCTATAACCATCTAAATATGAATCAAAAATAATTATAAAACTAATCATGGTTCTAGATGAATTATGGTATCCATGTTCGAGAATAACATTAAGGAAGTATAATATCTGATTGAAAACCCCAATATGTGATTATTTTAGAGAATCTTGGAATGCCTTACACAAGAATTAATGGAACTTAATTAGCTGTTAAATAAGAATCACAGAAATTAACATTATAATAATCCCTTTAATCATTGTTTGGTATACTAATATCCCAATTTCATCATGGTCGAGTTTAATGGATGAACCAATAATACTTCTAATACTCTAAAAATATAAATAATTAAAACATTTATGTTAATATATTATAAAACTATTTTGATTAAATATTTTCCTTTATTATATTACACTTGTTTGGAAGCTGAAATAATTGTTAATTTTACCCATTAAAATTGTAAAAAACTCACACATCATATGTTGTGAGAAATTTTCAATGATAGATTTCTTATTTAATAATAAGATGACATAATTAACATAAATTTGAAAAATGATATATGAATTTTAAAAATTAATGAAAAAAAGTGTCGGTTGTTCTGTTCTTTCAACAAATTTGAGTTAATATAATAATCTCTAAAAAAAATTATGATAATCCCAAATAGATGATATTGTATGTAAAAAATTACCATATGTTTACAAAAATGTTTTGGATATTTTACATTTTCAAATATATGATCTTTTTAATGTGAAAATCATCATAAAAATATCAGTTATGTAAATAAATTTCAATATCTATTTAAAATAAATAAAATTTATTATGATATGTAAGACCTATGATAATTTATAAAAACTTGATAATAGATACAGGTGAATATGTATCTATATTATCTATTCCATTTTCCTATTTATATTCCTTTCAAATTAGTCCCTCTTTCTTCTATACATTAATTTCATTTTCACGTCACTTCTTTTGAAATTCAAATTTTACCCTTATAATCATAAGATATCTCAACGATTCAATTGAAATCATAATCTATCATTATTTGTTCAAATTGAGATATTAATAAATGATTATTAAATTCATATCAAAAAAAATATTGAGTAATAAATTGTTTCCCTGAATATCTAATGATTTTATAGTTAGGATGATTCTGTAAGGTCAAATAATTTTATGGAAAAATGGATAGTGTCCCTTCATCTATAAGAGAATTAGAATCCTTTGAAAAAGAATCTAGTATAATATATTCCATTCAACTAGCTTCACACTTGTTAATTTCTAATGTATTATATTTAACTTTCATGAATGAAATCGATAGGGAATATAAGACATAATTTCAACAAAAATCTATTGATTATTTAATTTTAAGAAATTATTCAATATTATAAAAATAAACATATAAATTTTCTTAAATTATATTTTTCTTCATGTAGAAAAAAAATATTCCTTACTAATGGTGGTGTAAACATGATATATAACTTCATCTGCTTTTGTATCAAATTTATGAATATTATATTTAGTATTCAAGATGAATAATTTACACCAAAATGAATTTGAATAACAATGATTAAATTATATCCTCATCCACAATTCAAAATGGTTTTTGTTAAATATTTGATTATGTAAAATAAAAATTATTTTATAGAAATATGTACCCATAGATTTCACCACAAAATATTTACATACTAATTATTCAGAGTTTAATGTCTATATAATTTCATGAAAAGTTAAATTTTTTTATATAACAACTGTTTTATTCTATGATGTTCTAGGTGCTAAAATTTGAGGGGTAATACCTTTCACATGACAGACAAATAAAATTTTTGAATTTGAAAAATCAAAACAATTATCATTATGAATGATAACATTTTGTATATTTTACTCATTTTGCACAAGAGTAAAAATTATCCTAAAAAGGGGAATACATAAAATTTATATGAAGGAAAATAATACCAAGCGTATTTTATGTACTAATCAAAATAACAATACAGATATTGTTTCCCCTAATATTAATAGTTTTTTAAAGATAAAAACAATCAATTTATACAGGCTATAAAATTATATATTTTGTTACATCTTCAATGGATATAAAACTCATATTTTTTTCATAGTATATTAAACTGGATTAACGAATCTGCAAGAGTTAAATTTATTTTTAGGAGTACACCTTACAAATCCTTTAATAGAAGTCATATCTATTTTTTTATCACTATAATATCATAATTTTTTATGTTAATGAATATATTACTCTTAAACCATGTAATAGCCCATACCCTCCTGGCCCATTACATTTCCAAAAGTGATGCTCCACCAAAACTGTGGCACCGGTCACGGTAGAACCCTAACGGTGGCACCGGTCAGGGTGGAACCATGACGGTGGTACCGTGAGGGTGACACCGTGACTGTGCCACCGTGAGGGTGACACAATGACGGTGACACCGTGAGGGTGACACCATGGCAGTGGCACCGTGTCCTCTTCGTTCATTTCTAGTTCCCCCGACCTTTCCGCTCCCACAGTAATTAATTATTTTACCCTTTTTAAATTCCATAATTAAAACCTAAAAAATCCAGTGAAATGTCACCGATGGGGGATATTAAATACCCACATAATACCATCATTTGTAACCGCCCAAACCACATGTGATACCACGATCCCACTTTCAAGGTATTCAAAATCCCCATATCCTGTAACAACATGATTTTATCTATATATCACAGAGTATTTTCTTCTTTCTCTCTATCCTTTTTGAAGACTCCTCTTCTTCTCCCTGGTGCACCTAGTGTCCCCCCCTTCCTAATACTTGTGGTGCCCATGAGCTCGATTGGTTTGCTTGTCATTGGAGTTCCCAACTTCCCCCCACTGCAAATCGTTCATCCCCTATACATGGAGTGTGGATAAAAACATCGATCCTTGATCAATCAAGTATGGATTTTCTCCTTCATCTCCCTTTTCTGTGTATCATGCGGGGTGAGCTTGATTTTTCTCTGTTTAAATTGATACAACCGAACATAATGATGATAATGAACATACCTTTAAAAAATGAAAGGGGGGTGTGATCGATGTTCTACTGTACTCTTTTATGATGATATGTGTTGTGAATTTTGCGGAACTATACTCTCTGAAAATCATGGTCGTTGGTGGTATTTCTTTGTGCACTAATGAACCTCGGGGCTCATGGATGTTTAAATAACTGTAACATGGAATTGTATAATTACGTATACTTGGTTAAATAAATTAAAAGCACCAGGTTCAACCATTTTTTGTGATAAACCCGGTCAAAGCACATTATAATTGAATCCATGGAGTGTGTTAAATCATTTAAATCTGAAAATACATACAAGGTATTGCCTTTTGTTTGTGGTAGCGGTTTGGTTGTTCTTTCATGGTCCGATTGCGGGTGACCTAATGGTTTTCTTGGATGGGGGCTTAGAATGATATGGTGATATGAGTGGGCTAGGGATCCCCTGTTGTTATACTTTTGCTGGCTGTGAATCTGAGGCGGTTTGGTTACTCTACTTATATCACGAATTGGGGTGGAATCCTCTGTTGTTGAGAAATCGTTGGCTCCTTGATTTTGGGGTCATGGGTATATGTCTTGTAGTTTTTCTTTGGTTCCAGTACCTTGAGGGATCTCACTTATCCCATTTTTGTTGTGACAGTACAAGTGAACCGGGAGTGAATGTTTAAGTTGTTGTTTGACTATCTCTTTTATCTGCCTTGCAGTTATTGCATGTTAATTGCCCAATACTGTTGAAATCACCTAAATGGGGTTACTTGAACATGAAAATAAGAATAATTTAATTGGAAATTGGTTTTGGGAATTAGTTTTGGCTTGTCCGTGAGTGTTGTACTGTTCTTTCATGAATGATTAGTAGTGAGGTCATTTTTTCTTAGGTTTTAGAACCCCTAGGTTGGATTGAGTGCTTGTTACCTATGCCTACATGTGTAGATTTTATGTTTCATATTCCCCCCCAATTTGAGAACTTAAGTACTGAACCCTCCCATTTCATGGGGGATGATGTTTTTCCCAGCACTCCTATGACTGGTGGTTATTAGCTCCATTTCTACTCCCTTTCCCGAATATCCCAGGACACTTTGGGCAGGTTGTGATAGACTGATGTCCATTATTAACCCAAGAGTCTTCGGGCAGGGTAGTTGTGGTGGTTGGCCCAAGTTTTTGTGGGTAGGTTGTTTCCCAAGGGTCTTTGGGATGAGGCTCAGGTGTCTGTGGGTAGGGTTTGGCAGTGGGACTGCGGTGAGGTTGTGGCCTAGGTTTCTGCGGGTGGGGTTTGGCAGTGGGACTTCTGTGAGGTAATGGCACAGGTGTGTGTGGGTGGGGTGTGGCAGTGGGACTCCGGTAATAATGGAGAGATTGGTTCGATGCGTATGATGTCGTTAATAACCAGTGGGAAAGTGTCGCGGGGTACCCAAATATTGATTTGTTATTACTATAAAATATTTGACTAGTGTTATTTGGGGATCATGCCTTGGTAAGTTTCGGGTGGATAGATTTTCCTTGTTGGATATTTGGATATCTCATTTTCCACGGGAGATTAGAATGTCTTTTCACTTGTGCACGAGAGTCCTTTCCTACTGAGTATACTTGTATGCTCACCCTACGTATATAAAACTGCATTCAGGTCTCCAGAAGGATTTCAAGGAGCGTACGAGACCGTACTAGGTCGGACCATGGGGACAGTTGATGTTGTTGATTTATTTTTCTTGGTATCTTTTTACCTTTGGTGTTTTGTGGCTTGTATCTTTTATCTTTGAACATGCATATGTGAATGGTTTACTTTCAGCCGTACTTGTACATTCATTTTTGGTGTTGTGGGATTTAATATCTTATATCCTGATCCTATTAGAAGAAAAGGGTTAATTCCTTAAATTTAGTGTGTGATTTTATACCCTGGGTGCTAGTCGCCACTCCGGGACCTATTGAAGGTGGGTCTCAGGGGTCATTATCTCTCCTTCCACTTGAAGAAGGAAGGGTCTGGCAATCTGTTATCTCTTCCCTCTTCTTGGTGAAGGCGGGTCGTGATAGAATGGTATCAAAGGAGTGTTTGAGAGATAGGATGGAGTCTGGAGTTAGGCATAGTGAGGATTGCATGGGATGGTAGGGCAGTAGTGTTTGGTGACCTTAGTGTGTGAATTAGGCCATGGAATATGAGCTAGGAAATGGGATTTTAAGGCCCCTCGTGATCTGATGCAAGGACTCTGGACCTACTAAACAACCAAATGAGGACACACTGATTGTAGGGTAGAGACCCTAAGAAATTTACATGCATCATAATGAATGTTTTTTCCATGTTTCATGGGTGTCTTGGGAGTTCAAAATAAATGAATAAGCCTATGAAAATTTAAGATCAATATTCTACATTACTCGGGCATAGGCATTCCTTGTTTACCTTGCAGCTATGGCACTTGGGAGGCGACCATGAGTAGTATAGAGGATTGAGGCCAAGGAGGTTGACTTGGCCGATCAACATAGGATCGACCGAGAGGAGGAGGATAACCAGTGGCAGAAGATGCTTCAAGATTTTCAGCGACAGACCCACGGGAAGTATGAGGGTAGCATCTCAGATGTGGAGACGAAGAGCTGTCTTGAGAAGCTAGTGATAGCTTTCGACTTGATTTGGGCTTCGAAGGAGTACTGGGTGCCTCTGGGCGTCAGCCAGATTCGGGGAGTAGCGCGTCAGTGGTGGACGCTTTATATTAGAGAGAGGAAAGAGAATATGGTTGTGTGGGATGACTTCAAAAAGGACTTCCTGGCGGAATTCCTCTCTTCCTTGATGAAGGCTGAGAAGACACAGGAGCTACTCTCCCACCAACAGGGGAGTATGTTAGTGAGAGAGTTGGGGGTCATGTTCAAAGATCTCCTCTCTTTGATCCGGACCTCTTTCCGGATGAGGAGTCTCAGGCGAGATGTATAGAGGCTGCACTCTGACCATCTCTTTAGTATGATGTTGTTCCCTTTTCCTTATCGACATACCTGGAGGTGGAAATGAAGGCTGAAGTGGTGGAGAGGATCCACACGCTGGGAGGTGTGTCATGAGAAGGAATCATGTTGGGCCCGACGATGCTGATAGCTGTCAGCAAGGGAACCTCCGACATTAGGACCCTATAGGGTTTGATAGGTAGGAAGCATGCCTCAACTGTTCCAGTTTAGATCCCTCAGACCTCTAACTTTTCATTTGGGCCCAGGACCGAGGTGGTTCATTTGTGGGATCAATGGACACCTTCAGAATCAGTGCTCAGATAGAGTGCAGTACAGTGGGGGTGGGTAGGTTCAACGCCCACCTCGACCACAATAGTTTCCATCTAGGCCTTTTCAGCAGTAGTAGCAGAGACAGCAGGCTCCCGCCCCTTCGAGGGAAAAATTTGCAAGAGGGGGCGGACCTCAGGGCGCTCCATGGGGACCTCGACCATGGTATGGTCGGGGAGGCGGCCGAGAGCAGAGAGGTAGTGGAGCTGGGCATGGGAAGTTACACGGTGCATAGGTAGCAATCCTAGCAGGGTTAGAGGTTGTTCGAGGTACGATAAAATTGTTTCGTACTCTTATATATGCCTTGTTCGATACCGGAGCTTCACATTCCATTGTTACAATCAGTCTGACTCGTGCTTTGGGTTTAGACATCGAGAGACATTCAGTGATTCTAGTTCTGATCACACCAGTCAGATGACAGACCAACTTATCTTATTTTTTACGAGGGTGTAGACTGGTTATAGGACCGCATCAGCCTATCAGGGATCTTCTATTGTTTCATATACAGCTATACGATGTCATCCTATGCATTGAATTGTTGTTCTCTATGTGTGCTTCCATTGACTGCTTTCGAGGAAGGGTTGTGTTTTCATATTTGGACGGTCAATGTGTAACCTTTGTCAGCGATCGAGGTTTCTACAGAATCAGCGGCCGAGAGGCGCCCCTCAATTCCATGTTCTCCGAACTATTAGTGGAGTCAGTAGATATAGAAATGGTGGAAGTCCTAGGAAATTTCAGTGTGTTTATGGACATCCTTCATGAGGAGGTGGAAACTCTACCCCCTTGATGCGATGTTTAGATCACGATAGACTTGTAGCCTTGTGCCCATCTGATTTTGATGGCTCCCAATCGGATGGCACCTTCTGAGCTGCAGGAGTGACAGATCCAGATTGACGATCTAATGAAGAAGGGTTTCGTTCGGCCAAGTGTGTCACCGTGTGGTGCTCGCGTGTTGTTTTTGAAGAAGGAAGATGGTGGTCTAAGGCTGTGCATAGACTATATAAGTGTGAATCAGGTGACAGTCAAGAATTGATACCCTCTCCTGAGGATAGATGATCTCTTAGACCAGCTGAGGGGAGCGGTTTGTTTCTCAATGATTGATTTTCGGTATGGATATCACCAAGTATGGTGATGGAGGCTGACCTCGAAGACTTCCTTAAGGTGCAGATATGGGCACTTTGATTTTTTAGTCATACCGTTAGGCGTTACGAATGCAGCAGCTGTGTTCATGGGCCTCATGATCTCTGTCTTCCTGGAGTACCTAGACCGGTTCATAGTCGTGTTCAACGACAACATCTTGATCTAATAAAGATCAAATGAGGATCACGCAAAGCACTTGAGGATGGGTTTAGAAGTCCTCTGATGGAACCATATCTATGGAAAACTGTCCATGTGCATGTTCTGGATGAGAGAAGTACATTTCATTGGGAACGTGGTGTATGAGTAGGGGATAGTATTGGACCCATCGAAGGCTGAGGTGGTTGTTTCTTGGGAATCACCCAAGAGCATGGCATAGGTTTTTAGTTTCCTCAGGCTAGTAGGTTACTACTGAAGTATTGTGCCCAACTTCTCCCTTGTTGTGGAACCTTTGACATTCTTGTCCAAGAAGGACCAGGATTTCGTGTGGAATGTGAAGTGCGAGGTGGCCAATAGTTATCTAAAGGAAAGGTTGGTAAGAGCCCCGGTGATGAGGTTTCCAGAAGAAGGGGCGGCATATGAGGTGTTATGTGATGCTTTAGGGCAAGGCCTCAGATGTGTGTTGATGCAGCAGCAAGGGGTGATCTCCTATGGGTCTAGGCAGTTACGTCCCCATGTGCATAACTATGCCACTAATGACCAAGATCTTGCGGCAGTCGTGTTTGTACTAATGTTTTGGTGGAATTACCTCCTCGGGGAGCACTTTGTAGTCTTTATGAACCACAAGAGCTTGATGTATATCTTTCCCAATGGGACCTGAACTCGCGAAAGTGAAGGTGGATGGAATTCATTCAAGACTAAGAATTCGAGATTTCCTACACCTCGGGAACTGGGAATGTGGTGGCTGATGCCTTGAGCAGAAAATCAAAAAAGGATTTTGTCCACGAGTCGGATGATGCTTGGAAGAAAATATAGGAGTTGGCTTCCCTGCACCTCGATGGAGGGATGAAAGGTGGTAGAGGTTGCCTGTATCAGATGACAATGCAATCTTCTCTATTGTGGCAGGTAGAGGAGTCCCAATGGGGAGACCAAAAAAGTAAGGTGATGTGTGACCACGTTAACCAAGGAGATTCTCCTGAAGGGTGGAAAGAGGATAGTCATAATCTGTTGCTTTTCTGAGGTAATGTGTTTGTTCCAGAGTCGATACGTGAGAGTGTCCATAGTGAGTTCCAAAACTCACCCCTAGCAGAGCACCTAGGAGTTTCCATGATGTATGGGGGCTTTAGGGGTTAGTTCTGGTGGGCTGGGGTGAAGCGGGTAGTGGAAGAGTTCGTGGCCAAATCCTTGGAATGTCAACAGGTGAAGGCTGACCACCGTGTTCCAGGCGGTTTGATGTAGCCTCTAGATTTTCCTGAGTAGAAGAGGGATGACATCTCGATGGATTTTTTCAAGGGAAATCCTAAGGCTCTAGGAGGTTCGGACTCTATCTTGGTAGTAGAGGACCAGTTGATTAAGTTAGCTCACTTTCTGGCGATAAAGGAGTTGGGTGCAATAGATTCCTTAGCACAAAGGTACGTGGATGAGGTGGTGCGGTTTCATGGAGTTCTGAGATCCATAGTCTCAGATAGGGATGAAATGTTTACCTCACGAGTCTGGAGAGGATTGCAACATGCTTTTGGAACCCAACAATGTCTTAACAATGCTTTCCAACCCCAGACAGATTGACAGACAGAGCACACAATCTAGAACTTGGAGGATATGTTTCAGGCTTGTGTTCTAGACTCAGGAGGATCGTGGGTGCGACACATTCCCCTTGTAGAGTTTTCTTACAATAATATGTATCACTCTACCATTGGCATGTCTCCGTTTGAAGACCTATATGGAAGTTCGTGTTTCTCACTGGTGTGTTGGACTGAGGGTGGGGAAACGAGTGTTCTTGGCCTAGAAGTGGTGCATATCATGATAGTGAAGGTTCAGATTATACGAGAAAGGATGGGGGCAGCCCAGGACCGATAGAAGTCATATGCCGATAGCAGGAGGAGTCCCTTGGAGTTTTAGGTTGGAGACCACGTGTTCTTGAAGGTCTCCCATCGGCATGGACAACAGAGGTTCGATAGAGGGAATAATCTTTCTCCCAGATTCATCGGACCATTCGAAGTGTTGTGGAGGTTCGTTGAAGTGGCTTATCAGCTAGCGTTACCCCGTCGTTATTGAGGATACAAGATTTTTTCCATGTGCACTAGCTCTTTCGGTATCTACATGACGATTCGCACGTCCTGAACTGGGGAGATCAAGATATCGATGATGACATGACCATTGGGGAAATACCAGTGAGGATCGAGGATTGTGAATAGAATGTGCTTCATGGGCGAACCATTCCTTCAGTTCGAGTGTTGTGGAATCACGGTGGGCTTGAGGAGAGTACATAGGAATGGGAAGCACAGATGCATGCCCAGTACCCAGAGTATTTTTGAGTTTTGTGTTGTTCTGTTTAAACGTTTTTGTGATGGAACACATTACCTTTTTGACTGTGGAATGTGGGGTTTTAATTTTTCTCCGAATGTGTGTAAAACGTCTTGGTTATAGGGAGGGAGGACCTGATCCCTATTCAATACGCATTATGGTGGATGCTATTAAACCCATGCGGGCGAGTCAGTGCCACCCAAAATGGATAGTATCTTGACATAGGGGAAGAGACTCCCCAAACCATATGACTGGGCAGTTTGACCCTGGTATGTTTCTTGGTTCTTGAGATGGAGGTGTTTCTAAATAACGATGAGCTTCACTCCTTAGAGGTGTCTTTCGAGGAGGTTATTCAGACCCTATCTTCTCTTCTGGTTTGTTTTGATTCTCGAGGGAGAGAATATTTTGAGACGTATCTAATGTAATTCCCCAGACCCTCCTAGCACATTACTTTTCCGAAAGTGAGGCTCCACCAAAACAGTGGCTCCGTGAAAGTGTCACCGTGACGGTGGCATCGATCACGGTGGCCCATTGACGGTGGAACCGGTCACAGCGGAAGCACGACGGTGGCACCAGTCATGTTGGAACCATGACGGTGGCACCATGAGGGTGGCATTGTGTCCTCTTCATTCTTTTCCAGTTCCCGACCATTCTTCTCCCTCAGTAATTAATTCTTTTACCCATTTTAGAACCGATAATTAGTACCTAAAAATTTCCATGAAATGTCCCTGATGGGGATACTAAATAACCAATTAATAACATCGTGTTTAACTGCCCAAACCATGTGGGAAACCACGATTCGAGTTTCAAGACGTTAAAAATCTCCTTATCCCGTAACAACCGGATTTTATCTATATATCACAGAGGAAGTTATTGTTTCTCTTCTCCCTTTTGGTAGACTCCTCTCCTTCTCCCTGCTGCGCCTGGAGTTCCCCCCCTCCCTTCTTGAGACATGTGATGCGCATGCGCTCAAGTCATCTGCTCGTCCATGGAGATCCTGACATCCCTCCCCTACAATGCGTGCATCCCCTATTCTTGGCGCGTGAAAAAAAGTCGATCCTTGATCAATAATGTATGTATTTTTTCTTGGTCTCTCCTTTCTTTGTATCATGCGCGGTGTGCTTGCTTTTGTCTCTGTCGATATTGATGAAACCTATCATAATGAAGATAATGAATGGACCATTAATGAATGAAAGGGGGTGTGATCGATGTTATGATGTACTCTTTTATGTTGATATTTGTTGTGAATTGTACATGCCTATGATCACTGAAAATCATGGCGGTTGGTGGTCTTTCTCTTTGCACTAATGAACCTCGGTGCTCGTGGAAGTTTAAATAACTGTAACATGGATTTTGTTAATTACGTATACTCGGTTAAATGAATTGAAAGCACCAGGATAAACCCTTTACTGTGATAAAGCCGGTTATATCACGGTGGAATTGAAACCATGGAGTGTGTTAAATCTGTTAAAACTAAAAATACCTACATGGGCATGCCTTGTATTAGTGGTAGCGGTTTAGTTGCTCTTTCACAAGCCGATTGTGGGAGACCTTATGGTTTTCTTGGATGGGGCTTAGATTGCTGGGGTGATATGGGAGGGGATGGGATCCCCTATTGTTATACTTTCACTGGTTGTGAATCTGAGGTAGTGTAGTTACTCTTCTTATATCACAAATTGGGGTGGACTCCTCTATTGTGGAGAAACCATTGGCTCTTTTATTTTGAGGACATGGGGATGTGTCTTGGGGTTTTCATTGGTTCCAGTATTTTGATGGATCTCAATTATCCCTTTGTTGCTGTGACTTTACAAGAGAACCAGGTGTTATTGTTTATGTTTCTGTTTGACTGTCTTCATTCTCTAGCTTGCAGTTTTTTCCTGTTAATTGCCCAATAGTGTATAATTCCCCTAAACGGGGTTACTTGAATGTGAAAACATGAACAATTTAAATTGGAATTGGTTTTGGGAAAGAGTTGTGTCTTGGCCGTCAGTGTCGTACTGTTCTTTCATGAATGATTAGTAATGGGGGAATTTGTGATAATGTTTTGGAATCCCTCGGTTGGAATGAGTGTGTGTTACCTATAACTATATCTGTAGCTTGTATGTTTCTTATTCACACCCAACCCAAGTTTAGCACTTAACTTTCAAACACTTGCATTTCATGGGGGTGGGTATTTTTTCCAAACACTCATATGAGTGGCTGGTTATTATCTCCTTTTTTGATCCTTTTCCCTAATAGGCCAAGACTCTTTGGGCGGGTTGTGATGGCCTGAAGTCCATTATTATCCCAAGAATCGTTGGGCAGGGTACTTGTGGTGGTTGGCCCAGGTGTTTGTGGGTAGGTTGTTTCCCATGTGTCTTTGGGATGTGGCCCAGGTGTCTGCGGGCGGGGTTTGGAAGTGGGACTGTGGTGCGGTTGTGGCCTAGGAGTCTGCGGGCGGGGTTTGGCAGTGGGACTTTGGTGAGGATATGGCCCAGGTGTGTGCGGGTGGGGTGTGGCAGTGGGACTGCAGTAATAATGGCTGGATTGGTTCGATGCGTAGGATGTCTTCAATAACCAATGGGAAAGTGGAATTTGGAACCCAAATATCGATGTGATATTATTATACGTTACGTGACCTGCATTATTTTCGGAGAGTTCCTTGGGAAGGATCGGGTGGATCACTTTTCCTTGTTGGGTGTTTGGTTATCTATTTTTCCCTGGGACATTAGCATGTCTCCTCACTTGTGCACGAGAGACTTTGTTTTTCCCTACTTTGTATACATGTATTCTCACCCTACATATATAAAACTACATTCAGGTCTCCAAGAGGACTTGATGGATCGTGTGGGACTGTACTAGCTCAGACCTTGGGGAATGTTGCAGTTGTTGATTTCTGTTCCACAGTATCTTTTTACCTTTGTATTTTTGTGGCATGTATCTTTTACCTTTGAACATGCATATTTGAATGGTTTACTTTCAGCCATACTTATACTTTCAGTTTTGTTGTTGTGGGATTTACTATCTTATCTACCGATCCTATTAAATGGAAAGGGGCAATGCCTTCCATTTAGTGTGTGATTTTATACAGTTGTTTCTAATCGCCACTCTGGGAACTATTGAAGGCGGGTCTCAGGGGTCATTATCTCTTCTTCAACGTGAAGAAGGAAGGGTCTAGCAATCTGTTGTCCCATACCTCATCTTGGTGAGGGCGGGTCGTGACAAATCTAATCAAATAAATGTATATTTAAATAATATAGATCATCTAGGTTAATGGTGTGAACATTATCACATCAATCGATTGATAACACATGATATCCTTCAAAACAATTAATGGAAGATGTTTCATTCCCAAATTTACTAGAATAGCCTTTATCACATAACTTCCTAAAAAATAAATAGGTTTTTATTAATTCTAAGAACATATAAAACAATTGAAATTAAGGACTTAAATATAAAATCTGCATTGTTATATCCAGCCATTTGTACTAGCATATTGTCTTCGAAATTGAATCCTCCTCCCTTCAAGTTTATAATGCTATTCAATAGAGAATGTATCTTTTCATATATTGACAAAATAAACCAATAATATATTCAATATTCTAGTTTATGGTACTCAAAATATATTTTAAAAAAATAATAAATTCTAAGGATTTGGAAAACAATATTTTATATGTATATTTGTGTTAGGAATAATATATTAAGAAACTTAATCAGTAAAACTATATGATGTTGTACAGTTTTGAGATCCATTGAAATAGAATATTTATGGTGTCATGGAAATTAAAATTTGTTCAAATAGAAATTATTCCTATAATAACTTTATATTAGACATTTTTTACAGAATGGAACACTATAGGGAAAAAATATAATTTTATAGAAAAATAAATATTTCTTGATGTGAAACATATTAAAAAATAAGTAATTTTTTTCATCAACTTAAAAATCTTCCAATGTTCCCCCTACCAAATGTAAAATTACATATGATCATATATAGACTATTGTGTCTATATTTAAATTTTTTTATTAACTTCTGATCACTATCTTTTGAAACAAATTTAAAAATAATATCAAATTCGAATGTATGTTTTTAAATTTTGTACACTAATAAATAATTTTTTATCAAATCTTTCTTAATTTATTATTTTTATTTATTCAAAATTGTTTTTTATTTTCTAGAAAATTCATATATTTACTCACCTATTAAAATAATACTCTGAATAAGGATGACTATTTTAAGTATATATATTAAAAGGAAACATATATTCAAAGGTTCAAGTTATAAAATACATTATTTTTACTTTTCCCATAAATAATTTTTAATTTTATGAAAATATATTAAAATTAAAAAATTTCATTTTGTGTATATCATTGTTTGAATCACTAATTTCATCGATAAAATGTTTATAAACTCCGGTAATGTAATAATTATTTGAGTCATTCAAAATATATTTTCCCTTCTCTATTTCAATATTTATTATCTTAAATTTATTTTAGAATTAAGTACAAGCATGCTTCATGTGGCTATGTTTTCTACACTCATGAACAATATTTTCCATGGAATATTTTTGGAAAGGTCTATCTATTTTTCACTTATCATACTTATACAGTATGATTTTACATCAAATTATTTTATTCGTAAACAATGTATGTTTTTTGTTTTATCCTTCAAAATATTTAAAACATATAAAATATAATTTATATTTATAATTCATCATTATAATAGTTGACTTCAATGTTTGAGAACTATAAGGCAATACAACAGAGTTTAAAATAATTGAAACTCAATTATTTATCTTGTCCCTTCACGTATCTCTCATTAAGTGGGTCTTATATAACATTAAAGTACTAATAAAATAATCAAGCATTATCTCTATAAATTTTATTTATAATCTATTGATGTCCTCTTTTATTATCACCCATTATTTATAATATTAATCACTTTATTATAAATTTATTCATCAAAAAAATTCTCCATATGATATTCAATACTACAAACAATATTTTTTAAATACTTATTCATATGAACCATGGATTACCTATATTTATTGTAAAATACAAAATTATAAAATCTCATCATAGTTGTATGATAATCTAAAACATTTGATGTTCCAAAATTGGAATCATCACGATTAATCTATATCTCATTGAATGCTTCCCTTGATTACATATTAGGATATATATTTTGAAACATAGAAAGGTATTCTATACTTTTTAATTTTTCAAATAATCTTACTTCTCCTCACAATTAAACATAGACATATATTTCTCTTGAATTATATATCATTTTATCACCATAATTAAAATATCCACAGTTATATAAATAAAAAATGTGTCCATCATATCACACAAATAATTAAAGTCTCTTCAAATATAGATTGATAGATGAATAGGTTTCATGTTATCAATCTATTTTACTTGAATTCATACAATATAAAAAAGTTAACTTTAATCTTATTGATGATACAATAGATGAGAAATTTAAAATTTTGATAAAAATCCAATTAAAACAAAATCCATGTATGATAAAGATTTTATCATACGAATATCTAGAGCCATGTATACTTAAGACCTGATTCATAGGGTTTTCATTGTAAATGAAGATATTAACTTATAATGGTTTTGTTAATTATATTCAATATATTAATTTAAATTTTTCTCATGGTCTTGAATTATATTGGTCAGAAAATACATATCTGAATCAATTCAATAAATATGATTGAAAATAGATTTTTTTTAAAATATTAATATAATAAAAATAAAAAATATATAAAAATTTATAGATTATCCAATAAAATTAATAATAAAAAGGGAAATTAAATTACATATAAATTTACAAATAATTCATATTTTTTTAATAACAATATTAAAACCCCTAAATGTAATTATTACCATTTTATTCTAATTAATGGAACCCATCACTTTTACCTTATGCATCAATAGTATTTTCACAATATATCCTATGTAATATAGTTCCACGCCTACAACATCCTAAATTATAGACCAATCCAAATTTATAAAATTGTAAACCTAGAAACAAATTTACTATAATCCCATCATTAGAATAGGCAGAACTATCCATGAGAACCTACTTAATCAGATTATCAGTATCAAGTCCACACTATGAAATTTTAATATAAGTGGTTTTAAAAAATATTTTCTGTAGCTGGTAAATCTTTAATATCAAATGATGTAACTATCCTTGTAGGTAACCACCACAATCATAATGAAAAAGAAGCATTTCAAGTTAAAATCTAAGAAAATTATAAAAAAAATATCACTGAGTAATTACTCTATGAAAAACTCTTTAGAATGTTAATAAATTTTTTGAAATAAAAGATGTATGATGATGTCCTGGGATAAATTACAACTTTTACCATCAATAGAAACTCATGATGGTCCATGAAGACTTGTGTTAAATTTATAAATTAATCCAAAAGAAACATCATTAGTCACACTCCAAGATCTCTATGTACTTTAAAAACTGAAACAGATGTAACATTCTATTTTATAATGGAAGTGAGCTTAAAAGTCTATCCTCTATGTAGTTATATATTATTTCAAGAATAACACTTTTTATATTATTATCGATGTATTGATAGGTTCAGTTAACTGAAACATAAAATTAAATAATATCATTTTAAAATAAAAAACAAAAAACCAAGATATATTAATATAAAAAACAATACGAAATTGAATTAAGATTCATAAAAACCCACCATGAAATGAAATTTTATTGTCACAAAAAATCTCTTGGAAAACATTTTCCCTTTTATAGATAATGTATAATTTATCCCTTTTACATTGTTTTATGTTTAATTTAATATCATTATAAAGATATTAATGAAATTTCTCTTGATAAAAATTTTTATACCACTTTATCAGTATTGACTATATTATTATCTTTTTAATTCAATAACATGTTGTTCAGATCACCCATGTGTTCCATCTACTAAAATAGTGAAAACATCAATCCCAATAGAAAATCAATATTTATTTCATGTGGATATTCCATATATATTTGTTATAATAATATATGAGTTGGATACTCTTTTTATCAATTCTATTGTATATGAAAAAACTTTATAAATATATATTCTATGTAGAGTATCATTTTGTAAAGATACCTTTTCATATAACCGTAATTCCATTAATAACAAAAAGAAGGGGTGACTTTGGGTGATCAAAATTTTCTCAACAAATAGATCTTGATTTTTGGTCTAGACGAAAATTTTGATAAATTAATAAAATCATGCATACAATCCAAATAAATGAACTAAAGCACATGAACATGATAGTTTTTATTTTTTAAACCAAAAGTATATATACATGGAGGTAACACCTAACTTGTGTTAGTGTAACCAGAAACTACACTCCCATTATTATGGATACTGTATTTAGGATCAACTCACTATCAATTCCAATTGTTACTGCCTCCTCAAATATATCCCCATGCTATTTTTAATTAGGGATTTGGATAATTCATATCCCAGGAAATTTAAAATGAAAACACCCAAATAAAATATATTCAATATCCTCTAATGAATGTTTCTATACATCTCATTTATTAGAAAAAAAATGTATAAATCGCCAGTAACATTTAAATTCTTTGACCATACAAAATATAATCCCTTATAATTTATTTTTAATATTAATTATTCAAAATTATATTTATTTTTTCCTTTTGTGTTTAGTTATCTCCATTATCTCTTCAAATATCATATTTAATCCCCCATATGGTGTCACATTATAAATAGTTATTATCTATAAAAACATTCACAATAGTTGTGTCAAGACTTAAATAAAGTATATCACATTTCTATTTTTTATTTAGAAAAATAATTAAAAAAATTCATATAAGTCTCAAAACCATGAAATATCTATGAATACCATGACTTACGTATCATTATCATTCAAAAAAATTGTTGTTTCTATTTTTTAAATTTTTATCAATAGTACACTATAAAATGTATTGTTTCTCACTTAATTGTTGTTTATATCTAAACTTCACAAAATATATCTATTCATATTCTCTAGAAGAACAACATTTACAATAACCATAACCATGAATAGTTTACATTTTTTTGAAAAATATCTTCCAAAAACATACATAAATTTCACATACACTATTTTATATAATTATTATATAAAATATATATATTAACCATGATATGCACAATGAAATTGTTTCACCTGGATCTACCTATTTTTCATCCATCTAATTTTACCACATTTAGTTCTCTTCATATGACAATTAAAAATACCACCATGAATATCAATATAACATTTTTATCCATAACAAGTTGTCCATGAATTATGTCAAATATCATCCTTTAAAAATTGTGACCCATACGATGGTGGTTACCAAATTTTGACATGGTTTATAGAACTACTTCATGGAAAGTATATTGAAACATACATTATATACAACGATATTTCATTAAAGTTGAAGAGTATTAATAAAACAATATGACAACATGACTATATAGGTATTTGTGACTTTAGAAATTATAAATCATAACTAACTAGTTCTGAAGTAATATTCTTTTTCTAAAAAAAATTCATCATAATTATTCCATTTTTTGACATATCATACTTAATACCTTCTTGATGACATGGTGAAATAAAAAATATGAAAGGTTGAGATCAGATGCCCAGTAAGGGTGAAAAAGGGATATGTCAATTATATCATAATCATAAGCCATAAGAACAAAAAAATTGAAAATCTTATTCTTCATATGAATGATCATGTTATCATTCCATGGGATAAATCATGAAACATCATAATAATCAAGGAACACAATCCAAAAAGTCATTACATAAGACAAGAAGTTCATTGGAATACACATAATCCAAGAAAATCAATTCATATTGGTCAATACTCATTTCCTAGACTATCATAGGGGGAAGTGTCCGTTACATAACCGAGTTCACATCCTTTTCAATATTTTATTGAAATTAGATTTTATATAATAGATGAATTTTATTCTTGAGGAAAATATCCTTTTTAAAAAAAATATTTAATTATCTCAAAACGCAGCATAATTTTAAAAGAAAAAATAAATATTTAAATAAAAACAGAAATCATGAAAAATAGGACACATAGAAATAATTCCTTTTAAAGGAACTAAAATTTGTTCATGTCATATATGATAGAAAAAATTATCATAGTAATTTTTCTAGAAACTCAAACGGTATGTCATATTGAATAAAAATAAAAGATTCATTTCATAATGTTTTATAAAAACTCACCAATTCATTAAATTTACATCAAAAAATTGTAGAATAAATAAATTTATATTATATATTTTGGAAACAAGGACATGGATAACAAATATAACATAGTAAATACTTACGATTAAAAAATCATGGATAGTAATGAGATTTAAAAATTATATATTTCCTTATGTCTGATTACCTTTGTATGTATTCAAAACTCTTGAATAATGATATAAATAGTTTCATTTAATAATTTCATAATCATGTTTATTTTTATAATATCATATATGATCATATTATCATCCATTTGATAAAGAAATGTCATTATTACTTTTTATTCAGGTACAAACAACTTTATTTTCTTAGTCATTTTTTATCAAATAATTAATTATTCCACCAATTAGGGTATAGTTATATCATTTACAGAATCATATATTCATAATAAATATCATATTTATTAATTAAATTCATTTATGCAATTATTATTTAATGAAGATCATAGAGAATGAATCACAATGCATCGTGGAGACGGAAGGCCGTACGTACACACGAGTTACAATATTATTCCCATAATTGATGAAGGGAATTGAAGTGAATGTTGTATAATATTTCATAATTAATATAAAGTTAATATAAATATATATAGTTATTAATTCTATCATTATACCCAAATAGTTAAGGTTGTTGTGAAAAAACATATTGCATCACGGCATGGGGATGGTATGATGTAAGTAAACCAGCATAGTGATTTGTTTTTTCTTAAGATTGATAGAATGTGAAATATGGTTGTTTAATAATTATAGTAAATTCTAAGTATATTACTAATACTTGAATTATTAATTTATAATGAAATGACTCATTAATAGGAAGTATATGTAATAAACGTTTTGAATGAATCAGTATGGGATATTACCCCTTCTTTGACGTGATTCCTATAATTCTCTTAATAGAGAACTATGGCTAGTCTTTGAAGAAGAAAAAAAACCTGTAGAATGTAAATTTGAATGTTTATAAAGGAACGAGTTATGGGATGGTCAATATTTAAGGCTATATGTGAAGTGAAGTGCTGAGGGAGAGGTCCACTTTAATAAATGAGGCGAGGGACACTTTTTGGATCTCAAAAAATATTGATTTATAAAAAAATAAAAAACTATATAAAACCCCCAAAATGCCTCACTTTTGAAGATAAGATGAGATAGTGATTCAATATTGTAAAGCAATATATTTTATCTATATTTATATCAATTTAACCATTATCATATTAATTAACACTTTGTTATTCTATTTAATGATTAAATATGGTAACAAATATTTCATGATTAATGGGATCAATATTTACTTATTTGATGTCAGTGAGACCATAAATAAATAACTTATAATATGTGTGACCATATAATAATTATTATATATTGTTTTAAAAATTCTTTCTCAATATTAATTAATTTAATAAAACAATATTTTGATAAACAAAAACTTGTTTCAATTTTGAGACGATTCAATTAATTGATTTTTAAAAATATTAAAATAACATGTTAATATAGAACTAAATTTTTTATTATATTAAATATAGGTCAATTTCGTCCAGAAAATTATTTGGATATATTAATTAGTCAAAGAATATATATTTTAATATAATTACTGACATTTATTTGTTATCTACATTAATAACATAAATACTACACCGGTTTTGTGTAATTAATTAATATAAATATATATTGAATAGAATTAAAAAAACTAAGGTAAACATAAATATATTATCTCTCATAAGAATCATTTTAGTAGAATTTATCTTTATGAAAATACATCATTTAATATTTTATGCCTATAAAATTATGATATTGACAAATTAAACATCACATTAAATGAAATTATATAGCTATCATAATCTCTTCAATAAGGATCAAAAGGGTCACTAACTCAACCCATTGATGGTTATGCTCGAGATATACTTGACCAATAAATCATGGTCATGTTTTTTTTCTTTTATGGTTATTAACATTTTAAAAAAAATTGTTTTAATGATTTATAATCAATTAAATAGTTTTTAACTTAACAAAATTATAACTCATTAAAGACATTATTTTTTACCTAAAATTTAGAAATAAATTTACATTATAATGAAATTTTTTTTTTCAAATTATTATTTATAATATAATTTATATTCTGTATAATCTTATATAAAAAATTATTTATTTATTAAAATTTCAGTGTGATATATTTAATTTTTCATTAAATAAAATAAAATAAATGTACCAATCACATCCAAATGGCTTTCAAATGCCTCAATTTCGACTCAAGGATCATTTAGGTGAAAACATAATAATCCAAGGATATTAAGACATGTATTATGGTAATTTTATAATAGTATTATTACACTTAATTAACTAATTTACCCATTTACCATATTAATAAAATTTATCAATGTTAATATTCATAATGCCCAGAAATAGAATAAAGTTATTTAGATAATTTGAAATAAAATTATTCCATGTATTGTAACCATTTTAAAAAATTAAAAAAAATAGCAGCTGCAATAATTAAATTAAAATTATTTCCATTTTCAGAAAGATAGAATGTGTTTTAAATGTTAAAAAGTTGCAAAAATATTGAAATGTTATTACATTGATTTCAATATAAAATCAATCCATATTATTTACATTATATTGAATATTTAAAATATTTTTTATTTCTGTAGTAAAACCATTAAACATTATAAATTAACCATATGAATTAATTTAATGAAAAATGTTTTTTTCAAATAACATTGATTATAATTTGACTATTCATCAATATCTGAACCTAACCAGAAAAATAATGAAATTTCTCCAAAGTAAACTTTTATGGCCCAATTCCAATGAAATAATTATTTTTTCATATAAAAAATATTAATATCTAAAAATATTACTTTAAAAAGGGTTCTTCATTAAAAGGTGTAAAATTATCCTTTAAAAAATATAGGCTATATACATCAAATAGTGTTTATTCATACCCTCTTACTAAAATATCTATTGGATGAGTATCCAAAATATTTTATTATATATTAAATATATATATATATAATTAATTTCATTTACCAATTATAATTAAATTAATTTATTAATACAATAAATACAAAATTATATTTGATTTATAATTTTCACAAATAATAGGTAAGGAATTAATTCACCATTAATTTTCATAAGATAGTTATAATTGTTCTCAATGACCTAATATCTAGGTTATGTTGGTCAAATATTACTAAGGGAATCTCATGGTTCTTTTAAAATCTCAATTTCGTTCAATGAATCCTATTGAATAATTAATATTTTCAGTGATAATATTTTATAAAAAAACAACTGTGTGGTACATTATAAGCCTATAAAGAAATATTTTTCCTCAAATTTCATTACATGGATACAGAAAGATGGCTATATCATTCTCTCATAATATTATAATGTTCTCACGTAGCTACCTCATATGGGTGGTTCCACAACAAATCGTTGACCATATGATTTTTCATGTTTCATCGATCTTTTTTTCTACTCTAAAAAATATCCTTTAGTTGTTCTTCATAAGAATGATCTCGATCTCGAGGTATGAATTTTTAGTTTACTAGATGTGAATTCTCAGGTATGCAAATTCATAGGAGAGATACATAGAACACATCATGAACATGATAAATATTTATATGAAGAAACAATCAGTAAGCTATCATCCTATCATGATCCGTTGTATCAAAAAGACTAATATACCTATAGCTCAGCTTTCCCTTCATTCCAAATCTTACTAATCTCTTCCATAGAGATAATTGAAGAAATACCTTGTCAAAGAATTCAATCTCTATATATTTTCATTGATTATCAGGATAACATTTTTTTCGACTCTAAGATTTTGTTATGTGTTTTTGAATAGTTATAATCATTTCATCAATTTCATCAACAAGATCAGGTCATAATAGCTTTATTTCCCCAACTTCATCTAGAAATTTGGTGTTCTGAACTTCTTTCTATAGAGTGGTTTGTAAGAATCCATCAAAAAACTGTAGTGAAAGAAATTATTGTTATACTATTCGTCCTATGTTAGTTGTTGATCCCAATAACCATTGAAATATATAGTGAAAAATCTGAACATGTATGTGAAAGTATGGATTATCTTCTCAGACTGACTGTCTATATGATGATGATAAGTAGTGATGCAACATAATTCTGTATCCAATGCTTTCTGAAGATATTGTGAGTACTTCTGAGAGAACCTTGGATCATGATCATATATAATAGATAGTACTAGTCCATGTAATCATACAACTTTACATATATCCTGGAAATCTGATCAAAATAAAAATTCTCTATAATGGGATTAAACTATGCTGGCATTATAAAGTGATCAACTATAACCCATATATCATTATGACCTTTAGATAATTTAGGATTTATGATGACAAAGTCCATAGTAATGTTTTCCCATTAACATTCTGATATGGGCAGTCGTTGTAGCATACCCTCGGGCCTCTGTCTGTCAGCCTTAACTTTTTGAAAAACCAATCACCGAGAGATATATTAATCAACATATCTTTTCATGACATCAAAAAAAAAAAAAATCTTTTATGTCCCTATACATATTTGTGCTTCCATGGTGAATCAAGAATGAAAAACTATGTAACTCATCCAACCACTCCTTCTTTAATTCTAGTATAGTAGGAATACAAACTCAAAACCAGAACCTTATTATTCCATCACATT
This sequence comes from Viscum album, assembly GCA_963277665.1. Classification (NCBI taxonomy): domain Eukaryota; kingdom Viridiplantae; phylum Streptophyta; class Magnoliopsida; order Santalales; family Viscaceae; genus Viscum; species Viscum album. The sequence goes on from OY728159.1 coordinate 34,380,118, forward strand.
GAAGGTTGAATTCATGAAAATTTCTAACATTTTTTTGTAGATCTATATCTTACTTATGTGATTATTTAATCTTCAATTCTACAATTTTTGACCATTCATTTGAGAATGATAATATTTTTCTGCTTCCATCAATATTTCATGATCTTTCATTTACAAATACATAAATAATGGACTTTTTTCAATCCTCATTAGAGAGAGGTTAGCATGGACCTTTTGACCCAAATAATATACCACTTTGATCATGTTACTTAGGTGGAAATGTATTGAGAATTCGTAATATATAATCTACTTCAAACATCTTCTTTGACAAATATTTATCTCATTTTAAGGGAAAATATACTTTAACTTTTTATGATAAACATATATATACCACCTTTCACCATAATGTTAATGCCTCCATATCATTGGTGAAAATATTACCATATCTAACTACAAATCACGAGTTGGGTAGTTTTTGTCATGGATTTTCAATTTTCTTAATGATTAAGATATTACCATATCATTTTTCGGGAGAACACATCCCATCCCCTTTTTGTATGAATCACTATAGATAACAAACATTTCTCCACTATAAGGTAGTTTGATCACATGTCAATTGGTTAACCTTCTTTTGATATATTTGAAATTATCATCGCATTCCTCCATCCACAAAAACATCACTCCTTTTCAAGTCATCTGTCACGACCCGCCTTCACCAAAAGGAGGGAAGAGTCAGCGGATTGCCAGGCCCTTCCTTCTTTAAGTTGAAGGAGAGATAATGACCCCCGAAACCCGCCTTCAATAGGTCCCGGAGTGGCGACTAGCACCAAGGGTATATAAAATTTTCGCAAATGGAAGGCATTACCCTTTTTATTATTTAGGATCGAGAAAAAGGACAAGTCGACCTCCCAAAAAGGAAAAGAAGCAAGTTTATATAAATGAACCCAAATAAAGTCCCCATGCATGTTTAAACAGTTTACAACAAGGTACAAGTACAAAAGAAAAGAAAGCTCTCAAGTACAATACCAAAAGAAAACAAAGGTACGACAACAGCGACAACTCCAACTGTCCGACTAATAGGGTCCCGCGCAGCCCTGGTAGTCCTCCTGGAAACCTGAAAGTAAACGTAGGGTGAGCATACAAGTACACTCAGTAGGGAAAACCAAGACTCTCGTGCACAAGTGGGGGAACGTACTAAAGTCCCGTGAGAAAAGAGTGAACCAAACAACTAACAAGGCAAACTATCCATCCCAGGCCTCACCAAGGCTCACTCCCCAAATAACGCAAGTCAAGTAATATATATAATAAGATCACATAGATGTTTGGGTACCCCGCGCCACTTCCCCACTGGTTATTGAGACATCCTACGCATCGGACCAATCCCGCCATTCTCACCGCAGTCCCACTGCCACACCCGCCCGCACACACCTGGGCCACAACCACACGCAGTCCCACTGCCAAATCCCGCCCGCACACACCTGGGCCACAACCACACGCAGTCCCACTGCCAAATCCCGCCCGCACACACCTGGGCCTCAACTCTCACAAGTAACCATGCCTGCAAACACCTAGGCCATAACAACCACCGCTACGCCCGAAGACACATGGGCTAAAGGATCCACTGCCACGCCCGAAAACACCTGGGCCTCATCCCGAAGACACTTGGGAAACCACCTGCCGCACACACCTTGCCAACCACCACAACACCCTGCCCGATGGTTCTTGGGCTAATAATGGACTTCAGGCCATCACAGCCTGCCCGAAGGTACTTGGGCTATCCCGGAAAGGGAGCAGAAAAGGAGCTAATAACCAGCCACTAAGTATAGTGTTGGGAAAAACACCCTTCCCCCATAAATGGGGGTGTTCGGCACTAAGTGCTCAACTTGGGTGGGGCGCGAATAAGAAACACAAAGCTACAAGTATAGATATAGGTAACAAACACTCACCCAAAACTTAGGTTTTCCTAGCCAACCTACAGAACACAATACCACAGCGTCCGAGTCACGATTCACGACCCTTGCCCACAAAACCATTTGTCCCATTCTTGTTTCACGTTCAGTCAAAATGTTCAATTAATTTTAAGCACTACTGGGCAACTACCATAAGCATAACCAAGGAAAACGTCAAAGCATAGATCAACCAAAACACTCACACCCGGTTCTGCCAACAGAGGATCTCTCCCCAATTTGTGATAAAAACTCACAACCACTGAAACCATGCCAACAGGAGATCCCATTCCCCAAATTCACACAACCACCGAGAGTATAAAAAGAACAGGGGATCCCATCCCCTCCCACATTTCCAGCAAACGGCCTGAAGGGAAAACAACCACTAACCACTACCAACACAAGTCAGGGATTTTCAGATTTAAACGATTTAACACACTCCATGGTTTTCAAATTCCGTGTGTTCTAACCGGGAGTTATCACAGAAGGGCCGATCCTGGTGCTTTCAATTATTCAGCCGGGTATACGTGGTTAACCAATTTCACAGCAGGAGTTCACAATTTCAGCAACCCATTTAAAACATCATGAGGGGATTCAAGTGCACACACACGACCACCAACGGCCTCAATTTTCAGAAAACATAAACCAGTACAACAAAAGGGATGATCACAAGATAAAGCATAACAACGATCACAACCCCTTCCCCTTCTTCCTTTAGAACTTCGTTTATTATCTTCATTAGGGTTTGGTTCAACCAATTCCATAGGAACAAAAGTAACGCCCACCCCGCATGATACACAAAAGTGAGAGACGAGAGAAATTCCCTACTTGTTGATAGATGATCGACGTTTAGGCCGGGGGCGCGGAACATTACGGATAATGACGCGGCGGTCCCGATGCACCAGAAGAGCCACGATCGAAGAAGGGGGAAAACCACGGCCTAACCCTTAATTATAAGAGCTGGGGACGGTTGAGATGAAACACAAAACCACGGAAGACGAGGGAGTCGTGGGTTGACCACGTGGCTTGACTCATCATTAATGGCACTGGGTGGTTTTAACCGACCCATGAATTAATGAAGCATTTAATTAAAACCTTGGTGCACGTTTCGGATTCCCAAGATATTTTTAACAAGGCAGAATAGGGTTTGAAACCCTATTTGCGAAAAAGGAACGTTACTGGAACAACTTGGCAAGGCCGGGCGACGTCGGCCGGTTTCACCGATCCGTCTCACCGATCGGTCGCACCGATCGGTCTCACCGATCGGTCTCACCGATCGGTACCCCGCAAGGAAACCGGAGTTTTGGCAAAGGAAGGGACCAAGGGGGGGGGGGGTCAGGGGGGTCTGGGTCATCACATCATCGTATTGAGTGGAATATATTTAAAAAAAAATCAAAAAAACAACAATAATATTTAACCAAACCAAGAATACATTAGATATCAGTTACCTTTGTTGGTTTCCACCGACTTTTAATGACTACTTATTTTAATGGATCTATATATATCCCCTTATTTGAGATTTTGTGACCCAAAAATTAAACATTCTAAAGACAAAATTCACACTTGGTAAATTTTTCATAATGATTATTAGTTATCAGTGTCTATTGGATAATTCTCATGTGATATTCATGTACTTGTTTTCCCTTCAAATAGACAAAAATATTGACTATTAATACTACCAAAAACTGATCAAGATAATATCTATGACTCAATTAATAATATCTATGATTATGTAACGGGCATTAGAATGACCAAAATGCTTCCCTATAAATTCATAGTGTTTGTACATTGTATATAATTTTTTCTTAGTTATATCCTCCCTTTTTAATATTAATTTATTATATTTGGAAATAAGATAAATCTTGTAATATTATTGAGCTCCACATAGTTACTCGAATAAGTCAATAATGATAGGAAATGTACATTTGTTCTTTATAGTGATCTTCTCCTGTTTTTCATAATCATTTTAGAATCTAATTTATACATGATTTTTCATAAAACATAATCAGTTTACCCAATGGTGATGCACTCGGGTGTATAAGTCCCATATCAATATTCTCTTGGATTTTTTCTTCAATTCCTACAACTCCATTAAGACCATTCTATAAGGTGTTTATAAAATAGGAATAATACCCTTTATGTGTCCAATTGAAAACTCAATGAAACTATTCGGTGTAATACATGGTTATTATTTCAGAAAGACATCATCAAAATCTCATACAATGGGTGTATATGCAATTTTTATTTCCCCCCAACCATTTGAGATAGATAAAATTCATTTATAGGGACCAATACACATAAAATGGAATACATTTTCACTCGAAGGTCAGAATAATCCTTGAATCAATATAAAAACATATATTGATCTAGAATATTAAATGGGACTTCCATTACTTGGAAATTGATATGAGATCCATATATAGAATTCCAATCAAGGTCAAGAATCACATTAATGTCCAAAATAAGATGTATCACTGGATTTGTTGAAATCATTATCCCACAAACTTCAATTGGATAGGAATTATAAAATTTTTATGCAACTGCTGTTGCATTAGGATTTTTCACAACTAACTCATCATCTAATTGTTATGTTAATATGGATATACCCTTATAAAATTCATCAGAAAAAGATATTTGGTGGATCAAGAATCAAATAACCCATTTTCTACATTATAGTGGATACTAATATTACATTTCACAACTTCACTATCACTCTCTTCATCACCAATAATGATAGCATGTGACGTTCAATTGTCATTGTATTTAAGAGTTTGGTGAAATCGATTATAATGAACAAATATTGGACTATGGCATTGATCAGAATAATTCCACATTTCTTTTCACATGTAACATTGATATGTAATTAGTTAATTATGCGTATCTTTTTCTCTATTCACATAATCAGATATATTTTTCCATAACTTCAGTATTAAACATCACAATGACCTTCTTTACATAATTAAAACATTTACTATTTTTAAGACAATTTCTACCATGATTTTTTCCACACTAAGAGCATAATGGAAAACTTTCCCTTTTTAAGTATGCTCTTTATATTTCCATTGAATTAAATTTTTCTTTTTATATCAATCCCATTATACTAATGGGTTACTACAATATATGTCTCAACCTTGAGATCACATTGAATGATTTCTGCATGACTATTGATGTCCCTTATGATTAATTTCTTCTAGATACTAGGTATTAAACCACAATAGAATCGATCAATTTTACTCTCAGTTTGGATAATGATTCTAGAAGAGTACCATGATTGTATTAAAAAAAATGAGTATATATCAACGGATTAATAATCCATTATATAATGTTTAAAGAGCTCCTTCTCCATCACTGTATGAAGAATACGAAGAATATAATTATTGCAAATATGTTCTTGAACTTGTCCCATTCAACATATTCAATTCCATCCCTTTGACTCATATTCTTAATTAGGCTCCACTATTGATCAACTAATCACTCCTATCACTATACTGCTAATATGAATTTATCATGATCATAACATTAAGGAATTGAAAATACTTTTTTGTGATACAAATCCATTGTTTCACCACTATTGGATCAGAAGACATGTTGAAAAACGATAGATGAAGTCTAATGAAGAAAATCATTGATTTTTTTTCTACTACTATTGATTTTTTGGAAGTCGTGAATGATTCCTATCTTGAGGATGTTGTGTAAGAATAACTAAAATATTTTTCAATCCATCTCCCATAAAATTTAATTTCTCAGGAAGACAATAATTTCATTTCCTATCACATGTAGCATTAATTATGTTCCTTTGAGTTCTATCGGCTAACAAAAACAAATAATAAAAATGTGAGAAATGGAAATCATAATGGGAAAACCACATTAAATAATGTTATTTTAATTTTGGAATATATATGTTTTATCCAGTTTTATTAATGATAATTTATAAAACATTGGGATTCTAACCTATACTTTCACATATCTTTAGTTTTCTTCCCATGGGTTTCACATTCTAGTTCCCAAGGGATAACTATACCTTTCGTATAATACAAACTATAATGACCCATACATTAAATAAATTAATATTAAAATAATTTTTATGTATATTAATTAAAAAAATAAAAAATAAAAAAATGGAGATTATAGATATAGTGTCATTAGAAACTAGTAAACATAAATAACTAGTTCATAATACATCATTATTATCTCCCAATTATTTCATCATAAGAAGAACATTTTATTAAATATCACACTTAATATCCTTCATTATGACTTGGGGATATGAAACATATGAAAGGGTGAGCTCAGATTCTCACTAAGGATAAACAAGGAAGATTTCAATCATATCATAATCATAAAACTTACGACAAAATATAGAAAAATCATATCATGGATATGAAATATGATGGTATCAAGTGTTGGTATAAATCAATAAATATCATAAGAAAAAATTATCATAATACATCTATTAATAATGTATGACATGATGTTTTTGGGCATACACATAAGAATATAAAATTATTTCATATTGGTCATGGATCATTGGCAAGATGTGAATAGCTGATAATGCCAATTATTGAACCAAGATCACTCCTCATACCAACCCTATATTACTAAACAGAAATCATTTCCCATTCCATCAATGTATATATCATGAGATATTTATATTTACACAATTATTTGAAGGGTTATATAGTTCCCAACTATCTCATAATGAAATTATTTCTACTTGTGACAACAAAAAAAGTCTTTTATTATAATATAACCCAATGGATAAAACTAGTTCCTTCAACATCATTCCATCACACCATAATACATATAAAAAAATTGAATTTATTATATATCAATCCACCATAATGATAAAAATATCATAGGAACAATAACAACATAACCCTATTAAGGAATTTCATCTTAGATGTAAATTAATTTTGATATAACATTTGAAATTATTTCTGAAATAAAATATCATTTCTTCTTCAAGACATTTTTTTGTCAAAATCAAACACAAATTTAAAATAATATATTTTATTTGAAAATAAACATGAAATCATGTATAGGATGATTGATGGAAATAATATATTATAAATATTTAAAAATATATGAATTCTATATAAGTTAAAATCACATTATCCTCTTACTTTTTCAAACAAGAGTCAAAAAGTACCTCATATCAAATAACAAAAACGGTTTACTTTCATACCATTTATTAAAAATTAACTAATGGATAAAATTGAAATTAAACAATTGTAGATAAATATAAATTATATTACATATTTTGGATACATGGATATGTATGACAAATAGAACCCAATTAATACGTATAAATAAAAAATCTCAGATAATAATGATATTTCAAACACATCCCTTACTGTAGGTACGATTTATATTGTTTGTATTTGAACTACTTATATAATTATTTAAATAATTTTATTTAATTATGTAAAATTCATAGTCAATTTTATGATATCATATATGACCATATTATCACCAGTTTGTTAATTATATTCCATTACTAGTTGTTATTTGAGTATAAAAAAATTGTATATTATTCATGTTTTTTATATAAGTAATTATTCCTATATATAGTTTATAGTTATATAATTTATATAATGATATTAGTATAATATATATCATAATTATTTGTTCAATTAATTTATATAATCATGATTTAATGTAGAACATATAGAATGAATCACATCCAATTGTGGAGATGGTAGACCTTACGAACGCACGGGGGACAATATCGTTCCAATAATTGTTGAATGGTACTGAAGTTGATGGTGCAAAATATTTCATAAAAATTTCATCTTATTAAAAATAAATATAATTTTTACTTCCTTTATTATACCTAACCAATTATAGTGGTGGAGAAAAATATATTACACCATGGCATGGAGATGGTAAGTTGTGTGTTCGCATGGGTGGTGATTTTTTTTCATTTGATGAATAGAAAGTGAAATATTGTTTTTCATAATTATAATAAAATGTCAGTAATGATTGATATTAGAGTTATTAATTTATATTGATATAAATCTTGAATATGAAGTAGAAAAACAATGAATTGTGAATGAATCCATGGAGGATATTACCTCTTCTTTGACTTTCATTCACTAAATATCCTCTTAGATCAATAGATTTGCATTTCAAGAAGAAAAGAACTTATATAATTTTACTAGGATAGTTGAGAATGTAAAATGGTAGCGGATTGAAAATAATGAAGCCTCCATGTCATGTAAATAGGTGACGAAGGAGGATCCCATTTATAATTTAGGTGAGGCTCAATTTTATGATCTCCAAAAATATTAATTTATAATAAAATCAAACTCCATCCAAAAACATAAAAATGACCAAATTCAGATATGAAATGAGATATGAATGTAATTGTTTCAACCGATAGATTTTATGAAATTTTATTGTAAATTTAATATATATGATTTTAATTGAAACATAGTTATTCTATTTAATTTTAAACTATGGTTACAAAAATTTCATCATTAAAAGGGTGAAATAAATACAAATTTAATGTTAATGGGACAATAAATAAATACCTTATAATATTTTAGACCATATAATCATTATTATATATTATTAGAAAATGTTTTATTATTTATAAATAATTTAACAATACATTATTTTGATAAACAATCAATATTGTCAATTTTGACACTATTTAATTCATTTATTTTTAAAAATATTAGGACAACATGTTAACATTGATAAAAATATTTTCTAATATTACTAATTAGTTATGGTCATCTAGGAAATTCATTATAAATATTAATTATCCAAAATTATATTTATTTTAATATTGGTGACACCATTTTTTTGTATATCCATGATTACAATAATTAATACATAAAATATGGGTAATTATTTAATATACATAAATTATGAAAATAAATTAAAAATAAAAATACGATGAAGATAAATCTACTATAATTAATAAGTATTATTTTGGTCTTATTTTACTTCATAAAAATCAACATTAAAAATTTTACGCTTATAAAATTATGATCGTGACAAATGTAACATCACATTAAGTAAAATAATGTAAGTGTCAAAATCTCTTCTATTAGGATCTAAATGTTCAGTAACAGGGGACATGGATTTTTATGTTCAATATATACTTGACCAATAATATTTGGTCACATTTTTATGACTTTTAATGTTTTTGATGTTTTAAAATAATTTTTTTATTATTTTATAATCAATTAATAAAATTTTACATTATCAATGTATAAGTATTTAAAGTAAATAATTATTTTCTAAAAATTAGAAAAAAATTACCATGATAAAAAATTTATATTTCAAATATGTATTTCTAAATTAAATTATATTTCTGTATAATCATTTATAAAAATGGATTTAGTTATTAAAATTTGAGTGAGAAATATTTAATTCTTCCTAATATTAAATAAATTAAACGTTCGAATCTCATCTAAGTGGCTTTCCCAAAAAACCATTTCAACCCAAAGAATATATAGTTAGAAAAATAGTCATCCAATTATATTATGTCAAGAGTTAAGGTAATATTATAATATTATTATTATATTATATTACCTGATATGCCATTTCACTATAATAATAAAAATTACCAAAGTTATTATTCCTAATTCCCAAAAACAAAATAAATATATTTAGATAATTTGGACATACTGATTCAAAATATGTAATTCATTTTTCAAAATTCAAAAATTGAAAATATTCAGAAGATAATTTTAAATTATTAACATTTTTGGAAAGAGAGGAAATGTTTTAAAAGATGAAACATTTAAAATATTGAAATGTGTTTATATCTGAATTCAATGTAAAATTAATTTTAATGAAATGTATTATTATAAATGAAAATAATATATTATATTTATACTATAAAACCATTCAATATTATAATTCAGCCATATACATTATTTCAATGATAAAAGTTTTTTTCACTGATAATTAAGTTTATGATTTCTATTAATCAAAATTTTAATGTTATCAGAAAATTATTAAACTTTCATCCAAAGTAAATTTTTTGTTTCCCGCTTCAAAATAACATTTTTTTGGAAATATAAAAAATTTATTGTATCAAAAACTTAATATAAAAGGGGTTCACTATTTAAAGGCATAAAATTGTTGTTTTTAAAAATATTGGATTTATACATAAAATATGGTTTATGCATACCCTATGACTAAAATATATATTTGATGAAACACCACAAGATTTCATAGAAACTTATTTTCTTTATAGTAATTCAATATCATGTGCAACACACAACACCGAGTTCGAGCGCACCACGATATACCATACTATCCATTCAGAAAGAATTTTTGAGTAATATTTACTAAATTTTAAATTTTATATATTCCATATAATTTTAAAATCCATATTATGTGTTTAATTGACCTAATATAAGGAAAAATTCATTTTTTAGATAAAATAAGTATTTTACAAAAAATAAAATTTTACAAACTTTTTATTGAAAACCCTTTTAAAAAACCAATATTTGAGACATTTATATATTTAATTTAATGAAATTTAATTATTCCTTCGATTCGACACATAAATTTTTATTTTGGATAAATGTCTGATACTTTTTTGATAACACTCATATTTTGATGAATACTGAAAAATACTAAATTTTAATTGAAAAAAACCTTTTTAATCAAAATAATTTATACTGTTAAATAATGAATTTTAATGGATTAAAATTATAATTAAATTATATTTTTATCATTTAATACAATTTCGGCCATTATAAGTAATTTCACATTTAAATTGGACATAAACACGTGTCACTCTTTCGATAGCTTTCACTTTTTGAAAACCTGCTTTTTTGTTTTAACAACATGAATTAATTTTAAATTTGTTAATCCAACATCTAAGTATTAAATTTGTGGAAATTGAATTAATTTTTAAGTTTTTAATATCAAAATTATCTTTGAGAAATGTTTTTGTATTTTTCTATAAACATTCAATCTTTTATGTATAGTGAAAAAAATTGCGTTATATTTTAAAACCGACTTTTCATTAGAATAATTTTTTATTTTAATCAAATTTATTTTACGTCAAAATAGAGATATAATACCTATATATGTTCAATGTAATTCATTGGAATCATTGTATAAAACAATTTTATGTATTAAATTTTATTGATCTTTTTACTGTGTTTAACACACTTTCTAGGAGCATTTGCAAATTTGCATAATACATAATTTTACCACTTTTGTGAATTGAATTTAAAAAATCAAAGGGATAGCGTTAATATCAGTATGTAAAATGTGTTTCAATTAAATGAAAATACTTTGTGGTGAATAGTACCTTTGGAAATTTAATTACCACAGTTAAAAGTAAATAGTGTAATTAAAGGTTAAAATTATATTATTAATTACCCTAACATATGGTTTCATTCTATTAGATAATTTTAATTCAAAAAAACAATCGGAATAAAATATGATCCTTTAGGTCCACATATATTAGATTACGACATTTATTATTTTTGTATTTATAGAAGAGTTAAAAGTATTAAATTCAAATTTTATTAACAAATTTTTTTAATATTAGGATATAAAGAAGGGAAATTCAACTATAAATATTAATTACATAATGGTATTTTATTTATAAATTTTAGAGATTAAAAAATTAAATTTATTTATGACACAATTGTGATGAAATATTTACATTCATAAGAAAATTTTAAAATAATTTATTTTATAAAAATTCAAATAATTAGAATTTACAGGTTTTGATGCCATACAAGGAATTTCTAGGTTAATATAACATGTTAGTGTTGATTAGATAAATTGATTTCTAAGTTATAAGGTTTTATTACTTTCAAAAAAACGAAATACCAAATAGTGTCAAAATTGAAAAAAATTATTTTTTAAAACAAATACTATATTATTGGTTGATATAATATTCCTAAAAATCAAAGGATCATCCAATGGGATTAAATAATATTTTTTATATCATTAATGAACAACTTTAGGTTCTCTTGGACGTTTAGTGTATGTCTATTAACCATATAGTGTAAGAATAAAGAAGACACAGAAAAAGATAAACTATTTAACTATGAGTTAAATCTAAATGATAAGGTATAAATTTTAACCTAAACATTTTTAAAGCCTATATGATGAGATTATTTCGACCCATCGCTACATTATATTCAAAATAAATCATTTTTAAGCCCTTCATAACCAAAATTTATTTTATTATAAAATAATATTTCAAGATTTTCCTAATGTAACCCTCAACACTCTTATAAAAGGGTTCCTCCTATTTTATTAATTTCACTCCACCAAAGCCAGTTGGATAAGCCAAATACCAACCAAATATCTTTCTAGATTCACTCACATCAACCTAGAGGCCATATATTGATCATAAATCCAACCTAATGTGCTCTTTTGATCAACTCAAAAGCAAACACCTGAAGAAGAGGTAATAATATCTCCACCATCATTCACGTTCTTATATTCTTCCACTTCCTATTCTATTATTGATTCCATAACAAAAAAATAACACAAGTACCTTATACATAATTTGAAGTAATTATAAATATTTTATAACCATATTCATTTTTAAATTCATTCTATAAATGACAGACCACCACACATGCGTACATACGACTTACTCTCTCCACATCGTGGTGTAGTTTTTTATTCAAACACTTAAATATTTCGATGGGTATAATAATGAGTGTAACTAATGAAAATATTATGTATAGTATTTTAATGATTCATTATATATGATATAACATCAAATTTCATACAATATCACCATCAATATAATGATATTGTTGCTCGTTCATACGTATGACATACCGTCTTCAAGAACACAATCACATTCATTCCCCATCACTAATATTCATGAATAATTTTCATTTTATGATTAAAAATAATGTATAAGAAAATAATTTCATTCTAGATATGAATCAAATACAGCCTATACACAACAAAATTGAATTACGTGACAAAACATATAAAGGGAAAAGAACCAGTTAAAAACCAAAATAATGATACTACTGAAATATCAAAAAAAAATAGAAGATCATATATGATATCATATATATGTATTTGGTTCTTCTATAATTTAATAACAATTATTTCACCATTATACAGGAGTTTAACCTACCCTATACTACAGAAAAGTATACGGTAATGGGTTTCTTATCTCACTCTTAATTCTATTACATTTCCATTTTTCACTACTTATTTATTGAATATGGTGAATTGTGTACTTCCATTTGTTGTATATTATCATGATTAAATTTATATTAATGGTATTATCTGATTAATATTTTGGTTATTAACTTTTGGTCATTTGACTCGATTGATTACAATATGGTAATGGGGTGTTCATCTCACTTTTATTCTCGTGAGATTCATGTTATATTTGCAACTATTAACTTTTGTGTGGTGTATGTACTTCCCATGATTTTATTCATTGTGTAATAAAAATTAATTTATGGTTATTTAAATCATCATTTTATGATCATTCTTTCATGGGGTGTTTGTTTTGTATGATACCAAACCGGTAAGGGAATTTTAAATTTCAATTTCCACTCATTTGGTTTTACGCAAACCTCAGTGATTATTTTACTCCAAGATTATGTGTGAAAACACTATTTATTCACATATAAAATAATTTATTGTCCACATTGAGTGGATATAAATTTGATACACATAATCACTCCATTGAATAATTCTCAAGTCATCGATATGAACATGATAAGTGTAATTTTAACTCAATTTCTATTCATTGAGTTAAACATCCTTGTCATTGTTATTTTTTTAAAAGAATATGTGTGAATGTCCTATGATTGTTTTAAACTGAATATACTTTCATATTTATTGTATTTATATTTTTCACATATAATTTTGTCGTTGATTTATTCTTCATATAAGGATACGGTCTTTAAAAGGTAATTTATATCATCTTACATTACATTGAAACTTCTTTGTGGTTATGTGCCAATTCACTTTTATTTGGTGTGTATACTGTAATTTGAAATAGAATTTCCTGAATCCTCATATTCTAAGAATATTATAAAGTTTTTATTACCTCAATTATTTGTATTCAAGGTTTTTTATTTGGTTATTAACTCTAACAAAAATATCATTTTAAATGTTTTAAAAATCTGTTCATTAAAATCATTCTATTTAATGTCCATTTTTTAAAAATGGTTTTAAGGATTTATTTATATGCCCAATAATGTTTTAAAATATAAATTCCATTTAATATTTTTAAAGTGGTATTGGACACATTGGTTCAAAAATCTATTTTAAACAACTTCTGGATAAATAGTAAGACTTTTATATGTTTTCAAGAAAAAGGGGGATATTCCTCTCAAATAATTTTGATGATTATTTTCATATATGCTAATATTATTCATTATTATCGATTGTAGTTAATTTATTAAAATAAAATCTTCTATATTGTATTAAATTAAATATGAATTATTGTGGATGTACTGTTTTTCTACTATTCATGTTTTGTGGTTAAAATATTGACATTATGCTATTTTAATATGAATATTCAGATTATGTTTATAATTTTTCTTATAAGGAATGAATGGGATTTATTATGTGCTGGGTGGATCTGGCTAAATCGCATCGATGCATTGGTAGGTATCATGAGACAAACTAGTGTCTTTGAACAAGGACATGACAAAATTGTATTTGTAGTCTTGGAATAAGGCCTTGACTATGTGGTTATGAGGTCTATCATTATGAATTCTATATTTATGAAATTGGATATTGATATTACATGTGATTAATCAACTACTAGAATATCCATGTGAACATGTAAATGGGATTATTTGGTTTATCTTTTCCATGTTATATTAAATTTTATGTTTATAAGGCTTCTGTTATAGTCTTATATGATGCCTTAAATGTTTATGATTATTTATGATAGATTTTACTATATTGTAACCCTTACTAAGAATCTGGGATCTCCCCTTTGATATGTTTCATTTATCCCATGATGCAAAGATGTATATTACGATTAACATAGAGGATTGGGCTAAGGGATATAAGAGTGTTCAAAGGGGACACTATGTTCTTGTTTTTTATTTCATGATGTAATGTAAAACATTTGTATGTATCTAGTACATCCAATGATACTAAACTAATCGGCCCTTCAGGACATGATTCCTTGTATCATGCCAATGATATGTAATAATTCTTCGATTTTGGGTAACTGGGGTTGGGGTGTTATAGTTGATATCAGAGTAATTTTAGTAAAAACCATGAAATCTAGATTTAGAAAATACTCTGATTAGGAAACACTACCATATGATAGAACTTGAGGATTACTATAGAAGAAAATCAATAACATTTGGTTATGTAAATATTATGATGGTTTTCCATGAAATACATCCTTGTCTGGGTATGAGCAGGTAGAGGTGGCTCCGGCACATATGTAAATAGGAGTGAAAAGTCCAACAATGAGTTTCAGGATTGACATGAGGTATCCTGGTACACGACAACATTCCTTGATCAACTCTTGGTTACAACACTCCCAGAGGATATGCTGGGAAATAATTCACATTTTATTTACAAACTGATATTATGTATTTTAATATAAGATGATAGTAAATATCCTTGGTTAATCCTAAGGTGTTATATATTGAAAATAAAGTGTTATAATATTCTCTAAATGATTATATGACTCACACTATGCTTTCTTGTGTTATTCGATGACTAGATTCTAAGGAAGTCATAGTATCATTGAACATAATGTTCAAGATGGGACCGGTGAGGGAAATGAGTAACAAAATGGAATTATGTTAGGTGTAAAATATATTGCTTTCATGACTAAATAGTTTTTCAAAAATATTATCAATAACATATATATAACAACCTCCCATACTCAGCAAAGAAGATAAAGGTGGGGAATGATAAGAGCTCATGTAGTGGAAACCAAAGAGAAAAAAGATTACTTTTCATCAATGAAGGAAATATGGAAATAGACACCTTGTAAAGTGTATCAATGGAACAAATAAATTCTGTATTTCGGGGAAAGAAGGAAAAATTGTAATGTATTGCCTAAGAAAAATGAAGATTACTATAGAAGAAAATATAAATGATCCCAAGACTCCATTTACAACATTTTTCCATACATTTAGGGGGCTTGGGCATTACCCATGTGAATTCCCTATTCTATAGGATAACCTTTGGTAAAGGATGAACCTATGTGGAAATGAATGGATGGTGAATTTTTTAAAAGTATTAGTTCCCATTTTTGATAGGATTACTTTGAATGAATTTAATCTTGTATGTGTTACCTTGTAATTTGTAATGTGAGAATTATATTTTAAGATGAATTTTCTTTTTTATTGATGATATAATTATAAATAACCATTTGGGTTTATATGATCCTTGAATTTGAGTCATTTACATGTTATTAAATTTTTGGATGAAAATGCGAGGTATGAGATAACATTTGTGGTGAAATTATGAAATGGTTATTTTGTTGTATTTATCCCATTTTTGGAATGTTATAAAATATATTTTTTTAAAAATGATGACACGCAGACCATGTGACAACCCATCACATCGGAAAAATCTGTATGAATCAAACACATAACCAGAGTGCGATTGGGATTTATCACCTACTACTATACTGCGTGAAGTACCAGGTTAGTGTGACTAATTATTTTTTGTTAAATGATGTTATTTGTCACTAGTTAGTTGATTTGGGATCTTATGTATTATCAAATGGATATCCTTACTATACGAAAATGATTTCGTGGTTTTGTGATAAATGTTAATTAGGAAGATGTTCACTCTGTTGGTGACACTATATGCTTATGAAAAAAATAATTCTATGGGATTTCATTTAAGGAGTAATGGTGGATTTTTTTCACATATTTTATTGTTGATTTATTGAGATTTGGGTTATTTATAGAAATTATTAACCTATCATAGAGCGTATGTGATTAATTTAATTACTTTTATGTATGTGACTATAAAAGTAGTCAATGTTATTTAAAGATAAAATTTAACATGGAAGACTATGTAATAAAATTATTCTATGCATTGGGTTTAAATATTAGATTGTATTATATTGATGAAATTTTAGGGAAATTATTTATTGAATTCTATTTATTGAACATTAGGTATTTTTGGTTTAATATTAGAAATTTCAACTATTATTTCCTTCAACAAAAATATCATCCTTTATGGGATCATCTGATATTCTACTAATCATTTTGGTTTTGTTTAATCTCTAAAGACATGGTAAATATATAGTTAATTATTTGTGGATTATGTGATTCTCTATAAGTTGATCCTAGCGATATAGGTGTTACAAGTCATCTTCAATACCCATCGTTTGTAAATAAAGATGAGTTTGTGGTATAAATTTATTAAAGGATGAAAATCTACTTAAAATGTAAGTATATATCTTTTATTGTTCACATTCAATCTCATAAGTAAATTCAAAAACATTATGAAATGGAATAGAAAACCAAAAATGTTTTCTGTTTACATTTTCTACTGGGAAACTAATTACTGTTTATCCCATCAAATGTTTTTGGTTTTCTTGTTGTTAATATCCTCTATTTCATGTTTTCTATAACTCTTTATCAGAACACGACACATAGTTTATCTTTCATATCCATGTTTTCCTACATGGAATCCTAGTATGGGTTATCTCAGGTGACCTTCGTACTTGTCATTAGTTCTTTTAAAGTGATATTTATATTGACACTTTTTCGGATGTGAGACTTTCAATGAAGATCCCAAGACCAATTTTAAATTTTAAATGATGCAATATCCAGATGTGGGGATAAATTTAACACTAAAATAATTCATTGTATCTTATTTTTGTTAATGTAATTCCATAGTTTGCGCTACACGCATCATTGAGTTCGAGCGCAACACGACTTACAATACTAGCGGTTTAAAAATTGTTTATTAACAGTAATACCTTAATTTTGAATTTTCATATTCTCCATGTAATTTTATAATCCATATTATGTGATTTAAAATAATAAAATAATAACAAATACATTTTTCCATATATAATATGTTTATTTCAAAAAATGTAATTTTACTTCCATTTAATGGAATTCCCTTTTAAAAAAAATATTTTACAGTTTTATATATTCAATTTAATGAAATTAAATTCTTATTTAGAATCGGGATATAAAAATTTATTTAGGATAAATTTTTGGTACTTTTCTAATAATATACATATTTTGATAAATACTGAAAAATAGTACATTTTAATTGAAAACAAACTTTTTAATCGAAATAATTTATTGTGTTAAATTATACATTTTAATGGGTTTGACATAAAATTATATTATAGTTTTATCACTTAATGCAATTTGTGTAATTATATTTAATTTCACATTTAAATTTGACATAAACACATGCCAATCTTTTGATAGTTTTTACTTTATAAAAATCGATTTTTTTTACAATGGTAATTAATTTTAAATTAATTATTTCAACTTATATGTATTGAATTTTGTAAAATTTAATTCATTTTTAATTCGGAACAATAAAATTATCTTAGGATAATTTTTTTTATTTTTGTGAAAACATTGAATTAAAGATGAATAGTGAAAAATGATGCGTTATTGTTTAAAAATGACTTCTTATTTAAATAATTATTTATTTTGTTTAAATTTAATCTAATTAAAACTATATTTATAATACCTATATAATTTCAATATAATTTTATTAGAGTTATTTTATCATAAAATTATATATATAAAATTTTATTGAACTTTTTTACTGTCTTTTACCCACCTTATATGAGTATTTAAAAATTTATTGAAAACCTAGTTTTACCACTAACATTAATATAATTTCAAGAATATGAGGTAGAAGGTTAACATTATTATGTAAAATGTGTATCTTTAAGATTAAAATAATTTTTTGGGAATAATAAATTTGACTTTTATTTACCATGGTTAAAAGTATATAGGGTAATTAAAGGTAAATATAATATTATAATTACTCTAACACATGTACTAATTCTATTGGATAAGTGTAAATATACCAATAGATACCTATTGAATAAAAGTTTATCCTTTTGGTCTTCATTTACTAGATTAGAACATAAATTTTTATTTTATTTAAAGAATATTTAAAAGTGTTAAAATCAATGATTTTTAACTAATCCATTTTTAATATAAGGCTATACATAAGATAAATTATACTATAATTATTCATTATAAATATTATAATACTTACTAAAAAATTTTATTTTATTTATAAAGTTTATATAATACATAATTAAATTTATTTATGACATAATGATGATGCAACAATTACTTTCTTAATGAAATAACAAAATAGTTTATATTATACATTTTAAAAAAATTTAATTTAAAGCTTTTGATTCCATCAAAAAAATTTATAGGTTTAGATAATATTTTAGGGTTGATTAGATAAATTTTGTTCAAAGTGATAAGGTTTTTATGCCTTTCAGAAAAAGAAATACCAAATAAGTTGAAAATCGGCATAAATTAGTTTTTTTAAATATTATATTATTGTTGGATATAATATTCCAAAAATATATGATTAAGAAAATGGAATAAATAATATTATATATTTCATTAATTAACCACTTGATTATCTCTTGGAAGCTTACCGTATGTTTATTAACCATATAGTTTAGTAGTACAACAAGACAAGGTAAAAGATAAACTATTTAACTTGGAGTTAAATCTAATAGATAAGGATAAAATGGTAACATAAAATTTCTTAAAACCAATTATTTGAAATAATTAAGACCCCTACCCACCTTAGCTTCAAAATAATTCATTTTTGAGTCATTAGATACCTAAAATTATTTTATTATAAAATAATATTTCAAGATTTTCCTAAAATGACCCTCACCGCTCTTATAAAAGGGTACTACCCCTTATCTTAATTTCACTTCTCCAAAGCCATATGGCTCGGCCAACACCCACCCAAATATCATAAAAACATCCCTCAATTAAACATATAGGCCTCACATTGATCATAAATTCATCCTATGGAGCACTTTTGATCTAATCAAAAGAAAACACCTAATGAAGTGGTAATAATTACACCACCCACTTTCAAATTCTTTTCATTTCAACATCCACATTATTTTTTGTTTCCATAACAAAATAATACATACAGTATCTTCTACATTATTTTATGTTATTATAAATATGTTATAACTATACTCTTTTTTCAATCATTCCTATAAATGAAAAAGTCAACATACATGCGTATGTACGGCTTACCGTCTCCACATCCTGGTGTTGTTTGTTATTAAAACTCTTCATTATTTATATGGGTATAATAATGGGCATAACTGATGTTAATAATAAATATTACCTATCACTAATTCTTTATAATTGACATACCATTGAATTAAATAATATTTCACCATCAATATAATGATATTGTTTCTTGTGCGTACATACGACTTACCATCTCCACGAACCCAATGAGATTCATTCTCCGTCATAATAATTCAAGAATAATATTTATTTTATGATTAAAAATAATATATTATAACTTAATGTCATTATAGATATGAATCTAATGCATTCTATTCATACCAAGATTGACTTATGTAAAAAATCATATAAAATAAAACGAATTGGTTAACAATGAAAATAATGATTCTACTGAAATATCATTAAAAAAAATATTAGAAGATCGTATATGATATCATATTTATGTATTTGGTTATTTTTATAATTAAATAAAAATTATTTATCAAATATACATTAGGTTATCCTACCGTATACTATGGAAAAGTATGGGGTAAGGGGGTTCTTATCTCAGTTTTAATTCTGGGATATTTCCATTGTTCAGTACTTATTATGGTACGTGTTGTATTGTGTACTATCATTTGATGTATATTATCAAGATTAAATTTATATTCTTGGTATTATGTGATTCATTTTGTGGTTATTAACTTTGGTACTTATGACTCGATATATTACAAAATGGTAATGGGGTTATCATTTCACTTTTATTCCTATGAGATTCATGCTATATTTTACACTATTAACTTTTGTGTGATGTATGTATTGCCCATGATTGTATTATTTGTGTAATATACATTACTTTATGGGAATTTACATCATCATTTTATGATCCTTTTTTCATGGGGTATATTTTTTCTATGTTACCAAATCGCTAAGGGAATTTCAAATTTCAATTTCCACTCATTCGTTTTTACGCAATCTTCATTGATTATATTACTCCAATATTTGTGTGTTAAGTCACTATTTATTTACTTATGTAGTAATTTACACTACCCTTTGAGTTATTATAAATTTGATACACATAATCACTCAATTTATAAATTCTCAAGTCGTCGATATGAACTTGATAAAAGTAATTTTAACTCTATTTCTATTCATTGAGTTAAATATCTATGTCATTGCGGTTGTTTTTACAAGAATATGTGTGAATGTCCTCTGATTTATTTACACTGAATATCCAATCATATATAGTGTTTTTATATTTTTCACACATAATTATGTCATTGATTTATCCATAACCTAAGGACAGTGTCTTTTTAATGGAATTCATCTCAACTTTCATTCCATTGAAACATCTTCTGTTTCTATGCATCAATCCATTTTTATTTGGTGTAAGTTTTGTACTTTGACATTGTATATTATGAATCCCATTATTATCATTATATTATAATTTTTTTATTACCTAAATTATTTTTATTCAAGTGTCTGTCATTTGGTTAGGATCTTTAACTAATATAACATTTTAAATGTTCTAAAAAATTATCCTTCTAAATTATTCTCATTAATGCCCATATTTTAAAAATTGTTTTAAGGTTTTATTTATATGGACACTATTATTTTAAAATTAAATATTCTTTTATGATTTTCAATGTGGAATGGGAAACTTTGATTCAAAAATCTATTTTAAACACCTTCTTGCTAAAAAGTGAGACTTTTAAATGTTTTTATGAAAAAGGGGGATATTTCTCTAAAATAATTTTGATGATTATTTTCATCTATATAAATATTCTTAATTATTCACAATTGAGGTTAATTTATTAAAATAAAATTTTTCATATTGTATTGAATGAATTATTTTTGACTGTGGATGTGATATTATATATTATTCATGGATTGTGATTAAAATATTAATATTTAGTATGCAATTTTTAATAGGAGTGTTTAGATTATGTTTTCACATTTTTATATGAGCAATGCATTGGACATAATAAGTGATGGGTGGAGCCTACTATAGCTCCTTGATGTATTGTCAGGTCTAATGAAACAAAATAGTGTCTTCGCATAAGGCCATAAAAAAGTTATTTGTATTCTTGGAAAAAGGCCTTGACTATGTGGTTATGAATTATAGAATTATGCATTCCATCATTATTAAATTGTCTATTGATATTACATGTGATTCTTTGACTTGTATAAAATCCATGTGAATAAGTAAATGAAATTATTTGATTTATCTTTTCTAAATTATGCTGATGTTTTTGTTAAAAGGCATGTGTTCTAGTCTTATACATTGCTTTAAATTTTTATGATAATTTATGATAGTTTCCTCTATTTTTATCCTTACATGGCTTCTGAGCTCATCCATTTTTATGTTTTATTTTTTCTAGTATTAAAAGATGTATATTTTGATTATCCTCCAGTAATAGGCAAAGTGAAATAAGAGTGTTAAAATGGGACACAATGTTTTTTTATTACATGATGTAATTTAAAACTTATACATGTATCTAGTACATCCAATGCTTCTAAAATAATGGGTATTTTGGGACATGATTTGTTTAATCATGCCAATGTTATATAATAATGCACTAAATCTTGGTTATTGGGTTTGGGGATTTACATTGGATGAATATAGAAAATATTTTACTAAATATATAACTCACATATTTAATTAATGTCTTTAACCAAATGTAATTCACTCAGTTTATCAATACTAAAAATAAAACAATATAATTGATTCATATATTTCATAAATAACTTGTAATGAATGAATTCACCATAAATTTTCATATGTTAGTTATATTTATTACTTCTAACCTAACAATTACGTTAAAATGATAATTTTATACCTAGGGCATATCAAGGATCATTTAAACTCTTTATTTATTGAAATGGATGGAATTGAATAGTTAAAATTACATAGAGATAATATTTCCTAAAATCATCCCAGTGTTACAGTTAATACCCATGAAATCATGTACCTTCGTCCTCCCTTCGATAAAAAACATTTTAAAGGCCATGTATAATTAATCACATGAAAATCATGGTTTGGTTCGATCATATTTACTAATCCATCTCCAATCCTCTAATGAACTTAGATAAAAACATATTATATCATTTACCTAATATTCAAAAAAAATGTAACCAACTCTAGTAAAAAATCAATAATAAATGTTTTTTTGAAAAATATTACATCATTATTATATAAAATAGACTATGGTTTATCATGATTATAATTTACCAAACAACCCATACAATCCATTACCATGATTATTTAAAATTGTATCCCCAACTCCCAGTATCACATAATTTCTATGAATTAAAACACATTTCATCCAATTCAATTAAATACATTTATTTTAAATTAAATTAAGGTTGAAAAAATTTACATATCCATCCCCATTTAAGATTATAATTTAAGTGACCAAATTTCCCTTTATACACTGCAAATATTCATTGAATATGTAATATACATCTAAATAACGATTCCTTATTTTTTATTATGAATAATTATTTATCGCGATTTATCTGACATATACATATTGTGTTCATATAAAAATATATATATTTAGTCATACATTATTCTAATCAATTTAACTTTATTGTTTAATTTTTTATAAAAAATATATTGGTATTAATAGAAAAAATGTATAGTATTTATCTATTAAAATGAACTAATGTTTTTATATGTATTTTAGATTCATTTAAAAACATTATATTTATATTTTATTTCCACATAAATAATATAAATAATTTTTTATCATATTATTGACCAGTCATGCATTGAGTTGGGTACTATGGTTAAACACATTAATATTATTAAATTTATTGTTTTTAGGTTCGTTTGTTGATTTGAGATTCTTATATATTTATTGATAATTATTGTTTCAATAGTTTATTAACAATTTAATTTAGTTATAAATTTATGAAATATATTAAATACCATTAATAATGTATTAATCCATTTATAATTTTAAATGTTTTATTAGATAGATAATACATTTTTATGACATTATTTATGTAATAAAATATAGTTTTATAGTATTTTTTATAATTAATGTATGTAATCCCTCATTTTCATTAAAATTTTTTGTGAAACTAAATTTTACATTATTTCCCTATTTTCGAAAAAGAAATAAATTTGGAATTTTTTTCAAAAAATTTATTTAGAATTTAAATGATAAATCACGTTCTTTATATAATTAAATTATTTTAATATCAATCTGAGTTTTCTATAAAATAAAACGTTATTTTACATTAATATATATTTGGAATTTGAGATATTAGGTGATGTTGCATTGGTTATATATATATTTGAAATGTAATATAAAATATTTTGGACTTATGTAGAGGATGGACCTAGGTTTTACTTCATTGTAAGGAATTTTGTTTTTCTTATTAAAAAACATCCATGGACATATAGAGCTATGTAATGCCCCAATCTTTTTGAATATATATATTATATATCTTTAAATCTAATTTAATATAATTTTTGATAGCTTGATACACATGAAACACCAAAATAATGTGAGCCGTTAAATATTTATTATTATGATAATATACGAATAATAAAACCTTTACTAAAGAAAAAAATGAGCAATCAATATAAAAATTCATAAAATATATGAATAAGTGCACTTAAAGTATTAAAAAGTTATTTGTTAATAAATGACGTCATATTTATATATATTTAATATTTATTTAAATGATATAATTATAAAGATTAATATTTTAATTTTACAAAAGCATATTCATTTATGAAATCCAAATATAAATATTATCCTTTGGATAGTTTTATATATTTTATAAAATAATTTACTTTTAGGTAAACTGTAGAAAATAATACATTGGCTAATGCCTTCACATTTAAGACAATATATTAATAAAATATTGAATCCATGTCATTGAAATATTTTTATCATAAAATATATATTTATAATGTAAAATAAATAACATAAAAGGACCATGATAAATGTATGAAACTCCGGTTATAATTTTTAAAAACGTTAGTGATATTTTAAACAAAAAACAATTCTTATTAACATATAATAAAATTTTGATTTCATTTCTTGAAGAAAATAAACCATGAAAATATATTTTAAATTTCATATCAATTTTTAATATTATTTAATAAATTTAAATTCATTTTATTCATAGGTATGATTACCTTGATTAATGATCGTGATAATGATAATATTGAAATGATAATTTTCCAATAATTTTTTTAATGTTATGAAACATTTATCCAACAAATTTAAATGGTATATCTAATATAATTACAATAATAAAGTTTTTAACATGTAGAAAAATATTTTTCACTCAAGTAATTGGTAATTGATGTTATATTAGATTAAGAAGACTTGTTTTTAAAACAAATTTTTTTAAACAAAATAGTTTAACTATTTTTAAAATTATTATTTAAGTTCTTAATTTATTATATTTATAAATTAAAATATATTATATGGAGACTAATTTTTTTATATTCATGGCCAATTTTTTTAAATTTATTGCCTTTAATTTTTAATAAAATATATACTAATTGTGTGAAAACTAGTTATCAGGGTAAAAAGAAAAAATAGTAATTTTTAAAAATGAAAGTGTAAATGTCATGAAACATGGTTGATTTTTTTTTTAAAAATGACATGTAGAATATTGATCAACCTTATGTCACACCATATTTTATTGTTTAAAAATCATGTTTAAATTTACAATAATACACCGTGTTTTTAAAATATATATTGTGGTCGATAGCGTACAAGATACACTACAGACATTTTAAATGAACAATGAAATATTTTAATCTAAATATGATCTTATAACATAGAATTATATATTTTTTTTATTAATAATATTAAATAATAATTCATATATATGTAAATACTCTCATCAATAATGTTTTATTAATTCTAGTAAAATAATATTATTCTTCTACGAAAAGTTTTCATAAAATGGATAATGATTTCTATTTTTAGTTTGTAAAGTAATTTATTTTTAAAAAAAATAAAAAGTTTTATATTATGAAACAAATATAATTTTTTAAATCATCATATAAAAAATATAATCTAGTAATTTTTTGAAATTCTTTCCAAAAATATTAATTTTTTAGTGAATAGCCAAAGAAAATGATGTTTGTTGAAAACTAAATTTTCTTTTAATGTATATATGTAGTCAAATTATTTTTTGGATTATTTTTAAATTAATGTTTTTAATTTTTTTTAAATTATCCAAATATGATTTAAAATTAATTTTATCAATTAATTTAGCATAAACCAATATATATTAAAAAACGTCATTTTTTTGAAATCTCGTTTTTCATTGTGTTTTATATTATAATTTATTATTAAATTTTATAAATTATGTGTTTGAAATTGAAAAAAATAGATTCTTTATTTGGAGTATTTAGTTCCACAAAATTAAATATATCCCATCAATTTTTATAGCATGAATAATAACCACGGTAATTTATTTTACCATAGTAAATTGTAAAATCGGTAATTAATGTTATACATAAAAAGATGAGGATTATAATATGAAAATTAAATAGTTACAATAATTATATTTTTTATTATATTTCTTACAAAACAATAAAATAATTATTTTTTTAATTTTTTAGCCATTTTGTTAAGATTTTTGGCCTTTTTGATATTTTATTTAGTGAAATATTAAATATGTCACATTCTATTTTTATTAAGTACAATGTAATTATTATTGAGAATAGTAGTTGATAAATTCATTTATAAATATTATTCCAAAATATATAATATTTATCTTCATCAACGTTGTAACACCCCAATATTTCATTGTATGTCATCTCATTTTAGTAATTCAATAGCTTGCGCAATATGCAACTAAGAGTTTGAGCGCACCCCAACTTACCAAACTAGCCGTCCAAAAAGTGGTTATGAAATGTATTAACTGAATTTTGAATCTAATATACTCTATATAATTTTAATTACCATATTATGATTTTTTTATTCATAATATAAGAACAAATTCATTTTTTCAGATAACAGAAGTATTTTTCCAAAAATAAAATTTTACCCCCTTTTAATAGAGAATCCTTTTTAAAACCAATATATTACACTTTTATAAATTCAACTTAATGAAATTAAATTCTTTTTTTTTTAATTTTAACATAAAAATTTAGATTGGATAAATTTTTGGTACTTTTTTGGTAACATTTTTATGTTTAATGAATAGTGAAAATACTGAATTTTAATTTAAAACAACTTTTTTAATTGAAATAATTCTCAGTGATACATTATTCACATTAATGGTTTGGAAATATAGTTAGATTAAATTTTTATCATTTAATACAATGTACGACATTATAAGTAATTTCACATTTGAATTTGACAAAAACACATTTCAATATTTTGATAGTTTTTACATTTTAAATACCCGTTTTTTGGTTTTAACAACGAGAATTGATTTTTTATCAATTAATGGAACTCCTATGTTTTTAATTTTGTAAAATAAAATTCATTTTTGAATTCGGAATATAAAAATTAGTTTAGGGTGAATTTTTTGTATTTTTCTAAAAACATTCAATTTTTTATGAACAATGAAAAACATTGAGTTATTGTTTAAGACATACATTTTATTTAAATAATTTTTAACTGTTTTTAAATAATTATAAATCAATTTATATATATAATACATATATATGTTAAATGTAATTCATTGGATTCATTTTATTAAAAAATTAGACGTATAATGTTTTATTGAACTTCTTACCCTCTTTTACAACCTTCTAGTAGAATTTGCAATTTTGAAGAGAAAATAATTTTCCCACATCTGTTAGTTGAATTTCAGAAATTTGAGCGGCAAAATTTACATCATTAAGTAAAATGTGGTTCAATAAGATGGAATATTTTTATTTTGTGAAAAGTAACTTTTGACTTATATTTACCGGTGATAAAATTATATAGGGTAATTAACGATAAAATGATATTATAATAACCCTAATAATTGTCATAATTCTATTTGATAAATTTAATTCGACAAAAAACAAAATTATGAATAAAATATGATTATTTAGGTTCACTTGGATTAGATTAGGACATTTATTATTATTATATTTAACAAATATTTAAAAGTGATAAATTCAATATTTATTAACTAAACCATTTTTAATATAGTGTTATACATGATTTAAATTAGACTATAAATATTAATTAGGAATATAATAAAATCTCCTACGTCGTGGTATCATATTTATATTTTTTAGACATTAAATAATTTAATTTAATTATGACACAATGATGATGCAGTACTTTCCTTATAAATGAAAAACTCAAATAAATGGTATTATAGATATTTAAATAAATTTAATTTAACTTTTTAATGACATACACTAATTTTCTAGGTTAATATTACATGTTAGGGTTTATTAGATAAATTTTTTTCGAAGTGATAATGTTGTTATGAAATTCACAGAAAATAATACCAAATAGTGTAAAAATTGATAAAAATAAAATTTTAAAAAAAATACTCTATTATTGGTTGACATAATATTCTTAAAAATCAATGGTTCTACAAAAAGGCTTAAAAAATTATATATGTCATCAATTAACCTCTTTTAGTTATCTAGGAATTTTAGGGTAACTTTATTGACCATAAAGTGGAGGAATTGAAGAATCCACGGTAAAAGGTATACTATTTAACTAAGTGTTAAATCTAAAAGATAAGGTTGAAATGGAAACTTATACATGTCTAAAACCTATTGAGTGAAAGGGTATAATCCTATAACCTCCACAAGATCGAAATAAATCTATTTGGATCCATTATAAACCGAAAATGATTTTATAATAATTTAATAATTTAATCTTTTTATAATGTGATCCCCAACCCTCTTTTAAAGGGGCACTTCCCCTTATCACAAAATAACACCTCCAAATCCATTTGAATCGGCCAACCCCTTCCCAAAAATCCTCACAACATTTCTCAAATCATCCTAGAGTCCTTTATTTCATCATAAAGCCATCCTATGGAGCTCTTTTGATCAACTCAAAAGGAAACACCTGAAGAAGATGTAATAATTTCACCACCCTCATTCAAGTTCTTTTCTTCTTCCACATCCTCTTTCTTTTTTGGTTCTATACCAAAATAATAAATCCAATACCTCCTACATATTATGATTTTATTATAAATATTGTACAACCATATATGTTATTATACCAATCCTATAAATGACAAAGTCAACATACATGTATACGTACGACTTACCATCTCCACGTCGTGGTGTTGTTTGTTATTCAAACACTTCATTATTTGTATGGATATAATAATGATTATAACTTATGTAAATATTATATATAACATGTTAATTATTAGTTATATATAATATACCATCTAGTTAAATATGATTTCACCATCTATATAATGATATTATCGCCTGTGTGTACGTATGGATTACCATCTCCATAAACATGATGAGATTCATTCCCCATCATAACCATTGAGAAATAATTTTCATTTCATGATTATAATTAATTTTTAAGAACATAATATCATTCTGGTAATGAGTCAAATACATCCTATCCATAACAAACATGGCTTACGTAACCATTCATATAAATGAGAACATATCAGCAAACACCCGAAAAGATGATACTACTAAAATATTATTAACAATGAATTATTGTAAGCTCATTTATGATATCATATTTATGTATATTATTTTATTATAATTTAATAATAATGATTTAACTATTATATAGGAGGTTAAAGTACCCTCAACCAAGGAAAAGTATAAGTTACGAGTTAATTTCATAATCTCTTTATTATCTGATGTTGTTTTTACATGAGAATCTACCTGGAATTATTTATTATCCACATCCATGTTTCATAAAAGAGTCTAAAAATGGATTATTTTTAAGGGAATATTTTACTAAAACATCATTTTAAATGTTTTAAATATTTATTTTACTACACCTTTTTCATTAATCTCCATGTTTTTTTAATGGTTTTATGGATGTTTTTATATAGACATGAATGTTTTAAAATGTTAATACCTTTAAAAAGTATCAAAGTGGTATGGGACTCATTGAATCAAGACTATCATATAAATGATTTCCATTATAAATTATGTGACTTTTATTTGTTTTCATGAAAAATTGATATTCCTCTTAAGTATTTTTACTGATCATTTTCAAATATGTCAACATCCATTACGAGATATTATTCTTTATCGAGGTTGATTTATTGGGACACAATTCTTCCATATTGTATTGTGGGTTTTGTGATATACTTTATTGTGGATGTGTTATTTTTATACCATTTGTGGTTTATAGATAAAGTATTGACATTTCATATGTTACTTTTAATACGAATGTTTATGTAATTCTTAAATCTTTTCATATGAGTAATGCATTGGACTTAGTTATTGATAGGTGGATCCCATTGTAGATTATCGATGTATCAGTAGGTCTCATGAGACAAACTAGTGTTTTTCCAAGAGGCCTTGACAAAAATTTTATTTGTACTCATGACACACGGTCTTCAGTATGTGGCAATGATGTCTGAAATTAGGTATTTCCTTATTATGAAATTAGCTATTACATGTGATTATTCGACTAGTAGAATATCCATGTGCATGTTTATATGGTGATATTTAATTTATTTTTTCCAGATTATGTTCAATATTATCTTTAAAAAGGTTGTTATTTGTATTACACATATTACCTTAAATGATTATATCTTTCGATAAATTATTTACCGTTACTAAGAATCGGATCTCTCCCCTTTCTTTTGTTTTATTTTCCTAGGATTTCAAGAAGATTATTTTGATTGATATGCGGGGATAGGAAAAAGGGAATAATGAAACACTCAACGAACAATCAATACTGTGTTTTATGTTTGATATTTCAATGTAACATTCATGTATTTAATCTATTTTCAAAATACAAGTAAACTGATCGGTCCTTCGGTACATGATTACTTCTAGTCATTCCAATGTATTAAAATAATGCGCCGACTTTGGGTAACGGGGTCAGGGCCTTACAAATGTAATATTTTTTATTTTTTAATGGATAAATAATTATATTCAATTCATACTCAACATTTATGTAGTAATTATTCATTTTATGGAAAAATATAATAAATGATATTAAAAAAATTAAAGTAATATAATTTGACATAAATAATGTTATCCATTTATTTTTTAGAATAAATTTACATTTTAGTTATGTATTTATATATATCTTTTGAATTTTAATTCTTTTATCTATGTTTTTAAATCATATTATTTGATTGTACTAAAATTGTACCATAAAGATATTTCTTAATAAAAAATTCATTATTAAATGATTTAAAATTAATAAAAATATTATATTTGAAATAATGACTATAATATCTCTTATAATATCAACCATGGATCATTAATAGGAATTTCATCCTTTTTAAATAACAATAGTTACCTTTAAAGTGTAAAAGTAGTTGTTATAAAAGAAATTGTGAAAGGGGTTAATGAGGGTTTGTAACCAATAAAATAGTTTGCTTCATTTTGGAATTGAAAATTAATTTATATTAATATAATAGTGTGGGTAATTCGAAGAGTACACATCTCCTCTTGTATAAGAGGGTAACACTTATTCTCATTTCATCACACCTAAAACAGCATTTCAATTATCGAAGTCATACCCATATAACTTCCAATAATCCATAAAATATATTGAGCTTTTTTATTAAGAATAATACCAATCTCCAGGGTCATAAAGTGTTAAGAAAAAGCGTTTTTCCAAAGAATATGTATAGTTTTCAGAAACATGTTTTTGTTTTGAATCTTCTTCCACGTCCATATTATTTTCATTAATGATAATAAAATAATAAAACCAATATCTTATATATAAATAAATTTTATTATGTCAATATCATAAAATTAATTAATATCCTCTACCTTAAATTGGGAAATTAAACCATCGTTCTTGTGCATGGGGGATTAATTCCGCATGAACTCATGTTATTCATTTCCCATCACCATCTATCATTAATAAATTATAATTATGTAATTAATTTTTATATATTATATTCATTATAAAATTATCAATATTAACATATAAAATATCATTTACCTTGTTAGATTTCTATTCATGAAAAAAGGTTAATTTCGTTTATGCATACATGTGGACTACTCCCTCCACAATGCGATATGATTCGTTTTTAATCCCCACATCACATATATGATAAATATAATTAAATATTAAGTTGTAATATGATATTAATGATGTTATAATGATTCCTATATATGAAATAATTATTTTCATTTTTTCTTTAATTAGATTTGGAAAATTGAAATGTAACTCATTCGTATTTACGACCTACCATATTTTTTATTAAAACATAGTTCATTTATAAAAACCATATTTAATGGTTAGATTTAAAAATTTTCATTAAATATAAAAATTATATATATTAAATTAATATTATTATATATATGATTAAATGATGAAATAATACCTTAGTCAATCTACAGATTTCATTTTTGACTTATATATCAAATATTGTCAAAACATTTGTTGTGAACATAAATTATTATGTAACTATATATAACATGGTAATAAGTGATATAAAGAAATAATAAACATGAATAAAGTGTTTATGAATTTAAATAATTATCTAATTATTTTTATTCTAAAATAGATATAATTTATGTGATTTGTTAAACTCAAGTTATTGGGCATTTTTTAAATATTTTATTAACATTCACCTTTCAACATTTTTACCAAAGACAATTTTTTTTAATATACATCTTGAGTATAATATCTCAACTTCTTGATGACTCATTTATTTGTAGTTTAATTTTTTTTTATTTTTTTAAATAAAATTATTCCTTTATTATGTATATATCTTATAGAATTTAATATGTAATTCTTAAAAAAGTGGGTATATTGATAAGGTAAAGTGTTTTGTATATTGTTTTAAAATTGTTTCTTAACAGGGATTGTAGTAAGTTAATTATAAATTTTTTTGAATTTTTTATCCCAATATTAGCACATCGGTGAGCCCATTATAGCTTATATTTTGGGTGCGCCTGGAAAGTTCTCCAATGCTTTGGGGTCTCCAAATGTACAAGTTGATCATATGGTTATTACATTTCTAAGAGTGATTATGAGCGTAATATAGTAATGACTTCCAAAAAACCCAGGTACAATTTATTTGATTTATAATTATTTTTTAGCGAAATATTCTAATTTCCAAAATGAAATATGATGATCCTTTTCAAAAAAATTAATCTATTTCTGGGTACAAGGGAATTTTTTAAGGAAATATTTTTCTTTGGGTTTCATAATATTCATATGGCTAACAACAATATTATTATTTTCCATAATTATATTTTTATCTAAATCAATTATTTTAAAATATATTTACAGGGTCTATGTATTTTAAATGGAAAATAATAATTCAAGTTTCAAATCATGTTGATTTTATAAGAAAATAATATATGAATTGTTTTAATGGTTCTATTTTTTCGGGAAAATGGATTCCAATTAGAAGTGACAACATCTAGTATAGTGTTTTATTATGTATGGTAAATGACAGAATTCTCTAAACCTCTTAAACTAAAATATCATTTTTAAAGGGATGTTATATTAAGTTTAAAATCAATAATGTATGTTTTGTTTGTGGTTAGGTCCATATAGTTTGTATCATAGCAGTGATTAGATAAATATATAGTAAATGATGTTATCAGAGAGAAAATAACAATATTATATAACCATAATTATTAGTATATTATAATGGATCATAGTTTTTTTGGATATATAAAAATATTTTTAGAAAACAAAATTTGGATATCTCATTGTGTATCCTTCTCATGAGATAATATATGATGATTTTGTTGATATTCTCAAACAAAAAGTTATAGTTATAGTTAATTGGTGGATCCAGCAAGCACCAAATTGATAATAAATAATATGAAATTTTAGTGGTTGTCAGAATGACAGCTGAATGGAATTGAGAGATATAGTAAGAACACATGTATTGATTCCTAACCAGCTATCTATAGTAATTATTAATAACATGAGCCTATGTGAGTTATCTAATATATCATGTATATTGGAAATAAATCCATGTTTACGTTTACGTGATAATGATCATAGACGTAACCATATTAACTAACCAATGTGTCTTGAATATATATGCAAAGAACCAGAATCTCAATGTAAATTTTATTTAATTGAATAGAAATTTTACGAGTCCGCAAAAATTTACTATGGATCGTTCTGAGGCCCGGAGTGCCCGAAATCAATTTTTGATGTTTTTTTGGGTACGTTTTGTAAAAGATCGAGTGTGATTTTAGAACATTTGAACCAGTGCCCGGAAATGAAATCTGAGGTCACCTTTGAACTCACAACACCGATAATCTCTTAAGGATACTTTCACCTTGATGGCAGTGGGTTGAGAGTATTAGATAGTTATCGCATTTTTTCGTGGAAAATAATAAAATAAAATGAACTACACTTTATTTCATTTTTGATCCACCATGTGGAAGTTGGAGGTGGGGTCCACCAGAACTTAACCTCCTTGTAGGAGTTCTAGTGTGTGGACCACCTAACCCTAACCTCCCATGAGAGGTTATGGTGGTGGGGCCCACCCGAACCTAACCTCTTGTGAAAGGTTACTGTGGTGGGGACCACCAAGGACTAATACAACATTTTTATCTGTGTTTATCCTCTCAAGTCCCCTCATCAATGAGGGGGATCCTCTTGACCTGCTCTACCAAACTATCTCTTCTAATGCACCTTCCATTAATGTGTCAAATCCACCCCATTAATTAATAGAGCACATCAATTAATAATTTTTTTAATCCTTGTTGAATTTTTTGCCAATAATTAAATAATATATATATTTAATTTATTATTTTCACTTGGCATATTCATCTTGGTGGAACTTGGGAGTAATGAATGTAGGGAGAAATCTCTCCAATGAAGATATTCCTCCACGAAGAACGCCGACCAAGAGCATCTTCTATTTATTCCTCGGAAACAACATGTAGAGGAAACTGATGTAGGACATCATTGTCGACCGACCTTCCCTCCTCAATGTCATCAACGAACTGACACATGATCTTGTATTGGAAGTGTCTGGTGGACACAACAAACAATGAAATCTCCATCTTCTTCCCCATAACTTCGTCGACGAATAACGTTCAAGGTAGGGTTTTATTTGAATATTATATTATTCCTTTAATTATTCCCATATAACGAAATGAATCATTGTGTATGTTATTCCTTTTGGGTTGGGAATTGTATTAGCGGGAAGATGTGGGGTTTTTGATTGATTTTTCTTCTATCTTCATTAATAGTTAATTTTTTAAAATTCAAGAAATAATTAATCCACTTGATACCACCCTAAACACAGAGGGTGTAGGCCAAACCAATATGGCCCGAACCCTCCTCCATTCTTGTTTGTGATGTTTATTATAATACAGACGAGGCGACGAGACGATGAATCTGACTAAGGCAATGGTCACGCTTCCTACGGCCTCTGTGCCCCACACCACCCGAGACTCACCGCGACCCAGGAAAAATGGCCTTGGCCGCGTCACCTCCCGGCCACCCTCTCCCTCCAGGCCGCCCATGCCCTACTAGATGCCCATAGCCTCCTGGCCACCCGTGCCATCCTGGCCGCCCACGGCTCCTGGAAGCTTGTGCCTCCCTTGCAAAACATGATGCCTCCCGAGTTGGCCCCCCAATCCCCCGGCTGAACCGCACCCCTCGCGGAACCCCGAACGAGCCGGCCTCGTGCGCCCATCAGGGCGCCCAGTCCAAGCCGGCCTCCCGCCCCCTCGCTGCGTCGCGGTCAAGTCGGCCTCCCACGCCAGTCGCGACACCGTGACCGAGCTATCCTCCATCGCCCCCCTCACAACGCCCTAGATGAAGGGACCCATGCCCTCACGGCCGATCCGCGCCCTCTCAGCCCTCCGCGGCACCTCGCGGCCTGTTGGGATGGGCCAATCCGAACATGATTTCCTGCTCATTGGGCTGGGCCAGACCCAATGGGTCAAGCCGGGTTTCCTCGAGCTGGGTCGGGCTGGGTAGGTATGACCTTGTCGGACTGGACCCCAGGCCCAATATAAGCCATTACATTCTTTAGGCCATATCATTGGCACTGGACGTATGTTTGATGAACTGTCTACAGCGCTGGTAATCATGGAGTATGATGGTCCCTTTTAGTATACCCCACTAGAGTTTGGGGTATAGTTGAGATATGGTCAGGTTGGATCATGCATGAATCCACCAAGGCCCCTGGGACTAAAAGGCTAATAAATCAGAGACCAAATGTCTGATTGGTGCGCCATCATTTGTGTTGAGTCCGCTATCTCATGGAGAACCTTCGAGATAAATCTTCATGGTACTTAATGGATGTTGTAGAGTCGACCAATGGCTTATGGAGAATATCATCTGGATACGAGCGAGCATTTGTGCAGTAACCTAGTAGCTGGGTGAGACTTGACGACTATTTTCTGATTGAATCGGAGTGACATGTATGACCTAGTGGGAAGTGACTAGTTGTGGCGGAAGACCCACGTTGGAGGAGTTCCTGGTTGTGGCTGCAGACTTATGGTGGGGAGCACATCTGTGTGATGTAGCATACACACAATACTCAACAGGAGGAGTATCTCAGCAGTCTAAGGTTAGTGGGAAGCGCCTGGTTGTGGAAGAAGGACCATTGTAATCAATAGATATGGAGTTTTCCAGCTGCCATGTGTTTGAAATGTTTTACACCTAGAATAAATCATGTTTTGAGAAGATTCATTAATGTTTTTTATTCATGATTGATATGGATTACATGAAAACATATGTATATATATGGGGATATACCTAAGTTGGTTATCTTTTGATTTCATAAATTTTGGTTTATTCATGGTGGATTTTCTGAGAACTAAGGGTCTAGGGGTTCCTACTAAGTATCTTTATACTCACCCCTTCATGGGCTATGCCCATATTTCATTATGTTGGATGCAGAAGACAGGCAACGCTGAATAAGGCTGAGAGTACCTGGACCAGACGGTACCTAGAGGTGGACCATACAGCGTGACGGTACACAGAGGAGACGGATAGACCTGGAGTGATGAGGAGGCAATCTGTACCTACCCCTCAGTTAGGAACATCGTAGGAAGACCCATCAGCATTTTTTAATTTTTTTAATTGTACTTTTAGTATCTTGTACCGTAAAGTTGGGTATGTATTTCCGGCCCCTTTTACATTCAACTCACTTTTGTTATACAGTTTTACTTAGTTTTTTGTTTGCAGCATGTGCTCTATTTTGTGTTTACTAGTTATAAATTCAATTCCTTCCCTATTTTATGGAATTATGCCATTGATTCTAGTCGCTATCCCTTGGCCTACGAATGGTGGGCTTGGGGTAGTCAAGACACAGCCCCGGGGGACAGGTTGTGGAAAATTGGTATCAGAGGAGTCTGTTCTAAAATAGAACATAGGGCTATGATATTTTATTTGATGAAATATTGTTAAGTGTATTAAGTGTGGTTTTTAGTTTGGGTATTCCATTTTTGGAGCGGCAGTAGACGTATCGATACACCAGGACCCTGGATTCTGATTTCTGACTCAGTATATGGAAACACTTATTACGTGTGTGTTTTCAAAAGTATTCTTTATGTCATCCCAACTAGGTCAGATCGCTATGTGTTAACTTTTGACCATGTCACATCTTTTTATTTTCATGATGCTTCCACATGGATGATCAGACAAAATCACGGGATTTGTAAGCATAAATAGCCCACAGAGTGATGAGGCCTCGGTACTGGAACCTTTTCTAGTGGAATCACTAGCGGTACATCTCCATGTTGGACCAACGATGCCACCAGCCCAAGAAGCTATCGATGCAGGACACTTGAGCACATTGCACATGTTCTAGCACTAGAGTCCACCCTTTTTCAGGGATGAGAGGGACCCACGGGCAGCTAAGGACTGTCTGGAGGATGTTGTGAGAGTTTTCTGACTAGAAGGGACACCATCCGATTTCATGGTGATTCTTGCTACCATCCTTCTATAGGTAGTAGAAGGAAGATGGTGGAGCTTGATGGTCAAGGTTAATAAGGAGATGATTCTAATATAGGAAGACTTCGAGAGCCTATTTCGGGCAGAGTTTGTTCCAGCGACTATCCACGCAGTGCGCATACAAGAAGGTACTTCATCTGCAGTAGGGTAGGATGACTGTAACTTAGTACTCAGAGAG
Organism: Viscum album; assembly: GCA_963277665.1. Classification (NCBI taxonomy): domain Eukaryota; kingdom Viridiplantae; phylum Streptophyta; class Magnoliopsida; order Santalales; family Viscaceae; genus Viscum; species Viscum album. Next base: position 34,418,417 of record OY728159.1, read on the forward strand.
GTTCACTAACCTCTCATGTTATACCAACGATATGGTGTGGGACCCATTATTTAGATCCAAGAACATTGATAAGCGGATCATACGATAGATCAGAGCTCCGATGATCTCACTCAACATCCCGACGCAGGCAAGGTTGCTAGAAAGAGACCTCATGGTGGAGATTTCCTTGCTGAGGTGTCTCCGGCAGCAAGATCCACCACCAATCGATACATAGTAGATTATTTTTTATCTTGTAGTAGAGATATCTCATAGAGGTCCATGTTGACCAGAACTATAGGTGGACAACTGCATGGCTCAGGATCGGTTGTGCGAAGCACCTGAGCCAGAGACAGACATGCCAGAAGTGGACAGTCTTACTCATGTGGCGGGTATGGTCACATGGTTTGTGACTATCTAACCCACCATTCATATGATCAGAAGATGGTTGATGGACCTCCCAGGAAGAGTCATAGATTCGATCGAGGTGGTCTGTAGGGAGTAGGCAGATGTGGAAGAGGACCTAGCAATGAAGCTGGTGGTGGATGACGCTTTGAGGTATTACCAACACCACCACCAGGAGGTCCATCCCGACCACATGGTGCCGGTGGACAGGGGAGATCTCTGCTCCAGGAAGGTGAGGCATACGATTTTGGTGCTCCAGAGATGATTTGAAATATGATTTGTGTCTACAACACCATAGTTGCAGTACTTATAGACACAGGTGCCGGTCACTCTTTCATTACCACTGACCTCATTCGGAGGTCGGAGATTGTTACAGAGTATTTGGCATGAACCTTAAGGCTAGAGACTCTTAAGAGAACATATTCGATGATTACAAATAGTTTTTGATAGTGTGAGTTTACTCTAGAGGCGAGAGCTTCGGCTGTGATCTCCTAGTACCAGCGTTGAGTCCTTACAATTCCATCTTGGGTTTAGACTCGTTTTCTACAGTATATACATAGATATACTATATTAGGAACAAAGTATGATCTTCACGCATGGAGGGAACTATGATTACCATCACCGGTGAGAAGGAATCCTTTGCAGCACATGATGGGCTTGCCTGAAGGAGAGTGTAGCCGATCACTCATCAGTTGAATACACATACCCTCAGAGAAGTTGATGTGGAGAGTCTGGTTTATCCTTCAGTGGTGGACCAATACACAGTTGTTTTCCCTGATTATGTCTTAGGTCTACCTCCTCATAGGGAGGTAGAATTTTACATTGACATATACCCCGAGACAACACTGATATCTACATCAGTGTATTGGATGTCTCCCGCGGAGTTTCACGAGATGTGGGTACAACTAGAGGACTTGTAGGGGTGGAGATTCATCCGACCCTATGTTTCTCCATGGAAATCCCTTATTCAGTTCTCCATGTAGGCAGATGGGAGAATGAGGATTTGTGTTGACTATCGGCACCTAAACAAGGTGTCTGTGAATAAACATTAGCCACACTCAAGGATTGATAACCTCTTTGATCAGTTGAAGAGAGCACAGTGGGTCTAGAAGGTAGACAGAAGGTCATGCTATAACAAGCTAAGACTTCAATATGAGGATGTACCAAAGACGGCCATCGCATGTCAGTACATCCACTACGAGTTCTTGGTTATACCATTCGACGTAACCAATTCTCCAGCAGTGTTAATGGGACTCATGAAAATAATTTTCCATACATACCTTGAACTCTTTGTCGCAGTCTTCATCGAATACATTCTGATCTACTCGACTATTGAGGAGGAGCCTGCCTACCATTTTCAGGTAGTACTAGACACACTCCAAAAGCACCAGATTTTTGGTAGGCTCTCTAAGTTCCAGTTCTGTTTCCGAGAGGTTCAATTTCTATGGCATGTCCTCTCAAAGGCTCTATTTTTAGTGGATCCATTGATGATTGAGGTGGTACATTCATGGGATCCACCCAAGAGTGTGACGAAAAGTACGGAGTTTTGTGGGATTGTCCAGATAATACCAGGGATTTGTGCCAGATTTCTCCAGAGTTGCAGAACCACTATCCACCTTGAAAAAGAAATGGAAAAACTTTGTGTAGTTTAAGAGATTTCAGTAGAGCATACATGAGATGAGGTAGAGGCTGACTAGTGCCCCTATCTTGAGGCTTATAGATGAAGTAATTGGGTATGTTGTCTACTACAACGCATCAGGGACCGGACTCGGAAGTGTTCTGATGCAGGAGGGAGTTGTTTTTGCTTATAGTTTAGTACAACTGAGACAATATGAGCAGAACTATGCTACCCATGACCTTTAGTTATCAGCAATGGTCTTCTGCTTAAAGATGTGGGGACACTATCTGATGGTCAAGCGTTTTACAATATACTCTGATCATAAGAGTCTCATGTATATCCTCTACCAAATGGACCTAAACTCGAGACACCGACGTTGGCTTGATTTCCTCAAAGACTATGAATTCAAAATTTTATATATTCCTAAAAAGGGGAATGTTTTTGAATATTCAATTAGCAGGATATCTGGTATACAACTACTAGGCGAGGTGACCGAGCACCTGACTGCTTTAAAGATATCATTTGTGGACAGAGATAGAACAACTTTCCTTTAGTCTCTAATAGTCACTCCCCCACTTCATCAGCGAGTCAGGGAGGTGTAGCGTGGGGACACTAATTGTGACACATGACATTCTCAGATATATATTGGGCAGGCAACTGATGAATTTTCTGAAGGTGGGGAGCACATCATCCTCTTTAAAGGATGTACCATGGTATTATTGTAACATTAGGATGAAGTGTCATGGGAGTTCCACAAATCTCCTCTAGTGGTACATCCATGAGTGGCGAAGATGTACCATGATCTTATATGACAACACTAGTGGCCTGGAATTAAGAAAGCTATTCATTGCTTCACTCTCAATTTTTCACTTGTCATCAAGTGAAAGCGGAGCATCAGGTACCAGTAGGCTTGGTTCAACCATTGTAGGTCCTAGATTGGAAGTGGGATTGGATATCCATGGACTTTGTGACATGAAATCCACGTACATCCAGAGGTCATGACTTGATTTGGGTGATCGTCAACCGACTCACCACGTTGGCCCAATTCCTATCGATCAGAGACAGGGTTATGTAGAGAGATTGGGATACCTATACGTGGATGAGATTGTGTGGCTATATGGAGTACGTTCGATTATTATCTTTGATCGTGACACATGCTAAACATCCAGACTATGGAAGGTGTTGGTGGAAGAATTCGGGACACAGATTTGTTTGAGAACCGCGTTAGATCCTCATATGGATGTTAAGACTGGGCATACCATTTAGACCCTCGAGGACATGGTACATGCTTGTGTACTTGACTATGGACACATCTGGGAGAACCACATACCTTTGGTGGATTTTTCATACAACAACAGCTTTCACTCTACCATAGGGATGGCACCTTTTGAGGTGTTGTACGGGAGAACATGCAGATCACCTTTGTGCTGGAATGACCCAGGGGAGTTGGCACTGGTGGGAAAAGAGATGGTACGAGCTACCATAGAGAAGGTGCATATCATCCAGGAAAAGATGAAGATTTCACATAATAAGAAAATGTTGTATGCCGACAGGAGACAAAGACCTCTAGAGTTCAAGGATGGTGAACACGTCTTTCTATGGGTCTCACCCCGATGAGGTCAACGAAGATTTGGCCAAGGTAGCATGTTATATACGAGATTCATCGGACCTTTTCATGTCCTTGGCAGAGTTGGAAATGTGGAATACCCCTTAGCTCTTCCACCTCATTTGCACCGGGTTCATGACATCTTCCATGGATCCCATATGAGAAGATATGTGCACGACCCTTCTCACATCATCGATCATGGTGAGCTGAACGTTGAAGATGGGGAGACTTTTACAGAGGTTCCATTTAAGATTGAGGATCAATAAGAGCAGCTCCTTCGTGGATGGTTGATACATCTAGGACACATTCACTGGAAACACAAGAAACCTCAAGGAGAGCACATGGGAGCAAGAAGCTCAGATGCATGATCAGTACCCCCACTTGTTTCCTTAGTATGAGTTGTGGCCTATAGGGATGTAGATCCCTACGGTGGCGAGAATGTAAAGACGTGGAATTTATATTTAATTTTTTTAATTAAATGGGAATTTTAGGAGTCTGAAAAAATTTAGGGTTCATGATTTTAAGGCCCAGAGTGCCCAAAATAAATTTATGAAGTTTTTTTCTTCTACGTTCAATGAATGTTCAAGCCACTTTTTATAACTTTTGAACTGATGCTCAGAATTGAAGCATGAAGGCACTGTTGAACTTGCAGCACAAGAATTTTTTTAAAGATACATTCACCTCGACGGCAGTGGGTCGAGAATAAATGTTTTTTTTTGGGTTTTTCATGGAAAATAATAAAATAAAATGAACTACACAGAATTTTATTTTAGAGCCACCATGAGAATGTTGGAGGTGGGTTCTACTAGAACTAATCCTCTTTGTGGGAGTTGAAGTGTGGGGACCACCATAACATAACCTCCCATGAGTGGTTAAGGTGGTGGGGCCCACCCTAACCTAACCTCCAGTGAGAGGTTATGGTAGTGGGGACCACCTGGGACAAATCCCCTATTTTAAATTATGGAAAATCTTTCAACGACCATCAGTAATGAGGGGGGCCTCTAGACCTCCTCTACCCAATCAATTCTGCCAACGCACTTGCCATTAAGGTTGAAAATATCCCCCATTAATTATTTAGGAACATAAATTAACTATTTTTTAAAACCTTTTTGAATTTTGTGCCAATAATTAAATAATATCTAATCATAATCTATAATTTTTGCTTGGCATATTCATGTTGGTGGAACATGGGAGAGAATAACATCAGGAGAAAGCTCTCCAATAAATAACTTCCTCTATGAAGAATGATAACGCGGAGAATCATCGACTTCTTCCTTGGAATTACCTTACGGAGGAATCCAACATCAGACATCTTCGACGACCGACCTTCCCTCATCATCATCATCAACGAACCAATTCACGAGCCTCGATTGTAAGTGTGTGGCCAATGCAACGAATGACGATAGCTCTGTCTTCTTCCCCACGACTCTGTTGATGAACAACGATCCGGGTAGGGGTTTTATTTGAAAATCATATTATTACTTTAATTCTTCCCTTAAAATGAAAAGAATCATTGTGGATGTTTTTCCTTGTTGGTTGGGAATTGATTTTTTTGAACGATATGGGGTGTTAGATAGAATTCACTTCTACCTACTTATGTTTTACGTTCTTTGAAATTCAAGAAAAATGTAATACACTTGATACCATCTAAAACGCAGAGGGTGCGGGCCAAACCAATATGGCCTGAACCCTCCTCAATTCTTGTTTGTGATGTTCTTTGGAATGGTGATGAGGCGATGAGACAATGAATGCGATGAAGGAAATGGTCGCACTACTTAAGGCCTCTACGACCCACGCCGCCTGAGCCGCGTTGCGTCACCTCCGAACCGACCTCAGCCACACCACTTCCCAGCTACCCATGCCCTTCTGGCCACCCACTCCCTCCCGGCCTCCGGCACCTCCCGGCCGCCCGCACCTCCCGGCCGAACAGGCTCCCGACGGAGTCAGCCTCTCGATCCCCTGACCAAACCGCACCCCTCACGGCGCCCTGGCCGAGCCGGCCTCCTGCACCCCTCACGATGCCCCGACCGAGTCATCCTCTCACGCCGCTCGCGATTCCTCGACCGAATCGGCTCTCGCGTCCCTCGTGGAACCCCGGCCGAACCGGCCCATGCCCTCACGGGGCCCTCCAGGTAGAACCGCCCTCACACCAAACCACGGTCGGTCTGTGCCCTCTCGGTTCTATGCGGCCTCTTACGGCTTGATGGGATGGGCCCGACGGGCTGGGCAGAACCCAGCAGCCTGACCTACACAATGGGTCGGGCCAGACCGAATGGGTCAAGCTGGGTTAACCAAGACAAGGGCCCACTACAACCCTTTGCATTCTTTGGTCCATATCATTGGCACCAGAGGTTCGTTTTATGAACCATCTATGGCACTAGTACACTTTGATTATGACAGTGCATTTTATTATTCCCCTTGAGAGTTTGGGTTATAGTTGAGATACAGTCAGTTTGGATCGTGCACGAATTCTACGAGGCCCCCGAGACTAAAAGGCTAATAACCTACAGAATGAGCATTTGATTGATGTTCCATAAGTTGTATTGTGTCCCCTATGACATGAAAGACAATCAGGATACTTCTACGTGGGACTTCTTGGTAGTTGGAGCAACAAAAAATAGATTTTGTAGAGGATATTTTAGAGATGAGTGAGTATTTGAGTGGGAACCTAGTAGTTGGTTGAGTCTTGACGACTAATGACAGATCGTCTCGGAGGGACTCGTATGACCCAATGGGGTGTGCTTGGATGTAGAGGCAAACTCATGACACAAGTGCTCTTTGTTTTGGCGGCCAACCCACAGTACTCGATAGGAGGAGTACCTCTACGGGAAAAGTGGGGGAGAACCTAGTTTGTATATGTATAACTATGGTGGGGAGCACCTCTATGTGACACAGAAGCCCGATAGTACTTGACAGGAGGAGTGCCTCAGCAGTCCAAGGTTAGTGGGAAGCACCTGGTTTTGGAAGCACACCCACTGTACTCGATAGAAGAGTTGTTCTCCAGCAGCCGAGGGTTTCAAATGATTTACCCCTAGAATAAATCTTGGTTTGATCTAAGTCAATAACTTTGGTGTTTTCCTCATGTTTGATATGGATTACTTGATAACTTATCTATATGTATGGGCTTATACCTAAGTCGGGTTATCTGTTGCTTTCATATATTGTGGTCTATCCATGTTGGATTTTGTGAGCCCTTGAGGGTATCAGGGTACCTACTGAGTATCGTTATAATCACCCCACCATGGGCTATTCCCACACCTCATTGTGTTGGATGGAGACAACGGGCAGAGAAAACTGTGGCTGAGAGTACCAGGACTGAATGGTACCCGGAGGTCGACCATATGGCAGGATGGTACACGATGGAGACAGATAGACAAAGATTAAGGATGAGGTGATATGTACCTACCCTTCATGTAGGAACCTCGGAGGTTGACCCGACGACAATTTTTCTTTTCTTCAGTTGTACATTCAAATTATTATAATTTACAGTTGGTCTTGAATTTCCGGCCCCTTTTACATTCATCACACTATTTTTATATAGTTTTACTTGGTGTTTTGTTTCTAGATTTTTCATTATTGTGTGTGTTTATAGGGTATAAAGAAAACTCCTTCCCAGTTTTAGGGAGTTACGGCTTTGGTGCTAGTCGCCTGCCCCTAGCCTATGGAAGGCGGCCTTGGGGTAGTCATGGCACGAGCCCCGGGGGACGGGTCGTGACAATATAAAAAAGCACTTTTTAAAATTTCCTAAAAATGTGAACATATTATATATTTTTTAAAGTAGTTAATAATGAAATAACTCACTTATAAAGAATGAAATGATCAGTAAAATCCATTAAAGGTTATAGATTTTCTTTCCTAGGTATCAACTGAATGTTATAAATGTGTGTCAAATTTTTATTTTTTAAATCAATGTATAAAGAGAAATGTTTGTTAATGGTATCCTAAAGATCATGAAAATAACTTATTAGTAATACCCTAATAAATTATAATTGATAATGAGGAAACTGAAATGGACATATGAAAGTTATAGAATATTTCTTGGATTATGATTTGACATCGTTAAATGTAAGGTTATGATTAATTTTTTTATGTAGTAAATATTAATTAATTAATAAGATGGAAAATCATGGTTAAGGGATTTTGAATAACATTGAATTATTATTGTGTATAGATTCATGATATGGGGATGATTATATGTCTAAATTTTTGAATAATCTATTGATGATGGGAGTAATTTGGGAAACTGTAGTTCAGTTTTATTAAGTGTTTAAGGTATGTGTAGAACTTAAAATCATCGTGTAAATAATCATTTGGTAATGAATGTTCTTTTAATTTTGTGGACATAATTTTAATGATATTGATAACATATTGTGTTAATATACTGTTTGATTTTAAGATAATTCCGGGTTATTAATTATTTTGGGATGAATAATTAATCATATGAAATAAAATTTTAGGGTAGAAAACATATTTAATATTTAATATATTAAGGTTATTCTTTAATATTTTTTTCTTCTATTTTGAGAATGTTATAAAGATTAAATTTTTTAAAAATAAAAAAAATCCCAGTCGTATCTCATTATATATTGTAAGGACATGAATCTTAAACACCCAATAGAAGGGTGGAGACGGTGCATCCTCTACCACTGGACAATATGATTTTATAATTAGTATGTCACATTTTTACATTATTTATGTGATCTCATATATTAATGTAATGTTATCTTTTGGAACATATTTGTTATCTTTAATATAACACTGGGATTGGAATATGATTTGGTGATTAAGATAATGTTGTTTTTTTAGAATAATGTCACTATAATTTTGGGACGAATTATAAGATTATGGTAAACATAATTATATAAAATATTTCCTGAGGAATAATGGTTTAATTATAATTATATAGCATATGTGATTTTGTTGTGGTTTTATGATGATTCAGTTTGTTTATAGAAAATATTAGAATGTCTAGGAGAAGAAATGATTATGATTTATAAGTTGTAATTTTGGTATTAGTGTATATTTTTTGAAATTAAAGTAGATTTTTTTTATATATTATGGTTTATTAATTTTTTTGGAATTATTTTTTATTTTCTTAGAAATTTCATTATTATTAATCAATAAATATATTAGGAATAAATTTGTATTCAATTTTGAGATATAAAAACGCAATAAGTTGATTATAGTTATTCATGAATGAAAATTTCATCCTGAATACTCATTGCTTGGATAAAAAGATAATATTTTTTGGCGTAATTTACTAAATTAGGAAACTATAAATTTAAAGAAGGTATATTTCCTTATGTTGTTACTTTAGATAGAAAAATATTTCCTTAACTTTAGGAAAATTATTAAAAATGTAATATGTGTATTTTTATTACCATGAAATCAATGATGTTTTAACCTATAATTTATTTATGATATGTTAATGGTAAAATTTATCATGACCATGATATTACCAACAATGGCTCAAAGGCCTCAATTTTTTATATATTTTTGATAATACACCTTTCAAGGGGTGAGGTGGAACCCTTACAAGGCCCATAGGCATTAGTATTACATGGCCCATAGGCCTTAGAGGAATTCATTTCCCGTAGGCTTCAAATATTACATAAAAACCAGACTAACTACTTAAAACTGCTCCCCCCAACATTTTCATCATGAAATCATCTCTCCACCTTTGCAAGGCTGTTCGGCTAGGCATTATCGTGCATGCACAGGCTTGTCTCGATGGCAGTTGTCATACCCTCTCATTCTTGCAATCCGTTTAGATTTTGCGGTGGTGAAATCTCCTTAATCATCCTCCTTATAGAGCTTGTTCCTTGTAGGTTTTCTGGTTTGCATATGTACTTAAGGTGGCCCGAAAGCCTTTAGGTGGTCCAAATGCCTTACTAACTAGAAGTCATGGGTGGCCCGAAGGCCTTACATGACTCAGGGACCAAATCAGTGACCTGAAGGCCCAAACGGGGGAATATTTCCGGCTGCTATAGTGCCAAACAGTGCCTCCTACAATTACCGCTAATGTATCTAATACAGTATAGCACAGTCCCGCTACAGTAATGATACATTACTGCATCAGTACTGCTATAGTACCTCAGAAATTCTGCCTCATCCTGGATTTGATCCCTGGTCACTTAGATGTAATTTCAGAGTCCTTACCAGCTGGTCTACGGCTCATGTGCTGAAGACCATGATATTTATTACTCTATAATGGTCCTTTCACGTTATATTTTTCTTATAATTCCATGTTTACATTGAAAACATGTTGTATCCCTCATAGAAACCAACTATGTTTTATTCCATATGTCCTTCTTACTACCCTTTCTCTCTTTTAAAAAGGATGTTTATTGACCCATTTTAGGATGTGGTTTTTCTTAAATGTTAAACAACAATTACTTATTCTATGTTAATATTTTAATGACACAGTTTATTAAATGGCTATAATGTAATATCCAATATTTATAAAATAGAAACTATCTTCGAAACATACAGGATATAAAACATTGAGCATAAATGAACCATAAAATATTATTATTCAAATATGATCATTTTCTACCAGATTCAAAATTTGGTTTATAAATATTATGACATAATTTTTTAAAAATATAAGAACATTCTAATCAAAAAAATTATTTATTAATTTTAGTAAAACCCATTTATTCTTCAAAGTTTTGTATTCATCACAATCGGTTTTTGATTTCCATTTTTGAGTGGGTAATATAATAAATGTATTGATTATTTTTAAATTAGAATAGATGAAATAAATATAATTTTTATATTTATTATAACAAAACAATACTATGGTAAAATGTTAAAGTTATTCTATATATACTGATTTTCCATGAAAAGTAAAAAATACATATTTTTATCAAAAATATAATTTTCTTGTATTGTTTTAATATGGGATATTTATATTCGAGAATATTTTTGATATTTAGTTTGTTCAATTTTATTTATATTTATATAGTTATAGTTTTTAAATTAATTTTATACTTAATATTTGTTGAAAAGCATTTTAATTATAACATGATATTTTTATAAAAAATAGTTTTCATAAATTTTTCAAGTATTTATCTTAAATGAAATCCTATAAATTTTGTGTATTTGTTTTTTTAATATAGATTCCTTATTTGGAAACATTTTTTATAAATTTCGGTAATATTTCCCTTACATTATTTGTCTATATAAATATTTTCTTTTGTAATATTCATTTCCATAATAAAGGGTAAAAGAGATAAATAATGATAAAACATAATTTATAAGGATTAATAGATTAAATAAAATCAATTTTTTTATTTTTTGATTCAATTTCATCCCCAATCATCCATGATAATATTATACAGAACTTTTTTTCATTTTATGATATTATATCCTTTATAGTACTTTTTGTAATGAAAATTCAAATATGTCCCAAAATTAGTTTTATTAACTATATTTCTTTTTACATAGATATTACTAAATAAAAAGTTTTTTTATAAATTATATTTTTCTTAATGTAAATTATTTATCTTCATCATGGTAATTTATATTTAATTTTTATTAAATAAAAAATTACATTAAATACTTATACAATATTAATGCACTAATTATTCAATTGATTGAAATATTGAATAAATGATATTAAACTATTAAAAATAATATAATTTTACATAGATAACATGTTACTCGAGTTTTATAGATTAACATGGCCTTATAGGGATGTATAAAAATATTTTTTTTTAAAATTACATCTTTTATCGATGTAATTAAAATAAAATTAATGAATAGTTCTAAACATTTACATTAATGATATTTATAGTAAATAATATTTTATTAAATTATATAATATAAATAAAAAATTATATTCTTCTACGTGACTATTATACAGTTCATTATATCAATCATGGTCTATTTATGGGCCTTTAGTCCATTTTTACTAAATATAATGACCCTTAAACTGTAAATATTGTTGTTCTCAAGGGTAAGTGTCAAGGGCGTTAATAAGGGGTTAAAAAAAGATATATTTGGGTAATATTTGACCTAAAATTATAAAAATATTAATATTTGAGAATAATTAGACACTTAATTGTCATATATTGTAAATAATCCATTTGGATCCTTTTTGAATTTATAATTATTTTATTTTAATTTAATATATGGATGTATTCAATGATGGACCAACCGATTTTTTATAAAAGGGAACCACTTATTCTCATTTAGTCACACATAAAAAATTTATATCCAAAATTAATAGCTCATATACATTAATATAATCCATATATTCATTTTAGAGTTATTTATTTAGGTGTAATACTAATAATGGAGTTCTTAAGGTGGTATGCAATGATGGTTTTCCAATGAAGTTGTATAGTTTTCAACTGCATGTTTTAGTTTTGTTTCTTCTTCCACCTCATTAAAATATTCTTTAAACAAGCATAAATAATAATAAAAATCTCCTACCAAAACATATATATTATTTTTTTAATATCATAACCTATATAAATATATTCTTCTATAAAATGGGAAAAAAATCCATAATTCGTGTGTACAATAGACTACCACCTCACGAACCGATGTTATTCATTTTACATCATCATATCTCATGGAAAGACAGTAATGATCAAATTAATATATATATATATATATATATATTATTCATGATATATTGTTCATTGTTAAAATATAATATATTATTTATCTTCATGCAATTCTATTCACTTTAAAATGGGAATTTCATTTGTGTGTGTTATTCCTTTTTCATCACCACACAACATGGATGATATAATAATGTATATTTAAATAAAATTAATATACTTAATATATTATTATGATTATTTAAATTTAAAATAATGATTACCCTCTTTCGATAATGATTGTTGAAAGATAAAAAAATTACATATTTGTACATGTGGCCTACCGATTCCAGGATTAAATCATAAATAATTTTTCATAACCATATTTAATGGTTGGATTCAAAAGTATAAATTAATTATAAAAATAAAAATTATTTCATGAATATTATTCTATTTAAGATTGTAAGATGAAATATATAACCATATTCTATGAAACATGGTTATTTTACACATATATATTGAATATTATCACAATGTTCTATGTGAACATAAATGATTATGTAGTTGTATAAAACATGGTAGTAAGTGATAAAAAATGAAAAATAAATATGAAAAAGGATATTATGAATGTAAATTATTAACCATGTTGTTCTTATCTTGGATTATAAATAGTGTACATGGTGTGTTAGACTCATGTAAGGTTCATTCTTTTAAATCCTCATTTAAAAATCCTCTTTCAATTATTTTTACCATAGTCATATGAAATGGTATTACATATATATATTCAACATAATTTTCCACCATCATGAGGCCTCAATAATATGACGTTTCATTTATATGTTTTTAAGGATCTTGTGGATGAAAATGGATTCTTTATTATCTTTTAGGTTATTTATATTTTAAAATTTGATTTTTAAAATAAAAAGGGTATTCTGATATATGAAATTATTTTCCACACATGTTTAGTAGATCTTTTAAATGGTTTTATTTATGATATGGTACTTTAATTATTTTTGTTAAAGGTTGATCCAAATTATTGGTTATGTGTGATCATTTTACAAAATATTTGATGGTGGAGATGAGATATCACTGTCATGCATTATGTTATCCAGAGGTGGAATTTGAACATATGGTTATTCCAGTTGTAAGATATATTATAACATCTATAAGGTAATGAAGACACAAGTCACCTATATGAATATTCTATTCATTATAAATAGTTTCCATGGAGATAATTCGATCTTTAGAATGTAATATAACTATATTTTGGAAAATTATGGTTCCCTTTCTTGGTAAATGGTGTGTTTTGGGAAAATATTTTTCTTGAGTTTTTATTTTTTTTTCCTTGACTAATGACTTCATTATATTTACATATCGTATATGACGTTTTTGATCATCCCTCATTTTAAAAAACAATCATAGTGTTTATGTATGGATAATTTAAAATAAAATTTGAAGATGACAATTATGATGATAAGACATGAAATAAAAAAATATTATTTTAAAAGTATTATATTGTAGGGGAGATGGATATTAATTATATATGTCCATCGTGTGATTTCTGGGATCTTTATGTAGGATTATTGATCTAATTTTCATAAACTAAAAACCTAAAATATAATTTGGAAACTAAAGTGATATCTTGTTTATAATAACTATTAGATGTTATATTTATAGATGGGTCCTTACATTGACACGTTAATATTTTCATTCCATTAAATAAAAATAATGGGTATTCGAAAAAGTGAATTTTTATTTAGTTATAAAAGCTGATAACTTACAATGCATCATGACACAAAAATCATAACTAATTAAATACTAAAACACTACCAATTTTTCCTCCTTGAAATTATTCTCTATTTTGTACGAATTGAGAATGATGGGTGGGATATGACCTTCTTTTTAGGCATGTGTGTGTGGTGTGCAAGTGTTTAATGTAATTATTCCCTCAAGAACCTAATATATATTTACATACTCCATTAATATAATTTCTTATCTATAATTTATATAACTATGTTACATTTTATTTATTTTAAAAAAAACTCATTCCCATGCATCCACTAAGAAATATATAAGCATCAATCATGAATTTGTGTGGACTATCGCCTCAACGAAGCAATGTTGTATGTTTTTTATTACAAACTTTTTTGGATGATATGAATATTTAACATGATTAATAAATACTCTATTTATCTCTAAATTATAACATTTAAATTATTTTCATCTTCATCTAACCCTTTTTATGGATAATTAATGATTCGACTACATGTATATACTAATTTCCAAATCCATATCAACACCACATTTCATTTTACATTATATCTTGACATGGATGAATTTAAAATGATTATTTTTGTATAAAAATTATATTTATAACACTTTTTATATTATATATAATTTTAATTTATTTTTATTATAATATTAACCTTGTTTAACATGACAAGAGAATCATGTAAAAATGTACTAAACCACCTTATGTAACAAAATAGATTTGAAAATATTTAACAAATGAAAAAATTATGTCAAAAAATAGACTATAGTAAATTAAATATAAATGAATAAGGTTCATATTAATGTATTTATTAAAAATAATTTGACTATTTTGGGAGTTAATCATGTGTGTAGAATGAATCCTGACACGAGGAAAGGGAACTTCTATATGACCCACATTATTTTTATGTTACATATTCTTTTTACCATTCTACATTTTACACAATCCAATTATTTTGTATTTATTCAATTATATATATATATATATATATATATATTACATATATAAAATTTTTAATATCCTGTCCATTATTGGGGTTATAAATGTTCTAATTTTTCATCAAAACATTCACTTTTAAGTAAACCTAACTTATATGGAATTTTAAAATTTTTATTCCACATCAACCATTACCAACTAAATTTTTTGAACAATAAAATCGATATTTAAATTATTATTTATTTTAAATATAAATATCTACTATATATCCTTGTATAACCTATATTAAAACTTATAGATTCATAATTTATTCTTTACTAATAATTTATGAGATACTACTTCTATGTTTATAGTTTTTTTAGTGAATAATTTATTAATCTAGTTTTTTCAATCCCTAACATTAATTCTTGTCAGAAAATTGGTTTATGTTGGGTAAATCATGTTGATGATATATGAAATTGAAAATATAATGACTACTGTGATGAAATGCGTATCATGATGGAAAACATATCTGAGAACATCATGGTTGAATGGTAAAAAAATGATAATGTTACGAATGATAAAATTATGCGATTGATGCCTCTAATGATTAGTGGATCTGCAAATCCCATAATAACGGAAAAATGGATTAACTATTTTCAATAGATAATATTTTTGTTTCAATCCTATAACTAAGATAATGTTATACATAAAGTTTATTACATTAAGGGAGGATATGATCATTAATGTAAACTAATCATTAATATAAAGAGTATAGAGGATATAAAATCCATTAATTCGAATGAATTCACTTATGTTTATCAAGAATTATTTATTATCCATTCTCTATCTTAAAATACTGAGGTATTTTTATATGCTCGTAATAAAATAAGATGAATTTTTTAGGTCTTACGAGGGGAAATTCAAAACACTTGAATCGTATGATTTTGGGTATTCCAAGATCCCTAAATAAATATTTATCATTTGTCTAGTGGATTCAAAATAGAAATTTGATGATTCTGTAAAATCAAGAATTTGACAGATATAAAGTAAACTTTCAATGTGACATTAATGTGCAGATATAAATGGGTAACTCTCAGGGGCTAGATATAAAAAAGACTATAAAGATTAAACTCGTGGAATAACTTGATTAAACCCATTATGGTAAAAAGGTACAACGTACTTCATTTCAAAGGTGTGGGAATATATATTTTGAAAGATATCTCCATGGGATCGAGAAATGCTTTACGTGTGGAAAGGAGGGGCTGATATAAAAGTCATTTCAAAGTGATTGAAAAAACTCCCACAAACATGATTGATGATAACAAACATTTAGTTCAATCCTTATCATATTTCCATTGTTTCAGCTAAAAGGAAAATAGAAATTATGAAAATCCATGATGGAAGACAATTGATTTCATATAAAACCAATAACACCACCCTCCAAGGTGATGAGATCAAGGGAAAAAATATGTTATCCTTAAAAAAGTGGTTTATAAAGATAATGATGTGGTGATAGGTATAATAATTGTTTATTAAATAATATAAAACATACTATTTTATCCTTGTTTTCAAATCTTTCATATCATTCATGTTTAGTATAACTATTCATACATCACAAAAAAAATGTGGTCAAATTTTCCCTAAAAACTACTAATATGGCAATTTATGGGTCCCAAGCACCTATATCCTACCCTATTTGTATATAAGGGATGAATCTCTATGTAGATCATGTCTCGATTACATTGAATAATTTTATGTTTTACTAGTTCTGGGTAGGATTTCGTTGTATATAGATCACATCAACTTCTTAGAAAAGTAAATCACATTCCATATCAAAAATTATCCTATGATTACTTTACATGTGTGGGTGAGAGGATAAATATTATTTGGAAACTTCTATAGAGGCATAGATATAATTTACCTCTATGAATTGTTTTATATCACAAATTATTTTATCAAAGGAGTGGATATATTTTGAAGATACTTCCATTATAAGGTAATGTGGGGATGAATTCCCCAAATAGTTTCATGGTCATCCTCTTGATAAGGATATTGAGTTCCCCGATAAATCTATATTAGATTATCTATCGATATCCAAGATTATATATACAATTCAACCCAATAATATTGAATAATTGAAGTATAAATTATAATTACATTTGGATGTGGGTTTCACATGACAAAGAGTTTCACTATGAGGTGCAGTAGTTCTCTTTTTCAAAAATATGGAATGGTACTTGAATCTCTACAATGATTTTCATAAACACAAAAAAATCAATATCAATAACAAAAATTAATTTCCATATATTAATTAGTTAGTCAATAATTTAGGCAAATAAACACAATTATCTAAGGTGGATCAACGATTAGGATATAATATGTTATAAATAAATAATGTGGATTTTCATAATACCACCATAAATATAGGTTATGATCAACATATGTTCATAGTCATGCCATTGAGACTCGAAAATTTTCTAGAAATATTAATGGAATTAATGAATATAGTATTTATATATTACCTAAATGATTTTTTGATATTATTTATTTTCATCAAACTAATATATTCCAAACAGAAGAAAAAAATGAATAATTATGTAAAATTCATAAGATTCTAAGGAAAGAGAATTTATATGAAAAGTACATTAAATTTGAGTTTTGGATTGAGAAAGAGAAATTCAGGTAAATTTTAACACATGTATCTAGATATCGATGAATCGTTTGAATACTATGGTTATGGAGGATTAAACTAGACCATCATATATGATATATATATATATATATATCAATAGATTTATTTGATTATTTAGGTATTTTATTTTATTTTTTAGAAACATCTAATGATACTCAAACCTATTTACCATGCATACTCAGTAGAGAGTAAATAATGTTTGGATGGATAATCATTAATAGATATTCAAGAAGATGATTAGATTTTTAACCACTACACTCAAACTCACCATTTCTGCTAAGGAAAAAATGATTTTTTAACATGACTGATTCAAAAAAATAGTTCTTTGTATATGCACTCCTGATGAATGATTTTTTTTCATATTCCTCAATAATGATAATGTTTCAAGAGTATAATTATTCAATGTATGATCTTCAGTTGTCCATAGTAATTTTCATATTGAAAATATGGTTCAATTGCCTATATGGAGATAAGAAAGATATATATAGAGAGAAGATGATCATAAAATATATATTACCATCGAATGAGATCATCATCTTCCAATAAAGGTCGATAAATATGATTATTGTTTATGAACATTCATTCCAATACCATATAAAAAAGTAAGATAGAGTGGATTATAATAAAATTAGAAATTTTGTTGATTTTTTTTAAATGATCAGTGATAACGATTCAACTATTATATAAATAGAAATTATTAACATCGAAATCATGATGAAATAAATATAATTCTACCATTATCAAATTATTTCTTATTAATATCTACTTGAGTTGATTATGAAATATAAAAAGGATTATATGGATAAATAATAGAATATGAATTATATAATGGAAAACCCAATAAGATAATATTTGATGATGATGGAGTTGTTTGATTTGGGAAATGGATATGTTTACCCTCTAAACCATTGTTGAAGATAGAGAAACAAAATGATGCTCACAAATATACTTTCCCCATCCACCTAGGTATAAGTAATTTGAATGGAGTTATTAGAGATAACTATTGGTTGTAAATATAAATAAGGAGATTTTGAAATGTACATCGAGTTTCATAGTGTGTTAGTATGTGATTGTATAATGGGAAAAATTACAAAAGGATGGTACAACTATGTCTCATATATATATAGAAATGAGAAAGAATCACTCTGTATTTTTTCGCAGGTCCTTAAAAACCTTGAATGGAATATTAATATATCGGAAGTGATGGATCATCTTACGAAAACTATTCACTTAATTTCTAATCAAGAGGAATTATCACTCGATCGTCTTTCAAATATATAAATTATTTAACCGGTGAGGCTTTATAGTGAACCACTATCATTTATTTCATATTTTTATTTGAGGTTCACCTCACTATTTTGGAAGAGAATTCAACATGATATAAAAATAAAATTCCACATAGGCTTTTCCTATCATCCATAGAATATTTACCAATTTGAGTGGTATATCCAGACCCTTGTGGATATGATGTGATCATTATCACTATACATCAAGGGGTTTGGTACGAACATCAATCTCTAGTTGAGTTCTCTTTCAACTATAGTATCCACTATAGAATCCAAATGGCTCTATATGAACCCTTAAATGGGATGAGATATAAAACAACTTATTGTATATATGAAGTAGAAATTTGAATGTATTTTTAACCTGATATGGTTTATGAAATTGTATTTTAGTTCATGACAATCCAATAGCACATCAAATAATCACATATTAAAAATAATATAGGTACTGATAACCAATGAAAATACCTAGAGTTTTATGTTTCGAATAATGTGTTACTCTTTATATCTCAATTTAATTTATTTATGATATTTTGGAATAAAGTATAGATATTTTTATGATACATTATCACAAATGAGATCATTGATCACATTAGAGCTGTGGAATATTGAATAACACTCCCTCCAAACCCAACAAAAGAACATTATTTTTCCACGTATTACTCTTGAGTAAGTACATAACAAGCACCTCATGAGTAATAAATCTATAGGTGCACATGTTGAGGATGATATATTTAATGAGGATCATCGGTTGAAGATCTTTGACCACAAAGATAAAGTTCTGTGTTATATTATATATGACTTTGCCAATGTACTTTATATATCTCACATGTAGAAATAAAAAATGATAGAACCTTAAGAGGACATGAAACATAGGTACTATAATCCATTTTCACCTTATTATATGTACATAAATTTCAATATTGATAATTTTTATGGGAGGGATAATTTAACATCCTTAGATTCAATTCTTTATATTTCCCATTAAATAATTAGGAGTGAGATATATTTCTTTGCACAAACTATAATGAATACCATGATATGTTAGTAAATTAAATTAAATACCTTTAAAACTTGATTAGGTTGACATATAATATATCTATATGTGATATGAATTATTGAAAATCATTAAATTGGAAAACTAGTATGGAATAATATTAGAAACACATAACATTTAAGAAGTTGATTTTCTTAAATAAATTTTGTTTATCATTATATTTTTATTTTTTAATAAATTTATTATATCTAATTTTTTGGAAATATAATTAGATACAATTAGTACTATTTTTAAATTTATAATAGGAAAATTTTCATAGTTTGAATTTTAATCATTATATGAGAATATGTGTTTTTATTTAAAAATGCGGTTTTTGTGAAAATTGAAATTTTATTTTATTTAATAATATATAAGAATGATTTATAAGATTAATAACCTTTAACTGGTCAAATATAATATTAAATAATATCATTAATCATTTTAAAATATTGTTTTAAATCAAATACCTCATGGACAATTGTTTTATAAATATAGTAAAATGATGCGTCAATAAAAACTTGTTTTTTGTAATTTATATTAATTAATAAATATTTTTTAAAACATGGTTACAATTTATTTCATTTTCACATAGAAATAATATTATTTATTATAGTTATATTTTGTTTATAAAAATTATTATTAATAATAATTTGAACACACACATAATTTTTATGCTTAAGAACACGATTTGCAAAAAAAATCCTTTTTAAATTTTAAGCATGTTTATATTATAAATAACTTTCAATAATCATATTAACATTATTTGACAATATTAATATCATATATATAATTATAATACTCAATTTAAGAACTAATATCAATATTATATCATAACATTTTGATTAATTATAATGGGTGAAAGTATAAGTTACCTTGGAAAAATGTACACATTGAAAAAATGAAAAAAGAAAAGTTAAACCCCTAAACCACTCAAATGAGTAAAAATATTTAGTGGAATCGGTAGATTTGACGACATATAATGGATAAATATTTTTATTTTTTATGTAAAATGGTGTTTTACCATGAATATTGAAAAGAAATATTGTAAAAAGTAAATGTGTTTCACAAATTACACTTTTCTTCACTTTTGAAAGGGAACACACCTGCCAATTTGAGGTACAAAAATTACATTAGCCTAAAATCCAAAATTGTTCCTTATTAACCCATATATAATCAATCCCCATTGAAATATAAATTTTTTATTCAATTTTTAGCTTATGTGTTTGATTTCCAAGGGTTATTCCAAAGAAAGTCTAAGTCCTCGATGTGATGGTTTCTTATTCATCGTCATTATTTTGGAATTTGTTATAAATATATACCCTAACTAAATTAATAAAATATATTAGAAATCATTTATATACTAATGTTTCATTATATTAATATAAATACTATTATTCATCACCATTCATCCACTACGAAAAACAAAACCATCGATCGTGTGTTGGTGCGGACTACCGTCTCCCTGAAGCATCACAATATTTTTAGTCACCACCTTTCACGACCATTTCCTTGGATGGAAATGATAAATAAATATTTTTATTATGCCTCAATTATAAATCATAAAAAATTATTCATTTTTTCAATCACCCATCCATTTTATTCAAAACTAAAATGTTGATTATGTGCACGTGTGGACAACTAATTCCACATTAATTTCATGCATTGTTTTATATCATCACAAAAAATGGATGTATTAAACCAATTTTTAATATATAAAATAATACATATATATATATATATTATATTTTCTAGATGATTTTTATTGTTTTAAATATAAACTAAACCATAGACAACATGTTATTATAATCAATTAATAATCCAAAAAACCACCTCAGGTAAATGAAAGGGTCAAAAAATATTTAATAAATAAAGAAATAATGATAATATATAGACACATTGAAAGTAATTATAGATGAATAAGTTTATTATTAATGTTTTTAATAAACTTTATTTTACTATTCCGGGAGATAATCACACTCTCAGAATGAATCATAACCCAATGTAAGATATATTCAATTCTACCCAAATTATTTCTGTGTTATTTATTTTCCTACATTTTATTTAATATTAATGTCATTTACTAATTCAAATTTTTTCATATAATTACCTCAAATATATATATAATTTTATATAAATCCCTTCATTTTTTGTTATAAATTCATTGAATTTCGTTTAAAACACCAACTTTTAGGTAAACCGTGTTTAAAGTGACTTCCAATATTCTTATTTCACACCAACCATCTCCTCATTAAATGTTTCAAACCAATAATTTATTTTAAAAATAATGTTTATTTTTTATATAACCATCTAGGTTCAGCTATCATTTTCATGTAAATTTAAGATCTCTCTACCTCCAAAAGATCCTTTTTTATTTTGATAACTATAAACAACGTGCTTTTTTTATTATGTCTTTTATATACCTTCTAATAGATTTTAGACCCTAGGACTCCATGATCAATAATTGTATTCCTTTTATATATGAATATCCATTTAAATTTATTTAATTCTTCTCTTAGAAATATTTATTTTTTATCTTTCAGGTATTACAACAGTTACGATCGTGAAACCAAGTTATTTCTCATTGGTTTTTTACTAGGATTATATCTTATGTATGGTTTTCATTATTCTATGACATGAATATGTTAGATATTCATCATATAATATTTTGGAATATAATTTTACAACACTATAATTAATGTTTCAGTTTTTCTATGTAATGATATATCATAGTGAGTGGGAAGTGATCCTATCCAATGTTAAATTCTATTTCTAAAACCTATTTTATGATTGTGCTTCAATTTTCTTCATTATCATAATGGATTTATTTTCTTGGAAGATATTTTTTCACAAACGACAATCTATGTTCTCTTATAAAATATTCTTCATGTGTGATTGATTTTTTTATATCAACTATTTATATTCTCTATGTTTATTTTAGTGATACAATCTTGAAATATTGTGAACCCAATTTTCCATTCTCTTTATTATTAATGTTGGGATGACTTATTTTCTCAAATGGATCAATATGAATTGATTATTGATATGTGGAGTCCTATATCTCAATGAAATTAGTTGGTTAATGTTTTATATATCATGATATAAAACATGAACCACATAATGTAATATTCCTAGAAATAAAACACTAGTAGTTATCATACACTAGACATTAACGGGCCTCAAGTTATGATGCTTGAGTCATAATGGGTAAGAAATAATGTATAATCCAACATGTATTGGGTAATAATATTTATAAACCCGAAATACATGTTAAGGATTTTATCTGACTTTGTTTTTTTCATGCACTCTTATTCTATTTTTCAATGTCATTAATTTATATCTCCATAATTATACCCCATTTGTCATGTTTAATGTCTCAAAATTTCACATTTTTTTCCATGGTACATGTTTTATCTTATGATATTATATTTATTTTAATCATAGATTATAGAAATATATTATTTCTAAATTTTACATTATATAATATATTTCTCCCATGCACCTATTTTATGACATTATAATTCATAAAACCATGACAACATATTGATGAAAAATTCCCTTATAGTGAATTTAAGCTCACCCCTTATATTTTAATTCCCATGGTTTTGAGGATGAGTCTATCATATGATAAATCTACAATGGAGTATATATTGGCGCAATTACTTATGGATGTTCACCAGTTTTCCAAAATAATTCACTTATGTTGCATGTCCTCAATGATACTAAAACATTTGTTCTTTAGATAGTGTGATTAATAGTGAGATCCAATGATTATCTTATAAAAAATTTATAAAATAATGATATATTCAGATTGGGATTATATGATTTATATTATATAAGAATTCAGTTATTGTTCTTGATTACATTAATTATTTTTATATATTATTATTAGAGAGATTTAGTAATTGGCCAAAGGATATGTTTTAACATCGGAAAATATCTTAGTATTTAGCTAAATTAATTTTTTTTAATTTATGAAAAATTATATTTTTTTATATTATATAAATAATATTATTTTTGGAATTGATGTACCATAATTTAATCAACCCAGAAAAGGATACTATAGTATTAACTCAATCGTTATCTTAGTGCATGATGAGTGGGCATATTATTTCACACCTAGTCCGAAACTCTCAAGGGATATTCTTTTATTAATCTAATACTATTTACAAAAAAAATAATGGATTTAAATATATTGAAATTAAATAATGTAATAAATATAACAAACTAATAAGAAAATGACCATAGATAACCTATGTTGAACTGAATGAGTTTTATGTTTAGTTAATTATATCATAGATAAACTGAAAGTATCAAAGGTTGAAATGAAGGAATCATTAGAGAACACATATATGGATTGGGTTTTTAATTTCATAAAATCATTTAATATGATTTTATTAACTATTACAATAACTTTTGTTATCATATTATTTGGTTGTAAATTAGATCATGGAAATTAACCTGGGAAATGTATGTCTCCATGAACTCCTAAGGAAACATATTTGGGATACATATTATCCTAGAATTTTTACGGATAATAATGTAGATATCTTAATACAAGATGAAACATGATTTTATTATGGATCCTATTACTTATTACTTTGGGGAACTATAAATAAAATTTATAGGATCCTATTTATTTAATGGAGGGATTGTAATTCCCTATGATTTTGGAATATTTATGTATATATATTTTTCTCTAAATAAATAGAAATATTGATATTTTTCTCAATTCACAACCATAAAATAGAACGAAGACTGAAATCTCTATTATAATGAAAATTTAATATTATTAAATACTATAGTAAAGAAAAAAATATTTCAATCAATTAGAGAAATTAGAAAAAATATGATTCAAAAATATTAATGATTTAAAAGGAATTTTTTAATAAAAGTTATTTTCTTTTTATATATTGATTAATCATTTATAAGATAAATTTTTAAATTTCAGTACATTAACTTTTAAATGCGAATTTCATTTCTAAATTTCATATTTCAAAATAATCTAATGCTAAGTTTTTATGATTCATAAAAAAAATAGATTTTTATGATTCATAAAAAAATAGATTTTTATGTGAATAATAAAAATATAATTTTTTCTAGTACCATCACTTTTATTAAGTTATCATAACACAGTAATGACTTAAAATTAATTGAATTATTTTTTCTACAGTAACACATTTTTATAAAAAATTTAATCATTTCAAAAATCTATGTTCAATTTATAATATGAATGTTTAACTTTTTTGGAAACATAAATACTAATTTAATGTAAATATAATTTTTATTCACGTATATAAAGATTATTTTTTATAAAATAAATAAAATAAATATAAAAATCATTATTTCTAAATTTAGATAAAAACTCTTATTATATATAATATTTTTAATTTTATGTTTCACATAAAAGTATGATCACTGAGTTCAAATATAATCACCATGATATTGGTGAAGGGGTTATTTTTAAAGAAATGATCAATTAACATTGTATAAAATTTATATAATAAATAAAAATTATATATTTCATATAAAGACTAAAATATTATTATGAACATGTATAAATATATTTTTCATGTTTTTTAATTTCAAAATAATGTTTTATAATATTAATATCCCTTAAAGGTGAAAACAATAATTTTCAACAAAATAATATTTATGTATATTATTTTTTATAAGTTAAAAAATATCATTATCTCATATATATATTTAATTATATTATATAGTGATTTAATTTAAGTTCATGAACACATGTTTGGTAATATGGTTTACTTTATATTTTTATTGATATATAAAATTGTAGGGTAAAAACTAGTTATCAAGATAAAAAGATAAAATATAAAATGTAAAAAAAGAGGTATAATACTTGAATCATCTTTAAAACGTGTTTTAATAAGTGTTTTATAGGATTTATCAACATTAAATTACATGAAATTAAATTATTTCTCATTTATGGAGCAATTGATGTTTGGATATTTTCATTCCATTATTGAAAAATATTGGGTATTCCCAAAAGATCCATTTTATTTTCGTATAGAATGGAACCACTTTCAAAACATATTTCCATGAATATACATTGATATTTCATCATGGAAATATTATATTTTTATCCACTTATAAACCTATTCTTATTTTATAATACCCTGGTGTCTTTTAGTTATCTTAAGACCTTCATTTCCAACAATACAACCAATAGAAAATTTGTTGTCCCAACATGAGTATTAGTTAATCAATAAATATTTCTTCAAAATATTTCTCTTCAAAACCTACCAGAACAATAGTAATATAACAATTGAAGTATCATTAGTATGTTAAATTATTATTAAATTAATGTAATAATGTAACAAAAATTACTCTTATATCCTAGAGACATTAGTCATGTTATTATATAGGCATAAATACAAGGGTTATAATAAATAATCCTCCAATGGGCCAAAGGCCTACATTTTATATAGATTTTTGATAATCCACCTTTCAAGGGGTGAGGTGGAACTTTTACAAGACTCGTAAGAAAATGTCTAACATGGACAATAGGCCAGAGAGGAATTCATTTCCAGTATGCATCAAACATTACATACAACCCAAACTAACTACTTGGAACTGCTCTTCCCCAGCATCTTCATTGTGAAATCATCTCTCCACCTTTGCATAGATGTTCGGCCAGGCTTTCATGTGCATGAACAGGCGTGTCCCAGTGGCAGGTTCCATACCCTCTAATTCTTGAAATCAATTTAGCTTCTGCTAGTGTAAAATACCCTTACTCCTCCTACTAAAGCTTATTCCTTGTAGGTTGTCTGGTTTGCATCTGCAATTAAGGTGTCAGAAAGGCCTTGTAGTGGCCCAAATGTCTTACTGACCTGAAAGCCTGGGTAGCCCGAATGCCTTAATGGACTCGGGGACAAAATCGATGGCCTAATGGCCCAAACGGGGGAATATTCATGGCTAATACAGTGCCAAACAATGCCTAATACAGTTCCCTCTACAGTACCTGATACAATGCCACAGAGTTCCTTCTCCAGTACTGCTATAGTACCAAGGAAATTTAGCCATCGGCTGGATTTTATTCTGGGATCCAGGATGCACTAATTAAGTCCTCACCAACTCGGATGAGGCTCATGTGATTTATAAAGAATATAAAACCATAAATATAGTATTTTTAGAGAACTAAATAAATAAATGAAACCCATTTTATATTATTATTAAAATATAAAACATAAAAAAATATAATGGTAACAATACATAATACTCAGTCAATGAATTCATCTTTATTTCATAAATAAAGGAATCTACATAAGGGTGATCTCAAATTCTCAGTAAGGTTATAGATACTAGAAGCTATAATGAGTATATAAGTCATACTAAATATGGAATGTTATATATCTAAAAACACATGACATTTAATCAATAACATCATAAAAAATTAATCCATGTACATTATTATCATAATATTGTCATGTATAATAATAACTAAATTCTCAGGGATGTAAATTCATAATATCTAACATCATGTTATTAGACATAATGATATATATACCATTAGTAACTTGATCCAAGACAACATAATATATTGGCAGTAATAGACTGAAAACCAATTTAATTTGGCCAACTAATTCGTCTAATGAGGCCTATTAAGGAATTAAGGGGTTATCAGAAACCGGTCCCCACCCATCAATTCATGTATAATGAATTCTTCATATTTTTAATATTATATTCAATTCAAAAACAATATTCCTTATTAATAAATAAATATATTTAATAGTGTATAGAATATCAATATTCACCCCAGTCTATCAAATAACATTCAATAAAAAACACTATCTCTCATAATGGTATATATTTTAGTAAATACTAATATTCATGATACAAGCAATATGGATATTTAATGGAAATTTAATTTCCAATAATCATTGGATTTTTTAATTATTCAAGAGAAAATTGATTCCAACAAAATTAATGAGAGATACGATAAGACTATTTATTCATTGGAAATATAGTTTATGTAATAAAATCATCTATTTTGGAGAAATGAAGAAAATTCAACTGTTAACTTAAACTAAAATTTCATTTATTATTTTTCCTTTTAAAACCACGTAAAATGATTAGAAGAATAAATATACCATAAAATGGATATGGCAGCTAGAAAAACTATTAACATCATCTTTTTTTAAAAACAATCCTTTTGACTTTTTGTAAGGCAATCTAAAAAAATGACCATTTCAGAAATAATTGGAAATAAATATTCAATAACTTTTAGAATATTCAAGGACAATATAAAATTTCTTTAATAAATCACATTAGTTCTCAAAAATACTTTTTTAAAAGTATTTGGAAAATTTTTTATATGAAATAAAAAATATACATGATTAACAAATGAAATAAAATTTATATATATATTAAAATTTTCATTTATTGATTCAAGTTAAAAAGAGGGGAAATTTTTTAATAAAATATGTAAAACCATAAAATATCTATATGATAAAAAATATATTAGATCTAATGAAGGATAAATGACATGATTAGTTTAATGAAAGTATAATCAATCTCAAAAAAGGTAGATTATAAAATAAATTATTACTTTATTAGTTACTTTTAAATTGTAACCCCTTAAAACAATAAAGAAGAAATGAAAAATTATTTACCATTAATAAATAAGTATTAATATTTAATATATAAAATGGGTATCAAAAAATCCACAAAAAAGTGAATATTTTCATAATAAAAAATATGTCTTAATAGAACGAAAATAGAGACAAAATACCTTACCTTAAACATCCCACTAGTTAAACATGATTTTCCATCCTATAGAATTGTTTTAAAAATGATTTTAATTTTTACCAATACCATATTAATATTTAAAAGATCATATATGGTACTATTATATCGTCTTATCACACATTCTGTAATATAATTTACTATTAGCATTGTTGCAGGTGTAAATGGAAAAATTATCTCATTAATTTTTTATCCTCAAATTTCATATTATTATATATAGAATATAGTTCCACAATATCTAGAATAATATTGATGTTTTAAATATCATATTTAATCATTATAATTGTTTTAAATCATGACATAAAATATACATGGAAATTGAAATGCTTCACTTTTTTGATATGGTGGGCCATAAATTCACACAATCAATGTTATCATTTATTTAATGGGTGATACGGTAAGGATTTGGATGATATATTAAATTTATAGAATAAATTTTATTAGATATTTATTATGTATAATCATTATATCCATAATTATGAATGTATATGTGATTCAGTGATGGATAAAAATTTTCATCAGTTCGTGAGTTCGTTGTCCACCATACACAAGAGTGATTGTAATATTTTACATTTTTTGTAGAAGGATATTGATATATAT
This sequence comes from Viscum album, assembly GCA_963277665.1. Classification (NCBI taxonomy): domain Eukaryota; kingdom Viridiplantae; phylum Streptophyta; class Magnoliopsida; order Santalales; family Viscaceae; genus Viscum; species Viscum album. The sequence goes on from OY728159.1 coordinate 34,447,640, forward strand.
AATATCATCAATATAATAAAAAAAATTATTATGCAGATACTGTTCTTATAATAATTTTAATTTTTAAGGCATATGTAATGGTGGTAAAATAAGAATTAAATTCTTATAAAGATAACTATATTCGCTTTGAAGAAGATCCATTCGATCTATTCTAAATGACCCTATGATTTGAATTTTGTGAAGTAATTCACCTAAATAATATGAATATGGATTTTCAGGATTTATTTTTATTAGGTTTTTGTTGGGTAAAATTTCTTGATAGGTGTGGGGTGGGGTAGGAATTTTTCTTTTAAAATTTAGATTTTTGGAAAACTTGTAATATTTCAATGTTTTTCTATAATGTCATATAACATTCTTGAAAATATTGTTAAAAATGTATTATATTAGAATTGTAAAATTATAAGGTAAAAAAATGACCAAAAAATTCGTTTTATATATTTTTTATGTCATTTTGGATCGTATCATTATATATTAAACCCATTAAACCTATTTTACCCTTGGAAGTGGAAATTAGTTTTTACTATTTTTACTCTTCATTATGAAAAAATAAGTAGAAATTATAATGTAATGTAAATTATTCTGATTAATAATATTGAATCCATTATATCACATTCAATTCATATAAGTTAAATAGTTTAATTTAATAATAATCTCAAAACACATGTCGAAAAATGATTTATTTTTAAAAGAGTTTTCAAGCATAAAATGATCATTTATTAATAATATAACTTTTAATAATCATTAGTCAGATTTAAATTAATATATATTGTTATTATATATAATTTAAATCAAAATAAAAAAAATATTATTTTAATTAATTAAAATTTATAGATATTATGACTTCTCAAACAGAAAATGTTTACTGAAAAATATTTGTTTTTTGAAAAATATCCCCATTTACCTCTAAAAGAAATTATCATTATTTTTTATTAATTTTACTATTAATAAAATACTAATTATTCATATTGTATCATAATATTATATATAAATGGTAAAATAGTTAAAATGTACATTTTAATTAATTATAAAAGATTATTTCTATTAGAGGTATTCAAAAAATCATTATAGCATTATTTTGACAGAGAATATTCAAAATCGATATTGACCCTATAATTTTGTAAATTTTGTTCCATGATATATTATAATTTTTATTTTATTAACGTTTTATTAAAATATAATTTTCAATTACTATAATTGAAGGTATTTTTTTACAATAATGCATTATTGATTCTTTCTGTTCCACTTGGGAAAACAAAAGAACACCAATCATGAATTTGTTAGGACTACATCCTCTATCAAAAGAGATATTACATTTTTCATCATAAGAAAAATGAATGGTTTTGATGAAAATATTTATTAATAATTATAGTACTATATAATTTTTTTATTTATTTCAAAATACAATTTATTATATACCCTCGTCCCCAATCATTTATTAAGAAATTATGACGTTAACTGAGTGTAAACCCAGACAACCACCACCAAAAATTGTCCTTTTTTATATTAAATTTAATAAATTATAAATACCACATAAAATATACATCAAAAATAAAATCATCAAAATAAAATCATTATTAATATGTTATAATGCTATTATACACTCTCTTAAAAAACTCACCTTTCTTTATCTCGGGTGAACCACCTACATGAATGATGGTATAAAACTCTATCATAGAAAATAATGAGAACAAAAATACATATATTATTATAATTAAATATGAACATTATTATTTTTATTGTTGTATAATGGTTATATTAATTTTTTATTTTATTATTAAAATATGATCTTCAATAGGTAAAATTGGCCAAATATGTCTATAGTAGTTTAATTTTCATTGACCAAAACTAGGAAAAAGATAAAATAATATAAGAGATTTCTAAATAAATAGACGTTATATATTAAAATAAATTAAAATATATTGTATTTATGAAATTAGTATTAAATAATTGGTATCAACATTTTCATTATAAATATTACGCAAAAAAAATAGAATGACTAATATATGATGATGAAAAAACAATAACTAGGTAGTAATTGTTTAAAAATGATTAATATTTAATAATATAAAATTTTATCGATGTGGATAGAGTTATTAAATAGGTGATTAATGTAGTATTTTTAGAAATAAGGATATTTTTTCATCCACCATGCATGAAAATAGAATATGGGTTTCTTTCCCTCATTTTCAAAACCATGTGGCGTGTTTCATATTACACACCATCATTTATTTTTTAGGATGTATTAAATAACCTATTTCATTCAAGAATACTGAATTTAATTTTTTCATGATATTTAATTTTCAATTTTATTTTAACCATATTATATTCATATAAACATTACCATATGTTTTTTTTTTAAAAAATTCATTTTCTATTCATTGAGATTTGATTATAATTCATTAGAATATTTTAAATAGTTTGGGATTATTATAATTTTTTAATTACTGTTTAGTTACTAATTACATAATAATATTTTCAATTTATACAACATAATACCATTTATTACTGATTCATGATTCAATAATTATGTGTTGGTAAGGTATTTGGTTAACCTATATTTATTTTATTTGAGAGAAAATATAATCATTTGATCTTCCCTATTATATGTTTGATAATTTATTCTATATTCCATTTAATAATATATTTCAACATTTATCTATGGTAAAAATGATATTTTTAACTAAAATATTTTTCCCATGGAATTTTATTTTCATATAGGTGCATCATTTTTGGGATAAAAAATAATATCTCCACTAAAGAAGGGGGTTCATCTATTTCCAAAATCATTATATTAAATTATGTTGTTTGTTGTTGTTTTGAAATTGAAATATGTCATTACTCATGTGACCTTCCAATTTTCAATTACCTTCTTCAAAAAGTAAATTTCATTGTATCTTTTTATAATATGGGGTTTCAACTATTGTATTTAAAATATTAAAATGTGTTTTTCCCTTTAAAAATGAAAATTATTTATCTTCCACTTCACACTCTCTTTGTAAATATTTTATGCCTCTTCAAATATCTAATATGGAATATTCTATTTAAAAATAAAATGTTTTTAAATTGTTTTCTCAAAATCATTTTGAAATTTTTATTTTTTATTCACTGATCCATAATTGAATGTTTTTTTAATCTAAATGATTTCAAAACAAAATCACTTCACCTTTATAAAATTTACTTTTCAATGGGAAAAAACATAATATTTTATTCCAAAGATAAATAGATATTGAAAATATTTTTTTTTGATTTTTAATATATTATTCTCTTTACGATGAATGGATTTTTTCATTTGATGTTATTTTTCTGGGACTAGCTCATAAATATTTTTATGAAATACTCCTTTTGGGTGATTAAATTATGGGTATCAACTATTTACATTATTTCGGTCAATTATTTTGAACCATAGAAATATATTATGACACCCATTTTCCTTTTCTTGTAATATTTATATCATAATTCATAAAATTTTCAATTGGAGGAAATACATATAGGTAATTTATGAGTGAAGTCTTATATAACGATATAATGCATTGGTTATGGATTTATATCCAATGTGAAAAAAATGGATTGGTTGTTTTGATACTTGAGTCAACAATGGATTGTTAGTTATACTAATCAAGTAAACAATGTTCCACAAATTGTGAGTTTCGTGCAACTAATTGAATTTGAGTTATGATACATGAGTCACTAGTGGGATTTCAGTTATAATCATTGAGTAATATGGGTCAAATGAAGTAATTTTGATCCATTATGTAATGGTTCATACAACATTGATACCCAAACCACTAGAACATGAATCCTGAAGGCATTAAATGATTATTAATTTTTAAATCCCCATTTTTTTAACTAGGCTAAGGGTTAAATATTACTTGAACTATATGACCAAGGAATAAGGCACCAGAATAACATGAATTCCCAAATACGAGACACACAAATAAACCCATACTCTAGGAAATAGACTATTTTAATAACCAAATTTCTCTACCACCCATCTTTTATCAGCTAGAATTTCCCATTGTAGAACTCTATGATGCTTCGTAATGATGGTGGGAACAATACACTCCAATCACTATTAATATAATTATTTTTTACGGTGGATGCTTTATTCTATAATATATCTGCCTTTGGTGTTTTCACTATAACTCTTCTCAAAATAACACCAACATGACATCTCCTGCACTAAAATGGATGATCGATTCCGTACATTATTATTTTACAAGGACATGCATTCCATTATATATCCCACTTCCATTGGTCCCACTGATCCATTCCATCACCATCGTGATTGTGTTTTTTCCATAGATTATTATTATATTTTTTATATATTTAGGTCACATTCATATAATTTAACTTCTTGTATCATATTTTTTTCATCATGTTTCAAGACACATATTGAATGGTATATGCTATATATTTTAGATTATATTTATTAATTGAATGGATTATGAAAAAATATTTTTTATTTTCATTATTTTTATAATATATTCTACTTATTATCATGTTTTATCACATTATTTTGTTATATCCCTTGCTGACTTTTGGATACATTTTTCCCTTATTGAGAATATGGGAACACCCAATTCTCATGTTTCAATTCCCTAGATATGTTAATGAATATTACATACTTGATTTATAAAAGGGATCTTTGTGTGGTTTGGTTATAGATAAATATTGATAGGTTCTATAAAATAAGTCAATGATATAGATAATCCCAAAAAAATTCAACATTGCAGTCATAGGATTGCATGATTAACTGTTTTATATAATTATTTACTTATGTAAATGATGTTAATTAACATATGTTTACACTATATCAATATAATTATTATCAAATTATTTTTTAGTTATTTTTTATGGTTTCAATAGTTATTTTGGGTGTTGGAATTAAATAAAATTAATAAAACCCCCAAGGATATATCTATGGTATATGTTCATTCATAAGATAACATCTTTTTGTTTTGGAGATGTAAATACGGTGCGATTTCCATGAAAGTACATCAATTATTTGATACTACAACATAGTTGAATTTTGGGAAAAAGTTAAACTAGTGTTAATTATCGTGTAAACGTTTGGTTCAATATTAAATCATTCTCCACTATTGTGCATGATGACTAGGCCTTAGATTGCACACCTGGATATAAACAATAATGTGACATTCTTTGCATAATTAACATATATTTACAAAAAAATATGAAGGATATAAATTTATTTTAATTCAAAGATGAGTTAGGATATACAACATAATTAGAAAATATACATATATTACCAATAATAAACTGATTGAGTTTAGAGTTGTCTCATTAATATCATAGTTGAACCATAGGTATCAAAGGTTGAAATGATGGTTTTTTAGAGAGGACATCTTAGGATATAGTTTTCCATAAACATGTCATCATTTACTCTTATTTGATTTGAAATTTCCAAAATAACATTGGTTTTAATACGTGGTTGGATATAGGATCATAAAAATGATGTTTTGAAATGTATACCCCAATAACTCCTAAAAAATCATATTGGAAATAAATGTTTTCCTAATGATTACAAGGATAGTAATGTGTATATTTCATTTGAAGATATATCCTAATTTTATTATGGATATCATAGTTTATTTATTTATTAAATGATATTTAAAATAATGAGTTTCTAATCTATTTAAGTGGTCATATATTTCCATGATTTTTTGGAATATATATATATATATATATTAATACTATAATTGTCATATTTTCCATAGAAAACATCAATCTTGTACTCCCCACAACATATTGATCATTTTTTAAATCATATAATAACAAAACCTCTAGTAAGAAAAATATATTTTAATTAATTTGAATTTTACTACACAATATGATTATGAACACTAAATATCACAATAATACATTTTCCAATATATGAGATGTTACATTATAAATGTTTATTTTTCATTTAAAATAAAAAATTATAAATAATGTAATTTTAAATTTAATGATAAACTATATTTTGAATCAAAGATATCATCATTTTCATATTATTAATTTCTCAAATTTTTCAAAATTATTTGATTTTTTGGTGAATTTTAAAAAAAATATTATTTCTCTACTACCTCAACTTTTATGAAATTAACATAAAATGAAATATCCCATGAATATACTAGTGATAATTTATGAAAAAAAATTGAACATTCATTTACGTGCTGGTTTAAATTTTTAATAGATACCGATAATAGAATTTTGAAGGTGTGAATGCCTCAATCAGTAGTTTTATATATGGAATAAGGACTGAGTGGTTCCTTAAGTGTATAGGAAACCCTTAAAAGATAATTGTGAATTTATAAGAGTTTTGGATAATTTTTTCCAAGGATAATGGTTTGAGCACACATTTTTGGTGAAATCATGTGACACTATGATGATCAAAAAACATTATTTTCATTTTTATAATAGCTTGGTTAGATGGTAAAGTTTGTCCATGGTTAAATTAAAACAATATGAAATTTTAGTTTAAACTATGTGAGGGTTTTAGATGTTATAGAAACACCACATTGTTGGTTCATTATTTATAAAATCACACAGATATTCTATGAATGTTTTTGAGTGTAATGGTATTGCAAACCATATGGTGTGTTGAAGGTTTGGAAAACCATGCGACCAAACTATATTGTTCATTAAAGGGGTAACATTCCCATTTTATCCCCCATTATTTTATTGTCAAGCCTTCTCTTCTCTATTTTTATTCTCTCATGCGATACAACACTCGTACTCATTCAATATCAAATCTCATCAATAACAGGGGGTGTTTTCTTTGGATAACATGTTGTAAAAATATCACGCCCCTCCCTACAATGATATCCCTCTGGGAAGGGAAATGAATAAATTGAAATATTTATCATTGATTCCCTCCTTAAGTAGGCCTCATGTTGGAAACTAGCACCAATGGTATAAAGATCACACAATGTGGCACAAATTACCTTTTATAAGCAAACAATATCGAAATATAAGATTAATGAGCCATAAAAAACTCCATGACATATAATTTCCAAGCATACCAAAATGCATGTATAATTCAAAATATATATATATTAAAGTTGAAATATTAAATCCAAAAATAATAAAACCTATGGAAGTGATACAACAACGGCTCCAAAGTCCAGAACAAGAATTCTCCAGCACAGTCCACAAAGTCCTCATGGAATCCTAAAAAAAATTATATACGTAGGGTGAGCATACGGGTATACTCAGTAAGAAAACCAAAGTCTGTCACACACATGTGAAAATGGAAATACTAATGAACATGTGTTAAAATAGTAGAATAAAAAATCACCTAAGAAGATATACTATCCACCCCAACATCACCAAGGGATGCTCACTAAAAAATGCATTTCAGGTAATATAATATACTACACATCAATGATAGGGTAACCCTTGTCAATTTCGCATTCATTATAAGCTCTCACACCCCAATTGAAATTGTCTTGGTGGTACCACCACTCTCAAATATACAAAATCATAACCCACCCGCACACACCTAGGATGCACAATGACATTAGGACCAAAGACACCAGGGATACATACCTCATCGCATCCCTCCCACAGACACATGTGCCACATGCCACAAGCCACATCACATCCTCCTCACAAACACCTAGTCCACATGCCACATCACATCCCACCCATAAACACATGGGCCACAAAACACATCTCATTTCTACTACACCTATTAAGGCATAAAAAATCTCATCCCAAAGACAACTGGGAAAGAAAACCTGACCCGCACTCACCTTGGCCTCACAAACCACAACCTTCCTGATGAATCAAGGGTTATCCCCACCTGAAAGAGAGAGTAAGGACGATAGGGTGAATGTCCATTCATCCACCCACCATGATGTTGGGATAGAAAACCTCCCCTTTGAAGAATGGGATTTTCGTCACAATGATCTCAACTATGGTCGGGTGCGTGTAGAAATAAGGAAAACATATAGTGTATATTCATATAAAGTTACATCACACAATCCCATCAAATGGGTTTATAATAAGAAATAACCATCTCAAAAAAAATTCACAATCACTATCACCTCTAAATGTATAATGATCCCCTACAAACCACAAACCACAATTAATATTCAATATTAATGCCATATTCCAAAGTATATTTTATATCTATAATTTTAAATTTATCAGCCACTTTGATTGTATAGTCATAATTCATTATAAAAACTATTTCATGTTATCTCACATTTCTAGTTGATTTTTTTATTTATAATCATTAGCCAATTTATCAACACATCCCATCATCAATTACCTCATTCAAAATTACCATTTGAAACTATTAACATATCATATTTATTCAATTAACACTAGGAAAGATATAATAAAAATACCCAAATAACATTAGCATAACACCATGTAAGAATAACAGAATCCATAAATCACATTATACATTTAATCCTCATTTTTATGCTTGAAATATTTCACAAATATCTAATAATCAAATATTAAAAACACATTGGTTTTTAAATTCTATCATGTTATCATTAATTAATTTGTTATTCACATTCCATAATCCATTTCAAATAAACTATTTTTCTAGATTCTTCCTAATAACATATACGTTATGTTAGTTCCATGCTTCCCACAAAACTACAAGTATTTTACATATATAGTAACTATCACAACAAAATTATCACCACACATGAACCTATAACTCTCTTACCATTAATCTCACATCATCACCTATTCACAATCATATCCCCTTTTTCATAAACCCACTAAATAACTTTACCTCACCCACCATCTCAACTCCACTACATCACTGCATAATAAAAACCATCATATCCCCACTACATCAATCATCTCATCCTCAAACCCCACATATCACAAAATATTTATATTCTATCTATCCTATCACTCGATCCAACCCACAACACAAAATTGTGTCTACAAAAATGTTACAACATATAACAAAGAAAAATTTACATTTAGATTTAGCATGGAATCTCTTATTAAATTTCATTTAATTTTGAGTGTTATCACAGAAACCATATTATCTGAAGTTATCAATTTTATTTTAATCGAATGTGCATGGTTACCCAATTATATATTAAGTGACTTCAATATCCACATAACATGAATGTATTCCATAATAAATAAAATAATGGATAAAAATGTACCCCCAAAATCCATGATTTGCAGTGGGTATTTAGAAAATACAATTCACTATAAGAATAAATAATATTAACAGAAAGAGAATATGTCATGTTTATCCAAACCTAGTATATTGATCACAAACACGTTCAATTATCATTATTTATTTTAGATTCCACTATCTTCAAAATAAATCATTTTCTATCCCACCATGCATGATAAACAATATGAAATAAATGAAAGAAAGTATACTTGGAAGAATGTTGATTGACATAGCATTTTTTTAGGCTTGCTGCACTAACACAGGGGTTCGTACATGAGGAAATGGATTCAGGGGGGACTCGAACAAAGTACAACACCATGATCCAGGAATCCTACAGGATGTAGGATTTGGTACATACCACATCAGGAGATGTAAAGACCAATGTATGTTCAGATGGATCTTCCCTTTGGGAAAACTATATCTTGAACATTATGGATTAAATATAATTTAGAATTAAATTAATGGTGGATCTAAATAAACCACTCGATTAGACAATTTAAAAGCCAATGGATTTTTAGAAAATTAATGGTATAATTTATAACCCTTAAATAGATTCAAACAACTAAAATATGGAATTAAAATCATTTTATGTCAGAAGGGACATCAAAAAGGAAAAACTGGAAAAATATGGATAATTTAGAAAACTTGGAAAATTATTGAAGTGAGTCATCACCACTAGAAGTAGAGTCACAAATAGAAGAGTCACCACCATTTAGTCACTGCTAGTTGCGTCACTACCAGTGATTCACCACTAGAGAGTCACCACCAGTCGAGTCACGACCAGTGAGTCACCATCATCGAGTCACCTCTAGATGATTCAACACTAGTGTGTCACCGCTAGATGAGTCACTTCCTAGATGATCTACAGAAAAGGTGAGACACCACTAGGGCACTGTACTTCTAGAATCATCTACCACCAGAAAAATATATTCCTAGAATGAGATACATGAAAAATGATCTACTATTAGAAAGGTGTAAATTTCTATAACTCTTGAAATATGTCACCGTTGGGATGAATCACATGTACTAAAAACACCGACTGACCCCAATAACCGCAAACACCATATTTCTTACAAATTAATGGACTATAAAGACTACCTTTTTACATTATTAATCTCTCAAACTATTATTTACCTTGATAATTAAAAACCATTATAGATGAGTATTCGAGAAAGTTCCCGACAACCATTCGTAGAGATAACTCACAAGGATCATGGTACACAAAAAACACTAAAAAAATAATATTGTTTCCATAAACACCCAAAACATCATAACATAATATATATACATGTTCATTGGAACAAGGTAATATTACCCTCCATGAAACCATGCCTCCCCATAACCTGAACCAATGGATTGGTTTGTCCATGAGAATAAAAAAAGAGGAAATAAAATGAATGGAGGTTCAACCAAACAATGAGATACCTCACATTTTCTCGAAATATTTAGAACACAATAACTAAAAGGGAAATTAAGTTTATTCTATAAAATAAATTAAATACAATCTCATGAGATAGATACCTATAAAATTAAAAAATTGACACATAGATAGGTTTTAGATGTCTTGAAAAAAATTCATATCAATTAAACAACCATTATAAAAAAAGGAAGGTAGAACATTCAAAATAAATTCATTTAATAACTTTGAATATAATGATTATATTTTAGATAATGGAAAAAAATTTCATACATTTTTAATTCAACAACATCACTTAGGCATTCCATTGAATGAATATATATACATGCATTTGTTTCATTTGTTAATATATAAAATTCAAATTAAAAATATTTGAAACATATCCTAATTGACATATCATTAAGAATGAAATTACAATGCTCGAGTAACAATTTATCAAAAACATAGAAAATCTATTTACAGCACATTATTTAAAAAAATTGGTGTAATTTGATAGGAAATATTTATTTCTTAAATTGATTAATTTCTTTACAGACATGTGTATCAACATTTTATTTTGATGTAATTTATGTTAGAAAACATACCTTTTAGATCCCTTTCATAAAGAAATTTGTAACAAAATTTAATAGGCTATAAAAACCTATTGGATTCAAAAGATATTTTTTTAAACTTTTTATTACCTGAAATTTATCAAAAATACTTTTTGGGAATGAAATATGAACACTTTTGTAAAACAACTTTTCTTCAAAATATTTCCCAATACCACTTACACAAATTTGAAGAGTTCATGCTTCCAAAAAATTTAATTTGTATTAATAACCAAACTCTATAATTCTTTCTACGAAGATAATATTAAAACAATTTAATATATAATTAAGAAAACATAAATTAAAAAATGGTACACATCTAAAATATTAAATTATTTGTAAACATACAATCTTTTCAAATATTAATCCTTTTCATTGTTTTTCATCAAATCATTAATTATCAGGAACATAAAGATGTATAATGTGCTAGGGGTTCAATATAAAAAATCTCAATTTTTCATAGTAGCATGTGATTACTTATAGGAGTTTTGAATATTATTCCTCAAACAACATGAAATCATAAATAAATATAGATATATATTACAAAAGAAAAAACGGGAACTAATCCTCCACACCATGATATTTGCTACTTTTGGTGGTACTGACACTTATGCATTTTTTTTAAAACACGTTGAAATATATTCAATCTTCATACTGTGAATGAGTTCCCCTGTATTCATATGTCTATGGTCATAACAAATTCCATCAATAAAATATCAAACATATAAAACCATACCAACAAGGTGGTATTCAAGCATTCTCATCTCTTATTTTATAAAAATATTTGGTCATAAGACATAAGTCCATCTTTATTGATTTTATTATTTCTAAAATGACTAGTTTATTTTATTATCACCATTAAGTGACTAAAATTTTTATGAGAGGTGAGGATTTCTGTTAATAAAAAAATATCACAGCACCACACAACAAAATATTTATCACCAAAATAAGTAACACATATCTTAAATACTACATATCACTACCATTGTACATCACAACAACCAAACGAAAAAAATATCCATTGAGAAGGATAAACTAATATTTTGTACAACCACATCACAAACCAACGTTACCATCCACACAAAACCATAATTTTTTTGTAAACACCTTTACCACCTCATCATCCACATTTCTTCAAAAAATATTGATCACCAATATTGTCTCACATAAATCCCCAAGAACATAAATCGTGGAATTCCCTCTCCCATGTCGAGATATTATCCTCTTTGGGCAGCAATGACTCACCCTCAAAGTTTTAATCAGATAAATTTATAATTCATCCCTATTATGGATAATAATTACCCCTATATGTATACATGATGGTTTTTAAACCACATGTCACACATAGAATCATAATAAGAACAATCACACATAACATAATCATATATTAGCTTCCATAATTGTTCAGAGGATTACATTATTTTATATTATTATGGGACATTGGCGATTTCAAAAAATTTAAAATTTCCCACGGGGGTTTGGTTCATTAGTCATATAGAAGAGATTAGAAAGTTAATACATGGTGAGTTTAAAAATGTAGTCAAATCAATGGTCTACTAAACTACAACAATCAAAACTCAAACAAGGTTTCCAAAAACAACTTTTTTCATAAAAAAATACCAACACATCAATGTAATGATAATAAGGCAATAAAAAACAACACTCTATAATGCCATGTTATTTTTAATGAAGCATCCTATATTTAATTTTAATAGAACTAAAACCCATCCATGTTAAAGACAAATCTGCACACAAGTTATATCACACATAAGGATTAATATGTAAAATAAGACATTATGGGTTCATATTATCATCAAGGTAATAATACAGTCACCTCATCTAAAAAATTTCATATTCTATGTTCTTGTGTTTGATTGAAAGATGAAAGTACATAAACTACATGTTGTCTTAATCATCAAAGAAAAACATGATTTTTACAACAACATTTGAACTATACATGTTGTATTACTATGTTTCTTGCTTCATCATGCTCATGGATAATATTATTTAATCACTTCATTTCTGAAATAAAAATTATTTCTGACATCAAGAATAAAATTTCATTAGTTTTATTAATAAATGTCATTTTTTACCATTCTTGGGATTTACATTATTTAATCATATCATATTTGAATAAAACATGAATATATAATGAAATAAGGGAAACATGATTCTATATACATATTTAAATGTAAAGTATTAAACATGAAACAAGTGTTTGTACATCATACTAAAATGTCCTTAGTTATCACACTAATGAGTTCAAACTTGTTCAGGCTGACCCTAAAAAACTACTCATAACATTACATGTTAAGTTAGGATATTTTACTACATAAAAATACTTATCAATTATTAAATATTAATTTTAATAAGTCATACATTTCTATGTCTCAAAAGATATCAGAAATCAATCTTATCAATTTCCAAAATTTAGAAATATATTTCACATGGATTATAACCCTAAAACATGGTTATCATATATGGTTATATTAATATTGTGTGACTGAAATCGAGGAAAAATAAGAACCATGTTATTATTTTCAAGGATTTAAAATTCCGAAAAATTATCACTAACTAAGATATAAATTTTCATAAATTTTAGATTTTAAACGTATAATGCCACATTTTACAAAAAATCAACAACACATTCATATGAAAAGCTATTGATGGAAATAAATACAAAACATTTTAACCCCCATGGAAACTAGAATACATATAATCTTTCTTCTATAACAATTACAAACATTTGGAAAACTAGATTGCATGTTATACATTTTTATCAAAGGAAAAAAATCCAATTTATTAATAATCATGTTATTATAGGAAATCAAGCAACATAACCAAACATTGAGAATGTTTCAAACAAACAATTCAAGCCAATAAACCATCAAATAGAACTTTCCACATACTTATAGGTATAATTGAACAAAAAATTAATTAATTTTATTATAAATGGAATCATGGGAAAATCATAGAACCACACATAAAATTTAATGATTCATTGAATTTATTTTATCATCACAAAATCTACCAATTTATAATAATAACCCTAGTCATTATGGGGCTTGTACCTCTCATAGGTATCTGCCCTGCAAGAAGTTCCGCCTAACATGGACATTGGATAGGCCCAATGTCTATCCATTTTATCATGGGAGCCATGAAATCCCATGTCCTAGCAGTTCTCCCTTCCATATGTCACACACCATAGTCAAATTACATTGTTTTCATACCATCCCATGAATTTCCCACGGTGGCTAACATCTAACTCCACCCTATATCTCATCCATCAAATTTGATACCATTATTTCACAACCCCTCCCTCCAATGATACCCCTCCTATGCTTGTAATGATGAAAGGGATATAATGAACCCAATTATCACCTCCCATATTCCGTGGGATGGTGACTTTCACCAAGGGTACAATGATCACACAATATGGGAGGCATTACCCACTTTACGAAAACGTGACCGGGATATAGGATAAATCCACCAAAAGAAAATCCATGACATGTATAAAATAAATCAAAACCATCCCAAAATGCATGAATAAATAAAAACTAATGCATTTGAATGATTCCAAATGAAATCCAAATAAATTAAAAGATAAGGTAGTGACACAAAAAATAGCTCCAAAGTCCCTCACTAGAAATGTTCAGAACTATCCACAATGTCCACTAAGAAACATGAAAATAGTTTTTATATATGTTGGGTGAGCATAAATGTATAATTAGGTTCAAAACACAAGTCTCTAGTGCACATTTTAAAAGATCATATTAATTCACCAGTGTGAAATTAGTAGAACCAAGAAACACCTTAGCAGATATACTAACATCTCCATACTCACCAAGGCATGCTCACCATATAACAGAAGTCATATAATATAATATAATTTACATTGAAGATATGGTGCCTGGGACAACTTTACCAGTCATTATACACTCTCAAATCCTAATGGAAAATGTCCTGACACTCCCACCTCTCTCAAACATACCACATCCGAACCTTCTCACACATAACTAAGCCTCAAAACCACATCTCACTCATAGACACATGGGCCATATACCACATCACATCCCACCCGTTGAAACCTAGGCCACATACCACATCAAATCCTGCCCACAAACACCTGGTCCACATACTACATTGCATCCTTCCAGCAGACACCTAGGCTAAAAAGACATATCACCCTAAATACACCTAGGAAGTCATAACTCTTTTCATCCCCAACACAAATGGGAATTTAAAACTCAACCGCCCAAACCTAGGCCTCAAAATTCACAACATGGGGGAAGAATCATAGGCATTCAGTGCCTGGAAGTGGGAGTAGGGATGTTATGGTGGCAATCTATCCATCCTCCCACCGAGATGTTTCAGAAGTACACCCTCCCACATGTTCATGAGGTTGTTTAGAAAATAGTAATCAACTAGGTTGGGTGCCTATAAAAATAAAGATAACATATATTGTATATACAAATAGATTTAGATCACTTATTCACATCCTCTGTGTTTATAAAAATAACTAAACATCTCACAGAATCCCCAAAATCATTTCCACCACTTAATGAATAATGATCACACAATAAAACACTAACCAAAATTCATTTTCTCTCATTAACACACATTCCAGAGTCTCTGTTTTATCAATAAATTGTATTTTGTTATCCACTTTGATTTCTGTAATAAAAAAAAATTTGGAATATTATTTCACCATATTTCATATTTCTAACCCATTTGTTTATCTATGAATTTTAATTAGTTATTCGTCATATACAATAATCAATTTCCTCATTTAACAAGCGCAATTGAAATTATTGATGTAAAATATTAATTATTTTAATATATGTGTAGATATTATAGAACAACCCACAATGAATAATCATAACACAATAAAAATATAGCACAAACCATATGTCACATTATACTTTTAATCCATATTTGGATACAAAAGATATTTCCAAAATATTGAATAATACCATATTAACAAAACATTGAATAATTAAACACTAGAATGATATAATTTATTCATTAGGTTCTCACATACCCCATTCCATTTCAAATAATCCATTTTCCATATTCTTCCCAAGAACAGATAATCTATTTTAGATTAATGATTCCCCAAAAACTAGAATTAATTCATTTAATATAGTCACCAACACAATGAAAGAAGCACAACATACAAACCCATTACTATCTTACCAGTAATCTCATATCACCCCCAATTCAAACCCACAACCCCTTTTTTCATAGACCTACGGTATCACCAAACCTCACCCACCCTCACCTCCCTACTACACCACTGAATCTGAACAACCATCGCATCCTCGCTATAGGAATCATCACATCCACTACCCACACAAATCAGAACATAATGAAATTACATCACTCATATCACCAGAGCCATCCCACAACACACAATCTCGTCCAAAAACATGTTACATCACATTGTATATAAAAATATACGTTCAGGTTATGAAGGGAATCCCTTATTCAATTTCACAATATTTAGGGAGGTCTCATAGGAACCATATAATCCTTAAGAATATATTTATTTTAACTGAATGTTCATGGTTAACTAATAATATAATAGGTATTTTCATTAGCCTCATAACATGTTCATATTCCACAACAAATGCACAATAATGGTCCCCCATATTCCATGATATACAATGGTTATTTAGCTCATAAAATTCACCATAATAACCAAAAAAATAACAAGCAGGTCATGCGTCACTTTTTCCCAGCCCTTGTATATTGATCACAAATTTGTTTCAATTATCTTTAATGTATTTGGATTAATATATCTTCATAATGAAACATTTGTACACCCACCCTATATGATACACAATATGAGAGAGATGAAGAAAAACTGACTTAAAAGAACGATGAGAGATATAGCCTTTTCCTAGTCTTTGTTCACCAAAATAGAGGTGTGTACATGAGTAAACTGCATTATGAGAGGACTTGAACCAAATAAAGCACAATTTTCCATGACTCCTATAAAAAATAGGATTTGTTGCATCCTGTATCAAGATAATGAAATACCAAATGAGGGTAGGAAATATCATCTCTTTAGGAATACTAGATCTTGAATATTAAGGATAAGATATACTTTACAATTACAATTATTGGTGGATCCCAATAAACCCCAATACTTTACAGTTTCAAAGCCTTCAGTTTTTTAGAAAATCAACGATATGATTTATATCCTATTAAACATACTCAAACAAACATAAATATAGAATTAAATCCATTTTACATGAAAATAGACATCAAAAGGGAAAAACTAGAAAATTTTGGAAATTTTAGGATATTTGGAAAACAATTGAAACAATACACCACCACTGCCAGATGAGTCCCCGCCAGATGAGGTACCACCACTGAGTCATTGCCAGATAGGTAACTGCCAATGTGTCACCACCAGTGAGTCTCCCCCAGTGAGCCACTACCAGCGAGTCACTACCAAAAGAGTCACCGCTAGTGATTCAGCACTATATATTTCACCATTAGAGGAGTCACCACCAGGTTGAGCTACAGCCAAGGTGAGCATATTCCAAAATTAGATACCTCCAAGTTGTGCTACCACTAGAATGATGTACCATTGAAAAAATGGAAATTTGTAAAATTCTTGAAATTAGTCACTATTCGAATGACTCACAAGTCATAGAAAGACCATGAACTACTACTAGAAACCTCCAATAATAGATTTCTCACAAAGTAATCAGCATAAAAGTCTAGTCCATTACAAACACCATGAGTTTATACATGAACTCTATGTTTGACAGATTATAAATGACACAAAACTGAGATTAAATGAACCAAGAAAAATTATTATGGCCATGTAGTTAAATATTTAGTGAAAGAATCTCCATAAGCCATGAATTGATGTCTACATTATTACATTGGCATATTATATAAGGATTCACACCATGAATGACTAAATAGTTTATTAGTATTCATAAACTAGATAAATAATTTAATCACATTTACACTAGATAATATAGAATACAAATAATTATTTTCTTAGGAAAATTATTATCCCCCTATGAAATAAACCTACATATCGATCATTAAATATATCCTTGTATCATAGTGACAATATATCATAAGAAATGGGTCAGATAAGATGATCTGTAATGTGAAGCATATAGTAGAATATATTATTAAATAATCCATAATAATCATAGAAATGTAAATAATTGAAAAAAATTCATTTAATTAATAATTAGTTAATAATATGGGATAAATGAATGATGATTAAATAATTCCATAAAAATAATCGCATTATCTTGAATTAATAACCATAGATAATATGAATTATTTAATAATCACAGAGAATATCAATAACTAAATTCATAATTATGGAATGCATAATGATGTAAGTATAAAATATACACCAAAAACAAAATTTTTAGACATATAATATCATTGAGGCGTCATTTAATGAAATCTAACAAAGATGAAACCTTATACAAATACATCTATCTAAATTGGTAATCCTTTGGATAAAACTATATCTAATTTGTCCCACATGACCTACCAATGCATCGAGGGGCTAAAATGAGCCCTTATCATACCATACTATATATAATTAATTCTTTATATTAATGTTTATAAACATCATCCCAATAAAAATTACTATTAAAATAATCATATAATATATTAATACATACACCAACAAATAAACATAATTATAAAAAATTACCAATTAAATTGTATATGGTAATGAAATTGTATATACTCAATTGAATTGATCATAAACCATCCATAGAATGAATATGGATTATATAAATACAATATATACACAATTTATTTGTAATAAATGTGTTTTTTTGTTGATGAATACCATTAAAATCATTAAAATAATTCATGATGAAAATATACATAACATTTGTAAAATTATTTTCTAAAACTAAAAATAATTTCAAAATAATTTTCTCTGAAAATAAAATTCAAAAAATTTAAGGGAATCATTAAATCATTTTGTGTTCATGATGATCAAAAATTACATTCTTATTGGGCATGTTCATGAAAATATTCTTTTCTCATTTATGGTAAAATTTAAACGGGAAATATTATGAAAATGATATTTAGACACCATTAAATAAATTTTTTAAAAAGTAAAATTTGTGTAAATATTTATTTAATAAATCACTATGAAAAGCTTGAACAAAAAATAAATTTTTTCTGATGAACATTTTTTTGAACGAAACCGATTTTCAACCGAAGAGTGAAATGTAGTCAGTTATTATTAGAACCATTTTAAGTACAGAAAAGAGGGAAAATAAAACATTTACATGAAAATATCAAGAATAACTAGTAGAGGAGAAAGTGAAATTGGTTTATAAGATAATGGTAAAATATATCCCTATAACTAAATTTCAATAATAAAAATCCATATTTGAGTGATATTGTGAAATAAATCATTATAATTATGAAACACGGTGGTGATAATTAGTCAACAAAGAGATTATTATTATCAACTGTAAATATTAATATAAAAAGATTAAATATAACAAAATATAATTTCAATTCATCACACACAATATTATATAATATCTTTATCAATGAATTAGTTGTTTAACATAATGAACGGAAATAGTTTTAATAAATCTCTTACCACATAGTAATTTTCATACAAAACCCACATGAATGAAATAAGTAAATTTATAACATAAAATACCATGAATTATAACGTATTCATGATATTTCATATTATATGAAAGTTTATGTATTATATATGAAGTGCCCAGATCAGTGTGAATCACTGAGAGGGGGAGGGGGTGAATCAGTGATCCCTTAAAACTTTTTACTAATTGATTATTAATCAATTAAACCTCTATGACTGGTTAAAGCCTCGATCCACTCTTCTTGTATCTCTCAACCTTTCCCGAATGATGCAGTAATGAAAAGGCACAGGACACAAGGATTTACAAGGTTCGGCACCAAAGGCCTACATCCTTTCCATGCTCTCCCAGCATGGATTCTCCCATTATAATCTGTTTGTATTACAATGGTCGATACAGAGTCCCACTGTATCTCTCCTGAGTTCCACAGGAGGGTCTTTATACTGCGTCCCACAGTGTTACCAGAGTCCCACTGGCCTGCTTCAGAATCCCACTGAAGACTTCTTCTCCCTGAGTCCCACAGGGTCTTCTCTTGGCTCCTCGAGTCGCACGAGTAGCTCTTCTTCACTTTAAACTTCTTCAATTATCTTCAGCAGTCTGGGATAAAGACTGCTGGCCTTTCTCTGTACCTCTGATCACTTGTGATGATCAGGTCTTCTCGTCTTGCTCAGGATTTATCTCCTTCTTCTCAGGATGACCTGGCTTCTCTCCAACTACTGAATACTCAGACAACTGATATCTTTAACTTTAGTCTGGTCCAGTCTCACAACAACTCTACTTCATGCACTGAGTGCATGGCAACTCTGCATCCTCATGCACTGACTGCATGGCCTTCTCAAATTCTTCAAGAACCACTGGTCTTGGATTACTCAGATGCACACTCACTGATTTGAACTTTGATTACGTGCGCATGTCCATGCATGCATGCATGCACTTCCTCTTTCCTTCTCTTGGTGAAATAAACCCATAAAGGGTGTAGTATCTTTAAGCACACACCAGCTTCTCACTTCTCCACACACTTTATTCAATTTCCTTACACACTTGAATGTGTGTTATACTTTAGTGTGAGAGTCTTCCACTTCGTCTAAGTGTGTTCACACCACTAGGTGCACACACATAGGTTCGTCCAACTTGTTTCTTGTTTGCACACACACACTCAAGGTGTGTTCTTCAATTTGCATACACAAGGTTCAAGTCTGCTCTCTCACTTCCACACACAACCATGCCTCGGGTTCTTTCTCTTCAATTTGCACACACACACTAAGTGAATTTGTCTCAATATACCCGAACTCAAACTAGGCGCGCAAGGAGGTGTGGACCTCTTCTTGTCTTCAAATGCCGCGCAGGCGCTACTGCCGCGGCCACAAGAAGGGTGCACAAGAGCGCTGCCCGAACTCTCCTGACGTGCAAGAAATAGCACGCAGGGTCTTGGGTACCCTCTGTCACGCAAGGGGAAGGCGCGCAGGGGTCACCCTAACTTCTTCTTGTCGCGCAAATGTGTTGCGTGCAAGGGACTCCAGCCGTGCAAGTTTACTTGTGCGGGGCTTCTTCTTCGCGAGGCAGAGACTCACGCGGGACTCGGATTTTCAACAGATTTTCAGCAAGCTTCTCCAATGCCTCGGGTGCTCCTTTTATAGGCAGAGGAATGCCAAATCTTCCGCGGGATAAATCTCAAATCACCGAGATTTTCGGTTCTTTAAAAATCTTTGAACGCAAGCCGCAAATCACGTTTTTCTTTTCTGTTCTCCGTGGGATTCCTTCTTCTTCGGTTTCCTTCACGTGCAAGAGCATGCAAACGCATGCAAGGCCTCTGTTTAAACATTTGAGCACAAACACATGGGCCTCGCACCTCTGGTTGCTTCGGCCGAACTCTAATTTCTCCATATATTGCATGCAAGGTCATTTTATAGCATGGATGGCTTCTTTTTGGCCAGATGACCTCGTTGGAGCAATTAGATTGACCGGAGGTGGTCGGACACTCCATTTCTATCCTCGGGGAGGTCTCTGGTTCGAAGGAAGCTCGCGGGTGGCAGCGGCTATGCTCGAGGTTGAAGACGGACGCTGGGCCATTGGATGCGGTGATCAAATGAGCATCAGTGGCCAGGATTGGAATAGGGATCCGCGGATGCATCGGGCGGCCGAGATCTGCCGCGAGATCGCCTAGACGGCTAAGATTTGCTCCTGGGTGAAAATTCCACGTCCCACATCGAAACGGGCCGCGATTTTTCCGCGGCTTATCACCCAAGCACTGCCGGCCTCCCTTCAGTTGCACTTCTCCCCTCCCGGTGCCGCCCCGCACCGGGTTCTCTCTGCGGGCACGCTCTGCGCCCAACTCTGCTCCCTGCGAGCGCGCTCTAGAGCCCACCATGCACTGCCTGACACCCGCGGGTGCGCTCGTGCGCCCCTACCGCGCTCCCCCGGGCCTGCCCCAGACGCCTATGCGGTGTCTTGGGTGCGTCCTGCCGCCCTGGGCTCGCCCCATGGGTTCCCCCATGTGTGTGGTGCCTAGCGCCCATGCCTTGGGGTTGAACCCTCAAGGTGTCCTTGGCTGGCCAATTTTTTGCTAGTGTAAAACACTAAGTAACTTTGTATAAAAACAAAGTACCAAGTGTAATATGCCAAATGCCACAACCCTTCTTCTTCATTTCTTATCTTCTCTTCTTCATTAGAATTCCTCAAATCTCCTCAACATATATTCATTAATTAGGAAGGTTCCTTCTTCAACTGAGCTCCTGAATCAATTAAATCTTCAATATTCTTCAATGATCCATTTAGAGGTCAAGTTGGATCACATTCACATTGTCATGCACGAAGAATTAGTACATGGTCTTCTTCAGCTCACTTCATCCACTTAGAAGTTGTGGATGGCTCTCTTAATCTCCTCATGTATTGTCAGTACAATGCATGGTCTTCAAACATTGTTGTGACATTGTATCCATTTGATACAAGTTCTTGGAACATTAAGAACATCTCAACAATCGTCTGATTTCCATAGAGAATGTTTCAACCACAACATCCTATGTCACTTAGTGAATCTCCTAAGTTACATGCATCTTAGTACCATGGCCATTCTCATGTCCTCACCAACACCATCACATCCTTTGTCATTCACATATTGAAACTCCTTGACATCCATCCATTCATTCCTTGAAAACAACATACCTCATTGACAACAAATGCAACATAGTGCATTTCAATCTCCCCCTTTGTATTTGTTGTCAATACACTCATTCTGCACATATGAATGGGTCAATATGTGTGCCAATATTTTCTCCCCTTTATTGGCAATCAAATGCAAAGGTGTGGTGTGGTTCTCTTCCAAAATATCTCTTCCTCCCTTCGAATAGCATCTTCTTGAAAACCACTAAGAGAGGGATGATGTCACATGTTCTCTTTAGCAAATAACCTTTAGTAAATCATCTCTAAGTCTACTTGGGCTAACCCGGTGTAGAAAACAAGAGTGATGTAACCAAGGAACTCAATGCTGTCCAACATTCACAATACATGTGAGATCATGCTTAGGGGTTGAATTTTTTCAGATATTCAATGAATTGCTGAATCCTGCACATACTTCACAAAACACATTAGAATGTTCAGGTGCAAAGATAAAGCTCCCCCTTTCATCAACTTTCTCAAGATGATATTAATTTCAGAACATCATCTTCTCCAGATTGGCTCCCCCTCAAGGGGTGCACTCCATTCTGTCCAAACCATCCTCCAGTTGAGAATGATCATCATCTTCAATTCCCTGCAATGTCAGCACATGTAAATACCAATAGTATAAGGGAATAAGATGGAACCTCCTTGGTTCATCAATGTGAACAACAAGGTTGAGAAGATTCTCTCAACCGAGATGTCCCATTTTCACCATTCTTCACACTTGCACATCCGATCTTCTTTGATGTTTGTGATGGTGTGGATCTCAACACATCTTCATGTGAAATCTTCTTCTTCCCTTTTGCCTTAGCAATTGCCAGAACTTTATCTTCAGCTTTTTGCAGATCTTTGGCAAGTTGCAACTGATTTGGCCATATGACTAGTAAATGATTTGGAAGAGTGGCCTCAGTTTTGGAAGTTCCACATGGTTCTTTGGATGCTGCTAAGCTACCTCACTTAGGAAACTTATTTTCAATCAATCCCTTCTTCTTCTAGATTGATTGTCTTTTGGAGTTCAGTCTGCTTCTATTTAGTTTCATGGATTCTTTACAAAGGTCCATGATGTGTCCTTTCTTTCCACGGTAGAAGCATGTTTTCTTGGTGGTCCTTCTGGATGCATCACCCTTCTTGGATTTCAATTCCAAGGACTTCTCTTCATTCTTCAAACTCTTCTTTGGATCATCTTCCACTTTTTTCTGCTTGCTTCCCAAGGAATCTCTCTTAGCCAGGTTCAGTGATCTTCTCTTCATTCCAGCTTCAGATAAATTTGGAGATTAAGATGTATCTTTTTGACCACTTTTGCAATCATCCCAGATGTTGTCAAGTAATCCAAATCTATTTGCAGTAAACAGATGTCTCTGGACCTGTGGATGCTACTTCTTTTCTTCTGACTTGCTCCCCCTTGGCATGGGCTTCCTTTGTGCTTTTACATTCAGTGGATTGTACCAACAATCCTTTGCATAGTGCCCATACTTATTACAACACCAACATTGACCCACAAATCATGACTTTTTGATTCCTTCTGATTGTAGGGTACTTGTCTTGAAATGTTGTGCTGCTTTAGGAGAGCATTCTTTCTTCATTGTCTTCATCCATACTTGTTTGGAATTATTCTTCCATCCTGCACTTTTTGTGGAAACACAATTAGAAGCATTAGTACAAGATGGGATGGATGGTACCTTCTTTTTAGAAGATGTTCCCCTTTCATTAGAGGATGTATTACTTTTAGAATCATCCTTCTCAAAGCATACTTGAGTAGCAACATTTCTTCTTTCAGCTGACTGGGAGGCTTCAGCTTTGGGTGATTGCAGATTTTTCAATATCACCTCTAATTATAAACACTTCATGTTAAGGGAGTTCTTCTCATCCTCAACAGTTCTTAGCTTTCCTTCCCATTTCTCTTCCAGCTGTATCATCTGGTCTTCATGCACCTTATTCATTTCAAGCAATGAGTTGTCAAGCTCCTTCACCCTTTTTACTTTGTCTTCAAGTTGAGAATCTTTAACAACCATTGATACTCTATGCCACTTCTCCAGTGCATGGTAAACATCTTTGATTACTATCATAAATATTTATTTCTCAGAAGAGCTTCTTTGCAATTCCTCATCAGTGTCTTCAAATCTTTCATTGCAATGGATAATAGTTTCATCTTTAGCCATCACCAGCTTTGTGAGAGTGTTGGTTATGCCAACCCTTTTTGCCAATTGGACTTCCAGAAAATTGGCTTCATCTTCTAGCTGTAATTTTTCTTCCCGAAGATCAAGGAGGCCTCTATCTATACACATTGCCACTTCCTTGGGAACTGTCTTCTGAAGATATTTGATTTCATTTAGAAGATCATTGTTTCTTCCATATTCATCACAGCTAGAGCAGGCTTCATCAGAAGAATGATAAAAGGAATTGTCATCTGATGTGACTTTCACATTTCTTTCCATAGAAGGAGTTTCTCTGATTGCACCAGCCTTCTTCTTCATCTTCTTTGCCTGTTTCTTCATTCTGTTTTTCAGAGTCTTGGCAGATATCTCCATTTGAGGATGTTCTTTCATTTCCTCAAATCTGCACTCCATATAGACTCCCTTGGATCTTTTATAGGTAACCTTCTCTCTGATACCAATTGAAGTGCCCAGATCAGTGTGAATCACTGAGAGGGGGAGGGGGTGAATCAGTGATCCCTTAAAACTTTTTACTAATTGATTCTTAATCAATTAAACCTCTATGGATGGTTAAAGCCTCGATCCACCCTTCTTGTATCTCTCAACCTTTCCTGAATGATGCAGTAATGAAAAGGCACAGGACACAAGGATTTACAAGGTTCAGCACCAAAGGCCTACATCCTTGCCATGCTCTCCCAGCATGGATTCTCCCATTATAATCTGTTAGTATTACAATGGTCGATACAGAGTCCCATTGTATCTCTCCTGAGTCCCACAGGAGGGTCTTTATACTGCGTCCCATAGTGTTACCAGAGTCCCACTAGCCTGCTCCAGAATCCCACTGAAGACTTCTTCTCCCTGAGTCCCACAGGGTCTTCTCTTGGCTCCTCGAGTCGCACGAGTAGCTCTTCTTCAATTTAAACTTCTTCAAGTATCTTCAGCAGTCTGGGATAAAGACTGCTGGCCTTGCTCTGTACCTCTGATCACTTGTGATGATCAGGTCTTCTCGTCTTGCTCAGGATTTATCTCCTTCTTCTCAGGATGACCTGGCTTCTCTCCAACTACTGAATACTCAGACAACTGATATCTTTAACTTCAGTCTGGTCCAGTCTCACAACAACTCTACTTCATGCACTGAGTGCATGGCAACTCTGCATCCTCATGCACTGACTGCATGGCCTTCTCAAATTCTTCAAGAACCACTGGTCTTGGATTACTCAAATGCACACTCACTAATTTGAACATTGATTACGTGCGCATGTGCATGCATGCATGCATGCACTTCCTCTTTCCTTCTCTTGGTGCAATAAACCCACAAAGGGTGTAGTATCTTTAAGCACACACCAGCTTCTCACTTCTCCACACACTTTATTCAATTTGCTTACACACTTGAATGTGTGTTATACATTAGTGTGAGAGTCTTCCACTTCTTCTAAGTGTGTTCACACCACTAAGTGCACACACATAGATTCGGCAAACTTGTTTCTTGTTTGCACACACACACTCAAGGTGTGTTCTTCAATTTGCATACACAAGGTTCAAGTCTGCTCTCTCACTTCCACACACAACCAAGCCTCGGGTTCTTCCTCTTCAATTTGCACACACACACTAAGTGTATTTGTCTCAATATACCCAAACTCAAAATAGGCGTGAAAGGAGGTGTGGCCCTCTTCTTGTCTTCAAATGCCACGCAGGCGCTACTGCCGCGGCCACAAGAAGGGCGCGCAAGAGCACTGCCCGAACTCTCCTGACGTGCAAGAAATAGCATGCAGGGTCTTGTGTACACTCTGTCGCGCAAGGGGAAGGTGCGCAGGGGTCACCCTAACTTCTTCTTGTCGCGCAAAGGTGTTGCGTGCAAGGGACTCCAGCCGTGCAAGTTTACTTGCGCGGGGTTTCTTCTTCGCGAGGCAGAGACTCACGCGGGACTCGGATTTTCAACAGAGTTTCAGCAAGCTTCTCCAATGCCTCGGGTGCTCCTTTTATAGGCAGAGGAATGCCAAATCTTCCGCGGGATAAATCTCAAATCACCGAGATTTTCGGTTCTTTAAAAATCTTTGAACGCAAGCCGCAAATCACGTTTTCCTTTTCTGTTCTCCACGGGATTCCTTCTTCTTCGGTTTCCTTCACGTGCAAGAGCATGCAAACGCATGCATGGGCTCTGTTTAAACATTTGAGCACAAACACATGGGCCTCGCACCTCCGGTTGCTTCGGCCGAACTCTAATTTCTCCATATATTGCATGCAAGGTCATTTTATAGCATGGATGGCTTTTTTGTGGCCAGACAACCTCGTTGGAGCAATTAGATTGGCCGGAGGTGGTCGGACACTCCATTTCTATCCTTGGGGAGGTATCTGGTTCGAAGGAAGCTCGCGGGTGGTAGCGGCTATGCTCGAGGTTGAAGACGGACGCTGGGTCGTTGGATGCGGTGATCAAATGAGCATCAATGTCCAGGATTGGAACAGGGCTCCGCGGATGCATCGGGCGGCCGAGATCTGCCGCGAGATCACCTGGACGGCTAAGATTTTCTCCCGGGTGAAAATTCCGCGTCCCACATCGAAACGGGCCGCGATTTTTCCGCGGCTTATCACCCAAGCGCTGCCGACCTCCCTTCAGTTACACCTCTCCCCCCCGGTGCCACCCCGCACCGGGTTCTCTCTGCGGGCGCACTCTGCGCCCACCTCTGCTCCCTGCGGGCGCGCTCTAGTGCCCACCATGCACTGCCTGACACCCGCGGGTGCGCTCATGCGCCCCTACCGCGCTCCTCCGGGCGTGCCCCAGACGCCTATGCGGTGTCTTGGGTGCGTCTTGCCGCCCTGGGCTCGCCCCACGGGTTCCCCCATGTGTGTGGTGCCTAGCGCCCATGCCTTGGGGTTGAACCCTCAAGGTGTCCTTGGCTGGCCAATTTTTTGCTAGTGTAAAACACTAAGTAACTTTGTATAAAAACAAAGTACCATGTGTAATATGCCAAATGCCACAACCCTTCTTCTTCATTTCTTCTCTTCTCTTCTTCATTAGAATTCCTCAAATCTCCTCAACATATATTCATTACTTAGGAAGGTTCCTTCTTCAACTGAGCTCCTGAATCAATTAAATCTTCAATATTCTTCAATGAACCAATTAGAGGTCAAGTTGGATCACATTCACATTGTCATGCACGAAGAATTAGTACATGGTCTTCTTCAGCTCACTTCATCCACTTAGAAGTTGTGGATGGCTCTCTTCATCTCCTCATGCATTGTCAGTACAATGCATGGTCTTCAAACATTGTTGTGACATTGTATCCATTTGATACAAGTTCTTGGAACATTAAGAACAGCTCAACAATCGTCTGATTTCTATAGAGAATGTTTCAACCACAACATCCTATGTCACTTAGTGAATATCCTAAGTTACATGCATCTTAGTACCATGGCCATTCTCTTGTCCTCAGCAACACCATCACATCCTTTGTCATTCACATATTGAAACTCCTTGACATCCATCCATTCATTCCTTGACAACAACATACCTCATTGACAACAAATGCAACATAGTGCATTTCAATCTCCCCCTTTGTATTTTTTGTCAATACACTCCTTCTGCACATATTAATGGGTCAATATGTGTGCCAATATTTTCTCCCCCTTATTGGAAATCAAATGCAAAGGTGTGGTGTGGTTCTCTTCCAAAATATCTCTTCTTCCCTTCGAATAGAATCTTCTTGAAAACCACTAAGAGAGGGATGATGTCACATGTTCTCTTTAGCAAATAACCTTTAGTAAATCATCTCTAAGTCTACTTGGGCTAACCTGGTGTAGAAAACAAGAGTGATGTAACCAACGAACTCAATGCTGTCCAACATTCACAATACATGTGAGATCATGCTTAGGGGTTGAATTTTTTCAGATATTCAATGAATTGCTGAATCCTGCACATACTTCACAAAACACATTAGAATGTTCAGGTGCAAAGATAAAGCTCCCCCTTTCATCAAATTTCTCAAGATGATATTAATTTCAGAACATCATCTTCTCCAGATTGGCTCCCCCTCAAGGGGTGCACTCCATTCTGTCCAAACCATCCTCCAGTTGAGAATGATCATCATCTTCAATTCCCTGCAATGTCAGCACATGTAAATACAAATAGTATAAGGGAATAATATGGAACCTCCTTGGTTCATCAATGTGAACAACAAGGTTGAGAATATTCTCTCAACCGAGATGTCCCATTTTCACCATTCTTCACACTTGCACATCTGATCTTCTTTGATGTTTGTGCTGGTGTGGGTCTCAACACATCTTCATGTGAAATCTTCTTCTTCCCTTTTGCCTTAGCAATTGCCAGAACGTTATCTTCAGCTTTTTTCAGATCTTTGCCAAGTTGCAACTGATTTGGCCATATGACTAGTAAATCATTTGGAAGAGTGGCCTCAGTTTTGGAAGTTCCACATAGTTCTTTGGATGCTGCTAAGCTACCTCTCTTAGGCAACTTATTTTCAATCAATCCCTTATTCTTCTGGATTGATTGTCTTTTGGAGTTCAGTCTACTTCTATTTAGTTTCATGGCTTCTTTACAAAGGTCCATGATGTGTCCTTTCTTTCCACAGTAGAAGCATGTTTTCTTGGTGGTCCTTCTGGATGCATCACCCTTCTTGGATTTCAATTCCAAGGACTTCTCTTCATTATTCAAACTCTTCTTGGGAGCATCTTCCACTTTCTTCTGATTGCTTCCCAAGGAATATCTCTTAGCCAGGTTCAGTGATCTTCTCTTCATTCCAGCTTCGGATTCATTCGGAGATTGAGATGTATCTTTTTGACCACTTTTGCAATCATCCCAGATGTTGTCAAGTAATCCAAATCTATTTGCAGTAAACAGATGTCTCTGGCCCTGTGGATGCTTCTTCTTTTCATCTGGCTTGCTCCCCCTTGCCATGTGCTTCCTTTGTGCTTTTACATTCAGTGGATTGTACCAACAATCCTTTTCATAGTGCCCATACTTATTACAACACCAACATTGACCCACAAATCTTGCCTTTTTTATTCCTTCTGATTGCAGGGTACTTGTCTTGAAATGTTGTGCTGCTTCAGGAGAGCTTTCATTCTTCATTGTCTTCATCCATACTTGTTTGGAATTATTCTTCCATCCTGCACTTTTTGTGGAAACACAATTAGAAGCTTTAGTACAAGATGGGATGGATGGTACCTTCTTTTTAGAAGATGTTGCCCTTTCATTTGAGGATGTCTTTCGTTTAGAATCATCCTTATCAAAGCATACTTGAGTAGCAACATTTCATCTTTCAGTTGACTGGGAGGCTTCAGCTTTGGGTGATTGCAGATTTTTCAATATCACCTCTAATTCTAAACACTTCATGTTAAGGGAGTTCTTCTCATCCTCAACAGTTCTTAGCTTTCCTTCCCATTTCTCTTCCAGCTGTATCATCTGGTCTTCATGCACCTTATTCATTTCAAGCAATGAGTTGTCAAGCTCCTTCATCCTTTTTACTTTGTCTTCAAGTTGAGCATCTTTAACAACCATTGATACTCTATGCCACTTCTCCAGTGCATGGTAAACATCTTTGATTACTATCATAAATATTTCATTCTCAGAAGAGCTTCTTTGCAATTCTTCATCAGTGTCTTCAAATCTTTCATTGCAAAGGATAATAGTTTCATCTTTATCCTTCACCAGCTTTCTGAGAGTGTTGGTTATTCCAACCCTTTTTTCCAATTGGACTTCCAGAAAATTGGCTTTATCTTCTACCTGTAATTTTTCTTCTTGAAGATCAAGGAGGCCTGTATCTATACACATTGCCACTTCCTTGGGGACTGTCTTCTGAAGATATTTGATTGCATTTAGAAGATCATTGTTTCTTCCATCTTCATCACAGCTAGAGCAGGCTTCATCAGAAGAATGATAAAAGGAATTGTCATCTGATGTGACTTTCACATTTCTTTCCATAGAAGGAGTTTCTCTGATTGCACCAGCCTTCTTCTTCATCTTCTTTGCATGTTTCTTCATTCTGTTTTTCAGAGTCTTGGCAGATATCTCCATTTGAGGTTGTTTTTTCATTTCCTCAAATCTGCACTCCATATAGACTCTCTTGGATCTTTTAGAGGTAACCTTCGCTCTGATACCAATTGAAGTGCCCAGATCAGTGTGAATCACTGAGAGGGGGAGGGGGTGAATCTGTGATCCCTTAAAACTTTTTACTAATTGATTCTTAATCAATTAAACCTCTATGGCTGGTTAAAGCCTCAATCCACTCTTCTTGTATCTCTCAACATTTCCCGAATGATGCAGTAATGAAAAGGCACAGGACACAAGGATTTACAAGGTTCGGCACCAAAGGCCTACATCCTTGCCATGCTCTCCCAGCATGGATTCTCCCATTATAATCTGTTAGTATTACAATGGTCGATACAGAGTCCCACTGTATCTCTCCTGAGTCCCACAGGAGGGTCTTTATACTGCGTCCCACAGTGTTACCAGAGTCCCACTGGCCCGCTCCAGAATCCCACTGAAGACTTCTTCTCCCTGAGTCCCATAGGGTCTTCTCTTGGCTCCTCGAGTCGCACGAGTAGCTCTTATTCACTTTAAACTTCTTCAAGTATCTTCAGCAGTCTGGGATAAAGACTGCTGGCCTTGCTCTGTACCTCTGATCACTTGTGATGATCAGGTCTTCTCGTCTTGCTCAGGATTTATCTCCTTCTTCTCAGGATGACCTGGCTTCTCTCCAACTACTGAATACTCAGACAACTGATATCTTTAACTTCAGTCTGGTCCAGTCTCACAACAACTCTACTTCATGCACTGAGTGCATGGAAACTCTACATCCACATGCACTGACTGCATGGCCTTCTCAAATTCTTCAAGAACCACTGGTCTTGGATTACTCAGATGCACACTCACTGATTTGAACTTTGATTACGTGCGCATGTGCATGCATGCATGCATGCACATCCTCTTTCCTTCTCTTGGTGCAATAAACCCCCAAAGGGTGTAGTATCTTTAAGCACACACCACCTTCTCACTTCTCTACACACTTTATTCAATTCGCTTACACACTTGAATGTGTGTTATACTTTAGTGTGAGAGTCTTCCACTTCTTCTAAGTGTGTTCACACCACTAAGTGCACACACATAGGTTCGGCCAACTTGTTTCTTGTTTGCACACACACACTCAAGTTGTGTTCCTCAATTTGCATACACAAGGTTCAAGTCTGCTCTCTCACTTGCACACACAACCAAGCCTCGGGTTCTTCCTCTTCAATTTGCACACACACACACTAAGTGTATTTGTCTCAATATACCCGAACTCAAACTAGGCGTGCAAGGAGGTGTGGCCCTCTTCTTGTCTTCAAATGCCGCGCAGGCGCTACTGCCACGGCCACAAGAAGGGCGCGCAAGAGCGCTGCCCGAACTCTCCTGACGTGCAAGAAATAGCACGCAGGGTCTTGGGTACCCACTATCGCGCAAGGGGAAGGCGCGCAAGGGTCACCCTAACTTCTTCTTGTCGCGCAAATGTGTTGCGTGCAAGGGACTCCAGCCGTGCAAGTTTACTTGCGCGGGGTTTCTTCTTCGCGAGGCAGAGACTCACGCGGGACTCAGATTTTCAACAGAGTTTCAGCAAGCTTCTCCAATGCCTCGGGTGCTCCTTTTATAGGCAGAGGAATGCCAAATCTTCCATGGGATAAATCTCAAATCACCGAGATTTTCGAATCTTTAAAAATCTTTGAACGCAAGCCACAAATCACGTTTTTCTTTTCTGTTCTCCACGGGATTCCTTCTTCTTCGGTTTCCTTCACGTGCAAGAGCATGCAAACGCATGCATGGCCTCTGTTTAAACATTTGAGCACAAACACATGGGCCTCTCACCTCCGGTTGCTTCGGCCGAACTCTAATTTCTCCATATATTGCATGAAAGGTCATTTTATAGCATGGACGGCTTCATTGTGGCCAGACGACCTCGTTGGAGCAATTAGATTGGCCGGAGGTGGTCGGACACTCCATTTCTATCCTCGGGGAGGTATCTGGTTCGAAGGAAGCTCACGGGTGGCAGCGGCTATGCTCGAGGTTGAAGACGGACGCTGGGCCGTTGGATGCGGTGATAAAATGAGCATCAATGGCCAGGATTGGAACAGGGCTCCGTGGATGCATCGGGCGGCCGAGATCTGCCGCGAGATCGCCTGGACGACTAAGATTTTCTCCCGGGTGAAAATTCCATGTCCCACATCGAAACGGGCCGCGATTTTTCTGTGTCTTATCACCCAAGCGCTGCCGGCCTCCCTTCAGTTGCACTTCTCCCCTCCCGGTGCCGCCCCGCACCGGGTTCTCTCTGCGGGCGCGCTCTGCGCCCACCTCTGCTCCCTGTGGGCGCGCTCTAGCGCCCACCATGCACTGCCTGACACCCGCGGGTGCGCTCATGCGCCCCTACCGCGCTCCTCCGGGCGTGCCCCAGACGCCTATGCGGTGTCTTGGGTGCGTCCTTCCGCCCTGGGCTCGCCCCACGGGTTCCCCCATGTGTGTGGTGCCTAGCCCCATGCCTTGGGGTTGAACCCTCAAGGTGTCCTTGGCTGGCCAATTTTTTACTAGTGTAAAACACTAAGTAACTTTGTATAAAAAAAAGTACCAAGTGTAATATGCCAAATGCCACAACCCTTCTTCTTCATTTCTTCTCTTCTCTTCTTCATTACAATTCCTCAAATCTCCTCAACATATATTCATTACTTTGGAAGGTTCCTTCTTCAACTGAGCTCCTGAATCAATTAAATCTTCAATATTCTTCAATGATCCAATTAGAGGTCAAGTTGGATCACATTCACATTATCATGCACGAAGAATTAGTACATGGTCTTCTTCAGCTCACTTCATCCACATAGAAGTTGTGGATGGCTCTCTTCATCTCCTCATGCATTGTCAGTACAATGCATGGTCTTCAAACATTGTTGTGACATTGCATCCAGTTGATACATGTTCTTGGAACTTTAAGAACAGCTCAACAATCGTCTGATTTCCATAGAGAATGTTTCAACCACAACATCCTATGTCACTTAGTGAATCTCCTAAGTGACATGCATCTTAGTACCATGGCCATTCTCTTGCCCT
Organism: Viscum album; assembly: GCA_963277665.1. Classification (NCBI taxonomy): domain Eukaryota; kingdom Viridiplantae; phylum Streptophyta; class Magnoliopsida; order Santalales; family Viscaceae; genus Viscum; species Viscum album. The sequence continues at coordinate 34,481,822 of OY728159.1, forward strand.
CACCAACACCATCACATCCTTTGTCATTCACATATTGAAACTCCTTAACATCCATCCATTCATACCTTGACAACAACATATCTCATTAACAACAAATGCAACATAGTGCATTTCAATATAAATGGATTTTTTTATATAACATTATTTTGTGCCTCAATGAAAGCCTATTGACATATAATCAATTACATTAAACATTCTCTTTGGTTGAATGTGCTTTAACCTCATCTCAACCTACATCATCCTTATATTCTCACCAAATTTCTCCCTAGGATTGTGTTCTGTAGAAAATAAGTGTTATAGGATTAGAGGAGAAAATTTAGTAAATATTCAATCGTACTAATTATTTTCATGAATTAATATTCAAAATGGGATAATATAGATCCTATATTAGATAATTTAGAAATATAGCCAAAACAATGGATGTTGGATAGGATTCTTGGTCATTTTAATAATTATATTCTTAGTTTAACCCCTTGTTAAATCTATTTTTAACTAACTGACAATAATTAACTATTTAGATTATTCATTGTACATTTTCGTCAAATATTATGTTGATACTATTATAAATTATAAATTAATATGATTATAAATATAAAATATCTTTTTAAAATACTTTTTATTTATGTGTAAAAATTTAATTTAAAATTAATCTTGCAATCATTTTGAGAAATAGGGTTTTTTTAGTAGATTTTTTTTAAATGTTTGAAATATTTTTATATCAATATTTAGTATGAAATTTATTCCAATTAACTAAAGGAGATAAAATTATATAAAATTTACCTAATTTAATTTATAATAATTTAAAATAGATTTTCCTCTTTATAAATTCAATTATTAAAAAGGATATTTTCAATTATTATTCAATTTTTTTCTTTGTTCATCAAAAAATGAATCATTTTTATAAAATACCAAAAAATAACCCTTATAAAAAATTTATATTATTATATTAAAAATGATATTTATTTTTTAAAATAAATTTTTTAATTTTTTTTAAAAAAAAATTAATGTTTATTCCCCTAACGTGAAAAAATAATCTTTAAAAAATATTGTTTTTAAGAAAATATTTTTTAATCTATTATTATTTAATTAATAAATAATCGATAATATAATTTTAATAATTTAGTAATTACAATTGATACCTTCCACGCAAATATCTATGTGATAACAATTGTATTAAATTATAATATTTTAATAATATTTCACATTTTTTTAAACTCGGTGTTGCGTGTAAAACCATCAAGCTCAGTATTTCATGTAATGAATGCTAAAATTATTGTTCCACATAATGAAATCTATAAATGATATTGAATTTATAAATGTACCATCAAGTTATCAGGGTGTTATATGTTTTTCTAAGCTAGGTGTTCAGTGTCATAAATGATATAAAATACAATGTTCATATTTTAAAATATCAGGGTGTTACATTATCTCTACCTTAAATAAATTAAACCCAGCAATTTAAAATTGGTCTTTGTAATCATAGGTTTTATAATTGGAAACACAGTTTTTATAAACCCCACCTCATCAAAAGGGTAAATAAAATATCATCTTAATAATAAATATATAGAAGTACAAAGTTTATATGGGATAACATATAACTAGGTTTCTACATAAGAGAACATGAGTGTAAATCAATGATATAGACATTGAATAAAAGAATAAATAATTATAAAGAGTGATAAAGTTCATAGATAACTTGGTCAGGAATGATAAATGAAATGTTAAGGGAAAAAAAACAAAAATTAGTGATGATTTAAAATTCCATTAGATTCATCAGATATTAATGTAATAAGATAATATTTTTTTCAAGATCTTTTTCATATGGTCGATGAATAATATTAATATCTATTAATATATATAAATATACATACATGATATATTTCTATTTTATGTGAATGATTTCTTCCTTTGGTTTTTCTTTTACTAATTTTTGAACTTATAGCATACTATTAGAAACGAAAATCCTAAAATGATTTTTTTCGGAAGCAATAAAATTAACATATAATATATAATAAATTCTATAAAAGTGTGAAAAGTGTTTCATTATTCCTATAACTATTCTCATAAATTAATAATGTTAGAACATGATATCTAATATAAAATCATCTCTGTATTGTGATGAAATACGTAATTATGTAAAACATCATCCAAAGTTCAACATAATACTTTCTTCAGATGGGGACCACTGTAGATCTTCTAAATGAGAAAAGATACATATGTTTAGATATAAGGACACTAAATTTCAAAAATTAACTTATCATTAATTATCCAAACAATATAAAGTGTATCTTAATCATCACATACCATATATGAGAATACATTCATTATAAATTATCTTCAAACATGTTAATAACCTTAATTTCCATAAAACCATATTTAAAACATGCATTATATCTTATTACTTAAGTGGAAAACAAATTTTTGGATATATTTCATAAATAAAAATATGTTTTAAACTCTATTAATGATATTATAAACAAATTTTTCAAAAAATCATTAATCGTTCCCTATGTACTCATCAATATCCAATTTATTTCTTTCATTTCAATCATCACTTTATCCCACCATAATTATCTCATCATAAAAATAATTTAAGGGTTCTTAATAATGTGTTTTCCTAGAAGATCAACTTTCTACTAAATCATTTTACTTTTTCATTGGTACTACTCAATAAACACCTACATATCCTTAATGAAAAAGTGATGTAGTGAAATTATTATATATATTTTAATTATTATAACCATGATATAATAAATAAAATACTCAAATTACATAATTTTTTTTAAAAAAATAACATAATCATCCATCTTCAACAATGATAATATTATATAGTTGACCATGATCTATTAACTTAACCTAATGTATATTAATTTGATTACTGAGACATTGATTTTAATATTTCCTCATATCCTTATAGTTAAATCCTTTTAAATGGGGTAAAATGTTCATAACATTGAAATCACAATAATAGTGGCCTTTCTCTCCACACATATAGAAAACAGTTGTTCCTTTTAAGTATTTTTAGGTTTTTTACTTTCATAACTATAACATGTTGCAAAAACCATATTTCTCTTCTTCCCATCATTTATCTTTTTATCATTGGCCCTCTTCTTCTCTTTTATCCCTTCAAATCCAAATTACTCATAGAATTATTTCTATTTCTTGTTCGCCCATAATTCTATAATATTATATGATGGTAGTATTTGGGAGAGTAGTTCCTTTTGAAAAATTGTCTTAATAAAATAAAGAAATGTTCATTCACACTCTATGGATAATGTGAATTTATGAGGATCCCATTCTTTCTAGTAGGGTATAGTTCTAATTGATACGACACACTCTATTATATCATTTCATTATGAAACATGATTCACTATCGAAAAATAGTGAAATATTTAACATAAATTGAAAATATATTAATTGATAATCTCATAATCAAAAACATAGATTCATTGGGGATATATTAATTTTCAAATAATTTACTATTGTTTGTAAAAAAAATTAATTATACTAAGCATATCAATAGGGAGTGTCAAAAAAGGGTGTAGTATAAACCCTTTTCAAGCAATATGTGACGGTCAAGTGAATCATAATATGACATTTTCATATTTATTACCCCAATTTACCTTTTCCCCAGAACCATGTCAATATGTAGTATATAGACATGGATGTTTTTCCTGGAATAACCACATAATCACTATCATACTATAACATTATGTTGTTCTTATATAATTATCTTTAATGTTTATTTTAGGGTTAATTTCACTAATATATGTTTTCCCAAATCTATATTCCAAGGATTCTACTAAGGACCCTTTGATAAAAGCTATTGAGAACCCAGAAACCCATTGTCGGTGTCTGATTTATTACATTAGCATAACTTTGAAGGAATCATATCCTAATGAACTGAATTCTTTTGTATTTATGGTCAGTAGTTATATTCATGACTCACATTTAAATTCGAAAAGATAGAATAAAATATTTTATTTCTAGATAATTCTATTATTTTAATTATCATATCTTTGTATATCAATAAAACAACTTCATATAATCTGAGGAAAATCAGAAATAAGAATGGTGTGAGCACATATCTCAGTAAGAGTAAGAGTATTGTAGAAGCTGTGAATAAATAAATCATATGAAATATGGAATGGTAAGTTACTAAAAGTCATATCAATTTATAAATAACATGGTAATAATTTTTCATCAATAATTTATGATCACATAATTCCATAAAAATGACTACATGATATTGAAAAACTTTCTATGCATATTCAAACATATCAAATAATCACATGTAATATCAATAACTGAATTCATAATGATGGAAGGAATTATTATGTATATAAAAAACATACCACAAATACCTCATGTCAATACATCAAATTTCATCGAGGTTTCATGACAATTAATCTAATACATTTGAGACCTCATGCCAATACATCTATATAAATGAGTAGGTTCTTGGAAAAAACCATATATAGTTTTCCTCATCAGACCTAATGTCGCGTAAAGGGGATATAATGGGTACCACTCATGAATTATTATGTAAAATAAATTCCAAATATGAATTCTATGAAACAAAATATATATATAATGATTCATTTGAAAACGATAATATAAAATTTTAATACATTCTTGAATAAAAAATCATAATCAGAAAACCATTTTAAGTAAAAGTGTGCTTGTAAATAAAAGTGTCCATACTCCTTTAAGTTGATCATAAACCATACATATAAATAAAAATAGTTATATAAATACAAATTATACCCATTGTAATAGTAATAATGGTTTTTTTGGTGGTTTATACTATACCAATATCAATAAAAAAATCTAGAAAAAATATCATTTTCATTGTGAAAATTTTTATTTTAAATATAATATATTATCAAAATAATTTTATATAAAAATAAATTTTTATAAATATAAATTAATATTTAAAAAATTTTAGGTCATTAATTTATAAAATTATATATTTTTTATACATGATAAAACAATCATTCCTTTAACCTTTTATGTATAATAAAAATGAGCATTATTTTTATAATGTTATGATAATTCCCTCTACAAAAATTCGAAAAATAAAATCATGCTTAAAATTTTATTTAATAAATCCATTATAAAATGTTAATAATAGTTTTTAATTTATTTAGTAAAATATTTTTTAAAATAAAATTGATTTTTCATTTAAGAAACTAATGAAGTTAAATTTTATTATAAAAAAATTCTAATACATTTTAATAATCTAATATTGTGAAAAATATAATATTAATTGAAAATATATTGAATAAAAAAATAAAAATATAATGTAATGGATTTACTATAAATTTTTAAAATAATTTCTTTATCTAAATCTGAAAATTAACAATCTTTATTAAAATGATATTGTGAAATAAATCATTAATGTGACCATAATGTTGAACTGAAAATTAATCAATAAATAGATTATCTTTATCAATTGTAAATCCACATAAGACAAGGGTAAATAAAAAATAAGATAAATAAATTATACTATACACATAATGTATTAATATAATAATCAGTTAAGAATTATTTTTACATAATGAATAGAAATTGTGGTTTGAATTCCATTAACACTTGATAATATTCAATTGACATACATTATGATGAAATAAAAAAAATTAAACATAAAATAAAATAAATTATAAATATTTATTGATATTGAATGTAAAATTTTTAGATTATACAACAAATAAAATTAATTAGTAAATATCATTCACATTTATCACAATGAAATCAAATTGAGACAGAATCCCTTAACAGATGCTTTCTTTTGGTTGAATATTCTTCAAAATCCCCTTCTTCTAGTATCCCCATTATGTAATCTCTGAATTCCTTCTTAATATGAATTTATAGTCATACTAAGTATTATAATATGATAGTGAAGAAATTTTGGAATATATTTTTGATGGTATTGGATGAAATAAAGTGGTTTGAAAGTGTGAAGAAGTGAGGACATGAGGTGACCTTTTATAAGTGAGGTGAGGGACAAACATATAACTTTTTGAAAATACTCAATCATACCAACGTTTTACCATTTCATTATATTAAAAAATCGTCCATTATAGAACTTATAGTATATATGTTCAAAATATGGTTATCCAATGGATTTTGGAAACATTGATATGCCATTTTATTCTATTATCTTTTTATATTAACTCCTAGAAAATCCATTTTTACATTAACTCGGATAATTAATTTTTATTTTTCTCACTATTCTTTTTGGTCAAAATTATGTCTCCCTTACTAGAAAATATAAATTATTCTTCCTCTAAATAAGGATTCCATATTTCCAAATTCAATTTTCATAAGTGGAAAATTTTATATTAAAATTAATCTCCAATATGAGTTAAGAATGCGAGTTTTCGATGTGAAAATGTTCAAAAAAATAAAATGTTTTATATAAAAATTCAATATAAAAATTATTCCAATTATATAAATTATATTAATTGATATTTAATTTACATAATTTTACATTAAAACCATATAGAATTATAAACTATTTAAAAAAAGTGTATTTTTCAAATAAAATATAGAATTTTCCCAATTCATAAAAATTTTATTATTTCTGAAAAATTAAAAAAACACCATAAGATGATTTTCATATTATTTATAAAAAAAATATTTTCACATTGGGGAAAATAGTTATAATTTTTTTAGAATTTAATTTAAATAATTTTCTCAATGAAAAACTAAATCCCTTTTTTTAAATAAATAAAATTTTTCAAAAAACATATCTTTTATGTGATTTGATTATTATTTTAATTCAAATAAATATATCGCCATAATTTTCATAATTTAGAATCTTCTATTCATACCCTCCATTTAAATGTCTTAGTGAATACTATAATATTATGTAATAATATATTAAAAAAATCATTTCATTTAAACTAGGATTCTCGTGTAACACAATATAACCTTATGGTTTTCTGTAATGATAGATAAATATAGTGATTTTTCAAATTTTATTTTTTAAAATATTGAATTTAGAAATATTTATAAAATTGAAAAGGTTTTATATATTCTTCCATGATTGGTGTTAAGTGTCATGTACTCTATCATATATAATATTATTATTTTATTATATATTGGTGTTAAAAAATTCACGGGAATTAATATGATTAACAAAATTAATAAATAATTTTAAATATTATACACAAATATAATTTTTTTATCAATTAATTGGAAATATTTTATTACTTTTTAATGGAGTCAATATTGTTTTCAAAAATATATTTCCTCCAAAATTGATTTTTATTTAAAAAAAGTTAAAAAATAATATTATTAATTTTTGGAAAATTTAGAAACATTACATGATAATATAAAGATATTTTTTTTTAAAATAATATATAAAAAAATTATGTTCAATTTTTTTATTTTTTATAAATTCATGTTTTTCTAGTATATGATAAAAATTTTGATTTTTTTTTAAAACATTGTTTTTTACGAAAAATTACAAAGTAACATTTAATATTGATTCAAAAAAAAAAATATTCATTAATATCTTTAATCTAAATAATTATATTTGAATCAATATTATTTTTGTATTATGAATAATTTTTTTAAATATAAGAAAAAAAATCAAAAAAAAATTTCTTTACATTCGGTGTTGTCGTATTAAATTAATTTCTTCCATTTTATGATGTTTAATCATTACAAATAGACCCCATATTTTTAATAAAGAGGTTGAAATTTATTCAAAATTTTCCTTTTATTTCATTTCACTATGAATAGTTACCATAGTAAATATTTTTCCACATAGTAAGTGTAAATCAAGTAATTAAGATTAAGAATTATATGATAAGAACTAAAAACTAGCCTAAAACATTCTTTTATACTATTTTATTAGCATATTTAATCCATTTCAATAAAATTAAGGAATATTTGGTGACTTGTTTCAATATATATATATTTGATTATGACCTTAATATTAATTTAAGAAAAGAAAAAATACAAAATGTCACTATCTTTACATTAAAACCACAAAAAAATTATTTTCATCATGATAAAAAACTTATATGATCATTTATAAATGTTTATTTGAAATATAAATTATGTTTTTATAATATTAATTTATTTATATATTTATTTATTTAATCATTTCATTAATTTCTTGCACAATGTCGGCACAATATTTATTGAATAAATATAAAATTAATAATTAATAATTTTAAAAAATTAAAAGTGATACAATTTATGTGAATTTTTATGTTGCATGAATTTCATTTAAAATTATGTAATATTATAAAATTTATAATTATTCCATTCTAGTTCAATCATTTTATGGTTTTAAATAATGTGAAATTAAAGGAATAGTCTCAAAAAAATTGAAATAAGGACATTTTATGAAAATAATAATTTATTAATTCTATTAAAAAACATATATTTATTTTAAAATGAAAAACTGATTAATATATGGCTTAAAATTTCTCCCTTTAGACATTTATGAAAAAAATTACTTTATATGTAATATTAATAACCTTTATGTGTGAAAAAAGCATTACCATGGTTAAGATTAATATAGGTTAACTATGGGGTTAAACCAAATGATAAGTTTTAAAACACAATACAAACCTATAAAATTTTATTTTCTAATTTTATTTCATATGATTAATATATTATCCACTAATATATATATATATATTGAATATATTTCTAGATAATCTCATTTTTATAATTTAATCTTTTTTGAAATATCAATAGTGCCCCTCCATTTTTGTATAAAAAGGAACCCCTCCTTTTTATTCTGTACAACACATTAAGAAATATAGCTCAAACATCCCATGAAAAATTATAGAATAAAAATTCATTAATAAAATTTATATTTTTATTTCCTCCCAAAGGATCAGTCAGATGATCCTTATGAGGATATCTGAAGAAGTCCATTCAAAGTGGAGGTAATTTCATTAACTGGTCACCTTCATTTTACTTCTTATTTTACCTACAAAAAATTTATCGTATTTATAATAATATAATTAAAAAAATACAAAAAATATTAAAAAAATTTATTTTTATTATTACAGAAGCATTATCCAACAACATTCCAATCAAATGTCGTGTGAATGTATTGTTTGTCCGTATGTATGACTTACAATCTCCACAAAGTGACACTATAATTTTTTTTTCACTACGTTTTATGGAACGTCATAATCATGTGGTGGATGTTTTTCAATGATATTTGTGATATAATTATAGTTCTATAATAAAAATATAATATATATTTTCTTACATTTTTATCTATTGGAATTTGATAATGTCACTTATGTGTACATGGGAACTACCACCACCGTGAAGTGATGTGATTTTTTTTCATATCCACATTACCAGGAGGTAAATAAAGATATATTTTATTTATATATCTTATTTATATGATATAATTAAATTTTTTAAAATAATAATATATATTTTCCTTTCTTTTATTCCGTCAATATATATATTAAAACGTCTTTAATGTGGACGTACGACCTGCCATCCCCATGAAATGTGTAATTCATTTTTCTGTCTATTAATATTATTTATGAGTATTTGTATATATATATATATAATAAATATGATATTTATATCAGTATTAATTTATTATATATGATTGAATCATGATCAATGTAATTAGATCAGAACTACCCAACCAACATCTAATGAAAAAACAAAACTGTTAACACGCAAACACAATGATTATAATAAAGAATTATTGATAAGTGGGTGTTAAAATGTAATAATGGGATCATATTAGATATTATAAGTGTGTAAATTATTATTATATATAATTATATTAAATATAAAATTATTATATAGTTAGGTAGATAACATTCAGTGAAAGTGAAATTCACGGTAAGGAATTTTTGGACACACATTTCTTTTTAGAAAAAATACACCATATTCACCAATCATTTATTGTTAGAAGATTAAATTATAATACATGTTAAACTGATATAATTAATTTCATTTTATTAATCATATATATTTTCTCAATTTATTTTAATCATTCATTGGTATTATTATTCAAAAAATACAAACATGGTAAGGGATTTATGTTATTATCTCATGGTTTATCATGGTTGTTTATGATTATGTTTATAATGATGAAATTTTAAAACAAAGCTCTCATTATTCACATAAATTTTCTTCTATTATGTTAATTAATTTATTTTTTTTTCTTTTTTTCTTTTTTTTCTTCTCTTTAAGAACTCTAAAGAGATAAGGAAAATTTTTAAGGAAAATCATCTTTATTTCTATCTTCGGTTGAAAATAATTATCCATACATTCACATGTGTCCTATAAATCTTCTCAATATTATTTATCATATTTTACAATGGGGTTTTAATTAAATATTTTCCCATTATTTAATTTTCGAAAAAAAATTAAATGTAGTATAATTTTCATTTTCCAAATGTGGGTCTTTTTGCATTTTCTTCAACTGTGAATGTAATATTTTTTAGTATATATAGAATGAATAGAATTTTCCCCAATAATGGATACTCAATTATTTAAAAATACATTTAAATTATTCTATAGTTATTTTAAATTAAGATTTATTTTTTAATATGTTTTAAATTTTAAATTTTTAATAATTGATTAAAAAGAGAAAATGGTATTTTCTTAAATAAGTGTCCCAAGTGATCATTTGAATTTATTTTTGAATAAAATTTCCTTCTTTAACAAGAAATAATATATTCATAGAATATGATCCAATGAAAGAAGCATTATTCTTTTTGTGTATGGTTTATGATAATGATGACCATATCATTATGAACCCTATTATATTTCCTTAGTTTATTCCCTAATAAATTAACAAATGTTTTTTGAAATCAGTTTATTTCACATGTTTTATTCGATGATTAAATATTTATTAGACAAAATTTTTTATTAAATATTATCTTTTGAATATTTTATGATTTTTTGGAACACATATGTATGATTTGAATTATATTAATTATTGTACTAGAATTATATATCTCTCTAATAAAATTTGTAAATATTGATATCTCAATAGTTAATTAATATAGGAAGTGGTATTAAACATAGTTAAGTAAGGAACTTTGTGAACTATGGTAGTCTTTTGAGTGAACTTTGACTATGATGATTGTTTGGGGAGTGATACCAATGCACAATGATATTATTGGATGTAAGACTACACTAAAATGAAACTCATTTTATATACTTATGTGTATTCCACATACATCAATCATATGAAAATGTTATTCAATTATGACACGTATTAATTTATTCCTTTATGATTCACGTCTTACAAACAATCATGTTTTATTCCATGACTTAATATTTTGATCCTCGATTTTCAAGGTATGGTTTCAAAGTATTAAGATAATTGTATTATATAGTTATGATCCATTTATATTTAAATTATCATTGAGGTCTCCCTTGTTTACCATTACTGATAATACGAGTTCAAATTTTCTTATGTTTCATTGCACTATGTTTTAAAAAATGGTTTTATGTATTATTTGTTTACGAATGCTGGTAGATATGAATAATTAAGTGGGCTTAAATGTAGATCTTTTATGTACCAATTTTTTAAGTATAAAAGTTTCTAATCACACTAAACCATTATGTTCATCATGCATGATTTTTTATAATGTAAGGAATATTCATATATTGAAATATAATATCACTATAAGAAAATTTTGGGTCATTATAGTTGGTAATAGAGGGAAGGTTCATTCAATATTTGGAAACTTTTATAATTAATATTTTATAGAACAATGGGGATACATAAAAGTATGAGATAACATTATAAAATTTTATTAACAATGAAATTATATATTATTCCTATAAATAATTCCTCATCTAGATACAATATTTTGAGGTTCTTTCACAGAATCATCTAGGTGTAAGAAGGATGAAAAGAAATGGTTGAGTATATCTCATCTTCATTCTAGATCACAGTGAGTGCTCCATTGTTAGGTTCATGGTTTGACAATCCAAGGGGATAATCATGGGTTAACATACATTTTATTTATGAGACACTATTTAAGATTAGAATAAATGATAACCAAGGTTACCCTCAGTTAAAAATAATGTTTCATTAATTAAAAACAATCTGATAATTTATATATCCAATGAAAAATATCACATGACTTATCACTATGATTGTTATTTCTCACACTATACTTTTTCTATTTAGGAGGTTGTTGGAACGGGAAAGAATTATATCCACATTTAGTGTGAAATAAAATGGAATGATTGTCCTTAAGATGATAGAAGTGAAATGTGAGATGGAATGAAAAAACTTATGATTATTCCGAGTCACATATCTCATTATGTGATTAAAAATTAGTATATTAAATTATTTATAATAACCCCAATAATATAAAAATATAGTTTGATGAAGACTGTGGAGGAAAAAACATTCAGTTTTTTATATATCAATTACGTGGGAAGAAATAGTAAGGGGTATGTCTCAATGGAAAAATAATATGTTTTATTTGAGGAAAAGGAATGGATAATGTTATGCTGATTGATAAAGTGGAATGATTGGTGCTTTAAAGTATTAAAATTACATAATTGTGTTGTAGATGTATTTTTAACAACAATATTATTATTCTATAAATAAAGAAATGACTATGTATTGTTATGTTGTATTTTGTGTTTATGGATTTTCAAGAATATTTTGAATGGTATTTATGGACTATAAAACTTATTTAAGGGTAATTTAATTTTTTTAAGATGATTTAACAAAAGATAACCCAATAAATAATCACAATGGGAAAATTAATATGGATCAAATTGTGTATTATTAATCTAAATGAGAAAGATTTGGTGGCCTTAGAACTGAATAATGATTTGATTAAAAAGTGGATTATTTAAGCTTTGATGAATTTTATAATTTTTTTTGATATATAGTTTATATTTAATAATATATTTTTTTGATTTAAGGAGCGGGTTAATTTTTTGAATTATGAATGTTCTCATTGAGGTATTATTATAATTTAGGATATTTCACATTTTTAGAATAATATATGATGTTGTTAATAAATATATTTTTTTTGAAATGTAGACTTATGTTATGTTTTTTAACAGATTATTATTAATTTTATTTGAAAATTTGTGGAATAATTTCTAAATTTCTATAATTTTAATTTTGAGATTTATTTTGGAGGAGTCTTGAGTTTAACATTTTTTCAGAATTTATTTTGTTGAATTTTGGGAGTTATTGTGGAGGTTTTATAGATTAATGTCATATATTTATTTATATTGGATAACCATTGTAAATAAAATTTTTTATAAATACTAGAGATTGAAGTGATGACATATCATTATTTTTTTTTATATTTTTATAGGTTTAAAAATAATATTGGTGCTTCATACATGAAAAATTCTTCTTAAATATTCATATCTTATATTAAGAGATGATGTTAAAATTAATAGAATCCCATAAAAAATGATGTTTTGATTATGAAATAAAAAAAATTAATTAGTTTTGTATTACCATGATCTCTATCTTGAATTTTAAATAATACCTCATCATTATATGATGGATCCTGAAATAAAAATGTATACTTTTAACTTTATTTTAGATGAATAAATCATTTTTCATTCATTAGAGATTTCTGGTTTCTTGGTCATTAAATTTATCCTGAATATGTTCTTTATAAATATTTATTAGTCCTTTTGTGTTGGTGTTCTCTTATAGGTCCATATTTCCACTTCCCACTAATGATTATCTATGTGAAAACATAGTTTTGTGTCATTCAAGACGCCTTTCATGTTTCTCTTTCTCTCATTTCAAGATAAAGTCTTATAATACCTTTTTTATGAAATGGGTTTTCAATAGATGAAATTTAAAATATAAAACCCTTTATTACCGTTAAAGCCTTAAAATTATATGTATTCAATTTATTAATGGGGTATAAATTAACACTGCAATCATTGAAAATAATACTTTATTTGATAGCGTTTAAAACACACAACACTGTTCTTAAACAGATCAAAATATATTATTATAACCTCACTATCATATTGGTGGATATTCATTATAATATAAAATATAAAATATATATTAATATCCTACTAAATAAAAATTTATTTATTAGTGCTTCAAAAATAAGAAATATATTTTTAGAAAAATCATTTTATTTTTCAAAAATACAATTTCTTCAAAAATTATTTTTGTTTATTTTTGTAAGAAAAAATAATAATTAGTATTTTGAGCTTCTATAAAATTAATTTTATATAATTAACTTTTTCTTTATTAATATGTATATCAATATAATCTTATAGTTATGTTTTGGGATATATATTAAATGATTTTCTTTTCTAGTGAATAGTGAAAATAATGATTTTTATTGAAAACTTATTTTTCATTCAAAAGTTTTAAGATAAACATTTTCAAAATGGTATCAAAGTAATATTAATAATATTATATTTTGATAAATCCAATAATGTTCATTGGAATCAATTTTATCAATCAATTGTGTATAGAAATGTTTTTAACTTTAAAAATAGTTTAAAAAAAATTCCAATATTTTTTTGTTTTAATCATTAATTTATTTATTCTAATTATAAAATTATAATATATAAAAATGTATCTAATATTTCTAATCATGGTTTGATAATTTATCAAAATTGGTCCCTTTAAATTTTTTCATTATGAATAGTATCTTAAGTAAATATTTGTCCTTCATTAAAGGTAAATCAGTTAAGTATGGTTTAAAAAATATAATAAGGACTAAAAATGACATGAAAATGTATATTTATCCTACTGGATGATTGAATTTCGGCTATTTCCCTCTAATTATTGAATATATTTCAACATGGTGAAATATTTATTTAATTATGACCTTAATGATAAATTAAGAAAAGAATAAATACAAAATGTCACACTCTTAACATCCATATCTCTAAAAAAATTACAAAATAATAAAATGAGGTTAAATTAATATATATATGTCTATTTGAAATAATAATTATTTTTTTATATTAATTTAGTTATAATTTTTATTATATTAATAATTACTATTATTGTTAATGCAACACCGACAAAATATATTTTCAAATAATAGAAAAATAAAATAATTCATTTAAAAAATATCAAAAGTAAAAAAAATTATATATTATTATTTTAAATGATTTTATTTTTAAATATGACATATTAGTCATTATAAATTTCATTTCTTAAATTATATATTTTTATTTTGTGTCATTAATGTAAAATTACAAAAAAATCAAGAATGAAATTAATTATATTTTATGAAAATAATATTTTATTATATTATATCAGAATTATATAAATATTTAAATATGAATAAGAGGATAATATATGATCTAAAGATTTTTCCTTCTTAATTTTATCATCCAATTTTCTCCTTATTAGTAGGATTATAACCCTTTAATATTGAAAAAGGCATTATCGTGTTTGAGGATTAATTGTTTTATCTAAGAGGTTAAACGAAAAATGATATGTTTAAAAAAAAAATTAAACCTATAAAAATATAATTATTTATGGTATTTTAAATAGATATTACATTATATTTTAATAAATATACACATGTAATCATTTTTTTATAGAGGTATTTTTTCTGTTATTATTTTATGATATTCTAAGAGAACCCCTCACCCATACATATAAAAGGTCTCCCCTCTTTTATTCTAATTGCAACCAATGGATCCTTATATATAAACTAAACCCTACAAAATAATCTTAAAAAACAATATAAATACTCTTAGGGTGACTGTCTTTCCAAAAATCCAACCCGAGGATACATATTGTAAAACATAAAGGAGTACATTTGAATAAGAAGTAATCGTCTAAATCGATAACTTTTTATTTACCACTTATGTTGCCTGTTATAAATATATGTAATTTTAAATAATAAAATTTATTAATTATCCTCAATATAATTAAATTTTATTATGATTATAAATGAAAAATTATCCACCCTATTTCCCATCAAATGGGAATTTAATGTATCACTCTGGCATATGCACGACTTATTGTCTCCGTGTAGTGATACAATTAATTTTCGGTCACCAAATTTTATCGATTTTTCTTATTATGATTTTATTGTGTATATATGTTATTTTTTATATAATTATAATTATTTAATTATAATTTCATAGCTTTTTCTCACTTTCCAATCATTTTTAAATTGATAACTTCTATTATGCACACGTGTGAACAACACCTCTACAAAGTGATGAATTCATTTTTTTATGTTTTACAATTATATAAATATTGACACAATTGAATAATATATATTATATATATGATATAATAATGATTTTATAAGGTTTAAATATTTTTTAAATTTATTTCATTTTTTCCATTTAAATGTGAAAATAGTGTTCATATGTACACATGACAAATCAGTTCAATGAATCGTTTTAATGCAGGTTTCTATATATAACTTTTATTGATGACTATATATATATATATATATAATATTTTCTATTTATATGATAATTAAAATCATTATTATTTTAGTGAAAATAATAATGTTTAATTACTAGAACTATCAAACCCAAATTCTTATAAAAAATGAAATAGTTAACATCTAAAAATAATTATTTTAATAAATAATTATTGATAAATGGGGGTCTAAATTTCACAAATATAATTTATGTGATATTATAAGTGACTCAGCCATTATTATATATATATACAATGAATTTTATTTATTACAATGGAATGTAGAAAACTTCCAATGAATTTGGAACATAGGTTAGTAGATTTAGTGTATCACGTTAATTTGATGGGGACATATGTCATATTCGCCACTAATTTATTTTTTTGGTGTATATAATTCAACATTAACATTTTATAAAACTAATATACTTAAATAACTTTTATATAAAGTTTAATTTTTTTTATTAATCAATGGCTCATTTGATTCAAATTTTTCCAATGTAGAAGGGATTTATGTTTAAATTTCATTGTTTTTTTGGATTGTTTTCGATTAAGTTTTCCATGATGAAATTTTATGAACTATATCTAAAAAATACCACAAATATCATTATACTAATTTTATTTCTATTTATTATATGTATTATTTCAATTTTACAATCGTTATTTACTCAATATACCAAATTATGTTCCTAAGTAATACATATTTTATTTATCTCTTTAGTTGAAAACCATTTTCTTTACAGGTCTAATGTTTTTTTAATATTTTTTACATGTTGTTATTAATATTGAATGTTAATTTTCAAAGTCAATGTTTACAATGATTTAATTTTTATTATAATTTTTAAAATAAATATTTTGGTCATTTTCTAAATGAGGATCTTTTTTAATTTTTTACAAAAGTGTGAAATGGATGATTTCATTTAACAAATATAGTATAAATAGAATTTCCAAACATCATTACTAATTATTGATTTGAATCATGATTTACAATTTTCATTTTTATTTTCAATAAATATATATTACCAGATATTTGTAATATTTAATGATTATAAATAATTTAATTCAATGTGATTTTTTTTCCTCAATAAATAGTTCAACTATATTTTAAAGGGGTTTTCCATTTATGATTGCAGCCAATGATGTTACAAAATATCTACAGGGGATATAATACAATGATACCATCCTTATAAATTATCTGGATGGGACTTTATTATGATGATGAGATTTTTATGAAACTCAATCATTTTTCATAGAATATTCAACGGTGAATTTATTAAATTTTTATAAAAACAATTTCTATTCCATCAGTTACATCAGGATGAAATATTTAGGAAACCTATTTTTTTAATGATATATAATATGATGAATGATTCCGACGCTTTCGCTGGGGCGCGTGCGCATCCGTCCGTCGGGAGGACGCGCGGCTTTGTGTGTTGCCCCGCATTCCCGCTTTCCAAAGGCGGGCGACATTCGCTCCTTATTCAGGGACGTCTGCTCCTTGATCGAAACGGGATGATGGGATGTCGGTTCTTCCTCCTGTGGATTCCTCCTCAGAACTCGTCACCTAGTCCGGGTCTCCCTTATAGATTTAATACGTAGTTCGTGAAACTCTTCCCAGTGCCATGTTTCCATGGACGCCGGTAAATTACACTGCTTCTGTCGGGACATTCCAAAGGGTCCAGTCAGGGCAGCAACCTTCGGTCAGGGGAGTAGTCACGTTGAGGCATCAGTAGCGTGTCTGGATGCTGGGGTACCTGGCATGTCTGTCTGTTATCATTGACCACAAGGCTTCTCGGGGGCGTGGATGCCCGAGGCATCCCACATCGAGCGCGGGGAATTACATGTCATAGACACGTATCTGAGGTTTTCCTCAGCTTCCCGTGTTCAACACAGGGTATGTCGCGAGTTTAACGTCCAACGGAGACGGATGAGAGTGAAATGGGACCATCGCAGGGGGGGCGACAGTGAAGTCGGGCTTGAGCCTTGAAGAGGCTTCCTACGTATCCCCGTGGTAGGGAATCAAAGTCCGCGTAGTTTGGGATGGTGCCGGTAAACCGATGTGAAGTTGGACCTTGGCCCGATGAAAGTTGTTGGCGTACCGACGTGAAGCTGGACCTTGGCTCGATGAATGTTGCCGGCGTACCGACGTGAAGGTGGACCATGGCCCGATGAAAGTTGTCGGTGTACCGACGTAAAGATGTACCTTGGTCCAATGGGTGGTGGGCTTGAACCTCATAAAGGCTTCCTACGTACCATGCCTTGACACGGATCAAAGACCTCGTAGTTCGGATAATACAGTTTAACGTCATTCGAGATGATAGGGAACCCTGACATGAATAAACGATGGGTGGGCTTGAACCTCGTGGAGGCTTCCTACGTACCATGCCTTGACATGGATCAAAGACCTCGTAGTTCAGGTGGTCACAACGGCTTACCGCTGGACTGGAATGGGACCCGATGTGAATGAGCGACGGGTGAGCTTGAACCTCGTGGAGGCTTCCTACGTATCATGCCTTGACATGGATCAAAGTCCTCGTAGTTCAGGAGGGCTTGGGTCGCAATGGCTTACCACTGGACCGGGGTGCAGTTTAACATCGTGCTGGACGGGGGTGAAACCCGACGTGAAAGACGGGCGGGCTTGAACCTCATGGAGGCTTCCTACGTACCATGCCTTGACATGGATCAAAGACCGCGTAGTTCAAAAGGGCTTGGGTCGCAATGGCTTACCATTGGACCGGGGTGCAGTTTAACGTCGTGCTGGACGGGGGTGAAACCCGAAGTGAATGACGGGCATGCTTGAACCTCATGGAGGCTTCCTAAGTACCATGCCTTGACATGGATCAAAGACCTCGTAGTTTAAAAGGTGGGTGTCAGGGTCGGTGCTCACTCTAAGCCCACGTGATTCATGCTCGGTGTGGGAAACAAGTGGTTGCAAGGACCTGACGATCACGTCGCGAAGGGTGCGTCCGTGAGAAGCGAAGAGGGTCTTATGCGTTGGGCGGCCCACGGTGTTGGGACTTACTCCAGGATGGAGGCCCAGAGGGGGGTACCTCGTTCCCTATCACGTACTCCACCGACCTTGGTAGCGGGGAAGTACCGAGATGAACGGGTGCAATCATTTGTACCAAAGGTTAGGGGCTTACGCTCTGAGGCGTCCCTTCCCCTGCGAACATACGCCACTCCGACAAGGAGGATCTCATTCCATGTGCGGAAGAGTTCCATTCCCGTGGAGACGAGTGGTGTAAAAAATGTTCGAGTTGGTGGGACCCTTCGTGAGGGAGACGAGGTTGGGTCACAGTTTAACGTCATGTGTTGAGGACGTGGTGCTTGGCAGTTTAACATCCTGCAGCTCGGACGAGGTGGGTTTACTCCACACCCCTAGGGCTTACATAACCGGTACCCTCTAGTCCTTGGGGAAGGGAAGGTGCCTGTAAGGCCATGGTAAAGGGGGGTAGTGGGGCGAACCATCGAGGGGTCCACATTAGCGTGGCTATGCGAAGAAGCAATAGCCATTAGCGTGCCTATGCGAAGAAGCATTAGGCGAAGCAACGCTACGGGAGGTGTTGCCCATGGGACTTTGAAATCACATCGTACAAACCTGGAGGGTCGCACGGAAAGAGGAATCGCTAAGCAGAGGAGTGTGCTTTGCGAAGTGGGGTGCCTTGGCCTTAGCATGGGGCATAGGTGGTAGTGGGAGGTGCTTCGCGAAGTGGAACAGTGTTCGCGGAGCACTGCCTCGCGAAGAAGGTGTGGTTCGCGAAGCAGGGTCTTGCCAAGCAATGTGCTTCGCGATGCATAGTTATCCTGCCTTCGCATAGGGATTACTAGCATGGGATCGGTGTTTCGCAAAGCACAAGTGCTCCGAGGCTGCCCGAGTTCCCTTGGGAATCCCCTTCCTTTGAGAATTCCCTTGAGCTTCGCGAAGGGCATCCCTCTCGGAAGAGGGGCTCAAAACGAAACAAATCAGAGTCGTCTCGCGAAGTAGAAATACCTCGCGGAGCTCATGATTCCCGGGGCAATGCGTGCTTCGCGATTCGGGAGAGGAGAAGCCGAAAGGTCGGATTGTCCGTCCTCGGGACTCAGGGGGAGTCGAGTATTTATAGGGAAGGGGCGCCGCGAAGCAGGGCTCGCGCGCCGCCTTCGGGCTTCGCGGCGGCTCGCGAACATCAAACGGGTTCGCGGAGGATTACCTCCTCCGGAGCTTCGCAGCGGCTCGCGAATGTCAAACGGGTTCGCGGAGGATTACCGCCTCCGGAGCTTCGCGGCGGCTCGCGAACATCAAACGGGTTCGCGGAGGGTTACCGCCTCCGGAGCTTCGCGGTGGCTCGCGATCATCAAACGGGTTCGCAGAGGATTACCGCCTCCGGAGCTTCGCGGGGTCGCCATGGTTGGGGCGCTTCGCGGCGGGGCTTCGCGGCTATGCTCCGCAGCTGTGCTTCGCGAGGCAGCGCGCCGGCTGTCTTTTTCATTCCTTCTTTTCGGGCCACATTTTTGGCGCCAACAAATGCCCCCCCTCAGACTTGGAGCCGTGGAGGGTGAAGGGTCGAAGTTTGAGGGACAATCGCCAAAGCTATCGGTCGTTCGCGATGCTGCATCGCGAAGGGGGACCTGCGCTGCTCGCTGGGGCCGCGGATCCGGACGCGTCGCGATGCTTCGCGCGGGTGAGGTGCGCCGCGATGCTCCGGGGTCGTCGCCTATAAATAGGGGGTCTGCCCTCTTTTGTCTTCATGTGCCTTGTCTTTTTGTGCGCTCTCGACTTCGCGAAGCGCCGCGTACTCCGCGACAGCCCTCCGCGAATCGAGCTTCGTGGCGAACCGTGAGTCTCCGACTCCGCGTCCGCGCTAGGCGAAATTCTTGTCGGCCTTGGCCAGACTTCGCGACTTGGTCTCGCAACCGATCCTCGCGATTCCACTTCGCGGTCGAGCTTCGCGATTCAACTTCGCGGCCGAGCATCGCGATCCAGGGGGAAAAACTTTTCTGAGGGTCGACATTAAGATGGCCCATCAAGAGGCTGCACTGGGAGTGCTTGCGGATGCTGCCTGCCGGGATGAGATGGCCAACCATCCAGGCTTGGGGGAAATGGTTCGCAGCCATTCGGACCACACTTCTCTGACAGATCTGCTGTCGGAAGGTCAGAAGGATTACCCGCAATGCAAGAAACTGCCGTTGTATGGCTTCGGGCTGAGGGATGATGTCTTCATCCCTGAGGCAAGAAGGGATGAACCAGCTTGCTGGTTCAGGAGCACACCATGCCAGCACCAATGGTTCAGGGCGGCCGATGGTCATGCATAGGAGGATTTCACACCCGTCACCGCTGATTGCCTCTACAATCATGTGAACGACATTGATGGGAAGCCACTGCAACCGGAGACATCCCCTCCTCTCTACCGCACTATGCTGAAGGCGGCTCTGCAGGATCCGAAGAAGGGATGGTCCGATGAGTGGGACCTTAGCCCAGGACGGTAGGTGAGCCGATGCGGCATGAGACCAGGCCGTTAGGGGGTTCCTTTAGACACGAAAGAGGACGAGGGTCCGAATAAGGGGCACGCAAAGCATGGAATATGGAGTGATGGTTTGTCCGAACAAAATCCCACACTTCGGTAGTTACACCACCGTGGTGGGAGTACGCCATATGGGCGCATCGGCCTGATCACGGATCATTCTTTCTTCCAGATAGGGCCAATCTGGCGAGGGCTAGAAATGGGGAGGAACAAGATTTCGTGATTCCAGGGGCTGAACCCTATGTGAAATGCCTGGGTGTCTCTATGTATCCCACATGATGATGGGAATCAAGCCCCACGTAGTTCTGGAAGCGCATTTTAACGTCATACTGGACGAGGAGCAGCCTGACCGTGTTGGTACACATCCAGCCAAAACTACTAAGCCCACGTGAGTCATGCTCGGTGTGGGAAACAAGCAGTAGTGGTGGGAATTTCCCGACGCAGAGAGGGGCAGGTTAGGGCAAAGGGATACTCGGTGACTACCGGCCCAATGACACTAACACGATCATTTAGCGCACCTAGATGCGCGAAGAGAAAGAGCCGAGCATGACGGAATTCCACTTGAACATGAGGAAGTGGAAATGTGTGAATCATGATGCTCGAGATTCGGATCACGATGATGGCGGCGTGGCGATGGAGGATTACTGCTGACCATGTTCGCAACACAGCATCCTACCGTGTTAGCCTAAAATGGGGACAAACAAATGAGGGTCGACCGTTGACCATGTTCGAATCACGGGACCATGTCAAAAATGATGTCAGAGATCCGTGGGGACGTTGGCCCAAAACGATTGAAGGGCCCTTAGGTCCAGCATTCATGGAAAGCCCTTAAGCTTAGTATCCATGTCGTCTGAGGGTCCTTTTGGATGTGGAAGAGGATGAGGATCCAAATAGCGAGATCACGAAGATTGGTCATGAGATGAGGAGAATGTCCCTGTGGAAATCCCATGCTTCAGGCTTTTTTTCAAAACACATCTGAATACGTCAACGAAACGTATTAGAGAGAGGGAGCAGATTCCTTTCCCTTGGGGTGATCTTAGTTTAGGGTCTTAGAATTCAGACCATGGATTGGAAAAAGGGATCAGGGGACGCATGACATCAAAACCTGACGTGAATGAGGACATAGTCATGCTTACTATGCGTTCTCCGAGGAGATGCTCGAGTCGAGGGACCGAACACCAGGGTTAGGCTGGGCCCGCGGCGAAGTACCCGGGCGCTCCTACGTATCTCATAAGGATGAGAATCAAGCCATACGTAGTTCTAGAGGGTGGAACGGTAAGGTACCAGTGCCTGGGGAAAAGGGAAGTGTGGGCATAGCCCTTGCACTAAAGAAGCGGAATTTGATGTATCTTGTTTGTTCTTTAAGGTGAATGGTTTTTTTTTCTGAAGTGACAGGCCTAGATCAGTAGGTCGTGATGTCGCCACAAGAATCAAGCCGTGATGGGCGTTGACAAATGGCATGGAATGTGACCAATACCCAACGTGATGTCCTCTACAGCGAGGTCACCTCAATGCGGTGCCGTTTTTCGTCGTGCGGCCAGGACGATAATGTCACAGTTTAGGGTCGTATGATAGGACCAAGCGTGCATTATATCGTCTTGCAGCGCAGACGTAGCAGAGACGATGCTAGGTGGGAAATGTGCGCAGTGTTATAAAACACAATTGACGGAGACATGATCCCACATCAGATTGTACGCCATCCGGAGAGGGAAACCTTAGGCCAAGGGGCCTACACAGAGGTGAAACAGGGAGAGAGACTGGCTTCCGGAATGGGTTGTACCCGGAGACAGGGCGTCTGGGCAGTCCTATGTATCCCATGAGGTTGGGAATCAATTTGAACATAGTCCCGAATGGATCTTAGTTTATGGTCTTAGAGATCGGACCATGCGATCCCCAAAGGGCGCCAGATTGCAGCTTTGTCCCCCTAGCATGCAAAGGTGCACTGAGGGATAGCGCCAAAAGTGTCGAGATTACACCAGGACATGATGGGGAGGAAAATGATGTGAATCATGCAACCAACATTCAAGGACTGAAGGGGCTGGCGTGGCGACAGAGGATTACTACTGACCATGTTCGCAACACAGCATCCTGTCGCGTTAGCCTGAAATGAGGACTAACAAAACGAGCATCAACCGCTGACCATATTCGCAACGCGGGATTTTATCGATTTGTTGTCCGAAACCCTGGGGGGCGTTGCCCGTATCAGTAGGACAGCCCTTGGGCGTAGTATCCAGGCCGTTCTTGGGGGTCCCTCCGGGTGTGAAAGATGATGGAAGTCCGAATAGAGGGGGACACGAAGCTTGACAAGTGGAAGGAACTTGATCAAGTTGAATCTGACACTCTTGGTCCTAGACTAGAGTGCTCTTAATACATGGGTGAACCACTGCAGGGAGTCAAGGGACTCAACCTTGAGGGTGACCGAGAGATGGCAGGTCCCCGGGGGAAGGGGGCATGGTGCCAAAAACCTTGTATCGTACCTACACACCCCCCTGCTGGAGAGGGATGGACCAAGTGGCCTAGGTGACCGGGAAATCAGGAGATCTCCAAGAGGTGGGGCTGGACCCAAATCTTAGACATTCAGGTGGTCCTACGTATCCCATTAGGATGGGAATCATGCCATACGTAGTTCTAAAGTGTGCCTTTTAACGTCATGCAAGACAAGGAATAGGAGGACTGAACCTTAGAATGGGGGCGTGCGTGGTGCAGTTATTGCAAACTCGGCGTGAATGAGGATGTAGTCCCACACTGCGCCACGCAGTCCTGTGATCGGGGTCCTGAAGGTAGGATTAGAGAGGTAAATTTACTGAACTCAGGCTGGGTCCGAAGACAATGGGTCTTGAACGTAGTTCCAGATGAGAGTCTTAGTTTATGGTCTTAGAGCTCGGACCGTGGGTGGTGAAAACTCCCGAGTAAGCACAGATGTCAACCCAATCCCTAATCCCTCGTGAGATAAACTCGGTGTGGGAAACAAGGGGGCATCCTCATCGCAATACTTGGGGCGTCCATCAAAGGGGAGTCAGCAGAGAGTTTCGAAAGACACCTTTGATGTAGCTTGTTCCTCGAACGCGCAGATGTGCACGGGGGAAAAGTACCAAGATTCCCGAGACTCTACTTGGACATGATGAAGTGATGAAGGGTGTGAATCGTGTACCCGGCATTTGGGCTTAATTGGTTGGCGTGACGACAGAGGAGAACTGTTATCCATGATGGAAACACAGCGTCTGTATCGCGTTAGCCTGAGGTGGGAACAACAAACGAGCATCGACCGCTGACCATATTCGCAACGCGGGATTTTATCGATTTGTTGTCCGAAGCCCTGGGGGGTGTTGGCCCGTATCGGTAGGAGAGACCTTGGGAATTGTATCCAGGCCCTTCTTGGGGGTCCCTCCAGGTGTGAATGATGATGAAAGCCCTGATGCGGGGATACGAAAAGCCTGGAATGCGGGTGCGGACATGTCCGAGTAAAGCTTGGCATTCCAGGTAATAAACCAGAGTACTCTTAAGCACATTGGTGAACCGCCGAAGAAAAGGATCGATGAAACAGCTCAGTAGGGGGGGAGCATGGCGTAGTCATTACGAAATCGTCGTGAATGAGGACATGATCCCACGCCACACCATATGGTCCCCTCATGGAGGAAGGAGAGGCCAAGGGGCCGAGATGGGATGGGAATTCCCGAGAGATGGGGCTGGACCCAAAGCCTAGACGTTCAGGTGATCCTACGTATCCCATTAGGATGGGAATCAAGCCACATGTAGTTCTTGAAATGTAGTTTAACGTCATGCAGGACGAGGAGGGGAGTAATATACCCCTAAACAAAGGAGGTGTATGGCATGGTAAAGAAGCCGTCGTGAATGAGGATGTGGTCCTACATCAGACAATACGATCCTATAAGATAGGTCCTGGGCCGCGGCCCGGAAAGGCCAAGGGGCCTGGGGCTGAGCCTCGTTCAGGAAGGCCTGACTGGTTTGTAGTTTAACGTCTTACATGAGGAAGGGGGTCGGGGACCCGAGGAGGCCAAGGGGGCTGAGGCTGGGCCTCGTAAAGGGAGTTGCACGGCATGGTACATGATCCCGACGTGAATGAGGACGTACTCCCACACAACACCGTACACTCCGGGTAAGAAGGGACCTAGGCTGTGACCTGGAAAGGCCAAGGGGCCTAAGGTCAAGCATCAGTCAGGAAGGCCTGACTGGTTTGTAGTTTAACGTCTTACATGAGGACGGGGGGCCAGGGGCCCAAGGAGGCCAAAGGGCCTGAGGCTGAGCCTCGTAAAGGGAGTTGCACGGCATGGTACATGATCCCGACGTGAATGAAGACGTAGTCCCACACCACACCGTACACTCCGGGTGAGGAATCCTGGGCCTTGGCCCAGAGAAAAGGGGAAGTTATCAGTCAGGATGGCCTGACTGGTTTGTAGTTTAACGTCTTACATGAGGACGAGGGTCAGGGACCCGAAAAGGCCAAGAGGCCTGAGGCTGAGCCTAGTAAAGGGAGGGCGTACGGCATGGTACATGATCCCGATGTGAATGAGGACGCAGTCCTACATCACACCATACACCCTTACGAGGAATCCTCGCTAGCACCACCTGGGGGAAGTTTGTCACCTTGGGATGGGGCAGAGGGGATCACTGTTCTTGATGCCTGGGGCATCTCGGGGTGGACCGGAAGATCCAGGACACTATTGACCATGTTCGAAACACAGCCTTCCTATGGTGACCCGCATGGGGGGAAACAAATGAGCGTCGCCGCTGACCAAATTCGCAACGCGGGACTTGTATCGACTTGTTGCTTAAGAAAACCCTCGGGGCGTTGGCCCGTATTGGTAGGAGAGCCCTTGGGCATTGTATCGAGGCCGTTATCGGGGGTCCCTCTGGGCGTGAAAAGGAGACAGAATCCCATTCAAGGGGTGGGTGAAGCTCAGTTGCGTCCATCCACGAAAGGGGCAAACACCTCCAGGGTGAAATGTGCAGCCGGGTCGAGGCTTGCTCGACGTGGGTCGGGGAAAAAGTGTGCACCCTGCCATGTCTTGACCCGAGGGGAAGATTTTGGCTTTTGGGCTGGGCCAACGGACAAAATGTTCGGGCGTTCCTACGTATCTAATAAGGATGATAATCAAGCCATACATAGTTCTTGAAGGCCATGTAGTTTAGCGTCATGCGGTGAGGACGTGGGAGGGTAGAAGAACGGGAGTGGGCGCATGGCGCGACCTTTAAAATCTTTGCGTGAGTGGGGTTGCATGAGCGGGGCCATGAAAGCCTACTCCCTGCTACACAAAGATCCTCCAAGGATACTATCCCCAGGGGGAATAGCGGAAGAGAAAAACTTGGGGTTGGGCTCAAGACGAGGCGTCCGAGCGTTCCTACGTATCCCATGAAGATGGGAATCAAGCCATACGTAGTTCTTGACATGCAGTTTAACGGCATGCGGGACGAGGGGCATCTCATTCGGGGATGTGTACGGTATGGTACATGATCCCAACATGAGAACGTAGTCCTACACCGTACCGTACGATCCCGTAAGAGGGTAAGTCGGAGAGAAACGAGGGGGCCTGGGGCCAGACCGCGGTGGAGACGGGGCCAGGGGCCCAAAGAGGCCGAGGGGCCTGAGGCTAGGCCTCGGTCAGGAAAACCTGACTGGCTTGCAGTTTAACGTCTTGCAGTGAGGACGGAGATGCAGTTTAAGGTCATGCGGGACCAAGTCGCAGTTTAGGGTCGTGCAGGACCGCTTTTTCCCTAGGCAAAGTATCGCTTGAGGAATCTGGCATTGGTGGGAGGGGTTATACGCTCTCCATCTGTGGTCACCAAGGAGTATGCTCCATTGGGGTAAACCATATGGATTATGTAAGGCCCTTCCCATTTGGGTTCTAACTTGGGTGGTTTCCTGCTGGGAATCATTGGCGCTCGAAGGGCCAGTACCAGGTCAGCCTGTAGAAAAGAGCGGAGACGAACCTTCTTGTCAAAAGCTCTCGCAATCTTGTCCTGATGCCTTTCCAGATTGTGCAGGGCACGAAGCTGGTTTTCGTCCAGTGCCTCTAATTCAGCTAGACAGATCTCTCCTACCTCATCTGATGTCTGGTGATCATAAACTGTAGTGCGTAGCGATGGTAGCTGGATCTCAATGGGTAGGACGGCCTCATCTCCATACACCAGGGAATATGGGGTCACCTTGGTAGAGTTGCGAGTCGTCGTCCGGTAAGCCCAGAGGGCGTTGGGGAGCATGTCCGGCAAACCTTTCTTGTTCTGACCAACCATCTTCTGCAGAATGTTAGAGAGGGTCTTGTTGAACGCCTCGATCTGTCCATTCGCCTGTGCGTGGTAGCGGGAGGTATGGTTCGACCGGATGTCGTACTTAGCATACAATTTCTTCAATTCAGCTGCTCGGAAGTTGGTGCCGTTGTCAGTGAGGACGACGTGAGGGACTCCAAACCGGTGGATAATGTTGGAGCTCACAAAGTCAACGATGGAACGGGCCTTGACCTCTTTGAGCGGAACTGCTTCTGCCCACTTGGAGAAGAAATCTGTAGCGGTCAGGATGAACCTACACTGGCGGGCTGTTGTCGGTGGATACGATCCCACTACATCGAGTCCCCATACCGCAAATGGCCAAGAGTACTTGGTGGGGTGGAGGGGTTCTGGCGGCCGATGCAAGAAGTTGGCGTGTACTTGGCACACGTGGCATCTCTTGGCGTATCCAATGCAATCGTGGATCATGGAGGGCCAGAAGTACCCTAACCTCCGGATTTGATGGGACAGCTTCGGCCCAGCTTGATGGGTGCCACAGGAACCGGCGTGAACCTCTTGCATAACTTGAGGTATCTCTACTCCTTGGATGCAACGGAGGAGGAAACCATCGAAGCTCCGCTTATAGAGGGTCTGCTCAAGACTGGGGCCGCTCTGGAGGGTGAATTGAAGTGCGCGGCGTCGGATTCGCTCGCGCTCGGCCCGGTCGTCCAGGAGCTGACCATTGTGGAGATACTCGACAAAAGGTGCTCTCCAGTCGGGGGTGGTTTCAACCACTGCGTCTGACGAACCCGGGACTCCCGATATGGAGGGCCCAGTGGTGAGATGACTTACCCGCAGGCTGTCACGGTCCTCTTGGGTGACGGGAGCAATGACTCTCCGATGGGCCACGTGTATGACCAATACATCTTGCTCGGGTTCTGTGAGCGACGCGGCTAAGCCAGCTAGGGCGTCCGCTTGGCCGTTCTGCGACCGTGGAACATGGGTAACCTCTGGCCGAGAAGAGAACTGGGCCATTAGGAGGAGGGTGTACTCCAGCAACGGTGCAAGCTCTGGCTTCCTGACGACGTAGTCGCCATTAACCTATTTGATTACCAGCTCAGAATCTCCCTTCACATGTAGATGGGGTACATGGATCTCAAGGGCCAACTCGAGGCCGGTGATGAGAGCTTGGTACTCTGCCTCGTTGTTCGTACAACCTTCTGACAACAGGAACGAGTACGGCAGGACGGCTTGCGTGGGGGTAATGAAAACAATGCCCAGACCCACTTTGTTGAGCTTGGGGTCGTTGAGCCTTCTACCGGTGGGACTCCGGGAGGCACCGTCGAAATGCATTTGCCAACACGGGGCAACATGATCGACTAAGAGGATCGTCTCGTCGGGGAAATCCAGGTCCAGGGATTGATCCGCGGAGGTTGGATGGGCAGCTAAAAAGTCTGCCAATGCCTGTCCCTTAACGGCCTTCTGAGGCACGAACATGATATCAAATTGCTGGAGAATCACCGCCCACCGTGCTAGTCGGCCAGTCAGCATGGGGCGGTTCAGGATGTACTTCAGCGGATCTACCCGAGAGTTCAATTGTACCTCGTGGTGTTGCAGGTAGTGCCACAGCTTCTGCACAGCGAAGATGAGCGCAAGGCAGCTTTTTTCGATAGGGGAGTATCTGACCTCCGTATCGAGAAGCATGCGGCTGAGATAGTAGAGACTGTTCTCAGTGCCCTCGTTATTCCTCTGGGCGAGCAGCGCACCGAGGGATCTCTCCATGGCGGTCACGTAAAGGACCAGCGGCTTTCCGGAGACGGGTGGCATCAAGACCGGAGGTTGGAGCAGATACTGCTTGATTTCCTCGAAGGCGGCCCGACACTCCTCATCCCATTCGTAGGCAGCGTCTTTCTTCATGAGCCGGGAAAAGGGCTTACACTTGCCAGCCAAATTCGCAATGAATCGGCGTAAATAGGCTAAGTGGCCTTGCAGGCCTCGAAGCTCCCGAATGTTGCTTGGGGAGGCATTTGGATGATGGCCTTGATCTTCTCAGGGTCGATCTCGATACGTCGGTATCTGACAACGAAGCCCAGAAACTTCCCGGAGGTGACTCCGAAGGCACACTTCGTGGGTTCATCTTCAGGTGACGGGAACGGAGGAAACCGAACACTTTCTCAAGGTCTTTGAGATGGTCCTGGCGCTGGCGTGATTTGACTACAAGGTCATCCACGTAGCATTCCACCAATGTCCCGAGGTTCGGTTTGAATATGCGATGCATGGCCCTCTGATAAGTGGCACTTGAATTTTTCAAACCGAATGGCATTACCCGGTAGCAAAAGGTACCCTGGGGAGCCTTGAAGGCAGTGGACTCCTCATCTTCGGGGGCCATCCGGATCTGGTTATAACCGGAATACCCATCCATGAAAGATAGGGATTGGAATCTGGCCGTGGCGTCAATCAATAGCTCCGTCACTGGGAGTGGGAAGTCATCCTTTGGGCAGTGGCGATTGAGATCACGGAAGTCGATGCAGACTCTGATCTTCCCATTCTTCTTCCTGACCAGCACAATGTTGGCGAGCCATTTGGGGTACTGGACCTCCTTATTGAAGTTGGATTTGATAAGCTTTTCAACTTCGGCCTCAACCATAGCACCATGAGAAGGGAGCATTTTCCTAGGGGGCTGCTTAAACCCACGGTGTTTTTCCGGGAGACCCAGACAGTGGACGGCCACTTGGGGATCCAGCCCTGGAATCTCATCGTAACTCTAGGCAAACACATCGCGGTGCTGTTTGAGGAAGTCTACATACTGCTGCCGCTCCTCGAGGGACGTGGCCGCACTGATCAATGTGAGTCTTGGATCTGCCTCGCTACCAAGGTTCACCTGTACCAGTTCATCAACCGTGGTAGAGACGCCTTCTTCAAAGGCAGGGGGAGCATCCTCCAAGTCTTCCTCCCCAGCCGTTTGGGGACTTCTTGCGACGGAAGATGCTTCTGGGCTCTCAAAACCCGAGGGGCAGCTGGTGCCGGCTTGGGCAGCAGCGGTCATCACATCAGGAGACTCACTTGTCGTTGAGACCATAGCAATGAATGCATTTGATCCTATCCCATCCGGCCTTCGGCCTAAGGGGCCACGCTTGATGATATCAAAGAAGTGGTGATGCGTCGTCCTGAGTCGGTTAATTCCAGCCCGGCGAAATAGGCACGTATGGCGCACCGCAGTTGTCATCAGCTTGACGTCCCGGTACCGTACAGGGGTAGGAGGTTCCGGGATGACCCAAGCCTGGTTGATGTAGGAGTACGAGGTGATTTTCCGTCGTCGCTTGGACACGGGAACATGACTTCCTTGCGTACCCGAAACAACAAAACATTGTCCCATGTCGGGGGTCGTGGCCTCCAACCGGTGGATCAGGAGGATGAAGGCGTCGTCCATGCTTTCCCAGGGATCACTTGTGATCGGGGCAGGCTCATCCTTGCTTACCAGGATTTGCTTGTCCTTACTTTTGTAATAACCCGCATCCAGATAGAGGGCCTCACAAGAAGCGAAAGGGGACGCGTCTCCTTGGAGCACGCCTACTCGACTGTTGAGCGAGTACTTAAGGCACTGGTGATACAACGAGTGGACCGCTGCATGCAGATGGAGCCATGGCCTACCCATCAATGCGTTGTAGGCAGTGTCCTGAGAAACAACCATGAACTCGGTGCTGGCAATTAAGCCACCGAACTGAGTCTTCAGGCAGATCTTGCCGACTGGGGTTTGCTCTGTCCTGTCGTACCCCTGGATCCTGAGGTCAGAGGGAGTTAAATCACCTTCGGACAGACCCAGCTTTCGCAGCGTCCGGGTCAGAATTAAGTTGATTCCAGAACCCGTGTCAACGAGGCATCGGCGGACTTCCACACCGTTGAAGTGGCCAATGATATACAGTGGGAGAATGTGTCCCCGTATAGGGGGGTTCTCATCTTCTCCGGAGAATTAGATAACCGCCTGACATTCGGCGTTTTCAATCGTCTCGGTATGGAAGGCTTCCGCAGCTGCCACTTCCGTCTCGAACTGGAGGGGGCTCTTTAGGGCCTCGGCAAGTGCCTCGCGCATTTCAGACGACAGGCGAAGGGCTTCAAGGATGGAAAGCCTCGCCGGAATGCCGGCCAGGTGCTTTAGGACATCATACTTGCATGCCAAACGCGAACCTCTGCTTACAGGAGGTCTTTCGACATTTGGATGCACATCGGGTCATGCCGGTTGAACTGGCGAGTAACTAGTACTGGGTACATCTTGCTGCCAACCAGTAGAAGCCTGAAGAGTAGTCGCCGGACTAGGATCGGACAGCAGAGGCTGGCCTGTCGCCGGGCAAGACTGGCTGTGATATGAACGAGGCGGGTCTCCCTGATCCAGCAACACGAACGGCGGTGGAGGTAGAGCCGAGGGTGCTGGATGGGTCTGCACGTGCTGAGATCTGCGCTGAGCCTGCTGCCTGGTCTAGGTAGCATGCACGGCTTGGTCACAAGTGCCCGCTGACGTACCTCGATGACCGGCGCGATTGCGATTCCACCGACGTTGACGTCGGCTGGAAATGTTGGGGAGGTCTGCCTGGGGTTCCCCCTCGTCGGGGGTCATATAGGGCTTTACCAGCTCCACGGTGTTAACCGAAGCATACCCTTGACTGTCACTCGAAGAGTCATCCACCGCTGGGCAGATTCTGGGAGGAATGCCCATTTCGGGAGGCATAAAGTCGCCGAGAGTGCGTGACGGCGACGACACTGGTGGTGCACGTTGCTTCTTCTTGCGTCGCTGCTGCTTGCCCTTTTGGGCAGAGGTCGACTGTGAAGACGATGCTGAGGCACCGGATACTTCTTCCGAAGGTTCCGACTACTTCAGACATGCCCGGATGATACCCTGGGCACGGACGACGGTTTTTCGAGCCATCCAATTGTCATATTTCTGAGATCCGCGGCTAGGGACCTACTGCCACTCACCATTGTTGTCGCTGCCGATTTCTGATCCTGCAAAGACGCCTGCCACTTGCGCTGGCGCTGGGCACAACTTGACTATGTTGTTGTTGACCTGGTCCTGAATCCAGTCTTTAAATACATAGCATCGCTTGAGGGTGTACCCCATGATTTGATGATAGGGGCAGTAGTTGGGGTGATCGGTGAGATGCGCCTCTGCCGGCCTCCTGCACTCAGGCAGACGCACAATCCCTTGATCTAGAGCACTTCGGAAGTACCCAGGGACCTGATTTTCGTTGAACGAATAGGTATGGTACTTTCTTTCCGGAAAGGGGGCCCTGGGGGCCTGGTCCTGTCGAGGGACCGGAGGGGCCTGCCGAGGAGGCGACGCCTGGTTGTCTCGCCTAGGTGGTGGTGGCGCATTGCGCGGGGGAACCTGTCGGTTCTGAGGCGGTCGCTGCTGGGCAGGAGCCTCTGCTTGAGGTGGAGGACCTCTACGGGGTTGCGGGGGTGGTGCCGCTGGTAGCAATTCCAGCTGCCTCGGGGCTTCTATTTGGGCCACCTCGGCGGGTTAAGCCCTGGCGGCCCTCCTGGCTGGGATCATAGGGGGCAGCAAACGTGGATGACTAGCCTTTTGCAGGGCCTCCTCGAGGCGCTGGGCCTTATCCGAGAAATCTCTGAACCCTCCAGGGTAGTTCTGGGTAATCATGGAGGGTACCAGCTCTGTCTTGATGTTCCCCACACACATCGTCAGTAATTGCTCCTGAGTCAGTGGCATATCGAGGGAATACATAAGTCCTTTCCACCGGGCGATGAAGTCCGCAACCCGCTCATCAGGCCTCTGTTTGCACTTGAAGAGGTCCGCAATGCTGGTCTTTCGCGTGGTGGAGATGAACTGGTATAAGAACTGCCGGCGAAGATCTTCCCAACCGGTCACTGATCCGATAGGGAGCTGGCTGTACCAGACGAATGCCAGACCTTCCAATGTCTGTACAAAACACCGGAGCTTAGCGGCTTCTTGCTGAGCCGGGGTCCCCAGCATGGGGCCAAACCTGGAAGAGAAATGAGCCAAGTGCTGGGGTGGATCCCCTATCCTGTTAAAAGGCGTGAAAGTGGGGTTCCCAAAACCCGGAGGCGCGGGCATATCATCCACCCATGCGGGATAAGGCTTGCCATCCGGTGGGACCGCCACCTGCCGTGTTTCCAACGCCTCGAGGCGGGCTGTGAGTGCCGCAATAAGGTCCTCTGGGTGGGGGTCCCTGTCTTGACGGGGATCCCTAACCACAAGCGCATTGCCAGGTTCTTCAACGCGGGAGACGACTTCGGCTGCTCGCGGGTCAACTGGCTGGACGACCTGCTGGGCGACTGGGGGAACCCGTGTTGGATTCTTCAGATTTCCCCGTCGCTCAGGGGGGTTTGGCGAGACATATCGCGCCCTCTTGCCATATGTTCTGGCTTCCGCCCTGTCCGCGGCAGTAGCATGATCAGGGTTGCCCGGAGGCACCTCGCCGGGGGGAAATTGTTCCTGCCCCTGCTGCCCCGGCCTGGGATTACCATAGTCGGGTCGTCGTTCTGCGGCGCGCTCAGCCAACAGTTCGTCAACCAGCCACTTCTGCTCAGCAAGCTGCTGGCATAACGCGGCCTCCTCCGGATCCTCGTCTGTTTTCTGCATAGAGGCCGACGGGTCAGAGTGCTTGACAGTTCCGACGTGCTCTTTACCTTTTCCAGTGTTTCGACCGAGTACCAGCGACTCTGTGGGTACGGGCAGGCCTAGCAGGTTCCTCTGCTGACGGGTGACTCTCCCTGATGGGTCGAGTAGTGGGGGTACGCCCTCGGATCGTAAGTCCCCATCAATCTCATCTTCGTTATCCACAATGTCGGCCATGTGGACTGTGACCCCTCTTGAGGGCATATCCTCAATGTCGCATAGAGATTCGGGCTGTCGTCGGATAGGGTCGAAGAGGAGAGCGGCATAGCGTCTCCAACCACGGACTTGCACATGGGGGGAGGCTTCCCTGAAAATCTTGCGGAGTGCCTTGAAACTCTGAACGCATTTTCATTGGAGGGCACTCTGGTGACCGGGCGACTCGGGGTGCTGGGCCACAAGGAGCGCCGCTGCATCAATCAGGCGGCACTATTTGCCAATCTCCTCGAAGTGCTCTCGACTCCTGGGGTATACTACCCGTTCCCAGTGGAGGCGGAAGTGCGTCATCCATAGGGTTCGACAAAAGCATCCCTCTTCTTCTGGGGTAAGCGACTCGGGTACGCGGAAATTCAGTGCCTCCATGGGCCAGAACTTCTATGGGAAGTAGTCCGCTGCAAGAATACTCCAGAAGCTCCTGGGTTCATCCCTACATTACCCCACTCATCAATCGGGGGCAGCTGAGGGACCGGTAGTGGTTCCGAGGTGGACCTCTGGGATAACAAACTCGGCGGTGGAGAATATGGCGAGCGAGCAGACTGGCCGCCAAATTCTGGGCCTTCCTCTGAAGAGCGAGGTGACCTGACCACAATGTCACGATAGGACGGGCTAACAACCACTGCTTCGGGTACGGGAATCGCCATTACCGGTGTCCGGTCATGTCGTGGATCTACCACCGTTGACCCCCAAAACAGCTCCTCGTGATCCCGAGTAGAGGTAGAGGGCGCTTCGGGTGTCGATGGCGGTGACTGCGCGGTCAAAACCTGCGAAGTTCTCAGAATCTCTTCCTCCTGAATGTACCTGCGGAGAGAGAAGGGAATCCAATGGACCTCAAATTCTGGGAGAACGAGGCTGACGCGTCTGGTTCCTGCCCCAGTCCTTGATACGGAGGAGCTGGGAGAAGGTTCCATCGCCGAATGGCATTCCGCTTCCGAATCAGAGAAGCGGGCAGGTTTGATTTCCACCTGGGCCTTCCCAGGATTCTTCTTGTGGCGGTGACGACCCGCTCTTATGCCCCTGGGTGGCTCTTCGGGACAGGGTTGACCCCTATCAGGCAGCCTCGGGGCGGCGCTGGCGCCGTGGCGGAGAGGGCCCCCACTCGAGACAGCCGGGGTGCGGGGGGCATCAGGGCAAATGTCTAAGGGTACATGGGGATGACCTCCATGAATAGTACCCATATGGGCGGGGCCTCTGTTGGAACTGGCAGGAGCATGGGGAAGGCCTCCATGGTCGATGCGAGTGGAGCGAGGCTGACCTTCACTCCTTGGGTTGCTGGGGTGAGGAGGACCTTCGCCAGTCGCGGAGAGGACGTAGGGGGGACCCCCACGTTGAAGAAGGACCGGATGAACGGTGCCTTCAGAAGGATGGACTCCATACCCTGTACAGCGGGCGTGGGAAATGTTTCCGCGCTGAGTATCACTGCCACGGGGCAGGTCTTCCTGCAGGATGGGGGCAGCACGAGGCATGCCTCCATGACGAACCTCGGAGCGGGGAAGGCCCACGCTCTGTGGAGTAGTGGTACAGGGAGGACCTCCGTACGGGGTGGCATCACCGCGGGATAGCTCGCGGCGATCACTACTTGGGCCTGCAACCCGGAGAGTCAACCCAGCCTGCCCGTGGGGCGGTTGGGGTCTCGATCCTGGTTGGGCGAAGGGGTTCCCCGGCTCAATGTATGCTGGGGCTTCATAATGTACGTCGGCGGTGGCTCAGGCCACTGTAGCTGTCGACGTGGATGCGCCTAGGCGAGCGTCCTCAGCCCGGGCCCAGCGTTGACGTCGGGTCAGGCGGGCCGGTGCAGGTGGTGCAGGGACGTAGTCTGCCTGCTCTTCCTGCGGGCCTGGACGGCGGCGCTGACGCGGCCGGACGGGAGCTCTCGCCTGGGGGCCCTGGGTCAGGACCCTGAGCGGACTGTGCCGGATGGCGCCTTCCTCCTCAGCGTAAGGCGAAGAGTCGTCAAGGCGTTCCAGAGATAGGATCCCGAAACAGTTGAATGTCTGGGTGGGGAGCAGGGGCTCCCTGCGCTGCCGGTTACGGCGGCGTTGATGGCAGGGCCTGGAGGCCTCCAGGTCCAAGAGGGCCATATCCCTAGTCGGGATGACCCATTCCTCCTCGTACCTGCACATGAGGCTGTTGATCACCCTTCGTTGGATGACCTCTGATGGGGAAAGGGGACGTGGACGTCCCATATTCCGTGACGTGGCAGCCGTCGTGGAGGTAGTGGCGCCCTGTGGAGTGGCCGTCGTGGTGTTGCCCCTGCCCCTGCGCGGGCGAGGAGCGGATGGTGACCACATCTCTGAAATAGCAAGCTGGTTCCTGGCAAGCGAAGGGATCAACTCATCAGTGCTGAGAGGAAAAGGATTGACAGCCAGTGCCCCATCGTTCTTACATCCCCCATGTTTGTGAGAAGGATCCACTCCAACACGCTGCAGAGCGGAGTGCCCCACGTTCTACTACCCCGACTGCCGGTGAGTATCACGACAGGCCCGCCATTTGCTTGGCGGGACCAGGCAACGGATATCTGGATCCGGTGACACGTCAATCTACTGGTGTCTCGAACGCTACTAATCTCCATACTGAGGAGAAGAATTTCACGTCGGGTTCACCATTTCTATTTCCGACGCTTTCACCGGGGCGCGCGCGCATCCGTCCGTCGGGAGGACGCGCGACTTTGTGTGTTGCCCCGCATTCCCGCTTTCCAAAGGCGGGCGGCATTCGCTCTTTATTCAGGGACGTCTGCTCCTTGATCGAAACGGGATGATGGGATGTCGGTTCTTCCTCCTGTGGATTCCTCCTCAGAACTCGTCACCTAGTCTGGGTCTCCCTTATAGATTTAATACGTAGTTCGTGAAACTCTTCCCAGTGCCATGTTTCCATGGATGCCGGTTAATTACACTTCTTCTGTCGGGACATTCCAAAGGGCCCAGTCAGGGCAGAAACCTTCGGTCAGGGGAGTAGTCATGTTGAGGCATCAGTAGCATGTCTGGATGCTGGGGTACTTTCCATGTCTGTCTGTTATCCTTGACCACAAGGCTTCTCGAGGGCGTGGAAGCCCGAGGCATCCCACATCGAGCGCGGGGAATTACATGGCATAGACATGTATCTGAGGTTTTCCTCAGCTTCCAGTGTTCAACACAGGGTATGCCGCGAGTTTAACGTCCAGCGGAGACAGATGAGAGTGAAATGGGACCATCGCAGGGGGGGAGACAGTGAAGTCGGGCTTGAGCCTTGAAGAGGCTTCCTACGTATCCCCGTGGCAGGGAATCAAAGTCCGCGTAGTTCGGGATGGTGCCGGTAAACCGACGTGAAGCTAGACCTTGGCCCGATGAAAGTTTTTGGCATACCGACGTGAAGCTGGACCTTGGCTCGATGAAAGTTTTCGGCGTACCGATGTGAAGTTGGACCTTGGCCCGATGAAAGTTGTCGGCGTACCGACGTGAAGATGGACCTTGGTCCAATGGGTGGTGGGCTTGAACCTCATAAAGGCTTCCTACGTACCATGCCTTGACACGGATCAAAGACCTCATAGTTTGGAGAATACAGTTTAACGTCATGCGGGACGATAGTGAACCCTGACGTGAATAAACGACGGGTG
The DNA here is from genome assembly GCA_963277665.1 of Viscum album. Lineage (NCBI taxonomy): Eukaryota > Viridiplantae > Streptophyta > Magnoliopsida > Santalales > Viscaceae > Viscum > Viscum album. The sequence continues at coordinate 34,520,380 of OY728159.1, forward strand.
GTCTTGAACCTCGTGGAGGCTTCCTACGTACCATGCCTTGACATGGATCAAAGACCTCGTAGTTCTGGTGGTCACAACGGCTTACCGCTGGACTGGAATGGGACCCGACGTGAATGAGCGACGGGTGAGCTTGAACCTCGTGGAGGCTTCCTACGTACCATGCCTTGACATGGATCAAAGACCTTGTAGTTCAGGAGGGCTTGGGTCGCAATGGCTTACCACTGGACCGGGGTGCAGTTTAATGTCGTGATGGACGGGGGTGAAACCCGACGTGAAAGATGGGCGGGCATGATCCTCATGGAGGCTTCCTACATACCATGCCTTGACATGGATCAAAGACCTCGTAGTTCAAAACGTCTTGGGACGCAATGGCTTACCACTGGACCGGGGTGCAGTTTAACGTCATGCTGGACGGGGGTGAAACCTGACGTGAAAGACAGGCGGGCTTGAACCTCATGGAGGCTTCCTACGTACCATGCCTTGACATGGATCAAAGACCTCATAGTTCAAAAGGTGGGTGTCAGGGTCGGTGCTCACTCTATGCCCACGTGAGTCATGCTCGGTGTGGGAAACAAGAGGTTGCAAGGACCTGACGATCACGTCGCGAACGATGCGTCCGTGAGAAGCGAAGAGGGGCTTACACGTTGGGCGGCCCATGGTGTTGGGACTTACTCCAGGATGGAGGCCCAGAGGGGGGTACCTCGTTCCCTATCACGTCCTCCACCGACCTTGGTAGTGGGGAAGTACCGAGATGCACGAGTGCAATCATCTGTACCAAAGGTTAGGGGCTTGCGCTCTGAGGCGGCCCTTCCCCTGCGAACATACGCCACTCCAACAAGGAGGATCTCATTCCATGTGCGGAAGAGTTCCATTCCCGTGGAGACGAGTGGTGTAAAAAATGTTCGAGTTGGGGGGACCCTTCGTGAGGGAGATGAGGTTGGGTCACAGTTTAACGTCATGTGTTGAGGACGTGGTGCTTCGCAGTTTAACGTCCTCCAGCTCGGACGAGGTGGGTTCACTCCACACCCCTAGGGCTTACATAACCGGTACCCTCTAGTCCTTGTGGAAGGGAAGGTGCTGGTAAGGCCATGGTAAAGGGGGGTAGTGGGGAGAACCATCGAGGGGTCCACATTAGCGTGGCTATGCGAAGAAGCAATAGCCATTAGCGTGCCTATGCGAAGAAGCATTAGGCGAAGCAACGCTACGGGAGGTGTTGCCCATGGGACTTTGAAATCACATCGTGCAAACCTGGAGGGTCGCACGGAAAGAGGAATCTCTAAGCAGAGGAGTGTGCTTTGCGAAGTGGGGTGCCTTGGCCTTAGCATGGGGCATAGGTGGGAGTGGGAGGTGCTTCGCAAAGTTGAACAGTGTTCGCGGAGCACTGCCTCGCGAAGAAGGTGTGGTTCACGAAGCAGGGTCCTGCCAAGCAATGTGCTTCGCGATGCATAGTTATCCTGCCTTGGCATAGGGATTACTAGCATGGGTTGGGTGTTTCGCGAAGCACAAGTGCTCTGCGGCTGCTCGGGTTCCCTTGGGAATCCCCTTCCTTTCCGAATGCCCTTGATCTTCGCGAAGGGCATCCCTCTCGGAAGAGGGGCTCAAAACGAAACAAATCAGAGTCGTCTCGCGAAGTAGAAATACCTCGCGGATCTCATGATTCCCGGGGAAAAGCGTGCTTCACGATTCGGGAGAGGAGAAGCCGAAAGGTCGGATTGTCCGTCCTCGGGACTCTGGGGGAGTCGAGTATTTATAGGGAAGGGGCGCCGCGAAGCAGGGCTCGCGCGCCGCCTTCGGGGATTCGCCGCGGCTCGCGAACGTCAAACGGGTTCGCGGAGGATTACCGCCTCCGGAGCTTCGCGGCGGCTCGCGAACGTCAAACGGGTTCGCGGAGGATTACCGCCTCCGGAGCTTCGCGGCGGCTCGCGAACGTCAAACGGGTTCACGGAGGATTACCGCCTCCAGAGCTTCGCGGGGTCACCATGGTTGGGGCGCTTCGCGGCGGGGCTTCGCGGCTGTGCTCTGCGGCTGTGCTTCGCGAGGCAGCGCGCCGGCTGTCTTTTTCGTTCCTTCTTTTCGGGCCACATTTTTGGCGCCAACAATGAATTTTTTACGTTCATATGGATCACTTGTATTTGGTTTTAATAATGTTATGGGTGGGAAATTAATTATATTTCTCTCTAATTCAATATGTTTATATGGATATATTATTACATAAATAAGAGTGGAACGGTATTTGAACCCAGTTTAGTAAGGGAATCGGTCCACAATGATAGTAATTGGAGTGATTCTCTAATTCACTAAAAGTTTAAGGAGTAATCCCAATTTACTATTATGGTATCAATAGTAATCCATTAATATTAATTCAATTATTTTATGTGCTTATTTTTATGCGAAAAACTAATTTTATATTCCAATGTAACACTCTAATAGATCATGATCTTTGATTCCTTTATGATTTTTCTATTATGTACAACCATGTTTTTATGATTGAATATAATTATATATGATATGTAGTGTAAGGTTTAAAAAATATAATATCGTTTTCAAATATATTTATTCTCATGTTCTATTTATTTAATCATTTATATCCCCAAAATTTAAGATTTTGAGCTTCAGAACCCACCCTTTTTTATTATTCAGTTCCCCGAGTTGTAAAGATATTTTTAAAATATGATTTGTTAAAGAAGGGTATTATTTATGATTAACTATGTTGGTGATAATTTACATATTTTAGGGAAAATAATTTCTGTATCAATGTTTCCGATGACACTATACAATAATTCTTCTCATGCACGTGTGTATAAAATTCAATGAATATTCATATATTAATATGTAATATATATGTATAATATTTTAGTTCATTATATTAGATGCTAATGGACGGTATGGGATCCTCTCACATCTCTCATTTCTTCTCCTAAACACTTTGTGAATTATGTTAGAGCACGAATTTTTTTCGGATGTAGAGTTTTCACCTAAGAATGGGGAAATCACCCATTTCTCAAAGTAGTTTCATGCATCCTAGGTTGAGAATGTGCATGGATTATATATCAGTATAAAATCTTATAAAATCATGAAATGTACATTGAAAAGTGTATTTTTCATCAGTTTTCATAAAAATTAAATTTTTTTAAAATGGAACTGGAAAAATCGGTTAGGGATTTTTCACGGATTGAGTTTTGGGATCTGTTGGGGGTAGCCTTCATCCTATTACATAATGATTTGATGATCAGAGGATGTTGGGTGAGCTACCATCATAGTTATAAATATAAATTGAATTCATTAATTAATTATAATTGATTTATTTTATTTTTAATTACTGTTTAATTTTATTTAGGGGAATGAGTCATTGAGATGATCTTGGTTTACTGATAATGATGGATGTTGAACTTGGATGAGAATTACATGATACTACAGTCCATTGAATAATAAATTGAAAAAATAGTTAATGGTATGTGTTCTTTTGTACTTTTCCCTTTATAAATATATTGTATTAAAATATATATCCGGGAATGTTCACATAGACACATTTGTAGCTTGGTTAGTGAATAAATTTCTCAACAATTGTAATCCATGATTGTTCATACTATTTCCATAAATTAAAATAGATATATATGGGGATCCATAAATTGGAAACAGATAAAATATGTCTGCACGACCTAGACTCAGATGAATTTGTGACCACCTTTAATAGGATGGTGCACTTGAACATGTATAGTTTTTCTATTGGTTAAATCAAGAGTAGAAGACTAACTCCCTAAATTTAGTAAGTCCTCAAGGTCATGATATGTTATAGGGAATATCTTATGGAATCATCAACATAGATATGGACTTTGACCATTTGTTATGAGAGATATGGGACCCCGATCAGTGTGTCCTAATCACCTTAGTACTATGGTAATGGAGTGATGGTATTAGGTAGTGCTTTCTAATTATATCCCACCTAACGTATAAATTATCTAACAACCACTAAATCTAGTGACATAATATTTTTGGTTCAAGATATTGGCTATCCATCTAGATTTAAGATATGTATTAAATCCTTTATTTTTTTAATTCTACATAACTAGAATTATTAATTTATAAATTAATTGATAATTTTTTAGGGATTTTCCTCCCTCAATAACATTTATGGATAGGGTCCAAGATCTCATAGGACCTAACCATACCTTTCAATTATAAGATACGTCAGTTCTACCAAAATCCAAAATGTTAAAATTTAATATAAGGTATATTGGTTTAATTTCTTGAATATTAATACATATGTATTTGGAAATATTTCATAAAGTAAATATCATGTTGGATACCTGACTAATTGAAATAAACCTCTTAATTAATGAACATGGTCAATAATTTTACATTAATGTTTGAATTAAAATTAATTAATGCTTGTAAGACCTTGTATTATTTCTTATCTCTATATAAAACATTTTATGTCATTTTTATTGATATATCTAGGGTTCCTAGGAATCATCCATATACGTAATAAAGAGAATTAGTTGCGGAATACATCTCAAAAACTCTTCTTAGATAGTGTATCACCAAGAATACCAAGAGTGTTAAGATCTAGATAATTATATAGGCGTTTAGGTGGCTGCATTTCCCCCAATAAAGGGATGTTTATGACATAATTATGGTACATTATGATATCTAGATTGATTCATGGAATAATACCTTGGATTTGGTGGATTAAACATAATTTCATCTCCCAATGATATCTAGAATTAGGTTATTTATCCAATAATTGATTGATTCCATGTTAAAATCATGGATCATCTGAGTATCCCAAGTTTATTTTCTATGGGAAATAACATTAGAAATTCATTCTTGTACCAATGACTTGATTTATTATGGACAATGTCCTAGGTATCCTATATCAAAATTGAATTTGTAATTCTAATATATAATTTTTGATCTACATATTACTCATGAAATAGTTTTTATTCCAAGGATTCCAAAGATACAACTAATTTCCCTTTTAATAGAATTTTTAGGTGGTATATCAGATTTGATCTTAAATATAGAGGAATTGAGTACAATTGATCTTGGGATGTGTAATTTTATCCCTCTGTGGTGATCTTGAATTATAAGATATAATCTATTACTATACAAAGTAGGTATAGTCATTCTACGGTATTCATCAGGAACCAGGTACAACATTCATTATTTATATTTTCTCTAAAATAAAAATTTTTTTATTATAAAATTTTTGATTAGTTCACATGAACAAAAAAAACTTTTACTGGCTATGTTTGTGACCCCATTTTTTGTTCCCTGGTATGTTGTGTACACAAACCCTAATCATTCCATATTTGTACTTGGGTACCTGAGAAAAAATTCACCTTGTTTCAGGAACATGTTTGGATTACGCCGATGACTGAACGTACAGGATGGATTAGGTGTGTACATAGTGCTTGGGATGTTCTATGGATCATTTTATTGTGAAGGTAATGGTTTTATTGTCTTTTATTATAGTACGAATACGTACCCAACAAAATTGGTGGTCATTGTATGTATTGTATGGATGTTTGGTCTATTACCACATTTCATTTGTTATCTTCTAGTTATATATCTTACTCTTACTTATTTTTTATTATGACGATTCATTTTGTTATTTAATTTTCAATTGATTTCATACTCTAACAGAAGTTAATAGCCTCCATATCGTTATACCCTTGGCCCTCGTTACTAGTCGGTATTCTCTAGAATATAAGGAGGCGTGATTTAGTCCATGAGGTGACCCGACCCAGTTAGAAGTTATAGTAACACAGGTTGGTGTGAAAATGGGGTTTCAGATTAATTAATTTCCTATTTACTTACTATTTGGTTTATAGGAGACATGACTGTTAGATATTTCCATATCCTCTGATAGATATAAAACTAGTCGATTGAGAATACAGGTTCTATTAAGATGTATTTGTTACCAAGGATATCTTTTTATTATTCTTGGTTTGTGATGTTATTATTGTGCATTTTTTAATCTTTGAGAGACACACTTTTTTTGGACATTAAGGTCAATAATAGATTAGTATCTCCTAGACCATTTTAATTTGGCTGGACAATTTATTTTGACTTTTTTCCTGTAAGAGACCAAATGTGATTATTCGTACACCATATCATGTATGTGGGATCAAGTTGTTATAGTCCTTATAGATTAATATTTATATTACTGATCATGATTCTAACCGTTTAAACATTTAAAATTTATGTAAATATTGTATTTTTATATAAGTTGTGGGTGGAATTACACTCAGTTGTACTACATTATTTACACTCTTCTATTACAATCCATGTGGACTATGACATGATGTGACTTAGCGATAGTGGTGATCATATATTACCATCTACATAAGAGGTGTATTGACTTTTATTATGTCATAATAGTAGATTGGTGTCTTGTTATTATATCTGGTAAGTCTCTAGGAGGATGTGATTTCATATAATGGGATTTTTGGGAGAAACTTTTAGGCACTCTGTTCCCTTATATCAATTCTAGTAGGTTGGAAATGGAATTGAATGCCTCATTTTGTTCCCTTATATGTCTATGTGGGTATAAAATGTAATTCATATAGACCGGTTTTGGCGTGTCATTTACATTCTTGGTTTAAAAAAGTAATGACAACCTATATTGTGTTTTTTCATCTAAATATCTATGAATTTTTGTCAAACAACCTACACTTAAGGTTATATAGTGCGAAAATATTATGTGATTATTATAGATACATGAATTATACTCAGTGAGAAATATTATTAAATGGTATTAGATTATATTGATACATATTTACGGTCAGTTTATTGTCCATTTTACATTGACATTATGACCTTCTAGGGAGAAGTTCCCTTTATAGATGCTCAGAAAGGATAAGTTAATGATAGTATAATACTTGGTAGGTTATGAATTATATATTTAGGAAATTTTAATCCTCCATTTATTTTATATATTATCAATGGTTTCACTTAATTGGGCTTTAAATTTAATCATATAGAGTGGTTTTCCATTATAACTTGTAATTGACATCCAATAAAACAGAACCCATGATAGTATGATTTTACCCTTGATTATTTATATTATCCTTACCTACCTTTGAAACAACCTCTATTATATATGGTTTTTAGGTATGTTATAAACGATGTAATAGTTGAGGAGTAAAGGGGTATTCCAGTCTGGAATTACAACTAAAATTGAACAAGAACTGTAAGTGGTTCCCTAGATGTGGGCGGTGATCAGCATGGGATATAATCATATTTGGTACCCCATCTATGTGTGGATGGGAATATTGATGTCCTGAGATGAGATTAGGCTATGGTTGAAATCCCATTAGATGGGGCATTTGTAAGAGTTTTCACTAGAGGTATAGGTGGATAGGCTTAGTGTCCATGTCATAAGTCTTGATTGGTAATGCTATGTAGGAGACACAAAGAACCTTAGTTTGACTTGGGGTCTAATAAGTCAGTTTTTACCATGATTGAGGGGTACCCATATAAATGGGTAGCCTAGTATGTCGATTTAGATTGAGTTAATGTAAATTTATATACTGCGGGATATGATACTGATGCATGATTGGTGAATGTGGTATATGTAAAAGGAATAATGGTGACTTTCATTTTTTAGGAAGCACCAAGGATGATTTGGTATGGAGAATGGTATCAATGGGTAGGACTATTTGGGGGAATGTCGATATTAACAAGTCTGTTTATACTATATCCAGAGTGTTCAATGTATGGTTATATTCTTGTGTCCATATTGATACTAAGTTGAGGATAAGCATATGGATGCGGGTAAAATGACATGGACTGAGGATAAGCACAATGATGTTATGATGATGGTGTAAATTGGAGATTCATTTTATAATTAATGTACTTTTTTTTTCAAAAGGTGATCTTTGTGTGATACATACATGTCATAGTGCCCAGTTATCTAAACCTTAATTATATATGATGGGGAAGATCATGAGTCGTGTGATAGATTGGGGAGTATGGAATTGTAAACCTACTATATAGGGAGAGTAGGGTACACATTGACTGTATAATGTAATCAATTAGGATGAAATATGTAGATCATCCATGTTCATGATAATGATTTTTGGATTCAAGGGGGAAATTTTTTGGAATGTTACATGCATGTTTTCACGAAATAAATAATGTTCCATGCGATGATGGTTGTTCTAGAAGTGGATTAGGTGTCATTTAATGGTCACCCTGAGTTTGTACATTGTGACAGATCACCTAGGAGAAGTTGTATATGTATATTGTAGGTAATGTGAATGGTTTATAAGTAAAATAATTCATTAAGTGGTGGAACAAATTTGGTTGAGCATGGGTCAAGAGGATAAATGCACGTCTATCGGTAGAATTGTTCAAGGAAACACTCATGGCTAGTTTCCCCCTATGAGTGGTTTCTGTCCAAGTGAATCATTATGTATAGTGACTGATGGGTAATATGACACATTCATCATGAAAATATTTTTTACTCTTTTAAAAGGATGTGTGTCCCACTGTTGGGAGAAACTTTTTGGTCAATAGCATATTTTCCTAATGTGAGAAGGGTTGAGGGAGCATGAGAGCAGACATTGGATGGTCTTTTTGGAATTTTGATGCTGCTCTATATATATATATATCTAATTAATTATAGATTCCACAATGAATTCAACATTTATGATTAATTTTATTATATTAACATGTGGATTTAAAAATTGGTTTTAGTCATAGGGAGGATTGAGATCATCTAGAAGTAATATATCATGAGTGCATTTGTGCTCATATTGTGACATGTTGAAAGGAATTTAACGTTGATGGTGTAGACATTGAATTTTACCAAAAATAATATGCAGGCTTCTGTGAGTGTCGATTTGAAGGATCATAGGTTTCCTTCAAGGAAAAGTGACTCATGATTTGGATTTCGTGAAACATAATAGTTTGGATCCATGGGTTTTTTAGGAAAGTTAGGTAGTGGTGGGGGTGTCTCATGTTCTCACATATAGTAAGATGTGTTAGAAGGAGTTATACATCTGTAATAACATTAATATGGCATTGGTATAGTGAAAGGGTTATCGTTGGATTTTCAAAGAATATAAAAGATGACCTTGTTTAACTTGGTTTATTATAAATTGACCATTTTAGATTTGAATTACGGACCAAGAGAAACATCGTCATGTTGGATTAGATATACCATGTTGAGAACCCAGTCAAAAGAACCGTTTAGATTACATGGGTGGGTTTTAGTAGTAAATTAGGATATTTAATGAATCATTTATTGTAATTACCACTCATAAGAGGAAATATATGATGGGAAACACCATAGGCATTGTGATAGATGAGATTATTATGTGGTCATGTCTCAAGATAGACATTCTCATGTAATCATTTTCAAGGTGTTTTGGAGGGGGAAATGTTCACTTTCTTAGTTTTTAAAAGTTATTACACCAATGGATAAGAGTGGGGAAAGGAATAAATTTTGGAATTAATAGATTGAACATTTCAATTTTAAATAGATTTCAAAGAAAATGATGTCTATGATGTTCATTTTTATGACCATCAAGGCTTATAAGGGATGGAATCTTTTAGGGTGGGGTGGCTGAAATATCCCATTTTCATATGAGATGAAATTTTAGAACAAATTTATTCTAGTAATTATTTTATGGGTCGAATTTTGAATTAATATTAAAAACATAATTTCAAAGGACATAATTACTAAAATATATTTCATTACATGTGGAAAAAGGATTGGTGGGTGCCTCGAGTGTTCGAGTGAGACTAAATGGTTTCAAATATATTATGATAATTTTTGAAAATCTAGGTGATGTTATTATGTTATTCAAAATTTTCAATATACCCGCTTAATAATTTTCTATTAAATGTCCATAATTGGTTAAAAAATACCATATATTAATATTAAATATTACTTTTTATCATTATTTTAATTAATCTAGATTCATGTCAGTATACGATTTCAATCATAACTCTTAACGTATATATCCATATTAAATGATTTTTTCTTTTAGGGTTTCCTAATTATATTAATACAAATCATTAAATAGGATAACTTTATAATTATAAAATTTTAAGGGTCATTTGAACCACAATATAAGTCTCATTGGATATGTGATAAAAAATGGACAAACCATGATGTTTGAATATCTATGATCCATCCAAAAATGAAATTTAATGAATCTACGAAATATGTTCTAGGTTATCCAAACTAATCATGGATTAAAATATTAAGTCCCAACTCAACCAATAAGTTCAATGTTATGCATGAAATTAAATCCAACAATTCTATCAAGGATTTGAAAATAGATCAAAATTAATTACTTTTCACCCTATTCACATTCACTATTGAGATGGAATTCTGTTGGTAAAATGTAAAGAGTTATCTAGAAAATGTTTTAGAATATTTTTAATCGAAATAGTGGCATACTCATAACCATAAATTCATTTTCATAGTGTACCTAGAAATCATCATGATAAAACAACAATATATCACATGGTCAATGATAATAACTATATATTTTCATAATAAAGTACAATTTCCTCCAAATATGGATAGTGGACATTCCACACCCTTATATTCCACTTTTAATGAGATGATTTTATAGTATTTATATGTCTAAATGTTCAAATGGTCGATCCAAATTGTATAGAATTTTTTGAAGGAAAATTGTCCACGACCTAAGAATATAAATTCATTCCCCAATTTTCCTTACAAGGTGCTAGTGATTCAACAATTAATAAGAAATATTATCACAATGATATTATTTCCAAATTTGATAACCTTAACACTTCTGAATAAAATCCTATTTTTTATGGAATAAATTCATTATTATGTAAGTTAGTTATATAAAACACATGCACTAATTTGGTTATTTTAAATTGTTAAACATTATATAATGTAATACTTAATATACCTGTAAAATCAAAACCATTGATAATATAGAAATTTATCTATTACCATTAATATTGGTATATTTGTGGCTATGATGTATTATTTTTAACATATATGAAATAAGTGATATCTTCAACCAATAAGATCGTACCCTATTAAACCAATTTGTCAGACTCTATAAGGTAGATGGAATCACTATGATTTTACCTTTTCCAACACCATGATAATATTCAATAACTGGATCATGAGAAAAATTATTGACGGTATAATTTCACGCTCAATGAAATCACTATCCAAACCAAGTTCTCCAGGCCACCCCATGAATATCTCAACATCACACACCTTACACGTAAATATTTTATTGGTATAATACAAGAATATGTATCTAGAGCCAAATAGTATGAATTTTTATATTTTATTTTTAATAAAAAATTTATTTCATTTTTTACCTTTTAATATTCCATACTATAATAGTTAAATAATATGTTTTGTAAAAATTAGATTTTGATACGATGAAATAAAAATGGTAATTTTTAAAAAATAAAGGGGTTTAATCCAGAGCCTATTATAGAAGAATTAAATAATTTTTAAAATAAATTATATTTCAATATACTATTATTATTCAATAATATTTACTAAATATAAATTATAATATAATTGTACAATGTAAAATATTTTATTATGGATTAGAAACTTGTTATTGTAAAAATAAACCCAGTATTTTTCAATAAATTTTTATTTTTGATTTAAAATGATGAATTATCAAATTTATTTAAATATTTTTATAAAATATATTTTATTTTATAAATCATAATATTCAAATTATCCTATGGTTAATTTTAAATTATTTTTTGAAATTTTTGAATTATAGGATAGAAATTAAATACAGTATAAATAAATATTATGTATTATAGAATCATAATGACCCAAATGTGAGGTAACATATTCCATAAAAGGTATCCATGGACAAAACAACATTTAACCTTTAATATAATGTTCTCTTAATTTAATTAACCCTTAATGAATCATGTAAAACCAATATTATATTTTATGGTTTTTTAAATCAATTCATTATAATCATTACATGATTACAAATGAATTAGTATTTTAATTTAATTATTTAACTACATAGACATAAAAAATTAAGAAATAAACTCGTATTTTACAGAATCCACTGGTAAAAACAATTTTTGGCCTGTGTTTTTTTCTACATTATCATATAGAGTCCAAAAACTATGTTTACAAATTAATAAATAATTTCCCACCAATATGATATATAAACCCACCAAACCTCATATTCCTTTTTAAAAAATTCCCTAAAGCGTGAATTTACTTTTCTATTACCTCTCTATAGACCTCCCATGTTATCCCTTGTTCTTATAAATCACCTGCAATATTTTGATGATTCATTTCATGGTAAGGGATCATGTACTCCCCTTTATTTAATCACCTTATTTATGCTATTCTATTTTATTTACAACTATTAATAATACAATATGTTTTTTCACATCCATATTATTATCCTTCTGATTATAATGTAGTAATAAAACCCTTTTACTCTAATTCAATCCATCTATTAAACCTTTATGTACACCCGTTATGTTGTTGAAATTATCCTGTAAATTTTTATGTGAAGCAATCATGTAGTGAATACATATCTCGATTTCCACTCCATGATATTCACATAGTTGTACATATAATTTATTGATTTTTATTTATATATATTGATCCAAAACTCCTTAATAATCTATTTCAAATTGATTTAATACATCCAAATGTTATATGATCTATGTGGCATACTAATGGATTCATGTGATATGAATGTGATGGGTGATCTTATAATTATATATCCCTCTAATGAAAAGGGTAATATTTTTATCAATTGAGAATACATGTGTTGTTCATGGAAGGATTTTTTAAGCACAATATGTTGGGTTTTATTTGTTGGTATCCTCTACTTCTTCTTATGAGGTCATGTTTTAAGATGTTTCCACATTCTTAAGTTTTTTTATTTTATCATTCTATATTATTTATCATTATTCTATAGAATGATTATCACCCCTATATTTTACCTTTATATTCCTCTTCGATCATATTTACTACATTAAATCAAGTTATTATTGGATTATTCACTTACTAGAATTTATATCTCACCCGTTTTTATATATGTCCCTATGATATCCCATGCAGCTTTAGAAGAATAATAGAATTTTAAAGTCCTGTTAAATAACTTTCCAACAATGTCATAGAATTTCAATTTAAAGATGTTATGATATGATTTTACTTTCCCAAGTACACTTGGATTAAAGATATTTTGGGATATTGAAATTTTTACATTTATGTAATAAAACATGAAATAATGCTTATTAGTAATATAGGTTGTCATATTTGATATCATATGATAGTCTTGTTTTTTGAGAATAGGACTAGAAACAAAACTGAAATACTTATGTTCAATAATAATCAAAGGATAATAGTCCAATTTTTTTAAGGTAATGGGTACTTTTTTTCCATGAAAAAACATCCTTATATGGATACCATAAGTATATGTGGCTCTAACACAAAGGTACCTAGGAGTAATAACCCTGAAAAAAGTGTAATGATATTGACTTCATCATCAACTAGGGAAAGAAAATTGGACTTTATAAACAACTATTTTGACACCCCTGGTGGATATAATTTGGTAAATTCAGTAGCTATTTCTAAACAAATACTAAATGAACAAAAATTCTGATAATATTTAATGTTAGGTAATATATTGTGGATAATATTAATTGAAACCAATAAATTCATAGGTAAAATAACAAATGAAATCTTTGAGTTTTAACTTACATGTTCATGGATTCTCATTTTTTTCTTTAATAATATTAAAATACTAATATTATATATTCCCTTGTTTTTTTTATGTCTAGAAATATGAGAAATTGATCGAACATAAAATTAAGTAGACAATGTGATGAATGACCAAATGATATTAACTACTATATGGGAGTAAGAATCATAAAATTTGAGACAATAAATTTCATAGTTAACTAATGGTATTCACATAAAATTGAATATGTTTTAATGATGAAGACCGCCTTATAAAGATAATGTTTTAACTCCTATTTTTATGTGATACACGCATCGGACTTTCAGTGTGTCTTCTGATCCCTTAATTAAGGTTAAATCCATGAAATCCAATAAAAAGGGCCTTCTACATCTTTCAAAGTTATATGAAATAAATATCATACTGTATGTTTATCAAATGGAAGGAGAACCAATCAAATTATGGACATTTTTATAAATAGAAAATCTTATAGATAAGATTGAAGCGATGGAGTGGAAATGATTATTGATAAATATTTTCTACATACACTTTGACATAAAATAGAGAGTAATTTTTTATTCTCTTGGATAAGACGAATAATACATTGGGTCATATGAATAAAACTTCAAAGTATAGTCATGATGCAACTATAAATTATTTATTTCTCACATAAGTAAATTTTATGGATTTTTGGTGGTCTAGAATTGAATATATAAAAATAACTAGTTTTTTTATTTTTGAAGACATGTGTAAATTATATGATGTTTCCTCAATATTAATATATATATATATATTAATCTCAATTGTCTCTTTAGAATATAGAAAATATGTAGAAAATGGATTTTAATTTTGGTGGTATAATGAATAAAACTCATGTGGATAAGAAATTAAATCATACCACTTGTCAAAAGTATTGGAAGAACTATGACATCCATGATTTTTTATTACACAATTAAGCATAATTAAATACATTAAAATCACTTGATAAAATATAGAAGAATGAGAGTTCTAGTGAATTTGGGGATTATGATCATTACATAACTACTTAAAACATTAAATAAAACATATTTATTGAAAACTATATTTACATGACCACAACATTCCCTCGTACTTAGCATTTCATGGGATAACCTGAGGACATGCATAAGAAAAGGGTGAGCTATAAATCGAAACAAGGAAATAATCATGGAATAAAATGAGGAATACGATACATGTTATCCAATAAGAATATCAATTGATCACAAGAGAAGAATAAACATAAAGGCATGATAAAGCATGATAATCATAACAAGGAAATGTGGAAACCACACTTGACATAGAATTAGCATGATCCAAGGCTCAGTGCACATGGAGCATGAGTAAATCCTCATTTCACATTAATAATGAGTAAAACCACATTTCACATGAATTATAAATATTAAAAACCCATTTCATAAGATGTTTCAGGATACTATACAATACAAAATGCATTGTAGCGCTATAAGGGAGAACCCTTCTTAAACATTTCATTTCATGCATAAGTGTGCCACATGGATCACATAACATGGATTCATAAAACATCATCATTTATTCCATGATAAGGGAATATGTAATTAATACATGATACATTATACTCCATAAGTAAATTTTAATAAATGTGAATACCACTGATAGTGAAATGAGCATGATATTCACTACACAATGATATTGGCTTGGAAAATCTGTGCAATTCCGACAGTGTAAAGGCATGACGTAAGAATTCATAAAAATGGTTTATGATATAGAAAGGGTTGTATCATCATATTTACATGACATGGACAATAATAGGGTCATATAGATACATGTCCCAAAAAGTGAATTTGAATTTAGATTCAGGATAGCAAAGTATTTCTTGAATGTAAATGAGGAGGGAGAAATTCCTTTCAGAATTTCAGGAAAGTAACGGGTGTGAATGGGAGTCATTTAATGAAAGAGAAAGTGGTTTTCCACAATTAAAACAAAAAAAGTCTGTATAGGGGAGGTTAGAAACCATACCCCATAATTTATAATTGAAATTAAAAGGCCATAAAAATTGAAAGAATATTGGAGAAAAATGAGAAAGGAAGAAAAAACCATTACTTGGAAGTGTCCTTCCAAAGGATTGAGAGATGATTAAGAGAGGATTCTTGAGAGATTGGGGCACCATGGTAGAATTCTATAGAGTGTATAAAAGAGGTTGGACTAACTCCATGTGTTTTTATTGATGAGTAATAGGATCTTGGGTGGGTTTATATTGGAAATGTGAGGAAATTATTTATTAGTTTGGTTTGGGACACCTCTCATTAAACTAATCCAAACCACAAACCAGCCCATGGTTAATCCCCATGTTTTTCTGGAAAATGGATGTGGAAAAACATTTAATAAGGCTAAAGTCCGAAATTCTTAAAATAATGGGTTTGCTTATGTGGAGGTGAGTCACACTCTCAAGGAAAAAAATTTTAAAAGGAAAGATGTGTAATAAGTCTTGATGGGTGTATTAATGCTTGGTAAAATAATTCAAACAAACCTAAAATTAAATTATTTTAATGTCAAAACATAAATTTTCGAAACATAAAGTTTAGAGTATTTTATTACATCACTATTGGGTCATTATGATGTCATAAAACACATTATATATTTAAACTGTATTTAATTTTTACCCAAACATTTGACTATCTTAGAAAATTATGAAAAATTTATCATTGCATTATTTCACTATTGTGATTATAGAAATAATATTTATTTTATCTAAATAATTTTCTAAACATTTTAATTTAACTTTTAAAAAAACTCACATTTATCGAAAATTCAAGGGTTTTGAAAAAAATGGATTTCAAACATTAATAAAAATTAAGATTGCATTAATAATATTATATGATCATTTATATTTAATAAAATTTAATTTAATAATAATAATAATAATATTTTATTAAAATATTATTTATTTAAAAAATCCATTAATTCATCAAAATATATTTCTTAGTTGAATATTAACTAAAAATACTATTTCTGTTTTAAAAACTATTTACAAGGTAACAATAATAAAATGAAATTATATTCCTTATTATATACAAAAATAATTTACATAACCATAGTTCTAAAGTTTTGTTTCATAATCCCTTATAACACCTCCAGAAGACCAAATATTAATGTGTGCGATAGTGACAGTCTCTTGGGGTGGCTCAAATAACATTTCTTGGGTTGTAACCTCATTCAACTTCCACTTCTCTCGTAGGCGGTCCCGCTAGAGCTTAACATATTCATGATCAGCTTGGTATTGGTAAATAATGAATCCCAATGATGCCACATACTTTCCAAGATCTGACAAACGGGTTTCGTATGAGGCACATCTATTGGATGAGGCCATTGCTTCCGTTTTCTGAGTAAATTGGATTTGTTAAACCCCTATATTTATACTAATCAAGAGATCACTATTCAATGACTATATTAGCAACGATAAAAATTCATAAAAGTATTTTAAAATCAAAATACATAAAATCAAATAATTTTAAATTTTATATAAACATTTTACGTAAAGAGACATTTAATTAGATCAAGAGGGATTTCCATTAATGAAAATATGGGTCGATAAAATCTTCCCCCCTTAATAATATTTTCCCTTGATATTTTATTTTCCCACACTAAAACAGATGTGGGTAACTCTTCTTCATCATCTCTTCGATTCCCATGTAGCTCCTTCAGACATGTGGTTTCTCCACAACACCTTTACGAGAGGCATTGTCTTATTTAGTAGAACTTATTCGCTACAATCTAAGATCATAACAGGTTGCGCCTCATAAGAAATATCACACACTAACTGTACCAACCTTGAAGATAGTACATGTGATGGGTCCATTATGTACTTCCATAAGAGGGATACATGAAATACATCATGTACCTTGGCCATGGATGGTAGAACTACTAGTCGATAGGCCACATCCACGACACGTTCATGAATCTCTAAGTGTCTGATGTACCTTGGACTTAACATCCCTTTCCATCCAAATATGATGACTTTATTCCATGGAGATATGTGTAGAAATACCATGTCTTTATCCTTAAACTCATTTTCTCATCGATAGTTATCTGCATAACTACTTTTTCGACTCTGGGCTGCCTTCATATGCTGCTGAATGGTTTTCACCTTCTCCGCCATTTCTTCGACCTTTTTTGGTCCAACTGTAATGCCCCGACCCCAGTTACCTAGAGTCTGGGCATTTTTACATAACATTGGCATGATCACAAGAAAGATCAAATCTTGAAATACCAATTAGTTTAGTAGCCTTGTAAACTCTAAATATATTCATAAAGATTTACATTACATTATAAAAATGAAAACTACAACAACATAGTCTCCATATTCTACACTCTTATCCCCCCATACTATCCCTGCAGGTCATTCATAATTTACTTCTTCACATCCTAGGAAAAATAATACATAGAAAAGGGGTGAGCTCAAATTCTAAGCAAGGATAAAAATATAGAAGAAAATTTCATAAATAAGTCTAAACATTTAAGGAAATATATAACTAAAACAAAAGCCTTTTAAACTTTAACATAAACATAGAATGGAAAAAATAAAATGAAATAATGCCATTTACTTATTCACATTAATATCATACTAATCGAATAATCACATGCAATATCAATAAACACTTTCATAATGATGGAATCCATAATGCCAGACTATCATAACCACATAGCCAAGGCCTCGTGCCAAGACAACAAATAAGATTTTTTCAAGTCCTTTCCCCAAGACACTAGTTTTCTCATGAGACCTACCGATGCATTGATAAGCTATAGCGGGCTCTACCCGTCACATATTAAGTCCAATGCATTCCCATATGAAAAGGATTATGCTTAACATAAACATTCGTATTAAAATTAGCATACGAAATGTAAATACTTCATCCATAAAACATGAATGGTATAAAAATAACACATACACATTAAAACATATCACAAAACATTCAATACAATATATAAGTTTTGTATCATAATAAATAAACTTCAAATAAGCATAAAATTCATCAATGGATGTTGACATAGATGAAATCAAAACTCTCTTTAGAGAAAAATATCTTTCTATTTTTAAATCATTTAAGAGTCATATATTTATAAAATAAAACATTTTCTTCGAAAAAATTTCTTATATTCTTGGAAGGGATGCTTAGACGATTTTATAACGGCGTAAAATAGCCGCACCCGTCGTATAAGTTAAAAAAACATTGTTACCTTAATTCTATTGAAAATGTTAAAAAGGACCTTATTTGGAAAATGACAGAAAGATTCTTTACAAACCACTTATAAAAAGTCAAGAAAGTGTATAAATTAATTTAACCCGTATTCTTGTAAATAGTAATAATGTTTTGAAATACATTTATAAGAACCATGGATGTGGATGATAAAGAGATCTCAGTAGATTATTATGTATAAACAATCTTGGATAATGAAGAGATTGTGAAATAAACACTTACATTGTACTTTTCCTTGGTTGTGGTAGGTTAACCTCTTGTATAATGGTGAAATAATTGTAATTAAATTATACAAGAATCATATACATTAATATGATATCATATATGATCTTTTAACAATGATTTGTTAATAATATATTAGTATTATCATTGTTTCAAGTGTTAACTTACTCGTTTTCTATTATATGTTTTGTTACATAAGTCACTTTTGTCATGGATAGGTTGTATCTTAATCATATCCAGAATGATATCAAGTCTTTGGACACTATTATTAATCATAAAATGATAATTAGACTTGAATGGATACGATGGAGAATGAATCTCATCGTGCTTGTGGAGATGGTAGTCCGTACGTACGCATGAGCGACAATATCATTCTAATGATATTAAAATAATATATAATAGGATGGTATATCATATATAAAGAATCATTATCATGTTATATTTATTATTTACATGAATTGCACATCATTGTTATACCCATCCAAATAATAATTTATTGACTAACAATTACACCACGACGTGGAGATCGTAAGCCGTACGTACGCACATATGGTGACATGTTATTCAAAGGTTGGATAAAATACTGAATATGGTTATACCATATTTATAATAACATCACAATATATATAATATACTGGAGTTATTATTTTATAATGGTAATAACAAAAAAAAGAAGAAGTGGAAGAAGAAAGGAACTTGAAAAAGGGTGGTGAAATCATTACCTCTTCTTCGGGTTCTTCCTTTTGATTTGATCAAAAAGACTCCTTAGGCTGGCTTTCTGACTAAAGGAAGGCCTCTAGGATGAATTGAGGAAAGGTGAGAGAGTATTTGGACAGAGTTTGGCCGATCCAAATGGCTTTGAGGGTGTGAATTAATGAGAAGGTGGAGTTCCCTTTTATAAGAGGGGAGAGGGGCACCTTTGGAAAAGATAGAAATATTATTTTATAATGAATTCATATTAGGTTTCTAATGGCTCCAAAGTGGATTATTTAAATTTTAAGGTTGGTATAGGTTGAAAACCACTCAACCAATAGAATTTAGACAGGTATGGATAATTAAATTAACCTTCTCTTTTAGTTTTAACTATTATTTATTTAGTTTGATACTTACCATGTCACTTTGTATTTTTATATTATATAGTTAATAAACTTACTATATACCTCTATGAGACCACCAAGTGGTCCATTAATGAAACACCTATCATGATATAAGTCTCTTGGCCGAGCCTTATATTTTTAGGAATTGAATATCGATTAATAATATAATATTGTTTTTAAAAACTCTTTTATGTCAATTTTGACACTATTTGGAAAATTGATTTTTGTGAAGATAATAACAGAATTATTACTTCAAAAAATGTTAATTAAATAATTCCTAACATGTCATATTAACATATAAAATTATTTTAATTCATAAAAACACTCAAATTATATTTATTTGGGTATTTATAATATCAATTATTTAATTTTTCACTATTATGGTAAATACTGCATCATCATTGTGTCATAAATTAATTAAATTATTTAATGTCTAAAAATTATAAATAAACAATTATTATGTAGGATATATTTTTATTTTTCTAATGAATATTTATAATCGAATTTTTATTTTGTGTAACAATGTATTAAAAATGTTTTAGTAAATAAACTTTGATTTTATCTCTTTTAACTCTTCTTTGAATTAAATAATAATAAATGTCCTAATGTAATCCATGTGGACCAAAATGATAATATTTTATTCCTAAGGTTGTTTTCGGTCGCAATACACATGTCCAATAGAATTAGGACATGTGTTAGGGTAATATTAATATCGTTTTTACCCATAATTACCCTATTTACTTTTAACCATGGTAAATAAAAGTAAAAAGTTAGTATTCACCAAAAATTATTTTCATCTCAATGAACCACATTTTAGTCCTTAATATTAACCGTGTCTCTCAGATTTTCTAAATTCCACTCACAGAAGTGGTAAAATTATGTTTTATGAAAAATTCAGTTTTTTAGCTACCACTTAGTGGTTTCACTATTCATCAAAAAATGATGTTTTTCCCAAAAATACCAAAAACTAACCGTAGATTAATATCGATATTCCGAATCAAAAAATAAAGTCCAATTTGAAAAATAAAGTTTATAAATTTCAAAAAGTGGGTATTACTATTCATAACACCTAGTTTGATTGGTTGTGGTGTGTTAGAACTTGATGTTGCGTACAACACTCGCTATTGCATTATTCAAAGAGAAGTGTACTGTAGAAGTTTGGGGTGTTACATTCTCCCCTCCGTCAAATAATTTCGTCCTCAAAATTTCTAGAATACTACCGCATGAAATGACTCGGGTGGATCTTCATCATAAGTTCCTCGGGTTCCCACATTGCCTCTTTCATCTAATGGTTTCTCCACAAGACTTTTACCAGAAGAGTCGTATGGTTTCTCAGTACTTGTTCTCTCGTATCAAGAAGCTTGATGGGATCTTCGCAAAAAGACAGATCGGGTTCCAGGTCTAATTCCTCATAGGTGAGTACATGTGTTGGGTCAGGCATGTATTTTCTCAATAGTGATACGTGGAACACATCATGAACTTTGGAGAGACTTGGCGGCATTGCCAAACGGTAATCTACAGCCCCAATTCGTTCTAGAATTTCGAAAGGTCTGATATACCTGGGACTCAATTTACCTTTCTTACCAAAACGAATGACTCCCTTTCATGGAGATACGTTTAAGATAACATGATCACCGACATGAAATTCCAAATCCTTCCTTCGATTATCGGCATAGCTCGTCTACCTACCTTGAGCTGGTTTGATATGGTTTTGGATTATCTTCACCTTTTTCATCGTTTCCTCCACCAATTCTGGGCCTACACGTTTTCTTTCACCAACGTCATCCTAACAGGTTGCTGTGTGACATCTCTTTCCGTATAACGCTTCATATGGTGCCATCTGAATACTTGAATAGAAGCTATTGTTATAGTAAAATTCTACCAGAGGTGAATATTGATCCCACATACCATAAAAGTCAAGTGAGAAGGATCTCCACATGTCTTCTAAGGTTTGAATAGTTCGTTCTGATTGTCCATCTGTTTGAGGGTGGTAGGCAATGCTCAAATAAAGTTCAGTATCCAAGGCATTTTGAAGACTTTTCCAGAATCTTGAAGTAAAACGGGGATCACGATCAGAAACAATTGATATGGGTACTCCATGAAGTATCACAACATCATCAATATATAGTCTTGCAAGACGTTCCAGTGGTAGATCTTCTCTTATAGCAGGAAAATGTGCTGACTTGGTAAGACGATCAACAATGACCCATATTGCATCGTTCCTTCTAGGAGTCTTTAGTAGCCCCATGACAAAGTCCATCGTAATATTGTCCCATTTCCACTCCGGTATGGGAAGAGGTATCATGACTCCTCCATGTTGTTTCCTTCCAGCTTTCAATTGTTAACAAACCGTACATCTTGACACAAAATCAGCAATCTCCCTCTTCATGTTGTCCCACCAATTATGTTCCTTCAAATCCCTATACATTTTGGTGCTCCCAGGGTGTATAGATAAATTGGAACTATGAGCATCATCCAGAAATTCTCTTTTTAGATCCGGTATATCGGGAACACAAAGCCACTTCCCGAATTTCGAAATTCCTTTTCATACACAATGTGTCTCAATCTCCCATCATTCACAACATTAATCTTCTTTTGAAAATATTCATCATCAGTCTAAGAACTCTTAATCCTTTATAGTAAAGATGGTTTAGAAACCATTTGAAAAATCATTTTTGTTTCACCTTCCCGGGTTATTCCCATGTCCATTTTCACTAGGTCCACGAAAATTGGATCCCTTTAAATTCTCATATTGTTCAAAACTCCATGATATTTTCTTCTCAAAGCATTTTCCACCTTGTTTGTTTTCCCTAAGTGGTAGTGTATCATGCAGTCATAATCCTTGAGTAATTCAAGCCATCTCCATTGCCTCATGTTGAGTTCTTTTTTGTGAGAAAATATACTTCAAACTCTTGTGATCAGTATAAATTTCACATTTTTCCCATAGAGGTAGTGCATCCATATCTTCAAAGAAAAGATCCCCGCTGCCATCTCGAGATCATTAGTAGGATAGTTTTTCTCATGAATTTTCAACTGTCGTGATGCATAAGAAATAACCCTATCATTATGCATAAGAAAACAACCATGTCCTTTCTTCGATGCATCACTATAAATAACGAACCCATCATTCCCCGATGGTAGAGTCAATATAGGAGCATTGACTAATCTTATCTTCAGTTTTTCAAAAACTTATTCACACTCTTTTTTCCAATCCAATTTAACCCCATTACGTGTGAGCTTCGTTAATGGGTTAGTCAATATGGAAAAATTCTGGACGAAACGTCGATAATAACCTGCCAAACCAATATAACTGCGTACCTCAGTTATAGTCGTAGGTACTGGCCATTCTTGGATTGCCTTGGTCATAGAAGGATCAACAGAGATTCCATCTTTAGAGACAATATTTCCAAGAAAATAAATCTCTTGAAGCCAGAATTCACACATGCTAAACTTCCCATATAATTCATGTCTTCTCGGAGTCTTTAGGATAATGCGCAAGTGATTTTCATGTTCATCATAGCTGTTGTAGTGCACCAAGATATCATCATTAAATACAACCACAAATTCATCGAGATATTCCTTGAAAACTCTATTCATCATATCAATGATTATAGAGGGTGCATTAGTCAATCCAAATGGAATTACTGTAAATTCGTAATGCCCGTACCTAGTTCAAAATGCTATCTTCGGAATGTCTTCCTTCATCACACACAACTGATCGTATGCAGATCGAAGGTCAATCTTTGAAAAGTATTTATCTCCATGCAGGTGGTCAAATAAATCAACAATGTGAGGTAGGTGATACTTATTCTTTATTGTTATAGCATTGATCTCCACGTAGTCGATA
This sequence comes from Viscum album, assembly GCA_963277665.1. Lineage (NCBI taxonomy): Eukaryota > Viridiplantae > Streptophyta > Magnoliopsida > Santalales > Viscaceae > Viscum > Viscum album. The sequence continues at coordinate 34,544,489 of OY728159.1, forward strand.
CACAACCTCATAGATCCATCTGTCTTTTTAACAAAAAGAACATGGGCTCCCCATGGAGAAACACTAGGGTGAATAAATCCCTTATTACTCAATTCTTCTAGTTGTTTCATTGGTTCAACTAATTCTACAGTGGTCATTCTATAAGGTTTCTTCGATATAGGCCTTGATCCAGGAATGTAATAAATGGAAAATAGAACCTCTTGTTCTGGAGGATGTCCAGGTAAATATTCCGGAAACACATCTACATATTCTTTCACAACAGGTACATCCTCTATTTGAACATTTTTTTCCACACCCTCATTCATTTCATCCTCTTCCTCCCCAATAATTGAATTTAGTTGAGCTACTGGTGTGTATCTAGATAAGAATTAGGTGGTGACGATTCTGCTATAAAGATAAGGTGTTCCTTATCATCATCATCAAAAATCGTATCCTCTTTCTTCTTACAATAAATCTTCACATCGTGGCCCCAAATCCAATCCATACCGAGGATTATATCAAACTCAATCATAGGTATGACAAAGAGATAATCAGATAAGAACATTTATGTGCTCTAATGGGGACCGATTCACAAAACATTGTGGCAATGATACTTCCCTTAGGAGTTTTAACTGACAACTCCCTTGTTAAGTCAAATTGTAAATATCTAATATTCTTAGGAATCTGGTAAAATATGAAATAATTCGATGATCCAGAATCAAATAATGCATTTTCTAAACCTGAAGAAACCATTAAATTATCTGCCACCACGTCCATCGGAGCTTCTATGTCAGTATTAATGATAGCATAAGCTTGGCCTTGATCCCTTTCACTTTTCTGAGGTAAGTTCCCCTGACTCTTAGGACATTCATTTGAATAATTTCCCATCTCCCCACAATTATAGCACTTAACATCGGTAGCTTCCTTCTTCCCCTTGTAATCACGATCTTGGTGGCCTTTTCACCACACGTGTTACAAAATCTTGTTCCTTTTAATAAAGTACTGGGGTGTTTCTTACCACATTTAATGTAGTATGGATATTCAACTTTTACCTTATTCCCTTTATTTCCATTCCCAGAATGATCAACAGATCTCTTCTACTCTTTCTTTTCATTAAAGTCATATGACTTGGAGAATTATTTCTCTGTCATGATAGCACATGAGACAATGTTTTCGTATGACGAGAAGGATTGTGAGACTAATGCTCGACGGAGAAATGGTTTTAACCCATAAAAGAAATGATCAATATTAATTCTTGGGTTACGTATATAATCTCCAGCATACCTTGCTAACCTTGTAATGTTAGCCTCATACTTTGCGACATTCTCATCCTCCTTTTGTCTCAGACTCAGAAATTGCCTTTCCATATCGGCTCAATGGTCAGGAGGAATGTATTTTTCTAACAATTGATCCTTGAACTCCCTCCATTACATATTTGATACTTCATCATCTTCCTTCATTTTTTGAATCAATGACCACCATTGATCAGCATCTCCAGTGAGGCGGTAAACTGCCATGATAACTTTTTCCTTTTCACTACTTCCCAAATCCTGAAATATTTTCTATAGGTAATTTATCCATTGCTCATCTACTAAGGGATTTGTACTCACATTGAATGTTGGTGGTTGTTTCCTCATAAATCGATATAACATTGATCCTCCACGCTGTGGATAAGGGTTCTACATAAGAGTAAGGTTATTATTCATCACCTGAGTGAGTTGTCCCAGTATGGTGATTAGCTGATCAGCACCAGTTGCATCACCAGCTCCACTATAATTATCTTGACCGAGAGGGAAATCCCTATATGGAGTGTGTTCATTGATACGGTTTCCATTTCTTCCACTAGGCATTATTTCTAAACAATGGCATAAACTAGATCAGTTTATGAATCAAAATACATAATTCCATACATATAAAACACTAAACATAAATTGAACTATTTATAGATATAATCCATAATAATAATGATGCCTTTTTGAGGAAGTATATACTCATAAAACCTTCATAATGATTTGTAATGAAAATGAGAGTTATCCTAAGCATATCCCCTGGGAGTGTCGTAACCAAGAGTGCAGTAAGGCCCGTTGTCATGTACCAGTTCCCATTCGAGTCTAGCTCAAAGCGGTGTTTTCGGATTTTACCCCTAGGTACATCTATGCCAGAGCCTCCTCTACCTGTTCGTATCCAGACAGGGATGTATTGCTCGTAAAACTCACAAAATCTCTACAATACCAAAATTCTATGATGTTCTTCTATATTAATCCTCAAAGTCCATCTTAAATCTATGTGCTCTATTCAGAGTTTATCTAAATCTAGTTTCCAACGTTTTTACTAAACTTCCTTTGATACCAACTGTAATGCCCCGACCCCAGTTACCTAGAGTCGCTGCATTTTTACATAACATTGGAATGATCAAAAGAAAGATCTAATATTAAAAGACAGATTAGGTTAGTAGCCTTGGTAACACTAGATATATTCATAATGTTTTACATTACACCATTAAAATTAAAACTAGAACAACATTGTCTCCATCGTCTACACTCTTATCCCCTCATACTATCCCCACAGGTCATCCATAATTTACTTTTCACATAATGGAAAAAATAAAACATTGAAAAGGGGTGAACTCAAATGCCCAGTAAGGATAACAACATAACGGAAAATTTCATAAATAATAATAAACATTTAAGGCAATGTATAACTAAAAAAAAATCATTTTAATCTTTAACTTCAACATAGTATGAAAAAAATAAAATGAAATTATTTCATTTACTTATTCACATGGATATTCTACTAATCAAATAATCACATGCAATATCAATAACCACTATCATAATGATGGAATGCATAATGACAGACTATCATAACCACATAGCCAAGGCCTCGTGCCAAGACTACAAATAAGATTTTGTCAAGGCCATGTGCCAAGACACTAGTTTGCCTCATTAGACCTACCGATGCATCGAGTAGCTATAGCAGGCTCCACCCATCACATATTATGTCCAATGCATTCCCATATGGAAAGGTTTAAACATAACATAAACATTCGTATTAAAAATAGCATACGAATGTAAATACTTCATCCATAAACCATGAATGGTTTAAAAATAACACATCCACAGTAAAACATATCACAAAACATTCAATACAATATATATTTTTTGTGTCATAATAATTCAACTTCAAATAAGCGTAAAATCCATTAAATGATGTTGACATAGATGAAATCAAAACTCTTTTTAGAGAAATCTCTCTTTCTATTTTGAAATAATTTAAGAGTAATATATTTATAAAATAAATCATTTTCTCTGAAAATATTCTTATAATCTTGTAAGAGAATCTTTGACGATTTTATAACGGCGTAAAATAGCCGTACCCACCGTATAAGTTAAAAAAACATTCTTACCTTAATTCTGTCGAAAAGGTTAAAAAGGACCTTGTTTGGAAAACGAAGAAAATAATCCTTTTTAAAACACTTATAAAAATTCAAACAAGGGAATAAATGACTTTAACCTATATTATTGTAAGTATTAAAAATGTTTTGAAATATATTTTTAAGAAACATGGATGTGGATGATACAATGATCCCAGTAGATAATTACGTATAAACAACCTCAGATAATTTAAAGATTGCGAAAGAAACCCTTACCTTGTACTTTTCCTTGGTTGGGGTAGGTTAACCTCCAATATAATGGTGAAATAATTGTTATTAAATTATAGAAGAATCATATAAATTAATATGATATCATATATGATCTTTTAACATTGATTTGTTAATAATATCTTAGTATTATCGTTGTTTCGGGTGTTAAATTACTCGTTCTATTTTATATTTTTTGTTACATAAGACGTTTTTTTCATGGATAGGATGTATCTTAATCAGATATATAATTATATCAAGTACTTTGATACTATTATTAATCTTCAAATGAGAATTAGACTTGAATGGATACGATGGAGAATGAATCTCATCGCGTTCGTGGAGATGGTAGTATGTACGTACGTACGAGTGACAATATCATTCTTTTGATATTAAAATAATATATTATTGGATGTTATATCATATATACAGAATAATTATCATGTTATATTTATTATTTACATTATTTACACATCATTATTATACCCATCCAAATAATAATTTATTGAATAACAAGTACACCACGACGTGGAGACGGTAAGCCATACATACGCACGTATGGTGACATGTTATTCAAAGGATATATAAAATACTCAATATGGTTGTACCATAATTATAATAACATCACAGTATATATATAATACTGGAGTTACTATTTTAGAATGGTAATAACAAAGAAAGAAGAAGTGGAAGAAGAAAGGAACTTCAAAAAGGGTGGTGAAATCATTACCACTTCTTCTGGTTCTTCCTTTTGATTTGATAAAAATGGCTCCATAGGTTGGCTTTCTAACAAAAGGAAGTCCTCTAGGATGAAGTGAGGGAAGTTGAGAGAGTATTGGTACCGAGTTTGGCTGAGAACAATGGCTTTGAAGATGTGAATTAATGATAAGTGTGAGTGCCCTTTTATAAGAGGGTTGAGAGGCACATTTGGAAAAACTAGAAATATTATTTTATAATAAATTTATATTCGGGTTATAATGTCTCAAAAGTGTATTATTTAAATGTTAAGGTGGGGATAGGTCGAAAACCACTCAACTAATAGAATTTAGATAGGTTTGGGTCATTGTATTAACCTTATCTTTTAGTTTTAACTCTTAGTTAATTAGTTTGACACTTACCATGTCACTTACTATTTTTATATTATATAGTTAATAAACTTACTATATACAATCAAGAGACCCCCAAGTGGTCCATTAATGATACACCTATCATGATATAAGTCTCTTGGTCGAACCTTAGATTTTTAGGAATTGAATATCTATTAATAATATAATTTGTTTTTTAAAAACTCTTTTATGTAAATTTTGACACTATTTGGAAAATTGATTTTTGTGAAAATCATTACAGAATGATTACTTAGAAAAAAGATAATTAAATCATTCCTAACATGTCATATTAACCTATAATATTACTATAATTAATTTAAATTCTTATATTATATTTATTTGGGTATTTTTTATTTTTTATTTTTCACTATTATGGTAATTACTACATCATCATTGTGTCATAAATAAATTAAATTATATAATTTCTAAAAATTTTAAATAAAATTTCATTATGTAGTAAATCTTTTATCTTACTAATGAATATTTATATTCGAATTTATCTTACGTGTAACCCTATATTAAAAATGTTTTATTAAATAAACATTGATTTTAACTCTTTTAACTCTTCTTTGAATTAAATAATAATAAATGTCCTAATCTAATCCAAGTGAACCAAAATGATAATATTTTTTTCCTAAAGTTTTTTGGTTGAGATAGACTTGTCCAAATGAATCAGGGCATGTGTTAGGGTAATATTAAAATAATTTTTACACTTAATTACCTTATATACTTTTAACCGTGGTAAATAAAAGAAAAAATTTACTATTCACCAAAAAATATTTTCTTCTCAATAAACCACATTTTAGTCCTTGATATTAACCGTGTCTCTCAAATTTTTGAACATCCACTCACAGATGCGGTAAAATTCATTTTTATAAAAATTCAATTTTTTAACTACCACTTAGTGGTTTCACTATTCATAAAAAAATGATGTTTTCATAAAAATACCAAAAATTCACCCTATGATAATTTCGATATTCCGAATCCAAAAGTGAAGTCCATTTTGAATAATAAAATTTATAAATTTCAAAAAGTGGGTATTACTATTCATAACGACTAGTTTGATTGGTTGTGGTGTGTTAAAACTCGATGTTGCGTACAACACACACTATTGCATTATTCAAAGAGAAGTGTACCGTATAAGCTTAGGGTGTTACACAAGTAGTATACACACACCGACATTATCCCAACATGCAGGTTTTATGCACCTTTTCTCATTAAGGGTTTTTTATGGTTCCATTTGGATGCTCGAGTGGAAACTTTTATTATAAGAGAACTCAGCAAGAGGAAGATGTTGATACCATCCTCCTTTAATGTATATTGAGATTACTTTCATCATTTCCTCAGGTATTTGGAGAGTCTTCTCGGATTGGCCACCAGTTTGAGGATGATAGGCCTTACTGATATTCAGTTCAATATTCAGATCATGTTGAAGAATCTTCCAACACAAAGAAGTGAATCTTGGATCTCGATCAGATACAATAGATATGGTACTCCATATAGCCTTACCACTTCTCTAATATATATCTCTGTTATTTGATCCAATAATAAATCCACCTGAATAGCAATGATGTGTGCAGCCTTTGTATGACGATCCACAAAATCCCATATTGAATCCATTCCTTTGGATGTCTTCATATGTTCGGTGACATAGTCCATGGTGTTGTTCTCGCATTTCCATTCTGGTGTGGGAAATGGTTGCATCATCCCCTTAGAATTATACCTCTCTTCCATCACTTGCTGAGACACCAGCCACTTTTAAGTATATTCCTCTATCTCATTCTTCGTATTATCCCACCAATTATTCACTCAGAGATCTCGATACATCTTTATGATTCTTAGGTGAATAGAGAAATTTTAACTATGTTCATCATCCATAATATCCTACTTCAGCTCCGAACAAGATGTAACACATAGTCTTTTCCGAAATCACACTATTCCTTTTTCATTAAAAGTAAACTCCGGGGATTTCCTTTTTCTGATAGCTTTTACTTTTTCCTAAATTCCCCCATCATCTTTTTTAGCATCATTTACCCTTCCAAAAGTGATGGTTGAATAATCATTTGTGAAAGGAATGTTGATGTTCCCTTATTTGTGATTCCCATGTCAATATTTATAAAATCTAAGAAGATTGGATCTTTTTCAATTCTCATCAGTGATAGAATCCTTGGGTCCTTTCAAAATTGGGAATCCGCCACCTTGTTCGATTTCCCAGGGTGGTAATGGATTGAGCAGTCATAGTCTTTGATCAGATCTAACTGTCTTCATTGGCGCATGTTCAACTCTTTCTGTGTGAATATATACTTGGGTCTTTTTTTCTCTGTATATATTTCACACTTCTCCCCAAAGAGATAATGCTGCCAAATTTTCAAAGTGAAGATCACTACAGCCAACTCGAGGTCATGTGTTGGATAGTTCTTGTCATGAAGTTTCAATTTCCATAAATCATAGGCAATGAATTTTTCATTTTGCATCAACACATATCCCAGGCCCTTCTTTGAATCATCACAAAATACAACTAAAAGTCTTCCACTTGTGGATAAAGTGAGCATGGACGTAGTGATAAGCCTCCTTTTCCAATCCATGATGCTTTCTTCGCATTATCCCTCCAAGATAACTTCACTCCCTGCCGAGTTATCATGGTAAGAGGGTTGGACAATCATGATAAATTTCTCACAAATCATCAATAATATACATATAACCCCAAGAATCTATGGATATCTTTTATCTATGTTGGCCTCGTCCATCCCTCAATTGTATCTATTTTTGAGGGATCCACAGATATCCTATTTGTTGTAATGATATGGACCTATAATGGGACTACCGTCAACCAGAACTCACACTTCATGTACTTTTCATAGAGCTTCTATTTCCGCAAGGTCTCTAGTATAGTTCTCAAATTCTCCTCACGATCCTCCATGGTTTTAGATTATATCACAATATCATCTAAAAGACTACAAAAACAATGTTGAGGTATTCCTTAAGGACTCTATGAATCATGTCCTTGAATATTGTTGGAGCATTAGTGAGTCATAAAGGCATTACTATGAATTCATAGTCCTTGTATCTTGTACGAAATGTAGTCCTAGGGATAACTTCTTTCTTCACCCTTACATGATAACATCCCGACCAAAAATACACATTGGACTAGTATTGTTCTCAACATAGAGGATAGAACATGTCATATATTCGTGTGAGAGGATACTTGTACATTATCATGATTTTGTTAAGCTCATGATAATCGATTCAAGGGTGTATGGTCCCATCCTTCTACTTGATGAATTTGACTGGTGAACCACATGGTGAAGCACTTGGGCGTATAAACCCTTTATCCAGATTCTCTTGTAGATGTTTCTTCTGCACCACAAGCTCCACAACAACCATTATATATGGATTCTTGGATATTGGAAACTCCCCAGGTATAAGATCAATTGAGAATCCAAAATCTCCTCTAGGAGGAAGTCCAATCAATTCCTCAAGAATCACTTCAGTGAATTCCCTCACAATAGGCATGTCCTCTAGGATGGTTTCCACCATAGAATCAATAATCCGATCTAGATACGTGTACTCATAGGGAATTAATATCCACGCTTGAGATGATGGAGCTAAAGAATATTAATATTCTTCATGTACTTGTAAATAATCGGGGGTCTATTCTCCACGTGGAGAGTGATTTCCCTCTTATGAAACTTATGTTGGTTCTATATAAGGAAAGCCAATCCATGCCATTAATTTCATAAAATTCCACCATAGGGAGTACGATGAGGATCACTGGGAAGTTGAATCTATAGATAATGATATAGGAGGATTTATATTCATGGGATTAAATGATTACCACATTTTCCGTACTCACTGACATCTTCACTTTCATGATTTGTGGTGGTTCTAGGATTGTTCTACTAAACATTCGAGATATAAATGAATGCATATAACCTAAATAAAAAATAAAGTTCTCTATTCTTGAATGAATAACTAGTGTACCTGTCACAACTTTGTTGTTGGGATTCACTTCAGTAGTAGTGATGGATACAGCTTACCCTTGCTGCTTTGGAGTTTATTGGTTTCCTCTGAAAACCCTTTGATTAGGGCATCGAATTGAAAGATGCCCTGGTTTTTTGTATTTGTAGAAATGAAAAACGACTTGTGGAATGAACGGAGCGTTCCTCTCCATTGTTGTGGCTGTGGATTTTTCTTTTCAGCAGCTAACTACTAGGTTCCCTTCTCTTCTACACCTAAAGCATTTCCTCATCCCCTTCAGGCAATTTCTAGGGTGCTTCTTTTAGCACCTTTGTCAAGTGGGGTGCGGGATCTTCATAGGACAGTTGGATTTATCAATCAGACATCCGGTATTGAATTACTCCATAGGCGTAATATCCCCATTATAACCCTAAGATTATCAGATCTCCATTTCAAACATGAGGGCACATATGAAAATTTCCTCATATCTGTCAAACTCGCGGATTTCCAGTGATTTCCGTAGGCTAGGTTTCAGCCCACCAAAGAAGTGGTCCACCTTGCATTAGGGGTTAAAGACAAAGCCGAAATCATATCATGAAAGCCTTGTGATTTTTACCTCGTACGCTTTATCAGATTCATCTCCTTTTTTCTTGGGGGTAAGGAAGTCCCTTTCCATCATATGCTATAGGGTTCATGGAAAATATTTATCGAAAAACATCTTCTCGAAATCCTTCCTTTCCAACGCCTCAATATCCTCCGCAGGCTTCGTATTTTTGATCAACGCCCACTATTGATCAGCATCACCATCCATATGATAAGGAGCTAGGCTAACCATATCTTTTTCAAAAACATTGAAGGATGGAGATGGTCTTTTCAATGGAGTTGATCCATTGTTCAGCAATTGAGGGATCAGATGATCCATTAATAGTAGGAGTTCTCTGTCTCATGAAGGTCACGATAGCAACATGTATTTTATTAGGAGGGGGCTTTGAACGTTCTTCATGACCCATGATTATATTAAATGAATGAGTTAGATGAGGGAGAAGCTTTTCAAAGTTCGTTATTCCTACTCCTATTGGATTGGGTATCTCATTAGTACAATCATTGCATTGATCTTCTCATTTCATGTTATCCTTATACCTTCTATTACATGTCATTGGTTCGAATAAAATAAATGTTAGGGGTAACACAAACATGGTAATCCAATGAAAAAACTAATTAATTATAAATAACTATTATTTCCTTAACATGTGAATATATTTGATTCATTCTATGTTCTACATGATCGAATTTCTAACATATATTCTTTGGGAATTTTTTGTCCCTTAATAATGGTTCAAACAATGCTTTTGTATTTACCAAATCATATCCCTCGGGAGTGTTGTAACCAAGAGTGTAGCAAGGCCCATTTTTATCCACCATTTCCCGTTCGAGTCTGGCTCAAAGTGGTGTTTTTGGGTTTTACCCCTAGGATACATTTGTGCCAGAGCTACCTCTACCTACTCGTATCCATATAGGGATGTATTTTCTTGATAAGCCACCTAATAAATATTCAGCAAAACATGGGGATTTTTTTAATAATACATAGTCTTGTCTCTAAGGAATTACTATGGTTTTCTAATCCTAATCCCAAAAAAATAAACCTATCCTCTGATATCAACTATGAAAACCCTGATCTTTTATTACACAATTAAACAAAATTTAATACATAAACATCACATGATACAATATAGATAATCGAGAGGTCTAGTGTCTTTGGGTCATATGATCATTTCTTAACAACATAAAACATGAAATACAACATATTTGTTGAAAACATCCTTTACATTACCACTTTATTCCCTTGTACATAGCATTTCATGGGATAAACTGGGGACATTCATAAGAAAAGGGTGAGGTATAATGTCCAGTAAGGTAATAATCATGGAATAAAATGGGGAATACAATACATGTTAGACAATAGGTATATAAATAGAGCATAAGTTAATCATAAACATAAAAGCATGATAATTCATAATAATCATAACATGGAAATGTGGCAACAACACTTAACATGGAATTAGAATGAGCCAAGGCTCTTTGCACATGGAGCATGAGTAAATAATCATTACAGATGAAGAACGGGTAAAAACTCATTTCTCTTGAATTAACATGAGTAAACACCCATTTCAAATTATGTATCATGATACTATACTTTACCCAATGCATTGGAGCGCTACAAGGGAACACCCTTTTTAAATATTTCATTTCATGCATAAGTGTGCCACATGGATCATATAACATGAATTCATAAAACATCATCATATATTCCACGATAATGGAATGTAGAATTCATACATGAAAATTTAAAATCAATATTAAATATTCATAAAATTTAATTCCCTTGATATATAATTGGTCATTGTATTTACTTCCCAATGACATTGGCTTGGAAAATCGGTGTAATTTCTGCAGCGTAAGGGCATAATGTAATCATTCATAAAAATGGTTGATGAGAGAGAATGTGGTGTCTCATAATATTTACATGACATGTACAGTAAAGGGTTTGTATAGATACATGTACCAAAAAATTTAATTGAATTTAGATTCGTGATACAAAATAATTTCATGAATGTAAAAGAGGAGAGAGAAATTCCTTTCGGAAGTTCGGTATAATAACGGGTGTACATGGGAGGTATTTGATGAGAAATAAAGGGGTTTACCTTAATTAAAACAAAAAGAGAAATGTATGGGGAGGTGATAAACCATACCACAACATTTATAATTTAAATGAAAAGGGCATAACAGTTTAATGATTATTGGACAAAATAAGAAAAAGGAAGAAAAAACCCTTTCTTGGAAGTGTGCTTCTAGAGGCTTGAGGGAGGCTTGAGAGTGGCTTCTTTAGAGCTTGGGGAACCTTTAGAGGATTCAAGAGAGAGTAGAGTAGAGTTTGGAATAAATAAAAAGGATTTGAGTGAGGAGGATGTAGGATCTTGTGTTGGTTTATATAGGAAAAGTGAGAAAACTCTTTATTATTTTGGTTTGGGACACCTCACATTAAACTAATCCAAACCACAAACCAGCCCATGGTTTTTGCCCATGGTTTTTGGAAAAGGGAAGTGGAATGAAATATTTTATAAGTAAAAAAGTCTGAAAATTTTAAAATAACAGGGTTTCGTATGTGGAGGTGAGTCACATACCCATGGATTACATTTTAAAAAGACAAGATGTTTAATAAGTCTTGATGGTTCCATTAATGCTTTATAAAATAAGTCAAACAAACCCAATATCATATTATTTTAATGGGAAAAATTATATTGGATAAAAATCTTATATTATTTTATTACATCACTATTGAGACATTATGTTGTCATAAAACACATTATATATTTAAACAGTATTTAATTTTTACCCAAATATTTGACTGTCTCAGAAAATTATGACAAATTCACCATTGGATTAATTCGACGTCATGATTCCATATATAATATTTATTTTGTCAATATAATTTTATAAAAATATATATTTTCACTTTAAAAATAAAAACCGACATTTTTTGAAAATTTACTTTTTTTGACAAAAAATGGCATTCAAACCATAATAAAAATTACTATTGTATTCATAAAATTATACTTTCAGTTTTATTTAACGAAAAATAATTTAATAATATTATTATTATTTTATTAAATTATTATTTAATTCAAAAAACAATTAATTCATCAAAATAGTTTTCTTAGCTGAATATTATCTACAAATACTATTTGTTCTTTAAAAACTATATACAAGGTAACAATATTAAAATGAAAGTATATTCATTATTATATATAAAAATAATGTACAGAACCATCGTTAATAGACTTTTACATAAGCCTTTATAACACCCTCATAAAACCGAAGACTAAGGTGTGCGATGGTGACAGACTCTTGAGGTGGCTCAGATAACATTGCTTGGGTGGTAATCTCCTTCAAATTCCAAGTCTCTCATAGGAGGTCCTACTCGATCTTAACATATTCAAGCTCGGTTTGGGCATGGTAAATATAAAATCCCAATGATGCCACCTCTTTCAGAGCTCTGACCAATGGGTTTCATATGCGGCACGTCTACTAGATGAGGCCATTGTTTCCATTTTCTGAGTAAATTGGATTTGTTAAAGCCTTATATTTATACTAATCAAGTGATTATTGTTCAATGACCATATTAGAAATGATCACAATAATTAACAGTATTTGAAAATCATAAAACATAAAACCAACAAATTTGACATTTTATATAAAAATTTTACATAAATAGACATTTAATTAGATCAATAGGTATTTCGATTAATGAATGTTTGGGTCATTTCAAGAACCATCCTACAAATTTCCTAAAGGGAAAGGACACGATTTGGGTGTGGGAAGGAAGGGAATATTACTATAGATTGATTATGGGAGAAAACCACCCATGTTATTGAAGACCGTAATAATCTAATCAACCCTCATAATTTCATACAATGTTTCAACTACATGGAATAGGTACACTGTGAAAATAAATTCCCAAAGCCAAGGGTCATCATCAAAACCTAACATCAACAACCTCTAAGGCCTAGAGAGCGAGGGATAATTTTTCCCATAAAAACTATTTTGGTGGATACCAATAATGAATTGTTTATAGTTATGTTAGTTACACATTCACATATATTGAAAATACTATATTATTATTGTTATAAACATTCATTAATATAATCAATTTTTTGTACAATTATTCTAGCACCACCTTATAATGTGGAAGATGATTTGTAAGTGAAGACACATAATGGTTAAATTGTTACAACCCAATAATATAACTAATCGCATTTCGAAAATTCATTGCTATTTTTCTCAAGATACCTTGTGATAATATCCTTATCATTATTCAATGATTTGCTGATAATTTATTATATTTCCCTTTATGAACCCATCATATATTATAAAGACAAGTGAATCACCCTACTTATCACACATCACCTTATAATACCAGAAAACTGAATAGTGGAGGATGAAAAGTTTTTACTTCCAATATCTAAATATTATATATTATTACTTTTTAAAAATATTATATCTAAAAAAAATTATTGAGACAAAATAAAATATCATCTTTGATGGCCTTTTCATTTTATGGGAATTAATTGATGTATTTTTTAAAAAAATTTATGGAATTCATCGTAGTTGTGAGGTTGAGTTCTCAATCAAGATAATACCCATCTATTATTCAGTATTCAATAATCTTTATATAATATCCTTTCTTGAACATGAAAATAAAAAGATAAATTATAGGATAATATGAAAAAAGTGATTATATTCATAAGTGATTCACTTTGGGGTTCACATGTACTATTCCCTAAGTGGAAGGATAGTTCAATGCACATCTACATTGATTATTGTGAAGTCAAAAAAATCATAATTAATAAAAAGTGTCCTCAATCATGGATTGATAACTTTCTAAATTAGCAACATTGAGCCATGTATTTCTCTAAGGTGGAACAATGGACAATATATTATCAAGTAAGTGTGAAGAAAGGGGATATCCCTAAGACTAATTATCATATAAGGTATGAAAATTTATATTTCATAATGATGGAATTGGGACACCCAAATGTTCTTGCAGCCTACCTGAATAAATAATATCTGTAGTTATTATCTTGAAAATGTTTTTGAATTATTAATTATTTATATTATAATATACTCCAAAATAATGGGGGTCATGATGAGCCATAATTAATATATTGAAGACTATATTGAAAGATGATTTATATGAAAATGATAGAAAATATGATTTTTGGATAGATCATGTAAATTTCATGGGGCATGATGACACATTAAAGGGATTTTTGTGGATCCGTCAAAAATAGATGCAATTCATGTATGGACTTTACCATCCTTAAAGATAAAAATCCATAGTTTCCATGGATTGTCTGGGTACAATCATCAATTTTTCAGAAACATCCAATGATTATAAATTCTAATAAACAATATTACATAGTAGGGAGTAATTTTTATAAACTAGTGAATGTGAATAATGATTTAAATAGTTTAATAAGAGGATAATCAATGAACAAGATCTCACATTAAGCAATAGTGTAAGATGATCTTTTATGTACAATGATGCGTCTAAAAATTTATTTGGTTGTGTACTGATGTAATATTAAAATTTTATATCATATTCCTATAGGCAATTAATGTTCCATGAGAAGAAATCCCCAATACATGATCTAGAATGAGTATCATTGATCATTTTATTGAAGATTTTTTGACATTGTCTCATTTTATAAAATTTTGACATATATGTGATTTATAAAAGCCTCTAGTATATATTCACCGAAGGAGGTTAACATGAACCACCTATGGTGGTTATATTTTATCACATATTACTATTTTTCAATCAATTACTCTTCTAAAAAGGCAAACAAAGTGGTAGATATGATATATAGAAAGGATCAAGAAATATTATACATGATGAGGATTGATATGGATCTAATATTATTATACATGTAAAGGATGGATATGGGAATAATAAAAGGAAATTCATCTTAACTATCTCTAATAACTTCCCATCCATTTATTATTGTGTGGATATAGATGGATATGAAATATTACGAGTTCATAAAAAATAAGGTAGTGGATATTCCAGAGTTCAACATTGATGAAGTGGGATTTGTATGGTTTAGAAACTAGAAATTTGTCCTATCAAAACCAGAACTAAAGAGGGAACTATTGGATTATGGAAATTTATTTTCCATCCCTATTAATCAAGGAAACACTAAGATGAATAGATATTTGATGTAATACTAATGGTAGTATAGTATGAATAAGGATATTTTTGAATTGGTATTGGAACTTTTAGTATGCTAACAATTTAAATCAGCATTAAAAAAAGAATAATTGAAAAAAACATTACCCATTCTAATTTGGAAATGGGAAAACATAACCATGGAATACTTTATAGTAATCCCTGGGACACCTAAAAGAATTAATTCCATCTGTGTGGTATTCAATTACCTTTCCAATTCATCACATTTCATTACAACTGAAGAATATTTATATATTGATAAAATCCCTATGATATACATAAGGGAAGTGATAATACTAAATGGAGTTCCATTATCTGTTGTATATGATCATTATCTTAGGTTTACCATATGGTTTTAGAGATGACGTGCTAAATGATTTGATATATAACCGAGATCCAACACTACTTATCAACCATATATAGATGTTCAGTCAGAAAGGAACATTCAAAATCTACATTATATATTAAGATATAGTTCGATGGATATCCAAGGATGGTGGGATCAAAATATTCCCATATTGGAGTTCTCATTTAACAGTAAGTTATGTTATACAATTCAATGAACACCTAGTGAAGCTTTGAGTTGGAATTTTTGTTAGTCTCTGACATGATGGGATGAATTTTGAGATAATAATCATATATTCCTCATCTTATCCAATAAATTATAGAGAACATTCAAACCATTTAGATTCATATAATATCCAATGAAATATGATAGAAATTATATACATAAAATAATCAATGGAACCTTGATTTTGAGGTTGGTCATAAACTACATCTTTAAATATCCCTATGATAAAAAGTCAATAAGCATGGTAAGAAGGGAAAGCTTAGTCCTAAATACATAGTCCTCTTTGAGATCCATTATTCTATCAGAGTTGTGGCTTAATGATTAGAATCCCCACCTAACCCATCTCAACTACATAATGTTTTCCATATATTTGACATGAGTAATTACATACATGACCCCTATTATATAAGGAATACAGAGGTCTGAATTTTGTAGAATAATTTCTAATATTAGGTGAAACCAGTGAATATATTAGATCATATAGACAAATTTCAATGATAAAATACAACTCATCCTGTCATAGTGTTATAGATGAACCACAAGCGTGAGGAACCATATTTGGAACTATAAGTGGAGATGAAATATAAGTACACTGATCTATTTTAGTATATATAATGAAAAAGGGTGAAATTTTTAAAGGGGAAAAATGTAATGAAAAAAACATTTATTAACGAAATTACATTTTTATTGAATAAATACATTATTAAGTAATCTTGTTATAGAAGGAACATGAACTACTTTGGTGATAATATACCATTATTGGTTATATACTTGTGAGTTTAAAGGACCACAAAGAATCATATAAAATGATATTATATCCTTTGTATGGTGACTAATATGATTAGTATATTAAGGGTTATAATAAATTCCATTTAACAAAGACAATGGAAGAAATGGCCTCGACCAGTTGGATAACATCATATGAACCCCATTTAATGGATATAACATTTTTTAGAATTTTCATTAACCAAGACCCATATAATTTTAAATAACTAATGAATGATTGAAATTATTTACGAGATAATTTCAACATCCTTGAAATAAAATCCCAAACCATGTTTATCGAACCACACCATGAAAATATCACCATCGCACAACATGCCCTTTGGAAAATCATTTGGGTAATGAAGGCCTATGTATTTAGACCCTAATTGTATGGATTTTTATATTTTATTTTTTATTAAAATTATTATATTTATCACTTTCTAATATGACTTTTTATAATTATTAAACAATAAGTTTGATAAAAATTATATTTTGAAACAATGAAACACAAATTGTGTTTTTGGGAAAAATATTGTTTTACTAAAGAGGCTCTTTTTCCAAAATTAAATGATTTTTCAAACAAATTATATTTTTTAAAATTTTATTATGAAATTTTATATATTAATTATAAATTATAATATAATTTTCAGAAGTCAATTGTAATTTTTGAGGGGTAAGAAAACTCTTATTTTAAAAAAATAAATATTTATCAATAAATTGATATTATTGATTTAAAATGGTAAATTATCATATTTAATATATTATTTTAAAAAAATATTTTATCTAAATCATCATGTTGAAATTATCCAAATGTTAATTTTACATAAATTTTTAGATAGTCAATTATATGTGTTAAAATTAAAAAACATTTAAATATGTGATATGTATTATGACATCATAATGAAACAAAAGTGATGTAATATATTTCCTAAAATATATCGATGAAAAAATATATCCAGGAAAAAATATCTATTTACCCATTAAAATGTTTTTTATATTATTGGATAAAATTTATAACCCAATAATTAATCCTCAAAAATATATATAATATTTTATAGTTTTAAAATCAAATCTATTAACATGAATCACATCCACATCAACAAGGGAATTAATTTAATGTGTTTTGTATTTAGAATTATAGATTAAAGGAAACCAATCCTCATTGGTAGAAACAATGGTATGTTTTATGTTTTTCATTAATTTATGATATATAGTTTGAAATCTATTCTTGAAAAATAATAAATAATTCTCCTATCATTTGGTACATAAACTCACCCATCTTTCCATTCCTCTTCTGCAAGAACTCATAAAGAATGAATTTACTCTTCCCAAACCAATCTAGTTCCCTACCAATGATATCCCAATATCATAATAATAACATACCAGGATTTTAATGGTGTCATATCATGTTAAGAGATCCATAATGTCTCCAATTTATTCAATAACATTCTTTATGTCAGGAATTGTGATTTCAACTGTTTAATTAGTGATATATGTTATATACATCCAAATTACAATCCTCATGATTCCTTATTAAAGATATTAATCTTATCTCTCATTCCACCTTTCAATAAAACATTATCTGCACCCATAATGCTGCCAAAATTATCAATTGATTTCCCATGAAAAAAATGTTTAAAGTTAATACCCATCACCATTTACACTAAAGGATATTCTCAAAACATTAAACTATCCTTATATGATTGTGAATTTATAGCTATTTAACCCATAATCCTTAATCATGGGGATAAAATTGATGAAATATATCGTTAGGTTTTATGATAATTATCGCACACTTATGCATGTGCATTATATGAACATTACGTGTTTGACCATAATTATATATTCCTCCAATAAATTATCTAATGATTTTATGTCTTCAAATGTCATATATAGTGCACATGAGGTTATCCTAAGAACACTATGTTATGTTGTATTTTTTTAGCCTTAAATTATTTTCATGATGTCATGTTTTATGTTGATTCCACATTATTATGATTCTTTTATGCTATCAAGTTATATTAGCTCTCATTGTTAAATATTATGATTCTCACCTGTATAATGATACTTCATATGCCTCTTGTATCACATGTACGGATATACCTCGTGTTATAATTTTATTATTCCATTATGGGATTTTATTTCTCTCACATTTATTATGTATGTTCACTGGTTAACATTTGTATTTTTTCAAGAATTCCTAATTATTAAGAGTATCTTATGGATCTTTTCAATAATTTCATTATTTTTTGTGGCAAGTTGTTCTGTTATGTACCTAATTTCTCATAGATAGGATGATTCATTGTAATGAAAAAATGTTTTCAATGGTAATTAGCTTCTTATAAATATGCCATAAAATCATATGAAAACACAACAAAATGAACTACTATGTTCTATGTGAACTTTAATCGTCAGTTTGTCACTTCGTTGTTTGTAATTTCCAAAATCTGACATACACGGTTGTGATCAATAAGTTATTTGTAGTCTGATAACAAAAACATAATTTTTGGTGAATAGTAACTTCCCTTTATAAATAGTAACATACCATAATGAATAGTTATATGACCTAATGAATAGTAACCTTGCATATGATAATATATAAATAATAATCATGTTAAAGGTATGATATTACTCTATTTTATAATTAGCAAATTCATGTTTTAAACTGGGTTTTGAGAATATATTATTGTTTTAATGTGAATTTTTTGGAGTTTTATGAAATACTTGAATTTTATATGAATAGTAAAATCTGATAATTTACAATAGATGTTAAAACCTTATTTTTTGCATCCTTCTTGAGTCATGGATGATGTAAATGACCTTTGTTCAGATGTTACATTAATTTTTTACTATTCTTGATCATGTAATACTTACTATTACTTATGAAATGAAGAAATAATAAACCAGTGATTATAATATTATGAAATCCCACCACTCCCCCCCCCCCCTCCACTATAAAACCCCCCCTCACTACCTCTTCACTTCATTACTCTCAAGACTTTTCATTTCTTATATTCAACACCAAAAACTACCCAATCTCTTCCCCCATGTCCAAAATCCCCTAGACTATTCAAAATACCAAAACCTCTCCTCTTAAGAAGATCGCAAAGGGGGAAGTCTCAAGAGGTAAAATCCTCATTCAAATTACTTAATTTCTTTTAAGTTCTTTTCTTTTTGATTCATTCTTCGCATCCCTTTACCAAAATAGTATGATAACTAAAGTAACATACAAGTAATGGATCATTTTTATTCTATTAGGATATTTCATTATCTTCACTCCTTTTCCAACCTTTTATTTGAAGCAAATGAAAGCACAGTTTGAGATGTTCTAATTTAGCACATTCAAGGACAACAGTTTATCAATTTCTATTATCATCATTAGTTCTGGTAATGAATCCATTTGAGTAATAGTTTTTCCATATTATTATATATTTAATATATACTATTTTTGGTTCATTAATTCTTTTGTACAAAAGTTATTTTGTTATAAATCAAAACATGATCTTTGTAATCCAACCAAATATTTAACAAAAACTATTGTCACAAAGGTTTTATATAATAATTTGACTTCACTCTAAGTAACCAAATTATATTTAAAACCATGTAATCTATTTTATGGTCACTAATTGAACAAAACATAAATTCTGGGAAACCACATTCATCTTACATGTTTATCCAAACAAGAATATAAACGATCTGATCATTAATACCAAGTAAACAAATGAGCTAAAACAATGAAATTGAACTTCATAACCAATAAATATAGTTATAAATAAACATAAAATGATTATTCAAATACAATTATATATATAAGTGGTTCTATAATTATTAGATAATAATGATACTATTTTTATTCAGGTCTTTAACAACAAGAGGAGAACAAGAACAGATTTAAGGTAAGGGATTCTCTCCAATTCCCTCTTAATCAAGATTTTCGTTTATGTTATGCCTTTTTTCCATAATCACAAATGATTGGGTATGTTTTGGAACTTACCCCATAATGAACTTATGATTTATAAGTGATTATAAACCCATTTTCACTCTCTTTAAGGCCACTTAGTTACACCTGACACCGTTCCAATAAACCATAATGAATTCTACATGAACCATTTTTGTTCATTCGAGTTTCCATATAATTATTAATATCAAAGTGGAGTCATCATATCTATCTATGTATATATTTTAAATTAATTTTAGTATTACAAGATTCAATTATTAATACCCTTTCATCACTCTTTTTTAGGGAGATACAAGTTTTTAAAAATATTCCTTCCTACGAACTTTCTGATAAGCAATCCTATTTTAATGACACATCCAAAAAAAATTTTACCCAATTCATGTGCACTCTATACTCTTTTTTAACACACCCTTATCTTTATAAAATCTTTATTTTATTATGAAAATATTTTTGTTTCAATTCTATTCTTATATAATTTTTTTTATTTTCTAATTTAAAGGATCTGTACTATTTTCCTTAAAACCGTACAAAATGTTTTCATACTAATGTTTCTAAAATACATTTCGTATACGATTTCACTTCTATTTGACATAAAATACCATGTTATATGATAGTTTTATCTTATGAAATTCCTTTTATGTCCTAAAGCCTTTATTTCATGAACACTTTCATGATACACCCATTAGTTTTGCTTTATGTCATGATTGTGGTACCCATTTCATTCATTGGGTACCCTTATATTTATATATCATTGATTATGTATTATTATTTATATGGAATGAATATTCATGAAAATATAAAGATTGGTTAAACTAGATAGAGATCCAATGTATTAGGTAATTTTATGTCTCATGATATGTGATGTCAAACGTGATTGTCAACTAGCCTTGACCATTAACAATTGGGAATTGGGATTGGTGGTTAGCCTTGAACCGTACTAAAATGGGAAATAGGATTGGTAGTTATCCTTGACCATTAATAATGAAATGTTTTATGATTCTTCCAACTTTGTATGATTTAATGTTTATATGATTCCCTGATAATATGAAATTATTTTATATGTTCCATGCTTTGGATATCATTATGACATTCCTCCTATCTAATTTTCCTACGATGTATCCTTATGATCATTCCCTTAATGGGATTTTCAGCTCATCCCTTTCTTCATGTGTTTCTTAGGGTACCCTATGAAGATGTAAGGCATGAAAGAAGTTATGAGCTCTTTATTAAGATTAAATAATGAAAATCTTCCCCATGATTTATGTTTTATGTTCCTAGTATTCCAAGAAACTAGTTTTAACAATAATTTTCTTGTACTCCAATGTATAATTATGCATAAAATCATGTAATGATATATGTAAAATTTTTGGGTCTCTATAATTCGTATCAGGGGATGGTATAGTTATTTTTGGATATTAGGAATAGAGAACCTTAGTGAGAACCTTAAGGATGAGAATAATTATAAGAAAACATTCCTAATTTTGGTTAATATTATGTAAGTTATTAATCATGAAAATACATTTCTATCTAGATATGATTAGGTAGAGGTTGATCTGGAATAGATTTACCTAAGGGTGAAACCCCTAACAAGAAGTTTCAGGCTTGAACCGTGGTATCCTGTTAAATGAAAATGGGAATTGATGCACTCTTAATTATGACACTCCTAGGAGATACGCATTGGTAGATTAACAAGCTCAATACATACAATTATTAAAGGACAAAAAATGATCATAAGAATATATGTTAGGAAATAGATCAAGGATTACCACGATTTAATCATGAGGAATCACATGTTAGGATATACTTGTTATATATATGTTTATCATTTTATATTCAAAGTTTCTTTTTTATGCTTAATGTATATGTATTCATGACCTCTAATTATACGTTGTTTTTCTTAATTAATGGAGGTATATAGAATAAAACATTCCAAAAACCAATGTGGTATGAAATGCGAAGATTTCCCTAATGATATTCCTGATATAATGGGATCGGGTGCTCAAAACATCATGGCAGTACTTTTTCAGCTAGATCAAGTTATGAATTATAACCTGAATCATGCGAAATGTTGTCCTCCTCCATGGAAAGATCATGTTTCTGTATAATCTTCCTTTCAGAAAAAGCCTCTCATGTTTAGCGGATATTATGTTACCCTCCTCGTGGAGTAGTGGATTAAATCTATTAAAAAGATCTTCTCTATCCTCCAGTTCCTAGAAGAAGAGAAATTTGTATCGGTGGTCTAATGTTTAGATGCGGAAGAAGATCAGTGGGGGAGACTGATCAAGAATAAAATGTCCAAAAAATAAATTGATTCCATTCATTGGGTTGAATTCAAAGAGATATTTTTTAGTAAATATTTTTTTCAAAACCAATGTCTTAATATGGAAGGAGAGTTCCTCAGACTCAAGTAGACGGAAGATGATTCCATCGTGGTGTTTGAGGAAAACATTACATGGATTTCATGGTATGCCTCTAGCTTTGTCATGAACACTGAAAGCATGTTGGATAGCATCTTTAGTTGACTAATTCCAAGTCTATGAAAAAATTTGTTGATTCAAGACATTGATGGGTATGAGGAGATTGTCTGTTATTCCCTTAAGGTTGAAATGGAGATTGGAGACTCTGAGTGGTCTCGTGGGCCTAGTGACATAAAGTAAAAACGGAGAACAACATGGTTTGTTCATCAAACAAATATAACGATGGAAAGATGCCTGAATTTTCCCCTTAAAAAATTGTGGGAAGGATCATCCTGGTAACTCTATGAAGGGAACTATGTAATGCTTCAAATGTGAAATTTTTGTTCATCTGGCCGAGAACTGATAAAGGGATATAAAAAATACAGTTATTGTTGAAGATGAATGGATGGTTCAAATAATCACTTATCGTGAAGAGTATTGTTATAACTTCAAGGTGCATGGTCATTATGGAAATAATTTCCCAAATTCAAGTGTTTTTGGAGGCAATCAAGAACAACCTTCAAGGAAACAAGGGAGGACTTATGCAATCAGTACTATTGAGGTGGAGCTGGACAATGATGTTGTTACAGGTACATTAGTAATTCATTCAAGAACAGAGAACATAATATTTTATTATGGTTCTATCCATTCTTTAATATCATTCATGTATAGTAGAACTATTCAAACAACACCTAAAAATATGCATGAAAAATTATCTGTGAGTGAAAAATGCGCAAATTATCGCGTCTGTGGTTTACAACTCCTCCCTGGTAAATTATTATGGAGTAAACCTCCCAGAAAGTCTTTACAGACATCCATTAGTGGTGTTCAACACTATACTATTCATGGATTAGCTATCTTTATACAAATCCAAAATCAACGGTTGTAAAATGTTGATCAATCTTCACATCCCGATGTATCATCTGATACTATACAAGTGTAAGGAAGAAGATGAATCTCATTTAGAATCATAATCACATGTTTGGATATTGTTGCGTTGTGAGCAATAATATCTAGGTCAAATGATTGAGAAAAAGGAAAGAATCATTCTTGAAGGCATTCCCATTGTGAGGTATTACTGAAATGTATTCCTTGAAGAGTTGACTGGTCTTTCTTTCGACTGATAGGCCGAGTTCTCGATTTTTCATATTCTTTGATCTCGGAATATCTCAATGACACTATAAATAATGTCCACCATAGAGCTGGAAGGGCATAATAAGCAGTTACATGAAAATATGCGGAAGGGTTTTATATGCCAGAGTTCTTTAATGTGGAGTGTGCCAGTCCTCTTCATCAAGAAGAAGGACGGATCAATGCACATATGAATTCATTATTGTGAACACAATAAAATCATGATAAAGAAAAAGTATACCCTTCCACAGATAGATTCCTTGTTCAATCAACTTCGTTGGTCCAGTTATTTCTCAAAGGTGGACCTTCGGTCAGGATATCACCAACTAAAGGTGGGGAAGGAAGATATTTCTCAAACTCCCTTTCGAATGAGGAATGGACACTAGGAGTTCATATTGATGTCCTTCAAACTCACTAATGATCAAGAAATATTCAATGGATTTATTTAATAGAGTCTTTAGATGTTACCTCAAAAAATGATTTGTGGTCTTTATTAATGATATTATAATATACTCCATGTTCAAGGAGGAACCTGAGGAGAGTTTGAATACTGTGTTAAATACTTTTCGAAGGGAGAAGTTGTATGAAAAATATAATAACTATGAGTTCTGGTTTTAGGAAGTATCATTCTTGCTGCATGTTATAATCAGCCATGGGATATTTGTGGACCCATCCATAATGAAGGTAATTGTAGAGTGTCCATGCCATCTTCTGTATTATAAACCCATATAGTTTTGGGTCATGTTGGGTATTATCGATGATTTGTTAATAAATTTTCAAAATTTCAAATCCCAATGAAGAAGATGACACGGAAGGGAGTAAATTTTGTCTGGACACGGGAATACAAAGGCTATATCAAGGATATGAAAATGGCTTATCATTGAGCCATTACTCACAATCTCTACAAGTGGATAAATATTTTTTGTGTATATTGATGCTTCTAAGAAAGGATTTGGATATGTTCTAATGAAAAATGATAAAGTGATAACCTATGCCTCATGGAAGTGGAAAATCCATGAGAAAAACAATCCCACACATGATCATGAGTTGGTAGCGATGAACTTTGCGTTGAAAGTCATGTGGTGTTATCGCTATGGGGAGAAGTGTGAGGTATATACTTACTACAAGAGTCTCAAATATATATTCGCACAAAAAGAGCTTAATATGTTCCAGTGAAGTAGGATAGAGATCATCATGGATTTTGACTACTCAATCCCCTACCATCCCGATAAGGTAAATAAGGTGGAAGATGCTCTATGTAGAAGGGATCTTGCATCCTTAACAAATATTAGAATTGATAAGGATATGGTCTTATAAGATTGGAAAAGGATATAAATGGGAATTATTAAGGGAGGAACATCGTCAATACTTTCTTAAATGACTGATCATCCATCCCTCTTGGTGAAAATAATGTATTCTCAAAGAAAAGATATGGAAATTCAGAAAAGTGTGGAAGCTATCAGAAATGTGAAATCCTCTGATTTAAAAATTGATGAGGAAGGTGGTGTATGATTTGGGATAAAATTATTCATACTATTCGATCCATAGATAAAGAAGGAGGTATTAAATGACTCACATAGCTCTTCCTTCTCTATGAACCTATGGAGCACAAATATCTATTGAGATTTCCAAAAAAACATTTTGTGGGACAATAAGAGAAGGGAGATTACAAAATATATAACAACGTTCTTGTTATGTTAGCATGTGAAGGCTAGTAGGAAAAAGTATATGGGAATGATGCAACAACTACCCATACCAGAATGGAAGTGGCAGATCATAACCATGGACTTTTTAAATGGACTTCCAAGGATATCTAGAGGAAACAATGCAATATGGGTCTTTTGTAGATCATCTTACAAATACATATCACTTTATCCTAATTCGAGAGGACTTCTCATTGGATAAACTATCACATATTTACATCAAAGAAGTGGTAAGACTAAATAATGTACTACTATCTTTTGTATCTGACTATGATCCTAAATTCACCTAGATGTTCTGGAAAACTGTCCAACATTCTCTAATCACTAAACTGAACTTCACTATAGCCTATCATCCTGCAATCGATGGCCAATTACAGAGAAAAATTCAGTAAATAGAAGAAATGTATAGATAGTTTTCTATGTAATTCATAGTAAGATGGGACTAACATCTTCCATTGGTTGAATTCTCCTACAAAAATAGTTTCCACTCGTGCATCCAAAATGGAACTATATAAAGCCCTTTGTGGTAAAAAGGTATTGAATGCTAGTGTTTGGGATGAATTTAGTTAGGATAAGCTGCTAGGACCTGAAATGATCAAAGAAATAGTGGGCAAGCTAAAAACCATTCAGCAGTATATCATGGTAGCCCAAAGTCGACAGAAGAGTTATGAAAATAACCATCGATGAGACCTTATGTTCAATATTAGAGACATTTTACTTCTACACATTTCTCCATAGAAGAATGCAATGAGGTATGTAAAGAATTTGAAGTTAGTTCCCAGGTATATCATCCCCTTTGAGATCCTTGATCGATTTAGAGATGTTTCCTATCGGCTGTAAATTCTACCTACCATGACAAAAGTACATGATTTCTTTCTTATATCCCTCATAATGAAGTACATACCAGACCCTTCACATATACTCTTTTCAGAGGTTGTACAATTGGAGGATGATATTTCATATGAGGAGTAGCTAGGTATGATCTTGGATCATAGAGACAAAGTTCCAAACAATAAGACTACACATCTGGTTAAGGTACTATAGAAATACCATAAGTACAAAATAGAATCATGGGAACTGGAGGAAGAAATGAAGGAAAAGTACCCACACCTATTTTTGTCTTATAATGTAAAATGAATATTTGAGGGTGAAATATAATAAGGGGGGATGAATGTAATGACCAAATGTTTTTCAAGGGAAAGTACCTTCTTATAAATATGTCATAAAATCACATGAAAACACTACATAATAAACCAATAAGTGCTAAGTGACCTTTAAACGAAATTTTATCACATATGTGTTTGGAATTTCAAAAATATGACTTACACAATTGTGATGAGCATGTTATTTTGGGCCCGATAAGGGAAAAAGGTATTTTTTTATGAATAGTAACCTGCCCTGATGAATAGTAACTGTAACACCCCGAGATTTTATGATAAATATTATTTTTAATTTTTTTGATTTCTTGTGTTGTATGCTACACCAAGTTTAACTTTCACTATACACAACACCGTATTAGCATGTAGAAAACACAAACACTATTCCTATCTTGTGTTGCACGCAAGAGAGACCTTCCTCAAGAGCGTGTGTTGTAAGCAATACTGAATTTCATTAAACAATGATATATTGTTATAATAATATTACGAACAAGACGTTAGGAATTTTATTAACCAAATTTAGATTTTATAACATTATCATTTATATTACACATATTCTAGAACATGGTATGAGAACAAAATAAATTTTTCGGGTAAAATAATTATTTTTAAAAAAATGCAGTTTTATCGCATTTTGATGGAGCACCCACATTAAATCTTGTTTTTAACACGTTTATGAGTTCAATTTGTAAAAATAAACATATTCATAACAATTAGTATATAAAAATTTAATATTGATAATTTTTTAATATTTTTCTATTAACCTTCATATTCTAATAAATAGTAAAAATATGCTAACTTTTAATTAAAAACAATTTTGTAATCAAACCCATTTTTTAACAAAAATGGTTGTCACTATGGTATTATATAATAATTCTACTTCAATCTCAGTAACCAAAATAAATTTAAAACTATTATGTCTCTTGGTCACTTAATAATATCAAATAACATCAAATCTCGACAACTAATTTCTTCTTACATGGTTTTTAAACCATGAAGTCATGTGAATCAGTCATTTAAACCAAGTAAACAAACAAGCCCAAACAATCAAATTGAACCTCATAACCAATAAAAATGGTTATAAATGAATTTAAAAAGATTATACTAAACCAATTAAATATATAATAGGTTCTGGAATTACTAATTAATACACCTAATTTGTTTATTATTGTAATTAACAAAAAGATAAGATAACCGACGGATTTAAGGTAAGGGATTCTTTATTTTTCACTCTTAATCAAGATTGTCCACTATGCTATGCATTTTATGCATAATCCGAAATGACAGGGTATGAAAACCCTGCTTTTATCACAAACATAAACATGATTTATTACATAAAACGTCACTTGATACAACAAGAATATCGATAGGATCAGTGTCCATGGGTCTTAGGATCATTACATAAAAACATAAAACATGAAATACAACATATTTATTGAAAAATTCCTTTACATGACCACTACATTCCTTCGTACTTATCATTGCATGGGATAACCTGAGGACATGCATAAGAAAAGGGTTGAGCTATAAAGCCCAGTAAGGGAATACATGAAATAACATGAGGAGTACAATACATGCTAGACATTAGGCATACCAATAGATCACAATAGAAACATGAACATAAAGGCATGATCAAAAATAATAATCATAACATGGAAATGTGGCAACAACACCTAACAGGAATTTGCATGAGCCAAGGCTCTTTGCAAAAAAAGAATGAGTAAATCCTCATTGCACCTGAAGCATGAGTAAAACCTCTTTTCACTGGAATTAGCATGAGTAAACAATAATTTTACATAATGTATCATGATACAATACTTTACCCAATGCATTGGAGCACTATAAGGGTGCACCCTTCTTAAACATTTCATTTCATGCATAAGTCTGCCACATGGATCATAAAACATGGCTTCATGAAACATATTAATTTATTCCAATATAATAGAATGTTTAATTTATACATGAAACATTATAATTAATAATTAAATGTGCTCAAAGGTTAATACCCTTGCTGGATAAATGGGCATGGTATTCACTACACAATGGCATTGGCTTAGAAAATCGGTGCGATTTCGGCAGCGTAACAGTGTGACATAAGAATTCATAAAAATGGTTGATGAGAGAGAATGGTGTTCCTCAGAATATTTAAATGTAATTAAAAGCATGTAGGTCATATAGATACATGTCCCAACATTTGTAATGGAATTTACATTCATGATACAAAAGTATTTCTTGAATGTAAATGAGGAGAGAGATGTTCTTTTCAGAATTTCGGCATAGTAACAGGTGTACATGGGAGGAATTTAATGAGAGAGAAAGGGGTCTCCCATCATTCAAACATAAAAAGGAAAGTATGAGGGAGGTTCCAAACCATACCCCAACATTCATAATTGAAACAAAGTGGGCAAAAAAAATTTAATGAAAATTGGACAAAAATGAGAAAGGAAGATAAAACCCTTACATGGAAGTGTGCTTCCAATGTCTTAAGAGAGGCTTGAGTGAGGCTTCATGGGAGCTTGGGGAACCTTGGGAGGATTATATAGAGATTATGGAAGAGGGTGGACGAACTCCAAATGTTATTAGTGAAGAGGAAGTGGGAGATTTGGTGGGTTTATATAGGAAAGGTGAGGGAATTTTTTATTATTTAGGTTTGGGACCCCTTATATTAAATTAATCTAAACCACAAACCATCCCATGTTTTTTGCCCATGTATTTTGTCAAATATAACAGGAAAACAATATTTTATAAGACCATAGTCCGAACTTCTTATAATAATGAGGTTGTTTATGTGGAGGTGAGTCACACTCCCATGGAAATTAATTTAAAAATACAATGTGTTTAATAAATCTTGAGGGGTCCATTAATGATTTGAAAAGTAAGTCAAACAAACCCAAAATTACATTATTTTAATTTTAAAACATATATTGGCTGAACATAAAGATTATTGTATTTTATTACATCACTATTGGGTCATTATGATGTCATAAAACACATTATATATTTAAACAGTATTTAATTTTTACCCAAAACATTTGACTGTCTCAGAAAATAATGAAAAATTTGATGTTGGATAATTTTGATGTCCTCATTCCAGAAATAGCATTTATTTCATCTAAATAATTTTCTAAATATGTAAAGTTTCACTTTTAAAATAAATTCCGAAATTTATCAAAAATTCACGGGTTTTAATAGAAATGGCTTTCAAACCTTAATAAAAATTATAATTACATTCTAACAATTATATGATCATTTATAAATAATAAAATTAATCTAATAATAATAATAATATTTTATTAAAAAAATTATTTAATTCAAAAATCCATTATTTTAATAAAATAGATTTCTTAATTAAATAATAACTAAAAATCACTATTTTTACATTAAAAACTATTTACAATGTATCATAAATGACAAGAAATTATATTCATTTTTATATACAAAAATAAAGTACATTGACAAGGGGCATTGTCTTATTTCGTAGAAATTTTTCTCTACGATCTAAGATCTTCACTGGTTGCTCCTCGTAAGAAAGAACATCTTCCAATATAACCACATCAGAAGAGAGTACCTGTGAAGGGTCCGGTATGTACATATTTAAGAGGGATATATGATAGACATCATATACTTTGGCCATGGTAGGTGGAAGTGCTAGTTGATCGGCCACAACCCCAACACGATCAAAAATCTTGAAGGGGCCGATGTACCTTAGACTTAACTTCTATTTATTTCCAAACCTCATGACCTTCTTCCACAGAGATATACGTATAAATACTATATCTCCAACTTTAAAATAAAGGGCTCATCGATGATTATCTGCATAACTCTTTTGTCAACTTTGAGCTACCTTGATATGCAGCTGAATAGTTTTCACCTTCTCCACCATTTCCTCGACTATTTCTGGTCCAAGCATCTTACGTTCACCGACCTCATCCCAACATGTCGGTGTTCTACACCTTTTTCTGTACAGGTTTTCATATGGTGCAATTTGGATGATCGAGTGGAAACTATTATTATAAGAGAACTCAAATAGAAGAAGATGTTGATTCCATCCTCCTTTATAGTCCATTGAAAATGCTCTCAACATGTCTCAAGTGTTTGGACAGTCCACTCGGATTGGCCATCAGTTTGAGGATGATAAGTCATACTGAAGTTCAGTTCAGTATTCAGAGAATATTGAAGACTCTCCCAAAACATAGAGGTGAATCTTAGAACTCGGCCATACACAATAGATAGTGGTACTCCATGGAACCATACCACTTCTCTGATATATATTTGTGCCAGTTGAACCAATGATAAATCCTCCCGAATATAAATGATGTGTGCAGTCTTTGAAAGACGATCCACAACAACCCAGATTGCATTGTTGCCTTTGGATTTTCTCGGATTTCCGATGACAATGTCCATGGTGATGTTCTCCCATTTCCATTCTAGTATGGGAAATGGTTTCCTAATCCCCTCATACTTCTTCCTTTCTGCCTTCACTTTCTGGCACAGAAGGTACATTTATTTATATTCAGTGATCTCTATCTTCATATTGTCCCACCAAAATATTTCTTGGAGATATCGATACGTCTTTGTGCTCCCTGGGTGAATAGAGAAATTCAAACTATGTGCATCATCCAAAAGTTCTTTATTCAGCTGCGGACTCAATGGAACACATAGTCTTTTCCCAAACCGCACAATTCCTTCTTCATTAACATTAAACTCCGATGATTTCCCTTTTTCGATAGCTTCCACTTTTTCATGAATTCCCACATCATCCTTTTGACCATCCTTTAACCTTTCCAAAAGAGACAGTTGAGCAATCATTTGTGAAAGGATTGATGATTTTCCCTTCTTTATGATTCCCATGTCCATCTTCATCACGTCTAGGAAGATTGGATCCTTCTTAATTCTCATCAATGATATAATCTCTAGGTCCTTCCTACTTAGGGAATCTTCCACCTTGTTCGCTTTCCAAAGGTGGTAATGTATTGAACATTCATAATCCTTGATAAGCTATATCCATCTTCTCTGGCACATATTATACTTTTTCTATGTGAATATATATTTAAGACTCTTGTGGTCAGTATATATCTCAAATTTCACCCAATAGATATAATGCCTCCATATTTTCAAAGAAAAGATCACATCCGCTAACTCGAGATCATGCATTGGATAGTTTCTCTCACTGATTCTCAACTACCTTGAGGCATAGGATATCAATTTAGCATTCTGCATCAGCACGCATCCTAATCCCATCTCGAAGCATCACTGAATACAACAAAAATCTCCCCACATGTGGGTAATGTGAGCACATACGCATTGATAAGCCTTCTTTTCAACTCCGTGAAGCCTTCTTCACATTCATCAGTCCAAGAAAACTTTACTCCCTTTCGAGTTAGCTTGGTAAGAGGGTCGGACAATCATGTGAAATTTCTCACAAATCGTTGGTAATATCCATCTAACCCCAAAAACCTACGGATATCCGTTACCGATGTTGGCATTGGCCATCTCTCAGGTTCATCTGTTTTGGAGGGATCCACATATATCCCATTTCTTGTGATGATATGTCCCAGGAATGAGACCTCCATGAACTAGAACTCACACTTGTTGGACATTTCATAGAGCTTCTCCTTGCGAAAAGTCTCTAGTATAGTTCCTAAATGATTCTCATGATCCTCCTTGGTTTTGGAGTATATTCGAATATCATCTATAAATAATACCACAAATTTGTCGAGGTAATATCTAAAAACCTATTCATTAAGTCCATGATGATTTCTGGATCATTAGTGAGTCCGATAGGCATTACTATGAATTCATAGTGCCTGTATCTTTTGTGAAAAGAAGTCGTGGGGATATCTTCCTTCTTCGCCCTTACCTGATAATATCCTGACCACAAGTCAACCTTACAGAAGTATTATCCTCCACGCAGCTGATCGAACAAGTCATCAATTTTTATGAGAGGATACTTGTTCTTTACCGTGATTTTGTTGAGCTCACGATAATCGATGTAATGACTCATTGACCCATCCTTCTTCTTGATGAAGAGGGCTGGTGCACCCCATGGTGAAGCACTTGGGAATATAAACCCTCTATCCTGATTATCATATAGTCTTTTCTTCATCTCTTCAAGCTCTACAACAGCCATTATATTTGGTGTATTGGATACTGGTAAATCCACGGGTATAAGTTCAATTAAGAATTCAACATCTCTTCTAGGAGGAAGACCTAGCAGTTCCTCGGGAAACACTTCCTTGAATTCCCTCATAATTGGCATTTCCTCAAGGATGGTTTCTTCCTTGGACTCAATCATTTGAGCCAGATACGCATGCTCAGGGGGCAGTAATATCCATTCTTGAGATGATGGAGCTAAAAGAGATTCATCTTCTTCCTTACAATTGTAATGAATCGGGGGTCAATTCTCCATATGGACTGTGATTTCCCCCTCCCGACAATTTATGTTGGCTCTATATAAGGAAATCCAATCCATTAAAAGAATTGCAACAAATTCCACCAGAGGTATTTTGATGAAGTTCACCAGCAAATTCAATCCACAGATTATAATAGGGGAGGACTTATATTCCTGGGATGATATTATTGCCCCATTTTTCGTACTCACCAACATCTTCATTTCCATGATTTGTGGTGGTGCTGGGATTGTTTTACTAAACATTCGAGATATAAAAGAATGGGATGAACCTGAATCGAAAAGTACGTTCGCTATTCTTGAATGAATAACTAGCGTACCTGTCACCGCTTCATTTTTGAGGTTCACATCGGAAGAAGTGATGGAAAAATATCTTCCTTTCTGCCTTGGATGTTGTTGGTTGCCTCTGAAAACCATTGGATTAGGGAACTGATTTGAAAAATGCCCCAGTTCATTGCATTTTTAGCATTGAAAACGCATTGAGGGTTGAACGGAGAGTTCATCTCCTCTGTCGCAGCCACGGGTCTTTGATGCCGACAGTTAATAGCTAGGTTCCCTTCTCTTCCACACCTGAAGAATTTCCTCATCCCCTTAAGGCAATTTCCAGGGTGCTTCTTTCCACACATTTGGCAAGTGGGGTGCTGGATCTTCTTAGAACCATTGGATTTATCCATCGGACCACCAGCCTTGAAGTCCACCTTATGCTTCTTATCCCCATGATACCCATGTGATTCTCCAATCACTATTTCGACCATGAGGTCACATCAGACAATTTCCTCATAGATGTTGAAGTCATAGATCACCAATGATTTGTGCAAGCTAGGATTCAGCCCACCAAAGAAGCAGTCAACTTTGCATTCGGGGGTAATAACAAATTTGGAAGTGTATCGTGAAAGCCTTGCGATGTTTGCCTCGTACGCTCCAACAGATTCATCACCTTTTTGCTTGAGGGAAAGGGATTCCCTTTCCATCTTAAGCCAGAGGGTGGGTGGAAAATATTTATCAAAAAACATCTTCCATAAATCCTTCAATACCAACGCCTCGATCTCCTCCTCAAGCTTAGTATTTTTTATCAATGTCCACCATTGATTAGCATCAACCTCCATTCGATTAGCCGCCAGGAGAACATTCTCTTGTTCAGAACATTGAATGATGGAGAAGATATTTTCAATGGAGTTGATCCATTGTTCAACGATCGTGGGATGAGATGATCCACTAAAAGTCGGAGGCCTTTGTCTCATGAAACTCTCGATAGTGACATGTTCCTTATTGGGTGGTTGAATGTTCCTCTTGACCCATGTTTCTATTCAAAACTTAAGATAGATGAGAGAGAATCATGACAATGTTTTTGATTCCCACTCCCATTGGATTGGGCATCTCCTTAGTACAGTCGTCACACTGATCTTCACAATGCTTGGTAGCTCGATTCCTTCTATTACCAGACATTGGCTAGAATAAAAGGAAAGTTATGGGTAACACATAAACGTAATCCAAAGACAAAAGTTGATGACTTATAAATAAACATTTATTTCTTTATCTCATGAGTCTATAGGCTTCAATCTAGGCATTTCATGATATAATTTCTAACATATATTATTAGGGGATTTTTTTTTAATTCTCTTAATAAGGGTTTATAATAAGCTTGTGAATTTTTCAAAACATATCCCCCGGGAGTATCGTAACCAAGAGCGCAGTAAGGCCCGTTTTCGTGCACAAGTTCCTGTTTGAGTCTAGCTCAAAGCGGTGTTTTCGGGTTTTACCCCTAGGATACATCTGTGCTAGAGCCGCCTCTTCCTGCTCGTATCCAGACATGGATGTATTTTCTTGATAAACCATTTACTCAGTACATACCAAAACATAGGGATGTTTTTATTATACATAGTCTTGTCTTTAAGGCTTTATTAGTGTTTTCTAATCCTAATCCCAAAAATAACTAAACATATCCTTTGATACCAACTATGACAACCATGCTTTTATTACAAACTAAATCATGATTTATTACATAAAACACCACTTCATACAACAATAAGATCAAGAGGTTTAGAGTATTTGGGGCTTAGGATCATTACATAAAAACATAAAACATGAAATAAAACAACTTTATTGAAAACTTCCTTTACATGACCACTACATTCCTTCGTACTTAGCATTGCATGGGATAACCTGAGAAAACACCTAAGAAAAGGGTGAGCTATAAAGCCCAGTTAGGGAATACACATGGAATAACATGAGGAGTACAATACATGATAGACATAAGGCATACCAATAGATCATAATAGAAACATGAACATAAATTCATGATAATGCATGATAATCATAACATGGAAATGTATCAACAACACTTAACAAGGAATTAGCATGAGCCAAGTCTCATTGCACATAAAGAATGAGTAAATCCTCATTGAACATGATGCATAAGTAAACCCTCATTACACTTGAATTTGCATGAGTTGACACTCATTGCATGTGTCGTATCATGATACTATACTTTACCCAATGCATTGGAGTGCTATAAGGGTCCACCCTTCTTAACCTTTTCATTTCATGCATAAGTGTGCCACATGGATCATAAAACATGGATTCATAAAAAATAATCATTTATTCGACGATAAAGGAATGTTGAATTAATACATGAAACATTATAATCAATAAGTAAATGTGAATAAAAGTGAATTCCCTTGATGGAGAAATGGGCATGGTATTCACTACACAATGGCATTGGCATAGAAAATTGATGCGATTTTGGCAGTGTAGAGGCGTGACATAAGAATTCATAAAAATTATTGATGAGAGAAGAAAAGGGTTCCTCATTATATTTACATGCAATGGACAGTATGGAGGTCATATAAATACATATCACAACAATTTTAATGGAATTTACATTCATACTACAAAAGTATTGCTTGATTGTAAATGAAGAGGGAGAAGTTCCTTTCGAAATTTCGGCATAGTAGCGAGTGTACATGGGGGATATTTAATGAGATATAAAGGGGTATACCATCATTCAAACATAAAGTGGGCAGTATGAGGGAGGTTTGAAACCATACCCCAACATTCATAATTGAAATTTAATGGGAAAAACAACTTAATGAAAATTGGAAAAAAATGAGAAAGGAAGAAAAAACCCTTACATGGAATTGTGCTTTGAAAGGCTTGAGATAGGCATGAGAGAGGATTCATGGGAGCTTGGGAACCTTGGGAGGATTCTAGAGAGAGTAGGGAAGAGGTTGGATGAACCCCAAAGGTTTTGAGTGAGGAGGAAGTGGGGGCTTGGGTGGGTTTATTTAGGAAAGGTGAGGAAATTCTTTATTATTTAGGTTTGGGACCTCGTATATTAAATTAATCCAAACCACAAACCATCCCATGGTTTTTTCACATGGTTTTTGGAAAAGGGAAGAGGAAAACAATATTTTATAAGGACAAAGTCCGAACTTCTTAAAATAATGAGGTTTCTTATGTAGAGGTGAGTAACACTCCCATGGAAATTAGTTTAAAAAGACAAGGTGTTTAATAAGTTTAGAGGGGTCCATTAATGCCTTGAAAGGTATGTCAAACAAACCCAAAATCACATTATTTTAATGGTAAAACATATATTGGACGAACATAATGATTATAGTATTTTTTTACATCACTATTGGGTCATTATGACGTCATAAAACACATTATATATTTAAACAGTATTTAATTTTTACCCAAACAATTTGAATATCTTACAAAATTATGAAAAATTCACTATTGGATAATATCGATGTCCTGATTCCAGAAATAATATTTATTTTATCTAAATAATTTTCTAAATATGTTAATTTTCACAATTAAAATAAAAGCCTACATTTATCGAAAAATCACGGGTTTTGACATAAATGGCATTCAAACCTAAAAAAAATTATAATTGCATTCATAAAATTATGTTATCATTTATATATAATAAAATAAATCTAATTATAATAATAATAATATTTAATTAAAAAAATTAATTAATTCAAAAATCCATTAATTTAATAAAATGTATTTTTTAATTAAATAATAACTAAAAATCACCATTTGTAAATTAGAAACTATTTACAATGTATAAATAATGACAAGAAATTATATTCATTATTATATACAAAAATAATGTACATGAACATAGTACTATCGATTAGTTACATAACCCCTTAAAACAGTCGCATAAGACCTAATGGTAAGGTGGGCGATGGTGACAGACTCTTGGGGTGGCTCGGATAACATTGCTCGAGTGGTAATCTCTATAAACTTTTACTTTTCCTGTAGACGGTCTCGTTCAAGCATGACATGATGAAGCTCAGCTTGGGCTTGGTCAAGAGCGAAGCCAAAGGATGCCACCTCTTTTCCGAGCTCTGAAAAATAGCTTTCATATGGGGAAATTCTACTCGATGAGGACATCGCTTCCTTTGTCTGAGTAATTAGATTTGTTAAAGCCATATATTTATACTAATCATGTGATCACTGTTCAACGGCTATAATAGAAATAGCCAAAATTCTTAACATAAAACCAAACAATTTGACGTTTTATATAATCATAAAGTGACATTTAATTAGATCAAGGGGGATTTCCATTTATGAAACATTGTTTCGTTAAATAGGTTATGTTTTCTCACCTCACCCAAACTTCCCTAATGATGTATATGTGATTTAAAACACTTTTTCTCTAAATTTAAGGCCACATAGGTACACCTGACACCATGCCAATAACCCATAACAAATTCTACCAGAATCATTTTTTGTTCATTGTGGTTTCCTTACCATTCTACATATTAAAGTGGAGTTGTCTTATCTGTTTATGTAAATGTTATAAATTAATTATATTTTTACAAAATTCATGTATGAATACCCTTTCATCACTCACTTATGGTGATATAAGTGTCTTTAAAAAAGTTTCACTCCTTAAAACATTCGGATAAGAAACCATGTTTTAAAAAAACATCCCGATTTTTTACCCAATTCAAGTGTACTCAATCCTATATTTTAAGTCACAATTATCTTTATAAAATCAGTCTTTTTTTAAATATTCTTGTCTGAATTACGTTTTTATATAAAATATTTCCCACTTTTCTGTTTTAAATTATATATATTATCTTCCTTAAAAACATACAAAAATGTTTTAATGCTAATGTTTCTCCAATACATTGGTTGTATGTTGTCAAATATTTTTGATATATCTTACCATTTATATGCAAATTTTACCATATTAATGTCCATGTTTGTCCTAAATAATTTATTTCATGGACACTTTAATGATACACCCATTAGTTATGCTTTATGATATGATCGGGGTACACAATTAATTAATTGTGACCACTTATAATTATGTATGATCGATTATGTTGGATTATTCATGAGGAATGAATATTTGGTGGTGAGGAATGAATATTCATGAAATTTTTGTGTTGGGTGTGCCCAGATAGAACTTCAATGCATTAGGTACGTTACAACTCATGATATGCAATTAGAAATGGAATTGGTGGTTAGCGTTGACCCATACTAAAATTGGAATCATGATTAGTAGTTAGAATTTCCCCATAATAAAATGAAAAACATGATTGGCGGTTAGCCTTGACCCATACTAAATAATGTATTATTATTCATCCACATTTATATTATTCCATTTTTATATGATTCCATGTTTATATGATATAATTTTATATGATCCATGATTGGGATATCATTATGGCATGCCTCCAAACTCATGTGCTTAAAATGTATACTTATGTTCACTGCATTACTGGGATTTTCAACTCATCCCTTTTTTCTGGTGTTCCCCAGGGTACCCTATGTAGATATAAGGTCTCAAACAAAGTTAGGAGATCATTAGTAACAATAAATAAAGAAATTTTTTTCTTCCTCCATATTTTATGTTTTATGTATTATATTCCTAGTCTTCCAAGACACTATACTTAAATATCCATTGCTTGTACTTTGATTTATAATTATGATTAAAATCATGTAATAATAAATGTAAAAGGTATGGGTCGCTATATTCATGATCTTCTTGGATTTTCTAATTTGTATGTTTATCTAATAAATAATGAAATAATCTGTATTGGATATATTTTTTGCTAAACCAAAGGCTTGGTGGGACCTTCCAATCTCTGGATTCTTCTTGGGAGACCTTTCCTCCATTCTTTATTTTCATTTATTTCATTTTTTTTCAAATAAAATTGTGCAAGTGTGATTTTAATTTGATATGATTTTTAATGAATGTGTTATCATATTCATCTATTATTTTCATTGAAATAATGTTTTTCAATATTCATGGTCTTGTAATATATTAAATCATGAAGAAAACCATACATGTTTTCACTTTCTCATTTAATCTAAAGAGAATGTTTAACTCTCACCACCATTTGTGCCTGTGTGTTATGCCCCAAACTCTTTTAGATCAATGTTATGTTTCTTATTCTTTAAACTCATCATCGTTATTTTCACAAACCAGACTTATAAAAATAACAATGTATGAGTACATCATCCATGTTTTTGATCCATAACTCGTGTATGTTAAGTAATTGAGATATTTTTATTGTTTAATATTCATTAAAATGAAGTTGTGTATGCTGCTCTCAAACCATCACAGATTTTTCACATGTTTTGATTTAAATATAGATATTATGGATTTTTTGAAGCACAAGTACATGTGGGTTTCTAGAAAAAAATTTATCATTCCATAAATGAGAATATATAATGATTATAACCATTGTTGAGTCATAGATTAAATCCAAAATGATTTTCAATTCTGATCAAAGTCACCTTCTAAGTTATATGTTAATTTAATGAAATGTATCATAATCATAATGGATATATTAATATTAACACCCAATAATTAAATCACACTAATATTTATCGAATTTTCATGTTTTATAATATAATAATTAATGTACAAAATCTCTGTAACCCCCCTATTTCAGAAGAAAAAGAAAAAACAATTGAGTATAAAATAAAGTAAAATCACTAATAATTAAAACCATGTACATCTATATACATTACTAAAGAGTATCAAACCATTTAATGGTTTATAGGTTAATATTGGATGAAGATAAAATGGAATTGTAGTTAGGGAAGGTTTAAAAAACTAGACTATTTTTTCTTAAAAAATTAAAAAACATCAAAATAAAATAAAAAACAAAAACTAAATATAAAAATATCAAAAAAATTCAAATAATGAATCCACATCCCAGAAAAATTAAAAAAACCCTCCCTCTTCATCCTTTAAAATCTGGGTGAATTTCCCATATCCTACCAAACAATTCTTCAGATTTTCAAGACCCTAAAATTTAGTAAATTATTTTCCAACATAAGAGACAAAATAAGGATAATAAAAACTATTAGAACCTCATTGTTTTAATGCTCACAAATATAGTTTTTTTATTTAAATTTATTTATGGTTCAGGATATAATTTTATAATATATGGTAGTTTTTCAAAATAATGGCTATGTATGGAAATAAAATACATCGAGACTTTACTCACTACTAGAAATGAATCACCGTTTTTGATGAGCCACAACCAGGAAAGACCATGCATTAGATTTGAGTAACTGTCAAGTTGATTATTGGATAATAGGTGGAAATTTCTTCCACCAGGAAGGAGTCACTATTTTGGATTACATTATCCCATAATTAAGTAAGCATCATAATGGAGTTAGCATTGAATATAAAATTCTGTCAAACATTACCCATTTCTTTTTTATGGAAAAGTATTGAAATGTACCACCACTAGAAAAGAATCAATGTTTATATGAGTCACCAATTAGATTATTCCCCATTTAGTTGAGTCATCAGAGAGTTGAGTAACCATAGAGATGACCCACTAATAATGATGGACTAAATCTAAATGGCTTACCTCATCCGTACTCACCATTACAGTCACTCAAAACAAGTTTAAGTCACCACAATGATTAGTTACCACTATATTTGTCTCACCGCTAGAATAGTTATCATAACATTTCTTCTTATTTTGAGTAAAATGTTTCTAATGTCTATATTAATGAATTTAAATTTTTAGGGTTTTTAATGGTTATTCTTAAACTATTACTGGAAACACTAAAGAGTCCATCAATGCTTAGTATGATGATTCATGATTACTATATGATTATTCCTAGAATGTTATATCGATACTACATCACAATATATTCAAATAATTTAACATATATTATGTTTCTAATGAATCTGGAATGAGTAAAAATAGATGTTCAAGTCTTCCATATACAAAATATCGTTGCATGATGAATCATTACTACATCTAAATTTGAAAGAGGGGAGCTTCTAAACCATTTAGAAACTCTTCTATAGCCAGAACAAAGAGAGGTTATGTAACACTATTTTATTTTATTTTTTCTTAATAAATGATATGATATCATCTCCATGATACATCCAATAAGACTCAATATTTTAGAGAACATAATTTCAATAAACAACACATTATCTACTTCATTATATACACTCTTTGAATTATATAATTTAATACTAAGAAGTTTGTGGTGAACTCTATTTATATAAAACACATAGATTACTAAAATTTAATTTTCAGATACATGATATGTTCTATAGACTCTTTATTTTATTACCAATGATTTTTTTAAATAGGTTATTATTTGTCCAGTTTTTGTTCAATTCCAATAGGTATTGTAGAAGAGGTTCCTATGTGTCATGGAAAATGGGATAGTTGTTGTGTATACTTAATATATTATGTGGATAATGATTATTTTATATAATCATAATTTAAGAGAGGTCATTTCTATATGGATGGAATTAGGTCTTGCATTTATAATGAACAACGTTTTTTATTTAAATTGTGTGTTTTGTTTTATTTCATTTCAATGATTTAAAAGGATTTTTTTTAAACAGTCAAACAAGACATTAAATTTAGAGTTAATATTAATTATTGTTTACATAAGAATAATATTATGTAAATTTATTTCAAATGTTAAAACTAATTTCATATTTTTTTTACCTGAGACATATTCACTATTTGATTAATATTTTAATAGATCAGAATATATAAGGATATTAGGATTTAATTAAGTCATTAGTTTTAATTAAAATGTGGGATTTTATTTGTAAAAAATTACAAATGTTATTATTGGATACTCAATTCACCCATATTGACATTCAAACTCAAGAAAAGAAATTATCAATGTATTTCAATGTTTTATCAACTGTGATTCTAATTGGGTATTGAAGAACATAAATTTATTTCAATTCTAAATACAGTTCCCTAAATGGATAATGTACAAGAATGATCTTCTACAAATATACATCCTTTCATTATTGGAAACAAATTTTCTCAATGGTATATAAATATGAAAATGGACATTGAAATCATGGGATTTGAAATATTGACTTTTATAGAGGATAAATATGAATTATCATCAACTTATAGAGTTGCATGGGATAATTCTACAAAAAAACATATAATTATAATTGAAAACCCATGAATTCTATTTGATAATATTTTGGATATAAATAATTTATCTAGATATGTACATGTACAACTGCATTTCAAATTTGAGATATATTAGCTATTTCTCATGACGGAACAACTAATGTGAAAGAAATTATATTTAATACAAATATTATTAAATATGATACAATAATGATGAAACCTAATAATATTATTTTTTATATGTATCCTATGTTTAATGAGATGCTGAATACAATGTGGTCTTTCAAGAATCTAGTTTTAGAACAAGATCAAATTATGTGACTATTGAGATTTCTGTCAGGGAGTTAGAGAGTAACATTAGTTTCAATAAGTGAATCATTTGATATTAGTAAACTATTTATCAGGGAATTGATTGATAATTTTATGAAGTATGAGGAATATAGTAATTTTAATTTTAAAGAGAAAAGTAACTGGGGAAAATTATTTCTCTATCAATAATAATATATAAAAATAATAAGAAAAATAAATGTACATGTTGAAAGCTCCAATTATGAGGAATCACCAAC
Organism: Viscum album; assembly: GCA_963277665.1. Classification (NCBI taxonomy): domain Eukaryota; kingdom Viridiplantae; phylum Streptophyta; class Magnoliopsida; order Santalales; family Viscaceae; genus Viscum; species Viscum album. Next base: position 34,588,072 of record OY728159.1, read on the forward strand.
CTATGGTGATGATGAAATGGACTATCTATCTAGATGGATTAATAAATTTTATAAAAAGAATAAATTATTATAAAAACTGAGTTATAATAGAATGTATGATAATAGAGGAAATGGAATTAGAGAATATAAATGAGATGATAATTCAAATGACATCTCCTTGTATGAGTTTAAATGAAAAGTTCATGTTAAAGTTGACTGTATGAAGTTAATGAAAAAAAATAATTATGATAATAAGAGTAGAAAATATAATTAATTCATGAAATCCACATGGAATGCCTCCAAGTACAGAACCAGAGACTCGACTCAATGCATGAAGAGATTTATAATAGAGAAAATATGTGCTTCCTGAAAAACATATTTTTGGAATCTGATGCCTCGTATGTACATAATTCAAATCATTATGGAAATGAGAAAAATTATGATAATATGTAAAATGTGTTAATGGTTAAATATTTTAAAATGATTGAAGATTCTTTTAATGAAATTAAATACAAATATAAAATTCATATGAAACAACATGCTATATTTACTTGTGTTAATACTGACCTTATAGTAGAAAAAGAGAATAATTATCAATTGTGGAAAGATAATAATGAAATGAAATTTTTAAATGCAAAATTAAATAAATATATATATAGGTTTAGAAATAAGAGATAAATCATCCCCTAAATATTGTGAAAATAAATTTCTCATAAATATATTACTATTTAGGTTACCATCCCAATCAATAAATAAATGTTATGAGAACTTTTATTCCAAAACATATTTCTGGAAAATCAACTACATGTTTTTATTGAACATAAACTATTAATGTTTTTATTTAAAAGAATTTAAAATATTGTTTTAGGAAACTCAGTAAGAAAATATGGGTTCTAAAATATCTAATTACAAACATTTCAATACCCAGAAAATTTTGGGTACCCAAATCATTTTTTAAATTAATTTGTTTTATAGATAATATTATTAATGGGATTATACAGAAGAATGTTATACCTGTACAGTGGATATTCTAAAAATAATATAGGAGATTACTCATGCATCAAGAACATTATAATAGAGAATGATGCAAATTTCATCATAGGTGAAAATTCTAAAGGATAAATAATTGGATTTCTAATTTGTTACTCAAACATTATTTAAATTTATAAAATAATTTATGTCGATGGTTTAAAAAATATGCATAGAATATAAAACCTATGTGATGATGGTTTTCAGGAAAAATTTGAAAATAATGATTGTATTTTTTTAAACTATAAATGATTATGTATTTTCTTCTTTAAGAATTGAAATTTTATATGTTGTTAAAAATGATTATTTTTTTCACAAAAAACATTTAATTATTATTTTAAATTTTTATATAATCATATAATAGTCATAGGATACAAGTAAACTTTCATATCCACTCACATAAAAATATAACTAGGACCATTTTACTGATGGATGTACTCAATATTGAATTAGAAAATGACAAATTATATCAAACATAGTAAAAAGAAAACCAACATAAAATATCATTTATATTAAAGAAAGAATTTTCAACTTATCCACATCTTCCGTTTATTCACATAAAATTTTCTTGAACATGTAGAGTATCTAGTGTAAATGGAAATCATTGTGTCTGTGTACATGTAGATGGATTTTTCATGGTATACTTGGGTATTATTATAAGGACCCATCCTTAAAACATTACATAATATTGAATTAAATGAATAATTCACATTGAGTATATTTTCAGGTTTAGATTTTTAGTGAATTAGGATATACTTATTACATCTCAAAATATTACAAAGTAGACACTCCTACTCAGTTTCCATTTTTTTCCACAAAATAAAACTCTTAAAAAGAAACATGTATAGTTACATGTTTTAGATATCATGTATTTCCTTGATCACATCCTTGACCCAATTCATCATTAAGTCCTGTGGAAAATATTTCAAAAACATGGGATGAGAAATAAAAGCTCGGTAAGGGATATAGAAATACGGAATGAAAACATTAGTCTATATATACATAAGAATCAATGAAATCATATTTTACTCATAAAACATAAGAACTTTGACATACCTCATCAAATCATGAATAAATTATAGAAATAATAAGACATAAAGGTAACTTGATGCATTCATATCATTCTTATGTAGGTAGTAACCCTCATGGTTACGTTTGGAAAAACCATCGCGGTATATTCACTAAATATCATCGGAGAAACCATGGAGTTTAACCCCTTCATGTTACCCAATGCATTGGAGAGATATATCTCACCTGCCCTTACTTTATCAGGAAACCACCCGTCTTCATAAACAATTCCCATGAACCATAACATAATCGTATCACATAAAACATGCATAATGGAAACATAACATTTCTACATTTCAATCACAAGATATCAATAACACATTGATATAATAAAAACTTTATCGAAACCATTTTCAATACCAAAATAAAATTAAAGTAAGGAATTGTATTTATTTTTCATTTAATAAAAAGTTATCGCTTGTAGAGGAAGCTGAAACATAAATAATGGTCACGTCGGTGGAGAAGTTTTTGTCACCGCATACGTACGACAAAAACATTCCCTTTTGTCGTTTAGTAAAATGCTTGGTATAAAAAATATTACTTTTAAATAAATGTAAAAGTCAAAGGGTTTTATACACCGTATAAAATAAAGTTGTGTATAAAACACAATATGCCTCAATGAAAGGAGATTGAGACAAAGTCCCTTACAAAGTCGGTATCCTTAGATTAAGGATAAATAAATTACATGATTAAGTGTAGAAAATATAAATACACCTAAAATAAGAGGATAATTAGTGTAAAAAATTTTGAGGTCATCCATACATATTCATAGTATGACATAATCATGAAGTATAGGTTTTAACAAAAGAATTGAAATTGTGTTAAGAAGTTCCCTTACAGAAATTCGACAGCCTAACGACGTCATTTTAAAATTCAGAAAATGAGATGATGAGAGATAAAAACGGTATATCATCCCTTGGACAAATATTTTACAATAATAATTATATATAAGAACATATACCAATATATGAATATGTAAATTAGAAGACATAACAAAAAGAAGTCTTTTAAAAAGAGGAGGGTGAAAAGTTCCCTTACCGAGTTGGGTAACTTTGGAAACGTACTCCCCATTAAAGGACTATACAACATTGAGGGAAAAACACATAAACGAAATTATATTATAAAATGAGTAGAATAATGGGAATTAAATACACCACTAATATGAAATGGTGGAAAATGTAGCATAAAAATCACGGGAATAAAAGTGAGATGAAAAATCCCTTACGAAAACTCGGCAGCCTAACGACACCACATAAAACATCCAAAAATGGATTTATGAGATCAAATATGGTATATAATAATACAAAAATAAAAATTACATAATAAGGGATATAAATGAACATCACCAAACATAATAATGATTATATTAAAAGAAATGACAAAAAAGATAGTACTTAAAAAGAAAGAGAGAGGTAGGATCCCTTAACCCACGACCGACTTACCTTGTTCGTTTCTTTATATTCCTGAATAATAAACTTTGGTCAATTAATAATTTATTAAGGAACTCCTTTGAATATTATTATTCAATTCATAACACATATTATAATGTTATAGTAATTAGTTAATTATTTTAGTTCATATCAGACGTTTTTGTCGATTTTCGATACATGAGTCAAAAATAAACTTGGTTGAAAAGAACTGTCCATGTAGTTATAAATACATAATCTAACCAATAATATTAATGATTTATATATCATATATATCCAATATATATTCATTTTATACTATTACATAACATTTGGAGATAATAAAATGAAATGCACCGTTTATAGAGACAGTAGGCCATATTTACGCATGAACGCTACTTTTATTTCATTGACACATTAATGGAATTAAAACTAAATGAGAGATATATATATATATTATAATTCAAGTATAATATATATGTTATATAGGTCACATAATTCCATTACTTTCATTCTTTATACATTCCATGTGTTTCATGAACGAGTCACATCACTTGAGGGGGTGGTAGTCCACAATTCCTCAAATGAAATTATCGCATTTTCACAACATACAAAGCATAAAGGTGTGTTTTAAATGTAAAATACTGAAGCATAAAGATAAAATAAATAAAATATATATCATAAATAAATATAGTTCCATCATAATTTCCACCATGAAAGGTGTTAAAATAATATTGAACAATCTTCGTTTCGTGGGGCAGTAATTCGCATTCCACAGAAACAGTATGTCCATTAACCATTAGAGATAGGTGTGTGTATGTTTTTATAGAATCCTTCTCCAAAACACATCCTAGTATATTTAATATACTGGTTTTGCTATAATATAATGTAATAAAAAGAGTTTATGGGGTTGTAGAAGAAAAATAAAACAAAAGAACATTAGAGAAGACATTACCTTTAATCGGGTAACTCCTCTTGGTTTAAACCAAAAGGGTTTATTGAAGAGATCTCTACCTAACGTAAGTCTTATGGGATGAATATAGGTATTTGGATAGATAAAATGAGCCAATAGTGGCTGATACAATGGCTTTTGAGCAGTGGGTAAGGTGGTAGAGGTGGGGGCTTTTTATAAGAGGGAGGAGGGGCACTCTTGGAAAGTAAATAAATGTAACATTATTATATAATGATTTTTGGATTTTAAAGCTCCCACAATAATATATTTCGAGGATAAGGTGATAATGGTTCTAAATAAATACATCTAATATGTCATTGACATGTTTATGGCTTATATTTTACATTATCTTTTCATTTTATTTATATCGTTCATTAATGAGGTAATCGCTGCATCATCATGTTGTCATAAATAATTTAATTTATTTAATGTCTAAAAATTATAAAAAAATAATATGATGTAGTAAATATTTTTTTCATTACAATTAATATTTATAGTCTCAGTCATCATTTATTTATACAAAATTAAATTTTTTTTACATAGGTGTTACATACTTTGGTTACATTTTCCTTTCTTAAAAAAAATATGCTAAAAGGTCACTATCTCACTAAATTGATTCCATGGGGTCCTAAGGTTGGCACAAGGAATCCCCTGGTCTTCCATGACACCACCAATATCATTAGGACGCATTTTGGGGTCATTTTATATTTTTATAAAATTATTTTATTACCCATGACTACCCGATTAGTAAAGATAAATACCACCATTACTATTCATAATGTCCAAAAACAGAAGTGTCTTAATTACATAATTTGGACCTTATGATTCAAAACATGGAATCCATTTTATCAAATTCCAAGCACAAAAAATTTAGTAATTAATTTAAAATAATTCCAGTTGTCGAAACCAAAGATGGGTTTTTAAGAGGTAAATCTATCAAAAAATTGATTTGTTTTTACATCCAATTTAAAAGGGAAATTGCATCCAATGACCAAAATTGTTTTAAATAATAAAAAATAATTAAATTACAACTTAAAACCAATTAAAATTACAATATAACTATATAAATAAATTGGGTGAAAATGCAGTTTTGAATTAAAATGCAGTATTTTTCACTATTCATTGAAAATGAACATTTGTCAGAAAAATACCAACAATTCACCCTAAGATATATTTGATATTAAAAATGTAAAAATGATATCAATTTGACCAAATTAAAAACATACATGTTTCATTAATAAATTTTATAATCAATTCCCGCTGTCAAAACAAATAGCGTGTTTTTAAGAAATAATATCTATTAAAAGATTGACATTTGTTTATGTCCAATTTCAAAGTGAAATTAATTAAAATGACCACCATTGGATTAAATGGTAAAAATATATTTTAATTACTCTTTAAAACCCATTAAAAAGATATTCTGACCACATAAATAAATTATACTAAAATGAGGTTTTGAATTAAAATACAACATTTTTGAAAAAAATGAACATTATCGGAAAAATACCAAAAATTTACAAAAAGTAAATTTGGTGTCCGGATTCTAAAGAAGGATTTTATTTTATCAAATATAACATATAAATGTGACAAAAGGTATATTTAAAATGGGTTCACCATCAGGAGGCACTTAATTGACCTTTTAAAGAATATTTGAATATTTATGCTTAAATTTGGATTCATTCACATTTTAAGCCTATTACATTTATTAGATAAAAGTAAAAATATTTAACATACATATAAAATCATTTTGTAGTTAGTACTGTTCATTCTCTCCGTTACAATGGCTTTGTGTTAACTACCATTTAAAATAATTTTATTTAATTATTAGTGTGAATCCTATGATTTCAAAAAAACTCGTTGTTGCGTGTTGGGTAGACCATCGAACATAGCATCCCCTTTAAATTAATATTCATATTTTATTCAAAAATATTATTAAATATGAAAATGTCATATTCTTTATTTACCTGGGATGTTACAATTATTTTTAGCTCACATGAGTGAATATTTCTATAACATAATATTTATTCTAGATTTGTAGAAAACCATAATGGACATAAAATTAAGACTCTAATATGTGACCATGACCTTTAGATTGAAAAAAATGAATTTGAGTCTTTTTCTCTATAAATGAATACAACCATAACTTATTTTCCCCTTAGACCCCAAAGAAAAATGAATTTGTATAAAAAAGAAATATAAAAAAATATAGCTTAGACATTGTTTAATAAACAAGACATACCTATCTACTTTTGGGTAGAGGCTGTAAACACAACCTATTATATAATAAATAGATTTTTAATCAAACATATTATAAAGAAACACCAAATGAAATTTCCAATAATAGAAATCCTAAGTCAAATTAATTTATATTTTTTTGTTTCAAATTCAATATTCATAATAATAAGGATTATATTGACATGTTTTCCTCTAATAGTGATGATTGAATTTCATTTTTTGTTCATCTTCATTTAAATCCTAGGCAATTTTTAACAAAATAACCAAAAAAAAGGGAATGAGTTTTTCTATTTAAATTTTGTTGAAACATATCAACAGAATCCTAATAAATATTTATAAAACCATGACTATGATTATTATTACATAGATTTAAAAGAACAATATTATGAATTTTTTGTAAAAAAATCATAAAAATCATCATTTTTTTAGGAACATTCAGAATATGAACCTAAGTTTTCGATGTCCATGAGGTGACACACCATTTTTTATAGATAGTTTGGTAATATTATATACCACCCATTTGATGTTGTATTTGGAGACATAAATAGAGGGAATCATACTAGATATTCGCTACTAAACTATATGGAGCATCAATATTTATTATTACATCATGATTATATGAACATCGCTAATGCAATTAATAAGGAATTCAGGTTGACAAATATGCAAGAAGAACATATTAAATTTGAAGAAAATAAATTTTGTATATTTTTTATAGACCCAATGACACATTTAATATAGGAAATATGTCTATATTTGAAAATACGGTTCACAAATCAATATGAATAGTAAGAAATAAGGATAGACTAGTTGTATACGGGTATAGTCAAGATGCCGGTATAGACTATGAAATTTTTTTTCCTATATCCAAACATGAATCCATTACAATATTTTTAGCCCTTGAATGATATATAGAATTAAAACTATATCAAATGGATATAAAAAGTAAATTTATAAATGGTTATATAATTAATGATCTTTTCTTTCAATCAACCCTAGATTTCAAAACCATCAGTTCCCAAATAATTTTTTCCAAATAAAAAAATATTTATATGGTTTAAAATAATATCTTATAGAATCATATTATAAGATCAGATATTTTATTATTTACAATGGATTTTTTGAAGGAGTATCTGATCCTACCCTATTTATAAAAATAATTTTAAAAGAAGTTTTAGTTGTTCAAATATAGAAGATGATATAACTATTGGATCCTCTAAAAAATATTTATGTTCTAATTTTTTATAAATAAACCAAACAATGTTTGAAATGATTTTGATCGGTGTACTGAAATTAATTTTTTGTTTTCAGATTTTTCAAAATAAAGAACGAAATATTTTCAATAAATGTTAATATTATATATATATATTTAAGCATTTTATATTGGATAGAACTAGTTTTAGTCTAACTCCGATGAGTACCACTTATAATTTAGATACTAAAGAAGCCGAGAAATTAGTAGATCAATGTTGTTATAGAGGTATTGCTAGATTTATTTTATACGTAACTACTTGAAAAACTGACATTATCTTTATAGTCTATATGTGGGCTCATTTTTAAAAAATAATTATTAAAAACTTCATTTAAACAACCAATTTTGGATTGTTCTACCCTATAAAACATGAATTTTACATCGTAAGTTAATTAGATATGGATATTGGGGGTTTCAATTTACATAAAAAAATATCATCTAGAACATGTCACATTTTAGGAAAATCGCTTATTTCTTAGTGAAATAAGAAACAAAATTATGTCACACTATCTACATGGAAAGTTGAATATATAGATATTGGGAGAAATTGTTCTCAAATTTTGTGGATGAAACATACTTTTATAGAATATGGATATCAATTATGATATTCCCTGATATATTTTGACCACACAAGTTCTATAAATATTTCTAATAACCTTATATATCACTATAGATCAAAAAATATTGATGTAAGACTTCTATTTTTCAGAGATCATTTTCAATAGAGTTATGTATCTCTTGATTTCATTGGAACTGATCATCAATTTACTGATATTTACTAGGACATTGAATTCTGAGAAAATGAACTGCATCAAACATGTATTAGGGAGGACTAATTTTATTTATTATTAATTTTTTGGGTAAAATTGTTTTATTTAACCTACTGTTGGAATTTAATGACAATTGGGGGTTAACAACCATTAGAGTTTACCCACAATTGGAGTTTTTCCCACAATTAGAATAGCCTTCCATTGAACGAAACCCACATTGGAAAGAATATACCATTTGTTTTATGAAAATTTTGGTCAATTTCAATTACATGTTAAACATTTATTTTAATTTGAATTTAAAAGTAATTTTGATATTATATTTATAAATACCATATATATATTAATTGGGGTCAATGTATAATTTACAGACACACTCTTTTCCCCTTTGCATTTCGAGCATCTCTGCAACCTATCTCTCTAGAACATTCACATTCCATCATCCTCATCCAATCGATTATAACGATTCAAAATAGCTAATGTGAAGTGATAAATAGTGTCTTCTTTGGATGAGTCAGGTATTTCAAAGAAGATGAAATGAGATTAGAGCATACCAACAAACGATCTGTGAAACTCGTGTCTCACGAATAGAATACTACCAACTCAGAAGAAGTAAATGCTCAGTGGTTGATGTTGAGTAGATATTTGATGATTAAACATATTTAAAACTAGGAATGGGTAGACTGTTCTTCGAATAACTAGAAATCGTTATATCCTTACAATGTGAAATAGTTTTTATTATAATGTGGAGTTTATCATTGGGGAATATAAATTCATCGTTCAATGTGGTATAGAAGGATAGAAGTTTGTTTTCTATTCAACTAAATGGCGTCCATGAATAAAAGTACCTCACTAAACTATTTCAAATGACTATGATGGATTTATATTTTATTATAGTGATTATTTCAGATATGAGAATGATTTTTCAAATATTAGTATAGATGGAACTTATAGAATACTAGCTACAATTGAGATAGATTGTGAGCTTCGTATGTTGTTCAACATTATTCACCATATTCTATTCTTGAGGCAGGGTGATTTTAGAATAATGAGGTGTCAAAATGTGTATATATTATTTCCTACAATGTTAGGATAAATAAATAATTTTTTAGGATAAATATGTATTAATATGATGGATATGTGTAAAACATAATCCATATCAAACTCTATTGTCTAGCTTAAATTCATTCAGCATTAATTGAGACCATGTTGTAGTTAGATGAAGTTGAATAAATAGAGGTACATTGTGGGGATCCTTACTTAAAAGATTCATTTATAAGATATTGAATATATGCTAGAACTAATGGTTATGTAAAGTGGTGTTTGATGCTGACAACATTTATATGTATTTTAATCTAGTTGATAACCCAGCAAGACCACAAAATATTGTGGATCCTAGATTGGAGTTTGATGATTTGGAAGAGTATTCTGATAAGGAATCTTATTAAGAAAAGTATACTGGTACATTAAGTAATTAATAGGAAGTGTTTTCATTTTATGAGGTTAGTGACCCAGATATTTACAGGATTACTCCTATAATCTCTTTTAGAGATCCTAGTCTTCCTATATCACTCCCAATTAGAGATACTCATTTGAGATAAGAAAGTGAAGAGTATGAACTGGAGGTTTTGAAACAAGTTGTTGAGTTATCACCTAATAAAAAAATAATTTATGATGAAAATGATAAGAATAGTGATTATGATGAAGAAAATGAAAAATATAAGCGATATATTGAAAGATTCGAAAGTTATGGTAGTCAAGATAATGATGGTCATATTGGAAAAATTGGTTCTAAGAATGTTTATATGCCTCAGAGTGTTGATTCTACATAAACATTGAATATTTTCTCAATTTATGGGGAGAAACTGAACTTAGTTCCTGATGTATATATATATTATAGTGATAACATAAATAATATATTGAATTGGATGAATCCCCAAGTCATTTTAGTGACCATGTGGACCCAGATGATATTTAATCTACTCAACCAAAATTTGTTGATGAGTCTAAAGTTGGTGAGCCGTCAGTGGATACACATGTGGATTTTGAGACTAAAGTTGTTGATCCTATATTTTTTGAGACTTTTGGTGCCTCATCTATTAGTTTGGGGACCAAAATAATTATAAATTGTATATTCATCTGGGGTTTGTGAGTCTAGATTTATACTACCCAAAATATAATAATGAGATCCGTCCACCAAATAATGGTGGACCTACACCCCAATTTCAAATGGAATTGGATCTACGGGATCAATGATGAAATATATAGATGTTGTATGTGGGTTATAGATATATTACTCAAATATTCCTACCAGATATGAGATATAAATTGTTATTATTTCACATTCCATTTCTCATTTCTTGGTTGATATATTATCCATATTTGACCTAGAGTTATTTAGAGAGAGTTTTCTCTATGATTTTGGTATGATGTTGAGGAATCCTGAAACTTGTGTCACTAGGATTAGAGTGAAAGATAAAATATAATTGTTTTATATTCTGATACACCACATCCATGTTAAGATGATGCATCAAATTCAAAAAAAAAGGATATAGATAATAAATGATTTTCTGGTGAGTTGTATTATTTTAGAATAGTGATGGAAGGGATGGAGACTTTTTTTCTAGTAAGGATGTTTTTTTTTTGGGAGGATAGAGATTATATCTTAAATCAATTCTACTTATAGTGGTCCACATCCTCCATTGGATGTTGATTTGACAAGATCAATGGTTAGGGATTTTCATTTAGATATTTCAAGTGATGTTCCTTATATCACACCATAATTTGTGAGGCAGATTATAAATAATAATGACCATGTTTATAGGATGGCGAGGGAATGCTGAAATGATGTAACAGCTGATAGAGAATCTATAACAAAAGAAATAAAGTATTACTTCACATGGATCTACAAGAAGAATGATCTAAACACTAATTTAAAGTACATTTTTAAGAACCTCATGATGCAACTAGATACTTAAGACTTTCAAAAACAATTCAATAAGCTGAATGTGATGAACATTGTGTTCATGTTGTTTATCGAGGATAAAAAATACTTTTTATATTCTATGGAAGGTGGAGTAAATATTATCATGGACTTCATCAAGATGATGAATCCACTTTTTCAAGTTTCTGCCTCATCTTTAACCATTGTGCCCTTAGTCTCTGAAGATAGAACAGTAAAAGAACCCATTGTTCATACCAACCAGGAAGATGAACATTGATATTTGGATTTGTTTTTTCTATGGAATTCATTTTGACTTTTGTTGTATCTCTTTTTTGTTGAAATTAAAATACATTTCCCATAAATATAAATTATCTTATTATTCATATTTTTCTTCTTTTCATTTTTTTAATTTAAAATTTATGATAATCCCAAAAGGAGTTAAATGGTTATGGTATTTATTTAAAATTAGGTTATACATTCATTCCCACGTTAGATTTTATTTTTCTATTTTTTCATTTCCTTGACACCATAACTTGTAATTATCTTTGATACAATTCATTTGATGTATCATTGAGATTATTTTTATTTAATATATTTGATACCATTAATCTTAAATTTACACATTATTTTTAAACCCACAAATTTTTTTTAAATGGGTTTAGAAGATTTAATGTTTATTCTTTAATGGATTATAAAATTCCATGATTTGTGATCATAAAAAAAGATGATATTATCAGAACCTCCTTATTATAATAATAATAAATAATGTTATTTTTCTTTTTAATGGTTTTTATTCTTTATAATATAATTTATAATATATGGTACATTGGAAAAATATTTGATATTTATTGAAAAGACATACCACCATATACTAATCACCATTAGATATAAATCACTATTGAAGACGAGTAACTTCCCAGGAAGACCTGTTGTCATAGTTGAGTCACCATCTAGATGAAAATTTGGAAATGTATTGAAATGCCCTACCACTAGAAAGGAGTCATCAATGAAGATGAATTACTATAAAAATTAATTTACCACCATAAAGGAATCACCACTCAATATGACCTACCTTCAAACACTACACGTCAACATGAAATTTATAAAAGTGTAGATATGATATAATGCCAAAAAAAGATGCACCATTGAGATGAGTTACCACTGAGATGAGTCACAAATGAGATTATTTACCACTAACATGACTAAATATTGATAATGACTTTCCTATTTATAACCTACCATCTAATTTTCTCACCATAGGCCAAATCAAAGCTAGCATATGTCACCACCAATATAAGCCATTGCTGGAGTTGTCTCACTGCGAGAAGATTAACTACCACTATTCTGATTATTATGAAATAAAAGATACAAATATTTATTTGATAAAATTTAATGATGAGGATTATTTAAATAGTTATTCTTAAACTAATTTAAGGAAAATTAAAGACTATGTATGATTTAATTATGAGGATGTAGGATACCCAGATGATTGATCCTTGAAAGGTCTCTCTATCATACAAAACTATATATTCAAATAAATCGACCTTGTAGATGTAAACAATTCATATTGGATGAGTGAAAACATATGTTTGAGTGTTTTATTTACTGATGATATATGTACTTTAGAACTTTCCAATACCTGGTTGTGATATATTGGCTCTTATTATAGATTCATAACCATTCATATAGTCAAATCAAAGAGTTCTTATAATTCATTGTTTTACTTTGTTTTCCCTGAGAAACTACTCGAGCTCCTCAACAAGATACATCCAAGGAGTCTCATGATTTTTAAGAACATAAAACTGAGAAACAAAACATTTTATACATTTTTATATTTACTATTTAAGTTTATTGTATTTAATGTTGAGTAGTGTGTTGTGTACCCTATTTATTTAAAACACACTATCTCATGCACTTCAACAATAAGATACACAATATCTTCATCACTATCATTAATTTTTTAGCCACATTATTGTGGACTATGTCCTTATTTGGATTGTTTTTGTTTTATTCCCTTGTAAATTGCATAATAGGTCCCTGTGAGGCCTAGATATTAATTAGATGTTGTGTATACCTGATACGGGTTATGGATCAAAATAATTTTAGATAATATTATTCGCACTAGGATATTTACAAGTGTAGGGGATTAGGACTCAACTTGACACTAAAATTATTATTTTTAAATATTATGTGTAATTTTTTTGTTTAATTTCAGTGCTATAAGTAAATGTGTTTTTTATATTTATATAATAAAATTTCATTGAAATCCAATCTTAATTAGTGTTTATATAATATTTTTATTAATTACATTAATTTCAAACGTTAAAATTATTATCAATTTGTTTAAAAAATGAATTTATCATTATTTGGTAAATATTATAAGATTTTAGAAAATATATTGATCTATTGTTTTGATTACCTATGTTTTTTATTTAAATTATCAGATTTTATTTAAACTTGCATTAACATAATTTTTTTGGTACCCAATTTAACCTTTGTAAGATTCTCACTCATACAAACAAAAACCTGCAATACCCACTCATTGACTATAAAATTGATTATATATTTCCATTCATAGGGGAAAAATCACAAAGAACCCACTTCCCTGAAAATGAACTACAAAACTCTTGGTACTAAATATATCAAAAATATTGCATATTTAAAAATAAAACTGGGTTTGATTCATCTTCTACCTCATTTACATGTGCTAGCCAGTTAGGATCCTCATCATTACCTAAAAAATTGTCTAGATTTATTCTCTACCAAGAATCCTCAAAGGGGTTTCTAAATAAAAATCAATTTTTGAGAATTTCTTTTTATCCCTACACGACTCCTCTAAATAATGGCTCCATTGTATCAATTTGAGTTCTATAAACTCATTGAATTTCATAAAGCATCTCTTTTTATAAAACTTCTTCCATTCTTCTCAAACTAATTCTATCTAGATGGAAATTAGTGGTATCTGTAAATTACAAAATCAAAAACATCATAAATAAAAAGAGTGGATCAAAAAACATTCCAAAAAATTTCCCCACAACAGAATCCTTGACCAACTGTTGATCTAAAACATCTATAAGGGGTTATTAGATATGTAGATAACTCTCATCAACCCCAAAAGTGGAAGTTATCTTTTCATTAAAACACATCAATATAAATGATATCATATATGAATAATGGCTAAAAAATGTAGATATTCCATACTCAAGCACTATATCATGTAAAAAATGTCAAAGTGAATAAGTCAATAATTCCCAACATGTTGAAAAATTGTATGAGTGTTCTAACAGGTCTAGTGTTACAACTAGTTGTGGATAACAAATCTCTGTCCTCATCTAGCCCATAATCACAATTCTCTATAAATATAAACAAATATGGAATATATATCTCATTATCTCATCCAAATAATACATTCCCATAATTAGAGTATTATATATCAAATTCCTTTGTACCAATAGAGATCAATATTTCATTTTTAAGAGGAACACCAACCCTCAAAAACTAGGTTGGTTTGTTTGAAACTCTAACCAACCCCACTATGATAATTTCTCTCCTACCTATATCCTAGGATATAAGTACTATCAATTTAAAGGGATTGTCGTCTCATCTGTCATCCCACTAAATTGCCTCCTCAAAATATAATCCATTTCTAATATGGTCATGGGGTTAGTAACTTACCACAACCTTATCTATTTGTTCCATGACATGAAATGTGTACTCCCACTCCACATGGTTTTTAATATCTCGATGATCCTTCTCAATATCTAACATAATTCAATGGATTTTCTAATAAACCAAATCATGTTAATCCAAATATAGAAAAATAATATTCTTGAAAGAAACCATGGGAATATATCATGGAATATCATTCCTCCTTCAAACATTCTATCCAAAAAACAATTTAAAAAATATCCTAAATTACATCCCACTTAATTTACAGACAATAATATAATTATTACTAACTCCTATCTCATCCATTGTCTAACACTAAGGGTAAAGTATGTGAAATTGCACCTAGAATATAAAATCATGTTTCTATGCTCAATAATAAATTCAATAAGTCCCCAGTAAATGTTCTTTTGGAGAAATAAAAAATTATCATCTTTAAAAAGAACATGAAGTTAATACATCAACTCAATTAAACCCTCTATATAACCCAATTAATTTTATTTATTCAATATATAATTAAATAAATCAATTTTAATATAATTTGGAAATAATCAACATGTTTGTATGTGCTTTTGTCAACATTACCACCTTTGATTCTGTCAACAAAATCCCAAAGTATGCAAAGTTTCTTTGGGAATTTACAACCCATAAGAGAAATACTATGAGAATTAAAAATGATTCATCTATTATTATATTCAATGGATATAAAATAACGTATAGACCTTTGTAGTATAATGAGAAATAGGGTGTTCCAACTTTGATGATTCACTCATTGACCTCGCAGCCTCAATAAATGCCTTTCCCATATCGAACTTATCCAACCTAGGTCTAGGTCCCTTGCACTAAGTGTGTGTTTTCATCCAGTTAGATAAATTAATAACTTCCAATCATAAGGGAATAATCAAGGATATCCATGTCGGGTTAATGGTTTTATCATCCCTCTTGATTTTTATGTCCATGACATAGAACGTTAGATGACATCTTCTAGATCTACCATGATTCTAGGTGTATCATTACTCATGATAAATCATCCTAAAGTAAATGTGAATGTAGGAATATTATCTATTTATTTTGTTGACCAAATACTAATGATCAATATTTTTAATCCATCACATACCTTTTAGTGGATTAATATTAATTATTTATCCATGATTTTTAAGACACTTTTGAGCGGTCATTGAACCCTAATCTATCATGTTCTTAATCAATAAATGAGATAAGCATTTTTGTAATATTTACTATGATTAACAATTTCATAATGATATGTTGATGAAAAAATCTCATTTATAATCACAATTGATCTAAAGGATCATGAAATCTCTCTGGAATCCCATATCACCAATGATCTATACTACTCTACTATGGATAGTGCTGAGGAAAGAGAATAAAAAAACTAGAATACCATATTCTATTAATAAGATATCATTCCCAAAAAATTAATGATGAAACATATCTAAAACTTCTTCACAAACATCTAATGTGTGCATTTATTTTTTATAATCACTCTTACAGAGATATTATCTCATCTACACTTAACAAAATAGAGGATTCTATGCTTTTTGAGGTGTTACAGGAAAATAAAAATAAATCAGCTTCAATCCTAGATTTCATATAAAGTTTCAATGATTCCCTTTAAATGAATCACATTTATATATAAGAATCATCTAAACCTCTAAGAAAACATCATAGAATACTCAATCCACTCATACATGAGGTTGTTAGGGATGAGATTACCAATCTTCTTCGAGCTAGTGTTATCTACCTAATTTCAGATAGTGAATGGGATTATCAGATTCATGAGGTTCCTATGTAGGGTGGGATAACTATTGTCACTAATGAAAATGATTAATTTGTAACATATCACATGAAAAAAATTGTCATGTGTTCATAAATATATATATAGATTAATTTTGAAGAAAAAAATAGTCACTAACAAAATCATTTCATTGATCAGATGCTAGAAATATACTCCAAAAATTAATATTATTTATTTCATGATGGATAATGTAGGTAATTCCAAATACATATTTAGTCACCTGACTAATAAAAGATGGCATTAAATTTCCCTTTTGAAGCAAACACATATAAGGTAATCCAGTTTATCCTTTTCAATTATTATGCGTCATTAAATATGTGTATTATGAGTAACTTTTTTGAATTAATTGAAAATTTCATGGTTCTATTCATGGATGATTATACCTTTTAGGGTGATTCATTTTAATCCTTCTTTCATTAACTATATTAGGTTCTAAAAATTGTTTCAAGTGCCACTTTTGTTGAATTATGAGAATTTTTTTATGGTTACTAATTAGATTATTTAAGGAAATATAATTTTTTAATAGGATATTAATTTTACTATATCTATGATAGATAATATCCAATCACTTTATAAAACCACATCGGTCATAGAAAGATTAAAATTAATTTTTGAGGTCAATTTCTATTTGCAATTCGTTCATAACATATGTAGGATTTTCTTCCTACACACCTTGAAACTCCAAAATGTTGTAACATTTCATTAAGATGAGAATTTCGATATATTATTCATTTATGTCAAATATGTTCTTAAATATTACCTAATTGACCAACACATATATTTTTACTTACCCTTCAAATTGTTGTGCGATGCTTCTGATAGGTCTATTGGGTACATTATAGGTCATGGAAGAGAATAAAATTCTCAGTGCATAAGTTATGCCTAAAATTCACTTAATTAATATCAACATCTTTACATTTTTACTGAGAAAACATTACCTTTAATTTTATCATTGGATATTTCAAACCCTATCTCTTATGTTCCACAAAAATTATCATTTTATACCATTCAACTTTAACGTTATTAATCAATATACGTGATTCCAAATTGAGGATAATAAGATAGATCCTAATGCTATATGATTTTGACATTGATAAAAATGAATTACTTTGAAAATAAGTCCTCATTTATGATCACTTGAGTATATATTCTAATTCATTCATTCCAAAATCATTTATCATGAGTTTCCCATTTAACATCTATTATATCACATTCCAAGGATACCATGTTAGGGCCCAATTATAAATTTCAGGGTTTCAATTGAATTTTTCTAAAAAAATCAAATTAACAAAAAAAATGAAGTTGTAAATTTTTAAAAAATACTATTTATATTAATATAATAAACATTGGAAATCTCAGGCTAATATGGTGATTGGGAGATTTGTTGATAAAAAAGAACATTCCTACAACTTTTAATTCTTCAAATAAAATCCCAGATGCGGCCACTCTAGACCAAAAAGAACCTCCCAAAAGATTCTTGACTCTATATTCTTTTATACTTCATTCTTTAAGGACTTACATGAGTTTTCTCAAAAATGTACCACGTGAAAAAAATTTGGAACATTTTCAAAAAGAAATTAAATTCCTCAAAATCATTTAATATTTCATGAGATATTTTGTGGGTTGGGAATCGATTTCCGAGGACCCTTCCCCCTTTTGATGAATTCTATTACATTATTCATGTGGTTGACTGTTTTTCAATGTCAGTTGATGGAAAACCAAGTGTAACTGAAGATGCACATACTGCTAGTGAGTTTCTAAAATCCCACATCTTCTATCAATTTGGAACTCTGTATTCATTATTATGTAACTTAAGAACTCAATATTTTATCAAACCATGGAATAAATATTAAAAATTTATTGTCACTAAATAAAACATCAACTAAAAATTATCCAAGACAAATGGAATGGATAATCATTGTAAAAAATAAATGAAACAATGCATGAGAGAATTATTAAGCCCATGAAAAATGACTGGATTAAAAGAAATGGTAATGTGCTCTGGGATTATGGTCCTTCCTATAAAACACCCATTATGATGTCTCAATTTATGATCGTTTTTAGAAAAACATGACATTTACCTATTAAAATTAAACATAAGTCATTTAGGGTTGTGAAAACTTTTTACATTGATTGTGAAAAAACATCTAAAGAGATATTGTTTACGTTGAATGCATTGGAGAAGATTTTACTTGATTCTAATGAGAATTATAATATCTATAAACAAAATTGCAAGGTACTAGATGAATAAAACATACTATAAATGGTATTTAATGAAAATTAAAATGTAATACTCTTCAATTCATGTTGTTGGATTCACCCAGTTAGTCACAATTCTGGTTGGAAAGGTCCTTTTATTATTTATATTGTTATCCCATTTGGTATAGTGAAAGTCCAATAACCCTCTTATAAAAGGACATTCATGGTTAGTGGACATTAGTTAAAGAGACACTATGAGAGGAACAAACCTTGAGAACCAAATTGACTTCAACCCAATCCCCACATGTCTGTGTAGAACCTGTATAAGATGAAGATGACAACCTACCAAATCCAAAATAGCGGAACCTCTTTCCCATTAACTCTCTCTCTATTCAACCTCATACTCAACTCCTTTATCATTTTCTTTCTCTATCTCCCTCTTTTTTCCAATCATTATTCTTATTCATCTCTCATTATCATAGTCTTTATAAACTACTTTCCACATTCATTGTATATCATCTATCTTTTACCCCACTTATTTGGGTTCTTAAGATAATTAAAAAAATTACTCACCATTAAATTCTAATTTTTTTCCAACCATTTTGTTGATTAAAAATACTTTATTTTTCCTAATTTTTTTATCAATAAAATTGGATAACCAATATTTTCAATACATAAAATTTAGAATTGTAAATTTAATATTAAGAAAATTATTATTCACATCCCATTATATACAACATTAAAATTCATACTAATGTCACCTATGACTATATTTTAGTATTATGTGGGTTTCAATGTTAAAATAAAGTCTATTGTTTGTGGAAATTTTTGTTTAATTTTGTACTTTTGTGCAAATTAATGTGATAAATGAATTTTATGAACCACATGATAATAAAAATTTTATTATAAACATCAATGACCCATAAATGGATCCTAAAAATATAATCCCCTTTGAGCATATGAAATAAATCCATTTTTGATATCCATATTTCAAGTAAAAATACATGTCCCACCAAAATTTTACATGGATTTTTATTTCATGATTTAATTAAATTTTACATGAGTTGATTGAATATAATTTTGGGGATCCTGTCCATGATTTTAATTGTTTCAACATATAATTGATATAGAAAAATAAATATCTGTGGGGGATAGGTTTTCATTCGGTGTGTCTTGGGAATATATTTTTTATTATGTAATTTTGTACAAATATTATTGAAAAGTGTTCAAGAAATAAAAAAAAGTGAAAAAAAGCAAAAAAATGAAAATGAAAAATTAAAGATGTGTCTTGGTCAAGTAAAAATCTAATACTCCTAAAATTATGATCGTGTTATAACTATTATAATTAGTTTTCATAGGATATCAAATAGGTTTTTAGATATGAGAGAGATATTTTTTCAATATGAATCCTCTTTGAAATGAAAAAAATAAAAAAAATAATATTAAAACAAAACTACACAATTATCTTGTTTCCTTGTGTTATTAATAAAGGTTTGACATTTTATATATATTAAATCTATTTTTTTATTCCAATTTGATATCTCTATATTTTCATTCCTGAAAAAATAATACCTTTTTAAATATATTATTGTATTTTTTTTCATTTTCTTATTTTAAAAATTGTGCATTAATTTTTCCATGTTGGTGTTTCCCCCACTTTTCATATCTTATAAAAATTTATTTTCTACCGACTCATATCCAATGAACCACCAATAAAAATATAACTCTTGATTTATGTGTCCATATTAATAAGAAATGGATTCTGGTATATCTTACAAACTCTAGGATTTTCACTATTTGTTGGTGAATGAGTGAGCCTTCATAGAAAAACAAGACATTTTTATGGGAGGTGTGAGATTCGAGTTCCCATATTTTCCAATTCAAAATTTAAACATGAAAAATTAATTTTTTGACATGTTATTATTGTAAACTTTTTTTGTAGAATTCATTATAGTGTATTTAACTTGTCTACATCCCTTTAATTTGATAAAATGATATTTTAAAACTTTTTGGTTAGTGAAAATGATTTTGTAATGTTTTTATATTATTTGTACACGTGGACATGAACTAGATTATGGGTAGGATAATTTTATTTTGTCGAATTATTAATAATAAATTATATTCTCTCCTAATTTTTTATCAACAAAACATCAAATAATTGTTTTAAAACCCCATTTTTTATATAAATTATAATTTTTTTTGCATGGTTTGAATTAATACAAATACATGTTAGTGTACTATTTAAAATGAAAACTCTCAAACTAATTATCAAAAATAAATGATACTTGTTTTTTAATATTATATAAAAAATTACTAGAACTCATTTAACTAGATAATTGGATAATTCAAATATTTTAGGGGCTATATGAACAACAAAATAAGTCACACCGAATCATAGAGGAAAATTGGATTGAAAATGATGATTAAATTAATGGGATCAATCCAGATTCAAAAATTTATAAAATAGAAAAATATTTTCATGTATATAAAAAACATAATGGAAAAAAATTATGTCCCAAATAAACCAATAACTAACAAATTTGTTCTTAGATTTATATCCCACAATTTAGTCATGGATATGGAAATAGTCACATTTCATAAATTTTCTCACAATCCACAAACCCAATTAAACTATAATTTCATGTGTATAAATTCATGAGTTATCCATCCATGTTTATAGAATATTTTCATAAGATATATTTGAATATTAATATCCATAAAATCATTCAAAATATGTTTTGAAGATAATATTGATATAAAACTGGATAGAAGCAAATGGTTTTGGAAAATAATGATATATTTTGCCTCAAAATTCAAATAGAGACAAAATCTTTAGAATGAACTATAAAAGTACAAATTGATAACTATAATTATAATATTAAATTATATTAAGCATTCTTATGGTTAAAGTGGTCAATCCAACTTGTATGGGTTATTTGGACGGAAAATTGCTCAACACTATTAGCTATAAATACATTTCCCACTTTTCCATGAAAGGGTTTGGAGATTAAGACATTAATTGGACATATTATCAAGGCCATATAATTGAAAAATGACTTTGTCGACCAAAAAACACATGATTCAACTTGGAATAAATTTTCTCTACTCTTTTTTTTCATGTACATCAAGTATTTTCAATTTTAATTTCTTAAGTATGATTTTAATTTCTATTATTGTTTAAAGATTTCGTAATAATTATTATATATTATTATCATCCACCTTCTTTTGTGTAATTTTTATGGTATTAACATATTTTATATTAGGTTGAAAACCCTTCAATATTTCACAATCTCATTCAATCCATAGAGCATGTTTAACTTCCTCCACCATGCATGTGCGTGTGTTGCACAAAACTCATTTTTTCCATATTAATTAATTATTATTTTATATCAATATAATAAACATCCAAAATTATATCACTAAACATATCAATTTATATTTAATTCCTACACTAGGTTGTGTCATATTATTTTCATGTTATCTGATTGAGAGCTATTGATGGTTTAATATTCTTAAATTATGATTTTTTATGTTGAACAAAAAATGCATTTCATTATTGGGATGATTTGTTTTCCATGTGGATTCAATGGATTATTAAAACCACAATTACATCTCGGATCACAAAATATTGAACCTTACTATTACAAAAAAGTCTTTTTTATATCTATTAATATAGTTTTTTTGTGTGTTTGTAGTCAAAAAACACTATGGTGTATAGGGATTTAGCGTTGAATGTGTTATCATATCATAGTGTTATACTAATTTTCAGAAAAAAATTAGGGGGATGGAAAAACATCATGAAATGTGGATTTCCATGATTATCTCATCATAAATATGGTAAAAGAGTTGATATCATGTATATCTTAATTTTGAGGAAGAATGGTGCTTCATGAAGGAATTCGATGTTGTGGAGGGTTGATGGTTCATGAAATCATGAAGGGGAGATAGAAAATATTCATTATAATGAGAATGTTCTTGATTGGAAAAAATTAAACTGGAGATTCAAAAAAACAATGATCATAACAAAAATGAATTTGGCGGTTCATGACAAGGTTGAGGGGATATTGGAGTTCCATAAAGGGATGGGTTTATAAGTAGGTGTCCACACACACATCATTTTACATGATGATATTTTGAGAAAAGGTTGAATCTCTATGAATTCAAAATGGTGGGGAGCATCACAACCAAAGAATTCATTACAATAATTTTCATTGAAAAAAAAGGATTATATATTCATAACTATTGGAATAGATTTTTATAAAAAGGTTTCATGAAGGGTATGATTTTTTCGAAGACATAGGGTTATATGAAGGTAGAGAGATTCATGATAGTTGCATGAATCTCTAATGTATGAGGTTTTGTGAATGATAATTTTTAGTTGAATCCAAAAGGGGGTTTCATAAAGGCTGGTACCTTCATAAACAATATTTTTGAGCATCTGGTTTGTGTAAACAGTGATTTCAATTGCATCAGCTTAGGATTATGGTGCAATAAGAGTATCGTGATAATAAAGGAAAAAGTTATCATTCCCCAATCTACTAAATTGATCATCAATTCATTAAAATGGGTAAGACTTATCCCAAGGGAGTGTTTTTATGGGGTTCTATAGATGTTTTCTATGAGAGGTAGTGTTTTTTCCATATAATTCTTATAATGGTAGTGTGGATGACATGTAGGGACTATGTAAAATATTCTACAATCTATTATAAACAAAAAATAAATTTTTATCTCGGTATTAATGAAACTCTGTTGTAACGTGATCCTTGGACTAACATTTAATATATAACCGATAAAACTTATTTTTTATCTCCTAGTAGATGAATGTTAAATAACTAAACTATTTTATTTGGTAAGTTTTACATGTTCTTGCCTACATTGTTACAAGTTATGTCTATTTAATATAAAAATTTGACACTCAAATTCACCCCTCCCCCTAAGGGTTTTCCAGAGTCCAACTGGTGGTAAACGGGAATATACGTTTTTTTCCTTTAATATATCCTCTATGGTTTTTCATATAGAATATAGTGAATGTTATGTGACTCTCCCTCTATGATAGATGAAATTTCATAATTTTTAAGAATATGATAAAATATCATCAGTGATCCTTTGGTATGAAAAATATCTTTTCCACAGCTCAATTGATTCCAGTTCATGATGAAACATGTCTTTCAATGAATGAAACATACATAAATGTTCTTAATACAGATTCTAAATTAGATAATTCCCTTACTAAGCCTCTATCATACGAAATATATTTAAATATGATGAGTTGCACTTCATCCAAGTCCATGTCAAAGAAATTGAAAAAAATTACAAAGGCGATAATAATGTGAGGGTGGCCAAAATCCATGTATTTCACAATAAATTTGATGTGATATAAATTCATCCATATGAAAATAATAATTGCGTTATTAATTCAATTACTATTGTTTTGGAGAAATCCATTGAGATTTTGAATAAATTAAATAGATTAACATTATGATGAGAATATTTAAAAGGATTATACATCTGTATAGTTCCATAGTGCCATCCCTTGAGGTAAGGGATCATTATAAACTTTATCATTATGCTCTTATAAGAATTATAGTGTCTTAGGAAATGGCAGTCAAACTAGAAGAAATGATATTTTGTAAAAAACATGGAAATATAATTCTAATACCTGGAAGATATTAATAATTCCCATGAATTGATGATGGATATGATATAGATGATGAATTTAATTAACTTTTTACTGGAAACATAATGAAATGAAATGAGGGAATTGAGAGAAATATTACATTTCAATTCATTTGATGTGGTAATGTTGGTAAAACAACTACTCGGTGCCTAAGGAAATATAATGATATATAATGTGAAAATTAAATCATATCGACACCTCAGAAAAAGTTCCATAGAATTAGGGATATAAAATAAGGCAAAAATATAGAGAAAGAGATTCATCTGAAAAGAACCAGATAATGATAAAGATATTTTGGAGGATAGAGAAAATTAGTCTAAATTTGACCATAAATCATCCATTTTTTGGTATAGTTTAAAAGGTAAAACCGAAAAAAAAATTAATATGATTATTTTATTGGTGTAAATGATTTCAAGGTGTAACTTGAGTGTTTATTTGATGTGTATGAAATTCAAATAAGGAAAAAAAGATATGAGTTATACTAAACGAGTCATCAAAGTATATTTATTAGGATGAATTAGATATTGATTGGCTGGAAAAATAAGAATAAGAACACATAATGAGTCATAAAAGATCAAAAGAGGTTGTGGAGTTCAAACTCATGATTAAAGAATAAGAAAAAAAATTATAAATTCTGTCACATTGAGAATGATGGAAAAGAATAAGATAGTTTAAGGATGTGAATATTAAGTTGTTACTCAACGAAGTATATAAGATACTGAATTAAAATAAATGGAAAAATAGAAGAAATTATAATTTAGAATATTTTAAATTGAAGAGACGTTATAAATATATATAATTGGTTTTGAAATAGAATATATGGCCTTGAGTAATCAAATATTCACATGTATCATTAAAACTGGAATTGGCTGTGATTAAGAAATATCAAAAGCTAGAAACTTTATGAGACACATGAAAGGGATGAATAATGCTAGACATATCGCAACGTTTTCTGAGGTTGTAACAAATAAATCATCCATGAAAATAGAAAATAGGGCTAAAAATAATCTTCTTGTAACTAGAGTGGATCAACAATCAAATACAATTACAAATGAATAGGAAATGTAGAGGAATATATGTGAGAAGATATTTCCCCTTATAAAGTGAAAATTTTTATGGTTTTTGAGGATATACCATTTCATACTAAAAAGAGGTAATGAGCTATATAAATGGGAAATCACTTGGAAGTTAAAAATGTAGAACAAGACCATATCCATCACCATATAGAAGAAATATCTTCTATTGTAATGGTTCTCACTATTTTAACAATGTCTATAATATATTCATTACAGGCAGATGAATGGTGGGAACTATAACTATAGAACTCTTAGGAAAGTCAATACCTATCACACAAGAAAAAATAGCATTGTGAATTAGTATTCCACCTTGGATAAAAAATATGAGTACGATGAACCCAGTCATATTTAAAAGCGATTGAAAATTCCATTTTCCCTCTAGTTGACTAGTTATCTCATGGAAGGAAAATACGAAAATCAAGAAACAAATATTGCCGAAATATCCCTCAAATATAATAAGATATTACCTACTAGATTCATGAAAAATTATGCTCATTAAACATTATATGAAATGAATATCTATTGACAATTATTAAGAAATTAGTTGACATAATAGTGAGATTTGGAAATGACAGTGCATTAATGATCAATGTAAGTTGAAATTCATAACATTCATATGAACATCTAAGGAAAACTAAACATCCTTACCTAGAGGGTTTTCATCACAATATTCTAAGAGTGAGTCATCTCTATGACTCATGACTAGTTTGTATATTTCATCATAGTTGGGAACTACAAAAATTATTACATGTAATTTTTTCATAAAAGGATGAATAATATATAGAATATATGTGAGTTTGACAAAAAAGAGAACTCACATTACTTAATACTTGACTAAGAGAAAAACTTGTAGCACCAGATCATGGATCACATTAATAAATAGATTATGGAATTCATATATATTATTAATATAATTTTTAACATTTCTAATTGAAAGCATGATTGATAAAAGGCATCAGATTCATGCATTTTATGAAATATGTCTAGAGATTATGTCATCCAAAGAACAAAATAGAATCAGGTCTTCTTGATCTTATCAACACAGGTGTGGCTGGTCTAATGGATATAGGTGTAACATATATAGAGAGGTAATTCATTATTTCATTGATGATTATAGTAGAATTTCTTTTATGATGTTTTTATTTATGAAATGTAATGTTCTTGATTTCATGAGGATTTTCCACCAAATAAGTAAAAATTAAAATATCGACAAAATCAAGATACTATGATATGAAAATGGCGGACAATACACATCCTGGAAATTGATAATTACCTAGAATTACATGGGATAAATTCTGAGATATCTCTAGTGAGAAACCATCATAAAAATGGTTTTTTTGAACATATAAATCAATATGTGAACAGAATCGATAAAACAGTAATTATTTAGAGCCATGTTGGTCATCATCACTAGATATAGGATATTCAAGTAGTGTTGTACACTAAAAATCAAATAGGTCTTTTTATATTAGAAATCATGATAGTATATGAGATATGGTATTGATGGAACAACTCTTTAAATTATTTTCATTATTTTGAAAAAAAAATTGTCTAAAACAAAAAATTTAATCATGTAATGTATGATGATACTATAGAAGAAGAAATATTCCTTGGATATTCATGGAATAATAAATTCTACAAATGTTAAAATAATCATTTTTGAAATATTTTAAAATGAAATGATTTCGAAATCCTTGAGGGTAAAACCATAAATACCTCATGGAGATCATATGATGATATGATTGAAGACGAAGTAGTAAGTGGAAAATAGAATGATACAAATTTATAATGAGTATAAGGCTTGCAAAATATATGGGGCTCAAAAAATAATGATTATTCTAAAGAAAAAGAAAAATTGGAATCTATCATTGAAGAATATTTATTAGTATATCCCAAAATAGACAATAGAGTGTTAACTGATAAATCTATCATCATTTGGGATTTTATCTCACGTACATAGACAAGGTGGATGGGGAATGAAGCACATTCTACCTTCTTTTAAATTCTAGAACAAACATTTATCGAATAAAGAGTGAAGGGTGAATAATGGGTTAATTCAATAAATAATGAAATGGATCAAATTGATAGAACTAGACATTTTATCATGTAAAATGATCCTAAAATAATAATGGAATTAGAACACTTAAAATATTTAAAAACAAATTCAATGAGAAGAGAAATGATATCAGTGACAAGGAAAGGTTGGTCTGTAATTTCTATGCATATATTTAAGTCATTAATAATGAATAACAGTTTTCTCATGTAACTATACGTGAGTCAATAAGGCTCTTCCTTTCCATGAAAATTTAAATATTTTATAAAGTTATCATATGGATGTCATAACGACATTATAAAATTGTGTTCTTGATGAAGAAGCCAACATTGAACAACTGATAATAATAATTACTAGAAATGATGTGATGACAATTTATATATTAAATGAGGATTTATATGATCTAAATCAGGTACCAAAATTGTGGTATTTTTTATTGTATGTTTATCTTAAATATATATTTTTTAATAGAGGAGGTGTCAACCATAATATCAATGTGAAGTATTCATAGATATGTCATTTTATGGTGCTTGTGTATGTGTACGATATTTTTTTGGTGGATGTCCGTAGGTATTACAGGAATAAGTTCATAAACACATGAAACATAAATTTGAAATGACAATAAAAGGGGAAATAAAAAAATTGTGACAATAGGTGGTTTAATTGAGGGTCTACACATTTATTTCTTAGGAAAAATATTCAATAGAGATATTGAAGAAGTTAAACATGCATGATTCCAAACCAATGACAAATCCAAATTTTTTTAGAAAACAAAATGGAATGCTAGAGAATGGGATTTTATTGGATCACACATTTTACAAGAGGATCATTGGATGATTATTGCAATTTAATTCAACATGACATGATATCATTTATTCAACACTCTTACATGCT
Source organism: Viscum album (assembly GCA_963277665.1). NCBI lineage: Eukaryota > Viridiplantae > Streptophyta > Magnoliopsida > Santalales > Viscaceae > Viscum > Viscum album. The sequence continues at coordinate 34,617,085 of OY728159.1, forward strand.
CGATTCCAAATTAATCTGAATGAAGACAATATTTAATATTTTAAAATAATCAAAAGGTATATTCAGTTAATTGTTAATGGTGCATTATAATTTTAAGTAGTAATAAATAATGAATTATCATCATTTCTTGATGTTGAGTGGCCCATATCTATGGTGGATTGAAACACTACCAGTGGTGGAGATTTATTCATTGGAATCAAATGTGTTGGTCGGTTGAGAAATAAATAAGAAATAATTTATATTAGTATGGCTGAATTATAATATATATCTACAACAATGTCATGAAATAATATATTTTGGATGATGAAACAATAGACTGATATTGTTGATGTGGTGAAATGGCTGATGGAGATTCACTATGACAACAAGAGCGTAATCAATCTTATAATAAATCTGGTTCAACACTCTCGTACCAAACATATTGTGATCATATATCACTTCATAAAAAAGTAGATGAACAAGGAGTGATTAAAATGGACCATGTTGGAACTAATGACAAATTTTATGGCATCCAGAGTAATCGCTTGGAATCACAAAATTTTTAGAAACAACAGTAAAACCTCAGTGTCCATCTATAAACCTTTGCATTAGAATGATACGGTTAGTCTCCTATAACTATTTGTGTTAAATATTTTAATATATTTGTGTATGTGAGGTAGGTATATAGGGGAGATACAATCCATGTTTTTTTGAAATCCTATAGAAAAAAAATAGGTTATTTGGGATTGTTTCCAAAGGAGGAGAAAAATGAAATTTAATGATTTTTGGTTTGTAGGATTTCTTTACAGGATTGGACTGTGGTCTGTGGTGACATAGAAATATATTTTCCACTCTTTTTATCAATACCAATATTTCCCAACATAGACATTTATTATTGGATGATTTATTTCACGCCTATCATTTTTTGGTCTAGGTTGTTGTTTTTATCGAATTTATATATATATTTATATCAAACACAAAGGGGATATTGATGGAAGAATGTATTTATCATGGCTAGAAACCTAGTGTCTTTTTCCTCTATATTTTAAATCCACACTAGGTTATATCAGGTAGTTTTCATGGTATGTGATGTTTCTATGATAATGAATTTATTTTTCTGGTTGCATGAAGATTTGATGGTTTTCAAATGTTTGATGGGGTGACAGTAAACCTATGTGATTATGATAATCCTTTAAAATGGATAAAATTTCATTATAGATTCATGAATACTAGGAGCTTCATGAACATGAATTTGGAGGTTCAAAAAGAAGGCCTCTCGGATCTTAGATATTTTTTGAAGGTCTGAGTCTATAAATGGGTGGCCACAGACACTTAAATTGAAATTAAGATATTTTGATAAAAGTATAAATCACTTTAAATTCATGATGGTTTTGAGATTTTTTGAATTAGTAATTCTTTTCAATCTTGAGAATCACATAAATATTGGATTATTAGTAACTGTGGCTATTCCCTTTTAGAAAAAGTTGTTTTGTGAAGACTAGGAGTATCATGAAGATATAGTGTTCTGGCAGGGATTTGAGATTAACAAATATTGGGAGATTTGTAAAGGTATGTGGGATTCTGAATGATGATATTTAATATAATAAAAGGGGGTTTCTTTAAATCATAGTGCTTTTAAAATTGTAGTGTTTAGAATTTAGTTTACATAAATAGTGTTTTCCAGTGCATAAATACAAGACTATACTGTAGGCACTATCTTATGATAATTAGAGAAAATTTCTTATATTCCCAATTTATTGAGGTGATATTCAAGTCGTTAAATTGAGTAATACATCACCCAAGGATGTGAGCAAGGTGTATTTGTAACAACCCGACCCTAGTTACCCTGAGTCGGTGCATTATTGCGTAACATTGTCATGATCACAAAAGATCAAGTCTCGAAAGACCGATTAGTTTAGTATCCTTGGAAACACTAGATACATTCATAAATGTTACATTACATCATAAAGAGAAAAACTAATAACAATGTCTTCATAGTTCACACTCATATCCTCTTCTGACTATCCCTGTAGGTCATTTAAAAAATACTTCTTCACATCCTGTAAAATATTAAAACATTGAAAGGGGTGAGCTCATATTCTCAGTAAGGATAACAATATTGTGGAAGCTTTCAAAAATAAACATTAACATTTATGGCAATTTATAACTAAAACAAAAGCCTTTTAAACTTGAAATTTAGAATAATATGGAAAAAGTAAAATGAAATAATGCCATTTACTTAGTCACATGGATATTATACTAGTCGAATAATCAAATGAAATATCAATAAACACTTTCATAATGAAGGAATGCAAAATGCAAGACTATCATAACCACGTAGCCAAGGCCTCGTGCCAAGACCACAAATAAGATTTTGTCAAGGCCTCGTACCAAGACACTAGTTTGTCTCATGGGACTTACCGATGCATCGAGGAGCTATAGTGAGCTCCACCCATCACTTATTTAGTCCAATGCATTCCTCATATGAATAGATTTAAACGTATCATAAACCATAACATAATCATATCACATAAAATATACATAAAGGAAACATAACATTTCCACATTTCAATCACAAGATTTAAATACAACACATTGATATAATAAAAAGACTTTCAAAACCATTTGAAATACCAAAATAAAAGAAAATTAAAACTTGATATTTATTTTTCATTTAAAAAAAAGTTATGGATTGTAGAGGAAGCCGAAACCCAAATAATGGCCATGGTGGTGGAGAAGTCGTTGTCGCCACATACGTACGACAAGAAAAACATTCCTTTTTTTCATTTAGTAAAACACATCATATAAAAAGATTCCTTTTGAATAAACGTAAAAGTCAAAGGGGTTTATACACCGTATAAAGGAAAGTTGTTTATAAAACCAAATATGCCTCAATGAAAGTAGATTGAGACGAAGTCCCTCACAAAGATCATTTTTTTAAATAAAATAGATCTACTATGTGTATTCAATATAAGTACACATAAATAAAGTACAAATACAAGATAGGAAATAATAATATCATGAAATAATTTGAAAGTAGGAGATTAACCCAACGAATGGAAATTGGGTTAAGAAGTTCCCTTACCTTGCGTCCTGTCTTGACTCGACCGTTCATTAAACTCCTAAAAAATAAACTAGATTTAATTTATAATTTCTTAAGAACCTTTTTCAAGTGTTTTATTCCTCTTATATCACTTATTATCATGTTATTAAAATTATGTAATTATTTATGTTAATAATGGTCGTTTTGTCGATCTTTGGTACTTGAGTCAACTATAACCTTCTTATAATTACAAGTTGTTTATGTGGTAGAATATCCATTATCTCCAGAATTATATTAATGATGTAGATATCATATATATCATATATATCCGGTATATAAATTCATTTATATTATTACATAACATTTAGAGGTAAGAAATGAAATGCACCGTTCATGTAGAAGGTAAGTCGTACGTACGCATGAACGCTACTTTCATTTCTATTTCATATTTAATGGAATGAAATTATAATTATATAAAGGTATACAATAATTCCAGTATAATATAATGTATAATATCATTTACACCATCCTTTATACATCCCACATATGACATTAACGATTCAAATCACTTTGAGTGGGAGGTAGTCCGCACTTCCTAAAATGAAAATATCGCGTTTACCCATAATGAAAACAATAAAGGTATGCCATAAATGAAAAATAAAGAAATTTAAGTAAAACAGAAACATATTATTTATTTTTTATAAATATAGTGACATATTAATGGCCACCTTTTAAGGTGTTATATGAGTGTTGAACAAACATCGTTTCATGAGGCAGAAATTCGCCATCCACAGAAACAGTATGTTCTTTAACCATTACATATAGGTGTGTGTAAGTGTATATTGAATACTTCTTATAAAAAAAACCTAGTATATTGAGGATACTGGTTTTTTTAAGAATGAAATGAATAAAAAGTTTTTAGGGGGTTGGATATGTAAAATAAAACAAAATTACATAAGTGAAGACATTACCTTAAAATCGGGTAACTATTTTGATTTGAGCCAAAGGATTCCTTGGGAAGAAATATTCCCAAAGTGAGGCTTCTAGGAGTAAGGTAGGGAAGTTCATAGAGTATTTTGGAAGAGTTTGTCCAAGCCAAAAGGGTTTGAAAGTGTGAGTAAGGAGGTAGTGGTGGGGGCCTTTTATAAGTGGAGAGGAGGGGCACTCTTGGAATGTCATGAAATGTTACTTTATTAAGAAATTCTTTTCGGATTCTAAAGGTCCCAAAATGATATATTTCGAGGATAAGGTGATAAGGGTTTGAAATCTCCTCATCCAATAGGTTTTTGACAAGTCTAATCCTTAGATTTTACATTATCCTTTCATTTTATTTAAATCATTAATTAATGAGGTATTCGTGGTATCATCATGGTGTCATAAATAAATTAATTTATTTAATGTCTAAAAATTATAAAAAAACTATCCTGATGTAGGAAATCTTCTTAGATTTCTAATTAATATTTATAGTCAAAAATATGACTTGTATAACTCTATTTACAAATTGTGTTAGTAAAACAACTTATGTTTGTGACATTTTTATTTTAACTTTAAATAAAAGTTATTTATGTCATTTTCCTACCAAAGTGCCTCCATGGGGTCCCCAAGTTGACCCATGTATTTTCCTGGTCATCCATGACTCATCCAATAGGTTTAGGACAAGTGTCAAGGTCATTTCATATTTTTATAATATCATTTTTACCTTAAATTTCACTAATTACCTTTAATCGCGATTAATTAAACTTAAAAGTTACTATTCACCAAAAAATTATTTTAATCCCATTGAACCACATTTTACTTCCTAATGACAACCATGTATATCGGATTTTTGAAAATCAAATCACATAAGTGGTAATATTTCATTTAAATGAAAAAATCAGTTATTTAACTACCACTTAGTGGTTTCACTATTCATCAAAAATTGAAGTTTTTCAAGAAAAGTGCCAAAATTTTACCTTAAGCTATAATTGATATTATGAATTAAAAAATGAGGTCTATTTTGAAAAATTCCAAACATATAAGTTTCATCAATTAATTTTCTAATTAATTCACGCTGTCACAACAAATAGCATGTTTTTTAGAAACAATATATATCAAAAGATTGACAATTGTTTATGTCCAATTTCAAAGTGAAATTAATTATAATGACCACCATTGGATAAAATGGTAAAAATATATTCTAATTACACATTAAAACCAATCAATATTATAATTTATCACTATAAATTATTTTTATTAAAAAAGTTGTTTTAAGTATTTTTCACTGTTCATAAAAATTTGGAAGTTCTCCGAGAATTAAAAATAATTCAACTTAGGATAATTTCGATATTCCGAATACAAAAAAAATTCCATTTGGCAAGATAAAATTTATAAAATTTCAAAAAGTAGGTATTACTATTCATAACGGCTACTTTGATTGGTTGTGGTGTTTGTGAGAACCTAGAACTTGCATACAATGCATGCTATTGCATTATTGAAAGAGAATCGTATCATGGATGATCGGGATGTTATAGTATTCAGTGATAGTTCTCTATGAAAGGTACTGTGATAACACTATAATTCTTGTAATGGATGTGTGGCTAGAACAGATTGGGTATGTCTAATATTTTATACCCCACAATAAGTATTTATGAATAATATATTTAGGTACCTTTGGAACTGTATCAGTATATGCTCCTTGGATTAACCCTTTGTGGTGATCTTCGTAAGACTGATATGTTTTCTCTCTATATATGACCTTTTAATATGTATGATTTCAAAATACATGTTTTAAAAGCTCTAACTAATATTGGAACAAGATCCATTTCCTTAAAATAAATTTATGACAACATAATTCACCCTTCATCTCTATGGGAGTTCTAGGATCTAGCAGTTCCATCAACGAGAATTCATAAGGAATAGAACCTAGTTGAGGCTTGGATTTAATCCAAAACAATTTGTAATTAAAATAAAATTATCATTGTTAATTGGATATTTATTTGATGAAATATATCCCATATATCTTGGATATAATAATTATAACTCGTTAATAATGAAAGAAACCCAATATTTATCAATTTTTCAAATAAATCATAATCTAATAATCGATATTCAAATGCATTAAAAATAACTGCCAACAGCAAATTCCAAAAGGGAAAAAATTCAAATCCAAATAGAAGTCCCATTAACATGTATACAATATAAGTACCTCAATACGCATGATACAATACAACCATTACTTTTAATGTGCAATAGGGGACAAGTGACCACACTTCACTTTCCAATGAGAATATATTTTTCACACTATTTAGGGTAAACTTGTTGTCTCCCTAATTCTCAATTAACTTTTAGATAACTTATTTAAGTTCATGATTATATCTAATGTCCAGATAACAGTTAATATTTATCCATTATACATTATGAAGGAAATCATGTGAGGTTTTTGAAGTCTACAGATACATTGTAATGTCGATGCGTGGTTTAGTAAACTGTGTAATCATACTATTTGAGGAAGTGGGTGTTGAGGTAGGGACAAAACTTCTATTGGAATAAAATTTATTAAATTTTGTGTCCATAACAAGGGTAAGTTTATAGTCGAAAAATTTAAATAATCCCATGATTTAAAGTGGTAACCCCCCTTTCTCCACATTTCCTTTATTATATGATCTAAAAGACTACCCAAATTCTTTTCATCTATAACCCCATCGTGGTGGTGTTTTCTTAGATGTTTTTTTTCTAAGGATAGATGTTACAAGATCTTATCAATTATAACAAATATCCTACCCCTCGATAGATGTTTTAACTATTTTAATTTAGGTCAGAATAAAAAATTTCACTAGAGAATGATAAAATCACCCATTTCTCGAAGGGGCTTCATGCATATTAGTTTGAAAACATCCCAGCATAATTTTAGGGTATTATCTATCATTGAATAATTAATGGTACATAATTTGTCAATTTTTATTGAATTTTCATTACAAATTTAAATTTTTTAATGGTGGTAATTTTTGTGTGGGATATGGATATTTCATAGCTTGAGACTGAGGGTAATCTGGGGGTACCAAAAAACCTATTGCTTGACGATCTGATTATTGTAGGATGATAGGTGTGCTATATGATATAATTTCATTATAAATTATAATAGTTATAATTAATGGATTATTAAAGTGTGATTTTATTGTAGGGCTCAAGGAATTGAGATGATAACAACTGAATGAGGATGAGGGGTCATGCTTGGAATAGCCTTATCATCTATTTATAGATATTGATGATCAAAGTGAATTATATTTATATTTTTGTGGTCTACAATAATTTCCTATTTATGGATTTTTTTCCTCAACATATGTGTTATGTGATGTTCTCAAGTACATCCAATATGGTATAGGGACCCATAATTTATTTTTTTGTTCAAGTAAATTGATAATACTTCTTGATTAACAAGATATAATTGTTATAAATCATTTTAGTGGTTTTATCAGGATATTGAAAAAATTTGTAAGGCCCACATTGGTCCCTTACGATAATCATAATTTCTCATCTATCTGATGTAATGATTATCTATAATAGTTTCCTTATATTGTAATGGACCCTAATGAGGATCATTTATTTGGGAATGTGTGAGAGGGACCAATTGGACATAGTCGTAGATGAAATTTTTACCTCCATATGATGAATGTCCATTTTAACTAGAAATATTTTCCTAGGGGTTTATTCATGACATAAAAATCAACCACGTAGAATAATAAAGGACATAAGGTAGCGATGTATTATAAAACATGTACTATGATGTTGTTCCTCCTTGATATGACATATAACAATGAGATGAGACTTAGAGTTGATTCCATGTAGGATTACCCAATCATTTTATGTACCATGTAATAGAATAATGGGATTGGGTAGTAATTACTAAAGAAATCCTGACAAAGGAATAAAATAACTAGCCTCCATTAAGGCCAATTACACAATAAGCTTTGTTCAATCCTTCAACCCACCCTTTATCATTATGAAAAGAATTAAATACCTTTTAGTCAAATTATAGATGACTAGACCTAAATATGTAATAATGAATTTCTATTAATTTTTGGATGTTCCACCATCAACTACTTATATGGTCATAATATAGAGTAACGTAATACCCAACCCTGTGTTTCTATTATAAGGGAAGTTAGTTACACCTAAATCCTGAATGTGACATATTAATATGAGTTATATGGTTAAAATCATATTTATATTATTAATTTTCGATTTAGATGTATGACACAATGTAAATATCATTTTTTCTGGGTGATATATTGGGATCCACCTATAAATTAATTAAGAGAGTCATTAATTGAAATTTATTTTTTCAATTAAAGGGAATTAATCATTTTAATGCTTTAGATTCTTAGTGAGAAAATAATATATTATTTTATGTTACCATTAACATAATTTCTTTAATTTCTAGAATTAATCTATATATTGTTAAAATAAATGTGGTTTCTGATTGCATCTTAGAATACACTCATAGATAGTGTACCTCCCTGTATTATTAGCCTTCTAGGATCAAGATGATGCACAATGTGTTCGGGCATTTGCATTTCAACTGATAACTAGTTGTTTGTGACATCAAAATATATTGGTGATGATCACATTTATTGATGCCTGGGAAACTCACTATGATTAGGTTGATACAACATGATTTAATTTCCAAAATCTATCTAGGAATAGACTGTTAATTTAGTGATTGAAGGATACTATGTTTCCATATCATATGAGGAGAGTATTAATATTATATTTCTTAATGTTTTACACTTATTAATCCATTATAGTTCTCAATATTTTAATTTCCTTTAGCCCACGATGAAAAAATTTTAATTCAGCCAAAAATAGGGAATTTCATGCCATTGTATGGATTCCGTTGATTACACATGGCTAGAGTGGTTTATCTAGAACACCTAGGATCCAAATCAATGCCTTATTTATATAATTTTCATCTCTTATATGGAATTATATATTATATTTAGTTGAGGTGAGTATAGGTCCTCAATGGGAATGAAATTGTAACCCGCAATGGTGATGTATCTTTCTTTGAGATATTATATCACTTTTAAAACTAGGTATGGTAGAACCAAGTTATCTATTTTTTCCATCTTAATGACATTGGTTATTTAAATAATTTTTGTCCAATAATTTTTTTATTATTTTAAATACAAATATACTACTATTGTTAGCTATGTATGCGAATGTATGTGTGGTTCTCTAGTTAGTTTTGTACTCACACTCTATTCAAAATATTTTTACACTTCAATAGCTTATCATACATTCACCTGGTTTTAGACACAGGTTGTGCCGATGACCAAGACTAATCGAGAAGGATGGCTTGGATGTATACATGGATCCTATGATGTGGTATATCTCAATATTTTAGGGAGTTGTGGTTTTTATTTACCTTTATTCAAGTATGTATTTGTATCTGACCAAGTGTGTATTTAGTGTACGTTTGACATGCACGTTCATGCTACTACTGTATTTTTGACGTTATCTCAATTTTAAATATTATGATTTTTCTTGAAATTTATTAACGATGTGTCATGTTGAGTTATTTTAAACAATTTTATTAATATGAAATAATTATATAATATCTCCATGGTTACACCCTGGGCTATCCTTGTTATTCGAAAAAATATATAGTACGGGGATGCACGCTTCATGAATAATGTTTACTTGACCTAATTATTTTTCATAATAACAAAGATGGGGAATGACAAAATATAATAATTATATAACATTTGTTGAATTATTTTTTTTATTTTAAGAAATATGAATTTATAAGGTAAAATAAATTATTTAAAATTAATATTCTGAATTTATAAACAAAGGTTTAATCTTTTGGAAATTTAATTAACACGTCACTATAAAAACAGTTTTTATTTACATATATTAAAAATTGGTATAAAAAATTTGTTGAAAATAAATCTATCAAAATGATTTTTTCATTTTATATCAAAAATTTCATATTATCTTATAAATTAAATTTCATTTTGGGTAAATAATTATGAGTAATAAGATTAAATGTAATTACTATGTAATAGTGAAGGGGTAATTTTTAAATAATTGTTTTATTAATTTTATTAAATTTTTAGGAAATAAATTAAAATTTAATATTTCAAATAAATAATGTATATTATTTCATAAATTTATAGAAATATTTTATCTATAAAATATTTGTATTTTAAATTTAAATAAAATTAATAACACTTAGGGAAATCGATATTTTTCTACAAAACAGTATATATATATATATTAGATATTTAAATATAAAATTTAATTTTATCTTATTTATAAATTGTATTAAATTATATGGTGATAAAATTTATTTTCATTACACCCAAATTTTTTAATAGGGGCTTCCTAATAATTTTAGTTAAATATATATTATATAGGAATAAAGTAGTTTCTACATAAAAAACAGAAATGTGAAAATTTAAAAATCATGTTGTAAAATATATGAAATAAGAATATTATTTTTTAAATTAGTGGTAGATGCTTTATCAACCTTATATCACTGAAAAATAAAAAATTTCCCTTATTTTTTTTAATTTCTATTTTAATGGTGGCCAACCATTGTTGAAAAATAATGGGTATTTCCAAAAGTTCATTTTATTCACCTAAAAAAGGGTAACTCTTCCACAATTTCATGCCAGATCTATCCCTTACAAATTTATCATAAAAAGCTGAAATTGTTTTCTACTAAGAAGAAAATATCGATTTTATAATCCACTTTTTTTATTTAGTTTTCCAATTCCCTTTATTTCCAATGACACATTCAAGATAAATTTTAATATCCCAATATATGTATTATTGAATCCATAACCATTTGTTCTAAATCATTACCTTCTAATACAATACTAAAATAGTTTAATAATGACATCAATATCATTATTATACTAAATTTTTATTATAATAATTTAGATACCAATATATATTTCTTTCTATCAATTTAGAAAAAAAATAATGATGATTGTGTGTGTTTGCGGAATACAACCTCTATGAAATGTTGTTTTCCATTTTCCAACACCAACTCTATAGACTAGATTAATTAAAGGTATTTATTTATAATTATTATAATTATAATATATTTATTAATTTTAAAATGAAATTTATTGTCTAATTTCTTCTTCTCGCATTCATTATCAATTGTTGAAGGTAATTCTACATATATTTGGATTAGTACCTCCATGAAGTATCCTTTTGTGTTTTTATATCTGATTATGATGCATCATCCAACAAAATTCAATTTAGATTTGAAATATTTAAAAAATTAAAATAATATCATTGTGATCCTTTTTTAATCATATTAACCAATATCTTAACAATATTAACCATCGATTTATAGTGTATTCATGTTTGGGTTGGTTGATCCACTGATATGAATAATGCTATAAAACCCTATCATTGTTAAATATGATAACATAAACAATAATATTATTTTAAATTAATATTCATGTCATGATTTTTTTATTGTTCATGAATGGTTATGTGATATATTTCAATGGTCTAACAAATTTATTAATTTCCTACTAACACTATTATAATGATGACTAGGATGAAAACCACAGAGAAAGAAAAGGTATATGTTTTATAACGTTGATAATGACTTTAGAATAAAAAAATTGTCAAATAATTGAGTAAAAAATATAATTAATTATGTTATATGTGACTAAGAAATAAAATTATGTGAATGAGTAGAAATAAACATATAGAAAATGAAGAGATGATGACTGATAAACTATTGATGATCTATGTGAATTTTTATTGTTCATTCTATAATAATAAATTTCAATAATGAAAAATATGATTTCATCTTCATTAATGAAATGGATTGTCACTTACTCAACCACGTATTAGTTATATGAAGTGTCAAATCATATAGTGTTTCATCCACATACATTAACACATTTATTTGAAATGATTGATTGAATTTTACCACACCAACTATCATTAAATCGTTTATTATTATTCAATAACATTTTATGAATGGTGAAATACCATGACATAATATTTTTTAAGAAAATTTTTGTCGATTTCTTTTAAATTTGATCAATAATTAATTTTTTCGATCATTGATTGAATTAAAATAACAGTATCCAAGTTGATGAAGAACATCCACATAATATAATAAAATAGATGAATCAAAGAATAATATTTATATCATAGTAATCTCATTCTATTATGAATGACTTATCCAATTATAATATTAAAATTGATTGAATAAACATTGTATATATCAAGAAAGTGAGATAAAAGACAGATATAAAGTCAAAGAATCTCCCCCTTAGGATAGACTATTCTTATAGTATTGTGACCCTATATTCTACTTCATCGATTTTTCTATAAGAAACCACAATTATACTATCTATATATTAGTTTATTTATGTTTATATCAAGCTGTCATTTATATTTATAGATGCTTTCCGTTGAATAAAATTGTTTCAAATTAAATACATTGGATAGATTCAAGATTCTTTCATCAGAATCAAACATTATTCACTAATATAATCTACCAATGCCCTTGTATAATTATAAAGGTATCCTTAACCAACATCACCAACTTTAATGTGATAATTAAATTAATCTAGTTATCTTCAATAATTATTAAGAATTATTAGAGTAATTTGGAGGCTTCTTCATCTCTAAGGTGGTTTTTATAGTGATGAAAATCAGTTGGAACCCATGGAAGAAGAAATGGATCAATGACAGTGAAAGGATGTATGATGAGTTCATCCTAGTTAATCCATATTTGACAATGAATGATCTTCTGGACCCTACCTTAGATCCATATGATATTGTTGAATATACTAATGAGGAAGAAGAGGCTTCTGACTCTAGATATAATGAGGATAAGGAGTTTTATATGGATGGGGGTAGTGAACCTATCCTACCTCAGAGTTATACAACCATTAAATATGGGGCTCTTAGTCCTCTTAGGAGACTTCCTATTAGATAGAATCTGATAAAGTACGATGTAGTGGAGGACGTGATAGAGGTATCTTGTAAAGAGAGGTTTAAATTTAATTCCAAATATTCTGATGAAAATGGTAAGGGTGAAAATGATTATGTGGATGACAAAAATGAAGATGAGGAAGAAGATAAAAATAGAGATGGTCGTGGTAATGGATATATATATATATATATTGAAGTTGCATTAATGGAGGTTCTAATTGTTCTGGTGGATTTATTATAGATGATAATATTGAGATTCCTCCTGCACTTATAAATTCTTTAGTTGTATCAGTTTTTAGACCAGAGCAGAGACTGAGCCTTGTTGAAGATATGGTTAGATCTACTATTGAAGAGAAAGAAGCATCAATTAAGGGGGAGAAGTCCCAAAATATAGAGAGTAATCCTCCAATTATTAATCAAAAAATAATATGGATGATGTTCATAAGGATTTTATGTAGATCATTATTTAAAATTCATTAGTATAATAGATGAATGTTGTTGTTGTTGTTGATGTGTCAATTGCGGAGGTGTTGTAAGTTGATGCTACTACCATTGAGAAGACACCATTAATATAGAGATCACATGTACATATTTTTGATTAACCAGTGGTATTTATGTTAATATCTATTTACCCTATAGTGGTTGAGACTCTTATTTAGTCATTTAAAAGTGTGATGGATCGAATATTTTATTAATTGGATAAATTTTGTGGTAGTCTACCATATAATGATGGACATGAACTTTGAGAAGCAAGAGATCCTAAAGGATCATTAGCTGGCCATATTCTTACTCATGGTATATTGGATATGTTTGTTTATAGTGTTCCTTCATAGTCTATGTATGATACACATATACCTTCCACTGTTATTCCAGAATTTCTATTGGATTTATTCAATAAAAGTGACATAAATTCATTCAAAGAAAAGATTCTTTTAGACATGGGTTTGTTACTGAATACCCTACTTTCTATAGTTGTCGTGCACACCAATAGAAGGGTAAAATATCTGATGCCTTTTCTGATTCAACATATTCAACATAATATTATGATTTATATTATAGAAATACAAGTGGAAATAATAAGCATAGCAAGTGTTATAGAACCTCTAAAATATAATCTAGGCGACATGAGAACATACTATGCGGATTAGGTGGCAGAATTTCTAGAAAGGATAGATAATCTGATATCTATATATTATAGTTTCAGTGGTCCGCCTCCTACCGTTGATGTTGATATGATCATGACAGTAGTAGGATAAGATCATATTGGTGTTTTGAGTGATGCACCTTCCATACCTCAAGAATGTTTGGGGAAATTTTAACATAATAGTGATCATTACCATATGATTATTAGATAATACATTAATTACATGAAATTTTAAAGAGAAACCATCACCAAATATATCATGTATTATCATTTAATGATTTATACAATGAATGAGTTGAATACTTATTTTATGTTTCGTCATGAAAATTTGAGACTGTATATTATTACTAATGCCTCTAATGAGAAATTTAATCTATTTAAGGTCAAGCCTTCAGTGCTTCAACATTTCTGGGAAGAGAAAAAATATATCATTAGTGTAATGGATATAGATATGAAAACATCAAAATGGATTTCATAAATCTTTTCAAACCCTTTTAACATGTTCATGGAATAATTTTTGTGCACAACAGGACCATTCTTGCTACAAATCACCAAAAATATCCTACTACTACTCCAGAATTATTCACGCCTAGTGTGACCATAAATCCTTATCCAACATTACTATCTCACTTTCAATACATTTTTCTAACTCGTAAGAAATTTTATCATAACCTTAGATCTATTATTATTAGAATGATTCCTTCTCTTATTAATGTTCCAATAATTATTCCCACTGTGGTCATAGGTTCTGTGGTTCTGCCTTCTTCCTTGAACATGGAAAAAGGGAAAAAAATATCCCTTGATTTCCCCAACAAATCATGTAAAGTGTTGATCATTATAATTTTTTTCATTTATAGTACATTTTGTGTGTGATATTTTTGTATCACATTTTGGCTAACTTAAATGGAAATTAATTATTTATTCTTATGTTATTCTCTTGACTAAAAAATTTTATCTTATATATTTTGATAATCCAAAAGGGATTATAAGGATATGGATGTTTTTATATATATTAGTAGTCTATGATTCAATACTATTATTCCTTACCATATATGTATAAATAGAATTATTTTATAATATATGTTCTCTGATTTACTTTACTATCTAGTTACTTTTTAATATTATGGTACCTTTATTTGTCATTGATATCCTTTACATCTTCTTTGGCGGTGTTTTTATCCTTCGATTCCATGTTTATAAAGTACCATGATTTGTGGTCATAAAAAGGGAGAGATTGTTGGCCTCCTTTTTAAGGATCCCAAAATCATGTTTTCTATGATATTAAGGAGTTTTGTGTGTTTTTGTTGAATTTTTCATTATAAGAATTAGAAGTGTAATTTGGCTATCACTGAATCATAGATAAGGATATGTCACTATTGGGGATGACCCACCATTCAGGTTGAGTCACCCTATCAATTAATCATCATTAGGGATGACTCTCCACCATAACAAAAATTTGACTAAGTGTTGGAAACACCTAATGTCGATTGTTTATTGAAATGAAAATTTGTTTTTTGTAAAAGTAAGAGAATTACTTAATACAAGATTATGACTCACTGCTGAACACGAAATTTGGATATGCTTCCAAATTTGCAACTTCCAAAACAAAGTGGCCATTGAACTTGACCCACCACTGACATCAGTCATAACTAGATCCAGTAATCGCCAGGTCAAGACAGTTCCAGACTATCTCACTATTATAAATACTCACTGCCACTCCTCTATTTATTTTTAATTAAATGTGTATAATTAATATATTATCATAATAAATTCTGAAAATTATTCTAAGTATTTTTCTTAATTGTTTAGTATAAAAAATTGATGATTGTGCGATCCCTTAGTTTGAGGGTGCAGGTTATCCTAATGATTCTTCTCTAGAAGGACACTCCTAATTGATGCTATTAAAAGTAATAGTTAACTCCCTCATGATAAAGTCACTTAAGAAAACAGACAAGCTATACATACTAAAAACATATATAGGTGATGTGAGATGACTATTGAAATATAAAAATACAATTGATGTTCCATAAAAGAATTATATTTACAAATGACCATCTATAGATGATACCAAACATATTAGTTATCTATACAAATTCATATAGCTAAAACAAATGATTTTATGAAACCCGATTCTATTAAAAATTCTATAAAATATACTCAAGCTATTTCGGGTACTACATTCAAAAAGTTACAAGATGACAAGAATTTCCGAAAAAAGTAACCCAATTATTTCTAAACCATTATGCTCTATTTTTTCTATTTTGGTTGTATTATGATAAGTGGATATCTTACTCTGTATTTGAATATTCAATCTGTCTCCTGTACCAAAATTGGAAGATTCTTGATATCTTCTCAATCTCTCTTTATACCTGTACTCCCATGGTGTTGTGGAAATTTTTTCTTATTAGAATATACATAATGTATTCCCATGAGTTTTGTGAAATTGGTACTTTTGTTCCTTGAACATATTTTCTATTGTACACATTTTCCAGTTTATGGATCATATACTATATAATATAATATCCATGTCAAAGAGTGATTTCAATGTGGAGAGGATTAGGTATCAGTTTGAAAATAATCCGCATTTATTTTAATAATCTATGTATTTTTTTATTTAATCTTTGAACAAAACCTATATTAACCTATAAAAATCACCATAACTTTGAATGTTAATTTAAATTAGTGTTTATATAATTTTTTGGTTAAGTAAATTGATTTCAAAAGTTAATTTATTATTAATCATTTTTTAAAATGATACATAATAAATAATTGATAAATATTCTAAAAGATCAAAAGGTTTATTGATCTACTGTTTTGGTTAACATGGTTTTTTTTAATAAATTGTGGTATTTTATTTAATACTTTTTTTAACAAAAAATTTTAGTAGGTACTCAATTCTCCCCCCCCCCACTTGAGATACTCACTCTGAACAAAAAAAAATCAATATTGAAGAAATACTTGTATTTATATCACCTTCAAATTATAAACCTTGTATAGGGAGTTTCTATAACTCTAATACCTAATTTATACCAGGTGAGGGCTTGAACCCATATTAGGGGGGATTGTGAAAAGGGTATTCCAGGTAATGTATTTGGCATATCATAGGGGAATAATGGATGGGTTATATATTTTTACGAAATTTCAAACCCACCCAACACTATTATTAGATTATCACCATGTTTTATCATATAAATATAATTCAATGGATGAATAACCGTATAAATGATTTTATAGTAGTGATATACAATATCTAGGATATAGACGCATGTTTATAATAAATGACTCCAATATTCAATACATGAAACATTTATCATTCTTGGATAAATTTATGAGAAAAAAACCCACATTCCTAGTAAAATATTTCAAACTCATGATAAATACAAATAAACCTCTATATTTCAATACAATAAAAACAATACCCATTCTAAAAATTCTCATTATCAGAGTATATATATATTGAAATAACCATCATTGATCACTAATATAGTGTAATGAGCAAACTAATCCAAGTATTTATCTATAATCATGTGGATTTTAAACATTCAAGGGAATTTCAAATGGGACACATTGTATAATAAACCGAAAATTCACTATATTCTAAAGGATGAATAAAATATGGATGTTATGTTTCAATTATATTAAATCTTGTCAAGTGTATACAAACTGAATTTTTTTATAGGTGATGGAATATGAGTAGTTAATCTCTGAATACCCATGGAATTACATGTCCTATAACAAGGGTTATATACGTGTGAAAGATAATATACTTTAATTAAATGGTTTATTGTTTTGTTTTGAAACCATACCATCTCATTATAATTAAAAAAATGAAACATTCCCTAACTATGTTTTTTTAATGACCATGATTCATGAAGGGGAGTTTTAATTCATGGGAAAATGTTTTGATAGAAAAATTTAAATATGAAGTATGTTATAAATAGAGTAAAATAAATTGTTATGTAATTCCGAAAAATAAATCTATTTCTGAGTTTGGTATTATATTTTTCAAAAAATTAAGATATAATTAGTTCAATTGATTATTTAATATTTAGAGGCTATGTAAAAAATAAAACTATAACACTTCCCACATTATCACTATTCTTAAAAACTAATAAACCCACCATTCACATTTCCAGGGAATCACTCATATTACAATAAGTTGAAAAAATTACTAGAAATTAAAATTCTATTATTTCTCCATACATTTAAGGAACAATGTGTGAAACCATACAAACAACCACAAAATATTCATGTATCGAATGATATATATGACCCATTAAAATCAAGATTGGGCCTATTAGAAGAATTATCACTTAAATAATTTCTATTGATGATCGCTAACCGGTGTATTAGAGTCATCCTTGAGTATATCTTTGAACAAATATGCCAGTTGTCCAACGTTTCCATATACTCCTCTGCATTTATCATCCTCTCATTGAGTCCTCTAATAAAGATGATATATAGTTTATTGATCCAATTACAATGCTCTTTATTAGGTTCCACTAGAAGCATTATTTCATACAGTCAGTCAGTAACCTCAATAAGGTCCTTAATTTCAAAGGCTCGTTAAGCATTTCTTCCCCGGAGTGATTGATAAGCTCTCACATTGTCTCCATATACTCGATATCCTTGTCTACCTCATGGATCATATTAACCAAACCCGAATAGTTCCCATGATCCACCACCACTGATTTGTCCTGCATCTGATCAGAAACTCTCAACACACTACATGTGAACACATGGTACTTATAAGGTCCACTCTCAGGTTCCTACTCTTTTTAGGAGACATATTCTATATCCTTTGACAATTACACCTTGGCAAATCGCATCTCCATATGTTTGGGAAGATGGGAATAATCGTTACGCCCTTTATATTTTTCCCCTTAACCAGAATGCAGCTCCCCAAGTCCCTATTTCCCTTTCCCTTTATTACAACTAGGGATATGAAGCCTTTTTTCCAGAAATCATTCATCATTGTCACATAAAAATGTATCATACACCACCACGCTGGATTAAGCTTAAAGCCAAACCTACCCCTGATTGGAATTAACAACCAGAACCAAATCACCTTGGCCCAAAATTAGCTCTCGTAGACCTTCAAATCGATTGCTCAGATTTAAATTTTCTAGTGACATGTTGTATTATAATCGTTCACCACTGGAATGCCTGTATTACCATGCATAGAATTCTCCGGTCATTACAGACTATAAAATATCATTCATTTGGTGATGGCTCCACCACATTCAGAGAGATTCTAGTTCAATATTTCACAAACTTTGCATAAGATATGGAATTCATATCAAAGGGGTTGGATTCTAGAAATGGTGCAAAGTACCCCTCCTTAGTTGGAGGGGCTTTCACAGCCTCCATATGTTATTTTATTTATATTAAATCATTATACTTTCTAGTTTATCTAAAAACTATAATCAGTATAATAAACAATAATATTAGACAATAATATTTAGATATAACTACCTAGAATGTATTACCTGACACACAAATCAAGGGAGATTCTAAAATAACACATAAAACAAATAAGAGATATCAATGTCAATTTTTTATACTAATTTAAAACGTACCCAAAAAGGGAAAATATTTTCACTAAAAATTCATGGGTAATCCATTATGAAACCTTTTAAACTATTTTGAAAAATAATTTGAAAACACATCATACAAATCATTAACATTGAAATACATTTCATTATTTACAATGTATGAACCAAATGAGTATATGATTTAGAAATATCATATTAATCACTTGGTTAGTGGATACAAACTACTATTTATAATAGTATTCTTCACCAATATTAGGAAAATTAAAGACTACCCATAGAACTGTAAAAATAAAATTACACAATTAATGGAACCAAAACTCATAACCACCATAAAGGGAAATCAATAAAATGAAAAGTGAAAGTATTATTGTTTACTCCATACATAATAAAAAATATATAATATCCTAGAACCCCTATTAATATACTAAAAATTAACAATTAATTTGATTATACAAGTTGTTAACTCTAGAACACATAATTCCGTAGACCCCTTCAATTGTCATGGTCACAAATAATGAGAAAATAACTTCTTATGGGCCTCTATTGTGCTTGAGAATATAAATTCCTAATATCTAGGGTGAATTCTACCATGATATGGTGGAATACAATGTAAAATCTCAAGAAAATTCAGAATAAATCAGTATAAATTAATTTAAAAATTTATAATAAATTTAGGGATTTAGGGGGGAAAGACACAAAATAACCAATAAAAAATCCAGGGCATACCATTAGGTTCCCATTTTGGAACTATTAATTACATTGTGGAACCCTCAAAGCATACAATCTACTTCCATGGATAACATGCTTTCAAACACTTCCATGAACTACCTAGTATGTGGTAAACACTTGGTGTAACCACATTGTAGGTACCCCGAATATAAAACATATTAATGGAACCTTAAACAAAATTTAAAAATGGATTAAAAACATCCTTAGACAATGAAAATTTGATTTAAATATTCATAAAAATGATTAATCAACCAAAAATACTGTTTAATTGAACCCATATATTATCTCCCCAAAATTCCATGTTAAGTCATTAATAATTCATTAATCAAGGTAATTGAGGAATGATCCATTGCAGCTTCACCGCCATATGAATTATCATCCCTTAAAAATATATGAATATGATAACCAAAGACACACTATCCATAATTATGTGATATATATTCTGAATTTGCAATGAATATTCATGTTACATAACATCCAAATTCAACTCATCTAACCAAATCTAACAATCTCTGGATCCGAAATCACCAAAAAAAATATCATTTCACCTATGAAAAACCTAAAACTGACATTGAATCATATTTTGAGTCATTTATCCTATTTAAAATATACACTCTAATATACAATCTAAATAATAAAAATATAACAACATTGTACCAACATATAAAATGATAAGACTAACCCACTACCCTATTCTACACCATTCATCCAATGTGACACTAAAAACTTCTATCATAATGAACTAAAAACACTGAAAAAATAATACTGGTTCATGCACCACCATTTTTATGTATTCATAAATTCCATCATCAATTTATAATATATGTTATAATAATCACTATAATATAAATATAATACAAACTACCTATTCATAACATTATTTTAAGCTCCCATTTTTAAAAGATACATTTACATAATGGTTCATATAAATAAGTTATTTAGTTCAAATTAGGTTACAATTGTTTTCCCAAAAAATTCCACAATCTATAAAAAATCCAATGTAAAAATAGTATTTAAGGGAATACACCATCCAAATGATTTCATAAAGTAAGTCTTCCAAAATTTTAAAATTTTTTATATTAAGAATAATTCACATAATATTTAAATTTAATTTCAAACCAAAATTTAATATAATTTAAAAATAAAATTATTATATTTTAAAACTAAATATTTATATCATAAATATATTTATCAATATAATGGTAAAAATATTTTTTCACTAATCCATTATACATTTAAAAACCAAAAAAATAAATTTCCATTTTCAAAAAACCAAATTATATTTATTACTAATTAATAAAAAAACCATTTTTAGAAGTAAACAAAATTTCCTTTTCCCAAAATACAACCACTTAATTGACATTAAAATTCAAACAAAATATTATAATTATATAACATAATATTATAAAATATTTAACCTTATATTATTTAATATTACTAACTCAATATAGTAAATCCTAACAAATGATATAGACTCCCCAAAATATGAAAAAAAGTAAGGATTAGCATTTTTTAATGCTTCATTATTCAATAATTTTCTAGAAAATTTGATAACATAAAATAATAATAAAAATAATAAATCATACTTGTAGAATATAAATTTCCCATATATATAATGAAATCAAAAGAAAAATAATAATTCAAAAAAATAGGACATCTATCTTGATTATGATTAGTTTTATACATATTTACAAATTATATAAAACAAAATATGAATGATCCTAACATTTATTTATGAAAGAAGTTATTATAATTATTATTAACAAAATATAATAATAAAAACGTGATCATAATTAATAATTCAAGAGAACAGAAAACAATATTAGTTATATGAATCCTAAAACATAAGAAAAATCTACCAAATATATAATAATCATAATCAAATTAGTGAAATGAACTATCGGATTATGTTAAAATATTCATGAAAAGTGTTTATAAATAAGAAAGTTTATTATATAAATATATATTACTAGTGTTTTAGTTTATAAAAAAACATTTATTTATCAATATATATAACAACTCCAAGTAGGATTGCATCATTAAATGATTTCCAATGTTTTCATATCTATTGAGTCCTATCATTATTCTTTAATTAAAAGGAAATGGTTGACACCTATAATATCTATAGATGCAAATCATGAGTTTAGATCCATTATTATCAACATGAAAAAATAATTTTCACTCAATCTATGGTACATACTATGCACCCAGACATCCAATAATAACATGATCTTCCTCCATAAATATGTCCACAATGCCTTTTTATGGGTTACTTCCCAAATCCCAAAATTCTAAAACCTTATATAATCCTCAAAATCTCAGATCCAAAATATTCTGAAAATATTTTTATATTAACACCATTTAATTTATTCGACCGTATAATCGATAAAATTCATATATCTTGTGTAATACTATCCTAGTATCACTCCTTGGCCCCTTAAATTTGATGACTAGAATCACATGTTCCAATAAAAAGATCATAAATCAATTTACACAACAGTTTTTTATAACAGTTCGCCACAATTTTCCACAAAATATGTGTCCCAACTCATCCATATATTAGATTTTAAAAAAATTAACTAGAACGGAAATGAACAAAAAATGGGTCATAAAAATTATGAAAGAATGATGACAGTTGATAAATTATTATATGTATCCATAAAAGACTAAACGTTAATAAGAAAAATTAAAGTAACCAACATAAATAAAAATAAAAAACAAGCTTCTGAATTAGTATAGACTAAAAGTATCAGTTTATGAGCCACACATGACCTCTATATACCAACAATAAATTTCACTCCATAGTTGGTAAAGATTCCACTTCCGTAATAGACTTGGACATTGCAATATGGTAATAAAAAATATATTAGTAATTTATCATATATAAAAAAGAGAAAAATATATGTTTTAGGTCCAAATTGGTGTCCAAGTCAGGTGTGAGTATAAAATACTAATTTGGGTAACACCAATGGTGTCTCAAACCAATTTTAAACAAATATTAATATGCATAAAATTGTATAATCATTTACATACTTATATAAAATTGTTTAAGTATTAAAAATTAAAAATGTTTTATAATATAAACCTTAAAAGTACCATTATGGGAATATAGTATAGCATGATTAGTAAACTATTCAAATGAAATAGGTATAATCATGTGGTATTTAATAATACTAAGGAATTATAATTAGTATACAAGGTATCAGAAAATGTAATTTCATTATATACCAAGGATGTTTTCAAATAACGAAATATATTGTACATTATATTAATTCCAACCAAGTGTACACACACCAAATGTGATTCTAGGAAAATACAATCGATCATTGAGTTTGGGATAACATACGTAAAGAACAACTTATAATTAGGGGCATATATAGGTGGAGTATAATCCACTTATATAGAATGGTTCTGCATTTTTATTTGATATGCTATGAAAAACATTATATTAAAAAATTAACAGTTGATATAATTGGGTTTTTAAGTTAAAACTTTTCAAGGATGGAATATTTATACAATAAACATGTTTTGGGATTAACATTTTAAAGAACAATGATGAAATTATGATAGGAAACTGTATTTTAAAACCATTCCCCAAAAGGGAAGTATTTTCTAGTTGAGGCTTCTCATTATATAAATCATCCATTATCTCTTACATAAACGATCATAGTTGGAATGTTTCAAGGAAAGGTACATAAAAATTCATTTTTATATTATTTCACATATTTAAACTAAGAAATACCACTCACATAATCACTATATAATAACTCTCTTAACCATTGGTTTTGTGTGGTTCATTGGTGTATAGAACATTATGGTCTAATTGGAAATAAGTTATTCCAATTTATCAAATATATGTGGTACACTTGCATTTTCACTGAATATATTTTTTTACAACCCCATATAGTATGTCCTAGTATAAGAACCTTGCATACATGTTTTTAATAAGTTCTTTTGAGGATATTGACTTGTTAATGTTTCTAGTAAAATCGTAATGATCATCAATATACTATATAACATATTAAGAAAATATTACATATAATAATTTTCTTAGAATATACTTACCATCACAAACATCATCGTTGATTCAATAAAAACTCTTATGAATTCTGAGGTATCTCAATTTTCAATGAGTTTAATAAAAAATAATAACATAACCAAAGTAGAAAATATTTTCACTACAAATTTCAAGGAATGAAATTTAAAAAATAGTTATGAAATTTTGATTAAATAATATTTGGAATAAAATCATTCATTTACTTATAATATAAATAGGTTTCAATATTCATTTATTAGTAACCAACAAAATCCATCTTACATGCATGGACTGAAAATCACATGGTGAGTCAAGACCACCTAACATTTCATATGGAAATATTTATTAACTATTGAAAAAATTATGAATCCCCTTTAACCATAGAAGCACAATTCCATCACTAAAATAACAAAAATGTATAACCACAATAATATATGACCATTAAAATTCCATTCTAAACTAATGTGGTTATCTCAATAAATTTATATAGGAATAAAATATCCAAAATCACATAATAATCACTATAAAAGAATTAAAAAATTTCAACCTAAAAACTAGAAAACCCAATAATACTTCATATTTTACCCTCCTTAATCAACATGGTGATTAATTATAGGTAATTAGACAATATTATCCTCCTTTAGTAATTATAATAGGAATCCCCCATTTCTATGATTAATTCCACAAATATCTGGTTGAATTGAATCTATAATCCTTATCCCTAGTAATGAAATTGAAAAAAAATTATGTGTGGTGTAAATACAAGAGGGGAATAATTATAAATTATTTATAATAAATAACTCCATTATCTCACCTTGTAAAAGGATGAATGATGGAGAAGCTGATAGATTCTTTAAAGGGTCATGGGAGGAAATCTATGGTTGGGTGATAATGAAATTATAACGAAAAGATGGTGGAGAAGTTTTCTTTTTAAGAGGTAAAATACCATAATTACCAAATATAAAAAACCATGAAACCAACATGGTATATAGTTATACCATCATAAAACTATATGGGATAATGTGTGCCTTGTGGACTCTCATAGGATACTCAATGTCACCTAGAGTAGAAATCATCTAATGGAATAACATTATAGGCACCCGAAACCTCCATAAACCTTGATAGATACTTGATCCATGTGAAAAAAACAATAAAATATATTTTCAAACACCTATATCCAAATAATAATCCTTAATTAAAAATGGACCCCTATAATGTGCATTCGATTGGTTAACTTCACTATGACATGGGGATAAATCTGTGGAGATTGGTTTTAAAAATAAATTTGACATAAAAAACATTTAAAACCTTTTACTGTTAAATTATATAACATTTAAACATATTTCTCTAACTTTTTTATATAATAAATAAAATAATAATAAACAAAATTATTCTTAAAAGGATAAACCCATTTAAAGGAAATTAACTCTTTACCGTGGTTAGTTAGTCTCCCCAACCATATATTCATCTCTATATGTAAAAAATATTTGAATTTAAAATAATTGGTATAAGTTTTCCCAATACATTTTCAATGCATCTTAGAATGTTGTAGTTTCAAACAGATTTTATATGAAAGATATAACTAGAATTTGAATTATCTTCTTGATAGTTTAATTTTTTTAGCGACTGTAGATGTATATCTATCTCATTGAGACTCTTTACTTTCCATTAATAGAATCTCACTTCACGTAGAAAATAATGAGGAATTCCAATGAATCATATCCATAAAAAACACATTGAATGGTTGATCTTGAACTGATATATATACTAAGAACTAAACATGAGGCACCATAAACTCTTTTTTTCATCTCAACTCACTTTTTTTTCAGTATAATATGTCCCAAAGTTTTCTATGGTTATTCAT
Organism: Viscum album; assembly: GCA_963277665.1. Taxonomy (NCBI): domain Eukaryota; kingdom Viridiplantae; phylum Streptophyta; class Magnoliopsida; order Santalales; family Viscaceae; genus Viscum; species Viscum album. The sequence goes on from OY728159.1 coordinate 34,643,392, forward strand.
GATTTATGTTTCCCAAATCTACCACCATATAGGAATTGATTTTCAAGAAATCATATCATTTAAGTGCATTAAATTTGTTATATTGAAATCAATATCCTATATTGTGAAAATAATTTAACATCATTCGCCTTCCAATAAATAGCGTTATTATTGAATAGTAGCTTCAGAAAATCCCACATATCACTTTTTTTACAAAATATCATAAATTTGGATAGTGTATCCTCCTATGTATTAATATTCTATTCTTATTCTCAAACCATTATCTTCAAACATCACATAATTTTACAAAAATTTTGTTTGCATCCATACTTGTCTACTTTGTGTGTGTCAATAAGTTTTTTTACCGCCCAAAACATTTCAAAAACATAGCATAAAAAACATTAACACAAACAAATTTATAACGTGAATCACAAGAAAATTTACTGGTTATTATTATATTTAAGGTTAGTAAAATATTGTACAACATACATTTTATATTTAGTAAATTAATATTCTTCTTCAACAACTTTTATCTCAATTTCCAATTATCAGAAAATAACATCTCAAAAATTCCGAAAACAAATTCTATATATTTCACTTTTGATTTCCCACATGAAATAGCTTGAATCAAATATAATATGTCACATTATAATCCTTGAATATTTTCCTGTTCATTGGAGGGTTTTATTTCATTTTAATAGTCATGTTATTTGAACTCATGTTTTCACTCATTTAACATCAAAATAATTTCTCTATGTATTAAATTCATATTACTACTATGATAACATATATGGTCTCATATTCATGTAATATGTGAATTCATATGGTGTCTTAATGTCACGTGGTATGGCTTTTCAATTTTATATGACATTAAATTCAAATTAATTTAGTTTTTATATTCTCTACAAATCCTCATGGACATACACAATATTCCAAAAAAGTATTCTGATTTGTAACTCGCTTAAAAATTACATATGCTTGTGATCATGCATTTTCTATTTTCAATATTTTCAGAAAGGTGTAAAATGAAAAAATTCTTATGATGATTTATTTCAGATTGACTCAAATTCATATGATTTGGTTACAATATGTAGAAAAATCAAAGACACTTATGATCAACCTATAAAATAATATTCATGTCCCTTTTTAAATCTTGTTTCATGACTTGATGTTATATGATGAATGAAGAATAATGATAAAGACATATTATTGGGTAAAAATTCATATACTCAACTAAAAAAATCCATATCCCTTGAAAAGCATAATAAAATTATTTTAATGCATGATAGAGATTATCAAAAATCAAACAATACGTCAAGAAATCCAATTACGTATTAGTATCCTCAAATACCGCTTGGAAAATCATTAATAATCTAACCAAAAAATGAAAACCAAAATAAATCATCATCAAATCTTCATTAACATCAATCCCTCTATTTGTATTTTTTTTGGAAATTAATTAAACACTACTAAATAATCTAAAATATCATTCAAAATTCATAATTCCAAATCCCTTATTTAAAATTTTCAGAAAGAGGATTTATGGTATAATGATAACCGTATATTCGATTAGAAAAAAACAACCACCCAAATTTCAAATTTTCAAAATCAAAATTCAAAATCAAAATCTACCAAAACAATGATCATAATTAGAAATCCACTCAAATCCTTGAATCAATCCGGACACTCCATAAAACTAGAGAGTAGTCTTCTTCCACTTCATTTGTGATAAACCCCCCAGCTGATGTCATGCATAAATAACTCCAAAAACCTTCACCAATGACATAGAGGGAATGTAGATAAAATCCATAAATCCTTAATTTTAAATTAACCAATCAAAAAAAGGAATAGTCCTCAACCAAGAGAAACAACATTGAATAAAAGTTACAAGATAATTAAATCAACACTAAGAACCAAAATCAAAAATAAAACACATGGTCTATTGAAATAATCATTTCCAACATACCTCAACATCCATGTAGAACTGATGTAAGGGGGAGGAAGCCAATGTAGGATGTGTTTAGAAAACCATCAAATGCTAATCCACAAACCCCAAAACCTATTTGATAAAACCCCATTAGAGTAGACTGGGTGAGTGGCTGAGGAACGTGAGGTCAGTGAATGGAACGAGCATAAAGGGACTTAAACAACAACAAAACCCTTGTTGGGACAACCAAACCATCCATTTAAAACAATCACCAAAGAAAAGAATCCACCTTTGAATTAAATCATCCTATTCATTAATGATAACAAGCTAGACTACACTAGAATGATCCACAACCATACCTGATTACCATCCCAAACAACAATATCTATAAGATACCACAGTCATAGAGGATTAAATGCATATTCCATCACACTAGATTGAGCTGCAAAACTAAATAGAAAATTTCATCCCACTGATGAACACCTCAATTAAAGAAACACACCAACTAAATGGATGGTATCCACCAAAAAACTGAGATGACCACTGGATAACAGCAGTTATTAATCCCAAAGAATCCAAAAAGTGAAAAATTGACCCAATGGAAAAGCAGAAATGACCACACAAGAGCTTCCACCAAGCGTGTCCACCCACACCATTACAATCCTCCCACACTACCACTTCCAATAAAAGAAGTGGAGTATGGCATGATTGTTTAGGAATGGAAGGTATTAGAAGGGTAAAATGGGGGCAAGGTGTGACTGAAATAGGGAATGATGTAATGAGACTTCACCTCCAATCCCCTTCCATAATCTGTAATCTGTTGTTTATTCCTTCATGATTACCAAATACGAGGACAACCATGATGGGGTAGGCTAACATGGAAGCGGGGAAATGATGATAAATTACTCAACATCAAAAAAAACCAAAACAATAAAAATTCCATGGAAAAAAACCAATGATGTTATGCCAAAACTGATGAGGAGGTATCCATATGAGTAAGAAATGATGACCAGATGAAGAGAATAGGAAAGAAAATGATCTCATGAGAGATGAAATCACTCTTAATGAATAGTTTCAATGAAAAACAAAAGAATCGATGAGAACTGAGCAATGAAGAAATATGAAAGAAATAATCTTCACTAAAAAATGTTTATGGTTATATTTTTAGAGAATTATATCCCTTTATTACAAGTAATTGTTCCCAAATAACCCAAATGAACTACCCCATAATTAACACATCTCGTTATCACATCCTTATATTTCCCCCATTTAAAAAATTACAGATCTTTAGATGACCAAATAGTGAATTCTATTATTCCAATATGAACTATATTACCCATTGGTCCAATGTTGTGCCACAATTTATCCAAATTTTTCGACACAATTCCAAGAATAGTAAGGGAAATATCCAAATTTCATCATGATAGAGGATATGAATGAAAATTCATTTTCATACTCAACATTGCGTGCCCCATCTATGGAATAATTTATGAAAATTTAACATCATTTTGATCAAGGGAAGATATATTATCCAGCATTATATCCCTATTGTACACTCTTTTTATTATTAAATGATACTAGATGTCAATATTTTGAGACCTAGATAATTTCACATGACTATTTATTAGATTTGTTCCACTGTAATTTTCACAATAAAATATTCAATAGACACTAAGTTATAAATCATTAATCTGGTAATTATGTAACCATCAAAAAATCAAGTGTACAATCATAAGATATTGCAACATTCTCTACCATGTTTTTTCATAAGGATAGTATATTTTAATTATTAGTGTACTATATAAAATATACATCACAAATGAATAAATCCCCACATTAATATTATCATCTATTTATACAGATACCTAGATAGTATACATCAGTTATCCTAAGGATATTCAAATCAATAAAACATATATATAACAAGACGTAATTAATTATTATATTCACATATATCATAACTCTATTTTTTAAAATAAGGTTTGAATCCTTTAGGTTCCCATAAAACCTAGCACATATTGTCAATAAATAATTCATTTTAGTTCTTGAAGATATTATATACAAAAGGCTTCCTATGAAATAGGAGATTTATTTTTCATAATACTTTTATCCATTTCCATCATTATAGAATCTCTTGGCAGTCAATTTATTTTTGAAACCACTATTTATTCATTCATGCTAAACTTTTTTTATAAATCCTTAGACTATTTTTCTTATAAAAAATATTAAATAAAATTTCATAATAATTATAGATTCATGAATTTAATTATATTAACCCTGAAAGGGTATCTCAAAATAATCATGAATTTATTCAAAAAATTATAAAAATGTATACATGTTCATGTGAAAAAACAAAATAATCAATATTCACTATGAAAATTAATAAAAAATTTGAAATATCATTAACATAAAATTTGATTTCAACATTTCCATTAACAAAACTCATTTAATTTAAGAATCCATCATTTTTTTAGTACCCATATCTAGTATCTTATTTCATTCCATATAATTTTGTACTCATTTTTTCAACCATGATTCCATAAACATATAAAATGAAAACATATAGATTCTAAATAATGTATTTTTATTCAAGATCACCATTTGAAAATAGAAATTTCAAATCCATTTAATATAATTTATATGTATTCTGTTAATATTTCAATAAAAACATCCAATTTTTAATTCCATTTTAAAATATAAAAGGTTATGTGAAATTAAATTCCTTATATTAGGGTATATCCTTTTAATTATTTGCAAGAACTATTTTTTATCATAACATATTTCTCATTATTACTATTTTGAACACACATTTTATACCAAAAAATATAACTCATTGGTTCATATCACAAAATCCGAATGGTATTTCTTTAAATTAGATTTTTCTAATAATGCATTGATCATACAAAATATTTATGATGAATATTTTTATCAACTTCTCCTTGTTACATTTATTATATAAGAGATGTTTGGTTTTATATTCACAGTATTTTTATTGATTTCAATAGAACATGTTGGTTTCCACTTATATTATTTATATCAACATGTTCAAGAAACATTTGATGTTATGTTCCCAAATTTTATCATCCTCATAACCACAATTCCAATTATAGTCAACAGAAACAATTATTTCATTAAAAAAATATGTTATGGAAACCAATTTTCAAAATTCTTATTGATGGGATTTTTTATTAAACTATAACATCAAAAAAACAATTAAATAATCATAATTAATTATTCAAGAATCAATAAATCAAACATATAATGTATACACAATTCCATTACAATTTATCATCTTCTATAAGAATAATATCACCAAAATATTCCTTAATCTTTCTTCTCATCAAAAATTCCTTGATTTACAGTTTTGATCATTACCAAGAAGACACATCCATAAACCTTTATAAAATCGATGTTTGTATTATTAATTATCCACATCTCATAAGAGGTTTATTATTTTTCACAACTCAAATAAAATTGATTCCGAAATAGTATAATAGTACCCAAAAAAGTTCTCAAAAAATATTTTGTGATATTATTTTTATCTAACATAGTTCTAACATTCTCAATTGTGCCTCTATTATTCCTCTATATAACACAATTCTATTAGGGAGTGTATGGTCCATTGAATCGATTTTTATTTTCATGTTTTACAATATAGATTTCAAAGGAATCAAATATATAATTTTTTCATTATCAGGTCTTAATTTATTGACTAAAAGTCTAAATGAATTTAAAATTTATATCATAAAATTTTTGTAAATATAAATTGATTATATATATTACATTATGAGTTTCACATTGGTCATTTCAAGAGAATAAACAATTAATGTGATGAAATATAAATAACGACTATATAATGTTTTCCTAAATGGACCACATAAATTAACATGAATTAATTAAACTCATCTGGTGGAAAATATTATAAACCTATTTTGATATTTCAAAGTCATATTCCATTTCAAAAAAGATTGAATAATAAATTTTTTCATATTTAATGATCATGTTTTCCTCTGAAAATTCCATTTTTCTAAATTTTTCTTTGGATCCCTTTTCTTAAATAACATGTCCTTCTATGACACAACATACTTTCTTCTTTTTCACCCCCATAATATAAATTGGTTATAGAACCAATTAAATTATTTTCCATTAAATGATAATATATTAATACATTAATCTTTTAGTGATACATTCTTAATTTATTTTTAAAACATTGAATCTACCAAAAAAACCTACCACACAATCAACGTATTGTCTTTCACTCCTTCTATATACAACACATTATTAATTTCAAGATTTTGGGCATCAACATAAAATGACCCAAACCATATGATTTTTATTGAACAATCCTTAATATATGTTATGTTCTCTCTATGAATTTTATAGATTTTTAAGGATCTTCATATCACCAATCTTTTTGGAAATTAACCCACAATAAAAAACTAAGATTTTCCTCTTTTTATTTACATAAATTTAAAATGGTCATGGAGAGGGATAAATACAAGAAAATACATATATAATTGACAAGGAATAACATAGTGATAATTTAACTTGAGCCTCATCGTGGCCCCATTCGGTCGCTACTAACTGAAATCCCTACACTATTGTCTTCTATTAATTAATTTTTTTCTTGGGCTTTTAAATATCATTTAATTTATTTTTATAGCAATCAGTTATTTGTGATATATCAATATAATATTTTATACATTGAACTAGCTTCTCATATCCACCGCACACTTCCTCATGATACTTAAATTTTTTATGATTTGTAAATTGTTTTTTTTTCACAGAATATATTCTCTTACCACCAATGTTCATCTCATAGGAATGATAAAACCTGAATTTATATACCATAATAGGTACAGATATACTATGCCAACAAATGTTGAATATATTATCATACACTCACTGACAGTAGTAGTAGACGTAGAATCTATGTCATCTATAATAGTTAATATTATTCTTGATATGTTTCTATAGTTTAATTATAATTGTATGCTTTGGGTTTTAATTTAGATGTATTTTGGAGTCACATGCCTTATAAATGAATTATTTTCTTCTACTGATAAATGTTAATGTTTTTTACAAGTTTCATTTGATTATACCTAATCATATTTTTTGTTCTGAATATCATTGATGGGGAAAATAGAAATACAAAATTATACATCAGGTATATATTTATCATGATCATATATAAAATCATTGTCATAATATTTAAAAGATTTATCCTTGAATTAAATATAATTTTTTATTTCATACTTGAACTTTTTTATCACATTCATAATCTCCAGAAACATATATGGTGTCTTTAATAATTTTATTTGATTTAATCTACAATGGATATTTATTTATTTTTAATTTTATTATTCTATTAAATTATTTTTTTTAAATTCACCATTTATTTCTTTTCCTTATTGAGAATATTGTTATGGTCAAGGAAAGAATCAAGCTCGTTCTTCAACATGTGTTATAGCTCAGTTAGTTCAAAATTAACTTTTAACCTAATTTATGTTTCAAATCCTTTTTCTAATATGATTCATAATTGGAAATATTTTCACCTGATTCACATCTAGATTCACCAGTATATGATTGATATTATCATTATTATTTACTCATCATATTTAACCACGTTGTTATAGAAAATATTATATTATTTATTCCAACATTGGAAGATTCATTTTTACACTTATTCCACTTACTGTTTCAATGTTTATAAACTTCATCCTATTAATAATCTATTCTATTTTTCATAGATCGTTTAATGGGAATGTCCTCTATTCAATTACAGTTATTAAATCATGAGAAAGATAGTATTTTAATATAATCATTCCTCACTGAATATCATTGAAATAAGATCATTGATTTAATAGTAATCTATATTATCATATTCTTTTTCAATGATTCTTAATCTTGCATCAGCATCATGTTATTTGATTTTAAATATTTTCATGGACAAAAATGTCATTACATGTTTCCTTTTTATGGATGTATGTCATTTTACTTCGTTTCTTAAGATATTATAATTTTATAAAATTCATTCAAGTAAATATTCATGATGTACTCTAGAACTATTATCTTATTATCAAACCTATATAGAATATTCTTCATGAACTTATAACTGATTAAACAATCATCATGTTTTTTCCCATACCCCAAGATATTTTTAACAATTCATTGAACAAAGTAAAATAGTCATTAATGTTATCTTCCATGGAAATTATTACTTCTTAAAATTTTCTCATTCAACTATATAATGTAGACTCAATTTATATTATAATTATATTGTAGATATATTCCAACTTAGCCCAGATCTCATTGAATAATTATATTCCAACATCTTTTATTTATATTTTTTCCTGAAAATTACCACAGAATGAAATTTATATTGAATCCATTATTTTCCATATTTATTATGTCTATTAATTTGATTTGTCATTTTCATTAAAATGGTGAAAACCCAACAACCATATCATATCAAAACTTTAAACCTTTGAAACGAACATATGGAAACCTTATTCTCTACCATCTAGGATAATTTTTTTCCATGAAATATCGAACCACCGATATTTCTAGAAAAAATTATATTTTTCATTTTATAAAAATTGATTTAATTTTAAAAACAAAACTTTATTTGATATGAATTTATTTTCAAAGATTATTTTACTTAATTAAATGTGTGGAGGGATGAATCAGTAGAAGAACATTATCAAAAAAATTTCACTTCAAAATAACTCCTCGATCATATTATGGTTAGATTCAATTGAATATAAAATTTTCAACATTGATAATTTCTGTAGAAAATAAAAAACAATGAAAATGATGTTTTTAAAAAGGTTAAACCACTTTGATAGAATTTGACTCCTTAATGTTGGTTAGTATCTCCAACCATTGATTCTTCATAATAATAATAAAAATATTACAACTATAAAACATTGGTATAAAGTTTCACTATACATGTCAATATTTACATAAAATTGTGTAGTTCCACATTGTCCCCATTTAAATAATATAACTAAAATGTGAAATTTCTTCATAGGGGTTTCATTACTTTAGAAAAACTAGATGTAGATCCTCTTTAATGAGCCTATGTGATATTGAATAATTGTTGCTCACATAATGAAGATATTAAAGAGGAATTACCTATCAAAATTTGTCTTATAAAATTCACTCAACATTTTAGGGAAAAGACATGTAGATGATAGGTTTAGAAGTTTGAGCACCATACACATTTATTTTATTCTGAACTCTCATATCTCTCAGTATCATTTTCCATCTATACCTAAAAATATATACTTTTATGTTAGTCTATTATACTGTATTACCTATTTTTATTTTCAAAAAATAATATCATACATGATAATTAAATTATTTCCATTTAAATAAGTATATAGAAATGTAAATAATATCTCTCCACCTTATCCTAGAACCAAAATAATGATTTAAAAAAACAATTTGGAAAAAAACACATTAATGATATCCTTTAAAAAAATATCTCTATCATGGATAGTATATCCATATGAGTTACAAAATAATAGTTATAATCATCAATTTTTCATGATATGTTCTTTTCAATTCATATTATTTCACAATTCTTCTACATGAACACATAATCATCTACACTATGTGTGGCTTGAGGAATATTCACTTAACACAACCATTCTTTAAAATAATTTAATAAATCCACTAATATAAGAAAAGACATCTCTTTAATAATGAAAACAATTACCAGTGATTTTAAAAAAATAGTTTAAAATAACATCATCATACATACAGTCCATATTTAATATATGGATATTCTGCATTCATAAAATCATATATGATATCTGCTTTAACCAATTAGAAATACATTACAAAAACATGATACATATATTATAATAAAATAATCATTTTTATTTATTTATTGATAAAACCTTAATCACATATTAAATGTGATTTTTGAATACTTCACAATATATTTTAGAGTAGGCATGTTTTTATAGAATAATCATGTTAGGGAAACTCATATTTTCAGCCATAAAAATTTACAACATTTCTATATGTATTGAAGTCGTATGATTCTTGAATTTGTATTCTCCAAGATACTATATGATGTATTCTTATTATGAGTTGTGAAATCATATAGTATCATAATGGTATGAGTTTCATAAATATAAATTTTTTATTACATTAAAGTCAAATGAAAACAAAATGAATATGATATACTAATCTTGTAGAGAAAAACTATATTGGATGACAAGAAACAAAACCTAACATGGTTTATTACAAGGCTAGCTGGGTTTTCATGATCTCCCCTTAAAGGAAGCTAATGCCTTAGAATAACAAGAAATACATTAGGAATGATTTCAACCTAAAATAAGAGTTAAAAGACATCACAATACCATCCATTATTTCTACATGGAATGTGTTTAATCGAGATGTCTATATAATATCACATAAACATAACCGAAAATGATTGATCCTAAGAATTATTAAATAACCAACATCAATGATTCATTGAATTTTAATAATTTCCAAGCACAGTCGATAAGAAAAACAATATGGGAAAAAATAATCTACAAAAAAACAAAAATTAGCTATAATGATAGATTGCTTGGTCGACACCACACAAACCCAAATATAATAAAACTAAACACATAAGGATGAAAATAAAGACACTTCTATGAATTCACTATTTTATCACCACCTCCCATCTCACACAACATCATCCTCAAGATTAAAACCCATATCTAACTAAAATCATGGTTCTAGAAATCTATAAGAGTGAGTTAAATAGAAGAGAAGGTTTCCACTAACTAAGATAATGAAATTTAATTAAAAATTGAAATCCTAAATAATAGTTTGAAATAATAAATAAAAGGTTAGACTTTCAAACAGAAACCCATGAGAAATTAAACCATGTCCACAGTTTATTTTAAAAATGATCTGTTTTACATTATCAAAATGAAAACACAATCCTAGAATACATACCAAAATCCTAATCCATTTCCAATCCAAAACGGATTTTGAAATGACCTTTAAAACCCCACATCTGTGTTTAAATAAAAATAAGGTTTCATATAGATCTGTTAAAATAATTTTAATTGAAATGACATTTATCTTGATTGGTTGATAATACAAAAAAAATAGTCACTAAAAGTCTATAGATAATAAAAGAAGATGAATATATAATGGTTATATAGTAATATAAGACGGTTAAATGATACAATCATTCACATGATATGTATTATCTATATAAACCAAAAATCAAGGAAAAATGTATCATGGGAACTAACCTTGATGATAATGTTATATGTTTATAACATTATTATTTTCCATGGATAAAATATATAAATATAATCATTTTGAATAACAGTCCACCCAATTAGCTCAGTCAATCCTCATTAGAAATACAACACCATTAGTATCCCTTATTCTTATAACAACTTGTGGGACACTAGAACTATATGAAACAACTACTTAAATATTAGAATAAATCTTCCACTTAGTACCATGGTATCCTTTACTAGTAGAAATGTGAGGTGAGTGAACACAATATCTAATACCAATATACAATTCATAATAAATCACACACCATAAACTCCAACACCATCACAATGAAAACCCTCAATAACTTCACACATCCATGGAATAGATAATCACATTAACACACAAGGTAATCAACACGAATAACACAGTGACCATGACCCACATAAGGGTAAATTAGGATCATATAGTGATAAAAACCCACAAAAGGGGTAACACATTAAATGGTAAAATCAAGTGGGTATAATAAGATTCATATAATACTCTATATAACGTATTCGTAGAGCCTTTATAATAAAAATTTTCTTATAATAAAAAGTGTTTTCACCCATAATGATATCCCACTTTTGAAATTCTTTAGAAATTAATGAAAATAATATAAGCCATTAGAAATTTCAAATCCACCCATAAAAACATGGGTCATCCCCTCTGAAATAAAAAAATATATCCAATGTATTTCCATTTCAATCAAACATGTTTTAATGATCCATTAATGAATTTTTAACATGGGGAATACAATACAACGACTTTAATACAGATATGAAATTAAAATTATGAATACTTTAAAAACAATTTTAGGGAAAACACCTCATTATCAAACAAATATATTTTTCAGAAATCATTCTTAATTTTTAATAATACAAAAACAGTTCGAATTCCAAAATATATTTGTCAAACAATTTTTAAGAGACACATAAGAATATCACATATTTTCATATAAGAGATAGACGCAAAATAAAAAAAACATATCTAACAAAAAACCTTAATTATCAAATGACAATATTAGGGTTCATGGGTATAATCAAAACCAACAAAGATTTGGGAAGGGGAAAATAAAGAGGGAAAAATAATTATATTCACCTTAATATTTTATTTGTATTGGGGGTACTATTAAAAAAACACATACACTCCAAATGAATATCCCGGTGCATATCCTCTCTTAGGGATCGCCTATATTATAACATAATATTAATTATGTTAAATATATTGGAAAGCCTATATTCCCCCACTATGTTTTTTATTTTCCCTACTCGATTTCATTCCTATCATCAGAATGTATGGCATTCCAATTGTTCCATCACCATCCACATTATTGGATGTGGCCCCTTCCAATTCAGATATTTTTTTGATGCAAGTGCATACCCACCATTAGTGATCAACTACCTGTGACACGTGTGCATCTCACCTTCCCAGATCTCATTCTCCCTATTATCCCACAATGCCTTGTGGAGCATTCCTAACCAGCTACATCCACAAAGAATCATCGCCAACTCAAACCCCAACCATTGAGTGGGGGTCCACAAAACTACTCACTATGATAGATGGAATCATCCATAGGTTATTCAGGTTTCCCCAACAACCATAATATACCCAATATGTGTGTCATGATGTGTAGGCTTGGATTTGAACCCAACACCTTCTGGATGTGGTAATGTAGTGGACTACCTATTAAATGTGTAATTGGACATAAGAAAAAAATTAAAATCACTTGGAGACCACCAAATAATGGCCAATAATCGATGTATGTAGAATTTCTTGTCCCAGCATAAGATCCTTAGGGTTACTCAAAGCAGGTGGAGGATGACAAGAGTAAAATCCATTTTTTTATCAAAGTATTATTTTTTGGAAAATTCCAATGTATAAAAACCTGGACAAGCCAAAAATATGGCCACATAGAATTCAAAACCATATTCTAACCATGTGTAGGAAACTATCATAACCAATATAAATTGAACCATTTTTGGGAGGCCATTAACTTTTGAAAAAACCATTCATTGTGTTTTTAAAATTGAAATGGCCTCATGAAATCACATTTCACACGGGAACCACAGGGCTTCCCCTAACCATGTGGGTATGTTGTAAAACACCATAAAACCTCCAAAACTATAAATTCTAACTGGAAAAAATCTAGGTACCATGGGGACCCAAGATTATATAAGAAAACTCTCAGAAATATCTATAAGGACATGTGGGTATCAAAATTCACCATAACCTTGATCTTTATTCCACCAAAAGGATCATTGTAAAAAATAAATTGTGATAGAGAATGAAAAATATATAGAATACCTTAACATACAAAAACACATAACTCTATAGGGAAATGAATCCAACCAACCAATATTTTAAAAAATATAATTGATCATCCTTATTTTTTTAAAATGAATCCACACTATAATGAAACCATAACTTTGAATCGGGAGTCCTATGAAGGAAAAGGTGACCTAACATAGTATCCCAATGATTTAGAATTACACTTACATGTTAGAACCCAAGAAAATTCTGAAATAATCATCCTCAAAACAACCAACCAACCATGTGAGAAAATCACCCTAAAAATGAATTACAAACTAAAATCACGAATGAAAAACCATGATTATCCATAAAAGGATTACATGATTCCTAAGATCATTTAACAATCCATAAAGATAACCTAGGGTTACATACTATATCTCTATCACACATTGAATCCTAAATGCCCCATGCCAATCCTACACCACGGAATCAAAAATAATTTTTAATCACCCACCTTTGTTTCCCAATAATTCACCCATGTTCTATTATATTTACCATCCAATGATAATCACACGGGACAAACATGAAAAACGATTAAACCCAAAACTATCATGATATGTTCAACTAAACAATGTGGAACATCAAAAAATCTCACAACTCACCACAAAATAACAATGAATGCCAAAAAATGAAATTTAAGGTCATCCACAAGGGTTGTTATACAAGGAACTATCCAAAAAATTCCCAAATGACCATAATGAAATAATACAGAATGTTTAGAATCTTACTAACAATAAATGAAAGGATTCAAAAAAATCCATCCACAAATGTATTAAACATTATAACTCTACCTAAATCATATATTAAAAACATCTAAAGATGTACCAAATGACACAATAATTGGTAACATTATAATATTTAAAATTTTATATCTAATAACATCCCGAATCCCCACACTGGATGATCAAAAGATATATTTTATTTAAAAAATAAAAACCATTTCTCTCTCTCCCTAGATCACCCTTCTTATGTTACTCAACAAATTGGACACCCAACTTCCCATTAGATAGAATAAAATGATCATCTAGTAATGGATTATTATACTTGTTAGCTTAAACCCAAATGAACTTTTTGGAAACCACATGAAAAGATATAAGTCTAGATTAAATTATATCTAGAAAAAAATTCTACGTGAAGAACACCTCTAAAGAAATGATCCTTCTATGAATCTTTGATGACCAGATATTGGAGGATAAAAACCAACTCTAGGAAGTAACCAACATACTCCCTCACTGACCACACACCCTGAAGAAGGCCCAAAATTGAATAAATATATCCAATTAAGTAACTCAATAAATAACTATATGATAAAACTTTCATGAGAAACTCTAATGGCATATGTTTACATGGAATAGAATTTTAAATAAAATCCAACCAAAGTTAACTAAAAAATAATAATTCTCCATAAAGATCTCACCTACATTTCAATAGGTGTTATATGAGAATTGAGTATCACATAGATCATTTAAATACACATTATCACTTCCATTTATCCGTGAACCTTATAGAAAGAAGGTGGAATCTAATTCAAGAATACTTTTATTGGGTTTGTGAGTAGTAAATTTTGTAATACTGCGACTCTACTAATAAGATCCTAGATTATGTAACAAATGAAACTATTTTTACTCTCCCAGGTTTCATAATATAAATATAAAAACATGAAAAAAATAGTTCGTACCTAAAAACATAAAACAAATGAACCCATCATATGCTATGATTAAAATATAGAACATAAATTACTATGATAAATCTTCTCACTTTCACCCCATGAAAAGAAAACATTCTTTAAATATCAATTAATATCAAAAATTAATATTCAAACCCAACTCCACTATGGTATATGGTTAAATCCAATTAAAATCAACCGTTATGAAAATAATTCATCTTTTGTTGGATACACATCACCCAAAAAAACATGTCACATAATTCCTTTCAAAATCAAACACTATTTTGAAAAAAATCATCCATTAAATTCTAAAAAAAATCACTTGAATTTTTAAAACACCTTCTAAACGTACGTTCAAAAAACATCATTTTTTTAATCCTAAGAAACATCCAAAAAATTCTTTGAATGTCCATCAATTTTAAAATACCACAAATGTAAATGTATAAAACATCCCAGTATTCCATTTTAAACATCATCCAATAAAAAATAACACAGAAAACCATTTAAAATGAATCATGAAAAATAAGGTAATTGAAACATTTAAACAATCCAAAAAACCCATGTTTTTATATTAATCATTTCAAAAAATTCTATAACATCATAAACATGGATTTAAAACCAAGCATATCCAAAGAACCACACAAACCATCAAATAAGGATTACAAGAACCATATTAAAATTTCATCAGATTAGTCTTAAACTCATCTCAAACAATTTAAAATCACATAAGAATGTAGTTTAAATAATTAGTAGTCAAAACTAGAAAATTGGTTATTATATAGGGTTATTCAATGACTAGCCTCATGGGTTGGGAAACCATGTGCCAACAGTGATATAGATTATCTGAAGGAGATAGACCCAAACCACATGATAATCGTACAATTTCTCATGCCTTGTGAGGTAATGATGCATTTAAATTTCTCGCCAAGTTTCAATATGTAATCCATGAAGTACCTCCAAAATCACATATATAATAAATGTTGATAAAAAATAATTATTACACATCAAATATAACCTCAAAATAAAAATACCATCTCAATCCTTGTAACCTGATTATCATGGTAAGAGAGAGTTCATGATGTTCTCCAATGGCATACCTCATGATCCCTAGTATATTAATAATTATTTACTCTACCAAGACACTCACCAAATAATTTTTTTTTAATCTCATGAACCTAGTCCATTAAGTAATCATAGGCATATAATACCATTTTTTAGTAAAACATCCTAGGTTGGGATAATACATCACCCAAAGGATATCCAAAATTCCCTATGTGTGTTCCCATTCCCCACATCTTGGAAACAACATCATATGAATCACATGAAACACATTGGAATAATTTCAAATTTAAATAATATATAAATTAAAATGTAACATCCACCGAGGGACTATAATAGACCATTCATAAATTTGAGGTCTATTCAATATCTCATTATCATAATGAAAAATAAAATACCACGATGAATGATTCATAACCAAAATTAGTGATTTGACCCATTTACAAAAATTATGTACACAATATATAAGAAAAACAATATACTATAAAATCAGGTACAATAAAAATAAGTGAATGGAGATACAATAATTTCATTCTCATCTGAAAAAACTCAAAAAAACTAGATCCAGTCCTAAAGACTCTCCCATTAAATCTATGGGTTTTCAATACTAACCGAATAACCAAACATCATACTTTTGAAAAAATAAAAATATAGCTAAAAACATAGAATTAATAATATATAGGCATAAGCATAACATTCGAGAAATTGTCTACCTAATGAGACTGTGCAATACATTTCAAATAAAAATTCATAAATAATACTTATAAAATTAAACTCTAAAGTAGGAATTTCAAACATAAACACATCAAAAACCTGACCAATCCCACAATATCATTCGAAAAAATATATTTTTTTAATAAAACAAAAACAAACACCTTGAAAAATTTCAACTAGCCTACTCAATTTTC
Organism: Viscum album; assembly: GCA_963277665.1. NCBI lineage: Eukaryota > Viridiplantae > Streptophyta > Magnoliopsida > Santalales > Viscaceae > Viscum > Viscum album. The sequence goes on from OY728159.1 coordinate 34,660,523, forward strand.
AATACAACACCAATTTTTAAATCCCATTTAAAACCCCACATGAGTATATTTAAATTCAAAATGAATTCTCCAAACAGAGTTTAAATTAATTATATAAGAACTGACCATGTAAATGATGGATCAACCAAGAAAATAAATTTGTAACCAAAAGTACATGGATAAGAAAATAAGATTAACAAGATAAAGGTTCTACAATAATATGTTCATGAGAAATGATATAATAAAACCAAATATAGATATCCACTATATAAACCACTAATTATAGAAAACATGTCTCATGGGATCTACTGAAGGATACTAATTTGAGACCCATATAACATTATCAACTTCCCACAGACCAACTATCAGCATATATTATGTTCAAACCAGAATTCATCCCTCAATCTAACACAATACTCATGAAAAATATAACACCCCTATTAGACCTAGTGACTTTCATACGTAGTGTGACACTATTATCATGTGAACCTACTATTGTGACAAAATAATAGACCTTCCACATTGTACTATTGTTCCCTTAACATATAACTAATTGAGGTGTGTAAAATTTTAGGCAAAGGTCAACACTCAAGTCACAACACTTATCTGTCCCTCACCACCACCACCCTCATAATGAATATTCCCAAACATATCAAATCTCTGTCTAATATAAAAAATATCCCACATAATTCAAGATAGAAGCATCACGTAGTGAAAATGAACCATAAAAGGATAACCAAAGACCATATTTCAATAAACAACAAATATGAGGCTTATCATAAACCATGGAGAAATAAAAAGTGTCTCGCAAGATTCAAATAACACTCTTTATAATGGTTTGGCTAGGCCATTACCATAAAACATGGCTCAAAATTCCATGCCATTTCATAATTTATGAAATTACAATTTAGACATCTTTATGAAATCTGTTGAAATTCCAAAAATCATTAAAAATGTCAAAGCATCCATTAAAAACACATGTCTTCCCCCATTGAAATCAAAAACATGACTAAAGGATTTAGATTCACATAAAACACCAATTAAAAATTGATTAATGAATTTTTCCTAATGGTTATACAACACACCCATTACAACACAAATATAAAATTAATCAATGATCACCATTAAATATAATTTTTAGATCAATGTGTAATTATAAAAAATTATTCTTTTCAACACAATTTTCACTATTTAAAATCTATATTAAGACCAGAAACATACCATTTAAACCATTTCAAAGAGTCTCATTGGTATTTGAAAAAATAATCCCATAGTAAAATCATTATCTCAAATAGTAAAATACAATTCCTAAATCAAAAATTAGTTACTCCATCTTTAAAACACACATAACCAATTTCAAATCAATACATGTATATCACATATATTAATACCATCAATCAAAATATTCTTTAAATTCATAAGAACAATTTAAATTGAAAAAAAAAACAGATTCATAGAAACACCAACATGGGTGAAGCAAAAAACCTATACAAAACCTGTTAAAACACACCACCACCAGTATCAAACTCCCAAATAAGTATATAAATTGTTCTTGTAGGCCCTATATATGAAATCCCAAGACATTTGGATTTCCCAAATTTATAAATCATCTAATGTGTTATGTGTGTTTCCCCCGTGAAACCAAAACAAATAATAAAGAGATACGGAAGGAATAATGAGATAAAGAGAGGAAAAAATAACCTTAGAATACTGTAGAATCCACTAAATATGGGATAAGAATAAATGGAAGATGAAGGTGGGAGTTATAATCATGATATCAAGGCTCGTTCAATATATATGGGGGTATAAAGTGGTAAAATATCATTTAATTTGAGGAATTATTTTTTGGGAAAATCTAAATTATATATACCTAGGAATGTTGTATGGTTTTTTATACTGTAATATTACGTAATAAAAGAAACTTCCTAGAATAATACCACTCACACAAGTTTTATTAATCCCTATATATTTTGAAAAACTATTTTCAGTCCATACACAATGGCTTTATCCCCATGATAGCACCATCCACATGAGCACCACATAGTCACCCCTATCCATGCGATTAAATCACAAAACACCCAAAAAACTTCAAAAAACCAAATTATAACCTAATAAATAAAGGATAATAGTAAACCAATATATAATTAGATATCTCAAATTATACATTATAGTCAAATGTGGGAATTACATACTGAAATAATTAAATTATATTCCACTAATTTCAGACAATCCATACTTTAAAAGATTAATGATTATCCCCATGATCGTGATTTTTTTATTTTTCTATTAAATTCAAAGTCACACCATGAAAAAATTATTACCATAGAGTAATATTCTTGTATTCAATATCTTATAATTTGGCAAAGATTTTTACAAATTATAACATCCCTTCTCTCTATTTCATATTTAAACCAGATTTATATCATAATATTACACTTAAAACATCCCAAGAAGATTGATAGGTCTATTTTATTTGTGTATTAAGAACATTACAAGAAAACCTAGGACATAAAATAGCACATTTTTATTGAAAATTTGTCTTACATGACCACAATATTCCTTTGTAGTTAGCATTACATGGGATATCCTAAGGACATACAATTAAAAATGTGATCTATAAAGCCCAATAAGGTTGTAAATAATAAATAACATAAATTATAAAATAAATGGACATAAGTTGACATATCAATGGATCACAAAGAAAAATGAATATAAAGGAATGATATGTAATCATTATGAATACATGGAAATGTGGATACAACATACATCATGATATTAGCATGATCTAAGGATCATCACACTTGGATTTGCATGAGTAAACCCTCATTGAACATGAATTGACATGATTGAACACTAATTGAACATTAATTATAACTATTTAACCCTAATTTCACATGGTGTATAATGATAGTAAACATTTCCCAATGTATTATAGTGCTATTACAGTGCACCCTTCATAAACAGTTCATTTCTTGCACATGTATGCCACATGGTTCATATAACATAGAATCATTCAACATAATATGTTATTCCATGATAATGGAATGTGGAATAAAAATATTTATGTACAATTAAATAAGTATATGTGAATAACTGTGAATACCCTTGATAGTGAAATGTGTATGGTATTACCTATATGATTATTTTTTCTTTGAAATTGCTATGCAATTTCTGCACCATAACGACGTCATATAGAAATTTATAAGTTGTATTAATGATAGATAAATAAGTATTTAATAATTTATACATGAAATAGATAATAAATGTATCGTGTAACATAGTATCCCAACATATGAAATGGTATTTAGATTGAAAATCTGGATTAAATTCTTGAATAGAAATAAGAAGAGAGAAATCCCTTATTGAATTTACACATGGTAATTGGTGTACATAGAAGGAATTAATGAGAGGTAAAGTGGTATATAATCCTTCCAACATATGGAGGGTACTATGGGGGAGGTTATATATCATACCCCAATAGTTTTAATATAAAATAAATTGGTATAAATATATAAAGAAACATGGATAAAAATGGGAATATAAGGAATCCCTAACATGGATGTGTGATCCAAAAGGCTTGCGTGAGGCTTGAGAGAGGATTCCATGGATCTTCCGACACCTTGTGAGGAATATAGGGAGTGGTGATAAAATTTAGGACGTTCTTAAAGGTATTTTACTGAAGTGGAATGGGATCTTGGTTAGGTTTATATATGAAAAAATCTAGAATTCATTATTATTTAGATTTTGGACATAACAAACTAAAATATTCAAAACAAAAAAAAACTATGGTATTTACCCAAGTTTTTGGCCAAAATGGGGTGGAAAATAATATTTTATTAGGAAAATGGTTGAATAAATTAAAATATTATACTTTATTATGTGGAGGTGAGTAACAATATTAATGAAATGAATTTAAAATAATAAAATATATTATACATTTGAGAGGATTTGCTAAGGCTTTATAAAGTCAGTAAAATAAATCTAAAATAAAATTATTTAAATGGGAAAACATATATTAGGCTGATAATACACAATATTGTATTTACAAAATCATTTTGGGGACATTATGATTTCATAAAACAATGTACATGTTTATATATTATTTAATTTTAAACTAGTAATTCGACTGTCTCAGAAAAAATATTAAAAATTCACTATGGGATAATTTCAAAATCATCAATCCATAAATAATATTCATTTTTTAGATAATTTTCTAAATATTTGAATTGTTATTTTTAAAATATATATTGTCATTTATCCAAAATTGAAAAGTATTGAAAAAAAATATTAAACATTAATAAAAATTACATTTGACTTAAAAAAATTATATATACATATTTATTTTTCATTAATGAAATTTATAATATTATTTTATTAAAATATTAATTAGTTCATAAATTCATAAATTATTTAAAATAAATTCTTTAAATTATTTATTATTTAAAAATCATTATTTCTTTAGAATTTATATATCATATAAATTAATTAAAAATAATACATTATCAAATAAAAAGTATAAATCATATTAAACTGATTACCTAATCATTTATAAAAAAGAAACTAGTATAATCACAATTTATAATAATTAATTTTATAATATTATAGATAAAAGCAATAGTTTAAAGTAATAAAGTATATGAATTCTCAAAAACTACCATTTTTAACTGAGGAATCAATTTAGAAAGTTCAGAATTTTTTAGGAAGGACAATTATCATCAAGGAATTGATAGAATATGACTTTTATTTATAAAAAGTTATTACACAATAAGTAACTAACACCTTGTTACATAACCCCTTATAACAACCTCAAAATACCTAAGGATAAGATGTTTGATGGTGAAAATATCTTGGAGAGGCTTAGATAACATCACTCATGAGGTAATTTCTATTATCATGAACTTATTCTGTAGATGATTCCATTCAAGCATAATGTGTTGAAGCATGTCTTGGACAAGGTCAAGAGAAAATACTAATTTGGTACCTTCTTTTTGAGCCCCGACAAATGAACTTTGAATGGTTGATTATTGTGGATGAGGCCATCATTAATGTTTCCTCTGTTGAAAATATTTATCAATGTCTTCTATTTATATATATTGGGTGATCACAATTAAATGTCCATATTATCAATTGTAATGAAACTTAATGGTCTTTTCAACCCAATAAAAGTGATTTTTTTTTCTATATCGACAAGACATGTACAAAGATAATTTTATTCATAAATTATCGGTTCATCACAGACATCCCCATTATAAAATTTCACCCTCAAAATTTTCATTCCTCACACTATAATAAATGAGTGTAACTATGAGTCATCACTTATTCCAGTTCCCGTGTTTCTTCTTCAAACTTTTGGTTTCTCCATAACACATTGACAATGGGAATGAACTTATTTCATAGAACTCTTCTACTATGAACTATAACCATTACTTCAATATCTTCGTATGAGTGGTCATAAAATAATGGTATAAACAGTGAATTGATTACATGTGATGGATGGCCTATGTTATTCCTTAGGAGTGATACATGGAATACATCATGTACATAAGCATGTTTGGTGGGATTACAAGTCGATAGTCCATAGCTTCATTACGATCAAATATCTCAAACAGGATGACATACCATCTACTATGTTTTCCCTTATTCCCAAATCTGCTAACACTCTTATATGGTGATATACAAAGGAATACATTATCTCCAACATCAAACTCAAGGTTTCCTCGACGATTGTCAGCATAACTCCTTTTCTTACTCGGAGCCGCATTAATGTTATGTTGGATGGCCTTAACCTTATCCACCATTTCATCGACCGTTTATGGACCTATAAGTTTTATCTCCCCAAAGTCATCCCATCATGTCGGTGTCCTACACCTCTTCCTATAACATGCATCATAAGTATCCATTTTAATTCTTTAGTGGAAACTATTTTATGTAAGAGAAAACAACCAGAGGAAGATGTTGAACACATCCATCTTTTATGCCCATTGAACACGATATCAACATGTGATAAAGTGTTTTGATAGTATGCTCATATTGGAAATCTGTTTGAGGATGATAATTCATATTCAAGATCTGCTCAGTATTCAGATCTTGTTTGGTACTCTTCTAAAACGCAAATGTTAATCATGGATCTTGGACGCATACAATCAATAGTGGAACACCATGAATCCTTACCACTTATCTTGTGTGTATTTTTTAATTTTGTCCAACGAGTAATCCTCTTGAATTGAAATGATGTGTGAAGTCATGGTAAGATTATCCACAACCAACTAAATAGATTTGATATCATTTTATGTCATTGTAAGTCTGGTGACAAAGTTGAGGGTGATGTTTTCCCATTCACATGTCGGTATGGGTAATGGTTTAATCATCCCCTTAGAATTATAACTCTCAGCCTTCACTTGCAAACATACTAGAAACAATGATTTATACTCAGAAATATCCTACATCAATTATCCTACCAATAATTCTCTTAGATATCTGGATACATCATTGCGTTTCCTTTGTGAATAGATAAATTCAAACTATGTGCATCATCTAAAAGTTATTTCTTTAACTATGGATTTTATGGAACACATAGTCTTGACCCAAATATCACAATTACTTCTTCAATAATATTTAACTCTTAGAATTCCATTTTCTCAAAGTTATCACTCTCTTCCAATTCCCACATTATTCCTTTGAGAATCCATTAACCATTCCAAAATATTTGGTTGAGAAATCATTTGTGAAAGGACTGACGATGTTCCATTGTTTTTTATTTCTGTGTCCATATTAATCAAATATAAAAAGAATGGATCCTTTACAATTCTATTTAATAAAATCGATTTTGGATCCTTTCTACATAGGTATCTTCTACTTTATTCGATTTCCTTGAATGGTAGTGAATTGAGCAGTCGCAAAATTTGTCAGCCCTAACCATCATCATCTGAAAAAATTCAGCTCATTATATGTCAATATGTAAATGAGGATTTTTTTTATCTGTATATATTTCACACATCTCCCCAAAGAGATAATTTCACCTAATATTAAATGTAATTATCACTACAGATTACTCAATCTCATGTGTTAGATAGTACTACTTATGAACTTCTTGTTTCATTGAATCAGAAGAAATGGATTATTTTATTTTTTATCAACACATCACCAATACCCTTCTATCAAGAATCACTGATGATTGTGAAGATCTCTCCACATGTGGGTAGTGTGGGAGAATGGGCAGTCATAAGCCTCTTCTTCAACTCTAGGAAGCTTTCTTCACATTCATCATATCAAAAAATCCTGACTCCCATTTGAGTTAGCTAGGTAAATTGGTATGATAATCATGAGAAATTTTTCACAAATCGACAAAAATAACTAGCTAACCCCAGTAAGCTACGGATATCCATCAAAAATGTTTTCCTAATGCATCTGTCAATTTCATTTTTCTTGGAGGGATCCATATATATCCAATTTCTTGTGATGATATGACTCAAGAATTAGACTTCCATCAACCAGAACTCATAATAACTTCTCTTTTCATAGCGCTTCTCCTTTCGAAAGGTATATAGTACAGTTGTAAGAATCTCCTCATACTCCTCCTTGGTTTTGGAGTATATTATATTATCATCTATAATGGATACCACAAATCTTTCAAGTTAATCTCTGAAGACTCTATTCATCATGTCCATTAATATTGTTGTTACGGTATCAAATCTAAAATGACTTACTATGAATTCAAAGTTCTCGTACCTTGTGCAAAAATTAGTCTTTATTATATCATCCTTCATGGCCCTTACATGGTTATATCTTAACCACATATCCACCTTGGAGATGTATTGGGCTTCACGTAGCAGATCGAACAAGTCCTCAATTTCAGGAAAATGACACTTTTTCTTTATTGTGATTATTTGGAGCTCAAAATAATCAATTCAAAGGAACATTGAACCAACCTTATTCTTAAAAAAGATTATTAATGAACCCTATTGTGATGAAATTGGGCGTATAAACCCTTTATCCATATTTTCTTGCAGTTGTTTCTTCATCTTTTGATTCTCCAGTACAACCATTCTATATAGAGACCTAGATATTAGCAGCACTCTAGGTATATGATTTCTTGAGAATGAAGCATCTCTTCTAGGATGACGACCATACAATTCATTGGGAAAAAAATAGTGAATTCCCTTAAAATCTATATTAACTTGAAAATGGTCCCTTCAATAGAATCAACAATTTGAGAAAGATATTCATGAACATAGGGAATTAATATCCATGCTTGAGATGATGGTGTTAAAGAAGGTTCATCCTTCTACTTACACTTGTATTGAATCGGGGGGTCAATTATCCATATGGAAAGTGATTTCCATCCCATGTAAATTTATGTTGGATCTATAAAGGTAATGAACAATATTTCACTGAATTGCATCAAATTCCACTAGAAGGGATATGATGAGGTTATCCTAGAATTTCAATCCACAAAATATGACATTGGATGAGTTATATTAATTGGATGCAATAATTTCCCCATTTTTTCATTCTCAATTACATATATACATCCATGAATAATGGTGGTGTTTTTATTTTTACACTTCAATTTTTGGATATAAAAAAATGAATAGAACCATAATTGAAAAGTGCATTCACTATTCTTGATTGAATGAATAGGGTACTTATCACCACTTAATTTTCGATATTTTCTTCGGTAGTGGTGATGGAAAAATCCTCCCTTACTCCCTTGGTGGTTATTGGTTGCCTTTGAAAACCCTTGGGTTGGGGAACATGTTCAGAAAGTTCCATGTTTCTTTGTAGTTGTGGCAATGAACAATGAATTTATTGTGGAACATATAATTACTTTCCTCTATCATAGCTGAATATTTATCATGTCAGTAAACAATATCCAGGTACCCTTCTCCTGCACACTATTATAATTTCCTAATACCCTTCATGAAATTTCATGAGTTCTTTTTTTGCACCATTGGAATGTGGGGTGTTGGAATTTTTTGCACTGTTGAGTTTTTCCATCAGATCTCTATGTTTATAGTCCACTTTAAACTTTCTGTACGATTTGGTTTTTTCAACTATAAAATCATTCATCCTTTCATTCAAGGGTAACGACAACATCATAAGAGAATCATGCATGCCTTGTGAATTTTTCCTCATGCGCACCAATGGATTCTTCTTCTTTTTTCTTGAGGGCAGGGAAGTACCATTCCATATTATGTTAGAGGGTGTAAGGAAAAAATTTATTAAAATTTTATTTCCCGAAATCCTTCAAATCAAATACCTCAAACTCTTCATCAGGCTTCATATTTTTTATTAATGTACATAATTTATCATCTTCAACCTCGATATAATAAAAATACATAAGAACATTATATTTTTTGGATCAATAAATTATGGAGAATTTTTTCTAAATGGAGTTAAACCATTGTTATGAGATTGCTGGAATAGATGGTCCTTTTAAGTAGGATGCCATTTTCCCCTGAAACTCTTGATTACAACATGTTCATTCATAGGGCCAGTGTATGTTACTATAATCCCATTTATCTATTCAAAACCATAGTTAACTAAGAGATTATCTTGAAAATGTTTTTGATTCCCACATTGATCATATTGGTCATCTCATTAGAATATTCATCACATTAATCATCACATCATTTGTTATCCCAAGTCCTCATATTATCGACCATTGGGTAGAGTAAGAAAAATTAAGAGTAATTATTTTAAACTATTAATCGCATAAAGTGTTATCCAAAGGAAAAAAGTGATAGCATTTAAGATATATTTATTTCTTTAAGTTATGAATTTTTTTGATTCAATCTATGTTATCCATGATCTATTTCCTATTGTATATTAATATCTGATTTTTTTCCTCCCTTAATAATGGATCATATTTTTTTTTGAATTTATCAAGGCATATCCCTCATGAGTTTGATCCAAGAGTGTAGGAAGTTCATTTTGATGCCCTATTTTTCGTTTGAGTCTATCTCAATGTAGTGTTTTGGGTTTTACACCTAGATTAATATGATCCAGAGCTTCTCTACTTGTTCGTATGTAGAGTGTGATTTATTATCTAGATAAACCTCATACCCTATAATCACTAAATTTCAGTTCATTTTTTCTTATACATAGTATTATCTCTAAGTCTTTCACTAGGGTTTTCTAATCCTAGTTCCAAAAATAAATAAACCACCCTATAATACCAACTACAAAAACCCAGATCTTTTTTTCATATTTAAAGATGATTAATTACATAAACTATCATTTAATACAACCCAATAAGATTGATGGGTCTAGTTTCATGGGGTATTATGTATAATATAAGACAATATAAGACATAAAATTACACATTTTTATTGTTTTACATGACCACAAGGTTTTTTGTACTTATCTTTTCCTGGGATAACTTAAGTACATAAATAAGAATATGGTGAGCTAGAAAGCCCAATATGTGAGTAAAAAAGGCATAATATGAAGAATACAATACATTTCAAGTAATAAAAATATCAATGGAGAACAGTAGGAACATGAATATAAAGGGATGATACAACATGATTATTATAACATGGAAATGTGGAAACAACATACATCAAGATATCGGTATGGTCCTAGGCTCATTGCTCATGGATTAACATGAGTTAAACCTCATTTAACATTAATTAACATGATTAAAACCTCATTCCACATGAAGTATCATGAATAAACCATATTTAAACAGTGTGTGTGATGATACCAAAAATTAACCAATGTATTGGAAATATATTAGGGTGAACCTTTCATAAACATTTAATTTCATGCATAAGTGTCCCACATAGTTTATATAACATAGAATATTTCTACAGAAAATGTTATTATATTATAATAAAATGTTGAATATATACATGTAAGTACCAGTAAATAAATATATGTGAAACAATTTGAATACCATTGATATATAAATGGGTATAGTATTCACTAAAATATGATTTTGGCTTCGAAAATCATGGGGCAATTTTGTTAGCCTAACAATGTAATATAGAAATTCATATATTGCGTTGATGAAACAGAAAGGTATCTCTAATCATTTATACATGAATTAGAAAGTAAGGGGTTAATTTTAAATAATATCCCAAAATATGAAATGAAATATAGTAGTATAATATGGATGAAATACTTGAACAGAAATATGAAGAGAGAAATATCTTACTTGAGTTCGTCATGTTAACTGGTGTACAAAATGTAATTAATGAGAGAGAAAGTGGTATATCATCATTAAAACATAAGGAAGGAAATATGAGTGAGGGTATAATCATACAACAATATTTTTTATTGAAAATAAAATGGTATAACAATATATTAAAACTTGGATAAAAATGGGAAAGGACAGAATCCCCCACTTGGATGTGCGATCCCAAAGGCTTCGGTGAGGCATGTGTGAGGCTTCATGGGAGATAGGGGAACCATTGGTGGACTATAGGGTGTTGAGATCAGAGTGAGGATGTTCTTCATGTGATTTTAGTGAAGAGTAATGGAAGCTTGGATGGATTTATATATGTAATGTTGTAGAATTCTTTTTTATTTAGGTTTTGGAAACATCAAAATAAAATATTCTAAACAACAAACCAAACCAATGTATTTTTTCATATTTTTTTCCAAAAATGAGTGGAACACATTATTTACTATGTCTATTGGACAAAAATATTAAAATATAATACTTAAATATGTGTATGTTAGTCAAATTAATAAATAAATGATTTTAAATAGTAACATATATTATACATTTTTGAGGATTCAAATAGAATTTATAAAATAAGTGAAACAAATATAAAATGAAATTATTTTAGGGGGAAAATATAATTGGTCAAGAATATCCATTATAGTATTTATTAAATCATTTATAGGTCATTATGATGTCATAAAACAAACCTTATATTTATATATTATTAAATTTTAAACCAAATATTTGACATTCATAGAAAGATATGGATAATTAACAATTTTATAATTTCCAAATACTAATTCAAAAAATAATATTTATTATATCTAAATTGTTTTTTAAATATGTTAATTTTTACTTTCAAAATTTAAATTTACATTTATCTATAATTGATAAGTTTTGAAAATAAAAATTAAAACACATTCTAAATTACATTTGAAATCATAAAAATTATGTACTATTTTATTATTCATTAATGTAATTTGATTAAAATATTTTATTAAAATTTTAATTAGTTACAAAATTCATTAATTAATGAAAATAAATTCTTTATAAATATAATTTCGGTTTTATCATATAAAACATATAACTCTAATTAAACTGAATTGTTAATTATTTATAGATAAAGAACAGATAGAATCATCATTTATAAGATTGTTTTTAAAATATTATTTATAAATACAATGTTTTAGTATAATAATATATCTATTTCTCAAAAGTACCATTTTTACCCAAGGAATCAGTTTATCAAAATAATTAGTTTTTAAGATAGACTATTCTGATAAATCAATTGAGGAAATGTTATATTTGTTTTTAAAAAAAGGTTTACAGAATATGTAAATAGTACCATGTTACATAACCTCTTATGAAACCTACATAAGTCCTAAGGGTATGGTGTGTAATGTTGACAATCTCATGGGGTGGTTCGGATAACATCACCCTAGTGGTAATCTCTATTAACTTGAACTTTGCCCGTATGTGATTATGTTAAATCATAATGTGTTGATGGTCGACTTGGGATTAGTTAAGAGTAAAGGATAGTGATGCTACCTCAGTTCCAAGATCCAATAAATGTGCTTTATATGCATTAATTATATTGTATGAGTCCATTATATCCCTTTTCTATCATGGAATGATTTTTCAAAGGCATATATTTATATCCATTGTGTGATCATTATTCAATGGCTATATTATAAATGGTAATGATACTTAATGGTCATTTGAACAAACAATTGTGCATATTTTTTTATATCAATAAGACATTAAATAAAATGTAAATTTATTAATAAATTATTGGGTCAATACAAAAATAACACAAATACATATTCTCATCGATGAAATTTAGGTTTTCATTCCTTTTTCAATCTCCTATCATGATTTAATGTTTTACAATGAATGATGTCTGATGATGAAGACATACACATGATTCTAATGTGATATGTTATGCATATAAATTTCAAATCACATTAAAAAATAATAATAACTAATCAAAAAATATCTATATATCATTATTCATCTCAAAAATACCATAATAAAGTCCAAACACATCATAAATTAATCTAATAACTCATACAAACTCCTATATTATGTTAGAAACTCATAAAAACAAACAATAACGTCATAAATAACTCTTGGAGCACATCACCCTCAACCAAAAACAAAATCTCAAATAAAAAATTTCCTCAAATCTATAAATTTATCTCTCATAATTTTAATAATTTATTAAACCAGTGAATTTGGACACATAATATTACAACCAATGACATGTTATTACTATTACATCCATGTCACATCGGAATGCACTATATATAGTCAATATGTTGTTATGGAAAATATTGATGTTGGTCTAGTAAGTTTCACTCACAACATTCATAGTATTATAAATAAATATTTATATTTAATGGTTTACGAGATCAAAAAATAATAAGATCCTATAGTGAACGAAGACTTAGGTTTGTTGAGTCGAACATGGGAAACAGGGTCAGGCCAATCTAGAGACAATTCTCTATATGTCTCCATTTTTAGTTTATTATTTATGCTTCATCTATATGATCATCCCATAAATTATCATTCATATATTTGAATTACTTATTTGTAATTATTATAGAAATTATAATATAACATTATTTTTTTATTTACCTACAATTATATCATATATATTATGATAAAATTTATTCTCGCATATTGGGATTCATGATTATTGTTATTCATCAAATTTTTATTTATTGTTACATATACTAGATTTTGTATTGAATATCCTTATATTAATAGACCCTAATAACTAGTCTTGGGAATCTATCATGTATAGAGGAAGACATGAGGTATATTACAATATGGTATAGTCATGGTTGAAGTAAACTGAGTCATGGATATTACAAAGTGGTATCATATCCTTATTTCTTTTTTTATTACTAATTTTAGAATTAAATATAGGGGAAAATTTTATGTATCATTAAATGGATATTATATATGGGTGTATATAAATAATATTTCATATATTCCAATTTAAAATTGATGAGATTGATGTTCCTCATTTCATAATTTTTTTATTTCGTCAATTTTGAAAGGACCATGTGGATGGTTGATGAGTTTTGTGGTGTCCCTTGTTAATATATAAAAATAAATAAAAATTAAATGTATTATGAAGTCTGCTATGACCATTTATTAATCATAGAAATATAAATATTTAAAGTGTTTATGATATACTCAAGATGTACAGTGGTCATTCATGGAGAATTTTTTATGTATTTTCTGGTTGTCAAATTGTTAATATAGTTCACTATTAGTGGTTATGATTCTTGGATAGTTATTATGTATTCATATCATTATATGTTACCCATGATAAATTACCTATATAGTCACACCAAATTATTTTTTAACTCTTCTTAATATTAAAATACATGTGCTTATTATATTAAGATAATTCGCATTGTCTTTAATATTTGAGATCGTGAATGCTACAAAAATATTCATTTTTATGATGCAATTATATTTTGAAGAAGATATTTTATGTCAATGAAAATCATCAATTTTTATAAAGAGAAGAATGGAATTTATGATTTCTATGGAAAATAAAAATATAACTTTTGTGATGATTTTTTTAGGTGGTTTATAGGGCCTGGAATGTGGTGATTGGATTTACATGTCTTAAGCATGAAATATCATTTATAACATTTATATTATTTCTATGTATTCTTGGAAACCCATAACTAAATATTTTTTCTAGACCAAAATAAATCCAAGGTTATCTTATCCAAAACAACATGTGATAACTAAATTTCGACCATGGATAGGGGAACTAGCCACCATGAACTAATGAATGTTAGAGGGAAAACCCTTATATAACGTCCATAGAGAGTGTTTAGAGGAGAAGTGTGGTGATGCCACATTACGTGGGAGGAAAACTAGAAATGATGTAGTATAAGGTTGATCCATGAGGGGGAAGATATTTTTGGGTGGATCATGGAATTACATAGATTATAAAGGTGATAGTGGTTTGATGTGGTGTTGATGTTGGGTGTGTGATGAGATTGTACTATCAATCCATATTTAAAAATATGGACTGAATGTGAACTTTTTTATCTAAGCAATAAAAGATGTTGGATCTCCTGCACCCAACCAGTTTAATCCTGGGCTATCTGGTTTAGTCTCATGCCCCCATAGTTTTAAACTATTGTTATCATCTTCCACCTTCTAATATCGATGTCTATCCATTTAATTATATTTTATTCGGAAATATAGGCCGATCATCCTATGATTGACTTAAGGTATCCATTTATGTTCATTGATCAAAATAAATATAAAATGATAATGAGAATCGTTATTCATGCAATATAGATCTCGCATTCTTGTAGATAAACCAATGAACTATCATCTGCCAGATTAAAAAAATAGTTGTATATGAAATTCAATGAGAAGTAGATGAGATGATCTCCCCATAAAGGGCCAGTGTGAAAACATGAAGGTTGAACCCCATATTTTTTGAAGCCACATTAATATTTATATAAATCAATATCTAAAAGTATTTAAAATACCATGAATTATCTATATTTTCCGGATCATTGAATATGAACTCTACATGGCATAAAATGAAGATCTATGTCAGTGTTATATCAGTATAAATATAAAAGGCTCTCAATTGTGGTGACAATTATTTATAAATATCTTGTTTCTCTCTAAAACAAAGCTCCAAAAAATTTATATTTCATTTAGAGGATGGATTTCCATGAGTCTTTATACCTATGTGAAGTTGTTATGATCCTGTGGGTTCACGAACATATGATTATCACACTCATAGTACATAATTAAGAACCTATTACACAAATCACCTTGATAGGAGCATGGTACCATTACACATTTCACTCATATTTTGTTTGAAGGATAACCTACGATGTATCTTGTTTGAAGGGTTTTGAGAAACAACGATATAGGGTAACCTACACTATGCTTTGTGAAGAGAAATAAGGGTATGCTAAATCTAACACGAAGAAGAAAAATCTTATAATTGGGAGTAATTAAAGGTTTGATAAGTCAAAATTTCACTCATACTCCATTTTATTTTGTGAAGAAGTTTATGAATCCAAAAAAGTAGAAGAATAAAAAGGGGTACCAGAATCTATCAATGTGTGAGAGGTAATTAAAAAATGTATATTGTGTGCTTGATTGACCAAATACTCAAGTTAACTACTACTTAGAGATATCTCCCAAACATAACAAGGTTGTGATAAAAAAACAAATAATAATGATGATTTTTTTGTTCTGTGGTTCTGATTAGGAGGATCATGTAATATCTATAATTTAAATAAGTAAATTGAATTTTTGAATGTTTGATTCTTTAACAGAATAATATTATAATTTCAGGCTATTAAAATTATTCACAAAAAGTGTATGTTCCTGAGATCTTTGTAAAATTAAGAATAATTCGACTTGCAGTTTTTTTGGTAAATTCATCAATTTTTCATTTTGAAAAATTAATGAGTCGAAGTGGAAGTTACATCATCCATTTATTACAGATTTTAAGGCTAGAGTGATTATAATATTGTTTATTCAGTATCATTAGACTACCTCCAGTGGACGACCATGGTTATCTAGTTGATAAAATGAAATTTGATATATTAAAGAAATATTGATTCTAATATTATTGAATATCATTGAAGAAATGGTGGTGCCATTAGAAATAATTCCATTAGAGATTGGTTATCCCATTATAAATAACACCACACACACTGACATATTGATTTGTTCCTGCATAAACACTATGCTCCAATTATATGAATCTTTAATAATTACAAATGTATAGTGATAAGATAATATGTGAAAGAAATATAGGTTGATCATGACCAGGAGTCGGCCATTTTACTGAAACTTTAAAAAATTATTATATTATTCTATTTACTTTATAATATTCATGTCTTGTGTATATAATTGTGACCATCCCACAAAATATCTATTACTCTCAACAAGGGTATATGTTCAAGATAATTGGGGATAATTGATTGAATTTAAAATCTTGAAAAAAGATGGGTACGCTAATTCAATCCCTTCTCAGTGTCTCCACATGACCCATAAAAGATCTACAAGTGGAATCAAAGAATATTTCTACCAGTTATTACATTAGAGTTTTCTACCTAGTATTATTTAGCAGGACTATATGATATTCATATTAAAAGTTTATTCTTCATAACCTCAGATTAAAAAATTAATCTATAATCAAGTTGAAAAAAAATATGAAGGCATCTTTCCAGACTCTGAAGAAAAAAGAACAACTTGGAAGAAAATATAATGAGAAAAATAATTATTAAATAAGATAAGGATCATTTCCCTCTTGTCATGTAAGTTTATAAATATTCTAAGAAATAAACTAGTACAATATATGGAGTGAATTATGATGATGAATATAACAAATCTTTTGAAGTCATCAACGCCCAATTTGAATGATATTTAAATAATGGTAATAATGAATGGATTTAATATATACATATTTCCTTAAAGGATTTTTTTATTGAAGGGATCATCTTTAAGGTGAAATCAATACACACGGGGATGAACTCGTCAATAATAATAAGTGGTGAAATCTTCTCACATACCTTCTTTAAGCGAAGGATGAATATGTAGCATTTTTCCATAAAAATATTTTAATAATTGAGGAAGAATTGTAATGTCATGGTTTTGAGACCACTATTATAAAACAAGTTTCTAGACATGTAAAACATGAAATTGCAACATTGTTCACTATTTCCATATTAACATCGATTCATAATTTGAAGGAAAAACATGAATGTTCAAAGTCCATGACATGTTAGTGGAAGAAAAGAAAATGATTTATGGTGAGTATATATATAAAATACATTATTTGGAGGAATCATATAAAGTTACAATCAATATCAAGTAATCTAAAATTTATGTTAAAGCAATAAGAATAAAATACCAAAAAAATAATTTAATAAAGGTGATATATTGATTAAATATTGGATTAACAGCATGAAAAGAGAATGTGAAAGCAGTCAGACAACATTTGAAAATGATAAGTGTGACTTTAACATGATGTTCCATAAACATGATCTTTAATTGATAAATTTCAACGATACACCTGATGGAACATCCCATGTTTTCGATAAGATGAACTATTACACCCAAACATATCAGTGATTCAATATATAAGATGCAATGTTGCTACAAACATTGTGTATTTGGATGAATTCCCTAAAGAGACACATATTTTTGGTAAGAATATCTCAATATCATATCTTTATCAACCTTATACAAAATCATTTATAAAGGTAACCCATAAACCAATTATTTTTTTCTACTAATGTAGTCTCATCAGTTATAAAATACAAATAATGAAAGGAAAATCCAAAAACAACAAGGAAATACATCTAGTCATATTAGTATAATATGAAAAAGAATATTTTTTATTATTATTTTGGGAGTTGCTATTAATTTTGTCATTTGATCATTGGTTTTTAGAATAATTTTTTTCAATATGAAAATTATAGAAGGATTTTATTTAGTAATAGCAGATATTAATAAATTTGGAAACATGAAAAACTAGTGAAAAATACAATGATGAAGAATAATTTGTCAATCATGAACAGATTTGGTAATCACAAAGACTTTTGTGATTATTAAAACATAAGTGGTCACAATTATGATGAGTGCTGGTATTTTTCAACCATTAAGTATTTATACAATGATGATTATAATAGACCATAACAAATTCATAACCAAATAACAAAATATTAATAGTATTCTTTAGGGAATAAAAAAGAAGGATGTTATGAAATCTAAGAAATGAGATACTCCTAAGAAGGATGATAAGTAGGAATCCAAGAATGTAATATCATCCCATAAAAATTCTTCTACTACAGATAGAGAGGTTCTACAATATACCACTGTAAACAATCCATCTAAATTAATGGAATCTTGTCGTAATTTAGAAGATAATCAATCAATGAAAGAAATCCGAATATATGATTTTCTAAAGATATTCTTAATGATGATTTTGATAACTTACTTAATAAAGGTAACTAAAAGCCGTAAATATTCCCTGTGTAAAAACCACGATATAAATTGTTAATAATGAATCCATAATAATATTTCTTTATCAACTAAAAAGTATAAGATAAATATATAATGCTCATAATGATGCACCAGGTAAAGAAATATCATAAGAAAAAATATATTGTTCCATATGAAGATCTCAAATTTCACGAGAGGTTGTCAAAACATGTAAACGCATGTGTCCCGCAAAAAATGTGTGGTAGGTGAAACAATGATATACATGATTCAAATAATTTTATAACTATTTTTCTTCCTCAATGTAAGATATTGTAATTGGAAAACAAGCACAAGGGGAAGCTACAACATTATTGGAAGAAGTGAGGATAAAAACCCACACTAGATAATGGTGGATTGATGTAATGTTTCCATGTTATCAAGGAAATATAAAAGTGTCAAATGTAAAGGTGACACCATCATCAAGAGTACAAAAAAAATTAAAGGTATAAGGAATATTCTTTTTGATTGGAAATACCCAACCCTATAACTCTTAATAAGGATATCACATGTGTTCCACCTTATAAAATTATTTCTTCTATAGGATTTGAATGGATAAATTGTAGACAATTTAAGTTTATTATCATTCATAAGAGGAATTCATATTGAATAAAGTGGAATACCACAAGTTGGAATGATTATTTAATATTTCGTAGAATCATTAATGGTTCCAAAATTTGGGATTATCAATATAAATATCTGAATACTATCAGGTGAATGTTTTCCACAGTTCAAATTAAATGGAGTTCACCCCTTGAGGGGGAGAAAATATAAACATTTGAAATCAATTTATTTTTTGAATATCTAGATGATCAGGTCTTCTAAATAGATGTTGAAAATAGATATAAACCAATTACACGTTTTTCTATGATCTTTAATATATCAAATATTTTCATTAATGGTGATATTTGATTGATGATTTAGGTCATGGATAGGGGGAGTTAATATTCCATCATTGGAAATTTAATATTTATTACTAAATTTTACTAGATAATATATTACGTTAGGAATTTTAATTATACATCCCCTCATTGAAAAATAAATATTATATGAGTATGATATTACAGTCATGGTTCTTAATGAATAGCATAAAAAAACTTGGTTGTATATCATTTGTTTTATACACAGTTTTATCCTACATAAACATAGCGAATACCAACTAAGGGTTCTTTTCCAGGATAACTATTTGTCACCATCATTCTTTCACAAAACGAAGAAGTAATTTCCATGTTCCCTGATGGGAATAAGAAAACACCAACATTAATACTATGTATATATTGTTAATAATGGTGTATAAGTGGAATTAATTTTAAGAAAATTTTATTGATAAGAAATCCAAATAAGGAGATTGTAAAGCAAATATAGATGGTTGATGAGTTTAGTTGTGTTTTTTTTCAACATATAAGAATGAATAAAACTTAAATGTATAATTATGTTGTCAATGATAATTTATTAATCATTTAATGATAAATATGGTAAGAATTTGTGATATACTCATGAAGGCTAGTTATGATTCTTTGAAAATTATTATGGACTCTTTGGTTGTCATTTGGTAATGTAATTCTCCATGAGTGGTGATGATGCATAGGGAATTGTAATGGATTCATAGCATTGGATATCAAACATGATGGGATTATCCATTTTTTCATCTTATATTATTGTTGAAATATTCATAGGATTCAAATACATTAAATTATATTACATGGGGAATACACATTGTCATATACATTTAAAAGGTGAAGGCCAAGAAAATATTCATTTTCATGATGAATTTATTTATTAATGAATATATTTTAAGTCCATAAAAATAAAAAATTTCATGAAGAGAATAAAGGGATTTATGTCTTCCATGAAAAATAAATAAATACCATGAATCATAAATGTTTGAAGGGGATTTGTTTTAGTTTGGAATTTGGTGGTTGGGTTTACTTGGATTAATATTTGAATATCACTTAATATACACATATTATATCATGGATTTCATGGTAGTCCATAACAAAAAAATTTGGCCATCCCATAAGGAACCATAGAAGACATGACAATAGCCACACGTGGGACTTAAATGATGACTAATGATATGGGAACTAACCCTAACGAACGGGTGAGTGACAGAGAGTGGGACCATCTATAAGGCCCACAGAGAGTGCATAGTTGTGCAGTGTGATGACGCGCCGCGCAAGCGTGTCATAGTGGCAGAGAATGTATACTGGATTGTAATGAGAAGGGGAAGATATTTCTTGGTGTCTCATGGCACAACATAACTTATAAATTTCAAGGTGAGGATATGTTTTTTCAATTTTGGATATGCGATGAGCGCATACTATCCATATATCTATATAAGGATAGATAGAATGTGAACTATTTGATATGATCGATAAAGGAAGCATGATATATCAAACTCTTATGTTTTAAACATGAGCCATCAGATTGAGTCTCCCACCTTGCTGTTTTTAAATCAATTCTATCATCTTCCTCTTATCTACCATGATGATGATCTATTTCACAAATATTTGTGTTGAAACATAGGTTGATAATCCTATGATCCAAAAAGGGACTCAATTGATGTTCTCTAATCAAAATAAATACATGATGAAAGGGAGAATCTATATGCATTCAACCTACATATTTCATTCATTTAGATAAACTAAATAACACTCATATTGTTGATGAAAACATTTTTTACCAATTACATTTAATGGGACCAAAATGATAGGACCTCAATACAAATGGTCGAGGCAAACTCATGAAGAATGAACACCTTCTTATTTGGTTTCATGTGAAGATATAAATAACATGAGATCTTATAGAATTTAAATTATTATTACTCAAATATATTTTTTGAATCATTGAATATAGAATAAACACGACATAAATTGGGGATCTAAAGAAATTTGTTTAATAAATATAAAATTATCATGATTAAGGGTGTTGATTATTGAATAATTCCTTGATTCACCATGAAGAAATAACAAAAAAACAACTATTTTAGAAAGAGTAAGTAGTTTCATGACGATATCTAACTTTGTGAATAAGGGACGATCTAAAAAATTCTAGATCGTGATCTTTTCTCAGTCACAGTACTTCATGAAGAAACATTTTCCCTGAAACATTTTGGAAGGGTCATGCTACCCTTACATGTTTCTTTCCTCCTTTTTATGAAGGATAATATGAACTATATCTTGTATGAATGTTTTTGAGAAACCATGATAAATTGTATCCTACAGTATGTTTTGAGAAGAAGAAGAATTTCCTGCTAAATATTGTGTTGAAAAGACAATGATTTCACTTGTGGGGAAGTATATTCCACACATATTATAATTTCACTCACATCCCATTCTAGTTTTGTGAGGGAGTGAATTAATTAATAAAAACAAAAGAAGAAAATGGTGCATGTCCATGTATTTATGGGTGTGAAGTAAATAAGAATAAGTGGATATTGTGTGAATGATCGACCACATGCACAAATAATGAACTAATTAAATCGATATCCCATAAATAACTCTATAGTGTTTAGATAAAAAAAATAAGAATGATGAATTTTATATGATAAGGAATTTCATAATAAGTTCTTGAAATAGAATTTTTTTAATAAGTGAATTTAGTTTCTCTAATATTGATTCTTTTAAAGAATAATATTCTAGATAGTGGTCAGGAACATTGTTGACTGAGAGATTATCTACTCATGCTCCTGGTATAATGGGGAAAAATTTAACACGTAGTGTGTTGATAAATTAATAATATTTTTATTTTAAGTAAGAAGGAAGTGAATGTGTATGTTCTATATTTCACTTATTGAATATTATAAGGATGGGGTGCTCATAATATTGCTTATAATGTAATTATAGAAGACCATTTGAATAATAAAAAGACTATCTAGTTGATATAAAGGCATCTAATACAGTAATGAAATATTATTTTGTAGTTTTTTGAATATCATTGATGATCTTCTGGTGCTAGTGTAAACAATGCCATTATAGATTAGTGGTACTAGTATAACGAACACCACACACTCAGGATTATTGATCAGTACCTACAAAAACACTTTTCACTAAATCAAAGAATCTTTAATCGTTAAAAATTTACAGTGATAATAAAATATGTGAAATAACCCCATATTGATCATGTAAATGAGTAGGAATTTGTTCCAACCCTTATATAAATAATTGTGTTCAATTTTTTCCTTTATTATTTACATTTCATGTGTATGTGACTGTGACCAGTGCATGTCATATCCATTTTTATTAACCATAGTAGAGGTTAAAGTGTAGGGATTTAAACTAAAATAATGTAGAATCATTTAAATATGTCGGTACACTAATTCACCCTCCTCCATTTAAATATCCATGCATGATCCATCTGTGATCTACAATTTTCATGAATATGATATTTCATTTTAATTTAATTATTTAAATCTTGTTTTAGGGTGTGGTAAGAGGGTGCAAGTTCAGGAATCATTCGTTCCATGTAGGTTTCACATAATATTTTCTGTGGACATATGATTTACGACATGTGATATGATATTGGGTTTGGTAATTTAATTCTTCAATTGTAAATTACATAGTTTTTTCTTATATAAAATTAAAATTGTATTCACTGTGATCAAACCCCTAGTTTTTATTATGTTATTATTCACAGAATAATGATTATATGAATCATGAATCAATTACTCAATATAAGAGTGGGTTGACAAAGTAACACACTGAGACATCAGTTTATATTTCTCTTTAAATTCAATAGGTTTGATAGATTTCTAAGCATGTAACACCATGTTTAAATGGAGCATGATACACAATTACAATATTGTTATTTAAACATTATAATCATAACCTTTTCGTTAAGTTAGAAGGTGTGGATAGTACTAAATAAATTATTTTAATTATATGGTTTACATATGTAAAAAAAATTCAATGGTAATCTATTGATTATAAATAAAATAAGAACCTTTTGAAATACATGGTTTCTGAAAGAATTTTTTTTCCAAAAGGTGATTTAGTCACTCATTGTAAACTAAATATAAAACTAATTTTATAAAATATTATATAATTTATTTTAAATATTAAAACTTTATTTAAAAATTTTCATATAAAAATTATATTTGGGTGAAGTTTGGGGATTTTTTGGAAAAGTTTCATTTTTATAATGAATAGTGAAAACTAAGGATTTTTATTACAAACTGTCTTTTCATTTAAATAATTTTAGATACCCATTTTATTTTAATTTTGTTTTATATGAAAAATTATTTTAATTATTTATTAATTAATCCAAATTATATCAGTATAATCATGTTCATATTGAATCTTGATATAAAAACAATTTCATCTTTTGAATGTTTTCCTTTTGGAATAACATTTTTTATCTCATCTGTTCATTTAATATTAAAATAAAATCTACCAATTAAGTGAGTTTAATGGCGTAAAATGGATTCCTAATTTATAATTTGGATAGTAATTATTCTCAAATTAGTTCATCTTGATTTTTTACCGAAATGAATACTATAAATCGTAATAACTGTTAACTGTGGTTAACATAGAAAATATTTTACATGGCAGAAAAATTTAAAAAAAAATTAAAATGACATAAAAATTATTCAATTCCTATTTTATGGTTATTTTTAAACCTTATATTCAACAAAATTTGAAAATTGTCCAATATGGATCCTTTTTTCATGATAAAAACATTGGTGAAATAATTTCCTTTCAAAAATTCCAACGGGGTCTTATCCACCACATATAAAAGACCACCCATTTTTCTCTTCTATCCAAAATCCAGAAGCCTTTTGTTCGAAAAATCACTGTGAAAATAAGTTCCTTACTTCCCTATTATATTCCTAGATTTTTTTGGGGTTAGAAATCCAACCTATAAACTATTTTGGTGAAAACCAAAATAACATTTTTGGGGAAGATGTATCATCCTTAACCATGAATTTTCATTTTTTTTATTCCCCAACCTATATTAAATATTATTAAAATATTATGACATAATAACCTCAATTTTTTCCATATAATGATATGTTTTAATTTTAGGTTCATGCACTGCAACTATATAATCCTCCATAAAATGGAAAACAAAACTGTTGATCTTGTTTCATTGGACTACTACTTCATGAACATATGTAATAATTTTTCCTTCACTATTTCCAATAGATGGATATAATTATGAATATAATGTTTATTTATGATATGTATGATATATGAATTCTTCTTTAATTATTATATCATATATATCTTTTTATACTCTATTACATAGAGAATTTGATAGCGTTGATCGTGTGTACAATGTAATAATTTATCATGAATATATGTTATTAATTTGACAGATACATATTAAATGGAATGTAATATGGTTAAATTTGATGTTTCTGTATGATTCCATTTTCAAATTATAATTTTCTAAATTAAAAATATCATATAATTTCCTAAAAGTTTTCCAATTGAATAAATTATAATGTCGTTCATGTGTACGTCAGACTACAACCTCACGAAGTGATGCAATTCATTTTTTTTAAACCCCACAAGGATGATTTATGTTTGTGTATTTAAATATGTAATATAATATGTATCATATAGTTTTTTAATGGTAAAATATCACTTAACTTATTTCTATCATGGTATCTATATTTTTTTAATGTTACTCATGCCTAAGTACGACCTACAGTCTCCATGATTGTAACGTAGTTCATTTTTCAAAAATATAGTTCATGGTTGGTTTAAAAAATAAAATTTATGTATAATAATTATAATAATTTCATTATTTCCATTCAATATATGATTATATAATAATATATGTTATCTTATTTAACTTTCCTAAGTGATTTTGGACATATGAGATATTTATTGTCATAATGTCAAATGTGAAATTAATTGGTTATGAATTTTAATATGGCATGGTAAAAAATAAATTAAAATGAATAGTAAACATTAAATTTTTTATTAGGATATTTATTTTTATGGAAATATTGAAAGAAATACTGGTTAAGTATGGCTGTATTGTTATAATGCATGAACCCCAGTTACCCAGAGTCGGTGCATTACTAAATAACATTGGAATGACCACAAAAGATCACGTCTCGAAAGAATGATTAGTTTGTTAGTCTTGGAAACACTATATATATTCATATTCCATACATTACATCAAAAATTAAAAAAAAACTACAACAAAATATTGTCCTCATATCATCTCATACTATCCCTACAGGACATTCATAAATTACTTCTTCACACCCTAGGGAATATAAAATATTGAAAGGGGGGAGCTCAGATGCTTAGTAAGGATAACAATGTAGCGGAAACAATCATAAATACTAATAAACATTTAGGGGAATGTAAAACTTAATCAAAAGCCTTTTAAACATGAACATTAGCATAATATGGAAAAGATAAAATGAAATAATTCCATTTACTTATTTTCATGGATATTCAACTAGTCGGATAACCACATGCAATATCAATAACCACTTTCATAATGATGGAATGCATAATGTCAGACTATCATAACCACATATTCAAGGCCTCATGCCAAGAATACAAATAATATTTTTTCAATACCTTGTCACATGACACTAGTTTGTCTCATGAGACCTACCGATGCATTGAGGAGCTATAATGGGCTCCACTCGTCACATACTAATTCCAATGCATTCCTCATATGAAAAGTTTGAAACATAACATAAACATTCATATTAAAACTGGCATACAAAATGTCAATACTTTAACCACAAACCATGAATCGTATAAAAATAGCACATCCATAGTCAAAGATAACTCATTCAATACAATATGGATGATTGTATTGTATCAGATTAACCTCAATCCAGAATAATGATCGATATTGACATAGATTAAAATAATCATCAATCTATTGAGATAAATCTCCCCCCCCCCCTTTCTTGAAAACATTTAAAAGTCATACTATTTATCAAGAATCCATTTAAAATAGATTTTAGAATCAATGTCTCTAAAAACACTTTGAAAATTTTAAAGGGAATTTTGATTTTAAAACATTAATGTCCATATAAATAAATCCTTACAACCATTTTTAAAAAATGGACGTTAATAAGAATTATTTAGAATAATAAATCATTAAAACATTTTAAAATGGTATTTTAGTTAGAGTTCTAAACTAAAAGTGAGACACTTGAATACAAATAATTGAGGTAATAAAAACATTGTAATATTATGAGAATAAAGGGATTCTTGGTATACTATGTCAAAGTACATTAGATACACCATATAAAAGTGATTCGGTGTATAACAACAATGGAGTCTCAATGGAATGTAAATTGAGAAGAAATATCTCATAAAGCACGTATCCTTAGGTTAAGGATAAATCAATGAAATAATTATGTGGGAAAAATATAAATAAACTCAATATGATTGGATATTTAGTTTGAAACAATCAAATGACATTCACACCTATTCTTGTAAAAACAACACCAATAAATTGGATGTTTAACTCAACAAAAAGAGATTGAGTAAAAATTACTCTTATCAATTTCATACTGATAACTTGAGAATTTTTCAATGGAGTGATTATGTATATTAAAATTATATCCACAGAAAGGGGAGTGGAAATTTTGACATAAGAAAATGAATAGTGATTCCACACATAATCGTAGACTAAAATAATCAATAAAGTATGCGTAAATCCGAATGGGTGGAAATTGAAATTTTAAAATTCCCTTATTGATTTGGTAACTTAAGAAACATACAACCTTGAAATAAGGATAATATAGTGATGATTTAAATATCCATTAA
This sequence comes from Viscum album, assembly GCA_963277665.1. Taxonomy (NCBI): domain Eukaryota; kingdom Viridiplantae; phylum Streptophyta; class Magnoliopsida; order Santalales; family Viscaceae; genus Viscum; species Viscum album. The sequence goes on from OY728159.1 coordinate 34,688,483, forward strand.
TTATTGTATTTTACACAATTAATATGCGTAGTACACACACCCCATGGAGTAAATAAGTTGTGAACAATGGAAATCTCACGGAATTAAAAGTTACATAAGAAACCCCTTACATTGTACTTTTTCCTTGTTCGAGGGTAGGATATAATCCTTTATAATGGTTAAATAGTTTTTATTCAATTTTAAAAGAATAATATACAGTAATATGATATCATATATGATCTTTTAACATTACTTTGTTAATAATATCTTAGTATTATCGTCGTTTTCGGTGATAACATACTTATTTACTTTTATATGTTTGGTTACAAAAGTCGTGTGTGTTATGTATAGGTTGTATCTTATTAATATATAGAATGATAAGAAGTCCTTAAACATTATTTTTAATCCTAAAATTAGAATTAGACTTGTATGGACACGATGGGGAATGAATCTCATCGGGTTCGTGGAGATGGTAGTCTGTACGTACACACAAGCGATAATATCGTTCTTTTGATCTTAAAACCATATATAATTGGATGGTATATAATATATAAAGAATAATCATCATGTTATACTTATTATTTACATGAATTACACATCATTATTATACCCATCCAAATAATAATGTATTGAATAACAATTACACCACGACGTGGAGATGGTAGGCCGTACGTACGCACCTATGGTGACATGTCATTGAAAGGATGGATAGAAAACTGAATATTTTTGGAAGAGTTTTATAATATTATCATAATATATAAATGATACTGCAGTTACTATTTTATAAGTGAAATAAAAAAGAAAGAAGAAGTTGAGGAAAAAAGGAACTTGAAAAACTCTTGTGAAAACATTACCTCTTCGTCGAGTTCTTCCTTTTGATTTGATCAAAAGGGCTCTTTAGGATGGCTTTATGATCAATATAAGGCCACTTGGATAAATTAATTTATGTTGAGAGAATATTTGGGCAAGGTTTGGCTAAGAAAAAAGGCTTTTAGGGTGAAAATTATAGAGAAGGGGGGGGTACCCTTTTATTAGAGGGGTGAGGGGCACCTTTGGAAAATCAAGAAATATTATTTTATAATAAATTCAAATTCGGTTGATAATGGCTCCAAAGTGGATTATTTAAAGATTAAGCTGTGTATGGGTCGAAATAATTTCATCCAATATATTTTAGATAGGTTTGGGTGACTATATTAAACTTATCATTTATATTTAACTCTAAGTTAAATAGTTTGACATTTACCATGTCTCTTTGTATTTTTATATTATATAGTTAATAAACTTATTATATACCACCAAGAGTCCACCAAGTGGTCCATTAATGATACACTTGTCATTATATAAGTCTTTTGGCAGAACCTTAGATTTTTAGGAATAGAATTTCAATTAATAATAAAATATTTGATTTAAAAGATCATTTATATCAATTTTGACACTATTTGGTATTTTGTTTTTGATAATTTCATAACAGCTTTATTACATAGAAAAAAAATTTATATAACCAATCCTAATATGTCATATTAACATATAATATTAGTGTAATTCATAAAAATTCTCAAATTACATTTATTTTGATATTTATAATATCAATTATTTTAATATTTCATTAATTAGTTAATTACTGCATCACCATTGTGTCATAAATAAATTAATTTATATAATGTCTAAAAATTATAAATAAAATACCATTATCTAGAAAATAGTATCATGTTTCTAATTAATATTTTTAATAGAATTTATCTTTTGTATAACCCAATATTAAAAATGTTTTATTTATTTAATTATGATTTTATCTCTTTTAACTCTTCTTTGAATTAAATAATAATAATTGTCATAATCTAATCCAAGTGGACCTAAATGATAATATTGTATTCCTAAGGTTGGTTTTGGTCGAGATACACTTGTCCAATAGAATTTGGTCATGTGTTAGGGTATTATTAATATAATTTTTACCCTTAATTACCTTATTTACTTTTAACCGTGGTAAATAAAAGTAAAAAGTTATTATTCACCAAAAATTATTTTCATCTCATTGAACCACATTTTACAGCTTCATATTAACCATGTCTCTTGGATTTTCAATATTCCACTCACAGAAGTGGTAAAATTATGTTTTAGTTGATTTCCCAACTTCTTCTAGGAAGTAGGTAAAAAACGGTGAGAAGTTAAATAAATTTTTTATATATCTAAAATAATTCTAAAGTAACTCCAATTAATTACATTGAACTTATATATATATTATTTATATATTTAGACATTAATTAAATTTCAACAAAATAAATAAAAATTTAAATAAAAATTTGGTTTTAAACTATAACTTAGTGTTTTCTCAATATTCATCAAAAAATTTAATGTTTTCAAAAAAATACCAAATATTCACCCTAAGCTAATATCGATATTCCGAATCCAAAAATGAAGTCCATTTTGAAAGATAAAATTTATAAAATTTAAAAAAGTGGGAATTACTATTCATAACTGCTAGTATGATTGGTTGTGGTGTTTGTTAGAACTCGAAGTTGTGTACAACACACGCAACTATATTATTCAAAGAGAAGCATGCCATGGATGCTTGGGATGTTACATTCTCCCTTCCTTAAAATAATTTCATTCTCGAAATTTTTAAAATTGGTCTTGGTAATATAATTAATAGTCCCACATCGGAAATAGAATCAATAAAACTACCACCTTAAAAGAATGAAATAGGAGTACAAAGGTCACCCAAGATAACTCATACTAGGATTCCGTGTAGGAAAACATGGATATGGTAGATAAACTAAGTGTCAAGTTCTGATGGAGTGGGAAAGAAAACAGGATCAGGAGAATGTTAACAACAAGAAAACACAAACTTGTGATGGGAAAAATGGTCATTAGTTTCCCAGTAGGAAAATTACATAGACAACATTTTTATTAATTTACATTACTAAAGATGAAGAATTCATTTATGATATTGACTATGAAAATAAATAGATATACTTACTTTTTAAGTAGAGTTTCATTATTTAATAAATTTCCACCACTAACTAATTTTTTTAAACAATGAGTATTCAAGAAGGCTCGGTCACACTAGAAGAGATAGAATAAACTTCTATAGAATCACATGACCCACGAAGGATAATCTATATATTTACCTTCTATTTAGAGATTAATCAAAAACAAAATGGTGAGTACAAGATCTGATGATCCCCCAAAAGGATATTCCTTTAACGAAAGAAACACTAATCTTAATTTTTATAATTAAACCAACAATACCAAAAAGATAAATAAATACCATTCAATAAACAATTGTCCATAAAATCTGTCTATATAATCCAAAATAATATTGAAATCTTCAATTTAGAAGTATTTGGTTATGTAGCCTTCCATGTTGAATTGTATCATCAAATGACATCATCTACTCTTAAAGTCATATACTTAAAAGTAATTAACCTAATCACATATTCTGTATTATAGGTTAATTATTTCAATAAATAACCCAAATCACTATAAATACACAATAAAAACATAGATAAAATTCCACCATTACTCCACAAATAAAATGCCATAGTATTCTAGTTTCCTTGGGAATATAGTGTTCTCAAAAAAGAGAACATCTTCCAAAATAACATTTATCACTTAATCACCAAATCATTTTCATATACTAAGGGTATTCATTTGATAAGACATAAGAACCCAACTCAACTTATTATTGATCAATAAAATCATTTAACTAAAAAAATTTAGTCACACTAACCAAGGACTTCACGTAGTCCAGTGGTAGGTGATAAATCCCAATCACACATTGGTTGTGTGTTCGATTCCCACTTCTTTGTCCGACACGACGGGTTTTCACACGGTCTGCATGTTTTCCTTTTTCAAAAACTATATTTTATAACATTACCAAAATGACAGAAATTCATCAAAATAACTATAACATAATTTAAACCAGAAATGTTATCTCATACATTTCATTTTCATCCCAAAATATAATAACATGTAATTTCCTCAAACCCATTGATCATATAAAACCAAATGGTTATTTATAACTATATCCACAAGGGAAAAGATAATTCTTTCTCAAATATCATTCTCACATGGAAAACTGGGGGGTTATAAATACAAGAGAAAATTATTCTTATGTAATCCCATTTACATGGTGTACTATTACTTTTAAACATTTCTCCAACCATATATTTCCACATAGCTTCTTCTTTGACCAAGAAAATATGATATAGAATATGACATTACTCGGGTAATGGCCAGGTCCCCTACATTTACAGCAAATTACTGTAAATGGATTCATGGGACCATTTTTTTGTTCCATTGTACTCTTCAGTTTTATTTGGTAATTCTTCATTTTATGTCCTTCAGTCCTATACGTAAATAATTTCTTTGTACCATTGAGACACTTTCCTGGGTATCTCCTTCCACATTTCCTAAATGATGGAAATTGAGGATTCTTCTCTCCATGGTCTCCACTACTAATGCTCTTATCAATAATCACCTTCACTTCTTTGTTGAGTCCGAGAGTTGGTCAATATATATGTTGTTGATCATATTTTTGGAAAACTAAATTGGAATGAACATGATATCTTTTACACCTATCAACATTCCATTTTGTTGCTCATTTCCACCTCTATTCCCACCTTGTACATTATTCTCAATGTTACAATGACATCCTTGGAATCTAGCCGTTGACTAAATCGAGAAAAAATTATGTGAGTAACAGTTGTCATAAAATCATTTAGAGAATATCATGACACCATATTCTTAATTCGAAACACCTTATGATTAACCAAGATCATTTATTCCCATATTATATTAAACTACTTCAAATCAGTTTGGAAAGAAAATGTAAATTATCCTAATCATATCCCCTGGAAGTGTCATAACCAAGAGTGCAACAAGGCTTTATGGCGTGCACTAGATCTCGTTCGAGTCTAGATTAAAGTGATATTTATGGTTTTTACCCCTAGGTACAATTGTTCTAGAGCCGCCTCTACCTGCTCGTATCCAGACAGGGATGTATTTCTCGGAAAACTCACAAAATCACTACAATAAAAAAATTATAGGAATTTCTTCTATACTAATCCTCAAAGTAAATCTTAGGCCTATGTTCTCTAATCATATTTTATCTAAATCTAGTTTCCATGGTTTGTCTAAACTTCCACTGATTCCAACTATAACACCCAAACCCCAATTACCTAGAGTCGGTGTATTATTACAAAAAAATTTCTTGATCACAAAAGATCAAGTCTCGAATGATCTGTAACACCGCGAGAATTTATGAAAAGTATTCTTTTAATTTCATTAATTTCATTTATTGTATGCTACACCAAGACTACCTTGCGCTATACGCAGCACCATATTAGCTGGCAGTATACGCAACACTATTCTTGGATCGTGTTACACACAATTTTAATAATAGTTATTCTACGCAGCATTGAGTATATATATATATATATTCAATGTATAAATGAAATATGGTAGGATTCTGTTATAAGAAACAACGGATGATTCTTTCGCAACACGCAACGCTGTCTTGGCTTTCATTACACGCAATCATGACCTTCCTCGATAGTGTGTGTTGTACGCAATACTGGGTTTTACTAAACAAAGATGTATTATTATAATATTATTATGAACTATCCATTATGAATAGTATTAACTAAATTTTTAATTTTATAACATTATTATTCATCTTACACATTTTCTAGAACATGGTATAAGAACAAAATAAATTTTTTACGTAAAATACGTATTTTAAAAAAAATGCAGTTTTGCCGCCTTTTGATGGCGCACCCACGTTAAATCTATATTTTGACATGTTTATGAGTTCAATTTGACAAAATAAAATTCTTCTTTGGAATCAAGAAATAAAAATTTACTTTGGATAAATTTTTCATATTATTCTGGTAACTTTCATATTTTGATGAATAGTAAAAACACCCTATATTTTAATGAAAAACAACTTTTTTCATTGTAATAATTTATATGGGTAAATTAATATATTGAATGGTTTTAATGTATAAATAGAATATGTTTTTACCATTTAATATAATTTATGTCATTAACATTGATTTTACCTTGAATTCGTAGGTTAAATCAATTCAATCTTTTGCAATGTTTTAAAGAAAACCCCGTTTTCTTTCAATAACGGAATTATTTTTAATTTAATTTCTGAAACTTTTGTGTATTGAATTTGGAAAACTGGATCCATATTTGGAATCAGTGGGTCCAAATTATGTTAATAAACTACTTTCTATTTTTGGGCATTGTGAATAGTAACTACGATAAATTTTATTTACAATAGTTAAAGGTAAATTGGGTAATTAAGGGTAAATATAATATAATAAAATTACCATATCACTTGTAAAAATCATATTGGATGACTAACAGTAGACCCATATCACCTAAAGGTCGGATTAGATTCATTTAATGGACTTTTTTCCATGAAAATTATTTAATTATTATTAAAACCAAAGAAAGTGACAACATGTCACTCTCTTAAATACTATAAGTATAATAATTTTAAGTTAGTGATATATGTCACGAAACATCGAACATTAATAGTATACATAAATCTAAAACAAGTATCTACATCATGAGAATTTATTTATAATTTTTTGGGATTAAATAATTATCATTAATTGTGACACAATAGTGATGCAGAAATTATTTATCTAGTGAAAAATCAAGAATATAGTTTATATTAAACTAATAGTGATCATAAAAGGCACCAAAACCTGACCAAAACTTATTGGTCATGTACATTTGATCTATAATCATCCAATGGTATAATATTTTACCATTTGGAGTCTTATACAAGAAATTATGACACATATTTTTTTTTATTTTAAATGATGCCAAAGTTGTCACCTTCCTAATTTAATAAATATACCAATTTAACTATTATGATTTTAAGATTATAAATTCGAGTAAAAGGATTATTGTGAAATTTAATAGATTTATCTTCATCATAGGATTTTATTTTTAATTTTTATGCATCATATAAGTATATTAAATAATTATAAAATTAATTTGTAGTAATTATTTTATTAAGAGATAAACCAAATAAATGGTTTTTAAAATAACAAAATAAATATTATATGAACTATTTAATGTTCTCCACTGATATCATAGATACATATTTCCTAATATTAATCTTTTAAAACTTTTATCTCGAAAATATCTTCTGTATATATTTTATTTAAATTCAAATAAATGAACAGTGTCAAAATTGACACTATTGTAATTTTATAAAAATAACATATTATAAAATTATTTAAAAATCAAAAAAATATTTAAAAATTATAAATTTAAATTTTTATGGTCTATAATGTTATAAAGTAAACAATTATGGAAAATTCACAACAAATAAGTAATTATTTGTTATAATGTAAAATTTAGAGTTTTATTACCACAAATAAACTTCAATAGATTAAATAAGGATAAATCAAAATGATAAGGTTTAAAATAAGATCCAAACATGTCTAAATTTTCTTTTTTGATGCGATTAAAACCCTATATCATCTAATATTCGAATATGAGTCATTTTTGGTGGTTTTTAAGTGGTGTTAGATTTATTATAAATTAATATTTTTACGAATTCCAAAGCTGCCCTTCTCCTCCCTTATAAAAGGGCACCTCCTCCCTCTCCTCCTCACAGCAATTTTAGCCTTCTAGATCGGCCAAACCCTACCACATTATCTTCTCCACTTCCCTAGAAACATCCTAGAGGTTCTGGTCTACTTTAAAGACCAATCTTAGTGCCCTAATATGAGGTTTCAAAGAGGCGTATCGAAGAAGATGTAATTTCTTCTCCTGATTCTTTCAAGCTTGTTTCTTCTTCAACTTCTTCTTCTTTAGTTGTTTCATTATAAAGTAATAACATCAGTATCAATAATATACTTATTTTTTATTATAAATATGAAACAACCACATTTCACCTTCTATCCATCCTACGGGAAAAAAATCACCGCGTGTGCGTACGTACGGAATACCGTCTCCACGTCGTGGTGTAATCTGTTTTTCCACCAACACCCTACATGGATAGGTATAATGGTGTAAATAATAACTATACATTGTTATTATAACATTATACTAATTCTGATATATTTTATCATCCATTATAATTCAATTCAATAATTATGGAAACGATATCATCGCTCGTGTGTACGTACGGACTACCGTCTCCACGACGTGATGAGATTCATTCTCCATGTTAACCATTCAAAAATTATTATAAAGTATATATAAGAAATAATAATGAAATATTTGAAATTATAAAGATATTGGATTTATGTATATATGTATGACATCTACTTAATTCCATTCAACTCAATAAGGAAACAAAAACAGCGTTCATGCGTACGTACGACCTACCGTCTCCATGAACGGTGTATTTCTTTCCGTTTATCGATCTATTATATATATGTATATTCTAAATATATATTATATATAAATAATTTTTTATATTCTGGAATTATGTAATCGTGATCTAAGTAATCATGTGAATAATTACAAGTCAAAACACGTACGACAAATGAAACGATTTAATCCAAAACACTCTTTAACATGGAATTTACAAAAGAACGGGTAATATAAAGTCATAAGTGACCCATATATGATATCATAACAATGAATATGATTCTGTAATAATTTAATGACATTATTTAAATCATTATACAGGAGGTTCAGATACATACAATGCATATCGGACATAAGGTGAGGGATATTTATTCAAATCTCATTTTTATCCAAGATTGCTTATTCGTAAGTATTTACTGGGGTTATTTCGATCATCCATGTCCAAGTTTTATAAAACTGTTTTTATGTATGTTTAATTTCCTTTTTACCCATTATTGAATTTTACTACATGGTATGTAATGAATCTTTCTTTTGTTTACATTATGAGGTACTTTTTTGACATTTCCGGCAAAAGTACAGGAAGAATGTTTTTTTAACATATACGGCACGAACAGATTTTTACTGTTTTATAACGCCTTATTTTCATGAAGCCTCCTCCAAAATATTTCATGAATATTTTCAATAAAATCTCTTTCTTTTAAAATTTCATGACATTTTGTGAAAAGAAAATGATTTTGAAGAAGAAAGGATATTTTCTTCAAGAATTCATTTCAAGTGTTTTATCAAAACCATTTTATATCAAAGATGGCATTATTTCAAATGTGCATGTTTCAAGTATCATGTCTCTATGATTTACATGGTTTCACTTTCCTTATTATGAAATAAAATCCATTTTTTATATGGATTATGAGATGATTGGATGATGTTTATGAAACCCATTTTATTCTTTGGGTTATGATGAATGATTTATGTTTATGTTGTGGAAAAAGTAAGAATGATTTCATTAAGAGATGGGTGGGACCTATATTTCCTTCCAATGCATTGGGTAATGATTTTATATCTCATGAGATAGACATGGCTGGAATGGTAAGTTAATCTGTTTCAGTGTTACAGGACTGAAAGGAGGAGTGAACTCGATTCAGAATGGGACTTTGTCCACTAAGATGGTCTTGGCAGCAATGCCTTGGCTACTATGGAAATCATTACATGTGCTTAACGGATTCCACAATTACTTGTTTTATTCCTATACTATTTTATCATGGTTTATGTTCCATTATGATCTATTCCTTATTTACTTCAATGTTTTATGTCGTTGCTCAATATTTTAAAGGTTTAAACATTATGGTCATGTTTTTACGTTCCAATGTATATGGTATGTTTTATTTTATCCATGCTTACCCTTAATGGGAATTTGAGCTCACCCTTTTTATGTTTTATTTTCACCCAGTTTCAAAGGAATGGTTTTAGGTCAGGAAACAAAAAGTGGAAGATCATTATGGGAGATGTTCAAGATATTTCACCACGATTAGAAGATTACATTACAAGTTTCCAAAGACACTAAACTATTACTGTATTTGTGTGTCTGTTTTTGTTATGTATTAAGTATTCCGCAAAAGTAATGTAATGTCCTTGTACGTCAAGCTTTGGGTCTCTACAGTTGGTATCAGAGGAAAGGATTAGTCGACCTTTGGAAACTAGGATGCGAAAATGTTAGTGAGATCCCTAGATATATTTCTAAGGTATGTATAGGGATGTACCTAAGGATAAGAATACGTATAGGATATAGTCCTAGAACTACGGTGACAATAATAGAATTTAACCTAAGATGTTGGATATTTAGGATACTCCCCTTTTACTATGTTTTTTCCCTAACATGATTTTTTCCTCTCACACTATTCTTTTTGGGTTTTAGAAAATGGCTGGAAACAAGAAGATTCATAATAATGGAGGATATTATGGGCAATGGAATTATTTTCTTCATTAGAAACCAAATGAAACGAGATCTGGAAGTCCAAACATCGTCATTATGCCTAATCAGCAATCTCATAATATGATCAATAATCTCAACATTGGTAAGTTTCCCGACTCAGATAATAAGAGAAAGATGGAGTTTCATGATGATCATAGAGGAAAGAAAGATCAATTTCCCTCATGTAAATCATGTGGGAAGAGGCATCAGGGAGATTGTTTCAAAGGAACTGGAAGATTCTTTGGGTGTGGAAAAGAAGGACACAAAGCCAGTAAGTGAAAAGGAAAGGTTCAGTTAACACCATGGACAAGGATAATAGTTTTTCTACGACATCAACAATGATTATATGTTTTAAATGTGGAATGTACGGGCATTATGCAAACCAAGGCCCTAATGGGAAATCTCATGAAGAGAATCAGTATGGTCATATTGGTAGTATTTATGTGGATGATGATGAGGAGACTACACATGATATATGAGCTGAAAGAAGTGTTGATGCTCAGTCAGTTGTTTTAGAAGTTAGTGAAATGATTGTATTTTTATCGAGAGTTATGTTGTATAGTTAATGGTACTATGGAATAAAGAATCATCTAATGATTGTTACACTATTGTTTTTCCTAAAAGTATTTGAATGTATATTTTGAATGGTACCAGTAACCATGGAATGTTATTCAGATATTTTTGTAATGTAGATGATATGTGCATAATGATAGAATATGAAGATAATGAGATTTTTGATTGTATTCATGAGCTCATGATTGATATAAGGACTAAGTGATATCATGGTATGAGTATATAGAATTTTGAGGAATTTGTTATGTTGAAAGTGTTAAATTTTAACTACATTCACGTTTTCACTAAGGTTCAATGGGTATTCAATTTTCAAGAGAATACATGATTAAGGCCTCCGAACGTTTGTAATGTGACCAACAAGACATATCTTATGATATATGGGGATCAACGATGGTATTAACATGATTATTATATGAAATCTCTGGTAATCTTTTTCACTATAATATGACAATGGAATGCAATATTATGGATAAGCCTATAGATTGGAATGGATTATCTTGGACATAAGTTAGTATTGAGTAAGGATAAAAGTTTTTTCGATATTATTGATGGGATGTTATAGTAATGTAGTTTTAGAAAAAGGACATCCTACAGGACGGGCAACAACCCATCGTGTCGGACAAGGCTGTGGGAATCGAACCCACAACCGAAGTGCGACTGGCCTTTATCGCCTACCACTGGCCTATAAGAAGTCCCTGGATAGTAGAAACTAGTTTTATTTTATTAAGCGGTATGATATATGAAGTATATGTTCATTTTTGGAACCATATACGATTAATCTAACCATAAGATTGAATTATATCTTTTTCTATCCTTTTATTTGAAAGATATGGAATGACCCATCATTCTATCAAATGATCTGCTAACACATCGCGAATAACAAATTCAACTTCATTTCTTTAAGGGATGAAGTGGAAATTGTTCAATTCACGAAAAAAAGTGAGATTGTACCAAAATCATGCAAGTATTTCTTTTAATTCATCAACTTTAGGGAAATGATCTTGAAAAGCAAAATTTTTTTCCTAGTTCCCTTATATCCGATGAATTAGATGGTACCTTAGATCATAAAAAATCAATAGCTTTGTGATTGTTGGCTTTTTCATAGCCATGTTCTCTACCACTATCCATCAGAACTTGATGGTTAGATTTTTCTTCCATATCCATATTTTCTCCTATGTTCTCCTACGTGGAAACCCAGTGATGAGTTAATATGGGTAACCGTTACATTTCATACATTAGTTTTTAAAACCAAGTTTTGATATTTATTTTTACGATGTGGGTTTCTGTTAAATAAACTTCCGAGTAGTAAACCATTTCTAACCCCGATTAATTTCGAGGGTGAAATTCATTTTAAGGGGGTATAATGTAACACCCCGAGATATTATGAAAAATATTCTTTTAATTTCATTAATGTAGTTTTTTTTATGCTACATCAAGATTACCATGCTCTATACGCAACACCGTATTAGCTTGGAGTATACGCAACACTATTCTTGGATCGTGTTACACACAATTTTGATAATAGTTATTCTATGCAACATTGAGTATATATATATATATATTCAATGTATAAATGAAATATGGTTGGATTCTGTTCTATGAAACAATGAAGGATTCTTTCACAACATCCAACCTTGACATGGCTTGCATTACACGTAATCACGACTTTCCTCGATAGCGTGTGTTGTACACAATACCGGGTTTTACTAAACAACGATATATTTTTATAATATTATTATGAACTAGACATTATGAATAGTATTAACTAAATTTTTAATTTTATAACATTATTATTCATCTTACACATTTTCTAGAACATGGTATAATAACAAAATAAAATTTTCGGGTAAAAAAAGTATTTTTCAAAAAATGTAGTTTTGCCGCCTTTTGATGGAACACCCACTTAAAATCTAGATTTTTACATGTTTTTAAGTTCAATTTGACAAAATTAAATTCTAATTTGGAATCAATAAATAAAAATTTACTTTGGATAAATTTTTTGTATTATTCTGGTAACTTTCATATTTTGATGAATAGTAAAAACACACTATATTTTAATGAAAAAAAACTTTTTTCATCGTAATAATTTATATGGTTAAATTATAATATTTAATGTTTTTAAAGTACAAATAGAATATATTTTTACCATTTAATATAATGTATTTCATTAGCATTGATTTTACCTTGAATTCGTAGGTTAAATCAATTCAATCTTTTGAAATGTTTTAAAGAAAAACTCGTTTTCTTTCGACAACGGGATTAATTTTAATTTAATTTCTGAAACTTTTGAGTATTGAATTTCGAAAAATGGATTCCATATTTGGAATCAGTGGGTCCAAATTATGTTAATAAGCTACTTTTTATTTTTGCGCATTGTGAATAGTAACTACGGTAAATTTTATTTAACATAGTTAATGGTAAATTGGGTAATTAAGGGTAAATATAAGATTATACAATTACCCTAACACTTGGAAAAAACCTATTGGATGACTAAAAGTCGACCCATATCACCTAAGGGTCGGATTAGATTCATTTAATGGACTTTGTTCCATGAAAATAATTTAATTATTATTAAAACCAAAGAAAGTGACAACATGTCACCCTCTTAAATAATATAAGTTTAATAATTTTATGTTAGTGATAAACTTCATTAAACTTCAAACATTAATAGTCTAAAAAAATATAACAAAATTATCTACATCATGAGAATTTATTTATAATTTTTTGGGATTAAATAATTATCATTAATTGTGACACAATAGTGATGCAGAAATTATTTATCTAGTGAAAAATCAAGAATATAGTTTTTATTAAACTAATAGTTACCATAAAAGGCACAAAACCCTGACCAAAACTTATTGGTCATGTAAATTTAAACTATAATCATCCAATGGTCTAATATTTGACCATTTGGAGTCTTATACAAGCAATTATGACACTTATATTATTTTATTTTAAATGATTCCAAAGTTGTCACCTTCATAATTTAATAAATAAAACAATTTAACTATTACGATTTTAAGATGATAAATTCGAGTAAAATTATTATTGTGAAATTTAATAGATTTATATTCATCATAGGATTTTATTTTTAATTTTTATGCAACATAAAAGTATATTAAATAATTATACAAAAACGTTGTAGTAATTATTTTATTAAGAGATAAACCCAATAAATGGTTTTAAAAATAATAAAATAAATATTATATAAACTATTCAATGTTCTCAACTAATTTTCTAGATACATATGGCCTATTATGTATATATTAAATCTTTTATTTCGAACATATTTTCTGTATATAGTTTATTTAAATTCTAATAAATGAATACTGTCAAAATTGACACTATTGTTATTTTATAAAAATAAGATATTATAAAATTGTTTAAAAATCACAAAAATAATTATAAATTTATATTTATATTTATATGGTCTATAATTTCATAAATTAATAAATTATGGAAAATTCACAACAAATAAGTAATTTTTTTTTATAAATTAAAATTTAGAATTTTATTACCACAAATAAACTTAAATATATTAAATAAGGATAAATCAAAATGATAAGGTTTAAAATAAGATCCAAACATGTCTAAATTTGATTGGTTGATGAGATTTAAACCCTAACTCATCTAATATTTGAATATGAGTCATTTTTTGGAGGTTTGTAAGTGGGGTTAGATTTATTATAAATTAATATTTTTAAGAATTCTAAAGGTGCCCCTCTCCTCCCTTATAAAAGGGAACCTCCTCCCTCTCCTCCTCACAACAATTTGAGCCTTCAAGCTCAGCCAACCCCTATAAAATTATCTTCTCCACTTCCCTAGAAACATCCTAGAGGTTCTGGTCTACTTTAAAGACCAATCTTATTACCCTAAGAGGAGGTTTCAAAGAGGCGTATCGAAGAAGAGGTAATTTCTTCTCCTGATTCTTTCAAGCTTCTTTCTTCTTCAACTTCTTCTTTATTAATTGTTTCATTATAAAGTAATAACATCAGTATCAATAATATACTGATTTGTTATTATAAATATGAAACAACCCCATTTCACCTTCTATCCATCCTACGGAAAACAAAATCACTGCGCGTGCGTACGTACGGAATATCGTCTCCACACCGTGGTATAATCTGTTTTTCCACCAACACCCTACATGGATGGGTATAATGGTGTAAAGAATAACTATACATAGTTATTATAACATAATACTGATTCTGATATATTGTATCATCCACTCCAATTCAATTCATTAATTATGGAAACGATATCATCGCTCGTGCGTACGTACGGACTACCGTCTCCACGACGCGATGAGATTCATTCTCCATGTTAATCAATCAAGAATGATTATAAAGTATATATAAGAAATAATAATGAAATATCTGACATTACAAAGCTACTGGATTAATGTATATATGTATGTCATCTACTTAATTCCATTCAACTCAGTAAGGAAACAAAAACAGCGTTCATGTGTACGTACGGACTACCGTCTCCATGAACGGTGTATTTCGTTCCATTTATCGATCTATTATATATATGTATATTCTGAATATATTATATATTAATCATGTTTTATATTATGGAATTATGTAATCGTGATCTAAGTAATCATATGAATAATTAGAAGTCAAAACACGGACGACAAATGAAACGATTTTACCCAAAACACTCTTTAACATGGAATTTACAAAAGAACGGGTAATATAAAGTCATAAGTGAACCATATATGATATAATAACAATGAATATGATTCGTTAATAAGTCAATGACATTATTTAAAGCATTATATATAAGGTTTGGATACATACGAAGCATATCAGACATAAGGTAAGGGATAATTTTGCAAATCTCATTTTTATCCGAGATTGCTTATTCGTAAGTATTTACTGGGGTTATTTCGATCATCCATGTCCATGTTTTATAAAA
Source organism: Viscum album (assembly GCA_963277665.1). Classification (NCBI taxonomy): domain Eukaryota; kingdom Viridiplantae; phylum Streptophyta; class Magnoliopsida; order Santalales; family Viscaceae; genus Viscum; species Viscum album. The sequence continues at coordinate 34,704,273 of OY728159.1, forward strand.
TTGTTTTTATGTATGTTTAATGTCATTTTTACCCATTTTTTTATTTTACTACATGGTATGTATGGAATCTTTCTTTGGTTTACTTTACGAAGTACTTTTTTGACTTTTCCGGCAAAAGTATGAGAAGAATGTTTTTATGAACTTATACGGAACGGACAGATTTTTACTATTTTATAAAGCCTTATTTTCCTGAAGCATACACCAAAATATTTCATGACTATTTTCAATTAAATCTCTTTCTTTTAAAATTGCATGACAATTTGTGAAAAGAACATGATTTTGAATAAGAATGTATATTTTCCTCAAGAATTTATTTCAAGTGTTTTATCAAAACCATTTTTCATCTAAGATGACATTATTTCAAATGTTTATGTTTCAAGTATCATGTCTCTATGATTTACATGGTTTCACTTTCCTTATTATGAAATTATATCCATTTCTTTTATATGGATTATGTGATGAAGGGATGCTTTTTATGAAACCCATTTTATTCTTTTGGTTATGATGAATGATTTATGTTTATGTTGTGGCACAAGTAAGAATGATTTCATTAAGAGATGGGTGGGACCTATATCTCCCTCCAATGCATTGGGTAAAGATTTTATATCTCATGACATAGACATGACTGGAACAGTAAGTTAATCCGGTTCAGTGTTACAGGATTGAAACGAGGAGTGAACTCGATTCAGAATGGGACTCTGTCCACTAAGATGGTCTTGACAGCAATGTCGTGGCTACTATGGAAATCATTACATGTGCTTAATGGATGCCAAAATTACATGTTTTATTCCCATGATATTTTATAATGGTTTATGTTCCATTATGATCTATGCCTTATGTAATTCAATGTTTTATGTCGTTGCTCAAGATTTTAAATGTTTAAACATTATGTTCATGTTTTTAAGTTCCAATGTATATGGTATGTTTTATTTTATCCATGCTTACCCTTATTGAGCATTTGAGCTCACCGTTTTTATGTTTTATTTTCCCCCAGGATAAAAAGAAAGGTTTTAGGTCAGGAAACAAAAAGTGGAAGATCCTTATGGGAGATGTTGAAGATCTTTCACCACGATTAGAAGATTATGTTCCATGTTTCCAAAGACACTAAACTATTATGGTCCTTGTGTGTCTGTTTTTGTTATGTATTAAGTATTCCACAAAAGTAATGTAATGTCCATGTACATGAATCTTTGGGTCTCTACAGTTGGTATCAGAAGAAATGTTTAGTCAACCTTTGAAATCTAGGATGAAAAAACATTAGTGAGATCCCCAGAGATATTTCTAAGGAATGTATAGGGATGTACCTAAGGATAAGAATACATACAGGATATAGTCCTAGAACTATGGTAACGATCTTAGAATTTAACCTAAGATGTTAGATATTGAGGATAGTCCCCTTTTACAATTTTGTTTTCCCTAGCATGATTTTTGCCTCTCACACTATTCTTTTTGGGTTTTAGAAAAGGGATGGAAATAGGAAGATTCATGATAATGGAGGATATGATGGACAATGGAATGATTTTCTTCATGAGAAACCAAATGAAACGGGATCTGGAAGTCCAAACATCGTTATTATGCCTAATCAGTAATCTCATAATATGATCAATAATCTCAACTTTGGTAAGTTTGCCGACTTATATGATAAGAGAAAGATGGAGTTTCATGATGATCATAGAGGAAAGAAAGTTCAATTTCCCTCATGTAAATCATGTGGGAAGAGGCATCAGGGAAATTGTTTCAAAGGAACTGGAAGATTCTTTGGGTGTGGAAAAGAAGGACACAAAGCCAGTAAGTGCAAAAGAAAAGGTTCAGTTAACACCATGGAAAAGTATAATGGTATTGCTATGACATGAACAATGATTAGATGTTTTAAATGTGGAATGTACGGGCATTATGCAAACCAATGCCCTAATAAAAAATCTCATGATGAGAATCAGCATGGTCATATGGGTAGTATTTATGTGGATGATGATGAGGAGACTACAAATGATATATGAGTTGAAAGAAGTGTTGAAGCTCAGTCGGTTGTTTTAGAAGGTATTGGAATGATTTTAATTTTATTGAGATTTATGTTGTATAGTTAATGGTACTATGGAATAAAGAATCATCTAAGGATTGTTACACTATTGTTTTTCCTTAAAAGTATTTGAAAGTATATGTTGAATGGTACCTGTAACCATGGAATGTTACTCAGATATTTTTTTAAAGTAGATGATATGCGCATAATGATGGAATAATAAGATAATGAGAAGTTTGATTGTATTCATGATCTCATGATTGATATAAGGACTAAGTGATATCATGGTTTGAGTATATAGAATTTTGAGGATTTTGGTATGTGGAAAGTGTTAACTTTTAACTGCATTCAAGTTTTCACTAAGGTTCAATGGGTATTCATTTTTAAAGAGAATACTTGATTAAGGCCTTATAATGTTTGTAATGTGACCAACAAGACATATATTATGATATATGGGGATCAATGATGGTATTAACATGCTTCTTATATGAAATCTCTGCTAATAGTTTTCACTATAATATGAAAATGGACTGAAATATTATGGATAAGCCTAAAGATTGGAATGGATTATGTTGGACATAAGTTAGTATTGATTAAGGATAAATGTTTTTTCGATATTATTAATGGGATGTTATAGTAATGTAATTTTAGAAAAAGGACAACCTACAGGACGGGCGACGACCCATCACGTCGGACAAGGTTGTGGGAATCGAACCCACAACCGAAGTGCGACTGGCCTTTATCGCCTACCACAGGCCTATAGGAAGTCCCTGTTTAGTAGAAACTAGTTTTATTTTATTAAGCGGTATGATATATGAAGTATATGTTCATTTTTGGAACCATATACGATTAATCTAACCATAAGATGGACTTATAACTTTTTCTAACCTTTTGTTTGAATGATATGGAATGACCCATAATTCTATCACATGATCTGCTAACACATCGCGAATAACAAATTCAACTTCATTTCTTTGAGGGATGAAGTGGAAATTGTTCAATTCACGAACAACAGTGAGATTGTACCAAAATCATGCAAGTATTTCTTTTAATTCATCAACTTTAAGGAAATGATCTTGAAAACCAAAAATGTTGTCCTTGTTCCATTATATCTGATTAATCAGATGGTACCTTAGATCATCAAACATCAATAGATTTGTGATTGTTGGCTTTTTCATAGCCATGTTCTCTACCACTCTCCATCAGAACTTGTTGGTTAGATTTTTCTTCCATATCCATATTTTCACCTATGTTCTCCTACGTGGAAACCCATTGATGAGTTAATTTGGGTAACCGTTACATTTCATACATTAGTTTTTAAAGCCAAGTTTTGGTATTCCTTTTTACGATGTGGGTTTCTATTATACAAACTTTCGAGTAGTAAACCATTTATATCCCCGATGAATTTCGAGGGCGAAATTCATTTTAAGTGGGGTATAATGTAACACCCCAATATTTTATGGAAAATATTCTTTTAATTTCATTAATGTCTTGTGTTTTATGCTACACCAAGATTACCATGCACTATACACAACACCGTATTAGCTTGCAGTATACGCAACACTATTCTAGGATCGTGTTACACACAATTTTGATAATAGTTATTCTACGCAACATTGAGTACATATATATATATATATACAATGTATAAATTAAATATGGTTGGATTCAGTTATACAAAACAACGAAGGATTCTTTCACAACACGCAACCCTGACTTGGCTTGCATTACACGCAATCGCGACCTTCCTCGATAGCGTGTGTTGTACGCAATACCGGGTTTTACTAAATAATGATATATTTTTTTAATATTATTATGAACTAGATGCTATGAATATTATTAACTAAATTTTGAATTTTATAACATTATTATTCATCTTACACATTTTCTAGAACATGGTATAAGAACAAAATAAATTTTTCGTGTAAAATAAGTATTTTTCAAAAAATTCACTTTCACCACCTTTTGATGGCACACCCACATTAAATATAGATTTTTACATGTTTATAAGTTCAATTTGACAAAATAAAATTCTTCTTTGGAATCAAGAAATAAAAATTTACTTTGGATAAATTTTTTCGTATTATTCTGGTAAATTTCATATTTTGATGAATAGTAAAAACACGATATATTTTAATGAAAAACAACTTTTTTCATCGTAATAATTTATATGGTTAAATTATAATATTTAATGGTTTTAAATTATAAATAGAATAAATTATTACCATTTAATATAATGTATTTCATTAGCATTGATTTCACCTTGAATTCGTAGGTTAAATCAATTCAATCTTTTGCAATGTTTTAAAGAAAAACTCGTTTTCTTTCGACAACAAGATTAATTTTAATTTAATTTCTAAAACTTTTGTGTATTGAATTTTGAAAAATGGATTCCATATTTGGAATCAGTGAGTCCAAATTATGTTAATAAGCTACTTTTTATTTTTGGGCATTGTGAATAGTAACTACGGTAAATTTTATTTAACATAGTTAAAGGTAAATTGGGTAATTAAGGGTAAATATAAAATTATACAATTACCATAACAATTGGAAAAATCATATTTGATTACTAAAAGTCGACCCATATCACCTAAAAGTCAGATTAGATTCATTTAATGGACTTTGTTCCATGAAAATAATTTAATTATTATTAAAACCAAAAGAAAGTGATAACATGTAACTCTCTTAAATACTTTAAGTATAATAATTTTATGTTTGTGATAAACTTCATGAAACTTCAAAAATTTATATTATAAAGAAATATAAAAAAATTATCTACATCATGAGAATTTATTTAGAATTCTTTTGGATTAAATAATTATCATTAACTGTGAAACAATAGTGATGCAGAAATTATTTATCTATTGAAAAATCAAGAATATAGTTTTTATTAAACTAATATTCACCATAAAAGGAACAAAACCCTGAAAAAAACTTATTTTTAATGTAAATTAATACTATAATCATCCAATGGTCAAATATTTGACCATTTGGAGTCTTATACAAGCAATTATGACACTTGTATTATTTTATTTTAAATGATTCCAAAGTTGCCAACTTCATAAATTAATAAATATAACAATTTAACTATTATGATTTTAAGATGATAAATTATATTAATAGTACTATTGAAAAATTTAATAGATTTATATTCATCATTGGATTTTATTTTTAATTTTTATGCAACATATAAGTATATTATATATTTATACAAAAATGTTGTAGTATTTCTTTTATTAAGAGATAAACCAAATAAATGGTTTTAAAAATAATAAAATAAATATTATATGAACTATTTAATGTTCTCCACTAATTTTATAGATACATATGGCCTATTATGAATCTATTAAAGCTTTTATTTCGAACATATCTTCTATATATATTTTATTTAAATTCTAATAAATTAATAGTGTCAAAATTGACACTATTGTTATTTTATAAAAATAACATATTATAAAATTGCTTAAAAATCAAAAAAATAATTATAAATTTATTTTAATATTTATATGGTCTATAATGTCATAAAGTAAACAATTATGGAAAATTCACAACAAATAAGTAATTATTTGTTATAATTTAAAATTTAGAATTTTATTACCACAAATAAACTTAAATAGATTAAAGAAGGATAAATCAAAATGATAAGGTTTAAAATAAGATCCAAACATGTCTAAATTTGATTGGTTGATGCGATTAAAACCCTATCTCATCTAATCTTCGAATATGAGTCATTTTTTGGTGGTTTTTAAGTGGGGTTTGATTTATTATAAATTAATATTTTTAAGAATTCCAAAGGTGCCCCTCTCCTCCCTTATAAAAGGGCACCTCCTCTCTCTCCTCCTCAAACCAATTTGAGCCTTCAAGCTCAGAAAACCCCTGAAAAATTATCTTCTCCACTTCCCTAGAAACATCCTAGTGGTTTTGTTCTACTTTAAAGACCAATCATAGTGCCCTAGGAGGAGGTTTCAAAGAGGTGTATCGAAGAAGAGGTAATTTCTTCTCTCGATTACTTCAAGCTTCTTTCTTCTTCAAATTCTTCTTCTTTAATTGTTTCATTATAAAGTAACAACATCAGTATCAATAATATACTGATTTGTTATTATAAATATTAAACAACCCCATTTCATCTTCTATCCATCCTATGGAAAACAAAATCACCGCGCGTGCGTACGTACAGAATACCATCTCCACGCCGTGGTGTAATTTGTTTTTCCACCAACACTCTACATGGATGGGTATAATGGTGTAAAGAATAACTATACATAGTTATTATAACATCATACTGATTCTGATATATTGTATCATCCACTCCAATTCAATTCAATAATTATGGAAACGATATCATCGCTCGTACGTACGTACAGACTACCATCTCCACGACGCGATGAGATTCGTTCTCCATGTAAGCCATTCAAGAATGATTATAAAGTATATATAAGCAATAATAATGAAATATAAGACATTATAAATCCACTGTATTTATGTATATATGTATGTCATCTACTTATTTCCATTCAACTCAGTATGTAAATGAAAACAGCGTTCATGCGTACGTACGGCATACCGTCTCCATGAACGGTGTATTTCTTTCCATTTATCGATCTATTATAAATATGTATATTCTGAATATATTATATATAAATCATGTTTTATATTCTGGAATTATGTAATCGTGATCTAAGTAATCATATGAATAATTCCAAGTCATAACACGGACGACAAATGAAATGATTTTACCCAAAACACTCTTTAACATTGAATTTACAAAAGAACGGGTACTATAAAGTCATAAGTGAACCATATATGATATCATAACAATGAATATGATTATTTAATAAGTCAATGACATTATTTAAATCATTATATTGGAGGTTCGGATACATACAAAGCATATCAGACATAAGGTAAGGGATAATTTTGTAAATCTCATTTTTATCTGAGATTTATTATTAGTAAGTATTTACTGGAGTTATTTCGATCATCCAAGTCCATTTTTTATAAAAGTGTTTTTATGTAAGTTTAATGTCCTTTTTACCCATTTTTAAATTTAACTACATGGTATGTAAGGAATCTTTCTTTTGTTTAAGTTACGAGGTACTTTTTTTACTTTTCCGGCAAAAATACGAGAAGAATGTTTTTTATCTTATACGGCACGAACAGATTTTTACTGTTTTATGAAGCCTTATTTTCATGATGTTTCCTCCAGAATATTTCATGACTATTTTCAATAAAATATAATTCTTTTAAAATTGCATGAAATTTTGTGAAATGAAAATGATTTTGAAGAAGAAAGGAAATTTTCCTCAAGAATTCATTTCAAGTGTTTTATCAAAACCATTTTTCATCTCAGATGACATTATTTCAAATGTGTATATTTCAAGTATAATGTCTCTATGATTTACATGGTTTCACTTTCCTTATTATGAAATTATATCCATTTCTTTTATATTGATTATGTGATGATGGGATGATGTTTATCAAACCCATTTTATTCTTTTGGTTATGATGAATGATTTATGTTTATGTTGTGGCACAAGTAAGAATGATTTCATTAAGAGATGGGTGGTACCTATATCTCTCTCCAATGCATTGGGTAAAGATTTTATATCTCATGAGATAGACATGGCTGGAACGGTTAGTTAATCCAGTTCAGTGTTACAGGACTGAAACGAGGAGTGAAATCGATTTAGAATGGGACTTTGTCCACTAAGATGGTCTTGGCAGCAAAGCCTTGGCTACTATGGAAATCATTACATGTGCTTAATGGATGCCACAATTAAATGTTTTATTCACATGCTAATTTATCTTGGTTTATGTTCCATTATAATCTATGACTTCTGTACTTCCATGTTTTATGACGTTGCTCAAGATTTTAAATGTTTAAACATTATGTTCATGTTTTTAATTTCCAATGTATATGGTATGTTTTATTTTATACATGCTTACCCTTACTGAGCATTTGAGCTCACCCTTTTTATGTTTTATTTTCCCCCAGGATAAAACTAATGGTTTTATGTCAGGAAACAAAAATTGTAAGATCCTTATGGGAGATGTTCAAGATCATTCACCACGATTAGAAGATTACGTTCCATGCTTCCAAAGACACTAAACTATTAAGGTCCTTGTGTGTATGTTTTTGTTATGTATTAAGTATTCCGAAAAAGTAATGTAATGTCCATGTACGTCAAGATTTGGGTCTCTACAAGATATATTAGTTTAGTAGTATAGGAAACACTATATATATTCATAAGTCCTACATTACATCATAATGTAAAAAAAATACAACAACATCTTGTCATTATATCCCCTCATACTATCCCTACAGGTCATTCATAAATAACCTCTTCACACCCTGGGAAAATTAATACATTGAAATGGGTGAGCTCAGATGCTCAGTAAGGATAACAATATAGTAGAAGCATTCATAAATAATCATAAACATTTAAGGCAATTTATAAAAAACCAAAAGTCTTTTAAACATGAACTTCAGCATAATATGGAAAAGATAAAATGAAATAATGTCATTTACTTATTCACATAGATATTATACTAGTTAAATAACCACATTCATAATAATGGAATGCATAATGCGAAACTATCATAACCACATACTCAAGTCCTCGTGCCAAGACTACAAATAAGATTTTGTCAAGGCTTTGTTCCAAGACACTAGTTTTTCTAATGAGAGCTGTCGATGCATTGAGGAGCTATAGCGGGCTCCAACCGCCACTTACAGAGTCCAATTCATTCCTCATAAGAAATTTTTGGAACATAACATAAACATTCATATTAAAACTAGCATACGAAATGTCAATACTTTAACCACAAACCATGAATGGTATAAAAATAGCACATCCACAGACAAAGATAACTCATTTGATATAATATGGTAGATTATATTGTATCAGATTAACCTCAATTGAGAATAATGATTGATATTGATATAGATTAAAATAATCATCAAACTATTGAGAGAAATATCTCCCTTTTTTTGAAAACATTTAAAAGTCACACTATTTTTCAAGAAGCCATTTCAAATATATTTTTGAATCAATGTTTCCCATAACACATTGAAAATTTTAAAAGGCATTTTGATTTGAAAACGTTAACTTCCAAAGAAATAAATCATTAAAACCATTTTTAAAACGTGGACATTAATGAGAAATATTTAGATTAATAAATCCTTAAAACAATTTAAAATGATATTTTAGTTAGAGTTACTAACCAAAAGAGGGACACTTGAATACAAATATGTTAGGTAATAAAAACATTGTAATATCATGATAATAAAGGGATTCATGATAAACTATGTCAATGTACATTATATACACCATATAAAAGTGATTTTGTGTATAACAACAAAGGAGTCTCAATAGAATATAAATTGAGATGAAATCTCTCACAAAGGACATATCCTTAGGTTAAGGATAAATCAACGAAATAATTATGTGTGAAAAATATAAATACACTCAATAAGATTGGATATTCAGTGTAAAACAATCAAAGTAAATTCACAAATATTCTGGTAAAAACAACACCAATGAATTGGATGTTAAACTCAACAAATGGAGATTGAGTAAATATTACTCTAATCAAGTTCATACCGATGACATGAGAATTTATCAATGGAGTTATTATGTGTATCAAAAGTATATACACTAAAAGGGGTGTGTAAATGATTACATAAGCAAATTAATAGTGATTCCACACATAATCTTGGAGTAAAATAAAAAATGAAGTATGCGTAGAGTCAAATGAGTGGAAATTGAAATTTTCAAATTCCCTTATTGATTTTGTAACTTCCAAAAAATATACCCATAAAAGAAAGATCATAAAATTATGCTTTATATATACATGAATTTAAGTATATTACACAATGAATACAAACATGGTCAGTACACACACCACATGTAATAAATAAGTGGTGACCAATGGAAATCTCACGGAATTAAAAGTGAGATAAGAAACCCCTTACATTGTACTTTTTACATGGTTGAGGGTAGTTTATCCTCTTTAATGTTGGTGAAATAATTGTTATTGAATTATAAAATAATCATATACATTAATATGATATAATATATGATCTTTTAACATTTATATGTTAATAATATCTTTGTATTATTGTCATTTCAGGTGTTAACTTGCTTTCTTTATTTTATTTGTTTTGTTACATAAGTAGTTTTTTATGGATAGGTTGTATATTATTCATATAAAAAATTATATAAAGTCCTTAAGAATTATTTTTAATCATAAAATGAGAATTATTCTTGTATGAATATGATGGGGAATGAATCTCATCGCGTTCGTGGAGACAGTAGTTCGTACGTACGCACATGCGATAATAAATTTTTTTATATTATAATCGTATATAATTGTATGTTATATCATATATACAGAAAAATTATCATGTTATACATATTATCTACATGAATTAGACATCATTATTATACCCATCAAAATAATAAAGTATTGAATAACAATTACACCACGACGTGGAGATGGTAGGCCATACATACGCACGTATGGTGACATGTCATTCAAAGGATGGATATAATATTGAATATGGTTGTACCATATTTATAATAATATCATAGTACATAAAATATACTGGAGGTATTATTTTATAATGGATATATCAAAGAATGAAGAAGTTGAGGAAGAAAGGAACTTGAAAGAGGGTTGTGAAAACAGTACCTCTTCTTCGGGTTCTTCGTTTTGATTTGATCAAAAGGGCTCCTTAGGATGGATTTATGATCAAACTAAGGCCTCTAGGATGATGTTATGTATTTTTAGAGAATATTTGGGCCGGGGTTTTCCGGGCGAAATGTTTTTAAAGATGTAAATTAGAGAGAAGGGGGAGTAATGTTTTATAAGATGGGTGAGGGGCACCTTTGGAAAAGCAAGAAATATTATTTTATAATAAATTCATATTCGGTTTCTAATGGCTCAAAAGGGGATTATTTAAATTTTATGGTATATTTGGGTATAAATCCTTTCATCCAACATATTTTAGAAAGTTTTTGGTCACTATATTAACCTTATAATTTATATTTAACTATTAGTTAAATAGTATGACATTTACCATGTCTCTTAGTAATTTTATATTATATAGTTAATAAACATACTATATACCTCTGAGAGACCCTCAAGTGGTCCATTAATGATAAAACTATCATTATATAAGACTTTTGGCCGAACCATAGATTTTTTGGAATATAATATCAATTAATAATATAATATCTGTTTTAAAAACTCTTTTATGTCAATATTGACACTATTGGGTATTTTGTTTTTGATAATTTCATAACAGCATTATTACGTTAAAAAAATTATATAACCAATCCTAATAGGTAATATTAACATAGAAAATTAGTGTAATTAATAAAAAGTCTCAAATTACAATTAATTTTATATTTATAATATCAATTATTTTAATATTTCATAAATTGGGTAATTACTACATCACCATTGTGTCATAAATAAATTAAATTATTTAATGTCTAAAAATTATAATTAAACTACCTTTATATAGGAAATAGTTTTATATTTTTAATTAATATTTATAATTTATTTTATTTTATGTATAACTATATATTAAAAATTATTTAGTTATTAAGCTTTGATTTTATCTCTTTTAACTCTTCTTTGAATAAAATAATAATAAATGTCCTAATCTAATCCAAGTGGACCTAAATGATAATATTTTATTCCTATGCTTGTTTTTGGTTGAGATAAAATGGTAAAATAGAATTAGGACATGTGTTAGGGTAATATTAATATCATTTTTACCCTTTATTTCCCTATTTACTTTTAATAGTGGTAAATAAAAGTAAAAAATTTCTATTCACAAAAAATATTTTAATCTCATTGAACCAAATTTTACTCCATGATATTAATCATGTCTCTCTAATTTTTGAAATTACACACATAGAAGCGGTAAAATTACGTTTTACGTGAATTTCCAAATTCTCATAGGAGGTGGGAAAAAGCTGGTGAAAAGTTCAATAAATTTTTTATATATCTAAAATTATTCTAAACAAACTCCAACAAATTACATTATACATATATAGGTATTATGTATATATTTTGACCATAATTATATTTAAATAAATTAAATATTATTAAAATAAAAATTTTGTTTTAAACTATAACTCGGTTTTTTTCACTATTCATCAAAAATTGAATGTTTTCAGAAAAATCCCAAAAATTCAACCTATGAAAATTTTGATATTCATTATCCTAAAATGAAGTCCATTTTGAATGATAAAATTTATAAAATTTCAAAAAGTGGTTATTACTATTCATAACGGCTAGATTGATTGGTTGGGTGTGGGTTAGAAATCAAAGTTGCGTACAACACACACTATTGTATTATTCAAAGAGAAGAGTACTGTGGAAGCATGGGGTGTTAAAACTGTTTATTATGGTGGTTCAATTTATTTGACAATAATTTTCCCTAGGTCACCATTTTTGTGCTTACATGAACTCCTAACAACCCTGACATCCATAATTGGGTAGAGAACCTATTTCAAATGGTTGATGGTTTTTTGGGGTTTTAGACCCAATGTCACATAAAAGCTCATGATTCATAAGGGGATGTGTGGTTGGGATTATCACAAATTTTGTTGGGGGCCATCGCACACTCAAGGACCCTCTTATTGATTTCATTTATGTTCGTGAACCTCTTTAAAATCCTGATATGGGATCAGTTACCTTAAAAAATGATTATAGGTCAACCCTATTCCACAATCCTGATATGGAATCAGTTTATCCCATAGAATGAATAGAGGGTAAATCCCATTTTTGTATGATGGAGAGTATTTAAGAAATCGATTTTTATATCTCTAGTGTTCTTCACACATTTTCCCTGATGGATGGATTTTATATGATGGATTAGTATTGCTGGGTAATTATAAATTTTATTCCATGTAGAAAGGAATTTAATATGTCAAAGAGAGGATTGAGAAATTTTGATACATACTATATATCCTATGTAATATAAAAAAAGAAAACTACGTAGTTCATTAAATGTAGTGTAGTTTAATTTCATATAGAAAGTACATATATGTGGTAACTTCAGAACCAAGAATTATGTTTGATCGCCGAGGAGGCATCCTATATATCATAATTATGGTAGTAATAATAGTTATCATTGTTCATTCAGACCCTCAGGACCGACCCTATGATGCATTCTGTTATATAGGGAAAATTATATCTTTCTACTCATTGGGGAATACACATATAGTTTTCCTTAGCTGGTGGAGATTCATGATGAAAATGATATCACTATTGCTACTCTATATCACCACATGATCTCTGCTCAGTATGATAAATAAGTGATAACAAATAACAGTTCTCACTACATATGGACATGAGTCTTATACACTAGGAAAACTATTGGGATGTTTAATAAGGAATTGAGATTGAACCTTGAGGAGAAATTCTACATATCCTAATTCTCTTAGGAATCTGAGTTATCATTGTTTAATTAGGCCCTTTGGACCAACCCTGTTGTAGATGACCATATATGGCTAAAATTATATCATGTCACTCATTGGGGATTACAAAATGTGGTTTTCTTTGATGGTGTAGATTCATGATGTAAATTATATGATCATTTGAACTCCATAATTCCACATGAGTGATGATCATTCTTGGCTGTAAGGGATAAAAAATAATTAGTTTAAATACATATGTGTTGAACTATCTGTGAGATGGTTATTTTAATAATCCCAAATCATTGTTTTATTTATTAAAATTTATGTCATTTGTTCAAATTGTTTTAAACATGTTTATATATGTTTAAATCATGTCCACATATGTTTATCTATGTTAATTTATGTTTTACAGATTGACCTGGAAGTATTCTGGACGGAACATACACTTTGTGAAAATTCCATGTTTTGGCTCACCGTTAGTTATTTTCCTAAGGCACCAATGATGAATGGTCGCACCGATGATGAACTGTGACACCGATGATGAACGATCGCAACAATGATGAATGGTCGCATAGATGATGAATAGTCACACTGATGATGAATTGTAGCACCGATGAACAACAGTCGCACCGATGATGAACGGTCACACTGATGAAGAACGATCGCACCGATGATGAACGGTCGCACCGATGTAGAACGGTCGCACCGATGATGAACGGTCGCACCAATAAGGAATGGTCGCACCGATGGAGAATGGTCTCACCGATACTGATGATCAAAGGACCTACCGATACCGATGATCTAAGGACCTACTGATACCGATGATCAAAGGACCTACCGATACTGATGATATAAGGACCTACCGATACCGATGATCAAAGGAGCTACTGATACCGATGATCATTACCTACCGAAACATATGCAGATTCAAAATGACTCACCGATCTCATGACTCACAGATAGTCATAAATTTTTTTGAATTTCTATTCCCTCATATTTAATTGAAATGTTCATATTTGATGTTTTTAATGCAATTAATCATATTTAATGTTACTTGTTGGAATGTTAGGTAATCATACCTCGTACCTATGAAAACGTAATCATTTATATTGCCGGAGCTCATGGAATATAAGTAAGATCAAGCTGTAGAAAAGATGAACACACAAGAAAGTGAGTAAAAGGAGGAATTCTTTCATGCACGCACATACATGAAAAAAAGAACACATGAAGAACTCTCATACTCTTCAAGACCAGAAATTCAAAGAAGAAGTGTAAGGGCTATAATGTTTACCCATACTCGAGCTGAACAGTTACACTGGAAGTGACAGAAGGTGAACCATGACACTCTGTGTTTCTACACAAAAACCAGATAAGGACACAGAAGAATTTCTACTAAATTGAAGGAGTCCAGAGCTGCATTGCTTATCACTAGAGCATTTTATAATCTCATATACTCTCTCTAAGAGATTCATTATTTACATTTCGAGTAGTGTGTATACTCTGTATATTTCGTACAGACATTGTCTCCTATGCTAAGATGGAGGATTTCGAAATCCTCATTCAAACTCTATAACTCCCTTGTTTCCCACTGTGGACCGTGGTAGAGGTCAAGTAAGACCCAAACATCCTGTGAGCTATTTTTGGGTTTCCCACATAGAATTCTGGTAGAGGTCTTTGTACCTGGATAGTTTTTACAATGTGGTTTACCCCGATCCAGGGTGTGGATCAAATTTATATAAATTGTTTGAGAGGACTATGTCTCAACTTGAGACTGGCCCTCTTGGTCTCATCTATTGTGCATCTTTGTTTAATTATAAAGTATTCTATATATTTTATATTCCACTACTAATTAATTTGAAATAGAATTTGTTTTAAATTAACATTGATAGTTAAATTAGCTAGTGTCTATAGTTTTTGTGAACCAGTAATTTAGTTTCAAAAGTTAATTTAATCTTTCAATTAAATTAAATACGACCTAATCAATTTTTGAGTAACTAATTGAAAAATTTCAATATGTATAAATTCACGAAATTTTTACTTTTTTTAAATAGAGGGATTTTAAGAGAAATATTTTTTAATAGAAATTTTTATTGGAACTCAATTCACCCTCCTCTTGAGTGTCCAATCTGAAAAACATTTAGTATCAAAGGTCTGTGTTTATTATCAATGTCCTCAAAACACTCTATTTTTCAACTGTGATTTTTGTTTCATCTTTAAAGATCATAAATTTATGTTAATTCTAAATTTTATCTCGTTAAATATATTTTCTAAAATGTATTTATGGACAATAGACTATAATGTGCTACTACCAATAGGCTACCTTTCTTTAATTGTACAAATTATGATCAGTGCAAGCTTAAAATGAAAATTCATTTGGAAAGTATGGGGTTTGATATCTGGACTGCTATAGAAACTCAATATAAGATTACAGAATCTGATAGAACCACCTGGGATAAAGCTACTAAGACTGCATACAATAATAACTATATTGTAATGAATTCTTTTTACTGTGATTTAGGAGATGAAGAATTCAAACGAATATCTTCTTGTAAAAATGCTTATGAAATTTGGGACACGTTGGCTATTTCCCATGAGTGTACAACCAATGTCAAAGAAATGAGACTGAACAACTATACTATTAAATATGATAATTTTAAAATGAAGGCTGATGAATCCATTTATGACATGTATCTCAGGTTCAATGATATTGTCAATACTATGATCTCACTTGGAAAAGAAGTTCCAACAAAGGAGAAAATCATGATAATACTAAGATGTCTGCCAGGCCGATAGAGAGGCACATCTGTTTCAATTAGAGAATCATGTGATAGTGGTGCTTTACCTATTAAGTAGATGATTGGTTAGTTAATGATGTATGATGAATTACTCAAGTAGAATAATGAGGAAGATTTAGAAGCCAAGAGAAAATCCATAGCATTTAAGTCTACTTCTTCAATGAGCATATACAAGTAGAAAACTCACATACCTACTTAAAGTTCAACAAGTGAATGTTCATAATCTGGTAGTGATGCTGAGATGGCTCAAATAGATAGGAGGTTTAAGAAATTATATAGGAAGAATAAATTCTTCATAAAATCAAACTACAAATGTAAATATGACAACAAAGGTCATTGGAGAAAGGATTGGAAGAAAACTGATAAAGTTGATGAGATTGTCTATTATGAGTGAAAAAGGAAAGGACATGTAAAAGCTGACTGTCCAAAATTGATGCTCAATAAGAAACATGAGTATAAAGACATCAAGTATAAAAATGCAATGAAATAAACTTTGAGTGCTTCCGAAGAAACTTAAAGTGATTCTGATTCTTATAAGGAAGAAGATTCTCATAAAGCTAACATGTGTTTTATTACAAACACATCTGAGGTAACACCTAACAATCCTATTTTAGATTCATACTATTCTGGAGTTGAATCTGATTCTGAATCAAAAAATATTTCTAGTGACGAATTACTTGAATACTGTAATATGCTAGATGAAACCTGTAATGATCTAAAGGAAATATATAACTCATTTAAGAAACATCATGCTCTATCTAGCACTGTTAAATCTACACGTGAGATTTAAAAGTAAAAGAATCCTCATTTACTGAAGGAAAACACTGAACTAAAATTGTCTAATGGGAAATTATGTAAGGACTTAGAAAAATTCACAAATGGAAATTATACGCTTACTCAAATGCTAGGAAAACAAGTGGAACAAAATTATACTACTGGTTTAGGCTGTCAGCCTAGAGAGAGGAAGTTTACTAAAACTAGATTTATTTCTCATTCTGAACAGAGTGGGACTAGTTCATGTTCTAGAAATTCATATTTTTCAACTAGTTACTCACATAGTTACAGATCAAATAAACTGTGTCCTTCAAAATATATTGATTCTGTAATTTATTTGAAACCCATAAGTCTAATTTCGGTACATAAATCTTTGCTTCCTAACCAATCTGGACCCAAGAAATCTGGGTACCATAATCATTTTCCATCTAAATCTGTTTTGTAGGGAACATGCTTAAAGAGTCCTCATAAGAAGATGGGGTACTTGGAAAGTGGATGTTAATGGCATATTACTGGGGACTACTCGTGCTTTAAGAGATTAATCAATGTTGATGGTGGCCACGCCACCATTGGTGATAATTATAAAGAAAAAATCACCGGCGTAGGCCATATTGGTAACACTAATTTAGTTATAATTTCTAAAGTTATAGTAATTGATGGACATAAATATAATCTTTTACATATTTCATAGTTATGTGATGACGGTTTTAATGTTAAATTTAAAAATTATTCTTGTAATGTTTTTTATTCTAAAAATGTTTAAGTATTTTCCACATTGAGAATTGAGAATTATTATGCTGTTGATTTGAATTCTTTAGCTAAACAAAATATTAATTGTTTAAATGATTTTCATAAATAATATTGGCTCTGAATAGAATATTAGGACAGTGCAACATTTATTCACTTAGAAAACAGACTAGGGATAAGTTAGTTAGAGACCTACCCAAACTTGAATTCCCATCAGACAAAGTTTGTAATCCCTACCAAAAGGGAAAAGCAACATAATGTTTCATTAAAGTCAAAGAAATAAGTTTCAACTTCTTAGCCTTTTGAGTTGGTTCACATGGACATGTTTGGACCTTCTAGAGTTTCTAGTTTCAATGGGAAGCACTATTTATATGTCCTAGTAGATGAATTTTTTATATTTACATTGGTATACTTATTAGCTCACAAAATTGAATCTTGTACTTACTTTATTTAATACTCCATGTCTGTAGGGAACCTTAGTGGACTTAAGATTTTGACCTTAAGAAGTGATCATGGATGTGAATTTGAAAATCATGAGTTTGAGTATTATTTATCACACAATGGCTATAGTCACAGCTTTTTTGAACCTAGGACACCTAAGAAGAATGGTGTAGTGGAAAGAAGAAATAGAACCCTTCAGGAAATTTCAAGAACTGTGCTCAATGAGTATAGCCTGCCTATTTATTTTTGGGATGAAGCTGTGAATACTGTGTGTTATATTATCAATAGAGTAATTATTAGACCTGTGCTAAAGAAGACCCCTTAAGAACTGTGAAACAATAGAAAACGCAAAGTTAGTTACTTCAAATTTTTTGGCTACAAAGTCATTATCCTCAATGCTAAGGATAATCTAGAAAAGATTTCTTCTAAGAGTGATGAAGGGATCTTTTTAGGATATTTAGTTACTAGCAAGGCCAATAGAGTTTTCAATAAGAGAACCAAGTGTGTGGAATAATCTGTTCACATCAAATTTGATGAAACTGGTCCACATGAACCTATACCATCTCTTGAAAATCTTGAAGGATAATTGACTGTTCTGAATCATAATGATATAATCAATGAACCTGTTGTAATGACAACCAGTTCTGGAAATATTTCAGAAACTGCTCCTAATGAACCGGAAACTAGAAAAGCACTGGAAATATCTAGTCCTATCATTACTAGATCAACTAGGATTCTAAAGAGTCATCCTTTAGATACTGTTGTTGGTTATATTGATAGAGGATCCCAGACTAGAGCTTCTCTCAGGAATTAGGTTAAATATAGAGTCTTTAATTCAGAGTTTGAACCTAAAAATATCAATAATGAAATCAATGATGAATTTTGGGTAATGGATATGTAAGAAGAGTTAAATAAATTTGAAAGAAACAATGTCTGGGAATTAGTAGAGAGACCTAAGGACACCTTGACCATAAGCACTAAATGGGTTTTTAGACATAAGGTTGATAAATCAGGAAATATAGTTAGAAACAAAGCTAGGTTAGTTTCACAAGGACATAATCAAGATGATGGAATAGACTATGAAGAATCTTTTGCACCTGTTTCTATATTAGAATCCATTAAGATCTTAGTTGCCTATGCAGCACATATGAAGTTCAAGTTATATCAAATGTATGTCAAAAGTGAATTTTTAAATGGGTTTATAAATGTAAATTTTTTCGTTGAACAACCACCAGGATTAAAAAACCCCCATTTTCAAAATCATGTTTTTAATATTTCTAAATCTTTATATGGGTTAAAACAAGCTCCAAGAGCTTGGTATGATAGACTTACAAATTTTCTTATTTCAAAAGGTTTTACTAAAGGAATAGATAATCCCAATATTTTTATTAAAATAATTTCAATAGACATTTTGATTGTCCAAATCTATGTTAATGATATTATTTTCGGATCTTCCAAACATTCTTTATTTACTGATTTTTCAATGATTATGAAAAATGAATTTGAAATGCGTTTAATGGGAGAACATAACTATTTTCTTGGATTTAAATTTTTTCAAAAGAATGATGGTATTATTATAAATAAAAGTAAATATACCGAGGTTATTTTAAAACGTTTTGGTTTGGATAGTAATAAGGGAACTGACACACCTATTAGTACCACCTATAATCTGGACGATGATGAAACTTGGAAACTAGTTGATCAAACCAATTATAGAGTCATGATTGGAAGCTTACATTACCTTACTACTAGTCAACTAGATATTTTTTCAGTATATGTATGTGTGGAAGATTTCAAGCTAATCCAAAAGAATCTCATTTAATTGCTGTTAAAATAATTTTTATGTATCTTAAACACACTATAAACATAGGTATGTTTTACCCGAAAGAACAATCATTAGAATTAATGAGTTATTCAGATGCTAACTTTGCTGGTTGCAAGTTGAAGAAAAAGAGAACATCCAGAACATGTCATTTTTTTGGGTAAGTCCTTAGTATCTTGGTGTAGTAAGAAGTAGAATTCTGTAGCTTTGTCTACTTCAGAAGCAGAATACATTGCTACCGGTAGTTGTTGTGCACAAATTATGTGGATGAAACACACTCTTTTGGAATATGGATATGATTTTAAGCATGTTTCAATTAATTGAGATAACACTAGTGCAACTAGTATTTCTATGAATTATGTGTCTCACTCTAAGAAAAAACACATTGATGTCAGACATCACTTCATGAGAGATCATTATCAAAAGGTCGATATTACTCTATAATTTATATACTCTAAACACCAGTTAGCTGAAATTTTCACTAAGACAATAAGTTCTGTAAGGTTAGACATTATCAAATAAGAGTTGTGTATGAAAGATCTATGAAACCAATCTGTGAAACCGATCTGTGAAACCGCTCTGTGAAACCGATCTGTGAAACTGATCTGTGAAACCGATCTGTGAAGTCGATCTGTGAAACCGATCTATGCTACCAATTGAGTAGTATAGTTAGTTAAACTATTAGTGTTTATCAAAATGACGTTATTTTACTAAATCATTAATTTTTTTATTAATATCATAACCCTAAATGATAAAAATAATTACCCTTGACTATTTCTAAATGACTGTTGACCGTCCATCTCCCACCGAACTCTCTCTTCGTTTTTGAATCCCGAACCTTTTGACCCTTTACAAACTCACAATCCTATCGAACCTCCAAATGAACAAACATGAGTGAAAATTAAATGAATTAGAAGGTTCAGATCCTGTAAAAAGTGCTCGCGTATAATTTAGCAGTACGACATAAAGATCAGTAAACCCGTAGCTGGATGAACGGGTAGATACTACAGAAAAGGATGTTTGTTCGGAATGGGTATTATCCAGCTATTCTGCTCTGTTAAAAGTGTTGGAAATGCAAGGTTCGAAAAACTGGTTCTGCAATAATGACCGAGTCTATTACCTGAAGTTGGTTCATGAGTTTTATTTAAACTTAAGTACAGTGTTGGATGGAGTAGAAGCTGCGAGACTGTCTTCAACAGATAAAGGGAAAAAGATTACTTTTTCACCGAAGAAGTGGGCTAAATGTTTGGGAGTTCCTCACAATGGAAGATACGAGGATTATACTGGTAATATCCCTCCTAAAACTGATTACTTTTCATATGAGATAGCTCTAGAAATTTTGACTTGTATGTCTAAATCAAGGAGAATATCTGCTGTAGAATTTGATGGTGAGAGAAGAATTTTGTTTAAATGTATTCAGCACCAAGTCAGTCCAAGAAAAGGGGACATTGCTTCAGTAAAGTATATTGAGGCTTTTCTATTATTCCTTTTGTTGAATGGTGAAAAGGTAAACATGTTTAGATATTTTGCTGAGCATATTTCTGAGATGATAAATCCATCAAATAAATCTACAAATTTGTTTTATTTTAAGAAAAGCACGGCTATGCTGAAATTCCTGGGCTCTATTGACGATGGAGATGAGTGCATCTCATCCAGTAGCTTCTGTATTTACAAGGATATCTATAAGAGGATGAAAATCAACTGGAACACATGGAAGAAAGTTTGGGTTTCTGATGATGAGAAGTTTTATGACTCCTTCAATCCTACTGATCATCCTTTGAGACCAAAGGGGGTGAGAGATCCCAGTTTAAAACCTGATGAAGAAGTGGTTTATTCTGATGAAGAAGAAGAAGCAGAAGTTCCTAAGGAAAATGGTGATTCTAGTATGAAGGGAATAGAGGATGCTGAATCTAAAGCTAAAAAGGAGGCTGAATCATCTCCTGATGAGAGGAGTGATCCTGATACAGTTAGCCCAAATAATAGAAAAATGGAATTTGGACCAGCTATTACACCTCTCAACTTACCAGAGATTAAACATCTTTAAAGTGATGATGAATAAAAAGGTGAGACTAAAGAATCAAACCCTGAGAAGTATGAATCCATTAGTAAAAATAGTTCATGTGAGAAATTAGTTAATAATGATGATGATGAAGGCAATGATGGTGATGTGGATGATAGTGATGCTGATGGTGATAGTGGTGGTAGTAGCAGTGATGGTGATAGTGGTGATGATAATGATGATGATGCTTCACCTATATAAGGTCAGAATGTGAACCAAGATGATCCTAAACCCCAACCAAAGGAGCATGAAAATGTCCCTAAGGCTGAGAGGACATAACAGTTGAAGACTGATGTGGATGAAGAAGTCCATCCTGAAAATTCTGGAAGAGCTCAGTTTGTGAAACCCCCATATCCTTTATGTAAAGCTGTATGGGAAGAACACCCAGTTCTTGCTGTTATGGGTTTAGATTATCCAGAAGAAGAATTAGAAGTGGATCTTATAGGAGTAAGTGATTAAGTTAAGGCTCAATTAGTTGCTGAGTTTATGCAAAGAGTAGAATCCATACCGGATTTTTCAGTGCCTCAAGATAGACCTGGTCCTATAGTTTCTCAATCTGATTTTGACAGATTTATTGTTGAGTTTATTCAAAACGTTAGAGAGATTAAGAAATATGAGTTATCCCATGTTCATACATTTACTCCTATATCTTTATCTGAAGCTGGTATGGATGATTTGGCTCAAAGAGTGGTAAACCTTATCAATCTATACTGGTGCAATACCAGTGAATTGATTGGCAGGAACATTACCACATTGAATCAAACACTCTCTAACATAGGCAGTAATTTGGTTTCGTTGTCATATGAGTTTAGAGAAACCATCTCTGGCATAATGGGAGTGCTATGAAATCTGATAGAACATCTGAAAAAGGCAGACATGAGAAAGTTGAAAGATAAGATCACCCAAGTCATTGCTCAGGCTAGTTCTTCAAAGGTGACCAAGAATACTAGTCATAAGATTAATGCTTTAAAGGATGTTATTAAGGAAGAGTTGGCAGCTCTTGGAAAATATTTGGATTTAGATTCTTTGAAAAAGATTAAAGGGCACAATGATCATATAGAAAAAATGGTGAAGTTGTATTCAGTCGATGCTACCAAGGCTCTGAAAGAAATTAAAGACAAAGTGGATCATTACTTCTCTAGGATTTATACCAAGCATTGGTTGAACCATCAGTTCAAGGTTTGGGCTGAAAATTTGAGGTCTCCTCTAATTACTCAGGATTTCAAGGTTCATGTTTAGTAGCTGAAGGATTTTACCCCTTCTTTGGAATGTTTCATGTAGAACAAGGATGACTTTGAAAAGGCTTTGATGTACGGTGGAGAAGTAATTCAAGATTTTATCAATCTGCTCAAACCTTACCTTATTGTGCAAGAAAAGGACATTGTTTTTCCTACTGCAGAGCCTCTTAATCCATCGGATTTTTCCCCTGGTCAGTTATCTGTCTCTCAAGATCTATCAAATATTCGGCCAGTCATTCAACAACAACCATCAGAAAGATCTGCTGCTCCTCATCAAGTGACTTTGGAACCCACTCTTCATCCTTCCAGAGCTTTCCTGCCTCCTCTCTCCATCCGACTAGACCTACCCTCTATGAATCCTCCTTTTGGACCCTCTATTCCTCCCACTTCCAAAGGCAAATCTCTATTTCACCCACAGAAATAGATGTGTCTGTCCATTTTTTATAGGGTGTCTGTTTCTTGTCATTACAACTTTGTTTCTGGTTTTTGTACTCTTTTTAAAATATTATTTCAGTGACCTATTCTTCTTGCTTCTCTTCCCTCTCTTTTCTTTTTGGTAATCCCAAAGGTGGAGAAATTCTAAATATGCATATTGGGTCACCTGAACATTGCATCACTATTTACTAACATGCATGCTTATACACAGGGAGAGCAATGCTGACTATTTATATAAATGGGAGCAATAATGAAAGGGAGAGAATGAATCGTACAATCTTATTTATATTATATTGGAGAATGAGATAATGGGAGCATACTGAATGAAAAACTATCTTCTCTATTCATATATTCCATTGATTTGTGATTATTAAAAAGGGGGATATTGTTGAACTCTCTGTTAGACGGTTATTTTAATAATCCAAAATCATGGTTTTATTTATGATAATTTATTTTATTGTTAAAATTGTTCTAAATGTGTTTATATATGTTTTAATCATGTCCAAATAAGTTTATCTATGTTAATTTATGTTTTACTGATTGACCAGGAAGTATTCTGGACTAAACAGACACTTTGTGAAAATTCCATGTTTTGACTCACCGTTAGTTATTTTCCTGAGGCAACGATGATGAATGGTCGCACCGATGAAGAACAATCGCACCGGTGATAAACGGTCACACCGATGAAGAACGGTTGCACTGATGATGAATGGTCGCACCGATGATTAATGGTTGCATCGATGATGAACAGTCACACCGATGAAGAATGGTCACACCAATGATGAACGGTCGCACCGATGAAGAACGGTTTCACCAATTATGAATGGTCGCACTGATGAAGAATGGTCTCACCGATGTTGAACGGTCGCACCGATGATGAACGGTCACACCAATGGAGAATGGTCTTACCGATAACGATGATCGATGTACCTACTGATACCGATGATCTAAGGACCTACCGATACCGATGATCACAGGACCTACCGATACTGATGATCAAAGGACCTACTGATACTGATGAACTATGGACCTACCGATACCGAGGATCTAAGGTCCTACCGATACCGATGATTTAAGGACCTATCGATTCAGATGATCAAAGAAGATACTGATACCGATGATCATGACCTACCGAAATCTATGCAGATTCAAAATAACTCACCAATCTCATGACTCACCGATAGTCATAAAATCTGTTTGAATATCTATTAACTCATCTTTAATTACAACAGTCATATTTGATGTTTTTAATGCAATTAATGATGTTTAATGTTAGTTGTATGCATGTTTGGTAACCGTACCTCATACCTATGAAAAGGTAATCATTCCTATTGCCGGAGCTTGGGGAAAATAAGGAAGATCGAGCTGCAGTAAAGAAGAACAAACAATAATGAGAGGGAAAATGGGGAATTCTTCCATGCACGCACATACATGAAAAGAAGAACACATGAAGAACTCTTATACTCTTCTAGACAAGAAATTCAAAGAATAAGTGAAAGGGTTGTAACATTTCCTCATACTCGAGCTTAACACTTACACTGGAAGTGACAGAAGGAGAACCACGACACTCTGTGTTTCTACACAAAAACCAGATAAGGACTCAGAAGCATTTCTACTAAATCAAAGGATTCCAAAGCTTCACTGCTTATCACTAGAGCATTCTAAATTTTCATATACTCTCTCTAAGTGATTCATTATTTAAATTTCTAGTAATGTGTATAGTCATTATATTTCTTACACACACTTTCTCATATGATAAGCTGAAGGATTTATAAATTCTCATTAAAACTCTATTACTCCCTTGTTTCCCACCGTGGACAGTGGTAGAGGTCAACTAAGACCTGGATAACCTGTGATCTGTTGTTGGTTTTCCCATTTAGAACTGTGGTAGAGGTCTTTTTACCTAGATAGTGTTTTCACTATTGTTTACCCCGATCCAGGGTGTGGATTAAATTTATATAAATTTTTTGAGAGGACTAAGTCTCAGCTTGAGACTGAAACTCTTGGTCACATCTATTGTGCATCTTTGTTTAGGTCTAAATTATTCTATATATTTTATATTCTGCTTCTAATTACTTTGAAATACAATTTGTTTTCATGTTATTTTGATCGTTAAATTAAATAGTTTTTATACTTATTGTGAATTAGTAAGTTAGTTTCAAAAGATAATTTAATTTCTTATTAAATGAGCTGAGACCTAATCAATCATTGAGATACTAACTGATGTTTTACAATCTGTATAAATTCACTACAGTTTAACTTTTTTTAAATTGGGGGATTTTAAGAGAATTTTTTAATAGAAATTATTATTGGAAGTCAATTCACCCCCCTCTTGAGTGTCTACTCTGACCAGCAATATGAAGGTGGGACTTATGAATTGACACAACCCATGGGGGTTTTAATATAGATCTTCAGCCTTAAGAAGGTGTTCTACATGTCTTTAATATACTGTGAATTAGAGTCTTCATAGTTCAATGATTTCTCATTCCACTAATTGATGAGGTATAATGATCATCCCATGGGAAATATTGGATCTCAATCGATGAAATTTAAGCTACATGGAACGATATACAGTAAACTGGAAGCATATTTGGGCTTGGGCCATTTGACGGAATCATACATCACTTGGTTAGAGTATGAATCAGATTCATTGAAGTTCAGTTGATTAAGGCTTAAACAATGAGGTTTCCCTTGTATACACTGAAATTTTCATTTACTTTATAAGGGATTATGATAAAAATAATATTATCATTTAAAATCCATAATCTAATGGGATCTATGCTTAGTTTGAGAAACTATTAGTGATAAATAATCAGTCTCATTTCTTATTGATGTGAGAATTATGCATTGGACAACCCTTCATATTTTTATCATGGAGTGTGGGTATTAATAAGGAGTGATACATATCCGGATTATATAATTCATCATAACAACTATATTTTAATTAATCTAAATGTTATACAATATGATTTCCCCTTATGGAGTCTGGATAAGGATATCATGTCCTGGGATGCCCACATGACCGGGTTTTCCTGTTTTCCTGAAATTGTGTTGGTTGTCTTCTTAACATACCTAGATTTTCTACTTGACGTGTTATAGGGTTCCATACAAACATTTCCAAAGATAATAACATGATCGAATCAAATTTTAAAATTTCATCCACATAATATGGACATAATTGTTTGGAGACATCACATGGTCAAGGCTGACACGTCTTGAGAACATAAAGATGTCTGGATGACCTGTCTTTGTATCCATTACTTGATCTCGACTGACATGTTTATTGGGAATCGTATGATATATATTACTGCACTGTTGTCATCATGAATGTGATATTACATTATTATAGTGGGTCAAAAGATTCACTATGACCTATATTGAGGGTTATTAATGATATAGGATGACATGAATGAAAAATGCATCAAAAGCATGCTCACATGTTCTGGGATGTTGTGAGAGCTGGATTGTGTGACCAGAGGGAATCACATGAGCTAGTTGACATACCCTAGTGGCACTTCAATACTTATATATACTATATTGGATCCTTCATATGAGTTTTTTGACACATATAAGGGACACCACAATGTTTGGATGGGGAGCCCGAAGGATTTCGTAAGGCATGGGTGGCATGCCCAGGGGGTGCCTTGTGACTTTCATGGACATGTACAAATGATTTTTCCTGATCTAAATATTATTCCAAATGAGCATAGAAATGTATTGGTGACATTTTTTATTCCATTACATTGCCTGTGTGTTTTAATCAAAGCATAATATGATCAATGTATTTGTTCTTCACATAAGCCTCCTATATTTTTAGTCTTCTTTTTAACCTTTTAATGAAAATTTCATGATATTTTATCATTTTTTACTTATTTAAATATTCTTGTTACCTTTTATATATGAAACATGATAATTGAATGTCTCTCTAGAAGTCATTCATGTGATCAATGAGTGCTCATAAAAAGTTCATATATTTACTGCATGATTGCATTAGTTGTTCTATGGATCTTATCTGATGTAAAATGATTCTCGTGGCTAGATCATCAAAATTGAGAAATCCATTCTAATTTTTGGGAACAATGATGTGAGGTTCTAAGGAAATATATGTTAATTTTTCATGCCACGGGGGGATTTATATGCCTTGATCCCCAGTTTATTCACCTCTTTCCATGGTGTGAATCACATGTATCTAGGCGGGTGTCAGTGGTGGAATTTGATGTAATGAATTTTGTAGGGTCCTTTTATAGGTTATTATGGTGTTGTCTCATGATTTTCATTGACCGCTAGAACTTCTCATAAACGACCAAGTTATTGGATTATAATATGTTACTCGGATATTCCCAATTATGTGAACATTCCAGTGTTATTTTTTCTTTGTCAAGGGGATGTGTCCAAAGGCCTTTACAAGATGAGGGTTTCTATCAAATAGATATTTCACGATCCTTGATTCTATTTCCCGGATCATTAATGAGAAAATGACGGGTTCCTATGGGGATTTTTTTGATATATTTGTCATGATAAATGGATTTGTGAGACTATTCTGGTGAACCACCTGATTTTTTATGGCCACAAGTGTCTCCAATCATTTCCCTTCTTCATTTCCATTAATTATTTTATAGAGGATTGGGTAGTCGTGTGGTTGATTACGTATTGTCGACGACATTCACTACACCATTGGGTGATGCATCATGGGACAAATAAAATGAATAGTGGAGATGCACGTGCATTATCATGGTCAAACCTTTTTACTTCTCATTTGAGAAAATGGGGGAGCACATGACTAGTTGGATAAGTATGATACCTTTCACATGAAAAGGATAGAATTCTAGTGGGTTTTTTGGGATGAGTAAGTCATATCACATGGGCTACGAAAATGTATCACAATCCTAATGGGTGTTTCATTTTAGTTTTACATCCTCACGATTCTCATGCTTATGGATATTTTACACTTATTTTCCAAATATTTTTGGATGGTTTTTTAGGAATCTGTGGGTTGACATTTCATGGGACATGGGGAGATTATCTTACTACTTTTTCATAAACATAGATTGTTTGGGGAATATATATAATATTAGAAGTACAATAAAAAAGGGGATCCCTTAGATCATCATCAACCCATATGCTATGTGTGACCATCTACATGACCTTCCACTGGTCATGAGATCACACGTATCCGAGAGGTTCAAATGACCCAGGAGAAAATGGACACCTTTTTCTCCCATTTCATTTGTGAGGAAAATAATATTCCTATTTAGGTATTTCTTCCCATTTTTATTTTCAAATAATTTTTTGGTGGGTGTTAAAAAATCCCCCTTAGGAGCAATGTCCTTGGGGGAAAATGATCGGTTTTGAGGAAATTAAATTACCTCATGATCCTTGGGAGTTGTCCAAAATTAGTGTCTTGGGACATTTTTGGACATTCATGATATGTTTGTTATTCCATGTAATTCTCTATAAATAGGGGTGAAGAGTGTGGTTTATTCATCTGCTGACCCCCTTCTCCAAGCTCTTGGGACCTACTTCATGACATAACCTTGTTACAAGACCTTATCTTAAGGACCCTTCATGAGACATCTCCATTTTTTTCAACAGATCATCTTCACAAGACATGCTTTTCCCAGGTTCTCACATAATGAATCTATAAACTTATCTTTATTAATATTTGGATATTTGAACATGGGGATAAATAATCACCTTTGGGGTATTGGTGGATCTTTTGGCTAGATCACCTGATCCTTTGACTATGATGTGGCATGGGTGCCTTTTCAAGGTCACGTGATATCAAGCCTTTTAATGGTTCATGTGGTTACATGATGCCTTCTTGGTTTATGTGATCTTTGAGATCCTTATGATTAAGGTTATTCGTATATTCATTATGCAATCCATGAATCCCTTTTATTCCTCCATTGTTAATGAAGTAGATGTAATTATATTCATTTCCATTAACAAGATTTTATTTTCATCTTTTTGAAAGACGCCACATACATTTTTTCATATGGGTTATGTCTCTTTCCATACATCTTATACTATATCAAATCAAATGGCCATGATTTCTACAAACCATAGTTATGACCCTTGATACTATATGAAATTTGAATAGGGATTCTAAAACGAATTCTTCCCCATGAGATTTTGTATTATCCATTATCACACGAGATTCTTCAATATGGTTTTGGATTTTTGGATGGTGTTTTCATTCCTTCTTCAGATAAAGAAATGATGTCCTGCTGGGTTTCAACTTATCTTGATTATATTAAGATGACAGTTTCTGAGGATGGATGACTGGTCACATATCAATACTTGGTTTTTTATTACATGTTAAAAAACAATCCACTGGGTCCTGATAAGTGTGATCTCACTCACTAGCCAATTTTTTTGAGTTATTCGTCTATATTGGTCTCTTATTTGAATATCCTAGATGGTGTATGGAGTTGGAGATAAAATATTAGTCATGGTGGTAACTTTTCTAAGGATGTGGGTGGCCATTCTAGGTTAGGAAAAACAATTTACCATTTCCCCTAGTAATATGATGTCCATATATATGAAGCAATAAATATGTTCAAATTTAGTATATACCACTAACCTAATCTTTTATTGGAAAAGGTTAGACATTGGTGCCCTAGAACTAACTCATTTCATTTATCTTATGGTGATGTTGTAATCAAACTATGGGATATTTATCATCTGGCTGGGATACCCTCTCCTGGAGAGATGTACGATGATTTACTTTCTTCTTTGTGTGTATGGGATGGCCCTTTGCTGACTCCAGTATTGTCGAGGGGCATGGTCATTAGAATAAAGGATAAATTATGAAATAATATAACTATGATCTTTCTTTTCTCTATAAAAGTTTGGACTGAAATTTTCCATTACCACAATAGATCTAAGATGATTTCTATATGCCCCCCAATGGTGTCATTGTTAGTTGGTTCGTGACAATTCCAGTTCTTATTGGGAAATTTTGGATGCTAGGGATCATACCACATGGGGATATCAAGTGAATCTAAAGATCTATCCAAGCCTTATTCTAGAGGGATTGATTGACATGTTCTCGAACATGTTGTTTTTTACCATTAGGGATGCATGTATAGGAATCTATGTCAATACCCTAGTGATGGAATCATAGATAACATAGGCAAGATTCCTTACTCTTTGTGGGGCCAACCCTTGAAATCATTTACTAACTTTTGAGCCGTATTCATAAAGATAGAATCACATATAGTATAAGTGATCCTTAAATATTTTTATTTGGTTGTATAGGGTAGAATATCTATTTTTATGAATACTACTATGCCACCAGGATCCAAGATGCCATTTCTCATCATATGTTTTTTTACATATCTATGTTGGGGGCCATGCCATAGGGCCTGGACAAGGTTACTATTGCATTGAGTCAATCTAGTATCGTTTAATTCTGATCGTATCCAACACTTATTGGTCCAATCATTGATAATGGAAGTGTATCTATCAATTAAAGGTTGTAAAATATCTCACTTTTGGATGGGGATCCTGCATCCAGGATGGATGAGCTGATCATCTTCGATCCATATACACCTTATAGCATTGATATTAATTTTGGCATCTCCCAAAGTGTCTCCCCTATTCCTTCCATATTTGTGTTAGGAGGAGACATCTAAAAATCATATTCCATTCTTTGATTATTTTGGCATGTGAAGACATGAATATAAAGATCATCCATCTACATACCAATACACCTCAATATAGTTCCCATGATTATTCCCATACACATCTATAATCCAACAAGTGTTGTGTGTTATGCTGACTAATTTTCATGTGGAAAAATAATTTTCATCATTGATCCCTATGTCTTTGGAAATGATTGAGGTAATTCAAGACATGGTAAAAGGGTTTGATGAATCATCATCATCCTAGAAATGACCATTCAGATAGTGGGACAGAATCTGTTGATGAAATAATCCCTCTTTTATAGAAAATGTCTAATGCCTTTTTGAGGGAAGGAGATATGGATCATTCTATGTTGTTTCTTTTGTTTCTTAGTAGTCTTTTATAAGTTTTGGTGTGCCATCCTATTAGTCACTGAATCACATAAGCTTAGTATCTAATGTTGATGTAAATTCACACAATAATTATGAATACTCATCTAGAAATAACTCATTACCAAGAGGAACACCTTTATTAGTTATTTGATGACTTGGGAGAGGATAGATATGATCTACAACCACTGTAAAAATCATGAGACAAACTATACGAACTCTAAAATATCAATCCACTAATTGTAGGAGATTTCATGATCTTGAAGATGAGGATCACATTTTAGAATAAATGAGGGAGGCGTTAGAGCCATTGGAGTAGAGTATACTGTTTATATATAATTTGAATGATTAGATAGATGAATGCACCATGAATATATTGATTTATGAGGAAATTGCAGCTCACCTAAGCCCTGACCATTAATCATCATCATCCTCATTAACTACAGCTTCAGAAACAGTTTAGGATATAACTACATTAATCTGGACTCTCTATCTACGGGAATAAGCAGATGTGGCGGGGTGAAAAACAATTCAACATTCATTAAGAGCTTCTGACCGCACTCTTTCCCACAAACCTGAAAATCTAATAAAACGTATTATTGTTCGATCACGGACATGCATTGTAATTTTTTCAAATTCTTGGAGAGATTCAAGAATGTATAAATTCATTTTTCACATGTTACGAATGAGTTTTTTTTTAGAACCTTCTATATTGTTGTCCAATTTTATTTCATTCATAATGTGATTGAAATTTCACTGATATGATGTTTAGTGAATAATAAAAGATACCCATTATTTTCATAATATTATGAAATCATTAATTCTTGGATCTGAATATATAAATCATAACAGGTTCTCATTAAAAATTCTCATAAATTTCCACCAATATGAGACTCTTCATTTAAATTTCTATCTCAAATCTTCCTAGATCACCTGATTCATAGAAGAATATATTGGGTAGAATATACGTACCAGAGGGAGAGTACTCAATCCTTTTCCAAAGTGATAGGCTCCGAGAGCCTAGCCTAAATTTTTCCAAGGACAAATAGTGGGCCTTACATGATTTTCCATTCTTGTAGACTGAATCTCTACTGCTTCATATTTTGGGGTCATTTAGATCATAAGTTATATTATTATAGTTCATGTTATTTTAGCTTAGACCATTTATCTGTGTAGCATAGGGTCTTTTTGCTTAAACCTTATATCAGTGTAGTTTATGGAATTTTAGTTTAGAGCTTATATCACTGTATTTCAATGTACTTTATCTCAGACCATATAATGCAATGAAATTTAAAGTAATACTAATATGACATGACTAATGATCATGGAATATGATGTAGACATGCATGGACTGAATCAAATCACACTTGGACTTTAGGATATCCCATGGTGATTTCTAGGTGCATGGGGATTATATATTCTTTCCTAAAAGGATGAAGTGAATTTGTTTGTTATGTCAATGCCCTTATGCATCAACATAATATTCAAATAGAGGAGTCTCCACTCTTTTCCATGGTCCATCGATGACTTATGGTGGTAATATGGGTTGTGGGAGAAATACCAGCTAATATAGACCCACATGGACAGTTGGGATGCAAATAATGTCAATCAAAACCCAAAAGTTTGTGTTTGTGAATATGAAATGGGGAATACATGTCGAGGAAGACCCATAACACCCTGAGGTTCCAGGTTCCTTCATGGTGTTTCAAGGGATCATATGTATTGGATATCATTTCACAAAAAGAGGGTATTCCCATATTTAGAAGGAAAAATTTCTTATGTGTTGAACACATGTTCAATAAATGATAATCTATACTCCATTACGAGGGTGATGAAATATTCATTATGAATGAAATGGTGAGACTATGAGGATGGGTATGAATGAAAGCTATACATGAAGGGTTCTAGAACCATCGGTTAGTTAAAATCTTTATTTTGAAGTAATATCCCAATGCTGTGTTGTTTTGAATCATGAGGTGTGCGAAATTAAAGATTCAAGAGTGGAGTTCCACATTCTTTATTTAAGAAAGGGAACAAAACATGGTGATGTAACATTAAGGATGTCAAATACATATACATATTTTGTTATGGGTATTGTAAATCATGTTCCAAAATTCCCAGGTCTAGAGGATGATATTGGAAAACCATACTCTGAATTGACCAAAACACACCATGGTGCTGATTTCATCCACGATGACATTAGTGTTCATATGGACCAAAAATCCATTTTTACATAGAAATTAATTAGTTTGAAAAAAACGAGAACACATTCATGATATATATGCATAAATTAATATTAAAAAAAGGGTCCCTAAAACTAGGTATACATTTATATGGTCCATTGGTGTTTTACAGTGATTCAAGGCCCTCAAATCATGAATTATTATTTATTTAAATTCTAATACGAATGAAATTTTAGATAAACCTACAACTTGTGTCACGGAAAATAGAACATATTCTCATAGAGAGGAGATGTTAAAAACCATTTCTGTAACTTTTTATTAAACCAAGGGGTATATATGGAATAGTATTGATTTTAACAAGGATACAGAATAGGACCTATGAGATGTATGACTTAGTTAAGGTAAGTTTTTCAAAAATAACAAGATGAAAAAAATAGCGAGAAAAGAATTGACATATTTTCAAGACACCCTTTTCATGCTTTAAATATGACAAATTTTTTTCCATTTATGAAATGTTTTGGGTCTTATTATTAGTACCATTATAGAATAGATTCTATTGTCATATAGCTAGCTTATGGTCACAATGCGCGTTAACGTAATATAGTGGATGCTACAAAAGACCCCAATTTGGATACTTAAGGACAAGAGAACTCCAACATCCCTCTGAGATGGATAGGAAATTAAATCATTGATCATGTTTCTTTGGTTACTAGTAATGATATGGGACAATAAGACTATGGATGGCCCAGTACACCCTCTAGTGCTAAGTTCCTTCGAAGTGACATCTGGATCATAAGGATTTGAATGCCCTCCTAGTGAGGGAGGATTTTTTTGGATGGTAGGTTTGATCCCTTATGAATTGATATCATGGTCATTTTGATAGATCCATTTCCCTTTCTAAGTGCAATGAAGTTTCGTATATGACCAAACGGTCTCTAATAATGATGTGAAACTTTTGAATTCAGATTCTGAAAAGATTGTAGAAGCATCCCACACTCTTGGTGACCAGGTTAAGACAATTGTGTTCCATTGATAAGGGATGGTAATGGATGTTGGTCATCACAATTTATCATCATGTAGTGGGGATTTTTTGTCTCATTTTCATTTAACATCATGCGATAAATATGTTTTTGTTGTGAAGTGTTAAAGTCACCTGACTAAAATTTTTCCCTTTTAATTTAACGTCATTTAGAAAGGATGTTTGAACCAACATGAAAGCATGTGAATGATATATTACAAGAACAAATATTCTTTATTTTAATTTGACTCTTATATAGAAAATATGGCCTCGTATTGATCATACCCTTATGTATTTTGGGAGCATTATTTTTATTTGTGGTTTTAATTGGGCCCTAGATTAGGGATCAATGCATTAATTCATAATCTATAATGATTGGAATTTAAGCTATTGGTAGTTATTGAATTAGAAACACTATACATAGTTTTGAACCATACGTAGAGGTGGACATAGTTTTTATGGATTCTTGTTGTTGGGCCAATGGTTGGAGATCCGGGTCTCACTACTTATTCTATTATGAAAGAAATCAATCCACATGTTGTTTTGGATGAAAAATATTTTTTAACGTCATGAAGAAAGGGTGTAGGATTATTGGAAATAAAAGGGGCATTATAAATGGACCCAAGGCTAGAAATAAGGGAATGATTTTGCATACTCTGGTAATAGGAATCAAGCTACATGTAGTTATTGGATGAGAAAACATCTACACAGGTCTGACCCATATGCATATGTGGATATTGTTTCCATCGATTGTTGTAGTAAATTCCATGATTGGATATTCGAGCATCACTACAAATCCTATGAGGAAAAGAATTCGACCACACATATTTCTTGAAGAACCATATATTTTAACATCATGTGACATGGAAGTACGATTCCTAATGTGAAAAGTGTTATTTCTATTGGACCTATCGATGGGGATTGTGGAGTTACTAGGTATCCTATATTAATAGGAATCCAGACACACCTAGATCCTGATTGATTAAATCTCTATATTACTGTGATCCATATGCAGTGGTGTAAATTATTTTCATTGATTATTGTAGATGATCCCATGATTTGAGATCAGGGAATTGCTACATATACTATGATGATATGAATCAAGCCACATGCAGTTATTGAAGAACCATAGAGTTTAACATCATGTGGAAATAGTTTAGGATTCCCAATGTGAAATGGGATATTGTAGCTAGACCCATGGATGTTGATCTTGGAATAAGTAAGTATTATATTGTAACAATAATAAAGACACACATAGTTCATCATGAATGATATTTAGGCGCATGTTTGACCAATATATAGGGATGTGAAATTTTAAGCATGTCTTTGTTGGATGAATATATAATGATGAGGTGTCCCTATATATATCATTGAAATGAGAATCAATTTATGTATAGTTCTAGAAAACCCAAGATGTTTAATTTCATGGGGAAAGGTCATCAACAAGGAAGTTTAATTTCTTGTTGTATGGATGTAGGTGAATTAATGTGAACGACGTGGAATTTTGTGGATTTGTGTAGTTTAACATGTTGTAGTAAATAAATTATACAAACAGTTAAATTTAGTATGGTAATAACATTCTCCATATAGTTTAGAATCATGTGGTTAGGACCTAAATGTGTATTTTTACATTATATGACTAGGATTCCATTGTGTAATTTAGGGACATACAGTTGGGATAAATCAATACATCTTAATGCCATGTGGTTATGATTTTAAAAAACATTAATTTGGAAGGTTTTTATTCTAGACCATGATGTTTATGAATGTTATGAAATGAATTTATTTAGAAATATCTCATTAGTGTGTGTGTGAGACACACCCCATCCATTGTGGGCAATTAGTAGGCTTTACTTCTATAGACCTTGTGTATGATATACAAAACTTCCCTTTCGAGTTCTAGCTATGGGGACTTCGTACATGGTATCATTGGGGATCTTAGAGCCAAAATATGTTCTCCATGGTGGAATGAACCTAGGAAGAAATTATTTTTAACGGCCCATAATATTATATTCTTATGGACTTCAAGGTTGTTCATTGTACATAACTCGTTCTCTTCGAGCTAATCCATTTTATCCAACATCTTTTGTAGTTTCTTTTTAATTGAGATATGTCTGAAAATGACATTTTGGAGTCAAGGAATATTTACTTATATGGGTAATCCGACATCGGTTCCATACAACAATGTATATGTCTTTTCGTGTGTAGCAGTAAGCATGGTAGTAATTTTGGACCATAAAGCATATAATAGATTTTATTTCCGAGACTTATAATCCATGTTAATCTTATTTTATGTATATTTGAAATAACCTTGTTGAAGGATTTTATTTCTCCATTTTTCACTTCATGATAGTGAGATGTGTTATTAGACTCGATATTGTGCTTCTGGAATAGTTTCATGAACTCTGTATAATAGAAATTGGTGTCATTTTCCATCAATATTATTTAAAGGCAACTGAACCCAATGATAAAATAGAAAATATGGAATTTGGTGACTTTTGTCATCCCAGATTATTTTAGGGGTATATCCTCATCCCATTTGAAATGAAGTCAATAGAAACAAAGTCGTACTTGATCCACATAGATCTGGCTGGGGTATATGGCCCCACAATATCCATTCCCCAAACAGAAAATAGCATGGAATATTTATCTTTAAGTAGAAACTATAGGTGTTGATAGATGAATTTTTCTTGGATACATCATTCATTAAATTTCGTTGCGATTTACACACAATATTGTATCAGGGTTTTCCATAAGTATCCTAGCCTCTTGATTTTGCAGGGGAGCCTAGTCCTAGAGTGATGAGTTCCACAAGAGCCTGCATAGACTTATTACATGAAGGAATGAATCTCTCTTTCAGTTATGTATCTGGGGATTATTATATCAATTACTCTCTTGTAGATGGATTTTACAAATTTGTGTCATCAATTTTGGTAATGTTTGTTACATGGTGCTGAATCGATTCGCTTCGAGCATGGTCGTTTGAGAGATGTTTGTTTTGGAGATAACCGATTATGGGTTTCATCAATTTGGGATGGATATCAATTCTTTGTGCTCTAGTTTGATGTTTACCTGATTGATTTATTCTATGATGTAGATGGTGGTCAGTGATACCATTATTGATTGTGTGATATTGAATATTTCCTTTTCCCGATCAATGTTGTCCAAGACTGTGTCTGCAGTAGCCAATGTGTTGTCGTGAGAATTCTGTGATTAGGGAACACGAAGTAATGTGGTATCAAAATGTAATTATTCAATCATTCCCCTAACATAGACAGTGAAAGGGGACAAATATTATATTCTGATGACATATTCATCATTGATCTAATTTATCACAAGCTCTTAATCCCCTTTGATATTCAGGTATGCCATCAGTAGGTGTTGGGACATTCTAAGCTAGAGTTGAGGGATTGGTATTCTGCATCATTATTTGTGTTGTCTCAAGATAGTGAGGGGTAGGTAAAAAAAAATTTTTTGCTGAAACAAATAAAATCACTAAGTAACCCCAATTGAGATTAAAATTTTCCATCATTTTTTGGACATGAATTCAGATGGAATCATCAATATTCACCTTCCATGTCTGAGAACTACATGGGTATAGAAAAAATCCTCTTATGGAAGACCAATATCCATTTTTTGTAGTTTCTGGGTGGGATGTTCCATGAGGAAATCAAATATGGCTTACCCATTCACCTCATTCTTTGATATGTACCGGATGCCATATTATTAATGAATGACCACACATCGAGTTAAATTCCTAACCAACATGACATGTCTAGTATGTAATTCAGAGGATCAAAAAGAGAGACTATATGGAATTCATGGTGCTTCAAGTAATACATAATCATCATCCCTACAAGTTTGAGTGTGAGATAATTCTTGTCGACATCCATGTATTGGGTTTCAAATCCAAACATTTTTTTGATGAGTTAATAGATATTTTTTTCACTCCCTACGTCATTCTTATATGTTATAAGGGTCACAACTGAGCACTACATGGTGGCCACATATTAGTTGATCAACATTCCTTCCACAAGTGGCATGAGGACCGATGGGTGGAGTGGATATTGTTTGATACTGTTAAAGGTTTCATGACAGTCCCCCTCCTACTAGTAGGTGATTCCTTTATTCTTTATCTCGATGAAAGGGATATATTTTCAAACCATGTTAACTATAAAAATTAAAATGTAGGTGTGGTTCTGTTGGGTTCCCATTGGTTATATGAGATTTCTCTAAGTGGAATATCTAAAATAATACTACTCTTATATAGGTCTACCTTGAGGTTATGGCGCAAAACCACAAGGGCAAGGAAATTCCATTGTGTTACCCGGAATTTTCATTTTAGTTGTTTCATCCCTAGGATATGATGTTGTAGTTTGTATAATACTATATAAATATTCATGAAGCGATCACATCTCTTCCTGAATTTGACAACTAGGACATTGACATAAAATTCTATTATTAATTCAATGTAATACTTAAATATATAATGCATGGAATGTTGATTTATAGTGCTTATTTTATTTAAGCTGAAGGGAATTACTTCATTGTAAAAGATCCTCATATGTACTTTGAAGGTAGTGGATTATTTATCTTCAAGGGTTGTCATTAACTAATTGTACCCTGAAAACCAATCCATGATGGAAGGGTCTTGGAATCTAGTATTTTTATTGTTAAAAAATACCTTAGTCAATAATGTGAAGTTATACGTTGGGAAATATTGGTTAAGGTCTCTAAAATTGATGTAGATCGTAATTTCCCCATTCTTTTTGTTAACAGGCGTTGTTTTGGAATACCATTTTTAGTATTTCACTACTTGTAAAAAGTTGAATTTAGTCAATTTTTCAACTTCATCCTCTAAATTAGTGGCATGAGAGAGGTATATCCTCCTCGTTTCCTACATAAATCTTCAATGGTCATCTGGTAATCCTATATGGTGTTTATCAATATCTGGATTGAGTTTGGTTATTTCTATATATTTTTTAGAGACACACATATAAATATTAATTTAGAAATGCGATATAAGTATATTTCATTTCATGGGGAATCGTGTTACTAATCAATGTAAGTCATGGGTCTTATTATGTTCCTAAATTTACCAACCCATGCTCATCAATGGTGGTGAAGACACCTTCTGTGAATTTGGATGGGAATTCCGGAGTTCATCATCATTTCAATTTTCCTTAGAGTATATAGAGTGATTTCATAAGGATAAAATATTTGGAGGTATATGTGTCACTTTTGGGGTGTGAGAGTCCACATAAAGAGACATTATCATCCACTACTATGAGTGTTTTCTTAGTGAGATTCTGGAGAATAATTCCTCAAATTATTTTACAGTGGTGGGAGGAGCTTGGCATCTATGGTTAGATCAATTTTATCAAATTGATGTATAAGGAGAACATCGTCATTGTCGAGTATACTACAAGGATTTTATGGTGTGGTCACCAATAGTTTTGTGGAAAATCATGATTAAATTCCCTTGTATATAATCATTCTTCTATATAGGTAGCTTCAAAAGTCTTTACGGGGGAACTATCACCATGTAGTATTCTGAACATACCATCAATAGGGTATTTCAGACATTGATTGAATGATTAAGGCACCACCACATGAATACAAAGAAAGGGTGTTTTGAGTTGTACATTGTATATGGCGCATTTCAAGAAAAACATAAACACAAAGTTAGATATATGATCCCCAAAATAGGTTCTGCTTTTCATATTCCCATGTGGCCTTCACTCACACGTATCATACACTTGAATGGTCATATTTTTGTGACATATGTACCATTTTCTATATACCAAATGTCTAAGTGTTTCAAACTGAATGAAGATTATTCCAAAATAATTTTTAATTTGTTCCATCCATAGTTAGACATTAGTGAGTCTACTTGAAACATATAGGGGCCTAATGTGCCCTTGTATTTTCTCTTCATAATACTGGACAGTGAATGATATGTATACAAGTCACTCTTATCGCATGGTCTCTCTTTGATAAACCTTAGCAGTGGATACTTCCTTCTTAACTCATGTTGGATCTAGAGGTCTTAAAAAAGTGACTCCCATAGATATTTTAAAATATTAAGTTCCTCAAGAAATTATATATTGACTCGAACAACTGTAAAATATTTTATAATGACATACGTTTTTACCAAAGTTCAACACTTCTTGAGGGAGGGGGGGTTCTCATTGAAATGTGGTTCATTAACTGAGGTATTTGATGTAGATGGGTCGTGTTCTTGTGTAGTGATCATTGGGAAATTTTATTCAAGTATAATAGATTTTACAAACCATCCCCATTGTCTAGGATGATCAGATAATCACAACCCCATTAGGCGGTTATGTAAGACAACTAGCTATAGACGACTATTAAAGGGTTCGATGACACATCTATGTTTCATATTTGGATTTTTGGAGAACTATCCCCTGATTGACATCTTTTTATATATACTCTATTGATATGTGATTGATATTTTGGTTTTGAACCCACCTGTTTTACCCTATATCCACAGTTCCTGCTCTTGAAACCTCTTCCCCCCCCAATTATTTTGTGTGAGGAAGTCATAATCAGAGGAATATTCATCATTAGAGAAGGGGTTTTCCAAGTGTATTATGTTGATATAAAAAAATATAAAAAAATTGTATATTTGGTGTTTTATTTTGTGGGGTGGTTCCCATTTTTTGGGTGTTTTAGGGGTTAAATATGAAAGAATGAGATATTTCATTAGTGAAGAATAAGAAAATTATTCTTCTTTTTCCTCATATTTTTGCTGACCATATCTACCTTTAGGAGTCACGTTCTATGTTACCTCTCTAGGTGGTGGATATATTGTGGGTTTTCATAGCTATGTTCTATGGTTTTCATCTGATCATCAATTGTTTTTCAGGTCATCTAGTCGTTGAACTTATACTCCCGCTTGGATGGAAATTTATACCAATCTTCTTATTATTCAAACTATGAAATGGTTATGTAGGCCACCTACCATGAAGACATATCTAACACAACCTAATTAGAATCAATCATTCCTTGAAAGACATCATTGAAAATAAAACCATCCTGAATATTATGAACCAACATTCTATAGAAAGGACATTTGTTAGGAATGTTGGTTAGGTTGACCTCATTGGTATTCTGGTGTTGTGGTAGCTTGAGTATATTAGTGTTCATGTATTCTTGTAAATAACAGAATACATTTTCATTTATCAATGAGTATGATTTATTCAACCATTCATAAAATTTTGAAAGTCCCAAATTTCCCGATGCTTCTGGATGCGGTAGGGTTTCTGTTTTTTCAACTTGATAGGAGTTGTTATGTGGTGTGGTACCTGCCTGGGTTCTTGAATGGCACTAATGTTGGTTTGAGAGCTAAAACTACAACTTATTTTTTACCAATACTTTTACCTTACACTAATGGTATGAGTCCAGATTTGGGCCTGGTTCTATGAATGAAGTCTTTTAATCATTATTTCGTTGTAGTGATATCATAAAACCCACATAAATACTTCATTGGGTTCAGAGGCATCTGAAACTCATCCATATTTTTTCCGCATAGAGTTCTAATAGTTTCTCATGATAGAGAGGGATTTATAGTGAATATGTTAATCATTTATATCTTGCTATGATGTCCAAAAAACTCTCTTATTCATGTTTCCGGTAGTTTTTCTAGTAAATGATTATTATTTTCTTCAATGTAGAACATAACTGATAATGGAAATTGTGATGAAGTTCTTCCCATATCACAACAGATCCTACCGAAACACTGTTGTACCAAATAGAGGCTAGCCCTATGAGAGTATATACAAAACACCTCATCTTTGTCACCTCTTATTTATATTGAGGGGCCATAATTTACCCATATAAGGATACAATGTCTGTGAGATGTTATTCAGAATCTCCTAAACTGTTAAAGGTAAATAAAATTATATTACTATAATTGGGTGGGGGGAAGGTGTCTCCCAAGAATCTGGGATATAGATTCTTTTTAGGTTTCACATGTGAGAATTTCCCGTTCATGGATCACATTCATGTTTCTTGGGACTTTATGATGTTGAGAAACTCTAGGTGTAACACTCTAAGCTTCCACGATATTTTTCTCTTTGAATAATACAATAACTTTTGTTATACGCAGCTCTGAGCTCTAGCACACCATGACCAATCAATCTATACATTTAAAAAGATGGTATGAATAGTCATACCCATTTTTTAAAATTTTATGTTTAAAAATGGACATAATTTTTGGATTCAGAATATCAAAATTAGCTTAAGGTAATTTTTTTTTAATTTTTCTAAAGACATTCATCTTTTTATGAATAGTGAAAACACTACATTATTGTTTAAAGAAGTCCTTTTATTTAAATAATTATTTTTAAATTACAGTATATTTTAAACTCATAATTTATATATAATAGTTATATTATTCCAATTTAAATCATATTATTAATTTTATAATATGATTAGATATATAAACTTTTATTGAATTTTTCAACATCTTTAACCCACCTTTTAAGATCATTTGAAAATTTGCATAAAACATAATTTTACTACTTCATTGAATTGAATTTTGAAAATCCGAACGATGCAGTTTTAATCACTGACTAAAATTTGGTTCAATAGGATGGATATAGTTTTTGGTGAATAGTAACTTTTGAATTTTATTCACCATGGTTAAAAATAAATAGTGTAATTAATGGTAAAAATAATATTATAATAATATAAAATTACACAAAAACATGTACTAATTATATTAAAAAAGTGTGTATCAACTAGAATCAAGATTAGGAAAAAAAATATGATACTATTTTTACACATTTATTATAGTAGGGAATTTATTTTATTTTATTTAATGAATTGTGAAAAGTGCTAAATTTTAATTTTAGTAAGTAAACCATTTTTAATATAGAGATATAAATAAGATAAATTAGTATATAAATATTAATTATAAAGATAAAAATATTTCCTACATTGTGTTATTTTATTTATTATTTTTATACCTTAAATAATTAAATTTAGTTATGACAGAATGATGTTGCATTAATTACATAATTAATGAATGATTAACATAATTGATGTTATAAATATTAATATAAATGTAAATTGAAACTTTTGATTCTTCACACACATTTTGTATTTAAATATGCCATTTTAGGGTTGATTAAATGTATTTTTTTAGAAGTAATAAAGTTATTATGAATTTCACAATGACCAAATACTAAATAGTTTCCAAATTTACATAAATGTGTTGTTAACAATTTGTATTTTATTAAATTAAATTACAGTCATTGAAATATAAGATTTGGCCAAATGACTTATATAATGTTATATATCTCATTATTGAACAACTTGATGTTCTCTTGGAGTTTTATAGTAAATATAGTAATCAGGTAGTATAAAAATACATGAAGACATGGAAAAAGTTGAACTATTTAAATAAGGTTTAAGTCTATAAGATTATGTCAATATGGTGCCTTAAATTTTTTGAATATCTATTGGTTGAAAGTATTTAGACCCATACCCACCTTATCCACAATATAAATCCATTTAGAGATATTAAAAAATAAAATATGTTCATAATAAATTAATATTTCAAACTTATCATAAAGTAC
Organism: Viscum album; assembly: GCA_963277665.1. Classification (NCBI taxonomy): domain Eukaryota; kingdom Viridiplantae; phylum Streptophyta; class Magnoliopsida; order Santalales; family Viscaceae; genus Viscum; species Viscum album. The sequence continues at coordinate 34,748,860 of OY728159.1, forward strand.
CCCTCTTCTCTCTTAAAAAAGGCTACTTCCCATTCTATTACATTCACACCTCCAAATCCATTTGGATAGTCGATCCCCTGAAAAAACCTTATATAAAATACCCTCACCTAAACTTATATTCCTTAATTTGATCATAAAGCCAACCTAATGGGAATTTTTGAACAAATCAAATGAAAACAGATGAAAAAAAGGTAATTATTTCATCACCTCGTTCAATGTTTTTTTCTTATTCCACTTCCTCTTCCATTATTTTTTCCATTCCAAAATAAATAAACTAGTACCTTATACATAATTTTATGTTATAATAAATATGGTATAACCATATTCATTATTATATCTATCCTTTGAATGAAAAATTCACCATACTTGCATATGTACGACTTACCATCTCCATATCATGGTATAGTTTGTTATTCAACATATCATTATTGGGATGACTATAATAATGATTTATAATTAATTTAAAAAATAAATATAACATATTAATTATTAATTATATATAATATACCATCCAATTACATAGAATTTCAAAATAAATAGAATGATATTGTCGCCCGTGTGTATGTATGGCTTACTGTCTCGACAGTGTGATGAGATTTCATATCCTATCAAAACCATTAACGAATAATTATCAATTGATGATTAAAAATTATTTTTTTTAAAATAATTTCATTATGGATATGAATTAAACACATAATACCCATAACAAACATGACCTATGTAACAAAACATATAATGTAAAACGAATAGGTTAACTCCAAAAACAACGATACTATTGAAATATTATAAACAAAAAAATATTAGAACATCATATAATATATAATATATATGGATTTGGTTCTTTGGTAAATTAATTAAAATTCATTATCCATTTTAAATGAGTTTAATGTACTGTAGACTAAGGAAAATTACATGGTAATGGTTAATTTTACAATCTATTCATTATTTGATGTTGTTTCTACGTAAATATCTGCTGGGAATTTTATTAGCATCTACATTCATGTTTCATAAAAATGAATTACAAATTTTTTTACTATTTCCTATAATATTATTTAAATAAATTTATACCCTTGTTTTACTTTTTATAAAAAAAAATTAATGGAATATTTCTATCATTTTTCGGAAAAGGAATTTTTTTGACACCTTTGACAAATCAAGGAAAGAATACTTCTTTTGACTTACATGGCTAGTGAATCTATTTTACTCCATTATAACACCTCAAATGATTCCCTTACAAGCTTATAATAATATTTTCAAAATAAATGTTTCCTTTTATAATTAAGCAACTTTTAATTTTTTTCAAAGTAGAAATATATATTTCTCTCAAATAGTTTTTGGATTGATTTCCTCTTTTTCAACAACTACTATAAAATGGTATGTTTAATTGAAGTTGATTTATTATAATACAATATCCCATATTATATTGATATTTTTATGATATTTTTTACTATGGATGTGATATTTTGTTGTCATTCACGGTTTATGGTTAAAGTATTAACATTTCATATGATAGTTTGATACTAATGTTTATGTTATGTTTCAGACATTTCATATGAAGAATCAACTGGACTAAGTAGGTGATGGGCATGGCCTGTTATAGAACCACGATTCATCAGAAGGTATAATGAGAAAAACTAGTGTCTTTCCATAAGGCCTTGATAATAAGGTTTATTTATAGTCTTGGAATTAGGCCTTGACTATTTGGTTATGATGTCAGGTATAATGCATTCCATAATTAATAAATTAGCTATTGATATTAGATGTGATTATTAAATTAGTATAATATCCATGTGAATAATTAAATATAATTATTTGATTTATAGTTTCCATATTATGATGAAGATTATGTTTAAAAGGATAATGTTTTTCTCTTATACATTGTCTTAAATGTTTATGGCTATTTATGATAGTTTCTGCTATATTGATATCCTTACTGAACATTTCCACCCACCCCTTTCTTATGTTTGGTTTTCCCAGGATGCTATAAAATTTATAATTACTGACCTGCAGGGATAAGATATGGGATATGAGTATGATCAAAGGATACAGAATGTTTCTTTTTCATTTCATTATTTAATGTAAACTTATGTATATATCTAGTACTTCCAAGGAAACTAACTGGATCAGTATTTTATGACATGATCTCTTGTGATATTTTCAATGTTATGTAATATTGTACCAACTCTTGTAAACTGGGGTCAGGGAATTACATTTGGTATCAACAGATGTTTTGTACAAGCCCTATAAACTATATTTTAAAAAACTTTGGTTAGAGAACATTTTCCTAAGATAGACGTTGAGAATTATCATATAAGAACATCCAAAAATATTAGAAATATATATATTATGTGGTTATTCAAAGAAATACATCCATTTCTGGATACAACAAGTCGACAGGGTTCTGGCACAGATGTTCCTTGGAGTGAAAACTCTGACATAGAGTTTCAGGAATGACCTGGGATATCTTGGTACATGATAATGGGCCTTACTGCGCACTTGGTTGGACACTATCGAGTGATATGTTTAGGGTATTTCACATTTTTTAACAAACCAAAATAAAGGATTTATGATTAAATATATACCCAATGAAAACATTATTATGATTATGGATTATATAAATAAACTGTTCAATTTATTCTAAGTATTTTACATGTTTAAAATTATGAAGTGTGATTCATGAACAAATCTACTGTATTCCATTGTTTAGAAAAGTGTCATAGTGGATGGAATGGAAACCATATCAACAATAATAATCCATTTATGGATATACCTCTTATTCAAGATAATTATAGTGGAACCGGTTATGAAACTCATGTTGAATAGCTTATAACCATACCTGGGACTAATCACTCATGTTTTGAACAATAACCTTACCCGTTTGGAGAACCCTGATCCACCACACGGATGATCAATGTCACGAGTCAAAAACCACAAACATTTATTAGGACTAAAACCCAATTTCTTGTTGATCAATGGATAAGTTCCTTAGAGAAAATATTTCATGCTTTAGGGAATATCGAAATGGAAAAAGTTGTCAAGGTTATTTATCACCTCTCAAAACATACAGATCAATGTTGTTCTTTAATTTAAAACACAAAAAAATATTAATAAGTATCAAATATGGAATCGATGGAGAATAAATATCTTTTCATAGAAATATACTTTCCTTGTGAATATATAGCAGATATGTAATGCAATTTCTGAGTCTGGTGAAAATGAACGATTAGGGTGTTTCAAAGTATGATGATAACATTACATGGATAGTAAGGCATGTTGTAGATTATATATGTAACACAATACGTAAGATTGATCGAATCATTGAGGGGTTAAAAACATTTCTCGTACGAGCATTAGTCTCACAATCCTTCTCATCGTACAAGGATATAGTCTCATGTTCTATCGAGACAAGAAAAGGAATTCTCTAAGTCTAAAGACTTCAAAGTGATTCAAGAGAAGAAAAGATCTGTTGAACACTCTTGAAAAGGAAATAAGGGGAAGAAGGTAGAAGTTTAATTTTCATCATATAATAATTTTGGGAAGAAATATCCCGGTATATACATAATGGGGATGATAGTTTGTTACATGTGTGTAGAAAAAGACCACCCAGATCATAATTTCATGGGGAAAAAAGTGGTTTTCAATGTTCAATGATACAATTTTTAAGATATGAGGTATTATCCAAATAAATGTTTTATGATTCAAGTAATCATACCTCAAGAAAAGGTTAAGGGAGAAAGGCCAGGCTTATACGATCACAACATCTGTGGTTAAATTCTGAATGATGTGGTTGTAGGTACATTAATCGTTCATTAAAATTATCTAATGCTTTATTTGATTCTATATCATTGCATTTTTTCATATCTTCCCAATTTTCCATGAAATTAATATAATTTTAATCTGACATAACAATGGAGTTGTTAGTCAATACACCTAAGGGATGTATCATAGTAATATTTTTTTTCAATCAGTTGTCATTATTGTAAGTAAAATTACCTTATCTACTAATATTATTTTCCTACCCATGGTTTAAATTGATATAAAAAATGGTATGGATTTCATTTCATACCATTATTAAAAAAATTATTGTAAGAAAAAGGAGGTTACAATTTTCTATGATGATAAAAATACCTTTTCATTGGAGAAGAAATATGACCATCTGATTCTCATCTAGATCCCCCCACAGTAGCTCTACTAAATTCAATTATTGGGGAGATACAGTGTGAAATAACTATGGTTGAGGATGGTAATATTCAAATATATGATGTATCTATTTTTAAAGAATATGATGATGTTTTTCTAGAGGATTTACCAGGGCATCTTCCAGAATAAGAAATTGTGTTTTTCATTGACTTAAATCTCGGGCCTCTGAGCAGTGGCTTCTTCCCCCTCTCACACGCATAGGGTTTCCCTTCTTGCTTTCTCTCCCCTCCTCTAGCCACTCTATCCCAACCTCGGTGATGACTGTCTTTACTTGGATCGGCAATGTTGGGTGTAAGATCTGCATGGTCCTACCTCTTTCCCAGCCTATTAGTGGTTTCACCTCGGCCCTGGTACGAACAGTGCTGACCTAGGCATTCCTATTGTAGGTTTTCAGCTCGACATCAGCGTGCATCTTCTTTGGGTAGAACAGCTTTGGGTCTTGGCTCGGTGATGTCGAAACTGGTGATTTGGTGATTATTGTGCCTTGTTTCTGGCTTCAGGGTCTCGTATTGGCATTGATGTGCTCGTAGTCAGTGGCTCTAGTGTGCTCATCATCTGCTTTGACGTGTTTTTCAGCTCTGAGATCTCAGCACAGCTTCGTCCCAGCTTGTCATCAGCTCTGGCGTTTCAGTTGTGCTTGGGTTCGGTTCTCTGGCTTGGAGTGGGGAGACCGTGCAAATTGGTGTTGTTGTATGTTGATTCCTAGTTTTGATTTAGACATTTATTTGGTGAAGATGGGAATTTGTTTGTATGGATGTGATTTTGGTGATGCTGTAAATCTTCTGGTAATGGTTGTGTCTACTGGTAACCTGAAATGTTTTTTATTGATTGCTGTTGGAGGTGAAATTGGATATTTGGTAAACTCAGACATTCTACAATATTTTTCTTCATATGAGGATAGATCTAGTCATCTCCCCCATGCACAACTTCATGGATTTGGATTATGGAGAGGGTATGTCATTACCATCAGTATCGGGCTCATTCATTCATGCACGAGACAGTTTGCTGAGAAGTCGTTCTTTGGTGGAGTTGTTCCTTAATGTTGTTGATGTTGGGTTGAAGTTATTTTTTGTAGTTTTTCTTGGTTGTGACCCTCTGTTTCCTCGAACATTTTCAATATCTTGATATTGTTGATGTCTTGGTTTCCCCCCTCTACCCTTAAAAGGGGTTTTATCCAAATATCAATAAAAATTTTCACCTTCAATCCATTCAGTATGTTGACTTAAATCTTAGTTCTAGGCCCATATTGATGCCCCTTATAGAATGGATGTTTTGGAATTAGTGTAACTAAAGAAAACAACTAGAGGAATTGAGTAATTAAGTATTTATTCACCCTAGTGTTTCTTTATGGGGATCCCATGTTTTTTTGTTGTGATGAAAGATGAATCTAAGAGGTTGTGTGTGGACTATAGGGAGATCAATGATATACCAATAAATAACATGTATCACATAACTCGAATTGATGATTTATTCAATAAACTCCATGGGTATCAATATTTTTTTTAATATTGACCATTGATATGGATATCATCAGTTGTGCGAGAAGAAGGAAGACATTCGAAAGACAACGTTTTGAACCAGGTATTTGCATTATGAGTTTGTATTAATTATTTTTTAACTGACTAATGCACCCTCTATTTTTATGGATCTAATGAATAGTGTTTTCAAGGAATATCTTGATGAGTTTATTGAAGTATATAGCGATGATATATTGGAATACTCGAAAATCTATAAAGATCATGGAAATGACTTGGACACTATTCTGAAAAATTGTATATGAAATTAATTATATTGGATGTTAAACAAGTGTGAATTCTAGCTTTGTGAAATTTCTTTTCATGGAAATATTGTCTCTAAGGATGGAATCATAGTGGATCCTTCCAATACAATGGTAATTCATGAATGTCAATCATAGATGAGTATAAATGAGGTATGTAGTTTTATTGGTTTTTCATGTTACTATAAGTGTTTCATCTAGAATTTTTCCCATTTGGATAACACAATAACCTATTTCACACATAACGGGGTTAAATTTTTTAGAAAGAAGTTTGTGAAGAATTTTTTGAATAATTGAAGAAAAGATTAGTAAATACGCCCACATAGAATCTACCATAATTGAATTATTGATTTTTTTATTTATAGTGAGGCATCAAAAAAGGACTTGTTTGTTCCATTATAACGAAGGATAGATTTATTTTCTATGCATCACCATAGCTAAAAATTAATGAATAAATATCCCACTCATGATCTTGAGTTAGAAGCTGTAATATTTGTTCTGAATATATGGAGACACCATCTCTTTGATGAAAATTTTGAGATATAAACTCATCAAAAAAGTATGAAATATAATTTATTACAGAGAGAACACAACATGAGGAAAAGTTGACTGCATGAACTACTCAAGGATTATGATTTCAGAGTACACTACCACCTAGGGAAGGACATTAATGTGAAAGATGATTTAAATAGAAAGGATTATGGAGTTATAAGAAAGATGGGAGTTGAAAGGGATCATATTTTCATGGATCAAGTAATGATGGATATGAGAATAATCTTGGAAGGTGAAAATAAATACTTTTTCAAATGGATTCCAAAACAATATTTACTAGAAAAGATAAAATGTTCTCAGACTAATGGTGGGGAGTTTCAAAAGAATGTTAAAGCTATAAAAGTTGGGTGATTGATTGACATTGTATATGACGATAAAATACTGAATTTTGGGAAAGGGATATATGTTCCCAACATACCGAATCTAAAAAAGTTATTGTTGGATGATTCTCATTGATCCAATTTCTCTATACACCCTAGTAGCACCACAATGTTCAGAGATTTGAAGGGACATTATTGGTGGGACAAAATAAAGAGGGAGATTGGTGATTATGTGTCAAGATGTATGGTTTTTCAACAAGTGAAGGATAAAAGATAACATTCTAGAGGATTATTGAATCCTATTCCTATACCAAAGTGGAAATGAGATGATATTATGATAGACATTGTCAATGGGCTTCCAACGAATCTTATAAGGAATAATGAAATATGGTTCATTGTTGATCATCTTACAAAGCTAACACATTTTATTTCTATAAGATTAGATTTACCACTTAACTTTTTTTTAAAAATATATATTAATGAATTTTTAAGACATGATGTTGTACAAAGATTAATTATTTGTTATTGTGATCCCAGTTTAAAATCATGATTTTGGAAAAGCCTTGAGAAATGCCTAGATATAGAACATCATCTGAGCAGTGCCTACCACCCTAAAACTGATGGACAATCAGAATAATCTATTAAAACAATATAAGAAATGTTGAGATCATGTACACATAAAATTCATGGTACGTGGGATCAGTATTTACCTCTGGTAGATTATTCTTATTACAATAGCATCCTTTCATGGATTTCGATGGAACCATATTAAGTGATATATAGAATGAGATGTTTCATGCCATCTTTTTTGTATGATGTGGATGAGAGTAAACTCATTGGCCCAGAACATGTTGAGGAAACAAGGAAAATCTTGAAGATTATCCAAACCCAAAACAAAGAATACCAATGTAGGCCAAATATTTATGTAGATAACAGATGGAAGGATTTTAAATTTCAAGTAGGATATCTTGTCTTCATACAGTTATCTCCATGGAAGGGTGTTATATGAATTAGTGAGATGGGTAAATTAAGTCTCAGGTACATAGTACCTTTCGATATTCTGAAACGAATTTGAGTTGTAGCTGAACGTTTGGAAAAGCCTCCAAGTCTCTTCAATATTCATGACCTGTTCCACATATCGTTGTCGATAAAATACATGTCTGACCCAATTCATGTACTCACCTATGAAGAAATAGAACTCGAACCAAATTTGTGTTATTCTGAAGAGTCTATCATGATTTTTGATACCAGAGAACAAGTGTTGAGAAACCAGACGACTTGTCTAGTAAATGTTCTTGGGAGAAACCAAATAATGGAAGAGGCAATGTGGGAACCTGAGGAACATACGATGAAGAACAACCAAAATATTTTTATAAAGTAATATTCTATAAATTTCAATAGTGAAATTGTTTAGAGGGAAGAATGTAACATCCCAATATTTCATGATGCGCTTCTCATTGAATAATACAATAGCATACGTTGTACGCTACTCCGAGTTCTAGCACACCACGACCAATAATAATATCTGTTTAAAAAAACTTTTTCCCTAGTAATACTAACTATTTGAAATTTTATTTTTCAAAATGGACCTCATTTTTGAATTTTATTTACCACAGTTAAAATTAAATTGGGAAATTAAAGGTAAAAATAGAATTATAATAAAAAAAATTTCCCCAAAACATTTTCTATTTATATGGGATATGTGTATTTTGACAAAAATAAATCATAGGATTATATTATGATCCGTTTTAATCTACTTTGATTTTATTAAGTCATTTATTATATTTTATTTATAGATGTGTGAAAAGTGTTAAATTCTAATTTTATTAACTAAACCATTTTTAATATAGAGTTATACATAAGATAAATTTGACTACATATATTCATTAAAATTGAAAAAATATTTCCTACATCATTGTATTTTATTTATAATTTTTATACATTAAATAATTAAATTTATTTATCCCACAATGATGATTCATTAATAACCTTATTGATGAATTATTAAAATAATTGATGTTATAAATGTTACAATAAATGTAAATTGAAACGTTTCATGACATAAAAGAATTTTAAAGTTGAATATGACATGTTAGTGTTGATGAAATGTATTTTTTTTCTATGTAATCATGTTGTTATGAATTTCACAGTAACCAAATACTAAATAGTTTCAATATTGACATAAATGTGTTTTTAGAAAAATACTATTTTATTTAACTATATAATATCCCTAAAAATTTATGATTCAACCAAAAATGACTTAGATAATGTCAGGTATGTCAATAATGAACAACTTAATATTCTATTTTAATTTTATAGTAACTATATTATCCATATAGTATAAAAATACAAGAAGACATGGTAAAAGATATAATGTTTAAGTAAGGGTATTATTTAATGGATAAGGTTAATATGGTGACATAAACATGTTTAAAAAAAATTTGATGAGAGGATTTCGACCCATCCCCACATTATCCTATAAATAAATTTATTTGGTGCTATTAAAAACCGAAAATAAATGTATAATAAATTAATATTTCAGGTTTTTCCTAATATTCCCCACACCTCTGTTATAAAAGGCTACATCCCATTATCATTAATTAACACCACAAAAGACATTGGCTTGTCCAAAACCTACACAAATCACCTCCCAACTACCCTCACTTCATCCTATAGGAATTAAATTGATCATAATTCCATCTTAAAGATCCATTTTTTCAAATCAAAAGGAAGCACCTGAAGAATAGTTATTTATTTCATCACATCATTCAATGTTATTTTCGTTTTACACATCCTATTCCATAGTTGTTTCTATAAAAAGATAATAACTAAATTTCCTTATATATACACTGATATTATTATAAATATGGTACAACCATTTTATTTATTCTATCCATCCTATGAATGACAAATTCACCATACGTGCGTGCACACCACATACCATCTCCTTGTTGTGGTCTAGTTTGTTATTCAACACTTCACTATTTGGGTGGGTATAATAATGTTGAATAATTGATATAAATAATAAACATAAAAAGTTAATGATTTTTAAATATAATATACCATCCAATTAGATAAAATTATTCCTTTAATTGAATGATTTTATTTCTCGTGGGTAGGTATGGCTTACCGTCTCCACAACACGATGAGATATCCTTCCCCACCGTAACCATTCAAAAACAATTTTACTTTTATGATTAAAAAATAAATTAAAATAACATCATATTATTTATGATATGAATGTAATACAACCTATCCTAAAGAAACATGACTTCTGTAACCAAACATATATAGGGGAAGGAATTAGTTAGCACCCAAACAATGATACTACTGAAATATTATTAACCAATCAATATTATAGGATCATATATGATTTCATATTTATGTATTTGGTTCATGTATATTTTAATAATAATTCATTAATCATTATACTAGAGGTTAATTTACCATCTAATAAGGAAAATTTCAAGGTAATGTTTAATTTTATAATCACTTCATTATCCGAGGTTGTTTATATTTAAGCATCTATTGGGACTTATTTTAGCATCCACATCCATGTTTCATAGAAATAAAATTCAAAACACTATTACTATTTCCTAGAATATGGGTTAAAGTTATTTATTCCATTGTTTTACTTTTTATAAAATGTTTTGAATAGAATATTTCTTTTTTTAAAACAAGTTACTTTATGACAATTTCAACAAATTAAGGAAAGAATATTTTTTAACATACATGGAGGGTTGGTCTATTTTCTACCGTTATAACACCATTTAAGCTTCTATTACATTATAATAAGAATGTTTTCAAAATAAATGTTTTCATTTATAATTATGTGAATTTTAAATGATTTCAAAGTAGAAAGAGTTGTGTCTCTCAAACTGTTTTTGGATTGATTTTATCTACATCAATATATATTGATGGATTTTATGTTTAGTTGAAGATGATTAATTACGACACCATATTCCATATTGTATTGATAGTTTTATGATATGTTTGAACCTGGATGTTCTATTATTATTGTCATTATTAGTTAATGGTTAAATTATTAACATTTCGTATGCTTGTTTGATACGAATGTTTATGTTATGTTTCATAATTTTTATATGAGGAATGCAATGGACATATTAAGTGAAGGGTGGGGCCTTCAATAGCCCCTCGATGCATCATTAGGTCTCATGAGACAAACTTGTGGATTGACACAAGGCATTGACAATATTGTTTATTTATAGTAATGGAAAGAGGCCATGGAATTGTGTTTATGATGACCAGCATTATGCATTCCATAATTATGAGATTTGTTAATGATATTACATGTGAATTTTTGACTATAAGAATATCCATATGAATTAGTAAATGGGGTTATTTTATTTTTTTCATATTATGTAGAATTTTAATTTTTAAAGGATCTTTTTTAGTCATATATATTGCCATAAATGTTTAGACTTATTTATGATTGTCTCCGCTTTATTGTTATCATTGATAAGAATTTGAGCTCACCCATTTCTTATGTTTTATTTTTCTAGGATGAAATGAAGTATATTATGACTAGCCTATAGGGATAGGCAATGAGATATTATTTTGTTCAAATGAGACACAATTTTTATTTTTCATTACATAATGTAATGTAAAACTATGAATATATCTATTTTATTCAAGGATACAAAACTGATCTGTCTTTTAGGGCTTGATCACTTTTGATCATGCGAATGTTATATAATAATTCATCGACTTTGGGTAACTGGGTTATGGGCATTACATTATTGGTTCTACTGTCTAAGTATCCCCCATCAATAGAGATAAGGTGGGACATGATGAAATAGCTTGACATTTGTATTCTTCTAATTCTTGATTTTTTCTAAGACTAAATGAAAACCCTAGGGATGGAGGGGATGTTTCAATAATGGAGGGATTTCATGACCTTTTTTGACATGCTCGTTTATGTAGACTATCTTCCAGGATCGGGAGCTAGCCTATCACACATATTCTACTCTTTCTAGAGGATCAGTTCTTATAATAGGATGAATAACTTCCTAGGCATGAATATGATACCCAGTGGGAATATTTTCCCTGATAATATCCTCATTGATTTATCTAATAATTTCTATATCATCCTCAAATTTTGAAAACTATTCCTCTGTGGATGGAACCCAAAATATTATAGGGTGATTTTGATGTATCTACACCATTAATTTTTTTTTGGAAGAGTTCTGATGAAGAGGTGGAAACTCGATATATTGAGGTGCTAGATTTTGTAGCATTCATTGGTTCTAGGTGAATGAAACCTCAGTCAGTGCATCCAAGTCATCCACCTATTAGAGTATGTTTTCTATATTTCAATCCTCTACATCTATATCTTGATCCACAATTTCTATTGTATTGATAGTGATGACATTCTCAAAGGTATATCGAGAAATATTCTGTCCCATTACATTCAATGAAACGTGACAATTTTGGACTACCTGAATTAGGGCTGTCTCTATAAACCATTTCCATATTAGTACATTTTGTCTTGTGACCTTTTATGGTTTGATTTCTTTCACATTAGGCTCTCTATTCTCATCCTGTGAGTAATGACATTGAGGGAGATTCTGGACGTTTTTTCTGGAATGAGCCCCAAATAGTAGAGGTTATTTCTAATGTTGGAGGAATGGATGAGATTATGATCGTAAATACGTACCTCCAAACCTATAGAAGACCGATTATCTCTATGTTGATAATTATGATGAAAATATTTCATCCCTACTGGCTAGGGGTTATCTAGGGGCACAATTATTGTTGATTTTTCTAGTTGATGGGGATATTATTATTTTGGTAAATGATGTGATGACTACTAGGATTCCCATTGGGATGTAAATATGAATATCCTAGTGGTATGGGGTTAATCTATAATCACAATTGATTCCCCCAGGACCCTGTGAGATGATAATGAACCTATTAATGATGACTGAGATATAAATTCCCCCAAGCTGGTGGGATGGAGTATGTTTATAAATTTTGATGATATCTCTTAAATAAAATTTGTAATTTTTTATACAAGAGGTCGATTTAGAGGAAGATATTCCCCTAACCTAGAGTGTCGGGCTCGCTAGTGGACAATATTTGTGGCAGCTACTACTACGGCATGTTGGATGTGACACAGTTGCGCTCATGTGGGAGCTAGGTGTGATGGAAGCCTGTGATGGGAATAATTCATTATGGGATTTCTCTAGCTAACCAAAACATTGAATTATCTGTTTTAAATGCATTCATATTTCTTTTAGGGTCCCATTTAAAAGCATAGTGGTATATTCTATACCTATGTTCATGACGTCTTGGAACCATCAACATGGGGAATTCTGTTGTAGTGACAAACTAGATCATACATCATTTGTTGATCAAATTTCATAGGTTGATATGAAATTATACGACACTATATCTAAAGGGTTTTTTTCGGGATATAGTGAATTTAAACACTCCATATTTTTTACATACTTGGATTCACACATCAGGAAATACTCTGCAAATCAATCAGTGGAGAGTCATCACAAAACATATACACAAACACTACATAGGAATTTTTCATGATCTTCCCCATAGTGTTTCGGGCCATGGAAAAAGAAGACCATATCCAGTTGAAAATAGAGATTATTAATGAGATGAATTTTTTATTCATATACTATATATGAGATATGTCTCATATTCAGTCACTAATGATTATCCCACATATTTTTCTCAGATAATGCTTGTACTCATTTTATAGCACATATGGTACCAAAAATTCCGATGTAGAGAGAGGAAAGAACATATAAGGGAGGTTTTTTCAACTAACTCTATTCATATATTGATGTTGGAATCCTCTTCATCAGAATTACAAAACACTATCTGGTTATACTACAAAAGATTCTTCTCGGGGTCTCCTACTAACTATAGTGGTTTGTTGCTTGAAGATGATGGTTTAATATATAAAGATAACACCAATTATTCAATTACGACTATATATGAAGGTGTCTGAGTTTTGAAAAGAACTCTATATATTGTTTTCATGTTAAGGTGAGTATTTACTTTTCCATGGGAAATATTACCATGGGGATGTTGACTATTATGAATGTTTGGAATAGAGTCTTAACGATACATCTCCACAATACCACAAGGAGGACTATCATGGTAATGATCACAATATATTTTAGTTGAAGAGTTTATGATCCATTGGTGTGTTGAGAAAATGTATTGAATGACATTTAGGAAAATGGAATTGAGTAGATGAATGATATGAGTTTAATTCTACATCATGGTAGGAATATTCTAACCTTCCTTATGAAATTTTGTGGGGATATGATCATTTTTTATAATGGATTTCATACATTTTTAATAACAATTTGGAGTTACTGGAGTATAATTACACTACTAAGAAGCTTATAGAATAAATGAATTGAGTTTCTTCATTATTAAAAAAAATATTCACCTTTCTTGAGGCATGTTCCATTCTTACATAGTGATCCTTGGTTAGAACAAAACTATGAGCCGATATTATGCATTTAAAATATGTCAGTAGTCTTTTGTGGAAGGGATATGAGCCTTCCATGAGGCATGTGCTACTGTCCCTTGGTTATCCCTGACTAGAACAAGAATATGATCCTAGTCAGAATATGAATTCCCAACCAGAATACCTCACCATACCTTTAGAAAATAAGAAGGGATATGATCCACCTCTTGTATTTACGTAGAATGAAGAAGGTGTAGTCATTCATTAGTGGAATTCAGAATATAGACTGGGATTTCATGATCTACTAGAATATTATAGGATGATTCCCATATATGAATATGAGAATGTCCTGATGCATGTAGCATTCTCACATGGTGATATCCAATCAAAATTGGGATACGAGCTCGATCCTTTGACTTTGGAGAATTCCACTAGTATTTTACAACATGAATATGATTCTATCTTGAGGAATGTTTTCCACTCACATGGTTATCCACCATAATAATGGGGATATGTGCTTGATCCTAGCCCTCTGAAATATTCCACCAAAATTTTCAATAGTAATGTTCCTTTGTCTCGAGGCATGTGTTGATCTCACCAAGTTCTCCATAATTGAAATGGTAATATGATCATACTATAATTCCTTTTCATTTTTTGGAATATCCAGATAATCCTCCTAGATGAGAGAATGAATGGGTGCTTTCTCTATAGAAACATAATTTTTTTACTTAATAGAGTGTTGAGATTCCAAGGCTATAGAGATAGGAAAATGAACCTATCCTAGTTTTTGTAATTGAGAAAGAATATGATGATGTATTTATTCAGTTATTTCTAATATGTAATGGAATTTCAGAAAAGTCGGTTATAGGGATATAATCCCACAAATTTTACTTTTTCATTATATACTAGATGGTATATTCAATTTAATTAGGTATATTATACCACAACTATCCTACTTACACCACTAGAAAATAATGATGGGCTTCATTCAAAGGGGTAGGGATATGTGACTCCCCCATTCTTACTATATAAATAATCTGACGTACTTGTTACATGTGATAAGGGATATGTTCTTTATAAATAGTTACTCTCAAAATATGCAAATAGACATCATCAGTGTGAGTGGGGTATGTGTCCTGTCATGAGTTTTCAAATCATTAATCACATATTGTGTCTTTCTTTCCAATGCATGATCATCCAGGGTGGTAGTGAGTCGGTTGATACATGTAGAATGAAATTGATGGGTTCTAGTGGGATGATGTTGGAGACAATGGTTGACTTGAACCATCCATGGAAGCCACTGAATTTGAAGGGATCAGTTGTTTACTACCCATTTCACAATAAATAGACACTAAAGGATGTGATTATTGTTCCCCATGGATATGTTCCTGAAGCTGTTGGTTGTACCAATGAAGACAAATATCTTTGTTGAAGCCTTCCTTATAAGATGCAAACTAGTCAGTTTCAGTACATGGATAACCGCACGTGAATCATAAACTATTGGAACAGTACTCTGCTGATGGTTTTCCTTCACCATCATGTTCCCCACCCAACGATGAATCTTTTAGAAAAGTGAGGACATTTTTCAACCCATAGGGGATGCATCCATAGATGTTTTTCTGGAATGATCACTTGGTGGATAAATTATCTCATATGAGGGTGCTATGGAAGAGAGAAGTATTTGTAGTCATGTATAAAATAAAGAACAAGGTCCCTGATTAATTAAATATCGTACAAATGAGGCATGTTCAATTAGATATATGTCGTTAACACAACATCCCAATTATTTATGATCTTTACATTCTACTCGGATGGACGAGGCAATGTGATTATGGACTTATTTAATGGGAAGACCAGTTACCGAGGACCAACCGTAATATTTATGATAAGATTATTGTCTTTTTCTGTGTATATCATGCATTAGAAAATGTCCTGACATATGGTCAAATGATAATTTTTATATTTGATAGATTCACATCAGGTTCAACAATTCTGTTTGTGAGAATTATACACGAACAAAATGGATTGATGCATTATACATCCATTGTTCTTATATTTGATAGATCCACGTTGGGTTCACCATTTTTTCTTGTCAGATTATGTACGAAAAAATGGGATGACTTTTGTCTGATTCATCATTTAATTATTTGAGAGATTCATTTTGGGTTCACTATTTTTTATAGAAAAGGTACAACAAAATATGGGTACTGTTTAGATAAACTATTGACCATATGGGTTTGATTTCTTGTATAGTCATTATCATCTATTCACCATTGATGTGCATACATAATCACATAGAGATCCCATATACATAATTGGGTATATACATGCTTTCTAAAGACAGATGGCCAGTTAGGGTTTTATATCCAATGACACTTAGGGGCTAACATTGGTAAAAATGATGGGATGTCTGTATCATCTTACCATTTTGGGTGTAATTTTATCTTACTATGAGATTGTAATATTTATTAAATATATGTTCATTAATCTCTTCCTAATTGTGATATGAAATAAGTTACCCTAACAAATTGATCATAGGATAATCCACTTCCACAATCATGAAATAGATTTAGAATTTCCAGCAGAATAGACATAGGTAAAATATCATTTATGTGTGATGGGGAATCTGTAGGGAATTGATATATATATATATATGATCTTCTTCATCTATTTTCCATAACATGTTGGAAGTTATATCATGGAGTCGTATAGATGGGTGCTGTATAATTTTATTCCATGTTGGGAGGTGTTTAATATGTCGAGGATGGGATTGATCCATTATGTGACATCTTACATACCTATTTATTTTTAGAATCAAATCCCACATAGTTTGTTAAAAATATTTTAGATTAATGTCATGGGTAAATGAAATATATGTTGGCACATTGGAAAAATATGTTTAGCACTATCCTAGAGAATTAATCCTATATATCTTAATTATTGCAGGAATTAAGGTTAACATTGTTCATTCATTCCCTTGAGACTGACCCATGGTATATTCCCTCATATGGTGGAAATTATATTGAACCTCTCATTTGGGGATACACACGAAGGTTTAACTCTATGGTGGAGATTCTATAAGAAAATGATATGACCATTGAAATTCAGTAATCCCACAGGATCCATTATTACTGTATGAAATAATCGATAATAAATAACTAGTCTCACTATGTATAAATGTGGGACTTATGCACTGAGACATCCCTTGGGTTATTTAATATGGCACTATGATCAACCACTAAGGATGAATCCAACATATCCATATTATGGAAAGAAATAGAGTTATTATATTTTATTCACTCCATTGGGAATGAACCCAACATTGTTTTCATTATATGAGTGAAATTACATCAAGACGCTCATTGGATATTACACACTAGGGTTTCTCTAGTTGTTGCAATGGTTTCTTCTGATTTCTGGATCATATCTACTCATTGGTTTCATCAGAATGATGATTTATGATGAAAACAATTCTATCATTGTCTGGGTTGACATGCAATGGGTGATATCAATGTTGTTTAGGATTGTTTGATTTCTTATTTTTTTCAATGTTTCATTATGTTTTTTGAATAAAGTAGTGAAACTATATTTAACGGACTAAAATTTATATTTTTATTTGATTTTCAGGTAAATTGGAGTATGGGTAAGTGGTAACGACATTCATCAGGATGGATCCATGACCAATAACAAATAATTTTATTTGAAATTCAAAAAACAAGTTCCATCCTCAAGGTGGTCATAAACCCTGAGACACCCACGTCTGCCGGTCACATTGTCATACAACCACCATCATCATTTAGAAAATAACTTATCATCATTGATCTCTATCCCTACTGGGGTCACACTACTAGACATCATCCCAACAGAGTTTCAATCACAAAAAATCTTTACAACCTTCAATTCACCATTATCGACATCCACACCAACATCCATCACCACAATAGAAAATCCCCAAATCCTGAAACCTAAAATGAAAGTTACCATCATCATAAGAAAAAACCTTATTCATCATCATTGTCCATGAATCACTGTCGTCATCACTATCTGAAACCTACAAAGATATTGGGAGTTAATCATTTCCAGTCATAAAACTTAACCACCACCATATAATAAGAAAGAGACAGTGAGTGATAATATGAAGAATCGATCTGAAAATACCGACAACAAAGAACCAAAATGATTTAGGCCACATGAGGAGTACCATAGACCATCAAAACCCCTCCCAACATCAAAGTAGAACCATCACTCTGGATCCAAATATGAGAGTTAGATAGGTACATGAGGTTATGGCAGTGATAAAATAGTCCATGACTCTAGTTGACATCACAATGGAGAGAAATAAACCAAATCCAAAAACTATAAAAAGATGATATAAGCCTATAAAAAACCCCCTTGACCACTATACCATATCCCAAAACCATAGCTCTATAATCTCTCCATCTTTGACCTGGAGAGGGGTGATGGAATACGAGGTTTGAGTAAATGAATTGGTAAATATGAGAATATTGGTGGGAATGGAGTAGATATTTATACCCTTGATTAGGAAATTATTTTTCACTATATCTGAAGTTATATTTAATTAAAAAGTTGTGAAGGTGGGTGAGGAAACTTCACAATTTAATTAGATGGATATGGATCTGGTGCCTATAGTGAAATTTGATTAGAATGTTGAAATGCAGCAAGTACTAGTCAAAGAGAAGGTTGAAGCATCATAGTGGACATTTTTGGAGAGAAGAGGGTCTTCCTACTAATTTTTTTGACATATATTTATTTCATTGGTCATCAATATCCTTTTTTCATATTCAATTAACATTCTATTGGTGTAATATCATTACACATTATGTAAATTTTTTACCCTTTTACGTTTTAATAAATTCATGATATGTTTGTGTTGGGTTTCTATCTCCGAATTCAATTTGTTAAAAAAAGTAATAATGATTATCCCATTAAAATGATTGGGTCTTAATGGTTGAAATATAATATAGATTGAAGTAATTACACTAATGGAAATTATTATTTATTATTTCTCCTTAGGAAGGCATCCTATGTATCCTGGTTATATTAGGGATCATTGTCATCACCGTTTAGGTGATTGAGGCTTACATAATTAGGTTTACCTAATATGTGGGACATATCATTTTATACCACTAACTGGGGAATACACACTATGGTTTCTGATTCCTTTATAAAGAATAATTATGAAAATGAAATGATCATTGAAATTTACAAACCCATGTGATATATTCGTGGTGTGAGAAAAGTGGGGTGTCAAATAATCAGTCTCAATGCTTATATATACATGACATATGCACTAAGAAAACCCATTTGATTTTTATCATCGATCTCATTTGTTAATATATAATCCTATATATCCTACATATATAAGGAATTAGAATCATTATAGTTCAATTAAACATGGTATTACACTATAATATTTCCCCTTATTGTTGTTTGATAAGGCAATTCTTTCATGGAATTCCACATGACCTAGTAGTTTGTCTTCCAGACATGTGTTATTTTTCATCCGTACATGTCTTGATTGTCTTATCGACACATCAAAGGGTGTCTCCCATATATTTACGAATACTAACACATAATACAGATGGCTTTTTCAAGGGATGTATCATAATATGAATGAGATGTTTGAGGGCCATCCTATGATTAAAGAAGACTTACCTGGAGGACATCGTGAGGCATTTACATCTTGTCCTAGAAGCTATAACTAGATCATATATAAAATAAATATAGGGTGGAATGTGACCCATATAAATTTACCTTGTTTCACCAATAAAATAAGATTATATTCTTGGAGGGTGTTGTGAGGGTCATTGTAACATGTTTGGAGGGTAATGCATGATCCATTCTGACATGTGTAGAGGGCACTGTCAAAGCCAGTTGAAAATTCCTGGGGATGTCACATGATCAGGATGGTGTGCCTATGGGGCATCACGAGAACCATTTGACAGACCATTTTGCTTCCATGAAACTCAAATGACATATATTAGTTCCACCATTTGTGTCGGGAGACACATTTGAGGGACACCACGATGTTTGGATTATGAGCCTAAAGTGTTTTTCGAGACATGTGTGTCATGCCCAGGGGGCCTTATGACTAGTTAGACATGTTCAAAGGACTTGTCATGATCCAAATAAAATTCCAAAGGAGCATCTCACGTTCTGGGAGGCATTATTGGGTCTTTTCACTTGACTTGGGTGGTTCACACAAAGAGAATGAGGATCCAAATATTCATTCATTGAATAATTGTCAAATATTTTAATTCATTATTCCAAATGTTTATTGAAAATTCCCTATATTATTTAGTGTTAGATTTTGTAAGTCTAAAATGATCTATAAGATATGTGGAATATTCTTCACATAAGCTCATAAAAGTCTTTCTCACAATCTATTTGTGAGCATGTGAAGTTCCAATACATAATTCATGATCTTTATGATTTTTATCCATATCATACATGATGGAAAATGTTTTCAGTCGTGAGATTAGCTGCTTTGAGAAACATGATTTGATTCTTGGGTGCACTGGTCAGAGGATCCAAAGAAACGACTGTGAATTTTTCATGCTGGGGTGGGGGATTTATAAACCTCTCCACCCCAGTTATTTACCACATTGTTTATAAAATATTGTATAATACAGGCTCCAGATGGCGGAGGGATTTGATGTCATGTGTTTCATGGGATCCTATAGTAGTTCGTTCTTCGGGAACCATGTAGTCTTCAGTTATCATGATAATATCCAACTAATGGATTATTTTTTAGATTACATATAGTTTATTGGGTATTTCAAAATCATGTGGTCATTCTAAAAGAAATTAAATTTTTTAGGATTATGTGTAGAAGGGCCATTGTGGGATCAGGGAGCCTGTCAAAAATCATTCATGTGATCCTCGATGCCTTGTCCAGTATCATTCGTGGGACAAGGATAGTTTTCTAGGGGGATTTTTAGAGATCAGGTCATTATGTCGGAGGGATTCATGATATATTTATGGGTGTCCAAATTATTATTATGAGCCCAATTATATCCCTTAATTCACATTTTTATTTAAATTTTTTATTTTACAATTGTTGGGGAACACTCAGGGAAGAATGAGTGTGGTCAAAGATAGTCAATTTAGCTATTATTGATGCAACATGTGACGAATAAAATGTCCAATGGATATGTAAAATCATTATCATGGACAAACCCTACAATTTTTCTTTGGGAAAAATGGGATAAATAGGACCGATATGAAATTTTCATGTCATTTTGAGTGATGAGGATGACATGCCAATGGGCATTCATATAGTGTTGAGGACATGTCACTGGGGCTCCCATGGTGTCTCTTGATCATCATGGGTGTGTCACCTGAGTTTTAAAACCATATAAGGCTCCCTTATTTCTATATTTTCCTCATATATTTGAAATATTTTTGGATTTTTTTTCAGGCATACACTGATTGAAAAGTTGAATGACCTGGGGGTGCTTATATTACCGCCACCACATGATTAGTGAGTGCTTGAGTAGTCTCCATAATAGAAGAAGGAATTATCAAAAGGGTCTCTATGATATATTTTAATTGGTACGTGCTTTTTGTGACCATACATAGGTCATGAGATCATGAATCTCCTAGATGTTCAGGCAATCCACATCATTATTTCCACCTTCTTATTCCATTTTATTTTTGTGGAGAAATTTACTCATATTTAGGTATTTATTCCATTGTGCAAATTTTTATGCATATCTAACAGGCCTAAGAACTAGTAAAAAAATTAAATTATGTTTATTATTTTGGTATATAATGAATGAATATGAAAAATCATTCTAGAGTAAGTGATCTTTCTAATGCATCATTTTCTTTAAGTAATGATTATTTTCAATAACTCACTTTCTCTCTCTTAAAGGTTAGGGAATTATTCTAAATTATATATATATTTCTCTATATGTATACCTAGATTACAATGCGATCATTTTATGGTTTAATAAATTTTTTATGACCATTTCTCAAATGAATTATTTGTGTAATATCTAATGAATCTGTTTTGAGACAGGATTATATAAGACACTTATTTCCATGGGAAATAATTCTGTTTATGCGTTAGGATTGATATTATTATATGGAATGCATGTACATGTGCATGAAATGAGTTTCCTGGGTTGTCCCAATCTTATATATCAATGCAATGAAATGGGTAATATTCTAATATCATTATATTTAATTTGGGGTATTGGGGAGTGAAACCAATCTATTATGCAACTCTGTCCATCATGTGATATTTTCTTTGCAGTTAACATTAACATATTTTTATGTAACATATTATATTCCTTCCACTTTACCATATTTACATGATATTTTGATAACATGATATTTTTTATTCATCCAACTTATTACTCATGTACCATCTCATTTATGATATTATATTATAACTTTGACTTGTATATTATACATCATTTTCATGATTATTCCTTAAGTTAAATTTTATCTCACCAATATATTTGTTGTATTACCCAATTATCTAATGCATTTTTAGGTTCTCAAAATTAATTTATGATCTCAATATGATGAATCAATTAAGGAATCCATGTTTTAGTTTCATTTGTTGTATTATTAACTAAATATTCTAAATAAACTAGTCCTTTAAGATCCATGTGTTGTAATTATTGGATATTTATCATGTAGTAAACTTTTTAAAGGTACTAGGCATACATAGTTGGTTTTAAAAGGAAATATTTAGTTAAAATTTATAAACAACTATGAGAAAATATTACTAAGAACCTATGGATATGTACTATTATATGTTTAACGATAAGGATTATTAAAAGAAAATATCGTGGAATTTTGATAATGTATAAAGAGAGTGGTTTCTGAGAAATTAAATCCCTATCTATATATGATAAGTGGATTTAGTTCTAGAGATGATATACCTAGGGGTCATATTCCTGATAAATTTTTACTGGGATTGGATCGAGAATTACTAGGTACACAAAAATAGGTCTTAATACACACCAGGTTTGACACTCCTGAGAAGTATGTTTTAAAATTTTAAACACTCTTTATAAATCTTTATAATTGGAGAAATACAATTATATTTATTTTAGTAAATATATCTGGAACATATAAAAGGGGTTGTTAATTCCATCACATGTGGGTCAAATTATAAATTTATATAGTCTCGAAACCTAATAACTACAAAGGTGTGGTTTAGAAGACGTTCAGGGTCCAACACATAGAGAGTAGGGAACACATCTATGAAAACTCATAATGTAAGGTTTTGTGTTACCAATATTAGTTTTACATAATTAAAAAAATGATGATATCTATATAAATGAAGTAAAATAGAAAAATAGAAGAAAGGTGATTCATTTTTCATGGGTGATTTTTCAAAAAAATAAATAATAACTACATTTGAGAAATGATAATTCTAAATAGTTGTGAAATCAGTCATATATAATCAATATATATATTTTTGAACCCGATAAATATACAATAACATATCAATTCATGGTGGTCTGAAGAATTAATATAAGTATAGTGCATTAAAATCAAATTCAAATTTTTAATGAATAATCACATTCAATGGTCATGAATTAATTATCTTAATCATGTTAATTATTTCCGATATTAAACACACATGGTCGAATATTGAAAAACATATATGTTAATAATGAGTCACAAAATAATACCAACTGAATGTAATCTTTTTTAAAGTGAAGAATGAGATAATACACTTTGATACAAACCCATTTCAATTGATTCCTCTATATCTTATGGATTTAGCGAATCTTTATTTGGTGATCACCAACAATTAATAACTGGTATTCTATTATGAATAGAAAATATGATATTGAATGAGAAGGAAAAAGGAATAAAATTGATATTGGGATTAATCAAGAAAAATAATGACGACTAAATAAAATAAATAAAATAAAAACATAAGTAAAACCTATATATGATGAAATATGGATCGAAAACCAAATGGAGCCTCTTTGTGGTCACACCTCATGTGTGGAATGGAATACTTTTATCATGACTGGAATCCTCCATTTATAAGTCTCATGGTCATCTATAGTGTTATTTATTTTGTAAAATTTAATTAAATGGCCATCTGAGTCAAAATATATCTCAAATTCATGTGAAAATGATATGCTAGAATGTCAATACTTTTTCTGTATTGGGGGATTACACTAAGTGTAACTGAGTTTTTTCACATGTAATTTTTTATTTGGAGAATTACACCATGTGTAATTGTGTTTCACCATGTGTAATTTTCTATCTTGGAAATTACTCCACATGTAACAGAGTTTCGCCAAATATAATTTTTTAGGATCCTTTAATTTTATTCACTTCACATCCTTCCATTTGCTGCATGATCTGGTACATGTGTTGTAATGATTAAAAGATGTGTAATTCCATTGTAATGCTCTAGAAGCCCTATAATTCCATGGTTCTTGATTATCCAATAAAAACATATATTTTAATTAAATTTTAATGGTATTAAATTTTCATTTTTGATCTTATGGGCCTGAGTTAGTGCATATTCATTGTGAACATCCATTCTCATCATTTGTGCACATCATGCCTAATATACACCAATTTAGGCCCAATGAGTCATCTGATTCCATGTAATGTAATTATCAATATTTTAATTTTATATTTTGGGATATGTATCTAAACTTAAATTTGAACATTTTTCATTAAGGGGTCAATGGAGAATTCATGGAAGAAGATGGGGATATTTTGTGATGAAAGAAAGAAATTCTAGAGAAGGATGATTGGAAACCAGCCCACTGATGAGACAGTGGGGCCCAACATACAAGCCCAATTAATCCCCAATTTCTTCAGATGCTAGAAGACATGTATAGGAACAAAACACCCTTGAGTATCATTTGTTAATTATGCCTCTATGGTGTTCATTAAGGATCCCCATGTTAGAGATACAATTCTGGTCCAGATTCTATGGCCTAGAAAAACAGCCCACTAATTTGATCATATCTCGGAATCCACAACTCCATATAGGCCCAAAATTTACAGCCAGTTAGGAGTCATCCTAATCTCCATTTCTTCTTCTATGGCCCACATTGATTCGGCTATATAGAAGGTCATCCAAATGCGTATGTTTGGTGGATGAAAGCTAGCAGCCACCTCGGGTCAAATGTGGAAAAGTCCATATTCGACAAGATTTCCACCACCTATGGCCTACCAAAATTAATTGAGATGATTTTTACTATTGAGGCTCGACCCAAGGGCTCAAAAATTCCTATTTAAGGCAGTGGTGTTGGAGGATTTAGTAATCTTGGGTGCTTGGTTTCATTGTAGTGTTATGCTGCCGCTTTTTGTTAGTAATCACATTTCTTTCTCATGTAAGTTGTTTAATTCACCTTAGTTTCTTAATAAAAGTTCTTTGTTTACTTTTATTCTGTTTTCTACTTATCACGTTGATACCTTTGGTTCAAGGTATGAATTTATTCACACAATACTTTGTGATATTTATCACACAATGGAGGAGTGATCTTTTTTTGTTGTTATTTTTACTTCATCAATTCCACCTTTGTAAGTCTACTTCCCGCTTCGATTGAAGACATGTCATCAATGGAGGGATAAATATTTTTTGGGTTTATCCAAGGGAGTAGAAAGGGTCTGGATTGAATGTTATTTATCACTCCATTAATGGCTAATCAGTTCTTTTAAATGAGATTTTATTTGATGATTTTAAAACATCATCATCACTATCGAATTTAAGGTCACACATTTCAAGTGCTAATACGAACCTCTACCGTGGAGTGATCAAAACTTTGATCCTTCAAGTGTATAGGTGATTAGTATTAGGGTGTGTTGGAATTAAACCAGTAAGTGATGATTTCGTTGGATCTTCTTAAATAAATCCATCTCAATTATAAGAAATTGAAATCATTAAAAAAGTAATTCATCCAATCCACCCCGAGCGATAACCTAGGATCAACTCATTCTTTTAAATTGAATTCACATAAATCTGTTAGTTATCCTTTAAACACATATAAAATCAACCCAATATGGCCATTTCATATCCAAAAACATTCCATAGAATGTACGTGTCTATAGGTTTCTTCTTAGGTCTCTGAGGATTCGATAACCCAAGCTAAACTACAAGGACCATTCTACCTTCATCTGTTGGGTAAATTTGAGATAGAATCAAATTTTGGTGCCATTTCCGGGGACCTAAGTAATTAATCTTAGACAATATCATTCTTTTTCTTCATCCCTATTCTCTTTTCTCACCCCTCAATCCTATGGTAGTCAATTTTGAACAAGTCCAAACATGGGAAACCTATCCCCACCTTGATCACTCAACCCCATGTGTGATGTACAATGAACATCCTAATTTATAAATGTGGGAGCATCAACATCCTAATGAACCAAATTTTTTTTACCCCTATTATCCAAAAAAACATCTCAAGATATAATTAGTTTCAATCCCCACAAAGCCAATATGAACATCCTCTTATGCAATTCCAACAACATAGTTATCCTCCCGGAATGGACCATTTGTCTCAACCCCTTGCCCATCATGATCCACAAACATTACTCAAAAAACAGTGTCAACAAATGGAGATAATGAATTTTTAGGTTTCATCTTTGAGATTACAACTACAATGCATTAATACTTGTGAGGAACTCATCAATACACCAACTGTAGCTTCCAAAACCTTATGTGAAGTGTCTAGTTTCCCAAAAACCTCTCATGAATTTATTGAAGAACCAACCTTTAGATTTGGGGTAGGGTAAGTAAATCAAAAAATTGTTGAAGGGTCTTTAAATCAGGATAAAATTGATTTCATGTATTCACAAGAGGAAAATTTGACATCGTAGATTGATACTCCTAAGTATAACTCTATTGACAATTTTTCAAAAACACCAATCATTGAACCACTAAGAGAAATCACAATCTTTGAGTCCATACCCATTTCTAACACTGATATTTTAAATTTTGTTGTTGAATCTTCTATTCAAAAGGAACCAATTCTATTGATAAATTTTTAAAATAAAATTGTGATCGATCCAAATTCCGAACCTATGTCTAAAAATGTTTGTCTTCCTGAACTCGAACATGTGTCCTTTCCATCCTTCCTCAAGTTTTCATTAACTGAGGATATCCAAAACCATCATGTCTTCATTGTTTCTCCTCTTGATATAAATAAAATTGGAATGACCCTTGATGTATTAGTCAAGACTAGAGAAGCAACTAAATCCACCATTGTTGATATTCCTTGGATTTACCAACTCATTTTAGAACATAGGTTTGTTAATGAAACAATTTATTAACATGTAATAAATCTAAACCTAGTTGAATTTGTGAATCATGTGGTCCTTAAAATTTTTAAAGTTGGTATTGGGTATGTTTGGGGGTTCATGTCGAGTTAACGACATTAAACAAAGCGCTGCATGGGAGGTAAACATGGTTTTCATGTTTCCAGTAATTGTGATTTTGTAATAAAAATTATATTTTAAATAGGAATAAAGAATCATTTTTATATTTAAAAATAAAAAAATAGATTGTTGACATGTTCTTCTATTATGTGTATGGATGGTTATGAAAGGGGAGCATCATATTCATCTGTGCCACGTGGTGTGATCCTTGAGTAATGCCTTACCCAGAAAATTAAAAAGAAGACAATGTATCATCAGTTTGTTTTTTTAATGTGTTTGTAGGTTAAAAAATTAAAAAACCAAAATAAATAAAAAAAATATAATAATATTAAAAGTCTACATCGTAGGTCGTGGGGCAAACCCCGTCACAACCGGTGAAGCCACAGGGATTCGAACCCAGGACCGAAGGGAGACTGGGGCGCGCACTTACCACTGACCTATGGCTTATTGTGCTTCCTTATTCTATAATTATTATATATATATTCTTATATTTTACTTCCTTTATTATATATATATATATATTTTTTGTTTTTTTGTTTTGTTTTTCTTTTTTCCACTAGGGAACTTTGCAAGCGACATGGATATCAAAGGAATAATTCGATCGGCGAGAACATCAAACTTCAAACACCAGGTGACTTCATTCCATGATCCTCATATTTAAATTTCCTTATTGAACTCCCATTTTAATTCCTCTACCCCATTATAAATTTTATTTTTATGAAACTAGGGACAGTTTCATTCTAAGTTGGGGGTGTGGAAACAAAATGTTTGTTTAAAAAAACAATGATAAAAAAGAATTAAAATTCTTTTATCATTCATATAATAACATATTTTATCACATTAAAACTACATATCAAATAATTTGTATTTCCTTGACTATTAACTTAATTCATGATTAAGTTTAAAAGCATTGATTTTGGATGTTTGGTTGTCCAATGAAAATTGTCATCATTTTTATTTTCATCCATTAAATCAAAATGCCACAATGCACATTCTCTAGACTATGGGGTACTAATTTGAATATTTGGGGTCCCATAATAAATAGCATAGTCTGGTTTGATTTTTATGAATAATATGAGTATTCAAAAAAAATTAATTAAAATAAAAATTTTGTGTGTAGAGTAATGGATTGATAAAATGCGAGGCTTTCGGCACTTGGAGATCGTGACTCCAGAGTTTTCTAGCCCTATGTTTTTTAATCTATCTCTATTTATGGTAATATGACTTTATTTTTTTATTAATATAACTCAAGATGATGACCGAGTATGTGGGCTTCACTTGGTGCCCTAAGGCCTTTGAGTCTGGGAGTCATCGGCAAAGTCTTGCTACATGGGTTAATTTGATTAAGTACAATCTCAATTACTATGGAAATATTGCAAAAAAATATCCAAAAAAAGGAATTAAGAATACTCATATTAGGATTAAATGTGATTCCACCTAGCACTTCCATTATTTTCCCTTTTAATGAAAATGAACCCCCATATCTATTGTGATTCACAACACTTCATTACACCTAATTGATTTGGATGAAGTGTGATGATGGATTTGATCGAAGGAATGGGCTT
This sequence comes from Viscum album, assembly GCA_963277665.1. Lineage (NCBI taxonomy): Eukaryota > Viridiplantae > Streptophyta > Magnoliopsida > Santalales > Viscaceae > Viscum > Viscum album. The sequence continues at coordinate 34,778,134 of OY728159.1, forward strand.
GGGATTGGGATCTGCTTTTAAATTTATCTTACTTTAAATTATCTTGATAGGTTATAAAAATATATTTGTGTCCAGTTTACATTATGAGCACTGTTTGTTATAATGTGTTTTGAAAATTCAAATAAAATCATTTAATTATTTTCTCGGGACTAGAAAATCTCAAGTTGGGGGTGTTATTATCCAATAAAAACATATATTTTAATTACATTTTAATGTTATTAAATGTTAATTTTTGATCTTATGTGTCTGGGTTAGTTCATTTTCATTATGAACATCCATTCTCATCATTTGTGCACTTCATGCCTAATATACACCAATTTAGTCCCAATGAGTCATCTGATTCTAAGGAATGTAATTATCAATATTTTAATTTGATATTTTGGGAACTGTATCTACACTTAAATGTGAACATTTTTCATTCAGGGATCAATGGAGAATTCATTGAAAAAGATGAGGATAGTTTGTGATGAAAGGAAGCAATTTTAGAGAAGGAAGATTGTACTCCAGTCCACTGATGAGACTGTGGGGCCTAACATACACTCCCAATTTATCCCAAATTTAGTGGGATTATAGAAGAAATGTATAGAAACAAATAACTATTCAGAAGATAATTCTAATTTATCTTCTATGGTGGGAATTAAGGCGCCCCATGTTAGAGATATAATTTTGGGCCAGATTATGTCACCCAGAAAAACATCCAACTACTTTGCACATATCTCGGAATCCAAAACTCCAAATGGGCCCAAATTGTACAGGTGGTTAGTAGAAATCAGGAGCTCCATTTTATGCTTCTATGTCCCACTCAGATTCGTCCATCTAGAGGGTCATCCAAACTCGTCGTTTTGGTGGATGAAACCCGACTGCCACCTCGGGTCAAATGTGGAAAAGTCCAAATTCCACAAGCTTTACACCACCGATGGCCTACCAAAATTAATTGAGATGCTTTGTACTGTTGGAGGCTCGAACCAAGGGCTCATAAATTCCTATTTAAGGCAGTGGTGTTGGAGGATTTAGGAATATTTGGTGCTTGGTTTCATTGTAGTGTTATGTTGCAGCTTTATGTTTGCAATCACAATTCTTTCTCATGTAAGTTGTTTAATTCACCTTAGTTTCTTAATAAAAGTTCTTTTTTTACTCTTCTTCTGTTCTCTAATTATCACGTTGATATCGTTGGTTCAAGGTGTGAATTTATTCACACCATACTTTGTGATATTTATCACACAACGGAGGAGTGATCTTTTGTTGTTGTTGTTTTTACTTCTTCAATTCCACCTTTTTAAGTCTACTTCCCGCTTCCGTTGAAGACATGTCATAAATGGAGGGATAAAGCTTTTATGGGTTGATCCAAGGGAGTATCAAGGGGCTGGATTTGATGTTATTTATCACTCCGTTAATGGATAGTCACTTCTTTTAAATGAGATTTTATTTGATGATTTTAAAACATCTTCATCCTTATCAAATTTATGGTCACACATTTCAAGTGCTAATACGAACCTCTACCTTGGAGTGCTCAAAACAATGATCCTTAAAGTGTATAGGTGATTAGTATTAGAGTGTGTAGGTATTAAACCAGTAAGAGATGATTTTGTTTCATATTCTTAAATGAATCCATCTAAATTATAAGAAATTGAAATCATTAAAAAAGTAATTCTTCCAATGCACCCCGAGCGATAACCTAGGATAAACTAATACATTTAAATTGAATTCACTTAAATCTGTTAGTTATCCTTTAAACCCATATAAAATCAACCCATGTTGTCCACTTCATAGCCAAAAAAAGTCCATAGAATGTACGTGTCTATAGGTTTCCTCTTAGGTTTCCGAGGATTCGATAACCCAAGCTAAACTACAAGGACCGTTCTACCTTCATCTCTTGGGTAAATTTGAGCGATAATCAGTTCTTAAATCTTATTTCCTAGATATGATACATGATCTTCTTAAAAATATGGTTTCATGTAGATTTTTCTACCCATGCGGGATGAGGTGTAATTTTGTTCCTAATTTTCCATGTTTTCCTTTTTTTCTTCAAATAAAAATCCTGATATTGAGTTTTCAAAACATTAATATTGGGAACATTTATTATGTTAAATAAATTAATATGAAATGCATTCATATATAAAACCCCATAAAAATATGTATACAAAATAGAGTAATCAAATACACTAAAACTCAAATCTTTTCTCATCCAGAAGAAAAACCTCAACCTCAAATTACCTAAGATCCACACATCCACATGGGATTTTTTAAATAATGATTACCACAATAAAAGTTTTAATTGAATATTTTAAAGTAAAAACACAAAACAAATATTGAATCCAAAAATTTGGCTTCATTTATAATGTGCAGTTCCAAACATTTAATCATTTTCACGCATAATTTCAACTTTAAATCAAAAACCATTCCATTTATGATTTACCTCGTCATTAAATTTTTCCACTAATCACTAAAGGAAACAATTTAATGGTGTTTTTCTAAAACATAATTTATAAATTCCAAACCATAGGCTTGAATTGAATCTAGATTATCCACCCCTTAAAGAAAAATATCACAATTAATCATCAGTGGATTTGAAATAATGATCATATGACTCTGTGGATGGGTTTAGGTAGATAAAATGTTGAAAATCAATTAAATATCAAGGAAGATGCTAAAATTGAATTTACTATTCATGGTATTCAAAATACAAGACCAATTAAATGATCCTCACTAGTAATTTAATTCCCTCACAATCACACCTTATAGTTCAGTGTAAAGGCACAAAAATAATCTAATAATAATGATTGATAACCCTATATTTATGTTATGATTTTTCTTTTGATTTCTTTTTGAATGTCATGATATGAATAAAACCTCACATCCACCACCTAACAATATATGATAAAAATCATTGATTTTTAATGTGTTGATTTTTTATTTTCCAAATTCAAAACCCTATTTTTCAAAAGATTCCCTAGGAAATGTCTCACATCAACTATCTAACCCCATATAATTTTTGGATCATCGATATAAAAATGGTGATTTTTGGGCTACATGAAAGAAAACAGTTTTTATCATTTTATTCATTTTTTTAATCAATATGAATGATATACAATGGAATATAATGACTGTAAATAAAATAATTCTCCAAAATCCCATTAAAAAACATTATAGTTTTCCCTCAAGATATCATATCCCATATTCAACATAGAAATCTTCTCTCCCATACTCAATAAATTTAAAATCATAAAAAATACAATTAGCATGGTAGGAAAAGAAATATTAATTAATTACATATCATAATCCTAACATGGTCAACCATTTCTTTAACACGATAAAGGGGGATCAATTTGTAGGTGGGTCTCATGATAAAAGGGATCGTCAGTAAAATGAATGAATCATTTCAAATGTGAATTTGTTCTTTCATTTATTTTATAAGATAATTATGAATACTCTAATATGTTTTCATGCTCCATGTTTCACTAAATAAATATGCTAAAAATAAGAAATATTTTGTCTAAAATCCTCTATATAATGGGAATAGAATTAAATTAAATCATTTCATGGATTTAAAATCAATAATATGTTTACTTAATTCTTGTTTATTGGATTTAACATCATGAAAATAAATTTTATCAGAAATCATTTTCAAGAAATTCCAATGTAAATTAATCAAATATATTATAGAATTTTAATTTATATCATTTTCATTTATGGTAATAATATTTTCAACTTTTCAACATGTAAAAATATTTTCCCTCTGTGTTGATGTCTCCTAGATCAATGAGTACATGACAAAAAATTCGAGAATTTTTTGGTAAATTGAGTTGAATTCATTCATTTTTTTGAAATTAATGTTATAAAACATATTGGGGAAATATATAAATAAATTTAAAAAACTATCCACTTCCATCAATACAGTGGTATGAGTCATTCAGGTTTGGTCTAGCCATGTTCATGACATGAACTGTGATCACACGATGTGTCATGTTTATATTTTCCTCTTCCTCATTCATTTCATGCCCATTTCTTCCAGGGGCCAAAAAAGAAAAAAATTGAATTACATTCCATTAAAAATTAAAAATTGTGGATTATACAGGTAAAGATGGAACCAACATATATATTTATTTAACAGATAAGAAAAAATAAATCTATGTCCTATAATGATATTTTTAATATCTGGGTTGCCTCCAAGTAGATGCTTTGTTATGATCATTCTACTCGACCTTTTTCATTTGTTTTCTAATAGAAACGATTTACAAATCTAACCACCTTGGATTAATCCACATATTTATTTTTTGTGCACAAGTTTTTGACTTTTTCTTCTTCCTCTATTTATTATTCATGATTGTCGGTGGACTGAAATTTTATGATATACGAAGTCAAAATAATTTGAAATAATAATATAAAAAAAATTCATTTTCCTATGGCACTACACCTTCTTTAATTTCCATAGATTTATCTTCTATAAAGAATTATTGAATTGAATACTCAATTTTTCCCTCTTCATATCTAAATTTTATTAGGGGGACTCATTCCACTTCAGTCTCAAGAATAACTGTGGGGGCATTCTATGTTTTTTGATTATCACCATCCATAACTTTTTATTATTCCTTCATAAATTTACTACATTCTACATTCGTTTCCTCCTTCTCATATTCATTTTCCACTATAGTTTCTTCTGACTATATATATTTTATTGCTTCATCTTCCATCTCTTCTTCCCCTTCTACCATACAATCAAAATTTTCACTACAATACCTTTATCTTCTTCACATAATATAAAAAGGTTTATTTTTTCTTTTTTTTTCTTTTTTTATGTCTATACATGATTCCTCATATTCTAGTAAATGGTAAAAATAAATATTTTAATCTTTTTCAATTTTTCCAACATACATAATTAAATTTTCATTTGTTCCTTGCCCCTTTTTTTATTCCTATTTAATTTCTAAAGTATTGGCATCCTGTACATTTTAATCTTATTTTTATTAAAACCAATAAATCACAGCATTAAATTGTAATGGTAATTTTCATACATGGGAATTTAAATTTGAAATAACATTAGTATGGTGGTAAAACAATATTATATGTTCACTGAGTTGGGTATCATTATCATCCATCATCTTGTCCAATATCTAATTGAAATTATTGAGCAATGTAGTTAGTCTATCAACTGATTAATGTTAATATGTTGGTTAGAAGGAATGGTTTTCTTGAATGTAATTATTTAGAGGTTGTTTTATTTTAACGGCATGGAATTTCTCTGATTATTTATATTCATCATCTTCAAGTCAACTTATATTTCTATTAGAATATATTGGAATTAAATTAATAGGATAATTAGAAATTTATTTGATTTGAGAAAGGATAATAGTAAATTATCCATGATTACTTAGTTTACATTTATTATTTCTCATCTTCGTAACCATCACATTAATTAACTGAGTGAGAAAAATGTTTAGTCTTTCTTGTGGATTTTTATCTTATGCTATCTCAAGGTAGTTGACATCATGAGTGTACTTCACAGCCCAAAAATATCATTGGTATTTATGAGCTCTATTGTTTGGTTGATAGGGTTTTTTTAACTATATAGGATGTACCTCATCTTATTTATGAGAATATGAATAATTATTACAATCATCTTATTGTGTCCACCATCCTAAATTAATTTCATTCCATATGGTCAGATACTCTAGATATTCAATGTATTCTGATATTGTAGCATAATAATGGGTCATTTGAAAAATCATACTAGCAACCACAAAACACTACCAAAATTATAATATACGATAAAAAACGACCAAATAATTAATTAACTAAAGAAAAATCAATAAACCAAATGGTATTATAGAAGTCATTGACATAAATAATCAGTCTCGAGTCATCTGGAACACTCCACTTCTCCTTCAAAATGGATCCAAATTTGAATCACCTGAAACCCATATTTAATTCCTCCTATTTTGGGTCAAATTTCATATTTAAATATTCTTGAATGATACTAACTAGAAATGTGTAGTATAGTAGATCTTTGGTGTCAAACCCACAATGATCACGGAACACAGCTATGAAAACACTTAAATAACAGTTAGGTTTTCAAATTTTATTTTTATTTAATTAAACTACTAATTAAATTATTAAAAACGAACTAAAATAGGAAAACATAAGAAAGAGGAATAAATTTCCATGGTCAATTTTTCTAGAAATAAATCACAACTGAACTTGAAAAATTATAATATTCAATTGTTGTGCAATAAAATATATTCAATAGATAAATATATGATCAAAACCTATAAATATACTCTATAATATCAACTCTTGGTGGTCTCACTAATTAAAAAACTATAGTGCATTAAGATCAGATTGTAATTTCAGAATAATAATCACATTCATTGGTAGTGAATTTGTTATATTAATCATTATGGTTTTTTTTCTATTAAACACAATTGGATCATGATTTAATAACATATATGATAATAATTAATCACAAAATGATACCAACTGAATATAATCATGTCATAAGTGAGTAATAAAATAAAACATTTTCCTACTCACACTTTTCGAATGGTTCTACTCTACCCAATTGAATTATCTAATAATTATTGGGTGATCCCCAAAAATGAACAAACCATATTTCATGGATAAGAGAATAGATGAGACATAATTATAAGGAAATAGAATAAAATAGATATTGTAATTAAACAATAAAATTTCCTATGATTAAATCAAAAAAATAAAAACCTAAAAAAAATATAATGAAATATAAGTCAAAACCCTATAATAACATTTTGGTGGTCCCACATCAAGCCTGGAATGGAATACTTTTTTCCTGGATAGAATCATTTTTTTAGGCCTCATGGTAATCCATAGGGTTTACTTGGGTCAAAAGTGTCATTAAATGTTTGTCCAGGTCCAAAGATATCTTTACATACCCTCAAAATGAAATTCTAGAAAATAACCAATTTTCGTTGTATTGGAGGATTACACCTTTTGTAACTCAGTTTTTCATGTCTTGAAAATTACATCATGTTTAATTGAGTTTCAAAACATGTAATTTTCTATATGGAAAATAACACCATATGTAACTGAGCTACATAACGTGGAATTTTCTATGATTCATTAATTTCCGTCACTTCATGTCCTTCCATTAATTTCATGATCTGATACAAATTGTGTAATTATTAGAACGTGTTTAATTATATTTAGATCATATGGAAGCCTAGTTTTACCTTTTTTTCAATTTTATTCCACATATGTTCTACATGATCATCCATAAAAATCTAGTGTCATGTTTCTTTTCTTCCCTTGTGGAATGAATTATCAATTTGTTCGACACTTTCCAAGTTTTACTTTGTTTTTTCCAAATGAAAATCATGTATAATAATTCTCAAAATATTAATATCATGCATATATATTATATTAAATCAATGAATATGAAACAAAATCATATGTAAAACCCTATCAAAATTTTTATACAAAATTGAGTTATAAATGTCATGGATAACATAGGTGGAAACCTAAAAATTCATATATTAAAGAATATATTTCATTTATGAGTTATTGATTTTATTTTCATAGATTTCTAATTATTTGTTTAATAGTTTAAAAATAATAGTACCAAATTTTCTGTTTTTAGTCAAAATGATGGAAATTGGAGAAACTAGATCAACAACCACTATTAGGTTCAATGTGATAATTTCCCTATTGAGATTCCCATAGCAATGAATGTAGGGGATTCGAACGTCATGGAAATATTTTATCATGTCACTGGTGTATTAATCCAAAACACGAATTAGAATGAATGTTAGAATCACCCAATGAAATATAAAGTTACATTTCAAAACATAATTTTACAAAGGCCTCCAATATTTAGTGGATATTCTGATCCTTTAATTTCATAAAAATATATAAAATCTAAGGAAATGATCTTCCATAACCTTCCATTTGTTGAGAAAGAAAAATTATCATTAGATATTTATCATATGGATGGGGAAGTTGACCAATGGTGGATGTTGATAAAAAATATAAAGCTTGATAAGGATATCAAAGAGATGGAGTAGAAGGATTTTTGTAAAATAGTTTTTGAAAAATATTTTCCTCCCAAATTTAAAATTAAAACTAAGAGGAATTTTTTTATCCAAAAAATTACTATGAATCTAATTGGTTATATAAATAAAATTCCAAAAGGATTTATTGATACAATACAGGATTTTTCATCTCCCTCTAATGTAAAGTTGACTTCTTATTTGGTCGTCTAAGTCTAAGTCTATGAAAACCTTTTTCAATTCAAAACATAGATAACTATGAGGAGGTCATTTGATGTTACCCAAAATATGATATAGAGATTAGATAATCGTAATGCTCTCAGAGGGATAAAATTTTGAAAATGGAGTTTAAATATTATGGTATTATGGTGAAGTATAATAATAGAAATAAATTCAAACATCCCATTTATTGAAAGTGTGGGAGTTTAGCATCGATGATATTGTCTAATGTGGACCTAGAAATTCTTTATGTGTAGGAGGGGAACCTTAGTAGTGATTAACACTGTGTGAAACTGACCAATGTGATGGAAGAATGAAAATCTCTATCTAAACCTCAACATATTATCCAATGTTACAACAATAATGACAAATGAAACTATGTGAACCAATGCACTAATCCAAGGTTTGTGGATGAAAATCAATGACATCAACTTGAAGTGCCTAGAGAGAAATAAAGATATTATTATATCACATTTGATAAAGTGGATCCCAATAATTAAGTGGTTATATTTGCGATAGTAATTAATTCAATAATAGAGAACCAACGTTTTTATTCTTGGTTTATGAATTATTTTATATCATTAGTGTTTTGAAGAACTATTCAAGAACCACCATAGTATATGAATGTTGATTTTTGATTGAAGACATAAAATGGATCAATTATTGAATCCGAAATAATTAACTCATCTTCACTCTATATTGGTGACCTAAACTTCCGATAAATATTTTTGGTGCTTCTTTTAGTGTATATTGATGAAATTATGTGAATGTAGTATCTTTTCTTATCTAGATCCAACATAAAATGTTGAGAGAGAAAAATCACCTCGTAAATCAAAAACTGCTCTCTAATTCTATACAAGTGAAATATGGGAGATGAATATCCTTTAGTATCATCATATAAAGAATCAATATTTGTTCCTTACGATCAAGAATATTTTCAAAATTAATACATATTAAAGAAAGAATCATTATTTATGACATTCCCATAATGATGTATCATTTTGATGTATTTCATAAAGATTTTATAGGTCTTCCTCCTTGATGAGTGGCTCAATTTTGAAACGTTCGTATTCCAATATCTTATGACATATATATGAATCTGTATAGAATTTGTATTATTTAAAATTAGTATCCAATGAAGAAACTACATTATAATATATGTAAAGGTTTTATATGCCAATGTGCATCATCATGGGGTTCACCAAACCTTTTCATTTAGATGAATTAAGAGTCATTGTTCCACTACATTGATTTTCATGCGATAAATAAAATCAAGATAAAGAACAAGTTTCCATTTCTATGGATAAATGACTTGTTTGATAAAAACTGTAAGGATAAATATTTGACAATGGTGTAACAATGGTCTTGTTATCACCAATTAAGTTTAATGATTTAATATATTCACAAAACATCTATTTAGACAAGGTATGGACACAATGATTTCACAGTGATTCATTTGAGAATAATTAGTTCTTTACTAATATTTATAGACATTGATAATAGAGTCATTTGGGATTACCTCAAAAATTTTAGGGTAGAATTTGTAAATGATATTTTGATGTAATCCAATTGTTAAGAGGAGGCTGAGGAGTATTTTAATAATATGTTAAAATCAATGATAATGAATTATCAATCTCAAAAATATAATAAATGTGAGTTATTTGTGAGTGTAGTTTCATTATTGGGGGATATTATAACCAAATATAGGATATATGTGGTCCCATTTAAAGAGAATATAGTCATGGACTATCCTAAACCAACATCTCTAATAGAGATATGTAGATTCCATAGACTAGCTCGATGTAACTAACGATTTGTGAAAAAATATTTCAATATATTCAAAACCAATAACCATGAAAACTACTAAAGTAGTATTGTTTGACTGGACCAATGATTTTCAAGAGAGACTTATATAGTTAAAAAATAGTCTTCTGACTAGAGAACTACTTACAATGAACTCATATGGGGTTCTTTTTGGTGGAATATAACAAAGCAACATTGAAGGTTTGGGGAAGTGTACTAATCAATAATGACAAATTAATAGAATATTCTTTAATGTTGTTGAATTTTATGAGAATAACAACCCAACACATGATCGAGAGAAAATTTTAGTGATATTTCCATTAAATATATTGAAAAATTATCCCTACATGAGAATGGTTTGAAATATATATGGATCAAAAGAGATAAAAATTTATATTCCCAAAGAAGGAGAATAACCCATTCCAGAGAATATGGTTATGAAAGATTAAATACAATTAACAAATAATCTATTACCCTCCTATGAAGGAAAACAATGTGGATATTTATCTGTATAGAAAATATTTGGATATTCTATCAATGATAAGAATTTATAAGGATCCAACCTCCTTAGATTTGAAAATTACAACAATGTTAATTGTAAAATTATCTATATCATAAATTTTTTAAATTACTTCAAAACTATTCATTATTTAGAGAATCCTAGAGTCCTAGAAAAAAGATGAGGTTCTATAAAAAAATGGATTCAAATATTCTAGAGATAAACTTTATTGAAAATGGGTTATATAGTTTGGAACCTAGTAATGCCTTCTATTAGAGATAGATCTGAAGAGGGAGCTTCATGATGAATCACATAGCTCATCATTCTAAAGTTATCTATGAATCAAAAATATTTATAGATATACGAAGAAAATAATCTTGTAGAATAACATGAAGAGATAGATTTCCGAATGTGTATCTAGATGCGTGGTATGTTAATAAATCAAGGATGAATGATATAAGTCTATGATAATTTGAAACTATTTCTTACACCATTACAAATATTGTAAAATATAAATAAGGATTTTATCATAAGTGAACAGTTTGGAGGTCTTCAAGACCCTAAAATTATATTTATTAACCTACACTCTCATAGTGGGGCATGGTCGATCTATAGAGAAGGCGGATGAGTAAATTCTAATGTTTTAAAACTAAAAACCTCATTGTTGTCAATAGTGAGGAAGGAATTTTTTTTACTTTTCATTTTTTTATTTTTAATTATTTTTAATTAATCAGTATGAAACATGTTTTGTAAATTCCCAATTATATATACAAGAAACAATACATCAAAAATGAAACAATGTAAACTAATATAACTATAAAAGGAACAGGAGTGATGAGAGTAAATCAAGAAGTATGCTCGAGAGATTTGAACCTTACTGGATTAAATGAATGATCCTTATTTGATTAAATTCACACATTAAAAATTAGTTGTTATTTATTCATCGACAGAAGAAATAACACTCTGTAATACAGTTCTTGAAGTTCGCCACATCAAACACCACATACAACAAATTGGTAAAAGGTTATCATTAGAAAACTACCTCATCGAACGTTTTGATGATTTCAAATTGGAAGCTTGATGAACTGTCTCAATGTTCGATCTCACCAAAAGATAATCAATTTAGAATTATGTTATTAAAGTTGTAAACACAATTTTATGTTCAATAACCCGATTCAGTCTCACCGAAAGAATCAGATTCTCATCGAATTAATTAATTGAAGGAGATATAAGTTCAAACAAATAAAACCCAAAATTCTCGATAAAATGACATTAATCTAATATCATTATCAATATTTAAGTAGCAAGTACAATGTAAAACATATAAAAATAGTGGAAGAGAAAATTCCTCCCTCTGAAGATGAAGATCGGGTACTGCTGCTTCGCTCCTGCAACACCTATCACAGGTACTGCTCTTCCTGTCTCCCGGGAGTTTTTGCTCTCTTATGTGTGGAGTGGAATGAGAATGAGAGTCTCCAAATTATGCTACATTCTATGATTAAAATACCATCCATCATCTTCTAAACATTACTGCATACTTCCACAGACTTCAAAAAGTCCTTCACTTTAGCACTGTACACGTGGGTTTTATCTGCGACCGGCACGTCGTGCTAGTTCTTCCCTCGTAACTAACTCCAGATGAGTTAGTCAATAGAACTTGAACATAAAATTGTCTCTTGAATGAACCTGCATATATAAAATAGAAAAATAAATAAATGAGAATACAAAGAAAGAAAAATAATTATTTTTTAAAAGTTAAGCATTATATTACTTGTTACAAATTATCCAATGTTAATTAATAAACATTTTAACTGATAAAAATTATTAATTTTTATATGAATAAATTTATTATCTAAGGTAAAAAATAAGTTAATTAAAAAGGTGTTAATTTATATTATGTTAATAAATATAAATACTAATTTTTTTAGTTTATCATTTTTATCTAATTTTTTATAAATTTAACATTACAAGTAAATAAGATAAAATAATAATTTAGATAATACTAGTCAATAGTTTTATAATAATTATTATTAATACTTTTAAAAAATATTAACTATTAGATTAGTTTATTAATTAGTTTATTGTTATTTAGTAATTAAAAATAATACTTTAGTTTCACTATTTTTAAATTAATAATTATATTTCAATTATTTATTTACAATTATTTTTTAATTATAAATGTATACTATAATCAGTAAATTAATTTAATATAAAAAATTATTATTAATTATGTTTTATATTTTTATTTATAATTATTCTATTTTGAATATTATAATTGTTTAAATTTATGACTTAATAAAAAACCATTCTATTCATTTAATTAATTAAAGATAACATTAACTATTACTTCAATTACATTTTTTTACTTTAATTTTATTATTACATTAATTATTATCTTTTTTTGTTTAATTTTTATCATCCCCCTCCCCAATTCCATGCGTATGGGGAGGGATTATTCTTCCTTTGATCTAGGCAGCGGTGAGCTCCTCCACTCCAGCACAGCGTGCTCTTCTTCAATCGGCGAACTAGTACTCTATCAGGGTTCAACCAAAAGGCTGGAGTACTAGCTTCGGACTAGTGGAAGAGTTTCGGTTCTCCCTCAACGCGGAAAAGGTGGTCCAGTAGTGGCTTCATCTCCTCATCCTTCAGCGGCGGCTTCGGCTCAAGTGGTGTGATTCCATGTTTTAGCGGTAGTGAAGTCCTCTCCTCCTTCTGGCTACTAGAAACAGGATCATGCGGCGACTACAGATACTCGACAGTGCTTGGTTCCAGTAGTCACGACTCTACGGTACACCAGCTCTTTCTTGATCCCAGAACAACAGTCGCGGATACTGGTCCTCCCTCAGTGGTGGTAGAAACATGGTATATCCAAAGTCAAGGCGTTGATGGATCCATAACTTACAACAATTTCTCTCACAATGGAATCTCTTCGTATTGACATCCATCGAGTAACGACAGCTATGGAAAATGGTAGAAATATCCCAAATACGAGTTTGATTATGGCTTTTTTTATGCTTTGATTCAGTGTATGCAGTGTTGGATTTGCAGCTCCAATGAATGAAAGAGATGTGGTGAGAGAGATACGGCTCCATAGATGGTTACAGTGAGTTGAAAAATAGAAGGGCTAACAGTGAGGTAGAAAAATCATGAGAATTAGTATGTCACCAAAATACAGAAATAACAGTGAGGTTGGAAAAGGGAAATAGGTTCTAACGGTGAAGGAGAAACTGATAGAGGATGGGGAAATGAGTGAGGTGCAGCGTGAACAATCCTAGCAGTGAGGGTGAGAGAAAATGAGTAACGGTGAGGAAAAGGGATACCAGTGAGGTGAGGAAGACAACAGTGGGTCACTGGTATATAGTAGGTCACGGTGAGGAAAATATAGAAGTAGGCTAACAGTGAGGTAGAGAGTAGATAAGCGTGTAATGGTGAGGAAATAAAAATTTGAGGCTAACAGTGAGGTTGAAAGTAACAGTGAGGTGAAAAAAGGGGTGTGTGCACCGGTAGACTAAATATAAATCTCACTGGTAGGAAAAAAGAGGTCACTGGTTATTTTAATGGAGGGGTAACTGTTAGTATAAAAATAAGAGTCACCTGTCGGAAAGAGTAACTGTGAAAGAAGGACACCGGTACAAACAAGGTCACTGTTAGACAGTAACGGTAACCCACTTACCGCTAGTTATAGTCTACCTCACCGATAGAATAAAACCAAAAGAAAGTGAAAAAAAATCAAACTGCATACATAAAATAATAGAAGTATTGTTTAAAAACTCTTAATTAATTAATTAACAATTATTTGAACACATAAAATTAAAAAGCGAACAACTTAATTTAATGAAGCTCTGAAAGACGTGGTGACAGGTAATTTAATGGTTTCCTCAAGTTTAGAAAATGAATTATTTGATTCTGGATCATCGCATTGTTTCATATCTTCCCATTTTTCTAATAAAATTAGATATTTCCAGTTTGATTTAACAAGGGATTTTTCAGTTAAAACGCCAAAGGGAAGTATCATTGCAACAATGTTTTGTGAATCAGTCCCCATTAGAGCACATAAATTTTCTTTATCTGCAGATCTCATCTTCACACCTATGATTGAGCTTGATATAATCCTCTATATGGATTGGAAATCAGAACATGATGTGAAGTTTAATTGTAAGGAGAAGGAGGTTACAATTTTTGATGATGATGATAAGGAACACATTATCTTTAGAGCAGAATCATCACCACCTAATTCTTATTTAGATCCACCCCCAGTAGCTCAACTAAATTCAATTATTAGAGAGGAAGAGGATGAAATGATTGCGGGTGAGGAAAGTAATTTTCAAATACAGTATGTACCTGTTGTGAATGATTATATAGATGTGGTTCCGGAAGATTTACCTTGAAATCCTCCAGAATGAGAAGTTGAGTTTTCTATTGATTTAATTCCTAGATCAAGCCCTATAACGAAGACCCCTTATAGAATGGCCACTGTAGAATTAGTTGAACTAAAGAAAAAACTAGAGGAATTGAGTAATAAGGGATTTATTCGCCCTAGTGTTTCTATATGGGGATCCCCTATTCTTTTTGTTAAAAATAAATATGGATCTATGAGGTTATGTATCGACTACATTGAGTTTAATGCTATAACAATAAAGAATAAGTATCCCCTACCTCTAATTGATGATTTATTTGACCAACTACATGGAGCTCAATACTTTTCAAATATTGACCTTCGATCTAGATACCATTAGTTGTGTGTGAAGAAGGGAGACATTCCGAAGACAGCATTTCGAACCAGGTACGGGCATTACGAGTTTACAATAATGCCTTTTGGATTGACTAATGCACCCTCTGTATTCATGGATCTGATGAATAGAGTTTTCAATGAATATCTCGATGAATTTGTGGTGGTATTTATTGATGATATCTTTGTATATTCCCAATGCTATGAAGATCGTGAAAATAACTTGCACATTTTCCGGAAGACACTGAGAAGACATGAATTATATAGGAAGTTAGCAAATGTGAATTCTGGCTTCAGAAGATTTCTTTTCAAGGCCATATTGTCTCTAATTATGGAATCTCGGTTGATCCTTCTAAGAACAAGGCAATCCAGGAATGGCCAGAACCTATGAGTATAACTGAGGTTCACAGTTTTATTGGTTTGGAAGGTTATTATCGACGTTTCGTCTAGAATTTTTCCCGATTGGCTAACCCATTAACGAAGCTCACACGTAAAGGGGTTAAATTTGTTTGGACAAAATAGTGTGAAGAATGTTTCGTAGAACTGATGAGAAGATTATTCAATTCTTTTATATTGTATCTACCATCGGGGAAAGATGGGTCCATTATTTATAGTGATGCATTGAAGAAAGGACTTGGTTGTGTTCTTATGCAGAATGATAGGGTTATTGTCTATGCATCACAACAGTTGAAAATTCATGAACAAAACTATCCTACTCATGATATCGAGTTGGCAGCGGTGATCTTTTCTTTGAAGATATGTAGGCACTACCTCTATGGTGAAAAATGTGATATTTATACTGATCACAAGAGTTTGAAGTATATTTTCTCCCAAAAATAACTCAACATGATGAAAAGGAGGTGGCTTGAATTACTCAAGGATTATTATTTCACGATGCACTACCACCCGGGGAAAGAAAAAAAGTTGGAAGATGCTTTGATATGAAAAGATCAAGGATTTTTGAACAACATGAGAATTGAAAGGGATCCAATTTTCATGGACCTAGTGAAAATGGACATGGGAATAACCAGGGAAGGTGAAACATCAATTCTTTTTCAAATGGTTGCCAAACCATCTTTTCTAGAAAGGATTAAGATTTCTCAGACTGATGAGGAAGAATTTAAAAAGAATATTATAGCTGTGAATGATGGGAGATTGAGTGAATTTGTGAATGAAGAAGGAATTTTGAAATTCGGGAAGAGGCTTTGTGTTCCCGTTATACCTGATCTAAAAAGAGAATTGTTGTATGATGCTCATAGTTCTAATTTCTCTATACACCCTAGGATCACCAAAATGTATAGAAATTTGATGGATCATTTTTTTGGGACAACATGAAGAGGGAGATTACTGATTTTGTGTCAAGATGTATGGTTTCTCAACAAGTGAATGTTGGAAGGCAACAGCCTGGAGGAGTCATGCAACCTCTTCCCATACCGGAGTCGAAATGGGACAATATTTTGATGGATTTTCTCAGGGGGCTACCAAAGACTCTGAGAAAGAATGATGCAATATGGGTCATTGTTGATCATCTTACCAAGTCAGCACATTTTCATGCTATAAGAGAAGATCTACCACTGGAACGTCTAGCAAGAATATATATTGATGAAGCTGTGAGACTTCATAGAGTACCCCTATCGATTGTTTCTGATTGTGATCCCTGTTTTACATAAAGATTCTGGAAAAGTATTCCGAAAGCCTTGGATACTGAACTTCATTTGAGCACTTCCTACCACCCTCAAACAGATGGATAAACAGAGTGAACTATTCAAACAATAGAATACATGTTGAGATCCTGCTCACATGACTTTCAGGGTATGTGGGATCAATATTTACCTATGGTAGAATTTTCCTATAACAATAGCTTACATTTGGGTATTCAGATGGCACCATATGAATCGTTATATGGAAAGAGATGCCGCACACCAACCTGTTGGGATGACGTTGGTGAAAGAAAACTTGTAGGCCCAAAACTGGTGGAGGAAACAATGGAAAAGTTGAAGGTAATCGAAAACCATATCAAAGCATCTCAAAGTAGGTTGAAGAGCTGTGCCGATAATTGAAGGAAGGATTTTGAATTTCAAGATAGTGATCATGTTTTCCTGAAGGTATCTCCATGGAAGGGAGTCATACATTTTGGTATGAAAGGTAAATTGAGTCTCAGGTTCATCGGACCTTTCGAAATTCTAGAACGTATTGGGGCTGTAGCTTACCGATTAGAAATGCCGCCAAGTCCCTCCAAAGTTCATGATGTGCTCCACATATCTCTATTGAGGAAATACATGCCTAACCCAACACATGTACTCACATATGAGGAATTAGAACTGTAACCCGATCTGTATTATTACGAAGACCTCGTCAAGATTCTTGATACGAGAGAACAAGTACTGAGAAACCGGACGACTCGTCTGGTAAAAGTCTTGTGGAGAAACCATAAGATGGAAGAGGCAACGTGGGAACCTGAGGAACTAATGATGAAGAACCACCTGAGTCTTTTCATGTGGAAGTATTCTATAAATTTCGAGGACGAAATTATTTTAAGGTGGGGATAATGTAACACCCAAAGCTTTTGCGGTACGCTTCTCTTTGAATAATGCAATAGCGTGTGTTGTACGCAACATCGAGTTCTAACACACCACAACCAGTCCGACTAGTCGTTATGAATAGTAATACACACTTTTCGAAATCTATAAATTTTATTTTTCAAAAAGGGCTTCATTTTTGGATTCGGAATATCAAAATTATCCTATGGTGAATTTTTGGTATTTTTTTGAAAAACATCATTTTTTCGATGAATAGTGAAACCACTAAATGGTAGTTAAAAAACTGAATTTTTCATAAAACATAATTTTACCAAATCTGTGAGTGCAATTTCAAAAATCTGAGAGACACGGTTAATATCAAGGTCTAAAATGTGGTTCATGGAGATGAAAATAATTTTTGGTGAATAGTAACTTTTTACTTTTATTTACCACAGTTAAAAGTAAATAGGATAATTAAGGGTAAAAATGATATTATTATTACCCTAAAACATGTCCTAATTCTATTGGATAAGCTTAATCCGACCAAAAACAACCTTATGAATAAGATATTATCATTTAGGTCCACTTGGATTAGATTAGGACATTTATTATTATTTAATTCAAAGAGGAGTTAAAAGAGTTAAAATCAATGTTTATTTACTAAATCATTATTAATATAGGATTATACATAAGATAAATTCGATTCTAAATATTCATTAGAAAGATAAAAATATTTTCTACATAATGGTATTTTATTTATAATTTTTAGAAATTAAATAATTGAATTTAATTATGACCCAATGATGATGATGTAATTACCATAATAGTGAAACATTAAAATAATTGATATTATAAATACCCAAATAAATATAATTTCAGTCTTTTTATGAATTAGACTAATTTTATAGAATCATATGACATGTTAGGATTGATATAATTATCTTTTTTCGATGTAATCATTCTGTTATGATTTTTACAAATATAAATTATTGAATATTTTCAAAATTGACATAAAAGTGTTTTTAAAACAAATATTATATTATTAATTGATATTAAATTCCTAAAAATATATGGTTCGTCCAAGAGACTTATATCATGATAGGTGTATCATTAATGGACCACTTGGGCATCTCTTGGAGGTATATTGTATGTTTATTAACTATATAATATAAAAATACAATGTGACATGGTAAGTGTCAAACTAATTAACTAAGAGTTAAACTAAACGATAAGGTTAATATAATGACCCAAACCTATATAAATTCTATTGTCTGGGTGGTTTTCGACCCATCCCATCCTTAACCATTAAATAATACAATTTGGATCCATTAGAAACCGATTATTAATTTATAATAACATAATATTTATAGACATTCTAAAGGTGCCCCTCACCCCTCTTATAAAATGCCACTCCCCCTTCTCATTAATTCACACCTTCAAAGCCATTTGGCTAGGTAAAACTCTGCCCAAATACTCTCTAAACATCCCTCCCTTCATCCTAGAGGCCTTCCTTTAGTAATAATGAAAACCTATGAATCCCTTTTGATCAAATCAAAAGGAAGAACCCGAAGAAGAGGTAATGTTTTCACCACCCCTTTTCAAGTTCCTTTATTCTTCCACTTCTTCGTTCATTGTTTTACCATTCTAAAATAATAACTCCAGTATCTTATATATAATGTGATGTTATTATAAATATGGTACAACCATATTCAGTATTCAATTCATCCTTTTAATAACATGTCACCATACGTGCGTACGTACGGCTTACCGTCTCCACATCGTGGTGTAATTTTTATTCAATAAATTATTATTTGGATGGGTATAATAATGATGTGTAATTCATGTAAATAATAAATATAACATGATAATAATTCTGTATGTATGATATTCCATCCATTTATATATATTTTTAATATCAAAAGAATGATATTGTCGCTCGTGCGTACGTACGGACTACCGTCTCCATGAACGCGATGAGATTCATTCTCCATCGTATCCATTCAAGTATAATTCTCATTTTATGATTAATAATAGTATCTAAGGACTTGATATCATTATGGATATGATTAATATACAATCTACCCATGAAAAACACGGCCTGTGTAACAAAACATATAAAATAAAATGAGTAAGTTAACACCCGAAACAACGATAATTCTAAAATATTATTAACAAAGAAATGTTAAAAGATAATTTATGATATCATATTAATATATATAATTCTTGTATAATTTAATAACAATTATTTAACCATTATACAAGAGGTTAACCTACCCTAACCAAGGAAAATTACAAGGTAAGGGTTATTTCACAATCTCTTCTTTATCTGAGGTTATTTATGCGCGATTATCTACTAGGACCTATTTATCATCCACATCCATGTTTCTTAAAAATGTATTTTAAATCATTCTTAATATTTTAAAGACTATAGTGTAAATTAATTTATACCCTTGTTGACTTTTATAATTGGTTTATAAATGAATCTTTCTATCTTTTTTCAAACAAGGTCCTTTTTATCATTTTTGATAGAATTAAGGTAAGAATGTTTTTTAAATTATACTGCGGGTGCTGCTATTTTCCGACGTTATGAAATTGTCGAAACTTCCCATACAAGCTTATAAGAATATGTTGAATGAAAATGTTTCATTTTATAAATATATGACTCTTAAATGATTTAGAAATAGAAAGAGATATTTCTCTAAAAAGAGTTTTGATTTCATCTATTTCAACATACGTTGATGGATTTTACGATTATTTGAAGTTGATTTATTATGATACAAATAATCTATATTGTATTGAAGGTTTATGATATGTTTGACTGTGGATGTGTTATTTTTATACCATTCACGGTGTATGTATGAATTATTTACATTTCGTATGCCTGTTTTATTACGAATGTTTATGTTATGCTTAAACCTTTACATATGGGAATGCATTAGACTAAATATGTGACGGGTGGAGCCCGCTATAGCTCCTCGATGTATCGGTAGGTTTCATTATACAAACTAGTGTCTTGGAACAAGGCCTTGACAAAATCTTATTTGTAGTCTTGGCAGAATTCCTTGGCTATGTGATTATGATAGTCTGGCATTATGTATTTCATCATTATGAAAGTGGTTATTAATATTGCATGTGATTATTCGATTAGTAGAATATCCATGTGAATAAGTAAATGGCATTATTTCATTTTATTTTTGTCATACTATGTTGAAGTTAAAGTTTAAAATGAATTTGTTTTAGTTATACATTGCCTTAAATGTTTATTCTTATTTTTGAATGTTTCCGCTCTATTGTTATCCTTACTGGGAATTTCAGCTCACCCCTTTTCTATGTTTTATTTTTTCTAGGATGTGAAGAAGTAAATTATGTATGACATGCAGGGATAGTATGAGGGGATAAGAGTGTAGACTATGGAGACTATGTTGTTGTAGTTTTCATTTTTATGATGTAATGAAAAACATTATGAATATATCTACAGTTTCCAAGGCTACTAAACTAATCGGTCTTTTCAGATTATATCTTTCTTGTCATCATGAAAATGTTATGTAACAATGCACCGACTCTAGGTAACTGGGGTCCGAGCATTACACTAAGAATGTTTTAACAAAATTGTTTCAGTTAGATATTCAATAAAGTAGACAAATTGAATTCTAATCACCCAAACATTAATCAGATTTAAAAGACCAGCAGCATGTACCCCACACAAGTAGTTTCAAGGAATGGAAAAGATTTTAATAACAATGAAATTCAGTTTCCATCAGGATGTACATGCATATTTTTTTAATTCAAATTAGTGACATGCATCCAAAGATCTTAATATGCAATTTATACTGCAAATTTTCCGCAATCATATAGCAAAATATTTAAAAAAAGCAGAATTTTATTAGCAAAAATAGGAGAGGAAATAAATGCAGAATGTTGAAGTACTTCCTTGACTAGGTCTTGTCTAGAGATGATCATGGGAATTCATGTTCCTTTATTACACAACAACAAGAACCTTAAAACACAAAGGATAAAAACTAAGAACAAATAACCAATATATATTGTGAAAATAGAAGGCATCACAACAAAACTGTATTCAATGTAAAACACGAACATAAACAAAATTAAACACAAAAGAAATAACATGGGGTGACTCCCATGAAGCACTGAATTTAAAGTCTTCATTTAGACTTTATTAAATTACAAATTGTTTATTTATTAAAAAAACAAATACCATGGGTCGCCTCCCATGCAGCGTTAGATTTTTAGTCTCCACCCAGACTCACCAAGAATCTAACCGTAGTCACTATATGGATGTGGTTTCCTTAATAGAATCCACCACATGTGTTTGGCCCAATTATTTTTAACTGAAAGATGAGATTTGTTGGAAACAAGACTCAAAACAACAATAACTAAATTATCATAGCCTAAAATAACCCCTAAGTAAAACCCTTTAATAATAGTGGGTATAGTGTTGTCCACTTCCAGAATAAGTTCAGACATTTCATGATTTAAATACTCATGAAGGGACAACATAAATCTATGTCCTTCAAAGGGTGTAGCATTGACCTCAAAGATATCTCTCATGAACTCAATACTAATAGGGTCAAATTCAATGGTGAAAATGGGTGAATACTGAATAATAGGTTGAAAAGGGGATTTAATAACTTGCTAAATAGAATAATGTACAATGGAACTCAACTGTGATTCCCCCTCTAGACTACTATCAGTAACACAAGAAGGCTCAACACCCATCAATGATGAGGATGAGAGTGATAGACAGGGAAGTGAATTTATTTTATCACAAATTGATTCAGGACTAGCAATGTTGTAAATCTCTTCCAAAAGATCCTCATCTATTAACTCACATTGAACATATACTTCTTCTATAAAATCAATGATGCCTATATCAAATGTGTGCTCAGCCTCTACATTAAATTCATGTCCAAAAGGCTCACTTTCAAAAAGATATTATGTACTATTTTCCAAAAATTTCAAATCAGGTAGATTCATGTTTAATTCAGCTTCAATAAATTCAATTTACAGATTATTCACGTTTAAACATTTACCCCCATGAAATACATCACTGTTTTCAATTTCAGTACAATCAATTTTTATCAAACTATCAATCTGAGAAACGGAAGATGAAATCTCATCATTCAATCATTCTTCATACACCATTCTCTCATCCTAAAAAATAGACAACATCATTTAAGAAATATATGGGTTTGGAGTTTCAAATCATGGAAGATTATTGTTCAGTTCATGTTTAAAGATTACAGATTCCATATTATCCAGTTTAATGTTCTCATCCATAATATACCCAATATCCAGTTCTGGCTCAATGTTTATAATTTCAGGAATTTTTGGTGAAGAGTTTTTAACATTCAAATTTTCAGTTTCATGAAACTTTTCTACCTGAATGACTTCATTCTCAAATCTTCTAAAACATTGATTTTTCTCCAAATTATTAATTATGTAGAGAACTGGGAATTCCTTTTCAATATGTTTTAATTCATCATCAGAATTGACCAACTCAACTCCATTTATGTTTTTATTGGATTTTTATTGTTTTGTTCTTGAAATTTTGTGTTAGTTATATCCATGTTTTGTTCAATAGTTTCAGATTCTTCAAAATAAAAGTTTTTTTTTTCCGAGTTTCACAATCACCATCCTCTTCAACATGATGTTCAAATCTTTTATAAACTCGTTATTTTTCTTTTTCATCAAATTATTCTTGTTCATTAACCCTTTTATGTAAATCCAAGATCATGTTTTATAATTTTTTTTATTTCATTGATCTCACTCTTGAGAATCTCTAAGTTGAATTTAATGGGTTTTAGTAAAGAAATTATTAATTAGTTCCACCCTAGAATCCAATTTAGAATCAATCTGGTCTATTTTAGCAAGGGTGTCAAGACTAAATTCAATTTTTTGATCATTCTCTTCAAAGTGATGGTAATGTTGTGGTTGGTTATAAACACACTGACAAGCAGTATGTCCATAATCTCCACAAATAATGCAGTAAGGTCCAGTGCAGTAGTTTGAGCCTTCAAAATATTCCATTTTATTAAATTTTTATATTAAACATGTAGATTTTAACAGTTGATGCAGAATTTTAATGGACAACATAAGCAGTATGTTCTAGTTCAGAGTTTATTGTAATTCATTTTTGTATATGATTTTTTATTAATTTTAATAGTACTTTTTAATATTTTTGAAACCCTAGAATCTCAGTGAGTGCCCTCTCCAGCAATGGTGGAATATTTTGAATAGGCCGGAGGTCGTCATGGCCCAAAAAATTTCATTTATTAACCTACACTAGCACAGTGGTGTAGGGTCGATCCATAGAGAAGGAAGATGAGTAAATTCTATAGATTTATAACTAAAAACCTCACCGTTGTCAGCAGTGAGGAATGAATTTTTTTTACATTTCAATTTTTTATATTTTTATTTCTATTTAATTAATCAATATGAAACATGTTTTGGAAATTCCTTATTACCTATACTGGAAACAATACAACAAAAATGAAAAAGTGAAAACTAAAATAACTATAAAAGGAAATAGGAGTGCTAAGAGTAGATCAAGAAGTATGCTAGAGAGATTGAATTTTACTGTCTTAAATGAATGATTCTCATTTGATTAAATTCACACCTTAAAAATATGTTGTTAATTCTTCCTAGCTAGAAGAAATAACACTATGTAATATAGTTATCAATGTTCGCCACATAAAAAACTACATATAAAAAATTGATAAAAGGTTATCATCAGAAAACTACCTCACCAAATGATATGATGATTTCAAATGTAAATGTTCGATGAACAGTCTTAATGATCGTTCTCTCCAAAATATCATCGATTTAGAATTATGTTCTTAAAGGTGTTAACTAAATTTTATGTTCAAGAACCTGGTCCAGTCTCTCCAAAAGAATTAGATTCTCATCGAAGTAATTAATTGAAGGAGATAAAACTTCTAACCAATAAAACTCAAAATTATCTAGAAAATGACATTATACTAATATCATTATCAAAATGTCAGAATCAAGTAAATTTTTTATCAAATAAAAACCATGGAAGATAGAATTCCTCCCTCTAATGATGATGATCGTGTACTACTGCTTCGCTCCTGCAACTCTTATCACCGGTACTACTCTTCGTGTCTCTCAGGGATTTTTTTCTCTCTTATGTGTGGTGTGAAATGAGAATGAGAGTCTCCGAATTCTACTGCTTTCTCTGCGTAAAATATCATCTGTCATTTTCTACACGTCACTACATGCTTCCACAGACTTCAAAAAGTCCTTAACTTTAGCACTTCACACGTGCGTTTTCTCTTCAACAGGCACATCGTGATTGTTGTTCCCCTGTAACTAACTACAGATGAGTTAGTCGGAATCACATGGATGTAAACTTGTCTATTGAATGAAACTGCATACATAAATTAGAAAAATAAATAAATGAGAATGAAAAGAAATAAAAATAATAATTATTTTTAAATTTAAGCATTATATTACTTGTTAGAAATTAACAACAGTTAATTAATAAAAATTATAATTGATAAAAATTATTAATATTTATGTAAATAATGTCATTCTCTATGGTAAAACATATGTTAATTAAAAAGTTGTTAATTTAAATTATTTTAATAAATTTAAACACTAATTTTTTTAGTTTATCATTTTTAACTAATTTATTAAAAAATTAATATTATAATTAAATAAGTTAAAATAATAATTTTGATAATATTAGTTAATAATTTTATAATTATTATTATTAATACTTTTAAAAAATATTAACTATTCGACTATTTTATTAATTTGTTTATTTTAATTTGGTAATTATAATTAATAATTTAGTTTTACAATTTTTAAATTAATAAGTATATTTTTATTGTTTATTTACAATTACTTTATAATTATAAATTTATACAATAATCAGTAAATTAATTTATTATAAAAAATTATTATTAATTACGTTTTGTATTTTAATTTATAATTAATCTATTTTTAACATTATAATTGTTTAAATTTAAGACTCAATAAAAACCATTCTATTCATTTAATTAATTAATTTTAACTTTTACTTTAACTTTATCTTTAATTACTTTTTGTTTTACTATAATTATATTATTACTTTTTTATTATCCTATTTTGTTTATTTTTTTACTTCCCCCTCCCCAATTCCAGGCGCAAGGGGAGGCCTTCTTCTTCATTAGAACCAGGTGGTGGAGAGCTCCTCCACTCTAGCGCATTGTGCTCTTCTTCAAGCGGAAAACATGTACACTATACCGGTTCAACTCAAAGGCTGGAGTACTAGCTTCTTTCCAGTGGAGGAGCTTCGGTTCTCCCTCAATGCGGAAAAGGTGCACCAGCAACAGCTTCAGCTCCTCATCCTTCAGCGACGAACACGGCTCAAGTGGTGTCATTCCAAGCTTCAGTGGGCTCGAACTCCTCTACTCCATCCGGCTACTAGAAACAGGATCATGTAGTGACTACAGATAGCTCAACATCACTTAGTTCCAGTAGTCACAACTATTCAGTACACCAGCTCTCTCTTGCTCCCAAAACAACAGCTACAGATACATCTCCTCCCTCATTGGTAGTAGAAACCTGGTACATCTAAAGGCAAGGCTTTGATGACTCTAGCACTTACAAAAATTTCTCTCGTAATGGAATCTCTTCATATTTACCTCCATCGAGTAATGAAGACTTCAGAAGAAGGTTTAAAGATCCAAGATTCGAGTTTGATTAGGGTTTGTTTGATTCATTGGTTCAGCATATGCGGGGTGGGATTTGCAACTTCGATGATTGAAGGAGATGCGGTGAGAGAGATAGAGTTCCAAAGATGGTTACAGTGAGGTGAAATGGTGAAGGTCCAACATTGAGGTAGAAAAATTCATGAGAAGAAGTAGGTTCCCAATATACAGAAATAACGGTGAGTTTGGAAAATAGAAATAGGGGCTAACGATGAAGGAGAAACTGATAGAGGCAGGGGAAATAAGTGAGGTGTGACGTGAACAATCCTAATGGTGAGGGTGAGAGAAAATCACTAACAGTGAGGAAAAGTAATTTCAGTGAGGTGAGGAAGACAATAGTGGTTCACTGGAATATAGCAGGTAACGGTATGGAAAATAGAGAAGTTGGGTAATGGTGAGGTAGAGAGTAGATAACCGATTAACGGTGAGGAAATAAAAATTGGATGCTAACAGTGAGGTTGAAAGTAATGGTGAGGTGAAAAATGGGTGTGAGAACCAGTAGACTAAATATAAAGCTCACTAGTAGGAAAAAGTGGTCACCGATAATTTTAATGGAGGTTTCAATATTAGTATAAAAACAAGAGTCACTGGTATGAAAGAGTAACAGTGACATAAGGTCACCAGTACAAACAAGGTCATTGTTAGATAGTAACGGTAACCTAGTTACCCCTAGATATAGTCTACCTCACTGGTAGACTAAAACCAAAATAAAATGCAAAAAATAAACAAACTGCATATATAAACTCGTATAAGTAATGTTTAAAAACTATAAATTAATTAAACACACATATTATTTCCTTAAATGATGAGCATGTTGTCTAAATTAATTAATTAACAATGCTAACCTAATATAATGAAGTTAGATTAAAAGATAAAATATTAACATAAAGACCAAGTTAATTAAATAAAATTACAGTAATTTAAAAATTATTTATAAAGAATGTCACCTTATTAAAAAGTTAGGAAGACATAAATAAGCCAAACTAAATAAAACCAAATTAATGTTGATTAATTTAATAAGATTAAAATTATTATTTTAAAGAATAAAAATACACAATTAATTGTAAAAAATGGATTAATTAATAATATTAAATACAAAAATACAAAAGTATAGTTATTTTGTTAAAAGTCATTAAATAATTAATTTAATCATTAAAAATTATGTAATAAGATTTGGAAAAACTATGTAAAAATAGAGCCACATTAGTATGTTACCCCTGGGAAGCTAAAGTAAATAATGACATCTTGCTCTTAGTCAGTCATATTATAAAATCAAAACATTTCATTATTATTAAGGTAGATTTCTCTCTTTACCAACACACTAATATTTCAAAAATATAGGTGGTATGATTTTGTGGAGTCAAAATATCTATTATATCTGATTGATATTTGAGTTTTAACTCAGGTTTATATAGTATATGTAAGCAAGAGTTTGATAAAGAACTCAGTTTTAGTACAAATTTCAACCCTCTGATGGATGGTTAGTCTGAATGAACCATCCACACTCTAGATGATATAATGTTGTCTGCTTCAATGGATTTATAAGGATTTTTGATCGGTACATTCCCTTATTAGAGTTATCATATAACAATAGTTTTCATTCTACTATTCAAATTGAACATTATGCGTCACATTATAGGAAATAGAGTCATAATATAACCTATTGGGATGAAGGTGGATTGAAGAAGCTAATGGGACCTGGTCTTTCCAAAAATATTATTGAGAAGGGCCAAACAATTAAGCATCACATGAATCTTATACAATATATATAGAAAGGATATGCAGGCAACTATTGATGTGTCCTAGAGATTGAGGTCATTGATAAGTTTTTCCTCTGTAATTCACTATAGTACAAATTCATGAGGTTTTGGATGAAGTGATATATTAGTCATTGATTAAGTAACACTTTTGATATCCTGTATCCCATCATAATAGATTCCAACAAAATATCACCCCCACCTTTCCAATAATAAGTATATAATTTGTTTCATATGTCTCTCTTGAGTAAGTACATAAAACATCCCTCACACGTACTAAATCTAGAGGTGTTACCATTAGAGAGAAACTGTTCATATGAGTTGAAACTACTGAATATCATTAAATATAGAGACAATGTTCTAAAAAATAAGACAACACACATGGTCAAAGCGTTGTGAAAAAATCTACATGTTTTAGGAAGCAAAAAGGGAACCAAAAGAGGTGATGAAGAAAAACTCTCCTCACATGTTTTCAACAAAGTATATAATATGATATATCAAGGGTGAAATTCTATAAAGGTGGTAAATGTGACACCCTAATACTTTACGTTGGATTTAATTTTTTATTCAACCACTGCAATAGCTTTTGGCGGGTGCAGCAATGAGATTAAATAAAACATGATACTCTATTAAAATATTATTATTTAATTATGGCCTTTATAATCCTGTTGTTATATTGTTGGGTTTGAATATTATTGATTAAATTATAAAAAATATATGGTTTTCACATGTATTAAAAAAATCATATGGTTATCTACATATTATAAATAAAATAAAAACAATTTTATAAATGAAATGTTTTCTAAAAATTGTAATTTTCTAAAATGATGTTTAGTTCAACTTTTTAAACTGAAGTAAATATTTATTTTTATTTTTTTAGAAACTTTATTCTAAAAAATTAATATAGTTCGTTAAATAATCATATATAACGTATATTAGGGTGATATTTTTATTATGTTTAAATGATTAATTTTTTAATGATTGTTGAAAAATAATGATTTTTATTATAATCTGAATTTTGAATTAAAAATAATGGTTCTATTTTATAAATTACATAAATAATATGTTATTTAATCAAAATTATACCATTGGAGTCAATTTAATATTAAATCATAATATAGAAAACATTCTCTACATTTGAAAGTTATTCTTTTGGAAAACCATTTTTTTCAATTCAATTAAGTGTTTAATTTTCAATTTAGTTTGACATTTAATGTGATAAATATAGAAAAATGGAATCCGTATTTTTAATTAGATTAATTTATACATTATAATAACACATCATTAATTTTTAATGTTATGAATTCTTGAAAACAATAAAAATTAAATATTGTTGTTAAGGTAAAAATGGGTTTATCTGGGGGATAAACTAAAACATTTTGGTTAAAATGACCCAAATGTTCCTAATTTATATTTTATTTCTATATGATCAACTTATTTATTATGATTAATGAAAAATTTCCATTTTAAAGTTTTTTTTGATGGGAATAATGTGGGTGGAATTATTTCGACAATAAATTTCCATTGGTGTCCTCTCCCGCAATTTTAAAATGCCACCCCATATCCTCTTGATTAAACACATAAAAAATACATTTACTTGGAAAATACCAACCAAAATAAATTCCTTAATTCAATACCCACGTCTGATATTCTGTTATTTAGTAAAAAAGGACCCTTGTAAAGGCTTTAGTGCAAGGAAAAGCAGTTTCCAAAAGAAGTCGTAACATCCTTAACTGAGCATTTTATTTTATTTCACACTGAACCTACTCAAAATATTTTTAAAACATAATGATATAATAACCATAGTATATTACATATACTGTGATGATTTTATGTTATTTATGTAACCTGCAACCATATCCTTCTCCCTCAAATGGTAAATAAAAATGTTTATTATGTGTATAAAAGGCATCCACCTCACGAACTAACATAATTTATTTTACATCACTGCATATAATGAATATATATAATATTTTATATAATGATTATATATTTTATTTTAATTATATAATTATTCATCGGGTATTATAATATCATATATATACATTTTTAATTTCCATTTCCTACAGAATATTATAATATCGCTCGTGTATATGGAAGACTACCACCTCTCTAAGCGATGTGAATCATTTTTAACATACATTTTACATGGAAGGTAATATGGATTAATTTTAGGTCTATATATGATATTTATGACATATTAACATTTTGGTAAATAAATATATTATATAATTTCTTACATTACCATCCATTTAATAAATGATCACATTGTTTATCTGTACGACAAGACACTACCTCAGGAAGTGTTATTCCATTTTATTACTACATAACATGGATGGAATATGTACGTATGTTAAAAGAAAATATATGAAATTTATTATATAATTATGAATATTGAAAATTAAACATTCCTTTTTTCCATCATGATCATCAAGAAATAGGAATGTTACACATGCGTACGTAAGTCCTACCTTCTCCATGATTTTAATGAAGTTAATTTTTCATACCAATATTTAATAGAAGGTTTAAGAGTATAATTCACTTATAAATATTCTATATATATGATGATTAAAAATATTTATATAATTTAATTATAATATCTATTACCTTATTCATACTATTGTTATTTTTTTTGTATGTGTTTTGTTTCGTTAAAAAATTTGATATGAAATCAATTAGTTGTGTAATTGAATATACCATTTTAATCATAAAAATAAAAGGGTTAATAAATAGGTAAAAGGTTATAAATAAATTATATAATTAGCTAATGTTTATTATTAAAAGGTTTTATAATTTACATGAAAAATTTTTCTAGAGGTAAGGGATATTTCTTACCCAATGTGTTTTTCAGGTTTTGAACATTCTCTCGCTAACTCATATTCTCTCTCATCAATGTCATGGAATGATTTTAAATTTTATATATGTTTCTATCACATGTATAGGTATATTAATATACTTTCCTTTGTTTAGGAAATATATTCATTATAACCATATCTTTAAATCCTTCTTTTTTAAATATGTTTTGATTATGTTATGAGACATGATTATGAAAGCCATTTCTGTCAATGTATAATTCATATATTAATCTCTATGATATATATTAATATGTTTCATGAATTTTAAAATATTTGAAATTAATTTTATGGGTGGGACTATAATTATATATCCCCCCAATTGATTGGGTAATTTGTTATTCTCATGAGACACCATGTATTGTATTAGGGAATAAACCTAATACATCTGGGAATCAATATACCAAGTGAAGTTTTCTTGGTATTTAAAAATGACTTTTTTTTATGTTATTTTTTATGTCATTTAAACATTCCCTTATTTACATGATCTTATTTTTCCATTATTTCAATTTTATGATCCTACTTGATTTGTCTTGTACCTTTTATTTTATGATGTCATTTTATACTATTTAATCATATGTTACCCTTCATTATCATTTCAATTACCATAATATGATTTTAATTGAAACCATTGTTTAATTTATCCCATTGTTATCCCAAGAGTATTTTAGAGATCATATGTATTTTAAGATCTCACTATGGAGAAGAAATTATTTATTCCAGTATTTTATTTTGTTTTATGTATTATGAACCCTGTCTTCCAAAGACAATAGGCTTTTATAATACTTATGTTGTAATTATATGATATTTATTTTTATAAATCATGTAATAATATAATTAAACATATTTTTTATCCATATACATGGCCAAATAGAGTACCCAATGTGTGGAAGGACTTATATTATATCAAATGTGATTATAATAGTTGGAACCAAAAAATATCAATAATTATAATGACAATATGATTTCAATCATTCTTCATGAATTAATTTTCCATGACACCATGGAAAAATTCATTGGAGTATGATAATACAGTAAATTATCAGGATCTACATGTAATTGAGTTGGAACCCCCTGCAGTGAAAATAACAACTATCAATAAGAATCTCAAATAGAATCTGTAGAGTTCATGATATATGTCATGTATGTTTAACCTAACATGGAAGGTCCAGATATATTACCAACCCCGCTTTATAGGTGAGGGAGGACCCTATGATACTGCGTTTGGTGTGGGGTCTATGTATGATTTCCTATACTATTTTGAGACACACCCTGAATGAAGGGTGTATCATGAAGCATACATGATTTTAGTGCCAGGTTAATGCAAGTGGGACATACATAAAGAAGCATGATGGTCTCATTCTTGTTAGTTGTATTTATTTTCAACAAATGCATAGATTAAATTATGGAATCAATATGTGTTTTTTTATTGATTATAAGAATGTGTATGCTCCAGTGAATAATTATGAGGAAGTTATATATTTTTATTCATATTTGAAATTAAATAATTTATATTAATATAGTATGATGATTGGGAGGATATTTAAAAACCAAAAAGTGGGTTTTTAAATTTCTTGGATGGTGTCTATATATTAGGATTGGTATCTATTTTTATTTTTTATTTTCTCATTATATAGAGATAATTAATAATATTATTTAAAATGATTTGATGAAAAAGTATATTCTAACTTAGGTCAACTGTGAGATCATGCTTGACCAAAACCGCACAATGAAGCCAAAGGATCCAACTCTACTATAATTATCTCATGAAACTATTTATGGGTATAATGAGGTATATATCATGGTCCACTCATTCATGAGTGTGAACCTATTAAAGTCGTATGTGTGGATTGATTCAACAAATAATTATATAATTAAAAAACAAAGGAGACCACTACCTCCCATAATATTTCATTAGTGGTTGTATGCCATGACTTATATTATTAATAACTATAACAATGATGTTTAATTTGATGTGGGACTATCATACATGATCCACATTTCATTTGAATATGTTCGAAAATCTATTTTAAATGAAGTAGAAAAAATCCAATCAAATCCCGCATCATCTTTAATACTAAGATCATCATAGTTTTCTATCACCATAATAAAATATCCTATATCATAAAATCTAAGAAAACATAGTTATGTATAGTTATTATGTCCCCCTATACGATCATGGAAAAATTTGATGCATCCAACAATATAGTGTATTCACTGTTTACTCAATATGGCTAACGATAAAGCTCATATTCTGATATAAGATGAGATGTTGTGAATGAAATGAATTATAGGGTTTCACCCTAAAGATAGATGAATGAAATATCATACAAGTAGTGGAAGTACATTATGAATATTTCTTTCATTATTCTTCACTGTGAAAATTTAAAAATACAATGAGATCTAAAATACATGATGATCTCAATTCTAATATTCTTTAGAAACAAACTAGGATTAGTGGTATGAGTTTCACGTTGTAAGATGTTTCTCACATCATGAGACTCATTGATTTGTTACATATAGTTTTGTAATATTAGAAAAAGAAAAGATTAATTCTTAAAGATTCTTATGCATAACTTTTCAAATATTATTATGAGGTTTGTAATGATGAATCAATGGCTTTCATAAAAATGTTTTTTTAAACATTATTTTTATAAACCTAATGTGAGTAAACAAAATTCCCTAAAACATCATGTTTGTAATGATGGATTAAGAGGAAAAAACGTTTTATGGTAATTCTTCAAACTGTACAATGAGATTCCACACTTAATGTGGGGTAGTATAAATAAAATAATTATAATAAATGGAATTTACATAAGAGTAATAAATAATATAATTGAACACAAAATTATAGATAAAATTATCATAAGTTTTTCATGCCTTCGTGAATATTAAAAAGAAGATATATTTATTTATTTTGAATTTACTATAATATATTTAAATGAATTGAATAATGTGAACTTCTGAAATTTTTTTGAGATGAATGTGGGGAAATATATACATGAATCATCGTGACGATATATATAAGAACTAGGATCTTTTTTTCAGGTATGTTTTTCCTTCTCTAGTGTTTTTGGAAAAAATAAGTGTTTCTTGAAAAAAATTTAAGTACATGTTGTGTACTCAGTTAGCACTGGTAGTTGTGAGTTGGCCCTGTATGCATTGTGCACATGGCCGTGTGTGGTGACCTGGAGGCCACTGAATGTGGGTCTCGGTAAGGGAAAGTACACTACATGTACCTCAAAAGTAAATGTAGTGTATTTCCTTATTTTCATTAAATGTAATGGGGTCACATCTGATGGGAAGAAACACCTACATATTTACATAGTTTATCCGAGAGCATCTATACGGCCATGATTCATCCCTGATCCCCTGATCGAGCATATGTTCTCTAAATCAAAAGTCATCTATTGGATTGGGATTTCCTCAGTAAGCAATTCCTTCTTCTAGAGCATCGTTTCCTGGATCCTCTTCTTTGGAGATTTTTCCTCGGTTGAATGTTTTATATGTTTTTTCATATCTACGGTGTTTTGGGGTGACTCAAGACTTGAGGTTCTCTTATAATGATTCTAAAACACTAAGGTTGGTGGTTTGTGACTTTCTATAGATTGTCATTGAGTTATATGTGCAAACTTGCCGAATACCTTGGAACGAGGTATTATGTGTTTACTGTTTTAGCCTATTAATTGATTGTTATGATTTTATGTTAAAATAAAGGATAATTGAATGTGGATAGGGTTAAATTTCTGTTCTTTGGAAGTGTTTTCACTTGCATGTTATTCTTGACCATTTAGTCCCTCTTAGCCGGTTAGTCTGCCCTCTTTCACCATGCCTAGTTCTATAGGATTGTGTGTTTATTTATGTGACATGTTGTTATGTTGTAGACTATTATCCTTGTATTTATTCAAGTTTACTTTGGTTGTATTGAATTGATGTGATAATTTTACTTACACAGGGCTTTGAGAACTTGGTGTTGTAGGCTATAAGGAGAATGGACATAAGTGCTTCT
Source organism: Viscum album (assembly GCA_963277665.1). NCBI lineage: Eukaryota > Viridiplantae > Streptophyta > Magnoliopsida > Santalales > Viscaceae > Viscum > Viscum album. The sequence continues at coordinate 34,813,274 of OY728159.1, forward strand.
CTAGAGTGTTTGTTTTTACTTTTACAATGAGAGACCACAATGGGAATTGATTCAAGTGCTTCCTCAGATTTTTTATAGTTCTTTGATTTTTTCCATAGGGATAATGTGACGTAAGTGCTTCCCTAGTGTACATTTAGTTACCGATACGAGAATATAAGTGGAATTGATGGCGAGGGCTTCCTTAGAGAGTCTATAGGAATGCTGAACCAGAGGGGTTAGACTGTGGAAAATTCCCAAAGAGTTTATTATTATTGTTTGGTTAAACCAGAGGGGTTAGGCTATGAGTAATTCCTACAGGGTTAACTTTTTATGATTATCTTCCTTCTTGATATGTGGAATTGAATGCTTTGAACTATAAGAATGCTTACTTCTTATTTTTACTTATTACCTACCATATATATTCACTGACTGTTAGACACATATCTTTTGGTGGTTTCCTACTGGGATTAGTCTCACACCATGTTCTAATAATTATTTTTGGTCCAAACAGATTATATAGCTGCAGGTATTGATAAGGGAAAGCACCCTTCTACAATAGGTACTTGATTTCTGAGGAGCTGAAGAGCATGGAACCAAGCTGATTCTTATGATACTGAGGAGTTTTTATGTTTTCTTTTTTTACATTGTTTTTTGTACTCTATTCCAGCATTGTGAATTGTTTGGTTGTTTTCCTAGAAATATGTATCTTGAATCATTTATATATGAGATCATGTTGTTTCTTACTTTTATTCTTCTTTTGTTTACTATTATATAGTATTAATATTTCATCCACTATTGCTATCTATTTTGTTTCCACTGTGTCAATCTACCAATGAGGGAATTATTTCCCCACTCTCACACTGAATGCCCTTGAAGCTAGGTGGCAGCCCCTGATGTTCGGGGAAATGAGCTTGAGGCCATGTGACCAACCGGTTTGGGGGCGCCTCTAGGTGGATTCCAGAACTGAGATGTTACAAAGTTGTATCAAATGTGTTCTTTTCTTCTTTAATTACTATCTAGAGCCTATTTTCATGTATAGGATAGAATAGGTACTTGTTAATATGTTCTGCTTTGGAGTAGCTAAACCATGAATAGGGAAAAGCCAAGTTAACTTGTTTACTACTAATATTTGGGTTTATCTATTTTACAGTTGATTTGATTTTTATCTTTGGGTCATTGACATGTTTTTTATGTTATTGTTGATGTTATTGAGGTTCTATTTCTATTGCAACCAGATGAGATGAGGGTATTCCATCTCATGAATCATATAGGAATTTTCTAGAAATCATAATTCATGAATTCTTGCCATTCCATTTTTTGTACATCATAGATTTCTTGTTGTTGTGAGAGATGGTGTGATAGATATGCAGGATGTTGTGATAGATGCCATGATAGAATACATTATTTTGAATGGTTATTTCTTTGTGTATGGTTTGTTTGGATGAATGCTAAAACTTGGTTCTTTTGGTGTTATGTGCCGCCATGGAATGGAATTCGGTGGATCATTGCAGTGTTTTCTTGTTATCAGATGTATACGCTGCCAATTTTGGATTTGTGGGGATTTTGGTCCCTCGCGGATCGGAATTTAGAAATTTAATGTTTGTTTCAGTGTTTTTCTGGGTTCTAGAGATGTTTTTGACGCTTGCTATCCAGAAAAATCCAGAATACATGGAGTGAAATGATAAATACATGCTATGTGTTATTCTTGTTCAGGAAGAAACTGTTTTTCTTAAGTAGACACCGAGTACTATATGTACACGTCATGTAGTCGCTAACCATGTTACTAACTATATGGGAAGAAATCGAAGGTTGGGAAATATTGGTAGAACAAGTTGTGTACTAGATTTAGATGATGTGTGGGGTAGACCATGTGTCCACCCATGTGATTAACGACATGGATGGATGAAATCATAAGTTATACACGATGTGTCATGTTTGAGCATGTTGTGTAGTGTGAGCCGTGTATCTAGATGTTCACTATCAACAAGGGTTGGTAAAGCTTTCCTAGTATGCACCATGTTTGGCAATAACATGCCATGTATTATTGTTCTATGGGAACCATGTGGCTTATCCTTGTATAAGAACTCATAAAGGGAACAAAAATTCAATTACATGTCGTGTGTTGTGACAAAATGTCAAGTATGGGGTGTTACACAACCAGTTCTAGAAGGATTACACACCCATGTGAAAAACAATAGGGAACATATTGTGCAGTCATTATACACACTGTGTATACATGTTTTGAAAAACATGAATGATTTATTTATCATGATCCTTTCGTAATCTTATGGTTTTCACTCCTTGACAATATTGATCAAAGTTGTGCACATGACCTTGCATAGTCATGACCCCGATATTTCCTACAGTTGTCCACTAGTTATCGGGTAGTGATTATACGCCAGACATTGATGATCAGTGACTACCTATTGATCATCAAGTTGTGCCAGTCCTGGAACCATCCATCATTCCAAATATAGGTGCTGACTCACAGTTCCTATATGGATTCATGAGGTTTATAAAGACCTTCCACGGAGTACTGAATGATGCCCCGTCTATGGAATAGAAGATGCGGGATTTCTAGAAAAAAACATCCTCCCACCTTCATTAGGGAAGATAATATCAGGATGTAGAGTCATGATTAGAAGACATGTTGTCTAACTTTGATAAACTAGAGATGCCACTGGAGATGTGGACCAAGCTTGATAAATATATGCTTCGGGATTCCGCCATGAGATGGTGGGATGCGATCTCACAGGCGGGATGCCAGCAGATTATATCATGGGTTGAGTTCCAGTGTTCCTTCTACGACTACTTCTACCTGGATACTTTGAGGGATGATCGATCCTAATAGTTCATGAGTCTGGAGTAGGGTACTCTTTCTGTTATGGATTATTCATCTCACTTCATAGAGTTATAGCACTTCATGCCCATCCCAGGATGTGATGAGTTATTCATGGCAAGGATGTTTGAGGATCATCTCAGACACGACATCTGATCTTAGGTCAGCATATTTAGGTTGATTCCTTCACTTCAGTCATCAACCAGAGGCTAATACCGAAGCATAATTTCAGTGATTCTCGAGTTGTGAGCTCGGGGGGGGGGGGGTTAAAATTCAGAGATTCATTCCCTCCCACTAACAGTAGGAAGGTCCACTGTGTATCTTCACGATGTGATTCAAGGAGGTGAGACACTAATTCTATTATCCAGGTGGTGTGATACCAATGTGGGAATAGCAGGTATACAAAACCACATTGCCCGATTTACCAATGGAGTTCCAATATTGCAGCAAGATGGGTCATCTTCAGTACTTATGTCTGTTCATCTCACCAGTATTTGGTGACATGGGTTCTTTGATGACTCCTCATTCAGGATAAGCACCACCAGTTTCTAATAAGTCATGTAATTGGAGTTCTTCCATTCATTTAGGCTGAGGTGGGGGTCATGGTCGTGGTAGTCAGTCATTAGGAATTCAGTGACAACATGGTAGATCAGATCAGAGTGGTCAGGAAGGGTCACTGGGCCATAGTACGAGCCAGAAATTTGCAGTGGAATAGACCCAGCAGGAGGAGGATCCTGGACCCTCTTCAGTTTGAGGTACGATTTTAGTTGTCTCGGTTTTAACGTTTTCTCTTTTCAATACAGGGGATTCCCATAGCTTTATATTTTTTTGATGTTTTGGAGTGCATTGGGCTCTGTATCTTTTCTTCTACCTATGTCTTGAGGTTACACACTCCACTGCCGAAAAGAGAGGCTAGTGTCCGACAGTCCAAGGAGTTCCCTCTAGAGGTTGGTGGGTGTCACTTCTTATGGACCCTTTATCTCCAAGAGATGACTGGCTATGATTTAATTCTTAGAATGGACTTGTTAGTTCACTTCCAAGAAATTGTCGATTGTTACCACCATAGTGTAAGTTTTGCATCATCGGAGGGTAGATCATTCCATCATAACGGTGCGTGGAATGTCCAGGAGAGCAGAGCAGGAACTGAGAATCATATGTTTGGAGGAGTTACAACCCAGTTTTATAGTCTATATCTGGATGACTAGGTGACTTCATAGTTGGACTTCCCTTTAGTGGTGGGTTATTTTAGGGACAACATTCTTGAGGACTTTTCAGGTTTTCCTCAGGAGCGAGAGGTGGACTTTTCAATTGAGCTTGTTTCAGGAGAGGTACCAGTGTCCATTCCTCATTAATGGATGGATAAAACTGAGTTGAAGGAGCTCAAGAGCAGTTGGAGGAGTTGAAGGAAAAGTGTTTCATCCGACCCAGTACTAATCCTTTGGGTTCAACTATCCATCTTGAAGTGAAGGCATACAGTACACTCTGGTATTATGTGGATTATCGGAAATCCAACCATTTGATTGTTATGAATTGATATAACTTTCCAAGTATTGATGAACCCTTTGATTTTTATTAAGGAGCTATGGTGTTTTCAAGGATTTACCTTAGGTATAGTTACCATTAGTTTCACATTAGACCATTAGATATGCCTCTTATATCCTTTTGGAGCAGTTATGATCTATACAAGTATTTGGATATTCCTTTTGGTCTCACGAACGTTGCAGCAGTTTTCATGGAACTGATGAACCAAGTGTTCCATCCTTACATGGATTCATTCGTGGTAGTCTTCATGGAAGATATGTTGGTGTAATCTCATACTTTACATGACCATGATACATATATTGATATCATTTGAGAAAAATGATATAGAATCAGTTATAGGAAAATCTCTCAAAAATCAACTTTTAGTTGGATGAAATTTACTTCATAGGTCATCCTATCTCAGATATAGTAGTATCATTAGACCCAGATAAAGTGAGAGCATTAGTTTCATGATAGTCACTGAAGAATGTCTTTGAAGTTTGACATTTTATAGGGCTGGTTGGATACTATATATGTTTCGTACATGACTTTTCATGCTTAGGAGCACCACTGATGGGCCTGACTAAGAAAGTTGCAAGGTTCTCGTGGTCAGATTCTTGCGAGTCATCCTTTCAAGATCTGAAATGGAGGTAGAATTCAGCACTGATAATAGTATTTATAGAGATTTGAAAGAGATATAATGTTTAATGTGATTCATCTGGTATCATACTAGGTGTGGTGATTATTCATGGAGAGTGACTCGTTGCATAAGTGTCTCAGTAGTTGAGGCCACGTGAGACGAACTACTTAACACATGATCTCGAGATGGCTGTAGTTGTTCATTCCTTATGATATTGGAGAGTTAGTATTCTCAAATATCATTTTGTGGGTTTCAACAACCACAAAAGTCTCACATATATCTTGTCCTAGTGTGACATAAAGATAAGACAATAAAGGTGGGATGAGTACCTTCAGTCTTTTGACATTGAGATTGTCTAAATTCATTGGAAAGGCAATGCAATAGTTGTTGCGTTGAGTAGGATGACTCAGATATAGGCATTTCAAGAGTCCAGCCGTGAGTTTTAGTTTTTGTCTCTTTTCTCTAAGATGCATTTGGACGGGCAAGACAGACAAATCCATACATTCTATTCTTCTGTAGCTGTTACCTCTACTATACATGATTGAGTACGAATGAGTAATATATCAGATTATAAAGGCATATTCTTATGGGAGATCATGTCAGGAGAGGACCCTATTCTTAGATGGACCATAGGTGAGGATGAGATATTGTGTTTTCCTGGATGCATATGTGTGTCAGTAGACATACGCAAGGAGCTCATCTGGGTCTTTCATTCCTCAGTTTGGGAAATTCATCCCGGTGTCTCTAAGATGTATCATGATCTACACCGTTAGTATTGGTGGCCAAGTATAAAGAGAGATGTTGTTGGTTTTTTCCTGATATGTTCCACCTGCCATTAGGTAAAGGCAGAGCATGAGCGACCAGAAGGGATTTTCCATCTGTTTCCCAATCCTAAGTTGAAGTCTAATGATGTCATGATGGACTTTGTGAAAGGTTTGTCAAGGTCACCTTGAGGGAATGATTTAGTTTGTGTTTTCATTGACAAACTCATGAAGGTTTCTCACTTCTAACTGATCAATGAGACCATAAGTGTTGATGAGATGGGATGGATGTCTTTCTGATATAATGTGAATTTACATAGAGTCTCGCACTCCATTGTTTCATACATGGATTCCCATTTTACTTATTGGGTCTGGTAGGGACTTTTGAAGGCTTTCGGTACATAGCTTCTTTTGAGTATAGCTTACCATCCCCAGACAAATGGCTAGTCCGAGCATAGAATTCAGGTGTTTAAGGAAATGCTTCGAGCATATATCCTGGATTTTGTAGATTCTTGGGAGAAGCACACAAATCTCGGGGAGTTTTCTTATAATAATAGTTTTCCATAAACTATTCAGATTGAATCTTATGATGCTTTGTACGATAGGCAATGCCGATCAACCTTATGTTTGCTGGAGGTAGGAGAGGAAGCTATGATGGGACCTCATCTTTTCGAGAAGACCATGGAATAGGTCGAGTTGATTTGGAAGAGGATGGATACTGCACAGTTGCAATAGAAGTCTTATGATGATCGAATGAGATGACCTCTAGAGTTCAAGGTCAGATATGAGGATTTCTAGCGTGTCACACTGAGGATGGGACATTGGAGTATTATGAAACAAGTTATGCTTTCGTTGTGGTGTGTCGGGCCATTTGAGGTGTTGGAGAGAGTTGGGATGGATTCCTATCGGTTGAAGTTACCTTAGAGGTACTGAGCTATGCATGACGTCTTCTATGTTTCTCAGCTTCGACATTACTTCTCAGACCAATCTCCAGTTTTCCATTATGAGGAGGTTGAGCTCGAAGAGGACACATATTTTGTGGAGAATCCTATCTGGATATTTGATCAAACTATGATGGCTTTTTGTGGCCTGCATGTTCTCTAGGTACGAGTGTTATAGAATAACGGGAGAGTACATGATTAGATCTAGGAGAGGGAGACCGATGTACGATCGTTGTGGCCTAATCTGGTCGGGGACTCTTATTCTACATCACCATGCTAAATAATATGGGTATGAAATTGACTAAGGGGGAATGTTTGAAAGAAATCAGATCTTATTTTTAGATTTTTTTCCTTCTTCTAGTGTTTTTAGGAAAATATGTGTTTTTTGAAATATTTGAAGTACACTCTATGTTCATTATGAGTGCACACCTTGAACTCAGTTACCACATATAGCCATGTGTTTTCCATATAATGTTTTTTCACATGACCATCTGTGGTGACCTCGAGGCCGCCTAAATCCGGGCTCGGTAAAGGAAAGCACACATTGTGTACCTAAAAATTACAAGACATGTACTTTATTTTTTTATTAAATGTACTGGGGGCATGTTTGACAGACAGTAAAACCTCATTCTCGACCAAGTTCATCAGATAGAATTCATACAACCACGATTCTTCCTCGAGCCCCCGATCGAGATTCCATTATCCAAATCAAATGACGTCAATTTCATTGCGATCACATTGGTAAGATATTCCTTCTTATAGAGCATATTTTCTTGATTCCTCTTCTTTCAATAGTCATCCTCGGTTGAATGTTTTAATCTTTTTTCAGATCTCTGGTGTTCTTTGATGATTCAAGGCTTGAGTGTTACATATAACAATCCTACAACACCTATGTATGTGGTTTGTGCCATTCTATAGAATTTCATTGAGTAATATGTGAAAAATTTCCCAATACCCTTCAACTGATTATTATGTGTTTACAATTTTAACCCTATTAATTACCTGCTTTTCTTGTATGGTAGAATATAGGTTAATTGAATGTGAATAGATTAAATTTCTATACTTTGGATTTTTATTCCCATGCATTTTTTTTATGGCCATTTAGTCCTTCATTGACTGTTATGCTGCCTTGTTTTTCACCATGTCTAGTACTGTAGGAGGGAGTGTATTTATCTGACATGCAGTTATGTTATGGAGCATTATCCAAGTAGTTATTATGGTTTACATTGGTCGTATTTCATTGATGAGATCGTTTGACATACACATGATCGTGATAACCTGGGGTAGTAGACCGTAGGGAGAATGTATGTAAGGACTTCTCTAGAGTGTTTATTTTTACTTTTACAATGCGAGACCATAGGGGGAATTGATGCATGTGCTTCCTCAGAGTGTATGTAGTTCTTCAACGTAGGCCACATAGGAAATGTGACATATGTGCTTCTCTACTACACCTTCAGTTACTGATACAAGACTATATGGGGAATTCGTGGAGAGTGAATCCTTAGAGAGTCTATACATAAGCTTAATCAGAGAGGTTAGACTGTGTGAACTTCCTAGAGGGGTTCTTGTTCTTGTTTGGTTGAACCAAAGGGGTAATAATGTGAGTAATTCCCAAAGGGTTACCTATTTGTGATTTTATTCTTACTTGATATGTGGAATTTAATGATTTGAACTGTATGAATGTATACTGCTTCTTTTTAATTTTTTTAGTTTCATATATATTCACTGACTGTTAGGCACATATCATTTAGTAGTTTCTTACTGGTAATAGTCTCACACCCTGTTGAGGTCATGATTTTGGGTCCTAACCGATTATATGGTTGTAGATATAGATAAGATAAATTGGACTTCTACATCAGGTACCTGATTACTGAGGAGCTAAACACCATGGGACCAAGATGAGGCTTGCTATGTAGAGAAGTTTATATGTTATCATTTGTACTTCCGTTTCTATACTATATTCTAGTATATTGACTTGTTTGGTTGTTTTCCTAGTCATATGTATCATTCATCATTTATATGTGAGGTCTTGATTTTTCTATCTTTTTGTCTTCTGTGGTTTACTGTTTTATGGTATTAATATTTATTCTTCTATTTCTATCCATTTTGTTTCAATTGTGTTACTTTTCCAATGAGGGCATAGTTTCCCCATTATCACACCTAAGGACTTCGTTGCTAATCGGCATCCTTTGGTGTCCAGGGAAATTTTCATGATACCATTTGACCAACTGGATACGGGGTGACTCTGGGTGGCTTCCAAATCTCGGATGTTACAATATATATATATATATATATATATATATATATTAGAAATAAAATAGAAGTTGGTTTGACTATAAATCCACTAATTCATGTTACACAATGCTAGTGGTTAATTTATCACTTTGGCATTAGAAACAATGAATCGTATCTAAAAAAATTAAATATTTTATTTGTATTTCTAATCAAGAAACCCAAATGAATATCACATTACATAATAAACATAATGACAGTATAAAATACACAACCTTTATTTCATTCAAATATTTATTTTTCAAATAATTGTGAAAGGAACAAAAAAATGGTTCCCTCAGATGATCTAAAATGGTTATGTACAAATGCATCTATCATGAGTAATTATTGAATAATCAATATGGAATGAAAAATAACTGAAAAAATTGGGTTTAAATGAGAAAATTGAGCCTCAAGAATAACAAGTTAGGATTAAATGAATATAAAATTATTATATATAAATATTTATATGAATTTGAAAATTATACATGTATATTATTTAAAATAATAGTATGAACATTAATAAATGATTTTATAATGATGTAATGCATAATGTTGGACATCTGATACTTACCATCGATGCCTTGCATTAAGAAAGTTTCAAATTTTCGTAGGCACACACCAAATACCCACTTATTTAAGGATAACCAAAAGTTTTTTTGTATGAGACCTATCAATTCATCGGGGGAAATAGGAAGTGTTACCATGCAACATGCCTATAATTTATCAACTAAAAATTATTATAAACCAACCAAAGAGAATGTAAAAATGAAATAATTTCAAAATATTATATTCTGTTAAACAATAGTACTATTAATTTTAGAATAAAAATACTATAATAAATTTTTTATAAAATTCATGAAGAAAATGCCATTTTCAATTTAGAATTCACATTTAAAAATAAAAAAAATTATATAATATTAGTAAATATAATTAATTTCAATATAATTATGGAAACTTTAAATAATAGTGAATGAATATAGTGGTCATGGTTATGTTAAATTCCATTAATTTTGATTACATTAAAATTAGCATTCTTTTCACATTTTCAATAAAAATTTAAAATGTACCTTATTCAGAAAATGACTAGAATATTCCTTGTAAATTATATTTTAAAAATTTAAAAACAATTTAATATATATTTAATATATTATTATATAATATTAAAACCATACTTTAAAACTTTTTATGGAAAATATGTACATGGAAGGAAAGCATCTTCGTCCAAGTAAAAAAAATTCAGATTTCCTTAAAAACATGATTTCACTATCTTGAGTACCTAAAGAGTGTAAAAATAAAAGAAATAATTTTAATTTATAGAAATATAAATGTATAATAAAATATATTATGTTCAATATAGAAATTTTAAATCATCCCCTTAGTGGATACCTTAACATAAAAAATCTTTAATAATGACGAGAATGTGAAATAAATCTTTACCTCTTAAGTAACATTCAAATCATATCCCCTGTGAAAGAAAAAAATAAAATTAAACCATAAATACCCTGAGTATAATGTGATTCATAGTACAACATATTAATTTGGTGGTGTGTATACATCTAATAATATGAGTGGTTTATAACATTGCATATGTCCCAAAGAATACATTTTGAGACGAAGACCCCTTACCATTGGTCTGAATTGATTTATATGTGTTCCAACCACATGTGTAATAAATATATATATTTGTTATACATATATTAATGAACAATAATAATTTATGTAATAACATATATAATTTACTTTTAACATAGGTTCACCCATTTATAATCAATTATTTATTGAAATTATTTTTCTGTGTGACTAGTAATTTGTTTCTCATGTATGTTTTGGTTGGCTGTTTTAGTAAATATACATTGATAATGGTTAAAAAATACCTATAGTTTTAATAATTATATAAATATCATATATATTGATTATAAATATATATTTAAAATCATTAAAAATATTTAGAAATATAAAAATGAATTACACCATTCATGAAGACAATTGGCCTTACGTATGCATGAACACTATTTTCGAATTTCAAAGGATTAAATGAAAGGAAGGAAAATAATATTTCAACATTAAAGGATAATTTTTATATTATATATGTCATATATATTAAATTTATCCTTCCACATTATTATCAATGTAAATTTGTAATGAAAAATAAATGGCATAGCCTCGTGGGGGCAGAAGTCCACACATAAGCATGAGCCATGTTATCATTTTCTAATGGATTGGAATGTAAGAAGGAATACATAGTTTTATAATTATATAAAAATAGTTATTTAATTAATATAATATATAAAAATTAGTTCCATATGTATATTCATCCAATAAATGTTGAGATGAAAGACGAATTACAGTATTATGTTGAGATGATCAGTTTTGCGTATGCATTAGCGATGTTTTCTCTTTTCATAGTATTGAAAAGTGATGGAAAATGGATGAAACCCAATAATAATAGACAATAAATATATTTATGAGATAATAAAAAATATTTTATTATGGTTACAAAATATTTACTGGATTTGTTAAATTAAATAAATTTTGTAGAGTATGTAAAGACGATTACCTCTTCTTTGAAAGAGATCTATTATATCTTCTTCCAATGTAACTAGGTTTGGAATTTTAGGAAGACTAAAAGATAGATAACATGAATGATGATATATATATATGATATTTTATATGGGTTTCTCTTGTTAATATGATGTGTTTTATGTGTATAATAGTTAATAGGTGACACCTATTTGTAGAATAATAAATGTCATCCATGTAATTATAAAATAAATTTTAAATTTTATAAATTCATTTTTCTCTAAAATGGGAATAATGATTATATGATTTAGAATATAAAGTAGAATATTTGTTAAATCATGTGAAACAATAATATTTTTATATGTTTACTTGGTATTTTAATCCTCGTCTTTTTTAAACCCTTAGTTAACACTTTAAACCATAATCATAAAAACAACGTTTTCACTATTAAAGGGTTATACCGTTATGTATAATATAAAAATTTGTCCATAAATAACTAACAGCCAAATTTTTTTCAATATATTCTCATTATCTTCTTCATTCGATATGATTATAATTTTAAATAACTTAACTTTTTTTTTATTTTTTCATAAAATATAAATAGTGTTATATTTAACACTAATCGTTTTATTTAAATTTATTAAAAACAATAAAAGTATGTAAAACCAATATTGAATTTAAAAAAAACTATAACATTCTATATATACCCATTAAATTCACGGGTCTCTATAACTCCCTAAAAAGTATTACTTTTATTATATTTAAAGAAATATTTTATTTTTTATTAATTGAATTAATACTAAATTAGTTTTACGTAAACAATTTTTGTAATTATTAAATCAGTGAAAAGTGAAATAAATTAAGATGTTAAAAAATTGTTTTTATTTTAAATAAACATTTATAACCATATTATTCTTATTTTTAAAAATGTAATAAAATAATTATTGTTATGAAATTCCAGAGAGTGCCATTTGTTATTTATTCTTACGTTGAATAAATATAATGGTTCTGATCAATGATATATGGAACTAATTGGTCATATATTTGAGACATGAATGGAAATGTATGAAATATACACATAAAATATTTATTATAACAATAATTACATGATTTACCCTTTATCATGGTTAGAATTATTACTACGGTTATAATTCCCAATGATCCAAAATAAAATCTATGTAATTACCTAATATGGAAATAATAATTAGAAATATCTAATAAATTTTTCATGATGATACTTCTATAATTGGTGGATTTTAATTTATAGATAAAACATAAATCGCATCAAAAAATGGTTTTTTAGAAAAAGACCTTTTTTGTAATTTTTTCTATTCATTGTTAAACCATATTATATATCCCTATTAAATTAATGAATTATTTAATTGGTAAATAATTTAATTTGAAACTATTATAATTTTTTTTATTATTTTGAATATATGATTCAAAAATACAATGTTCAATGAAAATCAATATTTCTCATTAATCACTGGAAAATATATATTCTCAAAAAAAATCCTAAAATATCACCATTTTATATATTTGATATGATAACATAAAAATTATGTTAATTTTATAAAATATAATTTCTAAAAATGTATGAAATATAATACAAATTCTACACCAAACATATAGTGAAATAGTTGTTTGAGAAAATTTATTTTTATAATTTAAATGATTTCACTAAAAAATTATCAATTATTTATTATTAGGTAATACGTTATATAAAAAAATTAAATATATTTTTTATAATTTGGTTAACCATATTCATTCTCATTAATCAAATGGAAAGGTGGTAACTGTTGAATTATGTAATAATATTTTGATTTTATGTCAGAGTTCCTTAAAATCATTTTGTTTCCTCTTGTATATAATATTAAACATTGTGTTCTTTTAAAATCTAAGAATGTTTCATTAAATCCCTTCAATAAATTTAAAATTTTCAATTTTACCTTATGTGTATGATCCAGACCTTTTTAGGTGATTTCTTTAGCTCATTTATATGTACTCTTTTTCCTTTTGGATTATACATTATATGATGTATGTCTTCTGTGTGTTTTAGTGAAATATGAATGTTTTTGGAGGGGTTCTGTGTAGTGCACGGTTTTCACATGGTTTTCCCAATCCACTCTCTCTATTAAGATTAATCACGCACACCCATAATAGAGTAACATGGTTATAGAGTATGGTTTATAGATCCTTGCACCTCTTCCCAAGATAATGTTCATGCATTATTTAGTCCTCCGAAAATTAGTTTTAAAATTCCCAAACCCCCTATAAATCACCCTAATTTGACTCAACTTGACACCAAAACGTTTTATTTCATTTTTGGGGCTCCTAGATGGTTTTAATGGACTTATGAACAATGTTCTTGATTACATGAATATCTGACTGATGAAATTACACTACTCCCAGCAAGAGATTCTCTTCCCAATTGGTTTCCACCTCTATCCTATGTGTCTCTCATCTTTTTAAAGGTTAATTATTCCATTGTTGATCCTTTATATCTAGGTTATGATAGATCTAAAATTTTCATCTTGTATCTATTTTTTAATCTAAATCTAATTCTTTATTTTGAAATTGAATGTTTAACATCAATTTAGGGTGTTCCGTTATCGAGGGTCAACCAATGATCTTGAGGCAGGTGGTATAAATTGCATCCTATAGTCTTGATTTTAAAACATGTATGTAATTGTGCAACTAAAATTTACATTTTTGGGAAATTGCATCAGGAATTTAATTTGAATAAATTTATTTTCATAGTGATTATAGAATGTGTCGAATTTGGGTAAATTATAATTTGATAAATTGGATTATTTAATTGGTTTATTAATTAATGGGAAGATTTCATTATGTAATTGAGATGATATTAGGATTATGGATTTGGTTAATTGAATTAGATCATGTAATTTGTTAATTGTTGAGATATGGAATTTATTGATAATTAGAATAAATGGATGTCTAACTTTACCATGATGGGTGAATGGGTTATGTGAATAAATGTTGATAAATAGTTTAATGATGAATTTTTTATATTATCCAATGTGAATATAGTAATAAAATTATGTTTTAATAGAAAATTTAAATTTTATACCATGATGAGAATGTTTTTTAAGAAGGTTAATGATGATTAACAATGATGAATATGATACCTGTGATGTATGTGTGTTTAGTTAGGAAATGAGTTATGGGACACAGAATGACACACCAAATACCCATGGGGCCATATCCATGACATTCTATGTTCGAATTCATGAATGTGAATATTATTGTGTGCGATATGGACTGATTCTCAAAATACCCATGAGGTTTGGGACACAAATATATGGTCCAAATACCCATGGGGTGCCCAAAATGATGTTCTATGAACATGAGATTGGAATTAGACTATTTTTCCAAAGGCCCGTGATATGAATTGAAATGAAATGATAAATGAAATACATGGTTTGTTGATAAGTGATATACAAAGTGGATATTTAAGAATCCATCATGAGATGAAGCATTTATTGATGGGATATGATTCTTTGTGAATCTGAGAAAGTTATGTGGTATATTGATGAATAATGGATTGTGATAAATACTTACAATCTGCATTTTATTTTATTCATTATACAACCACATAAATTATTACTGACTTCATATTGTTTTATATACTTTTTCGCAGGGGAAAAAAAGTTTTAATAACACTCTACTAGTGATACATTATTGGTTCCCAAATACACTTTATGTTTGGAGGTTAGTATAAGTTTAAGATCCCAATGATAGATAGAATATTTGGGATAGATCATGGATGAGGGAACCATAATTTGATTAGGGGCCCACTTGGGGGAGTTTTATGTGATTTTATTTTGTGATTTCATTTAGATAGATGTCACTTATTTTTAATTACATATATACTATTTACTTATGGATTTTTTTTAGTTTTGGTTGTTCATGTAAATAATTTTTTTTCTAGTTATTGTATTCTCTCGTTGATAGTTATTGTCTTCTGATTATTTCTTGGTTATTTCTAATGTTGTTATACATATATAAAGAGGAAATTTTCTCCTTATGTCACATATATTAAATCATCATTACAATTCAGAAACATATTCTATACAAGGAGGCACACCTGAGGTCACATAACTAATCAGTTTGGGGAACTGGTATGTGTAAACTAGGATGGGATGTCACAATATAGTTTTAGAGGAGGTTTATTTTCTTTTATCATGTCTTCCTATTTTGGAATGGTATACAAGATAATATGATGAGTCGATCCATGGTTATGAGCTCATTCATGGGGGTATCTAACCGATGTATGGGGGAAACCCAAGAACCTAGTGTGTGATATTTATTATTAATGTGTGTTGTTATAGTTTTATGTTATTTCACATTGACTGATTCACATGTTGTGTGTTGTGATTATCTTTTAGATTTTATGAGATTTGGCATGTAACCAATAATTCCGTTATATTAGATAACGCATACATCTCTTTAGGCGCTCATGATTATTATGTTACATGAATCATTTTACGCAAACATTGGAAAAATAAGGTTATAAGAATGGGGTTAAATGAAATCTATTTCCTTTTCCTGGGTATTTGAACTAAAAGTGGATCCTAAATTGGAATTGAATGTTTTAAATGATAAAGGATTTGTAAAATGGGTGTATAATGAAAAAATATAAAAATTATATTTTTTACACTTTTTTATCCATAAACTAGTCATAGGATTGTTAAGGGTAGGGATAGTGCCTCAGTTTTGAGCATGTAAAGGTGTTTAGAGGATGAATTGTTGTGGAAATATGTGAATCCCTATAATGTCAAAATGTTTTGAAAGGTTTTATAATTTGTGTGTTTTTAATTTTAGAGATATGAATCCATGAATATTATTTTGGAGAGAATTATTGGAGGTTTTCTATGAGAATAATCTACAAGAAGGGGAACCTGATGGACCAATAGTGACAGTTGGGGAAGTCATAGAATAGTTCAATGACTAAATTATTCAATTTATCTAGTTTATGGAAATAGACCTCGGGTGGTTTGTGTAGAATATTTCCAACTTTAAATGGATGTTTCAGTTATAGCTCCCTCCATATTTTAATAGAGATGGTGGGCCTAAGTCATCTATGTTATGGATTGGGATTATCTATACAAAACATGACCACTTAGAGACCCATACCGAGAGGAGAGTTAATCAGACTTCTTATACGTCACAATGTCAAGAGTATTATTGGTGGTATATCTAGACTCGGGATGGAATATTGAAAGATATGGTATGGATGGAATTCCAATAGAATTTCTTAGAGCACTTCCATATGGAGACTCTGAGATAGGATACATCAGTAGAATTTATTAGGCTGACCCAGGTGAGTATATCAATTATGGACTAAGTTGGTATCATTACTATCCTACAAAACTTTTATCCATTACTAGAAATGGGTGATAGGGTTATGATATGAAATTTTTTAATGGGCAATAATCTAAGATAATGTCTTCAGTTAACATCTTTTTGGGTAATGATTTTCTCTGATGCTGTGAAATAGAATCTTATATCTGAGCGTAACATGTAGGAATCATCTAGTGGATAACATGTGGTTTCTTCTGGATGACCTATATGTAGAACCTCTGAGGGTAGGAAACATCACTATGATATTTTTGACCTGAGTAGTGGAATTAATTGTGGATAGCGTATGATACTAAACAACCCAAAGTGGGTGGTGAATAAAGGTGTCACCTTGTTATCACAAAATGATGGATCTCATTCCCATTATGGTCAGAACAATTTCAAACCAGTATGATTGAAATATGTTTAAATTAAAGAATTCACATGTAGAAGTAAATTACAACACTTATATTTTGTTCACCGCTATAGGCTATGTCCAATGATAATACACTGACAGGTTTTTGGTCATACCAATGTCCACTAATCTTCACTAGATATGGATTATAATGGTTCAAGCATGATCACTCTATCCCAGAAACAATGTATTTACAAAATATTATGGGTAGATCAATTTATCCCTTAGATTACCTATGCATACTACCCCTAGCTCACTACCATTGGTGAAGTGTTTCCCAGTTTATCAACATCATGGTCTCCTCAACAGATTGGAAAGAAAGAATTTGTATCTTTTCATCATAATACGCTGCTCACATCAATGACTCTAATTTATGAAGTTATACTAAATCTTCTTCTATAGTGAAAAATATAATTCAATTAATCATTTCCATCTTCTTTCTTCTCAATTCCACAAATTGACAGCCTTGTATGTATTAAAATAATATGTTCAGGAATGTACAAACTATTCTTTTTCTAATTGTCTCTCTTTCATTTCATGCAGAACCACACACTTGTGTATCTCTAAAGCATGAATCCTGGTGTATTTATTCCATGTAAGTGAACTCCACTATCCCATGTGGACAATTGAATGTGTGATCCTTTTTTCTCACACACATGACCTTGAGTTCCTTTAAATAATGAACTTGGGTGCATGCATGTACACAGTTCCATTTCATCACAATCATCCTCAGGAAAATTATTACCATTATATTCCTTTCTTTTCACTTGGTTCTGGTATCATAACATCATACACATAGGTGCATTCATGAAGATACTTATCATCTTTGTGAGAAATATTTCTTCCAAAAAAACAACCCATGATGAAAGTATAACATAAATGTTATATAATATGATGTTTAAGTTCTCTTCATAGAGATAAAGAGGTTCACATACCCCCTCATTCATTCAAGAGATGCACAAATATTCTTCTTCATGCAGAGGATGTGTGGATATTCTTCTGAAAGAGTGTTCGGTTCATTGTGCTGCATTGTATGTGTATACATATTCTTCTCAATCCATAATGGTTTGTGGTTCCTCCTCATGAAAGGGATGTGTGGTTCTCCTATGTATTGAGATTGTGGAAATCCTTCACATACCAGGACAGTTCGTAGTTCACTCATCATGAATACTAGATGGTTCGCGGTCCCCCTACATTCCCATATCAGACTGAAATCATAGAGATGATATGTTCATGAAAATAGTTGGTCTTGGGTTGCTAATTGAAGCACCTTCAACAAGCTTCCTGGCACTCATTTTATATGTGAGAAACATATTTATTTCAAGGATTAAATCTCTCAAGATAATCTTTTCAAATATTTACATTGAATCATCTAATATCATCTTAATTTAAGATCATGAAACAACTAAAATTATGTAATTATAAAGTCAGTTGTTTCCTTTTTTAATTATTAATATCTTATCACATGAACCCATCACATGAATGTAGTGGTAGTAGCATGAAAATATCCTTCACAGATTCATGAGATCCATGACTAGGCCTCACAGATTCATTTTTTTTGGCCACATTCATACATCACTTCTTCATTTTATGCATACAAATGCAATTTCATTCATGATATCGTGGCTTCCATATGAACATAATGTGGTGGATTAGATGTTTAACAGTGGCTAGGAGGTCGATCATGGAGGTACTGCTGAAACTATGGAATACTGCTGCATCGATAACCTTTCATGAGTTTGAAGGTTGAATATGATGGTATGAATTGTCTATAGATGTTGGATCAGTTCACATCGGATGTGGATGGCTATGAATAAAACCTATTTTCGAAATAGGTACCGTGTTGATCCGAAGGTCGAGTGAGACACGAGATAAGATAGACAACTACAATATTATTCAGATTTATAAATATTGAGTAGTATCATTTTCACAAATCCCACATCGAAACCATAATGTGGGTGGAGCAGAGTATGTCAAACAAGTATCTCTTCCATAATGCCATATAACTTCTTCTAGACCCACAGTACTACTTCATTATGTGTTTTCTATGGGCTCACTCTGAACCCAATCTCTACGCAGTTGGGTTTCGGCCCAATCTCTATATGGGATTTGGACAATGCCCTCCTTTAGGACTACACATGGCCTTGCTAACTATGGGATTTCCTGGATAGCCACCTTGGGATTCATATGATCCTTTTGGTCCTATATGGGCCTCAGGATGAGTCTGGTTGGTCGGTTATGGGGATAAAAAATATTTCCATTAAGGCTCTAAAAATACATGGCTCAAAAAAAGTGTTAAAATAAATATAAGTGAAATAACACAATAGAACACAAATCCCTTCCTTAACTTCATCATCCTTTCCTTTATTCTATAAAATTTTTGTAAACAATGTATCCCATTTGATAAATGTTGTTTGGAGTAAATATCTGTGAAATCAGTTGTCTGATTTAGCCATTATATAGTCGCTTTGACTTAGGGGAGATCCTTCATCATATTTATAATCATTGACAACCAAATTGACATTTATTAACTACAAATAAAATATATAAAACAATTTCTCCCAACAATATCACCCTTTTTATTTTTTCGAAATACCAATTATTTTATTCAAATGAATGTGTCAATGTCAAAATGAATATTCTCTTTCATTCAATTTTCTTTCTCTCCTCTTTTTAGTTTTTAGACATTCATTTAAATTTTATCCCCCTTATTGTAAATAAATACAATGCTCATGGGAAAATGGTATCAATACATAGTTAATCAATGTTCCATTCATCATTTCAATATATTTCTACTAGAGTCATGCTCAGTGTAGAAAACAAGAGGATTTGATTTAGATACCAAAGTTGTACATTACCCACTGTTATGATAGCTTATGAGATGTGAAATCATGTAATTATCTTGAAGAGTTTTACACTTTAATTCTAGGATGAAGATAAATGTGAGAGAAATAATTCTAGGAATAATCAGCCTAATACTGTTGACCTCACTTAAATAGTTAAATCCAAAATATTCATGTGAAATAAACAAGATAAGTGACCTTGGGCTACATCAATTATTCTCATGTCACTGATTGATTTAGTTACTCCCACTTTTAAGATTATTTTTATTTTGAGTAAACAAGTTTAAGATATTAATAAATAAAATAAAATTTCCAATGATGTGATCCACATGCATTTTCCATTGTAAATTGTATTTCATTCTCATTGAAATAATAATTTAGCAAACATTTTCATATGTCTCCCCCTCAAGGGAAACACTTTTCATCACTGTTTCTTATATTATCCCCCTAAGATATTTTTTCACTTTAAATGCCACATATTATAAAAACAAATACACTACATATCTTTTTAAGGGAATAAGGAGGATTCTCCTTGCTTCATTAATGTGAACAATAAGGTTGCGATGATTTTCTCAACAATGTTTCTCCATCTCCTCTAGTCTTCATGCTTTCAAATATAAACTTCAGTTCTAATTTATGTTGAGGTAGCTTGTATCTATTCACATTATCTACTATTTTGTGGAGAATATTTCTTCATAATAGCCTTTATGGGTGATACACCATTCCTCCTCTTTATGTCATCTCATTTCTCTGGTAGTATGGTTATGAAACCTTTATCAATGTGACCCTATTGTTTTCATATCTCACATAGATCTTTTGTGACACATAATTTTCCTTTTTCAAATAAAACCATTCATTTAATCTGAATTCATCATGTGGAATGTTATTTTCTCCTTTTGTACTATCCATGGACTGTGTATCTTAAATTTTCCCCATTCTTACCAGGTAAAAAGGAAAAATAACCAATGTGTCATTAGTAACTATGGAATCATGATTAGGTCATCCCCATGGACTATTCTTAGTGTCATTCATATTAGTTGTCCTTTTGGATTCCCTACCTTTATCCTTTTGGGATTTAAAATCCATTGAAATCACAAATTTTCAACTTGGGGTCTTTATGGAAGAATAATATCTTACAACATTATTCTGATTTAATGTCAATAAATATTGTCCAGTCTTGTATAGATTTTTTGGTCTTATGTTCCTCTCAGCCTTATATATATATTGATATGGGAATTCACTAACTTTTTTCTACTGCCATTTTATAGATAATGGATTTTATAAAGCATTAAAAATCGTTTTGTAGTATAAAGATGCTTATGGATCTCTTGATACTGCTTCTTCCTCTCTGGAATGCTCCCCCATTAGATGGTCTTTCTTTGAGATTCTTCATTTTGAGGATTGTAAAAACAATTTAATGCACAATTACAAAAAACCTTACAACAGAATCATTGACCCACAAATTCTTACCTCTTGATATCTTCTATATAAGGTTTATGGGTCTTACTAATATTTTTTTCTACCCTCTGTGTAGAACCACCTACCACATTATTCTTCCTATACACCCTTGCAATGTTGGTAGGTTTCTTATCACATTTATTCATCCATATTTGTTTAGAATTTTTCTTCCAATATATTTTCTTTATAGATATAGATTTACAAACATGGGTACAAGATGGGAAGGATAGTACCAAAACATTCTCAACTCCTTGTGATAGATCAGTGAGTGAGGTCATGATCTTTTTATCACATGTTAGAGGCTTTTTAATGACAGAACCCTCCAGTCATCATTATGTAGATGTCGTAACTATTTCCTTCTTTTGTGAAGTCTCCACAAATGTGTTATCATAATTGACCAACCTATATTCCAAATAAAGACATTTCATATTGAGGATGATATTTTATGCTCAATCATAATCATATCATCTTCACAAGACTTCTTCAATATTTTAACATCCACTTCATGAAAAATGATATTTACCTTATGATATCGAGTTACTCCCTTTTCTATTTCAACTTTTTAAAGGTATTTTATGGGACATATTTCATCTTAAATCAATGTTTCATTAAATTATTCAATCTATCTAGAGAGATTTAAACATTCAAGAACATTTTTATCCAATCCTTTTTCAATATTGTCAGCTTCCCTTTCCAACTAGGTGATCTATACCTACATTCATTTAAGGATTTTACAAGAAAATATAGGTCTTTATTCCTAAATATAATTTATATAATTTCATAGAATCACAATTTAATGTTTATGTGAGTATATATATTGATAAACATCACCACATGTGATGAAATTTTTATTTTGAGGACAAGTTTAAAATGTACTAAAACATACCTCCTTGTCACTGGATATTCATGAGGAAGAATGGTTGTCCATTTATTTAGTGAAAGCCTAAACCACCTTATTTTTCCATTCCAAACCTAGTATTTCGTTATTATTTAAAAGTCATGGAGAACTAGATACTACATTTTCATTAGGTATGAGGGAATTCATCAACTGTCTATTCTCATTATTTTTCCCATTCATCATGGATTTGTTGGATATCAAATTTTTCTTAGAGACAACATAATATTCATCCAAATACACTTCAGTTTTTACTTGGGAATGAAACTAAAATCTTCAACATAGCCTATATTTATGTACAATATCCATCATATGTTATCCTCCCTCTAAAATCACTTGTAGGACCTCGATGTACCATGAGAGGGGGGTGAATTAGGTTGTTACCTTGTTCCCACAAAATGATTGATCTTGTTCCCATATTGGTAGGAAATAATTGAATATTTTATGATAAATATGTAATTTAATTAAGACATTCACATGTCTAAGGACATAACAACACTTTTACATGGTTCACCACTAAGGTAAATGCCCAAGGAGAATACACAAATAGGGTTACACTCATAGAAATGTCCACTAATCTTCGCTATCTATGGATTACAAAAGGGTCGAACACATTCACTTTTTTCCAAGAACACTTTCACTACAAATTTTCTTGGATAGTTCACTATGTCCCAAAAATTACATCCATTGACTGCACCTTTCTCACTACCTATTGTGAAATATTTCTTTCTTTATCAAAATGGTGGTATCTTCAATAGATTTAGTGGAATAATTTTTCTCTGTTCAGCATGATATATTTGGAGAATTTATTTCTTGAATTGATGCACCTATACTAAATCTTCTTCTTTTGTGAAAAAATAGAATTCACTAAAATATCATCTAATTCATTGTGCAGAATTCCACACACATACTTCTTTGGATGTATTTAATTAATAAACGCAGGAATGTACATACAGTTTTCTGCCATATTCTATCTCTCTTAGCATGTACACACCCATTTGGGTGTATCTAAATCGTGCATGTCGTTTCATGTTTTCCATGTAAGTCACTCCATTATCCCTTGTGCACACCAAAATGAGTGATACTTCTCTAAACATACACACTGTATTGATTTATTTAAAATAATGTATATGGGCGAATGTATGTATGCACTACCCATTGGTCACAAACTACCTTAGATGTCTTCTTCCCATTCTATTCCTTTCATTATACTTGGTCCAGTATCATTAAATCATACGCATGAGTGTTTTCATGTAGATACTACCCATAGTTTTGCGAACTCTTTCTTCGTCAAAAGAAACCATTCAAATTTTATAAATTCAATATACAAATAGGATAAATCATACATTATATTTGTGGAAACAAAGAGAATTAAGGATCCTTCTCCCTTGTGTGAGAGATGCATAGATATTCTTATTCACACAAAGGATGTGTGGATCTTCTTTTCAATGAGTGTGTGGTTCATCAAAAAGAGTATTTGGTGTGACGATATATTTTGCAAAACAGGATGGTTCACATCCCATCCTCATTCAAGGGAAGTTTGGTTATCCTACACACTAATATTGGAGACCTAATTCATATACCAGGATGGTTCACAGTTCACTCTACAAGAACCCCTGATGGTTTGTTGTACCTCTTCATTCTAATCATAGACTGAAAGCACATAGATGTTTTTATCATGAAAATAGTAACACTCAGGTAGAAATTGGAATCACCATCAATAGGATTCATTCCTCTCCTTTTATAGGCAAGAAACATATCTTTTTTTGGTGTTTACATCTCTCAAAATAATCTCTTCACAATAATTCCATTGAATCATCATGGATTTTCCTCATTTAAGATCATCAAACCCATAAAAAGATATGTCTACAGACTCAGGTATTTCATTTTTTAATGATTATTCTCTTATCACATGAACCCATAACATGCATGTAGTGGTAGTAGCATTGAAATCTTCTTCATTCATGCTTGAGCTCTATGATGTGTCCTCATAACATAGTTTTCTTCAGCGTTGTTTGAACATCAATTTTTCATTTCATGCATGAAAACGAAATTTCACACATGATCTCATGGATTCTATAAGAATGTAATATAATATGTTATATCTTCAACTATATCTAAGAGTTTGATGTTGACGGCGTAGTTGGAACTTTGACATAGTATTTTATCTTGAACCCTTCATGATTTTGTTGGTTGAATATCACAGAGTGGAAACTCTATGACTGCTAGATCTACTCACACAAATGTAGTCATCCAAGATTACATTAATAGTTCACAAAAGATACTATGTTTATTGGATGGTCAAGTTAGATATGAGATAATATGGATGAATGTGATCATATCCGAATTTAGAAACCATGAAGATAATTTCATCACTTGTCCGATATAGAAATCACGATGTGGTTGGAGTGTGGTATATAAATGAAGGCGCTTCAGCATACCACCAGATTACTCCTTCCCCCTCTATAGTATTTTCTCGTACCATGTTATCCACAGGATTCTATTTTCCCACTCCTTAAGTGGGTGGGTTTCATCCCAATCTCTATGCGGGCTTCGTCTCTTGCCCCCCCCCCCCCGAGCCCTACACATGGCCCTACCACTTATGAGTTAGTCTGGATGGCCTTCCTGGGGCATCGTTGAACCATTTGGTCTCACATGTGCCGCGATTCGAAGGTGATTTGTTAGTTAGTGGGATATATGATTTATATAGTTATGTCCATAAAAATACATGTCTCAAAATACAATTTCTCAATTCAATATAACTGTGTGGACACATTTGAACACAAAACCATTCCAGGACTTATTCAACTGTTATTTTATTCATTATCATTGTCATAAATGATGTATACATTTTGATACAGGTTCATTGGAATATTAAAAATGTAATAAATCATCTAATTTAGGAATTCTCCATTGACATTGACTTTAGAGAGCTCCTTTATTATCTTGATTATCATTGACAACCTCAAAGGAATACATTGAAAACAAATACAACTTATAAACAAAAGTGGTCCCAACATCCAGTGGGAAAGATTAGTTACTTGGGATCATACTCCTGGGATCATCCTCTAGTGTGGTAGGTTTGGTAGCTTTTCTAGGCATTTTCCCTAACCCCCAGTAGAGTTCCAAGATTGATTCACGATGGAACAACTAAAAATGTTCTATATGAACCCATGATAGATAGATTGTGATGAATGAGCCAGGTAGAATGAGTGTATTGGAAGGGGGTCTTCAACCCCATATTTGAATTATAGTTGGATTTCTACTAGTTATGGAGGACACGGTAGTGGATGAGGTGTTTCTATGAATGATTACCAATATAAATAGATTTTTCCACCTTAGGGGACTGAAACTGCATCAAATGTAAGAGGGGTAGGATAATTGTATTATGTTCATCCTAAACTTTTGGATAGTGAGGCTGGGCCATTGACTGTTAGAGGTATTATTCAGGAATATCAAACACTTTCTAGATTTTATATGATACTGGTTCCTCCAACTCTTTTAAATATTAAAAAAATGTGAAATGTTTGAGACAAACTATTGATTTCATGAGTAGGGTGATGTCGATTGATACACTATTGAGAGTACGATTTAATAATATCTGTTTATTATGGGGGTGTTATCTCAATGTTGGGGGAATAATTTTTGATGTTATCTTTTCATCACATATATGTTAGGTTTTGACTTGATTGTGGGTATGGATAGGTTAGTGGCATACCGTTCCCATAGATATTATTACATCTAGAGATTGAATATTATGTCCCCTAAGTGAGAAAATCATATGCATTGTGGCGAATGATATATTTTGGTTTTTTGTGGAGGGCCAATTCATTAGCATTATAGGAGCTCACCTCTTATATTTTTAGTCATTTTATGTATTATGGGGGTATAGAGCATAATTTATATCCACCTGTAGTTGACTAGTATCATGATGTGTCTCCTAAAGTCTTATTATGGATACCGCCAAAGAGATTTGTGGAATTAACAATTGATCTCATATCGGGGGGTTGATCTAGTTTATTTTACACAATAGATAATGAATCCAATATATATTGAATATATTAAGACTCAATAAGAAGAGTTGATGGATAATGGATTTATCCATCCAAGTACTTTTCCTTGAGGGTTCTCTAGCTTTTTCTGTGATGAATGATGACGTGACATTGGGTCTATGTGTTTTTTATCAAATGCAAAAATGGATGATTGTGAAGAATCGGTAACCTATTATTGGTATTGATGGTTAATTTCACTTATTGAAATGATATTGTGTTTTCTAAATGATCAACTTGAGATTTGGGTATCATCGATTGAGATTTCAACCATTTTATATAACATTAAATTCTTTTAAAAGAATTTATTGCATTTATGAGTTCATTTTTATGTCGTTCGAGTTGAAAAATACACCCACAATGTTCATGGATATAATGAACATAATATTCCACCCATACCTGGATCAGGTTTTGGTTGTTTTGTTGATGAAAACATTGTTTAATCTAAGTCAAATGATGATCATTCCTAACATCTTGACATCATATTGAGTGTGATGAGATATCATTTTTTATACACTATGATATATAT
Organism: Viscum album; assembly: GCA_963277665.1. Lineage (NCBI taxonomy): Eukaryota > Viridiplantae > Streptophyta > Magnoliopsida > Santalales > Viscaceae > Viscum > Viscum album. Next base: position 34,840,299 of record OY728159.1, read on the forward strand.
TTTCCAATTTTGGATTGATCAGGAACATATATTTGGTCATATCATCTAGGAGGAAGGTGTTTAATTGGACCTGAAAAATGGTTAGGTAGTTGTATCCTGGAATTATCCCAATATTGTTTTTACATCTATAGATTTATGGTGTTACTAATATATTATCTTAGGCTTATCATAGAGTTTTCCACCTCTAAATTCCCACTGTTAGTATAGAAAAATTAGGGTATAATGTTCGAATGGTTTAAGCAAGTGATAATTGTTTCCATGATTTTAGAAAGCACATGAAAATGACAAAAATCATAATCCTACCCTAGTAAGCGGATGACTATATAGTTTATTTATTCTTCATGAGTGGGGATTGAAAAAATATTGATGCATTGAGATAGATTTGTGGCATATTGGTAATTCCATTTGATTCCACATGAATAGAATTTCCTTACACACTACCTTGATTTATCTGCAATGGTTTATGCATTGATGTCTTATTGGAATCATCTATTTGGTGAGAAATTTACAGTGTGAACGTATCATAAAATCTTAAAGTATATAATTTTCATATGAGAATTGAATCTATATAAGGGGAGGTGGGTTGATTATATAATGTCATTTAATTTTTTGCTACTATATACGTCCTCAATAGGGATCATTATTACTGATGATTTGATCAGGAAAATAAAAACACATGTAGTTCATGAGTTTTCATCCGAGTGAAGGATGATGACATTATTGGCTTAGATGCATATCATGGTTCAACATGGACAGAAGAAGATAGATCTCATATTAGATTATGTGGACTCTAAAAGTTTGATCTGAATCCAGGTGAGGTAGTATGAGGATCCATATACTTTAACCTTGAGGGAAATCCTTGAAGGTGCGGAGACACCAACATATTAGACTATATAAAAGAATGAGATCATCTATATCTGAGGTCGTGTAGTTGTGAATATTTTTATTTGAGAGGAGTTGATGCATTAATTTCATTCCTCAATGTGGTTGGGGCATATTGGTTTGACCTGAATTTCCTGTGACCTATGTTGATAATATTGGTGGTGAGTCATGAAAAAGGATATTGTATAGTTCTTTGCATTCTATTTCACCTATCAACAGGTAAAGGCTGAGCATCATTGGCCAAGTGGTTGACTAATGTTGTTTCCAATTCTATAATGGATTTGGGATGATTTTACCATGATCATTTTAGTGGTTATCAAGAGGATTTCATGAAAGAATGATGATATTTGGGTGTTTGTGGAATGATTGAAAAAAGTATCACATTTGATACATATACAAGATAATTTCTTGTTTTATTGGTTGGGATATATGTATGTTTGAGAGGTATACCATCTACACACAGTGCTGTGGAGTATAGATTTAGACTCTAACTCATGTTTTACCTTGTTTTTGTATAATTTCATGGATAAATCACTTGGTACATAGGATTTACTATGAACGAAAATCCATCCATAGAGAGATGGACAATCAGAACATACCATATATGTTCTTGAGGATATGCTTCAGACATATATTCTAAAAGTTAGTGGGTCTTTGGAAAAGAACCAATAATTTGTGGAGTTCACATATATTAAAAGTTATTAAGAAATTATATAGTTTAAACCATATGTGGTTCATTATGGTTGGCCATGAAGATCACGTTTATGTTGAGTGGAGTTTTGTATGTATGAACAATTGGGACTGAGTCTTAGGAAGGAGATGTTGGAGTAGAATTAGTTAATTTGAAAGCATATAAATACGGATATGAGTAGGTTGAATTTATATTTTAATATATTTTGATGAACCCGTATTGTTTATAGAGGGTGATCGTGTTTTCCTTTGGGTTTCTCCCATATTAGGTCACTGTAGGATTAAGAGGCAGGAAAATTTTGATCCTAGTATTTTGGACCATTTGGGGATGTAGAGAGAATTAGGATTGTTGTAAGCTGATTTGCTCTTCAAAATAGGTATATTGTTCAATCTGATATCTTTAATGTGTCATATATTTGACGACATCACCCTGAACCTTATCATGTGATTGATGTGGATGATATTGATCTTGAGGAATATAAATCCTTTGAGGAGAATCTAATATGTTTTTTTGGTCATAATGAAAAAGTGTTTCGGGGAAATATAGTGAAAATATTTCATTTATTGTGTAATCAAGGGTTTGTTCTGGAAGAAAATTTAGAGATATACATGGATACGTGGTCTCATTGGCCTGATATTTTAATCTTATAATCGTATAGATTCTTAGGAGTAAAGCGCTAGGATGTTCTGTTAAACGGATGGAATATTTAAACATCTGAAACATTTATGGACATTTATAAATCTCATTTATAGGTACTCATTTTCCATTTTTTGTTATACATTGGTTGAGGAATGTCTTGGGTGCATATGAGAAAAAAATTTATAACATTGGTTGGTTTTTGGGTGGTGCACGGTTGGTGCGCAGTTTTCCAAAACTATGTTTTTTTTCCTAGAAAATAATACAACCCCAGACAGAGAGGGATTACGTTGTGGATGAATGATAGTTAAAACCTAGTTCCCTCTTAGGAGTAAGCATTCACTCCCAGATGATAGGTGCATTGTTATGGAACACAGTTTGGAAAACCGTTCACCTCTTCCCAGGAAATCACGCTAGTCGTATTTAATCCACAAAAAAATAGCTTTACAATTCCCCAACCCCCAACCAACACCCCAATTCGACCAAACTCGACCCTAAAGGTTTTAAATAATTTTTTAGGCTGTTTTATGGATTCCAAGCCATTGGAAACACTTTTCATGAAAAATATAACATAATGATTAAATAATTCCCACCTCTTGCAATTTGTGATACTCATCCTGATCAGTTTTATCCCACTATCCCATTATTCACTCTCATCTTATGAACAAATTAGTTAATCTATTGGTTATATTTTTTTCTAGTTTGACAAATATATATACCTTTTTTTTATTTTATCAATTTTTTGGATCTAGATATCATTCTTTATTGTGAAAATGAATTTTCCTCTTGAATTGGGTGTTTTCCATTATCCAGCATCTGGAAATGATCCTGAGGTAGGTGTTATATGTTAAAAATACTATATAACACATCTAATTATGTTTATGTAATTTTGGAATTTAAATTTACAAGATTGGTAAATTGCATCTGTAATTTAATTTTATTAAATTGAATTTCCATGTGATAATAGAATGTGTTAAATTTAGGGTAATTATAATTAGTTGAATTAGATTAATTAATTGGTTAATTAAGTAATTAAATTATCTGATTATGGAATTGAAGGGATATTGGTATTTTGTAATTGGTTAAGTAAATGGGATTATGTAATTGGTTAATAGTTGATATGTATAATTAATTGATAATGGGAATAAAGGGATGTTTGACTTAACCTGTAAGGGTTAATGGGTTACATGAATAAATGTTGCTAAATCGTTACTGATGAATTGATCATATTATCCCATGTGATTAAATTAAATATTTAATATTGAATTAATAATTGAAATAGTATTCAATGGTGAGATGTTTTGATAAGAAGGTTAATGGTGATTATCATGGATAAATCTTACATATGTGATATTTGTGTGTCTTATTGGGAAATGAGTTGTGGAAGTTAGTTTAACACTAAAAACACCCATGGACCCATACCCATGAAATAATATGAATGAATGCATGAATGTTAATATTATTTTATGGGATATGAACAAATTCTCCAATGACCTATGAGTAGTTTGACACAAACTATTTCTCCAACTACCCAATGGTTCCTCGACACGTCGTTCTATGCCCATGATATTGGAATTAGATTATGGTTCCAAATAGATGTGATATGAATTGAAATGAAATATTAAATGATAACCATGGTATTGTGATGTGTGATATCCCTTGGTGTATTTCAAACTCTAACATGGGATGAAGTAGGTATTTATCATTTGGTTATCCTTGTAAACCATGGGAAGCGATGTTGTTAATTGAAGAATAATGTAATGTGATAAATATTTACAAAATTAATTGTACTATATTTTATATATAACATCATACTATCTTATTGAGTATATATTTTTTTGGATTCCATTGGTGTTGGCCTACCGAGTTTTACCGACACCATACTTAGTCTACCAGATCGATACACGAAATAACCTCATGTTTGGAGGGTTGGGTAAGGGAAACAAACCTATATTAGATGGATGAGTTGGGATAGAGAATGGATTAGGAAACAATACATGGTTTTATGACCTTCTAGGGAGATTTTTTAGTGTATTTATATTGGGTTTTCATTTTTACAATTGATGTTTATTTTCCCTGAAATATATAATGTTTTGGATCGTATATTGTTTTATGTTTTGGTTTATCATATGATACTAGTTTGTTCTGGTTATTGTATTATTCTATTTGATGGTTTATATATTTAGGTTATTTAACAGTTATTTATACTATTTTATTATTGTTAAATACTTTATAATCACCCCATGTTATTTATATTAGTCAATCACAATTAGTTACTTGCCTCTAGCATATAAGTAGGTGTACCTGAGGTGACATTATTGACCGGCTTGGGGCTACGGTATCTGCAACCGAGTTCAAGATGTCACATTGAGCTATATTATAATAACTAATTTAATGATTGAATAAATATATTTCATTTTTACTATAATGAATTAGATAGTTATATTTACTATAAAATTAATACGCTCATTTTATATCAAAAATGAAATAGATTTAAATAAATTATTTTCTTATATGTTTTTTATTTAAAATATTAATTTCTAAATTAAATAATTTTAATTTGAAAAATAATTTAACTTTTTAAAATCACAATATAGAAATTATCTTTTGGAGAAATATTGGTATTTTATAGAAAATATATATTTTTAGTTGAATAGTGAAAAAATACTATTTTTTGAATAAATGCCATTTCTTTTTGATAAATAAGGTAATTTAAAAATACTATTACATTTTAAATATGATTAAAAATAACCGAATTATTAATTTTTTATATTTAATAAATATGTTTAAATTTGAAAAAATGTTTTAGTGGATTAGAGTATAAGTTATTATTTTGGGTTTAAAAATAGGTTTTTTTTCTAAAAACTATTTTCAAAAGTATATTGATTCGTGATTTTAATTAATAAACAACCTAATTAGGAATGTTTTAAATGAAAAATTATTATTATATATAAATAAATATTAATTCAAATTCATATAATTATGATTAATATTCATATATTTAATATAACATCATGTTATAGATGAAAACGTCAATTTTTGAAAAATAACCTTTTCAGTGCGTCTATGGGTTATATTTTAAATTAAATTCTGAAAATTATTTAAATTAAATTTGGGAAAATGTATTCCATATTTTGATAAAATATAATTTATATTATATAATAATTTGAAATTAATTTTTGGTCAGAATTTATAGAAAAATTGGAAATTTATTTTATGGTTGTTAAGGTGAAAATAGGTTTATAGTGGATTCAAATAAACATATAAGTGTTAAAATGAACTAATATAGTGTATAAAAAATATTTGGTAGAACAATTTGGACCATATAGTAAATAATACTTTAATAAGAATCCATTTATACTCCATTTCTCATGTGAAAAACATTGGTACACCTTTTTCTTTTTAAAAACTATAAGTGTACCACTCACCTCACTTATGAAAGGCCACACCATGTACTCTTATATTAACACATTAAAACTATTTTTTGGACAATATATACCCAAATACCATTCTTAATACCCTACTTATATCTTATAATATATTTTTTGATCATAAATGTATCTTAATAAGGCTTTTAGTGCTAACAAATGAGGTTTCCCAATGAAATTGTATCATGCTTAACCATTTTTTTATTATTACACCTTCTTACAAATTATTAAATTAATATGATATAATAAAACCAATGTCAAAAATAATGTTATAATTTATCATGTTAATTTATTAACCTTAATTAATCTTGTATTTCATCATATGGATAACAAAATCATGGTTCTTGTGTGTGGTGGACTACCACCTCACGAACAGGTTTGATCATTTTCATCATCACCTCTTATAAATTATTATAATGATGGTTTTATAGTATTTATATATATATATATAATAAAATTATACTTTAATAATTAATATATAAAATATTTCTTCTTACGTTCCACTATGTTGGGGGGCGCGGTATGATAACGTCGCTTGGGTGTACGGTGGACTAAAACCTAAGGATGTGATGTGGTTCGTTTTTCACTAAAAATTTTAATACATGTTAATTGGGATATAGATAATGGATATATGTGATTTTAATATGACATATTAATGAAAATAATTAAATCATTATCATTCCTAAAAAATATATCAATTTATTTCTCACCTTTCCACTTGATGAAAAGTGATAAGGTTTTTCATGTGTAACCATAGACTACCACCTCAATGAAGCAATGCGATTATTTTTAATCACTATGTAAAATGGATTATATATATATTTATATTAAAAAAAGTAATATTCTATTTATTATATGGTTATATTTATATAAAGAACAAATTTTAATTACATTCTTTCCATTTTGATCAATGAAAAATAGAAACATTACTCATGTGTACATATGGACTAAAATCTTCATTATTGTAATGTAGTATATTATTCATGACCATATTACATGATAGGTTTTAAAATTTTAATTATTGTATATGTATGATAAATATATCATTATTATTAATATTCTGGTTATATATATATAATGTCCTATTTGAGCACAGTTGGCACAATGATTCTATTTTGAAATTATGAAACAATCGTTATCAAAACATTCAAAATAAAAGTAATCTATTAAGTATTTGTATATGAAATGTTAAGAGATAAAATAAATGGAATAATAAACATGAAAATGGTTTTAAATAATGTAAATTATTATCAAAATATTGTAATTCAGGTAGATAAAGAGCATGAATGATGAGTTAGACTCAAGGTAAGGGACTCTATATAAATTTCATTTTGATGAGGCATATTTTAATGTTATACACGTATATTAGATTTTTAGGTGAATATACATCCCCTTTGACATGTTATATATATAATTACTCTATTATCATAATATATAATGTTTGTGTTATAATTTCATAAATATTATGATTCAAATGTTTTTATAGATTTTAGAGTCCTTTCATTTAAAATCATTTTTTATTGTTTTCCTTCTAAGGATTTTTCTTCCATATCCATTTTTTTAAAATGATTTTTAGAACTAAATTATATTGAAATGACTGTTTTATAAATGAAATTTTGTTCTTTATTTATATATATTCCAAAAAATGATTATTTTTATTGAATGTTTTTATATCATTATAAATGACCAAAAATATATAATTTTACACTATATAGTGAAAATGAATTTTCCACCACTTTAACCAATATTGGAATCTTTTAATATATTGATATCATTAATATATTATTGAAATTAAATACATATTCCCTCTTTTTTGGGTATTTTGTTAATAAAAATGGGTGTAAAAAATAAACGTGTATTTTGATATCAGAATGATTTGTGAATATATGTTTTTACATATTATCATTGGTTTTATAAAGAAACATTGCATGTTTAAAATGATTTATTTATAATACGGTCCTTATAAATTATTTATATAATTGTTTTAGCTCCATTATTTCTCATGGGTGGGATCAATTTATCTTATATGATGGATTCTCCATGATAAAAATCCAATTCATTGGGAAATGAATATATTTCTCATAGAATATATTGAAATCTAGTAATATGGTTATTAAAATTTACCATAATTCTATATGTTTTCTACATGGGTATTATGATATTATATCCCAAGGGACCTACATGAATTTTCTATGATTACTTTTGAGTTTTCGTTGAAATAATTTTATTCAAAAGGAAAAATATTTACCTATATAAAAGAGTGATGACTCCCTTTTTTGGTAAAAATGTAAGATATTAAGAAAACTATTTTCATGGGTTTTAATTTTTTCACTTGAATAATAGTTTTCTTTTTCTAGTTTCCTTACTAATTATTTTTTTCTCATCTTACATTTTAAACATGTTTCCACAGTTTTTGAGGGCAGGGTAGGGAAAGGATGAAGTCATGCTAAAATTTGTGAATATTATTCATGAAAACAAATCATGTGGTATATTAAAAGACTAAAATTGTGGGAGAAATTTATACTGATCAAAATATTTCACTTTTATATAATATAGTATTTTTACCTATGTGTTATAACCTAATTCTCACTAATACTAAACCAGAAAGGATCCTAAAATGGAAGAGAATGAAGTCATGACATAAAACTCAAGATTGTGTTATTTTAAAGAAAGGTTCAATACTTATATAATCTATGTTATGGTTTAGATAATTTTATAGGTTAGGATAATTTTAATATCATACCCCTAAATGATATTACTTTTTGGTTAAGTTGAAATGATAATAAATTTTATGATTTCCATGTTTCATTGACTAAACTATTTATATTCAAAATGGTTTTCCTTTCAAGAAACATTAAATATATATAAAAATGGCACCATGAGGAACATATCTTTATAATCTATCATCCAAGAGTTTTTGGAATGTAAATTTTACTTTTTTTGTGGTGATAGCCCAATTGAATCATTCTATAAATAGTCATTCCATCCATATTAGAGAGAAATCGAGTCTTCCATATAAAAACATGGTCATATTTTATAATTTCATGTGAAAGCACACTAAAACATTCATTGTAACATAATATCCAATTGTAGCTGATGGATTGATCAAATTCGATAAAAAAAATTATAAGGATTCTTGGGATATTAAGAACATCAAAAGGTAATACATTGTTGAATATCATTTTGATGGTTAATTTGATCGATAATGGTATCTAGTTAATAATACTATTATGAAAAATTATGTTGAAATCATAGAATGGGAAACACTTAATGATATTTTCCTTTATAAATATTTCTCTAAGGTTTTTCAACCCTATTTGATTTTTTTTCAATAATTGATTCAAAACGATGATTTTTAACCACGTATGAAGTCAATTTCACAAGACTGGCTAGGTGAATAATAGGTTTTATTTGGGATGTTGAATGTTAAATAAATATATTTTACTATATATTAAAACCATTTTATAGAGATTATTTAACACATGAGAATTTTATATATATGATAAATGTGTTCAGTGTTCTCTAAAATTTTAGATGGTGTTTATAAACACTTATATTCCTTGATATGAATATATTATAAAATGGATCAGATGAAAGGAAATAGAAATATATCCGACAAATAAATCTGGTGGTTCGAAAATAAAATTCTTATATTTGGATATGTGTTGTAAAAATCATCATATATAATGTATTATATGATTTGTTAAGTGTTAAAAAAGTGAAATGATTGGATGTATGGATAATTAATACATGGAAAATAAGAATTTGAATATTTAAATGTCAATGAAAATATGCTCCAATTGAAATTTTTTTCTACATTATTCTAATTTGTGTCTAAAGTTAGTCACCTCATGTAAAATCATTATAATCGAAACAAAAATGCATGGAAAAATATATTTCTACAACTATGATTAATGTAGGGCTGTAAAATAATGTTGTTGTAGGTATGATACAAGTGTATTTAAATTATTCCAATATCAGGTTTGATTTTATATCTCTTCATTATTTAATTTCAAATCGATATTAATTAAAATTAGGAATATACCGAATTAATGTAGGGGAAACATTTTAGTTAAAAATCTTGGAGGATGTAATAAAAAACCACAATTTAAATGACTATTCATATTTTATTTGGTGTGATAATATTTCCAAAAAATATTTTTGAACCATTCACATAGGATTGAGATATATTTTTTGGTATGGAATATCTTTTACTTTATCATGAGATGATTTTATGTATTTTTAATAATGTTTTATTCAATGATTTTATACCATAGATAATATATTAAAAACGAGGAATTGATAAGAGATGGATATAAAATCCCATTATCTCATATTTTTTAAAATAATGGAACTATTTAGATTAGTGATGTATTAGTATTTAATAAATTTATGTATTCTATTCATGTTGATTTTCCTCGTGTTATTATTTAATGAGAAACTGAAATTTCAATTGACATAGTACCAGATCATAATACTAATTAAAAATTCTATCCTCAAATGAATCATGTATAACATGTATAATGAATTTATATTACAATAGTTTCTAGATAATGATTCATTTGACCCGAAAAATCACCATGGGATGCTCTTATTTTCAATTAAAAATAATAATCATTCAATGAATCTAGGCATTGATTATTGTGTCCTAAATATTATCTCTATTAACAATAAAAATAATTTTTCTCTAATATATTATTTTTTATGATCATCCCTTGAAATTATATTATTCATTGAATGTTGATCTCATGTAGTTGTACCATTAGTAGATTGTGAATGAGTCATGTATTTCAAATATGGTGTTTTAGATGAGATATGAGAATTATTAAATTGTAGTTATTCACTCTGGATTGTCCCGTATACTTTTTGTATTTATAGACTATATGAATATAGTTTTTCATGAGTTTTTACACGTGTTTTTGGTTGTTTTTTATTGATGATATTTTGGTATATAATAAAATACAGGGGGAAATTGAAAGAAACCTAAGGATTTTTTTGTAAACCATGAATGAAAAAAAATTATTTGAACAATTTATAATGTATGAATTTTTATTGAACCAATTTCTATGACAACTCTACTTTTTGATACAACTTAAACATGATTCATTAGATAAAACTTCACTTGATAAAACAAATATGATCAAAAGGTTTAGTTTCTTCGGGGATTAGGATCATTACATAAAAACTTAAAACATTAAATACAACATCTTTATTGAAAACTTCCTTTACATGACCACTACATTCCCTCGTACTTATCATTGTATGGGATATCCTGAGGACATGCATAAGAAAAGGGTGAGCTATAAATCCCAATAAGGGAGTAAACATGGAATAACATGAGGAGTAAAATACATGTTAGAAAATAGTCATATCAATAGATCATAAAAGAAACATGACTATAAAGGAATGATAAATCATGATAATCATAACATGGAAATGCGGTAACAACACTTAACATTGAAATAGCATGAGCCAAGGTTCATTGCACATGAAGCATGAGTGAACCCTCATTGCACATGGAGCACGAGTAAACCCTCGTTGAACATGAATTAGCATGAGTCAACACTCATTGCACTTAACGTATCATGATATTATACTTTACCCAATGCATTGGAGCGCTATAAGGGCGCACCCTTCTTAAACATTTCATTTCATGCATAAGTGTGCCACACGGATCATAAAACATGGATTCATAAAACATAATAATTTATTCCACGAAAAAGGAATTCTGAATTTATACATGAATCATTATAATCAATAATTAAATATTCATAAATTTGAATACCCTTGATGGAGAAATGGGCATGGTATTCACTACACAATGACATTGGCTTAGAAAATCTTTGCGATTTCGGCAGCGTAACGGCGTGACATAAAAATTCATAAAAATAGTTGATGAGAGTGAAAGGGGTTCCTCATAATATTTACATGTAATGTAAAGTATGGAGTTCATATAGATACATGTCCCAACAATTTAAAAGGAATTTATATTCATGATACAAAAGTATTGCTTGACTGTAAAAGAAGAGAGAGAAGTTCCTTTCGGAATTTCTGTATAGTAATGGGTGTACATGGGAGGCATTTAATGAGAGATAAAGGAATCTCCCATCATTAAAACAATAATATAGAAGTATGGGGGAGGTTAGAAACCATAACCCAACATTCATAATTGAAATTAAAAGGGAAATACAACTTAAAGAAAATTGAAAAAAATGAGAAAGGAAGAAAAAACCCTTACTTGGAAGTGTGCTTCCAAAGGCTAGAGAGAGGCTTGTGAGAGGATTCTTGGGAGCCTGGGGAACCTTGGGAGGATTATAGAGAGAGTAGGGCAGAGGTTGGACGAACTCCAAAAGATTTTATTGAGGAGGAAGTGGGATCATAGGTGGGTTTATATAGGATAGGTGAGAGAATTATTTATTATTTTGGTTTGGGACCGCTTATATTAAACTAATTCAAACCACAAACCATCCCATGGTTTTCGCCCATGGTTTCTGTAAAAGAAAAGAGGAAATCAATATTTTACAAGGCCAAGGTCCTAACTTATTAAAATAATAAGTTTTCTTATGTGGAGGTGAGTCACACTCCCATGGAAATTAATTTTAAAAGGAAAAGTGTTGAATAAGTCTTGAGGGTTTCATTAATCCTTTGAAAAGTAAGTCAAACAAAACCAAAATCATTTTATTTTAATCGTAAAACCTATATTGGCCGAACATATGGATTATAGTATTTTATTACATCACCATTGGGTCATTATGATGTCATAAAACACATTATATATTTAAACGGTATTTAATTTTTACCCAAAAATTTGATAGTCTCAGAAAATTATGAAAAATTCACCGTTGGATAATTTCGACGTCCTGATTCTAGAAATGACATTTATTTTATCTAAAAAATTTCTAAATATGTTAATTTTCACTTTTAAAATAAAATCCAACATTTATAGAAAATTCATGGGTTTTGACAGCAATGGCTTTCAAACCTTAATAAAAATTTTAATTGCATTCATAAAATTATAAGATCATTTATATTTAATAAAAATTAATTTAATATTAATAATAATATTTTATTAAAAAATTATTTATTTAAAAAATCCCTTAATTTAATAAAATTGAATTCTTAATTAAATAATAACTAAAACACCATTTGTATTTTAATTACTATTTACAATGTATAAAAAATGACTAGAAATTATATTCATCATTATATACAAAAAAAATAATGTACATGAACATAGTCATCTTATTTGTTACATAACCCCTTAAAATAGCCGCATAAGACCTAAGGGTAAGGTGTGCGGTGGTGACAGACTCTTGGGGCCGCTCGGATAGCATCGCTCGAGTGGTAATCTCTATCAACTTCCACTTTTCCCATATACAATCACATTCGAGCTTGACATAATGATGCTCAGCTTGGGATTGGTCAAGGGAGAAGCCCCAAGATGCCACCTCTTTTCTGAGCTCCGAAAAATGGGCTTCGTATGGGGAAATTCTATTGGATGAGGCCATTGCTTCCTTTGCCTGAGTAGAATTGGGTTCATTAGAGCCTTATATTTATACTAATCAAGTGATCATTGTTCAACGACTATAAAAGTAACGGTCAAAACACTTATCACAAAACCAAATAAGTTTACATCTTATAAAAACATTCTTTTTATTAATATACAACTAACTGGATCAAGTGGGATTTTACATTAATGAAACATTGGGTCGTTACAATATTCCCCCCTTAAGAAATTTCGCCCTCGAAATTTTCCTTTTCCCACACTAAAACAAATGTGGGTAACTCAGCTTCATCATATCCTCCAATTCCCAAGTCTCTTCTTCAATCTTGTGGTTTCTCCACAATACTTTGATGAGGGGAATTGTCTTATTTCATAGAACTTTTTCTCTACGATCTAAGATCTTCACTGGTTGCTCCTCATAATAAAGATCATCTTCCAATTGTACCACCTTGGAAGAGAGTACATGTGAAGGGTCCGGTATGTACTTCCTTAAGAGGGATACATGAAAGATATCATGCACCTTGGCCATAGTAGGTGGAAGTGCTAGTCGATAGGCCACAAACCCAACACGATCAAGAATCTAGAAGGGGCCGATGTACCTTGGACTTAACTTCCCTTTCATTCCAAAACTCAGGACCTTCTTCCATGGAGATATGCGTAAAAACACCATGTCTCCAACATTAAACTCAATGTCTTGTAGACGATTATCTACATAACTCTTCTGTCGACTCTGGGATGCCTTGATATGCTACTGAATGGTTTTCACCTTATCCACCATTTCTTCGACCATTTCTGGTCCAAGCAGCTTACGTTCACTGACCTCATCCCAACATGCTGGTGTTCTGCACCTTTTCCCATACAGGGCTTCATATGGTGTCATTTGGATGCTCGAGTGGAAACTGTTATTATAAGAGAACTCAAACAGAGGAATATGTTGATCCCATGCTCCTTTAAAGTCCATTGAGCATGCTCTCAACATATCCTCAAGTGTTTGGATAGTCTGCTCGGATTGGCCATCAGTTTGAGGATGATAGGCCGTACTGATGTTCAGTTTTGTATTCAGAGCATGTTGAAGACTCTTCCAAAACATAGAGGTGAATCTTGGATCTCGGTCAGACACAATAGATAGTGGTACTCCATCCAACCTTACCACTTCCATGATATATATTTGTTCCAGTTGATCCAATGAGAAATCCTCATGAATAGAAATGATGTGTGCAGTCTTTGTAAGACGATCCACAACAACCCATATTGCATTGTTGCCTTTGGATGTCCTTGGGAGTCTGGTGACAAAGTCCATGGTGATGTTTTCCCATTTCTTTTCTGGTATTGGCAATGGATGCATCATCCCCTTAGACTCCTGCCTCTCTGCCTTCACTTACTGACACACCAGGCACTTTGATGTATATTCAGCGATCTCCTTCTTCAAATTATCCCACCAAATGTTTTCTCGGAAATCTCGATACATCTATGCGCTCCCTGGGTGAATAGAGAAATTTGAACTATGTTCATCATCTAATTTTTTTTTCATCAGCTCTGGACTTGATGGAACATATAGTGTTTTCCCAAACTGCACAATTCCTTCTTCATTAACATTAAACTCCGAGAATTTTCCCTTTTTGATAGTTTCCACTTTTTCTTGAATTCCCACATCATCCTTTTGAGCATCCTTTAACCTTTCCAAAAGAGATGGTTGAGAAATCATTTGTGAAAGGATTGATGATGTTCCCTTCTTTATGATTCCCACGTCCATCTTCAACATGTCTACGAAGATTAGATCCTTCTCAAATCTCATCCTTGATAGAATCGATGGATCCTTTCTACTTAGGGCATCTACCACCTTGTTAGCTTTCCCAGGGTGGTAATGTATCGAACAGTAATAATCCTTTATGATCTCTATCCATCTTCTCTGGCGCATATTACGCTCTTTCTGTGTGATTATATATTTAAGACTCGTGTGGTCAGTATATATCTCACATTTCACTCCATAGAGATAATGCCGCAAGATTTTCAAGGCAAAGATCACAGCCGACAACTTTAGATCATGCGTTGGATAGTTTCGCTCATGGATATTCAACTGCCTTGAGGAATAGGATATCACTTTATCATTCTGCATTAGCACACATCCTAAGCCCTTTTTCAAAGCATCACTGAATACCACAAAAGGCTCCCCACTTGTGGGTAAAGTGAGCATCGGTGCAGTGATAAGCCTCTTTTTCAACTCCTTGAAGCATTCTTCACATTCTTCACACCAAGAAAACGTTACTCCCTTTTGAGTAATCTTGTCAAGAGGGTTGGAAAATCATGAGAAATTTCTCACAAATTGTCGATAATATCCAGTTAACCCCAAGAAGATACGGATATCTATTACCAATGTTGGCCTCGGCCATCCCTCAATTGCATCTGTTTTGGAGGGATCCACAGATATCCCATTCCTTGTGAAGATATGGCCCAAGAATGTGACCTCCTTTAACCATAAATCACACTTTCTGTACTTTTCATAGATCTTTTCCTTATGCAAAGTCTCTAGTACAGTTCTTAAATTCTACTCATGATCCTCCTTGGTTTTGGAGTATATTATAATATCATCTATAAAGATTACCACAAATTTGTCAAGGTAATATCTAAAGACTCTATTCATCAAGTCCATGAATATTGCTGGAGCATTGGTGAGTCTGAAAAGAATTACTAAGAATTCATAGTGCCCGTATCTTGTACAAAAAGAAGTCTTGGGGATATCTTTCTTCTTCACCCATACTTGATAATATCCCGACCGCAAGTCCACCTTGGAAGAAGGATTGTGCTCCACGCAACTGATCGAACATGTCATCAATTCGAGGGAGTGGATACTTGTTCTTTACCATGATTTTGTTAAGTTCACGATAATCGATGTAGAGCCGCATTGACCCATCCTTCTTCTTGACGAGGAGGACTGGAGCACCCCATGGTGATGCACTTGGGCGTATAAACCCTTTATCCAGATTCTTCTGTAGTTGTTTCTTCTTCTCTTCAATCTCAACAAAATCCATTCTATATGGAGTCTTGGATATTGGTAGCGCCCCAGGTATAAATTCAATTTAGAACTCAAAGTCTCTTCTTGGAGGAAGACCAGGCAGTTCCTCAGGAAACACTTCTGTGAATTCCCTCACAATAGGCATTTCTTCAAGGATGGTTTCTTCTTTGGGCTCAATCATCTGAGCCAGATACGCGTGCTCATAGGGAAGTAATATCCATTCGTGATATGATGGAGATAAAGGAGATTCATCTTCCTCCTGACACTTGAAAATAATCGGGGGGTCGATTCTCCATTTGGAGTTTGATTTCCCTCTCTCGACAATTTATGTTGGCTCTATATAAGGAAAGACAATCCATGCCAATAATTGCATCAAATTCCACCAAAGGGAGTATGACGAGGTTCGCAGGGAAGTTCAATCCACAGATTGAAACAGGGGAGGAATTATATTCATGGGATGCAATGATTGCCCCATTTGCCGTACTCACTGGCATCATTACTTCCATGATTCGTGGTGGTGTTGGGATTGTTCTACTAAACTTTCGAGATATAAAAAAATGTGTAGAACCTGAATCAAAAATTACGTTCTCTATTCTTGATTGAATAACTAGTGTACCGGTCACCACTTCGTTTTCGGGGTTCACTTCGGCAGAAGTGATGGAAAAAGTTCTTCATTGCTATCTTGGAGGTTGTCAGTTGCCTCCGATAACCCTTGGATTAGGGCACTGATTTTCAAAATCACCAGGTTCTTTGCATTTGTAGCATTGAACAACGTGTTGAGGTTCGAATGGAGCGTTCCTCTCCTCTGTCACAGTCGCGGGTCCTTCTTGACGACATTTAATAGCTAGGTGCCCTTCTCTTCCACACCTAAAGCATTTTCTCACCCCCTTAAGAAAATTTCTAGGGTTCTTCTTTTTGCACTTTTTGCAAGTGGGGTGCTAGAACTTCTTAGCGCCATTGGATTTATCCATCAGACTACCAGCATTGAAGTCTACTTTACGCTTCTTGTCCCCATGATACCCATGTGATTCTCCGATCTCCATTTCGACCTTGAGGGCACAACGAAAAATTTCCTCATAGCTATCGAAGTCATGGATCACTAATGCATTCCGCAAGCTAGGTTTCAGCCCACCAAAGAAGTGGTCAACCTTGCATTCGGGGGTAACGATGAAGCCGGAAGTGTATCGTGCAAGCCTTGTGATGTTTTCCTCGTATGCTCCCATAGATTCTTCATCTTTTTGCTTAAGGGAAAGGAAGTCCCTTTCCATCTTAATACGGAGGGTGTGCAGAAAATATTTATCGAAAAACATCTTCCGAAATTCCTTCCATTCCAAAGCATCGATCTCCTCCTCCAGCTTGGTATTTTTTATCAACGTCCACCATTGATCAGCTTCATCCTCCATACGATAAGCCGCCAAGAGAACCTTCTCTTGTTCAGAACATTGAAGGATGGAGAAGATCTTTTCAATGGATTTGATCCATTGTTCAGCGATCGTGGGATCAGATGATCCACTAAAATTAGAAGGTCTTTGTCTCATGAAGCTCTCGATAGAAACTTGTTCTTTTTTAGGGGGGGTTAAACGTTCCTCTTGACCCGTGTTTCTATTCAAAACATGAGTTAGCTGAGAGAGAAGCATGACAAAGTTCGTGATTCCCGCTCCCATTGGATTGGGCATCTGATTTGTATAATCATCACACTGATCTTCACAACAGTTGTTAGCCTGAGTCCTCCTATTACTGGCCATTGGCTGGAAAAAGGAAAGTTAGTGGTAACATATAAAGGGAAATCCAATGACAATAGTTGATGACTTATAAATAAACTTTAATTTCTTCAACTCATTAGTCTATAGGATTCAATCTAGGCTTTTCATGATATACTTTCTAACATATATTCTTAGGGGAATTTATCCCATAATAAGGGTCCATACCAAGATTGTAAATTTATCAAAACATATCCCCCGAGAGTATCATAACCAAGAGTGCAGCAAGGACCATTATCGTGAACCAGTTCTCGTTCGAGTCTTGCTCAAAGCGGTGTTTTCGGGTTTTACCCCTAGGATACATCTGTGCCAGAGCAACCTCTACCTACTCGTATCTAGATAGGGATGTATTTGTTTGATAAACCACATACATAGTATCAACCAAAACCTAGGGATGTTTTTATTATACTTATCCTTGTATCTAAGGCCTTACTAGGGTTTCTTAATCCTTAAATAACTAAACCTATCCTCTGATACCAACTATGGCAACCCTGCTTTTTATTACAACTTAAACTTGATTCATTACATAACACATCACTTGATACAACAAAAAATATCGAGAGGTTTAGTGTCTTTGGGGCATCGAATAATTACATACAAACTAAAAACATGAAATACAACATATTTATTTAAAACATCTTTTACATGACCACTACATTTCCTCGTACTTAGCATTGCATGGGATAACCTGAGGACATGCATAAGAAAAGGGTGAGTTATAAAGCCCAGTAAGGGAGTACACATGGAATAACATGAGGAGTAAAATACATGTTAGACAATATGCATATCAATAGAGCATAAAAGAAACATGAACATAAAGGCATGATAAATCATGATAATCATAATATAGAAATGTGGCAACAACACTTAACATTGTATTAGTATGAGCCAAGGCTCATTGCACATGGAGCATGAGTAAACCCTCGTTGCACATGAAGCACGAGTAAAACCTCGTTGCACTTGAATTATATTGAGTCAACACTCATTGTACTTTAAGTATCATGATACTATACTTACCCAATGCAATGGAGCGCTATAAAGGCGCACCCTTCTTAATCATTTCATTTCATGCATAAGTGTGCCACACAGATCATAAAACATGGATTCATAAAATATAATCATTTATTCCACGATAAAGGAATTTGGAATTAATACCTGAAACATTATAATCAATAATTAAATGTGATTTAAGGTGAATACCATTGATGGAGAAATGGGCATGGTATTCACTAAACACTGACATTGGCTTAGAAAATCGGTGCGATTTCGGCAGCGTAACGGCGTGACATAAGAATTCATAAAAATGGTTGATGAGAGTGAAAGGGGTTCCTCATCATATTTACATGTAATGGAATTTAAGGAGGTCATATATATACATGTCCCATCAGTTGAAAATGAATTTAGATTCATGATACAGAAGTATTGCTTGAATGTAAAAGAAGAGAGAGAAGTTCCTTTCGGAATTTCAGCATAGTAACGGGTGTACATGGGAGGCATTTAATGAGAGATAAAGGGGTCTCCCATCATTCAAACAATAAGAGAGAAGTATGGGGGAGGTGCAAAACCATACCCCAACATTCATAATTGAAATTAAAAGGGCAATACAACTTAAAGAATATTGACAAAAATGAGAAAGGAAGAAAAAACCCTTATTTGGAAGTGTGCTTCCAAAGGCTAGAGAGAGGCTTGTGAGAGGCTTCTTGGAAGCTTGGGGCACCTTGGGAGGATTCTAGAGAGAGTAGGGAAGAGGTTTGACGAACTCTGACGGATTTTAGTGAGGATGATGTTGGAGCATGGGTGGATTTATATAGGAAAGGTGAGGGAATTCTTTATTATTCAGGTTTGGGACCCCTTATATTAAACTAATCCAAACCACAAACCATCCCATGGTTTTTTCCCATTGTTTCTGAAAAAGAAAATGGAAAACAAAATTTTACCAGGACAAGGTCCGAACTTATTAAAATAATAAGGTTGCTTTTTTGGAGGTGAGTCACACTCCCATGGAAATTTATTTAAAAAGGAAAAGTGTTGAATAAGTCTTGAGGGGTTCATTAATGCTTTGAAAAGTAAGTCAAAAAACCCAAAATAACATTATTTTAATGGTAAAACAAACATTGGCCGAAAATAAGGATTATAGTATTTTATTACATCAACATTGGGTCATTATGATGTCATAAAACACATTATATATTTAAACGGTATTTAATTTTTACACAAATATTTTACTGTCTCAGAAAATTATGAAAAATTCACTGTTGGATAATTTTGACATTCTGATTCCAGAAATGAAATTTATTTTATCTAAAAAAATTCTAAATATGTTAATTTTCACTTTTAAAATAAAATCCAACATTTATCGAAAATTCACGGGTTTTGACAGAAATGGCTTTCAAACCTTAATAAAAATTTTAATTGCATTCATAAAATTATAAGATCATTTATATTTAATAAAAATTAATTTAATATTAATAATAATATTTTATTAAAAAATTATTTAATTCAAAAATCCATTAATTTAATAAAATTAAATTCTTCATTAAATAATAACTGAAAACACCATTTGTATTTTAAAAACTATTTATAATGTATAAAAAATGACTAGAAATTATATTCATTATTATATACAAAAAAAATAATGTACATGAACATAGTACTACTTATTTGTTACATAACCCCTTAAAATAGCCGCATAAGATCTAAGGGTAAGGTGTGTGATGGTGACAGACTCTTGGGGCGGCTCGGATAACATCGCTCGAGTGGTAATCTCTATCAACTTCAACTTTTCCCATAGACGATGACGTTCGAGCTTGAAATAATGAAGCTTAGCTTGGGATTGGTCAAAGGAGAATCCCAAAGACGCCACCTCCTTTCCGAGCTCCGACAAATTGGCTTCGTATGTGGCAATTCTACTGGATGAGGCCATTGCTTCCTTTGTCTGAGTAAAATTGGGTTCGTTAAAGCCTTATATTTATACTAATCAAGTGATCACTGTTCAACGGCTATAAATGTAACAGTCACAACCCTTATCATAAAAACAAAGAAGTTAACATCTTATAAAAATATTTTTGTTATAAAGAGACAATTAACTAGATCAAGAGGGATTTTCCATTAATGAAACTTTAGGTCGTTACAATTTCCTTCAATGGGAGCATTTTTTAAATACAGAAATAATATTTACCCTACTATAACTAATGTTTCTTTTGTGTGTAATAGATCCAAAAATATTATAAAGATTCATAGTTTTTTATTAATATGTTAATATTTCATGATGGATAAAAACATTTCACGTTTTTCTAGCCCAGTGAATTAGTTAACTCGAAAAATATTTATATTATTGTTGAAAAAAGATTGTGGGGAATTTTTTAAATAACTGAAATTAATATTTGTGAATGATCTAGTTTTTTCCATCCTTAAAAAATGGAGGATTTTTCATCTACCATGATTCTTCTATAAAGGAAATTGGTTGCATTTTGATACAGAATGATCAGGTAAGTTAATATTCATCTAAGAAACAAAAACCTCAATGGTTAAATTATCCTACAGATGATCTAGAATTACCTTCTATTATTATTCATTTAAAAATTTAGGGGCATCAATTATATAGATTAATGTGAGAGATATATAATGAACAAAAAAAATTTAGAGAATATTTTTACTAAGAATTTTTTGAACATGAGGCATATAATGTTGTTTAAACTGATCAAGGATTATGATTCCATGATTCATGATTATCCAATAAAGGAAATCAAATTATTCGATGAATTGAGCCAAAAATAATAATAAAACATTAACCAAGTTATATTTAGAATATGGCACTTTGGTTAATGATTTTATGAATTTTTTAATAAAAGTTATGGATTTTGGAACCTCATCTGTTTAGTTTTATTTGTTAGTGTAGACATATCTAACCAATAGTATTATACAAGCCTAGAAAAAGTATAATATTTTATAGAATAAGGTTGATTTGGTTATAAAGCCTGTGTTTTTTGCATTTAATGTAGACAAAGAAGGTGTAATAATATTTGGAAAACAATTATGTGAGCCTTGTTTTCCTTACTTTAAGAAATAATTCTCGATTGAAGCACATATTTCCCAATTTTCTATTCCACTTGGTCATACTAAGAAGTACAAATTCCTTCATGAGTATTAATGGTGGGATGGAATGAAAATATATATTACCGAATATACCACGAAATATTTCAAATATTAACAAGTTAAGGATGAATGAAAACTACGTAATGGAATGCCTCGACCTTTTTTATTTCAATATTGGAAATGGGAAAATATTTCCATGGATTTTCATGGTGGGAATTCGAAATATATCTCAATATTACTATGCAATGTAGGTTATTTTTAATAGATTAATTAAATTATCATATTTACTTCCCATTTGAGATTACATGTATTTAGATTCATCTTTATTGACTTTATCTGAAGGATATTATTTGTTCAACATGAGTTACTCTCTCTATTGTTTCATTCTATTATCCCATGATTTCATTAATGTTTTCTAATTTAATTTAAAAATCATTAGGTATTGAATTATATTTTAGTAAATTATTTTATCCTTAATATTTTTGGAAGTACAACATAAAAAATTATGGTCATTGAAGATATGTTTCATTAATGTTTAATGTAATACTAGGGAAACTGGTATTATCATATTTCCATGGTTCTGTTTTCATATAACAATATTTTTCATTCTAGCATAATGGTGGACATTTTTAGGGCATTATATGGAAATTCGTTCCACATGAAAGATATTTTGGGATGAAGTTTTAGTAAGGAAGTTCATGTGACTATATTTAGAAAATAAATTCATGAGAATGAGTTTTGGATTTATAACATAGAATTATAACTCATTTAATATAAAAGTTTTTATGGATTATAAGATGAAGTGTCCTTATTTTGAGGTAGGTGATCATGTTTTTGTTACAGTATCACTGTGGAAATGTGTTATGTGTTTTGGGAATAAAGTGAATGTTAATTCCATAGTTTATTGGAATATATTAACTCCAAGATAAATACAAATTATTTTACTAAAATTTTAAATTTCTATTGAATTTTCTTAGGTACACAATATTATTGATGTTTCTATGTTAATAAAATAGGATATAGATTCCTCTCATGTTTTCAGCCATAAAATATTTTAATTGGAAGAGAAAATTTCTTATTAGGAACAAAATACTAAGATTATTAACTATATAGACTAAGTGTTTCAAAATATGGTGACCCACACGGTTAAGGATTTAAAGAAAAACTATATGGTTGAAGAGGAAACATGACAATCACAAAATGATATGAGCGAATGATATCCTCACTTGTATACTAAATGAATAAAATTGAAAGGATGTAATTTTAAAAAAATGTAAAATGTAAAAATACATGGTAATTATACAATATAACATTTTAATTTTTATTAAAATGAATTATATAGTAATATTTCATATTAAAAATTAAGTAATATTTAAATAAAAAATGAAATAATTTTAACTAAACCCCCTACTTTTAATATTTTTATTTTAATATAAATTTTATGGATTATAAAATTTAAATTTTAAATTATGAGTTTAATTATTTATATAATAGTATATATATTAATATAGGTATTAATTTTGTGATCGATTAGAATATATTGATTTTGTGAATAGTGAAAAATACTCTGTTTTTGTGAAGATATCAATTGATTTCAATTAATTAATAAATTTAGATGTACAATTATTCTTTAATATGATTTAAATTAACATTAAGATGTTTTAGATATATTTAATCCAATAAATCACATTTTAATCATCTTTATATTTTATTTTAGTATATGTTTGTCTTCTGGTTTAAAAAGGTTTTTTTATATGTTTTAATGTGTATAATGTTTCCACGTTTTAATTAATTAAAAACTCATTATATATGATTTATTTTGTTTTTATTTATATATTATTTATCAAAAAAACTTAATTTACAATCATAAATTGATTATTACAAGTCATATAGTTAATATAAATTCATTTTATGCTTGAATAACACATTTCTTTAAAACTAACTTTTCATCGCATCTATGGGTTTTATATTAAATTAAATTAATATAATCATTCAAATTAAATTTAGTAAAATGGATTAGATATTTTTAATCATAATAATTTATATTATCTAATAAAGAAACATAATTTTTAGAGATAATTAATAGGGGAAATAGTAAAAATATTCCACCAGAGTTATGGTTAAAATGGGTTTACTGAGGGGTTAAACTGAAACAATAAGGTTTAAAATGATCTAAAACAAGTCTAAAATATATTTTATTGGAATATGTATACCTTATAAAATTTTACTCTCTGTAATTGTATATTTTCATCCTTTTTCCAATTGAAAATATCGGTACACAATTTTATTTTTAAAAAATTTAGGTGTTCCACTAACCTCACTTATAAAAGGAAACCCACTCTCTTATCCTATTAACACATTTAAACCATTTTTTATAAGACACTATCGACCATAAATATTAATTCATTCCCTAGAAACATACTAAAATCTTTGTTTTGATCATAAATTCCAAATAATAATGCTTCTGGTTCAATAGTATGGAGGTTTTTCGAAGAAGAGATATCATGATTAACCAACCATATTTATTTTATTTACTCTTCCACATCATTAAAAACATATTAAATTAAGATTATAAAATTAAAAATTATCTTAAATAAAATAATATGTTATTATTTTAAAATCAAATCTTATTTCATCTCCCCATCCATCACATGGGAAATGAAGTCATCATTATTCTATATAGTAGACTGTCGCCTCATGAAACATTGTGAATTGTTATTCACCACAACCTCTCATGGATTTCTCAAATGATTAATTTTATGTTTATAAATAAATTCTGTATCATAAAAATAATTATTTAATTAATAGATCACATATATGTTATAAATTTCAATCCCTTTTTAGATAACTTAGCATTGATCATGTGTACGGAGGACTATAGTCTAGCCAAAAAAATGTGATTTCATTTTCACTAATTCATTACATGGAAGGTAATAAGGAAAAATTGAATAAATATAAATGATATAAATATTAAATATTTATTATTTGAATTAGATATTTATCATTACTAAAATATAATATTTCATTTTTTCTTACATAAACACTCTCTGAAAAATGATAACATATTTCGTGTTTATGTGCAGACTATCGATTCCATGAAGGGAAGTAATTATTTTTTATCCAATAATCCCATGAATGACATATATATGTATATTTAAATAATTTATATGGTATTAATGATATTATTGTCATTCTGGAATGATAAAATATTACTTACCTTCATTCCATATTGATCGATGAAGAATGGAAATGTTAGTCATGTGTATGTACAACTGACCATCTCCATGATTTTGAGGTAGTAAATATTTCATGACTATATTTCAATATTGGTTTTAAAATTATAATTTATATATAAATATTTAAAATTTTCTTGATTTTTATTTTATGGATTTATAAATAATTACCTCATTGACCATTGTTAATACACTGATGCATTTTTGAAATAATAAACCAAACATCTTTGAAACATCCCAAATAAAATTAATATATTAATTAATTTTAATTGAATACATAATAGGTAAAATAAAACATAATATAAAAATAAAAAATGTTATTAACCATGTATATAATTAACAGATGTTTTTTATCCCTATAGATAATGAACATATGTGATGAGTTAAATTCAATGTATGGGATTCATCTCAATTTTCATCCGTTGAGAAATATTTTGATATTAAGAACCTATTTTCTTTTATTTTGTTTATATACATACCTTTTAAATATTTATATCATGAATTTCACTATTCTTGTGATTTGAGATGTTTTTTTATCTTATTCTATACTGGGTATTAAAATTTAAATATTTCCAAATTATTAATGGACTTTTCATTAAAAATATTTCTTTTAAAGTTTTCCATTCAACTATATTTCTTCCGTTTATATGATTATAAAATTATTTTATGAATATAATTATATAACAAAGAAAGATTTATTAAGGAATTTTATTTCTTTTTGTCAAATTTTTTCAAAAAGATACTCTTTGTATGGAATTTTTTACTCTCTTTACAAATAAAAAAATGAATGTTCTATTTTAAACATATATGATGACATAGAACCTCTCCACCACCATACCCAATTTTTAAATTCATTATTAAATTACATGATTTCTAGTATTATTAAAATTCAAATTATATTTCCATTCATATAGGTATTTTTGTAAAGAAATGATTTTTGAAAATAATATTGAATTTTGATATTAGAAAGATTATTTTATACGAGTTTTAAATAGTTTTTCATGGGTTTTATGATGAAAAGATGCTATAAGAAAATGAATGGTTTTTCATATGGCCATTGTAAATATTTTATAAAATGGTTTGATCCCTATAATATCTTTAGGGAGATCTAAATATATCTTATATAATATGTGAACCCGTATAGTTCGCTAATGCATTGGGATATGATCATGTTAATGGAAAAAAATATAGTGAGTCATAAATTTATTCCAAATTTTAAGGGTTTTGTAAGGGTTATATGAGATGATGTCCCATGGAACATCTATGAATTTTCAATTAATTATAATGAGTTATCATGGAATTCATTTTATTTCACTGGTCATATGATAAATTTTATAAATAATGATGATTTCATTTTCATTTAAAAATGCATGCTTTTAGGAAAAGTGTTTTCAGGTCTTTTACTAGAGAGAAAATTTTATTTTTTTCTCCCATATGAGATTTTTATTCCCATCCCACATTTTTAAAACAAATTCGAGGGTTTAAGAATGGTTACCAAAAAGGATAAATTTAATTTTAAAGTTTAATGATTTTTCATGAAAGGAAATAATGTCTTCTATTAAATGTTTTATATTTTTAGAAAAATTGATAGTGATTGGAAGTGTCCAATTTGAATTATATCATTTTTATGTAAGAATTATGACCTAATTATCAATAAAAATAAAATAGAAAAGATCACCTAATTTATTATAATAAATTTCTAACATAAAACAAAAAATTATGTATTATTGATGGTCGTGTTATTATCTCGGTAATCAAGGGTATGATTTATATAAATTGATATTTTGAAAACAGACTATGTAAATTTGGTTAATAAAACATCCTCTTAATATTGATAATTTATTATAAAATTCATCATCAATTACACCCATATTGGTTTTTAAATAAGAGAAAATATGTTGGAAGTGAATATGTGGAAATGGAGTAAAAATAAATGTCAAAATAATGATGTAGAGGGATAGTGGAATTCTATCCCATGAATTTTAATGATTATGGGAAATTTAACAAACACAAGAAAATAAATAAATAAGGGGTAAAAAAATCCATTTATTCTTAAAAAATGATGGTAAAAGAACAAATATTTTATTTGAAGACCATTTTTCCAAGTTTGAGGGATTATTTTACTAAAATTTTAGATAACATAAGAAAACATAATTTGTTGATACTTTTTTGTTTCACAATAACAATTTAATCTTTTTTTCCTTCAAAAAATTTCCAAATCATCTTTTAAAACATGAAATGAATATCCAATATGAAATTTATGTGCCTAATATACCTAAATAAACAATTAATTAATCAAAAGTTAACAACATAATTAAAATTTATTACTTGTATCATTAAATATTTACCAAAACCAAAATTGTTAGTCAAATACATTAATCATAAAAATCTAAATAGTAACACCAAACGATCACCATAGCCCATAGAATAATTATTTATTCATAAAACCCAACAAAAATTTGCCTAACCAAATTCAAAATCCAAAAAATTAAAAATATTGTCACTAAATTGACATTAATAACACAAACAACATAAAAAATATATTACTGTAACATACCAAAAATATTAATACAATGATCACCTTAGAACTATAACAAAATGATAATTGCATCCAAAAAACTAACTATTATTTTATTCATTAATTAAAATACTAAATTATAAAATATATTTAAGGAATCTAAAAAATAAAATAAAATCTATCATAAATTAATTTTTTATCTAATCATTAATCATTTTCAATGTTTCCAATACTATCTAATTTTCTTCACCACTATCAATAATATATTTTTCACAAATAAAAAGTAATTCATAAATTTTATTCACATATTTGGGGTTATAATTCACTTATTCATGTTTTATTGAAAAAATTACTTTTATTAGTTTTCAGTTCCATTAAACATAAATATAATAATACATAATGAAAAACTGTTGTGAAACAATTTTTAGATGATTCATGATTAATATAACCAAAACATCAATGGTATGGAACATTAAAAATATAAATCTCAAATCCCAAAACAAAAACAATTTAATCATTCCACATTATTGGACTAGGATTTAACCCTTAAATTAGGGAATTAACATAGACAATTCCCTTGTTCCCCGAATATATGACATTGAAAATTTTAGCTATCTTTTTCACTACAAAATTCATTTCCATAATGAAAATATCATCCCTTTATTTTTGGACATTCCTCAGGGTGTCTCTTTACAAATTCATGACATAAATGAAATTTGGGGTTCTTTGTTCCATATCCTCCACTACTCGATATCCAAGTAAACTCTATCATTATCATATTTGGTGAGTCTAAAATTTGGTTAAAGTGAATGATTATAATTTTATATTATCATCACTTATTTATTATAATCATAATTTCTTTCAATGAAATCATTATCCCTATTGGTTTCATATAATCACCACATTTTCCATCACATTCAATTTTAAAAATGTTCCTTATGGTTCAAGACATTTATTGAAATGAAAAAAATCTAATATTGATAATTAATTATCATGTTATGAATCCTAAAAATCATTTATAGTATATCTAAATAATGAAATCATCTTTTCAATCTATGAAATCTTTGTTTCAACGTATTTATTTAATTGTAAGATATTATTCAAATCCTTAATAATTGTTTATAAGTAAAATATGAATTAACCCAATAATATACTTATAGAGTGTCAAAATGGTATCAGAGTATGGGAACCCTCATCCCGTACCAAAATTATGGACAATATATACATCAAAAACACTTTTTAGGGCTACTACCCTAAGAAGAATCAATGGAAAAACCCATTTCCACTTACTTTATCTAGATATGGATATATTTCATCGAAAACCACATAATCATTTACTTACCAAAATATTATGGTATTTTCATACACATAGAATTCTTTTTAATCATAGTCATATGGTTATATTACCAAATCATTGATTTCCCAAATCTAGTTCCCTGTGTTTCACCTAAATTTCTTCTAATACCAATTGTAAAGACCTAAATTCTAGTTTCCCAAAGTGAGTGGATAATGAATATCATTGAAAATAGATAAATGTAATATTATATTAATGGACTAAATAATTTTTTATTATTGGTAAACTAGATACATACAAAAATTTCATGTTATATACAAAACGTAATAAAAGTAAATATTTTTCATACTAGATGATAATCAATGATTTCTACTTTATATACATTGAAAATAAAACAAATATGGGTGATATTAGATGATAATAAAGGGGTATTTTACAAAAAATATTTCATGAGTAAATATAAAATAATTAATATTTTAATGTAAATAATAGAAGACACATTACATTTAATCAATAACTTATTCTAGAATAATAATATGGTACGAGTAAATTAAAGATAAAATGATGAAATAAAAAATCAAATGAACTTGATACTTATACATGTATATTATTCAAATTAATCTCATATTCAAT
Organism: Viscum album; assembly: GCA_963277665.1. Lineage (NCBI taxonomy): Eukaryota > Viridiplantae > Streptophyta > Magnoliopsida > Santalales > Viscaceae > Viscum > Viscum album. The sequence goes on from OY728159.1 coordinate 34,869,986, forward strand.
AAAAATTTATTTCATATTAAAGGAACCAATAATGATAGACATTTGTAACATACCATCACAACCATATGCCAATAAAAATTTAAAATATGTTTGGGTATACACTAAAAACAGATTTCAATATGCGAGGTTAAATACTTTATATCATGAGAACTAACAATGCATCAAGGGGATATATAATTTCATCCCCCACCCATCAAATAATAATTCCAATGTATTCATAAAATGTATGAACTATACTGCTTAATCAACCAACTTAATTTTAAGACTATCCATATAGGTTGAACTATAATACAGAATTTAAATAATTCCCCTAATTAAAATAATCATAAACCATATAGAGAGAGAATAATAATTTTATCATTAATGCATATCACAAAAATGTAATAAAAGTTTTGTTTCAGTGATGAATGGAAGTAAAAAAATCATTATAAACATTCTTGATAAAAATAAACATTTCTCATTGAAATTCACTTTTAGAAAACAAAAAATTTATAGAATTTTTGGAATAACATATTCATTGAATAAAATTAGGTGAAATTTTAATATAATCATCAAATAATTAAAAGGTTTTTATGGTTGTAAATTTTATTCATGATGTTTATGTTAAAATTTATATCCATGCCCAATTTTTTTTAGAAAGTCATAAAGTAAGCCATTTAGAAAACAAAAATAATAATAATTTAAAAAAATTATAAGACATAATACATGGGTAAAAATATCATTAATAAATAATTTTATAACAATACGAAAATTATTTATTACATTTTAAAAAAATATGATAATTGAATAAAAACATTTTTGATCAAGTAAAAAATTGTCAGGTTTCTCAAAATGCATGATATTAGTATATTAAGTACATAAAGAGTGGATAATAGAATAAAAACATGTTATTCTCATAAAATAAATGATTATAGGAAAACAATTTATATTTTAAATAGAAACTTTAAAAAATTCCCCTTGTGGATATATTAACAAAAACAATCTCGAATAATGATTAGATTGTAAAATAAACCCTTACCACTTCGGTAACATTCAAATCATGACCCCCATGAAAGAAATAAATTAAAAATAAAAATTAAATGACATAAATATAATTTTATTCATGATATAACATATCAAATTGGTATAATATACAACTAATAAAATAATATATGTCTATAATATAACATATGTCCAATGGAAGAAAATTCAAGATGAAGAACCTTTATCTCCGGTCCATCATCCTTGGAATGTGTTTGATCCTCCAGTATAATAAATATAGATTTTATATAAATAAATTAAATAACTTAAATAATATATATCATATCATATATAATATACCTTTTATCACCCATTTATTAATTTATATTTATGAAAATCATAGTTGCAAGTAATAAATACATCATTTTTCATATATTTTTTGGTTCAGTAGTTTTGGTGATTTTACTATGATCATGGTTAATTGATAATTATAATAATAATAAATATATTACAATAACATTTATAAATTATATTTATTATTATTATATATATATATATATTCATAACATGAAAACATAGAAAAATGAATCACATTGTGTAGCGATATGGTAGGTCGTACCTACACATGAATGTGGTTCTCACATACGGATTGATGGAAGTAAATAATGGTAAATATTATTTACTATTTCATGGATTATTTTTATATCATATATATTCAATAAACTCATTCTTATTACTATAATTGAAATTCATAAATGAAAAATGGATCACATCGCTTTGTGGATGTGGTGGTCTACACAAACACCTATCTACGGTTATCATTTTTCAATGAAATTGAAGGTAATAAGGTACATATAATATTATAATTATTAAAGAATAAATTTTTTTATAAAAATAATAAATATTTATTAGTTATATATTTAAATTCATCAATGTAATGTTGTGTTGAAAAAAAAAATTACACCTCTATATAGAAATAATAAGTCATACATGTGCATGAGTGATTTTTCACTTTTTATATGATGAAAAAGAGATGGAAATTGGTTGTTCCATAATCATAGTAACATATCAATATATAAAAGATACTAGATTAATTATTTCATGATGGTTATAGTTTATTTAGTGTAATTTGAAAAAGAAATAAATCATAAAAATTTGATAATGATGATTGCCTCTTCTTCAAAAGATCTCCTTTAGATAATCTCTTAATGGACCTATTGTTCATATTTTATGGAGAAAATCATAAAAATAACATGTATGGGGATGTTTATTAGTTAATTAGATGGGGTTTTGTCTATTTATGAGGCTATTGTGGGTTTATAGAATTGAGGATAAGTGGTTCCTTTATTGGGAATTAATGGACACACATGGAACTATTAAAAAGAATAAAATATATTAAATTAATTTTCATGTGAAAGAAGAACTATGTTTAAATTTTTTAAATATAATACATTATATGGTTTAAATATAATCAACCAATAAATTTTTTATAGATTTAGATGTTATTCCAAAACATATCATTTGGTTAAACCCCTTAGTTATCAAATTTTAACTTTATCCATGGTAACTTCTTTTTAACTCTTCAAGGGTTATGATTTTATTTATAAATAATTAATTGGCCCATATATGGGAAATATATGATATTTTAGATCATATATTATCATTATTTTCCTCTTTTAATTTTTTATGGTTTTTAGTAATTTAAAAATATAATATTTCTCATCAAATAGAAATAATTAAATTTTCGACACTATTCATTTAATTTTACATTAATGACATCATGAATAATAGAAAATAAAAATATTGACTTATATGTATATATAATTATTGAATCACTATAACCAACTGAAAAAATATTACCTTTACTATTTCTAAACATAAATTATATTAATTGAATAAATATTAAATTGACATTGCATAAGCTTTTAAGATAATTATTTTATCATTTGAAAGTATGAATAATTTAGTGTGATAATGTTTTTATACCAAATAACTATTTTGTATAGAACTTTCCCAATTTTTATCATTGAAATAACAGTTTAGAGTTATTAATGTCAATAGTGTGACATTTCATATTATTTCTTGTTCTTAAATTAAGATAAAGGTCATAATTAAAGAAATATGGAACCAATTGGATATATATTCACGAAATTGACGTAAATAGAAAAAATAAAACAATTAAATAGAATATCAACAACATTTAGTGTCATGATTTAGTCCTTATCATACTATTTTGAACAATAATTTGATGATTTACCCTTACCGTTGTAACAATTATTTACTATGGTTACTATTTATAATAAAAAAAAATAAAAGGGAATAGTTTTCCAAATTTGATCCTCTTAATCCTAAGAATGTAATAAAATTTTAATGATTCAATTTCGATAAGTTGAATAAATTAATTTATGATTAAACCGTAAAATGCCATGAAAAAATAGTTTCTAAAAAAATTGCCTTTTTAGGTATATTTTGATATATACTAATTGTAATATAAAATTGATTACAATAAAATTAATTAAATTATTCATTAAAAACTAATTTAAATGTAATTCAATTTTATATAAAAATATATCTTTTTAAATTCATAAAAAAAATTTAAATAGATATCAATATTTTTCACTATTTTGTGGGAAATCAATCTTTTCATAAAATTCCAAAATTTCACCCTTTTTAAATTTGGATATGTTGATTTAAGAAATTATTTTCAATTTATTTGATAATATTTCATGAATTATTATTAAAAGAATTATAATTTTCTACACAAAAAAATGTAATAGAACCATTTTTTGAATAAATCGTACTTTTGAAATATAAAATGAATTTGAAATAAATCTTGTACAAATATTTTGTTAATGAATACATTGTAAACAAAAATTTCACGTATTATTCCTAATTTGGTAAAAGATACTCCTTCATTCCAATCTGAAACCTTTGCAATAATTTCATACATTAAATAATAATATTTTAATCATATATAATGGTTCGCATAATTCTTGGTGATGTGTGTTGTATACGATATTGAACATTGTGTTATTTTTAAATAATATAGTATTCAATTAACATTTTCATATTTGGTTCCTATTTTCAATTCAACTAAACATATATTACTTATGAATCTCATATTCTATGTTGGTTCTTTATATTCTATGAAGTCGAAAGTATGGCGATGAAAAAGAGAAACCTTATACATGAACATTCAAGAAGAAACAAAATATTTTGCAGAAAAAATATTAGGTGAGAAATGATATCATTTCATATAAAAATCATGAGTTTTAAAGAAATATTAAATCATTGTGATATGGAAATCCAACATCCCCTTTTCATGAATAATAAGAATAATATCGAAAATGATGAAAAAAATAGATTTTATGTCTGATGTCTATATTCTATGTCAACACATGTGAATATTGGTAAAAAATAATTTAATATCATAGTGATACTTTGTGGAGACCAAGTCTAGGTTTCATGTTTGATTTCTGATCATTAAATGGCTATTGTGGATGTGTTCATTGTCATGAATTATATTTAAGAGTTAGTGGGCGTACCAATTCAACTAACATCACCACATTAGTGGGAGGTTTAATAAGTGAGAGGAGATATTTTCTTCCATAATATTCAAGGAAGAACACAACCCTTATCTTTTATAACACCTGTTGAATATAACAAACAAATTCATTAAGGATTGGAGTATTAATATTTCCCTTATTATTTTATAATGAATCTATCATATTATAGTGATTACTCCAGGTCTCATAACTCTACCCAAACGTTGCAAGTAATAGGATATCACTTTGTCGTAGAACCTAGAAAAATTATAAGTGTTCTTATTTTTATTCATTCTATGATTTATAAGGAGGTTTTCGGGCACATCATTGATCTATTTCAATTAATTCGGATATAATTTCGATTGATACCTGTGATAATTAAATTAATGTAAAACTATTAAATAAGTAGTGTAAATTTATTCAACACTACCAGTGTCCATGAATAATTAAACAAGTACTAAAGGTGGTTTCATAGAAGTGGTTTTCCTCCAATTATAGAATTTTTATTTTCTATGTGTTCTTTTTATATGATCAATATAAATTTAGGATAAAATAAAATTTCAATGATCCACCAATAGAGAACAAACATTATATTCCTATTAATCCAAATGGATAGGTTTAATCAAAATACATAAAATTTAGATGAAAGGAGAAAGGAAATTGATATGTAATGAAAAGAAAGAAATAATGTTTCAATCACCATTTTGATTGGATCAAGGTGATAACAACTCATCTACTAAATCTCTTGATAATGATCCTTTTAAAGAAGAAACCTATAACTGTAGTGTCTCAAAAAATGGTGTTTTTATCATAATGGTTAATGTATTGTACTATAAAATATAAAGGTATTTTAAGATTAAATTTATTTATCTAATTACATAAATACATGGTTTTTCCAAAGGACGTACTAAATTTAAATCACTATTGATGGATGAAGTTAAGGAAGTAAAATATTCATAAGGATAAATATTCAAAACAAATAATTCAATAAATGAACAAATAGAAACTAAAGATAAACAAGTGATAATTTTAAATTAAATTATTAACTATATTAAGGAAAAAATTAAATTTCATTTTTATGCTAGAATATTTAAAAAAAATGATCATGGGGAACTATTTCATGACCTTAAAAAGGTAAAAACATCCTTGATTGTGTAGGATTTACAATTATTGATGAAATTTAATAATAATGCCTAACTTAATAATTTTATACAATTAACTAGATAATTTATTTATAAATTTATTGAAAATATAATTATACATTGAGAAGTCGTGTTGAGATCAATTGAAGATGAAAAATATTCTCGTAATATAATGTTCTTGTAATTTGTGGTCAATGTTATCAATATATAAAATAATTATAATAAACCTTTTTAAACGTTTGAATGTATTGTTTATTACTTATATGTTTCTATTGTGATTCATGACTCAAAAAAAGAATCATAGTTGTCGAAAAATATCTATTTACTATATGAGAAGAATCCACAAATAGGCTTATGAAAATTGCACCAACCAAGTAAATATATATTGATCAAGTAAAATATATTTTTTCAATATTATATAGGTTTTAAAGAATTTTCTATAAATAAAATTTATGATGATAAATTATTATAATACTTAAACCATGTAAAAGGTTTCTAGAATAAAATTTAGATGAGTAATATCAGAAATAAAAGCCTAAAATGTAGAGAGAAATAAATTTAAAAAAGAAATCTTTAGATTTAAAAAATTATGACTTCCATGCACACCTAAAAATAAAACTTATGTTTGTATGTCATTATTGGTATTCTTATAGGTTTGGGATTTATGAATTAGACTACTATACAATTAATATATTTTTTATGTTCATGTAAGGACATAATTAATTGATAGAATAAATGATGAAAGAATAGTACCTATTGTGAAAATAGAAAATTCTAAAAATGGATTTTTCAATTTATCAAAATATATATTTTATTTCATGAAAATAATATATGAAAATTTAAATATATATTGTAAAAATTATTATGAGTGTTGGTACTCTTTAATATAGAAAAAATCATACATCCATAATAATATGAGACAAGAAAATAAAATGAAATTGTTAAAGTGAGAAGACACATCCACCTTGGAAGAACATCATGTAAAATAAGGTGTTTTCCAAAATATAATGGTCTAAAAATACACTCACATGAATTATAATAAGAATAATTTAAAGGACTTCAAAATAAATTCAATTTCTTTCTATTTTATGAAGAATTCGATGCTATGAAATATTTCAAACAATATATGGAAAATAGTTTAAGAAGGATAAAAATAGAATTTAGAGAATAATGATTCCAAGAAAGAGATAAAAGGATTGGTATTGTTGTTTGGGATATACTAATGATTGATGAATGATGTTAACTAAGATGGTAAATTATAAGGTCGAACAAAATCAATGTATATCTAATTCATTTCGATAATAAAATAATTTTAAATTAAACAAAAATAAAATATAGTTTTGAAGAGATAATAAAAGTTCAACAATATGAATTAAAAAATAATCATAGGGTGTCAATATATAATAATTGAAGAGTTTCAGAATATATATGAGGGATATTTTACAAGGTTTTTTGAATCTATATAAACTACCTAACTAAGATTCGAGTAATATAATTGATGTTAAAGAATATATATATAACATAGGGACACACATGTTCCTTAATGTCTTATTAATTGAGAAATATCTTAGATAAATATGAATTATTGTTGAAACTTTACATTGACTCACAATGATTATAAATTAAATTGAAATCCGAATATGAAAACACGAAGGATAGAGTTTAATGGGAAACATGGTTGATAAATTTTTTAAAAACACATTGTACACATTGATGAAATAAAAATGTATCCTTAATAAATTTTTCATTAGAATTGATTTTTTTGCACTTAATTTGTATAATTAAACATAAAAATAATGAGATTTTGTTTTTAAAAAGGTGTAAAACAATATAAAATAGAGTATTCTGAAATCACTATTCTAAATTTGGTGAAAATTTGAATTGTTCTAATTTTGTTAACAGTATCCTTAGAAAATATTGATACCCATCATAGGAATTTATTAATGTTGAGGTGTATGATTTGGTGTTTTTCTTAATAGGTTTGTATAATCTCTCATGTACTATCAATAAAATAAAAATAATATCACTTTAAGGTGATAAAGTAAACCAAGTTGGAAATTCTATATAACTCTTAGTGGAAACCTTTCACTTCAACAGATACATTTTTAAATCCATTGAGATGTAATTGGGTGACTCACATTAGCCTAATTATATAAGTACTATATTGACTACATCAATTTCTATAAAATAAAATTTTATGATGACCTTATTAAATTGAAGGTTTAATATTTATAATCACACTTCTACCCTTGGTTTTTTTATGAAAATGTTTTTTTACTAAGGTAAAGTGTTGGTTGATGTGTAATATAAGATAAAGGGTGAGTCTTATGCCGTACACACAATAATTTTTATGTTCTTTTGAAATGTGTTCATGCCGCAATATATTTTATAACAAACCCATATGAAAAGGCACATGAATGAGTTCTGGAAGTTATACCAGATGCTAAAATGTTAATAGATACTATTTATGTGTTGGTGATGTATCTCTTGTTTTTTAAATAAGGTTTACATAACTATATTTATAGAGTATTAAATAATTTCTCTAGGAAAATATTTATATGGTTTCATTCTTCTCTCAATATGTAACCATGCTAAAAATCTGGATTAATGATGGAAAATAAGCATTTAATTAGTATCCTTTTTCTAAAATATAGTAGGGATTGTGGAATTAATATTTTAACCCATAAATTATTTATTACTTATCATATTAGGGGCATAAGGATAATTTAAATCATGTTATTTGAATGAATTGAGAAGAAAAACATAGGAGGGGACTAAGTATCCCATACTTTTTGGTTATATTTGTTGGTGTCAATATGTTTATTTCTGGATGCATTTGAATAAAGTGGATTCTCCCAAGAATAATAAAATAGAAGCAAAAAAAGTAACACTTATGTTTGATGTCGAAATAATTATAGGAATATAGTTGGATAATTATGATGTTATCTAAATATATAAAGTGGGTCTTTCAATTATTTAAATAATACTAGTAGATTATGAGTGGATGATATCACTATTTTAAAAATACAACAGCCTATGGTATATTACTATCATTTTTAATGTATCTTGGAGATATAAATATTCCATTCTAGGCCATCTATGGGATCCTTTATTAACACATTCATGAATGGAAGATATAGAGGACATATTAACAAGAAAATCCGATGAATCTATGAAGGGGAATAGTAAAGGCTAGATCATGTGTGCATTCATAAATGAGATAAATTAAACTTAATAGGTAGGGGTTGGAAACAACACTAATTTGATATAGAATAGGAAACTTTAATAGACCACTAGATCACATTAGATTTATTCAATGCCTGTTTTTCTTCTCAGATATTATTATGATGCATAATTCTGAAGGTTAATTAAATGTGGGTCTAACATCATTGAGTCATTTTTTATATTAATTAATGGTATCCTCTATTTTAAATGAAGATGTGATAATATTTCTAAATCACATATTATCTTCATCCTTGGATTACATGAGTTTACTTACATGGTAGCATAAAATCCTTTGTCCTGACATCTAGGAACTTGATGTCTACAATGGTCAAGAAAAATGTCGTTCCGTATATTGGTTAACTCAACCAACATCAATAATAATATTTAATTTTTTTAATAAAATTGGATGGATATATTTCATGTAGCATGAAATAATATGATATTTTATTCATTAAATTGGGGAGTAGCAAACACTTCAAAGAGAGATGAAATAAGCAATAAAACATATAATGGGAGAAAATCAGGATGACTTATTTTTGTGATTCATTTTAAAAATATAATAGTATTATGAACTTTGTGATATAAGTAAAAATAATAGATAATATTCTTTATAAGACAGCAAAACCATGTTGTTTCAGTTCCACACCGTAGGGATGTTGTCAAATCATGAGAGACTATGTATATGCTCATATTGTTTTGGAATATTAGAAATAGAATATTAGGAATCATTAATAATGTTAGTGTAGAAATTTTTTAAATATTATTACGAACTATGTAATTTTGAATTGGTTCTTTTCCTAAACATGGTGTTTATAAAGATCATTTTCTAAAATAAGATGTCTGTAAATATCATTTATCTAATCATCTTGTGGGTAATAATGATTCAAGAGGAAGATGATATCCATGAGAATTAATTTCATTGTAGAATGAGATTCAACCCCTTGTGTGGGGTTTTCTACATGTTATAATTTGAATTATAGGGTTTTTTTAAGAGTTTTGAAGAATAGTATTAAGAAATTATTAAAGAGTAAAATATAATTGATGTTTCAAGTCATTACGAAAATTTTTAAGCATATTTCTATTCAGATTAAATTTCTTATTTATTATTTGAATGAATTAAGTCCCAATATTTTAGAAAATTTAAACGAAAAAATGTGATAATTATATTCAGGCATCATTCAGAATATATATTTTTGATGAGTAAGAAAATAATATTTGGGATGACACTAGTAATTTTTTATGCACCATTTAAAAGTTGAAAAATGTGAGAGAATGAGAGTGTCTTGAATGTGATACACATGATTCCTTTATTTGATGTCAATATTAATACGAATAAAATGGGTTTCCAAATACCAGTTAATTCAATAATATACAAATTATATTGATGAAGAAATGTAAGTTGAGATATAATACAAATTTTTTTGACAAAACAATTGAGTATCAAATGAAATTTAAAGTAGTAAAACATATAGAGCCTTCCTGAATACTAAACTAAAAAAGGATTAGGAAGAGGAGATTGAATATTATAGTCATATTTTTTGAGTGGTGACTATATTCTACATTAAAAATCATGATGTTTGATAACCATTTGAATTTAATATCCTAATGAGTCTGAGTATTGATCAAGGGAATATTACATGTGTTATGTGTGTTCATTCTATATAAGTTTAGGACCTATTCATTGGTTCAGGGAGGATTATGGAAGAAGTCACTACTGGAAAATGGTTCTATACCCACGGTTTTGTATAGAACCGTGGGTATAGGCCCCCCCTATACCCACAGTTTTGGAAACCGTGGGTATAGGGATAGTATCGGGACCTATACCCATGGTTTTGGAGAACCGTGGGTATAGGTCCCTTTTACCCACGGTTCATGGAAAAACCATGGGTATAGGTTTTTTTTGAAGACCTATACCCACAGTTTTAACAAAACCGTGGGTATAGGTGTTGTTCTGCCGACGTATACCCACGGTTTTTGAAAACCGTGGGTATAGGTAGTATATCATTCCCGCGTTATGGCGGTAACAAAAACTTCCTCAGCACGGAAATATTTTTTTGGTTAATAAATGATACGATATAATATAAAACTATGGATACGAAATATTAAACCGTATAATATGTTCGGGTTAGTTGGTAAGTTCCTCACATCCCTCCGCATAGGTCGCGGGTTCGAAATCCCGCGAATTTAATTTTTTGATTATAGCATATATATTAATATAAGGAAACAAAAGTATACTAATATTTCAATTACGTCAGTACCTCGGTTAGTCGATGTGTCGGTGTGGCGAACGGGAAGCGCGGGTTCAAAACCTGCCCAAATTTTATTTTTCAATTATAGCATATATATTAATATAAGAAAATTCAAATATACTAATATATCAATTGTGTCGGTACCTCGGTTGGTCGATGTTACTGTGCGGCGAACGGGAAGCGCGGGTTCGAAACTCGGTGGAATTATTATTTTCATTATAACTGTTATATTAATATATTAAAATTAAATTATCCATATATATTAATAGAAGCGTTAGATTGGTTGGTTTTATGGTGGGGCGCTGGTTTGAGGCGCTGCAGGGTTGCGGGTTCGATTCCAACCCCCTGCACGATTTTTTAAATTCAATACCCCATGGCTTTCAAAACCGTGGGGTCTGTTGTGTGCCACACTGGAATAGTGGTGTGGCACACTTTGACCCCCCTAGACCCACGGTTCCCCAAAACCGTGGGTATAGGCTGAGACCCCTATACCGACGCCGTTCCAGCCCACATTTCCCAAAACCGTGGGTATAGCCTATACCCACGGTTTTGGGGGCTATACCCACAGTTTTGAACCGTGGGTATAGGTCTTTTTTCCAGTAGTGAGTGGTCCTCATAGTATAGATATCATTATCACAATAATAGGTGGGTGAATAACTACATGAATATATTTTTTGACACAAGACATAAGTAAAGTCATTGCTGTTATCATAAATAACACTTGTGTAATATAGTATAGCATGTCCATAAGGATTCTAGGAAGAAAAATCCCCTCATTATATTTTATTAACTCTCTTATATTTAGTTAATACTATAGGTATTAGAGACCCTCCCATATTTGGAATGTATTAGACTCCCATATTGAGTTCAATCCTTTAAAATTTACATTTTATACAATTATTTATGATTCTTTAATTCATACCAGAGTGAGTGTTGAGGGGAATTCATTGATCCATTATCTCAACTACTATAGTGGGTTGATTGCAATATATTATAATAATAATAAATTAAAACATAGTTAAAATATATGTACACTAATTCACACCATCATATTAGTGTCCTGGTAGTATCCACATGGAACTTTAATCAATCTCATCATTTAGAGATGTGCTAAAATTATTTTATGGTCTATTTAAATTATAATTTCTTCCATTATACATTGATGGTAGACTATGCCATAATGTCCCTAAATCATTTAAATGGAGATACGTTCATAAAGGATTATATTACTGTTTTCATATAGAATATCCATATTTCTACAATGATAGTTTGGGATGAGTGGTATAGGGTTATGTGATTTGAGTTTGGGGAAAGGTATACTATTTAGGTTGAGTTATACTATTTGGGTCCAAAAGAATATTATATGCATGGAATAATATTTTGATGTTTTGATTCATTCCCTCATAAATATTGTAATGCTTGATAAGGGAAATGGATTTGGGATGTTATATTCTTCAATGGGGACCAATAGATAGTCGTGAGGAAGTAGGAAGCATGTGTTTTATTGTTCTTCCTAGGGAAGTGACAATTGGTGTCGCTAGAGTGTTGGTTCATCTTTTCCTCCATGGGGTAGGGGTTCAGTTGAGTATTAATATAATAACAAGATCTTTTATGTATTTTCTATGTTATATCAATGTCCTATGGAGAGATGGTTATTTGGTTGTGCAAAAATCCAACATCATTTTTGTAGCAGTGATATGAAAAAGGCATGTAGTATAGGTTCTGGTAGACATAAGGCTTTGGATAAGGCCTAAAGTAACATATCATAGTGATATTTGTGGTTCCTCGTTCCATTATAGTTATAGATAATGATATGGTGTATATGGGTAGGATAAGTAGGATCCACAAAATGATACCTTGTAAGGGAGTTATAATATGAGAGCTCACAGTTAGTTACATAACCAGTATCAATGTTATAAGTTATCCATCTTGATTAATGGAAATAGGATTTAGAGTGACTTATATTTTTTTGGATATGTGTACCTTCAATGTGTTCCTAAAGATAAATGACATATATAGGTATAAAAAAATTGATTACTATCACTTATTGGTATAATTCACATTTATCAAGGGTGATTTTTATAACCTAGTTGAGGATTAGGCATTATAGGTAGGTCATTTGAGATCCAACCATTAGCAGTTGGGGATGATCCTAGTTTTGTTTTGTAGATTTTTTTGGGTAATGGAATGTAGTAGCTAATATTACCACCTAGGTTTGACGAGTTCTAGGATTTATTTCAAATGAATTCATGGGGTTTCTGCCTAAAATAGATATGATGTTAAAAATTTATTAGAATCTAGATATAAATCCCATATCCATTAGTCCTTAAAATACATATCCTATATAGTTTTTAGAGTTTGTTAATTATCTGGTGGACCTGAAGGTGATGGTATTAATTGAAAAAAGCATAATCCCTAGGGGTGATGCAATACTATTCACTAATAATGATGGGAGTAACTTGTTCATATTTTAATCTTACTATAGTTTTAACTAGCTGAAAATATTGAATATATATCATATACCTGCTATTTATGACCTCTTTTACCAGTTAAGGGAAGTGAGGTGGTTATATGAGATGCAATTGATATTGATTTATCCTCAATTTCTGGAACTGTCTCAGCACCAATGACCTATAAATTTTCTATAACCACTACAAAAATATGATTATAAATGGAATGATGTGATGAGTAACATCTGGAATAGGTTACATAGTCCATCTCATGAATGTGATTTAGTGTAGGTTTTTATCAACTGGTTAACAAAGAAAAAATTACTATCAATTTTAGAGCCCAAATTATACGATTAGATAGTAAGGTAATATGTTAATAAGATTATTCATCTTTATGGGTTTCGAAAATAATTATATATGATATAGATTCTTTATATGAAAATTGTTTCTAGATGTTTAAAAAATAGGTTCTTAACACATTTTTGCATTTTATACCTTCATATAACCCATAAATATATGAGAAGTTTGAGCATGAAGTCAAGATGTTTGAGGGCCTGCAATGAGAATACATCCTTTATTTCATTATTTAATGTAGAAAAATACAATTCATTTTTAGTCTACCTATAATAGTAGTGATCAAATCACTTTTCAGATTGAACCTTTTGTGTATTTTTATATAAGGAATTATTGATTTTCTCTATGCACGCTAGAGGTGAGGGAGTCATTAATTTTTAAGATGCATGTAAAATTATAGATTCCATATCAAACTAAAAATATTAGGAAATGATTTGGAACCAATCAATGTAGGAAGTGATTATATACTAACTAATGATACATTCCTCAATTATTAATGGTGGGAGAATGAGTTTTCTTGTGAGTTTCTCTATGATTAAGATGCTACCATATTTGGAGCTAGATGAAATTGTCACCCTAGTATGTCAGTAGTTTTAGGTTATAATAAAAATTAATATCAGCTTTTATATATATTAGATATTCCTAGGATATATAATGTCATGTGTGACATATTCCATGATTATCAACTTTAATGATAATATCTAGATAGTTCTCACATTATCACCATCATTGATGGGAAGATGAATTCTAATGAAACTTTTGATGAATTCCGCATTTGGAAAGTAGATTAGATTGATATGAAAATAAATGTAATGATAATACCTCTATTGATGGTACTAAAATGTATTTAAGGGTTTGACAACAAAATAAAAAATATTGAAAATCGATTGGTTTGGGTTGATACGTTTTCCAAAAATTGATGTATTCATTTGTAAACATAAATCCATTTACAATTTTGTTATTTATTACAAATGTTATCAGATAAATGTGATTGAATCCAATATAAAAGACTAATTCTGTAAGATAAATGTTAATAATTTGTGTTTATTAGACTAATAATTATACATATTTTTATCCTCTCATGATTATAAATTCCATCAAATAGAAAATTTGTTGAAAAAATTTGAGATTCTTTTATGTTCATAATGTTCCTAAAAAACTTTTTCTGTAATGTTTTTACGATCCAAGTGTTTGATCGAAGGAGGATTTTAGTTTTTGGGTTTTAATGATTTGATAGAACAACTATATAATGTTATGTACTGTGTAAGGGTAAAAACTCTATTCTGTGGGTTGTATAAAGGTAGAATAAAAAATTTGGTTAAAGGTAAATGAAAATTTTGTACAGGATGTGTATGGGAACCATGAAGGATATGAATTTTTTGTTTGATTATTGTTTTTTTTGAATGATTTGGATGATTGAGGTGTTATCAGTCATACATTTGTGAATATTTCTATTTAGAGATATGTTGTCAATGTAGAATGGGAAGCTGAATGGGATTTAATCAGATGAATACCATCATAAGATCTCTCATAATGTTATTATTTAGAGTATATTTGATGAACCATCTATATTTATGATGTATGATTAATTTTTAACATTCACAATTAGATTTTCATGTATGAAAATGTAAAGTGTAGTTTTTACCAAATAATTGGATGGAAGTCTCTGAATCACCCGATTCATGGTTTTTACTAAAGTCATAAAATATAAGTTTCTGTATAAATATTGTTGGTTAGAGTTGTAATTTTAATGAATTGGTCAATGATTTATCATGAAATATATTATATTTTATAAGTTTATGATGGATTACTTTTGAGATATTCTTATGAAGTTATGCCTGTACACTAGATAAAAGTGCATCAGAGAAAAGTTTTTTATGGTGTTTTTATGGATTAATGTGTGGTATAAAGCTGTACGAGTTTAAAAGAGTTTATAAAAACATAAAAAATGTATTTATAATGATTATATAATATAGAGAATTAAATATTTACTTGCCCAGCTAAGATATATCATATCAATATAATTACTTTAATAGTATAGTTAAAGATGTTCATTGAATGTTATAGATTCTAGAGTTTTAATAATGCTTCAAGAATATTCTAGAAGGCTTGAAAATATACTACCATATTTTAAATATGTGGGAGATTTAAAATTTTAGTCTTAGTTAAGCAGTAAAATGAATATTAGTTCACCCTTTTTCTTCATTGAGTGATCTTAAATAAGTCACGTGAAACTAATCGGTATGAAATATATTATCTCAGGAGAAAGGGGTGAGATAAACTATAGAATTATAAAGTACCTCAAATAGAATTTTTAAAAAAACATCAAATATAATAATACTAGATAGAGTTATTTTATCATTTGGTTTTAGTCATATAGTGTACATAAATAATAGAAAAAAAATTTCATATTAAAAGGTAGAATTCAAACTATTGGAGAGAAATCAGTTAAAAGATATCAGATATAGTTTTAAATGATTTATTACAAATGGAAAATATGCCTTAAGTGATTGGATGGAAAATGTGTGAGAAGTTTTTTTGGTCTTCTTAATATACTAAATAGTGTTTCATATCAGGTGGTATGAAACAGACAATAATTTGTGGGGATCAGACATACAATGTGTAAGAAGATGTTCCAGTCTTCAAAAGGTACAAAATAGAGTTTATCAGAAAGATTACTAGATTGAGATTACTTGGGAAATAGTTCCTTATAATAACATTTCCATATACAATTCCAAGGATATGTTGTTTACCACTTATAATGAAAAAATTGAAGAAAAATATATACATTCTTGGAAATAAAATGTGATGAAAGTTTAATCATCATAGTGACAAAAAAATGAAACCTATTGGGGAAGGTTTTTATATCTGTCCAAAAAATGTTATAACACTTATCATTATAATGACAAAATTCACTTATGATGAACTATATTTTTATCATATGTGAGAGGACATTCCCTACTTATTGTAACTATATAAAAAATTGGTTTTTATAATTTTTTTATGGTATTGTATTATTTTGTAACCATGCTAAGGGATTGATAAATGTATTGAGTAGTGAACCTTTTAAATACTAGTGTTCTTGTAGTTTTATTTGTGTTTTATTATTTTCAAATAATTTATATCTCTCAAACCGGAGTATAATATTGATTCTTAATTGATAAAAAAAATGAAATGATAAATGATTCAACCCTCCCCTATTATTGATCATACATATCATTATTGGTCATTTAATTTTGGGTAGCACACTATGTTCCAATTTTTAGCTATACTAAATTTAGAGGAAATGGAATATTTCAATTGATGTTTATAATTCTACAAATAATAAACGGATTTCTATTTTTGATTGTAGGAAATGTAATATTTATTAAGTTATAATGTTACCTTTTATTTTTACCATTTTAAATTTAGTTATTTAGGTTTCCACTGATGGTTTACAAGACTATTCTAAGGGTGTTAGTTTAATATCTACTGGAATTATTATTTTGTAGAATGATGGGAGAAGTTAAATTCTAGATTCTACTTACTCTAAGAAATTCAGATTATTAAATCAAGAAGAATTGGAATGAAAAAATATATCCATGATAAGTTAAAGAATGACTATGAATGAAATATAGTAGTGAATAAATTAAAGATGTTAATATAGATACTTAAGTAGGAAGATCTTCATATGGGTGATAATTAATCTATTCATGACTTATTGACAATAGTTAATGATATTCTAAGAACAATAACGTGTCTCAGTGAGATGTTGTAAGATCTAAATATTTATGAAAAGATCTTATAAATTCTTCCTAATATGTTTGATTCCAATTTTTTATCCATATATGATTCAGATCATAAAACTATTTATCTGAATTATATTCATAGAACTCTTATCACTTTTGAAATGAGAAATGAAATGGTAATAAAGAACAAACAAAAGCGTAATCGAGAAATATTATAAATTTTCCCAAGAATGGATAATATATGAAATTTATTGAGGAATCATAAAATGAATCTTAGAATTTAGAAGAGGTTAATAATTTTTTTAATAAATGTCATTATTTTCTAAAAGTATGAAATGTTGTGTATGATGAAAAAATTAAATTATAAATGCTTTAGCTATAGAGATATTGTGTTACACCAGAGCCTCTATTATGGTAAGTGGACATTATATTATAAAATATATTATAAAATTAAAATTTCAAAATAAATAGAAAATAATTATATTTGTATTGGACGAATATCTATTTGAACATACTTATTTAAATTAAATAAATAATGAATTTTAGAAATGTTTTCATAAAAATATGAGTTTTTGAAAAATAATGATTGTAGTATTTAAATATTACTACATTTATTTATAATAATAAACTTTAATATTTATAATTAAAAATTTAAAAAATAATTAGTTTTATACAAATAAATAAAGTATCATTTTGAGGTAAAAGTGTGTATTTTATACACAAATGTTTTTTAGAAAATTGTTTTTAAAAAAAATATTTTATTCCTATTTTAATTAATTAAAATAATATTTAATGTTGAATGATTTAAAATTAATATATATATAATATATATTAATATATTAATATAAATCCATATAACTATGATTACAATTAATATAGTTAATACAAGATTATATTTTTCTTTAAAATTACATTTCATGAAAATTCAGTTTCAATGCGATGTATGGGTTTTTTAAATTAAATTGAACTAATTTTTTGAATTGAATTTGATATAATTTATTCAATATTTGGAATCATAATACTTTATATTATGTAATAAGGTCAACTTAATTTTTTTCATAATATTTAGTAAAGGATGTAGAAATTAATATTCACAGTTAAGGTTTAAATGAGGTTTTTACATTACATGATGTTATGTTAAAAGTAATATTCCACACAAATAAAATTTATATTTGATAAATTAGATTTAATATTTATAATAATTGGTTCCAAATTATTTGATGATTCTAATTTTATTATAGTCTTAATGGATAAATTACCTTCTTTAAAAATTTAGTTGTTTTGGTTAAACCTAATATGGTACAAGGGAGAAACCATGGTTGTAAAGGGAATGAAATTTTGAAAACATGGTTATTTTTAGTGGTGTAGGCTTATATTAGTCATATTATCCCTAATCACTAATATTTATCCAATTTTAATGCACTTAGGGGGAAAATGACTTCTAATTATAGAATAGTATTGGGTATATATTCATATTATACTCGTTAATTATAAAATAGAACCACTGCCCTCACATATTTTCACCTATCAAACCATTTAGCGCAAATAAACCCTTAAAAATATCTAAAAACATCCGTATAAACATTATAGTGTTTCTATCACTATAAAAATAACCATACTAGGGTTCATAATATGACATTCATGGGATATTTCTCTACGGGATGATAATCGTCTTCACTGAGCTCCCTCTTTTAATTATTTTTTAGTCATATTCAATTATTTATTAAAAATAATAGTATAATAACAGATTTATGTCTCATATAATTATATTTTATTACTTTTAACGAATAATATTTATTCAAATCATCTTCCACCAAATGGGAAACAAAGTCAACGCTTGTGTGTACGATAGACTACCTCCTCACGAACCGATGTAATTTTTTATATCACCATCTCACATTGAAAATCATAAAAATATAAATAATGAATATATATGACCCATAAAATATTATATTATTTTTATAAAATTAATTTGTAATCCAATTCCTTATCCATACAACCATTAAGAGAATGAGATCACCACTTGTGTGTAAGTTCGATCTACCATCTCCACGAAGAGATATGATTGATTTTCTATGTCTAATTTTCATGATTTGTTATAAAAATATACATAATGAGTAGATAATAAATTTTTAACATTATTATGACTATGGATATTATATAGAATCCCGCCTTTTATCACATAAACATTCATTACATTTTACAAAACCGAGGATCTTTAAGGTTTAGTGTCTTGGAAACCAGGAACATAATAAATGAAACAAAAAAAAACATTCTTCTTAAACACTTGAAAGGCTTCTCCTCTAGTTCATCCTAGGTCCATTACTGCATCTCATAACCTGGGGCCATACATCAAAAGAAAGGGTGAGCAGAAGGCCCAGTAAGAGAAACCAGAGAAACATTTTACATGTGAACTTGAGATACTTTAATAAGGTCATGAAAATAACATTAAGGCATGAGAATGAAATCATGAGATACATCATAATAAAAATAACATTTTTTTATAACTTGAAGATGTGGCTACAAATTTAATATTGACAATCGTTTCATTTCACCAAGGTCCATCCCCAAGGTGTCGTTAAAATTACCAAGGTTATTCACCAAGGTGTCGTTAAAATGGTCATCTCTAGAGATTAAGTCTTTACCCAATGCATTGGAGCGCTATAAGGGTGCACCCTTAAATTTGCCTTTATTATCATGTGAGCCACATATTTCATCATCAAACATTTCATAAATAACCCATATATCATAAAATAAATGTGTTTCATTTCATAATCATAACGTTTTAAAAACTTCTTTATAGACATGATCTTTACGTCACTTTAAAACCCACAAAAAGGGAGGTGGGTCTCATGTATGTAAATCCCAAAATTTAAAATAGAAAATTTTGGTATATATGTGAATACCCCTTTATAAGAAAGAGCTTTGAGTATTCACTTAATAATATAAAAGAACTTTAGAAAAAGAGAGAGACATTTTGAGACGGAAATTCTGCAGCATAACGGCTATGTTACGAGGTTTTAGAAGACATTAAAAAGAGGGGGAAAATGGGTCAAACATTCATAATTGACCCATAAAACAGTAGACGGACAGAATAAAAAGGATACATGATCATGGTAATGAAATTTCAAGGAAATACCATTTGAAATGAAAAACATGGAAGGAAGACAAAAATTAGATTTCTCTTATGAAAGTTCGGCAGCCTAACGGCGTTACTTAAACTTCAACAAGAATGATTTGAAAAGATCAAATAGGGTCTCTCATCATGTGAACATAAGAGTTCAGTATGATAGATATGGAGATAATGCCCCAACATAATTAAAAAGGAACTTGAAAGACTTGACATGAAAGTAGAACTTTGAAAAAAATGAGAAGGGTGAAAGAATCCCCTAAAAACTTCGGCAGCCTAACAGCGCCACTTAAAACTTCAAAATACCGAATTGAAGAGATAAAATGGGGTCTCTCATCATATGAACATAAGATTCCAGTATCATAGATATATAGATCATACCCCAACATAACAAAAATGATCTTGAAAGAATTTACATGAAAGTAGAACATCAAAACAATAATGGTGAAGAACCACTTAAAAATTTGGCAGCCTAACGGCGCCACTTAAAACTTCAAAATACTGAATTGAAGAGATAAAATGGGGTCTCTCATCATATGATCGTAAAATATCAGTATGATAAATTTATAAATCATACCCTAACATAACAAAAATGATCTTGAATGAATTTACATGAAAGTAGAACTTCAAAACAAGAAGGGTGAAGAACCACTTAAAAATTTGGCAGCCTAACGGCGCCACATAAAACTTCAAAATACTGAATTGAAGAGATAAAATGGGGTCTCTCATCATATGAACATAAGAGTCCAGTATGATAGATATAGAGATAATACCCCAACATAACAAAAAGGAACTTTAAAGAATTGACAAGAAAGTAGAACTTCAAAACGAGAAGGGTGAAGAACCACTTAAAAATTCGGCAGCCTAACGACGCCACTTAAAACATCAAAATACTGAATTGAAGAGATAAAATGGGGTCTCACCTCATATGATCATAAAATATCAGTATGATAAATTTAGAGATCATACCCCAACATAATAAAAAGGAACTTGAAATACTTTACATGAAAATAGATCTTGAAAAATGAGAATGGAGAAAGAATCCGTTACAAAAATTTCTGCAGCCTAACGACGCCACTTAAAACATCATAAAACGAAATAATGAGAGTAAGAGGGGATCTCTCATTATATGAACATAAAAAGGGCAGTAAGAGGAGTATAAAAGAACATCCTCCAACATATGAACATGGAGCATAAAAAGAATGACATAAAAGAGATTACTTGAAATGAAAGCGAGAGGTTGGATCCCTTACCTTAAAATGTAACTCTTAAACCTCAATGGTTGGGACCTTGAGGGCTTGGGGGCACCTAGGGAGGACTCCTTGGGAGGTAATGAGACCAGAACATCGTTGGGGAAGAGTGGAGAGTCGAATTGATGAGAGGAGGGCATGGTATTTATAGGGAAAATGAGAGGACAAGGCATTAATGGCCAAGGGACACCTCACATGTGCTTTTCTCAAACCCATGTGCTCTCCCATGGCATTTACCATGGGGTTAGGCCACATGGGCCCCCCACAACAATAATGCATCACCCTTGGCCGGCCAACCCTTAAAATATCTCTTGACATCATCATGACACAGCTATGATGTCATTAAACATACCGAAACCCTAAAACTGCATTTTTACTATTCACTGAAAAATTCATCTTTCTCAGAAAAATCCCAAAATTTCACCTTAACTAAATATCAATGCTCTGATTTCAAATATGATCTAAATTTTATAAAAATAATTTTCTAAGTATTTTTAAATTTATTTTTAAATAAAAACACTATTCACCGAAAATTCATTTTTTCAGAAAAAACCCCAAAAATTACCATAACATAATATCAATGCTCTGAGTTCAAAAATAAAGTCCTTTTTATAACAATAATTTTCTAATTATTTTTAATTAAATTTTTAATTAAAAAAACTATTCACTCGAAAAAACTAATACTTGAATAATAATTTATGAAACCGTAATTTAACCATTTTATTGAATCACATTACTTAATCAAGGTGCCTAGATTATTTTAAAACTTTCTTTAAGTGAGGTTACTAATCCATTTGGTCATATTACTAATCCTAATTATAAAATCACTATTCATAATATACTATTCATCAAAAATCAAGTTGATCTTATTAGACTCTAAATTTCGTACTGGACATAATTGTAGAAGACCATTTTTTGAGAATCATTACACATTTTAAATTATTTAAGGTTTACACAAACATTTTTTTTAAATATCCTTTTGAAAATTCATCAAAAATATGAATACTATTTTTATCCAGTCATTTGAAAATTCATAAACATCATCATAATAAGAAATTCCAATTTTTATTTAAAACAAGGATTACACAAGGCAGTTATGGTCTCATTACATAGCCCCTTATAATACCAGCATAGGACCTAAGAGTAAGGTGTGCTAGGGTGATAGAATCTTGGGGCGGCTCAGTCAACATTGCCCGAGTAGTAATTTCTATCAGTTTGAACTTCTCGTGAAGACGATTCCGTTCTAGCTTCACATGATGAAGTTCAGCTTGGATTTGGTCCAGAGCAAAGCCCAATGGTGCTACCTCCTTCCCAAGCTCTGTTAGATGGGATTCGATCAGTCCAAGACTACTAGGTGAGGCCATCAAATCTTCTTTCTATAATAGTTAACCAAGATTACTTATATTTGGAGACAATAATCAAAACATTTTGTTCACAGTGGTCATATTGACCGATGGTCATATAACAGTCAAAACCCATTTGTCTCATTTTAATTATAATCATGTTTATCAAATAAAACATTTTTGTTGAGTATAAAAATATAATAAAATAACACATGAAATTAGGGAACAAGATTTATTCAAAATTTCGGGCCGTTACAATCTTCCCCCCTTAAGAAATTGCGTCCTCGCAATTTTTAAAATTGGGTTTTGAAATTTCATTTAAAGTCCCACATCGGAAAAAGAGTCAGTAACACCATTACTTTAAAAGAAAGAAAAGGAAGTACAAAGGCCACCCGAGTTTACTCATACTAGGATTCCATGTAGGAAATATGGACATGGAGGAGAAAACCACGGGTAAAGTTCTTAAAGGAGAGTGATAGAAAACATGATTAGGGGGAAGTTAACCACCAGAAAATCCCAAAATTATGATGTGTGTAAGCGGTCTTTGATTACCTAGTAGGAAACGTAAACCAACAACGTTTTTGTTTTACGTTCCTTTTAATAACTTTGAGGAATTCATTTACAACATAGAACAAAAACATAAGGAAATATATCTACCTTCATGTAGAGTTTCATACATTAAAAAGTTTCTACCAAAACTAATCTTTTATCCAAACGATGAGCATTCAAAGCTACTTGGTCTCATCAAAACACAAGAATCATCATCTAGAGAATCACATGATCCACAAAAGATCAACTATCTATTTCTCCTATCTTTAAACATTATCCCAAAAATAGAATGGGTAAGGTAAAACAAATCTTCAAAAAGAATCCCATAGAAATGGAAACTACTTTTAAATCTTCAAAGTTCCATGGTACTACCCAATGTTCATCATAGACCATTCCGTAAATAATGGTCCTTAAGATTCCTGAAAATAAACCAAACTAAGATTGAAACCCAAATACAAGAAGGACTTGATAACATAGTCTTCCCAAATAAACTTCATTTTTTATCTCCAAACAACATCAACCACTCCTAACATCTTATAACAAAATTAGCTAACCTAAACATATTTTACCCAAGATAGGTTAATCATTCCCGTAAGTATCCTAAATTACTATAAGGCCACCTTAAATTCATTGATTCTTCAAAATATAAGTCAACCTTACTCCTCAGTGAAGACAACGTAGTAATCTATTTACCTTGATCATATATGGTCCTCAAAATAGTGAACGTCTTCCAAAATAATAATCATATTTTAATCCCCTAATCATCTCTGTCGTATTAATATGGCAGTCGTAGCATTTCCTATCACATTGGTTTTTGGGACATGTTATTCCATTTCCCACCATTAACTAAGAAAAGAAGCTATAGTTAGGGGCTTAAATACTTAGCCAATAATCATGAAAAGAAACTTAATGCATCTAAGGATAACATGTAGAAGTAAAGTATACCCTAACTTGTGATCCCCTAGGTTCCCTTCTAGGTTATCCATGATCATATATTCTTATGTGAATATTTATTTTATTTTATCTTTTTTCCTTTAACAATGGTTCATACTAAGCTTATGAATTTACCAAAACATATCCCTCGGGAGTGTCGTAACCAAGAGTGCAGCAAGGCTCGTTGTCCTGTACCAGTTCCCATTCGAGTCTAGCTCAAAGCAGTGCTTTCGGGTTTTACCCCTATATACATCTGTGCCAGAGCCACCTCTACCTGCTCGTATCTAGACAGGGATGTATTTGATTGGAAACCCTTTACTCAATAATCACCAAAATACTAGGAAGATTTCCTATATTTAAACTTTTTTATATGGTTCTTCCTAAAGTTTTCATATCCTAATTTCCACAAATAACTAAACCATCCTTTGATACCAACTATAGCATCCCGCCTTTTTATCACATAAACTTTCATTACATTTTACAAAACAGAGGATCTTTAAGGTTTAGTGTCTTGGAAACGAGGAACATAATAAATGAAACAAAAAAAAACATTCTTCTTAAACACTTGAAAGGCTTCTCCTCAAGTTCATCCTAGGTTCATTACTGCATCTCATAACCTGGGGACGTACATCAAAAAAAAGGGTGAGCAGAAGGCCCAGTAAGAGAAACCAGAGAAACATTTTACATGTGAGCTTGAGATACTTCAATAAGGTCATGAAAATAACATTAAGGCATGAGAATGAAATCATGAGATATATCATAATAAAAATAACATATTTTTATAACTTGAATATGTGGCTACAACATTTAATATTGAAAATCGTTTCGTTTCACCAAGGTCCATCCCCAAGGTGTCATTAAAATTACCGAGGTTATTCACCAAGGCGTCGTTAAAATGGTCATCTCTAGAGATTAAGTCTTTACCCAATGAATTGGAGCGCTATCAGGGCGCACCCTTAAATTTGCCTTTATTATCATGTGAGTCACATGTATCATCATAAAACATTTCATAAATAACCAATATAGCATAAAATAAATGGGTTTCACTTCATAATCATAACGTTTTAAAAACTACTTTAAAGACATGATCTTTACGTCACTTTGAAACCCACAAAAAGGGAGGTGGGTCTCATGTATGTAAATCCCAGAATTTAAAATAGAACATTTTGGTATATATGTGAATACCCCTTTAGAAGAAAGAGCTTTGAGTATTCACTTAATAATATAAAAGAACTTTAGAAAAAGAGAGAGACATTTTGAGATGGAAATTCTGCAGCATAACGGCTATGTTACGAGGTTTTAGAAGACATTAAAAAGAGGGGGAAAATGGGTCAAACATTCATAAATGACCCATAAAACAGTAGATGGACAGAATAAAAAAGGATACATGATCATGGTAATGAAATTTCAAGGACATACCATTTGAAATGAAAAACATGGAAGGATGACAAAAATTAGATTTCTCTTATGAAAGTTCGGCAGCCTAACGGCGTTACTTAAACTTCAACAAGAATGATTTGAAAAGATCAAATAGGGTCTCCCATCATGTGAACATAAGAGTTCATTATGATATATATAGATATAATTCCTCAACATAATTAAAAAGGAACTTGAAAGACTTGACATGAAAGTAGAACTTTGAAAAAAATGAGAAGGGTGAAAGAATCCCCTAAAAACTTCGGCACCCTAACGGCGCCACTTAAAACTTCAAAATACCGAATTGAAGAGATAAAATGGGTTCTCTCATCATATGAACATAAGAGTCCAGTATGATAGATATAGAGATAATACCCCAACATAACAAAAATGATCTTGAATGAATTGACATGAAAGTAGAACTTCAAAACAAGAAGGGTGAAGAACCACTTAAAAATTTGGCAGCCTAACGGCGCCACTTAAAACTTCAAAAACTTGAATTGAAGAGATAAAATGGGGTCTCTCATCATATGATCATAAAATATCAGTATTATAAATTTATAGATCATACCCCAATATAACAAAAATTATCTTGAAAGAATTGACATGAAAGTAGAACTTCAAAACAAGAAGGGTGAAGAACCACATAAAAATTTGGCAGCCTAACGGCGCCACTTAAAACTTCAAAATACTGAATTGAAGAGATAAAATGGGGTCTCTCATCATATGAACATAAGATTCCAGTATGATAGATATAGTGATAATACCCCAACATAACAAAAAGGAATTTGAAAGAATTGACAAGAAAGTAGAACTTCAAAACGAGAAGGGTGAAGAACCACTTAAAAATTCGGCAGCCTAACGGCGCCACTTAAAACATCAAAATACTGAATTGAAGAGATAAAATGGGGTCTCACCTCATATGATCATAAAAGATCAGTATGATAAATTTAGAGATCATTCCCCAACATAATAAAAAGGAACTTGAAATACTTTACATGAAAATAGATCTTGAAAAATGAGAATGGAGAAAGAATCCGTTAAAAAAATTTCTGCAGCCTAACGGCGCCACTTAAAACATCATAAAACGAAATAATAATAGTAAGAGGGGATCTCTCATTATATGAACATAAAAAGGGCAGTAAGAGGAGTATAAAAGAACATCCTCCAACATATGAACATGGAGCATAAAAAGAATGACATAAAAGAGATTACTTGAAATGAAAGCGAGAGGTCGGATCCCTTACCTTAAAATGTAACTCTTAAACCTCAATGGTTGGGACCTTGAGGGCTTGGGGGAACCTAGGGAGGACTCCTTGGGAGGTAATGAGACCAGAACATCGTTGGGGAAGAGTGGAGAGTCGAATTGATGAGAGGAGGGCATGGTATTTATAGGGAAAGTGAGAGGACAAGGCATTAATGGCCAAGGGACACCTCACATGTGCTTTTCTCAAACCCATGTGCTCTTCCATGGCATTTACCATGGGGTTAGGCCACATGGGGCCCCCACAACAATAATTCATCACCCTTGGCCGGCCAACCCTTAAAATATCTCTTGACATCATCATGACACAGCTATGATGTCATTAAACATACCGAAACCCTAAAACTGCATTTTTACTATTCACTGAAAAATTCATCTTTCTCAGAAAAATCCCAAAATTTCACCTTAACTAAATATCAATGCTCTGATTTCAAATATGATCTAAATTTTATAAAAATAATTTTCTAAGTATTTTTAAATTTATTTTTAAATAAAAACACTATTCACCGATAATTCATTTTTTCAGAAAAAACCCCAAAAATTACCATAACATAATATCAATGCTCTGATTTCAAAAATAAAGTCCTTTTTATAACAATAATTTTCTAATTATTTTTAATTAAATTTTTAATTAAAAAACACTATTCACTCGAAAAAACTAATACTTGAATAATAATTTATGAAATCGTAATTTAACCATTTTATTGAATCACATTACTTAATCAAGGTGCCTAGATTATTTTAAAACTTTCTTTAAGTGAGGTTACTAATCCATTTGGTCATATTACTAATCCTAATCATAAATTCACTATTCATAATTTACTATTCATCAAAAATCAAGTTGATCTTATTAGACTCTAAATTTCGTACTGGACATAATTGTTGAAGACCATTTTTTGAGAATCATTACACATTTTAAATTATTTAAGGTTTACACAAACATTTTTTTTAAATATCCTTTTGAAAATTCATCAAAAATATGCATACTATTTTTATCCAATCATTTGAAAATTCATAAACATCATCATAATAAGAAATTCCAATTTTTATTTAAAACAAGGATTACACAAGGCAGTTATGGTCTCATTACATAGCCCCTTATAATACCAGCATAGGACCTAAGAGTAAGGTGTGCTAGGGTGACAGAATCTTGGGGCGGCTCAGTCAACATTTCCTGAGTAGTAATTTCTATCAGTTTGAACTTCTCGTGAAGACGATTCCGTTCTAGCTTCACATGATGAAGTTCAGCTTGGATTTGGCCCAGAGCAAAGCCCAATGGTGCTACCTCCTTCCCAAGCTCTGTTAGATGGGATTCGATCAGTCCAAGACTACTAGGTGAGGCCATCAAATCTTCTTTCTATAATAGGTAACCAAGATTACTTATATTTGGAGACAATAATCAAAACATTTTGTTCACAGTGGTCATATTGACCGATGGTCATATAACAGTCAAAACCCATTTGTCTCATTTTAATTATAATCATGTTTATCAAATAAAACATTTTTGTTGAGTATAAAAATAAAATAAAATAACACATGAAATTAGGGAACAAGATTTATTCAAAATTTCAGGCCGTTACAATCTTCCCCCCTTAAGAAATTGCGTCCTCGCAATTTTTAAAATTGGGTTTTGAAATTTCATTTAAAGTCCCACATCGGAAAAAGAGTCAGTAACACCATTACTTTAAAAGAAAGAAAAGGAAGTACAAAGGCCACCCGAGTTTACTCATACTAGGATTCCATGTAGGAAATATGGACATGGAGGAGAAAACCAAGGGTAACGTTCTTAAAGGAGAGTGATAGAAAACATGATTAGGGGGGAGTTAACCACCAGAAAATCCCAAAATTATGATGTGTGTAAGCGGTGTTTGATTACCTAGTAGGAAACGTAAACCAACAACGTTTTTGTTTTACGTTCCTTTTAATAACTTTGAAGAATTCATTTACAACATAGAACAAAAACATAAGGAAATATATCTACCTTCATGTAGAGTTTCATACATTAAAAAGTTTCTACAAAAACTAATCTTTTATCCAAACGATGAGCATTCAAAGCTACTTGGTCTCATCAAAACACAAGAATCATCATCTAGAGAATCACAAGATCCACAAAAGATCAACTATCTATTTCTCCTATCTTTAAACATTATCCCAAAAATAGAATGGGTAAGGTAAAACAAATCTTCAAAAAGAATCCCATAGAAATGGAAACTACTTTTAAATCTTCAAAGTTCCATGGTACTACCCAATGTTCATCATAGACCATTCCGTAAATAATGGTCCTTAAGATTCCTGAAAATAAACCAAACTAAGATTGAAACCCAAATACAAGAAGGACTTGATAACATAGTCTTCCAAAATAAACTTCATTTTTTATCTCCAAACAACATCAACCACTCCTAACATCTTATAACAAAATTAGCTAACCTAAACATATTTTACCCAAGATAGGTTAATCATTCCCGTAAGTATCCTAAATTACTATAAGGCCACCATAAATTCATTGATTCTTCAAAATATAAGTCAACCTTACTCCTCAGTGAAGACAACGTAGTAATCTATTTACCTTGATCATATATGGTCCTCAAAATAGTGAACGTCTTCCAAAATAATAATCATATTTTAATCCCCTAATCATCTCTATCGTATTAATATGGTAGTCGTAGCATTTCCTATCACATTGGTTTTTGGGACATGTTCTTCCATTTCCCACCATTAACTAAGAAAAGAAGCTATAGTTTGGGGCTTAAATACTTAGCCAATAATCATGAAAAGAAACTTAAAGCATCTAAGGATAACATGTAGAAGTAAAGTATACCCTAACTTTTGATCCCCTAGGTTCCCTTCTAGGTTATCCATGATCATATATTCTTATGTGAATATTTATTTTATTTTATCTTTTTTCCTTTAACAATGGTTCATACTAAGCTTATGAATTTACCAAAACATATCCCTCGGGAGTGTCGTAACCAAGAGTGCAGCAAGGCTCGTTGTCCTGTACCAGTTCCCATTCGAGTCTAGCTCAAAGCAGTGTTTTCAGGTTTTACCCCTATATACATCTGTGCCAGAGCCACCTCTACCTGCTCGTATCTAGACAGGGATGTATTTGATTGGAAACCCTTTACTCAATAATCACCAAAATACTAGGAAGATTTCCTATATTTAAACTTTTTTATATGGTTCTTCCTAAAGTTTTCATATCCTAATTTCCACAAATAACTAAACCATCCTTTGATACCAACTATAGCATCCCGCCTTTTTATCACATAAACTTTCATTACATTTTACAAAACAGAGGATCTTTAAGGTTTAGTGTCTTGGAAACGAGGAACATAATAAATGAAACAAAAAAAACATTCTTCTTAAACACTTGAAAGGCTTCTCCTCAAGTTCATCCTAGGTTCATTACTGCATCTCATAACCTGGGGACATACATCAAAAGAAAGGGTGAGCAGAAGGCCCAGTAAGAGAAACCAGAGAAACATTTTACATGTGAGCTTGAGATACTTCAATAAGGTCATGAAAATAACATTAAGGCATGAGAATGAAATCATGAGATATATCATAATAAAAATAACATATTTTTATAACTTGAATATGTGGCTACAACATTTAATATTGAAAATCGTTTCGTTTCACCAAGGTCCATCCCCAAGGTGTCATTAAAATTACCAAGGTTATTCACCAAGGCGTCGTTAAAATGGTCATCTCTAGAGATTAAGTCTTTACCCAATGAATTGGAGCGCTATCAGGGCGCACCCTTAAATTTACCTTTATTATCATGTGAGTCACATGTATCATCATAAAACATTTCATAAATAACCCATATAGCATAAAATAAATGGGTTTCATTTCATAATCATAACGTTTTAAAAACTACTTTAAAGACATGATCTTTACGTCACTTTGAAACCCACAAAAAGGGAGGTGGGTCTCATGTATGTAAATCCCAGAATTTAAAATAGAACATTTTGGTATATATGTGAATACCCCTTTAGAAGAAAGAGCTTTGAGTATTCACTTAATAATATAAAAGAACTTTAGAAAAAGAGAGAGACATTTTGAGATGGAAATTCTGCAGCATAACGGCTATGTTACGAGGTTTTAGAAGACATTAAAAAGAGGGGGGAAATGGGTCAAACATTCATAAATGACCCATAAAACAGTAGATGGACAGAATAAAAAGGATACATGATCATGGTAATGAAATTTCAAGGACATACCATTTGAAATGAAAAACATGGAAGGATGACAAAAATTAGATTTCTCTTATGAAAGTTCGGCAGCCTAACGGCGTTACTTAAACTTCAACAAGAATGATTTGAAAAGATCAAATAGGGTCTCCCATCATGTGAACATAAGAGTTCATTATGATAGATATAGAGATAATTCCTCAACATAATTAAAAAGGAACTTGAAAGACTTGACATGAAAGTAGAACTTTGAAAAAAATGAGAAGGGTGAAAGAATCCCCTAAAAACTTCGGCACCCTAACGGCGCCACTTAAAACTTCAAAATACCGAATTGAAGAGATAAAATGG
This sequence comes from Viscum album, assembly GCA_963277665.1. Taxonomy (NCBI): domain Eukaryota; kingdom Viridiplantae; phylum Streptophyta; class Magnoliopsida; order Santalales; family Viscaceae; genus Viscum; species Viscum album. The sequence continues at coordinate 34,902,065 of OY728159.1, forward strand.
GGTCTCTCATCATATGAACATAAGAGTCCAGTATGATAGATATAGAGATAATACCCCAACATAACAAAAATGATCTTGAATGAATTGACATGAAAGTAGAACTTCAAAACAAGAAGGGTGAAGAACCACTTAAAAATTTGGCAGCCTAACGGCGCCACTTAAAACTTCAAAATCTTGAATTGAAGAGATAAAATGGGGTCTCTCATCATATGATCATAAAATATCAGTATTATAAATTTATAGATCATACCCCAACATAACAAAAATGATCTTGAAAGAATTGACATGAAAGTAGAACTTCAAAACAAGAAGGGTGAAGAACCACATAAAAATTTGGCAGCCTAACGGCGCCACTTAAAACTTCAAAATACTGAATTGAAGAGATAAAATGGGGTCTCTCATCATATGAACATAAGATTCCAGTATGATAGATATAGTGATAATACCCCAACATAACAAAAAGGAACGTGAAAGAATTGACAAGAAAGTAGAACTTCAAAACGAGAAGGGTGAAGAACCACTTAAAAATTCGGCAGCCTAACGTCGCCACTTAAAACCTCAAAATACTGAATTGAAGAGATAAAATGGGGTCTCTCATCATATGATCATAAAAGATCAGTATGATAAATTTAGAGATCATACCAAAACATAATAAAAAGGAACTTGAAATACTTTACATGAAAATAGATCTTGAAAAATGAGAAGGGAGAAAGAATCTGTTACAAAAATTTCGGCAGCCTAACGGCGCCACTTAAAACTTCATAAAACGAAATAATGAGAGTAATAGGGGATCTATCATTATATTAACATAAAAAGGGCAGTAATAGGAGTATAAAAGAACATCCTCTAATATATGAACATAGAGCATAAAAGGAATGACATAAAAGAGATTACTTGAAATGAAAGCGAGAGGTCGGATCCCTTACCTTAAAATGTAACTCTTAAACCACAATAGTTGGGTCCTTGAGGGCTTGGGGGCACCTTGGGAGGACTCCATGGGAGGTAATGAAACCAGAACTTCGTTGGGGAAGAGTGGGGAGTCGAATTGATGAGAGGAGGGCTTGGTATTTATAGGGAAAGTGAGGGGACAAGGCATTAATGGCCAAGGGACACCTCCCATGTGCTTTTCTCAAACCCATGTGCTCTCCCTTAGCATTTACCATGGAGTTAGGCCACATGGGCCCCCACAACAATAATTCATCACCCTTGGCCGGCCAACCCTTAAAATAGCTCATGACATACTCATGACACAGCTATGATGTCATTAAACATACCGAAACCCTAAAACTGCATTTTTACTATTCACTGAAAAATTCATCTTTCTCAGAAAAATCCCAAAATTTCACCTTAACTAAATATAAATGCTCTGATTTCAAAAATGAACTCCATTTTATAAAAATAATTTTCTAAGTATTTATAAATTTATTTTTAAATAAAAACACTATTCACCGAAAATTCATTTTTTCAGAAAAAACCCCAAAAATTACCATAACATAATATCGATGCTCTGAGTTCAAAAATAACTCCTTTTTATAAAAATAATTTTCTAATAATTTTTAATTAAATTTTTAATTAAAAAACACTATTCACCCGAAAAAACTAATACTTGAATAATAATTTATGAAACCGTTATTTAACCATTTTATTGAATCACATTTCTTAATCAAGGTGCCTAGATTATTTTAAAACTTTCTTTAAGTGAGGTTACTAATCCATTTGGTCATATTACTAATCCTAATCATAAAATCAGTATTCATAATTTACTATTCATCAAAAATCAAGTTGATCTTATTAGACTCTAAATTTCGTACTGGACATAATTGTAGAAGACCATTTTTTGAGAATCATTACACATTTTAAATTATTTAAGGTTTACACAAACATTTTTTTTAAAATATCCTTTTGAAAATTCATCAAAAATATGCATACTATTTTTATCCAGTCATTTGAAAATTCATAAACATCATCATAATAAGAAATTCCAATTTTTATTTAAAACAAGGATTACACAAGGCAGTTATGGTCTCATTACATATCCCCTTATAATACCAGCATAGGACCTAAGAGTAAGGTGTGCTAGGGTGATAGAATCTTGGGGCGGCTCAGTCAACATTGCCCGAGTAGTAATTTCGATCAGTTTGAACTTCTCGTGAAGGCGATTCCGTTCTAGCTTTACATGATAAAATTCAGCTTGGATTTGGTCCAGAGCAAAGCCCAATGGTGCTACCTCCTTCCCAATCTCTGTTAGATGGGCTTCGATCGGTCCAAGACTACTAGGTGAGGCCATCAAATCTTTTTTCTATAATAGTTAACCTAGATTACTTATATTTGGAGACAATAATCAAAACATTTTGTTCACAGTGGTCATATTGACCGATGGTCATATAACAGTCAAAACCCACTGGTCTCATTTTAATTATAATCATGTTTATCAAATAAAACATTTTTGTTGAGTATAAAAATAAAATAAAATAACACATGAAATTACGGAACAAGATTTATTCAAAATTTCAGGCCGTTACATATTATTTAGATATATCCCCTTAAAATAATACAAACATTCATGGAAAACATGTTTGAGAAATCAAGGCTTTTAACAATTGAAACAAGAATAAAATTGAAATATTTTTAACAAACATGTGATTGTATTTTTTGAAATGATATTTTATGGTATTGTTGATATTTTTGTTGACCTAGAAAAAAATAATTGGTACATTATGATAACCAATATTCATTTTTTAATATTAATGAACTCTTTATTCCAAAATGTTTGTTATTCTACGTAACATAGTATGTGATAATATCTTAAGAGTAGTCATCACACTGAATGGTCATCATTGTTACCCATTCTAATAAGAACCTATAATTTCCATGATAGTATTATAAAATATATTTTCAATATCTCGATCAAATTAGTTGATAGAAAAAATGATTTAGGATATCAATGGAGGGGACGTATAGGATTTTGAGGGACTTTCTCATGGTGGACGCCCTTGGTAATGTCTAGTGTATGATTTTATTAGAACGAGACACTACAATAGAAAATCCACATTAATATTTTTCACATAATTTTCAAATATATATACTTGTGTATAGATATATATTATTTATGGTAATTATTAATGACTATTATATGTAACATACATTGATATATTCATGAAAACAATAAAGATATATGTTCGTGGCAAGGAAGGATACATTGGGGGTGTCACAAGTAGTATTTCGTTAATGTTTATTATGAGAATTGACTAGTACATATTATTATTTAATAGAAGTCTAAATTTCATTCCCTTTTTTAGAAGTTATGTGTCATAAATAAATCCATGGTCATGGGGTTCTGTTGGAATGTTCAATTTCTACGAAGTCAATGAAAGATACATAGAGCACATAAGTTGATGGCACTAACATGAGAAATGTTTGATTAGATAACTCGCTACAATGGGATTAAATCACAATGTATGTGTCTATATTATTTGTTATTTCATTGTAAAATTAACTACTTTCTCTATGTGTGACATAGCACGTCATTGGATGATAACTGTAGACTTTCCAAAATGTTTTCAAATGCCACTAAGAAAAAGGCCTTGAGGGTAACAAACTATGTGTAACCAGAATATAAGATAAATAATATATTATTATTTACTCTTTAATATGTTTAACAAATAATATTCACATTTATTGTTTAATAATTATTGATTTTTTATTTATCACTTATATTCCAAAATTTATTCGAATGAATAATATGTGAGTGGAAAATTTAATAAATAAGTATTATCTATTTAGTGGATATTATAATTATTTATTTATTTGTTAATAATATAGTGATATGTATTTAGTAAATAAATTTACAACATTCAATTCCAGAATAATATTATGGTCCTGTGGAAGATATAGTCAAATGGTCATGTGGGAAATAATATGCATTTAATATTATTTGAATTAATAATATCTAGTTTACCTCAAAATATTATCACATATTAGTAAAGAATAATAATAATATTATTATTATATAAATAAGGTTTCACAAGGAATATATAATTTATAAATGGAAATTTCTCAATTATTTATTCTAACCCTAGTGGTATATATATCAATTTATAATAGTTTTTATATCATCCAATTAATTTTTATTTTTGACAATGATATTTGTAGAGAATCACCTCAATCCAGAAAGATCTTCCACTACCAAAACACTCATATGAACATGGAGTTATCTTCATCCTCCTTCATCTCTAATGTCTAGAGAGATTGAGAAGAATTATTTGGAGTCGATTCTCATGGATGTCCAAGGCAAACAATACAAACAATAGGTTCTGTCGTTCTAGCACAAAACGACTTCAATAGTTATGTTCTGTGACTCATAGAACATCTTACAAACACTACATAATGGAATCTATTATTTATTCATACATCATAATAAATATATAATGTAGATCCATTGTTATATCTGTCATTAAAGAAATATTTTTCCATGAGGTAATTATTTAATTTCTTAAATTATTTATAAATAATATGTGATGATCTTGCTATTTAGTTCATTCATTTTTAGATTTTCTATATTATTTGAATTAATTACATTGATCATGATGTTTATTATTATATTAATCAGGTATTTATCATTGATCATGAATATAATAGAGAATGGGAAACCACCATTCAATGCATCCCGTTTACCCAAAACATCCACGTGATATCATATGGGTTGTATAATTATTTATAATTATTTAAGTATTGACAATTTATTTTAACATTTATTATTGGTTTTCAATTATCATTCAGTCATTATTTAATAAAAATTGTGATATATATATTATTCCACTTCATTTATTGAAAATATATTCAATTCAATAAATTTTATGAAAGAAATAAATTCTTAGATCCTATTCTGAGGCGCTAGGTGTCTGGATGGATAACAGATGAGTACAAACCTTGTGACCCGGATATACACAATGTGTAAAAGTGTTTAATGAACTAATAAATAATTCAAAATTAACTCAATTTATGGGTATTTATTACACGTTTTGAGTTTAATTTTACAATAGTTATTGATTGATGGGTAATCATTGTGTTTCATCAAAGTTACATTTTCTACAATGTAAATTTTAAACAAATTTATTTTATATGTTTGAAATTATGATGGGTGAGGATCTCATAAAACATTACATGATAATTATGTTTAATTAATTGATTAATTATAAGTAAAATAATTAATCTAATCGAGATTGATTTATATTAAATATAAATGATTAGAATTGAATGTTAATTTTATTAAATGCATATTCATTCCATGCATTTGGATAATCATGTGACCATTTTATGAGATTGGTTTCATATAATTTTTTATTAAATTATAGTGTTGTCCTAGAATTAATCTCTCATAACATTATGTACGATCTTAAATTCCTATAGTTTCTATTTTTTAAACCCCTTATCCAATCATCTAGTTCCCTAAAATGTGTATAAGTAAAAGAATATGTAATTGATGGAGCTCTAAAGCTAGTGGAGCCGGTTCATGTTCAGAGCTATGGTGAAACCAATCAAAGAGAGATACATAGGTGAATGGGTGGAATGTTGCAACACCAACCATAAATAGGTCTAGTTTTTTCCCTTATGTGAAAGGTCAGTTTATCATCCTCAATATGATTTAACCATTAGTAAATGAGCATGATCAAACCACATGCTTATTATATATATAAATATTCATAGATATTTAATTATGTATGTTTTTTATAAATCACATGAATTAATGATTTAAAAATCATGTAAGATTGAACTATAGAAAATTGACTTATATGTAAATATTATCTACGACATGGTTAATCACTTATGTAAATACACATAATATTAAGTATCATGAAATAATGATAATAACTAGAAATTTATGAATAAATATAAAATCTATAATCATATATAGTATATAGGTATATCATTCCACTACATCTATTAAAATAGATCCATAGTTCAAGGTGAAGAAGATATGATGTTTTGGGATGAATTAACATCGTTCAAATCAAGGGTTTATTGAAAAAAAAGGAATTATTGTAACTAAGAGAAAATAGTTTTAAAAACACAATTTATGGTAATAAATATTTGGGATTCCATTAAAAAGATCAAGGAATTATGAGTTAATGATGTTGAAATCTGTAATGGATAACCAGAACCATTCCAATTTTCTTGAACAACCAAAGTAGGGGTGATGAGATGGGGAATATAGATCATTTCCACTAGAAAATACATGAAATAGTATATATTGAATACAATGTGGAGTTATATTTTATTTTGATAAAATAGTGTGAGTTTAATTAATGTAACATTTATTTATTTTTCTAAATTTTTTTAGTGAATGTACTAAATTATTCTAATATTATTTTTATAAACAACGATAAAAATGAATTAAAAAATATCACTATAATACAAAATTGAGAAGGATTAACATATCATTAGACATATTTCCAAGAGTAGAAAATGTGCTAATGTATTATTTTATGACATGAAATGATATTGTATGTGTTGGAAGGACCAATTACTGATGTGCCTGGAAATGGGGCTAGTGATGAAGAGTTGAATTTCTATGGGAAATATATTAATAATTATAAAGATGTTCAGTGTTTCATTACATCATCCAATACCAATATTATTTTGAAGCCACATGAGATAATGGATGCATATAACATGATGAATCACCTTTAGAATATATACAAATATAAGGAGATATATAAGAGATATGTGATCTTCAATAATCTATTTACATCTTTTTTTAGAGATCCTATGGTCGATAGGCCTCATGAAGTAAGTATTTTTGGATACATTTAATCCTTATACATATTAGTGAATAAATTTACAAATGATTTTTGAATTGATCTCATACATTCCTCACTACCCTAGACCTTCTCTAGTTCAATTTTCATTTATAACATGAGAAATGATGAGAAGAGTTTTTAGAAATTCTTACATTGATTTACCATGTGTATAAGGACTTGGGGAATGAAACATAAATGGTCTTTATATTGAATAATAAACTTTTTAATAAGTTTAAGTGGAACAATACTCAAAATAAGTCTAAATATCTTGAGCTCCATCCTTCCAAGAAGAGAATGATCCAGTTGTAGGATAAGGAATTTTATGTAGTATGTTATTCATGTGGAAAGAAAGGCCATTTTAATAATAACTATACCCAGAAGATAGGGGAATCTAATTGTTCATTTGTTATTGAGTGTTATATTTCAATATATGTAGATTTGGTATTTGATATAGCTTGTGGTTCTCACATATCTATCGAAATGGAGGAAGTAAGTATATCAGGAACTATTTCTAATGTAGATGTCGATATGTGAGTAGAAAATGGTGTGAGGCTAGATGCTCTAGCCATATGAGACAATTACCATTAATTCCAAAAAGTAATATAATTAGTATAAAAATATTATTATTATTTACCATGTATTTAAAAGAACATAATTTATATATCATGCCTAGATGTAGATGGTTGGATTTTCAAATTTTGGAATAAATTATTTTTCTTTTATAATGAAATAATATATGTTATTTAATGTCAATTCACATTTAAATAATGGTATTTATGTATTAAATTAGGAAAATTATTTATTGGGTATATATAATAAATCATTTTCATATAACTCAAATAATACCCAGCAATGGTATCATCATATTGGTGATATAATGAAGAACAGTTAATAAAGCTCTATCAAGATGGTTATTTGGATACTTATAAGCTAAAACCACATGAAAAATGGAATTAATATGTATAAGAGAAAATGAAAAAAAATTCCATTGATGGACTGGGTGAACGGGTCACAGATCTTCTAGTATTTTTACAAATTATTGTCTGTGGACCATTTCAAATAGAAAATATATGTGGGTATTCATTCTTTATAACATTTACTGGTGACTTTAGTATATATGGATATGTTTACTTAATAACACATAAGTACTTCTCTTTTATTAAATTCATATAATTAATGAATAATGTAGAAAATAAACATGGATAAAAGATAAATATGATTTTATTAGTTTGAGTTGGTGAATATCATAATCAAGAGATTATCTAATTTCTATGGAATATTTCTATTCATTATCAACTAACTCCACTATGCATCCCAATGTGTAATGGTTTTTGGGAAATGAATAACCATACCTAGTTACAAATGGTAATTTTTATGATAATCCATAAATATATTCCATTATCCATTTAATAATATTAATTACAAACTATAGAATACACACTAAACATAGTACCAAATAATGAAGAATATAGGATTCTATTCGAGTTATAGATTTTAAGGAAACCCATTGTGTCTCAAACATATTTTGTGGGATGTAAGATGTTTATTAATGAATTCTCATGAAATAAACTAGCACCCTGGGGAGAAAAGTGTTTAATTACATGTTATCCTAAGGAATCAAGGGGATACTACCTTTACAACCCCTCATAAAATAATTTAAATGTCTATATATGATTGAACTTTATTAAGAGGGATCACATCCTCAAAAAGGGTAGTGGGAGTAATATTGAGTTCTCTGAAGTTGATGCTATAAATATACAAGAGTTCGTACATGAAGAGATTCCAATGGTCCCCATGGAATAAGTAGTTATAGTAATATAAGTACTACGTAGGAGAACTGGAGAGGTAAAATAACTATAAAGATATGGATTTAGAGTCATTCAGGACAATGACTCATTATTTTTTGAAAATGATGAAACCCCCTCCAATAAAAAGGTTGTAATGATCTATGAAGCCACATGATGAGAAAATCCATGAATTATAAAATGGGTTCTATGTACAAGAAACATTTTCTATTTTTTTCGATGTTCGAGTTGATGTAAACCTCATATAGTGAAAATGGTTATTTAAGAGAAAACTGTACATGTAAGGAAAACTAAATAATTATAATGAAAGGATAGTGGATAATGGGTTTTGAAAATGTCAAGGAATTAACAAAGATGAAACAATTTCACAAGTTTCCAAGTTTAAATTAACCAAATTTATACTTTCTATTGAAATAAATTAGGACTATGGAATTTTAATGATTGATTTAAACACATATTTCATTAATTGGAAGCTTTATGAGTATTATTACATGAGACAAAAAAAATAATTTGTGACTCCATGTGATTCCAAAAAATCATTTCATGTCGTAGTTATCCACTTATGGATTGAAGAAAGTATATAGTTCATATATCATTTGATTCAATTAAGCTATAATATAATTTTGTTTCATTAATAATGAATGTGATCTCAGATTTTAAAATAGTATTAGTAGAAATGATTTCATTATCTAGTTACTATATTTTGATGACATATCACTAACTGGAAATGACATACCGGTCTTACAATCTATAAAGGGATCATTAAATATTTATTTTTCTATGAAAACATTTGATAAAGAAGCCTTTATTTTTGGGATAATGCTCTTTCAGGATAAATCCAAGAGGCTATTTGGAATAAGTGAATGTGTACCCATTAACTAGAAGCCAAAGATATTTAGAGTTGCATTAGGAACGAGGGGATTGGTTAAAATTCCAAATGGAAGAAATTATATTAAGAAAATGTTTCCTCATATACAGTACAAGTAAGGGAGAATGATTATGATCTCAAACTCTACATCAATGTGATCCATAATGTATGTCATGTTATGTACCAGGCTTGATGATCCATATAAATTGATATTGATAAAACAATTTTAATCTAATACAGTAGAAAAGAATCAGTTTTATATACAGGATATCCTTAAAAATCTAATAATAACAAAGAATGTGTTATTGTTGTATAGAGGATATGCAGATTTATCCACTAGGGGACATATTGATGTTAGTTTTAAGACAATTCATAGTGTTCACAAGTCACAGTCAGGATATGTTTTCTACCAGAAGACAGGTGATGTGATAAAGAAGAGTTCAATGAAGCAAAATTCCCTTGATTCAATATATAACTCCAAACAGAGAGATTTATATGATATAACCAATGAATCCATATGTATAAAAAAACTTTTTTCACGAGCCTTATGTGAATCTTAGTAGTAAGAACCCTATCACAATTATTTGTGATAGTAATACAATTTTGGCTCTTGTAAAAGATCCAAGATCATACCTACAACTAATAACAGACTTTAGAAGTATCCCTTATATATTGTTTTGTTTTCTCAAATGGGTTATGATTAAGTAAAAAGAGTTCCAGATAAGATAACATGAAAAACTAATTGGCTAAATGTCAGTCTCCAAAGAAGCATGAGTATCATATGAGAGCTATTTGATGGAACATTGATAGTAGTTTGGTATTGTAAAAGTGTTATTATATTGTATTTGTTTCCATTTAATAAACTTATATTTAATTTATAATATTCTATATTCATTATTTTAAATATTAATAGACTTCTTATCACATCATTACTTTTATTATACAGAACATAGTATGTGACAATGACCTAGGAGTAGTTGTTGCAATAAATGGTCATATTAGTTCTCTTCTTTAATGAGAACCTAAATGTTCCTTGATAATATTCTAAAAATATTCTATATAGCTAGATTATTTAATTTGAGGTACAAAAATGAATTAGTCTATCTGGGCTGGATACTTATAGGACATCATGGTGTATTCCAATGGAAATGACTAGAGTATGTTATAATGAGAACAAGAACTTCCTATAGGGAATCTAAATTTATATGTGTCATTGAATGTTATTATCTACACATGTGTGTATTGATACTTAGTAAGTAAAATAAAGACACCTCAACAACATAGGATGGTTTCACCATCATGCAACCTTGTTGATTAGAGATATCAAAATAAAGGGGATAGATGGGTTATTAAGCATATACTTGAGGTATTATATTGTTGTGGAATTAAATTGTTTCATATGCGTGACGTGGAATGTTTATAGATTCCAACCTTGGACTTTAGTCCACTTCACCTAATTCCTCTAATAAAGAGGCCTAGGGGGTCACACACTAAGTGTATCCTAAATCTCAATTAAATAATTCATTATTATATATTAATTAAAATGATGAATTATTAATAATCCTGCACATAGTTTAATAATTAATTATGTTTTCCGGATCACATATATTCCATCAACAGTTATATGAGACAATAATATTAGATTGTAATATTTTATAAATACTTATTTTCTATTTAGTAGATATAATATTTATATTTTTATTAGAAAATAATGCATTGTTATTTTTTGTGTAAATAAGTATCATTATTCAAGGGTCGATAAATATCGTAGAGGAATGGGAGATAGATTCAAATGGTTCAGGGTGAAATTATATATATTGAATATTTATTGATTAAATATTATTTAATTTAATTAATTATTTTGGCTCCTGTTGTGAAATAATGATATTATTATTATTATGTCAATAGAGATTCATGGGGAATAAATAAATAATATAGGGAGCTTGTATTATTATTTATTTTAATCCTACCATATTATTAACTATATTATATTATTTTCTGAAGTGAGAAATTGAATTTTTGTTGTGGACAAACAAATCTGGATAAAATCCTTCCAAGCCCAAGAGAGCTACCTCTCCTAGAACAATTCCATGAACTGAGAGGAATCCTCCCCCACATTCCACTCTCAAGTATTGAGAGATCAAGGATAATCCTTTGAAAAGGATTCTCATGGAAATCAATGGAGAAAAATACAAGTAATGAGATCTAATATGTATGCACTAAGAGATTGATATGGAAAATTTGGAGAATCATAGAACATGTGTGGATCACTTCTATATGGAATCAATTCTTAATTCCCTAAATAAAACGATGATATGATGTTGATCTACTGTCAGATCCATCAGTGAAGAAATTATTTATCATAAGGTAATTATTTAATTGTTTTAATTAATTATAAATAATTTTTGATGATCGTATGTATCGATTTTTGTGTTTTTCAATTGTCTATATTCATTTATTAAATGTATTGATGATGATGCTTATCAACATGTAAATCTCGTATAAATCCTTAATCATAACAATTTTTTTTGGCATTCCCCATACAAGGCATCCACTATACATGGAACCTTAAATTATAAATTTTAATATATTTTTGGGATAAATTAATAACATATTTAAAACCATTATAAAGGAGTTTAAATAACATTAAACTAAAGGGATTCTTGAATTTATATATTTCCTCTCAATTTCCAATCTATTAGAATATATATTTTAATATGCATATATTCACATTTTTGTGGTGTATATACTACCTATTTGATGTGTCTCATAAGATTTCCAAATTATTCCTGAATAACAATGTCTCAATTAAATTATATTCATTAAAGGGGTAATAATATTAAAGTTACCAATGTAGTATGAATGTACTTTATAATCTATTTTTTGGGATTTCTATTATTTTAATTAAATGATTAATCTAATTTAACATTATTAAACTTGATAAATTTAATAATACTCTGTAATAAATGAGTTTTTAAATTTCATATATATTTTATTCTCTTTGGTACTTGTTTCATGTTGGTAAATACATAAAATAAAATCTTAAAATATTTATCTTTTTAATAAGATATATTTTTTCATGTGTACATGTTCTAAAATTTATTTAAAAAATTACTTTTATTATTCAAATAATTTAATAAGGAAATTGTATGTTATAAAAAATAATTTTTAAAAAAATTGAATGGAATATTAATAATAATTTTAAAGGGGAGTTTTGGATAAAACAAATGTTACAAGGAAGCTACTTTTATTAACATATATTGTGATAATTGGCTTCACATTTCAAAAACACTTTTACAAAATTTATCTTCTTTACAAATTTTCAATGGATTTAAAAAGATAACACTTTTAGAGAAACTTTTTTTAATATTTAAATTAAATTAAATTTATTCTTCTGAATTATTTGATTTAATTGAAAAATACTATATTCCTAATGAATTGATGTTCACCTCTAATCTCTTGATTAATTTTGTGATTGGTAACTTTATATTAATACAATCACTTTCTCGTGATAATTATTCATTAAAATTTTAATTTCTATTAAATATATATATTAATTTTATCAGGAATTTTACTATTTCCAAAAACAATAACTATAACACCACATGCTTCTATTGTATGTTTCACTTTGAATAATGCAATAGCTTGCGTTGTACACAACATTGAGATTCTAACACATCACGACTAATCAAACTATCCTTTATGAATAGTAATAACCACTTTTTGAAATTTTATTAATTTTATATTTCAAAATGGACATCATATTTGGATTCAGAATATCTTAATTAGCTTAGGGTGAATTTTTGTAACTTTTCTAAAAACATTCAATTTTTAATTAATAGTGAAAAATTCTAAATTTAAATTAAAAATTACTTTTTTAATCCAAATAATTTATAGTTATAAATTATAATATTGGGATTTTTTAAGTATAATTAGATTTTATTTTTACTAATCAATCTAATTAAGGTCATTGGACATAATTTCACATTTAAAATGGACATAAGAAAGTGTCAATCTTTTGATAATTATTTTTTATTAAAAACATGCTTTTGTTTTGGCAAAGGGAATTAATTTTAAATTAATTTCTGCTACTTAAATGTTTTGAATATAGAAAACTGATTCCATAATTATAATTAGGAGGTCCAAATTATTTAAAAAGGTAACTTTTATTTTTAGATATTCTTAATATTTATTTCGGTAAATATTTTATTTACCATGGTTAAAAGGTAAATCCGACAAATAAGGGTAAACAAATAATATTATAATAATATTAAATTACCTTAATAGGTTTCCTAACTCTATTGGATAATAAATATCAGACCATGGGAAACCTTGGGTCGATTTTGGGACCCCATTGAGCAACTTGTATGTGATTATGACACTTTATATTAATTAATTTAAAGTAAAGACAAAAATAAAAAAAGGAAGTATCTTTTAGTAAAACAATTTATATATGAGATTATATAATTTATATATTCTACTATAAATAGTCATTAAAAATATAATAAAATTTATAACCTCAAAATATTTTATATATAATTTTTAAACATAAAATAAATATATTTATTTGTGGCATAATGAGGATGCAATATTTTCCTTAATAATGAAATAATCAAATAAATGGTATTATAGATGTTAAAATAAATATAATTTGACAGTTTTGATGCCATAAAATAATTTTATAGATTTATGTGACATTTTAGGATTGATAAAATTAATTTCATTAGAATTAATAATGATTTTAGTAATTTAACAAAAACAAAATACCAAATAGTGTCAAAAATGGACATAAAAGTGTTTTTAAAAATAAATATTATATTATTAATTGATATTATATTCCTATAAATATAAGGTTCAGAAAGAAGACTTGTATAATGATTGTTTTATCATTAATGAACAACTTGGGGTTCTTTTTGATGTTTATAATATGTTTATTAACCATATAATATTAAAATACAAAGATACATGGTAAATGTCAAACAATTAGACTAAGAGTTCAACCTAAAAGATAAAGTTATTATAGTAACCCAAATCTATCTAAAACCAATATTTTGAGTGGTTTTCAACCCATACCCACCTTACCATTTAAATAATTAATTTTTGAGCCAATAGAAACCGAAAATGATTTTATTATAAAATAATATTTCAAGCATTTTCTAAGGTTCCCCTAACCCCTCTTATAAAAGGGAACTCCCCCTTCTCTCTAATTCACACCTTCAAAGCCTTTTGGCTCGGCCTAACCCTTCCAAAATAACCTCTAAACTGTCATCACACTTCCTCTTTCTTTTTTTGTTTCCATTGAAAAATAATAAATCTAGTATCTTATATATAATGTGATGTAATTATAAATATGGTACAACCATATTCATTATTTTGTCCATCCTTTGAATATCATGTCCCAATACACGCGTACGTATGACTTACTGTCTCCATGTTGTGGTGTAACTATTTTTCAATAAATTATTATTTGGATGGGTATAATAATGATGTGTAATTAAGGTAAATATTAAATATAACATGATAATTATTCTGTGTATATGATATACCATCCAATTATATATTATTTTAATATCAAAATAATGATATTGTAGCTCATGAAAATGTACGGATTACCGTCTCCACAAATGCGATAAGTATCATTCCCCATCATATCCATTCAAGACTAATTTTCATTATATGATTAAAAATAATG
Source organism: Viscum album (assembly GCA_963277665.1). Lineage (NCBI taxonomy): Eukaryota > Viridiplantae > Streptophyta > Magnoliopsida > Santalales > Viscaceae > Viscum > Viscum album. The sequence continues at coordinate 34,917,230 of OY728159.1, forward strand.
TCTAAAGTCTTAATATCATTCTGAATATGAATAAGATACATCCTATCCATAATAAACATTACTTACGTAACAAAGTGTATGAAGGAAAATGAACCAGTTTAAGCCCAAAACGATGATAATACGAATATATTATTAACAGAGAAATATTAAAAGATAATATATTATATCATATTAATGTATATTATTCTTGTGTAATTTAATAAAAAATATTTCACCATTATACCGGAGATTAACGAACCCTCGACCACGAAAAATTACAAGTTAAGGGTTAATTTCATAATCTCTTCATTATCCGAGGTTGTTTTTAAGTAAATATCTAATGTGACCTCTTCATCATCCACATCCTTGTTTCATAAAAATTTATTCCAAAACATTTTATATATTTACTGAAATATGGGTTAATTTCATTTATACTCTTTTTTGAATTTTTATAAAATGTTTGGAAAGGAATCTTTCTGTCGTTTTCCAAATCGGGTACTTTATGACATTTTCCACAAAATTAATGTAAGAATGTTTTTTTTAAATTATAAGGAAGGTGTGGCTATCTTCCACCGTTATAAAATCGTCAAATATTCCATTAAAATATTATAAGAATGGTTTTAAATATAAAGGGTTTCTTTTATAATTACGTGACCTTTAAATGATTTCAAAATAGAAAGATATATTTCTCTAAAATGGTTTTGAATTAATCTATGTGAGCATTATTTGATGGATTTTATGTTTGTTTGAATTTGATTAATTGTGACACATAACTTCCATATTTTATTGAAGGTTTTTTTATATTATTGATATTGGATGTGTTATTTCATAACATTCACAGTTTTTTGATAAATTATTGACATTTTGTATGCCATTTTTAGTACGAATGTTTATGTTACGTTTAAACCTTTTCATATGATGAATGCATTGGACTTAGTAAGTGACGGGTGGAGCCCGCTATAGCTCCTTGATGCATCAATATGTCCCTTGAGACAAACTAGTTTCTTGGCACAATGCCTTGGAAAACTCTTATTTGATGTCACCGTAAAAGGCCATGACAATGTGGTTGTGAATGTCTAGCATTATGCATTCCATCATTATTAAAGTGGTTATTGATATTTCATGTGATTATTTGACTAGTATAATATCCATGTGAGTAAGTAAATAGAATTATTTTGATTTATGTTTTCAATATTATGATGAAGTTTATGTTGAAAAGAATTTTTTAGTTTTATACATTGCCTTAAATTATTATCCTTATTTATGAAATTTTCCATTATATTGTTTTCTTTATTAAGCATATGAGCTCACCCCTTTCAATTTTTTATTTTTTCGAAGATGCTATGAAGTATATTATGACTTACCTGCAGGTATATTCTGTTGGATCTCATTATTTTCAAAGGAAACAATATTGTTGTATTTTTCCATTTTCTTTTGTAATGTAAACCTTATGAATGTATCTAGTACATCCAAGGCTACAAAACTAATTGGTATTTTGAGAATTTATCTTTTGGGATCATGCCAGTGTTATGTAATAATTCCCCGACTCTCATTATCCAGGGTTGGGGTGTTACATTAACCATTATTACCTGTGGTTTTTTCTTTTAAAATTTCATGATTAATAATATAAATGATGATAAATCTATATTCCTTACTCAATAATAATATATGTTGATAAGGCATATTATTTGTAATTTAAATCAAACATTTGATATATAAGGAATTCATCCGAAATAATGTGATGGATAGATCCTTGAATTATATATCCCCTTGATTCTATAGCACGTCTCATGAGACGATTTTTTTTCAAATTAAATTGGTTTATCCAGTAGTTTGAACTATGACATCAAAAGGTATTGATAGTACGAATATCATGATGTTTGATATCATGACTTCCAATACTAATCATTTCCTTTGTATCTACCCTCCCCTATATAGCTCATAGATGGTTTCTACTTCCATTAATTTGTAAAGATTACAAGAAATAAAATACTAATGGAATGGAGAGTTTTGATTTCTTGGTAAATTAGATACATACCTGATTCATGTATTATAAATGAAAAAAATTATTACAAATATTTTTTTCTTTTGAGGATAACATTATTCCATCTAGTATATTTCAACATATATTTCCTAGTATGCTTCATGGATACCTATGTAAGGGAAACATAATAAGGGTGAGCTCAAATGCATAGTAAGGATTATGTATAGTGGAAGAAAACATTATCATGGAAAATAATAATTGTGGAGTGGTAGATAACTGAACACACATACCATGTATTCAAAAAAATGTGGAATCAGTGCATGAAAAATATTATAAGGTAATAACTTGAATCAAATTCCATTCAAATAACTAGTGAAGGAAATATCAATAAAAAAATTTAGAAACTAAAAAACATATCATTTAATAAATTAAATGAGAATTATATGAAATAAAATATATGTAGACACAAAAACTCATGGATAAAAAATAACTCAATAAAAAAAGGAAACTCTTATTTATTGTTATTCATGTCTAAGGAACAAGATAACCTTTAATTCCAATATATATCATCTAGATAGTATAAAAATATTGTTAGAAACTCATCTATTCTACTTTGGAAAAAAACTCAAATATTTTTTCATTGACTAATTTCATCTCATGGGACTACTGATGCATCAAGGGGATTACATTATCTAATACCCAACACATAGGGTACTTCTTAAATAATCCCCAACCAATGTGTTTCATGCCCTATGAATTCTTCATAACGAATAATCAATATTCTCTATCAAATAATCTTATTGAATAAAGGTTACCAATTTAACAATATTTCCCCAAATAATCAAATAACATTCAAAATAAACACGATTTAAAAAATTCTATAAAATTCATGAAATAATCAAATCCATGAAAAATGAAATATATATTTATAGGAAATTAAATGTTACATGATAATGGGAAATTGAATATTTCATGGGGACTAAAAATAATCATGTAAGTAAATGTGAATACTAATCTTGGCCAAATTAATCATAAACCATCCTGGGAATGATTAAAAATGGTATCAATGCAACATATTCTAATTGTATTAAAATAAAGAAGTTATTTTTATTTATGAATGGAGATATTCTAAAAAAATATTTTAAAAACATTCATAAAGAAAATAACCTTTTGTTTTGAAAAACGGATTCTCTTCATATCACTTTTGAAAATATTTTCATTAAAATTATCATTTAAAAATTACATTATTATCTTAGAATAAATGATGGTGGGTATATCCATACATGTCATGAAAGGTAAAAATATCATTCATTTTTTATGGTAAAAGGTTAAAAATAATTCATGTTCATAAAGTGAAATGAATATTTCTTTGAATTCATTGTTAAAAAAACAAATTACTCTAATAAATACTTTTTAAAAGGTTAAAAAATTTAATAAAACATTGTTTTTTTTTTGAAGAAAACATGTTATCCAACTAATTAGGAATATGAAGTCATTTTTTCTTAAAAACATTTTCTAAAAATTCTATGTACCAAAGAGGGAAAAATCAAATTATCAGTCGAAAAATGTTATGAATAACCATTGGAGAGTTAAATGAAATGGATTATGAAACCATGATCATAGTTTCCTCTAAATATAACGAAATATCATTAAATATATTCTTGAGTAAAATAATATTTAAACATTCCAAAGTTTCTCATGCCACATTGAAACATTTGTATCATAGACTCCAAGAAGTAATAATATTAAATTAAACAAATAATATAGTGAACGTAAATAGATTCATGATATAAAATCGTAATGGGTAGTATATAAACAGTATAATATAAACTAGGTTAATAACAATAAAAAAGGGTCAATGTAATTTAAATTGAGACAAAATATCTTAACATATCTCTGATTTGTCTCTTGTGTCTTTATATTCCAGAATAAAAAACATAAGCTGATTAATAAATTTTTTGAGAACATTATTTATATTAATAAAAAAATTTATTTCACTTTTTAATAGGTTTTATACAAGTATATATTCAATTAATTTTAGATTGTGTGTTTTGACCAAATTTGGTTTATGTGTTAAAAACTACTTTTCTAGGTAAACTATGACCAAATGGGAACATTATATAACCTCTATAGAAAAATAATCATGAAATAATTATAATATTTATACAAAAATGATAAATTTAAAATGAATAATTAAATATTGTTATGAGAAATTATCCAATGTTACTATCACGGATATGGTATGTCATACGTACATTTGAGTAACGCTCCCATTTTTCACTGATCAATATAGAAAATAGTTAAGCAACACTATATCTATACAATATGGTCATTAAATCAAAAATAACATGTTATTTAATCATATATACATAATTATATAATTATTTCAATGAAAAAGGAATTGAATTATGTGGAAGAGGTGGTAATCCACAAGTCTGTTACTCGTGTTATCACTTTTTAGTGTGTGTGTGTGTGTGAAAAGGTAATAAAGGAAAAGATATATATTATTTTTTCTGAAAGGTAATTATTTTATTAATATCATAATTTTTTTATGTCACATATGTTTAAATAAAACTATCTTATATATATTCTATTTATCAAGTAGTCAAATCACATTTCTATTAGGAGGCAGTAGTCTACACTTCCAAAAACAATGTTATTATAATTACAAAAAATCAAATTAATAAGGTTATGTGTTATAAAATAATAAAGTAGAAAAAAGAAATAATAAGTATCACATATTTCATATATAAATAGTGTTTTCATCATAATTCCCTTCCCTAGATTGTGGTAAAGGAAAAATGAAAAGCTTCGTTTCGTGAGGTGGTAGTTCCCCGTTTACACATAAAGTAAGATCGTTACCCATCGGATAGAAGTATGTGTAAGTGTAGTTATAAAACATAACATAAAAAAATATAATAGTATATTTCTGATATATTTTTTATATAATCATGGAATAATAATATTCGAATGGGTGAAAAAAAGGAATAAAACTAAAGAGACTCAAGAAAGTTGTTACCTCTTCTTTGGGTAACTTATTTGGGTATGCCCCAATGGGATTCCATGGATGGATTTATACCAAAGAAAAGTATTTTAAGATGAGTAGAGGAATTATTAGATCATATTTCAGTATATATTAAATGAGAAAAGGTGTTTTGAGAGGTGTGAGGAAGTTGAGTAGTGAAGTTGTTTTTATGGTGGAGGAGAGGTGACATAATTGTAAATTTTTTAAAAGGAAATTCTGACCACATTTTTTATATTTGATGTGGATTGAGTAATTGTTAAATAAGTTAAATGGGGGTATAATGTCAAAATAAGAAAATAATATGGATTTTGGACAAGGTTCCTGGTTATTTTGTCCCTTAAGATTAACGTTTTATACCTTCTTAATCTTAATATCACCTTAATCTTTGTAATTAATTATAATAAAATTAATTAAATTTTTTGGTAAAAAAATATTTTAACCTTATTATAAATTATAAAAAATTATTACTAAAAATATTATGTCCATTTATATAAATTTACATCCCATATGTGGCAGAAATGAATTCAATTTTAATCCTAGAGACAGGATCAAAATAAAGGTTTTGAATGTAATATTAATTCAATGTTTTCTTGGTTTTCCTAACCAATTTCATAGTGAAATTGATTGTAATGAAATAATTTAAATTAATTAAAAAAAATTGATCTGATTAAAATTTAAAACAATTTTAAAATATTATTTATCCTTATAACTAAATTAGTTGAAAAAACAGTTTTGAATTAAAATTCATCGTTTTTCATTACTCATTAAAAAAAGAAACATCATATCAGTATACCAAAAATGCACCATTACAGAATTTTTTGATGTTCTAATTTAAAATATTGAGTTTTTGGACATATAATATTTATAAAAGATCCAAAAATAGGATTTAAAATAGGTTCTCCGTTAAATGTTGTTATAGAGATCCTCTATAAAAATATATGTTTTTATGTGTAATATTGGGATAATTCATACCTTATAACTATAGAATATATTGGATGAATATCATAAATGTTTGTTTGAATATTATATATATATTACATAAGTTTCCATCATTAATTTTAATTAATTTAATTTATTAGTATAAAATAAATTTTGGAGCATGAGTGTTTTTTCCTACAAAAATATCCCATTTATATTCAATTGGATCTTGTTTTCATTTCTGATAAATTGGTAACTAATAAATTCATTTCATATCATTGTAAACCATGTATTTTTATAAGTCAGTCAATACTATTCATAACCACATATGTTACATCTAGGTTATATCTTATTATATTAAATAATAAAATATTGTTGTTTTTAAAACTCGATCATGTATGTAACACTAGATATTGATGAAACTATTATTTCATTCAACAAACACTAACTAAATATCAAATGCATTGCATGATATATCATGGATTAATTTATTTAAAATATTAAATATATATTAATCATATGTATATTATATCCCTTTCTTTCTTTATGTTGTGTGCCACATACGCTGTTGTATACAAGGATTTTTCAATTGAATTTTATGCCACTATATTCTCCCCACCTTAATTAAAATGTGTGCTCACAATTAGAAATCAATCATTGTTATATATTTTTCTGATATTTAAATTTTTGAAATACCGCATCGAGAAAATGGTTTGTAAAAAAATACCCTATAAATGTGATGATTGGAAGTACAATGATTTTTAGGAATTACATAAAACAATGTCTTTATGTAGGATAACATTTGAGGAAGGTAGAGATACTTACTTGGAGGAAAAGCATAAATATTTATAGGGAGTGATTATGGTCATCAATAAAATAAATTTTAATGATAAATTGATTGTTATTAACTTCAAATATATAAATATATGATGGTTTAGAAGACCATAGATTCAATAAAAATTAACGTATGAGGATAAACAATTTTATCATCATTTTTCTAATATTGAGAAATTCCATTCCTTCATTTGAATAAAATGTTGTTTACTTACATGATATTTATTAATTTCATATTAACAATTCCATTTTTTGGTTATGCTTTGATAAAATTTTAATTCATCCAATACTTCAAAAAAATTTAATCTAAAAATTAACATTGATCACTCATGCACTAAAATAAACATTAAACGGATCTTAAGGCCTATAAAAGAGTGTGAATTATAACTATTTGTCTATAACTGTTATCAAAAGTTAATATGGTTCTGATATTAATCATTAAACCCTAAAAGTTACAATATTGGTTCACCGTTAATATTTATTCATCAAAATTTTGAACTAAAAACAAAGACATATAAACAAGGAAATTGTATAGGTCAGTGCATAGCGTGAACTCCTTATCATCCTTTGGTCTTCAGTTTAAGACCCGTGAATGTTATAGAATTGATTGGTTTTCACCCGACCTATAGGTTATCCTTTTATGACACAATATCTATATAATATCAAAAATAAATATGATTTAAATCCTTGAAATAACATTAATAACTAATTTTCTTTATTAATAATGAATAAAAACCCAATACATAAATATTTCGTCCATTTATTTTCACACATGTCCATCCTTGGCCTACGGATTATCCATAATATCATTCATAATATTTATAAATCACAACACATGATCTTTAATCTAGAAAATCATAGATTTAACCTAGATCATTCATTTTAAATATTTATTCAAATCCTTTATAATGGGTTTTTAAGAAGATTTTATTTATCCTATGAATATCCCATAAGAGTGTGAATCCATGCGTCCAATAAGGTCCATTTTCATATATAATGATACACCAAGTTAGGCATGACACACCTTGTTCTTGTTGTTACATTTAGCTATAAATATTCTAGAACCACATCAGATTCTTGTATCCATACATGGATGTATTTATAAGAATACCCATATAATATCTACCTTACCCAAATTCTATGATATTCATATATTTATCTGCAAATTCCATCTTATGTTTATGTTTTATAATATAAGTTTCCATAAATTTAGTTCCCTAGGTTTATATTAAACTTTTCCATATACAAACTGTATGGACCAAAACATTAATATCCTAGAGACAATGTCTACTACTATTACATTAGACAAATTCTAAGTAATATAATCCAGAAGGATCAATGATTTTACTAGTCATTTTAAACCAGATACATACATGAGTCATGTATTATAAATGAATAACGTAACTATAACTTATAATTATATTTCAAGGATAACAATATTTCATCTAGTATACCCCTACATATCATACATTAGTATACTTCTTGGATTCCTATGGAAAGGAAACATAATATGGGTGGGATTAAATTCATTTTATGTGTAAAGTAAATAGAATGTAATCATGAATCAATAAGGATAATAATTATGTCAGGATAAATAATTGAACACACATACCATGTAATCAATATACTTAGAAAGAAGTAAATAAAAAATATGGAAATATAATAACTAGAAACAAATTCCATTCAAATAACTGGGTAATGAAAAATCCACATTGGAAGGTAAAAAAATGAAACACATGTTATTTAATTAATGATATGAGAATGAAATTAACTTATAAACATCTTGACACAAAGTATATAAAAAATAATAACTGAATCAAAATGAAGGAAATGCATTATTATTAGTCATCAGGTATAAGGAACATGAAAACCTATAATTTCAATAGATATCCTAGAGATAGTTTAAATCTATTGGTAGAAACCTGTATGTTATTATTAGAAACAAAATAAAAGTTTTTGAGGATAACTAATTTTATCTATTGATACTACAAATACATCAATGGGATTATATTAACTTGTCCCTAACCCATATGGTATTCATTAAATGATCCCTAACTGATTTCTTTCATGTCCTAATCACTCTTCATATAGAATAAACGATATTCCTTATCGAATATCGACATTGAATAAAGGATATGAATTTATCAATATTTCCCGAAATAATAATATAACATTAAAATTAAACACCATATGAAAATGGTATACTATATTGGAAATAATCGTATATATGAAAAATGATATGTATATTTAGAGGGAATTAAATCTCAATTGATAATTGGAAATTGTATATATAAAGGGGCCAAAAGGTGTCAAAGAGATAAGTGTGAATATTATCCTTGGAAAAATAAATTATAAAACATTAAAAGAAATATTATGGATATTATCAATACAACATATATAAAGTGGTTTAAAAAATGGTGTTGATGTCATTAATGAATAGTAACATATATTAAAAAAAATTATTAGGGAAAATATCTTTTTAATTGAAAAAAATTTTCTTTGAAAATTAATTTTCAAACATTTTATTTATAAATTATAGTTTTAATCATTCAATGGATACTTCAATGAAATGATGATGGGTAAACTTTGTCATGTCGTATGAGATAAAGAAAATATTCAATTTGCACGATAAAAGGGTTAAAAATTTATTGTTTGGAAAGTGACAAGAATATTACTTTCAAAACATTTATAAAAGAAAAAAATGGGTACATTGTATAATTTTTAAAATTTTATAAAAATTGAAATAATTTTAATAAAACATAGTATTTTAAAAGAAAATATATTCTCTGAGTAAAGATAGAAATGTTGTCAGGTTTTCTTAATTATATTTTTAAAAACATTTTATGTACCAAAGAATAGAGAAATGGTAATATAACACGAAAATTGTTCTGAATAACTAGGTGAAAGAAAAATTAATGGTATTATAGAACAATATTAATATTTTCCTTAAATTGAAATGAAATATCATAAAAAATGTATTCATTGAATAAATCTAAAGTCATTCCAAATTCTCTCATACCACATTGAAACATTTGAATCATAATATCCATGAATATATAACATTACATGGAACATATATTATCATAACAATAAATAGATTCATGAAAAAACATATTAATTTTTAGTATATACACCATGTAAAATAAACTAGGTGTATACCAACAATTATGTCTTAATAGAATGTAAATTGAGACAAAAACCCTTACCTTGCATCTAACTTATCTCATGTGCCTCAATATTCGTGAATAACAAACTTATGTTAATTATTTAATTTTATGAGAATAGTTTTCATTTATATAATAAATTTTATTTCACTAATTTCCATGTTGTAAAAAACTAGTTAATCAAATAATTTTACATTGTGTGTTATGACCAAAATTGGTTTATGTGTCATAATTAACTCTTATTGATCAACATTGACCAAAGGGGAATTATATAAAAAATATCAAATGTCAATCATAAAATAATTATTATATTTATAAATAAATTATAATTTTAAAACATACCATTAAATATGGTTATGAAAAATTAATCAATTTTAAAATCATAGAGATGATAAGTCATACGTACGCTTGAGTAATGTTCCCATTTTTCACTGATCATTATTAAATGAAGATAGGTAACACTATATACTTTTAGAATAAAAACTATATCATAAATACCATGTTATTTAATCATATATACTTATATATATTATTCTTATTATGTAAAATGAATCAATTTATGTCAAGGAGGTTATAGTCCACACATCCACGACCGACATTATCGTTTTTTAATATGTGAAAGGGTAATAAATAAATAGATATATACATATTTTTTAAAAAATATAATTATATCTTGAATATAATATAGATTTTTTTAATTCATAGTTTTTTAATTAAAACCATATTTTATAGATTTTATGTATCTTGTTGTCAAATCACATTGCTTTTAAGAGGCGGTAGTCCACACTTTCACAAACGACATTATCATATTACACAAATTAGAAATTATGAGGGTATATGATTTAAAATAATAAAATAACCATAAACATTTAATAATAATCATATATATAATATATAAATATCCTTTATATCATAATTTCATACCATGAATGGTGGTAAATGAAAAAGAAACAACTTCATCTGGTGAGGTTGTAGTTCTTCGTACACATAAGCGATAAGTTTGTTACCCATTATATGAAATTGTGTGTATGCTTTGTACTAACCATTAATATAAAGAAATTATATTGAGTATATTTTACTTTTTATATAATCATGTATTAATAATATTCGAGGGGGTGAAGAAGGGAAATTAAACTAAAGAGCTTGAGGAAAGTTGTTTCCTTTTCATTTGGTATCTCCATTTGGTTTGGATCAATGGGATTCAGTATATGCATTTATTCCAAAGTTGGGGATTATAATATTAGTGTAGTTATTTTTAGAGGATATTTTGTAAATATTTCTTAATAAAAATTTTCTAGATAGGTGTGAGTGAGTGGAAAGATTAGAGGACTTTTTTGTGGAGGAGAAGTGGCACACCTGTAAATTTTGGAAAATGGAATTCCACCCACATTTTTCACACTCCAATTGGTTCCTTTAATTTTTATAATTTCATAAATGGTTATATATGGTGACCTATTAACATAATATTTATTTTGGACAGGTTTATAGGTCATTTTGGCCATTATAATTATTGAATAATCCCTTATTTAGCGTAATGTCACCTTAATAATTTTAATTGATATTAGTCATATTTATTTATATTTTTTATAAAAAACTAATATTAAATTATTATATATTAAGAAAATATTATTAATTAAAATATGGAATCATGTTTTCCAAATTTCAATCATATATGTTTTAGAAAATAATTTAAATTTAATCCCACCGATTAGACGACAATGCTGGGTTTTTAAGTAAAAACATTCAAAAATTCACAAGATTTTCATATCTAATGTCAATCTGATATTGATTCCATTGAAATAATTTGGATTTATTAATAAAATATATATCTAATTATAAAATAAATCTAATTTAAAATAATATTTAATCTTATAGATAATGTGTATGAAAAAAAGGAGTTTTGCATTAAAATTCAGTATTTTAAATTTTTCATTAAAACATAAATCTTCACAAAAAACAAAAAATTCACTATATAGTAATTTTAATGTTCTTATTACAATTATTGAAGTTATTTTTACATATAATATTTATAAAATCAACACAAAAAAATAATTTACGGTCGTTTCTCAATTGAAATGCGGTAAAATGTCTTTATAATAATTTAGTTTTTATGTGTAATATTGAGTTTATTATTATCTTATGCCTATCGAATCTACTGGATGAATATAATAACATTTATTCTATATATAAATATATATTTCATTATTATCTCTCACTAATTGTAATTAATTTATTTTTTTATGATAAAACAGCTTTGTAAGCATAAAAATCATTTAATATAAAAAATATTATCTTTATATTATGTTGGATCTTATATTCATTTGAATTTAATTTTTAACAAATTAATTCATTTAATTTTATGTAAAACGTAAATTTCCATCTGTTAGTTAATATTATTATTTACCATTAATTTAATTACTATGTTATGTCTAGTTATATTAAATAATAATATATTTTTTGGCAAAACTCAGTCTTCCGTGTTATGAAATTCCTCAAATAAACTCATTATTGCATGCGACGGACACTAACTCAGTATCACATTAATTTAAATCAATATCATGGATTAATTAATATAAAAAATTAAATGTATTGTAAAATAATGGGATATTATATTCAATTAAGTTCTAGGAGTTTCTTCTATTTCACGCTATTGAATACCGAAAGTTTAGATTAAAATATCATAAAATTACATGGTTCATGGAGAATTTAGTCATTATTTTCCATAATTTTATAATATTTATATTATCCATGTATTAGCTTCAAGATCATGTGATTATTTTTATGGAATTAATTTATCTTCTATTACTCCAACCATATTATAATTAGTAATAATGTTATCAATTATATGTCATGTGTTTTCAGTTATTTTCCATTAAATATTGTTTATTATTTATCTAGTCATAATATATTTTAATATTTTTAACCCTTAATAAGTATTTAATCTCACCTTTAGATTAATTACATTACCAAATAAATGAATAAAAATATTTAATGAAATCAAGGATGATGATTTTTTCCTTACGATGCATTATATTATATTCCCATTGTAAAATGACATCATTTATGATGTTGTTTCTCTAGGAAAAAAACTAATCAATCCTTGGTTATAATATTTTTTTTATCTATTAAAATGTAATAAATTAACCACTGGTTCAAGGTTACTAAATTTGAGGATATTACAATTTGTATTAGAAATTTTTTTGTAGAAAATATTTGCACAAGATTTATAAAAAATATAGATTAGGTAACATAACACTATGATAGAGTGTAAGAATATGTCAAATTTTGGATTTATATCCAAACTATTTGTTAATCTAGATATTATGTGGTTTTCTCATCAAAACATCACTATTTTGATAATATAAGGTGGATGTGGTTCGATAAATGTTGAACCTAGGGGTAAAAACTCCAAAAAAATGGTGTATTGGGATTTGACTCTATTCTCACCTATTTTACAATAACATGACTTACTATGCACCTGGTTTGACACTCCTGTGGGATATTCTAAGAACAATTCATATTTTATTTTCTATCCATTTTTGAGGATTTTAAAATATTTTTATGATTCAAATGTATGCCCACAAAAACTATGTTTTTTATTCTGATATTAACTATGACAAAATTTTCAATTTATGTTAAATGTTGCACAAGATTCAAAATCATATTTGATGATTTACAATTAATAATCCCATGAAAATATCCAAAGTATATTATTTTATAAAAAAGTAAAATGGAAGAAATAATGGTATCCACACTCATGATCAATGAACAAATTTACCTTGTGAGCAAGCCAATAACACTACTATTAGGTTAGTTTGGATCATGGATACACCAGGGTATCTTACATAAGTTATGATTAATAACCTTTATTGAATATGTAAAAATGTTTTTTCATAACTTATTCTCCCATTTTCTACTTCTTAATGTGAAAGAAGACCTTATCATTTAATGGGATTACTATCCTGGTGGTAAATGTGAATTAGATTATGTACCATGAGAATATATTTATATCCCTAGGTTATTATATAAGGTAAATGGTTATACTGTTAGTATATTATCTCATGGGAGAAGAAATTAAATGGGGGTCACTAAACTATAATACTAGGGATGAAGAAAAAATAGAACACAATTATTTTAAAGTAACATTTATTGATAAATATTTCACTTGTGATCAGTGAATTAAAACGAAGGGAAGGTTTATTTTATTAAATAAAAATGAAGAAAAATGTGTTGCAATGTATGAGGGTACATTCAAAAAAAATTCAAGGAATTCAATTGAATATATACATAATTAAAAAATTAGGATATACCATTCCATTTAAGGGATTAATCCCATTCCTGGAGGGGTGTTGGTTTCTAAAAAAATTTATTCATATGATCAAGTAGTTTTAAGTGAAATAAAAATATAGAAGTTGTTTTCAATAAATTATATATTTTACTATAATCAAAATAATAATAGTTCTCTTGAACACCAGGAAAAGTTGAAAATGTTGAAGAAGAAAAATAAATTGAATTAATTACCATTATATTAAAATAGTGGTAATAATTATCCTAGAAAAATTTTGAAGGGAATGAGAGCTTATTACAGGTTCTTATATAGGGTTCACTAGGATGATGACTGAAAGGGGAAGACAAAAATAATTGATATCTAGTGCTTCAACAGTATATAATTGGGGAATTATTCTTACTAATCCTCCATGTTTTATAGGAATATTCTATAAAAGTGGATGAGTGGAGAAGGTCTAGAATTTTTGGTCACCATAGGTAAGGGAGAAGTTCCCAGTGATGTGGTGGAAGGTATTTTAATCATAGAATCAAATTTTGTTAAATATATACTTGATTATGGATCCCCACACTATTTTATATCTTCCCTATTTTCAATGAATATTAGTTATTTTCCTAGATCCTTAATAAGGACGTTCGTAGTCAATGAACACAGTATAAGTATAACTATAATAAGGATGTGTTAGGAAGTTCACATTTTGACATAAACATGTGATCTATTTTCTAAATTTATTATCATTACTATAGTTCATTTCTATATAATCCTTATTATGAATAATACTTCAAAACATAATGAGTAAAATTAATGAATAGAGAATTAAATTTTGATTTTTGATGAAGATATGAAATTATTTATATATAGATTAGATACTTCATTATATGTGTCATGTCAAGATCCATCCCTAGTAGTTATACAAAATAACATAATTGGGGAATAAGGGAAAATATATAAATATAATATATAATCTAAAAACTATGGATGTATCTATTGTATATGAATACATTTTTATATTTAATGACGAATTACAAAAACATACACCAGAGTGTGATGTTGAATATTCCATTGATTTAATCCCTAATGAAAGGCAAATGACAAATACCTCCTATAGAATATATACATTGGAACTATTTTATTTGATCAATCCACTACAGTATTTTTGTGATGTGGGGTTTGTTATACATAATATTTCACTATGGGGGGAACATGTTCTATTCATGGATTAGAAATATAGATTTTTGAGGATGTGTAATAATTATAAAGAAATCAATGATATAACAATAAAAAAAGTATTCTATCTCTCTTATTGATGTCATATTTTATTAACATAATAGATCTCAATATTTTTCAAATATTTACCTTTTATAAAGATATCATTAATTGTTAGTAAAGAATGAATTAATTCTAAAGACAACATTCTGAATAAGTAATAGAAATTATGAGATTGTAGTAATTCCATTTGGATTGACGAATAAACCATATGTTTTAATGGATCTAATTAATAGTATATTTGATGAGTATCTAAATAATTTCATTGTGGAATTAATTTATCATATATTTGCCTATTATAAGATCAATTATGGCCATTATTATCATCTACATATCAATATGGATAATGATATAAGAATGATTTATATGGTAAATTTAGAAAGTGTGAAATATTTCTTCAGAGAGATTCATTTCATCGATATAATGTCCAATAGTATGGAATCATAATGGATCATGTGAATAAAAATATTTCCATGGGATGTAATACACCATAAAATTTAAATTTGGTATATAGCTTTAATAGTTTTGTAGGTAACTATTAACAACATAATAATATCTTTTCTGATTGGATAACCCATTAAAAACATTACATATAATGTGGTTATGTTCTTATGACGATGTAATGTAGATAATGTTTTACAAAATTGAAGATTCCATTGGTCAATGATCTAATTTTGACTCATAAATTAGGAAATTATGGTTTTGTGGTGTATAGTGAGGCCCCAAATAACAAACATGGTTGTGTCCTTATAAAAAACAATGTTGTTATTTAATATGCATGCAAGAAAGTAAATACACATGAGAAGAATTATACAACCCGTGATCTTGAGTTTTCAGTCATAATATTTTCCTTGAAGATATAATAAAGTTATCTCAACGGTGAAATATGTAAGATGTAAACAAACCGTAAGATCCTAAAACAAATATTTTCAATGAAATATCTGAACATAATGTGTATTTTATGTCTTGAGTAACACATTGATTATGATTTCATAATATAGTACCACCTAGGGAAGGAAAATGAGTTAGTAGATTCATTGAGTTGGAAATATCATGGAGTTCATACCCAAATTATTATTTACATGGATCCTATATTCATGGGTCTAGAATATATTGATAATGTAATTATTATGGAGAGGATATGTCACTCCTTTATAAAATTATTACCAAACCACATTTGTATGTAAAATAAAAAAATTTCCCAATATGATGATGGGAGTTTTAGCTATATAGTTAATGTCATCAATGATACTAAATTGGAATATTTCATTTGCGAATACGGTGTTCTGAAATTTGGATGGAGGCAATGTTTAGAATATTTATATAAGATAAAAAGGGAATTGTGGGATGATTCCCCAAACTAAAATTTTTATTAACACCCTTGTATCACCACGACATATTGAAACATGATGGAACATTTCTGGTGGGATAAAATGAATTAAGAAATTTCTAATTTTGTATCAACATACATAGTTTTCCAATAAGTCCTAGAGGAGTCATTAAATATTATCTGATTAATAATTAGAAATTTAATGAAATTACAGTAGACATTTAACATGTGATTTTCCGAGACTCCTACAAATGATAATTCACAATGGGTGATTATTGATCAACAAACCAAATCATCACATTCCATCACTATAAGGTAAGACATACCTCTTTTGAACCTCAAAATGAGTTATATTAATGATATTATAAGATATTATCTCACTCTTATTTAAATTTTCTCTTATCGTGATCTGCAATTTAAATTGATATTTTGAATGTTTCTTCAGAAGGATCATGATACTGTGCTTTATTTGAGCCCAGCCAGCCAACCTCAAACTAATGGGTTTTCTAATAGAACTATTCCATCTTTCGAAGATATTATGAGGTTGTAGTCAATTGAATTTCATTGTTTGTGGGACCAATATTTACCTTTTTTAGGGTTTTCATATAATAATAATTTCCATTAATGTATTAAAAGGTTAATGTTTGAAGGATTGTAAGTGAACGAATAATTTTTTCCAACATATTTTAATGAAGTTGGTGAATGGACCCTTGTTGGACCAAAAAACATTGAGGAATGAATAGAAAATGTAAAGACTATCTTGGATCATATTTGTGTAGATTAAAATAAGTAAAAAAGATTTATGATTAAAACTAGAGTAAATATTTGGAATTTCATGTCTGAGATCATGTTTTCATGAATTTATCTCTCTATAAGCGTGTGATAAGGTTCTATATGAAGGGAAACTAATCCTCAGGTACGTCAGAGCCTTTGAAAATTAGAATATTATTATAGTTATGGGTCACCAATTGGAATTTACACCAATCCACTATAAATTGCATGTTCTTTTACATATATCAATGTCATGTAAGTACATTCCATAGCAAATGCATGTGCTCATCTACAAATAAATAAAATTGGAACACGGTCTATCTTACTATTAAGAGCCCATCAAAATTCATGACACTAGAGATCAAGCATTGTGATATTACATGAAATTAATAGTAGTGTTTATTTATATAAAATATAAGATAGAGGAATAATTTTGGTAAATAAAATATATTATGAATAATAACCACCATATTTTTTAGAGCGTAATATCCATTAATATTTTTAGGTTGATATTTTTATGGGACTAGAGAATGTATCACCCAAGTCTAAATTATGGTTAAGGAAAATTAATTTAAATAAAAACATAAAAAAATTCACATTTTAAAATATAATGGTAAAAAATTTATAATTTTATATAATAAATATAATATTTTAACATAAATTTTCAAAATAATCCTATAATGTTTTTTGGAAAATTTCCCATTGAAATAAGCTTTTATAAAAAATAAAAAATGAAGTATTTAACAATACATAATTTTATTTATAATTGTATATTAGAATAACACAATTTAACAATTTATTTACTATAAATATGATATAAATCAAGATAATATTATTGTTTTTGTAAAATGGCTACTCTTCATATTTTGTTTCAGAAAACTATTTGTGTTTAAAAATGTATAATGTCAACCCATTTTAATTAATTGTTGTAATATTTTATGAATAGTGATTTAAAATTAATTGTTTGATTATATATCTTACTATAATAATTTAAATCCATCAAATTATTAGTATTAGTTATATATTTAATATAATAACATCTTAGTCTTAAAAAATGCATTTATTGAATAGCCTTGTTTCGACATAATTTATAGGTTTATTTTTATGATAAATTATTCCACATATATCAATTGAATTTGATAAAATGGATTTCATATTTGGAATAATAATTATAATAATTGGGTAAAATGTTTAATAAATACCTTTCGTAATGATTTGTAAAGACAGTAACATTTAATTACAGTGGTTAATTTTAAAACAATATTTTGTTCCTTACATGTTCTTGTGGTAAAGGTAATTTCCCACAAAAATTTAATTTATATTTTATAATTTCGATATCATTTTTATTATAAATAGGTCCAAATTATCTAATAATTCTCATTTTTGTATAGTCTTAACGTATAAATTACCTAGTTAAAAACTACCTACCATGGAGAGAAAAAAAAACAATAAAAGTGAGTAACCTTGGAGGTAAATGGAAGGAAATATTTTAAAAACATTTATTATTATTATTGGAGGTGTGTATTGAACTTTGTATTCTTCAGCCCCATTATTTTTTTATTATTTTATGATCGTGGATGGATAGTGACTTCCCATTGTTGAATAGTTTTTGGAATTTATAAAAATCCCACTCCTCTTTTATAAAATAGAACGCTTACACTTACTTCATAACAACCACCAATACATCTATCATGACAAAAACCTAAATAATAATCAAAACAACTTAATTATTATATTTGGGAGGTTTTTTCTTCTCAAAAAACAATCCATATGGTTCTTCATAAGAGATCCAAGGGAGGTGTCTCTAAGAAAATGTAATTATCTTCACCGAGCTAGCTCATTTATTACTTCTTTTATAAACATAAATCATCTATTATATATTAAAACATAATAACACCATTATATCCAAAATAGTGATATATTATAATTTTTATATAAAAAGTTTTGTCCATGTCTAAAAGAAATCCATTTCTCAGGTGTATGGCAGACTACTACCTCGCAAATCAGTGTAATTTTTTTTCCATCCCCAAATCACATAAATATTAATATGGAAGGAAATAATTATTATATATGATATGAAACACCCCAGGTAAATAAAGAATATGACATTTTTTTATATTTATCCATTTTTTTTTGAATAAGATGTTAATATTAATTTAAAGGGAACGCTATGCTCAATGGCGTACCCAATACGCAACAACGAGTATCTTGGAAATCATACGTTGCACTATAATAATAAAATTATTTTGTTTGAAATGGTAGTTAACACCTAGCCATTTTAATGGAGGGAATGAATAGAACTAACTAAAAAATGATTATATATGTTTGTCAAATATTTTTACTTTTATCCAATAAATTTTAGAGGCTTAAAATGCAAATGAACAGAATTTTAAGCGTAAATATTCTAATATTCTTTAAAAGGTCGATTAACCGCCATTTGATGGAGAACCCTTTTTAAATCCACTATTTAGAAATTTATATGTTGTATTGGACCAAATAAAATCCTTCTTTAGAATCAGGACATCAACATTTACTTTTTGTATGTTTTGGTTATTTTTTTTGATAAAGTTCAATTTTAATGAATAAGTGAAAAATGTTGTATTTTAATTAAAAAACACTTTTTAACGTAATTTATTTATATGATTAGATAATATTTTTGATTTGTTTTAAAGTTCAATTAGATTATATTTTTACCATTTAATCCAATGGTTTTCATTGGAATTAATTTCACTTTGAAATTGGACTTAAACTAGTGTCAGTATTTTAATAGATATCGATTCTTAAAAACACGCTATTTGTTTTGACAACAAGAAATAATTATTAAATTAATTAATGAAACCTCTATTTTTTTTTAAATTTTGTAAAATAGAAATCATTTATGAATTCGGAATATCAAATACAGCTTCAGGTGAATTTTTGGTATTTTTCTGAAAAACATCATTTTTTTATGAATAGTGAAACCACTAAGTGGTTGTTAAAAAACAGATTTTTCTTTTAAATGAAACATTAACACTTCTGTGATTTGAATTTAAAAAATCCAACATAAATGGTTGTCATTAGTAGGTAAAATATTGTTGAATGGGATTAAAATAATTTTTTTAGTGAATAGTAACTTTTATGTTTTATTAATCGCGATTAAAGGTAATTAGTGTAATTTAAGGTAAATATAATTTATAATAATATAAAATGAGTTTTACACAAGTACTAGCCTTATTTTATGAGTCATGGCCGACCAAGACAATCCATGGGTAAACATGGGGACCCCATGGAGCCACTTTGGTAGGAAAATGACATTAATAACTTTTTCTTTAAAGTTAAAATAAAAATGTCACAAACATTAATTGTTTTACTAATGAAATTGTTACATGGGGTTATACAGGTAATGTATTTGACTATAAATATTAATTAGAAATATAAAAATATTTCCTACATCATAGTATTTTTTTAATAATTTTTATACATAAAATAAATTTATTTGTTTATGACACCATGATGATGCAGCAATTATCTCATTAATGAACGATTTATATAAAATGAAAAGATAATGTAAAATCTAAGACATACACTTGTATAAAACATATTGGATGAGTATATTTCGAACTCTTACCACCATATCCTCGAAATATATCAATTTGGGACCTTTAAAATCCTAAAATCATTTTAATATAAAGTAATATTTATTTAATTTCTAAAAGTGCGCCTCCTCCCTCTTATAAAAGGCCCCCACCTCTACCACATTACCCACACCTATCAAGCCATTGGATTGGACAAAATCTGCACATTTTATCTCTCCCCATCCCTCTCTTCATCATGTAAGCATTTCTTTAGGATGAAAGCTCTTCAAGAAAACCTTTTGGTCCAAACCAAGGGGAGTTACTTGATTTAAAGGTAAAGTATTATCCAATGTTCTTTTGTTTTATTTTGCTTCTCCAACCCCCTAAACTCTTTTTATTATTTTATTTTGAAGACAAACCAGTATCTTCAATATACTAGGATGTTTTTATGATATTTATTCTAGCTACAATTACACACACCTTCGTCTAATGGTTAAAGAACATACTATTTCCGTGGATGACGAATTACTGCATCACGAAACGACGATTGTTCTATATTCCCATACAACCTATCATGGTGGCCATTATGAGGGAAATATATTTATTTATTATATATATTATATTTATTTCCTCTATATTCTTCTTTATTTTACATTTAAAACATACATGTATGCTTTGCATATTGTGCAAATGCGATAATGTCATTTGAGGAAATGTGGACTACCACCCCCTCAAGTGATGTGACTCGTTCATGCAATACATGGAATGTATAAAGAATTAAATTAATGAAATAATGTGACCTAAATATCATATATATTATACTGTAATATAATATATATATATATATATCATTTAGTTTTAATTCCATTAATGTGACAAAGAAATGAAAGTGGCGTTCATGCGTACGTACGGCCTACCATCTCCATGAACGGTGCATTTCTTTATTATCTACAAATGAAATGGAATAGTATAAAATTAATATATAATGGATATATATGATATTTAAATCATTAATACTATTCTGGATATGGTTTAATTTTAACTACAAGGACAATTAATTTTAAACAAGTTCATTTTTGACTCATGTACTGAACATTGACAAAAATGTCTGATATGAACTCACATAATTAAATTATTATCATAACATTACAATATGTAATATTAATTGAATAATAAACTTTATATTAGGTACTTATGAAATTATAAATTGACCCATGTATATTATTCAGGAATATAAAGGAACTAACAAGACAAGTCGGACTTGAGGTAAGGGATCTGACCTCTCTATTTCTTTTCTGGTATTCTCATTTTTTTCATTTCATTTATGCTCCATGTTATTATGTTGGAGGATGTTATTTAATATTTCCGGTACTGTAATTTGTATTTTAATATGATGAGATACCCCCTCTTACTCTCATCAATTTTTTTATGAAATTTTAAGTGGCGTTGTTAGGCTGCCGAGTTTTCGTAAGGGATTTTTCATCTCACTTTTATTCCCGTGAGATTTATGCTACATTTTCCACGATTTCCTTTGAGTGGTGTATGTAATTACCATTATTCTACTCTTTGTGTAATATAATTTCGTTTATGGGTATTTACATCAATGTTGTATATTCCTTTCTTGGGGTGTACGTTTCGAAAGTTACCCAAATCGGTAAAGGAACCTTTCACCCTCTTCATTTTAAAAGGCTTCTTTTTGTTAGGTATTTTAATCTTATTATAATGGGATATGTTCTTATATATCCTTATTTATGTAAATGTTATGTCCATTTTATGAGATACCCCTTTATATATCTCATCATCTCGTTTTATGAACGCTAAAGTGATGTTGTTAGGCTGTCGAATTTCTCTAAGGGAACTTCTTAAGCCACTTTCATTTCTTTGGTTTAAACCGCTACTTATTGATTTTATTATTCCATGATTATGTGTGAAATATCTAAGTTGTAATTTCCACAAAACCTTTGTGTGGATATACTATTTCTACCCATAACCATCTCATTGATAAATTCTTACGTCATTTATATGAACATTTATGGGAAATCATAACTCAATCTCATTTCATTGAGTTAAATATCTATGTCATTGGTTATGTTTTTCCAAGAGTATATGTGAATGACATATGATTGTTTTAAAAATGATATCCACTTATAGTGGGTGTATTTATACTTATCACACATAATTATGTCATTGATTTATCCTTTTAGTAATAACATGATCTTTCAATGGGATTACGTCTCAATTTATCTTCCTTGAGACACTTCTTGATGGTATGAACATTTATTCTTTTGAAAGTTTATATACATCCCCTTTGACATTCCACATCCATATTATGTCTATACTCAAGTCATTTAAACGTTTTGAAAATTGTCTACTTTAATGTGGCTTATAATTTAAATGTTCAAAATGGAAAAGTACTCTTTTATTAAAATATTGTTTTAAATGGTTTTAAAGATTTATTCTCTTAAAAATTTATCATCCATGTCCATTCTTTAAAAAAAATTAAGGATTTATTTATATGGAAATGAATGTTTGAAAACCTTTTCAAAAGTTTCTAAGTTGTATGGGACACATTGATTCTAATATCTCTTTTAAATGTCTTATTTTAATATTTTCAAAGTATAAAGGGATATTTCCCTCATAGAGTTTTAATGATTTTAGTATATGTTTTTATTTATGTTAATATAATGATGTGATCTATTGTAATTGAAATGTGGAAATTTTATGTTTCTTTTATGCATGTTTTATGTGTTATGATTATGTTATGGTTCTTTGGAAATGTTTATGAAATCGGGTGGTTCCGTGAAAAATTACGAGCGGGTGAGCCCGAGATATATCTCCAATGAATTGGGTAACGCGAAGGAGCTAAACTCTATGGTTTCTTCGAATAGATTTAGGCAATATTCTATGATGGGTATTCCAAACGTAACCATGAGGGTTACACCCTACGTAAGAATGTTATGAATGCCTCAAGTTACCTTTATGTCTTATGATTTCCATTTAGTTATGCATAAATCTTATGATTTCATGAGGAATGTTAAATTGCATATGTTTTATGAGTAAAGTATGATTTCCTTGTTTCTTATGTATACATGGACTAGTGTTTTCTTTCCGTATTTTTATATCCCTTACTGATCCTTTTAAGCTCATCACAAGTATTTGAATTTTTTTCCACAGGACTTAAAGGAGAATAGGGTCAAGGATGGGATCAAGGAAAGACATGCTATCTAAATCATAGAACTAGACATGTTTCTTTTTAAGTTTTTTTATTTTATGGAAACTGAGTAGAAGTGTCTACTTTGTAATCTTTTGAGATGTAATAGTTATGTCCTAATTCTCTAAAACTCTAAACCTGAAAAGATATTCAATGTGAATTATTCATTTAATTCAAGATTATGTAATGTTTTAAGTCTAGGTCCTTATATGATATGTGAAATTATATTAATAATAATAAAGTTATATGTCATCCACTCTCATACCATCTAACCCATTAAAGGATTGATCTCGCTGCCCGTGCATACATACGACCTATCATCTCCAAGAAGCAATGCAATTCATATTTCATTTAAAAATTATTGAATGATTAAAAAAATTATCTAACATATAGATATGATATTAATCTTATTAATATAATTTTTTAATTGATATAATGATATCCCATTCCCAATAACATGATTTTTCGTGACAGTCATGCATTAGAAAACAAGGCAATTAACTCCGGAAACAATTGTTAGAAGGAAACACTATTAACAAATTATCGATAAGTAGTTATAACATGTATAATATATAACATTATAAATATCAATATGGTTGAGTTTTAAATTATTTATCTTCATAAAAAATGGATTTTAAATAATATTTAACTAAATTAATGTTTTATGTAATATATTTCATCTCATTTTATTCTTTTGAGACATATTTGCTAATGTGGATCTATTCATTTTTATGTGGTGTACATAATTACAATTTTATAAATTTAACATGAATACATATTTATTAATTATGATTAATTTTTTAATACATCTCTATTATGTCAAGGGTCTAAAATTTAAAATTTACCAAATATGTAATAATTTATTTTACTATATATCATTCTTTTAGGATTACATTTATTTTCATAAAATAAATATTATAAATTTACATTATTAAAATCTGTATATGTTTCTTTCTTCTATAAATTTATAGATTTCTATATTTTATTTTATCATTTACGATCATTGGAACTTTTTTCATAAATATAAATTTATAAATGAAAATCCAATTTTATTTCTCTTTTAATTGTATTTGTTTTTCTTCCATGTCTATATGTTTCAAAAAAATAAAAAATTCATTTTCTTAGTCAAATGATTTATTATGGACATTTGATGATATCCATGGATTTTAAAAAAGGGTTTTGAATGAATCTTTGAAATATTATTTTATTGTTATGTTTTCCACAAAAAATAAAATGGAATGTATTTTATTAATGTATCTATCAATAATAGATTTACTTGTTATCATAACTATTTTACAAAAGTTATCTTGTTCTTTACATTTTTAATGGTTTTATAAAGAAATATAGTTGATGAAATATTATTTAAATATTTCATTTTTTTCACATTAGCCATTAAAATTACATGATTTTATTGAAACTATCTAAATTCCCAATGAACTGTTGGTTACCGCTCCTCTCATGATTAATTTTGTAATTGTTAATCTTATCTTGAGAAAATAAATTTCTTGAGATAATTAACCATTTGAAAATAATTTTTTGTTAAATATAAATAATCTGTATGACATGTATATAAAAACTTCATAACCTCTATACATTTTTACATGTAATGTTTACGTAGAATTTTTTATGATTAACTGCAAAAAATATTGAGAAATTTGTATTATATACTCGATAAGGATATTTTTTGATAAGGAATATTATTCATGAATCAAATAAATCATATGTTAAATGTTGAATGATTTAGACATGTATTGATGGATGGGGACCAGAATTATATATGCCCTTGATACATTTATAGGTCTCATGAGAGAAAATAGTTTGTAAATTTAAATGGGGTTTTGCCTAGATTTTTAGTGTTACTTAGCGCATGTTATTGATAGTATATATAGCATGATGTCTGAGATAATGATGTACGATATTAACCATTTACATCACTGATAATTTAGTTATTATTAACTGTGATAATACTATATTGATATTATCTATGAATTAACTTCAGGATAATTCAATTATTAATAAGTAATTATGTGGAAATCATTTATTCTCTACATATTACTCTTTATATGGGAGTTATTGATTAAATGACCTATTTTTTAATTATATACATCTCCATGTTATTTATTAAATATATAATCATGATATATTAAACATTATATAATCCTTATATATCATTTTATATCTTCCATATTCCGATTAATTTTTCAATGATATATAAAAGAACTCTTTTATTGAGTTCATGGTTGCTAAATGTTTTCCTTTATCATATTTTTTAATCTATTCCCAAAGTAATATGGGTATCAAATTTTTATTTTTTTCTACAAGAGAAATAAAATAATCTATACTTGGTCATGTGATCCATTATTTCTATGAAGAGTTCTTAAAATAAGAATAGGCTCTAGGTTACTGGACTTTGGTTGGATTGATTTTAAATAATTTGTTGTCAAACTTCCATGAATTTTGTAATATAAAGAAATTGACGAACATGATAGAAAGTCAATAAGAGCCCATTAAAATATGTTAGAAAAATATAAATCATATTATTTATAAAATTATATGAATTTATATAAATAAAAAGTGGCAACTGTTTTGTCTAATAATAGGGAATGTGAATGTTCCGGGCATATCATATGATCTTCAGTGGAGAAAAACAATAAGGGAATCACCAGATTTTATGGATCATATTAAATTTATTAAGACATACACATCAAAACCAATGAATATTTTTGATCCAATTTTAACATAGAAAAGATCAAAACCATGATAATGAATATTATGAATGAAATTTTTTTATTATTTAAATTTATATATAAATAAAGGTTACCATGCCTTATGTACTTTCTTAGATGTTGATTTTGATGATCATTCAGAAAATAATTTATAATAAAAATCATTGCACATATAAGATCCAAGTGTAGAATGAATCTAGAAGTAATCCAAACATGCTCCATTGGTCTAAAAACCGATGGAATGTTTGGTTCTCTTGTGATCAATATATTTTCTTCTGATGTTTTCTTCACCACTACTAGTTTTTTCGGTCTTAAAGGATCCGCTATTGGTGTTATCATTCATGAGAGGAGGAGAGAATTAAAAAATTAAGAGAAAAGTCATATGTTTCATATAATTCCCAAATATTTATTTAATCCTACTCAATATACATAACCAAATATTTATAGAGTTTGGTTTTAGGTTAAAATATTATTTAATTATAAAATGAACCAAAAATAATATAATAAACATGACATTATATATGTTATTTAATATGAATTATTTTATATTATGTTGAACACAACCTGATACAATGATAAATATCACTTTATAGTATTTCCAATTAACATATAAAAATAGTCAAAATCTGGATTTGCATATCCTCCTCTTCATTTAATGAATACACAGATAAATATTTAATTAAATATTTTTCTCAAAAAATAAAACATTATTCACAATCCAGTTAGTAAATATTTAATTAATTTTTGAAATCCATAAAACATAAATAAAATCATACCTTGGTCTTGTGAATAAAACATCTTCCAATAATTAAATTCAAATAAAATTTTTCCAAGATCTATGGAAACGCTTAGTGTGTGACGATATAGGATTATTTCTCATAGATCTATGTGAGATATCATAAAGTCCATTAGTAATTCATTTTCACATTTTGAGGAAACCCTGAGGAAAAACATAATTTCATAACATCAAAAACTACATATGAGTATCCACTGTGTAACATAATCACTTTTTTCACAATAACTCATTATACAAGTTTCACATTTGTGTCATCAATCAATAGTATTGATACATATTAAATTAACTACCTTCAAATAAACATGTCATTACACCTTGGAAATATAATTTATTATCATGGATCAATTTCAATCAACGAGACTATCTATCACCTTCCATAAAGATGGAAGGGAAAATAAATCTTAGACTTATCTATTAATATCAAATTTTTAAAGACATGCCCATCAAACCCTATTTTTCGATCATATACAATTGTCATTTTGGTCGGTGAATCTATGTGCATGAGTCATAGAATAAATTAATGATAATATTAAAGATAAAAACCATTTCAAAGATTCAAAGATACGAAAATCTGAAGACACACAAACATATGAAATTATTAATAGGTGTTTTGTTCCCAATAATCTCCCATCACAGAGATTACCAAATTATAACATCATGAGATGAAGTCTCACCCACATTATGTGTACTAAAACATGAATGTAAACATATAATACACTCAATCATATAATTTTCTCTGACTACATAAGTATGTTCAAGAATATTATCATGGTGTTCAAAGGTTCTCATCATAGTGGGGAACTAAAAATCTCATTTCAATGTGATAGAAACTCTAATGAATCATTACATTAAATTAATAAATAAAAATGAACAATATATAATTATATATTCTTTAAATGTTAAAATATTTGAATTTAGATATAATAAAAAGTACAATTATTTGGTTTTTAAACACCAACTAAAAAATACTCCCACTTGGACAATAGAAATTTTTTATGATGTTAAGCATGTTAGACCTCACATGGTGATCATGTTTCATCTATGTTAAGGATTTTTTCAGGGGGGTCTCCATGTAGTATTTTATCGATATTCATATTATTGTAACTTCACCTTTTTTAGAATAATCCAACCATATATAATAATTTCGACGTTTATTCTTCATCCCCTCATGTAAACATGGATCTATTTCAAGGGTCATTATAATAGTATTATCATATTATAGTGTGATACGATCATTACTTATTGGTACGATATCAATCTCTTATACAATGTTTTTTATCTGGACTAAATGTTTAATTTCATTCAATATTGCAATATACTCGAACTATGCCTTATACTTTTTTTATCATAACTATGTTTGAGCTGTTCTGTCTCACAACACCCCTATTAATAGTAAAGATGTATCGCGTAGGTTATTTCATATCATCTTGATCTATTTATAAACTAGTGTTCCATATCCTCTGATAAATAGTTTCTCAGCTCTTCTATAGACTATAAATATATCCTTAATATTCCTTAGATACTTATGTATAGTCATCACTACCATCCAAGATAACTAATTTGGATATTATTTATATCTTCTAACAACTGTATGTTATATGTGATATCTAGCCTAGTAAATAGCATTACATATATGAATTAATGAAGAACATATATGTGTGGTTTATTTATCATCCTTTTCATTCCATATGTGCATGAGCACACATTTTCTTAGATTTATTAATTCCAAGTGATACGGAAGAACAACCTAATTAGATTTTATCATATTTAACCTCTT
The DNA here is from genome assembly GCA_963277665.1 of Viscum album. Classification (NCBI taxonomy): domain Eukaryota; kingdom Viridiplantae; phylum Streptophyta; class Magnoliopsida; order Santalales; family Viscaceae; genus Viscum; species Viscum album. The sequence goes on from OY728159.1 coordinate 34,946,850, forward strand.
CAGTATCTTATCAACATATGTACCATAAAATAGTTTGTTTAGTTTCTTGGAACTATTAAAATAGATCTTTATCCCAAACATATATTTTTCATTATCCTAGTCCTTCATGGAGAACAGTTTCTTAATCTAGGCTTCACTAAAATATAATATTGGTATTTCATTTAAAAAAATTAGTATGTCATCCAAAAAAGTATTAAGAAAATATTTCCACTCCAATTAATCTTATTATAGACATATAAATCACATTTTTGGTTTATAAAACCAAATTTTATTAAAGATTTATCAAAATTAATGTTCTATTTCATGGATGATTTCATTAATCAATATATACATCAGTTCAATTTGAATTCCTTCTAGGAATCCATTAGAGTCAAAACACATTTAAGATTAATCATAGATAAATATTCATGATTTTTCTGGTTAGGTAAATCAATTTTGAAATATGTATTCGAAATATTATATTCATAGAAATATACGAAAGAAAATACAATTCACATGGATTTTAGTATATAAATTGGATAAAATGATCTTTTTAGTGGATTCATTGGAACTGTTAATATCCTATTGTAATAATACATCCCTTATATGTATTGACTTTTGTATACAAGTCTAATTTTTTCTTGAGTACCCATTTTAAAATAATGAGATTTACATCAACTATAAGATCTATTGTAATACAAATTTGGTTTTAGTATATGGAAAAAATTTCAAATTTCAATTGTACATGACACTTGGTAACATTTGTGCCACTGAATATTTAGTTACAAGTTATAGGATCATTATAAACTATTAATAATGACTCGACATCCTTAGTGATGTGAAAAACATACCTTTATAGTTCTATAACCTCTCATGTCCTCATATAATGTAATAGTGTAATTGGAACAACTTCATCCATGGGTCCTTATACAATATCATTCATTGCTAACTATTGTATACCTTGATCACGGACTTTACTATGGTATATCTCAATCCAAATATCTATTTTAGAGATTTCATACCTCTCAATGAATATGGAATGTCTTCCCATTATTAAATTTTTTTAGGGGTATAATAGGTATATATATCCTTATTTTCTTTAGATATCCAATAAATGTACACTTTGTGCCTTGGGGTGCAATATGTTTACCTAAGTAGGAATTATAAAAAACTTGAAAACCCCACACATTTATGTTTGACAGCATGAATTTATTTCTATCCCTCAACCCAGATGGAATACATTCTACCACATTAGTCGGTATATATTTAGTATGTATGATACTTTTCATAATGCATATCCCAAAATGATAATGAAAGACTCAGATGACTCATAAATGATCTCACCATGTGTAACAAGGTGGGATGCCACCATTAACTTCTGCCATTCTACTAAGGTGTATAAGGGGGGGTGACTTGAGATAGAATCCCAAAGTCCTGTAGATAATCAATGGAGTATTTAAACAAACTTATCCACCATGTTCCCACTATAGTTTCAAAATCTTTATGCCAAGATAGTTCTCAATATCATTGTAATCTTCCAAGAATCATTGAGAGGATTCTATGATATACATAGTCCTGTATACATATTCATATCTAAAAAATTCATCATTAAATGTTATGAAGTTTGAGTACCAACTCATTATTTCAACTAGAAATGTCTAACACACATTAGAATGAACTAATTGAAGAATCACTTTGTCCCTATAACCATTTCAACTAAATGAGACAGTGTTTATTTTTTCATATAAATATGCATGACATACACCCAATGGTTTCAATTAAATGTAATATAAATATATATGTACTACAATTTAAGGAAAAAAATTATTTACATGACCTAAAAATTGATTACATATTTGGGTGGAGTATGAGAAATGTGAACTATTTTTATTATAGATTTCTAATAGATGGTTAGGGTATACAATAACATAAAGAAATAAATTTAAATCATTATTTCTTTAAAAATTCCATCTTTATAAAATATGTAACATTTATTCACAAATTTTAAAATAAATCCATATATATCAAGTATTGATATAGAAATAATATTTTTGTAAATGTATGGAACATAATAATTATAATAATAATAATTTATAGAAAATTTATTTCATGTCAACAATGTGAGATTGTAGTCCATGATAGCCACAACATCAGGTTTAACTCCATTGTCCACTCATATTTCTACTTCCCCTTAATCAATATTTTTTAATATAATTGTCTCATGAGTTTAAATATATATGTGAGAAACACATTATGTATCTAAAAATAAATTTATTGAAGTTGATAAATTTCACTCACTAACTAACATTCCTATATTTTCCCATTTCTTCTTTTCCTTGGTGTAGTTTTTCTTCCAGTGGCCCTTTTTTCACATGCAAAATATAAACCATTAATGTCTATTTCTTTCACCTTGTTCATTATCTTCTTATAAGGCAGTTTTTAATAGTTTATAGACATATTGATCTTTCCATGGTCATTCCATTTATCAATCGTAAGGATGGAATACTTTTTGTGGTTTTTCTAATTATCAATAAAATAAATTATAATCATTATATCAGGGAGAGACTTACAATTATTTACATATTATAATTAACTATAGAGATAGATAATCTATAATAATGTGTGTAAAGAATGAGTTTGGTGTGCAATACATCTTGAAGTTCAAACACTTGAACCTCTAGGCACTCATTGAATCCAATGAGTATGACTATTTAGTGCCCATCTGGAACACCTTCTCGAAGATTATTCTAATGGTGGCTCAAATAAATCTCAAACCATTATTATCTATATATCTACTAATATATTCTATAAGTATTTTGGAGCAAGCTATAATTATCCATTTCTTCTTGAGAAATCATGAGTGCACTATAGATGGATAAAGGTATTAATCACTAAACATTGTAATTATCACTCAATTGTTTACCATAGATAAAAAAATCATCTTCAATTCCCTCTGTTGTAAGAAGATCAGTCAATGATGATTATAGAATGTATGATTTCCATTCATGGTTCCACACAACCCAAGCATCTGATCAATTCCATGAAGTTATTTCTAGTATAAATATTGTCATTCTCTAATATTTTTCATAGTGAATTTGGATAAAAAACCATATGTCATTCTATAATTACTCAAGAGAGGATTCTTTGTAAGTCCCTTGATTTATATTTATTTGATACATAATGGATTTAATTTTATTATGTATCCCAGGATTTAACAAGACATAATTCCCACACCCTTGAACTCAAAATGTCTAGTTTCATATGCATTCTTGTTGTAAGGGTCTATATGTACCTTCCCATACCCCTAGAATGGGATTAATCAATTACTTAGAGGTATTTAGGTTGCCATGTATTTTCTAAGTGTGGGTTTGTAGTTCCTTGGTCAATTTAGTATAATCCACAATCCAAAATTCCTAACTTAGATTTCCTCAATACATGCCACCCACTAACATCATGTCTTACTTTAGAAACATATTTTGATGTTTGTAGGTTAATTAGTCCTAAAAATTTCATAACAAATCCATGATAAATTCAGTTTCACACTATGGGTTGGTTAAACACTTAGTTATAGGGGAGTTTTTCCCAATAAATAATGAAATAAATATTATGAATTAATATTCTGTTTGAGGGGTTTTTATTTATTATAAATAAATATTTCATATTTTATTGATTACATGTATTGTTAAAATTTAGTGTATTTTGTTTAATAATTTTACTATGTTTTGATAAATAATTTACATGTAATAAATTTATTTAAATTCATTCTCTGTATATTAGTTCATTTATTTATGCTTTAACGGCCTTGCATCCATAAAATAAATACTGTAGAAGATAAAAATAAATAAGTAAATAACCCTGTCATGTAATTTTATGATATATGATTTATTAAGATGATGATAAATAAACTAATGAACTTGGTGAAAACATGTTTTTTTCTTATAAGGAGATGCAATATTCCAAAATTCCATTTATGCATCACTTGAATTGGAATCGTCTCAGTTCTATCTTGAACAACCTAAATGTTCCCCAAGATACTCTTTTTATTACTTGTATTTATAATTCACATGTATGATTTGGGAACAAAAATATTTTCTAAGGGGAATTATATAAATTACCTTCGATACATAGGTCTTATATAATAATGAAGAGAGGGATGACTCACATGCCATCATATTTATTTGGATATTGGATTTTGAAAAACCATTCAATAAATTGATTTAAATTAAAACAACACATACAGATAACTAATCAATTCTCATGAACGACCATACACATGAAAAAATATGAAAAGGTGCACTTTTTGACATTCATTTTAGTTCATTTTTAATTATTAAGATAAACACACTCTAATTAATTAATTAAACAATTGATACACTTTAATCTTAATGGTCATCAGAAATTTGTTTTATCTACCCATTAAAAATGAATACCTGGAAAATAAATAGCACGACCTATAACTATTGATAATTACATTAAAATAGTTGATCATTTATTATTTCATAAAAACATTTATTACGAAGTACAACACATTCAGTGCCAACAGTGTAATTAGGTTTCAAATATACAATTTAATTTTATAACTCAATTTAATACTGTATTTTATTAGGACAGAACATAATAATTACATATGAGCTACAAGATGTGTTCCTTGATTACTGTATACATAGGATAAATGACCAGTGCTTCTGGACATACCTCTGCCATGGTACATTATATGTACTATCCATCTACACACCATTTGTATCGTTCGTCGTTCATTTTTGTGGCCAATTGATGGACACATTATGTTCTTTATACAGAATAAAAATGAATGTAATATGACTACATTTTGTGTTTTTCTATTTATTGTATGTCCAGATAACACCATAATTGATTCGTCATATATTTCATGTGTCGGACTACATCACATATACTAACCACCTACAAAAAATGTATATTACTTACTCTGTGTCTGTATAACCTTCCCAATAAATGTATGTGTATTTAAGATGAAGTAATAATTGAATTACTCACTTTATACAATAGATAGAGTCCATGTGTTTCATTAATTACATAGGTTTCTATCTCACATGGGATATAACCGTGTATTTGACCACATGGTTAGTGCGAGTTTTGCAGCTAAACACTATATACTACATGTTGCGTATGATAGTTACACACTGTGTAATCCCACGAGACATGTTCTCTTCTAGCTCAGTCAAAAAAGAAAATAAAAAAAATTTAGCACTTTATAATTCTAAAAATTATAATTTCATTCTATATCATAGGAGGAATGAATCTTTAATCATAAAAACCTATGGAATTTATTTAATTAAATTTAATCTATTCTATAACTTATGGAACACAGAACCCCAATACTATTTAAATTGTAATATAATATACCATTATAAACTAGAAATTAAATTTTAGGGTATAAATATAAATATCTAAATTATTAAAATTATTTTTATTTATTTAAAAAAAATAAAAAAATCTTTTAAGAGAAAAAGGAATTTTTTTAAAAAATATTATTTTTCTAAAAATGGTTTATTCAGTCTTTTCTAACATAATTTAACATTAATTATTACCACTTTATTAAATATTTTTTTATAATGTTTGTATCTTTTTTTGTAACGAGAATATCCAAATTATCTTATGGTTATGTTTTTTATATTTTTTCTGAAAAGTTTCATTTTTGATGAATTGTGAAAAATAATTATATTTATTTAAAAATAAATTTTCATTTAAATAAATTAAAAATGTAAAATTATATTTTAAATTAGTTTTAATGAAATATGATTTTATTTTAATCAATTTCATTTCAAATTTTTTTATTAAAAACTTATTATACTTACGAGACTTCTCTCTTCGGAAACATTCTTTTTTTCTTCACGTAAGCTGGTAAAATTTTAAATTAGATTTTTCCACTTATTTGAATTGAATTTATAAAAATGGATTCCATTTTTTAAATAATCATAATTTAAATTATCTAGTTTATTAAAATAACTATTTTACCATAATGAATAATGAAAATAGTAAAAATTAATTATCATGGTTCAGGTAAAAACAGGTCTATTAGGAGGTTAAACTAAAATGATTATGGCTAGAAATCACCTAAAACATATCCAAAAAACATTTTAAAAAAATAAATAGATACTATAACCAAATAATATCAATAATGGACCATAATTTGCATTTCATCAATATAAAAACTTGGGCGTAATATATTCTTTTCAAAAATTCCATGTGTGCCATATACCCTACTTATAAACGGTCACTCCCTCTCCTCCCCTATTTACACTTCCAAAGCCATTTTAAACCAATACCAATCTAGATAACTTATTTAGTCCACTATAAATATTTTATATCCCTAGGTATATTCATGAATCTGGTATCATATGATTCTTTTTTCAGACCTAAAGAAGTATTCTAGAGAATATGTGACATTCTAAAATGAGATATATTTTTTTTGTGTCATCTTGAAACTGAATCAAATTTTTTTAAACCATTATTATATAATATCCTCAGAAAATATCATCTAATATGATTTCATTATTTTAATAGTATGACCTATATCTATCTCATCTTCCATTAAATATGAAATGAAACCATCGATCGCGTGTTTGAAGGACTACTACCGTCTGAACTGATGTATTTTGATTTTCATAAGTACAGTTCTTGGATAGATACAATGATGGATTTATCTAATTCATATGATATTTATGATATTATAATAATAACAGAAAAAACATGGGTCAACCATACCAGTCACCCAATTCTACCCATTATGAAGTGGGAAAAAATAAGTGTAACAAAAAATTACTCTTATATAAGGATACCAAGATATTAAAATAATGTTAAAATAAAAAACACACAGAGATATATATATATAATAGATCCAAATTATAAAAAAAATGAAAACACACTATCCAAACTAGTTTGTAACATCCCAACCCTAGATATCATCCTACCAGACAACTGATCTGAAACGCCATAAGGCCCAAAAGGCATTCTCGACCCTCAGGTTCTGGAATCTAGCACCTAGTAATAATCAGAAATATTTTTTGAATGATTTCTATGAAAAAAGGATAAAAAACAAAAATGGATATAAATTCAATAACCAAAATAAATACATATTCTGGGAGGAGGTGGAAACTAACTATATAAAGAAGCATCTACAAGAAACCAACATGGAAAACTGACCGACATAGGCTGAGACACAAAACATTTCCAGCCAACATCTCTTCTTTTCTAGCCACGAAGAGCAAGAAAAATCAAACATAGGACATAGAAGATATAATAATGAGCTAAATTCATAGTAGGTCACCACAACCTTTCAAACTTATACAATAGTTTTCCTTATGTTAAACATTAATTCATGTTTGAAAATAAAGGTATAAATTGATTTTACATTCAAATAACATCTAAAAAGCACTCCAAATCAATAGACAACTTCCAAAACATTTTCTTTTCGTTTTCCAAAACCCAGCACGTGCATTTAGAATACACAACACAAGCCAAACCATACCAAAAACCACACAAACTGTTATCCATTCAAAAAACACCCATTTTAAATATTTAGAGTAAATATTAACTTTAAAACACCTTCCAAATGGACAAAGAAACACCCAAGGACTCTTAGTCACATCATACACAAATATGAACAATTCATGGAAAAGAAGGACCTAATAATCAAAACTTATTCAATGAACACAATGTAAAAAACATATCTCAATTCATTATTCCAAAGATAAAAATAATAACATACATCAATAAAACAAATATACCAGACTATGCATCAATTTATCAAGGCGTCTATAATACCATGTCCAATCATCATAACCTCTATGTCGAAAGTTAAAAAGCATGGATCATGATTTAGAAAAATGTAAAAGTACGAAATAATAAAATGGTGACATTAATTAATAATTATAACAATACTCATAATCGTTATTATTTCCATTTAATAAAATGAACCGAGGGATATGCATTACATAATTTACACTACTGTTGAAGCTGGTCAATTACCATGCATAAGGGAAATAAACTGAGTGCTTATCTTACTAGGCATATACACGTCATACAAACACATTATCCTCACCTCAAATCCTTAGTCTTGGTGGAATGAAACCATTCGGGGAATTAAATTTTGAACCATTCCCTAACCCATACCTTGTTGGGTGGAGTTTCATGCCTCTGTCTAGCTCGACCTGTGGGCATAGAACCTCTTGTCAATACAACACTCTAGAAATCTAGGTGTGCATTCTTACATATGTCCATCAACAAAAATTACCATATCACCAACCAAACATAATACAATACATAACAATAAAATTTCACAATTCTTTTACATGTGAATCAACATTATGCCTTAACCCATTAACATAATTAGAATTTCCAAATCATTTCTCTTTTACCCATTAACATTATCCAAAACACTCCCTTATTCCATGTTGTTAATTAAAAAATAATCATGAACCTCATTTAACACCCATATTAAAAAATTAAACCAACTATTCACAATTTCCTTACATAATCCACATTAACCTATTAAACATAATAATTAAAGGTTAACCACTTAAGTGCTACAACATTCATATTTTAATAAACCAACCCATGTTTGTGAAAATGGCACACCCCATGGGTAGCCTCAACCTATCCTGACATCCTCCATGTATTCAATGGGGATGATGAAGTTTTATTTCATCAATTAATAAATCCATCTATCATCTAATAAATAAATGACACCCAAAAGAACTACATGTAGAGTAAAATAACACAACCCTTTATCACAACACAGGCATGAATCACATAGTCATCATATATAATATTAGGGTTCAATAAGGGAAATCAACATCACATAAAAAGTGACATCCATGCCTCCACTCATTTCATAAAAATTTGAAATTCCCTTTCTAAAACAATTTTACATTGTGATTCAATTCCTAGGAAAGCATAAACATAATCAAATATAACAAATTAAGTCAGGGTAACTCACTTATCTATTTATAAAATAAAAAACCATATTTAAACAAAGAAACCCATCAAAATCCCAAAATAATCTCATTTTAAAAACCTATGACCTTAAGCATGTCAAAGTCACCCACACACAAAGCATTTCTACATTGAAAATAAAAATCTTGGCCAAAGAAATTTCTTCCATCACACATTTTATATAACACCACATAAAACATTTCTATAGGTTTAACAAAGTCATTCCATCCAAATATAATTTCTATATAGTCATTGAAAAACGAAATCAAGGTACAAACCCTATTCTTTTACATCTAAAAAACATTAAAGAAGCCAACCTACCATTTTAAAAAAGTAGAAAACCACCAATGAAATTCAAAACCCCATTTGAACTAAAACTACAATCCATTTTTATGTCATTGGTGGTTGATACAAAAATTGAGACCAAAATCAATTTTTAAAATACATCATTCATGAAACAAATACCAACCATGTCAAAACACAATTTCAAACATTAAATCCATTAAAATGGCCCAAATAGATTTCATGAAAGGCTTAAAACAAACAAAAATCTGATATGTATTATACAATGACTATTTCAAAAAACCAACAATTCATTCTAAGGCCATCAAATAACAAAATAGGTTTAGATCAACACAAGGCTATCAAATCTATTTATACTTGTATAAAAGGTATTAAAATTCATAAGCATATTTTAATTCCAATAGATACAAATTGAATAGTGAAACCTATCTTAAGAGAAGTGGATCGGGCTAGAACACATCGTCACTTGAAAAAATTGATGAAGATTTCCCTATACATTCACATACATGAATTATTATATATATATATATACCTTTAATCTAATGCAAATTTTCCCTATTCCATGAGGTAAAATGAGCAAGGGAGATATATATATATACACACTTGTACCTTTTCATGTGTGTGAAACACTTCATGGAGACACCTATATTTTACAATAATTTCTTGGATCCCTAAATCATCAAGGAACCCAACATGAATGTGGGAAACACACCATCGGAATAAAACCATCACTCCTATAGGTGTCAATGATCCAATTTTATTATCCTTAGATGACAGATACCATAATATGTACGAGGTAGCCCTGAGAGATTTCTGCATACTATATTGATGGATGAAACCAATAAAAATTCAGTTACCCTTAAACCTAGGGCTCATATTATTATAATACGGTGATGGTGGGGAGAAAAAATCCAAAACAGGGGACGAGATTAGGGTAGATGATCTTACCTCAAATTTCCGAGCTATATTTGTGATGAAATTGGGGATGATATTCAATTGGACGAGATACTATGAGGGAGGGGAGGTGTGCGGCCATGGATGGGTAGGAACACATCCTACATGAAAATTGGGAGGAATGAAAAAGAGGAGAAAATATATAATTAACAAGAAAAAATAAATCTAAAATAAAAAATTAAAGTTCAAAAATTCTAAACACGTGAAGGGTTTACTTATAGGATAAAAGATTGTGCGCTAATCATGCACTGGCCACTACCTAGACCAGCAACCCCACACTGTTACATTTATCCAGACACTGGTTGAGAAAACCATTCTCAAACCATGACACTCATTAAACATACCCCATATTCATGCTTGCTACACATAATAATAGACCATATGCATGTCATGTTCTAATTAATTTCCTCACATTGGTACCCGAACAGTAATCACACAGTTACTACTAACCATGTGGGATAATCATGAAAAAAGCTAAAATCCAACCAAAAGTTATATTTTTGGTCCACTAACATACAAAAAATAACCATTCTTCATAACAAGATAAAATAAATTGTTAATAAAACCCAGCGACACCTATAGTGTCACAATCTCCCCACGATGCCACTTTCTGTAACCAAAAATACATGATCGAAGGAATAGGAATAGAATCTGAAATTTCAAAGAGAACTGAACTAAAAGAAAAATTATACATAGCTTAACCTCATAGATATTAACAGAAAAATTCAAAATGATAACTCCAATTATGTATAATACATCCATATCTATAAGTGATTATAGAATGGAAACCTCAATCAATAAACATTTTTTAGCACGAGAACCACTAACATGGTATCCCACCATTCAGAGATCGACTGGAATGGTGGTACTAATAGGACTACCAAAAGAAAAATCCTCAAACAACTGAATATCTTGGAGAAACAAAATCTCAACCAAAATCACTCTCAAACCACGGGAGAAAATAAACATCATAATATACCTCGAAATATGAAAACATATCTCACCATGGGTCACAACCCCTATGGAAAACCTGGGACTCAACAAAAGAATCACCCTCACATGGTGTATCCAGAATAGCCACAGTCAAAATCTAGCTAGCATACCAAACTCATTTGGTGAATCAAACACCCTAGTAACCCGGTTGTGCATCCAAGGCCTCTCTCTTGTGCCAAGAAACAAGCACCTAAACTGATCAATGAGATAATGGGAACAACATTCACAAGTTCTATAAAAACACAACTCATGTTCCAAAATAGAGATCATAACTACATGGAGAATGGATTCCCACAACAACCCACCTCATCAAACACAACATCTCTCACATCGATAGTTTTGAGTCCACTACAATACATGGATTAAGGATAAGAATTGGATCTGGAGGATCTCTATCAATAATTCTAGGGGATAGAAAAACAATACTAGACATGGACCATGGTAATCCATGGTTGTTTTAAAAAAACCAACAATTTCTACTAAATCAAATAATGAAAAAAAACAACAATCAATAACAAGGCACAAAACAACCCATAAAAGAGGAACAAAAAATATATAATAAAATAAATATTCCTTGAAAAAAATCACCCTCACCAATGAAATTTCTTAAATAACCCTCCACTAAGGTATTTACCAAAAACAAAACATCCCACAATGATACCAGACAACCATTGTGGAAATCAAACATCTCCCAAACAAGGAAAACCACATGAAGGCGTGTCCAAAATGTCATTTCATTTTAAAAACCAAGCATTGAATGTTACCAATTCCAAATACACATTCGTTTCACAAATACCATTTTACAATAAGGAAACCATTTTTATAAATTATTTCAAAAAACCAATTAAACCCAACCTTCATAATTTTCCAGAACAAATTTTGAAAATATATATTTTCCTTATTTATCGATAAATGATATCAAAACCAAAAACCCACCAGTAATACACATGAACCCATATAAGAATCTCAAAAATGGAATCCCAAAACACTCCAATTCCTCTTCAATGTGTGGTGAACACCATTGAGAGATCTAAAAACAAGGGTAGTAAAAACAAACAAGCTGCTAATGAAATAATGTTATGTATACATTGTCCTCATGGATAGGGGACCAAGAGCCAACCCTGCCACATACTACATATAAGAGGTATACTTGACCATATGGTAACCTCAAGGTTTCCAAGGAGATGTCTTACAACCATGTTTCTCAAGTTCCTCTTCCTTTATGACCCCTTACTAAGAGTGAACCCACAATATCACACACAAGCACAATGGGGATCAAGAAATAAATCATATAAAAAACCTCTAAATATCCAAAAACAACTCGAATCCAATATTCGAGACCCAAATTCCCCAGAAGATTGAGGCTCAGGACAAGCAAGAGATATCTAGAATCTTCATGGACTTACCTCTCAAGCTATTCTAACAAAGTCTCTCTTTTACCCGAATATCACTAAATTGCATGGGAAATACCAAAACTAGGTCCCATTTGGAACATAGGCTCTGATATGATTTTTTAACATCCAATCTATGGATACAGACGTACTTGGAACCCATGAAAAAACCCCACAAGGCTCGAAGGATGTTCTCAATCCGCATAGGTTGGCGACTAGGGCTTGGGAATCATTAGAAATCATTTGGGAAAAATTTCACCCAAAATAAATATAAAAAAGTGAAATTGATATAAAAAAATAACTAGAATAAATAAATAATATGGGAGTAAGTAGAAACATACCAACTAAAGAAGAAACTACAAGAAAGAAAGAAGGAAAACTATCTGACACAGGATGAGACTCAAAACAACTCCTCCCAAATCTCCTTCACACGGGTAATGAAGAGAATGATGAATCCAACTGAGGATGTGGAAGATATAAGTGTGAGAAAAATTTCTAGTAGGTCACCACAAACAACTAAAACTATGAAATAGTATTCATGAGTTTAATCTTAAATGATTGGTTGAAAAAAAATTGTGAAATTAGATTTTACATACAAATATTCTCTAAGAAAAACCATCCCAATCCAATGAAAATTTCCAACACATTTTCATTTAGTTTCCAAAAAACCAGTACACGCATATTATAAACACTACATTGGAATTATCCTTATCAATAACCACACAACCCATTATCCTTTCAAAAAAAACCCAACTATATTATTTAGTGGAAATATCCACTTTAAAACATTTTCCAAAGGGTTAAATTAACACCCATGGGAACTTAGTCACATCATACACAAATATAAACAAGGAATAGGAAATGAGAAAATAATCATCCACACATAAACAACGAACAAAATAAAATAAACATATCTCAAAACACCATTCCAATCATGGGACCAATAAAATACATCAATCAAATAAACAACCCCGACCAATAAGCAATATCTAAATGGGTCCAAAATTCCATGACCAGTCACCCTAACCTCTTGGTCATAATTCCAGAAGTATATATAATGCGGTAGAGTAATTTAAATATAAATTAGAATAAAAATTGTCTCATTAAATATCAATACTAACATTACTCATTTTCTTCATTATTATCATTTCATCACATCTCCATGGGTTAGGAATTACATCAATTACACTACAGGTGAATCTGATCAATTAAAATTCATATGGGTAATAAACTGAGTAAGAATCTTTCTAGGGATAAAAACATCATACAAACACATTATCCCCAACTTTATGCCTTGGATAGGATGGAATACACTCATTAGGGGAATAGAACTCCATCCCATTCCATAACACATGCATTGTGGGGTGGAGCTAAGAGCCTATGTCTAACTCAACCCAGAGGCATAGAACCTCTAGTAAATACCACAATCTACCTATCAATGTGCACATGGCTACATATTTCCATCTACCACAAATACCATATCACCGACCAAACAAAATCCAACACATAAAAATCAAATTTCACTATTTATTTACACAAGAATCACCTTATTCATTATCCCTTAAACAAAACTACTATTTGCAAATCATTGTACTTTAACCAATTAAAATAATAACATAATATCCCTTATTTTGTGCTATCAATTAAACGTAATAAACATGAATCACATTTATAGCCTATATTAACAAATTAATCCCATTTCTCAGTATTTAATTTCATAATCCATGTTAACCTAATAGACAAAACACCTATAAGATAACCACTTTACTACCACAATATTCATAGTTGAGAAACCAATCCTATGTCCATGAACATGGAACACCCCAGGGGTAGCCTCAACCTAACCTAACATCATTTAGGCTTCCCGTGGGGATACTGAGGCTTTAGTTCAACAACTAATAAATCATTATATCATCAATTAAATCAAGGGAACCCAAAACCACAATAATAAGCGTGAAATAAAAAAACCATTTTTCACAAAACAAGAATCAATCACCTAAATAACATAATTATCATCTACAACAATATGGTTCAACAAGTGAAATAAACATCACATAACATGTGCGAATATGGCCTTCATTCATTTCACAAACATTTGAAAATACCATTCTAAAACAATGTGAAATTTAGAGGCAACTCCAAGGAAGGAATACACCCCATCATATATAACCAATAAATTTATGGTAACTCCATTTTATGTTTTAAAAAACAAAACACCCATTTTAAACAAGGAAAACTATCAAACACCCAAAATAAACCGACTTTAAAATCCCAAGACCTTAAACATGTCAAAGTCACCCCCAGAAAATCATTTCTTCTTTGAAAAAACAAATCATGGACAAAGGCCTTTCATCTATCACACATTATATATAGTAAAACATAAATATTTTTTAGAGGATCCAAAAAATCATTCATTTAATAAGGCATTTCAATCTACCTTATGAAAAACCAATTCAGGGAACAAACTGTCTTTATTTACATCATAACACCATTAAAGAAGACAATATTCCATTTTCACAAAGAGGAAAACTACCACTGAAATTCAAAACCCAATTTTAAATAAAACTAAAATCCCCATTTTAAGTCATTGGTCGTCAACAACTAAATTTAGAACTAGTTACCTTTTTAACATACACCGTTCATAGAATGGAGGCCAAATGATTCAAAACCCCTTACCCGACATTAAAACCATTATCAAGGCCTAAAGACATTTCCTAGAAGGATTGACATAAATAAATATCCAAATTAAATAATAAAATGTGAATTTTATGAAACCAACTATTCATGTTGAGGCCAATAAATAATAAAATAGGTTCATATCAACACAAGAAAATCTTATCTATTTATACGTGGATCAAGGGTAATAAAATGTGAAAGCATATAATAATTCCAAAGGAATCAAATTGCATAGTAACACCTTAATTGTGAGAAGAGGATCATGCTGTACCTCTTCATCAATTGAAACCTTTGATGAAGATTTCCCCAAACATTCACACAAACTTTCATTCTTATACATATATATACCATTAATAAAATGTATTTTTCCCAATTCCATGATGTATAATATTAAATGAAGATATATATATATAGACACACACATGGACATACCTATTCACGTGAGAGAAGATTCTCAAGGATCCACCAGCATTATAAAATAATATATAAGAACCCTAAATCATCATGGAACCCAAATGGAAGGTTCAAAGCACAACGGTTGAATAAAACCATTACCCCGAGCAGCGTAATGAGCCGAGATGAGCCGATATTCTTTTCCTTCAGAGAAAAATGATGGAATTTGT
Source organism: Viscum album (assembly GCA_963277665.1). Classification (NCBI taxonomy): domain Eukaryota; kingdom Viridiplantae; phylum Streptophyta; class Magnoliopsida; order Santalales; family Viscaceae; genus Viscum; species Viscum album. The sequence continues at coordinate 34,962,742 of OY728159.1, forward strand.
ATGATATCAATCCAAGAGACCTTTCACAAAACCTATAGATGAATGAAAAAAACAAAAATTTAGTTGTCCCTAACCCTTGGGTTCGTCCAATTCGAATAGGGTGACGATGGAGGAAAATCGTCCAAGTCGGAGGTGGATATGAGGGAAGAATATCTTAACTCAAATATACAATAGTGATTCCTAAAAAAAACAGGGAAAATTGTTGAACTGAGGATAGGATATGAGGGATGGGAGGCATGCTGCCAAGGGAGGGGAGGCACACCTCTTACATGGCACACAGAGAGGGAAGAAATAGAGGGGGAAAGAAATAATGAAAATGAAAATAGAAAAATAAAATAAAAATAAAATGTCTAAAATTCTAGAAACGGGAATAGTTTTCATATGGGCTACCAGACCATGAAATAACTATGTGCAGTTCAATACACAGGCCAGACACCCCACATGGTTAACAACAGCTTGATGCGCGGTTTTGAAAACCGTGATCCAACTATTCCGCTTTGTATTACCGGCTTACAGAACCCATCCCCATACTCTCTGCATGGTTTAATAGACCTTGTGCAAGTCATGTGATACTTCACTTATCCACATGGTCACCCGTGCATCCATAGTATTTTTACTAACAACCGTGTGAGATAACTATTCAAAAATTATGAATCCTTCAAAAACATAAATTTTTGGTCCACTAACTACCAAAGGTCAATATTTCTCCAAACAAATATTAAATAAATAAAAACAAAATCATTATGACACCAAGGGTGTTACCAAGTCCCTATGTGACCCACCATCATCAATATATGAAAGACATGATGAAAATAGAAGCATTTATACTATATAATGATCTTCCCTTTATTAGAATCCTCCAATACAAGGACTACAGCTGCCCAAGGTAAAAATTATGGTGCGAGAAATAGTTCCTAGTAAGTTACTAAAAAGTTATATATAAAAGTTATAATAACAATAATTTACATTTTCATACTTTAGAACAATATATTTTTAAACCATTTTTATACATAAATAACATTTAAAATATTTTCTGAAACAATCCATGAGTTTCAAAAATTGAATGTCATTATTTCTAAAGCTAGAAACAATGTAAGAAAAAATACTGAATATAAATAATCATGTGATCCAAGATCCATGATATAATATATCATGTAATAAATAACCAAAAAACATAATTCACCAACCCTTCTGGCACTGTCCAATGTAATAATATATAATAGAAACTGACAATTATTATAAGAAATATAGCGGGATGTAACTAACATCAATGTATTCTATATAACATTGATATACATGAGTATATGTCATAGTGGTTTCACACACAATAAGGCAACTTGTGTCACTTTTTCAACATACCTGGGATTCTTGTATGTATTGAAATACAATTTTTTTTAAAACCATTCTCAAATTATTAATAAACAATATTCAATGCCAAGCTCATATAATTAAGGATTTTAAATTACATTTTCCATTTCAAATACTGGTAATTATATTTCAAACAAAACACCTTTGAAAATGAATAACCATACCCATTAGAATTTCAATCTAAGAAATTCCATTTCAAATCACAACAAATCAATATAAACTATATGAAATTCAAGAAATTAGAACACTATAATAGACCCTCCATTCCCATGTATGTAGAAAAACTACTCACCTTTGACAATAGGGATTAGAACTCAACGGAATGGCCTTCTCAAATAAAGGAACATCTTGAATCTGAAGTGGATTATTAGAAAACCCAATAAAATCCCAATAATCTAACCAAAACAAATATTTAAACAAAATATAATAATAATCAAGAGAAATTCTTACCTAAATATGAAAAATAAAACACAGACGATGATCAATCATGGAAATAATTCATTTATATGGAAGGATGTAACCCAAAAATGCATAACTTAAGAGATATAGTCAATAAGATAAAGATGAAATGAAGATGAACCCTAAAACACTTATGTGAAACCCTAAAAAATAAAAAATTGGGAATTAAATGATGCGTAATACCTTTTAAATTCCTAAAACTCATTAATTTAAAATTACACAGAAAATACTTAAATTAGGATAGAAAAAAAAATTCAAAGTACATGATGTGTAACATTAACACGATTTGTAACATTCTCATGTAGTATATTTCAACTCATGAGATCTACCTGGTATCCAATAATCATCCTATAATACCATTACGCATCATGTGACTTCCTAGTATGTAGCATAAATTACAGGTTGATGTTAAAATTTACAAATAATCCCTAACTTCACCATTATAGGTATCCTCCAAAATTAATGTTGAAAAAACTCACCCTATGAGAAATAAATCCAAAAGAAAAGAAAAGAATATACTTGTCCGAAATGTAATAGGGAATTACAATTTCCCCATCACAAATGATTATATCCCTAGAAGGAGATCAATACCCTAGATCCAAAAAAATATAATACCATTGCTATAATGACCCATACTTTACATACATTGTTATTACATAAGAATTGAAGAATACTTATTAAAACTTATAACAAAACCATGAAAGGTCTGTATAGGTATTGTGTCTTTAGAAACTGGGAAAATATAAACAACTGGTTCATAAATCATCTACATTGTCTCCTATTTATTTCATCATATCTAGAGTCTCTTTCGGCATATTCTATTTAATACCCTTCATCTAGACCTGGGGAAATGAAAACATACAAAAGGGTGAGCTCAAATTATTAGTAAGGGTGATTAAAAGAAATATCAATCATGTCATATTCATAACAACATATTATTTTCAATATCATAACCTATAAAAGAGATCATAATATCATAACATGGTATAAATCATAGTGGTGAAATATAATCCCAAATAATCATAACTAACAACATGATACTTTTTGGAATACATAAATAATCATAGAAAATCATTTCATATTAGTCAATAATCATTGCCAAGACTATCATAGCGGACAAATTCCATTACAGAACTGAGTTCACTCGTTCTAGTCCTATATCACTGAACCTGATTAACCTGCCATTCCAGCCAAGTCTATCTCATGAGATTTAAATATTTACCCAATGCATTGGAGGGAGATATAGGTCCCACCCATCTCAGAATGAAACCATTCTTATGTGTGCCGCAAAATCTTAATTCATACATCATATCATAGTAATGTAATAAAAATGGGATTCTTAACCATCGCGACATCATAAAACAATTCATATAAGATAAAAGACATCATAAAAATAATTCCATCACAAAATAATCAAACCAATGTAATAATAGAGATAGAAACAAAACCCTATATTATCTTATATGGAAAATAATTTTGATAAAACACTTTAACTCCATTCTTGAGGAAAATATCCTTTCTACTTCAAAAACATTTTTCCTTTCTTAACATGTCAATCAATTTTAAACTAAAATAAGTTGATGAAAAATATACTTGAAAACTCGTAAAGAAAGCTTCATGTAAATAATTTTCAGTTAAATCATAAAAAATCCATTCATGTCTTATAAGTTAAAATAATATTCTTCTCGTACATTGGCCGAAAAAGTCAAAAAGTAACTTATTAGAAAAACGAGAAAAGAATACATTAATATCTTTTACTAAAACTCAGCAATGAGTAATATTATATTTAAAAAAATTTATGAGTATAGAAATAAAATTACATATTGACGAAACATGGATGTTGGTGATAAATATTCCCTAATAAATTCTGAAGTATAAACAATCTCGGATAAAAATGAGATTGCGAGATTTTCCCTTACATTAGGTCCAATATGATTTGTACATGTCCAAACCTCCTGTATAATGATTTAAATAATTTCATTGACTTATTCAAGAATCATATTAATGTTATGATATAATATATGGTCATATTATTAGCTTATTATTAGTAATATTTCATTGCTACTTGTTATTCGGGTGTTCATTGCTTTATGTTCTTATGCATGTTTTGTTGAATATATTCTTATTCGTCTTTTTAGGTCATAGATACCACATTTATAGAATTTTATTAGTGTAATATATATCATATTTACTCATTCAATTAATTTATCTAATCATTATTCAATGTAGATCATGTAGAACGAGTCACATCACATCATGGAGACGGTAGGCCGTACATACGCACAAGCGATGATATCATTCCCATGATAGTGGAATTGTATTTAAGTGTATATATACTATTTCAGAATCAACATCACTTTAAAATAATCATATATAGTTATTATTTACACCATTATACCCATCCATGTAAGGTGGTGGTGTAAAACAGATTACACCAAGGTGTGGAGACGGTATTCCATACATCCGCACATGCTGTGATTTCTTTTTCCGTAGGATGGATAGAAGGTGAAGTATGGTTGTTTCATATTTATAATAACATATCAGTATATGAGTGATACTTATGTTATTACTTCATAATTAAACAACTAAATAATATGATGTAGATGAAGAAATAAATTTGAATGAATTGGGAACAGATATTACCTCTTCTTCGACACGCCTCTTTGAAACCTCCACTTAGGGCAATAAAATTTGTCTTTGAAGAAGACAAGGAACACTATAATATTTCTAGGGAAGTTTAGAATGGAAATGGTCAGGTCTTTGCCGAGCTTTAAGGATAAAATTTGTGTAAAGATGAGATGGAGGAGGTTCCCTTTTATAAGGGAGGAGAGGGGAACCTTTGGAATCCTCAAAAATATTAGTTTAATATAAATTCAAACCCCAAATAAAAATTTCAAAAAATGACTCAATTTTAATATTATATGAGATAGGGTTGTAATCTCATCAACCAATCAAATTTAGACTTGTTTTGATCTTATTTTAAACCTTATCAGTTTGATTTACCCTTATTTAATCTATTTAATTTTATTTATGGTAATAAAATTATAAATATTAAATGGTTATAAATAATAACATATGTGTTTTTTATTTTATTTAATTGGATAAGTTATGACATTTTAGACTATATAAATTTAAATTTCTAATTTTAAATATTTTTGGGATTTTTAAACAATTTAATAATATGTTATTTTTAAAAAATACCAATAATGTCAATTTTGATACTATTCAATTATTTGAATTTAAATAAAATCCACACAAGGGATATATTCAAAATAAAATATTTAATAGGTTCCTAACATGTTATATGTGTCATTAAAATTAGTCTATCACATTAAATTGTTCATATAATATTTATTTTACTATTTGTAAACCCATTTATTTGATACTTCTCCTAATAAAATAATTTCTAAAACATTTTTGTATAATTATTAAATATACATATTTGTTGTATAAAAATTAAAAATAAAATACTAGGATGAAGATAAATCTTATATATTTCATAAGAATACATTTAGTCGTATTTATATTCTAAAACACCTAACTTTTAAAATGGTATATTTATTAAATTATGAATGTGACGACTTTGAAATCATTTAAAATAAAATAATATAAGTGTCATAATAACTTTTATAAGACTCCAAAAGGTAATATATTCATTAATTGGATGATTATGGTGTATATATACACTGAAAATAAGTTTTGGTCTGGTTTGTGAGCCTTTCAATGGGTATTATTGTTTTAATAAAAATTATAATACTTATTGTTCTCTAAATAAATAATTTCTGCATCCTTAATGTATAATCTATTAAGGTAATTAAATATATATTAAAAATTATAAATAAATTACCATGATATAGAAAAATATTTTATCTTTCAAATTAGTATTTATAACCTAGTTTATATTCTGTATAAATATATATTAAAAATACATTAATTATTAATGTTGAGTGAGACATATTTCACATTCCATTAAATAAAATAAACTAAAGGTCTTAATCACCTCCATGTGGGTTCCAATGGATACCATTTCGACCTAAATATTCCTTAGGACGAAATATAAGGATCTGATTATATTAATACAAGTGTTAGGGTAATTTTATAATATTATATGTACACTTATCTACCTGATTTACCTTTTACTATGGTAATATAAAATTTATCGTAGATACTATTCATAATTCCCAAAAAAAAATTAGCCTATTATCATAATTTTTACCCACTGATTCCAAATATGGAATCCATTTTTCTAAATTATGTACACAAAAGTTTCATAAATTAATTTAAAATTAATCTCATTTTTATGAAAATGAGTTTTAAAAGATAAAACATTGCAAAATATTGAAATTATTTTACCTATTAATTCAATGTAAAGTCAATGATAATGACATACATTATATTAAATGGTAAAAATATACTCTATTTATACCTTAAAACCATTAAATATTATAATTTAACCATATAAATTATTACGATGAAAAAAGTTGTTTTCAATTAAAATATAGCATGTTTTTACTATTCATTAAAATATATAAAAGTTATCAGAAAAATATCAAAACATTATCCTATGTAAATATTTATATCGTGATTCAAAATAAGAAGTTTATTATGTAAAATTTAACTTATAAACTCGTCAAAATTTATATTTAAAATGGGTGTGCCATAAAAAGGTGGCAAAACTGCGTTTTTTTTTTAATACTTATTTTACCATAAAAATTTATTCTGTTCTCATACCATGTTTTATAAAATTTGACAGATGAATTATAATGACATTAAATTAAAAATTTATTTACTACTATTAATAAAGGCTAGTTTATAATAATATTATAACCATATATCGTTGTTTAGTGAAACCCGATATTGCGTACAACACATGCTATCGAGGAAGGTTGTGATTGCGTGTAATGCAAGCCAAGTCAGGGTTGCGTGTAGTACAAGACTCCTTTGTTGTTCCGTATAACAAAATTAAACCATTTTTCATTTATACATTGAATATATATGTATATATATACACTCAATGTTGCGTAGAATAACTCTTATCAATCAAACTTGAAATTGGGTGTAACACAATCCAAGATTACTATTGCGTATACTGAAAGCTAATACGATGTTGCGTATAGGGAAAGATAATCTTGGTGTAGCGTACAACCGAAGATATTAAAGAAATTAAAAATAATTTATCTTATAAAATCTCCGGTAGTTACATTCTACCCCCCCTAAAATGAATTTCTCCCTCGAAATTCATCAGGTTTATAAATCGTTTACTATTCATAGAAACCAACATCGTAAAAATAAATACTAAAACTTAATTTTAAAAACTAAAGTATGAAACATAATGATTACCCAAAGTAACTCATCACTGGGTTTCCAATAAGGATAACATAGGTGAAAATATGGATATGGAAGAAAATTCTAACCATCATGTTCTGATGGAGAGTGGTAGAGAACATGGCTATGAAAAAGACAAAAATCACAAAACCATAAATTTGTGATGTTCTAAGGTACCTTCTGATTCATTAGATAGTAAGGAACTAGGACAACATTTTTGGTTTTCAAGATCATTTCCCTAATGTTGAATAATTTTCAATTCAAAATAAATACTTACTTGATTTTGGTAAAATCACACCGTTGTTTGTGCCTTGAACAATTTCCACATCATCTCTTAATGAAATGAAGTTGAATTTTTCATTCATGAAGTGTTAGCAGATCATGTGATTGAATGATGAGTCATTCCATCTGTTTCAAAAAAAATTTAAAAAAAGTTATCAAATATACATAAGTGTATCTATGGTGTGGTTAATCATATATGATTCCAAAAATGGACTTATACTTCATCTATCATATCTCTTAATAAAATAAAACTAGTTTCTACTAACAAGGGACTTCATGTTGGCCAATGGTATGCCACAAAGGCATGTCGCACTAAGGTTGTGGGTTCGATTCCCACAACCTTGTACGACGCGACGGGTTTTCGCCCATCCTGATGGTTGTCCTTTTTCTAAAACTAAATTATTATAATATCCAATCAATAATATTGAAAAAAAATTCTAGTCATAGACACTACTAATTTATGTCCAATATAATCCATTACAATTGTTAGGCTTATCCAAAATACTTATGTCCAATCTCATAGTATAAAGAAAACAATTACTATAAATGTCATCTACCGAGCATGTGAATACCATCATTTATTCCCCATATATCATACGATATATCTTGTTGGTCACATTCCAAACATGTGAATACCTTAATCGTGTATTATATTGAAAAATTAATACTCATTGAACCATAGTGAAAACATGAATGCTGTCAAAAGTTAACTCTTTCCAAATACCAATATCCCAAAATATCGATATACTCAAACCATGATATCACTTTGTCCTTATATTAGTCATGAGATCATGAATATTATCTTACATATTATTTTCTATTTATCCCTTCATTATGCACATATCATCTACATTCCGAAAATATTCGAATAACCTTTCAATGTTATTGGTACCATTCAACATTTATTGTTAAATACTTAGGAAACAAATAGTATAACAATCCTTAGATTTGTCTTTATTCCATAGTACCATTACCTATACAACATAACTCTTGATAAACATAAATAATTCCACTACATTCTTAAACCATTGACCGAGCTTCATCATTATATTCCTCAACACATCTTTCATATCATATACCATTTGTTGTCTCATCATCATCATCAACATACCATAGAAATATCTCAAGGGATCTCACTAAAGTTTTCGCATCCTATTTTCCAAAGGATAACTAACCCATTCCTCTGATACCAACTATAACTTCCCATTCTTTAAATACATTGTTATTAATTCAGAATTTAAGAATACTTATTACAACATATAACAAAACCCTGAAAGGACCATATATGTATAATGTATTTAGAAACTGGGAAAACATAAACAACTGGTTCATAAATCATCTATGTTGTCTCCCGTTTATTTAATCATATCTAGAGACTCTTTTGGAATATTCAACTTAATACCCTTTATCAAGAACTGTGGAAAAGAAAACATACAAAAAGGTGAGATTAAATGATCAGTAAGGGTAAACAAAAGAAATATCAATCATATCATATTCACAAGAACATAACATTTTGAATATCTTAACCTGCAAAAGAGATCATAATATCATAACATGGGATAAATCATAGTGGTGAAATGTAATCCCAAATAATCATAACATAAAACATGATACTTTGTAGAATACACACAAAATCATAGAAAATGATTTTATATTAGTCATGACTCATTGCCCAGACTATCATAGCAGATAAAGAACATTACTGAACTGAGTTCACTCGTTCCAGTCCTGTATCACTGAACCGGATTAACTTGTCATTCCAGCCATGTCTATCTCATGAGATATAAATCTTTACCCAATGCATTGGAGGGAGATATATCTCCCACCCATATCATAATGAAACCATTCTTATTTGTTCCATAAAATCATAATTCATACATCATAGCATAACCCATGTAATAAAAATGGGATTCTTAAACATCGTGACATCATAAAACAATTCATATAAGATAAAAGAATTCATAAAGATAATTCCATCAGAATATAATCAAATCAATGTAATAATAGGGATATAAACAAAACCCTATATTATCTTATATGGAAAATAATTTTTATAAAACACTTGAAATCCATTCTTGAGGAAGATATCATTTCTACTTCCAAAATATTTTTCCTTTATTAACATGTCATACAATTTGAAACTAAAAGAAGTTGATTGAAAATAAAATTGAAAACATGTAAATGAAGGTTCATTGAAATAATGTTCTATGAAATCATAAAAAAATACAATCATGCCGTATAAGTTAAAAAAAACATTCCTCTCGTACTTTGGTCGGAAAAGTCAAAAAGTAACTTGTACGTAAAACGACAAAAAATTACTTTCATATCTTTTAATAAAAGTAACTAATGATTAATATTATATTTAAACAATTTTAGGACAATATAAATAATATTAAATATTGAAAAAGCATGGATGTGGATGATAAATATTCCCCAGTAAATTCTGAAGTATAAACAATCTTGGATAAAAATGAGATTGTGAGATTTTCCCTTAACTTAGGTCTGATATGCTTTGTACATGTCCAAACCTCCTGTATATGACTCAAATAATGTCATTGAAATATTCCAAAATCATAATTACTGTTATGTTATCATATATGGTCATATTATTATCCTCTTATTAGTAATATTTCATTGTTACTTATTATTCGAGTGTTTATTTCTTTATGTTCTTATGCGTGTTTTGTCGAATAAAATATTATTCATATTTTTAGGTTATAGATAACTCATTTAAATAATTTTATTAGTGTAATATATATCATATTTACTCATTCAATTAATTTATATAATCATTATTCATTGAAGATCATGTAGAACGAGTCGCATCACATCGTGGAGAGGGTAGGCCGTACGTACGCACGAGCGATGATATCGTTCACATGATCGTGGAATTGTATTGAAGTGTATGTATACTATTTAAGAATATATATAAATTTATAATAATCATATATAGTTATTCTTTACACCATTATACCCATCCAAGTAAGGTGGTGGTGGAAAACAGATCACACCACGCAGTGGAGATGATATCCGTACATACGCACGCGCGGTGATTTCATTTTCCGTAGGATGGATAGAAGGTGAAATAAGGTTGTTTCATATTTATAATAACATATCCGTATATGAGATATACTGATGTTATTACTTCATAATGAAAAAACTAAATAAGAGGAAGTAGAAGAAGAAATAAATTTGAATGAATTGGTAACAGATGTTAACTATTCTTCGACACGCCTCTCTAAAACATCCTACTAGGGCACTGAAATTGGTCTGTGAAGAAGACCAGGTCCTCTAGAATATTTCTAGGGAAGTGGAGAAGGGTAATGGTCAGGGTGTGGCCGATCATGAAGGCTCAATGTTGTGTAATGATGATAGGGAGGAGGTTCCATTTTATAAGGGAGGAGAGGGGTACCTTTGGATTCCTCAAAAGTATTAGTTTATTATAAAATCAAACCCCACATAAAAACAACCGAAAATGACTCAATTAGAATATTAGATGAGATAGGGTTGTAATATCATCAACCAATCAAATTTATAAATGTTTTGATCTTATTTTAAACCTTATCATTTTTATTTATCATTATTTAATCTATTTAATTTTATTTGTGGTAATAAAATATTAAATTTTAAATTGTTATAAATAATCACTTATGTGTTGTTAATTTTACATAATTGGATACTTAATGAAATTTTAAACTATATAAATTTCAATTTATAATTTTTTAAAACTTTTTTTATTTTTAAACAATTTAATAATATGTTATTTTTATAAAATAACAATAGTGCCAATTTTCACACTATTCGTTTATTTGAATTTAAATAAAATCCACATATTGGATATATTCGAACTAAAATATTTAATAGGTTCCTAACATTTCATATTCATCTATAAAATTTGATTATCACATTAAATAGTTCATATAATGTTTATTTTACTATTTGTAAACCCGTTTATTTGATTTTTCTCTTAATAAAACAATTTCTACAACATTTTTGTATAATTATTAAATATACTTATTTGTCGCATAAAAATTAAAAATAAAATAATAGGATGAATATAAATCTTATATATTTCATAAGAATACTTTTAGTTGGATTTATATGCTAAAATATTTAACTTTTAAAATGTTATATTTATTAAATTATGAAGGTGACAACTTTGACATCATTTAAAATAAAATAATATAAGTGTCATAATCAAATTTATAAGACTCCAAACGGTCATATATTCGGTAATTGGATACATATGGTGTATATATACACTACCAATAAGTGTTGGTCCGCTTTTTGAGACTTTTAATGTGTATTATTATTTCAATAAGAAATATATTACTTATTTTTCACAAAATAAATAATTTCTGCATCATTAATGTATAAACTATTAAGATAATTAAATATCTCCTAAAAATTATAAATAAATTTCCTTTATAAAGAAAAACATTTTATCTTTCAAATGAGTATTTATAGCCGAATTTATATTCTTTATAAACTTATATTAAAAATACTTTAATTATTAAAGTTGAGGGAGACATATTTCACTTTCCTTTAAATAAAATAAACTAAAGGTCTTAATCAACTCCAAGTGGGTTACAATGGATTCCATTTCGACCCAAATATGCCTTAGGACAAAATATAATCATAAAATTATATTAAGACAAGTGTTTGGGTAATTTTATAATATTATATTTTCCCTTAATTACCTGATTTATCTTTTACTATGGTAAATAAAATTTACCGTAGTTACTATTCATAATGCCCACAAATAAAAAGTAGCCTATTAACATAATTTAGACCCACTGATTCAAAATATGTAATCAATTTTTCTAAATTCAATACACAAAAGTTGCATTAATTAATTTAAAATTAATCCCGTTGTTAAGAAAATGAGTTTTAAAAGTTATAACCTTGCAAAATATTGAAATGATTTTATCTATTAATTCAATGTAAAATAAATGCTAATAAAATACATTATATTAAATGGTAAAAATATATTATATTTATAATTTAAAACCATTCAATATTATTATTTAACCATATAAATTATTACGATGAAAAAAAGTTGTTTTTAATAAAATATAGTATGTTTTTACTATTCATTAAAATATGAAAGTTATCAGAAAAATATTAAAACATTATTCAATGTAAATTTTTATAACCTAATTCAAAATAGGAAGTTTATTTTGTAAAAGTTAACTTATAAATTTGTAAAAATTTATATTTAAAATGGGTGTGCAATCAAAAGGCGGAAAAACATCATTTTTTGAAAAATAATTATTTTATCTAAAAAATTTATTTTGTTCTCATACCATGTTCTATAAAATGTGTAAGATGAATTATAATGTTATAAAATTCAAAATTTATATACTAGTATTCATAATGGCTGGTTTATAATAATATTATAACCATATATCGTTGTTTAGTGAAACTCGGTATTGCGTACAACACACACTATCAAGGAAGGATGTGATTGCGTGTAATGCAAGCCAAGTCAGGGTTGCGTGTAGTGTAAGAATCCTTTGTAGTTGCATATAACAAAATCCAACCATATTTAATTTATACATTAAATATATATATATATATATATACACTCAATGTTGCGTAGAATAACTACTTTCAAACAAACTTGAAATTATGTGTAAAACGATACAAGATTAGTGTTGCGTATACTGGAAGCTAATATAGTGTTGTGTATAGCACAAGTTAATCTTGGTCTAGCGTACAACAGAAGATATGAATGAAATAAAAAATTATATACCTTATAAAATCTCAGGTTGTTACAATTACAACTTCATCAACTGATCATTCTCCCAAAATTTGTGTGATCCAATCTGCATTACCATAGTTCCAAGAATAAAGTGATCACTTTACTAAGAAACACCTTATCTTGTAGATCTCTAATCTGATCTAGCTACACAACCAAAGTGGTTTGGGGTTCAAAATCAACACCGTATAATCTATTAATAATGGATGTATCAGGTATTTTCATCCTTGAATAGATAAGATTAAACACATCTTGTATAGAAATCAATCCATATGGTAAAAGCAACTGATAGATCACCATCCCCAATCACTCAACAATATCAATCGGCCCCAAAAACCTCTATTAAAATGAACCCAAATCGCCTCCTTCCCATTGGGATTTTTTGGTAAATCAATGAACATAAACCAAGAAATATTATCCCACTTCCATACAAGAATGGGTAATGGATGCCAAAAACATACAGGTCTCCGATGTTCCATCTTAACACTTTGACAATGAGAGACACAATGATACAAAATATGCTACTGACCACCTCATTCTTGACTGATAATACCGATGTCTCAACTCATGGTACATTTTTTATCCCCACAATTCACATAACAACATGACCAGTGTCAACTAACGAAAAAATAAATACTCAAGGAAAATAGACCAACCAACTTGATGTATAAGTTCAAATCACCGCTCGTAGATCTAGACCACTCAGATGGATTATCACCACTATTTAGTATTTATTATAAACATTTTATATCAATGTATATCATCTTTTTAATTTAAAATAACTCATAAAAATGATGATTCAATCTTTATCAAGGCCAAGAACACCTATTTACCATCCTCCTATTCTCCCAAGATCATATTTGAAGATAGACACATTAGATACAACTACTAAACTAATTCATTCACTTCTTTTCGTGGTAATTTTATACTCAATATATCAAAAACAAAATTTCCTTTTTCAGGAGTACATATGTTATCAATTTCAATGGTATGAATATAATCAACCTAGTGTCTCTATCTTTTTTTTAAACCCCTCTTGGTAAAAATATTCTTCTGGATTTAGTTTTCATAGTATCTCATAAGACATTCTCCCAAGAGATAGTTTTTCCACTTTTTGAGTTCATGAATAAAAACTACCAATCTAATATCATGGTTATGGTTGTTGTTCTCATGATGGAATAATTGGAGAGATCCATAAGACACAACTATTTAACCTGCATCAATACACATCTAGAATACAAACTAGAAGAATCATTAAAAAAATAACAACCCTACCCTGGTTCCAGAATAAGAAAAATCGGTGTTGAAGTAAACCTCATCATCATTTTATCAAAATATCTCTAACACTTGTTATTCTATAAAAATAGCACACCCTTATGGGTTAAACCTATCATAAAATATGCGAACAAGGAAAGAGTCCATAACAATACATCTATAATAACCTACGAAACCCAAGAATATCATTATCTATGACATGTTTCTAGGATACTACAAATACATAAATGTATATACCTTCTTTAGATATATTGATATTCCCCTCATAGATATCAAATTCCACAGAAGCATCACATCAAGGGTCGAAAACTCACACATTGAATGCTTACTATATAGATGATGTTGCTTCATGGATTGAAGAATGATATCCAAATGATATGTTTGATCCTCTTATATCATGGAGTATACCATGATATCATCTAAAATCATAGTAGAAAAAGAGTCCAAGAACTGATAAATGATTTTGTTCATCAAATACATAAATACGATAATAGCATTAGTGATTTCAAATGGAATTACCAGAAACAAAAAATACCCATATCAACTCCTAAATGTTGTATTTGGTGTATACTCTTCTATAATTGTTAATTTATGGTACCCCAACCATAGTTCAATATTATTAAACCAATTATACCTTCTAATCTAATTTATGAGATCATTATGTTACTAGTTCTTAATAGAAACTCAATTCAACATTCAATAGTCAATACAAATTCCCTTGTTTTCCTTCTTAGTAATAAGTAATGGAGAAGCCCACACTAAAATGTTGTTAAAAATAAATACGTTTACCTAAATAACCTCAAGATAACCCTTATGTTCCTCCAACAAAGTAGGTTGCATTCGATAATACAACTTATAAACAAGCATCCTTCCATGGAGGTGGTTAATGGTGAACTCAACCTTTCTCTATGGTAGTAAACCATAATAATCATCAAGAATGACCGTAGGGTATGCAGACACAAAAATAGGTAGTTAACCCACAAATAATGGTTTAGGTACATTAAAGAATATTTCTAAATACTAGAATGGTATTATACATATATAAAAAACAATAGGGAATGACCTTCCCAATCAAGTGTCCTACTCACTCGGGAAAACATGAGTGATCCAATCAGAAGATAATAATGTACCCAACAAGGACAATAGTATATCTAGGACATAATAATAATCATACAATCCTTACCAATAATGAATTCAATGATGCTATGATCAAACACTAAGATGTCCAAAAACACCTCAAAGTAATATATCACCACCTAACCTATGGGATAGTTGAAACCTTTTTCAAACCTCCTTCGCAATGTTTTGGAATGACCCAACAAGAATAGCATAAGATCCAAACAAAATCCCATCATTTCCACCATCATTGAATATTGTAAATAATGTTTATAACTTGTATTGTTGAATTCCATCATCATATAAAAAGAAATAAACACCATACCTCTAATAGTAGCTAGCCCTACATTAGGTTCTTTTGTTGCACAATATAATGAAAATAATATTAAAAAAAATTCCACATAAACATTTCCATTGTGTTGAAAATGAGACCCAATAACCTTGTAATAATCATCGTGAACCTACAACCCCTTCGTAAAAGTGGACCAACCTTACTTCGATGGGACATATTATGACAAAAACATTTCAGATAGCCAGATCTTCCATAAAGATTGATAGACCTAAAAGACTTAGTGAAGTGAGGTATAGTCTGAACAAACCTCCAACACTAGTATAATGTATCCTTTTTCTACCCTGAAGAAGCCCTTGTTACATGACCCATTGAAAACTAAACACTATTATGCTTCCTTTTCTGACCAGAAAAAGAAACCTAGCTTGCCACTTCTCCAATCGAAGATCTTCCCAAAACAAACCTTCCTATATTGACTAACTCAACCAAATTTCATCTATCTACCCCCTCCATAATGTATAGAAGAAAAAAATATCATTTATGGAACATCATACCTCATCCACATCTCAAACCATTAATCATTTAGGTAAGAATTGTTGCTGAGATCTGGTGCTTGATACACTAACTCAACAAAGCGGGTGGAGTAATCCATAATGGTATTCTCCCCTTAAATCGGTTTTTGAAACTCTCTAGTATTTTCTACATTTAATTTTTATGGATAACACTCCATAATAAAAATATTCTTGAATGAAACCCAGGTAAAAACATAATGTAACATAGATTGCAATAAATAATCCCACCATCTTCTTCTAGATGCCTCTATCATATAAATGGGGAAACCCACCTGAAAATCATTAGGAGTTTTAAAAAAGTTGAAGATCCACTAAATCCATTCAAAACTATCCTATGAATATTGTGGTTCCTTGTAACCATGGAATGTTGTTGGATGCTACTTGCTAAACATTGTGCCATGATCAACCACTCCCCTTGAGTGTACTGCACCGAATGACCCCTGATTCTGAATAGTACAAATTAATACTTCAACTGACTAAGGTTATACTTGAGGATCCATTTTCATAACCACCTCATGGCTTCCCCTATTTTATTTTGAAGATTACTTCATGAATGAATCTTCTGTTATACAAAAAAGATCAATCATTCACATGAAAAATCTAAAACCATTCAACTAATAATAATAATAATAATAAATAATTCTATAAAATAAAAAACATTTTAGGGAAGTTATGAATTCTACCACAAAATGAAAACCCCATAATAAAAATTTGGTCTATTTAAATAAACTCAACACATTGTTTATTCAAACTAAAAAACAAAAATAATTTACCGAATATTTTATATATGTTAATTTATAATAATATCAATGAATTTATTAAAATAGAACTAAATACTATGTCTTGTACTTAGTTAATATTTTTTGACCATGCATAGAAACACAGTTTTTTCATGGCAGTGAGCTAGCCAAACCAATTTTCTTCACCTATTATCCAAATCTAGATGATACTATTCTATTATAACTAATACATAGAACCTAATAATTTCTTTCTAACAGGCTTCGGGCTCAGTAACCCCCTTTGATGCCAAATTTTAACAGACCAACTCAGGTCACCCAAAAACCGTAACCCAAGTCATCACATTATGGGGTGAGGTAATGTAAAATAAAAATACAAGCCTAATATATAAGGATACTAAGACACACAACTAAATCATAAAGCAGAATAAAATATATATATATATATATAGCTAAGACAAACATGTAAAACCAGAAAGTTTCACAAAACTAGCCAAAATAGTCTCCAAGAGACCAAATGTAACCTAAATATAAAAAAAAATTAATTAAAAGAGAATATTAAATAATTTATAATTATATTCTCCTTAAATAGATACTATAAAATATGGCATATATCCACCTAGAGGGATAATTATGGTGTGAGTAACAGTGCTCAGTATGACACCACCAAGAGATCTATAGAATTAATAATAACAATAATTCATATGTGCAATTTTAAAAAAATAATTTTTCAATAATTTTTATAAATTAACCATTTTTTAAAGACTTTTTCTAGCAATCCATGAGTTTAAAAAAATTGTTGTTATACATTCCAACACTAGAAATAAATTAGTTAACAATACCAAATATAAATTAACATGTGATCTAACATCCATAAAATGTTATATCATGTAATAAACAACAAGATTAAAAAATGCACTTACCAATTGGTCTCTAGAATATATGAAAGTATATAATATAAAATAACAAGCCTAATAAGGAATAATGTTGGATCAAACTATCATCAAGGCCTTCTATAGACTATCAACATACAAGAGGACACCTCCTAGTGGTGTCACGCACAATAAGGATACCCCTATCTTTATCTCGATATATCCAAGGGTCCTATTTTGAAATGGTGTTCCATCCATGTTTTAAAAAACAATTTCACATTTTTAACAAACCATTTTTAAATATATGACAATCTACGTCAATTATTAATAGTCCCTTTTTCATTTTAAATAATGTAAATTAAATTTAAAAAAACAGATGTTTAAACACGAACTACCCTTTTGAATTTAAACACATGAAATTATATTTAAAATATCAGGTAATAAATATAACCAATAAGATATCTATAAAATTTGAATGCATGAATTGATCCACCTACCTCAAGGATATATAAAACCTAGAGGCATTTGATAATGATGATTTCAACTCTATAGAATGGAATTCTCAAATAAAAGTCACAAAAAATATCTAAAGTGGATTGATAGAGAGCCCTATTTAATTACAAATCCATAGAAACACATATATAAAACATATATTATAATAATAATAAAAAAGATTATGTCTTACACAGAGATGATAAATTTGACCCAAATGGTGATCAATCATTGAATGAATTGATTTATATGGAAGGAAGTCACCCAAAAATCCCTAGGGTAGGATCAATGGCTAATAAGAGATTATTGCAAAAATGATAATTCCGCAAAAACCCAAAAAAATACCTAAATACTACAAATAGGGGAATTAAAAATAGTTTTCTACCTTTACACATCATGATACTCTTTCATATCATGTTATGTTGAATATCGTGTCGCCTTGGATTAAAATCACAATTGCATTAATTACATGATGTGTAAACCATAAACAACGTCTAACATTATCATGTTGTGTAATTAAAATCACAATATATAAAATTAATCCCATAAAAAAATTCAATCCCATTAAACATTGTCTGAATAAACATCAATGACAGAAAACTATAGGTTCATACAAAAAATTCCAACAAATCCCTAACATTGCCATTACTGGTATCCTCCCAATTCCTGGTAAAAAAACTCACCGAACATAAACAGAAACCAAAATATATGATAAAATAATAACATACATTAAGTGTAACACCCCATGCTTCCACGGTACTATTCCCGTTGAATAATGAAATATCTTGCATTGTACGCAACTTCAAGATTCTAACACACCATGACCAATCAAACTATCTGTTATGAATAGTAATAACCACTTTTTGAAATTTTATAAATTTTATATTTAAAATTTGACTTCATTTTTAGATTAATTATATCTAAATTATCCGAGGGTGAAATTTTGGTATTTTTATGAAAACTTTCACATTTTGATGAATAGTGACAATTAATAAATTTTAATTAAAAAAAATTTTATTCAAAATTATTACTAGTGACAAACTATGAATATTATTGGTTTTAAAGTATATTTAGAATATATTTTTACCATTTAATACAATTTTGTTCATTGTACACAATTTCACATTTAAACCAGACATAAAAAGTGTCAATCTTTTGATAGTTAATATTTCCTATAAACACGCTTGTTGTTTTGACAACGGGAATTAATTTTAAATTAATTTCGTCCACTTCTGTGTTGAATTTTGAAAATTGGATTCAATATTTAGTATAATTAGGTCCAAATTTTGTAAATATGTAACTTTTATTTTTAGACATTTTGAATAATTACATGGATAAATATTTTATTTACCATGGTTAAAGGGTAAATCTGGTAAATAAGGGTAAAAATTAATATTATAATAATACAAAATTACCCTAAAATGTGTTGTACCCCGAATGGTTGATACATTCCCGACCATGGGTATCATTGGGTCGATTTTATTACCCCATATAGCCATTTTTAAGTGATAATGACAATTTATATTAATTATGTTAAAGCAAATACAAAAATGACATAAGTATGTATCTTTTAGAAAAACAATTTTTACATATGGTTATATATGTTATCATTTCAACTATAAATATTCATTATAAAGATAAAAAGACGTCCTACATCATGGTATTTTTTTATAATTTTAAGACATCTAATAATCTAAATTATTTATGACACAATAATGATGTAGTGTTTACCTCATTAATAAATGATTTAAATAAATAAGATTAGAAAGACTAAAATAATACCCAAAACCTGCCCCATTATTATTGGATGATTTCATTTCGATCATTATTCATCTTATCTTAACATTTAATTTGTATTGGACCTTTAGAAACCGAATATAATTATATAATAAAATACTATTTTCTATCATTCGTAAAGAGCTCTTATTCCCCCTTATAAAAGGACACCACTTCTAACCAATTACTCACACCTCTAAAGACTTTTGGCTCATCCAATTTCTGCCCAATTAATCTCCCTGCATCTCTATACTCCTCCTAGAAGACTTACCTTTGGAATAAGGCACTTCATGTGTTTTTTTGGTTCAAACCAAAGAGATTTACCCAAATTAAAGGTAACAATTTCTCTTAGCTTCTATTATTTATTTTACATCTCCTACCCCTAAACTCTTCTAATTCATTTATTTTGTAAAAACACCACTATAATCAATATACAAGGTTATTTTTATGGGATGTATTTGATCTAAACATACACACACCTCCATATAATGGGTGAAGAACATAATGTTTCGGTGCATGGAAACCAAACGCCTCACGGAACGATGATTGATAAATTATCTCCTACCACCTCTCATGGTGGCCATTATGATGGAACTATAATTAAATATGATATTATTGATATTTAATTTAGATATAAGATTATTTAATCCATTTTATATCATACCATTATTCGTTTCATGTTTTATATATATATACGATAATTATATTTGAGAAAGTGTGGACTACCGCCCCTCAAAGTGATATGACTCGTTCATACCATACATAGAACGTATAAAGGATGGTGTTAATGAACATAAGTAACATATATAAGATATTATATTATACTAAAATAATTATATACCTATTTATCATTTCTTTTTTATTCCTTTTAAAATGAAAAATGAAATGGAAGTAGCGTTCGTGCATACGGACGGACTACCGTCTCCACGAACGCGATGAGATTCATTCCCCATCGTATCCATTCAAGACTAATATCATTTTATGATTGAAAATACTTTTTAAGGACATTATATAATGCTGGATATGAATAAGATACAACCAATGGATAATAAACACAACTTATGTAACAAAACATATAAAAGAAAACGAGTAAGTGATCACCCGAAACGATGATAGTACTAAAATATTTTTAACAAAGAAATAATAAAATATATTATATGATATCATATTTATGTATATGATTCTTCTATAATTTAATAAAAATGATTTCACTATTATACAAGAAGTTTAACCTACCCTCGACCAAGGAAAAGTGCAAGGTAAGTGTTTATTTCACAATCTCTTCATTATCTAAGGTTGTTTATATGTAATTATCTTTTGGGACATCTTTATCATACACATCCATGTTTCTTAAAAATGTATTTCAAATCATTATTAAGAATTTATAGACTATGGTTTATTGTCATTTATAACTTTGTAAACTTTTTATAATATTTTTATAATGTAATCTTTCCGTCGTTTTCCAAACATGGTCCTTTTTATCCTTGTCGACAGAATTAAGGTAAGAATGTCTTTTTTAACTTATACGGCGGGTGCGGAAATTTTTCACCATTATAAAATCATCTAAGCTTTCCATACAATTATATAATAATATTTTGAGAGTAATTGTTTTCTTTAAAAATTATGTGACTTTTAAATGATTAAAATAAGATATATTTCTCTCAAATAGATTTTCTTTCATATATGTCAATATCCTTCGATGGATTTTAAGCTTATTTGAAGTTGATATATTATGATACAATTCTTCCATATTGTATTGAATTTTTTGTGATATTTTTGACTGAGAGTGTGTATTTTTTATACCATTCATGGTTTATGGAAATAGTATGGACATTTCATATTCTAGTTTTAATTCAAATGTTTATGTAATGTTAAAATTATTCATATGAGAAATGCATTAGACTTAATAAGTGACGTTTGGAGCCCGCTATAGCTCCTCAATGCATCGGTATGTCTCATTAGAAAAACTAGTGTCTTGGCACAGGGCCTCGACAAAATCTTATTTGTAGTCTTGGCACAAGGCCTTGAATATGGGTTAATGATAGTCTGACATTATGCATTCCATTTTTATGATAGTGGTTATTGATATTTCATGTGATTATTTGACTAGTCAAATATCCGTGTGAATAACTAAATGACATTATTTTATTTTATTTTTTCCATATTATGCTGAAGTTCAAGTTTAAAAGGATTTTGTTTTAGTTATACAATGCCTTAAATGTTTATTCTTATTTATGAAGGTTTCCGCTATATTGTTATCCTTAATGGGAATTTGAGCTCACCCCTTTCTATGTTTTATTTTTCCCAGGATATGAAGATGTATTTTATGAAGGACTTGCATGGATTGTATAAGTGTATATGAGTGTGGAGACAAGATGTTGTTGTAGTTTTCACTTTATGATGTAATGTAAACTTTATGAATGTATCTAGTCATTCCAAGGCTAATAAACTAACCGGCCTTTCGAGACGTGATCTTTTTTTATCATGCCAATGTTATGTAATAATGCACCAACGCTAGGAAACTAGGGTCGGTGTGTTACAGTTGGTATCAGAGGAGGTTTAATACAAACCTTGGAAGCTATATTTAGATAAACACTGATTAGAGCACATATACCTATGGTGAAATTTGTGGTTTAGTATAGAAAAACTTCCTATAATCGTGGTATTTTATAGATTTTGTTAGTTTTCCGATCAATACATCCATGTCTGTATACGAGCAGGTAGAGGCAGCTCTGGAACATATGTACCTAGTGGTAAAACCTGAATACACCGCTTTGAGCTAGACTCGAACGGGAAATGGTGCACGACAACGGGCCTTGTTGCACTCTTGTTTACGACACTGTCGGGGGATATGCTTAGGATAATTCTCATTTTATTTACAAACCATTATGATGGGTTTATGAGTATATAATTCCTCAAAGAAATCATTTTTTTTATGATTATGGACTATATCGATAAATAGTTCAATTTATGTTATGTGTTTTACAAGTATGGAAGTATGTATTTTGATTCATAAACTGATATAGTTTATTCCATTTTTTAGAAATGGGTCCTAGTGGAAGGAATGGAAACTGTATCAATGAACGCACCCCATGTTGGGATTTCCCTCCTACTCAAGAAAATTACAGTGGAGCTAGTGATTCAACTGTTGCTGATCAGCTAATTACCATACTGGGACAACTCACTCAGGTTATGAATAATAACATTACCCATATGGAGCACCCAGATCCACAACATAGAGGTTCAATGTTAGATCGCTTCATTAGGAAACAACCACCGAAATTCAATGGGAATACAAATCCATTGGTAGCTGAGAAATAGATAAGTTCCCTATAGAAAATATTTCAGGCTTTGGGTAGTAGTGAAAGGGATAAAGTTATCATGGAAATTTACCGCCTTTCTGGAGATGCTGACCATTGGTGGTCTGCGATTCAAAACACAAAGGAGGATGATTAAGTATCAAATATGTAATAGAGGGTGTTTAAAGAGATTTTTTAGAAAATAATTTCCTCGTGACCATCGAGCAGATATGGAAGGGCAATTTCTGAGTCTAAGGCAAAAGGGGGATGAGAAAGCCCCAATGTATGATGTTAACTTTAAAAGGTTAGTGAGGCATTCTGAAGATTATATACGTAACCCAAGAAGTAATATTGATCATTTATTTGATAGGCTAAAACCATTTATCCATCTATCATTAGTCTCACAAATCTTCTAGTCGTACAAAGATATTGTCTCATGTGCTATCAAGATAGAAAATGAATTCTCTATGTTTTAAAACTTTAAAACAAAGCAAGAGAATAAGGGATATACTGATCACTCTGGAAATGGAAATAAGGGAAATAAGGGAAAAGTTAAATATTTACCCTGTAGTAAATGTGGGAAGAAACACCCTGGTACTTGCTTGAAGGGAATGGGCGTCTGTTACGAGTGTGGAGAAAAAGGCCACCAAGATCATGATTGCAAAGGGACAAAAGAAGCTACATATGTTAAATGATGCAATTGTAGGGAGATAGGACATTATGAAAATAAATTTCCTAAGCGTTAGAGGAACTTACCTCAGAAAAGACTAAGGGGTCAAGGCCAAGCTAATGTTATCATTACTACTGAGGTAGAATCTCCAAAAGACGTGGTGGCGGTTAATTTAATTGTTTCCTCATGTTTAGTAAATGCATTATTTGATTCTGGATCATCGAATTATTTCATATTTTTCCATTTTACTAAGAAAATTAGATAATTCCAATATGATTTAACAAGGGATTTGTCAGTTAGAACTCCTAAGGGAATTATCATTGCAAAAACGTTTTTTGAATCAGTCCCCATTAGATCACAAAAATGTTCTTTATCTGTTGATCGCATCGTTATACCCATGACTGAATTTGATATAATCCATGGTATGGATTGGATTTCGGACCATGATGCAAAAATTTATTTTAAGAAGAAGGAGGTCACTATTTTTGATGATGATGATAAGGAACACCTTATCATTAGATCAGAATCATCACCACCTAATTCTTATCTTGATCCACCCTCATTAGCTCAACTATATTCACTTATTGGGGAGGAAGAGAATAAAATTATTATGGGTGAGGAAATTAATGTTAATATATAGGATTTACCTAATTTGAGAGAATTCATTGATGTTTTTCCATAGGATTTACCTGGAAATCCCCAAGAACGAGAAATTGATTTTTCCATTGATTTAATTCATTGATCAAGGACCATATCGAAGACCCCTTATAGAATAGAAATTGTGGAATTGGTGTAACTAAAGAAACAACCAGAGGATTTGAGTATTAATGGATTTATTTTCCCAAGTGTTTCTACATGGGGATCCCCTCTTCTTTTGGTTAAAAAGAAAGATGGATATATGAGGTTGTGAATTTACTATAGGGAGATCAATGCTATAATAATAAAGAACAAGTATCCCTTACCTCACATTGATGATTTATTTGACCAACTACATAGAGCTCAATAATTTTCAAAGATTGACCTTCGACCTAGATACCACCAGTTGTCTGTGAAGAAGGAAGACATTATATAGGTAGCATTTTGAACCAGGTACGTCCATTATGAGTTTATAGTATTGTCTTTTGGACTGACTAATGAACCCTCTATTTTCATGTATCTAATGAATAGAGTTTTCAAGGAATATCTCGATGATTTTTTAGTGGTATTTATTGATGATATCTTGGTATACTCCAAAATCACCTGCACATTATCCTGCAGACTCTAAGAAGACATGAATTATATGGGATGTTTAGCAAGTGTGAATTCTGGCTTCAAGTGATTTATTTTCATGGCCATATTATCTCTAAGGATGGAATATATGTTGATCCTTCTATGACAAGATCAATCTAAGAATGGCCAGCACCAACGAGTATAACCGAGTTACACAGTTTTGTTGGTTTAGCAGGTTATTATCGATGTTTTGTCCAAAATTTTTCCCGATTGGATAACCCATTAACGAAGATCACATGAAAAGGGGTAAATTTTGTTTGGAAAAAAGTTTTTGAAGAATGTTTTGAAGAACTGATGAGAATATTAGTCAATGATCATATATTGACTCTTCCATCGATGAATGATGGGTTCGTTATTTATAGTGATGTATCAAAGAAAGGACTTGGTTTTGTCCTTATGCAGAATGTTAGGTTATTTTCTATGCATCACGACAACTGAAAATTCATGAGAAAAACTATCCAACTCAAGATCTTGAGTTAGCAGCTGTAATCTTTGCTTTGAATATTTGGAGACACTATCTCTATGGTAAAAAAATTGAGATTTGTACTGATCATAAGAGTCTAATGTATATTTTCTCACAGAAATAACTAAACAGGAGGCATAGGCGATGTCTTGAACTGCTCAATGATTATGATTTCATGATACAAAACCACATGGGGAAGGAAAATAAGGTGGAAGATGCTTTGATAGGAAAGTATTATGGAGTGTTGAACAATATGATAATTGAAAGGGATCCTATTTTCATGGATCAAGTGAAGATGGATATGGGAATAACCATTGAAAGAGAAACATCAATGGTTTTTCAAATTGTTTCCAAACCATCCTTACTACAAAGGATAAAGAGTCATCAGACCGGTGATGAAGAGTTTCAAAAGAAGATTAAAGCTTTAAATGATGGGAGATTGAGTGACTTTGTGTATGAAGATGAAATTTTGAAATTTGTGTAGAGACTTTGTGTTCCCAATATACTTGATCTAAGAAGGTAATTTTTGGATGATGCTCATAGTTCAAATTTTTCTATACACCCTGGTAGCACAAAAATGTATAGTGATTTGAAGGAACATTTTTGGTGGGACAACATGAAGAGGGGGATTTCTGATTTTGTGTCAAAATGTATGGTTTCTCAACAAGAGAAAGCTGGAAGGCAACAACCTAGAGGAATCATGTGACATCTTCCCATAACTAAGTGGAAATGGGATAATATTACAATGGACATTGTCATGGGACTACAAAATACTCCTTGATAGAATGATGCAATATGGGTTATTATTGATCATCTTACCAAGTCAGGACATTTTCCTGATATAAGTGAAGATTTACAACTTGGACGTCTAGAAAGACAATATATTAATGAAGTTGTGAGACTTCATGGAGTACCCTTATCGATTGTTTCTGATCGTGATCCCCATTTTACTTCAAGATTATGAAAATGTTGTCATAAGGCCTTGGATACTAAAATTCATTTGAGCACTGCCTATAACCCTCAAATAGATGGACAATCAGAACAGAATTTTCAATCCTTAGAGGATACTTTGATATCCTGCTCACTTGACTTTCAGGGTATGTGGGATCAATATTTACCTATGGTAGAATTTTCTTATAACAATAGCTTCCATTTGAGTATTCAGATGGTACCATATGAAGCGTCACACGGAAAGAGATGTCGCACACCAACCTGTTGGGATGATGTTGATGAAGGAAAACTCGTAGGCCCAGAACTGGTGGAGGAAACGTTGTAAATGGTGAAGGTAATCCAAAGCCACATCAAAGCAGCACAAAGTAGGCAGAAGAGCTATGTTGACAACCAAAGGAAGGATTTTGAATTTCAGGTAGGAGATCATGTTTTCTTGAAGGTATCTCCATCGAAGGGAGTTATACGTAAGAAAGGTAAATTTAGACTCAGGTACATTGTACCTTTCGAAATTCTAGAATGAATTGGGGTTGTAGCTTACTGTCTAGCAATGCTGCCAATTCTCTACAAATTTCATGATGTGTTCCACGTATCACTGTTGACAAAATACATGCCTGACCCAAAACATGTACTCACCTATGAGGAAGTATAACTGGAAACTGATCTGTCTTATTGTGAAGAGCCCGTCAAGATTCTTGATACCAGAGAACAAGTTCTGAGAAACTGGACAACTTGTCTAGTAAAAGTTATATGGAGAAACCATAAAATACAAGAGGCAACGTGGGAACCCAAGGAACTTATGATGAAAAACAACACGAGTCATTTCATGCAGTAGTATTCTAGAAATTTTGAGAACGAAATTATTTGAAGGAGGGGAAAATGTAACACCCTAAGCTTCCACGATATGTTTCACTTTGAATAATGCAATACCTTTCATTGTACGCAACTTCAAGATTCTAGCACACTGTGACCAATCAAACTAGCCGTTATGAATAGTAATACCCAATTTTTGAAATTTTATAAATTTTACCTTTTAAAATGGTTATCATTTTTTGATTATGATTATCGAAATTATCCTGGGGTAAAATATTGGTATTATTCTGAAAACTTTTATATTTTGATGAATTGTGAAAATTAAAAAATTTTAATTAGAAATGAATTTTTAATCTAAATATTGATAAATTATGAATTTTGAGAAGGTTGAAAGTATATTTAGAATATATTTTTACCATTTAATACAATTTTGGTAATTGGACACAATTTCACATTTAAACCAGACATAATCAATTGTCAATCTTTTGATAGTTATTGTTTCTTAAAAACAAGTTTTTTGTTTTGACAGTGGGAATTAATTTTAAATAAATTCCTGCCACTTCTGTGTTTTAAATATAGAAAAATGGATTCCATATTTAGAATCAAGAGGTCCAAATTGTGTAAATAGGTAACTTTTATTTTTAGACATTTTAAATAATTACTTCGCTAAATATTTTATTTATCATGGTTAAAGGGTAAAGCTGGTAAATAAGGGTAAAAAATAATATTATAATAATACTAAATTACCCTAAAACGTGTCCTAACCCTATTTTTTGATACATGTTCGACCATGGGAATCATTGGGTAGATTTGGTAACCCCATGGAGCCACTTGTAAGTGATAATGACACTTTATATTAATTATGTTAAAGTAAATACCAAAATGACATAAGCATATATCTTTTAGAAAGACAACTTTGACATAGGGTTATATATGTTATCATTTCGACTATAAATATCAATTAGAAAGATAAAACGATTTCCTACATCATGGTATTTTTTTAATAATTTTTAGACATTTAATAAACTAAATTATTTATGACACAATGATGATGTAGTGTTTACCTCATTAATAAATGTTTTAAATAAATATGATTATAAAGACTAAAATAATACCCAAAACATGTCCAATTCATATTGGATGATTTCATTTCGATAATGTGTCATCTTATCTTCAACTTTAATGATTTTGGGAACTTTAGAAACTAAATAACATTATATAATAATATAATATTTTCAATCATTCTTAAAGATCCACTCCTCCCATTTATAAAAGGACGACACTTTTATCCAATTACTCACACCTATAAAAAGTTTTGGCTCGTCCAAAATCTGCCCAATTAAGCTCCCTATATACTTATCCTCCTCATATAATCCTTATCATAGTCATATGGCACTTCAAGAGTCCTTTTTTGTTGAAACCAAAGGGATTTACCCAAATTAAAGGTAACAATTTCTCTTAGCTTCTATTCTTTTATTTTACTTTTCCAACACCTAAACTCTTCTTATTCTTTTATTTTCTAAAAACACCAGTATACAAAATATACTTGGATATTTTTATGAAAAGTATTTTAACTACACATACACACACCTCCTTCTAATGGGTGAAGAAAATAATGTTTCTAGGGATGTAAACCAAATGCCTCACGAAATGATGATTGTTCAATTATCTCCTACCACCTCTCATGGTGGCCATTATGATGGAACTATAATTAAATATGATATTAATGATATTTATTTTTTATATAATCATAATTAATTCCATTATATATCATACCATTATTCGTTTCAGGTTGTATATATATAGATTATAATTTCATTTGAGGAAGTGCGGACTACCGCCCCCTCAAAGTGATATAACTGGTACATACCATACATGGAAAGTATAAAGGATGGTGTTAATGAACTTAAGTAACATATATATGATATTATATTATACTGTAATAATAATATACCTATGTATCATTTGGTTTTGATTCCTTTTAAAATGAAAAATGAAATGGAAGTAGTGTTTGTGCTTGTGTACAGACTACAGTCTCCATGAACGTGATGAGATTCATTCCCCATCGTATCCATTCAAGACTAATTTAATTTTATGATTAAAAATAATTATTAAGTACTTGATATCATTATAGATATGTATATGATACAAGATATGGATAACAACCATGGTTGATCTAACAAACATATAAAAGAAAATGAGTAAGTGAACACCCAAAATGATGATAATACTGAAATATTTTTAACAAAGCAATATTAAAAGATATTATATGATATCATATTTATGTATATGATTATTGTATAATTTAATAACAATGATTTTAATATTATAATGTAGGTTAACATACCCTTGACCAGGGAAAAGTACAAGGTAAGGGTTTATTTCACAATCTCTTCATTATCTGAGGTTGTTTATATGTAATTATCTACTCGGGACTCTTTATTATTCACATCCATGTTTCTTAAAAGTGTATTTAAAATCATTGTTACTATTTTATAGACTATGGGTTAAAGTAATTTATACCCTTTTTGACTTTTTATAAGATTTTTATAAAATAATCATTCTGTCGTTTTCCAAACAAGTTTCTTTTTAACCTTTTCGACAGAATTAAGGTAAGAATGACTTTTTTAACTTATACAGAGGGTGCTTCTATATTCCGCCGTTATAAAATCATAGAAGCTTACCTTATAATATTATAAGAATATTTACAAAGTAAATGTTTTCTTTTATAATTATGTGACTTTTAAATGATTTTAAAAAAGATATATTTCTCTCAAATATATTTGATTTCATCCATGTCATCTTCCTCTGATAGATTTTAAGCTTAATTGAGATTGATTTATTATGATACAAAACTTCCTTATTGTATTGGAGATTTGGTGATATGTTTGACTAAGGATGCGTTATTTTTTATGACATTCATGGTTTATGGAGAAAGTATTGAAATTTCATATGCTAGTTTTAATACGAATGTTTAAGTAATGTCTAAACCTATTCATATGAGGAATGAATTGGACTTAATAAGTAATGGTTGGAGCCCGCTATAGCTCCTCGATGCATCGATAGGTCTCATGAGAAAAACTATTGTATTTTCACAAGGACTCGACAAAATATTATTTGTAGTCTTGGCACAAGGCCTTAAATATGTGGTTATGATAGTCTGGAATTATGCATTCCATTATTATGAAAGTGGTTATTGATATTGCATGTTATTATTCAACATGTAGAATATACATGTCAATACGTAAATGGAATTATTTTATTTTATTTTGGCCATATTATTATGAAGTTCATGTTTAAAAGGATTTTTTTATAGTTATACATTAAATTAAATGTTTATGCTTATTTATGAATGTTTACGCTATATTGTTATCCTTACTGGGCATTTGAGCTCACCCCTTTCTATGTTTTATTTTTCCCAAGATTTGAAAAAGTATTTTATGAATGACCTGCAGGGATAGTATAAGAGGATATCAGTGTGGAGACACGATATTGTTGTACTTTTCACTTTATGTTTTAATGTAGACATAATGAATGTATATAGTTATTTTAAGGCTACTAAACAAATTGGTCTTTCGAGACCTGATCTTTTGTGATCATGGCAATGTTATATATTAATGCACCGACTCTAGGTAACTAGGGTCAGGGCATTACTTTAAGGTATTGGGGAATTAAATTATACTTTTATAATTTTAACATTACATATTACATCATACATTCCACTCCTTTTAAATTATTACAATGTCACTCATGTGTACGACTAACAACTGCCTCGTGAAGTGATGTGATTTGTTTTTTACTTAATATTTATATAGAAGGTAATAAGGATAAATTTAGTGAATATATGTATAACATAAGATTTTATTTTTATTATATATAATTAATATATCACCCATATAATTACCGGTTTACCCATCAAGGAAATGATAATGTCACTCGTGCATATGTACAGCCAACCATTCCAATAAGTGATGTGGTCCATTATACATGTTCAGATTTATATAATTATTTAAAAAATGTATCAAATGAGAAATATTATATTTATAAAATTAATATCATTTTGGAGATGATGGATCTATATACTATGCATAGTAATTTTAAAATTCAAGGCAAATCATGCATTAGAACAAGCCACAATAAAAATAATTAAATATTATTAATATAAAAAAATAATATGTTATAAATGGATTATATATGAAATTATAAATATGAATATGGTGATCATATAAAATAATAATCTTTTCATAACCATTTTATAGGAGGTAAAATCATGTTCAACTAAAGGAAAACATGAGGTAAGATAGTTCGTTTCAATTTCCCTTCAGTGAGGCATATTGTAATGTTATAAACATAATTTCTTTTATATAGTTTTTATATAAAATATATTACATATAATTTCATGCTTAATTGATATATAATATTATATTATGTTTTAATTTCAATTATTTCATTCATATTGATTTTTAATTAAATGTTACCACTTGGTATAGAATTTCATAACACAGTTTATTTTCATTGGAATATATTACTTAAATGTTTTCGTTAATATTCAATTATTATTTGTCTAATTAATATTTACAATCTATTATTTTATTTCCAATTTTTTAATGTGTATTTATATTTAAAAATAATAATTTCCTCATTGGTTAATTCTCAATTCAACAATTTGATCAATGTAAGTGATTATTTCATAGTCTCATTTTAATCATGTTTATTTATGATTTATATTAAAATGTAATAAATTATTTGAAAATTTTATAATAAAACAATTTAATTTAATTTTCGTATAGATATTAAACATGTTTTCAATTAATAACATCTTTTCAACCTATTTATTGCCTAAAATGAATGATAAAATATTTTTAAAAAATTCAAATTAAATTTCCTTGTTTATTCGGAAATAATATTTTCTTCCAAACAAATGTTTTTAAAAAATGTTTTGAAAAATGTTTTTAAAATTTTAAAATTTATTTATTAATGAAAATTTTAACCATGTATATATTTTTTTAAAAAAAAAATTAAATGCAATATTCATGTAATTATCCATGTAATGCTCGTTTGGATTTTGCAAACAAATGTGAAAGGAATCACTGTTTAATGTGTATGACATGTATTGAATTTCCTTGAGTCATGATAAATAAATTTTTCAATGATTAATTTATATTCATTAAAGGATATTTTAAATGAAAATTAAATTGGAAATATTCTTTTACAATTTTTTGAAAAATTATATTTCGATGTTAAAAATGAATATTTATCTCCATAATGATTCTATGTATTTTATTATGTTATTTCTATTCATAAATGATAGAAACACATTATTTTACATACACTTCACAAGGGAAATGTTGTATTGAAACCATACATACATTTTTTTAATGGTGGATTTTGATTATATTGTCCAAGGAATATATTAAAATATTGTATCCTAATTTATTTCTATAGTCATTAGTATTCCCTTGAAATATTCCCTTTTCTATGATCATTGGAAATTAAATTTCATCTAAATAAACATATTTTTTATCATAGATGTGTTTTTTACATAAACCATATATCATTACTACATATGATTTTCTACAATAAAATTTATTTGTTTGTCTATGGAAATATTGATAAATATTTATTCCTTACTCAACAATGATATTTTATCATAAGGCACATTGTTCTTGAATAAAATTGATTATTCAATATATGAGAAATTATTTGGATATGATGTGACCGGTGGGTCTTATAATTAAATTTCCTTTGATGAAACATTATTATCATGAGGCGAATTAGTATGTTGTCCTTAAATGTGTTTTCACACATAGTTTTAAACTAACTTTTAAAAGGTCTTGATTTTAGATCTATCATGGCTCTTGAGATCAAGATGTATAATAATTAATTATTTCCCTCATTGATAATTATCTTATTATTATTATAGTTGAGATTATAAAAATGATGTTTTCTTTCTATGCATTTCATTATTATTTTATTGAGTAAATGGAATGTATGTTCTGTTATTTACATTCTATATTGATTATGACTTTAATATTCATGATAGTTATGTTATTGATTAAATGAAATTTGTGTTTAAAAATATAAATTTTTATATTGATTATAACTTATCTATTATTTATCTTAATTTCATGACCCGTTCTAGTGGGTAGCATTCCACGACTCCCCAAGCCCACCACTAATAGTCCAGGGGCTACTGACTAGCATCGAATAGGCATATCACAAACATGGGAGACATTACCTATGTACCAGTAGTCACACACAAACACATCTCCATGAACAGAAATAATGAGATGTACAAAAATAATTAAGGAACAAAAATACATGAATACATCTAGACACAACCAATAGAGTACAATGAAATGTAATGTGTGGAATATAAACGGGGCTAGAATACAATCCCACCAAGATAAAGTGTCTACAAACAAAAAATTAATACATTTAACAACAAATTTTGTAATGGGGCTACTACTCATATCAATAGGAACACCTCAGTATGAAATTTTTACTAGTATCTATATCCTAAAAAAAGTATCATAATTATAGAATCGTTAACATTGATTCTTATGAAAAAACAGTACTTCAAAATCAGTATCATAGATTCACCGATACCACTAAATCGGTATGGTATAGGATAAAGTAAAACGGTATGTCAAAATATTAAGTAAAATGGTTTGATATATTCTTACGTAAATCTGTATGAAAATGATTTAAAGTAAAATAGAATTAAAAAGATATAAGTAAAATAAGACATATGAATAGAATTTTTTTTTGAAAAGTCTCTATGATTTTTAAAACATAAAAACATAAGGAATGGGGAAGTCATAAAAAACCATAGTGACTCAACAATCATCTGATTTTTATAATTCATAAAAATATTTACTATCAAAAAATATATTGACTTTGATAAAGAATTAAGGAAAAAAAGTTCCTCCATTGAATGAGATTTATGATGAATACGACAAACCACCCCTTAGGTTCTGTTTTTAAATGATCGTATTCCTGAACATTAGAATCTATTTTTCTTTCTCAATGAAATATATCCCCCTTATATTAACATTTCATATTAAAAGAAACTCCCTCTTACATGGTAATTATTCTTTATTACCACACTTCCCCTTAATTTATTGTCCCCCTATGATGTCTTCATTAAATTATTCCTTGATATAAATTCTTCCCCTTTGTGATTTTCAAAAATGAATGGGGATGTATAGGGTGTGCCAGTATGTTTAAGGAAAAATAAATTTGAAATAAAATAAAGTTATTAAATAAAAATTTTATTAAGGAAATATTTGAAAGGATGTTTAGGTTATAAAAAACATCAGAATATGAAAAAATATTCTACCATCCTTCTTCTGCTCCAATAACATTTCATTCATCAAAGCTTTAACATTATTCACTTAATTGTGGACTTCTTGAATATTATTCAACAAAATCTTCTAATCATTGTTAATATTTTCTAATGACAAGATCCTTTATTCTTATGCTTTGATTCTATCATCTTTTTTTAATGAACTCCTCTTCATCAGCCACCTTTTTCACTAATTTGTCTTTGAATTCCTTTTCACTCAATATAGACCGAGAAACTGAATTTAGTTGGATTACATTCTCAGAGATGGATGCTCTCCCTCTGTTGAACTCAAACTAACATGTATTTAAATATCTATTTATCGAATGCATGAAATCACTGAAATATCAAACCTCTACATTTATGGTTTTTGTGCAGTTAATGACTTTCTTACAAGTTACCTTCTGAGATTTATAATCACTAAAAATATTTTTGAAGTCTTCTTCTTGCATGACCACCATTTCCATCTACATATTAGTATATTATATCATTGGAATCTTGATTTCTTGAATCATTTTAATCTATGGATCTATATTTTCAAGAAACAGAATAGTGTTGACTAATATTCTTAATGAATGTTTCATGATGTCATGGTCAACATAGGATTTTGACTCAGAGTATGAATCATCTTCTCCATTTTTAGTTACTCTTGGAGTCATGGAATCTAGTTTCTCTATCCTTTTATAAGTCTTCTGATGCATTTTTATCAGATAAGGCAATCATAACTCACTTTCCATTGTCAGGATTTTGAACTAGGATTTTTTCATCGAAAACATGTATAGAATTCATATCTCTCTATTCAACATCTTCCCAATCAAGCTCTTATTCTTCAATTCCTTATTTTATTTATGTTTCCTAGATTTTTGACCTTCATCATCTTGTGGTTCAACATATTCTTCCTCTTCTACATCCACATAAACATCAACTTCTTCATCAATTTCAACATAAACTTATTCTTCAATCTTCTGTTCATTATAAACTGATTTAGAAAATGATGTCTGAGGTGTTTAATTATAATCTACCACTTCCCATATAATATCATCATTTTCTTCATAAATTACATGATCTCCCAATTCAAGATCATGATCTGGTATTGTTAAGACTTTCTTATCAACCTGGATTTCTAGAGTGACAACTAGTTTCTCAATAATAAATTTATATCCATGTACTTATTGAAACTTATTCTCTATTTCATTGAGTACAGGCAAAAATAAATGTGATTCAAAGGATTTATTATTTAACTTATTATTATTTTTTTCATCTATAGAATTTCAGGATGCTTATTTTTTAAGGCCTTAGCCTCTACAGGGTTTAATCCCAATGAAGGATCACATTCTTTTCTATTGTATTCCTTCTCTCTCTATTTTTCAATCGTTGCATCGGAATATAATATTGTATTTTTATAGGTTGATGTGTTAATACCAGATTAACAGGAACTGATTTGTGTAAACATGGATATATAGGTTTCCTTTTTTTGGGTACTGATTTTGATGATTCCAGAACATAAATGTTATTATAAACAACCAAGTCGTCGAAAATTTTAGATTCCAGAATAAAATAAACCTTCATTCTCCATATAATTTCATCATCGAGTAAAAAAATCATAAATGGATTAATGATTGATTGGAAAGGGGAATTCATCTCTTAATAGCACATTATGATTATACTAGGGATAGTTTCCAAATACAAAAGCATCTAGACCCGATGGTTCCACATCTGATTTCATGGATGGTGAGGAAGATGCACTTTGTCATGTTGATCTTCCTGACATGGACCAGAAAATATAATAAAGAGATATCACATATCATTAATGAGTCTTTATCCCCTTCACATGGATTAAGAAAACCTTGCATCCAGATAGATACCAGCCTGTGATTAGCTGTAATATTAGTTATCTTCATATGTTTAATATTATCAAGACCATGATAAACCATAGCCTTGTCTTTAAAAAAACATTGTTTCATGAGAAGTATTTTAGAGCATATAATAGCATATCCTTCATTGGGTATCATGAGAAAATTCACTACCTTCTTGTAAGAAAATTTATAAGACTTATCACAACATTATAACATAAACATGTCTTTACCATCCATTTCAAAAAAACTATAAAATTAATAGAAGTGTATTATTAGGTAAAGGTATACTAGATCCATAATTTTCTCCTATCCCACACATAAACTTTCACATACATTAGTTCCTATGACCTTATAAATCATGGGGTCATAATTTACAAAGAATGTAGCGAAATCCAATTATTCCCTAAAGATCGACCAATCTGTTACTTTCTTGTTAATCAACATCCTCTCTAATAAGGATTAAAAAGTCATTTGGTGTGTAAAAACTAAGGAGACTAAACGAAGACTTTGATGGAAACAAAGCTTCGGCAGAGAGAGTAGATAATATGGTGTCTCACTTATAAATGAGGCACCCCTTATATATGAATATAATTTACCATTAAACTTCCATATGATAATTAAATGGTTGAAGTTATCTTTATCTGGTATGACGGTTGAGGATGATTGTAGGAAATATGAATTCTGATCTTATGAGGTTTTATAAAAAACAATGAATAATGAATGAAAAATAAAATACCTAAAAAAAGAATAAGATCAGAAAATGAAGAGTAAAAGAGTGTAAATTATGGGATACTCTAAAGAATTTATCATTATTATGATGATTATCTTGGATGTTTTAGTTTCATTGAATTTCCATTATGTGAATTTCCATTCTGCGAATTACTATTCCACGAACTTCCATTCTAATAATTCATATGATATGAAACAATATAGATTTTCATAGAGAAATATATATTCTATTAAATAATGAAAATGAAAAAGAATTTGTACTCCACCTGAACTAAATAGAATCTTAATTGTTAAGATATGACTTAAACAACCAGTAGTCATGAATGATTACCTTACAATGATCAATCTAATCTTCCGTTTAGTGTACTCAACTATATCTATGGGTAATGGTTTTGTAAAAATATCATCAAATTTTTGTTCGATTATAATGAATTGATGAATAATATCCCTTTTTAGTGTGTGATCCCTATGAATGTGATGTCTAATATCAATGTTCTTTACACGAGAGTGATGTGTTGGGTTTTTACTTAGAGAAATTTCACTTTTGTTATCACACCTTATTTGATTTTTAGTAAAACTCATGCCAAATTCTGTGAGTGTGTGTTGTGTCCAAATCACTTGGGCCCAACATCTACTAGCTGCTACATATTCAGCATCAAAATTAAAAAGTGCTACAAAATGTTTTTTCATACCAGACCAGGAAACTAAGAAATATTTTAAGAAATGATAGGTTCCTGATGTACTTTTCCTATACATTTTTCAACCACCAATGTCTGCATCTGAAAAACATTTAAGTACCAAATCATTTCTAGAAGAATAATATAATCCCAAATATACTGTTCACATTAAATAAAAAATTGTTTTTCATAGATATTAAATGTGATTATTTTGTAATTTCATGGTATCTTTCACAAAATCACACCAACGACATTAAGTCAGATCGACCAGCAATTATGTAAAGGAAACATTTTATCATTACTCTATAAAATGATTGATCCACATGTTTACATATTTCCTCAATATCAAAAGTGTTCTATGTTCTGATAAGAGTACTTAAACTCTTTTAGTTTTCATACCCAATCTTCCTAAGAAGATCATTTATATACTTATTTTGTGATACATATGTTTCTTCTGGTGTTTTGTATAATTTTAAAACCAAGGAATAAAGTTAACACAACCATCATACTCAAATCAAACTCAAATTTCATAATATTCACAATGGAATCAATTAAGGATTGTTGATTTTATCCTATGATTATGTAATAAACATAAAATTTTATAACCAAATCATCTTTTTTTCATTCTTAAGGAAAATTAATGGACGAGTGGGTCATTTGACATAGTTATTTTGAAGCAAAAATCATGTAATTATGTCATACCATGCTCTATGATATTTTTAATGTCCGTATAATGCTTTTGTTAGTTTAAAAACATGATTAAGATATTTTGATTCTTTGAAACCAGGGGATGGTCTACATATAATTCCTCCTATTAATAAAAAATGAGTACATCACACTTCTCATCAATTTGATAATGTTTGAAATTAAATAATGCTGCAAAGGGAAAAACAATACTGATATATTACAGTCTTTCAACAAGATCATAAGTTTCATAATATTCTATTCCTTTATATTGGTCATAGCCTTTAGAAACTAATATTTCCTTATTCTTAACAATAATATCATTTTCATCCCATTTATTTCAAAACCCAATTTTACCCCATTAATAGATGTTTCCATAGGTCTTTCAACCAGGGACCAAACATGATTCCTTGAAATTGCATTGAGTTCTTCTTTAATGGCCTTTATCTGATCTTCATCACCCAAGGCTTCATCATGAGTCTTTGGTTAAAATTGGGAATTTAAAACTTTCTCATCAACAATACCAATGATATTGTTGTTGGGATGATTTTGAAGAAACAACTGACTTTGTTTTTATAAAACATTCTGGTCAACATAGGGTCAAAAATAATCTTGGGTAAAGGTCTCAAAAATATGTTGTTGAAAATTTTCTGTATGAGATGGATCTTCATACAATGATTGGTGATCAGTTCTAGAAAATATATCAAATATATGCTCAGGATGATTGAAAACATAAGGATCAGTTTCATTTAATTTTACCTATATTGTTTCTTCCACAGTACATCTATTTTTATTAAAGAATATATATTTTTATACTTATTAGAATTACCTATG
This sequence comes from Viscum album, assembly GCA_963277665.1. Lineage (NCBI taxonomy): Eukaryota > Viridiplantae > Streptophyta > Magnoliopsida > Santalales > Viscaceae > Viscum > Viscum album. The sequence goes on from OY728159.1 coordinate 35,002,653, forward strand.
AAAATATATTAATTGGATTTGGGTGAAAATTTATGTATGTTATCTTCAGTATTCAAGATGAATACTTTTCTGCCAAAATTATTGAAGTAAGAAACATTTGGTTCTAGACCAGTCAATAACCCATATGGTTTTTTGTTAAGAAAATTTCTTATTAGAACTCGATTTATAGTTTAAGAAGCTATATGATAGCTTCATCCCAAAAATGTTTTGCTATACAATACTCACCCAATATGGTTTTAGTCATCTCTTGAATAATAAAATTTCTACTTTTGGAAGAAGCATTTTTTTAAGGAGTTAATGGAGTAGAAAAGTTGTGAGTAATACAATTCATACTAAAAGAAGTTTCAAATATTTAATTTAAAATTCTCCACCATGATTCCTATGAATATTTTCCAATGGTATGTTTTTCTTATTTTTATATTGGTCTCTAATGTTGTTGATTTAATAAAAATATTCATATTTCATTGTAATAAAATAGACCCAATTAAATCTAGTGTAGTCATCAACTAAAAAAGAACATAGTATTCTACTCCAATAAATTCAATTTGTGTTTCACCATATAAGTCCATGTGCACCAATTGAAAGGAATTAGAAGTGAAAATTTCAATTATATATTTAAAGATATATTTGTCTTTCTTTCCATATTGACAAGGAACGTAGATTTTAAAGAATGAAACCAAAGGTATGGTATATCCATAACAAGACCTTTATTATAATGTTTACTAATATTTAATAAGTTACAATGTCATAGTCATCTATTACAAAGTCATAATTGTTCTTCAATTACACTAAGGAATTATTTATCATAACTTCTATGATCGTCTAGTTTTATAGAGTACACATTCTAATGCCGAATGGCAGAATGAATAAACACTTCTTTGTAATAGTGAACTACAAATTTATCATTTCTAAAATTCACAAGGTAACTTTAATCACATAATTGGATTATAATAATGAGGTTGTGATTAAGGCCTTTTTTTAAAATGAACATTTGAAATTATAGCTTCACCAAGAAAAATAATGTTACCTATAATGACAATTTATCATTCAGATTTATCTCAAATGGTATGATTTCCACCATTAGTCTTTAAAATCATTTTTAAATAGTCCTTGTTACCAGTCATGTGCCTAGAACATCCACAATACATGTACCAAATGTTATTGTTACATCCATCACTATGCTAAAAAATAAAGAGTTAGGTTTATAGAATCCAAACATGCTTTCATATCAAATTGATAGATAACAAAATCATGGGTATAAACAATTGTTTAGAAAGTATACTTTTTTAAAATGAATTGATTGAAATTTATTTAACGAATAGTTCTTCTCCCAATTCCCACAACTTTGACATTTAGTGAAAAAGGGAGCACATGAACAAACAAAATATTTGTTTTTAAAAGATTTTCATGAGAATAACATACTCTTTTATTGTTACCATGAAGTCGGATTTGAGAATAAATCTTATCAAAACATTCCTTACTAGAAGTAAAATTTGAAAAAAGTTTTTTCAGGGAAAATATTTCAAACATTAGCCTCATGACTAAATTCTTCTCCTCTAAGAAAATTGATTTATAGTTATTTTTATCCTCTAAATTATTTTCTTTTTTAAAATATGGATTTTAAGATCCTTATAACGTTTATCCATCTAAAAATTAAATTCGTCAAGTTTATTAAGAATATTTCTTAAAAGATCACTTTTCTTATCAATCTCTTTGGTAAGATCTGCAATTTCTTTTGTTAAAATATATTCCCTAGAATTTCCTTTTTCATGTTTGTTAGAGAATATAAAATATTTTATTTATAGAAGATTATAAAATCTAGAAACTTCCTTATAGGAGGGAGATTCATTATTATTGTTCTATAAAGAATTTTCTTCAACTGAATGACAAGCTTAATCAGTATAATTTCCTCTTAAATACATATTGTTTAACGATCCACTAGTTCGTACCTTCTCCATAAGACAATGATTTTGAAATGGAGCTCTGGCTATTAGACCAAAATTATTTTGTTCAGAATATTCATATTATAAAGAGTCGTCAGAAGACTCTCCGCCAATGGCACTCCTTGTTTCATCGACATTCAATAGTTTCTAGTTCTCTGATCTGTATAAATTATTCATGATCCTCTTTTAATTCTTGTCCTTCTTGTCTCTCTTTTAATGCAAGGGACAATCAGGTCTAATATGATAGGTTCTTCTATATTCATAACATGTCAATTCTTTATATTTTATTTCTTTTCCATCTTTCTTCTTGTATCAATATCAAATGTTCTTCTTCCCAAAAATCATGTTCATCCTTCAATAAATATTATCTAACACATTTTTTGAAGCTTCATTTTCAATTGATTTATATTTAATAACAACCTTCTTAGATTAAGATTTCCTAACTCTCTCAGGAGTCTTGGTTTTCATAGGATTTGAAGTTGTTTATAAAGAAATGTCCATTTCCATTATTATTTTTAATATTATCATTGTCTCCCTTCATTGTGGGTTCATAATTAAGAATAGTTCCAAATATATCATTACAAATAATTTGAGATACTTTCCTATTATCATTAATAGTTTTTATCAAAGATTCTCACTCAATAGGCATAATATCAATAATATTGTCTACAAGGGATTCGTCATTTAATCCATTTTTCTCCCATAGATTGTAAACTATTGAAAATAGTCATTAATTATTGCTGCTTGTTGAATAATGGTTCTCCAGAGGGTTATAGATATGCATGGTATTCTGCTCTATGCATAGCTCTTCTGGCTTCTATAACATTGGATGTACCAAAATGTGAAACATTATGTTACGTTGAGGTACAATAATCAATTTCACAGGAATAAATATAACTATATATAATAATGGTCATGGAACATAATAATGTATTGTGTACCTTGTTGTTTAGTTTATATTCATATATTTCTTGGTTGGTGAAGGTTTTGACTTCCTTGTCAGGAATTTTTTTATCCTTAGTAAGAATGAAAGAATTATCTACTACAGTATTAATATGAAATGTCTACATTTGATCTATCAAATAAAAATAATCATTATCATAAAAAGTAGGTAGCCTGGTAGGATTTATATTTTTAATTGAACCAAAACTCATTCCTTCTATTTTATAAGAATAAATACTCTTCCACAAAAACTTGTTAATAGAAATGATTTGTTAACAATGATAAATATCCTTTTACGCAAAACATAAGGAAGAAATGTTATGAATGAAAATTTTAGAACAATGAAATCTTGATCAGGAAAAAATATATGAAAATATAAGTATTTTAGAGACCTCCTATGACACCAATTTTTGGATCAAAATATGAATTTATTTACCCAATTACAAGATGTGGGTGAATTGTAAGTTTAAAAACATTTATATTTATCCATAAGGAAATCTGTGTTTAACAAAGTAAAACAAGGTAAATTCACAAGACCAATTTTAGTTCTACTAAACAATATTGCGAGTTTCCTGAAAAATGATTCTGGAAATGCATCTTAAGGAATTTTTAAAAAGAAAATATTCTACCATAAAGCAAATAGAATCTTGCTTATCTGAGTAAATATAAGTAAAATAATTTATTTGATTGTTATACTTTCTTTCGTTATCAATATTTAGTGTAAATATACATGAATCAAAACAAGTAAAAAGTATGAAATCATTTAACCCAAATAGTAGGCTATCCAACAACCTTAGATAAGGGTCCCTTGATTTATACATTCAAGAAAGTATGTATTACCCAAACCTAGACAATACCTTATTCTGATGATCAGAATCTTTCTTACTATCCTCGCAATCCATCGATTTAGAAGGATTTCAAAACCTTTTTTTCCAAACCCTTAATCCCACGATCCGCATGATCAGAGTCTCTACAAATAAATTCTGAACAAGTTTTTCACTCTTGACCAACTTGTTCACAAAATCCAAAAAATGAACTTAGAGTTATAAGACCCTCTCTCTCTAGAAATCACTTCTCATAATTAGATAAATTTATATTTTTTTTAACATTCACTATTTTAGTCAATCAAATGAAATATTATTTATAGAAAAAACTCCTCAACAATTAACTCCACTCCAACAGTCATATTATCTTTAAATTTCTGAGGGACCTGGAAATGTGTCAAACAGACAACTGTTAGTTTATAACAGATTGTATGACATCGTTTCATGTATAAGAAATGATGTTAAGTTTATGATTAATGATAAGTATAATAAAATTTTGAATACAATAATATTGGAATGATACATTAAACAACTATAACATTATCAAGAAAATGTATTGTTATTAAAATGAAAATAATATTTAAGAAAAACTGTATCAATATTTTTGGGTCTTGATATCATAATATCGGTATGACCTTTTTACTGGTATCAGTATCATGATAAATGGTATAATAGTTATGAAAACATTATCATAGATTTTCATGCAATAATAGTAATAAAAATTCGGTATCCAAGATTCACTGGTATCACATAATTGGTGTGACAAATTCTTAAGTAAAATGGTATGACAGAATCTTATTTAAAAAGGTATGATAAAATCTTACATAAATTGGTACGAAAAAATTGTTACGTAAAATAGAATGAAAAGTTTTTATGTAAAATGGAACATAATAAATGAACCATTTTTTAATGAAAAGGGTTTGTGATTTTGAAAACATAAAAATATAAGGAATGGAGTAGTCATAAAGAAACCTTATTGACTCAACCCACCGCCTAGAGGTAATGCCTAGGGAACTGTTCCTTGTATCGAAGCCTCCTCGCTTAAGGGGTCATGATGATGATCGAGTATTATAATCCAAGTGGTTATGAATTAATGTGTAATCTTGTATGGAAACAAGATGAACCACGGTCAATGAATATATCAGTATAGCTGAAACAAGAGGAAAAAAACCATTTCCATGTGATACATGTACAATTATTTTTTCTCCTGTAACTAGTGTTTTCACGTACCGAGTCAAAAGATAGGTTATTAAAGTCATGGTGTATGGATATGTTAGCCACCCTCACCAACACTGGTGTCCCTGGCCTGAAATATGAACTTGAAACACCTATCACTATTTCCCCAAACCAAACTCACAAACTCTTGGTCCTAATGTAGAACCGACTAGCTTTGATACCACTCTATCATGACCCATCCCTATTTGGCCCATTCCACTACTCCCCAAGACCACCTCCAATAATACAAGGGCTCATGACTAGAAATGAATAGGCATATTACTAACATGGGAGGCAATGCCTATTTAACTCTACACATGCCCACATCTCTATGAAAAAAAATTGCAAAATTTTAAAAAAACAACTAAGGAATAAAAAAAGCATGCATACAATTAGTCCCAAACAACAGATTACATCAGAATGTAATGTACGAAATCTAAATTGGGATAGATTTCAAGCCCTTCATGTAAAACAGTCTGAAAAATAAAAATTCCAACCTATATGCAAGAAATAAGTACTAGGACTACTCATCATAGTTGTTCTCGCACCTCATCTTATAGGGAAACTCACAATCCTCGGTCCAGTCCTGGACCACCCTAGACTCTATCAATAGGCCACTCGTATTCACAAGACACAACATGGGTGGGCAAAGCCCATGCAAGGGTGAGTATAGAAATACTCCGTAGAGGTCCCCAAAAACCAAAATGAAGAAACACAAAGTAAAGGTATCATTATATCTATACAATATATGTGTAATTAACATATAATAAGAGAAACATATCTAGATATTCATGTATCCCATGCCCTTTTTCCAGTGGTAAGTCGCAATGACCACATACCCATTTTAGAGATTCAGTTCGAAGATTCCATGAAGCACTCTATTGGGATCAATGATCTCTATCACTAAAAATAATTATTTAGATATTTTTTTCATGTCACGATCTTAAATTTTTACAAATTTTTTCCTACATTGAAACCATGTTATGTGTTATTCAATATTACCTTTGTACATACCTTTCTCTGTTATTAAGAGGAATGTTTTTAACTCTTTTTATTATGTGAGTTTTCAACAAATGAAATTTCAAATTTCAAAACCTTGACTATGTGTGCGAGATCAAATTGAATGAAAACAATTTATTTAATTTTGGGAAAATGTAACACCCTGAAATTCTAAAATAAGAAAATGTTATTCAAAAGAGTATTTCACACGAAACATCAATATTAAACAACCCATAAAATTTATATCCTTAAATATAATATGTTCGATAGCTTGTGGAACACGTAACTCTGAGCCTAAACAAATCATAATATAGTAAACCATTATAAGCTATACACTAAATTGGAGTTCCTTAATACTAATAAAAAATTATGTAATGTATTATTATCTACAGATTAGAATGTATAAGATTCATCTAAAATAAAAATAATTTTTTTCTAAAAAACAATATTTTTTATAAAATTTGTTTATTCATTCTTTGACCATATTATTTAAATTTAAACCATACCAATTATAGAAAAATAGGCTAAAATTTATTTTGTTATTTAGAATCTTCATTTAAAAATTATTGTGGGTTTAATCTTTTATATTTTCTAAAAATGGTTTTTTTCAATGAATAATGAAAATAATAATATTTATTGAAAAATTACATTCCATTTAAATAATTTTAAGGATTAATTGTTTTTCTTAAACTATTTTAAAGTAAAATTAGTTCAAAATTAATATTATTTAACTAATTCAGTTCATTTAAATCTTTTCTATACTAAACTATTATATTAAATCCTTTAATGTCTTTTATAATTATTTTTCTAAAATCGTCTTTTTCATCACGTCTACGGGTATAATTTTAGATTGGATTATATAAATTTTGTGATTTAAATTTGAAAAAATGTATTAAATATTTGAAATTAGAATAATTTATATTAAATTATAATGTCAACATAATTTTTTACCATATTTAATAGTGAAATCATTACAAATTAGTTACCATGGTTATGGTAAAAACTTGTTTAACTAAGGGTTAATATAAGAATGTAAGGGTTAAAAAGTACATAAATTGTATAAAAACCACCATTTAATATATATAATGAGACCTCATCACCTCAATAATTAGATAATGAAACATTTTTGGTTTTTGGTAGGATTAATATGTGATTGTAATTGGATATTTTAAAAAATTCCTCTTATGTTCTCCCCCACTTATGAAAGACCACCACATCTCTCCCACACTTCACATATACAATCCCATTTGGTTTGAAAAATAAATATCCAAATAAATTAATTAGCCTCCTATAGATATAACCAATTTCTCTTATTGGTCATAAATTAATCCTTAGAAGGATTTTGGCGCAAATATAAAGATGTTTATCTAAGAATAGTTAACCTTCAAAAAAATGATTTTTATTTTTTTATTACTCCACCTACTGAAACTATTATTCAATAATTATAATATAATAATATAATTATATTTCATATAATTATATTATATTATGTTACTTTTATGACCTATATCCATATCCTCTTCCATAAAATGGGAAAATATATTAATTGTGTGTTCAATAGGAAAATGTCTCACAAACAGATATAATTCATTTTCTATAAACACCTTCCAAGTATGGATATAATGATAAATTTAACAAATATATATGATATTTATGATAATATTATACTTATAGAATTTTTATATTATATATTCTTTCTTTGGATCAATTCCTTTTAAAATACGATAATGTCACACATGTGTACAGCGGACTGCGGCCTCACGAAGCGATGCGATTTCTTTTTAACATATGATTTAGATATAAGGAAATAATGATAAATATAGTGAGTATATGTGAAATATAATAAATGATATAACTTATTTAAAATTAATATAAAAATCACCTTATTACCCTTTTCCCAGTTAGGAAATGATAACATCACTCATGCATACATATGACCTATCGTATCCAAAAAGCGATGTGATCCATTTTCCATGTTAAAATATAAATAGTTATTTTAGAATTTTAAATAATGAAAAAATTATATTTATGACATTAATATAAATATTTAGATTATGGATCTATATCCTGTACACATGAACAAAAACATTCTTGAAAAAACAAGCATGAGAAAACACGACAATTAAATCATGAAATAATAAAAATAATGAATGATCGTTAAAAAAGAGTGATAATTTTTTATAAGATGATTTTATATTATATTATAAAAATTAATTTAGTTTTGAAATAAATTAATCATGCGAAAAAATCTATTATCCTTGAATTTAAATAATGCTAAAATAATAGAAATCAAGATATGAGGGGATTCGTCTCAATTTCCCTTTATTGGGGAATATTTTAATGTTATAAAACTAATTTATTATATATGGTGTATATTTTGAAACATTAAAATTTAATATCATTATAGCTTAATAAAAAAATTTATTTTATGTTTCAGTTTTATTTATTTCATCCAAAGATATTTTTACATAGAAGTTACGAAGTGGTAAATAATTTCATAACTCAATTTCTTTTCGTTAGGTTATATTACATCTTCATTGTATTTGATATTGTATGATAATGTGTGTAAAAACATCTGGTAAAATATTTTATATTTTATAATTATTTTATAATGATATTTTTTAATAAACTTGATTGACTTATTTGTTAATTCTCACATCAATGTTATTATCATTGTAAGGGTTTATTTTGAAATCTCATTTTTATCAATATTGTTTATGCTGGAATTCCCATTGTTAGAATTTTTTTGTCATTATATAATAAAAAGATATCATTTTATTCTATTATGGTAGTATTGATATTTTGTGATTGATAACTTTATCTTAATACAATTACTTTCTTGTGATTATTTTTCTTTAAAATTACATTTCTATTAAATATCTATATTAATTGTATCATGAATTAGATCATTTCCAAAAACATTACCCATATTTACCTATGGTATTTATTTTAAAAATTAAATTATTAATAGCATAAATGATGATAAATCCATATTCCTTACTCAATAATAATATCTGTTGATATAGTATATTATTCATAAATTAAATCAAATATTTGATATATAAGGAATGCTTCAGAAATGAAGTGATGGATAGAGCCCAAAATTATATATCCCCTTGATTCATCAACATGTCTAATTAGGCGAATCATTTATTAAATTTAAATGGGTTTATCCAATTGTTTAAATCATGATATCACATGGTCTTGATAGTATAGATATCATGATGTTTGATATCATGACTTCCAATACTAATCATTTCCTTTGTTGCTACCCTCTCCCAGATAGCTCAGATCTGGTGTCTACTTCCATTAATTTGTAATGATTAAAATAAATTAAATCCTAATGGAATGGTGAGTTTTTTTGTCTCGGTAAATCAGATACATACAATAGTATTGTATTATAAATGAATAAATTCATTACAAATATTTTTTTCTTTTCAGGATAACATTATTCCATCTAGTATATTTATACATATATTTCATAGTACGCTTCATGGATTCTTATGGAAGGCAAACATAATAAGGGTGATCTCAAATTCTCACTAAGGGTTATGTATTGTGAAGAAAACATTATCACAAAGAATAATAATTGTTGAATGGAAGATAACTGATCACACATAACATGTATTCAAAAAATCTGTGAAATAATTGAATGAAAATCATTATAAGGTAATAACTAGAAACAAATTCCATTCAAATAACTAGTAAAGGAAAATCCATAAAAAATATAGAAACTAAAAAACATAACATTTAATTAATTAATTGATAAATTGATGAAATAAAAGATATGTATACACAAAAAATCGTGGATAAATAATAACTGAATAAAAATAAAGGAAATTCTTATTTATTGTAATTCATGTCTACGGAATATGAAAACCTCTACATCCAACATATATCATTTGGAAAGTTTAAAAATAATGTTAGAAACTCATCTATTCTACTTGGTAAAAAAAATTCAATGGTTGTTCGTGGAATAATTTCATCTCATGGAAATATCGATGCATTAAGGGGCTTACATTAACCGATACCCAACCCATAGGGACATTCATAAATAATCCCCAACCAATGTATTTCTTGACCTATGAATTACTCATGTCAAATAATCAATATTCCTTATCAAATATTCCTATTTATTAAAGGTTACAAATTTATCATTATTTCCCCAAATAATCAAATTACATTTATAAGAAACACCATTTCAAAAATGTTATACAATTCATGAAATAATCATATCAATGAAAAATGATACTGATATTTATAAGATATTAAAAGTAACATGATATTGGGAAATTGAATATTTCAAGGGGACTAAAAGGAATGAAGGATTTAAATATCAATACTAAACTTGAACAAATAAATCATAAACCATCCAGGGGATGATTAAAGATAGTGTCAATACAAAATATTCCAATTGTATTAAAATAAATTGGTTATTGTTATTGATGAATGGAAACATTATAACAAAATATTTTTAAAACATTCTTAATGAAAATATCTTTTTGTTTTGAAAAACAGTTTCTCTGTATATCACTTTTGAAAATATTTTCATTAAAATTATCTTTTAAAAATTCCACAGTAAGCTTCGAATAAATGATGGTGGGTATAACTATACATGTCATTCAAGTTAAAAATAACATTTATTTTTCAAGGTAAAAGGTTAATAAAATTCCTTATTTAGAAAGTTAAATGAATATTTATTTAAAATAATAGTTAAAATAAAACTAATTAATTTAATAAATAATTTTCAAAAGGTTAAAAAACTGTAATAAAACAATGTTTTTATAATAAAACATGTTCTCCAACTAAAGAGAGAAGTGAATTCTTTTTTTCTTAAAAACATTTTCTAAATCATTGTATGTAACAAAGAGTGAAAAATGGTATTATCACTCGAAAAATGTTATGAATAACAATAGGAGTGGAAAATGAAAGGGATTATGAAGTAATGGTCATAGTATCCTCTAGATGAAATGAAATATCATTACATTTATTCTTAAGTAAAATAATATTTAAAAATTCCAAAGTGTATGATACCCCATTAAAATATTTTAATCATAGTTTCCAAAAAAGTAATAACATTAAATTAAATATATAATTTCATGAAAGTAATTATATTCATGATATAACCTCTTAATGGGTAGTATATGCACAATATAGAATAACATATGTTCAAAATAACAAATAAGTGTCAATGTAGTGTAAATTGAGACAAAATATATTAACATTTGTTTGATATGTCTCTTGTGTCTTCATATTCCGAATTAAAAAACACAATTTGACTAATTAGTTTCTTGAGAAATTATTTATATTAATAATAACATTTATTTCACTTATTACCATGTTTTATACAAGTATATATTTAATTATGTCTAGATCTTGTGTTTTGACCAAATACGTTTTATGTGTTAAAAAATACTTTTGAAGGTAAACTATAGCCAAATGGGAACATTATATAACATATCTAGAAAAATAATCTTGAAATAATTATAATATTTAATCAAAAATAATAATTTTAAAATGAATAATTAAATATAGTAATTAAAAATGATCCAATGTTACTATAACAGATATGGTAAGTCATACGTATATTTGAGTAACCTTCCCATTTTTTCCCTGATCAATGTAGAAAAAAGTTATCTAACACTATATTTGTACAAAATTGTCATTACAAAAAAAACATAATATTTAATCATGTATACTTATATATATAATTATTGTGATGAAAAAGGAATTGCATCATGTTGAAGAGGTGTTAATCCACACATCTGTTACTCATGTTTTTGACATTTTAGTGTGCGTGAAAGGGTAATAAAGAAAAAGATATATATTATATTTCCTGAAAGGTAATTATTTTATTAATATCATACATGTTTTTTTTCGCATATGTTTAATTAAAACCATCCTTTATACATTCTCTATATCAAGTTGTCAAATCACATCTCTTTTAGGAGGCGGTAGTCCACACTTCCAAAAATGATGTTATTATATTTACAAAAAATCAAAATTATATGTTTATGTGTTGTAAAATATTTAAATAAGAAAAAAGAAATAATAAGTATCATATATAGAATATATAAACAGTGATTTCAACATAATTCCCATCCTTGAATTGTGGTAAAGGAAAAATGAACAGCTTTGTTTTGTGAGGTGGTAGTTCTCAGTGCACATAAACGGTAAGTTCGTTACCCATGGGATTGAAGTATGTGTAAGTGTAATTATAAAACAAAACATAAAAAACATAATATTTTATTTTTAATATTTTTTTACATAATCATGGAATTATAATATTTTAATAGGTGATGAAAATGAAAAAATCTAAAGGGACTAAAGAAAGTTGTTACCTCTTCTTTCTGTAACATATTTGGTTTTTCACCAAACTACTTCCTTGGATATATTTATACCCAATTGAAGTATTATAAGATTAGGGTAAAAATTATAATTGGATATTCTGGTAGATATAGAATTTGAAAAAGTGTTTTGAGCGGTGTGAGGAAGCTGGAGTAGTGAAGTTTTTTTATAGTGGGGGAGAGGTAACATAATTGTACATTTTGGAAAAGGGAATTATACACAAGTTTTTTCCATTTAAAGTGGACCAAATAATTGTTAAATTAGATAAAAGGGAGTATATGGTCAAAATAATACAATAATATGGATTTGGACATGGTTACTGGTTATTTTGTCTCTTATGTTTAACATTTTGTCCCTTCTTAATCTAAATTTCACCTTAATCGTTGTAATTAATTTCAATCACATTCATTAATTTTTTTGGTAAAAAACTTTTTTAACCCTATTAAAAATTATAAAATGTTATTATAAAAAATATGGTGTCTATTTATCTAAATTTCAATCCCATATGTGGCAGAAATGATTTCAACATTAATCCTGTAGATGGGATGAAAATGCAGGTTTTTAACGTCAAAGTAATGAAAAGTTTTCTAGGTTTTTATATCCAATTTAATAGTGAAATTTATTGTATTGAGATATAATAAATTAATTAATAAAAAATTGATCTAATTAAAATTTAAAACAATTTTAAAATATTATTTATCCTTGTAAATAATTTTTTTGAAAAAACATTTTTGAATTAAAATTCAATTATTTTTCATTACACATTAAAAAAAGAAAAATCATATAAATATACCAAAATTACACCATATACTAAATTTTTTATGTTATAATTTTAAATATTGAGTTTTTTGGCATATAATATTTATAAAAGTTCTAAAAATGGGATTTAAAATAGGTTCTCCAATAAAATTTTCTATAAAGAGCATCTATAAAAATATATGTTTTTATGTATAATAATGGGTTTATCATACCTTATAACAATAGAATCTATTGGATGAATATCAAAAATTATTGATTGAATATATTATATATATATATATATATTTCATAATATCATTAATAAATTTTATTTAATTTAATTTATTAGTATAAAATCACTTCTTGAGCATTAAAATTATATTTTACAAAAATATTCCATTTATGTTCTATTGGTTCTTGTATTCATTTCCAATCAATTAGAAACTAATAAATTCATTTCATTTGTTTGTAAACCAAATATTTTTTTATGTTAGTCAATACTAATCATAACCCCAAATGATACATCTAGGTTATATCTTGTTATATTAAATAATAATATATTGTTGTGTTTGAAACTAGATCTTGTACATTACAAATGGTATTGAAGAAACTATTATTATATTCGACGTACACTAACTCAATATCAAAATCATTACATGATATATCATGGACTAATTTATTTAAAATATTAAATATATTTTAATAATCTGTATATTATATCTCTTACTTTCTTTGTGTTGCGTGCCACATACGCTATTGTATACATGGATTTTACGTTTGAATTTTGGGGCATTAAATTCTCCACACCTTAATTGATATGAATGCTCACAATTTAAAAATTATATTTGTAATATATTTTTATATTATCATTTTTGAAATACCACATTGAGATAAGGGTTTGTAAAAAAAACCCTATAAATGTGAGGATTAGAACTACAAAGGTCATAAGGAATAACATAAAACAATGACTTTATGTAGGATAACATTTGTGGAAGGTAGAGATACTTACATGGAGGAAAAGTATAAATATTTATAGGGAGTGGTTGTATTCATCAACAAAATAAATTTTAATGATCAATTGATATATAATAACTTCATACTTATAAATATATTATGGTTTATAAGACCGTAGCTTCACTAAAAATTAACGTATAAGGATAAACAATTTTATCATCACTTTTCTAATATTGAGAAATTCTATTACTGCCTGTGAATAAAATGTAATTTACTTAAATGATATGTTTTAATTTTATATGAACTATTCCATTTTTTAGTTATGATTTGATCAAATTAAAATTTATCCAATACTGCAAAAAAAATTATTCAACAATTTAACATTGATCCCTCATACACTAAAATAATCGTTAAATAGATCTTAAGGCCTATAAAAGAGTGTGAAGTCTAACTATTTTACTACAACTATTCTCTAAAGTTAATATTGTTCTGAAATTAATATCTGAACAATAAAATTTAAACTAATGGTTCACCATTAATATTTATTCATCAAATTTTTTAAATAAAAACAATAATATTTTAACAAGTTACATTGGTCTATGCATAGCGTAAACTCCTTATCGTCCTTTTGTCATTGGTTGAAGACTCATGAATGTTACAGAGTTTTATGGTTTTCACCTGACCTATAGTTTATCATTTTCTAACACCATATTAATATAATTTCAGAATTTAATATGATGTACATCCTTGAAATAAAATGAATAAATAAATATCTTCTTAACTATGTAATAAAAACCCAATACATAAATACTTCATCCATTTATTTCCACACAGGTCCCCCTTTGGTCTAGGGATTATCCATAATATCATTTATAATATTTATAAATTACAACACCTGATAATTAATCTAAAACACCATAATATTAACCTAGATCATTCATTTTAATTATTTATTCAAATCCTTCATAATGGTTTTTAAAGAAAAATTTAATTATCCTAAGAATATCCCATAGGAGTGTGAATCCAAGAGTCCAGTAAGGCCCTTTTTCATGTACCATGATACACTAAGTTTGGCATGACACGCCATGTTAGTGTTGTATAATTTATGTATAAATATTCCATAACCACGTCAAATTCTTATATTCAAACATGGATGTATTTTAAAAATACCCATATTATCTCTAACATACCAAAATTCTACGATGTTCTTATATACTTGTCTGAAAATTCCATCTTTTGGTTGTGTTATATAATATAAGTTTCCATAAATCTAGTACCCTAGTGTGATACTAAACTTCCCCTTATACAAACTGTATGGACCAAAACATAGATATCATAGAGACAGTGTCTACTACCATTACATTGGACAAATTTTAAGTAATCTAATCCTGAAGGATCGAAGATTTTATAAGTCTTTGTAAACCAGATACATACATGAGTCTTGTATTATAAGTGAGAAAACTAACTATAACATATATTTTTATTTCAAGGATAACATTATTCCATCTAGTATACCCCTACATGTCATTCATTAGTATGCTTCTGCGATTGTTATGGAAAAGAAACATAATATGGGTGAGATTAAATTCATTGTAGTTTTAATGTACAAAGAATGTAATAATGAATCAATAAGGTTAATAATTATGTCATGATAAATAATTGAACACACATACCATGTAATCAGCATAATCAAAAAGAAGTGAATAAAAAATATAGAAATATAATAACTGGAAACACATTCTATTCAAATAACTTGGTAATGAAAAATACACATTGAAAGGTAAGAAAATGAATCACATGTCATGTAATTAATGAACTGAGAATCAAATTAACTTATAGATATCTTGACGCAAAATCTATGAATAAATAATAAATAAATAAAAATGAATTAAATGCTTTATTATTAGAAATTAGGTTTAAGGAACATGAAAACCTATAATTTCAATACATATCTTCGAGATAGTTTAAAACTATGGGTAGAAATCTTCCTGTTATTATTAGAATCAACATAAATGTTTTTGAGGATAACTAATTTTATCTCATGATACGGTAAAAACATCAATGGGATTACATTAACTTGTCCCTAACCATATATAAATCATAAAATGATCCATAATTGATGTCTTTCATCTCCTAATCACTCATCATATCGAATGAACAATATGACTAATCAAATATCTACATTGTATAAAGTATATGAATTTATCAATATTTCCCCAAATAATCAAATAACAATAAAATTAAGCACCATATGAATAATGGTATTCTGTTTAGGAAATAATCGTATCGATTAAAAATTAAATGGATATTTAGGGGGAATTTAATTTCAAATGATAATAGGAAATTGTATATTTCAAGGGGACTAAAAGTAATAAAATAAATAAGTGTGAATACCATCCTTGGAAAAATAAATTATCAAACAGAAAAAGAAATATTATGAATTTTATCCATACAACATATCTCAAGTGGAGTAAAAAAATTGTGGTTGTTGTCTTTATTTAATAGAATTATTATAATAACATATTTTAAAAGCATTATTGGGGAAAATATCTGTTTTCATTGAAAATTAATTTCTTTGAAAATTAATTTTCCAAACATTTTCTTTAGAAATTATAGTTTTAATCGTTCAAAGGATACTTCAAGGAAATGATGATAGGTAAACATGTGTATGTTGTACGAGATAAAAAGAATATTCATTTTTCATGATAAAAGGTTTGAAAAATGGCTTGTTTGGAAAGTGATAAGAATATTACTTTCAAAACATTTGTAAAATAAAAAAATGACTAAATTAAATAATTTTTAAAATTTTAAAAAAATTGAATTAATTTTATTAAAAAATAAATTTAAAAACAAATATGTTCTCGGAATAAAAAGAGAAATGATGTCAATTTTTCATAATTATATTTTAAAAAACATTTTATCTACCAAAGAGTGGAGAAATGGTACTATTAACAGACAAATATTATGAATAACTATATAAAAGAAAAATTTATGGGATTATAGAAAAATGCTAATATTTTCCTTAAATTGAAATGAAATATCATAAAAATTGTTCTTTAGGGAAAAAATCTATAAACATTCCAAAGTGTCTCATACCACTTAGAAACATTTGAATCATAATATCCATGAATAGATAACATTACATGAACCATATTTTATCATAAGAATAAATAGATTCATGATAAAACATATTAATTTTTAGTATATACACCATATAAAATAAACATGGTGTATAACAATAATTAAGTCTTAATGGAATGTATATTGAGCCAAAAAACCCTAACCTTCCATCTGACTTGTCTTCTGTGCCTCAATATTCCTGAATAACAAAATTATTTTAATTTTTTAATTTCATGAGAATATTCTTCATTTATATAATAAAAATTATTTTACTTATTACCATGTAGTAAAAAAATTTCTAATCATTTTTTACATCGTGTGTTTTGACAAAAATTGATTTATGTCTCAAAAATAACATTTCTTATTCAACTATGACCAAAAGGGGTATTACATAACAAATCCAAAAAGTTAATTAATAAATAGTTTTTATATTTATAAAAAATTATACTTTTAAAACATACCATTTAATATGGTTATGAAAAATTAACCAATGTTACAGTCATGTGGATGATAAGTCGTACGTACACATTTGTAATGTACCCATTTTTCACTGATCATTATTGAAAGAAGATAAGTAACACTATATCCATTTCGAATTAAAACTATATAAAAAATACCATGTTATTAAATCGTATATACTTATATATATGATTCTTATTATGTAAAATGAATCTTTTTGTGTCGTGGAGGCGTTCTTCCACACGTCCACGACTGGCGTTATCACTTTTTACTATGTGAAAGGGTAAAAAAAAGATTTATATATTATTTCAAAATATATAATTATATCATGAATATAATATATATATTTTTATATCAAAATTTTTTAATTAAAACCATCCTTTATGGATTTTATGTATCTTGTTATCAAATCACATTGCTTTTAGGAGGCGCTAGTCCACACTTCCACAAACGACGTTATCATATTTACAAAAATTTGAAAGTATAAGGTTATATGTTGTAAAATAATAATAAAACTACATATATATAATAATGATCATAAATATACTATATAAATATCATTTACATCATAATTACCAACCATGAAAGGTGGTAAATGAAAAAAAATAACTTGGTTTCATGAGATTTTAGTTCTTCATACACATACACGATAAGTTCGTTACCAATTATATGATATTGTGTGTATGTTTTGGTCTAAACATTTATATAAAAAAAATTATATTGAGAATAATTTATTATTTATATAATCATGTAATAAGAATATTCGAGGGGTGAAGAAAGGGAATTCAAGTAATGAAAATGGGTAAAGATGTTACCTCTTCATAGGGAAACTCTTTTTGGTTGGATCAAAGGGATTCACTGGATGCATTTATTCCAAAGTTGCGGATTATAATATTAGTTTAGTTATGTCTATAGGATATTTTCTAAATATTTTTTTATAAAAAGTGTCTTGATATGTGTGAGTAAGTGGAAAGATAAGAGGAATTTTTTAGTGTATGAGGAGTGGCAGTCCTATCACTACTATCATATTGGGCATTGAAGCCCCCTGACACGGGCGACGGCCTTTGGGGGTCGCTGTAGGTACCCAATAGCAACCTCCAATGGAGGTCACTGCCCTTTGTAAAAAAAACATAGGGCTTCGGCGCCCCCCCCCCCCACCGTCGCCCTCGACCTACCCCCCCCCCCCCCTTCGTTGTCCCCCCCCCCCCCCACGCATCTGCCCTGCACCCCCTCCCGCTTGCCCTGCCTCGCCACGTGCCCCGCCGCCCTCCATCGTTCGCCGTCGTTGTTGCCCTTATTGGCCTCCACACTCTGCGCGCCCTCCACCCTCCACCTTCCCGCTTCGGCCGCCCTCCGCCCTCCAGCTGCCCTCCGTCGTCCCTCTTCCCTCTGGCCTCCGGCCACCGCCCCCTCTGTCTCCTACCCCTCTGACCTCCGGCCTCCACCCTCGGTCCTCCACCCCCTCTCCCCCCCCCCCAACCCTGTACAGTCCCCGCACCCCAGACACCCCTCCCCACACCCCGGACAGCCCCCCCTCACCCCAAACACCCCCCCCCCCCCCCCCGCACCCCGGACACCCCTCCCCGCAACCCGGATAGCCCCCCGGACAACCCCTCCTGATGCCCGTCCCTCGTCCCCTCACCACATCCTCTCATCCAGATTCCTGCCGCTGTCATCGCCCCTCCCCTCCCTCGCCGCACCGCCTTTGGAACCAGCTCCACTTCGTTGCCTCTCCTCTCCCTCGCAGCACAGCCTTTGGCTCCCCTTATTTCCAATTTTTTAGTGATATCAGGTATGACATGGGCTTTCACTTATATTATTGTTTTATCAATGGTTCATAAACAAATGATTGGTATTTATTTTAAATATAGTTCATTTGAAAAATTCAAATGTAATAAGTATTGTGTAAATGTTTGTTATACAGATATTATTATGGATAAGAGTTGGATTGATATTTCAAATTGAATGTCTAGAGAATATTTCAATGGCATTATGCAGTTTATTGACTTCACCAGAGGATTTGAAAGTGAATATATTAGTTTTTCATGTAGAAAATTTGATAACAGATATCAATTCACACAAGATAGTGTGAGGGAGCACCTATTCATTAATGGATTTTTGAAAAATTATAAGAGTTGGAATCATCATGGAGAAGAATATGCTCGTTTTCAAAATACGAATGCAGCTCAGATGGATGTTGATGCAAGGATGAATGATCCAATGCATGAAATGCTTACTGAAATGGTACGTGGGTTTTATCCTGAAGGTATTAACATCTACAATCTTATGACCGATGAGATAAATCATCGCTCTGGTGCAGATCATGATTTGAGGAGGTTTTATGAATCACTTGATGATGTGAAAACAGAATTATATCCTGGATGTACTTCTTACAATAAACTTATATTTATCATGAAGTTGTTGCATTTGATGAATTTGAATAATTGGCCAGACACATCATTCGACATGATTTTGGTGTTCTTGAAAAAATTTCTTCTTGTCGACGCTATGATTTCCGAGTCATATTACTATGCTCATAAGTTGACAAAGAACCTAGGTTTTACATATGAGACCATAGATGCATGTGAAAACAACTGTATGTTGTTTATAAAGGAAACTGCCCATTTGGATATTTGTACGGTTTGTGGTTCTTCCAGGTGGAAATAGAATAGGGTAAATAAGACTCATCAATGTCAGTTTGCGATACAGGGGAAACTGATTACTGTAAACCAAATGAGTTACTTTCCCCTTAAACCAAGGTTGAAAAGATTTTTTATGTCATCTAAAGTTTCTAATTTAATGAGATGGAATTCAAAAAGAGTTCATGAAAGTTATATGTTAACCCTCCCAGAAGACTCTCATGCATGGAAGGATTTTGATAAGATACATCCCGACATTGCTAAAGATGTTCATAATGTCTGATAGGGATTGGCAGCAGATGGTTTCAATCCATTCAAGTCTATGGTTGGTGTAACTCATAGCACATGGCTCGTGGTGTTGGTTTCATATAATCTTCCTTCATGTCATTGTATGAAGAAAAATTTTATATTACTGTCCACTCTTATTGATAGAGCTAAATGTTTGGGGGATAAGATTGATGTTTACCTTCAGACATTTATTGATGAGTTGAATGAATTTTGGGGCGATGGTGTGATGATTTATGACTACAAAACTAATGAAATGTTCAAACTACATGCTGCTTTATTGTGGACAATCAATGACTTCCCAGCTTATGTAAATTTATCAGGCTGGAGTATGAAAGGGGAATTTTCATGCCCGTGTTGCAATAAAAGTAAAAAATTTGTTTGGATTAAACATTCCAAAAAAATGGGCATACAAGTGTCACATGTGTGTTATTCCTCCTCAGCACAGGTTCAGAAAGGATAGAGTGGCATTTGATGGTTCTAGAGAGTTCAGCCCAGCACCAATGATCATGACAACAGTCGAAATGTTATCTTAGATTGATAAAGAAAACATTTGCACTGTATATGAAATTCAGGATTTGGTGGCTCCTCCAGTACGTAATATTCGTGTTGTGGGTAGGCAGTGTAGTCACAATTGGAAAAAGAAAATTATTTTTTCTAGTCTTCTGTATTGGAAAACTAACATGCTGAGGCATAATTTGGATGTCATGCACATTGAAAAAAAATGTTTGTGATAACATATTGTGGACCAATTTAGGTGTCAGTGGAAAATCAAAGGACCATGTTAATGCACACCGTGATTTTGAAGAAATGGGTATAAGGAAACAGTTTCATTTACAGTTAGCTAAGGGAACAAATTATTTATGCATGCTGCTTAGTATACAATGACTATAATAGAGAAATAGACATTTATTTCCATTTTGAAGATGGTCAAGGTGCCTAATGGTTACTCTTCTAATATTTCAAAGAGTGTGAATCTGACGAGAAAGACATTGCAAGGGTTGAAAAGTCATGACAATCACATACTACTTCAGCAGTTGATTCCAATCACAATTTGTGACTGTTTATCCCCCAATGTTGTTCAGCCGTTGATTGAGATGAGTAATTTTTTAGACACCATTGTTTAAGAAATCAACGAATGAGTTATTTAAAATGTTTGCAGGACTGAATTGTACTTATGCTTTGTCACTTTGAGAACCCCCCCCCTCATATTTTGATCTTATGGTCCACTTGACAGTGCACCTAACTGATGAATTAATGGCTGATGGTCCAGTGCAAGTCAGGTGGATATATCCTATTGAACGGTGTTTGAGTACATCGAGAGTATTTGTACGCAAAAGATCTCATCTAGAGGCATCAATATCCAATGGTTATTTGATGGATGAGTGTACTAATTTTTGTGCAGAATATCTTATGGATGTTGAAACAAAATTAGATAAGACTTCTTAGATTCATGATGGTCCAGTTGGAGAAGGAACCACATTTGATTTGGACAACATCGAGTGGATACAAGAACATCGATATATCTTGATCAATACTCCATTAGTTTCACCATTAATGTAGTAAGTATCTTATAAATGTGCTTGTATAACTTTTACATGTTTTTTTTGCATAAGTTGATCATTTAAACATCGCGTTATCATTTGTAGGAAACACATTAATCTGATAAAAGAAGAGATGTATCATGCGACTCATTTGCAAATTCCACAATATAATTATGCATCATTTCATGATTGGTTCAAGGATTATGAATGTATAAATTTATTTTCATTATGAGTGAAGTATTATACTAATATCTCTCTGAATATATAAATATTGAATTTATAAAATTATGTAGGTTCATAAGCTGAGGGAGTTAGGGGACCCCATGCTAACTGAAATATTTACCCAACTGGCTGATGGTCCATCTATAATGGCTCTTCGTTATAAAGCTATTGATCCTAATGGTTTCCGATTTCGCATTAAAGATGTTGACGACAAATGATCAACACAAAACAGTGGCATCGATTGTCCATTTTTCGATTCTGGTTATTACTATGGTCAATTGATGGACATCATTGAAGTTGTACACACACACGGTTTGAAGTACATATTATTAAAGTGTAATTGGGTTGATCCAGTGCTTGGATGTAAAGTCGATCAATATCAGTTATCATTGGTTAATTTTAACTATATTTTATACAGAAATAATGAACGAGTTGAGAATGAACCATTCATTTTGACATCACAAGAGGAACAAGTATTCTTCGTTACTTTGCCTTCGGATCCATGTTGTCAAGTTGTTGTCAAAATGTCTTGGCGAGGAGTGTTTTTATTTGAAGAAGATGAACCCGAGACTATTCCGTTTGTTTACCAACAGCTTGATCAACATACCTTAGTTCAACATGGAGAAGATATATATTGGTTCAGAGTTTCTGTTGAAGGAGAAACGGTCGATTTCATGCTTAATTAAATGTATAATTGTATTCCCGCTATTCAGTATTGAATGTCCTACGATATCAAAAATTTTCTAAACCATTTTATAAATCCTTGTAAGTATTAATCATCACCTTTGGAAGTTTATTCAGTTATAAATATTTAGGGTGATTTTACTCTTGGTGTATTGATGTTATTATCGGTGTATCTTCCCTTTGATGTATTCTTCATCTGGTTCATGTGATGCTTTAATTTTTATTAATTCTATATGAAATTTGGCTATTCATTGACTGGTTTTGTACATAATTTGTATATATGTTTTGTTAACTTTCTGATTTTTTTAAAATTCATTCACAACAAATTATTCAATCCATTCTTTGTTTGGTTAATAATTTTACAAGTGTGATTTTTTTAAGAACAATCCAATTTATCTTTTAGAGACTTTCGAATGTCCCGTTACTAATGTTTTCTATGACTACAGGCATGTCAGGGGAAGAGGCAGCAGATCCACATCATCCATCTGAGGCATCTATGACTCAGGGTGAAGATATGTTTGAATGACATTGTCTCTATTTTTTATGTAATTGATAAAAATATATATATATATATAACATATGTCATATTATATATAAAATTTCAACAGGATCATACTCGATTGTCTCTTCCTCTCACAAGAGAGGCCCTGGTCATGGCATTTTATCATGGAATTCCGACATGACGACTGATGTTTCATTTGATGAGGTATTTCATCATGTGGGACTGAATTCCCCTACATTTATTCATTAGCTGGGTCATATCATACGTCACCGACATGGATTTCAATTGACCTCGCGTGACTGGGATTCTATCCCTCAAGACACATTAGATCGTCTTTGGAGGGAGGTTCAGGTAAGAATACTATTTTACATTATTCTCTATGTATAAAAAATACTAATATGTGTGATTTTTTTCTTTATATCAAAATTTGAAAGAATTCCCCGAAGAGTTTCGGCCCGTGTGTATGTGAAAATGCCTTAAGATTTGGAAATAATATAAAGGCAAAGTGAATAGGGACCACTGGGTACCAAATGTGGGTGCCCTAGACATTCTGGAAAAAGTCTCGATAGGTATTCTCCCGGCTCAGTGGCGTGACTTGGTTGAATATTGGTCTACTGAGGGTGTTGCAGTTTGTATCTTTATTTTGGTGTATATATATTTTCAAGAATGTGTCATTTTCTGGAAATTTGAATGAATTGAATGTAGGAGGTGTCATCACGCCATTATGAGAATCGAGCGTTGCAGGGACCGCCTCACGGTCTCGGGACTCGTCACGTGTCTCAGATCCGACATGAGGTACTTATTATTCACTTTCTCATTTATTAATTAATTTGGATTTGTGTTTATATTCTATTCATATACAGTTGCGGGATCAAGGTGCAGCGACTGATAAAATGTCGGTCTGGATGAGGGCTCGTGATCGCAATGTTCCAGAGGATGCAACATTAATAGTAGGTGGTTGTACATACTAATATTTACATAAATCTGTATATTAACATATATATGTATATGTATTAAAATATTTCACAGGCTCAATTTGAATTTGAGTTAGAAAATCTACCATAGGACCAGCGACAGCTTCCCATGCGAAGGGATGAGATCATTCATCGCATTATTGGTCAGGACGGGCATGGATATAGTTTGACCTATAGAACAGGGATTCCTCGTTCTATAGTGTCACACGCTGAGGTTGTCTGTCCTGCTGTTTCTCAGAGGACACAGCAGTTGTTAGATTTCAAGGCATGGATTCACACTTCCGACGAGGAAAATGCGCAATTGACTGTTGAGGTTAGGGCACCGCGATAATATGTGCGTCCAGGTGATGGTGCAGGGGATCATATGACACATGTTTATACTGTATTAATTTATTTATTTTAAATTATTTTTGCTATGAAAATATTCATAATGGTTATTTGTTGTAGTCCCCTAACCCACAGGATGGAGGTAGCAGTGATGACCATGCGTGATGCATTATATTCACGAGGTGTGTTTTTGTTTTTACTGGTGGGGTTTTTATTGATATATTAGTTGGGTTTCTAGTGATATTTTTTATGATTTGGGGGTATCATGTTGGTCTGACGCAATTTTTGTATTATGAAATGTGATAATACATTTGAAGTTATTTTATAAATGAAGTACATTGGAGCCTTTGTTGCCAAGGTGTAGGGTTTAGTATTGGGTCGTTTCCTTTAAAATGATATATCCTTCTAAATTTTATTTTAAATTGAGTATACTGTGACTATTTAACAAAGTATTGTTATCGAAAACTAGTGTGGAATCTGATTGATCCTATTTAGATCATACCATACACCCCCACCCCGAACACCCCCCCCCCCACACACACACACCGGACAACACCCCCACACCCGTACAGCCCCCCCGGACAGCTCCCGCCCCAGATAGCCCCCCCCCCCTCACCCCCGTAGAGCCCACCCTGCACCCCTCCCCCCTACACCCACGGACATCCCCCCACCCCCGTACAGCCCCCCCCCCCACCCCGGGCAACCCCCCACACCCTCGTACAGCCCACCCGCACCCCCAGACAGCCCCCCCCCCCCCTCGCACCCCCGGAGAGCCCCCCCTCCCCCACCACAGACAACACCCCCACCCCCGTACATCCCCCCTACCCCGGACAGCCTCCCCACACACCTGTACATCCCCCCCCCCTGCACCCCCCGGACAGCCCCCCCAAACCCCCGGACAATCCCCCCCACCCCGGACAGCCCCCCCACACCCCCGTACAACCCACCATGCACCCCCGGACAGCCCCCCCAACCCCGGACAGCACCCACCCCCACCCCGGACAGCCCCCCCCCCCCCCCCCCCCGGAGAGCCACCCCCACCCCCGTACAACACCCCCCCCCCCCACCCCGGACAGCCCCCCCCCCCCCCCCCCGCACCCCTGTACACCCCCCCCCCACCCCGGATAGCCTCCCCGCAGCCCCGTACAACCCCCCCCCCCACCTCGCACCCCCCTGAACATCCCCAACCACCCCGGACAGCACCCCCCACCCCCGTACACCCCCCCCCCCCTCCCATCTGCACCCCCCGGATAGCCTCACCCACCTCGGACATCACCCCCCACCCCCAGACAGCCCCCCCCCACCTCGGACAGCCCCCCACCCCCGCACATCCCACGCCGCAACCCCATACAGCCCACCTGCACCCCCCCCCCCCCCGGGTGGTCAAATCCACCCGAACGACCTCAAAATGCCACGAAATCACTCAACAACAAACCATGGAGTGAATTGTAAAATGGTCGGACAGACGGAATGTCAATCGGAGGTTCCGTTTGACCACGGTGACTGGAAACACGTTTCCGGAGTCAAAAAACACCAACACGGCATGTCACGGTCGAACTCAAAAAAAACATGCTACGAATGACCAGAAACCGCACTAGAATTATATTAATGTTATTCATGGGATGTAGGAGTAGACGGCACGTCCATCGGACGTGCGGTGCGCGCGGTACGACTTAATGTGTCATTTTCAGCAGTTCGGCATGCTCAAAAAGGGCACGCTGGGTGGTCAAAACCACCTGAACGACCTCGGAATGCCACGAAATTAGATGACAACCACCGAGGAGTGAATTTTGAAATGTTCCGATAGACTAAATGTCAATAGAAGGTGTCGTTTACCACGGTGATGGGAAACGCGTTTCCGGAGTCATAAAACACCAAAACGATGTGTCACGGTCAAATTCAGAGCAAATGTGCACTGAATGACCTGAAACCACACGATAACAATAGGAATATTCTTTGTGAGATGTAGGAGGAGATGGCACGACAATCGGACGTGCGGTGCGCATGGGATGACTGAATGTGTCATTTTCCGCAGTTTGGCGCACTCTAAAAGGGCGCACTGGGTGTCAAAACCACCCAAATGACCTCAAAATGCCAAAAAAATTTAGACGACAACAACCACGGAGTGATTTTGAAATGGTCGGATAGATGGCACTTCAATCAGAGGTGTTTTTTGACCGCGATGACCGGAAATGTGTTTTCGGAGTCATAAAACACCAAAACGACGTGTCACGGTCGAATTCAGATAAAACTTGTTCTGAATGACCTGAAACCGCACGAGAATGATAGGAATATTATACATGAGATGCATGGGGACACGGAACGTCTATCGGACGTGTGGTGCACGCGGTACAATCGAATGTGTCATTTTTAGCAGTTCGTCGCCCTCTAAAAGGGCGCACTTGGTGGTCAAAACCACCCAAATGACCTCGAAATGCCACGAAATCTGACGACAACAACCGCGGAGTAAATTTTGAAATGTTTGGATAGACGTCACATCAATCAGAAGTTCCGTTTGACCGTGGTGACCAGAAACACGTTTCGGGAGTCACAAAACACCAAAACAGCGTTTCATGGTCGAATTCAGAGAAAAAGTGCTCTGAATGACCTGAAACAGCATGATAACGATAGAAATATTATGCCTGAGATTCAGGAGGAGACGGAATGTCCAACGGATGTGCGATGCATGCGATACGACTGAATGTGTTGTTTTCAGCAGTTCGGTGAATTCTAAAAGGGCGCGTTGGGTGGTCAAAACCACCGGAACGACATCAGAATGCCACAAAACCCGATGAAAACAGCCGCGGAGTTATTTGTAAAATATTCGGACAAACGACATGTCAATCGGAGGTGTCGTTTGACCGCGGTGCCTGAAAACGTGTTTCTAGAGTCATAAAACACCAAAACGGCTTGTCACAGTCGAATTCAGAGCAAATGAGTTCCGAATGACCCAAAACTGCACGAGAACAATATAAATAATATTTCTGAGATGTAGGTGGAGACGACACATTAATCGGACGTGCGGTGTAGGCGGTATGACTGAATGTGTCATTTTCAGCAGTTCGACGTGATCTAAAGGGGTGTGATGGGTGGTCAAAACCACCCGAATGACCATGGAATGCCGAGAAATCATTTGACAACAACCGTAGAGTGAATTGTGAAATGGTCGTACATACGGAATGTCCATCAGAGGTGTCGTTTGACCGCGGTGATCAGAAACGTGTTTCCGTAGTCAAAAAACACCAAAACGGTGTGTCACGGTCGAATTTAGAGCAAACGTGCTCCGAATGACCTAAAACCACACGAGAATGATAGAAATATTATGCGTGAGATGCAGTAGGATACGGCACATCCATCATACATGTGGTGTGCGCGGTACGAGTAAATGTGTCGTTTTTAGCAGTTCAGCGCGCTCTAAAAGGGCGCGCTGGGCGGTCAAAACCACCTGAACGACCACAGAATGCCACGAAATCACACGACAACAACGGCAGTGTGAATTTTTAAATGGTCAGATAGACGACACATCAATCGGAGGTTCCGTTTGACTGCGGTGACAGGAAAATCATTTCCGGAGTCATAGAACACCAAAACAGTGTGTCACATTTGAATTCAGAGCAAACATGCTCCGAATGACCTGAAACCGCACAAGAAAGATAGAAATATTATACATGAGATGCAGGAGAAGACAGAACATCCATCAGATATGTGTTTCGTGCGGTACGACCGAATGTGTCATTTTCAGCAGTTCGGCGCGATCTAAAAGGGAGCGCTGGGTGGTCAAAACCACCCGAACGACCTTGGAATGCAACGAAATCAGACGAAAACAACCGAAGAGTGAATTGTAAATTGGTCGGATAGACGACACGTCAATCAGTGGTTCTGTTTGACCGCGGTGATAGGAAACGCATTTCCGGAGTCATAAAACACCAAAATGGAATGTCTCAGTCGAATTCAGAGCAAATGTGCTCCAAATGACCTCAATCTACCTGATAAAGATGGTAATATTATCCATGAGATGCCGGAGGAGACGGCACGTCCATCGGACGTGCAGTGCTCTCTGTATGACCGAATGTGTCGTTTTCAGCAGTTCAGCGTGCTCTAAAAGGGAGCGCTGGGTGGTCAAAACCACCCAAACAACCTCTGAATGCAACGAAATCAGATGAAAACAGCCACAGAGTGAATTGTGAAATGGTCAGATAGACGGCACATCAATCATAGGTTCTGTTTGATGGCGGTGACCGGAAACACGTTTCAAGAGTCATAAAACACCAAAACGGCGTGTCACAATCGAATTCAGAGCAAACCTGCTCCGAATGACATGAAACCGCACGAGAATGATAGTAATATTATGCGTGAGATGCAGGAGGAGACGACACGTCCATCAGACATGCGGTGCGCGTGGTACGACAGAATGTGTCATTTTCCGCAGTTCTCCACGTTCTAAAAGGGCACACTGGGTGGTTAAAACCACCCGAACGACCTCAGAATGCAACAAAATCAGACAACCACAACCGTGGAGTGATTTGTGAAATTACCGGACAAACGGACCATCAATCGGAGGTTCTATTTGACCTTGGTGATAGGAAACACATTTCTGGAGTCATAAAACACCAAAACGGCGTGTCACAGTCGAATTCAGAGAAAACGTGCTCCGAATGACCTGAAACTGCACAAGAATAATAAGAATATTATGCATGAGATGCAGGAGGAGACGACACATCCATCTTACATGCAGTGCACGTTGTATGACTGAATGTGTCATTTTCATTAGGTCGGCGCGCTCTAAATGGGCGCGCAGGGTCGTCAAAACCAACCGAACGACCTTGGAATGCCACAAAATCAGACAACAACAACAACCGCGGAGTGAATTGTGAATGGTTGGATTGACGGAAAACAAATAAGAGGTGTTGTTTGACTATGGTGACTGAAAACGTGTTTCTGAAGTCATAAAACACCAAAATAGCATGTCACAGTCGAATTCAGTGCAAACAAGCAGCGAATGACCTGAAACCACACACGAATGATAGAAATATTATGCGTGAGATGTAAGAGGAGACGGTACGTCCATCGGATGTGCGGTGCACGTGGTACGACCGAATGTGTCATTTTTAGCAGTTCGACAAGCTCTAAAAGGGTGCGCTGGGTGGTCAAAACCACCCGAATGACCTCGGAATGCCACGAAATCAGACGACATCAACCGAGGAGTGAATTGAAAATTGGTCGGATAGACAGAACATCAATCGAAGGTTCTGTTTGACCGCGGTGACAGGAAACCCATTTCCAGAGTCATAAAACACCAAAACGGCATGTCACGGTCGAATTTAGAGAAAATGTTCTCCGAATAACGTGAAACCTCAAGAGAACAATAGGAATATTATGCTTGAGATGAAGGAGGAGACGGCCCGTCCATCGGACGTGTGGTGCGCGTGGTACGACCAAATGTGTCATTTTTAGTAGTTCGCTGTGATCTAAAAGGGCACGTTGGGTGGTCAAAACCACCCCAATGACCTCGGAATGCCAAAAAATCATACGACAACAACCACAGAGTAATTGCGAAATGGTCGGACAGACGGTACGTCAATTAGAGGTTCTGTTTGACCGCGGTGACTGGAAATGCGTTTCCAGAGTCATAAAACACCAAAACGGCGTGTCCCGGTCGAATTCAGATCCACCATGCTCCGAATGACCTGAAACCGCACGATAACGATATGAATATTATTTGTGAGATATAGGAGGAGACAGAACGTTAATCGGACATGCGGTGTGCGCAGAACGACCAAATGTGTAGTTTTCAGTAGTTCGACGCAGTCTAAAAGGGCGCACTGGGTGGTCAAAACCACCCGAACGACCATAGAATGCCACGAAAGTAGACGAAAACAACTGCGTAATGAATTGTAATATGTTCAGAAAGACAACACATCAATCAGAGGTTCCGTTTGACCACGGTGACTAAAACTGCATTTCCGGAGTCATAAAACACCAAAACGGCGTGTCATGGTTGAATTCAGAGAAAACGTGCTCCAAATGACCTGAAACCGCATGATAATGATAGGAATATTATGTGTGAGATGTAGGATTAGACGGAAAGTTCATAGTATGTGTGGTGCACACGGTACGACCGAATGTGTCGTTTTCAGCAGTTCAGCGCAATCTAAAAAGGCACGCTGGGTGGTCAAAACCACCCGAACGACCTCGGAATTCCACGAAATCAGACAACAACAACCACAGAGTGAATTGTAAAATGGTGAGATAGACAGAACATCAATCGAAGGTTCCGTTTGACCGCAGGGGCTGGAAACGCGTTTTCGGAGTAATAAAACACCAAAACGGCGTGTCACGGTCGAATTCTGAGCAAACATGCTTCGAATGACCTGAAACATCACGACAATTATAGGAATATTTTTTTTGAGATACAAGAGGAGACGTTATGCCAATCAGATGTGTGGTGTGCGCGGTACGACTGAATGTGTCATTTTCAACAGTTTGGCGCGATCTAAAAGGGCGGGATGGGTGGTCAAAACCACCCGAACGACCTTAGAATGCCACAAAATCAGACAACAACAACCGTGGAGTGAATTGTGAAATTTTCGGATAAGTGACATGTCAATCAGAGGTGTTGTTTGACTGCGGTGACCAGAAACACGTTTTTGGAGTCATAAAACACCAAAACAGTGTGTCACGATCGAATTTAGAGAAAATGTGCCCCGAATGACCTGAAACCGCACGAGAACGATATGAATATTATTCGTCAGATTCAGGAGGAGACGACACATCAATCAGACGTGTGGTGTGCGCGGTACGACCGAATGTGTCGTTTTCAGCAGTTCGGCGGGCTCTAATAGGGCAAACTGGGTGGTCAAAACCACCTGAACGACCTCGGAATGCCACAAAAGAAGACGACAACAACCGCCGAGTGAATTGTGGAATGTTCGGACCGACGGTACATCAATCAGAGGTGTCGTTTTACCGCGGTGACAGGAAACGCGTTTCTGGAATCATAAAACAAAAAAACAGCGTGTCACTGTCAAATTCAGAGAAAACGTGCTCAGAATGACCTGAAACCGAACGAGAACGATATGAATATTATGCGTGAGATGCAAGTCCAGACGACACGTCCATCGGACATGCGGTGTGGGCGGTACGATCGAATGAGTCATTCTCAGCAGTTCGGCGCACTCTAAAAGTGCGCGCTGGGTGGTCAAAACCACTTGAACGACCTCAGAATGCCACGAAATCAAACAAAATCAACCGCGAGTGAATTGTGGAAAGGTCGGATAGAAGGAATGTCAATCGGAGGTGTCGTTTGACTGCGGTGACAGGATACACATTTCTGGAGTCATAAAACACCAAAACAGTGTGTCACGGTCGATTTCAGAGAAAACGTGCTCCGAAAGACCTGAAACTGCATGAGAACGATAGGAAAATTATGTGTGAGATACAGGAGGACACGTCACGTCAATCGGACATGCAGTGTGCGTGGTACGACTGAATGTGTCGTTTTCAGTACTTCGGTGCGCTCTAAAAGGGCGCGTTGTGTGGTCAAAATCACCCGAACGACTTTGGAATCCCATGAAATCAGACAACGACAACCGTGGACTGAATTGTAAAATGGTCGAACAGACGACACATTAATCGGAGGTGTTGTTTGACCGCGGTGACTGGAAATGCATTTCTAGAGTCATAAAACACCAAAATGGCGTGTCATGGTCGAATTCAGAGCAAACTTGCTCGAATGACCTGAAACCACACAAGAATGATAGTAATATTATGCGTGAGATGCAGGAGGAGACGACACGTCCATCGGACGTGCGGTGCATGCGGTATGACCAAATGTGTCGTTTTCAGCAGTTTGACGCGATCTAAACGGGTGCGTTGGGTGGTCAAAACCACTGGAACGACCTCATAATGCCATGAAATCAGACGAAATCATCAGCAGTGTGAATTTCGAAATGGTCAGATAGACGGAACATCAATCGGAGGTGCCGTTTGACTGCGGTGACCAGAAATGAATTTCTGGAGATAAAAAACACCAAAACAGCATGTCACAGTTGAATTCCAAGAAAACGTTCTCTAAATGAACTGAAACGGCACGAGAATGATAAAAATATTATGCATGAGATATAGGAGGATAATTCATGTCCATCATACGTGTAGTGAACGCGGTACGACCAAATGTGTCCTTTTCAGCAGTTCGGCGCGATCTAAAACGGCGCACTGGGTGGTCAAAACAACCCGAATGACCTCGGAATGCCACGAAATCAAAGAAAAACAACCGTGGAGTGAATTTTGAAATGTTCAGAAAGATGACGCATCTATAAAATGTGATGTTTGAGCGCGGCGACTGAAAACACGTTTTCAATGTCATAAAACACCAAAACGGTGTGTCAAAGTCGAATTCAGAGAAAACGTGATCCGAATGAACTGAAACCACACGAGAATGATAGAAATATTATTCGTGAGATGTAGGAGGAGAAAAAATATCATTGGGATGTGCGGTGCGTGCGGTATGACTAGATGAGTCATTTTCAGCAGTTCGGCGCGCTCTAATAGGGCGCGCTAAGTTGTCAAAACCACCCGAACAACCTCATAATGCCACAAAATAAGACGACAATAACCGCGGAGTGAATTGTGGAATGGTAGGACATAAGACACATCAATCAGAGGTGTCATTTGACCGTGGTGACTGGAAACGCGTTTCTGGACTTATAAAATACCAAAACGGCGTCTCACAGTCGAATTCAGAGAAAACGTTCTCCGAATGACCTGAAACCGCACGAGAACTATTGAATATTATGCGTGAGATGCAGGAGGAGATGGTACGTCTATCGGACGTGCGGTACGCATGGTACGACTAAATGTGTCATTTTCAGCAGTTCGGCGTGCTCAAAAAGGGCGCGTTGGATGGTCAAAACCACTCGAACAACCTTGGAATGACATGAAATCAGACGAAAACAACCGTGTAGTAAATTGTGAAATGTTCAGGCATAGGGCACATCAATTGGAGGTGCTATTTGACTGCGGTGATAGGAAACGCGTTTTCAGAGTCAAGAAACACCAAAAAAGCGTGTCACAATCGAATTCAATGAAATCTTGCTCTGAATGACCTGAACACACACGAGAACGATAGGAACATTATGCGTGAGAAGAAGGAGGAGACGTCACATCCATCGTACATGTGGTGCATGCGGTACGACCGAATGTGTCATTTTTGGCAGTTCGGCGCGCTCTAAAATGTCGCGTTGTGTGGTCAAAACCAACCGAACAACTTTGAAATGCCACAAAATCAGACAACAACAACTACGGAGTGAATTGTGAAATGGTCGGACAGAAGGCACGTCAGTCAGAGGTGTTTTTTGACCGTGGTGACTGGAAACACGTTTCAAGATTCATAAAACACCAAAACGACGTGTCACGGTCGAATTCAGAGCAAACCTGCTCCGAATGACCTTAAATAGCACGAGAATGATATGAATATTATGCATGAGATGCAGGAGGATACGTAACGTCCATCGGACGTGCGGTACGCACGGTACGACCAAATGTGTTGTTTTCAGCTGTTCGGCGTGCTCTAAAAGGGCGCACTGGGTGGTCAAAACCACCCGAACGACCTCAAAATGCCACAAAATCAGATGAAAACAACCGTGGAGTAAATTCTGAAATGTTTGGATAGACGGCACATCAATCAGAGGTTCCATTTGATCGTAGTGACTAGAAACGCATTTTTGGAGTCATAAAATACCAAAACGGCGTGTCACGGTCGAATTCAGAGAAAACGTGCTCCGAATGACCTGAAATCCTATGAGAACGATAGAAATATTATGCATGAGATCCAGGAGGAGACGGTACGTCCATCTGACATGAGGTGCGTGCGGTAGGACCGAATGTGTCATTTTCAGCAGTTTGGCGCGATCTAAAAGGGCGCGTTTGGTGGTCAAAACCACTCGAATGACCTCATAATTCCACGAAATCAGATGACAACAACCGAGGAGTGAATTGTGAAATGGTTGGACAGATGATATTTCAATCGAAGGTCCATTGGTCCGCGGTGACTGGAAACGCGTTTCCGGAGTCATAAAACACCAAAACGGCATGTCATGGTCGAATTCAGAGAAAACGTGCTCTGAATGACATGAAAACACACGATAACGATAGGAATATTATGCGGGAGGTGCAGGACGAGACGGCACGTCCATCGGACATGCGGTGCGCGCGGTACGACCGAATGTGTCGTTTTCAGGAGTTCAGCGCACTCTAAAAGGACGTGATGGGTGGTCTAAACCACCCGAACAACCATGGAATGCCACAAATTCAGACGACAACAACCACAGAGTGAATTTTGAAATGGTCGGATGGACGACACGTCAATCGGAGGTTCCATTTCATCGCGGTGACTGGAAACGCGTTTCCGGAGTCATAAAAAACCAAAACGGCGTGTCATGGTCAAATTCTAAGAAAACGTGCTCCGAATGACCTGAAACCGCACGAGAATTATAGGAACATTATGTGTGAGATGAAGGAGGATACGACACGTCCATCAGACGTGCGGTGCGCGCGGTACGACCGAATGTGTCGTTTTTAGAAGTTCGGCGCGCTCTAAAAGGGCACGCTGAGTGGTCAGAACCACCTGAATGATCTCAAAATACCACGAAATCAGAAAAAACAATCGTGGAGTGGATTTTGAAATGTTCGTATAGAAGTCACGTCAATCGGAGGTGTTGTTTGACCATGGTGACCGGAAACGCGTTTAAGGAGTCATAAAACACCAAAACGGCGTGTCAATGTCGAATTTAGAGCAAATGTGCTCCGAATGACATGAACTCGCATGATAATGATAGGAATATTATGCGTGAGATTCAGGAAGAGACGACACGTCCATCGGACGTGCGGTGCGCACGGTACGACCGGATGTGTCATTTTCACCAGTTCGGTGCACTCTAAAAAGGCACGCTGGGTGGTCAAAACCAACCGAATTACATCAGAATGCCACAAAATCAGACGAAAACAACCACGGAGTGAATTTTTAAATGAACGGACAAAAAGAACTTCAATCAGAGGTTCCTTTTGACCGCGGTGACCGGAAACGAGTTTCTGGAGTCATAAAACCCCAAAACGGCGTGCCACTGTCGAATTCAGAGCAAACATGCTCCAAATGACCTGAAACCAGACGAGAATGCTAAAAATATTATGGTTGAGATGCAGGAAGAGATAGTGTAACACCCCAAGCTTCTTCGGTATGCTTCTCTTTGAATAATGCAATAGAGTGTGTTGTACGCAACATCGAGTTCTAACACACCACAACCAATCAAACTAGCCGTTATGAACAGTAATACCTACTTTTTGAAATTTAAAAATTTTATTTTTCAAAATGATCTTCATTTTTGGATTTGGAATATCGAAATTAGCTTAGGGTGAATTTTTTGTTATTTTCTGAAAAACTTAATTTTTTGATGAATAGTGAAACCACTAAGTGGTAGTTAAAAAACTGAATTTTTCATAAAAATTAATTTTACCGCTTCTGTGAGTGTAATTTCAAAATTCCAAGAGACACGGTTAATATAAAGGACTAAAATGTGGTTCATTTAGATGAAATTAATTTTTGGTGAATAGTAACTTTTTACTTTTATTTAACGCTGTTAAAAGTAAATAGGGTAATTAAGGGTAAAAATGATATTAATATCACCCTAAAACATGTACTAATTCTATTGAAGAAGTTTATATCGACCAAAAACAACCTTAGGAATAAAATATTATCATTTAGGTCCACTTGGATTACATTAGGACATTTATTATTATTTAATTTAAAGAAGAGTTAAAAGAGTTAAAATCAATGTTTATTTACTAAATAAATTTTAATATAGGGTTATTCATAAGATAATATCGATTGTAAATATTCATTAGAAATATAAAACGTTTTTCTACATAATGGGGTATTTTATTTATAATTTTTAGACCTTAAATAATTTAATTTATTTATGACCCAATTATGATGCGGTAATTACCATAATAGTGAAAAATTAAAATAATTGATATTATAAATACGCAAATAAATATAATTTGAAACTTTTTATGAATTAAAATTATTTTATAGAATAATATGACATGTTATAATTGATTTAAATAACTTTTTCGAAGTAATCATTCAATTATGATTTTACAAAACTCAATTATTGAATAGTGTCAAAATTGACATAAAAGTGTTTTTAAAACAAATATTATATTATTAATTGATATTAAATTCCAGAAAATCTATGGTTCGTCCATGAAACTTATATCATGATATTTTTATCATTAATGGACCACTTGGGGGTCTCTTGGTGGTATATAGTAAGTTTATTAACTATATAATATAAAAATACAAAGAGAAATGATAAGTGTCAAACTAATTTACTAAGAGATAAAACTAAACGATAAGGTTCATATAATGCCCCAAACCTATCTAAATTCTATTGGTTGGGTGTTTTTAGACCCATCCACACCATAACCTTTAAATAATAAACATTGGAGCCATTAGAAACTGAATATTAATTTATTATAAAATAATATTTCTAGCTTTTCTAAAGGTGCCCATCACCCCTCTTATAAAAGGGAACTCCCCCTTCTCATTAATTCACACCTTCAAAGAAATTTGGGTCGGCCAAACGCTGCCCAAATAATATATAAACTTCCCTCACTTCATCTTAGAGGCATTATTTTAGTCAGAAGGCCATCCTATGGATCCCTTTTGATCTAATCAAAAAGAAGAATCCGAAGAAGAGGTAATATTTTCGCAACCCTTTTTCAAGTTCCTTTCTTTTTCAACTTCTTCTTTATTTGTTTTACCATTCTAAAATAATAACTATAGAATCTTATATATAATGTAATGTTATTATAAATATGGTACAACCATATTCAGTATTCTATCCATCCTTTTAATAACATGTCACCATACGTGCGTACGTACGGCTTACCGTCTCGACATCATGGTGTAATTGTTATTCAATAAATTATTATTTGTATGGGTATAATAATGATGCATAATTCATGTAAATAATAAATATAAAATGATAATAATTCTGTATATATGATATACCATCCTATTATATATTATTTTAATATCAAAAGAATGATATTGTCGCTCGTGCGTACGTACGGACTTCCGTCTCCACGAACGCGATGAGATTCATTCTCCATCGTATCCATTCAAGTCTAATTCTAATTTGATGATTAATAATAGTATATAAAGACTTGATATAATTCTGTATATGATTAAGATACCACCTATCCATGAAAAACACGGCTTATGTAACAAAACATATAAAAGAAAACGAGTAAGTTGACACACGAAACAACGATAATTCTAAAATATTATTAACAAAGCAATGTTAAATGATCATATATGATATCATATTAATATATATGATTATTGTATAATTTAATAACAATTATTTCACCATTATAAAGGAGGTTAACCTACCCCAACCAAGTAAAATTACAATGTAAGGGTTATTTCACAATCTCTTCTTCATCTGAGGTTGTTTATACATGATTATCTACTGGGACCTCTTTATCATCCACATACATGTTTCTTAAAATTGAATTTAAAATCATTCTTCCTATTTTAAAGACTATGGTATAAATTCATTTATACCCTTGTTGACTTTTATAAGTGGTTTATAGAGGAATCTTTCCATTGTTTTCCAAACAAGGTCCTTTTTAACCTTTTCGACAAAATTAAGGTAAAAATGTTTTTTTATCTTATACGGAGGGTGCGGCCATTTTCCGCCTTTATAAAATCGTCGAAACATCCCTTAAAAGCTTATAAGAATATTTTCAAAGAAAATGTTTTATTTTATAAATATATGACTCTTAAATGATTTCAAAATAGAACTATATTTTTTTTACAAAAAGTTTTGATTTCGTCTATGTCAACATCCTTTGATGGATTTTACGCTTATTTGAAGTTGATTTATTAGGATACTAAACTTATATATTGTATTGAATGTTTTGTGATATTTTTTACTGTGGATGTGTTATTTTTATACCAGTCATGGTTTATGGATGATGTATTTACATTTCGTATGCTAGTATTAATACAAATGTTTATGTTATGTTTAAACCTTTTCATATGGGAATGCATTGGACTTAATATGTGACGGGTGGAGCCCGCTATAGCTCCTCGATGCATTGATAGGTCTCATGAGACAAACTAGTGTCATGGAAAAAGGCCTTGACAAAATCTTATTTGTAGTCTTGGAACGAGGCCTTGGCTATGTGGTTATGAGAGTCTGGCATTATGCATTCCATCATTATGAAAGTGGTTATTGATATTTCATTTGATTATTCAATTAGTAAAATATCCATGTGAATAAGTAAATGGAATTATTTCATTTTATTTTTTCTATACTATGTTGAAGTTAATGTTTAAAAGGCTTTTGTTTTATTTATACATTGACTTAAATGTTTATTCTTATTTATGAAAGTTTCCGCTATATTGTTATCCTTACTGGGCATTTGATCTCACCCCTTTTCTATGTTTTATTTTTCCGAGGATGTGAAGAAATAAATTATGAATGACCTGCAGGGATAGTATGAGGGGATATGAGTGTAGACTATGGAGACTATGTTGTTGTAGTTTTCATTTTAATAATGTAATGTAAAACTTTATGAATATATCTATTGTTTCCAAGGCTACTAAACTAATCGGTCTTTCTAGATTTGATCTTTCTTTAGATCTTGCCAATGTTATGTAACAATGCACCGACTCTAGGTAACTGGGGTTGGGGCGTTACAGACAACACATCCATCAGACGTGTGGTCCACGCGGTATTACCGAATGTGTCATTCTCAGTAGTTCGGCGCGCTCGAAAAGGGCGTGCAGGGTGGTCAAAACCACACGAACGACCTCGAAATGCCACGAAATCGAACGACAACAACCACGGAGTGAATTGTGAAATGGTTGGATAGACATAACATAAATCAGAGGTGTTGTTTGACTATGGTGACCGGAAATGCATTTCCGAAGTCATAAAACACCAAAACAGCGTGTCACGGTCGAATTCAGAGCAAACATGCTGCAAATGACCTGAAACCAAACGAGAATGATAGAAATATTATGTGTGAGATGCAGGAGGAGACGGCACTTCCATCGGACGTGCGGTGCACTGTAAGACCAGATGTGTCATTTTCAGCAGTTCGACGCGCTCTAAATGGCCACGCTGGGTGGTCAAAACCACCTGAACGACCTCAGAATGCCACGAAATCAGACGAAAACAACCGAGGAGTGAATTGTAAATTGTCCAGATAGAAGGAACGTCAATCATAGGTTCCGTTTGACCGCGGCGATAGGAAACACATTTATGGAGTCATAAAACACCAAAATGGCGTGTCACGGTCGAATTCATATAAAACTTACTCTAAATGACTTGAAACTGCACGAGAACATTGCAATTTTATGCTTGAGATGTAAAAGGAGACGGCACGTCCATCGGACGTGCGGTGCAAGCGGTACGACCGAATGTGTGGTTTTTAGCAGTTCATCGCGATCTAAAAGGGCACGCTGGGTGGTAAAAACCACCCGAACGACCTCAGAATGTCACAAAATCAGACGCCAACAACTGCAGAGTGAATTGTGAAATGGTCGGATAGACGGCACGTCAATCAGAGGTTCCGTTTGACCTCGATGACCGGAAACGCGTTTTCAGAGTCATAAAACACCAAAACGGCGTGTCACGATCGAATTCAGAGCAACCGTGCTCTGAATGACCTGAAACTGCACGAGAACAATAAGAATATTATTCATGAGATGCAGGAGGAGACGGTATATCTATAGAACATGTGGTGCGCGTGGTACGACCGAATGTGTCATTTTCAGCAGTTTCGCGCGCTCTAAAAGGGAGCACTGTGTGGTCAAAACCACCCAAACGACATCGGAATGCCACAAAATCAGACGAAAACAACCGCAGAGTGAATTGTGAAATGGTCGAATAGACGAAATGTCAATCAGAGTTGTTGTTTGACCGCAGTGACTGGAAACGCATTTCTGGAATCATAAAACACCAAAACGGCGTGTCACGGTCGAATTCAGAGAAAACCTGCTCCGAATGACCTGAAACCGCACAATATTATGCGTGAGATGAATTAGGATGTGGCACGTCCATCGGACTTCCGGTGCACACGGTACGACTAAATGTGTCGTTTTCAGCTGTTCGGCGCGCTCTAAAAGGTCTCACTGGGTGGTAAAAACCACCCAAATGACCTTGGAATGCCACAAAATCAGACTACAATAACCTTAGAGTAAATTCTGAAACGATCGGATAGACGGCACATCAATCGGAGGTGCCGTTTGACCGCGGAGACCAGAAACACGTTTCGAGAGTCCTAAAAGACCAAAACGGTGTGTCCCGAACGAATTCTAAGCAAACATGCTCCGAATGACCTGAAACCCTAAGAGAATGATAGGAATATTATGCGTGAGATGTAGGATGAGAGATCACGTCCATGTGACGTGCGGTGCACGGAGTAGGACCGAATGTGTCGTTTTCAGCAGTTCAGCGCGATCTAAAAGGGCATGCAGGGTGGTCAAAACCACCCGAACGACCTCGGAATGCCAAGAAATCAGACGACAACAACCGCGGAGTGAATTGTGAAATGGTTGGAGAGACTAAATGTCAATAGGAGGTTCAGTATGACCGCGGCGATTGGAAACACGTTTCGGGAGTTATAAAACACCAAAATGTCTTATCACGGTCGAATTCAGAGCAAACTTGATCCGAATGACCTGAAACCACATGAGAACTATAGGAATATTAGTCATGAGATGAAGGAGGAGACGACACGTCAATCGGACATGTGGTGGACACGGTACGACAAAATGTGTCGTTATTAGTAGTTCGGCGTGCTCTAATAGGGCGCGTTGGGTGGTCAAAACCACCTGAATGACCTCACAATGAAATGAAATAAGACGATGACAACCATGGAGTGAATTGTGAAATGGTCGGATAGACAGCACGTCAATCGGATGTTCTGTTTGACTGTGGTGACCGAAAACACGTTTACGAGGTCATAAAACACCAAAACGGCGTGTCACGATCAAATTCAGAGAAAATGTGCTCGAAATGACCTGAA
Source organism: Viscum album (assembly GCA_963277665.1). Taxonomy (NCBI): domain Eukaryota; kingdom Viridiplantae; phylum Streptophyta; class Magnoliopsida; order Santalales; family Viscaceae; genus Viscum; species Viscum album. The sequence continues at coordinate 35,044,475 of OY728159.1, forward strand.
ACCGCATGAGAATGATAAGAATATTATGCATGAGACGCAAGAGGATGCAGCACATCCATCGGACATGCAGTGCGCGTGATACTAGTAAATGTTTCATTTTCTATAGTTCGGCAGCTCTAAAAGGGTGCGCTTGGTGGTCATAACCACTCGAATGTCCTCAAAATGCCACAAAATCAGACGAAAACAACTGCGCAGTGAATTGTGAAAAGGACGGATAGACGACACATCAATCAGAGGTGCTGTTTGACTGCGGTGATATGAAATGTGTTTCTGAAGTCAGAAAACACCAAAACAGCGTGTCACGGTCGAATTCATAGAAAACGTGCTTCGAATGACCTGAAACCGCATGATAACGATAGGAACATTATGCATGAGATGCAGGAGGAGACGTCACGTCCATCGGATGTGCGGTGCACGTGGTACGACCGAATGTGTAATTTTCAGAAGTTCGGTGTGGTCTAAAAGTGCGTGTTGTGTGGTCAAAACCATACGAACGACTTCATAATGCCACAAAATCAGACAACAACAACAACCGCGGAGTGAATTGTGAAATGGTCGGATAGACGGCACATCAATCGGAGGTGTTGTTTGACTGTGGTGATTGGAAAGGTGTTTGAAAAGTCATAAAACACCAAAATGTTGTGTCACCATTAAATTCCAAGAAAACCTGCTCCAGGTGACCTGAAACCGCACGAGAATGATAGAAATATGATGCGTGAGATGCAGTAGGAGACATCACATCCATCAGATATGCGGTGCGCGTGGTATGACCGAATGTGTCGTTTTCAACAGTTCGGCGCGATCTAAAAGGGGGTGGTGGGTGGTCAAAACCACCCGAATGACCTTAGAATGCCACGAAATCAGACGAAAACAACCGTGGAGTGATTTTTGAAATGGTCAGATAGAAGGAACATCAATCGGAGGCGTCGTTTTCCCGTAGTGACCGGAATCACATTTCCGAAGTCATAAAACACCAAAACGGCGTGTCACTGTTGAATTCCAAGAAAACGACCTCTGAATGACCTGAAACAACATGAGAACCATAGGAATATTATGAGGGATATACTGGAGGTGATTTCACGTCCATCGGACATGTAGTGTGCGCGGTATGACCGAATGTATTGTTTTCAGCAGTTCGGCGCGATCTAAAAGGGCGCGCTGGGTGGTCAAAACCACCAGAACGACCTTGGAATGCCACGAAATTAGACAACAACCATCGTGGAGTGAATTTTGAAATTTTCGGATAGACGACACGTTAATCAGAGGTGTTTTTTTGACCACGGAGACCAAAAACATGTTTCCAGAGTCAAAAAACACCGAAACGGTGTGTCCCGATTAAATTCAGAGAAAACGTGCTCCGAATGACCTAAACCCGCACGAGAATGATAGGAATATTATTCGTGAGATGCAGGAGGATACAGCACATCCATCAGACTTGCGGTGCGCGTGTTACGACCAAATGTGTCATTTTCAGCAGTTCGGTGCGCTCTAATAGGGCGCGCTAGGTGGTTAAAACCACCCGAACGATCTCGGAATTCCACAAAATAAGTCAACAACAACCGCGGAGTGAATTGTGGGATAGTTGGATAGAGGGCACATCAATCGGAGGTGTTGTTTGACCGCGGTGACCAGAAACGCATTTCTGGAGTCATAAAACACCAAAACGGTGTGTCACGGTCAAATTCAGAGAAAAAGTTTTTCGAATGACCTGAAACCGCACGAGAATGATAGGAATATTATGTTTGAGATGTAAGAGGAGTCAGTACGTCTATCGGACATGCGGTGCGTGCGGTACGACTGAATGTGTCATTTCCAGCAGTTCGGTGCGCTCTAAAAGGGTGTGATGGGTGGTCAAAACCACTCGAACGACCTCAGAATTCCACAGAATCAGACGAAAACAACCGTGGAGTGAATTGTGAAATGGTCGGACAGATGACACGTTAATCGGAGGTGCCGTTTGACTGCGGTGACATGAAACATGCTTCCTGAGTCATAAAACACCAAAACAGCGTGTCACTGTCGAACTCAGAGCAAACGGGCTCCGAATGACCTGAACCCACATGATAACGTTAGGGATATGATGCATGAGATGCAGGTGGAGGCGTCACGTCCATCAGATGTGTGGTGCATGTGGTACGACCGAATGTGCCGTTTTTAGCAGTTTGATGCGCTCTAAAAGGGCGCGTTGTGTGGTCAAAACCACCCGAACAACTTTGGAATGCCACGAAATCAGACAACAATAACCGCAGAGTGAATTTTGAAATGGTCGGACAGATGACACATCAATCAGAGGTGTTATTTGACCGCGGTGACTGGAAACGCATTTCTAGAGTCATAAAACACCAAAACGGTGTATCAGGGTCGAATTCAGAGAAAACCTGCTCTGAATGACCTGAAACCACACAAGAACGATAGATATATAATTCATGAGATGCAGTAGAGGACGACACGTCCATCGAACGTGCAGTGCGTGAAGTACGACCGAATGTGTCATTTTCAGCTGTTTGGCGTGCTCTAAAAGGGCATACTGGGTGGTCAAAACCACCCGAACGACCTTGGAATGCCACAGAATCAGACGTCAAGAACCGCAGAGTGAATTCTGAAATGGTCGGATGGACAAAACATCAATCGGAGGTGATGTTTGACCGTGGTTACCCGAAACACGTTTCCGGAATCATAAAACACCAAAACGGCTTGTCATGGTCTAATTCAGAGAAAACGTGCCCCGAATGACCTGAAACCCTACCATAATGATAGGAATATTATGCATGAGATGTAGGAAGAGACGACACGTCCATATGACGTGCGGTGCGCGTGGTAGGACCAAATGTTTCGTTTTCAGCAGTTCGGCGCGATCTAAAAGGCGCATTGGGTGGTCAAAACCACCCAAACGACCTCAAAATTCCACGAAATTAGACGACAACAACCGCGGAGTGAATTTTGTAATGGTTGGATAGAAAGCATGTCAATCGGATGTTCCGTTTGACCTCGGTGATCGGAAACGCGTTTCCAGAGTCATAAAACACCAAAACAGCATGTCACGGTAGAATTCAGAGAAAACGTGCTCCGAATGACCTGAAATCGCATGAGAACTATAGGAATATTATGCGTGATATGAAGAAGGAGAATGTATTTCAATCGGACATGCGGTGCGTGCGGTATGACTGAATGAGTCATTTTCAGCAGTTCGGTGCACTCTAGAAGGGCACGATGGGTGGTCAAAACCACCCGGACGACCTTGGAATGCCACGAAATCAGACGAAAACAACCAAAGAGTGAATTTTGAAATGGTCGTATGGAAGGCATGTCAATCGGAGGTTCCGTTTTATCACGGTGATTGGAAACACATTTCTGGAGTCGTAAAACCCCAAAACGGCGTGTCACGGTCGAATTCAGAGCAAACATGCTCTGAATGACATGAAACCGCACAAGAACTATAGGAACATTATGTGTGAGATAAAGGAGGAGACGACATGTCCATCAGACGTGAGGTGCGCATAGTACGACCGAATGTGTCATTTTCTGTAGGTCAACGCGCTCTAAAAGGGCGCGCTGGGTGGTTAGAACAACCCGAACGACCTCAGAATACCACGAAATCAGACAAAAACAATCGCAGAGTGAATTTTGAAATGGTTGGATAGAAGGCACATCAATCGAAGGTGCTGTTTGACCACAGTGACAGGTAACGCGTTTCAGGAGTCATAAAACACCAAAACAGCGTGTCACGGTCTAATTCTGAGCAAATGTGCTTCGAATGACCTGAAACCGCACGAGAATGATAGGAATATTATGCGTGAAATGCAGGAGGAGACGAAACATCCATCAGACGTGTGGTTCGCACGGTACGACCGAATGTGTCGTTTTCAGCAGTTCGACGCATTCTAAAAAGGTGCGCTGGGTGGTCAAAACCACCCGAACGACTTCAAAATTCCACGAAATCACACAACAACAGTCACGGAGTAAATTGTAAAATGGTTGGATAGACGGAATGTCAATTGGAGGTTCCGTTTGACCGCAGTGACCAGAAACACGTTTCCAGAGTCAAAGAACACCAAAACGGCATGTCACGGTCAAATTCCGAGCAAACGTTCTCCGAATGATCTGATACCGCATGAGAGCGATAGTAATATTATGAAAGAGAGGCAGGAGGAGACGACACATCCATTGGATGTGCGGTACAACCGAATGTGTTGTTTTCAGCAGATCGACGCGATCTAAAAGGCCGCGATGGGTGGTCAAAACCACCCGAACAACCTCGGAATGCCACGAAATCAGACGACAACAACCACAGAGTGAATTTTGAAATTTTTGGATAGACTTAATGTCAATCAGAGGTTCCGTTTGACCGCGGTGACCGAAAACTCATTTTCGGAGTCATAAAACACCAAAACTGCGTGTCACAGTCGATTTCAAAGAAAACGTCCTCCGAATGACCTAAAACCACACGAGAACGATTGGAATATTATGAGTGAGATGAAGGAGGAGACGACACATCCATCGGACGTGCGATGCGTGCGGTACAACCGAATTTGTCGTTTTCAGCAGTTCGACGTGCTCTAAAAGGGCGTGCTGGGTGGTCAAAACCACCTGAATGACCTCAGAATACCACGAAATCAGACGACAACAACCACAGAGTGAATTATGAAATGGTCGGATAGACGACACATCAATCGGAGGTGCCGATTGATTTTGGTGACTGAAAACCCATTTCCAGAGTCATAAAACACCAAAACGGCGTGTCACGGTCGAATTCAGTGAAAACGTCCTCCGAATGACCTGAAACAGCACGAGAACGATAAAAAAATTATGAGTGAGATGAAGGAGGATATGGAACGTTCATCGGACGTGCGGTGCGTGCGGTACGACCAAATGTGTCATTTTCAGCAGTTCGACGCGATCTAAAAGGGCGCGCTGGGTGGTTAAAACCAGCCGAACAACCTCGGAATGCCCGAAATCAGACTACAACAACCGAAAAGTGAATTGTTAAATGGGTGGATATATGACATGTCAATCAGCGGTGTTTTTTGACCGTGGTGACTGTAAATGGATTTTAAGAGTCATAAAACACCAAAACGGCATGTCACAGTCGAATGTAGAGCAAATGTGATCCGAATGACCTGAAACCGTACGAGAACGATAGGAATATTATTTTTGAGATGAAGGAGGAGAAAACACGTCCATTAGACATGTGGTACGCGCGGTACGACCAAATGTGTCGTTTTCAGCAGTTCGGCGCGATCTAAAAGTGCGCAATGGGTGGTCAAAACCACCCGATTGATTTCAGAATGCCATGAAATCAGACGACAACAACCGTGGAGTGAAATGTGAAATTTTCGGATAGAAGAAATGTCAATCGGAGGTCCTGTTTGACCGCGGTGACCGGAAATGCATTTCTGGAGTAATAAAACACCAAAACGGCATTTCACGGTCGAATTTAAGGGAATCATGCTCCAAATGACCTGAAACCGCACGAGAATTATAGGAATATTATTTTTGACATGCACGAGGAGACCGAACATCAATCAGACGTGCGGTGCGCACAGTACGACTCAATGTGTCTTTTTCAGCAGTTCGTCGCGCTCTAAAAGGGCGCGCTGGGTGGTCAAAACCACCCGAACGACCATAGAATGCCCCGAGATTAGACAAAAACAACCGCAAAGTGAATTGTGAAATGGTCAGATAGACGTCACATCAATCAGATGTTTCGTCTGACCGCGGTGACCGAAAACAAGTTTCTGGAGTCATAAAACACCAAAAGGGCGTGTTACGGTCTAATTCAGAGCAATCGTGCTCCGAATGACCTGAAACCACAGGAGAAGGATAGGAATATTATATGGGAGATGCAGGAGGAGATGACACATCCATCGGACGTGCGGTGCACGCAGTACGACTGAATGTGTCGTTTTTAGCAGTTTGAGGCGATCTAAAAGGGTGCGCTGGGTGGTCAAAACCACCCAAACGACCTTGGAATACCACGAAATCAAAAAAAACAACCATGGAGTAAATTTTGAAACGTTCGGATAGACTCCATGTCAATCGGATGTTCCGTATGACCATAGGGACCAGAAACGCGTTTCCGGAGTCATAAAACACCAAAACGGCGTGTCACAGTCAAATTCCGAGAAAACATGCTCCGAATGACCTGAAACCGCATGAGAAGATTGTATTATTATTCGTGAGAAACAGGAGCAGATGGAACTTCCATCAGACGTGTGGTGCGCGTGGTACGACCGAATGTATCATTTTCAGCAGTTCAGCGCGCTCTAAAAGGGCTTGCTGGGTGGTCAAAACCACACGAACGACATCGGAATGGCCTAAAATCAGACGACAACAACCGAGGAGTGAATTGTGAAATGTCTGGACAGACAGTACATAAATCCAAGGTTCTGTTTGACCGCAGCGACTGGAAATGCGTTTTTGGAGTCATAAAACACCAAAACGGCGTGTTACGGTCGGATTCAAAGAAAACTTGATCTAAATGACCTGAAACTATACTAGAATTCTAAGAATATTATTCGTGAGATGAAGGATGAGACGGAACATCCAACGGACGTGCAGTGCATGTGGTACGACCGAATATGTCATTTTAGGCAGTTCGGTGCACTCTAAAAGGGCACAATGGGTGGTCAAACCCACCCAAATGACCTCGAAATGTCACGAAATAAGACGAAAACAAACGCGTAGTGAATTGTGAAATGGTTGGAAAGAAGAAACATCAATAGGAGGTTTCGTTTGACCACGGTGACCAGAAACGCATTTCCGGAGTCATAAAACACCAAAACGACATGTCATATTAGAATTCAGAGAAAACGTCCTCCGAATGACCTGAAACAGAATGAGAACGATAGGAATATTATGTGTGAGATACAGGAGGAGACAGCACATCCATCAGATGTGAGGTGCGTGTGGTACGACCGAATGTGTTGTTTTTAGCAGTTTGGCGTGCTGTAATAGGGCACGCTGGGTTGTCAAAACCACCCGAACGACCTTAGAATGCCACAAAATCAGACGATAACAACCTCTGAGTGAATTATGAAATGGTCAGATAGACGGAATATCAATCAGAGATGCCATTTACCATAGTGACCAGAAACGTGTTTCTGTAGTCATAAAATACCAAAACGGCGTGTCACGATTAAATTCAAGAAAACGTGCTTTCAATGACCTGAAACTGCATGAGAAAGATATGAACATTATGAGTGAGATGAAAGAGGAGACGACACATCCCTCGGATGTGAAATGCACACGGTATGACCGAATGTATCCTTTTCAGCAGTTCGGCGCGCTCTAAAAGGGCACCCTGGGTGGTCGAAACCACCCAAATGACCTCGGAATGCCACGAAATCAGAAAACAACAACCGCGGAGTGAATTGTGAAATGGTCAGATAGAAGACACATCAATCGGAGGTGGTTTTTGACTGTGGTCACTGGAAACGCATTTCCAGAGTCATAAAACACCAAAACGGCATGTCATGGTTGAATTCAAGGAAAACATGCTCCGAATGACCTTAAATCGGATGAGAATGATAGGAATTTAACGCGTGAGATGGAAGAGGAGACGACACATCCATTGGACGTGTGGTGCATGCGGTACGACCGAATGTATCGTTTTCAGCAGTTCAGTGCGCCATAAAAAGGTGCGCTGGGTGGTCAAAACCACCCGAACGACCTTGGAATTCCACAAAATCAGAAGACAACAACCCTGGAGTGAATTGTGAAATGTTCGGATAGACGACACATCAATCAGAGATGACTTTTGACCGCGGTGAATGGAAACGCGTTTCCGGAGTCATAAAACACCAAAACAGCATGTCACAGTCGAATTCAGAGAAAACGTGCTCCGAATGACCTGAAACCGCACAAAAATGATAGGAATATTATGTGTGAGATGCAGAAGGAGACAGAACGTCCATCATACATGCAGTGCCTGCTGTATGACTGAATGTGTCGTTTTCAGCAGTTTGGCGCGATCTAAAAGGGCGCGCTGGGTGGTCAAAACAACCCGAACGATCTCATAATGCCACGAAATCAGACGATAACACCCATGGAGTGAATTGTGAAATGTTTGGATGGACGAAAAATCAATCAAAGGTGCCATTTGACCACAGTGACCGAAAATTCATTTCTGGAGTCATAAAACACCAAAACGGCATGTCACAGTCAAATTCAGAGCAAACGTGCTCCGAATGACCGGAAACCACACAAGAACGATAGTAATATTATGCGTGAGATTCAGGAGGAGATGGAATGTCCATCGGACATGCGATGCGAGCGGTACGATAGAATGTGTCATTTTGAGCAGTTCAATGTGCTCTAAAAGGGCGCGCTGGGGGGTCAAAACAACATGACAAACCTCGGAATGCCACAAAATCAGACGACAACAACCGAGGAGTAAATTGTGAAGTGGTCGGATATACGACACGTGAATCTAAGGTGACATTTGTCCACGGTTACCGAAAACACGTTTCTGGAGTCATAAAACACCAAAACGGCATGTCACGGTCAAATTGAGAGCAAATGTTCTCAGAATGACCTAAAATCGCCTGAGAACGATAGGAATATTATGTCTGAGATGCAGGAGGAGACAACACATCCATCAGACATGCGGTGCACACGGTACGACCGAGTGTGTTGTCTTCAGTAGTTCGGCGCAATCTAAAAGGATGTGTTGGGTGGTCAAGACCACATGAATGACCTCAAAATGCCACGAAATCAGACGACAACAACCGCGGAGTGAATTTTGAAATGGTCGTATAGACAACACATCAATCGGAGGTTTAGTTTGACCGCGGAGACTGGAAACTTATTTCGGGAGTCATAAAACACCAAAACGGAATGTCACAGTCGAATTCGGAGCTACCATGCTCCGAATGACCTGAAACCGAATGATAATTATCCGAATATTATTCGTGAGATGCAGGAGGAGAGGGAACATCCTTTGGATGTGTGGTGCGCGCGGTACGACTGAATGTGTCGTTTTCAGCAGTTTGGCGCGCTCTTAAAGGGCGCGCTATGTGGTAAAAACCACCAGAACGACCTCGGAATGCCCCGAGATCAGACGACAAAAACCCCGGAGTGAATTGTGAAATGGCTGTACATACTTCACATCAATCAGAGATGCTTTTTGACCTCAGTGACCGGAAACGCATTTTCTGAATCATAAAACACCAAAACGGCGTGTCACGGTCGAATTCGGAGCAAACATGCTCCGAATGACTTGAAACCTCACCAGAAAGATAGGAATATTATGTGTGAGACGTAAGAGGAGAGGACACATCCATCGGACATGCGGTGCACACGGTACGACTGAATGCGTTGTTTTCAGTAGTTCGGCACGATCTAAAAGGGAGCGATGGGTGGTCAAAACCACTCGAACGACCTCGGAATGCCATGAAATCAGACGAAAACAACCATGGAGTGAATTGTGAAATGGTCAGATAGACGACAGGTCAATCAGAGGTTCTGTTTGACCAAAGTGACTTGAAACGTGTTTCCAGAGTCACAAAACACCAAAACGGCATGTCACAGTCGAATTCAGAGAAAACGTGCTCCGAATGACCTGAATCAGCACGAGAACGATAGGAACATTATTCGTGAGATGTAGGAGAAGACATAATGTCCATCAGACGTGCGGTGCGCGCGGTACAACCGAATGTGTCGTTTTCAGCAGTTCGACGTGCTCTAAAAGGGCGCGCTGGGTGGTCAAAACCACACGAACGACATCGGAATGACCCGAAATTAGACGATATCCACCGAGAAGTGAATTGTGAAATGGTCAGATAGACAGGATATCAATCGAAGGTTCCGTTTGCCCGCGGTTACTGGAAATGCGTTTCTAGAGTCATAAAACACCAAAACGGCGTGTCATGGTCGAATTCAGATCAAAAGTGCTCCAAATGACCTGAAACCGCACGAGAACTCTAGGAATGTTATTTGTGAGATGAAGGATGAGAGGGCATGTCCATCAGACATGTGGTGCGTGCGGTATGACTGAATATGTCATTTTTAGTAGTTCAGTGCGCTCTAAAAGGGTGGGCTGGGTGGTCAAAACCACTCGAACGACCACCGAATTCCACGAAATAAGATGAAAACAAACGCGGAGTGAATTGTGAAATTGTAGGACAGACGGAATGTCAATCGAAGGTGTCGTTTGACTGCGGTTACCGGAAACGCGTTTCTGGAGTCACAAAACACCAAAACGGCATGTCACGGTCGAATTGTGAGAAAACGTGCTCTGAATGACCTGAAACTACACGAAATTATAATAGTATTATGCGTGAGAAGAAGGAGGAGACGAAACATCCATTGGACGTGCGGTGCGTGTGGCACGACCGAATGTGTCATTTTTAGCAGTTCGATGTGCTCTAAAAGGGTGCTCTTGGTGGTCAAAACCACCCAAACGGCCTCATAATCCCATGAAATTAGATGAAAACAACCGAGGAGTGAATTGTGAAAATTTCGGATAGACGAACTATCAATCAGAGGGGTCGTTTGACTGCGGTGAAAGGAAAGGATTATTCGAAGTCAGAAAACACCAAAACAGCATGTCACAGTCGAATTTAGAGAAAACGTGCTCTGAATGACCTGAAACCGCATGAGAATGATAGGAACATTATGCATGAGATGCAGGGGGAGACATCACGTCAATCGGACGTGCGGTGCGCACGGTACGACTGAATATGTCGTTTTAAGCAGTTCGGCGTGCTCTAAAAGGGAGCGTTGTGTGGTCAAAACCACCAGAACGACTTCGGAATGCCGCGAAATCAGACAACAAAAACCGCAGAGTGAATTGTGAAATGGACGGTCAGACGACACGTCAATCGAAGGTGCTATTTGACCGCGATGACTAGAAATGCTTTTCTAGAGTCACAAAACACCAAAACGGCGTGTCACGGTCAAATACAGAGCAAACCTACTCCGAATGACCTAAAACTGCATGATAACGATAGGAATATTATGCGTGAGATGTAGGAGGAGAAGACACGTCAATCAGACGTGCGGTGCGCGTGGTACGACCGAATGTGTCGTTTTCAGTTGTTCGGCGCTCTCTAAAAGGGTGCACTAGGTGGTCAAAACCACCTGAACGACCTCGGAATGCCACAAAATCAAACTACAACAACCGTGGAGTGAATTGTGAATTGTTCGGATAGACGGCACATCAATCAGAGGTTCCGTTTGAATGCTGTGACCGGAAACACATTTCCGGAGTCATAAAACATCAAAATGGCGTGTCACGGCCGAATTCAAAGCAAACGTGCTTCAAATGACCTGAAACCCTACGATAACGATAGGAATATTATGTGTGAGACGTAGGAGGAGAGAGTATATCCATTGGACGTGCGGCGCTTGCGGTATGACCGACTGTGTTGTTTTCAGCAGTTCAACGCGATCTAAAAGGGCACACTGGGTAGTCAACACCACCCGAACGACCTTGGAATGCCACGAAATCAGACGAAAACAACTGCGGAGTGAATTTTGAAATGGTTGGACAGACGGAAAGTCAATTGGATATGTCGTTTGATCGCGGTGACCGGAAATGCGTTTCTAGAGTCATAAAATACCAAAACGTGTGTCACTATCGAATTCAGAGAAATCGTGTTCCAAATGACCTGAAACCGGACGAGAATGATAGAAATATTATGCGTCAGATGCAGGAGGAGATGGAACGTCCATCGGAAATGCGGTGCGCGCGGTAGGATCGAATGTGTCATTTTCAGCAGTTCGGCGCACTCTAAAAGGGCGTGATGGGTGGTCAAAACCACCCGAATGACCTCAGAATGCCACGAAATCAGACGAAAACAACCACAGAGTGAAATTTGAAATTGTAGGAGGGACGAAATGTCAATCAGAGGTGCCGTTTGATCGCGGTGACCAGAAATGCGTTTCTGGAGTCATAAAACACCAAAACGACGTCTCACAATCGAATTCAGAGAAAACGTCCTCTGAATTACCTGAAACCGCACGAGAATGATAGGAACATTATGCGTGAGATGCAGGAGGAGATGACACGTCCATCAGACATGCGGTGCGCGTGGTGCTACCGAATGTGTCGTTTTCAGAAGTTCGGCGTGCTTTGGGTGGTCAGAACCACCTGAACGACATCAGAATACCACGAAATCAAACAAAAACTACCGCGAAGTGAATTGTGAAATGGTCGGACAGAAGGCACAACAATCGGAGGTGATTTTTGACCACGGTGACCAGAAACGCATTTCAGGAGTCATAAAACACGAGAACAGCATGTCACGGTCGAATTTAGAGAAAACTTGCTTTGAATGACCTGAAGCCTCATGAGAATGCTAGGAATATTATGTGTGAGATGTAGGAGGAGACGTCACATCAATCGGGCGTGCGGTGCGCAAGGTACGAACGAATGTGTCGTTTTCAGCAGTTTGATGCACTCTAAAAAGGCTCGTTGGGTGGTCAAAACCACCCGAACGACATCAGAATGCAACGAAATCAGATGAAAACAACCACAGAGTAGATTGTAAAATGGTCGGACAGACGACACGTCAATTAGAAGTTCCGTTTGACCGCGGTGACCGGAAACGCGTTTCCAGAGTCAAAAAACACCAAAACAGCGTGTCACGGTCGAATTCAGAGAAAATGTGCTCCGAATGAACTGAAACTTCATGAGAACTAAGAATATTATGTGTGAGATGCAGGAGGAAATGACACATCCATCAGACGTGTGGTACGCGCGATACGACAAAATGTGTCGTTTTCAGCAGTTCGACGTGATCTAAAAGGGCGCGCTGGGTGGTCAAAACCACACAAACGACCTCAGAATTCCACAAAATCAGATGAAAACAACCACAGAGTGAATATACGTAATGTCAATCGGAGGTTCCGTTTGACAGCGGTGACTGGAAACATGTTTCTGGAGTCATAAAACACCAAAATGGAGTGTCATAGTCGAATTTAGAGCAAACATCCTCCGAATAACCTAAAACCGCCCGATAATGATAGGAATATTATGAGGGAGATGCAAGAGAAGACGGAACATCAATTGGATGTGCGGTGTGCGCGGTACGACCAAATGTGTCATTTTCAGCAGTTCGACGCGCTCTGAAAGGGCGCGCTGGGTGGTCAAAACCACCCGAACGACCTCAGAATGACACGAAATCAGACAACAACAACCACAGAGTGAATTCTGAAATGGTCGGACAGACAACACATTAATCGAAGGTTCTGATTGACCGCGGTGACTGGAAACACGTTTCTGTGGTCATAATACACCAAAACTGCGTGTCATGGTCGAATTCAGAGAAAATGTGATCCGAATGACCTGAAACCGCATGAGAACGATAGGAATATTAAGCGTGGGATGGAGGAGGAGACAACACATCCATCGAACGTGCATTGCATGCGGTACAACCGAATGTGTCATGTTCAGCAGTTTGACGTGATCTAAAAGGGTGCGCTGGGTGGTCAAAACCACCCGAACGATCTCAAAATGACTTGAAATTAGATGACAACAACCTAGAGTGAATTATGAAATGGTCGGATAGAGGACATGCGAATCAGAGCTGTCGTTTGACCGCAATGACTAGAAAGGCATTTCTAGAGTCAAAAAACACCAAAACGGCGTGTCATGGTCGAATTTAGGGAAAATGTGCTCCGAATGACCTGAAACCACATGAGAATTATAGGAATATTTTTTGAGAGATGTAGGAGGATAGGGAACATCCATCGGACGTGCGGTGCGCGCGGTACGACCGAATGTATCATTTTCAGCAGTTCGACGCGCTCTAAAAGGGCGCGTTGGGTGGTCCAAACCACTCGAACGACCTTGGAATGCCCCAAGATCCTACAAAAACAACCGCGGATTGAATTGTGAAATGGTCAGACAGTTGTCACGTGAATCAGAGGTGTCGTTTGACCGTAGTGACCGAAAACACATTTCCGGAGTCATAAAACACCAAAATGGCGTGTCATGGTCTAATTCAGAGCAAACGTGCTCCGAATGACCTGAAACCTCACGAGAACGATAGTAATATTATGCGTGGGATTCAGGAGGAGACAACACATCCATCGGACATGCGGTGCGTGCGGTACAACCGAATGGATCATTTTCAGCAGTCCGGCGAGATCTAAAAGGGCGCGCTGGGTTGTCAAAACAACCCAAACGACCTCGCAATTCCACGAAATCAGATGAAAACAACCGTGGAGTGAATTTAGAAATGTTTCGATAGAAGGTAGGTCAATCGGAGGTGCCGTTTGACATCAGTGACAGGAAACGCGTTTCCAGAGTCATAAAACACCAAAACGGTGTGTCACTGTCGAATTCAGAGAAAATGTTCTCTGAATGAAGTTAAACTGCATGAGAACGATAGAAATATTATTCGTGAGATGCAGGAGGAGACGGAACGTCCATCGAACGTGTGGTGCACGCGGTACGACAGATTGTGTCATTTTCAGTAGTTCGGCGCGCTCTAAAAGGGCACGCTGGGTGGTCAAAACCACACTAATGACTTCATAATGCCCCGAAATTAGACTACAATAACCAAGGAGTGAATTGTGAAATGGTCAGACAGAAAACACCTCAATCAGAGGTTCCGTTTGACCGCGGTGACCGGAAACACGTTTCTGGAGTCATAAAACACCAAAACGGTTTGTCACGGTCGAATTTAGAGAAAATGTGCTCCAAATGACCTAAAACTGCACTAGAATGCTAGGAATATTATTCGTGAGATGAAGGATGAGACATAACATCCATCGGACGTGCGGTGCACACAGTACGACCGAATATGTCATTTTCAGCAGTTCGACGCACTCTAAAATGGCGCGCTGCGTGGTCAAAACCACCCGAACGACCTCGGAATGCCACGAAATAAGACGAAAACAAATTCGGAGTGAATTGTAAAATAGTCGGACAGATATCATGTGAATTGGGGGTTCTGTTTGACCACGGTGATCGGAAACGCATTTCCGGAGTCATAAAACACGAAAACAGCGTGTCATAGTCGAATTCAGAGAAAACGTGCTTTGAATGACCTGAATCTGCACGAGAACGATAGGAAGATTATGTGTGAGATACAGGAGGAGAATACACATCCATCGGACGTGCAGTGCGCGTGGTACGACCGAATGTGTCGTTTTCAGCAGTTTGGCGCGCTCTAAAAGGGCACGCTGGGTTGTCAAAACCACCTAAATGACCTCGGAATGTCACGAAATCAGACGACAACAACCACTGAGTGAATTATGAAATGTTCGTATGGACGGCACATCAATAAGAGGTACCTTTTGACCATAGTGACAGGAAGCACATTTATGGAGTCATAAAATACTTAAACGACGTGTCACAGTCGAATTCAAGAAAATGTGCTCCGAATGACCTGAAACCACACAATAACGATAGTAACAGTATGATTGAGATGCAGTAGGAGACGACATATCCATCGGATGTGCGATGCGCGCGGTATGACCGAATGTATCGTTTTAAGTAGTTCGGCGCGCTCTAAAAGGGTGCACTGGGTGGTCAAAACCACCTGAATGACCTCAGAATGCCACGAAATCAGACAATAACAACCACAGAGTGAATTGTGAATTTCTCGGATAGACGACACGTCAATCGGAGGTGATTTTTGACCGCAGTGACCGGAAATGCGTTTCCGGAGTCATAAAACACCAAAACGGCGTGTCATGGTCGAATTCAGAGAAAACGTGCTCCAAATGACCTGAAATCACATGAGAATGATAGGAATATTATGTGTGACATGTAGGAGGAGACGTCACATCCATCTGATGTGCGGTGCGTGCGGTACGACCGAATGTGTCATTTTAAGTAGTTCAGCGCGCCCTAAAATGGAACCCTGGGTGGTCAAAACCACCCAAACGACCATGGAATACCATGAAATCAGACGGAAAAAACTGTGGAGTGAATTTTGAAATGGTCGGATAGATGGCACGTCAATTAGAGATTCTGTTTGACCGCGGTGAACGGAAATGCGTTTCCGGAGTCATAAAACACCAGAAAAGCGTGTCACGGTCGAATTCAGAGCAAACGTGCTCTGAATGACCTGAAACCACACGAGAATTATAGGAATATTATGCGTGAGATGTAGGAGGAGACAACACATCCATCGGACATGCAGTGCATGCGGTACGATCGAATGTGTCATTTTCAGTAGTTTGGTGCGATCTAAAAGGGCGCGCTAGGTGGTCAAAACCACCCGAACGATCTCGGAATACCACAAAATCAGACAAAAACAACTGTAGAGTTAATTTTGAAATGTTCGGATAGACGGTATGTCAATCGGAGGTGCCGTTTGACCGTGGTGACCGGAAACGCATTTCTGGAGTCATAAAACACCAAAACGGCATGTCACGGTCGAATTCAAAGCAAACGTGCTCTGAATGACCTGAACCCACATGAGAACGATAGTAATATTATGCGTGAGATGCAAGAGGAGACAACACATCCATCAGTCATGCGGTGCACGTGGTACGACCGAATGTGTCATTTTCAGCAGTTCGACGCTCTATAAAAGGGCGTGCTGGGTGGTCAAAACCACCCGAACGACCTCAGAATGCCACAAAATCAGACGAAAACAACCACAGAGTGAATTTTGAAATGGTTGGATAGACGAAACATCAATTAGAGGTGATGTTTGACTGCGGTGACTGGAAATGCATTTTCGGAGTCATAAAACACCAAAACGGCGTGTCACGGTCGAATTCAGATAAAACTTGCTCCAAATGACTAGAAACCGCATGAGAATGATAGGAATATTATGAGTTAGATTCATGAGGAGACGACACTTCAATCGGACGTGCGGTGCGCGTGGTACGACCGAATGTGTTGTTTTCAGCAGTTTAGCGCCATCTAAACGGGCGCACTGGGTGGTGAAAACCACATGAACGACTTCAAAATGCCATGAAATTAGACGACAACAACCACGGAGTGAATTGTAAAATCTTTGCACAGACGGCATGTCATTCCGAGGTACCGTTTGACTGTGGTGACCGGAAACACGTTTCTGGAGTCATAAAACATCAAAACGGCATGTCATGTTCGAATTCAGAGAAAACGTGCTCCAAGTGACCTTAAACCACACGAAAACAATAGTAATATTATGATTTACATGAAGAAGGGGATGTCACATCCATCGAACAAGCGGTTCACGCAGTATGACCAAATGTGTTGTTTTCAGCAGTTTGGCGCGATCTAAAAGGGTGCGCTGGGTGGTCAAAACCACACGAACGACCTCGGAATGCCACGAAATCAGACAACAACAACCGACGAGTGAATTTTGAAATGGTCGGATAGATGAAATGTAAATCGGAGGTGTCATTTGACCGCGGTGACCGGAAACGCGTTTCCTGAGTCATAAAAAACCAAAACGGTGTGTCATGGTCGAAGTCAGAGCAAACGTGTTCCGAATGAACTGAAACCGCACAAGAATGATAGGAATATTATGCTTGAGATTCAGGAGGATACAACACGTCCATCAGACGTAGGGTGCTTGCGGTATGACCAAATGTGTCGTTTTCATCAGTTCATCGCGATCTAAAAGGGCGCGCTGGTGGTCAAAACCACCAGAACTGTAACGACCCAAAGATTAAATAATGGAAATCCCTCTTGATCTAATTAAATGTCTCTTTATGTTAATATAAAATGTCAAATTCCTTGGTTTTATGTTAATAATTTTGACCGTCGCTAATATAGCCATTGAACAGTGATCACATGATTAGTATAAATATAGGACTTTAACAAATCCAATTTATTCAGACAAAGGAAGTGAAGGACACATCCAGTAGAATTGCCCCATATGAAGCCCATTTTTCGAAGCTCGGAATAGAGGTCGCATCTTTGGGCTTCACTCTTGACCAAGCCCAAGCTGAGCTTTGTCATGTCAAGCTCGAACGTGACCGTCTACGGGAAAAGTGGAAGTTGATTGAAATTAACACTCGAGCGATGTTATCCGAGCCACCCCATGAGTCTGTCACCATCACACACCTTACCCTTAGGTCTCATGCGGCTGTTTGAAGGGGTTATGTAACAAATAAGTAGTACTATGTTCATGTACATTATTTTTGTATATAACAATGAATATAACTTCTAGTCATTTTTGATACATTATAATAGTTTTTAAAGTACAAATTGTGGTTTTAGTAATTATTTAATTAAGAAATCTATTTTATTAAATTAAGGGATTTTTTAATTAAATAATTTTTTAATAAAATAATTTTATTATTAAATTATGTTTTATTAAATATAAATGATCTTATAATTTTATGAATGCAGTTATAATTTTTATTAAGGTTTGAAAGCCATTTCTATCATAACCCGTGAATATTCAATAAATGTCAGTTTTTATTTTAAAATTGAAAATTAACATATTTATAAAATGATTTAGACAAAATATATGTTATTTCTGAAATTAGGATGTCGAAATTATCCAACGGTGAATTTTTCATAATTTTCTGAGACAGTCAAATTTTTGGGTAATAATTAAATACCGTTTAAATATATAATGTGTTTTATGACATCATAATGACCCAATAATGATTTAATAAAATACTATAATATTTCTTTTCGGACAATATATGTTTTAACATTAAAATAATGTGATTTCGGATTTGTTTTACTTACTTTTCAAAGCATTAATGGACGCCTCAAGACTTATTCAACACCTTGCCTTTTTAAATTAATTTCCATGGGAGTGTGACTCACCTCCACATATAAAACCCTAATATTTTAATAATTTAGGACTTTGCCCTTATAAAATATCATTTTCCTCTTCCCTTTTCCGAAAACCATGGGCAAAAACAATGGGATGGTTTGTGGTTTGGATTAATTTAATGTAAGGGGACCCAAACGTAAATAATAAAGAATTCCCTCAACTTTCCTATATAAACCCACTCAAGCTCCCACTTATCCTCACTCAAATCCTTTGGAGTTCGTCCAGAATCTGCCCAACTCTCTCTATATTCCTCCCATGGTGCCCCAAGCTCCCAAGAAGCCTCTCACAGGCCTCCCTCTTGCCTTTGGATGCACACTTCCATGTATGGGTTTTTTGCATCCTTTCTCATTTTTGTCAATTTTCATTAAGTTGTATCGCCCTTTTAATTTCAATTATAAATGTTGAGTTATGGTTTTGCACCTCCCCCGTACTGCCCTCTTATTGTTTCAATGATTGGAAAACCCTTTCTCTCTCATTAAATGCCTCCCATATACACCCTTTACTATGCCGAAATTCCGAAAGGAACTTCTCTCTCTTCTTTTACATTCTAGCAATAATTTTGTATCATGAATCTAAATTCCATTAAAATTGTTGGGACATGTATCCATATGACCTACTTACTGTCCATTACATGTAAATATGATTAGGAACCCCTTTCTCTGTCATCAACCATTTTTATGAATTCTTATCTCACGCTGTTACGCTGCCGAAATCGCACTGATTTTCTAAGCTAATGCCATTGTGTAGTGGATACCATGCCCATTTCTCTATCAATGGTATCCACCTTTATGCAACTTTACCTATTGATTAAAATGTTTCATGTATGAATTCCACATTCCTTTATCATGGAATAAATGATTATGTTTTATGAATCCATGTTTTATGATCCATGTGGCACAGTTATGCATGAAATGAAATGTTTAAGAAGGGTGAACCCTTATAGAGCTCCAATGCATTGGGTAAAGTATAGTATCATGATACTTCATTTGAAATGAGTGTTGAATCATGATAATTCAAGTGCAATGAGTATTTACTCGTGCTTTATGTTCAATGGGGATTTACTCATGCTCTATGTGCAATGAGCCTTCGCTCCTGCTAATTCCATGATAAATGTTGTTGCCACATTTCCATGTTATGATTATCATGTGTTATCATGCCTTTATGTTCATGTTTATTTTATGATATATTGATATTCCTATTTTCAAACATGTATTATACTCCTCATGTTATTCCATGTGTACTCCCTTGCTGGGCTTTATAGCTCACCCATTTCTTATGCATGTCCTCAGGTTACCCCCTGCAATGCTAAGTACGAGGGAATGTGGTGGTCATATAAATGATGTTTTCAATAAAGATGTTGTATTTCATGTTTTAAGTTTTTATGTAATGATGCTAAGCTCCAAATACACTAAACCACTCGATCTTCTTTGTTGTATCAAGTGATATTTTATGTAATAAATTATGTTTAAGTTTGTAATAAAAGCAGGGTTGCCATAGTTGGTATCAGAGGATCGGTTTAGTTATTTTTGGGATTATGAAACCCTAGTAAGGACTTAGATACAATACTAAGTATAATAAAAACATCCCTAAGTTTTGGTAAGTACTGAGTAAGTGGGTTTTCAAACAAATACATCCCTGTATGGATACGAGCAGGTAGTGGCGGCTCTGGCACATATGTATCCGAGGGGTAAAACCCGAAAACACCGCTTTGATCTAGACTCGAACGGGAACTGGTGCACGACAATAGGCCTTGCTACACTCTTGGTTATGACACTTCTGGGGGATATGATTTGATAAATTCAAAATCATTGTATGAAGCCTTATTAACGAAATTAAATAATGCCCCTATGAATATATGTAAGAAAGTAGATCATGAAAATCCAAGATTGAAGCCTATATACTCATGAGTTAAGGAAATAAAAGATTATTTATAAGTCATAAACTTTTGTCTTTGGATTACACTTTATGTGTTCCCCTAACTTTCCTTTTATTCCAGCCAATGGCTGGTAATAGGAGAACTCGGGCTAACAACCGTTGTGAATATCAGTGTGATGATTGTACTAATGAGATGCCTAATCAAATGGGAGTGGGAATCACGAACTTTTTGATGCTTCTCTCTCAGCTATCTCATGTTTTGAATAGAAACACGAGTCAAGTGGAACATCCAAACCCCCATAAGAAGGAACAAGTCGCTATCGAGAGCTTCATGAGGTAAGGACCTCCTAATTTTAGTGGATCATCTGATCCCACGATCGCTGAACAATGGATCAACTCCATTGAGAAGATCAATCCATCCTTCAATATTCTGAACAAGAGAAGGTTCTCCATAATTCTTATCGTATGGAGGGTGTAGCTGATCAATGGTGGATGTTGATCAAAAAATACAAAGCCTTAGGAGGAGATCGAGGCGTTGTAATGGATGGATTTCTAGAAGATGTTAAATATTTTCCACACACCCTACGGCTTAATATGTAAAGGGACTTCCTTTCCCTCAAGCAAAAAAGATGAAGAATCTGTTGGAGCGTACGAGGTAAACTTCACAAGGCTTGCACGATACGCATCCAGCTTTGTCGTTACCCCAGAATGAAAAGTTGACTGCTTCTTTGGTGGGTTGAAGCCTAGCTTGTGGAAAGAATTAGCGATCCGTGACTTCGACAGCTATGAGGAAATTGTTCGATGTTCCCTCAAGGTTGAAATGGAGATCGGGGAATCACAGGGGTATCATGGGGAAAAAAAGTGAAAGGTGGACTTCAATGTAGGCAGTACGATGGATAAATCCAACAGTGATAAGAAGATCCAGAACCCCACTTGCCAAAAGTGCAGGAATAAGCACCCTACAAATTTCCTTAAGGGGACAAGGAAATGCTTCAGGTGTGGAAGAGAATGGCACCTAGCTGTTAATTGTCGGAAAAAAAGACCCGCGACTGCGACAGAGGAGAGGAACACTCCATTCAAACCTCAACGCATTGTTCAATGCTACAAATTCAAAGAACCGGGTCATTTTGCAAATCAGTGCCCTAATTCATGGGGTTTCAGAGGCGACCAACAACCTCCATGGCAGCAAGGAAGAGCTTTTTCCATCACTTCTGCCGAAGTGAACCCCGACAACGAAGTAGTGACATGTACACTAGTTATTCATTCAAGAACAGTGAACGTACTTTTTGATTCAGGTTCTATGCATTCTCTTATATCTCGAATGTTTATTAAAACAATCCCAGCACCACCACAAATCATAGAAGTGAAGATGTCAGTGAGTTAAACAAATGGGTAAATCATTGCATCCCACGAATATATGTCCTCCCCTATTATAATCTGTGGATTTAATTTCCCGGCGAACCTCGTCATTCTCCCTCTAGTGTAATTTGATGCAATTCTTGGCATGTATTGGCTTTCCTTATATAGAGCCAACATAAATTGTCAAGAGAGGGAAATCACAATCCATATGGAGAATCGACCCCCGATTATTTACAAGTGTACGGAATAATATGAATCTCCTTTAGCTCCATCATCTCATGCATGGAAATTACTTCCATATGAGCATGCGTATCTTGCTCAGATGATTGAGTCCAAGGAAGAAACCATCCTTGAAGAAATGCCTATTGTGATGGAATTCGCTGAAGTGTTTCCCGAGGAACTGTATGGTCTTCCTCCTAGAAGAGATGTTGAGTTCTCAATTGAACATATACCCAGGGCATTACTAATATCCAAGACTCCATATAGGATGACTTTTGTTGAGCTTGAAGATATTAAGAAACAACTAAAGGAGAATCTGGATAAAGGGGTTATATGCCCAAGTGCTTCACCATTGGGTGCACCAGTCCTCTTCGTCAAGAAGAAGGATGGGTCAATGCGGCTTTGAATTGATTATCGTGAACATAACAAAATCATGAAAATGAAAAAGTATCCTCTCCCATGAATTGATGACTTTTTCGATCAGCTGCGTGGAGCACAATACTTTTCCAAGGTTGACTTGCGGTCGGGATATTATCAAGTAAGGGTGAAGAAGGAAGATGTCCCCAAGACTACTTTTCGTACAAGATATGGGCACTATGAATTCATAGTAATGCCTTTTGGAGTCAACAATGCTCCAGAAATATTCATGGACTTGATGAATAGAGTCTTTAGAGATTACCTTGACTAATTTGTGTTAGTCTTTATAGATGATATTCTAATATACTCCAAACCCAAGGAGGATCATGAGGATCATTTAAAAGCTGTACTAGAGGCTTTGCGCAAAAAGAAGATCTATGAAAAGTAAAAAAAGTGTGAGTTTTGGTGGAAGGAGGTCTCATTCTTGGGCCATATCATCAAAATCAATGGGATATCTATGGGCCCATCCAAAACAGAAGCAATTGAGGGATGGCCGAGGCCAACATCGGTAACAGATATCCATAGCTTCTTGGGGTTAGATAGATATTATAGAAGATTTTTGAGTAATTTATCATGATTTTCCAACCCTCTTACCAAGCTAACTCGGAAGGGAGTAAAGTTTTCTTTGAGTGATGAATGCGAAGAAAGCTTCAAGTAGTTGAAAAGAAGGCTTATCACTGCACTCGTGCTCACTTTACCCACAAGTGGGGAACTTTTTGTGGTATTCTGTGATGCTTCGAAGAAAGGATTAGGGTGTGTGCTATAGCAGAATGATAAAGTGATATCCTATACCTCATGGAAATTGAAAATCCATGAGCGAAACTATCCAACGCATGATCTAGAGTTGGTGGCTGGGATCTTTGCCTTGAAAATCTGGCGATATTATCTCTATAGAGAGAAATGTGAGATATATACTAACCACAAAAGTCTTAAATATATATTCACACAGAAGGAGATTAATATGTTCCAGAGAATATGGATAGATCTCATCAAGGATTATGACTGTTCAATACATTACCACCCTTGGAAAGCGAACAAGGTGGAAGATGCCCTATGAAGAAAGGATCCATCGATTCTATCAATGATGAGAATTGAAAAGGATCCAATCTTCTTAGATTTGAGGAAGATGGACATGGAAATCATAGGGAAGAGAACATCATCAATACTTTCACAAATGATTGCTCAACCGTCACTTTTGGAAAGGTTAAAGGATGCTCAAAAAGATGATGTGGGAATTCAAGAAAAAGTGGAAGCTATCAGAAAGGGGAAATCCTTGATGATTAATGTTAATGAAGAAGGAATTGTCCGGTTTGGGAAAAGACTATGTGTTCCATCAAATCCAGAGCTGAAAAAGGAACATTTGGATGATGCACATAGTTCAAATTTCTCTATTCACCCAGTGAGCACAAAGATGTATCAAGATCTCCGAGAAATCTTTTGGTGGGATAATATCAAAAAGGATATTGCTGAATATACATCAAAGTGCCTGGTGTGTCATCATGTGAAGGTAGAGAGGAAGAAGTCTAAGGGGATGATGCAACCATTGCCCACACCAGAATGGAAATGGGAGAACATCACCATGGACTTTGTCACCGGAATTCCGGGGACATCCAAAGGAAACAATGCAATCTGGGTTGTTGTGGATTGTCTTATAAAGACTACACACTTCATTGATATTCGGGAGGATTTCTCTTTGGATCAACTGGCACGGATATATATCAAGGAAGTGGTAAGGTTTCATGGAGTACCACTATCTATTGTGTCTGACCGAGATCCATGATTCACCTCTATGTTTTGGAAGAGTCTTCAACAAACTCTGAATACTGAACTGAAATTTAGTACGGACGATCATCCTCAAACTGATGGCGAATCCATGTGGACTATCCAAACACTTGAGGATATGTTGAGAGCGTGCTCAATGGACTTTAAAGGAGGATGAGATAAACATCTTCCTCTGGTTGAGTTCTCTTATAACAATAATTTCCACCTAAGCATCCAAATGGCACCATATGAAGCCCTGTATGGGAAAAGGTGAATAACACCGACATGTGGGGATGAGGTCAGTGAAAATAAGCTTCTTGGACCAAAAATGGTCAGGGAAATGGTAGAGAATGTAAAAACCATTCAGCTGCATATCAAGGTAGCTCAGAGTCGACACAAGAGTTATGCAGATAATCGCCGACGAGACCTTGAGTTTAAAGTTGGAGACATGGTGTTTCTACACATATCTCTGTGGAAGAAGGTCATGAGCTTTAGAAGGAAAGGGATGTTAAGTCCAATGTACATCGACCCCTTCGAGATTCGTGATCGTGTCGGAGCTGTGGCCTATCGTCTAGCACTTCCACCTACCATGGCCAAAGTACATGATGTCTTTCATGTATCTCTCTTAATGAAGTACATATCGGACCCTTCACATGTACATTATTCTGAGGTGGTACAATTGGAAGATGATCTTTCTTATGAGGAGCAACCTGTGAAGATCTTAGATCGTAGAGAAAATGTTCTACGAAATAATACAATGCCCCTTGTCAATGTGTTGTGGAGAAACCACAAGTTTGAAGAAGCGACGTGGGAATTGGAGGAAATTATGGAGCCGAGTTACCCACATCTGTTTTAGTGCGGGAAAAGAAAAATTTCGAGGGAGAAATTTCTTAAGGGGGAATATTGTAACGACACAAAGTTTCATTAATGGAAATCACTCTTGATCTAATTAAAAGTCTCTTTCAATTTATATAAAATGTCATCTTCCTTGGTTTTATGTTAATAATTTTGACCGTTGCTAATATAGCCATTGAATAGTGATCACATGATTAGTATAAATATAGGACTTTAACAAATTCAATTCACTCATACAAAGGAAGCGATGGCCTCATCCAGTAGAATTTCCCCATACGAAGCCTATTTTTTGGAGCTCAGAAAAGAGGTGGCATCTTTGGGCTTCTCTCTTGACCAAGCCCAAGCTGAGCTTCATCATGTCAAGCTCGAACGTGACCGTTTATGGGAAAAGTGGAAGTTGATTGAAATTACCAGTCGAACGATGTTATCCGAGCCACCCCAAGAGTCTGTCACCATCGCACACCTTACCCTTAGGTCATATGCGGCTATTTTAAGGGGTTATGTAACAAATAAGTAGTACTATGTTCATGTAAATTATTTTTTAATATAATAATGAATATAACTTCTAGTCATTTTTGATACATTGTAAATAATTTTTAAAGTACAAATGGTGTTTTTAGTTATTATTTAATTAAGAAATCTATTTTATTAAATTAATGGATTTTTGAATTATATAATATTTTAATAAAATAATAATAATATTAAATTAATTTTTTTTAAATAAAAATGATCTTATAATTTTATGAATGCAGTTATAATTTTTATTAAGGTTTGAAAGCTATTTCTGTCAAAACCCGTCAATTTTCGATAAATGTCAGTTTTTATTTTAAAAGAGAAAATTAACATATTTAAAAAATAATTTTGATAAAATAAATGTTATTTCTGTAATCAGGATGTCGAAATTATCCAACGGTGAGTTTTTCCTAATTTTCCGAGACAGTAAAATTTTTGGATAAATTTTAAATACCTTTTAAATATATAATGTGTTTTATGACATCATAATGCCCCAATAGTGATGTAATAAAATACTATAATCTTTATGTTCGGCCAATATATGTTTTAGAATTAAAATAATGTGATTTTGTGTTTTTTTGACTTACTTTGCAAAGCATTAATGGACCCCTCAAGACTTATTCAACACCTTGCCTTTTTAAATTAATTTCCATGGGAGTGTGACTCACCTCAACATAAGCAACACTAATATTTTAAGAATTTAGGAATTTGGCCATATAAAATATTGTTTTCCTCTTCCCTTCTCCAAAAACCATGGGCAAAAATCATGGGATGGTTTGTGGTTCGGATTAATTTAATGTAAGGGGACCCAAACCTAAATAATAAAGAATTCTCTCACCTTTCCTATATAAACCCACCCAAGCTCCCACTTCCTCCTCACTCAAAGCCTTTAGAGTTCATACAACATATTTCCAACTCTATATATAATCCTCCCAAGGTACCCCAATCTCCCAAGAATCCTCTCACAAGCCTCTCTCTAGCATTTGGAAGCACTCTTCCAATTAAGGGTTTTTTTCTTCCTTTCTCATTTTTGTCAATTTTCATTAAGTTGTATTGCCCTATTAATTTCAATTATTAGTGTTGGGGTATGGTTTCGAACCTCCCCCATACTTCCCTCTTATTGTTTGAATTATGGGAGACCCCTTTCTCTCTCATTAAATGCCTCCCATATACACCCGTTAGTATGCTGAAATTCAGAAAGGAACTTCTCTCTCATCTTTAACATTCAAGAAATAATTTTGTATCATGAATCTAAATTCCATTAAAATTGTTGGGACATGTATCCATATGACCTCATTACTGTCCATTATATGTAAATATGATGAGGAACCCCTTTCTCTCTCGTCATCCTTTTTTATGAATTCTTATCTCACGCAGTTACGCTGCCGAAATCACACCGATTTTCTAAGCCAATGCCATTGTGTAGTAGATACCATGCCCATTTATCCATCAAGGGTATCCACCTTTATTCACCTTTACTTGTTGATTACAAAGATTCATGTATGAATCACACATTCCTTTATCGTGGAACAAATGATTATTTGTTTTGAATCCAAGTTTTATGATCCATGTGGCACACTTATGCATGAAATGAAATGTTTAAGAAGGGTGCGCCCTTATAGCGCTCCAATGCATTGGATAAAGTATAGTATCATGATACGTCATGTGCAATGAGTGTTGAATCATGCTAATTCAAGTGCAATGAGGGTTTACTTGTGCTTTATGTGCAATTAGGATTTAGTCATACTCCATGTGCAATGAGCCTTGGCTCATGCTAATTCCATGATAAGTGTTGTTGACACATTTCCATGTTATGATTATCATGAGTTATCATGCCTTTATGTTCATGTTTCTTTTATTCTCTATTGATATTCCTATTGTCTAACATCTATTGTACTCCTCATGTTATTCCATGTGTACTCCCTTACTGGGCTTTATAGCTCACCCTTTTCTTATGCATGTCCTCAGGCTAACCCATGCCATGCTAAGTATGAGGGAATGTAGTGGTCATGTAAAGGAAGTTTTCAATAAAGATGTTGTATTTCATGTTTTACGTTTTTATGTAATGATCCTAATCCCAAAAGACACTAAACCTATCGAACTTCTTTGTTTTATCAAGTGATGTTTTATGTAATAAATCATGTTTAAGTTTGTAATAAAAGTAGGGTTTCCATAAGAACAACCTTGGAATGCCACAAAATCATACTTCAAAAACTGCGGAGTGAATTATGAAATGTTCGGATAGAAGACACGTTAATCAGAGGTTCCATTTGACCGTGGTGACCGGAAACGC
This sequence comes from Viscum album, assembly GCA_963277665.1. Classification (NCBI taxonomy): domain Eukaryota; kingdom Viridiplantae; phylum Streptophyta; class Magnoliopsida; order Santalales; family Viscaceae; genus Viscum; species Viscum album. The sequence goes on from OY728159.1 coordinate 35,072,456, forward strand.
GTTTCCAGATTCATAAAACACCAAAACGTCGTGTCACGGTCGAATTCAGAGAAACTGTGCTCCGAATGACTTGAAACCGCACGAGAACGATAGGAATATTATTTATGAGATGCAGGAGGAGACGTCACATCCATCGAACGTGCGGTGCATGCGGTACAACCGAATGTGTCATTTTCTGCAGTTCGACACTCTCTAAAAGGGCACGCTGGGTGGTCAAAACCACCTGAATGACCTCATAATTCCACGAAATAAGATGAAAACAACCTCAGAGTGAATTGTTAAATGTTCGGATAGACGACACGTCAATTAGAGCCGCCGTTTGACCGCGGTGACCGAGAACACGTTTCCAGAGTCATCAAACACCAAAACGCCATGTCACAGTCGAATTTAGAGAAAACATGCTCTGAATGACCTGAAATCGCATGAGAATGATAAGAATATTATTAGTGAGATGAAGTAGGAGACTATACATCCATCGGAGGTGCGGTGTTCGCGTTAAACATTCATTTTAAGACAACAAAAAACACTTTCCTAAACTAAAGCACAATGACTCCAAAATGAGAAAAAAAAATTTCAAAAATGATAACATTTCTGAAATTGGTGGTTTTAAATTATTAGAGCACCCATGAGATGGAAGGTTTCATTTTATTATATGTATATAATAACTGAATAAAGATGTCAAATTTACGTTTGTTCTGTTTAGTTTTATTTGTATCTTGTTATAGGTTTTTAAAGTAGATGGTTGTGGATCGTTGAAGAACGTCTATCATTTATTGTTTATGATGATCTTGATGTTTATTGTGTTTGGATTTGTTTATCATTTTGTATGATTTATATGATGTTTTTTTTATTTTTTATCATGAATTTTTTTTTATTTTTTTTCCAGTGTAGCGACGGCCACTAACGGTCGCTGTAGGCCGAAGTCTCGGCCACCTTCAGCGATCACCAGTGGCGGTCGCTATAGGCCTGATTTTTGTCTCGCTTCAGCGACTACTGCGGTCACTATAGGCCGAGGTCTCGGCCACCTTCAGCGACTGCCAATGAAAGTCACTGTAGGCCGGATTTTTGTCCGCCTTTAGCGACTACTATGGTCATTGTAGGCCGACAACGTCGGGCCTAAAGGAACCTCTATTGGCGTCTGATGGGCGGTCTCTACAGGCCAATAACGACTGCCAATGGCGGCCTCTATAAGTGGGATTTTTAGTAGTGTATAAATTTTGGAAAATTTAATTCCACACACGTTTTTCCCACATAAATGTGTTCCAATAATTTTATAAATTTTATACAAGGGAATATAGGGTCACATGTTACCCTAATATTGATTTTGTCCATGTTTCTAGGTTAAGTTGGCCCTTATATTTATTTTTAATCCCTTGTTTATCATAATTTCAACTTAATAATTTGAATTTATTTTAATCACATTTAATAATATTTTTGATAAGAAAATAATATTAACATATTATATATTAAATATTATTATTATTTAAAATATGGAATGAAAATTTCCAAATTCCAACCATATATGTTTTAGAAAAAAATTAAATTTATTCCCACCGATGAGACGACAATGGGGTTTTAATGTAAAAACATTCATACAATTACAAGGTTTTCATATCCAATTTAACTGTGATATGGATTCGATTGAACTAAATTGTATCAATACATAAAATATTAATCTATTTATTCATTAAAACCAATTTAAATTAATATTTAAGCTTATATATAAGTTTTTATGAAAAAAGAAGTTCTGAATTAAAATTTATTATTTTATATTATTCATTAAAAAATGAAACTTCATCGAAAAAACCAAAAAATCACTATATACTAATTTTTTTGATCCTTTTACAATTAATAAATTTATTTTTACAAATATTATTTATTATATCTAGAAAAAAATAATTCACAGCCGGTTCTCTAGTTAAATGCAGTAAAATGTCTTTATAAACATTTAGGTCTTTATGTGTAAGATTGAGTTTATTTTTATCTTATCTCTATCGAATCTATCAGATGAATATAAAAAAAATATTATATTAATATATATATATATATATATATATATATATCATTTTTATCACTCACTAATTCAAAATAATTTATTTTTTTATGATAAAACAGATTGTAGGCATAAAAATAGTTTTCTATAAAAAAATATTATCTTTATATTTTATTGGTTCTTATATTCCTTTAATTTTAATTGTTAATAAATTAATTCATTTGATTTTGTTTTAATCATAAATATTCATATGTTAGATAATAATATTGATTTCCAATAATTTAATTACTAGGTTATATCGTATTATATTAAAAAATAATATATTTTGTTTTAGAAAAACTCGGCCTTCCGTGTAATGAAATTCCTCAAATAAACTCATTATTGCATGCGACGTACAATAACTCAGTATCATATTCATTGAAATCAATATCATGGAATAATTTATTTAAAATATTAATTATTTTAATATCATGGGATATTGTATTCTATTAAGTACTTGGCATTTCTTGTCTTACACGCTATTGAATACCAAAATTTTACATTCAAATATCAATGAATTACGCCCTTCATCGATAATTTAGTCATTATTTTCCATGATTTTATGGTATTTATATTTTCCACGTATTGGCTTTAATATCATGTGATTATTATTATTGAATTATTTTATCATCATTTATTACAACCAGATTATTATTATTCATAATGTTATCAATCAAATGTCATGTGTTTTCAATTATTTACCATTCAATATTGTTTATTCTTTATCTAGTCATGATATATTTTGTTTTATGTAACCCAAACTAATTAGTTGATCTCACCCTTATTTCTCTTATATTACTTAATACATGAATAAAAAACATTTAATTAAATCAAGGATGCTGACTGTTTTCCCTTATTATGGTTCTTATTATATTCCCATTGTAAAATGACCTCATTTATGAAGTTGGTTCCCCATGACTAATAAAATAATAAATCCTTGGTTATGATATTTCATGTATCTATTAAAATTAAATAAATTAACCACTAGTTCTAGGTCACTAGAATTGAGGATATTCAATTTGTATTAGAAAGATTATTGTAGAAAATGTTAGCACTAGATTTAGAAAAACATAGATTAGGTAACATGACCCAATGATAGAGTGTGAGGATATTTCAAATATTGGATTTATATAAAAAATATTTGTTAATATAGAGATTATGTGGTTTTCTAATCAATACATCTCTATTTTGATTCTATAAGTGGATGTGGTTCTGGAAAAGTTGAACCTTTGGGTAAAAACTTCAAAAAATGTTGTATTGGGATTTGACTCTATTGTAACCTATTGTACAATAACCATCCTTATTGTGCACCTAGTTTGACACTCCTGTTGGATATTCTATGCACAATTCATATTTTCTATTCTAACCATTTTTTTGTATTTGGAAATATTTTTTTTATTTAATGGTATCCCCACAGAAACTATTTTTTTGATTCTGATATTAACTATGCAAAAAAATTCAATTTGAGTTAAATGCTACACAAGATTCAAAATCATATGTTATTAATAATAATTCATAATCACATGATAATATCCAATATATACCATTATATATAAAAGGAAAATGGAAGATAAAATGTTATCAACACTCATGGTCGATGGACAAATTTACCTGATGAGCAAGCCAACAGAGTTGCTATTGGGTTAGGTCGGATCATGGATACACCATGGTAGCTTACTTAGGTTATAATAAATAACCATTATTGAATATAGAAAATGTTTTTTTCACAACTTATTCTCCCATTTTCTATTTATTAATGTGATAGAGGACCATATAATTTTATTGGATGACAAGGTTGTTGGTAAATGAGAATTGGATTATGTCCCTTAAAAATATATTTCTATCCCTGCGATATTATGTAAAGTAAATAATTATAGTATTAATATATTATATCATGGGAGAGGAAAATTAATAGTTTCCACTAAACAAGAAAACTATGGATGAAGAAAAATATAACATAATTATTTTAAAGTAACATTCTTTGATAAACATTTCACTTATGAGTAGTGAATCGAAATGAAGAGAATGTTTCTTTTCTTATAGAAAAATGGAGAAATTGTTGTGCAATGTATGATGATACAATTAAAAAACTATTGAGGAATTATATTGACTACATATTTAATAACAAATTTAAGATATACCATTCCATTTAATGATATTAATCCCTATCTTTAAGGGGTGTTGGTTTATCAAACATTTTCATCGTACGATCATGTAGTTTTATGTGAAATCAAAATTCAAAAATAGTTTTCAATAAATGATATATTTAATGGAAATTAAAGGAATAATAGTTACCTTCAACACTAGGAGAAGTTGAAAATGTTCAAGAAGAAAAATAAAATGAATAAATTACCATTATAAGAAAATTATAGGAACAATTATCCTGGAAAATGTTTGAAGGGAACAAGAGTGTATTGCAAGTTCTTAGACAAGGTTCATTTGGATAATGACTGAAAGGGGAAGAAACAAATCAATGATATCTATTTCATGAACTATATAGAATTGGGGAATTATAATTACAAATCCTCTAAGTATTATGGAAATATTCAATAGAAGTGGATGAGGGGAGAAGGTCAAGCATTTGGGATCACCATAGGTAAGGTGGAGGTTCCCAGTAATGTGGTGGAAGGTATTTTAATAATACAGTCAAATTTTGTTAAATATTTACCTGATTATGGATCCCCACACACTTTTATATCATCCCAATTTTTCAACAAAAATTAGTTATTTCTCTAGCTCCTTAATAAGGCAGTTGATATTCCATGAACTTAGTATAAGTATCACTATAATAAGAATGTGTCAGGAAGTTCCTATTTTGACAAAAACATGTGATCTATTTTCTAAATTTATTATCATAAGTATGGTTGAATTCGATATAATATTTATTATTCACTATATTTCATAATATAGTGAGTAAAATTAATGAATGTAGAATGAAATTATAATTTTTGATGATGATATGAAATTATTTATATATATAATAGACACATCATTACATGAGTCATGTCAAAATCCACCCCTAGTAGTTATTCAAAATAACATTATTTGGGAATAAAGGATAATATATAAATGGAAAATATAATATATAAACTAAGTATGTACCTATTTCATATGAATACATTGTTTTATTTTATGTGAATTACCTTGACATAAACGAGAGTGTGATATTGAATACTCCATTGATTTAATCCCTAATGCAAGACTAATGTCAAAGACCTCATATAGAATATATATTTTGGAAATATTTTATATGATGAACCCCCTAGATTATTGTTGTGATATGGGGTATATTATCCATATTATTTTTCTATGGGGGAACAAGTTCTCTTCATGGATAAGAAATATAAATCTCTGGGGTTGTGTAATAATTATAAGGAAATCAATGATATTACAATAAAGAAGATGTATTCTATATCTTCTATTGATGACTTATTTTATCAAAATAATATATCTCAATAATTTTCATATGTTTTCCTTATTTCTAGATATCATTAATTGTTAGTAAATAAGGAATTAATTCTAAAGACAAAATTTCGAATAAGTTATGGAAATTATGAGTTTGTAGTAATTCCATTTGGATTGACTAATAAAACATCAGTTTAAAGGGATGTAATGAATGATTTATTTGATGCATATCAATATAATTTAATTTTGGAATTAATTTATGATATATTAGTGTATTATAAGATCCATTAGGGCCATTATAATTATCTACAGATCAATAAGGATACTCATATAATAATGAATTATATGGTAAATTTAGAAAGTTTGAACTCTTTCCTAAAAAATATTCATTTCATGCATATAATGTCCAAAAGTATGGAATCTTAGTTGGTCAAGTGATGAAAAAGGTATCCATATGATGTTATAAACCACAAAATCTAAATCAGGTATATAGATTTAATAGTTTTGTAGGTAACTATCATCAAATCAATAATATTTTTTCAGATCGGATAACTCATTAAAAAACAATACATGTAAAGTTGTTATGTTCCTATGGACAATGTAATGTAGAGAATATTTTTACATAATTGTAGATTTCATTAGTCAATGATCTAATTTTGACACTTCAATTAGAAAATCACATTTTTGTGATATAATGTGAGGAACCAAAGAAGAAACATGGTGGTTTCCTTATTCGAAACGATAATGTTATTTCATAAGCATCAAAGAAGTTGAATACACATAAGAAGAATTATACAACCCGTGATATTCAGTTTTTAGTCGTAATATTTTCCTTGAAGATATAGTGAAATTATCTCAACAGTGAAATATGTAAGATGTAATCAAACTGTAAGATCCTAAAACAAATATTTTCATAGAAATGTCTCATCATAAGGTACATATTATTGATCAAGTTACTCAACGAATATGATATCTCAGTACACTACCACCCAGGGAAGGAAAATAAGGTAGTAGATCCATTTAGTTGGAAATATCATGGAGTTCTTACCGAAATTATCATTTACATGGATCTCATATTCATTGAACTAGAATATATTGATAACGTAATTATTAAGGATAAGATACATCACTACCTTATCAAATGATTACTAAGCCATATTTGTTGGAAAATAAAACAATTTACCAATATGATGATCAGAATTTTTATTATATAATTAATGTCATCAATGACGCTAAATTGTATGATTTCATTTGCGAAGATGGTGTTCATAAATTCAGAAGGAGACTATGTGTTCTATATTTATCTAAGACAAAAAGGGAATTGTGGGATGATTCCGACAAATAATATTTCTATAAACACCCTTGAATCATAATGACATATAGTAACATGAGGGAAAATTTTTGGTGGGATAAAATGAATTGAGAAATTTCTAATTTTGCATCAATTTACTTACTTTTCCAATAAGTCCTAGATGAGTCATTAAACACTATCCAATTAATAAGAATAAATTTGATGAAATTACATTAGACATTTGACATATGAGTATCATATACATACAAATAATGATTCACAATTGGTGATTATTGATCACCAAAGAAAATCTTCACATATCATCACTATAAGAGAAGAATTTCCTCTTATGAATCTAAAAAGGCATTATATTAATGATATTATAAGTCATTATCACACTATTATTTAAATTTTCTCTTATCATGATCAGCAATTTAAATTGATATTATAAATGTTTCTTTAGAAGTATATTGATACTAATCTTTAGTTGAGCACTACTTACCTTCCTCAAACTAATGGGTAGTCCAAAAGAACTATTCCAACATTTGAAGATATTCTGAGGTTGTATTCAATTGAATTTCATTGTATGTGGGACCAATATCTACCTTTGGTAGAGTTTTCTTGTAATAATAGTTTCCATTAAAGTATTAAAATGTAATGTTTGAAGCATTGTATAGAAATGAATAATTTACTCCAACTTAGTGTGATAAGATGGTGAAAGAAAACTTGTTGGACCAAAAACAACTGAGGATAGAATAAATAATGTAAATATTATCTAAGGTCATATTTATGTAGATTAAAAGAAGTAAAAAAGTTTTATGTATAAAAAAAGGAAATATTTGTAATTTCAAGTATGAGATCATGTTTTCATGAAATTATCTCTAATTAAGGGTGTGATAAGTCTCTGTATGAGGGGAAACTAATCCTCAGGTACGTCAGAGCCTTTGAAATTTTGGATATTATTATAGAAATGGGTCACCAATTGGAATTTCCACCAAACCACTATAAATTACATGATATTTTTTATATATCAATGCCCATTAATGACATTCCATACCCAATGCACGTTCTCATCTAAAAATAAATTTAATCATATCATGATCTATCTTACTATTAAGAGCCTATTAAAATTCATGACACTAGAGATCAAGCATTGAATTTTTTCATGTCTTTAATAGTAATGTTTATTTATAGAAAATATAAAATGCAGGAATCAATGTGGTTACTAGAATATATTGGGAATAATGACCATCATATTATTTAGAACGTAATATCCATTAAATTTTTGAGGATGACATTTTAATGGAACAGGAAAATGTATCACCTGAGTCTCAATTATGATAAGTGATTTTTTTTAGAATAAAACAATAATAAAATTCACATTTTAAAATATCATGGTACAAAATTTATAATTCTATTTGATTAATATAATTTTTAGCTTACTTTTTAAAAATAATCCTATATTGTTTTTGGAAACATTCCCGTGGAAATAAGTTTTATGAAAAATAAAAAATGCAGTATTTCACAATTCATAATTATATTTATAATAGTATGTTATAATAATTTTATTTATCGATTTTTTTACTATAAATATGATATAAATAATGATAATACTATTTGTTTGTAAAAGGGAACCTTTTCATATTTTGTTTCAGAAAACTATTTTTGTTTACAAATGTATAATGTCCACCCATTTTAATTAATTATAGTAAAATATAATGAAAAATGATTTTAAATTAATGCATTGATTATATATCTATCTATAATAATATAAATCCATATAATTATTATTAGTAGTTATATATTTAATATAATCATATCTTAGTCTTAAAAAATGCATTTAATGAAAAGCCTTGTTTCGACATGATTTATATGTCTATTTTAATATTAAATTATACCTTTATAACAAATGAATTTGATAAAATTTATTTCATAATTGGAATTAGAATAATATTAATTAGGTAATAAGTTTAATTAATTTCATTCATAATGATTTGTAATGACAGTTATAGTTAATTATCATGGTTAATGTTAAAAAAATGTTTTGTTCTTCACATGTGCTAGTGTTAAAATTAATTTCCCACAAAAATATAATTTATATATGATATTTTTGATATCATATTTAAATTAAATAGGTCTATATTATCTAATAATTCTAATTTTTTATAGTATTAACGTAGAAATTACCTAGTTAAAAACAACTTACCATGGAGTGAACAAAAACTATAAAAGTGAGTAAGCTTAGAGGTAAATGGAATGAAATATTTTAAAAACATTTATTTTTGTTGGTGGAGGTGTGTATTTAACTTTTAATTCCTTATCCCCATTATTTTTTAATATTCCATCAACATGGGTTGATTTGACTTCCCATTGTTGAACAGTTTTGAGAATTTATAAAAATTCCACTCCTCTTTTATAAAATGGAACCCCTGCCATAAGTTCATAAAAACACCCAATGCATATTTATTGACCAAAACCAAATAAATCATCTAAAAATAATAATAATTCATATTTAAGAGGTTTTTGGCTTCCCAAAATACCATCCATTGGGTTCTCCATAAGATATACAAGGGAGGTTTCTCTAAGAAAATGTAATCATCTTCACCGAGCTCACTCTTTTATTTCTTCTTTTAAAAAAATAAATTATGATTTAATAATTATAATATAATACACCATTATATCCAAAATATGGATATATTGTAATTTAATTGAAAAATATGTTTCCATATCTGAAACAAATCCATTTCTCATGTGTACAGCTGACTACTGCCTCACGAATCGATGTAATTTATTCTCCATCACCAACTCACATAAATAGTAATACAGAATGAAATAATTAATATATATTATTTTTCAAATCATATTAATAATAAAAATGTTATATATCATCCACTGACTTACCATTTAACTCATTAAAGGAATGATCTCAGTTCTCGTGCGTACATACGACCTACCATCTCCACGAAACAATGGAATTCATTTTCCTTTTAAAAATTAAAGAATCATTAAAAAAATTATCTAACATATAGATATGATATTTTTCGTATTAATATAATTTATTAATTCTTTAATGACATCTCATTCCTAATAACATGAACTTTTATGACAATCATGCATGTGAAAAGAAGTCAATTAACCCCCAAAACAATGGTTAAAGGAAATAATATTAACAAATGATAGATAAGATGTTATATCGATAATAATTTCTAATATTATAAATATAAAAATGGATACAGTATAAATTTTTTATCTTCATAAAAAATGGATTTTAAATCTTGATTCACTAAAGTTATGTTTGATGTAATCGATTTCATCTCAATTTTTCCCTTCAGATATATTTGTTAATGACCATCTATTCACATTGATTTGTTGTATATAATTCCAATTTTATGGATTTGACATGAATACCTATTTATTAATGATTATTAATGTTTTAATTGATGTATATTATGTCAAGGTTCTACAATTTAAAATTTACCAAATAGGTAATAATCTATTTTACCATCTCGCATTTTTTTGGGATTACTTTTATTTTCATGAAATGAATCATATAAATTTACCTTATTAAAACTTGTATATTTTTATATCTTCTATAAATTTATGGATTTCTATATTTTATTTGAACTTTTACTCTTACTGGAACTTATTTCATGAAAATAAATGTATAAATGAAAATCAAATTATATTTCTCTTTTAATTGGATTATATTTATTCCACGTCTAAATGTTTAAAAAAAATTTAAAAAGTGATTTTATAACTTTTATGATTTATTAGGGTCTTTTTATGTTATTAATTTAATTTAAAAATAAGTTTTTAATTTATCATTAAAATATTATTTTATAGTTGTGTTTTCAATAAAAAGTAAAATGGGATGTATTTTTTTAATGTATCCATTGATAATAGACTACCTTGTTATCATAACTATTTTAAAAAAGTCATCTTGTTATTTTCATTTTTAATGGTTTTAAAAAGAAATGTAGTGTGTCAAATATTATTTAAATCTTTCATTTATTCACATTATTCTTTAAGAGGACGTGATATTATAGAAACTATCAATATTCCCTGTGAACTGATGGTTACCTCTCATCTCATGATTAATTTGATGATTGTTAACCTTATCTTAAAAAAATAACTTTCTTGTGATTAATATCCATTTGATAATAAATTTTTGTTGAATATATATAATCATTGTAACATGTATATAAAAACTTCATAACTTGTATATATTTTTACATATAATGATTACTTTGAATTTTTTATGATTAACTGCATAAATATTGAGAAATATGTATTATTTACTCGATAAGGATATTTGTTTTTTAGGAATATTATTCATAAATCAAGTAAATAATATGATAAATGTTGAATGATTTGGACATGTGGTAATGGATGGGGAATAAAATTATATAGGACCTTGGTGCATTGATAGGTCTCATTAGAAAAATTAGTTTGGAACATTAAATGAGGTTTTACCTAGATTTTTAATGTGTCTTGGCTCATGTTCTTGATAGTATAAATATCACGATGACTATTACAATGATGTATGATATTAACCATTTCATTCACTAATTATTTAGTTATTCTTAACCATGATATTACTATAATTATATTATCTATGTATTAGCGTTAACATAATGTAATTTTTAATATGGAATTATCTGGACATAATTTATTCCTTCCATGTTACTCTTTATATGGGAGTTATTGATTAAAAGACATGTTTTTTAGTTATTTACCTTTCCATATTGTTTATTAAATATCTATTCATGATATTTAAAACATCATATAATCCATACATATCACTTTATATCATCCATATTTTGATTAATTTCTCAAATATATATAAAATAACACTTTTATTGAGTTTAAGGTTGCTAAATGTTTTATTTTATCATATTTTTTTAATATATTACCAAAGTAATATGGGTATCAAATTTGTATTATGTTCTCCAAGAAAAATATAATAATCCACACTTGGTCATGTTATCCCTTATATCTATAAAAATTTAATAAATTAAGCACTGGATCTGGGTTACTGGACTTTGGTTGGATTGATATTAAATATTTTGGTGTTAAAATTTCCTGAAAATTATAATATAAAGAAATTGATGACCATGATAAAAAGTGAATAATATCCCTTTAAAAGAATGAAGAAAAATATAAATCATAGTATTTATAAAATTATAAGAATTTATATAAATACAATGTGGGAAAAATTTTGTCTAATAATGAGGAATCTGAATGTTCCGGATGCTACATAAGTTCCTTAGGGGAGAAAAACAATAAGGGTATCACCAGTATTAATGGATCATTTTCAATTGATTAAGAAATAAACATAAAAAACAATGAATATTTTATATCCAATATTGAAATAGAAAAGATCAAAACCTAGATAATGGATATTATAAATGAAAAATTTATTATTAGTTAAATTTATATATAAATAATGGTTAACATGCCTTATGTACTTTCTTCGATGATGATTTTGTTGATCATTCAAAAAACAATTTACAGTTAACATCATTTCAAATATAAGATCCATGTGTAGTATCAATCTATAGGTAATAAACACCTGCTTCTTTAATCTCCAATAAATACTGATTGAATTTTTGGTTCTTATGTGATAGATAGATTGCCTTCTATTGTTTTCTTCACTGCTACTAGTTCTGTTGATCTTGAAGGATTTTCTATTGGTGTTATCATTCTTGAGAGGAATATAGAATTAAAAAATTGAGAGAAAAGTCACCTATTTCATATAATTTAAAATTATTTAGTTAAACTTACTCAATATATATAAACAAATATTTATAGAGTCTGGTTTTAGGTTAAAATTTTATTTAATTGTACAATGAACTAAAAATAATATAATAAACAAACATTATCCCATTTTATTTAAAAAGAATTATTTTCTTTTATGTTGCACACTGACTGCAACAATGATAAAAATCACTTTATAGGATTTCCAATGAATATATAAAAAAGACAAAATCTTGATTTTCATATCCTCCTCTTTATTTAATGAATACACAATTCATTATTTAATTAAAAGGTTTTCTCATAAAAAAATATTTTATTCACAATAGAGTGAGTAAATATTTATTTCATTTTTGAAATCCATAAAACATAAATAAATTTATACCTTCATCTTGAAAATAAATCTTCTTCCAATAATTAAATTTAAATAATATTTTATGAAGATTTATGGAAACACTTAATGTGTCATCATATAGGATTATTTCACATAGATATATGTGGGATTTCATAAATTTCAGTAGAAATTTATTGTAACGGTTCTAAGAAACACAGAGGAGAAATATAATTTCATAACATCGAAAACCAAAAATGAGTATCCACTGTGTACCATAATCAAATTTTCACAATATATCATTATTCAAGTTTTACATTTGTTTCATAAATCAACAATATTGATACATATTTCATTGAATATATGAAATAAACATGTCATTACACTTTTGAAAAGGAATTTAATGTTATGTATCAATTTCAATCCAAAGGAATATCTATCACCTTCTATAAATATGGAAGTGAAAAATCCATTTTATATTTATATATTAATGTCACATTATTAAAGACACACCCAATATACATTATTTTTTGGAACATATGGAGTCATCATTTTGTTTGGTGAATCTAAGCGCATGAGTCATGACATACATTAATGATAATATTAAAGATAAATACCATTACATAGATTTGAATATACAAATATCTGATGACACAAAAACATATAGAATTCTTACTAAGAGGTATGTTCCCTATAATATCCCATCATAGAGATTACCAAAGGATAATATCATGAGATAAAGTCTCACCCATTTATGAGTACTAACACTTGAATTTCAACATATAATACACCCAATCATATAAATTTTTCTGACCACATAAATAAGGTCAACAATACTATCCAGGTGTTTAAAGGTTCTCATCATAGTGGGGAACTTAAATTCTCATTTCAATGCGAAAAAAACTCTAAGGAATTATTATATAAATTTAATAAATAAAAATGAACAATATATAATTATATGTTCTTTAATGATAAAATATTTGAATATAGATATAATAAAAAGTAAAATAATTTGTTTTTGAAGAACAAACTAAAAAATACTCCCACTTGGACAATTAGAAATTTCTATGATGTCATGTCTGTTAGACCTCACATGATGATCATGTTTCTATTATGTTAAGGTTTTTAAGGGGATCTCCATGCAGTATTTTATTGATTTTATTCTTAGTGTAACTTCACCTCTTTGAGACTAATCCAATAATATATAATAATTTCTATGTTTATGCTTCATCCACTCATGTAAACATGGATCCTTTTCATGGGTCACTAAAATAGTATTATCATAATATAGTGTGATATGACCTTTACATATTGGCGCCATATCAATCACATTGATAATGTTTTTTATCCAGAATACAATGTTTAATTTCGTTCAATATTGCAATACACTCAAACTATGCTTTATAATTTTTTACCGTAACTATTTTTGAGTTATTCTATCTCACAACACCCCCATAAATAGTGAAGATGTATCTCTTAGCTTATTTTAGATCATCTTGATCTATTTAGAAACTAGTTTTTCATATCCTACGATAAATAGTTCTTTATCTCTTCTATAGACTTGGAATATATCCTCAAAAATCCTTAGATAATTATAGATAGTCATCACTATAATCCAATATAATTAATTCGGATATGATTTATATCTTCTAACCATCGAATGTTATAAGTGATATATAGCCTTGTAAGTAGAATTACATGTATGAATTAACTAACAACATACATGTGTGGTTTACTTATCATCCTTTTCATTTCCTTATGTATATGAGCACACATTTTCTTAGATTGGTGAATTATATGTGAACTGGGAAACACCCTTATTATATTGTGCCATATTTAACCACTTTAGTGTCTTATCAATATATGTACCCTGACATAGATTGATTAGTTTCTTGGAACTAATTCAATGGATCTTTATCCTACGAATATATTTCTCTTCCTCATAGTCCATTATGAAGAACGGTTTCTTAAAATATGCGTTAATAAAATATAATATTGGTATCTCATTTCCAATAAGAAGTATGTCATCAAAAAAACAATTAAAATTTTTTTTCCACTCCAATTAAATTTTTTATAGACACATGGATCACATTTTTTTTATAAAACCAATTTTTATTACAGATTTATCAAAATTAATGTTCCATTCCATGGAATATTTTATTAATAAATATATATAACATTTCATATTTCATTCATTATTCGAATCCATTAGAGTCAAAACACATTTAGGATTAATCATAGATAAATATTCCCGACTGTTCGGGTTATGTAAATCAATTTTTAAATATGTATTCCAAATAATATAATCCTAGAAATGTACAAAAGAAACTACAATTTTAATGGAATTTTGTATAAAAATTGGTAAAAATGATCTATTTTAGTGAATTCATTGGCAGGATTAAAACCCTTTTATAGTAATCCATGACTTATATGTATTGAATTTTTTATGCATGTCTTATTACTTCTTGAGAACCTATTAAAATATAAGTAGATTTACATCAACTAGAAGATATAATGAAATTTAAATTTGGATTCAGTATATGGAAACAATTTTAGAATTCAATTCTTCTAAACACATGGTAACATATTTGCAACTGACTATTTCATTAAAAGTTATAGGGTCATTATAATCAATTAATAATGACTCTCCATCCTTGGTGACTAGAAAAAGATACTTTTATGGTTCTATAACCTCTCATGTACTCATATAAAGTAATCAAGTAATTAGAACAACTTCGTCTATGGGAACTTATGGAATTTGTTTCTTTACTAACTATTGTCTACATTGATCACATACTTCATTATAGTCTAACTCCATCCCAATATATATTTTAGAGATTTAATCCCTTGAAATGAATATTGAATGTCTTTCTATTATTACCTTTTATTTTGAGGTGTATTATAGGTATAATATCCTTATTTTATTTAGATATCCAACAAATGTACACTTTTTGCCTTGGTTGGCAACATTTTTACCAATTTAGGAATTAAAAAACACTCCACAACCCCACACATTTATGTTTGACAACATGAATTTATTCCTATTCTACAACCCATAGGGAATACCTTATTAAACATTAGTTGGTATATCATTAGTATGTATGATATTTTTCACAATGAATATCCCAAAATGATAATGAAAGATTTATATGACTCATCAATGATCTACCCATGTCTAACAAGGAATTATTCCACCAATAACCTTTCCATTCCACTATGGTGTATTAAGGGGAGTGAGTGGGGATAGAATCCCCAAGTCCTGTAGATAATCAAAGACGTATTTATTAAAATATTATCCACCATGGTCGCTGTAGAATTTCATAATATTTATACCAAGATTGTTATCAACATCATTGTTATATTCCTCGAATCATTGAACGGAATCTATGATATAAATTGTCATGTATACCTATCCATATCTAAAAAATTCATCATTAAATGTTATGAAGTATGAGTACCCACTTTTTATTTCAACTATAAATGTCTACCACACATTATAATGAACAAATTTAATAATCACTTTGGCCCTATAACCTTTTCCACTAAATGCACCTGTGTTTATTGTTTCATATAAATAGGCATGACATACACCCAATGGTTTCAGTTAAAAGTAATATAAATATCTATCTAGTATAATTTAAGAAAAAAAACCTATTTACATGACCTAAACATTGATTACATATTTGGGTGGAGTATTTGAAATGTGAACTAGTATCATTATGGATATTCAATAGATATCTAGTCTAATAAAAAACATAAAGATATAAATTTAAATTAGTCTTTCATAAAAAAATTTATCTTTATAAAATATGTAAAATTTATTCACAAATTTTAAAATAAATCCATATGTATCAAGTGTTGATGTAGAATTACTATTTTTTTAAATTTATGGAACATAATAATAAAAATAATAATTATTATTATAATAATAATTTAAAATAAAACTATTTCATGTCAACAATATGAGATAGTAGTCCATGATAGCCACAACAGCTGGATTAGCTCCATTGGCCACTCATATATCTACCTCCACTCAATCAATATTTTTGAATATAATTGTCTCATACGTTTGAATACATATGTGAGAAACAAATTATGTATCTAATAATAAATTTTTAGAAGTTGATAAATTTCACTCACTAACAAACATTCCTAAATTTTTGTATTTCTTCTTTTCCTTGGTGTAATTTTTCTTCCAATGCCCCTTTTTTCAACATTCAAAATAGAAATCATTTTTTTCCATTGCTTTCATCTTGATCATTATCTTTTTTTAAGTTAGTTTTAAATGCACTATAGACATAGAGATTTTCTCAGGGAAATTCCATTTATCAATCATAAGGATGGAATACTTTTTATGGTTTTTATACTTATCAGCATAGAAAATTATTGTCAGTATATCTGGTAGATACTTAAAATTATATTCATATAAAAATTAACTATAGAGATAGAAAATATATAAGGAAGTGTTTAAATAATGAGATAATGGTGCAATTCTTCTAGAAGTTCAAACGCCTGAACCTCTAGGCACTCAATGAATCCAATGAGTATGACTCTGTGGTTCCCATCTGGAACAACATCTCCATGCTTACTCTAAAGGTAGACCCAAAAAATATCAATCCATTCTTATCTATATATCTCTTAATATATTCCATAGAGATTTTGGATCAAGCAATAATTATCAATTTCTTCTTGAGACAACATGAGTTAACTATACTTGGATGAAGGTATTAATCACTAAACACTGTAATTATCACTCAAGTGTTTACCATAAATAATAAAATAATCTTAAATTGCATCCACTATAAGAATAACAATAATTGATGATTCTAGAACGTATGATTTAAATTCATGGTTCCACACCACCCAAGCATCTGATCCATTCCATAAAGTTATTTCTAGTAAGAATATTATCATTCTCCAATATTCTCCATAGTGAATTTGGGGATAAACCTCACATTATTCTATAATTACTAAAGAGAGGATACTTTGTAATTCCCTTGATTTATATTTATGTGATACTTAATGGATTTAATTTTATTATGTATCCCATAATTTATCAAGACACAACAACCCACACCCTTGAACTCAGAATGTCAAGTTTCATATGCATTCTATTTGTAAAGATCTATATGTACCTTGCCATAACCCTAGAATGGGATTAATCAATTACTAAAATGTATTTAGGTATCCATGTATTTTCTAAGTGTGGGTTTTTAGTTCCTTGATCAATTTAGTGGAATCAATAATCCAAAAATCCTAACAGATATTTCATCGATACATGCTTCCCAATTACATCACGTCTTACTTGGGATACATAATTTAATGAATGATGGTTAATTCACCACAAAAATTTCATAACAACTCCATGATAAATTTGGTTTCCCACTATGGGTTGGTTAAACACATATTTATAGGGTCTTCATTCACACTCAAATAATGAATTACCAATTATGAATTAATATTCTGTTTGAGGGGTTTTTATTTATTATAAATAAATATTTATTATTTTATTTATTACATGTATTGTTAAAATTTAGTGTATTTTATTTAAGTAGTTGACTGTGTTTTGATTAATCATTTACACATAATCAATTTATTTAAATTCATTATATATATATTAGTTCGTTTATTTATGCGTTCTTGGTATTGCATATATAAAATAAATATTGTATAAGATAAAAATAAATAAGTAAATAACCCCATCATGAGATTTTCCAATATATGATTTATTGAGAAGAAAATAAATCAACTAATGACCATGGTGAAAACATATTTTTCTTTTCTTATCAGGAGTTGTAACATTACAAAATTCCAACTATGCATCACCTGAATTGGCATCGTCTCTGTTCTATCTTGAACAACCTCAAAGATCCAGAAGATAAAATTTTTATTACATTTATTTAACAATCACATATATGATATGAGAACAGAAATATTTGATAAAGGGAATTATATAAATTACCTTGGGCACATAGGTCCTATATAATAGTTAAGGGAGGGATGACTCACATTACATCATATTTAATTTAATATCGAATTTTGAAAAACCATTCAATAAATTAATTTAAATTAAAACAATAGATAGATATGTCTAATTAATGCTCATGAATTACCATACACATGAAAAAATATGAAAACATACTATTTTTAACATTATTTTTAGTTCATTTTTAATTATTAAGATAAAAACACTCTAATTAATTAATTAAAAAATTTATTCACTTTTATTTTAATGGCCATCAGATATTTCATGGATCTACACATCATAAATGAATACATGGAAAATAAATACCATTACCAATAACTATTGATAATTAAATTAAAATATTTTATCATTTATTAATTCTTATATTTTTTTGTTACATATTCCAACACATTCAGTGGAAATATTGTAATTAGGATTCAATGATACAATTAAATTTTGTAATTCAATTTAATCATATATTTTATCAGGAAAATATACAATAAATACTTATGAGCATCAATATGTGTTCCTTGATTACTGTGTACCCATGATAAATGGACAGTGCTTTTGGATGTACCTCGTCCATGATACATGATATATACTAACCATCAACACACCATTTGTTCTGCATGTTGTGCATTTTTGTGGCCTATTAAAGGACACCCCATGTTCTTTTTACAGAATATCATGGAATTTAATATGTAAACATTTTGTTTGTATCTATTTTTTATGTGTCCACATAACACCCTAATTGATTCATCATGTATTTCTTGTGACAGACTACATGACATATACTAACCACCTACGCACTATGTATCTTGCTTACTGTGTGTCCGAAAGAACCATATCAATAAGTGGATGTGTATCTAAGATGAATTAATAATTGAATTAAACAATTTTTAAGATAGATATAATCCATGTGTTTCATTAATGACATAGTTTTATGTCTCACACGATATATAACTGTGTATTTGACCACATGGTTATTGTGAGTTTTGCAGCTAAACAACATATAATACATGTTGTGTATGCAGTTACACGATGTGTAATCCGTCTAGCCATGTTTTATACTAGCTCAGTCAAAAAAAAAACAAATTTAAATAAATGTGTAGCAGTCAAGAATTATAAAAATTATAATTTCATTTGATATAATAGGTGGAACGAAAACACTGATCACAAAAACTTATGGAATTTATTTTATTAAATTTAATCTCCTATATAGATTATGGAACATAGAACCCCAATACTATGTAAACTGTAATATAATATACCATTATAAACTAGAAATTAAATTAGTGGGTATAAATATTAATATATAAATTATTAAAAATATAAATATTTGTTTTAAAAAAATAAAATAATAACATTTTAAATGGAAAAATAAATGTTTTCAAAAAAATTATGTTTTTCTAAAATTGGTCTATTATGTATTTTCTAACATAATTTAAAATTAATTATTACCACTTTATTAAATTTTATTTTATAATTTGTTAATATTTTTTTAAAATCAGAATATCAAAACTATCTTACGATTATTTTTTTTATATTTTTCTGAAAAGTTTCATTTTTGATGAATTGTGAAAAATAACGATAATTATTAAAAAATCCATTTTCATTTAAATAAATTATCAATGTAAATTTATATTTTAAATTAGTTTTAATGTAATATTATTTTATTGGAATCAATTTCATTTTAAATTTTGGAATTAAAAACTCCTATACTTACGAGACCTTTCTCTTCAAAAACCTTATTTTTTCTTCATGTATGCCGTTTAAATTTTAAATTGGATTTTTCCCTTATTTGAATTTAATTTATAAATATTTATTCCATATTTTAAATAATCATAATTTATATTATTTATTAAATTAAAATTAATTTGTTATGATAATGAATAATGAAAATAGTAAAAAATAATTACCATGGTTTATGTAAAAAAAGGTTTTCTAGGCGGTTAAACTAAGATGATTCGGGCTTGAAATCACCTAAAAAAATCTAAAACACTTTTTAAAAAAATATCTAGATCTTATAACCTAATAATACAAATAATGGACCATATTTTACATTTTTTTCAAGATAAAAACCTAGGTGTAGTTGAATCTTTTCAAAAAATCAATGCGTATCATCTCCACCACTTATAAATAGCTACTCTCTCTCCTCCCCTCTTCACACTTACAAAGCCATTTTTTAAACTAATACAAATAAAGATATTTTATATACTCCATTATAAATATTTTATATCCCTAGGTATATTCATAAAACTAGTATAAGAAGATTCTTGGTGCAAACCTAAAGAAGTAGTCAGGCGAAGAGGTAACATTCTAAAATGAGAAATTTTGTTTTGTTTCATCTTCAATCATAATGAAATTTTTTAAACCATTATTATATAATATCCTCATAAAATATCATCTAATTTTTTTATTATGTCAATAGTATGACCTATATCCATCTCATCTTCCATTAAATAGGAAATGAAACCATCGATCACATGTATAAAGGATGACCCCTTCCGAAACGATGTATTTGGATTTTCCAATACACATTTCTATGATGCATATAATGATGGATTGAACTAATTCATACGATATTTATGATATTATAATTATAACAAAAAAACATGGGTCAACCATACGAGTAACCCATGTCATCCCATTATGAAGTGGTGCGAAATAAGGAAAACAAAAAAATTCTATTATATAAAGATACCAAGATATAAAAATATTGTTAAAATAATATATATATATATATATATATATAACTGATCGAAATTGGAAAAACCTAAATGTAAAAACCTTATCCAAACTAGTGTGTAACATCCCAACCCTGGATGTCATCTTACCAGACAACTGATCCGAAATTCCACAACGCCCGAAAGGCATTCTCGACCCCCATGTTCTGGCATCTAGTACCTAGGAATAATCAATAATATTTATTGAATGATTTCTACAAAAAAATTGATAAAAAACAAAAATGGATATAAATTTAATAACCAATATAAATATATAGTTAGGGATCAGGTGTAAACTAACTATCTAAAGAAGCATCTACAAGGAACCAACATGGAAAACTAACCGACATAGGCTGAGACACAAAACAATTCCACCCAACTATCCTCTATTCCAGCCATGAAGAACAAGACAAATATAAAATAGTACCTAGAAGATATAAGCATGATATAAATTACTAGAAGGTCACCACAACCATCCAAAATTATGAAATAGGTTTCCTTATGTTAAAAATCACATCAAGTTTAAAAATAAAGGTAGAAATTGGTTTTACATACAAATAACATCTAGAAAAAAAATCCAAATCCTTAGACAACTTCCAAAACATTTTCCTTTATTTTCCCAAAACACATCACGTGCATTTGAAAAACACGCCACAAGCTCAACCATACCAAAAAACCACAAAAACTGTTATCCATTCACAAAACACCCATTTTAATTATTTAAAAGAGATATTTTCTTTAAAACACTTTCCAAATAGACAAATAGACACACAATGACACTTTTTTACATCATACACAAATATCAAAATGGATTGGGAAAGGATTACCTAATCATTAAAACACATTCAATGAAAAAATTGGGAATAACATATCTCAATACATTATTCCAAAAATGAAAATAATAAAATATATAAAGAAAAAAATATACCAGAACTTGCAACAACATCTCATGCGGTCTGGAATAGCATGTCCAATCATCCAAATCTCTATGTCAAAAGTAAAAAATCATGGATTTTTATTTAGAGAAATCTCAAATTACATAATTATAAATAATGTGACATTAATTAACTTTAATAACTTTACTCATTATCTTCATTATTTCCATTTCATAACATGTTCCATGGGATATGAATTATATAATTTACACAACTGGTGAAGTTAGTCAATTACCATGCATAAGGGAAATAAACTGAGTCCTTATCTTACTAGGAATATACACATTATACAAACAATTTATCCTCTACTCAAATCCTTAGTCAGGTTCGAATGAAACCACTAGGGGAATAACATTTTGAACCCTTCCCTAACCCATGCATTGTGGGGTGGAGTTTAGAGCCTCAGTCGAACTCAACCTGTGGGCATAGAACCTCTAGACAATGCCACACTCAAACAATACAGGTGCACATGCTTACATATGTCCATCAACCAAAAATACCATATCACTAACCAAATATAATCCAACACATTACAATCCAATTTCGCAATTCTTTTACATATGAATCACCCTTATGCCTTAACCCACTAACATAATTACCATTTCCAAATCATTTCTTTTTTATCCATTATCATTATACCAAACACTCACTTATACCATGTTGTTAATGAAAAAAAATTAACATGAACCTCATTTACAACCCATATTAACCAATTAAAACCACTTTTCACAATTTCCATTCATAATCCACATTAACCTAATAAACATAACAATTACAGGTTATCCACATATGTGCTATCGTTTTCATATTTGAATAACCCAACCCATGTTCGTGAAAATGGCACACCCTATGGGTAGAGTCAACCCAACCTGACATTATCCATGCATCCAATTAGAATCATGAGGTTTTATTTCATCAAATAATAAATTTTTCTATCATCTAATAAATAAAAGGAACCCAAAATCACTACATGAATAGTCAAATAACACAAAATTTTATCACAACACAAGAATCAATCACATAAACAACATAATAATCATATATAATAATAGGGTTCAACAAGGTAAATCCAAATCACATCATATGTTCCAACCAGGCCTGCACTCATTTCATAAAAAATTTGAAAATCCCTTTCTAAAACAATTTTACATTAAGATTTAATTCCACGGAAAGCATAAAAATCATCAAATATAACTAATTAAGTAAAGGTAACTCCATTATCTATTTATAAAACAAAATGATCATATTTAAAAAGGAAACCCATCAAACACCCAAAATAATCCCAGTTTAAAAACCCATGAACTTAAGCATGTCATAGTCACCCACACACAAAGGATTTATTCATTGAAAATAAAAATCATTCCTAATGGCCTTTCCTCCATCACACAATCCATATAACACCACTTATAAAATTTTTAGAGGTTCAACAAATTCATTACTTTCAAAAAGAATTTCTAGATACACATTGAAGAACCAAATCAATGTAAACACCCTCTTAATTTACATCAAAACAACATTAAAAAATCCAACTGAACATTTTTATAAAGGGGTAAACCACCCATAAAAATCAAAACACCATTTGAAATAAAACTATAGTCCACTTTTATGTCATTGGTGGTTGATACCTAAATTGAGACCAAATTTTCTTTTTAAAATACATCTTTCATACAACAAATACCAACAAGGTCCCAACCCATTTTCAAACATTAAAGCCATTAAAAGGCCCAAATGAGTATCTTGAAAGTCTTAACAGATATAAATATTCAATTAGAATTATACAATGATAATTTCCAAAAACCAACAATTAATGCTAATACCATGATGTAATAAAATAGTTTTAGATCAACACAAGGATATAAAATCTATTTATACTTGTATCAAAGGTAATAAAATGCAGAAGAATATTTAAATTCCAATGGATAAAAATTGAATATTGAAACCTACCTCAAGAGAATAGGATCAGGAGGGAACACATTGTCACATTAAAGCTTTGATGAAGACCTCCCTATACATTCATATACATGAATTAATATATATATAAATATATATAACTTTAATAGAATGTGCATTTTCCCTCTTCCATGAGGGAACATGTGCATGGAAGATATATATATATACACACACACACACTTGTACCAATGAATGTGTGTGGAACACTTCATGAAGCCACCTATATTCTAAAATAATTTCATGGTTCCCTAAATCATCATTGAAACCATCATGAAGGTGAGAAACACCACAACGGATTAAAACCCTTACTCCTAGCGATGTCAATGATCCAATCTTCTTCAAATTCGACTATAGATGCCAAAAAATGTATGAGATCAACATGAGAGATTTCTGCATATTATATTGATGGATAAAACGAACATAAACTCAGTTACCCCAAAACCTAGGGCTCATTTTATTATAATAGGGTTATGGAGGGGGGAAACCAACCAAAACGGTGGAAGAGAATATGGTAGATGACCATAAATCAAATATCCGAGCGATATTTGTGAAGAAATTGGGGATGATAGTTGAATGGAGGAGAGGGCATGAAGGAGGGGAGGTGTGCGGCAATGGAATGGTAGGAACACCTCTTGCGTGAAAATTGAGAGGGAAGAACAAGATGTGAAAAGAAATAATTATCAAGAAAAAATAAATCTAAAATAAAAATAAAAATTCTAAAAATCTATACACGTGCAGGGTTAACACACAAGCTACAAGACCATACGCTAATCATGAACTGCCCACTACCTAGACTAAAAACCCCACACGGTTACATACAGCCAGACACTGGTTGAAAAAACCATTCTCAACCCACGCCACTCAGTAAACAGAACTCATTCGCACGCTTTCTGCACATAATAATATACCATATGCATGTCATGTTCATCTTTATTTACTCACATGGGCACCCAAATAGTTATCACATAGTTACTACAAACCATGTGGGATAATCGTGAAAAATCTAAAAGCCAAACAAAAATTATATTTTTGGTCTACTAACTTACGGACTCAACAATTCTCCACAACAAGATAAAATAAATTTTTACAAAAACCCTATGACCCCTATAGTTTCACAATATCCCCACTATGCCTCTTTCTGTAACCAGAAATACATGATCGATGGAATATTAATGGAAAATGAAAACTCCAAGAGAACTCAATTGAAAGATAAATTAAACATATCTTAACATCTTAGTTAAAAACAGAAACATTAAAAATGATAACTCTAATTATGTATATAGAATCCATATCTCTATGTGAATATAGAAAATAAACCTCAAACAAGAAAAAATTTTTAGCATGGGAACCTCTAACATCATATCCCACCATTTAGAGATCGACTAGAAAGGAAGGACTAATAGGACTACCAGAAGAAAAATCCTCAAACATATGAACATCTAGGAGAAAAAATCCAAACCAAAATCACTCTCAGACCAAGGGAGAAAAAACCACCATAATAACCCTCAAAAGATTAAAATATATCTCACCTTGAGTCACAACCCCTAGGGATAACCTGGGAATCAATGAAAGAATCACCCTAACATGGTGCATCCAAAATAGCCATAGTCAAAATCAAGCTAGCATACAAAACTCATTTGGTGAATCAAACAACCTAGTAACCTGGTTGTGCATCCAAGGCCTCTCTATTATTCCAATAAACAAACACCTAAATAGCTCAATGATAGAATGAGAAAAACATTCAAAATTGTTAGAAAAAACATAACTGAAGTTCCAAAATAGATATCATAACTACATGGAGAATGGATTCCCACAACAAACCACCTCATCAAACTCAACCTCTCTCACGTCGATAGTTTTGAGTCTACAACTATACTTGGACTAAGGATAAGCATTAGATATGAAGAAACTCCATCGACCATTATAGGAGATTGAACAAAGGTACTAGACATGGACCATGGTAATCCATGTTAGTTTAAACAAACCTGCAATTGATAATAAATCATATAATAATGAAAAAAACAGTAATCCATAACAAGGCACACAACAACCCATAAAATTGGAACCAAAAATCTATAAAAATATAATGTATCCTTCAAAAACATCACCCTCACCAATGAATTTTTTTAAATAACCCTACACTAAGGTGTTTACCAAAAAATAAACATCCCACTATGAAACCAAACAATATTTCTGGAAATAACACATTTTCCAAAAAAGGAAAACCACATAAAGTCGTGTCCAAACCTTCATTTCATTTTCAAAACCAAACACTGAAGGATTCCAATTCCAAACTCACATTCATTTCAAAAATAATATTTTACAATAAGGAATCCATTTTTATAAATTATTTAATAAAACTAGGAAAACCCAACCTTTATAATTTTCCATAACAAATTTTGAAAATATAAATTTTCCTTATTTCTCAATCAATGATTTTAAAACCAAGCCCCCACCAGCACTACACAAGATCCCATATAAGAATCCCAAAAAAATCATCCCAAAGCACACCACAATCCCTCTTAAATGTGCAGTGACCACCTTTGGAGAGATCTAAAAACAAGAGTAGTAAAAACAAACATACTGCAAATGAAATAGTGTTATGTATTCATTGGACCCATGGTTTGGGGACCGTGATCCAACCATGCCACGCACTACATATAAGAGGCAGACCTGACCGCATGAGTACCTCATGGTTTCAAAGGTGATGTCTTCCAAAAATGTTTCTCAAGTTCCCCTTCCTTTATAACCCCTTACCAAGAGTGAACCAACAATATCACACAAAATCAATAAGGGGATAAAAAATAAATCATATAAAAATCATCAAAATATCCAAAAACAACTCAATTCCATGATTCAAGACCCATATTCCCCAGTATCATGAGGGTCATGTTAAGAAAAAGATAGCAAGATTCTTCCTGGACAATCCTATCAAGCTCTGATAACATAGTTTCCCTTTTACCCGAACATCACCAAATTGCATGGGCTATACCAAGACAATGTCCCATTAGAAACATAAGCCCTGATAAAAATTTATAATGTCCCATATGTGGATACAGTCTTAATAGGTGCCCAAGTTAAAATGTAGCAAGGCCCGAAGGCTATTCTCAATCCCCATAGGGTGACGACTATGGCTTAGGAATCATTAGAAATCCTTTGGGAACAATTTCAGCCAAAATAAAGTTAAAAAATAGCAATTGATATAAATACAATATCAAAAATAAATAAATAATATGAAATTAGGTAGAAAAAGACTATCTAAAGATGAAACTAAATGAAAGAAAGAAGTAAAACTATCTGACACATGATGAGACTCAAAACATCTCCTC
The DNA here is from genome assembly GCA_963277665.1 of Viscum album. Lineage (NCBI taxonomy): Eukaryota > Viridiplantae > Streptophyta > Magnoliopsida > Santalales > Viscaceae > Viscum > Viscum album. Next base: position 35,100,174 of record OY728159.1, read on the forward strand.
CCAACTCTCCTCCACACCAGCAATGAAGAGAAAGACGAATCCAACTAAGGACCTGGAAGATATAAGTGCGAGAGAAATGTCTATTAGGTCACCACAAACTACTGAAACTATGAAATAGTATTCATACGGTTAATATTCAATGAATGTTTGAATAAAATGGTTGAAATTAGGTTTTACATAAAAATACTCTCTAGGAAAAACAAACCAAATAAAATGAGAATTTCAAATACATTTTAATTTAGTTTCTAAAAACCCAATACATGCATTTGATACACACACCATTGGATGACACCTTATAAAAACCCACACAACCCATCATCCTTTCAAAAAACACCCCTTTACATTATTTAAAGGAAATATTCACTTTAAAACAATTTCCAAAGGGTAAAATTAACACCCATGGGAACTTAATCACATCATACACAAATATCAACAAGGCATGGGAAAATAGGAAATAATAATCCACACATACACAGTGGAAAAAATGGGGAAAAAATATCTCAAAACCGCATGCCAAACATGGAACCAATAAAATACATCAATTAAATTAATAAACCCGACAAAGTGGCAACATCTAAAGGGGTCCAGAATTCCATGACCAGTCATCCAAACCTCTAGGACATAATTCCAGAGGTATATATAATGTGTTAAGTTAATTTTAATGTAAATAAGAATAAAAAAGGTCCAATTAATTACAATTACTCACTTTACTCGTTTTCTTTATTGTTACCATTTCATCACATCTCTGTGGGTTAGAAATTACATCATTTACACAACTGGTGAACCTGATCAATTATAATTAAAAAGACAAATAAACTGATTCCAAATTTATCTAGGGATAAAAACATCACACAAACACATTATCCTCAACACTATGCCTTGTTCTAGGTAGAATACAACCATTAGGGGAATAGAACTTCATCCCCTTCCCAAACGCATGCATTATGGGGGAGGGAGCTTAGAGCCTCACTCTAACTCAGCCAATGGGCATATAACATCTAGTAAATACCCCTCTACCAATCCATGTGAACATAGCTACATATTTCTCTCTACCAGACATACCATATCACCAGTGAAACAAAATCCAACATATAAATATCACATTATACCATTTATTTACACAAAAATAACCTTATTCCTTATCCTATTAACAAAATTACCATTTGGAAATCATTTCACATTAACCCATTGACATAATACCAATATATACCTTATTCAATGCTATCAGTTAAACATAATAAAAATGAATCACATTTATAGCCCATATTAACCAATTAAACCCACTTCTCAATATTACATTTCATAATCATTGTTAACCTAATAAACATAACACCTATAGGTTAACCACTTTAGTACCACCATTTTCATAGTTGAGGAACAAAACCAAATTCCATGAACACATAACACCCAATGGGTAGGCCCAACCCAACCTGACATCCACTAGGCATCCCATGGGTATCATGAGGGTTCAGTTCAACAACTAATAAATCATTATATCATCAATTCAATCAAGGGAACCCAAAACCATAATAAAAAAAGTGCAATAGAAATACCCTTTTCACCAAACAAGAATCAATCACCTAAATCACACAATCCTCATATACAACAAGATGGCTCAACAAGTGATATCAACATCACATTACATCTACGAATAGGGCCTTCATTCATTTCATAATCATTTGAAAATACCTTTCTAAAACAATTTTAAATTGAGATGAAATTCCAAGGAAAGAATAAACACCCTCAAATACAACCAACAAATTCATGGTAACTCCATTTTAACATTATAAAAACAATACACCCATTTTAAACAAGGAAACCCATCAAACACCCAAAAGAGACCTAATTTAAAAACCCATGCCTTTAAGCATGTCAAAGTCACCCCTACAAAATAATTTCTTCTTTTAAAATCCATATCATGGATAAAGGCCTTTCATCCATCACAAATTCTTTATAACACAACTTAAAAAAATTTAGAGGTTCCAAAAAATCATTCATTTCATAAGGCATTTCAATCTATCATATGAAAAAACCAATGCAAGGCACAAACTATCTTTATTTACATCAAACCACTTATAAAGAAGACAACTGAACATTTCCAAAAAAGGTGAACCACCCCTAAAATTTAAAACACAACATGAAATAAAAGTAAAATCCCAATTTTAAGTCATCAGTCATCGACACCTAAATTCAGACCCAATTTCTTTTTTAACATACATCGTTCATAGAATGGAGACCAAACAAGTCAAAACCCATTTCCTGACTTTAAAACCATTATCAAGTCCCAAACACATTTCATAGAAGTCTTGACATAATTAAATATCCAAATTAAATAATAAAAAGATAATTTCATAAAACCAATTAATCATTACAAGGCCAATAAATAATAAAATATGTTCATATCAACACAAGAAAATCACATTTATTTATACGTAAATGAAGGGTAATAAAATGTGAAATCATATTAGAATTCCAATGGAATAAAATTTCATAGAAACACCTTCATTGTGAGAAGAGGATCTTGATGGAACTCATCATCAATTAAAACCATTGAAGAATACTTCCCAACATTTTCACAGAAACATGAATTCTTATGTATATATATACCCTTAATAAAATGTATGTTTTTCCTATAACATAATGTATAATATTAAATCAATAGATATATATAGACACAAACATCGACATACCCATGGACATGAGAGAAAATTTTGAAGGAGCCAACAGCATTATAAAATAATATATAAAACCCTAAATCATCATGGAACCCAAATGGTAGGTGAAAAACACTACAGTTCAATAAAACCCTTACCTAGAGCAGCATTAATGAGCCAAGATGAGTTGAAATTTTTCTCCATTGGATGAAAATGATGGAATTTGTATGAGCTCAACCAAAGAGACCATTCAGAAACCCTATTGATAAAAGGAACAAACAAAAATTTAGTTAACCCAAACCCTAGGGTATGTCCAATTGGAATAGGGAGATGATGGAGGAAAATCGGCCAAATCGGAGGAGGAGATGAGGGAAGAATATCTTACCTCAAATATACAAGAGTGATTCATGAAGAAACTAGGGAAAATTTTCGAATAGAGTATAGTACATGAGGGATGGGAGGCACGTTTCCATGGGAGGGGAGGAACACCCCTTACGTGGAACACAGGGAGGGAAGTACAAGAGGGGAAAAGAAATAATTAAAATCGAAATAGAAAAATAAAATAAAAATATGATGTCCAAAAATATAGAAATTTGAACAGTATTTATATGGGCTACCAGACCATGAAACATCTGTGTACTGGCCAATACACAGGGCAGACACCCTACATGGTTAACAATATCTAGATGCTCAGTTTTGAAAACAATGATCCAACTATTCCACTAATTATTTCCAGCTTACTGAACCCATCCCCAAATAATCTGTATTGTTTAATAGTTCTTGAAAAATCCAGGTGGTACTTCAGATCCCCACATGGGAACCTGCACATCAATAACATTATTACTACTAACCATGCGGGATAACTGTGCAAAAACTATGAATCCTCTAAAAACATAAATTTTTGGTCCACTAACTACCAGAGTTCAATATTTCCCCATAAAAATATAACAAAATTTATAACAAAATTTTCATGACACCCTGTGTATTACATAGTCTCTATATGACGCACCATCACCAATATATGAAAAACATAATGAAAATATAAGCATTTATACTATATAAAGATCTTCCCTTTATTATAATAATCTAATAAAAGGTCTACAGTTTCCCAAGGTAAAAATTATTGTGCGAGAAATAGTTCCTAGTGGGTTACTACAAATATATATATACACGTTCTAATAACAATAATTCACATTTTCATGCATTTGAAAATTTTATTTTTTAAACCATTTTTATAAATAATATGTTTTTTAAAATCCTTTCTCAATCAATCCCTAAGTTTAAAAATTTTCATGTCATGTTTTCCAAAGCTTGAAACAATGTAAGTAACAATACTTAATACAAATAAAAATGTGATCCAACATCCATGAAATAATATATCATGTAATAAATTACCCACAAATATATTTCCCCAACCCTTCTGGAACTGTCGAATGGGAAAATATAAAATAGACACTAACAAGACTAACAAGAAATATAGTTGTATGAAACTAACATCATGGTATTCAATATAACACTTATATACACAAGGATACTTCCTAGTGGTTTCACACACAATAAAGCTACTTGTGTCTCTTTGTCGACATACCCAAGGTTCCTGTAGTGCAATGTTTTTAATTTTTTGTTTAAAAACCATGCTCAAATTTTTAATAAAAAATATTCAATTCCAAGCTAATCTGATCGAGGATTTGAAATTCCATCTTCCATTTCAAATACAATTAATTATATTTCAAACAAAACACCTTTTAAAATGAGAACCCATACCCATTAAAATTTCAACATAAGAAATTACATTTCAAATCTCAACAAATCAATATTAACAATATGAAATTCAAGAAATTAGAACACTAGAATAGACCCAACATTCCCACATATGTAGAAAAAATACCCACCTTTGACAATAGGGATTATAACTCATGGGAATGGCCATCTCAAAGAAAGGAACAACATGAATCCGAAGAGGATTGATTGAAAACCCAATCAATTCACAAAACTATATCCAAAACATTGATTTATATAAAACAAAAAAAGAATCAAGAGAAATTCTTACCCAATGAAGAAAAATCAAACACCAACAATGATCAATCATTGAAATATTTCACCTATATAGAAGGAAGTCACCGAAAAATTCCTAGGGTATGAGCTATAGTCAAGAGGATAAAGATTAAATTAAGATGAAGCCACAAACACTTATGTGACACCCTAAAAAATAAAACCTGGGGAGTTACATGATGTGTAATATCTTCAAATTCACAAAACTCATTCATTTAAAATTACACAAAAAACACATCCCATAAGATGAAAAAAAATTCATAGTACATGATTTGTAACCCCAACACATTGTGTAACATTCTCATGTTGTGTATTTCAACTCATGAGATATACTCTGTATCCAATAAACATCATGTAAAACCAATAAGCATCATGTGAGTTTCTTGGAAGTAGCTGAAATTGTAGGTTCATGTTAAAAAATAAAAATAATCACTAACTTTACTATTCCAGGTATCCTCCAAAATCAATGTTGAAAAAACTCACCCTATGAAAAATAAATCCAAAAGAAAAGAATTGAATATACCTGACCGAAATGTATTAGGGAATTACAATTTGCCAACCATAAAATCTTATATTCATAGAAAGAGACCAATATCATAGAGCTAAAAAATAGAATACCATTTCCACCTCGTCAATGGATCATTCTCCCACAATTTGTGTGATCCAATTCGTACTACCATAGTAACAAGAATAGGGGGATCACATTACTATGCAACACCTTATCCTGGAAATCTATAATCTGAACTAGCTACTCAACCAAAGTGGTTTGGGGTTCAAAATCAACAAACTAACATCTATTCAAAAAGTAAGTATCGAGTATTTTTCTCCAAAACTAGGAAAAATGAAACAAATCTTATATAGTAGTAAATCCATATGGTAAAAGAAATTGATAGATCACCATTCTTAGTTACTCCACAATCTCAATGGGCCCGAAAATCATCAATGAAGATAGAACCAAATCTTTTCCTTCTAATTGGGATTATGCTATAAATCAATGAATAAATACATAGAAATATTATCCCACTTTCATATAGAAATGGGTAAAGGCTTCCAAAAACATACATGTCTCCGATGTTCCCGCTTAGCAATTTGACAAAGTAAGACACATCGAAACAAAATCTGCAAGTGACTACCTTATTCCTGACTGACAATAATGATGTCTCAACTCAGGGTAATTTTTTTATCCTCACGTTTCACATGACAACATGACCGGTTTCCAATACCAAACAACACATTACTCAAGGAAAATATACCAACCAACTTTATATGGATTCTCAAATCACCGCTCGGAGATCAAGACCACTCACATGGGTTCTCAGCACTTTTTAATATTTATTATATACATTTCATATAAATCGTTATGATCTTATAAAGTTAAAATCAGTCATAAAAATGATGATTGGACCATTATCAAATCCATGAAAACCTATCTACCGTCCTCCTATACTCTCAAGAGCATATTTGAAAATAAACTAATCCGATACCGATTCAAAACTAATTCCTTCACTTCTTTTCATGGTTATACTCAACATATCGAAAACCAAATTTTCTTTCAGGGGATTATATATGATATCAATGTAAATTGTATGAATATAATCAACCTAGTGTCTCTATCTCCTTTTTAGACCCCTATTGGTAAAAATATTATTCTAGATTTTGTGCTCACAGTGTCCCATAAACCATTCTCACAGGAGATAGTGATTCCACATTTTGAGTTCTTAAATAAAAACTACCAAATCAAGATCATGGGTATGGTAGTTATTCTCATGATGAAATAAATGGAGAGATCAATAAGACAAACCTATTTCACCTGCATCAATACACATCTAGAATCCATACTAGAAGAATCATTAAAACAATAACAACCCGACCTTGGTTACAGAATAATAAAAACTGGTGTTGAAGTAAACCTCATCATCATTTTCATAAAATATCTCTAACAATTTTTTTCTATTAAAATTATACACCCTTACAGGTTAAATCATTCATAAAATGTGTGAACATGGAAGAGTCCCTAACCAAACAACTATAATTACCTACCTAACCCAAGAATATCCATATCTCTGACATGTATCTTGGATACTACCAATACATCAATGCCTATACCCTCTTCAAATATATTGTGATTCCCCTCTTAGATATGAAATTCCCTAGAAAAATCACATCAAGGATTGAAAACACACACTTGGAATGCAAACCATATAGATGATGATGCCACAAGGTTTGAAGAATGATATCCAAATGATCTGTGTGATCCTCCTCTATCATGAAGTATACCAAGATATCATCTAAAATCACAATAGAAAAAGATTCAAAGAACTTATAAATGAATTGATTCATCAAAGACATATATTCTATAATAGCATTAGTGAGTCCAAATGGAATTACCAAAAACATAAAATAAAAATATCAAATCCAAAATGTTGTATTTGGTGTATACTCTTCTATAACAGTTAATTGATGGTAACCCAACAATAGTTCAATATTATAATACCAATTATCCCCTCTAATAAGATCAAAACGATCATCAAGTTTCTTGTACTTAATTGAAACTCGACTCAACATTCTATATACAATAGAAATTCACATTTTTATCCTTCTTAGTAATGAGTACTGGAGAATCCTACAACGACATGCTATTACAAATAAATACTTTTACCTAAATAACCACAAGCTAAACCTTTTGTTGTACCAACATAGTAGGTTAATTTCGATAATACCATATTGAAACGAGCATCATTCCATGGAAAAGGTCAATGGTAAACTCATCCTATCTCTATGGTAGTAAACAATAATAATCATCAAGAATGATCGTTGGGTATGCACACACAACAGTAGGCAGTTAACTACCCAATAAAGGTTTAGTTACATCATGGAACATTTCTAAATACCAGAATGATATTATACCTATATAAATAACAACAAGGCATTCCTTTCCTAATCTAGTGTCCTACTCACTCAAGAAGACATGAGTGACCCCATCGGTATATAATAACAATACCCAACAAGGATACGAGTATATCTACGACATAATACTAATAATCCAATCCTAACCTATAATCAATTCAATGATGTCATGACGAAACACTAAGAATACCAAAACCACCTCAATGTAATATATCACCCACTAATCTTTGGGACACTTGAATCCTTTTTCAGACCTCTTTCCCAAAGATATGGAATGATCAACCAAGAATAGCATAATCATCAAAAAAAATCCCAAATTTTCCACCATCATTGAAAATGAAAAATAATGTGTAGAACCTGTATCGATGAAATCCAACATCCTATAATAATAAATAAACACCATACCTCTAACAGTTGGAAGCCCTACATCAGTTTCTTTTATTTCACAATATAATGAAAATAACCTAAAAACATTAACACATAAACATTTACATTGGGATGAAAATGAGACCCAATAACCTTTGAATCATCATCTGAAACCTAAAACCCCTTGGTGAAGGTGGACCCCACCATACATCCATGGGACATATTATTACAAAAACATTTCAGATGGCACGATCTTTAATAAAGATGGATAGACCTAAAAGCCTCAGTGAAATGAGGTCTAGTTTTAACACACCTCCCACACTTGTATAAAATAAAATTTTCATACCCTCAAGAAGCCCTTGTTACTCGCCCCATAAAATAATTAACACTATAATTCTTCTTTTTCGGACTGGATCAAAACCATAGCTTTCTACTTCTCCAATTGAAGCTCTACCCAAATCCAACCATCCAATAATGACTACCTCAACCAAATTTGATCTACTTACCACCTCCACAATGTATAGAAGGAAAAAAATATCATTGATTAAACATCATACTTCACCCCCATCTCCATCCTTTAATCATTTAGGTAAGAATTATTGATGACCTCTAGTGCTTGATGCACCAACTCAGCAAAGCTGGTAGAGTAATCCAGAATGGTATGCTCCCCTTACATTGATTTTTGAAACTATATAGTATTCTATACATTTAAATTATAAGGATAAAACTACTTAATAAATATATTCATGAAAGAAACCTAGGTAAAAAAATAATGTAACATAGATTGTTATAAATAATCCCTCCACCTTATTCCTGATTCCTTTATCATAATAATGATAAAACACACCTGAAAATCATCATGAGTTTTCAAAAAGGCGAAGATCCACTCAATCAATTCAAGACTATCCTATGAATATTGTTGTACCTTATCACCATGGAACATTGTTGGATACTACTTGGTAAAATTTGTGCCATGATCCACTACTCCTCTTAAGTTCACTACACCATATGACCCCTGATTTTGAATAGTAAAAATTAATACTTCTACAGAATAAGGTTCTACTAGAGGACCATTTTCATAACCACCTCAAGGATTCCCCACATTAATTTTGAATATACCATCACAAAAGAATTTTATTTTATACAAAATAAAATAATAAATCATTCAAAAGAAAATTCCAAAACCATTCGACTAATAATAATAATAATAAATAATTCTACCACAAAATGAAAACACCATAATAAAAAATAGGTCTATATAAATAAACTCCACATATTGTTTATTCAAACTAAAAAACAAAAATAATTTTTCAAACATTGTATATATGTTACTTTAAAAAATTACCATAGAATGTATTCAAATAAAACTAAACACTCTGTCGTGTACTTGATTAATATTTTTGGACCATCCATATAAGCACAGATTTTTTCATTGGAGTGAGCTAGAAAAACCACTTTTTTTCACCTATTATACAAATATCTATGATACTAATATATTTTACATAATACATCGAACCTTCTAATGTTGTTCTTACACACTTCAGGCTTAGTAACCCCCTCTAATACCAAATTGTAACAGACCAACCCAGGTCAACCAAAATAGTCACCCATGTCATCACATTATGGGGTGAGGTAAAGTAAAATAAAAAACAAGTCTCATATATAAGGATACTAAGAAACACAACCAAAGAATAATGTATAATAAAATATATAGATATCTAAGTCAAATAGGGAAAACCAGAAATTTTCACAGAACTAGACAAAATAGTCTCCAAGTGACCAACTGTCACCTACATTTAAAAAAATAATTGAAAAGAGAATCTTAAATAATTCATAATTATATTCCAGTTAACTAGAAACTATAAAATAAGGCATATATCCACCTAAAGGAAAAATTATGGTGTGAGTAGCAGTGCTTAGTATGATACCACCGAGAGATCTATTGAAGTAATAATAAAAATAATTCAAAAGTTCACTTTTACAAAATTGTTTTACAATTATTTTAATAAATAAACTAATTTTTAAATTGTGTTTTAAACAATAAAAGGGTTTAATTTTTTTTAAACATTCCAATTATATAAAAAAGAAGTTAATGATTCCAAATATAAATAAACAAGTGATCCAACATCCGTAAAATGTAATATCATGCAATAAACTACCTGATTCAACAATGCACATACCAATTGGGCGCTAGCATATATGGAAATATGTACAAAAAATCACAAGCCAAATAAAGAATAAGGTTGGATTCCACTACCATCAAGGTCTTCTATAGACTATCACCATACAAGAGGACACCTCCTAATTGTGTCACACACAATAAGGCTACCACTATCTTTATCTCGATATAACCAAGGTTCATATTCTCAAATGTTGTTCCATCCATGTTTTAAAAACCAAATCAAACTTTTTATAAACCATTTTCAAATATATGAAAATCTATTTCAAGGTATAATAGTCCTTCTTCCATTTTAAATATTGTAAATTCGATTTAAAATATCCAACACTTGTTTAAACACGAACTACCCTTTTTAATTTCAACACATGAAATTATATTTAAAATATCATAGAAGAAAAATAACTAATAAGATAAATAATAAATTATAATGCATGAATACATCCACCTACCTCAAGGATATAGAAAACCTAACTGCCTTTGAAAATAAGGATTTTAACTCAAGAGAATGGAATTCTCAAAAAAAGTCACACCAAAAATCTAAAGTGGATTGATAGAGAACCCTATTCAATAAAGACACCATAGAAACAAATAGATGAAACACAATATTATAATAATAAAGACATATTCTTACCCAGAGATGAGAAATTTAACCAAAAGGGTGATCAATCATTGAATGAATTGATTTAGATAGAAGGAAGTCACCCAAAAATGCCTAGGGTATGATCAATGGATAATAGGAGAAGGTTGTAAAAGAGGATAATTCCTCAAACACACTCAGAAAAACATAAATACTACAATTAGGGGAATTAAAAATAGTTTGTTCACATTACACTTTATGATACTCTTTCATATCTAGTTATGTTTAAAAACATGTCACCTTGGATTAAAATCAAAATTTCTTACATTACACGATGGGTAACCCATACACAACGTCGAACATTCTCATGTTGTGTAATTAAACCCACAATATATAAAATTAATCAAATACAAAAAGTTCAATCCCATTAAACCTTGTCTAAATGAACATAAATAAGAAAAAACTATAGGTTCATACTAAAAATTCTAACAAATCCCTATCATCGCCATTAATGGTATCCTCCCAATTCATGGTAAAAAACCCACTGAACATAATTGGAAACCAAAATATATGATAAGATAATAATATAGATAATGGTATTGGATAAATAAATTAAACTTTTATAATTTTAATATAACATATTCCATCATAAATTCAACTTTTTTTAAAAATATGACAATGTCACTCCTGTGTACGACTGACAACTTCCTCGTAAAGTGATGTGAGTTTTTTAATTAATATTTACATGGAAGGTAATAAAGATAAATTTAGTGAATATATGTAAAATATTTGAATCTATATTGATTATAAAAAATTAATATATCACCGAAATAATTACCATTTTACCCATTAAGGAAATGATAATTCCATTCGTGCATACATACAACCAACCATTCAAATAAGTGATATGCTCCATTATCCATGTTGAAATTTAAATAATTATTTTAAAAATGTTTCAAAATAAAAAAAATTATATTTATAAAATTAATATCATTATGGAGATGATGGATCTATACACTATTTATAATAATTTGAACATTTATGGCAAATCATTTATGAGAACAGGGCAGTTAATAGTAGAAACAATTAAAATAATGAAATATTTTTAAATTGAAAAAATAAGATGTTATAAAAGGATGATTTATGATAGTATAAATATGAATATGGTTATCATATAAAATAATATAATTTTTAAAAGCATTATATAGGAGGTTAAATCATGTACATCTAAAGGAAATTGTGAGGTAAGACAGTTCGTTTCAATTTCCCTTCATTGAGGAATAATGTAATGTTATAAACATAATTTCTTTTATATAGTGTTTATATAGACAATTTTACATATAATATCACGATTAATTCATAAATAATATTATATTACGTTTTAATTTCTATTATTTCATTCATATAAATTTCTAATTGAATGTTACCACGTGGTATAGAATCTCATAACACAGTTTATTATCATTGGGATATATTACTTTATTGTTGTTGTTTATGTTCTATGATGATTTTTCTAACGAATAATTACTATCTATTATTTTATTTCCAATTTTTAAATGTGTATTTACATTTTAAAAATATAATTTCATCATTTTTTAATTCTCAATTCAATATTGTGATCACTATAAGTTATTATTTCATAGTATAATTTTAATCAGGTTTATTTACAATTTATTTTAAAATATATGATATTATTTGAAAATTGTATAATAAACCCATTTAATTTAATGTTCATATAGATATTAAACACTTTTTCAATTAATAACATCTTTTCAAACTATTTAGTGCCTAAAATGATTGATAAAATAATTTAAATAAATTGACATTAAATTTCACTCTATATTCGGAAATAATTTTTCATCCGAACACTTGTTTTTAAAAACCATTTTAAAAAATGTTTTTAACATTTTAAAATTGATTTATTAAAGAAAAATTTAACCATGTTTAAATTATTTTAAAAAAATAAAAATAATATTCATGTCATTTTCCATGTAATGCTCGTATGGATTTTACAAAAAAAATGTGAAACAAATCATTGTTTAATGTGTATGACATGTATATTATTTTCTAGAGTCATGATAAATAAATTTTTCCATGATTAATTTATATTATTTATTGGATATATTAAATGAAAATGAATTTGAAAATATTTTTTAAACATTTTTTTTGAAAAATAGAATTTTGAAGTTAAAATGAATATTTTTCTCCATAATGTGTATACGTATTTTATTATGGTATTTCAATTCATCAGTGATAGAAATACTTTATTTAACTTAAACACTACTGTTTCCGACGCTTTCCACTGGGGCGCGCGCGCGCGTTCAGCGACGTATTCGCAGAGGAGGACGTGCGGCGCTTCTATTGCCCCGCATTCCCGCTTTCCAAAGGCGGGTGGCATTTGCTCCTTATTCAGGGATGTCTGTTCCTTGATCGAAACAGGATGATAGGATGTCGGTTCTTCCTCCTACGGATTCCTCCTCAGAACTCGTCACCTAGTCCGGGTCTCCCTCATAGATTTAATACGTAGTTCGTGAAACTCTTCCCAGTGCCATGATTCCATGGATGCCGGTTAATTACACTGCTTCTGTCGGGACATTCCAAAGGGTCCAGTTAGGGCAGCAACCTTCAGTCAGGGGAGTAGTCATGTTGAGGCATCAGTAGCGTGTCTGGATGCTGGGGTACCTGGCATGTCTGTCTGTTTTCCTTGGTAACAAGGCTTCTCGAGGGCGTGGAGGCCCGAGGCGTCCCACATCGAGCGCGGGGAATTATATTTCATAGACACATATATGAGGTTTTCCTCAGATTCCCGTGCTCAACACAGGGTATGCCGCGAGTTTAATGTCTAGCGGAGACTGATCAACCCAATCAGAGCATTAGCTAGGATAGATCGGACTGAGGGATCCTCTTTGAAGGGATGTCGATATTGGGGCCAACCCATGGATGGCTGCGAAGAAGAGCGTACCGACATGGTCTCACCGGGATAAGACGGTCCGGGTGAGAATCGGGACGGGTGATAGGTTGATGAATAGAGTAGAGGGAGAGTGAAATGGGACCACCACAGGGGCGACGGTGAAGTTGGGCTTGAGCCTTGACGAGGCTTCCTACGTATCCCCGTGGCAAGGAATCAAATTACGCGTAGTTCGGGATGATGTCGATAAACCGACATGAAGGTGGACCTTGGCCCGATGAGAATCGTCAGCGTACTTACGTGAAATTAGACCCGTGGGTCCACTAGTGGTGGGCTTGAACCTTGGGAAGGTTTCTTACGTACTCTGCCTTGACATGGATCAAAGTCCTCGTAGTTCAGGGAATACAGTTTAACAGCATGCGGGACGATAGTGAACCCTGACGTGAATGAACGACGGGCGATGGGTGTTGGCGAACCGACGTAAGTGAGGGACCTTGGTCTGATGGGAGTTGGGCTTGAACCTGAGGGAGGCTTCCTACGTACCATGCCCTGACATGAATCAAAGTCCTCGTAGTTCAGATTAGTCACAACGGCTTGCCGTCAGACTGGAATTGCAATTTAACGTCATGCTGGACGTAGATAGAACAAGATGTGAATTGGATTATGGGTGGGATTGAACCTCGTGGAGGCTTCCTACGTACCACGCCTTGACATTAATCAAAGACATCATAGTTCATATGGGGATTTGTCGGTGGACCGACGTGAAAGTGGACCTTGGTCCAATGAGTGGTGGGCTTGAACCTCTGGAAGGCTTCCTACGTACCATGCCATGACATGGATCAAAGACCTCGTAGTTCAGGTGGGAATGGGCATGTAGTTTAACATCATGCGGGACGGGGCATGCAGTTTAACATCATGCTGGATGAAGACATACAGTTTAACGTCTTTCCAGACGAGGGCGAAACTCGACGTGAGTAAATGACGGGTGGGATTGAACCTCATGGAGGCATCCTACATACCATGCCTTGGCATGGATCAAAGTCCTCGTAGTTCATTATGATGGGTCGCAACGACTTACCACTGGACCAGAATGCAGTTTAACGTCATGCTGGATGGGGGTGAGACCCGACGTGAAATGACGGGTGGGATTGAACCTCATGGAGGCTTCTTATGTACCATGCCTTCACATGGATCAAAGACCTCGTAGTTCTCTAGGATGGGTGGTTAGGGTCGGTGCTCACTCTAAGCCCACGTGAGTCATGCTCGGTGTGAGAAACAATAGGTTGCAAGGACCTGACGATCATGTCGCGAAGGATGCGTCTATGAGAAGCGAAGAGGGGCTTACGCATTAGGCGGCCCATGGTGCTGGGACTGACTCCAGGATGGAGGCCCAAAGTGCGACGAAGCGCGGGAAAGAGGGGCCTTGGTCCAATGGTGGGAGGTGCCTCGTTCCCTATCACGCCCTCCACTGACCTTGGTAGTGGGGAATTACGGAGATACACGGGTGCAATCATCCGTACGAAAGGTTAGGGGCTTACGCTCTGAGGTAGCCCTTCCCCTACGAACATACGCCACTCCGACAAGGAGGATCTCATTCCATGTGCGAAAGAGTTCCATTCCCGTGGAGACGAGTGGTGTAAAGAATGTTTGACCTGGGGGACCCTTCGTGAGGGAGACGAGGTTGGGTCACAGTTTAACGTCATGTGTTGAGGACGTGGTGCTTCGAAGTTTAACGTCCTGCAGCTCGGACGAGGTGGGTTCACTCCACCGCCTAGGACTTACATAATCGGTACCCTCTGGTCCTTGGGGAAGGTAAGGTACCAGTAAGGCCATGGTTAAGGGTGGTCTTGGAACGAACCATCGAGGGGTCCACGTTAGCGTGGCTATGTGAAGAAGAAATAGACGTTAGCGTGACTATGCGAAGAAGCATTAGGCGAAGCAACGCTATGGGTGGTATTGTCCATGGGACTTTGAAATCACATCGTGCAAACCTGGAGGGTCACACGGGAAGAGGAATCTCTAAGCAGAGGAGTGTGCTTCACGAAGTGGAGTGCCTTGGCCTTAGCATGGGGCATAGGTGTGAGTGGATGGTGCTTCGTGAAGTGGAACAGTGTTCGCGGAGCAGTACCTCATGAAGAAGGGGGGCCTCGCGAAGCAGGGTCCTGCGAAGCAGTGTGCTTCGCGATGTGTAGCGATCCTGCCTTAGCATAGGGATCACTAGCATGGGTTGGGTGTTTCGCGAAGCATGAACACTCCACGGCTGCCCGGGTTCCCTTGGGAATCCCCTTCCTTCGCGAACGCCCTTGATCTTCGTGAAGGGAATCCCTCTCGGAAGAGGGGCTCAAAACGAGACAAATCAGAGGCGTCTCGTGAAGTAGAAATACCTCGCGGAGCTCATGATTCCCAGGGAAAAGAGTGCTTCGCGATTCGGGAGAGGAGAAGCCGAAAGGTCGGATCGTTCGTCCCTAGGACTCTGGGGGAGTCCAGTATTTTTAGGGAAGGGGCGCCGCGAAGCATAACTCGCACGCCGTCTTCAGTGCTTCGCGGCGTGCTCGCGAACGTCAACGTCGTCCGCGGAGCATTACTGCCTCAGGAGCTTCGCGGCGGCTCGTGAACGTCAAATGCGTTCGCGGAGCATTACCGCCTCAGGAGCTTCACGGCGGCTCACGAACGTCAAATGCGTTCACAGAGAATTACCACCTCCAGATCTTCGCGGCTGCTCGCGAACATCAAGTGCGTTCGTGGAGCATTACCGCCTCCGGAGCTTCGCGAGGCCGCCATGGTCGGGGCGCTTCGCGGGGGAGCTTCGTGGCGGAGCTTCGCGAGGCAGCGCGCCAGCCATCTTTTTTTTTCCTTTCTTTCGGGCTATATTTTTGGTTCCAACAAATGCCCCCCCTCAGACTTGGATCCGCGGAGGGCGAAGGGTCGAATTCTGAGGGAAAATCTCCAAAATTGTCGGTGGTTCGCGAAGCGGCTTCGTGAAGGGGGCCCGCGGTGCTGACCGGGGCCACAGATCTAGACGCGCCGCGATGCTCCGTGCGGGTGAGGCGCGCCGCGATGCTCCGGGGTCGCCGCCTATAAATAGGGGGGCCGACCTCTTTTGTATTCACGTGCCTTCCTTGTCTTTTTGTGCTCTCGACATCGCGAAGCTCCGCGTACTCTGCGACAACCCTCCGCAAATTGAGCTTCGCGACGAACCGTGGGTCTCCGACTCTGCGTCCGTGCCAAGCGAACCTCTACTTGTCGGCCTTGGCTAGACTTCGCGGCTTGATCTCGCGACCGATCTTCGCGATCTGGCTTCGCGATCGAGCGTCACGGTCGAGCTTCGCGATCCAGTGGAAAGAATTCTTTTCTGAGGGCCAGAGTTAAAATGGCCCATCAAGAAGCTGTATTGGGGGTCCTTGCAGATGCTTCTCGTCGAGATGAGATGGCCAACCGTCCAGGCTTGGGGGAGATGATCTGGAGCCACTCGGACCACACTTCTTTGACATATCTGCTCTCGGAGGGTCAGAAAGATTATCCGTAGTGCAAGAAACTGTCGTTGTACGGCTTTCGGCTGAGGGATGACATCTTCATCCCTGAGGTGAGTAGGGACGAACCAGCTTGCTGGTTTAGGAGCACATCGTGCTAGCACCAATGGTTCAGGGCAGCCGATGGTCACGCGCGGGAGGAATTCACACCCGTTACTGCTGACTGTCTTTACAACCATGTGAATGACATTGACGGGAATCCATTGCAGCCAGAGACTTCCCCTCCCCTCTACTGTACCATGCTGAAGGCGGCTTTGCAGGATTCGAAGAAGGGATGGTCCGATTAGTGGGACCTGCACATGGGCGGCAACATTACTGATAACTGGGCCTGGGCCTACTGGGTAGGCACCTCATGCAAGGATTTTGGGGCCGAGCTGAGGAGAGTGGGGTTGTATGAGGTGGCATGGGCCTCCCAATTCCACATTTACCAATCGAAGCAACTAATGCCGGAGTTGCTGAGTAGATGGTCATCTAGGACCAACACTTTTCACCTGCATCACGGGGAGGTGCGCATCAGCCTGTGGGATGTCCACCAGATTTCTGGGTTCCCAATCTTGGGGGCCATGTATGACAAATTCCTCCCCACTGTCAGCGCGTGGGGGGATGCGGAGCAAATGCCGCGACTGGCATCGGCGCTGATGGCACTTGTCCCCGGAGAGGACAAGGAGGCAGTGAGGGATGTCCATTTTAGGAGATGGTTCAAATGATTCCTGAATTTCCCAGAGGATCGAGAGTTCCCTCCGAGGCCTCGAACTTGTCCATGGGTAGCCCAACGGGGCAAGGGGCACTCGTATTGGAGGGTCTTGGAGGACAGCCAATGGAAGATTTGGGGTTTCAGTGTCAGCACTGAACAACAGCCGATAGTCAGGATGGCGGCGTTCATCGCGGCTCTCATCTGTGACTGGATCCTACCGGCGAGAGATACAAGCATGGGGGTACGGCCCAGCTCGTTTATCATGGCGTCGATTTTGGCCATGGGGCAGCGGATCAACCTGGGGATCCCGATGCTCACCAAACTGTACAGAATGTTGCGGCATATTAGTGAGGGCAAGAAGCTGTCAAGGATATGCGGGCCCTTCCACCACCTGTATGGGTGGATCGCAGTACATATCAGGGGGATTTAAGAGTATCCAAACCCCATTTCGCCGCAGGGATCGAACTTCCGCCCCTCCATTCTGAACGCGGTTGGGAGCTTCCCGTTCAAACTGGTCGTTCCGATGGTGCTGAATAGGGTGTGGAGGGCGGATGAGTTCAACTTCCATCCCTTCCCATTGCCGACGGGGATTCTTACTGATGACGGACGGGGAACGGAATAACATCGGGCTTACATCCTGGCCTTCCGAGGTGGAGTTTTGGGGGCACGAATAGATCGTGAGGTGCTCTGTGAACGATACACTCCGCATCGGTTTGTGAGGCAGTTCTGATGCCTCCAACAGCTGACCCCGCATGTCTACTGGGAGGTGCATCACGAGGAGCACCCGTGTGTGATGAGGCAATTACGGGAAGATGCGGATTGCATTGCCTCCATCCATCGCCGCCTTCAGATTAGTGAGGGAGTACGCCATCAGTTGGGAGGCTGCTTATCGAGGGGAGATGCTGAAACACCCAACGATTTGGGTTGGTGATGGTGGGCCTCCTCTATCTCGAGGTCGGGGTTGGAGGGCAGCTAGGGCCGCTCGCGGTAGCGGGGCTGCCATGGCGGCGAGACCCGCACCGGCCGAGGGTATGGCAGCAGCGGTGGATCCGGTGATTCCGGGAGAGCAGGGTCATCCGGAGGGGTGGCCACCAAGGGGATTTCGTAGGATATCCACTCAGGCTCCGGGGATGCACCTGCGTCACATTGACATGGCAGAGGATTCCATATTCCCAGAAGCTTGGGACATTTGGGATGTCAACCGGCAATTCCTCAGCCCATCCGAGATATGGGCCCACCTGAATCGCCTCGGGATCGAATTACCGGTTATAGGCCCAGTTCGGGCTGGATTCATGGTGTCTCCAGCGGAGGCAGAACAGTACCTGGAAGAAATGGAGGATTACGTCCACTCCAGTGGTGTCCCTCGCCCAATGACAGACCAGGTGAGGGTACTGTTGAATCAGACGGTCCCCCCACAGTTATCAGCTGCCGATCTGAGGGAGCGCTTCCCCTTTCCGGAGGAATCAGAGGACTCCTCTCGGGAGGATGAGGCTGGAGGAGGGATCCCGCTGGAGGAGGGCGAGGTCGGAGACCGAGGCTCAGAATCCGATGACTTCGCAGAGGCACTCGAGGTAGCATTCTGAACTTCTCTCCTCACGATTTGTTCTTGGGTCACTATGGGATTTTCACCAATGTTTGAGCCATGCCAGAGGAACTTGTTCGCAGGCCTCGTTCTCGTTCCTTGGCGGGTGATGATACAGGACCTTCAGAACCCGCGCCTATGGCTGCGTCCAGTTCCGCGTCTGGTGGGACCAGGGCACCCGAGGTGGCTCTTCCGGAATCTCTAGACCGTCCAACAGTATACGGGGTGCCTCGTCTCGGGTTCCCGTCAGTACCGGCTCAAGAGCAGCGCTTGGAGGTTGATCTTCGTAAGTATCCTCCACCGGTCTCCTCGTTGTCACATGTAGACCATGCCAACTAATGTTTATGTCCCTCTTTGTCGTACAGTTCTTCGACTGGTGTGGGCTGCTGCAGCAAGACTGGTCGGGATGTCTGGTGGCATCCCTCCTAGGGGCATGCCGGTAATGGTGGCGATAGTCCCGACATATCCTCAAGCCACGACGCACACCATCACTGGCAGGACCACCAGTAGGGTCGTACCCGAAATCATTGAGGTGGACTTCGAGGAAGAGGATCAACCGGTCGGTCCCAGTTCTGCCGTGCCCGCTTCGGCGCCAGGTGTCGCACTGGATTCAACACCGGATGTTGATCCTGCCGAGGATTTCCTGCGGGCGTATCCCGCGTACGAGCCTGCCAATCACGCAGACTAGGACGAAACGACCTCCGACGAGGAAGACAACAGCATAGTCCGCCGCCGGTCGTGGAAGCTGATCGCGCGCTTTATCAAGGACACTCCCCAAGCACAATGACTGGTCGATATGGATAGGCTTCTCTCGCGGTTGCACGAACTGTGTGCTCGGGGAGTGGATTCCCAACGTCCTTACGCACTCATCCGAGATCTTATGGCTAAGAAGATCTGGGAGCATGATCGTGGGATTAGCTTGGGCTGGCAGTGGAGGAAAGCGACCAGCATTAAGAAGCTCCAGGAGGCTGAAGGTGAGGTTCAACAGATGCAGACTCGGGCAGACGAGCTTTCAGCCTATCTTGACGTACAATCTGAGCTGGTCTCACGATTGAAGGCCCAGCTGGTAGAAGCAGAAGAGCATACGAGGAATACCTTTGGAAAGATGGTCGCCGTTCATGCTGACGTAGAGAGGGCCAAAGCCAGAACTGATGAACTACGCCCCACTGCTGCTGAGGAGGAGCGGGAGCTGGTTCAGCGGTAGCAAGCCTTGGATGCTGCAAGTCAACGGGTGGCGGATCTACAACGCTCCTTTGACGAGGTCAACCCGTCCATGAGGAATTTTAACCCCAGAGTATTGTAACAAACCCATAACCCTTTATTGGTACTTTCGTGCTTCCAAATTTTACCTTTGTTTTGAATGTCGTGGCATGCACGATTTCAACTGTTGAATTCCCTTGTTACATCCCTACAATGTTTGCAGGACGTTCGACGACAATTCCCCAAGCCCACGTGGGTCGAGCCCGATGTCCGGGATTCTGATTACCAGTCCGGATCTCTGAGAGATGGGAGAGGCTTGATGGAAGAAGGAACTTCAGGACAACCGAATTACCGTTTCTTCAACGTGCTCTTATGCACGAACGGGGCAGCACCAGGGGCGCTGAAATCGGTCCAAACAGATGAAAATGGGATGTGTGAATCACGATACCCAAGATTCGGAACACTGTGGGGATGGCATGACAATAAGGGACAACCGTTAACCTTGGAGGAGAAGCGGTACCCTTACTGCGTTAGCCTGTAATGGGGACAACAAATGAGGATCGACCATTGACCATGTTCGAAACACGGGACCATGTCACAAATGTTGTTGATCAATCCTTCGGGAGGTTGGCCCAGGACAGTTGGCGGACCATAGGTCAAAAATCCATACTATTAGGGGGTCCTTCTAGACATGACCAGTCTTCCGGAACATTGGCCTAGGACGGTAGGTGAGCCGATGCGGCATGAGACCAAGCCGTTAGGGGGTTCCTTCAGACATGAAAGGGGACGAGGGTCCAAATAAGGGGTACGCAAAGCGTGGAATACGGAGTGATGGTTTTTCCAAACAGAATCCCACACTTAGGTAGTTACACCACCATGGTGGAAGTATGCCATATGGGCGCATTGGTTTGATCATGGATCATTCCTTCTTTGGGACAGGGCCTCTCTGGCAAGGGGATCTGTCACTTCCCAGTGGGATCTTGGGGCATCCTGAACTTGTTCAGGGAAGAACCGAAGTTTATTTTCATGCGTTGAGGACACATAGACTCCTGTAGTTTAACGTCATATGATAGGATGTGGAATAAAAGGGAAGGAAGTGTGTGGCGCGGTAGATATAAAATCGACATGAATGTGGACTTGGAGTCCAAATCACACCACATACCCCTAGAGGAAACTCTTCAGGTCGAGGGACCAAGAGTGAGGATTGAGCTGGGCCCAAAGAAAAGTGGCCGGGCGTTCCTACATACCATATGAGGATGGGAATTAAGCCATTCGTAGTTCTGGAAGTGCATTTTAACGTCATGCAGGACGATGAGCAGCCCGACCGTGTTGGTACACATCCTGCCAAAACTACTAAGCCCACGTGAGTCGTGCTTGGTGTGGGAAACAAGCAGTAGTGGTGGGAATTTCCCGACACAGAGAGGGGTAGGTTAGGGAAAAGGGAAGCTCGGTTAATCCCGGCCCAGTGACACTAACATGGTCTTGTGGCACACCTAGATGCGCGACGAGAAAGAGCCGAGTATGATGGAATTCCACTTGAACATGGGGAAGTGGAAATGTGTGAATCATGGTTCTCGAGATTCAGATCACGATGATGGTGGAGTGACGACGGAGGGTAACTGCTGACCGTATTTGCAATGCAGTATCCTGTCGCGTTAGCCTAGAATGGGGATAGACAAATGAGCATCGACCGCTGACCATATTCACAATGCGGGATTTTATCGATTTGTTGTCCAATACCCGTAAGGACGTTGGCCCGAAACGATTGAAGGGTCCTTAGGTCCAGCATTCCTAGAGATCCCTTAAGCCTAGTATCCATGTCATAGAAGGGTCCTTTTGGATGTGGAAGAGGATGAGGATCCAAATAGCGAGCTCACGAAGCTTGGTCCTGGGACGAGGGGAATGTCCCTGTGAAAATCCCACACTTAGGGCTCTTTGTCAAAACACATCTGAATACGGCAACGAAACGTATTAGAGATAGGGACCAGATTCCTTTCCCTTGGGGGGATCTTAGTTTAGGGTCGTAGAATTCGGACCATGGGTGAGAGGAAACATAAAAGGCACATGGTGGAGTAACTCAAACACCTGGCGTGAACGGGAATAGGAGGTGTGTACGGCGCGGTGAACAACTCGACATGAATGAGGGCACAACCCCGTATCACACCGCGCAACCTCCTTAGGAGAGGTTTTTGGTCAAGGGAATGAAAGAAAAAGTTTGGCTGGGCCCACAGGGAAGTGGCTGGGCACTCCTACGTATCTCATGAGGATGAGAATCAAGCCATACGTAGTTCTGAAGGGTGCCTTTGACCATTAATGGTTAAAGGGAGCAGGGGACGCATGACGTCAAGACCCGACGTGAAGGAGGACCTAAGCCCTACTTACCACGCGTTCTCTGGGGAAATGTTCGAGTCAAGGGAACGAACACAAAGGTTAGGCTGGGCCCGCGGGGAAGTGCCCGGGCGCTCCTACGTATCTCATAAGGATGAGAATCAATCCATACGTAGTTCTGGAAGGTGACATGGTGGGATACCAGTGCTAGAGGAAATGGGGAGTGCAGGCGTGGCCTTTGCACTAAATGAAGCAGAATTTGATGTATCTTTTTTGTTCTTTAAGGTGAATGGTTTTTTTTGTGAAGCGACAAACCTAGAATAGTAGGTTGTGATGTCGCCACAAGGATCAAACCATGATGGGCATTGAAAAATGGCATGGAACTTGACCAATACCTAACGTGATGTCCTCTACAACGAGGTCACCACAATGCGGTGCCATATTTCGTCGTGCGGCCAGGACGATAATGTCACAGTTTAGGGTCGTATGATAGGACCAATCATGCATTTTATCGTCATGAAGTGCAGACGTAGCAGAGACGATGCTAGGCGGGAAATGTGTGCAGTGTTATAAAACACAATTGATGGAGACATTACCCCACATCAAATTGTATGCCATTCGGGGAGGGAAACCTTAGGCCGAAGGGCCTATACAGAGGCGAAACAGGGGGAGAGACTGGCTTCCTGAATGGGTTGTGCCCTGAGACAGGGCTTCTTGGTGGTCCTACGTACCCCATGAGGATGGGAATCAAGTTGAACATAGTCCCGAATGGATCTTAGTTTATGGTCTTAGAGCTCGGACCATGGGAGCCCCAAAGGATGCCAGATTGCAGCTTTGTCCCCCTGACATGCAAAGGTGCACTAAGGGATAGTGCCAAAAGTGTTGAGATTCCACCTGGACATGATGGGGTGGAAAATGATGTGAATCACGCAACCAACATTCAAGGACTGAAGGGGCTGTCGTGACGACAGAGGATTACTGCTGACCATGTTTGCAACACAGCATCCTGTCGCGTTAGCCTGAAATGAGGACAAACAAATGAGCATCGACCGCTGACCATATTCGCAACGTGGGATTTTATCGATTTGTTGTCCAAAACCCTTGGGGGCATTGGCCCGTAACGGTAGGAGAGCCCATGGGCATTGTATCCAGGCTGTTCTTGGGGGTCCCTCCGGGTGTGAAAGGTGATGGAAGCCCGAATGGAGGGGAACAAAAAGCCTGACAAGTGGAAGGAACATGATCAAGTTGAATCTAACACTCTTGGTCCTAGACCAGAGTACTCTTAATGCATGAGTGAACCACTGCAAGGAGTCAAGGGACTCAACTTTGAGGGTGATCGAGAGATGGCAGATTCCCAGGGGAAGGGGGCACGGTGCCCAAAACCTTGTATCATACCTACACATCCGCCTTCTGGAGAGGGAAAGACCAAGTGGCCTAAGTGACCGGGAGATCAGGAGAGCACTAAGAGGTGGGGCTGGACCCGAATAATAGACATTTAGGTGGTCCTACGTATCCCATGAGGATGGGAATCAAGCCACACGTAGCTCTAAAGGGTGCCTTTTAATGTCATGCAGGACAAGGAATAGGAGGGCTAACTCTCAGAACGGGGTGCGTGTGGTGCAGCTATTGCAAACCTGACGCGAATGAGGATGTAATCCTATACTACGCCATGCGGTCCGGTGGTCGGGGTCCCAATGGTAGGACCCGAGAGGAGAATTAGCTAAACTCAAGCTGGACCCAAAGACAAGGGGTCTTGAACGTAGTTCCATATGAGAATCTTAGTTTATGGTCTTAGAGATCGGACCGTGGATGGTGACAACTCCCCGAGTAAGCACAGGTTTCAACACAATCCCAAAGCCCATGTGAGCTAAACTTGGTGTGGGAAACAAGGGGGGTATCCTCATCGCAATACTTGGGGAGTCCATCAAAGGGGAGTCAGCAGAGAGTTCTGAAGGACACTTTTGATGTAGCTTGTTCCCCCAACGCGCAGACGTGCACGGGGGAAAAGTAACAAGAGTTCTGAGACACTACTTGGACATGATGGAGTGAAGAAAGGTGTGAATTGTGTACCCGAAATTTGGGCTTAATGGGTTGGCGTGGCGATAGAGGAAAACTGTTAACCATGGTGGAAACACAGCATCCATATTGCGTTAGCCTGTGGTGGGAACAACAAATGAGCATCGACCGCTGACCATATTCGCAACGTGGGATTTTATCGATTTTCTATCCGAAACCCTCGGAGCATTGGCCCGTAATGGTAGGAGAGCCCTTGGTCATAGTATCCAGGCCATTATTAGGGGTCCCTCCGGGCGTGAAAGATGATGGAAGCCCTGATGCAGGGATACAAAAAGCCTGGAAAGTGGGTCCGGACGTGTCCGAATAAAGCTTGGCGTTCCAGGTCATAAACCAGGGTACTCTTAAGCACATTGGTGAACCGCCGAAAAGGGATCGACGAAATAGCTCAGTAGGGGGAGGTACACGGCATGGTCATTAAGAGACCGTCGTGAATGAGGACATAATCCCAGACCACACCATATAATCCTCTCATGGAGGAAGGATAGGCCAAGGGGACAAGATGGGAAGGCATTGGGCAGGAAGGCCTGACCTGCTTGTAGTTTAACGTCTTGCATTGAGGACGAGGGTCGGGGACCTGAGGAGGCCAAGGGGCCTGTGGCTAGGCCTCATAAGGGGATTCATACGGCATGGTACATGATCCCGACGTGAATGAGGACATAGTCCCACATCACACCGTACACTCCGGGTGAGAAGGGACCTGGGCTGTGGCCCGGAAAAGCCAAGGGGCCTATGTTCAGGCATCAGTCAGGAAGGCATGCCTGGTTTGCAGTTTAACGTCTTACATGAGGACGAGGGTCGGGGACCCGAGGAGGCCAAGGGGCCTGAGGCTGGGCCTTGTAAAGGGAGGGAGTACGGCATGGTACATGATACCGACATGAATGAGGACATAGTCCCACATCACACCGTACACCCCTATGAGAAATCCTGGGTCGTGGCCCGATCGCCAGCACCATCTGGGGGAAGTTTGTCACCTCGGGATGGGGTAGAATGAATCACTGAACTCGATGTATGGGACATTTCAGGGTGGACCCGAAGATCTAGGACACTATTGACCATGTTCGAAACACAGGGTTCCTATGGTGACCCGTTGTGGGAGCAGCAAATGAGCGTCAACCGCTGACCAAATTTGCAACACGGGACTTGTATCGGCTTGTTGCTTGAAAACCCTCAGACGTGTTGGCCCGTATCGGTAGGAGATCCCTTGGGCATCGTATCCAGGACGTTCTTGGGGGTCCCTCTGGGTGTAAAAAAATGATGGAATCACAGTCAAGGAGTGGGTGAAGCATAGCTGTATCCATCCACGAAAGCGGAAAACACATCCAGGGGGGATGTGCAGCTGGGTCGAGGCTTGCTCGATGTGAGTTGGGGAAAAAGTGTGCGCCCTGCCATGTCTTGACCCGTGGGGAAGATGTTGGCTTTTGGGCTGGGCCAACGGACGAAATGTCCGGGCGTTCCTACGTATCTCATAAGGATGAGAATCAAGTCATACATAGTTCTTGAAGGCCGTGCAGTTTAGCGTCATGCAGTGAGGACGTGGAAGGAATAGAAGAACAGGAGTGGGCACATGGTGCGACCCTTACAATCCTTGCGCGAGCGGGGTTGCATGAGTGGGGCCAAGAAAGCCTACTCCCTGCTACACAAAGATCCTCCGAGGAAACTATTCCTAGGGGGGATAGTAGAAGGGAAAAGCTTGGGGCTGGGCTCAAGATGGGGCATCCAAGAATTCCTACGTATCCCATGAAGATGGGAATCAAGCCACACGTAGTTCTGAAATGCAGTTTAACGTCATGCGGGACGATGAGAAGCATCTCATTAGGGGATATGTACGGTACAAAGAGTAATCCGACGTGCATGAGGACGTAGTCCTACACCATACCGTACAATCCCGCAAGAGGGTAGATCGGATAAAACTAGGGGGGCCTGGGGCCGGACCGCGGTCAGGGAGACCTGACCAGCTTGCTGTTTAACGTCTCGCGGTAAAGACGGGGGCCGGAGGCCCGAGGAGGCCAAGGGTCCTGAGGCTGAGCCTCGGTCAAGAAGGCATGACCGGCTTGTAGTTTAACGTCTTGCAGTAAGGACGGGGGGCCGGGGGCCCAAGGAGGCCAAGGGGCCTGAGGCTGAGCCTCGGTCAGGAAGGCCTGACTGGCTTGCAGTTTAATGTCTTGCAGTAAGGATGGGGATGCAGTTTAAGGTCGTGCGGGACCATCTAGTAGTTTAGGGTCGTGCTGGACCTTTTTTGCCCGAGGCAAAGTATCGCTTGAGGAACTTGGCATTGGTGGGAGGGGTTATACGCTCTCCATCCGTGGTCACCAAGGAGTATGCTCCATTGGGGTAAACCTTATGGATGATATAAGGCCCTTCCCATTTGGGTTCTAACTTGGGCGGTTTCCTACCGGGAATCATTGGCCCTCGAAGGGCCAATACCAGGTCACCCTGTAGAAAAGAGAGGAGATGAACCTTCTTATCAAAGGCTCTCACTATCTTGTCCTGATGCCTTTCCATATTGTGCAGGGCACAAAGACGGTTCTTGTCTAGTGCTTCTAATTCATCCAGAAGGATCTCGGCTACCTCATCTGGTGTCTAGTGGTCATAAACTGCAGTGCGTAACGATGGAAGTTGGATCTCAATGGGTAGGACGGCCTCAGCTCCATATACCAGGGAATATGGGGTCACCTGGGTAGAGTTGTGAGTCGTCGTCCGGTAAGCCCAGAGGGCGTTGGGGAGCTTCTCCAGCCAACTTTTCTTATTCTGACCAACCATCTTCTGCAGAATGTTAGAGAGGGTCTTGTTGAACGCCTCGATATGTCCATTCTCCTGCGCGTGGTTGCGGGAGGTATGGTTTGACCGGATGTCGTACTTAGGGTACAATTTCTTCAATTCAGCTGCTCGGAAGTTGGTTCCGTTATCGGTGAGGACAGCATGAGGGACTCCAAACCGGTGGATAATATTGGAGCTCACAAAGTCAACAATGGAACGGGCCTTATCCTCTTTGAGCGAAACAGCCTCTGCCCACTTCGAGAAGAAATCTGTAGCAGTCAGGATGAACCTACAATGGCGGGCTGTTGCCGGTGGATACGATCCCACTACATCAAGTCCCCATACCACAAATGGCCAGGAGTACTTGGTGGGGTGGAGGGGCTCTGGCGGCCGATGCAAGAAGTTGGCTTGTACTTGGCACGCGTGGCATCTCTTGGCATATCCAATACAATCGTGGATCATAGAGGGACAAAAGTACCCTAACCTCTGAATTTGATGGGACAGTTTCGGCCCAGCTTGATGGGCGCCACAGGAACCGGCGTGAAACTCTTGAATAACTTGAGGGATCTCCCCTCCTTGGATGCAATAGAGGAGGAAACCATTGAAACTCCGCTTATAAATGATCTGTTCAAGACTGGGGCCGCTCTGGAGGGTAAATTGCAGTGCGCGGCGTCGGATTCGCTCGTGTTCGGCCCGGTCGTCCGGGAGCTGACCATTTTGGAGATACTCGATAAAAGGTGCTCTCTAGTCGGGGGTGGTTTCAACCACTGCGTCTGACGAACCCGGGACTCCCGATATGGAGGGTCCGGCAGTGAGATGACTTACCCGCAGGCTATCACGGTCCTCTTGGGTGACGGGGGCAATGACTCTCCGGTGGGCCACGTGTTTGACCAAATCATCTTGCTCGGGTTCTGCGAGCGACGCGGCTAAGCCAGCCAGGGCATCTGCTTGGCCATTCTGCGACCATGGGAGATGGGTGACCTCTGGTCGTGATGAGAACTGGGCCATTAGGCGGAGGGTGTACTCCAGCAACGGTGCGAGCTCCGGCTTCCTGACAACGTAGTCGCCATTAACCTGTTTGATTACCAGCTCAAAATCTACCTTCACATGTAGATGGGGCACATGGATCTCAAGGGCCAACTCGAGGCCAGTGATGAGAGCTTGGTACTCTGACTCGTTGTTCATACATCCTTCTAATAATAAGAACGAGTATGGTAGGACGGCTTGCGCCGGGGTAATGAAGACAATACCCAGGCCCACTCTGTTGAGCTTGGGATCGTTGAGCCTCCTACCGGTGGGGCTCCAGGAGGCAACGTCGAAATGCATTTTCCAACACGAGACAACATGATCGACTGAGAGGATCGTCTCATCAGGGAAATCCAGGTCCAGGGATTGATCCGCAGAGGTTGGATGGGCAGCTAAAAAGGAGCCAACGCATGTCCCTTAATGGCCTTATGAGGTACAGACCTGATATCAAACTGCTGGAGAATCTGTTCCCACCGTGCTAGTAGACCAGTCAGCATGGGGCGGTTCAAGATGTACTTCAGTGGGTCTACCCGGGAGACCAATTTCACCTCGTGGTGCTGCAGGTAATGTCACAACTTCTGCACGGCGAAGACGAGCGCAAGGCAGCTCTTTTCGATAGGGGAGTATCTGACCTCCGTATTGAGAAGCATGCAGCTGAGATAGTAGAGACTGTTCTCAGTACCCTCGTTGTTCTTCTGGGCGAGCAGCACACCGAGGGATCTCTCCAGGGCGGTCACGTAAAGGACCAGTGGATTTCCAAAGACGGGTGGCATCAAGACCGGAGGTTGGAGCAGATACTGCTTCATTTCCTTGAAGGCGGTCCGACACTCCTCATCCTATTCATAGGCAGCGCCCTTCTTCATGAGCCGGGAAAAGGGCTTACACTTGCCGACCAGATTCGCGATGAATCGGCGTATATAGGCCAAGTGGCCTTGAAGGCCTCGAAGCTCCCGAATGTTGCTCGGGGGAGGCATCTGGATGATAGCCTTGATTTTCTCCGGGTTGATCTCGATACCTCAGTATCTGACAACAAAGCCCATGAACTTCCCGGAGGTGACCCCGAAGGCACACTTCAACGGGTTCATATTCAGGTGATGGGAACGGAGGAAACCGAAAACTTTCTCAAGGTCTTTGAGATGGTCCTGGCCATGGCATGATTTGACTACGAGGTCATCCACGTAGAATTCCACCAATGTCCCGAGAATCGGTTTGAATATGCGATGCATGGCCCTATGATAAGTGGCACCTACATTTTTCAAACCGAATGGCATTACCTGGTAGAAAAAGGTACCTTGGGGAGCCCTTATGGCGATGGACTCCTCGTCTTCAGGGGAAATCTAGATCTGGTTATACCCGGAATACCCATCCATGAAAGAGAGGGCTTGGAACTCGGTCGTGGCGTCAATCAACAGCTCCGTCACCAGGAGTGGGAAGTCATCCTTTGGGCAGTGGCAATTAAGATCACGGTAGTCGATGCAGACTCTGATCTGCCCATTCTTCTTCCTGACTGGCTCAATGTTGGCAAGCCACTTGGGGTACTGGACCTCCTTGATGAAGTTGGCTTTGATTAGCTTGTCAACTTCGGCCTCAACCATAGCACCATGAGAAGGGTGCATCTTCCGGGGAGGCTGCTTAAACCCATGATGTTTTTCTGGGAGGCCCAGACGGTGAACGACCACCTGGGGATCTAGCCCTGGCATCTCGTTGTAACTCCATGAAAACACATCACGGTGCTGTTTGAGGAAGTCTATGTACTGCTGCCACTCCTCAGGGGACATGGCTGCACTGATCAATGTGGGTTTCGGATCTTCCTCGCTGCCAAGGTTCACCTGTACCAGTTCATCAACTGTGGTAGAGACGCCTTCTTCAAAGGCGCGGGGAGCATCCTCCGGGTCTTCATCCCCACCCGAGGGGGGACTTCCCGCGACGGAAGATACTTCTGGGCTATCAAAATCCGAGGGGCAGCTGGTGCCGGCTTGGGCAGTAGCGGTCATCACATCAAGAGACTCGCTTGTCATTGAGACCATAGCAATGAAGGCAGTCGATCCTATCCCATCTGGCCTTCGGCCTAAAGGGCCACGTTTGATGATATCAAAGCAGTGGTGACGTGTCAGCCTCAGTCGCTTAATTCCAGCCCGGCGGAAGAGACACGTATGGCGCACTGCTGTTGTCATAAGCTTGAAGTCCCGGTACCGTACAGGGGTAGGGGGTTTCGGGATGACTTGAGCCTGGTTGATGTAGGAGTACGAGGTGATTTTCCGCCGTTGCTTGGACATGGGAACATGCCTTCCTTGCGTACCCGAAACAACAAAACATTGCCCCATGTCGGGGGTCGTGGCCTCCAACCGGTGGATCGGGAGGATGTCGGCGTCATCCATGCTTGCCGAGGGGTCACTTGTGACCGGGGCGGGTTCATCCTCGCTTACTAGGATTTGCTTATCCTTTCTTTTGTAATAACCCACATCCAGATAGCGGACCTCACAAGAAGAGAAAGGGGACGCGTCTCCTTGGAGCACGCCTACTCGACCGTCGAGCGAGTAATTGAGGCACTAGTGATACGACGAAGGGACCTCTGCATGCAGATGGAGCCATGGCCTACCCATCAATGCATTGTAGGCGGTATCCTGAGAGACAACCATGAACTCGGTGCTGGAAATTAAGCCACCGAACTGAGTCTTCAGGCGGATCATGCTGACTGGGGTTTGCTCTGTCCTGTCGTACCCCATGATCCTGAAGTCAGAGGGGGTTAAATCACCTTCAGACAGACCCATCTTTCGCAACGTCCGGGTCGGAATTAGATTGATTTTGGAACCTGTGTCAACGAGGCAGCGGCGGACTTCCGCACCATTGAAGTGGCCATTGATATACAGCGGGCGAATGTTCCCCTGTATATGAGGGTCCTCATCTTCACCGGAGAACGAGATAATCTCCTGACATTCAGTGTTTTCAATCATCTCTGTATGGAAGGCTTCTGCAGCTTCTACCTCTGTCTCGAACTGGAGGGGGCTCCTTAGGGCCTCGGCAAGTGCTTCGCGCATTTCGGATGACAGGCGAAGGGCCGCAAGGATGGAGAGCCTCGCCAGAATGCCGGCCAGGTGCTTCAGAAAATCGTACTTTCGTTCCAAACGTGAACCTCTGCTTATAGGAGGTCATTCAGAATTTGGAGGCACAGCGGGTCCGGCCGGCTGAACCGGCGATTGAATAGTACTGGGTACATCTTGCTGCCTACTAGTAGAAGCCTGAAGAGTAGTCGTCGGACTAGGATCGGACAACGGAGGCTGGCCTGTATCCGGGAAAGACTGACTGTGATACGAACGAGGCATCTCCCCTCGATCCAGTAGCACGAACGGCTGTGGAGGTAGAGCCGAGGGTGTTAGATGGGTTTGTGCGTGCTGAGATCTGCACTGAGCCTGCTGCCTGGTCTCGGTAGCGTGCACGGCTTGGCCAAAAGTGCCTACTGACGTACCTTGATGACCGGTACAATTGCGATTCCACTGACGTTGACGTCAGCTGGAAACATTGGGGAGGTCTGCCTGGAATTCCCCCTTGTCGGGGGTCATATAGGGCTTTACCAGCTCCACGGTGTTAACCGAAGCATACCCTTGGCTATCGCTCAAGGAGTCATCCACCGCTGGGTGGATTCTGGGAGGAATCCCCATTTCAGGGGGCATAAAGTCGCCGAGAGTGCGGGATGATGACAGCACTGGCGGTGCGCGTTGCTTCTTCTTGCGTCGCCGCTGTTTGCCCTTTTGGGAAGAGGTCGACTGTAAAGATGATGCGGAGGCACCAGCTACTTATTTTGAAGGTTCTGGCTTCTTTAGGTGTGCCCGGATGATTCCATGGGAACGGAAGACGGTTTTTTGAGCCATCTAGTCATCGTATTTCCGGGACCCGCGGCTAGGGACCTGCTACCACTCAACTTCATTGTCGCTGCCGATCTCCGATCCTGCAAAGACACCTACCACTTGCGCAGGTGCTGGGCCCAACATGACTATATTGTTGTTGAACAGGTCTTGAAGCCAGTCTTTAAACACATAGCATTGCTTGAGGGTGTTTCCTAGGATCTGATGGTAAGGGCAGTAGTTGGGGTGATCGGTGATATTCACCTCTGCCAGCCTTCTGCACTCAGTCAGACGCACAATCCCTTGCTCTAAAGCACTCCGGAAGTAGTCAGGGACCTGATTTTCATTGAACGAATAGGTCTGGTACCTTCTTTCCGGATAGGGGGCCCTGGAGGCCTGGCCCTGACGAGGGGCCGGAGGGGAATGCCGAGGAGGTGGTGCCTGATTGTCTCACCTAGGTGGCGGTGGCGCGTTGCGCGGGGGAACCTGTCGGTTCTGAGGCGGTCGTTGCTGGGTAGGAGCCTGTGATTGAGGTGGAGGACCTCTGCGGGGTTGCGGGGGTGGTGCCGCCAGCAGCAACTCGAGCTGCCTCGAGGCTTCTATTTGAGCCACCGCGGCGGGTTCAGCCCTGGCGGTCCTCCTGGCTGGGATCATAGGGGGAAACGAAGGTTCCTGACTAGCCTGTTGCAGGGCTTCCTCGAGGCGCTGAGGCTTATCTGAGAAGTCTCTTACCCCTCCAGGGTAGTTCTGGGTGATTAGGGAGGGTACCAGCTCTGTCTTGACATTCCCCACACACATTGTCAGTACTTTCTCCTGAGTCAGTGGCATATCGAGGGAATACGTACGTCCCTTCCACCGGGCAATGAAATCTTCAACCCGCTCATCAGGCCTTTGCTTGCAATTGAAGAGGTCTGTAGTGCTGGTCTTTCTCATGGTGGAGCTGAACTGGTACAAGAACTGCCAGCGAAGATCCTCCCAACCGCTCACTGATCCGATAGGGAGCTGGCTGTACCAGACGAATGTCGGACCTTCCAATTTTTGTACAAAACATCGAAGCTTGGCAGCTTCTTGCTGAGCCGGGGTCCCCAGCATAGGGCCACACCTGGAAGATAAATGAGCCAAGTGCTGGGGTGGGTACCCTGTCCCGTTGAAGGGTGAAAAAGTGGGGTTCCCAAAACCCGGAGGTGAGGGCATATCATCCACCCACGCGGGATAAGGCTTGACATCCGGTGGGACCGCCACCTGCCGCATTTCGAATGCTTCGAGGCGGGCTGTGAGCGCCGCGATAAGATCCTCCGGGTGGGGGTCCCTGTCTTGACGGGGATCCCTAACCACAAGAGCATTGCCAGGTTCTTCAACACGGTAGACAGCTTCGGTCACTCGTGGGTCGACTGGCTGGACGACCTGCGGGGCGACTGGGGGAACCCGGGTTGGATTCTTCAGATTTCCCCGTTGTTCGAGGGGATTTTGCGAGATGTATCGCGCCCTCTTGCCGTACGTCCTGGCTTCCGCCCTGTCTGCAGCCGTAGCATGATCAGGGTGACCCGGATGCATCTCACTGGGGGGAAATTGTTCCTGCCCCTGCTGCCCCGGCCTAGTATTACCATAGTCGGGTCGCCGCTCTGCGGCGCGCTCAACCAAGAGTTCGTCAACCAGCCTCTTCTACTCAGCAAGCTGCTAGCGTAACGTGGCCTTCTCAGGATCCTCTTCCGTCTTCTGCACAGAGGCAGACGGGTCAGAGTACATGACAGCTCTGACGTGCTCCTTACCCTTTCCGGTGATTCGACCGAGTACCAGCGATTCGGTGGGTACGGGGAGGCCTAGCAGGTTCCTCTGCTGACGGGTGACTCTCCCTGATGGGTCGAGCAGCGGTGGTACGCCCTCGGGTGGTTAATCTCCATAAAGGAATTCAATCTCATCTTCCTTATCAACAACTTCGGCCATGTGGACTGCGACCCCTCTTGAGGGCATGTCCTCGATGTCGCATAGCGAATCGGGCTGTCGTCGGATAGGGTCAAAGAGGAGAGTGGCATAGTGTCCCCAACCAAGGACTTTCACATGGGGGGTGGCTTCCCTAACGATTCTGCGGAGTGCTTTAAGACTCTGAATGAATTTTCATTGAAGGGCGCTCTGGTGGCCTGGCGACTCAGGGTGCTGGGCCACAAGAAGTGCGACCGCATCGATCTTGCGGTACTGCTCGCCGATTTCTTCGAAGTGCTCTCGACTTCTGGGGTACACCACCCGTTCATAACGGAGGCTGATGTGTGTCGCCCATAGGGTTCGACAAAAGCACCCCACTTATTCAGGGGTAAGAGACTCTGGTCTGTGGAAATTCAGCACCGCCGCTGGCCAGAACTTCTCCGGGAAGTAATCCGCTGCAAGAATACTCCAGAAGATCCTGGGCTTGGACTCAGGGTCTGGCCCTGTGTTTCCCCACTAGTCAACCGAGGGCGGCTGAGGTACTGGTAGCGGTACCGAGGCGGACCTCTGGGATAGTAAGCTCGGCGGTGGAGAATACGACAAACGAGCTGACTGGCTGCCGAATTCCGGGCCATCCTCTGAAGAGTGAGGTGACCTGGCCACGATGTCACGATACGACGGGCTGATAACCACAACTTCCGGAACAGGAGCCGCGGCTACCGGCGACAGGTCGTATCATTGCTCTTCCATCGTTGGCCCCCAAAATAACACTCCGTGATCTCTGGTAGAGGTAGAGGGCTCTTCTGGTGACAGAGGTGGTGATTGCGCGGTCGAGACCTGTGGAATTCCTAGGATTTCTTCCTCCTGTATGTACCTGCGGAGAGAGACGGGAATCTGGTGGACCTCAAATTCTAGGAGAATGAGGCTAACACGTCTGGTTACTGCCCCAGTCCTTGATACGGAGAAGCAGGGAGAAGGATCCATCGCTGAATCGCATTCCGCTTCCGAGTCGGAGAAGCGGGCAGGTTTGATCTCCACCTGGGCCTTCCCAGGATTCTTCTTGTGGCGGCGACGACCCTCTCTTCTGCCCCGGGGCGGCTCTTCGGGACAAGGTTGATCCCTACTAGGCAGCCTTGGGGCGGCGCTGGCGCCGTGGCGGAGAGGGCCCCCACTCGAGATAGCCGGGGTGTGAGGGGAACCGGGGCAAATGTCGAAGGGTACACAGGGATGACCTCTATGAACATCACCCATATAGGCAGATCCTCTGTTGGAATCGGCAGGAGCATGGGGAGGACCTCCATGATCGATGTGAGTGGAGCGAGGATGACCTTCACTCCTCGAGTTGCTGGGGCGAGGAGGACCTTCGCCGGTTCAGAGAGGACGTAGGGAGGGCCCCCACGTTGGAGAGGGGCCGGATGGATGGTGCCTTCATGTTGGCGGCCGGGGGCAAGAGGATGGACTTCATACCCTGTATAGTGGACGTGGGAAATGTTTCCGCGCTGAGCGTCACTGCCGCGGGGTAGGTCTTCCTGCAGGATGGGGGTAGCACGAGGCACGCCTCCATGACGAACCTCAGAGCGGGGAAGGCCCACGCTCTGTGGGGTAGTGGTATGGGGAGGACCTCCGTACGGGGTGACATTACCGCGGGTTACCTCACGTCGATCACCACTTGGGCCTGCAACCCGGAGAGTCAACCCAGCCTGCCCGTGGGGCGGATGGGGTCTCGATCCTGGTTGGGTGAAGGAGTGCCCCTGCTCAGCGTATGCAGGGGCTTCACAATGCACGTCGGCGGTGGCTCGGACCACGGTAGCTGTCGACGTTGACGCACCCGGGTGAGCGTCCTCAGCCCGGGCCCGACGCTGACGTCGGGTCAGGCGAGCTGGTGCAGGTGGTGAAGGTATGTAGCCTGCCTGTTCTTCCTGCGGGGCCGGACGGCGGCGCTGACGCGGCCGGGTGGGAGCTCTCGCCTGGATCCCTTGGGTCGGGACCCTGAGCGGGCTGAGCCGGACGGCACCCGCCTCTTCAGCATAAGGCGAGGAGTCGTCAAGGCGTTCCAAAGACAGGCTCCTGAAACGGTTGAATTTTGGGGTGGGGAGCAGGGGCTCCCTGCGCGTCCTGTTAGGGTGGCGTTGACGGCGGGGCCTGGAGACCTCCAGGTCCAGGCGGGCCATATCCCGGGTTGGGATGACCCCTTCTTCCTCTTACCTGCGCACGAGGTTGTTGATCACCCTTCGCTGGATGACCTCTGATGGGGAAAGGGGACGTGGGCGCCCCGTATTCCGCGATGTGGCGGCCGTCGTGGCGGTAGCGGCGCTACGTGGGGTGGATGTGGCGGTGTTTCCCCTGCCCCTGCGTGGGCGGGTAGCGGATGGTGACCGCGTCTCTGTAACAGCAACCTGGTTCCTGGAAAATGAAGGGATCAACTCATCAGTACCGAGTGGAAAATGATTGACAGCCAGTGCCCCAGCGTCCTTCCATTCTCCATGTCTGTAAGAAGGATCCACGCCAACACGTTGCAGAGCGGAGTGCCCCACGTTCTACTGCCCCGACTTCCGGTGAGTTTCATGACATGCTCGCTATTTGCTTGGTGGGACCAGGCACCGGATATCTGGATCCGGTGACACGTCAATCTACTGGTGTCTCGAATTCTACTAATCTCCATATTGAGGAGAAGCATTTCACGTCGGGTTCACCATTTCTGTTTCCGACACTTTCCGCCGGGGCGTGCGTGCGCGTTCCGCTTTTTATTCGCGGAGGAGGACGTGCGACGCTTCTATTTCCCCACATTCCCGCTTTCCAAAGGCGGGCGACATTCGCTCCTTATTCAGGGACGTCTGCTCCTTGATCGAAATGGGATGATGGGATGTCGGTTCTTCCTCCTGCGGATTCCTCCTCAGAAATCATCACCTAGTCCGGGTCTCCCTCATAGATTTAATATGTAGTTCATGAAACTCTTCCCAGTGCCATGTTTCCATGGACGCCGGTTAATTACATTGCTTCTGTCGGGACATTCCAAAGGGTCCAGTCAGGGAAGCAACCTTCAGTCAGGGGAGTAGTCAAGTTGAGGCATCAGTAGCGTGTCTGGATGCTGGGGTACCTGGCATGTCTGTCTGTTATCCTTTGTAACAAGGCTTCTAGAGGGCGTGGAGGCCCGAGGCATCCCACATCGAGCATGGGGAATTATATGTCATAGACACATATCTGAGGTTTTCCTCAACTTCCCATGCTCAACACAGGGTATGCCGCGAGTTTAACGTCTAGCGGAGATGGATCAACCCAACCAGAGCATTAGCTAGGATAGATCGGATTGAGGGATCCTCTTTGAAGGGATGTCGATACCGGGGCCAGCCCATTGATGGCTGCGAAGAAGAGCGTAGCGACATGGTCTCACCGGGATAAGACGGTCTGGGCGAGAATCGGGACATGTGATAGGTTGATGAATGGAGTAGAGGGAGAGTGAAATGGTACCACCGCAGGGGCGACGGTGAAGTTGGGCTTGAGCCTTGACGAGGCTTCCTACGTATCCCCGTGGCAAGGAATCAAAGTCCGCGTAGTTCGGGATGATGTCGATAAACCGACATGAAGGTGGACCTTGGCCCGATGAGCATCGTCAGCGTACTGACGTGAAAGTAGACATGTGGTTCCACTAGTGGTGGGCTTGAACCTTGGGAAGGTTTCCTACGTACCATGCCTTGACATGGATCAAAGTCTTCGTAGTTCAGGGAATACAGTTTAACGTCATGCGGGACGATAGTGAACCCTGACGTGAATAAACGACGGGCGGTGGGTGTCGGCGAACCGACGTAAGTGAGGGACCTTGGTCCGATGGGAGTTGGGCTTGAACCTCGGGGAGGCTTCCTACGTACCATGCCCTGACATGAATCAATTTCCTCGTAGTTCGGATTAGTCACAACGGCTTGCCGTCGGACTGGAATTTCAATTTAACGTCATGCTGGACGTAGATAGAACATGACATGAATTGGATAATGGGTAGGCTTGAACCTCATGGAGGCTTCCTACATACCACTCCTTGACATGGATCAAAGACATCGTAGTTCATATGGGGCTTTGTCGGTGGACCGACGTGAAAGTGGACATTGGTCCAATGAGTGGTGGGCTTGAACCTCTAGAAGGATTTCTACGTACCATGCCTTGACATGGATCAAAGACCTCGTAGTTCAGGTGGGAATGGGCATGCATTTTAACATCATGCGGGATGGGGCATGCAGTTTAACGTCATGCTGGATGAAGACATACAGTTTAACGTCTTGCCGGACGAGGGCGAAACTCGACTTGAGTAAATGACGGGTGGGCTTGAACATCATGGAGGCTTCCTACGTACCATGCCTTGGCATGGATCAAAGTCCTCGTATTTCATTAGGATGGGTCGCAACGGCTTACCACTAGACCAGAATGCAGTTTAACGTCATGCTGGACGGGGGTGAGAGCTGACGTGAAATGACGGGTGGGCTTGAACCTCATGGAGGCTTCCTACGTACCATGCCTTGACATGGATCAACGACCTCGTAGTTCTCTAGGATGGGTGGTCAGGGTCGGTGCTCACTCTAAGGCCACGTGATTCATGCTCGGTGTGAGAAACAAGAGGTTGCAAGGACCTGACGATCACGTCGTGAAGGATGCGTCCGTGAGAAGCGAAGAGGGGCTTACGCGTTAGGCGGCCCATGGTGCTGGGACTTACTCCAGGATGGAGGCCCAAAGTGCGACGAAGCGCGGGAAAGAGGGACCTTGGTCCAACGGTGGGAGGTGCCTCGTTCCCTATCACGCCCTCCACTGACCTTGGTATTGGGGAAGCACGGAGATGCACGGGTGCAATCATCCGTACAAAATGTTAGGGGCATACGCTCTGAGGCAGTCCTTCCCCTACGAACATACGCCACTCCGACAAGGAGGATCTCATTCCATGTGCGGAAGAGTTCCATTCCCGTGGAGACGAGTGGTGTAAAGAATGTTCAACCTGGGGGGACCCTTCGTGAGGGAGATGAGGTTGGGTCACAGTTTAACGTCATGTATTGAGGACGTGGTGCTTGGCAGTTTAACGTCCTGCAGCTCAGACGAGGTGGGTTCACTCCACCCCCTAGGACTTACATAACCGGTACCCTCTGGTCCTTGGGGAAGGAAAGGTACCAGTAAGGCCATGGTTAAGGGGGGTTGTGGAACGAACCATCGAGGGGTCCACGTTAGCGTGGCTATGCGAAGAAGCAATAGACGTTAGTGTGCCTATGCGAAGAAGCATTAGGTGAAGCAACACAACGGGTGGTATTGTCCACGGGACTTTGAAATCACATCGTGCAAACCTGGAGGGTCGCACGGGAAGAGGAATCGCTAAGCAGAGGAGTGTGCTTCGCGAAGTGGAGTGCCTTGTCCTTAACATGGGGCATAGGTGTGAGTGGAAGGTGCATCGTGAAGTGGAATAGTGTTTGCGGAGCACTGCCTCACGAAGAAGGGGTGCCTCGCGAAGCAGGGTCCTGCGAAGCAGTGTGCTTCGCGATATGTAGCGATCTGGCCTTAGCATAGGGATCACTAGCATGGGTTGGGTGTTTCGCGAAGCATGAACGCTCCGTGGCTGCCCGGGTTCCCTTGGGAATCCCCTTCCCTCGCGAACGCCCTAGAGCTTCGCGAAGGGCATCCCTCTTGGAAGAGGGGCTCAAAACGAGACAAAGCAGAGGCGTCTCGCGAAGTAGAAATACCTCGCGGAGCTCATGATTCCTGGGGCAAAGACTGCTTCGCGATCCGGGAGAGGAGAAGCCGAAAGGTTGGATCGTCCGTCCCTGGGACTCAGGGGGAGTCCAGTATTTATAGGGAAGGGGCGCCGCGAAGCAGAACTCGTGCGCCGCCTTCGGTGCTTCGTGGCGCGCTCGCGAACGTCAACGTCGTCTGCGGAGAATTACCGCCTCAGGAGCTTCGCGGAGGCTCGCGAATGTAAAATTCCTTTGGGAGCATTACCGCCTCAGGTGCTTCGCGGCGGCTCGTGAACGTCAAATGCGTTCGCAGAGCATTACCGCCTCCGGAGCTTCGTGATGGCTCGCGAACGTCAAATGCGTTCGCGAAGCATTACCGCCTCCGGAGCTTCGCGAGGCCGCCATGGTCGGGGCGCTTCGCGGGGGAGATTCGCGGCGGAGCTTCGCGAGGCAGAGCGCCGACCTTCTTTTTCGTTCCTTTCATTCGGGCCATATTTTTGGTGCCAACAACTACTACAGATATATTTTATTAAAACTATACATACTTTTTTTAATTCTGTATTATGATTATATTGTCCAAGGAAATTATTAAAAAAATGTTTGTTAATTTATTTCTGTAGACACTAACATTCCCTTGAAATATACTCTTTTCTACGATCATTGGAAATTAAATTTTTCCTAAATAACCATATTATATATCATAGATATGTTTGTTACATAAACCATATATCATTACTACAAACGATTTTCTAAAATAAAATTTATTTGTTTATCTGGGGAAATATTGATAAATATTTATTTATTACTCAATACTGATATTTGATCATAAGGAACTTTTTTCATCAATTAAATAAATTATTAAATATGAGAAAATATATAAATATTATGTGATGTGTGGATCATAGAATTAAATTTCTCTTGATGAAACAGTATTCCTATGAGGCAAATTAGTAAGCTGTCCTTAAAGGAGTTTTCATACATA
Source organism: Viscum album (assembly GCA_963277665.1). Classification (NCBI taxonomy): domain Eukaryota; kingdom Viridiplantae; phylum Streptophyta; class Magnoliopsida; order Santalales; family Viscaceae; genus Viscum; species Viscum album. The sequence goes on from OY728159.1 coordinate 35,141,453, forward strand.
CTTTTAAACTGGCTTTTAAAAGGTCTTGATCTTACATGTACCATGGTTCCTGAGATCAAGATGTCCAATAATTAATAAATTCTTTCATTGAGAATTATCATATTATTATTATAATAGAGATTTTAAAAATGATGTTTTATCTATATGCATTTCTTTCAAATTTTATTGATTAAATAGAATGTGTGTTATGTTATTTACTTTCTACATTGATTACGCCATTACTATTAATTATAGTTATGTTATTGATTAAATGGAATCTTTGTTTAAATATTTAACTTGGTATATTGATTATGACTTTCCGATTCTTTATCTTAATGTCATGACCCATCCTGGTGGGTCCCATGCCGCGACTCCCTAAGCCCACCTCCAATAGGCCAGGGGCTGGTGACTGGCACTGAGTAGGCATATCACTAACATGGGAGCCATTTCCTATGTACCAGTAGTCACACACAAACACATATCCAAGAACATAAATAATGAGATGTAAAAAAACCATGAAGGAACAAAAATACATGCATATATCTAATCTCAACAAATAGAGTGAAATTAAATGAAATGTGCGGAATGTAAAGTGGGATAGAATTCAATCCCACCAAGATTGAGTGTCTTCAAACATCAAAGTAACACATTTAAAAAAATTAGTTATTGGGACTACTTCTTGTGTCCATAGGAACACAAAACCCTATAGGGAATCTCAAAAATATTGGTATGGTCCTAGTCCACCATATACTCCGTCAAATGGCCACTCATCTTCACATGACACGACATGTGTGGGAAAAGCCCAGGAAAGGGTGATTATAACAATAATCAGTAGAGGACCCCAAAATAAAAATGAAAATAAAAAAATTAATGTTATTTTCAGCTCTAACTTGTATATTTCTATAGAACATAAAACAATAGAAACATATCCATATATACGTGAATCCTAGGGCAATACTCTTGTGGTTAATCATAATGACCACATACAAATTCTAGGGATTCAGTTCAAATATTCCATGAAGAGCATGTCTGTGAGAACTCACTCAATGAGTCTGATATCTCTTATGAAGTAAATCAGAGAAGTACGTTCATCCAAAAGAATAACAAGACATATAGACACACTGATAAATCTGAAGAGAGAAAGGATACACTCATTTAGGGAGAACCCACTCCTTAGTGGGGAATGATCATGATACATTGTTGTGGATCACTACCAGGGCCTTGGAGTATACCACTAATCATATAGACTCACCTTCTATGTAGAATATTGATGTCTTTTAGTATTGTTCTTGTCAATACCTAAGTCTACCTAGTGTGAAGAATGCGTATAGGATCTCTCTCTTGACCACTTGGAGGGATTCTAACTTTATCAAGAAAGTCTTGCTAATGGGATCTGACTCATGTGTGTGTAAAAAAATACATAAACATTGGGGGAATGATCAAAGAATCACCACCCCAAAAAAACATTTCCAATTAATGATGGATAGGAAGATCAATAAATTTACAAAAAATTACATAGTGTGCAGAATGTTTACATATCATGTTCAATGACCCCAGGTACTACCCATGTACAATAGCCCATGTTGATGAAAATGTTGTGTTGAAATATATATACATGACATGTAAAAATGTAACAAGTCATGTTCTAGAATGTAGGTGCTGTTATGGTTTTGTGCACATTAAATTCTTCAACCCATGTCTACCAACCTGCGTTTTGGTAAATTGGGCAACCCGCAGAACCGAGCTTGTATAGATGTGTGGTGGAGTACAAGCAGTGTACTCCACCTCCTGCCCATGTGTCATCTAACATAAACATAAAGTCTCGTATAAGAACCACCATTGTGTGTGATAGTTTTCAAACACTGTGTCGTGACTTACTATATCACAAAACCCTAGCTGCCACCAAGCCAACACCAAATGCCATGTTCTTGACAGAACATGTTGCGTTCTTCCATATTTTCCAGGCCCATCTCTCATCCTCCACATGCCTCCTTCAATCTACTAATCTTCATTCCTACCATTTATTCATCACAAAACTGAAGGTTCAAGGTCATTCATCCATGGATAATGTGATTCTTTTTATTTTGGGCCTCTGATCATCCAAAAAAACATGTTTCGATCCACCCACACAAAGAAATATAGAATAATGATTTCTCTCAAATAAATTCGATTCGTCTACCGCCATCGTCGTCGCACCACTACTAGGACATCATGGTCTCATATCTCAAATTTGGTATTGATGTGTTGCAAAACAGATCTGCAACAATCAATTTTTTTATTCTAATGAAGAACATGAAGAACACATGGTAAATAGGGGAAGAAGAAATCCACACAACAATTGAGGAATGAACCTCCATCGTCATTCATCACAATTTTCATTCTATCATGTTAGAAAGATTAAACAGATTAATTCAAAGTAAATCAAATCATTCAGGGATTGATTCCCCAAAATAAACCTTATAAAAGACACTCCTATAAGAACGAATGATCCACGGGTCAACCTTTTCATGGGTTGATTTGTGCTCAACATTTAAATCCATGAATGTGGAAAAGAATTGAAATAGAAACCCATTCCATGATCATTGATGAAGAGGGATATGTCTTGTTTTTTAGGATCTCATACTGTAGTGTAAAGATCCACGAAAAATCATTCATCATCATTTGTCAAGAATTCTCAAAGGGTAGCTTATCACCAATTCTCTAAAAGATTCCATGGAGTTTTCCGGGTTCATGATCCTAACTATAGGATCTTGGTTATTTTAAACCAATTAATGTGTTTCTGCAGTATGTAATCATTTAAAATAATATAATTTCTTAATTTATTTTATTTCCTTTAAAATATCAAAAAACTATCTTTTGCAGATGGCTCACGCCCGTCAATGTTTGGCCCTGCCTAATATCAATTCGCTGCTCTGAACAAAACTATTCCATAAAAATTATATACTGAGCCCATGATTAAATGTTATTCCAAATAATCAATAAATCCTCTCACGTGCATTATTGAAAATATTAATTTATTTCAAACATTTATTCTGATCACTCTGGGCCTCAAAATCGCACATCGTCTGAATGCTTGGTCTCAAAATAATTATATATAATATTTAAAATTAATACAAAAAAAATTGGAGACATTACATTCTCTCTACTTTATGGATTTACATCTTGAAAAGAAAAAACAAAATTTGACTCAAACAAATTATGGTACAGTGAACAAATCAGATTTTCCCACTCCCACGTTCTCTCTTGAAGATTCATATGTTGTCACTAGACACACACCAAGGGAATCTCTCACCCACAAAGGATCCTCCCCTAACAATCCCCGATCTCCATTGGATATACTGTGAAGGTCACTCCATCCTTAATGTGTAGATCACCCCACTCAATGATTTTTCTTAAATAATGCACGTACCTAAACAACTATGACATGTTGAAGACATTATGTACTCGATGCAACTTCATATGTTGAGCTAGATGGTATGCCCCATCGCGAATGCGGTGCAGTATCTAAAAAGTTCCAATGAACCTCAGAGATAACATTACACCCCATCCAAATCTCTATAATCCTCTTGGAGGTGAGACCCAAAGGAAGACATGGTCTCTCACTTGGAACACTAGTGGTCTACATTGTCTGTTAGCATAAGAATTATATCAGATCTATGCAGTCTTCATCTGATAATGGATTATCAGCACCTTCTCGGTGGTAGCACGCACTATCTCTAGACCCATGAGTGTTTAATATCTAGTTTCTTTCCAACAATTAGGTGACTAGAATGGTCTCCCATATAATGTTTCAAATGGTGCCATACCAACGATGGAGTGGTAACTTTTGATGTACGCAAATTCCACCAATGATACGTGGTACTACCAGCTATGTCCCATTTCCATGATATAGGCCCACAAAATATATTCCCAAACCTGAATTTTCCCCTCTATCTGACCATCAATCTAGGGTTGGAAAATTGTATTCAAGAATATCTCAGTCCCAAAATACCTATTACAATACCTTCTTAAACCTGGATGTGAAACGAGCATCACAATATGAGAGTATCATCCAAGGAAAGCCATGAAGCCCACCCATCACTTGTACGTAGTGGTGTCCCACGATCTCTACAGAACTCTTCTCCCTAATAGATAGGAATTCAGACGACAAGGTGTGTCGGTCAATGATCACCTAGATTGTATCATGTCCCCTATATTTTTGTGGTACGACTATCACGATATCCATAGATATTCCATCCCACATCCGTTCCGGAACATCCAAGGGTGAGCTAACCCTACTTAAACCAAGTTCTCATCATTCACCACCTATCACGTAAGGCATCGAGAAGTGAACTCATCTACTTTATTATTCATCCATGTCCACCATATCCTGTAAGGCATCAAGAAGTGAACTCATCTTCACTGCAAATACTAATACTACCAAATAAACAGTATTGTACACATAGTTCTTCTTATGTGGCCCTAGATGGCACAAAACATAAGAAATAAACACCTATATCTACCTCAGGAAATTTCAAGTCCATGTCCCTATTATATTAAGTAAATCTACGTACTCGACACACACTTCTGGAAATGTTTTAATCAGTGCACTCATCAAAATCTTCTTCAGCTACTGGAATGGCTAGTGGGACTCCTTTTTTATTACAAAAGTCCTTCCATTTTAGGTCAAGGATGTCACCAATGCTTATATATAGGAGAAATAAGTCATAAATCTTAATATGTATCTTTCCAACCAAAGTTATCTCTTCCCCACTTTAACACTCTTGGGTGGATCACATCATAGAACCACCTCGACCTTAGTTGGGTCCTCTTTTATTTCATATTATGAGATAACATGTCATAGAATGTGGACCTCATATATCTGGAACTGGCACTTCGAATGTTTCTGAAAATGTTGGGGCTCTCAAAGTACATATATGACCATCCCCACGTGTCTTGTGTTCTCCTCAGATGACAACAAGTACAGAAGTATATCTTCAATGAGAACCAGTATGAAATTTTCTAGGTATGACTAGATGATCATGTTTACAAGTCCCATGAACATTGTGGGGGAATTTGTTTCATTGTAAGGCATCACAATGTACATGTAGTGTCTATAGCAGCATCTCAAATCCATTTTAGGTATATCCTCATATCATACTCGTAACTCATGGGTACCGTATTGAAGTTAAACCTTCGATTACCAATTTTCCCCTCTTTGCTAATCGAATAGGTCATTGATCCTTAGAAGTGGATACTTGTTCTTCACCATTACCTGATTCAGGCACCGTTAATCCACGTAAAACTTCAAACACTGATCTTCCTTGTTTTCAAACAATATTGTTGCAACCTAGGATGAAAAATATGATCTTAAAAGCACTTTCATTACAAATCCTATGACTACTCGCTCATCACGTGAAGCCCCATGGTAGCCATCTGACACATCAATGAAGATATCAGTGTCATCCAGGGGGTGTATGTCTATAGAGAAGAAAATATATTTGTTGTTAGGTAGTCCTTGAACATATATTAGAAATATGTCCTAATATTCCACCACTACTGATGGGAACTAAAAGATCAAAAAATATTCTTTTCCATGGGAAAGGCTTGCCAACTCATGACAGATCAGCTACACCCTCCTCAATATTACCACATTCTATCCTTCCTGGGTTTCCATTTCACCATCAAATGAGAACCTCATTCTATCATTTTGGATACACAAAACTTCTAGCCCAATGTAGTAAATCTAGGTGTGGACCAGAGATAACCAATCCATACCAAGAATGACGTCATAAGGCCTCGACACTCCCACTAAGAGGTTCTAATCGAATCTCTCACCACCAAGGGTAATAACACATTATCTGAAAATATGAATGATCATCATGGATCCTATCGTAGGTTTCTATAAATGTAAGGGTTGAATCAATAGCCCTATCAGAATCTCAAGATTTCTCACAAGACACGTGGTGAAGAAATAATGACTAGAAGCCATATATATAAATATGATAAATAAGGAAGAAAACCTCAGATCATAACTTGGATCATCCCTGGAGTCCTTATGTAATATGGATCAACCACATATAACTACCACAACCCCTATTCCGCATCTTCTGGAGTCTGGTTAGAACCTTATAGGGGTGGTGGTGGAAGTAGATCATAGAATCTGCCACCTCCAGAAGCACTCCCAACACCTATTACATATTAACCATCTGGCGAGTCTGCCTTCTCCATGCTCTAAAACTACCTCAGTGGCCCATCCACAACCTCCCTGTCAGTAGCTCTATGTGTTTGATAGTCTCTAGAAATATGTCCTCTTCCATCGCACGAGTATATATGTCTTTCCCTTGGTTGATTGGATCCATAGTGAGTTCTCTAGACCGTAGATCCCCGATATTGGGTCCTCCTATGACGTCCCTCGTTTCGTGATCCATGTGACTCAAACTATCTCCCTACAACTGAGGTCTCTGCACCCATATTCCTCATGATGACTGCCACTGGATATCTCTACTCAGCAAAAAATCATTAAAAAACATAATCTCACTTGAGCACTCCTGCATAAGTCGAAATTCATATAGTCACGAAACTATCTCGGATGAACCATCGTAGAACATGATCGAACATATGAGATCTGATACTCTGATCCCTGACTATATCCATCAGGTTCCTAGAATGTTTGGTGAACATCGATTAATAGTTATCCATAGTCAAATAGCACTAATAGAGCTGAATAAGCTCCTGGATATGCACTACTCTCAGCATAACCAAAGAGTACTCCTCCAAAAAGTGTGGTTCGAACTCCATCCATGAAATAGTCTCCACATCGGGATTCTATATGGCCATAGACCACCATCAACCTAATGAAACATATAAAAGAATCACTTCTGAGATCACCATCTGGCCTGCTGGTGTCCTCACTAGATGAAAAACTATGCTCACCTCTTCATCCTATTCCTCTTCCACCTATGGGTTTGGCGTGCTTCGGACCATAGGGGTATCCATCTATAAAACTCATGGAGTTCACTAAGACTTCACTCATAGTCACATGGTACAACATATACCACATACTGCTTAACTGGTGGTAGTATTGTAGGTGCACCATGTAGGTTTGAAATATGAATGTAGATGCTCAATTACAAGAGGGGGTAAATTTTATGTTTATAAAAATTATTTTTTAACATGAAAGAAAACTATGTTTAACAAAGATAAACAATGTTAGTTCACAAGAACAATTTTAGTTCTACTAATCAAACTTTCTTGTTTCGATAAATATGATTCCATAAATGAAACAAATGGATTGTTTACAAGGAAATGATTCTACCATAATGCATATAGAATAGTACTTAATAGTATAAATAAAAGTACAAGAAAGTATAATAATGTTATAATTTATTACTTTATCAAAATGCAACGAAAATAAATAGAAATCAAAACAACTAACAAGTAAAAAATATTTTATCCCAAAGAGTATGGTTTCCATTAATCTTGGATAAAGGTCCCTTCATTTATACATTGAAGAATGCCTATCAGACCCAAACCCATGTAAGACCTCAAATTAATGATGGATATATGTCTTTCTAGCCCCGCAAGCCCACGATTTAGAAGGTAATCAGAACTTCTAAAATTCAAAGACAGAATCCCATGATCAGCATGATCAGAGTCTGCACAATGCATTTCTGAACAAGTTGTTCATACCTGAAAAAGTTTTTTACGACATCCACATGATACACTAATATTTGTAAGATCCTCTCTCTCTAGAAATAAATTCTTATCATCATATCACTTCAAAAACCCTTTATAACATTCATTATTCTGCTCATTCAAATAATCTCTTATTTATAGGACCAACATCTCAATGGTAGGTTCCACTCTAACTGACACATTTTCCTTAAATTTCATATGGACCGGGACAAATGTGAAAAAAACTATTATATTATAACTGATTGAATGACATCGTTTCATGTATGAGAAATGATGTTATGTTTAATATTAATGTTATGTATATTAAAATTATGAATCTAGTAATATTGGAAAGATACATTAAAAACACAAATATTATCAAGAAAATTGATTCTTAAGAAACTGCAAATTGGTGCTCAGAAAAATAATATCACTATTTTTGTGTATCGATATCATAAAATCATTATAAAATTTTTACCAGTATTGGTATCCTGAAAAATAGTATCATAATAATTAAAACATTAAAATAGATTTTTATGTTAAAACAGTAATATAAAATCAGTATCATAGATTCACTGGTATCACTAAATCGGTATGACGTAGGATTAAGTAAAATTATATGTCAAAATCTAAAGTAAAATGGTATGATATAATCATGGCTAATTCGTTATGAAAAATATGTAACGTAAAATACAATGAAAAACATATAAGTAAAATGGAACATATGGAAAGAAACATTTTTTAATTAATAGTGTCTATGACTTTCAAATCATAAAAACAAAAGGAATGGAGAAGTCATAAAGAAATCTTATTAACTCAAAAATCTCCCCTTTTTGGAATGCATATAAATATTTAATATGAAATAATATATTGACGTTGATAAATAATTAAGGAAAATTATTTATTCCTTTTAATGAGATTTAGTATGAATACGACTAACTAACCCTTTGGTTGTGTTTCAAAATGTTCATATTCTTGAATATTATCATCTGTTTCTCTTTCTTAATGAAATATCTCTCTGTATATAAACATTTATTCTAAAAAGAAACTCCATCTTACATGGTAGTTATTCTTTCTTACCACACTTCCCCTTAATATATTCTCCCCCTTTGAATTCTTTGTTAAATTATTCCTGAAATAAATTCTTCCCCTTTGTGATTTTCAAAAAAGATATGCGGAAGCATAGGGTGTACCTATTTGGTTAAGGAAAAATACATGTGAAAACAAACGAAATATCGTCAATAAAAATTTTATTATGGAAATATAGGATATGATTTTTATGTTATAACAATACATTAGAATATATGAAACGATTCAACCATCCTTATTCTACTCCGATAACATTTTCATCATCAAATATTTTACATTCTTTACTTTTATATGATCTTCTTGAAGCTTATTAAACAAAATCATCTGATCATGGTTCATCTTTTCTATGGAAAATATCCTTTAATCATAAGATTTGATTCTATCATCTTTATTTTTAATGAATTGTTCTTGAGAAGCCACCTTTTTCACTAATTTATCTCTTACTTCCTTTTCACTGCTTATTGACCGAGAAACTTAATTTAGTTGGATTACATTCTCAGAGATGGATAATCATCCTCTATTGAACTCAAAATCATTTGTATTTAAATATCTATTTGTTTAATCTATGAAATCAATGAAATGTCTAAGCTCTTCATTTATGGTTTTGGTGTGGTTAATAACTTTCATACAAGTTACCTTCTGAACATTATATATCAGTCAAATGATTTTTGATGAACGCTTGTTTCTTGACCACCATGTCCATTAGCATATTAGTAGATTCCATTTTTGGGTTCAGTGTATCTGGAATCATTTGAATCTGAGCATCTATATTTTCAATAACTGGAATAGTGTTGACCATCATTCTTAAAGAATGTTTCACGAAGTCATGGTCAATGGAGGATTATGACTCGAAGTCTAAATAATATTTTCCTTTCTCATTTCCTCTTGGAGTCATGAAATATTGTTATCTAACCTTTTAAATGTCGTATGTGGTAATTTTTTATAGGATAAGGCAATCATAATACACTTTCCAATATCAGGATTTTTAACTAGGATTTTTTCATCAGAAACATGGAAATCATTCATATATCCCAGTTCATCTTCTTCCCTTCAATATCTTATTCTTCAGTTCCCTCTTTTCTTTCTTTGTCGTAGATTTCCTCCCCTTAATCATCTTTTTGTTCAACCTCTTCTTTCTTTTCTTCATCCACATAATCATCAACTTCTTCTTCAATTTCATCTTAAACTTTTCTTCAATCTTGTGTTCTTTAGAAACATATTTATAAAATGATATCTGAGGTGTTCCATTATACTCTTACAAATCCCATAGAATATCATCAATGTCTTTATGAATGACTTGATCTTCCATTTCATGATCATGTTGTGTTATTGTTAAGACTTTCTTATATTTCTGAATTTCTAGAGTGAAAACTAGTTTCTCAAGATTAATTTGAGACCCATGTACTTATTAAAATTTATTCTCTATTTCATTCAGTATAGGATAAAATACTAGAGATTACAAGGATTTATTATTTTAATTATTCTACATATTTTTCTTTTCTAGAATTTTAGGTGGCTTAATTTTTAATGCCTTAACCTCTATAGGGTTTATGCCAAAAAAAGGATCACCTTTTTTTTATTATATTCCTTCTCTCTTTATTTTCTAATCATTGTATCAGAATATGATTTTGGATTCCTTACAGGTGGAGGTGTTAATACCAAATGAGAAGTAACCAATTCTTGTAAACATGGTTCTACATGTTTCCTTTTCTTAGGTGTTGATTTTGATAATTCCAGAACATAAATATTATTATAAAAATCCATTTACTCAAAAAATTAAGATTCCAATATAAACTCAACCTTTATTATCTTTAGAATATCATCATTGAGTAACAAAATTTTAAACGGATTAGTGATTAATCTGCAAGGGACATTCATTTCTTGAAGGCACATTTTGATTATACTAGGGATAGTTTCCAAATATAAAATCATCTGGACCTGATAGTTTCACCTTTTATTGTAAGGATGGTGAGGAATATGCACTTTGTCATGTTTATCTTCCTTACATTGAATGTAAAATCTAATAAAATGATATCACATATGTTTAATGAGTCATTATTCCCTTTCCTTGGAATAATAAAAACGAGAATCCTGATGGCTACTAGCCTGTGATTAGTTGTAAGATAAGTTATCAACAGATGTTTAATATTCTTATGACAAAGATAATCCAGAGCATTGTCTTTCTATAAAAACATTGTTTCATGGGAAGAGTATTAGAGAATAGAATAGCCTCTCCTTTATATGGTATCTTGAGAACATTCACTGCCTTCATGTAAGTAAATGTATAAGATAGTTCATAACATTTTTACATAAATATGTCCTTTCCAGCCATTTCAAAAAAAATTAACAGATTCATAGAATTGTATGACAAGGTCAGGGTATACCAGATCCGGAATTTTATCCTTTTCCACACATACACTTTCCCATCCATGAGTTATTATTTCCATTGAAATTATGGGGTCATATTTACAAAGAATGTAGGGAAATCCATTCATTCCCTAAAGATTGACCAATTCATATATTCCTTGCTAATTGGAATCCGCTCTGCTGAGGATTCCGAAGTCATTCGGTGTGTAGTAAAAGAAGAGTCCAAACGAAAACGTTGAAGGCAACAAAGCTTTAGAACAGCGAGTTGAGAAGATGGTGTGGCACTAATAAACGAGGCACCCCTTATATAAGAATTTCATTGACCTTTAAACATCCATAAAATAATCAAATAGTTGAAGTTATCTTTATCTGATATGACTGTTGAGGATGATTGTAGAAAATATGTATTCTTGTCTTATGATGTATTATGAAAAACATCAAATAATGAAAATAAATTAAAATAACAAAAAAAGCATAAGATCATAAAATGAATATTAAAAAAGTTTACATTATAGGATACTCTAAATAATTTATCATTTTTATGAGGATCCCTTTGGAAGTTTTAATTTCAGGGAATTTCCATTCGGTGAATTTCCATTCTGTGGATTTCCATTTCATGAATTTCCATTCAGTGAATTTCCATTATGTATATTTCTATTCTGTGAATTTCCATTCCTTGAACTTCAATTGTGATAATTTTTATGATATGAAAAAAATATAGTTTTTCTTAGAGAAATATATATTTTATTAAATAATGAAAAAGAACAATCTTATGTACTCCACCTGAATTAATGAGTTTATTAATTTTTAGGATATGATTTAAACAATAAGTTGTCATGAATGATTACCTTACAGTGATCACTCTAAGATTCTGTATAGTGTACAAAAATATATCGAAGGGTAATGGTTTTGTAAAAATATCAGAAAATTGTTATTACATTCTAATGAAATGAATAATAATATCTCTTTTATGTGTGTGATCCCTATGAATGTGATGTCTAATATCTACGTGCTTTAAAAAAGAGTGATGTGTTGGGTTTTTACTTTGGTAAATGTAACTTGTGTTACCAAACATTATTTGAGTTTTAGTAAAACTCATGCCTTAGTCTGGAGTGTGTGTTGTATCCATAACACTTGGGCCCAATAACTACCAGCTACTACATATTCATCTTCAGTAGTTGAAATTGCTACAATATGTTGTTTCTTGAAATACCATGAAACTAAAGAATATTTTAAGAAATGATCGGTTCTAGATGTACTATTCTTGTCCATTTTTCAACCCCCAGTGTCTGCATTTGAAAATCATTTATGTTCGAAATCATTTCTAGAAGAATAAAATAATCCCAAATCAAATGTTTAATTTAAATAATGAAAAGTTTTTTCACAGACATTAAATGTGATTATTTAGGACTTTTTGGTATCTTTCACATAACCACACCAAAGAAATTAAGTCAGGTCGACTAGGAATTTAGTAATGTAATTTTCTTATCATTCCTCTATATGATTTTTGATCCATAGGTTTCCATATTTCATAAATATCAAGAGTGTTCAATGTTCTGATATGATTAATTATACTCTTATTTTTTTCATACCGAAACTTCATAAGATGATGTAACACCCCGATCTTCCACGATACGTATCTCTTTCAATAATGCAATAGCTTACATTGTACGCAAGTTCGAGATTTAACACACCGTGACCAATCAAAATAGCCATTATGAATATTAATACCCACTTTTTGAAATTATATATATTTCATATTTCAAAATTTACTTCATTTTTGGATTCAGAATATCGAAATTAGCCTATGTTGAATTTGTGGTATTTTTCTGAGAACTTCCAATTTTTTATAAATAGTTTAAAATACGTAAAAATGACTTTTTTAATAAAAATAATTTATAGTGATAAATTATAATATTGAGTGGTTTTAAAGTATAATTAGAATATATATTTTTACAATTTTATCCAATGGTGGGAATTATAATTAATTTGACTTTGAAATTGGACATAAACAATTGTCAATCTTTTGATATATATTGTTTCTTAAAAACACGCTATTTGTTGTGACAAAGGGAATTAATTATAAAATTAATTAATACAAATTATATGTTTGGAATTTTTTAAAATAGACATCATTTTTGAATTAGAATGATCAATTATATCTTATGGTGAATGTTTTTCATTGTTCTGAAAAACTTCAATTTTTGATGAATAGTGAAACCACTAAGAGGTAGTTAAAAAACTGATTTTCCATTTAGTTGAAACATTACCACTTCTATGATTTGATTTTCAAAAAATCTGACATAAATGGTTTTCATTAGGAATTAATATGTGGTTCAATGAGATTAAAATAATTTTTTTGGTGAATAGTAACTTTTATGTTTAATTAATCGCGATTACAGGTAATTATCAAAATGGAAGGTAAAATTGATATTATAAAAATATGAAAATACCCTTAAACTTGTCCTACCCTTATTGGATGAGTCATGGCAGACCAAGACAATTCATGGGTCAACATGGGGACCCCATGAAGCCACTTGGGTAAGAAAATTACATTAATAACGTTTTATTTAATGTAAAAAAAAATTGTCACAAACATGTGTTGCATTACTAAAACAATTATTACATGGGGTTATATAAGTTAAATTTTTAACTATAAATATTAATTGAAAAGATAAAAATATTTCATACATCATTATATTTTTTTAATAATTTTTAGAAATAAATTAAATTAAATTTTTTATGACACCATGATGATGCATCGATTACCTCATTAATTAACGATTTAAATAAAATGAAAGAATAATATAAAATCTAAGACTTAAACTTGTCAAAAACATATAAGATGAGTATATTTAGAACCCTTATCACCTTACACTCGAAATATATATGTTTGGGACCTTTAAAATCCGAAACACATTTTATAATAAAGTAACATTTCATGACTTTCCAAGAGTGCCCCTCCTCTCCTCTTATAAAAGGCCCCCACCACTACCACCTTATTCACAACTTACAAGACATTTGGATCGGCCAACCTCTGACCAAATACTCTCTCAACGTCCCTCTCTTACTCTTAGAAGCCTCACTTTGGGCAGAATTCTTCCCAAGGAATCCTTTGGCTCAAATCAAAAAACAGTTACCCGATTTTAAGGTAATGTCTTCTCTTATGTTATTTTGTTTTATTTTTCTTCTCCAACCCCATAAAATATTTTTATTAAATTCTTTTGTCACAAAAACAGTATCTTAAATATACTGGGATGTTTATATGAGAAGTATTTGATTTACACTTAAACACACCTTCATCTAATTGTTAAAGAACATACTGTTTCTGTGGTTGTCGAATTTCTGCCTCACGAAACGATGATTGTTCAATCTTATTATGACACCTCTCATGGTGGACATTATGATGACACTATATTTATATATGATATATATTATGTTTTTTTTCCTTATGATTCTGTATTTTTCATTTATGGCATACCTTTATGATTTCCATTATGGGTAAACAAGATAATTTCATTTTGGGAAGTGCGGACAACCGCCCCCTCAAAGTGATTTGAATCATTAATGACATATGTGGGATGTATAAAGGACAGAGTAAATGGTATTATACATTATATTATACTGGAATTATATTATACCTATATATAATTATAATTTCGTTCAATTAAATATGAAATAGAAATGAAATTAGCGTTCATGCGTACGTACGGCTTACCGTCTCCATGGACGGTGCATTTCATTTCATACCTCTAAATGTTATGTAATATTATAAAGGAATGTATATACAGGATATATATGATATATATGATATCTAAATCATGAATATAATTCTGGATATAATGGATATTTTACCACATTAAAAACGTGTAATTATAAGAAGTTTATTTTTAACTCAAGTACCAAAGATCGACAAAATGACCGTTATTAACATAAAAAATTAAATAATGTTAATAACATGGTAATTAGTGATATAAAAGGAATAATAAACTTGAAAAATGTTCTTGAGCTATTATAAATTAACTCTAGTTTATTATTTATGAGGTTAAAGAATGGTCGAGTCAATTCGGACACGAGGTAAGGGAACTTCTTAACCCAATTTCTATTCTTTGGGTTAATCTCATACTTTAAAAATATGTCATGATATTATTATTTCCTATCTTGTATTTGTACATTATTTATGTGTACTTATAGTGAATACACATAATAGATCTATTTTATTTTAAAAATGATCTCTTTAAAAGGAACATCTAAACCCAATTTCTATTCTTTGGGTTAATCTCCTACTTTCAAATAATGTCATGATATTATTATGTCCTATCATGTATTTTTACTTTCTTTATGTGTACTTATAATGAATACTCATAATAGATTTATTTTATTAAAAAAATTATATTTGTAAGGGAACTTCGTAACCCAATTTATTTTCGTTGGGTTAATCTTCTACTTTCAAATTATTTCATGATATTATTATGTCATATCTTGTATTTGTACTTTCTTTATGTGTACTTATAGTGAATACACATAATAGATCTATTTTATTTAAAAAATGTTCTTTGTCTGGGAACTTCTTAACCCAATTTCTATTCTTTGGGTTAATCTCCAACTGTTAAATTATGTCATGATATTATTATGTCCTATCTTGTATTTGTACTTTCTTTATGTGTACTTATAGTGAATACAGATAATAAGTCTATTTTATTTAAAAAATGATCTTTTTAAGGGACTTCGTCTCAATCCCCTTTCATTGAGGCATAGTTTGTTTTATACAAAACTTTCCTTTATATGATGTATAAAACCCTTTGACTTTTACTTTTATTCAAAAGGAATCTTTTTATACGAATCATTTTTACTAAATGAAAAAAGGAATATTTTGTCTTACGTATGCGGTGACAACGACTTCTATGCCGTCGTGACCATTATTTGAGTGTCAGCTTCCTTTACAAGCCATAACTTCTTTAAATGAAAAATAAATACCAAGTTTTAATTTTCATTTATTTTGGTATTGAAAATGGTTTTGATAATGTTTTTATTATATCAATGTGTTGTATTGATATCTTGTGATTGAAATGTGGAAATGTTATGTTTCCTTTATGCATGTTATATGTGATACGATTATGTTATGGTTTATGATATGTTTAAACCTGTTAATATGAAGAATGTATTGGACTTAATAAGTGACGGGTGGAGCCCGCTATAGCTCTTCGATGCCTAAGCAGGTCTCATGAGACAAACTCGTGTCTTGGCACGAGGCCTTGACAAAATATTATTTGTAGTCATGGCACGAGGCGTTGTCTATGTGGTTATGATAGTCTAACATTATGCATTCCATCATTATGAAAGTGGTTATTGATATTGCATGTGATTATTCGACCAGTATAATATCCATGTGAATAAGTAAATGGAATTAATTAATTTTACTTTTTCCATATTATTCTCAAGTTCATGTTTAAAAGGCTTTTGTTTTAGTTATACATTATCTTAAATGTTAATGTTTATTCATGAAAGTCCTCTATATTGCTATCCTTACTGAGCATCTGAGCTCACCCCTTTCAATGATTTAATTTTTCCAGGATGTGAAGAAGTATTTTAGGAATGACCTGCAGGGATAGTCTGAAGGGGATATGAGTGTGGAAAATGGAGACTATGTTATTGTATTTTTTAACTTTATGATGTAATGTAACATTTATGAATGTATCTAGTGTTTCCAAGGCTACTAAACTAATCGGTCTTTCGAGACTTGATCTTTTGTGATCATGCCAATGTTACACAATAATCCACCGACTCTGGGTAACTAGGGTCAGGGCATTACAGTTGGTATGAGAGGGAGTTTAGTACTAATCGTGGAAGATAGATTTAGATAAACTCTGATTAGAGCACATATCCCAAAGATATTCTTTGAGGATTATTATAGAATAACTTCCTAGAATTTTGGTATTATAGAGATTTTGTGAGTTTTCCGAGCAATACATCCCTGTTTGGATACGAGAAGGTAGAGGTGGCTTTGGAACAGATGTACCTAGGGGTAAAACATGAAAACACCACTTTGAGCTAGAATCGAACGGGAACCGGTGCACGACAACGGGCCTTGCTGCACTCTTGGTTACGACACTCCCAAGGGATATTCTTATGATAATTCTCATTTTTTTACAAACCATTATGAAGGGTTTATGAGTATATACTTCCTCAATGAAAACATTTTTTATGATTATGAATTATATCCATAAACCTTTAAATTTACATCAATTATTTTAAAAGTTTGTAATTATTCATTGCAATTTATAAACTAACCTAGTTTATGCCATTGTATAGAAATGGATCCCAATAGAAGGAATGTGAACTCCATCAATATGTATGTTCCAAAGAGTAAGAAGGATCATATCTTTCACGGTATTAAGCCAAAATTTATAAGGGAAATAGTCTCCCATCTGTTCTCAACATATAAAGAAATAGTATCATGTGTTATTAAGATATGTAAAGAATTATCTGAGTCTTATGGCTTTAAATGGAGGAAAGAGAAGAAAAGGATAGAAAAGAGAATGATGGATAAAGGGATGAGGGAAAAAAAGAATTTTCCAATATGTGATCACTGTGGGAAGAATTACCTTGGAACTTGCCTAAAGGGAATGGGAGTTTGTTATAAGTGTGGAGAAAAAGGACACCAAGTGCGTGACTGTAAGGGTACGAAAAATGTTTCAAATGTACAATGCTTCATCTGCAAGAAGTGGGGAAACTACGCAAACCAATGTCCAAATCATCAGAGTATGCCCCAAATGATGTTATCGGATAATAATCAAGTTATGGCACTACCACAGATGAGGAGGAATGATTAGAGTTCTTATGTTGTTATTAAAGAATGTTGTCATTTGAGTGTTGTATCAATGATGTACTGGTTATAATAATTATGGAGTATATAAGGATTGTACTGTAGTACTATTTCATCAAGGACTTGAGATTGTGTGGAACCAAGAAAAGTGACTCCATAGCAGGTTAAATTTTCGGAAAATATATGGTTGAGAGAAAGATAAACCATAATATAGTTCTGATACCGAGATAGTTATTTTGGAATAATACATGATTGATTTGGATAAATTATATTGGATATTCTTGACTTCATTAAAACTGAATAATGATTTGTATACATTTTTGGATAGAAGGAGTATATCTAGTATTCTATAAGAAACAACGGATCATGAATTTAATCAATAAGGTTTTATGTTAATTCAGGAAGGTGCAGTGTTTTAAAAGAATACATGATAAAGGTGTTCACATGTTGTTATGTGGAAAAAATGATCTTAATTATGTTTACCTTCCTTATAAAATTGGGACTGTGACTTGGACAGAAGTATTTTGGATAGCTATAAAGGTTGGAAGGGATTAAATTGAACCTTGGATAATATTGTTAATGGTTAAAACATTTCTGAATATTATTTTTGGAATATTATAACACTACAGTTTTAGGAAAAGTACAACCTGTAGGTCGGAGGATAACCCGTCGTGTCGGACAATGATGTAGGAATCGAACCCACAACCATAGTGTGACAGGCCTTTATTACCAACCACTATCCTACAGGAAGTCCCTCGTTATTACCAAATAGTTTTCCTAATCTAAATAGTATGTGTTAATATTTTGAACCTTGTAATATTAAGATAAATATATTATTTTTGAGTTCTATTATCTTTTTGAGTGAACGATGAGTTTGTGGTAGAATTTAGTTGAAGGTTGAAACTCTACAAGTCAAGCATATATATATATATATACCTATCTCTTATTTTATGAATAAATTAATTCTTAAACTTTAGGAAAGGGATATTAAAACAAAAAATGAGTTATCCTAATACCTTATGTTTTGTTGAACGGGGGATATTTTAATTCAACATAGACTGAAGGCTTTGAGGACCTCAATTTTACACTTGTTTGTGATTGATGACATCAATCACTCCCTAAAAATATTTAGATTTTCCCTCCAATTATATTTCTCTAATTTCCACCAATGTTCTCCTAATCAATATCATAATTTGGTGGTGACATTTTTATTTCCCTTTCCCTCTTATTAAGGCTAAATTTTATTAACCTTATTTTCGATGTGGGTTTTCCACAAAGGTATTTTATATTTTCAACCTTTTATTTTCAATGAAAGATTTCAAATTGCGAGGACGCAATTTCTTGAAGGAGGGGAGAATGTAACACCCTGAGCTTCCACGATACACTTCTCTTTCAATAATGCAATATCTTACATTGTACACATGTTCGAGATTCTAACACACCGCGACCAATCAAAATAGCCATTATGAATAGTAATACCCACCTTTTGAAATTATTTATATTTTATATTTTAAAATGGACTTAATTTTTGGATTCCGAATTTCGAAATTATCCTCTGATGAATTTTTGGTATTTTTCTGAGAACTTCCAATTTTTTATGATTAGTGAAAAATACTTAAAAACCAATTTTTTAATAAAAGTAATTTATAGTGATAAATTATACTATATATTGGTTTTAAAGTATATTTAGAATATATTTTTACAATTTTATCCAACGGTGGTCATTAGAATTAATTTTACATTGAAATTGGACATAAACAATTGTCAATCTTTTGATATATATTGTTTCTTAAAAACACGCTATTTGTTGTGACAATGGGAATTAATTATAAAATTAATTAATGAAACTTATATGTTTGTAATTTTTTAAAATAGACATCATTTTTGAATTCAGAAGATCAATTATAGCTTAGGGTGAAATTTTGGCATTGTTCTGAAAAACTTCAATTTTGATGAATAGTGAAACCACTAAGTGGTAGTTAAAAAAACGATTTTTCGTTTAAATGAAACATTACAATTTCTATGATTTGATTTTAAAAAATATGCCATACATGGTTGTCATTACGAAGTAAAATGTGGTTCAATGGGATTAAAATAATTTCTTGGTGAATAGTAACTTTTAAGTTTAATTAATCGCGATTAAATGTAATTAGTGAAATTTAAGGTAAAAATAATTTTATAAAAATATTAAAATACCCTTAAACTTGACCTAACCTTATTGGATGAGTCATGGAAGACCTAGAAAATCCATGGGTAAACTTGGGGACCCCATGGAGCCACTTGGGTAAGAAAATGACATTAATAACATTTTATTTAAAGTAAAAATAAAATTGTCACAAACATGTGTTGTTTTACTAAAAAAATTATTACATGGGGTTATATAAGATAAAATTTTAACTATAAATATTCATTGTAAATATAAAAATATTCCATACATCATGATATTTTTATTATTATTTTTAGATGTTAAATAAATTAATTTTTTTATGACACCATGATGATGCAACGATTATCTCATTAATTAACGATTTAAATAAAATGAAAAGATAATGTAAAATCTAAGAAATAAACTTGTCAAAAACCTATTGGATGTGTAGATTTAGAACCCTTATCACCTTATACTGGAAGTATATAAGTATGGGGCCTTTAAAATCTGAAACTCATTATATAATAAAGTAACATTTCATGACTTTCCAAGAGTGCCCCTCCTCTCCTCTTATAAAAGGCCCCCACCACTACCACCTTATTCACAACTTCCAAGCCATTTGGCTCATCCAAACTCTTGCCAAATACTCTCTAAACGTTCCTCTCTTACTCTTATAAGCCTCACTTTGGGCATAATTCTTCCCAACGAAGCCTTTGGCTCAAATCAAAAAAGAGTTACCCGATTTTAAGGTAATGTATTTTCTTATGTTATTTTGTTTTATTTTACTTCTCTAAACCCTTAAAATATTTTTATTCATTTATTTTGTTACAAAACCAGTATCTCAAATATAATAAGATGTTTTTATGAGAAGTATTTTATTTACACTTACACACACCTTCGTCTAATGGTTAAATAATATACTATTTCTATGGTTGGTGAATTTCTGCCTCATGAAACGATGATTGTTCAATTTTATTTTAACACCTCTCATGGTGGCCATTATGATGACACTATTTTTATATATGATATATATTATGTTTTTGTTTTCCTTATTATTCTGTATTTTTCATTTATGTCATACCATTATGTTTTCCATTATGGGTAAATGCGATAATTTCATTTTAGGAAGTGCAGACTACCGCCCCCTCAAAGTGATTTGAATTGTTAATTCTATATGTGTAATGTATAAAGGATGGAGTAATGTTATTATACATTATATTATACTGGAATTATATTATTCATTTATATATTTATAATTTCATTCCATTAAATATTAAAATATAAATGAAAGTAGCGTTCATACATACGTACGACTTACCGTCTCCATGAACGGTGCATTTCATTTCTTACCTATAAATGATATGTAATATTATAAAGGCAAGTATATACTGGATATATATGATATATATGATATCTAAATCATGAATATAATTCTAGATATAATAGATATTTTTCCACATGAACAACTTGTAATTATAAGAAGTCTAGTTTTGACTCAAGTACCAAAGATCGACAAAATGACCGTTATTAACAAAAATAATTATTTAATGTTCATAACATGGTAATAAGTGATATAAAAGGAATAATAAACTGAAAAAATGTTCTTAAGCAATTATAAATTAACTCTAGTTAATTATTCAAGAGGATAAAGAACGGCCGTGTCAAGTCGGACATGAGGTAAGGAAACTTCATAACCTAATTACTATTCTTTGGGTTAATATCATACTTTCAAATTATGTCATGATATTATTATGTCCTATCTTGTATTTTTACTTTCTATACGTTTACTTATAGTGAATACACATAATAGATCTATTTTATTTAAAAAATGATCATTGTAAGGGAACTTCTTAACCCAATTTCTATTCTTTGGGTTAATTTCTTACTTTCAAATTATGTCATGATATTATTATGTCCTATCTTTTATTTTTACATTCATTATGTGTACTTATTGTGAATACACATAATAGATCTATTTTATTTAAAAAATGATCTTTGTAAGGGAACATCTTAACCCAATTTCTATTCTTTGGGTTAATATCGTACATTGATATTATGTCATTATATTATTATGTCCTATATTGTATTTGTACTTTCTTTATGTGTACTTATAGTGAATACACATAATAGATCTATTTTATTTAAACAATTATCATTGTAAGGAAACTTCTTAAACCAATTTCTATTCTTTGGGTTAATCTCCTACATTCAAATTATGTCAGGATATTATTTTGTCCTATCTTGTATTTGTACATTCTTTATGTGTACTTATAGTGAACACACATAATATATCTATTTTAATTAATAAATGATCTTTGAAAGGGACTTCATCTCAATCTCCTTTCATTGAGGCATAGTTTGTTTTATACACAACCTTCCTTTATACGATGTATAAAACCATTTGACTTTTACTTTTATTCAAAATAAATTTTTTATATGAATCATTTTTTCTAAATGAAAAAGGAATGTTTTGTCTTACGTATGCGGTGACAATGACTTCTCTTCCACCCTGACCATTATTTGAGTTTCAGCTTCCTCTACAAGCCACAACTTTTTTTAAATGAAAAATAAATACCATGTTTTAATTTTCCTTTATTTTGGTATTGAAAATGGTTTTGATAATGTTTTTATTATATCAATGTGTTGTATTGATATCTAGTGATTGAAATGTGGAAATGTTATGTTTCCTTTATGCATGTTTTATGTGATACGATTATGGTATTGTTTATGATATGTTTATACCTATTCATATGAGGAATGCATTGGACTTAATAAGTGACGGGTGTAGCCTGCTATAGATCCTTGATGCATCAGGAGGTCTCATGAGACAAACTAGTATCTTGGCACGAGGCCTAGACAAAATCTTATTTGTAGTCTTGGCACGAGGCCTTGGATACGTGGTTATGATAGTCTGGCATTATGAATTCCATCATCATGAAAGTGGTTATTGATATTTCATGTGATTATTCGACCAGTAGAATATCTATGTGAATAAGTAAATGACATTATTTCATTTTATTTTTGCCATATTATTCTAAAGTTCATGTTTAAAAGGCTTTTGTTTTAGTTATACATTATCTTAAATGTTAATGTTTATTCATGAAAGCTTCCACTATATTGTTATGCTTAATGATCAACTGAGCTCACCCCTTTCAATGTTTTAATTTTTCCAGGATGTGAAAAGTATTTGATGAATGACCTGCAAGGATAGTCTGAAGGGGATATGAGTGTGGAAAATGGAGACTATATTATTGTAGGTTTTTAATTTATGATGTAATGTAACATTTATGAATGTATCTAGTGTTTCCAAGGCTACTAAACTAATCGGTCTTTCGAGACTTGATCTTTTGTGATCATGCCAATGTTACGCAATAATGCACCGACTCTGGGTAACTGGGGTTAGGGCATTACAAATGATCATTGGTATACTTATATTGAGATACTTATGTTCCTTCTAATTTTATTTAAAATTTTAAAATCATGGAATAATGTTAACTCAACCATCATACACATCTCATACTCATATTTCATATGATTCAAAAAGGAATCAGTTATGGATTGTACAGTTGATCCAAAGATAATGTAATCAAAATAAATATTTACATCCAAAACATCTTTTTTTATTTCTTACTGAAAATGGTGGGATCAGTTGTTCATTTAACATAGTTATTTTGAAGCAAAAATCATGTAATTCTATCATAATAATCTCTATGATATTTGTAATGTCCATATAAGGCTTTGGTTTGTTTAAAAACATGATTAAGATATTTTTTCTTTGGAAAATGGGGTTGGTCTACATAGACTTCCTCCAAGACATAACCATTGAGTAGAGGACACTTCACATCTATTTGATATAGTTTGAAATTAATGAATGCTGCAGAGGGTAAAAGAATACCAATAGATTAAAGTCTTGCTATAAGATCATAGGTTTATTTATATTATACTCCTGTATGTTGGTTATATACTTTAGCAACAAATATTTCCTTATTCCTAATAATAATTATATTTTCATCGAATTTATTTCCAAAACCCACTTTTTTCCAATAAAAGATGTTTTCATGGGTCTTTCAACCAAGTTCCAAACCTGATTCCTTGTAAATTCATTGAGTTTATCTTCTATGGCATTTATCCAATCATCATCTCCCAAGGATTCATCAGGAGTCTTTGGATAAAATTGGTAATGGAAGGAATCATGTTTGGATTCATTCCTTAAGGAACTTCTTGTTATTACCGATGTCTTAACATTACCAATCATATTGTCACTGCGATGATTTCTAAGAAACAACTGACTTTGGTTTTGTAAAATGTGATAATCAACATAGGGTAAAAAATCATCTGGCGTAAATGTCTCAGAAATATTTTGTTTCAAATTTTCTATATGAGAATTATCTTCAAACAATGGTTGGTGATCATTTTTAGAAAATATATCAAAAATTTGTTCATGATGTTTGAAAACAAAAGGATCAGTTTCATTGAATTTTACATGTATTGTTTCTTCCTCAATACAACTATTTTTATTAAAGAATATATATTTTTTATAATTACTAGAATAACTTATTTAAAATATATTCATCGGATTTGGGTGCAAGTTTATTTAAGTTATCTTCAGTATTAAAGATGAATACATTTCTTCCAAAAACATTGAAGTAAGAAACATTTGGATCATGACCATTATATAACTCATAAGGTGTTTTGATAAGAAAATGTCTTATTAAAACTTGATTTATAGTATAACTAGCTATACATATAGCTTCAGCCAAAAAATTATTAGCTATACAATATTCACATAGCATGGTTTTAGTCATCTCTTGAATAATAAAATTTCTTTTCTCAACAACAGCTTTTTGTTGATGAGTTCATAGAGCTAAAAAGATGTGAATAATACAATTATTACTAAAAGAAGTTTCAAAGATTGAGTTTACAAATTCTCCACCATGAATCCTATGAATAGTTATGAATGGTAGGTTTTTCTCATTTTTAAATTGGTCTCTAATGTTATTGAAATAAGAAAAATCTTCTTATTTCATTGTAATAAAATAGACCCATGTAAATCTAGTGTAGTCATCAATTAAGAAAAACATAGAGTATGTTCCTCCAATACTTCCAATTTTTGTTGGACCAAATAAGACCAAGTTCACCAATTGTAAGGCCTTAAAAGTTGAAATTTCACTTATATAGTTAATGATATATTTATGTTACTTTCCATATTGAAAAGGAACATATATTTTGAAGAATAAAACCAAAGGTTTTTTATATCCATAACAAGTCCTTTATTATAAAGTTTACCTATATTTCATAAGTTATAGTGTTATAGTCTTATATTCCAAATCCATATTTGATCTTCAATTACAATTAGGAAAGGTATATTGAGACTTCTATGATCATCTAGGTTTATAGAGTACACATTCTCATGCTGAAGGGAAGAGATAATAAACTATTCCTTGTAATATAGAACTAAGAATTTATCATTTCTAAAATTCCCAAGGTAGCCTTCATCACATAATTGGATTATAATAATGAAGTTGTGATTAAGTCCTTTTACAAACTGAACATTTGAAATAATAGCTTCACTAAGAAGAATAATGTTACCTTTACCTACAATTTAGCCTTGAGAGTTATCTCCAATGGATACATTTCCACCAATAGTCTTTAAAATCTTTTTGAAATAGTATTTGTTACTAGTCAAGTGCCAGGAACATCAACCATACATGCATTATACTCTATTTGGTACATCTTTCACTATGCTGAAAATGAAAGAGTTAGGTTTTTGGAATCCAAACATGCTTGCATCCAGAATTATTAGATAATAAAATCATGGGTATCCACAATTGTTTAGAAATTTATAATTTTTGAAACCAATGGGATATTAATTTTTTTAAATAATAGTTTTCTTCTAATTCCAAAAACATTGACATTTGTGAAAAAGGGCACTCTTGAAGGAAAATAATAATTGTTTTTAAAAATTGTTAATTCATGAAAATAACCTACTCATTTATTGTTACCATGATGTCAGATTTGAGAATACATCTTATCAAAACATTCCTTACCAGAAGTAAAATCTAAAAGAAGTTTTTTCAAAAAAAATATTCCAGACAATATCCTCATGTCTAAATTCATATCCTCTAGAAAAATATATATATAGAGTTAATTTTATCCTCTAAAAATTTTTCTTTTCTAAAATTAGATTTTTAGGATCCTTAGAATGTTTATCCTTCTCAAAATTAACATACTAATGTTTCATAAAAATATTTCTCAAAAGATCACTTTTCATATCAATCTCTTCGGTAGGATCTGAAATTTTGTTTGTTAAAATATATTCTCTAGAATTTTATTTTTCATGCTTCATGGAGACTATACAGTATTTTATTTCTTGAAGCTTAGAAAATATCGAAACATCATTAGAGGATGGAAAATAATTATTATTGTTTTATGAAGAAGTTTCTTAAAATGAATAAAAACATTCATCGGTAAAATTTCCACTTAATGACATATTGTATAAGGATCCGGCAGTTCATAACTTAGCCATAAGACAATGATTTTGAAATGGTGTTATGGATATTAGAATAATATTGTTTTTTATAAGATTCATATACTAAAGAGTTGTCAGAGGACTCTCCCCCATGACACTTTACATGTCATTGAATTTAAATTGTTATTTGTGCTTTGATCTATATAAATTCTTCATGTTGCTCTTAGAATTATTGTCCTTATTTTCTCACTTTTTTATACAAGGGACAATCATGTCTAATATGATAGGTTGTTCTGTAATCATAACATGTCACATCTATATTTTTATTTTCATTTCCATCATTCTTCTTGTATCAATATAGAATGTTCTTCTACCCAACAATCATGTTCATCCTCCGATCAAGATTAGATAAATTATTTTTTGAAGCTTCATTTTCAATTGATTTATATTTAATAACAATATTCTAATATTAAGACCTGGTAACTCTCTCATGAGTCTTGGTTTTCATATATTTTGAATTTTTTGTAAAAGAAACAACTCTATTTCCATTCTTCTTCGTAATATTATCAGTTTCTCCCTTCATTCTCAGTTTATATTAAGGAAGAGTTCCTGAAATCTCATTAAGAGTAATTTGAGATAATTTATTTTTCTTATCAATAGTGGTTCTCTTAGATTCCCACTCATTAGGAATAATATCAATAATATTTTCTAAAATTGATTTATCAATTAATAAATTTTTCTCCCATAGATTGTACACTATTGACGGTAATCATAAATCATTGTTGCATATTGAAAACTGGTCCTCCAAAAGGACATATAAATCCATGATATTCTTTCCTAAGCATAGCTCTTCTAGCTTCTATAACGTTGGATGTACCAAAATGTGAAACTTTAACTTTCTTCGAGACATAATAATCAGTTTCACAAGAATAAATCAAACTATACATATTCCCGGTCATGGGACACACCAATATATTGTGTACCTTGTAGTTTAGTTGATATTCTTATTTTTCTTGATTGGTGTATGTTTTGACTTACTTGTTGGGGATTTTGTAATCCTCAGTAAGCATGAAAGAGTTTAGTACTCTAGTATTAAAAACAAATGTCTACATTGAATCTATCCAATACTCATAATCATTACCATAAAAAGTTGGTGGTCTGGTAGGATTTAGATTTTCAATCGAACTAACATTCATTCCTTCTATTATATAAGAAAAAATACATATCAACAAAAACTTGGTAATAGAAATAATTGTAAACAAATATAAATATCCTCTATGAAAAAATTATGCATGAAAAGTTAAGAATGAATATTTTAGAACAATAAAATCTTGAGAAAGAAAAAAATACATGAAAATATA
Source organism: Viscum album (assembly GCA_963277665.1). Classification (NCBI taxonomy): domain Eukaryota; kingdom Viridiplantae; phylum Streptophyta; class Magnoliopsida; order Santalales; family Viscaceae; genus Viscum; species Viscum album. The sequence continues at coordinate 35,169,346 of OY728159.1, forward strand.
TGTATTTCAGAGACCTCCTATGATACTAATTTTAGGATCGAAATATGAATGTATTTTCTCAATTACAAAAGGGGGTAAAATGTATGTTTAAAAAGATTCATCTTTATCCTTAAAGAAATCTATGTTTAACAAGGTTAAACAAGGTAAATTCATAAGACCAATTTTAGTTATACTAAACAAACATGCCAGGTTCTGGAAAGATGACATTGAAAGTGAAACATAAGGATTGTTTACAAGGAAAATAATTTACCATAAATCATATAGAATATTTCTTATCAAATTAAATAAAAGTAAAGAAATGTATAAGAATGTTATAAATTCTTCCATTATCAAAATGTAGCGGAAATACGCATGAAACAAAACAAGTAACAAGTATTAAATATCTTAACCCAAATAGTTGGGTATCCAACAACCGTGGATAAGGGTCCTTTGATTTATACATTCATGAAAGAATGTCTTACCCAAACCCAGCAAGGCCCTCAGTATGATGATCCGAATCTTTCTTTCTATCCTCGCAAGCCCTCGATTTAGAAGGAAATCAAATCCTTTTCCCCAAACCTATAATTCCATGATCCACATGATCATAGTATCTACAATGAAATTCTAAACAAGTTGTTCACACCTGAACAAGTTATTCTCAACATCCACATGAAGAACTAAGATTTGTAAAACCCCCTCTCTCTAGAAATCACTTATCTTCATTAGATCAATTCATTAATATTTTTATAAAATTCACTATTTAGATCGTTCAAATGAACTTTTATTTATAGGAAAATATTCCCAATGGTCGGCTCCACTCCAAAAGTCATATAATCTTTAAAATTTGTAGGGGCCTGAACATGTGTCAAACAGACAACTGTTAGTTTATAATAGTTTGAATCAAATCGTTTCATGTATGAAAAATGATTCTAAGTTTAAGATTAATGATAAGTATAATGAAAAAATATATCTGATAATATAGGAATGATAAATTAAAAAACTCTAACATTATCAAGAAAACATATTGTTAAGAAAATTAAAGTTGATTTTGGGAAAAAAATATCACTATTTTTGGGTCATGATGTCATAAAATATGTATAAACATATTACTAGTATCAATATAAAAACAATTATAATAATTATGAAAAAACTATCATAGATTTTCTTGTGAAAATATGAATAAGAAATTAGTATCACAGATTCACCGGTATCCCTGAAGCGGTGCGACATAGGCATAGTTAAAATAGAACATCAAAATCTTACGTAAAAAGGCATGATAGAATCTTACATAAATCAGTATGAATAAAATGTATTGTAAAACGGAATGACAAATTTTTATGTAAAATAGGACATATGAAATGAAACATTTTTTATGAAAAGTTTTTGTGATTTTGAAAACATAAAATTAAAAGGAATGGAGTAGTCATAAGGAAACCTTATTGGCTCAACCCACCACCTAGTGGTAACAACAAGGGAAATATTCCTTTAAAAAAATCCTCCTCACTTAGGGGGTCAAGATAAAGATTCAGCTCTTGAATCCCAGAAGTTATGAATTACAGAGGAATCGTGTAAGGAAACAAGATGTACCATGGTCAACGAATATATCCGGATAGTTGGATCAAAAAGATATTAAAAAAACTGTTTCCATATGATACATGTACGATTCGTTTTTCCCTTGTAACTACTGTTTTCACTTATTGAGTCCAAAGACAGGTTATTATAGTCCTGGTGTATGGATATGTTTGCCACCCTCACCAAAACTTATGTCCCTGGTCTAAAATATGAACTTGAAACACTTATCACTATTTCCCAAAACCAAACTCACAAACTCTAGGTCCTATGATAGAATCGACCAGCTTTGATACCACTCTATCATGACCCATCCCTGTCAGTCCCATTCTATGACTCCCCAAGACCACCTCCAACAAGATAGAGGCTCGTGACTAGCAACCAATATACATATTATTAACATGAGAGGAATTTATTATTTACCTATAAACATGTACATAGCTCCAAGACCCAAAATTATATAATGTTAAAAAACTAAGGAACAAAAATGCATGCATATAATTAGTCCCAAACAACAATGTATAACAGAATTATATGTACGGAATGTAAAATGGGCCAGAATACAAGCCCTCCAAGAGAAACATTCTGCAAACTAAAAGTCCAACATGTAAGCAAGAAATAGGTCCTAGGACTACTCATCGTAGTTGTACAAGCACCTCATCATAGAGAGATGCTCCCAAAGCTCAGTCTGGTCCTGGTCTTCCCTAGACTCTGTCAATAGGCTTCTCGTATGCACAAGACATGACATGGGTGGGCAGAGACCATGTAAGGGTGAGTATAAAAATACTCTGTATAGGTCCCCGAAAAACACAATGAAAAAACAAAAAGTAAAGGGACCGTTAGATCTATACAGTATCTGTGTAATTAACATATAATAAGAGAAACATATCCAGATATTCTGGTAACCCCTGCACATTGTACAGTGGTAAGTCACAATGACCACATACCCATGCTAGGGATTCATTTTGAAGATTCCTTGAAGCACACATCTAGTTGAACTCACTCCATGTGTCCAATATCTATGATGGGTTATGTTAAATATTTACATTCATTGGGAAGTTTCACGAGAGATATAGACACTCTGATAAATATGATGAAATGAGAGATACACTTATTCTGGGTGAACTCACTACTGAGTGGGGAACGATCATGATACATGGACGAAGATCACTACAAGGGCCTTGGTGTATACTATGACTCATATGGATTCACCTGCAATGTAGAGGATCTATTTCTTTTAGGACTGGTCACATTGACATATTACTCTACCAAGGGACAAGAATGGGTAAATAATCAAGCTTTGGGCCTATCGGAGCGATTATAACTGTATCCAGAAATCCCTGATGAATGAATCATACTCTTATGGGTGGAAACAATGCCTGACATTTAGGAGAACTAACAATGGTGAACTAACCCAAATGAAAATTTCAATGAAATGGTGGATTGGATGATTAAGCAATGTAAATAAAATTACATAGTCTGTAGAAAGGCCACATGTTGTGTCATATATCCTCAAGTACTACCTTGGTACAATGGTTCATGTATAAGAGCACGTCATGTAGAAATATATAATCACGGTGTGTAAAAAAATTACATGACTGTTCCTACTATCCAAGGGCCTATCCATGTAGACTAGCTGTGTTACTGTACACAGTTACAACCTGTGTCTGGCAACCCGTGTACTGGTACATGGTGTAAATCATATAACCGATCTGGTCTAGCCATGTGGGTGAGTAAATGACAAGTACTCCACCCAGGGTATGTGTATTATACATGATACATGTTTAGGCCCGTGTATGGTCCCACACATCATGTGATAGTTGTCACATGTCACGTCCTTGCTTACATCATTGTGAAACACTATAAATCACGGATTCAGCTCCACATATTTTTTCCACTATAGAACACTCTGTGTTCTTTGGGATTTTACAAAACTAGAACTCCTACTCAAAATGCCTCCATCAATCCTCTAGTCTTCATTCTGGTGATCCATTCCTCGTGAAACTCACGGTTCAAGGACTTACTACCACGGAAAATCTAATTCTGGTGGTTTTGGGCCTCCGTTTGGCCTTGAAAACATTTTTTGATCAACCCACAAGAAGAATTGTTGAAGAATAATGTATCATAAACCATGTCAATTCATCTTCTTTTATCATCGTCACACCTCTGATGGGTCGTCACTACATCTAATCTCAAATTTAGGAATGTTTCATTGCGAAAAATACATACAATGATCTATTGTTCAAAATCCCATAAAGAACGCAATGAATGTTGGATTAAAAGGGGGAGAAGAAATAGACACAAGGAATTGATGAAAGAACCTCCACCTTCATTTTTCAGGGAATTGATCATCTCCTATTAAAAGTATCAAATATATACAATAAAATAAATTAAAACCAGGCATTTATTGATTCCACAAAATAATCCTTATAAAGGACCCTCCTATATGAACGAATGATCAGTAGGTGAACATGTTAATGGGTTGATATGCATTCATCATTTGAATCTAAGAACATGGAAAATAATTTAAATAATAACCCATCCATCAATCTTTGATGAAGAAAAAGACCATTCACCGGTCAGGATCTGATATCACTGTGCAACAATACACATGTCATCTTTCGTCATCGTTCATTGAGAAATATCCAAGGGTTTCTCCTCTTCAAAGATCTAGAGGCATCTAGGGAGTTTTTTAGGGTCATATGCCATACCCTGTGCTCCAATTTATTGAAAACCAATTAACTCATAAATGTGTTTTGGAAATGTTTAAAATAAAATAATTTCTAATTTATTTTGTTACATTTAAAACATCCAAAAACTAACATTTTCATCTGACCTGTGCTGACAGATGTTAGGCCCCGCCGAAGGAATTGTCACTGCTCTGAATGCAATAATGCCCTCATATTTTTATTCTGGTCACCCTATTAATAGTTTTTTAATATTTTTTGGAAAACGAATTGTCGGTGTTAGTTAAAAGATATTTTTTTCATTCATTTATTTTGGGCACTCCATGCCTCAGAATTGCACATAGTCACAAAGTCTGGTCTCGAAATAATTCCATATAATATTTAATAATAATACACAAAACATTCAAGGCTTTATAATTGTTGTTTCAGATTAAATGGATTATTTTTCCATTATTCAACATTCCATGAATGACTATATTTATTGATTCATGTAATCTTTCAATGTACTTGAAATATATTGAAGATTTGATCCCACCATTATTTTGTTTTATTTCCCCAGTATATGAAGAGGATATCATTGATTGAGTTTTAAAGGATGAAGTTCATTTAATTTTGTTATTAAATACTTTTTCTTGTGTAAAATGGGTATCAAATGTGTATCTAGTTTACCATGAATACAAATTCATTTCCTTTTGGGATGTTTTTCCTTCTATCCTATGCTTGTCTAAAGAATTAGACACTGGATTAGATCTATTGGGGTCAGTGTCATTAATGTTTGTATCATAGAAAGTTTGGTAGAAAACATGGGAACATGATTTTAGGGAAAAATAGATTATAGAACATAATCCATTAATAGATATTAAAAATAATAATAGAAGAACATCTTAATGTTTTGGAAAAGTAGATATTATGTGGGTTTACTAGAAATAAATCCATATCTAGATGCTACAAGTGGACATGGTTCTGGCATTGATGTACCTATTGGTTGGAACTCTAAAAACGTTTTGTCAATCTTGATGCAAGGGGTACCTAGTACATGACAATGGCCTTTACTAGGCACCTGCTTTGACACCCATTGGGGATGTGATTTAGATAAATCACATTTCCCATAAAAACCATTATGAGGGATTTGAATGCATGATGATAATGAATAATGTAGGTAAAAAATAATGTCTCCATACTGAAAATATTGTTTCATTATTTTGAAATCCTATAAATGATTATACGGTTTTCCAAATATGAATTTTGTTGAACACAATATAGTTTTTTGGTTTTATTCAACTGATGAAACCAAAAATTCTCATGTAAACAATTAATTTGAAGCATAAAACATAGACAATGAGAAACCAAATGTGATGATTATATGATTGAAATATATTTTGATTATTTATAATAAGTTATGTCATGACCCGTCCTAGTGGGGCCCGAGCTGCAACTCCCCAAACCCGCCTCCAATAGGCCAGGGGCTGGTGACTAGCCCCGAGTAGGCATGCTACTAACATGGGAGGCATTGCCTATAAACCTATACACATGCACACAGATCTCAAATCCCACAAAGATGAAGAGTAAAACTACTAAAAATGGAAATGCATCCATACACTAAAAATCTCAACCAACAGAGTACGACAGGAAAGTAAAGTACAACAAGTTTAAAAACCCTGGGCCAAAAGTACAAGCCCACCAACAGAAAGACTGTAACAAAGTCCAACCTGTATGGAAAGGTACAAGGACTACAATCTATAGCCGTAGGAACACACCTTGGCCCGCCTGATCTGACTGAGCACTGTCCGGTCCTGTCCACCTAGAATCATGTCAAAGGCTCGCTCATCTGCACAAGACACAACATGTGCGAGCAATGCCCTTGCAGGGGTGAGTATAACAATACCCAGTAGGACACCCTGAATCCACAAAGGAAAAATACAACAAGGGAAATACGATTAAGGAAATTTACAGTCAGCTCCACACAGTATATGTCTATAGAACATATAAAAAGAATATCCAGATATACTCATACACGATCCACTATCGCGAAACCGCCACTAAGATCCAGCTCGAAGATTCCACTAAGAATGTAACAAGGAGAACACAATTTTATGTATGAAGAGAGAGATGCGATGTACTCATTTCGGGAGAATACACTCCACCTGTTCCTTGAGAACATAATGCTCAGATGAGGATCACAACCAAGTCATGGGGTGATTCTGAAAACTTAGTCAGAGCTAATCCGCAAAGCAGAGGATCGAGCCCCTATATATTTGGTCACGTCAATACCAAGAACTCTACCTAGGGTTCCAAGAATTAATAGAGGATCTGGATCTATGTCTCATAGAGGGGATTCCAACAACTCTATTCAGGAAGTTATACTTAAGAGATCATACATCTGTGTAAAAGAAATCATACCAGAAACTTCAGGGAAAAGACCAAGGGTACGAAGTCTAAGAAAACTAGTCCAAGTCACAGAAGACAAGTGGTTCAAGCCATTTAAGACAGTTAAATGGAGTTTGTTACAGTTACACACCGTGTTCCTTGACCCCTGGTACTGCCTGTGTAAACGGCCCGTGTCATTCGTTCAAGCTGTGTAAAACCAAACTACGCGGCGTGTAGAAAAGTACACGCCGTGTTTCTTGACCTTGGGTACTGCTCGTGTAACCAGCCCGTCTCATTAGGCTTGTCGGATAGAAAGCAACTACACTGCCTGTAGAAAGGTACACACCGTGTCCGAGCGCCTGGGCTCGCTCTGTGTACGCTGGCCATATGCCGTACACGGTCTCTGCCCGTGTCTGTGTTGCCTGCCCGTGTACCAGTACACGGGGTATCCCATGTATCTGGCTGGGTCAGGCCGGGGAGGGTTATACATCAGGCAGTCCACCGATGAACACACGCCGTGTATCCCATACTACACAGCGTGTAGTCGGGAAATCTCGAGAAGCGTCGTCTTCCTCCGCTCGCCTTAGCTAATCCTCCGAATCTTGATCCAACATCCCGATCATCAAAAAACTCCGTATTTGGGGTCGTCCCGCTCCTAGTAAACCTATTCCATTGGTTTCGGGTTTCCGATCGGCCTTGAAAACACATCCTGATCAATCCGCATGAAAACGATCGAATAATGAGAACTTCCGAACTATGTCGATTTTTCCGCCACCATAGACATCGTACCTCCGTTAGGTCGTCTCGATGTTGGATCTACGATTTCAGATCGTTGCACCAACAAATGAGCACGCAACGATTTATTTTACCCAAGACCACGATGAACACGCAGGAAGAACGCATTGGAATCAGGAGAGAGAAACATAGAAATCGAGAGGTACAAACCTCAATCGATGTTCATGTCAATCTTGGTTCGTCACCGTTAATGGTTGAGCAAAAACCAAAACAATCTCAAGAATCAAATCCCACGATTCATGCAAATATCCCACCCGGCAAGAACGATCGATCCGCGGGCTAATTTGTTCGTGGATTAGTCCGCATTCGTCGTGGAAATAAAAAACAGGAAGAAAAATCATAACAAACATCCTACCTAGATTCCGTAGTGTTCGTCAACAATGATCTAGTCACTGCATAGTAGTCGCCGCGTTGGGAGGTTTTCTCCAGATCCACCAGAGCCGCCAATGGTTTCAGTGTTATGAGGTTTGTAACCCTTGACCCCTGCGCCAACCTTTAATTAAAAAAGAGGATATCTGCTACAATAGATTTAATAGAATCTCACCGTAGAAATAAAATATTATTATTAAATATTTTATTACTCTTATGTACAAAAAAAAGATTTCACCACCGTCCTGCACCGGCCGATGATAGGCCTCTCCTAAGGTAAAAATGTTGTTCGAAATGCAACAGTGCCTTTAGATTTCTGATCTGAGCACCTATTCAGGAGTTATTCAACTTTTTTAGGAAAACCACACGCTCGCGTTATTTAATTATTAAATTAAATTCAAACAATTGTTCTGGGCTCACTGGGCCTCGGAACTGCACACCGTCTCAGAGCTTGGTATCGAATTAATTTCCATATAATATTAAAATAATACATGGAAAAATCCGGGACATTACATCACACCCACCTTAGGGATTTTACATCCCTGAAAAGCCAAAACAAGGGCTACTCAAAAAGATGTGGGTACTGCATGTGAATCTGAGCCTCCCGATCCGAGGTGCTTTCCTGGAGATTCTTGTGCTACCACCGGACACGCACTAAGGGAATAGCTCACCCATGAAGGATATTCTCCTGCCAACCCTCAATCTCCACTGGGTACTCAGCAATGGTCATTCCATCATCGATGTCTAGCACGCCCCAGTCGATAACGTGCGATGGATCGGGCACGTACCTCCGTAGCTACGACACATGGAAGACGTTGTGTACCCAGTCCATCTGGGGAGGTAGAGCCAACCGATACGCCACCTCACCAATGCTACTCAGAATCTGAAAAGGTCCAATGAACCTCGAAGATAAATTTACTCCTCAGAAAAATCTCTGCAATCCCCGTCAAGATGACCTGAGGGAACACATGGTCTCCCTCCTCGAACTCCAAGGGCCTCCGCCTCCTGTCAGCAAAAGAATTTTGCTGAATCTGTGCAGTCTTCATCCGCTGCTGGATGACCTCCACCTTTTCTGTAGTACCTCTCACCATTTCTGGGCCCATGAGTGCTGACTCTCCCAGGTCAGTCCAGCAATATGGCGACCTTCAAGGTCACCCATAAAGAGCCTCGAATGGTGTCATACCAATAGTGGAATGATAACTGTTGTTATAAGAAACATCCACCAGTGGAAGGTGATCCTCCCAGCTACGACCGAATTCAAGTATGCATACTCGAAGAATATCCTTGAGGACCTGGATTACGTCCACTCCAGTGGTGTCCCTCGCCCAATGAAAGACCGGGTGAGGGTACTATTGAATCAGACGGTCCCCCCACAGTTATCGGCTGCCGATCTGATGGAGCGCTTCCCCTTTCTGGAGGAATCAGAGGACTCCTCTCAGGAGGATGAGGCTGCAGGAGGGAGCCCGCTGGAGGAGGGCGAGGTCGAAGACCGAGGCTCAGAATCCGACATCTTCATGGAGGCACTCGAGGTAGCATTCTGAACTTCACTCCTCACGATTTGTTCTTGGGTCACTATGGGCTTTTCACCAATGTTTGAGCCATTCAGGAGGAACTTGTTCACAGGCCTTGTTCTCGCTCCTTGGTGGGTGATGATGCGGGACCTTCAGAAGTCGCGCCTATGGCTGCGTCCAGTTCTGTGTCTGGTGGGACCAGGGTGCCAGAGGTGGCTCTTTCGGAATCTCCAGACCTTCCAACAGTATACGGGGGGCCTCGTCTCGGGGTCCCTTCAGTACCGGCTCAAGAGCAGCGCTCGGAGGTTGATCTCCGTAAGTCTCCTCCACTGGTCTCCTCATTGTCACGTGTAGACCATGCCAACTAACGTTTATGTCCCTCTTTGTCGTATAGTTCTTCGACTGGCGGGGGCTGCTTCGGCAAGACTGGTCGGGATGTCTGGTGGCGTCCCTCCTAGGGGCATGCCGGTAATTGTGGTGATAGTCCTGCCATCTCCTCAAGCCATGACGCACACCATCACTGGTGGGACCACCAGTAGGGCCGTACCCGAAATCATTGAGGTGGACTCCGAGGAAGAGGACCAACCGGTCGGTCCCAGTTCTGTCGCTCCCGCTTCGGCGCCAGGTGTCGCACTGGATTCAACACCCGATGTTGATCCTGCCGAGGATTTCCTGTGGGCGTATCCCGCGTACGAGCCTGCCAATCGCGCAGACTGGGACGAAACGACCTCCGACGAGGAGGAAAACAACATAGTCCGCCGTCGGTCGTGGAAGCTGATCGCACGCTTTATCAAGGACACTCCCCAAGCACAATGGCTGGCCGAAATGGATAGGCTTCGCTCGCGGTTGCGCGAACTGTGCGCTGAAGGAGTGGATGCCCAACGTCGTTACGCACTCATCCTAGATCTTATGGCTGATAAGATCCAGGAGCATGATCATGGGATCATCTTGGGATGGTAGTGGAGGAAAGTGACCAGCATTAAGAAGCTCCAGGAGGCTGAAGGTGAGGTTCAACAGATGCAGACCCGGGCAGACGAGCTTTCAGCCTCTCTTGACGTACAATCTGAGCTGGTCTCACGATTGAAGGCCCAGCTGGCAGAATCAGAAGAGCATATGAGGTAGACCACTGGAAAGATGGTCGCCGTTCAAGCTAACGTAGAGAGGGCCAAAGCCAGAACTGATGAATTGCGCCCTGCCGCTGCTGAGGAGGAGCGGGAGATGGTTCAGCGGCAGCAAGCCTTGGATGCCGCAAGTCAACGGGTGGCGGAGCTACAACGCTCCTTTGACGAGGTCAACCCGTCCATGGTGAAAGTTAACCCCAGAGTATTGTAACAAACCCATATCCCTTTATTGGTACTTTCGTGCTTCCAAATTTTACCTTTGTTTTGAATGTCGTGGCACGCACGATTTCCACTGTTGAATTGCCTTGTTACATCCCTACAATGTTTGTGGGACGTTCGAAGACAATTCCCCAAGACCACGTGGGTCGAGCCCGATGTCCGGGATTCGGATTACCAGTCCTGATCTCTGAGAGACGGGAGAGGCTTGATGGAAGAAGGAACTTCAGGACAGCCGAATTACTGATTCTTCAACGTGCTCTTATGCATGAACGGGGCAATGCCAGGGGCGCTGAAATCGGTCCCAACAGATGAAAATGGGAAGTGTGAATCACGATACCCAAGATTCGGAACACTGTGGGGATGGCGTGACAATAAGGGACAACCGTTAACCTTGGAGGAGAAGCAGTACCCTTACTGTGTTAGCCTGTAATGGGGACAACAAATGAGGGTCGACCGTCGACCATGTTCGAAACACGGGACCATGTCACAAATGTTGTTGATCAATCCTTCGGGAGGTTGGCCCAGGACAGCTGGCGGACCATAGGTCAAAAATCCATACTGTTAGGGGGTCCTTCCAGACATGACCCGTCTTCCGGAACATTGGCCCAGGACGGTAGGTGAGCCGATGCGGCATGAGACCAGGCCGTTAGGGGGTTCCTTCAGACATGAAAGGGGGCGAGGGTCCGAATAAGGGGTACGAAAAGCGTGGAATACTGAGTGATGGTTTTCCGAAGAGAATCCAATGCTTAGGTAGTTACACCACCGTGGTGGGAGTACGCCATATGGGCGCATTGGTTTGATCATGGATCATTCCTTCTTTGGGACATGGCCTCTCTAGCAAGGTGAACTGTCACTTCCCAGTGGGATCTTGGGGCATCCTAAACTTCTTCAGGGCAGAACCACAGTTTATTGTCATGCATTGAGGACACATAGACTCATGTAGTTTAACGTCATACGATAGGAAGTGGAATAAAAGGGAAGGAAGCATGTGGCACGGTAGATATAAAACCGACATGAATGTGGAATTGGAGTCCAAATCACACCACAAACCCTCAGAGGAAACTCTTCAGGTCGAGGGACCAAGAGTGAGGATTGGGCTGGGCCGGAAGCAAAGTGGTCGGGCGTTCCTATGTACCCCATGAGGATGGGAATTATTCCATACGTAGTTCTGGAAGCACATTTTAACATCATGCAGTATGATGAGCAGCCCGACCATGTTGGTACGCATCCTGCCAAAACTACTAAGCCCACGTGAGTCGTGCTCGGTGTGGGAAACAAGCAGTAGTGGTGGGAATTTCCCAACACAGAGAGGGGAAGGTTAGGGAAAAGGGACGCTCGGTGAATCCCGGCCCAATGACACTAACATGGTCTTGTGGAGCACCTAGATGCGCGAAGAGAAAGAGCCGAGTATGATGGAATTCCACTTGAACATGGGGAAGTGGAAATGTGTGAATCATGGTTCTCAAGATTCAGATCACGATGATGGTGGCGTGACGATGGAGGGTAACTGCTAGCCGTATTCGCAACGCAGTATCCTGTCACGTTAGCCTAGAATGGGGACAGACAAATGAGCATCGACCGCTGACCGTATTCGCAACACGATATTTTATCGATTTGTTGTCCAATACCTGTACGGACGTTGGCCCGAAACGATTGAAGGGCCCTTAGGTCCAGCATTCAGGGAGATCCCTTAAGCCTAGTATCCATGTCGTCCGAGGGTCCTTTTGGATGTGGAAGCGGATAAGGATCCAAATAGCGAGCTCACAAAGCTTGGTCCTGGGACGAGGGGAATGTCCCTGTGAAAATCCCACACTTCGGGCTCTTTGTCAAAACACATCTGAATATGGAAATGAAACGTATTAGAGAGAGGGAACAGATTCCTTTCCCTTGGGGGGATCTTAGTTTAGGGTCGTAGAATTCGGACCATGGGTGAGAGGAAACATAAGAGGCACATGGTGGAGTAACTCAAACACCTGGCGTGAACGGGAATAGGAGGTGTGTACGGCGCAGTGAACAACCCGATGTGAATGAGGGCACAACCCCATATCACACCGCGCAACCTCCTTGGGTACGTTTTTGGTTAAGGGACTGAAAGAGAAAGTTAGTCTGGGCCCGCGGGGAAGTGCTCGGGTGCTCATACGTATCTCATGAGGATGAGAATCAAACCATACGTAGTTCTGAAGGGTTATTTTGACCATTAATGGGTAAAGGGAGCAAGGGACGCATGGTGTCAAGACCCGACGTGAAGGAGGACCTAAGCCCTACTTTCCACGCGTTCTCTGGGGAAATGTTCGAGTCGATGGACAGAACACAAAGGTTAGGCTGGGCCCGTGGGGAAGTGCCTAGGCGCTCCTACGTATCTCATAAGGATGAGAATCAAGCCATACGTAGTTCTGGAAGGTGACATGGTAGGATACCAGTGCTAGAGGAAAAGGGGAGTGCGGGCGTGTCCCTTGCACTAAAAGAAGCGGAATTTGATGTATCCTGTTTGATCTTAAAGGTGAATGGTTTTTTTGTGAAGCGACAGACCTAGAATAGAAGGCTGTGATGTCGCCACAAGGATAAAGCCGTGATGGGCGTTGAAAAATGGCATGGCACGTGGCCAATACCCAACATGATGTCCTCTACAACGAGGTCACCACAATGCGGTGCCATTTTTCGTCGTGCGGACAGGACGATAATGTCACAGTTTAGGGTCGTATGATAGGACCATGCATGCATTTTATCATCATGCATGGCAGACGTAGCAGAGATGATGCTAGGCGGGAAATGTGTGCAGTGTTATAAAACACAACTGACGATGACATGACCCCACATCAAATTATACGCCATTCGGGGAGGGAAACCTTAGGCCGAAGGGCCTATACAGAAGTGAAACAGGGGGAGAGACTGGCTTCCTGAATGGGTTGTGCCCAGAGACAGGGCGTCTAGGCGGTCCTACGTACCCCATGACGATGGGAATCAGGTTGAACGTAGTCCCGAATGGATCATTGTTTATGGTCTTAGAGCTCAGACCATGGGAGCCCCAAAGGGTGCCAGATTGCATCTTTGTCCCCCTGACATGCAAAAATGCACTAAGGGATAGTGCCAAAAGTGTCGATATTCCACCTGGACATGATGGGGTGGAAAATGATGTGAATCAAGCAACCAATATTCAAGGACTGAAGGGGATGGCGTGATGACAGTGGATTACTGCTGACCATGTTTGCAACACAGCATCCTGTCGTGTTAGCCTGAAATGAGGACAAACAAAAGAGCATCGACCGCTGACCATATTCGCAATGCGGGATTTTATCGATTTGTTGTCCAAAACCCTCGGGGGAGTTGGCCCGTAACGGTAGGAGAGCCCTTGGGCATTGTATCCAGGCCGTTCTTGGGGGACCCTCCGGGTGTGAAAGGCGATGGAAGCCCGAATGAAGGGGAACACGAAGCTTGACAAGTGGAAGGAACTTGATCAAGTTGAATCTGACACTCTTGGTCCTAGACCAGAGTACTCTTAATGCATGGGTGAACCACATCAAGGAGTCAAGGGACTCAACTTTGAGGGTGATCGAGAGATGGCAGATTCCCGGGGGAAGGGGGCACGGTTCCCAAAACCGTGTATCATACCTACACATCCCCCTTCTGGAGAGGGATAGACCAAGTGGCCTAGGTGACCGGGAGATCAGGTGATCACTAAGTGGTGGGGCTGGACCCGAATCTTAGACATTCAGGTGGTCCTACGTATCCCATGAGGATGGGAATCAAGCCACACGTAGTTCTGAAGGGTGCCTTTTAATGTCATGTAGGACAAGGAATAGGAGGGCTAACTCTCAGAACGGGGTGCGCTTGGTGCAGCTATTGCAAACCTGAATCGAATGAGGACGTAATCCTACACTACGCCATGCAGTCCGGCGGTCGGGGTCCCAATGGTAGGACCCGAGAGGCGAATTAGCTAAACTCAAGATGGACCCAAAGACAAGGGGTCTTGAACGTAGTTCCAGATGAGAATCTTAGTTTATGGTCTTAGAGATCGGACCGTGGATGGTGACAACTCCCCGAGTAAGCACAGGTGTCAACCCAATCACTAAGCCCACGTGAGCTAAACTCGGCGTGGGAAACAAGGGGGTATCCTCATCGCAATAATTGGGACGTCCATCAAAGGGGAGTCAGCAGAGAGTTCCGAAGGACACTTTTGATGTAGCTTGTTCCCCCAACACACAGACGTGCATGGAGGAAAAGTACCAAGAGTTCCGAGACTCTACTTGGACATGATGGAGTGATGATGGTTGTGAATTGTGTACCCGGCATTTGGGATTAATGGGTTGGCGTGGCGATAGAGTAAAACTGTTAACCATGGTGGAAACACAGCATCCATATCGTGTTAGCCAGAGGTGGGAACAACAAACGAGCATCGACTGCTGACCATATTCGCAACGCGGGCTTTTATCGATTTGCTGTCTGAAACCCTCGGAGCATTGGCCTGTAACGGTAGGAGAGCCATTGGGAGTAGTATCCAGGCCGTTATTGGGGGTCCCTCTGGGTGTGAAAGATGATGGATGCCTTGATGCAGAGATACACAAAGCTTGGAAAGTAGGTGCGGGCGTGTCCGAATAAAGCTTGGCGTTCCAGGTAATAAACCAGAGTACTCTTAAGCACATTTTCGATCCGCCGAAAAGGGATCGACGAAACAGCTCAGTAGGGGGAGGTACATGGTGTGGTCATTACGAGACCGCCGTGAATGAGGACATAATCCCACACCACACCATATAATCCTCTCATGGAGGAAGGTTAGGCCAAGGGGCCAAGATGGGAAGGCATTGGTGAGGAAGGCCTGACCTGCTTGTAGTTTAATGTCTTGCAATGCGGACGAGGGTCGAGGACCCGAGGAGGCCAAGGGGCCTGAGGCTGGGCCTCGTAAGGGGAGTCGTACGGCATGGTACATGATCCCGAATTGAATGAGGACATAGTCCCACATCACACCGTACACTCTAGGTGAGAAGGGATCTGGGCTGTGGCCCAGAAAGGCCAAGGGGCCTAAGGTCAGGCATCAGTCAGGAAGGCCTAACTGGTTTGCAGTTTAACGTCTTACATGAGGACAAGGGTCGGGGACCCGAGGAGGCCAAGGCGCCTGAGGCTGGCCCTCGTAAATGGAGGGCGTACGACATGGTACATTATCCCGATGTGAATGAGGACATAGTCCAACATCACACCGTACACCCCTATGAGGAATCCTGGGCCGTGGCCTGATCACTAGCACTGCCTGGGGGAAGTATGTCACCTCGGGATGGGGCAGAACGAATCACTGCACTTGATGTCTGGGACATTTCGGGGTGGACCTGATGATCCAGGACACTGTTGACCATGTTCGAAACACAGCGTTCCTATGGTGAACCGTTGTGGGAGCAGCAAATGAGCGTCAACCGCTGACCAAATTCGCAACGCGGGACTTGTATCGGCTTGTTTCTTGAAAACCCTCGGGGGTGTTGGCCCGTATCGGTAGGAGAGCCCTTGGGCATTGTATCCAGGCCATTCTTGGGGGTCCCTCTGGGTGTGAAAAAATGATGGAATCCCAGTCAAGGAGTGGGTGAAGCAAAGCTGTATCCATCCGCAAAAGGGGAAAACACCTCCAGGGGGGATGTACAGCCGGGTCAAGGCTTGCTCGATGTGAGTTGGAGCAAAAGTGTGCGCCCTGCCATGTCTTGACCCGAGGGGATGATTTTGGATTTTGTGCTGGGCCAACGGATGAAATATCCGGGCGTTCCTACGTATCTCATAAGGATGAGAATCAAGCCATACGTAGTTCTTGAAGGCCATGCAGTTTAGCGTCATGCGGTGAGGACGTGGAAGGAATAGAAGAACGGGAGTGGGCACATGGTACGACCCTTACTATCCTTGCGGGAGCGGGGTTGCATGAGTGGGGCCAAGAAATCCTAATCCCTGCTACACAACGATCCTCCGATGAAACTATTCCCAGGGGGAATAGTAGAAGGGAAAATCTTGGGACTGGGCTCAAGACGGGGCGTCCGAGCATTCCTATGTATCCCATGAAGATGGGAATCAAGCCACACGTAGTTCTGAAATGCAGTTCAATGTCATGCGGGACGATGAGAAGCATCTCATTAGGGGATATGTACAGTATATCGAGTAATCCGACATGCATGAGGACGTAGTCCTACACCATACCGTACAATCCCGCAAGAGGGTAGATCGAAGAGAACTAGGGGGCCTGGGGTCGGACCGCGGTCAGGGAGACCTGACCAGCTTGCTGATTAACGTCTCGCAGTAAAGACGGGGGCCGGAGGCCTGAGGAGGCCAAGGGGCCTGAGGCTGAGCCTCGATCAAGAAGGCCTGACCGGCTTGCAGTTTAACGTCTTGCAGTAAGGACGGGGGGCCGGGGGCCCAAGGAGGCCAAGGGGCCTGAGGCTGAGCCTCGGTCAGGAAGGCCTGACTGGCTTGCAGTTTAACGTCTTTCAGTAAGGACGGGGATGCAGTTTAGGGTCTCGTGGGACCATCTCACAGTTTAGGGTCATGCTGGACCTTTTTTGCCCTAGGTAAAGTATCGCTTGAGGAACTTGGAATTGGTGGGAGGGATTATACGCTCTCCATCCGTGGTCACCAAGGAGTATGCTCCATTGGGGTAACCCTTATAGATGATATAAGGCCCTTCCCATTTGGGTTCTAACTTGGGCGGTTTCCTACCGGGAATCATTGGCGCTCGAAGGGCCAATACCAGGTCACCCTATAGAAATGAGCGGAGACGAACCTTCTTGTCAAAGGCTCTCGCTATCTTGTCCTGATGCCTTTCCAGATTGTGCAGGGAACGAAGCCGGTTCTCGTCCAGTGCTTCTAATTCATCCAGACGGATCTCGGCTACCTCATCTGGTGTCTGGTGGTCATAAAGTGCAGTGTGTAACGATGGAAGCTAGAACTCAATGGGTAGGACGGCCTCAGCTCCATATACCAGGGAATATGGGGTCACCTGGGTAGAGTTGCGAGTCGTCGTCCGGTAAGCCCAGAGGGCGTTGGGGAGCTTGTCTCGCCAACTTTTCTTATTCGGACCAACCATCTTCTGCAGAATGTTAGAGAGGGTCTTGTTGAACGCCTCGATCTGTCCATTCGCCTGCGCGTGGTAGCGAGAGGTATGGTTTGACCGGATGTCGTACTTAGCGTACAATTTCTTCAATTCAGATTCTCGGAAGTTGGTTCCGTTATCGGTGAGGACGACGTGAGGGACTCCAAACCGGTGGATAATATTGGAGCTCACCAAGTCAACGATGGAATGGGCCTTGACCTCTTTGAGCGGAACTGCCTCTGCCCACTAGGAGAAGAAATTTGTAGCAGTCAGGATGAACCTACACTGGCAGGCTGTTTCCGGTGGATACGGTCCCACTACATCAAGTCCTCATACCGCAAACGGCCAAGAGTACTTGGTGGGGTGGAGGGGCTCCGGCGGCCAATGCAAGAAGTTGGCGTGTACTTGGCACGCGTGGAATCACATGGCATATCCAATACAATCGTGGATCATAGAGGGCCAAAAGTACCCTAACCTCCGAATTTGATGGGAATGTTTCGGCCCAGCTTGATGGGTGCCATAGGAACCGGCATGAACCTCTTGCATGACATGAGGTATCTCCCCTCCTTGGATGCAACGGAGGAGGACACCATCGAAACTCTGCTTATAAAGGATCTGTTCAAGACTAGGGCCGCTCTGGAGGGTAAATTGCAGCGCGCGGTGTCGGATTCGCTCGCGTTCGGCCTGGTCGTCCGGGATCTGACCATTTTGGAGATACTCGACAAAAGGTGCTCTCCAGTCGGGGGTGGTTTCAACCACTGCGTCTGAAGAACCCGAGACTCCCGATATGGAGGGTCCGATGGTGAGATGACTTACCCGCAGGCTATCACCGTCCTCTTGGTTGACGGGGGCAATGACTCTCCGGTGGGCCATGTGTATGACCAAATCATCTTCCTCGGGTTCTGCGAGCGACACGTCTAAGCCAGCCAGGGCGTCTGCTTGGCCGTTCTGCGTCCGTGGGACATGGGTGACCTGTGGTCGAGAAGAAAACTGGGCCATTAGGCGGAAGGTGTACTCCAGCAATGGTGCGAGCTCCGGCTTCCTGACAACGTAGTCGCCATTAACCTGTTTGATTGCCATCTCGAAATCTCCCTTCACATGTAGATGGGGCACATGGATCTCAAGGGCCAACTCGAGGCCGGTGATGAGAGCTTGGTACTTTGCCTCGTTGTTCGTACAACCTTCTGATAATTGGAACGAGTATGGCAGGACGACTTGCGCCGGGGTAACGAAGACAATACCCAGGCCCACTCTGTTGAGCTTGGGATTGTTGAGCCTCCTACCGGTGGGGCTCCGGGAGGCACTGTCGAAATGCATTTGCCAACACGGGACAACATGATCGAATGAGGGGATCGTCTCATTAGGGAAATACAGATCCACGGATTGATCCGCAGAGGTTGGATGGGCAGCTAAAAAGTCTGCCAATGCCTGTCCCTTAATGGCCTTCTGAGGTACAAACCTGATATCAAACTGCTGGATAATCACTGCCCACCGTGCTAGTCAGCCAGTCAGCATGGGGCGGTTCAGGATGTACTTCAGTGGGTCTACCCGGGAGATCAATTGCACCTCGTGGTGCTGCAGGTAATGTCACAACTTCTACACGGCGAAGACGAGCGCAAGGCAGCTCTTTTCGATAGGGGAGTATCTGACCTCCGTATCGAGAAGCATGCGGCTGAGATAGTAGAGACTGTTCTCAGTACCCTCGTTATTCTTCTAGGAGAGCAGCGCACCGAGGGATCTCTCCAGGGCGGTCACGTAAAGGACCAGCGGCTTTCCGGAGATGGGTGGCATCAAGACCAGAGGTTGGAGAAGATACTGCTTGATTTCCTCAAAGGCTGTCCGACACTCCTCATCCCATTCGTAGGAAGCGCCCTTCTTCATGAGCCGGGAAAAGGGCTTACACTTGCCGGCTAGATTCGCGATGAATCATCGTATATAGGCCAAGTGTCCTTGAAGGCCTCGAAGCTCCCGAATGTTTCTCGGGGGAGGCATCTGGCTGATAGCCTTGATTTTCTCCGGGTCGATCTCGATACCTTGGTATCTGACAACAATGCCCAGGAACTTCCCGGAGGTGACCCCGAAGGCACTCTTCAGCGGGTTCATCTTCAGGTGACGGGAACAGAGGAAACCGAACACTTTCTCAAGGTCTTTGAGATGTCTTGGTGCTGGCATGACTTGACTACGAGGTCATCCACGTAGCATTCCACCAAGGCCCCGAGAATCGGTTTGAATATGCGATGCATGGCCCTCTGATAAGTGGCACCTTCATTTTTCAAACCAAATGGCATTACCTGGTAGCAAAAAGTACCTTGGGGAGCCCTGAAGTCAGTGGACTCCTCTTCTTCGGGGGCCATCCGGATTTGGTTATACCCGGAATACCCATCCATAAAAGAGAGGGCTGGAACCCGACCGTGGCGTCAATCAACAGCTCCATCACCGGGAGTGGGAAGTCATCCTTTGGGCAGTGGCAATTAAGATCGCGGAAGTCGATGCAGACACTGATCTGCCAATTCTTCTTCATGAATGGAACAATGTTGGCAAGCCACTTGCGTTACTGGACCTCCTTGACGATGTTGGCTTTGATTAGCATGTCATTTTCGGCCTCAACCACAACACCATGAGAAGAGTGCATCTTCTTGGGAGGCTGCTTAAACCCACGATGTTTTTCCGGGAGGCCCAGATGGTGAACGACCACCTAGGGATCTAGCTCTGGCATCTCGTTGTAACTCCATGAAAACACATCACAGTGCTATTTGAGGAAGTCAATGTACTACTGCCGCTCCTCAGGGGACATGGCTACACTGATCAATGTGGGTTTCGGATCTGCCTCGCTGCCAAGGTTCACCTGTACCAGTTCATCAATTGTGGTAGAGACGCCTTCTTCAAATGCGGGGGGAGCATCCTCCAGGTCTTCCTCCCCACCCGAGGGGGGACTTCCCACAATGGAAGATACTTCTGGGCTATCAAAATCCGAGGGGCAGCTGGTGCCGGCTTGGGCAGCAACGGTCATCACATCGGGAGACTCGCTTGTTATTGAGACCATAGCAATGAAGGCAGTCGATCCTATCCCATCTTGCCTTTGGCCTAAAAGGCCACGTTTGATGATATCAAAGCAGTGGTGACGTGTCGGCCTGAGTCGGTTAATTCCAGCCAGGCGGAAGAGACACGTATGGCGCACCGCCGTTGTCATAAGATTGACGTCCCGGTACCGTACAGGGGTAGGGGGTTCCGGGATGACTTGATCCTGGTTGATGTAGGAGTACGAGGTGATTTTCCATCGTCGCTTGTACATGGGAACATGCCTTCCTTGCATACCCGAAACAACAAAACATTGCCCCATGTTGGGGGTCGTGGCCTCCAACCGGTGTATCAGGAGGAAGTAGGCGTCATCCATGCTTGCCCAGGGGTCACTTGTGACCGGGGCGGGTTCATCCTCACTTACTAGGATTTGATTATCCTTTCTTTTGTAATAACCCACATCCAGATAGCGGGCCTCACAAGAAGCAAAAGGGGACGCGTCTCCTTGGAGCATGCCTACTCGACCGTTGAGCGAGTACTTGAGGCACTGGTGATATGACGAAGGGACCGCGGCATGCAGTTGATCCATGGCCTACCCATCAATGCGTTGTAGGCGGTATCCTGAGAGACAACCATGAACTCGGTGCTGGAAATTAAGCCACCGAACTGAGTCTTCAGGCAGAACTTGCTGACTGGGGTTTGCTCTGTCCGGTCGTACCCCTGGATCCTGAGGTCAGAGGGGGTTAAATCACCTTCAGACAGACCCAGCTTCCACAACGTCCGGGTCAGAATTAGATTGATTCCAGAACCTGTGTCAACGTGGCAGCATCGAACTTCCAAACCGTTGAAGTGGCCAGTGATATATAGCGGGCGAATGTGACCTTGTATAGGACGGTCCTCATATTCACTGGATAATGAGATAATCGCCTGAAATTCGGCGTTTTCAATCGTCTCTGTATGGAAGGCTTCTGCAGCTGCTACCTCTGTCTCGAACTGGAGGGGGCTCCTTAGGGCCTCGGCAAGTGTTTCGCACATTTCGGATGACAGGAGAAGAGCCTCAAGGATGGAGAGCCTCGCCGGAATGCCGGACAGGTTCTTCAGAACATCGTACTTTCGTGCCAAACGCGAACCCCTGCTTACAGGAGGTCGTTCGGAATTTGGAGGCACAGGGGGTCCGACCGGCTGAACCGACGATTGACTAGTACTAGGTACATCTTGCTGCCTACTAGTAAAAGCCTGAAGAGTAGTCGTTGGACTAGGATCGGACATCAGAGGCTGGCCTGTAGCCGGGCAAGACTGACTGTGATACGAACGAGGCAGCTCCCCTCGATCCAGTAGCACGAACGACGGTGGAGGTAGAGCCGAGGGTGTTAGATGGGTTTGCGCGTGTTGAGATCTGCGCTGAGCTTGCTGCCTGGTCTCGGTAGCGTGCACGACTTGGCCAAAATTGCCTGCCGATGTACCTTGATGACTGGCATGGTTGCGATTCCGATGACATTGACGTCGGCTGGAAACGTTGGGGAGGTCTGCCTAGCATTCCCCCTCGTCGGGGGTCATATAGGGCTTTACCAGCTCCACTGTGTTAACCTAAGTGTACCCTTGGCTATCGCTCGAGGAGTCATCCACTGCTGGGCGGATTCTGGGAGGAATCCCCATTTCAGGGGGCATAAAGTCGCCGAGAGTGCGGGATGACGACGACACTGGCGGTGCGCGTTTCTTCTTCTGGCGTCGCCGCGGTTTTCCCTTTTGGGAAGAGGTCGACTGTGAAGATGATGCGGAGGCACCAGCTACTTCTTCTGAAGTTTTTGGCTGCATCAGTCATGCCCAGATGATTCAATGGGCACAGACGACGGTTTTTCGAGCCATCCAGTCGTCGTATTTCCGGGACCCGCGGCTAGGGACCTGCTGCCACTCACCTTCACTGTCGTTGCCGATCTCTGATCCTGCAAAGACACCTGCCACTTGCGCTGGTGCTGGGCCCAACTTGACAATGTTGTTGTTGACATGGTCTTGAGGCTAGTCTTTAAACACATAGCATTGCTTGAGGGTGTGCCCCAGGATCCGATGGTAAGGGCAGTAATTGGGGTGATCGGTGAGATTCGCCTCTGCCGGCCTTCTGCACTCAGGCAGACGCACAATCCCTTGCTCTAAAGCACTCCGGAAGTAGCCAGGGACCTGATTTTCTGTTGAACGAATAGGTATGGTACCTTCTTTCCAGATAGGGGGCCCTGGGGGCCTGGCCCTGGCGAGGGGCCGGAGGGGCCTGCCGAGGAGGCGGCGCCTGATTGTCTCGCCTAGGTGGCGGTGGCGCGTTGCGCGGGGGAACATGTCAGTTCTGAGGTGGTCGCTGCTGGGCAGGAGCCTGTGCTTGAGGTGGAGGACCTCTGCGGGGTTGCGGGGGTGGTGCCGCCGGCAGCAACTCCAGCTGCCTCGGGGATTCTATTTGAGCCACCGCGGCGGGTTCAGCCCTAGCGGTCCTCCTGGCTCGGATCATAGGGGGAAACAAACGTGCCTGACTAGCCTATTGCAGGGCTTCCTCGAGGCGCTGAGCCTTATCCAAGAAGTCTTTGAACCCTCCAGGGTAGTTCTGGGTGATCAGGGAGGGTACCAGCTCTGTCTTGAAATTCCCCACACACATCGTCAGTAGTTTCTCCTGAGTCAGTGGAATATCGAGGGAATATGTAAGTCCCTTCCAACAGGCGATGAAATCTGCAACCCGCTCATCAGGCCTTTGCTTGCACTTGAAGAGGTCTGCAATGCTGGTCTTTCATGTGGTGGAGCTGAACTGGTACAAGAACTACCAGCGAAGATCCTCCCAACCGGTCACCGATCCGATAGGGAGCTGGCTTTACCAGACGAATGTCAGACCTTCCAATGTTTGTACGAAACATCGGAGCTTGGCGTCTTCTTGCTGAGCCGGGGTCCCCAGCATGGGGCCACACCTGGAAGAGAAATGAGCCAAGTGCTGGGGCGGGTCCCTTGTCCCGTTGAAGGGCAAAAAAGTGGGGTTCCCAAAACCTGTAGGTGCGGGCATATCATCCACCCATGCGGGATAAGGATATCCATCCGGTGGGACCGCCACCTGCCGCGTTTCCAACGCTTCGAGGCGGGCTGTGAGCGCCAGGATAAGATCCTTCGTGTGGGCGTCCCTATCTTGACGGGGGCCCTAACCACAAGTGCATTGCCATGTTCTTCAACACGGTAGATGGCTTCGGCCACTCGTGGGTCGACTGGCTGGATGACCTGCGGGGCGACTGGGGGAACCCGGGTTGGATTCTTCAGATTTCCCCATCGTTTGGGGGGATTTGGCGAGACGTATCGCACCCTCTTACCGTACGTTCCGGCTTCCGCCCTGTCTGCGGCAGTAGCATGATCAGGGTGACCCGGAGACATCTCACTGGGGGAAATTTTTCCTGCCCCTGCTGCCCCGGCCTGGGATTAGCAAAGTCGGGTCACCGCTCTGCGGCGTGCTCAGCCAAGAGTTCGTCAACCAGCCTCTTCTGCTCAGCAAGCTGCTGGCGTAATGTGGCCTTCTCAGGATCCTATTTCGTCTTCTGTGCAGAGGTAGACTGGTCGGAGTGCTTGATAGCTCCGACGTGCTCCTTACCCTTGATGGTGTTTTGACCGAGTACCAGCGATTCGGTGGGTACGGGGAGGCCTAGCAGGTTCTTCTGCTGACGGGTGTCTCTCCCTGATGGGTCGAGCAGCGGCGATACGCCCTCGGGTGGTAAATCTCCATCAAGGAATTCAAGCTCATCTTCCTTATCCACAACGTCAGCCATGTGGACTGTGACCCCTCTTGAGGGCATGTCCTCGATGTCGCATAGCGAATCGGGCTGCCGCCGGATAGGGTCGAAGAGGAGAGTGTCATAGTGTCCCCAACCACGGACTTTCACATGGGGGGTGGCTTCCCTGACGATTCTGCGGAGTGCTTTAAGACTCTGAACGCATTTTCGTTGAAGGGCGCTCTGGTGGCCTGGCGACTCAGGGTGATGGGCCATAAGAAGTGTGGCCGCATCGATCAGGCGGCACTTCTCGCCGATTTCTTTGAAGTGCTCTCGTCTTCTGGGGTACACCACTCGTTCATAACGGAGGAGGAAGTGTGTCACCCATAGGGTTCGACAAAATCACCCCACTTCTTCAGGGGTAAGAGACTATGGTATGTGGAAATTCAGCGCTACCGCCAGCAAGAACTTCTTCGGGAAGTAATCCGCTGTAAGAATACTCCAGAAGCTCCTGAGCTCAGACTCAGGGTCTGGCCCTGTGTTTCCCCACTCTTCAATCGGGGGTGGCTGAGGGACCGGTAGCGGTACTGAGGCGGACCTCTGGGATAGTAATCTCGGCGGTGGAGAATACGGCAAACGAGCTGACTGGCCACTGAATTCCAGGCCATCCTCCGAAGAGTGAGGTGACCTGGCCACGATGTCACGATACGACAGGCTGATAACCACAGCTTCCAAAACTGGATCCGCGGCTACCGGCGATAGGTCGTGTCGTCGCTCTACCGTCGTTGGCCCCCAAAATAACTCTCTGTTATCTCTGGTAGAGGTAGAGGGCTCTTCTGGTGACAGAGGCGGTGATTGTGCGGTCGAGACCTGCAGAATTCCCAGGATTTCTTCCTCCTGGATGTACCTGTGGAGAGAGACGGGAATCTGGTGGACCTCAAATTCGGGGAGAATGAGGCTTACGCGACTGGTTCCTGCCCCAGTCCTTGATACAGAGGAGCGGGGAGAAGGTTCCATCGCTGAATCGCATTCCGCATCCGAGTCGGAGAAGAGTGAAAGTTTGATCTCCACCCGGGCTTTCCCAAGATTCTTCTTGTGGCGGCGACGACCCGCTCTTCTGCCTCGGGGCGGCTCTTCGGGACAGGGTTGATCCCTATTAGGCAGCCTCGGGGCGGCGCTGGCGCCGTGGCGGAGAGGGCCCACACTCGAGATAGCCAGGGTGCGAGGGGCACTGGGGCAAATGTCGAAGGGTACATGGGGAGGACCTCTATGAACAGCACCCATATAGGCGGAGCCTCTGTTGGAATCGGCAGGAGCATGGGGAGGACCTCCATGATCGATGTGAGTGGAGCGAGGTTGACCTTCACTCCTCGAGTTACCGGGGCAAGGAGGACCTTCGCCGGTTGCAGAGAGGATGTAGGGAGGGCCCCCACATTGGAGAGGGACCGGATGGACGGTGCCTTCAGGTTGGCGGCCGGGGGCAGGAGGATGGACTCCATACCCTTTATAGTGGGCGCGGAAAATGTTTCCGCGCTGAGCGTCACTGCCGCGGGGCAGGTCTTCCTGCAGGATGGGGGTATCACGAGGCATGCCTCCATGACGAACCTCAGAGCGGGGAAGGCCCAGGCTATGTGGAGTAGTGGTACGGGGAGGACCTCCGTACGGTGTGACATTACCGCGGGTTACCTCGCGGCGATCACCACTTGGTCCTGCAACCCGGAGAGTCAACCCAGCCTGCCCGTGGGGCGGTTGGGGTCTCATCCTAGTTGGGTGAAGGAGTTCCTCTGCTCAGTGTATACAGGGGCTTCCCGATGCACGTCGGCGGTGGCTCGGGCCACGGTAGCTATCGACGTTGACGCGCCCGGGCGAGCGTCCTCAGCCCGGGCCCGGCGCTGACGTCGGGTCAGGCAAGCTGGTGCAGGTGGTGCAGGGACGTAGCCTGCCTGTTCTTCCTGCGGGGCCGGACGGCGGCGCTGACGCGGCCGGGCGGGAGCTCTCGCCTGGAGCCCTTGGGTCGGGACCCTGAGCGGGCTGATCCGGACGGCGCCTGCCTCTTCAGCGTAAGGCGAGGAGTCGTCAAGGCGTTCGAGAGACAGGCTCCCGAAATGGTTGAATGTTGGGGTGGGGAGCAGGGGCTCCCTGCGCGGCCTGTTAGGGCGGCGTTGACGGCGGGCCCTGGAGGCTTCCATGTCCAGGCGGGCCATATCCCGGGTTGGGATGACCCCTTCTTCCTCGTACCTGCGCACGAGGTTGTTGATCACCCTTCACTGGATGACCTATGATGGGGAAAGTGGAAGTGGGTGCCCCGTATTCTACGATGTGGCGGCCGTCGTGGCAGTAGCGGCGCTACGTGGGGTGGTCGAGGCGGTGTTGCCCCTGCCCCTACGTGGGCGGGGAGCGGATGGTGACCGCGTCTCTGTAACAGCAACCTGTTTCCTGGCAAACGAAGGGATCAACTCATCAGTACTGAGAGGAAATGGATTGACAGCCAGTGCCCCATCGTCCTTCCATTCTCCACGTTTGTAAGAAGGATCCACACCAACACGCTGCAGAGCGGAGTGCCCCACGTTCTACTTCCCCAACTTCCAGTGAGTTTCACAATAGGCCCGCTATTTGCTTGGAGGGACCAGGCACTGGATATCTGGATCCGGTGACACGTCAATCTACTGCTGTCTCGAATGCTACTAATCTCCATATTGAGGAGAATCATTTCACGTCGGGTTCACCATTTCTGTTTCCGACGCTTTCCGCCGGTGCGCGCGCGCGCGTTCCGCTCCGTATTAACGGAGGAGGACGTGCGGCGCTTCTGTTTCCCCGCATTCTCACTTTCCAAAGGCGGGCGACATTCGCTCCTTATTCAGGGATGTCTGCTCCGTGATCGAAACGGGTGCTGGGATGTCGGTTCTTCCTCCTGTGAATTCCTCCTCAGAACTCGTCACCTAGTCCGGGTCTCCCTCATAGATTTAATATGTAGTTTGTGAAACTCTTCCCAGTGCCATGTTTCCATGGACGCCGGTTAATTACACTACTTATGTCGGGACATTCTAAAGGGTCCAGTCAGGGCAGCAACCTTCAGTCAGGGGAGTAGTCACGTTGAGGCATCAGTAGCGTGTCTGGATGCTGGGTTACCTGGCATGTCTGTCTGTTATCCGTGGTAACAAGGCTTCTCGAGGGCGTGGAGGGCCGAGGCATCCCACATCGAGCACGGGGAATTATATGTCATAGAAACATATCTGAGGTTTTCCTCAGCTTCTCGTGGTCCACACAGGGTATACCGCGAGTTTAACATCTAGCAGAGACAGATCAACCCAACCAGAGCATTAGCTAGGATAGAGCGGATTGAGGGATCCTCTTTGAAGGGATGTCGATACTGGGGAGAGCCCATGGATGGCTGCGAAGAAGAGCGTACCGACATGGTCTCACCGGGATAAGACGGTCCGGGCAAGAATCGGGACAGGTGATAGGTTGATGAATGGAGTAGAGGGAGAGTGAAATGGGACCACCGCAGGGGCGACGGTGAAGTTGGGCTTGAGCCTTGACGAGGCTTCCTACATATCCCTGTGGCAAGGAATAAAAGTCCGTGTAGTTCGGGATGATGTCGATAAACCGACATGAAGGTGGAACGTGGCCCGATGAGCATCGTCAGCGTACTGACGTGAATGTAGACCCGTGGGTCCACTATTGGTGGGCTTGAACATTGGTAAGGTTTCCTACGTACCATGCCTTGACATGGATCAAAGTCCTCATAGTTCAGGGAATACAGTTTAACGTCATGCAGGACGATAGTGAACCCTGACGTGAATAAACAATGGGTGGTGGGTGTCAGCGAACCGACGTAAGTGAGGGACCTTGGTCCAATGGGAGTTGGGCTTGAACCTTTGGGAGGCTTCCTACGTACCATGCCTTGACATGAATCAAAGTCTTTGTAGTTCGGATTAGTCACAACGACTTACCGTCGGACTGGAATTGCAATTTAACGTCGTGCTCGACGTAGATAGAACACAACGTGAATTGGATGATGGGTGGGCTTGAACCTTGTGGAGGCTTCCTACGTACCACGCCTTGACATGGATCAAAGACATCGTAGTTCATATGGGGATTTGTCGGTGGACCGACGTGAAAGTGGACCTTGGTCCAATGAGTGGTGGGCTTGAACCTCTAGAAGGCTTCCTACGTACCATGCCTTGACATGGATCAAAGACCTCATAGTTCAGGTGGGAATGGGCATGCAGTTTAACGTCATGCGGGACGGGGCATGCAGTTTAACGTCATGCTGGACGAAGACATACAGTTTAACGTCTTGTCGGACGAGGGCGAAACTCGACGTGAGTAATTGAAGGGTGGGATTGAACCTCATGGAGGCTTCCTACATACCATGCATTGGCATGGATCAAAGTCCTTGTAGTTTATTAGGATGGGTCGCAACGGCTTACCACTGGACCAGAATGCAGTATAACGTCATGCTGGATGGGGGTGAGACCCGACGTGAAATGACGGGTGGGCTTGAACCTCATGGAGGCTTCCTACGTACCATGCCTTGACATGGATCAAAGACCTCGTAGTTCTCTAGGATGGGTGGTCAGGGTTGGTGCTCACTCTAAGACCACGTGAGTCATGCTCGGTGTGAGAAACAAGAGGTTGCAAGGACCTGACGATCACGTCGTGAAGGATGCGTCTGTGAGAAGCAAAGAGGGGCTTACGCGTTAGGCGGACCATGGTGCTGGGACTTACTCCAGGATGGAGGCCCAAAGTGCGACAAAGCGCGGGAAAGAGGGACCTTGGTCCAATGATGGGAGGTGCCTTGTTCCCTATCACGCCCCCCACTGACCTTGGTAGTGGGGAAGTACGGAGATGCACGGGTGAAATCATCCGTACGAAAGGTTAGGGGCTTACGCTTTGAGGCAGCCCTTCCCCTACGGACATACGCCACTCCGACAAGGAGAATCTCATTCCATGTGCGGAAGAGTTCCATTCCCGTGGAGACAAGTGGTGTAAAGAATGTTCAACCTGGGGGGACCCTTTGTGAGGGAGACGAGGTTGGGTCATAGTTTAACATCATGTGTTGAGGACGTGGTGCTTGGCAGTTTATCGTCCTGCAGCTCGGACGAGGTGGGTTCACTCCATCCCCTAGGACTTACATAACTGGTACCCTCTGGTCCGTGGGGAAGGGAAGGTACCAGTAAGGCCATGGTTAAGGGGGGTCGTGGAACGAACCATCGAGGGGTCCACGTTAGTGTGGCTATACGAAAAATCAATAGCCGTTAGCGTGCCTATGCGAAGAAGCATTAGGCGAAGCAGTGCTACGGGTGGTATTGTCCATGGGACTTTGAAATCACATCGTGCAAACCTGGAGGGTCGCACGGGAAGAGTAATCACTAAGAAGAGGAGTGTGTTTC
Source organism: Viscum album (assembly GCA_963277665.1). Lineage (NCBI taxonomy): Eukaryota > Viridiplantae > Streptophyta > Magnoliopsida > Santalales > Viscaceae > Viscum > Viscum album. The sequence goes on from OY728159.1 coordinate 35,199,156, forward strand.
GCAAAGTGGAGTGCCTTGGCCTTAGCATGGGGCATAGGTGTGAGTGGAAGGTGCTTTGTGAAGTGGAACAGTGTTCACGGAGCACTGCCTCGCGAAGAAGGGGTGCCTCGCGAAGCAGGGTCCTGCGAAGCAGTGTGCTTCGCGATGTGTAGCGATCCTGCCTTAGCATAGGGATCACTAGCATGGGTTGGGTGTTTCGTTAAGCATGAACGCTCCACGGCTGCCCGGGTTCCCTTGGAAATCCCCTTCCTTCGCGAACGCCCTTGAGCTTCACGAAGGGCATCCCTCTCGGAAGAGGGGCTCAAAACGAGACAAAGAAGAGGCATCTCGCGAAGTAGAAATACCTCGCAGAGCTCATGATTCCTGGGGAAAAGAGTTCTTCGCGTTTTGGGAGAGGAGAAGCCAAAAGGTCGGATCGTCCGTCCCTGGGACTCAGGGGGATTCCAGTATTTATAGGGAAGGGGCGCCGCGAAGCAGAACTCACGCACCGACTTCGGTGCTTCGCGGCGCGCTCGCGAACGTCAAATGCGTTCGCGGAGCATTTCTGCCTGAGGAGATTCGCGGAGGCTCGCGAACATCAAATGCGTTCGCGGAGCATTACCGCCTCCGGAGCTTCGCGGCGGCTCGCGAACGTCAAATGTGTTCACGGAGCATTACCGCCTCCGGAGCTTCACGAGGCCGCCATGGTCAGGGTGCTTCGCGGGGGAGCTTCACGAGGCAGCGCGCAGGCCTTCTTTTTCGTTCCTTTCTTTCGGGCCATATTTTTGGCGCCAAAAACTACTATAGATATATTTTATTAAAACTATAGATAATTTTTTTAATTCTGTATTATGATTATATTGTCCAAGGAAATTATTAAAATAATGTTTTCTAATTTATTTATGTAGACACTAACATTCTCTTGAAATATACTCTTTTCTATGATCATTGGAAATTAAAATTTTCCTAAATAACCATATTATATATCATGGATATGTTTGTTACATAAATCATATACCATTACTACATACGATTTTCTAAAATAAAATTTATTTGTTTATCTGGGGAAATATTGATAAATATTTATTTATTACTCAATACTGATATTTGATCATAAGGAACATTTTTCTTCAATTAAATAAATTACTCAATATGAGAAAATATATAAATATTATGTGATGTGTGGATCATAGAATTAAATTTCTCTTGATGAAACAGTATTCCTATGAGGCAAATTAGTAAGCTGTCCTTAAAGGAGTTTTCATACATACTTTTAAACTGGCTTTTGAAAGGTCTTGATCTTACATGTACCAAGGTTCCTGAGATAAAGATGTCCAATAATTAATAAATTCTTTCATTGAGAATTAGCATATTATTATTATAATAGAGATTTTATAAATGATGTTTTATCTATATGCATTTCTTTCAAATTTTATTGATTAAATAGAATGTGTGTTATGTTATTTACTTTCTACATTGATTACGCCATAACTATTCATGATAGTTATGTTATTGATTAAATGGAATCTTTATTTAAATATTTAACTTGGTATATTGATTATGACTTACCTATTCTTTATCTTAATGTCATGACCCATCCTGGTGGGTCCCATGCCGCGACTCCCCAAGCCCACCTCCAATAGGCCAGGGGCTGGTGACTGGCACCGAGTAGGCATATCAATAACATGGGAGCCATTTACTATGTACCTATAGTCACACACAAACACATATCCAAGAACATAAATAATGATATGTAAAAAAACCATGAAGGAACAAAAATACATGCATATAACTAATATCAACAAATAGAGTGCAATTAAATGAAATGTGCGGAATGTAAAGTGGGATAGAATTTAATCCCACCAAGATTTAGTGTCTTCAAAAAACAAAGTAACACATTAAAAAAAATTAGGTATTGGGACTACTTCTTGTATCCATAGGAACACAAAAGCCTATAGGGAATCTCAAAAATATTGGTATGGTCCTAGTCCACCATAGACTCCGTCAAATGGCCACTCATCTTCACATGACACAACATGTGTGTGAAAATCCCAAGAAAGGGTGATTATAACAATAATCAGTAGAGGACCCCAAAATAAAAAATGAAAATACACAAATTAATGTTATTGTCAGATCTAAATTGTATATTTCTAATGAACATAAAACAATAGAAACATATCCATATATACGTGAAACTTAGGGCAATAGTCTTGGGGTTAGTCATAATGACCACATACAAATTCTATGGATTCAGTTCAAATATTCCATGAAGAGCATGTTTGTGAGAACTCACTCAATGAGTCTGATATCTCCGATGAACTAAATCTGAGAAGTACGTTCATCCAAAAGTATAACAACACAGATAGACACACTGATAAATCTGAAGAGAGAAAGGATACACTCATTTAGGGAGAACCCACTCCTTAGTGGGGAATGATCATGATACATTGTTGTGGATCACTACCAGGGGCATGGAGTATACCACTAATCATATATATTCACCTTCTAAGTAGAATATTGATGTCTTTTAGTATTGTTCATGTCAATACCTAAGTCTACCTAGGGTGAGAAAATGCGTATAGGATCTCTCTCTTGACCACATGGAGGGATTCTAACTTTATCATGAAAGTCTTGCTAATGGGATCCAACTCATGTGTGTGTAAAAAATACATAAACATTGGGGGAATGATCAAAGAATCACCAACCCAAAAAAAACATTTCTAATTAATGATGGATAGTAAGATCAATAAATTTACAAAAAATTTCATAGTGTGCAGAATGTTTACATATCGTGTTCAATGACCCTAGGTACTACCCATGTACAATAGCCCATGTTGAAGAAAATGTTGTGTTGAAATATATATACATGACATGTAAAAATGTAACAAGTAATGTTCTACAATGTAGGGGCTGCTATGGTTTTGTGCACATTAAATTCTTTAACCCATGTCTACCAACCTGCGTTTTGGTAAATTGGGCAACCCGCAGAACCAAGCTTGTATAGATGTGTGGTGGAGTACAAGCCGTGTACTCCACCTCCTGCCCATGTGTCATCTCACATAAACTTCAAGTCTCGTATAAGAACCACCATTGTGTGTGCTAGTTTTCAAACACTGTGTCGTGACTTACTATATCGCAAAACCCTATCTGCCACCAAGCCAACCCCACATGCCATGTTCTTGAGAGAACATGTTGCCTTCTTCCATATTTTCCAGGCCCATCTCTCATCCTCCACATACCTCCTTCAATCCACTAATCTTCATTCCTACCATCTATTCATCACAAAACTGGAGGTTCAAGGTCATTCATCCATGGATAATGTGATTCTTGTTGTTTTGGGCCTCTGATCATCCAAAAAAACATGTTTCGATCCACCCACACAAAGAAATATAGAATAATGATTTCTCTCAAATAAATTCGATTCGTCTACCGCCATCGTCGTCGCACCACTACTAGGACATCATGGTCTCATATCTCAAATTTGGTACTGATGTATTGCAAAACAGATCTGCAACAATCAATTTTTTTATTCTAATGAAGAACATGAAGAACAAATCGTAAATAGGGGAAGAAGAAATCCACACAACAATTGAGGAATGAACCTCCATCGTCATTCATCAAAATTTTCATTCTATCATGTAATAAAGATTAAACAGATTAATTCAAAGTAAATCAAAACATTCAGGGATTGATTCCCCAAAATAAACCTTATAAAAGACCCTCCTATAAGATCGAATGATCCACGGGTCAACCTTTTCATGGGTTGATTTGTGCTAAACATTTGAATCCATGAATGTGGAAAAGAATTGAAATAGAAACCCATACCTTGATCATCGATGAAGAGGGATATGTCTTGTTTTTTAGGATCTCATACTGTAGTGTAAAGATCCACGAAAAATCATTCATCATCATTTGTCGAGAATTATCAAAGGGTAGCTTATCACCAATTCTCTAAAAGATTCCATGGAGTTTTCCGGGTTCATGATCCTAACTATAGGATCCTGGTTATTTTAAACCAATTAATGTGTTGCTACAGTGTGTACTAATTTAAAATAATATAATTTCTTAATTTATTTTATTTCCTTTAAAATATCCAAAAACTATCTTTTGCAGATGGCTCACGCCGGTCAATGTTTGGCCCTGCCTAATGTCAATTCACTACTTTGAACAAAACTACGCCATAAAAATTATATCATGAGCCCATGATTAAATGTTATTCCAAATTATCAATAAACCATCTCACGTGCATTATTGAAAATATTAATTTATTTCAAACATTTATTCTGATCACTCTGGGCCTCAAAATCGCACATCGTCTAAATGCTTGGTCTCAAAATAATTATATATAATATTTAAAATTAATACAAAAAAAATTGGAGACATTACATTCTCCCTACTTTATGGATTTACATCTTGAAAAGATAAAACAAAATTCGACTCAAACAAATTATGGTACAGTGAACAAATCAGATTCTCCCACTCCCACGTTCTCTCTTGAAGATTCATATGTTGTCACTAGACGCGCACCACGGGAATCTCTCACCCACAAAGGATCCTCCCCTAACAATCCTCGATCTCCATTGGATATACTGTGAAGGTCACTCCATCCTTGATGTGTAGATCACCCCACTCAAAGATTTTTCTTAGATCATGCACGTACCTAAACAACTATGACATGTTGAAGACATTATGTACTCGATGCAACTTCATAGGTTGAGCTAGATGGTATGCCCCATCGCCAATGCGGTGCAGTATCTGAAAAGTTCCAATGAACCTCAGAGATAACATTAAACCCCACCCAAATATCTATAATCCTCTTGGAGGTGAGACCCAAAGGAAGACATGGTCTCTCACTTGGAACACTAGTGGTCTACATTGTCTGTTAGCATAAGAATTATATCAGATCTATGCGGTTTTCATCTGATCATTGATTATCAGCACCTTCTCGGTGGTAGCACGCACTATCTCTAGACCCATGAGTGTTTAATATATAGTTTATTTCCAGCAATGAGGTGACTAGAATGGTCTCCCATATAAAGTTTCAAACGGTGCCATACCAACGATGGAGTGGTAACTTTTGCTGTACGCAAATTCCACCAATGATACGTGGTCCTACCAGCTATGTCCCATGTCCATGATATAGGCCCACAAAATATATTCCCAAACATGAATTTTCCTCTCTATCTGACCATCAATCTAGGGTTGTAAAATTGTATTCAAGAATATCTCAGTCCCAAAATACCTATTACAATACCTTCTTAAACCGGGATGTGAAACGAGCATCACAATATGAGAGTATCATCCAAGGAAAGCCATGAAGCCCACCCATCACTTGTACGTAGTGGTGTCCCACGATCTCTACAGAACTCTTCTCCCTAATAGATAGGAATTCGGAAGACAAGGTGTGTCAGTCAATGATCACCTAGATTGTATCATGTCCCCTATATTTTTGTGGTACGACTGTCACGATATCCATAGATATTCCATCCCACATCTGTTCCGGAACATCCAAGGGTGAGCTAACCCTACTTAAACCAAGATCTCATCATTCACCACCTATCACGTAAGGCATCGAGAAGTGAACTCTTCTACTTTATTATTCATTCATGTCCACCATATCTTATAATGCATCGAGAAGTGAACTCATCTTCACTGCAAATACTAATACTACCAAATAAACATTATTGTACACATAGTTCTTCTTATGTGGCCCTAGATGGCACAAAACATAAGAAATAAACACCTATATCTACCTCAGAACATTGCAAAGGCCATATCCCTATTACATTAAGTAAATCTATGTACTCGAAACACACTTCTGGAAATGTTTTAATCAGTGCACTCATCAAACTCTTCTTCAGCTACTGGAAAGGCTAGTGGGACTCCTTTTTTCTTACAAAAGTCCTCCCATTTTAGGTCAAGGATGTCACCAATGCCTATATATGGGAGAAATAAGTCATAAATCATAATATGTATCTTGCCAACCCAAGTTAGCTCTTCCCCACTTTAACACACTTGGGTGGATCACATCATAGAACCACCTCGACCTTAGTTGGGTCCTCTTTTATTTCATATAATGAGATAACATGTCATAGAATGTGGACCTCATATATCCAGAACTGGCACTTCGAATGTTTCTGAAAACGTTGGGGCTCTCAAAGTACATCTATGACCATACCCACGTGTCTCGTGTTCTCCTCATATGGCAACAAGTACAGAAGTATATCTTCAATGAGAACCAGTATGAAATTTTCTAGGTATGACTAGAAGATCGTGTTTATAAGTCCCATCAACATTGTGGGGGAATTTGTTTCATTGTAAGGCATCACAATGTACATGTAGTGTCTATAGAAGCATCCCAAATACATTTTAGGTATATCCTCATCTCATAATCGTAACTCATGGGTACCGTATTGATGTTAAACCTTCGATAACCATTGTGCCCCTCTTAGCTAATCGAATAGGTCATTGATCCTTAGAAGTGGATACTTGTTCATCACCGTTACCTGATTCATGCACCGTTAATCCACGTAAAACGTCAAACACTGACCTTCCTTATTTTCAAACAATATTGTTGCAACCTAGTATGAAAAAAATGATCTTACAAAGCACTTTCATTAAAAATCCTACGACTACTCGCTCATCACGTGAAGCCCCATGGTAGCCATCTGACACATCAATGAAGATATCAGTGTCATCCAGGGGGTGTATGTCTATAGAGAAGAAAATCTATTGGTTGGTAGGTATTCCTTGAACATATATTAGAAATATGTTCTAATATTCCACCACTACTGATGGGAACTAAAAGATCAAAAAATATACTTTTCCAAGGGAAAGGCTTGCCAACTCAGGACAGATCAGCTACACCCTCCTCAATATTACCACATTATATCCTTCCTGGGTTTCCATTTCACCATCAAATGAGAACCTCATTCTATCATTTTGGATACACAAAACTTCTAGCCCAATGTAGTCAATCTAGGTGTGGACCAAAGATAACCAATCCATACCAAGAATGACGTCATAAGGCCTCGACACTCCCACTAAGAGGTTCTAATCGAATCTATCACCACCAAGGGTAATAACACATTATCTGAAAATATGCATGATCATTATGGATCCTATCGTAGGTGTCTATAAATGTAAGGGTTGAATCAATAGCACTATCAGAATCTCAAGATTTCTCACAAGACACGTGGTGAAGAAATAATAACTAGAATCCAAATATATAAATATGATAAATAAGGTAGAAATCATCAGATCATAACTTGGATCATCCCTGGTGTCCTTATGTAATGTGGATCAACCACATATAACTACCACAACCCCTATTCCGCATCTTCCGGAGTCTGGTAAAAACCTTATAGGGGTGGTGGTGGAAGTAGATCATAGAATCTGCCACCTCCAGAAGCACTCCCAACACCTATTACATATTAACCATCTGGCGAGTCTGCCTTCTCCATGCTCTAAAACTACCTCAGTGGCCCTTCCACCACCTCCATGTCAGTAGCTCTATGTTTTTGATAGTCTCTAGCAATATGTCCTCTTCCATCGCATGAGTATAGTTGTCTTTCCCTTGGTTGACTGGATCCATAGTGAGTTCTCTAGACCGTAGATCCCCGATATTGGGTCCTCCTATGACGTCCCTCGTTTCGTGATCCATGTGCCTCAAACTATCTCCCTACAACTAAAGTATCTGCACCCGTATTCCTCATGATGACTGCCACTGGATATCTCTACTCAGCCAAAAATCTCTAAAAAACATAAGCTCCCTTGAGCACTCCTGCATAAGTCGAAAATCATATAGTCACGAAACTATCTCGGATGTCCCATCATAGAACTTGATCGAAGGTATGAGATCTGATACTCCGATCCCTGACTATATCCATCACGTTCCTAGAATGTTTGGTGAACATCGATTAATAGTTATCCATAGTCAAATAGCACTAATAGAGCTGAAGAAGCTCCTGGATATGCACTACTCTCAACATAACCAAAGAGTACTCCTCCAAAATGTTTGGCTCGAACTCCATCCATGAAATAGTCTCCACATCGGGATTCTATATGGCCATAGACCACCATCAACCTAATGAACCATATAAAAGAATCACTTCTGAGATCACCATCTGGCCCGCTGGTGTCCTCCCAAGAGGAAAAACTATGCTCACCTCTTCATCCTATTCCTCTTCCACCTATGGGTTTGGCGTGCTTCGGACCATAGGGGTATCCATCTATAAAACTCATGGAGTTCACTAAGACTTCACTCATAGTCACTTGGTATAACATATACCACATACTGCTTCACTGGTGGTAGTATTGTGGGTGCACCATGTAGGTTTGAAATATGAATGTAGATGCTCAATTACAAGAGGGGGTAAATTCTATGTTTATAAAAATTATTTTTTAACATGACAGAAAACTATGTTTAACAAAGATAAACAAGGTTAGTTCACAAGAGCAATTTTAGTTCTACTAAACAAACTTTCTTGTTTCGATAAATATGATTCCATAAATGAAACAAAAGGATTGTTTACAAGGAAATGATTCTACCATAATGCGTATAGAATAGTACTTAATAGTATAAATAAAAGTACAAGAAAGTATAATAATGTTATAATTTATTCGTTTATCAAAATGAAACGAAAATAAATAGAAATCAAAACAACTAACAAGTAAAAAATATTTTGTCCCAAAGAGTATGGTTTCCAATAATCATGGATAAAGGTCCCTTTATTTATACATTAAAGAATGCCTATCAGACCCAAACCCAGGTAAGCCATCAAATTAATGATGGATATATGTCTTTCTAGCCCCGCAAGCCCACAATTTAGAAGGTAATCGGAACTTCTAAATTTCAAAGACGGAAGCCCATGATCAGCATGATCAGAGTCTGCACAATGCATTTCTGAACAAGTTGTTCATACCTGAAAAAGTTTTTTACGACATCCACATGATACACTAATATTTGTAAGAGCCTCTCTCTCTAGAAATCAATTCTTATCATCAGATAACTTCAAAAACCCTTTATAACATTCATTATTTTGCTCATTCAAATAATCTCTTATTTATAGGACCAACATCTCAACGGTAGGATCCACTCTAACTGACACATTTTCCTTAAATTTCATATGGACCTGGACAAATGTGAAACAAACAACTATTATTTTATAACTGATTGAATGACATCGTTTCATGTATGAGAAATGATGTTATGTTTAATATTAATGTTATGTATATGAAAATTATGAATCTAGTAATATTGGAAAGATACATTAAAAAACACAAATATTATCAAGAAAATTGATTATTAAGAAACTGAAAATTGGTGTTCAGAAAAATAATATCACTATTTTTGGGTATCGATATCATAAAATCATTATAAAATTTTTACCAGTATCGATATCCTGAAAAATAGTATCATAACAATGAAAAAATTAAAATAGATTTTTATGTTAAAACAGTAATATAAAATCAGTATCATAGATTCACTGGTATCACTAAATCGGTATGACGTAGGATTAAGTAAAATTATATGTCAAAATATAAAGTAAAATGGTATGATATAATCATAGGTAATTCGTTATGAAAAATATGTAACGTAAAATACAATGAAAAACATAAAACTAAAATGGAACATATGGAAAGAAACGTTTTTTAATTAATAGTGTCTATGACTTTCAAATCATAAAATCATAAGGAATGGAGAAGTCATAAAGAAATCTTATTAACTCAACAATCTAACCTTTTTGGAATGCATAAAAATATTTAATATGAAATAATATATTAACGTTGATAAATAATTAAGGAAAAATTATTTATTCCTTTTAATGAGATTTAGTATGAATACGACTAACTAACCCTTTGGTTGTGTTTCAAAATGTTCATATTCTTGAATATTATCATCTGTTTCTCCTTCTTAATGAAATATCTCTCCTTATATAAACATTTATTCTTAAAAGAAACTCCATCTTACATGGTATTTATTCTTTCTTGCCACACTCCCCCTTAATATATTCTCCCCCTTTGAAGTCTTTGTTAAATTATTTCTGAAATAAATTCTTTCCCATTTGTGATTTTCAAAAAAGATATGCGGAAGAATAGGGTGTACCTATTTGTTTAAGGAAAAATACATGTGAAAACAAACGAAATATAGTCAATAAAATTTTTATTATGGAAATATAGGATATGATGTTTATGTTATAACAATACATTAGAATATATGATATGATTCAACCATCCTTCTTGTACTCCGATAACATTTTCATCATCAAATATTTTACATTCTTTATTTTTATATGATCTGCTTGAATCTTATTAAACAAAATCATCTGATCATGGTTCATCTTTTCTATGGAAAATATCGATTAATCTTAATATTTGATTCTATCATCTTGATTTTTAATGAATTATTCTTGAGAAGCCACCTTTTTCACTAATTTATCTCTTACTTCCTTTTTACTGCTTATTGACCGAGAAACTTAATTTAGTTGAATTACATTCTCAGAGATGGATAATCATCCTCTATTGAACTCAAAATCATATGTATTTAAATATATATTTGTTTAATATATGAAATCAATGAAATGTCTAAGCTCTTCATTTATGGTTTTGGTGTGGTTAATGACTTTCATACAAGTAACCTTCTTAACATTATATATCAGTCAAATGATTTTTGATGTACGCTTGTTGCTTGACCACCATGTCTATTAGCATATTAGTAGATTCCATTTTTGGGTTCAGGGTATCTGGAACCATTTGAATCTGAGCATCTATATTTTCAATAACTGGAATAGTGTTGACCATCATTCTTAAAGAATGTTTCACGAAGTCATGGTCAATGGAGGATTATGACTTGAATTCTAAATAATATTTTCCTTTCTCAGTTCCTCTTGGAGTCATGAAATATTGTTCTCTAACCTTTTAAATGTTGTATGTGGTAATTTTTTATAGGATAAGGCAATCATAAGACACTTTCCATTATCAGGATTTTTAACTATGATTTTTTCATCGGAAACATGGAAATCATTCATATATCCCAGTTCATCTTCTTCCCCTTCAATATCTTATTCTTCAGTTCCCTCTTTTAATTCATTGTCGTAGATTTCCTCCCCTTAATCATCTTTTTGTTCAACCTCTTCTTCCACTTCTTCATCCACATAAACATCAACTTCTTCTTCAATTTCATCTTAAACTTTTCTTCAATCTTGTGTTATTTAGAAACATATTTATAAAATAATATCTGAGGTGTCCATTATACTCTTACACATCCCATAGAATATCATCATTGTCTTTATGAATGACTTGATCTTCCATTTCATGATCATGTTGTGTTATTGTTAAGACTTTATTATCTTTCAAGATTTCTAGAGTGAAAACTAGTTTCTCAAGAATAATTTGAGATCCATGTACTTATTAAAATGTATTCTCTATTTCATTCAGTATAGGCTAAAATACTAGAGATTACAAGGATTTATTATTTAAATTATTCTACATATTTTTCTTTTCTAGAATTTTAGGCGGGTTAATTTTTAATGCCTTAACCTCTACAGGGTTTATGCCAAAAAAATGATCACCTTTTTTTTCTATTATATTCCTTCTCTCTCTATTTTCTAATCGTTGTATCAGAATATGATTTTGGATTCTTTATAGGTGGAGGTGTTAATACCAAATGAGAAGGAACCAATTCTTGTAAACATGGTTCTACATGATTCCTTTTCTTATGTATTGATTTTGATGATTCCAGAACATAAATGTTATTATAAAAAACCATTTATTCAAAAAATTAAGATTCCAATACAAACTCAACCTTTATTCTCTTTAGAATATCATCGTTGAGTAACAAAATATTAAACGGATTAGAGATTAATTGGCAAGGGAAATTCATTTCTTGAAGGCACATTTTGATTATATTAGGGATAGTTTCCAAATATAAAATCATCTGGACCTGATAGTTTCACCTTTTATTGTAAGGATGGTGTGGAATATGCACTTTGTCATGTTGATCTTCCTTACATTGAATGTAAAATCTAATAAAAAGATATCACATATCTTTAATGAGTCATTATTACCTTTCCTTGGAATCATAAAACCGTGAATCCTGATGGCTACTAGCCTGTGATTAGTTGTAAGATAAGTTATCTTCAAATGTTTAATATTCTTATGACCAAGATAATCCAGAGCATTGTCTTTCTATAAAAACATTGTTTCATGGGAAGATTATTAGAGAATAGAATAGCCTCTCCTTTATATGGTATCTTGAGAACATTCACTGCCTTCATGTAAGGAAATGTATAAGATAATTCATAAAATTTTTACATAAATATGTCCTTACTATCCATTTCAAAAAAAATTAACATATTCATAGAATTGTATGACTAGGTCAGGGTATACCAGATCCTGAATTTTATCCTATTCCACACATACACATTCCCATCCATGAGTAATTATTTCCATAGAAATGATGGGGTCATATTTACAAAGAATGTGGGGAAATCCATTCATTCCCTAAAGATCGACCAATTCATATATTCCTTGCTAATTGGAATCTGCTCTGCTGAGGATTTCGAAGACATTCGGTGTGTAATAAAAGAAGAGTCCAAACAAAAACTTTGAAGGCAACAAAGCTTCAGAACAACGAGTTGAGAAGATGGTGTGGCACTTATAAACAAGGAACCCCTTATATAAGAATTCCACTGACCTTTAAACATGCATAAAATAATCAAACAGTTGAAGTTATCTTTATCTGATATGACTGTTGAGGATGATTGTAGAAAATATGAATTCTGGTCTTATGAGGTATTATGAAAAACATCAAATAATGAAAAAAATTAAAATACCAAAAAAAGCATAAGATCAGAAAATGAATATTAAAAAAGTGTACATTATAGGATACTCTAAATAATTTATCATTTTTATGAGGATCCCTTTTGAAGTTTTAATTTCGGTGAATTTCCATTCTGTGAATTTCCATTCTGTGGATTTCCATTTCATGAATTTCCATTCAGTGAATTTCCATTATGTATATTTCCATTCTGTGAATTTCCATTCCTTGAACTTCCATTGTGATAATTTTTATGATATAAAAAAATATAGATTTTATTAGAGAAATATATATTTTATTAAATAATGAAAAAGAAAAATCTTATGTACTCCACCTGAATTAATGAGTTTCTTAATTGTTAGGATATGATTTAAACAATAAGTTGTCATGAATGATTACCTTACAGTGATCACTCTAAGATTCTGTATAGTGTAAAAAAATATATCGAAGGGTAATGGTTTTGTAAAAATATCAGAAAATTGTTATTACATTATAATGAATTGAATAATAATATCTCTTTCATGTGTGTGATCCCTATGAATGTGATGTCTAATATCTATGTGCTTTAAAAAAGAGTGATGTGTTGGGTTTTTACTTTGGTAAATGTAACTTGTGTTACCAAACATTATTTGGGTTTTAGTAAAACTCATGCCTTAGTCTGTGAGTGTGTGTTGCATCCATAACACTTGGTCCCAACAACTACCAGCTACTACATATTCATCTTCAGTAGTAGAAAGTGCTACAATCTGTTGTTTCTTGAAATAACATGAAAATATGTAATATTTTAAGAAATGATCGGTTCTAGATGTACTATTCTTGTCCATTAACCCCCAATGTCTGCATCTGAAAATCATTTATGTTCCAAATCATTTCTAGAAGAATAAAATAATCCCAAATCAAATGTTTAATTTAATTAATGGAAAAGTTTTTTCACAGACATTATGTAACACCTGAGACTTTTATGTTATATAAATCATCAAAGGAATCTTTTTCTACACAACACTTTCTTGGCTTGCTTTACACGCAATCGCGACCTTCCTCGATAGCTTTCGTCGTACGCAATACCGAGTTTCACTAAATAACAATATGCTATTAAAACTAGCCGTTATGAATAGTAATAACTACTTTTTGAAATTTTATAAATTTTATTTTTCAAAATGGACTTCATTTTTGGACTCAGAATATCAAATTTAGCATAAGGTGAAATTTTGGTACTTTTCGGATAACTTTAATATTTTGATGAATAGTGAAAATTACTAAATTTTAATTAAAAACAACTTTTTTAATCAAAACATTTAATAGTGAAAAATTATGAATTTGAGTGGTTTTAAAGTATATTTAGAATATATTTTTACCACTTAATATAATGTTGGTCATTGGACACAATGTTACAATTAAACCGAACATAAACAAGTGTCAATCTTTTGATAGTTATAATCTCTTAAAAACACGCTTTTTGTTTTAACAGCGGGAATTAATTTTAAATTAATTTCGCCACTTCTGTGTTTTGAATTTAGAAAAATGGATTCCATATTTGGAATCAGGATGTTCAAATTGTGTAAATAGGTAACTTTTATTTTTAGACATTTTGAATAATTACTGCGGTAAATATTTTATTTACCATGGTTAAGGGTAAACCCGGTAAATAAGGGTTAAAAAATAATATTATAATAATATTAAATTACCCTAAAACGTGTCTTAACCCTATTGGTTGATACATGGTCGACCATGGGCATCTTTGGGTCGATTTTGGGACCCCATTGATCCACTTGTAAGTGATAATGACACTTTATTTTAATTAAGTTAAAATGAATACAAAAATGACACAAGCATATATCTATTAGAAAAACAATTGTTACATAGGGTTATATATGTTTGATTTTAGATTATAAATATTAATTAGAAAGATAAAACGATTTCCTACATAATGGTATTTTATTTGTAATTTTTAGGCTTTATATAAGTTAATTTATTTATGATACAATGATGATGCAGTAATTATCTTATTAATGAAATATTGACATAATTGATGTTATAAACACCATAATAAATGTAATTTAAGACTTTTTATGAATTCCACTAATTTTCTAGGTTACTATGATATATTAGTGTTGATTTAATCAACTTGGTTCGAACATATAATTCTGTTATGACTTTCACAAAAATCATATATCAAATAGTGTCAAAATTGACACAAAATAGTTTTTAAATCAAATATTATATTATTAATTGTTATTGTATTCCTAAAAATCTATGGTTCGGACAAATGACTTAGATAAGGATATATATTTTAATAATAAACAATTTGGGGTTCGTTTGGCATGTTATAGTAAGTGTATTAACCGTATAGTGAAAGAAAACAAAAAGACATGGTAAAAGTTAAATTATTTAACTTAGAGTTAAATCTAATTGATAAGGTTAAAATAATACCCTAAACTTGTCTAATTCCTATTGGTTGATAGGATTTCGACCCTTCCCCACTTTAGCTTCGAAATAAGACCCTTTGGAACCATTATAAACCGATTTTGACTTTAATATAAAATAATATTTTGAGATATTCCTAAGGTGCCCCTCTCCTCCCTTATAAAAGGGCACCTCCTCCCCCTCCTCCTCACACCAATTTGAGCACTCAAGCTCGGCCAACCACTGCCATTTTTTCCTCTCCACTTCCCTAGAATAATCCTAGAGGTCCTGGTCTTCTCCAAAGACCAATCTTAGTTCCTTAAGTGGAGGATTCAAAGAGGCGTTCCAAAGAAGAGGTAATATCCATTACCGATCTTTTCAATTTCTTTCTTCTTCAACTTATTCTTCTTTAGTTGTTTCATGATGAAGTAATAACATCAGTATTACTTACATACTGATATGTTATTATAAATATGAAACAACCCTAATTCACCTTCTATCCATCCTACGGAAAAATGAAATCACCGCGCGTGCGTACGTACGGAATACCGTCTCCACGCCGTGGTGTAATCTATTTTTCCACCATCACTTTACAAGGATGGGTATAATGGTGTAATGAGTAACTATTTATTATTATTATAAAGTAATATTGATACTGAAATAATATATATATACTCCAATACATTTCCACGATCATAGGAACGATATCATCACTCGTGCGTACGTACGGAATACCGTCTCCACGATGTGATGCGACTCGTTCTACATGATCTTCATTTCATAATGATTATATAAATGAATTGAATGAATAAATATGATATATTTTACACTAATACCATTCTGGATATAAGGTATCTATAACCTTGAAAGAAGAATAAGAATTTATTCGGCAAAACACGCGTAAGAACAAAAGGCAATAAAGACCCGAGTAACAAGTAACAATGAAATATTACTAACAAGAAGCTAATAATATGACCATATATGATATCATATCAATATGTATGATTCTGGAATAAGTCAATAACATTATTGAAACCATTATACAGGATCTTCGGACACATACAAGGCAAATTGGACCTAAGGTAAGGGAAACATCACAATCTCATTTTTATCCGAGATTGTTTATTCGTAAGTATTTACTGGGGTGTATTTTATCATCCACATCCATGTTTCATCAATATGTAATATTACTTCCATCCACCTACAATTGTTTAAATCCATTTTTACCCTTCGGTGAGTTTTTAGTAAAAGAAATGAAAGGAATCTTTTGTCATTTTTCGTACGAGGTACTTTTTGACTTTTCCGACAAAAGTACGAAGAATGTTTTTTTTAACTTATACGGCATGAATGGATTTTTAAAACATTATTTCCAAGATGCTTCCTTTACAAGTTTTCAAGTTTATTTTTAATCTACTTCTTTTATTTTAAAGTTTTATGACATGTTATGAAAAGAAAAATGTTTTCCTCAAGAATGAAGTTCAAGTGTTTTATCAAAATTATTTTCCATCTAAGATAATAAAAGGGTTCTGTTTTTATCCCTATTATTACATGGATTTGATTATGTTTTGATGGAAACATTTTTATGAATTCCTTTATCTTATATGAATTGTTTTATGATGTCATGTTGTTTAAGAATACCATTTTTATTACATGGGTTATGCGATGATGTATGATTTATGATTATGTGGCACACATAAGAAAGGATTCATTATAAGATGGGTGGGACCTATATCTCCCTCCAATGCATTGGGTAAAGATTTTATATCTCATGAGATAGACATGGCTGGAACGGAAGGTTATTTCGGTTCAGTGATACAGGACTGAAACGAGGAGTGAACTCGGTTCAGAAAGGGACTTTGTCCACTAAGATAGTCTTGGCAATGAGTCATGACTAACAAGAAATGATTTTCCATGATTATGTGTGCATGCCACAAAGTTTCTAGTTTTATGTTATGATTATGGGGATCTCATTTTCACTTCTATGATTTATTCCATGTTAAGATATTATGATCTCTTTTGCAGGTTTTGATTTTCAAAAAGATATGATATGATTTTTATTTCCTTTATTTGCCCTTGCTGAGCATTTTAGCTCACCCTTTTATGTTTTCTTTTCCCCAGGTTAGGAAGATGGATATTAAGTAGAATATGCTAAAAGGGACCCTAGATATGATGAAATAAATGGGAGACACTGTAGAAGATTTATGAACCAGTTGTTTATGTTTCCCAGTTTCTAAAGACACTATACCTATACGGTCCTTTGTGGTTTTGTCATATGTTGTAATAAGTGTGCTTCAATTTTGAAGTATTAACAATGTATGTAAAGTATGGGTCGTTATAGTTGGTATCAGAGGAAAGGTATAGTCAACCTTTGGAAACTAGGATGTGAAAGCCTTAGTAAGAACCCTAAGGATAAGTTTAAGCATAGAACACAATCTTAGTGTTTTAGAAATGTCCTTGAATAACCTAGGATAAGACCTTAAGCATGAAAATTTTATTCTTGAATTATGTGGTTTTCCTATTACAATTAGTGTTGCTCACACTATTCTTATTGGTTTTAGTCAATGGATGGAACCCGAAGGAACCGTGTTAATGCGGAATGCGATGGGCAATGAAATGATTGTCCCCCTGAGCAACCAAACGATATGGGAGCTGGAATGCAAAATCTTGTAGCCATGCTCACACAACTTTCTCAAGCTATGAATCATGCAGGACTTCCAAACGAGCAAAGGAAGGAGCAACATTCTGTTGAATCCTTCATGAGGCAGCGTCCACCTTCTTTCAGTGGGTCTACTGATCCATTAGTTGCTGAACAATGGATTAGTACAACTGAAAAGATATTTTCAGTTCTTCAATGTTATGAACATGATAAAGTCATCCTAGCAGTGTATCGTTTGGAAGGAGATGCTGATCAATGGTGGAATCTTATTAAGAATACGAGGTAAAGGGATGAAATTGAGTCTATGGAATGGGACGAGTTCAAGAACTTATTTTTCAATAAGTACTTCCCTCGTATTCTCCGAACAAAGATGGAGAAAGAGTTCCTTGAACTGAAGCAAAGGGATGATGAATCTGTTAGTACCTATGAAGCAAATTTTACAAGACTTGCAAGGTACGCTTCTGGTATTATTATCCAACCTGAGAGTAAGATCGATTGATTCTTTAGCGGCTTAAAACCAAGTCTTCGAAGGGCGTTAGCCATAAGGGACTTCAATAGCTACGAGGAAATCGTTCGATGTGCTCTCAAAGTCGAGATGGAGATTGGAGTAACCCATCAGTCACATGGGTTTGATAAGAAGAGGAAGATGGAATTCGAAGGAAACTCTAAAGAGCACACTGAAAAGAAGATGAACTTTCCCTTATGCTCAAAGTGTGGAAAGAAACATGGAGGGAGTTGTCTTAAAGGGACAAGTAAATGTTTTAAATGTGGAAAGGAAGGTCATCGGGCATTTGAATGCCGTGATAATGGGAAGAAGATGTCTAATGATGCAAACAAAGGAAGGGATACACAGAATGAACCTAATACACTTCAATGTTTCAAGTGCAAGGAGATGGGGCATTATGCCAATCAATTCCCAAATCCAAGGGTTGATGATGATGGTCGACGTCAACAAAATCTTAAGGCTAAAGACAAAGGAAAGTCACATGCAATTTCTATCAGTGATGTGGAGTACGATAACGAAGTGGTGAAAGGTACACATACCATCCACTCTAAAGTAGCAAATGTTTTATTTGATTCTGGATCCACCCACTCTTTTATTTCTGAAGAATTTTCTAAGGGTATCATCGTATTACCTCAACAATTAGATGTTGAGTTAGCGGTGACAACACCTAATGGCACATCAATCGCATCAAAAGTTTATAATTCTTCTCCGATCAAAGTTTGTGGAAAAGTGCTTCCTGCAAATCTTGTGATCCTTCCTTTAGTGGAATTTGATGTGATTATTGGCATGGATTGGCTTTCTCTACATGGAGCTCATATCAATTTCCAAAGAAGGGAAGTCACATTTCATATTCCAGATTAATCTACGATCGTCTATCAATGCAAGGATGAACATAACCTTCCAGTGGAAATTCCTTCCATCTTATGGGTCATGATTCCACTAAATGAAGGTTATTTATCTCAAATGGTTGGAGAGAAACTTACGATTAAGAATATGCCCATTGTACGAGAGTTTGATGATGTCTTTCCAGAGGAATTACCAGGTCTTCCACCAAATCGTGAAGTTGAGTTTTCAATAGAACTCATACCGGGTGCTTTGCCTATTTCAAAGACACCTTATAGAATGGCCCCAATTGAGTTGCAGGAATTGAAGAAGCAACTCCAAGAGAATCTTGATAAGGGATTCATACGCCCTAGTGCGTCACCTTGGGGAGCACCTGTTCTATTTGTTAAGAAGAAAGATGGATCAATGAGACTCTGCATTGATTATCGAGAACTTAACAAGATCACTATCAAGAACAAATATCCTCTCCCACGCATTGATGACTTGTTTGACCAACTACGCGGAGCTCAATACTTTTCCAAGATTGATCTTCGTTCAGGGTATCATCAATTAAGGGTCAAAAGGGAGGATATACCAAATACGGCTTTCCGTACAAGGTATGGACACTATGAATTTATAGTGATGCCATTTGGTCTTACTAATGCCCCTGCTATCTTCATGGATCAAATGAATAGAGTCTTTAGAGACTATCTTGATCAATTTGTGGTAGTCTTTATAGACGATATTCTTGTCTATTCAAAGAGAAATGAAGAACATGAAGATCACTTGAGAATTATATAAAAGACCCTGAGAAAGGAGAAGCTTTATGCCAAATTTACCAAGTGTGAATTTTGGCTTCAAAAAGTTGCATTTTTGGGTCATATAATCTCAAAAGAGGGGATATCTGTGGATCCAGCAAAAACAGAGGTTATCGAAAGATGGTCGAGACCAACCACAGTAACTGAGATCCGATGTTTTCTTGGTTTGGCGGGATATTATCGACGTTTTGTAAAAGATTTTTCACGATTATCTAATCCACTCACCAAGTTGACTCGGAAAGGAGTTAAGTTTGTCTGGACAGAGGAATGTGAAGAGAATTTCAAGGAGTTGAAAAGAAGGTTATCCAGTGCACCTGTGCTCACACTGCCTTGTAGTGGAGAAAGGTTTGTGATCTACAGTGATGCATCCAAGAAGGGATTGGGGTGTCTTCTTATGCAAAATGATATGGTGATAGATTATGCCTCACGACAGTTGAAAATCCATGATCAAAATTACCCAACACATGATTTGGAGTTGGCTGCGGTAATCATTGCATTAAAGATTTGGAGGCATTACCTTTATGGTGAAAGGTGTGATATTTATACTGATCATAAAAGTTTAAAGTATATTTTCACACAAAAGGAGTTGAATATGCGTCAAAGACGATGGTTGGAGCTGATTAAGGATTATGACTGCTCAATCCATTACCACCCTGGGAAAGCAAACAAGGTGGCAGATGCATTAAGTCGACAAGACCATGCTAGTTTATCCATGATGAGGATCACAAAAGATCCAATATTTATGGATTTACAAAGGATGGATATTGGAATTATAATGGAAGGGGAAAAATCTTATCTTTCTCAAATGAATGTTCAACCATCTATACATGTGAAGATTAAAGATGCACAGAAAGAAGATGTCGAGTTACAAAAGAAGGTGAGAAATGTTCCTGAATTCAACCTTGAATGTGATGGGATAATAAAGTTCAGGAATCGGGTTTGTGTTCCTTCCATCCCCGAATTAAAGAAGGAGCTGCTGGATGAGGCTCATAGTTCTTCATTCTCTATTCATCCTGGAAGCACGAAGATGTATAGGGACCTGAAAGAGTACTTCTGGTGGGATGGCATGAAACGAGATGTTGCTGAATATGTCTCTCGATGCTTGGTTTGTCAACAAGTTAAAACTGAGAGACAGAAGTCTAAGGGGATGTTACAACCATTACCCATACCCGAATGGAAATGGGAAAACATCACTATGGACTTTGTCACAGGACTTCCTAAAACATCCAAAGGCAATAATGCTATCTAGGTCATAGTTGATCGTCTAACAAAGCCTGCACACTTCATTCCTATTAGAGAGGATTTCTCTCTAGATCAGCTTGCCAGGATATATGTAAAGGAAGTGGTAAGATTTCATGGAGTACCACTTTCTATTATATCTGATCGGGATCCGAGATTTACCTCGTAGTTCTGGCGAAGTCTTCTGCATACTCTGGATACAGAGTTGAGTTTCAGCACTGCTTATCATCCCCAGACAGACGGTCAGTCTGAGAGAACAATTCAAACCCTAGAAGATATGTTGAGAGCTTGCTCTATGGATTTCAAAGGAGGTTGGGATCAACACCTACCTTTGGTGGAATTTTCTTATAATAATAGCTTTCACTCCAGTATTCAGATGGCTCCTTATGAAGCTCTCTATGGAAAGAAATGCAGGACTCCAACTTGCTGGGATGAAGTTGGGGAAAGAAAGCTATTAGGACCTGATCTCGTTGATGAAATGGCAGAAAAGGTCAGATCTATTCAACAACACATAAGAGCAGCTCAGAGTCGACAGAAAAGTTATGCCGACAACCGAAGAAAAGACCTAGAGTTTGAAGTGGGTGATAAAGTGTTCTTACGAATATCTCCCTGGAAGAGGGTTATGAGATTTGGAAAGAAGGGGAAGTTGAGCCCTAGATATATCGGTCCTTTCGAAATACTGGATCATGTTGGGAAGGTAGCTTACCGATTGGCGCTTCCACCGAATCTCTTTCAAGTTCACGATGTGTTCCATGTATCTCTCCTGAGAAAGTACATACCTGATCCTTCACATGTACTCAGCTCAGAAGTTGTACCGCTGGAGCAAGATCTTTCTTATGAAGAACAGCCGATAGAGATTCTGGATCGTAGCGAAAAAGTTCGACGAAACAAGACCACTCGATTGGTGAAAGTTTTATGGAGGAACCACCAACTTGAAGAAGCTACTTGGGAGCTTGAGGATATGATGAGGGAGAAGTATCCTCATCTGTTTGTTACAAAGTGACGAATTTCGAGGGCGAAATTCTTTTTAATGGGGGAAGAATGTAACACCCGAGACTTTTATGTTATATAAATCATCAAAGGAATCTTTTTCTACACAACACTTGCTTGGCTTTCTTTACACGCAATCGCGACCTTCCTCGATAGCTTTCGTCGTACGCAATACCGAGTTTCACTAAATAACAATATGCTATTAAAACTAGCCGTTATGAATAGTAATAACCACTTTTTTAAATTTTATAAATTTTATTTTTCAAAATGGACTTCATTTTTGGATTCAGAATATCAAATTTAGCCTAAGGTGAAATTTTGGTACTTTTCGGATAACTTTAATATTTTGATGAATAGTGAAAATTACTAAATTTTAATTAAAAACAACTTTTTTAATCAAAACATTTAATAGTGATAAATTATGAATTTGAGTGGTTTTAAAGTATATTTAGAATATATTTTTACCACTTAATATAATGTTGGTCATTGGAAACAATGTTACAATTAAACCGAACATAAACAAGTGTCAATCTTTTGATAGTTATTATCTCTTAAAAACACGCTTTTTGTTTTGACAGCGGGAATTAATTTTAAATTAATTTCTGCCACTTCTGTGTTTTGAATTTAGAAAAATGGATTCCATATTTGGAATCAGGATGTTCAAATTTTGTAAATAGGTAACTATTATTTTTAGACATTTTGAATAATTACTGCGGTAAATATTTTATTTACCATGGTTAAGGGTAAATCCGGTAAATAAGGGTTAAAAAATAATATTATAATAATATTAAATTACCCTAAAACGTGTCTTAACCCTATTGGTTGATACATGGTCGACCATGGGCATCTTTGGGTCGATTTTGGGACCCCATTGATCCACTTGTAAGTGATAATGACACTTTATTTTAATTAAGTTAAAATAAATACAAAAATGACACAAGCATATATCTATTAGAAAAACAATTGTTACATAGGGTTATATATGTCGGATTTTAGATTATAAATATTCATTAGAAAGATAAAACGATTTCCTACATAATGGTATTTTATTTGTAATTTTTAGACTTTATATAATTTAATTTATTTATGATACAATGATGATGCAGTAATTATCTTATTAATGAAATATTGACATAATTGATGTTATAAACACCAAAATAAATGTAATTTAAGACTTTTTATGAATTAAACTAATTTTCTAGGTTATTATGATATATTAGTGTTGATTTAATCAACTTGGTTCGAACATATAATTCTGTTATGACTTTCACAAAAATCATATATCAAATAGTGTCAAAATTGACACAAAATAGTTTTTAAATCAAATATTATATTATTAATTGTTATTGTATTCCTAAAAATCTAAGGTTCGGCCAAATGACTTAGATAAGGATATATATTTTAATAATAAACAATTTGGGGTTCGTTTGGCATGTTATAGTAAGTGTATTAACCATATAGTGAAAGAAAACAACAAGACATGGTAAAAGTTAAATTATTTAACTTAGAGTTAAATCTAATTGATAAGGTTAAAATAATACCCTAAACTTGTCTAATTCCTATTGGTTGATAGGATTTCGACCATTCCCCACTTTATCTTCGAAATAAGACCCTTTGGAACCATTATAAACCGATTTTGACTTTAATATAAAATAATATTTTGAGATATTCCTAAGGTGCCCCTCTCCTCCCTTATAAAAGGGCACCTCCTCCCCCTCCTCCTCACACCAATTTGAGCACTCAAGCTCGGCCAACCCCTGCCATTTTCTCCTCTCCACTTCCCTAGAATAATCCTAGAGGTACTGGTCTTTTCCAAATACCAATCTTAGTTCCTTAAGTGGAGGATTCAAAGAGGCGTTCCAAAGAAGAGGTAATATCCATTACCGATCTTTTCAATTTCTTTCTTCTTCAACTTATTCTTCTTTAGTTGTTTCATGATGAAGTAATAACATAAGTATTACATAAATACTGATATGTTATTATAAATATGAAACAACCCTAATTCACCTTCTATCCATCCTACGGAAAAATGAAATCACCGCGCGTGCGTACGTACGGAATACCGTCGCCACGCCGTGGTGTAATCTATTTTTCCACCATCACTTTACAAGGATGGGTATAATGGTGTAATGAGTAACTATTTATGATTATTATAAAGTAATATTGATACTGAAATAATATATATATACTCCAATACATTTCCACGATCATAGGAACGATATCATCACTCGTGCGTACGTACGGAATATCGTCTCCACGATGTGATGCGACTCGTTCTACATGATCTTCATTTCATAATGATTATATAAATGAATTGAATGAATAAATATGATATATGTTACACTAATACCATTCTGGATATAAGGTATCTATAACCTTGAAAGAAGAATAAGAATTTATTCGGCAAAACAGGCGTAAGAACAAAAGGCAATAAAGACCCGAGTAACAAGTAACAATGAAATATTACTAACAAGAAGCTAAGAATATGACCATATATGATATCATATCAATATGTATGATTCTGGAATAAGTCAATAACATTATTTAAACCATTATACAGGAGCTTCGGACACATACAAGGCAAATTGGACCTAAGGTAAGGGAAACATCACAACCTCATTTTTATCCGAGATTGTTTATTCGTAAGTATTTACTGGGGTGTATTTTATCATCCACATCCATGTTTCATCAATATGTAATATTACATCCATCCACCTACAATTGTTTAAATCCATTTTTACCCTTCGGTGAGTTTTTAGTAAAAGAAATGAAAGGAATCTTTTGTCGTTTTTCGTACGAGGTACTTTTTGACTTTTCCGACAAAAGTACGAAGAATGTTTTTTTTATCTTATACGGCATGAATGGATTTTTAAAACATTATTTCCAAGAAGCTTCCTTTACAAGTTTTCAAGTTTATTTTTAATCAACATCTTTTATTTTAAAGTTTTATGACATGTTATGAAAGGAAAAATGTTTTCCTCAAGAATGAAGTTCAAGTGTTTTATCAAAATTATTTTCCATCTAAGATAATAAAAGGGTTCTGTTTTTATCCCTATTATTACATGGATTTGATTATGTTTTGATGGAAACATTTTTATGAATTCCATTATCTTATATGAATTGTTTTATGATGTCATGTTGTTTAAGAATCCCATTTTTATTACATGGGTTATGCGATGATGTATGATTTATGATTATGTGGCACACATAAGAAAGGATTCATTATAAGATGGGTGGGACCTATATCTCCCTCCAAGGCATTGGGTAAAGATTTTATATCTCATGAGATAGACATGGCTGGAACGGAAGGTTATTTCGGTTCAGTGATACAGGACTGAAACGAGGAGTGAACTCAGTTCAGAAAGGGACTTTGTCCACTAAGATAGTCTTGGCAATGAGTTATGACTAACAAGAAATGATTTTCCATGATTATGTGTGCATGACACAAAGAGTCAAGTTTTATGTTATGATTATGGGGATCTCATTTTCACTTCTATGATTTATTCCATGTTAAGATATTATGATCTCTTTTGCAGGTTTTGATTTTCAAAAAGATATGATATGATTTTTATTTCCTTTATTTGCCCTTGCTGAGCATTTGAGCTCACCCTTTTATGTTTTCTTTTCCCCAGGTCAGGAAGATGGATATTAAGTAGAATATTCTAAAAGGGACCCTAGATATGATGAAATAAATGGGAGACACTGTAGAAGATTTATGAACCAGTTGTTTATGTTTCCAAGTTTCTAAAGACACTATACCTATACGGTCCTTTGTGGTTTTGTCATATGTTGTAATAAGTGTGCTTCAATTTTGAAGTATTAACAATGTATGTAAAGTATGGTTCGTTATACATTAAATGTGATTGTTTAGGATTTTTTGGTATCTTTCACATAACCACACCAAATAAATTAAGTCATGTCGACTAGGAATTTAGTAATGTAATCTTTTTATCATTCCTCTATATGATTTTTGATCCATAGGTTTCCATATTTCATAAATATCAAGAGTGTTCAATGTTCTGATATGAATAATTATACTCTTATTTTTTTCATACCCAAACTTCTTATGATGATGTAACACCCCGATCTTCCACGATACGCATCTCTTTCAATAATTCAATAGCTTACATTGTACACAAGTTTGAGATTTAACACACCGCGACCAATCAAAATAGCCATTATGAATAGTAATACCCACTTTTTGAAATTATAAATATTTTATAATACAAAATTTACTTCATTTTTGGATTCAGAATATCGAAATTAGCCTATGTTGAATTTTTGGTATTTTTCTGAGAACTTCCAATTTTTTATGAATAGTTTAAAATACATAAAAATGACTTTTTTAATCAAAATAATTTATAGTGATAAATTATAATATTGAGTGGTTTTAATGTATAATTAGAATATATATTTTTACAATTTTATCCAATGGTGGGCATTAGAATTAATTTGACTTTGAAATTGGACATAAACAATTGTCAATCTTTTGATATATATTGTTTCTTAAAAACATGATATTTGTTGTGACAACGGGAATTAATTATAAAATTCATTAATACAACTTATATGTTTGGAATTTTTTAAAATAGACATCATTTTTTAATTAGAAAGATCAATTATATCTTAGGGTGAAATTTTTTCATTGTTCTGAAAAACTTCAATTTTTGATGAATAGTGAAACCACTAAGAGGTAGTTAAAAAACTGATTTTTCGTTTAGAGGAAACATTACCACTTCTATGATTTGATTTTCAAAAAATCTGACATTCATGGTTGTCATTAGGAATTAAAATGTGGTTCAATGGGATTAAAATAATTTTTTGGTGAATAATAACTTTTATGTTTAATTAATTGCAATTAAAGGTAATTATCAAAATTTAAGGTACAAATGATATTATAAAAATATGAAAATACCATTAAAATTTTCCTACCCTTATTGGATGAGTCATGGAAGACCAAGAAAATTCATGGCTCAACTTGGGGACCCCATGGAGCCACATGGGTAAGAAAATGACATTAATAACGTTTTATTTAATGTAAAAATAAAATTGTCACGAACATGTATTGTTTTACTAAAACAATTATTAAATGGGGTTATATAAGTTAAATTTTTAACTATAAATATTAATTGAAAAGATAAAAATATTTCCTACATCATTATATTTTTTTATAATTTTTAGAAATAAAATAAATTAAATTTTTTATGACAAAATGATGATGCATCAATTACCTCATTAATTAACGATTTAAATAAAATGAAAGGATAATATAAAATATAAGACTTAAACATGTCAAAAACCTATAAGATGAGTATATTTAGAACCCTTATCACCTTACACTCCAAATATATAAGTTTTGGACCTTTAAAATCCAAAAATCATTTTATAATAAAGTAACATTTCATGACTTTCCAAGAGTGCCCCTCCTCTCCTCTTATAAAAGGCCCCCACCACTACCACCTTATTCACAACTTAAAAGACATTTGGCTCGGCCAACCTCTGCCCAAATACTCTCTCAACTTCCCTCTATTACTCTTATAAGCCTCACTTTGGGCAGAATTCTTCCCAAGGAATCCTTTGGCTAAAATCAAAAAACAGTTACCCGATTTTAAGGTAATGTCTTCTCTTATGTTATTTTGTTTTATTTTTCTTCTCCAACCCCATAAAATCTTATTATTACTTTCTTTTGTAACAAAAACAGTATCTTAAATATACTAGGATGTTTATATGAGAAGTATTTGATTTACACTTAAACACACC
Organism: Viscum album; assembly: GCA_963277665.1. NCBI lineage: Eukaryota > Viridiplantae > Streptophyta > Magnoliopsida > Santalales > Viscaceae > Viscum > Viscum album. Next base: position 35,227,148 of record OY728159.1, read on the forward strand.
TTCGTCTAATTGTTAAAGAACATACAGTTTCTGTGGTAGTCGAATTTGTGCCTCATGAAACGATGATTGTTCAATCTTAATTTAACACCTCTCATGGTGGCCATTATGATGACACTATTTTTATATATGATATATATTATGTTTTTGTTTTCCGTATGATTCTGTATTATTCATTTATGGAATACCTTTATGATTTCCATTATGGGTAAACACGATAATTTCATTTTAGGAAGTGCGGACAACCGCCCCCTCAAAGTGATTTGAATCATTAATGCCATTTGTGGGATGTATAAAGGACAGAGTAAATGGTATTATAAATTATATTATACTGGAATTATATTATACCTATATATAATTATAATTTCATTCCATTAAATATGGAATAGAAATGAAATTAGCGTTCATGCGTACGTACGGCTTACCGTCTCCATGAACGGTGCATTTCATTTCATACCTCTAAATGTTATGTAATATTATAAAGGAAATTAAATACAGGATATATATGATATATATGATATCTAAATCAGGAATATAATTCTGGAGATAATGGATATTTTACCACATTAAAAACTTGTAATTATAAGAAGTTTATTTTTGACTCAAGTACCAAAGATCGACAAAATGACCGTTATTAACATAAAAAATTACATAATTTTAATACCATGGTAATAAGTGATATAAAAGGAATAATAAACTTCAAAAAAGTTCTTAAGCTATTATAAATTAACTCTAGTTTATTATTTATGAGGTTAAAGAATGGTCGGGTCATGTCGGAAACGAGGTAAGGGAACTTCTTAACCCAATTTCTATTCTTTGGGTTAATCTCCTACTTTAAAAATATGTCATGATATTATTATTTCTTATCTTGTATTTGTACATTCTTTATGTGTACTTATAGTGAATACACATAATAGATCTATTTTATTTTAAAAATGATCTCTTTAAAAGGAACATATAAACCCAATTTCTATTCATTGGGTTAATCTCCTACTTTCAAATTATGTCATGATATTATTATGTCATATCATGTATTTGTACTTTCTTTATGTGTAATTATAATGAATACACATAATAGATCTATTTTATTAAAAAAATTATCTTTGTTCGGGAACTTCGTAACCCAATTTCTTTTCGTTGGGTTAATCTTCTACTTTCAAATTATTTCATGATATTATTATGTCATATCTTGTATTTGTACTTTCTTTATGTGTACATATAGTGAATACACATAATAGATCTATTTTATTTAAAAAATGTTCGTTGTATGGGAACTTCTTAACCCAATTTCTATTCTTTGGGTTAATCTCCAACTTTTAAATTATTTCATGATATTATTATGTCCTATCTTGTATTTGTACTTTATTTATGTGTTCTTATAGTGAATACACATAATAAGTATATTTTATTTAAAAAATGATCTTTTTAAGGGACTTCGTCTCAATCTCCTTTCATTGAGGTGTAGTTTGTTTTATACAAAACTTTCCTTTATACGATGTATAAAACCCTTAGACTTTTACTTTTATTCAAAAGGAATATTTTTATACGAATCATTTTTACTAAACGAAAAAAGGAATATTTTGTCTTATGTATGCGGTGACAATGACTTCTCTGCCATCGTGACCATTATTTGAGTTTCGGCTTCCTTTACAACCCAAAACTTCTTTAAATGAAAAATAAATACCAAGTTTTAATTTTCTTTTATTTTGGTATTGAAAATTGTTTTGATAATGTTTTTATTATATCAATGTGTTGTATTGATATCTTGTGATTGAAATGTGGAAATGTTATGTTTTCTTTATGCATGTTATATGTTATAAGATTATGTTATGGTTTATGATATGTTTAAACCTGTTAATATGAAGAATGTATTGGACTTAATAAGTGACGGGTGGAGCCCGCTATAGATCCTCGATGCATAAGCAGGTCTCATGAGACAAACTAGTGTCTTGACACGAGGCCTTGACAAAATCTTATTTGTTGTCATGGCACGAGGCCTTGGCTATGTGGTTATGATTGTCTGGCATTATGCATTCCATCATTATGAAATTGGTTATTGATATTGCATGTGATTATTCGACCAGTATAATATCCATGTTAATAAGTAAATGGAATTAAGTAATTTTACTTTTTCCATATTATTCTCATGTTCATGTTTAAAAGGCTTTTGTTTTAGTTATACATTATCTTAAATGTTAGTGTTTATTCATGAAAGCTTCCTCTATATTGTTATCTTTACTGAGCATCTGAGCTCACCCCTTTCAATGTTTTAATTTTTCTAGTATGTGAAGAAGTATTTTAGGAATGAAATGCAGGGATAGTCTGAAGGGGATGTGAGTGTGGAAAATGGAGACTATGTTATTGTATTTTTTCACTTTATGATGTAATGTAACATTTATGAACGTATCTAATGTTTCCAAGGCTACTAAACTAATCGGTCTTTCGAGACTTTATCTTTTATGATCATGCCAATGTTACACAATAATCAACCGACTCTGGGTAACTAGGGTCAGGGCATTACAGTTGGTATGAGAGGCAGTTTAGTACTAATCGTGGAAGCTAGATTTAGATAAAATCTGATTAGAGCACATATCCCAAAGATATTCTTTGAGTATTAGTATAGAATAACTTCCTAGAATTTTGTTATTATAGAGATTTTGTGTGTTTTCTGAGAAATACATCCCTGTTTGGATACGAGAAGGTAGAGGTGGCTTTGGAACAGATGTACCTAGGGGTAAAACATGAAAACACCACTTTGAGCTAGAATCGAACGGGAACCGGTGCACGACAACGGGCCTTGCTTCACTCTTGGTTACGACACTCCCAAGGGATATGCTTATGATAATTCTCATTTTTTTACAAACCATTATGAAGGGTTTATGAGTATATACTTCATCAATGAAATCATTTTTTATGATTATGGATTATATCCATAAACCATTAAATTTACATTAAGTATTTTAAAAGTTTGTAATTATTCATTGCAATTTATAAACTAACCTATTTTATTCCATTGTATAGAAATGGAGCCCAATAGAAGGAATGTGAACTCCATCAATATGTATGATCCAAAGAGTAAGAAGGATCATATCATTCACGGTATTAAGCCAAAATTTAGAAGGGAAATATTCTCCCATGTGTTCTCAACATATGAAGAAATAGTATCATGTGTTAGTAAGATATGTAAATAATTCTCTGAGTCTTATGGCTTTAAATGGATGAAAGAGAAGAAAAGGATGGAAAAGAGAATGATGGATAAAGGGATGAGGGAAAAAAAGAATTTTCCAATATGTGATAACTGTGGGAAGAAACACCTTGGAACTTGCCTAAAGGGAATGGGAGTTTGTTATAAGTGTGGAGAAAAAGGACACCAAGTGCGTGACTGTAAGGGTAAGAAAAATGTTTCAAATGTACAATGCTTCATCTGAAAAAGTGGGGAACCTATGCAAACCAATGTCCAAATCATCAGATTATGCCCCAAATGATGTTATTGGATAATATTCAAGTTATGGTACTACCACAGATGAGGAGGAATGATTAGAGTTCTTATGTTTTTGTTAAAGAATGTTGTCATTTGAGTGTTGTATCAATGATGTACTGGTTATAATAATTATGTAGTATATAAGGATTGTACTGCGTACTATTTCATCAAGGAAATGAGATTGTGTGGAACCAAGAAAAGTGACTCCATAGCAGGTTAAGTTTTCGGAAAATATATGGTTGAGAGAAAGATAAACCATAATATGGTTCTGATACTGAGATAGTGATTTTGGAATAATACATGATTGATTTGGATAAAATATATTGGATATTCTTAACTTTCTTAAAACTGACTAATGATTTGTATACATTTTTGGATAGAAGGAGTATATCTATTATTCTATAAGAAATAAGGGATCATGAATTTAATCAATAAGGTTTTATGTTAATTCAGGAAGTTTCAGTGTTTTAAAAGAATACATGATAAAGGTGTTCACATGTTGTTACACAGAAAAAATGATCTTCATTATGTTTACCTTACTTATAAAATTGGGACTGTGAGTTGGATAGAAGTATTTTGGATAGCTATAAAGTTTGGAAGGGATTAAGTTGAACCTTGGATAGTATTGTTTAAGGTTAAAACAGTTCTGAAAATTATTTTTGGAATATTATAACACTATAGTTTTCGGAAAAGTACAACCTGTAGGTCGGAGGATAACCTGTCGCGTCGGACAAATCTGTAGGAATCGAACCCACAACCATAGTGCGATAGGCCTTTATTACCAACCACTATCCTATAGGAAGTCCCTCGTTATTACCAAATAGTTTTCCTAATCTAAATAGTATGTGTTAATATTTTGAACCTTGTTATATTAAGATAAATATATTATTTTTGAGTTCTATTATCTTTTTGAGTGAATGATGAATTTGTGGTAGAATATAGTTGAAGGTTGAAACTCTACATGTCAAGCACATATATATATATATACACCTATCTCTTATTTTATGAATAAATTAATTCTTAAACTTTAGGAAAGGGATATTAAAACAAAAAATGTGTTATCCTAATACCTTATGTTTTGTTGAACTGGTGATATTTTAATTCAACATAGATTGAAGGCTTTGAGGACCTCAATTTTACACTTGTTTGTGATTGATGACATCAATCAGTCCCTACAAATATTTACATTTTCCCTCCAATTATATGTCTCTAATTTCCACCAATGTTCTCCTAATCGATATCATTATTTGGTGGTGACTTTTTTATTTCCCTTTCCCTCTTATTAAGGCTAAATTTTATTAACCTTATTTTCGATGTGGGTTTTCCACAAAGGTATTTTTTATTTTCAACATTTTATTTTCAATGAAAAATTTCTAATTGTGAGGAAGCAATTTCTTGAAGGAGGGGAGAATGTAACACCCCGAGCTTCCACGATACGCTTCTCTTTTAATAATGCAATAGCTTGCATTGTACACATGTTCGAGATTCTAACACACCGCGACCAATCAAAATAGCCATTATGAATAGTAATACCCACTTTTTGAAATTATATATATTTTATATTTCAAAATGGACTTAATTTTTGGATTCAGAATATCGAAATTAGCCTATGTTGAATTTTTGGTAATTTTCTGAGAACTTCCAATTTTTTATGATTAGAGAAAAATACTTAAAAACCAATTTTTTAATAAAAATAATTTATAGTGATAAATTATACTATCTATTGGTTTTAAAGTATATTTAGAATATATTTTTACAATTTTATCCAACGGTGGTCATTAGAATTAATTTTACTTTGAAATTGGACATAAACAATTGTCAGTCATTTGATATATATTGTTTCTTAAAAACACGCTATTTGTTGTGACAACGAGAATTAATTATAAAATTAATTAATGCAACTTATATGTTTGTAATTTTTTAAAATAGACATAATTTTTGAATTCAGAATATCAATTATAGCTTAGGGTGAAATTTTGGCATTGTTCTGAAAAACTTCAATTTTGATGAATAGTGAAACCACTAAGTGGTAGTTAAAAAACGATTTTTTTGTTTAAATGAAACATTACCATTTCTTTGATTTGATTTTAAAAAATATGTCATACATGGTTGTCATTAGGAAGTAAAATGTGGTTCAATGGGATTAAAATAATATCTTGGTGAATAGTAACTTTTAAGTTTAATTAATCACGATTAAAGGTAATTAGTGAAATTTAAGGTAATAATGATATTATAAAAATATTATAATACCCTTAAACTTGCCCTAGACTTATTGGATGAGTCATGGAAGACCAAGAAAATCGATGGGTAAACTGGGGGACCCCATGGATCCACTTGGTTAAGAAAATGACATTAATAACATTTTATTTTAAGTAAAAATAAAATTGTCACAAACATCTGTTGTTTTACTAAAACAATTATTACATGGGGTTATATAAGTTAACATTTTAACTATAAATATTCATTGTAAATATAAAAATATTTCCTATATCATGATATTATTATTATTATTTTTAGACGTTAAATAAATTAATTTGTTTATGACACCATGATGATGCAACGATTATCTCTTTAATTAACGATTTAAATAAAATGAAAAGATAATGTAAACTCTAAGACATAAACTTGTCAAAAACCTATTGGATGTGTATATTTAGAACCCTTATCACCTTATCCTCGAAATATATAAGTATGGGACCTTTAAAATCCGTAACTCATTATATAATAAAGTAACATTTCATGACTTTCCAAGAGTGCCCCTCCTCTCCTCTTATAAAAGGCCCCCACCACTACCACCTTATTCACAACTTCCAAGCCATTTGTCTCGTCCAACCTCTGGCCAAATACTCTCTAAACTTCCCTCTATTACACTTATAAGCCTCACTTTGGGTGAAATTCTTCCCAAGGAAGCCTTTGGCTCAAATCAAAAAAGAGTTACCCGATTTTAAGGTAATGTCTTTTCTTATGTTATTTTGTTTTATTTTACTTCTCCAAACCCTTAAACTCTTTTTATTCCTTTATTTTGTAACAAAACCAGTATCTTCAATATAATAGGATGTTTTTATGATAAGTATTTTATTTACAATTACACACACCATCGTCTGATGGTTAAATAATATACTATTTCTATGGTTGGTGAATTTCTGCCTCACGAAACGATGATTGGTCAATTTTATTTTATCACCTCTCATGTTGGCCATTATTATGACACTATTTTTATATATGATATATATTATGTTTTTGTTTTCATTATTATTCTGTATTTTTCATTTATGGAATACCATTATTTTTTCCATTATGGGTAAATGCGATAATTTCATTTTAGGAAGTGCGAACTACCGCCCCCTCAAAGTTATTTGAATCGTTAATTCTATATGTGGAATGTATTAAGGATGGAGTAATGGTATTATACATTATATTATACTGGAATTGTACTATTCATTTGTATAATTATAATTTCATTCCATTAAATATTAAAATAGAAATGAAAGTAGCGTTCATACATACGTATGACTTACCGTCTCCATGAACGGTGCATTTCATTTCTTACCTCTAAATGTAATGTAATATTTTAAAGGCAAGTATATAATGGATATATATGATATATATGATATCTAAATAATGAATATAATTTTGGATATAATAGATAATTTTCCACATGAACAACTTGTAATTATAAGAAGTCTAGTTTTGACTCAAGTACCAAAGATCGACAAAATGACCGTTATTAACATAAATAATTACATAATGTTCATAACATGGTAATAAGTGATATACAAGGAATAATAAACTTAAAAAATGTTCTTAAGCAATTATAAATTAACTCTAGTTTATTATTCAGGAGGTTAAAGAACGGTCGTGTCAAGTCGGACATGAGGTAATGAAACTTCATAACCTAATTACTATTCTTTGGGTTAATATCATACTTTCAAATTATGTCATGATATTATTATGTCCTATATTGTATTTTTACTTTCTGTATGTGTACTTATAGTGAATACACATAATAGATCTATTTTATTTAAAAAATGATCATTGTAAGGGAACTTCTTAACCCAATTTCTATTCTTTGGGTTAATTTCCTACTTTCAAATTATGTCATAAAATTATTATGTCGTATCTTGTATTTGTACATTCTTTATATGTACTTATAGTGAATACACATAATAGATCTATTTTATTTAAAAAATGATCTTTATAAGGGAACATCTTAACCCAATTTCTATTCTTTTGGTTAATCTCTTACATTCAAATTATGTCATGATATTATTATTTTCTATCTTGTATTTGTACTTTCTTTATGTGTACTTATAGTGAATACACATAATAGATCTATTTTATTTAAACAATGATCATTGTAAGGGAACTTCTTAAACCAATTTCTATTCTTTGGGTTAATCTCCTACTTTCAAATTATGTCATGATATTATTTTGTCCTATCTTGTATTTGTACATTCTTTATGTGTACTTATAGTGATCACACATAATATATCTATTTTATTTAAGAAATGATATTTGTAAGGGACTTCATCTCAATCTCCTTTCATTGAGGCATAGTTTGTTTTATTCACAACCTTCCTTTATATGATGTATAAAACCATTTGACTTTTACTTTTATTCAAAAGGAATTTTTTTTATGAAGCATTTTTACTAATTGAAAAAAGAAATGTTTTGTCTTACGTATGTGGTGACAACGACTTCTCTGCCACCATGACCATTATTTGAGATTCAGCTTCCTCTACAAGCCATAACTTTTTTTAAATGAAAAATAAATACCATGTTTTAATTTTACTTTATTTTGGTATTGAAAATGGTTTTGATAATGTTTTTATTATATCAATGTGTTGTATTGATATCTTGTGATTGAAATGTGGAAATGTTATGTTTCCTTTATGCATGTTTTATGTGATACGATTATGGTATTGTTTATGATATGTTTATACCTGTTCATATGAGGAATGCATTGGACTTAATAAGTGATGGGTGGAGCCTGCTATAGCTCCTTGATGCATCAGGAGGTCTCATGAGACAAACTCGTGTCTTGGCATGAGGCCTTGACAAAATCTTATTTGTAGTCTTGGCACGAGGCCTTGGATACGTGGTTATGATAGTCTGGCATTATGAATTTCATCATTATGAAAGTGGTTATGGATATTTCATGTGATTATTCGACCAGTAGAATATCTATGTGAATAAGTAAATGACAATATTTCATTTTATTTTTTCCATATTATGCTAAAGTTCATGTTTAAAAGGCTTTTGTTTTAGATTTACATTATCTTAAATGTTAATGTTTATTCATGAAATATTCCTCTATATTGTTACTCTTAATGATCAAATGATCTCACCCCTTTCAATGTTTTAATTTTTCCAGGATGTGAAGAAGTATTTGATGAATAACCTGTAGGGATAGTCTGAAGGTGATATGAGTGTAAAATATGGAGACTATATTATTGTAGGTTTTTTACTTTATGATGTAATGTAACATTTATGAATGTATCTAGTGTTTCCAAGGCTAATAAACTAATCGGTCTTTCGAGACTTGATCTTTTGTGATCACGCCAATGTTACGCAATAATGCAATGACTTTGGGTAATTGGGGTCGGGGCATTACAAATGATCATTGGTATACTTATATTGAGATACTTATGTTCCTTCTAATTTATTTTAAAATTTGAAAATCATGTAATAATGTTAACTCAACCATCATACACATCTCATACTCAGATTTCATATGATTCGAAAAGGAATCAGTTATGGATTGTAGAGTTGATCCAAAGATAATGTAATCAACATAAATATTTACATCCAAAACAACTTTTTTTATTTCTTACTAAAAATGGTTGGATTAGTTGTTCATTTAACATAGTTATTTTGAAGCAAAAATCATGTAATTCTATCACAATAATCTCTATGATATTTGTAATGTCCATATAATGCTTTGGTTTGTTTAAAAACATGATTAAGATATTTTTTCTTTGAAAAATGGGGTTGGTCTACATAGAATTCCTCCAAGACATAACCATTGAGTAGAGGACACTTCACATCTATTTGATATAGATTGAAATTAATGAATGCTGCAGAGGGTAAAAGAATACCAATAGATTAAAGTCTTGCTATAAGATCATAGGTTTATTTATATTATACTCCTGTATGTTGGTTATAGACTTTAGCAACTAATATTTCCTTATTCCTAATAATAATTATATTTTCATCCCATTTAATTCTAAAACCCACTTTATTCCAATAAAAGATGTTTTCATGGGTCTTCAAACCAAGTTTCAAACCCGATTCCTTGTAAATTCATTGAGTTTATCTTCTATGGCATTTATCCAATCATCATCTCCCAAGGCTTCATCATGAGTCTTTGGATAAAATTGGTAATGGAAGGAATCATGTTTGGTTTCATTCCTTAACGAACTTCTTGTTATTACCGACGTCTTAACATTACCAATCATATTGTCACTGCGATGATTTCTAAGAAACAACCGACTTTGGTTTTGTAAAACGTGATCATCAACATAGGGTAAAAAATCATCTGGGGTAAATGTCTCAAAAATATTTTGTTACAAATTTTCTATATCAGAATTATCTTCAAATAATGGTTGGTGATCATTTTTAGAAAATATATCAAAAATTTGTTCAGGATGTTTGAAAACAAAAGGATCAATTTCATTGAATTTTACATGTATTGTTTCGTCCTCAATACAACTATTTTTATTAAAGAATATATATTTTTTATAATTACTAGAATAAATTATTTAAAATATATTCATCAGATTTGGGTGAAAGTTTATTTAAGTTATCTTCAGTATTAAAGATGAATACATTTCTTCCAAAAACATTGAATTAAGAAACTTTTGGATCTTGACCATTCTATAACTCATAAGGTGTTTTGATAAGAAAATGTCTTATTAAAACTTGATTTATAGTATAACTAGCTGTACATACAGCTTCAGCCAAAAAATTATTAGCTATACAATATTCACTTAGCATGGTTTTAGTCATCTCTTGAATAATAAAATTTCTTTTTTCAACAACAGCTTTTTGTTGACGAGTTCATAGAGCTAAAAAGATGTGAGTAATACAGTTATTACTAAAATAAGTTTCAAAGATTGAGTTTACAAATTCTCCACCATGAATCCAATGAATAGTTATAAATGGTAGGTTTTTCTCAAATTTAACTTGTTCTCTAATGTTATTGAAATAAGAAAATTCTTCTTATTTCATTGTAATAAAATAGACACATGTAAATCTAGTGTAGTCATCAATTAAGAAAAACATAGAGTATTTTCCTCCAATACTTCCAATTTTTGTTGGACCAAATAAGACCATGTTCACCAATTGTAAGGCCATAAAAGTTGAAATTTCACTTATATAGTTAATGATATATTTATGTTACTTTTCATATTGAAAAGGAACATATATTTTTAAGAATAAAACCAAAGGTTTTTTATATCCATAAAAAGTCCTTTATTATAAAGTTTACCTATATTTCATAAGTTACAGTGTTATAGTCTTCTATTCCAAATCCATATTGGATCTTAAATTACAATAAGGAAAGGTATATTGAGACTTCTATGATCATCTAGGTTTATAGAGTACACATTCTCATGCTGAAGGGCAGAGATAATAAACAATTCCTTGTAATAGAGAACTAAGAATTTATCATTTCTAAAATTCACAAGGTAGCCTTCATCACATAATTGGATTATAATAATGAAGTTGTGATTAAGGCCTTTTACAAAATGAACATTTTAAATAATAGCTTCACCAAGAAGAATAATGTTACCTATACCTACAATTTATCCTTGAGAGTTATCTCCAATGGATACATTTCCACCAATAGTCTTTAAAATCTTTTTGAAATAGTATTTGTTACTAGTCAAGTGCCAGGAACATCAACCATACATGCACTATACTCTATTTGGTACATCTTTCACTATGCTGAAAAAGAAAGAGTTAGGTTTCTGGAATCCAAACATGCTTGCATCCGAAATTGTTAGATAATAAAATCATGGGTATCCACAATTGTTTAGAAAGTTATAAATTTTGAAACCGAAGGGATATTACTTTTTTTAAATAATAGTTTTCTTCCATTTCCAAAAACATTGACATTTGTGAAAAAGGGCGCTCTTGAAGGAAAATAATAATTGTTTTTAAATAATAGTTAATTCATGAGAATAACCTACTCATTTATTTTTACCATGATGTCCGATTTGAGAATACATCTTATCAAAACATTCCTTACCAGAAGTAAAATCTGAAAGAAGTTTTTTCAAAAAAAAAATATTCCAGACATTATCCTCATGTCTAAATTCATATCCTCTAGAAAAATATATATACAGTTAATTTTATCCTCTAAAAATTTTTCTTTTCTAAATTTAGATTTTTAGGATCCTTAGAATGTTTATCCTTCTCAAAATTAACATACTCATGTTTCATAAAAATATTTCTCAAAAGATCACTTTTCATATCAATCTCTTCGGTAGGATCTGAAATTTCGTTTGTTAAAATATATTCTCTAGAATTTTCTTTTTCATGATTCATGGAGACTATACAATATTTTATTTCTTGAAGCTTAGAAAATATAGAAACATCATTAGAGGATGGAAAATAATTATTATTGTTTTATGAAGAAGTTTGTTCAAATGAATAAAAACATTCATCATTAAAATTTCCACTTAATGACATATTGTATAAGGATTCGGCAGTTCATAACTTATCCATAAGACAATGATTTTGAAATGGTGTTATGGATATTAGACTAATATTTTTTTATAAGATTCATATTCTAAAGAGTTGTCAGAGGACTCTCCCCCACGACACTCCACATGTCATTGAATTTAAATAGTTATTTGTGCTTTGATCTATATAAATTCTTCATGTTGCTCTTAGAATTCTTGTCCTTATTTTCTCACTTTTTTATGCAAGGGACAATCATGTCTAATATGACAGGTTTTTATGCAATCATAACATGTCACATCTATATTTTTATTTTCATTTCTATCATTCTTCTAGTATCAATATTGAATGTTCTTCGACCCAACAATCATGTTCATCCTCTGATCAAGATTAGATAAATCATTTTTGAAGCTTCATTTTCAATTGATTTATATTTAATAACAATATTCTAATATTAAGATCTGGTAACACTCTCATGAGTCTTGGTTTTCATATATTTTGAATTTGTTGTAAAAGAAACTACTCTATTTCCATTCTTCTTCTTAATATTATCAGTTTCTCCCTTCATTTTCAGTTTATATTAAGGAAGAGTTCCTCAAATCTCAATAAGAGTAATTTGAGATACTTTATTTTTCTTATCAATAGTTGTTCTCTTAGATTCCCACTCATTAGGAATAATATCAATAATATTGTCTAAAATTGATTAATCAATTAAACCTTTTTTCTCCCATTGATTGTACACTATTGACGGTAATCATAAATCATTGTTGCATGTTGAAAACTGGTCCTCCAAAGGGATATATAAATCCATGATATTCTTTCCTAAGCATAGCTCTTCTAGCTTATATAACTTTGGATGTACCAAAATGTGAAACTTTAACTTTCTTCGAGATACAATAATCAGTTTCACAAGAATAAATCAAACTATATATATTCCTTGTCATGGGACACAACAATATATTTTGTACCCTGTAGTTTAGTTGATATTCTTATTTTTCTTGATTGGTGTAGGTTTTGACTTACTTGTTGTGAATTTTGTAATCCTCAGTAAGCATGAAAGAGTTTAGTACTCTAGTTTTAAAAAAAATGTCTACATTGAATATATCCAATACTCCTAATCATTACCATAAAAAGTTGGTGGTCTGGTAGGATTTAGATTTTCAATCGAACAAAAATTCATTCCTTCTATTATATAAGAAAAAATTTATATCAACAAAAACTTGTTAATAGAAATAATTTTAAACAAATATAAATATCCTCTATGAAAAACTTAAGCATGAAAAGTTAATAATGAATATTTCAGAACCATAAAATCTTGAGAAAGAAAAAAATATATGAAAATATATGTATTTCAGAGACCTTCTATGATACTAATTTTAGGATCGAAATATGAATGTATTTTCTGAATTACAAGAGGGGGTAAAATGTAAGTTTAAAAAGATTCATTTTTATCCTCAAATAAAGCTATGTTTAACAATGTTAAACAAGGTAAATTCATAAGACCAATTTTAGTTATACTAAACAAACATGCCAGGTTCTGGAAAGATGATATTGAAAATGCAACATAAGGATTGTTTACAAGGAAAATAATCTACCATAAATCATATAGAATATTTCTTATCAAATTAAATAAAAGTAAAGAAATGTATAAGAATGTTATAAATTCTTCCATTATCAAAATGTAGCGGAAATATACAGGAAACAAAACAAGTAACAAGTATTAAATATTTTAACCAAAATAGTAGGGTATCCAACAACCGTGGATAAGGGTCCTTTGATTTATACATTCATGAATGAATGTCTTACCCAAACCCAGACAGGCCCTCAGTCCGATGATCAGAATCTTTCTTTCTATCCACGCAAGCCCTCAATTTAGAAGGAAATCAAATCCTTTTCCCCAAACCTATAATTCCATGATCCACAAGATCATAGTCTCTACAATGCAATTCTGGACAAGTTGTTCACACCTGAACAAGTTGTTCTCAACATCCACATGAAGAACTAAGATTTGTAAAACCCCCTCTCTCTAGAAATCACTTATCTTCATTAGATCAATTCATTAATATTTTTATAAAATTCACTATTTAGATCGTTCAAATGAACTTTTATTTATAAGAAAATATTCCCAATGGTTGGCTCTACTCCAAAAGTCATATAATCTTTAAAAATTTTAGGGGCCTGAACATGTGTCAAATAGACAACTATTAGTATATAATAGTTTGAATGAAATCGTTTCATGTATGAAAAATGATGCTAAGTTTAAGATAAATGATAAGTATAATTAAAATATATATCTGATAATATAGGAATGATAAATTAAAAAACTCTAACATTATCAAGAAAACATATTGTTATGAAAATTAAAATTCAATTTGGGAAAAAAATATCACTATTTTTGGGTCCTGATGTCATAAAATCTGTATAAAATTATTACTAGTATCAATATAAAAAAATTAAAATAATTATGAAAAAATTATCATATATTTTCTTGTGAAAATATTAATAAGAAATTAGTATCACAGATTCACCGGTATCCCTGAATCGGTGCGACATAGGCTTAGTTAAAATAGAACATCAAAATCTTACGTAAAAAGGAATGATAGAATCTTACATAAATCAGTATGAATAAAATGTATTGTAAAACAGAATGACAAATTTTTTTGTAAAATAGGATATATGAAATGAAACATTTTTTATGAAAAGTTTTTGTGATTTTGTAAACATAAAATTAAAAGGAATGGAGTAGTCATATGGAAACCTTATTGGCACAACCCACCACCTAGTGGTAACAACAAGGGAACTATTCCTTTAAAAAATCCTCCTCAATTAGGGGGTCATGATAAAGATTGAGCTCTTGAATCCCAGTAGTTATGAATTACAGAGGAATCGTGTAAGGAAACAAGATGTACCATGGTCAACGAATATATCTGGATAGTTGGATCAAAAGGATATTAAAAAAACTGTTTCCATATGATACATGTACGATTCTTTTTTCCCTTGTAACTACGGTTTTCACTTATTGAGTCCAAATCCAGGATATTATAGTCCTGGTGTATGGATATGTTTGCCACCCTCACCAACACTTATGTCCCTGGCCTAAAATCTGAACTTGAAACACTTATCACTATTTCCCAAAACCAAACTCACAAACTCTAGGTCCTATGATAGAATCGACCAGCTTTGATACCACTCTATCATGACCCATCCCCGTCAGTCCCATTCTATGACTCCCCAAGCCCACCTCCAACATGATAGAGGCTCGTGACTAGCAACCAACAGACATATTATTAACATGAGAGGAATTTATTATTTACCTATAAACATGTACATAGCTCCAAGACCAAAAATTATAAAATGTTAAAAAACTAAGGACGAAAAATGCATGCATATAATTAGTCCCAAACAACAAAGTATAATAGAATTATATGTACGAAATGTAAAATGGGCCAGAATACAAGCCCTCCAAGAGAAACAGTCTGCAAACTAAAAGTCCAACATGTAAGAAAGAAATAGGTCCTAGGACTACTCATCGTAGTTG
The DNA here is from genome assembly GCA_963277665.1 of Viscum album. Taxonomy (NCBI): domain Eukaryota; kingdom Viridiplantae; phylum Streptophyta; class Magnoliopsida; order Santalales; family Viscaceae; genus Viscum; species Viscum album. The sequence goes on from OY728159.1 coordinate 35,242,849, forward strand.
TACGAGCACCTCATCATAGAGAGATGCTCCCAAAGCTCAGTCTGGTCCTGGTCTACCCTAGACTCTGTCAATAGGCTGCTCGTATGCACAAGACATGACATGGGTGGGAAAAGACCATGTAAGGGTGAGTATAAAAATACTCTGTAGAAGTCCCCGAAAAAAAAAATGAAAAAACAAAAAGTTAAGGGACCGTTAGATCTATACAGTATCTATGTAATTAACATATAATAATAGAAACATATCCAGATATTCTGGTAACCGATGCACATTGTACAGTGGTAAGTCACAATGACCACATACCCATTCTAGGGATTCAGTTTAAAGATTCCTTGAAGCACTCATCTAGTTGAACTCACTCCATGTGTCCAATATCTTTGATGGGTTATGTTAAATATTTACATTCATTGGGAAGTTTCACGAGAGATATAGACACTCTGATAGATATGCTGAAATGAGAGATACACTTATTCTGGGTGAACTCACTACTGAGTGGGGAAAGATCATGATACATGGATGAAGATCACTACAAGGGACTTTGTGTATACTACGACTCATATGGATTCACCTGCTATGTAGAGGATCGATTTATTTTAGGATTGATCACATTGACATCTGACTCTACCAATGGATAAGAATGGGTAAAGAATCAAGCTTTGGGCCTCTCGGAGCGATTATAAGTGTATCCAGAAATCCCTGATGAATGAATCATACTCCTATGGGTGGAAACAATGCCTGACATTTAGGAGAACTAACAATGGTGAACTAACCGAAATGAAAATTTCAATGAAATGGTGGACTGGATGATTAAGAAATGTAAATAAAATTACATAGTCTGTAGAAAGGCCACATGTTGTGTCATATATCCTCAAGTACTACCTTGGTACAATGGTTCATGTATAAGAGCACGTCATGTAGAAAGATATAATCACGGTGTGTATGAATATTACCTGATTCTTCCTACTATCCAAGGGCCTATCCATGTAGACTAACTGTCTTACTGTACACAGTTACAACCTATGTCTGGAAACCCGTGTACTGGTACATGGTGTAACTCACATAACCGATCTGGTCTAGCCATGTGGGTGAGTAAATGACAAGTACTCCACCCAGGGTATGTGTATCATACATGATACATGTTGAGGCCCATGTATGGTCCCACACATCATGTGATAGTTGTCACATGTCATGTCCTTGCTTATAGCATTGTGAAACCCTATAAATCACGGATTCAACTCCACATATTTTGTCCATTATAGAACACTCTGTGTTCTTTGGGATTTTACAAAACTAGAACTCCTACTCCAAATGCCTCCATCAATCCTCTAGTCTTCATTCTGGTGATCCATTCATCTTGAAACTCACGGTTCAAGGACTTACTACCATGGAAAATCTTATTCTGGTGGTTTTGGGCCTCCGTTTTTCCTTGAAAACATGTTTTGATCAACCCACAAGAAGAATTGTTGAAGAATAATGTATCTTAAACCATGTCAATTCATCTTCTTTTATCATCATCACACCTCTTATGGGTCGTCACTACGTCTAATCTCAAATTTAGGAATGTTTCATTGCGAAAAAATCATACAATGATCTATTATTCAAAATCCCATAAAGAACGCAATGAATGTTGGATTAAAAGGGGGAGAAGAAATAGACACAAGGAATTGATGAATGAACCTCCACCTTAATTTTTTAGGGAATTTATCATCTCCTATTAAAAGTATCAAATATATAAAATAAAATAAATTAAAATCAGGCATTTATTGATTCCCCAAAATAATCCTTATAAAGGACCCTCCTATATGAACGAATGATCAGTAGGTGAACATGTTAATGGGTTGATATGCATTCATCATTTGAATCTAAGAACATGGAAAATAATTTAAATAATAACCCATCCCTCAATCTTTGATGAAGAAAAATACCATTCACCGGTCAGGATCTGATATCACTGTGCAACGATCCACATGTCATCTTTCTTCATCGTTCATTGAGAAATCTCCAAGGGTTTCTCCTCTTCAAAGATCGAGAGGCATCCAGGGAGTTTTTTAGGGTCATATTCCATACCCTGTGCTCCAATTTATTGAAAACCAATTAACTCATAAATGTGTTTTGGAAATGTTAAAAAGAAAATAATTTTTAATTTATTTTGTTTTATTTAAAACATCCAAAAACTAACATTTTCATCTGACCTGTGCCGACAGATGTTAGGCCCCACCAAAGGAATTTTCACTGCTCTGAATGCAATAATGCCCTCATATTTTTAATCTGGTCACCCTATTAATAGTTTTTTAATATTTTTTGGAAAACTAAATGTCGGTGTTATTTAAAAGATATTTTTTTCATTCATTTATTTTGGGCACTCCATGCCTCAGAATTGCACATAGTCACAAAGTCTGGTCTCGATATAATTCCATATAATATTTAATAATAATACACAAAAAACTCAAGGCTTTTATAATTCTTGTTTCAGATTAAATGAATTATTTTTCTATTATTCAACATTCCATGAATGACTATATTTATTGATTTATGTAATCTTTCATTGTACTTGAACTATATTGAAGATTTGATCCCACCATTATTTTTTTTATTTTTCCAGTATATGAAGAGGATATCATTGAATGAGTTTTAAAGGATGAAGTTCATTTAATTTTGTTATTCAATACTTTTTCTTGTGTAAAATGGGTATCAAATGTGTATCTAGTTTACCATGACTACTAATTTTTTCTTTTTGGGATGTTTTTCCTTCTATCCTATGCTTGTTTAAAGAATTAGACACTGGATTAGAGCTATTGGGGTCAGTGTCATTAATGTTTGTATCATAGAAAGTTTGGTAGAAAACATGGGAACATGATTTTAGGGAAAAATAGATTATATAACATAATCCATTAATAGATATTAAAAATAATAATATAAGAACATCTTAATGTTTTGGAAAATTAGATATTATGTGGGTTTACTAGAAATAAATCCATATCTGGATGCTACAAGTGGACATGGTTCTGGCATTGATGTACCTATTGGTTGGAACTCTAAAAAAGTTGTGTCAATATGGATGCAAGTGGTACCTAGTACGTGACAATGGGCTTTACTAGGCTCCTGCTTTGACACCCATTAGGGATGTGATTTAGATAAATCACATTTACCATAAAAACCATTGTGAGGGATTGGAATGCATGATGATAATGAATAATGTATGTAAAAAATAAGGTCTCTATACTGAAAATATTTTTTCATTATTTTGAAATCCTATAAATGATTATACGATTTTCCAAATATGAATTTTGTTGCACACAATATAGTTTTTTGGTTTTATTCAACCGATGAAACCAAAAATTCTCATGTAACAAATGAATTTGATGCATAAAACATAGAATATGAGAAACCAAATGTGATGATTATATGATTGAAATATATTTTGATTATTTACAATAAGTTATTTCATGACCTGTCCCAGTGGAGCCCGAGCTGCAACTCCCCAAGCCCGCCTCCAATAGGCCAGGGGCTGGTGACTAGCACCGAGTAGGCATGCTACTAACATGGGAGGCATTGCCTATAAACCTATACATACACACACAGATCTCCAATCCCACAAAGCTGAAGAGTAAAACTACTAAAAATGGAAATGCATCCATACACTAAAAATCTCAACCAACATAGTACGATAGGAAAGTAAAGTACAGCATGTGTAAAATCCCTGGGCCAAAAGTACAATCCCACCAACAGAAAGACTGTAACAAAGTCCAACCTGTAAGGAAAGGTACATGGACTGCAATCTGTAGTCGTAGGAACACACCTCGGCCCACCTGATCTGACTGAGCACTGTCCGGTCCTGTCCACCTAGAATCATGTCAAAGGCTCGCTCATCTGCACAAGACACAACACGTGCGAGCAATGCCCGCGCAGGGGTGAGTATAAAAATACCCAGTAGGACACCCTGAAACCACAAAGGAAAAATAAAACAAGGGAAATACGATAAAGGAAAGATACAGTCAGCTCCACACAATATATGTCTATAGAACATATAAAAAGAATATCCAGATAAACTCATACATGATCCACTATCGCGAAATCGCCACTAAGATCCATCTCAAAGATTCCACTAAGAATGTAACAAGGAGAACACACTTTTAGGTATGAAGAGAAAGACGCAATGTACTCATTTCGGGAGAATACACTCCACATGTTCCTTGAGAACAGAATGCTCAGATAAGGATCACAACCAAGTCATGGGGTGATTCCGAAAACTCAGTCAGAGCTAATACGCAAAGTAGAGGATCGAAGCCCCTATAAATTTGGTCACGTCAATACCAAGAACTATACATAGGGTTCCAAGAATGAATAGAGGATCTGGATCTAAGTCTCAGAGAGGGGATTCCAACAACTCTATTCAGGAAGTTATACTTAAGAGATCATACTTCTGTGTAAAGGAAATGATACCAGAAACATCAGGGAAAAGACCAAGGGTACGAAGTCTAAGAAAACTAGTCCAAGTCACAAAAGACAAGTGGTTCAAGCCATTTAAGACAGTTAAATGGAGTTTATTACGGTTACACACCGTGTTCATTGGCCCTAGGTTCTGCCCGTGTAAACGGCCTGTGTCATTCGTTCAAGCTGTGTAAAACCAAACAACACGACGTGTAGAAAGGTACACGCCGTGTTTCTTGACCTTGGGTACTGCCTGTGTAACTAGCCCGTCTCATTCGTCTTGTCATATATAAAGCAACTACAATACCTGTAGAAAGGTACACACCATGTCCGAGCACCTGGGCTCGCTCTGTGTACGCTGGCCATATGCCGTACACGGTCTCTGCCCGTGTCTGTGTTTCCTACCCGTGTACCAGTACACGGGGTATCCCGTGTATCTGGCTGGGTCTGGCCGGGGAGGGGTATACATGGCGTGTCCTTTTCCGTGTACCCTACCCATGTCCATGTACTCCCAGGGTACACTCCAGGCAGTCCACCAATGAACACAAGTCGTGTATCCTATACTACACAACGTGTAGTCGGGAAATCTCGAGAAGCGTCGTCTTCCTCTGCTCACCTCAGCTAATCCTCCGGATCTTGATCCAACATCCCGATCATCAAAAACCTCCGTATTTGGGGTCATCTCACCCCTAGTAAACCGATTCCATTGGTTTCGGGCTTCCGATCGGCCTTGAAAACACATCCTGATCAGTCCGCACGAAAACGATCGAAGAACGAGAACTTCCGAACTATGTCGATTTTTCCGCCGCCATAGACGTCGTACCTCCATTAGGCCATCTCGATGTTGGATCTACGATTTCTGATAGTTTCACCAACAAATGAGTGCACAATGATTGACTTTCCCCAAGACCACGAAGAACATGCACGAAGAACGCGTTGGAATCGCGAGAGAAAAACACAGCAATCGAGAGGTACGAACCTCAATCGATTTTCATGTCGATCTTGGTTCATCGTCGTTAATGGTTGAGCAAAAACCAAAACAATATCAAGAATCAAATACCACGATTCCCACAAATATCACACCCTGCAAGAACGATCAATCGGCGGGCTAATCTGTTCGTGGATTAGTCCGCATTCATTGTGGAAATAAAAAACGGGAAGAAAAATCACAACAAACATCCTACCTAGATTCCGTAGTGTTCGTAGACAATGATCTAGTCACTGCATCGTAGTCGCCGCGTTGGGAGGTTTTCTCCAGATCCACTAGAGCCGCCAAGGGTTTCAGTGTTATGAGGTTTGTAACCCTTGACCCTTGCACCAACCTTTAATTAAAAAAGAGGATATCCGCTGCAATAGATCTAATAGAATCTCACCATAGAAATAAAATATTTTTATTAAATATTTTATTACTCTTATGTCCAAAAAAAAGATTTCACCACCGTCCTGCGCTGGCCGATGATAGGCCTCTCCTAAGATAAAAATGTTGTTCAAAACGAAACAGTGCCTTTATATTTCTGATCGGAGCACCTATTCAGGAGTTATTCAACTTTTTTAGTAAAACCACACGCTCGCTTTATTTAATTATTAAATTAAATTCAAACAATTGTTTCGGGATCACTGGGCCTCGGAACTGCACGTCGTCTCATAGCTTGGTATCGAATTAATTGCCATATAATATTAAAATAATACATGGAAAAATCTGGGACATTACATCAAACCCACCTTAGGGATTTTACATTCCTGAAAAGCCAAAACAAGGGCTACTCAAAAAGATGTGGGTACTGCTCCTGAATCTGAGCCTCCGGATCCCACGTGCTTTCCTGGAGATTCTTGTGCTACCACTGGACACGTACTAAGTGAATAGCTCGCCCATGAAGGATATTCTCCTGCCAACCTCAATCTCCACTGGGTACTCAGCAATGGTCGTTCCATCATCGATGTCTAGCTCGCCCCAGTCGATAACGTGCGATGGATCGGGAACGTACCTCCGTATCTACGACAAATGGAAGACGTTGTGTACCCGGTCCATCTGAGGAGGTAGAGACAAGCGATACGCCACCTCACCAACTCTACTCTGAATCTGAAAAGGGCCAATGAACCTAGAAGATAACTTTACTCCTCAGAAAAATCTCTGCAATCACCGTCGAGATGACTTGAAGGAACACATGGTCTCCCTCCTCGAACTCCAAGGGCCTCCGCCTCCTGTCAGCAAAAGAATTTTGCTGAATCTGTGCAGTCTTCATCCGCTGCTGGATGACCTGCACCTTTTCTGTAGTACCTCTGACCATTTCTGGGCCCATGAGTGCTGACTCTCCCAGGTCAGTCCAGCAATGTGGCGACCTTCAAGGTCACCTGTACAGAGCCTCGAATGGTGTCATACCAATAGTGGAATGATAACTATTGTTATAAGAAAATTCCACCAGTGGTAGGTGATCCTCCCAGCTACGACCGAAGTCAAGTATGCAAGCTTGAAGAATTTCCTTGAGGACCTGGATGGTCCACTCTGTCTGACCATCAGTCTGGGGATGAAATGTTGTGCTCAAGCATAACTAAGTCCAAAAAGATTCCTGAAATCCCTAGCACAACCGGGATGTGAAACAAGCATCACGATATAAAACGATCATGTATGGAACTCCGGGAAGTCAAAATATCTCCCGCACATAGAGGCGTCCCAAACTCTCTACTGAACATTGCTCCCATATGGCTAGAAAGTGGGCCGACTTGGTGAGTCGATCAACAATCACACAGATGGCATCATGTCCCCTGGACGTATTTGGTAGACCAGTCACAAAGTCCTTGGATATCCCATCCCACATCCACTATGACAACTCAAGGGGATGAGTCAAACCTGCTGGAACCTGGTGCTCAGCCTTTACTAGCATACAAGTAAGGTACCGACAGATGAACTCTGCCACACCCTTCATCATTCATGGCCACCAGAACTGACGTCGGAGGTCTTGATACATCATTGCTATTCCTGGATGCACTGCCAAAGGGGGTGTATGAAACTCCCTCAAAAAATCCTCCTGCAACATCACTGGTACTACCGTGCGCCCTCTGAAAAGAACAACGTGCTCCCCACCTACTGAATATCCATCAACAACATTATCTGTGGATATATGAGCACGTAGAGTCTCACAGATAGCATCCTCACGCTGTGTGTCCCTAACGTGCTGTAAGAGTGGAGGGGTAACAACCATCGACTGAAGGTAAGATCCCTCATCTCCATCCACGAAGGATAACTGTAAGGATTCCAACTTCCTTGTCGCCTCATCCAACAACAGCAAACTGGATTTCTTACTGAGAGCATCTGCAACCATTTCCCACTTCCCCGGAGTATAAACTATCTCAAAGTCATAATATTGGAGGAACTCAAGCCATCGCCTCTTTCTAAAAATCTTATCCTTCTGAGAAAAGATATATCTGAGACACTTGTGATCAGAGTAGATGGTAAACCGCTCGCCCATCAGGTGGTTATGCCACATCTTTAATGAAAAGACTACCACTACCAAATCAAGATCAGGGGCTGCGTAGTTCTGCTTGTGTATCCTCAACTAACGTGATCCATTGGCAATCACCTATTGCCTCTTCATCAGGACACAAGTCTCAAAACACTACGTACTCGACACCATCCTCCATTAATCTCAAGATTGGGGAGCTCGTCATTCTTTGTCTCAATTGCCGGAAAGCCTGCTGGCATCTCTCGATCCACACGAAAGGATACCCCTTTCGGGTCAAAGCTATCATGGGTGCTTCAATCCTGGAGAAATCAAGGATGAATCACCAATTGTAGCCTTCCAACCCAAGGAAACTCTGCACTTCCATCACGCTCCAGGGTGGATCCCATGTTATCACTGCCTCCACCTTGGCTGGGTCCACTGCTATACCATCTGCCGAGATAACGTGTCCCAGAAAATGGACCTCCTTTAACCAGAACTAGCACTTCAAGAGTTTCCCATACAACTGGTGCTCTTGGCGTGTGTCCAGAACCATCCTTAGGTGTCTCGCATGCTCCTCCTCGGACGCAGAGTACACAAGGATATCGTCGATGAAGACCACTAAAAACTGGTCTAGATAGGGCTGAAAGATCCGGTTCATGGGTCCCATGAACACTGTTGGGGCGTTCTTCATGGCGAAGGGCATCACCAAGTACTCATAGTGACCATAGCGACATCGGAATGTCGTATTCAGTATATCCTCCTCCCGTACTCACAACTGGTGATAGCCTGATCGCAGATCAACCTTCGAGAACCACAATGCCCCTCTCAACTGGTCGAATAGGTCATCCATCCTCGGTAGTGGATACCGGTTCTTCATGGTCACCAGATTAAAGTGCCGGTAATCCACACATAGCCTCGAGCTCCCGTCTACCTTCATGGAAAACAGCAATGGTACTGACCAGGGTGAAATTCTAGGTCTCACATATCCCTTCTTCTACAAGTCTTCCAGCTGCACCCTCAGCTCACGAAGCTCTGCATGATCCATCCGATAAGCTGATGCTGATATAAGTGTCATCCTGGTTTGCAACTCAATGCAGAAATCTATCTTCTGACGGGGAGGTAGCCCAGGGACATCCTCCGAAATGACGTCATCATACTCATCCACAACCGATGGATACTGGAAACTCGCAACAACTACTGCGCCAAGGGCTAGGCTAGCCAAATGATGTGAAATAGGTTGTTCCATCCTATGCACGAGTCCATCATGCACTGCCTGGGTCTCTCTTTCACCGACAAAACAGAACCTCATTCCATCACTGTGGACACCCCACACCCTTTTCCTAAACTAGTCGATATGGGCATAAACTGTGGATAGCCAATCCATACCAAGAATGACATAGTAAGGCCTTGATGTTACCATTAATAGGTTCCAACCAAAACTCTCGCCTCCAAGGGTCAGGTCACACCATCTACAGAGGTGTGTGATTGTAGAGACCCAAAGATTGACATACATGGAAATTACATTAATTTTGCAGAATACTTAGTACATAACAAAAACAAACACACAAGGATCGTAATAGTTTAGTGTCTTTGGAAACTCTGAATATAATCTTCTAATCGTGGTGAAATATCTTCAACATCTCCTATAAAGATCTTCCCCATTCTTTCTTACCTAAAACATTTCTTTATATCCTGGGGAAAAGAAAACATAAAAGGGTGAGATCAAATGCCCAGTAAGTGTAAACATAGAGAACATAAAACAATCCATAAAAATTTGAATGAAAAAACTTGAACATAAAATCTAAACATCAAAATCTTGAGCAAAGACATGAATCTTGGATGTATGTAAGGCATATATCATAAGGTAACATCAATAATGATAAAATAGCATGGGAATAAAACATGTAATTGTGGAAAACATTAATCACATGATATGATTTCCATAGTATCCAAGGCATTGCTGCCAAGACCATATTAGTGGATAAAGTCCCTTTCTGAATCGAGTTCACTCCTCATTTCAGTCTTGTAACACTAAACCTGATTAACTTACCATTCCATCCATGTCTATCTCATGAGATATAAATCTTTACCCAATGCATTGGAGGGAGATATAGGTCCCACCCATCTCATACTGAAATCATTATTTCATGTGCCACAGTATAAACATAAATCAGTCATCATAACCCAAAAATAAAACGGGTTTCATAAACATCATTCCATCATAACATAGTCCATACAAAAAACTGAATATCATTTCATCAAAAGAAAATTGAAACAATGTAAATCATAGAGACATGATACTGGAAACATACACATATGAAATAATGACATCTTACATGAAAATTGGTTTTGATAAATCACTTGAAATGAATTCTTGTGGAAAATATCCCTTTTTCTTCAAAATCATTTTCTTTTCACAAAATGTTGTGCAATTTTAAAAGAAAATGATTTTGTTGAAAATAGTCATGAAATATTTTGGAGGAAGCTTCATGAAAATAAGTCTTTATAAAACTGAAAAAAAATAATTTCATTGCGTATACGTTAAAAAAACATTCTTCTCGTACTTTTGTCGGAAAAATCAAAAAGTACCTTGTAGGGTAAATAAAAGAAAGATTCCTTCAATACAATGGGGTAAAATTCAAAATGGGTAAAAATAAATTTAAACATACATGAATACACTTTCATAAAACATGGACATGGATGATAGAAATAACCCCAGTAAATACTTATGAATAAGAAATCTCGGATAAAAATGAGATTTGTAAAATTGTCCCTTACCTTAGGTCCGATATGCTTCCTATGTATCCGAAACTCCTGTATAATGATTTAAATAATTTCATTGACTTATTATAGAATCATATTCATTGTTATGATATCATATATTCTTCACTTATGACTTTATATTACCCATTCTTTTGTAAGCATCATTTTGGGTAAAATCGTTTTATTTATCTTCCATGTTTGGACTTGTTGTTCTTGATATTATTACTTATATCCTGATTTTATTAATTCTAAAGTGTAAAACATGATTTATATGTAATATATATTCAGAATATATATATATATATATATATGATAGATTGATAAATGGAATGAAATACACCGTTAATGGAGACGGTAGGTCGTACGTATGCATTAACGATGTTTTTATTTCCTTATTGAATTGAATGGAATTAATTTGATTACATACATATATATATATACATGAATACTGTATCATTATTATGTCATATATTTAATGATTACTTATTTTATATACTTTATAATCATTCATGAATGGTTAACATGGAGAATGAATCTCATCGCGTCGTGGAGACGGTAGTCCGTACGTACGCACGAGCGATGATATCATTCCCACGATCGTGGAATTGTATTTAAGTGTATGTATAATATTTCAGAATAAATATCACTTTAAAATAATCATATATAGTTATTTATTTACACCATTATCCCCATCCAAGTAAGGTGGTGGTGGAAATTAGATTACACCATGGCGTGGAGACGGTATTCCGTACGTACGCACGCGCGGTGATTTAATTTTCCGTAGGATTGATAGATGGTGAAATATGGTTGTTTTATACTTATAATAACATATCAGTATATTATTTACACTGATGTTATTAATTCATAATCAAACTACTAAAGACGAAGAAGTAGAAGAAGAAATAAAGTTACCAGAATCGGTAACATACATTACCTCTTCTTTGAAGCGCCTCTTATTAACCTCATATTAGGGCACTAAAGACAGTCTTTGAAGAATACCAGGACCTATAGGATGTTTCTATGGAAGTGGAGATGAAAAATTGGCAGGGGTTGGCCAATAATCATGGCTCAAAATGGTGTGAAGAGAAGAGGGAAGGGGTCCCCTTTTATAAGGGAGGAGACGGGCACCTTTGGAAAAACTAAAAATTTTATTTTATTATACAACAATATTCGGTTTTTAATATATCAAAATTGATTTATTTTGAATATAAGGCGGGGATGGGTCCAAATCCTCTCATCCAATAGAATTTAGACACATTTAGGTTTCTATTTTAACCCTATCATTTAGATTTAACTTTAAGATAAATAATTTTACTTTTACCGTGCCTTATTGTTTTCTTATACTATAAGGTTAATAAACATACTATAACAAGCCAAAAGATCCCCAAGTTGTTTATTATTAATATATATAACCGTATCTAAGACATAAGGCCTATCCTTAGAATTTTAGGAATAAAATAACAATTAATAATATAATATTTGTTTTAAAAACTATTTATGTCAATTTTTACTCCATTTGATAATTGATTTTTTTGTGAAAATCATAACAGAATTATTAGTTCGACAAAAGTTAATTAAATCCATAATAACATGTCATATTAACCTAGAAAATTAGTGGAATTCATAAAAAGTCTCAAATTACATTTATTTGGGTATTTATAACATCAATAATGTCAATATTTCATTAATAAGGTAATTACTACATCATCATTGTGTCATAAATAAATTAAATTATTTAATGTCTAAAAATTATACATAAAATACCATTATTTAGGAAATATTTTTATCTTTCTAATGAATATTTAGAGTCGAATTTATCTTATGTATAACCCTATATTAAATTTTTTTTAGTTATTAAACTTGGATTTTAACAATTTTAACTATTCTTTAAATAAAATAATATTAAATGTCCTAATCTAATCCAAGTACACCTAAATGGTCATATTTTATTAATAAGGTTGTTTTTGGTCGAATTAAACTTATCCTATATAAATAGGACATGTTTTAGGGTAATAATAATATCATTTTTACCCTTAATTACCCTATTTACTTTTAACCGTGGTAAATAAAAGTAAAAAGTAACTATTCACCAAAAATTATTTTCATCTCATTGAACCAGATTTTAGTCATTGATATTAACCATGTCTCTCAGATTTTTGAAATTCCACTTACAGAAGCGCAAAAATTATGTTTTATGTGAATTTCCATATTGTCCTAGGAGGTGGGTAAAAGACGGTGAACAGTTAAATAAAATTTTTATATATGTAAAATTATTATAAAATGACTCCAAATAATTACATTAAAATTATATAGGTATTATGTATCATTTTTGACCAAAAATAAATTAAAATACAAAAAATAATTATTTAAATAAAAATTCAGTTTGTAAATAGTAACCCAATGTTTTCACTATTCTTCAAAAATTGAAATTTTTCAGAAAATTTCCAAAATTTAACCCTAGCATAATTTCGATATTCCGAATCCAAAAATGAAGTCAATTTTGGAAAATAAATTTTCAAAAAGTGGGTATTACTATTCATAATGGATAGTTCATAATAATATTATAATAATATCTCGTTTAGTGAAACTTGGTATTGCGTACAACACACGCTATCGTGGAAGGTCGTGATTGCGTGTAATGCAAGCCATGTCAGGGATGTGTGTAGTGAAAGCTCCTTTTGGTGTATCTTACAACACAAGGCATTAATAAAATTAAAAAGAATGTTTTTCATAAAATATTGGGGTGTTACATTCTACCCCCCTTAAAATGAATTTCACCCACAAAATTCGTCGGGGTTATAAATGGTTTACTACTCAAAAGAATCTTTAATATAATCCCACATTGTAAAAATGAATACCAAAAACAATCTTTAAAAACTAATGTATGAAAATTAACGGTTACCCAAATAAACTAATCAATGGGTTTCCACATAGGTGAAAATATGGATATGGAGGAAAAATCTAACCATCATGTTCTGATGGTGAGTGGTAGAGAACATGGCTATGGAAAATCCAGAAATAAAAAAGCCATAGATTTGTGATGATCTAAGGTACCATCTGATTCATCAGATATAAGGACACTAGGAGACCATTTTTTCGTATTCAAGATCATTTCCCTAAAGTTGACGAAATTCGAATTAGAAGAAATATGTTCTTGATTTTGGCACAATCTCGCTGTTGGTCTTTCCTTGGACAATTTCCACTTCATCCCTTAAATAAATGAAGTTGAATTTCTCATTCGTGATGTGATAACAGATCATATGATAGAATGACATGTCACTGCATCTATCTCAAAAAAAGTTTGCAAAAGTTATCAAATAAACATAAGTCCATCTATTGTGAGATTCATCGTACATGATTCCAAAAATGGACTTATACATCATTTATCAGACTACTTAATAAAATAAAACTAGTTTCTACTAACTAGGGACTTCCTGTAGGCCAGTGGTAGGTGATAAAGGCTAGCCGCACTTCGGTTGTGGGTTTGATTCCCACAGCCTTGTCCGGCCCGATGGGCTGTCGCCGGTCCTACAGGTTGTCCATTTTTTCCAAAAATACATTATTATAACATTCCATCAATAATATCAAAAAAGTTATATCCTTAATCAATACTAAATTATGTCCAACATAATCCATTCAAATCTTTAGGATTATCCAAAATACTTCGGTCTAAGCTCATAGTATAAAGAAAACAATTACTAGAAAGGTTATCTACCAAGAATGTGAATATAAGCATTTATCTCACATATATCATAAGATATATCTTATTGGTTGCATTGCAAACACATGAATACCTTAGTAATATATTCTATTGAAACATAAATTACCATAGAACCTTAGTGAAAACATGAATACTGTCAAAAGGTAACTCTTTCCACATACCCAAATCTCAAAAAAATCAATACAATAAAACCATAATATCACTTAGTCCTTATATCAATCATGATCTGATGAATACAATCAAACATCTCATTATCTTCTTATCACTTCATTATGCACATATCATATACTTTCCAAAAATATCTGAATAACCTTCCATGGTTACTGGTACCATTTAACATATACTTTCATATACTATAGGAAAAACAATAGGGTAAAAATCCTTAGATGATTCTTTATTCCATAGTATCATACATTATTCGTTATAAATATACAATCATTCCGCTGACTTCTTAAACCATTGAACGAGCTTCATAATTTCTTTCATCTCATATTTCATTTTGTAGTCTATTCATCATCATCCACATAAATAAAACTGATATGACCATGCTGATTCACTTCATGGGAATTTCCCTTAGGTCATTGGTTTGCATAATGCCCATATATTCCACATTTAAAACATCTTATCATTGTTGATGTCTTAGCAATACCATTATCCTTGTCCATGGTTTTAAATGAACCTTTTCCTTTTCACTTACAGGATTTGTGTCCTTCTTTTCCACACCCAAAGCATCTTCCAGTTCCTTTGAAACAATCTCCCCGATTCCTCTTCCCACATGATTTACATGAGGGAAATTTAACATTCATTCCTCTATGATCATCATGAAACTCCATCTTTCTCTTATTATCTGAGTCGGGAAACATAACAAAGTTGAGATTATTGATCATATTATCAGATTGATGACTAGGCATAATAACGATGTTTGGACTTCCAAATCCCATTTCATTTGGTTACTCATGATGAATATTATTCCATTGTCTGTCATATCCTCCATTATCTTGAATCTTCCTGTTTCCAGGTATTTTCTAAAACCCATAAAGAATAGTGTGAGAGGAAAAAATCATGATAGGGAAAACAACATAGTAAAGGGGGAGTACCCTCAATATCTAACATCTTAGGTTAAATTCTAAGATCGTTACTGTAGTTCTAGGACTATATCCTATATGTATACTGATCCTTACAGACATCCGTAGACATACCTTAGGAATATCACTAGGGATATCACTAAAGTTTTCACATCCAAGATTCCAAAGGTAGACAAAACCTCCCTCTAATACAAACTGTAGAGACCCAATGCTTGACGTACATGGAAATTACATTACTTTTGCGGAATAAATAGAACATAAAAAAACAGACACAAAAGGACCGTAATAGTTTAGTGTCTTTGGAAACTCAGAATATAATCTTCTAATCGTGGTGAAAGATTTCAACATCTCCTATAAAGATCTTCCCCTTTCTTTCTTACCAAAAACCTTTCTTTATATCCTGGGGAAAACAAAAAATAATAGGGGTGAGCTCAAATGCCCAGTAAGGGTAAACATAGATAACATAAAACAATCCATAAACATTTGAATGCAAAAACTTGAACATAAAATATAAACATCAAAATCTTGAGCAATGACAAGAATCTTGGTAGTATGTAAGGCATATATCATAAGGGAACATCAATCATGATAAAATAGCATGGGAATAAAACATGTAATTATGGAAAAACATTAAGCACATGATATTATTTCCATAGTATCCAAGGAATTGCTACCAAGACCATCTTAGTGGACAAAGTCCCTTTATGAATCGAGTTCACTCCTCATTTCAGTCCTGTAACACTGAACCGGATTAACTTACCATTCCAGCCATGTCTATATCATGAGATACAAATCATTACCCAATGCATTGGAGGGAGATATAGGTTCCAACAATCTAATATTGAAATCATTATTTCGTGTGCCATAATATAAACATAAATCATTCATCATAACCCATGAATAAAATGGGTTTCATAAACATCATTCCATCATAACATAATCCATGTAAAAAAACTGGATGTCATTTCATCATAAGAAATGTGAAACCATGTAAATCATAGAGACATAATACTTGAAACATACACATATGAAATAATGAAATCTTAAATGAAAAATGGTTTTGATAAAACACTTGAAATGAATTCTTGTAGAAAATATCCATTTTTCTTCAAAATAATTTTCTTTTTACAAAATGTCATGCAATTTTAAATGAAAAGGTTTTTCTTGAAAATAGTCATGAAATATTTTGGAAGATGCTTCATGAAAATAAGGCTTTATAAAACCGTAAAAATACTTTCATGCAGTATACGTTAAAAAAACATTCATCTCGTAATTTTGTCGGAAAAGTAAAAAAGTACCTTATAGGGTAAATAAAAGAAAGATTTCTTCCATACAATGGGTTAAAAGTAAAAATGGTTAAAAAGGACTTTAAACATACATGAATACACTTTTATAAAACATGGACATGAATGATAGCAATAACCCTAGTAAATACTTACGAATAAGTAATCTCGGATAAAAATGAGATTTGCAAAATTATCCCTTACCTTAGGTCCAATATGATTCGTATGTATCTGAACCTCCTGTATAATGATTTAAATAATGTCATTGACTTATTATAGAATAATATTCATTGTTATGATATCATATATGGTTCACTTATGACTTTATATTACCCGTTCTTTTGTAAGCAGCGTTTTAGGTAAAATCGTTTTATTTATCGTACATGTTTGGACTTGTTGTTCTTGATATTATTACTTATATCCCAATTTAATAATTCCAAAGTGTAAAACATGATTTATATGTAATATATATTTATCATATACATATATATATATATATGATAGATCGATAAATGGAATGAAATACACGGTTCATGGAGACGGTAGGCCGTACGTACGCATGAACGCTATTTTCGTTTCCTTATTGAATTGAATGGAATTATGTAGAAGACATACATATATATGTACATAAATACAGTATCATTATTATTTACTATATTTAATGATTACTTATTATATATACATTATAATCATTCATGAATGGTTACCATTGAGAATGAATCTTATCACGTCGTGGAGACGGTAGTCCGTACGTACGCACGAGCAATGATATCATTCCCATGATCGTGGAATTGTATTGAAGTGTATGTATAATATTTAAGAATAAATATAACTTTACAATAATCATATATAGTTATTTATTTACACCATTATACCCATCCAAGTAAGGTGGTGGTGGAAAATAGATTACACCAAGACGTGGAGATGGTATTCCGTACGTACACACGCGCGGTGATTTTGTTTTTCGTAGGATGGATAGATGATTAAATAGGGTTGTTTCATACTTATAATAACATATCATTATATAATTTATACTTATGTTATGACTTCATATTGAAACAACTAAAGAAGAAGAAGTTGAAGAAGAAATAAAGTTGAAAGAATCGGTAACAGAAATTACCTCTTTTTTGAAGCGCCTCTTCTTAACCTCCTCTTAGGGCACTAAAGATGGTCTTTGAAGAATACCAGGACCTCAAGGATGTTTCTAGGAAAGTGGAGAAGAGAAATTGGCAGGGGTTGGCCGATCATCAAGGCTCAAAATGGTGTGAAGTGAAGAGGGAAGGGGTTCCCTTTTATAAGGGAGGAGAGGGGCACCTTTGGAAAAACAAAAAAATATTATTTTATTATAAAGTCATATTCGGTTATTAATATCTCCAAATTGATTTATTTAGAATATATGGGGGTGATGGGTAGAAATCCTCTCATCCAATAGATTTTAGACATGTTTAAGTTTCTATTTTAACCTTATCATTTAGATTTAACTTTATGTTAAATATTTTAGTTTTACTGTGTCTTCGTTTTTTCTTACACTATAAGGTTAATAAACATACTATAAAAAGGATAAAGATCCTCAAGTTGTTTATTATTAATATATATATCCTTATCTAAGTCTTTTGGACGATCCTTATCTTTTTAAGAATAATATAACAATTAATAATATAATATTTGTTTTAAAAACTACTTTATGTCAATTTTGAAACTATTTGGTAATTGATTTTTGGTGAAAATCATAACAAAATTATTATTTCAAAAAAGATACTTAAATCCATAATAAAATGAAATATTAACCTATAAAATTAGTTTAATTCATAAAAAGTCTCAAATAACATTTATTTGGGTATTTATAACATCAATTATGTCAATATTTCATTAATAAGATAATTACTGCATCATCATTGTGTCATAAAAAAATTAAATTAGTTAATGTCTAAAAATTATAAATAAAATACCATTATTTATGAAATATTTTTATCTTTCTAATTAATATTTACAGTCGAATTTATCTTATGTATAACCCTATATTAAAAATGTTTTTGATATTAAATATTGATTTTAACTATTTTAACTGTTCTTTAAATAAAATAATATTAAATGTCCTAATCTATTCCAAGTGGACCTAAATGGTCATATTTTATTCATAATGTTGTTTTGGTCGAATTACACTTATCCAATAGAATTAGGGCATTTGTTAGGGTAATAATAATATCATTTTACCCTTAATTACATTATTTACTTTTAACTGTGGTAAATAAAAGTAAAAAGTTACTATTCACCAAAAATTATTTTCATCTCATTGAACAACAATTATTCCTTGATATTAACCGTGTCTCTCAGATTTTTGAAATTCCACTCCCAAAAGTTGTGAAATTAAGTTTTATGTGAATTTCCGAATTCTTCTAGGAGGTGTGTAAAAGACAGTGAAAAGTTTAATAAAATTTTTATATATCTAAAATTATTATAAAATGACTCCAATGAATACATTGAACTTATATAGGTATTATGTATCAATTTTGACATAAAATAAATTTAAATAATAGAAATAATTATTTAAATAAAATGTCGGTTTTTAAATAGTAACCCAGTGTTTTCACTATTAATCAAAAATTGAAATTTTTCAGAAAAATACCAAAATTACACCCTAGGCTAAATTCGATATTCCGAATTCAAAAATGAAGTCCATTTTGGAAAATAAAATTTTTCAAAAGTGGGTATTACTATTCATAATGGCTAGATCAAAATAATATTATAATAATATCTCGTTTAGTGAAACTTTGTATTACGTACACCACACGCTATCGTGGAAGGTCGCGATTGCATATAATGAAAGCCAAGTCAGGGTTGCGTGTAGTGAAAGATCCTTTTGGAGTAGAGTACAACACAAGACATCAATAAAATTAAAAAGAATATTTTTCATAAAATATCGGGGAGTTTCTGTGATCTCTGAATCTTCCCCAATCGGTGTTTCTAAGCGTAAGGGTCTAGTCAACGGCTTAACAGGAATCTCACGGTCTCGAACATGATAAGAAGCCAGAAATGAATGGTTAGCACCTATTTCTATCAATAGGGAAACCAAAGTAGAAAAGACACAAATAGTACCTCTGATCATTCTAGGTGTACCTGGGTCAAAAGCCTCTTCCGTCTACAGTTGTCCCTGCCTCTGTCCACCAGCTCCCTAAGCCTGGGGTGGACCTCCTGGGGGTGGTGGTGGTAAAAGGTCAAAATGTTGACCACCTCCAGCTGCTCTCCCAACTCCTCTACCACGTCCAACGCCCCACATATCTGTGTTCTCCACACGTTGCCTCTACCTTGGTGGTCCATCCACTGCTTCCGTTTCAGTAGTACGATGGGTCGAACAATCTCGAGCGAGATGTCCCCTACCATCACATGAGTAGCATTGCCTCTCTCGAGGCTAGCTGGATGTTCCCTACGAACCATGTATGGTAGATCCTTTGTCCTGGGATCTCCTCTAGAAACGTCTCCCATGCCTGGGTCCCTGACGTGGACTCCCTGTTGCCAAGGACTCTGCTCCGGCTTGCCCACTACTGACAACTTCCGGCTGTCTCTGCTCCTCCAAGAAGCTCTCGACCACCAAATCTCAGTTGAGAACCCCAGCATAAGTAGGATTTCTCATAGGGATGATGCTAGATCAAATATCTCTGTGAAATCATCTCTCAAAAGCCCGAGCTCTGAAGTACTGATCTCTGACCATATCCATCGGGTACCGCGAGTGGTCGGTAAACCTCGACGAATAGTCAGCCACCATCATGGTTCCCTATTGGAGCTGAAGAAGCTCCTGTATGAATACTGCTCCCAGGGTAACCGTTGAAAACTCCTCTCTTATGAGACGCTCAAACATCGACCATTCAAGTGTCACCTTGTCATGGGTGTGGATAACCAAACACCACCATCGTCCTGCTGAGCCCTGCAGAAGGCTCGCTGCCAGGATCACCATCTGGTCTACTGGTGTCCTGACCAAACGGAAGACTCTGTCCACTGCCTCAAGCCATTCCTATACTGCATGAGGGTTAAGCCTACCTCGAAAACTAAGGGGTCTCCATCTCTGAAAGTCATGGAGTGCACTCAGCCTGAGCACCTTCTCCACTGGTATAGCAGGCACTAAAAATTGCTCCATAGGTGGAAGGATAACTGGAACACCACTTGGTGGTAAAACTGGGGGATTCAGTCCATGTATCGAGGCATCATCACTGAGGGGGTCATCCTCAGGATCGAGCTGCTGGATCCTAGAAGGTGCGTGTCATGGAGGCATCCTATTAAAGAAACACGATATATCCCAGTCGGTGAGTATATCTAGAGAGATGACTCAAAAAGGACATGGAAACCACAAACCATCCCTATATGATGCATGTACCATTATTTTTTTCCATGCAACTAGTGTTCTCATATTCTGAGTCGAAAAGCAAGTTATCAGAGTCCTGGTGTATGGATACGTCGGCCACCTGCACCAACATTGGGGTCCCTGTCCTAAAATCCGAACTCGAAACACTTACACTATTTCCCCACACCAACACACATACTCTCTGTCCTAATGTATAACCGACCAGCTCTGATACCACTCTGCCACAACCCATCCCAGTGGGGCCCGATCCGCAACTCCCCAAGCCTTCCTCCATTAGGCCAGGGATGGTGACTAGCACCAAGTAGGCATGCTACTAACATGGGAGGCATTTCCTATAAACCAGTACACCCGCACACACATCTCCAATCCCACAAAGATGAAAAGTAAAACTATAAAAAATGGAAATGCATGCATACACTAAAAATCTCAACCAACAGAGTATGACAGGAAAGTAAAGTACACCAAGTGTAAAAACCCTGGGCCAAAAGTACCAGCCCACCAAAATAAAGTCTGTAACAAAGTCCAACCTATAAGGAAAGGTACGAGGACTACAATCTATAGTCGTAGGAACACACCTCGACCCTCCTGATTTCACTGAGCAACGTTTGGTCCTGGTCCACATAAAATTAGTTACCACTGTTATGGTAAAAGGTAGTTTAACTAAGGGTTAATATAAGAATGTAATGGTTAAAATAACCTAAATTTTTTAAAAAATCCATTATATTTAAATATTGAGACCTTAAGACCTCAATAGTTAGATAATGGACCATTTGAGGTTTTTAGTGGGATAAATATGTTATTGTAATTGGATATTTTAAAAAATTCCACTTATGCCCTATTCCCACTTATAATGGTTCCCCTCTTCTCTATCACTCTTCACGTATACAATTCCATTTGGGTAGGAAAATAAATATCCAAATAAATTAATTAATCTCCTAAAAATTTAAAAACGTACTCTTATTAATCATAAATTTATCCTTGGAAGTCTCTTTGTGCAAACATAAATATGTTTCTCAAAGAAGATACAACATTCAAAAACAATCATTTTTATTTTCCTATTATTCCTCATACTGAAACAATTATTCAATAATTTTTATTTAAAAAAATAAATATATTTCATATAATTATATTTTATTATGTTATTTTTATGACCTATATATATATCCTCTTCCATAAAATGGGAAAATATGTTGATTGTGTGTTCAACAGGAAAATGCCTCACAAACTGATAAAACTCATTTTCCACATCCACCTTACATGTATGGATATAACAATACATTTAACCAATATATATGATATATATGATAATATTATACTTGTAGAGTTTTAATATTTCATATTATATCTTTGGTTCCATTAATTTTAAAATACGATAAAGTCACACATGTGTACAACGGATAGCTGCCTCACGAAGTGATGCAATTTCTTTTTAACATATGCATTACATAAAAAGTAATAATGATAAATTTGGTGAATATATGTGAAATATAATAAATTATATCAATTATTTAAAATTAATATAAAACCCACCTTCTTACCCTTTTTTCCAATAAGGAAATGATTGTTGGAACCACGTTCATCTATGAATGAATTAGAGTATAGTTTGTGTTTGTTGTCAATCCTCGTGGAAATTCAGAATGTGTATCAGCAAAGTGATCATATAGTTCAAGCAGACAACAGTATTGAAGGTGGCGCCGTTTCCAAGTGTTTGCCAAATTTTTGGGGCTGAAAATTGTCAAATGGAGAAAAGTGTTTTTGGTAAAGAGACTTGTGCGATGTGTTTTTGAAGGAGAGGAAACTTTCACGCCATATGTTTTTCAAGATCAGAACATGGAAAATGGAAAAGGGATAAAGATCGTGCAAGATTTGGGCTGGTCGCACAAGTGACATGCGCACTGTGATGAGATTTGCGCGCCGATGCCTAAGAGTTTTGGAATCATGCGAACCTATTGTTTTTAAATATCTTAACTTCAAAATATGGATAAGGAAAGAAGGGCGTGCAAGTATTGGTTTGTTCGTGCAAGTGACTTCCGTGCCGTGAAAGGACTTGCACGCTGGCACCTTATAGGATTGGAAAGTTGCATGCCGTTTGACCATCGTGTTTTGATCATCAAAATATGGAAAAGTAAATAGGGGCATCCAAGATTGGAAGTTGGCCGCGCAAGTGTCTAAGAGGACGAAAGGGTTGCAGGCAGAGACTTGTGAGCCAAGGGAAGAATTTTGCACCACCACACAGGGTATCCGAATGCCTATAAATAGAGGACCAACCCTCCTTATTCAACAGGAACTTTGGACATGAAGAAATTTAAAGCTCCCGTCGCGTAGGTGTTTAAGTCGCACAAGTGTCGGTGGGTCGTGCAAGGTGGAGTAGCGTGATAGTTGTTTGCTTCTCATATAGTAGCCGCGCATGTGATTTGGTGATACTTGTGTTCCATAATTGAAGTTTCACAACAGGTTTTCCTTAGGTTTCAAAATCATCTTGAGTTGAAAAGAAGTTGAGTCGCACATGTTTGGCTTTAAAGAAGACTGAATAGCGCAAGTGTTGAAGTTGGACCTGCACGAAAGTTATAAATTGCGCGCCTTCCTTGAATGTTATGCACCGCCTTGGATTTGCGTGCCAGGTGCTGTTGAGGCTTGCCGATTGTCTTGGTGCTTCACGAAAGTTTTAGATTAGATCACTAGTGATAGTTGGACTTCAATAGAGCATCCACATAAAGAAAAGGATGCATTCATTGAGCAATGATGAGGATACCTTCACGTCTATAAACTGAGTGGGACTTCACCAAGGGCAGTGAGCCAGGGGGAGTCAACGGGAGTGACCTGAGGGAAGCAGTGAGCTATCCCTGAACCTTTGTAAATGCAATAAGCCTAGGACAAATTGACTATTCCCAAACCTTTGTAATCCTCAACTAGTGAAGATTAGTGTAATTTGGTTCGACCGAAAACTTGTTGGCGTATACTCCTTGGACGTAGCCCTTAGCGGTGAACAATGTAAAATGTTTTGTGTAATCTCTTTACATGTGAATGTTTCACTGCTGATCATATTCATCATATAGGTTTAACTAGTTCCTACCAATGTGGGAACAAGATCCTTGTTTTTAAAAGTAAAATTTGGCACCCAGATTCACCTCTCCCCTCTCAGGGTGTCCCAGGGTCCTACAAGTTGTATTAGAGGGTAAAGGTTGCCGGTGTTGAATCTGTCCTTTGTCATCATGGAAAATGCATTCAATGTCAGGGGAGTCCCCCTCTTCGATGGAAGTAATTTTCAAATTTCGAAGAACAGAATGAGATCTCATATAAGATCCCTTGGAATGGAAGTTATATTTTCCAATGTGCAAGGTATAAATGTCACTGATCCAACTGGCCTGTCTATGACTAATGTAGATAGGAAAATTCCTGATACAGATGCTAAAGAACTAAATGAACTCACCACAGCTCTTTCTAATCAGATCTATCTAATAGTGATGAGTTTCACCTCAGAAAAATCCATGTGGGATAAAATCTAAAATATTTATGAAGGATATTACAAAGTGAAGGAGGCCAAATTACAAGTCCTTCACAATTGGTTTGATTATTTGAAGATACACCCAGAAGAGAATACAGACTCATTCTTCAATCGAATTACTGAGGTGGTTGGAGCAATTCGGGGTCTAGGCGAAGAAATAAAAGACATTGTTATTGTAATGAAAATATTAAGAATACTTCCACCCATGTTAAATGAAAATGTTTCAGCCCTTGAAGAAAGATATCTTTCCAATCTTTCTGTGGATGATCTACTGAGCAGCTTGGTAGCATACGAAATGAGAGTCAAACCAGAAGATGCTATGAATCGTGTGAGCAAGGAAATGGTGTTCAAGGCCATAGATAAAATGAAAATCTCAAAAGATAGTAGCGGTGAAGATGATGAAGAAAAAGAGATTCTTTCTCTCATTACAAAGAATTTCCATAAGGGAAAATGGGAATTCAAAGGGAAGTTACCTGTTGCATGTTTTCCTTGTGGAAAATTTGGGCACATTGCTTCTCAATGTTTAAGAAAGATCAATGATGAAGATAGTGAAGATGAGAACACAGAGAAGCCTAGAAAAATATTTTTCAGAAAGAGAGACTTCAAATCTGGGAAGAAAATACAGAGGAAGAGTTTTTTCTATGAAGAGGAAGATGAGGATACTGAATTTTGTGAAGAAGAAGAAAACAAATTTAAAATGGGAATGCATGCTTCCATGATGGCTACAGTTGAAAAGTCAGAACCCTTGATCAATAAAGATAGAGATAATCAGATTACTTCTAATGGTGATTCAAAGACTCAAATTAAGGATGATTTTTCCAAGCTTCAGAATAAATTTAAGAGATGTAATAAGTTGTAGGAAATAGTGGAAGAATCATCAGAATATATTGATGAGCTTGAGGTAGATATTGAACGATGGAAGATCTTGTGATAGTTTATACTTCAATCCTTGAAAGCATAGATGATGTTGTATAAATAAAGATTAAAATTTAATAACAATAAAAGGTCAAAAATGACCTTTCATCTAGGTTGGAAGAGAATTACAAGACTGTTGAGGGACCTGAGGAAGAAGTTGTTACTCATAGAAGTAAAATTGAATGTCAATAAATGGAAACTGAGGGAAAGAAGAAAATTCATTTCGGAAGATTCTCAGATGCAGATTTACTAGCAAGATCCAAGTGTGGATCAGATGGGGTTAGAAAATATTAAGTGATCAAAGAACTTTGTGCATGGGAAAGAGTGGAATTGGTTGTGAAGCTAAGACATCAACTACTGGAAGTAAAGAGAGCCAAAAGAATTACAAGATAAAAGTTAGACAAGCTGAAACATTACTTGAAATGATGAAAAAGAAACACTCAATCCAAAATAAAATAAGAACTTAAAATTAACCTCAAACATTCATAAATGACAGGCAGTTAAACTATTCTCCAAAGGAAGAAGGCATTAGGTGAAGTTCAAGTGAAAAGAGATTTCCTCTAATGAAGTGTAATTTCTGTGGTTATCTGGGCCATACCTTGTCATACTGTGAAGAGGAAAGGAGCTACTTGAATGGGGAAGATCTGGGAAGTCAACAAAGGAGACCGATTTCATATCCTCCATCTTATAGAAGAAATAGATTCTATGGTTACTGTTTTAATTGTTCTAACTTTGGCCATAAAGCTATGTATTTTAGGTAGCGGTATGAGAGGAGAAATTCATACAACACTCATAGACAAGCCAGTTTTCATCCTCCTGATGATGTTGTTCTCACAAACAATTTTTCCACTCTGGAAGAAGATTATGGGTATGAAGAATTAGATTGTGTGGAAGAAATTATTAAAAGGCCATCATTATCCTATGCTCAATCCAATATCTCATAGAAAGATAATAAGAAGATCGAGAAATTCAATCTTAAAGAAGTTGCCCAAAATTCTACAAGGA
Source organism: Viscum album (assembly GCA_963277665.1). Taxonomy (NCBI): domain Eukaryota; kingdom Viridiplantae; phylum Streptophyta; class Magnoliopsida; order Santalales; family Viscaceae; genus Viscum; species Viscum album. The sequence goes on from OY728159.1 coordinate 35,269,351, forward strand.
ACAACAGCACCTGGATTCTTGATATTGGATTCTCTTCCCATATGATGGGAAATGCTGACCTTTTAAAGAACATTGAAAAGAAGGTTGATGGAATAGTACGTTTTGGTAATGATGGTGCATTGATGATTAAAGGTAGTGGGAATACTACTCTCGCCAATGGGGAGCTGAAGAAGACTGGAGTTCTTTATGTTGATGGTCTATGACACAATCTCCTCAGTGTAAGTCAACTCTATAACTCAGGGCTCATAGTAACCTTAAATCAAAAAGGCTGCACTATAAAAGGAAAAAAGGAATTCTCTTATTAAAGAAGTAGAACAGATGGAAACTTATATCAGGTTGATAGTAAAGTGAACTCCTGCTATTTTTTAGTTGAAGAAGAAAAGAGTTTGTGGTATCGAAGGTTGGGGCACATTAACCAACCATACATGGAAAAGATATCTAATCTGAACATAGTCCTGGATATTACCATTCAAAAACGTGAACGGGAAAATTCTTGTGATTCTTTTATTCATGTGAAGCTGGTCTGTAGTTCATATCGGCCAAAGAAGAAAAGGGAATCACATATTCTTGATCTCATTCATACAGACATATGTGGCCCAATAAATTTTGATGGAACCTATGGAGAAAGGTACTTCGTCCTTTTCATTGATGATTATAGCAGAATGGATTGTGTAATGGTGATTCAAAGGAAGTGAGAAGTACTTGATTGCATGAAAACTTATCACCGGATTGCCGATAATGATACTAGACGGACAATAAAAGTTGTGCGATCTGACAATGGAGGGAAATACACATCCATGGAGTTTGAAAATTACCTAGAAAACATGGAATACAGAATGAGGTAGCTGCTGTGATAAATCCACAACAAAATGGAGTTTTTGAGCCTTGGAATTGACATGTCAACAATATGGCCACGACTATGCTGATTGAGAGCGGTATCTCTCGCAATTACTGGAAGGAGGCAGTTGAAGCTGCAATGTACATTCAAAATCGAACAGGGATTTATATGGGAGAAACGAAGACACCATACAAATTTTGGCATGGAAGGAAGACTTCGTTGAAATACATCCGTGTTTTTGGAAGCAAATGTTTCATCCGGAATAAAGAAGGAAATCAAGGGATGTTTGTAGACAATACTGATGAAGGAAATTTTCTTGGATATCCAATGAACAGCAAGGCCTACATGTGTCTCAATAAACACTTGGGGAGGATTGTGGCCCCAAGTGCTTCATATAATAGCTATGCTGATGAGATAGAAGATGATGATGAGTGTAAACATGGAGTAAATACAAATACCGAAATGGAGGAAGGTGAACAAATCACTCAGCAGTCACATCATGATGCTTACTCAGAAGCGGAATCTAAAGAAGAAAATGTGGCTGAAGAGAATGGGCCTGAAACTCGTAGGAGAAATCGAAGAGCAGAGTTTGATCCATCCAGCATAATTGGGGACAAGATTGCACCCACTTAAACAAGAAGGATGAGGAATAACGCGCAATATGCATTTCTGTCAGCTGTGGAGCAATCCTCATTCAAAGAAGATGCCAAGGATGAATCTTGGGTGAAATCCGTGAATGAAGAATTAGATCAGATTGAAAAGAATTCGACTTGGGATCTTGTCCAGAGACCCAACGGTCACAATGTGATTTGTACAAAATGGATCTTCAAAAATAAGTTTGATGAGCATGGAAGTGTCATCAGAAACATGGAATGACTATTATGTAAAGGATACTCCCAGATTGAAGGAATTGATGTTGGAGAAACCTTTTCTCATGTGGCTAGACTAGAATCAATCAAGATTTTCCATTCCATGGCACTCCAAAGAGGATATAAATTATATCAAATGGATGTTAAGACAACATTCTTGAATGGTGTTGTAGAAGAAGAAGTCCACATTGAACAACCAGTGGGGTTTGTTCTAGGTACTGATGAAACAAAGGTATGAAAACTGAAGAAAGATCTATATGGTTTGAAGTAGGAACCAAGAGCATGGTACTTGTGGCTAGATTCATATCTTAAGAAACTCGAATTCAAAAGAGGATGAGTGGATCACAATATATATGTGAAGAATTCTAAAAAAGATCAATTCATGGTTCTAGTCTACGTTGATGATATCATCTTTGGTGGTAGCAGGCAGAAATCAGTGGATGAATTTTCCAATCATATGAAATCAGAATTTGAAATGTCTATGATTGCGGAGCTCACATATTTCTTGGGGCTACAGGTGATTCAAAAGAAGGATTACACTTACATTTCTCAGGAAAAGTATGCAAGAGAGCTGTTGAAGATGTTTAATATGCATGAATCCAAACCAATGTCAACTCTGATTGCAGTTGGAAATAATCTTGGAAAGCATGAGGATGGGACCATTGTAGATCCCACCATGTATAGGAGGATCATTGGGAGCCTACTGTACTCGACAGTAACACGGCCAGATATTGTCTTTGACACATGTCTTTTGGCCTGCTTTTAGAGTAATCCAAAGGAGGAACATATAGCAGCAGTCAAAAGAATCATGAGGTACGTTCAAGGTACACATAACTTTGCGTTATATTTTGTTGCAGGCGAGGACAGTGAATTATCAGTGTTTTCTAATGCTGACTGTGCTGGTTATGTAGTAGATAGAAAGTCCACCAGTGGTGGAGCCTTCTATATTGGGCAGACATGTGTTGGCTGGTTGAGCAAGAAACAAGAAAGTACTACTCTTAGTACTGCTGAAGCTGAGTATATATCTGCCACAAAGGCATGCAATCAACTGCTATGAATGAAGCAACGATTTAAAGATATTGGTGATGAGGTAAAGAAACCAATGGTCATTTACTGTGATAATAAGAGTGTAATTAATCTTACGAAGAATCATGTTCATCATTCTCAAACAAACCATATTGAAATCAGGTGTCACTTTATCAAAGAAAAAGTTGAACAAGGGGTGATTAAAATGGATCATGTGGGAACTGATGGGAAAGTGGCTGATATCTTGACCAAGCCACTGTCAGTGGCTGTGTTTCCAAAGCATCGGTTGAACCTCAGTGTTCAGCCACCTCCTGGTGCATAATGAGGTTACGCAATAACCCTCTCCTCGATTATGATAACTGTTTTTATCTCTTTATAGATGTGATGCAGGTTTATGGGGGAGATAATATCCAGGGGGAGTGTGGTTTGAGCTGACCAATGAAGAAGTACTGGTCTTTCGATTTATTGCCAATGTGGGAGAAAGGAATAAATTTAGCGTCATTGAGAATTCCAAAACTCCTCAGCGAACATGGCGTCATTGAGAATTCCAAAACACTGGAACCCAATTCAAGCTTCCTCTCTTTTTTCTACACCGAGCATTGTTCACGTAGACTTAGAGAGTTGGATGAGTTGATTCATGCGTTTTTGTTTTGTACATGGATGGAGATCTAGTGAATTTTTTTTCTGATTGCCAACAAACCCAAATGGAGAGACTGTAAGAACCATGTTCATATATTCCTGAATTGGAGTATGGTTTGTGTTTTTTGTCAATCCTCCGTGGAAGTTCAGAATGTGTATCAGCAAAGTGATCATACAGTTCAAGCAGACAACAATACTGAAGGTGGCACCGTATTCCCAGTGTTTTCCAAATTTTTGGTCCTGAAAATCGAAAAATGGAGAAAAGTGTTTTTGGCAAAGATACTTTCAGGCCGTGTGGTTGAAGGAGAGGAAACATGCGTGCTATATGTTTTTAAAGATCAGAACATGGAAAAATGTCAAAGGGATAATGATTGCGCAAGTATTGGGTTGGTCGCACAAGTGACCTGCGCGCCATGAAGAGACTTGTGCGCCGATTCCTAGGAGGTTTGGAAACATGCGTTCCTATTGTTTTTCAAGATCATAAATTCAATATATTGCGAAGGAAAGAATGTTTTGCAAGTATTGGTTTGGTCGCGCAAGTGACTTGCGCGCCGTGAAAGGACTTGTGCGCCGATACCTTAGAGGATTGGAAAGCTGTGCGCCGTTTGACCATCGTGTTTTGATCATCAAAATATAGCATAGTAAATAGGGGTGGTCAAGATTTTAATTTGGTCGCACAAGTGTCTAGGAGGATAGAAGGGTTGCGTTCCGAGACTTGCGTGCTGAGGGAAGACTTGCGCGCCGCCGCACAGGGTATCCGAATGCCTATAAATAGAGGACCACCCCTCCTCATTCAACACCGACATTGGACATGAAGAAATTCAGAGCTCCCATCACCTAGGTGTTGATGTCGCACAAGTTTTGGAGGGTCGCGCAAGGTGGAGCAGCGCGGCAGTTGTTCGCTGCCCGTCCAGCAGTCGCGCAAGTTATTTGGTGATACTTGTGAGCTATAATTGAAGTTGCACGACAGGTGTCCATTAGGATTTAAAAACGGCTTGAGTTGAAAATAAGTTGAGTCGAACAAGTCTGGAATTAATGAAGACTAAATTGCGCAAGTGTTGTACGTGGACTTTCTTGAAAGTTATAACTTGCGCGCCGTCCTTAAAAGTTACGCGCCGCATTGGAGTTGCGTGCCGCATTGGAGTTGCGTGCCAGGTGCTGTTGAGGCTTGCCGGTTGTCTTGGTGCTGCACGAAAGTTGTAGATCAGTTCACGGGTGATAGCTGGACTTCAATAGAGCACGAACATAATGAAAAGGATGCATTCATTTAGAAATTATGAAGTGAACTTCACATCTATAAACTGAGTGGGACTTCACGAAGGGCAGTGAGTCAGGGGGAGTCAACAGGAGTGACTCGAGGGAAGTAGTGAGCTATCCCTGAACCCTTGTATAGGTGGTAATCCTGGGACAAAGTGATTGTTCCCAAACCATTGTAATCCACAACTAGTGAATATTAGTGGAATTTGGTATGACGGAGGTGTATGCCTCTTGGATGTAGCCCTTACCGGTGAACGAAGTAAAGATTATTGTGTCATCTCTTAACATGTGAATGTTTCATTACTGATCATATTTATCATACAGGTTTAACTAGTTCCTACCAACGTGGGAACAAGATCCTTGTTTTTAAAATAAATAGTTGACACCCCGATTCACCTCCCCCCTCTCAGGGAGTCCCGAGGTCCTACAATGATATCATCACTCATGAATACATGCGACCTATCATATCCACAAAGTGATGTGATCCATTTTTCATGTTAAAATATAAATAATTATTTTAAAATTTTTAATAATAATAAAATTATATTTATTACATTAATATAATTCTTTAGATTGTGGATCTATATCTTGTACACAAGAACTAAAACATTCGTGACTAAACTATTATTAGAAAACATGAAAATTATTACCTGAAATAATAAAAATAATGATTGATTGTTAAAGAAAAGAGTGATAATATGTTATAAGATGATTTTATATTATATTATAAACATGAATTTAGTTCTAGAAGAAATTAATTGTCTGAAAAAATGTTTCATCTATGAATTTAAAAAATGTTAAACTAATGGTAATCATGTGTTGAGGGACTTCGTCTCAATTTCCCTTCATTGAGGAATATTTTAATGTTAAAAACCTAATTTATTTTATATGGTGTATATACTGAAGCTTCAAAATTTAATATCACTATACCTTAATAAATCATTGAATTTTATGTCTAATTTTTATTTATTTTATCTAATGTTATTATTACATAAAAGTTACCAAGTGGTAAATAATTTCATAACTCAATTTATTTTCATTGAGTTATATTACATCTTCATTGTATTTTATATTCTATTATAATGTGTGTAAAAACTTCTGAAAATATATTTTATATTTTATAATTATTTTATAATGATTTTTCAATAAACACGATTGATTCATTTGTTAATTCTCACATCAATGTTATGATCTTTGTTAGGTTTTATTTAAAAATCTCATTTTTATCAATATTCATTATGCTTGAATTTCTATTGTTGGAATTATTTGATCATTATATAATAAAAAACTATCATTTTATTTTATTATGGTATTATTGAAATTTTCATTGAATATTACCATGTTTATACTCTTGTGTTTTAAAAATACCTAAATGATGTTCTTAATAAAATCCAATTTTTTTTCTCTTTGGTAAAAATTCCATTTTCATCCAAAACAATGTCTTCAAAAAAATTAAGAAAAATATTTTGAATTGTTTTTAATAATTTTATAAATGATTTTTATTACATTTTTCCCATGTATGACATTTTACAAACTGTTTTCAAATTAATCTTCATGTCATTCTCCAAAAAATAATTGTATTTATTTTTTTGAAATGCAAAAGGAATCATTTTTTGGACAAGTACATCATGTGTATAATTATTTGACATCATGGAAAATCAATGTTTTAAATATTCAATTATATATTTCAAAGAATATTTTCAAGGAAATGTATTTTAAAAATATTTTCTTAACTTGCAGTTTATAAATTTATACTTTCAAAGTGAAAAGGGTAATTTCTACAAAAAGGTTTATTAAGAAGTATTTATGGTATTTCTATTCATCATCATTAAAGAACATTAATTATATTTATACTCTACCAATGTTAATTTTTTTTGAAATAATAATTATTATTTTATGGAAGTCTTATGATCATTTTGACCAAGGAAATAATTGATATTCCCTTTCATAATACAACTTTGTAGTTTTTAACTTTACCTTTAAACATTCACTTTCCCGTGATCATTAGAAAATAAGATTCACCTAAATATCCATATTAGTTAACCTGGATATGTTTATTTGTTAAATCAATTATCATTCTTATATATTGTATTCTATATTGATATTTATTTATTTATCTTGGTAAATATTGATAAATCTATACTCTTTAATGAATAAGGATATTTGAGGATAAGGAACCTTGTTCGTGAATTCAATATATTATTTTATATATGAGGAATGATTGGGATATATAGTGATGGGTGGTTCTAGAAATTATATATCACATCGATGTATAATTTATATCATGAGTAAAATAATTATGATAAAAATAAATGGGGTTTTACCCATAGAATTATACTCTCTTGTGAAATGTATTTATAGAAGATGTATCATGATGCCTGAGATCAGGATGTCAAAGAATTTAAAATTTAATTCATTTAGAATTGATTTAATATTATTATAAATGATATTTTTAAAATAATATTACCCCTGGATGGATTTCACTATCATTATATTGATTAAATTGAATATGTCTTTAACGGTTTACCATTTTATATTAGTTTTACCTTATCTATTAATGATAGTTATGCTATTTTTTAAATTTAATGTGTGATTAGTTATTTACATTTCTATATTAATTATGAATTATCTATTCATGATGGTAAATTTTTTGATTAAATGGAATTTTTTCAAATAATTTCATTTCGATGTTTATTAATCTTATTTAATAATGATATTTTCCTCTATAATTAATTATTACTCATAATTTGAGCTCAACTTTTTTTTCATTCCCTAAGATATTATGAAGAAATATTTGAATGATCTTTCAATGATGTAGTTCATTTGATTTTGATTTGTATAATATTTTCAAACATAAAATCGGTATCTTGTATATATCATATTTGATGAGACTAAAAAAATTTCTTATCCTTTGAGATGGGATTTGTTTTATATTATTCATATTTAATAAATTAACCACCAAATCTGGGATATTGAGGTCAACGGCATTAAAAAATGAACCATGTGTTGCTACTTCCTTGAATGTTGAGTTTGCCCTGACACGTCCTGGTGTAGCGCACATGGGTATATTGTGTGTACATGAATTTATATGTCAAATAAACCAGTCTCTCTAGCCATATTCCAAGGAACTTATTGATTTAATCAATAGTCAATATTTATCTATTCATATAACATTAGAAAAATAAGAATCCTGAATGATATAATTAATGTTTAAAATAATGTGTATTAAACATCAGAATATAGACCAAATAATATAGAAATAAATGATCTATCCACTATTCACCATAATCAATAAGCAATACAATAATTAATTATATATTTCAAAGGCAACTGTTTGAATACCATTTGATGGTTCTAGATGATGTGGTGGTACCTATTAGGTTAATAACCAAAATAGTTTTATGAAATTAAATTGATCATTATCCAATTGTTAAAGTTGTAAATTTCTTGTCCAATAAAATTTTCACTTCAAATATTGACATAGGGAATCACGAAACATTGAGATTGGATCATATGAATGATAAATTTATAACTAATTTAATTTAAATTTCATTAATGGATCCCTAATCCTAGGAAAATTATTCATTGATGATGATTTTTATCATCTATAAACCGCTTTTTGTATTACCATTATTGTGTTTGTATTATCTATGTGTGGAATACAACTATCATCAGGCCAAAAATTCTCATTTTATATATAAATAACAATGATGTTTTGTTGTGTGAAAGAAAATTGCATCTATAATTTTGTGTTCTTTATCTTGATGTATATTATTTTCATTAGTAATGAATGATTACCTCTTGTTATTCTTATTCTTGAGAATAGTGAAGGAGGAATTCAAGAGATAATTACATCGTGTGAAATGATTCCCAATTATTGATTTAACTATACAATATATAAATAATCATTTATTTATAGAGTTACAGATTAGGTTAAAATATTATTTCATTATAAAATGACACCAAAATAATATAAAAATACAAATATTTAATCATGGAATATATAGATATGAATATTATTAACTTATGTTGATGTAAATTGGTGTAGAAACAAATATTATTTTACCATCATGAAAATTAATATTTGTCACCATACATGATGTTGGTCTGCTCATTAATCTCTACATTTAACGAATACCCAAATAACTATTTTATTTATAAATAAAAAAATTTAGTATTTGATTAATAAATATTTTCTAAATATATCAAATCAATAAACATCGATTAATTATTAACTCGTCGATGAGAATAATATTTAGTCCAGAAATAAAAATCATATATAATTTAATTAAGATCGATGGAAACACTAATTATGTGACCCTATATGATTGTTTCCGATTGGGATCGGGAAATATTACATAATTTCCAATATCACTTCGTAGTAATGGGTAAATGAATCAAAAAGATATAAATTAATGTCACAATATTGATAACCACATATGATCATTCATTTTGTATTATAATACTTTCACCACAATATCTCATCAAGAAATTTAACATTTGTGTAATAAACCTATATAAATGATATGTATTTATATGAATATATGAAATAAACATATCCGTATACCATATCCAATAAATTAAATGAAATTGTTCCATTTCAATCAATGTTTCTTGATATAAACTTCCATAAAAATGGAAGGGACAAATCCTTCCTCAACATATCCATTAATAATATGTCATTTCTAATGAATCAAACATACCATACTTTCTATGAACATATGGTTTCATGGTTTTGGTTTGTAAAACTAATTCTGTGATTCATGAAATTCATAAGTGATAATAATAAATTATAAGTAACATTAAACCCAGTCACTAATTGGAATCTTCATAGACATAATAACATTTGGAATTCCTACTTCTGTGTTTGATCTCATAATTTACCATCTTATTGTCTAGAATGTGTAAACTGAACTTAATAAGTTCCCTTATTATTATGAGTAATCACACCTAATAATCACCATAATATGTTACCCATCATATAAATTTATCCTATTAAAGAAAATCATTCAAGAATTCATCAATGAAATTTCATGTGTCTAGTCATAGAGGGGAACTACTATACCATTCACAGTGCGACATATACTCTAGGAAATTATTAAATTAATGTCACATGGAAATAAGAAAATAAAATGGTATAATATGTATTACTAATATTAAATTATACATGTAATACAATGTTTAATTAGTTCATTCTGAAGCACCACCTCCAAAAAAATCCCACTTAGACTGGAGAAAACATATTATGACTTTCAGTCCTCCAAAACAAAAATCATTATCATGATTCTTATGAGTTAAGGATTTATTAGAGTGGTCCACCATAATTTATTTATTTTGTATATACTCATTATAACTTCACCACTTTGAGGAAAATCCATAAAGATATGAATCTTTCTATGTTTTTAATTCATCCATTTATGTAAATATGGATCCTTTACTAGAGACACTACTACATTATTATGGAAAAAAATTGTGACAGGATATCTACTACTTGGTACCACATAATGCCCTTATAAAATATTGTGTATCCAAACCGTATAGTTAATATATTTAGTTGTAAAATTATACATTGTATCTACTGTAGAATTTATGGCCACAATAATTTGAGAGCTCTTCCAACTCATGAAACCTTTATTTAGAGTAAATATGTTTCTCGTGTAAAAGTTTATACATATTGATCTATTTGGAATATATATATATATATATCCTCAGAAGAATAGTTCCTCATCACCCTCATAAACTGGGAACATATCCTTAGTATACATTAGATAATTAAGGATAGTGTTATCTACCATTTATTTTTGGTCACCAAGATCAGCTTGACATCATACTAACACACTTAATGTATTGGTGACATATAACCTAGTTCATTACATAACATAAATGATTGAAATAATAATAGATGTGTGTAGTTTCATCATCAACCGTTGTCTTTCCTTGTGTTTATAAAGACACATTTTCCTTTATAGATGAATTCCATGTAATATTCAAAAAAATACATCTTTCACTATTTCATACTAAACCAATTAAATATCTTCTCATTATATGTACCTTAAAATAGGATGATAAATCTATTTTATCATTAAAAATAGATATTAATCCAAATTATATATTTTTTTCAAACTATTCCTTCATGAAGAATAATTTCTTCAACCATGAATTAATTAACTATTTTATTGGTATACAATTTCTAATAATTAGTATGTCATCGACAAATACTTTTATTAAAATAGTTTCACTCCCACTAAACTACTAGTAGCCACAAGGTTCATAGTCATTTTTAATGAAAAAAAGTCTATTATTGATTTCTCAATTCAAATTTTCCATGATCTATAATGTTTCATTTCTTTATAAATGGATCCTTTACATTTTAATTCCTTTTTGGCATCCTTTTGAGTAAAAAAATCTGTCAGGTTATGTAATAGAGACATGTTCCTAATGGTTATTATAATGGAATTTTTTTACTACCAATTAATGAATCTCATAGTCATGGAAATTCACAATGTAATGTACAATTATAATGGATTGTAGTATATATAAATTTCAAAAGGGTTCATCAATGCTAATGCCTTGAAACTATTTAAATCCTTTTAAAATAATTCATTCTTTATAGGTACAAATTTTTTCATCCATGTAATGTTTATTATTGATTACCCATTTAAAATCAATGGTTATTAAATCTATTTTCATATCTAATAAAATATATACTCTGTTTTGATACAAGGAAACAATATCAAAATTCAAGGTTTCTGGACAATTGGAATCAACCGTACAATATATTGATACCTTATAGTTTTTGAGATCACTATTATAAATTAATAATTATCTTCCATACTTAGTGACTATAAAACTATACCATTCTAGTTTTATGACCTCTCTTTTACTCTTATAGAGTACTTGTGTCTTTAGAACGTCTACTTCTATGACACCTCATAGAATCTGCTACTACATTACCTATTATGGTCCTTGATATTGGAATTCATCAAAATCTATATTTGTCCCACTATATGTTTTGGATATTTCCTCACCCTTAAGGAATATGATGTGTATTTACACTATTATATTTTCATATCTAGTGTAGAATTGGAAATATCACATTTTTTTCTTATGCTATCAAAATATTGTAGACATTATGCCTCGTGCTGAAATATTTTCATTGGAAGAGGCCATAAAACAAATCATTGAAACCCCACACATGTAGGTGAGAAAAAACAAGTTTCATTTTACTCAACAAATAGTATTTAATACCTTCTTCTACATTAGTTTGAACTCTATTTATTTTGTATTATACTATTTTTAATTCATATTCCAAAAGAATAATTGAAGATTCTCCCAAAAATCATTTGTTACACCATGTCTAACAAGGTGGGATTCCTATTTTAACTTAGAACATTACAATACGGCTTATATGTCAGAGTGATTTAAGTTATAATCCCAAAATCACATAGATTATCAATAAATTCTTGATTAACATACTATCCACCATGATTTGAGTCCAGATTATTAATATTCTTACCAAGATAGTTCTAAACTTCATTTTAGTATTCCTTGAATCTCTTAAATGAATATGACTTATACCAAATCATGTAAACATATCCATATCTACTAAAATCATAAGTAATAGCTATTAAGTATTTATACCCTCCTCTTTAATAAGAATTAAATGGTCCACATTAATTGGTATAAACTAATTTAATATCACCTTTGAACCTTTCACCTTTTCCTCTAAAGAACGATTTGGTCATTTTACCTTACAAACATGCATTGCATACATTGGGTGTAAATGATTTAAAGGAATACAAATATCTAAATTTTAATAATTTAGAAAAATGGAAATTATTAAAATGACTAAACTATTGATTCCAAATTTGGGTGTGTTATGGGTCATTAGAACTAGTTATATTATCAATTTCCAATACATGGTATATGTAATGCGATACATAAATAAAATTATTTGAATGTGCCTTATCATCATTTATGATATCCTTATTTAAAATTTTATATTTATTGAATAATTTGAAAATAAATCCATCCAAATCAAGTATGGATACAAAAATAACATTTTTTAAAAGATATGACATAATTATACTCTTTTAAAACTAATATCATTCCTAGTGGAAATGTCTGATGGTAGTCCCTGAAAGATAGAATGTCAAGTTTATCTCCATTGGAAGATCTTATATATAACTCCCCTTGGTTAATATTCTTGAATATACATGGTTAATCTATTTGAATACATATATGAGCACCACATTTTGACTATAATTCAAATGTAGTGAAAAAATTTAAATTGCGATCAATAAAAACCCCCTGATTATTTTCTTTGTTTTTTTGGAACAAATAGTTTTTCTTCCAATGGACCTTCATTAAATCTAAAAATAATATTGCAACATACTCCTAATTTGATTCTTGATCGCTATCTTCCTATAACAGAATCCTGTAGAAGAAACTATCTTAGATATTTTAACATGTACATTCATTTAAAACACCATAAAAATTGACGGATTTACAAACTTCATATACTTATCAAAATAGGAAACTTTAGTGAGTATATCATGGATAGATTTATCAATGTTGTTCATATTACAATTAATAACAAATCATTATAAGCTCTAATGATGTTATAGAGTAATTTTATAGTTTCACATTTCATTAGTAATTTTATACCCCATAACCTCTAGGCACACATGTAACCAATGAGTATGGATACATGATTCCCAGTGGGTGCACCTTCTCCCAACTAACTCAAAAAGAGGGCCTAGTAAATATCAAATTGTTCCTATCTAGATATCTGTTAATATATTCCATATATTTGTTGGAACATTCTATAATGATCATTGTTTCAATGGGACTTCATTAGTTCACAGTATTTTGCAGAAAAAAATAAAATACTAAACTACGACCAGAATGCTCATGTTTTTACTATGGAATGTGATCTCATCAACAATCACCTCTTTTGTAGGAGGGTCAGGAAGTGAAGATTAAATTAAATTATATTTCTAATCATATAATAATATAACATATATCAATCAAAACCATTCATAGAATTTAATTTATATAAGGATATTTACATTCTCCAATATTGATCATAGTTAATGCGGGGGATGGACTTGTTGTTATTCTACTATTATAATATTGTGAATTATCAGAAAATCACTTGATTATAATATTTGTGAGTCATAATACATTTAATTTCATTATGTCTCACACTATTTTATCATGTTCGAATATCCCTCAACATTATGCTCATAATATCTAGTTGCTTACACATTCTAATAGAAAGTATCTATATATCCCAACTCATAATTCAATCATGAGATCATTCAATTCTGTTAAGGCATTTAGATAGGAATAACTTTTCAAACTATGTTCTTATAGATCCATGTGATATTGGGTGAACTGCACATTCTAAAAATCTTTAACTATATTTTCTCAACACTTTCCTCTTAGATACACCATGACTAGTGTGGAATAATCATTTTTCTGTAAGCTGGTTATGTTAACCCGAAACATTCATAAGATCTCCTTGATAAATGTAATATTCCCAATATGTGTTGGTTGAATGTTTAAATCTGTGTTTTTCATTCCTAATAAAATAATGGATGTTAAATTATATCTAAATAACATGCATGAGGGATTTTTATTTATTACTCATAAGGATTTGTTGTTTTATAATTACATATCTTATTAATATTAAATACATTCTATATAAGAGGTGCACTATTTTTTTATAAACAAATTTATTCATAATCCATTTATTTAAATTATATGATTGAATATTAGTTTATTTATTTATGTGAACATACTATTTCATATATAAAATAAATAATGTATAAGATAGAAATAAATAAATAAATAAATAACCCCATCACGATCTTATCCAACAGTTGATTTATTGAGTGGACAAAAAACCACCTTTAACTTATGGGAACACATATTGTTCATATTTTAGCATGAGTTTCATAATTCCACTTGTCCCCCTATCCATTACCTACATTAGAACCATATTTTTTCCATTATGAACTAATACCATGTCCCTTGGTATTATCATTTTATTACTTGTTTTTATAACTCACATGTTGGTTAGTTGAACCAAATTATTATTCTAGTGGAATTACTAAAATATCACTGGACACATAGGTCAGACACAATGTGGGAAGTAAGACTGAAATTCCATCATATTTTATTTAATATTAAATAATTTCAAAACCCTCTAATAAATTAAATTAAATTAAAAGAACATATACATATCTCTAGGATAGGCTAGTGAAGGGGGATCCACATATAACAAATATGAAAATGTGAATAGATTAACATTTATTTATATTTATTTTAAAATATTTAGATCAACACACATTTATTAATAAATTAATTAATCAATTCCAACTATTCTTAATAACAATCTAAATTCTCATGGAGATACCTATCTTAAATGTATACATGAAAATAAATAGTATGTCTAATAATTATAGATAATTATATTAGATTAATTAAAAATTTATTAATTATTCATATGATTTATTACATAGTCCGACACATTTGGTGCCAATAGTATAATTAAGATATATTGTTATTATTATACATTTTATGTCAATTTACGACTACATTTTACTGGGAGACTATATGATCTATATTGAAAAGTTACACACTATGTTCCAGGATTATTGCTTACATACGGTATATAAATGGGGCATTTCATTTGTGTCGGAAAGACTACATGATGTGTAGTAAATAACTACGTATAGTCTACTCCATTAGTAATATGCCTGTGTAACCAGTCAAGGGACTCAAAGTGTTATTCAGAGGGAATCCAAAATAATGTACTCCGGATACTTTTCGTTTGATCCTATTTTTTTGGGTCTACATAACACACTAATTGACTCAGAATTTATTTCAGATGTGGTACTGCACAACATATATTGACCAGCTAAAGGCAGTGTATCTCACATACTATGTGTCCCCATAACCTATCAAATAACATAAAATTTCATTAATATGTGGGAATTTTTGAACTACTTAATGCATATGTTATCTAGATTCCACAAAATTCATTAATTACATGGGTTTCCAGACTCACGTGGTCAATAAATATGTATTTGACCATATTATTTATAACCATTTGACTACTAAACCATGTAAGCTACATGATGCATATTGATGTTAAAGGATATTCCATCTCACAATCCATGTGCCATTCTGTCTTCTTCTATAAATGATCTACAGTAAATGAAACACATTTTATTACATATTAGAAAACATGGTATCCCATGACACATCTAGGTGCAATGCACTTGGGTATAAAACATGTACTCTAGGCTATATTCCATCTAACTGAGGCTCACCCAAAATGACCCTTAACACTTCGTGATGGAATCCTCCACCGTTCTTGATTTTGTTCTTAGACCATTATAAAAATTATAATATTTAATGAAATAATTAAAATTTAAAAATAATATTAATTAAAAAATTAAATTAAAGATGAAATACTATAGAAACAAAATATTTTTTACCTATTTCACAGATCTTATAAAAATAAAATAATTAATTATAGATTTGAAAGGTGGCTTATATGATACTACTTGAAGGATTTGGATGTAGTGGAAGTTCCAACTAGGTGAATAACCATAAATATTTTGTAATATTTCATTTATCATTCTCCAACTATGATAGACATAAATTTCAAGACCCTAAAAATGTATCCATCAAATAACGATATAGATAAGATCAGAACCCAGAGAGAGGATATTATTCAAATTAAATTTATAAATAATTAAATTTAGATCTAAATAATGGTAACCTTGTCTTAGGAAGTTCATTTTTGGTATATGGTTTTTATCATTTGAAAACCCATGTGGACTTATTATATTTTCCGTGTAGTATCTAGTGGTAGAATCCTCATATCAGTAGTCCAATAACTTTCCATTGATATCTAAGAAACAATAGTGTAATGTTGTGTCCTATCATAATAGAACTATAATTCTTTTATCATCATGATTGATACTAGTTTCATTGCTATTAATTTATTATTTATTGATATTATTATTCTATAGGGGATAATAAAAATTTTAATTTTAGAGATATGTTTGTTTTGAAAAAAATTATCAATCCCCAATTTTACTATACATAATAATAATAAAAAATTATTTATCGTGTTAAGTTTTAGGTTTAAAATTAATTAATATTAAAACAACCCTTAAATTTTATAAAAAATATAATATTTCCCCATTTCACATAAAATTACATTTATTATTTAATAGATTGTGATAACTAATGTAAGCAAATTATTTTACTATCTTCATAAATATATTTATCACCAGACATTGTGTTAGTACACTCTTCTTCCTCAATGTTTAGTGAATATAAAATGAATATTTTATTCATTAATAAATACTTTGTTCACAATTTTATTAATATATATTTTTTATATGTATGTGATCAATAAAATATATATAAAATAATTCCTTAGTCATAAGAATAATATTTATTCTATAAATTTAATTAAAATTGAAATTAATTTGGATATTAGGAACCAAAATAGTTTATCAACCTCTATCATTATTTCTCAGTAAGAGTAGGTGATAATGAAAACATTATATTATTTCTATCTAAAAATGAACTAGGTCTACCAAAAGAAATAAATTAATGTTGCATCATTGATAACGCATACTATCATATATTGTGTAATATAGTTATTTGGTCACAATATATCCTCAAATATATATCTCATTTTTTTCATCAAACAAAATACATGATATGAATTTTTTTTGATATCTTAATTAAACACATTTTTACACCTTGGACATGAATTTAATTTTATGGTTTCATTTCAAAACAAATTATATCAATATCAACTTCCATAAACATGAAAGTTAAATTTCATTACTCATTTTATCGATAAATAACATGTCATTCATGAACAAAACAATGTACACTACTTTCAGGGGACGTATGTTATAATGTTTTTTGTTACAAAGTCACATTGTGTGAGTCATGACATGCATTATTGTCAGTATTAGTGTATAAGTACCATTAAAAATAGTCTCATTTTCGATTATCTAATTAAACATTAACATTTGAAATTCCTACTAGAGGTTATGTCCTAATTATATTCCTTATTTGATATTATAAAGTGAAAAAATCAGAAGATTAAGTCTCATCAGCTGACAAGTACTTATACATTATAGATAAAACATTATGTGCCCCGTTATATTATTTTATCATACTATATAACTAGGTTCAAGAATACTATTCTGGTATTTCCAGGTTCTAATCATAGTTGGAAACTTCTATCATGTTCATAATGTGGTAAATACTCTAGAAAATTATTAAATAAATGTCATAAAATTATAAATATTTAACATGTTGTTTTATTAATGTTAAATTATTGGACTATACATGTAATTTTATGTACAATTTGTTAAATGAAGACCAAATATAATAGACGATGATTACAATGAAGAAGACTGATAACTACAGTGTTGATACAATTAAAAAATTTCTTATTAGCAAAGTTAATACTATATTGTCCACCGGAAATGAAATAATTATCCTTTATGAATAACAATAATGTACTTAGATGGAGTTTATTCCCAAGATAGATTAAAAATATTTTCTTATAGTGATTTTAATTATTTATAGGGTTAAAAAGATTTCAAAAGGGGAAATATTTCAATAAACATTAGAGAATATATTAATGATGAAAAATAAAATTTCATAAAATATATTTCTGTTTTGATGATTTTTCTTCATGAAAGGAAGAAAATAAATGTCAAAATTGAATAAAATACTAATATTAAGGGTGAATAATTATATATTGTTCAACAAAAACATGATAATGTATATAAGGGGTTAAAAAAATTAGAAAATTAAATAAAAAAATTAGTGAATGTTCTAATAAGTTTAAACCATATAAAAATTAACAAAAATATAATCAAATTCTAATAATAAGGATGAATATTGTCATAAGAAAAAAACATGTAATGAGACCATATAGGTAGAAAATAATGTATAGTTAAAGAAACTTATGTTTATAAGGATTTAATGTATTAACCAAACTTTGCTACTATAGGAAATTTTGTTAAGACTGAGAATAAATCTTTACTAAAACTAATTTTCATTTTAAAACAAAAACATTGGTGCACATCATATTGCTAAAGTTGAAGGTAGTAAAGTTAATGGAATTCATATACAAAACAAAGAAAAGAGTAAATTATACAATGGGAAATACTATTTTTATATCAACTAGAAGTAATTTGGATCATTTGGGAATATATTTAATATGTATAGGTTCAATTATCAATACTAAAATGGCTCAAGGATAAACTAGAGGTAGAGTTTGAGGGGGAGTCTGTGCACTGAAAGAGTATAACATGAGAATGTTGGTTTGAAGAATAAAAATAGTTTCATACCCCTTGAAACTATTTATAAATTTTTTGATCATTGTAAAAATGTTACAAAAGGTTGTATTTTTCTATTGCTAACACAATAAAATATATACAACATATATAAAAAGTCACAAAAAAATACTATCAAAGATAAAAAATGATTATAAATTTGGAAATAATATTTTTTTGTTCTTTTCATATAAATAAAGATTAAATGTTTCTGAAAAATTGATAAAGATTATAAATAAGTAAAATTAAGTAATATAAGTGATATGTTCATCTGAATCAACTACATTTGATATGATATCATTGGGGACGAAAAGTTAAAATCCAAAAGTGCCTTTTTGTTGATGGGGGTAAAACCCAACATATTAAATGTTTCAAAAACATTGTGACAAAGGTAATAAATATTTTTTTAGAAGACATTGTTTCACTATTAATAATATTAATGATTATATTGTTCTTAAAATTGGTAAACAATCCAAGGTAGAATTATTTCATGTTGGTGATGCAATGTGTTCGTTTTCCCTAAGCATGATGGAATAAAATAAGTTATAGAATAAAATCATGGGACATATTGGTTAGAGTAGTAGGAGTAATACATAAAAGATTTAAATTCATTGCGATATTCCTCAAATGAAATGAATAAAATATTGTTTTGGTTCTATATTCTATAAATGGAATATTACAAACATGGAATAAAATAAAGTTGATATAAACTCAAATATTCAAATATATTTGATACACTTGTACAATTTTGATCCCATAAGAAAGAAATAAGTAAATGGATATATGTAATTTAATTGTTTTATAGATTTATTTAATCACCTAACATGTATTATGTTTTATATCATAAAATGGATGATCTTAATAGGTTTAAAAGTATTTGGAGAAGAGAGGATAATGAAAAAAGACATTTTATGTATATGATTCAAATAGATAGTCGTGGAGAATATAAAAATGATAAGTTTAATGATTATATTGACAATAATTTAATTGACCATATTTTTAGAAAACTGATACAAATCAATTTTTTGAAATAAAATAGATGTTTAGTTGTGATGGATTTAACACTATTGATGGAACACGATACTTCTAGATATTTTTTTGAGGAAAGAAATCAGAGTAACAGTTATAATTAAAAATCAATGTTTTTAAATAATATACTCTAATATGACTTGTTATGCAATATATTATATATAAATCTAATTTTTAAAATAGATAAGGGTGTCTGGTAGTCCTTGAATTTGCAAATTACAATTTAATTTTTTTTTGAAGTCTGGTCGTATAGGTGTTCAAGTTGTTATTGATGAAAAAATGTAAAAAAAATATTTTAACCATATTAATAATGTTGAAGTTCCATGTGAGTAAGATTCTAAATTATCAATGTAAATTGATGGAGAAAAATTAAAATCATCTCCTACTATATTAATAAAGAAAGTGTAAGAATAAAATATAATTTGAGATCAATGAAATATTGTTTAAATTATAAGAAAAAATACATTAGTTTTAAAAACATAATATATTCAATGGTAATGATAAAATATCTTAAGTAAAATATTATTTTTAATGAGTGTATTGATGCAATGAGTAAATATTTGGTCTATATTTAGAAAACTAAATATGTGAACTTGAACCCAGACCAGATAATAAAAATGTGATTGTTACAAAATGGGTGTTACAATAAAATGTAATAACAAATGTGAATTAATAAGAGAAAAAGGAAAAAAGGGATTATAAAGGCTAATCACAAAATGAAGGAATTTTTATAATACCATTTATACTATGGAACTATTAAAAACTATTACAATATATCATTTTACCACTTCATAGTGGAAACATAATATTTTCCAAATGGATTTCAAGTAAATTATTATTAAATTAAAGAATTATGAAGATATTAAAATTTAACAAATATATGGATTTATTTTTCGTAATGATGAAATCTGAATGTTCATATTGAATAATTATTTTTAGAAGTTGATGCAAGTTATAAGAAGTTAGTTTTCTAAATTTGATGATTTCTTACGGATATGGAGCTTAAAGAAATTATTATTTTATAATATCCTCTACATAAAATAAAATCAACGTGTTTCCACCATTTTGGTTGATTATTTTGATGATATAATATTCACAATAAATGATGATGAAACTTGAAAAAAAAATCTGAAGATATAAAGAATATTTTTTTATGTCCATGCTATGATAAATGAAATACTTTCATGGCTAAAAAATCACTCAAAAGAATAATTACATATTTTTATCAAATTAAAATTATTATAAGGAACATTTAAATAAATTACTATTGAAAAACACTATGTCCTTTCCATATCTATTTCAATGAAAATATTGTTTTAAAATGTTATATATTATATGAAGGATGATTTGAAATATTTTGGAATGGTAGTTGGAATCTAGTTGTATTTATAAGTTTCAAAACCAGATATTGTGTATGTTGCTACAATATTTTTCAGGAATCATATGTAACCAAAAAAATTAAATATAATGGTTGGAAAAATAATTATTTGATATATCAAAATCTCAAATAAAATAAAAAAATATGTTAGATTTAGAAATATTGATCAGTTTGGTTATACAGATGATGATTGGGAATTTTTTGATGATGATAGAAAATCTGTATCTATTTTAGCTATTTTTTTTTTAGAAATATGCTTAACATAAAATTAAAAAATTTATAATTATATAATGATCATCACTATAGCAGTTTAGTATGTATCTTTTCAACTTGATACAATATAACTTATGTTGATAAATATGCAATTAGAAGAATTTTAATTGATATAAATTAATCCCTTATATTGGGTTTTAATAATCAATTTTCTATAAATATCACTAATAATCAAGTGCAACATTGGAGTTCTATGAAAATTTACATCAAACACCACATCATCAAATAAATGTAAAAATGAAGTAATTGAAATATGATTTTGTTCATATAACATAGAATTATGTCAATATCTTCATTAAACTATTATGTTAGGAAAAATTCCATAAAACAGGGTTGATAATGGGTTCCAAGCCACCCTTTAATTAAGCATATTGTTTGTGATTTCACCAAATCTCTTATTTTTTGATTGGATACTATTTCAAAATGGTGATAAATGTTTATATCCAAATTTAATCAGTATTATGATCATAAAATTATTAAGGGAGAGACAATATACATGGTATTTCATGAAAGGGATATTTTGTGAATAAAATGTGTGTGAGATGTTTTAACATTTTAAAAATTTGGATTCTGGAATTTTTTTTCTCAGAGGGTGAATTTATTTTTTATGATGACCGTTGGAAGTAAAATAAGATGTTTGAAATGTTTTTTTGAAAATATTCTAAACATGATATGAAAATGTTTTTCAAGTAACTAAAATTGGGCATTATGTTATTTTTGTTCAAGGATTATTTTTTCCTACAGTGTGTTTTCTCATATGGTATTATGATAGTTTGAAAAATAATCCATTACATTATTTAAATTGTTTTAGTGAATTATGATCCATGGTTGACAAAAAATTTCTATGTGGGGGGGTTTTTGGGATCAAGCTTTATTTTGGGAAGTTTCGAATAAATTAGAAGATGTTGAAACAAAATTTGGTTTAACTGATGAATGATTTCTAAAAAGTGTTTTAATTTGTTGTATAAATGTAAATCACATTGCATTTATGATATTTCCTAAAAAATGTATCAGAAGAAGGAGATTTTATGGAGGGTATTGGACCAAGTTTATTAGATGGTTGTTATCGGATATAGATTATTGGAGTAATTTTTATGATGAATTTTTTATATATAATGATTAGATGTTCCCTCAAATAGAAAATTAAATGAAGTGAAACTATCAAATCATTAATGTTCTTAATATTCCTAACTTCTTGAATGCTAAAAGTTTTTCATGATACATTTTTAAATAAAAATGAGAGGTTTTGGTTCGAGGTTTGTAAAGGTTTTATGGAACATATTTTAAACATTATTTTTATAAAAATTTTAATATAAAAATTATAAGGGTTGTTTAAATATATAATTATAATATAAATAAAGTAAAAAAATATTATATATGTTTCCTATGTTTATATTCTAATCTACGGAGATTTTGTTTGATGGTTGTGATTAATATTTGACGATGCCTATGTGTTATCTGTTATCGATGACTTATTCCTTAAGAATAACGATCTGAGAAATTTTTTAATGTGAATATATATCTCGCTGGGTATTTCATTGGATGAATACCATTGAAAAATCTCTCACAATTTAATTGGCTAGATTCTATTTGATGAACCATCTATAATGGTGAAGGGTGTTTACATTTTTATAATGTTTATTGAATTCCCAGTATGAGTTTGTGAAGTGCCATTTCCATATGATGATCAATGGATGTTTATAGGTCGTCCAACTAATTCCATTAATGTAGTTCAACAGAAATAAGTTTCTATATAAATTTCATCAGTCATAGTTGGAATTATAAGGAAACAGTTGAAGAGTGTAGATTCAATTCATTGAATTGTGGATGGTTCTAATGTAATACATCTGATATCTTCCTACAAATTTATAGAAATATCATATGGAGATGTAATAGGAAAAAGTTCTTCAATTAAGACATAGTCCTCTAAAGAATTTATAGTAAATATTTTTAGATGAATATTCATTTCATTACAAAATCACCTGCCTGAGGAAATAAATATCTTAGTTCCATAAGAATCGTGGAACCCAAAATTCAAATATGGTGAAAGATCTTCAATATTTCAAACACAGATCCTCACAAATATCACTCTTCATAGACACACCCTTTATAAACCATTCTAAATAACCATGGGAATTAAATCCCAAGAAAATGTGAGCCCAGTGTCTCAGTAATGGTAAATACATTATATATCTAGATTATACTATTTAAAATCATAATAATGGAATACATGTACATGATAATAAAAATAACATATGAAGAACATACCCATCCTTTAATTGACCATACACCTAAGTTACATCATAATGATTGGTATTTAAATGGAAAATAATCATATTGTAATCAGTGAAAAAGAGGATAGAGGGAATAAAAATTATATAAGAAATAAATTTGTGGTATACACATAAGTATAGAAAATCATATCTTAAGGATACCCAAAAATATATTCATAACATGTTTGGCATATGATAACCACATATGCACTTTCATTGGGCATGGGATAACTTATCACATTCCCTATTTTGTGTTTATACTAACCAATATTGTACCCTCCTTTTTGGTCTTGGGATGACCACCCATGTACACTCTTTTTCGGTCGTAGGCCAACCACCAGTGTATGCTCGTTTTCAGGTTTACAATAAACACAAGTGTACCATATTTTTTGAGATTAGGATAAACAACCATGTACCCTTTGAG
Source organism: Viscum album (assembly GCA_963277665.1). Taxonomy (NCBI): domain Eukaryota; kingdom Viridiplantae; phylum Streptophyta; class Magnoliopsida; order Santalales; family Viscaceae; genus Viscum; species Viscum album. Next base: position 35,293,750 of record OY728159.1, read on the forward strand.
CTCAATGAACATTTATCATTACCCAATTAATTGGAAGGATATATATATCCCACATATCACCTAATAAAAATCATTCTTACGTGTTCTAAATGATCATAAACATTCATCTTATTATAACCCATGAAATAAAATGGATCTCAATAACATTTCATTATATTATATCCATGGAAAAGAGATGGGTTTTATAATCAATTCCTAATTTCATAATAAAATAAACCATAAAAAAATAAAATATTTTCGTAAGAATTATATAATGGTATAAGCTTAGGAGAGAAATGTTTTTCATAAACCTCACGCAATCAGAAACATAAATCATTCAAGGAATGAATCAGAATAGGATCCTTGGATCATTTCAAAATTAAATAATATCAATCCAAAATGGATGTTATCTAAGATGGAATATAATTTAGAATGATTACATGGGAAATTTCATGAGTAAAATATATCTTCATTGAAAATTAAATTTTAAAACAAAAAAAAAATATTTGAAAACAAAAATTCATTGAGAATAATTTTTAAAACATATAAATGACGGTTTTGAAATATTTTAAAAAATTTCATCATAAAAATATCCTCTATTATTTGAGATATTTTTTAAAAAAACAATAATTTTCTTTCAAAATAGGCATTAATAATTATATTGTAATCTTACTAGAAAATAATGGTCACGATGGCAGTAAATTTCATTCATGTTGTATAAATTAAAAAAACATTCCTTTCACATATTTTGAAGAATCCATAGAGTTATTATTTTGGAAAATTACATGAATATCCATTAAATTTTTTTTTAAAATTAAAAATTAGTAAAACATTATTTTTAAATAATAATAGGATTGTAGTATAACATTTTAAAAAAAATTTGTTTAGAGAACTTTGTAGTGGAATAAAACAAATTTTCGACCAAAAATATGATTTTTATTAAAAACATTCATTTAAAAAATTATGTACATAAAGAGAGAAAAATGAAGGGAAAATAAGTATTCAAAGGAAATAAACATAAAAGATTAAAATTAATTGTTATATTGGGATATGTATTATAATATTTGAGCATTATAAATGTATTCCGAAACAATCATGATAAATACTGATATTTTAACATAAAATACATACCACTTTAGTAACATTGAAATGTAATACATTTGGAAGAGTATCATTAAAATAATATTAAAATATCATGTGGACAAATAATTTAATGATATTACATGACAATGGGGATATATTTTGACATTATAAAACAAAATATGTGTACAACATAACCATATGCCTCAATGATTAAAAAATGAGAACACAATCCCGTATAGATTTGTTAACATTTGAACTGTATACCTCGTGAATGATAGGTCATAAAATGGATATGTAAAACCACATTTCATTCAATATAATCACCATAATACTAATTTATAGGTAGTATATGCATCACATAGATGAAATATTTGTTGAATTTGTAATGTATCTCATGAAATTAAAAAGTGAGACAGAAATCACTTAACATATATCTTGACATCATATTTATATGTATGAACCTACTGTATATTAGATTAAATTTTATTATAAATATATTAAAATCCAATAATTATATATATCATTCCATATATGATTTATTATTTTCCTTTTATTACCCATTTATAAACCAATTCTTGTTAAAATCACATTTTGGGGTAATAACAAATTTTCTCTCACGTATGTTTTATATGAAATATTTTCCTATATTAAATGGATTATGGATAAATAATATCTATAATTTTATCTATTATATAAAAATAATATATATTCAGTAGATAATATTTATATTTATTCATAAAATTAATCGATGTAAAATGAAATATTTCATTTATAAAGACTGTAGGTCGTACGTACGTATGAACATTGCTTCCATTTTTTAGATTGGAAGAAAGAATGGTAAATAATATATAGTATCATTAAATAGTAATTTTAATGTTACATATATTTTATATTTTTATTAAACCCATTCTTAATACAATCCATGTAAAGCATGAATGAATCACATTACTTCGTGAGGTTGTAGTCCATCATACAAACGAGCGACGTTATTGTATTACAAAAAAATGAAAAGAATGATGATATCTGTGAAATAATAATTAAAAATTTATAATATAATAAATAATATATAAACATAAAAAATAAACCATTCATTATGTAGAATTTTTCTTGGTGAAAATAAAAAAACGAATTAAATCAGTTCGGGAGGTTGTAGCCTACTGTAGACACGATCGATGATCTAATTACCCATTTTATGGAAGTTAAATTGTTTTACATAATGAACATAAGATAAAAAAATCTTACTCTTTTTAACGTATAGAGTTTATTTTATAAAAAAAATAGAATAATAATTTAAGGAGGGGATGTAATATATAAAAAACGCTCATTGATGAACATCGACATTTCTTAGGGTATCCTTCTTAGGGTTGCACCAAAAGCATTCTGATATTGTCTTAAAAAAAGAGGATTGTTGGTTGATATTAGAAAATATATGAATTTATTGTCCTAAAAAATGGTTTAATGTGTAAATAATAGAGGATAGGGGTGTCCTTTTATAAGTGTGGTAGATGACACAGCTGGTATTTCTGTGAAGACTTGAGTGCTCAAATATTTTTCAAATGATATAAGCATTAAAAATGTAAAATTATCCACAAATAGAGGTTTAATGGTAAAAATACATCTATAAAATAGTTTTTAGAAGTCTTAATACTTCATTTGTGCACATATATATTATGTTTAACCCCTGATAAACACATTGTTACCTTAAATGTGGTAAATAATTATTATTGTGTTAATTATTAATTTGCACAAAAATATGTTAAAAATAAATTATAATATAAATTATTATTATTCCAAATATAGAGAAATATTTTCAAATTAAATTCATATTATTGGGAACTATTAATTTAATATTAATCTCACGGGCATGACGAGAAGGTGGGGTTTGAAATGAATGAAGAATATTTTACAAGGTTTTCATTCAAAATTCTATACAAAATTGATTTCAATGACCTATACCAGATTAATAGACATACAATTGAACTGATTTTACTTTAAAACCAATTATAAATATAACAAAATATTAAAAATTATTAAAAAATTCAACTAAAATTCTGTATTTTCCACTATTCATCAAAAAATTAAATAGTTCATAAAAAAATAAAATATAATACATCATTATTATTAAAATTAATTTTAGTCTATAAATTTGTTTGATAAAATATTTAAAAATTAATTTTAATTTTTTTTGGAACTCATGACATAATATTCTTTAAAAAATATATTTTTTCAGAAAACATTTGTTTATCTTTTAAATGATTATTATTTCCCTTAAAATATATAGATAACTAATAGATTTATGTGAAGTATATTTTTATTAGTTAGTTAATATTATTAATAGCTTCCATTCTAACAGATATGTGATTATTAAATTATAATATTAATAGTATATAATTGTCTTGTAAAACTCAGTCATGTTTGTAACAAAATATATTGAAAAAAATCAGTGATTCATGTGATTTATTATAACATAGTGTTGAATTCAATGCATGCTAATAAAGAAATTTAGTTTATCTTGAATAATGAAATAATTCCTAAAAACATGGGGTGTTATATTTTACCCATTAAAATGAGTTTCCCCCTCAAAATTCATCACTCTGATATAGAAAAATGAGGATACTTATGTTTCATTATATCCTCAAGTTCCCATGTAAATTTCTCAAAGTAGTTTTGTCTCCATAAAAATTTTACTAAATGACATTATTAATGCATTGAAATTTCTCTATATAATCCATAATCATCAATAGTTGTCACTCATATCAAATATCATGATCCAGTTGTATGAATTCTATGTTCAGTACATGTTATGGATCAGAATTTTATTTTCTTATGAGAGACATAAGGAACACATTATTAACCTGATAGAGATTCAGTTTAAGCATCAAGAGATAATATACTATCCTGATGCATTCATGTATTTTAGTGGTATTGATATTCCTAGGGAACTGTTATCGCTTCTTTCTTCTGTGGATAAATTCATAGGGGGACCTTTTAACCAATTTCAAATTTCAGATCACGTCAATTATCATCATAATAACACATCTATCTATATTGAAAATTACATACTTGTTTCTAAATGTCTCTAACCTTATTTATCATCACATAATCAATATTATGTCCCAATAAATTTCTGTCAATAACTTCATTTATGTTAATTTTTGTTCTAAACATCCTTCTATAAAGTGATTCATAAGGATCCATCTAAAATCCCAACAAAAAGATATCATTGGAAGAAGACTCAACTTGATTAATATATTCATCCTAACAACCTTTGAAACACATATGATATGATATTAGAGTATCCTTTAATCATATTCCCACAAATTTTAATGGCAATACTCCTAAAAAAATGTCTTAACAATATAAATCCAAATCATTTCATTTCCATAAATGCCCCTCAAAATATTTTTAATCATGATAATCTCTCATCACATAAAAACAAAAAAGGAAAATCAGTGACATTAAACATATTATAAAAAATAAACACATAAAATCATGATGGAAGACATAACAGTTATGTTAATTTCACATGGAGAAATATATTATTCTGAAATATAATTCACCCGTAATACCTTAAAGAGCACATATTGTATATAAAAAAAATTCCATATGATGATTGGTTTCATCAGTATACTGATAAAATAAAAAATGTGATTCCATTACTCTCTAATTTATGTAAATTGAGATAATCACATAAAAAGTCACAAAACCATAAATAATAATCTTTACATTGTGCACGTTCATAAAAAATAAAACTAGAAATTCCCAACCATGGAGGGGAGGATTATTGTTCCCAAATTAATGTGATTCACATTAGAAATTGTGATTGTGTATGTTTTTTCATTTTCCCTTTTAATTTGTGGATATTTGCGTTAATCACGATAATTAACCTTATGATTTGATAATTTATTATAATAATTACAAAATTTTATTCAATTGTAACCCTGATGTGTGGTGTGTTTCGTCAGTGTGGTTATCTCATTATTTTCAACATTAAATAAACTTTTTACTATTACACCTGCATTGAATCACTCAATGAACATTCATTATAAACATAAAACATTTAATAGTCCTATTAGGATAATTATATCCTTGTTTTGACCCACACATTTACCATAAAGGATAGATCAACTTCTTCTCTCCATGGCTATTAAAATTTCTATTGAATTCCATTTTTCACTTCTTATAAAACCATGAGACTAATGTGTACCAAAAACATATATTTCCACCATTATAACACATCTAAAGATATTTTTGTAGCATCCATTGTCCCATTAGGATAATTACCATTTGATATTTTTTAAGGCACTAAATAAATGATCAACTTTAATATCATGTTGAATGATAAAAATTGATGATAACATCATTACTATTGTCAAATTTTCATCTTAGGCAGAATAATATTTATCATCCTTCTTCTTAATCTATAGGAATTACTTGCCGATTTTTATACGAAGAATTCAAGGAATGTAATTATTGAAAAATAATATTTTAAACTCATCACACTTCAAGGAGTCAATTTTTTCAGGTGGAATAGTAATCAATGTAATATTCCACCATTTATCTACCTCTACTTCTAGATGATAGACATCCAATGTGACTTCTTCATTCTCTGAACACTATAGAACATATAATATCTCTTAATTGGTATTGATCTCAATAACTAAAATATTAGTTTATCCACATAAAGAAGGCGGGAGTATCCTCATTAAGGAATCAAGAGAATACTTTCCTCTCATATTCTCAATTAGATGGTTACCATGATTCATTGCATGATAATGTTTTGTATGTATAGAAAATAGGATTTTAATTTCAAATTCAATATCATTCGGTTTCTCAGGTTTATAATCATTTCATTTTCAATTTTATTGCTTAATAAAAAAATTTATTTTAGGTTCTAGACATTGAATAAAACCCAAAACATAGTGTGAGCATCACTAATTAGAGTGGGGAACAACATAATCATGAAAATCACATATTTGATGCCTAAATCACTACATGTTCATTTTAATCAATAAAAACATAATATTATCATATGTTATTAATATTTATCACCTATATAAATCATTCAAGATAGTTTATAATTAGATTGTGATTTTGTAAAGAATATCCCCTATGATATTTAAACATGGAATGTAGTAAGAACCATTGTCATGCACTGGTTCCTAGTCAAGTGAATATCAATACAGTGTTTTCAATGTTTTTACCCCTAGGTGAAGTATTGATAGAGGTATATCCACTTGAATTATAAAGAAAGATGTAATTTTTTTTGAAAACCACATTCAATATCCTTTTCCAAATTTCTAGGACATTTTCCAAAGAAACGAATAATACAAAGACTTATCCATATATACATCCCTAGACATAACCATATTAAAATTAGTTGGGATCTCATTAATGTTTTCTAATCCTAGATTCCTGGTGTCAACTAAACCTCCCTTTGATTCCAAATATAATTACCCACGATTCTCATACATGGATATTACATCATTTTAGATAAATCTGCATTATATTGAACAAACACACGCCCAAATAATGTAATAGATTAGTTTATTTGGAATTATGAAACATAAAATTCTAATCTAGTAAATGGTATTCAATTATTTCCAAAATTTCTTAGCATTTAGTGCTCTTAATAGATTTACCATGCATAAAACCATTATTTATAACCTAGGGAAAGGGAACATAATAAATGGGGAGATCTCCAATGTCATAAATATTAGATGTTCGTATGACATGAATCAAAAGGAAATCAAGGTATATGACCTATGAGATAATAACATAGGCAAAATACAGAGATATTTGTAATGAAAATAAGAATAGAAAATGATATTTCATGGCTACCCACAAAGACATTCATAACATGTTAGTCATGATTTAACCAATCACTTACATACTTTGAGAATGATATGAACTCCCATATACCCTCTATTGGGTTTATGATAACCACCTATGTACCCTCCATTTTGGTCTTTTTCTAACCACCATGGTAAACTCTTTTTATGGATTGGGAAAAGCCACCTATGAACTCCTGTTTTTTAGCATGGTCTACCCACCCATGTACCCACCTTTTTGAGGAATTGTATAAAAATACATGTACCCTTTAATATCATAAAACGTTTATCATTTCCCAATTCATTGGAGAGAGATATAGGCCCCACTAATCACATAATTAAAATCATACATATGTGTTCCATAATATCAGAAAACATTTAAAATTTCATAACCCTTTATATGATATGGGTTTTATAAATATTTCGTCAAATCATAACCATGGAAAAGAGATTGTTTTCATAATTAATTCATCAATTAATCACAACATAACCCATTGAAAAATAAGTGGGTTTCTGAAGAATTATATCGTCGTATAACTTATGGGAGACAAATGGGTTCGATAAACATCATTACATCATAAACATAAACCATTCAGCTAAAAAATAATAATGTAATCATTATATCATATCCCCAGTAAGTAATATGTAATATCAAATATGTCATATAAATTAGAAAATAATTTTGAAGGATTACATGGATAATTTCATTACGAAATGACTTTTCATTGAAAATTTATTTTTAAAACTCCCAATATTTTTAAAATCTTTTTCAATGAAAATTAACTTTTAAACATATAAATGAATATTCAAAAATCATTTAAAAATTTTCATAAGGAAACTATCATTTCATCATGAAAAACCATTTTTAAAACTTTTTGAAAATAAATTATTTTGAAAATAACCTTTGATAATTATAAAATAAGAGTCAATAAAAATAATTTTTAGGATGGTGGGAAATTTCTTTAATTCAATACATATTAAAAAAATTATTCCTTTAATATTTTTGGTAAAAGACAAATGAGAATTGGTTTGGAAAGTGACAAGAAGATCTATTTCAAAACATATTGTAAAAATCCAAAAATGGATAAATTTTTTGTTTTTAAACATCATAGGATTCTAATAAATAATTTTGGAAAACATTTTAAAAAAATGGTTTTTGGAATAAAATGGATTTTTGACCAAAATTATGATTCTTCTGAAAAAACAATCTATTGATATATTGAGGACATAAAGAGATAAAAAAATGAAAAGAAAAGGTATATTCTATTGAAATAAGAAAATTAGAATCAAATTCAAGAGTTTATTGAGAAATGGATCATAATATATGATCATTTAAAACATACACATAAAGAATCCTGTTAAAAGATAATATTGTAATATTCAATCCTTACCACTTTGGTAACATTTAATCATAATCCCGTTGAAAAAATATAATTTAAATAAACATAAAATATATTAAGAATTAATTAATTAGTGATATTATATGTCAAGGAGGTTTTATATACACCTCATAAAATAAGATAAGTGTATAACATAACTATATTCTCAATGAAGGAAAATTTAGACACAAGTCCCTTACCAGATTGTTATCCTTTGAATAATGAACCTCATAAATGATAGATCCACAAATAGAAATATAAACCATATTATTCTAATTTCATTATTTATAATATAAATTCATAGGATGTATATACACCACATAAAATAAATGTAATGTGTCTCAATGAAGTAAAAAGTAAGATGGAAAAACATTACCATAACTCTCAAACTCCTTTATGTAAGTATAAACCTACTATATAACAAATATAATTTTATTATACAACTATTATAGAAACATAATTATATATATGATACCATATATGATTTAGTTATTTGTTTTAATAACTAGTTTATTAACTATTCATTGTTAGAATTGTGTTTTGGGTAGTAACCATTTGATCATGTATGTATTTATTGGTTAATTGAGTTCCTATTAATTTAATTATGGTTATATCATATATATAATATTAAAATTTATTTAAATATAATATATATTCAGTAATTATTTTTTTATAGTTATACATAAATGTTATAGATAGAAAATAAAATACCCCATTAATGGAGACGGTAGGTCGTACATACATATGAGCGATATTTCCATTTTATTATTAGATTAAAATAAATAATAGTAAAAGATATATTTTATGATTAAAAAATGATTTTTATGAAATTTATATCACATATTTTAATTAAATCCCTCATAAATATATTTCATGTTAATTATGAGGAAATCAAAGGGATTTGTGTTGTGGTAGTCTCTCATACACACGAGAAACATTATCATATTGTCTTAAATTTATAAGAATTCCTTTTTTGTAATATTAAAATACTATAAGAAAACAAGTATCATAAATATAATATATAAATAATAAATTCATCATTATTTCTAATCGTTTAAGGCTTTAATATAATATTGTATGACATCGGTTCCTGTGGTGGTAGTCCACCGTACACATAAAGGATGATTTTGTAACCCTTTTTATGGAATTGTAAAAGGTTTTTGGCCATAAAAAACAAAAAAATACTATTATATTTAATATGATGAGGATATTATATAATAATGATATTATAATAACTAAATAATTTTACTTAAAATATAAAACAAAAACACTCATTGATGAAAATTTCCTTTTCTGTGGGTATCCTCTTTAGGTTTGCACAAAAATTTTTATTAGGTTTTCTTTATTTCAAAAACATGGATTATAAAATGATAGTATATAATTTTGGATGTTATATGGGCTTTTATTGGCAGAAATAATTATTTTTAATATGTGAATAAGTGAGGAGAGGGTGTGAACTTTTACATGTGGGTGAGGGATACTCTTGGTATTTTTGAAGAGTTGAGCCCCCCACATTTTTTTGGCAAAATGGCTTAAAATAGAAATTTATTAAACATTATAGGATTAATGGTCAAAATACTCCATGAAAATAATTTTTATAAAACGTTATAGGTCATTTTTCCCTTATCCATTTAGTTAAACCACCTAAATTTTAACATTAACTATGGTAATTAATTATTACTACATTCACAATTAACCATGTTTAAAACATTTGTTGACATTATAAGATAATATAAATTATTATAATTAAAAATATGGGATAAATTTTACTGAATTTCATTCATCTATGTTTGAAAATTAAATTTAAAATTAATATCTTAGATGTAGAGAGAATGCTGGTTTTTAAAAAGAAAACATTCAAAAGTTTACAAAATATTATATTCAAATTGAATAAAAAATTCATTCCAATTACCTATATTATATTAATTGATAAAAAAGTAAACTAATTTTACTTTAAAAAAACCAAAAATATAATTAAAAAATATCAATCTTTTAAATAAAAACACAAATTTTAATTAAAATTCAGAATTTTTAACTATTCATCAAATAATGAAATATTAAAAAAATGCCATAAAATCACTATTAGATAAATTGAAAATGATTATTAAAAAACATATATATATATTATTAAATTTATTTTCTCAAATATTCAAAAATTAATATAATATTATGTGCAGAAATCATGACAGATCCGTCTGTTAGAAAAAAAATATTTTTTTTTTCAGAAAACATTTTTTCATTTTAAATGATTACTAAATTATTTTAAATAAATATATAACTAATAAATGAATGAAAAATATATTTTTTTATTTTTATAAAATCTTATCCATACCTTAATTTTAATGGATATGTGATATATTAACGTATAATGTAAATAATGTATTTTTTTCCAGTAAAACTCTGTTTTTCATGTGACATATGATATTTTTGAAAATTGATGTTTAATTTATTTTAAGATAACTCATTGTTTTGAAAAATGCGTGATAAAAAAAATTAAATTGTTAAAAAAAATTCTTTAAAACAAATAGGGTTACATCTACAACATATTTTTTTTCTGGATGATTTATTAGAATAAATGTTTTCCACTTTGAATGTCATTAGAAAACATTCATTATTGTATTTATCATGATGATGCGAGACTAAGTTTTCTGTGTATACTTTTCTAGAAATGTCAAAGTAGTTAAAAATTAGTCCCATAACACCGGGTTTAATGAATTTTATAGAAGTTCAGGGATGAAGGAGGTTTTATAAAGCATCAATAATAGTATATACGTCCTGAGAAGTACCAAATGAATTAAAAATGGGATACAGATCAAAATTTGATTTTTGATTGAGTGGTAAAATGATTTTGAATTACAACCTTTTCTTCTTCATATTTATCCTATATAATGGGGTTTCTGATCAACCCGTACTAACAATGATCATTTGAGGGAAGGCGAGGATAAGATCTACAGAATTAGAAAGGTCATTAGATAGTCTATGAGAAGAAAAATTGGACAAATGAATAGTTATTGGAGTCCTTCCATCGGTTGGTTTTAGTTATTTTTTGTACTGAAATGATCAGCAAAATAAAGTAAAAAGAGAATTTATGGGTCAAATAGTTGGAGACATATTTGTTTACATATACTATACAATGATACATATTAGGTGATTTTTTATGGATAGTATTCCAAGATGATCAGATGAACACAACATAAAAAGTGGTATCAATGTTTAGAATATACGAGACAAAGTTTCATATAAGGTTGTATCAAAAAGAAAATATGAAAATATAATCATATAGATATGTTAAGATGTTGTTTTAGCCTTCAAAAGGTACTGGATAAGGATTACCGGATGGATGACCAGGTAGAGCTTATCAAACAAATATGTGATCAGATAATCGAATCTATACCAAAGTAAAAGGATTTGTTCTTGACTAAATTTTTGAAATAATGTGAATAATAAGATATAATTTAATATAAATAATGATTTAAGAAAGTTCAAGAAACACACAGACAACAAATAGAAACATTTTGGTGAAGTTTCTTACTATTGTTTTGAATACAATTTTATATCATTTATCTATGTGATAATCACATACAACATTGAATCAATATGGATTTTTAATAGTGAGTGTATATTATCGTGTTATTATAACAACACATAAAGAATTATTTTCTTGTTCTTTGTCTGGTCTTAGTTTATTTAATATCTATTTCAACGACTATTTATTGTTAATAATTATTAAACCTTGTAAATACATGGGTTATTATAGTTTTCCTGTATATAAGTTTTTAGTATAGCTATATGCCTCTACCAATATGGGAATGTTGTTTCTTAAGTGAAAAAAATAAAAATAAAATATCATAGATTCACCCCACCCCAAATGATCACACAAATTATGATTGGTCCTTTCATATGGAGTATGTGTAAAGGTAACATTTACATTACAATGATGTGGCGTGGGAAAGAGAGTATAATTAAAAATCAAAGTAGTAGGAGTTGTTTTATTATAATTTATGGTGATGCTACTAAATAATTAGATACCATGTAGTGTGAATGTTGCAACACACCAAAAATACATATCTAACTGATTTAAAATTTATTGTTCATTGTTTTCTAGAATATTATGGATTTTTTATCATGGGGTGGGGAATATATTATGAATTTATATTTTGAACAATATTTTAATGGCTAGAGTCTATTCAAGATGCGTTTTATTGATGTGCTCATATCTATAGGGGTGTATCAGGCGCTCAAGTGAGTACAACATAGGGTTGTGATAGATCTGCTTTGAAGTAAGAGTTTAGGTAGGAAAATGTTTGTTGGAAATAGTTGAAGTAGTATTTTAGAATCATTTTTTATGTTTTAGTTATGATTTCAGTTCATAATGATTTGGATATAGGGATGAATGAATTTATTATGTTTTGATAAATTCATGATGTAATTAGGGTTGATTTTGCAATTCCTGGACGTGATTGATATTAATTTTTTTCAACTTGATAATCCTATCGAAATGATCTATTTATTGGATCCATAGTAATATAAAAAGAGTGGTGTATGTCATATGTGACAAATAGTATAGGGAGTTGTAATTTTTGTGGAGGAAAATGTGGCCACGTACCTATACTTATGGTTCACCCTAAAAAAATGGTACTCTTACGTATGGGCACCAACATACATTAGAGTCATCATGCATAAGGGTTTACTCTTACATCATTATACCTATGTAGTTATGGTACCAATTCATATTTAGAAAAATAGAAAGGTCCTTGATCATAAGTGTTTACAATTATTATATGCTTACGCCCATGCATTTGTGTTTTTTACATATTAGTGTCACCATCAATATGGGTTTAATATTTTTATGGGTTTCCCTAATAATTAAGGGTCCTCCCCTTATTATAAAATTAAAAATTAATTAAAATAAACCATGAGACATAAATGTTTTCATAAAAATGATTTTTCTCTCGGTAATTTGAACGATTTTATTGTATTGAATGTAAGGGTTATAGCATATGTATGGGTACCATTATATGTATATTACACAATTTAAACGTTTTTTCACTTACTTATTAGTACCTACATATATAAGAGTCACAATTTATAAGTTTGGAAACTTCTATATGGGTACCCTCAAACATAAGGGCTCCATAATATGTGAATATATACAAATCTTGTGGAAATATTAACATGTAAGGGTTCTTATATGTGATGATTGATACTCCAGGTTCCCATACATTTCTACTATTTGATATTGAATTCTAGGGAGGGAGAACATGTTATGATCATGGGGCTCATGACATGTTGTGATGTGATGGATTTTGAGTAGTATTCATCCCATGAAGGTGGGTTCACACCATGAGGTGATCTTTCCTAATTGGCTAACAATATTTATAAAATGGTTTAAAACAAATATAGAAGGTTTTTTGGATAATTTAGCCAATATATAGTGAGAATCAGTTAATTTCCTTTACTCTCACGTCCCATCACCCCTCCAAGAAGACCGCCAAATTTTTTTCCCTTTCAATATACTACATATTATAGGATGTAGTCAAATGTTAGGTTTCAGAACATAGTTGTTTATTTTTAGTTTTTATCACCAATTAATTGATTTAAGTTGGTGGTTCCCTACGTTAATTAATTTTATAATTTTTAAAATTTAATCTTATTAGATTTGAATCAACCAATGTTACATATATATTAGAATCTTACTAACTCTAAAACAATTATATGGACATTGTATTAATGAGAATCTTTCTTATTTATTGATTTTATGGTCATGTGTTATAATTATCATTATTTATCACATTTATAAATGATTGTTATGATATCACCACAAACATTTGTGTGCAATTGCATTGCGATAATAATCAAAAAGGATTTCATATATCTCTAAATGGTTTTTTGGTAGAGTCTTCGTTGATAGTGTGTCAGTGTCTCTAATTATGAAAGGTTTGATGGAATGAGTTAGATTATTGGGAAAAATGAATTTTTGTTTTTAAAATATAGATTTCAAAATTGGTTATTTAGGAATGTGTATTTCTAAAGGAAATGGTTTGAAATATAATTTTAAGGTGAGTGGAATGATTGTAAATGATAGTTATGTTATTTAATTTAAATAATAGATTACATTTTTATAATGTTTATTTTTAATGTGACATTGGTGAAGATCTTATAATGAGTAAATAAATGATGTGATGACTTTTTAATTAGATATTAAAGTGTATTTTGACATTGTTTTTAATGGAAAGGTGAATGTATTCTGTAGAGATATGTTTTCTTTTAGTGTACATTACAAAGTAAATTCCACCATTTTATAAAACTATAATACATTTTGTACATCCTTTTTATTATTTAATAACTTTTTACTCTTATTTCAATGATGATTCATGATTTTATAGGAATCCATTAAAAATTATATATTTTTTATGCAGTTTTGTGGTTTTTCATGAAATCAAGTGAATGATTTGGTTTGATAACGTTATTCATTTATTATCAAAATGATTGGTTCATGTACATATTGATGTTTTAACCCCTCGTGTGGTGGATATGAGTAAAATTTATTTTATTTAATAGAACAATATCATTTTCCATGAAGTGAGGTGGGTCTATCCAAAGGATAATATTTAGAATAGAGTTTATGGTTCAAGAATGGTAACATCTAGGTTGACCTAGTGTTGAATCGGGAGGTATTGGGTGATAAATCCTCATTTTATGGAGGGTTTGGGCCTATTAACATAACTATTATGGGTAACCTTGATAGGATGGTGGGGGAGAAACCTATAGGATTTTTTATGGTAATTTTAAGATTTCAACATGCAGCTTTACATATATTATCTTATTTAGAGTATTTAGTAATTATATGTGGTGATATATAAGTAATTTGTTTGATGCTCATCCATCATACCAACCTATTGAAGATTTGGCCTAACTTGGATCTGGTAACCTATACTAACGGGAATGGTTATGAATTGTACTATATTTTGTATATTAATATCCCTTATCAAATCACTTTTTGTACATGATGGGTCTGTAATATGATCTAGAAAGGTTGTTGAGATGAATTTCCCCCTTTTCAATAATTTTAATTGACCATTATAGACGTACAATCAGCAGTATCCAAAGAAAATTAGTTTCGGTGTTATGGATATCTAGTGACTACACAGTCACCTAATGTGTATGCTCGTGCTTTCAATTATTGTTTCATAGTTTTGGGTAAGGTTGTTGCATGATCATGACCAAAAATCATTATATGTATTTCATAAACACCAATTTGATCATAGAATTATTTTCTAGATCTATGTGATTCGTAAACAAAATTTGTTTTTACAATCACTCCCTTTTTTATATAAATGACATGGATTTTGATGTTCATTGTTAAACCGTCATTTTTTTCTTATGGGAAAATGTATAATTAGAATGTAGAAATATAATTTGGTTTTATAAGTTTGTGATGTTATAGGACTTAGTATGTTTTTTTTGTGAGTTAGAATATGATCTAGTGTATATTAATTTTCTATTATTTATCCAAACATGTGTTTGGCTGTCAGTTATTATTCAATTTATAAGATAATTCATGTTATACATTATATGTACTCTTTTTGTTCAATTTTTTTGTGATTCAACATATAGTTTTTATTAAATTATTTCCCTAGATTTTGGGGTCCCTCTTAGATCTCAATTTATATATATAGGTTTTTTGAATGTCCATTATATGGAAGCATCATAAATAATTTCTTATAGACACTACCTTACCCCATGGGTTTACATTTGAGGTAACAGACTCACTAATAATATTCTAGGAACTCTCATCTTGTCAGTAGACTCTAGAATATGAAAAGGAAAATATTTGGTCTTACAACATCCCCACTCAGGTTTCATTTGGGAGATCAAATAAATTTCATTACAAAATGGCATCACATCATGTTTTGGAATGTGAATGGGTTTATTATATGTGGAATTTGGTTTTTGGAACTTGTGTTCTAGACTGATAGCATTTATGGATTGCATGAAATGAGTTCAAATCCACATTATTAGCGGACATCTAGTGATGAGAATACTCACTCTAAGAAGAGAGAGGAAATCCCTGGAGGATCCCAATATAATATGGAGGAGACTCTATATGTTTCGTAGTTCTCAACTATGAGACTTTTAATTATTTATCATTAATGATAGATTCATTCATAATAAATGATTGACACACCTATAGTTGGTGATATTTGAAATATTTACCCAATGGAATCCATTTCTATTTAATGAAAAAAATTATATATTCAGTTATTTATTAAATAAATTACATGGATTTTTTAGATTTATATCTATTTGACTGAATTATTTTATTTACTGTTTATTGTGATTTTATTCCAACCATAGGGAAACGATTTATTCTATATTGGGTATTAAAAAAACCCCGTTTTACAAAAAAATATCTATATAGTTAAATCAGGCTAGCATAAAATATTTTTAAAATTTATTCATACTTGAAATGTATCATGGATTTTATCACTAAAATGATATTAGTTATACAAGACTTTGGTAAATGGGAGTTAATTTTTTTTGAAATAGGATTTTGAGGAGCCTTGTGAAAACATTATTAGGTTTTATGAAATGAAAGAAATATTTTTGTTAGGGCATTAAAATTTTTTATATTCTAGATTTGTTAAATAATACTTGAATTTCATGGTGTGTTTTTAATTCTTTGATGAGTTTCGGTTTCAATAAATTATTTTTCTGTTCTAATTAAGAAATGGGTACCTGTGTAAATCGAGATATTTGGATTTCAATATTTTGTTCTAGAGTGACCTAGACAGTTGAATTGTCTAGTCAATTAATATTTTTTGTTCATTTGTATAAGAACCAGTTTCTGTTATTTTTTCATTGAGTGATTGACATGAATGTGAAGAATAGAATTTTTTTATGAATGTGAGTGTAGATTTGATGGTGTAATGATCATAAAAGTATGATTCTAGTTGTGTGATATGATTTTATGGATGAATAAACTAATTGTTATTTGAGTATATCCGGATAAATAGTGGGTATGAACCTTTGAGAGGGTTATTTATATGATTAATATTTCTCATAGTAGGAGAGTTAGGGTTGGTAAGGGTTTTCATGGTAAATCCTAGAAGCATGTGGGGAAGTGCATATATGTTTTACGTGGTTTACATTTTATTAGTATTTTTTTGGGCCATGTAAATATCCATTAGTAATTTTATTGTTTTTATGGGATTGTGAAATATTCAATGATGGTGGTTTAACAAAAAATATTCCACACTCCATGTTTTAGTCATTCTTACATGGAGATGAGTCATATGAATTTAATGGTCCTCTATTTATGTTCCCACCATTGTTTTGAGAGAACCATGGTTATTGATGGGATTATTACATTAATATTTTCCCATTGTTTTATGAAATCGATGCTGTTATATTATTAAAATTTGTTACATAGAATATGTTTCTATGTATAATAATTTATTGGGTTTTAATTATGAGATCTGTGTGGATCATGAAGTGATAAATATGTACGATAGAAGTAACAATCATGGGTTATGATCAAGGAGGAGTTTTAGGGAAGAAATATTGTTTGGTGTTAAACATTATTTACTTAAGGGTATGACCATAGTTACCGAATAATTTTCATGATTTTTGAGGATGTCATACTTGGTAATCCGAAAATGGATATTGATTTGTGTTTCAAGTTGTTTATTGGGTATGAATGAACTATTCATTAAAATTAATTACTTTCCATGATTGAAATGATGAAAACTATGTAGATTTTTTATTTTGGTTTATTGGAATGATTATAGGGATACTTATATGGTTGGGAGATTTAATTTTACCATTAAGGTACAACCATGTTGTCGGAAGGGTCGTGTATGTGGTGAAACCAGTTGGGGGAAATCAACATAGAACCAATATTATCTTTATAATATTGATATAATTTATTAGATTCATTAGATAATATCATATTAGTGATACAAATGTAGTTTCATATAAATTTTGTGTTTCAATATTTGATCCAAAATAAAATTCGGTGTAATCCAAGAGTGAGTTCGATTAGAGATGCATCTGTACACATTGGCGGATTATTATGGAAGATTTCATTGGTTGGGGATAAAACCATGTAATTACACTATGTTTTTCATATGTAATTTTCTAGTGGTTTTGGGATTATTATGTGATACCACCAATAATTAAGGTTTCATGATTGGGAGATGTAAATATTCATTAGTGGGTGAGGATGATCATTTTATGTAATGTTATCCAGAGAAGAAATGATAATTTTACTTCATGGAATTCGACACAATGAGATGGAGTTCTATTAGTATGTGATGAATGTGTTTCTAGGATCAAACTAGGAATTCTGAAGGAAGGTTTAGTGAGTCTGAGTTTGGTATATGGGATGTTGATAATTTCCTGATTCAGTTTATAATTGCGAATAGTGAGAAATATTATATTAATTTCAATGTATTATAATTCCAGAGATATTCCTAGATGATTACTATGTATGTGAAAAAAATGTGGAGATTTTATAAAGACTAAAAAATTATAGGACATAACTTTTAGTGTAAAGTTGTATTTTTAATCTAAGGCAAGGTAAATTTAAATAATATGGATAAAGATATGAATTTCAAATTTTGGTAACACTCTCTGGGGTTTTTTTTTGATTTATTTGGGGCCAAATAGGTTTCCTGGGTGTCTAGGTGACTATTCTAATTGTTTCAGGGTTTATCTAGAGAGAATTATATTCTAAAATTGGGTTGTAAAAAATTTAAATGGTGGATGAACAATTTTAGAATCTTTGGATATGTTTTGATGAATATTTTATTTTTAACACATTTGGTATTTGAATATAATGATTTATAATGGATTGATAAATAAAAAAATTTATTAGGACTATATTGTAAATGATTTAAACTTTTTATATTAATAAAATTCATATTGAGAAGAATATAGATAGGATTAATGACATTTTGGTAGCATAGTTTTAGTGTATGAATGGTGTATAGAATATTGAATGAATGGTCTGGGTAGTTGTAGAATTTTTTGTCCAATTTTCTTCCAAAATCACATATGTAAGAGTCATTATGTGCTAAGAGTACTCTTATGTATAAGTACCCTCATAGAAAAGGGACACCATAAATAAGTGCTACCTCGTACAATGAGTACCAGAATACATAAGGGGAATCCATTGGTTCGTGAAAATGGTAAAGTCTGAGATCATAGGGGTTTACATTAATGTATGGGTACCCCCATATTAAATTTTCTTCCTCTTCTTAAAATATAAAATAAGTATAGGAATACCTAGTGAAATGAGGGGGTTTTTATAAAATTGTTTTCAATTTGTAGTTTAAAAATAAGAAAATTTTCACACAAAATAATGTACCATTATATAAGGGTAACTTCACACATATGGGTCACCATGCATAGAAGTATACTTGTATATAATAGTACCACTATATTTTAGGGGCATAATAGAAAAATATACACTCTTATATTTGGGTACCCTTGAATTTAAGTATTCATGATTACATGAATATTGATATATTGTGCCTAATATTTGACATATAATGGTTCCCATATGTTACGGTTAATATTTAATGGTCCTAGACATTCAAAAAATCAATTATGATAATATAAAGAAGGAAAAATACTTTGACACAAGGGTTCTCATCATGCTGTGATGTGAAATATTTGGAGTGGGAGTAATGCTGGGATGTTAGGGTCACAATATGAGGTTCTTTACCCCAATTTATTTAAAATATTTATTAATTTGTTAAATCAAATTTAAACTAGGGTTTTTCTATTTGGGATAGAATATTGCGACCACTCCTTAATTTAAATCTCTCTTACATCCATGCACCCCTCATGGTAAATATTTTTTTTTATTTTTATTGTTTTTTATTACATCTCATTTTGGGTAATGATAAATTCCATTATTTTTCTAAATATACTTTTCATCAATGTCTTCTTAAATTTGGTTGTTTGTTCCCTAAATTAGGTTTTTTCCTTACTGTATATTATCATAAGATTGATGCTAGATCACCTATAATATCATAAGGAATAGAATCTCGATAATAGTAAATAGGGAATGTTGAATTTACATTTTGATTCTCTTACAACATTGGGGATTTTATGTTTGTGAGATATCATTGTGGTTATTTATTGATTTTTTGAATGATTTTATTGATCTTACCCAATAAATGAGGATAAGATCAAATATACCGAATTTTCAACTAGGACAACATACATTACTAAATGTTTATCTAGAGGATCCTAGATAGAATGAGGGTTAGGGGTCATATTCATGAATAGTTCATTGGGTGACTTAGATGTTACACCATAATATTTTAAATGAACACAATGTTTGAGAGCATAAATAACATGAAAAATATTGCGTAAAAAGCCTTGAAATATTATTATATTCAAGTCATTAATTTTGAGGGGATGAATAGGATTTAATACATTATAATGTATATAAAAAATTTCAGAGTCTATAAAAGAATTGTGCTCAATGATTTGAAAATAATCCAAATGTTTTTAGCTATGTAGTTTAATTTTTCAAAAAAAATTCAATTTAATAAAAAATATATTTATTTTTATGATAAAATATTATAATTTATATTTTGAAATTTTAGAAAATTTATTTGGTAAAATGAAAATTATTCTTGAAATTAGCTTTTCAAAATGGGTTTAGGATGAATCTTTTTGGTTTTTTCATAAATGATGGACATTATAGTAAATAGTGAAAATTCTGATTATTATTAAAAGATGAATTTTTTATCTATTATTTATAATGTTCCATGATTAAAATGGTTAAAAAACTAATTCTCATATATTATTAGTAATCCAATTATATAGATAGGAGTCAATTTTATTATTGAATTTGGTATAAATTCAATTTTTTATGATATATATCATTTAAGAACTATATTTTTTTTGATTTTTATATTTTTATCATTCATTAATTTATACCAATTATATGAATTTAATATTTAAATATGTATCCCATATTTTTTTATAAGTGTGTTCAATTTTTTTAAATTTTATTCTTTTATTTTTGATTATGGGGAAAGAAACCTTAGTAAATATTTCTCCCCTTAATAAGGGTAAATAAGGAAGTCAGTGACAAAAAAAATTTATATGATTTAAAGGGAACCTAAAACATGCCATTATAATATTTTATAAGTGTAATTAGATAATCTATATCCATTTCATGGATACATTTATACATGGTGTAATATTTTCGGGATTATGAGCATTATATTAATTAAAAATAAAACTAAATACAAAATTCCACTCAATTGAATTTAATATCCCTAAATATTTACCTAAGGAGAAAGGGAAGAAAAGATTGGTAATAAATTATTAATATAAATATATATTCATTTTTATCATATTTATTTATTTATAATTTTTAGTAATTAAATAATTTAATTATATGCTTACGAGACACCGATATGGTGTTTATTAAATTAATAGAGAAATAAAATAGAAGTTATTTAAAATAATAAAGTTAACAATATTAAAGATAAGTATTATCTTACACTAAATATTTAGATAATTTTAAAATATTAGGGATGTTTAAAGGATATTATTCATAAATAAAAAATAATGACAAAAATTATGTTAAGGTAATATTATGAAAAAAAAATATTTTATAAAATTATTTAGAAATCATAAAAATATTAAAGTAGGAAAATGTGGATAATATATGTTCCAAAAAATTAATATATTGGCCATTTATGATCTAATTTTCACTTTTTAAGTATGATTATAACAATATAATACTGAAAAATGTGCAACCACAGTTATGGTTAAAATAGGTTAACTAAGGGGTTAAACAAAATGTGAAGATTTTGAACAATAGTTAGACCTATAAAAATAATTTCTGAAAAGTTTTAAACCAAATTCATTATTATTTTCTAATATATTTTAATTTTGAATTATTTTTCTTTATAATATCTATTTTATATTTTAATCTTCTATGAAATTTCAAGAGTGCACCTTCACTCACTTATTAAATAGAACCCACCATTCCCTTATTTACACCACTAAAAGACTTATAGATCTTAAATAACCTAATAAAGTATCATACCAACATATTTATACACACATTATATGTTTTTACTCCAAATGAACCATACCTATGATTCTTGAGTGGAGATGAAAAAATTTATTTTTTAAAAAGCGGTAATTTACTTAGTTGAACCCATTCTCGTTTATTATTATTTTAACTCTAAATAATACATGTTAATTATCATAATATAATAACATTGTTATCAAATATATACATAAATTTTATTATTATTATGAAACAGAAAGTACCTACCCTTTTTTAAATCAAAAGGGAAGTGACACTATCACCCGTGCATCTATATAACATAACGACTCCACGTAGTGATACTGGTAATTTACCATAAATATATTTAATAGATGAATAATATGATGGTTTTAATGTTTTGTTATGATATATTTTAATTAGTTATTTTTTTATATCATACCAAAATACTTACAGTTCAATCCATTGGAAAATAATAATGGAATTCATGTGTATGTGTCAAATACCACATCTATGAGGATATGTGATTTGTTTATCAATTATTCTTTACATGGATGGTAATAAGGATGCATTTAATGAATATATGTGTATTATATAACATAATAATATCTATAAAAAAATAATTGTTATTTAAATTTCTTTTTTATCATCTATTGAAATGTAGACGATGTGTTCATACATAAGTTCAAACTACCATATCCAAGAACATTGTGATGCATTTTCCTCTCACTAAATTTTACAAAAAAATATAAAAATATAAATATAATGTCACGACTCGTCCCCAAGGGCCCGTATCATGACTATCCCAAGCCTACCTTCCATAGGCTAGGGGCTGCCGACTAGCACCAATGGAGAAAATCTGTAAATTGGGAAGGCATTGCCTTTATAACTGTAAAAAAATGCAACAGAGTACCCAACTGGAAGTAAAATGCTAGTAAAACTGTATACAAAAGAGTGTGTTGAAAGTTAAGGTGTTGGAAATAAAATCCCAACTGTAAATTAAAAAAAAACTAAAGAAAGGAATTAAAGCAGCTACTGGGTCGTCCTTCAAAATTCCCACATAAATGGTGGGTAAAGATGGCCTCCTCAGCACCCCAAGTCCATCTGTCTGGTCCGTCTACGTCTCACTGAGTGGTCCACCTTTCTATACCATCCAGTTCTGCTACTCTCTGCCCCGATCAGCACTGTTTATCATCTGAAACCCACACAATGAGGTGTGGTAATAGCTCATGCAGGGGTGAGTATAACGATACTCACTAGGGACCCCGAGACCCCCATGTTCTCACAAAATCCAACAGGGATAACCAAAAAGTATGAAGTCAACAGATAACCCTTGCATAGGTATATGCCCAAACATATACCTAAGTTATTTAGTAACCCATCTTAATCATGAGGAAAAACACGAAAGTTATTGAATCAGCTCAAAACATGATTTTAGTGAAGTATATAATTACAGATGATTAGTAATGAAGCTAGAGCATCATATTCTGTCAAGAGGCACTGCTTCTGACCATACGGAGTCTGACCCACAGAGGATCGATAAGAACTAACCCCTGCAATGACCCACAGATGATCTGACCCACATAGGATTGGTATGAGCTGACCCACACTGGATTATTAAGCATTGACCCACACAGTATCTGACCCACATAGGCTCGGTATGTGCTGACCCACACAGAATTGATGAGAGCTGACCTCCGAATGATCTGTCTCCAACCTCTGCCACACAATCAGCCTCTGGATTCCTTGCACCTGGTGCGCTCGAGCTCCGTAGAAACTTCCCTTGAGATATCGAGAATACATAAAACTCCACTAAACTCCACAATGGAGTATCCCAAAGGACCACCATGTTGTAAAGGTTCCAACGTGACAGACGGTGCGTCAATCTGACGCCCGGTCTGTGAGTTATTGACATTTCTGTTCTAGGGGCCCGGTTGGTTTTTAGGTTTAAACCAACCCGACCATAATCCAACTATTCCCATACCTCATGTTTGGTATTACCAATGATCCATATCTCTCTAAGCCTTACATTTCCACAAACGGTTCATCGATCGGACACTCGTAGCCCAAGATAGGGGCGAAATGGTGTAAACTGGCCAAATGGGTCCGGGTCTGGGTCCTGTTTGACCCAGTCAAACCGAACTGGCCCGACCAGGTCTAGACCGGGGTCTGACCCAGTCTGTGGGTCTGATCGGGTCGGAGGAAGCAGCCAAGCCCGAGGGGGCGGCCTGGGCCGAAGGGGCAGCCCAGCATGAGGGCGGCCTGACCGAGGGTAGCCCAGCCATAGGCGGCCTGGCCGAGGGCAGCCCGGCGGCCTACACTAGCTTTGCCCAGGGGTGAGGCAGACGCCCCCTGGCACTAGAATGGTTGAACCATTTGGGTGGAACCAAAACTGGTGCCATGTGTCCCCGGTATAGCACACTCGGGACCCGACGGGGTCCTGCTCCTCCCGGATAGCCCGAGCAGCCAGCCGCTCCACACCACCAGTGTGACGCAATGGCTCTGCTCCCCTCCTCTACGGCCCACCCTGGACAAAGATTCAAAGCTCCACTGGTGCGGCACAACGACGCCACGCCCCTCCGTCGCGGCCCGCCGCTGCCGTGGCCTTCTGCTGGCCTCCGCGTGGTGCGACGACATTGCACGCCTCTGCCACATCCCGATGTGGCTGCTACTCTCATGCCGCACAACACAGCGGTGCAGTGCCCTCTTGGGGACCCGGAGGCCTTGCGCCGACAGTTGCTTCGCGGTCGACCCGATGTCGGCTACCGTTGCTCTGCCTCTGCCATCAACACAATGAGAGAAACAACAAGAGGGGAGGGCCGGACCGTGTTCATGTGGTATGATCCCTCCTCGTTAAGATGATATCAATCGACAACAAGAAGCACAAAAAAACGATGGAGAACAGAGGGTAAAACCTCATACATAATTCAAATAACACCCCTACCTCTTTTTTTCAATTGTTGAGGGTGGAAGGAGAGGATAATCGGACGTCGATTCGTTGACGTTGGGAAAAGTCCGGGAATGAAGCATCTTCGGTGTTCTTTGTGGTTGGTTCATTCTATTTTGACTCGCTCGATGATTGATGAAGATGTTCGTCATTCTCTAGTGTTGTGTTGTGTTCTTCATTTGATAGATGAAGTTCTCCCACATTCTTCCTCCTCACCCAAATGTTCCACCAAAAGAATAGCCAAAAAAATAATGGGTTATGATAACCCATTATTTAATTCGTTGGCCCAATAATTCAATAGAATTCAAATGGGCTTTAATTAATTATTTAGAGGAGATAAATTAATTAATATAAGGGGATTGGAACTTTAATGAGGGGTGTTCAAGAGCCTTCCCCCAATTATGTGGAGTTCAAGGAGGTTTAAAGCTTGTGTGGGACCCACCTAATAATATCCTCCTAAGGGAGGTTATGTTCGAGTGGGACCCAATACGATAACCTCTCATGGGAGGTTATGGTGTGGTGTCCCCCACCACTAACCTCCTCTGGGAGATTTTAACCACCACAAATAAAAAACAGTTAACGGTTTATTTTTATTCAATATAATTAAAAATGCCAAAATATAACTTCCATTATCGACAAAACGCAACTGCGGTGAAGGTATCACTAGGAAACCACTGATGCTATGAGCTCAATGGTTCCCTCAGATTTCAATTCCGAGCACTGGTTCAAAAGATATAAAATCATGATCGTACCATTACTGAACGTACCTAAAAAAAACTTCAGAAATTGATTCAGGGAACATCGGGCCTCAGAATCAAGCGCCGTAAATTCTAACGGACTCGTAAAAATTCCATGAATTTAAAGAAAAAGTTTTCCATGGAATTTCCAGGTCTTTAAATTCTCCCCACCTTAGGGATTTATGTCCCTGTAAGCTACAAGTCAAACTAAAGGAACAAATCAGGGTACTGAGCATGCATCTGAGCCTCCCACTCCCATGTACTCTCCGAGAGGTTCCCGTGCTTCCAGCGAATGCACACTAGAGGTATCGACCATCCACATAGGACTCACTCTTATCGATCCTCAATATCCACTGGAACCTCCATGAAAATCACCCCATCATCGATGTCTAGCTCCCCGTAGTCGATGATGTGGGATGGGTGGTTCACGTATCTCCTTAGCTGAGATACGTGGAAGGCGACGTGCACCCGGTGCAACTAAAGTGGAAGAGCCATGCATTAAGCCACCTCACCTACTCCACTAAGGACGTGGAAAGGTCCGATGAATCTCAAAGATAACTTTCCACCTCGGCCAAATATTCGTCAACCTCATCGAGGTCAGAATCGTAGAAAGATGTGGTCTGTATCCTCGAACTCCATAGGTCTCCGTCTCTTGTCAGCATATGACTTCTGTCTGCTCTGTGCAGTCTTCATCTGCTCTTATATGATCTACATCATTTCCATGGTAGCCCATACCATCTCTGGTCCCACTAGTGCTGACTCCCATGAGTCTTCCAGCACAGTGGTGATTTGAAAGGTTGACCATAAAAGGCCTAAAAAGGTGTCATACCGATGGTGGAGTTATAGCTATTGTTGTAGGAAAACTCCAGAAAACGCCAGGGATCCTCCCAACTGCGACCTAAGTCGAGAACACTTGCGCGGAGTGTGTCCTCGAGGGTCTGAATGGCCCACTCAATCTAACCATCTGTCTGAGGATGGAAGGTGGTTCTCAAGCAAAGCTGAGTCCCAAAAACCTCATGCTACCCCTTCCATAGCTGGTAAGTAAACTATGTGTCACAATCAGAGATAATAGACGATGGAAATCCATGAAACTGCATAATCTCTTGCATATAGAGGTGTTCCAAGCACTCTACTGAACCCTACTCTCTAATCTGTAGGAAGTGGGTTAACTTGGTGAGTCGTTCAATGATCACCCATATCGAATCGTGACTCCTGGATATACGTGGAAGACCCGCCACAAATTCCACAGATATCCCATCCCACATTCACTCTTGGACCTCTAAAGGATTAACTAAGCTTACTGGAACTTGATTCTCTTCCTTCACTTGATGACAAGCGAGGCATCGAGAGACAAACTCTGCTATTGCCTTCTTCCTATCTGGCCACCATTGCTGTTATCGATGGTCCTGGAACATCTTCGTCACTTCTGGATGTAACGCTGATAGGGACATGTGTAAATCCCTCAACACATCCTCCAAAAGTGCAACTAGTATAATGGTATGTTCTCTAAAAAGGATTACATTCTCCCCACCATCATAAAAATCATTCAGGGTCATTCCCTGTGGATATCTGAGCACGTCATGTCTCACAGTCAGTGTCTCCACGTTGTGCCTCCCTAACTCGATGAACAATTGGAGGAGTTACCGTAAGAGTCTGTAGAAAATCTTACTTATCTCTATCCACAAAGGATATCTTCAAGGCAGCAAGCTGCTCTATCACCTCTCCTAGCTGCTGAATACAAGTCCTTCTGCTGAGCGCATCTGCAACAACGTTCCCCATCCCAGATGTATAGACTATCTCAAAGTCATAGTCCTGGAGGAACTCAATCCATCACCACTGTCTTAGGTTCAGGTCCTTCTGAGAGAAGATATACATGAGACTCTTGTGATCAGAGTACAAGGAAAAATGTTGGCCCATCAGATAATTCCACCACATCTTCAAGGCGAAGACACCTGCTGATAACTCCAAGTCATGGGTTGCGTAGTTCTTCCCATGTTGTCTGAGCTACCAATAACCATATGTGATCACTGCTCACTCTTGCATTAAGACACACCCACGTCCAGTCCCTGATGCGTCAAAGTAAACTATATACCCTACTCCCTCCTCTGGATGTCTCAAGATGGGGGAACTAGTCAACCTCTGCCTCAGCTCCTTAAAGCACTGCTGGCATTTCTTCGACCACACGAAGGTTTTCCCATTCTTCACCATAGATGATTGTGGTGCTGAAACTATAGTGAAGTCTGAAATGAACCTTTGATAGTCTCCAGTGAAGCCCAAAAAACTCTGTACCTCTGTCACACTCTTGTGTGGATCCCAAGAAAGTACCTTCTCAATCATTGCTGGGTCTACTGAAACTATACCCTCTGAGATGACATTCCCCAAGAAGTGAACCTCTCGAATCCAAAACTTTCACTTCGAGAGCTTACCATAATGATGGTTCTCTCGGAGTGTGTTTAGTACTACCTACAAATGGTAGGCATGCTCCTCCTCAGTAGTCAAGTAGATCAAAATGTTATCGATGAAAACCATGACAAGGTGATCGAGGTATGGCTGGAATTTCTTTTTCACGAGACACATAAACAATACTCAAGAATTGGTTATGACAATGGGCATAACCAAGAGATCATAATGGCCTTTTCGACACCTGAAGGCCATCTTCTGCACATCCTCATATCAAACTCTAAGATGGTGATAACCTGATCTGAGGTCTATCTTCGATAAACATTGATCTCCCTTGAGCTGATCAATGAGGTCGTCAATCCTCGGGAGTGGGTACTTGTTCATCGCAGTCACCTAGTTCAGGTGACGGTAGTTGACACAAAGCCTCAAGCTCCCATCTTCCTTCTTGGAAAACAGAATCAGGGCTTCCTGGGGAGAAACACTGGGCCAGATGAATCCCTTCCCTAACAAGTCATATAACTGTACCTGCAGCTCAGGAAGCTCAGCGGGAGCCGTCCGATATTCTGGAGTAGATATCAGTGTCGTCCTAAGGTACATGTCAATGTATAAGTCCACATCTCTATGAGGATATAGTCATAGGACATCATATGTAAAACGTTGGTGTAATGTTCCACCACTACAGGATAAGATACACTCTCCACATCAACTATGCTGAGGGTAAGGTAAGAAAACATTTGAGTGATCGGGTGCACCCTCCTCCGAGTAAGTCCTTCATGTCCTGCAAAGGTTCCCTTCTCGCCGGTGACGGTAAAATAGGTCCAATACATGCAGACACTCCTCACTTTGTCCCTAATACAGTCAATTTGTGCTTGGACTATAGATAACTAGTCTATACCCAAGATGACGTCGTAAGGCCTTGATGCCGCTATGAGGAGATCCCAGCCAAAGCTCTCGCCTCCTAGAGTAATCTCACACTGCCATAACCAGTGCGTAATCGTCGAGTCTACTCATTTAGGAGCCTCTAGAAGTAATAATTTAGCCAATGGTCCTGTTGGAATCTCTGAGCTCCAAACGAGGGCAATGGCTATGAACGACTGACTGGAACTTGTGTCTATAATAACTGCAACTATGGTGGACTAGACATAGATAGTACCTCAAATCATCTCCTGAGCGCCATGGTCATTTGCCTCAGCTTCCTGAAACTGAGCTCTCACCTGTCTGCCAGCTCCCTACGGTTGGGGTGGTCCTTATGGTGGTGGTGGTGGCAACACCTCGAAACATCGTACACCGCCAGATGCTCGACCAACTTCTCTGCCACGTCTATTTGGAACCTGCGAACTACCTTAATCGAACCAATACATCTTCTTGGGAGGTCCCTCAAATGTAAGCTGATCATCTGAATGGTGGTTCGGACAGTCATGAGCTATGTGACCCTGCCCGCCTCATGAGTAATATTGTCTGCTCATGGAAGGTGAATCATTTCCTCGGTTTCCCTGCACACCTGATCTTGAGTCCTACGGTTGTCCACCCTGGGTATTGTCATCTTGTACCATTGAGTTATCTATCTATTATGAGCTGCATAAGACTCTGTAGCATGTAAACTAGATGTGGGTCTCGCTGCTAGTGTCTGCTCAGCAAGAAAACACTCTACTGGGAGGGCTCTCTCTAACACCCTCACCTAGATCGGGATGCTAAGGGAGATCATAGAATCCTTGATCTCTCATCTAAGCCTATACTAGAAGTTCTGGGTCCTGAAGAATTGGTCTCATACCATATATTTTTAGTAGCATGAGAGGTTGATGAACCTTGCTGAGTACTGCACCACCATCATGCTACCCTACCGTAGATGCAGTAGCTCCTGTATCTGCACCGCACAAAGGGTGGATGTTACAAACTCTGCCCGGAATAGGCTCCCAATGTTTGTCCAGAGTAATGTCACCTCATCTTGGAGCTGAAACATCAGGCTCCACCATCTTCATGATGCTGTCCGAAGGAGACTCACACCAATAATCACCATTTGGTCTACTGGTTTCAGTACCGGCCTGAATAATCTCACCACAACCTACATCCAATCCTCAAATACCTGTGGGTCCCTCTCTCCCTAGAACTTGGGTGGCCTCTGTCACTAGAACTCATGCAATGTGCTCAAGTGGCATGCATTGTATGATGCTGGGGCTAGAGGCATCAGTGGCCCAATAGGATGTGGTATCGTTGGTGCCTCCGCTGG
The DNA here is from genome assembly GCA_963277665.1 of Viscum album. Classification (NCBI taxonomy): domain Eukaryota; kingdom Viridiplantae; phylum Streptophyta; class Magnoliopsida; order Santalales; family Viscaceae; genus Viscum; species Viscum album. The sequence goes on from OY728159.1 coordinate 35,324,380, forward strand.
TAAAGGGCCATGCACCGAGGCCTCGTCGATCGGTGGGTTGTCAGAGCGTAGGACTCTCAGGGCTCTAACTAGTTGTCTGAGGGGAGGCATCCTAGAAGAAATAGATGCGACACAGTAAAAACACTATACCTAGTGAGTTGACCAGGTTGAGATGGCTTATGAACACTTTTGAAAACACACACGCAATTAGTGCTTTCATGCACTGTGTCGGAAATCAGTAGTCAGGGTCTGGGTGTATGGATACATCTGCCTCCTCCCCAACACAAGACTCCCTAAACTGAAAACCACACTTAGTACCCTTAAAATTATTTCTTCACAGAAAAGAAATATCATAGTCCTATGTTATGCGTTAGAACCGACTCCTCTGATACCAATTTGTCCCGACCCGTCCCCAGGGGCCCACATCGTGACTACCCCAAGCCCGCCTTCTATAGGCTAGGGGCTGGCGACTAGCACCAAAGGTGTAAATCCATAAAAAGGGAAGGAAAGACCTTTATAATAGTAAACTAACACAATAGAGTGTGAAACTGGATGTAAAATGATATATAAAACTGCATACAAAAGAGTTTTCTGAAAGTAAAGCGGCCAGAAATACAAGCACAACAGTAAAGTACAATACAACTGAAGAAAGGTAGTAAATTAGCTACTAGTATGTCCTCCAGAATTCCCACCTATAGGGTGGGTACAGATGGCCTCCTCAGCACCTTATTTTCATCCGTCTGCTCCGTGTACGTCTCGCCGACTGGTCCACCTCTGGGTACCATCCAGTTCTGCTACTCTCTGCCCTGATCAGTTCTGTCCATCATCTGTAACCAACACAATGAGTTGCAGGAATAAACTGTGTAAGGGTGAGTATAATGATACTCAGTACGGATCCCGGCATCTTTAAGGTCTCACAAAATACTAACTAGGATAACCACAAAGTATGATGTCAATGGATAAACCTTTCTTAGGTATATTCCCATACATATACCTAAGTTATTTAGTAACCCATCTTAATCCTGAGGAAAAACAAAAAAGTCATTGACTCAGCTCAAACCATGATTTTAGTGAAGTATAGAATTACGATGATTAGTCGCGAAGCTAGATCGTCTTATTCTTTCAAGAGGCATTGCTTCTGACCTTACGGAGTCTGATCCACACAAGATCGATAGGAACTATCCTCCGCAATGACCAACACAAGATCTGACCCACACAAGATCAGTATGCGCTGACCCACATAGGATCACTGAGCGCTCACCCACATAGGATCTTACCCACATAATATTGGTATGCGCTGACCCACACAGAATCATTGAGTGCTGACCTCCATATGATCTTTCTCCAACCTCCGCCTCACTATCAGCCTCTGGATTCTTCGCACCGGGTACGATCGAGCTCCATAAAAAATTCCCTCGAGATATCGGTCATACCTAGACCAACACTAAACACTAGAAAGGAGTGACACAATAGACCTCCATGTCGTAAGGGTTCCAAGGTGACAGACGGTGCGTCAATCAGATGCCCGATCTGTGACTTATTGTCATTTACTTTCTCGGGGCCCTGTTGCTTTTTAGGTTCAAACCAACCTAATCGTACTCCAGTAATGTCCAAACCTCAAGTGGGATATCCCAAAATAACCATCTCACTATAATCTTTCCTTTTCCAAAAACGGTTCCTCGATCAGACATCCTTATCCCTATATAGGGGCGAAATTGTGTAAAATGGAAAAACAGGTCAGGTTCCGGTCCGACCCGATCAGACCGACCCGGCCCGACCCGGTCCGCGGGTCCGATCTTGTCCGAGGAAGCAGCCAGGCCAGTGTGAGGGCAGCCCGACTAAGGGCGGCCTGGCCGACGGTGGCCCGACCGAAGGCGGCCCGACGGCCTACCCTAGCCGCACCCTTGGGGGGAGGACTGCGCCCCCTGGCACCCGAACAGTTGAACCGTTTGATTAGAACCGAAACCAGCACCATGTGGCACCAGTCCAACACACAGGGGACCTGACGGGGTCCTTCTCCTCCCGAATTGCCTGAGCGGCTAGCTGCTCCATGCCACTGGCATGGTGTGATGGCTCCGCGACCCTCCTTCGTGGCCTGCCCTCACCGCGGCCCTTTACTGGCCTCCACGCGGTGTGATGGCGTTGAGAACCTCCGCCGCATCCCATCATGGCCACAACATTCCTCCCTCATGGAAGAGCGTTGTCGCACCCTCTTGGAGTCCGGACGACCTTGTGTCGCTGGTTTCTTCACGGTCGGCCCGATGCAGGCCTCCGTTGCTCCTCCTCCGCTGTCAACACAACGAGAACAACAACATGGGGGGAGGGTCGGACCGTGTTTATGCGGTCTGGTCGCTCCACATTAAGGTGATTTCAATCGACAACAAGAAGCAAAACTAGATGACTGAGAAAAGATGGTAACAACTCATACATAATTCAACTCAAATCCCCCTAAATCATTTTTTTCGATCATTGATGGTGGGAGGAGAGGATAAGATGACATCCATTCATCGACATCGAGAAGCATCTGGGGAAGAAGCGTCATCAGGGTTCTTCACGGTCGGCTCCTTCTCTTTTAACTCGGTCAAAGATCGATGAAGAATTTCATCATTCGACGGTGGTGTGTTGCGTTCTTCATTGGAAGGATGAATTATTCCCACATTCTTCATCCTCTCCCAATGGTTCCACCAAAAAAATGGCCAACCCAAAATAATGGGTTATGATAACCCCTTATTTAATTCTTTGGCCAATGAAATAAAAGGAATTCAAATGGGTTTTATTTAATTAATTGAAGGAGAAAAATTAATTAATAGAAGGGGGTTGACACTTTACTGAGGGCAATTCAAGAGCATTCCCCCACTTATGGGGAGTTCAAGGAGGTTTAAAGATTGTGTGGGCCCCACCTAATAATATCCTCCCAAGGGAGGTTATGTGTGGGTGGGACCAACTACCATAACCTCTCATGGGAGGTTATGGTGTTGTGGCCCCACCACTAACATCCTCTTGGAGCTTTTAACCACCACAAATAAAAAAAAGTTAACACTTTTTTTATTCAATTTAATTAATAACCCCAAAATCTAACTTCAATTCTCGTGAGAATAGAACTGTGGTGTAGGTCTCAATAAACAACCACTGACCCTACAAACTCAATGGTTCCCTTGGATTTAAAATCCAAAAACCGGTTCAAATGATATAAAATCCCGCTTGTACGTTTACTGAACGTAATTGAACAAAACTTCAAAAATTGATTCTGGGCACATCGGGCCTCGGAATCAAGCGCCGTAAATTTTCGCGGACTCGTAAAAATCACATGAATTTAAGGAAAAAAATATTCCAAGGATGTTATGGGTCTTAACATATAATGAAAATATATGATATTTATATAATTTTTAAAACACTTTAGATATTGGAATCAGGATCAAAATATGAGGACAAGAACTACCTCAATAAAATTCTTATGAGAAATGAATATTTAACACATAGAAATGACAATTGTAGTGAATAATTCCAGAAAAATGAGCGTTGAAATTTTAAAAAATAGAGTATGTGTTATATTATAAGTATTTAAATGATTATATTATAGAATTATTATAAAATAAAATTTATTATAAAGGATAATAGAGAACATTCAATGAAAATAGAACTTGAAGATAGATATTTTCATTTCACTTCAATTTCATGAAGATACATTCCAAATTCACCAACATAATCTTTCAAGTGGTATATCTACTACCCATGAATTAATTTGTTGATTTATCTCATGAAAATTATGTTTATATTCACATACATTTATTTTTCTCTCTTTAATGATGTTTCGATTGAAATTTTATAAAAGTGGTAAAGATTTAATGTTACAGACTAATTTTTATCGGAATATTCTATGATTTGTTTCCAATGATGATATTTCATGATCTACCTCACATGAAACTCATTTTTTTTCTAATATCTATTTTTTGTTATTACATGTCTTTTTTTCATTTTCATTATTTAATGAACTCAAGAGATTTGTGAATATTTTTACAGAAACCTGACTTTATTTCTCACTTCGATTGATAATTATTTTTTCATTCGTGTCCATATTTTTCAAAATGTTTTTAAGTGTGCTTAAAAGAAATTAAATTAAATTTTACCCATAATTTAACATTTATAGAAATTCTAGAAAGGACTATTATTATCTTTTTAGGATTTTTTTTCTTTTTTAATCTTTAGAAAAGTGTGAAATAAATGTTTTCTGTTAACTCATACGATATGTAGGGAATTTCCCACCTCCATAAAAACTAGATTCTGTAAAGAGTAAATAATTTTATGTTTATTGTCCGTGATGTTTTATTTATTAATATTTAGGTTATTTTTATATTTTAAACAATTTATATCAAATTGAATAGTTTATTTTCCTCAAAAACTACCTAGTGATCATTAAAAGTAATTTTTAAATTAAAATAATATCATTTAATGGTACCAAATTTTTACTAGGTATATGATCTAATTATACAATAATTGTTACATCATATAATGGTTAATGATTTTGATGACATGTTTTTTTAATCCTATTCATTTTCCATGGGTTATTATATAATGAATTGGTGAAATGTTTATGAACCACCTTTCTTTTCTATAGTTTATGTCATGATGAAATGTTTATGATACCCATTTTTTATGCATGGGTTATTATATTATTGATGTTTTATGATGTTTTTGGAATACTTATTTGTGCTTTTTATTATGTGATTGTGGGGACTAGAATTGTATATCCATCTATATCATTGGGAAAATATGGATACATCATTAGATATACTATAGTATAATGGGTAGTGATCCTAATTCATTACAGTACTCTATTAACTATGATAGTCATGGTAGTGAACCTTGTCTACTAAGATGTTGTTGGGAGTGTAGACAATCCCCTATAACAGTGTCATCAAAAATACTTGACTACTATTAAAATGATTTTATTTTCTTATGTGTATTCCACAGACTAATCTCTTATGCCATTGTTGGGATCTCATTTAATATGTTTTTTAATTCTTGTATGATTTATATATTATAATCTACATATTTTTATTCAATGGATCATGATTGAGATATATCATATGGAGGGGTTGGTTTTAAAATGTCCATCTCAACTTATCATACCCTTAAACTCATACCATGTCTATAAAATCATAATTATCTCTATTTTTTTCCCTTACTGATCATCTTATATCACCCATTATAATTTTTCACTACCCTATGTCATGAATAGTGTTATTAAGTATGATTTTTTGAAAAGGGTAGTATATGTGAAGAACTAATATGGAGAATATATATATATTTTATAAACCATTTTTTATGTATATGTGTTTCCAAAGAACCCATCCTTTATGGTCCTTGTGATTTTTTTAATTCCTTGAATATTTATCTATATAGATGTAAAATTATGAATGAAAAGACTATTTCATTAAAATAGATATTAGAGTACATGAGTAGTCAATATTTGTAAACTGGGATGAGAATGTTTTAGTGGGAACCCCGAGGATAAGTTTATGCATTGGATAACATCCTAATGATTTGTTGATGAAAAGATTATTTAATTTTCCTTAAAATGTATTCAATTTTTGATACGTCAAGTTGACTTGGTTTTGACATAGATGAATATATGCATAATAACCCTTAAAATAGATAGTCATGTATATATCATCTATCATTCATGTGCGTAGTAAGTGGTCCTTTATTGTTCAATTGGATTGACACTCCTATGGGATATTCATGGGTGAACTCAAATTTCCTATAAACCATTATAATGGAAATGAATAAATGATATCCATGTATAACATAGGTTAAAGTTATATAATCATAGATTTAAAATAAGGCATCATGATTTTTAAATATTATCAATGACATCTCATAATTTCTCACCGTGATTATTTTTTCTCACCCTATATTTTTTTCAGTCAACATCTAGAACAAGAATGAATTATGATAATTATGAATGTGATAAGAAATGGAATAATTTTCCTCATGAGAATACAACTCAAATGGAAGATAGAATAAAAATATTGTGACTATTATTAACTATCTATCTCAATATATGATTAACAATCTCAATAATGGGGATATACCAAACCGAATTAATTAGAGAAAAGTGGAGTTTGATAAAAACAAAGAAGGGGAAAAGACTCAGTTTTAAATATGTTATGTATGTGCTAAGAGAATCTAATAGAAATGTCTCAAAGGAATGATAATATTTTTTTCTGAGGAAATGTAGGGTATGGGGAAAGACAATTATAAGGGAAAATTATGATTTTCATGGAAGAATATTAATTGTATCCAAAGGTAACATTTATAGTTGAATTTATAATGTGTGGGTAACATGTGTGTTATCTAATACTGTTCCCAAATCAAAGATCTTACTTATATACCAAGGAAGGTCCATTATTATTCCAATTTTTAAGGGAAATTATTGAAGTGATTACGTATCATATTTCAAGAATTATATTGTAGAAATATTTTTATCAATGGTATTATTTTTATAAAAATCATGAAACATCTATGGATTTTACAATGTTGGATTTTAATTAAGGATGTTAGAGAATATTTTTAATGTAATTGATAAATTAGAAAATTTATTTAATTATCTATTAATATTTTATTTGAAAACACATGAATGATGGATATATAACAATTTATATGTACCCTATGTTGAAATAACAATGTTTGAATACATTATTGTTAAATGGATTAGGATAGTATTAATGGCCTTGGTATTGATTATTGATCTGACTAAAAAGTGGTATATATTAACATTGATGGATAATTCAACTTATTTGGGATTGATGAAATATATTTGATAATATATAAAAATATTCTTATGGGAGATTATATTTTTTAAAGTATGTATTTTTTCATTATTTTTTATATAAATTCATGGTTATTACCATGTTTAAGGAAAATTTATGATCAATATTTTCATATGGTTAGTATTTTTAATTTAGTGCTACTTTATTATACTTAGGGTATAATTTTTATGTTCATTTTGTATATTCCGTAACCTTCTTTTTTAATTTTTGGATTTTGAATTTGGGATGAATAGTTTTGATAGTTTCTAAGGTCAACTTATTGTGGAATTTATTAAGTTGAACATTGGGTGTTATTAGGTGATCTAACCTTAATCATAATATACTCTTCCATTTTACGTAAATAATTAATTCACTTACATTTTCGAATCAATTTAGGTTTATTGTTTTAAGTAATTACTATATAACCCATACATGACCCAACCAAATAATACAAAATAGATACATCCAATCAATATCCTTTTTTAAAAAATTAATATTTTAAAAATAAAACATTATATATTTTTATGAAACAATTTTAAAAAATTTAAACACGGACTCGTTCATTTCCTTAATCATTATTAAAACCCATGAATAACATTTTAAAAATGTATGATGATCATAAAAATAATAGTAAGGGATATAAATATAAAGAAAATTGTTTATTTATTGATAACATAAAAGGCCATTAAATTTCAACCGTTATATCAATGTTATTTTATGTGAAATAAAAAAATCATTATCACATGAAAAACAAATTTTTTTCTCAAATAAATTCATAAAATTATATATTAGGCATAGATAAATAATATAGCTGTCTTGGAACATCATTATACATATCACTCATTCTGATGGAATAATAATTCTATCAACTTCCAAACCTAGAATATAGCAGGGTTATCACGGACACACCTATCATTGGTTTATAACATAAGCACATGTCATTAGTTTATAACATAACAACCAGTCCTTGGTTCAAAGAATAATTACCTATACATGGTTAATAATGTTACCAAGCATCAACATAAATAATTTCCAATAATCATATAATAATTTAATAAATAATAGGTTTCATTTATCAACACCACACTCATAAAATATTCTCTTCACTAATAAGAAAAAAACATTCGGTATTAAAATATCCATTCCTTTTTAATAACCATTTTAAATAACTAATTTACAAAAAATTGGAGTTATGTATTTTATATTTAAAATAAATTAATTATTGTAAAGGTATTAAATAATTAAATAATGGTTATGGAGGAAAAAATTTGTTGTTTCAATGTATATTAAAAGAGACTTCTCATATTTTCGATTGGAAAGGAAATGAAAAATTAAAGGAAAATATTCCTTTTTCTTGAAATTCATAAAAATAAATACAAAAAAAATAATTTTTAAAAAGTTCATGAACCCAATAAATTCATTTAAAAAATATGGACATAAAAAAATACACATAGAAATAAAATATTAAAAGAAATTTTTTAAAGTCTCTTTTCACATGGAGACATTTTCATCCAAAGAACCATGAAGGAATAAAATAAAAACATTAAATAAAATTTGAATACACAAATTAATGAAACAAAAAAGTCCAAGGGACTTTATATACAACTCAAAATATAAGATACATGCATACCATCAAAATGTGGCTCAGTCAAAGGAGATTGAGACTAAGACCCTTAACTTGAGTCAGATACATCATATACGTTATTTATCTAACTAAATAATAAACATAATTTAATTATTAACATTCTTAAGATAATTTTTCATGATTATTATTCATTTTATTTAAATTCTCACCGTGTTATATATGGTTATCTAATCAATTAGGTTTATGATTCATGTTTCGAGGAGATTTCTCTTATATGTCAAAAATAAATTTTCTATGTTGAATATAATCAATGTGGTAATTATTTAAAGATATCCGTAATAATATTCATTAAATTATTATCATATTTATTAATAAATTATACTATATAAACCAATAATGAAATTGGGTTTTGATAAATTAAATTTATTTCAATCATGTAGATGGTAGGTTGTACGTACGCTTAAGTAATGTTTTTGTTTTTCAGAGATTATTATGGAAAGGAAGTAAGAATTATTTTAACTTTAAATAAATATTATAATTTAATATATTAAATATATTACATTAAATTTAAAATATATATATTCTATGTGGTGTGATTATGAAAAGAGTGTCACATCACTTTGTGGAGGCAGTAGTCCACACGTTCCGAAACGATGCTTTCATTTTTTAGGGAGTGAAAAGGTACGAAAGAAAATGATATATTATATTTTAATAATGATAATTATTTAATGAGTATAATAATTATTTCATGTATTTAACATATATTCATTATCATTATCTTTATTTCATTCCATATATATCATTAGTGAAAAACAAATCACATCATTTCATGAGGCGGTAGTTCACCGCACACATGAGCGACATTATCACATTCGCTGTAGAATATAAGTTAAAAAGATATATATTAAATAATGAATAAAATAAATATAATTATTTTATTAATATAATATATATACTTTATATCTATAATCATACCCATTGATGACTGTTTTTTAGGAAAATGTGTCACACTGGATCGTGAGGTGATAGTCCGCCGTATACTTGATCGATGTTATTGTTTTCCATTTTTTTGGAAGAGGATATGGATAAATATAATCACATTAATATTTTAACATATAAATTTATTTTTGGTTATTTTATTATCTCATAATGATAAATGAAGAATATTTTATGGAGTTGTAATAATAAATAAAACAAAAAACACATAGTTAGGAATTTTACCTCTTCTCTGACCGCCTCTTCATGATTATACTTAAACTATTTTCAACACATAATTTTTACCATAAAAAGAATCTAGGATTATGGGATGGATGTTTTTAAATTATTTGGTGTTGTATATTACAGAAAAAAGGGTTTCATTGTGTGAATAAAATAGGAGCGGGGATGGCCTGTTATATGTGAGGTGTGAGGCACATTTGAAATTTTTAAAAAGAAAACGGTATACCCATGATTAACACATAAACATAGAGTATAAAATTGATTATTGTCAATAATTAGAAAAATTAATTTTTAAATATGACCATTAAATATAATTTATACATTTTATGTTTATTTAAAAAATTATCTTTCTTGTTTATCCCTCAAAAACCCATTTTAACCTTAACTGTAGTTATTAATTTTTTACTATATTCATTATTCATTATGGTAAAAATGATGTTGTAAATATTAGATAATATAAATAAATATGGTTCCAAATATGGAGACCATTTTACCAAATTAAATTCATATAAGTTGAAAATTTAAATTCGAATCACAACCCACTAACATGATGAAAAAGATGGTTTTTAAGAACGATATTTCTCAAGAAAAAATAAGCATTATATTAACTACATGATTAATAATAATTATTATATGAATAAATTGTAAAATTTATATATATATAATATATAAATTTAATTTATAAAAATACTCATTATTAATTAATTTAATTAATTAATACGGAGAAACACTATGAATTTTAAAATTATTTTCAGAAATATTTTGTTTTCAAACCCAAAAACAAAGACATTGTAAAATACAGAATAATATTGATTCACAGGTAATTAAGTGGATTAAGAATAAATAAAATAAAAATAATATTACTTAAAAAAATATTATAGAAATATTAGTACTTTTTAATTAATTAATTTTTTGAAAAGAATACATTTTAAAAAAAATGGTATTTTTCACTATTAAACAAGAAATAAATATTTCTTGAAATTCCAAAATTCTAACCCAATGTAAATTATGATATTATTATATATAATTATATTAGTTTTATATAATTATAATTCTTAAATATATAAATTAGTCTTTTAAATAAATGTTAATAATTTAAGAAATTATTTAAAACTGTTTAATTTTTTTATTTATAAATTACATAAAAATTTAACGACAAAAAAATATAGATAATCATTTATTATATAATTACATGGGTGGAAACATTCTTAACACATTTTGAAAATTTAATACGTGAAATTTTATTTATTTATTAAATAATTGGAGATATATTTCCCTTATATAATTTTTCATATTTCGATGTTTCCACTTTAACCATATGGTATTCCATAAAACCATACCTTTGTGAATCGTATTATCCATCAATGATTTCTCTCTATGGTTATGGATAAGAATTGAATATTACTTATAATAAATATTCTTTTCTAGATGAACTAATTTAGGGCTCAAATATGAGATGAATCTAGATGATATTAACATAACATTAAAACAAGAACTATGTTTGGTACCCTGTAGTAACTCATAGGCAATGCCACTTGGTAAGAAACTAATCCATCATCATACAAGATTTCATAAATTCCTATGAACCATGGAATTATATTTCCCTTTTTACCAAAATTCACATCACATTTTAATGGAGATACTTTAATAAAAAAAGATCACCTAATTTGAAAAAAATATATTTTCTATAGTTATCAACATAGATTTTCATCCTACTCTGTGTTGTCCTCCTATTTTTAGAAATCGATTACAGCTTATAATTCATTTCCCTTACTAACTCTAGTTCTATCAACTCCATTTCTCAAAATTAATCCTAGGATGATGGTGTAATACACTGCTTTTAATATAATTCCTCAAATGGTTCCATCTTTAGACTATAATGAAAACTTTAATTATAAGATAGCTCAACCAAAAAATATAATGATTATAACTTCCATATAAATATATTGAATACAAACTACAAATATCTTCTATGGTCTTAATTTTAAACTCTTACTGTCCATTGGTTTTGAGGATGAAAATATATATACTAATTTAGTTCAATACTGGATGACTTCTGATGTACTTTCAAAAAATTATATATGATCCTGAGATCATATTTTTATACAATGGTGAGGAGAAGTCCATGAAAATTGACGATCCCCTTTAGATAAAGTCAAAAAAGGTGATATAGAGGCATTGTATATCAATTAGGAAAGAAATGTATATATTTAGTAAATCAATCAACAAAAAACCAATGAACATTTTTAAATACAATAGTATAAAAATGGTCTTTAACGTCACTATCTTAATCTCGGTTCTTCATGATCGATGTCGAATGTATTCTATGATTAATTTTAACATCGGTTATTCAGTATGAAATATTAAACTCGCATTTAACATTAGTTCCAAAAGACGACATTAAATGTCCTCATAGAATAATTTTATTATGTGTTATTCTATAATCGATGATAGAAGAACACTTTAACCGTTTTCACTAAATAAATGACATTATAACCAATTTTAAAAATCACCACAAAGGCTTTTATCATCGGTCCTTTTCAGGAAAAAACATTAAAAGTAAAAAATTTCATTTGTTTTAAAAAAAACATATATTGAAAATGATAACCATGTTTTCATTAATTTCCAAATATTCAATTATTCAGGTCGTGGACCTGAAATGGATTTACCAATAAAAATCTATGGATATAGGGATTTGATATTCACTATGAGAAATCTTTTAAAACACAAACTATTTATGTCCATAAATTTTTATTTTTTTGTCCATTTTCATTATATGAACAGTGAAATAGAATCCTGATAAATGAGAAAAAACACTATAATGTCTTTTACTGTTTATATTTTTGAAAAATCAATGTCAAATGTGACTTTTAGCAATGGTACTTTAAAATACTGACGTTAAAAGTCTTTTATGAGGAATTGTAACATCCTTTTTTCATGAACTAATGAATAGTGAATGATTTTAACATTATTTGTTTATAAAACCGATGTTAAAACACGAGTATGTGAGATTTTTTTACTTCAATTATATTTTAAATTGATGTTTAAATTAAAATGCCAACTAAGAGGGATCAATATCTCAATTTTTCACAAAACCGGTATCATTTTTTATAATACCAAAGGATTTTTTATAAAACAATAATTATAATATAGTTTTACTACATATGAAACCATATTATTCTTCTTTAAAACATTTTGACCACTTTAGTTTGATAATATTTTCAACACATCTTCAATCGTTGATTTGAATGGGACATGCATTCTAGTCCAATAATTTTATTATTATTATTTTCCATCATTACTATATATCTTGATAATTATCCAAATAATGATGTTGTATTAATACATTTGAGTTATGAAGATATAAAATATGGATGATATTTACCAAAAAAGGGACAATAGTCATTATTGTTCAATATTTTCATTATCACATGACTTCTTCCATAAAAAATTTTAAATTTTGATAAAAACAAATCATTTTGATAGAAAATTCTATGAAAATGGAAATAAGTACATATACATATGTTTATTTTAATTATAATTAGGTGTCTTTAATTTTATTATAGGTTTCTCATGCTTTATTTGACACTAGATTTATCAATATAACCATAGTGAATTCGAAATTATGATGTCAATAACATTTTATCTGTAACCCCATTTTATCTCAATGAACTGTCAAATTGATGATTTAGAAATTAAATAAAACATTGTCAATATTTTTATATTAGTTAAATGAAAAAAAGATAACAAAAAATAATTTTATCATTGTTCATTCATACAAACTTATGTTAAAATTCTTGTATAAATACTTTTAGCATGGGTTTTTCAGAAACCAATTTTATAAGAAGAATTGTAATGTTAGTTAATGAATAACTAACATTAAATTCCTTTAATGGGGACTATTAACAATTTTGTTTAAAAACTATGTTAAAATCATATTTATCAACATATGTGTCACGACCCGACCCTACCTGGGCTCGAGCCGTAACTACCCCAGGCCCGCCTCCATAGGCCAGGGGCTTGCGACCAGCGGTGAAGGCACAACAACTCGGGGAGGACGTTGCCTAAGTACCTGTACGCACACACGCAACACAATCAATGAAACGGTGCAAAGTAAGAGAAGAGACAAGCAGAGTAAAAGATTAACTTCTATATAAAAACCACAGAGTGCATTGACCTCTACAAGTACAAAGTACAAACTGAAAAGAAAATGGGCAAAACACGTGCCCAACAAAAATGTGCCACAACCCAGCAATAGGTAAACAAAAAGAAATAGCTGACGGGGTCTCCCACCTCTTCCCAGGCACGACCACCGCACGCAGTCCAAGCTCCCGAGCTCCTACGCTCCACTGAAGTCACGATCCACTTGTCCGTCGTCTGCAAGGGTATACCAAGTGTGGGCAAAGCCCAAGCAGGGGAGAGTATAAAAATACTCAGTAAGATACCTCGAAGGCTCGAGGGAGAAAAAAAGGAGGTACCAAAGGGTGAGCGGTAGAGCGAACAGAAAAGTAGAGGAGTAAAACAGAGGGTGTAGTAAAGAGTCCAGCTCAACCCAACAAGAGAAAGGAAGGAGACTCGTTCTAACACAAGGAGGTAGGAACGGTGAGAAGATGAACTTCTCATCGAGCTTTCGCTGCATATAGCAGGAGAGTAGACTCGTCCAACCATGAGAAGCTAGACACAAAAGCACGTGGCATACCCCCGCGTCTTCGCCTCTCCTGGAAGGAGATTAACCAAACCCAAGAAGTGGGTACCGGAAACAAGGTATATACAAATCCATATGCTCTGTCGAGAAGACCAAACAACATCGTAAGGGGATCTCCATCCCGTAGCTCAGCCCAAGAAAAAGAATCCAACAGTACAAGAAGTAACCCCATCACTGATGCCCAGCATCCCGTACGTCTACCCTGAACCGCAAGCCAAGGGGCTCAGTCACCGCACCTTGATACTATCCGCTTTGGGCGGAACTGACTTGACCGCACGGTTTTAGATCTCGTCGCAAGAACATGTCTCGGTGGGGAAAGCGCCCCTCATACTTGAGAGTTCTAGGAAAGTCAAACCACACCTCATCACTGCCCTGCAGTCGAGAGGTCTCCTCAAAGTAAAGTCGTTCCATCACCGACCCATACAACCAAGGGTCCCACTCTGGTAATCACAGAGGTAAGCCACAGACTAGCCAAGTCGATAAGACTTAGTCTGGAATGCTAATAGGTGTCCCACTGCCCAGCCCCGCTGGAGGGTAATTAATAAACAAATATCCGGTGACCCACTTCCCAGCCCCACTGGAGGGTAAACCCTAATACATCATCAGGCGACCCACTGCCCAACCCCGCTGGAGGGTAGACCTAGAATTAGTCGATAGGCGACCCACCGCCCAGCCCCGCTGGAGGGTAGACCTTATTACATTATCAGGCGACCCACTGCCCAGCCCCGCTGGAAGGTAGACCTGGAATAAGTCAACAGGCGACCCATCGCCCAGCCTCGCTGGAGGGTAGACCTGGAACTAGACGACGGGTGACCCACTGCCCAGTCCTACTGGAGGGTAGACCCTAAGAGGTCGTCGGGTGACCCACTGCCCAGTCCCTGCTGGAGGGTAAACCCTAGAAGTCACCGAGCAACCCACTGCCCAGCCCTACTAGAGGGTAAACCCAAAGAAGTTGATGAGTAACCCACTGCCCAGCCCCTCTAGAGGGTAGAACTCAGAGCTACTATAGCCATCTCTACTAGAGGGTACACCACCGACCAAACAAACATGGAGTGGGTATTGCGCAACCACCCAACTCCAAAACAACTCTCCCAAAAGAGGTTCAGCGCCTGTTCCATCACGGGGTGCCACTAGCACCGCTACTGGTTGACCCATCGAGAATGATACGAGTGGGAGACCAATCATCCCTGCTGGTCAACAACTGAGCATAGATCCAGGGGAAAACTCCACCCTACTGGTCAAACAAACACACAGAGGGACCCTCTACGTCGCGAGAGGTCAAAGTACGCAAAGCAGACCACGACACGCACATGGGGCCCACACGACGTGTGGCCCCAAGTCAACCCCAACCAAGCGCACCAACATCTCAGGTACAAACCACACGTACCTCCAAGCGCTCTCGTATACTCCCAGAGTATACCTCAGTCCAGCCCATAGGCTATTGTGCGCAGGGCACCCAGCGTCTACGCGAAGGCATGTCGTAACAACTCCACCTCGAAGGCCCAAGCATGGCCAACCACATCTCGTGATCCATTTATATCACTCTCCCAAGAATGCGCGATCACACGCCAAGGGTCTACTACAAACATGGTAGGACGAACCACCACCAGAGCACCTTTCACATTCCACATTTCCCAAGATCGTGCATGAGGCTCTACACAGCCAAACAGATGACACCGTTGTAATCCTCATGGAAAAACACGCGAGATCGACTACTTACTCGCCTCCAATAGATATCCGACAGAAAAGTCACCAACACCGCCTCACGCCTGAACGGTGTCCCGTGATCCTGAGCCACGACCCCGAAAACAGTCGGGGGCATCGCACCAATGCGATCCCCTCAGGAAAACACGTCAAAATGCACTAATCACAAGAGTGTAGCGGATATCCGGAGAAAAGATGCATCTCGGCGCACCGCACACGAGCGGTGCCATGTGGGACCCGCATCCCGGTCCCGAAACTCAACGAACGGATTGCACCGTTGCAATCCTCTCAAAAAAGTACACAAAATAGACTACTCACTTGTCCAAAACGATCTCTCGGTGATAAAGCTGGAAATCACCGTCAACTCCTGAAACGGCCCTCGCGGGGCCCGCACCATCGTGCGGAATTACAGTGGGCAGACTGCGCCAACGTGATGCCCTCGGAAAAACACCCAAAATCAACTCCTCGCATGCCCCGAATGGTCATCTGAGGAATACGTTGATAAAAGTTGCACGCAGCTCAAAAGACGGACCGTGGGCCCCACACCTCAACTCCGGCTTCAATGCCTAGAACCACCCTGGAAACCTCCGTCTCATTTCTAGGGGCCCAACGCCACTGACGGTGTTCAAAGCGGACGTTGGACGCGTCTGCGTCGCTCAAGACAAGAGTCCCGGGGATTACGCTCGTCCACTTAAGGACACGTCATGCCTCCGCGACCCCTCGTTTCGGGAATGAAAAATTCCCGAAACCATCTCAAAAACACCGTATCGTCAATACAGATCCACTTCCACAGACGGTACTCAAAACGGACACCCGTAGCAGGAATTACGGGTGTCCGAACAACGAGGGGGCAAGGCCCATGGGGCTGGACCGGCCTGGACGGGCCGGTCCGCCCGGCCGACCGACCGGCTGTGTCCAGTCGCCGCGCGACCACCCACACGACGCAGGTCATGCTTCCTCCGCGGGGTCGCGCGCCGCGACCCCGGTTCCCCGTCACGCTCCGGGGAGCGCGCCCCGTGCCGGTGCCCAGCGAACCGGCCAGCGCCGCACGCCCGCATGCCGCGCCGCCTCCCCCGCCTGGTCGAGAAGCCACCGCCGCCAAGGGGATCCGCTGTCGTCCGCAGCCGGTCGTGCCGTCGCCGCGCCACCCTGGGAGCTGCCGCCTATGCCTGCCGGACCGCCGGAACCCGCCGGAAACACCCAGGACCTCCCGAATTTCGCGCAACCTTCGGCGAATGACCCCGAACTCATCCGACCTCGGATTTTGATTCCGAAAAAATGCGTTGGAGAGATAAAAATGTATAAAATTCATTTATGAGCTTTGATCGATGTTTTGACAAGGAATCGATAGTGAAAACGAGCTCAAAGTAGGTACGGGAATAGAAAATGTAAACGCAACATCCTACCTCGTGGGGCTTCATCCGAAGCTTCGCGACGATCCGCCAGCACCACCACACCTCGCCGTAGTCGCCTCAACGGACTGCCTCGCCAGAGATGGAGGAGGAGAGGGATAGGAGGGGCTTCCAGGGGGAAGGGGAATGAGAGGGCTGGGGTTTAAATAAATTAATTAATAATTTAATTAATTTAAAACCCCTGAAAAGACCCGCATCCAAAACTCCTGACGAGGTCGAGGTTAAGCCTCCCCTAAGGTAGACACCACCTTCCGAGCACAACGGAGGTCTCGGAATTTTAATCCAAGACCCCGTTCAAAAGTTATAGAATTTAACGTCTGAAGCCGCAAAATTACGAAAACGCCCCTGGGGCCATTTTTCACAAACGTCCCACGCCCGCGAAACATATACCCCTCCTAGGGTAAACGGCACACTCCAAAATCAACGATGCCCTCGGTTTTTCAATCCGAGCCACCGTTTAAAAGATGCTAGCATTTCACCATTAAATGAATGAATGGATTAATTAATTAATCCACTTAACGTTCCAGAAGCGGGCGAGGGGTGCAAACATCCCGTGATGACAAGTTTTATGGCGTTCCTAGGGTAAACACCCCATTCCGAACCCATCCGTACACTTGGATCCTTAATCCATAACCTCGTTTATGAGTTATCTCATTTATTTAGCATTTCTAGTGTGAACGCACTGAAAATTTAATTCCGGCCACTCCGGGGCTCGGAATCGCATGCCGTCTGAAGGCACTACTCTAAGATATTGTCAAGAATATTCCAAAGTCTTTCATAGAAAAAACCAGGTTCTTACATCATTCCCTCCTTCATGATTTTCGTCCTTGAAAAGCAAAACTAGGGAGCAACACAGGGTACTAAGCCCACACCTGGCTTTCCCTTACCCAGAAGAACCCACGCACAGCTCTGCGTCACCCCACACAGACCACAGGATTGATCTGTTCACGCTAGGTCGGCCCTTGCTGACGTCGTGCACCCACTCCAGACATTGGGGTTAGGGAAAAGTGGTAGGGTACCTCGCCATCACTTTGCATGGTCTCAAACGGCCCGAAAGCCCCTGGGGGTAGCTCACCTCCCCAGTCCAACCTCTACTTCGCACGACGCGACTAGAATCACCGCTTGGGCATGGGCAAGGCCCGATGATTCCCTCCTTTAGAATATCCATATTGTGAAGCACCCAAGGATATCTGGTCACACAATATTTCACAGCTGATGTCTCTCAAACAAGACTCTCTTACACACTCGGAAGCGAAGGAGTCAACACCTTTGACGAATGGAAATGGTCTCATACCTTTTTCCTTACCAACACTGGGTTACACCCGACGCCCTGCGTCACCCTGGTAACACCTCAAACAAGGAGCAGGGAGAAAAGGAGTTCCCACACAGAGCCTAACAATTATACTGCAAAAAGTAGAACAGTTGCAAGGGGTACCTCTCACCATCCCATGCTCTACAGGATCGTAGACATCCAAAGCTCGCGGCTGTCGGTGGTCTCCAACTGTCAGCTCCTGGAGCCTGACGTGGACCGCCTAGTGGTGATGGGGAGATCTCGTAACGTTGTCCCCCACCTCCTGCTCCTCCCTTTACTCTACTAGCACCATCTCTCGGGCCACTACTCCGATCACGGCGCTGCCTCTGCCGTGGTGGTGCGCCTGCAGCTTGCCCGAAGCTCTCAGCAACTCAGGTCGGGCAGTCTCATGCCAAGTGACATCTCTCGTTACAAGCATAGCACCGAATCTCTCTGGGATGCACTGGTGCCCTCCGGCGCCACTGTGATGTATGACCACGCCCCTGAGTCCGGTTGTCAGAATGATACATGCGTCGAGGTTCTGCTTGTCGACACCCACTAGGCACAGCTGACGTCTCGGCTCCGACGTGCCTGCTGACACCACCACCACTAGAACGTGACAGGAAGACCTCTGTCTCATGTGCCTTCTCTAGCACCTCGAACATGTGGAAATTCCCAAGGGTACTAAGACAGCACAAATCTCTCAGCAGAGGCCTTAGTCAAACTTCCATGCTCGGATGTTGTCTTCATGGAAAAATTCCAGGTAAAACCGTGCACGGTCTGCAAAACTAGCCACGTACTCGACCACCGTCATCCCTTCCAGCTGAAATTGAAGGAGATCCTGAATCCGAACGGAGCGCAAGAAGGAGGGAAAAACTCCTCACGCAACGACAACAGAAAGTCGTCCGACGAAAGCGACGACTCGTCAAGAAGATGAGTCACCGGACTCCACCAACGCCAAGCTGATCCACGAAAAAGGGTGGCTGCCAAAGCCACTCTCTGATCTGTCTGCGTCTGCACAAGCCTGAAAAGGCGAACCACTACCTCAAGCCAAACCTATGCTGCTTGAGGGTCTGTCTCACCACTGAAACTCAGTAGTCTCTGCCGCTGGAACTCACGGAGCGTGCTCAACCTCTGCTCAAGCTCATCCTGCTCTGCTGAAACTGCCTGCTTCTCAACAGGTGGAGGTGCTGCTACCAGCCCACCCAGAGAAAGGGGCTCGCGCGATGGGTCCTGGACTGTGGCCTCGTAGCTCATAGGGTCATCGTCACGAACCAAAGCTGGTATCCTTGTTGGTTGTCCTCGCGGAGACATCCTGAATATTATCAAGGAGTGCCACGGTCAGATGAGCATATATGTATATACCAACAACAACGATGGGGAGCTGACTCAAGAAGGACAGTCAAGACTCAGTCCTATATGATGCACAAACAAATTTCCCTACAACAAGTGTCTCAGCATGCCGAGTCGGCAAGCGGGTTATCAAGGTCCTGGTGAATGGATACGTCGGCCACCACACCATTACTGGACTCCCTGGTCTAAGAGCCACTCTCGAGACACGGTAACATTGTTTCCCTAAATCCCAACCAATTACTTTTATTTTAGGGACGTCCGAACAACGTCCCAAGGAACGAACCACCTCTGATACCACTTTGTCACGACCCGACCCTACCCAGGCTCGAGCCGCAACTACCCCAGGCCCGCCTCCATAGACCAGGGGCTGGCGACCAGCGCCGAAGGCATAACAACTCGGGGGGGCCTTTGCCTAAGTACCTGTACGCACACAATCAGAACACTCAATGCAACAGTGCAGAGTAAAAGAAGAGACAAGAAGAGTAAAAGAATAACTTCTATATAAAACCACAAAGTGCATCGACCTCTAAAAGTACAAAGTACAAAATGGAAAGAAAATGGGAAAAACATGCGCCCAACCAAAAAGTTCCACAATCCGGCAACAGGTAAACAAAAAGAAACAGCTGACGGGTCTCCCACCTGGATCCCGGCCACGACCACAGCACGCGGTCCGAGCTCCCATGCTCCTACGCTCCACTGAAGTCACGCTCCACCTGTCTGTCGTCTACAAAGGCACACCAAGTACGGGCAAAGCCCATGTAGGGGTGAGTATAAAAATACTCAGTAGGTTACCCCGAAGGCTCGAGGGAGCAACAAAGGAGGTACCGAAGGCTGAGCGGTAGAGCGAATAGAAATATAGAGGAGTACAACCGAGGGTGCAGTAAAGAGTCTAGCTCAACCCAACAAGAGAATAGAAGAAGACTCGTCCTAACACAAGAAGCTAGGAACGGTGAGAAGATGCACTTCTCGTCGAGATTTCGCTGCCTATAGCAGGAGAGTAGACTCGTCCAACCAAGAGAAGCTAGACACGGAAATCACGTGGCATATCCTTTGTGTCTTCGCCTCTCCTGGAAAGAGAGTAACCAAACCCATGAAGTGGGTACCTGAAACAAGGTATATACAAATCCATATGCTCTGTCGAGAAGCCCGAACAACGTCGTAAGGGGATCTCTATCCCGTATATCAGCCCACGAAAAATTAGCCAACAGTCCCAGAAGTAACCCCATCACTGATGCCCAGCATCCCGCACGTCTGCCCTGAACCACAAGCCAAGGGACTCAGTCACCGCACCTTGATACTATCCGCTTTGGGCGGCACTGACTCGCCCGCACAGTTTTAGAACGCGTCACAAGAACACGTCTCGTTGGGGAAAGCGCCCCTCGTACATGAGAGTTATAGGAAAGTCAATACACTCCTCATCACTGCCCAGCAGTCGAGAGGTCTCTTCAAAGTCAAGCTGTTCCATCACCGACCCGTACAACCAAGCGTCCCGCTCTGGTAATCACGGAGGTAAGCCAAAGACTAGCCTAGTTGAGAGGACTGAGTCTGGAATGCTAACAGGTGTCCCACTGCCCAGCCCCACTGGAGGGTAATTCATAACCATATATCGGGTGACCCACTGCCCAGCCCTGCTGGAGGGTAAACCCTAATACATCATCAGGAGACCCACAGCCCAGCCCCGCTAGAGGGTAGACCTAGAATAAGTCGACAGGTGACCCACTGCCCAGCCCCGCCAGAGGGTATACCATAACACATCATCTAGGGACCCACTGCCCAGCCCCACTTGCGGGTAGACCTTATTACATCATCAGGCGACCCACTACCCAGCCCCACTAGAGGGTAGCCCTGGAATAAGTCGACCGGTGACCCACCACACAACCTCGCTGGAGGGTAGACCTGGAACTAGACTACGGGCGACCCACTGCCCAACCCTGCTGGAGGGTAGACCCTAAGAGGTCATCGGGTGACCCACTGCCCAGTCCTCGCTGGAGTGTAAACCCTATAAGACACCGAGCAACCCACTGCCCAGCCCTGCTGGAGGGTAAACCCGAAGAAGTCGATGAGTAACCCACTGCCCAGCCCCGCTGGAGGGTAGGACTCAGAGCTGCTCTAGCCATCTCTACTTGAGGGTACACCACCGACCAAACAAACATGGAGTGGGTATCGCGCAACCACCCAACTCCATAACAACTCTCCCAAAAGAGGTTCAGTGCATGATCCATCACGGGGTTCCACTAGAACCGCTACTGGCCGACCCATCGAGAATGAAACCAGGGGGAGACCACTCAACCCTGCTGGTCAACAACCGAGCATAGATCCAGGGGAAAACTCCACCCTGCTAGTCAGAAAAACACACAGAGGGACCCACTACGTCGCGAGAGGTCAAAGCACGCAAAGCAGACCACGTCACGCACAAGGAGCCCACATGACGTGTGGACCCAAGTCAACCCCAACCAAGCACATGAACATCTCAGGTACAAACCACACGTACCTCCAAGCGCTCCCGTATACTCCCAGTGTATACCTCGTTCCAGCCCATAGGCTATCGTGCGCATGGCACCCAGCGTCTACGCGAAGGCGTGTCATAAAAACTCCACCTCGAAGGCCCAGGAACGACCAGCCACATCTAGTGAGCCATTTATACCACTCTCCCAAGAATGCACGATCACACACCAAGGGTCTGCTACAAACATGGTAGGACGAACCGCCACCGGAGCACCTTTCACATTACACATTTCCCAAGATCACGCAAGAGGCTTTGCACAGCCAAACAGATCACACCATTGTAATCCTCGCGGAAAAACATGTGAGGTCGACTACTTACTCACCTCCAAGGGATATCCGATGGAAAAGTCACCAACACCGCCTCACGCCTGAACGACGTCCCGTTATCCTGACCCTCGGCCCCGAAAATTGTCAGGGGCATCGCACCAATGCGATCCCCTAGGGAAAACACGTCAAAAGCACTACTCACTTGATTGGAACAAATATCCGGAGATAAGATGCATCCCAGTGCACCGCACACGCGCGGTGCCATGTGGGACCCACATCCCGGTCCAATAACTCAACGAACGGATCGCACCGTTACGATCCTCTTCAAAAAAGTACACGAAATGAACTTCTCACTTGTCCAAAACGGTCGCCCGGTGATAAAGCTGGAAATCACCGTCAACTCCCGAAACGGCCCTCATGGGGCCCGCACCATCGTGCGGAATTACAGCGGGCAGACGGTGCCAACCCGATGCCCTTGTAAAAACACCCAACATCAACTGCTCGCCTGCCCCGAACGGTCGTCCGAGGAAAACGTCGCTAAAAGCTACACGCAGCTCAAAAGACGGGCCGTGGGCCCCATGCCTCAACTCTGGATTCAATGCCTGGAACCATCCAGGAAACGTGCGCCTCAGTGCCAGGGGCCCAACGCCGCTGACGGTGCTCAAAACAGACGTCGGACGCATCCGCGCCGCTCAAGACAAGAGTCCCGGGGATTACGCTCGTCCACTTAAGGACACGTTGCGCATCCGCGACCCCTCGTTTCGGGAAATAAAAATTCCCGAAACCATCTCAAAAGACCGTCTCGTCAATACAAATCCACTACCATAGATGGTACTCAAAACTGACACCCGTAGCGGGAATTACGGGTGTCCGAACACCGAGGGGGCAAGGCCCCTGGGGCTGGACCGGTCGGTCCGCCCGGCCTGGGCGGGCCCACGGCTTTGCCGCGCGGGCCGGCAGTGGACCCGGTCCACCGCCCGGCCGACCGGATGTGTCCGGTCGCTGCGCGATGACCCGGACGACGCGGGTCGTGCTTCCTCCGCGGGGTCGCGCACCGCGACCCCGGTTCCCCGTCGCGCTCTGGCGAGCGCGCCCCGCGCCGGTGCCCAGCGAACTGGCCAGCGCCGCACGCCCGCATGCTGCGCCGCCTCCAACACCTGGTCAAGAAGCCGCCGCTGCCAAGGGGAACCTCCGCTGTCCATTTCCGGCCGCGCCATCGCCACGCCCCCTGGGAGCTGCCGCCGCCGCCTCCTGAGCCTGCCGGACCGCCGGAACCCGCCAGAAACACCCAGGACCTCCCAAATTTCCCGCATCCTTCGGCGAACGACCCCGAACTCATCCGACCTCGGATTTTGATTCTGAAAAAATGCGTTGGAGAGATAAAAATGTATACTACGTATTTATGGGCTTTGATCGATGTTTTGACAAGGAATCGAAAGTCCAAAATGAGCTCAATGTAGGTACGAGAATAGAAAATGTAAACGCAACATCTTACCTCATGGGGCTTCACCCGAAGCTTCGTGACGATCCGCCGACACCACCGCACCTCGTTGGAGTCACCTTGTTGGACTGTATTGCTGGAGATGGAGGAGGAGAGGGCGAGGAGGGGCTGCCAGGGGAAGGGGAAGGAGAGGGGTGGGGTTTAAATAAATAAATTAATAATTTAATTAATTTAAGACCCCTGAAAAGACCCGCATCCAAAACTCCTGACAAGGTCGAGGTTAAGCCTCCCCTAGGGTAAACACCACCTCTTGAGCACAAAGAAGGTCTAGGAATGTTATTCCGAGACCCTTTTCAAAAGTTATAGAATTTAACATTCGAAGCCGCTAAATTACAAAAACGCCCCTGGAGCCATTTTTCACAAATGGCCCGCGCCCGCGAAACTTATACCCCACCTATGGTAAACGGCACACTAAGAACCCAACGATGCCATCAGTTTTCCAACCTGAGCCACCGTTTAAAAGATGCTAGTGTTTCGCCATTAAATGAATTAATTAATTAATTAATTAATCCGCTTAATGTTCCAGAAGTGGGCGAGGGGTCCAAACATCCCGCGCCGATAAGTTTTATGTCGTTACTAAGGTAAATAACAAATTCCAGACCCATCCGTACACTCAGATCCTTGATCCGGAACACCGTTTAGGAGTTATCTCATTTATTTGGAATTTCCAATGTGAACGCAGTAAAAATTTAATTCCGGCCACTCCGGGGCTCGGAATCGCATGCCGTCTAAAGGCGCTGCTCTGGAATATCGTCAAGAATATTCCAAAGTCTTTAGTAGCAAAAATAGGGTTCTTACAATATTAAATTTGTATTTTCTAAAAAAATGATGTCGAATGGTCATCATTTTTCTTTTTAATGTCTGTTTATAAACATCGACGTCGATAGTCTCACATTGAATGTCAGTGGAAATAAATCGGTTAAAAATCATTGATAATATTTAAAAATGACCTATAAACGCCTTTTCCTACTATTTATCATGTATTATTTGGTAATCCCACAAAAAAATACATGGAATTATTTTCCCATTTCCACTATGATACTATAAAATGTTTAATAATTCCCTTCATTAATCAAAATTTTACTTTAACATTATAAAAAATCAAACACATCATGGTAATGTCGAAAATATCTCATTTCGTAACGTCAAACTAGTAATACTCTTGAAGGTCTATATATATCACAATGATGGTTGGAATAAATGAAAATGGATAACTATGAGATTCTTTCAAGAACTATTTATTCAACTAGGAAACACAATATATACATTATCATTTTTAAAATTATTAAATACCTTCTTCAATAATATTAAAACCCAACAACAGAGCCTTCTTAATAGATTATAATGTTTCTTATAAAGAATGACTCATATTCTGATCATAATTAATTCATTCTGAAAAAGTCAACTACACTGGATCTTGAAACAAAAAAGTGGGTGTCTCTACATCAAAAACCATTTTCCAAAACATTATTAAACATTAACCAAAGTATAATTTTACAAATAAAACATGGTTAATGTGGCATTTTTTTTAGACTTAGAGCATCATCTATTTTGTTATAATTTCTAAGACAGTAATGAATCATTCAATCATAATCCTTGATCATATCCAACCATATTCTCTATCATCTTTTCTATTGTTTCTTGGTGAATATATACTTCAAACATACGTTATTAGTCTATATTCCACACTTTACACAATAACAATGTTTCCTCCAAATATTTAAAGCCAAACCCATCGTAGAAAATTACAGATCATGTGTATGGTAATTTAACTTGTGAGGTGAATAATGAAATAAAGCATAATAAATTTCATGATCATTATACATTAGCACAAAACCATGTATATTGAAATAATAATCATTTTAGGTGAAAAATTATCTATTTCTGGAAGGTAGGGAGAAAACTGGATAATTAAGAAAACATCTTTTTTACATCCTGAAAATAAAGGTATCATTATTTTCTTTTGAATTAATTTAACACCATTTCATGTTTACTTTTCAATTACAAACACAATTGAGCGAATATTTCAACAAACAACCAATAATAACATTATAATCCATTAAAACTATAAATCTCTATGATATTTGTGTGTTTGGTAGATTATTAATAAAATTTATGCATGGTTAATATTTATTCCATATTTAAAAACATGGTGACCAAGGAAATAAATTTGTCACAACCGAAAAACACAATTATTGAATATCCCATATTGTTTTTTTGTTTATTGGTTTTCAATAAATCCCTAGGAATCATTAATATTCCAACTATATTTTAAAATATATAAAAATATCACCAATAAAAAATACCATAATATATTCTAATATCTAATGAAAAAATATATCAATATGGTCCCTAAATACAACAATCAGGTTAAAAACTCAATCCACATAACTATAAACTCATAATGACCATATATAGTTTGAAACAAAGTCTTTGGAATGCCATCCATGTTGACCTTCCGCTATTGGTACCCACAACATAGATCAACCCTTCAAAAATAATGAACTCATTTGAGATGATGAAAAAAATCATCTATATGATGAAAATAATATTTTTCTTATTAACAATTATGTTAATAATGTCTCCTATAATAAATGAAATTTCACATTTAACCATCTGTATTTTTAACAATGAAAACTAGATCACCCAATGCTGATGTGGTATGTTTAATGAAACCTTTACCTAACAAATCATTCAGTTAATCATTCAATTCTAAAAGTTCCACATGATCCATTCGATAAGTGTTTTTAGAAATATGATTAGAATAAAGAAATAATCCAATAGTAAACTAAACCACCAGATCAATAATTACACTAGGTAAATCCTAATGAAATACATCCATCTATTTATTTACTACTAGCACATCAATAATTTTAAAATTTAATTAACTTTCAACTATATGAGCTAGGTAACCTTCACACACATGTCTAGTCAATTTCATGGCTTATTGGAATGTTATCAAATGCATGAAATCATTAAAAAAAATATTTACTCTCTTTCCAATCTATCCTTTCAACATTAAATGAAGCGAAATCCATTCTAAGAATGATATAAAAATATTTTAAGACTCATTGAAAAGTATTTTCATGAAAGGCCATCCCACTGAAAACAATAGGAAGATTCCTATAAAAATTTTATTCTTTAATACTTCCACAAGTATTTCTCACATAATGTTCTATCTTTTTTTAATGTGGTCATAATCCAATTTGATATGTAATTTTCTCTAAAATAAAAAAAAAATTATGTTCCAATGTCAAAGAAGGTATTGGAATAATTAAAATAT
Organism: Viscum album; assembly: GCA_963277665.1. Lineage (NCBI taxonomy): Eukaryota > Viridiplantae > Streptophyta > Magnoliopsida > Santalales > Viscaceae > Viscum > Viscum album. The sequence goes on from OY728159.1 coordinate 35,351,995, forward strand.
ACTAGTAACATATATTTCCACACTTAAATTGATAGAACAACATCTACTATAGCAGTAGAAAAGTATTTTTTCACACACTTTTTATTTTTTTCTTTATAATTTCCTCCATGTGTAACCATCTATGGACAAAGATTGGCATAATTTTCAATCTCAATGTAACTAAAATACCATATCTTCATCATTCCATTGGTTGTCTAATCATTTTTCTTACTATCATAAGTCGTACGCCAAAAAATATAACATTAGATGCAATTACTATAATTCATATGAAATTATTTGGTATTATTTTTATCACAATAATCACAATAAGGGAACATGGTTTTCATACCACTATACTTATTTGATGAATTCTTCTTCATTGCATGCAATCTGGACCACTTTATCTTCTTTTTTATCATGGAATACATGATCATTGAAAAACTACATTTCTACCTTCTCGAAACATAAAACTAGTTTTTCATAACCACTAAATTCATGACAATATAATTAAATTGGATATATTGGATTCAATCCTGACTAAAATATGATAAGGTTACTATCAAGTTCCCTGATCAAATTTTGGACACGCAATGCTAATCAGATGAATTTTTCTTCATAAAAAGCCACTATATATTCCTTAATTTTTCCCAATTATAATTTTAATTTTTCTATCCTATGGTAAATGACCTTAGTAATGTATTTATCATGGAAAATACCTTTAATTCATCAAATTATATGGCATCAATATATTTTATTTCTCTGATATTCCTAATCATTGACCACAACTGGTTGATGTCACTATAAAACATTAAATAGAAATACATAAATTTTTATGATATGTGTATCACATGAAATAAAATATATTTTTGGGGATTTAATACATCCTTTATATATCATGGGGACTTATGATCCATTGAATTTTGTGGTATGGTTCCACATTAAATTCCCCACTATAAACATATTTCTTCATTGTAGATCGGGTTCCCATTTTTTATGGATGCCACAAGCATTTAAAGGTTTTGTTGAATGTACCATCACTATTAATGAATTGTTCTATTATAATTAAAACCATATTAGGATTATAATTTATAAGTATATTTTTTTGTAAGTTCCTTCAAACTAAATCTTCCATTTTTCCTTGATAGAATAATATTTTGAACAAAAAGACATTATACGATGAGAAATGGTATACTGTAAATATTCTATCATTTAAAAATAATCATTATGTTAAATATGTCAAGGTTAGGATATTATCATTATCCAAAAATATATATTTTTTAAACGTTAATTTTATGGTGTCAATAAGAGAGTACATGGGGTTCCCTTTTATAAGTGAGGTTAGTGTCACCCTTGTGTTTTTTTAAATAGAAAAATGTGGTCCATAATTCTTATATGAAACAAGGGACCAAAATGAAGTATTCTAGAGTGTTAGACATGATGAAGAAAACATATTTCCAATAAAAACATTTCATAAATGTTTTCTGGACATTATATGCATTATCCATGTATTTTAATGCATATTAGACCCATTTATACCATAATTGTAGTAATAATTTTTTTCACTATTCACTATGGTTACAAATTAAGTTGAACATATTAAAAAAATTATATAATGATATTTAGATATTCATAATTCATTTTAACAAATTAAATTTTCAAAATTTATCAAAATATGTTTAAATGAAAATAGACAATCATAGTAAAAAATTTCGTTTTCAAGAAGTGTATTTTTTATGAGAAACATGATTTTTATAATATCTCAATGACTAATAATAATATTTGTATGGATATAAATTAATATTTGTTAACATATAATCTATCATTTTTATATAAAAAATTCCTTAATAGGTATTACATTAACTAATTTAATTGTTAAACACTATGCATTTTAAAATAGTTTTTTTAAATCCCATTCTTAATCATAAAAAGAATAATTTGCTGAAATAAAATATAAAGTTCATAAAAAATTAATTACGTGGTTTGAATATAAATAAATAATACTGAATTTAAATTAAAAAAAGTCAAAACACACTATGACATTTAAATTACTGAATTTATTGGAACGACGATAATTTTTTAAAAAATAAGAATTTTTAAAAATTCATTGAATAATTGATATTTTCAAAAGAAATCCCAAAATTTCACCCAAAATAAATTTTTATATGTTGAATTAAAATATTAAATTAATTTTTTATAATTAATATTGTAAAATTTATAATTAAATATTTTAAATTATTCATTATAATAATAAAATTTAGTTAGAACTCTATACTAATTGATAAAAAATTACCTAATATTTGAATTAAATTAAGAAAGTGAATTATTCTATCATTACATGGTCTTTTAATGTTATTTTTGAGGTTTTAGATAATAATTTATTTAATTTATCCATATTGGATAACTTGTGATAAACATTCGGGTTTTGATGATATCTGCAGATATAAGGATTGAATTATCATTCTTTTATGGATCTTATTATCTATTAAAGGTTATTTTTAGTGCTTCAATCCTAAAATAATAATAAACAGTATTCATTTCATGGAGTACGCGAGGAAGTGTAAATTAATTTAAGATTAACAAAAATATGAAATTGTTATTATGAATTATAATTAATTTAATTAAGTATACACTATCATGATCTTTGTCATGATAATAAAAAATACCTCTACATTACTAAAGGGATCTTCCAAAAAAATTAACCATTTTACATTATTTTTGATTAATCAATAGACTTTTCCCCCATCCCAGATTTTTTGTTTTGTGGTCATTTGATTTCACATTTCTATGTTCTCTATCACTCTGTATTATTACATGGGAATTGGTTTTTTCATATATGTTCATATTTTCACTTAGCAAAAATGTTCCTTGTTGTGGAAACCTAGTTTTGAAAAATTCGTGATAACCATTATATTTCTCATTCCCTATTTTAAGGAAAATTTAAAATTAATTTATTTCCATTATGTGATTCTAACAAAATAATTATTAAATATAAAACTCTTGATTACAAATTAAAATTTCAAATTATAAGGATTAATTTTATAAAATCAGAATAAAATGTAACACCTCGATAATTTGAAATTACACTATATCTGATAGTGTATACAATATAAAACACTGAGATTAAAGGAACCATTAAATATTTTATAACATAGCCATTAAATTATCATGTATGAATAGTATTTTCTACACTAATATATATATAATGGAATTACTTGATAAAAATTTATTTAACAATTCATTGTAAATAAGCACTCAATTTTTATTAAATCTATTGTATTCTTCAAAAATAAGTTTTCATTATAAATTATTTTTATCTATTTTTGTTAGAAAATATTACATTTAACTTTTGGAATATTTTGAAATAAAATTTACAAAAATATTCATTTTTAAAATCAAAATATCTAAATTATATTAGTGTGAAATTTTTACATTTTTCAGTATAGATTAATTTTTTATTGAAAAGTGAAACAAAATTGATTTTTAATCAAAAATGTATTTTTGTTTCAGGATTTTAAAAATTATACATTTTAAAACGGTTTCAATGAAAATTTAATTCTCTTATATAATCATGAATCCAATTAATTTCATTATGATAAATTTTATGGTTAAATTTGGTATAAAAATATTTAACCTAGAAATGTATTTTTATTAAAAACACTTGTTTGTTTCCCTTTGAATTTAAATATTAAATTAATTTCATTACATTTTAGATTTTTCATCTTTAAAAATGGATCCAAATTTTAAATTAGGATTTTCAATTTTATAAATATTTCACTTTTAGTTTTGGTCATTAAGAATAGTTACCTTTGTAAATCGAGTAATTACGGTTACAAATAATTTCATAAAGCCTAAATAACCCTAAATTGTTCCTTTTTCTTATTGGATGTGTTTATTTTGGTAATGGCCATCTACATGTAGAATATATGTCCACATGGTGCCATATTTCTATGATTATTACTTTTATGTTAATTTAATAAAAAAACTACAAAATGTCACTCACTCTATATTAATATATCTAAAATTTATATATAAGGATAAAAAAATGATATGATTAGTTATAAATGACTATTTTAAATAATAATTAACTCATTTCTATAATGTTAAACTTTTTATTATTTTTTCTAATTTAATATTTACCTTATATTCTTACGTAACACTAATAGAATATTTATTAAATCAATTCAAAAATAAAATAAATGAGATTATAAATATGAAAAGAAATGTAATGTATGTGATTATTATATTCCAAGAATGTTTTATATAAATATGAAATATTAAGTAAGTGTGAAATGATTTCATTCAAATTCCATCATTTTTATAGTGTATTTGATGCCAAATTATATGTATAGTGTAAAAAATGAAATTAATTACTCTAAATAATTTTTTAAAATTTTATACGTCTCTTTATGGTTTTTTGGTAACATTACGTCTAATAATTCAAATAAAATAATACATTCAAACCAAAAACGTCAATAGACATCCAAATATATAAAGTAGAAGCAGAAAAAATAACTCATTTATAGTCATGAATGCCTCATCAGCAACATCTCAACCAATTCACTATCCAATAGAACATATTTAAAATACGATTTTAAAAATTAAAAGTTCAAACACCACAATCATTATCGACTCATTCAATTTAAAACCTTCCACCATGGACCCTAACACCATACACATTGCCCTAAATATCACTGGTGATAACTCATCACTGGAGCCATCATCTCATCCTTACAATCTACATCATCATCATAGACATAGAAACCCCATAACCTAATATCACAGGATGCCATAAACATGCACCCCACAAGTTGAAGGGGCATCACAAAAAACATGATGAACCAAAATATATGGTCTGAAACACCACATAGAGATATATAATTATTATTTCATGATGTTATTTGAACAAAATACTGAAATTTATTTAAAAAATTTATTTGGAATCATTTTTCTTGAGAATTAATTGTTTATAATTTAGTCTTTTACGAAATTTAATAACTTCCCCTCCCCTCACTTTTGAATGGTCAACCTGCTTTTCCATTATTTAAACAACATTGAGTCATCTAGCTCAACAATAACCTACCAAGTTCTCTTCACATAATCTATAGACACACTAAATTTCTACATATCTTCCCAAACGACAAACCCTATAATCCTTAAAAGGATTGAAATGTGTTCTTTCAAAGAAGAGGTAATTGTCTTAACTGATCACTTTCTTTAGAATTATTCTTCGAATACCTACATATCGAATATATATATATATATAATAGATTATTTTTCCTAGATATGAATAAATTTTATTATCATTATTCAAATACCATTATCCAACATATTTCACTTCAAATGTGATGGGGAAGTAGTAATTGTGCGTACATACAATATACCTTCTCCACATATAGATACAATTCATTTTTCACCTCTACTTTTTATGGATGATTATCATGATGGGGTTAATTACTATATATAATATTTATTAATTATTTATTATTATTTAATTATAATTTCATATCAACATTCATTCCTTCCAATTCATTAGAAAATGATAACGTCACTCATGTATATATGTGGACTACCATCTAACTGAAGTGTTGGGATTCATTTTTATTTTATGAATTAAATGGTTGATAATAATGATATATATTATGAATATAGATTACTTATATGACATATAACTTATTTTTAATGGTGAATTATTATTTAAATTTATTTTAATCAATCTGTCAAAAAGTTAAAACAATGTTAATGAGTATGTATGATCTATTGTCTCCACAGACTGTTTAATTCAATTTTCTATAAACAACATTAATGGAGGTATATATATATAATTAATATATAAGATTTTTTTATCATGATTAACAATCCTTATATGATGGGAATATGGACAATGTACAAGGAAAAAATCTACCAAACAAAAATTCTTATGAAAAATGAAACAATTGACACCTGGAAAAGAGGATTTTCGAAAGTGAATATTTATAGATGGGTGATTAAATATTTTAAATGGATAATATATGATATTATAATTATATAAATAAATAAAGTATATAATTATAATTAATTATAATTAATTTTAAATAGGATATATAAAATTTAATGAAAGTGGAACTCAAGGTATGCGATTTTCATCTCAAATTTATTTATATGATACACTTTCCCTATTAAACTATTATTTAATTTTTTATTTTATATATATACTAACCATTTATGTATTTTTTTTACATGTTAAATAAATTATTGTGATATTCATATCCATCTATGGTACTCTCTTTGGTGATATTTCTATTGGAAAGTTACCAATGTATTGAGGGATTTATGTTACAATTTTATTCTTTATAAGAATTATTTTTTACTAATTTATGATGAGTAAATATCATGATCTACCTTCCATGAAACACATGAATTTTCTAATACTATATTTATATCTTGATATTACAATTTTTTACTTCATTTACCTCTCTTTAATAACTCATGAGACTGAAATAATATTTTTATGGAAAACTGACTTTATTTCTATCATTGTAATTGAATACCCTTTTCCATCCACGCACATGATTTATAAAAATGTTTTCAATAGTTTTGAAATATTTTAATTTTATTTCTTAATGTAAATTTTATTCCATGAATTAATTTCAAAAAAATGTCATAAAATGTATCTTCATTTCATTTTCTTAATGATGTGATTTTTGAATTTTTTACAAATGTTATAATGAAATGTGTTATTTTATCTTAAACCACATGAATATAATTTCCATAATGAATGATCAATTAACTGATGATTCGTTTAAATTTTTCCATGGTTATTTTCAAATAATATGTATTCTTTAATATTTTTGTGTTTTTTATACTTTAAAAAAGTGATTTCAATGTGTAAATGTTTTTCAATCAATAATTGTTCCATGTGATCCTTTAAAACATTTTTCATCTAATATATAATACTTTGATTTTACTATATATTTAATTGGGATATGATCCAATGTCTCCATCCTTATTCCAAATCTTTATTGTTTTTTCATTATTACTAAAATAATATTATGAAACCATCCAATTTTAATTATGTTATTCTATGATGAATTTATGAAATATTTATAAAAGATGACTTGTTTCCATGGTTTATTCCATGATGAAATATTTTTGAAACTCTTATTTTTCAAATTTTATAATATGATGATGTCTTGTAATTTTTTAGAACACATTTATATGAATTTTATTATATTATAGGTGGGCCTAAATTATATATTCCTCAAATGAATTAGGAAATAAGAGATATCTAATTACATAAATAGGACTATCATGGGGAGTAAAACCAGTTCAGTAAGGGACTCTATAAATGATTATAGTTTTGGGAGTGAACCTTGACTAGTATGATGGCTTGGGGAGTGCACCAGTTCCACCAGGATAGTCTCAGTATTAATCTTTTACTACTACGAAAATGATTTTTTATGTGTATTTGTATGTAAAAAACACATGTTAATGCCAATGTTTTTCTCTCATTGGTCATGTTCTTCAATTCATTTATTATTCATGTATAATGAACTACCATGTTCTACTACATTAACAGCGACTATGTTTTAAGGAATACAAGGTATGACATTATAATGTTACGATCGTGTTCTGATACTCTAATGCTCATGTTATGATTTAGTGATCATTGATATCTCCCTTCTTTAAACTTCCTGATAATATGATTTCACCTTTATTATGTTTCATATAACAATGTATCGTAAAATTGTTTTATGTATGATATCTTTAAGAATTGTGCTATGCATGAAGGAAAAAGTGTGAGATAATATATATATTTTAAGAATGTAATGACTCGACCCACAGGGGTCCACCTGGCCGATATAAATTTCTCTACAACAACCCTATGCTTGCCTCCATATTACAAGATCTAATGATAAAAACCATTTTGTAATAACTAAAATGTGATACTATTTCCAAAAGTATCTATATAGATAAATTCAACTATATTGGTGTAGAAGTTCTGAGGAATAATAAAAAAATACTATAAAATCTATAGTAAACACCATGCATCTAATAACCACTTGGGAATAGAAATGAGTACAATGGTAAAATCAATGAATAACTGTAAAAATATATGCCAGAATAGAATAGATGTTCCAACCTAAAAATAATAATACTAAAATAATTATGAGATAGCCTAACTCCTGATCTCCAATCCCCGACCAACATAAGCTCTCAAATATAACCAAGTATCCGTAAGTTCCACCAATTCCACCAATGACATGTATAACATCTATATAATACAAGAATCATGTGTGAAAATATTCTCTTGGGTGAGTATATATATACTCAATAGGACTCCCTAAAAATTTAAGATGGAGTAATATAATACATGAATGAGTTTATCTATTCAACAAGAAGAAAGTGGGAAATTAAACAAAATGACACACACACACACAAATATATATATATATATATATATATATATGTTCATAAAAAAACTAGATAAGAAATAAAGAGGATAACTATCTCATAGCCCAATGGAAGATTATGTGTCTACCTGTTGCCCCAAAGGTCCATCATTGATGCTCGACATCTCGTGTATCTTTCTGAATAAGTCAAGAGAAGGGCCTCCACCACGTCACTGATCTGTAGCTCGATGGAGGGTAATATCCAAAATATATAGGACCCACTCACTATCATAGGTGTGTGATTCTAAACTATAGATAGAGGACCCAAATCCATGTAGGGGAGTATTGTCTTGATAATTGTGTAAAGAATATGGGGGACCCAAACCATGGTGAAACATGGGAGTACCATATATATATAACTATATGTAGAATATGGGGTACTCACGCCCTACTGAAATAGAGGTGTACCAACTCCATAGACAAGGAACCCACACCTGTATATGGTAGAACCATCTCTATATTAGTAATTACATATATGGAGGACCCAAACCCATGTAGCGGTGCACTATCCCAATAGATAGAGGACCCACTCTCTAGGGTAATATGGGAGTACCGCCTCAACATTTATAAAGAGTATTTGCGACCCACTCCCTAGTGTGACATGGGAGTTAAGACCCCGTATAAATAGGGCCCACACCCTGGTACAATAGTTTAATACCACCTTTTCTAGAAATAATGAGTATAGATGTCTCACACCTTAGTACAATAGTGGAGTACCATATCCGTAGATAGAGGACCCATGATCTAAGGTGACATGGTAGTACAATATCAATCAATAAAAAAGTATAGTGGATCCACACCCATGTATGATAGGTGAGTACCATCTCTATCGAAATAAATAGTATAGAGTAATTGTACCACGGAATGAAAGAGGAGTAATGTCTCCATATGTACTCTACAATGATCATTCTTGATCACTACTGTCATCAAGAATCACGTAATGAATCATCCTACTCTAAAAACATCAAATAAAATCATGAAATTCACAGTGAAGGATACCATTACATTCTATTAAAATAAAAACACAATATATGCTAATCATGGGATAAAATTCAAGTCTAAATAATGGAGATATGAGATAAATTTGTTGTAGAGGATGTATATGGTTTGGGGGATCACACTATTTTAACCAACCACGTCACCTAGTAATTTCTACGAGGAACATGGATCAGTGTCCATGTCACCATATATTTCTTTTATGTGGAAAACATATTATCTGTCAACCACCCAAGGCCGGCTCGAGTGCTCTAGGTAGTGCTCTTGCTTTTCAGTTGTGTTGTGTATCAGGAAGTGTACATGCCCATGTACCAGGCTATCTACATGTCTATGTACCATGCTCTTCTCATGTATCCGCACAAAGCCCATGTAATCCCAGAGTAAACGGAATTTCCTCCCACATGGGGTTCTTGGCAAGTCATGCTGTCACACGACCTGGATATATAGGGAGGGTCACATGGCATACAACACAACCACATATCATGTGATACATTTATTCTAGAAAACCATACTACCAAAAATAGGTGACTACATGGTATGTATTCATCCCATTACTTATCGTGTAATTGGTATTTTCATAGAAATATTGATCTTTATTGATACTTCCTGACCCACATCATCATTCATGATTAAACCCAATTAACTAAACAATATCAGGTAAAATAACCTCCATCAGATGATCTCATCCCTTTTATGGCTAGGAATCGGAAAACAACTAAACTCAAGAAGACATGTTGTTTGGTACACTCCACCTCTCATCAGCCATCGCTACTATAGGTTCTAGATCCATGGAATATAAACCAAATTTCATCCAAATTTATTTTCAAATCACTATTATTATCTTTGTTATCAAATCCACCATGAATTCGGTGGTTCGACCATGCTAGGAACCACCTGAAAATTATAAACCATGGCCTCATATTCTAATTGAGAAGAACACAACGAACTAGTGAGGGAATAGAACAAGAACAAATGTGAAACAATATTTGTCAAGATTTCTTGACCGATGATCTCAGACTAGGGATATTTGGAATGATAAACATGGAATAATCAGGAAAATATTTATGAATCAGTTTTATAGGAAAAAACAAGCTCATGCAAAGGCTCAATTAATTATAGATCAAATGATAGGAGTTACAAACAAGCTCAATATTTTAGTTAAAGGTGGAAAACAAAATTTACAAGGCTTTCCATAATTTTGGATGAATCGTTTGTGAGGTACATGTTTTCCAACACTGGGGAAGATGCTTTATGTTTTTATTCCATCAATACACAATGATTAGATCACTTGCTATCATCTATCCTTGATTAGCTAATGAAAATCACTGAAAGAACCTCTCAGAAATTCAATCGTTATGTGGCTTATGCTGGTGATTTTCCATAATATAATACTTAATGTTGGAATGGGTGATGGTTATAATCTGAATTAATTAGATAGATTAACTTATAAATCCACATAACATACACCCAAATGGATTCCTTATATGACCAACTAGTTATAACCAAATTTAGTTCACACATTTGGTAGACCCTGTTATAATGATTCAACCATGGTGTCATATTTTTTATATGATGAGTCATTATGTGTATATTCTATTAATTCTAAAAAATGGTGAATTAAAGATATTAAAATATTTAATATTTATAAAATTAATATTCATGTATCATAGGGAATCTTAATATCACACTATCTTGAATCCTTTCCCAAAAAATATTCCTTAATATATTTTTAACTCTTTAAAGAATAAATTTTCTACCCATTTTTACCTTCTTCAAATTTTGTCATCCCCAACATACACAAACTAATAAAAATGGTAGGGGTACGAGCCTGATTCTGGGACTCCCACTCATAGGATCGCTCGTGCAGGATCTCTTGCTTTCACATCACAAAAATCAAGGGAACGGTATGTCCTCATTGTATCATCTCTTTCCATTCCATGATGGACACATGGTACTCTAGGAAGCTGGATCCACCGTCAACGTCCATCTATCCACAGTCAATAACATGCATAGGTTCAAGATTGTATCTTCATATATGTACCACATGTATGATTCCATATACCAGATCTAACTATGGGTGTAAGGATAAGGGGTAAAAACCTACTGAAACCCCTTTTATGATCTCAAATGGCACATTAAACATCATGGATTACATGTATTTCTAGATGAATCTCTTTAATCCCTATTTAAGGAGACTTTCCAGAAAAAATTTACACACTAATCTTACTCTTTGGTCCTATTAAGTCGATCTGAAAAAGATTTTTTTGGATCTCGTTTTTTCTCATCTACTCATGGATCACATGGACCTTTTCCATTATCACCCACAAAATCATGGGCCCAACACGAGACAATTCATCGATCTTATCCCATTATAATGGTGAAATGAATGGCATCTCATTCACGGAAGTGAATGGTTTCCTGTATATAGTATATTGATAACAATTAATATAAGATGAATCTACAAAAAGTTAATTTACCCTCTAGGCTTCATAATATCTCTATCATGCATTCCCAAAAAATATCCTCCCACACCTGGATAATATTATTAGTATTCCCATCATTGTAGGGTTGAATCATTATTCTAATCTTCAAATATTTCATGAATTTTTTCTAAAAGGGTCTCCCCAACCATGATATGTACCAACCATCATAGTTAGAGACGGTCTTCAAGGAACCCCAGGGTGTCATATGATCTCCTACACATAAAACGACCCAAATCTCTCCACCGATCTATGCTCCCTGATATTAAGAATGTGCACCCATATGGTAGGTTGGTCAACTATCAACAAGATAATATTTTGGCCTATCATTATTTATGGAACCCCTATCAACTATTTCATGGATATGGAATCGATGTTATAGTCCTAGATATCAAAAGGCTCTATTAAACCCATCAGAACCCGGTGCTTAGGCTTCAGTTACAGACATGTGAGACACATGGAGATGAACTTGGACACAATCCAAACCATATTATCACACCAAAAAATCTACTGAATGTATCTTTATATATTACATAGACCAATACATATGGACAAATGAGATTTGTGAAACTCCCTCATAAACTCATCTCACAATGTCATTATAACCAATTTTCCATCCCAATAATATGATGGACTTCTTCCATATTAATGTAAATAAATATTTTGAATCTACATAGGATATATATTCATGTCTTTCCTTTTATTTGTTTCATCTTAAATGATCCACCCTCACACACTTAAGATGGATAGGATTTGATTCCATCATCTGACGAAAAACAGCACCCATTTTCTCAACTAGGAGTAGCTAAAAACAAGTCAACTGCTCAAATGTGTCTTAAACCAAATGATAATGGGATTTCCTACTAAGAGAATATACTATGACATTAACCTTCCCATAGGTATAGCCTATCTCAACCTGTATGCGACCATTTCCCACCTCTACATCAAAACATAATAGCTTATCTCAACCCGTATGTGATCATTTCTCACCTCTACATCAAAACATATTAGATCCCAACACTAGAGGAATCACAATACACTATATACTCAATTACATCTTCTAGTGGTCTCAAGATAAGTGAAATCATTAGCCATAACCACAAATCATCAATGGATCCCTTGCATTTCTCAATCCCAGAAAAAATATACCTTTTCGATGTTATCTTCATAAAGGGTTACAATCCTAGTGGAGACCAATAAAAACCTATTATATTACCCATCAATGCTTTGAATAATTTTCAGCTCTAGTTTTATATTTGGTGGCTCGAAAGAAGCACTACATCAATCATCAAAGGGTCCACATATAATCCATGATCAAAAATTAAATTCCAAAAACATGACCCTCATGGATCCATAAATAACACTTATAGAGATTTATCTAATGTTTGTTCTCCAAAAGATATTATATGTCCATCCTCTTATGTTCTTCATTTTCCTCCATTAAAAATGAGAAGATAAGTATGTAATCAATAAAGGAACCCACAAATCAGTCAAACTATGGTGGGAAGATTTAGTTCAACAGATCTACAAACACTAAAGGGTCCTTCATCACACTAAATGAAATCACTATGAACTAATAGTGTCTCTAGAGACATGAAAATGATAAATTTAGAATTCCTACCCCACAAACACTCAAATAGTTGTAGAAAGACATGTGATTGATCTTTGATAACTGTCACATACTTCACATTTAATCAAAGATGTATTCAAAACACATCATGGGGTACATGATATTTATCATGTCCTGGTTCAAGTGATGATAATCAACATAATCCCCCCATGAAATATTCTAACTTTTATCAATAAAAATTACGGATCCCTAGGGGGACATATTGGGTCTGATAAATCCAAATATTCAATGGTCCTCCAACATCACCCATTGATTTAATTGCTTGGTAGGGTGATCTAATATGATGAAATTAAATAGATGTAGTCCCAGAATTAATGTGGATGAAGAAAACCAAATCCAACCATAGATTTTGTCCTGACACATCCTTAGGGTGTAATTTCATATAATCCTCCATGAATAAACAAAACTACATTCTTGAAGATACCTCTATTACAAGGGATTAAATTGACAACTGATATGTGATGGTTGTATCTTCCTACTCACTAGACCCACTCGATCCACCATATGATCTCTCACACCCACAATGAAAATTTGTGGTCCATCTTCATGAATGAATCTGACTCAGCTTTGGTGTGAGTCGATCTAGTAATGGACAATAAAAAACCAATCCATATGAAAGATGATGTCATATGGTATAATTGTAAAGAACAATAGGTTAATTGAAAAAATATCTTTACCAAGTAAAATTTGGAACTACTAGAAGATAATTGATTCTGGATAAGAATTCTATATAATAAATTTAAGCCATATATGTTGACTAAAGCTGTAGCTGGTAGCTCCAACTCGTACAATAAGAGTACAAATATAAAGGAATGAAACTCACTCATTTATATTATAACTAAACAAGTATTAAAAAAAGAACATATCATAACTCTATTAATATCATATACTTTCAGAACATAATACCCCAAAGCCTACTTCTAACAGTGGCCCCGACAACCAGTTCATTGAGCTCGATGTGAGCCTCCTGGATGTGGTGGTGGAAGTAGCTCATAACATCCTCAACCACCATCATTTCTTCATTATGGATCTATTCCTTCCCTCCTCCTAGCACTTACTCCCTAGTGTCCACCCTGGCTATGCCTAGGAGAACCCTAATCACTATAATTCCTCTTCTCTAGTAATCCAATTGATGCATGCCTTCCCTCCTCAGTGTTAGATTTGGATGATAATGATATAGGCAATGACCCATAATGGGGCTAAAATGTGTTTTTGAAAAATTTTAATTATACCATACCCCACTATTTTCAATATAGTGTTCCTCTCATTTTCTCTCAAATATGAGTCAGTATCATAAATAAATAAAGGATATAAAAATATTGATGTATATGTATTCAAGGCACAAATATCATGTAGTATACTCCACCAAATTCTTAGATACATTAGCTTGGAGATTTTCACTAGGTCCTTTTATCCTAAATAATAAAAAATTTATATATGAGTACTGGCAGTTAGCACCCTTAAAACAAGACTCCCCAAAGTCTTCTGTATCATTTACAGGAAACCGTATATCCTTAGATTAGTGCAAGAAGCTGACACTTAACCATGAATATTTTCATGTATAAGATACTATAAAGAATAAATGGAGAATAATTATGTTATATATAGAGGTTAAACTTTATAGTTTCAGTAACAACAAATAAATGTATTCAGATCTTCAATACTGCATAGTTTAAAAATAGATCTTCAATATCATGTAAGCATTTTTTAAATAGTGATAGAGAAAATAGTATATAGATTTTTAAAAATGTATACCTACAAAGTGAATCTCTATTATATGATTTTTATTTCTTTTAGAAGAATTTGTAACAACTATGTGCAGTAGCAGCGACAGCAACAACAGTAGCAATAGTGATATGATAGATCAAAATATGAATCATTACAAAGTGTACCTCTTAATGAAATGACACAGGTTTTATATGTATATCAACTTCTTGGTATATTCATATCACTTTTTGATGAATACTGTATTAATATTAATAATATCGGTTAAACAGTCCAGGTGAAATCAAATTCTGAAATATCACACAATAAATCATGAATATTTTAATTCACAAACATTCAAGTGAATTTTAGACATCCCATAAAAATTGAAAAATTTACTCTTTTGAATAAAATCCAATGATTGAATCATAATGAGCCTTTGAATTGGTCATAAAATAGCATTTAATAGATCATAATGTCCACAACGTCCATTATTTAAATCTCAAATAATACGGATAATTTAAAACATCATCATTTAATTGTAAAAAATATATAACATCCCACCTTTTTATCACATAAACATTCATTACATTTTACAAAACCGAGGATATTTAAGGTTTAGTGTCTTGGAAACCAGGAACATAAAACATGAAAACATAAAACATTCTTTTTAAATAATTGAAAGGATTCTCCTTATGTTCATCCTAGGTTCATTAATTCTTTTCACAACCTGGGGACATACATCAAAAGAAAGGGTGAGCAGCAGGCTCGGTAAGGGAAACAAGGGGAAACATTTACATGTGAACTTGAGATACATCAACAATGTCATGAAAAAGAAATTTAAGGCATGAGAATAAAATCATGAGATATATAATAATAAAAATAACATTTTTCATAACTTGAATATGTGGCTAAAACACTTAATATTGAAAATCATTTCGTTTCTCCAAGGTCCATCCCCAAAGTGTCATTAAAAATTACCAAGGTTATTCACCAAGGTATCAGTCTAAAAGGTCATCTCTAGAGATTAAGTCATTACCCAATGCATTGAGCGCTATCTGGGCGCACCCTTGACATGTATTTATTATCATCTGAGCCACATATATCATCATAAATCATTTCATAAACAACCCATAGAGCATAAAATAAATGGGTTTCATTTCAGAATCATAACATTTTAAAAACCGCCTTAAATACATGATCTTTATGTCACTTTAAAACTCACAGAAAAGGAAGGTGGGTATCATGTACGTAAATCCTAGAATTTAAAATAGAACCTTTTGGTATATATGTAAATACCCATATATAAGAGAGAGATTTGAGTATAAACTTAATAAAATATAATAACTTTATAAAAATAGAGAGACATTTTGAGACGGAAATTCTGCAGCATAACAACAGTGTTTCGAGGTTTTAGAAAACATTGAAATGAGAGGGGACATGGGTCAAACATTCATAAATGACCCATAAAAAAGTAGGGGGACAGAATATAAAGGATTTAAGAACATGGTAATGAAATATGAAAGATATACCATATGAAATGAAGAACATGAAAATAATTAAAAAATAAGATTTCTCTTATGAAAATTCGGCAGCCTAACGACGTCACTTAAACATCAACAAAAATGAATTGATGAGATCAAATAGGGTATTTCATCATATGATCATAAAATATAAGTATTATAGATATATATATCATACCCCAACATAATAAAAATGAATTTTAAAGACTTTTCATGATTGTTGAACTTTGAAAAATGAGATAGGTGAAAGGATCCCTTAAAAATTCGGCAGCCTAACGACGCCACTTAAACTTCAACAAAAATGAATTGACGATATCAAATATGGTCTCTCATCATATGAACATAAAATAGCAGTATGATATATTTATAGATCATGACCCAAAATAATAAAAAGGAACTTTAAAGGCTTGACATGAATGTAGAACTTTGAAAAATGCGAATGGTGAAAGGATCCCTTAAAAATTCGGCAGCCTAACGGCGCCACTTAAACTTCAACAAAAATGAGTTGACGAGATCAAATAGGGTCTCTCATCATATGAACATAAAATATCATTATGATAGATTTATAGATCATACCCCCATCATAATAAAAAGGAACATTAAATACTTGACATGGAAATAGATCTTGAAAACGAAAAGGGTGAATGAATCCCTGAAAAATTCGGCAACCTAACGGCGCCACTTTAACATTATTAAAATGAAATGATGAGAGAAAGATGGGGTCACTCATCATATGAACATGAAAAGGGCAGTAAGATGAATATAAAATAACATCCCCCAACATAAGATCATAGATCATAAAAGTAATGACATAAAAGAGATTACTTGAAAAGAAAGAGAGATGTCAGATCCCTTACCTTAAACATAACTTTTAAAACTCAATGGGTGGGACCTTGAGGGATTTTGGGCACCTTGAGAGGACTCCTTGGGAGGTAGGGATACCAGAACATCGTTGAGTATGATTTTGCAGTCGAATGGATGAGAGGATGGCTTGGTATTTATAAGGAATGTGAGGGGACAAAGCATTAATGGCCAAGGGACACCTCATTAGTGGTTTTGGAAAACCATGGGATTTCCAATAGTCTTTTCCCAAGGTATTGGCCAATTGGGACCCCTCATACCTTATATTACTATTCATAAGTCGACCATATTTATTACATACTTAATACATCATTTAATGATGTCATTAAACACCCGTAACTTAAAAAATGTATTTTCACTATTCATTGAAAATTCAACTTTCTCAGAAAAATCCCAAAATATCAGCTGAACCAAAAATTGATGCTCTGATTTCAAAAATGAACTCAATTTTATAAAACTAATTTTCTAAATATTTTTAATTTCATTTTTTAAATAAATACACTATCCACCGAAAATTCATTTTTTTCAGAAAAATCGCAAAAAATTACCTTATAATAATATTGATGCTCTGGGTTCAAAAATGAAATCCATTTTATAAAAATTATTTTCTAAATATTTTTAATAAAATTTTTAATTAAAAAAACATTATTCACCAAAAAAACTAATTCTTGACTAATCATTTATGAAACTGTTATTTAACAATTTTATTGAATCACATTACTTATTCAAGATGCCAACATTATATTAATGATTTATTTAAGTGAGATTACTAATCCATTTAGTCACATTACTAATCCTAAGAATAAAATCACTATTCATAATTTACTATTCATCAAAAATCAAGTTGATCTTATTAGACTCTAAATATCATACTGAACATATTTGTAGAAGACCATTTTTTTAAAATCATTACAAATTTTTAATTATTTTATGTTTACATAAACATTTTTTAAAATATCCATTCTCTAAAATTCACCAAAAATATGCAAAGTATATTTATCCAGACATTTGAAAATTCATAAACTTCATCATAAGAAGAAATCAAATTTTATTTATTTAAAAAAAAGGATTACACAAGGCAGTTACAGTCTCCTTACATATCCCCTTATCACACCAGCATAGGACCTATGTTTAAGGTGTGCTAAGGTGAGAGAATCTGAGGGAGGCTCGACCAACATCACACGAGTAGAAATTTCTATCAGTTTGAACTTCTGGCGAAGGCGATTCTGTTCTAGCTTCACACGATTAAGTTCAGCTTGAGTTTGGTCCAGAGCAAAGCCCAGTGGTGCTACCTCCTTCCCATGTTCTGTTAGATGGGATTCGATCGGTCCAAGAATACTAGGTGACACCATCAAATCTTCTTTCTATATTAATTATCCAAGATCACTTGCATTTAGAGAAAAATATCAAAATGTTTAGTTTCTAGCGGTCATATTGACCAATGGTCATATGACAGTCAAAAACCCAACAGTCTCATTTTAATTTTAATCATGTTATCCAATGAAATAGTTTTGTTGAGTCTAAAAAATAAAGTCAAATAACACACAAAATTCAGAAACAAGATTTATTCAAAATTTTGGGTCGTTACAATCTTCCCCCCTTGAGAAATTACTTCCTCGCAATTTTTAAAACTGGGTTTTGAAATTTCATTGAATGTCCCACACTGGAAAATGAGTCATTAAAACTATTACTTTAAAAGAAAGAAAGGGAAGTAAAAAGGTCACTCGAGTTAAGCAATACTAGGATTCCATGTAGGAAAACACGGACATGGAGGAAAAAACAAAGGGTCATGTTCTAAGGGAGAGTGATAGAAAACCTGATTAGGAGAAAGTTAACCATGAGAAAATCCCAAAATTATGATGTGTGTAAACAGTATTTGATTAACTAGTTGGGACCATATACCAACAACATTTTTGTTATACGTTCCTTTTCATAATTTTGAGGAATTCATTTACAACATAGAACAAAACATAAGGAGATATTCCAACCTTCAAGTAGAGTTTCATACTTTAATAAGTTTCTACCAAAACTAATCTTTTCTCCAAATGATTAGCATTCAAAAACACTTGGACTCATCAAAACACAAGAATCATCTTCTTGAGAGTCACGTAATCCACAAAATATTAACTATCAATTTCTGCTATCATTAAACATTGTCCCAAAAACAAAAAGGGTATGATAAAACAACTCTTCAAAAAGAAAGAATCCCATAGGAAGGGAAACTACTTTTAAATCTTCAAATTTCCACAGTACTACCGAGAGTTTATCATAGACCATTCCACAAATAACTATCCTTAAAATTCCTCAAAACAACCCAAACTAAGATTGAAACCCAAATACAAGAAGGACTTGATAACATAGTCTTCCATGATAAACTTTATCATTCATTTCCAAACAATATCAACCACTCCTAACAACTTATAAAAAAAGTAAATAACCTAAACATATTTTCCCCATGATAGATCAATCATTTCCATAAGTAACCTATAATACCATAATTTCACCTTAAATTCATCGATTCTTCAAAATATAAGTCAACCATTACTACTCGAAGAAAACACCGTAGTAATCTATTTACCTCGACCAAATAGGGTTCCCAAAATAGTGAATGTCTTCCAAAGTAATAATCATCTTTTAATCCTCAAATCACCTTTTTTAAGAAGAACAGCTTCACTACATAAACATGTGGTACATAACAATAGATGTCATCCTTAATGATATAAAATAATATGAGGTAGTGACTAGATGATCTTAGAAAACATAAAATATATGCTCATAGATCACGAACTAAAATACAACCTGACATAGACAATTATTGCGAAGAAGTTACATGTACTCCAGTCATCATGATTTATCTTAGCATAGGACATGCACTGTTCCCTTTTTCTCTATGATTGTTTATTCTCATCATGCTTCTCACCCATTCAAAGAGAGAATTGCCTTGGATAATGTCTAACTTATCCACATTTATGACATCGAAATGTATAAGGTACATTAGATCGAACTTTATCTACATTCATCACATTATCCATTTTTTAATGCATTTGGATACTTTATTCCCTATCTTCCAACACTCAAAAAATCTCCCAGTTCTTTTTTGACATTCTCCTTGGTGCCTCTTTCAACACTTTTGGAAAAAAAGAAATTGGGTCTTCTTTCCCTTATGAATTTATTAGATGAACATCCTCGAGACTTTGTCTTTTTCTTCCTTGATGAATTTGGGCATTAAACTAGGTAACAATTATTAATTTTGATTTTTGATAGTTGGTTTGGAATAATAAAAATATTTTCAACTTGATCTCTCATCATATCTGTCACATTAATACGGCAATCGTCACATTTCCTATCACATTTGTTGTTGGGACATGCTCTTCCATTTCCCGCCATTAACTAAGAAAAGAACGTATAGTTAGGGGGCTTAAATACTTAGCCAATAATCATGAAAATGAAACTTAAGCATAAAAGGATAAACTTGTAGAAGAAAAGTATACCCTAACTTGTGATCCCCTTGGTTCCAATCTAGGTTATCCATGATCATATATTCTTATGTTAATCTTTATTTTATTTTATCTTTGTTCCTTTAATAATGGTTCATAATACGCTTATGAATTTACCAAAGCATATCCCTCGGGAGTGTCGTAACCAAGAGTGCAGCAAGGCCCACTGTCGTGTACCAATTCCCATTTGAGTCTAGCTCAAAGCGGTGTTTTCGGGTTTTACTCCTATGTACATCTGTGCCAGAGTCGCCTCTACATGCTCGTATCCAGACATGGATGTATTTGTTTGGCAACCCCTTACTCAATACTCACCAAAATACCAGGAAGAATTCCTATATTCAAACTTTTCTATAGGGTTCTTCATAAATTTTTCATATCCTAATTTCCACAAATATCTAAACCATCCTTTGATACTAACTATAATATCCCTCCTTTTTATGACATAAACATTCATTACATTTTACAAAATCGAGGATCTTTAAGGTTTAGTGTCTTGGAAACCAGGAACTTAAAACATGAAAACATAAAACATTCTTCTTAAACACTTGAAAGGATTCTCCTTATGTTCGTCCTATGTTCATTACTACATCTCATAACTTGGGGACATACGTCAAAAGAAAGCGTGAGCAGCAGGCTCAGAAAGGGAAACAAGGGGAAACATTTACATGTGAACTTGTGATATATCAACAATGTAATGAAAAAGAACATTAAGGCCTGATAAAGAAATCATGAGATATATCATAATAAAAATAACAGTTTTCATAACTTGAAGATGTGGATACAACACTTAATATTGACAATCATTTTGTTTCACCAAGGTCCATCCCCAAGGTGTCATTAAATATTACCAATGTTATTCACCAAGGTATCAGTCTAAATGGTCATCTCTAGAGATTAAGTCATTACCCAATGTATTGGAACGCTATCTAGGCGCACCCTTGACATTTCTTTATTATCATGTGAGCCACATATATCATCATAAATAATTTCATAAACAACCCATATAGCATAAAAGAAATGGTTTTCATTTCATAATCATTACGTTTTAAAAACTTCTTTAAAGACATGATCTTTATGTCACTTTAAAACCCACAAAAAAGGAAGGTGGTTCTCATGTATGTAAATCCCAGAATTTAAAATAGAACCATTTGGTATATATGTGAATACCCATATATAAGAGAGAGATTTTAGTATCCAATTAAAAAATATAATAACTTTATAAAAAGAGAGAGACATTTTTAGACTGAAATTCTGCAGCATAGCAACTATGTTTCGAGGTTTTAGAAAACATTGAAAAGAGAGTGGACATGGGTCAAAAATTCATAAATGACCCATAAAACAGTAGGGGGATAGAATATAATGGATTTTAGAACATGGTAATGGAATTTGAAAGATATAAAATATGAAATGATGAAAATGAAAGGAAGAAAAAAAATAAGATTTCTCTTATGAAAATTCGAAAGCCTAACGACGTCAGTTAAACTTCATCAAAAATGAATTGATGAGATCAAATAGGGTCTCTAATCATATGAAAATAAAATATAAGTATTATAGATATTGAGTTCATGCCCCAAAATAATAAAAAGGATCTTGAAAGACTTGTCATGAAATTAGAACTTTGAAAAAAATGAATCGATGAGATCAAATAGGGTCTCTCATAATATGAACATAAAAGATCAGTATGATAGATTTAGATATCATACCCCAACATAATAAAAAGGATCTTTAAAGACTTGAAATGAAAGTAGAACTTTGAAAAATGAGAAAGGTGAAAGGATCCCTTAAAAATTCGGCAGAATAACGGCGCCACTGAAAATTTAAAAAAAATGAATTGATGAGATCAAATAGAGTCTCTAATCATATGAAAATAAAATATCAGTATGATAGATTTATATATAATACCCCAAGATAATAAAAAGGAACATGAAATACTTGACATGAAAATAGATCTTGAAAACGAGAAGGGTGAAAGAATCACTTAAAAATTCTGTAGCCTAATGGCACCACTTAAACATTATTAAAATGAAATGATGAGGGAAAGAGGGGGTATCTCATCATATGAACAGGAAAAGGGAAGTAATGGAAATATAAAAGAACATATTTCAACATAAGATCATGGATAATAAAAGAAATGTCATAAAAGATATTACTTGAAAAGAAAGAGAGAGGTCAGATCCCTTACCTTAAACGTAACTCTTAAAACTCAAAGGATGGGACTTTGAGGGCTTGGGGGCACCTTGGGAGGACTCCTTGGCAGGTAGGGAGACCCGAACATCATTGAGTACGATTTTGGAGTCGAATGTATGATAGGGTGGCTTGGTATTTATAGGGAATGTGAGGGGACAAGGCATTAATGGCCAAGGGACACCTTATTAGTGGTTTTGGGAAAACCATGGGCTTGACCATGGTATTTGCCCATGGTATTAGCCTCTTGGGACACCTTATACCTTATAATACTATTCATAAGTCGACCATATTGATTACATACTTAATACATCATTTAATGATGTCATTAAACACCCGTAACTTAAAAACTGTATTTTCACTATTCATTGAAAATTCTACATTCTCAGAAAAATCCCAAAATTTCACCTTAACCAAATATTGATGCTCTGATTTCAAAAATGAACTCCATTTTATAAAAATAATTTTTCTAAATATATTTATTTTAATTTTTAAATAAATACACTATTCACCGAAAATTCATTTTTTCAGAAAAATCCCAAAAAAGTAGCTTAAAATAATATCGATGCTCTGAGTTCAAAAATGAAATCCATTTTATAAAAATTATTTTCTAAATATTTTTAATTAAATTTTTAATTAAAAAAACTATTCACCCAAAAAAACTATTACTTGACTAATAATTTATGAATGCATTATTTAACCATTTTATTGAATCACATTACTTAATCAAGGTGCCTAGATTATATTAATGCTTTATTTAAGTGAGATTACTAATCCATTTAGTCACATTACTAATCCTATGCATAAAATCACAATTCATAATTTACTATTCATCAAAAAATCATGTTGATCTTACAAGACTATAAATCTCATACTGAACATATTTGTAGAAGATCATTTTTTTGAAAATCATTACACATTTTTAATTATTTAATGTTTACATAATTTTTTAAAAAAAATATCCTTTCTCTACAATTCACAAAAAAATAAGCATAATATATTTATCCGGACATCTTAAAATTCATAAACTTCATCATAAGAAGAAATCCAATTTTTTTATTTAAAACAAAGTATTACACAAGGTAGTTACGGTCTCCTTACATAACCCCTTATAACACCAGCATAAGACATAAGTGTAAGGTGTGCTAAGGTGAGAGAATCGGAGGGAGGCCCGACCAACATCACATGAGTAGAAATTTTTATCAGTTTGAACTTCTCACGAAGGCGATTCCGTTCTAGCTTCACGCGATGAAGTTCGGCTTGGGTTTGGTCCACAGCAAAGCCCAGTGCTGTAACCTCCTTCCCAAGTTCTATTAGATGGGCTTCGATCGGTCCAAGACTACTGGGTGAGGCCATCGAATCTTCTTTCTATATTAATTAACCAAGATTACTTGTATTTAGAGACAAATATAGAAATTTTTAGTTTCCAGCGGTCATATTGACCAATGGTCATATGACAGTCAAAAACCCAACATTCTCATTTTAATTATACTCATGTTATCCAATAAAAATTTTTTGTTGACTATAAAAAATAAAATAAAATAACACAAAAAATTCGGAAACAAGATTTATTCAAAATTGCAGGTCGTTACAACATGGGTTCCTTCACGTGAAAACAAAGCTCTAAACACATGACTGACAACGTAGGGTTGATCAAAAAAATAGGGCTCATGTACCATACATTTTTTCATCGATCATAGGGTTGCTTCCAAATATAGGGATCATGAACCACACTCTCCGAACAATGTAAGGTGTATGATCTATACGTGATGTTTCGAACTTAGGGATGATTCAATATGTTACGCTTTCACACATCATATAAGAACAGTGTTTTCAAAATATACTAAAACTGATTCTGAATACATCATTAAATATTCCCAAAAAACAAATGCATTAAATATGAATCTATAATAAATATTGTAATAAATAAAAAATTCCCTAAATTCTAATAAAAGAAAATTTTTAGTAACAAAAATGAGGGTGTTTGTGAGAATCAATCCCAAATAAAATTAACAAAATTATTGAGCAAACAAATTCCCAAAAATATCCACCTTTTTGATAGTCACAAAAACCAGGTTAAGAACCATGTTGAAATGGAATTTAAAAATAGTAATTTTTCTCCTTTCATTTATAGAACATTACTTTTATTCATAAAAGAAAACATCACCTCCCTTATACCTTTATAAAACTTCTCCCCCATTATATGGATAAAAATATTCATCCCTATGTCAATATAATTAAGAATAGATAAATGATGATGTAAACTAAAACAAAAAACATAATTCTTTAAATATTTCCCTCATTTCCTTATAAAAATTAATCATATATATTAACTTTCTCCTAAATGTTTTGGAAACTATAGACTAAAAACTATGATATAAACCTATCCCCCTTTTGTGAAATCAAAAAGATAATGGTAAATAGTATTTATAACAAAATAACCATATATTTATGCTAAAAAATAACTATAAAATCAAGGAGAATAATAAAATAAAATTCTTATTTTCTAAAACCACCCCATAATTCAAATCTTATAAAACATTTGACAAATTTATCAAAAGTAAAATATTTTTAAAATAGAAATATTATCAATAATGAAAATATTAGGATATAATTAAATATTAGATACCTTCTAATGTAAGATATAGAAAAAACAAATTTATGAACTAACAAACACTATATAATTAATGAAAATTTAATAAATAATATATTTTAAATATAATAAATTTATTATTAAAATAAATATATGGGAAATAGTATAATTTTTTGAACATTCAAAACATTTAACATTATCACTAAGAGAAAATATAACAAATGATAATTATTTAAATATTCTTTGAACATCTAAAATTCATTGATACGAATAAGAAAAACATTATTCAACCCAAAACTACTTTTATTTTTCAAGGACATTCTTGGTAGCATCTAATTTTTAATAATATCCTTCTGACAAATAATATCAACATGGAAATACACAAAAACACATTTTGATATCAATATATCTTTCATATTCTGATAATTTTTTTTATTAAAAAAACATTTTTTGATACAACTTTTTGGCAGATCATTATATGACTTTTTAAAAGAATCTAAATCATCTTGTGTCTTCACTTTATATTTAATAAAAGTGTATTATTTGAATAGAATATTTCCCTAAAATGTTTAAAACAATATATTTCTTATTATTTATGAATCATAACTTCCTTATCTTTTTTGGAAAGTTTTTTCAATTGAATATTATACATATAAAACATATAAAAAATAAGTATTACCATTGATTATTTTATAAGAACATTTTTCAATTGAACATGAAACACATAATCACATTATCTTATTATGTCATATTTTTAAAAAAATATTTAACAATATAATTCAAATATAATGACTTCATAAATTAATGGTATTAAAAAATGATGAAACATAAGGTTATGACACCATGTAGATGATATTTTATTTTTTTGCTCAAAAATATAGATCAATAAATTTATATTACTAGGAAACATATTCTAGTTTTTATAAAAAAATGAAATTTTTTTCGAACATCAAATATGAAAGATATAACAAATGAATAAATATACATTTCCTGAAAAATTATGTATTTTTAAATAATGTATTTGATAAATGTATCAAATTATATATATAATTAACATTCAGTAAAACATGATCAAAATAGAAAATAGTAATATTTATCAAACTTTTAGAAATATATTTATCATCATTTCAAAAAAAAGTTCACTTGCCAGAAGTATATAAATTTTAAAAATAGAATACATCCTGGATTTGGGAAATTTGTATAGAGCTTTTTTATAATGAACTACATTTTCAATTCTTCAATTATTTTGTAGATACATTAATATATATACATAA
Source organism: Viscum album (assembly GCA_963277665.1). NCBI lineage: Eukaryota > Viridiplantae > Streptophyta > Magnoliopsida > Santalales > Viscaceae > Viscum > Viscum album. The sequence continues at coordinate 35,379,145 of OY728159.1, forward strand.
ATTATCCATTTAAAGATAAATAATGAATCATGGTATTGAAACCCTGAAAAAATCTAATATACATAATTTTCATAATGAACATTAATACCATAAAGAAAATATTTTATAGTATAATTATTTTTCTATTTAATCCACAAACAAAATAAATTTTAATCATCTTTGGTCTTTCATCTTTTCTTCTTATTCCAATTTTTGTTTGTAGTTTTTAATTTTTCCAAGTATTTTATTTAATTACTTTATCCTTTTAACACAATAATAAATTCTTGTTTTAAATTTTATAATTCAGACAATAGTTCTATAATTTTAGTATCATGTAGACACAAGATTTATAAGAATCAGATTTTAAATCTATAATCTGTTTTTAACATGTTTTATTTATCTAAAAGAATAGTTTCATAGGATTTCATAATATTCTATTATCACTGTTTTTTGATTCATACTTTTCCAATAGCATAAAAAATATTGTTTTTAATTCATCATAAGATTGTTTCTCCAAAAAATAGTTTTTAGAGTAAGAAGATTATACCTCATGATTTTCATGTGTCATAATACACACCATTTTCTTGTATACTTAGTCTCATAATATTCATATAATTCATCATGAAAACCATATGTATGACTATAGGTAGACTTCCCAATTTCATTTCATTTTCTATGGCAATTGTATTTCCGTTGTTCTTTTAGTAAAGAACAAGTATCATTTATATGACCTTTTTTCATGAAATCACAACATCATCTTTCATGAGTCCTTTTATTTTTAGTTATGTATGTATTTTTAAATGTATTAGAAAGATCTCATAAATCTATATCAAAATCAAAATGATTGGAATAATATTATTCATCCATAGTAGTTTTGAGATATAGTTATTCAAGTTTCTTATGGGTTTCAATTTTAGCCTATATCTCATCATCATAAATCATTAATGTTCCAATCAACTCGTTCATATATAAATTGTTCACATGGGTATATTGACATATAGCTGAAGATATTCCATTCCACTTTGAGGTTATTAATCTAAGTACAATTATTGTTTTTTATGATTGTGAAATTGGATTTCCCAAAATATTAAGAATATTGAAAATATGTCTTAATATTCCATTCATTTGAGTGATTGTATTTCCCTAAAATATACTGAATGAATAAAACATTAATTTCATAGTAGTGATCCTTAGTGGTCTAACATTTCCAGTTCCTTTATAGTTCAAAGTAATATTCTACCTCATTTAATATGTAGCTTTACACTGAGATTAATGATTGAATTTATTAGTTCCTAAACAACACCAAAGATAATTCATTTCTTTTCCCTTTATTGTTCATCATTCCAATATTTCAAACCCTTCATAGGGATTTTGTACAGTTTATAAACATTAAATAAACCCTTCTTCAAATATTTTTTAAATAAATAATCCTAAATAATTTTTATTATAGTTAATTATCACCATTAAAATATGGAATAATGGTCATTGACATATATTTTCTAGAATCTTCCATTTCATGGTGTTTTCATCTGAATCAATATCTCAATCTTGTTATAGGAAATATATATTTAGTAGTGCCTTAAGATATCACCTTTTTATATATTATTGAATGATTCACTATATTTATAGTAATTTTCAATATCATTTAAATCCAAAACAAATTCTATGTTTTCCAAAAATAGAATATAACAATAGGGAAATTCCTCCAAAGACAATAGATGATATCAAATAAAAAATCAAGAAGAAGATATACTAGTATAAAACTACCTTTGATACAAAATATTTTATAGGGATGATAATGATGAAGAAAAGGAAACAATAGGGGGTAAAATCTAGTGTTTAAAACCTTCACATCTTCTAGACACCTCTCTTTTCTAATCAACATTCATTTCCATTTCTCCCAAAGATAATTGAAAAACACAAATAAATAAACGAAATAAAAAATTGATGTATAGTGGTTTAGGGAACAATTTTATCTTAGTCCACTCCATCGATGCTCAAATCCATGATCTTAGTGATTTTTGTTATGTCCTCTTATAATATGAACATTAAAATACACAACTGAGAACTGGATGACGTCACCATTATAATAAGTAATTACATATCAATATGGTTTTTTACAAGGAACCATAAATCCATAGCATTGTTCAAGAAGCTAATAGTTAACCAAGAGTGAGTCTGAGTAGATAAAACTCCCATAAATCAATAGATATTGATTTTGTTGATTATACAGATTTGTCTTTATAGTTTTCGTAACAACTGATAGATATTTTCATACCATCAATAATGCATAGAAACAAAATATATATCCAACATAACGTAATATTTCGTTAAACAATGATATAGTAAACAACATATAGATTTTTATACATGTATGTCTCCAAAGTGTATGTATATTAAATGATTAATCGCTCTTGTAGAAGAAGATATAATGATAAATTGTTGCAGTATCAAGAGAAACCACAGTATCAACAATGATATGATAGATCAAAACATTTATATCTCCAAATTATAGCTATAAAAGTAACATAACAATGTTTTTTTGTGTAAATTACAATTTTTAAATTAATATCTATTCTTATTGATATAATCTTTATATTTAAACTACAGGTTGACCACTCCATGACAAAACAAATCTAGAAATATTTCAAAATAAATCATGAATATTTGTATTCAAAAACATTTAGGTGTGGGCATAACATCTTATAAGAGTAGGAATAAACTAATCAGTTGAATACAAGAATTTAAATAAATCATAATGAACCATTGAATTTGTTCTAAAAATGGGTTGAATACAACTTAATTTCCCCCAATACAATTTCATAAATCTATTATAATATCAAATATTTAAAACTCTATCATTTAATAGTTAAATGTTGAAATCGTTTATGTGATGAGAAACACCAATCATAGGGTTGAAAAAATATAGTTGATTAAAATTTATGGTAATTGTACTATATCATTATTTCATCCAACATTGTATTTCTTCTGAATGTATGGTTCCTAAATGATACATTCCCAACAATATTGTGTATATGATCCATACGTGCTATACAAAATGTAGGTTTGATTGTATACATTACACTTGAAAACATACGGTATAAATAGTTTTTCTAGAATTCTCTAAAATATTTTATGAATACCAGAAAACATCTTCCATGTGAATCAATATCTTGAATATGATTCATGAATAAATATTCTGATGAATAATAATTTCTTGAAACTAACTAAAAGTAAAATTCATTAGTCAAACATATTTGGTTCTTTGCGAGCATCAAAATCGATATGAAATTAACAAAATAGTTGAATAAAACCCTACTAAACACTCAGTATTCTAGGTTAGGAAATAAAATTGCATGTGACATTGACCATTGCATGCATAACATCTCCCCCATCATGGATTCCCTATTCCTCTACATGGTCCCTTTGATGTGTGACCATCTTCCATAGTCTAAGCATAGATACGCCAGTTATGCCTGGAATCATATCTCGTATCATCTATGGGAGAAGATTCATGCATGAGATTTGTACTGATAGTTCTCTTAGATAGGAATCATTCCCCAAAAAACACCAACTATAGAACTGTAGTATATATGGGAATGGACATGGGTACCATAATAGAAAATATTCCTCTCCAGAGTCCCTTATCAATATTCCACACCTAAAATTAACTATCCAAAATCATGTTGAGGGAGTAACGTTTGAAGTTATTGATCCTCGTGAAATAATCAGAATCTACCATCCCTCCCTATTGTATCTCTCAACGATCCCGAATATATATTTAGTTCAAGAGGGAGGGATATTACTCCAAATAAAATGGGTATTAAATTTCTGACCGTGAGAGTGTTGAATCATCATTAATCTATGTGACTAGAATCTACCAGTGCCTAACTACTCCATTGACAAACCTGGATGCTAGCATGACAATATGGTTAGTCAGTGTTCATACAAGTTTAGAAATGTGGATCACTAACTCAAGATAATCCCCTTCTTCTAGGGGATCTGGATCCCCATGTAAAATTAGTAGCCTATAGTACTATAACTCATGGTGTTTTCTAATTATATGTGAATCCTTAGGCAAACCTACGAGTATAATATGTTTCTTGACATGTGGTGGCACTAGTATATTCTCTCTTAGAGGAAATATCTAATTATATATACCCTGAACTAAGGCCTCATCCCTCATTGCATCATCATTACTAACCTAAATTGATAACCAAGAATGTTTTCAGGGTAGATGCATCTTGAAATTAAGCAATATATCAGCATATGATGAGAATATATATATATATATTTAGAGAGAGAGAGATTTCTCAAGAAGAATATTTAAAAGGATAAATTTTATACGATGCATGTACCAATTTTCTCTGTAACCAATTCGTTAGTAAGACATGTCAAAAAAAATAACACAATGTTCGATTGAATGGATATGTCAGCCACTACATCAACACTAGGTTTCATAGCCTAAAATCCTCACTCGAGACAATTTGAAACTAGTTCCCAAAATTCCATACCAAACCTCAAAATGTTAGAAAACTCAAAACACTATCTTGAGGTTTAACCAACGTTGATACCAATATGTAAGTAACCAACCCACTAGTGTGCTTCTAGTTGGTGGAAGATAAAGACACTAAAACCCCAAGCCTACCTCTGTGGGTTAGAGTCTGGTGAAAAACATTGATAAAGAATAATAAAAATGTGTTTCCTTTTCCTAATGTACCTATAGGAACAAATACAATCTTTTCCCTGATGAAGTGTCGTGTAATAATAATAAAATATTGTATCATCCATAGTGAAAAATTCACCATGTAATAACCTCTATGGAATAAAAAAGAGTGTGATAGTGGAATATGAAAAGTAAAAGGAAAATAGAGGCCCACCTTGAAAAGATGTCCAAACATAACAACCAATAGAATATAGTAAAGATGATAGATACTGACTCCTACACTCTAATCCCTGGCCACCATACATTATAATATTCACCCATGTAACTATAAACTCCCCCAATTCCACCGTCATCCTATTCAAATTCATCATAAGACACGACCAATAAAAGAAAATTCCCTAAAGGGGTGAGTATATACATACACATTAGGACAACCCAAAAACCAAAGAGGGGACAATATAAAACACAAAAAATGAAGTAAGCTCAACCCAGAGAAAGAGGGAAACGAAACCCACCAACACACACACACACACACAGATATATATATATATATATATATATTCTCATTAAATAATCACAGATAAGAGAGAAAGTGGATATTTATGTCACGTCCCAGCCTTGGATGATGAGTCTTCTTGTATCTATAAAGGTTCATCATTGATTCCCATTATCTCGAATGTCTGCCCAAAGAAGTCATGGGAGGGGTCCTCACGATTCCTCTACATCACATCTTGAGTGAGCATATCTCTAAAATATATAGGACATATTCCCTTTCACAATAGAAAAATTACACTTAGTAGACAGAATTCCCACACTTCTATAGTGGAGTTCCATATCTATAATGTCTATAGAATATAGGGTACCCATTACCTAATGTGATAGCGGTGAACCATATTTATTACTTTGTTTGGAATATGGGTTACATGCTACCTAGTGCATCCAGGGAGTACCAACCGAAAAGATATAAGATCATCACCCATATAGGAGAGCACCATTTATATATATTAAATAACATATATGAAGGACTCGTTCCCTAGTTGATAGTGGAGTACATCCTCTACCTATATAATGTGTATGTGGGACACACACCCTTGGAAGATAAGGGGATGTTTTTCCTATGGATAGAAGTAATGCACCATACTATGAAAGATGAGAACTGCATCTACCTAGAATGATGAGTATAAATGGACCATATTTGGGTATGATAGCGTTGTGCTATTTCTATTGATATTGGACCCATTACATGAGGTTACAAGGGAGTACCATCAATATCTAAAAAAAGTGTGAAGGAAATACACCCTATTGTGATAGGAGAGTACTGTCAACATCTGAATATATTGTGTGGAGGACCCACACCCTGGTCTAATAAGGGATTAATATATCCAATTAAACCCTCCATTGAACCTTCTTGATCACTTCCATAATCAAGCATTAACTATGGATGAATACCACAAAAAAATCACATCAATTTTCAAAAACATCCATGAAGGCCTCTGTAACAGCCCAAGATTTTATAAAGAAATATTCTTTTTAATTTTATTAATGTCTTGTGTTGTACGCTACACCAAAAGGAGCTTGCACAACACACATCCTTGTCTTGCCTTGCATTACACGCAATCGCGACCTTCCTCGATAACGTGTGTAATACGCAATACCGAGTTTCACTAAACAACGATGTGCTATTAAAATATTATTAAAACTAGCCGTTATGAATAGTAATAACCACTTTTTAAAATTCTGTAAATCTTATTTTTCAAAATGAACTTCATTCTTGGATTCAGAGTATCGAATTTAGCCTAAGGTGAAATTTTGGTACTTTTCGGATAACTTTCATATTCTGATGAATAGTGAAAAATTACTAAATTATAATTAAAAACAACTTTTTTAATCGAAATAATTAATAGTGGTAAATTATTAATTTGAGTGGTTTTAAAGTATATTTAGAATATATTTTTACAATTTAATACAATGTTGGTCATTGGTTGTAATTTCACATTTAAACCAGACATAATCAAGTGTCAATCTTTTGATATATATTGTTTCCTAAAAACACGCTATATATTTTAACAGCGGGATTTAATTATAAAATTAATTAATGCAACTTCTATGTTATGAATTTGGTAAAATAGATTTCATTTTTGAATTCGGAATATGAAATATAGCTTAGGATGAAATTTTGGCATTGTTCTGAAAAACATCAATTTTTGATGAATAGTGAAACTATTAAGTGGTAGTTAAAAAAACTGAATTTTTCATAAAACTTAATTTTGCCACTTCTGTGAATGGAATTTCGAAAATCCGAGAGACACGGTTAATATCAAGGAATAAAATGTGGTTCAATGAGATGAAAATAATTTTTTGGTGAATAGTAACTTTTTACTTTTTTACCGCGATTAATAGTAAATAGGGTAACTAAGGGTAAATATGATATTACTATTACCCTAACACATGTCCTAATTCTATTGGACTAGTTTAATTCGACCAAAAACAAACTTAGGAATAAATTATGACCATTTAGGCCCACTTGGATTAGATTAGGACATTTATTATTAATTTATTTAAAGAAGGGTTAAAATAGTTAAAATCAAAATTTAATAAGTAAATAATTTTTAATATGGGGTTATACATAAGATAAATTCGACTATAAATATTCATTAGAAAGCTAAAAATATTTCCTACATAATGGTAATTTATTTGTAATTTTTAGACATCAAATAATTTAATTAATTTATGACACAAAGATGATGCAGTAATTATCTTATTTATGAAATATTGACATAATTGATGTTATAAACACCAAAATAAATGTAATTTGAGAATTTTTATAAATTCCACTAATTTAATAGGTTACTATGATATATTAATGTTGATTTAATAAACTTTGTTCGAACATTTAATTCTGTTATGACTTTCACAAAAATCATATATCAAATAGTGTCAAAATTGACACAAAATAGTTTTTAAATCAAATATTATATTATTAATTGTTATTTTATTCCTAAAAATCTAAGGTTCGGCCAAATGACTTAGATAAGGATATATATATTAATAATAAACAATTTGGGGTTCTTTTGGCATGTTATAGTAAGTGTATTAACCATATAGTAAAAGAAAACAAAAAGACGCGGTAAAAGTTAAATTATTTAACTTAGAGTTAAATCTAATTGACAAGGTTTAAAATAAGATCCAAACATGTCTAAATTTGATTGGTTGATGAGATTACAACCCTATCTCATCTAAGCTTCAAATATGAGTCATTTTTGGAGGTTTTTAAGTGGGGTTAGATTTATTATAAATTAATATTTTTAAGAATTCCTAAGGTGCCCATCTCCTTCCCTATAAAAGGACACCTCCTCCCCCTCCTCCTCACACCGATTTGAGCACTCAAGCTCGGCCAACCCCTGCCATTTTCTCTTCTCCACTTCCCTAGAATAATCCTAGAGGTCCTGGTCTTCTCCAAAGACCAATCTTAGTTCCTTAAGTGGAGGATTCAAAGAGGCGTTCCAAAGAAGAGGTAATATCCATTACCGATCTTTTCAATTTCTTTCTTCTTCAACTTCTTCTTCTTTAGTTGTTTCATGATAAAGTAATAACATCAGTATTACTTACATACTGATATGTTATTATAAATATGAAACAACCCTAATTCACCTTCTATCCATCCTACGGAAAAATGAAATCACCGCGCGTGCGTACGTACGGAATACCGTCTCCACGCCGTGGTGTAATCTATTTTCCACCATCACCTTACAAGGATGGGTATAATGTTGTAATGAGTAACTATATATGATTATTATGAAGTAATATTGATACTGAAATAATATATATATACTCCAATACAATTCCACGATCATAGGAACGATATCATCACTCGTGCGTACGTACGGAATACCGTCTCCATGATGTGATGCGACTCGTTCTACATGATCTTCATTTCATAATGATTATATAAATGAATTGAATGAATGAATATGGTATATACTACACTAATACCATTCTGGAAATGAATTATCTATAACCTAAAGATAAGAATAAGAATTTATTCAACAAAACACGCATAAGAACAAAAAGTTATAAAGACCCGAGTAACAAGTAACAATGAAATATTACTAACAAGAAGCTAATAATATGACCATATATGATATCATATCAATATGTATGATTCTGGAATAAGTCAATAACATTATTTAAACCATTATACAGGAGCTTCGGACACGAACAAAGCAAATCGGACCTAAGGTAAGGGAAATATCACAATCTCATTTTTATCCGAGATTGTTTATTCGTAAGTATTTACTGGGGTGTATTTTATCATCCACATCCTTGTTCCCTCAATATGTAATATTGTTTCCATCCACTTGAAATAGTTTAAATCCAATTTTACCCTTAGGTGAGTTTTTAGTAAAGAATATGAAAGGAATCTTTTGTCGTTTTTCCGTACGAGGTACTTTTTGACTTTTCCGACAAAAGTACGAAGAATGTTTTTTTTAACTTATACGGCATGAATGGATTTTTAAAACATTACTTCAAAGAAGATTCCTTTACAAGTTTTAAAGTTTATTTTTAATCAACTTCTTTTATTTTAAAGTTGTATGACATGTTATGAAAGGAAAAATGTTTTTGAAGAAGAAAGGATATTTTCCTCAAGAATTCAATTCAAGTGTTTTATCAAAATTATTTTCCATCTAAGATAATAAAGGGTTCTGTTTATATCCATATTTTTACATTGGTTTGACTATGTTGTGATGGAATTATGTTTATGAATTCCTTTATCATATATGAATTGATTTATAATGTCATGATGTTTCAAGAATCCCATTTTTGTTACATGTGTTATGAGATGATGTATGTTTTATGATTATGTGGCACACATAAGAAAGGATTCATTATAAGATGGGTGGGACCTATATCTCCCTCCAATGCATTGGGTAAAGACTTTATATCTCATGAGATAGACATGGCTGGAACGGAAGGTTATTTCGGTTCAGTGATATAGGACTGAAACGAGGAGTGAACTTGATTCAGAAAGGGACTTTGTCCACTAAGATAGTCTTGGCAATGAGTCATGACTAACAAGAAATGATTTTCCATGATTATGTGTGCATGCCACAAAGTTTCAAGTTTCATGTTATGATTATGGTGATCTCATTTTCACTTCTATGATTTGTTCCATGTTAAGATATTATGATCTCTTTTGCAGGTTATGATTTTCAAAAAGATATGATATGATTTTTATTTCTTTTGTATACCCTTACTGAGCATTTGAGATCACCCTTTTATGTTTTCTTTTCCCCAGGATATAAAGAAAGGTTTTAGGTAAAAAAAAGGGGAAGATCTTTATGGGAGATATTGAAGATCTTTCACCACGATTAGAAGATTACGTTCCGAGTTTCCAAAGACACTAAACTATTACGATCCTTGTGTGTGTGTGTTTTTGTTATGTACTAAGTATTCCGCAAAAGTAATGTAAAGTCTATGTGCGTCAGGCTTCGGGTCTCTACAGTTGGTATCAGAGGCAAAGGAGGTAGGAATGTATCCGATCCTTGGGAACTCTCACATGTGAGCGTTGGACGAAGCATGGCTCTCCGCCCAAGGGATTCATGAGGAAATGGCTGCCACTGGGGATGGTGGTGTGTCCCGCCCAGGGGGTGTAGCCGCCCATGGAGTGCCCTGATAGGTATCAATTGTAGTCCACTGGAAGTAATTCTAGACCGCTACAGTTGGTATCAGAGGAAAGGTTTAGTCAACCTTTGGAAACTAGGATGCGAGAACTTTAGTGAGATCCCTAGAGATATTTCTAAGGTATGTCTAGGGATGTCTCTAAGGTTAAGTATACGTATAGGTTATAGTCCTAGAATTGCGCTAACGATCTTTGAATTTAACCTAAGATGCTAGATATTGAGGATACTAACCCTTTATTATGTTGTTTTCCCTAGCATGATTTTTGCCTCTCACACAAATCTTTTGGGGTTTTAGACGATGGCTGGAACCCGAAGGAACCGTGTTGATCAATGCAATGGACAATGCAATGATTGCCCTCCTGAACAAACAAATGTTATGGGAGATGGAGTGCAAAATCTTATTTCTATACTTACACAAGCTATGAATCATTCTGGACTTCCAAATGAGCAGAGAAGGGAACAATATTCTATTGAGTCCTTCATGAGGCAACGCCCACCTTCTTTCAGTGGGTCTTCTGATCCACTTGTGGCTGAACAATGGATCAGTACTACTGAAAAGATATTTTCAGTTCTTCAATGTTCTGAACATGATAAAGTCATCTTAGCAGTATATCGTTTGGAAGGTGAAGCTGATCAATGGTGGAATCTTATCAAGAATACGAGGCCAAGAGATGAAATTGAGTCCATGGAATGGGACGAGTTCAAGAACTTGTTTTTCAGTAAGTACTTCCCTCGTATTCTTCGAACAAAGATGGAAAAGGAGTTTCTTGAACTGAAGCAAAGGGACGATGAATCTGTTGGCACCTATGAAGCAAATTTTACAGGACTTGCAAGGTATGCTTCTGGAATTATCATCCAACCTGAAAGTAAAGTTGATCGATTTTTCAGTGGCTTAAAACCAAGTCTTCGAAGGGCATTAGCTATAAGTGACTTCAGTAGCTATGAAGAAATTGTGCGTTGTGCTATCAAGGTAGAAATGGAAGTTGGTGTTACATATACATCTCATGGTTTTGACAAGAAACGAAAGATGGAGTTCAAGGAGAAATCTCAGAATAATGGTGAAAAGAAGATGAATGTTTCCTTATGCACAAAGTGTGGAAAGAAGCATGGTGGAGATTGTCTAAAAGGTACTAGAAATTGTTTTATGTGTGGAAAAGAAGGTCATCGAGCAGCTGAGTGTCGAAGTAATGGAAAAAGGGTTTCTAATGATAAAGCAAACACTGCAGAGAACGCACCGCCAACACTTCAATGCTTCAAGTGCAAGGAAATGGGGCATTATGCTAATAATTGCCCTAATCCAAGGGTTAGTGATGATCAACATGAGCAACAACTGAAGGCAAAGGACAAAGGGAAATCACATGCGATCACTATTGGCAATGTTGAATAAGACAACGATGTGGTGGAATGATTAAGTGTTTATGTAATGGGATTCCAAAATAATGTTTTGCAATATTTATTGATGTGGTATTCAAAGTGATTGAGATATTTTTTGGAAATAAGATGATATGCGCATAATGAAGACGAGAAAATGAAATAGTATTCATGAGCTCATTATTGATATAAGGACTAAGTGATATCATGGTTTGAGTATATAGAATTTTGAGAATTTTGGTATGTGGAAAGTGTTAACTTTTAACTGCACTCATGTTTTCACTATGGTATTAAAGAGAATACACGATTAAGAGCTTTGAATGTTTGGAATGTGACCAACAAGACATATCTTATGATATGTGGGGATCAACGACAGTATTAAATCTCTGGTAATCGATGTCACTATATTATGAGAGTGGACTGCAGTATTATGTATAAGCCTAAAGATTAGACTGGATTATGTTGGACATAAGTTAGTATTGTTTAAGGATAGAATATTTTCGATATTATTGATGGGATGTTATAGTAACATAGTTTTAGAAAAAGGACAACCTGCAGGACGGGCGACAGCCCATCGCTTCGGACAAGGCTGTAGGAATCGAACCCACAACCGAAGTGCGACTGGCCTTTATCGCCTACCACTGACCTACAGGAAGTCCCTGTTTAGTAGAAACTAGTTTTATTATATTAAGCAGTATGATATATGAAGATGAGTCCATTTTAGGAACCATATATGATTAATCTCACTATAGATCGACTTATGTATATACGTTTTGCTAACCTTTTGTTTGAGACAGATGGAATGACCTGTCATTCTATCACATGATCTACTAACACTTCACGAATAACAAATTCAACTTCATTTATTTAAGAGATGAAGTGGAAATTGTTCAAAGCACGAACAACAGTGAGATTGTACCAAAATAAAGTAAGTATTTATTCTAATTCAAATTTTCAACTTTAGGGGAAATGATCTTGAAAACCAAAAATGTTGTCCTAGTGATCTTATACCTGATGAATCAGATGGTACCTTATATCATCACAAATATATGGATTTGTGATTACTGGCTTTTCCATAGCCATGTTCTCTACCACTCTCCATCAGAACATGATGGTTAGATTTCTCTTCCATATCCATATTTTCACCTATGTGGAAACCCAATGATTAGTTTATTTGGGTAACCGTTACGTTTCATACTTTTGTTTTTAAAGATTGGTTTTGATATTCCTTTTTACGATGTGGGTTTCTATTAAAGAAACTTTCGAATAGTAAACCATTTATAACCCCGACGAATTTCGAGGGCGAAATTCATTTTAAGGGGGTAGAATGTAACAGCCCAAGATTTTATAAAGAAATATTCTTTTTAATTTTATTAATGTCTTGTGTTGTACGCTACACCAAAAGGAGCTTGCACAACACACATCCTTGTCTTGCCTTGCATTACACGCAATCGCGACCTTCCTCGATAACGTGTGTAATACGCAATACCGAGTTTCACTAAACAACGATGTGCTATTAAAATATTATTAAAACTAGCCGTTATGAATAGTAATAACCACTTTTTAAAATTCTGTAAATCTTATTTTTCAAAATGAACTTCATTCTTGGATTCAGAGTATCGAATTTAGCCTAAGGTGAAATTTTGGTACTTTTGGGATAACTTTCATATTCTGATGAATAGTGAAAAATTACTAAATTATAATTAAATACAACTTTTTTAATCGAAATAATTAATAGTGATAAATTATTAATTTGAGTGGTTTTAAAGTATATTTAGAATATATTTTTACAATTTAATACAATGTTGGTCATTGGTTGTAATTTCACATTTAAACCAGACATAATCAAGTGTCAATCTTTTGATATATATTGTTTCCTAAAAACACGCTATTTATTTTAACAGCGGGATTTAATTATAAAATTAATTAATGCAACTTCTATGTTTTGAATTTGGTAAAATAGATTTCATTTTTGAATTCGGAATATGAAATATAGCTTAGGATGAAATTTTGGCATTGTTCTGAAAAACATCAATTTTTGATGAATAGTGAAACTACTAAGTGGTAGTTAAAAAAACTGAATTTTTCATAAAACTTAATTTTTCCGCTTCTGTGAATGGAATTTCGTAAATCCGAGAGACACGGTTAATATCAAGGAATAAAATTTGGTTCAATGAGATGAAAATAATTTTTTGGTGAATAGTAACTTTTTACTTTTTTACCGCGATTAATAGTAAATAGGGTAACTAAGGGTAAATATGATATTACTATTACCCTAACACATGTCCTAATTCTATTGGACAAGTTTAATTCGACCAAAAACAAACTTAGGAATAAAATATGACCATTTAGGCCCACTTGGATTAGATTAGGACATTTATTATTAATTTATTGAAAGAAGGGTTAAAATAGTTAAAATCAAAGTTTAATAAGTAAATCATTTTTAATATGGGGTTATACATAAGATAAATTCGACTATAAATATTCATTAGAAAGCTAAAAAGCTTTCCTACATAAAGGTATTTTATTTGTAATTTTTAGACATCAAATAATGTAATTAATTTATGACACAAAGATGATGAAGTAATTATCTTATTTATGAAATATTGACATAATTGATGTTATAAACACCAAAATAAATGTAATTTGAGAATTTTTATAAATTCCACTAATTTTCTAGGTTACTATGATATATTAATGTTGATTTAATAAACTTTGTTCGAACATTTAATTCTGTTATGACTTTCAACAAAATCATATATCAAATAGTGTCAAAATTGACACAAAATAGTTTTTAAATCAAATATTATATTATTAATTGTTATTTTATTCCTAAAAATCTAAGGTTCGGCCAAATGACTTAGATAAGGATATATATATTAATAATAAACAATTTGGGGTTCGTTTGGCATGTTATAGTAAGTGTATTAACCATATAGTAAAAGAAAACAAAAAGACACGGTAAAAGTTAAATTATTTAACTTAGAGTTAAATCTAATTGATAAGGTTTAAAATAAGATCCAAACATGTCTAAATTTGATTGGTTGATGAGATTACAACCCTATCTCATCTAAGCTTCGAATATGAGTCATTTTTGGAGGTTTTTAAGTGGGGTTAGATTTATTATAAATTAATATTTTTAAGAATTCCTAAGGTGCCCATCTCCTTCCCTATAAAAGGACACCTCCTCCCCCTCCTCCTCACACCACTTTGAGCACTCAAGCTCGGCCAACCCCTGCCATTTTCTCCTCTCCACTTCCCTAGAATAATCCTAGAGGTCCTGGTATTCTCCAAAGACCAATCTTAGTTCCTTAAGTGGAGGATTCAAAGAGGCGTTCCAAAGAAGAGGTAATATCCATTACCGATCTTTTCAATTTCTTTCTTCTTCAACTTCTTCTTCTTTAGTTGTTTCATGATAAAGTAATAACATCAGTATTACTTACATACTGATATGTTATTATAAATATGAAACAACCCTAATTCACCTTCTATCCATCCTACGGAAAAATTAAATCACCGCGCGTGCGTACGTACGGAATACCGTCTCCACGCCGTGGTGTAATCTATTTTCCACCATCACCTTACAAGGATGGGTATAATGGTGTAATGAGTAACTATATATGATTATTATGAAGTAATATTGATACTGAAATAATATATATATACTCCAATACAATTCCACGATCATAGGAACGATATCATCACTCGTGCGTACGTACGGAATACCGTCTCCACGATGTGATGCGACTCGTTCTACATGATCTTCATTTCATAATGATTATATAAATGAATTGAATGAATGAATATGGTATATACTACACTAATACCATTCTGGAAATGAATTATCTATAACCTAAAGATAAGAATAAGAATTTATTCAACAAAACACGCATAAGAACAAAAAGTTATAAAGACCCGAGTAACAAGTAACAATGAAATATTACTAACAAGAAGCTAATAATATAACCATATATGATATCATATCAATATGTATGATTCTGGAATAAGTCAATAACATTATTTAAACCATTATACAGGAGCTTCGGACACGAACAAAGCAAATCGGACCTAAGGTAAGGGAAATATCACAATCTCATTTTTATCCGAGATTGTTTATTCGTAAGTATTTACTGGGGTGTATTTTATCATCCACATCCTTGTTCCCTCAATATGTAATATTGTTTCCATCCACTTGAAATAGTTTAAATCCAATTTTACCCTTAGGTGAGTTTTTAGTAAAGAATATGAAAGGAATCTTTTGTCGTTTTTCCGTACGAGGTACTTTTTGACTTTTCCGACAAAAGTACGAAGAATGTTTTTTTTAACTTATACGGCATGAATGGATTTTTAAAACATTACTTCAAAGAAGCTTCCTTTACAAGTTTTAAAGTTTATTTTTAATCAACTTCTTTTATTTTAAAGTTGTATGACATGTTATGAAAGGAAAAATGTTTTTGAAGAAGAAAGGATATTTTCCTCAAGAATTCAATTCAAGTGTTTTCTCAAAATTATTTTCCATCTAAGATAATAAAGGGTTCTGTTTCTATCCATATTTTTACATTGGTTTGACTATGTTGTGATGGAATTATGTTTATGAATTCCTTTATCATATATGAATTGATTTATAATGTCATGATGTTTCAAGAATCCCATTTTTGTTACATGTGTTATGCGATGATGTATGTTTTATGATTATATGGCACACATAAGAAAGGATTCATTATAAGATGGGTGGGACCTATATCTCCCTCCAATGCATTGGGTAAAGACTTTATATCTCATGAGATAGACATGGCTGGAACGGAAGGTTATTTCGGTTCAGTGATACAGGACTGAAACGAGGAGTGAACTCGATTCAGAAAGGGACTTTGTCCACTAAGATAGTCTTGGCAATGAGTCATGACTAACAAGAAATGATTTTCCATGATTATGTGTGCATGCCACAAAGTTTCAAGTTTCATGTTATGATTATGGTGATCTCATTTTCACTTCTATGATTTGTTCCATGTTAAGATATTATGATCTCATTTGCAGGTTATGATTTTCAAAAAGATATGATATGATTTTTATTTCTTTTGTATACCCTTACTGAGCATTTGAGCTCACCCTTTTATGTTTTCTTTTCCCCAGGATATAAAGAAAGGTTTTAGGAAAAAAAAGGGGAAGATCTTTATGGGAGATATTGAATATCTTTCACCACGATTAGAAGATTACGTTCCGAGTTTCCAAAGACACTAAACTATTACGATCCTTGTGTGTGTGTGTTTTTGTTATGTACTAAGTATTCCGCAAAAGTAATGTAAAGTCTATGTGCGTCAGGCTTCGGGTCTCTACAGCCTCAATAAGATTGTGTGAGGATAAACACAAAAGGCATACTACTTTTGGGCCAAAATATGAATCGAAAAAATAGGTAATAGAGAATGGAGTTCAGTTGGAAACACATGATGTGTATTAGGGTTCAGATGGCATGTGACCCAACCATGTCACCTACAAATGACTCCTATAAACTCTTTTTATTTGCCATGTCACTATACATGACATTTATATGGGTAACATGACATGACTTGGACACCAATGGATATTATGAGTTCTCCTAGTCAAACAAGTATATGTCCGGTCATTTCATGTACCTGGAAGTGTACCTGGTCATGTACATGGACATGACTGTGTATGGACACATGCTCGTCCACTCCCAGAGTACACAACATGTCCTTGTGCATGGGTTCCTCGGTGTATAAAGCAAACACATGGTGTATGGTCTATCCAAATAATTTTTGAGACTAAGATTTTTCTTGAAACCCTATCCACTACAGTTGGGGGAATACACAACATGTGTTATTACCAATTTAATACTTATAGTTGGGATTTTAAAAAATAGTTTTACATGTCATGAGACTTTTATATTTGTGGTTCCCACCATTATTTGAAAGTATTGGCTACTAAAAATCAATTAAAATCCCCTATTTCTGTGGATTTAATCCTTATGATAGGCATATATTTGAAACTATCTAAAAATATGAATATCTGAAGTGTGTTATGGTCTAACTCACATCACCTATCACCACTCCAGATCCTATATTGATGGGGGTATCACCCAAATTCCATTTGGATTTGGTATAAAATCACTAATCTGTTCATTTTTATCACATTAACTATGAATTTAGGGGGTATGATCCCTCTCATACCAGACCAGCAAGGTCATATCATGATCTCGTATCCCAATGATGAGGATCTTGTAGACCATGTAGGGGAAAAGCATAATAACAAAATTTCCTCAACTTTTGGATAATAATTTTTTACCATCGATCATATAACAATGATTTTCCTAGATATATATAAAGAATAATCGAGAAAAAATTGAATAAAAAATTTAATTCAATAAATGGGTGCATACAATTGATCAATTAAACACGGATGAAATAATAATGATTAATAACATTTTCAATATTGTAGTTAATAGAATAAACCATTATTAGAGAGAACAAAATTGAGTTTGGATCAATCATTGGGTATGTAATCATTTTCTTATGACAACAAAGATCTTGTGTGTACAATATCTATCAAACAACCTTGATCTGATCACCATCCACTGTGAGATCTCGATTATCCAATGAGGAATGATGAAATATCTAATAAAAATACTTGGGTTATGTGGTAATTAATATATATTTTTCAAAATAGGATATTTATTAGAAAAACTGGTTGTGTTTATTAAATATATTAATTAAATAGGTTAATTAATTAATCCACATTGCATCCACACTCATGGATTCCATATCTGAATGGTCAACATCGACCATCATTAGGTTGCACCTTGGAAAAACCCCACACACATATTTAATCGTGGTCTTAGTATTTTTCTTCAGAGACTCAATAGATATTATATTATATATAAAAACCAACACATGTGTGATATTAATACATTTTATATTTTCCCAAAATATAAATTATGGATCAATAGGCCTCAAAATCACACATCATATCATCACATGGCTACAGAAATATTCCTTAATATATTTTAAAGTGTTACGATCTAAAAACAGAGTCTCTATAATAAACTAGTTTTGTATGTATCCAAGTGTCCAATGACACTAAACCATTCTTCTTGTCTTCAATTTTATATAAAATTAAAAAAATATTCATGTATTTATTTGTAATATATAATTATAAAATTTTTAGTTAGTTATATAAATTTTCAATAAAAATAAGTTTTTTGATATTAAATTTTGGTGTAAAATTCTTTTTTTTGGAAAATGTGATTCTGAAAGAAAATTATTTAGAAATGAATTTTAAATATAATGGGATGATTTCATAGATAGTTCTAAATATTTTTTTATCAAAATAGGAGTGGTTTTGCGAAAATAATGTTTAGTTGTGATTTTTTTCCATGGGACTAACATTAGAATAAAAGGAATGTGATTATTTTTAATTCATTAATAAAAAAATGTTGAATTAATTTTTAAGGGAAGGTTTGAAGGTGTTTGGTTTACATTTTTTTGTCAGTTTTACCTCATATAAAAAAAGCCATAACTTTCAAAATCATTCAAGTATTTGGTACATATTGGATTTAATTTCATAGATGATTCCTTTGTTTCATGATATTGTTTGATTCTTTATAATCTATTACAATTATAAACTATTTATGCGTGGTTATGTGTAAAATCATAATTCTGGGTGCATAATTTGTCCCAATAATATTTTTCATTTTCTACCAAACTGACCAAGAGAGGTATGTACTGATTTATTGAACCATTAAGGTTTGATATAGGGAAAATGGATTAGTTTTGTTGGAACTGTGAACAGATCCATGAAATTAGGTGGGTTTCCCTCATGTGTATATTAGTATTAGAGTGAGTTTTTTTGTGTAGGATAGTGAATTGGGTTCCATAGTGGGTTTTCTCATGGTTTTTGGTGAAGAATCTATCATTTTTAGATATATTGAGCTGGTTGGACATAAATAGTTGGGTAATCATGATAGGTTGATGAGGCTATCCTAAGTGATATCCTTGTGGTACTTTTATACTTGGATTTTTCTATTGATGTTTTTTGGGATTTGTTTCACTTATTAATTGATATTTTTATTTCAATGTAATGTGTATGAGACCCAACCATGACTGAAAGGTTCTTATTGGGTGTGTGACATGAGTGTACATTGGACCCACCTAGTGACATTATGGTTTGTTGTATTCCATATGACCTAATAAAACGAGGATGGTTTAGAATTTTTGAGAGGTTCTCTATTGATATTTCCCCCTCCAATAACATTTTCTCCTTGTTTTTAGTTTAATATTATTCATGGGACCCACTATGTGATAGTGTGGTTTAGTTTATGCAATGGGACCAACCCTAATGGATGGGTGGTTTAAATTGTGAATTATATTTTCTATTTTTATTCACTATACTTATTGATTTATTTCTTAATTTTGGGTATATTATTATCCATGAAACTCAAATTTTTATTGTTTCGTTAAACTTTTGCGTTGGGACATACCATGAGGGAGATGGTTTATCTTCTGTGAGTTGTTGGATATTATGATATCCTCTTCAAATCACTTGTTTCATGTGGTGATTTTATTATATTATCAATATAGGCTATTGAGATTAATTTTCCTGATGATAATCCTTATGATGTGAATATGATAATCATATAATTGGAATTTTTCAATGAAGGTACGGTCATCATATTTCAATCCCATGTCAGCACATTATGACATAATGTGTATTCTTGTGTATAATTTTTCTATTATGTTTTTGGGTGGGGGTGTTTCAAGAGCATGAATTTTACGATATATATATATATATTATATACCAATATGATTACAAAATCTGTTATTTTGTTAAAGTGATTTGGATTCCTGTTAGGTAGTTGGGCTCACTAAAAACATTAATACCCTACAAGAGTCACATTTTATGTTGTTATACGTGCATGTTTTATTTCAGGAGAAGTTAATCTATTGGATTTTAACACACAGTTTGGATCTAGTTGGTTATAGAGAATGGTGATTTCACATTGTGATTACGTGACTTGGGTTGGTTCCCAGTGTAGTTTAATTTTCATTTATTATTATTTTGAGTACCAACTATTGTGTTGTTTTATTTATATAATGACCATGCTATACATTATATATGTTGTTTAAGTTTGGTTATATTATAATGAATAAGGAGAATTTTTAATAATATATTATTCATGACTATGGGTTCCTATTAAACCTAGGTTTATGTCTACATGTTTATGATAAAAATATTTTCTCATGACATTTTTAG
The DNA here is from genome assembly GCA_963277665.1 of Viscum album. Lineage (NCBI taxonomy): Eukaryota > Viridiplantae > Streptophyta > Magnoliopsida > Santalales > Viscaceae > Viscum > Viscum album. The sequence continues at coordinate 35,400,106 of OY728159.1, forward strand.
TCCCTCACCACTAGTTAGAAATCTCTACTATATGTGGAGGAAAACAATATGTACTGTAACATCCATGCTCTACTTTTTTTTATGATATTCAACCAATCTAGTTACATAAAATGTAGGATATTATTTAATTATTTATAAAACAAGCGTATTTTAATGGTTTGATTTTACTAGAGTTATTGATATAGAAATAGTGGTTTGTTTTAGTATGTCATTCCTAGTGTCAATACTTTTTAATGAAACCCATTGGAACCAAATACCTAGTGTTCTAGTAATAGGTAAATTGTGGCGTCAAGTTCAGATGGGTGGTTTTAGATGGATATCTATAGTAACCATAGATTTTTACATATATCATTACATGGTTTTATGAAAACTAAATAATCATATTACATGCCAATGATTGTAAGGTCTAGTGTCTTGGATGACAAGGTACATAAAAATTAAAATATGGGACTCAATATAACATTTAATTATTTAGACTTATTAATGATCTCATAACATCCATTTAACTAATGAATCATTATAGGATAACCATAGGATAACATGAACAAAGGGATTATCTAATATTTGAGTAATGGTATAAATAAAATAATAATGCTTTAGCACATAAATTATAATGCACGACATAATTCTAAATTCACTCACATATCCCATTGGCTTGATGTTGCAGAGGAATGCTACATAGCCTTAAAAGATTTTCTGAGGGTTCCAAAGGCTGGAAATAAATGCTGAGAGATTCAAGAATACATTAGAAACGGTTTTTCCTTTTTTAACTGAACAACTGATAAACATAGACACTAATAACAAAACTAAATGATGCATGCTGAAATAGAAACCCAAACTATAAATTTCAAAAATACAACTATGTTGTTCCGTAACAATTTGCAAATACTAATGCATCCAAACCAAAAAACAGAGTATCGTGCGGAAGAATACACAACAAGACCCAAAATAATTAGGACACCATCCATTTCTCCAGACCATGTTCCATGCTCCATGAATAACAACATCAACAAATCATCATTTGGAACTTCTAGCAAAATGTGATGTCTTACCCTTACCTATGTCTTAGAAGACAACATCTGAAAAAGAACCAAAGTTCCAAAGTAGTTGTGTGGGTACAAATACATAGTAGGTTTTAAAAAAATTAATTCCCTAAACATGCCACATAGATAAAATATTAGTACGTTTATATGAAATAGTTTATAAATAACATTAAATATTATAATAACTTACAACAATACAGATTGTCTTTTACCAAGACATTGACACCCAAATTCCCGCAACAGATATTCACATTTAACTTCAGACAAAAAATAATTTAAACAAAGATAAAAGTTATAACCATGTTCATTTGAGAGATAATCCACCTAAATTTTGGTTTCCAATTAAATTGGCAGACATGAAACCCCATAAAAAATTTTGTGAATGTGCCATAGAAAAGTCTCATAATCTTCTTCCCTATAATATAAATCCCTAAAATAACCACATTAGGATAAAAAAACCCTACATCAACAAATAATTGATGTAGATCTAGAGAAACAAGATAGAGGGAAGATTAGATATAGAGAAAACCGAAGAGAAACCATGGGAAGAGACTTACCCAGGAGAAACCACATTCAAACCCCCCTTGAATACCCTTAGAATCACATCCAAAATTAGTTGGAGAGAACCTAAAACCATTGAGAACCAAAAAAACTGAGTCAGGATCGAGTGGGATGATTTTTGAAGTGAAATATGTTGATCTTGAGTGAACCCAGATTTAAAAATCTCCACTATAAGTGGTTGCACAGTTGTCCTGCACAGTTTGGCCAACCGTGCACTAGTTGTGTGCACACCACTGCCTCAAGTGAAGGGGTCCAACATGGGTGTCTCTCACAGTTCTAAAAATCACACACATGCCATGCAAATCCCACTATCTCACCCTACACCGTTACCTGGAGAACCTACATGGTTTTCCCTAACCTTTCTCTAACCATGTGCCGAATGAAAAGCCTCCAAACTTATTTAAAACCATTCCAAAATCTCCCATCATCTTCCCAAATCATCTCAAGTATTATAATACATAAAAATAAATACAAATATGATACATACCTCAATCAATGGGTGATAAATTCTCCCCACCATTGGACTTTCCACCCTAAGAATGTTGAGAACTATCATGTGGTCGAAATTGCTTGGGCCATTACTTGGCTGTATCTTTCTCCTACTGTCAAGTAACCTTCTGAATCTAACCATGATAACACAATACTTGGACTCAACACATTATTTTACCCTAAAATACATTCCCTTTCCAATCCCTAATCTATACTGTCATGTGCCTAAAATATGAAAATGGTTCTAGCCCAACATGGTCTCAGTGAGTCACATGGTCATGATTGGTATGATACATTTTCAACTACGACACATAAAACTAATTGTGAACCACACTAATCTGTGGTGGAAAAGAAAACTGATAATCCAACTCTATAATCTTCTCTTGTATTTAAAATGTCCCAATATACATTCGAGATAATTTACCTTACCTTTCCATATGACGATGTCCAGACCTAGGAGAGACTCACAGATACACATGATCACCCTCCTCGAATGACAACAGTCATCAGCGATGGTCCGCATACAATTTCTGATTACTGTGAGTCATATCCATCATTTTTCTAATCGAATTGATCTTATAAATAGTCTCTTGGACAATAATATGTCCAAGAATCAATGCCTCACATGTTTCCACCAAACATATTGGAGAACAACACGACACCCATACAATGCCTCAAAAAGAGCCATATGTATTGAAGCGTGATAACTGTTATTATTGGTGTAATCCACAAAAAGAATGTGATCCTCCCATAAACCACCAAAATACATCACAAAATCCCTTAGAATATCATCCATATTTTGTATTGCCATCTCAGATTGGCCATCCGTATGAGGATTATATGTCCTTATCATCGTCAAACTGCATCCTAAGGGCTTGCTGCCTGGATTTCAAAAAACGAGATATGAACCTCATATCACTATTTGATACAATCGAAACTAGAACACCATAACTCTTTACCACATCCCTGATATAGATTATGGATAGATATTTCACCATATGAGATTCGAAAATCGGGATGATATGGTCCGTCTCTATGAGCCGATCCACAATCACCCCTACAACATCGTGTTTTTAGACCTTTATCGGGATACCTATCATGATATCCATTTCTATTTGTTCCAACTTACACACTAGGATAAGTAATGACTTAAACAGACCTACTATTCGCTGATGCTCTGTATTGACCTGGTGACAAGTCAATCTTCTCGAAACAATCTATTCCAATTTTCTTTACATTCCAGCCCACCAAAAATTCACTTTTAACTCCTCATACAAAATTTGAATTCTAGGATGAACAACCTACCTATAATGATGATAATCCCTCAGAAGTTCATCCTTAAAATCCACTAGAACCACAATATAATTAAAAAAAACATTTCTGAATTCCGATTCAGATCCTTGCTATTAATGTTCTCCCCACCATTGAGTATCGACCTCGTCGCCATACATTTGGAATCAAATGTGTGTTCCTCTTTAACAAAACCATCCAAGTCGTGAAAAAATGAATCCTAAATTAAGAACACTCTTAAACATTAATACTCACATCCAAACCACATGTTAGTTGTGGCTAACATCAACTACCACTTATCCAGTGCATGATTCACAACCTAAGCATATTGTTTTCTACATAATGGATCTGCCACCAAATTTACCATACCCGGTGTATACATTAAGTGGAAATCAAAAATCAAGAAATATTCATTCCATCTCTTTTTTTCCTCAAGTCCAAATATCTATGTGAGAAAATATTATTCATGCTCTTTTGATCGGTAAACACTGTGAATTTCTCGCCTAAGAGATAATGGTGTCCCATTTTTTAAGAATGTACCACGACCTCCAACTCCAAATAACTTTTCGGGTTGTTCTTCTCGGGAAACCTCAACTGTTGTGTGTCATATTAAACAACATGATCCCCTTTCATGTGAACACACCCCATCCCTGATCACAATGCATCAAAATACACCATGTACCCTTTCCCTAGATCAGTAAAAACCATGATTAGTGGTGAGGTAAAGTGACCCTTAAACAATTCAAAGCTTTTATAACATAGCTCTTCCCATTAAAATGAGGTATTCATCCATGCCGAAGCTGTCAATGGTGAATCCAATCATGAGAAATCACGAATAAATCATCGATAATAGCTAGATAGACCAATAAAGATCCATATTTAGAGACCTTTCTTTGGATGTTTCAAGAAGAAAACATCCTCTATCCTTTACGAATCATCTAAAACACCATTCTTGGAAATAACATGGATATGTTAACAGACCTATTATATCCAAAAGTCACACTTTGAAAATTTTAATACAACCAATGATCACTCAAGATCCCCAAAACTATCGCCTAGTGATGCTCATGATCTAGCCATGTAATCGAATACACTAATATATCATCAACAAAAACCACCACAAAAGAATCTAGATATCTCTAAAATATATGATTCATCAATTCCATGAATATTATTGGTTCATTTGATAGTCCTAAGGGCTTAACCACATACTCATAAGGGCCATATCTACATTTGAGAGATGTTTTGGGAATATAATCTTTCCTCACCCTCAATTGATGATATCCTAATCACAATTCAATATTAGAGAACCATTGAGATCTCTTAAATTATTCAGAAAAATCATCATTGTGTGGAAATGGATATCAGTTCTTTATTGTATCCTGGTTAAGTATATGATAATAGAAATAAGGTTACAGAGTTCCATCATCATTTTTATCGAACAAAACATGTTTTTCCCATGGGGACATGCTAGGATAGATGAACCCTTTGTTTTTAACCCTTACAAAAGAACAATTAATTTACCCATTTCTTATGGTTTCGTAAGGTATGACTAAAGTGAGATTGGACTAATCCCTAGAAAGAGATCAATCCTAAACTCCACTTCTCTCATGGGAGGATACCCTATGAATTTTTTTGGGAAATAAATATATTAACGGATTCACAATCTCTGTAAAAAAACCCTTTTCCAAATTGCTTACACTAATACCAATGACAACACCACTAACTAATACAAGATCGTTCACACAGCTAGTGCCAATAAGTTCTTTGCATCCATCTTTTCATTCTTCTTCCATGTCAATATATTTTCTATTACATCCACTATCATTAAACTAACAATTCAATCATATAAATCAATTTGGGAATTAAATGTCACCAACCAATCCATTCCGATGATTTTATCCTAAGCATCAATATCGATAACTAGAAAATACCACATAAATACAATGCCCTTAACAAATAAACAACACACTCTACATAAAAAGCCTCGACATTCTCTTTGACCAAGAGGAGTTTGTAGTTTCAAAACAAAAGGAATATTTTCAAGTTTTAAACCCAACTAACTAATGGAAAAGATAACAATAAAAGAATGTGAACCACCTACATAAAACCAATCTTTCATTAACATGGAATTTAAAAGAACCATACCTTGCATTGTGGATGGTCATGACTGATCATCCAAAACAACCAGTTCAACTTCACAAAACTAAATTCATACCATGATCTTCTCATTATTACCCTAATGAGGCATAGTGGTATTTCTAGAATCACAAGCACCCACTTTTCTTTGCTGACGTGGGTTATGTAACTTCCCCAGTCCAGTCGAGGCATAAGACTCCTGCGACACCTGTGGTGTGCCAAGGACACCTCACGTCAGAGAATTCCAACTATAATGTTGATGGTTCCCCATATACTTACAATTATGAAATTCTTGATGTTTTTTCATATAATCCCTCTTGATTTGTCCACTAGAGACTCACTAAAAACATCATGGATTACTCTTATGCTTCTTTGGATGATTTTTCAAACCTGTCCTCTGGTTCTAAGTCATACTCCCACCCTTGAAATAAGTTTCCCCTTTCGCTTGAACCTAGAAATCGAGTTCCCACTACTCCCCATGTGTAGCAACATAATTACCCCACATATAACCCTAAAAATATCCCACTCATCCACCTCATCTCTATTCACCATTTCCATGTAATCATTTATACACAACACTACTATCTTGGAATATATTTTTTTCCTTATCTCAGCTTAAAAATTTTCAATCCTTCAACGATGTAGTACCTTCCACCTCAGGTGAAAACCACACTATGTTCAAAAACACTATAGAATATTCCATTTAACGGCTTGTTCTATTGATTCAAACTTAATAAATTTGTTGTACTCTAAATTATGAACGTATGAGGGTTGAATTTTTTGTTAAAAAATTAATCAAAACAATGCAATGCCAAACCTTGGTCCATCCCAACTTGGACTGCCAAATCCCACCAAAGAAGGGAAATATCTTCCAACATGTATATGGAAAACTTTACTTTCATCGGTACTAGTATTCCCATGAAGTCAAATAGCCTATTCATTCTTCTCAGCCACGATTCATCCCTTTCTGGCTACAAATCACACCTAAACATGGGAGGACTCTACATTTAAAACTGCATCGCATGGTCCAAAAGCTTTTGTACATTCCCTCTTTTCACACTTCCCATATATTTAATATCCCCCACTATAATCTGCAGTAGTTTTGGTTCACCTGGGACTCAAGTGCAACAACAATTTCTAAAACATCTTCTAGCTGGTCTCTACGATGTCTACATGGTGACATTTCTATCAATACAAAAACAACCCTAAGTCCCACTCATGTGACAAGAAATGGTAAAAACTTTTCATATTAAATTTCAAAAAAACCTTCAAAACCACGCTTCCCACAAGTTAAATTTTCCAATTTTTCAATATTCCAAAAAAATCCACCACGTTATGAAAATCAACCGTTTTTAAAAATACCACTAGTTTCCATGTTTCATGTCATTCTGTTTTGAACCCCAAATAATATTTTTCAAAATACATGCATTCATATCACCCCATAGATCATTACACTCGTATGGAATATGCATCCTAGTTGGAAGTCATTTCAACCGTGCGTGTCATGCTCATCTAATTCACTACTCTAAAGACAATGAGATTTCTATTTTCTATAAGTGTCTCCAAAAAACATAGGCACCCAATTCCCTAGTATCATGTAGTTCAGCATAAAATGGATATCAATGTCATTTTATACTATAAATTCCATTTTCTAACCACTCTAGTCTTTTCTATCATCCCGAAACAAGGAATATACCCAGAAAGAATGTGAACACTGTGACCAATAGTCAACGCCAAACGACCGAACAAATTCTACTACTTGAGAGCCAAGGGATAAATAAACTAATACCAATTATAACAACCCTCCCAATCCAATTGTCTTGATAGGGAGGAGGAATGTAACTTTTCCTTAGGCGACGTTACTAAGGCACTAAGGGCGGGAAATAAATGCAGAGGGCTTTTTGAATACTTGGGGAATGATTTTCCGTTTTCAATTGAAAAAACAACAAAACAACCCACTTATAACAAAAATACATGATCCATTAATACAAATAATCCCAAACAATACATTTCCAAAATACATCCATGTTGTTCCATAACAATTCATAAATGCCTATACAACCAAACAAAAAAACCCGTGTACTGAGAAGATGACTACCCAACAAGAGCCCAAAATAATGATGACACCATTCATAGCTCCACAACAAGATATATCCTACATGCACCACAACAATACCAAATCATCATGAAGAATAGCTAGAAAAATGAGATGTCTTACTCTTACCTGTGTGCCAAAAAAACATCTGCAAAAGCACCAAAGTGCCAAAGTAGGGGGTGACTACAAATACATAGTAAATTTTCCTCAATTGGAATCTCTACACACACCACTATGATAAAACCGTTAGAACATTTAAATAAAATAAGTTATATAAAACATTAAATAGTGAAACAACTTACAACAATCCATAGTCCTCTTTACCAAGCCATTTATACCCAAATGCCTGCAACACATATGAAATGAAAAAACAATTCCACAAAGCATTTACAACCTCACCTTATCACAACCATTTACATCATGAATAACATTACACAAACAGTCATACAATGGTGACTCACACACCAAAACTGGTAAACATCCAAGGTGGAACTTTCATCCAATCTCGTTATCCATTCCCCATATAGTTGTAATTATCTCCCACTTATCCTATGACGGTGGAACTTCTATCCACTATCCATCCTATTTTTATTGTGGTACTCCTCGCCCACTTCATACACATAATTCATAATACTTATTCAACAATAAATATATCACATCGAGGTCACCACATTTTTCCTATGATTTATCTACCCCCAAACAAAACTTTAATCACATCAATAATTCCAACATAACACAAATCACTTCAATAAAGCATCCGTTTATTAAAATCACCATTTAACCATTTTCCAAACCCAACGAAATTTCCATAAAAAACCTTTTTATTGTTTTTTTCATAAAATATTTTCATAATCCAACCCAAGAAACTAGTTTTAAATTCTAATTTTTAAAATAACACATCAAAACCCCTCTTTCCAAGTATCCCATTTCACCCTAAAATCATCAAATATTCACTCAGTGGGTTTCCACTATGATTTTCACAACATATAAAAAATTAATTTCAAGATAGAAAAATAAATTGAAACCAAAACTACAAGTTCTAAAACAGTGGATTGAAGAGTGAAGCCACATACATTAAGGGTTTATGATAAATCGACCCACAAGAAACCCCACAATAAATCTGTTGAATGCTACATTGAAACTACTCAAGATCCTCTTCCTAATAATTATAAATCCATAAAATAATCACTTTTGGCTACAACATCCCTATATCTACACACAATTTATATAAATCTAAAAAACTGAGAGGGAGGGAAGAGTAGATCATGATAAAACCAAAGAGAAACCAAGAGAGGATACATACTTAAGAGAAACCACCTTCAATCCACCATGAAACCACTTATAATCACTTCCATAATGCGTGTGAGATCCCATTAATCCCTTGAGAACCAAAACTCACGAGTGAGGCTAAAGTGGGAGGTAGTTTGGTGTGAAATAGGTTAAGCCGGTGTCACGACCCTTCCTAGGGGCCCGTGCCGTGACTACCCCAAGCACGCTTACCATAGGCCAGGGGCTGGAGACTAGCACCAAAGGCATAAATCCTGATAAAAGTGATGGAATTTCCTTTATATAAGAAAACAAACCCTATAGAGTACACAAGCTGAAGTAAACACTATGTAAACTGAGTACAAAAGTATGTGATGGAAAGTAAATGGGCCAGTATACAAACCCAACTGAAAGTATAGTACAACTGAAAGGAATGTACAACAACTGAAAAGTAATTAGCAACCACCACGTCGTCCTCTGGAACTCCCACCTGAAGGGTGAGTAAAGAAAGTCTTGTCGAGTCCTCGAGTCTGGTCGTCCTCTGTGTGTACATCCCACCAGATAGACCACCTCCAGGTACCATCCTGCTCCTCAAGCCTCAACCACGATCAGAGCTGTCCATTGTCTACAACCAACACAACATAGTGCGGGTGTAGCCCGTGCAGGGGTGAGTATATGATAATCAGTTGGGACCCTGAGACTCCTGATGGTCTTCCAAAATCCAGATTGGATGAACCACAAAGGAAAACTATATACATGAAGTATCAACCAACTCTACTTAGGTATATGCCCATACATATACCTTATTCAACAATTTAATACAGCTCCCACTCTCGAGACCAAGTACAACCCATTCCATATAGGAAAGCTCGAACCAGTCCACACATGAAATCACAAGTCAGTCCACACACGAAAGCACAATCCAATCCACACCGGAAAATAAGTCAATCATATCAATGATAATGATTGAAAATCAAGGCTCAGCTCACACAGGTATACTACATCTGAAGAGAGGTGGAGATTATTAGATGTAGCCTCTAAATCATCTCATCTGTTGATCCCACGTAGGACCCTAGTACATAAGTCATCACTGCCGAACCCACAAGGAATCCAAGTATTGTAGTCCTCGCTGCCAAACCCACTGAGGATCCAAGTACAATAGTCATTGTTGCGGAACCCACAGAGGATCCAAGTACAGTCGACAACGCTGCAGAACCCACAAAGGATCCTAGTACAGAATTCATCGTTGTCGAACCCATGGAGGATCCCAACACGGTAGACGTAGTCTTCGAACCCACGGAGGATCCCAGTACGATAGACGTCGTCGTCGAAGTTGCAGCCAGGTGTAGGGTTCCTGCACACATCACGCTCAATTCCGGGAGGGTCTGCTCCACGATCCAAGGGGTCGGTACATCAGCTATCACGAAGTCCAGAGTTGATGTATCACAAAGTTCCATCTCGTCAGTAGGAACTCAACGCAACAGACAGCGCGTCAATTGGACGCCCGATCGGAATGTTATTGACCTTTTCGTCCTAGGGGCCCGGTTTGTTTTTAAGATAAACCAAACCAACCGTACTCCAGCTGCATCCAAACCTCGAGCAGAGTAAGAAAAAAGAACCATCTCACAAAGAGGAATCCAACAAAGTCGACGGTAAGTCAATCAGACTACAGGAGTTCATGTTATAAGCATTTACGCTCCGCGGGACCGGTTGGTTTCATGTTCGAACCAACCCGGCCATACCCAATGTTCTATAAAACCTTGAGTGTAATATAAAAAAACGACCAACTCGATCCATGGATTTCTACGCAACTGACGATGTTTCAATCGGAGGTAGGTAGCCCATGTTATGGGTGTTTGAACGGATCTGTACGAAAAATAGGGGGTTCGAGCCCTGTCCGACCCGGCCTGATACCGCCTGGGTCGGCCCGAACCGGGTCGACCAAAACCAGGTCCAAGCCTGGCCCATTTGGGATCGGCCCGACCTAGCTGGTGTGGCCCGGCCTAGCCGGCGCGGCCCGGCCCTGCCGGTGCGGCCTGACCTGTCACGGGGGTTCGGCCCAGAGCTGGCCGCCCGGCCCGACACGGGCGGTCTAGCCCGGCGTGGGCGGTCCGGCCTGGCGCGGGCTGTCTTGCCAAGCGCGGATGGTCCGGCCCAGTATGGGCGGCTGACCCAGCGCGAGCGGACGCAAAAGGGGGGGGGGCATCGCCCCCCTGATTTTTGAAATGGTGGACCCATGCGGGGTCTGCCATAGCTGACCACCAGGGGTTTTAAACCCCCGGTCTTCTTGGTAATGGCCGACAGTTTTGGTCGGACAGTGAGCTTCCGTGGGAGCCCCATGGGTCCTGACTCTTGATGCTCCTGCAGCCAGCGGAGTTCGTCCTCCCCCATGCTGAACCGCCACGCCCAAGGGCCATAGATCTTGCCCATTCAGGGCAGCGTGACGGCATCGCACCCCGCCGCTGTGGCCCGTCTTGACCGAGGCTTCCTTTGGTTTCACCGGCGCGGCACGTCGGCACCATGCTCCTTCACCGTGGCCTGCTCTGGCGGCGGTTCTCTCGTTTCCGCGCGGTGCAACCGCACTCTGTCGCCTCCATTCCAAACCACAACGGTGATCAATCAAGAAACATGGGATGAGGTTCGGCCGTGTTCTTGTGGTCTGACCTCCTCCCGATAAATTGATAACAGGCGGCCACAAATTAACGAAGAACGTCAAAATAATCTCGAATGTAAAATCGACCCCTTCCTCAACAACGAGTTGACGAACGATGAGCATTGCGAAAAACAGCATCACGGGGTGAGGCACAATATACGTCGACGGAGGATGTCCGATTAGGAAGCGGTGTCTCCCTTTCTTTGATGTAGAGATAAGATGGGACGATGTGACATTGTTCTTCGCGTTCTTCAACGAGGAAGATGAAGTTCTCCAAGACATAGAGCTCTCCCTCTCTCAATTCTCCACACACAACAAAACAACCCAAAATAAAATAAGGCTTTCCTTATTTAATTTACTCATTCCAACTTTTTAAAAAAAATCAAAAGTTGAATTCACTTAATTAATTTAACTTGTGTTGTCAAAATTAATGGAGTGTTATGTTGTAAACATTAAAGACAAGGGAGGTTTTAAAAGGAGTTTAAGGGGGTTATGGGGAATGTGTAAAGGTGGGGGTTCGTGTAGGCCCCACCTCACTAATATCCTAACTAGAGGAGTTAGGATTAAGTGGGTCCCACACCAACTCCGACACATTGGAGTTAAAACACTTAGAAGAGAGAAATAATGTTGTGACATAACTTTATTTCACTTAACACTTAAACCATTTTTTTTACAACTCCTCTCGAGAAAACGCAACTCCAATAATGGTCTTCTTAAGAAAATACTGGCGCTGCGGTTTCATCGGTGCCCTCAGATTTCAATTCCGAGAACCAGTTCAAAAGTTTGAAAAACCAGCTCATTTGTTCACTGAACATACCCGAGCTAAATTTCAGAAATTGATTCCTAGCACACCAGGATTCAGAATCAGGCACCATTAGAAACTGCGTACTCATAAAATCCCAAAGAATTTATGAAAAAATATTCCTTGTAATTTATTGGTCTTTACATTACACCCACCTCAGGTATTGACGTCCCTATAAATATACATCACAATCTAAGGAACAAATTAGGGTACTGTGAACGCATCTGAGCTTCCCGCTCCCAAGTGCTCTATTGGAGGTTCTCGCGCTGCCACCTGATGCACACTAGAGGAATCGACCATCCACGTAGGACCCTCTCCTGTTGATCCTTGATCTCCACTGGAACCTCCATTAAAGTATCCCTTCATCGATTTCCAGCTCCCCATGTTCAATGATATGCGTCGGGTCATGCACGTATCTCCTCAGCTGACATACGTGGAATAAATCATGCACCAGGTGTAACTAAGGTGGTAGGGCCAGGCGATAAGCCACATTGCCTATCCTGCTGAGAACCTGGAATGGTCCGATGAAGAATGGAAATAACATGCCGCCCCATCCAAATCTCTGTAATACACATCGAGATGAGACCCATAAGAAAACGTGGTCTCCATCCTCAACCTCTAGTGGTCTCTACCTTCTATTAGCATCAGACTTCTGTCTGCTCTGAGCAGTTCTCCTCTGCTCCTGAATAATATGAACCTTCTCCGTCATGTCCTGGACTATCTCTAGTCATACACATACTCACTCCAACACTATCCAAAAATTATAACTAAAAACATGACCATCTATTGTCTCGCCACTCCTAACAGCTGAATGCCGGATCTTCTACTAAGAGCATCCTCTTCAATGTTCCCCTTCCCAAGAGTATAAACTCTCTCGATGTCATAGTCCAGGAGGAACTCAATCCATCGCTGCTATCTCATGTTCATGTCCTTTTGAGAAAATATACACTTGAGACTATTGAGTTGGTGAGAACCGTAGACCGTTCGCTCGATGAACAATGGGTGAGACAACCCATATGTAAGAACTGAAATCCACCCTTCTTCGTCTACAATCTATAAGGGCTACTGAGATTCCTCTTCTTCCAAAAGTGAAATCTGGTCTCATCCCCTGGATGAACCACATCCTTTGCATAATACCGTCAACCCTGACATGAATGTTACTATTTCATGCCATGGTCAACGTCGTAAGGCCTCAACACTACTACCAAGAGAATCAACCATTACTCTCGCCTCCAAGGGTCGAGTCACACTTTCGGTATCATTGTGTGGTCACTAGGTCTCCTCCAGTAAGAATATCAAATGTGAGGATCAAGTCAACAGTTTTAAATCAGAACATCTTAGTATCAACCATACAAGTGGATAGGAAGGTAAATGTCACAAAGAACAAGTGTCTTCTATTACTATAGCTCATGTACAAGACACAAATCGTCCAAAAAACAACGACATCAACAAAGCTCGAAGAAACACGAACAAAACTCTCCATTCCGGGAGATAGTCCAACTCCTGCCCGTCTACTCCCGGCCGACCACTATGGTCGAACCTCTTCCTGGGAGGTCCCTATACCGCATGCAGCTTATCTCCAGGCTGGGTCAGGTAGTATCGAGTCATGTGAACCTGCCCTCCGCATGCATAGCACTGCCTACTCCTCGTATGGATGGCTCTGTGTCGTGTGCCCCGCACATCCAAACCTGTATCTTCAAGTCACCCACCCGATAGCCTAATACACTTGTACCACTGCGTCTTCTGTCTACTGTTGGCTACAGAAGACTCCGTTACGTGACGTCATGCGGAAGGCCTCACTGCTGGTGACTGGTCAGCGAGAAAACTCTCCACTAGAAGGGCCTTATCTAGCACCCCCACCTACATTGAGATGTTGAGGGAGATCATCGAATTCCTGATCTCATGCCTCAGTCTCTGCTCGAAGATATGGTCATGGAAGAATAGGTATTGTACCATATCTGTGGAGTAGCGCGAGAGGTTGGTAAATCTCGCTGAGTACTGCCCTACTGTCATGCTACCCTACCGTAGCTGTAGTGACTACTAAATGCTCACCGCACAGAGGGTGGCTAGAACTAACTCCGAGTGGAAGAGGCTCTCGAAGTCCATCCAAAGTAGAGATTCCTCTTCATGAACCTGGAGCATCCGACCTCACCATATACCTGCTTTTGCGTACAGGAGACTCGTCGCAAGGATCACCATGAGGTCAGCTGGTGTCCCTACTAATCTGAAGACTCGGACGATAGCCTACAGCCAATCCTCGGCTGCCTGAGGGTCCGTCTCCCCACAGAACCAGGGCAGTCTTTAACGCTGAAACTCATGTAGTGCACTCAGGCGACGTGGAATCTCAACTACTAGGGCTGGTGGCCTCGCTGGCTCGGTGGGTAGAGGTACTGCCGGTGCCTCCACTGTAATGGGGCCCTGCACCGAGGCCTCGTCGCTCGGTGGGATGCAATATCGCACGTAACTAGGAACCCTACCTGGCTTCCATCATGGGGCCATCATGAAAAGAAACAGGTGCACCATAGTTAATATAGTATACCTGGTGAGCTGAGACAAAGTAATAACAAAGAAAACTTTTGAAACACACACGCAATCAATGTTTTCATGCATTAAGTCGAAATCATAAGTCAGGGTCCTGGTGTTGGGATACATCGGCCACCGCACCAACACTAGACTCCCTGGACTGATAAACACAATCAATACCCTTAAAACTATTTCTTCACATCGAAGAAATTATCTGAGTCCTTATTTATGCAGTATAACCAACTCCTATGATACCAATTTTTCATGACCAATCCTCGGGGCCCATGCTATGACTACCCCAAGCCCACCTCCCTTAGGCCAGGGGCTGACGACTAGCACCAAAGGAGTATATCCTGATAAAAGGGAAGGAATTTCATTTATATAAGAAAACAAACACCACAGAGTACACAAGCCAAAGTAAACACTAGGTAAACTGAGTAAAAAAGTAAGTGCTGGAAAGTAAATGGGCCAATATACAAACCCAACTGAAAGTATAGTACAACTGAAAGGAAAGTACAATAAGTGGAATGTAAGCAGAAACCACCATGTCGTCCTCTGGAACTCCCACCTAACAGGTGATTACAGACAGTCTTGTTTACTCCTCATGTCCGGCCGTCCTCTCCGTGTACGTCCCACCTGATAGACCACCTCTGGGTACCATCCTACTTCTCAAGCCTCAATCATGATCAGCATTGTCCGTCGTCTGCAACCATCACAATGTACTGCGGGTGTAGCCCGAGCAGTGCTGAGTATACGATACTCATTTGGGACCCCGAGACTCCCGAAAGTCTCCCAGAATCCACAAAGGATAAACCACAAAGGAAAAATATAATCATGAAGTATCAGCCAACTCTACTTAGTTATATTCCCATACATATACCAAAGTAAACAATTACAAACGGATCCAACTATTGAGCCCAAGTACAACCCAATCCACACAGGAACGCTCGACCCAGTCCACACAGGAAAGCACAAGCCAGTCCACACAGAAAAGCACAATCCAATCCACACAAGAAAATAAGTCAATCATATCAATGATAATGATTAAAAATCATGACTCAACTGACATAGGTACACTACTTCTGATGTGAGGTGGAGATGATTAGATGTATCCTATGAATCATCTCCTATGATGATCCCAAGTAAGATCCTAGTACAGAAGTCGTCACTGCCGAACCCACGTAAGATCCAAGTATAGTAGTCATCACTGCCAAACCAACAGAGGATCCAAGTACAGTAGTCATCGCTGCCAAACCCACAGAGGATCCAAGTATAGTCGAAAATGCTGCTGAACCAACAGATGATCCTAGAACAGAAGTAATCATCGTCGAACCCACGGAGGATCCCAGCATGGTAGACGTCGTCATCGAACCCACGTAGGATTCCAGTACGGTAGACGTCGACATCGAAGTCACAGCCAGCTCTATGGTTCCCGCACACAACACGCTCGATTTCGGGAGGGTCCGCTCCATGAGCCAAGGGGTCAGTACATCAACAGTCACAAATCCCAGAGTTGATGTATCACAATGTTCCGTCTCATCAGTAGGAACTCAACACAACAGATGATGCGTCAATCAGACACCCAGTCTGAGTGTTATTGTATTTTTCGTCCTAGGGGCCCGATTGGTTTTTAATCTAAAGCCACCCCGACCGTACTCTAGCTACATCCAAGATGAGTAATCCAAAAGAACCGTCTTACTAAGAGGAATCCAACAAAGTCGACGACACGTCAATCAGACCTCTAGAGCTCAAGTTATAAGCGTTTCCACTCCGCGGGCCCGGTTGGTTTCGTGTTCGAACCAACCCAGCCATACCCAATGTTCTCCAGAACCTTGACTGTAATATACTTAAATGACCATATCAATCCAAGGATCTCTACGCAACTTATGGTGCGTCAATCGGAGGTCTGTAGCCCATGTTATGGGCATTTGAACAGATCTGTCAGAAAATTAGGGGGTTCGGGCCCGGTCCGACCCAGCCTGATACCGCCTGGGTCGGCCCGAACCAGGTCGACCCAACCCGGGTCCAAGTCCGGACCATTTGGGCGTGGCCCGACTCGGAAGGGGAATCCTGGCCCAGCCGGCGCGGCCCGGTTCGTCGCGGGGCTCCGGCCGGGCACGGGAGGCCCGGCCCGCCGCGGGTGGTCCGGCCTGGCACGGGTGGTCAGGCCCGGCGCGGGCGGTCTAACCCAACATGGGTGGCTGAACCATCGCGGGCGGACGCGGAAGGGGGGGGGGGGGCTGATTTTCGAAACGGCGGACACTTGTGGGGTCCGCCCTAGCTGACCGCCAGGGATTTCAAACCCCCGGTCTTCTTGGTAACGGCCGACCATTTTGGCCTACCGGTGAGCTGCCACAGGACCCCCACGGGTCCCGCCTACTGATGCGCCGGTGGCCGGCGGAGTCCTGCCGCCCCCTTAACGAACCAACATGGCCCAGGGCCATGGCTCTTGCCCGTCAGGTGTGGCGCGAGAGCACCGCGCCCCTCTGCTGCCATCCATCCAGCCGTGGCTTCGTTTAGTTTCATCGGCGCGGCACGACGGCACAATGCTCCTTCACCGCGGCCCACTCCGGCTGTGGTTCTCTTGTTCCCTTGCAGTGCAACGGCACCGCGTCGCCTTCTTTTCAAACCAAAACAGTGATCAAACAACAAATAGGGGAGGAGGTTCGGCCGTGTTCATGCGGTGTGACCTCCTACCATTATATTGATAACATGAGGCCAAAAATCAATGAAGAACATCAAATAAATATCTAATGGAAAATCAATCCCTACCTCAAAAATGAGTTGAGAAACGATGAGCGTCGCGGAAAATGACGTCGCGGGGTGAGGCACAGTATACGTCGACGGAGGATGTCCGAGGAGGAAGTAGCGTCTCCCTTTCTTTGACGCTTAGAGAAGATAGAACGGCGTGACGACGTTCTTCACGTTCTTCAATGAGGAAGATGAATTTCTCCATGTCTTAGAGGTATCCCTCTCTCAATTCTCCACACACAACAAAACAACCCAAAATAAAATAAGGCTTTCCTTATTTTATTTACGCATGCCAACTTTTTTAAAAAATTTAAAGTTGAATTAAGTTAATTAATTTAACTTGTTTTGTCAAATTTAATTGAGTGTTAAGTTTGAATCATTAAAGACAAGGGAGGTTTTAAAAGGTGATTAAGTGGGTTACGGGGAATGTGGAAAGGTGGGGGATCGTATGGGACCCACCTCACTAATATTCTAACAAGAGGAGTTAGGATTAAGTGGGTCCCAACCCAACTCCCACACATGGGAGTTAAACCACATAGAAGAGAGAAATAAAGTTGTGACACAACTTTATTTCACATAACACTTAAACCATTTTTTAACAACACCTCCCGAGAAAACGAAACTCCAATAAAGGCCATCATAAGCAAATTCTAGTGCTGTGGTTTCATCGGTGCCCTCAAATTTCAATTCCGAGCACCAGTTCAATAGTTAGAAAAAACCCACTCGTTCGTTCACTGAACGTACCCGAGCTAGTCGTAGGAAATTGATTCTGGTCACACCAGGCCTCGAAATTAAGTGTCGTCAGAAACTGCGTACTCGTAAAATCCCAAAAAAATTTGGAAAAAATTTTCATTGTAATTTACAGGACTTTACATTACTCCCACCTCAGGGATTTACATCCCCGTAAAGATACATCAAAAACTAGGGAAACAAATGAGGGTACTGTGCACGCATCTGAGCTTCCCGCTCCCAAGTGCTCTCCTAGAGGTTCCCGTGCATCCACCTGATGCGCACTAGAATAATCGATCGTCCACATAGGACCCACTCCTGCCAATCCTCAATCTCCACTAGAACCTCCATAATAGTTTCCCCGTCATCGATGTCCAGCTCCCCATGGTCGATGATATGCGTTGGGTCATGCATGTATCTACTCAGCTGAGATACGTGAAAGACGTCGTGCACCCGGTGCAACTACAGTGGTAGGCCCAGACGATAAGACACCATGCCTCTCCTGTTGAGAACCTGGAATGGTTCGATGAAGAGCGGAGATAACTTTCCTCCCTGTCCAAATCTCTGTAATCCACGTTGAGGTGACACCCGTAAGAAAAAATGGTCGGCATCCTCAAACTCTAGTGGTCTCTACCTCCTGTCAGCATAGGACTTCTGTCTTCTCTGAGCAGTTCTTCTCCGCTCCTGAATAATATGGACCTTCTCCGTCATGGCCTGGACCATTTTTGGTCCTACACGTACTCACTCCAACACTATCCACAATGTATAACTGAAAACACGGCCAGCTGTTGTCTCGCCACTCCTAACAGTTGAATGCCTGATCTCCTACTAAGAGCATCTGCTACAACGTTCCCCTTCCCAGAAGTATAAAATGTCTCGTTGTCATAGTCTTGGAGGAACTCAAGCCATCGCCTCTATCTCAGGTTCATTTCCTTCTGAGAAAAGATACACCTGATACTATTGAGTTGGTGATAACTGTAAACTGTTCGCTCGACGAACAATGGGTGAGACTATCCATATGTATGAACTAAACTCCACCCTTCTTCATATATGATCTACAAGAGCTGCTGAGATTCCTCATCTACCAAAAATATAATCCCGGTCTCATCCCCTGGATGAAACGCGTCCTTTTCCTAATACAGTCAATCCTGACATGAATGGTACAATTTCATGCCATGGACAACGTCCTAATGCCTTAACGCTACTACCAAGAGATTAAACCGTTAATCTCACCTCCAAGCGTCGAGTCTCACTGTCGACAGTATTGTGTGGTCACTAGGGATGCTCCAGTAGAAATCTCTAAAGTTTGGATCAAGTCAACAGTTTTAAACCCGAACCTCTTAGTATCAAACATAAAAGTGGACAGGAAGGTAAACGTCAAAAAGAACATGTGTATTTTATTAATGAAGCTCAAGTACAAGACAAAAAGCATCCAAAAAACAACGAAATTAACAAAGATAGAAGCAACATGTACAAAAGTATCCATTCCTGGAGCTAGTCCCTCTCCTACCCTTCTGCTCATGGTGGACCACCACGGTCGAACCTCTGCCTGGGAGGTCCCCCTACCACCTGTTGCTCGTCTGTAGGGCAATTCGGGCAGTCTCAAGTCATGTGACCCTACTCGCCGCATGAATAGAACTACTGTCTCCTCGTATGGATGGATTTATGTCATGTTCCCCGCACAACAAAACATGTATCCTGAAGTCGCCCACCCAACGGACTGGTCCTCTTAGACCCCTACGTCTGCTGTCTACTGTCGGCTGCAGAAGACTCTTCTACGTGACGTCCTATGGAAGGCCTCACTCCTGGTGACTGCTCAGCGAGAAAACTCTCCACTAGATGGGATCTCTCGAGCACCCCCTCCTGCAACGAGATGTTGAGGGAGATAATCGAAGTCCTGATCTCATGCCTCATTCCATACTCGAAGGTCCGGGCCCTAAAGAACGGGTCTCGTACCATATCTGTGGAGTAGCATGAGAAGTTGGTAAATCTCACCGAGTACTGGGCTACTGTCATGCTACCCTGCCGCAACTGTAGTAACTTCTGAATGCACACTACATGGAGGGTGGATAGGATGAACTCCGAGCAGAATAGGCTCTCAAAGTCCATCCAAAGTAGAGATTTCTCATCATGAACCTGGAGCATCAGGCTCCACCATCTACCTGCTGCTGCATGCAGGAGACTCATCGTAAGGATCACCATGAGGTCAGATGGTGTCCCAACTAATATGAGGACTCGGACGATAGACTCCAGCCAATCCTCGGCTGCCTGATGGTCCGTCTCCATGTGGAACCTCGGCGGTCTCTGACTCTGAAACTCGTGCAGTGCACTCAGGTGATGTGCACTCTCAACTGCTGGGGCTGGTGGCATCAGTGGCATGGCGGGTAGAGGTACCACTGGTGCCTCCGCTGTAATAGGGCCATGCACTGAGGCCTCGTCGCTCGGTGGGCTGCCATCTCACACATAACTGAGAACCCTAGATGGCTACCATCATGGGGCCATCTTAAAAATAAATCGGTGCGCCACGGTTAATACCATATACCTGGTGATCTCACAAAAAGTAATCATAAAGAAAACTTTTGAAACACACAAGCAATCAATGTTTTCATGCACTGAGTCGAAATCAGAAGTCCGGGTCCTGGTGTTTGGATACGTCAGTCGGTGTAACAACACTGAACTCCCTGGACTGATAACCACACTCAATAACCTTAACACTATTGCTTCATAGAGAAGAAATTATCAGAGTGCTGAGTTCTACAGTAGAACCAACTCCTCTGATACCAATTTGTCACGACCTGTCCTCAGGGCACGTGCCGTGACTACCCCAAGCACGCCTCCCATAGGCCAGAGGCTGACGACTAGAACCTAAGGCGTAGATACTGAGAAAAGGGAAGGAATTGCCTTTATATAATAAAACAAAAACCACAGAGTACACAAGATGAAGTAAACACTAAGTAAACTGAATACAAATGTAAGTTATGGAAAGTAAATGGGCCAGTATACAAACCCAACTGAAAGTACAGTACAAATTAAAGGAAAGTACAACAACTGAAATGTAACTAGCAACCACCACTTCGTCCTCTAGAACACCCACATGATGGGTGAGTACAGATAGTCTTATCGACTCCTCGAGTCCATCTGTCCTCTCCGTGTATGTCCCACCTAATATAACACCTCCAGGTACCATCTTGCTCCTCAAGCCTCAACCATGATCAGCGTTGTCCGTCGTCTGCAACCAACACAACGTAGTGCAGGCGTAGCCTGTTCAAGGGGTGAGTATACGATACTCAGTTGGGACCCCTAGACACCCAAAGGTCTCCCAGAATGCACAAAGGATAAATCACAAAGGAAATATATTAACATGATTTATCAACAAACTCTACTTAAGTATATGCCCATACATATACCTAAGTAAACATTTTCAAACGGCTCCCACTCTCGAGCCCAAGTACAACCCAGTCCACACAGGAAAGCTCGACCCAGTCCGCACAGGAATGCACAAGGCATTCCACAAAGGAAAGCACAATCCAATCCACACCGTAAAATAAGTCAAACATATCGATGATAATGATTGTAAATAAAGACTCATCTCACACAGGTATACTACTTCTGAAGAGAGGTAGAGATGATTATATGTTGCTTCTGAATCATCTCCTCTGTCGATCCCACATAGGATCCTTGTACAAAAGTCGTCAATGTCGAACCCACGGAGGATCCATTTATAGTAGTCATCGCTGCCAAACCCACAGAGGATCAAAGTATATTAGTCATCGCTGCCGAACCCACGCAGGATCCAAGTGTAGTCGACAACGCTGCTGAACCCATCTAGGATCCTAGTACAAGAGTCATCATCATTGAACCCACAGAGGATCCCAGCATGGTAGACATGCTCGTCGAACCCGCGAAGGATCCCAGTATGGTAGACGTTGTCGTCGAAGTCACAGCCAGCTCTAGTGTTCCCGCACACAACACGCTCGATTCTGGGAGGGTCTGCTCCACGAGCCAAGGGTTCTGTACATCAACTGTCACAAATTCCAGAGTTGGTGTATCACAATGTTCCGTCTTGTTAGCAGGAACTCAACGCAACAGATGGCTTGTCAATCGGATGCTAGGTCTGAGAGTTATTGGATTTTTTGTCCTAGGGGCTTGGTTGGTTTTTAATCTAAAACCAACAAGACCATACTCCAGATTCCTCCAAACCTCTAGTGGAGTAATCCAAATGAACCTTCTCACTAAGTGAATCCAAAAAACTCAATGGAACGTCAATCGAACTTCTCGAGCTCTTGTTATAAGCGTTTTCGCTCTGCGGGCCCGGTTGGTTTTGTCTTCGAACCAACCAGGCCATACCCAATGCTCTCTGAAACCTTGAGTGTAATATATATAAATGACCATCTCGATCCAAGGATCGCTACGCAACTGACGGTGCGTCAATCATAGGTTCATAGCCCATGTTATGGGCATTTAAACATATCTTTCGGAAATATAGGGTGTTCGGGCCCGGTCTGACCCGGCCTGATACCCCCTGGGTCGGCCCGAACCGTGTCGACCCAACCCGGGTCCGGGTATGGCCCATTTGGGCATGGCCCGAACTGGATGGCGCGGCCCGGACCAGCCGGCGCGACCCAACCCATCGCAGGGGTCCGGCCTAGTGCGGGCGGCCCGACCCAGCGCGGGCGGTCCAGCATGGCGTGGGTGGCTGACCCAGCACGGGTGGACGCGGAAGGGGGGGCCCTAATTTTTGAAACGGCGGACCCCTGTGGGGTCCCCCAAAGCTGACTGATAGAGGTTTCAAACCCCCGATCATCTTGGTAATGGCTGACCGGTGAGCTGTCACAGGATACCCGCGGGTCCCGCCTCCTGATGCGCTGGCGGCTGGCGGAGTCCGGCCGCCCCCTTGCTGAACCGCCGCGGCCATGGGCTACGACTTATGCCAGTCCGGTGAGGCGCGACGGTGCCGCGCCCCTCCGTCGTGGCCCATCCTGGCCGTGGCTTCCTTCGGTTTCACCGGCGCAGCGCGACGGCGCCACGCTCCTTCGCCACAGCCCAATCCGGCTGCGGTTCGTTCATTCCCGCATGGTGCAATGACACCGCGTCACCTCCATTCAAAACCACAACGGTGATCAATCAACAAATAGGGGAGGAGGTTCAGCCGTGTTCGTGCGGTCCGACCTCCTCCCGTTATATTGATAATAAGTGACCAAAAAATATCGAAGAACGTCAAAATAATCTCATATGTAAAATCAACCCCTACTTCAACAATGATTTGACGAATGATGAGCATCATGAAAAACGACATCGTGGGGTGAGGATCCGTATACGTCGTCGGAGGACATCCAAGGAGGAATCAATGTCTCCCTTTCTTTGACGTAGAGAGAAGATGGAACATCGTGATAGAGTTCTTCATGTTCTTCATCAAGGAAGATGAATTTCTTCAAGAATTAGATCTCTCCCACTCTCATTTCACCACACACAACAAAATAACCCAAAATAAAATAAGTCATTCCTTATTTTATTTACTCATGCCTACTTTTTTTTTAAAAATTCAAAAGTTGAATTCACTTAAATAATGTAACTTGTGTTGTCAAAATTAATAGAGTGTTAAGTTGGAAAAATTAAAAATAAGGGCGGTTTTAAAAGGAGTTTAAGGGGGATATGGGGAATGTGAAAAGGTGGGGGCTCATGTGGGCCCCACCTCACTAATATCCTAACAAGAGGAGTTAGGATTAAATTGGTCCCACCCCAACTCCGACACATGGGATTTAAACCACTTAGACGAGAGAAATAAAGTTGTGACACAACTTTATTTCACTTAACACTTAATCCATTTTATTAACAACTCCTACCAGGAAAACGCAAATCCAATAAAGGTCTTCAAAAGAAAATATCAGCACTACGGTTTCATCAGTGCCCTCCGATTTCGATTTCGAGCACCGATTCAAAAGTTAGAAAAACCCGCTCGTTTGTTCAATGAACGTACCCGAGATAAACTTCAAAAATTGATTCCGGGCACACCGGGCCTCAGAATCAGGTTCCCTCATAATTTGAGTACTCGTAACATCAGAAAAAATTTAAGAAAAAAGTTTCCTTATAATTTACGGGTCTTTATAGCATGTTTGAACCTAAATTTAAAAATCCCCTATATAAGTGGCTGTGGGGTTATCCCACATGGTTTGGAAAATCGTGTGCTTACCGTGAACACACCACTACCTTAAGATACATGGTCTCTCATTGTTGTCTTTCATGGTTTGGAAAACAGCACGTAGACCATGCGTAACCCACTATCTCCCCATGCACAATTACATGGAAAACCTGCACGGTTTTCCCTAACCTTGCTCAGACCGTACACTCTTCAAAAAACCTCCAAACTTATTTAAAACCATTACAAACTCTCTAATCCTTTTCACAACTCATAGTAAGTTCATCAAACACATAAAAATTCTTAAAAAACACTTCATACCTAAAATCGAGGGTGCTACAAAAATGATATAAGAAGGAATGGAACAAATGGAATCATAACATATAAAAATTGGATTATATAATCATGGATTCACGGTAATGAGTAAGAAATATAAAAAATGACTTTATCATGAGTCAAGTCTTGTTACCCATAGAGGATCACAAGTCATGTTTATCCACCAAGACTATTAGACATGGTAGCATGAGTCAAGGCTAACCACCATTACAGTTTCACATAACGTCTGTTGAGACTCAAATTTTACCAATACATTAGACATCTATCTAGGAGAACCTATCATAAAATGTTCATGAATATGCATTTAGCCTATATAATCACACACAATCAATCATATATAATCATAAGGGATACCCATTGTTTGAATTGGGTATCATAATCATGTCATAATGAATAAAAAATTGAGTATCATGAAAATGTCCATGAAGTTAAATAATTAGATCATGAATGGAAAATAATATTGATTAATAGGCATGTATCAATAAAATTGATGTGAACATGAGGTAAAAACATGTAAACATATTACTTAATAGACTTCAGAGTTAAAAAAATTTAGTGTAGTTAATGGAAAATATCAAAGGTGATTTAAAAACTAAAAGGGAATAATCTTTTATATAAAACCAAAAGTGAACCAAGAAGGTTTTAATAATAAAAAGAGTGTTTTAATAAAATTATTTTTGTATTAAAATAATATTATATAGTGTATATTAAAATGGGTATGAATTCAGGAATTTCCCATAAAATGGGCTTTCATATAAGGGAGAATTGAGAAGGGAGTAATTTAATAAATATATATACCTGAAATAGAATGATATATGTATATTGATACATGTTTTTGTAGCATATACACAAAATTTATAATATCTGAATAAAAAAAATAGATAATATCATTTGGGTAATAAGAAACATAGAACAACCCGAAGTAATAAAGGATGTGTATATAGAATCCCTCAACTTAAGTCTTATGGTGTCCTTCACATAATCATAATTTCATAGATAAACAAATTAAACTAATAGATTATTATTTCCAGACCCTATTAATTGTGTAATTTATTTATTATAACCTCATTAAGTTATTTCTTGGCCTTTTGGATATGTTAAGAGGTTCAATTTCATTGTTTGGAAGTGTTTGTTTCATTAGTTTTCATAATTGGTTTACTTATATACATGTAACGATAAACATGTAAGATGATAATGGTTTTCCTTAATTTGATTAATATGTTTCTAGTTATCATCTATATGATTAATTTCTTATAAAATTAATTTGATTATTTGGAGTGAAGATGAATCATTATATAAAACATCAATGCTAACTATTTTGGTTAATTGGCAGTATTTTTATCAGATCGAAAACATTTTTCTTTATAAATTAATACAATGTGTAGAGAAGATTCCAGAACCTTAAATATCACATAATATATATATTAAATTCATTTTCAAAAAGAAATGTTGTTTCATGACCAGAATGAAAGATAGTAATAGAAAATGAAAACTCTTCATCCTTGAATGTGAGAAATTAACACATCTTGGATGGTGTTTTCAATTATAGTATAAAAGGAGGATAAAGGAGGGATGATGATGAATTATTCTATTATCAAAACAAAATTATATTAAATGTACACTACTACAATTATCATATCATTTGGATGAAATTAATTGAGCAATGAAAAATAATAAAAGAATGGAACATCAATGGAAATAAATGAAATGAAAAGACGAATTTACCTCTTAAATATATCTTCATTAGTAACCTATATAAGGGAATGATTTAGAAATTGTAAGAGAAAAAATGATGATGGATATGGATGTAGGTATTAGGGAGTTATTTTAGCATTATTTAGGCATGGAACATATATTGAGATGAGTGGAGTTGAGAGTGGGTTAGGGTGGTTTTTATAGTGGAGGATAGTAGAGTTTTCATAATATTAATTCATTAATTTATTATTTTTCTCAATACAATTAATAATAACGATTCCTATGACAATGAATAGTAATATGTGAAATTGGTATCAAACCCACGGTTCTTACCTCATCTCAAATTCATTCGTGAATCAATAAATCATGTATTTAGATTATTTGGTCAATTATCCTATTTTTCCATACACCAAAAATTCAAGTATTTCAGAATAAATACAAAAAAATTCACCCTAACCATTTTTGATGTGTTGAATAAAATAATGAAATCCATTATAAGAAAATTATTTTCTAAATAAGAGAAATTTAATTTTTAATTAAAATCATAATTTAATTGAAAAATAAAAATTTTAAAATTAGTACTCCCTTTCCATCACGTAGAAAAATTTATTAAGGTCTCTTAAAATTATCATATAGTCATAAGTCAAAAAATATTTTTTATGAATATATTTTATGATAAAAAAATTACTTTTAAATTATCAAATTAAAAAAAATATCGAATTAAATTTACATGACTGAAAAAAATACCAACACTATGTTAAAATTATATAATATTATCACTTATAAGATGGATAAATTTTATTCATACATTCATTGGTAAGTTATCTAATTCACATGGACTATTCACTATTCATAATGGATGTATTAAAATTTATAAGGGTATCATTTATATTCATAATGGTTTGTTTCTACTCACCCAAAAATTACGTTTGTCTTATCAGACTCCAAGCATTTCACTGATTTCAACCATGTATGTCATATTTTCTAAATTCAAATCATAGTTGTGACAATATTATGTTTAAAAGTAACATAGTAATTAGTAATTCATTTTGTTTTTTTCTTGATATTATACTATAAGAAATAATTATAATGATGGAATTCCATTGATAAAACATTAGGTTTTCCCATTCATCCCACTTATGAAATTTCACCCTTTAAATTTCGTTTTACATTCCATGTTACAAATAGGTGCGTGTAATTTTCATTCATTGATTCCCCTTGTTCAACTATTTCTTATTCATACTTATGGTTCCTATATAGTACTTTTACTTAATGAGTAGTCTTTTTGAGTATACCTTTTTCTCAATGATCGAATATCTTTATTGGTTGCTCCTCGTAAGAAAGATCATTATCCCAAAATACCACCTATGAATATAGTACATGTGAATTTTATAGTATGTACTTCCATGAGAGGGATAAATAGAATACATCGTGTTCTTTAGATAGGGTAGGTGATAGTTCAAGCTGATAGGCTATATCTCTTACATGATCATGTTTCTTGAAAGGGTCGGTGTACCTAGGACATGGATTTCCTTTGTTCCCAAATCTCAAGAACATATTCCATGGATATATGCAAATATTACCATGTCTCTAAATTTTAACTCAAGGTCCCATTGATGATTTTATTCATAAAACATCAATTGACTTCGCAATTCCTTGATGTGATGTTGAATGGTTTTCACCTTCTCCGTCATTTCATTTTCCATTTTTGGTTCTAGCAACTACACCACCCAATTCATCCCAACACTCTAGTGTCTGACACCTTTTCCCATAAATGGCTTCATATGGTTCCATTCATATGATAGAGTAGAATCTATTTTTGTAGGTGAATTCAACCTATTGAAGATATTGGTTCTATACTCCTTTTAAGACCATAGAAGACTCTCCCTACAAGTCTTCTAGTTTTTTAATAGGTTTCTCATATTGTCCATAATTTTGAGGATGATCGGTGGTACTGATGTTTAGTTTACTACATAGATCATGTTGGATACTTTTCTAGAACATCAAGGTAAATCTCAAATCTCTATATAATATAAAATATATTGTGAATCCATATATCCTTAACACCTATTTGATATATATCTATTCATGTTGATCTAATGATAATTCCTCTCAAATTGCGATAAATTTAGATGGAATTGTAAGATAATAAACAATGACCAATATAACAATTGATTCCTCTCGATGTACTTGGAATTCCAAGGACAATGTACATGGTGATGTTATCCCACATCCATGTTGGTATGGATAGTTGTTGAATCATCCCCTTATAATTTGTTATATCAGAGTTCACATGATATCATAGTAGGATATTTTATGTATATTTATAAATTTCATTCTTTATATTGTCAGACCAAAAGTTATCTCTGAGATTTTGATACATCTTTATACTCCCTGGGTGAATAGATATGGTTTAGCTATGTTTATCATTCAAACACTCTTTCATTATCTCTGGATTGGATGGTATAAATAATCGTGACCTAAATCATATAACTCTTTCCTCATCAATCATAATCTTAGAGGTTTTCCCATTTCAAATAGTTTCCACCCCCTTCATAATTTCCATATCTTTCCATTGATCTTCCTTTATTTTCTCCACGAGTGATTTTTGAGCAATAATTTTAGAAGGTACTGATTATTTTCTTCATTTAATTATTCCCATTTCTCTCCTATTAAAATATATGGATATTGGTTCTTTTTCAGGACTAATCATTAATAAATATGCAATATATTTTCTACTTATAGCATATACCACTTTATTTTCCTTATCGGGGAGGTAGTCGATTGAGTAGTCATAATACTTGAGGTACTCTAACTATATTTGTTGGAGAATATTAATTGATTTCTATGTGCATATATATTTTAGACTCTTGTGATCAAAATATTTCTCACACTTCTCCCCATAAGGATAATGCCGCCATATTTTTAAGGTAAGGATCACAACCGCCAACTACATATCGTGTGTGGGATAGTTTTTCTCATGGATTTTTTCTATCCTTGAGGTGTAGGCTATCAATTTAACATTTTTCACCATCACACACCTTAATAAGTTCTTGTAAAAATCATTTTATACCGCAATGAGTTTTCCACTTGTTGGGAGAGTCAGTATTGGCCTAGTGATAAGCCTTTTTTCTCCTTAAAGCTTTCCTCCCATTCTTGTGTCCATAAATACATCACCCACGTCCATGTCATCATTTTCATTCGGTTCTAAAATAATAAATATTCTCCAATATTCATTGATAATACATAGATAGATCTAGAAATCGGAAGATCCCTATTATAGATGTTGGCCTAGGCCAATCTTAAATTTCTTGTTTCTTAAGAGGATCAAAAGAAATACCTTTTCTAGTGAAAACATTCCCAAAGAATGATAAATTATCCATCTAGAACTCACATTTACTATACTCTGGATATTTTTTATCCCCTCACAAAGTCATCAACATAGTATACAAATTTTCCTCATGTTCCTCCTTTCTTTTAGAGTATATCATAATATCATCGATAAAGACTCCCACAAATTTGTAGAGGTAGTCTATAAATTAAATATTAATTAAATCCATGAATATTTATGGATAATTAATGAGTCCGAATAGAATAACTATGATCTCCTAGTGTAATTAACGTTTTCAAAAGGATGACTTGGGAATAACTTCCTTCCTCCCTTATAATTCACTACTGGAAATGAAAGGTCTACCAATAGTTGAAAATAGTTCATATAGGCTGTAAATCTGTTGGTATAAATTATACCAATGATTTTACGAACCGTATCCATGTAAGCCGTGACAATAGACATATACCAATGGTTTCTTTTAAACCATTGGTAAATGAGAATAAATCAATACTATACCAACGGTTTTATGTAAACCATTTGTATAGAGATGAGATATCCCAACAGTTATAAACTGTTGGGACAAACTTTACCTATACTTTTACGAATGTTTCCTAAGAACCATTTGTAAAAGTCTAAAATATTCACACCTATACCAACTGTTTAAAACGTTGGAAAATGTATTTTTTCCAATGGTTCTCTTAGGTAATCATTGGAAAAAATTGCACACAGAACCTATACCAACGGTTTAAAACTGTTGGCATAGGCTTGGCTATACAATTCACACAGCAGCTTGCTGCTCTGTGTGCTACTCTGTGAATTGTATAGCAGGTAATTATATAATATATTATAAATACAATAAGGATACATAATTTAATAATAAATTATGAATAAAATACAATAATCAATTATGAATACAATACATTAAAAACTTAATATGTAATTATAGGTGGTACAGAATTAATAATACATACAAAATTGAATTTTGTATAACTCAATGGGTTCAGAAATTAGAAGATAATAACAAAAAAATAAGGAAATGAATAAACAAATTTAACCCAACACAAATATAATGTACTATGGTTTGGGGCGGCTATCTTTGAACATAGTGATGATGATAATGGTTTTGTATCAATGTTCATGTGCGACATAGGGAACATAGTTTTCCATGGTGTATTAAATATCACATTTTTTAGAACAGGGGTAGAAGTTTCTCACATGAGATGTGGATTAAGTGAGGCTGGACCACAGATATTTATGCTATAGTATAAACACAATCCAAATACGTTTCGTCAGTTTTCCATATGGTAGTTGTTTTTTCTCAAAATGAGGTCAATTTTAACAAAATATAGATAGTTAATGTGATGCCTCCCACACCGTGCCTCGGATTGAGGAGGGGTTGACTCGTAAACGTCACATATGACCCACAGATCGTTTTACTAATGAATCAATACAATCCGAATGAGTTTGGTTGGTTTTTTATATGCTAGTTATTGTTTTCACATAAATGTTTTGTCCATTTCAAATAAAAGTGAGACGCTTTGAGTGGTACTGGACACACCAGGCCTCATATTGAGGCTCAGTTAACTCGTACACCACATAAATGACACTTAGAGTGCTAATAGCCACACCGTGACTCGAATTGTGGTAGGGTTGACAGTTACATGTCACAAATGACCCATGGATCATTTTTATAATGTATCAAAACAATCCTAAAGCATTTGGATTGTTTTCTGTATGTTAGTTGTTGTTTTCATTTAAAATGTTGATCATCTAAAATAATGATGAGACACTTTGAGTGATACCAGGCACACTGCACCTTAGATTGTGGTGGGGTTGACTTGTACATGTCACAAATTACCCATGTATCATTCTCTTAAAGTATCAATAAAATTTGAATGTGTTTGGTCAGTTTTCCGTATGCCAGTGGATGTTTTCATTTAAAATGTTGTTCATTTCAAATAATGGTGTGACACTTTGAGTGGTATCGGGCACACCGCGCCTCGGATTTTAGCGGGGTTGACTTGTACACACCGAAAATGACTCATGGATCATTGTCCTAAAGTATTAATAGAATCAGAATACGTTTGGTCAGTTTTCTATGTGCATGTCGTTTTTACTTAAAATGATGTCCATTTTAAACAAAAGAGAGACACTTAGAGTGATACCGGCCACACTGTTCCTCCGAATGAGGCAGGGTTGACGTGTACACATCGCAAATGACTCATAGATTGATTTCCTAAAGTATAAATATAATTTGAATGTTTTTTGTCAGTTTTCTGTATGTCAGTTTTTGTTTTCAATTAAAATGATGTCCATTTTAACCAAAGAGAGAAATTTAGAGTGCTACCGGCCACACCGTGCCTCAGATTTATGTGGGGTTGACACGTTCACATCAATAATTTCCCATGGATCATTTTACTAAAGTATCAACATAATTAAAATGAATTTTTTCATTTTTTCGTATGACATTTGTTGTTTTCACTTAAAATGTTGTTCATTTCAAATAACTATGGGACACTTTGAGTGGTACCGGCCACACCATGCCTCAGATTGATATGAGGTTGACTCCTAAATGTCAAAAATGTCACATGGATCATTGTGATAATGTATCATCAAAATCCAAATATGTTTAGTTGGTTTTCAATTTGCCAGTGGATTTTACTTAAAATGGTGTCCATTTTAAACAAACGAGAGAATTCTTGAGTGATACCAGCCAAACCATGCCTCGTATTGAGGAGGGGTTGACTCATACACTTCACAAATGACTCATGGATCATTTTCATAAATTATCAACACAATATGAATGTGTTTGTTCTGTTGTCCGTATGCCATTTGTTGTTTTCACTTAAAATAATGTTCATTTTAAATAAATGAGAGACACCTAGAATGGTTTCAGCGAAACCGTGACTCAGATTGAGGCGGGGTTGACTCGTATAAGTCACAAATGACCCATAGATCGTTTTCCTAAATTATCAACACAATCTGAATGCATTTTCTCTAATTATAACAAAGGTTTCAAACCGTTGGTATTGTGTATTTCTAGAACTATTGAACAAAATCCCCTCCAGTATCCCCTATAGTATACACCTGCATAAAAAATAGTACAAACAAACACATAAAACCATCAATCTCATCCAACCATGTCATGTACTACAATTCCCTATTTCAATCTTCATATGACAACAATCTTCTAGTAGAGTTCAATAATTGTTTCAATAACTGAAAAATTATTTTCACCCATTTCAATATTCATATGAAAACCATTATTCCATTTATAATTCAACTCACCCCTGTACAACCCCCCCAACCAACATAGCCCCCACCTCCCCATCAAATTCTAATGGACAGAATAGTCTGAGAAATATTTATTAGAGACATGTTATATATACAAAATGAATGTCATAGTAATATAATTTATTCTAATGTGAACTAAATAGTTTTCAAATGTGTTGGATAAAATACATGTATATGTTCAAATTTTAAATGGAATGTGTTTTGTTAATGGAAATGTCAGTTTTGATGAACTAAGAAGGGAGATGAAGGACGAAGGGTTGTTCATGTCAGATATTGGGTTAATGGTAATGTCTTTGTTGGTAGAATCTATAGTGGTATTAACATAAAATACATGGGAATTAGTTTTTATATGCGTAGTGATCATTTTCAAATTAGTTGAATAAGTGGATGTTGAACATGTGTCTAATCTAGAGAGTTTCGTGATGAATGTGAGGTTGACAAAAAACTGTCCCCTTCCCGGATGAGTTATAGTCTTATATGGTGTACTACATGTTAATCTAAGGGCGAAAATTATTTATTCTGTGATAAAAATATTTGATGGGACCCTCTTATGCATAATAGTGAGAATAAAAGTGACGACACACAATATCCTCAAAAAAATTGGATCCAAAAGAATCATTTCCCAAATACCCTCTTTAACCCAACCATCACACCATAGGACTTTGACAAGTGGCAACATATTCCATCACTACACTTTCTTGATGATGTATAATAAAAACCCTCAATTTTTGAAATTGTTAGGTTTTTTAGGATCATAATGAGATCATTTGAGGATGAAAGAAAAATAGAATATGATATATCATAAAAAAAATCAACTTTTACAGAAAATGAAAAACGTCTGAAAGTGGATTTTACCTGGGAGTGGTTATCATCTTCCTAAATCTAAAGAGAGTGTTTGATGATACATCAGTTGATATTAATTTTAAAATGGGGTATGGAAACTGAACCATGGTTCCATGGTCGTTACAAAAGTATTAAAGTATAGAACTATTTACTTGATTTAAAATTCAGGCAGAACATAAATGATCAGAAGTTCATCTTGTGATGGTCTTGAAGAATGGAACTGTAGGTTTATCAACCTTAGTGAGAATAATATTAACGTTCATAAGGCTATGGAGACTAAATGGAATAAGTATGGTAAGGTCTATTGAACAGAGTAGGATTACACAACATTTTTCTTTAGACTGAGGCGGGGTTGACTCGTACACCTAAACAATGTCCAATGTATCATTGTCCTAATGTATAACTCAATCCAAAAACATTTGGTCAGTTTTTTGTATGTCAATTGTTGTTTTCATTTAAAATTTTGTTCATTTCAATGAATTGTGTGCCAGACATTAACAAGATCTTGTTGGGTAAAACTATTATATTTTCTCTAAAAACACTGAAGTAAATAAAATGGAAAAAAAATACCAATAAAATATAAAAATTACCTCATAATTAAATAATGGTTGTGACCCTTGGCCAAAAACGAACCCACCTGGACAGCCCCCCCCCCCAACCTGGAAACCTCCCCACCCCACCCCTTCCCCGTCCCCACCTACACACTCCCCCTCCCCACCCTGAAAACATGAAATTTAAATTAAAAATACCGTAAATATGATTTCTTTCTTCAAACAAACTCTAATATCAGGCCTGTAATCCAAATGCTTAAATCAATGACATATATTTTGCAATTGCAATGTTGTTCATGACCTTCAAGGATGAATAAAATGAAGTTTTCTTGAGTAATAAGACTCTTTGGAGTGTTCTAAATTTAAATAGGTGGGTTTAGAAATGAAAATTAAAGTGATAGATGTAGGATTTTTAGGGATGGTTTTGAAATTTCTAATTAAATAGCTCCAACTCATATAAAAGATAAATATTTCAGAATTTCCTATAACCAAAAAATAATTTTAAATGAAGATATGCCTCAAAGTGGTGTTAAATGAGGATAATTTAATTTTAAATCCAAAAGGGATGTATCGGGAGAACTCCCTAATGGATTAAGAATTCCAATGGAAATCTATTGATGATACTGAAATGAATCACCATTTATATATTTACATTGGTTTTATTGATGGATAAGGATCTTCTTTTTCAAGTGTGGATTTGGGTTGATCTCAAAACACTGAATGGGGTTCCAATATATAGTTCTGAGAATATATTATCCAATGCTATGAAGCTTCCTCCTGTAAACATGACAACTATATATCAGTGCCTACTGGAATTTCATGACATTGAAGGGATATGTGTTTTTTGAAAATCCTATGCATTATAGGGAAGGTCATGAATGATGATTTTTTGTCCGTATGTGTATGGAATTCAGTAACAAGGATGGTATATTCCATTTAACCAATGTTATACTGTTTTTTAGGATTATTTCTTTCATTTAACCAATGTTCTAGTTTATGTTTAGGAGAGGTGAGTTAGAAACTAGATTAGGCATATCATTAGAACATGGGTTCATCCATTTAACCATGTATCTTGGATTTTAGGGATGAAAGTGTTTTGGGTGAGCTAATTACTACCCACTCTATAGTATATCCAACACATCATATGGGAGTACCCATGAAAAAAGACATGTTTAAATGTGATTTTTTCAGCACCCCTTTTGGCCAAACATACTTTTCACCAAAAGGGATTGGACATGTATATTTACATGGCTATCCATGTCATGTACTCTGTGTACATTCCCAGGAAACTCGATTATCATAGACACCATGTGAACCCTTATAAAAACCATGTGAACCCTTATACCATATAGACATTATTTCAACCATTAAAAACAACATAATTTGTCAATGAAAATCTAATTGAACATAAATCAATAATACTATTGGATATATCAAGTAAAATGAAGGAATACTATATGACATCCTAAATGACCTCCCATAACCATGATTAATGTCTACATATCTCTCCTTTATTCCAGATCAAAAGAGAAAAAATAGTTGCAAAAATAAAAAACCAAAGTATAAAAAATAGTTGCAGAACCACAAAACCAAGGTATCACTTAGAGATTTGAAGTGTAGAGAAAACAATTTCCATGAATGAAGATGGATCGATTCGTAAAAAATGATTGGAAGGCTGGGGAAGATGGAGATTCGATTTAGGTCACCAATTGAGCAGAGGGGGACCTGTAATTGAGCAGAGGGGGAACTAGATGCACGATCTTCATTTAGTAGAAAATATTCCAAACAGTTTTTAAAACTATTAGGAATGATTTTATAGTAAGGCCTATACCAATGGTTGGAATGAATTGTTGGTAAAAGGATGAAAAAATACTACATATACGAATGGTTATTGATAACAGTTGGTAAAAGTGCCTATACTAAGTAATATACTAACGGTTTTAGAAACCGTTTGTATAAAACATTACAAAAGAATCTATGCCAACTGTTTTAAGAAAACTGTTGGTATAAAGAGACATTCCTAATAAATTATCTAAACCGTTGAGATATAAGTGTTGGTAAAAGTGGGATTTCTAGTAGTGATTGGTGATATCCTAGCTGAAGGTGCACCTTACAGAAATAACTATTCCCACAAAGCTGATCAAACAAGTCATCTATCCATGGAAGGGGATATTTTTTCTTTATTGTAATTTTATTGAGCTCTCGATAATAAATGTAGAGGCACAATGATCCATCCTTATTTTGAACAATGAAGATTGGTGAACTAGAAGGTGAAGCACTCTAGTAAATAAAATGATTCTCCGAATTCTCATGTAACAGCTTCTTTAGCTCTTTTATCTCAACAGTGGCCATTCAAAAAGGTTTTATTGATATAGGTATAGATCCATGAATAACATTAATTAAGAACTCAACCTCTCAATTAAGAGGATGACCAAGAAATTATTCATGGAATACATTAGTTCAATCCTACATGGTTAGCATATATTTGTGAAGTATAATCTCTTGTGTCTCAATCAACTGATCTAGACTAGATTTCTAATAAAGCATTAATATCCATACTTGAGATAATGATTCTTAAGGAGATACATCTTCCTTATTACACTTGTAATGAATTGGAGGATTATTTGGGATGTGAAAAGTGATATCACTTTCCCGAAAGTTTATGTTGGCTTCGTATAAAGATATTTAATCCATTCCTTAGAAAACATCAAACTCTACTAAAGGATTTATAAAGAGATTTGATGGGTGGTTAAATCCACAAATTCTAACTAAATTAAGAGTTATATATTTTGGATGCTGTAATTTCCCTATTTTTTTGTTCTCATAGATCACTCAAACTCCATATTGTGAGGTAGTGTTTGAATATTTCCACGAAACTTGGATAATATGAAAGAATGCGTAGAACTAGAATTAAATAGTATGTTCAATATTTTTGAATGAATAACTAGCACACCTATAATCACATCGTTGTATAGATCCACATTATTTATAGTGATAATATAAGCCTTTCCTTGTTTCCTTGTAGGTTGATTTTTATTTAATATAACAACATTGGGATTAGATAAATTGTTCTCTTAATTCCCATTCTCCTTAATGTTGTCACACTGCACTATAGGCTAATCATTGATATGGAACTTCCATTATTCTTCCAGACTAGTGGGATGCTTTATATACCTATAGTGATACATAGAATGATTTTCCCTTCATCCACAAATGATGAAATTCCTAATTCCCTTCAGACTATTCCTAGTATGATTCTTCCCACAATTTACACACATGGTATGTTGGATCTTATTTCCATCATGATATTTATTTTCCAATCCACCCATTTTAGACACCATTTTTCACTTTTTTTAAATGGGTCCACGAGACCACAGAGAGTCTCTGATCTACATTTAAACTTTCAGGTCACAACGTACATCTCATTATAATTGGCGATGTCATGAATCACCTATATTTTTCGTAGACTCGAATTTAGTCTTCATAAGAGGAAATCCACATTGATTTTTTGTATCATGACCAAACCAGATGCATATCATGAAACACATGTGATGTTTTGTTCATGTGCCCTGATGGACTCATCTTCCTTTTAATTAAGATTGATGAACACTCATTTCATGTTGAGATGAAGGCTTTGGGGAAAATATTTATTGAAAAACATTTTATTTAATTCCTTCCAATACATGGAATAAACATCTTCATAGGACACAAAATTCTTGATCTGTTTCCATAACTGATTATATTCCCCAACAAAATAACAGAACACATGTACGTATTTCTCTTCTTCTAAGCACCAGAGGATAGAGAAGATCTATTCAATTGAGTTAATCCACTATTCTGTGAGGATGGGATTGGAAGATCCAGTAAACACGGGATGCCTTTTCCATATGAAGTATACAATGGAAACTTTCTCTTTATAGAGAGGATGATGGAATTCCACGTGATTCATGTTGTTATTCATAACCTGAGCCAGAAGATAGAGTATTATCAGGAAGTTTTAAGCACTTGTTCCCATCATATTGGGCATATCATTAGGTAAATATTCACATTCCCCATAACAAAAATTGTTGTCATGTGTTTCTTTATTTTCTATCGTTATCTAAGAAAGGGATCATACAATTTAAGGACTTGAATACTTAACTATTAATCAAGAAAATGAAACATTAAACATAAAAGTATAAACACAAAAATGAAAAGTATATACTAACATTTTTATTCCCAATTATTCAAATTGGGTTTTCCTAGATCTATTACATTAATATTTTAATATGGTCTCTTTTTTTGTTCTTTAATAATAGTTATTACTAATATTATGATTTTACTAAAGCATATACACTGAGAGTGTCAAAACATGAGTGTAGAAAAGCCTATATTTGTACACCAATTCCCATTCGAGTATACATCAATGCGGTGTTTTTGGGTTTTACCCCTGGATACAACTATGCTAGATCAACCACCACATTATTTGTTTTTAGAAAATGATGTATTTTCATGATAAAACACTAACTCTATAGTTACCAAAATTAAGGGATGTTTTCTTATAATTAGTATCATCCAAGAGGTTCTTCATATTATTCTATATTCCTAGTCTCCAAAGATAAATAGACCATCCTCTAATTCCAGCTATAGTGACCCTATCCTTTTACATATACCATTAGATGATTTTGATTATAGTAAATCATCATATTACAAGAATTGTATCGTAATGTGTAGCGTCTTGGAAGACCAGGAACATACAACTTAAAACATGGGTCTAAATATAACATTTATTTATTTGGTCTTTATAAAGAGCTCCTAACATTTATTGGGATAAAAATTATAGGATAACCTGAGGATAACATGAATAAAGGGGTGAGATAAAAGCCGTGTTAGGGAATAAACATAAGAATATATAATTACCGCATGTGTTAGAAGGTATGATATAATGATATAAAAAGGCATGGAACATATGGAATCATAATATATTAATATGGGACCATATGAACATAAATTTATAATATTTTGTAATAAATATAAAACATGAATTTAGCACGATTCAAGGATCCCTGTATATGTAGGATCACTGTTCAAGGTTATCCTCCAAGACCATTGCACATGGTACCATGAGTAATGGATAAACTCCAAGACCGATGCACATAACGACTCATGAAACATAAAATTACACAATGTATTGCAGAACTATTTTGGTTAACCCATAATAACATATTCATGAATATTATTTCTTCATATATAATCATACATAATCAATCATACATAAACATAAGGGTTACCCATTTTATGAATTTGGTATCATAATAGTATCATAGATCATAACAAATGGTAGTATCATAAAAATGTCCATAAAGGAAAGGAACAAGATCATCCCTAAAAATGATACAGTATAATAGGTATATTTTAATAAAATTGATGTTACCTTTAGTTTATAACATGTAAAAATTGTACTTATGATACTTTACAATTAAATCATTTTAGTGGGGTTAAAGGAAAATATCAAATGTCTTTTAAAACATAAAGAAAATTAATATTTTATATAAATCTAGAAGTAAACTAAAATGGTTTTCACAAAAAAAAGTCTGGTTTAATAAACGTACTGGTGGATTAAAAATAAGATTATATAGTGTACTTGAAAATGGGTAAGAATTAGGGACGTTCCCTTAAAACAAGTTTGATTATCGAGATGAAATGAAAAGGGAATAATTTGAAAACATGTATATCCAAGAAACGAATGATGAATGGATCGTGTTACAAGAGTTTGGGGAATATAAACAAAATTTATAATATGTGCATCAAAATAATAGATAACTTCATTAGGTTAAAAATAATGATTGAACAACCCATAGGATTAATGTAGGATCAGCTGGAATCACTTACCATAAATCTGATGGTGTCTA
This sequence comes from Viscum album, assembly GCA_963277665.1. NCBI lineage: Eukaryota > Viridiplantae > Streptophyta > Magnoliopsida > Santalales > Viscaceae > Viscum > Viscum album. The sequence goes on from OY728159.1 coordinate 35,440,524, forward strand.
TCAATAGATCTTAATCTCATGGATAACAAAATTAAATTAATTAATTAATATTCATCTAACCTCATTGTTATTTAATTGCTTTATTATAACCTTATAATATTCATTCATGACCTTTTTTATTGGTTAACAGGTTCAGTTTCATTGTTTGGTAGCATTTGTTTATTTGATTTTCATTATTGGTTTACTTATATTAGTGTAAAAATAAAAATTTAAGCTGATAATGCTTTTCCATAATTAGAGTTATATGATATTAGTGATCATACAATAGGTTAATTGGTTGTAAATTTTTTTTTTATTTTGAGTGACAATGAATCAATATATAAAACAAAATTGATTATTTTTTGGTACATTTGCAGTGTTTTGATCACATTGAATGCATCTTTCTTTATTAATTAATATCATTTATAATAATGATTCTATAACATTAAATTAGACACAATACATATTTTATATTCTATCTCAACAATAAAAATGGATTTATTACAGGAATTGAATATGGTGTGAGAAATTGAAAACTTGTTGTTCTGGAATGTGAGAAACCAACACATCTCTGATAGTGTTTTCAATTATTGTACAAAATCATGGGAAAAAGGAGAAGATGATGAATTATTCCACTATAATAAAAAAATATTTCATTAAATGAAAGGTGTTAGAGTTCTCATAACATTTGGATTGAAGGATGTGGGGAAACAGAAAAAATAATGGAACATGAATTAAAATAAAAGAAATGAAATGTGGAATTTAACTCTTTAATATATCTTCCTCAAGAACATATTTTTGGAAGATGAATTGTAATTTTGAATAGAAAAAGAGATATTGGACGTGAGAGAGGATACTAGTTACATATTTGAGCATAATTTATAAAAAAACAGAGCTTGATAGGACTTAATATTAGAGGGGTGAGGGTTGTTCCTATAGTGGAGGGGAGAATTTCTTGATATTTTTTTCATTATTTTAATATTTTTCTCAAGAAAAGAAATATTAAAGATTATTAAGACCCAAAACTGTGATAGGTGCATGTGTTTTTGTGGCCATGGAGCTAACTCATCATAACATCATCCATGACTCTATAAATCATGTATTTAGATTATTTAGTATATTATCATATTTTACTTTTCACCAAAAAGTTAGGTATTTCAGAATAATACAAACAATTCAGCGTAATAATTTTCTGAAATGTAGAATTCAAAAATGAACTCCATTTATTGAAATAATATTCTAAATTCGATAAATTTAATTTTTAGTTAAAATCCTAATTTAATTGAAAAACAAAAATATTTTATTTAAAACTGCCATTCTAACACATTGAAAAATTAATTAAGGTATCATTAATTTATTATATAATAATATGTCTTCAAAATAATTATTTGTGAATATATTTTTTGAAACTAAATTTTACTTAAAATAATTAAATATATTATATTAATTTTTTTAAATATACATGAATCACAAACATACCAACTATATGATATAATTATAATATATCATCACTTATAAGATGTATAAATATTATCTATACTTTCATTGGTATGGTTACTTATTCACAAAGATTATTTACTATTTATAAGGTTCATATGACTATTCTTAAGGGTAACATTACTATTCATAATGGTCATTTACTATTCACCATGAAATTATGATTGACTTATCTGCCTCCAAATATCTTATTGATCAAAACTGTGTATGTTTGATTTTCAAAATTTAAATCACTAATGTGACAATATTTTATTTAAAGGTTACATATTACGTAGTAGTTCATTATGACTACATTTGATGTGATTATACTATAAGACATAATTATAATAAGATATTTCCATTGACAAAACATTGGGTCGTTACCACAACAGACACCTAGAACTCCTTAAATGGGTAATTTATATTTTTCCACCTAGGATCAATCAATATTTTATATACCATAGCCCCACTCAGCATTAGGTGATCATTCATGTATACCAATTTTTTCTAACTAGTAGTGATGGTATTTGGGGGTGATATTTAGTATAATATACCCTCTCATGATAATAAATATATATATAATATAAATAGTGTGAAAAAATATAATAACATAAAAAAATTCCCATAATTAATATGATAATAATATTAAAATTCTAAAATACCATATTAATCATAAAATATTAAACAAGATCCCTCATTAGCCGATCAAAAATGTACATACTCAAAGTAAGAAAAATAAGTAGTCAAATCATCACCATGGAACCACTCAGACCATTATAAAATTGATAAATTCTATCTTATTCACCATGTTTACTCTCATAATTATTGGGATTTAGATAAAGAAGCCTTATCCTTACAAGTACCATAAGACATGAATTTTTTACCCATCATGTAGGGCCTTAGTAGGGTTTCAAAATGAACTCAATAGTATACTACCAATGGTATCCTAAAATAGTATCTATACATTTACTAATGTATGCAAAAAAGATAAATGGATACTAATATAAACCAATCAACCTACTCCACTTGTGTTAAAATAGCTTCATGTGAGCCATTAACAACCTTGACTCATGTTAGAGTGGAACGATATAACCATATTATATCATACTATATGTTCCCTTATGCTTCTAACTAATTCACTATTAAGTGGAATTACTATTCTAAATAAAAAATGACACCCAAATGGTGTTTATATAACTCAAAAATCAATTCTCATGGGTTTACAACCCCTTTTAAAACCTTTTTCTTAATTTTTCAAACGAACCTCACAAGTTCAGTGAGAACCCGCACTTATCTTGTGATGCCCATTACCTTATATGTACAAAATAGTATGTATCCCTCATCTGGATTGACGTTCAACAGTATCACCCCTAATTCTCCCATACTATAGAGTGTACCACCCATGAAAGGTGGTAAAAAACATAATGGTATTGGTATTATGTACACATGACCTGAATAGCCTCTGCCTCACAATGATTTTTTTTCACCAACCTAATGAACACACCTCTAAAATCATCTACTTCCACTAAATAAATTTCCATCTCCCTTCGAAAAACATTTGATGATATTCATTTCCACAATCATGGTTCTAAATATCACCCATATTTAGGTGTATTTTCCCCATCACATTAACAATGAATCTTATCACCTATCACTTCTTATAGGTTTGAACATTTAATATATCAAATCATTCCCATCCTACCCTAGTGCTACACAACCAAAACAAAATTTCATCCACATCATTTTTCACATGATTCTAACCTCATAGATCTCAAATAAATAATCGAAACTATAAGTGTTTATGTTCCCCCATGACATAAATACAACCCTACCCTCACTCTTTTGTCACATAGAACATGTAAAATGTATAACATTGAAAATATCATGGCATTACATACCTAGGGTTATCCATACTCAACTAATCAAATTTATTTCAATATTACTCCCATCTGTAGGAATCATGTAATCTAAATAACCTCTTCGAGTAATAACTAATAAAAAACCAAAATGATGATAGAAAACTGAAAAAATACACTATTTTAGTTAACATTACAAGGAAAAACTCCCAATAAAAATAGGATCAATGAACTCGATGAACTCTATAAAGATACCCCTAAAAATAAAAGGAATGAATTGAATGTGAGAACTAGGGAACTACTATGATACTCTATCTAATATGGCCTTAATTTACCCATTTATACGTAATAAAATTAATAATTATTAATTTCTAAAACTATAGAATAACTCATCAATCAAAATTTTTATAAACTCTCTCGTCCTTATGTTTAGATTTATACCCATACACATCACCCCCCACAGAAAACCTATCATATCAAATGATGAAACAATCATCAGATTATTGAAGTAGGGAACGACCCTTATGTATCACTAGGTACACTCTATAAAAATTATTTTTTTCGACCCATACATATCAAATGACTTTTATGTACCATGGAAAATGAATCATATGTATAATAGCGTCACACAAAACTCTACCAATTTTTTTGAAAGTATGTTTCATTTGTATAACATTGTTACATTATTATATTATGGGAACTTATTCATTCATATTTATAGAGCATTTAATTTACTCTTATATATATAAGGAATATCCAGAGTTACTCTTATGTATCAAAAATTAATTATTTCATAATTCATTAGATTCCCACACATGTAAATTTTCTGAAAAGTGGATTTGTATGTGGTATGTGGTACCTATATATAAGAATAAATTTCACAAAAGGTGTTTTGTCTATTGTTCCATTTATCTTAATCTCATAATAGGGTGAATCTAATACCTTAAACATAGAATAATTTTCTAAACACAAGTCCCTCTACACATGATTACTCTAAAAAATCATAAAATGACCCTTGTATATGGGAATTATCCAAATTTCAGGAAATTAACAACAACACCAACATAATATTCATATACTATGACTCATCCCAGTCTTACCCTATGTCTAAAAACCCATATTTTCATGACTTCCAAGAATTAATATTGAATTAATCCAGGCAATAATTTTTTTAGAAAAATGAGAAAAATGTTTACACCTCATATAAGAATTTTCCAAATATCACCAATTGTATAATATCACAAAATTTCAATACCTTGAGTAATATACAACTCTTTGAACTCATTACTCATCATATACTGAAACCCTTAACACCACAAAAATGATTTAATACCCAATGTTGATCTAGCATCCAAACCAAACTATATTTTGAAATTTTTAGGTTCATAAATCCTCCCCGCCATATAACAGCCCAACCTTTATCTGTATCGGTCCACAAAATAAATAAACCTTATAAAAACCAAAGATTCCCACACACAACACTCCCAATTAATGGAGAAGACCTTGAATTCATTTTTCTTTTTTTAACACTTAAGATACACAATTACAACAAAATAATAATTTCATGGAACCCCCTACCAATGGAATCACCCAAAAAGTCCCATCCTAATCAAACAATCTACTTTCATAGTGGCTTCATACTCATACACCATATAGAATTCCACGTACGATGGCTATATATAAATAACCACTAGTCATCAGTTTTTATAACCATGTCTCATACCGATGACAATTTTTATCTGAAAACATACTTGATTATAACATTATCACACATCAAAATAGATCAACACATTTTATAGGATACCAATTCATCCTAAACCTATCAATAATACCTTATAATACCCATACCATAATAAGCATTTGTTTATTCCACTCATCAAATACAATCATGATTTAAAAATTTCCACCATAAAAAACACCACATTCACAGTATATGAGGAAAAGTTTAGGTCTCTCTAGAACACTATAACTCTTTTTTCTCAATCTTGTAAAAATGAACCAAATACCAATTGCTCAATATATTTCCTCATTATATAGTTATAGATCATCCACTACCCCCAATTTTGGATTTCAAGTCTATATCCCCATAGTGCACATATTATTATAACATGAATATGATATACTAATACTTATCATGGTCATATATTAGATGTTTTGGTATATAATAATCCACATTCTCTAATATTCTATGATGTTAGATAAAATACCACTCATTAGTTCTCATCTAGCCACAAGCATGGACCTACATAGCTGGTCGATCAAACTATTCGAAAAAATTCCTTATATCTATACATTGGAAACACCACAATAGTGAAACAATACACGGTGGAATCAGCAATCACTTATTGTGACCTCAATACTAAGACTTCTCACATCCCTTATTTTGACAACCTGAACCTCCATCACCATTCTCCCCTAACACCACTCCCCTATTTTCTATACATCCCTCACCCATGTTCCACTCCTGTTTCAATGCACGCTTCACGAGATAAAAATTGAATGTCAACATGAATAAGTTTACTTAAACATTAAGAACACAATTCAAACTATAATCAAATCACCACACCTTAGAAATATTATCTCATACCATCATTGATAAAAACCATAAAAATCTAAGATCTCCACATCATAATCCATGATTTCATTATCTCCATAAAAAAATTGCATAAAATATTTGGATCTATCCTTAATAAAAGTATTGGGGAATATGTTATCAAACAATATCACCACAAATCATTTTAAAATTAACCCTCCATATATACCTACATGAACCTATTGGTTTCATCTGTGTTTTTTTGTCCCTCCAATCATATACATACCTAGAATTTCCCACTTCCCTGATAGTGTAAAAATATAATTCAAAAACTTATATACTAATATATTCCATTACTACACTAACATAGGTAAAAACATTTTAAAAAATAATGGAAAATATTTTAACTTAAACACCCATATCAAGCTAACTATTTACACCTCATCTCCTATATATTGGTGCTAAATTCTTCCGATAACCCGCACAAGGATCACCATGACATACTCATCCCACCACTACCCAAGCTACTTTTTTCTGTTGTTTTAATTATTATATTTAATGATCTATTAGTGAATTATTCTACCCACTTCCCTCAAAATCCTAATATGGTGACTTCCTAGTTGGCACCTTGTCTCTACTCTCATGGAACACTAATGAAGTTTTTATAAGTAGATTAAATTTGAGTAAATATTACCATTCTGAATAAAAATATGACTGACTAGATATCTCCAATAAAGAAAGTTATAACAAATAGTGTGACCAATTATACCTTATAGATCCCTACTACAACCATATCCCATGATTTTCGACATCACAAACCAACCCAAAAATATATGGTTCAGGTAGCACGCTCACCATACACACGTATTATCCATATATGTATTCACACTAAGAATCACACAACTTGGACTTATAATACGAATTATACCAAGAATACATATAAAATAACATACCATAACTTGTTGATGTAACTTTGAACAGATTAAACTATTCATATTTAAGAATGATGATGAAAACCCCAAATATCACATTTATGTATTTTGATCCTTATGTGCCAATAATTATTCATAATTACCTCCTCATGTCTCTAAATTCCAAAATTTTTAATAGAAATTAAATAACAAGAAATATTAATTTATCCATGTCAATCAACTCAATTCTTATAATGAAAACTATGGAAATAATAATAGTTTCCCTAATAATGTGTAATTAGGTCAATACATATTCTGGTTAGACACACAATAAAACATTTGTACCATTTTCCATCATCAAATGAAATTTGTAACACTTATCGAAGTCTTCTTTATACTATAACCCCAAAAAATGTCTCAATTAAATTCAATTTTAATGTACCATTCTCTAATAGGACATTGTAATATCTCGACCAAGACCACTCAATAATGACCGAAGCAAAGTTATACATGACCGTATATATTCCTCCCCATAGGATAAATGATTCCAACAGGCAGTGATGGCCTATGGGGAAATAGTTTTGAGATTATTCATTCTAATGATAATAAAAGTATACAACACAATAATTAAATATGAAAATTTAAATAACATAAAAAATAAGATAAAAATACATAAAATAGTCATAGTAAACTTCCAAAAATTTTGGGAAGTCAAACAAGAGTCAACATGATTACTTGTAGACTAATCACGTATATACTTACAAAATATAACAAAAATAAAAAAATTATTCAGAATAGAGGAACCACTCTATCCCGTTCAAAAACCATTACATCAATCTTGTGAACCATAGGAAATCACATAAATTTTATGATTCATATGATGAATATTTTACCATTCTTATTTCATAAGACATAATGTATGCATTCATCCAGAAGGACACAAGTAGGGTCTGAGTATCAACTCAGTAAGAAAACTACAATATTTTCTAAAGGTAGTTTCCATATATACACCGGTGTATAAAAAAGGAAACTAGTACATTTAATACAACCTATTAAACTAGTGATTAACCAACCCTAAGTGAGCATTTACCTACCTCATTTAGTTCCACATTTAAATGAATCATCCATAATATATTATATTATATATTCTCTTATGCATCCAATTAATTATTTGAAATATGTAAATACAATTCCAAATCCTATACTACACCTCAACAACACATCCAAAACACACATCATACGTATAATGGGCATAAAATCTATTTAATAACATTCATCCTAAAATTCTAAATGAAACTAAAATTTTATATGAGAATACATATCTCATTTTCTGATCTACATAACCATTCATGAAATACTATAGTGTCTCCCTCCCTTATATTGACATTCAACAACATTACCTTATGTCATATAAACATAAAATTATTCCACTAGTGGTGAGTGATAAAAATCTCCTCAATGTACATGGAATTTATACACAAAACACCAATTTCCTCATAACATTAGTGTGCATCTATCATCATCCTTATGGTCATACCATGGTGAACCTCTATCACTATCCTGGTACTCATAAACACCTTCTACATGAAACCCAAAAACCATTTTAGCCACAATCTAGGTAATCAGCATCAATTATACTCACATAGATTTCACTTATCACATTCATCAAAATCATATCACATGTGATATCTCATATATTTCCCCATTTTAATATATAGTATTATTTCCATAAAAACCTGTAGCCACGTAATAAAATCATCCATGGTTTACCTCACCATCTTCCACAAGAGATTATGGTCGAGTATCTCTTAAAAAAATAAAAACTATAACATCATGAAAAAAATATTTGATTATTTTATAAAAATGTTCATTACATATAACAAATATTCACACAAACTAGAGGAACAATGGTATAGTGTCTAGGAATATTACAACAACAAAAATTATTTTACAAAACCATTCAACATTTCTTCATAAACGCTAAACTATAAACCCCATTAAAAATACATCACATGTAATACCCATCTTCATATCATTTGGAACGAAAACATATGAAGGGTTTTATCTTAGATATTAATCATGGGAAACAAAATTGATAATAAATAATGATTATAAGTGAAAAAAAGATAAGTATATTTGAATGATATCATAATCATGTTCACTAAATATAAAATTAGTAAAAATACAACTACATAAAACATGTATAATATTACTTATGAATCCATAATATTAATATGTTTGGAAACATAATAATTTCGAATAAACATGTGCATAAGAATCATAACATACTGGATTTGGCATCATAACCATTTTTCCTTTGTGGATCTAGAATCACTCAGTTATTTATTGAGGATGATTAGTTTATAATCAGATATTTCCTTTTTTAAATCGATCATCACAACTATTTTCGAATTATATTGTCAAATATAATATTTTAATAATGTATTGAAGGGACATATATGGCCTAAAAACCACTATTAAATAACACATATATTTTTAAAAACATATCAATAATTCAAAACATCATTAAAATGCATGGATGAAAATGATTTTAATTCCTCACATCATAATAAAACCATGGGAAAAATTGTTTCCTAATATTTTTGGAAAGTATCATTGAAATTAACCTCAATAATGTAAACTATAGATACCCAAAATTCAATCCACTCTAATGATTATTCAATATAATATTTATAGGGTGGTTTATTATAAATAACATTCAAGGAAATATGTTTTTAAAGATAAATTGGAAATTGATAAAAAATTATAATTTATTATAAAATGATTTTATCATTGAAATAATGTTGAATTTACAATCCATATTAAAAATTTATTTTTGAAAATACTCTCTTTTGAGATATTAATATAGTTCTATTTTACACATCAATATTTCATAGGAAATGTCCATAATAAATCCTCATAGAGGAAATTAAATTTTCATAACGATGATGTAAAGACATCTTGAAAGCATTAAAATTTAAAAATTTACTTTAATATAGGACCCTTTTAAAAGATATAATGCTTCCAAAAATATGAACTGAAATAAATTCAATTTTTTTTACTTTTAAAATTAATTTTCATTAAAGGATCAATGAAAATACCTAAGAGTTTCATAATAGTGAATTAAAAACATTTTAAAAATGTTTCCTTCTCACAATATAATTCATTAATATATATTTTAAAAGATATTGGTGTTATCAAAATGTAATGTGAATTGGACTAAATTTTATTATTTTTAGAATATGTGAACCCTTTTAATATATTAAAATACCATTATTTAAAAACAGAATCATAACAAGAGTGACAAAATTACTATTGAAATTAGAGATGTTAAATATGAAGGTCTCATGTGATAACACATAATTAGTTTTTATTTATATGTTATAAAATTGTTGTGAAAGGAAAATTTGGACACGGAGGGGAAGCCATCATTAATAAGGGTGGGAAATATTCTCATAAATGATATACTTTTGAGAAATAATTTAATCAAGGAAAAATATTTGAATTTATAATGTCATTTTCATAAAAGATTAATTGAAATATCAATATAAAATCATAGTGTGGATGAATCCTAGAAAATAATTAGGATGTTCAAGATGAATTATAATAACACAAATAGGGGGGTTGAGTAAAACAAAACACACACAACATTATAATATTTTGTAATTGAGAATCCATGGACGTTATAACATGTTTTGGATTTGCAAATATCATATATGTCCTGAATGTAAGGAAAAATTGAAATAAATATTCAATTGATTCACCAAAATGATGAACCATGTGGGGAATACAATTCAAATCACAATGAAACAAAGTTTGATATTAAAAAACCCTTATAACATTGGTATATTTTGAAATAAAATCCATTTATATAAAAAGCATGATTTAGTTTAAAAACCAATGAATTTAAATAATACACAAGAATTCATTTGTTAAAAAGTTAAACCATTATATTAAATAAACCATTATTCATAAAAATAAAAATATCTCATAGAATTAATATTGAGACAATGAACCCATTACATAAATTAATAAATTCCACTAAAGTGCCAAAAGATCATTTATAATAGAAATAAATATCTGAATAACATATTTTATATCCTTATTAAAATATATACCCAATTTAGGATATTTATTTATAATAATTATATATATGTGTAAGTGATAGTAATTATATATTTTGTATCCCATGTTTGATTAATCTTGATTGTTTTAAAATATATTCTTAATAGGGGTGATATTCTTTATTCATATCCAAAATTTCATCATTAAAAGATCATACGATCATCTAAATTTGTATTTTGATAGTTTATTAAAATATGATTTCATTCAATGTGTTTTTTACCCTGGTTTCTTTTAGAGGAAACTAGTGAAATTCATGTTTTGATGATCATTAACAAAAAAAGGATGATATCTTAATTAGTCAGTTTATTATTTTTATTATTTAAACTCTATAACCAATTTAAAATAATAATTTATTTATTTATTTAATATATCATCATTAATTAAGCTCACATTTCCATCCATGGTTTTTATGGCATTGTTCATGTAGGTGGTTAAACAGACCCAAACATGGAAAAACCATAATTAATGGATGAATATGGTTATAAAATTGGATTATTATTAAATAATATCATTAGAAATAAGAATAATAATATTATTTAGATACTTTTAAGGTGTTTAATCAAATTTTAAGAGATATTAATATAAAATTAACTAGATTAAAAATGAGATATGTGGCTTCATTGAGGCAATAGTCTGTACAATGCATGGTTAATATTCTAATTTCTTGAAGAAAGAGAGTGAATAAAGTTGTATTATAATTTTTATCTTAATAATTGTAAATTTTTTGGTTATTTCATATTTTTTATTAAATTTTACACTTAAATCATTGATGAATGGTGGTGGTAATAAAATAATTCATCACATCATGTATGTAGTGGTCTGTACTACATAAGAAGGAATTTTTTGTTTTTTATAATAACAAAGGGAAATTTGGTTAATATGTTTTACCTTATCATAATAACATTTGGTATAAAAAAAATTAAAATTTAATTGCATAGGAATAAGGAAGTTATATTTGGAATCTTATGATAGAAAGGATTAAATGTTTGGAAAAATCAGTTCTTATATTAAAATATTTGATTTTTCCTTGGATGATTCATTGTAAATAGAGGTCTTAAGAAAATATAGTATGATCATAAGATGAATTTTTTTTTCTTTATTAAACAAATTTTTCCTGATATTTAAGTGAAAACTAGATCATTTGTGTGGATTTGAAGTGGTATTAGGAGGATCATTTTATAAGTGGCGATAATGAAATTTTGAAATTTTTTTCTATTAATATAAATAGAGAACATGTTTCAAAATTTACGAAGAATGAAAAATAAAAAATAATTTTTTAATTAATAATATAAGGCTAATAATTCCTCAACTATTTAATTTTATACAAGTTTTAAACCTATATTTGATTATGTTACTCTTAGAAGATTCTATTTTATATCTTTTGGTTTTACTTTTGTAATTGATTATTACCAATGTAATTTAATTTTAATTAAACAATTAAAATATCTATTTTTTAATAATCTGTACCCAATAATATAAAATATGAAATAATTTTTTTATATAAAATTTATAACATTTTGAAATTTAATTTTTATCATCAACACATATAACGCATAAAAACCGTTAATAGAAAATGTATATTTTTCAGATTAGAATTTATGTATAGAAAAGAGTTATCAATGCATCAAATTTCTAGGTAAAAAATTGGTTTATAATAAAACATAAAATATTTATATCTCTTTAAAATAAATTCAGAACCTAATTTTACATATTAATATTTAAATAAATGATATGATTAACAACCGTTTCATGCATTAGAAAATATTTTTTTTATGATTGGGAACATAGAATTGATAATTTCATTAATTTATTTAGAAATTTATATAATAAATCCGTAATATGTCTTTGAACCTATAATTGTTTTATGAAAATTTATTTCAAAATAAATTCATGATATACTCATAAACGTTAAGTTTTTGGAAAATGATTTATTTTTAAGTATTCACCTATAAATCAATATTATAAAAAAAATTATAAAATTCAACTTAAGATAATATTGAAATGTGGAATTAAAACAATATCATAATTTTTTAAAACTAAAATTATAATATTTATAAAATTATATTTTAATCTAAAATTCAAAATATAAAAGAAAAAAAAAATTTCTTAAAATTTATGTTTCTAAACATAAAGTATTTTAATAGTGTTAAATTTGAATTTTCTATTTATGTAATAATATTATATTAATTTATTTATTATAATATCATATATAACATAAATTAATATTTAAAATTTGTTAATGTAAATTATTAACATTTAAAATTGTTATTTGAGAAAATTTTATTAATTCATATTAATTATCTATCCACTAATAGTAAAAAATAAATAAGTTTCCATCATTTTATCTAATATATGTTTTATTCATTATATAATTTTTTAAAAATGTGCATCAAATTTGTCCCATATCATATTGGTTTAGAATTTTTGGGTAGAAATCTATTGAAATTATTATTAATTTAAAATATATATATTCCAAAATAGTATGGAGTTAAATTATCTCCATAATAAATAAATTACATCCTAAATTTTTTTAATATATCTTACTTATGAAATTATTTTCGGGTATCAAAATGATATACACAAATGAACATATAATATCAAGTGGGATATCAACATCATAAACATAGGAAACATATCATTTTCAACATAATATATTTATTTCCAATATTGAGTTTTCCTCCAACCATTTGAGTGAAGAGTCTATCGTCATTTATTATTAATACCAACATTATATAATTTACATCTAAATTGTGTTTGAAATAATTCATTAATTCATAAAAAACAAGAGGATGATGTATTGTTTGGTTTCATTATTAACAATAATTATTTATTTTAGTAGAGGGAACCAATATATCACATTAAATTAATATAATGGAAGAATAATAATACTTTCACATAGCACATTCCCATGAATTTCAACAACGGATAACATATAAAAACTTAATTTTTCTATAATAAAATCATCAGGTTTTTTATTTTATGTTCTTAGCAATAATTATATATATAAATTTGAGGGATGAAAAAGAATAAAATACAACACTCATTGTTCATTAGTGAATTATCACTTTACATAAATCCATTCCATTTTAAGGAAACTCATCACTAGTTTTGATTTTATACTCATTTCTCGTAACAATTTTTTAATAGGTTGTATTCATAGAATATTTCCCTCAGCTATTTGATTAGTGATTTTGTTTGAATAATATCCAAACTTCTTTCAATTGACACACTGGAGTGTTAGAGGAGCATTAGTTAGAAACTTATTTTCCACTATTTTACTGAGAAAGTCCCTTTATCCAAATTTAATATGCAAGATCTTATTGGGGATAACGTACACAATGGAATCACCATCCAATCAATATTATTAAATTTATAAGGTGATTTATCGCCATCATTTTTCATGTAGGGAACTTATTTTTCATCTCTCAATGTTATTTTTCATTCGAGTTCTAATTAAAATCCATATTCATTTTTTTAATTTTAATTAGAGTATCCTACTTATATTTTATCCTTAATTGAATATCAAAATACCACTTCATAACTTGTAATGTCAACTATAACTAATTATTTTTAAATAATAGTTTTTATGTCACTAAAGAATTATTTGATATTGATTTCAATGTTAGTAATAAAACTAGATGCATACCTTATGTTTCTTGTGAACTTAGCCTCATAGTTTTTGATGGACTCTTCCTTATTTTATTTCATATCTAGATAGTATATATCAATTTTCATGTGAGTTTTTTGGGGAAAATATGTCCTAATAAATATTTTATTTAACTCATCTCATTATATAGAGATGACATAATCCCATTCTATTTCATTCATAATAAAATTATTCCATTTTCTAACCTCACCATCCAAAATATAAACAAATAGAACAAACTTATTATGTTCAAATCACTATAAAATATAAAATATATTTTCTATAGAGTCAACCCACTTATCAGCAACCATAAGATAATAATGGTTTCCAAAAGAGGGTGGATATTCTGTCAGGAATGACTCAATTTTGAGACTGTCATTTCATAATGTGTTCTGGAGATAAACACGATATTCAATTTTTTCTCACATCATGAGATAGTGGGGTCATTACAGATATAATTTTTTTTATTGTCACCAATCCCATTAGGATTTATGTATTTATAATCTCCACATTATCCACTACACTAATATTTAATGTGATTCTTTTGGTTTCCTATAATTACATAGACTAAGGAGAATTTAGGAATTAGTATACATAATATTATTATTGTACATATATGGAAACAATAGTATTAAAACATTGATTTAATAAAATATTTCCATACATTTACAATTATTTTTTTATTTTTATTATTGTTTATCAAAGTTTATTTTTCTAAGTATAATTTATATATATTAAATAATTCATAATGGTTTATAGGATAAATGGGAATCAACTAAAGAGTAACCCCAAAGAGTATCTAAACTGGTTTTCAATTACACCACTTTTTTTTATACTTGGTGATTATGAAGTTAACAGCTTATGATATTGTTTTAGGGTTACTACACTTAAGTACATATGTTTCAGAGCTAATAATCACATATAGTTTATATTAAGGGTTTTTATTTCTAGGTAAACCACACAATTTCTAATTTACCAAAATTTTAGGATGTTATACTATAATTAGACATATCCATAGGGTTTTCACTATTGTTTTATAAATTAATACCTAAAATATTTAAATCCTCATTTTATGCCAACTATTGAGGCCAATGAAAATGAATCCAATTAATATTATTATTTTATATGAAAAATAATTCCATATCATAAATACACCCTCAAATCCGGGAACAGAAGGCAATATATATTTGATGATTAACCAGATAGAAAACATATTTTACAACACTAATGTAACATTATTCATATATACACATCTTTAAACCACCTTCAAAAAATATTACATGTTATAAATTTCGGCATATCATGGAAATGACAACATAAAAAATTGTTAAACTTGGATGATTTCTTTGGGAAAGATAAGAGATGACTGGTGATAATAATAAGTGATAAAATGATAATTATATTTGTACGAGGGCATAATAATTATCCATGAATATAACATTTGGAGGAAAATACTTTGATAAAAAATCAGGAAAAATATATAAGAAAGAATATCATAAATATATTTCTAATCGTAATAATACTACGCAAACATGATCAAGGAAATCAAAACATAATGGAATTAGTATCAAAACCTATTTACCCTAGTGGAATGAGTTTCACTCACATATTTTGTTGGATTGACTATGATTCACTCACCTCTTTACCTTGGTAGATCAAGCATCAAAACACATTTCATATTATCCCATGAGATATAAATATTTAGTCAATCCATTGTGGTGACATATAGACCCCAACCATCACTTAATGAAAAACCATATAGATGTGGGATACAAGATATCAATTATTCAATATATAAAGAAAACCGTGTGAGAAAATGGATTCAATTAGTCACATAATAAATAACCCATGGATATGATAATGGGTTTTTTATCATTTCTAAATGGTTTCACAAAAATTACCCCCAGAATATAAATGGTTGAAAAAAAAAATCAATGGCCATATAATATTATTTTATAATAACACATCGATGCTTCATGAATAATACATTTTAAGTAAATATTTAATTTAAATATAAATATTAAAATGGTTGTGATATTAAAAGAATATATATATGAAATCTCTGTTATCTTTATAATATATTACCTTGTTAAATGTAATGATGAAAATTTATTTTTTGAAAAGGTCACTTTCAAGAAATTGAAAGAAGTTGTTTTGAATTTTATTATTTGAGAACCATCTTCATAAAAAGTGAAAAATATTCCTTCTAAAAATAAAAGAATTTAAATATTATGTTCACTTGTGATAACACTTAATTTAGTTTCAAATAAAAATAAAAAAATATAGGAATTTAAAATATGGGCAAAGGACACTCTAATTAAAGGGGATTCGAAATTATCTCAATAATGATATGATTTATAAGGTAAAACATCATAAAGGTATGTTAATTGATTCTAATATATCATTTTAACTAGATCTGTAGAAATATTTCAATAAATATCTTATGAAAGAATAAATAAATAATAGATGTAGGAAGATAAATAATATATATAATTACTCAAAAAATGTGGCTTATGTAAAAAAAATTCAAATGGTGTGTAATACATCGAATTAAGAATCCATGTAATATAGAAAATGATTTGGAATTTTAAATACACTATATTTCCAAATATTTATTAAAAAAATAAATCCATATATAATATATAATCCTAATAAATAAGAAAAATTGGTTAATATGAATCATATATCAGTGAAATAAAAATTGATATAAAAAAACCCATAAAACATTTGTATCATTTGGATAAAATCCCATTTCAATAAATAAACCATCATGAGTATTAAAACAAAATGAATTTCATTAATATGTAAAAATTAATTATGAATTAATCACTCCATATCAATTACATCATGATGCATAATAAGAAATATGTCCCATTGAATTAAATTTGAGTTTACATACCCCTTACATTAATTCCTGACATGCACTAAAGTGCCTAAATATCTAGTATAACAAAAATAAATATCATAATACCAAAATTAAGAAAACTATTCACATTTATCAAATTTAACAATATTTATTTATATTTATCCTCTCTATTTATATCATATAGTTACTGTCTATATCCAATATCAGATGTGAGAAATCATTAATGTTTTCAACTAGTTTAATTTCATTTATGATTTCTTCAATATTATCCGATATTTAGACATTATTATATCATAAAAAGTACTATAATTTATGTTTGATAAACTTTTATAATGTAATCATTTTATTATTGAAAATTCTACTCATGGGTTTTCTAAAATAAATTGGGGACATTCATGTTGTGGGGATCATTAACAGAAAAATGGTGATATATTAATTAATGTATATAATATTAATTTTCCCAATAATGTTCCTAAATAAAATAATTGTTTAGGAATTTATATCATATACCATAAATACATAAAATATCACATTCATCTATGATATTATATTATAACAGTGTTCATGTTGGTGGTTAGACAGATCCAAACATAAACTTTCCATAATTAATGACTGATTACGATTATAAAATTGGCTGTTTGGAATACTATCATTGTTAAATAAGTATTATGATATAAATTTTATAATTTTATTTTGTAAAAGGAAATTTTATGATATTTTAATATGAGAAAATCTATAAGAAATAAGATAATTTAGTTCATTGAGGTGATAATTCACTCAACACATGGTTAACGCTTTCATTTCTCGAATAATGAGAGGGAAATAAAATGTATTATAATTTATAAATTCACAATAATAATTATATTTCCAAATTAATATTTATTTATAAATTTCACATTTATAACTAGTGAATATAGGTGGTGGTTAACAATAGAATTAATCGCTTTGTGGAAGTAGTAGCTTGCACAACACAAGAAGGAGAGTTTTTTTTCATAATAAATAACATGGAATTTTGTTAATATTTATTCTCTTTGAATAACATAATTAATTATAAAAACAATACTAGTTTAATTATATTTTAATTATAAAATAATATTATATAAAATAATATAGAATGAAAAATATTTTGTTGAAAATGAGTTCTCTTGTTGAATTCTATGCATTTTCATTAGAGGATTTCATGGAAATGGAGGTATTAATCCAATATCTTATGATAAGAGTCTCATGGAAAATTAGGATAATTATATATGATCAAAATCAAGAAGAGTGTTAATTTTAAATTGAAATATTTATTTTTTAAATAATTTTTTCTGAGAGGACCCTTTTATATGTAGTGAGAATTCTATTTTTTATAAATTTCAACAACACAAAGAGCACATGATTCACATATACATATGACTCCAAAATGGAAAATAATGATTTCGGAATTAAATAATAACCATAATAACTCATACAGTCATTTTAAAACATTTTTAAACATGATATTTTCTCTATATTACACATAGAATGTACACATTTACCAGTTTATGTTTTATTGTGGTTATGAATTTTTAATTAAGTAATTTACATTTAATGAATAAATATAAATTTAACCATATTAATGAATTTTTAAGTATTGATTATAAATATAAGATCTATTTTATTGGATAAAATTTCTATATTTAAGAAAATTAAATTTTAACATTAGTGTATGCAACATATATAAACCCATTTTTATAAATAATTTATTTTAAAGATTAAAATTTTTTTGTAGCATAAAATTATAAATGTATTTTATTTCAATGTTATAAAATTTCTTATAATAAAGAAAAAAAATTATGTGGATTTAGAATCAATCCAAAACTATATATTCCAAAAAAAATATTTAATTTAAATAAATGATTTAAAACATTTTCTTTTATTAGAAAATATTTCTTAATTTATTAAACCAAGGTTTCCTAAATTCATGATTCAATTTAGCTGTTTATATATTTTCTCATTAATACATTTTTGATCATTAGTAATTTTTTATCATTTTTATTTACACATAACTCTTGATATAGAAAAAAAATATTTTTTTAGTAAAATTTGAATTTTACACTATTAATCTAAAAAAATAAGATGAGTTTAAAAAAAATAAATATTAGGATAATATTGATATCTGGAATTTATAATATAATTTAATTTCAGAATATTCCAATTCTAAAATTTATAAATTTTTTAAGGGAGTATTAAAAATATAAATGGGTAAATTTTTTGTTGAAAGTTAACGTTCTCAAAAGTCAAATATTTTTAATATTATTTCATATCAGTTTTTAATTTATTTTATGTTAATGTATTTAAATATTTCTATAAGAATTTATAAAATTCAAAATTATTTTTGAATTTTTATTTTGGTGGTGGGGTAATTTTCCGAACCAATATTCAAAATGAAATTTTTAGATATTGAGCATTCGTAAATGATGGTTTCAGATTTTGGTTTCCAGCCTGAGGGATTCATATGGGGTTGAGAATGAATTGGATGTGGTATTATATTGTCTTGGTTGGTATAGTATACACTATTTAACTATTGTCCCACCATCAACTCAATAGTGGGTTGGATAGTATCCCAGTAGGCTACCTTGGGTTTCATGGGCTCACCGACCACCTGGTCCGAGATCTCCATGATTTTTTTGAGTGGTCATTTGGGATTTGTTTTTTCATTCCCTTATGGGAATTAGAATGAATAAGATCCTATAAAATAAACCTGACCCCATATTTCTGGAGATATGGAATTACATTATTACATTGACATAACTATTAAGAGTCAAATATTGTAAGCAAAAACATTAGAATTTTTAGATAATTTGATTACATGCATGATACCCATATTTCGTGGGGAAATAAAATAAAATATACATAATGTAAAATATCAGTATCATGGAAACCCATTCCAGAAATTAATATTCATATACCAGGGAAAATAAGAAAATAACAGCGATCATAAGGGTTACATAAAGAGGAAGTAATATTTAATCAATAATCATAATAAATATGGAAATGTATGTAACTAAATAGAGTTTCTAAATAATCAGTAAACCGAGAATAAAAAGTACATATTGATATTTTTCATTGTGAAAATATTATGGATAATAGTAATAATAATTGAATTCTTAATTAAGTCAATTATTTATTTTTATATGTCACTTTGAGGATAATTCAAACCTATACCATCAAGACCTTTCACTAGAAAATTAAAAACCACAGGTAGAAACCTGTTTAATTTGGCCAACAGACATGCCACCTTAGAATCGGTGAATGCATCAAGCGTATGTATTATTTTTGGGACACAACCATCACATCTAGTCCAAATAATTCATTATTCATCAAATAATTTTTTATTTCATTACAAATATTCAATATCAAATATCTTTATTATGTAAAGGCTACATATTTATAAATATTTCCTCAATTAACCAAATATTAATCAAATTAAAAAACATATGTTAAAATAGTATGCAGAAATGTAAATAACAAATTAAATCACCCAATAATGTGTATAATTAAGAAAAATTATATTTAAAAGGAAATATTGTTACAATAATGTTGTTGTTTCAAGATAAATTTAATAATCATAGAAGAATGAGATATTTCAAAATAACATTTATCACATGTTAATTTTCAAAAAAAATTCCTTGGATATAATAATAAAAATTGAATATTAAAACACTATGAATAATGAATGTTTCATGTCATTACATGTTAAATAATAACTATATACATCAAATAAAAGTGAATTGGATCATAATAACAAATCAGTCTCAATAAAAAGAAAATTGAGATGAAATCACATATCTTTTGATCCATTCAAGTTGAACTCCATTTAACCTCATGTATATGGGTTTTAATAAGTTTATTAAATTATATAAAAACCATATTTATATTTATAATATCATATATAACCCTTTTATAATATCATACCTCCCATTAGTAAATTATAATCATTATTTCCATTATATCATTTGTTAATTTACAGGATTTTTAGTATGTTTTGGTTCGTTATTTTTTCTTCCAGATACTTTTATCATCATTTAATCGTATCAAGAATGTAAAAAATTGTTTAGATATCATATATATTTATTATATATGTATTTATGGTAATACTTAAATTTTATAGATAGGCAATTAAATACACCATTCAAGGAGATGGTAGGTTGTACGTACGCATGAATATAGTTTCCATTTTCTTGTCTTATTGAAGAAAAGAAAACAAAATGATATATATATGTATTATAATTATATTATAATTATTTTTTTATAAATATGACATATTTTTATTAATACCATATTTAATTCATTCTATGAAAAGTGTGAAAAAAACACATTTCTTCAGAAGGTGGTAGTTCATCGAACACACGAACGATGTTATTGTATTCCCTCAAAATGATAATCTTAAATGTATGTGTTATATAGAAATTACTATAAAATAAATTCATCATAAATAAATATAAATCATATAGAAATAATATGTTCATCATTTTTCCAAACATGATAGGTAGTAATGGAAGAACGAACAACATCAGTTCATGAGATGGTAGTATGGCGCACACAGGAATTATGATTATGTACTATAATTCCCCATCCCCAGTTACATACATCCAGAGATTTATCGTAATACATTGGAATTATTACAAGGAATAAAGTCCTCAAAGACCAATCAATATAGAAGTCTCGAAAAATATATTACATATATGATTGTTTCATTACACTTAATAACATATAACACAACATAAATAATCATTTGATAACACCATTATTCCCATATAATAACCCTACATATTAACCATAATACACTTCTTCTAATCCTTGGAAAATAAAACATAATAAACGGGTGAGCTCAGATGCTCAGTAAGAGTAACTAATTTAAAATCATCTATAAACATTTACGAAAATATGTGTAATAAAAACAACATCCTTTTTAAACATGTACTTGAACATAATATGGTATAAATAAATCAAACATTACCATATAAGCATGCACACAGATATTTGACTAATCGAATAATCACATGTAATAACTAATTTCATAATGTGGTAATAAACAATGTCATACATCATAACAACATAGTCAAGGCCTCATTCAAAGACTAAAAATAAAAATTTAGTCAATTACATGTGACAAAACACTACTTTGTCTCATGAGACCTACCAATGCATCAATGAGCTATTGTGGGCTCCTCCCTTCACTTACTAAGTCCAATGCATTCCACATATGTAAATTTTAGTAATGACATAAAAATTCATATTAAAACTATCATATAAAATGTAAATACATTAACCACAAACCATGAATGGTATAAAAATAGCACACCCACATTCAAACATATCATAACTCCTTCAATATAATATGGAATATTTTATTATAATAAATCAACCTTAATCAAGAATAATATATAGTAAAATCTTTTGACATAGTTCAAATCCAAACTATTTGAGAGAAATTTTGAAATGATTTAAAAGTCACGAAATTATAAAGGAAATAATTAAAATTATTTTTTTATCAATGTTTCAGAGACCACATTAAAATATTTTAAAGGAATCAACATTTTAAAATAATCATGTCTATATAACTAAATCATTAAAATCATATTTAATGAATGGAAAATAATAAAAAGATTTAGATAAATAATGTATTAAAACATTTAAAATGATGATTTTGATAAAGTGTCCCCTCCAAAAAAACCCTTAAAATAATCATTTTGAAAAAACTTTTATGATATTTGGACCTGGATGATAAAAATATCCCAGTAAATACTTACACATAAACAATCTCAGAAGATAATGAGATTGAGTAATTAACCCTTACATTGTATTTTACTTTGGTCAAGGGTATGTTTAACCTCCATTATAATGACTATAATATATTATTAAATATTAAAAAACCCCATTAATATTTATGATACCATACTTCATTCATTTATGGCTTTATACTACCCATTTAATAATAATTTCAATGGTAAAATAACATTTCGGTTGATAATCGCTTTCTTCATCATACATTTTTTAACCTGTTATTCTTGATCGTGTAACTTATATCATGATTTAATTGATTCCAGAATTTAATAAATTATTTATGTATCATATATATGAAGAATATAATTATGTATAGTAGATTGATATATGATATAGAAAACACCGTTTATAGAGATGGTAGGTCTTACGTACGCTTAAACGTCGTTTTAGTTTTCATATCTTATTGAACAGAATTAATTGAATGGGAAATATGTAATTAAATAAATAAATATATATCAAGTAGAATTATTATGTAATATACTATATACTTTTTAATAATATATATATATATACAATCATCGTTGAAAAGTGAATGTCGAAATGAATCTCATCGCGTCGTTGAGATGGTAAGTCGTACATACGCGCGAGTGATGATATCATTCTATTGATGGTGAATATGTATGTAATTGGATAGTATATTATATATATTTAATAATTAACATGTTATATTAATTATTAACATCAATTATACATCTTATTATACCAATCCATATAATGAAGTTGGGAATAACAAACTACCCCATGATGTTGAGACGGTAGGTCGCACGTACGCACGTATGATGACTTTGTCATTCATTGGATGAGTAGAATACTTAATATGGATGTACCATATTTTCAATAACATCACAATATGTATAAGGTACTGGAGTTATTACTTTGGTATGGAAACAAAAAAGAAACAAGAAGTGGAATACGAAAATAACTTTGAAAGATGTGAATAAATTATTATCTTTTCTTCGGGTCCTTCCTTTTGATTTGATCAAAAAGGATCTTTAGGTATGATTTATGATCAAATTAAGGAATCTAGGTTGAATTGAATGAAGTTGGAAAGATATTTGAGTATTTTATGGCTGATCCAAATGGATTTTGAGGTGTGATCTTGAGAGAAGGGGATGTACCCTTTTATAAGATAGGTGACGGTCACTTTTGGAAAAGATTGAAATAGAAATTAATTATACATTCATATTCATTTTAAAATTTCTCCAAAATAATTTATCTAGAGTATAAGGTGGGGATGTGCCTAAAACCTCTCAACCAATAGCTTTTAGACAGGTTTAGGTCACCATATTAACCATATCTTTTAGATTTAACTCTTTGTTAAATATTTTAACTTTTACGATGTCTTCTTTATTTTTATATTACATTGCTAATAAACATAATATTAAATTCCAATAGAACCCAAAGATTTTCATTAATGAAATATTTATCATTATTCTAGTCCTTTTTTTAAACCTTGAAATTTTAAGAATTTTATATCAATTAATAATATTGTATTTTTTTAAAACACATTTATGTTAATTTTGACACTATTAGGTATTTGGTATTTTTAGAAGTCAAAAAAATTGATTACATCGAAAAAATACAAAAAAATCCTAACATATCATATTAACTTTGATAATTAGTGTAATGCATCAAAAGTATCAATTTACGTTTATTTTGATATTTATACTATCAATTAATTTTAGGTTTCATTAATAAAGGAATTACAGCATCATCATTGAGTTATAAGTAAATTTAATTATATAATGTCTAAAAAATATAAATAAAATACCATTATATAAGAAATATTTTTTTATTTCTAATAAATATTTATAGTTGAATTTATCTTATGTATAACCATATATTTAAAATGGGTTAGTTATTAAATTTTTTATTTTACACTTTTAAATATTCATAAAATAAATTAATAATAAATGTCCTTATCTAATCCAATTGGATAAAATTTGATCATATTTTGTTCAAAAGGTGTATTTTAGTTTAAAAAAACTTATCCAATAGAATTTGGACATGTTTTTGGATCATTTGAATATTATTTTTACCTTTAATTACCATATTTACTTTTAACCGTGGTAAATAAAATTCAAAAGTTATTATTCACCAAAAAATGATTTTCATCTTATTGGATAAAATTTTACTTATTAATGTCCACCATGTCTCCTATATTTTTTATATTCAATTCTTAGAAGCATTAAAATCATGTTTTATTCAAATTTGAAAATTTTCCTAGATGGTGGGTAAAAAAATGTTAAAAAGGTTCAATAAAATTTTAAATAACTATTTTTTATAAAATGACTCCATTGACATAAATTGTACTAATATATGTATTATAAATCAATTTTAAGGTAAATTTGTAATTAAAAATTATCATTTTAATAAAAATGTTTGATTTTATGTACTATGTAATATTTTCCACTATTCATTAAAAATTGATAGGTTTCAAAAAAATACTAAACTTTTACCCTAAGGTAATTTTGATCTTCTGAATTAAAAATGATGTCATTTTAAGAAATTCAAAACATAGAAGATTCATTAATTAATTAAAAATTAGTTCACATTGTCAAAACCAGAAAGCAGGTTTTTGAGAAATAAAAACTATTAAAAGATAGATATGGTTTTCTGTCCAATTAAAATGTAAAATTACTTGCAATAACAAAAATTGGATTAAATGATAAAAATATATTATTATTATACTTTAAAACCAGTAAAATTTATAATTTAACGTCATAAATTATTTTTATTAAAAAAGTTGTTGTTAATTAAAATTTAGTATTTTTCCTTATTCATTAAAATATTAAAGTTATTAGAAAAACACCAAAAATTTATCCAAACTAATTTTTTTGTCCCACTTCTATAGAAAAAGTATATTTTTTCAATTGATTATATTAATTTTTCCACTATTGGATTTAGAAAGTGTTCACCATTTGAAGGCAGTGAAATTGTAAAATGTTTTTGAAAAACACTTATTTTATCAAAATAATTGGAATTTTTCATATATTATGTCTAGAAAACAGATAATATAGATGTTAAAATCATGTGGATTATATAAAATTCAAAACGAAGTTAATAATATTCATAAATGATTTTTAAACGACTAGTTCGGTAGGTATTAGTGCCCTCGAACTCGGTGTTGTGTGTGGAAAAATCTATTGAATTACTTTAAAGAGATAAGATATTATGAAATCCTGGGGTGTTACATTCTCCCCTCAGTCAATAAATTGTGTTCTCATAGTTTGAAATTTTTATTTGAAAATAAAAGCTTAAAAATATAAAATACCTTTATGCAAAACCCACATCGGAAACATGGTTAATAGAATTATGTCCTTATAAGAGGGAAAGGGAAATGAAAAAGTCCCCTCCATATTATGATCTTGAATATGAGAACATTGGTTCCAATTAGAGACACATAATTGGATGGAAAAATTAAATGTCTATAGGGAGTGATTGAGGTCATCAATCCAAAATAAGTGAATAATAAATGGGATATTGACGGCCTCAATGCCATAAATCTATGATGATTTAAATATCATTGGTTCAACAAAACATACTGTATTAGGATAACATGTTTTATGTTTTATATTCCCTTCCCAGATGTTTAAGAATTAATGTCTTCATAGAATAAGAAACAAAATACATGACATTTAGAGTTCTATCATTCAACCAACTTCTACCAAATACTCAACATTCACTCAAAATGATAACACATTTCAAAAATAGTCAATCTATGAAAATCATATAGGGTTCTTAAAATAATAAATTTATAATTAATATATCACACCATTTAAAAAAATTACATTATAAAAACTAGTACATAATATATATCTATGGTAGATGATGCACCCTTGTCACCCTTGAGTTGTGGGTTTATGTCTCATGGCCTTTCCAGATGCGACGGGTTGTCGCCTGACCTCCGAGTTATTCTTTTTATAATAATTCAAAATAATCTTATGAAATGTATTAACCAAAAAAATAGTATCTAATTTCTATCATAATTCATTCAAACCCTTATACATATACAAAATAAGTATTTCTAAACTCACAGTCCAAAATTTTTAAAGATGGTAAACATATTGAAGATCTCCTTTTCATGTAATAACATGTGAATATATTCATCATGTATTTTCATAAAACATGGTAACACCCTAAATTACCATAAGACCTTATTGAATACATTCATTCTCCCTTATTTATTATTGAATATCAGATATACTCCTTAATTCCAAAAATGTTGTAAACTCCAACAATGAGGGAATAAAAAAACTTTTAATGAGATCCAAGGTAATGAATAATATACAATATAAAGTATCCAAATCAATTATATCTTATTCTGAAATCATTATCTTAGTTTCAGAATCATATTAACGATTATATATCCCCCAAAAATATATTTTACAAATTGATTTACTTGAAACTGTGTCACATTACTTGGTACGAAACAATCTCTCATCCTTGATGAAACTTTACTGTAGTGGAATCCTTATATACTCTATAATTCATATATCTTGTACGTAATTAATAAAATATTCAAAGGACTTAATTCATTAATATCAACATAAGAAAACTAATCAATTCTATTAATCTACAGTAGCATTATAACATGATTATTATTAAATAGAATCATTTGGGGTATACTCTGTTGATTTGGAAATTGATTCACGTAGTGTCCCAAATCCTTCTAGATGAAGCATTGTGCATTTTTAGACTTTTTATTACCCTTAAAATCACATATTTGGTGTCATTTTTTCCCAAACATATATCAAACTCACATTATGGTTAATAATTTACCAAGGTAATTTAATCCACAGATATCACATGTGGGAAAATCCATCATTCCCTTATTCCGTTTATCCATCTTTTCTCCATCATCCTCTTCATCTCTTTCTTCGCTTTAAAGCCATAGGACTCAAATAATTCATTACAAATCTTATTAACACATGATATTGTGTATTCATATGATGATGATATGTGGGAGACTATTTCCATTCATAAAGTTTGCCTTAAGACCACAAATGATATGTCTTTTATTACTATATAGATCATGCATATTGCTAGAGTTATAATTCCTTCTACTGGGAACAAATTCAAAATTGAGACATACAATATTTTCAATCATATCATTATTTATAATCCAAATACTAGATGATTTCTTAATATTTAATTGAATATTTTCATATATCTAGTATCATAATCATAAAAATTGTATCTTGGCTGACATATTTACTCACAAGTCATTCATAATGGATTGTAAAAAATGTGATTTATCCTAAGCATATCCCAGGAGTGTCGTAACCAAGAGTACATCAAAGCCTTTTGTCGTACAATAGTTCCAATTCGAGCATAGCTCAAAGTGGTGTTTTTGGTTTTTACCCTTTGGTATATCTGTGTAAGAGCCGCCTCTACATTCTCATTTACAAAAAGGGATGTATTTCTTGGAAAATTCACAAAATCTCTACATTACCTAAATTTTAGGAAGTTCTTCTATACTAATCCCCAAAGTCTATCATTGGGCAATGTTTCAAAATCAGAGATTATCTAAATCTAGTTTTCAATTATTTTACTAAACGTCCTCTAATACCAACTAAATCATTGTGACCCCAATTACCTAGAGTAGGTGCATTATTTTAATACATTGTCATTATTACATTGAATCATGTCATAAAGGACTGATCATTTTAGAAGTCTGAGAAAATATATTACATACGTGAAATTTACAATACAAAATACAACATACATCACAACATAATTAATTATGTGATAAATCGATTATTCACTTAGTATAACCATGCATATTTATCATAATACTCTACTTGGTATCCATGGAAAATAAAACATAAGACAGGGGTGAGCTCAGATTCTCAGAAAGGGTAAATAATATACAGAAAGCTATAATTTTTTAAGGCAATATTTGTAATAAAAACAAAAAAAAATTAAATAAAAACATGAACATAATATGGAAAATATAAATCAAATATCACCATATAAAAATGCACCTGGGGATTCTACTATTTTAATTTTCACATGTAATAACTAATTTCATACCGAGGTAATGCATAATGTCAGACATCATAACCACATAGTCAAGGCATAGTCCCAAGGATAAAAATAAAAAAAAATTCAATGCCTTGTGGAAATACACTATATTTTCTCATGATACCTACTAATTCATCGAGGAGCTATAGCCTACTCTACCTATCACTTACTAATTCCAATTCATTCCTCATATGAAAATGATATAACATAATATAAACATTCATATTAAAAAAAGTAAACAAAATGTCAATACTTAATCTATAAAACATGAATGGTATAAAAATCACACATCCATAGTCAAACATATCATAACTCATTCAATAAAATATGGAAGATTTTATTATAATAAATCAACATCCATTAGGAATAATATCTAGTAAAGGATGTTGATATAGTTTAAATCAAAACAATTTGAGAGAAATTTTGAAATCATTTAAAAGTCCTGAATTTATAAATGTTTTCATTTAAAATATATTTTTGAATTAAGGTGTCCCTAACCACTTTGAAACTTTTCAAAGGAATAAATATTTTAATATAATCATGTCCATATAAATTAATCCTTAAAATCATTTGTAAAACATATACATTAATTACAATGATTTTGAAAAATAAATCCTTAAAAGATTTAAAATGAGGATCTTGATAAATATCCCCTTAAACAAAACCATAAAAAATCTGTTTGAAGTTTCTTTTATGAAACATGGACATGGATGATAAAAATTTCCCAGTAAATACATATACATAAACAATCTTGGATAATAATGAGATTGAAGAATTAACCATTACCTTGTACATTCCTTTGTTTGAGTGTACGTTTAACCTCATATATAATTACGATAGTATGTTATTAAATTATAAAAGACCCATATTCATATTTATGCTATCATATTTTATCCATTTATGTATTTATACTACCCATTTAATAATAATTTCTAGGTTGAAATAACATTTTGCGTAATAATCGCTATCTTCATCATACACGTTTTATCTTTATTTTCTTGATCGTATAACATATATCAAGGTTTTTATTGATTAAATAATATAAAAAATAATTTATTTATCATATATATTCTTATTATATTTATGTATAATAGATTAATATATGAAATGTGAAACATTGTTTATGGAGACGATAGGTCAAATGTACGTGTGAACGTCGTTTCCGTTTTCATATCATATTTAACGGAAGTAAAAAAATGAGATATATGTAAATCCATAAATAAATATATATATATATATATATATTTCAAATAGAATTATTATGTCATATATTAGATACTTATAAATAATATATATATTTATAATCATCATTGATTCGTGAATGTGGAAATAAATCTCATCGCGTTGTGGGGACGGTAAGCTATACGTATGCACGAACGATGAAATCATTCTATTGATGGAGAAATAGTATGTAATTGGATGGTATATTATATATAAAGAATAATTCACATGTTATATTTATTATTAACATCAATTATACTCATTTTTATTCCCATTAAAATAATGAAGTGTTGAAGAACAAACTACACCACGACGTGGAGACGGTGAGTCGTATGTACGCACATATGGTGACTTTTACATTCATAGGATTGGTAGAATAATGTTAAAGGTTGTAGAATATTTAAAATGTCATCACAATACATATATGGTACTGGATTTATTACTTTGGAATGTAAACAACAATGTAAGTGGATGTTGAAAAAGAAAGGAACTTTGAAATAGTTGATGAAATTATTACCTCTTCTTCGGGTGTTGTCTTTTAATATGATCAAAAAGGGATCGATATATCAGCTCTCTATTAAATTTAAGGCATCTTGGTGAATGTGAGGGTACTTTGGAAGATATACTAGCATGGTTTAGACAATCCAAATGTAAGAATATGGACCTTATTTTAAAGTATGTTTTCCTTTTTTGGATTTTTTTTGAGAAAAAGAATAATTTCAGAAAATTTCAAAAGTACATGATGTGTACTATATGGGTATTGTCCGTGTAATAGTTTTCCTTGGGTAGACATGTGATGGCTGTGTAGTGGCCACACACACGGCCGTTTGGGGTGACTAAGAGGCTCCCTGAAGTGGAGTACATAAAAGGAAAGTATATGTAGTGTATTTCAAAAGTACACAACATGTATTTTCATTTTTTTCATTAAATGCACCAGGGTCACATCTAATGGACAGAACACCATTCATCTAGGTTTTGTTCAACTGAATGAGCCCATACAACTGTGCTTCTTCTTGAAGCCCTCAAACCTTCATCCAATCTCCATTTTGACCACTGCCAATTGCATTGGGATAACTTCGATATGTTCTTCCTTCTTCTTGATCATCATTTCCTGATTCCTCTTTTTTTCCATGTTATCCTCGGTTGAAAATTTTATGATTTTTTTGATATATGGTGGTATTGGGTGATTCATGGCTTGAGGTTCTCTTATATCGATCTCCCAACACTAATATAGGTGTGTTGTGCCTTTCCGTTGATTTCCTTTTAGTTATATGTGTAATTTTCCCCAATACCCATGAACAGGGTAATGCGCGTTTACCGTTTTAGCACTATTGTTGGCTTGTTATGCTTTTATGCCTATGTAGAGTTTAATTGAATGTGAATAATGTTAATTTTTTTTCTTTGGATGTGTTTTCCCATGCATTTTTTCCCTAGTTTGATCATTGGGTCTAGTTGCATGTTAGGGTGTTGTTTACATTCCCATACATTGTATTGTAGGATAATGTGACTATTGTTATGTCATGATTTTCTGTTGTAGACTACTAGCCAAGTAGTTCATGGGTATTTCATTGGTAGATATGTGCTACTATAATTTCATGACTTATATAGGGCTATGTGAACCTGGTGAATAGACCATAGAGAGAATGGTTGTTTAGGGCTTCTCTAGAGTTTCTGTATTACTTACGATGCGAGACCACATGGGGAATTGATGTTTAGTTATTCCTCATAGTTTCTGTAGATCCATGATGCTGGACACATTGGTAATGTGATGTGAGTACTCCCCTAGATCACCTTTTGTTGCAGATATTAGACTATATAAGGAATGGATGATGAGTGCTTCCTCATAGAGTCTATGATTAAGCTGAACCGGAGGTATTACACTGAGTGTACTACCTAGAGGATTTCTTGTACTTGTTAGGTAAGTCCAGGGGGATAGACTGTGAGTATTTACCATAGGGTTACCTCTGTGATTTAGCTATTTTCTTGTGTTTCTAGGTAGGACCATAGGGGATAGGTTGTGGTTACTGCCGAGACTATTACCTGTTGTAATTATCTGCTTATTTTAACTATTGCATGATATTTAGTGGTTTAAATTTATTGAAACTATGCATTGTTTACTACTGAATACTTCTTTGTTTACTGCTTTTAGTACTTATCATCATTATATTAACTAACTATTAGGCACATATCTCATGGTGGTTTCCTACTGGGATTTAGTATCACACCCTGTTTGGGCCATGATTTTGGCCCCAAACAGAATATATTGTTGCAGGTATGGACATGGGAAAACGCCCTTCTCCTTCAGGTTCTTGATTGACTGTGGAGATAGAGAGCATGGGACCAAGCTATGACTTGTGATGCTATGGAGCTTTTTACTATTTTTCATTGGTACCATTGTTCAGTACTATTATATTCATTCATTGTGATTTGTTTGGATTCTTTTTTAGACATATGTATCAAGAACCATTCATATATATGTGTGTTCTACAGTTTATTATTTTTAGTCTTCCTCTACTTACTTTTGTATGTATTATTACTTCTTATACAATTGTATATTTTTTTTTACTTCTGCTGTGTTACTCTTCCAATGATGGAATAGTTTCCCCACTATCACGACCAAGGCCCTCGCTACTATTTGGCAGCCTTGGGCATTTGGGGATACGTTCTTGAGGCCATGCGACCAACCGGGTATGGGGTTCCTCTAGGTGGATTCTGGAACCGGAATGTTAAAAAGTGGTATCCGAGGAATTATTTTCTCTTAAATTACAGTTTGGAGCCTTTATCCAATGATAGGAAAGAATAGGTACTTGGTAATAATCTAATCCTTGGAGTAGCTAACCCTTGTACAGGGAAAATCCAACCTACCTTGTTTATTGAATTTTTTTTTGGTTTTCCAAGTTTACGGTTGATTTTATTTTAACCCTTGGGTGATTCACATGTTTTATGTTGTTACTGTTGATGTTAATGAGGTTCTATTTATGTCTCAACCTGATCAGATGAGGGTCTTCCATCTCAAGCATCATAAAATCACTTGATATAAATCACATGTCATGCATTTTATCCATTCCATCTTGGATGCATTAGAGATTTAATGTTGTGGTGATAGATGTTGTTTAGAATATGAATGTTTTTTTGATAGATGCCTTGATAAAATACATGATTCTTGATAGGGTATTGTTTGTGTAATTTTTTGTTTAAATAAATTCCAAACTTTGGTTCTTGAGGTGTTATAGGGCCTCACAGACCGGAAGTTTTTGGATCATTGTATTTTTTTCCTTGTTATAACATGTATAAGATTCCAAACATTGATTTGCAGGGAGTATGGGTACTCATATGTCGGAATTTGGGACATTAAAAGTTTGTTTAAATGTTTTTATGGGTTCTGGGGTAGTTTCTAAGGATTAATATCCGAAAAAACCCAGAATACATGGCGTGTAATGTTATGTACATGCCCTGTGTTCTTCTGTTCGGAAAGAAACTCTTTTTTAAGAACACGCTGTGTTCTTTATGTACATGGTGTGTTGTGTCTACCCATGGCATAGTTCATGTGATCAGTGACACAGGGTAGAGAAACTCTGGTGGGAACACGCCATGCACGAGTTCCACATTCTGTGTAGTGTTGACCCTATGTTCACCTGTGTGACTAACAACACAGACGGATAAACCATAAGCTATACAAGTTGTGTTAGCCTTGAACACGTTGTGTAGTATAACCCATGTACCAGGCCGTGACACAAAGAACATGGGTCGGTGATATCCTTCCTCATACATGTCGTGTCTGTTTGGAACACGCTTTGTAGTGTGAGCCGTGTGTTAGGCAGTGTCATTAAAATCACGGGCAGGTGAATCTTTTCTAGTACACATTGTGTCTATTGTGAACATTCCATGTAGGATTTTCATATTAGAGTCGTGTGGCTTATCCATATAGAAGGTCTCAGAAAGGGAAAGGGGATTCAATTACATTTCATGTGTTAAGACAACACACCAAGTGGTTTGGGTCTTACATGACTAGTTTTGGCAGAAGTACACACCCATCTGAATGGCATATGGGAAAACACCCTGTAGGAATTGTACACGCCATGTAATCTTGTTTTGTAAATCTTGAATGTTTTGTTTCTCTTGTTCATTTACTATGATTCTAGTTTTCAGTGCTTGATAATCTTGATCTAAGGTGTGTGGTTGACCTTGCAGAGTCATGCCACCTAGATGTCCTCCAGTTGTACGCTAGTTACCTAGGGTTGATTAGACACCAGATATAGCTTATCAGGTACGTTACGCATATCCTCTTGTCATACTAGATATGGAACCAACTATTATAACTAACACAGGTTCTGATGAAAGTTTCATGGTGGTATTTTTGAGGATGATGCAGACTATTCAGGGAGCACCGCCTCTAGCCCCGTCTATGGAATATTTGACGTGGGTCATTCAGGAACCTCATCCTCCCACTTTCTCAGTGTATGGAGGACCCCAAGCTGTAGAGTCATGGCTAGAATCCATGATGACGATCTTAGAGCATTTGGAGATGCCTCCAGAGAGGAGGGTCAAGCTCACTACGTATATGCTTCAAGATTCTTCCAAGAGATTATGCGATGTGATCTCACAGGCGGGACGCCAGAAAGTCATGCAATGGGAAGAGTTTCAGACCATATTCTTTGAATACATCATTCCAGATACCTTGAGGGATGATCGAGACCGAGAGTTCATGAGTATAAAGTTGGGAACTCTTTCTGTTATGGATTATTCCTCCCATTTTACCAATCTGCAGTGCTTCACCCCTATTTCACGAGGTGATCCATTATTCATGGCAAGGAAGTTCGAGGATGGTCTGAGGCATGACATATGATCACAGGTGAACATCTTCCGGTTTACCTCTGTCACTTATATAATCAAGAAGGTGCTTATCACAGAGTGTAATCTGTGGGATTCAGGAGTTCGTAGACAGGGAGGATCGGTATCTGGAGTTAATATCCATCTTGTTGACAGAAGGAAGCGATGTAGGGAGTCTACTCGCAGAGACCGAAGGAGGCGAGAGACACCTTCTGGTTTCCAAGTGGTGTTAAACCAGTTAGGGAATAGCGAGCATATGAGGCCACATTGCTCAAGCGACATGGTGGAGTGCCGATCTTGCTGAAAGATGGGTCACTTTTAGTGCTTCTGTTAGATCTTCTCACCAACAACTGGTGAAAGGCGTTCTTCTATGACTCTGCGTTTAGGAGAAACACCCCTAGTTCCTCACCGGTCTGGGAACTGGTATTCTTCCGGACATTTAGCCTGAGGTGGAGGTCATGGCCATGGTGGTCAGTCGCCTATGTTTTATCAGCAATAGAGTGGATCAGACCAGGGTGGTCATACTTTTGCACGGGAGCAGACCCAATAGGATCAGGATCCTGGACCCTCTACCGTTCTAGGTATGATTTAATTATCCTTATTTTCAGCTTATTCTCTCTCCGATACAATGGCTTCCCATAAATTTATTTCTGTTGTTTTTGTGGAGAGCCTTGGTCTCTACATCTTTTCTTATGATAATGTCTTGACGCTAGACACTCTATTGGGGACTATAAAGACTAGTGTATGTATGTGCTGGGAGTTCCCAATAGTGGTTGGTGGGTGTCACTTCATATGGGACCTCCATGTCTTAGAGATGACATGCAATGATGTCATTCATGGAATGGATTGGTTAGTTCCATTCTAGGTACTCATCAACTATTATCCTCGCATGCTGAGTTTCACATCACCAGAGTGCATATCGTTTCTTCATAAGGGTGAATGGGAAGTCTAGGTTATTAGAGTGGGACTCGGGCATCATGGGATGGGAGGAGATACATCCCAGATTGCCCATCCATATTTGGATGACCAGGGAACTTTACAATTACGTTTTCCTCTAGTGGTGGATCGTTTCATGGATGTCTTTCTAGAGTCATTTTCTAGTTTTCCTCCAGAGAGAGGGGTGGAATTTTCTATTGAGCTCATGCTAGGAGAGGCATCAGTGTCCATTACTTCTCAATGGATTGATATAATAAATTTATAGGATCTCAAGAAGCTGTTGGAGGAGTTGCATGCAAAGGGATTCATCTAACCCAGTACTTTTCTTTAGGGTTTTCCAGTCCTATTTGCGAAGAAGGCATATAGTACCCTCAGGCATTATGTGGATTATTAGAAGCTAAACCAGTTGACGGCCAAGAACCAATATCCATTTCCTAGGAATGATGATCTCATTGATCATCTTCGAGGATCTAGGGTGTTATCGAAGATTCACTTGAGGTCTGGTTATCATCAGTTGCACGTTAGACCATATGATATACCTCTCACAGCCTTATGAAGCAAGTATGGTCTATAAGAGTATATGGTTATGCCATTTGGTCTCATGAATGTGCCTATAGTTTCCAAGGCGTTGGTGAACCGTGTTTTCCATCCATATTTGGAATCATTCGTGGTGTTCTTTGTGGATGTCATCTTAGTGTACTCTTATGCTCAACACGACCATGATACCCATCTTCAGAATGTTTTGAGTACAATGAGAGAGCATCAGTTATATGCTATGTTTTCAAAATGCCAATTTTGGATAGATCAGATTCATTTCATGGGACTTGTTATCTCAGAGAAAGGATTGTCAGTAAACCTAGATAAATTGAGAGAAATAGTTTCCTAGGATCAGATGAAGAAACTCTTTGAATTATTATGTTTCTTAGGGCTTAACAGATACTAAAAATGCTTCATACATGACTTTTCATGCTCAGCAGCACCACTGACAGTTCTGACTAAGATGGGTGCAATGTTCTTGTGGACAGATTCATGTGAGTTAGCCTTTCATGATCTGAAAGGGAGACAAACTTCAGCCCTGATACTAGTCTTTTATGAGATAGGAACGAGCTATATTGTTTATTGTGATGCATCAGGTATAGGGATGGTAGTTGTGCATAAGTAGTGATAATGATTCATTGTGTATGAGTCTCGGTATTTTAGGCCACATGAGAGGAATTACCCGATGCACGATATTTAGTTGGCAGCAGTTGTTAATGCCTTACGTTATTGGAGGAATTATCTAATAGGAGATCATTTTATTGTTTTCACCAACCACAAGAGTCTCTAGTACATCTTCACTTAGTGTGATCTAAATTAGAGACAACGAAGGTGGGTTGAGTATCTTTAGTCCTTTGACATTGAGGTTGCCTATATGCCTGGTAAGGGCAACAAAGTGGCTGATGCGCTGAGCAGGAGGACTAAAATACAGTCAGTTCATGAGGCCAGTAGTGAATGGCATCCTATGGATCTATTCTCTGAGATGCATTTGGTGGTGCACGAAAGAGAGGGTTAGAATTTTCATTCTTCTGTGGATGGTACCTCTACACGTCTAAATCGAGTGTGAATGAGGTAGCTATTAGAATCAAAAGGCATAGTCCTATGGGAATGCGTGTCAGGAGAGAACCCTATTACAGGATGGACAATTGGAGAGGATGAGATCTTACATTTCCAGGGGCGTGTATGGGATCCATCATAAATACGTGAGGAGATGATGCGGTACTTTCATTCCTCAGTTTGAACAGTTCATCATGGCTTCACCAAGATGTATCCTGATCTACACCAGGAATATTGGTGGCCAAGCATGAAGATAGATGTTTCTGGTTTTTTCATTAGGCGTTCCACCTGTCAGCAGGTGACATTAGAGCATCAGCGACCTGTTGGACTTTTAGAGTAGTTACCCATTATCGAGTGGAAGTGGAATGATGTCATGATGGATTTATTAACAGAGTTTTAGAGGTCTCCTTGAGGGAATGATGCAGTGTGGGATGTCATTGATAGACTCATGATGGTTGCTCACTTCCTACCGATCAAGGAGACTTTTGGGGTTGACGATTTGGGTCGGTTGTTCATCTGTGAGATTGTACGTCTAGATAGAGTTCCACACTCCCTTGTTTTATACATGGATTCTTGTTTTACTTCTCGGTTCTGGCAGGGGCTTTAGAAGGTGTTGGGTGTCCAGGTACATTTGAGTACATCTTATCACCCCCAGACAGATGGCCAGTCTGAGAGTATGATTCATGTGCTTGAGGACATGATCCGAGCATGCTTCTTGGATTTTTGAGGCTCTTAGGAGAAGCACATACATATTTTGAAGTTTTCCTGCAAAAACAGTATTCATGAAACTATTTAGATTAAACTTTATCGGGATTTGTACGTTAGGACATGCCAATCACCCTTATGTTGGCTGGAGGTTGGAGAGGCAACTTTGTTAGGACCTCAGCTTGTTAAGGAGACCACAGAGCAGATATACTTGATTAAGAAGAGCATGACTACTTCATAATATCGACAGATGTCTTATGCTGATCAGCAGAGATAAACTATGGAGTTCAAGGTCAGGGATTAGGTTTTCTTGCGTATCATATCGAGGTTGGGATACAAGAGAATTAAGAGAGAGGGCAAGCTTTCTCCAAGTTACTTCGGGCCATATGAGGTGTTGGAGAGAGTTGGTATGGTTGCTTTCCAGTTGTAGTTACCTTAGAGGTACCAGGATATACATGGAATTTTTCATGTTTCTGAGCTCCGAAGTTACTTTTTCTAACCTGTCTCATGTGTTTCAACCAGAGGAGGTTGATCTCGAAGTGGATTCATCATTCGAGTAGCATCCTATCTGGATTGTTGATCACAGTTTGAAGGTTCTTTGTGGCTGCTATGTACCTATAGTAGGTGTTCTATGGAAGCACGAGTGAGTACTGGATGAGACTTGGGAGAGGGAGGCTTATGTATATGCACAGTGGCCGGAGTTGTTTGGGGTTTCTTCTTCGACACTACCTTACTAGGGAAATTCAGGGATGAATTTATTTAAGGGGATAAGTTTGTAAAAACATGGACCTTCTTTTCAAGTATGTTTTCCTTTTCTAGTCGTTTTTGACAAAAAGAAAAATTTCTTGAAATTTTCAATGTACAGTCCATGTACTATACGGGTACACGCTCAGTACAAGGTTACCACATGTAGCCGTGTGCTTCTTGTGTAGTGGCCACACACACGACCGTGTGGGGTGACTTAGAGGTTGCCTAAAGCGGAGTATGGAAATGACAAGTACACACAGTTTAGATCAAAAGTACATGCCATGTATTTTATTTTATTTTTCATTAAATGCACCAAGGTATTGTAAGATAGATTGAACACCCATATTCAATATTTTATTCATCCAAGAGAACCCATACGACCACACATATTCTCCTAGCCACCGAGCCCCCATCCAATCTCTGATTCGACCACCGTCAATGGCATTGGGAACGCCTCGATATGTTTTTCCTTCTACTTGAGCATCATTTCCTAATTCCTCTTCTTTTCTATGTTATCCTTATTTAATCATTTTAGAGTTTTTTAGATATACGGTGTTCATGGGTGATTCAAGGCTTGAGGTTCATTTTTTTCGATCTCCCAACATGTATGTAGGTGGTTCGTGCCATTCCATTGAGATTCATTGAGAATATGTTCTATTTTTCCCAATACCCATGAACGGGGTATTGCATATTTACCATTTTAGCCATATAGTTTGCATGATATGCTTGTATGACTTAGAAGAAGTAAATTGAATGTGAATAGGGTTAATTGTTGTGATTTTAATGTGTTTTCCCATGCATTTTTTCATTGTTTTGACTGTTGGGTCTAGTCGCCTGTTAGGATGATGTTTATATTCTTACCCTGTATTATAGGATGATGTGACTGTTGTTCTGAAATGCTGATATGTTATAGACTGCTAGGCAAGTTGTTCATGGGGTTTTATATGGATGATACATGATAATATACTTTATTGAATCACAAAAGGATGTGATATCCTCGTGTATAGACCATAGGGAGAATAGATGTTGAGGGATTCTCCAGAGTGTATGTTTTACTTACAATACAAGACCACATAGGGAATTTGCATTGAGTGACTCCATAGAGTGTCTGTAGTTCCTCGACACGTGATATAGAGAGAATATGACTTAAGTGCTTCCCTAGATCACCTTTAGATACTGATATTAGACTATAGGAGTAATTTATGGTGATTACTTCTTGAGAGAGTATATGCTTAAACTAAACAATAGGGGTTACACTAAGTGTGCTGCCTAGAGGGTGCTTGTACTTGTTTGGTAGGAACAGAGGGGATAGGCTGTGAGGACATCCCAAAGGGTTAGAATTTTGCTTTATATGCGTGCTTATGTTTATAGGTAGGACAAGAGGGGATATGCTATGGGTACTTCCCAGAGGGTTACCT
Organism: Viscum album; assembly: GCA_963277665.1. Taxonomy (NCBI): domain Eukaryota; kingdom Viridiplantae; phylum Streptophyta; class Magnoliopsida; order Santalales; family Viscaceae; genus Viscum; species Viscum album. The sequence continues at coordinate 35,481,204 of OY728159.1, forward strand.
GTTGTGGATATCTTCTTTGTTTAGCTATTGCATGTTTTGTAGTGGTTTGAATTATTTGAAACTGTGGATTGTTTACTACTAAGTAAATCCTTGTTTACTGCTTTCAGTACTTACCTACCATATATTAGCTGGATCTTAGCCACATATCTCATGGTGGTTGCCTACTGAGATTTAGTCTCACACCCTATTTGGGACATGCTTTTGGGCCCAAAAAGATTATATTGTTGCAGGTAAAGACAAGGGAAAGAGCCCTTCTACTTCAGGTTCTTGATTGACTATGGATCTGGAGAGCATGGGACCAAGATATGGCTTGTGATGCTGTGGAGTTGTTTATTGTTTTTATTTGGTAATTTGGTTTAGTATTTTTATATTCCATCATTGTGATTTTTTTGTAGTCCTTCATAGATATATGTACCATGCATCAATCATAAATATATATACATATATATATGTGTGTGTGTGTGTGTTTGTTTTTGTGTTTGTGCTCCAATTTATTATTTTTAGTCTTCCGTTGTTTACTTTTGTATGGATTATTACTACTTCTTCCATTGTATATTTGTTTTACTTCTGATGTGTTACCCTACCAATGAGAGAATAGTTTCCCCACTATCACACCCATGGCTCTCGCTCCTAGTCAGCAGCCTCTGGCGTTTGGGGAAATTAATTTGAGGCCATATGACCAATTGGGAATGGGGCATCTCTGGGTGGCTTCCAAAACTGGGATGTTACATCAAATGGCATTGGAGGTGTGATTTTTAGAGAAGAGGAAGTTCCCTTTTATAAGAGAGGTGAGGCTAACTTTAGGAAAATCTAGAAATATTATTTTATTATACAATCTTATTCATTTTATAATGTTTCAAAAATGATTTATTTCGAGGATAAGGTGGGGATGGGTCAAAAACCTATCAACTAATATGTTTTAGAAAGGTTTAGGTCACCATATTATCCTTATCATTTAAATTTAACTCTTAGTTAAATAGTTTAACTTTTACTACGTCATCTTGAATTTTTATATTACATGGTAAATAAAATTTCTATTAAATGTCATGAAAAGATATTGTGGTTAATTAATGACATATATATATTTATATAAATCCTTTGGATGAACCATATATTTTTATTAATATTATATCAATTAATGATAAAGTAATTATTTTAAAAACTCTTAATGTCAATTTTTACCGTATTTAGTATTTGGTTTTTGTGAAAGTCATAAAAACTTGATTACTTAAAATAAAATAAAATAAATCATTCCAAACTTTTCATATTAACCTATAAAATTAGCTAAATGCAACAAAAGTCACAATTTACATATATTTGGATATTTATAATAACAATTAATTTAGTCTTTTATTAATAAGGTAATTATTATATCATCATTGTGTCATTAATAAATTTATTTATTTAATGTATAAATATTATAAATAAAATACCATTAGGTTGAAAATATTTTTAGATTTCTAATTAATAATTATTTTTGAATTTATCTTATGTATAAATCTATACTAAAAATGTGTTAGTTATTAAAATTTGAATTGAACACTTTTTGACTCTTCTTTAAATAAAATTTTAATAAATGTCCTAATCAAATCCAAGTGGTTCAAAGAGGATAATATTTTTTTCATATGGTTTATTTTGGTCGAAAAATATTTATCCAATAGAATTAGGACATGTGTTAGGGTAATTTTAATATTACATTTACATTTAATTAACTGATTTACTTTTAACAGTGGTAAATAAAATTCAAAAGTTACTATTCTCCAAAAATTATTTTTATCCCATTGAACACAATTTTACATACTCATGTCAAATTTGTCCCTATTATTTTTGAAATTAAATTTATAGATGCAGTAAAATTAGGTTTTATTTAAATTTTCAAATGTTCCTAGAAGGTGGGAAGAAATACGTTAAAGTGGTTTAATAAAAATTTATATATATCTAATATTAATATAAAATTACTCCAATGACTTAAATTGTAATAATATATTTATTATGTATCTATTTTATGGTAAAATTTTTATTAAAAATAATTATTTAAATGAAATATTAGGTTTTTATGTTATATGCAACATTTTTTACTATTCATCAAAAAATGAATGTTTCCAAAAAATACCCAACATTTTCCTTAACCTAATATTTATATTCAGAATTCAAAAAGGAATCCTATTTTAACAATTTCAAAAATTAGAAGTTTCATTAATTAATTTAAAATTAATTATTGTTTTCAAAACTAGAAAATGGGTTTCTATGAAGTAAAAACTATCAAAAGACTAATATGTGTTTATGTCCAATTTAAATATAAAATTACATTTAATTACCAAAATTGGATTAAATGATAAAAATATTATCTATTTATATTTATAATCCATTCAAATGTATAATTTAACATTATAAATTATTTTTGTTAAAAAATTTGGTTTCTATTAAAAGTTAGTATTTTTCACTATTCATCCAAATATGAATGTTATCATAAAATCACAAAATATTTATCCAAATTATTTTTTTGTCCCAAATATAAATGAAATGTTTATATTGTCAAATTTAATATATAAAAGCATTAAATATTGGATTTAAAAAGGTTTCTCTATTAAATGGTTGTTATATTGCAAATTGTTTTTGGAAAAACACTTCTTTTATAAGAAAAATTGGATTTGTTCTTATATTATGTCTAAAACCACATAATTGGGAAGTTAAAATTATGTGGAACAAATAAAATTCAAAATGAAGTTAATATTATTAATAAATGGTTTTTAAACGGCTATTTTGAAAAGACATGGTGCGCTCGAACTCGGTGTTGCGTGTGGTGCATGCTATTGAATTACTTTAAAGAGATAACGTATTACAAAGTCTTGGGGTGTTACATTTATACCATTTAATGTAAGTTTGTGAAGTTATAGATCATAGCTCAAAAATAAAAAAACATCATATTAATGATACTTATGTTATTTTATAGTCATGAAATAATAGTAATTGATGGAGGTGGATAATGAAATTAAATTAAAATGATTTTGTAAAAAAACATTACCTATTCTTCGACCATCCTCCTTAGTGTTATACTAAAACCATCAATGATTTTATTTATGTCCAAAATAAGGAATCAAGGATGACTTAATATTTGTTTGGGAGTGATTTGGTTGTGTTTTTTATAATCCAAATGGGTGGGTAGGTGTGAATAATTTTGATGAGTGATTTCACTTTTAGTTGAGGGGAGTGACATTCTTCTAAATACCAAAATTTTAACACTACTGGTTGGTATCCTATATGTAAAACTCCCAAAATAATGAACTATTTTCTATAAAATTTTATATATGGTCTAAATATGGATAAAAATGCGTTTTGGATTTGTTTCTAGCTCATGTTATCTTTAGAAGTTTAATGATTAGTCCTTGGTAAGCTAATTTTTACCTTAATCGATGTGATTAACTTCATCAATTTTCGAAAATAATTACGGTTATAAATTCAGATGAAATAATTATAAATTATAAATTATTATAATTTAAAATATTTAATACATTCTTACAAAATCCACTAACATAATTGGATGAATTTAAATTGATATGAATATCATAAATGTAATAACAAAATGATTTTTTAAAGGGAAAATGTTAAAACATTTTCTATTATTTTAAATCTAAATTAGATTTTAAAATTATTAAAATGAAAATAATAGGACAAATATATATATAATTTATCAAATTAATCATTAAAACCAATCCATTATATAATTTAATCTTGTAAATTATTTAAATGAAAAAATTTGTTTTCAATTAAAATTTTGTATTTTTCACTATTCATAAAAAATTGAAGCTTCCCAAAAAAATACAAAAAAAATCACTGTAAGTTAATTTGAAAATTAAAATATCAAAATTAATGTTTATTTTTAAAAATAATTATAAAATATTAAAAATTTTGTTTTAAAATATTTACACTATTAAAAGATGACCAAATTTTCCTTTTAGAAAAATACAGCTTTTTATTTGTAAAATTAGTTTTGTTCTTATCTTATTCCCTTAAATATATTTTTGTAATGTCAAAATGTTTGATTGAATATATAATATAAAATTTTAATTATGTTCATTAAATAATATATAATTATTTATTTATTCATATAAAACACTTTTGTACTAATAATATGTTTTTATAAAAACACACCCTTTATAGATAATTGGTTTTTATATTCATTTATAATGAATTGTTAACCAATGGATTCATTCATATATATTAATAAGTAATATAATTTTATTTATAATTGATAATATAATGGATATGATATAATTTTCATTTTAAATAATTATATTAATAATATATGGTAAAACTCTATCTTGTGTGTGATGCAAGCCATTAAAGAAAGTATGTGTCGTCTGAAATGATATCTAAACTCAGTGTTTCGTGCATTGAAATATTTATATCATAAATTTAATTCATTAAAATTTGTTAATATATTTTAATGTCTCTGTATGTTATATTCCCTTATATGCTTGGTGTTTTCTATCAGAGACACAATTGAATAAAATGTTATTCTTTTAGAATTCCGAGGAGCTACAATCTCCCTACCAAAAATAAATTGTGTCCTCTCAATTTAGACATGATATTGGATATTAAAGGATTTAAATTTGAAAATACCATCATTGAAAATCCCACACCATAAAATGGGTTAATAAAATATCCCATTAATATGAGAGAAATGGTGGTATAAAATTCATTTTGAATAATCACACAACCGAGTTTCCAAATATGAGGGGAATGATGGGAAATGATAACATGGACATGGAAGAGGAGAATAACAATGAAATAATGAGGTAGAGTGATAGATAAAATATTTAGGATAATGTTAATGAACAAAAATCCAGAAACTCAGGGTGTGATAAAGGTAATTGATATCATAAAGATTTTTGATAATAGGACAACATTTTTGTTTCAATACTATTCCTCTATGATCTTTGGCATCCATTAATTCTCTAAAAATATAGAGAAATATACTTACTCAATATAATTCTATTTTATAAGTACAATATTATCCTTCTATTGTGTCTTGAACTATTTCTAATTTGCCTCTAATCACAAGTTTCATCACATAGTGAATTAATTCATTAATCTCTTAAACCTTATACAAATATAAACATTGTCCATTTCTTAAATTTTTATCATTCCTAAATTACTATGATCCAAAAAATTATAAATATGTTCACTGAATTACCAAAATTAACTTTTTAATCTTATATCAATGTGAATTAACTGTTAATTATGAAATAAAAACAAGTCAATAACTTCATTTTTAATGTTCTCATACCATTGTAATAACATTAATTAATAAATAGTCTTATTGAAAAAATGCATGATTTCTTATTACTTAAGTAAATCATGTTGGGTCGGAGGTGATGGCAAGAGGGGGGGTGAATTGCCTTTTTAAAATTAATTAACAATTTAAAACAAATTTAAATGCAGCGGAAAGTAAAATGGCAAGACACAATTGATAACGGAGTTCGGCTTTAAACTCAAGCCTACGTCTCCACTCCCAACTCAACCGTTGGGAGATTTATACGACCGCTTGCTATTTAATGGTTATTGCAAGAAACCCACTAGCCGTTTTAAGGTAGGCTAGATCACCTTCTTACAGCTTGCTTTTTTATTATGGTTGTAGCAAGAAACCCAAATTGAAAGAAGGAAGAAAAAAGGTGGTTTGTTATAATACAAACCCAATTAAGAAATAAACAATTGAAGTAAATAATTTAGAAAAAACTAGAGGAAGCCTTGAGCGCCAAGAGGTGAGTGTAGTTGATGTAGAGGCAGCCCAAGCTTCAAGGATGGCAATTGGATCTCAAGTAGCCTTTGAGAATTGTCGTAGGAGCCTCAAATGATCAAAATAGCTTTTGTATGCTTCGGTATATGATCGGTGGTGTTCCCGGCATCCATGGATGTCTATTTATAGGAGAAATACTCCCAAATACTTCAAAAGAGCCGTTGGAGGGCTTTCGGAGCCGTTGGGGACCAAGTGGGCTAGCCTGGTCAAAGCCTAACGGCTAGTTTGACTGAGCACACCGGTTGGCCGGTGCTGATCCACCGGCTGGCCGGTGCACCAGACAGAAGCAAGGGATTTCTGTCTGGCTCCACCGGCTGACCGGTGCTGAGCCACCGGCTGGCCGGTGGTCGGGACAGAAGCATGCTATTCTGTCTGGGTTCCACCGGCGGGCCGGTGGTCAGGCACCGGCTGGCCGGTGGTCTGGACAGAAGGTATGCCATTCTGTCTGGACCCACCGGTTGGCCGGTGGCCAGACACCGGCTGACCGGTGGCACCTGGCAGAGGGCAAGGCCTTCTGCCTGGTCCACCGGCTGGCCGATGGGCTGGATCCGGCGGGCCGGTGCCCTTACCGGCTGGCCGGTGGTCTTACACCGGCTGGCCGGTGGACTTAAACAGTCCATTTTGAATTCTTCTTGGGCCAGCTTCTAGGCACCCTATTTCCTATGATCAAAAACACTTGAAAACAAGTTAGAATACAATTAGAGTGATTGTGATCATTAAAATCCAAGAGAGAGGGGTGCAACAATCTCCCCCTATTTTGATGATCACAATCACAAAAGAGAAAGCTTTAAAAAAGGGTATGAAAGCTTTAAAAGAGGGTATGTCAATTGAAAACATAAATAAACAATTTGAACTTGGAAAACTTAGAGACGTGCCAAATATAATGATCTTGAAAGCATTGAAATACTGAGAAAGGGTCATTTTTTGAAATTGCAACCAAATGCCATTTTTTAAAGAAATCAATTGAAAACAATAAGTTAACCATTTAAAACAGATTTTGATGACATTAATAACTTAAAATGGAACTTGTAAAAAGAGCATTTTAATAAATAACTATGTAATAGAGAGGTTTTCTCCCCTTTGGGATTATCAAAATAGGAGGAAAATTATGAGAGAGAATAAGAAAAACAATCAAAGAGGTAAACAATGATAAAAAGGAATGGATAGACAAGACAACTTGAAATTTAAATAAGATGAAATGGTACAAGGAGAATCTAAAATACAAATACAAAAACAAATCAAAAACAACTAAGGCTCTATTCACTCCTAGAGGGTCGAGGGAGACGACGACGCCTGAGGGCGGAGGAGCTGGAGGAGCCTGGACCGCCTCGAAGCGACGATCGAGAGAATCGATCCGAGAGTGGATCTGATCAAACTGAGAGCTGAAGTAAGAAAACTGCAAGTCCAACCGGGTCTCAATCTGATCCTGGAAGCGTAGGAACTGATCAGCCGTCACTGGCAAGCCACCAGCATCAGCAGGAGGGGGCACAGCCTCAGCAGGCTCAGGTGCATCATCACCCTCTCCAGCCTCCTCATCAGCAGCAGCATCAGCCTCACCTTCGCTGTCACCACTTCCTTTCTCTTCATCATCATCACTATCCTCACTGTCTGAAAGAGGATAGGCAGTGGCAATAACAGGAGGCATGGGATGGGCAGGAGGATGGTAATGAGTCTGAGGAGAGTAGGCCTTGAGAAGACCGTCCTTGTCGACAATCCATTCCTGACGCCAAGGGTGCCAACGGATGTTCATTCGTTGCACCATCATAAAATTCACTATGCTATCCTTCGTTGGCTGCTCGAAGGAAGTAGCATGAAGAGGCACATCAAGAAAGGAAAAGATTTTAGTCCAGAGGCGTCCGTAGGGTAGAGTTTATGACCGGCGCGGGTGCTCAGCCACATAAGTCATGGCTCGGAACAGAAACCGGACCAAATTGAAGTGAATGCATCTGGTGATAAAAGAGAGAAGATAAATATCAATGAATTTGACGTTATCATGATCCCCGATACGGGGCGTAAGGGAAGTTTGAATGAGGCACTCAATAATACGGTGGTTAGGAGAGAGCTGGGAGAGCTTGACAATGGGATTTGAGGGCTGCCCTGTGAGATGCTCAAGAGCGACAGCAAGATCAAATTCAGAGTCCCGAGGAAACTCCCCCTGATCAAAAGCATGAGGTCCAACATGAGGAACTCCCAGCATCCGGGCAATTTCCACCGAAGTGAAAGTGATGGGTTTCCCAAGAGCAGTGGAGGAGATGGTATCAATGTCATCAGAAACGGACCACGTCAAATGAGCATAGAACTCTTTGACATGAAGAGGATAAATGACATCCTTTTTGGGTGGCTCAAAAAATGAATGCCAAAGTTGATACTCAATAATTGAAAAAAGCTCGATACGAGCAGAAGAAAGCCAAGGATAGTCAATAACTCTACCGGGCAAAATGACTTTGTCATGCCATATGTCCGGAAGTTGAGGGATTGAAGGAGGAGGAGGTGCTTCTTGAGCGATACCCTTGCCTTTGCGAGTAGATCGAGGTCCCATGATGGAAAAAGGAGCTAAAAAGAGAGAGATTGAGAGAATAGAGGAGTTTTGAGAGGGAAAAAACCAAGAAGGGAGGCTAGGGTTTGGAGGAGCTGCGGTTTTAGGAGGAGCCGCCCGAGAGAGAAGAGAGAAATGAGGGAGGAAGGGTTTTAAAATTAATATTAACCCTTCCTCGGGTCGGCCCAAAAAACAGAAACCCGACACCACCGGTTAACCGGTGATGTACCACTGGTTGACCGGTTGTACTAAAATTCATAAAATATAAAAAACAGAATTAAAAAAAAAGGTGTTTAAAAAAATCTAATAAAATATAAAATATAGGCAAGCCAAGAAAGTCAAATATTTAATAGTTCTCATTGACGAATCATTCCTAACTCCCCTTTAATAAAATCAAAACGGTCAACCGGGAGCGGTTTGGTAAAAATATCAGCTAATTGGAAATCAGTAGGAATGAAGTCCAAAGTGATATCTCCTTTTTGAAAATGGTCACGAAGGAAATGATGCCTTAAGTCTATGTGCTTTGTCCTAGAATGTTGTATTGGATTCTTAGAGATACTAATGGCACTAGTGTTGTCACACCGAATAGGGACATGATCATAGGAAAGACCATAATCCAAGAGAGTGTGTTGCATCCAAATAATTTGGGCACAACAATTTTCAGCGGCTACATACTCGGCCTCGGCAGTAGAAAGAGCAACACAATTTTGCTTCTTGCTACTCCACGAAACAAGGGACTTGCCTAGCAGATGACAGGTTCCACTAGTACTCTTACGATCTAATTGACATCTGCCAAAATCAGCATCCGGATAAGAAGATAGTTCAAAAGAAGTATTTGAGGGATAAAACAAACCAAGATTTTTGGATCCTTTTAAATACTTAAAAATTCTTTTGACCGATTTAAGATGGGATTCTTTAGGATTGTCTTGAAAACAAGCATAAAGGCAAACACTAAACATGATGTCAGGACGGGTCGCAGTTAGGTAAAGTAGACTCCCGATCATACTCCTATAAAGCTTGTTATCCACCGGTTTCCCGGCTTCGTCTAACGTAAGCTTACATGAAGTACTCATGGGTGTACTAATTTCCTTTACTTGATCCATACCAAAACGACTTAGAAGCTCGTTTGTGTATTTTCTTTGGCTTAGAGAAATACCTTTTGAATTTTGAAAGATTTGAAAACCAAGAAAAAATTTCAATTCTCCCATAAAACTCATTTCAAATTCTTTTCTCATTAAATCTGAAAAATCAGTACAAAGAGATTCTTTGGTAGAACCAAAGATAACATCATCAACATAAATTTGGACTATTAAAAGATCTTTTGAAGTGTGTTTTAAAAAGAGGGTACAATCGGCTTGACCCATTTTAAAATCATTTTCTAAAAGAAATTTTGTTAACCGCTCATACCATGCCCGAGGGGCTTGCTTTAAGCCATAAAGAGCCTTGGTTAACTTAAAAACATGATTTGGAAATTTTGGATCTTCAAAACCGGGAGGTTGTTCAACAAAGATTTTTTCAGAAATAAAACCATTTAAAAAAGCACTTTTAACATCCATTTGAAAAAGCTTAAAATTTAAGTGGGCGGTGAATGCCAACAAGATCCTAATGGATTCTAACCTAGCAACGGGGGCAAAGGTTTCACCATAATCGATTCCTTCTTCTTGATTATAGCCCTTAGCTACTAGGCGAGCCTTGTTCCGGGTTATGTTTCCTTGATCATCAAGTTTGTTCCTAAAAACCCATTTAGTGCCAATAATTGGATGATCATTGGGTCTTTCACAAAGAGTCCAAACATTATTTCGAGAGAATTGATTTAGTTCCTCTTGCATTGCAAGAACCCAATTCTCATCATTAATGGCATCATTAATGTTTTGAGGCTCTAGTTGAGAAAGAAAGGCTTGATGTTCAACCTCGTTGAGGATTGATCTTCTAGTTCGAGTACCGGCTTGAAGATCACCTATAACATTTTCTAAAGGATGGTCTCTAGAAGGCTTCCAAACCTTAGGCAAGGTGGAAGGCGAAGAAGGTGAAGAGGGTCCTTGATGGTCATCCTCCTTGGGAGGAGAAGAGTAATCATTCAAATGAAGCTTATCAAGCTTATCTTCAACATCTTCAATGACCGGGTGAGGTTTTGGAAGAGTTTCATCAAATTTGACATGAGATGATTCTTCGATGGTTTTTGAACGTTTATTGAAGACATGATAGGCTTTGCTTGAGTTGGAGTACCCAAGAAAAATACCTTCATCTGATTTGGCATCAAATTTCCCTAGGTTATCTTTTGTGTTAAGGATAAAGCAATTACAACCAAACACTTTAAAATAACCAACATTGGGCAATTTGCCTTTCCAAAGTTCATAGGGGGTTTTCTTAAGAAGGGGTCTTACATGGACTCTATTGATAGTATAACAAGCAGTGTTTACCTCCTCGGCCCAAAAATATTGAGGGAGGTCGAATTCACTAAGGAGGGTTCGAGCGATTTCTTGGAGAGTTCGGTTTCTCCTTTCAACCACTCCATTTTGTTGAGGAGTCCTAGGGGCAGAGAAGGTGTGATTGTATCCTTGAGAGGAACACAATTCATCGAATTCTTTGTTCTCAAATTCACCACCATGATCACTACGAAGAGATATGATTTTATATCCTTTTTCGTTTTCTACTTTCCTAGAGAATTTCAAAAAGCTTTTACAAGCATCATTGTTATGGGCTAAAAAGAAAACCCAAGTAAAACGAGAAAAGTCATCAACAATAACTAAGGTATAGGATTTTCCACCTAAGCTTGCTATGGGAGTAGGACCAAAAAGATCAAGATGAAGGAGTTCAAGAGATTTTGAGGTGGACACTTCCTTCTTAGATTTGAAAGAAGACTTGTGTTGCTTACCAAGTTGGCATGGCTCACAAATCAAATCTTTCTTAAATTTAAGTTTAGGATGGTCACGAATGAGCTTGTTCTTATTAAGCTTTAGAAGTGAATGAGAGCTAAAATGCCCCAATCTTCTATGCCAAAGCCAAGACTCGTTTTCAAGAGCACTTAAACATTTAACATTTTGGCTAGCTAGAGATTTTAAATCAATAATGTAAACATTTTTAAAACGGGAAGCAGAAAATATCAACTTGTTTTGAAAATCAAACACATTGCATAAATCATTTTGAAAATTGACTGAAAAACCACTATCACAAAGTTGACTAATTCTAATTAAATTATGCTTTAAACCTTTAACTAATAAAACATCTTTAATAAAATAGGAGCTACCAAAACCAATGGTACCTATTCCGACGATCTTGCTTTTTGAGTTATCACCAAAGGTGACATATCCTCCATCGAATTCTTCAAGTGAGTTGAACTCGGAGGGATCGCCACAAATGTGCCTAGAGCAACCGCTGTCGAGATACCACGAGCCTTTAGAGGTCCTACCCTTTTGGCGTTTATCCTACAAAATCAAGAATGAAGAGATTTTGGTACCCATATAAGTTTGGGTCCGGAAAGATTAGCTAAAAGAGACTTTTGAACCCATAATGTTCTAGAGGGATTACGTCTATGATACTTATCCGAGTAGGTAATGGATTTGGGTCTTCCATACCTAGCATTTTTACAATCACATTCATAAATCATGTGACCGGTCTTTTTACAATAATTAAAAAATTTGTATTGAGAGCTCCCCCTTACAAAAGTAGTGGGTGCCCTAGAAAAAGTGGATTGCTTGTTATAGCCAAGTCCATGTGTGGTTCTAGCCGAACGCTGAGAACCTAGCAATTTAGTTAAGTTTTGTTCACATTGGGTGAACTTGGAAATATATTCCTTCAAATCCTTAATGGTATAATTTAAAGAATCTACATTTGGAATATTTTTGACTTTAACGGCAAGCTCCTCATTCTCTTTGAGAAGTTTGTCTTTTTCGGAAATAAGAGTTTTGTTTTTCTTTTTCAAGGTCAAAAATTTAGAGGTAAGTTCGTGAAAACCTTCCTCTAATTGATCTCTTGCATTTTGGAGTTCTTCAAAAGACATATCATTATCAAAAGAAGAAGATGAGGAAGAAGAGTGAGAAGAAGAGTGAGAAGAGGATACCTCATCAAATGCCATTAGGCATTTTCCACCTTCATCGCTTGAGTCGCTTGAAGACATGGAGTCATCACTTGCACTCCATGTTGATGCTTTGAATGCCTTCTTGTTTTTCTTTTCTTTTAACCTTTTCCTGAAAATGGGGCACTCCGGTTTGATGTGGCCTTTCTTTCCACATTCAAAGCAAGTGATTTCTTTCTCTGCCTTTGGCTCTTCCTTTCGTGCCTTTTGAAATTTATTCTTTTTCTTCATGAACTTTCTCATTTTCCTTGCTAGTTGAGCCATCTCGGATTCACTATCATCGGAGGAGCTTTCTTCCTTTGCCTTGAAAGCTATGTTCTTTTTCTCCTTGAAGATCTTCCCTTCTTTATCAGCTTGCCTCTTCATGGTAATCTCATAAGTCATGAGTGACCCTATGAGTTCTTCAACCGGCATCTTCTTGACATCTTTCGCTTCTTGGATTGCCGTCACCTTTGGTGCCCAAGAGCATGGTAGGACCCAAAGAATTTTCATGACCATTGTTTCTGCTGAAACATCATCACTAAGGGACTTTCTCCCATTGCAAACATCAGTAAAACGAGTAAACATTTCGGCGATTGACTCGTGTGGGTGCATTGTGAAACTCTCAAAGTCATGACGATACATATCTAACCTAGTGTCTTTGACTTTGTTAGTGCCCTCATGGGTCACTTCCAAAAGATTCCAAATTTCGTGTGAGGTGGTGCAAGTAGAAATACGATTAAACTCATTACGGTCTAACCCACAATGAAGAGCATTCATGGCTTTGCCATCAAGCTCAAAATTAGCCATGTCTTCGGGGGTCCATTTAGATTCATCCTTACTAGAAAGAGTGTAGCCTTGCATAACAATTCTATATATAGGATAGCCAATACTTCTAAGAAAAGTAATCATTCGTGTTTTCCAATATGTGTAATCTGTTCCATCGAAGTATGGAGCCCGAGTCATGGAATACCCTTCGGGTGCTTGTGAGAAAGAAGCCATCACTATGGATTTTTCGTTTGTAACCGGTTAAGGTATTACACAAACGCTCCCTCTGATACCAAATGTTGGGTCGGAGGTGATGGCAAGAGGGGGGGTGAATTGCCTTTTTAAAATTAATTAACAATTTAAAACAAATTTAAATGCAGCGGAAAGTAAAATGGTAAGACACAATTGATAACGGAGTTCGGCTTTAAACTCAAGCCTTCGTCTCCGCTCCCAACTCAACCGTTGGGAGATTTATACGACCGATTTATTTTTAATGGTTATAGCAAGAAACCCACTAGCCATTTTAAGGTAGGCTAGATCACCTTCTTACATCTTGCTTTTTTATTATGGTTGTAGCAAGAAACCCAAATTGAAAGAAGGAAGAAAAAGGGTGGTTTGTTTTAATACAAACCCAATTAAGAACTAAACAATTGAAGTAAATAATTTAGAACAAACTAGAGGAAGCCTTGAGCGCCAAGAGGTGAGTGTAGTTGATGTAGAGGCAGCCCAAGCTTCAAGGATGGCAATTGGATCTCAAGTAGCCTTTGAGAATTGTCGTAGGAGCCTCAAATGATCAAAATAGCTTTTGTATGCTTCGGTATATGATCGGTGGTGTTCCCGGCATCCATGGACGTCTATTTATAGGAGAAATACTCCCAAATACTTCAAAATAGCCGTTGGAGGGCTTTCGGAGCCGTTGGGGACCAAGTGGGCCAGCCTGGTCAAAGCCTAACGGCTAGTTTGACTGAGCACACCAGCTGGCCGGTGCTGATCCACCGGCTGGCCGGTGCACCAGACAGAAGCAAGGGATTTCTGTCTGGCTCCAATGGCTGACCGGTGCTGAGCCACCGGCTGGCCGGTGGTCTGGACAGAAGCATGCTATTCTGTCTGGGTTCCACCGGCTGGCCGGTGGTCAGGCACCGGCTGGCTGGTGGTCTGGACAGAAGGCATGCCATTCTGTCTGGACCCACCGGTTGGCCGGTGGCCAGACACCGGCTGACCGGTGGCACCTGGAAGAGGGCAAGGCCTTCTGCCTGGTCCACCGGCTGGCCGATGGGCTGGATCCGGCAAGCCGGTGCCCTTACCGGCTGGCCAGTGGTCTTACACCGGCTGGCCGGTGGACTTAAACAGTCCATTTTGAATTCTTCTTGGGCCAGCTTCTAGGCACCCTATTTCCTATCATCAAAAACACTTGAAAACAAGTTAGAATACAATTAGAGTGATTGTGATCATTAAAATCCAAGAGAGAGGGGTGCAACAAATCATAGGTAATTTAATAAATTCAATATATAAATTTTTTTGTAAACTCCATAAATGATGTTATTAAAAACATTTTCATCAACCCATTAATCAGTGAACAATAAGTAGTATTATTAAATTTACATTATCCATATCATTAATCTCTTTATCAAACCATCACCTCGTCATTAAGAACATATGATCGGTTGTTTTCCCCTCAATCATGTATTTTCAAGAAGCTAAAAATTCTACCGAATCACATTCTTAGTTATTAGTATCGGTCAACATACTCTATCGAATTATTAATAAAATATTATTGTAGTAAAATCCATAAATATTTGGTAATTCATATAACCATGAAATAATAGATATAATACTCGAATTATATAATTATTTCTCAAAAAAATAGCATTAATCATTTCTATTCATCTTTTGTAATAATATAATCATTAATAGGATTCTTTATCTTCATTTTTGGTTTATTCATTCAATTCATGGAGAATTTCATTTTATCATTCCTAATATATCTATAATTTTGGAACATTGTATTGGGAAAATAATCCCTTAAAATCAGGATCATGGTGGCCTTTCTATCAAAATTTATAGAAAACTTCCTATATATTTATGAAAGTATCAAGGTGTTTCTTCTCACAATCACCACATGTATAAAATACATCTTCCCCTTATTCCCTTTAAACAAATTTTTCAAAGTTGTCCTATTCCACTCACACATCCCTACAAATCCATTATACTTAAATAACTCTTTATCCGTCTCTTTATCATTTGATATAACATCCCAATGAAATGATAATTCTTGGGATACTACTTCCCTTAAAAATATTGGCTCAATAAAATCAATGTAATAATTATTATTACAATTTGGATTGAGTGCATTGATGTGGTTCTCATTCCATCAATTAGGTTTCATTTCATTATAAGAAAGTACACTATATTAAGTCATATCATTATGTAACATAATTTATAGTCCAAGAAATACTGAAATAAATGTCATAAATTAAAAAAATTATATCTAATATAAAAATTATAAACAAAGTTTCTTGGGAATGTTCTAAAATACTTATTCTCAAAATATAACATAGGTTTAGGTTCCTAAAAACATTTTTTCAAAAAAAAAGTTTCCAAGGTTTCCCCTAAAATTCCATGAATACTAACTCTAATGAACCCGACCCCAGATGCCTGGGGATGGTGCCTTACATTGTTACATTGTCTTTATTATAAGGAATAAAATCCTAAATTACTAAAATTTTTATCAATTTTGTAAACCCATATTACATACATGAAACCAAAATTACATTAGGAAAATAATATATAGCATAATGAATGAAATATATATACATCCTTGAAACTCATACATTGAATTTATCCTCATAAAAGGGGGAAAACCAAAATAATTGTGATATGAAATTCTTAATAAGGTTTCAGTACATCAGATGAAATAATGAATCAATCAGAATAATTAGTATTCATGGTAATTAATCGAGAACACATGAAATTTCATAATTAAAATGATAACTAAATACATAAATATATTTTTTCATAGTAAAAATCTCATTGAAAATAATAATAATAATAATAATTGAATTATCAATGATTGAAATTATTTAATAATGGAAACCATTTGTGAGTCACATGAAAACGTATACCATCAATACCTTTCATGAGACTATTTAAAACAATAGGTACAAATCAATTTAATTTGGCTATGTAATTTGCCTCATTAGAACCTATCAATGTATATTGGGGTTAAATAAAGTATGAACCCCACCATTCAATTCCATTTTATAGAATTCCACATATATTTAATAATCAAATTTATTCATGAACAATATGCATTATCAAATGTGAAAACCATATATTTTACATATAATTTAATATTGAAATCATGAAAAAACACAATCTCTACAAAACAATAGTTTATTATAACATATCCAATGAACATTATTTTGCAACTTCTATGATTTAATATTAAAAAAAAAACTTACATTCATGGTTGCGATCACTATGATATTTAGAGTCTAATAGGATCAACATACATTTTTCGTGAATAATAACATATGCTTATGAATTATAACATACCATTATGAATATTAATATACCATCATGAATAGTAATATAACACTTATGAATGGTAACCTCACCCATTAATGTATAAATAAAATTTAAGCTCTTTATAAATGAGTGTGAATGTTTTAAAATATTAACTATAGAATGGATGAATTTTTTTGAGTAACAAATAATTTATTAAAAGTAATAAATTATTTTATAATAAAAATAATTATCATAAAATATATTCCGAAATAAATATTGTTTAGTCTTTTGATCTTAGGATAATTTTATAATACCTTGGGTAAATTTTGAAATAAATATAAAATCTGTTTTAAATTTAATAGGTATTTTTCATGTAAATAATGAATATATTTAAAAATAAAATTAATCATATTTAAGAAATTATTTTGATAAAATGTAATCGATATTTTATTTATACACCTTGAAAAAATGTTTATGGTGATTTTTTAGGATTTTTCATAATAAGTGAATTTATAGTTAATAGTAAAAAATGATAATTAATGATAAATGATAAATACAAGATTTATTAACTCATAGGTGATTTATGTATGATATAAGAATACATGGTTATAAATGACATGAAATTAACACGGTTTTTTGTCACAAGAATAAATACTATTACTTTTCTGGGGAAAAATATTAAAATAATGATAAGATATTCAAAAACCCACTCATATCCTCCACTATAAAATCCCCCTCACCTCATATTCCTCTCACACCACTCAAGCGTTGAGTCTCAACTATGTTTTCTAAATAATCTTCCCGAGCCTCTTCCTCACGTCTAAGACCATCTAGTATCACCCAAAGTCCCAAAATAAATTCTTTATGGTGGTTTTTAAGGATGAGTTCTGAAGTGGTAAATCTCAAATCCTATTTCATTCAATTTCTTTTACATGTTCTATTATTTTGTTTCCATATCCTCACCTCCCATCCTCAAAATTTTATGATAATTCCATTACTGTACATGTAATTTTATGTTATTATTCTAATATAATATTTCATAATAATATCTATTTCCTCCTCCACTTATATAAAAAATGGAGACACCATCTATGATATGTTAATTTATCACATTCTGAGATGAAGGGTTTTAAATTTCAATTTCCTTCCTCAGTTTTTATCATGAAAAAAATTTTATTATTGAAAAAGATACTAATATATGTAATATATCTTACTTAATTTTCTGTGATCATTTTATACACATTGTCTTAAATTATAAAACAAAATGAGTTCGTGGTGATCAAAAATCCTCCAAATTAATCAAAGCATTTGTCATTAAACTATTTTATATTGATTCATGCACTCCCAAAATAACCAATTAATTGACATGGTACCAAATTTTTTTTTATGATTGTTAATAACTCATATCATCAATTATATAATTAAATTTCCATTTTACATGAACATCCATACTCTTACACAAGGAAACTGATCATGAAAACTTCTAAAACATGAACTCCTAAAAGATGAAATTGTATCTCTCAAAACATTAAAAGGCCACCAATAAACATAATAAAGATATTATAAATAAGATAAATTCAGTTAATGTTATATTATTGTAAAGTAATTATTCTAATTTTATAATTAATGACATTATAATCAAGTGCATAATACATTCAGTCAAAAGGTACGTGTTTCCTAATCCCACTACTATTTTTGTGAGATATTCTTTATTTTCTATTATTAGTTGAGTATAGTGTATGTATGCTACCCATTGTTGTATAATATCATGAATCAATTTATTTTAACGTTATCTAATTTATCTTTTTATGATTTTTAATTTTTCAACATATGATTCAATTAATTAGAAAGTGGTACATATTTTATAACTCAACCTCCATTTTCATTCGGGTTACTCTTATTCTCTACATACCTCAAAGAAATTTTTCTTTTTTCTTTTTTAGACCTCATAAATTCTGTGTGAATGTTATATATTTTTTTACCATATAGAATAATTTTTTGAAATAGGGGGAGTAACATGTTTTAAATGGATCTACCAAAAATTTCTTCCCGAAATACATGCCCGATTCAATGGAACATCTTGAATTCTTACCTATGTTCATGTACACTAAATAATCTTTTTTTATCCACCATTATTTTTTTAAAATAATATATTTTTTGATGAAAAAACATTATAATTTTAAATCTGGTTTCATACAATGGTTTTTACAAAAGAACACTTTTTTTGGATAGAATAGTATTTATTTCATGAATTACATGATGATTTTAGAAGAGTATTTTCACCTATTTAACACTCTTATTAATTCATAAGATTAAATGTGGTTTTTATTTTATGATACCATCCACCAATTTTATTTAATGGGTCATTTTTAGATTTAAATTAAATGTAATATCTTGAAAAGATTTACCATATTACTCTGAATGGTTAGTGTAAATGTTTAATGTTTGGGGAATGATATTTACATTCCATGTGTTAGATTCATTATTAATGTATATTTTGTTTAATTTTATCCCCATTAATTTTATTAAATCATTTAAATTATTATGTGATGTTAGGGTCCCACTATATCCCCTTTATGAAAAGGTAGGTGTCATGAGAAAAAATATATATGGACTTGGTTGAGGCCTTTCCCATTTTCAGATATGGTTTTGGTTGAGGCCTTAATATTTTTCAAATGTTTTGGACCAGGCCATGATGGTATATTTTAGAATGTGTAACATTATTAATTTGGTTAATTATTAACATTGATAGATCATGAAGTTATTATACTAGTAGAATAAAAATGTTTATGCTTTATGATGCATTATTTATTTAGTCCTTATTCATGTCATATTAGGTTCAAGATTATTTTTAAAGGCATGTGTTTATATGTATTCATTATGACGATTATTTATATTAATGATGTATTCCTCTATATTTATTACCCTTAATGATAATATAAGCTCACCTTTTTCTTATGTTTTATTTTCACATTATGTGAAGAAGTAAGTAATGAATAACCTACAGGGGTAGCCTACGAGTTATAGATCATCTCAAACGATTTTTCAGTATTGTATTTCATTTCAAGTTTTAATATTGAAACTATATATGTATCTATTTCCCCAAAACTACTAAACTATTATTTACATAAAGATATGAAATTATTGTAATCATTCCAATTTAATGAAATTAGGCATCGACTAAAGGAAACTAGTGTCATGACTTTACATCAAATATCCTTATTGAGTAAAAGATACAGATTTTTCAATATTTTCCCAATTAATCAAATTACATCTATAGTATAAAGCTTAGGAAAAAATGTCACAAATATTAGGAAATAATCATATACATAAAAAATGTGTATATTTTATATAAATTAAATTTAAAATGAAAAATTATTTCAAGAAATATATTGTTACAAGATAATGTTAACAATGAGAAATATAGTGAGATTTCATAATAACTCTAATCACATGGTAATTTTTAAATTAAATCCCTTTGTATGGATAATTCAAATGAAAACATAAAATACTATAAATAATTAAATATTCATGATATTAAATGTAAAAGGATCAGTATATGCACTATATAAAAGTGAATTTATGCATAATATTAAATAAGTCTCAATGAAATGTAAATTCAGGTGAAATACATTTCCTTACACTAGATTTTGGGCGGAAACCCTTTAAATCACTTTATATTGGTTTTGATTATGTTATTAAATTATATCATAACTATATTAATTTGTATTAATTTATATATTGTCCATTTAAAGCATATTATCATCTTTTTTTACTAGTATTTGATTATTTTCATTATTTCATGTGTTAATTGCCTTCTTTTTTATATATGTTTCGGCAAGTTATTTTCTGTTCATAATTCAATTTTATTGATTTAATCATATATAGAATGTAAAAAATGATTTAAATATCATACAAATTTATTATATTCAAATTTATACTAATCCATAACAAATGTTTATAGATAATAAAATATAAAATTCATAGAGTCTGTAGGCCACACATGTGCATTAATGTTGTTTCCATTTTCATGACATATTGAAAGAAATAAAGGTAAATTATATTTACATATATACATATTATAGTTATATTATCATTATTATTTCATATATAATAATTATTATTTTTTTAAAAATGTAACACCATAAGATTTCAAAGTACGTTATCTCTTTAAAATAATTTAATAGCATATATTTCATATAACATAGACCTGACTTTCATTATATGCAAGATCGAATTTCTGTGAAACGACACATTAATATTATAATTATTTGAATTATATATTTATTTTTCAATTAAATAATGTAATATGAATAGTAACAAATAAATTTTATATGTTATTTATAATGTTTTCACACAAAAAAATATATTTATAGAGAAATTTATATGTTTTCATAAAATAGTTATATATCAAGAAAAACTATTATCAATAAACAACTACATTTTTTGGCTCTTTATGAACTATAATAAAATTAATTTTAGACACTCATAAAAATTAAATTTGGTAAAATTGACTTCATTTTTAATTGTTTAATATCAATATTATCTTATGGTGATTTTTTTGGTACTTTTATGATAACATTCATATTTTGTTGAATTGTTAAATATACTAAATTTTAATTAAAAACAACATATTTAAATTTATATAATTTATAGCGATTAATTATAAATTTTAGTAGTATTAAATTATCATAAGATTATATTTTTATCATTTAATATAATTTAGTTCATTTGATGTAATTTCACATAAAATTGTACATAAACACATGTCTATATTTTGATTATTTTTACTTCTTAAAACCCCATTTTCTGGTTTTGACAATTGGAATTAATTTTAAATTAATTTATGCAACATATTTGTTTTTAATTTGGAAAATGGATTTCATATTTCGAATCAGGAGGTCCAAATTTGTAGTCATATAACATTTAATTTTATACATTATGAATAATAACTTCAGTAAATATTTTATTTACCCAGGTTAAATGTTAAATCCAATTAATAATGGTAATCAATAATATTATAATAATATTAAATTACCATAACACATGTTATGACCATATTGGATGATAAATGCAATACTATGGGCATCATTTGGTCGATTATGGGACCCCATGGAGCCACTGGTAAGTGAAAAAGACACTTTATAATAATTAATTTAAAATCAAGGAAAATGTTACATAAACATATATCTTTTAGTAAAAAACATTTTATATTGGATAATATAATAGATATTTAAGACTATAAATATTCATTAAAATGATAGAAACATTTCCTACATCATGGTATTTTATTTATTATTTTTAACATATAATAAATATATTTATTTATGTGAAAAATAATGATGTTGTATTTTCCTTATTAATATAGAATTCAAATGAAGAATATTATACATACTAAAATAAATATAATTTGAACTTTATGATGCCATTTATGAATTTTATAGGTAAATATGACCGGTTAGGGTTGATTAAATGTAATATTTTCAATGTAATCAATTTTTTATGACTTTCAAAAAAACAAAAGAATAAATAGAGTTAAAATTGACATAAATGAGTTTAAAAAAATATTATTTTAATAAATTATATTATATTACTAAAAAAATATTTTTCCAAAAGACTTACATAAGGTTATATATGTCACTAATTAACCACATTATGTTTTTTGGTATTTTATAGTATGTTTATTAACCATATAATATAAAAATACAAGAATTCATAGTAAATGTTAAACTATTTATCTAGGAGCAAAATCTAAAGTATAAGGTTAATATAGTGACATAAACATGTCAAAAAAAATTCTGGTTTATAATATTTTTACCAATCATTACCTTATCCTTACCTTATCCTTAACATGTCAAATTCACACCTACAAATCATTTGCCTCGGCCAAAACCTACTCAAATATCCTCCCAACTACCATCAATTCATCATAGAGGCCTTACATTGATCATAAATTCAACCTATGAATGAATTTGGTTCAAATACAAAAAACTCCTGAAAAAGGGGTAATTATTTCATCACCAATTACAATGTTCATTTCTTCATACACATATTCTATCTTTTTTATTCTATATCACAATAATAAATCTAATAAATTCTATATACTTTTATGATATTATAAATATGGTACTACCACATTCATTGTTTTAACCATCCAATGAATGACAATGTCACCATACGTGCGTACATTCAGCTTACCGTCTCCATGTCGTGGTGTAGTTTTTTATTAGACACTTAATTATTTGGATGGTTATAATAATGTGTATAAATGATTTAAATAATAAATATAACATGTTAATAATTTTTATATAATATTCCATCCAATTAAATAATATTCCTCCATCAATATAATGATATTGTCGCTTGTGCATACATACGGAAGACCGTCTCCATGATGCGAGGAGATTTCATTACCCATCGTATCCAATCTAGAATAATTTTCATTTGATGATTAAAAATAATTTTTATGAACAACATAGAATTCTGGATATGAATAAAATATATCCTATACATAACAAATATGACTTATATAACAAAAGATATTAATGAAAATGAATTAGTTAACACCCGAAACAATGATGCTACTGAAATATTATTAACAACAAAACATTAGAAGATCATATATGATGTCATATTTATGTATGTGATTCTTTTATAATTTAATATCAATTATTAAACCATTATAAAGGATGTTAACATACCCTCGACTAGAGAAAATTACAAGTTAAGTGTCTATTTCATAATCTCTTTATTATCTGAGGTTGTTTATACGTAAGTATCTATCCCCATCAGTTCCTCTTCTCGATACATTTTACATGCCCATGTCTCTAAGACTTATGTCAGTTTATAGATATTCCACAACTAACATTCACTCTCTGTAACTGCTCAGCCAAAGAAAATTCAACCACAACGGTTCTCTCTAGCACCCTAAAAAAAGTATGAATTCATAGAGGAATGGTGCTGGCTTGAATTTCCCTAAACACACATATCTTAGAGGACATAGCCCTGAAGCACGGATTATACTATATTTATTGAGTACTTCAGATAGTTGGTACGCCTCGATGAATACTCTTCTACCAACACATCATCCTGATGAAGCTGTAGAATCTCAATTGAACTCTAATCCCTTAACTCTTTATAGAAAGACACCGCTTTCTTTGAGGTGGGTTCTTATGATTTTATATATAAATGTTACTTATTCTCAAGATCAGGGTAATCAAAACCATGCCACCATCTTACTATTCCACTTAAAACGCTCTCTACTAAGACCTCCATATGATCAAATAGTTTTCTGACTAGATGGAAACTCAGCTGCCTCATAAACCCATCCTTAGACACTTACGAATCCATCTTACCATGGATCCTCAGATAACTCTGCCACTGAAACTCATGCAATGCAATCAGTTGGTGTTCACCCTTTGCTAGTGGGGCTGGTTTCATCTACTACCCAATGTGTGGTGGTGCTACTGGTGCGCCACCAAATGGTACTATCATCGTAAGAGGGCCCTACAATGAAGCCTCGTCACTTGGTGGTCCATCATCGTGTACTCTCTCGGGAATCCTAGCTAGATATCTATGCGGTTGAATCCTGAAACGGAACAGGTGTGCCACGGTGATTAAGTTATAACTACTGATATGTCTCCAAAGAATCCAATGAAAAAATATTCCCAAAAACAAGAAATTATTGTTTTTATGCACCGAGTCAGAAATTAGAAGTCAGGGTCGTGGTTTCTTGATATGTCGACTTTTGCACAAACACTAGACTACCAAAACCGAAAACCACACTCAAAACACTTCACACTATTTCCCCATTTAAAAGATCATTGTCCTAGTTTTTGGTATATCCTAATCCTCTGATACTACATTGTGAAAACCAGTTCCCTGGGGCCTTGTGTCGTGACTACCCCAAACCCCCCTTCTATAGGCTAGGGGTTGGTGACTAGAAACAGAGAGGCGTATCCCTTAATGGGAAGGAATTGACTTTAATCCCGTATGAACACCCAAATCCAAGAGCTCAAAATGATGCAACCATGATGTAAACTACTGTAGTAAAAAGTTTGATGAAAGTAAAGGGGCTAGAATACAAGACCCACTTGAATGTACAAGTACAACTGAAAATATAAAAATTCATCTTGGATCGTCCATCGTGGATCATACCAGAATGGTGGGTGCAGTTCACGAATAGTAGTCATGTTTCACACCACGTAAAATGGTCCACCACTGAGCACCATCCATTCCGGGATCCCTTATCCTCAATCAACATTATTTATCATCTTCACAAGAAACAACAAGGTTGCGGTAGAAGCCCGTGCAGGTGTGAGTATATCAATACTCGGTAGGGACCCTGAGACCCCCGAAGGTCTCCCACAGTTCCCCAAATGAAAAACCACAAAGCAAGACTTCAATTACAAAGCACAAATAGTCTTCAACTCTACTTAATAATATTCCCATTCATATAACTAAGTTAACATGATATAATCGTCTCAAAATGAGGGAAGAGTCCACAATGGTAACACCACGAAGGTAAAATAATGAAAAACATATGATTAGTCGTGATTCTAGATGATCTTATTCATAAAAGAGCAAACAATATTGATTATGTAGTGTCAGACCCACATAGGATCGATAGGAACTAACCCATGAAATGACCCACATAGGATTCACCCACAATAAGGTGTGGGTGATTCCCATTCAGTGGTGAGTATAAAAATACTCAAAAGGGACCGCGATACCCCCTAAGGTTTCCCACTATTCCAAAAAGGAAAAACCACAAAGCAAGACCTCAATCACAAAGCACGAAGCAGTCATCAACTCTACATAGTTATATGCCCATACATATACATAAGTTATCAGGATATACTCATTCCATATATGATGGAAGAATGCCACAAAGTTAACACTAAGAACTAAAAAATACCACCAAGGTAACACCATGAAAGTAAAACCACAATTGTAAATGTACCACACATGTAACACCACAAAGATAACACCACAAAGGTAAAGGTACCACAAAAGTAACACCATGAAGATTAAACCACGTAGGTGAATGTACCACACATGTAACACCACAATGATTACACTATGAAGGTGTAGGTACCACACATGTAACACCATAAAGTTAAAATACTCACCTCACACTAGGTATTAGTGATGCATAGAAGTACATATGATTAGTCACTAGGCTATATCATATTATTATGTCAAGAGGCACTGCAGTTGATTATAAAATGTCTGGACCAGAAAGGATCGATAGGTACTAACCCCCACAATAATCCATATAGGAACCGACCCTCCCGGTGTCGATAGGTATTAACCACCGCAATGAAGCACATAGGATCTGACCCACACATGATTAGTATGTGCTGACCCACATAGGATCAGTATGCACTGACCCACACAGGATCACTGAACGCTGACCCACAAAGGATCTGACCCACAAAGGATCGATATTTACTAACCCACATAGGATCATTGAGTGCTGACCCACACCAGATATGAACCATATAGGATTAATGCTGACCCACATAGGATCTCTCTGTATTAACCCTTGTATGATCTATCTCCAACCTCCGCCTCACTACTAGTGATTGGATTTTCGTTCATAGCACGCTTGACACTGGGAAATCCGCTCCTCAAGCCTTTTTTCATATTTCAACTCACACAAATTCACACGAAAATGTTACCTGATGATCTTTCACATCATAATGGTTCCATAATAATAGATAGTTCCCCACTCACACACCCGGTCTATAAGTTATTTGAATTTTTTTGCTGAGGACCCCATTGGATTAGGAGTCAATCCAACCCGGTAGTATTCCAAATTCCTCCAAAACACTCATGGAGTATCTAAAAAATACATCCTTGTCACTAGTGTCTTTATGCCATAGACTCCACGTCAATTTGACACATGATCTATTAGTTATGCCACATTTTGTGGAACTAGGGTGATCACACCTCGGTCTAGCCCGGATCGGGCGGGTTTGCTGGAATATTCCAAAAAGATACTTCCCAAATAGGGTCCCAAAAACACTGAGAGCATGTCATCTGGACACCTGGTTCATCATTTATGGCTGTTTCTTTATTCGGGGACTAGTTGGGTCTGGGCCCGGTCAGGCTTGGTCAAACCGGCCTAACGCAACGGGTCCTGGGGTCTACCTGACCCCGCTCGGGTCCGTCCCACTATGGTTAGGCCCACATTATTGGTTTCAGCCCATCGGGGTCAGCCCGGTTTGGTTTGAAGGAACATGTTGCGATTGGCAAGACCCAGTGTGTGGGGATCACACCACCCTCATTGGCCCAAAAGGCCACCAGTTCAGCCTAGTCTACATGTGTAGAGACCCAAAGCTTAACGTACAAGGACATTACATTATTTTTTCGTAATACTTATTACATAACAAAAACACACACACAAGGACCGTAATATTTTAGTGTCTTTGGAAACTCGGAACTTAGTCTTCTAATCATGGTGAAAGATCTTCAACATCTCCCATAAAGATCTTCCCTTTTTTTCTTACCTAAATCCTTTCTTTATATCCTGGGGAAAAGAAAACATAAAAAAGGTCAGCTCAAATGCTCCGTAAGGGTAAACAAAAGAAAAATCAATCACATCATATTCATAAGAACATAACATTTTGGAAATCTTAACCTGCAAAAGAGATAATAATATCATAACATGGGATAAATCATTGTAGTGAAATGAAATCCCAATAATCATAACATAAAACATGAAACTTTGTGGCATACACACATAATCATAGAGAATCATTTCTTATTAGTCAAGACTAATTTCCAAGACTATCTTAGTGGACAAAGCCCATTTATGATCTGAGTTACCCTCGTTTCAGTCCTGCTTCACTGAACCGGTATAACCTACCGTTCCAGCCATGTATATCTTATGAGATATAAAATCATTACCCAACACATTTGGGTGAGGTATAGGTCCCACCCATCTCATAATGATACAATTCTTATGTGTTCCACAAAATCATTAATCATACATCATTG
The DNA here is from genome assembly GCA_963277665.1 of Viscum album. Classification (NCBI taxonomy): domain Eukaryota; kingdom Viridiplantae; phylum Streptophyta; class Magnoliopsida; order Santalales; family Viscaceae; genus Viscum; species Viscum album. The sequence continues at coordinate 35,508,873 of OY728159.1, forward strand.
CATAACCCATGTAATAAAAATGGGAATCTTAAATATCATGACATCATAAAACAATTCATATAAGATAAATGAATTTATAAAAATATAATTCCATCACAACATTATCAAATCAATAGGGACAAAAAACTGAACCCTTTATTATCTTAGATGGAATATAATTTTGATAAAACACTTGAACTCCATTGTTGAGGAAAATATCCTGTCTGCTTCAAAAACACTTTTACTTTCTTATCATGTCATACAATTATAAAATAAAAGAATTTGATTAAAAATAAACTTGAAAACTTGTAATGGAAGCTTCTTGGAAATAATTTTTTAAAAATCCATTCATGCCGCATAAGTTAAAAAAAACATTCTTCGTACTTTTGTCGGAAAAGTCAAAAAGTACTTCGTACGAAAAACGTCAAAAGATTCTTTTCATATCCTTTACTAAAAACTCACCGAAGGGTAAAATTGGATTTTAACAATTTTAGGTGGGTGTAAATAATATTACATATTGAGGAAACATGGATGTGGATGATAAAATACACCCCAGTAAATACCAGAGTATAAACAATCTTGGATAAAAAATGAGATTGTGATATTTTCCTTACCTTATGTCCGATATGCATTGTACGTATCCGAACCTCATGTATAATGATTTAAATAATGTCATGAACTTATTATAGAATCATATTCATTGTTATGATATCATATATGGTTCACTTATGACTATATATTACCCGTTCTTTTGTAAATTCCATGTTAAAGAAGCGTTTTGGGTAAAATCGTTTCATTTATCGTAGGTGTTTGGACTTGTTATTATTCACATTATTATTACTTATATCATGATTTATTTACTTCCAGAATATAAAACATGATTTATATATCATATATATTCAGTATATATATATATATAATAGATAGATAAATGAAATGAAACACACCATTCATGGAAACAGTAGTCCGTACGTACACATGAACGGTGTTTTCCTTTCCATATTGTCTTGAATGGAAGTAAGTAGATGACATACATACATATATATATACATAAATCTATTAGATTCAAAATGTCATATATTTCATTATTATTCATTATATATACTTTATAATCATTCATTAATGGTTAATGTGGAGAATGAATCTCATCACGTCGTGGAGACGGTAGTCCGTACGTACGCACGAGCGATGATATCGTTCCCATGGTCGTGGAATTGTGTTGAAGTGTATGTATACTATTTCAGTATCAATATAACTTTATAATAATCATATATAGTTATTAATTACACCATTATACCCATCCAATTAAGGTGGTGGCGGAAAATAGATTACACCACGGCGTGGAGACGGTATTCCGTACGTACGCACGCGCGGTGATTTCCTTTTTCCGTAGGATGGATAGAAGGTTAATTAGTGTTGTTTCATATTTATAATAACATATCAGTATATAAAAATACTGATGTTATTAATTTATCATGAAACAACTAATGAAGAAGAAGTTGAAGAAGAAAGAAATTGAAAAAGATCGGTAATGGATATTACCTCTTTTTGACGCGCCTTCACTTAACCTCCACTTAAATAACTAAGGATTGTCTTTGAAGAAGACCAGGACCTCTAGGATGATAAAAGGGATGTGGAGAAGAGATTTTGGCAGGGTTTTTCCGAGCTTTAAATCTCAAATTGGTGTGAGGAGGAGAGGGAGAAGGTTCCCTTTTATAAGGGATGAGAGGGGCACCTTAGGAATATCTGAAAATATTATTTTATATTAAGGTCAAATTCGGTTTATAATAGTTCCAAAGGGTCTTATTTCGAAGCTAAAGTGGGTATGGGTCGGAATAATCTCATCAAATAGAATTTAGACAAGTTTAGGTTATTATTTTAACCTTATCAATTAAATTTAACTCTAAGATAAATAATTTATCTTTTGCCGTGTCTTTTTGTTTTCTGACACTATATGGTTAATAAACATACTATATCAAGCCAAAAGAACCCCAAGTTGTTTATTATTAATATATATAACCTTACCTAAGTCATTTGGACGAACCTTATATTTTTAGGAATAAAATAACAATTAATAATAAAATATTTGTTTTAAAAACTAATTTATGTCAATTTTGACACTATTTGGTACATGATTTTTATGAAATTTATAACAGAATGATAAGTTCTAAAAAAGTTACTTATATCAAAAATAACATGTCCTATTAACCTATAAAATTAATTTACGTCATAAAAAGTCTCAAATTACATTTATTTGGGCATTTATAACATCAATTATGTCAATATTTCATTTATAAGACAATTACTGCATCATCTTTGTGTCATAGTAAATGATAATTATTTAATCATTAAAAATTATAAATAAATTCCTATGATGTCTATAATTTTCTTATATTTCTGTAGACTATCCATTTTCGAAGTTTCATGAAGTTTATCACTAAATTAAAATTATTATACTTATAAGATTTATGAAAGTGACATGTTGTCACATTCTTTGGTTTTAATTATAATTAAATTATTTTCATAGAAACAAGTCCATAAAATGAATCTAATACGACCCTTAGGTTATATGGGTCTACCTTTATCCATCCAATAGGATTTTTCCAAGTGTTTGGGTAATTTTATAATCTTATATTTACCCTTAATTACCCAATTTACCTTTAACTATAGTAAATAAAATTTACCGTACTTACTATTCACAATGCCTAAAAATAAAAAGTAGCTTATTAACATAATTTGGACCCTCTGATTCCAAATATGGAATCCATTTTTCCAAATTCAATACAAAAAAGATGCAGAAATTAAATTAAAATTAATCCCGTTGGCGAAAGAGAACGGGTTTTTCTTTAAAACATTGCAAAAGATTGAATTGATTTAACCTAGGAATTCAAGGTAAAATCAATGATAATGACATAAATTATATTAAATGGTAAAAATATATTCTATTTATACTTTAAAACCATTCAATATTATAATTTAACCACATAATATATTATAATGAAAAAAGTTGTTTTTAATTAAAATATAGCGTGTTTTTACTATTCATTAAAATTTGAAAGTTATCGAAAAAATATCAAAACATTATCTAATGTAAATTTTTATATCCTGGTTCAAAAGAAGAATTTTATTTTTTCAAATTGAACTTATAAACATGTCAAAAACTAGATTTAAAGTGGGTGCGCCATCAAAAGACGGCAAAACTGTATTTTTTGAAAAAAAATACTTATTTTACCAGAAAAATTTATTATGTTCTTATACAATGTTCTTGAAATGTGTAATATGAATAATAATGTTATAAAATTAAAAAATTAGTTAACACTATTCATAACGGCTAGTTCATAACAATATTATAATAATATATCGTTGTTTAGTAAAACCTGGTATTGCGTACAAGACACGCTATCGATGAAGGTCGTGATTGCATATACTGCAAGCTAATACAGTGTTGCGTATAGCGCAAGATAATCTTGGTGTGTCATTCAATAGAAGATATGAATGAAATTAAATAAAATGTTTCTTATAAAATCTCGGGTTGTTACATTCTACCCCCCTTAAAATGAATTTCTCCCTCGAAATTCGTCAGGGTTATAAATCGTTTATTATTCATAAAAACCCACATCGTAAAAAGAAATACCAAAACTGAACTTTAAAAACTAAAGTATGAAATATAACGGTTACCCAAATGAACTCATCACTGGGTTTCCATATAGGAGAAAATATGGACATGGAAGAGAAATCTAACCGTCATGTTCTGATAGAGTGTGGTAGAGAACATGGATATGAAAAAGCCAACAATCACAAAGCTATTGATTTGTGGTGATCTAAGGTACCATCTGATTCATCGGATATATGGGCAGTAAGACAACATTTTTGGTTTTTTTTCAAGATCATTTCCCTAAAGTTGATGAAATTTGAATTAGAAGAAATAATTTCGTTATTTTGGTATAGTCTCACCATTTTTCATTCTTTGGACAATTTCCAATTCATCTATTAAAGAAATGAAGTTGAATTTGTCATTTGTGATGTGTTAGCAGATCATGTGATAGAATGATGGGTCATTCCATCTATCTCAAACAAAAGGTTAGAAAAGTTATCAAAAAAATACATAAGTCCATCTATAGTGAGATTAATCCTATATACTTCCTAAAATGGAATTATACTTCTTAATATAATAAAACTAGTTTATACTAAACATGGACTTCCTGTAGGCCAGTGGTAGGCAAAAAAGGCCACTCACACTTCGGTTGTGGGTTCGATTCCCACAGCCTTGTCCGACGTGATGGGCTGTCGCCCGTCCTGCAGGTTGTCCTTTTTCTAAAACTACGTTACTATAAAATCCCATCAGTAATATGGAAAACAATATCTATCCACAAACAATACTTAGCATATGTACAACATAATACATTCCAATATTTAGGCTTATCTAAAATACTTCAGTCCAAGCTCATAGTATAAAGAAAACGATTACTTGAAATGTCATCAACCAAGTATATGAATACCATCATTTATCCCCCATATATATATATATATTGTTGGTCACATTCCAATAATGTGAATACCTTAATCATGTATTCTCTTGAAAAAATGAATACCCATTGAACCATAGTGAAAAAATGAATGTAGTTAAAAGTTAACACTTTCCACATACCAAAATCCTAAAAATTCTATATATTCAAACCATGATATCACTTAGTCCTTATATCAATCATGAGCTCATGAATATTGCTACACATTTCATTTTCTCGTTTTCCCGTCATTATGTGCATATCATCTTATTTCCAAAAATATCTCAATCACTTTGAATACCACATTAGACCAATACATAAATATTCCAATACTCCATGATACACCATTATTTTGGAATCCCATTACATAAACACTTAATCATTCCACCACATCGTTTTCATATTCAACATTGCCAATAGTGATCGCATGTGACTTCCCTTTGTCCTTTGCCTTAAGCGGTTGCTCATGTCGATCATCACTAACCCTTGGATTAGGGAATTTATTTGCATAATGCCCCATTTCCTTGCACTTGAATCATTGAGGTGTTGGTGGTACGTTCCCTGCAGTCTTTGCTTTATTATCATCATTAGAAACCCTTTTTCCATTACTTCGACACTCAGCTGCTCGATGACCTTCTTTTCCACACTTAAAACATTTTCTAGTCCCTTTAAGACAATCTCCACCATGCTTATTTCCACACTTTTTGCATAAGGAAACATTCATATTCTTTTCACCATTATTCTGAGATTTCCCCTTGAACTCCATCTTTCGTTTCATGTAAAAACCATGAGATGGATATGTAACACCAACTTCCATTTCTACATAGCTACTGAAGTGTCTTATAGCTAATGCCCTTCGAAGACATGGTTTTAAGCCACTGAAAAATCGATCAACTTTACTTTCAGGTTGGTTGATAATGCCAGATGCATACCTTGCAAGTCTTGTAAAATTCGCTTCGTATATACCAACAGATTCATCATCCTTATGCTTCAGATCAAGAAACTCCTTTTCCATCTTTGTTCAAAGAATATGAGGGAAGTGCTTACTGAAAAACAAGTTCTTGAACTCGTCCCATTCCATGGACTCAATTTCATCTCTTGGCCTCGTATTCTTGATAAGATTCCACCATTGATCAGCTTCACCTTTAAAACGATATACTGCTAAGATGACCTTATCATGTTCAGAACATTGAAGAACTGAAAATATCCTTTCAGTGGTACTGATCCATTATTCAACAACAAGTGGATTGGAAGACCCACTGAAAGAAGGTGGACATTGCCTCATGAAGGACCCAATAGAATATTGTTCCTTCTCTGCTCATTTGGAAGTCCAGAATGATTCATAGCTTGTTTAAGTATAGAAATAATATTTTTCACTCCATCTCCCATAACATTTGTTTTTTCAGGAGGACAATCATTACATTGTCCATTGCATTGATCAACACGATTCCTTCGGGTTCCTACCATCGTTTAAAACCCAAAAAATAATAGTGTGAGAGGCAAAAATCATGATAGGGAAAACAACATAATAAAGGGGGGAGTACCTTCAATATATAACATCTTAGGTTTAATTCTATGATCGTTAGCGTAATTTTAGTACTATAACCTATACGTATACTTATACTTAGGGACATCCCTAAACATATCTTAGAAATATCTCTAGGGATCTCACTAACGTTTTCGCATCCTAGTTTCCAAAGGTTGACAAAACCTTTCCTCTGATACCAACTGTAGAGACCCGCAGCTTAACATACAAGGACATTACATTACTTTTTCGGAATACTTATTAAATAAAAAATACACACACACAAGGACCGTAATATTTTAGTGTCTTTGGAAACTCAGAACGTAATCTTCTAATCATGGTGAAAGATCTTCAAAATCTCCCATAAAGATCTTCCCTTTTTTTTCTTACCTAAAACCATTCGTTATATCCTGGGGAAAAGAAAACATAAAAAGGGTGAGCTCAAATGCTCAGTAAGGGCAAACAAAAGAAAAATCAATCACATCATATTCATAAGAACATAACATTTTGGGAATATTAACCTGCAAAAGAGATCATAATATCATAACATGGGATAAATCATAGTAGTGAAATGAAATCCCAATAATCATAACTTAAAACATGAAACTTTGTGGCATACACACATAATCATAGAGAATCATTTCTTATTAGTCAAGACTAATTGCCAAGACTAACTTAGTGGACAAAGTCCATTTCTGAACCGAGTTACCCTCGTTTCAGTCCTGCTTCACTGAACCTGTATAACCTACCGTTCCGGCCATGTCTATCTCATGAGATATAAAATCATTACCCAATTCATTTGAGGGAGATATAGGTCCCACCCATCTCATAATGATACCATTCTTATGTGTGCCACAAAATCATAAATCATACATCATTGCATAACCCATGTAATAAAAATGGGAATCTTAAACACCGTGACATCATAAAAAAATTCATATAAGATAAAGGAATTAATAAAAATATAATTCCATCACAACATAATCAAATCAATATGGATAAAAAATAGAACCCTTTATTATCTTAGATGGAAAATAATTTTGATAAAACACTTGAACTCCATTGTTGAGGAAAATATCCGTTCTACTTCAAAAACACTTTTCCTTTCTTAACATGTCATAAAATTAAAAAATAAAAGATGTTGATTAAAAATAAACTTGAAAACTTGTAAAGGAATATTCTTGGAAATAATGTTTTAAAAATCCATTCATGCCGTATAAGTTTAAAAAAATATTCTTCGTACTTTTGTCGGAAAAGACAAAAAGTGCCTCGTACGAAAAACTTCAAAAGATTCCTTTCATATCCTTTACTAAAAACTCACAGAATGGTAAAATTGGATTTAAAAAATTGTAGGTGGATGTAAATAATATTACATATTGAGGAAACATGGATGTTTATGATAAAATACACCCCAGTAAATACCAAATTATAAACAATCACGTATAAAAAATGAGATTGTGAAATTTTCCTTACCTTATGTCTAATATGATTTGTACGTATCCGAAACTACTATATAATGATTTAAATAATGTCATTAACTTATTATAGAATCATATTCCTTTTTATTATATCATATATTGTTCACTTATGACTTTATATTACCCGTTCTTTTGAAAATTCCATGTTAAAGAAGCGGTTTGGGTAAAATTGTTTCATTTATCGTAGGTGTTTGGACTTGTTGTTCTTGACATTATTATTACTTGTATCATGATTTAATTACATCCAGAATATAAAACATGATTTATATATCATATATATTCAGTATATATATATATATAATAGATAGATAAATGAAATGAAACACACCGTTCATGGAGACGGTAGTCCGTACGTACGCATGAACGCTGTTTTCCTTTCCTTATTGTCTTGAATGGAAGTAAGTAGATGACATACATATATATATATATATATATATATATACAAATCAATTATATTTAACATGTCATATATTTCATTATTATTCATTATATATACTTTATAATCATTCATGAATGGTTAATGTAGAGAATGGATCTCATCGCGTCGTGGAGACGGTAGTCCGTACGTACGCACGAGCGATGATATCATTCCCATGGTCGTGGAATTGTGTTAAAGTGTATGTATACTATTTCAATATAAATATCAATTTATAATAATCATATATAGTTATTCATTACACCATTATACCCATCCAATTAAGGTGGTGGCGGAAAATAGATTACACCACGGCGTGGAGACGGTATTCCGTACGTACGCACGCGCGGTGATTTCATTTTTCCATAGGATGGATAGAAGGTTAATTAGAGTTGTTCCATATTTATAATAACATATCATTATATAATAAATACTGATGTTATTACTTTATCATGAAACAACTAAAGAAGAAGAAGTTTAAGATGAATGAAATTGAAAAAGATTGGTAAAGGATATTACCTCTTTTTGACACGCCTTCACTTAACCACCACTTAAAGAACTAAGGACGGTCTTTGAAGAAGACCAGGACCTCTAGGATTATACTAGGCAAGTTTATAAGAGATTTTGGTAGGGTTTTTCCGAGCATGAATGCTCAAATTGGTGTGAGGGGGAGAGGGAGGAGGTGCCCTTTTATAAGGGAGGAGAGGGGCACCTTAGGAAAATCTCAAAATATTATTTTATATTAAGGTCAAATTCGGTTTATAATGGTTCCGAAGAGTCTTATTTCAAAGATAATGTGGGTATGGGTCGAAATACTCTCATCCAATAGGATTTAGACATGTTTAGGTTATTAGATTAACATTATCAATTAGATTTAACTCTAAGTTAAATAATTTATCTTTTACCGTGTCTTTTTGTTTTCTTACACTATATTGTTAATAAACATACTATATCAATCCAAACGAACCCCAAGTTGTTTATTATTAATATATATAACCTTATATAATTCATTTTTCCTAACCTTATATTTTTAGGAATAAAATAACAATTAATAATAAAATATTTGTTTTAAAAACTAATTTATGTCAATTTTGACACTATTTGGTACATGATTTTTATGAAATTTATAAAAGAATTATAAGTTCGAACCAAGTTACTTATATCAACAATAACATTTCATATTAACCTATAAAATTAATTTAAGACATAAAAAGTCTCAAATTAAATTTATTTGGGCATTTATAACATCAATTATGTCAATATTTCATTAATAAGACAATTACTGCATCATCTTTGTGTCATAATAAATGATAATTATTTAATCCCTAAAAATTATAAATAAATTTCTATGATTTCTATCATTGTATTTGATTTTTGGAGACTATTCATATTTGAAGATTGATGAAGTTTATCACTAAATTAAAATTATTATACTTATAAGATTTAGGAAAGTGACATTTTGTCACATTCTTTGGTTTTAATAATAATTAAATTATTTTCATGGACAAAAGTCCCTAAAATGAATCTCATCCGACCCTTAGGTTATATGGGTCTACCTTTATCCATCCAATATGATTTTCCCAAGTGTTAGGGTAATTTTATAATCTTATATTTACCCTTAATTACCTGTTTTACCTTTAACTATAGTAAATAAAATTTATCGTAGTTACTATTCACAATGCCAAAAAATAAAAAGTATCTTATTAACATAATTTGGACCCACTGATTCCAAATATGGAATCCATTTTTCCAAATTCAATACACAATAGATGTAGAAATTAAATTAAAATTAATCCCATTGGCGAAAGAAAATGAGTTTTTCATTAAAACATTACAAAAGATTGAATTGATTTAACCTACGAATTCAAGGTAAAATCAATGCTAATGACATACATTATATTAAAAGGAAAAAAATATATTCTATTCATACTTTAAAACCATTAAATATTAGCATTTAACCACATAAGATATTATGATGAAAAAGGTTGTTTTTCATTAAAATATATCGTGTTTTTTACTATTCATTAAAATATGAAAGTTATAGGGAAAATATCAAAACTTTATCTAATGTAAATTCTTATATCCTGATTCAAAAGAAGAATTTCATTTTGTCAAATTGAACTTATAAACATGTCAAAAACTAGATTTAAAGTGGGTGCACCATCAAAAGGAGGAAAAACTGCAGTTTTTGAAAAAAAATACTTATTTTACCCGAAAAATTTATTTTGTTCTTATACCATGTTCTAGAAATGTGTAAAATAAATAACATTGTTATAAAATTCAAAATTTAGTTAACACTATTCATAACGGCTAGTTCATAACAATATTATAATAATATATCATTGTTTAGTAAAACCTGGTATTGCGTACAAGACACGCTATCGATGAAGGTCGCGATTGCGTATACTTAAAGCTAATAAAGTGTTGCGTATAGCGCAAGATAATATTGGTGTGTCATAAAATAGAAGATATTAATGAAATTAAAAAGAATGTATGTTATAAAATCTCGGGTTGTTACAGCATGCAGGTCCAGCCTACTGGGCCACGGGTTCGGCCCCAATTCTGTCGAGCCCGATGTTCTCGAAGGAGGACCGATCTTCCTAGATGTCCCCATGGGTGCGGTGTCTTTTCGGCCAGTGGGTATGGAACAACCCCACTGCATAACGGTCAGCCGTTTCGGCCAACCGTGGGTTCATCAACCAGAAGCGACATGATTGTTGAACTGCTCTCCCCCATCTGTGGCCTATAGTTGTGCCCCCTACGGCGGTGAGTGACGAAGTACCACTCTGACTTCATCACAGACGGCTTCCACTATCTGTAGTGAAGACAGGTCGCGACCGCCTTCTCCGGCAGTGCGCGTAGGCATGCTGCCACCTCCACCGCAGCCTGTCAAGTCGGCCACTATCTCCACCCACTGTGGCTACAGCCATGGCCTTCTTTGCTGGTGGTGCATGACGGTGCGCTACAATATCCCCAGTGTCTGGTTGTTGTCAACCGCCACCATCCCAAGTTTCATCCAACCCAAATATATTGCACGCATAGGATACAACATCTTCCAATAAAAAAGGGAAGAGGTTCCGAGCCCTGTTCCTTTGGCCCACATCCCTTGTGTTTTCTTTATTGCAAGAGAGTGGTAAAAATATTCATAAACTCTTGAAATTATACAAGAAAAAATCCCTACCTCATGTTCAATGGATGACACACGCGATTGATGAAGAGATGACGTTCTTCATCCCTACAACAAGCCGCCAACATTTTCACTCAAACATCGTCCTTCCATTTGTGATTCGGTGTCACTCTTCACCGCCTGCAGGAACAAGATTCATCCTCCAACTGTTGGGAATTGTGGAACTATACCAAAGCTTCGTTACATGGTGAATTAGTTCCAATACCTCTCCCCAAGCACCACATATATAAGAGATGGGAAGGCTAAGTAATGTGTGTGGAATTTATGGGGATTAATTTAATAGGAACCTTTCTAATTCCAACAACACTATTACAAACGATATAAGGAATCAAGGAATTTAATTTCTTAACACACCATTGGTCCCACCACTAACACTTGTCAATCTGAGGAAATGAAAAGAACAAAATAAAATAACAATGTTATTTTATTATTATTTTAAAAAGTCCAAATTCTGTCTTTTTCTCCGAACATACTGTAGTTGAAATGAAGCCTCCCATAAGTGAATCTCAGCACTGTGGATTCAACAGTGCCATCATATTTTTCATCCGAGCACCAATTAAAAAGTTATAAAAATAACGCAATTGTGTTTATTGAAGGTACCTTAAAAAATTCAATAAAGTATTAACATTCCCCCAGACCAGTGCCAGTTGAGGTTAGGCACTGCCTAAGGGAAACATGGTCCAACCAACCCAAAGGTACTCTGGATTTTTTAATCTGAGTTACAGTATAGAATTTAAGTATTTAACTATAAAATAATTGTTATTAATTAATTTATTTATATTAAAAAACTAACTTCTATAAATGGACCGCGTAGGCCAATCTAAGTACCTACCTAAAGAAAACATACCCTCATGAGTTCAATGGTTGTCTCATATTTTTAATCTGAGTCACTACTCGAGATGTATATGCATTTGGAAAATAAAATAACATTATTTAATTATTTTATTTATGGATATTCCATTTTTGAGTTTTCGCACAGGAGGCATGAACAAACTAAACATAAGTATCACCTGAGGTATACCTGCCATCCTGAATGAAATAGTTCCATCAGATTTCTGATCTGGGCAACCATTTAAAATTTAATCCAATTATTCAGGAAAATTTCTTATCTGCACTAATTAATTATTAAAAAAACTTTGACGTATCATTCTGGGAACTCTAAGATTCCAAATCACACACTGTTAGACTTCACAGTTTCAAAATAATTCAATATAATAAAAAAATATGGAACTTTAAGGACATAACAAGCATTATCCCAAACATAAATAAATTGCTTCCTCACAATTTAAGCATAATATTGGACATATAGGGCTTGAAATTTTGAAATTCCATCATTAAAAATCCATATTGTTAAAAGGGTTTACAAATCATTCCTTTAATGAGAGAGAAATATAAGTATAAAATTCTTCTTGAATAATCACATAATGGGATTTCCAGATAGGGGAAAATAAGTGGGAAAAGAAAGAATTGACACTAAATGGGAAACTAACACTCAAATACTATGAAAAATTGATTGAGAACATGTTTAGGAAAATTATAACTACAAAAATTCAAAAATCATAGGTCTGAAATAGGTCATTAATAATATCAAAAATGATGATAGTTTGACAAAATTTTTGTTTTAAGACAATTTTTTAGAGTTGTGAAATTCTATAATTCTATATGAATATAAGTAAATATAATTAATTGATACATTTATATTCCATATGAATAATATAATCCATTGGTTGTGTCTTGAACTATTTCAACAGCCACTTTTAATAGGTTCCATCTTATGGTGATGTAATACAGTAATATATAAATCCTTATACAAAGATAAAACATGGTTTCATAAACAGTTAACATTTCTAAATGATTATGATCTGACACATTAGAATGAAAGTCACTAAATTTCCAAAATGATCTTATTAGTCTTCAGTAAGCATGAATTAGTTCTTAATTTCCACATAAAAAACATGTGAATACCTTCATTAACTATTTTCTGAAAACATGGCAATAACTGGAATAACCATATAGCCTTATTGAATACATTCCTTATTATTTTTTCCTTGATTAGAATATATGTTATCAGATATACTCTTTATATGAAATTGTTTTTCTAAATTCCATCAATGATAGCATAAAAACCTTTTCAGCAACCCATTTATCTATTTCAAGGTAGTTAGTACTATCAAATTTAGTTTATCGATATCATTAATCTATTTATCAAACTATTATTATCTCAACATAAATAACATATTGAGGGTTGTATTTTACTAAATCATATGTTTTCAATGAAGTCAAACATGTCCATATATCATTTTCTTGGTTATCAGTACCATTCAATAGGTTCCCTAAAATCCTTGATTAAATATTACTGTAGTACAGTCCTAATATATTTTATTATTCATATAAACAAGACATCATGGATAAAATACTAAAATGAAACAGTTATTTAATCAAACAAAAGTATATTTATTTTTCCTATTTGTATTTTTAATTTCCTATGTTGGCCATGATACATTATCTTTTATTGAGGTTTATTACTTTGATTCATGGGGAATCTATTTTCATAGTTCTCCATATCTCTACAATTGAATAATTGGACATTAGAATCTATTTTTCCTTCCCTTATAATCAAAATAATGATTAGAATATCTCCCTACACTTGTATCAAACACCCAATCCTTTTAAGAAATTATTAGGGTGTTTCTTTTTTAAAATTAACAGATGTGGTAAAAAAATTACCTTCTTTATTTTATCTAATGATTTCCTATTTTTCCACTTCTTCTCATTCTTCCTTATTAATCAATAATTCCAAGGTAATTATTTCTCTATCTTTTTATCACCTGATATTATTCCCTTGTATAAATATAATGATTTGAAGACTACTTACCATCAAAATAGTGGTTTTAAACCATCCGAAACATTATTTCGAATTTGATTATATTCATTGATGTGGTTCTCATTCCTTATAAAAATTTCCATTTCTAAATAACGACATATAGAAGATTAGATCACATCCTTATGAAAAATTATTTATTTTTAAAAAACTATTGATATATTTAACATAAATTAAAAAAATAACGTGTACCTAATATAACATTCATAAACATGGTTTATTTAGAATATTCGTTTATTCATACCCTCAAAGTATAACATCGGGTTGTGTTCTCTAATCTATGATTTCCTTAATCCGGTTTCGAAGGTTTCTACTAAAAACCCATTGATATATGTTGTAAGAAACCATACCCAAAATTCTGAAGATGATGCCTTACATTATTACAATTTTCTTGATTAAAATGAATTGAATCCCAAAAGACTAAAAAATTTAGCATTTTTGGAAACGAGATTACAAACACGATACCCATAATACATTGTGAAAGGAAAGAAAATGCATGATGAAAGTAATTTATCAGCATCTTTTAAACACATTCAAATAATTATTCTCTATATCCTTGGGGGAAGATACCAAACAAGGTAGAACAAAAAATCTCAATATGGAATAATTATAGAAAATTTAATAACGAGTCAATAAGAATAATAAATACAACAAGGTCACTAACTAAGAGCACATTCTATTATATGAATTAACTGAGACAAAAATTAGTCCATATATTTCTTCATTGTGAAAATTTAATGGACAAAAATAAATATTATTGGATCCTAATTAATGTTAATGCTTAATTGTTGGGTTTTATTTTTGAGGGACCCAAAAACCAATACTATCAATACCTTTCACAAGATGGTTTATAACTACATGTAGAATCTCGTTTAATTTGGCCAACTATTTTGTTTCATGAGATCCTATCGATGAATATACATGATATATAATGTTTGGAGCCCACCCATCAATTATTGTCTAAATAATACCTTAGTTATCGGATAATTGATTTAATTCATGAGAAATATTGTTTACCAAAAATTGGTATTGATTAGAGGATATATATTTAACAATGTTTCCCTAAATAATCAAACAACAACCAAAGTAAATACCATTTGGATAAATTGTATAATTTTAGAAAATAAGATTTTCCATCACCAAAGAATGTGTATATTTAGAAGAAAATAAATTTCCAATGAAAATTATTACAATAAAGTTATTATTTCTAGATACTGTCAAGGATCACAAAATAATATGATCTTTTATTATACCTTTAATCAATTGGTAATTTTAAAATCAAACTCCCATGGATTAAATAATTCAAATTTAAACATAATATAACATTAATAATAAAATATTAATTTTATTACATGTCAATTAATAAGTATACACACCACATAATTTCTAATTGGTGCATAATAATAAATAATTCATACTGGAATGTAAATTGAGATAAAATACCATACCTTACACTACATTTTTTATTAACACACATTATCCTCATGCATAATTGTTTTAATAATGTTATTAACGTGTATCAGAAATATATTAATATTTATAATACCAGATATGGTCCTTTTAAAATATCTTATCATCTATTATTTAATAATCCATTTTATTTTTCTTATTTTAGGGTATAATTCCCTTGTTTTTCGAGTATGTTTTTACATGATAATTATTTTATCTTAAATATAATTTTATTACATAATATCTATAATTTAAATAAGTATTTGAATATAATATATATTTAATATATATATATATATATTAGTCTATAAAATTCAGTGGTATGAAAAGATATACACCGTTCATAGAGACAGCAGGTCATACGAATGCATGAATGTTCATTTTATTTTATTCTTTTAAAAAAATTAATAAAAGTAAAACATATATATATTGAAATTATAATTATGTTTTAATTATAATTTCTTATATTTTAATTATGTTAATATAAACCATCATTATTATATTCTATGTAAACCATAATGTAATCACATCGCTTCGCATAAAGGACATTTGTTGTACACCCGAACAATGTTATCATATTCCCACAAAATATAATGAAGGAATGTATGAGTTAAAAATTAATTTCAGAAGCATAAATTCATCCTAAATATAATATATACCATATATAAATATTATGTTTTTCATCATTTCCAACTATAAGTGTCTTAATGGAAGAACGAAGAACAACGATTCACAAGATCATAGTATCTCGTACACACGAATGATGATCGTGTCTCTAATTTAATTTTTTGAGATATTGTTATTACGATTCATAAAAAAAATCTTCTCAAAAAAACAAAATAAACAACTAGAGATATTTTTTACATTTTTCATTCATACAGTTAGTTTATTTGGACAAATAAAATTTATAAAACCATCATAATTTATTTTTAAAATACTTACTCCACTAAAATGTGTAAAAATCTCCGTTTTGAAAAATAATTATTTTAATGTGTAAAATTTGTTTTATTCTAATATTTTGCCTAAAAATAAATATTATGTATGCCAAAAAAATTATTTAATATATATTATGTAAATGTAATTAATAGGATTAACTAATAATAATAAATTTAATTTATTAATACAAAACACATTTGGTACATAATTTTTTTAAATATTCATTTATATTCAAATCATTTTTATATTCATTTATAATTAATTGATAAGTTGTGAATATGACGATTTATATCAATAAGTTAGTTAATAATATTTATTACATAACATTTAAATACTATGAGATAACATTTATTTTTATTAATAATATAAATAGAATTTGTAAAAACTCTCACTTGCGTGCAATGTAGGCTATTAGAGAAATTTTGTGTTATGTGGAATATAAGATAAATTCATTGTTGTGTGCATTGAAAAAATTATATTTTAGGTTAAATATATTTAAAATGGTAAATATATTTTGAAATATACAGATTATATATTCCATTATACTCTTTGTTTCGTGTGTCATAGACAGAATTGAATATAATGTTGCTCATTTTAAATTTCAGGGTGTTACATCTTGGGAGAGCGTCATTCATGCTTATTCTCCCCCTCTCCTTCGTAACATAGTCCTCCATTATCCGAGTTAAACTCGATGGTGAATAAATGTATAATTAAAAGTATGATAATCAATACATCATTCATTCTTCCCTATTTTCAATTTATGCTGATCTTTCGTTGAATATTGATTGGTATTTCTTAATTATTTCACCTGAACATGGAGGAATAATTTTAAATAAAGGTTATTCAGATTGATTTGTCTATAGGGAATCTATGGAGAATTATTTTAGGTTCCTATAAGACATCATTATTGAGGTATGTTTCCCAATTATTTTTCTTATGCAATTCTTCAAAATATAGTAACATTTACATTTAGAATAATCTTTTTATTTTGGGTATTTTTCTCATCTTGTGTAGAGAATATACTCACACATTGTATGAACAGTATTTCCCAGCATTCCTATAGAGTTAATTCACTACTCTAATTTTATCAAAATCTTTTGACTTATATGGAATAAATTGGAAATTATTTCAATGTTTTGTGATAATTATTTTTCATAAAATGACGCAACAAATATCTTACATACCTTATGTGGGTGGTAGGCTCTGGTTCTTATGAATGAATATAATATGTAAGTTTTAAAATTTTCTTCCTATATTTTTTTAACTTTATTAATTAATAATAAATTTGTAAATAAATGTTTAGGAAGTATTGGCACGATATAGTTCCATGGATGGATGGAAGATGGCTACTTTATCATAAAAGGACATGGATTACCATTTGAAGTGAGTTTTAATTCTATGATACATAGGAAATTACCATGTATAAGTTTGTTATGATTTTGATATGATACATGTAATATGGTCTCAAGTATATGTGCATTTGACCTTTAAATAAGTATATTATATTTTAATAATGAATCTTTTTAACTAAATATAATTCCCATTCATGGAATACACAAAAGTCTACTATCAATGGTGGACCATTGTTCATTTCCATGACATCTAAACCATCGATATCCAAGAGCATAATAATAACTCAGTACATTTTTTATGTATAATAAATTAGATTTGATAGATAATTGTGTGAAAATTATTGAACTTATAGGTTCCCTAGACCAGTTGTGTAGGGGTTATTTTCCAATGGGGATAATTATACTAATTAGTCATAAGGAATTGTGATGTGACTTAGTTCCATTTGGCAACATGACACTTGAAAGAAATTAATGAACCTAGAAGAACAATATAAGTTCATTATAATTTTCCCTTTGATATGATTTGTACGTAACAATTTCAGGTTATCATTTGGATTCTTATTAAACTAAGGATTATACAATGTATGATTGTGTGGCATGAGAGGACACATGTGATTGGGTTGGGATTGAGGGATGTATTACCCATTAGTGATGTGATTTTCCCAATTAAAATGTGCAGTTGATGATTAATTTACTCTTTGAGGATTTTTAGAACATTAACAGTGCTTCGAGGAATTAGTTACATATTGAAATAATGTTTAATGAAATTTAAGTAAATGTTATTATTATTAAATATATATGATTGGGGGGACCTTGATGTGTCTCCAAGGAACTAGAATGCCCAGTTATTATTATTATATTATTGGGGAATATTTATTTGATCTCAAGTATCTAATAAGACTATAAATGATAATATATATTGTGGGAGAATTTGATGTGATTATAATGATTTATTATGATCATTATTAGTATTCTCAGTGTTTAGGGACCTTGTATTGATTTTAAGGATCTATTATGAAAACTTTTATACTGTTATGGGATATTGGACTTATACCGTGGGTCTAGTGTGTCCATATTTTTATTATAAATCACTATAAAATAATAGATATAGTTATTTCGAATCAGATAAAGAACGTATGGTCGATCTATGATGTCTTGTTTCAAATGAGATCAAAGGTCGTTGTTTTTTTATTTATTTATATAATGTTTCTCAATTATATATTTAATATCATTCTAAGTATTCCCCATGTACATATCACTACACGTATTTACTATGTATAAGACCTTGTTTATAGTTCCCTATTTTGTTTTTTCATCTAACCTTTCATGTGTTACTACATCTCTTGAGTACTAGGGTATCCTTCACTATTCAAAGGTTCATGATGGGTAGATTCTTTGAGTTTCGTAACTAAGATGTATTGAATAGATGGTACAAGATACTAGGAACAATGGAATATTTGGGTTGTGAAAAATAAATAATGAATTTGGTTTCATTATTTTATTTTTTATTTAAGATCAGTATAGTAGGTGTTTGGGTTTTTGTATGATTATACGTGGAAATTTATCATTTATTATTGGTTAATTCTATTTATTCATTCATTTTTCATACTATAATTCTTAACATTATGGATGCCCATTTCTTTATTTTAACACACATATTTATGCTCTCATTATTTTGTATATTATCCTAGTGATTTCACATTAAACCCCTGATAATATTCAACATCATCAAGTGTATGGGGAAGCATTAATGAGGTCATGTAGTGACTGGATCTGATTACTTCTTAAAAGGAATTGTGGTGGGGATGTTTTAATGTGGTATCAGAAAATTTCTTTTCTTTACATAATATTTTTTGAGGTTTTATAAAAACATATGATTGTAATATAACATGTGATGTATATCAGACAAGTTATTCATGAACATGTTTCCCTAAAATAATTTCTTGTTTCTAGTGGATTGGGATGGATTCATATTATTATCATTTTTAAGGTATAATGTTTTAGCCTCACTTGAAACACATGCTGAAATTATTTATAGTTTATTACCGATTTGTGGATACCGTCCTATTGGAATGTGGATGATTAAAATGATTTTGACTCCTTAAACATTTAAAATAGGAGTTCATGCATCATATTTGTAATGAAGGATACACTTGACATATGTTTTGTTGAAATTATTATCATCGATATTTTATTATAATGGGTCAAGTGGATTATATGGTGAGATTCAAAATTATGATTTCTAGAAAAAATACCTCTACATATGTGATGTATGTAGACCATAGTATTTCTATACAATCACTTCAAGCTGTAATGATAAAACCCTAGATATTGGTTACAAAATAGGTTCAGATACGAAATTTCTTAGTGAAAACATATATTTTTTTCTATATATCCTATTGATGAATTTCAATATAGTCAAACCAGGGGTCATGGTCACTCGACTTGGTTATACATGGAGGATTTTGTAATATGTGTGTGTGGGTGTGTGTATGTATGCAGATGTATGAATTTTTTTCTCAAGGAGTAGTCTTGTATGTGTGTTCCTAATGAGAAGAAAATCCAAGAGTAGGATGAGTACTTGTCATGTGATGCCTGATACATTTATGGTAAAAGAAGTTCTATAGTGGGTAGTTTTACCATGAATTTATGATTGATGATAAATATATAAACTGATATTTACTATTGAGAGTTATAATATATGTGGTATGTGACTCTTGGGTTAGCCAAGGATGGCTAGTGCCTTGAAAATAGCCAGGTACTTTGGCGATATGATAATTATGGTTGAGAAGTCGGATTCTTTCCCCTACCGTTGATGAGATATATTGTTAAAAGGTAACCTAAAATAGGTTCTAACTGAAAATTTGAGTTTAATATGGACATGATGCATGTGTAGGAGATTTGAGTAATGAGAATGGTTTATTTTTCAAGATATGAAAAAAGGTATGTGATGCCCAAAAAAATTACAATGATGAGGGCCTAAAGTGATTCTTCCTTTGGTATACAAGTAATAATTCAAGGGTATCCTAGTAGATTATTTTTTCTTATTGGGATCATAGTGTGTTCATTGATAAAATATTTTGATTTAGTAAAAATTTACTAGAATGATTGGAGGTTGTGTGATAGGCACATAAAATATACAAAATTGTGATTTTGAAGGGGAGTTCGAATAGTTATTTTGAAATGAAGGGATTCAAGAGTTCAATTCATTGTTAGTAGTTTAGGAATATAGAATTATATATGATGATGTATGACTCATTAATGTGATTTGGGTTCTATGAATGGGTGATATAATATCACACACTTCCAGCATCAGTTGCGACCAGGTTGGACAATGAATAAGAAACAATTTGTAAATGTTATTGCTAGGATGATCATGTCTAGAACTGCTGAATTGTGGTTTTATCAAGGGTTGTGTTTCTTTCCTGGATGATTTAATTCAATGATATTATAGTGGGATTTATATCCCATAAAAATATTTATTAACCATAGAATATTTTACATCATGAAACTAGTACACAATATGAGTTTTCACACAGGTTGGATTGTAGGTTTTTCCTCTATGATAGATGATCATATAATAAATGGATCCATGAAATGATTTTTATAGTAATTTATGTGTCTTATGAGGATACAAACACATTTATTTATCATACTTTTTGTGTTTATATTAAGGATATAATATAGGTATGTCTATATCAAGGGGATTCCACCAATGGCTGCATGAGGGTGTAACACCCATAATAGATGAATATTCTATGAAAGTTATTGATAATTTTTTTGTGATCTAGAATTGTAGAGTAATATATATTTTTATTATCTCTTAGGTATGAGAATAATTTCTATATCTAGATCATACATTCTATTAAATATAAATATGGGGACCTATTAATCAATAATTTAGATTTTTATTACTAATAGTGGATATATTCCCATGATAGGGATTTTTTTTATAGAAGCAGTGACATGAATTGGTCTCCCAATTCATTCCCCAAAACGAATTTATTAAAGTCAAAATCAACAATACAGACACGAGGTGTAAAGAGCTAACACCAACATGGTTTTAGGGGGATACCATCCAAGATTAAGTGAAATGAATCACACAAAAGGACAGCGCCATCAATGGTCACCTTCAAAAGTAGTCTCAGAAGTTTAGGAGGGATGTGACTCCCATGAATTCTTTGAAAACTTCAAGGCCCCCCATCGTGAGATCACTCAACAGGACCACTAAAACCTTGTCATTCAACCCCATACAGTCAGCCTCCCCTCTCATGTCACTGCTCAAGCGATGAGACCTCCAGTCTCCATTCCTGGTCATTATTGTTGTCTCGATACCTTTTTCATTTGGATCACCCGACCATTTTCTAACTGCATGCTTAAAGGATCTAGCTTTTCCTTCACTATTCATATTCAGAGTGATGTTAAATGTTACAACCACCACATTCAAGTTCCTTCTCAAATATTATAGAAAGAGGGAGAACCACAGTCCTGTTCTTATTGCTGAATTCTGAAAATTTGATAGAAAAGGATAGTGAGTCTAGAACTTCTCAGGAAAAATACATCTCAAAAAACAGAACCCAACAGAGGAAGACTTTCCACACCAAATGATCCATCAGAGAAGAAAACAAATCAAACAAAATGAAGTTGTTATCAACCAGTCCTACTGGCCATGGGTATGCCACTAAGGGGATCCAAGCATGCAGAACTTTATCTCTCAACGACCCAACAGAAGCATCAACGGAATTTTACAGCAACCTCAAACAAAGAAAACGAGTAACAGAAAAGATCATTCCCAGGGAATATCTATAAAATTGAAGTTAGGATTTTTCATGTATTCTTCCACCATTCTCATGAACATTCGTTTTCTGATTTCAAGATATTTATCCTCACAATGTTCATTATTACAATATTTCATTGGATGGTCGATGTGAAATTTATATGTTGGTGTTAATGTAAAACAAAATAATCTAGATAAAATTTTATATTAATTAAATATTGATATATGGTATTGGATGTAGTTTGTGTGTTGTCATTGGTAACAAAATAAATGGATATGATTGGAGCATGTGTCAGATCGTTGGTGTTCCAGTACATAGAATGAGAGCCTTGAAGCTATCATGATGGTGGAATTTCAACCATAGAAATTCAATACATATTAGGTTCAAAACTCATTATGAGAATTGGATGATATCATGATTCTTTAATGGGTCATGTTATCATGATTGAGCATGTTTTTTTCACATATAAATTTATGTTGAGGGTTTTTTATGGAGGTCATTCAAAGGAGGTATAACATGTTATTTTTAATATATTTTAATGTGGGTAGATATACACTATTTCTTTTGTGTGATATTTTATATGAAGAATGTGTTTTGATATTTTTATGTAATTTGAAGTAACATATAATAAATTTTAGATTCATTCTTTAGAGGTGGAGGATTATCCAATTTTTATGGAATCAATATGGAGAGTAATAAAAAAATATTTCCTTGTATTTCTATGTGACGTTGAGCTTGAGAGGTAGAGACCACACTGATTGTGTCATTGGACCATCAGAAATGAGTTCTAATGGGATATTCTAATGGCAGGAATCAGTGTAGCTTAGAATTGACCATTCCGAGTTTACACTTATGGTAAGTAAGACTATGAGATCAAATTTTAATTTTATAAAAGAAATTATGGTTCCATTAGATATATTATTTTGGGTAATAATTTTCCTGGTGCATCAGAGATTATAATGATTAGAGGACCATGTTTTGGAAATTGGGCACCTTTTTTATAGAAAATTTCTGGAAACAAATTTTGGAATTTATATATAGAATATAAACTATTTTTGTTACATTAAATACATGGATGAATTTATAGGTGAATTGAAAGAAAATAAATATTAAGTATAGGAACTATTATGATGTAAAGATTTAAATTTCTTATGTGTAGTCACATATAGAAAATTTTGAGGGATATTTTATTTTCTATTGGGTTGATGGGGTTACTCAGAGAATGGATATTCAAAAAAAATATTATGAGGGTTTGAGAAACCATAGAAAATGGTTTTTGAAAATTTTTGATACCCTGATGGGGTCAAGGTGGATTGATATGGTATCAATGTCAAGGTTTAGCCTTTTGGACTACTATAGTACCCAACCAATATTTAATGGCCTAGGTATTGCCTTAGTAATCTCCCTAGTGATGTATGGGATGATTGGCCTGCTAGTTAGCCAAGACATGCAAAGAAGTGATTTCAGAATTGATTTCCACGGGGAATTCTATTATTTTTTCTTTCATGGGTGATCTAGAATTTTTTCAACCAACATGCCTTTATATTTAGGTGGTGGAGGCACTTTATAGAACTACACATAGCCAACATATCCCCCTCACATTCCTAGCTTGGATCACCTTGATCCATGGGGGTTTTCATGGCCATCAGATGGTGAATTCAGTTAATATCATCAATTATTAATGTATTATTTCCAATTATCATTGGATATTTATCTTCATTCAAATTCAGCTAGCGGTTTGATGATGATTACACTAAATCATGGAGAAATCTTAAAAAGATGATGGGTATTTAGATCAACATTTCAAGAGGGTTTCCCTATAATATGATTTTTGGTGGTTCTCTGGAATTTGTATTGAGCTATGTCACTCTATTATCTTCATATGGATTCATTAAAATTGTCTTAAAATTGACCTTTTGTAATGGTTTTTTATTTTGGGGATTTTTAACATCTTATATAGATAAGGACCAAATATTTTTTTGGAAATATATTCATTGATGTTTTGGAGGAGGTATGTCACTACCCTAATTGTATATTAGGATTTTGAAATATATGGATTAAATTGGATTTTGTGTGTTTTTTTTATATGTATTTTTTACAAAATGATGTTAGGGATGTTTTATAGACTTTTCATAGGTGTTACAGACCTTCCACATGTGTTTGGTCCCAATTCCTAGGAAAAAAGATCATTCTGTGTGAATTAGGAATATCTGCCTATTTTAATATTGTTATTTAATTAATTTTAATCTGTTATAATTAATCATTTGGAATGTTTTTGCATGAGATAGAGACCCTGATAGATAAATAAGGTTAGTTTATCTGAGATGTATTTAGGTAAGTTGGGGTATAGAATTATTGAGTTATGATATAAAATGTAAAAGATATGTATAATGTGGGTTGTCAAAAAGAATTACCCAATGGTATATGTAGTTAATTATTCTTTTTTATGATGTATGAAATACATTCACACTAATGTGGGTGGTTGAAAATTAAATCAAATATTTATTTTATGAAGAATGAAAATAATTATTAAATATAATTTCCATACAAAGAAGGCCTAACGTATTATTGGCCATGTTGGACCACAGTCCGTGAAATAGACAACCTAGCCATCAATGTCAAGAATATTATTATAACCTTGTAAATTTCATTATGCGAAACACATGTGGGTTTCTAAATTGATAACAATGTAAATGTACTGGACCTGACATATGCTTATAGAAATATTGTATAGGGATAATTTATGAATGGGGATAATTATCCCGAGTTGGCCTTATAAATTTGTGAGGTGCCTCAATTCATTCGAGCTAGATGAAATGAGCCAGAAATAAATTAACATGAAGGAACTATCATGACATATAATTTCCCTTTGGTTAGGAGTCATGAAATAATAGTTTGGGTCAACCCTAGGTTTCAATTTATACAAAGGAGTAGATTGGGTGAGGTTGGGAGGCTGGAGTGAATTCTTGTGTTTATGTTGATATTGATTAATGTATTACCCCTGAGTAATGGGAGTTTCCAACAGAAATTATTTATTTAACAATTAATTAATTAATTTTATTTATTAGTATTTAACCTAATCTTGGATATATGTATTATTTTTTGAACACAATTTGAGTGAAATTGATTAAATGTGATGGTTAATACAACTATATGATTGGGAGATTTTAATGTTATTCCAATGATATGGTATAATCGTTATTATTATTAGGTGGTTGGGGGTCCATTATTTGATTCAAATGATTAGTTGTTACCATTATTATGAATATTTGTTATTAGTGGACCTTGATGTCATCAAAATGATTTGGTATTCCTAGTATTACGTTTATTATGGTTGGGATACCATGAGGCGATTCCAAGGATTTGGTATACCCATTTTTATAATCATGGGTTACATTATACAAAGCCCATGCGTTTGGGGTGATCTATTATTAATTATATATGATTATGGTTTAATGGTAAGAGACCTTAAGCACAAACTAATTTGTGGATGGAAGATCCAAGGTGTCACATATTATATGAGGAATGATTTGTGGTTGGTTATTTATTTATCTACCATACAATTATACAATTATTTAATTACACATTCTACAAAGTATATAACATGAACATAACATTTAACATTATAGATATGTATGGGACCATAATTGTGGAACCCTTATTAATTATATACCCATACACTGCTCAGTCATCCATTGTACTTGGGTACCCAAGCACCCTTAACTATTCATAGGTCCAGGTTGGGTAGAGCCTAAGAGTGGCCTTACCATGTCAGATATCTTAGATGGGATTGACTACTAGGAAGAGGTGACGTTTAGGGATGTGGTAAATCCCTATTTTATTATTTTTTCTTCATATATTTTTTATTTATGACCAGTCTTATGGGATTTCAGGTTGTTGTATATCTGCTTTCCACGTTTTATTTTTTACTATAGAAAACTTGTATTTATTTATTTTTCTACAAACTATAATTTTCACTAATGTGAATGATTTTTAGTTTATTTTCATATTTTATTACTATTATAATATGCGGTTCTAGTCTTACCATGATCACACCATACACCATCACTACTAGTTGGTAACTTTGGCATACGGGGAGGTGCACCATATGTAACTTAGAGACCCGATCTGGTTATCACGTTGAGTGAACGAAGGTGGGAATGTTATAGTTAATATATTTTTTATATATTTTAATATAATATATTTTCATAAAAATCAAAAACGAGTTCTATTAAAACTACTAACACATTAAAATTTATTGTAGAAAGAACAATGAAATCATAATAAATATTTATTTTGTTAATGTATGAAATTTTAATTATTTACTATCATTCTATTTACAAAGGAATATATTCAACATATAATTTATTAATAATGTTGTTATAATATTTCATGATTAATATTTTATTATGTTTTATGTGAAACAATATATTGAATATAGTTTTTATTAAAAAAAATATTAAAAAATATCATGGTCTTACAAAAAAATAAAGTGGTTTTTATTATCAGTCACATACATACAACCCTACCCCCACCAATTTATCACATAATCAATTTCACAGGTATAACACCTAAAATTGCAATGAACTATCTATCTAGAGTCAGTAGGAATATACTCCTCAAGAAACTCCTTATGATTTTCCTATAATCTGTCAAAATTAGGTAACTATCAAAATAACTGATTTAGATAATAATAAACCAAAAACGTAGATAGTGATATGATACTAAATATGTACCCTTGGGTATCCTTCTTAACCAATGTATACTCTATACAACATATAACTAAAAGAACAAAGAATTATATATTAATATCCACAAGAAATAATTTGTAATGAAAAATACTTGAGAACTAGGGATATTATATGATTTTCTAGTCAAAATGGACATCATTTTACTTTTTATACTTAATAAAACAATTAAATATAATTTTTGGAAATTTGGGAAGAAAAGTTTTCAAACACAATTTTTTTGAAAATGTTCATGACCCATGTGTTATGATCGACGTAAGAAGAATAAACTGTGAATTTCATTAAAAATATCTATATTTTATGGATTGTTATAAAGACATATATAAATAATATGTATGAAATTTAAATCATTTTTTACATCCTAGTTTTTTTATGTTATGATCGATGTAAGAAGAATAATAATAACGAGTCAAAACATACATGGAAAACATGACCAATAACACCTAAAATGATGGAAATAATTAATTATTGTTAACAAAAAAGTAATAAGATATTTCAAAAATATAATATACAATATTATAAATATAAATATTTTTATTTTATAAGTTAATAACATGCCTAAAACAGTTATTTAATATTTTAAAAGCTGTTAAGACAAATGGGATAGTAATGTAAGGAGTTCTGTCTCAATCTACATTCCACTGAGACTTATTTGTCATTATGAACTAATTAAAATTAATGTGGTTTATATAAATGTCATTTTACATTTAATATCTTTATTCACTCATATTTCATGGAATATAATGTTCCTATTCAAATTTCCTTATCCAATGGGGTTTGACTTTAAAATTACCATGTTGTAAAAGTTATATTTTAAATCTAAAATTATTTTGTGATTGTTAACATTATTTTGATTTAATAACCCCTTAAGAATATTTTACACAGAAATTCACTATTATTTTATATATCCATACTATTATGTTGTCAGTATAATTATTTCATAAACTGAATACCATTTTTACATATACTGTGCACTTAACAGTATTTGATTTAACAAGGGATATTTTGGTAAATGTTTAAATTCTACTGAATACGTATATTTTATAAGGATAATAACTCACAAATTAAATCAATTATTCAATATATAAGGAATGACTTAGACATTTGTTAGATGTGATGGTCTCATTTATAAATATATATCCCATTGATGAATCATTAGTCCGATGAGATGATTTATTTTTCCAATCTAATGGATATTTACCCGATATGTAATAAACTATCCTCTGAAATATTTTGATAGTAAAGGTACCATGTACCTAGGAAAAATGGAATCCAATATTTTATCATTTACATCATTTATATACATTTATTATTTATGAATGTTATTTTTCTTTGACATTATCTATTTATGTTGTTCATTTTCAATGTATTCATCAAATGGAATGTGTCTTAGTTATTTTCATTTCCATGTTGCTTATGTTCAATGATTCATTATTTATTATGTATTACATACCCTTAATAAGGATTGGATATCTCCTGTTTTGGTTCACTTCTCTAGGTTATGAATAAGAAATATTTGAATAAATTTTCAGGGATTTTGTTCAATTCATTTTTTTATATATCATGTTTAATTTTTTAATTCGCAATTCAATATGGGTATCATGTTTATAATATTGATTTTCAAAACTGATAAACTAATTGGATAATTGGGATATTATTCCTTGTAATCATCCCAATGTAATAAAGTAAGGCAATGGATTTGAGATTTTGAGTTTTGGGATTTACAACGGATTATGTGTCTCTCTGTTACACCTACAAAAATATTATGGAAAAGAATTTTAATCTTTCTGATTTGATCTACCATTTTCCTATGTTGGTTTATAAATGGGATGAGGTATGTAACACCCCTTCCCCAGTTAACCATGGTCGGTGAATTATTTTAATACATTGGCATGATTTCAAATAATCCAGTCCCAATGGACCGATTGGTTTAGCAGTCTTGGAAAAGAGATTAAATATATGAATGTTACATTACACATTATAACATAAAAAAGAACATAAATAATCATTTATGAATGCCATTATTCCCTTAAATTAACCATGCATATCAATCAAAATACACTTCTTGGAATCCTGGGAAAAATAAAACATAGAAAGGGGTGAGCTTAGAAGCTCAGTAAGGATAACAATATAGCAGAAACTTTCTTAAATAAGAATAATAATTTAAGGCAATGTATAACTAAACCAAAATCCATTTAAACTTGGACTTCAAAATAATACGCAAAAAAATGAAATAATGCCATTTAATTATTCACATAGATATTCTACTAGTCGAAGAATCACGTGAAATATCAATGAAAAATTTCATAATGATGGAATGCATAATGCCAGAATACCATAACCACATAGTCAAGGCCTAGTGAAAATACTAAAAATATGATTTTATCAAGGCCTTGGGTCTAGACACTAGTTTTTCTCATGAGACCTACCAATGCACCGAGGAGAAATATTGGACTCCACCCGTCACTTATTAAGTCTAATTCACTCCTCATATGAATAGGTTCAAACATAACATAAACATTCGTATTAAAACTAGCATAATAAATGTCAATAATTTCTCCATAAACCATGAATGGTATAAAAATAACACATCCACAATAAAACATATCAAAAAACTTTCAATACAATATGGAAGTTTTGTATCATAATAAATCAACTTCAAATATGCTTAAAATCCATCAATGGATTTTGACATAGATGAAATCAAAACTATTTTAGTGAAATATCACTTTTTATTGAAATTATTGAAAAGTCACACATTTATAAAGGAAGTAATTTAAAATATATTTTTTAACCAAAGTGTCCCATCCCACTATGAATCTTTTTAAAAGAAATATAATTTCAAAACATTCATGTCTGTATAAATAAATCCTTAAAATTATTTTGAAAACATGGACATTAATTAAAAATATTTTGAAAGATAAATCTTTAAAACATTTAAAATTATGAACATGATAAAGAGTATCATTCAAAAATTATTAAAATATTCATTTTCAATGAGTGTATAATGGTAGAATATAGCCGCAGTTTCCGTATAAATAAAAAAACATTCTTACCTTAAATTTGTCGAAAAGTTCAAAAAGTAACTTGTTTGGAAAACGACGGAAAGATTATTTTCAAAACACGTAAGGGTATAAATGTCATTAACCCATTGTCTACTAAATAGTAAAAATGTTTTGAAATATATTTTTATGAAACATTGATGTGTATGATAAAGAGGTCCCAGAAGATAATTACGTATAAACAACCTTAGATAATGAAGAGATTGTGAAATAATCCCTTATCTTGAACTTTTCCTTGGTAGAGGGTAGGTTAACCTCCTGTATAATAGTTAAATCATTGTTATTAAATTATAAAAATATCAAATACATAAATATTATATTATATATGATCATTTAATATTTCTTTGTTAATAATACATTAGTATTATCGATGTTTCGGTGTTCAAATACTCAATTTTTATATGTTTTATTACATAAGTCGTGGTTGTTATCCATAGGATGTATGTTATTTATATCCATATTCATATCAAGTCCCTAAAAATTATTTTTAATCATCAAATGAAAAGTAGTCTTGAATGGACACGATGGGGAATGAATCTCATCGCGTTCGTGGAGACGGTAGTCCGTACGTACGCACAAACGCTACTACCATTTCATTTTTTATTTTAAAAGGAATCAAAACCAAATGATACATAGGTATATTATCATTCTAGTATAATATAATATCTTATATATTTTACTTATGTTTATTAACACCATATTTTATATGTTCCATGTATGGTAAGAAAGAGTCATATCACTTTGAGGGGGCGGTAGTCCGCACTTCCTCAAATGAAATTATCGTATATATATATACAACATGAAAAGAATAATGGTATGCTATAAAATGGAATTAAATAAAATTAAATATAAAATAAATATCATAAATATCTTATTTAATTATATTTTCATCATAATGGCCACCATGAGAGGCAATAAGATATAATTGAACATTCATCATTTCGTGAGGCGTTTGGTTTCCATCCACAAAAACCTTATGTTCCCCACCCATTAGATAGAGGTGTGTGTATGTATAGTTCTAATACTTCTCATAACAATATCCTAGTATATTTAGGATATTGGTTTTGTTACACAAGAAAATAATAAGAAGTTATTATGGGTTGGATATGAAAAATAAATGAAATGAAGCTAAGAGGAATCGTTACGTTTAATTTGGGTAACTCCCTTGGGTTTGAAACAATAAGGTCTCTTGAAGTGACTTCTGCCTAATGTAAGGCATCTAGGAGGAGTAGAGGGATGTAGGAAGATTAATTGGATAGATTTTGGATGAGGAAAAAGTCTTTATAGTAGTGAGTAATTGGTTAGAAGTGGTGTCCTTTTATAAGGGGGAGGAGGGGATCTTTAAAAAAAACTTAAAGTATTATTTTATAATAAATTAATATTCGTTTTATAATGGATGAAAATTAGATTATTTACTGTATAATGTGGGTATGGGTTGAAAACCACTCAACCAATAGTTTTTAGACATGTTTGGGTCACTATTTTACCCTTATCTTTTATATTTAACTCTTAGTTAAATTGTATTAAATTTACCATGTCTCTTTATAATTTTTTATATTATATGGTTAATAAACAAACTATAAACTTCCAAGAGAACTCCAATTGGTTCATTACGGATATACCTATCATCATATAAGTCTTTTGGTAGATCCTTATATTTTTAGGAATATTATATCAATTAATAGGATAATGTTTGTGTTAAAAACTCCTTAATGTCAATTTTAACAATATTTAATAATTGATTTTTGTTAAAGTCTTAATAACATTGTTAATTCGAAAAAAATTCAATTAATCAATCCCTAAATGTCATATTAACCAATAAAATTCATGGAATTCAATAAAAGTCTCATATTATATTTAAGTGGTTATTTGTAATATCATTTATTTTAAAATTTCACTAATAAGGTAATAACTACATCATCATTGTGTCATAAATAAACTAAATTATTTAATTTATAAAAATTATTAATAAAATACCATTATGTATAAAATATTTTTAGATTTCTAATGAATATTTATAATCTAATTTATCTGTTGTATAACCTTATATTAAAAATGTTTTAGTTATTAAACATTGATTTTAACTCTTTTAACTCTTATTTGAATTAAATAATAAGAAATGTCCAAATCTAATCCAAGTGGACCAAAGTGGTCTATATTTTATTCCTATGGTTTTTTTGGTCGAATTATACTTAGAAAAAAGAATTAGGAAATGTTTTAGGGTAATAATAATATCAGTTTCACCCTTAATTACCCTATTTACTTTTTACCGTTGAAAATAAAATTAAAAAGTTACTATTCACCAAAAATTATTTTTATCTTATTGAACAACATTTTACTCATTGATATTAACCGTGTCTCTCACAGTTTCAAAATTCCACCTATAGAAGCAGTAAAATTATGTTTTATGTGAATTTGAAAATTCTCCTAGGAGGTTGGTAAAAGACGTTGAAAAGTTCAATAAAATTTTATATATCTAAAATTATTATAAACTGAATCTAATTAATTAAACTTAATTTATATAGGCATTATGTATCTATTTTGACATAAAATAAATTTCAATAAAATAAATAATTATTTAAATAAAAAATCATTTTTAAACTATAACGTAGTGTTTTTCAGTATTCATCAAAAATTAAAAGTTTTCCAAAAAATACCAATAATTCACCCTATGCTAATTTTGATTTTCTGAGATCAATAATGAAGTCTGTTATACAAAATTAAAAACATATTAGTTTCATTTATTAATTTAAAATTAATTCTCGCTGTCAAAACCAAATGGCGTATTTTTTAGAAATAATAACAATAAAAAGTTTGACACTTGTTTATGTCAAATTTCAAACTGAAATTACTTACAATGACCATCATTGGTTTAAATGGTAAAAATATAATCTATTTATACATCCAAACCATTAAAATGTATTATTTAACAATATAAATTATTTTGATTTAAAAAGATATTTTCTGTTAAAATATAGTATTTTCACTATTCACCCAAATATAAACATTATCAGAAAAACACAAAAACATTATCAAAACTAAATTCATATGACCCAATTATTAAGAATAATTATATTTTGTCAAATTGAATATATAAAAGTTTCAAATAAAGGATTTAAAAAGGTTTCACCATTAAAAGGCAAGAAAAATTGCATTTTTTGAAAAATAATTCATTTATATGAAAAAAATGTATTTGTTCTTACATTATATATAAGAAACTCATAATATGGATTCTAAAATTATAAGGATTATATAAAGTTAAAAATTCAGTTAATACTATTCATAACCGATTTTTAACAGCTTGTGTTGTAAGTCATGGTACGCTAGAACTTTGTGTTGCGTGTCATGCAAATTATTAAATTACATTGAATAAATAACATACAATGAAATATTGGGGTGTTACATTCTTCCCTCTTTCAATAAATTGTTTCCTCACAATTTGAAATTATTTTTTGAAAATAAAAGGTTGAAAATAGAAAATAACTTTGGGAAAACGCACATCAGAAATTAGGTTAATAAAATTTAGTCTTAAAAAGAAAAAAAGGAAAATGAAAGGGTCACCCCCAAGTTATGATCTCGATTAGGAGAACATTTGTAATACCCCAGGTAAATAAAGAATATGAAATTTTTACATTTATCTGTATTTGTGAATAAAATATTAATATCACTTTAAAGGGAACGCTATGCGTGACGTCTTACCCAATATGCAACAACGAGTTCCTTTGAAATCTTACGTTGCACTCTAATAATAAAATATTTTTATTTTAAATGGAAGTTAACACATAGTTATTGTAATGAAGAGAATGAACAGAACTAACTAAAAAATGATTATATTTTTTTTTCAAATATTATTACTTTTTAAAATAAACGTTAGAGGATTAAAAATGCAAATGAATCCTATTTTAAGCATAAATCTTTTAATATTCTTTAAAAGGTCGATTAACCGCCTTTTAATGGAAAACCCTTTTTAAATATACTTTTGACAATTATATATGTTTTATTTGACAAAATAAAATTCTTCTTTAGAATCGGGACATCAAAATTTACTTTGTGTAAATATTTGGTATTTTTTCGATGAAGTTCATTTTTTAAATGAATAGTGAAAAATATTGTATTTAAATTTAAAACCTCTTTTTAATCTAATTGATTTATATGATTATTTTGTCATTTGAATTGGTTTTAAAGTGAAATTAGAAAATATTTTTACCATTTAATCAAATGGTGGTCATTGAAAATAATATCACATTGAGATTGGACATAAACGGGTGTCAATCTTTTGATAAATATTGTTTCTTAAAAACACGCTATTTGAATTGACAACAGGATTTAATTATAAAATTAATTAATGAAACTTATATCTTATGAATTTGGTAAAATAGACATCATTTTTGAATTCGGAATATCAAATATATCTTTGGGGGAATTTTTTGTATTTTTCTGAAAAACCTTAATTTTTGATGAATAGTGAAACCACAAAGTGGTAGTTACAAAAACTGATTTTTAATTTAAATGGATCTTTACCAATTTTGTGATTTGAATTTCAAAAATCCAATTTAAATGATTTTTAATATTAAGTAAAATTTGGTTCAATGGTATGAAAATAATTTTTTTATGAAAAGTATCTTTTAAGTTTTATTAATTGCAATTAAAGGTAATCAGTGTCATTTTAGGTAAAAATGATATTATAATAAAATGAAAATATCTTGACACTTGTCCTAACCCTATTAAATGATTCATGGCAGACCATGAAAACCCATGGGTCGATTTTTGGGACCCCATGGAGCAACATGGTTAAGATAATGGCATTAATGCCTTTTATTTAATGTAAAAGTAAAAATGACACAAACATGTATTGTTTTAATAAAACAATTTTTAGATGCGGTTATAAAATTCATATTTATGACTATAAATAGTTATTTGAATGTTAAATAAATTTCTTACATCATAGTAGTTTTTTTATGATTTTTAGTCATTAAATAAATTAAATTATTTAAGACATCATGATGATGCAGCGATTACCTCATTATTTAACGATTTAAATAAAATGAAAAGATATTGTAAAATCTAAGACCTACACATGTCACAAACCTATTGTAATGGATTATTTCGAACCCTTATCACCTTATACTCGACATAAATCAATGTGGGACCTTTAAAATCCTAAAATCATTTGAAAATAATCCATCTTTTCTTGACTTCCCAAGAGTGCCCCTCCTCTCCTCTTATAAAAGGCCCCTAACCTCTACCACCTTACCCACACATCTCAATACTTTGGATCAGCCAATCTCTGATCTATTTTTCTCTCCATATCCCTATACTCATCCAAGAAGCCTTAAAATTAATTAGGAAGCTCTTCATGAAATCCTTTTGGTTCAAACCAAAGGGAGTTACCCGATTTTAAGGTAACTTCTTCACTTGTGCTCTTTTGTTTTATTTTTCTTCTCCAACCCCCTAAACTCGTTTTATTCATTTATAATGTAACAAAAACAGTATCTTCCATATACTAGGATATTTTTATATGATGGATTATGTATACACTTACACACACCTACATATAATGGTTAATGAACATACTGTTTCTGTGGATGGTGAATTTCTGCCTCACGAAACGATGATTGTTCAATATTATTTTAACACCTCCAAAGGTGGACATTAAGATGTCACTATATTTATATATGATATATTATATGTTTATGTTTTCCTTAATCTTCATTGTTTCTCATTTATTGCATACCATTATGGTTTCCATTATGGGTAAACACGAGATCTTCATTTTAGGAAGTGCGGACTACTGCCCCCTCAAAGTGATTTGATTCTTTAAAACCATATGTGGTACATATAAAGGATATATTTAATGATATTATATATGATACCATACTGTAATTATAATACGATTATGTATCATTATGTTTTAATTCAATTAAATATGAAATAGAAATGGAAGTAGCATTCATGCGTACACATGGCTTACCATCTCCATGAACGGTGGATTTCATTTTTTACCTATAAATGTTATGTAATATTATAAATGCATGTATATAATGGATATATATTATATATATGATATCTAAATAATGAATATAATTCTGTATATAATGGATATTTTACCCCATGAACAAACATGTAATTATAAAGAGTTTATTTTTGACTCAAGTAGCAATGATCGTTAAATCGACCGTTATTAACAAAAATAATTTCATAGTATTCATGACATGGTATTAAGTAACATAAAAGGAATAATGAAATTGAAAAAGGTTCTTAAGAATGTATAAATTAACTCATGTTTATTATTCAGGAGATTAAAGAACTATCGAGTCAAGTCAGATACGGGGTAAGGGATCCGACCTCTCTTTTTTTAAGTACTCTCTTTTATGTCATTTATTTTAAGCTCATATATATTATGTTGGGGGATGTTCATTTATAATACTATTTCTTTAAATTTTATTTTAATATTATGGGATACCCTATTTTATCTCATCAATCCATTTTTGAAGTTTTATGTGGGGCCGTTAGGCTTCCGAATTTTCAAAAGGGGATTTTCATCTCAATTTTTATTCTCATGGGATTCATGCTACATTGGCCACTAATTCCTTTTGATTGGTATATGTAATGCCCATTATTTTAAAACTTGTATAATATACTCTAATTTATGGGTAGTTACATCTTCATTTTATGACCCTCCTTTCATGGGGGGTACGTTTCGGAAGTTACCCAATTCGTTAAGGGAACCTTTCACCCTCCTCATTTTAAAAGACTTCTTTTTTAGGTCTTTTAATCTTATTATGATGGGATATGTTCTTATAAATCCTTATTTCTATAAATTTTATGTCCATGTGTTGCGATACCACTTTTCATCTCTCATCAACTCATTTTCTTAATTATGAAGTGATGCCGTTAGGCTGTCGAATTTTTGCAAGAGAACTTCTTAACCCAATTTTGATTCTTTGGGATAAAAATGTACTCCTTTAAATATGTCGTTATATGAATATGTGTGAATGACCAAAGATTGTATTATACTTAATATCCACATATATTTGGTGTATTAGTTTGTCACACATAATTATGTAATTGATTTATCATTAATCCAATGGTACCGTCTTTGTAAGGGACTTCATCTCAATCTCCTTTCATTGAGGCATATTTTGTATTATACACATCATTCTTTTATACGGTGTATAAACCCATTTTACTTTTCATTTTATTCGAAAAGAATCATTTTATACGAAACATTTTACTAAATGAAAAAAAGGAATGTTTATTTTAACGTACGTGGTGACAATGACCTTTTCCACCCCCATGAGTATTATTTGGTCTTTGGCTTCCGCAACAAGCCGTAATGTTTTTTAAATTGAAATAAATACCATATACTCTTTTATTTATTTTGGTTTTGAAAATGAATTTTATAATGGATTTGTTATGTCAATATATTTAAGTGATATATTGTGATCAAGGTGTGTAAATGTTTTCTTTCCATTATATGTGTTTTTTGTCTGATGATTTTATAATGGCACATGGAAATTATACAGGTGGTTACACGATAAACCATATGACAGGTGGTGCCGTGAATACCAGGATGGGTGGTTACGATATAACATCCAATGCATTGGGTATGGAAGTCGGTATTATGGCTATTCCATTAATATGGGTCACTAATAACCTTACAAAAATATGTTTATATATAAGAACACTGAAATAGAAATGAAATCTCAAAAGGTAACTTGTTTTTATGCCCAGAACTGATGGTCTCCTACCTTCCATCCATGCTAATTCAAATGGGATCTAGCTCCAGTTCTCAATCCCATACCTTAATATAAAATAATAAAGTCTAAAAACAAACTAAATGTCCCATAGAGGGTGTGAGAACGTGTCTTAGTAGGATACCACTATTGCGTGCCTAACAAACATACATGTTTAAGCATGTGTAATGTAAATATAAATAAAGTAAATAGATCAAACAATTTAAATAAATATAAATATTCTTGGGGATCAAAAACCACTAGGATGTGTTCAATTACTTCAACCAATGCCAGAATCACCAAATATGAGAGGATCACTGTCCCATGGCCCAAGGTATCCCATGATGTCAAACAGCCTAGGTGAACCCTCAAGTTCCACCTCTAATGTCACTTGAAACCTTATTCCAGCAACTAAGAAATATGATGTCATGAAGGAATTCCCAAATAAAATTATATAGTTCCTCAGACCCCTACTCAAAATCACCCATCAGCTTGAAGCCTGATTCCCATAGGAACAACAATATCTCTTCTTGATGTAAAATTCACCATTATCTCATAGAACGATGTCATGTGGAATAGAAATATTCATCCTCCAAAAATTTTACATTCCAAACAACCTTAATACTATAAGCATCATTCATCTAAAAATATCGTCAATTATATAATCTGAAGGGTCCTCACCTTCCTCGTGGTTTCTATGGAAATCAACCACTAACAAAATTACCTAAGCCGCACTATTGGGGGGCATCTACAAAGAGGAGTGTTAAAAAAACCACATCATTGAGTCAACATTTGTGCATATGACACTAAGTGGTTCTTTAGACATATTGGATGAGAGATATCACCATATTAGTACCTAATACACACCAAATTTTGGAACCTCATGCCCCTGTGACCGTGTGTCTCAAGTTCAATTTCCATCCAAACCAGACTCATGATTCATTCCATTAATATGCCACCCATTTTTCATTAATCTGACGACCACATCACCAAATTGATGATCAAATCACCCATGTGACAAGGGTCAATATCACTCTAATAGTTCCTCCCACTCAATTTAAAATTTCCATCACCATCTCAAACATCCGGACAAGCATGCCATGATCCCATGGATCTCTATAGTACATATCATGAAATTTATATATACAATTAACCTCAATATAAATAAAACATGTCAATTAAATAAAAAAGAACTCACATCAGTCTAACTACCCATGTGGTCGATGACCACTAACTTGACCTCACAAGAGAAAATAAGGTTTTTTCATTCTCAAAAAAATCCCATAAGGTCATACAATTAATTTAACATCATGTATTCAATTTAATCATGGTCTCACTCATCTACCCAAT
Organism: Viscum album; assembly: GCA_963277665.1. Lineage (NCBI taxonomy): Eukaryota > Viridiplantae > Streptophyta > Magnoliopsida > Santalales > Viscaceae > Viscum > Viscum album. The sequence goes on from OY728159.1 coordinate 35,548,254, forward strand.
GGTGTGATAAAATATGAACCCCCAAAATGACAGAAAAATATTAATAAAGGTATGAAACACATACCTTGGAGTCATATAAATAGTCACTTTATATAATTTCCACTAACTCTGACTAGTTCAAGAGAAATTAGAGTGTCCATTAATCTACTTGAAATTAGGAAAAATAACTTAAAAGGATTTAGTAGTCTACAAGGAAGAGAAAAAGACAGTATAAGAATGGATGAGGAGAGCATTATAGATATGGTTTTAATTAACTTGATTATAATTAAAATTGATTACAAATAAAGAAGATGGATCACACCCTAAGGGAGTAAGAGGAGGAAAAGCCCCATGTTGTTGTGTATGACCATGATTGGAAAATGAGGGTGAAAGAATGAAAAAGATAAGACAGTTGTAAAATTATTTTGACCCCTTTAATGATCTGCATGGTAATATCTCACATATTTTTAGACGAATCAGAAAATGTGTGGCCTACAGTATTAAGTTATAGCATATGTTTCACTAACCATGTAGCTTGTACATAATTTTTCATAACCATTCACATTTCATGATAAATACCTTTTCAAAAACCATATCGTTTCAAGTATATCGAGGAACTACCACCTACATGGTATTCCATACAGTGTGGGGGTTTAAAATTAGGTTTCATGGTCTGTTGTAAGAGGCCACACAGTTTACCTAATACCATGCGCCTCAACATGGAACTTCCTAATGAGGACATTGTGCCTCTAAAACACCCGAAACCCATAAAATCACCCATGTCACATAAAATCCTATAAAACCATCCAAAAAAATATATAGTTTTTATCTAAAAATAATAATTATGTTTTCTTTATAAAAATTAAATTAAGATACCTATAATTTCCAAAAAAACTCAAACTGGGAGAGGATTTCAACCTGCTCTGAAAACCCAGGACGTTACAAAGAATATGGTTGACATGCTGAAAATAAATTACACTAATTAATAACTTATATTGAATATTAATCATTAAATTATATTAAGAAATATCTCTATAATAAAACAACTTAATTTCATTAATAGATAAGACAAGATTCATTTTCACAACTTCTTCATAAATGAAAATCATGGTGATTTTTGTATACAAAACTATCTATATTATTCATGCTGAAAATAAGGGTATATTGTAAAATGAAGTTCATTATAAGGAATTTAATATAATTTAACACATAGGTATAATGTTAATAAATTAATATTATAGTATATGATAATGTGCATCTATTTTTTTATTTCTATAATATTAAGGATAAGAATATGGATTTTAAGCATAAAAATTTATATATATTACAATATATATGTAATATTAAGAAATAATAAGCATTGAAAACATGAAAATTCATATTATTTTATATTTTTTATACCCTTAACTTTAATAATGACCATAAACATAAGTTTATGTATGTGAATAATAATTCTTTTGTATAATAATAGGCCAGAGAAAATTAATTTTCAAGGATTTATATATTTTCATATTTTTATAGTAATTTTATATTATAGTTTTTGAAATTATATATGTATTATATAATTTATATAAGCATGTATATAAAGACAATCCTTTGAATTCACACAATTAATTTGAAAATGTGATTGTATTGCAGCAAGTGTTTTAGAATATGAGTAAACATATGAAATATCAACTTTAAAATGTTTATATTTACGTAATTATTTATGGATTAGTATGGGTATATTCATATACATAAGAATATGTATATGTGTATTTGATATCTGTATAATGATGATCATGATCGTGAAATAATATTGAAGTGTATTCTTGTAAATGTTTAATATTGTATTATAATATTATTATATTACAATTTAAGAATACATAAAATGACAATAAAAATGTGTATCATTTAATATATGTTGCTATTTATAAATTAATAAATTTTTAATTTTTTTTAACTTTTAGTATTTTTGAATAATAAGTAAGGGCACAAGGAGAGTAAGTATAAGACTGAAAACAATTTTTGTATGATAGTATTTTTTTGGTAAAAAAATTGTTCTTTTAATACAAATAATCATATTTATAAGTATTTATATCTCGTAGTTGTCTTTTATTACAGTCCTTCCATATTACAAGATTTTAAAATGTGTGTCTTTAGGGTTTTTTAATATTAAAATTATCATATTACTTTTATTCTTTATATATTCCTAATGTGTTACTTTTTGTTGTCATTTTTTTATTTTTGATTTAATTTAATTGAATGTTGATAAATTTTCTATTCATTTATGTGAATGTAGGAGAAATTACATAGAAATGAATGCAAATATTTTTAATTTATAGTTTTCCCCTAGATGAAACAATACAAAAAAGGTAATATTATTGAAAAAGATCGTAAATTGATTGATTTAAAGATATAATGAACAATTTATGAAGTAAATAAATGAACAATAAATCCTATGTTCCTACCGTAGGGATTCTATTCAGTCTAGATAAACAGAGTTGTGAATTATACAACTCCACTATTGTAAAATGATGTTTCAATAACATCATGTACTTGGTAATAATTAAAAGACACCATAAAACTAATTATTACTATTATATATGAGAAAAATATAGAAGAACATATGATTTTGAATAACAATAATATTAGGAAATAGTAAAACTATTTTCAAATGTCCATGAGATGCCCCTGAATTTCTGAAATGAAAAATATTATATATGTATTATTATCAAATTCATTGTAATGGTCTAATATTTTGTAATCTGAAATTTATAGTGGTAGTAAATTTGTTTTAGTCTTAATAATTTGAAATTCATTAATGAGTTTAAACTCATATGTATTTTTCAATATATAGAAATAAAATTTAAGATTGTGTATTTATATAATTTATTCTAATAAAGAATCTTTCAATAAGTAGTTTCCTAAAGAAATACTTCTCTAGATTTAGAAAATACTTTTTATATAAATTGCATTACACGTATATCAAAAAATAACTTATATTCATCAACTATGATCTATCAACATTAATCATACATGAGATATATTGATAGAAACCAAATAGTGATAAATCTTATAAAAAATGAGAAAAACAATTGTAGTTCATAAAGAGTATCATATGAGAAAATTCATATATATTGTAATAATTTATTAATAAATATAAAATTTTAATATTACATAGAGTAAATAATGTATATGGAATGTTTAAGAAACATACATAGAAATAGTTGGACTAATAAATTCATATACTTTAGAAATTTGGTATTAAGAAATATGAAAATTAAATTTCCCCTAGGGTAACTAATGGATTGAATTTATTAAGAATATTTTAAGATGGTTCATTCATAAAAAAAATAAATGAATGAGATTAAGGGGGACTAATAGTAGAAGTGTGTTAGAGTGGAAATGGAGAATTTATGGAAAACCATTGATGGGGAGAGTGACATTTAGATTTTGATCCATGAGTATTACTATGAGTAATTGATGTTATATAAAAAATTCATTATATCACACTCCACTAATTTGATATGGAATATCAAATAATAAGATGGGGTCTTCAATGAATTCATTTTCGTAAAAACCTTATTAACATTGTAAATATATTAGAAATTCTAAATGGGAATAGGGATATCAACATTATCATATATGTAATAAATTTTGGTTTAATGTCCAGTAATCGTGTGAATGTTTACATAAATGAGATGGCCATTCATTTTACTAATACTAGTTAACCAAATCTCATTTATGTGTGTTGGAAATGTGAAATCAGTGTAGGTGAACCACAAAATAACGGATGGTTCCATAATATTACAATAATGATAGATTATTATGTTATGATATCCACAAAAATTATTTAATATATATATTTTTAATCGATAAATTATTTACTGAATTGTATGCCTATGTTTATAATTAAAGGAAAATTTGATAAATGACTCAATTATTTAAAATTTCTTGATTGAATCTTAATGAATTATTTCATTGTGTTTATATTTAATGGATATCCATTGTTATATATTCTTTACTAAATTATATCCTAATGATGAATATTTATTCTATTTAATATATTATTTGAATATATTATATATATATATTGTTAGTGATTGAATATAGTGATAATAGATGATAAAAAATCAGATAACTGATAAAAATTAAAAACATTCCAAGGTTTGATTTGGGCTGAGATTTAGAAAATTTATTTTGATACATTATTTCAATGCTACACAATATTCCTCACATATCAATGAATAATGATTTATATGAAACAACAACCAATTTGGTTATGTGGTAGTGATAAACTCCCTTTAAGAACCTTCCATAGATACTATTATATAGATAATGTTTGTAAAGATTTACCAATTCATTCAATATCGTGGTTACATCATCTAATTTTGTTTATGTTTATTTATATAACATATGTTTTATTGTATACGCGTCGTGATTATGATACACATGTGACATAAATTAAAAATGATTAATCACTTATGACATTCTCTAAAAGGCTACTTGAAATTCATATCCAAACTTAAATCATGTAATCCAGAGTAAAAGAATCATTATTTTTAGACATAACTTTATTTTTTTAATGATAATAATTCAACAATAACCATATATTATGCACAAATTTCATGTGATGATATAGGTATAATGAATGTGTTGGTTGTAAGTATAAAAACATTTTCATATGAAAATTACATGTTTGAAGACATTTCAATAATGGAGATATTTTTTCGGTATCAGTAGATTGAATTTATAGTAGAAAGAGTGTGTTCTTAGTTCAACATGATTGATATCAATTTTATTAAAATATAATGAAACTAGTTTGAGATGATAGCATTCTAACGAATCTAGATAGGTATAATTACTATTTTGTAATATAGGATACACATTTCACTAAAGTAGTTAATGAATTGTATTTGTAAATGATATATATGAGTAGAGGAATAATAGAGAAATAAACATTTGATTGAAATAATGAATGTAACAATAACATAATAGGTAAGAAAAATATGTTAATTTTGTATCAGAAATCCAATATCCTGAAATTGTAAACGAATAAAATTAGACAATCCTTAGGATGTTAACAATCTGAAATATATTAGGTAAGGAGAATATTGTGGTGTATAATGTTATTAATATAATTTTAATTATAATATATACCTAGAATATTTACATTTTTAGTCATTCTATGTACAATTTGAAATATATTAAATGTATAAAATTAAACTATAGTCAATATATTATATGGGTAGGAGACTTCTGGTGAAGGCTTGTTTATCATCTATAAAATATATCTTCCATGGATGGGGCATTTAAATTAAATTTCATATGTTACATAATTTTAATGATTATACAATGAGAAAAATAATGTTACGATATTCATCAATGTGAATATATAAAATGTTATGAAATAAGAAAACTGAAAAGTCTTTGTAATATTGATTTTGACCTCTAAAGTCAACATCCCATGTATTTAACAAACCTAGTTAATGAACATAATCATAAATTTTTTTACATACATTTTCTATTATTTATCCCTTATAAAAAAGACTATATTACACTTATTCATTTTTTCTAACATTTAGGAAACAATTTAAATCATACCGATGTTACACTTCCATAAAACAAGGTCTACATATCCCATTTTCATGTCAGGGTTAATTACCTGGCTATTTCACAATTATTGTTATTATGTAACCATTTATGGATTCTTTTCCATATTCATTACATATAAATTCATCATTTAACTCACACCAAAACAATCCTGGTTAAGGAATACCAAACATTCTGGTTTAAAACACATTATAAATGATTTCCCCCTTAAAATGAATACCATATTCCCCTTAAAAGGTTTCATTGAATATACCAAACTAATTAATGTAGAAAAAATTTAAATCAATGGGGTGAATATAAATTTAACACCTTCTTTAAAAATGAATATGAAAGTATCAGATGGGATTGTATATATACTAGTGGGAGGACATCCAAGAATATAGCTTCAACGCATGTAATGATAAAATCAATTCAATGTACATTCGTATTATGTGTTCAAAGTATAAATTTTTATGCTATTTCATACATATTTAGTAAATGACACTAAATTTATCTTCAAAAAAAGTATGTTTATTATGTAAATTAAATTTCGTGTATACAAAAAATAAACTATAATTTTGGTATATGATAATGCATAAATAAGGAAATTGACATCAACGCAAGAAATCCGTAAGACTATTAATATGAACTATAATATTACTTACTATGTAAATAACAATCTATTTACAATTTTATTATATGATAATGAAATTTAGGATTCAATATATACTATGGTAAAAATTTATTATTTAGATGGTGATATAAATAGGAATGAAAAAATGAGATTCTAGTACAATATTTAATGTAATATAAATTTTAATATAAAATATGTTATAAATGACAATATAAATACCTATTTCAAATCATGATAAATCATGAAAAGAGAAATCATGATCTCCACCATGAAACTAAAAGTTTATTAATATAAACTACAATATAAATGACATGTATGTAATGTAGTTAATGATAATGATGAAACACAATGTTCATTTTGTGATTAAATTTATATTAATAGTGATTATAAACTGAAATTTCTTGACGAAATTTCATGTATATATAGAAAATGAAACTACGTGTATATTAATTAAATAAAACTACTATCATGATCAATTTAGGGGAAATTCATATATAAATTTTAAAAATTACTAAACATTAATTCAATTATATGTTCATAGAAACTAAAAGGTTCATTTAATTTAAGGTTCCTTGTATATTGACAGAAAATCAATATACTATATGAAAGGTGTGATATGAAATAAGAAATTTGAAGATTCAAAACATCATGTTGGAAGATCCAATGTTGATAGACATTCCGCATACTGATTTTTGAATTTTGTTTTTTAATGAGATGAATGTACAAGGAAGAATGAAATTTTTTGAAATTTGGAGTCCTATGAAAGGAGATTACAAATGTAGGAAAATATTAAATGAATAATAAAATGATTCAAATCATGCCATAACATAAATTTCATATAGTAATTTTGATGATGTGAGAAGGTTTTCAAATTTCCTATTACGAATATAAGGTTCTCTGATCCAAATTTTACAACAAGAAAGTGGAAATGAAAGGTACTTGGATACCGAATTGAATGGAAAATCTGAATCATGATTAAGGAGAGATGGAGGTTTGGGGAAGATAGGGTGGATGTGTCAAAGTAATGTCATTTCCACATTAGATGAGGAGGATCATGGGGAGGTGGGGATGTCATGTTGGAGTTACATTTGTTGGGAGGTGGGGATGCTACATCAGAGGTGTATTGGAAGGGAGGTGTGATAGCCTTGTCAGTGTCATTTCAATGGATGAGAATCATTAGGACCAGATCTTCTACTGAAGGGAAGAACTCGTCAGGAGAATATATGAAGGGGGATTAATAATAGGTGGAATGGTGGACTCAATCTTGGGGATTAAATCCTCTTTATTTAAAATTTTTCAAATTACCCACAGTAGAAGATAATATATTTCCAAGGTTCTAATAAAATTGAAAAATATGTTTTTGTAAATACAATGTTTTTCTTATTTTGATATAATATCATTATCCATGAGGATACTTCCTCCATATTTATAATAAAATAAACTATACATCAAACTAAAAATCATAATATGTGTAATATTTCTCATTAATATTCAATTATAATAGGGAAAAATCTATCACCATATCATTCTGAATGAGTAATCATCCCAACCCATTTTTGATGTATTACTATAAATCACAAATCATTATCCACTATAGGGCAGTGTGAGAACACCTATAATGACCATCCTTCTCTCAAGTTCCTTGAGACTTTTCACACATTCATTTGTTTAAAAGAATTTGAGCCCATTCTCAGTCAACTCGATAGTCATATTAGATATCATTGATAAATATCCCCCAAATAATTGATCATATACATCCAACCTAAAAATAATATATGTCACAACCACTATGGTTAGTCTATTCACCTAGTCAATAACTTCTATATTTTAATAATCCATTAATATAATCTCTCTTAACATTATATGAAATAAGAATTAATCTTTCTATCACCATAATCCACACATTCTAATGTTTTCATACATATTATCCTTCCTCAGGGTCTTCAACACAGTAATAAAATTACCTTTATCCTCTTACATACTCTAGTAATATAAAATAATATCTTCTATATAGACTACCACATATTGATGAAGGTAACATATAAAACTCTATTCAATAAATCCATGAAGATTGCAAAGGGATTGGTGCACCCAAATTGTAACACTATAAATTTATAATTACCATAAATTGTAGAAAACATTGTATTAGTTATATCCTCCTTAATAACCCTAAATTGAAGATATCAATAATAGTGTTCAATCATGTAAATATATTGATATTTACACATTTCATCAAACAAGTCATCAATATGAGGTTGAGGATACGTTTTATTGATAGTTATATTATCATGATTAGTATAATAAATTCAATGCAAAATTGACACTTATTTATTGTTATTAAAGATAATAGATAAACCCCATGGGGATGCACTGGGAATATAAATCCATTAAAAACATTCTCCTAGAGTTTCTTCTTCAATTCATGCAACCCAATAAGGTCCATTTAATATTTAGTCTTTGAAATAGTTGTAGCAACAGTTATGAGTTATACTGAATAAATATGATCACTATTAGATGGAAGACTATGATAGTATTATATAAAGACATTTTAATATTCAAAAAACATAGAATACAGTGAATGATTCATTTATCCTCAACAATTTGTGATAAATATCCCTCTAGAATATGTAGTAAGACCCATATAATGGATGAAATTTCAATTCGAATTTCATATATATCGTCTCCTTAAAATATGATCATATATTAATTTTGAATATAAAATTTTGTATCCATTTCCCAAAAAATTGATATGGTAACTATATATAGAGATTGAATAAATGATCAAAATCACATTAGAGTCCATTAATAGAAGAATAGTAATTTTCCTAGCATATGTAATATTCAAACAAACATTATTAAGAAATCCCAATCTCTGTAGTGGGGGAAAATATTTCATTTATCGTGATCTACATAAATTATTTACATATAATATGAAAATCCATAATTTAAGGGTTAACCCTTGGATTAGGGCATTGACTAGGACAATTCCCAAGCTACCACACATAATACAATTAACTATTAGTGGTATGTAAATATGAACATTTTTTCTCTACACAAAAATAAGTATTTTTACACGATGATTTTTTTCTTTATGAACTAATTTTCTTTAAAAAATTATTTATTTATCCTCAATAATAAATTTCTTCATAACCAATTTTTCCCAAAATAAACTGAATTATAATTATGTTGAGGCATTTCACTATTTGCATCACCCAACATTATTGACAAGAATGAAAATAAATACTCATTCCACCATTGACTCCATCAAATGAACTCCAATTAAACTAGTTTAATGTTTTTAATCATAATACATGATATCAGGATAGGCATAGTCAAATGGATTCATAGTCTAGGTCCCATTACATTTTATTCTTATAAGGATAGTCATTTTATTTTCTTTCACGGTCAATTTACACAAAATTGATAGTGGTTTCAATTAATTTAATAAAACCTAAAAACATAGTGCTTGTATAATGTAACAATAATAACACTAAATAATAATATTACTTTGAAAATAAATTTTACTATTTTGTAAATTATGATAGAAAACTACTACTCATGAAAGTATAATTTAATCTCATATCACTATGGATTATCATTCATTTTAATGGATTATATATTCTCATTCATTAAAATGGTTACTAAAGAAAATTATAATTAACCAAATATTATGCCCTATGAGTTCATTTTTATTAGGTTTTGGATGAAGCCTCATTTAATTATTAATGCATAGAAAAGACCCCTTTGAACTAGGTATTGGGAGGCCCATTACATAGCCTAATGGACCCGTGGGCTTGTTACCCATTACATGGACCATCAGCCAAATGTTTTTTCCAATGAGTGATTATAACGGTGTGAAATAATTTTCCCATTCATCATTCATTGAGTAAAGTTTGAATAGAAACTCAAACAGTTTTTTTAGTAACCCACGGTGCATATGTTTCACATATGTGTCCAATTTCTGGTATCATGATATGGATTTTTTTCTTTGATACCAGAACATATCAACATTAACAAAACATCATAATGTTTTACTATACATAGGATTATCAGAAAGGATATCACTTACATTATCTAGTTCTAATATCCATAAATAAATAAACCCTTCTCTAAAACAAATTTAGGCGGCCCTAGAATTTCATAAATAAGTATTACGTTATTTTAGTTGAATAATAGTTATCTATCATAATAATAAAATCACTAAAGCCATAATAGTTTATTTTATTTGAATACATGATACATAATATACTTATTTCATTAATGAGCTTCAATATATCGTAATATTTTATTCTCACATAATACACTTTATGGACATACTCAGGTAAAAACCTTTCTCATAATCTAGGTAAAGGAAACATTAGAGTCATTGAGATTGGATAATAAGTAAGGGTAAACATATGAAATATCATTCAAGGATCATAAGTGAGCATAAAATAAGAATAATGGTATGACAAAATGATGACATATTATGAAATTCATGAAAAATTATTCAAAGATCATTAATAATAAATCATGGAATAAGTATTTTTTATAAAAAAAGTACATATTTTTTATGAGTTTGGAATTGTCAATAATCAATCAAGAGACATGTGAACATGTCATAGACATGATAAATAGTTTTTTGGAAAAAAACATATGTATATATAATAAATTACATTATCATGGTTAGCTACCAATATAGTCGAAGTGGACCAGGTTCACTCCACACTATCATTTCCATAGTTATGGTTTACTCCTAAGAATATATTAATAGATAGAGTCCATTAATGAATGGGGTTCACTCACCATTATATTCCATATTATCTAATGAGATATCAATATTTACACATGGAGTTAGAATGATATATAATTATGATTACATCCATTAAAAAATGAAAACAATACATAAGTTTACAATAATATCATAAAAACATTTACAATTTCATCAGGGTATACCCCATGGAATGGAATTTTTTTTCACAAAAATTTCCTAATTTCAACATAGAATAACCCTATGAAATGAAAAAGGTTTCATAATGATTTTATAATAACTTAATTAACCAATGTGAAATAGATGGATTTCAGATAATCACCCTTAAATTATAGTCATCAAAATTTATCCATAGAAAGATAGTGGGTGATATCATAAGAACATATCCCCAGTGAATCATACCAATCCAAAAATTAAGTTCAAATAGATGAAAAATGAATATAAATGAAAATCCAAAATATTATCTGAAAAAATTGGAAACTATTATTTTATTGTGATAAAATTTAAACGAAAAATTCATATAATATTTAAGAGCATGTATATGGAAGAAGATGTTCCTCGAAAAAAGATAAAATATGGTCATCTCTTATTTAAAATAAAATTTCAATCATTTTTTGTTAAAAATTTAAATTTGTAATATTTATTAAATTATATATGAAAAATAAAATGAATATAAAATATATGGGCGCTAAATTAAAATAACAATATAATTTCCCATAAATTAAATGTTGCATAGAGAATCCTGAAAATAATTACGACTATAACATAAACACTTACCATATGCCCTGTCTTGCTCTATATGCCTTAAAATTTTCGTTATAGAAAATATAAATTAATTATTAAAAAATTTAAATCCCATATTAATAAATTAATTTATATTCATCATTACTTATTAATTTCTATTTATCTTATTTATTACTAGTTTATTCACTAAAAAACTTCAGTGAAATTTTTTCTATTTTCTATGAATGATTCAGTTCGATAGTTCTGGTACATTTGCATTTTCCATTATTTAATTATATACATAATATTAATAATAAAATAAGTATAAAATTTATTCATCATATACAATTTTATTACTATTTAGTATAAATTCTTAATTTAAAATCAATGATGTCACTTCGTGGAGGTTGTTGTCCACACATACGTATGAGTGATATTTTCACTTTTCAATGTATGGAATAAACAAATTGTATATGTTAATTAAAAATTAAATAATAATAATTATATACTAAACATCAAATATATTCCTTATATTTTTCTTTATGACCATCCATTTAAATAGGATATGAAAAAGTGTATCACATTGAATCATGGAGATGGTTGTCCTCATATATGACTGAGTAACATTATCATTTACTAATAGATGGGAAAGAGATATAAAATGAATTTAAAATTTACATAAAAATGTATCATTATATTTTATATACATATATAATAATTATATAATGGTTATAGAAATTTTTTACGTGGTTAAATAAGAATGAAACATGAAAAAGATCGGTAAGAACATATACCTCTTCTTCGAGTATCCTACTATGAAGCGAACCTTAACAATCCACGGTTTGGTATATAGATAAGACCATAATATCAATGTAATTTATTTGTATTTTTTAGATTATTTGGCAAGATATTTTATTATTTAAACTTTTCATTAGGAGTGGATAAGTGAGGAGATATGGTTCCCTTTATTATGCGAGGTGGGTGGAAAACATGTAAATACTTGAAACTTTATTATGCAATATAATTAATACTCAAGTCAAGTTCCTCCAAAAAAAATATTGGACGATAATAATTATATGACCCAGAAAAAATCAAAATAAAAAATTAAATCAATTTTTTATACGTTTTAAACCTTATCTTTTTGGTAAATCCCTTTTAACCCCTTTTAACTCATACTACAGTAATAAGATTTTTACCATGGTAACTATACAATATGACCAAATATTTTTTTAAAATAATTACATAATATTAATTATTCTGATTGAAAATATAAAAAAATGCTATAATATTATTTTTCTACAGTTATAGAAGTTCATTTTTAAATTTGTGTTCAAAACACAATGAACCCCATTTTTAGAAAAAAAATTCATTTTTAAGCATTGAATTAGATATACTTTATTAATTGCCTAATAGAAACCATTATATGAATGTTAAAATATATTTTTGAATATATTATCAAAAAAATTATCTAAAATTAGTTATCAAATGTGATTATTTTTATTTATTAAGAAAAAAAATGATGTATGTACAAAAAAATAGTTTGTTATAGGAACAAAACTTTTTACCTTCAAATGCTTTTATTTTATTTTATAACGTATGAATTCATTTTATAAATATGTAAAAAATAATTCATCATATTTTAGTTTGATATATTCATACCCTCCCATCTAATGGATAAGATATAACTATAACATTAGATTATAATATTTCAATATTATATTTCAGTTTGATTAAACATGTTGATGCGTGTAATGAAATATATCAAAGACAACAAATTTATTTAAGTATAAAAATATCATAATATGTTTTTTTGTTTTAGAGCCATAAAATTATAATATATCATTACCTCTAAACCATTCAATGTTTTCGATACCATTCTAAACACGACAACAAAATAAAATAAAATCATGATAGGTTTAGATTATTAAAAACTTGAAAGTTCAATAAGAAAAATGGAATTTAAATAACTTATTTATTAATTATATTTGTATATAAAATATATTTTTTTAAATATGAATAAATTCATTTTTCTCTCAAAAATGACAAATACGATCATTTATTGTTTAGTAAATAATTTCACAAAAAATAGTGTCTTTTATTCAATAAGAATTTCTATTTAAAGAAATATATGATTCATAAAACATTTGTTATTAATAATAGGTTCACATCAATTTAGTTGGTAAAAGTAATGAAATAACAATAATAATTGTTAATTTTTTAAATTTAATTTTTTAAAAAAATTATTTTTAATTATATTCTCTGATTTTATTCAAAAAGAAAATTTATAAATATTAGACAGTAAAAATAATAAAATTAAATTCATTCTTGATTCATACATTTAAAAACCGAATTAGTTTTAATTTATGATCATTTTACAAAAATATACATTTTAAGTTGAAAAATATGGGATTTACCAAAATTATAATTTCAATGATTTTATGACTATGTTAGAAAAATATATAATATTTAAAAAACATTAAAGAAGCCATATATGAGGTTAAAAAATAACATTATACATTTGGAAATATTGTTTTTTACAAAGAAAACCTATTCCAAATCATATTATAACTAATTAAAAAGTTATTATCGAATAAAATATATTTTTCATGTTTTTCATAGAATCAATTATTTTTCAAGGTAGATTTCGATTTGGTAATACTTGTAGGCCTCGTATCATTTATTATTTAATGTAAATAATTTTTTCTCACTAAAATCATTGTCAAGTAAATTTTTTTCATTCATGTATAAATAACGATTAAAATCATTATTTCTCAAAATTAAATTATTCAGGTGATTAGTTTTAAATTAAAATTTCAAACATTTATAAATTTTAATTTATAAAATAGTTTTTAAATTTGATGTTATAAGTATTAATTTATTTAAAAATATGAATCTTAATTGTCTTCATTAAAATCAATTACTATGTTCAGAAATTAATCTCCACGGTAAAAGTATGTTTCATAAAAAATGATAAATGTTAAAATAAAAGGTCATATATACATTAAATGATTTCTAAATATATATTGGATGATGTGTGTATCCACATACACTCATTTTCCTCTCTTATATTGTCTATTTTTGGCCTTTTACACTATAATTTTAAACATTCATTATAATAAATGTAAAGGTTACTCCCAAAACAACCATTTCATTAAATTATAAAATCATAACATCTAAACCACATAAATACTCGCCTAAAACTATACTTTATCCATGATGATATGAAATTTACCTCTCTCTATAACCCTTTACCATCAATATTATCCCCTAGTCACTCATATATAGTTTGATCCCTTCAAATTAAAGTAGACATCCAAGTAAATTTCAAGACACCAATGTGGTTATTACAATCTACTTCAATTTATTCATAACTATAATCTTATAAATTTATCCAATATATACTAATAAAGTTGTATTAATATCATTTAAACTCAATAATTTTACTATATTAATGGTATTGTCATTATTTATTAATTAATGACATTCATTAAAAAACAAACGTGGTGTTTGTGAGTTATGCTGACTACCGTCTCCATAACCTAACACAAGATTTTTCCTTAAATATCAAAAATGGTTTAATAAAAAGATTTTACTACTGTATAAATATACTTATTTTTATATAATTTTGTTTTTGGTTAGAAAACTCTCATAATATATTAATTATGGGACCAATAAATGATCTTCATCAATTTAGTCATTTATAATTATTGTTCTGAGTGGATAAATCTTTTTTAAAATTGTATAATATTTTCATATAAATTATTTATTCTTATAATTAATTATAAATATAAATTTTACCACTGTTAAACAATAAAAAAGATCATTTTTTGTGTGATCGTGATATAAAAAAAACCCATTCATGCTCAGTCATTAAATCAGGGTGTGTTCTTATTGGGGTCGGTTTAACAACATAATTTAAAGATACTATTTATTTATATCATGAATGAATATAAGATCATAATTACTAGAATAAAACAATATAAATTGTTAAATAATGATTTCCTTCTAGATAATTTATATCAAATTATATCTCCTTAATTAACAAATCACACTTCATTCATTAAGAATCAATGAAACTTGATCATCACATATTTCAACCTCATGGATCATAAAGTAAACTAACTTGGAATGAAATTATAGACATAAAAATAGACATAAAATAGATATTAATGTATATTAGGTGATATAATATTTATGTTCTTTGGGAGAATAACAGATACCAACAGTTATTTTATGAAACTTATTCAAGGAGAAAACGATTACAAACACCATATATTGTAAATAGGTAGAAACAATGTATAGAATTACTATAATTTAGAAGTTTAAATAGATATATTTATGAATATGGATCTTGGTTATTTATTTCATTCCCTTAATTTAATTATTTAGGTCATTTTTTGTAGGTTCATAATAAATTAGGATGGAGGTAAGGGTTACAGTCTCACTTTCCTTTCATTGAGATATATTTATGTTATTACCCTTATATTTATCATATATGGTTTATATTCCAACTAATTGAAATATTTCTATCATTATTCTCTTATATTCCCTGATATTCAATGTCCCATATCATATTACCTTTCTCTATTGATTTTCGTAACAATGTTCCAATGGTTATATGGGTTTTCATCTCAAATTTCACTCTATGAGACATGTTGGTAATTGTGCATCAGATTAAAGTTATTTAGTATACATAAAACCTATTTGAGGTATAATATCTGAAATTATATTTTAGACATATAACTTGATGTTCAACTACAAACCCCTTCTGACAAGGTGTTTCGATTTGAATGTTTCTTAAGTCGTAAGGGTTTTCATGGTCTATATTTTCATTCATTATGACATAATACATTATATGCACCATGATTTATGTGTATGTTAAATTTACATCCAATATATATATTTTAATCACAAATATTTTATTTCATGGGATTTAATATTTAAATAATGTTACCTTATTCATGTTTCTATTTGCTCAGTTGTTTCCCTAATTGAGTGGATATTTGGTAACTCAATTGTTGTAACACCTTAAGATTTTATAAGAAATATAATTTTTAATTTCATTGATGTATTGTGTTGTATGCTACACCATTATTAGTTTGTGCTATACACAAAACCGTAATAGATTTTTTTATACACAAATACTATCCCTGGCTTGTGTTGCATGCAAGAGGGATCTTCCTCAATAGCGTGTGTTGTACGCAATACCAAGTTTCACTAAACAATGTTATATTGTTATAATATTGTTATGAACTAGACGATATAAATTTTATTAACCAAATTTTGTTTTTTATAACATTTTCATTCATCTTACACATATATTATAAAATGGTATGAGAACAAAATAATTTTTTCTAGTAAAACAGGTATTTTTCATAAAAAGCAGTTTCTCCGCCTTTTGATGGAGGACCCACATCAGTTATAGTTTTTGACTCATTTATGAGTTAAATTTTACAATATAAACTTAATAATTGAAATAATTATATAGAAATTTACTTTAGATAATTTTTTAATATTTTTATATTAACTTTCATATTTTGATGAATAGTAAAAATACGCTAAATTTTAATTAAAAACATATTTTTTTATCAAGATAAATTGTATGGTTAAAATATTATATTTAATGGTCTTATTATAAAAATATAATGTATTTTTACGATTTAATATAATTTAAGTCATAATCATTAATTTTACATTGAATTTATAATTAAAAACATTTCAATCATTTGCAATGTAATAACGTTTAAGAACTAGTTTCTCAAAAGTGGGATTAGTATAAAATTAAATACTTCTACTTATGGGTTATTAATCTGGAAAAATAGATTCCATAATTGTAATCCATAGGTCCAAATTATGTTAATAGTCTACGTTATGTTTTTAAACATTATGAATAGTAAATACTATAAATTTAATTTACAACAGTAAAAGGTAAATCGAGTAACTAAAGGTAAAAATAAGATAATAAATTTACACTAACACCTGAAAAAATTCTATTGGATGTATAATGTAGACCCATATCACCTATGGGTCGGAAGAGATTCATTTCATGGACTTTTCACCAGGAAAAGAATGTCATTATTATTAAAACCAAAGAAAGTGACAACTTGTCACGATCTTATATCTTATAATTATAATAGTTTTAATTTGTGATAAACTTCATAAAACATCAATCATAAGTAATAAACAGAATGATAATGAAATTATCAACATATTGTTAATTTATTTATAATTTTTAAGGATTATATAATTATCATTAATGGTGACACAATAGTGATGTAGAAATTATTTTATTGATTGAAATATCAAATAAATGGTTTTAAAATATTAAAATAAATATTATGTGAAATAATTAATGTGATCAACGAATTTTAAAGATAAATATTACATGTTATAAATCTATTAAATATTTTGGTTCGAATATATCCTTTGTGTGGATTTTATTTAAATTCAAATACATAAATAGTGTCAAAATTTACAGTATTGTTATTTTAAAAAAATAACATATTATCAAATTGTTTATAAATCACAAAAATATTTAAAAATTATAAATTTATATTTATATTTTCTACAATGTCATAACGTATGAAATTATGGAATATTAAAAACACATATGGAAATATTCATAACAATTTAAATTTTTGATTATTATTACCAAAAATAAAAATAAACAGATTAAATAAGCATAATTGAAGTTCATAAATTTGAAAACAAATTACTAACATGTCTAAATTTTATTGGATTATGAGATTACAACCCTATCTCATCTCATATTCTAGTTTGAGTCATTTTGGATGTGGGGTTAGGGTTTATTATAAATTAATATTTTAGAGGTTTCCAAAAGTGCCCCTCTCCTCTCTTATAAAGGGGAACCTCCACCCTCTCCTCCTCCCAACATTTTCAGACTTAATGCTTGGCCTAACCCTATCCAATGTTCTTCTCCAATTCCCTAGAAACATAATAATGGTTTTTTTTCTCTTCAATGACCATTTTTAGTGCCCTAAGAGGAGGTTTTGAAGAGGCGCGTCAAAGAAGAGCTAATATCCTTTATAGATTCTTTCAAATTTATTTCTTCTTTTACATCATATTATTTATTTGTTTCATTATAAATTAATAACATATATATCAATACTATACTGATATGTTATTATAAATATGAAACATACCTATTTCACTTTCTATCCATCGTATGGAAAACAAAATCACTATGTGTGCTTACGTACGGAATATTGTCCCCACGCCATGGTGTAATCTGATTTCCACCACCACCTTACATGGATGGGTTTAATGTTGTAAAGAATAACAATATATCATTATTATAAAATGATAATAATTATGAAATATTATATCATCCACTCAAATTCCATTCATTAAATATGGGAATGATATTGTTGGACGTGCGTACGTACTGCTTACCATCTCCACGGTGCGATGAGATTCGTTCTACATAATCTTCATTAAACCATGGTTATATAAATGAATTGAATGAATAAAAATGATAAATATTATACTAATATCATTTTATAAATGATATTACGAAATCCTAAAAATTAGAATATGAACTTATCCGTCAAAACATACATATGAAAACAAAGCAGTTAATACCCAAACAACAAGTAACAATGAAATGTTACTAACAAACAGATGAAAATATTATCATAAATGTTATTATAATGATTATTATGATTCATTAATAGATTCATGACATTATTTAAATCATTATACATGAGGTTCAGATACAAAAAATTTATATCATATCTAAGGTAAGAGATAATTATTTCAATCTCGTTCTTATCAGAGATTGTTTATTCGTAAATATTTACTAGGGTTATGTTTATCATCAATGTCCATATTTTCTCAAAATGTTTTCATAAAATGTTTAATATTATTCCATTTATGTTGAAAGTCATTTTTACCCTTTTTTTACTTTTACCACAAGTTATATAATGAATCTTTCTTTTGATTACCATACGATGTACTTTTTGACTTTTCCGGCAAAAGTAGAAGAAGAATGTTTTTTTAAACTTATACGGCATGACCAGATATTTACGATTTAATGAATACATATTTTCATTAAGATTCATCTACAATATTTTATTATTATTTTTATCAAAAATCATTCTCTTTAAAAATTACATGGCATTTTGTGGAATGAAAATGATTTTTAAGAAGAAAGGAAATTTGTTTCAAAAATTCATTTCAAGTGTTTAATCAAAACTATTTCCCATCTAAGATGACATTATTTATTATGATTATGTTTCAAGTATAATTTATCTATTATTTAAGTTTTTTTTATTTTTCATATGATGAAATGATATCCATTTGTTTTATATGGATTATGTTATGATGGGATGATGTTTATTAAACCCATTTTATTTTTTTGGTTATGATGTATGATTTTTGATTTTGTGGCACACATAAAAATGGTTTCATTATGAGATTGGTGGGACCTATATCTCCATCTAATACATTGGGTAAAGATTTATATCTAATCAGATAGACATGGCTAGAATGGAACGTAAATCCAGTTCAGTAATACATGGTTGGAATGGCTTGTAAACCCGGTTCTGTGTTGGATTTTTTCCACTATGACGGCCTTTGCAGCAATGCCTTGCCTACAATGGAAATCATATCATCTTCTTAATGGTTTTTCACAATTACTTGTTTTATTTCCATGATATTTTATCATGATTGATGTTCCATTATGATCTATGCCTTTTGGACATCCATGATTTATTTCACAACTCACGATTTTGATGTTTAAACTTTATGTTCATGTTTTTAAGTTAAAATGTATATGGTATGTTTTATTTTCTCCATGCTTACCCTTAATGAGAATTTGTGCTCACCATTTATATGTTTTCTTTTCCCTAGGATATAAAGAATGGTTTTAGGTAAGAAAACAGAAGGGGAAGATCTTCATGGGAGGTGTTGAAAATATTTCACTCTGATTAGAAAATTATGTTCCGAGTTTCCAAAGACACTAAACTACTACTCTCCTTTGGTTTCTATTTTTTTATGTATTAAGTATTCCGAAAAATTAATGTAATGTCTATGTACATCAGGCCTTTGGACTTTATAGTTGGTATAAGAGAAAATATTTAGTATAACTTTGGAAACTAGGATGTGAAATATTTAGTGAGATCCCTAGATATATTTCTAAGGTATGTATAGGGATTTCCATAAGGTTATGTATAAGTATATCCTAGAGTCCTAGAATTATGATTATGATAATGAATAAACTATGAGTAAACCCAAGATGTAAAATATTGAATGTACTCCCCTTGATTATGTAGTTTTCCTAGTATGATTTTTGCCTCTCACAATATTATTTTTGGGTTTTAGATAATGGATGGAACCCGAAGGAACCGTGTTAATGAAAAATGCACCGGGAAATGCAATGATTGTCCTTTTGAACAACTAAATGTTATGGGAAATTGAGTGAAAAATATTATTTCAATACTTACACAAGTTATGAATCATTCTGGAATTCCAAATGAGCAGAGAAAGGAACAATATTCTATTAATTCCTTCATGGGGAAAAGTCTACCTTTTCTTAGTGGATCTTCTCATTCACTTATTATTGAAAAATATATTGGAACCATTGAAGAGATATTTTCCATACTTATCTTTTTAGAACATGAAAAATTCATTTTTCTTTTTTCCCGTTTAGAAGGTGAAGCAGACCACTGGTGGAATCTAATTATAAATACAAGTCACCGAGTTGAAATTGAATCCATGGAATGTGATGAGTTCAAGAACATTTTTTTTCAATAACTACTTCCCTCTTATTCTTATAAAAAAATGGAAAAGGTGTTCCTTGAGCTTAACCAAAGGGATGGTGAATCTATTGGTATATACGAGGTGAATTTTACAAGGCCTCCAAGGTATGAATCTGGCTTTATTATACAACCTGAAAGTAAAGTTGACCAAATCTTCAGTGGCTTAAAACCAAGTCATTGAAGGGAATTAGCTATAATAGACTTAAATAGCATTGAAGAAATTGTGCATTGTGATATCAAGGTAGAACTAGATGTTGGTGTTATATATCCATCTATTGGTTTCGACATGAAATAAAAGATGGAGTTCATGGAATATTTTCAAAGAAATGGTGAAAAGAAGATGAATGTTTTGTTATGCTCAAAGTGTGGGAAGAATCATGGTGGAGATAATAGTAATGGGAATAGAAAATGTTTTAAGTATGGAAAAGAAGGTCATCGACTAGCTGAGTGTCAAAGTAATGGGAAAGAGGTACCTAATGATGTGTATAGTGAAAAGGCAATAGAGAATGCACCACCAACACATCAATTATACAAGTGAATGGAAATGGGGTATTATGATAACCAATGCCCTAATCCAAGGGTTAATGATGATCGACATCAATAACTTCTTAATTCAAAAGAAAAAAGGGAAGTCACATGCGATCACTATTGGTGATTTTGAATATGACAACAAAGTGGTGGAATGATTATGTGTATATGAAATGGGATGCCAAAAGAGTGTTATTGAATCTCATTAATAGTATTATAGAATATTAGAATATCTATGTATTGGTTTTCAATAATGATATGGAATGAGTAACCAAAAAATGTGATTGAAGTATTTTTGAAAGAAGATGATATGCACATAATGAAGGGATACAAAGAAAATAACATGTTTCATAGTATTGATGGGCTCATGACTGATATAACAACAAAGCGACATCACAGTTTGAGTATATAGAAATTTTGGGATTTTGTTTTGTGGAAATAATTTACTTTTTTATAGCATCCAGGTTTTCACTAAGGTTCTATTGTAATTCATGTTTCAAGAGAATACATGATTAAGGTATACACGTGTTTGAAATAGGACCAACATGATATATCTTATGATATATGGGGAATAATTGATTGTAATCACAAGCTTTTTATATGACCTCTATAATAATCTTTTTCTGTGTAGTATGAGATTGGAAAAAATATTTTGGATAAGCCTAAAGATTGGAATTGATTAAGTTAGACATTAGATAGTATTGTTTATGTCTAGAACTTTTTATATTAATTATTAAATGTTATAATAGTATTGTTTTAGAAAAAGGACCACTCATAGGATGAGTGACAGCCCATCATATCAGAGAAGGATATGAGAATTGAACCCACAACAAAGTAGTGACATGTATTTATCGCCTACCACTAGCCTACATGAAGTCCAGGGATAGTAGAAATTATTTATATTTTATTAGTCGGTATGATAGTTGAAATATAAGTCCATTTTTGGAATCATATACGGTTAATCTCACCATAAATGGACTTATGTATATTTACTAACATTTATTAACTTTTTGAGATAGATGGAATAACCTCTAATTATATCGCATGATCTGCTAGCATTTCAAGAAGTACAAATTCAACTTTATTTCTATAAATAAGAGATGAATTGAAAATTGTTCATAGAATTACTAATGATGATATTACACTAAAATAAAGTAGGTATTTATCCTTATGAAAAAATTCATCAACTTTGTGGAAATGATCTTGAAAACCAAAAATGTTGTCCTAGTACTCTCATATCCAATGAATAAGATTATACCTTAGATCATCAAAAATTTATTTCTTTGTTATTGTTGGATTTTTCATAGCAATGTTATCTACCACTCTCCATCAGAACATGACGGTCAGATTTCTCTTCCATATACATATTTTCACCTATGTTCTCCTATGTGGAAACCCAGTGATGATTTAATTTGGGTAACCACTACGTTTCATTCTTTCGTTTTTAAAATTAAATTTTATTATATATTTTTTACAATGTGGGTTTCTATGAATGAATATTTGAAGTAGAAAACCATTTATAATCCCAACAAATTTCGGGGGTGAAATTCATTTTAAGGGTGGGTAGAATGTAACGCCCTCAGATTTAATGAGAAATATTATTTTTTATTTCATTGATGTCTTGTGTTGTATGCTAAAACAAGATTATATTTCACTATACACTACACCTTATTAGCTTGTAGTATACACTAACACTATTTATGGCTTCTGTTGCATGCAAGAGAGACCATCATAAATAGTGTGTGTTGTACGCAATACCGAGTTTCACTAAACAACGATATATTATTATAAAATTATTATGAACTAGACTTTATGAATAGTAATAAATAAATTTTTAATTTTATAACATTATAATTCATTTTACTCATATTCTAGAACATGGTATCAGAACAAAATATTTTTTTCTGGTAAAATCAATATTTTTCAAAAAATGTTGTTTTGTAGCCTTTTGATGGAGAACCCACTTTAAATCTAGTTTTTAACACATTTATGAGTCCAATTTAAAAAAATAAGACTCTTTCATTGTAATATTTATATAAAATTTTCCTTTGGATAATTTTTTAATATTTTTCTACTAACATTGATATTTTGAATAATAGTAAAAATACACTAAATTATAATTGAAAACAACTTTTTTCATCAAGATAATTTATATAGCTAAATTATAATATTGAACGTTTTCGAGTAAAAATAGAATATATTTTTACCATTTAATATAATTTAATTCGTTTTCATTAATTTTACATTGAATTCATAGGCAAAAACATTTCAATCTTTTGCAATGTTTTAACTTTTAAAAACTGTTTTCTCAACAGTGTGATTAATTTTAAATTGAATGCTGAAACTTCTATGTTTTGAATTTTAAAAAAAGGAGTACATATTTGAAATCAATAGGTCAAAATTATGTTAATAGTTTAATTTTTATCTTTAGACATTATGAATAGAAACTACGGTAAATTTTATTTAAAATAGTTAAAGATAAATTTGGTAATTAAGGGTAAAAATAAGATAATAAAATTACACTAACACCTGAAAAAAGTTTATTGGATGAATAAATGTCCTCCCAATACCACCTAAGGGTCAGAATAGATTTATTTCATTTTCTTTTGACCATGTATAGGGTGTAATTATTATTAAAACCAAAGAAAGTGATAACATGTCAGTCACTTATATCTTATAAGTATAATAATTTTAATTTAGTGATAAACATCACAAAACCTAGAACATAAATAGTCACCATTAATCTATTAAATTATTTACATCATTTTAATTTATTTATAATTTTTAAGGATTAAATAATTATTATTAATGGTGACACAATAGTGATGTAGAAATTATTTTACAGATTGAAATATCAAATAAATGGTTTTAAAAATATTAAAATATATATTATATGAACTATTTAATGTTATCCCCGAATTTTATAGATAAATAGAACATGTTATGAATCTATTAAATATTTTGGTTTGAATATATCCTCTTTTTGAATTTTATTTAAATTCAAATAAATGAATAGTGTAATAATTGACATTATTATTATTTTATAAAAATAACGTATTATTAAATTGTATAAAAATCACCAAAATATTTAAAAATTATAAATTGAAATTTATATGGTCAAAAATGTCATAAATTATCCAATTATGGACAATTAACAACGCATAATTAATTATTTATAACAATTTAAAATTAAGAATATTATTACCAGAAATAAAATTAAATAGATTAAATTAGGATAAATCTCGCTGATAAAGATTAAAATAAATTTCCAACATATGTAAATTTTATTGGATGATGAGATTACAACCATTTATTATCTAATCTTATAATTTGAGTCATTTTGGAAATGAGGTTTGGATTTATTATAAATTAAGATTTTATATGGTTCCAAAAGTGCCCCTCTCATCTCTTATAAAAGGGAATGTCCTCCCTCTAATTTTCATAACATTTTGAGCCTTAAATATCAGTAAAAACCTGTACATTTCTCTTCTCCACTTCCCTATAAACATACTATAGGTCCTGGTATTTTTCAAAGACCAACATTAGTGCCCTAAGAAGAGATTCTGAAGAGGCGCGTCAAATAAGAGGTAATATCCTTTATCGATTGTTTCAAATTTATTTCTTCTTCCACTTCCTCTTCATTATTTGATTCATTATAAATTAAAAACATTAGTATCAATAATATACTGATATGTTATTATAAGTATGAAAAAAATCCATTTCATTATCAATCCATCCTACGGAAAATGAAATCACCACGTGTGCGTACGTACGAAATACCCTATCCACGTCGTGGTGTAATACGTTTTCCACCACCACCGTACATGGATGGGTACAATGGTGTAAAGAATAACTATATATGGTTATTATAACATGATACTAATTCATGTGATATTATATAATTCACTCCAAAACCATTCAACAATTATGGGAACGATGTTGTCGTGCGTGCATACGTACGGCTTACCGTCTCCACAGAGTGATGAGATTCATTCTACATGATCTTCCTTAAACAATGGTTATATTAATTAATTGAATGAATAAATATGTTATATATTATAATAATACCATTCTGTAAATAATATAACCATAACCTAAAAAGGGGAATATGAACCTATCCGACAAAACATACGTATGAAAATAAAACAGTTAATACCCAAACAACAAGTAACAACGAAATGTTACTAATAAATGGATGAAAATATTATCATAAATGTAATCATAAAAATAATTATGATTCTTTAATAGATACGTAACATTATTTAAATCATTTTACAGGAGGTTCAGATACACATGAAGCATATCAGACCTAATGTAAGTTATAATTATTCAAATCTCGTTCTTATCCGAGATTGTATATTTGTAAGTATTTAATGGAGTCATGTTTATAATCCATATCCATGTTTTATAAAAACGTTTTCATAAAATTTTTACTATTATTCCATTTATGTTTAAAGTCATATTTAACCTTTTTTGACTATTAACACATGGTCTGGAAGGAATCTATCTTTTGTTTACCATACAAGTTAAATTTTGACTTTTTCAGCAAAAGTACGAGAAGAATGATTTTTTAAACTTATATGGCATGAATGGATTTTTGTGGTTTCATGATGCCTTATTTTAATGAAGATTCCTCTACATGATTTCATTATTATTTTTAACATAAATACTTTTATTTTAATACTACATGGCATTTTGTGAAATTAATATGATTTTTAAGAAGAAAAGATATTTTCCTCAAGAATTCATTTCAAATGTTTTATCAAAACTATTTACCATCTACAACGACATTATTTAGAATGAATATGTTACAAGTATAATGTATCTATTATTTACACAGTTATATTTTTCATATGATGAAATGATATACATTTGTTTTATATGGATTATGTTATGATGGGATGATGTTTATGAAACCCATTTTATTCTTTGCGATATGATGTGTGATTTATGATTTTGTGGCCCACATAGAATGGTTTCATTATGATATGGGTGTGAACTTCATCTCCCTCTAATGTATTGGGAAAATATTTATATCTCCTGATATATATATGGCTAGAATGAAAAGTAAATCTAGTTCAGTAATATAGGGCTAGAATGGCTGGTAAACCTGGTTCAGTAAGGGACGTTGTCCACTATGATGGCCTTGGTAGAAAATCCTTGGATACTATGGAAATCATATCATGTGCTTAATGTTTTTTCATAATTAAATGTTCTATTTCAATGATATTTTTATCATGATTGATGTTCACTTATGATCTATGCCTTACGTACTTCAAATATTTATTTCACAACTCAAGATTTTGATGTTTAAACATTCTGTTAATGTTTTTATGTTAAAATGTATATAGTTTATTTTATTTTCACCATGCATACCTTTAATAATAATTTGAGCTCACCCATTATTTGTTTTCATTTCCCCAGGATATAAAGAAAGGATGTAGGTAAGAAAACAAAAGGGGAAGATTTTTATGGGAGTTGTTGATGATCTTTCACCATGATTAGAAGATTATGTTCCATGTTTCCAAAGACACTAAACTACTATGGTCCATTGGATTCTATTTTTGTTATGTATTATGTATTATAAAAATGTAATGTAATGATCATGTACGTTAAGCCTGTGGACTCTACAATTGTCATTAAATTAATTATGAATGTTCATTATTATTTTTTTATATAAGTTAGAGAAATTTAAACCATTGATTTTTTTATGGTTATTTTGTCATTGTTTTTTAGATATATACATTCTCACCATGTAAACCCTTTGAAAATATTTATCACATATTTGGATATGTTCTTTTGAAACCATCTACATTTTTTCTATTGATGGATTATATTCATCTTATTAATGTATTGACTTATATTTATACTCATTTATCAATACTATATATACAAAAAACATTATAATACTCATATTACATTATATTCACATATAATGTTTTATATAATATTGATATTGGAAAATAGTTTTATATCTTTTTATATTTTTATTCCAATACAGATAAATATTATCATGTTGAATATGAATTAATTATCTATTCACTTTCTTAAACCAAAGGGGTTTTTATTAGGTTACCTTTTGGGACACATATCTTGATGTACAAAGAAATTACATTACTTTTGTTGAATATTTAATAGATAACAAAAAATACACCCAAGGACCGTAATATTTTAGTGTCTTTGGAAACGCGGAACAACATCTTCTAGTCATGGTGAAAGATCTTCAACATCTCCCATGAAGGTCTTACCTATTTTTTTTCTTACCTAAAACAATTCATTAAATCTTGGGGAAAATAAAACATAAAAAGGGTGACCTCAAATGCCCAGTAAGGGTACACATGGAGAAAAAAAATTAACCATATAAATTTGATTTTAAAAACATGAACATAATGTTTAAATATCAAAATCTTGATCAATGACATAAAACATTGCAGTATGTAAGCAATATATCATAATGGAACATCAATCATGGTAAAATAATATGTTATTAAAACATGTAATTTTGTCAAACCATTAAGAACATGATATTATTTCCATAGTATCCAAGGCATTGTGGCCATGACCCTCATAGTGGAAAAAGTCCCTTACTGAATCGAGTTCACTCATCATTCCAGTCATGTATCACTGAACCAGATTAACTTACCATTCATGGCATGTCAATCTCATGAGATATAAATCTTTACCCAGTGCATTGGACGGTGATATAGGTCCCACCCATCTAATAATGAAATCATTCTTTCGTGTTCCACAAAATAAACATACATCATTCATAATAACCCAACGAATAAAATGGGTTTCATAAACATCATCCCAAAATAACATAACCATATAAAAGAAATGGATATAATTTCATAATAAGAAAAATAAAACCATGTAAATAATAGAGAAATTATACTTGAAACATAAAAATACTAAATAATTTCATCTAATATGGAAAATAGTTTTGATAAAACACATGAAATGAATTCTTGAGGATAATATCCTTTCTTCATCAAAATCATTTTCATTTCTAAAAATGACCAAGAATTTTAAAATAAAAGGATTTTTTTTAAAATATTCATGAATATTTGTAGAGGAAGCATCATTTAAATAATTCTTTATGAAACCATAGAAATACATTCACGCCCAATATGTTAAAAAACATTCTTCTTGTACTTTTTCTAGAAAAAATCAATAAGTACCTTATATGTTAAACAAAGTAAAGATTCCGTCCATATAATGTGGTAAAAGTCAAAAGGGTAAAAATTACATTAACTATACATGGAAGAATAGTACAAATTTTATGAAAAAAATTCGAAACATGGACATGTATGATAAACATAACCCTAGTAAATACTTACAAATAAACAATCAAGGATAAGAACGAGATTGGAATAATTATCCCTTACCTTATGTCCAATTTCTTCTGAACATGTCTGAAA
Organism: Viscum album; assembly: GCA_963277665.1. Classification (NCBI taxonomy): domain Eukaryota; kingdom Viridiplantae; phylum Streptophyta; class Magnoliopsida; order Santalales; family Viscaceae; genus Viscum; species Viscum album. The sequence goes on from OY728159.1 coordinate 35,577,642, forward strand.
CTACTGTATAGTGGGTTTAAAAAAATTATTAACTTTTAAATGATCCATTATAATATTTATGATATCATAAATGATTCACATATGAAATTATATTACCCATTCTTTTTTCTAATTCCATGTTAAAGCAGCGTTTTGGGTAAAATCATTTCATTTATCGTACATGTTTGGACTTGTTGTTCTTGATATTGTTTATTATAACCTGATTTAATTAATTCCATAATGTAAAAAAAGATATATATATATATATATTATTCTACATATAAATATAATGATAGAGCGATAAATTGAATGAAATACACAGTTCATGGAGATCGTAGGTCGTACATACGCATGAACGTTCTTTTTGTTTCCCTATTAAATTGAATGGAAATAAGTAAATAACATATACATAATCCAGTATCATTAACATGTCATATATTTTATTATTTTTATATATATATATATACTTTTTAATAATTCTTGAATGGTTAACTTGGAGAATGAATCTCATCGTGTCTTGGAGACGGTAATCCGTATGTACACACGAGTGATGATATCGTTCCTATAATTATTGAATGGAATTAGAGTGGATGATATAATATATTAGAATTAGTATCATGTTATAATAACCATATATAGTTATTATTTACACCATTATAACCATCCAAATATGGTGGTGGTGGAAAAATAGATTACACCACGGCGTGGAGACAGTATTTCGTGCGTACCCACGCGAGGTGATTTCGTTTTTTGTAGGACGGATAGAAGGTGAAATAGGGTTGGTTCGCATTTATAATAAAATATCATTATATTAGCGATACAGATGTTATTACATTGTAATGAAACAACAAATTAAGAGGATGTATAAGAAGAAATGAACTTGAAAGAATTGGTAAAGGATATTACTTCTTCTTCGACGCGCCTCTTCAAAACCTCCTCGTAGGGCACTATAGTTGTTCTTTGAAGAAGACCAGTACCTCTAGTATGTGTCTCGGGAAGTGGAAAATATAAATTGTCAGTGTTTGGCCAATTTGTAAGGCTCAATGTGGTGTGAGGAGGAGATGGAGGAGATTTCCTTTTATAAGAGAGGAGAAGGGTACTTTTGGAAACCTCTAAAATATTAATTTATAATAAACCCAAACCCCACATAAAAACATCAAAAGTTACTAAAATTTGGATATAAGATAATATAGGGTTTTAATATCAACAAAATTGTAAATTTAGATATGTTTTTATTTTATTTTTAACCTTATCATTTTGATTTATCCTTATTTAATCTATTTAATTTAATTTGCGGTAATAATGTTATATATTTTATATGGTTATAAATACTTATGTGTTGTTAATTATAAATAATTTGATAAATTATGAAATTTTAGATCATATAAATTTTTATTTATAATTTTTAAATATTTGTTTTTTGTTTTTTAAACAATTCAATAATATAAAATATCAATAGTGTCAATTTTGAAAAAATTCATTTTTATGAATTTTAATAAAACTCACAGAAAATATATTTTATAAAAAAACTATTTAATATATTACTAACAAGTCATATTCCTCTTGAAAATTCATGTAGCACATTTATTAGTTCATATAATATTTATTTTAATACTTCTAAAATCATTTATTTTGTATTTGTCTTAATAAAATAATTAATACATCAATTTTGTATAATTATTTAATATACTTATTTGTTGTATAAAATGATATAAGAAAATAATATGTTGAATATAATAATTATAGATTTCATAAGAACACTTTTAGTCGAATTTAGCATCTGAAAATCCAACTTTTATAACTTTATCTTTATTAGTGTATGTAGGTGACAAATTTGATATCATTTAAAATTAAACAATATAAATAACCTAATATGTTTTATAAGGCCCCAAATGGTCCATAATTCGACCCTTGTATGCTTATGGTATATATATACTTGACCAATAAGTTTTGGTCATGTTTATCGTCCTTTTGATTGGTATTATTTTTGTAATTGAAACTATATTATTTATTTTTTTAGTAATTAAATAATTTCTGGATCATTATTGTATAAGCTAATAAAGTAATTAAATATATCTTAAAAATTACAAATAAATTACCATAACAAAGAAAAACAATTAATATTTCACGTTCTTTAAACTAAAATAAAATAAAGGTCCTAATCACATCCAAGTTGGTTCTAATGGATTAAATTTAGACCCAAATATCCCTTATGACGAAATATAATCATCCAATTATATTAAGTGAAGTGTTTGGGAAATTTTATAATATTATATTTACCGTTAATTATCCGAATTACATTTAACCAGGGTAAATAAAATTTACCATAGTTACTATTTAAAGTGCCCAAAAAAAATTATCCAATTAACAAAACATGGAAATAATGATTCGAGACATGGAAATAATTTTTATGAATTAAAATCACAGAATTTGTAGAAATTAATTTAAAATTAATCACGTTGTTATGAAAACGAGTTTTAAAATTTGAATCATTGCAAAACGATTCAGATGATTTTACCTATGAATTCAATGTAAAATCAATTCCAATGACATGATTTATATTAAATGGTAAAAACATATTCTATTTATACTTTAAAACTATTCAATAATATAGTTTAACCATATAAATTCTTACGATGAAAAAAGTAGTTTTTAATTAAATTATAGTGTGTTATTACTATTCATTAAAATATGAAAGTTATCAGAATAATATTAAAAATTTATCCAATGTAATTTTTTATATTCTTATTCCAAAGAAGAATTTTATTTTTTTAAATTGAACTTATAAACATTTAAAAAACTATATTTAAGGTGGGTGCGCCATCAAAAGGCGAACAAACTACATTTTTTGAAAAATACATATTTTACCAGAAAAATTTATTATGTTCTCATACAATGTTCTAGAAAATCTGTAAGATGAATAATAATTTTATAAAATTCAAAATTTAGTTAATACTATTCATAGCAGCTAGTTCATAATTGTATTATAACAATATATCATTGTTTAGCGAAACCTGATATTGTATACTACACATGCTATCGAGGAAGGTCGTGATAGTTTGAAATGCAATCCAAGTCAAGGTTGTGACAGTGGAATCTCCCTTTAGTGTTGCATATAACATAATCTAAACTTATTTCATTTATATATTAAACAAAATATATACTTAATTTTGCGTAGAATAATTTCTATAAAACGAACATGAAATTCTGTGTAACACGAGCTACGAATAGTGTTGCGTATACTAAAAGCGAATACAGTGTTGAGTATAGTACAATCTAATCATGGTTTAGTTTACAATAGAATACATCAAAAAAATAAAAAAAATATCTCATAAAATCTCGGGGTGTTACATTCTACCCCCCATAATATGAATTTCTACCCCAAAATTCTTTGGGGTTATAAATCATTTACTACGTTAAAATTTCATTCATAGAAACCCACATCATAAAAAGGAATAATAAAACTAAATTTTAAAATGTGAAGTATGAAACGTTACATTTACCCAATTTAACTCATCAATGGGTTTCCACATAAGAATAAATAAGTGAAAATATGGATATGGAAGATAAATCTAACCATCATGTTCTGATGAAGAGTTGTAGAGAACATGGATATGAAAAAGTCAACAATTACATATCCAAATTTTTTTATGATTTAAGGTGCTATCTTATTCATTGAATATGAGGGTACTAGGACAATGTTTTTTGGTTTTCAAGATCATTTCCCTAATGTTGAATAATTAAAATAAATACTTACTTGATTTTGGTGCAATCTCACTGTTGTTTGTTACTTGGACAATTTCCACTTCATCACTTAAAGAAATGAAGTTGAATTTTTCATCGGTGAAGTGTTAGCAGATCATGCGATAGAATGATAGGTCATTACATCAGTCTCAAAAAAACGTTAGAAAACGTTATATACATAAGTATATCTGATGATGAGATTAACCGTATATGATTCACAAATTGGACTTTTACTTCAAATATCATTCTTCTTAATAAAATAAAACTAATTTCTACTAACTAGGGACTTCCTTTAGGCCACTGGTAGGAGATAAAGGCCTGTCACACTTCTGTTCTGGGTTCAATTTCCGCAACCATGATTAACGAGACGAGTTTTCGCTCATCCTACAGGGTTTACTTTTTCTAAAAAAAATACTATTATAACATTCTAAAAAAAATTAGCCTTTAAAAAATACTATCTGATGTCCAACTTAACACGAGCCACCAATACATTCTTAAATCATTGACCGAGCTTCATCATTTTATTCCTCAAAACTACTTTCATTTAATATATCATTTTTAGTATATTCATCATCACCAAGATAAATACTACTCATACGACCAGTCTAATTCTCTTAATGTGATTTTCCCTTAGGTAAATGGTTTGCATAATTCTCATATATTAAACATTTAAAACATTTATCCATTTTATATGTCTTGGAAATACCATTATCCTTGTCCATGGTATTAACAGAACCTTTTCCTGTGCAATTACTAGCTTTGTGTCCTTATTATCCAAATCGAAGGAATCTTGTAGTTCCATTGAATCATTATCCCTAATAACTCTTACAACATTATTTAAATGAATGAAATTGAACTTTCTTTCCTCTATGATCATCAAGAAACTCCATCTTTCTCTTATTTTCTGATTCATGAAACTTACCAAAGTTGAGATTATTGATCATATTATGCGATTTCTGATTAGGTATAATAACGATGTTTGGACTTCCAAATCACATTTCATTTTGTTTCTCATGAAGAATACCATTCCATTTTCCATCATATCCTCCATTATTGTTAGTATTCCTGTTTTCAGCCATTTTATAAAACCAAAAAAAAGTTTGAGAGGCAAAAATCATGATAGGAAAATAACATAATAAAGGGGGAGTACATTAAATATATAACTTCTTAGGTTTAATTCTAATATCGTTACCATAATTCAAGGACTATAACCTATACATATACTTATCCTTAGGGACATTCCTAGACAAACCTGAGAAATATCTCTAGGGGTTTCACTAAAGTTTTCGCATCCTAGTTTCTAAAGGTAAACTAAAAATATCCTATTATACCAACTAAAGAGACCCATAACATCACATACAAAGACAATACATTACTTTTGATAAATACATAATATATAAAAAAACATAAACCCAAGAACTGTAATAGTATTGTTTCTTTAGAAAAACGGAACAACATCTTCTAGTCATGGTGAAAGACCAACAACATCCATCATAAATGTCTTCTCTATTTGTATTCTTACCTAAAAGCAATAATTAATATTTGGGAAAAGAAAACATATAAATTTTGAGATCAAATGCGCAATAAGGGTAATAATGGAGAAAAAAACCATATTCATTTGAATTTAAAAACATGTACATAATGTTTAGACATGAAAATCATGAGTAATGACATAAAACATGGCAGTACGTAAGGAATAGATCATAATGGAACATAAATCATGATAAAATTATATGGGACTAAAACATACAACTATGGAAAACCATTAATCACATGATATAATTTCCATAGTAGACAAGGCATTGCTTCCAAGACCCTCATAGTGGACAATGTCTCTTAATGAATCGAGTTCGCACCTCGTTCCAGTCCTGTATCACCGAACCAGATTAACATTCCATTTCATCCATGTCTATCTCATGAGATATAAATCATTATACAATGCATTGTGTGGATATATAGGTCCAACCAATCTCATAATGAAATCATTATTTCGTGTTCCACAAAATAAATATACATCATTTCTAATAACCCAAAGTATAATATGGGTTTCATAAACATCATCCCATCATAACATAATCCATATAAATGAAATGGATATCATTCAATCATTAGAAAAATAAAACAATGTAAATAATAGAGACAATATAATTAAAACATAAACATACTAAATAATGTTATCTTATATGAAATATAGTTTTGATAAAACAAATGAAATGAATTCTTGGGGAAAATATACTTTCTTCATCAAAATAATTTTCATTTCTCAAAATGCCATGATATTTTAAAATAAAATAATTTTTTTTGAAAGTAATCATGAATGTTTTTAGAGTAATCATCATTTAAATAAGTCTTTATAAAACCGTAAAAATCCATTCACACTGTATAAGTGAAAAAAATATTCTTCTCCTACTTTTGCTGGAAAAATCCAAAGGTACCATATATGATAAACAAAGGAAAGATTCCCTCCATACAATGTGGTAAAAGTAAAAAAAGGGTATAAATGACATTAATCATACATGGAATAATAGTAAACATTTTATGAAATAATTTTTAGAAAACATGGACATGGATGATAAACATAACCCCAGTAAACAATTAAAAATAAATAATCTCGGATAAGAACGATATTGGAATAATTATCCCATACCTTATGTCCAATTTCATTCCTACGTGTCCGAAACACTTGTATATTGGGTTTAAACAAATTATTAAATTTAAACAAAACATTAATAATATTTATGATATCATAAATGATTTACTTATGACTGTATATTACTTGTTCTTTGGTCAATTTAATGGTATAGCAGTGTTTTGGGTAAAAGCGTTTCATTTATCGTACATGTTTGGACATTTTTGTTCTTGATATTATTACTTATAACCTGATTTACATAATTACATAATTAAAAACATGATTTATATACAATATATATTAATCATATAAATATATATGATAGATCGATAAATGGAATGAAATACACCATTCTTGGAGACGGTATGTCGTACGTACGCATGAATGATGTTTTTGTTTCCTTATTAAATTGAAAAAAAGTAAGTAAACAACATAAACCTAAATCCAGTATCATTAATATGTCATATATTTCATGATTATTTAAAATATACACTTTATAATCATTCTTTAATGGTTAACATGGAGAATCAATCTCATCGCATTGTGGAGACGGAAATCCGTACGTACGCACGTGCGATGATATCGTTCCCATTATTATTGAATGGAATTATGGTGGATGATATAATATCTCATAATTAGTATCATGTTATTATAACCATATATAGATATTTTTTAAACCATTATATCCATCCCAGTAAGGTGGTGGTGGAAAAACAGATTACACCACGACGTAGAGAAAGTATTCTGTCGTACGCACGCGCGGCGATTTCATTTTCCGTAGGATGGATAGAAGGTTGAAATTGGGTTGGTTCATATTTATTATAACATATCATTATATGAGTGATATATATGTTATTACTTTATTATGAAACAACAAAATAAGAGGAATTAGAAGATGAAGTGAACTTGAAAGTATCGGTAAAGGATATTACCTCTTCTTCGACGCGCCTCTTCTAAAAATCCTCTTTGGGCACTAAAGTTAGTCTTTAAAGAATAAAAATACCTCTAGTCTGTTTCTAGGTAAGTGGAAAAGATAAATTTTCAGGGGATGGCCGAGATTGAAGGCTCAAAGTAGTGTGAGGGGGTGAGAGGGGAGACGCCCTTTTATAAGAGAGATGAGGGGCACTTTTATAAACCTCTAAAATATTAATTTATACTAAACAAAATCCCCACATAAAAACATCCAATGTGACTCAAATTATGATATTAGATAATATAGGGTTTAGTCTCATCAAAAAATTAAATTTTGACATGTTTTTATTTTATTTTAAACCTTATTGTTTTGATTTGTCCTTATTTAATCTATTTAATTTTATTTGTGGTAATAATGTTATAATTTTTATATGGTAACGAATAATTACATATATGTTTTTAATTGTAAATAATATTATACTTTATGAAATTTTAGATTATATAAATTTTAATTTTTAATTGTTAGTTTTATTTGTGATTTTTAAAAAATTTAATAATATAAAATATCAATAGTTTCAATTTTGACAAAATTCATTTATTTGAATTTAAATAAAATCCACATAGAATATATTTTCGAAAAAAAATATTAAATAGAATAATAAAAATTCATATTAATCTATAATATTCTTTGATAACATTAATTAGTTCATATAATATTTATTTTAATACTTTTAAAATCATTTATTTGACATTTCTCTTATTAAAATAAATAATACAAACTTTTTGTATAATTATTTATTATACTTATATGTTGTATAAAAATTAAAAATAAAATACTATGATAAAGATAAAGATAATATATTTTATAATAATACTTTTAGTCTAATTTATCTTAAAAACCAACTTTTAAAATTTTATCTTCATTAAAGTATGAAGTTTACAACTTTGACATCATTTAAAATGAAATAATATAAATATCCTACACTGTTTTACAAGGCTCCAAATGGTCCATATTTTGACCCTTGGATGACTAGGGTATAGATATACTCGACCAATAAGGTTTGGTCAAGGTTCTGGTCCTTTTGATGGGTATTATTATTGTAATAAAAACTATATTATTGATTTCGTTACTAAATAAATAATTTCTGCATCATTAATGTATATGCTTTTAAGGTAATTAAATATTTATTAAAAATTACAAACAAATTATCATAAAAAATAAAATCATTATGGCTTTCAAATGATTATTTATAATTGAATTTATATTCTGTATAACCTTATATTAAAAATACTTTAATTAATAATGTTTGTGTGAGACATATTTCACTTTCATTAAAATAAAATAAATTAATGGTTTTAATCACATCCATGTGGGTTCCAATGGACTCAATTTAGACCCAAATATGCCTTAAGACTAAATATAATCATCCAATTATATTATCGCATGTGTTATGGTAATTTTATAAAATTACATTTACCCTTAATTACCAGAGTTACCTTTAACTATTGTAAATAATATTTACCGTAGTTATTATTCAATGTGCCCAAAAATAAAAAGTAGTCTATTAACATAATTTGGACTTAATGATTCCTAATATGGAATCCATTTTTCCAAATTGAAATAAATGAAGTTGCAGAAATTAATATAAAATTAATCCGTTGTTAAGAAAATGAGTTTTAAAAGTTAAAACATTGCAAAAGATTTAAATGATTTTACCTATGAATTCAATGTACAATCAATGCTAATGTCATTAAATATATTAAATTTTAAAACTATATTTTATTTATACTTTCAATCCATTAAATATTATAATTTAACCATATAAATTATTATGACGACAAATATTTTTTTAATTAAAATATATCGTTTTTTACTATTCATTAACATATGAATGTTATCAGAATAATATGAAAAATTTATCAAAATTAAATTATTATATATTTATTCCAAATTAAAATTTTATTTTTTTCAAATGTAACTTATAAACATGTAAAAAAATAGATTTAAAGTGGTTGTTCCATCAAAAGGCGGTAAAACTGCATTTTTTGAAATATACTTATGTTACCTGAAAATTTTATATTGTTCTCATACCATGTTCTAGAAAATGTGAAAAATGAATAATAATGTTATAAAATTCTAAATTTAGATAATAATATTCATAACTACTTGTTAATTATAATATTATAACAATATATCATTGTTTAGCGAAACCTGGTATTGTGTACTACACACACTATCGAAGAAGGTCCCGATTGAGTGTAATGAAAGCCAAGTTAGGGCTGCGTGTATTTGAAGCTCCCATTGGTGTTTCATAGAACATAATCATAACATATTTCATTTATACATTAATAAAAATCTATACATAGTGTTGCATTGAATAATTTCAATAAAACAAACTTGAAATTGTGTGTAACACGAGCCAAGAATAGTGTTGTGTATACTGCACGTTAATACGATGCTGCATATAATACAATATAATCATGGTTTAGTGTAGAATAGAATACATAAATGAAATTAAAAATAATAAATCTCATAAAATCTTGGGGTGTTACATTATCCCTTTAATTATCATCAGTAAAATAATTTGAATTATATATGTTTTCATTTAAACATGGATGATTAAAATAAAATAAATTAAAGGTCCTAATCACATCCAAGTTGGTTCCAATGGATTAAATTTAGACCCAAATATCCCTTATGACGAAATATAATCATTCAATTATATTAAGTGAAGTGTTAGGGAAATTTTATAATATTATATTTACCATTAATTATCCGAATTACATTTAACTAGGGTAAATAAAATTTACCATAGTAACTATTCAAAGTGCCCAAAAAAATTAGCCTATTAAAATAACATTGAATTAATGATTCCAGATATGGAATCAATTTTTAGGAATTAAAATCACAAAAGTTGTAGAAATTAATTTAAAATTAATCATGTTGTTAGGAAAACGAGTTTTAAAATTTAAATCATTGCAAAACGATTCAGATAACTTTTCCTATGAATTCAATGTAAAATTAATGATAATGACCTGAATTATATTAAATGGTTAAAATATATTCTATTTATACTTTAAAACTATTAAAACTTATAATTTAACCATATAAATTCTTACGATGAAAAAAGTAATTTTTAATTAAAATATTGTGTGTTTTTACTATTCATTAAAATATTAAAGTTATCAGAATAATATGAAAATTTTATCCAATGTAAATTTTTATATTCTTATTCCAAAGAAGAATTTTATTTTTTCAAATTAAACTTATAAACATTTAAAAAACTATATTTAATGTGGGTGTGCCATTAAAAGGCGGAAAAACTACATTTTTTGAAAAATACATATTTTACCCAAAAAAATTATTTTGTTCTCATAAAATGTTCTAAAAAATATGTAGGATGAATAATAATGTTATAAAATTAAAAATTTAGTTAATAATATTAATAACGGCTAGTTCATAATTGTATTATAACAATATATTGTTGTTTAGAGAAACCTGATATTGTATACTACACATGCTATCGAGGAAGGTCGTGATAGTTTGTAATGCAAGCCAAGTCAAGGCTTTGATAGTGGAATCTCCCTTTAGTGATGCATATAACATAATCTAAACTAATTTCATTTATACATTAAACAAAATCTATACTTAATGTTGCGTAGAATAATTTCTCTAAAACGAACATGAAATTCTGTGTAACACGTGCCACGAATAGTGTTGCGTATACTACAAGTTATTACGGTGTTGAGTATAGTACAATCTAATCTTGGTGTAGTTTACAATAGAAGACATCAACAAAATAAAAATAAAATATATCTCATAAAATCTCGGGGTGTTACATTCTACCCCCCATAAAATTAATTTCTCCCCCAAAATTCTTCGGGGTTATAAATCGTTTACTACGTTAAAATTTCATTCATTGAAACCCACATCGTAAAAAGGAATACTAAAACTAAATTTTAAAAAGTGAAGTATGAAACATTACGGTTACCCAATTTAACTCATCAATGGGTTTACACATAAGAAAACATAGGTGAAAATATGGATATGGAAGAGAAATCTAACCATCATGTTTTGATGAAGAGTTTTAGAGAACATGGATATGAAAAATTAAACATTTACAGATCCATAAATTTGTTATGATCTAAGGTACCATCTTATTCATCGAATATGAGGGTACTCGGACAATGTTGTTTGGTTTTCAAGATCATTTCCCTAATGTTGAACAATTAAAAGAAATACTTACTTTATTTTGGTACAATCTCACTGTTGTTTGTTCCTTGGACAATTTCCACTTCATCACTTAATGAAATAAAGTTGAATTTGTCTTCCGTGAAGTGTTAGTAGATCATGCGATCGAATGATAGGTCATTACATTAATCTCAAACATAAGGTTAGAAAATGTTATATACATAAGTCTATCTTATGATGAGATTAACCGTATATGATTCAAAAAATGGACTTTTACTTCAAATATCATTCTTCTTAATAAAATAAAACTAATTTCTACTCACTAGGGACTTCTTGTAGGCCACTGGTAGAAGATAAAGGCCTGTCACACTTCAGTTCTGGGTTCAATTTCCATAACCTTGAATGACGAGACGAGTTTTCGCTCATCCTACAGGGTTTACTTTTTCTAAAACAATACTATTATAACATTCTAAAAAAAGTATTAGCCTTAAAAAAATACTATCTAATGTCCAACTTAATCGATTCCAACCTTTAGGCTTATAAACAATTCTTCTGTCCAATCTCATAGTATAATGAAAATGATTACTAGAAATGTCACCTACCATTCATGTGAATACCATCATTTTTACCCCATATATCATTCAATATATCTTGTTGGTCATAGTCCAAACATGTGGATACCTTAATCATGTATTATCTTGAAACATAAAATACCATCGAACCATAGTGAAAACATGAATGCTGTCAAAAGTTAACTCTTTCCACATACCAAAGACCCAAAAATTCTATATACTCAAACCAGGATATCACTTTGTCCTTATATCAGTCAAGAGTTCATTAATACTATAAAAAAATTCATTATCTTCATATCCCTTCTTTATGTGCATATTAGGTGCTTTCCAAAAATATCTGAATAACCTTTCATTGTTACCAGTACCATTCAATATATACTTTCAAATTCATTAAGAAAAACAAAATTGTAATAGTACTTATATGTTTGTTTATTCCACAGTATCATTAAATTTACTAGAAAACATAAATATTGATAAAAATAAAATCATTCCAATACATTCTTAAACCATTGACCGAGCTTCATCATTTTATTCCTCAAAACTACTTTCATTTAATATATCATTTTTAGTCTATTCATCATCACCAATATAAATACTACTCATACGACCCGACTGATTCTCTTCATGTGATTTTCCCTTAGGTAAATGGTTTGCATAATTCTCATATATTAAACATTTAAAACATTTATCCATTTTTTATGTCTTGGAAATACCACTATCCTTGTCCATGGTATTAACAGAACCTTTTCCAGTGCAATTACTAGATTTGTGTCCTTATTTTCCACATCGAAGGAATCTTCTAGTTCCATTGAATCATTATCCCTAATGACTCTTACAACATTATTTAAATGACTGAAATTGAACTTTATTTGCTCTATGATCATCAAGAAACTCCAACATTCTCTTATTAGCTGATTCGTGAAACATACCAAAGTTGAGATTATTGATCATATTATGCAATTTATGATTAGATATAATAACGATGTTTGGACTTCCAAATCACATTTCATTTGGTTTCTCATGAAGAATATCATTAAATTTTCCATCATATCCTCCTTTATCATTAATATTCATTCTTCCAGCCATTATCTAAAACCAAAAAAAATATTTTGAGAGGAAAAAATCATGATAGGAAAATAACATAATAAAGGGGGATTACCTTCAATATATAACATCTTAGGTTTAATTCTAATATCATTACCATAATTCTAGGACTATAACCTATACATATAATTATCCTTAGGGACATCCCTAGACATACCTGAGAAATATCTCTAGGGGTTTCACTAAAGTTTTCGCATCCTAGTTTCCAAAGGTTAACTAAAACTATCCTATGATACCAACTATAGAGACCAATAACTTCACGTAAATAGACAATACATTACTTTTTATAAATACATAATATATATAAAAACATAAACCCAAGAACCGTAATAGTATTGTGTCTTTAGAAACTCGGAACAACATCTTCTAGAAATGGTGAAAGACCATCAACATCCACCATAAATGTCTTCCCTATTTGTATTCTTACCTAAAACCAAAAATTAAATAATTGGGAAATGAAAACATATAAAGGTTGAGATCAAATGCGCAATAAGGGTAATAATGGAGAAAAAAACAAACCATATTCATTTGAATTTAAAAACATGAACATAATGTTTATACATCAAAATCATGAGTAATGACATAAAACATGGCAATATGTAAGGAATAGATCATAATGGAACATAAATCATGATAAACTTATATGGTAATAAAATATATAATTGTGGAAAACCATTAATCACATGATATGATTTCCATAGTAGCCAAGACATTGCTTCCAAGACCCTCATAGTGGACAATGTCCCTTAATGAATCGAGTTCGCACCTCGTTCCAATCCTGTATCACTGAACTAGATTAACTTCTCATTTCATCCATGTCTATCTCATGAGATATAAATCATTACCCAATGCATTGGATGGATATATAGGTCCCACCCATCTCATAATGATATCATTATTTCGTGTGCCACAAAGGAAACATACATCATTTATAATAACCCAAAGAATAATATGGGTTTCATAAACATCATCCCATCATAACATAATCCATATAAATGAAATGGATATCATCTAATCATATGGAAAATAAAAAAATGTAAATAATATAGCCATATAATTAAAACATAAACATACTAAATAATGTCATCTTATATGAAATATAGTTTTGATAAAACTAATGAAATGAATTCTCGATGAAAATATCATTTCTTCTTCAAAATAATTTTCATTTCTCAAAATGCGATGATTTTTTAAAATTAAATAATTTTTTTGAAAATAATCATGAATGTTTTTAGATTAAGAATCATTTAAATAAGTCTTTATGAAACCGTAAAAATCCATTCAAACTGTATAAGTGAAAAAAATATTCTTCTCCTACTTTTGCTGGAAAAATCCAAAGGTACCATATAAGATAAACAAAGGAAAGATTCCCTCCATACAATGTGGTAAAAGTCAAAAAAGGGTAAAAATTACATTAAACATACATAGAATAATATTAAAAATTTTATGAAAACATTTTTAGAAAACATGTACATGGATGATAAACAAAACCCCAGTATACAATTACAAATAAATAATCTCGGATAAGAATGATATTGGAATAATTATCCCTTACCTTATGTCCAATTTCATTCCTACATGTCTGAAACACTTTTATATTGGGTTTAAAAAAAATTATTAAATTTAAGAAAAACATTAATAAGATTTATGATATAATAAATTTATTACTTATGACTGTATATTACATATTCTTTTGTCAATTTAATGTTAAAGCAGTGTTTTGGGTAAAATTATTTCATTTATCGTACATGTTTGGACATTATTGTTCTTGATATTATTAATTATAACCTGATTTACATAATTCCATAATATAAAACATTATTTATATACAATATATATTAATCATATAAATATATATGATAGATCGATAAATGGAATGAAATACACCATTCATGGAGACGGTATGTCGTACGTACGCATGAACGATGTTTTTGGTTCCTTATTAAATTGAATAAAAGTAAGTAAATAACATAAACCTAAATCCAGTATCATTAATATGTCATATATTTCAGGATTATTTAAAATATATACTTTATAATCATTCTTTAATGGTTATCTTGGAGAATCAATCTCATCGCATTGTGGAGACGGAAATCCGTACGTACGCACGTGCGATGATATCGTTCCCATTATTATTGAATGCAATTATAGTGGATGATATAATAAATCATAATTAGTATCATGTTATAATAACCATATATAGATATTTTTTAAACCATTATATCCATCCAAGTAACGTGGTGGTGGAAAAACAGATTACACCACGGCATGGAGACAGTATTCTGTTCGTACGCACGAGCGGCGATTTCGTTTTCTGTAGGATGGATAGAAGGTTGAAATAGGGTTGGTTCATATTTATTATAACATATCAGTATATGATTTATATATATGTTATTAATTTATTATGAAACAACAAAATAATAGGAAGTAGAAGATGAAATGAACTTGAATGTATCGGTAAAGGATATTACCTCTTCTTCGACGCACCTCTTCTAAACATCCTCTTTGGGAACTAAAGATGGTATTTGAAGAAGAAAAATACCTCTAGTATGTTTCTAGGTTAGTGGAAAATAGAAATTTTCAGGGGCTGGCCGAGATTGAAGGCTCAAAGTAGTGTGAGGGGGTGAGAGATGAGACACCCTTTTATAAGAGAGATGAGGGGAACTTTTATAAACCTCTAAAATATTAATTTATAATAAACAAAAACCCCACATAAAAACATCCAATGTTACTCAAATTCTGATATTAAATAATATAGCGTTTTAGTCTCATCAATAAATTAAATTTTGACATGTTTTGATTTTATTTTAAACCTTATTGTTTTGATTTGTCCTTATTTAATCTATTTAATTTTATTTGTGGTAATAATGTTATAAATTTTATATGGTAACAAATACATACATATATGTTTTTAATTGTAAATAATTTTATACTTTATGAAATTTTAGATTATATAAATTTTAATTTGTAATTGTTAATTTTATTTGTGATTTTTAAAAAATTTAATAATATAAAATATCAATAGTTTCAATTTTGACACAATTCATTTATTTAAATTTAAATAAATTCAAATAGAATATATTTTCGAAAAAAACTATTAAATAGAATAATAAAAATTCTTATTAATCTATAATATTCTTTGATTACATTAATTAGCTCGTATAATATTTATTTTAATACTTTTAATATCATTTATTTGACATTTCTCTTATTAAAATAATTAATACAACCTTTTTGTATAATTATTTATTATACTTATATGTTGTATAAAAATTAAAAATAAAATACTATGATAAAAACTATATTATTGATTTCTTTACTAAATAAAGAATTTTTTCATCATTAAGGTATATGATTTTAAGGTAATTTT
This sequence comes from Viscum album, assembly GCA_963277665.1. Lineage (NCBI taxonomy): Eukaryota > Viridiplantae > Streptophyta > Magnoliopsida > Santalales > Viscaceae > Viscum > Viscum album. The sequence continues at coordinate 35,594,144 of OY728159.1, forward strand.
ATATCTCTTAAAAATTAAAAACAAATTATCATAAAAAATAAAAGCATTATAGCTTTCAAATGATTATTTATAATTGAATTTATATTCTATATAACCTTATATTAATATACTTTAATTAATAATGTTTGTGTGAGACATATTTCACTTTCATTAAAATAAAATAAATTAATGGTTTTAATCACATCCAAGTGGATTACAATGGACTCAATTTAGACCCAAATATGCCTTAAGAAGAAATATAATCATCCAATAATATTATCTCAAGTTTTATGGTAATTTTATAAAATTATATTTACCCTTTATTACCCGATTTACCTTTAACTATTGTAAATAATATTTACCGTAGTTACTATTCAATGTGCCCAAAAATAAAAAGTAGTCTATTAACATAATTTGGACCTAATGATTCCTAATATGGAATCCATTTTTTCAAATTGAAATAAATGATGTTGTAGAAATTAATATAAAATTAATCCGTTTTTAGTAAAACGAGTTTTAAAAGTTATAACATTGCAAAAGATTTAAATGATCGTACCTATGAATTCAATGTACAATCAATGATAATGTCATAAAATATATTAAATTGTAAAACTATATTTTATTTATACATTCAAACCATTAAATATTATAATTTAACCATATAAATTATTATGACGACAAACATTTTTTAAAATAAAATATATCAGGTTTTTACTATTCATTAACATATGAATGTTATCAGAATAATATGAAAAATTTATCAAAATTAAATTATTATATCTTGATTCCAAAGAAGAATTTTATTTTGTAAAATGTAACATATAAACATGTAAAAATATAGATTTAAAGTGGGTGTTCCATCAAAAGGCGGTAAAACTGCATTTTTTTAAATATACTTATGTTACCTGAACATTTTATATTGTTCACATACCATGTTCTAGAAAATGTGTAAATTAAATAAGATTGTTATAAAATTATATATGTGGATAATAATATTCATAACTACTTGTTCATAATAATATTATAACAATATATCATTGTTTATTGAAACCCGGTATTGTGTACTACACACACTATCGAGGAAGGTCACGATTGAGTGTAATGCAAGCCATGTTAGGGCTACATGTAGTGGAAGATCCCATTAGTGTTTCAAATAATATAATCATAACATATTTCGTTTATACATTAATAAAAATATATACATAATGTTGCGTCGAATAATTTCAACAAAACAAACTTGAAATTGTGTGTAACACGAGCCAAGAATAGTGTTGTGTATATTGCACGGTAATACGATGCTGCATATATTACAAGATAATAATGGTTTAGTGTATAATAGAATACATCAAAGAAATTAAAAATAATAAATCTCATAAAATCTTTGGGTGTTACATTATCCCATTAATTAACATGGGTAAAATAATTTGAGTTATATATGTTTTTATTTAAACATGGATGATTATTTTCAATGTTGGGTACGTATTGTTTATTCATTCTTCATTTTGTATAATTTATTGGACTTAAACACATTATGTGTAGGGGTGAAATTATATATCCTCCCAATGCATCGAAATATCCCATGAGAAAAAATTCTTTTGTTTATTTGGTGAATGCATACCAAATTCAACATGGTTTCTTGACCATAGCCTCCATGATAAGTAATGTTCCTTGGAAAGAGGCCCTAACAGTTACTTTTTATGTCAAAACTTATGTATCACATCATTATATGTTTAGTCTTATAGATACCGATTTTTTCATTTATTCTCATGGATATAATATGATTTCAGTTTGAAGATGAATATTTCTTCGTGTTGTTTACTTATTCCATCTGTAATGTTAATTCCATGTTTATTTCATAAATTATTCAATTATATATTTCACATACTAATTATTTTAGCTCACTCTATTATTATGACTTCATTATCTCTATTATGATGAAAATTAGTACACATGACATGTTTATAAAGATAAAACATATGTAATTATTTATTGTAAATGTTGAATACTCGTTATGGATTAAGAAGATTAATTTAAAATGGGTAAATTTTACATTTGATACTAAGAACCCAGGATTTATTAGTTTATAATTTGTCCTAATTATATAAATATCGAAACCTAAATCCATACATTAGGAACAATATAATCAATAATTGTTATTTATTTTGAAATTATCTATGATTATATATTAGATATTATAGCTTCGATAAAAAAAGTTTCTAAAGTATGATTCACTAATCACCAAATCCGGGAGCTTGGGTCTAGGGTGTCACATGTGTTTTAATAGTTATGGGAATGATGGGAAAATGGTTTGGTGTACTACTAATCTTAGATATTCATGTGATATAGTTTTGGGGTAATTCCAACCATCTACATTTTGGATATATTTTTTGGTGTACTTCCAAATATAAATATTTTAGTTATGGGAATTGAGTGTAATTCCAACCATGCATTACATAGTTCCTAATTTTAAAGTTTTCTAAATTGGCATTCTTCATCGTTGTAAAATGATATTAGGGAATAACATCATGTCAACCCTTGGTGTTTTTATGTGAGAATTATAGACTCAAAACATGCACTAACTGATGTAGGTATGTTGATCCAAGGGTTAAATAAGTAATAAATGGGTATGAAGTGTATTTATTAGTGACATAATTTTGCCATTATTTTTATATCACATCAATTATAACTATATATAAACATTATTTGGTTAATTTCATTGTTAGTGGTGGAAAATGATTCATACACACAACATGCATGGTTATCATGGCTCATGTGACAGTTTCATGTTTTTTGACATATTTAATGGACCTATATTGTATGTTTATTAATGAGATGTTGATTTTGAGTTGTGATATGGTGCAAGATATATGATTTAGAACCAATATTATTGATGTATCCCTTTTTCACTTTTTGACCATGTGGTATATGATCAATCCATGAGTGATGTTATTTATAAATGTATGTGACATTATAGTTTATATTTTGATATAACATGTCCATTATGATTTATATATGGTTATCATATATTTACAATCTGCATATTTTCTCTTTATTATTTTAATGAAAATCTGATACTATTTAATTATATTTTATAATTATCACCTATACAACAGAGGGTATAGTATCTCCCTGATATAGATAGGTAACCATTGGTATTAGGGGAGATTAACTGGAGGTATGTAAAACTCTACTTCAATCAAATAATAGGTGAATTAGGCTGAGAAAAAGGAATAAAACATAGATTATTTAGTAATTTATCTCATATACCAATAATTTATGCATTAATAATTTATAATATTAATTATCACTCTTTATTTTAATCTATCATTAATAACCATCGGAAATTATATTTATAATATTCATTAACATTAATTTAGTTTAAGAAAAACATTCCTATTAAAACTGTATGGAATCGCTCTATCCAATTCTAGATAATTTAATTAAAATAACTGACTTAACATTTGTACAGAAGCTCTGATAATAGTTGAAGCAAACCAAGAACAATGAATGATTTTGGAACATACATTTTTTATGAAAAATATTTGTTTTCTGTTTTAAATAGATATCAGGTATACCATCAATCATACTCTTTAATGGATATAATGTAATAAAATATAATTATTAATAAAATAAATGACACGAAAACTCAATGTTTAGTGTGTTCACAATATTCCATAAATCATTCTAGATCATTATATATCAAAGGCTCTATGATTATATCTCGATTTATCATCCCAACTACATTGTATTTATCTAGTGAATCAAAATATGATCATTGTGTTGTATTATTAATGTTATATGGTTATTTAATTCATTAATTTTTATTAACAATTTTATTTATTTATTTATCTAACAAATTTACTTTCCCAACATAGGTGGTTTTTAATTTTTAAATTTCAAGGAGTTATTTTATATCACCTTTATTGATATTTAGAAAAATAAAAAATTAGACAGTTATTGAATAGAATAGAGTATTCAAATAAATAAAAATTAAATTTGGGGAGATGTAATTTTTTTCCGATCCTTATAATGAACTACTAGATCTATCCACTAGAGAGGCAGCACTCAAGCTAAATAGCTGGAAACTAGGTAGTATAGAGCATATCCTAGTGTGGGATGGAATAGGGCGTGAGGCAGAGCCATGGTGTGGAAAAGAACCATCTCAATAGTGATCCTAATTCAAGGTGGTACCACTGAAAGACACAGAATATACTTGGCATTCCATGTATGATATAAATGTTGTCAGGAAAGAGAATATTATTTTGGGCATCAAAAATTTATTTATTTTCATATTTTAAAAAACTATCATAGAATGGAGAAACAACATCACGTGGGGATATTTATTTTTTGGTATTTTACCATTTATACAATAGTTTCACCCCAATATCACTTCATTAAGACCATGAACAAATGTTAATGTATGGATTAGAGTTCGATTCTTCATCTATGAATATTGGGAGAACCCAATAGTTAAAGCGACACAACCAAAGACTTAAACATATAAAACTATCAGGCCATGCCAACAGATTTTGTGTCATGTGAATTTAATAATGGATCTAAAGGATGTTATTGGTTTCATAAGAGACATTCTGATTGATTATAACGATGATTTTCATGGAATATTGTTTTTTAAGATTACACTTTTTTAACTTCTTTTAACCACACAGTCAACTAATTGAGGATATGTTGGAGCATTTTGAGAATACCTCGGATGGATGGGATTTCATCAAGCCTAATTATATGACTTTTATAGTGAAAACCCATGATATTTAAATAATAAATCATTTTAATGTCATGTTAATATTCATTATTAAATATTATATAATCAGCTTCACCATTATGATTTTATTTAATTTTTCAATCAAAAAATAATAATTTTATTCTAGATAAATTATTTTCTTGAATTATATGGTTTTATTTTGATGTTTATTTTTTTAAATTTTTAGTTTTAATTTTATAAAATTGAGTCCAATTTTTATTATAATATCATAATTAAATTTGATTGATTTTCTTGGATCTTTCTAAATTGAATGATTTTTTGGTGAATAGTGGAAAATCTTATATTTGCAAATATCATACCTTTTATGAAATCATTATTATATAAGCATGGAATAAAATTATATAAAACAATTATCTTGAATAAATATGTTTTTAAGTAGTAAATATATATATTATTTGATTTTATTTTTGGATTTTAGAATCATATTTTTTTCTTTTTGAAACCTTAGTAATATTATATTCAATAATTAACTATTTTTGTGAATTTGATTTTAATTGAATGGTTGTATAGTGTCAATAAGTTTTATCTTAATAAAAGTGATTAATAACATCCCTAGTTTTAATTATAAATATTTTTTATATTCATCATTATTTTTTTTGTGTAAAATTATTCATATGCTTAAAGGGGAATATTTCTAAAAATAGTTTTCTGTTGTTTTTTTGATATTATATTAAAATTATTTTTTACCACATATAGAAAATAAATCTGGGAAATTGGTGAATCTTATTTTTAATTATAATGAATTAATTTTTTTAATTGGTTCTATTTCATTTTTAGCCATAATTATTATATTCAAAGGTAAAAGTTAATCCCCATAATGAAGGTAAAAATGATTAACAAGGGGGGTTAATATAAGTGATAAAGAATAACATATTTCTAAAACTTATGTAAATATTATTTGATGAATGTATTTAGACCTTAAATTATCATATATTTTAAATAAGACTAAATTTGATCCACTTTACATTAATAAAATATTTATTACAATTAAATATTATTAAAATGTACAGGGGTGTCACTCCTCTAACTTATAAAAGGGCATTATTGTCCTTATATATACACACAATTACACCACTCTATATTGACCAATATAAACCCAAATACATACCAAAATATCATATAGTATTCTTTGAGGTATTATGTTCACCAAAAGAATAATACTATATAGATTAAGGTGTAATCTAAAGGAACATATCCAAGGAGGTGGTATATGTTTTAACAAAATTCCATTAAATTTAGTAATTATTATACCTCAATAAAATATATTCTATCCAAAAAATTAATCATATTAGTATATTTAATATACTTAAATATTACAATATTGATGTAAAACTTCTTTCTACATCCTTTTATTCCTATGGGAAAAGAAAATGTTGCTCATACATACGTATGGACTACCACCTTCACATAGAGATGACTTTTTTTCATAACTGCCTCATATGGATGGTTATAAAGATTCATTTAATGGAAATATAATATTTTTATGTTATATGTATTATTATTTAATGGTAAAACATTATATACCTTTTTACCCTTCCATCAGTTGGAAAATGGAAATGTTTCTTGTGCGTATATGTAGACTACTACCAGGACAAAGAGATGTAATTAATTTTTCATTTATGATACACAAGGTTGGTAAAATGAACATATTAAATAATTAAATATTATATCTATAATATTTTTATGTTTTTTCAGAGGTTACAGTTTATTTTTATTTCATTTTAAATCCATTTGAGTAATTTAAACATCGCTTATGTGTACCTACATAGTAAAGCCTCCATGAAATACATAAATTATTTTTGAAAATTTCATTACATGGATGGTTATTAATGAATATTTAGTTTATAATGTTTATAATTATAAAATTTTTATCATTATAAATATGATGAAAAGATATGAACTTTTACCAAGGTCAACTCACTAAATCTGTTATGGATAGATTAACCCAAATACATCTGATGTAAACATTACTAATTCAACAGGTAAACTAAATATGATAAACAATTGAATAAAATGAATAATGATATAATAATGATCATTAAAAATGTTATTAGGAATTTAAATAATTAATAAATCTTTATAAATCAAGAAATTAAAAATGTGTGTGTGGTGAGTGGAGACTTAGTGTAAAATTATTTTTCTTTAAAACCATATTTTAAATGTTTTAAACTCTTTCACTTCTATATCCCTGTTATTTTAAATGTTTCAAAAATGTTATTATTTTTAGATAAATTGTTGTTTATGGTAATTTAAAAATAAATTTAATTTCATTATAAAATTTTTATAAATAAACTATATAAATTTTTCAAATGGGTTATTTTAATTTTCATTAAAATGGAAAAATAATTTAACATTTACAGGAAAGCATTTTTTATACCGCCATAGTCATTTTATGTTTTGTATAATGAATTAAATTTATATATATTTTTTCAATGAATAAATTATTCCTATTTTTCTATGAATTGTTTTTAGAGGTTCTCAAGATAAATTTATATTTCTCTTCTTTTATATGAGATCAGAAAAAATGATTGTACATATAGACTTAAATGAAAAATATTATGAGTTCTATGACGTAAATGAGAGATGTTTTTAATTTTATTCAGCTTATATTAATTTTAAATTATTTATGATGATGGGTGGGTACGAAATATCCCCAAAATTCCTTGATTAAAGGCTCTCTCTCCATGAACACACATAATGTCACTAACACAGAAAGTTATTAGTTTCTAAGGGTGATTCTAAAAGTGATTATAAAAGTGATGTGAAGATTATTTTATAAGGTACCAAAATGAATTTATATGATTTTAAATTTTTTATTGTGTATATAATTTTATTTTATAAGGTATGAAAATTAGCTTTTGATTTAAAATAATATAGCCTTTTAAGATAAAAGTTTTCATCTTAGTGAAAATTTTTCAAGAAAGTATCATAATTTTTTCCATTATTATTTATTGTGATATATGTTATGAAAAAATTAAGAAAATTATTTTTTCCATGTTTATTTAAATTATTATTTGAGTTCAAATTTTATTTGGTTAAAAAACATTCTTATGGGTTTTTATGATTTTCTAATCGAAAAATATATTTATTTTCTTATTTCATATATTACTATGACATGTTTTTCTCATCCAATATTTTCAAAAGGAAAATTAAAAGGTTCTATGAAAGTGTAGAGATTTTACAATGCTTAATGGTTACACCTCTTGAATGAATAATGTGTCATTAATGAAATAAGAGTGCAAACATACGAACAATTTTTTTTTTAAAATGAACTCAATGTTGAAATATACACGTTAATTTGACATAATTCTTCAAATTCCTAAAAATTATAAAATTAATTGATCATGGAAGAGTAAAAAATTGAAAATATTGTTAAAAAAATGTAATTATATGTTTATTGTGTTAAGAGGTTTTATAATTGGTATCCATGAAATGGTTTTGATAACATTACATAATAGAATGATATTAAAAGAATATTTTAAGAGAGTTTAATTTATAGTTATGTTATGATGATATATATTTTTATTGTTTTAATATTTATTCATATAATCCATATCTATTTAGAATGGGTTTCTCTAGAGTAAATTGGGAAAATGGAGTATGAGAACAAATTCTTTATCTATGTTAAAATAATTATTTCATGGTATTAATGGTGTTATCTATTAATGAGTGTGAGCAAATTCTTTATATAGGAACATGCGTATAGTATATAATTTCAGGAAATCCCACCCTACATCTTTTGGTATATATTTAATCCCAATGGATTATGAAGGGTTGAAAATTTAATTGAAGAATATATTTATAGCATTTTGTTTTTAAAATAATAAAATGCAAGATCTTACTATTTATCATTATAATGGAAAAGTCGACTAGTGGTGTTCATTGGTTAAGAATAATAAAGAAAATGATGGGGTTTATTCCATTGACTGGACAATAATTAAGGATATTTTCATTATGGTATTTTTTCCAAAATTTAGTCATCTCAAAATTCAATGAAAAATATTGTAATTGAAGAAAATGAAGAAGAATCTGTTTATTCCTATGAAGAGAATTTTTCTATATTGGTTGAATTTTCATCAAAACGTTTTTCAGGACTATAGTAGTAATATTGAGAGATTTTATTCAGGATTGAAACCATATTTGAAATGTTCATTTCCTATTTATGAGTTTGAATGATAAGAGGAAATTTTCAGATTTACAGAGAAGGAAATATAGTGTTTTTATATTTTATGTCAATTTATATTTCAAGTGGTGTATATGGAAAATAGAAGGGATAAATCCTTAATGTAAATATATTGGTAAGAATACTAAACATAATTCCAACAATAAAGGTGCTAAAAATTATTTTGGGGAATTAATTTTGGAATTCTTGGATATATCAATTGTTAAAACCAACATGTATAGGATGTAAAATCATTTGTAAAGACTATACAAATAGTTCTCAAAACTATTGGATAATTTTCTAACAATATGGTCTTATACTTATGGTTTTCAACGAATTGTTGGTATAGGTGTAATTGAATGTTATTTTACCAATAGTTCCATAAAATCTATAGGTAAAGACCCCCTAATTTTGTAGCCCTCATCACCTCCACCCATCTAAAAAATCACAAAAACAACCATAAATCACACCATCACCCCTCCTTGGTCAATTACCTATAAATAAACATCACCATTTAATAAAAAAATTATTATTACAAAAGAAATCAATTTATGCGTTTGATTACTAATGAAACACATTCAAAACATCACATCTATTCATTTATAGCTTATCATGAACCATTAAATGTTAAAAATATTTTTCAAAAATTGAAAGGATCAACATGTCTATCATCTCCATCACCATCACCATCATCACTATCGTTCTCCCCATCATCCTCATTAACTTCATTGTCATCATCCTTATTATCATATTTTCTGTCATCCTCACTGTATCCAGGAACGTCATCACCCTGATACCCATAAGGATCATTTCTTGATGAAATATATAACATATTTTTTTGATATATATTCATCAAAGACCACGATGGTATCTTGTGGAAGTGAAGGACATAAGACTACCGTAAATTTCATGAATTCATCTTTGGCCTTTTGATTCCATTCTTTATCTAGTGTGATAATTTTATTTTCCTCTTATACCTCATTTTGAGCCTGTGATGGCTGTGAATTATATTTTTTTTACTCAGTGATATCAAAAATGGATCTATAACAAGGCCAATATCTAGTTGGTATAACACTATTCTCGGGTCGTCTGTGTACTCTTCCATGGTTCTAATCTCCCAAAAATTGTATAAATTATATGTTGTCCCAAATTTGTCTTCGTCCTGCTCATAAAGGTACTTCAATATACACCGTTACAAATATAAATAGTCTATTTAGTAACAAAAAATATATTAATATTTGAAATCAACAATATGAAACATAAAATATACTACTATGTAAATTTGTTCTTTGTCCTTCCGTATTACTTATTTTTCCTTGAGTTAAACAATTTTTCTCAAGTCACATGGCCGTAAATATTCAAAACCACCCTCTATAATGGAATTTAATTTATAAAAACATAATTGAAATTTATTTATTAATATTTATTTTCATAACTAAATTAAAATGGTTACACTCAACAATGAAATATTTGTTTCTATAATGAATGATTAGTTTCTGATAGTATGACATGAGTTTGTTATTAAAAGAAAATATTGATAATAAATTCTGAAAATTGATAATATAATTAAATAATGATTTGAAAAATTAACATAAAATGGAAATTAAGGATTCTTATTTGTAAATATTATTTCACTAAATATAATGGATATGTAATTAAAAAATAATGGATATAAAATTTCTTAATTGAAAAAAAGCAAGATTAAATACATGTATAATTTGGTAAAGTGGAATGGTGAACTGTTATCAAGATGTGTTCTTATCTGGTTTTATATGTTTCTATGTTTTAATTTTAAAGGGGTTAAAATAGATAAATCAAAGAAAATGTTTTATTAAATGATATTGATGATAGTATATAGTCGATATTTGTGTTTGTTTTTATAAAAAATATAAATGAACAAATTTGATTTATTGTTTATTTGGTTAAATAATGTTAATTTTTAGTTTCAATTAGTGTATGCATGGTCATATTCATTTTGATCGTTGTTTACCTAATTCAGTTTTATGTGGTGTGATTTTATTTATTTCATTTTAATTAAATTTAGATATGTATGGTTCAATTATGTTTACTTTTTTTTTTAATTTTTTTTGGTTTGAACCATGTAAAATTGTTTCAACATATTTTATCTTGGTTGATTACATTTTCAGTAACTTTGGATTGTACATTGTATGCTTTTTTCTCTTTATATACTTCCTTTTTATTTTAATTTATTTTTTTATATTTAAATGTAATCAAAGTCAATTACATTGGATATGTTATAGTTCAAGATTGTGAGAAAACCATGATTTTTTGATACATTGTTGTGGGAAGATACAATGAACCAATGTCCAATGTAAATTTAACTATGCCTATAAATATACATCAAATATTCGTTACAAATGTTCATGCATCCATACATGTCAATTTGGATGGTGAGAAAGAAAAAAATTCATCCCAATTACTTAAACACATAGTAAATTGGTGTGCATTAAATGTTTTTAGTTTGAATATACACATAATGTATCTTCCAGGTTATGTTAAGAGTTATGTGACATCTGATATTAGAAAGCTTCATTGGCATGTTTCATATTGTGTGGATATTGTAAGTCATAATCACTCTTAATGTTTTTTAGAAGAAAAATATATTATTATGTGTTAGAATATGGTCAACATATCAAATTGATATTTTTAATTATAGAAAATATACATTGCATCATTGGTCACATCATTTATAGGAAATAATTATATTTTATGTTTCCCCTAATTAATTTTTGAGATTTTCTGTAGTTTTGAAACATTAGGAAAAATAATTTCAAAATTTTATATCCATACCTGTATCAAAATTTTGACTATTATAATGGAATATTTTCATTATTCTGCTCAATCCTATGAACAGTGAGGATTTAAATGATATTCTGGTACTATTTTTTTTCATTTTTCATAGTTTATCATGACATATATATATTATATACAATGGAGTGATCATTTTAATTATACTATTTCATTCAACTTGGAACAAAAAAAGTGACACAAATCATTTATATGGCATACATTATTAATTCATATTATATTCCTAATTTATTAATCATTCATGGTTTTTGTGTAGAATACATATTGGTTTGTCGTTAACACAATGGTATCATTTTATGTGCATAGACCATCACATTTATAGGTCATGTTTTTTAGAGGTAATTTTAATTTTTAATTTTTATATGGGTTTTTTTCAATACAAGGACTTGTATTAGAATATTGAGAGATTAAACATATATTGTATGTGATTTTGTATGTGTTTATAGGATAGTAGAGTGTTTCGTGGGATTATTTATACTTTATAGAAATATTGGTTGGATTGGGAATTAAATTTCATACTAAGTTCACCACTATATGGTTGGTTATTCAATAGTATACCCCATGGTCGAAGGTCAAATTACCCTCATTGAGGGAATGAAAAATTGGATGGGAATGATACCTGAGGTATGTTTATGTCAAATATGGAAATATAGAAACACCGAGGTTGGTTGTTTTGATCAGTGTAGCAACTAATGGGATATTTAACTTTTGAAATATTTCTAGATGGATGTAGAGCTCTACAAGATATATTAATGTTATTTTATGATATATTGATGATAATGAATATACATAAAGTCATATAGAGATAATATTGGGGTCATTATGTTTAAAAAAGGAGGTCAAGGATGGTGATTGTGATAATCCTTCAATCAAATGTGTATCAAGGTGTCAATCTTAGGTTTGATTCTACTACTTCTAGAGTTAGATCACATTTTTTTACACTCTCTCATGACTACCAATATGGGGAGAGTTTTTTTGTGAAAACATATATTAAATGGTGATTTTATCTAGTGAATTACTTTTCTTTGGTTAATTGATGTTCATATTTTATATTCATTTTGTTTTTCAAATATCATCCTTACCAATTAAGAATGATCATTAACTTTTGAGTGATGGAGTTATATATTAATTAATTCCTATTACATTCACTTATTAATCATCATTATGTGGGTTATGTTCTATGATTAAATTTGTTTTTGGGTAACCTATTTTAATGATTATTTAAATTATTTCATTATATGATAAGAATTGTTTTCATGAAAGAGAGTGATCACTATGACCAAGGATTTACGTAGACCCGGTTATTATGAAAAAATAACTCATTAAATAACCGTTTTATTTTATTAATCCATTATATTAGATATATTATTCATGGTATATCACTCATTTAATGTTGTTTTGATGTTAATTCCCCATATTTTCACTAAACCTAATAATTATACGTCGATGCTAAAATTACTTTACGTGGCTTTAATATCAATCTACCACGTGCTGAATTATTTATTTATGTAGTTATTAAGAGTATTATAACATTATAATCCTTATTAACAAATAGGAATTAAATATTCCATTTGGGATATCATTGTTTTTTGAACAATTACTGAGGATAGTTCATTAATTATCATGGGATATTTGGATTTTTATATTCTTTTTTCAATTATCAATTATCTTTATTGTGTTTTGTTTTTAAATGTAATGTGTTTTTAGTACAAGTGTTGATATATATATACTAAATATGAGAAAAGATGACAGAAGTATAATATTCATATCCCATGTAAAAAAATATTATTTATGAAGAAGACAAAGTTACAATTAATAAATAGATTATGGAAGTTATACCAATGAGTTAGACAAGTGGTGTAAGGGGGAGATTCGAGGCAATAATCATTAATTGAGTATGGTAAAACTAATTGAATAAGGGTATTACAAAACATTCATGTGCCTATGGTTACATAAAAAAAATTCAAAATAAATTCTATGATCATCTCAAAGATCCCAAATTTTATTCAGTTCACTAGATTACTACATGATGATGCCAACAAACACCTATGATGTTTCCTTCAACTCTATGAGGACTTAAAATTCAATAATATTCCCAATGATATGGTAAAGTTATTTTCATTATGATTTTTACTAAAATATAATTCTAAATAGTGAGGGTGGGGGGTTCGATAGCTTAATATTATGCATTTAATTTTAATATAAAATTCATTGATCATATTTAATAATTAATTATATTTTATGAAATATTATTGATTCCCATGATAAAAAATTATTAATCCTAAAAACATTTATATATGATAAGAAAACAATATCTTGGGTGTGAAATTTTGAAAGATAAAGAAATTTTGAAAGAGTAGAAAAACAATTCTAAATTTTAATAAAATAAACCAGCCAATCTGAAACCACATGAGGAAAAATTGTCACTTGGGGACAATGAGATTATTAACATGAAATTAAAGAGTAAATTCTTTTTAAATTATATCCATGGAGATTGAATTAACAAATTTAGGACAATTGTATTTTTTATTTCTCACTTTTTAGTTTTAATATTTTTTTATTACACTTCATTTTCCCAGGCTATGTCTTTCTAGTAAAATAGATGATGCATGAGTACACAACTTAAGGTATGGTGAAAGAAGTAATTTCCTACAAAACCATCTTATAGAAAGGAATAATTAAGAAATATAACCATGTAATCGTTTATTTAATAGATTGAATATAAAATGTAGAAAAACAAGTGGTGCATGGGGAAGAGTTAAGAAATAACTTTGATGGAATGCAATCAATCTTCAAATATATAGTCCAACTAAATATTCTGCTGCCACTATTTTTTTGAAACATTTTAAAATAAAGAAATAATTCATTAAAAAGATCCAATATTGGATTAAATTCATCAATCTATTACATGAAAATCCCAAAACACACCTTTAATGTTTCCATGAACTATATGACACATTTTAATTCAATAACACTTACAATTTTTCTCTAATGTAAGGTTATTCTTTTTTTAACTAAAGGTAATATTTTTAGATATGATCCATATCGTAGAAACAAATATCATTACAACATGAGAAAAGTTTTAATGAATTTTCCAACATAATACTTTATGTAATTTAAATAAATTAACATTAACATTGATTATTTAAATATTAATCAATTCAGCATGTAACTAATATACACTATATATGGAATGGGCAAAGACTTGCTAAGTAAATTTCCTTATCTTGGTATAGAAATGTGAATTAAATTAATTTTTTTTATAGTTTTCTATCATAGATAATTGAGTTGATAGTATATATCAATGTTAGAGGGTCATTGATGAACAATATATCAAAATAATATAACAAATTTGTGCGAAAAAAATCTCTATAAATTGTTTAAAATTTAATATTGAAGGAGTATGAATTTAATGTTTTGGAATGTTTTGCTGTGATTTTTGGGTGTTTGAATCGTTTGGATGATAATACGGATGTAAGAGGTGAGAATGGAGGGAAATCAATCATTGTATATGGTGATTAATTTTGTTGATCATTTATTAATGGTTTGAGTGAAGATTTATAGTTTCATGGTGGATTAATTCTTTGGAAACCTTGTTCCAGAATTTCTCTACATTTTTGTTCACAATATCAATCACTATACATGGAGTAAATGATAATGGAGGAGTTTTTTGGGGTTCTAGACCTCAAATAATTTATAACATTAAATATTTATTGATGAAATGAAATATTTATTGATGAAAACTACCCATGTTTATCAGAATTGGTTCATATTTCTATAAAATGTGTATGATTCCTAGTATAAACCATCCATTCAGCCTATGAATGTACTATTTTCTCAGATCTTTATAAATATCATCCCCCACAAGAGCTCCCTAATTGTTTTTCTCCACATTCAGGTGATCCCAATGAAAATATGGAATCCATAACAAACTATGATCCATATAGATTACCCTTACCTTCAAAATATTATATATTTGTGATACTATGTGAGTCTGGAACATTTTTTCTATGCTCATCCATGTTTCATCAAAGAATTAAAATTGGATTTTTTTATTAGAGTTGGTGTGTTTAATGGATAATGATTTTTATGATACATCACTAAATTTATAATTTATTTAAGGATTCCTAGTGTGGTTGTGGCCCCATAGTTTTTCCTCACATGCATTAGATTTTTCCAGTGAATCTAAAAGTTTCATTGGATGTATGGGATTCATTTTATATTTTTTCCTTTATAGAAATTTATGTTATTATCATGCTTCCAATATCAATTGGGTCAATCGTTTTAATTGAAATAAAAAAGATAATAAACGGGACTAAGGAAATAAAGAGATTATTGTGATGCACATTCGGTTAAAGATTTTCCAGGTTATTGTTTTGTTCTTTAATTATCTATGATTTGTATGGTATAATTATCATAGTATTGGATTTATTTGTGAATATGATTTAATATCAACTTATGTCATAATGCAGTAATGATTAAATAATTCATCAATGTGAATTTATCACATAATTAAATATATAATGTTTTGTGGAAAAATTATTAAAATAAAAATAATAAATGTATCATGGGTTTTCCCTTTGTATCATTCTTGTTTTTTGGTTGCTCTATATTATAGGTTTTTCTTGGTGGGTCGATATTAGTAGTGTCCTGATAGTTGTTTTGGTGGTGTTTCTAATAACAACCATTAAGTGTGTACTATTGTATAACTATTATATACATATATTATATTGTATTTTATTTACTCATCAAACCATTATTAGATAACATGGTGAAACCCAAAGACATAGTGGTTCTTTCCTATACATCATAGATGGGGAGGATTTAGATTATTGACTACCACCTTTCCTCTGATCACCCTTCAGTAGAATATTCTAGTGATGCAAGTGGTGTGTAATGAAATATGTTGTAGGTGTCATTTGATGTATGAGGAGGGTATGAGGTTGATTTCATACATATTTAGGACACCCTAACACCATGCATATGTGATATGTATTTTTTTCTAGATGTTTTGATACATGTTTGGTGTCGTGTTACATGATATATGGTTGCATTCATCATTGGGTGATATGGAAGGTATAAGGGTATTTAATTTATTATCATTGTGTGGGCGTAGAAAAATAGTGGGGAATTGGTTACATGGTGACATATATATATTATTATGATATTACTCTACAATAATATGATGCATTATTGGTTGAGATAGCCTTGGTGAAGCATTGGGAAACTAGTCGACCTGTGTTACTGCAAGTTAGTCATCATGTTTTTCCACCAAGGAATAAGTATTATCATTTAAATTTTATATGAGATACCTTTGGTTTGATCATTCTAAGTATACATGTTATGTTCACCCCTATATATATACATATTCAAGGATTCCATGGAAACATTGAGGATTGAGCTTGAGAGTACATTGTCGAAGATTTGAGTTGTTGCGGTCATAGAAATGTTATTTTTTGTAATTTTTTTATTTTATGAAATTCTTATTTCTTTTATATTTATTAAAAACACATGATTTTTTTCATTGTAGTTTAGTTTATTTACCTCAAATGGTGCTTTTTTGGTGCAATTCATGCAATTTTTTAGGATTCTTAAGGGTATTGAATTTCAAAATAGTGAGATATACCCAGGGTTCTATTCTAAAAGATACATTATAACAACGGAATGATATAGTGGTTACACTCATATTTTTTTGTTGATAGAGGGATACTTAGTAATGGGGGTTATGATAGAGTGTATCAAAGGTGTTGGTAAGGAGATAGGGTGATGTTTAGAGTTGGTATTTTTTCGGGACTATATGGGTTGGTAACATAACAATGTTAACTGAAAAAATTATGTGACAATATAATTAGTAACTACCAAGTACAAAATATTTTATGGACCCATTTTATCTCATGCGATGACATAACAATTTTAATATTTTTTTGGAAATGTAATGCTTCTTGAAAGGTTGAGACATACGATAGGTATATGCCTCAAAATTTATTGAGATAAGTTTTGAATTCGATTGATCATGGAATTAATAAAAGAATTAATTAGATTAATTTAAGTAAATACCTGTTTGATCTTAGATATAGAGATTCATTAGGTTAGTAATGAGAATCATTAGAGGTTCAATCCTAATGAGGAGGATTATAAGCACCATCAGACATTTTGCACCATTCATCATTAGATCGTAGAGAAGTATGAGAGAAATATCAATGTTCTATAGATAGAGTAATTGATGGAGGACTTAGAGATTTATTTCTTATTTATTCATGCGGTAGTTGTTTTATGGGTTATCCTAGAACTTTTAATGTTGAGGGGAGTAGTGTGTCAATGGTGGATGTTGTACCTTGGGTAGTTATCCTTTTATGTATTCCCAAATGAGGAGTCTCGATAATGGTTATTATTGGAGGTATTGTGCCCCGCCCATTGTTCTGTAGTCACAATATTTTTTACCTTCATTTTTAGAAGTATGAATGATAGTATAAGTGATAAAGAGGGTGAATGATTAGGATGAAATAGTCCTAGTTGAAGGTCAGGTGGGATATCTAATGGGGAAGGTGTTATATTTCAGGTTATGGATATGCACCTATTAAGGATTTTGTTTCGCATGAAGGAAAATTATGTAGTCATCATCATATTTCTCTTGAATTACAAATTACTATGTGTATATATTAAATTAATCTTGATTTTTTATTTTTTTAGGGGGCATGGTTACTATTAGTTGTAGTACACTTCATCCATGGAGACATTATATGGTTTTGGAAGTCATTCCCCATTATATTAGTAATGGTAGTCTCCCCTAAATAATTATGTGTAACAAGGATTTCTACCTTATGTTTATTACCATATTCATCAATATAAGGCTTAGATAACGGGTAATGTTGTTTTAAAAGACTATACCTAGGATATCAATATCCATAAAGAACCCATTATAAATCATGGCAGTGGAGGTTGTAGTACTGTGTCATAGAAGATTACCAGGGAAAGTGAATGTGATAGAAGCACTAGTGCCAACAGTCAGAGATTTTTTTTCAGGTATGTACAGTTTATCATCCACCATGGTTTCTACATTGTTTGATTTGGGATCAGTAAACACATTTGTTTCACCCACCTTTGATTGAGATTTTGTACTCGATGTGGAGAGTCTTTTGTGTTCCTAGTGTTTCCCATGCGAGTTAGAGTCCAATCTATATTGTTTAAAAAGTTTCGGGGAATCAAAATCATAATGGGGTACCATTAGTCATTTGAAAATAAATTTATTTCATTGTATCAATAATAAAATAGAATTAATTTCATGGATTAGTTGTATTTAATTCATGCAGTGGTTGATTGTTTCTATAGGAGAGTTCAATTTTTTCAACCTGGGGGGATGGCCTGTTGAATTTTCCTATGAGTGAGTATACAAGATGTGAAGTAGGTTATTAGGGCCCCTTTCTTTCATTGATTTTTAATTCATTGAAAAATTTGTTGATAGATCTGAAAGGGGATGTCCATATAGTTTTTTTAGAGTTACAGATACTTTTCCTGATAATTTTATGACACTACCCCTTGGAGTGAAGTCTTGTTTAGAATAGAGTTGATATTGTATTTATACCAGTTTTAATATGTCCTTGCCATATAGAACCCACCGACATTCTGGAGTTTATAATATATATTGATGATATGAGGTAGAAATGATATATCAGCCATAGTTTTTTATCAAGGGGAGGTTTATTTTTTTTTCTTCAAGACGATGGATATTAATACATGGCTATGCCTAAACTCTTGAAGGATAAATCATGTCATGATAATGAATAATTACCATCATCCAATTATTCATGTTTTCTCACACTAGTTTAGTGGAGTTGAATGGTTTTATAATATTGTGATATTGTATGGATATCATCATATATGGGTAAATGAAGAGGATATCCCAAAGAATTGTTATTTGTGCTAGTTAGATAACCTATGTTTTAATAAAATATTCATCCTTAAATAAATACTATGTTTGATAGTTTTCTCTATAAGAAACAAAAAAATAGAGATTTCTTTAAGTTAGTCATTCAATTTAATGGTATAACTAGTGGTAATATAAGTATGATATATCTATATATATAATGAACAAATAAAATTATAGTTCGAATTATATATCGACACTGCTAGTGCATGTAGGAAACTAAGAAAATCCTTTTTACAAAATTTTATTTTTTCAAGTGTAATATATTTTGGAATAAATAAAGAATTAACAATAGGTTAATTAATAATTTATATAAAATTTTAAGAATTAAAATTTAAAAAATCTTCTGAAAAATAGTTTTCACTATAATTTTTAAATTGAAAAAATTATAACAGATGGACTCATCCTTATGGAGGTATTTTGTTTATTTTAATTTTTTGTTAACATCCTTTTGAATAGTTTATATAACGTCTTACCAACAGTAAGGAATTTATTGTGGGTATTCCTAGTGTTTGAGACATGGATTTATGAAAGTGGGAGTTATAGAAGATTGATCAGTACTAGCACACTGTAATAGAAAACCATGAACCATGACCATGAAGCACGACTTAGAAAAAAACACGGTTTTGGAAACTATGAAAAGAGGATTAGGACAAATGTGGGTTTGGTCCAGATTAGTTTTCCTGGAATGAAAATGGTTTACTAAACCATACATAGGGCCTATAAATCTATGTGACATGTGATTCCCTTAGATAGAGAAGATGACACAATTAGTACACAATGTGGAAAACCGTGTGGCCAAACCATGTACCATAATAAATGTGGAAATTTCACAATTTTTACCTCACAATATTTTATCAATATCACTTGTATATATTCCCAATTTCACTCCCGTTGGTCATAGCATAACTCCAAACTCATACTCCTCTTCTAATGGAGTACCTCCTTCGATTTTAGGGTGTTTAAAGAGTCATTTATAGCAAATTCAAATCCTTGAGTATGTCTATGAGTATATTTATTTATTTTACTGTGATATACAATAGATTTATTGTCCCTCCTATTCATTATATAATATACAATATTTCTAAAGGTTTTATTTCTTTTGTTGTTGTGATTGTTTGAACTCAAATAAATGATTGGGGTTAGATGAGTGGATATCTACAAACCAAAGGTAGGTGGTCCAAGATATTATCTCATTGTATTTATATTCATCAAATTGATGTTTTATGAGTAGTGGATCTTGTTTACTAGGAAATAAATTTTTTAGCTAATAAGAATATATTAATACTTTAATTGATATTACAGGACCATTACAGATCCAATTAAGTCTATTAATGACTATGAGACCACACCAATTACCACCCACAGGGTATTTAAATTATTTGTATATTGACTGATGTGGTTTTTAATGGTTGATTATTGTGGTTTTATGAAAACAACCCTATAAGACATGTTTATTGGGTTGTTATTATGGATGAAGGACATTTTTGGTCTTACATAAAAATATAATGGTTTATGACATGATAAAGAGTTAAAATTTTAAGCATTTCTAAAGTGAATTTAAATCATATAAAATATGATTAAATAATGAAATGTATTAACTATGAAATTGTATTTAAATTTTTAAAATATGATATCCTATTTTAAACAATTAATTTTTAAAGGGTGTCATTGTTATCTAATTGTGTTAGAAGGACATATTTATTGAGTCTTGAAAATGGTAAATGATGGAATTTCTTACAAATGGTGGAAATGAAGCTCCAAATTTATTGTTTGGGAATGGTGTACATGATGATCTAGATAAATGGTTATGAAATGGTGAAAAATATTCTCTACATCATTGTCTATGAAATAGTGAACATGATGCTCTAGACATATGGGTTAGAAATGATGGACATGATGCTCCAAGACTATAGGTTGGAAATATTAGACAAGAATCATTAGAGTACCAGTAATTGAATTTGTTGATAATATACATTATATAATCATCATACATATTTTACCCAATGATAATGGGATCAGATGACTGGAACTTGATAATGAAGGTTCACCTGGGTCAAGTATCTCTTTTGTACGCATGTTTAAGTGGTTTTTAGTTAATTATTAAATCTTAAAACAAGTATTCATTTATTAAATTTCCAATTACTTTATTATAAATCTACTTACCCAAACTTTTACCGCAGATATTTCTTTAGAAACAATTTTTTGTAGACAACTGAGTTGAACTCACACCCTACTTGGGCTGTCATGGGTACTCGATTCAACGCCATGGTTGCAAGTTCAGATAATGGAAAAGTCCCAATGTTATATGTATTTTTTGGGATATATGGAATAGAGCTTGGATGAAGGGACTCAGCTGATCATCAATACCTTTTTGGGTTATTTTCAATTTTATCTTTTCTTTTGGATTCTTTTTGGAACATGATTATATCATTCAATGACATGTCATCATATTGGATTCTGGGAACTTACCCTATTTTGGGAATTTTTTATGTGATTTGTGGTCACATTCTAGTTATTATCCATATAATTTCTCCTGATTTCCACTATTTTATAAAATAATAATGAGGGTATATATAACCAAATTTCTTAAAAGAGACTCATAGGTAGTCAATAGCATATAATATACATGGAGGTATGCTTGAGGATAGGTGGCCAATAGGATTATATTACATTATGGAGTGAGATATGCTAATAAGTTACCAAGTCCTATCAACGAATCAGGTATTTTCATTATCATTAATATTTGGTAATGGTAGAGAGGGGAAACAAGATGTGTCAAATCCTAGTAATGATCTCTTGTATGGGGGTATCTTAAACATGTTTGGGGGGACACCCAAGTTCTCTATGGTGGGATTTATTTTTTGGTGTTTCAGTTGTTACAATTAAGATATTATATCCACCTTGGTGATGAAATTGTTGAGTGATTATACAATATATTTAAATTTCACTCTTGGCCAGATCTTCCATGAGATTACATATGCATGAATAATTCAAACACTCTAGTATTTATGTGGAATGTATCATAGATGGAACTCAAAGAAAATAATGTTATAATATATTGATTTAAAATAGAAAAAAAAATTCTTTTGGAAAATAAAATGAATATATTTTTCATTTATTATTCTAACTAAATGGTACCTAATAAAGGTATTATAAACATTTTTTATTTATTTTTGTTTATTTTATTTGTTAAAATAGTATTAAATGTCAAAATTGTAACTTGCATGATTTTTTCACCGAATGTTATCATGTGGTCCGAGATAGGTATAGTTGGGTGTACTAAAAATATTACATCATATCTATTGTGATAGTGTATATGGTGTAGTTTGATTATGGAATATTGTGGGAATTTATCAGGGACCATATAAATTATGTGTTCTATTACCTTAAATTTGTGCTTGTAGTTTTAGAGTGATGCCTATGGAAATGCTTACCTTTAGGGTGACAAGATGACATTGCTATGAATTAACCTCTTTTAGTAGGACCAGATCCTCTGTTGGATCCAAGTGAAAGGATGTAAGAGAACATCTATTATTATATAAACATAGTAATGAACATTATGTAGAGGGATTGTGTCTGGGTTATGACAACTATGTTTGATCTAACTAGATTGTTACAACTACATAAACCTTGATGTTCGCTGGAGAGGGTGGTCTGGAGGGAGATGAGATTTGGATTGAGTATATCCGAATGGTCCTTGACTACTCCTAGACTATAATATATAGTAGTGTTATGTTGATATCATACATGTTTAAGGGATAATGAAGTATTTTTTGGATATTTAGGTCTATGTTGTGCAGGTTAGGGGTATGGATTTGAACGACTTCAAGGAGAAGCTCTTAGAATTGTTTTTCCTAGAGACACTATAACATGCTACATTCTGGATTTAAAATTTCATGAATATGGTTAATATATCATTAAATGATTATTTTATATAATTCAGTAACATACAATGTTTTATTCTTTTTCTAGTATGAGATGACGTGACTAGGGAGAAATGTTTTCTGGATGGACTTATGTGTGATATTATGTCTCGAATAAATATTTTTTATTTAAAAATTTCATTGAGGTGGTAGATCAGGTTGTTATTATTGGGGGAATATAAAGGATTAATCTAGTCATGTTAATGTATTTTCAATAATAATTTATACACATAGAATATCAGAATGTTGGAAGCATCCTTATAAGAACATATTTGTAGGTTCTGGTGTGAATAGCTATAGGGTGGGTGGGTCAAAATCATATGGAAGCATTCATGTAGATTACTATTAGTTGAAAAATATGGGTTACATGAGAGCTCAGTTTCATTTAATCCTAGAAGAGTATAATAACTTTTGAATTATAGGGAATATACAAAGGTTCAATATTAACTCTCATTATATAGATATTGTAAGAGGACATAGTTCACAACTAAGCTCCAAGAAGGGATATAATACCCATTATTAATTTGGAAGATGGAGTTATACTATCTATAACAGTCAGGTTGGAGGTCATGGAAATTCAAGAAATGAATAGAAATATCCATATAGTACTACAACAAATTGGATTGGGGTAGGATTTAAGGGTTTAGGGACAAGTCATTTGCATGTAGTCCAGCTAGTTGTCATTAGTAATGAGGTTATGTCATCTACTGTATGAGGTATATTTATTATGTAATCTATGATTTATATAACACTATGTAATATATGATATTGAAATTATTTTGTATCTTTTTTTATAAATAATTTGGTTCTAGTGAGGGATTTCATGTATTGTTTTATGTCGATTTACATGTTTTTATAGGTGAATCTGAGGGTATCTATCCGTGTATGGAGTGTTACCTCAATATTATTGGATACAACATCCTTTTATATTTTTTTTTACTTAAGAAAATAGGATTTTACATAATACAAGGAATAAACCAGTTGTTTTCAAACTCACATAGCATTGACTTATACCATAATATGGTGAATTTCACATCACCTAAGGCTGACATCAATATTAATCACGAGGAATGGGATATCATGGATGGTTATACAATGAAATTTCATCAGATGTTGGGTGAGATCATAGCCCAAGTTGTGAGTCTTGGTCTAAATGATGGGGGATAGGTGTAGTGACCTAGGTTTAACAAACATTAATATTACGTCATTTAAGATTTATAATTTATAAATTACAAAAATACATGTCTGACGAGCATAATAGTTTAATGACTTTGGAAACATGGAAAAAATCGTCTATCCCGGTGAAAGACCACCAAAATCTCCCATAAGTAGTTCCACCTTTAGTACTTCTACCTAAAATATTTCCTTATTACCTGGGAAATGTAAATATAAAAAGGGGTGATCTAAAATGCTCAATAAGGGTAAATGAGGGAGACATGTATGAATAATTGTGATCATAAGGGTAATAGATCATGATCAAGAAAATAGATTATCATACCCTTCATATCAAATATCATATACTTGAATCATAGAACTAACCATTCTAATTCATAAGACATGAATCAAAAAAATATAAAGAACATAATACATGAAATAATAACATAGGAATGAAACATGGAATTGTGGTAGACACATAATAATATATAGTGATTTCCATAGTATTCAATGCATTACTGTTGAGGCCATATTAGTGGAAAAATCCCATTACTGAACTGTGTTCATACCTAGTTCTAGCCCTATATTATGGGACTGAGTTCACTCTTCATTCTCTCCTTGTAATAGTTAGCGTAGTTAATTTCTAATTCCACCCATGTAATAATGAACTAAATTAATATCACATTCCAATCCATTACAACTAAATTGAGTTAATTTCTCAATATATCCATATCTATCCTAGGAGATATAAATATTTTCCTAATTCTTTGAAGGGAGGTATAGGTCCGACCCATCTCATAATGATATCATACAAACATGAGCCACAATATTGAAAACAACCATATCATAACCCATGGAATCAAATGTTTATCATAAACATGTAACCATATCATAAAAAACGGTAATGATATATGTTTAATAACCATTTCATCTAATGCATAATTCATGAATGAAAAATAGATTTCATATAAAATATGATAGAGAAAAAAATTCCATAAACATTGTGAAAGAGAAATTGGTTTCATAAACATATAACTCGTGAAAGTGAAACAAGTTTCATAAACATATAACACATGATAGAGAAACGAGTTTCACAAATATATAACCCGTGAATGAAAAAAATGTTTTAAAAAGACCTTGATATAAATAAAAAAAACATTCATAGAAATAACATGAATGAATCCCTTAGATTATTTCTTATATGGAAATGAGTAACATCAATCGATGTCATCTTAGATAGAAAATGATTTTGAAATATCTTTCAAAACAGTTTCTTTAGGAAAATATCAATTTTTTCTTTGAAAAAGTTTTTTTAATACATAAAACAATTTGAAAATAAATTTCATTGAAAATAACATCAAAACAAATAAAAATACTTTAAATCATTTTGAAATCATTTTCCCAATAAACATATAAAATAGACTTCAAAACATTTTAAATTTTTTTTCCATATAATCAATTTGGAAAATTTTAAAAAAATATTGAAAATATTTTTAAAATATTTTTTGATGAAAACATATAAAAGAAGTTTGAAAATATTTTCAAAATCATATTTTTGTAAATTCTTTGAAAACTTCTAAATAATTCATCGAATCATTATAAAAATAATTTTCCTTAAACATTAAAAATAAGATTGATAACATTTTGAAAAAAATATATTCCTTGAAAAATTATAAAATAAGCATTAAAACATTATATAACCAATATTATTTGAAAACTACTCATAAAAAAATTTTCATAAAAATTAAACATTTAAAAATGTAAATCAATCATCAAAGACATGATGGTTGGTTAATCAATACATGTCCTAAGAAGTAAAAAAGCAATATTTTTACATAGAAAAAAGGATAAAAATTCATTATTTGGTAAGGGAAAAGAATATTAATTTCAAGATATTGGTATAATACAAATAAAGTAATAATTTATTTTTATGATTATAGTTTAATTGTACAATATTCATGGAAACCATTTTTATAGAACATAGATTTTCGACTGAAGAGAGGGTAAAATTAGGATTTCTTTTAAAAACTCACATTATAAATTATCTTATGAACCAATGAGGCAAAAAAATGTTACCAATACTTGAATATATAATGAATAACTTTATGAGAGGAAAAATCATGACTGTCTTGAGATATGGGTTATATGATTTCAACCATGGAAGCATAATCAAAAACAATCTTGAAATGTAATGAGATTTTTTTTAATAAACCCATATCACATGGTAACATGGAATCATGATATAAATATAAAAATAATAAATTAAAATAATATTAAAATATCATGAAAATATATATATTTAGGATATATCATGTAAAATGGATTTATACAAACCTCACAATGAATTTAGGTGCATAGGAAAACCTCTGTCTCAAAGAATGAAAGACGAGACGAAACTATTTTAACGATTTGGTATAATTTTAAACTTATACCACATGAAAAAAAGATAAAAAATGGAAATTTTAATGCCCAAAAATTTATGTATACGATTCATATGAAGTAATCATGGGGATTACTTAATCCACACAAAACTAAATAGTGGTGATCATAGAATGTATCTCCCGGAAATAAAAAATGAGATGAAATCCCCTTACCTTATGTCTTGACTCTCATTGTACTCATTAAAAATAAATTATAATAAATATAAATTTATTATAAATATTATACAGACCAATATTATTATATATAATACCATATATGGTTTTATTATGACCTTATATTTCCCTCTTTATAACAATCCAATGTTAAGGTTTCACATTGGGTAATATTTACATTTTTCTCCGCATGTGTCTTAATTTATATTATTGTTGGTCCTTATTCTTATATAATGATAATGGAATGTAAAATATTTTATAAACATAATTAAAAACATTTATATTTTTATTATAATAGTCTATATAATATATATGTATGAAACAAAATACACCGTTCATTGAGATGCTAGGTTGTACGTACACATGAACACTATTTTTGTTTAATTGGCATGCTGAAAGAAATAAATTAAACGATATATTTGTATGTATATATATATATATATATCATTATTAAATTAGATTTATGATATCATAAATATCTTAAATATTCACTAAAACAATCCTTAATTCAATCCATGTACTGTATGAATGAATCACATTGCTTTGAGGGGGTAGTAGTCCACACTTCCTTAAACGAAATAATCATATTTACAACAAATAGAAAGTAAAAATTTATGTGGTGTAAAAATAATATATAATATTAAATTAATAATAAATATAATATATAAAATATATAAATAGAGTTTCTACCTTAATTTTCTCCACAAGAGCATGTAAGGGATATTGAAGAATCATCGTTTAGTGAGGTTGTAGTTCAATGCACACATAAACTATATGTCTGTTACCCATTAAATAAAGGTGTGTATAAGAGTAGGTTAAAAAATTATCATAAAATCATCCTATTATATCCAAGATACTGATTTTTTATTCAATCATTGAATAAATAAGTTGGAGTGGTGGATAATGAAAGTAAAAGAATGGGCTTGAGAGAAGATGTTACTTCTTTATTGGGTAACTCCTTTTGGTTTATGTCAAAAGGCTTCAATGGGTTGACTTATGACCAAGGTAAATCTTATTAGAGGAAGGGAGGTATTCTTATATTTTTATTTAGTTATATATTTTCCTAAACTAAGAGCTTTTAGTGTTTTGAATAAAAAGGATAGACGACGTCCTTTTAATGGGACGGAAAAGGACTCAAATGAAATGTTTGAAAAAATGTTAGGTGTACACATGTTCTAACATAAAATAGGTCGTACCAAAGAACAAAAATTCAATATTAGAAGGTTTATTGATAAAATATGTTCATCAAATGGGTTTTGGACATGTGGATAAGTCATTTGGGACCCTAGGATTATGGTTTACTCATTAATTAATATTAATTTGACCTTAATTACTGTGATTAATTTTAAACTCTTTAATAATATTTTTCTTTAAAAATTAAGTTGAATGTATGATATTATAAATATTATAATTATTAAAATGAATTAAATTAGTTTTTATAAATTTAAATCATATAATAGGATAAAATAATTTTAAATAAAATCCTATAGACTGGTTAAAATTACGGGTTATAAAGTAGATATTAGTTCGAATGATTATTAAGTTCTTATGTTAAATTTCAATGTGAAATTTATTGTAATGATGTAAATTGTATTAATATGTGTATAAATTATCAAATTTAACATTAAAACTAATTTTAACTATAATTTAACATTAATTATTATTTAAAAAAAATGTAGTTTTAAACAAAAAATAGTATTTTTTCTATTCAACAAAAAATATGTTTCTCAGAAAAATTCAAAAAACTCACCATATGGTAATTTCAAAATTATAGATTCAAAATGGTTTTTATTTTATAAAATTTAATTTACAAATATTTCTATTTTTTATTATTATAACTATCTTTTCACGAAAATAGTATTTTTAAACATAAATTGGCATTACTAAAAATCATATCATTCATTATCCATATGTTTTATCTCTATAAAAAAATATAAATAAAATTATAAAAGTAATTATTACTAATAATATAACTATTTTTAACAGATATGTTATAATTATCCCATCCGAATAATTGAAACAATAAAATGATGTCTTGTAAAAACATCAGTGTTTCATGTAATGAATGCCAAGACAATGTTCTGGGTAGCGCAAGCCAAAACGTTATTGCATGTAGCACAAGACAAGTAGGTTAATGCATGTATCAGAAGGCAATTTGATGCCATGTGACCAAAATATTTGAAATAGTGTTTTAAATGATATATATATATATATATATATATTCTTTTTTCACGTGAAATGAAAAATATAAAAAAGATAAATTAATACAAAAAAATCACATGTTATCGGGGTGTTACATTCTACCCCCGTTAAAATGAATTTAACCCTCTAAATTTGTATAGGTTATCAATGTTTTAATACTTAAATGTTTAATTCATATAAACCCTCATCACAAAAATAGATACTAACAATTATTTTAAAAAAACAATGTCAGAAACATAATGGTACCCAATGTAACATTTAACTAGGTTCCTAAATATATGAACTTATTTAGGATGTGAATCATGGTCATGGAATAAAACTATAACTATCATGTTATGAAGGATAGTGATAGAGAAAAATGTTAGGATAATTTTCAGCATAAAAAATCCATAAATCTTCAATCAATTAATGGACCATCAGATTCATCAGAAATAGAGGTACAAGGATAACAATGTTGGATTCAAAATCCTTTTTCCTAAGGTAAATTATTTTCATGAAATGATATAACATCATAATTTTTGTACAACCTCACCCTATTTTTACTTGACCCACATAACCCATTTCCCCAAAAGAAAGGATCATTATTCATTCTTGAAGGAGTAGGAGATCCTAGAATTCATGATATGCCATCCCATTTGACTTTGGTAAACATTAAAACCATGTTTTTATAAAATGTTATCAAATATGATTAAATCCTCTTGGGGTATGTTAATAATTTATTCTCAAAAGAATCATTTATAGTTTAACTTATTGATTTCATAAATGTATAACCTTATAACCCTTATAAAATATGAAAATAGAAAAATTAGAATGAGAGTCACAAAATCTTCTTAACATTAAGCACCCATATATCACAATGTATCTCTTGTTTTCCACATTCCAAACACGTGGACACCCTCATTAAAAATTCTCCTAGAACTTGGAAATAACATGAATTACAATAAAAACATCTGTAAAAAATTAGTGATTCTTTATTACATTTTTTACTATATATATTCCCTAAATCAAGGATGTTTTAACATCACCCAGGATACATTGAACTACATATCAACATGTCCTCAGTTTGATCCAAGGTAATCAGTGCCTTTCAATTTACTTATACATATCCCACATATCTTTATCCATAACAAATATCATAACATAAGGAACATATTAAGTGTCACATTACCATTACAAATTTGTTTTCCATGGACATCACCTTTCAATTATATCACTTTTTAATTCCATCAGAACCATTCAATGTGTTATTGTAAATCCATAGAAAAAAACATAAATTGAACAATCGTTTTAAATTTCACCATTTATATAACACAATTCTTCAATCCAAATACATTTAAAATTTTATTCCATTATCATGGTTACCTCATAATATTAAAAAACATCACTTTCCATTCACATTTCATATTTAGTTTATTCATCATTCTTAATGTAACCATCAGTCACATCACCTTGCTAGTTCCCTTTATGATTTTTCATCTTAAGACACTTCGTTTCTTAATGGAAATTTATTCAATAAATAAAACACTTTTCCTTAAATGATATCTTGCGGAGTCCAACATTATCATCCACTTACATAATAAAACTTTTAATGTTTACCTTGCAGTTAATTTTTTTGTGTCATTCTTTTCCATATTCAAAACATAATCTTGTTCCTATGAGACAATAATTTAGGCGATTATATAAATATTATTTACAAAAATGAATGTAGATATTCTCTCTCTCAATGGTCTTCATTACACAAACTCTCAGCAATCTTCTTATTTCTCTTTCTTAGTGAGTCTGGGAGTTGGTTAAAGAATACATTATTAATTTTGTTCCATGAAAACTGATTAGGAATGAAAAATATTTCCCAATATTGTGATAATCTTATGTGATTTCTCATCAGAAAATCATCCATCACATTAAATGTTAAAAAATTACCTTCCAGTTCCTTCAATTGGCTAAGACCAAAATCATAGCATTGAATAAAACCACATAGTTAAGAAAATAATTACTTATAGTCTATATAAATCATGACACATTCCTTATTATATGAAACACTTGGTTCATCCAATATTTTTCAAAGCCAACAAATATTTAAATCCTTCATTATGATTCATGAATATTTTGTCAATTCCCAACCAATATCACACAAGTGTGTCAAACCAAGGGTGCAACAAGACCTATTGTTGTGTACCAGATTGCACTGATTATGTCCTGGAAAATCTTGTTGGAGTTGTTACCCCCAGTTACATTTGTACCAGATCTACATCGACTTATAGCATCGATACATGGATGTATTTCTTTGAATCCACTCACTATATCCTTAACCAAATTTCAAGGGAATTTTAGTAAACATTAACTCATCCATATAGTTATACTTATAGACATCCCTATACATATCCATAGAAATATGAATAGGGATATCAAAAAAATATTTTCTAAAGATTTACTAAATCATTCCTTTTATACAAACTATAGATACATATTTTTAACATACATGTATATTACATAATATATATGAATATTCTATACATTACAAAAATAAATTCTTGAGGACCATAATACTTTTGTGTCTTTGGAATCATGGATATAAAATATTCTATCCTAATGAAATATCTTCAACGTATACCATAAATATATATATCTTTACTAATTCTACCAAAAACCATTCTTTATAAACTAGGGAAAGGATACATAAAAACGTGGTGAGCTCAAATACTCAATATAGGTAAATAAGGGAGATATGTAAGAATACTTGTGAGCATAAGGTTATGATAACATGGAATGGAAAATAAAATATCATTCCCCACATATCAAATATCATATACATGAATCAATGCAGAAACCATGGACATTCATAAGACATGAATCATAAGAAAATAAAAACATAAGATATGAAATCATAACATAGGAGCAAAACATAGAATTGTTGTAGAAACTTAATAATATATAATGATTTCTATAGTATTCAAGGCATTTATATTTTGGTCATCTTAGTGGATAAATTCCATTACTAAATTGGGTTCACCCCATGTTCCAGTCCTATATCACAGAAGTGTGTTCTCTCCACATTATAGCCCTGTAATACTGAACCGACGTTATTTCTCATTCCAGCCCTATCATACTAATTATAATTCATTTCTAGTTCTAGCCATGTAATACTGGACCGAGTTAATTTATCATTCCATCCATTTATATATCATAAGAAATAAATATTTACCTAATGAATTGAAGGTAGATATATGTTTCACTCATATTATAGTGAAATCATACATATATGTGCCACAATATCATAATAAATAATATCATAACCCATGAAATTAAATTGGTATCATAATCATGTAATCTAATCATTACTTGTGAAAAAATTTATTGGTGTCATAAGAATTCCATATAAAACATAACCCATGATAGAAATGGATTACATATAACTTGTGAAAGACAAAATATATTTCATAAACATGTAACTAGTGAATGGTAAATGGATTTCATAAACATATAACTTCTGAAATATAAATTTTTTTCCTAAAAATATTTCCCATGAATGATAAATAGGTTTCATAAATAAATAACCCTTTAAATAAGAACTGGTTTGATAAAGTAAATGATATTAAGAATACCCCATTCTTGGAAAGAATTTGAATGAAACAGTTATATTATTTTTTAGAAGGGTATAAGTAACATCAATATGTGTCATCATAGATGCAAAATAAATTTGAAATATAATTTAAAATAATTTCATGAGGAAAATATATTTTCTTTATTGAAAATAGATACATAAAACATAAAACCATTTTAAATTGAATTTCTTAGAAACCACTTTGAAAACTTATAATGAATAATTGAAATTATTCTGAAAACCTTTTTGCTTGAAAATTTATAAAATAAGCTTCAAAATAT
The DNA here is from genome assembly GCA_963277665.1 of Viscum album. Classification (NCBI taxonomy): domain Eukaryota; kingdom Viridiplantae; phylum Streptophyta; class Magnoliopsida; order Santalales; family Viscaceae; genus Viscum; species Viscum album. Next base: position 35,627,577 of record OY728159.1, read on the forward strand.
TTTAAAATCCGTATTATCTGTAAAAAAATTGAATAAATTTAAATAATGATTGAAGATTTTTTGAATAGATTTTTATATAAAAAACTATGATTGAATATTGGAAATGTTTTTAAACACATTTTCCTTGAAAACATAAAAAATAAGGTTAAATCATTTTGAAAACAAATTTCCTTGACAATTAAACAAGAATCTTGAAAACATTTTGAAAAACAAATTTCCATGAAATCATATAAAATAAGATCGAAAATATTTTGATAATTGTTTTCCAAGAAAATAACATTTCATAAAAATTTATTAAAAATTAAACATTTAAAATGCAAAGTATTCTTAAAATAATTGATTGTGGGTAAATTCGTACATGTCGTACGAGGGAAAAAATTCATGGTAAAAAGGTTAAAAAAATTCCTTTCTCAAAAGAGACATGAATATTCCATTTAAAATATTGGTTAAAGAAATGATGGGTAATATTTTCTTTTAATAAATATAGTAGAATAATACAATATTCATGGAAACCATTTTTAGAAAACATTCATTTTCGACCGAAGAGGTGGATAAATAGATTTTTCATTAAAAAAATACATTCACTTTTAAAAATTCAGCCAATAGAGACCGGCAAGGGCGGTCTCAATTTGACTCTAGAGACTGCCCAACGACTGCAAATGGGGGTCCTTGATGCTTTTCGAAATGCCGGCCTATAGTGACCGCCACTGGAAGTCGCTGTTTAGGCTAGCAGAAAACCTAAAGCGACCATCTGTGGCGATCGCTACACTGGAAATATTTTTTTTTAAAACATTTCATGGTATAGAATAAAAAAAACCTAGAAATCATAAAAATTGGAAAAAAAATCCAACGCTATAAACATCAAGATCATCATAAACAATAAATGTTAGACGTGCTTCAACGATCCAAAAACATCTGATTTAGAAACCTACAATAAGATACAAAGAAAACCACTCAACAAAAAAAACATAAATTTTACATATTTATTCAGTTATTATATACATATAATAAAATTTAATCTAACATCTCATGGGTGCTAAAATAATTAAAACCCCCCAATTTAAGAAATATTATCATTTTAGAATTTTTTTTTCTTGTTTTGGAGTCTTTTCTTTAGTTTCGGGAAGTGTTTTGTTGTCTAAAAATGAATGTTTTCTGTCTGCACCACACATCCGATGCATGTGTTGTACCGTCCTAAATTTCCCGAATAATATTCCAATTTTTTCATGGGGTTTCAGGTCATTCAATGCATGTTTTCTCTAAATTCGACCGTCACACGCCGTTTTGGACTTTTATGACTCCGGAAACACATTTCTGGTCACCACGGTCAAACGCCACCTCTGATTGAATTTCTGTTTGTTTGACCATTTCACAATTCACTCCACAGATGTTTTCGTATGATTTCATGGCATTCCGAGGTCGTTCGGGTGGTTTTGACCACCCAACACGACCTTTTAGAGGGCGTCGAACTGCTGAAAACGACACATTCGGTCGTACGACACACATCGCACGTCCGATCAATGTTCTTTCTCCTCCTACATGTCACGGATAATATTCCTATTGTTTTTGTGTTGTTTCAGGTAATTTGGAACAATTTTCTCTGAATTCGATCATCACACGCCTTTTCGGTCTTTTATGACTTTGGAAACACTTTTCTAGTCACCACGGTCAAACAACACCTCCAAATGATGTGTCGTCTTCCCAAACATTCTAAAATTCTTACAACGGTTTTTTTGTATGATTTCATGGTATTCGAGGCCGTTCGGGTGGTTTTGACCACCCAATGCGGCTTTTTAGAGTGTGCCGAACTACTGAAAACGACACATCCGGTTGTACCTCGCACACTGCATGTTCGATGGACGTTCCCTCTCCACCTAAATGTCACGAATAATATTTCTATTGTTTTTTGGTGGTTTTAGTTCATTTAGAGCACTTTTTCTCTAAATTCGGCCGTCACACGCCGTTTTGGTCTTTTGTGACTCTAGAAACACATTTCCATTCACTACGGTCAATTGAAACCGTTGATTGACATGCCGTCTGTTCGACCATTTCAAAATTAACACCACAATTTTTTTGTATAATTGCAAAGCATTACGTGGTCGATCGGGTGGTTTTGACCCCCCAACGCGCCCTTTTAGAGCAGGGCGAACTGCTGAAAATGACACATCCGGTTGTACCGCGCACACCGCAAAACTTATGGATGTGCCGTCTCCTCTTTCTTGACCAAAATAATATTCCTATTCTTTTTGTGTGGTTTCAAGTCATTGGGATCACGTTTTCTCTGAATTCCACTGCCACACGCCATTACGATCTTTTATGAATCCGGAAATGTGTTTCTGGTCACCGCGGTCAAACGACACCTTCAATTGGCATGCCATCTATCCAAAAATTTCAAAATTGACACCATGGTAGTTTTCATATGATTTTATTGAATTTAGAGGTCATTTGGTTTCTTTCGACCACCCAACGCTCCCTTTTAGAGTGCACCGAACTGCTGAAAACGCCACATTCAGTCGTATAACGCACACCGCACATCCGATGGACCTTCGGTCTCATCATAAATGTCACAAATAATATTCATATTTTTTCTTGTGGTTTCAATTCATTCGGAGCACATTTGTTCTGAATTCGACCGTCACATGCCATTTTGGTCTTTGATGACTCCAGAAACACGTTTCCAACCACCACAATCAAACGACACCTCCGATTGATGTGACGTCTGCCCAACCATTTTACAATTCAAAAAACATTTGTTTTAGTTTGATTTCATGGCATTCCAAGGTTGTTTAGGTGGTTTTGACCACACAACGCTCTCTTTTAGAGCAAACCAAACTGCTAAAAATGACACATTCGGTCGTACCGCACGCACTACATGTCCTATGGATGTGTCGTCTCCTCCTACATGTCACGAATAATATTGCTATTTTTTGCATGGTTTCATGTAATTCGGAGCACATTTTTTCTGAATTCGACAGTCACACACCATTTTGGTCTTGTATGACTCTAGAAACGTGTTTCTGGTCACCGTGGTCAAGCAACACCTCAGATCGATAAGCCGTCTACCCAACCATTTCATAATTCACACAAAAGTTGTTTTCATACAATTTTATTGCATTCTGAGGACGTTCGGGTGGTTTTGACCACCCAATGCTCCATTTTAGAGCGCGTCAAACTGCTGAAAATGACAAAATCGGTCGTACCATGTGCACCACACATTCGATGAACTTTTCATATCCTTCTACATTTCACGAATAAAATTTCTTATGTTTTCGTGTCGTTTCAGGTCAATCGGAGCATGGTTGCTCTGAATTCGACCGTCACATGCCATTTTGATCATTAATGACTCAGAAACCCGTTTCCGGTCACCACGGTCAAAAGACACCCCCAATGTATGTGTATTATACTCGACCATTTCAAAATTCAAACCTTGGTTGTCTTCGTACGATTTCATGGCATTCTGAGGACGTTCGGGTCATTTTGACCACCCAACGCGCCGTTTTAGAGCACACTGAACTGCTGAAAATGACACATTCAGTCATACTATGCACACCGAACGTCGGATGTACATACCATATACTACTACATGTCAAAAATAATATTCTTATTATTTTAGTGTGGTTTCAGGTCATTCGGAGCACGTTTGCTCTGAATTAGACTGTCACATGATGATTTGGTCTTTTATGACTTCAGAAACACGTTTCTAGTCACCGCGGTCATACGACACCTCTGATTGACATTATATCTACCCGAACATTTCAAAATTCACACCATAGATGTTGTCATATGATTTAATGTAATTCAGAGGTCGTTCGAGTCGTTTTCACCACCCAACACGCCCTTTAAGAGCGTGCTGAACTGCTCAAAATGACACATTTGGTCGTACCGCGCGCGCCGCACATCCGATGGACATTCCATCTCATCCTATATGTCACGAAAAATATTTATAATTTATTTCATGTGGATTCATGTCATTCAAAGCACTTTTTTTTTGAATATGACTGTCACACGCCGTTTTGGTCTTTTATGACTCTAGAAACGCATTTTTAGTCACCGTGGTCAAATCACAACTTTGATTGATGTTATGTATACCCGAAAATTTCAAAATTCATTCCACGGTTGTTATAGTATGATTTCATGACCTTCTGAGGTCGATCTAGTGGTTTTGAACACCCAACGTGCCCTTTTAGAGTGCACCGAACTGCTAAAAATGACACATCTGGTCGTACCATACGAACCAAACGTCCGAGGGATGTGTCGTCTCCTCCTACATGTCAAGAATATTATTTATATTTTTTTTGTGTGCTTTTAGGCCATCCATAGCACATTTTCTCTGAATTTGACCGTCACACAATGTTTTGGTATTTTATAAATCCAAAAATGCATTTCCTATCATAACGATCAAACAACACCTCCGATTGATGTTTCCTATGCCCGAACATTTCACAATTCAGGACATAGTTGTTTTTGTATGATTTTATGGATTTCGGAGGTCGTTCGGGTGTTTTTGTCCACTCAACGAGCCCTTTTAGAGCGCACTAGACATTTGAAAACGAAACATTCGATAGTACCACGCACACCACACGTCTGATGGATGTGTCGTCTCCAATTACATGTCACTAAAAATATACCTATTGTTGTCGTGTGGTTTCAGGTCATTCAGAGCATGTTTTCTCGGAATTCGACCGTAACACTCCGTTTTGGACTTTTATGACTCCCGAAAGGCGTTTCCAGTCACCACGGTCAAATTACACATACTATTGATGTGTCATCTACCATAAAATTTTATAATTCACACCATGGTTGTTGTCGTACGATTTCATCGAATTATGACGGTGTTCGGGTGGGTTTGGCCACCCAACATGACATTTTAGAGCGGGTCGAACTGCTGAAAATGACACATTTGGTCATATTGCATGCACTGCACTTCCGATGGATTTGTCGTCTCCTCTTGCATGTAACGAATAATATTTCAATTTTTTCATGTGGTTTCATGTCATTCAGAGCAAATTTATTTTGAATTCGACCGTCACACTCCGTTTTGGTCTTTTATGACTCTGGAAATGCATTCCTTGTCATCACAGTCAGATGAAATCTCTTATTGACGTTGCGTCTACCTGAACATTTCAAAATTCACACCGTGGTTGTTTTCGTACAATTTCATGGCATTCCAAGGTCGTTCAGGTAGTTTTGACTACCCAAATTGCCCTTCTAGAGCGTGCTGAATTGTTAAAAAAGACACATTTGGTCGTACCATGTGCACCACACAATCGATAGACATGTCGTATTATCTTACATGTCACAAGAAATATTTCAATTGTTTTTGTGGGGTTTCAGGTCATTTGGAGCACATTTTCTCAGAATTCGAATGTCACATGCCCTTTTGGTATTTTTTGACTCTAGAAACGCATTTCTGGTCACCGTGGTCAATATACACCTCCGATTAACGTTTCTTATACCCGACTATTTCACAATTCACACCATGATTGTTGTCATACGATATCATTGATTCTGAGGGCGTTCGGGTGGTTTTGACCAGACAACGCTCCCTTTTAGAGCGTGTCGAACTGCTGAAAATGACACATTCGTTCGTACCACGCGCACCGCATGTCTTACGGACATTCTGTCTCCTACTACATGTCAATAATAATATTACTATTGTTTTTTTGTGGTTTTAGGTCATTTGGAGCATGTTTTCTCTAAATTCGACTACCACACACCGTTTATGTCTTTTATGACTCCAGAAACCCGTTTCCCGTCACCGAAGTCAAACGACACCTCCGATTGACAAACTGTCTGCCCGACCATTTCACAATTCACACCATGGATGTTTTCGTATGACTTTATGGCATTTCTAGGTCGTTAGGTTAGTTTTGACAACCCAACGCGCCCTTTTAGAGCATGCCAAACTACTGAAATTGACAAATTCGGTCATACCGTGCACACTACACATTCAATGGACATTCTGTCTCCTTCTAAATGTCACGAATAATATTTTTATTTTTTCATGTGTTTTCAAATAATTCTTAGGATGTTTTTTCTGAACGGGCTAATGGCATAACAACTAATTGTCCTAATGACCAATTGGCCTATTGTATAGTTATACAAATGGAATAATGGCATAATGGCGTAATGACCATTTTTTATAACATCCAACTGAACAATTATCCAACTGGCCAATTTACCTTATAGCCTAATAGCCAAAAAACCAATTGGTCTACTATATTGTTGCAAAATTGGGGGGGGGGGGCTGTCCAGGTGTGCGGGGGTGGGGGGATTTCTTGGGGTGGGGGGCTGTCCGAGGGTGGGGGTGGGCTTTCCAGTGTGCAGGGGTGGGGGCTATTTGGGGGGGGAGGGGCTGTCTGGGGGTGCGGGGGGTATTTTCCGGGTCTATTCGTAGTGGGGGGGGGGGGAATATCCTAGGACAAAAAAAAGTGAACATGATATCATTCATAAAAAACGTGTTTCATGTTTTATATTAGGAATCACATGGTTTTTTCAAAACTATTACAGAAAATGATTTTGAAAACCTTTAATAATTAAATGATCAAAATATATCCAAATCATTAATCAGTTTCATCGATGCATTTCAATTCGCGCAGACAAACATTGCATCAGGTCAAAACATGCATGATACCCCCAAATCACAAAAAACATCACTTGAAACCCAACCCAAACATCAATAACAACCACACTAGTAAAAACAGAAACTAACCTCATGAATAAGATGTGTCATGTGTGGTCATGACTGCTACCTCCATCCGGTGGGCCAGGGGCCTACAAAAAATAAACATTATGAATATTTTCATAACAAAAATAATATAAATTAAATAAATAAATATAGTATAAACCTGCGTCGTATGATCCCATGCACCATCACATGGATGCACATATTTCCGCAGTGTTCCTACCTCAGCTATGAATTGCACATTTACCCCCTTGGAAGCGCGCAACCATTCCTAAAAATCTGACAACTGTTGTTTCATCTGAAAAATAACAGGACCGAAAATAGCAGCGCGTGACACTACAAAATGAGGAATCCATGTTCCATAGGTCAAATTACATCCATGCTTGTCCCGACCAATAATAAGATGCAAGTTCTCATCCCTTCACATGTGAAGCTGTCACTGGTCCTCTGGAAGATGTTCTAACTCATCTTCAAATTAATCCAATTAAATATTTAAATATATATACATATATATGTTAATATACATATTTATGTAAGTATTTATAAGTACAAGAACTTACTATCAATACTGCAGCATCTGGATCATTACGATCATGAGTCCTCATCCACACCAACATTTTATCAGTCGGTGCACCTTGCTCTTGCAACTGTATATGAATATAATATAAAAACAATAACATATTAATTAATAAATTAAAAAATGAATAATAAATACCTCATGTCAGATATGAGACATGTGACGAGTCCCTAGCCTGTGAGGTGGGCCCTACAACACTCGATTCTCAGAATGGTGTGCGAACACATCCTGCATTCCAGTCATTGAAATTTCAAACAAATCCTACATTATTGAAAATATATATACCAAAATTAATATAAAACTCCAACACCTTCAGTAGACCAATATGGAATTAAGTCACGCCACTGAGCTGGGAGGACACCCTTTGGGACTTTTTCCCAAATGTCTGGGGCACCCACATTTGGTACTCAGTGGTCCCTCTTCCCTTTGCATTTATGGTCATTCCACATCATACGGAATTCTCTCATACACACGGGCCAAAACTCATCGGGTCATACTTTCAAATTTTTCAATTAATGAGAAAAATCACACATATTAGTATTTTTTACATAGGGAATAAAGTAAAATGGTCTTCTAACCCGAACCTCCCACCAAACATGATCTAATGTGTCCTGATGGATAGAAACCTTATCACGTTTGGTCAATGGAAGTCAATGTGAGTCACGTATAGTATGACCCAGCTGACGAGTAAATGTAGGGGCATTAAGTCCCACAGGGTGAAATACCTCATCAAAGGAAACATCAAATGTCGTGTCAGAATTCCATGATAAAGTTCCATGACCAGGGCCTCTCTTTCCAGAGTAATAAGCAATCAAGTCTAATCCCGTTGAAAACAATTATATATTTAATTTTACAGATGTTATAAATATATATACCGATATATATATATATATATATGTTTATCAGTTACATAAAAAATAAAGACAATGACATTCAAATATACCTCTACCCTGAGAGGTAGATGCCTCAGATGGATGATGTGGAACTGGTGCCTCTTCCTCTAACATGCCTGCAGTCATAGAAAACATTTGTAAGTCAACTATCCAAAGTGTCCAAAAGATAAATTTTATTGTTCTTAAAAAAATAAAAATTCTACAGTTTTTAATCAAACAAAAAGGGATTGAATAATTAGTAGTGACTAAATTTTAGAAAATCATAAATTTAACAAAACAGATATAAAAATTATGTACAAAACCAATCAACACACATCATAATTTCAGATTGAATTAATAAAAATTGATGCAACACATGTACCATATGAAGAATCCTTCAATGGGAAGATACAATGACAATAACCTCAATATACCAAGAGTTAAATAACCCTAAACATTTATAACTGAAGAAAATTCCCACCATTTACACAATACTTATAAAATTTTCATTTTTAAAATCAAGTATAATTAAACGAAATACTAATAAATTTGTTGTAAACCTTTGATAAAATAATAATGTAAGTGAAATATCAGGTCATACCAGATTTCTCTACAATCCTTGAAGGTAGGGTAGATAACAGCGGTGATGCGAGGGAGATGAGAGGAAGCAAAGGGGAGTCGGAGCCAGAGGCGGTGCAGTGAGGGAGGGGACGAGTGGAGGATGCGATGGGGACCCGAAGGAGAGGAGACAGTGAGGTGGTGATGGTGCACTGAGGGTGGGTGGAAGACGGAGGGGACCAAGGACAATGGGGAGCTGGAGTCGATGAGTGGCAGTGTAGAGGGGACGAGAAGCGACCGTATAGGGAGGGAGGGGACCGGGCGGCAGCGGTGCAGCAAGAAAAAGGAATGTGAGGGCGGAGACTGGCAGTGGTGGTGCCGCGAAGGAGGGGGATGAATAGGGAGGGGATGAGGGAAGGCGGGGAGCTAGAGCCGAGGTCGGTGACGGGTCAAGGGATGGGATGCGGGGGGGGGGGGGGGGGGGGTCAGTTTGGGGTGCGGGGAGGGTTGTCCGGGGTGCGGGGGGGTGGTGGGATGTCGGGGGTGCAGGGGGGTTGTCCGGGGTGGGGGCGTTGTCCGGGGTGGGGGGGGGGGCTGAGGGGGTGGAGGGATGAGGGATGAGTCTGGATGTTGGAGGCGAGATGCTAGAGGCTGGAGGGTAGAGTGTGAAGGGTGGAGGGAAGAGGGGTCAGAGACTGGATGGGGTGGAGACCGGTGGCCGGAGGGTGGATGCCCTAGGGTGGAGGGATAGTTGAGGGGATTAAGGGTCGGGCGGAGGATGGTCGGAGGGGAGGCCAGAGGGAGGGACGAGCCAAAGGGTAGAGGGACGAGGGCGGAGGCCAATGGTGGAGGAGGGTGGTGGGCGGCGAGCATTGGAGGGTGGTGAGGGTGTGCGGCGATGGGGGAGGGTGCACAAGACAGGGTGGATGGCAGAGGGTGACGATGGGTGGGGGGCGTGGAGAGGTCGAGGATGAGGGTAGAGGGCTTTTGAGGGGCGGGGGTGGGGTGTCGAAGCCCCCATTTTTTTGGAAAAGATCAGTGACTGCAAGAGGCGATCGCTATTGGGCACATATAGTGACCTCCATAGGCGTTCGCCCATGTCTGGGGGCTTCAAATGCCAATATTTTAGTGTTGATTCTTAATTATCCTATGTTTCAATGAGTAGAAAATTTGTAATAATACCTTAATATAGCATCAAAAACCATCTGATAAGTCAATTCATGAATGTTTTGAGATATGGGTTATAATATTTTATCAAAATAAGCACAATCATACACAATCATGAAAAATGATGACATTGTTTCAATATACCCTTATCATATGGTACCTTGGGACTATACTCTCTCCATGAAAGAAAATTAAATTAAATGAATCATAGAATATAACGAAAATATTTAAATTCATGATATAATATATACAATGGATGTATACATAGATCAAAATAAATATTGGTGCATAACAAAAACATGATTCTGAGAGAAGTCAAATATAAAGACCCGACAATTTCAAGGAAATTCTTTTCATAAATTTCATTGGAATTTTACAAGAACGTAGTTTCTGACGGCGCCGAATTCCGAGGCCCAGTGTGCCCGGAATCATTTTCCGATGTTTAGCACGGGTACTTTCAGTGAACGAACGAGCATGTTTTTCTAACTTTTGAACTAGTGCTCAGAATCGAATTCTGAGGGCACCGATGGAATCACAGCGTCGATATTTGCTTAGAAACGCCTTTTCCGGAGTTGTGTTTGCTCGGGTGTGGTTTTTAATTTTTGGGGTTAAGTTAAGAAATAAAATAAAGTGGTGCGGCAACGTTATTTTATTTCACTTAAATCCTCTTAAAAGCCACTTAAGCTAAGTTAAGCGGATAGGGTGGAACCCAAAATATCCTACCCATATGGTAGGATATTTGTGAGGTGGGGCCCACACGATCCCCACCATTTCTTACTTTCTATGTAACACACCTGCAGCCCCACTCATTAATGAATGTCAACCGTGTGTTTTTCTGGTTAAGAAACGCCTCATTAATTGGGCAGTTAAATCATTACAATTAATTCATTTAATTAATTGTTCATTTCTTTTCTTTTGAAATTCAAACGTGTCATGTGCGTTAATAAAATAAGATAACTATAATTTTATTTTTGTTGGAACTTGTGGCGTGGAGAGGATTTGGAGGAAAGCGTTTTTCTTCGACGAAGAACATGAAGAACGCTCCGACCTCCGACGAAGAATGCTGAACCCTCGAAGTTCGACGATGCGACGCCATGTACCGTGACATCAACGATGCTTCTTCCGCAACGTTTCATCCGCGATGATCCTCTTCATCCGCGACGATTAATTCTGTGACGAACTCGCGTTTGACGACAATGCATGAGGTAGGGAGTTAGGTTTTAAGAATGATTTTATTCCCTTGTTTCTTTCTTTCTAATGAAAACAATGAAAACACGGATCAACTTGTTACCTAGTTGATCCGCGAATGTTTTCCTTGCGGGTTGGGAATAATATGTTGCGGGGAAAAAATGTTTGGGTTGTTTCTCTTTTGTTCTTGAAATTTTCCTTGTTGTTCTTTGTCTTTTGGGCCGTTTGTTACCAACATAACGGGAGGAGGTCAGACCGCACGAACACGACTATCTCTCCTCCCCCTTTGTTGTTTTAATTCGTTGCGACACGAACAAAGGTGGAACAGTGCAACGACACCATGCGGACACGAGAAAGAATGCGGCTAAGAAGTGTGTTTCCGTCACGCCGCACTGTTGAGGCTGAACGAAACCGCAGGTTGAGTCGGGGCCTCGGAGGCGATTTGAAGACCCCGCAGTTTGCTGTCAAAGTGCGGATCGATGGACGATGGTGACGTGGGCCGCAAACGCGTTTTGAAGTATTTGCAGTGAAGAACGAGTCCCGGGACGAGCACTGGGGAAGACCGCGCGCAAATCGGACCACCGGAGTGCGTCTGGTGGTCCGCAGAACCCCTCGACGGCATGCCCCACTGGCACGGTGGCGCCAGCGGCCGGAAGCGGCCGGTCGCCTGAATGCGGCGGCGCCCGGCGCGCCACCGGGAAGACCCGCCGCGGCTGAAGCCGCAGCGGCGCTGGCCGGCCCCGTAGCCGTGTAGGACCGCGGAGGATGGACGCGACATAAGCCGCGTCGGGGTGTCACGGAGCGGCCCCTGCGCGGGGGGCCGCGGATGCCTTGCGTGGCGCCTGGCAGGCGCCAGCGCGCCGCCCGGGCCACCCGGACCCGGGTCGGTCCGGGCCCAGACCCCCCGTTTTTTAACCCTTTTCGGCTTTTCGCTCATATCATGAGCTGTAGACCTCTGATCGACGCACCGTCCGCGGCAATGCGTCCCTTGGATCGAGATGGTACTTTCATAATTTTACAGTCAAGGTTTCCGAATACTTTGGGTTCGGCTGGGATGGTTCGGATACGAAACCAACCTGGCCCTTGGAGTGGAAACGCTTATATCTTGAGCTCCGGATGTCTGATTGAAATGTCGTTGACTTTGATGGATACCTCTACGTGGGAAGGATCTGTTGGATTAATCTGCTCGAGGATTGAATAACGTCGGAGTGCGGTCGGGTTGGTTCGCTCACAAAACCAACCGGGCCCCTGGAATAAAAAAGCCAATAACTCACAGACCGTGCGTCCGATTGACGCGCCGTCGATCTCGTTGAATTCCTCTTGATGAGGCGGAACTTTTGGCATACTTCGCCCGAGTTTTGGTTGCTGTTGGATAGTGGCCGGGTTGGATTGTACTCGAAATCCAACCAGGCCATTGGAACAGAAAAGATGTTATCTTTCAGACCGGATGTTCGTTTAAAGAACCGTCAGTGGCATTGGTGGTCACATTGAGAAACAGTCCCTTTGAGTATACCCTATGAGAGTTTGGGGTACAGTTGATATATGGCCGGGTTGGTCCACTCACGAAACCAACCGGGCCCCTGGGACAAAAAGGCTAATAACTCTCAGACCGGGCGTCCGATTGACACGCCATCTATTGCGTTGAGACCCCTATGACGAGGTGGTCCTTTGAGATACTTAGAGTATCGACATGTAGCTCGTGGAGTGGACCCTCACAGAGACGAGTGTGCGGAGTACGGAGACCATGTAGCCGGCTGAGACCTGACGACTGCTTGACCGACTCGACTTGGAGTGAGTCGACTAGCCGAGTGGACGGAGCACTACTTAGTGAGGTGCAGACCCATGGAGGATGGAGCACTACCTGTGTGACAGTGCAGACCCGCAGTACTCGTCCATAGAGTACCTCTGCAGGCTACTAGGGGGTGTGCACTACTGTGTTTGGGTGGCATACCCCAACGGGAAGCATTACTGTGTTCGGGTGGTTGACCCGAGGTACTCGACAGGAGTAGTACCTCAGCAGTCTTAGGTTAGTGAGTAGTACCTCAGAGTCGTGATAGGACCACTGTAAACTCCAGAGATGGGGCTCTTCAGCAGTTACAGTTTCGATAATGAAAATCCTGGTTTGAGTTGAGACTTTTGACCTTTGTGTTTACCTCATGATTGAGATGGGTCACATGATAACATAGGTATATGTATGGGCATTTACCTGGGTGGTGGTTATCCGTTGATTTCATAATCTTTGTGTTTCCTCATGATTGAGATGGGTTACTTGATAACTTAGGTATATGTATGGGCATCTACCTAAGTAGAGGTTATCTATTGAGATCTTCTTTGTGGTTATCCTTGTTGGATTTAGTGAGACCTTGAGGGTCTCAGGGTCCCTACTGAGTATCGTTATACTCACCCCTGTAAGGGCTATGCCAGCACCTCGTTGTGTTGGTTGCAGACAACGGGCAGTGCTAATGGAGGCCGAGTGTTCGAGGACTAGATGGTACCTGGAGGTGGACTACACGACGAGTCAGTATCGGGAGGTGGACTTCACGGCGAGATGACACACGGAGGAGGTTGATGGGAGAGAGCGTTGTGGAGGCTATCTGTACCTACCCTTTAGGTAGGATCCATGGTGGATGATCCAGGAGCTGCGCTGTCTATACCTACCCTTCATGTAGGATCCGAGGACGACGACCCAGGAGCTGCGCTGTCTGTACCTACCCTTCAGGTAGGATCTATGGACGAAGACCCAGGAGCTGCTTCCTTTCTTCCAGTTGTTGTCTTTTTCTATTGTACTTTGTTCAGTTGTAGCTGTACTTCAGTTGGGTTTGTATTTTGGCCCATTTACTTTTCAGCATTTCTTTTTTTTGTACTTATTGTTTTACTTCCGCTTGTACTCTGTGGTGTTTGTTTGCTTTTATAAAGGCAGTGCCTTCCCAGTTATCGGGATTTACGCCTTTGGTGCTAGTCTCCAGCCCCTAGCCTATGGAGGGTGGGCTTGAGGTAGTCACGGCATGGGCACCGAGGACGGGTCGTGACATCAAATTGAGATAAAACTATTTTATCGATTTGGTAATTTTTTTAACTTATACAGCATCAAATAAATGTAATAAAATTTCTATATTTATAACCACAAATTTATTAATAATATACATAGAATAAAATCATGGACATTACACAAACCACACAAGAGTTACTTCTTGGCAACATAGCTTTTATCTCACATAAATAATCATTGATATTAAATCCCCTTACCTTGTGTCTTGACTCTTGTCAAACTCATTCAAACTACATTTATAGAAAATATAATTTTTATTATATATATATTTAAAACCCAATTATTATATATAATTACATATATGGTTTGATTATGACTTCATTTTACTCACTTGATAACAATCATATGTTACAGTTTCACTTTGTGTAATATTAGCCTTATTCATCACATGTGTCTTAGTTTGTTATATTGTTGGTCAATATACGTATATCGGGATTATAGAATATAAACCATGAAATAAATATCAAGTATATATAGTATAAATTTATTATAATATTCTATAGAATATTTAAGTATAAAATATAATCCACTGTTCATGGAGACGGTAGGTCGCATGAACGCATGAACACTATTTCTATTTAATTGTCATGTTGAAAGAAATAAAGTAAAATCAATATATGTATATATATATAATTATTAACGTAAAATTATGATATAAAATATATCTAACATATTCACTAAAATCTTACTTAATATAGTATATGAAGTGTTTGAACAAATCGTATCACTTTGAGTAGCAGTAATTGATACTTCCTAAATGAAATTATCTTATTAACGAAAAATGGAAATTAAAATCATATGTGTTGTAAAAGGAATAAAAAATCATAAATCATTAATATATACAACATATAACATATTTAAATATATTTTCCATCATAATTTCCACCAATATAAGTGGTAAAGAAAATTTCATAATCATCATTTAGTGAGACGGTAGTTCACCGCACTCATAAACATTATATTGTTTCACCCAATAAATAGAGGTGATCGTAAGTGTAGGTAAAACCATTAGCATAAAAAATAATCTTATATGTTGGATACTTTTTTATATAATCATTGAAAAAAGATGTTAGAGGGTTAGATATGGAAAAATAGAGAAAGGACTTGAGGGAAGATGTTACCTATTAATCGGGTAACTCCTTTTGGTTAGTTCTAAAAGGCATCATTGGATTTCCTTATACAAAAGGGAAGGAATATAAGAGTATTTTAATGATTTTTTGTAGTATATTGGTCAGATATTGGTTGATCCCAAGAGGTTTGAGAGATGTGAAGTAGTGAGAGAGTTGTTCAAAGTGAAATTAATTATAATGACTTAAATGGTGTTATTAAATTTATAAATGAAATTATGTTACATTAAAAAAATTTAAAACATAACAGAAAATTAAAAAATATTTAAAAAAATTGGTAGTTTTTAACTAAATAATAGTATTTTCACCATACATCAAAAAATGAATTTTCTTAGGAAAATCCCAAAAAATCAACCTAATGTAATTTCAAAATTATAAATTAAAAAATGATGTTTATTTTATAAAATTATAATTTTAAATGTGTCTAAAATTAATTTTATTATTACAATAGGTTCATTCGATAAAATGATATATTTAAACATATAAAACATTACCAAAAATCATATCTGTCATTATCAATATGATTAATCTATATAAACCATTTATAAATAATATTGTAATTTTATTTAATACTATTAAAAGACTATGTTTAATAAATAAGATACAATTATCCCATTTAAAAAATTACAATAATAAAATGATGTTCAATAGAAACATCAATGTTGCGTGTAACATACGTTATGTCGGTGTTACAGGTATGACAAGCCAAGTCAATATTTCATATAGCACAAGACAAGTAGGTATTGAATGTAACATAATCAAAGTCTAGTCCATGTCAATGGAATGTTTATCTTAGTTTTTTCATATATATATATATATATATATATTTGTATATATGTATGTATATATGTATGTATAAATATAATGAACTCTTTCTATTATCACGTCAGAAGAAAAATATCAAAAAAATAAATTAATTTGAAAAAAAATCAAATCATAGGTTGTTTCATTCTAGCCCCCTTAAAATAAAAATTTCCATCAAAATTTATCTCATTTATCAATGTTTTAATACTTAGATGTTTTATTCATAGAAACCCACATCCGAAAAATAGATACTAAAACCACCATTAAAAAAATAAATTTGGAAACATAACATTTACCAATGTAACATATAACAGAGTTTCCATATATTTGAACATATGTGGGATGTGAAAATATGGACTTAGCAAAAAAATATAACTATCATGTTCTGAAGGAGACTGATAGAGAAAAATTTCATGACATGTTAACAATCAGAAAGCCATAAATTTGTAATAATTTATGTGACCATATCATTAATCAGAAATTGAGGTACTATGATAATATTTTGTGTTTCAAAATTCATTTTCCCTAATGTTAAGTAATTTTTATATAAATATATAGCTACATAATTTATGGACAACCCCGCCCTTTGTGGTTCCACGATCTACATCTCCCATTTCTCAAAAAAGAAGGTATATTTTTCATTCTTGAAGTAGTAAAATACCATGATAATCATGATATTCTATCCCATCTATCATATTTAATTATTAACATCATGTTTTTATAACATGACATCACATATGCTTAAATCATCAGTTGGTAAGGTAATAATTTGTTCTAAAAAACATCATCCATAGTTTAACATAATCCTACCAGAAATGGTTAACCTTATAACCATTCACATAGATAAAAATATAACACTTTAGAAAAGCGTCATGAAATCATCTAAACAATGATCCCCCATATATCAAAAATTATCTCTTGGATGCCACATTTCATACATGTGGATACACTAACAGTAAATTCTTTTGGAACATGGTAACAACCTGAATTACCATAAATAATTCTAGGCAACATGAACTTTTCCCTATTTAATAGATTATTTGACGTATTCCATAAATCCAAGAAGTTGTAAACATCATCCATTATAGCATTAGCTACACATTACCATGTCTACATTTAGTTTCAATGTAATCAATACCTTAGAATTTACTTATATATAACCCAAATATGTTTATCCAAACAAGATTACCATAACATAATAAAAATATTAAGGGCTATCTTTCCCATAATCATGTTTTTACATGGACATCACCTTTCCATTATATTACATTTATATTTTAACGGAACCAATCAACGTGTACTTGTAAATGCATAAAAAAATAAAAACTAAACAACCCATATATATTCCACCACTCATATAACATAAACCATGAATACAGATATATATATAATATTTTAATCCATTATTAAGGATACCTCTTCCAATTACACTATACCTCTTTTCATTCACATTTCATATGTAGTCACTTCATTATCAGCAATGTAACAATTACTCACACCACCTTGTTGGCCCCCTTTAAGACCATTCATCTGAGGACATTGGTATAATGATCGTTTAATCCACACATAAAACTCTTATCCTTTGATGTTTCCTTGGGGAGGCCAACATTCTCATCCATTTCCATAACTAAACTCTTCACATTTACCTTTCATTCATTTGCTTTGTGTCCTTTTTTAACATAGTCAAAACATCTTATTGTTCCTCTCAAACATTCACTTAGGTGATTATTTCCATATTCTTGACATAAGGGAAACCGAAAATTATTTCCTTAATCAACTTCATTACTCATACCGTCATAGAACTACTTCATTATCTTACATGGCGAGTCTGAGAGTTGGTTATGGATACATGGTTAATCTTATTCAATTAAAACATATTATCCATGATCATGACATTTCTCACTCCACTGACTATCCCACTTAACTGATCATATGTAAATAGTCCATCATATTCAATGGTAATCCAATTCCTTCTATTTCCCACCAATGAATAAACCCATAATCATAGTGTGAACATTAATTAAAATAGAATGAAACCACATAGTCAAGAAAATCATTACTTGTAGGATTTCTGAATCATGAAAAATTCCTTAATCAATGAAGCCCTATGTTTATCCTATGTTTTTTATAGACAAATTATATTTAATTACTTAATGATGGTATATGAAGAGTTTGTGAATTCCCAATGTATATCGCATCAGAGTTTCAAACCAAGTATCAATAAAGACCTATTTTTGGGTACCATATTTTCTATATTCAGGACTCGAACACCTTTTTGGAGTTGTTACACATATTTACATTTATTCTATAGCCACATGTAATTATAATATTTAGACAGTGATTAATTTCTAGGAAAACACTCACTGTATCCATTACCAAAATTTCCAAACAGTTTAAAAAATGATAAATCATACCTATACTTATCCTCAAATACAACCCTATACATATCCTTAGAAATATTTATAGGGATCTCACTAATGTTTTCTCATCCTAGTTTCAAAATTGTTCCTAAACCATTCCTTTTATACAATCTATAGTTACCCAGGAATTACATACTTGTATATTACATCATTTTTTATGAATATTAATTACATTACAAAAATACATGTAAGAGGACAATAATAGTTTAGTGTTTTTGAAAACATGGGAAAATATTCTTCCTTCCTTGTGAAATGTCATCATCATCCCTCATAAATATCTCCACCTTTATTAGTTCTACAGAAAACATTTATTTATAACCTTGGGAAAGGAAAAATAATAACGGGGTTAGCTCAAATACTTATTAAGGTAAAATAAAGTATATTTTTAATAATAATTATGATAATAAGGGTATATAAACATGATTGTGAAAATAAAATATCATACCCTGCATATCAAATATCATATGTGTGAATAATGGATAACCCATGGTAGTTCATAAAACATGAATCATATAAAAATAAATAACATAACATATGAAAGCATAACATAGGAATACACAAGGAATTATGGAAGAAACATTATTTAATATAATGATTTTTATAGTATACATGGAATTGATGTCAAGGATATCATAGTGGATAATGTCCATTACTAAACCAGGTTCACACCCTATTCCATCCATATATTATGGAACCATGTTCACTCCTCATTACGTGCCTACAATACTAATCATACATTATTTCTCATGGAATCCTTTTAATCAGACACTTAGTTCATTTCTCCTTAAATCCTTGTAATACTAAACTAAATTAATTTCTCATTCCATCCAAGTGAATCTAATTACATATAAATATTTATTCAAGTCATTTTTTGGAGATATAGGTCCAAACTATCTCATAATGAAATCATGCATACAAGTTTAAAAATATCATAAACATTCATAACATAACCCATGAAACAGAATGGGTATCATTAACATGTAATCATTTTATAACAAGTGGATGAAGAAATATGTTTTATAATCATTTATTATAAAGCCTAACCCATTATAGATAAATTGATTTCATATAACCTGTAAAAGAGAAATATTTTTCATAAACTAATATCCAATGAAATAGAAACTTATTTCATAAACATATATCCCATAAAAGAAAAATTGGTTTCATAATCGTATAAACCATGAAAGAGAGACAATATTCATATATATATCCCATAAAAAAGAAATGGGATTGATAAACACAATGAAATTAAGATTACCAAATTCATATAAATAATATGAATGGAAAATTTTGATTATTACCTAGAATTAAATGATTAATATAATTTTATGTCATCGTAGATTGAAAATAATTTTGAAATACCTTTTAAATATATTCTTTGCAGAAAATGTCATTTATAATTTTAATAATGTTTTTTATTTCATTAAATCATTTCAAGATCATTTTCTTAAAAAAACCTTTAAAACATGTAATGATTACTGGAAATTATTTGGAGAAACTTTTTTCCTTGAAAACATATAAAATAATATTCAAAAAAATTTATAATTATTATAATTTGAAGACACATTTAAAAAATATAAATAATGGTTGAAAATTTACTGAAAACCATTTCATATGAAAAAATATGCAAGATGCTTGAATTTTTTTAAACCCATTTCATTTAAAATACATTGAAAACATATAAATAATGAATTTAAAAATTGTATAAACTATTTTTCATGTATATTTATTTTTAAAAAATTGAATTAAAAATAAACTTATAAAAATGGAAAAGTGTCTTCAATGGAAAGATGGCTGGTAAATCCATACATTTCATAGAAGGTAAAAATAACATTTTGTTTTCATGGTAAAAAGGTTATTAAAATTCCTTGCTTGGAATAAGAAAATTGTATTCCTATGAAGAGATTTGTAAAAGTCAAAAAATTTAAGATTTTACATTAGTTATTATAGGAAAAGGGTATATAATTCTTGGAAACCCTTTTTAGAAAACATTGATTTCTAACTGAAGAGAGGGTAAAGTCAGACTTTCTTAAAAAATACACTTTCCAAATTATCATATGTAATAATTAGTATAAATTTTGTTCCAATTCCAGAATATAGCATGAATAACTATATTATTGGATAATTCATTAATTTTTTGATATGTGTTTTTTAATATTTCAATAAATCAAACTTGAATATAAAAAATCTAGAAAAGCGATGAGATTGTTTCAATAACCCATTAAAAATGGTAACTTGGTGTAACACCACGAGATTGTATGAAAAATATTCTTTAAATTTCATTAATGTCTTGTGTTGTATGCTACACCAAGATTACCTTGCGCTATACGCAACACTGTATTACCTTGCAGTATACACAACACTATTCTTGGATCGTGTTACACACAATTTTGATAATAGTTATTCTACGCAACATTGAGTATATATATATATAAATATTCAAACTATAAATAAAATATGGTTGGATTATTTTAAACAAAACAATGAATGATTCTTGCATAGCACGGAACCCGGACTTGGCTTGCATTACACACAATCGTGACCTTCCTCGATAGCGTGTGTTGTACGCAATACCAGGTTTTACTAAACAACGATATATTATTATAATATTATTATGAACTAGTCGTTATGAATAGTATTAACTAAAATTTTAATCTTATAACATTATTATTCGTCTTACACATTTTCTAAAACATGGTATAAGAACAATATAAATTTTTCAGGTTAAATAAGTATTTTTTTTTAAATGCAGTTTTGCCACCTTTTGATGGCGCACCCACATTAAATCTAGTTTTTGACATGTTTATAAGTTCAATTTGACAAAATAAAATTATTCTTTGTAATCATGAAATAAAAATTTACTTTGGATAAATTTTTCATTTTATTCTGATGACATTCATATTTTAATGAATAGTAAAAACACCCTATATTTTAATTAAAAACAACTTTTTTCATCGTAATATCATATGTGGATAAATTATTATATTTAATGTTTATAAAGTATAAATAGAATATATTTTTACCATTTAATATAATGTATGTCATTAGCATTGATTTTACCTTGAATTCGTAGGTTAAATCAATTCAATCTTTTGCAATGTTTTAAAGAAAAACATGTTTTCTTTCGACAACGGGATTAATTTTAATTTAATTTTTGCAACTTTTGTGTATTTAATTTGAAAAATGGATTCCATATTTAGAATCCGTGGGTCTAAATTATGTTAATAAGCTACTTTTTATTTTTCGGATTATGAATAATAACTATGTTAAATTTTCTTTACCATAGTTAAAGATAAATCGGATAATTAAGGGTAATTAAAATAGTATAAAATTACCCTAACACATGTCAAAATTCTATTGGATGACTAAAAGTCGACCCATATCACCTAAGTGTTGGATTAGATTCATTTAATGGACTTTTTTCCATGAAAATAATTTAATTATTATTAAAACCAAAGAATGTGACAACATGTCATTTTCTTAAATCATATAAGTATAATAATTTTAATTTAGTGAAAAACTTCATAAAACATCGAACATAAATAGTCTCCAGAAATATAATACAATTATATACATCATAGGAATTTATTTATAATTTTTAGGGATTACATAATTATTATTTATTATGACACAAAGATGATGCGGTAATTGTCTTATTAATGAAATATTGACATAATTGATGTTATAAATGCCCAAATAAATGTAATTTGAGACTTTTTATGACTTACACTAATTTTATATGTTAATATGCCATGTTATTGTTGATTTATGTAACTTGGTTTGAACTTATCATTCTGTTATGAATTTCATAAAAATCATGTACCAAATAGTGTCAAAATTGACATAAATTAGTTTTTAAAACAAATATTTTATTTTTAATTGTTATTTTATTCCTAAAAATCTAATGTTAATCCAAATGACTTATATAAAGTTATATATATTAATAATAAACACCTTGGGGTTCAATTGGCTCGATATAGTAAGTTTATTAACCATATAGTGTAAGAAAACAAAAAGACACTGTAAAAGTTAAATTATTTAACTTAGAGTTAAATCTAATTGATAAGGTTAAAATAATAACCTAAACTTGTCTAAATCCAATTGGATGAGAGTATTGCAACCCATCCCCACTTTAACTTCGAAATAAGACCCTTTAGAACCATTATAAACCGAATTTGACCTTAATATAAAATAATATTTTGAGATTTACCTAAGGTGCCCCTCTCCTCCCTTATAAAAGGGAATCTCCTCCCTCTCCTCATCAAACCAATTTGAGTATTCAATCTCGGCCAACCCCTGAAAAATCTCTTCTCCACGACCATGGGAACGATATCATCGCTTGTGCGTACGTACGGACTACCGTCTCCACGATTTTTTGAGATTCATTCTCCACATTAACCATTCATGAATGATTATAAAGTATATATAATGAATTATAATGAAATATATGACATGTTAAATCTACTGGATTTATGTATATATATATGTATGACATCTACTTACTTCCATTCAAGAAAATAAGCAAAGGAAAACAGCGTTCATACGTACGTACGAACTACCATCTCCATGAACGGTGTGTCTAATTTCATTTATCTATCTATAATATATATATATAGTGAATATATATGATATATAAATCATGTTTTATATTATGGAAGTAAGTAAATCATGATATAAGTAATAATAATGTCATGAACAACAATTCCAAACACCTACGATAAATAAAACGATTTTACCCAAAACACTTCTTTAACAAGGAATTTACAAAAGAACGGGTAATATAAAGTAATAAGTGAACCATATATGATATCATAACAATGAATATGATTCTGTAATAAGTTAATGACATTATTTAGATCATTACACATGAGGTTCGGATACGTACAAAGCATATCGGACATAAGGTAAGGGAAATATCACAATCTCATTTTTATCCGATATTGTTTATACTTTGGCATTTACTAGGGTGTATTTTATCATCCACATCCATGTTTCCTCGATATGTAATATTATTTCAATCCACCTACAATTTTTTAAATCCAATTTTACCCTCTGGTAAGTTTTTAGTAACTGATATGAAAGGAATCTTTTGTCATTTTTCATACGAGGTACTTTTTGACTATTCCGACAAAAGTACGAGAAGAATGTTTTTTTAACTTATACGGCATGAATGGGTTTTTAAAACATTATTTCCAAGAAGCTTCCTTTACAAGTTTTCAAGTTTATTTTTAATCAACTTCTTTTAGTTTAAAATTGTATGACATGTTAAGAAAGGAAAATGTTTTTGAAGTAGAAAGGATATTTTCCTCAAGAATGGAGTTCAAGTGTTTTATCAAAATTATTATCCATCTAATATAATAAAGGGTTCTATTTTATCCCTATTATTACATTGATATTTTATGTTGTTATGGAATTATTTTTATGAATTCCTTTATCTTATATGAATTTTTTTATGATGTCATGATGTTTTAGAATCCCATTTTTATTACATGGGTTATGCAATGATGTATGATTTATGATTTTGTGGCACACATATGAATGGTATCATTATGAGATGGGTGGGACCTATATCTCCCTCCAATTAATTGGGTAACGATTTTATATCTCATGAGATAGACATGGCTAGAATGGTAGGTTATACTGGTTCAGTGAAACAGGACTGAAACGAGGAATGAACTCGGTTCAGAAAGGGACTTTGTCCACTAAGATAGTCTTGGAAATGAGTCTTGACTAATAAGAAATGATTCTATATGATTATTTGTGTGTGACACAATGTTTCATGTTTTAATTTATGATTATTTGGATTACATTTCACTTCTATTATTTATCCCATGTTATGATATTACGATCTCTTTTGCAGGTTAAGATTTCCAAAATTTATGTTCTTATGTATATGATGTGATTGATATTCATTTGTTTACCCATACTGAGCATTTGAGCTCACCCTTTTGTACGTTTTATTTTCCTCAGGATATAAAGAAAGGTTTTAGGTAAGAAAAAAAGGGGAAGATCATTATGGGAGATGTTGAAGATCTTTCACCATGATTAGAAGATTTCTTTCCGAGTTTCCAAAGACACTAAATTATTACGGTCTGTGTGTGTGTCTTTTTGTTATGTAATAAGCATTCCGCAAAAGCAATGTAATGTCCTTGTAATTTATGCTTCGGGTCTCTACAGTTGGTATCATAGGAAATTTTTTGTCCACCTTTGGAAACTAGGATGCGAAAACATTAGTGAGATCCCTAGAGATATTTCTAAGGTATGTCTAGGGATGTCCCTAAGGATAAGTATACGTATAGGATGTGGTCCTAGAACTACAATAATGATATTAGAATTTAACCTAAGAAGTTAGATATTGAGGGTACTCCCCCTTTACTATGTTTCTTTCCCTAGCATGATTTTTGACTCTCACACTATTCTTTTTGGGTTTTAGAAAATGGCTGGAAACAAGATGATTCACGATAATGGAGGATATGATGGAAAATGGAATGATATTCTTCATGAGAAACCAAATGAAATGGGATTTCTATGTCCAAACATCATTATTATGCTGAATCAGAAATCTCATAATAAGATCAATAAAGTAAAATTTGGTTAGTTTCCTGACTCAGCTAATAAGAGAAAGATGGAGTTTCATGATGATAATAGAGGAAAGAAAGTTCAATTTCCCCTATGTAAATCATGTGGGAAGATACATCATGGAGAATGTTTCAAT
Source organism: Viscum album (assembly GCA_963277665.1). Classification (NCBI taxonomy): domain Eukaryota; kingdom Viridiplantae; phylum Streptophyta; class Magnoliopsida; order Santalales; family Viscaceae; genus Viscum; species Viscum album. The sequence continues at coordinate 35,652,739 of OY728159.1, forward strand.
GGAACCGGAAGATGCTTTGCGTGTGGAAAATAAGGAAACAAATCATGTAAGTGCAAAGGAAAAGGTTCAGTTAACACCAGGGATGAGGATAATGGTATTGCTACGACATCAACAATGGTTAAATGTTTAAATGTGGAATTTACGGGAATTATGCAAACCAATGCCCTAAGGGAAAGTCTCATGAAGAGAATAAGTATGGTCCTATGGGTAGTATTTATGTTGATGATGATGAAGAGACTACAAATGATATGTGAGAGGAAAGAATTGTTGAAGATCGATCAATGGTTTAAGAATGTAGTGGAATGATTAAATGTTTATAATGTGTAATGTTGTATAAGTAATCTCATGGTACTACGGAATAAAGAGACATCTAAGTATTGTCACACTGCTGTTTCTCCATGATTTTTAAATGTGTATGATTAATGGGACAAGTATCCATAAAAAGTTATTCAGATATTTTTGGAATGTAGATGATATGCTCATAATGAAGGGATAAAGAGAAAATTAAATTCATGAGCTCGTGACTGATATAAGGAGAAGGTTATATCAAGGTTTGAGTATATAGAATTTTTGGATTTTGGGATGTGGAAAGAGTTAAATTTTGACTGCATTCATGCTTTCACTAAGTTTCAATGGGTATTCATTCATAAAGAGAATACATGATTAAGGTATTCACATGTTTGTAATTTGACCAACAAGATATATCTTATGATTTATGGGGGTAAATGATGGCATTCACATGATCATTTTCTTTATACTATGAGCTTGGACCGATGTATTTTAGTTAAGCCTATATATTGGAATGGATTATGTTGTAATAAGTTAGTATTGTTTAAGGATAAATTTTTTTGATACTGTTGATGGGATGTTATAGTAATATAGCATTAGAAAAAGGACAACTTGCAGGATGGGCGACAAGCCATCGCATCGGACAAGGCTGTGGGAATCGAACCCACAACCGAAGTGCGACTGGCCTTTATCGCCTACCACTGGCCTACATGAAGTCCTTGTTTAGTAGAAACTAGTTTTATTTTATTAAGTATAATGATATATGAAGTATAAGTCCATTTTAGGAACCATATATGATTAATATCACTATAGATGGACTTATGTATTTTTTGATAACTTTTCTAACCTTTTGTTTGAGACAGATGGAATGACCCATCATTCTATCACAAGATCTACTAACACATCACGAATGACAAATTCAACTTCATTTATTTAAGAGATGAAGTGGAAATTGTCCAAATAATGATAAATGGTGAGATTATACCAAAATCACGAAATTATTTCTTCTAATTCCAATTTCATCAACTTTTGGGAAAGGATCGTGAAAACCAAAAATGTTTTCCTAGTTCTCTTATATCTGATGAATCAGATGGTACCTTAGATCGTAACAAATTTATGGCTTTGTGATTACTGTCTTTTCCATAGCCATGTTCTCTACCACTATCCATCAGAACATGATGGTTAGATTTCTCTTCCATATCCTTATTTTCACCTATGTGGAAACCTAGTGATTAGTTTATTTGGGTAACCATTACGTTTCAATACTATTGTTTTTAAAGATTGGTTTTGGTATTCCTTTTTACGATGTGGGTTTCTATTAAAGAATATTTTGAATAGTAATCCATTTATTACCCCGACGAATTTCGAGGGCGAAATTCATTTTAAGGGGGGTAGAATGTAACACCCCGAGATTTTATGAAAAATATTCTTTTAATTTCATTAATGTCTTGTGTTTTATGCTACACCAAGATTACCTTGCACTATATAAAACACCGTATTAGCTTGCAGTATACACTACACCATTCTTGGATCGTGTGACACACAATTTTGATAATAGTTATTCTACGCAACATTAAGTATATATATATATATATTCAACCTATAAATGAAATATGGTTGGATTATGTTATATGAAACAACGAAGTATTCTTTCACAACACGCAACCCTGACTTGGCTTGCATTACACGCAATCACGACCTTCCTCGATAGCGTGTGTTGTATGTAATACCGGGTTTTACTAAACAATGATATATTATTATAATATTATTATGAACTAGCCGTTATGAATAGTATTAACTAAATTTTGAATCTTATAACATTATTATTCGTCTTACAGATTTTCTAAAACATGGTATATGAACAAAATAAATTTTTCGGGAAAAATATGTATTTTTCAAAAAATGCAGTTTTGCCGCCTTTTGATGGCGCACCCACATTAAATCTAGTTTTTGAAAAAAATTTAAGTTTATTTTGAAAAAATAAAATTATTCCTTGGAATCGAGAAATGAAAATTTACTTTGGATAAAATTTTCATTTTATTCTGATGACTTTCATATTTTAATGAATAGTAAAAACACGCTATATTTTAATTAAAAACGACTTTTTTCATCGTAATATCCTATTTGGATAAAATATAATATTGAATGGTTTTAAAGTATAAATATAATATATTTTTACCATTTAATATAATTTATGTCATTAGCATTGATTTTACCTTGAATTCGTAGGTTAAATCAATTCAATCTTTTGCAATGTTTTAAAGAAAAACCAGTTTTCTTTCGACAACGGGATTAATTTTAATTTAATTTCGGCAAATTTTTTGTATTGAATTTGAAAAAATGGATTCCATATTTAGAATCAGTGGGTCCAAATTATGTTAATAAGATACTTTTTATTTTTGGGAATTATGAATAGTAACTACGGTAAATTTTATTTACCATAGTTAAAGGTAAATCGGGCAATTAAGGGTAAATTTAATATTATAAAATTACCCTAACACATGTAAAACTCCTATTGGATGACTAAAAGTCGACCCATATCACCTAAGGGTTGGATTATATTCTTTTAATGGACTATTGTCCAGGAAAATGATTTAATTATTATTAAAACCAAAAAATGTGACAACCTGTCACTTTCTTAAAGATTATAAGTATAATAATTTTAATTTAGTGAAAAAATTAATGAATCTTAAAACATGAATATCATCCGGATATCTAATACAATTATCTACATCATTGTAATTTATTTAGAATTTTTAGGGATTAAAGTATTATCATTTATTATGACAGAAAGATGATGCAGTAATTGTCTTATTAATGAAATATTGACATAATTGATGTTAGAAATGCCCAAATTAATGTAATTTGAGACTTATTATGACTTACACTAATTTTATAGGTTAATATGACATGTTATTGTTGATTTAAGTAACTTTGTTCTAACCTATAATACTGTTATGAATTTCATAAAAATCATGTACCAAATAGTGTCAAAATTGACATAAATTAGTTTTTAAAACAAATATTATATTATTGATTGTTATTTTATTAATAAAAATCTATGGCTTGGCAAAATGGCTTATATAAGGTTATATATATTAATAATAAACAACTTGGGGTTCGTTTGGCTTGATATAGTAAGTTTATTAACCATATAGTGTAAGAAAACAGAAAGACACTGTAAAAGTTAAATTATTTAACTTAGAGTAAAATCTAATTGATAAGGTTAAAATAATAATCTAAACTTGTCTAAATCCTATTGGATGAGAGGATTGAGACCCATCCACACTTTATCTTCGAAATAAGACCCTTTGGAACCATTATAAACCGTATTTTACCTTAATATAAAATCATATTTTGAGATTTTCATAAGGTGCCCCTCTCCTCCCTTATAAAAGGGAACCTCCTCCCTCTCCTCCTCAGACCAATTTGATCATTCAAGCTCGGCCAACCCCTGCCAAAATCTCTTCTGCACTTCAATAGTATCATCCTAGTGGTCTTGGTCTTCTTCAAAGACCATACTTATTTCATTAAGTGGAGGTTAAGTGAAGGCTCGTCAAAAAAAGGTAATATCCATTACCGATCTTTTTCAATTTCTTTTTCTTCAACATCTTCTTATTTAGTTGTTTCATGATAAAGTAATAAAATCAGTATTTCTTATATAATGATAAGTTATTATAAATATGAAACAACTCTAATTAACCTTCTATCCGTCCTACATAAAAAGGAAATCACCGCGCGTGCGTACGTACGGAATACCATCTCCACGCCGTGGTGTAATCTATTTTCCGCCACCACCTTAATTGGATGTGTATAATGGTGTAATGAGTAAATATATATTATTATTATAAATTGATATTGATACTGAAATATTATACATAAACTTCAACAAAATTCCACGACCATGTGAATAATATCATCGCTCGTGCGTACGTACGGACTATCGTGTCCACGACGCGATGAGATTCATTCCCCACATTAACCATTCATGAATGATTATAAAGTATATATAATGAATAATAATGAAATATATGACATGTTAAATCTACTGGATTTATGTATATATATATATATATTTATGTCATCTACTTACTTCCATTAAAGAAAATAAGGAAAGGAAAACAGCGTTCATGCGTACGTACGGACTACCGTCTCCATGAACGGTGTGTTTCATTTCATTTATCTATCTATTATATATATATATATACTGAATATATATGATATATAAATAATGTTTTATATTCTGGAAGTATGTAAATCATTATATAAGTAATAATAATGTCAAGAACAACAAGTCCAAACACCTACGATAAATAAAACAATTTTACCCAAAACACTTCTTTAACCTTGAATTTACAAAAGAACGGGTAATATAAAGTCATAAGTGAACCATATATGATATCATAACAATTAATATGATTCTTTAATAAGTTAATGATATTATTTAAATCATTAAACAGGAGGTTCGGATACGTACAAAGCATATCAGACATAAGGTAAGGGAAATATCACAATCTCATTTTTATTCGAGATTGTTTATACTTTGGCATTTATTGGAGTGTATTTTATCATCCACATACATGTTTCCTCGATATGTAATATTATTTCCATCCACCTACAATTGTTTAAATCCAATTTTACCCTTCGTTAAGTTTTTAGTAAAAGATATGAAAGGAATATTTTGCTGTTTTTCAAACGAGGCACTTTTTGACTTTTCCGACAAAAGTACGAGAAGAATGTTTTTTTAACTTATACAGAATGAATGGATTTTTTAAAAATTATTTCCCAGAAGCTTACTTTAAAATTTTTCATGTTTATTTTTAATCAACTTCTTTTAGTTTAAAATTGTATGACATGTTAATAAAGGAAAATGTTTTTGAAGTAGAAAGGATATTTTCCTCAGGAATGGAGTTCAAGTATTTTATCAAAATTATTTTCCATCTAAGATAATAAAGGGTTCTGTTTTATCTCTGTTATTACATTGATTTGATTATGTTGTTATGGAATTATTTTTATTAATTCTTTTATCTTATATGAATTGTTTTATGATTTCATGATGTTTAAGAATCCCATTTTTATTACATGGGTTATGAAATGATGTATGATTTATGATTTTGTGGCACAAATAAGAATGGTATCATTATGAGATGGGTGGGACCTATATCTCCCTCCAATGCATTGGGTAAAGATTTTATATCTCATGAGATAGACATGGCTAGAATAGTAGGTTATACCGGTTCAGTGAAACAGGACTGAAACGAGGAATGAACTCGGTTCAGAAAGGGACTTTGTCCACTAAGATAGTCTTGGAAATGAGTCTTGACTAATAAGAAATGATTCTCTATGATTATGTGTGTATGACACCAAGTTTCGTGTTTTATGTTATGCTTATTGGGATTATATTTCACTTCTATGATTTATCCCATGTTATGATATTATGATCTCTTTTGCAGCTTAAGATTTCCACAATTTATGTATTTATGTATATGATGTGATTGATATTTCTATTGTTTACCCTTAATGAGAATTTGAGCTCACCCTTTTGTATGTTTTATTTTCCCCAGGATATAGAGAAAGGTTTTAGGTAAGAAAAAGAGGGGAAGATCTTTATGGGAGATGTTGAAGATCTTTCACCATGATTAGAAGATTTCGTTCCGAGTTTGCAAAGACACTAAACTATTACGGTCCTTGTGTGTGTGTTTTTGTTATGTAATAAGTATTCCGCAAAAGTAATGTAATGTCCTTGTACGTTAAGCTTCGGGTCACTACACTTGGGATCATGCACTCCATATAAGAAATGAAAATTAAATAAAAATAACAATATCATGAAAATATGGATATTATTAAAATATCATAAAAAATTTATGTATACCCAACTCAAAATGAATTTATCTACATAAAAAAACATTATTCTCATAGATTAAAAAGTGGGAAAAATATATTTTACAGATTCAGTAACTTATTAAAATTATAAAAAATTAAAAAAATATCATAAAAACTATATGAGAATACCCCTAAATTTATTTATAGGAAACATAGAAAAAATTCATGTGTAGTACAAGAAACACAAAAATGAAATGGTGGCTAACATAGAATATATCTCGCAGAAATAAAAAGTGAGAAGAAATCCCCTTACCTTATGTCATGATTCTCATTGTACTAATTCAAATCAAAAGTATAATAAGTATAAATTTATTATAAATATTTTACAGAACCATATTATTACATATAATACAATATATGGTTTGATTACAACTATATATTTCTTTGTCAAAAACCATCATATGTTATGGTTTCACTTCGAGTATTATACACTTTATTCTTTGTGTGTGTATTGTTTTTTTTATTATTGGTGATTAGACTTATATCATGATTCCAGAATGTAATCATTTATGTCCAGTGTATTTTTATTATAATATATTGAACATATAAGTGTGAAGCAGAATACACCCCTCTTAGAGACGGTAGGATGTACGTATGCATAAACGCTATATCCATTTAATTGCCGTGTTGAAATAAATATTGTTAATTACATATAATTGTATATATATATATATAACTATTAAATTAGGTTTATGATATCATATATATCATATATAATCACTAAAACCATCCTTAATACAATCCATGTAGTGTACGAACGAATCATATTGCTTTCAGGGTGTGGTAGGCCACACCTCATCAAACGAAATTATCGTATTAACAACAAGAGGAAATTAAAAGGCTTTGTGTTGTAAATGGAATAAATAAGAGTTAAAAATAATAAATATAATATAACACATATATAAATTTTTTTTGCAACATAACTTCTTCCATGAGAGGCGGTAAGAAAAAATGATGAATCAGAGTTTGGTGAGGTGGTAGTTCACCGTACACAAAAACAGTATGATTGTTTCCCATTAGATGGAAGTGTCAGTAAGTTTATGTAAATATATTAATATAAATAATACTATTATATTTATAAATATTCTATTGTTATAAAATAATATAGAAAATAGGGCCGAGGGGGTGAGATGGAAAATTAAATAAAGGACTTGAGAGAATATGTAACCTCTTAATCGGGTAACTCCATTTGGTTTATGCCAAATGACTTCCATGAATAAACTAATTCCCAAGGTAAGTATTAAATGATTAATTAATGGATTTCATTATGTGTATTGGGAAGAGATTTTCCAATCCTAATAAGTTTGAGACGTGTGAAGAGAAGGGAGAGTTCGTGTCTTTTTATAGGATAGGAAAATGAGTCTCATGGAATTTTGAAAACTTGTTAGGTGTTCACAAGTTCTTACCTAAATATGAATTAAAACTCAACATAAATAAATAATGGATGTCTTATTGTGTAAATATAACTATAAAATGGGTTTTATAAATGATTATATGTCATTTTTTCCACTGAGATTACAGTTTAGTCCATAATTAATCATTATTTGACGTTAATCGCTATGATTAATTTTAATCACTTTTACTACTTTTTTTGTCCAAAAATAATTTGATATTATTATAATATAAATATTATACTAAATAAAAATCAGTATTTTAGTTTTGAGAAATTAAATTCATATAATTGGTGAATATAAGATTACATCTAATCCCATATATGGGACAAATTTATGGGTTTTTAAAGTAGAACGAAGATCAAAAGATTTTGAGGTTTTTATATATCAATTTCAATGAAAAAATTATTATAATGAACTATATTATATTATTAGATTTATATTTTATCTAATGTGATATTAAAAAAATTAAAATATAATTTAACAATAATAATTATTTTAAAACGTATGTGTTTACCTAAAATGACTATTTTTCACTATTGATCAAAATAATGATGTTTCTCAGAAAAATATAAAAATATTTTAATAATATAATATAGAAATTATAAATTGAAAAATGGAATTTTTTTTTTCAAATTAAATTTTAAGATTTGTCTAAAATTAATATAATTACTAAAATAGGTTCATTCGAGAAAACTATATTTTTAATCATATAAAGACTTTGCCAAAAAAACGTATCCATCATTCTCAATATGTTTTATCTATATAAAAAATTATAAATTATATTTTCAAATTAGTAATTACTATTAATATATCTATGTTTAATATCTATGTTATAATTATCGAATTTAAATAATTGTATCAATAAATTGATTTTTCGTAGAATCATCGGTGTTGCTTGTATTGTACGCCAATTCATTGTTGCAGGTAGAGCAAGACAAATCATTATTGCATATATTGAAAGCCAAGTAGGTATTGTGTATAGCATAATCCATGTCGATGTCATGTAAATGTAATGTTATACATATCATTTTCGCACATATATATATATATATATTGAACTATTTCACGTGTCATGTGAAATGAAAAATATCCAGAAGATAAATTAATTCGAAAAAATCACAAAATCTCAAGTTGATACTAGATGAGAAGGATATTTTCCCTCTTTTAGTGGATCATTGTTAGGCTATGTTTTCTAATTATTTATTAGGGATCCCGCCTAATATTGATATTTAGATTAATATTGAGCGGGTTATTTGTGTTAGAAAATTTATAAACCCTATTATATTATGTAACCATCAAATTATCAATAGTTTAATACTTAATTAGAGGATTTAGAGGATAAATCATCCATTAAACCACGTACATCAGTTTAGGGTTTTGTGGTTATATTTTCCATACATGATGATTGGATATTGAATGTATGTTTTGATTAACAGAAGTGGGATATGATAAAAAAATAAGTACTAGTGTCTTATCCCTTGTATTAGTCATCTTTTTTCAAATTTTAAGGGCGTATGTGTATTCTCAAAGATTGATTTAATATTACCATACAATAATTTATGGGTGAGATTATTTGATATACCATGGACTCCATTCAAAAGAAAATAAAAAATTAATGAGTTTTTTATGACTTTCTGGATGAATAATGATCATATTTTGTTCATACTATTGTTTAACTAAGTATTTCATTCATATTTAGATCTGTTTATTGTGGTATTTAATGATGAAATATTAGTTTACTCTAATTTTAGAGATGATCAAATCCAAAATCACGATATCTTTTGGAGAATAATGAGAAATAATTATCAACAAACTTCCTTGGAATGTGTAATTTTTTTTATTTTCAACATTAATTGTATTGGTTCATGTGATCTTTGAGGACGGTGTGTTGGTGTACCCAAAGATGGTGTTAGTTGTTGTTTATTAGGATCACCCCAAAAAATATTATGATATCATAGGATTTTTGGGTTTATAAGGTTACTACATATAGTTTAACTATGATGTTTATCAATTAGAAATTCCTCTATCCGGCTAGAATAAGTAGGGTATGAAGTTTTCGTGACCTATGTCATTCATGAAATAATTTATACAGCTGAAGAATTGTTTGACCACGACACCAATTTTTATGTTACCTGAACATTTTATGAAAAAAAATATGTATTTTAATGAATTATGGATTGGGATTGGGGAAACATCAATTAATGGATATTTATTTATGTAATATTTATCATATAAGTATAGGTTACATGAGAATAACAATCCAATGCATAATATCGAGTTATATATGGTAGTTTATTCCATAAAATGTTTTGACATTATCTTATGGGATAAATATTTACAATGTATACTAATAATAATAAATTTAAATATATATTTCCCAGATGTTATAAAAATATATATAATAGGATATTGGTTGAGTATATGAAATAATTTTATTTTGAGATAACATATATACTGAGAAAGTATAACAATGATGTACATGTAATGAGACAGATGAAATAGACTCGGGGGGGTATAGGATTCTAGTTCTAAGTTAAAAATTACATTATTTATAATATCATTATAGGTTTTCTAAATGATTATGAAATGATGATATTCCTATCATTATTCATTTCACCTGCTCTCATAAACTATATTAGGAAAAGGTAGTGTGGGGATCTATAGAGCTTGGTGTTGATGGACAACTTTGATGGTGGGGAGCTACTTCTTGACTGGACCAACGATGTTGACATGGTTATCCACATTCATCACCAAATCTATGTACTTACATTTATGATGTAGGTGATGAAGTATGAGTTTTAGGATCTTATGTTGGATGTGGAATAATGATTATCTATAATATACAATGATTTCATAATCAATATTGGTTGTTATGAATAATGAATGAGATAACATGTTATGTGACCTGATGTTAAACCTTTTAGTAGGATAAGGCTGAGTATGACTGTCTTACTAATCTATTAAATCCATTTTCAAATCTATTATAAATGTGGAATAATTTTTAAATGAATTTCATGGCAGTTTTACCAAGGAATCCATTGAAGTGTGAAGTGATATGGGTGATTCTAAATCATTTGAAAAATGTAACACATTTCTTACCAATTTGGGAAAACATCACCATTTATGAGTTTGGAAAGAATTATGTTTCATAGGTAGTTCATTTTCATATGGTTCCTCAGAGTATTATTTCATATCATGATCATTGTTTTATAACATGCCTCTAGTTAGTCTTACAGAAGTCACTCAGTACAAATGTTTTTTTGAGAACATCCTACCACCTGCAATCAAAAAACTAATCTAAGAAGACTATATAGGTCTTAAATAATATAATGATATCTTTTTTGTATACTTTTGTGTAATATTTTATAGGAATCAATATCTTGTTCAGTTTTTATAAGAAATTGTGATTATCTAATTATTCATAGAGAAAAATATGAGAAATGTATAGTTGTCCATGTAGATCCCCTTGTTGGTGGATTGAAGCTGGAGAATCAATGTTGTTGGGGAAAATTATTATACATGAGACATCTGAACAGTTATAGTAGACATGTAATAATATGGATACATACCAAAGTAGGTAAAATTCATACACCAATTAGGATTTTTGACCAGTATATTTTTTAGTGGGTTACTATATATTTCATTATGAATCACTGTTATAGGGTCATCCTTATATTGAAAATCAGGGTATGCTAATGAAAATATATTTCATATCATTAAATGTTATGGAGAGGATAATTTCTATAGCCTATGAATTTGATATTCAAAAATGGAATGGTTGTATGCATGATATATTTCATGTTACACACCTACATCAATATAATCTTTACCCTTATCATGTTATTGATGTTTATGATATTGAACATAAGTTTTATGAATCCTTTAATGGGAATCTAATTTATATTTTGGAACATAGTGAGAAAAATATTTGTTGTATTACTATTACATTGGTTTTAGTATTGTTTCAATATGGTCATGTTCTAATGAAAACAAGGGAGTGGGAAACTGATATGTGATCATTGTGGACCAGCCTTTTCACCATAGAGATTTTTAAATGTATTGGATTGTATCTCAAGGATGATTTATTATGTGGTGGGGATGTTGTATTCTTTGACATTATGAATGTATTTTTTATTTTAATTTTTGGTTAACCTCCTTTTGAATAGATAATCATATTCTTTCCTAGGAATATGTGAATCTTCCTGATATTTTATAGTGTTCAAAAGATAAAGTGTGAAAATGGGGATTACTGTGTAAGGAAATTTTTTAGTATTAAACACAAACCATTAAAATGCGACATATATTAGGTGGAATAATGGTTCTTAACACCATGTGCAGAGGTCTAGGAACCATGTGGGTGAGATAGAAAACAATACAACATGTGATTTTTTAGGATAGATGAGCCCTCACTATTGGTACATAGTTTGGTAAACCCTATAGCTAAATTTTTTGCCACATTAAAATTAGAAGTGTTAATATTCTAATCTCATAGATTTTATCAATATTAGATGATTTTATCCCCCGTTTCACACCCAATAGACTTATGTTCACTCTATACAATTCCTCTTCTTCCAAGGGTGTGCCTCTTTCAATTCATGGGAATTTGAAGTGTCATTTCATAAAATTTGAATTCCTATGTAGTTCTACATGTATGTTTCCCCATACTATCAAGATATTTCACAGCTTGGTTTTCCCTCATATTCTTTTTCTTATATACCCTAAACAAGGGGGTTGTCTTCTTTTGTGGATGTGGTATATTTTACTCGAACCAAATTTCGGGATTGGATGGGTGGATATCTACTAACCAATGTTAGGTGGTCCAAGATAATTTCCAATATTATTATTATTCAAGTGTGTAATATATGTGTTAAGGTTCCAGGGTGTTTTTCATTCAATTACATGATTAATAAGAATAGATTGTGCCTTTAATTGACGTCTTATTCCATTCATAGATCCCATTATGTCTGTTAATGACTATATGATTGAACCCATCTCCACCCACGAGCCATGCCAATTCCATAGATATTATAATATTGGGTTTTTACTAGATGAATGGGTGTGTTAGGAGATTATCATAGTTAGACATGTCCTTTATGTTGTAATCATTGTATAATGGGTTGTTTGGATTAACATGGGAATTGTATGTTTAAGATTTGATAATTAGAATAAATAGTGAATAGTTAAAAGTGAGTGTTTATGTATTTAAATGGATTTAATGAATGTTGAATGATTATTCCAACTAAATAATTGATTAAATTTTTAAATGCTGGATATCTATTTAAAAATATATATTGTGATAACCCTTGATGAACAATTATGTTTGAAAGGGTGTATCCTTGTTATCCAAGTGTGTTAAAATTATAATTTTGTTGAACTATGAAAACTGATAGAAGATGCAGTGGTTTCAGAATGGTGGACATGACATACCCCATTTATCGTTTGGTAATGGTGGACATAATAATATGTATCGATGGTTAGGTAATGGTAGAAACAATGCTTTGCATCATTGTATTAGAAATTTTTGACATGACATGCCACATCTATTGGTTGGAAATAGGGTAAATGACACTCTTCTCCCATAGGATTGAGATATTAGACATTATTCTACAAATTATGAATAATTTAATTTTTTGAAAACATATTTTCATGTCACTTGATACATGTATTACCTGATAATTTATGGATTATATGACTAATACTTTCTGATGAAGGAATGGTTGTACCCGTTTTCACTATAGAACCTGTTTTAAAGATGATTATACATAAATTCTTATTTTTAAAACTAGTTTAAATTTATTTATTTATCTATTATTACATTTTATATATTTATACACTAATTTTTAGACTTGATATTAAATTAGGCAACATTGGTGGTGTCATATAGAGTGGAACTCACATCCTGTTCATGTCATTTGTAACAACCCGAGATTTTATAAGATACATTCTTTTTAATTCCATTCATATATTCTATTGTACGACACACCAAGATTATCTTGCGCTATACGCAACACTGTATTAGCTTGCAGTATACGCAACACTTTTCTTGCCTCTTGTTACACACAATTTCAAGTTCATTTGATAGATGTTATTCTATGCAACATTGTGTGTATATATATATATATTCAATGTATAAATAATATATGTTTGGATTCTGTTATACGCAACAACAAAGGAGTTTTTCACTACACTCAACCCTGACATGGCTTGCATTACACGCAATCACGACCTTCCTCGATAGCGTGTCTTGTACGCAATACCGAGTTTTACGAAACAATGATATATTATTATAATATTGTTATGAACTAGCCATTATGAATAGTGTTAACTAAATTTTGAATTTTATAACAATATTATTCATCTTACACATTTCTAGAATAGGGTATAAGAACAAAATAAATTTTTCCGGTAAAATAAGTATTTTTCAAAAAATGCAGTTTTGCCGCGTTTTGATGGCGCACCGACATTAAATCTAGTTTTTACATGTTTATAAGTTTACTTTTAAAAAATCAAATTCTTCTTTTAAATCAGGATAAAAAAATTTACATTAGATAAAGTTTTGATATTTTTCCGATAACTTTCATATTTTAATGAATAGTAAAAACACACTATATTTTAATTAAAAACAACTTTTTACATCTTAATATCTTATGTAGATAAATTATAGTATTGAATGGTTTTAAAGTATAAATAGAATATATTTTTACCATTTAATATAATGTATGTGATTATCATTGATTTTACCTTAAATTCGTAGGTTAAATCAATTCAATCTTTTGCAATGTTTTAAAGAAAACCCCGTTTTCTTTCGACAACGAGATTAATTTTAATTTAATTTCTGCATCATTTGTGTATTGAATTTGGAAAAATGGATTCCATATTTGGAATCAGTGGGTCCAAATTATGTTAATAAGCTACTTTTTTTGGGCATTTTGAATAGTAACAACGGTAAATTTTATTTACTATTGTTAAAGGTAAATCAGGTAATTAAGGGTGAATATAAGATTATAAAATTACCCTAACACTTGGAAAAAATCCTCTTTGATGGCTAAAAGTAGACCCATATAACCTAAGGGTCGGATTAGATTCATTATATGGTCTTTTTTCCATGAAAATAATTTAATTATTATTAAAACCAAAGAATGTGACAACATGTCAATTTCTTAAATATTATAAGTATAATAATTTTAATGTAGTGATAAACTTCATGAAACTTCGAACATGAATAGTATCCAGAAAGATAATACAATTATCTACATCATAGGAATTTATTTGGAATTTTTAGGTATTAAATATTTTCATTTATAATGACACAAAGATGATACATTAATTTTCTTATTAATGATATATTGACATAATTGATGTTATAAATGCCCAAATAAATGTAATTTGAGACTTTATATGACTTAAATTAATTTTCTATGTTAATATGACATGTTATTGTTGATATAAGTAACTTGGTTCGAACTTATCATTCTGTTATGAATTTCATAAAAATCATGTACCAAATAGTGTCAAAATTGACATAAATTAGTTTTTAAAACAAATATTATATTATTAATTGTTATTTAATTCCTAGAAATCAATGGTTTGGAAAAATGACTTATATAAGGATAGATATCTTAGTACTAAACAACTTGGGGTTCGTTTGTCTTGTTATGGTAAGTGGATTAACCATATAGTGTAAGAAAACAAAAAGGCACGGTAAAAGTTAAATGATTTAACATAGAGTTAAATCTAATTGATAAGGTTAAACTAATAACCTAAACTTGTCTAAATCCTATTGGATGAGAGTATTTCGACCCATAACCACATTATCTTTGAAATAAGACCCTTTGGAACCATTATAAACCGAATTTGACCTTAATATAAAATAATATTTTGAGATTTTCCTAAGGTGCCCCTCTACTCCCTTATAAAAGGGCACCTCCTCCCTCTCCTTCTCACACCAATTTGAGCATTCAAGCTTGGCCAAACCCTGCTGAAATCTCTTCTCCACTTCCCTAGTATCATCCTAGAGGTCCTGGTCTTCTTCAAATACCATCCATAGTTCTTTATGTGGAGGTTAAGTGAAGGCGCGTCAAAAAGAGGATGTTCAGATACGTACAAAGCATATCGGACATAAGGTAAGGGAAATATCATAATGTCATTTTTATCCAAGATTGTTTATACATTAGTATTTACTAGGGTGTATTTTATCATCCACATCAATGTTTCCTCAATATGTAATATTATTTCCATTCACCTACAATTGTTTAAATCCTATTTTACCCTTCGGTGAGTTTTTAGTAAAAGATATGAAAGAAATATTTTGTCTTTTTTCGTACGAGGTACTTTTTTGACTTTTCTGACAAAAGTATGAAGAATATTTTTTTAACTTATATGGAATGAATGGATTTTTAAAAAATTATTTCCAAGAAGCTTCCTTTACAAGTTTTCAAGTTTATTTATAATCAACATCTTTTAGTTTATAATTGTACGACATGTTATGAAAGGAAAAGTATTTTTGAAATTTTCTTCAAGAATTGAGTTCAAGTGTTTTATCAAAATTATTTTCCATATAAGATAATAAATGGTTCTATTTTTTATCCATATTTATTTGATTATGTTGTGATGGAAAAATATTTTCATGAATTCCTTTATCTTATATGAATTTTTTTATGATGTCACGATGTTTAAGATTCCCATTTTTATTACATGGGTTATGCAATGGTGTATGAGTTATGATTTTATGTCACACATAAGAATGGTATCATTATGAGATGGGTGGAACCTATATCTCTCTCCAATTCATTGGGTAAAGATTTTATATCTCACGAGATAGACATGGCTGGAACGGTAGGTTATACCAGTTCAGTGAAACAGGACTGAAACGAGGGTGACTCGGTTAAGAAATGGACTTTGTCTACTAAGATAGTCTTGGAAATGAGTCTTGACTAATAAGATAAGATTCTATAAGATTATGTGTGTATTCCACAAAGTTTCAAGTTCAATGTTATGATTATTTGGATTTCACTTCACTATTATGATTTATCCCATGTTATGAAATTATGCTCTCTTTTGCAGGTTATGATTTCCAAAATGTTATGTTCTTATGAATATGATGTGATTGATATTTCTTTTGTTTACCCTTACTGAGAATTTGAGCTCACCCTTTTATGTTTTCTTTTCCCCAGGATATAAAGAAAGGTTTTAGGTAAAAAAAAGAAGATCTTTATGGGAGATGTTGAAGATCTTTCACCACGATTAGAAGATTATATTCCGAGTTTCCAAAGACACTAAACTATTGCGATCCTTATGTGTGTGTTTTTGTTATGTACTAAGTATTCCACAAAAGTAATGTAATGTCCATGTACGTCAAGCTTCGGGTCTCTATAGTTGGTATCAGAGGAATGATTTAGTCAACCGTTGGAAGCTAGGATGCGAAAACGTTAGTGAGATCCCTAGAGATATTTCTATGGTATGTCTAGGAATTTCTCTAAGGTTAAGTATATGTATAGGTTATAGTCCTAGAATTGCGCTAACGATGTTATAATTTAACCTAAGATGTTAGATATTGAGGGTACTCCCCCTTTAATATGTTATTTTCCCTAGCATGATTTTTGCCTCTCCCAAGATTCTTTTTGTGTTTTAGTTAATGGAGGGAACCAGAAAGAATTCGGTTAACATTTAATCCAATGGAAAAATTGGTGACTATGAGCAACAAAATTGTGTAATTCCTAGAGAGAAAGATCTTGTGATTATGCCAAATCAGTCATTGCGATATATGATTAACAAGGTGAAATTTAGTGGTATGCCTAATTCATCAATGAAGATGAATATAAACTATTATGCATGTTCGCATGTTGAGGAGCATAAAGAAAGGAAGATTGAGATTTATAAAGAAGGGAAGAAGAACCTTGAGGAATACCTCAAATGGAGGGACCGATGTTATCTGTGTGGAGAAAAGGGTCATAAAGTGACAGACTGTTATGGAGTTCAATGTCTTATTTGTGGAGAACATGGTCATTACCCAACTCAATGCCCTGACCTAAAAAAGTTACTTCTAAATCAAGGAAGGACTTATTGCAGGACAATCTTTGAAGTGGATGGACTGAAGTGTTTATGTATTGGTATTCAGGAATAATGTTTTTTTGGTACTTTTTTGGTGTATTGAAATATTTATGTATTGGTCTATTGTGGTTTTCAATAATTTTAAGGTACTGGTAACCATGAAAAGTGATTCAAATATTTTAGAATGTAGATTATATGCGCATAATGAAGGGATAAGGAGAAAATGAAATATTTGATAGCATTCATGAGCTCATGATTGATATATGGACTAAGTGATATCATGGTTTGACTATATATAATTTTGAGGATTTTGGTATGTGGAAGGTGTTAACTTTAACTACATTCATGTTTTCACTATGGTTCAATGGGTATTCATTTTTCAAGAGAATACATGTTTAAGGCCTTCGAATGTTTGGAATGTGACCAACAAGAAATATCTTATGATATATGGGGATCAATGATGGTATTAAATCTCTGGTAATTTTTTTCACTATATTATGAGAGTGGACTGCATTATTATGGATAAGCCTAATGATTGGAATGGATTATGTTGGACATAAGTTAGTATTGTTTATGGATAAAAGTTTTTTCGATATTATTGATGGGATGTTATAGTAATATAGTTTTAGAAAAAGCACAACCTGCAGGATGGGCGACAACCCATCGCGTCGGACAAGGCCGTGGGAATCGACCCCACAACCAATGTGTGACTGGCCTTTATCGCCTACCACTGGCCTATAGGAAGTCCCTGTTTAGTAGAAACTAGTTTTATTATATTAAGCAGTAATATATATGAAGTATAAGTCCATTTTAAGAACCATATATGATTAATCTCACTATATATGGACTTATGTATTTTTTGATAACTTTTCTAACCTTTTGTTTGAGATAGATGGAATGACCCATCATTCTATCACATGATCTGCTAACACATCACGAATGACAAATTCAACTTCATTTCTTTAAGGGATGAAGTGGAAATTGACCAAAGAATGACAAACGGTGAGACTATACCAAAATCACGAAAGTATTTCTTCTATTTCCAATGTCATAAACTTTAGGGAAATGATCTTGAAAAACCAAAAATGTTGTCCTACTACCCTTTTATCCGATGAATCATATGGTACCTTAGATCACCACAAATCAATAGCTTTGTGATTGTTGGCTTTTTCATAGCCATGTTCTCTACCACTCTCCATCAGAACATGACGATTAGATTTCTCTACCATGTCCATATTTTCTCCTATATGGAAACCCAGTGATGAGTTCATTTGGTTAACCCTTCTATTTCATACTTTAGTTTTTAAAGTTCAGTTTTGGTATTTCTTTTTACGATGTGGGTTTTTGTGAATAGTAAATGATTTATAACCCCGAAGAATTTCAAGGGCGAAATTCATTTTAAGGGGGGTAGAATGTAACAACCCGAGATTTTATAAGATAAATTCTTTTTAATTCATTCATATCATCTATTGTATGATACAACAAGATTATCTTGCGCTATACACAACACTGTATTAGCTTGCAGTATACGCAACACTTTTCTTGGCTCTTGTTATACAAAATTTCAAGTTCGTTTGATAGAAGTTATTCTATGCAACACTGAGTGTATATATATATATTCAAAGTATAAATAAAATATGGTTGGATTATGTTATACACAACAACAAAGGAGTTGTGCACTACACACAACCCTGACTTGGCTTGCATTACACGCAATCATGACCTTCCTCGAGAGCGTGTCTTGTACGCAATACCGGGTTTTACTAAACAATAATATATTATTATAATATTGTTATGAACTAGCTGTTATGAATAGTGTTAACTAAATTTCTAATTTTATAACATTATTATTCATCTTACACATTTCTAGAACATGGTATAAGAACAAAATAAATATTTCGGGTAAAATAAGTATTTTTCAATAAATAGAGTGTTGCCGCCTTTTGATGGCGCACCCTATTTAAATATAGTTTTTTACAAGTTTAAAAGTTCAATTTGACAAAATAAAATTCTTCCTTTGAATCAGGATATAAAAATTTACATTAGATAAAGATTGAATATTTTTCCGATAACTTTCATATTTTAATGAATAGTAAAAACACGCTATATTTAAATTAAAAACAAATTTTTTTCATCGTAATATCTTATTTGGTTAAATTATAATATTAAATGGTTTAATGTATAAATAGAATATATTTTTACCATTTAATATAATGTATATCATTTGCATTGATTTTACCTTGAATTCGTAGGTTAAATCAATTCATTCTTTTGCAATGTTTTAAAGAAAACCCCGTTTTCTTTCGACAACGGGATTAATTTTAATTTACTTTCTGCATCTTTTGTGTATTGAAATTGAAAAAATTGATTCCATATTTGGAATTAGTGGGTCTAAATTATTTTAATAAGCTACTTTTTATTTTTTGGCATTGTGAATAGTAACAACGGTAAATTTTATTTACTATAGTTAAATGTAAATCTGGAAATTAAGGGTAAATATAGGATTATAAAATTACCATAACACTTGGAAAAAATCCTATTGGATGGATAAAAGTAGACCCATATAACCTAAGGGTCGGATTAGATTCATTTTTTGGACTTTTGTCCATGAAAATAATTTAATTATTATTAAAACCAAAGAATGTGACAACATGTCACTTTCTTAAATATTATAAGTATAATAATTTTAACATAGTGATAAACAACATGAAACTTAGAACATGAATAGTCTCCAGAAATATAATACAATTATATAAATCATAGGAATTTATTGAAAATTTTTAGGGATGAAATATTTTCATTTATAATGACACAAAGATGATACAGTAATTGTCTTATTAATGAAATATTGACATAATTGATGTTATAAATGCCCAAATAAATGTAATTTGAGTCTTTTTATGACTTAAATTAATTTTATAGGTTAACATGACATGTTATTGTTTATATAAGTAACTTGGTTATAACTTATCATTCTGTTATGAATTTCATAAAAATCATGTACCAAATAGTGTCAAAATTGACATAAATTAGTTTTTAAAACAAATATTATATTATTAATTGTTATTTAATTCCAAAAAATCTATTGTTCGGAAAAATTACTTAGATAAGGATAGATATTTTAATAATAAACAACTTGGGGTTCATTTTTCTTGTTATGGTTAGTTGATTAACCATATAGTGTAAGAAAAAAAAAGACACGGTAAAAGTTAAATTATTTAACTTAGAGTTAAATCTAATTGATAAGGTTAAAATAATAACCTAAACTTGTCTAAATCCTATTGGATGAGAGTATTTCGACCCAACCCCACTTTATAATCGAAATAAGACCCTTTGGAACCATTATAAACCGATTTTTACCTTAATATAAAATAATATTTCGGGATTTTCTTAAGGTGCCCCTCTACTCCCTTATATAAGGTCACCTCCTCCCTCTCCTCCTCACACCAATTTGAGCATTCAAGCTTGGCCAACCCCTGCCAAAATCTCTTCTCCACTTCCCTAGTATCATCCTATAGGTCCTGGTATTCTTCAAAGACCATCCATAGTTCTTTATGTGGAGGTTAAGTGAAGGTGCGTCAAAAAGAGGAGGTTCAGATACGTACAAAGCATATCAGATATAAGGTAAGGGAAATATCATAATGTCATTTTTATCCGAGATTGTTTATACTTTAGTATTTACTGGGGTGTATTTTATCATCCACATCCATTTTTCCTAAATATGTAATATTATTTCCATTCACCTACAATTGTTTAAATCCTATTTTACCCTTTGGTGAGTTTTTAGTAAAAGATATGAAATGAATCTTTTGTCATTTTTCGTATGAGGTAATTTTTTGACTTTTCCGACAAAAGTACGAAGAATGTTTTTTTAACTTATACGACATGAATGGATTTTTAAAAAATTATTTCCATGAATCTTCCTTTACAAGTTTTCAAGTTTATTTTTAATCAACATCTTTTAGTTTATAATTGTACGACATGTTAACAAAGGAAAAGTATTTTTGATATTTTCCCCAAGAATGGAGTTCAAGTGTTTTATCAAAATTATTTTCCATCTAAGATAATAAATGGTTCTGTTTATTATCCCTATTGATTTTATTATGTTTCCATGTAATTATATTTTTATAAATTCCTTTATCTTATATGAATTTTTTTATGATGTCACAATGTTTAAGATTCCCATTTTTATTACATGGGTTATGCAATGGTGTATGATTTATGATTTTCTGGCACACATAAGAATGGTATCATTATGAGATGGGTGGAACCTATATCTCTATCCAATGCATTGGGTAAAGATTTTATATGTCATGAGATAGACATGGATGGAATGGTAGGTTATACCGGTTTAGTAAAACAGGACTGAAACGAGGGTGACTCGGTTAAGAAATGGACTTTGTCCACTAAGATAGTCTTGGAAATGAGTCTTGACTAATAAGATATGATTCTATAAGATTATGTGTGTATTCCACGAAGTTTCATGTTCAAAGTTATGATTATTGGGATTTCATTTCACTACTATGATTTATCTGATGTTATGGAATTATGCTCTCTTTTGCAGGTTAAGATTTCTAAAATGTTATGTTCTTATGAATATGATGTGATTGATATTTCATTTGTTTACCCTTACTGATAATTTGAGCTCACCCTTTTATGTTTTCTTTTCCCCAGGATATAAAAAATGGTTTAAGTAAAAAAAATAAGATCTTTATGGGAGATGTTGAAGATCTTTCACCACTATTAGAAGATTATATTCCGAGTTTCCAAAGACACTAAACTATTACGATCTTTGTGTGTGTGTTTTTGTTATGTAATATGTATTCCGAAAAATTAATGTAATGTCCATGTATGTCAAGCTTCAGGTCTCTACATCATTGTTGGTGCCCGAGAAGATGGAACAGTTCAATTTATAGAGAGAATAATAGGCCCTGTGACAGATGGATGATATAAGACTTATGGGATAGAGATTCTATGATGGTCAGGTCTTGATGTGAGGAACTTATTTGAGATTTTTATTTATTTCATTTCTTAGGTTTCCATTTGGAACATGAGGTTATCATAACACTACATGTCTTCATATTTTCTGGTAGGCACATTCCATGATTATTTATTTTTTATGATATGTTTGGATACTTTCTGGTTGTTAAAATTATCATTTATTATGTTTTACACTATTTCATTACGCTAATGAAGAGGGTATAGTTTCCCTACATTTCTGACTGTACTCTCAATATTAGTCGGTGACCTCTTTCATATAGAGAGGTGCACTTGAGGTCCTGTGATGAGCCAGTTTGACAACTATTATATTGTGAGACAACATGGAATGTAACATATAAATTTTAGGATTTTATCTAAACAAAAATAACAACTTTTGGGTTTATATTGGAAATACTATCTTAAGGTAAATTTTTATGATTCCTTTGGTGAATTGTACAATATTCTGTTTTAACAAATAACATGCCTTTTATGGTATTATTATTTTATAAATATGATTTGGGACTTTATGAAAGTCATTTACATAAAAAATATGAATCTAATGAGATATACTATAAATTTAAAAAATTATTTTTTAAAAACATGTCTTTAACGTTTTTTAACATAAGTAATACTACTTTCAAACAATTTCCATTAATTCATTATATACATATTGCTTTTCCAATTAATGATTATATAATTTTTCCAATTTAAATAAAATTAAATGGATTCAAAATTAAAATCACTAGGCCAAAATTATATAATAAGGACCATTTTATTTTTTAAACATAAGGGAATATTGATTTAATTAAAAACTAGTTACCGTGGTAAAAGTTAAAATGGTAAAAGTAAAATCTATAATTAAATAACATCATAAACATTTTTATCACGTTTGGGAATGCTTTTTAAGACCTTTATCAACCTTATAACTTACTATATCCATTATTACTAAATTCTATAGACACATTACTTAATAATTACATCCCATTATTTAAAAGTTATGGGAATTTATAAAAAAATTATTCCGTTTTCACATTCAAATTGATTTTTCTTCTCCACACTTCCCCCTCACACCAAAAACCATTGTATGTGGCCCAAAGTCTTACTAAACCTCTATTAAACAATCCTAGAATCATTAATGAGGTTTTTCTATTCTATAAATTCTATCCCTATATAGGTTCAGCGTCTTTCATAACAAATATAATCTAAGTAGTGATGTTTAAATTTCTAACTGGTCCGTTCTATGTTCTATTTTTTATACACTTATTCTTCCTAAAATTTCATTACAACAACATAAAATTAAAACCATAGTATCTATATCATACTGATAAGTTACTATAATGATGGTAAAATCCTTAACAACCTATTTATTTTCCATTAAGAAAATTAAAATATGAATCATTTATATATGAGGAATACCACCACCACAAATGATTTATTTTGTTTTTATTATCCACCTGACATATATGGTATAAAATGGAATTTTAATAAATAAATATAATATATATGAATTTTTTTATGATTAAAAAAACCCTATTTATCCTTTTTAATCTTCCTCAAAAAAAAAATTAATCATTATCTCTCCGTCAATGTTGACTACAACCTCTATGGAAAACACATTGTGTTTTTACACAATTTGATATATATGACTATTATATTAATGTGAAAATTTATGGAAGAAATTTAATAATGATCGATATAAGGCTATTCATTGACACCAATAAATAAACTGAAGCTAGTTCATCACCAAATTTGTTTTCAATAAATTCAATAAAAACAAATATAAGGGAATTATTACAATATAATATATTATAAAACAACAATTAAATTTTAGTTAATATTTTTTAAATGATAATTTTTTTTAAATATGAATATTTGACACCATTATTATATTACTTTTATAAATGAAAGACACCCCTTTATAAAAATCAATCACACAAATAGAACATTTTCAAATTAATTTTATAAATAAACTAGTATAATAATTTTTTTCTTAAATATGACATTATTAATTTTATCGTTATGATATTTGAATATTAATCACATACTTGGTAATCATGTTTAAATTGATGTGACATTGGTAACTAAAATCTCATTCTTTATGTTATGAAATTTCTAGGGAACATCTACCTTCAATATTCCCTATATTCAATTATATCCATTTACATATAATGTACCATTTTATCTCTATGGGGAAAATGAGTTTTGGATTTAAATCCCCGTCAATGAATTATTTAATTTTTCAAACATTAAAATATTTTTTTATAATTCCCATCAACTAACCTATATATTTCTCTTTAATTAATCTTTTATTCATGCACTTTTTATAAACTACATCCAATTTTCTCATTTGTTTTGAAATGAAAATATACATCAATTCATAGAATATTTTTATTTTCCTTTTAAATATAATCTTTTATTCTCTATTTTATTATTTTACATCCCTTTTCCTATTTATGTAAAAAGGATCGATTTCAATGATTTTTTGTTTTATAAAGAAAATAATTTTATAACATTCCTTTTTTGGGTTTCATAAATTTTGTATTTATCGAACCAATTTATGTTGTTATTTATGTCATATGTTTCTAAATGTAATGTGAAACACATTCTTATTCTGATGTTTTAATGGTGTGATTATTAGATAATTTCTTGTAGAATGTACGTGTATGGTTAATCCTTATTTGATTGGTACAACCTACACAACTCTCTAATGCATTAGGAAAAGATTTAAATCTCCAATGAAAATTGTGAAACGTTTAGTGATTCTCAATATAAAATGTATAATAGGTTTGAAAACAAAATCTTATAATGGATACGGGTTTTTATGCTAGATCTTTTGTAGGAAACATGTGGCTATTCCTAGTCCTCAATTTTGTGTTTCTATACATATGATGCTGAAAAAATGCTTTGATATGTGACTATTATATGTTTCCTAAATCCAAATTTACACATATGGATTTTTCCTTCCTTATGCTAAGTTATATGTTTGATCATATTGGATTACATGTTCTCTCATTCTATATAAATAGTTTTTATTATTCGAGGTTTTTTAATCATATAGTTTTAAACTACTTTTATTTTATTTTATTATTTTTATATTTCCATGGGTAACATTTTAACATATTTATTTCTTCTTTACTAGAAATTTAATCTCACCCCTTTCTTGTGTGTTTTTATGGGGCATGAGGAGGAGTTTTACAAGCGATATATTTAGATAAATAATTATTATATTAAAATTATGGGGAAATGATCATAATCATTTTAAAATAGGTTTATTATATATATATTATCTAAATAAAATAAACCTACTAATTATTAGGATGTCATTTTTAATATTTAATATAACATTTTTATTATGTAAATGATGTAGAATAAAGGCTTGTTGATATTTGGTAATCTCAGAAAGTATTGGAACATAGAGTTCATAGTCATATTGTTTCCTATCATGAAGACACCATCTATTTTCATGGGACTCATGAACACTGTGATTCATGGATTCCATGACTAGTTTATAGACGTCTTCAGAAAATAAATTCTTTTATACTCAGGTTTATAGTAGGATCATTCTAATAACCTGAGGATAATATTTTATACACATTTAAACCATCATGTCCAAGAACAAAGAGGTGAATTTCTTTATACTAGTTGTGTTATGGAAAGGATTAGTAGTGTATCTAGAAATGTTTAATGTTTTTTTCTTATTTAGAAACAATGAATATGGAAGAGTTATATAGATTTATTGGTCACATGGTTTATTATTTAATATTTGTGTCCAAATTCTCTTAGATTGTTTCCCCTGTTAACTACGATAACATAAAAAGTAATAGTTCATTATTTGGACTAATAAATTCCATGAAACATTCGACTAATCAATTATAGGAAGTACTGGACTACCTAATGATGTAGTTTTCCAATCCCTCAGGTCTTGTCTTGGTTAAGGAGGGTGTGATGTTTATAGTGCTTTTTGATGCTTCCCGCATGGGATTAGGATGTGTCTTGATATAGAAATAGATATTGATATCCTATAGGTCTAGTAATTTATTCCCACATGAGAATAATTACTCAACTCATCATCTAGTGATGATAACATTGGTGTTTTCCTTGAATCCCTAGTGACATTACCTCATATGATAACACATTTTGGTTTTTGTAGATTATAAGAACATGACATATTTATTTTTTCAGCATGACCTAGATCTATTAAAATGTCATATGAGCCTGAGGTATTTATTTGTGGTCGATTTAGTTATTCTAGGATTATGATTTCAGAAACACATATACCCAAGGATATATAAACTTCATTTTAGACTTTCTGATTAAATGGGTCATGGGAACCATTCGAGAATCTGAGGATGTTGAAAGTGTGATGGATTGATCATTGGTTATTAATCTTAGAGAAATAGTAATTGATATTTATTGATAGATATTCTAGATGATAGTAGATCCCATTGTATTACAGTAGGTGGTAGAGACTTATTGATGATAATTGTAGTTGGAGGAAATGCTGGATTGAATCATTCATGGTGGTGCACCTAATGGATGGTTATATGATTGTCGGTATAGGTTTTTTCTAGGGAGGGATGATTATTCCTTTAGAGATTTATGTGGGATTCCTCTATGAGTTACATTCATCACATCTCGTGATTTACTCTTATGTATCTAATATATATCGTGGAATGAGAAGTTTTTTTTGTGGCCAGGTATGATGTGATCAGTGGAAGAGTTCATGGAATGATGTATATTATAGCAGTATTTATTTCCTAAACAACATGATATTGGTGGTTTTTTATAGACATCAGATTACCTTGAGTGGGAGTGGGAGGAAATATAATTGGATTTAATCCTCTGGTTACCTTAGGATTTGGGGGTGTGATTCTCTTTGGATCATCATGAATTTTCGGTAAACATTTACTCATTCTCTTGAAATCCGGGAGATGCGTTCCATGGGTTGTTTTGTGAGAAGATTCATATATATCATGGTGATTCATTATATATATTTGAGGACCATAATTTATGGATAAGATCCTTGATTTAAATCACGGTTCTAGAAGGGATTAACACATAACATAATCTCTCAATTACTCTTTAACAATAGTTTATATCCCTAGATAAATGGGAAGATAGGTAAAATGATCTAGATGGTAGAGGATATGTTACAGACGTGCATCTAGGATTTTAGATAAGTAGGGACAAGATACCTACCAGTAGATGCGTTTCATTTTTATAATATCTACCCCGCATCTAGAGGTATTTCCCCATTTTAATTGTTTTATGGCAGTCCATGTCGATCCAAATTGATCTAGAAATAGATTATAGATGTAGATGATATTGGTTCTGATATGGTGCATAGTATGACAGAGAAGATTCAGGTGGATCATGAGAAGATGAATATAGAACAGATTATCTATAAAGATTATGTGTATCGATGGAGGTCACTATTAGAGTTTGATGTTCAAAGATATTTTTCAAAAAATTTACCATTTGATATAGGAAGTGGATTCTTGGTCGAGTGAAAAATATCTCACCAAGGTTCGTTGGAAACATAAAGATGTTACTGTATTTTAGTGATGTAGATTTTTAGTTTGTGATACCCCCATAGCTAGAATATGTTCATGAGTATTCCATATGTTTTGGGTTAACCACTAGCCTTATTATTATTCCAACTTCAACAACTAGGGGAGATAAATATTAATGATGGATTGAAGATACTGGAAAAATTGTTCAAGATTTCGTTATGTTTGGTAAATGTGTTTTGAGGGTGCGTTATCCCCTTGGTCTGAGTTCTATAGAGAGATGATAGTGTGGAATATAGAAGATGAGATTTAGGCTCATTGATGAGTACCTAATACATGGAGATTTTCATTCTAGGATTTCTGAAATATTCGATTATTATACTTATATGATTTTTTTTAATTATTATTATTATGTTTTTCCAAATAGTTTCATCTTCATTTGGGAGGTATCACTCATGTGAGTTTTTGGCAGTCTCAGGTAATGGGTTCTATCTTTTTTATTTGGATTTCCTTATCAAGGAATGAAATTTTTTGAGACATCTATAATATAATGTCCTGAACCCTTTTGATATATTACATTGTGTGTTTTGTGTTTTATATGCCTTTAAATGAGTCTGAGGAAAGAATAGGATCATCTAGAGTTAAATTTTGTAACTATACAGGTTGACTCACATCATGAATCACTGGTTAATAGTTTGAATGAAGTTCAATGTCTTCTTAGATGATCAAATATTTAGATACCATGTTTATATAATTTATTTCTAGGATTAGGTCACATCATGAATCATTCTTTATGGTGTAAATGTACATGAACGAATTTGGGTTTTTTTATACTTCGTATAATTTATAACGTGATATATTTCATCATTATGTGATATACATCCTGA
The DNA here is from genome assembly GCA_963277665.1 of Viscum album. Taxonomy (NCBI): domain Eukaryota; kingdom Viridiplantae; phylum Streptophyta; class Magnoliopsida; order Santalales; family Viscaceae; genus Viscum; species Viscum album. The sequence goes on from OY728159.1 coordinate 35,681,731, forward strand.
GTTGTTTGGATTGAGAACCTTGTTTTTTTGGAATATTTGAACAATGTAAGTATCATGTTGTGAACAATACCTAAACATAATGAAAGGATTCATTTCAAGGATGGCTGTAAATCCTAGCCTCCCGTTGATTCCCATTATTAACCCATTTTTTCTATTGAATTTCATAAGATACTTTTTTATTTTTGGGATTCTTAATCGGCATTAATCCTTCTCATTCACCATTTGATTCTTAGAATTCGATATCATTGATTTCCGGTGACTCGTCATTTTCTTTCTCATTGAGCTCTTCATTATTTATTTATAGGTTTCTTGGTGGGTTTTTTATTGAATTTAAGGGTTTATTAGGCATTGTTTTTAATGATACATCAAAACATTAAAAATTGATTTGGGGACCCTATTTGAAGTTCTATCCTCATAGATAATCATCTATTACATTGGATTGGAGTAACAAATCATATAGATTCTATTAAGGCAGGAGGTTCAAGATATCTTATTATGTTATGTATATCTATGAGATTATACTGATTTTATTTATTTTTGGAGAATGGTATGAATATTTATAATGAATATAACAAATAGAACTAATGAAATTAATGTGAATGGTGTTATTTGTATGTTATTTCTAGTTATCCCTGATATTGTTATTGTTCATTACTAATTTAGGAATGTTATGGAATTAAATGTTGTAGTCTTGACATGATTTAAGAATAATCATTACATGATTTAATACATTAATCTAGTTAAAAGGAAGGATAAGATGAATATGCATTTTTTTCTTTACATGATTTTTGTGGTTTTTTAGCATTAGTTTTCTGTGTATTGGTTTCCGTGGTTAGTTTTGTCACTGTGGACTTGTTTTTGATGTGGTGGAATTAAATGATGGTTTTATCATAGTGATTCATGAGAAATGGATTAATATCAGCTTTTTTTAAAATGTGTTAATGATTAGAGAATTCATCAATTTGAATTTTAATTATTAAATTAATGGATAATTAATGGTTACTGAATTTTTAATTAAAAAATTCAAAATTGAAAGAGTATTTTATTCCCATTTTCTTATGTATATGGCATGATTATTCTTTATTAGAGTCATCATTAAGTGGTTAGATATTAGTAGTGTTTGGAATTTCTTTATGGTGGTGTTTCTTTTTCTAACCCATATGTGTGGTCTTCTGTGGGCGTCGTATGTACATATATTATATTATTTTATCCTTATGCACCCCACCTAGGTCAGATAACCTAACCAAAAATTAGATACCCTATGTGTGTTTTTCTCAAAAATCTTGTAAGAGGAAGATATGAATGGATGAATGACCACTCCCCCCAACTCTCCCTTTAGTTTAATCATTTTCTAATACTAGTGATGCATCAATGGGATATGTGGTTGGGGTTACACATGGTAGGATTATGTCATGAATTTGGCGCTAAAATGAATTTAGAGAAAAATAAACCCAATAAAATACAATTTTCCAGGTTGTTCTGTGAACTATTTGTTCCTATAATATAGATTTCATGGGGTAATATAGATCCAAAAGCAGAGTTTGTTTCATGATCATTTATTTCACAATAATTGGATCCCAAATGTACTTATGGATCAATAGTTATGGACATTAATAGTATGACTTTTTAAAAAGTAAAATGGAGGTTATTCTAGGGTGAATTGTAGAATTTCACACAGCATTATGATAGAGCATGAAACTACTTGATAACATAAAATTGTGAGTGGTAGGAAAGGTGAAATTTTACAAAGAATCTCTACATATGCAAATGCTAGCCTCTAAAAAATATAAGATTCACCCAGCTCCAAAGTTATGCAATCCAGGGTTACTTTCATAATAATGGGGATTCTAGAACCAAAAAGTCCCACAAATATTTCAACAACCCCCATTTTTGGGTTGGAATTATTGGATACTAGTAACAATGATCTTATATAACGAATCATGGGGTCTAAAAATTCACATAACTCCAAAATAGAAAATTTGTGGGAAATTACATCATGAATATTTTATGGAATGGGCATCTACATGGGATGTTTTTGTGTAACATTCTTCATATGGATCCAAATTTCATACAAATACTAAATCTCCATGTACCTTTATTTGTGCACATATCTAATTTTTAATGACATGGTTTATTCTAAAATCATTCCTATAGTCTATGAGTCATCAAAAATATTTTTACACACAATCAAATTTGTGAAACACATTAAAAATTTATTAGACATACTAAAATATTACATGAAATAATATATAGTTGCATGAAATAGTGTTTTCTATATTCATTACCACTTGGCCATTATACAATATTTATGCCACTATTCCCCTACTTAGCATCAGTGTCGACCTAGAGTATAGGGCCTTCGACCTAGTCTATTCACTTTTTATACTAAAACCCATGAAAAATAAAAATTCACGCCATGATTTTTCATGTAAGGTCATGAAATTTTAGTGTTGTGACATTTATATCATAAAACTATCTTATATTGTACCATGGGTCAAGATAATGTTTTGGGATCTCTGTAACACCTTTAGTTGAGCTACTCTACTTTGTCCCTATATTTCACCAAGTGTTTACATAGTCCTCATGGTTTCCAATGTTATATTTAGTTAAAATAATTATAAAGAAATTTATAATGTTTTATCAGAAAAAATCATATTATAGTTTTAATCAGAAAGGGATTATAATTCATTAGTCCCATATCAACCATTATTACTAATCATATTCCTAATAGTCCATGTTTTATAAATATAAATAGAATAGTATATACATCATATAATAATAAAATTTTATCTTTTTTATATTACCTAAATATTTATGACAATGCATATTAGGTTGTATTGAACTACGTGGGTGTAATTCCCATAATATTGATATATGAGAAGGTCCTCTCGTTTTCCTGATCCTACCCATATAAACCATTCCCCTCCCTTGATGGAAAACCCCAATAGTGAATCACCCCATGGGCCACCTCCAAATGTGTAACAAAAAATTATGTTCCCCAACCCATTATTGGGTCGAGACTCCCTCATGGCCCAATAGAAAGAAAACATAATGGGTATTCCTATTGTGAAAACCCAACATGTATCCATGGAAATACTAAGTATTAATTATGGGAATCCTATAAGATACAAACACCGATCACCACCTCATTAAATTAAATAATGGTGGTCCAATACAAAGGTGCACCCAAATTCAATTCATAAGTCACTAAACTGCATTATAACCTCCTTTTTATATGAAGTAAAACTATAGAATACCCTTTGTAGAGAGAATAAAATGTCCTAAGTTATGATGTTATGATTCCTCACATAATTATAGTGGAATGCCTCATGTTATGAGTATAAAATAATACCCAAATATATGGAATAACACTCAAAAAATTCATGATCATAACTTGTCTACTAATTAACAGTAAACAAATTGTCCACCCACATAATCCCCACTCACACATTCAATTCACCTTAGAATAAAATTAACATGACACTTTAATAATACCCATTCATAGATTTCAAGATCCTTTGAATAACACAGGTTGAACACACTCTTAATTCATTCTTATACCTTCCATGTTCCTTATAAACTCTTAGGTAGCACAATTTTATAATCCATTCTCATGCCTTCATTTTCATTAGCATCGTATAGGCAATGTCCACACCTATTTCCCCCAAAAAAATCCTATTTATCCGATATATGATCCCTAAACATGGAATGATCATATAAACCCCCTCATTGATTCCCTCAAAAATAATAAATTGGATACTTAGATCCCTCAGTACTCCCATAATAACTAGGATTGGGTAAAAAATGAATAATCCAAGACAAAATCAAAGCTTCATATCCTTAAACAACATAGCGCAATGTTTGAAATGTAATAATTTAAAAAAAATAGTACAATTTATAAAATGCAAGGCTTTAAAATAAATATCATAATACCCTAGTCAAATGATGTTTAACTACCTGACAGTGTCCTAGATACATGATATTAAACTTCATGACAACAGACCATGAACATGACATTAAACTATAGACTTACATAGTTTGATTATTAAGATATGTCATATGTGAGAAAAAAAGATACTTTAAGTGATAATTATGATATTATATCCACCATATAGAAAGAAAAATTTCTTAATACCCACACACATACTTCAATTATCTTTAGTACCTTTTATGATACACAAAGTGCAAGTCACACATCATCACATTTATTTACCCGCTTTCATGGTGTAACGGTCCTTACTAAAGGAAAAAAACAATATCATGTGATCCCATTAAATAAAATGAAATCATGAACTCAAACTGTAGGGTTTTTGATCCATTCCATTTAAAAGGTTATGTAGAACAGATCTCTAGGGTTCAATCCTAATATCCCAATAACCTTGTCCCTTATTCAATTATGGTGAGCCAAATGTGACATCAACATCTCCAAAACTACAATCCCAATTACATTTTACCAACGTCCGGGGAGATGGTACCTCTAATGTATTATCATATTTCCGGAGTATATCAAACATATCACCATACTAATCTGAATCCTAATGGGTCTTTGGTGTCTCTACAAGGATTTTAACCAGTGCATCCTAGTACAGGATGAGCATATATAGAAAGCACACCTCCACTGGACAATAAATTTATGAGATTCCCCTTTGGAATACAAATAATTATTGTGTCTATAATATGATTAATTTATTATTCCATAATAAGTGGTGAGTGTAAAAAATAATCATCCCCTATTGGAATTATAATCTACGAGGATCCTCATTCAGAAACAAACCTATGAATCAAACCACATGATAATGGTGAATTAGAGACCATTCGAACAAAAATCTAAATATAAGAAATGTCTTAATTTTAAATTAAACCTATATCCCCCCATATTTCCTTAGGGACCCATCCCTTGGGTATGATCATAGGGAGCCTTACATGATGATACTATGCAGCATATGTGGAAATAATATGTTCTCTTCTCCCTCCAATCATGTGACGTTCTTGAGATGTTTTCTCATATAAGAATATTGTGATTTCTTATTTGATGAGAATAATAATTCTATGTGATGATCTTGTTATCTATACACCCATTAATTATGCGTTGATATTATTCTATAAACAAGTGGGATGATCATAATATACCGTGGGTGATCATCCCAGGAATCCTTATGTTATGAGTCTACATTTTCTAGCATGATAATAATTGGATTCCCTATATTGAGAATGTGTACCAACTTTTTTGACAATAACACGATGCTTGAGGTGACATTCCTTGGATGCATTATTCACCAAGATTATGTTTCCCAAGGAAAATAATTGGATTTAATAGGTTTTATACCTAATACACCATATATTATGAGACTAAGATACACTTACAATAACAAATTAGAATGTCTTTTACCAATTCACAACATGTCTAATATCATTATCATATCAATCCAAAGGTACCCTCCCATTTATAGAAAGAGGATTCATAATTAATTTTTTTTACGAGAATATGGATCTGGGAAAGTGGTCCAGAAACATTTTTTAGACCTATAATGGAGACATTGACAAACCGAAGAACTTCAAGGATGAATCCATGAGAAGAAATTTCCAATATTCAGTCATCTCATTATTATTATAGATATTAAATCATGAACCGTTGTATTAAATTGTACCCACCATTATAAAGTGGTTAGGCTAATCTATGAGGATCGTGAACAAAATAAGGACATTGTGTCACACATAACATGGACCTCAATGGAAGTATCCAAAAATATAATTGTAAACTCGATGAAATTTTCTTCTAGTTTAGTAGTGAGTAGATCATAAATGTTTTGAATAAAAAAAGATAGGAATCATCAGCATGAACACCCTCTACCTTAATGACATAAGTATGTGTAATGTTAGTCTAGTGAATGCTTAAAATATTTTTCACTACATTAATGGAACTATTGACAGATTACCCATTGGTGTACTCCCCACATTAACTTTGTAAATCATCATTGGAGACATTCCTTGGAGTGGAAACAAAATAAACTCAATAACTTTTTCTCCATAACATACATCATAAAATTATTTCATGTATTATTGTTCCCCTGCCAATTCCTATGGTTATATAGGCTTCCATGGATCCTTGGTTACCCCACCATATTTGTTTAATGAAAATTTTGTATTAGAGAACCATCAACATCTTGTATAATACCACAAATAGAAAAGAATATTTCATCCATAATGGATGGATTATAATTAAATTGAGATAATATTTCCCTATTAGTGCCTCTAGATATCAAGGACTAGTAGGTGGAATCCCATAGGAGGCATACAATAGATAGAAATCACCACCCCCACACACATAACACCATTGAGTTAGGGGCCGGTTGTTGTCCCTACACCATGAAATGATACTTTTATGGTTTTTTTACTATTTATAGGTCTAAATATTTTGGAAGGAAACAATAAACCCACCAAAACATGTTTCTAAAATAGCTTATGTAGCCCATGATACTTATAATGTATCCCCTTCCATGATACCCACTATACATGGGAGGAATGTTTTACAAGAGTGGATCAAGAATGAACCATCCACCATGCATGTTAGGTCGAATCTCCCAATAGCTAGTACACTAGCCATAAATCATGGATTAACTCCCCATAAAGAAAATTGAATTTTGAGATTCTCCTCATGATACTAGCCTCTAAAACTACAACTCTTGGGATTTGACACTATACTAGCAACTAAATCATATTCCAGAGGTTTCCACCGAGAAATATAGTTGAATATTGAGTAATCTATGCATGAAATATGGGCTAGGGGAACTCTTCCACGATTTTAAAAACAGTGAATCATCATTGCATGATGTAAAACTATACATGATCATCCCTACTATGTGATGTTAAAACACATAGTATCATTGGTCCTTAGTGTATGAATTTAAAAGGAACATCCTTCAACCTTATTGTATGATGATAAACAATGCATCGTCATTGGTCCTATACTTGTAACCTTAAAACAAATATCCTCCTTACCTGCTATAAAATGTTATGCTACGCCTCATCCTTGGCCCTAGGTTCATGGATTTAAATGGTAGATCCTCCTTCCTTGGGAAATAATAATAAAATTTACAACATATCTAATCTTAGGCATATGAATTTATATTTCCTTTATATTGTATGATATATATGGCCATAAACTATTGAATCTTTTAGGATTATATCAGTCCCCTATTTTTAGAATGATTTGTTTTCTAATCCAATTTTTCTCATAGGTTCAACATTTCTATCAGTTTTAAAAACTTATAGCGTAATACTCTCCCACCCTAATCACCCCTATGCAATCCTTAATATGAAGTGATGTATCCAAGGAGTGGAAAATGTGATATTTAATTATTATCTTCATAAATTAAACACATTATTTCTCAAAGCATTTTGATCTATATTGTTGATCTAAGTACGACACTCGAGAGGGGGTTGAATTGAGTTCCTATAAAAAATTTTGTCTAAAAAACATATTTAAAATTCCCTCAATTTAAAATAAAATACTAATCAGATAATCACTGTATTGGATTTATAAAGGTATTGATAATTTGAATTATTTATCAATGATTGAATAGTTGTTGGTTAAAATAATATGGATTACTGTTTTATCATTTCAAATCAACCAACTAAACCAAATTCTAATATAAACACTATTCAAGATTAACTATATAAGTGAAGTAATGTTTTCTGATTTTAATAAAATAGTGAAAATATAACATTGAAGGACATAGTGGATTTAAAAACAATTGGTTCAGCCTCAAGCTATGACTTAATCATCTCCACATGGTTTTCAACTACCAATAAGAATTTTATATAACTAAACGAGGATCCACATCGTAGATCATGGTATTCAACCACTTACACATCCATCCAAGTCAAGAAGACAAATTCCATATTTTTCATGAGAGTGGAAATTACAAACATGCCTTGTAGGGACCTATTCCACTATCATCCATGGGAGAGTGATTAGTAAGAATGATAGGTTTGTGATCATATCAAGGTATCTTCCACTGATGCATAAGAGACAATGTATGTTTATAAAAAACAGACACACACACCACCTTAAATATAAAATATTTAATAAGACGAGCATAAATTAAATATTATAGAGTTAAAAGGATATGTGTTATTTTCTTTTAATCTTCTATACTCTTAAAAGATAGTATAATTGATGTTATAGTTGAATTCTGGAAACAAATAGAAAAACATATAATCATTAGTTCTATGGTCTTATATTTTTAGGGAGTTGTTTTTTAGTTGATGAGCTCTTCTCCTTTATTAGATTGTTATTGCAAAGATGTTATTTGGTTTTTTTCTCATCAGTATCTTCATGTTTCTTTGGTTTGGAGTTTCTGGGTTCTCACAGGTGTATGAGATCTCTACTGAACTTCATAGATGTACATTTCTTTTCTGGTTAGGTATTTTCTTTGTACAATGCATTAGACATGATAATTTACCTAGTACCCCATACCGGTATCTGACATCTATTAAATGTTGTCTACAAAAGACAAACAAGCTCATTAATAAAATAATAAGAAATAAAATGGATTAATATGACTATTAGAATAAATTTTGAATTTAAATTACATATATGATATTTTTTTAAGTCTTTAATGGTATCTTGGACCGGTAGGTCATTCAATCAGTGTCTAAAACTTATATCGGTAACTCAGTATTAGTATGTTGGTCTGGATGTAGGTGATGCAGCGATAACTCCTCTATCGGTAGGTTATTTTTTTGGTAGGTGATGAGTCAGTAACTTAGATATTGGTTGCATATTCTTAGAAAAACTTTTGACTGTTGGTAGGTCACATTATTGGTAGGTCAAGATGTTACTAACTCGATGTCATTGAAAACATAGACTCTATCGGTTGGTCAAGATATCAGTGACACATTCCATCAGAAATATAGACTTTATAAAAAGGTCAAGAATTCTGGGACTTATGCAATGGTTAACTGATACTCCATCGAGCGGTCATATTGTCAGTGACTCATTCCATCGGTAACATAGAGTTCCTCGGTACGTTAAGATTTCAGTGACTTATACTTACCCAAAATTTATTAAATGTTCTTAAGAGTTAAAAACTCACATCAGATATTAAGGTTATGTGTAAACATGATTAAACATTATGTAACATAATAAAATATTAGTAATAATTATTTGTGAGCATTAAATCTAGAGGAGACCAACAATTTCACCATTTTTATGATCACAAATCATGGAATTATATAGTACAATAGTTGAATTATGATGTTAAAAATAAGGTCTTAACATATTATTCAGATCATATGAGATTAAATTGTGTGATAAAGACAAATATTATACACATCACTAAGTAATATTTTAATTTAATACCAGGATTATGATTTCTTTTTATCTCATGCTCTCTGATATATTTTCCAGTACATATTCCATACACATTTTCTCCCTTTTGGGATTATCAATATGGAATCAAACAATTCAGATAATGAATAAGAAATGAAATGAAAGGATAGAATATATATTTCATTAAAAACATGTACAGAACAGAAAAAATAATATTTAACTAGATCCCAATCGAGGATCCATCCAATCACTACCTCTCCAATGTTGAATCACTCATGTATTTTCCCATATCAAGAGTAGTAGTGGTATGATCAATAGGTAAAAAATGTAGTAGCTAGAGTTATAGTGGATGTACTAGTGGAAGGAGTTGGAACACCAATAAACACAAAAGGATAGATGCTGGGGATAGAAGAGGAAGGATTACCAACATGTTCCCGAAGAATGAAATGTATGACATGATTAAGTGATTATGTAGGATACATTGAAAATTGTAGCAATTGTGTTAATGGAGGAGAAAAAGGGTACATGAAAGGTCTGAGTAGAGAATCTACTGGATAGAAATTTCAATACTCTCATGATGTAGGTTGTTCTTTAACAGATTGATATAGTCTATTATGATCTAGACACCATGGCCCATAGCCTCGGTAAAATCATTTTTATTTTATATAATGTTCTATAGAATATGATTGAATTATTTATGATCCTTGACTTTTTCACTAAGGCTTTAGTGACTAGATCTAGTCTCAGATTGTATAACAAATACATGAAAGTACTATCCACTAGATTCTTAGTATAAATTATGTTAAAATAGAACATTGATTTCCTAGTTATCTCTTCATGAGAATTAGTATGCCCCTTAGTGTAGAATCCTACCATATCATGCACATGATCAATATTTTTCTTAAATATGGACATGATTTATTAATCCGAGCTACCCATTATAGTCTAAAGCTCATACCTTTATAAAATAATGGTCATCTCAACATAAGGAGTCCGAATAAAAGAAGTATATGTGGTTGAGGACCCATGAATTACATCTTGAGCTACAATTATCAATTGATTCAAATCATGGCCGGCTGGGGTGAAGAGTAGCATCCTCAGAAGACTCATAAGTGACATCTCCTAGAGCGTTCAGAACCATGTCAAAATATGATCCGTATTCAAGGGACAATATATTAATGGAGGAAACCTTATAAATCAATTAATTTCAAAATTTTTTATTGTCTGTTACAATTTCTTCAACAACTATAATCATTCGATGTTTAATTTTTAGAAACAACCCTTTCTATTAACAAGGCTGCATCACTTTCACTAAGACACACCACTGGAGCTAGATGATGTGGAAGGATAGACCTAACTACTAAACACAACTATTAATTAAAAAATTGAATGCCTTAGTAACATAATTTTTATGTGCGGGTATAACCATAAGAGTAAAAACATGAGCTATTACTGGATCAGTTTCAAGCGGAGTTATACCTTCTAACACAGATCCCTAAGGAACAGTTTTCTCATTCTTAGAATCAGGGTACTCCAAACTAAAAGTCACATATCCTAGATCCATTTTCCATTTAAGAACAACTATATCATCATTGGGAGTATGAATATAAATTCTAACCCTTTTTTACTACTAATCCATCTGAATAAATGGTATCCTCTCAATGGAACCATTCTTCCTAACAAAAACATGTTCTTGTACTAGAGTCCCAATTACATCTTCTTCATCATTAACTTATTTATTCATATGAACATATGGAACACTTTATTCAATCACACATGACTCAAGGGATTCATGGGATTCCAAAAACAATTCAATTTCCACAAAAGTAGTGTTATTAGGATATACAAGGTCAACATGATCCTCTTTAGGGTCAATAGGTTCTGCATCTAAATAGTGATCATCATCATGATGGTATGATCTGCTATCATATTCAACACTTATTTCTCATTCCTCCTCATTTAAATTTTCTTCACCACATTCTTCAAAAACTTCTCCCTTATCTTCCTTGTATCCATCACCATAATGAACTTCTTCTTCTACATTATTACATTTTACATTTTCACCAATAGACTCTTCATCTTCTTCACTTCCACTTTGGATGATATAATCAACATTTTCTACCTCTTCATTCTCCCCCTCATATTCAAACATGAGAGGTTCCTTTAAAGGAAGAGGCCTAAGAGGTGTAGCATGTCCCTTGGTCTTTCCCTCTTGCCTTCCAACTATATCTAGGTCACTCCAACCATTAATAGGTGATTTATTTCCTTGTTTTACATTGGTTCTATTGTCTTCATCAAAATTATTAACAACCTAATCTGGTACTAGACCCGAGTCAACCATATATTTTTTCCTTGAGGGTTCCTTAATATTATTGGAATAATTATATATCTTATCAGTGTCCTTGACCCAAATATTCTTCAACGGATTCCAATTTTACTTCATCCACTTTAAAATTACTTTTTTTATGAATAATCAATCACATTCAGCTACATATTATTCACCATTATTCACCAAAACTTTAACATACATCATTATAGAGATAAAAATGGATTGAATCAAGGAAATTTTCTTAAATTATAATTTTATCATCACATTAATAAGCACCATTAAATATGTGAACATTTAAATATTATATCCCTTTTCCAAAAAATATATCAAAAAAAATATTTTTATTTCAAGGAGGATGATTCATCTTTTCTTGGACAAAACTGAGGATGAAAAAACATGAACAACAACAGAAATTTATCATCAAGCTCTATTTCTAATCGCCTTCTATGAGATCCGTTACCCAAATGATTATGCAAAAAAAATTCATGGTTGAAAATATAATTAGGTGGAGGTTCACATACCTGATGATCATCAAACACTCTCTCATGGGGTATCTTCAAGCATTTTTTCCCCTTCTCAGGTGAAAAATAAAATTTTCTTCAATTTACTATAGAATTAATCAAAAATACATCTGACCCTTCAAAAAAAATTAAGCATAAAGATAGAACTCATGCATTAGCCTCAGGTAAAAATGTATTTTGTTGTTCAAGTACCTCTCCAACAATCCTTTTGTTTTCAAACCATTCAACAATAGAGACTTACTTGGAAGTAACCATTTGGCATCCGCTTCATTCCCCATAGTAAATATTTGGATAGCATATTCATGATGGGTTGGTTTTTGATTAGATTCATTATATTCAAATTTTATATTTTTAGAAGGATGAGAAACTTCCACATACTAATTAGAGAAATGCTTAACTTCATCCATTTGTGAGATTCAATGGTTTTGAGTTTAAAGGAGAAAGAAATCATGAGTTTGGGAAAGATACATTAAAAGTTATGAGTGCGAGAGATGGATTGTGAGGGTAGGAAAAGGAGTTGGATCGACAATTATTTTATCATTTATGAATTTTGATTCATAAAATAAGAAATTCCGAGTAAAATAAAATTAATTAAATAAAAAATTTACATTTTATCTTCTAGAAATAAAAACGACCTTACGTATGGAAAATTTTGAGAAAATAAGAAATCTAAATTAATAGCATCAATATTTTCATTTTTAAAGAAGTAAATTGTAAATAATTTTTACTATTAAAAATATTACAATCATCATTTTCAAATTTAACATGATATCATTCGTTGTATAACTGTGGAATTCCAATAATATTTTACTTTAGACCATTAAAAATAACATTAGAAATTAAAATTGAAATATTGTTACCGATTTGGACAAGGAAATTTATTTTTCCTTTTTCATTATCACCAAAGGGGACATTCCCACCATCAATCATGATAAGGTTCTTGAGTCTCAAATATTCCACTATCATATATCTTGAACACCAAGCATCCAATTGCCATATGATTTTATAGGAACTCTTCATATAGCTTTCCTATAAAAAATAGATCAAATAATAAAACACTTTGGTTCCCTTATTTTATTCGGTCCAATATCATTAGTAATTAATGCTTTGAGAAAACATATTTGTTTAATAGGTTTCCTAAAATACATTTGAAATGACATAGAAAAATAAACTATATTTGATCCTATGAACCTAGAAGTAGTAAAGGCATTTACAGTGCTGGAACGTGCAGTAGATTTTTCAACTATGTGCACAAAACAAACCTTTCCAGATTTTTATGAACAATTTTATAAATAAAATTTCATTTCCCAAGTTGATAGCATATACCAAGAGTATATTTTGGAGAAAATTTATTAATAAACATTTAAGATATATTATTTTTACCATTTTAAGATTATCTAAATCCTTCTTTTAATTCCCATTAGATAGATTGAGTACATTATTCTCCATGAACAACTCAACATTCATTTCATTTTCAATAGTAAGTTCAGACTCAATAGAAACTAAATGATCATGTTACTTCTTGAGAGATTTATAATTATCCTTCAGTTAATTACAAATATCATCAAAAAATTTACCCCATTCAAACATATCATTAGTTTTCATATTTTGATAATCAGATTCATCTCTATAATAATAAGAATTATGCATGGGATATTTTAGAGTTACCTTAGATGTGTTTGTCATAAATTACATGTTGGCATTTCTATCCTTAATATCATGTGATCATTCTGATTCACTTGATATATCCTCATAATCACTCCTTGTGGCCTTAATTACCTTATTATATTTTCTATCTTTTACTTCATTCTTATTCTTGTACTTTAATTTTTGATAGCCATCTTTTACATGTCCTCTTATTTTGCATTCTTTGCAGACTATTTCATTTGTTTTATCACAACATTTCCAATCTTTTTTCCAGTTTCCCATATTTTCATACTTCCCTTTGTAACTATGATTCATAAAGAATTTATTCTTTCTATTAAATATATTAAATCTATTGGCTAGTTTATATATATCCTCATCATTGTCACTTGGTGATTCTTCATTACTAGATACTTCAGCATGAAATTTTAGATTCTCTTTTTTCTTTGTGCTTAGAAGTAGTTGTTTTGAAAGGCATGGAAGTTTTTTTTGGTTTGTTTTATTCTTATTTGGTAACCTTTAATTAATTATCATATATCATCATTTTACCTATCAGCTCCTTAATATGTAGTGAATCAATGTCACAAGATTCTCTAATGGATACTGATCTTCCTCACCACCTTTATGGTAAAAACCTCCAAATTATCATCAGCTGTTCCCATGAAGTAATTTTATTTTCCAATGACATCATTGTATTCCCAATCACATTAAACATAAGAAAAATTAAAAAATATGTTTATCATGCATTATTTTGATGTAATCGTATTTAATGGTATATGTATTAAGTCTCATTTCCTTAAAATTACTTCTTCCTTCATGTGAAATAGTTAGAGTATCCCAAATTTAATAGGCTATTTTATGTATAGAAAAATTATTAAAATATTTATCACCTAAATATTATTATAAAATATTATTATATTGGCAGTTATTTTTATTGGTTACTATAGTAGAATCATATAATGTGATTCTAGTTATATCATGAATTTTATATTCATCAATTATAATAGACCATATTTCAAAACCCATACTTTGTAAATGATTTTTCATTTTAACATTCATTGTGAATAATCTGTGCCATTAAAATATGTAGGTCTATTGGTAGCAGTAACATCCTAACTATTATCTATTTAGAAAAATTGTAAAAATATTAATGATCTATAAATTTTGACCTGATTTAAATTTAAAGATCTCTATAAAACTAATAAAATCATAGTTTCAAATATTTTAAAAAATTTAAAACAATGAGAGTAAGATATCCTCTAATACCAAATGATGGTTTGAGTAGGATAGTCAAGAGTAGTGTGAATTGAGTTCCTATAGGCATTCTTTTTCAAAAAAATTATTTAAAAGAACACAAATTTAAAATCAAATATGTCCCAATTAACTAATGTAGCATATTTAAAACAAATTTAATCTTTTAAAATAATTTTAAAAGATATATTAGTTCTCATTTGAAACAATATGTATAATTATTTTATCTTTATAAATCAATATACTAAACCAAATTTTAAATAACAAATATATAATATTAACTATCAAATTTAAGTAATGTTTTGTTATTTATATACAATAGTGAAAAAAGAACATTGAATTGAAAAGTGGATTTTAAAACATGTTTTTCAATCTCATGATGAGACATAATCCTATCCACCTGGGGATCACCTTCCACCACAAAATTTATATATCTAAATAAGTATTCAAACCCAATATTGAGGTACACAATAGCTTACACAGCTGCCCATGTCAACTAGACCTCTTCTATAGTTTTTATGGGTGAGAGAAATAAAAACAAGACATACATAGACCTCTTTAATTGTTATCCATGCGAGTGTAAGGCGTAAAAAGTATAGGTTTGTGAATATATCAATTTATCTTCCAATTATTCCCAAGAGACAGTGTGTGTTTATAGAACAGAGACCCACATAGTGGTCAAAATATTTAACATGTTACAAGAATAGAATAAATTAAATAGAATAGAGTTAGAAGTATCTATGTGATGTGTTCTGTAGCTTCTAAACTCCATACGGATTGTATAAGTGAATTTGAAGTCAGTTTCTGGAAGTGGACATCAAAATAAAGTATCAAAAGTTCTTTTAACTTCTATTTCCCATGAGGTGTAGTTTAGTTGATGAGTTCATCTACATTCATGGATTTTTGCTGGAACGATGTTCTTAGGTTTGTGTTCTCAGCAATATCGTTATCATTCTTCAGTTTGGAATTTATGATTTTTCATAGGAACATGAAAACTCTAATGAACTACATGGATCTATTTTACTTTTCTAATTTGGTATTTGATTTATACAATGCAGTGGGTAGGATCATGTGCCCCGTACCTCATACTAGTATCTGACATCCATTAAATGCTGACTACAAAATAAATACAATCTCATTAATATAATCAACAATACTATGTCTGATAAATATGACCATTGGATGAAATTTTAAATTTAAATGATAGATAAGAAATTTTTTTAAATCTTATATGGTAGCTCAGATCGGAGGGTCATCCTATTAGTGTCCCATACATTTATTAGAACATTGGATTTGTTGGTCAGTTAGTTAGTAGGTGATGTGTCAGTAATATAGATATTGTTAGGCCATTTAGATGTTTGGTGATGTGTTGATAAATCTGATATCGGTAGCTTATACCTAGAAAAACATCAGAGTTTCTGTTAGTCATTCTGTTGGTAGGTCACACATTAGGTAACTCACTGCCTTTGGTAACATAGACTTCATCAATGGGAGAAGATGTTGGTGACTCATGCCATCAGTAACTTAATCATCAATGGTAGGTCAATTTGTCAGTGAATTCTGCCATATGTAACATAGAAATCATCGGTAGGCCAATATGTCGGTGACTCATTCCATCAATAACTTATAATTCATCAGTAGGTCATGTTTTTGGGGACATATAGTTATCCAAATTTACTTAACCAGTATTATGAGATAAACACTAACAAAAGAGATTAACGTTATGTAAAAACATTATTAAACAATATGTAACTTTATAAAAAACAATTTAGCATGATTGGTGAGTATTAAAACTATATAAGGATAAAAAATTCTAAATTACATATCCAAAATTCTCACCTATTGTGAAGAAAAATTGATAAATGAACTTGCCTCTTGTAGGGGTTACACACCCCAATGAAACAATCCTCATTTCTAAATGGAATCCCCTACGTTTATGGTACAAGTAAAATGATCCCACCTTTAATTTAAGGTCAATATTTTAGATAAACTATCCAGTTTGGTTTGGTAGTGGAATTCACATTGTGAATTCGATCAATGGGTGTCCTCAATCCATCCAACCCTCTATCATTTCAGCCACATTTGGATTTTAATTTCTTCTATTTTAAAATCCCTACTACACAAGAGGAATTCCAACACCATTGGTTTAATATTTTGGAAAATCATTATTTAGGAATATTAAGATTATCATCCTACTATAATTGAGTTTGACCCTATTACCCCACATTTATAGGTCCCCTCATAGTGATTAATATACTATTATGATCTCATTGATCTCCTCCTTTTTGATGCAATCTCATGTAGTATGATTTGTTTCATGTTTCCCTTAATTCCCATACTGATCATGAATCACATGGAATTTTGGATGTTTTTTGGGTTTTATTGTTTGGAATTATAGTGTTATGTTCTAATCTGAGTTATAGGTAATTAGTGTCCTCATAGGATGAAATTATGCAGCATAGTTAAAATACCATGATGTTAAACTAGAAGTTATTTTCCATGTTGCATGAACTCAAAATGTTATTTTTCAAAATCCTTACTACGTTATGTTAAAATACATTACACATCCTCCTAAAATTGTTATATAATCCTATGTGATTAACGATCTTTCCTCATTATGTTGAAATGTGTGTATATATCCTTATCACATGACCAACAATTTCATGATTCTCTAGCCCTCTCATCGGTGTACCTCTTCCTTTGGTGTCATCCATATATTGTACAATATATAAGTACAATGTGTGGATTGATTTCTATTTTATAGTATAGATATGGAATCTTAGATGCCTTATCCCATTCCATTCCACTGAAACATATTAATTTCACCTTTGGAAAAGGAATTACCCTCACTAATTTATACCCCATATTAATGTTCTAGGAAGCACGATGGTGTACCACCAAGATCATTGAATTCAAACTGAACACCCATTCATTTCACAAACACAAATCAGGTGATCCTCATATGAATCCAAAAAAGACCTCATGTTCCTAAGGGATCTCAAATGGTGACGAAAAATCTCCATATATGGATCAACTCCCATCCAAATTACACACCCCAAAAGACTTCTATAAATAATTGATGATTCTCATATACAAAAAATGGTCAACCATAGATCTAAATTTTTTACACCTCGAACTATAAAATACGGTGGTGGAACATAAATTATGAAAAAGGTTAGTATCCAATCTCATATTATTTATCACACCCAATAAATTTATATCATTTATGTCATGATAAATATCCCCCAACCATCCTATAATATATTTTTATTTCAATAAATTTAGGTTTATTCCTTCGTGTATATTGACACACTGACCAATAAGTTCAATATCTTAAGGACTTCCCAAATATGATGTCATATTATACCATTTCATCCACTCTTATGTGACATCAAAAGTCTTTTACTGCACCTTGTTTATCACACAGATTATGACCCTCACATGATTTGATTTTTGGTGGATTACTACTACCAATATTGAGGAACAGAAATTATCTGAAGCGACATGCTTCTTATGGTCCAAGTATCCCAATATTAATCTACATGTTTTATACATTTTGAGGAGTTGGGGGGGGGGGGGTTCAAGGCCTCTTTATACATCACTTCACATATAATTCATACTGTCCATCTTACCACATGAACTCCCTCAAAACCCCTGATATTCCATACATTAGGAACGTAAACTATGTGAAATGGTTTTTTAAACATGACCATATACTATGTGAACCCCAACCGGGAGATATATTATTATAGTAATGATCCTATAATATCCCTTTTATCCCTCCCTTTAGAACTATATTTCTCTAATCTGACAATGAATGTCATCTCATCCCCATAGTTTATGCTCCCTAGCCTTAAACTGAACCACCAAACCTTGGTCCATTCTCCCCAAACATAAAATATGAGATCTAGGTCCTTGTATCATGAAACCACAGGATGTGTGTTTACCGTAAGTGTATTTTTTTCCGTTTTGGTTGTTACCTTTTATGCTATATGAAGTGCATCACCCCATTGCTCGTCATACTCACAAGTTGCTAAACTACATCACTATATACCAGTGACAAGACATTATAATGTATGTCATTAATCATTAATACAAGATGTTAAACCATATTTTTCACATCTATATCTTATTATTTTATACAATGTGTTCAACATTCTGGTCTCATGAAATAAAACAATTCTATAGTATCATTGCCTCAATACATCAAACTACATAGTTGATGAATATTTATATTATGCTCAAACTATTTAACTAGGTCATTGGCCTCTATCGAGGAGGTGACAATTATTATGGTTATGGTGACATACATCATCAACTTTATAACTATTTTTTTATTTATTCCAATTTCATGGGAAATAAATTATCATTTAGATTCCTTATCCTAGACCCATCAACATATTCCTTCCCTTTCCCTTATAATATTTTGATGGATTAAGCATTTTCAATGATTAATTTTCCTTGATTAACATTATGTTGATCCCTCCCATTGGGATAAAATTTGACATGAAAAACCAATATTGTTCTTTACTATGATTAAATTCATAATGACAAAGCAAATAATGTTTTAAACTATATTTTTTAAAATCCATTTTTATCACCACCAAACTCTGAGACAACCTCGATATGGATTCTAATAATGTTCCATGTCTAAATTTGACCCCCCTAGTGATGTAGATTATCCAAAATAGGCTCTCTTAATTTTCATAGCACATGCTATTAAGGACTCTTGGTGCCAAATGACAGTTCTCGTATGCAGTGAATAATAAACAATTAATCTAAGATTTTTTCCACATTAATGATGTTGTAGTGATGGAACCTATGTCCCAAATTAATATAATGTCCACCATCAACACTTTGGTTAACATATTCTAGATTAATATCCAAGAGGTTTCAATTTACTACCATTCACCGTCCATTATTTTGATTGAATTTCAACACCTTCGATGTTCCCCCGATAATTATCTATATTTATAATACAATTTTTCTTTATTTAGAAAATAAATATCAATATATATAAATCATACAAAATATATAGTTTTAGAGACTTTTAGAAATTATATTCATAAACAATTAACTTAATATAATATAAAACACTTTTATTTTAAACTATATAATGTTTTCAATGTTTCCATTGACCAATTAATACTATGATGGATACCCAAAGGACAAAAAAATATGGGGTGTGATATAATCTTTGTAGGGGAATAAAAAAATCATAGAATGATGTTTAATAATACATGTTAGTGGACATCAATATCATGAAAACATAAAGAGTTATGATTCATACATACTCCCATAAAGTAATTGAATATTAAAATGACATAATAAAATCAATTTATCATAGGAATGAAAAAATAACATAATATAAGAGAAAATAAAAAATAATTTGAGGATAAATTCCATGAAATCATATCATAGTGTCATTAGGTTAACTATATTTTCACCATACATGTTATCTCATAATATGAAAACATTACCCAATAATTTAGAGCCCCATCACAGCAAACCCTTCATATGTCTCAATTTACATGTGCCAAATCCTTCATCAATCAAAAGAATAAAATTAATCATTTAAATCACATGATTAAGGAATGTGGGTCTTATACATGTAAATAAAAAATAAAAATACTATATTTATATCAAGGGGAATACCCATGAATGATAATATGGTTGGGTATTCACAACACAATGGTATTCTAAGGAAAATCAAGGGATAATTTCAGCAGCATAACAAGTTTACATTAAAGTTCATGTAATGAAAATTGAGACGAAGGCCATATATCAATATTTGGGAAATATTTGGTTTATAAAGGAATGTTCATAAAAATAATACATCATTATTAATTTTGAATCAAAAAGGATTTTTTTGAAGGATGTGATGGAATGAAAAATGGAATGGAGAGACTCTCTTACATTGAGAGGTTTCTTCGTAATGATTTGGATGAGTTCTTTACAATACTAGAAACTCCATGAGTGGGATATGTAGTACATACATGAGAGTAACATCATGCATAAAGAACCCATACTTTGACCTCCTGCTTCCAAGTCTCTTCCATGTAAATAGATATGCCACCATAGAACCCATACTATAGTAACTAAGTAGCCTTCGATAACCATTTTACTCCTTTAAACAATATTAATCGAATGATCCTCGAAGGATGTATCACCCTATAGCTCAGCCTCCTTCAGATCGAAAGTGCGAGATAAGACTGAATGGTAACAACGGCACTAAGATACACCTATGTCATCAAGCATGGATCAGTACCTCTGAGGTAACTCCAACCAATTGGATTTCGACCCAACAATCTATATAATCCCAAATATCCTGACATATTTTATTGAATTCTTAATTGGTCTCATGATCTATTTGTGTCTCGGCCATGGTGAACCACATAATAAGACTTGATCCGCAACCTCGATCTTAAGAGGTAATATGAAATGATCGATGTAAGACTTATATAGATACTATTTAGTATTCAATAAAATTCTAAATCAATTGTTCCTATTCATAATTCTCCTCTATGATATGTGTTCCTAGTAATGATTTCTTGCCTACGTCAAACCATCACAAGGGTGATCAGAATGTCCTACCGTATAAAGCATATATGGTTCCATATGTATTGGAATTTGATATCTATTATTATATATAAACTCAACTAGGGGTATATACATCTCCTAAGAGAAACTAAACCTAGGACTCATGCTTGAATCATATCCCTAATCACCTATATCATACACTATAACTAGCCATCAATCTGACGGTTATATATTGTGCTCAAAATGACCTATGTAACCACCACCATCTACAAACTCTTCCATAAAATGAGACATTAACCAAGAATACCTATGAATAATATAGTGTGATGTATCTCCTTAAGTCTTACTATTTCGTAGATATACAACCTCCCAAGCTCATCAATACTAATGGTCTCCTTGATCATTTTTATTTTACAAACCATTTTGATCCTATCAAAAACAACCCACACAACATCATTACTTCATGGTTACCTTGGAAAACTGCTAAAAAAATGCATTGTTACATTATCCAATTTCCATTCAGAAAATATTCAACTCTTGTAAATGTCTAGTTGTGGACTTCTATTTATCCTTCTTCTACTGGTATTTGGAACACCTAGTAAAAATACAAGCTACATCAGTTTTCATATTCGGCCACTAGTACGGATGGATTAAGACATGGTACGTCTTCATGACTTTGAGATGCACTATCCATGGTGAGCCATAGAACTCCCGCATCAACACCTCACTTATGTATGTCAGAACCCAAACATGACCATTTATATGTAGAATCTCATCCTCACCTATGTTTTAACTAGGGGTGAATCATCAACTTCTAAACCCTCTCATAGGACTATACCATTTAATTTCATAGCTACATAATCCTCACACTATATGGCTGGGTAGCGGTCAATGTTAAGGATAATATTTATGTTTTTCGTTATCTTTCTTGAACCACCAAGTGCATCTCATAGAAAAAGGCCATGATATTCCACTTTCCACATTCCTAATAAACATCCTATATCTACTTCCACCTAATCAGTACCTCCGAAACTACAATGCCTTTTCTAGTCATTTGTGAAACCTCACAATATAAATACTATAGGTACTCCACCCACCATTATTGCCTCAGATTTAGATCATGTTGTCTAAATATAAACGTGAGGATTTTGTGGTCTGTATAAATAAAAAAATTCTAACACAATAGGTAATTTATCCAACAACATAGAGCATGAATGATGGTAGACAATGGAAGATCATGTTTTTGGTAGTTTCTCTAACATGTCATAAACTATCGAGTCCCATGCAACACAAATTATCTACATACATCAGAACTACTCCCATCCTGATGCTTGATGAATTACAATAAATTAGGTTACTGTATCCCAATTCTAGAAATATAATGGCTACTGCTGAATTCATTATCCCTTTTTTTCATGGATGGTTTTCTCCCTGGAATAAGACCATACAAACATCGCACCATTCTTAGTCAATCCCATCAATGGAACTGGTTTGTGTGAGGAGTATTGTATTGAATTAATATAATATTCATCATAGCCCAAGAAACTTTATATGTCAAAGATGTTCTTGGGATGCTCCCAGGGAACTACAACCTTCACCTTCTTTGGGTAAACTGATACTCTGTCTCCATTATAATGTGAACATGGAACAAAATCTAATCCATCCATAAGTGGGTCGTTGTGAGCATAGAATATAAGTGACACTCTCTCATAGTATTCCAATTTCTGTACAAGTGGTTTGAAATTTCAGTTAACTTTTGAGAATACAGTAAGATATTTTCCACAAAAACCACTAAAAATGAATCCAAATTATGATGTAACACTAAGTTCATCGATGCCATGAAAAATATTAGTGCATTCATGGGACTAAACAGAATAATCAGATACTCATAGAGACCATACATGATATGAAAGTATGTATGAGTTATTTCTATAGGTCAAACTCCTACCTAGTGATAAGTTGACATCATTGCAATTTTTGAGAACACCTAAGCTCCCCAAAGCTGATAAATAAGGTCAACAATTTGTGGAATGATATGTCTGTTTTTAACTATCATATGATTTAACTTTTGATAATATATTAATAGACTACTATTTTTTCAACATTTTCAAAAAAAGATCCATATAACTCTATAGAGAAGTACAATGTCATATAAATCCCTTTTCGTCCAAATCCTCTAGTTTCCTTTTGATCTCGTGCAACTCTATCATAGCCATCGTGTAAGGAAGAATGGATACCAATTCAAGTCCGGGAACTAGATATATGGATCACTAAAACTCTCTATCATGAGGTAAACAAGATAAGTCATATGGGGACACATACCCAAAATGATCAAACAGTAGAGGAATGTCCACCTGACATGCTTCCTGATCGTCCAGATATAAAATAGATATAGGTCCAATCATCCCACCCATACATTGATGTTGCGGTCTAGATATACTCACCTAGAAATACCATTCACCCATGTAAGTATAAATTGTATCCTATGGTGATGAGAATGTCACCCTATGATGATAGCAGTCCATGTTCACTTGAGAATCCAATATCCATTCCATTTCGAGTATGGCCTCAAGCCCAATCATATCAGCGATATAAAAAACCCAAATGAAGAGAAACCCACGAACCTCAAGTTGTTACACCCTGCAGTAGCAGATATCTTGCGTTTTGATTCCCAATGGTGTGTTTACTGTCATAGCACACTCATAATTTAATACAATGAGCCCAAGGCTTTTCACCATCAGTGCAGATATAAAACTATGTGATGCACTAGTATCAAAAAGAGAATATGCAAGAGCAGAGGCTACTAAAATCATACATCTCACCATATATGATATGGAATCATACTCCTTGTGGGAATTACGTACGTACATAATAGTTATATCCTGATCCAAAATCCTACGATGTAGCATCACCTCTCTAAATTGGACCACTCTTGTGTCTCGATGTAACCAGTGTATGGATGCCTCATCCATGACCACCACTACATCAGCCTGATCAACCCACACCACTCCATCTTCCTGCCTGATCTAGATCTGGTAAACCCACTCCTGAACCAGGTGACATATATGAACCCCTACCTCCCACAACCAAAGGGAAGT
Source organism: Viscum album (assembly GCA_963277665.1). NCBI lineage: Eukaryota > Viridiplantae > Streptophyta > Magnoliopsida > Santalales > Viscaceae > Viscum > Viscum album. The sequence goes on from OY728159.1 coordinate 35,706,448, forward strand.
TCCTATAGAAACATTATATGTGGCCCATCTGACCACATGTTTAGCATTTGGCTGGGTCACAATCGCATTGATTCCTATTGTGGTATTATTTTCCACATTGATAAAAAACCAAGCTTCTTCCACTCAGATCCTGATTAATTCTCATCTCATGGGAAGCTTAAAAATGGTGATTCCATCCTAACGATGTTGAACATATGGTTCGAGAGACTGCACTGCTCTACTCTAAACCCCCAACTTCTCTCAGGGTTTTCTATGTAATCAACACGTGACACAAAATTTCAATAATATAGTTCACTATGAAAATTTATACCTGATATCTAATAGCATTCCATAGACCTTCCTCAAATAATCTCATCCTTGATAGATCACCAGTAAGGTATGTTGGTGCAAAATGATGAAACTCTGTAATGCATGAGAAGTATTCCATAACTGTTATTACACCCTGTTCTAAACGCATGAACTCGCTAATCCTTTTATCCTATAGATTCTCATAGTATAAATAGTCACATTTTCATGTTTGAAATTATCCCCTATAATATTCCTCATCCAATCAGCCTGGTTTAGAACATAACACAAATGCTTGGCTTCTCCATGATGTGTGTAATCAAAATATTTACTTTCCTCTCAAGAGGTGTCTGAAGGTTCTCAAAGGTCAATAATGTATTCTTATAGAATAAATCAAACGATTTTGGAATGAAATCCCCAAAAAATGTAGCAGGATGCTGCTACTGGAACATAGGTGTTAGCTCATCTATAGATAAGGGAGGATGTGGTTATCCCTGAAAAGTCTCCATAAAATGAATGAACCCCTTATGAAACTATTCCTTCACACTTACCTCAGGATAATCATTTGGTGTCACAATTAGCACTGATGTAGAATCATATAATAGCCCATGGCCCACCACCTCTGGAGTGTGTTCTTCACCTCCGTCACGGCATATGACTTGAGGACATCATTGTGGCTTGCTTCTACAAATGCTTGCCTTAAAAAGGAATGTTATTAAATTTTACAACTAAAATGAATACAATAGGTTAAAACCATCCTAAAACTAGTTCATACCACAAATCCTAATCCAAAATATAGGACTGTAACATGAATAATGGAAAATGTAATCCAAACCCACTTGAAAAACTGCCTCTTTCCCACATAAAATCTGAGTCTTAGTCGAGTCTCTATTATTATGTTAAATGTTCCATTTCATTTCATTTGAAATTAAATTCCATTAAATTCCATCATTCATTTATTAAAAAGATGTTTATCCAATGGTGTACTGGGTTCCAATCCATGAAGGCCCATAACACATCATAAACCATAATTTGGTGTCCATATCATTTATATCACTAATGGTTCAATTTGTATAATTGAGTCGAATAGTGTTTCATTTAACAGTATATAAGGTCTCATACACTTTATCAACTAAAATATGGCATTAGTCTCTCATCCTCTATACAAAATCAATCACAATAGCTAGTATAGTTTCCACAAAACCTATCACAATAGCATGAAACAAGTAACAAATCATAAATGGAATAACATAATGCATGGAATATAATTTATAACAAGTTTCTATATGATGTATGATATGGAATACCCTCATCTCATTGGGTTGAAAAAAATTAAACTATCAATCATATAAATATTTACATCACAATGAAAGTTTGTCACCCAATGGTGGAATCAAATCAAATATAATATCCAAAATCAAAAAAAATATCATTTGAGGAAATTTGGATTTCAACTATATGCGAGGTAGCTAATCTCGGATACAGATCATTACCAAACACCATTACCTTCTTATACACATCTATTTTTGTCAAATAGTAATTAAAACATTGAAAGATGTTTCCTATTATTACACTTTCTAACATCCCAGACCTGAATGTCAATTAATAGTGCCTTGATCCCAGTGGTTCACAAGGTCTCAAGAGCATCTCCACAAAATACCAAAGGCTTCCAAATAAGAAAGAGGTACTAATTGTATCAGTCAGATTAAAATTCCATCATCGCTATAGTATAAAAAGCACAATATTTTTAATATACCAATAGCCGAAGAAGATATCATAGGGAGGCAATTGATTAATAATAAAGACATCAATATATAAAAATACATAAAGGTCTCTTATAAAATGATGATTATTATACATTAAACGAAAAATATTCCAAAATAGGCTCATATAAATACAATACAATACAAGTATCCAAAAATTAAAAAATACCAAAAAGTATCCCAGTAGCATCGCAAGCCTCAACATAGTTCCATTTTCCCCTTGTCTTATATAGTGATCAAGAACATTTAGATGGGAATATTCCCTTATCTCTACCGAAAACCATATAATCATTTTGGGTCAGAAAGGGTGGCCCAAATAGGGTGTGGGATAACATCCCAGTAGAAAACCACCCAATGTTCTATACAATCTTGACTATTCATTGTAACAATATATGTAGGTACCATGAAAAAATAAAGAAAAGTAAAGTCCCCATGGAATAACATATACATAGAGTATAATATCGAATTATCTTCTCAAGGAACCATAAAAAATATGGGAAACACCTAAATAAGGTATCTCAAATAAAAATATAATACCACCATGGCCTCATTGTATAATCTATTATATCATTTCATCTACATCCTTTCTGAACATCCTGTAGTGTCAGAAACATCCACGATCAAGTCATTCAACGAAACATATCATAATTCGCATAGTCATACCATATATCAATGTATAAATATGTGAAGGGTTGGATACATGGTGTAGAATACCAATTCATCTTTATTGAGCCTTAGGATCATATCGATGGAAACTCAGTTAGGAACCAGTTGGAGTCCAAGGAGCATGTCATGCCGAACAAGTCATACGTGAGTCCATTCAAGATGGATCAATGTGGTATCAAATCCCACTGCAACCCATATATTCAATAAACAAGGTGATTTATATACCCAAGGAATACACTACTATAGTCATGATCCATGGAACATGTCTGTGAGATCTATCCAAAAATTTACTATTCATAAAATTTAACATTTCAACCCATATGAGTATACCCACCCACTTAACCATTTCACAATCAAATCATCTGATGAGTATACCCACTCATATCAAATTATCCAAATAAACAATTAAATCAATTAATAGAAAAAAAATGAGTATATCCACTCATTTAACAAAAAAGATTTAATACACTTAACCATTTTAAGCATGGAATATCAAAATAAGTTTAAGCAAAGATGATGGACGTCTCATAAATAGGAAATTAAATTCCCTTTAATTATAATCAAGATTCTCACATGCAGTTAAGAATAAGAGCATGATCCTTTGGGTGGTTCATCAAATTAATAACAAGGTAATACCATAAGGAATCCACATTCATGGACATGGTTCAAGAAGTAACCAAAAACACATTACAGTGGAACTTAAAGGAATCCATAACTGATCCATTTTCATTTATTTAAATTTTATAGATCATTTTAAGAGTTTTATTATAATGTTAGATGGGAATCCTAATGGTAGGTAGCCTAATAAAGAACAAAAACTAAAGGATGTTGTATAGACCACCTAATTTAGCTTAGTAGTTGAGTGATCTCCTAGAATCAACTCTTGAATTGACTTAGATCGAGAGAAATATGAAATTAAGGAAAACCATTTTTCACCAAAATGGCACAACTGATGTCTTGATTAATGAAGAAAGACTAAAAATAAATTTATTTCGTATCGTTATAGATCAAACAAGATGAACTTACTTTGATTTGGAGATTAGATAGAGAATATATCTTCATTACAAGATTAGCTAATGAGGATAACTCTGAAAAGCATGATCCTTTTGTGCGGGAGAAAAAAACCAAATTTTATATTTACAAGGGTTTTAAATATAATTTAAAATTATTAATTTTCATAAAATATCATTTGTTTCATGATTTAGACACATGTTTTTATAATCCATCCACCAACCATACATCAGCGTTTGTAGGGTAGGGGAACCTGTAACATCCTAGGTAAATAAAGAATAAGACATATTTCATATTTATTAATATTTTGAATTAAATATAAAGTTCACTTTAAATGGGTTTCAATGTTCAATAGCGTACCCAATACGCAACAATGGGTTTCTTTGAAATCTTAAGTTTCACACTAATAATATAATATTATTATTTTCAATGGTAGTGAAATCCTTGCCATTGAATTTGCGGGAATGGAAAAAACTAACCAAAATATGATTATACATGTATGATAAATGTTTTTACATTTATCCAATATATGTTAGATGCTTAAATTGTTAATGAATCTAATTTTAAGCATAATTTTCATTAAAAGGTCGGTTTATAGCATTTTAATGGTGAACCCTCATTAATTCTAGTTTTATTCATTTTTATACATTCTAATTGAGTAAATAAAATATGTTTTTAGAATGGGGACATCAAAATTTACTTAGTGTAATTTTTTGGAATTTTTCTGATAAAGTTCATTTTTTAATAAAAAAGGAAAATATTTTATTTTAATTCAAAATCTTCTTTTAATATAATTTATTTATATGATTAGATTATATTTTTAATTGGTTTTAAAGTGTAATTAAAATTTATTTTTACTATTTAATCCAATGATGGTGATTGGAATTAAATTCACTTAGAGAGTGGACATAAACAAGTGTCCATCTTTTAATAGTTATTATTTCTTAAAAACACTCTATTTGTTTTAACATTGAAAAATAATTTTAAATTAGTTCATGAAATTTAAATGTTTTCAATTTATAAAAATAAACAACAGTTTTTTATTTGGAATATCAAATAATGCTTTTGCTGAATTTTTGGTATTTTTCGGAAAAACATCATTTTTTGATGAATAATGAAACCACTTAGTAGTAGTTAAAAAAACATACCTTTTCATTTAAATGAAATTTAACCACTTTTGTAAATTGAATTTATAAAATCCACCGTACATGGTTATTATCAATAAGTAAAATTTGGTTCAATAAGATGAAAATAATTTTTGGTGAATAGTATCTTTTGAGTTTTATTTACCACGGTTAAAGGTAAATAAGATAATTCAAGGTAAAAAAATATTATAATAATTCTAAATTAACTTAATACTTGTCCAAAACTTATTTTTTGTTTAATTAACTACCATGGGCATCTTGGGGTCGATTTTGGGACCCCATTGACCCTCTTGAGAGTGATAATGACATTTTAGATTAATTAATTTAATGTAAAGGAAAAATAGACATAAACAAAACTCTTTTGGTAATTAATTTTTATATAGTTTTACATAAGTAATTATTTTTACTATAAATATTCATAGTAAAGATTAAACACATTCCTACATCATTGTATTTTTTATATAGTTTTTAAACATAAAATATATTAAATTATTTATGACACAATAATGATGAATTATTTACCTCAATAATAAATGATTTAAATAATTAAAATTATAATGATTCAAATATTATCCAAAACATGTCCAATTCTGATTGGATGATTTTTTTAGAATATGAGTCACCTAATATTTTAACATAATGATTTTTGGACCTTTTGAAACAAAATACCATATTATAATATTATAATATTTTCACACATTCCAAAAGAGCCCCTCCTCTCCCTTATAAAAGGAGACCACTTATATCCTATTTCTCACACCTTTGAAGCCTTTTGTATCATCCAAACTCTGCATAATTAACCTCCCTACATCGCTATCCTCCACTTATAAACCTTACCTTAGGAAGAAGGAACTTCAAGAAGTCCTTTGGTTCAGACCAATTAGAGTTACCAAAATTAAAGGTAACGATTTCTCTTAAATTGATTTCTTTTATTTTAGTTCTCCAACCCCTAAACACTTTTTATTCCTTTATTTTGTAACAACACCAATATCCTCAATATAAAATGTTTTTGTTCTGAGGAAAATTCAAAATATACTTACACACACCTCAATCTAATGGATGAATAACATAATGTTTCTGTGGATGGAAAACTAACGCCTCACGAAACGATGATTGTTCAAATATTTCCAACCACCTCTCATGGTGGCCATTATTATTGAAAAATGTTTATATATGATAGATATTATATTTATTTTTTCTTTATTCTTCTGTAATTTGAATTTATATAATGCTTTTATGATTTCCATTATGGGTAAACGTGATAATCTCATTTGAGGAAGTGCGGACTACCACCCCCTCAAAGTGATATGACTCATTCATAACATATGTGGTACGTATAAAGGATATATTTAATGATATTATATATGATAAAATACTTTAATTTCAATAATATTATGTATCATTAAGGTTTAATTCCATTAAATATGAAATATAAATGGAAGTAGCATTCATGTGTACGTACGACTTACCGTCTCCATGAATGGTGCATTTCATTTCTTACCTCTAAATCATATGTACTATTTTAAATACTTGTATATACTGGATATATATTATATATATGATATGTAAACAATGAATTTAATTATGGATATAATGAACTATTGAACACATGGACAACTTGTAAATATAAGGTGTTCATTTTTGACTCAAGTACCAAATACCGACAAAATGGAATTTATTAACTTAAATGAATAAATAATGTGTATGACTTGGTAATAAGTGATATAAAATGAATAATAAACATGAAAAATGATCTTAAGAAAGTAAAAAATTAACTTTGGTTTATTTTTCAGATGATTAAAGAACGATCGAGTCAAGTCGTATATAAGGTAAGGTACTTCCTCTCAATCTCTTTTCATTGAGGCACATTTTGTTTTAATACATGACTTTCTTTTATACAATGTATAAACACCATTGAATTTTCAAAGTGAATATTTTTATAAAATTTGTTTTACTAAATGAAAAAAAGAATATTCCTTTTAACATAAGCAGTGACAATGACCTTTTCTGCCGCTACCAGTATTATTTAATCATTTCCCTCCTCATCAAGCCGTAATGTTTTTAAAAAAAATACCATATAACCTTTTATGTATTTTGGTATTGAAAATGGTCTTGATAATGGATTTTTTATGTTGATATTTTTAAGTGATTTATTTTGATTGAAATGTGGAAATGTTTTCTTTCGTTTATATTTGTTTTATGACGTATGATTTTGTAATTGTACACAGACATTTGACGGGTGGTTACGTGATAAACAAAATGATGGGTGGTGCCGTGAATACCAGGATGGGTGGTTAAATTATAACCTCCAGTGCATTGGGTAGAGAAGACAGCCGTATGGATATTCCATTTACTGATATGTGTGAAAGTCCACCATATGGTTATTCCATTAATGTTTGTTTATGTCCCAAGTTACATTTATATGTTATGTGTTGTTAATTTGACTTTTATGGTAATATTTTGGTTAAAAAAGGGTTTGTAATGATATTTTATTCATTAAAGAATATTTATATCTTCATAAAGATGAAAAGTAATACTTTTGATAAAGTATTCATGGTTTACCAATTGTTTTGAAAAACATACAGTTTCCCTTCTTTGGGAATACCTTACTAAGCTTTTTATGCTCATACCAAGTCTTTTGAATGTTTTTCTCAGGACATAATAGGGAATTGGGTCAAGGATGGGATCATGGAAAATTCTTGTTGTCTTAAACATGGGACTATATATGACTCTTTTTTCAAAACTTGTTATTTTATGAAAAAAATATAAATTTTTTAGAAGTGTCTACTTCGTATTTGAAATTTAATGTAATAGTTATGTCCTAATTCTATTAATATCCACACCTGATAAGATCCCCAGTGTGAATTATTCATTTAATTCAAGATTATTTGACGTTTTATGGTCAACCTTATAGTTTCTATCAGAGGTCGGTTTAGATAACTTTGGGAGTTATGGTATTGTTAAATTAATATCCATAATGTAATTTATAATAATATTTAAATGATATATCATTTATAGATTACCATGCTTCATCGCCTAAGATAATTATGTGTTCAGAATGGTTTTTCGTAGTGAAAACCTGGCAATTGTGATGGAAAGGTATACAGAGGAAAATGACCTCCCAAATCAGTATACTGAGATGGTCAGAATCAGAATTAAACAGTTTACTACCATGATGGATAAGCTGAATCAGGTGATAAATGGTGGTTGTGGTTATTGATGATATTTTGGTTTGTTCAAAAAGTATGGAGGAACATGAATGTCATTTAATGGTTTTCTTGAAAACCTTAAAAAAGAAAGTATTTGTAAAATTCAGCAAGTGTGAGTTTTGGTTGCAAAAAATTTCATTCCTTGGTCACATTGTTTCAAAAAATGGCATTACTATTGATATCTCTAAAACAAAAGTTGATGAAGAATGGCCAAGACCCACAAATATAATCGAGATTCGTAGTTTTCTTTGTTTGGCAGGTTATAATTGGAGGTTTGTTGAAACTTTTTCCTGGTAATCTAATATAATGACTAATTTAACTCGAAAATGTGTTAAGTTCATTTTGACAAAAGAATGCGATGATTGTTTATAGGAATTGAAATAAAGATTGCTGAATGATCCAGTTTTGGCACTGCCATCTAGAAATGATGAGTTTGTTATCTATAGTGATGCTTTGTCTATAGGACTTGGTTGTGTCCTGATGCATAATGGTCAGGTAATGTCTTATGCTTCACGTTAGTTGAAACCCCATGAGTTAAATTTCCCTACACATGATTTGGAATAAGTTGTTGTTGTTTTTTCATTAAATATTTTGAGGCATAATTTGTTTGGAATAAAGTGTGAAATATATACTGGTCACAAAAGTTTAAAGTATATATTCACTGAGAAATAATTGAAAATGATCCAGAGTAGATAGATGAAATTAATTAAGGATTATGATTGCACGATCCTTTACCATCTTGGAAAAGTAAATAATGTGGCCAACTCTTTGAGTCAAAAAATTAATGTCTCATTAGCCATGATACGTTTGGAACGATATCTTTTGTCTTTGATTTGATAAAATTTGGAATACACGTTTCTGGTGAAGGGAAACCTTCTGTTTTCTATCAGGTGTCACTGAAATCATCTCAATCAGACAGAATAATGAAAGAGCAGATGGAAGACAGTGAGTTACTGAAAAAGGTAGAGTTGGTTCAGAATGGTAAGTTGACTAAATTTAACATTGATAATTTTTGTGTTTTGAGATTTGGGAAGAGATTATGTGTACCTTGTGATTCACAGTTAAAGAATGAGTTGTTATGTGAAGCTCATAGTTCTCTATTTTTTGTTCATCCTGGCAGTAAAAAAATGTATAGAGATCTTCAGGAGTATTACTGGTGGGATGGAATGAAAAGAGATATTTCTGATTTTACTGTGAAGTGTTTGACTTGTTAGTATGTTAATGAAGAGTGGTAGTTATCGAATGGGATGCTTCATTCTTTACAGGTGCCATAGTGGAAATGGGAAAATATATCTATGGACATTGATGTGGGATTACCGATGAAATCTCGACGTAATAGTGAAATCTGGGTAAAAGTTGATCGATTGACTAAATCTAATCATTTCCTTTCTATTCGAGATACATTGTCTCTAGATTAACTTGCTCGGTATTATGTTAAATAGATAATAATGTTGCATGGAGTTCCCTCTCCATTGTATCTGATCATGATCCCAGGATTACTTCTAACATTTGGAAAGTCGTTCAGAAGTCATTGGGTACTAAATTAAATTTTAGTACAACTTTTCATCATCAATCAGATGGGAAGTTAGAATGAACAACTCAGAACTTGGAGGATATGCTACCTGCTTGTTCACTGGATTATCAGCGATGTTAGGACCCACATCATTCTTTGTTTTTATTTTAATATAATAATAATTTTCATTCCAGTATACAGATGGCTCCATTTGAGGCATTATAGGGAAATATTTGTCTAACTCCAGCTTTTTGGGATGAAGTAGGTGAAAGGAAGATGATGGGACCAGAATTGGTCGAAGACATGGAAGAGAAAGTTCCGTTGATTTAGAAGCACATAAAAATAGCTCTGAGCTGACTAAAAATTTATGCAAATAACAGGAGGAAGGATCTATATTTTGAGGTAGGTGATATTGTCTTTCTCAAAGTTTCTCCATGGAAAAGGGTGATGCATTTTGGAAATAAAGGAAAACTGAGTCTGAGGTTCATTTGAACTTATGAAATCTTGATAAAAGCTGGATCAGTTGCATACAGAATGGCATTACATCCATGTTTATCCCAGGTACACAATGTTTTTCATGTTTTGATGTTGAGAATGTATATGTTAGATCCATCTCATGTTTTGAGCCCAGAGGTAGTTCAGTTTCAATAAAATCATTCTTATGGAGAACAACTAGCCCATATTCTTGATAGTATAGAGAAAGTGTTGTAAAATAAGGTAATTCACCATGTAAATGATTTTTTTGGAAAAACAATATGGTTGAAGGGGAAGCCTGAAAATCTGAAAATGCTATGAGGGATAAATACCCCCACTTTTTTTGAAAAGTAAAAATTACGAGGACGCAATTCCCAAAACGGGGGAAGGATGTAACATCCAAGGAAAATAAGGAATAAGTCATAATTCATATTTATTAATATTGTGAATTAAATATTAGGTTTACTTTAAAGGGGTTTCTATGATCGATAGCATATCTGATACGCAACGATGGGTTTCTTTGAAATCTTATGTTGCACGCTAATAATATAATAATATTATTTTAAATGGTAGTTATCTCCTAGATGTTGTATTGATTGGAATGAAAAAAAACTAACTAAAATATGATTATACATGTCTGATAATTTTTTTACATTTATCTAATAAAATTTAGATGCTTAAATTGTGAATGAATCTAATTTTAAGCATAATTTACATTAAAAGGTCGATGTACCACCTTTTAATGGTGAATCCTCTTAAAATCTAGTTTTGTTCATTTTTATATGTTCTAATTGAACTAATTAAATCCTCTTATATATTGGGGACATCAAAATTTACTTTGTGTAAATTTTTTGTGTTTTTCTGATAAAGTGCATTTTTTAATTAATAGTGAAAAATATTGTATTTTAATTCAAAAACCCCTTTTAATCTAATTTGTTTATAAGGTTAGATTATATTTTTAATTGGGGTTAAAGGGTTATTAATATATATTTTTACCATTTAATCCAATTTTGTTCATTGGAATTAATTTCACATTGAGTGTGGACATAAACAAGTGTCAATCGTTTGATAGTTATTGTTTCTTAAAAACATGTTATTTGTTTTAACAAAGAGAATTAAATTAAAATTAATTAATTCAATTTATATGTTTTGAATTTATCAAAATAAAGATCTTTTTTGAATTTGGAATATCAAATATTACATAGGCTTAATTGTTGGTATTTTTCTGAAAAAATCATTTTTTGATGAATAGTGAAACAAATTAGTAGTAGTAAAAAAACTGACTTTTTCATTTAAATTAAATTTTACCACTTCTATGATTTGAATTTAGAAAATATGACATACATGGTTTCTATGAAGAAGTAAAATGTGGTTCAATAACATGAAAATAATTTTTGGTGAATAGTAACTTTTGACTTTTATTTATCGCGGTTAAAGGTAAATAGGTTAATCCAAGGTAAAAAGAATATTCTAATAAATAAAATTATATTAAAACTTGTCCAAACATTATTTTTAGAATCATTAACGACCATGTCAATATGTGGGTCGATTTTGTGACCCCATTGAGCCACTTGGTAGTGATAATGGCAATTTAGATTAATTAATTTAATGTAATGGAAAAATAGACATTGACAAAAATCATTTAGTAATTAATTTGTCTATGGGGTTATATAAGTAATATTTTTGACTATAAATATTCATTGAAAAGAAAAAACTATTTCCTACATCATGGTAGTTTTTCTATAATTTTTAGACATCATATATATTAAATTATTTAAGACACAATAATGATGCGGTATTTACCTCATTAATAAATGATTTAAATAAATAAGATTATAATTATTACAATATAGTCCAAAACGGGTCCGATTCTAATTGGATGATTTTATTTAAAATGAGAGTCACCTTTTCTTCTTCCTTAATTATTTTTGGACCTTTTGAAATCATATATCATTATATAATAAAATAATATATTCACACTTTCCTAAAGAGACCCTCCTCTCCCTTATAAAAGGAGACCACTTTAACCAATTCTTCACACATATCAAGCCTTTTGGATCATCAAACCTCTGACCAATTAAGCTCCCTAAATCGCTCTACACATCATAGAAGCCTTTCCTTATCCATAATGAACTTCAAGAATCCTTTTGGTACAAACCAATGAGAATACCCAAATTAAAGGAAACATTTTCTCTTAAATTGTTTTCTTTGATTTTACTACTCCAACCACTAATCACTTTTTATTCCTTTATTTTTTAACAACACTAATATACTAAATGTACTAGGATGTCAGTATGAGGAGTATTATAAATACACTAACACACCTCTATCTAATGGATGAAGAACATAATGGTTCTGTGGATGGTGAACTAACGCCTCACGAAATGATGATTGTTCCAATATCCCCAACCGCTTCTCATGGTGGACATTATGATGGAACTATATTTATATATGATATATATTATATTTATTTTTTCTTTATGATTTTTTAATTTCCATTTATAGCATGATGTTATGGTTTCCATTATGGGTAAACACGATAATCTCAGTAGGGGAAGTGCGGACAATCGCCCCCTCAAAGTGATATGACTCGTTCATACCATATGCGGTACGTACAAAGGATAGATTTAATGATATTATATATGATAAAATACTGGAATTATAATACTTCTATGTATCATTATGTTTTAATTCCATTAAATATGAAATAGAAATGGATGTAGCGTTCATGCCTATGTACGGCTTCACATCTCCATGAACGGTGCATTTCATTTCGTACTTATAAATGTTATGTACTATTATAAATACATGTATATACATGATATATATGATATATATGAAATAAAAATGATTAATGTCATTCTGGATAAAATGAAATATTGAATACATCGACATATTGTAAATATGAGGTGTTCATTTTTTACTCAGGTACCAAATACCGACAAAATGGAGGGTATTAACTTAAATGATTACATAATGTTTATAACATGGTAATAAGTGATATAAAAGTAATAATAGACATGAAAAAGGTTCTTAAGAAGGTATAAATTTACTTTTGTAAATTATTTAGGTGATTAATGAACAAGGGAGGAAAGTCGGACACAAGTTAATGGAATTCGTCTCAATCTACATTCATTGAGGCATATTATGTTTTAATACACGACTTTATTTCATACGGTGTACAGACACCCTTTAATTTTAAAATTAAATCATTTTATACAAAGTGTTTTAATAAATTAAAAATATAATGTTCCTTTTAACGTATGTGGTGACACCGACCTTTTCTGCCACCACGAGTATTATTTGATCTTTAGCTTCCTCAACAAGCCGTACTATTTTTAAAATAAAAAAAATACTATATACTATTTTATGTATTTTGGTATTGAAAATGGTTTTGATAATGGATTTGTTTTGTCAATATTTTTATGTTATTTATTTGGATTGAAATGGGGAAATGTTTTCTTTCCTTTATATATTTTTTATGTATTATGATTTTATAATGTTACTTGGACATTTGATGGGAGGTTACTTGATAAGCAAAATAACAGGTGGTGATGTGAATACCAGAATGGGTGGTTCATTATAACCTCAAATGCATTGGGTATGGTAGTTGGCCATATGGATATTCAATTTAGTGATATGTGTAGATTTCGACTGTATGGTTATTCCATTTACGAATATTTATGTCCCAAGTTACCTTTATATGTTATGTGTTCTTTATATGGGTTTTACTGTAATCTTTTGGTTACAAAAGTGTATGTAATGATATTTTTTTCATTGAACAATATTTAATACTTCATAAAGGTGAAAAGTATTACTTATGATTATGTATTCATGGTTTACCTGTTGTTTTGAAAAACTAACAGTTTTCCTTCTTTGTGTAGCCTTCACTGTGCTTTTTATGCTCATCCAATGTTTTTGAAATGATTTTCACAGGACATAATGTGGAATAGGTTCAAGGATGAGATCGAAGAAAATTCATGTTGTGTTAAACATTGAACTAGACATGACTCTTTTTTTGAAGAGTTTATATTTTATGAAAAAAATTGGAAATTGTGTAGAAGTGTCTACTTTGTATTTGAAATAAAATGTAACAGTTATGTCCTAACTCTCTAAAACTATGAACCTGAAAAGATCCTCATTGTGAATTATTCATTTAATTCATGATTATGTAATGTTTTATGGCCGGGTCCTTATAGCAACCGGCCAGTTTCCTCACACGATTTGAATAAACATTTAGAAACTACGAGAAAAGGCTTTTTAAAAGTTGAATACATGGTCGCAAGGTCATGTGGCCCATAATGCCCAATATTGTAACACCCAGAGATTTTATGAAAAATATTATTTTAATTTCATTAATGTCTTATGTTGTATTCTACACCAAGATTACCTTGTGCTATACGCAACACCGTATTAGCTTGCAGTATACGCAACACTATTCTTGGACCGTGTTACACACAATTTTGATAATAGTTATTCTACGCAACATTGAGTGTATATATATATATATTAAATGTATAAATGAAATATGGTTGGATTCTGTTATATGAAACAATGAAGGATTCTTTCACAACACGCAACCCTGACTTGGCTTGCATTACACGCAATCACGACCTTCCTCGATAGCGTGTGTTGTACGCAATACCGGGTTTTAATAAACAATGTTATATTATTATAATATTGTCATAAACTAGCCGTTATGAATAGTTTTAACTAAATTTTGAATTTTATAACATTATTATTCATCTTACACATTTCTAGAACATGGTATAAGAACAAAATAAATTTTTCGGGTAAAATAAGTATTTTTCAAAAAATGCAGTTTTTCCGCCTTTTGATGGCACACCCACTTTAAATATAGTTTTTGACATGTTTATATGTTCAATTTGACAAAATAATATTCTTCTTTTGAATCAGGATGTAAAAATTTACATTCGATAAAGTTTTGATATTTTTCCGACAACTTTCATATTTTAATGAATAGTAAAAACACGCTATATTTTAATTAAAAACAACTTTTTTCATCGTAATATATTATGTGGTTAAATTATAATATTGAATGGTTTTTAAGTATATTTAGAATATATTTTTACCACTTAATATAATGTTGGTCATTGGACACAATTTTACAATTAAACCGAACATAAACAAGTGTCAATCTTTTGATAGTTATTATCTCTTAAAAACACACTTTTTGTTTTGACAACGGGAATTAATTTTAAATTAATTTCTGCCACTTCTGTGTTTTGAATTTAGAAAAATGGATTCTATATTTGGAATCAGGATTTTCAAATTGTGTAAATAGATAACTTTTATTTTTAGACATTTTGAATAATTACTGCGGTAAATATTTTATTTACCATGGTTAAGGGTAAATCCGGTAAATAAGGGTTAAAAAATAATATTATAATAATATTAAATTACCCTAAAACGTATCTTAACCCCATTGGTTGATACATGGTCGACCATGGGAATCTTTGGGTCGATTTTGGGACACCATTGATCCACTTTTAAGTGATAATGACAATCTATTTTAATTAAGTTAAAATGAATACAAAATTGACACAAGCATATATCTTTTAGAAAAACAATTGTTACATAGGGTTATATATGTTGGATTTTAGATTATAAATATTAATTAGAAATATAAAAAGATTTCCTACATAATGGTATTTTATTTGTAATTTTTAGACTTTAAATAATTCAATTTATTTATGACACAATGATGATGCAGTAATTATCTTATTAAGGAAATATTGACATAATTGATGTTATAAACACCAAAATAAATGTAATTTGAGACTTTTTTTGAATTCCAATAATTTTCTAGGTTACTATGATATATTAATGTTGATTTAATTAACTTTCTTCGAACATTTAATTCTGTTATGACTTTCACAAAAATCATATATCAAATAGTGTCAAAATTGACACAAAATAGTTTTTAAATCAAATATTATATTATTAATTGTTATTTTATTCCTAAAAATCTAAGGTTCGGAAAAATGACTTAGATAAGGATATATATATTAACAATAAACAATTTGGGGTTCGTTTGGCATGTTATAGTAAGTGTATTAACCATATAGTGAAAGAAAACAAAAAGACACGGTAAAAGTTAAATTATTTAACTTGGAGTTAAATCTAATTGATAAGGTTAAAATAATATCCTAAATTTGTCTAATTTCTATTGGTTGATAGGATTTCGACCCATCCCCACCTTAGCTTCTAAATAAGACCATTTGGAACCATTATAAACCGATTTTGACTTTAATATAAAATAATATTTTGAGATATTTCTATAGTGCCCCTCTCCTCCCTTATAAAAAGGCACCTCCTCCCCCTCCTCCTCACACCAAATTGAGCACTCAAGCTCGGCCAAACCCTGAAATTTTCTCCTCTCCACTTACCTAGAATAATCCTAGAGGTCATGGTCTTCTTCAAAGACCAATATTAGTTCCCTAAGTGGAGGATTCAAAGAAGCATTCCAAAGAAGAGGTAATATCCATTACCGATCTTTTCAATTTCTTTCTTCTTCAACTTCTTCTTATTTAGTTGTTTCATGATAAAGTAATAACATCAGTATTTCTTATATACTGATATGTTATTATAAATATGAAAAAACTCTAATTAACCTTCTATCCATCCTACGGAAAAAGGAAATCACCGCGCGTGCGTACGTACGGAATACCGTCTCCACGCCGTGGTGTAATCTATTTTCCGCCACCACCATAATTGGATGGGTATAAAGGTGTAATGAGTAACTATATATGATTATAATAAAGTGATATTGATACTGAAATATTATACATACACTTCAACACAATTCCACGACCATGGGAACGATATCATCGCTCGTGCGTACGTACGGACAACCGTCTCCACGACGCGATGAGATTCATTCTCAATGATTAACCATTCATGAATGATTATAAAGTATATATAATAATTAATAATTAAATATATGACCTAATAATGATACTGGAATTATTTATATTTATATGTATGTCATCTACATAATTCCATTCAATTCAATAAGGAAACGAAAACAGCGTTCATGCGTACGTACGGACTACCGTCTCCATGAACGGTGTATTTCTTTCCATTTACTGATTTATTATATATTTATATTCTGAATATATATATATAAATCATGTTTTATATTCTGGAATTAAGTAATCATGATCTAAGTAATCATATGAATAATTACAAGTTAAAAACATGAACGACAAATGAGGCGATTTTACCCAAAATGCTACATTAACATGAATTTACAAAAGAACGGGTAATATAAAGTCATAAGTGGACCATATATGATATAATAACAATGAATATGATTCTGGAATAAGTCAATAACATGATTTAAATCATTATACAGGAGGTTCGGACACTTACAAAGCAAGTCGGACATAAGGTAAGGGAAAATATCACAATCTCATTTTTATCCGAGATTGTTTATACTTTGGTATTTACTGGGGTTTATTTTATCATCCACATCCATGTTCACTCAATATGTAATATTGTTTCCATCCACTTAAAATAGTTTAAATCCAATTTGACCCTTCGGTGAGTTTTTAGTAAAGAATATGAAAGGAATCTTTTGTCATTTTTTTTTCGTACGAGGTACTTTTTGACTTTTCCGACAAAAGTACGAAGAATGTTTTTTTTAACTTATACGGCATGAATGGATTTTTAAAACATTATTTCCAAGAAGCTTCCTTTACATGTTTTCATGTTTATTTTTAATCAACTTATTTTATTTTAAAGTTGTATGACATGTTATGAAAGGAAAAATGTTTTTGAAGAAGAAAGGATATTTTCCTCAGGAATGGAGTTCAAGTGTTTTATCAAAATTATTTTCCATCTAAAATAATAAAGGTTTCTGTATCTATCCCTATTATTACATGGATTCGATTATGTTGTGATGGAAACATTTTTATGAATTCCTTTTTCTTATATGAATTGTTTTATGATGTCATGTTGTTTAAGAATCCCATTTTTTATTACATGGGTTATGCGATGATGTATGATTTATGATTATGTGGCACACATAAGAAAGGATTCATTATAAGATGGGTGGGACCTATATCTCCCTCCAATGCATTGGGTAAAGATTTTATATCTCATGAGATAGACATGGATGAAATGGTAGGTTATACCGGTTCAGTGAAACAGGACTGAAACGAGGGTTACTCGATTCAGAAAGGGACTTTGTCCACTAAGATAGTCTTGGCAATGAGTCATGACTAACAAGAAATGATTTTCCATGATTATGTGTGCATGCCACAAAGTTTCAAGTTTCATGTTATGATTATGGTGATCTCATTTTCACTTCTATGATTTGTTCCATGTTAAGATATTATGATCTCTTTTGCAGGTTATGATTTTCAAAAAGATATGATATGATTTTTATTTCTTTTGTATACCCTTACTGAGCATTTGAGCTCACCCTTTTATGTTTTCTTTTCCCCAGGATATAAAGAAGGGTTTTAGGTAAAAAAAATGGAAGATCATTATGGGAGATATTGAAGATCTTTCACCAGGATTAGAAGATTACGTTCTGAGTTTCCAAAGACACTAAACTATTACGATCCTTGTGTGTGTTTTTTTCTTATGTACTAAGTATTCCGCAAATGTAATGTAATGTCCATGTACGTCAGGATATGGGTCTCTACAGTTGGTATCAGAGGAAAGGTTTAGTCAACCATTGGAAACTAGGATGCGAAAATGTTAGTGAGATCCCTAGAGATATTTCTAAGGTATGTCTAGGGATTTTTCTAAGGTTAAGTATACGTATAGGTTATAGTCCTAGAATTGCGCTAACGATCTTAGAATATAACCTAAGATGTAAGATATTGAGGGTACTACCCCTTTATTATGTTGTTTTCCCTAGCATTATTTTTTCCTCTCACACTATTCTTTTGGGGTTTTAGACGATGGCTGGAACCCGAAGGAACCGTGTTGATCAATGTAATGGACAATGCAATGATTGTCCCCCTGAGCAACCAAACGATATGGGATCTGGAATGCAAAATCTTGTAGCCATGCTCACACAACTTTCTCAAGCTATGAATCATGCAGGACTTCCAAACGAGCAAAGGAAGGAGCAACATTCTGTTGAATCCTTCATGAGGCAGCGTCCGCCTTCTTTCAGTGGGTCTACTGATCCATTAGTTGCTGAACAATGGATTAGTACTACTGAAAAGATATTTTCAGTTCTTCAATGTTCTGAACATGATAAAGTCATCTTAGCAGTATATCGTTTGGAAGGTGAAGCTGATAAATGGTGGAATCTTATCAAGAATACGAGGCCAAGAGATGAAATTGAGTCCATGGAATGGGACGAGTTCAAGAACTTGTTTTTCAGTAAGTACTTCCCTCATATTCTTCGAACGAAGATGGAAAAGGAGTTTCTTGAGCTGAAACAGAAGGATGATGAATCTGTTGGTATATACGAAGCGAATTTTACAAGACTTGCAAGGTATGCATCTGGCATTATCATCCAACCTGAAAGTAAAGTTGATCGATTTTTCAGTGGCTTAAAACCAAGTCTTCGAAGGTCATTAGCTATAAGAGACTTCAGTTGTTATGAAGAAATTGTTCGTTGTTCTATCAAGGTAGAAATGGAAGTTGGTGTTACATATCCATCTCATGGTTTTGACAAGAAACGAAAGATGGAGTTCAAGGAGAAATCTCAGAATAATGGTGAAAAGAAGATGAATGTTTCCTTATGCACAAAGTGTGGAAAGAAGCATGGTGGAGATTGTCTTAAAGGGACTAGAAAATGTTTTAAGTGTGGAAAAGAAGGTCATCGAGCAGCTGAGTGTCGAAGTAATGGAAAAAGGTTTTCTAATGATGTGAATAAAGCAAACACTGAAGAGAACGCACTACCAACACTTCAATGTTTCAAGTGCAAAGAGATGGGACATTATGCCAATAAATGCCCTAATCCAAGGGTTAGTGATGATCAACATGAGCAACCACTTAAGGCAAAGGACAAAGGGAAGTCACATGCGATCACTATTGGTGATGTTGAATATGAAAATGATGTGGTGGAATGATTAAGTGTTTATGTAATGGGATTCCAAAATAATGTTGTATCAAGGAGTATTGGAATATTTTTGTATTGGTCTAATGTGGTATTCAAAGTGATTGAGATATTATGCGTATAATGAAGGGAAAATGAGAAAATTAATTGTTTAACAGTATTCATGAGCTCATGATTGATATAAGGACTAAGTGATATCATGGTATGAGTATATAGAATTTTGAGGATTTTGGTATGTGGAAAGAGTTAACTTTTAACAGCACTCATGTTTTCAATAAGGTTCAATGGGTATTCAAGGGAATACATAAGGACTTTGAATGTTTGGAATGTGACCAACAAAACATATCTTATGATATATGGGGATCAACGATGGTATTAAGTCTCTGGTAATCGTTTTCACTATGTTATGAGAATGGACTGCAGTATTATGGATAAGCCTAAAGATTGGAATGGATTATGTTGGACATAAGTTAGTATTGTTTAAGGATAGAAGTTTTTTTCGATATTATTGATGGGATGTTATAGTAATATAGTTTTAGAAAAAGGACAACCTGCAGGATGGGTGACAGCCCATCGCTTCGGACAAGGCTTTGGGAATCGAACCCACAACCGAAGTGCAACTGGCCTTTATCGCCTACCACTGGCCTACAGGAAGTCCCCGTTTAGTAGAAACTAGTTTTATTTTATTAAGAGGTATGATATATGAAGTATAAGTCCATTTTAGGAACCGTATATGATTAATCTCACTATAGATCGACTTATGTATATAAATTTTTGCTAACATTTTGTTTGAGACAGATGGAATGACCCGTTATTCTATCACATGATCTACTAACACTTCACGAATAACAAATTCAACTTCATCTATTTTAGAGATGAAGTAGAAATTGTCCAAAGAACGACAAATAGTGAGACTATACCAAAATCATGAAAGTATTTCTTCTAATTCCAATTTCATAAACTTTAGGGAAATGATCTTGAAATCCAAATATGTTGTCCTAGTGCCCTTATATCCGATGAATCAAATGGTACCCTAGATCGTCAAAAATTTATGGCTTTGTGATTGCTGGCTTTTCCATAGCCATGTTCTCTATCACTCTCCATCAGAACATGATGGTTAGATTTCTCTTCCATATCCATATTTTCAGCTATGTGGATACCCAGTGATTAGTTAACTTGGGCAACCATTATGTTTTATACTTTAGTTTTTAAGGATAAGTTTTGGTATTCCTTTTTACGATGTGGGTTTCTGTCAAAGAAACTTTCAAATAGTAAACCATTTATAATCCCTGACGAATTTCGAGGGCGAAATTTATTTTAAGGGGGGTAGAATGTAACACCCCGAGATTTTATGAAAAATATTATTTTAATTTCATTAATGTCTTATGTTGTATTCTACACCAAGATTACCTTGTGCTATACGCAACACCGTATTAGCTTGTAGTATACGCAACACTATTCTTCGACCGTGTTACACACAATTTTGATAATAGTTATTCTACGCAACATTGAGTGTATATATATATATATTAAATGTATAAATGAAATATGGTTGGATTCTGTTATACGAAACAATGAAGGATTCTTTCACAACACGCAACTCTGACTTGGCTTGCATGACACGCAATCACGACCTTCCTCGATAGCGTGTGTTGTACGCAATACCGGGTTTTAATAAACAATGTTATATTATTATAATATTGTCATAAACTAGCCGTTATGAATAGTATTAACTAAATTTTGAATTTTATAACATTATTATTCATCTTACACATTTCTAGAATATGGTATAAGAACAAAATAAATTGTTCGGGTAAAATAAGTATTTTTCAAAAAATGCAGTTTTACCGCCTTTTGATGGCGCACCCACTTTAAATATAGTTTTTGACATGTTTATATGTTCAATTTGACAAAATAATATTCTTCTTTTGAATCAGGATGTAAAAATTTACATTAGATAAAGTTTTGATATTTTTCCGACAACTTTCATATTTTAATGAATAGTAAAAACACGCTATATTTTAATTAAAAACAACTTTTTTCATCGTAATATATTATGTGGTTAAATTATAATATTGATTGGTTTTTAAGTATATTTAGAATATATTTTTACCACTTAATATAATGTTGGTCATTGGACACAATTTTACAATTAAACCGAACATAAACAAGTGTCAATCTTTTGATAGTTATTATCTCTTAAAAACACACTTTTTGTTTTGACAGCGGGAATTAATTTTAAATTAATTTCTGCCACTTCTGTGTTTTGAATTTAAAAAAATGGATTCCATATTTGGAATCAGGATGTTCAAATTGTGTAAATAGATAACTTTTATTTTTAGACATTTTGAATAATTACTGCGGTAAATATTTTATTTACCATGGTTAAGGGTAAATCCGGTAAATAAGGGTTAAAAAATAATATTATAATAATATTAAATTACCCTAAAACGTATCTTAACCCCATTGGTTGATACATGGTCGACCATGGGCATATTAGGGTCGATTTTGGGACCCCATTTATCCACTTGTAAGTGATAATGACAATTTATTTTAATTAAGTTAAAATGAATACAAAATTGACACAAGCATATAGCTTTTAGAAAAACAATTGTTACATAGGGTTATATATGTTGGATTTTAGATTATAAATATTAATTAGAAAGATAAAAAGATTTCCTACATAATGGTATTTTATTTGTAATTTTTATACTTTAAATAATTCAATTTATTTATGACACAATTATGATGTAGTAATTATCTTATTAATGAAATATTGACATAATTGATGTTATAAACACAAAAATAAATGTAATTTGAGACTTTTATGAATTCCACTAATTTTCTAGGTTACCATGATATATTAATGTTGATTTAATTAACTTTCTTAGAACATTTAATTCTGTTATGACTTTCAAAAAAATCATATATCAAATAGTGTCAAAATTGACACAAAATAGTTTTTAAATCAAATATTATATTATTAATTGTTATTTTATTCTTAAAAATCTAAGGTTCGGACAAATGACTTATATAAGGATATATATATTAATAATAAACAATTTGGGGTTCGTTTGGCATGTTATAGTAAGTGTATTAACCATATAGTGAAAGAAAACAAAAAGACACGGTAAAAGTTAAATTATTTAACTTGGAATTAAATCTAATTGATAAGGTTACAATAATATCCTAAATTTGTCTAATTTCTATTGGTTGATAGGATTTCGACCCATACCCACCTTAGCTTCGAAATAAGACTATTTGGAACCATTATAAACCGATTTTGACTTTAATATAAAATAATATTTTGAGATATTCCTAAGGTGCCCCTCTCCTCCCTTATAAAAAGGCACCTCCTCCCCCTCCTCCTCACACCAAATTGAGCACTCAAGCTCGGCCAAACCCTGAAATTTTCTCCTCTCCACTTACCTAGAATAATCCTAGAGGTCCTGGTCTTCTTCAAAGACCAATATTAGTTCCCTAAGTGGAGGATTCAAAGAAGCATTCCAAAGAAGAGGTAATATCCATTACCGATCTTTTCAATTTCTTTCTTCTTCAACTTCTTCTTATTTAGTTGTTTCATGATAAAGTAATAACATAAGCATTTCTTATATACTTATATGTTATTATAAATATGAAAAAACTCTAATTATCCTTCTATCCATCCTACGGAAAAAGGAAATCACCGCGCGTGCGTACGTACGGAATACCGTCTCCACGCCGTGGTGTAATCTATTTTCCGCCACCACCTTAATTGGATGGGTATAAAGGTGTAATGAGTAACTATATATGATTATAATAAAGTGATATTGATACTGAAATATTATACATACACTTCAACACAATTCCACGACCATGGGAACGATATCATCGCTCGTGCGTACGTACGGACTACCGTCTCCACGACGCGATGAGATTCATTCTCAATGATTAACCATTCATGAATGATTATAAAGTATATATAATAATTACTAATTAAATATATGACCTAATAATGATACTAGAATTATTTATATTTATATGTATGTCATCTACATAATTCCATTCAATTCAATAAGGAAACGAAAACAGCGTTCATGCGTACGTACGGACTACCGTCTCCATGAACGGTGTATTTCTTTCCATTTACTGATTTATTATATATTTATATTCTGAATATATATATATAAATCATGTTTTATATTCTGGAATTAAGTAATCTTGATCTAAGTAATCATATGAATAATTACAAGTTAAAAACACGAACGACAAATGAGGAGATTTTACCCAAAACGCTACATTAACATGAATTTACAAAAGAACGGGTAATATAAAGTCATAAGTGGACCATATATGATATAATAACAATGAATATGATTCTAGAATAAGTCAATAACATTATTTAAATCATTATACAGGAGGTTCGGACACTTACAAAGCAAGTCGGACATAAGGTAAGGGAAAATATCACAATCTCATTTTTATCTGAGATTGTTTATACTTTGGTATTTACTGGGGTTTATTTTATCATCCACATCCATGTTACCTCAATATGTAATATTGTTTCCATACACTTAAAATAGTTTAAATCTAATTTGACCCTTCGGTGAGTTTTTAGTAAAGAATATGAAAGGAATCTTTTGTCATTTTTTTTTCGTACGAGGTACTTTTTGACTTTTCCGACAAAAGTACGAAGAATGTTTTTTTAACTTATACGGCATGAATGGATTTTTAAAACATTATTTCCAAGAAGCTTCCTTTACATGTTTTCAAGTTTATTTTTAATCAACTTATTTTATTTTAAAGTTGTATGACATGTTATGAAAGGAAAAATGTTTTTGAAGAAGAAAGGATATTTTCCTCAGGAATGGAGTTCAAGTGTTTTATCAAAATTATTTTCCATATAAATTAATAAAGGGTTCTGTATCTATCCCTATTATTACATGGATTTGATTATATTGTGATGGAAACATTTTTATGAATTCCTTTATCTTATATGAATTGTTTTATGATGTCATGTTGTTTAAGAATCCAATTTTTTATTACATGGGTTATGCGATGATGTATGATTTATGATTATGTGGCACACATAAGAAAGGATTCATTATAAGATGGGTGGGACCTATATCTCCCTCCAATGCATTGGGTAAAGATTTTATATCTCATGAGATAGACATGGCTGAAATGTTAGGTTATACCGGTTCAGTGAAACATGACTGAAACGAGGGTTACTCGATTCAGAAAGGGACTTTGTCCACTAAGATAGTCTTGGCAATGAGTCATGACTAACAAGAAATGATTTTCCATGATTATGTGTGCATGCCACAAAGTTTCAAGTTTCATGTTATGATTATGGTGATCTCATTTTCACTTCTATGATTTGTTCCATGTTAAGATATTATTATCTCTTTTGCAGGTTATGATTTTCAAAAAGATATGATATGATTTTTATTTCTTTTGTATACCCTTACTGAGCATTTGAGCTCACCCTTTTATGTTTTCTTTTCCCCAGGATATAAAGAAAGGTTTTGGGTAAAAAAAAAATGGAAGATCTTTATGGGAGATATTGAAGATCTTTCACCAGGATTAGAAGATTACGTTCCGAGTTTCCAAAGACACTAAACTATTACTATCCTTGTGTGTGTGTTTTTCTTATGTACTAAGTATTCCGCAAATGTAATGTAATGTCCATGTACGTCAGGATACGGGTCTCTACAAATATGGTTTTCCATAATCCTGCCCCATAATTAAATCACCCAAAAACATGGGTTATAGGCTTTAGATAAGTCCTAGACTCCCCTAAAACCTCCATAACATAAAAGGGCATTCACATTAGTCCATAATTAAACATTTAAATTGTAAAAAACGATTTTGTGTCTCATATGAAAATATGTATTCTTACTGTTTTCTTTATATCTTTTCTACCAACTTTTCATTGATTTCAAATAATATTGATTAAAATTAACATTTTAAATCATATATTAGACAAGATCATTTCATATCAGCTTACTCTTTCCAACTTCACCCCACCATATTGAATTCTAATACCTCTTCCCATACTGTTCCTCAAATGATACAATTTAAATAATAAAATGAAAACTATTTTTATATGAGAACAATAATAGGGGAAGCTGTTGATCCCAATATCCTTGAAAATGCATTGAATATTATATCACAATATCTTCTAGATTATCAACGTTTAACTCAGATAAACCATCTATATAAGGATTATAAGTTGTGTTGAAACTAATCTCCATACACAACATTTGATAATGGTTTCTCCAAGAGCATGAGGTAAGCCTCATATCTCAATCAGATATAATAGAGAGTGGAACTAAATCTAGTCATACCATTTATATTATGTACATCATGGTGAGTAGGTAATGAGATAAATCTTACATAATTGTATTGAAAAAAACTAACTTAGTAAGGTGGTCTAATACTAACCAAATTGTGTTATGGCCATTAGTTGTCCAAGGGAGTTCTAAGACCAAATCTATGGTCATGATTTCCCATTTACATATTACTATGAGAAATATTTTCATGATAATGTATGAATAATATCATTTCTCATTTAATTTTTGTCACACTAATCAATGAGGTATAAATTATAATATCACCCTATTCTGTTTATCCGACCATAAGTTTTTCTTAAGATCAATATATATCTTAGTTTTCCATATATGAATAAAGAAGGATAATTTATGCGAGTCATCTAAAAGGTACCTTTTTAATTATAGTTTTTAGGGGGCATATTTCTACGTTCAGAATTTTATAATTATATCTTTATGAAATGTAAACTCTATAATATTGATTATTTTTCTCCATAGATCCACATATCTTCTAGGGCCTCCATCATTTTCAGTACAATGGATGATTGAGAAGTTATTTTACAAATGTAGGAGGAAATTAATTTTATGATTCACAATTCCACCCATTGAATATCCAATAAAATATGAACCCTCTCAAACCTCATCATGAATTTGGTTACAATATATTTTCTACTCAGAGTACCTACGAGTTTATTTTTCTTCCCATGATGGTAATAGATAGAACTTTTATAATCCATTATCAACTGTAACAATTTTTTTGTTGTATTTTGAGATCTTTTTTCAAAAATAATCAAGGATCTTATGATCATTATATTTGTAATACCTATCCAAAAAGTGATAATGTCACCAAATAATTAATGTAAATATGAATGTAGCAGACTCCAGAATATGTGTTAAATAGTTCTACTCATGGATATTTATTATTTGAGATTCATAAAATATCACTTTATAATTTTTAATGAGTATACAACACAATACATTCTTATACACATCAATTTATATCACCAATAATTTTCAACTTGTGGGTAGTGTGAGTACAGGTGTAGTGTTAGACTATATTTTAATTATTAAAATATATCCACACAATAATCAATCATTTAAAATAATAATCCCTTATGATTTATCTTTTTTAAAAGGATTTAAAATTATGAAATGATTCAAAAAAATCAGTTATATTACATAACCATCCAATGAATATATGGATCAACATTGTAAATATATTCCTATACCATTTCTAAATCATTTATTTCTTTGAAGGAGAAATATATTTACCTTTTTCAGTGATAAAATTCCCCAGGAATGTTTCCTTCTCCCTCTAAAACTCATATTTACTATACTTCACTTATAAATTATCTTTTCTTAGAGTCTTCAACACAATATTCTAACTCCACTCATGTTCCTCCTTTATTTTAGAGTATATGAGAATATCATCTATATATACTACCAAAAATTTATTAAAATGATCTCTAAATACTCTATTCATAATATCAATGAATATTAATAGTGAATATGTGGGTCCAAATTGAATTAATATTTATTCATAGATTTCGTATCATGTATGAAAAAAAGTATTGATAATATCCTCCTTCTTCACCATTACATGAAAATAAATTGGCCAAATATCAACCTTAGAGAAGTATTGGGATCCATATAGTTTGTTGAACATGTTATAAATCTATGTTGATGGATACATTTACTTTATCATGATCTTTTTTATTCCATTATAGTCAATGATGAGATGTACTGATTCACTGTATTTGTTGATGAATAGGACTGGTACCCCAGATGGTGAAAAACAAGGGTATATAAACCCTTTACCCAAATTCTCTTTTCATTTCTTCTTCAGCTCTTCTAGGCCAATTATGGCCATTTTATATGGATTTTTGGATATTGGTAATGATATCAGAATTATTTAGATTGATAAATAATCCTATTAGTTAGGAGTAAGACTAGTAAAATCTTTGGGAAATAAATAAACATTCTCTCTTAAAATAAACATGTCATCATGGATGATCAATCTCTTAGTCTTAATCATTTGAGCTGTGTAGATTTTCGGGTAGAGAAACAATATCCACGATTGTTATGGATATTTATAAAGAGCGTACTACCCCTGTTTACAATTTTATAGGTTTAAAAAATTGAATATATATATATATATACTTATCTATTTATTTTATGTTGTCTCTATATGAGGACCACTAATCCATGCCCAGAATAGCATTGAATTCTACTAAATGGAGTTCCATAAGTTTTTTTGGGAAATTCAAATCCAAATCAATGATAGTGGTGGAGTAATATTCTATGGAGGAAATAGTTTCACAATATCTTTTCTATTAACATAACTCTTATGTTCTGAGGTGGTGTTTTAATAGTTTCACTAAACATATCTGATATGAATGAGTCCATAAAACAAGAATAAAATAATATATTCTATATTCTTAAATGAATAACATATATAAATTTCACCAATCTAATTAAAATATCCAAATCAGTAGTTATTATAGTGTATTATAATTCTTTATCCATAGAATGTGGAGGTTGTTGTCTTCTATTATCTCACATAACCCTTAGATTTGAGTTATGGTTTCTATAGTGTCTATATTGCTTACATCTGAAACATTTGATCATAAGATGAGGTTTGAGTGGAACCTTATTTTCATTTATTAGTTAAGTGGGATTATTCATCTACCTTAAATATTTAATGGCATGATATTCCTCTTATCTACACACTAAAAATTTCATTCTCTCCTTCAATAATTTTAATGGAGGATTTTTCCAACACATTTGGTATGTAATGTAACATCCCATTACCAAAATATTATGTATATCCTTAAAATCTCTGTAGTTTTTTTGTATTTATATGGAGGAGGAATAATTGGGAGGATACCTATAATAGTGAATTCATAGAGTTTTTGGACTCCCATCTTTAACCAGTGGTTTCTACAGGCTATAAAAGGATTTCACACCATGGAACAAGGTTACAGTATGTGTAACCGCTACTCAGTGAAAACCATGAAAGGGAATCATGTTTTTAAAGGTTATACAATGTGATGAATGGTTAAATTTTGTGAGTTAATTAAACATCATATTTTTAATTTGAGTCAATTTATATTATTAGAATACTAAAAAACTGTATATTTGAAGACATGTAATGGAATTAAATGCCATCTAAATATCCAAAAAGGATTGTTTTATTGTGTTGTTAGGGTTTTGGGTTTCTATTCGACCACTTTTTCTCCTCTTTTATTATACCATGTTTCCTCTTCAATAATTTGTGCAGAAATTGTTCCTCATAGATTGATCTATTTAGTATTCTATCTTCATTGTTGTTGTAGTGCATCTCTCTGGGTGAGCGATCTTTAACATTCTTCATTTCCATTATTTACAGTAATTCACTAGATTTGTATTATTGGATTCGTTGGTTTTACTTAGTGTTTATTTGTATCTTGTACTAGATCCATTGTTTTGCCTCATTCGGAAGGTCACTCCATTATTTGTTTGTGGTGTGGTAGGTGTTTGTTCTTAAGGTATGTGAATTTCATTATTTCCACTAGACCTTATTTATAAATTAAATCTATCATGACATGGGGATGAGAATCTTGGGCCTTCACAGATATCATTGGGATTTCTCTATTTATGGATTCTTTTGTGGGCGTGTATGACTTATGTTTATAATTTGGTTGTTCTTTCACTAGCCTTTTTTTGAGAAACCATATTGTTTCAATTTTACAAACTAATTTATGAATAAATTGATATGAAATTGGAATGATTGTTTGTGTGTGTTGGAATGTCATTTTGAATAAAGGAGAAGTTTCCTTGGTTTTTGATAAATGGAATAAAAGGGGGTATCTTCAACTCATTGAAGGATTTCTGAAAAAGAAGTTTGTATGGTTACCCTATTAAATGTTGAATTGAAAAAATGGTTTTCAAACCATTGAGTTGATTATGAAAATTATCACATGGGTTACCTTGGTTTCTAGGTGGAAGGAATAGAATGAGGCCATCATCCGTTGTGGGGGTTTTGTTTTTGTGTGCTTATCATATCCTAAAGTGTGGATTGTTGGCTCTTGGTATGTATATAATGTTTGGGTTTCATACATTGGGGTGTCTCCCATGTCCTGGATTATAGAAAATTTGACATTGGTACAGTAGTTCACTGATCATATTTTTTTTTATGAGTAGTTTGTTTCATGACCTGTTGTATTTGTTGGTTTTGTGATTCCTATGTTTCTATTTTTATTTTTTCATGATTGGATTTTTACTATTTTATCCATTATATTCATGTTGATTTTTGTGAAATATAATATGGAATATTTGATTTCAAATTGATATACCAGCTTTTGTTTTCTAAATGTGATAAGGATGAAATTATTAGCATGTTTTCTATAAAATTTCAATACTTAACCATGTCATTCTTTATTTAAAATGAGTAGACCATAATTTTTATATAGAGACTTATTACATAATAACATGGTGGGGTCCTATTGAGCTTGTCATCTTGCACCCTATGCACCTCTTCAGTGGTGTGCAAACCTATTTATGTCTTCCAATACATGGAAATGAATGGTGTCTCAATGAGGTGAAAATGTTTCATGTCATCTTTGTTGGGTAACTAGTGGTGAGATGGTGGGATATTTTCCACACCATTACATAGAGTAGTAGTTTAGTTTTATTCATTTATCTTTGTACATTAATATTGTAGTTTTTGATACTTTTATAGTCCTTTTTTCTAATTTTCCGTACAGTTATGGCATATATTTTATTAGATTTCTTATGTTCCTTTTCACTTCGTTTGTGTATTTGTTGTGTGTTTGTTCATGTTTGAAAAAATCATTCACTGTGTTTTTTTGTTCGATACCCGGGTGCTTTTTACAAGCCTTTGGGTATGGGGAATTCCCTTCGGGTATGTAATAGAATGGGTTAAGTTCCAGGCATGAGGGTGACCCAAGTAGGATCCTTAGAAAATTGTATCTAAGTCATATCTTTCCTCAAGAATCCTAGTCTTGGGACATCATTTGGATTGGAGATAGGAATTTTAGGGGTTTATATCACTATTTTGACGAGTGCCTATGCATATCATATAATAATGAGACTCAAGATTCCCTCGAACATTGGGATATGTCTCTCTAGTGTTTTTTTATTTAAATCCCACTTTCTTCTTATGGGTTTTCTAGTTTGATCTATGATTTTCTATATTGTATGATCACCCATTCGGTTTCGGTACATATCAGTATGCTTCTGAAACAACTTCCACAAGTTCTTCATGAGGGTGCATCTGATTCTCCTCATGGGAATCCTCTAATAGATCATAATCTCATCAAGCATATAGAACTGGTGGTTCATGATATTAATAATAACATACCATTACATGAATATACAGATGTTGAGGTACATATAGTAGCTATAGGAGAAATATATCGATCACAGTAATTCAAGTTCCACAAGTCACAATCCTGTAATGGAACGAATGAACCTCAAGAGGTGGAGGACTGGCTAGATAGTATTGGTGAAATCATAAAATTATAGGAGAATCCAAATAATATCAAGGTGAAGTGTGATGAATTCAAGATTGAGGATTCCATTAATAATTGGTGGAACTCTATATTTCATTATGAGAAACATGTGGACTACGATTAGATGGGTTTAAAACCCACATTCTTCCAATAGTTTTCCCAGAGTTTCTGAAGTTGAAATAGTCTCCAGAGTTTCTATCCATGAAACATGGAGATAATTTATTGTTTAAATACAATGACATATTTATTAATCCTTCCATTTATATCATAATGCGGTGAATATTGACCAAGAGAATTCTTAGTAGTATCAGTAGGGTTTGTGAAACAAATATCTGATCATAGGTATTTAGGTAGAAACATTCTACATATGATGATACAATAGAAATATCTCTGACCGAAGAGATGGATATGTTGGTCAATGTTGGTTTTCCCACCCCATTTTAATCCATATAGTGGAAGTTCCAATGGTGTACATGGGAAGAAAAGGAAGTGTCGTGATCATCATGGAAGTGGTGGAGGTGGGTCTCAATAGTGAGCCTCCACCACAATATCTGATACAGCTAGCAGTGTGCATCTAAATTTCTATCAGTTTGGAAGTGTTGTAAACACAAAATATTTTTTTTCCTATGTATATGAAGTCTTGAAATAGATGTAGATGTGTTGAACATTTGAAATGCTTTGGTATATCTATGACGATATAGCTCATTATGGTTAGGGTTTTACAGCTCTAAAGGCAACTATGGTGCAGTCAGAAGCATCAAAGACTATAGGCCTCTATCCATAAGGCTCATAAGTGGATCACATTCACAAAGTATATGAGTTACCATAAAAAGTCGATGTAGGTTTGTAAATAGTGAGTGTTACTATCCTTGTTTCATCTTCCATAGAAATTTCTTTACTTGATATTGCTTCCTCCCACTCATTTATATCCGAATGTTTTGTTGATAAAATTAAACATTCAATATAACATATATGATTTTTAATGGATTCAAATACCCTTCTTACTAAGTGAATAGTGAATGGGTTTCAATGTCCATCCTATTCATTATCAATAGATGATACATATTTGGTCTGGGATTTTCTTGTTCATGATCTAGTTTTATTTGACATCATCATCTGTATATATTGGATTGTCACTAAAAGAGATGAGATTAATTATTAGCATCAAGATATTTCATTTCATGATGGTGATGAGAGATATCTTCTATTTCAGGGGGAGTGGGAACTGAGGTCTGGACATGCAAGACCTTCTCGTCCAGATATCTAGAGTTTTCTGTTTACTATTCTGAGTGAGCTCAATGAAAACTATTCTTTTTTTATCCTCTCATTCTTATTCGTAAGGTCTCAAATATTTTCCCAAAATTATTCTCTTGTCTTACTCGAGAGATAATGATAATGTTTATGATTGAACTATGTAAGGTACACAGTTGATATTGATGCCTTATTATTATATCGATCCAATAAAGTTGAAAGAGATCAATATTTAGTTGTAATACTGGTTTGGAAAAGGTTTTTTCACTATAGAATTACACATACGGAATCAAATATTCTCTTTTACAAGAAGGTAGATGATTCACATCGATTGTGTGTAGAGTATCAGAAGTTGAATTGGTAAATAGTTAAGAACAAATATCATTTTTCTCGTGTGGAATATTTTTTTTATTAGTTAAAGGGGAAAATAGGTTTTAAAGGTTTATCTTTAGTCTGATTAACAACATGTCAGAGTTCATGAGTCTTATATACTAAATATTGATTTTAGGAGCATGTATTCTCATTTAAAATATTGTATTATCACTTTTAGTCTAAAATATTATTTTTTATTTTCTATGTCTATGATGAATCAGATAATCCATAAATATCGTCAAACATTTTTGGTAGTGTTAATAGATGATATTGTGGTTTATTCCAAATCTGAGCATGAGCACAAGCACCATCTATGTTTGGTTCTGGAAATTTTGAAATGTCCTTATTTGTAAATAATTTTTTTAAAATGTTGTTTATTGAATCATGAAATGAAGTTATTTGGGTATAACACTTCTACACATGGTTAATGATTTTATCCTAATAAGGTAATGTATTTCATGATTAGGAAGTAATTATAGAATGTCATTGAGATACGGGGCTTCCTTAGTTTTTCTAAAGACATACAATAGTTTTTTACAGATTTCTAAAAATTGTTACCAGCATTGAATTCTATTTATAGTGAAGTGGTGAAATTTAAATCGTGTGAAAAGTTCCATTCTTCTTTCAATGAACAGAAAAGACTTCTGAAAAATTCTCTTATTCTGATGATACTTCAGCCTAGAAAAGAGTATATTGTGTTTTGTGATGCTTTAAATTCTAGTTTAGGATGTTTTATTATGTGGTATGACCATGTTGTTTCTTACATATTTCTTCATCTTCTTTCACATGACAACAATTACCCCAATCATGATTTATAACTTGTTGTAGTTATGGATGAAAATTGTTGGTGGAAATATGTTTTGGGGTAGAGTTTCATGTATTTTATTATAATAAGAGTTTGAGTTATATATTTTCTCAAAATACATGAATCCCAAATAGAGACGATGGGTATAATACCTTAAAATCCTTGACATCAATATTTCCTACACCCTAGAGAAGGGGAATTTCATTTCAGATTCTCTTAACATGAAATTAAAATTATAGGGTATTCGAGAATCGAATGAGGAGTTGAACCTTTTAGGGATTTTCACTCAGTTGCACTTGGATACTAAAGATGATGTTTCTGGTTGGTTTTAACCAGTGTTTAATTAACATCATCTATCTTATAGCCTATTTTCCAGAGTCAGCAGTAGGATGATTAGTTTCATGAAATTAGAGAAAGCGTTTATGGTGGGGAGACAATTTCTATAATGCCTCTCACTTCAGATGGTATGGTCCACTTTTGCAGGAGTGTTGTCACCCTATCATATGTGAGGATTTTAGTAATGTTTAATTTTTATAGATCTTCATGGGAAATTCAACCTGGAAATATATAAATGTTTTATGACATGACATGATGATTTAAGTGGATGGGTATAGAGAATGATATTTTATATTATCTATCCTGATTTTACATTTTTCAATAGATTAAGGTAAGGCACTATAAATGCTATGTCGATTTTCATCCTCATCTGGTGTTAGTTGGGAAATGGGATGAGGTATCCATGGATGTTTTTATTAGATTACCATGGACTCCCAGATGGATAAATTCTATATGGGTAGTGGTTGGTTGGTTGAAGAAGTATTCTCATTTCATTTTGATCATGGATACAACCAAGGATGAATATTTGGGTAAGCTATATGTGAAGTGTATTTTGAGGTTACATTGAAGTACTTTTTAAATTGTTTTAGAGAGGGATCCTAGGGTTACATTGAGGTTCTATCGAAGTCTCTGAGAGGTGATTGTAACTCAGGTCATGCTGAGAATAGATTTTAATCAATAGATATATGGTTATAATAAGTGAGTAATTATGATACTTGAATATATGATTTGTGCCAGTGTCTTGGATTTCAATGGATCATGGGATATCCATTTGGGACTGGTTGAGTTTGTTTATAATAACAGTTAGCAGTCGTCGATCATAATGGATCCCCTTATGGTGTTGTATGGTCGGTTGTGATTATATCATATTTTTTGGGATTTGGTGGGAGAAGTATCTTTTTTTGGACAAACTTTTGTTCAAGAGATGTTGTTGAAGATTGTTTATGTACACTAACATCTGGTTATATCCAACAATGGTCAAAAAATGTTTATGGATTGGTGAATTCATCTTATGGAGTTTTCCATTAGTGACTGGGTTTTATTGATATTTTATCTACAGTTAGTTCATTATCCTCCTGGAAAATAGGGAATGATACATCTAATATATGTTAGAATATTTGAGGTTACTAAGAATATCTGATAGGTAGCTTATCATATATGATTTATAGTTCAGTTGATAGGTATTCATGATTTCATTATACATGTCTCCGCATAGCAAGTAGCATCCTGATCCCACACACATTCTCAATTGGGATTAAATTGTGTTAAAAGAAAAAAGTTTATGATTTGGTAAAACCGGTTGATATCATTGACTCTCATGTTAAATTATTTCATGGGAAGTCAATTTTTTTGTCATATTTCTATGGGAATAGGGATCAGATTCTCATGAGACATTAGAATTCATGTCATTAAGGATGGAGTAGTGGCCACATTTTTTTCTAGGCACTACATCATCCACATAAACACTTGGGGATGGAATGATTTTTGAGAGAAAATTTGTTACATCCTATTACTGATATGTTAGGTATAACTTTAACCATGCCATTGGTTTTCTTTTTCATTGTCCATATAAGGCCGAGAGGAAATTAGGAGGATACATATAACGAGGATGTCAAAAAAAATTGACTCTCAACTTTAATCAATTGTTTCTGCAGGCTATAAGAGGATTTTATGTTGTGTAACTAGGTTACACAACAGGTAATGGTTTCTAGGTGCCAGCTATGAAATGGATTCACATTGAAAAGCTTACATGATATGTTGAATGGTAACACATTTTTAGATAATTAAATATATTTTTTTTTAACTTAGATAACATGTTTATTCAGCGTATTTAAACAATGTATATTTCATTATGTGTAATGTTACTAAATGTCATGTAATTTTAAGAGCAAGGAAGTTGTAGGGGTATTTTGGGTTTTTGGGTGTCCATTCAACCACATGATCTCCTTTTATCTCAAAATAATGTTTATCTATGGTGATTTTTGGAGACACCATTATTTCTAGATCTTTCTATTAAATGTTCAATAATTATTGTGGTTGGAGTGCATCTCTCCATGTGAGTGATATTTCCACTTCTTCATTTTCATCGTAGTAACACCCTAGAGTTCCACTATTGGATTAATTGGTACAATTTGGGGTGTGTTTTCATCTTCTTCTAGATTAGTCATGAGAACTCATTCGCGAGGTCATTTTTTTGTGGGTTGTGGTGCGACAGGTGTTAGTTCTAGAGGTCTTTTAATTTAAATCTTTTTTATGACCCCTTTTTCAAAAATGAAACTATCATGAGATTTGTAATGGATTCTAGGGCCTTTGTTGATTTTTTGGTTTTTTTGTTGGTGTATTTCATTCTAGGAATGTGTGACCTGAGTTTTGAGGTGGGTGGTCCAGTATCTATAATTTGTTTGGTAAACAACATTGTTTCATTTTTATAAATTTATTTATAAATATATTGGTATGAAATTGGAAGGATTTTTTGTGTGTGTTTTAGTAAGATTTTGAATAAAACTTTTTTACTTGGTTTTTGATAAGTTGAAATAAAAGGTCTATTTTCAAAGAATTTAATGATTTTTGAAAAAGAAGTAGGTGTTGTTAACATATTAAATTTTTAACTGAATAGATGTTTTGTAAATGGTTATCAAAACATTGATATTATTATGAAAATGAGCACATGGGTTTTCAAGGGTACAAGGTTGAATGTTTAGCTTGAGGTCATCATCCCTTGTGGTGGTTCAATTTATAACTTTTCATCTTATCCTAGAGTGTAGATTATTGGCTCTAGGTTTGAATATAATATTGGGGTTCCAAACTTTGTGGTGTCTTTTTGGTCTTGTAGTGTATATTTCTCTCTTCATGTCACGACCCGTCCTCGGGGCCCGTGCCGTGACTACCCCAAACCCGCCTTCCATAGGCCAGGGGCTGGCGACTAGCACCAAAGGCATAAAATCCCGATAACTGGGAAGGCATTTCCTTTATAAAAGAAAACAAGCACCACAGAGTACAAGCGGAAGAAGTATCTCAAAGGACCGCCATGTCATAGGGGTCTCAACGCAATAGACGGCGTGTCAGTCGGACGCCCGGTCTGTGAGTTATTAGCCTTTTCGTCCCAAGGGCCCGGTTGGTTTCGTGAGCGAACCAAACCCGTCCGTATCTCAACTGTATCCCGAACTCTCATAGGGTAAACTCATAGGGACCGTTTCTCAACGCGATCACCAACGCCGCTGACGGTTCGTCAAACGGACGTTCTGTCAGAATGATATCAGCTTTTCCGTTCTAGGGGCCCGGTTGGATTTCAGGGAGATCCAACCCGGCCACTATCCATCTGCATCCAAAACACGGGCAGAGGATGCCAAAAGATCCGTATAGTCAACGGGAACTCAACGCAACAGACGGCGCGTCAATCGAACACCCGGTCTGAGAGTTATTTGCCTTTTCGTTCCAGGGGCCCGGTTGGATTTCGGTGCGATCCAACACGACCGCACTCCATCGACATCCAAACCTCGAGCGGAGTTAGACAAAATATCCATCTCACTTAGAGGAATTCAACGAAATAGACGACGCGTCAATCGGACGCCTGGTCTGTTATTTATTGGCCTTTCCGTCTCACACCCACCCTGGGAAACTTCCCAGGAGGTCACTCATCCTGATCACTACTCTAGGCCAAACACGCTTAACTATGGAGTTTTATCCACGTAGGCTCCCGAAAAGGAAGGTTCACCTTGAGTATAGTATTCTGAAACGACCGTCTCGATCCAAGGATTGCGTTGCCGCTGACGGTGAGTCGTTTGGAGGTCCGTAGCCCAAGATACGGGCATTTGACCAAACCGCTCGGTAACGGGGGTTTCGGGCCCGGGTCGTCCCGGCCCGAGACCCCCCGGATGGCCCGAACCGGGTCGACCCGCCGTGGACAGGGTTGACCCGGCCCGACACAGCCCGGCCCGGCCCGGCGCGGCACGGCCCGGCGCGGCCCGACGCCACCCGGCCCGGCGAACCGGCCAGGCGCGCCGGTTCGGCGCAAGGCAGCGCGTTGGGCGCGCTTCCAGCTGGGCCTAAGGCCGAGCTTGCTGGAAACGGGGGACCGCCTGCCCCCCCCCCATTGTGAAAACGACCCCCCTTATAATGGGGGGGGGGGCAAATAACTGCCCGGGGGAATTAAATTCCCCCGGTTTCCACCAACCTGGTCGGCCCGACCTGGCCGGCCAACTTCTTGTCAACAGGACCGGCAAGGGCCGGTCCTCTTCCGTCTTCCGGCACCGGCATCCCGGCTGGCCGCCGGTCATCACGATCCTCCGCGGCCTTGAACCGGCCGCGGCCTTCGTCATCCGGCGCGGTGCGACGACACCGCGCCCCTCCGCCGTGGACCCACTCCGGCCGCAGCATCTTCGGTTTCCTTCGACGGGGCGCGACAGCGTCGCGTTCATGATAATTCTTTCCACGGCTCGGCGCGACGGCGCCGCGCAATAATTTCCGTGTGATTCCCGCGTGGTGCGACGACACCACGCTATCTCGTTTCATCCGCAAGAAACATTCAAGGACAAAGGAGGGGGGTTCGGCCGTGTTTGTGCGGTCTGTTCCCCCTCTCGTTAGACGATAACACTTAAACGTTCATCCTCAAATTTGTCATGCTAGAACCAAGAATGGAAAATAATTAAATAAAGCAACAAGAAACCCCTACATGGATATTTGACGTCGCACGTCGGGCGTCGTGGAGAACGGCGTCACGGAGAACGATGTCGCGGAGACCGGACATCGATTCCATGGATGTTGGGGTACGTCCGAGGAGGAAACGACGTCTCCTCACTTGTTGCGGAGATGAAGAAGGAAGGCGCGTTGTCGTTGGAGAGTTCCCTACGTCGGTGTCTTCTCCCTTGTCGTGGAGGAAAACGAGGATGAAGAATCGTGATCACCGAGTCGTTCTAAGTTGAGGGATCGATGTTCTTCATCGGAGAAGAACCGTTCTTCACGGAGAGGAGGACGTTCTTCAATGAAGAAGGAGCTTCCTTCTTCTATCACACAAAGGCTCTTTCTCAAAAATCCTCCCACGACAATTCAACCTCAAAATAAAACAAGGTTTCCCCATATTTTATTTTAATCATGCCATGCATTGTAAGTTCAATATTCAAACACTTAATTGATTAAGAGTTTCAATAACTTAATTTAAGTGCTATTTGGCATGAGTTATGAGGGAGAGAGGGAGAGAAGGAGATTCAAAATAAAGAGGGAGGTGAGGAGTTTCAAAATAACGAGTGAGTTAGGGGGTTATGGGAAAAGTGAAGGGGTGGGGATCGTGTGGGACCCACCTCACCTTAAATCCTTCCATGGGTGGTTAAATCCAAGTGGGTCCCACCCCTAACTCCCTTAAATAGGTTAAAACCACTTAAGAGAGGGTCAAGTGTTGTAACATAACACTTAATCTACTTAACAAGAAAATAAAAATAGTAGATAAGTTATAAATTAAACTTCCACAATTTATATCATCTTCTCTCGGATAAAAGCAACTCTGGAAATGGTGTTCTTAAAAAATTACTGGCACTGTGGTTCCATCGGTTCCCTCGTAATTCGATTCCGGGCACCGGTTCAAAAGATAGAAATTCCTGGTCGCTCGTTCACTGAACGTACCCGAGCCAAACTTTAGAAATTAATTCCGGGCACACCGGGCCTCAGAATTAGGCGCCGTCAGAAACTGCGTTCTTGTAAAATTCCAAATAAAATTAAGAAGAAAAAATTTACTTGAAATTTCTGGATCTTTACATTACTCCCACCTCATGGCTTTACGTCCCCGTAATGCTTCAACACAAACTAGGGTCAAAAAAGTGGTACCGAGCACGCATCTGAGCCTTCCGCTCCTATGTGCTCACCTGGTGGTTTCGTACTGCCAAGGAAAGTGCACCCGAGGAATCAATCGTCCTCCTAGGATATGCTCCTGTCGATCCTCGATCCCCACTGGAATCTCCGTGAAAGACACCCCATCGCCATCGTCCAGCTCCTCATGGTCGATGATATTAGAAGGGTCGAGCACGTATCTCCTCAGTTGAGATACATGGAAGTCGTCGTGCACTTGGTGCAACTGTGGTGAATGGGTCAAGCAGTAAACCACCCCGCCTACCTAGCTGGGGACCTAAGAAGGTCCGTTGAACCCCGAAGATAACTTGTCGCCTTGGCCACATCTCCGTAAACCTCGTCGAGGTGAGACCCGTATAAGGACGTGATTGTCATCCTCGAACTCTAGAGGTCTCCATTTTATATTAGAACTGGAACTCAAAAGGCTGATGTCACGAGGGTATGGTTGACCGACTCAAGAGTGATCGGTCGCACCCTCTTGTGCAAGAGTTACTCTGCGCTGTCTGGGGATTCCTTTTCCGCCGACCAAGGAAAACCCATCCCGACGTTTGCTTAAAACTGTCAATTTGAGTATGAACAGTTATTGCCCATTCCATACTCAAACTAACGTCGTAATGCCTCGACGATGCCACCATGAGATTCCAACCGAAACTCTCGCCTCGAGGGTCTGACCACACCCTCAGCGTAAGTGTGATTATCGAGTCTCCTACCAAGGTATCTCTAGACGTGAGGGTCAAGTCCACGACTTATCGGAAACTCTAGGTCTGGAACAAGATTTGTGAAAGAAAGGAATGATTCATATCGACTTCCATTACTACAGCAGCCAGTAGTGGACACAGACTATCCCTTGAATCATTTCTAGAGCCATTGAGTCACACTCCTTGACCGCAAGCAGCCGCATTCTTCCTCCGCCCTCCAGCTCCCTGAGCCTGGCGGGAATAACTAATGCGGGAGGATGTATCATGTTAGGATGTACACCACCTCATGCTGCTCTCCTAGATCTTCCTCCACGTCTACTGCTTCATAGACTCATCTCTCCTTTAATCTTCCTCTTCTTTAACATGCCCGAGTCTCTAAGACTGGCACCAGTTTCCTGTTTCTTACTGCACTGTGCAGTCTTCATCCTCTCTTGGATGTCCTGGACCTCCTTTAGTCTCACAAGAGCTGCTATGATATCTTCTTTTCCGATAAGAGAAACCCGGTCTCATCCCCTGGATGAACCACATTCGTTGCCTAATATAGTCAATACTGACATGAATGATGCATTCATGCCATGGATGACGTCGTAAGGCCTCGACGTAACTACTAAGAGATTCAACTATCACTCTCGCCTCCAAGGGTCGAGTCACACTGTTGGCATCAGTGTGAGGTCACTGGGTCCCCACCAGTATAAATCTCGAAAGTGACGGTCAAGTCAACAGTTTTAACTGGGACCACTCAACATCAACCAAACAAAAGGACAGGAAAGCAAACAAAGATAAGTGTCTTTTTATTATTGAAGCTCATAGTACAAAGACACGAATACAAAAGCAACATGGAACTAGAAGTACAAAGTACATATCCACTAGTTCCTCTCCTGCCCACCTGCTCTCAGAGCTCTACTGCCTTGTCCACTGCTCGGCTGTTGCTCAAGCACTCGCCGCTGCTTCTGTCTCGGTGGCTCCTCCAACACCCGCTGATCAATCGTACGAGGAGTCGGACAGTCACGTGCTAGGTGACACTTTCCGCCGCAGGAGTAACATTGTCCGTTTTTGGCACGCCTGGCTCTGACCCCACCTCAGGTGCCCCGCACCACCGGTCCTAAAACCCGAGATCGTCCAACTGCTAGTCGGGTCCTCCTGGACCTCTGCATCATCTGTCTACTGCCCACAGATGACTCGGCTACTGATCGAAAAACATGCGGCAAAGGCAGAAGCTCTTGTACACGCTCGGGGTGTAGAGCTACTGGCACAAACTTCACCCTGAAGAAGGTCTCAAAGTCTTCCCATGCGAAGGTCATCCCGTCGCAAAACTGAAACAAGTGGCTCCACCACCTTCCTGCTGCTGCCTGAAGGAGGTTGGCAGTAAAGATCACCATGAAGTCTGCCGGCATCCCCACTAGCCTGAAGACTCCCACCACAGCCTCCAGCCAATCCTTAGTCGCATGCGGGTCCGTCTCTCCCCGGAACCTGGGTGGCGTCTGGCGCTGGAACTCGTGCAGCGCACTCAAGTGGCGTGCATCGCCTACTGCTGGGGCTGGTGGCATTGGTGGCCCAATGTATGGTAGTATCGCTGGTGCCTCTGCTGGTGCCTCAACTACAAGAGGGCCCTGTACCGAAGCCTCGTCGCTCGACAGGCTGTCAGTACGCACATCACTCTAGGCTCTAGCTGGTCTTTCGTGAAAAGGCATCCTGAAAGAAACAACGTAACACGGTCAAATTATTATACCTGGTGAGCTTACATGGTTTGAGCTGACATTTAAAAACATCTGGAAACACACACACAATCAGTGTTTTTGTTCACAAAGTCAGAAATTAGTTGTCAGGGTCCTAGTGTGTGGATACGTCGGCCGCCTGCACCAACACTGGACTCCCTGAACTGAAAACCACACTCGGTACCCTTAACACTATTGCTTCACAGAAAGAAACATCAGAGTTATAAGTTCTGCGGTAGAACCGAACTCCTCTGATACCAATTTGTCACGACCCGTCCTCGGGGCCCGTGTCGTGACTACCCCAAACCCGCCTTCCATAGGCCAGAGGCTGGCGACTAGCACCAAAGGCATAAAATCCCGATAACTGGTAAGGCATTGCCTTTATAAAAGAAAACAGGCACAACAAAGTACAAGTGGAAGAAGTATCTCAAAGGACCGCCACGTCATAGGGGTCTCAACGCAACAGACGATGCATCAATCGGACGCCCGGTCTGTGAGTTATTAGCCTTTTCGTCCCAAGGGCCCGGTTGGTTTCGTGAGCGAACCAAACCCAGCCGTATCTCAACTGTACCCCGAACTCTCATAGGGTAAACTCATAGGGACCATTTCTCAACGCGATCACCAACGCCGCTGACGGTTCTTCAAACGGACGTTCTGTCAGAAAGATATTAGCTTTTCCGTTCTAGGGGCCCGGTTGGATTTCGGGGAGATCCAACCCGCCCACTGTCCATCTGCATCCAAAACTTGGGCGGAGGATGCCAAAAGTTCCATATCGTCAACAGGAACTCAACGCAACAGACGGCGCATCAATCGGACGCCCGGTCTGAGAGTTATTGGCATTTTCGTTCCAGGGGCCCGGTTGGATTTCGGTGCGATCCAACCCGACCGCACACCATCGGCCTCCAAACCTCGAGCGGAGTAAGCCAAAAGATCCATCTCACTTAGAGAAATTCAACGAAACAGACGATGCGTCAATCAGATGTCTGGTCTGTTATTTATTGGCCTTTCCGTATCACACCCACCCTGGGAAACATCCCAGGAGGTCACCCATCCTGATCACTACTCTAGGCCAAACACGCTTAACTATGGAGTTTTAACCACGTAGGCTCCCGAAAAGGAAGGTGCACCTTGGGTATTGTATAACTAAACGACCGTCTCGATCCAAGGATCGCGTTGCCGCTGACGGAGAGTCGTTTGGAGGTCTGTAGCCCTAGATACGGGCATTTGACCAAACCGCTCGGTAACGGGGGTTTCGGGCCCGGGTCGTCCGG
The DNA here is from genome assembly GCA_963277665.1 of Viscum album. Lineage (NCBI taxonomy): Eukaryota > Viridiplantae > Streptophyta > Magnoliopsida > Santalales > Viscaceae > Viscum > Viscum album. Next base: position 35,750,672 of record OY728159.1, read on the forward strand.
GCCCGAGACCCCCCGGATGGCCCGAACCGGGTCGACCCGGCCCGACACAGCCCGGCCCGACCCGGCGCGGCACGGCCCGGCGTGGCCCGGCGAACCGGCCAGGCGCGCCGGTTCGGCGCAAGGCAGCGCGCTGGGCGCGCTGCCAGCTAGGCCGAAGGCCGAGCTTGCTGGAAACGGGGGGCCGCCTGCCCCCCCCCCCTTGTGAAACCGACCCCCCTTATAATGGGGGGGCCAAATAACTGCCCGGGGGAATTAAATTCCCCCGGTTTCCACCAACCTGGCCGGCCCGACCTGGCCGACCGGCTTCTTGTCAACAGGACCGGCAAGGGCCGGTCCTCTTCCGTCTTCCGGCACCGGCGGCCCGGCTGGCCGCCGGTCATCACGATCCGCCGCGGCCTTGAACCGGTCGTGGCCTTCGTCATCCGGCGCGGTGCGACGGCACCGCGCCCCTCCGCCGTGGCCCCACTCCGGCCGCGGGGTCTTCGGTTTCCTTCGACGCGGCGCGACGACGTCGCGTTCATGATAATTCTTTCCACGGCGAGGCGCGACGGCGCCGCGCAATAATTTCCGTGTGATTCCCGCGTGGTGCGACGACACCACGCTATCTCGTTTCATCCGTAAGAAACATTTAAGAACAAAGGAGGGGGGGTTCGGCCGTGTTTGTGCGGTCCGGTCCCCCTCTCGTTAGACGATAACACTTAAACATTCATCCTCAAGTTTGTCATGCTAGAACCAAGAACGGAAAATAATTAAATAAAGCAACAACAAACCCCTACTTGGATATTTGACGTCGCACGTCGGGCGTCGCGGAGAACGGCGTCACGGAGAACGATGTCGCGGAGATCGGACGTCGATTCCATGGATGTTGGGGTACGTCCGCGGAGGAAACGACGTCTCCTCACTTGTTGTGGAGATTAAGAAGGAAGGCGTGTTGTCGTTGGAGAGTTCCCTACGTCGGTGTCTTCTCCCTTGCCGTGGAGGAAAAAGAGGATGAAGAATCGTGATCACCGAGTCTTTCTAAGTTGAGGGATTGATGTTCTTCATCGGAGAAGAACCGTTCTTCACGGATAGGAGGACGTTCTTCAATGAAGAAGGAGCTTCCTTCTTCTATCGCATAAAGGCTCTTTCTCAAAAATCCTCCCACCACAATTCAACCTCCAAATAAAACAAGGTTTCCCCTTATTTTATTTTAATCATGCCATGCAATGTAAATTCAAAATTCAAACACTTAATTGATTAAGAGTTTCAATAACTTAATTTAAGTGCTAGTTGGCATGAGTTATGAGGGAGAGAGGGAGAGAAGGAGTTTCAAAATAAAGAGGGAGGTGAGGAGTTTCAAAATAAAGAGGGAGGTGAGGAGTTTCAAAACAACGAGGGAGTTAGGGGGTTATGGGAAATGTGAAGGGGTGGGGTTCGTGTGGGCCCCACGTCACCTTAAATCCTTCCATGGGTGGTTAACTCCAAGTGGGTCCCACCCCTAACTCCCTTACATAGGTTAAAACCACTTAAGAGTTGATCAAGTGTTGTAACATAACACATAATCTACTTAACAAGAAAATAAAAATTGTAGATAAGTTATAAATTAAACATCCACAATTTTTATCATCTTCTCTCGGATAAAAGCAACTCTGGAAATGGCGTTCTTAAGAAATTACCGGCGCTGCGGTTCCATCGGTTCCCTCGGAATTCGATTCTGGGCACCAGTTCAAAAGATAGAAATTCCCGCTCGCTCGTTCACTGAACGTACCCGAGCCAAACTTCGGAAGTTAATTCTGGGCACACCGGGCCTCGGAATTAGGCGCCGTTAGAAACTACGTTCTTGTAAAATTTCAAATAAAATTAAGAAGAAAAAATTTCCTTGAAATTTCTTGATCTTTACACTTCAGGTACCATAGTGCGTTGATTATTAATTTTTGTGTATATGTAGTCTGATGCATGGCATGTTGTTCTCCTTGGTGTTATGATTCCAATGATGATACTGTAGTTTTTTATTTCTTAAATTTGTACTATTTTATCCTTGATATGAATATTTATTCCTGAGAAAGATGATATGGAAAATGTTATTTGAAATTGAAATACCTAGTTTTTCACTGGAACTGTAATGAAGAGGAAATATTGCCCATATTTTCTATAAAATGTCGTTACTTCATATCTTGACATGATATATTAAAAATGAGCATACAAAAATTTTTAAATAGAGACTTGTTAGGGAACACATGGGTGGGATCCAATTGAGCCAATTATATCCCACCATGCACAGCTCTTCAGGGGTGTACAGACCTATGTATGTCTTCCAATATAGGGAAAGGCAAGGAACCGCAGTGGGGTAGTAATGTTTCATGTCGGTTGATTTGGGTAGTATTTGGTGAGATGGTGGGAGTTCGTCCACTCTATCACATGGAGAATATATTTGGTTTTGGTTCTTGGTAGTTGGAATTGTCTCTTAGAGTTTTGGCTACTTTTAAATTCATTTTTTCTATGGTTTTCTTACAGTTATGGCATATATATTTTTAGATTTCTATTTTTATTTCTCACATTGTGTGTATATATGACATGTTTTTGTTCATGTTTTGTGAAATAGATTTTTAGGGTTCATTGTTCAATTATTGGGTGCTTGTCGCAAGCCCGTGGGTATCAGGAATGACCTTCGAGTATGTAATAGATTAGTTCAGTTGTTAGGATTGGGGGTAACCTAGGGAGGTTCGTTACATGTGAGTAGTTGAAAACTGTATGTATTGATCTATTCCCCCCCCCCGAATTGAAATTATTTCTATTCATCCACTTTCTTGTTTCATGTGACCCTTGATATTCATCTGTCTTCATTTTGACTTGGAAGACAGATCATAAAATTTCCCCATATTTTTCAAAGTTGTGTATTTCTAAACTATTATTTGACTCAATTATAACCCACTAAAAATGATGTAAATTTTACTTTCATGGTTGATGCAAATTCTAAGAGTATATTACACAACCCATTTAAAGTTTTTGTTATACACCCTAATTAATTTATCCTCATTTTTCTTAAGTATATGGACATCTCTCTCCATTTCATGATAGATAGTTTGAGGAAAATATTTTTGAATTATTTATGAAATCATTGTAATCCATAACCATATGTAAATACATAGGCTTTGTAGTCTTGATCTTTTTCTAACACTAATCAGATTCTCCCTCTATGTGATAATCGTTTGGTATGAACTTCTCTTTCTTAGAACATTTAAGGATTGAGAATATCCTCAAAATTGTGTTAATTAATTATTTTTTTATTTAATGTTTAGAATATCCACTAAATATTGGAGGTATTTTCCATGTAATGGTACTGACCACAAAATTTTCCTTCCTATGGTGAATTTGGTACTACTTATGAATAAAGTTATTTAAAATACGATTCAATTGACTAATCATTTCCATATAGTGGTTGATGTTTGGTCCTATTAGGTTATACATATCATTTATGAAGTCATATCATTACCCATCACATCTGTATTTGATATGGTTCATCCAATTTCCATTAATTTCCTAAAATAATTTAAAATTAAACATGATAATTTTCAAACAATTAAGAATATGAAATGAAAACTATGAAATTAAAATGTATAATTGATATATAACATTTACATCATGTTTCAGGAATATTATTGATTTTAATCTAGGTTATTCATGGTCTATTTCCAATTATGTTTTCTAAAATAAAAATCTACTTGAATAATTAATAATTTTTTTAATGATCTAGTAAATTTACCAAAGCTTACAGCTAAGAGTCTCAAAATAAGAGTAGAGAAAGGACACATTATATTTAACTAGATACACATTGATTTATTATCCAATGAACCCTTTTGTGTTTATTACCCCAATGTACGTATATACCAGAGCCACAACTACTCATAGTATACAGACAGGTATTTGAATGTATGGAAACTAATCACTCTAATCATTTCCACAATTTGGGTCGGATTTCTTGTACTTAGACATATCCCTCTGGTTATCACTAATTCATTATAATCTTAATCCCCAAAAATAAGAATTCCGTTCTCTTATACCAACTACAACAACCTATATTTTAAATTCATAATATTTTATGATTTAATACAAAATTATCCATCTAATAAATTAAAAAAATTAAAAAAAAAATAGTTACTTTGGGAGATTAGATACATAAACCATTAATATAAAATAAAATACAAAAAAATATTTTGAACACCATATGTTGACCCAGGATTCCATTAAACTCTTAATATTTCATAGGATAACCAGGGTAAATACTCATTAATTATTGAGATACAAATCCTAATAAGGGAATAATAAAATTACATAATTATTATAAATATTACATGTGAGTCAAGAGGGAAATCATGACAACATAAATAGGAAAGAATCATACATACTCACATGGAGGCATGGAATTATAAAATGACATCATAAAATCATTATATCCTAGGAATAAGGAAAGAAAAAAAATATGATAGTGTAAGCATTAGTTATGGATGACCACCAATACATAATAACATACTATACTTATTATATTCACCCACACAACATACATGGTAACAAATGAGACCAAAAAAATTACACAATGAATTAGATATCTATCTGTGTGCACCATTCATATGTCTAACATTACATGTTTCGTATTGATCATATAACATATTAATAAATTTCATAATTTCAAACCCATAATTAGAAAATGTGGGATTCATACATGGATATTAGAAATCATTGAATTATAGATATATATATTTTAATAAACAAGGATTTTGATGGGGTTGGATATTCACAACATAGATATATGACAAGGAAAATCAATGGATAATTTTGACAGCATAACAATTGTACCTGAAAGTTCATGAAAGTAACATATGAGAGTGTAAAGTGGTATATAATAATTTGGGATACATTTTTATATTAATGTAATGCTCATAAACATAAAAAGCAGAATCAGTTGATAATAAAAAGGCTTATAATAAAAGAAGTGCCTCAATAAATATGACGTGTGAGAGAATCCTTTACCTTGATATTTTCTTCTTAATGAATATGAGAATCTCCTTAAATCCATATAAACTCTTTGGAGGGATCTAGAAATGAAAATTTAGTGGAAACTCATTATTATGAATTTATAGAAAAGGATAATGGGGGAATGTGTGGGTATTTATAGTAAAAGATATGCGATTGTTTACTAATTTCCAAACATAGGCCTTACACACCCAATTAATAAAAAACAAAAAACTATTAGAATTATAATGGAATTTTCAATGGAGGAGTGTTTATTAATAATTTTTTAGTTTTAAAACAAAAATCATTAAAACGATATGATTCATGATGTGTAGTCAAGTATTATTAAAAAAGAATTTATTTCAAAATCATAAAATATATTATAGGTTCTAGAGGATTCATTATAGGCTTTTAAAATTAATATGTTTAATTTTAAAACACATTAAATTAATGTAAAAATCAAATTTTAGGAAGGAATGAGTCCATAGTATGTATTAAAAAACATTTTTCTTGATTATTATGTCATAATAACTATCATATATAAATAATGTATTTAACTTTTAATCAATTATTTGACCATCATTAAAAATTATGAAAAAATCCCCATTAGTTAGTTCAAAAATAATATTTTCAAAAATGATTTTTATTTTATAAAATTTTATTTAATATATATTGGGATTTTTTTAATTTAATTTAATATCGATATATATTAAAAATTATTTTTTAAGTAATAAATAATATTTTGGCCCATATAAAAATAATATAGGACTTATTAAATTATATAATAATTCAAATTTAATTTTTTATATGACTATTTCAGGAAGATAATTAATTTAAAAAAATTATTGAATTTATCCCAAAATTCTATTTCTATTATCATATTATATATATTCCAAAATATATATAATTTTATTTTCTTTATATCAATCATTTAATAAAATTCATTCTATAATCGAGTGAATAGAAAATAATAATGATAAAGCGGTAAATATAACGGTTATGTTATTTTTAAAATATATAATTTAAATATTCATAAAACTATGGTCTGAATACATTACCCCATATTACTCCAATGCACACCCTATGGATAAGGTGTGTGATGGTAGATCTTTTAGGTGGTGTTTCAGTGAACATATCTTGGGATGTGATCTCTATAAAATTAAACTTCTCCCATAAATGGATCTGATTGAGTTTTAGTTGATGAATCTAAGGATAGGCTTCATCATCAGTGGGGTCCAATGATTCCACCTTCCTCAGACACTATGACAAATGAGCCGAAATATATGATCCTACTAATTGGGGTCATCAATTTTTCCATACATGTAAATTTAAATTAATTATAATCTTTAATATATAAAAATCATAATTGTTACTATATGATGAATATATAATCAATTCCCATGAATGTTAATGGTATATATAAACAATAGTAATATTATTGAAATATTTTATAAAGGACTAAAATAATAATCAAATGTAGTGAATGGGTTTTATATAGAAACATTACGAAATCAAGAATATATTTATTAAAAAAAATATTTCATTTATAATATTCTAGGTCATCACGCCCCCATTATGTACTTATGTCCATCGACTAAAATAATTAGTTTGATAGACTCCACATCACGCCCCCTCAGGTAATATGGGAAGCATACCTATACCCCATGATTCATTCATTATGCATGGATCACACAAGAATAGGAGTCTTAAAAGAGTATTAATTATTATGATTGATGCTTCTAATGTTCCCATGGAACAACAATTTAGTCTTTTCGGGAAGAATTTAAAATACATAGCCTCCTCCACCCACTTATGTGATCGTCCATATAGAAGTTTTCTTTGTTTTGCTTCATGTTGGGTTTTGTTCTACCCACCATGCTCCTTGGGAAATCTCAAGCACGATTCCATGAATCATGTCCTAAAATTGTATGTGCCCCACTTCTGAGAAAATACAATGTCACATGGACCTTTGGATCATTATGTGTGACATATGGACCATCCCAACCACATTTTATAGTCAAATATATATGAACTTATGTTTTAGTGGGTACCTTATAGTCGTTATCATATGTTATTAAGCTACATGTTTAACGTTATTAGTACATTAAATTAAACTGCATAGTTTATTCACTATCATATGACATAAAACTACATGACACCTCAAATCCTTATCTAAAAGGACATACCCATCCTTGTTTTGGATCTAGTCTCCTACCATGTCTACTTCTAAAACTATTTATGGTCGGATTCCCATAAAATGGGATATGTATGGATGTATGGACATCCTATCTTGGGCTTAATCATAAAAACACATTGTCTTACCATTGTCTGGACACCCGATAATCCATTTTGTGTTTTATAGATTTCATATGCATCAAGATAGTGTTGCAGTCATGTAGGAATTGTATAAGACATATGAACTTTTAAGTAAAATTCTCTTTTGGTCTAAGCATCATGAAACAATACCTTGTTCATTCCCCTAAATGTATGTTGTGTGGAACTAGGACCATTGGAATTTTAATCATGTCATGTTTTTAATACCTTTCATAAACATTAACCACCTCACCCATTTTTTCTAAGCTCTATAAACATAAACTGCTATTACAACCCAGTAAATGTGTTCTAATCATAAACCCTAACTTCCTATTTATTGAAACTATTGGTACATGTATTCGGTATTGAACCCATTAGTGTACAAAAATATTATATCAAGTTTTATTAAAATGTACTTAGTAGAAAAAATTATTTCTAGTCTGATATCCATAAAATGAAACTAGAAACGTCTCATGGACAATGTTTTGGACTATAAACCTTATCATCACACAGTATAACTAGAATGACTATAAACTACCTAACGCAAAAGGTACAAATAATGACTATGTTAACAAAACCACACTGCGCATCCTAAGAAATTGTCTGACTAGGCTTTCTAATTCACCACTACTACATAATAAAATTTAAAGAATAAATTTGAAAAAGGAATAAATCCCATTGGAATAAAAATAAAGACCAACTAAAATATTAGTTCATATTTTTGAACCCATTGGCTTTAATTTTTTTTGATCCAACCTTTCTTCCTTCCCCCCATCTAGACATAGACTTTTGAATTTAAAATTTGAATTTTTTTTTACTTTACACATGATGATTTTTTATGATCTCAATCCTAGTCACACAACCCTAGGAGGCACCTACTTTTCTATACAAGTATCATGACTTTACACGGTCTTCACATCACCAGTGGTCACATGAATCAATGTTTTATTGACCAAATTATTTTCGATTCATTCCTTCTATTGACAACATATAGACTACCACCACCCATGGACCATGCATCAATACCTTAAACATAATCTTTCTGTGAACTAATTAGGATCCCCAACATTTTTTCCATCCTTCCCTATATCCCCAACGGTTTTGACAACAAAAAATACCTAGTTAATCTAGTTAATATTCTGAGTACATGGTAGTGTGAACCATATCTACATATATCTCTCTTTGAGCCTCTACTTTTACATCCACGCAATATTTCCCATGATTTTATGTTATCACATCACCTTTCATGTCTGAATGGGATCACCAAAAATAACGGAATATGGACTAAATTGGAAAACCACTTATCTATTTTACATTCCATAGAGTATCCTCAGCAGAAAACTATAGATTTCATATATTGAATATTGTCAAGAGTGGATTTTAAATATGTTTAATTCTAATATGGATGAGGTTGATGTGGATTATACATATCATGAATGGTAAATAGTCATCCTCACTAAACTTATCACCCCTTTATAAATTATGATTCTTGAAGGTAAAATTTTTCATTACCCACTCTTATTTAACCAAAATAGTGTTTTATCACCCTAGGTTCTTCCCTTTCAAAACCTAATGTATGTTGGAATGTGTAATAAGTCTTATGAATTTATACATAACTGGCCTCTTTTCACAGAAGGTATTTCTTAGGGGTTGATGAATTATTTTATCCCTGACCCATTCTTTATAGTTACTATTGTGTGAGATGAGTATCCCTCCACTTCCCCTTAATTTTCATATCAATTCGTGATCTTGTGGGATTAGGGATTTTGAATGATTTCTCTCAACAACACTATTATGTTATCCTCCATTTCCTCCTAGATGTATGATGTTAAATTACATTGTTATCCTCCTTACAATATGATGTTAAACTAGATGTAAATCATCAATATCATGTAATGCTAAAATATATGGTAATTACCTATTGTGTGACATTAATCTATATGATAAATTCGTCCTCACATGAGATGACATATTTTGGGTCATGTTGGTCACCATCCATATGCCACATTTAGCGCAAGTCACCTCCCACACCACATCCAAAACAACACATGACTTAACTCCCAGGAACATGATTCATTTTAATTTCTTATAATCTAATATTTGGAGAAATAAATCTCTTCTACCCAAATTGTGATGTTTTTATGCTATAATTAGATCTACTCAAGTCCTAGTTTTCTTGTCATGTTTCTCAGAATCATCAGTAGGGATACATTACCACCCTTGATCTAATAATCATGAACATAAATAATATGAATCTAGTTTTGAGGTTATGTTCTTAAAAGTAATATCCCATGGTTTGGAATGCAAGAACATACAAACACAATCCCTAATCCTGAGTGCATGGCTTGAAAAAGAATAATACTTGGTCTATGTTATGTTACCTTAAGTTATTATTCTCCTTTTATTCAAAAGCTATGAAACATTAATATTTTTAATGTATTGTTCATTAATATCCCCCTATGATCATGGTTAACATTTAATTATCACAAATCTCATCTGGATGGAATATTAATTTTCCCAATTGGATCTCACATTATATATCTATCTGGTATGAACTATAAATATTTTTGGTGCATGGTAACAAAGACATATAAGTTCTCGAGATATTCCTATGCAACCCACCTGTAAACTGACACACATTGTTTCTCCTTGATTTGAATTGGAAAATATCTCTCATATACAAATGGAAACTCTAATGGTAATGAAAAATAGCCAAAATTTTATCACAACCCAATGAGGTCACATGCTTTAGAGGAACCATCCACATCATTGAAATGAATCCCCAAAGTTGATGGTGGATGGGATAAATATTATTTCTCTCATCTAAGAAACATGCCCATTAGAATACATATTTAGTATAATCGTAATGGAAACCATGACATGAAAATGTGCTATAGTTATCGTCAAAGCACATTTCTCCTCCATTCATCAATATGGGTTATAATTCACAACCCTCCATCATTTCTTTTCTCAAGTGAAATTCGAAGACCCATGGTATTATAACTATGTGCATCCTAGATATTCATAAGGAACCAAACTATAGAAACTATTCAAAACCAAACCCTAAAACCAGTTGGATTACTTGTGATGATAGATGAAAAATCATAGTCACAATCCATCAACCCAAATAAATCACAATTGTGTAGGTGAATGGTCTTCCATTGTCTCTTTTTTCTTATATCAGGGATAACTCATGTGGGCTTGATGATTTTAGGGGGTTGTCTCATTAGCATTATTTAGATGTGATTAGCATTACTAAAAGGTGTTTTTCATCACATTACTCAAAATTGGTTATTCCTCACCCTCCCCATTCATGTTATACTTCATTTTATGAGGGGTATTTTTTGATGATGAAAAATATTTCATGAAACCAATGAAACTCTAAAAACACATTATGGGGGGTCTTAAGGACTTTTTTAGTAATATAGAACACATTATATTAGAATAAACTAGGTTTATAAGCATTGGTTGTTCCAAAATCTTCAATGTTAATAGTCTTGGATCCCAGATAGTCTTATGGATCTAAAGTTATGGTGGTTCGAAGATATATTTCTGAAAATGGGCAGTAAATATTATTCTAGAGGAAAGTATTGAATTTAGGACAACCTTTAACTAGTTAACACAACTCCTTAATAGTCATGAAACTATTATATTCGCGTGAAAGGTGATAAAAAATTAAATCACTACAATAATGTGACTTTACAACTAGAAAAATTAATTTTCAAACAACTCAATCATTGTATAAAGTGGTGTTAGATACACAAAATAGCTGTTTACACTTTCTAGAAATCCCATAAATATGGTACCATCCCCATTTTTAGGGTGTGCATTTAGTATTATATCTCTGAACCTATAAAATAATCCAACACAAGGATACATGATTTGTGGAATAAAAAAATCCAAAACATTATCAAAACATTCTTTTGATGTCCTTTAATGTATGAGATTCTACTTCATAATTTTTCATGAAACCATATCACTATTGAAACCAATATATCAAAATGTTTTAAATTTCTCAAAAATTTAATTTCATGAAAGTCCAAATTATTATGACATAGTTTTTCCAAAATCATGTTTATTGGAAATGCCTTGAACAAACTATTTTTAAAGAAACATCATTATTGTGTGTCAATGAAAAAATATTTTCTGACACGGGAAAATATTGTGAGAAATATTTCACCATGAAATGTTTTCGAAGGATATTATCCCATTCATAATTTCCATCCTGGTGAAAGAATCAAGAAGAAATTACTATACAACACTTTTATTTTGTGTATGTTCATTAAACCTTGTGATTTCTACTATAAATTATTTGGATATAATAAATTTTTTTGGGCATGAATTGGCTGGCCAATTCATGTCATTTATTTAAAAAATAAATAAATGGTGAGGATCGAGGGAACTAGATGACTTGTGTAGGTTCTTTTAAATTTTTTTGTTGTCCCCTGAGGAATTATAATGCTCATTAATTTTTTCTATGAGAATATGATCATAATGTTTATATCTATTATGATCACTAATATATGTATATATATATATATATTCTAGGTTTTTGGGAGGACATTGTTGATCGAGCTATATATTACTAGATCGGAGATTAGAGTTGTTGTAGTTGTAGCCATATGATTTTTTGGGTACTTTTTTCCATTGGAGACATTTGAATCTATTATATATTCATGCACATGGTATATATATTTTATGGTTTTTCTGTTTTATTTAGCTTTTATAGTGATTAGTTGGATGGATTTATGTATTTTACTGGGTGGATTGTGTTTAATACCCCCCATATTTGCGCGATATACCCTATCCACTAGACACCAACATGGGACCTATTGTATGGAGGCTTCAGGGGCCACTCTCATCTTTATAGGAATCACAAAATTATATTCAAGTGTTGGTGGTTCATGATAATAAATGAATGGATCCCACATGGAAGACAACACCAAAGTTATGGACACACAATTGGAGGCCTTGATACATAAAACACATTCATAGATGGACATTCAATCACCCTAAGTAATGTACAATGAAGATATTAATTCTATTGAATATAAATATTAAAATAATTATCATGTTTGAAGGAAACAAAAAATAAAACCATGGGTACCTGTAAATGGTATTAGAGTTCCAAAAAAACACAATCTCATCAAATTCAAATCGCTTCAATAGAGGAGCCCTAATCTTTATTTGTGACCACCAAATGGTCATGCATTAAAAAACTAAAATTAGAATCAAATTATCCAAAGGTTGTCATGTGGAATCTATATTTCTATGTTTGAAAATTTTAAAATCAACTGTATAATATTCCAAGAGGATCATTTTTTGGTGACCTTAAGGTCCTCCCATATAAGGAATTAAAGTATATTACTTTGAAAAGCACAAGAATATAAAATATTTTGAATAAAATAAGATAAGATATTTTAAAAAATACACATAAAAAGAAAAGTAAAAGGATTTAAGGATGATTTAGAATGAAAAATAATCTCAATAATAAGCTATAGATGAAGAACCTCCACCTTACTAACCTCCACTAAAATTCCCATAAATGACGATGTAATGAAATTTTGATATAAATACTGGTATGTTTCTTGAAATATTTATGAGAATTTATATTTACATCCATTTTAATAAATCATTGGAAAATATTATCATAGACATGATGTTCATGAAACATTTGTTTTTTAATGAAATGAAACATGAATATATTAACAAATATACCACTCACAATATAATGGTCAGATATCTTTTTGACGAGTCTATTGAATAAAAAACAAGATCAATTTTAATATCTAATTAAAATTAATGTTGAATATTTGGAGTTTGAAAAAAAACTTTCGTGTTCAGTAAGATAGTGTGAACATCATTTTATACTCAAAATTTAAGATATTATAATAAGAAAAGATGGATCCTACTAGAATTTCTCTTAAATTGGAGGATAATAAGGGTGATATATCCATGTGGTTTTATTGAAGACATATTAGTTTTAGATAAATTTTATTTTTACAATCATTTTTCTAATGCTTGAAATGAATGAACAGAGACCCCCAATCATTTAGGGAATTATATTTTTTGATATAGGGAGGGACATGGTTGATAGGTAGTTACATTAATGAGTTTTTACATGAGATACATAGTTATGTTTCAATAGAGAAGTGAATAATTTTTTTATGAAAAGGGTAATGATATAATTGAACTAAACACACAATAATTAGAGGATATTACATCCATCGATGGTAGAAAATAACTATATTACGTTGAGAAGAAAGAAGATGGTAAAATTAAGGAAAATTTAAAACCATGGAAGGATGGTTGAGATGATTCAGTATGTTATATAAGATATTGAACAATATAGTTTTACAATGTGTTAAAATGTTTATTAATTATATGATATATAATATTCTTTTTCATGACTAACTAAACACGTTTTATTAGTCCTATGAAATTGGAAAATGTTTTAAAATAAGAATTTTTGAATGCGAGTTTTATAACGAAAAGAAAACCCATCTATGTGGAGGATTCTCAATATTACATATTTATTGATCCAAACTGGGAAACATTTTTTAACCTTCTGTCACCTGACTACACATGATGTCATTTTTATGAAAAAGAAATTAAATAAAGAAATATGTGTGTGGAAATTATAGGTTTTATATATTATCCAAGGAACAATTTTTATAAACTTATGAACATTGTTTTTGGAATCAATTTTAGATTTTGATTCAATCACCCCTTAGATTTGGATCATAATTTAAATGGATGATTTATTAACACTTTGTTCTCTTGAATTTGTAGATCCATAATTATTGAAATAAGTATCATGATGAAAAATCATAAAGGTAATATCTTTGAAGGATAGATGAGCATTAATTTAAATTATTTTTCCCCTATTTTTTCATAAAATTTTCTATGTTAATGGAATATGCATGCCCCACTTAGAAAATTTTCTAAATTTTAATATAGGATAAAACCCAACATAGTAATCCAATTATTTCATGCTATAGATTTTATTTTTAATAAGATTGAATGTTTAATATTGGGGATGTATGAGTATATATAATAATGAGATTATTAATTTGATGAATCATTTTCTGGGGGAATTAATTGGTTTATTCAGATGGGATTCCTCAAAAATAATTCCTTCCTTGTTATTTTAATGTTTAAATTGACTAAATTTTTATTATTATTAATTATATGTGTGATTGTCTAATATATGTTGTGTTTCCAATTTCGATAGGGTTATAATATATTTTTTAATATTCTTTCTTATACCATATTTATTGAGAAATTCTTGATACATGAATATCTACAAGAAATATAAATGATATATTGTAAAATCTATGAACAAATGGCACTTTGACATGACATAGGTGTTTTAATTTTGATCTTTTTATACATTTGATAGGAATATTTACATTTATGTGTATCTAACCCATGAACTAGCATTATTTGGAAGATATATTAAAGTACTATTTTATAAATACTAACCAAATATTAGTATTTTTTTAATGATTTTCAATGGGATGAGTATTTGGAGGAGGTTATTCATAAAGTCAGGGTGATCCTTTTTACTAGGAAATTTAATATGTGAGGTGTTATAGATGGGTGTGTAGTCATGGTTCATTTATTTTCTTTAATTATATCTCAATTTATACTTTCTAAAAGAAAAAATAATCAAAATAATAATTATTGAATAAAAAATAATGAAACTGATTTTGAAAAAGAATTATTTTTTGAAAGTGAGTTTATTTCATAATTGGTATTTTCAGAATTGTTGAGTCTATGTGATGAGATGATAAGTAAGGGTAATATTATTTTTTAAGGAGGAGTTTTCATTGGGAATTTATTTTGTTTAACATGTGATGTGATTTAGAGTTTAACATCTTTTTAGATTTATAATTTTTCACATTAATTACCTACCAACCCTAATCCCCAGATTGATTTGATCCTTTTATAAAATATTTCATGAAAAATGTTGATTTTTTTATATATAGGTTATATATTTAATATTATTTACATGACTATGGTTACGATGAATATAATAAATATATGAGATGAAAACCAGAAACATGTACATTGAGTTATGAATGAAAATTTTCAAGTGAGGTATATCACAATGTTTTATACATAAATATTTTTTATTTTAAAATTTAAATGGGAGTTACGAGAGTAGTATCACCATTTCAATAGGTAGTGTTGGGTTTCCCTGGAAATTATTAATTGAAATGATATTTATATTTTTATAATTTAATGTTTATTCCATATTAAAAATTAATTTAATTTATTATCCCTAAATGGAAGACCATCATTGGAGGTTTTTTCATTATCATCATGTAAAATTGTTTTATTAAGGACAAGGAATAGATCATAATAAAATAAGTGTTTTTCTATTCATATATAACTTCCTAAACAAGAAAAACATGATTCAAGAAGATTTAATATAAATTTTCATGTTATTTATTTCTCTTTCACTTTATAGAACATAAGAGTATGTGGATTTGTTGATCTTAATTCTTTGAAGAAATATAAATAAATTCTTAGGCCTAATATATGGTTATTTACCTTAGGTAACATCATATAATTGATCTTTAGTTTTGAATGAATTTTTTCCTATGAAATAAACTTTCTATGTCACGAAAAAATTATTAACTTATTTTAAACATCATAAATATTTTATTACTCACATTTAATATATTTACATGTCTTTTAAGGAAATAAAAACCATTAAATTCGATTGTTCCTCTTGAACATGTTTAACGTTCCATACATAGTAAATGTTTTTAAATAAAATTATCTTCCTAATATTATTTATTTATAAATGAATATAAATACATTGAGAAATAAATTAAAATAATTATTGAAAACATTAAAAATATAGAGACCCTAAGCTTAACGTACATGGAAATTACATTACATTTGCGGAATACTTAGTATATAACAAAAACACACAAACAAGGATCATAATAGTCTACTGTCTTTGGAAACTCAGAATATAATCTTCTAATCATGGTGAATGTTCTTCAATATCTCCCATAATGATCTTCCTTTTTTTACCTAAAACCTTTATTTATATCCTGGGGAAAAGAAGACATAAAATTTTGAGCTCAAATGCCCAGAAAGGGCAAACAAAAGAAAAATCAATCGCATCATATTCATAAGAACATAACATTTTGGAAATCTTAACCTGCAAAAGAGATCATAATATCATAACATGGGATAAATCATAGTAGTGAAATTTAATCCCAATAATCATAACATAAAATAAGAAACTTTGTGGCATACACACATAATCATAGAGAATCATTTCTTATTAGTCAAGACTCATTGCCAAGACTATCTTAGTTGAAAAAGTCCCTTTCTAAACCGAGTTCACTCCTTGTTTCAGTCCTGTTTCACTGAACCGATATAACCTATCATTCCAGCCATGTCTATCTCAAGAGATATAAAATCATTACCCAACTCATTGGTGGGAGATATAGGTCCCACACATCTCATAATGATAAAATTCTTATGTGTGCCACAAAATCATAAATCATACATCATTGCATAATCCATGTAATAAAAATGGGATTCTTAAACAACATGACATCATAAAACAATTCATATAAGATAAAGGAATTCATAAAAATAATTCCATCACAACATAATCAAATAAATGTAATAATAGGGATAGAAACAGAACCCTATATTATCTTATATGGAAAATAATTTTGATAAAACACTTGAACTCCATTCTTGAGGAAAATATCCTTTCTACTTCAAAATCATTTTCCTTTCTTAACATGTTATTAAATTTTAAACTAAAAGAATTTGATTAAAAATAAACTTGAAAACATGTAAAGGAAGCTTCTTGGAAATAATGTTTTAAAAATACATTGATGCCGCGTAAGTTAAAAAAACATTCTTCTCGTACTTTTGTCAGAAAAGTCAAAAGTACCTCGTACGAAAAATGACAAAAGATTCCTTTCATATCATTTACTAAAAACTCAACGAAGGGTAAAATTGAATATATACTATTTTAGAAGGATATAAATATTACATATTGGGAAATCATTGATGTGGATGGTAAAATCCACCCCAGTAAATTCCAAAGTATAAACAATCTCGGATAAAAATGAGATTGTGATATTTCCCTTACCTAAGGTCTGATTTGCTTCGTAAGTGTCCGAACCTCCAGTATAATGATTTAAATAATTCCATTTACTTATTCCATAATCATACTCATTGTTATGATATCATATATGGTTCACTTATGACTTTATTTTACCCGTTCTTTTGTAAATTCCATGTTAAAAAGCGTTTTGGGTAAAATCGTTTCATTTGTCGTCTGTGTTTTGACTTGTAATTATTACCATGATTACTTAGATCATGATTAAATAATTACAGAATATAAAACATGATTAATATATAATATATATTCAGAATATACATATATATAATAGATTTGTAAATATAAAGAAATACACCGTTCATGGAGACGGTAGGTCGTATGTACGCATGAACGCTGTTTTCGTTTCCTTATTGAGTTGAATGGAATTAAGTAGATGACATACATATATATATACACATAAATCCAGTATCATTATAATGTCATATATTTCATGATTATTTATTATATATACTTTATAATCATTCATGATTTGTTAGTCGTTGAGAATGAATCCCATCGCGTCGTGGAGACGGTATTCCGTACGTACGCACGAGCGATGATATCGTTCCCATGATCGTGGAATTTTATTGGAGTGTATGTATACTATTACAGAATCAATATCAATTTACAATAATCATATATAGTTATTATTTACACCATTATAAACATCCAAGTAAGGTGGTGGTGGAAAATAGATTACACCACGGCGTGGAGATGGTATTCTGTACGTATGCACACACGGTGATTTCGTTTTCCGTAGGATGAATAAATGGTGAAATAGGATTGTTTCATACTTATAATAACATATCAGTACATGAGTGATACTTATGTTATTACTTCATAATGAAACAACCTTATAAGAAGGAGTGTAAGAAGAAATAAATGTGAAAGAATCGGTAACGAAAATTACCTCTTCTTTGAAGCGCCTCATTGACACCTCCTCTTGGGGCACTAAAATTGGTCTTTGAGGAATACCAAAACCTCTAGGATGTTTCTAGGGATGTGGAGACGATAATTTGGCAGAGTTTTGCTGATCTTGAATCCTCAAAGTGGTTTGAAGAAAAGAGGGATGGGGTTCCCTTTTATAAGGGAGGAGAGGGGCACCTTTGGAATAACTAAAAATATTATTTTATTATATATCCAAATTCGGTTTTAAATACTCCAAATTGATTTATTTTCAAGATAAGGTGTGGATGGGTCGAAATACTCTAATACAATAGAATTTAGAAAAGTTTAGGTTCCTATTTTAACCTCATCATTTATATTTAACTTTAAGTTAGATAATTTTACTTTTACCGTGTCTTTTTGTGTTCTTACACTACAAGGTTAATAAACTTACTATAACAAGACAAACGAACCCCAAGTTGTTTTTATTAATATATATAACCTTATATAAGTCATTTTACGAACCTTAGATTTTTAGGAATAAAATAACAATTAAAAATATAATATTTAAAAAAAAACAATTTTTTGTCAATTATGACACTATTTCGTAATGGATTTTTATAAAACTCATAACAGAATGATTAGTTCTAAAAAAGTTAATTAAATCAATACTAACATGTAATAGTAACTTATAAAATTATTGGAATTCATAAAAAGTCTCAAATTACATTTATTTGGGTATTTATAACATCAATTATGTCAATATTTCATTAATAAGATAATTACTGCAACATCATTGTGTCATAAATAAATTAAATTATTTAATGTCTAAAAATTACAAATAAAATACCATAATGTAGGAAATATTTTTATCTTTCTAATGAATATATATATTCTAATTTATCTTATGTATAACCCTATATTAAAAATGTATTTTTTATTAAACTTTGATTTTAACTATTTTAACCCTTCTTTAAATAAAATAATAATAAATATCATAATCTAATCCAAGTGGGCCTAAATGGTCATATTGTATTCCTATGGTTTTATTTGGTCGAATTACACTTATCCAATAGAATTAGGACATGTGTTAGGGTAATAATAATATCATTTTTACCCTTAATTACACTATTTACTTTTAACTGTGGTAAAAAATTAAATATACTATTCACCAAAAATTATTTTCATCTAATTTAACCACATTTTATTTACTGAAAACAACCGTGACTCTCAGATTTGTGAAATTCCACTCACAGAAGCAGTAAAATTAAGTTTTATGAAAAATTCATTTTTTTAACTACCACTTAGTGGTTTCACTATTCATCAAAAAATTAAAGTTTCCAGAAAAATACCAAAAATGAGGACTAAGATATATTTGACATTATGAATTCATAAATGATGTATATTTTACAAAATTAATAAAAT
Organism: Viscum album; assembly: GCA_963277665.1. Lineage (NCBI taxonomy): Eukaryota > Viridiplantae > Streptophyta > Magnoliopsida > Santalales > Viscaceae > Viscum > Viscum album. The sequence goes on from OY728159.1 coordinate 35,770,431, forward strand.
ATCAGTTTCATTAATTAATTTAAAAACTAATTCCCGTCGTAAAAACAAATAGTGTGTTCTTAATAGATAATAACTATCAAAAGATTGATAGTTGTTTATGTTTGGTTTAAATGTGAAATTACATCCAATAACCAACATTGTATTAAATTGTAAAAATATATTCTACATATTATTTAAAACCACCCAAAATAATAATTTATCACTGTTAATTATTTCAATTAAAAAGGTTTCTTTTAATTAAAATTTTGTAATTTTCACTATTAATCAGAAAATGAAAGTTATTAGAAAAGTACCAAAATTTCACCTTAGGATAAATTTGATACTCCGAATCCAAAAAATGAAGTCCATTTTGAGAGGTAAATTTTCAAAAAATTTAAAAGGTGGTTATTACTATTCAGAACGGCTAGTTTTAATAATATTTTAATAGTATATCGTTGTTTAGTGAAACTTGGTATTGCGTACTACACACGCTATCGAGGAAGGTCGTGATTGTGTGTAATTCAAGGCATGTCAAGGATGCGGGTTGAGCAAGCTCTTTTTGGTGTAGCGTACAACACAAGACATTAATGAAATTAAAAAGAATATTTTTCATAAAATCTCGGGGTGTTACATTCTACCCCCCTTAAAATAAATTTTGCCCTAGAAATTCATTGGGGTTAAAAATGGTTTACTATTAAAAAGTTTCTTTAATAGAAACCCACATCGTAAAAAGGAATACCAAAACCAATCTTTAAAAACAAAAGTATGAAACGTAACGGTTACCCAAATAAACTAATCACTGGGTTTCCACATAGGTGAAAATATGGATATGGAAGAGAAATCTAACCATTATGTTCTGATGGAGAGTGGTAGAGAACACGGCTATGGAAAAGCCAGCAATCACAATGCCACAAATTTGTGATGATCTATGGTACCATCTGATTCATCAGATATAAGAGCACTAGGACAACATTTTTGGTTTTCAGGATCGTTTCCCTAAAGTTGATGAAATTGGAATTAGATGATATAATTTCGTGATTTCGGAATAGTCTCACCGTTGGTCGTTCTTTGGAAAACTTCCACTTCATCTCTTAAAGAAATGAAGTTGAATTTGTCATTCATGATGTGTTAATAGATCATGTGATTGAATGATGGGTCATTCCATCTGTCTCCAACAAATGGATAGAAAAGTTATCAAAAAATACATAAGTTCATCTATAGTGAGATTAATGATATATGGTTCCTAAAATGGACTTATACTTCATATATCATACTACTTAATAAAACTAGTTTCTACTAAACAGGGTCTTCCTGTAGGCCAGTGGTAGGCGTTAAAGGCCAGTCGCACTTCGGTTGTGGGTTCGATTCCCACGGCCTTGTCCGACGCGATGGGATGTCGCCCGTCCTGAAGGTTGTCCTTTTTCTAAAACTATATTACTATAACATCCCATCAATAATATCGAAAAAATTATATCCTTAAACAATACTAACTTATGTCCAACATAATCCATTCCAATATTTAGGCTTATCCATGATACTTAGTCCACTCTCATAATATATTGAAATGATTAACGGAGATTTAATACCATCGTTGATCCCCATATATCATAAGAAATGTATTGTTGGTCACATTCCAAACATTCAAAGGCCTTAATCAAGTATTCTCTTGAATACACATTGAACCTTAGTGAAAACATGAATGCAGTTAAAAGTTAACACTTTTCACGTACCTAAATCCTCAAAATTCTATATACTCAAACCATGATATCACTTAGTTTTTATATCAATCATGAGCTCGTGAATACTGTCCAATATTTCATTTTCTCGTTTTCCCTTAATTGTGCGCATATCATCGTTTTTAAAAAAATACCTCAATCACTTTCCATGGTTACCAGTACCATAAAATTATTGAAAACCACAATAGACCAATATATAAATATTCCAATATTCCACGATACTATATACAACATTATTTTGGAATCCCATTACTTAATCATTCCACCACATCATTATCATATTCACCATTGCCAATGGTGATCGCATGTGACTTCCCTTTGTCCTTTTCCTTAAGTTGTTGCTCATGTCGATCATCACTAACCCTTGGATTAGGGCATTTATTAGCATAATGCCCCATTTCCTTGCACTTGAAGCATTGAAGTGTAGTAGGATCATTTTGTGTATCCCTTCCTTTGTTTGCATCATTAGACATCTTCTTCCCATAATTGTAGCATTCAAATGCCCGATGACCTTCCTTTACACATTTGAAACATTTACTTGTCCCTTTAAGACAATCTCCACCATGCTTCTTTCCAAACTTTGAGCATAAGTAAACATTTATCTTCTTTTCACCATTATTCTGAGATTTCTCCTTGAACTCCATCTATCTTTTCTTGTCAAAACAATGATATGGATAAGAAATACCAACTTCCATTTCTACCTTGATAACACAACGCACAATTTCTTCATAGCTACTGAAGTCTCTTATAGCTAATGCCCTTAGAAGATTTCATTTTAAGCCACTGATGAATCGATCAACTTTACTTTCAGGTTGGACGATAAATCCAGATGAATAACATGCAAGCCTTGTAAAATTCGCTTCGTATATACCAACAGATTCATCATCCTTTTGCTTTAGTTCAAGAAACTCCTTCTCCATCTTTCTTCGAAGAATACGAGGGAAGTACTTATTGAAAAATAAGTTCTTGAACTCATCCCATTCCATGTACTCAATTTCATCTCTTTGCCTCGTATTATTGATAAGATTCCACCATTGATTAGATTCAACTTCCATACAATATACTGCTATGATGACTATATCATATACAGAACATTGAACAACTGAAAATATCTTTTCAGGGGTACTGATCCATTGTTCAACAACAAGTGGATCTGAAGACCCATTGAATGAAGGTGGACGTTTCCTCACGAAGGACTCAATAGAATATTGTTCCCTTCTCTGCTCATTTGGAAGTCTATAATGATTCATATCTTATGTAAGTATAGAAATAAGATTTTTTACTCCATCTCCCATAACATTTTTTTGTTCAGGAGGACAATCATTGCATTGTCCTTTTCATTGATCAACACGGTTCCTTTAGGTTCCAGCCATCATCTAAAACCCAAAAAGAATAGTCTGAGAGGAAAAAATCAATCTAGGGAAAAAACATAATAAAGGGGGAGTACCTTCAATATCTAACATCTTAGGCTTAATTCTAAGATCATTAGCGCGATTCTAGGACTATAACCTATACTTATACTTAACCTTAGGTACATCCCTAGACCTACCTTAGAAATATCTCTAGGGATCTCACTAAAGTTCTCACATCCTAGTTTCCAAAGGCTGACTAAACCTTTCCTCTGATACCAACTTTAGAGACCCTAAGCTTAACGTACATGGACATTACATTACTTTTGCAGAATACTTAGTACATAACAAAAACACACACACAAGGATCGTAATGGTTTAGTGTCTTTGAAAATTCGGAATATAATCTTCTAATCGTGGTGAAAGATCTTCAACATCTCCCATAAAGATCTTCCTTTTTTACCTAAAACCTTTCTTTATATCCTGGGGAAACAAAAACATAAAATGGTGAGCTCAAATGCTCAGTAAGGGCAAACAAAAGAAAAATCAATCACATCATATTCATAAGAACATAACATTTTGGAAATCTTAACCTGCAAAAGAGATCATAATATCATAACATGGGATAAATAATAGTAGTGAAATGTAATCCAAATAATCATAACATAAAACATGAAGCTTTTTGGTATACACACATAATCATAGAGAATCATTTCTTATTAGTCAAGACTCATTTCCAAGACTATCTTTGTGGACAAAGTCCCTTTCTGAACCGATTTCACTCCTTGTTTCAGTCCTGTTTCCCTGAACCGGTATAACCTACCGTTCCAGCCATGTCTATCTCATGAGATATAAAATCTTTACCCAATTCATTGGATAAAGATATAGGTCCCACCCATCTCATAATTATACCATTCTTATGTGTTCCACAAAATCATAAATCATACATCATTGCATAACCCATGTAATAAAAATGAGATTCTTAAACAACATGGCATCATAAAACAATTCATATAAGATAAAGGAATTCATAAAAATAATTTCATCACAACATAATCAAATCAATGTAATAATCGGGATAGAAACAGAACCCTATATTATATTAGATGGAAAATAATTTTGATAAAACACTTGAACTCCATTGTTGAGGAAAGTATCCTTTCTACATCAAAAACATTTTCCTTTCTTAACATGTAATACAATTTTAAACAAAAAGAAGTTGATTAAAAATAAACTTGAAAACATGTAAAGGAAGCTTCTTGGAAATAATATTTTAAATATCCATTCATGTCGTATTAGTTAAAAAAACATTCTTCTCGTACTTTTGTCGGAAAATTCAAAAGTACCTCGTACGAAAAACGAAAAATGATTCCTTTCATATCTTTTACTAAAAACTCACTAAAGAGTAAAATTGAATATAAACTATTGTAGAAGGATATAAATATTACATATTGAGAAAACATTGATGTCAATGGTAAAATACACCCCAGTAAGTTCCAAAGTATAAACAATCTCAGATAAATATGAGATTGTGATATTTCCCTTACCTTAGGTCTGATTTGCTTCATAAGTGTCCGAAGCTCCTGTATAATGATTTAAATAATGTCATTGACTTATTCCATAATCATAATCATTGTTATGATATCATATATGGTTCACTTATTACTTTATATTACCCGTTCTTTTGTAAATTCCATGTTAAAGAGTGTTTTGGGTAAAATCGTTTCATTTGTCGTCCGTGTTTTGACTTGGAATTATTCATATGATTACTTAGATCATGATTGCTTAATTCCAGAATATAAAACATGATTTATATATACTATATATTCAAAATATACATATATATAATAGATCAGTAAATGGAAATAAATACACCGTTCATGGAGACAGTAGGTCGTACGTATGCATGAACGGTGTTTTCGTTTCCTTATTGAGTTCAATTGAATTAAGTAGATGACATACATATATTTACACATAAATACATTATAATTATTATGTAATATATTTCATTATTACTTATTATATATACTTTATAATCATTCATGAATGGTTAATCATTGAGAATGAATCTCATCGCGTCGTGGAGAGGGTATTCCGTACATACGCACGAGTGCTGATATCGTTCCCATGATCATGGAATTTTATTGGAGTGTATGTATACTATTAAAGAATCAATATCACTTTACAGTAATCATATATAGTTATTATTTACACCATTATAACCATCCATGTAAGGTGGTGGTGGAAAATAGATTACACCACGGCGTGGAGACGGTATTTCGTACGTACGCACGCGCGATGATTTCGTTTTCCGTAGGATGGATAGATGGTGGAATAGGGTTGTTTCATAATTATGATAAAATATCAGTATATTAGTGATACTTATGTTATTACTTCATAATGAAACAACCATATAAGAAGAAGTGGAAGAAGAAATAAAGGTGAAAGAATCGGTAACGGAAATTATATCTTCTTTGAAGCGCCTCTTTGAGAACTCCTCTTAGGGCACTAAAATTGGTCTTTGAGGAAGACCAGAACCTCTAAGATGTTTCTTGGGAAGTGGAGAAGAGAATTTTTCAGAGTTTGGACGAGCTTTAAGGCTCAATGTGGTGTGAAGAAGAGAGGGAGGGGGTGCCCTTTTATAAGGGAGGAGAGGGGCACCTTTGGAATAACTAAAAATTTTATTTTATTATAAAGCTAAATTCGGTTTTAAATAGCTCCAAATTGATTTATTTCTAAGATAAGGTGGGGATGGGTAGAAATCATCTCATCCAATAGAATTTAGACAAGTCTAGGTTCCTATTTTAACCTTATAATTTATATTTATCTTTAAGTTAGATAATTTTACTTTTACCGTGTCTTTTTGTGTTCTTACACTATAAGGTTAATAAACATACTATAACAAGCCAAACGAACCCCAAGTTGTTTATTATTAATATATATAACCTTATATAAGTCATTGGGAAGAACATTAGATTTTTAGGAATAAAATAACAATTAATAATATAACATTTGTTTTAAAAACCATTTTATGTCAATTTTGACACTATTTAGTAATGGATTTTTTTAAAACTCATAACAGAATGATTAGTTCTAAAAAAGTAATTTAAATCAATACTAACATGTCATAGTAACCTATAAAATTAGTGGAATTCATAAAGAGTCTCAAATTACATTTATTTGGGTATTTATGACATCAATTATGTCAATATTTCTTTAATAAGATAATTACTGCATAATATTTGTGTCATAAATAAATTAAATTATTTAATGTCTAAAAATTAAAAATAAAATACCATTATTTAGGAAATAGTTTTCTCTTTCTAATGAATATTTATATTCTAATTTATCTTATGTATAAACCTATATTAAAAATGATTTTCTTTTTAAACTTTGATTTTAACTATTTTAACCCTTCTTTAAATAAATTAATAATAAATGTCATAATCTAATCCAAGTGGGCCTAAATGGTCATATTTTATTACTAAGGTTGTTTTTGGTCGAATTAAACTTATCCAATAGAATTAGGACATGTGTTAGGGTAATAATAATATCATTTTTACCATTAATCACCCTATTTACTTTTAACCGTGGTAAAAAAAGTAAAAAGATACTATTCACCAAAAATTATTTGCATCTCATTTAACCACATTTTACTTACTGACATCAACCGTGTCTCTCTGATTTTTTAAATTCCACTCACATAAGCGGTAAAATTTTGTTTTATGAAAAATTCATTTTTTGTAACTACCACTTAGTTGTTTAACTATTCATCAAAAAATGAAAGTTTCCAGAAAAATACCAAATATTAAGCCTAAGCTATATTTGATATTATGAATTTAAAAATTATGTATATTTTACCAAATTCAAAACATATTAGTTGCATTAAATAATTTAAAAATTAATTCCCGTCATCAAAACAAATAGCGTATTCTTGAGACATAATAACTATCAAAAGATTGACAGTTGTTTATGTTTGGTTTAAATGTGAAATTATATCAAATAACCAACATTGTATTAAATTGTAAAAATATATTCTAAATATTATTTAAAACCACTAAAATTAAAAATTTATCACTATTAATTATTTCTATTAAAAAGGTTTCTTTTAATTTAATTTTAGTAATTTTCACTATTCATCAGAAAATGAAAGTTATCCGAAAAGTACCAAAATTTCACTTTAGGCTAAATTCGATACTCCAAATCCAAAAAATGAAGTCCATTTTGAGAGTTAAAATTTCTAAAATTTTAAAAGGTGGTTATTACTATTCATAACAGCTAGTTTTAATAATATTATAATAGCATATCGTTGTTTAGTGAAACTCGGTATTGCGCACTACACACGCAATCGTGGAAGGTCGCGATTGTGTGTAATGCAAGGCAAGTCAAGGAGGCGTGTTGAGAAAGCTCCTTTTGGTGTAGCATACAACACAAGACATTAATGAAATTAAAAAGAATATTTTTCATAATATCTCGGGGTGTTACAAAAAAACATATATTTAAAAATTTATTTATTCATCTATCAATGATCATTCACACTCTGATGTTCACTGGCCTACAGATGTAAGGCCCATGTGGTCCTAAATTCCAATTCATCTAAATTATTTGAAAATATAGATACACAAACTTTATGAACCAATAGTACCTTATCTAGATATAGGGGATTCCAAATCGTGGACCCATTGTAGTATATAGTAACACATTATATCCCTTAAAGAGATAAGGATAATTCATAATAATGAAAACCTCTAACAAAAACTTATCGGGTAATAAAATATTTTTTTTCTAATGATATCTCAAAAAAAGATGTGTACATTAAGTAATAATAATTCCATGAATTATTTATTATATATTTTACCATATTGGATAGACCTAAATTCATATTACATGTCTATATATTTAATCATACCACTAATATCATTGTTTAGGGTTTATAGGTATCTTTTTCTTGTAATCAGATATAAAAATTATTATCTTGATAATTCAATCAATATCATGACATTAATGAAACACCGAATTATATATACCTCACAACAAATACAAACTATTAATATTTTAATCATATATAAAATCATATTTTTCATTGTATATATTAATAATTATCTTATTTTTATATACCAATACACATTCTTATAGATAGAAACAATCAATGAAAACAAAAACATATAGTGTTTTCATTGGATGGTTGGTCCTCATTATATCCTATAATTTAGATCACCAGTTTTGAATGTCATAAGAATAAACATAAATTATTATGTTTCTCTATCACCTGATAGTTAGATGTAATGTCCTAGGTTTTAAGAGTGGTAATTCATGTCAGATATGATATCTATCATCTGCCTTTAGACCCTATCAAGGTGAAGGGGATGTCGAAATGGGATGAGAATTGAGTCCTAATTGTTTTCCCAGTAACTGTGTGAGAATTATATAGTAGGAAGAATACAATCCAATGAACTAAGGGAACATACATTGGTTAACGATTTAATGGGTTTTGTGTTGGATGATGTTCATCTAGTGACCCAAGTTGTCATGTTTGGGCCATGTAGTACCATAACATAATAGAAAAAAAGAATTATTGGGTTCTATATAATCATTTAATGGACTATGGGTAAAGGGTATGATAGAATGAATTATGTCTAAAAATCAATAAATGGATTCAATGATTTTACCATGGTTACATATGTGTTTCCCTATATATAAGAGTAATACTTATGGGTCCTAGAATTAGTGAAATTAACATGTTTTAATGGTCCTGAGGGGATGTTTCACCCCATTATCCATGGATTTATGTCATAACATATTGGTAATAGTTTCTTCAATTATATATAATATTTTTGTGATATATAATGGTTCAAATTTTATAAATTTTTTCGTGGTGTAGAATTAACATCAATATACATTTGCAGTGCATAGTGATGAGGGTGTCGTAGGTGAGATTTGTACCACGAAAACCTAGCCATGTGTAGTCATTGCCCCAAAATATTTGGGTAATGTATTGACCTTCCTTTTTTAGTTATTTTACAAAAATTATTTAATTTCTTTACATAAAAATAAAATGTTTTTATTTCAATTTTATCTCAAAACATTGAAAACATGCCTTAATACTTCTCTCCCTCATTCTTATTCCCTTTTAAGAGATCTAGGGTGATTTTTTGTCTTTTCTTCACATTGTATTTCATAATATATAGTTGTGAACAATTATACATTACAAATATTATAGATTTTTTATATCTCTTACTTGTTTTCTTTTCTTTCAATCTATTACGATCAAAATTATGGTTTTACTATATTACCCAATTTCTTCCAATCGGACCCAAATTGGTAGGTTTTTCTTGGTAAGGGGAGTTTTACTAACACTAGGTATGTGTTGGTTTGATATTTCCATATTTAAATGTTTTTTCATGCATCATGTGATAAATAATAATGGTTATGTTTATGTTAATACCTAGAAGAGGAAATACTTTAGAATTTCATTATTCATATAAGATGGATAGGGGTGGTATCATAAGGAAAATCTTGGGTGTGTATTGGAAAGGATTAGATTTTAATGTGGTGTGTCTATCCCAAATGGATGTGGGTGATTTTTATTATTGGGAAAGTATATATGTGGTTTTCTAGTGTGATATACATGATGTTGACCATTTCTATTGGTGAAGAAGGAAATTCAACAATTAGTAATCATAGGTTTTTGGTGATTACAACAAACCATGGGTAAGGGGATGTTAGGGTCACGTTCACATATTATAGGACCCATGAATTGGTTTTCAACAATTTTAATTTGTACAATCCACAATATATTTAGTGTCTTAGTGGTGATGGGTTGACCAATATTACGTAGGAGGGATACACAATACATAGCCATTGGATTTTAGCAGTGATTTAGAACACCTTTTGTGAGTCGGATTCTCAATGTATATATTGGATATGTTATGGTTGATGAAACAATAGTTGGTAAAGGTAGAATTTATCATTGAACTTACAAAATCATATCTTGACATTTTATTGGCTAATCATAGCCAAATTGGGATAGAAACACTCCTTATGTTTGGAATGTTATGTTTTGTTGTATTGGATGGGATTGAAGCCCATGGGAACTTCCAATATGATTGATTATGGATAAAGCCTTCCACTACAACACTAACTCATGTTGTAATATGCACACTCATAGTTGGTCAAGAACAATTGTAGCTATTTTATTGGTCTGATTTGGTTATTTTTTTCTAAAATTTTCATACAATCATATAAATTTGAATATTATCTATGGACAATTTTTTTTTGGCTTACTATGTTAATTCTCAGACCCATCATTTCCTCTTTAGGATGAATTAATAACTTATTATTCATAGAACAAGTCATGGTAAGGGATCCCCATCATAATATTATTATTGTATAATTTGTATATGGTATATGGAAGAAACATTTTTGTTCTTAAAATGGGATATGTGGTTCCTCAATGTTGTATTGGAGGTTGGTTTTTGTAACTTTATGATATGTATATATATGATCAGCATATGGGTTTTCTGTTTTGTTTTTCCAACTAACATGGAATTATAGAGGAACATATTAATTATCGTATATATACTCCAGCGTGTTTTTGTACATTATTTTATGTCACTTATTCAGATATTGTGTTACTCTTATTATTTAACTTAAAAGTGTGTTATCTCCCAAAAATTACCCCTTTGACCCCCAATAACAATGAGAAGCATCTATCATACTAAGAGTCATTCCATAGTTCTAGTGGAAATCCAAATTGGTTATTTAACAGTGTTTCAATATGGAAATTACCAAGTGATATTATATAAGATTGAGAATAAATAATTTGGAGTGAGTCTTGTTTTTTATTTATGTTGTATTATATTGAGATATAGGAATGTTTTCTAACTTTTTATAGATATAGTGATGTTTTACTAGCCAGTGCCAGTATAGACTAATATCGATGTCTCCAAAGAAACATGGAATGTTGTTTTATCATTAGAGTTTTATTTAGGATTTTTTATTTTGAATAATTTTAAATGTTGTGTATTTATTTTTATTTTGGACTCCTTTCATAGAGTGTTTATAGGCGGTACTCATGCATGATTTTAGGTATGAAGTAATGAGATGACATTTATGTTTCTATAAGTGGATTCCATTATGGTTTTGGAATTGAAAGTGTTTTTGAATTTAAAGTTCCTAAAAAAACCTATGAGGTATTTTCTAATATAGATTATGGGTGGAGTTCGACTCATTCATACTATGTTTTTTATTATGAGTGAGGTCAATATATATAGATCTTGAGTGTGTATAATGTGTATGGTACCTAATATTGACATGAATATGTGGAGTCAAGATGCCGAAGGGTATGGTACAAGCATGTGTTAGGGAAGTGCATGGTTTAATGGGTAAAAATTCATGTCACAGATTTCTCAATTTGTGATATATAGGTAATAATATTTAAAATGATTATTGTATTTGTGTCTCAGTGATATTATACCAAGATAGAAATTAGTGGTGCATCGGGAGGGAGGGGGTGAATGATACCAAGGTGTAAATCAAATGATTCCCCTAAGGGAGAAGGTGATCATGAACTAAAGACTATGGTTTTAAGATGAGAGAGGTATCTATAATATGGAAAGGGGTTAGAGAAGTGTCTTATTGATCTGTATAGGGATATCATGGTATGAGTGAAAAAAATTACTGATTAGAGATCATAGAGACTTATTTCTTCCCTGGAGTGCCTACCACCTGAGTCTATGAAAAAAAATCCTCCTTCTTTGGAGGGAGATGGAGGAACCCACATAAAAAAGTACTAAGAAGTGCCAATATATATTATCTTTAATCATATCAATATCCCTATTGTTTATATGGTGAATATTAATAAATAAATTCATATGTGAACATTAAAATTATAGTGGGGTCCACAAGTATAGGGTGTAGGCATTGGGTGAATAAATGAAAGGACATTGAGGTGATGTTTTATATGAAATTATTCCTAGTGAAATTGAGGATATATATAGCACAAAATTTTATAAATATAGTTTATATAGATATTTTTCATGGACTACGGTGTGGGGTTCATATTTTTTCTAGGATTTTCACTTATATTTTTGGGAGATGAGGGTATGAATGTGTAATGATGTGATGATTATATAATTAATTTTATTATGGTGTAAGTAAAATTCATTATGATTACCTAATATTAAGTGGAAATGAACCAGGTGTTGATGGGAGACAAGAACCTAACAGATGAGAGTATACTAAGCTAGATAGTTGTTTTAGCCGAGAGAAGTGTTGGATGTTCTGATAAATAAAATAAAACATATAGGGAGAAAATAAAAATTAGACAGGAAGTGGATAAATTATTCCACCACAGAGCGAATCACAAGTGAGGTTTTTTCTATGCAGATAGACATGATATATTTGATCACAATTCGGTCAGTTGGAGAAAGATTATTGAGTATGAATCCATATTGGACATCTAGAGAAGTTTTATCACATTTTACATGGTCAATATGAGCATGAATCTAGTAAGACTCAATAATCAGATGTAGGACTAGAAGTTGTACTAGGAGTTAGTAGATGAGATTTTTTTACATGTATAGGTCGACGTAGTGGATTCAATACCCAGTAGTGGGGATAGTGGTCAACATTGGTTTTGACTACACAAGGATGATTGGAATTAAGAAACAAGGCTTAAAAATCTAAAATTTATAAATTCAATGTATTCATAACATTACAGATTTCTCTGAATCGTTATATTTGATACATGAGTGTTTAAAATATGCTTTTGAATAATAGTAACAAGTGTATGATTTTTTTATGAGATAAATGTATAAACTAGGTTTAGGATGAGGTTTTGGATTTGAATAATATGCATGATAAAAGTGGGATTTTTTGCATCAATTAGAAATGGAAATCAAAAATTATGTAGTATGATGTTGGACATCAGTGTGATATGGAATGCCGATTTACGATGGTTGGGATGTTAGTTTTTAGGAATATCTATCAGTATGATATTTTCCTCTAATTGGGAGGTTTTTTATGCTTGTGACTGGGTTGGATATACCAGTGGTCAGGTGTTCCTAGGAAAATAATCAACCTATTTTAGTGAATTAGAAAAGATATATTTGATAATATAGATTTTTGGGGGCCGTCTTAGTGCTATGGGAATGTAGAGGGGGGGGGGGAGATCGAGATTTGGTAAAAAAAATTCAATATGGACCAAGATTAGTTGATGGAAATATTTTATACACAAGAGAGGATTTAATTTTATGGACCAATATTATACTATAGTAGGAAAATTACATTTCCCAAAAACATTTAGACAATACACATTCTCTTATCTCATTAATATAACACAACAAAAATAGTTTTTATTCAAAATAATATTAAGATATGATTTTTTATAATTTATACAGAAAATTTAACAAAATTAGAATTACTTAGGGATTCAAGATTTATAATTATCTTCTAATAAATTTTCAAAAATTTTCTCAAATAAATGATTTTTAGTGAATAATAAAAAATAGTGTTTTGTGAATATTGAATCTTTTATAACACCAAAATGATATAATCAGGACTTAATATTTCATGAAACCATTTTATCAACCAAATATGTATTTAAGAATTAAAATAAAAATTTTTAATAAAATATATAGATTTTAGGAACCTATGATATATATTTTGGAACCATAATATATTTTATTCTAATAAGGACAATTTTTTGTTATTTCATATTATTATGTAATCATTAAATTCCAATAAATTTATTAATGGTTTCAAAGATAGTTACCCTTCTTTTTTGATAATAAACCAATAAGATCCTTGTCAATTATTAATATTTATAATCATAATCCAAAATTAATTTCTATTCATAAAAATACAATTCCATTAAAAAATTTATTATGTTTTAAACATATATTATTTTATAATAATAAAGTTCTCTTTATGAATTTAATTCAATTAAATTTATTCCATGTTTGGAATTATCATGTAAAAATTAGTTACAATTTTATGTTAATATGTGATCATAAAATTAATAATCCCAGGTAAATTTTTTTCCCAACAATATAGGCTAAATTATGGTAAAAGTGATAAATTATGTGATATAGTCATAAAATATCAAAACCATTTACCTTATAAAAGTTTTATTAGTAATTTCCCAACCTCACCTAATCATATATTGAATTTTTAAAAAATTTGGATCTATATTCTTTAAATGTGGAATTATTTTTACATTAATAAAAAGGTATTTTAAAAACTTTCACACCTATCACATTAAAAAGAACCATCCACCACCCTTTCCAAAAAACACCTCAAATTATAATTCATCCCTCTACATAGACCTATTTCCTCCACTAATAATCCTCCTATGTATTATTCTCTTTCCATTTTAATATATTTCTATAATTAATTAAAAACTAAGAAGTCTTATAATAGGAGTAGTGATTTACCCTTTGTAACTAATAACTTCATATATTTATTTTTAAAATATTATAAATATCAATGATTGTTTGTTTTTATTTATCCTACTAATAATATCTATATATTATCATTTTTCTTGAATAATTATGTTTTTATATAACCAATTTATAATCATTATCATCCATTGATTATAGGATGTTCTTGTTTGGGTTGGTTTTACCACATACATGAATGTTGCTATTAATTTTTATCATGGATAATTATAGAAAATTGATTAATGAAAAGATGTGATATTAATTTGTATATAATGTTTCTCTAGTTTTTAATGGTAATAGTAAGGTTAAACTAATTCCTAATATATCCCCTTTTATTAATTAAAATTTACCAAAATAAGCGCATTATGGATTCCATCTTGAAGAATCATACATGAAATTTCAATGTAATGTACCTATAAGACCATAATACATTATAAAACTTATATTCTAGTATATTGAAACTTTTTTGAATTATGTTTCTTTTAGTCAATGACCACTAACTATAAAAATTATACCATAGACATTTTGGAGATTGTGAACTAAATGAACTCAATAAGACTAATGTGAATAAAAACTAGTTTAGTAATTGAATGAAATGTTACAATAATTTTTTTAATGGAATAATAATAATTAAATTTATACTATAAAGGTTATTAATAAATTCATAATAAATATAATCTAATCATTCAAGGTGTTAGAGGAGGTATGAGATCACTTATGACTCTAGGTACGAGGATTATTAACTCAATTAAATTTAATTAAGTAGTGGTTATTTATATTTAACTAATGCTATTCATTAATATTATATGAATTTATAGTTCATAATTTTCTATTCTTAAGGTTTTTTTATTATCATCGACTTTCACGGTATGTCTGTCTTTAAAACTATGATGTATCTTATCTTGTTTTTCTCTATTAGAGGAGAAATTTATAGGAAAAGGGGTCTTGAAATCATGTTATAGAGGTTTGAGACGTAGTGGTTTACAAAGTCGATAAATCAAGTCCACTGGATATCTAGTGGTGCTTTGGTGGGTTGGAATTTATATAGATCCCACCAGCTAACTGGGGGTCGAAGAAAAATTACTAACATTCTTCCATGTTCACTGGCTAGCTGGTGGCTAGGATCTTGTTAGTCGGTGGTGGAAATGTTTAGGTTTCATTAATATGGTTTTTATCGTTTTACACAAAAAATAATGATTTATCTAATCGTCTCATAGATATGACTCTAATTCATCTAGACACTCTTGGAAAACTCACCCTAGTTATTTACGTGTTCCCTTTTTCTCCTCAAGCGATCATGATGTCTAGATCGATCTGGGGCATCATTTGATGATTGATCCATCTATTCAAAGAATAATTCTCCATTATCGCTTGTAATTTATCATTTTATATGAAATATATTTACTAGATCTACGGATCCCAAAATATATTTAATGGATAATTTGTGCATGAAGGATATATTGGTTAGAGATCATTAGTTTTGGTGGCCTCTCATCGATTAATCTTATATATTCCCTTGATGGTGAATATATTATGGTAATTGTATATGGATTTCAACTCTTGGAAGGTATTATTATTAGAATTATAAAATCTAAAAACATTATTATAATGAGTTTGGTCTTGTTTTGATGAATTTTGGTGTATTGGGGTGTTTCAAATGTCATTCCATAATGAAACATGGAATTAAACTTCAATTAATTTATTGTAATAAATCATTACTATCATCAAAATTTTTAGGGTTTTATTTGGAGTTTATTTCATGTGTGTATGTGACTATTATAGATAAAGGGTTTCAATAGGAACATTCATATGTTTAGGATTTCCATGAGACCATTCTTTATTATGACATTTTATTCCATGATATGTTGTTTATCACTTATTTAGTACTTAATAGCCTATCTAATTTGTTATTTTCAATTTCGTTTTTATATTATTCATTATCCAAAAAAATTCATAGCTGGTGGAATCTATATTTTATGTTCATTTTAACAAGTTTCCCTGATAGAATTAGTCGACTCCTTATAAGGGGAGCATGGATGACCTAACTAATCGGTTGTGGTTCTATATAGGATGTTAGAATATAATAATGTAATAACATAAAACATGGGAAAAAATAACCCATTATAAGTATTACCATATATACTGGTATGAACTACTAATGGGGATCATCCTTCTGTATGAGAGATATTCCATTGTTCGGGTGAGCCAAGTGTGTATACCATTTTTTGAGCACATAATAACCACAATTCGTGATTATGACTTGTTCATTAATGATAGAAAGAGTTACATGTCATGATATATGTCATTTTAATGACTATATGTGACATACCTATGGAAAAGTTTTGAAGTAGGTACATTTGGTGTTCATGGTGGTTTGGTTAAAGGACATTCGACCAGTACAAGAGTAGTTGTAGAATTTTGTGCACATTTATTTCTCTATCATCACTTAAACGTTCAATATACTTGTTAAATTATGTGAACGATTAATTGTTGGTGTCATACTAGTATATCATCACACCCTACATATTAATCTTGAACTATGTAAGGAATTCATGATCTAGGTCCAACAATGGGAATGGGGAAAGAAAAAGGTTGTTGATGATCCTTGATATGTGAGATAGTTATGGTTCTGGGATAGACCAATGATTTTTTTGTAGTTTATTTTATTTATTTACATTATTGATTACAATTATAATGTTGACTATCCACATTTGGGGTTCAATTATTACACTTGTATAACATGACATGGAATATATTATTGCATTTCCTTGTATTACCTTATGTGGAGTTGTGTGATTGGATTATATTTATTTCATTATTTCTAGGGATGATTATTATTACTAAAGGGATAGTATCCCCATGATAATTTATACCCTAGAAACTTATTTGAATCCTCCGGCATACAAGTATGTTCACATGAGGTTATATGGAACTCCAACTTAGACATAGTGATTCAGGTTGGGGTATTGCAATGATTATCAGTCATCTGCTCTTTTATTTTTATGTTCTCTATCACTCTATACCTATCGCTTGAATTTATTTTTTCTTTAATTTATATATTATTTATAATCATTGGTAATTTATAATGATTTCATGAATCTATCAATAATATATTATAGTAATAACAAAATCACATACCCAACACAGTGGATTCTTAAAGGGTGTTTAACAAGGCTTTTATATCATTTATTAACTTGAGAAGATATTTTCATTTTCTATATATTCAATTTGGATGATTATTCGTAATTATTGAATTTTGATTATAAATTGTATTCTTATTCATCCCTTCTATATTATGGATTACATAAATAGATTAATTAATATTTGGGGGCCCTAATTACACAACCCCATAATGAATCAATAGGTCTCATGAGACATACTGGTTTGGGTATTTGGAGTATGTCTGTCCATATATTTATAAATTCTTAATCAAGGTTTGTTTAATAATGTGATGATTATTTAGTGATGGGTGGGGCCTGAAATTATACCTCCCATTGATGCATTTCTAGGTCTCATGAAAAAAACTAATTTTTTATTTTTATTATAATACATACATATTGATATATGATTTTATAGAATGAAACCTTGATTGTAATACTAATATGTCAGGAATTATGCATTCCATCACTTTGAAATTAGTTTATAAATTTTGAGTGATAATTTATATTATTATCCCTTAATGTTTTAAAATGATAATGTTATTAGGTATATGGAATATTTGGTTATTATTTATTCCTTCAATATTAATCTTTCTTTGATTATCTTTGATATATTCATTTTTATTTTTCCCATTTCTGAGCATTTGATTTCCCCCATGTATTTTTTTATTCATAGGAACCCCATAATACATTTTTTAATAATTTCATGGATTTTTTTAATGAAATAATAATGTTTTAATTATATTTTCAAATTTTTTTCAAAATTATTGTGTGATCCTAGTATGCATATAGTTTTCTACGACTACTAACTATTAGATCTTATATAATGCGATCTATTTAATTATATACCAATGTATTATTATAAACATTGTATTTGGGAAAGTATATATGGGGTTGTTACATTTGGAATTATATTAAGTTAATAAGAAATGTTTAGATCTAGATTCAGAACAACATAGTAAAAAAGAAAATTTATTATGATAAATTAATAAGATAGTAAAAAAATTAATCTAGAATATTTTACCTATGTTGGAATTTTATACTATGATTCAGTATTCATAATTTTTTAATATATTTATGTTTGTTACAATACTCACTAATTCAACCGATCATAATAGATTAAAACAATTGAAAAAATAATACTGTAAGTAAGTATTTCCATCATTATCAAGTCAATGATGTTAGAGTTGGAGTTTACCAAACAATAACAATAGTTGGGTAGTTCACATACCTTATGACTAATATCATTGAATGTATAAAGCAACATATTTCTCAATAATATTTATTGATGATGTTATATGGATTCATGAATCAATAGTCACTATAATTAAATGGAATAACATATAAATTGGTATCTTAAAAATAGAATGTGACTTTTAGAAAATCATTCATTCCTTGGGATTTAGTGAAAGGGTGATGTTTATTACAATTTTATATTATCTAAAGGCATATTTTTATCACTAGTGATCATTGATTCAAAATAAATTTTATAGAAAACTTTTATAAAGTGTAAAATAGAATTATTTTAATGTTATATTCTTTAAAACATAATTTATATATGGGGAACGATCTAATTTGGAATGAAAATTCCATAATCTATGAAAAAAGGAAGAGGAAAATAGTTCAAATACATGGAAACATTTACAAGGTTATTAAGAAACTTTTCCATTAAAGTACATAATTAAAAAATAATTATTTATATCTTCTTTAGTGACATAAATATAGACCTTTTAAGGGAATATTTCTCTCAAAAATTTTATTCAAATGATGATATGCTATAAAATTCCATCCAGATAGAGAAATAATTCTTCAGGTGTATTATTTTTAAAGAAAATTAATAGAAAAGGAGGATAGAATGGGGCCATGTAATGATAAATGAGGAAATAAAGATTAATAAAAGGGTAAAACATCCAACATGAAGTAATTGAGGAAATATACACTCTATGACTTTCTTTAAAGTGATGATAGTTGGATTAATGTGTATTGATAAATCCTATAAAGCTCATGAATGAAAAGTATGAAAAGATAAATCATTTATTTCAAATTCTTCCACTTTTTGCAGATAGAGAAATTTGTGAACCAATACCCCATACATCATGGTGATTTACATTAAGAGAGGCTAAGGGATAAATTCCAAGCTTATGAGATTAAAATAGAAAATGATGATGTTCTGAATGATGTGATTGTGGATACATTGATTATAAACATAAATTTAGTTATTGTTTTATTTTATTTTTGATCTATGAACTCTTTTAAATATTTCATGTTTTATAAGAACATTTAATCATCCCCAAAACACTGAGAAAATTTTTCTACATCAAGGCACCTAGGATAAATCATACGGTAATGATTATATAACAATAACCCTTAGTAAATATGTAGATATATTCCTGAGTTTCATATTATTTTGTTATACTTATCGTAACCATTCAAATAATTATTGGTATGTATAGGATTTAAATATATAATAAATCAATATATTATTAAGGGAAGGAGAATAAAATTAATAACAGAGGTGTATAATCTCATATCATTAGAGTATAGACTTCATTAACTAAGCCTTGTTTGTATCCTCCTATAGAATATCACCATAATGACAATCATAGAGAAGTGGAAAAAATATATATGTTGATTTAAGGGTATATTTAGTATAGAAAATTTAACTATTGTTAAAGAATAAAGTGACATGTATTTGGAACAATTAATCAAACATCCACCTAATTATGATGTTGAATGTTTCATTGAACTCATCCCTGATTAAAAAATATATCTAAGATTCAGGAAAACATGTATCTAATGAAATTAGTGGATATGAAGAATAAATTTGGGTTGTGGGACAAATTTTTCATTCACCCTAGTATTTCTCCTTTAAGATCCCTAATTTTATATGTTAATAATATGTATGGGTCAATGACAATGTGAATCATAAAGGAATTCAATTACATTGTTATAATGATTCAATATTCCTTGTTAGACAATCATGAATTATTTAATCATCTTCATTGATAACAATACCTTTCAATGATCTATCTTTATTATGGTTATCTACAATTAATAGTGAAGAAGGATTATATACCAAAAATAGAATTTTTTTTACGAGTTATGGGCATTTTGAGTTTATTGTATGGCCCATTGGATTAACTAATTCCCGTTATGTGATTATGGATCTGATGAATAGAGTATCCAATGACCAACATGATAACTTAGTTATGTTATTTGTTGATGAGAAATTATTATATTCAAAATTCTACGAAGTTATAAGAATAATTAATTTATTATTCTTGAGACATCAAATGAAAATAAGTAATTCAGAAAATTTGGTATGTATGAATTTTAGCTCTGGGAGGATTATTCTTTTTATATTGTCTCCAATGATGGAATATATACAGATCATTCTTCAAAATATTTTTTCAAAAATGACCAAAAAATGAATATAATGAAGAAATTTAATTTTCATATATTATAATGATACAATTGGTGATTGGTGAAAAAAATCCTTTGGAAATTTTTTTATCAAAGTATATATTTAATGGGGTAATATTAACAGGTGAAAAAGAATGTCCGAAAATTGTTCAAAAATTATGAAGGATGTTGTTCAATGCACATGTATTAACTTTTCCATCAATAAAGGTAGGTTTTGAGATTTATATTGATCCATAAAAAAAGTATTGGGGTGTTACCTTTTGAAAAAAATAGAGTGGTTACTTTTTTAGTAAGGTAATTAATGATAAATGAGAAACACTATCAAACTCACAATCTTGAGATAGAAACAGTAATCTTTGACATAAATATATGGATTCACTATATGTATAGTTAAATTTTGGAAAAATATAACTATTAATATATTGTGAAGTACATATTTTATCCAAAATAACTGAATATGAAATAGAGGATATGGTTGGAAAAACTAAAGGAAAATGAGTTCTTAATATACTACCACTATAGAGAAGAAAATAGAGTGGTTGATGCATTGATTAAGAATTATCAATTTGTTAAATCATTGATGAGGATATATTAAGAACCCTAGATATAGATTTTATAAGGTTTGATATTATAATTAATTGGAAATGTCAAACATTATTACTTTTATAGGTGGATTTTATGAAATCTTTACATGGGATGAAAAAGAAATCCAGATACACAGTCAAGAGTTTAGAAAAAAAAGTTAAAAAAATGGGATATGAGAATAAATTATCCATTATGATGGTGTGAAAATTTTCTTAATAGATTATGTGGTACATATATAATTGTTCTGAAGAAGGAATTACTATGTGAATCTCATAACTCAAATTTCCCTATATACCCTGGTAGCACCAAAATGCATAGGGATTTAAGTGAACATTTTTTATAGGAAAATATGAGGCAGGAAATTGATGATTATGTGAAAATATTTTTCGTTTTACATTGAGTAAAATATTAGATAAATACTCTTAAGGGGTCATGTAACCTCTAACTATAAAAATTTAGAAGTGAGACAATGTCACAATAGTCATTCTTAATGGAATTATGAAGACTTATAAATAGAAATATTTATATGGGTCGTTATGGATCACCTTACCCAGTTTGCACATTTTCCCACTATATGGTCACTCAATTCCCATAGAATAATAAAAAACTATTTGTTAGTGAGGTTGCGAGACTTCAAGATGTACGTAAAATAATTTTATCAGATTCTGACTCTTGGATCACATCAAAAATCATGGGGATTCTTCATAAAGATATCAACACTAAGATACCATTGAGCACTGCCTATCGTAATAAAATTGATGGTTAATATGGAAGCGATGTTCGATCTTTGGAGGATGTGGTGACATCATGATCACCTGGTTTTCAAGGAATATTGGAATAGTATCTACCATTTGTGGATTTTTTATTAAATAATATATTCCATTTAAGTATTTATATGGCAATGTATAAAGAAAGTTAAAAGAATAAATGTTCTACTACAACTTATTAGGATAAATCATGAAGAAGGAAGATAATAGTCCAGGGGATTATTGAGGAAACTTCTGTAAATGTGTGATTTATTCAATATCAAATCAACATTGGTCAATATATAATGAAGATATATGTAGGTAATTAGAGTGAGGAAACATAATTTCAATGTGTGGTATTATGTATTATTAATTTTATCTCTATGGAAGAGAGTAATATGGTTTGGAAAAATGGGGAATTAATGTCCTACATTCATCAATTATTTTCAAATTTATGATTGAAATAGATTTTTGGGATTCCATTTGTATATTCCACCCATACTCAATAATGTTTATGAAGTTCTCTAGGTTTCATTGTTAATGAAGTATAAGTTACATCCAATGCATGTACCCACAAGTGAAGAGGTAAATTAGGATACTAAATTAACTTATAATAATGATTATAGATAAATTTTTGATATTAGAGAGTATGTGTTATAGAGTAAGAGAACTCATCTAGTCAAATTACATTAGACAAATCACAATTTAGAGGAGAAAATATGGGACCCTAAAGTTAAAATGATGAATAATTTATTGACTTCTTTTATGAGAAGATGAATATCAAATATTAAGGATGAGATTGTTTTAGGGGTTGAGAATTTAAGACATAACATTCTGCAATAAAAGTTAAGAACAGTATCCCAAAAACTATTATAAAATACACATTCTATTATATCATTATTATAGTAAAATGGAATGTTTGGTTGTATATAATTATATTAATAGAATAATTTAAAAAAATTAGATATAAAAAATGATCAAATTTTCATCATTTTTTATTCATCATGTCAAAATTAACATAGTATTTGTTTAGATTTTTTTTATAAAAGGATCATTTTTTATTATGTGTGAAAAATAAAATTGTCTGTAAATATCATAACATGTATCATATAACCATTATTTAAGTATTACATAAATATTTATAAAAACGTTTAATAACCAAAATAAATATTAATAAAGTATAATAATGGATTTAAAAATAATATATTTAATTTAGAAACCTATGATTTCCATTTTGGAACCAAAGTTAAAATTTGTTCTTATAAAAAACAGTTTTTTTCATTATTAATTGATTATGTATTCATAAATTCCATTCAATTTTGGCTAGGCTTCAAATTCACATAACTTATCATTATTAATATGAATCCAATAATAATCATGGCAATCATTTTTAAACATAGTATTTGGCCTAAATTATTTTATATTCATAAAAAATATATTTTTATAAATAATTATTCTTATTGATTGTGCATTTATTAGTATGGAATTAATTTTCAGAATCTTTATAAATTGAATTCAATAAAATGAGTTTAATATTTTTAATCATTCTATTTAAATTATTTAAGAAGTTCCATTTAATTTATGGTCATAAAAAAAATTTCATGAGTAAAATTTGGTCATTATAGTAAAGGCTACAATTTGGTAAATGTTTTAAATTAAGTGATAGTATTAAAAATTATTAAAATTATTATAATTGAATGATTGTATAAGGAATTTCTTAAACTCCACCATCTTATCATTATTTCTTATCAAATTTTTTTCATGTTTCCTTGAATATGACACTCTATTATATTTATAAAAATGTATTTACAAAACTTCTTCCCCTCTATGTTATAAATGTATCCCTTAACCTTATTTTCCAATTCACATCGAAAATTTGAATTCATCCCTTTAATGTCCCAAACCCTAGTGGATTTGTACCTACACCAATAGACCTATACTAAAATTTTGGAAAAACATTTGGTATAGGTCCGTAAACGGTGGCCTATACCAGCCATTTTTTAAATATTATTGTATAGGTTCACACTTATACTATTTCATCTGATCCCATTTACATATGTGCAATTAGTCCCCCCTTGAGTCCATGTTTACATCTTCCACTATTCACTTCAGGAGGCCATATTTTTATCGTCCACTATTCACTTTATCCCCCTTCTGTTTTACTTTGACTCATCGTTTTCACAATTTTTTTTAGGTTAAATGATCATAGTATGTTGTTTCATTTCAATTTTATCTTAATTTATTATTTTATTTCTATATTTTAATTTCAAATATTTAATTAATGGATTAACATAATAATATATAATTAATTTTTATACAATATTTTTAAAAGAAATTTTAAAGGCATTGAAACCAAATTTGATTGGGATGTTTAATTAAATATACTTTATTTTTTGATTAATGGAGATGGTTCAGAGACTATTAGTTGAACATCAAATTCCACATTAATTTTAAAGGAATACATTGAGACCATATATTC
The DNA here is from genome assembly GCA_963277665.1 of Viscum album. Lineage (NCBI taxonomy): Eukaryota > Viridiplantae > Streptophyta > Magnoliopsida > Santalales > Viscaceae > Viscum > Viscum album. The sequence goes on from OY728159.1 coordinate 35,795,327, forward strand.
TTATTCAAAATCATATTTTTTTCAACTATTGTAAGACATCTATATTTATAATGTTTTACTTCCCTTTGGTTGATTTCCATGTAATTTCATGTTTTATTAATCCAATATGAAGGGAAAAGGGATTACAATAATATAATTTTTTTTAAATTATGTTTTAATTTTTCCAATAATTTCACTTGAGTGAGATGAATAGATATTATTCTATTGTGCTTTTAATATCAATTAATTCAATTATTATCGATGTTGATAAATCCTAAAATAAATTCATGCTGGATTTTTTTATGGGTGATAATGAATTTATATTTTCCCAGTTTAATATTTTACAGAGAAACTCACCTATTAAGGATTTTGATTTTATTGAGGAAAATAATTATGAAATACTCATGAGATACGAGATATCTTTGTGATCCCTCTCCAAGCGGTTCTAAAAAAGGTCTTTAAAATATTAATTATTAAGGAAAAAATGTATTGATATATTTCATAAAGAATATTGGATGTCTGATATGTGTTTATTATCAATGTTTTAGTGGTAAAATGTGAATATATTTTATTCTATTTTCATCAATAGATAATATTAATTGAAATTTAAAACAATAATAATTATTATATATTTTATAGATTTTTGTTTCACATAAATATCAACATATGTGTAAAAACATTTTTCCTTTATATATATCATATAGTGTGATATATTAAGAAGATGAATTTTATCAATAGAATCTAAAATTATAGTTTGTTATAATAAATAGAAACATGAATCTCAGGCTAATTATTTTTATAATTTTTAAATTTTTATCTGATATGATAAATGATTAATTTTTGAGTTATGAATTAATTTTAAATGATTTTAATATTTATTTGACTCATTAGTTAGTACTAATGAATGATTTAATGTTATAATTTTTCACTATCAAATCCGGAATGTTGTATAATCACTTTTTCATTTTGGGTATATATACATATATTATTTAGGTAAATATAGTGCGGTCATGATTCAAGTAATTAAAGATAGGCAAACGGGTAACACCTTGATTTAACATATATAGATCTTTTTCATAAATCTATATGTTGATTTCATGGAACAATTTGGTGTTTGAGAGAAATTTAGGATTTGATCCAATATTTTCTCATTAGTTGGATTACATGATAAGGAAAAATACTTTATTTTGATAAATCATGTTCATCAATCATATTCTACAACAAAATATGACTTTAATGGTACTATAAATCGCCTTTATCAGTGCTCGAAAAGCACTGACTACACGAGCAAAGAGAAAATACATAGTCTTCTATCAGCATGGAAAAATTACTCATTAGGTGGTATCTTATCAATTCTAAAAATAGCTGATAATGGGTCATTTACATGAAATTTTAAAAGAACTCATAAAGGAACTATTTATCAGCACTTTAGTTTAGCACCACTAAATGAATAATTTATCAGTGCTTTCACAAAGCATTGATAATTGGGATTTTATCAATACATATATGAAAAATCATAAAGTGAACCATTATCTTTTCTTATAAAAGTATTGATCACAGACCATTTATCAGTGCTCATACATACACGAATAAATTAGTTCTTTACCAGTGCTGATAAATGTTTCATTTATCGGTGTTGATAAAGGGCTATACTACAGTGTGTTATAAGAGCACAATATTGCACCACTGCAATGACTTGTCATATCACAACAACAAAAAAATCAAAAAATTAACAATACATGATTCATATGAAAGTAAATTAAGCACAGAAACACATGAAAAATACTATATTATAGACATGTCAATCATTGGTTTATACAATTACATAAATATAAAATAATAGGTACATTAAAAACATTATTGTTCCTCTAACTTTTAATCCTGACATGTCTCAAGATATTATCAAAAAAAATCTCATTTTTGAAAAAAATAATGAACCTATATAAGAAAAAAATATGTTAGTAATAATATAATGAAATAAATAAAGATAAATTGTTAATTTAACTATGATTGATGTCAATTTAAAAAAATGACTTTGAGTGATACCTATTACATCATGAATCAGATTGAGGTACAACTAATTATAACATATCTAAAATGACATGTGGATTGTTTTCCAAAATTATCAAATCATTATGAATGTGTTTGATAGGTTTTGAGTACATCATTTTTCTTTTTTACTAAAATGTCATCTCAAATTGGAATCATGAACTTTTAACTAATTTTAATAACATTGTGTATTGGTTAGATCTAAATTGGATTCATACACACTAAAAAGAAGTTATGAATAGTTTTCCATAATTATCACGAAAATATATGTGTGTTTGATTGTTTTGAAGCGAGTCACATGTTTTGAACTAAAATATTGATTTTAAACTGACAACAAACACATTAGGTCATACTGGGAACATCATGTGTTGGATTGAGTTGCAGAAGATTCCTACACATCATAAATGACTTATAGATAGATCATGTTAATTATCAAAACAATATGAATGTGTTTATTTGGTTTTAATTTGGAAAATTTTTCCATTTTACTAAAATTGTTTACAATTTTAAATAAAAATATTCAATTCGAGTCATAACAGTCACACTATGTGTCGAATTGTGGTGAGGTTGATTCCTACATGTCATAAATGACTTATGGATCATTTTACTAATGTTTCAAAACAATATGAAAGGTTTTCTATATTTTGAGTATGTCACCCGTATTTTCTACTAAAAATCCATTTTAAACTTGAAATATACACTTTGACACATACCGATCACAATATGTATCCAATTGAGGTGTGAAATATTCCTACACAAAAAAATATTTATGGATCATTTTCATAATTTATTTGAGTAGTTTGAATGTTTTTTATCAGCTTTGAGTGTGTTAGTTGTCATTTTTAGTAAAATTGATGTCAATTTTAAAGAAAACATGCACATTGATTCATATTGGTCACACCATGTGTCCGATTGAGGTGTGGCTGATTCAAGAACATCCCAACTCACTTAAAATCATTTTCATAATGAATAAAATAAATATGAATGTGTTTTTTTAGTAGGTTTGTTTGTTTTTTTACTAAAATTAATTACAATTTTAAACAAAGATGCACTTCGAGTCATATTAGTCACATCATGCATCAGATTGAGGTGCAACAGATTCCCATACAATCAAAATAACATAAAGATTTTATTCATTAATGTATCAAAATAATATTAATGACTTTTCTCAGTCTTTAGTAGGTCACTTTTTTTACTAAAACTTCATTTATTACTTGAAAGAGGATATGAGACCAACACAGATCACAGTGTGTATTGGGTTGATGGGAGATCAGTTACTACACATAAAAAATACATATGAATTAATGACTAAAATTATCAAGAAATTATGAGTGGGTTTTCTTGGTTTTTAGTGTGTGAAACATTTTAACGTCAAATGTAAATTACAAACAGATAACATATACATTGATTCATTTATCTTTTGTTTCTAAAATTATATAAAATTTTAAATATAAACAAGTAATTTCAATTATACCGATCACATAATGTGTTGAATTGAGGTGCAGAAAACTCCTTCATGTCCAAATATCTTAAAAAAATACTAAATACCAATGTTACCATGATTTTTATCGACATTCTATATCAAACATCCATTACATCAAAATCATCATTGAACAAATGAATAGACATATAAAATCATGCAATTATTATGTGAGTAATACAAAAATGGATTAAATTAAAGAATATTATGAAAAAATACATAATTTTTATGGAAATTGATTTTATTTTTCAAATATCAATATTACATCTATAATTGAGAAGAGGTGGAATCATTTATCTTCATATAAATGAAGTATAGGTAACAATAAAATAGTGTTAAATTAACCATTATATGGATGAAAAGGTTTTGAGGGAGAATAATTATGTGGATTTTTGTATTGCATAAAATATTAAAATATGGATAGAGAACCCAATCTTGATGAAAATAATACACTTGTATAATAAATTTTTTTTTGCGAGTAATACTAAAAATAAATAAATTAAAAATAAATATTAAAAAATATATTAATTCTATATAATATTATTTTACTATGAAAATATCAAGATTTATTCAATTATTGAGAAAATACAATGTTTTTTCTCTTCCTACAAAGGCAGTGGAGGTATCTTGAATGAAGGTGATAAATTGACCACTAATTGGGTGAAAAGGATTGAAAGAGAAGAAGTATGTTGATTTTTTGGTGAATAAAGGCATAAAATATGGATAGATCACCCCAAATAGAACAAAAGAATCAACATATATAATAAAACAATTATTATATGATTAATACTAAAATAAATAAATTATTCAACAATATGAAACAATAAATTATTTATATGGACAATTGTTTTACAATGAAAACATCATGATTACCTCTATGATTGAGAATATATAGTTTAATTTCTCTTATGGTAATGGCATGACACATTGATAAAAAAATTTACAAAAAAAAATCTACGAGGAATAATGAAAGTTAAATCAAAATTTCATTATATAATAATTTGATAAAATAAATAAATTATATCATAAAATTACTTTTACATCTTTCCAAAGGGATTCTTTTATTATAGTTTGTTGTTCTGAGGGGTGGGTAACATCTTCATGTATAGAAAACAATATCCATATGAGTATTAAAACATTTAATTTATATTATATTAATACATTAGACAACATATAATATTATGAGGATAAAATAATATATTAATAATCATTTTTACCTTCTCATTGAACTCTCTTTCTTTTTTTAAATGTTTCGTGTATTTGGTTCTTCTATTGAGAATCAAAATCCCCTCCTTGTGGTCCCCTATAACATACAAGAATTTTTCTACATTGGAACCAACATGAACTAATAGCGGGGAACCAATTAAAGGTTCATCCTAAACTGAATATTGAATTTAAAGTAAGGGAAAACAATCTAGGCTCGTTTTCTCAATTTTGGAAATGTCATTCGATAATACTTATATTTTGAAAACATGCCCTCAGAGTCATATTAGTTAAATAATCCATAAAAATGATGTTTTAATGATTTATACATGTAAAAACATGAGTTCTATATATCTATAATGTATCAAAACAATATGAATGCGTTTTTTCGGTTGTGAGTAGGTCATTTTCCATTTTTATTATAATTGTTGTCATTTTTAAATAAAAAGATGCCCTTTGAGTCATACCGGTGAAATCGTGTGTCATATTAAGGTGTGAATAATTCCTACATTTCCCAAATAGATTATTTATTGTTTTCATAAAGTATCCAAATAATTTTAATGTTTCTAGTCAGTTTTGAGTACATTGATTGTCTTTTTTACTAAAATATCATTTTAAATTGAAAACATGCACTTTAACTCATACTGGTGACATCGTGTATCAATTTTAGGTGAAATTTATTCATACACATCAAAAATTTCTTGTTAATCATTTTCATAAATTATCATGAAATCCCAAGTGTGTTTTCTTGGTTTTTATTTGGTGAGTTTTTTAACTAAACAGTAGATTTTAAACTCATAATGGACAGATTGAGTCATACTAGGCACATCGTGCATTGGATTGAGTTTCATCTAAGTCCTACACATCACAAATGCATTATTTATCATATAAATATATTATAAAAATAATATGATTTGGTTTTCATGATATTGTGTAGGCTATTTTACATTTTTATTAAAATTGATGTCATTTTTAAATAAAAAGATTCACTAAGAGTCATACAAGTCACAACGTGTGTCAGATTGAGGTATGGATGATTCTTATATACCTAAAATAATTTATGGATCATTTTCATAAGTTATCAAATCTACTTGAATTTTTTTTCTTGGTTTTGAGTATGCCACATTTTTTTAAAATGTCATTTTAAACTAGAAACACGCAATATGGCATATACCAATCACATTGTGTACCGATTTGATGTGATATCTATTCCTACACTTCGTAGAGGACATATAATATGATGTAATAAATTATCAAGAAAATATGAGTATGTTTACTTCATTTTTTGTGGGTAATAAACTTTCAACTAAACTATTAATTTTAAACTGATAATAGACACATTGTGTCATAACCGTCACACCATGGATTAAATTGAGGATCAGATGATTCCTTTTCAAATAAAATGTCTTATGTATCATTTACCTTAGTTTGAATAAAGTAAATATCTCCATCAACCTCTTTTCCAATAATATAAATCCCTATCAATTATTTAGTAAAATAAAACCTTTTAAAAAACAAGTTTTATTGAAAAAACAATATAATAAATCCTCAACCAATTAGTTTATTAAAGATTTTTTCAGATAGTTGTTGATAAATTGAAGGATAAAAATAAAATTAATTCATCATTAACTATACCGACCTATAAAATAATATAAATTAATTTCATAAACATAAACTCGTTAGCTAAAATTGCACTATGGAAACCCGAGATCTCTAGGATGTGTAACGCTATATTTGTGTTTTCTGATTCTTCTGTCTCCACTTTATCTGTTTCATTCTTTCTCTTCACTATATCATTTCTCTAGTTTTTTGGAGATTTAGTAGGGAAGGATATTGTATAAATAGAGTATCCATGTTAATAAGTAGTTTCAATGGTGTAATTCTATCATATTGGACGCATTTCCCCTTTTAGAGTACATAATGACGTACAAGGGGAAATGCATTCAATTTAGTTCATTGTGTTATCTAAAATGGGTAATGGATAATATTTGTGAGAATTACACTATTGAAACTAGTTATTAAATTATCCCCTACATTTTCACCAACTCCTTCTAGATTAAATCTCCACACATCCAGATAAATGATAGAGTGAAAGGACATAAAGAAATAGAGACTGTTGAGATGAATGAATCAGAATACGTAACTTTAGTTTTGTGCATCCCGAGGGTCTTTGGATGGTATATTGTAATTTTAGCTGATTAGTGTATGTTACTGAAATTAATTTATTTTATTTGATGTGAAGTTAAATTGAATGATGAATTACTTTCATTTTTATCCTCAAAATTATACATAATGATCTGAATAAAGCTTTAATAAATTATTGGTTGATGAATCATTATATATATTTTTTCGATATAACATGATTTTTTAATAGGTTTTAGATTATTAAAAATGATTGGGTTTTATATGTTTTAAAAATGAGGTCGATGGATGTGTCTACTTCGTTCACACTTACCTCAATAGGAAAAAAACATAAATGGGCATCACACATTCAACCGTCAAAAACTATAAAATGGAGGTCACTCCTCTTTTTAAACATAGATAAAATAATTGAATCTTCCTATATATTTTATATTTCTGACATATATATATAAATATCACTCTGTGTGTGTTATACTATAACATTTATTTGAATATAATTATATATATATATATATATATATTCTGTATCGTATTTAAATTTATTTAAATATGCCAAATATTTTTCGATGAATACATATATATATATAACATTATTTTTTCTAATGAAAATAAAAAATATTATTAATAATAAATTTTCCTTTATATTAATTATAATTAATTATTATTTTGGGTGATTATGTATAAAATATAATTTTTTAAATTCTGTAAAGTATAATAAATTCAAAAAAATGTATATATAGTTACCTAATTTTATTATTTTGAATTTATCATTAGTTTAAAATATTTATTAGTTATTTAAGTATAAATTATATAAATATTAATTAAATATTTATTTTGACCTAAAATCTATATATAGACCTCGAATGATGAATACCATAAAAAATCTAATCTATAAGATTTGATAACTTTCATTCTTTTTTTTTGAACCGATGATGCAGTAACTAAAGGATTCTAGGGAGTAATCTTATATTAATTGAAACATCCTTAAAATTATAGGGAAGTCCAAAATGAAGTTGTAATAAATCAATAATACACATGAACATAATATACCATAAACAAAGGATAAAAATACACCAACCCTTGAAAGGACTATCCCATACTTATTTAATCATATATATATATATCATATAGTTTATAATACACATAACTGAAAAAATTGAACTTATAAAAATTATTTTTAATGAAAATAAATATAGTTCATTCCTAATTTTTAAATACAAAACTATAATTTGGAAGTAAATAATAATAATATCACCCATACTTTATAAGTTAGGAAAATTCATATAAATATAATAAATACATATATTTATATTTAAATATATATATATGTGTGTGTGTGTATATATTTACCTTTATACAATATTCATAAATAGGTAAAAATATGTGTAACTCTTATCATAGAATATCTTAATACAGTAAAATAAATACAAAACAAAACTAATTTTGAAAATAATGATCCATTGAAAAAATATTAATATGGTATAATCCATTGTAAAATTTATCCTAAAATAAAATAACAAAATTATGAGAAAATAATTTGTTAAGGAAAAACACATACATAAGAATCTTAAAGATTAATTTAACTAAATATATTCCCTTACATGGATTTTAAAAAATTATCTTCTCTAACTATTTCACACCATTCTCAAACTAATAATTGGGTTTCTAAATCAATTATCTCAAAACCTACTAAAGATGTTAATTCAATACCAAAAAAAGATTGTGTATAGATGTAGACATTGAAGCAAATAGATTCAATTTTTTATGACAAAAATAGGATATCAAAATAGTAGTCAAGAAAAAAACATATCATAAGAAAAATAAAAATAGATAACAACAACTTGAGAATAAATACCAAAATAAAATCAGAAACCTATAGTGGAAAATCGGAAACCCTCAAATCCAGATCTCGAAACGACAAATACATAATGAAAATTTTAAACTAAAAACAAAAAGATGAGCCTAACTCTATAGTTTGAAATATATTAGAGACCTGTAGATCTAGATCTTGATGATTTCTTGGAAAACCGTAATTATAACTAAACAACAGATATCGAACGATGTTCATGAAACTAGAGGTAGTAGTTTTGTGTGATTTGAGTGGGTTTGTGTGATTTGAGATTTGATTCTATGAGGTGGAGCACCATCAATTGGTGGATTCCATGGAATGCTTCAAATATCAGGACTAGTTCACAACATGTTAGGTGTTTTAATTAAATCGGGATGTCTTTATCAGTGCTTTTTATATGCTCTCATATAGTGTCCTTTTATAAGCAGTTATTATTTATGTGCTGATAAATGGAATATTCATCGTAGCTTTTTTTGTGTGTGATGATAACATTATGTAATTATCAATACTAATGTTTTAGCACTGGTAAAGCCACATATTTAACAGAACCAAATAAATCATTGATATTGATTTCTTTCATCTTCAGTTATTACTTTAGCACTAATAAAGAATTAATAATTTTTATTATTAATAAAAAATCTATAAATATATATATATACACTTAATAAATATATAAAAATATAAATAATTTATATATTCATTATTATAATATATTTATTATAATTTTATAATTTTTGAAATATATAATTATTTTTTTATTATTATACAAATAATTCTAAAAATGAATTTTTATATCATTATATATATATATTTAAATATATATATATATATATATTTAATATATATAGATAAATTTAAAAATTGTATATATATTCATTATTTATGTATATTTATTATAAATTTAATAATTATTTTAATATATATAATTATTTATTTATAACTATACATATACTTTTAAAAAATTATTTATATATATAATTATAAATATAAAATTTTATAAATACAGTATTTAAATTTTAAAATTATTTATTTATGAATATATTTATTTATAAATAATTTAACAAAAATTCTATAATTTTATTTAACATTGCTAATGAATATCTAATTTTAAGTGCATGCGTGTTAAATTGAGGAGAATTGAAAAAATTCTAAAAATAATAAACATTAATAATATTGAAAAAATGGATACATTTTTTGCATGTGAATTGTATATAAAAATACATTAATTATGTATATTTGAAATAAATATAAGACATATTTGATCTATGTTAAATTGAAAAATCAATTGACATGTCGAAATATATGTATTACCTAATGCAATTATACAGTATTTGTAATTAATATTAAATTTTAATTATAAAATAGTATTTGAAAAATATATTAATATTTGTGTAAATCTCATAAATATTTTCTCAAATATATATAATTTTTATATACATTATTATTTATATATATATTTATTTAATATATACTATTTATTGACCTTATCAATAATAATCTAATTAAAATAAATGTTTAATATTTTTCTCAATTTATATATTTTTAATATTAATTTGTTTAATTTTAAATTTTTATATCTACATATTTAATACAAAATATTTATTAGTATTTATAATTTATATATAGTTCAATCAATTTATTCATTTTTGTCAATAATTATTTAATTAATAAAAAATGAAAAAATTTATTAATCAACTCATTTTATTATTATTATTTTTTAAATTGTTTTATTATTTATTCAAACGATTTTCAGTAATAAAAAAGTGCTAATAAAGAACACCTTTATGATCTTAAAAAATATAGAAATTATAAATTGTAGTCTTTATCAGTGCAAAAGAAATCACTAATAAATTGCACCCTTTATCAGTGCTAAAAATAAAATGCTCATAAATGGGACCTTTATCAATACTAAAAATTCCCTGAAAAATATTAAAATTTATCAGTGATTTCTATAGTAGTGACAATGATTCCATTTATCAGCACTTTTATCTAGCACTGATAAATATAAGCATTGTTAAATGTTTGTTTTGTAGTCGTGATAGGGGAAGTAAATGTGATATATTAATGAGGGTGTTCCTATTAATCTTTAATTTTAGGTGGTTTGTTGACTTGGATAAGTTTTATAATATTATTATCAATGTCATGATGTCATTGAATAGTCAAATTATAATATATTTATATATATAATACGTGAGATCATTTGATCATAATATTCCTTCAAAATATGACACTATATGAATGGTCAGAAAATATTATTCAAAAAAAATAATTAGTAAAATATATGATTTATGATTGAATAAATAAAATTTTATAGTTGGTTATATCATATGTTTTAGGAAGTAAAAAGTTTTATTCTTTTATTCATAAAGTGTGACATATAGAAGTTATATAGTAAGACATATAGATTTTTATCCACAGTCATGAATTTGTTATTTATAGTATACAAGTTTTGTTATTAATAAAAATATAAATTTTTATTAATACATATAAAAGATGTATGTATCATACTTATATGATCTCCACATTGTTCTAAAAGGAGATGGATTGTTTTTAAGATTTTTCAATTTAAAAATTCATCATATTGAGGTTGTATACACTTTTCTGGTAATAATTGTGTTTGATGACATTGGTTAAGAAAATAACAAGTTAGATACCATATAATAAAATATATTTTTCAAAGAAAAACTTCTATATTTTGAAATATAATTCAGTGAAATTTAAATATTATACTATTCACGATTAAAATGAATAGATTGAAATGAAAAACATGGTATTTGATCAGTTTTTGATGGTTCATAATCATAATAAAGAATGTATTCCACTATAATAAGATAATGATATGAGTATATATGATGCAACTAATGAAAATGATAATGTTAAGAGGGTGGAAAAAATAATTTATATTGTTAGGACCCTTGTATATCGGCAATGTATAAAAATAAAACTCTACTATTTTAATGTTCTTGTTTCATGGTAAAATCATGTATGTATTTTTTAATATTATAATCAATTATATTCCATCATTTTCATAATAAAATATTTCATAATGATTTAGATATTGTATCAAAAAATTATATGGAATTAAAGTTATTTTCAATCTTATATTTTCTAAAAAATTCAGGCTTTTCAGAAATTTGTCATTTAATTTTGGGAGGAAACTATGTGCTTAAATGAGTATAAACAATGTTCTACATCATTATTGAATCCAATTTATTATGTAAGTCCATCTTTTGTGACATTTAATGTGATTTGGAAATTTCTATTGATTATAAGGCACCAAAATATTTTCATATCTAATGAAATATAAACAAATATCTAAAGGAATGGTTGAAATTGTATTATGGAGAATGATACGTTTTTTCATCCTGTAGATGGATTATCATGTTGTGAATTTGATGCATGGTATCATGATATTTCAAAAATAAAAGGTGAGTATTGTCTTGTTGGGTTTATAATTTCATATAATTAATTTGTTTGGTATTATTCATACTTTGTAAAAGATTGAACAATTTTTAATCAAATTTATAACATTCCTCCAAATATGGTTATGAAAAACAATTTACATTCTTCAGTATACTGATATATAGACCTTGGGTATTTTAAATGACATATATGTGTCTATAAAACCATTATAAAGAGTAAACAAATATTGTTAATGTAGGTGAGTTATCATATTATAATTCGTTCAAATACATATTTCCAATATGTGTTAGAGAGATGTAATCCTTTTAGACATATTATTACATGATTTTAAGTATAATAGTACATTAAATACAAACCAAGCATCGAAAAGTCTAGTGTCTTTTGAAGACTTGGTATGTAATTAAGAAAAAGAAACTAGAATAAAAAAATAATTTTATTAATCTCCAAAATTAGATGATAACATCATTTCAGATCCAATTACTACATAAGATAACCTAGGAAATACATAGACAAAAAGGATGAGCTAAAAACACAGGAAGGGAATAAACATTGGAATAAAGCATATCACATTAGTATGAAGGCATAACATGATAACATTAGAGACATGGATCAAGAATAATAATACTGAATAATATCATATATAATATGGTTTCATGAGATAATGATATTATAATAAAGTGGTATAATAATAAAACAAGACCTCAAATGAGTCTAGAATAACTTCCAAGCCCATATCACATGGTGTAAAAAGTTCCATAGTGGATATGGTTTACTCACTAATATCTTACATTATGTCTTGTGAGACTTAAACATTTCCCAATTCACTTTAGTGATATTTGGTTTCACCCATCATAACAATTTCATGAATATTTGTGCCACATAAATAGTCAATCATAATGAATAAACATAAGGGTTTCCCATGGAAATAAATGGGTTTCAAAACCATGTCACAAGGCATAACCAAAGGGAATGTCATAATGGTTTATAGAAAATAAGGGTTTACAAAAATATTGGACATTCCTAAATTAAAAAATAGTTATATATTATGAAACAAATATCTGCATTCTTTGTAAATGTGATAAAAATATTGGGTAGGTTACTTTGTAAATGTGCCACTTAAGTTGGGTTTTAAATTATTAGGTATGGTGTATTTAAAATAGGTTAATAGAATAAAACCATAAGTGAATTAGAAAAGGGATTTCATGATAAAATGAGTGATTTTATAAAATATTGGTGTCTTAAAATATTTTATTAATTTTACATTAAAACGGGTATTTAACCGAGATATTCAATATAATTAAGATTTCTTATTAAGAGGAATTGATAATAGAGCCTTTTGAAACATGTATTTCTCCATAACATAATGACTAATTTAATTATATAAATATTTTTGGAAAATAATAATAGAATATAGGGAAATTATATAACAATATAGAAGAAATACATGAGATCAGAAAGAGAGAATTTGAAATATAAATGATGAAATGGAGGTTCAGAAAGATCCCTTACCTTATGTATGAATGCATTCGTAACTTATAATTAATTTCTTGGATAATAAAATTTGACTAATTAATTAATTAATTAATAAGAAATTATAAATTTATATTATTTATAATAATTTTTTAATTTCACTCAATGAAATTTTTATGAGTTCAAGAGTTCAATTTCATCATTCTGGGACTGTTTGTTTTCATGGTTTCATGGTTGTCTAAATTGGGAATAATTTTGATAATTCATTTAAAATTGGAATAATTCTCAAAAAGTGATGTTATACAGTATTAATTAAATTTAATAAGTTTAATTGGGTCATATATATTTTTTATTTCACATATGAAGATGATTCTTTTGATAAACCATTAATGATAAATGTTTAATTTAATTTGGTGTTTTTTCAACCAACTAAAACTAGTTTCATTTTATTTATATGATATATATATATATATATATGTTAATGAAAATGAAACAAAATACAATATACATATTAAAATAATTTTTAACCATAATAATGGTTTTATGACAATCCTTGAATGTGGTGATGAAAAAAGAAAAATAATTATCCATAGAGATGGTAAACCTCCATAATTTAGAAAATAGATTATTTTCTTTGAATAAGAGGATATGAGAAATGAGGTGTAAATAAGATATTAAATTATCAATATAACAACCTATTATTATAATTATAATGGATTTACTATACTTTTATGGATGAGGTATGTGAGTAAAAGGTATAAGAAGAAATGAAATTACCAGAGTTGGTTTGTGAAAGTTACCTCATCAATATCACCTAATTTAATGAACCCTCAAGGAACATTGGAATTTTCTTTTTTTAGTTGAGAAGATATTGGTTGTGGGTAAGAGGCTTAGGAAGGTAATTTTGAAGAATATTTATAAGCTACATAGCTTATAATGTGTCATTAGAAGGAGTGTTGAGAGGTGATACTTATAGGGAATGGGAGGAGTGTTTTTTATTATTATATTCTTTATTTTATTATTTTGGATGAAGACTATAAATAGTGTTGATTAATAGTGCTAAATACATTAAATTCATAATTACATTTTGAACCAATTGGTTTATACATCATCAATTACTCAAAACATCATGTTTTTATTTTATAATTTTAAATACCAAAAATTACAATATTTTATTATTCACCAAAAATTCATCTAGTTTAGAAAAATCCCAAAAATTTACCCTACCTATTTTTGAATGTTTATATTTTAAAAAATGTATTAAATTTTATGAAAATAAATTTCTAAATATAGGAAATTTAATCTTTAAATAATATCACCATTTATTAAAAAAATACAGATTCTAATATTATAATGGATTTTTTCCATTTGAAAAATAATTATTATAACAAAATGGTTATAATAATATTATAATAAAAAATATTAATTTATTAATAATATTTATTAAAATAATTTTTTTTCATTATATTAATTATAATATTATAATAATCATTTCTTTTTCAAAAATACCAACAAATAATTATTCATTTCTAAAACATTTATTTACTGAAAAAATGATATAAAAATATCAAATTTTAATTTATAAGACACATAAATTTTATTTATAATTTCACGGGTGTCGTTACTATTATAATGTCCATATTACTTTTCATAATCATCGAATTATTATTCCAATGTTCATGTTAATATTATAATGGAATATGTTCTTTAATTTACACAAATACCTCTTATTTAAATCATTTTTTATTCACTTATATTTTCTCTCACGGTTATATATAATTTAATATTCAAAATTTATATTATATTATTAACATTATTCTTTATTTATATAGCTTTATTCGTGAGTAATGTCATTTTAGTGTAATTGGAAGATCAAAATTTCTTATACTCATTATCATAATTTTTATTTACTTTCCTCCTATAATATTGGGAATTATAATTGGTTTTTTTAATAATGTATCATTATTCATTTATAAGAAAAATGATTTTACTAGGTTATCTATATGGAGTATATGTTTTTTGACGAAATTATATGAATGAAAATTCGATTGATAATATTATAGGTCGTTACATCATTCCCCCCATATAAAATCTTTCGGTTGAAATTTTATTTCATGTACTATGGTTAAAATAGGTGATCATGTTTCTCATTCATTTCATCCTCTTGTTCATATATCACCTCATCATACTTATGATTTCTCAGTAGAACCTTGATTAGGTTAGTGGTATTGTTGCTTAGAATCATCTCTCTATAGTCCAAAATCATCATCAGTTACTCCTTGTAAAAGAGATCATTTTCCAATTGTACTACCTATGATTTTCGTAAATGTTATGGATTCAATATATACATAGTCTAGAAGGATAAGTGTATCATATCATTTACTTGATACATGGTTTGTGGAAGTTGAATTTGATATGTTAAGGCTCCAATAGTATCAATAATCTTTAATGGGATGATGTACCTAGGATATAGCATTAAATTATTCCCAAATATTATGACCCTCTTCCCCAGAGATAAACAGAGTAATACCTTGTCACTACCTCAAACTCAAATTCTTATCGATGATCATCTAAAAATCTATTATATCCACTTTGTTCAGCCTGTATATACTATAAAATTGTGTTATCCTTTTCTTTTATTTCCTCGACCATTTTACGTCACATCATCTTATGTTTACCAACATTATACCAGCATGTAGGTCTTCCACATATTTTACCCAATGTGATTCATATGGATCCATTTGTATTTTTATATGGAAACTATTTTCTAAGAGAACTCAAATAGTGGAATATTTTGATCTCATCCTCTTTTTTATTCTTTTGATCATGCTCTTTGCATTTCATTCAGTGTTTGAATAGTCCACTCAGATTCTCCACCAGATTAGGGGTTATGAAAAGTATTGAATATTAAATCAGAATTTAGAGATGGTTGGAAACTTTTCTAAAACATGGAGGTAAATCTTGTATAATAATTAGATATAATCAATAATGTTACTCCATTTAGCCTCACTACTTCTTGGTTGTATATCCATGCATGTTGGTAGTGTGGGAAGTTCTCCTAAATCACTATAAAGTGAGTAGGGTTTATAAGACTATCCTCAATGACCCATATATCATTATTTCCTATGGAGGTGTTTATATGTACAGTGACCAATTAGATGGTTGTTTTTCCCATTTCTATGTTGTTATTGGTAATGATGTCAT
The DNA here is from genome assembly GCA_963277665.1 of Viscum album. Taxonomy (NCBI): domain Eukaryota; kingdom Viridiplantae; phylum Streptophyta; class Magnoliopsida; order Santalales; family Viscaceae; genus Viscum; species Viscum album. The sequence goes on from OY728159.1 coordinate 35,812,126, forward strand.
TATCCCCTTACAATTTTTTAGCTTTCTCTTTCCAACATTCCAAGAAATTTAATGTATATTCAACGATCTTCTTCATATTGTCCCACCAATATGGCTATCAGATATCTCAATACATCTTTGTTATCCTTAGGCGGATAGAGAATGTCAAGATATGTGCATCTTTTTGAAAATATTTATTTATATATGATTTGGATGGTATAGATAGTCCTATCTCAAATCATAAAAATCCTTCCTCTTCAATTTTAAACACTTAGGATTTACGCTTTTTTTAGCTTCTACATTTTTCAGAATTTCGACATCACCTCTTTGAGCTTCCTTTACATTCTCTAAAAGTGGTGGTTGATAAATCATAAGTGAATGTAATGATATTGTGTAATACATTATTATTCACTTTTCCATTGGTTTAATGTCTAAAAATATTCTATCCATCCAATTTCTCATCCCTGATGAAGTTACATGATACTTTCTACATAGAGCATATACAACATTTTTTTATTTACTAGGAAGACAATGGATTTAGAATTCGTAATCCATGATGAGATATAACCATATTCATATGTGTCTAAAAATCTCTATCTATATAAATATTTATTATACGATCTTGTGATCAATATGTATCTCACACTCCTCCCAAAAGAGATAATGCTTATGTATTTTCAAAGTAAATATCATAGCTTCCAACTCCATATCATGTGTTGGATAGTTATTCTCATGAACTTTTAATTTCCATGATTAATAGGAATTTTTATTATCATTTTTTATATTTCCACATCCTAATCCCTTTATTGAATCATCATTTTATACAACAAAGGGTTCCCTGCTTTAAAGTTTTTTATGTATTGGTGCAGTGATAAGCATATGTTTTAACGATTTGATGTTGTATTCCCATTCACTAGTCCAAAAATAATTTAATCCTTTCTAATTTATCTTCTTTAGTGGTTTTCTACATCATGATAGGTTCTATAAAAATAATATTTAATACCCATATTGACCATAGAAATTGTATATAGTTATTACAAATGTTGGTCTAGGCCACTTCCCAATTCCCTTTATTTTACAAGGGTATATATATATTTCCTCACTAGTGATAACATTCCCAGAGAATGATAATTTATACATCTATAAATCACATTAAATATGCCTTAATATAGTATCACTTCATAAAGTCCTTTCAATATAATTGAAATGTTCAAAATGTTCCTCCTTTCTCTTGAGGTATACTAGTATATCATCTATAAAAACAACAACAAATTCTTCGAGGTAATATCTAAAGACTATATTAATTAATTCCATGACTATTTCTGGAGGATTAGTGATCCAATAGAGAATCACTATAAAATCATAGGGTCTATACCTTGTTCAAAAGGAATACTTGGATATATCTACCTTCCTTGCCTTTAATTGGTGATATCCTGACTGAAGGTCCACCTTAGAGAAATAAATGGACCCATGTAGTTTATTGAAAAATCCATCTATCTATAATAGGGGATACTAGTTCTTTTTCATGATTTTTCAATGGTTACAATAATATATGGAGATGAAAATTAATCCATCCTTCTTCAAGAAAAATAAGAATGCTCCACCCCATAGTGAAGCACTTGGTAGTATAAAAATGTTTTCCATATTCTCTTCTAACTACTTCTTTAGAACCTCCAAATAAATATAGTCCATTCAGAAAGGAGTCTTGGATATGGGTAGGGATAAATATATAAGATTAATTGATATCTCAAACTCTCAAATAGGAGAAATACTATGAAATTATTCATGGAAATCATCAGTATAATGCCTTACAATAGTCATGTCTTAAAGCATGATGTTATCATTAATCTCAATCATTTGATCATTATATTATATCACATAAATAAATAATATCCAATATTGTGGTGATGATTATAAATGTGATTCACCCTCTTCTTTACACTTTTACAGAATTGGGGGATGCCTCTGGCTATAAAGAGTGATCTCCCTTTCCTGAAAGTTGATGTTATATTTGTATAAAAATAGCTGATCCAAGCCCCATATACCATCAAAATACATAAAATTAAGTAAGATAATATTTTTTGGGTGGTTCGTTTTGAAAATATTAAATTGGGGTTTTATAATTTTTATGAAATAATTGATCCATTATTTATTATCACAGAAAATATAACATCCTGATTTTGAGGTTGTGTTTGTATAGTTATAATAAACTTAAATTTTTGGAAAGAATATATAGAACCGAAATAAAATATTATGATTTCTATTATTGAATAAATAACCAACATACCAGTTACTAAATCATTTTTAAGATCCACCACAGTATCATTTATATCATATTCCCATCCTTGAAACCATGTATGTTGTTGTTGTGGATTTTATCAGACAACCCATTTCATTGATAATTGGTTCATATAATTTCCATGTTCCTTATAGTTGAAACACTATAATATTGTATAAATGTTGTTATAAATGTTAATATTTTCTTCCACATGAATGGGATTCATCAAATACCTTTAGTTATAATAAGAATGATGACCCTCTCTCCCATATTTGAAGCATCTATAGGGTTCCTTTAAACAGTTCCCATGATGCTTCTTCCCACGCATTTGACATGAGGGATGTTGATTTTTCATTCATTTATTGGGGTTTTCTATAGATTAACTCTTATTAAACTCAATTTTTTTGTCACTTTTTCTCTTTAGGACCATGAGACAACTAAGAGTCACCAATCTCTATCTCAATATATAGGGAACAATAGAATATATATGTATAGCAGTCAAAGACTTTAATCACAAAGGACTTTAATAGACCAATATTTTATCTTATAATGATTTGATAGACATTGTAATCAGTGTTCATGCCAAATCCAATGGCATATCATGAAAAAAATATAATTTTTTCCTTACATGCCACCATAGACTCATATTACTTTTTCATTAGTATGTGAAACTCCCTCTCTATTTGAAGATAGAGAGTTTGGGGAAACTATTTATTGAAAAAATATATTATATCCTTCTTAATCAAGGGAATCAATTAAATATCTAGAATTTTTGTTTTTGATTAGTTTCCACCACGGATCATATTACCAATTACCACAATAGATTTCTAATATGAATTTCTCTTATTTTAAGCATTGGGGAACTTGGAATATATCTGCAATGGAGTTAATTCAATATTCAATGGTGAAGGGATCAGAAGCTCCACTAGAGATTTGAGGTATTTTTCTTATAAATGATTCATCCTAAACATATTATTTCATGGGATAAAGAGTGACTTCCTCACAATTAATCTTATTATTCATAACATGATTCAGTTGATCCAATATTGTCATGATGTTCTGAGATCCCATTCCAATCATATTTTGAATTTCATTATGAAAATAATCACATTGCATTTAACATTGGTTGTTAGAATGGGTTCTCCTATTTTCCACCATTAATGAATTAATTAAATATAAATAGGGGATTGTATACTTTTATAATACGGATATAAAAATGAAACTATGTACATAGAAATAATAGAATATTAAAAAAATTATATCCTTATTTATGATTCCCTATTTTTCAACATAAGTTATTCTTGGTGATAGAATTATCCCTATAGATATTACTAAATTTTTTCTTTCCCTAATACCTAAAATAACAAGACCATCCTTTTATATGAAATATAGTTACTAAAACCATCTACACATATTTTTATATGATTTTAAGCAAACTAATCTATGAAATAAAAATGAAAACTAATCCATGTATTAAAAACTACAGTTCAAGAAGTTTATTGTCTTTTTTATAAAAAATAAATCATTAGAATTATCTAAACTATAGTAAAATATCATTCTATCAATCAATATAATGAGCTCAAAAATCCCTTTTATCTCATATAACTATATATGATATCATATGTAATACATAAACAAATGGGATGAGCTACAAATCCTAGATTGTGAAAAAACATGGGAATAATGTAGATGACATAAATTAGAAGTTATAACTTAATAATATAAAAGGAATGGATTATAAAACACTATAGAATAATTAAATAAAGAATATGGAATCTAGTGATCATGGAAGCATTGGGAATTGGTTACAACATATTACATGACATAAATATTATTAATGTCTAACTTCTATGATTATATCACATCTTGGACAATGTGCCATAATAGAAAAGGTTTTCTCCCAAATCTCATACAAAATGTCTCCTAAGACTGAAACATTACCCAATGAAAAGTATAAATATATGGGCATAAGAATCATATAATTTTCATGAATTATTCTACCACATAAATAATCAAACATATTGAATAAACGTAAGTGTTACCCATGGAAATAAAGGGCTATCGAAAGAATGTCACAAGGCATGGACAAAGGGAGTGACATAATAGATTACATGAAATAATGGATTAAATAATTTTTATAAATTCATAAGAGAAATATTGGTATAGATAATGATAAATAATATCAAATTAAAAGTAGAAAATAAAAAAAAAGTTGTTTGGTTACTATGGAAATGTTCCACTTAAGCGGGGTTTTATAGAAGAAGATAAAGAGTCTTTAAAATGTTGTAACTGCATAAAACACTAAATGAAATAAACAAAGGGATTTGTTGGTAAAATTATTAATTTTAGATAATACATATCTATTAAAAAAATTTATATATTGTACTTGAGAATTGGAATGTAACAGATAAGTTCTCTTTAATAGGGTTTTATTTTCAAGAGGAAATGGGAAGGGAACCTTTTAAAACATGTATTTCTTAATACAATAAAGATGAATTGAAATAGGTAAATATTTTTGGAACATATAAGTATAATATAGTATAATTAATCAATAATAATTATGAGATACATTAGTTCAATGAGATAGAATTCAAAATATAACGGAAAAATTGATGTTTGGAAATATCCCTAACCATATGTCTGAATGTGCTTTGTACTTTAACTTAATATCATAGATAATGAAATTAAATTCATTTAATAATTATTTAACAACCAATTAAACATTTATTTTATTTATTTTAATCTTATTTATGGTCATTTATATGAGTAGTATTGTCCAATTGTTCCGTTCTGGGGTCGTTTGTTTTCATGGTTTCAAGGTTAGTTTACTTGTGAATAATAATGGATGTTCATTTAAAATTAGAATAATTCAAAAAAGTGAAATAATTAGGTATTATGTCTATTAAAAATTTTTAAATAGTCACATATGTCATTTTTTTGGTATGAGGCTGATTCATTTGATAAAACATTAATGATAAATGATTAGTTTATTTTGGTCGTTTTTCGAACATTATAAACTAGTTTAGTTTTATTTAATATTATGTTTTTAAATTAGTTCCAAAAAATGAAAAAAATGTATTATATATATATATTAAAATATTATTTAAACATAATATTGGTTTTACGAGGTGCCTTGACGGAGTTAATGAAACCCAAAAAAATGATTATCCACGGAGATCGTAAAATGCTATAATTTGGTCAATGGTTTAAATTCATTGAATAATAATATACGTGAAAAGAGTTTTATATATGATATTCTATTAGAAATATAAACTTTTAGTATATACATTATACTATAGTTATTATTATTTGATGTATGAAGGAGGTGAGGATATAATATATGAAGAAATGATATTAAAAGATGTGGTTTGAGAAATTTACCTCTTGAATATCACCTCTTGGAAGAGCCACTTAATGAACATGGAATTTGATTTTTGTTGATATGATAATAGCTTATACATAGGTAAGAGGCTTTTTAATGTAATTGAGAATAATATTCACAGGCTACTAGTCTTATATAGTGTGAAGATAAGGGGTGGTGAGGGTTTGTAACACCCCGCCCCTACCTCATTGGCATGAGGAGGCGGTGATGATTAATTGACCTTAAGTGATGTTCACAAGGTTCCATAGGGTGGAAATAAATGTTGAGGGCATCTAGAACCAATTGGGGAATGATTTATCTTAAGAAACAAAACTACCAAACCATCCACTAACAACCACTATATGATGCATGTTCATAAAACATTGAATCATGTATTCCCAAAAGACAACCATGGTGTTCCACTAGACAAACCAAAACCAATAAAATCAAACAAAATATCATAGTACTTATGAGGAAGACTAAACAAGAGACCAAAAATAAACCAAGACACACTCCACAGCTCCACACCAAGCCCCATGCACCAAGAACCACCACATCTCCCAATAATCACCACGAACCACTAGCAATGAGATGTCATAACATTACCTATGTCTCAGAATACGATATCTAAAAAAGCACTAAATTGCCTAAGCTAGGAGTGAGTACTAAAACATAGTAGGTTTTCCCCAAATTACTTCCCTACACACGCCACTAGGATTAAACCGTAGCTAATTTATATAAAATTGTTTATATAAAATAATCATGTGTGCATCCATTACCAAAAGCCAAACACACCCTTTCCAGTCCATTTCATCAAAAGAATGTAAACCCAAGGAAATAAAATATAACATGCCATTAGCCAAACATTCCACACAAGAAATCCCAATCAACCATCTCACTTTTACACAAAAAAATCCATCTATGAAAATCAACACACAAGAAAGAAACCATAACGGTGGGACTTCCCGCCCAACTCGTTCAGCCCATCTTCAACTTGCCGGACTTCTCGCCCACTATCTGCCTACCCGAAACAGTTAGAATTCCCACCCATCCCATTCAACATTTTTTGTGATAATTCCATCCCACATTCACACAATAAAAACAATCCATAACCCAACATGTAACCCACTAAGGCCACAACAATATGCAATTCACCGTTTCCATTACATGTTAATCCACATAAATAAATCAAAAATTATTTGAAAACACCCTTCAATCATTTTCCATACCAAACAAAATTTCAATAAAACACCACTTTTTATTGAAACCCATTTCTTCAAATCATCTTAATCAAACCAACAAAACAACTCATTTTAAAATACCATTTTCAAATCACATCAAGAGCATTTTTCCACAAACTCTTTTCCCCTAAAATACCCAAACCATCCTTAAAGGGATTTCCATCCAATTTATCACATCAACAATACAATTAATTATGAGCAAAAAAAATTATTGCAACTGAAACCACTAGTTCTAACCAATTGGAGTAGAGAGATGCCACTTAACTTTAGGGTTCTGGCGAAATCGACCCACAAGCAATTACTCTTCAGAACCGGTGAACGCACCACCAAAACCGCTCTTTCTCCCTTACCCTAACATCAATAAGCCTTAAAATTAACATCCAAGTCAACCACTACCCTAGATCTAAACACAACGGGTGTGGATCTAGAAAACCGAGAGAGAGGGATATGTAGACCTAGTGGAAAACACAATGAACCCAAGAGGAGAGATTTACCCGGGAGAAATAAATTTAAATATACCAAAAAGCCTCTTAAAAACGCTTCCAAAAGAAGTTTAAGGTCAGTTTCAACCTCTAAGAACCCAAAATACCAAGTGAGACTACAGTGGGAGAGTTTTGGAGAGGAATGAACCAAGCCTGAGTGAACCTGAGTTTTATAACCCTATTTTTATGTGGCCCCACACTTCGCCCGCACGGGATGACAAACCGCGCGCTAACCATGCGCACACTATTTCCTCGAGATGTGGGGTCTGCACGGTTCCCTCACATGGTTTGTATAACCATGTACAGTTCTTTCAAAGCCTATTATCTCCTCTATTACAGTTTCATGGATAAACTGCATAGTTTCCTATAACCGTGCTCAAACCGTGCTTCCTATGAAATGCCTCCAAACTTATTCAAAAACCACTCCAAAATCCCCAAACCACTTCCCAACTCATCCCATTCACTTTAAACACATAAAAATGCATAAAAAAGGCAACATACCTCAAACTGGGGGTGCTACATTCTCTCCACCATTTGACTTACCTTCCTCAAAAAATAGGGAACCCACCTTTCGTCGAAAGAGCTCGAGACATTGCTCGACCATCTATTTCCCCCACTCATAAGTCTCCTCTTGGATCTGACCATGCGGCCAAAAAATCCAAACCAGCCCGATGATTTTATCCCACAATACTTTCTCTTACCTATACATAACCTGCACTGGCACGTGCACCAATGAAGCATCCAGCTCTAGCTCAATATGATCACATCGAATAACATGGCCCGGATCTGGCTGATACTTTTTCAAATGCAACACATGAAATGCATTGTGCACCACACTAAACCTAGGTGGCAAAGCCAAATGATAATCCACCTCATCAACCAGCTCAAGAATCTCGAAAGGTCCAATATACCTTGGAGATAACCTTCCTTGCTTCCCAACCCGACGATGTCCCATCCAAGAAGAGATCCTATAAAAAACATGACAACTCACCTCGAACGACAACGACCGTTGACGATGATCCACATATGATTTCTGATGGCTATGATCCATCTCTATTCACTTCCTGACTAACATGATCCTCTCCATAGTCTCCTATACAAGGCTTGGTCCAACCATCATGGACTCACCCGTTTCATCCCAGCATAGTGGAGAACGACACAACCACCAACACAACCCTTCAAACCGAGCCATATGTATGGATGCATGATAACTGTTATTGTACGAGAAATCAACCAACGTCAACTGCCCCTCACCCAAGCCACCAAAATCCATGACACAATCCTGCAACATATCCTCCATTGTTTGTATCTTCCTACCAGATTGACCATATATCGGAGGGTGATACAACGTACTAATGGTCAACATTGTTCCAAGGGATTGATGTAAGGATTTTCAGAAACAAGATGTAAACCATGGATCTTTATCAGATACGATTGAAACTTGTACGCCATGCCTCTTTACAACCACCTGGATATAGATTTTGGACAGATACTCCACTATATGAGATTCAAAAATTTGAAAGATATGGCCCGACTTCGTTAGCCGATCCACTATCACCCAAATGGAATTGTGCTTTATGACAATTCTTGGGAGAGATGTGAGAATATCCATTGCTATTTTCCACCACATCAAAACAAGGACTGGTAAGACTGCAACATTCTTGCTGTCATCTGATGCTCTGCATTGACCTGCTGGCAAGTCTATCATCTCAAAACAAAATCAGTCACATTCATATTCATACCAGACCATCATTACTGCACATTCAATGCCTTCTGCATTTTATGAATTCCAGGATGTAATACCCACCTAGAATGATGAAAAGTTTTGAGAAGTACCTCTCGACAATCCACTAGTACCACCATCTGATTCTAAAAACACAACAATGATTTATCATTCAGTGGACAACCCTCAATGGTCACCCCACCATTGATTTTAAACCTCACAGTTACAAAATCAGAATCAAATATTTGTTCCTCTTTAATTAGTCCTACCATGTCAGGAATCAACAAAACTGGAAATAAGACCACTCTATCGCCACAATCCTCACGTTCCAACAGCATGGAAGCTATAACTGACATCAACTTCCACTAGTCTGATGCATACTTCACCACTTGAGTGTATGATATTCTAATTAATGCATCTGTAACCTAATTTACCTTACCCTGTGTGTACATCAAGAAAAAATCAAACATCTGGAGATATTCCATCTGTCTCCATTGCCTCAAGTTCAAATCCCTTTGTGAGAAAAAGTGCTCCAAGCTCTTATGATATGTATATACCGTGAATTTCTCACCGAAGAGATAATGACACCACCCTTTCAAACCATGGACAACCATTTCCAATTCCAAGTCATGAGTTGGGTAATTCTTCTCATGAACCCACAACGTCCATGAGCCATACGCAACCACATGATTTCCTTTCATGAGAACGCACCCCAACCCTGATCCTGATGCATCACAATACACCACATACCCTTTTCCCAGTTCAGGAAAAAACCAAGATTGGTTCTGAGGTAAGGCAACCAATTATCTCTTCGAAACACTGTTTCCACTTGTCAATCTACTAGAGTGGAACTTTCTTTATTGTCAAAGAAGTCATCGGTGAATCCAAACACGAAAAATCACAAACAAAACCCTAATAATACCCAGCTAGTCCGAGGAAACCCCATACCTGAAACACATTCTTTGGTGGTTTCAATGAGATAAAAACCTCTATCATTTCCGGGTCCACAGAAATACCCCTTTCAGAAATCACATGGCCCTGTAAATGAGCTTCCTGTATCAAAAAGTAACACCTTGAAAAATTTCCATACAACTGATGATCCCTCAAAATCCCATGAACTGTCACCGCGTGCTACTCATGTTCCACTCTTGTCATTAATACACTAGAATATCGTCTATAAAAACCACCAAAAATGAATCATGATACCTCTGAAATATCTGATTCATCAATTCCATGAACTCTGCTGGTGCATTTGTTAGACCAAAGGGTATAACCACATATTCATAATGGCAATATTCACTTCTGAAAGATTTTTTTAGGAATATGATCCTTCATCACTCGCAAATGATGATATCCCGACCTTATGTTGATCTTGGAGAACCATTGGGCTGACATCAACTGCTTGAACAAATCTTCAATTCATGGACGTCGATATATGTTATTTTTTGTATCTTGGTTTTGTCGACGATAATCAACACAGAGCCTCAATGTTCCATCTGCATTTTTCATAAACAAAACCGGTGCTACCCAGGGAGACATGCTAGGCCAGATAAACGCTTTGTTTTCATACTCTTCAAATTAGAATTTCAATTCCTGCAATTCATCTGGTGCCATCTGATAAGACGAAAGTGAGATAGGACTGGTCCCTAGAAGTAGATCATTTGTAAACTCCACTTCTCTTATGAGAGGTAACCTAGATAGTTCTTCGGGGAAAACATCCCTGAACTAATCAACCACTACCTGAAGAACACTCTGCTCAACAACCACTACAGATTCCAATGACAACAATGCCATCTTATACAATAACGTTCCCACTCATGGTTCCAACAAACTTGATCCACCCTATCTTTCATGTCTCTCTCCTCTAAAGAGATGTCTATCGGCATCGTGTGTCGTAAAATCAATTCCGTTCTCATTACAGTAGATGTGGGAATTAAACTCCACCATCCAATCCATTCCATGGATTACATTATACCCTTCCATCTCATGCACTGAGAAATTACACATTAGCTCAACCTCTCCGATAATGATACAACATTATCTACACAAGAAGGCTAGACACTCTCTTCAGTCCATAAGATTTTTATGTTTAAAAAAACAAAGGCATCATATCCAGAGTTAAACCCAGTAAAATAACAGCACGAGAAGAAAGAAAATAATGGGAAGTAGCAGTGCCAAAAAATTCTTGCATCAACATGGAATTTAAATGAATCGTACCTCGGACCGTGGAAGTTCTCGTTTGATCATCCACTACAACTTGATTAGCTCTAAACAGATGTGTTCTTTCGATGCTCTTATTTTTATTACCATGCTGGAACTTCCCTTGCTGAGGAGTGTCACAAACAACTGACCTCAGAGCATTGCAGAAATACAGCGGAAGATGCCCCATTCTCTTGCAGTTATGAAATTCTCGAGGTTGTTCCATACAATCCCATTTCATGTGGCCTACAGAACCACAACTAAACAATTTGTATTACACTTGGGTCACGAAGAACGTTTTAACAATCTAGTGGTCCAATTTTGATGTACTCTATGTTGTTGAGAAAAGGATTATGTATTGTTGTTTCTATCAGTGTTGGGGTTCACAACTCTTATCGTGAGGACAACTATGCTTCCATTACATGGAATTCTGACCATGATAGATATCATAAAAGGTGTTTCCAGTTGCAGTTCTGACTAAACTGCTTGAAAAGCCTGAACTATGCTTTGGCCCAACTACTAGTTCACCTAGGGATCATGTGGAACCACATTTTTTGTATCTTCCTCCGATTGGTCTCGACGATGTATACCCAGTTCCATTTCGATAAACAGAAACCAACAACCATGATTATCACTTCCATAAACATCAAGAATTCACATTTCAAATCACATTACACAGCACTATCACAATGAGTCTTTCCACCATTCCACATTTTCCATGTTTCACCATTTTTGAAAAATATACCATTTTAAAAATAAAAAATTTATTCACATTACATTTTCACACATTTGAACAACCATTTCTCAATTCAGACCATAAATCAATATGACCAATGAAATATGTATCCTAGAGGGAAGTCATTTCTAGAATATATTCCAGGCACATCTCATTGGCTACACCAACGACAATGAGAATTTCAATGCCTATAAGTGTCTCAAAAACATTTATGTACCCAAATCCCTACTAACATGATGTTCAACATAAAAGGGATAGCTACGTTCTTTCTATGCTTTAAATTCCTTATTCCAACATTCATACGCCTTGCTACCATCCTAACTCAAGGAATATACCACAACGATTGTCAACTCCAAATCCGATAATCAGCTCCAAAAGACTGAACAAGATGATACCACTTGAAACACCCCACCCCTACCTCATTGGATTGAGGATTCGGAGAGGGTTACATGGCTATAGGGGACGTTCCCAAGGTGCCAAAGTCTGGAAATAATTGTCAAGGGCTTCAAGAACAAATTGGGGAATGATTTTCCCATAAGAAAAAACCGACCAAACCATCCACTAACAACCATTATATGATTCATTTAAATATAACATTCAAGCATTTATTCCCAAAAGACAACCATGTTGTTCCAAAATACAACCCAAAACCAATATAATCCAACATGATATTAGAGTATTATGTAGAAGACAAAACAACAGACCCAAAATAAACCAAGATAAACTCCACAGCTCCACACCATGAACCATGCTCCAAGCACCACCACATATCCAAAGCATCAGCACGAACCACTTGCAATGAGATCACTTTACTTTACCAATGTCTTGGAATATGATATCTGCAAAAGCACCAATGTTCCAAAGCAGGGGGTGAGTACTAATACTGCGTAGGTTTTCCCAAAATGACGTCCCTAAACATGCAACTGGGATAAAACTGTTAGCATATTTATATAGAATTATTTATATAAAATAATCAGAACTGCATCAATTACCATAAGCTAAACACACTCTTACCACGTAATTTCACCCATACCAAGTAAAACCAGGGGAATCCAAACAATCATGCCATGGGAAAAACATGGAAAAAAGGATTCCCAATCAACCATTTCCCATTTCCACAAAAAATTACATCTATGAAAAGAAACACAAAAAAAAAGCAACCATAACAGTGGGACCTCTCGCCCAACTCATTCACCCCATCTTCAGCTAGCAGGACTTCCCGCCCACTATCTGCCAACCCAAAATGGTGGGACATACTGCCCATCCCATTAACCTTTTATAGTGAGACTTCATGCCCACTTCCAAACAAACAACACTAGGAAAAACCAGGAATGTAGCCCACCAAGGCCACATCAATACTTAATTCACCATTTCCATTACATGAAAATCCACTTCAATAAATCATACATTATTTGAAAACAACATTAAATCATTTTCCATACCTACCAACATTTCAATAAAACAACCGTTTCTAATGAAAACCATTTTCTCAAATCATTTTTATCAAACCAACTAAACAAATCATTTTAAAATGCTATTTTTAAATCACATCATGAGCATTTCGCCACAATCCATTTTTTCCAAAATTCCCCAAACCATCCTCAAAGGGATTTCCATCCAATTTTGCACATCAGCAACAACAATAATTTTCATAAAAAAAATTATTACAACCAAAACCACTAGTCCTAACCAAGGGGAGTCTAGCGAGAATCCACATACCGTTAGGGTTCTGGTGAAATTGACCCACAAGCAATTACTCTTAAAAACTATCGAACACACCACTAGAAACCTCTCAATATCCCCTTACATAACATCCATAAGCCTTAAAATTAATATCCAAGGAAACCAAAACCTAGATCTGGACACAACGGGTCTATATCTAGAAATCCGAGAGATTATGGGATGTAGATCTAGGGGAAATCACAAAGAACACAAAAGGAGAGACTTAACTGGGAGAATCCACCTTCAATACACCAAGAAACCTCTTCAAAACACTTCCAAAACGACTGGGGGATCACCTTAATCCTCTGAGAACCCAAAATATTAAGTGGGGCTCGAGTGGGAGAGGGTTTAGATAGGAATTAGGCAAGCCCGATTAATCCCGTGTTTTAAAACCCTAGTATTAAGTGGTCGCACGGTTATCCCACACAGTTTGAAAAACCATGCGCTAACCGTGTGCACAATACAACCTCAAGATACGTGGTCCGCACGGTTGTCTCACACGGTTTGGAAAACCTTGCACATGTCGTGCGAAGCCTACTGTCACCTATGCATAGTTTCCATGATTACCCGCACGGTTTCCTCTAACCGTGCACAAACCGTGCTCCCTATGAAATGCATCCAAACTTACTCAAGACCTCTCCAAACTCACCCATCCTTTTCCCAAATCATCCCATGCTCATTAAATATATAAAAAGTCATAAACAATGGCAAAATACATAAAACTAGGGGTTCTACAGGGTAGATATTTATAGGGGGAAAGAGTGGTGTGTTTTTTTCTATTACATAGTTTAATGTTTTGGATAAAGACTAACAATATTGTTGATTCATATGAATAAATATAATAAATGGTTCAGGATATTTTGAACCAATGGGTTATTACATCTTATATGACTCAAAATGTCATGAATTTGGACTATAATGCAAAAATTCTATAAATTACCATATTTCAATACTCAACAAAAATTCAAATATTTTTGAAAAATACCAAAAAGGTACCCTAATGTTTTATCAATAAATATATTTAAAAAATAAAATTCATTTTAAAAATAATTTTTTTAATATGAGTATTTTAATTTTTAAATAAAATAAAATTTAATTCCAAAAATACCTATTATATTTTTATAATCATTTTTTTACTCTTTGAATAAATAATTAAGTTAACATAAAATTATCTTATGATTTTAATAAAAGAAAAAAATTATATATGAATATATTTTATGAAAATAATCTTTTTTTAAATCATTATATTAATTATAAAATTGTAAATAAACATTAATGTTTTAGAAAAATATGAACTCATAATATCTTATTTTTAAAAAAATTATTTACTTATACCATAATACAAATATATTATTTTTTATTTATAAGATACCAGAATTTTATTTATACTTCCATAGTGATATTACTATTCTAATGTCTGTATTACTATTCTTAATGGTCTTATTACTATTCCAACTGTATAGGTCCATTAATTTAAATAAATGCCTCTTATTTCATTAAATATACATTCACTTTTTTTTCAAGGTTATAACAAATTTCTTTTTAAAATTAAATATTTTATTATTAATATTTTTTTCTTTATCTTTGTTCATGAGTGTGGTCATTCTAGTGCATCGAGTAGATATAAATTTTCCAATTCTTATTATCATATATTCTATTTATTTTCGTTTTATAGTATTTGGAATTATTATTCATTTCTCCATTCACTAATGTTCCATTCATAATATATAATAACAATTTTTATTGGGTTATCTATGTGATGGTTATGTTTTATGACTTAATTATAAGAATGGAAACTACATTGATAAAATTACGGATCATCACTCCACCCCACTCATGAAATTTTGTCGTTAAAATTTAATTTAACATTCAATGGTGAGAACAGGTGGGGGTATTTCTCTATAAACTCTTCCTCTAGTGACGTTGTTGATTATACTTGTGATTTCTCCACAAAACCTTTACTAGGTGATTTTCCTTGTTATGTAAAACCATGTCTATGTGTTATAAAATATTCATCGACTTCTCCTCATAAGAGAGATAATTTTCCAGCATTACATATGCTAATTTATATTTCATAGATTGACATTTTATAAACTTTTTCAAGAGTTATATGTGGAATAAATTATTTTCTTAAGGCATGGTTTGTGTAAGTTCATGTCGATAGGCCATAACTATGATACGATCAAAAATCTCAAATAGTTCAATGCACTTGGGACATAGCTTTCCGTTCTTTGCAAATCTCATTACCCTTCTCTATAAAGATATATAGAGGAATACCATGTACCCAACCTAAAATTCTTAGTCCCATCAATGATAATATACATGTATCATCTACCAAAGTTTGGCATCCTTGATATGTTATAGAATAGAATTCATCATTTTTACAATTTCATTGACCATTTTAGGACCCATAAACTTATGTTAAATAACATCATCCTGGAATGTAGGTTTTATAAATATCATCTCATAATGGTATTAATATTGTTCCATTTGGATGCCAGAGTGGAAACTATAATTGTAAGAGAACTCGACCAGTGGAAGATTTAGATTCATTCCTTTTATGATGTCTATTGAGCGTTCTCTTTGCATGTCTTCTAGTGTCTGAATTTTCTAGTCTACGAACAATCCCCAAACAACCATGAAACTCCTGTGGCATCATTAGGAATTTTCAAAAGGTCAAAACCTAGAAATTAAACTATAAAAAATAATTCTTACATCAAGAAAAACATGAGATATTAAAATTTTCCAACCTAAAATAAATTCATCCATAAATTTTTCATTTCAGGGTGGTCAAGAATAACCTGATAATAATTTCAGACACTAATAATTTATATCAACCTCTCACTCACAAGTTTCTTCCTATAAACTGTTGTTATTCCATAACACTCATACTAGAGGAAAGTACTATCCTCAAAGATAAATTCTCATCCTATCAACAATACAAAATGCATGGTCCTCAAATAAAGCATCTACATATAAGTAATCCTCATATAGATTTAGATTATGAGATAAGTATGAGTGATAATGGTGTAGCTGGGATACATGGAAGGCATCATTCATGGATATATACCTTCGATGTAACTAAATATTATATTCTACGATCCTGAATCTCTATAGAAAATCAAATGGAATGATATATCATGGTTAAGGCATACAATGTCTAATAATATTTCTATATACTAGCCTCAATGATCTATGTAAAAATACCCAATCACCAACATAAAAATATAAATTTCATCGATGTTGATAAGGATAAGATTTATCTCTAGAATTTTCACTATCCACCCTTTGTCTATCCATGTGAACATACTCTGATGTTTCCATCCTAATATGAGTTCTAATAAATGATGCCTCTCCTACCTCTAACCAGCACATGAGTGATCAATATGGCCTACATAAAAAGTCTCAAAAGGATACATCCTTATATTCACCTGATATCCATTATCATAGTTGATATCAACAAGGTGTATATTCCTCTCCAATGATCACCCAATATAAAGGATTCATTCTCTATTAATTTTCTATAGAACATGTATATTACACTGTAAATGGACATCAGTCTGAAGTGTTATGTCATGCTCAGAAGCACTTATTTACAAAAATTCCCCTACAGAAACTACCAGAATTTAGACATAAAATTGGTGTCCCTAACTGATACTATTGTATGATGATCCCCATTAAGTTGAACTCTAACATGGATATAGAGTATCCCAAGCTCATCTACTAAGAAGATCTCCCTATTTAGCATGAAATGAGAATCCTTCATGAGCATGTCCATGACAACCAAAATAGAATCACGACCTTGTGGTGACCCTGGAAACTGAGTCATTAAATCGATCACGACATTATCCAATTTTCCCCTTGGGAATGTAAAATTGATGTAAAATCCGAGCTAGTCTCTAGTGTTATTCCTTCACCTACAATGATGAGGAACACCTCATGAAAAAATTAGCTACCTCTCGTTTCATTACCGACCACCAATACTATTAATGTGAGTAATGTTTCATCTTAGAAACACCCGGATATACATCCCTAACTGAGGCATGAAAGACTCAAATTATTTCTTCGTGCATGTCTTCTATAACCTAAATGATTAACTTAATATGTACAATTACACCCTCACACATGTTCAAACCTCGAGGTGTGTCCTCACTAACCAGACTCTCCTATAGGACTTGCCCCTCAACATTTTAATGATGTCTCATCTAAACCCTATCCAAAATATAATAAGTCACTAATAAGGATATTAGAAAATATATAAAATATTATACATCAATTCCAAGTGAATATTTTAATACAATACCATATGTTTAAAATCACTACTAGCCTTCTAAACTCTCTCTATCTCAGTCCTTTTTCTGAGTGCATTAGTGAAATAATCTCCCTTAATATGTGTATTGGCATGCTCAATGAAAAAATAAAATAGTTACATAACCAAACATTATTGAATAAGTTTAAATCCATGTGTTTTAAATATATACATGAGGGTTTTGTGGTTTATGTACACAAAAAAACCGCTCTCCAAGTAAGTAATACCACAAACAACACCAAGCATGTATAATAGTGCTTAACTCAATATCATGAGTTGGGTAGTTCTGCATATGTGGGATCTTCTGATGAGACATTCACACCAATTATAAATCATCCCGCATCAGATCAAGTCCAAGCCTGATACTTAATGTGTCACAATATACATTATAGCTCTGGCCTAACACTAGAATAGTCCGGACCAGTAATTAAGTCAATCTCCCTTTCATCTCATGAAAGGTTGTCTCATAGGTATATGATCATAAAAATTCACATCATTCATATTCAATCATAGTACATGTGTTTTTAACCATGATCGGTCCTATATGAAATTCATTTAATATACAATTAAACTCCTGATACTCTATGTATAAAGATGTTCTTGGGATGCTCCGAAGATACTATTACTCTAACCTCCAATGGGTCAAAAAATACATATGTCTCTAAGATAATATGACATAGGAAGTGAATCCCATCCATCTAAAAGTTTAACTTTTTTAACTCATCATATAACTGACTCTCTCTCAATGTATCCAAAATTATCTCACGATTTGTGGCATGGTTGTGTATGTTTTGAGAATAGACTATGCTATTAACCAAAAATAACACTAATAATGAATCCAGATAGTGATGGAAAACATTGTTCATCAACACCATGAAAACTATTAGCAATTTCATGAGACAAAATGAAATAACTTTATAATCATATAGAATATACTTCTATGAAAATTTGTATAATATATATTATTAGGTCATGTATGTACGTAGAGATAACCTGGCCCCTATTCAATTTTCGAGAAAACATAACCTCCATGGAGTTTTTGAAGACATCATCTATCTATGAAAAGGGATACCAGTTATTAACCATAAAATAGTTCAATTTCCAACAATCTACTCATTTTTTAAGGGTACTATCTTTATTTTTCAAAAAATGTACCAGTGAACCCCATTGAAGAATATTAGGTTAGATAAAACCCTTTTATTTCAAATCCTCTAGCTGCCACTTGAGATCCTATAACTCTATAGTTAACATCCTATAATGCATAGTGGATTTTATTATATCCCCTAAAACAAGATCAATGGAAAACTATACATCTCCCTTAAGAGGTTTTATATAATATTCCACAAAGAAAACATCCCTAAAAATATCAACCACAAGAGGGAATTCTATCTGATGTGTTTCGTAATTGTCTAGATATAAAATAGAAATATGGGATGCTATCATACCAAATCAACAATTCTTTAATCTATATCGACTCTCCTATACATCCCATTAACCCTTGTGAATTAAAACCCCACACTCTAGTGATGAGAAATGTACACTCCGGTGATATAAATTTTCATAGGATCAACTAAAAACTAGTTACTCAATTATGATTATTACGTCATGCCCCGTCATCTTGAGGGGAAGATCCCATAAAAGTGACACCCACCAATTTTAAAGAGGCACTCTCTACCCAATCATACACCTTATTTTCTAACCCACAAATGTGTATGGATTTTAATAACACCAACCAAAATTTAAATAATGAACCCAAGGCTCTCCATAATAGTTATAGATATGAGACTATGTTTAGAACAAATAATAAAAAGAATAGATATTATATTACTATATACTATGATATTAACTCTCAATATAGATTTTATGGATCTATTATACGCATGTTCGATCAATTCATATTATATATATCCTAAACTGCAGCCCTAAAAAACAATTGCAATACCACAGTAGGCCTGCTCTAATATCAATTAACAACTTGTGTTTGAATGCCTCATCCATGAGCACCACCTCTTCCGGAATTATCGACACTACTCTATCTCCAAACCTAATGTACAACTATGAATCCATATCCGGAACATGGAGTTAGAGTCAATCAACTTCAACTTACTATTGGAGGGATCATCCAAGAGAAACACTATATGAGGACCATCCATTCATATGATTGGTACTCGATTAGGTCATTATCAAACTATTTCTTCATTTTTTTTCACATCCTAAAATGATGGTATGATACATCACAACCAGCAATAGGAGCCTAACTTGTAATCCCCACATGATAAGTCTAAAAACAATCATTCCCTAATAATGTTACCAAGACAGAAGTTTAGTGTCCAAACAACCCTACCCTGCACCTCCATCATCCCTAATGTTCTGTTCAAAACTCAATGCCAAGTTCACTATATCTGTAAATGTAGTCAATGGAAACCCATTGGCCTACTATCAAATGGAATTATTGAGACCATATTAAAAATTTCTCTCCCTCAATGCATTTTCAATAAGGTAAATAGGTTAAAAACATTAAGTTTATGTAAATCGTTACTAATACTCTGTAATAGTCATCGCTACCTAATTGAATTGTATAAACACACTGGACATACAACTCTCAAGGTCTTGGGAATAAACTAGTCATGAAACATGGATTGTAAATCCCACCAAATGATAAAATGAAGTTTATAATCTTGGTTCAAAATTTCACACAAGTTCATATGTGTTCCCTGATGAATATATGTCATGATGTTCACTCTCCTCTTAGGAGGTGTCTCTGGAAGTTCTAAAATTGAAAAACCTTCATCAAGACATAGCTTTAAAGAATATGGAGAATCATCCCATAAGAAAATTGGAGGATGTTGATACTTGAATACATGTTTCAAGTCCTCCATAGATTAGGCATGCTATGGAGCTCCCTGAATGGTCTACATAAAGCATAAAACCCCCTCTCAAAACTGTGCCTCACCACCCATATTCGAAACCACCACTAGTTACA
The DNA here is from genome assembly GCA_963277665.1 of Viscum album. Taxonomy (NCBI): domain Eukaryota; kingdom Viridiplantae; phylum Streptophyta; class Magnoliopsida; order Santalales; family Viscaceae; genus Viscum; species Viscum album. The sequence goes on from OY728159.1 coordinate 35,833,139, forward strand.
CAACTAGAACTATGGATGGATACACTAGTATATCAAGGACCAAGACCTCTAGAGCTTAGTTGTTTACATCATCCCGGTATATGACTAGAGGTCAACATGGTGTAATATATCTATAATTCCAAACACACACCTCATAAAATAATTGAGTAGCAAACAGGCCATAGATAAAAAATCATACGATATGTTAAAGCCTTCCTATAGAAAAGTCAAACACCTCTAACGATGATAGAGTTATCATTTTAAATATTTTTCGTATGTGTTTCAATGACTTAGTCCATAAAAACTAGTAAATTTCATTATTTTTTGTTTATTTTAGTCTTTTTTGGTCAATTATGGGCTTAATTGTGATAATTCCTTAATTCGGTAAAATTAATAATTTTTAGAGCTTCTATTTCTTGGTAATAAACTTTAAAATTATGATAAAATTTATGTCAGTAATTTGTTTTATTTATTCCTTACTCATGGGATTCAATTTTTTTATCTAGACCTAGACCCAATTCAACACAAAATGGCCTTGAAAAAAAACAATCAACATTAGAAATATTTCTAGATAGAAGAATGTACACCACCATAATAAACCAAAAATATCGCATCTCATTGACCTTCAAATGTTTTGATTATAGCTGGGTTCGTTTGATGAAATAAAAGGGAGAGGACACATTAATTTTTATAAATTAAAAATATCATTCATGAATCATTTGAGAGGGTCCAATTTGAGTGGGTGGAACAATGTTTGGATTCCAGAAACAGTTAGGTTCATTAATTCAGCCATATCATTCATTACACCTATCCAAAGTCTTTAAAATTTTTAGGGTCGATATCCAACTCAATTTTTGATGACATTTAAGAAGAGACCTCAATGTTTTTTAGTTTTCTGGTGGGTATAATATAATCATTCTTTTGGAAGATAGATTCTCAATGAGCATAATATTTGTTCTTTGTTTTCTCTCTTTTATTCTTCATAGTTATGTAATGAATTATTCTTCCTCATTATTTAAAATTACCCTTAACATGGTGCAGTAAACATCTGTTTGACTGGGGAAGGATTATTTTTCTTTTTATAATTCTTGTATTTTTTCGATTAATGTTTTCAAATCCTTTTCTCTTTTATGTGAAATCTGTTTCAGTTTCAGAAAATGCTTTTTGTTATCATATACAATTGTATTTGATTGTAGATTTTGTTATGATTATTCATTTGATCAGTGATAAAATTATATTTCCTCTATAATATGGTATATATATAATGTAATCAATCTGTTCATAATGTTGATGTACTTGGCGATCACTGGTACGTATGTGAGAAGTAATAAATGTTCATGATTGTTTAGGATAAACAAGACCCGATTGGGAATTGTTTATGTCAATTGAGAGTATTCTCTAAAACACTATCAGACAATATAAAGAGATTATATTAATATGGGAATTTAATAAGTTATATTCTCACTATTATTATTTGACCAAGGGAGTGAGAAGATGAAATTTTGTATTTTCACTTTTATCGACTTACCAGAATAGAATTGGATTAGTTGAACTATGATATAATTACAATTGAAAAAGAAACCATTAATTGATCAAATTATCATATAATAGTTTTAAATAACATGTTTTATCAATTTATCTTAACATTTTTATTTTTTTATTTTCATTATTATATTTTCAAAATCAAAAAACTTCGATAACAACCACCACTTCATTTTCTTATTTAAAGTGATCGATGGATTGTTGGGTGATCCGCTCTAGATACAACCATGGTTAATCACTATAATATATTTTAACATAGTAAATAATTCTCTTTACTATGACCCATGACTAAAAGGTGTCAAAACATGGCTCCATTGTCAGGGAGGTGGTTACAGTAATCTAATTGAAAATATTTGACTCTATTCAAATTAAACAGAACCCTAAAAATATATTTTTCCAAGATGTTTTCAAATGATTAGTTATTTAATTCATTGAACAATTTCACCAATGTGGAATATGTATATGAGGATGGTTATGATATAATTCATATAAAAGTTTTTCAAAAAGACACATAACAACTAGAAGGAAAAGTAGAACTAGAATTTGAATATGTTCGTTAATTTATATATAAACTAGAACCTAAATAAGAACCGAAGGAGGCCAAGTTAGAAGAATATACTTTAAAGATCAATGTGGAACATGAAAAAGGACTAGATGGATTCTAGAATGAGTGTGAAGAAATAATTTATCCCCTTATTCCATACAAAGTAGAAGGCCCATAACTATTGAAGAAAGGCGCCACCAAAGTAGGGTTATCAGAGGAAAAGATATAGGATCTTAACTAAAAACCTCTATCTAGTGAAATTCACTGCTAAGAGGCTATTTCCACAGAAAAAAAATTGATGCTGATCCAATTAAGGGAGATAATTTCTTCTTGAACGCATTGTATTTTCATTTTATTTAAATTTAATTAAGTATTACCTCCCCTTTATTTAAATTTTTAGATTCAGGATACACTTGTATTTCCTTGGTGGATGAGGAAGAAAAATAATATTCATCTGACGAGGAATATATATAGGTCCCTAAACTTGTTGAAAATTTATTATGAGTAATACATGAAGAAACCAATGTGGAAAATCTAGAAGAAAAGGAGACACAAGATTATTAAACTGAAAGGGAATAATTTGATATTGATTCTTTATGTCTTGATTAAATTCAAATAGAATTACAGTCTGACATTCCATTTAATTATTCCATTGATGTATCATACCTTGAGAAATCATTGTACAATGAAGAAGAAGTTATACAAGTGGAAATAAATAATGTCGACGAAACCTTATGCCTCTTAACCCCACCAATAATGTTGTATCTTATTGTATTAGGAGTGGATTTATTGTACAATACCCAAGGAGTTCTCAAAAAAAGTATGATGGGAAACATGTAAAGAAGAAGTTTAGTTGATTCATCTCAAAAAACTCTACCCACCATCAGATTGGGGATACCTGATTAGAACAGCCCTTATGTATGCAGTCAAAACCCCGGGCCAACATAGATTATTAAAAAAATATCTATACATATTTTCTCATCAGATTTATATTTTTTTATTTCAAAAAATATATTTTGTTATATTTTGTTCTTTTGCTTGTATTTTTTCATTTATCCAACACATAAGAGCTTAACTCAACTTTTCCCTACTAATTATTCAGGTTGTGCTTCTCTTATACACATTTTTACTTGCTATGATTCATTTTTCATATATTATTACATGTTAAATTTATTATAATTCATTATGTACACTCCATTATTTAATTGTGGGGGAGGGAACCTTGGTAGTTTTAGTTTTTTTTGTTCCTATTGTCAAAAAATTTCTTTATTTTTAAAATTTTGGTTGTCTATTTTTCAGTTATTGTTTGTTTTTGAAACTTTTTTATAGAAGAATTTATATTTCATATTTTTGAAACCCATTTTCAGGTGTGAAACAATTTACTCTTTGAAACTGATCTTAAATTAATGTTTAAAATGACTTTGTTTCATGTTCAAATCATTAGATATTTCATGAAAAGAACTCTATTTTTTAAATCCCAGTCCACATATCACTATCTATATCTTTGAAATCACTTTCATGTGAGTCTTATGAACCATTTTATTATGATTCATTACATTAAACTCTCTACTTGAGCGAACTAAATCATTCTTGATTTAACTAGAATTTGATTTATCCCTATCATAAAATGAGGGTTTGAGGTATTTTTGTTTTAAATGGTTGATTCATTTATTTTGTTCTAATGAACCTTTTTCTCAATATAATCCTTTTCATTCTGGCATACCTTGTACATTTAATACTTTCAGACCTTATAATACACATCCAGTTATTTTAGCCATATTATAAGCTATTTTTCTCTATCCAGCCTTCTCTTGAAGTGAAATTGAACAATCTAAATGAATTAAAGTGTGCGAGAAGCTATCTTATTTTGTGCAACCTCATTTAGAGAAACATTGAGTGAAATTAAAATTTGAATATTTTTTCTTAGTGTAGAAAAATATCATTCTGTTGAAAGTTGTGCCTTTTTTGGAGCTTTCATGATATGAGAAGTTCTTCCATTATGATGTTTCTAATTGAGGAATAATGTTTTTCCTTTTCTGGAACTGTCAAGAAAAATTATGTCTGACAATATTGAAATGTTTTCTAATGAAATAATGAATCGGGTGACATTACATGAGTTTTCTTGATGATGAAGGTGATTTTTTACTAAGGATTGTGAGGAAGAAACTATACATGAGTGAAAATTAGAATAATGATGTTTGTCTTCAAAAATTGACAAGACCTCCTCATTCAGCCTCATAATTTTTAACATCTAAATCTTACTAGCTAGAAGCCAGAGTACAACCTTAAAAAATTCTCATGATATAAATATGTCTTTGACTCACATTAAGAGGAGATATAATAATTTTATCATGACTATGGTGACTATTGTATGAGTTCGGATTATAAAAAAATAATGAGAAAAAATTGAAATTTGAGTGATCATATAAAATTCTTGTTAGGTAAATGTCTTCTATGAATGGGAAAATAAATGAATAGGAAATATATTGAATGATCTATAATTAAGAACCTAGAATAATGGTTGTTTATGAAGTACGATATCTTTTTTTATTAGTATGGAATTTGTGGATCTCATGAGCATATGTTTCGAAATTGCATTGATTCAAATTCGATGTTGAATTTTCTAGGATTTCAGGTTCTATGTGTGGGGGAAATTATAGAGTTAATATTTTCATTATTTTTCATATGTGTTTAAATGATTTAATCCCACCCGATTAGTAAATTTCATTATATTTGCTTCATTTTAGTGTTTTATTTGTTAATAATGGGCTTAATTGTAAAAATTATTTAATTATGTAAAATTCACAGTTTAAGGGGATTATATTTTTTGGTCATAACATTTACAATTCGTATATAATTTAATTAATTATTGTTTTTTGGTTTTCCGTAATCTTGGGATTTTTTTTCTAAACCTACAACCTACTCAACACAATAATTCCCTTGAAAATCAATCATGTAGAAAAATATATCTGGATGAAATAATGGACCCCGCCATATTAAATCAAGCATATCTCATCACACTGACCGTGAAATTTTATTATTCAAGATGGGTTGTACAGAATATTTCAAATGGATATTCAAAATTAAATATTATAAATTAATAAAATCATTCAGGAATCAATCAAGTGCATCCAAGTGGAGTGGGTGAAATAGTGTTTTGGGACCAGAAAATGACGGGTTCATTGATTTAGACATATCGTTATTTACACCATTACATAGACATTGAAAATTTTAGGGTCGATATAGAACTCAATTTATAAAATCTCATAAGAAGAGACCTATGTGTTTTTTGACAGGATGGTGGGAACAATAGAAGAAAACCTCTAGAGGACATATTGTAGAGGAGAAAAGTTTCTGTTCTTTGTTTTCTCTTATTTATTTTTCGTAGATTTGTAATGAATTTTTCTTCAACCTTATTCTAAATTACCATTAACATGGGGGTGTAAATATATATGTGATTTTTGAAGGATTATTTTCCTATTTTTTAATTCCTGAGTTGTTTCACTTAATGTTTTATGATCCTTTTCCCTCTTCTAAGAAATTAGATTCGATATCTTATAAGTATGTTTGTGATTATATATGATTGTATTTTACTTCAGATTCTGTTGTTTTTATTTCTTTGATCAACGATAATTATCTCCCTCCACTTGGGTCTGGTCTATATACAAGGGAAAAGATCAGTTCATAGTAGTGAAGTACTCAGTGATCATCAGTACGTGTGGTCGGAGTAGTGAACATTCAAGATAATTTGGGATAAACAATAAACGATTGCATATTTATTTAGTTAAAAGAGATTATTCGCAATAGATATATAACACAATGGAATGAGAGTAGACCAATCTGAAATTTTGGTGTGGTTTATTCTCACTATTATTATTTTACCAAGGACGTGACAATAACTGATTGTGTATTATCACTTTTATTTACGTAGCATAATAAAATTGGATAAGTTGAACTATGATAGAATTGAAATTTGAAAACTGACCCTGACCTAATTACCATATCATATAATAGATTTCAATAACATGTTTTATCAATTTGATGTTAATATTATTCTTTTTTAGTGCCATGATTATATTTTCAAATTCAAACAATTTCAAAAACAACCACCACTTTATTTTCTTATTATACGTGACAGCTTGATAGTTGGGCACTCCTCTCTGGAGATATCCAAGGTTAATCATTATACAAAATTTTATCTTAGTAAATAATTAATTATTCCACACCCCACGAGTGGTATGTTTCATCCTTCTCAAAAAATCAGGACTATGTAATTAAAGTAATCTTAAAAAGCACTAGAGAAACAAAATATTTCCCACTCTAATGCCCAGTCTAAGTCAAGTTCTCTATTCCAACAATTTCTATTTCATTCAGATTCATATTTATTAAATTTATATTTAAAAGGATAGACCAAACTAGTAACCTCATTTTATCCATAAGGACCCATAAACATCATGAATTGAAGTATAAAATCCACTAAATTCAAACATTAACATGTTACAGTACATGCAACCAATGGTCCATTACTCAACATTCCCTAATTGGAAACATAATGTGTATGCTGTATCCAGAGTAGGAAAACAATTTTTAGGTTACATCAGGCACTCTATGTACGAACTGTGTTTCTTAATCCAATAAGAACCATTTACTAAAATAAATATACATAACACAAGGCACACATCATAATTTTATATAGTCAAGAAAAGTATCCTATATGGCATGGAATAATTCATGGCATTTAAATTGTAATTTGTGACTAAAAAATCTATAATCGTATGAAATTTCAAAAAACAAGTTCATCATACAATAGTGGAATGAAATAAACTATAATAGTAAAAATATAATACAAAATTTTCTTGATCCATGAAATTTGGATTTTTCATGTATGTCAGTTAGCTACTCCTAGGCATAGCACATTACCAAATTCCAATTCATTCTTCATCTCTTATCTATTGTCTCAAAATACTAAAACTACAATAAAAGAAATAAACACTTTGATACCCCTTTATAATATCCCATTCCAGATTCCACTTAATGGTGCCCTGATCTGGTGGGTGGCCTCAAGCGTGCTTTCCAATATTCCCATGGCTTTAAACTAGCTGTGACTGTTTAATGTGGTACAGTGTGGAGATTATACCATCATGATCAGAGTGTATAATAGATTGATATCAACATCAATCAATAGTCTAATAATAATATAAACCACTTACATATGGTAAATCATTAAAAATACTCTTTAAATAAATAACCAAAAAGTAGTTTCATATATATATCATGATCATTTCATGTCTCTATAAATTATGAAAATAATAATATAGGAATCAATAAAATACATGAATCAAGATGTATAAAAAGAAAAAAAAGGATGTTTATCCAGCTAGCATCATTTTCATAGCTTATTCATGTTCTCACCTTTTCAAATTATAACGACAATAAAGCATCATAAAATGGGTTCATTGAACATTCCCTACCTGCATCCATGATGTTTATCCGGGAACCCAATAGTGGCCCAAACATGGTGCGACATAACACTCAATTGGCCACCACTAATGGCATATATTACAATTCTAATATTTTTAATATAAATGGATGAAGTATTCATTATATCAAAAGAACAATTGAAATAAAAGTAATAGTTCTAGAACAAATGTTATCCAATCCAACCAAATATGGGTACGTTTAAAAAATATTTAATCACCCATAACAAGAGATACTATAAAGAATAAACAAATAAGTGAAGAATCAATCCAGTCTATCCACTATAATCAGATACCCATTCTAGTTCTATCTGCAAGAATATAAAAATATCCACTATGAGCCCACCATGTAGTCATGTATCATCATACACAATAGCCATGTTGTGTAATCATGTGTTGGACCTAGAAGTGATGCATTCAACTATAAAAGACAAAGGCATCGACATTGTGTCCTGGATACATCATGATGGAAAATCTGAAATAACTTGGCTGGAGTCCAAGGAGCATGTTAACATAGCACAATCAATATGACTCTGAGAAAACCAAATACAAGGGATATAAATTTCCTAGGCATCCCACTGAATAATGATACAGGGAGAACATCCAAGGAATCCACTATTATAATAAATACCCATAGAGTAAAAATTTAAATGATATCCTACAGAATCATGATCTAAGGAACTCATAAAGTCATTGATGACCATAATCAATTCATCATGTCATTTCATTAGTCATTCTCAATTCATGAGTTCATCCAACACATTTATATATTTTAATAATAAATCATTTAATTATTTTAATCATATTAAATAACATTAATAAGGGAAAACAACCTTATCCAATAAATTTATTTCAATTAGTTCCTGTTATTTAAAAATTAACAGGTAAAACATAAATTTCACAATCTTAAATAATTCAATAAATTATCAATAATACCCCCACTAAAAGTAGTGACATCACATGAACCCAATTGGGTCACACATCATATGAACGATACAAGTGCACACTCCATGGGTGCCCAAGGTTATGGCTCAATGACCTAAACCATAAAATGGTAATCAAGGGGAAACATAATAGCTTCCAATGAAATTATATCAAGACATTAAATTAATTTTTTGTGAATCCTAAATAGGTCTGGTGTGCATTACAAATGAAACATGGTATATAAATCATTGAACCTTAATTTAAAGGTATAGACCACCTACCATATACACGTGGTAGATTAATCAACTATTACCGACCAATGATTCATTCCTAGTTAGGACAAAAATGAAGAAAGAACACAGATATTATAAATAGGGAATATTATATTTCACTAAAATAAGTCCATCAATATGAATAAAAACAAAAAATGGTATAAGATGAATGAACAACATACCCGTGTAGATCCAAAGAGACCAAAACTGTTTGAATCCAAGAGCGGATCGTATATTTATTGAAAAGAATTACTCTAGGAATCTATAGAGATATAATAGTAGATGGGGAGACCCTCTATGCATTGGTAAAAAAAGGCAGAATAAGAGTTTTAAAAACATAAATCATTGAAGGAAAAAGTAATTATTCATATTTTAATTTGGTCACACAGTTTGGTTTCATGGTTGGCCAATCCATGTGCCAATTGTGTGCCCTTATCTACCTTAAGGGGGACCTTGCACGATTTATGTTCCTGGTCTGGGAATCTATTTTAAAACCATGTTGCACACATCTGTTAAAAATTTGATGTATTTATTCATGGGTGTGTTGACCATGTTACACAATTTCCTCTAACTGTGTGGACCTTTTATAGACTCTAAAAGTACCCCACAAGGTTTCCAGAAAACATGTGTTCAATGATTTATGGTTTCTACTAATCATGTTTCCTACGTTCCTTTTACAAAACCTAGGCTCTATGATATGAACATTCTCAAACACCCCCAAAACTCCTTTTACATCATCATTAATTAACATTAGGTCAAAACCAAGAATTTAATCCCGAAAAAGATCCATACTTCAAAACACATAGGATATTATAGACATAATTATAATATGGTAAATTCCTTTGATAAAATTCTAGGTCATTAAATATATAGTGCTTATAATGAAGATAAATTATTTTATTTCTTATAAAATAATGGATGGTTCAATAAATAATGGAAAACAACATTTCCCTATTTTTATAAAGAATAAATGATCCAAAATACATAAATATCATCATAGTTTTAGTTTCATGATAAATAAAAAATTATTACTAATGAATCATCTATACATTAATAATAATATATGTTTTGACAAAACCATTGAGTCTAAAAATCCACCTAATTTTATGTCTATAACTTGTGTGCGTAATGAATTAAAGGATGCCAATTTTTTTTGTTCTGGAAAGGTCATATGAAATATTGAAATAGGAACAATGTTTCCACTAAATCAAATTAATATTGGTAGAATAAAAATATTTATTTTTATTTTCTTTATTGGTCAACCAATATGTTAAAATTTTATTATGATATAAGGTGCTTCGAGAATAAAATTTAAATATTGTTTTCAGTTAATCTAAATGAAATGGGAAAGGGTAATGATAATTTATTCTCTATACATTACTTAGTGAATTGGGGTATCATACCAGAACCATATCCTATGAGTATTAGTGAGCATAAATGTTAAATTTTATTTTCTTCTTATGTGATGACACCTTCAGAAAAAAATAAATTTTATAAACTAGTATATAATGTTATGGATTCTTGTGGATATATGACCAACGTATCAAAGTAGGTCAATATACGAAGTTGAAATAGAAGTCTATGAAAACTCACAGCCATAACAACTATCATAATTAATTTTTTATAATATAAATCCATCATTTTCCTTCCAATAATATAAGACTATAATTTATTCTATTTTTCCATTTTATGTTGAAAACATTGTGTTAATATATTTTCTACTTATTTTTTTAAAAATACAAGAAGAGGCGCTATTAAATTTGTATGAGTGTATGAATCTTTATCCTCCATGTTTTTTCACATGAATGATTCATATAACTATCCATCTTTCTAGTGAAATACTTATTAAGGAAATAATTTATTTTAATTATATGTATCCAACCAAAATAAATATGTACATAATGAAGACTTGTCTTTTGAATAGGAATCATTGTGAAGGTTCCACTATAGAGGGTTACCAGGATAAAGAATGTACAGATTTTGTTTTCTATGTACTTGACTGATGTAATGGTCATAAACTACCCACAAATAGGAAAAAAATGATTAGTATGAAAATATTTAACCATTTTTTCATCACATCCCTCAATTGGGGAATTACTAAATCATATTAAAGGATATATTAATTATTGAATAGCGGAATATGGAGAATCACACAGTCTTGATTAACTATGATATCTTCAATGACTACATCAAGTAAATAATTCGAACATGTATATGTTATCTCAAACTAAAATGTTTAAAAAATATATTAAAAATTTTATTCAATTTTTTATAGGTAAAATTAAAAAAATAGAAGTATAATTCATTATTCACTACCTCTTATATGGAGATATACCTTGAATAGAAAAGTAGTTCTTACATTGTTAAAAATGATTCTATATATATAATTTAAATAAAATACAAAATAGAGATTCATTTATATTTTATTGAATGAGTTTACCTATTGACTTTGTCTATCAATAAATAAGAGTGTTGAATTTTGGTCTCAATTATGTGGTTATATAAGGAAAATCACTAGTGATCAATGGGTAAAAATATGTTACAACTAATTGAGTAGTGAACAGAAGATCACAACATGATGGTGTTATGTTATCTGTAATGACATAATGTTATTACAATGCATTGGATAGTGGGTCACAATAATAATTTATGTATTATTATCCAGTGGTTTAGAAAATACTTATATTGGATTGTTACTCTTATTGTTATGTCGCCATGATCAAATTCTTGAGGTTTAACACAAGAAAAATAAGGGGAACACTTATTAATGACTATATATTTAGATTCATTTACATGAATTACTTCTTATCTACTAATGATACATATATTTTACGTTCAATCAGAAAAAATGTGTTTTATGTGAAAGTTCATCTAAGTCCAATATTTATTGTCATTATTAATGTAATCCAAATACAGATTTTTTATGATGGTGGGGATAAAATTGACTCCATTTTTTATCCAATTTCTCTTGATAAAGGTACTATATATGATGACCCAAATAATATAATTCCCAAATTTGATTTCAAACATAAATTAGTTGTGGGTAATTTATATAAGAAACATTTTTTTGTAAAATCATATTTAAATTTTCAGTCTATTTTTAAATTTTAGGATTTTTCAATTCTGGTTATAGATGTTTTAGAGATGTTCATGGAGTTTTCTATGGGAATTGGGTAGGCACTCGATACCAGAGCCAATTCACCCCCTGAATTAATGATTCACGATATGAAAAATCACTCCCAGAACCCATGAATCATGGATTCATGATATGAAACCGTTTAATGATGTAAAATAAATTCACATCATTAATTGTTTTCTAATAATTTTTAATCAACAGTTATGATTTTTTCTACACACATGCAATATGGGATATTTTGTTCCAAAATCATTGATTCATGAAATAATTCTATCCTACCTAGTAATATGTTATCTTCTTCATTCATAATCCTTTCATATTCAATATGTACTCTCCCTTACAAAAAATAGATACCCTTCATGTGTTTTTGGGTGGATTTTTCATTTTTTTGGTTCCTTTGTTCAGTGTCTGAATTTATGACCAGGTATGGTGCACTCATTTTGGTAAGTGTGATAGTTTTATGTACATTTTCTTTACATTTATGTTTTTTCAGTGGTTTTTGACTGTGTTTATGGGATATGTGATGATGATTATTCTTTTATCCCTTCTAGATATTTTTTTTATTGTCTCTTAAATATTATTTTGTTGTTTTGTGGTATGCAATGAGAGTTCATTGAGGTATGTGTGATCAAACCACTATATCGGCCATTTTTATTGTGGAATTAAAATCTAAGATGTGATAATATATGTTAGGGCCTCTGTTTTTTTTCTCCATCATTTTTCACCATTTTTTATGTGAGAATATCATCTCAATTGGTCTGAGACTTGTTTTTACGGTATGTTGTTCGATATCTAGATTATAAAATTTTAACTATAATTGATATAGGTTTAAAAAATTATTTTATAAGTGAATTGTATTGGCCTTGGAAATTTTAAATTTTTATGTATAAAAAGATTTTAGAAAAATGATGTTTTTACCCTTTTTTCTTATATAAATGTGTTTTTCAATGAGTTTTGAAATGTATTTCTGAAATTAAAAAGTATGTTTTGAAGAAAAATGGTGTCTTGATATCATTTTTCAATTGATAATACCATTTTAACTGCTTGATGTATTCCACACATGGGAGTCTTATGTATCTGGGTAGAGGGATTATTATTAGGCGATTCATGTTTCTTTCATAGGGGGTCACTCAATGGGCGTTTCTATGTTCCCTAGGATTTGTGTCATCGGAAAATGATATTTAAATTGTAAGGGGTTAAATTATAGGTTATTTTATAGTTCCCTAATCCATGTTTCCTAGTAACATCATTGTTCACTAGTATTTTTCATTTACCATGGTATATGTAAACTTTATGACCAAACCACTGATATTAAAAGGAGTTCACCCTTATTATTTGGATTGGAATATTTAAATATGATATAAATTCATTGATAAATGCAACGGTTATATTGAAATTATGAATGAAACTATTTTACCTAACTTTGTTTATGAACATTGGAAAAAGGGGAATGGTCTATCATGATTTTATTATAAAACTAGTTAACTTCATATCATTCCATTTTTATTAAATTTGAGAATATTGGGATTATTATACAATAATGTTATTTGAAATACCTTGGTGGGATATAAATGGACTTATTTAGATCACCCCCTACACACTCCCTTGGGGTGTGAAGTCCTTATATTTTATTTCAAGCTATGAAAGGGAATTTATTCATAGTGAGGTTGTTGGGTTTTATATTAGCTAGTTATGGGTAGCCAGTGGTGAGGTGAAGAGATGTTTCCCATATATCTAATTGAGTAGTTTTTTTTCTTGATTTAGATATTCATTTTAGTCATTAAACATGTACTAAAGGTTGTATCTCTCTATTTTCATTATTTTTTATGAAATATATTGATTTCTAGTTCTTATTTCCACTTATTTTACATATATACCATGAATATTATTTTAGGCCATGAGAAATCATTCTATCTTGTCATTTTTTATTCCCAAGTTCTAATCTTCCGCCTGTGAGGACAGAGAACTCCATTTGGGTCAGTGGTGAATCAGTTCAAGAACTTATTTAGATGGTATTTTTGGTCAGATCATTAAAATTAGTATCAATAGGTTTTTCCTAAAGCTTCCTTATCCTGGGATATCTGCATTATGGGAGATATTAGTGACAGGACTAGAGATGAATGTTTTAGTGATTTTTTAGCCATCTCAGAATGGGATTATCCTTATGTTAATAGGGGATGTTGGGATGTGTGCCTCTTTTGATGGGATTTGACCATAACCTCCTATTTTTATTTTGTTTTTCTACTTTGAAATGATATTATTCTATATATTTATTATTTATTTCTACTTTGGGAGTATAGAATTATGCGCCTATGAATTCTTCAATGAGATTCATATGAGGTTCCAGTGAGAGATACTCCTAGAGAAAATTCTTATCTATATCAGAACCTTATAGAGGATAATATATGGCTGGTTTATTCCATAAATCAAAAAGGACCATCAGGTCAGAAGAATGTTTTTGAGGAATATCTAGGAGCTGGAGGAGAAAAGGATTGATCTAGAGGGTTCCTATGTGAGAATAAACAATCCATTAAGGGTTTGAATCACCCCTAAGAGGGGAATAGATGCTGGAAGTGATCTATAAGGTCTTCAACCTCCTATAGAAACATGAGGTTATTGAGGTGAGTGTGTGATGCTCAAACTTGAGGGTCCCAAAAATCAATGGTGGGATTCCTTGGTATAATAAAATCGATATTTGGGATTCTATATTAATGGTTTTAAGACCCTACCCTTTCTCAAAATCTTTCATAGTCTATAATGATGGTAGAGTATGTAGATTTCCTCTCTTTACAACATAGAGTGCATTCGATGTTGAATTTGGATAATCATTTTATGGAGCTGATTTATTTTTCTCTTATGATGGTTATGAATTATTAGTAAAAATATCATAAATACCTACAACGTTTTTAAATAGGTTTCTTATCATAGATATACATGATGAATCATACCACCTATAATGACATGGTAGATAGTTAAATGATGAAAATATACATATGATGAGATATATTAGTTTCTCTAGATCTCATCTTCTACCAAAAAGTAGTTTTAGTGGTGTGAATGAAATGAAGAGAAGTTGGTATGATATTCTCTATGGTGGTGGATGTGGTTCTAAATATAAATCCTCCTCTCCACCATCAATAGTATCCTGAATTGTTAAAAAAAATTACCACAAATGTTCCAAGTAGGGAACACCTGATGTAGTTGTCCTTTATCCCTGAAATCTTCAAATGTATGTGGCCATAAAGTCCATTCACATAGGCTCTATCAAACTATGTATATGTATATCTTTATTTAGGGGTCTTTAACTCTGAAATAATCTATGGTTTATTCTTGATATTTAATTTCTATCAGATTCTATCCTTATGAATCAGGATTAAACCACCATTACACAATGGATGAGTCTTCGATGGAGGTTAAATCTGGATGGGCTCTATGTAGAGGTAATATTTTTATTTCATAATCTATAGAAACTTAATTGTTTGGTACAGGTTCCTCACACTGATTTATATCTTCCCATTTTTTTGATATGTTGAAACTTCCAATGAATGGCACATCATTTGTTATGGAGTTTTCCACACCTTTCAGAATGTGGAAGGATAAATTGTTTTATTTCCATGTTTTTTCCATATTAATATTTGACGCGTAGTTATTATGGGTATTCTGAGTTCCCAATATTGATATATTTGATGTCTTCAACAAGATGGATTTTACGTATTCTCACCATGTTGATATTTATTCTTACCAATGGCATGTTTTATTCTCTTCCACTGATGGGATCTATAGAGTGTTTTATTGAGAGTGAGATATGTTGTCAAGTCATACAGGCCCTTCCCACCCAAATATCAATTGTTGTTTTCAACCATTTTAAGTGAGCATGATTATATTCCTTCTTTCATTGATCATCCCTTGGTTTTTTGGGAATTCTATAATTTATTCCCAGATATGATTTATAATATTCCTCCAAAAAGGTAGGTGTAGTTCATGATAGATCTTGTTTCATGTACATAGTCGATATCGATACCCACTTACCAAATGGAACCTTAAAATCTAATAGTGTGAATGATCTAGTTAGATGATCAGATAATTACAATTTTTTCACCCATGTTTTTTCCTAGGGGAATCCCCCATGATCTTTTCTCATAAGGTTTAGGGTTCAATATGTTTTTTTATAATTTGAACTGGGTCAATGTTTATAATTAGTACCATTTCCACCATGTGTATAAAGTTTTCAATTAGTTAAAAGGGGAGAAGTTGTTTTAAAAATGGTTCTTTGTTTAGGTTATCATAAACTCATGTTTTGGGAGTATGATATTCTGATTACCAATTTGGAAATCTGGTATAACCATTATGAATATCTTATGATGACTTTATTCTGTCTAACACTCTTGTAGATTTTATGGATTTTATTGAAAGAATATTGCCTTAGTATCTTGACCACTTTATGGTAGTGTTTTGGGATGATATCTTGGATTATTAAAGATCTAATAATAATCATGAGAACTATTTGAATTTATTTTTGAAGATCATGGAGAATCATTTACATTATTTGAAACATTAACAATTCAATTTTCAGATCAGAAAAGAGAATTTATTAGGGAATGTGATTTCTGAATATATAATTTCAGTCAATCCTGAGAAGGTGATGGTTGTCTTATCATAGGATGAACCACTATATGTTTTTGAGATATAGTTATTAATATTTATGGATATATATTATTTTTGGTTCAGTAAGGATTTCTCAATGTTGGAATTACCTTTGATAGGTACTACCATGAAAGGGGATAAATTCACATGGGATTTTAAATGAATTTTTTTTGAAGAGTTAAAATAAATTATATCGTCAGCTCCTATTCTGATATTTCCTAATGCAAGTATGTGGTATGTGGTATTCATTGATACTTATAGAGGTTTTATTGGTTGTGTATATATAATGTTATGATACATTGTGTCCTATATATAAAATAATATTTTCCACATGAGAATAATTACCCGACTCATGGTTTGGATATTTTCAAATTTATGTATGTGTGTTGATATTGGGGGAATATCATTTTATGGAGAGTTTCATGTTCACTTCTGATCATAAAAGTTTCATCTATATTTGTTCATGGAAGTAATTGAATTATGGGATGAGTCAATGGGTGGAATACTTATATATGTTTATCGTAGAAATTGACTATACAGCAATGTAGAGGAATTTTATTCCTAACTCTCTCCTAAGGATGGTTACAACATAACTTATTTTGAAATCTAAGGAGGAGTGGTCGGGATCTTCACCCTATTTCATATGAATGAATTCAATGATGATGTATGTATCATTTGGAATATAGTTTAGTTTTCATCAACTATCATTGATTCTATTATGTAGGTCTAGTATAAGGATGACAAGTTTATAATCATTAAGGAAAACTTATATGGTGGGGAGAACATTTCTGATTGGTATGTCCCTTTTTAGGGTATTCTCCACATTGAGGTTTTTTGTCCCTTAATATATGAGAAATTCAATTTTTTATTTACAAAGTTATTTTGTGATTTTTACCTTAGAACTAGAAATATATACTTTGACCTGAAATTAAATTTTTATTAGTTTGGTATTAATCATGACATTCATGATTACATATCCCACTGTTGCACCGCCCAATTGATAATGGTAGAAAACAAGAAACCTTCTGGCCAGTATAACTAATTTTGGGTCTAGTTTAGAAAAGGGATGAGTTATACATGGACTTCATTTTTGGATAACTGTGGAGACATTGAGGACGTAATTTTATCAATGTTTTAATTTCTCATTTGATGAAATATTATCATTTTGTTTTTTTCTGGGATAATACCAATGTTGAAGATATGTGTAAGATAAAAATATAAAATATTTTATTGTTTCTTGGGGTTTACTCTTCCATTGTCTCAAATACGGATTTGATGTTTACATTTATAACTATAGAGTATCCAAGAGTCAATGGGGACTCATGTCAATTTCAGTATAGAAATATATCCATATAAAGACTATCATAAAGAGAATAATATATAGGTCCTAGATATATTATTTATATGAAAATATTTTTTTTGGATTCTGGAATACTCATCTATTACTAGATTCATTTTCATATAATAATAGTTACAATTAGTCATTCAAAATGGAACCCTTCAATGATTTATATGGTTTCCTATACAGATCACCTCTTTATTTATTATAGGTGGGTGAGGAATTTATTGTGGGATAATGTCTCGGTTTGGATATATCTATGATGATTCCTTATATATATATATATATAGAAAATTGGTTATAGATCAAATTATGAAAAAATTTATGAGGATCGTCAGCATCATCCTTTCACATTCTCCATTAGTGATCGAGTATTTTTTAAATATTATCCTCAATTGGGTCATTGTTATATTGTAAAATAGATAAAGCTATCTATGAGGTATGTTGGTCCATTTGAGGTCACTAATTGGTTTTTTCAGGTCACTTATCAGTTTTTGTTACCAGATCAAATGATGTGTTCCTCTTATCACAACTCATGAAATATTATTCTAATCCCTTCCAAGTTTTAAATTTGTAGAAGACTGAGTCAGAAAAATATTTTTATATTATACAGAAAACAATATATGTCAATTTTTAAATGAATGTCATGTATGGGAATCCAATTTTTTTGTTACAACTATTATGAAACCACTAATCGGATTCCCCAAAGACCAGGGAGCACAAATTTTTGGTGAGGGAGCAGTAGCCTCACCACTTTCCAGAGTACCCTTATTTCACATGATGTTATAGGGATGTAATGTCATATGGTGGGTAGTATTATAATATCTTAGTTAAATGTATTCTATATTTTTTATGATTAATAGTATTTACATATGGTTAAAATTGTGTCAAATGAGTTATATTAGTTCTCTTTGGGAATATGGAATGTGTTGTCTACATGAGCCAATTTACACCATGAATTATTGACTCATGACATGATTGAATCTTAACTATTATCCATGAATCATGGAATCATGACTTAAAACCCTTAAAAGATGTGAAATAAATAACATCGTGAGTTGGTCACTTGGGATTTTTAATCTGAGGGGACTCCTTTTTTTATGTTAATGTAATAAGGTAGATTAACATCATGAATAAATGGTTCATAACATGAATCTATTCTTCCCAATTGGTTTTTATCTACTACTCTCCGAACTCATCTAGTATTCAAAAATAACTAACCCATTCAGCCCCTAGGTATCTAAGATGCATTTTTGGGTGTTTTTTTCTCTTTTGGGTTATTTCAATTGGTTCCATGATCTATGATTGGGTTGGTTTCTATTCATTTGGTAATTGATATCATTCACTTCTAATTATCATTTCTTATCTGGGGTTTATATGTAGTTTTGGGATAGGTTTATGGGATCTGTGATCATGTGATTATGATTCTTCTTCTATCGATTCCAAATCAGTTGTGTGATCATCTTCTGAATGTCAGTTCTGACGATAAATGTGGTGTGATGTGTGAGTTTCTTGAGGTATGTGTGATATAACCTCTCTTAAAACTATTTTTCATATATAAATCAATTCTATGATAATAAGTGGTTTTTATAGTGAATATGGTGTTTCCCCGTGTTTTGGTAACAGAAATAATTTTTCAAAGCATTGTGGAATGGATTTATGAAATGTTTTTCGAAAGTTTATTTTTTCTTTCAAAAATAGTTTTTCAAAGACATTTATGAAGTGATATACCCGTTTAAACTTATTTATGTATTTCAAACATGATATACTGGGTACCTTGGTGTGGGTTATAGTGTTAGGCCTTTTTTATTTTAATAGGGAGTTCACTCATAAGGTATTCCTCTATTCCATAGACCATGTGTTTAAGGTACATGGCCATGAAATTTTATATGGATCACTCATTGGGTGTTCCTATGTCCCATAGGACATGTGTCCTAGGGAAAAGAGTTCACACTAGTAATTTTCATTTATTAGGGTAAAAGTGACCTATCTAGACTAAATTTTGTTATACTGTAGATTTTACCATTTTTCATTCGGTTGGATTGTTTGGACTGGATATAGACAATTTGATAAATATAAATGTTTTATTAAAATTATGTTTTAAATAGGTTTACATGGATTTCATTAGAACTATGCCAAACAGGGAACTTCTTAGCATGATTTTGTTAAGAAAACTATTTATCTTCTTATCATGTTTTATTTTATTAAAAATGGATATATCAAGAATATTTTATACTGAAATTATATGGAACTCTTGGGTGGGATACTACAAGTCCTATATTGGATACACTCTACACACTCTCTTGGGGTTGTCTAGACTATGTATTGTATTTTTATCTATGAAAGGGAATGGAGCCATAATTAGGCAGTGAGGTTTTCTATTAGATGTTTATAGGCAGACATCGGTGAGGTTATGGGATGTTTCCCACATATTACATGGTGTAGTTGTTTCTTAATAAGTTTTTATTTTCTAGATTTTGGAAATATACCTTGGGATTTATTACTGCTTTGTCTTTCATTGTTTATGGCATATATCACATTCTTATTTTTCCTTATATTATATCTATATATCTTTTATGTATCTTATATTGGGTTGGAAGTAAGCATTCTCTCTGGTCATTGTTTGATGCTCGGTTTCTAGTCGCTTTCCCACGGGGATCAGAGAGGCCCAATGGGTAAGGAGAGCATTGTTTTGGGAACTAGTTTAGTGGGTATAATTGGTTGGTTAATTACAATATGAGTTCTTTGTTCAATAAATCTATCCCAACTTGAGCCTTTCAGGATGGTTCTATAGAAATTTATTTATTTGGGATTCATTTTGAAAACTGTAAAATAATTTTTAGAAAACATTAAATATAAAATGTAAAATTTTTTACATATAAAATGATTTTAAAGAAATATATACTTATTAAATTATTAAAATGGTTACCTTTGTTTTTATGATTCATTAATTTAAATGTTTTTTTTCATTTTAGATTTTATTAACATCAAATAATGTAATATTCAGTATGTCTCTCAGAAGACCATTGATGAATAATGATTTTACTATATTATTATTCTAAAATTGGATTTATAAATAAAAAATTAATTATTGTAGGTGTTTGAATTTATTTTTAAAATGTTATTTTATTTATTTCTGAGTGATTGGGTGAGTATTTATTTTTTTATTGAACCCCCTAGAGGATGGATATGGTTAAAATATATCATGTTTGGAAAAACCTTACCATGTTATGTTGCAAGGGTAGTTTTTTCATCTTATATGGGTGAGGTTTATTATGAGATTTGTTGGAAGTATTGGGACTTTGGTTACCATGTGGTTCGGTATATGGGAATGTGTAATGAATCCCTTCAATTTTGTATTATTTGGTTTTAATATAGAAGGGTAATAATTATTTTAATTTATTAAATAAAATTTAATAATAATTATATATATTCCAATAAAACCAACCCAAACTATATTTAGTGGAATCAAACTATCCTAAAGATTTAATTTCATTTGATTTGTCATGGAAGAGGCCATAAAATTGAAATTGTTCTAAAAATATTTAATCCAAAAAAACCCTAAAAAAATCCCAAAATGATCCCAAAATTTCCTAAAATAGACTTTAACAAAAAGGTTATCATTTTTTCATGTTTATTTATGTTTTTAAGTAATGTTTTGGTTTTGTTTTGTTTTTCGAGTTGAATTTAATTTTATTTGTTAATACTGAAAATAAAGAAGATATTTTAAAACATTCTTTCTCAATAAAACATTTTAATATTATCTTATCAACTATTAAAAATAATTTTAAAAATATATATTTGACTTCAAAAATTTATCTATATTCTAGATATTATTTGAAATTATTTCCACATAAGACTTCTACATGTATGTCTCATTTTAAAACTATAAATCCACTTCAAATTTAATTTTTTTTCTATATAAATTTCAGTTGAAGTATTGTATATATTTTTTCCTAGTCTAGTTAGCCTTGATATTGTACTCAATAAACATTGTTTTCCTCTTGATTGAGTCATGTTTACTCTATAACTTCCTCATTTTGTGAAATCAATTACCCATCATTTAAATAACGTTTGTATTAATATTATATTTTAAGTGGGAATACAAATAAAAATTGATCTTTCTGATCCCATTTCGAGACTTGTTATAAAAATTATCATTTTAGTATGTCTCTTTTTTATTCTAAAATTTAATTTTTTTACTCATTAATACCATAAACAGAAGGATGGAAATACACAGTTAATCAAGAATATATATCTTGAATGACTTTCTTTGACTCCCTTTAATATGTGTTAAAGTTAGTCCTATAAACATAGTTTATAGTCCCTTGAAATACAAAATTTATAGCTTGATAGATTTATTAAACCATAATTAATATGTTAATATAATTCATCAATCATTGAACACATGATTTAATGAATATTTCATTTATCATGGGGTGAACTAAATAACAGAACACAAAATAAACCAATTATCATAACAAATTGTGACCAAATGACTTAACAAAAAATGAAAAGGTAAAAAATAACCCAACCCAAAATGAACCATGAAACATAAGCTAAAATGAAAAAAAATCCCTAACCGAAAAATGATATATCCCAAAAATAACTTAAATGATATAGCCTAAAAACTCATGTGAACTAACTAAAAAATGACATAACCCAAAAATGATCCCAAAAAATTGACCTAATATGATCCAAATAACCTAACCTTAAATAAACAAGGTAACATAAAAAAATGGTTTTAAAAAAATATACCAATTAAAGAAACAAAATGAACCAAATTGAACAATATGAAAATAAAGAAAATGATCTAATCTAATGACAAAATAAAAAATTATTCCAAAAGGCCAAACTCAAAAATGAAACTAATGAAACAATTGAAAAAAAATTAACCCAAAATGAATTTAATTACTAAAACCAAAATTAACCAAATGATATAATGAAGTGACCAAATGACCAAATAACTGAATTAAATCAGAAAAAAATCAACCAAATGTGAAATAACTCAAATTGACTAAATCTAACATAAAACAAAAAAACCTATCTTAAACACAACAATACTGAACCAAAATAACTCAAGGATAAATCAAAGAGACATTAACCATCCTAATTGACTGAAAATTATCGTTATTATAATTGAATGAACCAAAGATACATAAGAAAATAAGACCCTCAAGGAGGGTGTAAGTGATTCAAACCAAGGGAATCTCCATAGATTAAAACATTACACTTTAAATAAAGTGAAATAAAGAAATCATAAATAATAATCTTTTCATTCGGGCTTCCCATATGAGCAAACGAATCCTCCATGAAGATTGAATCCCTCCAAATATGGTGAAAAATTTTACCAAGAATTCTCTCCGCAATAAATATATGAATAAAATAGATCAAATATCATGGAACCGCATGACGCCCCTGAATATAACTCGACAAAACTTCGTAATCTAACTCTATCTCAACCACCTGAAAACCTTGCCTCCAGTAAATATCCATACCTGATATAAGGGCCCACACCTCCAAACCTAAGGAGATCCCTAGTCCATAGAATGAACTGAACCCCGGGATCTCGAAGGACCCCACCGCCTCTCATCAAACCATCCCCCCCATACATGATCCATCCACATTAAGCATCATTCCTCCGAGTGGAGGCATCCACCTGATCCAGCAGCCCTCCATCCAAATAAGCTTCTGATGTCTATTGAGAAAATTACATATCATTAATAAGAGCTGACTACCATTTAAAATTAGGCCCTACTAAAAGATCAATAACCACAAACTCATCTACAGTAACAAATGAGATCTCTTGGATCCCATCAGAACATGATTTTCTGCCACTCATATGGTTGAGCAATATTAATCTTCGATAATAGTTCAAACCCTAAATTAAATGTCCCTTCCCTCCACACCATGAGACAAAGAAACCGAGAATCCATGAAACAAAGGCTTCTCATTGTCGATGTAGGGATGTGGGGAAAATAAGGGCTATAGATAATTCACCTAAATACTCTAGAAAAAGAGATTAAGAGTATATTCGACCAGTGGAATCTCATAATAGAAGTATCCAGATGTCAAGGGAATACACTTTATTTGAATATTATCTTCTATTGGAAGAGACTTGTCCCTGATATGCCAATGGTAAAAATTCATTTTTTAATAATATCTTTACATCATACCTTTTATGACCACTCATAATGAGGACTCTCCACATGAAACAGCCTCTTGTAGTCCTGAGTGACAATCCTACCCAAAGAAAAACACATAAAGCAGCATTTATCTGGTTCATAATTCATGATAATACTGTAACACGCCAACCCTAGTTACCCAAATTTGGTTCATTATTACATAACATTGGAATGATCATAAGATATCAAGTCTCAAAATACTGATTAGTTTAGTATCCTAAGACGTACTGGATACATACATTATTATTACATTAAATTATGAAAAAAAAAATTGTGTCTCCTTTTTTCAAACCCATATGCCATAGCCCATCCCTGCAGGTCAATCATAATATAATTATTTACATCCTTAGAAAAATAAAACTTAGAAATAGGTGATCTCATATGCTGAGTAAGGATAAAAATATTGAAGAAACTATAATAAATAAGCATAAACACATAAGGCAATGTATAATACTAAAACACATGCCTTTTACACATAAACTTCACCATAATATGGAAAATATAAATCAAATAATTCTATTTACTTATTCACATGGACATTCTACTAGACGAGTAATCACAAGAAATATCAATAGCCAATTTCATAATGAATGAATGCATAATTTTGGACATCATAAACACATAGTCAAGGCATCAAGCGAAGACTACAAATAATATTATGAAAAGGCACTGAGGAAAGACACTATTTTGTCTCATTAGATATATGCATGCATCAACGATATATAGTGGGCTCCACCCATCACTTAAAATGTCCAATGCAATCCTCATATGAAAAACCTGAAACAAAAAAAAAATCATATTAAAACTAGCATAAAAAATATTAATAATTTAACAATAAACCATGAATGCTATAAAATGACCGCATCAAAATTAAAATATATCACAAAACATTCAACACAATATTGATGATTTTATCATAATAAATCAACTTCAAACAAGTGTAAAATATATCAAAGGATGTTGACATAGATGAAATCAAAACTACCTGAGAGAAATATCTCTTTTTATTTTGAAATCATTTAAAAGTAATGTATATATAAAATAAAACAATTTTTTGGAAATATTCTTATAATCATGAAAGGTAATATTCAAAGGTGTAAAAATGGTGGAAAATAGCTGCACATGCTGTATAAGTTAAAAAGTAAAATTCTTACCTTAATTTTTTGAAAAAGGTCATAATGTACCTTATTTGGAAAACGACAGAAAGATTCCTTTCAAAAAAATTTATATAAAGACAAGAAAGGGAATAAATTAATTTAATCAATATTATAATAAAAAGTGATAATGTTTTCAAATACATTTTTAAGAAACACAGATGTGGATGATACAGAGGTCCCAATAAATAATCGCGTAAAAATAACCTCAGCTAATGAAGAGATTGAAAAATTAACCATTACCTTGTATATTTACTTGATCAAGGGTTTTATAACATCATTTATAATAGTTAAATAGCTGTTATAAAATTATATATGATCCACATACATAAATATGATATCATATATGATCTTCTAATATTTCGTTGTTAATAATATTTAAGTAGTATCATTGTTTTCGGGTGTTAACTAATTCTTTTCCTTTATATGATTTGTTATGTAAGTAATGATTGTTATGAATAGAATTTATTTGATTCATACCTATAATGATATTATGTTCTTAAATGTTTTTTAATAATAAAATTAAAATTATTCTTTAATTATTATGATAGGGAATGAATCTCATCACGTTCATGGAGATGGTAATCTGTACATATACACGAGCGACAATATCATTCTATTGATAGTGAAATCATATGTAATTGGATTGTATATCATATATAAAGATTCATTAGCATGTTATATTTATTACTTATATCAATTATAATCATTATTATACCCATCTAAATAATGAAGTGTTGAATAAAAAAATGCACCACGACGTGGAGTTGGTAAGCCGTACGTATGGATGTATGGTGACATTGTCCTTAATAAGATGGATAGAATAATGAATTTAGTTGTATAATATTTATAATAACATCAAATTCTTTAGGAGGTTCTTGGGTTATTATTTTGGTATGGAAACTACAATGAAATAGTTTGTGGATGAAGAAAAGATCTTTGAAATAAGTGATGAAATTATTATCCCTTCCTCGGGGGAATCCTTTTAATTTGATAAAATGGGAACCATAGATTAGATATATGATCAATTTAAGGCCTCTAAGAATACGTGACAGTATTTGGGAGGATGTTTGAGTAGGTTTGGCCAAGAAAAATAGCTTTGGAGATGTGATTTTAGGAGAAGAGGAGGTACCCTTTTATAAGAGAGGTGAGTGTCACTTTAGGAAAATATTAAAATATTAATTAATTATACAATCATATTCGGTTTATAATGGCTAAAAAATAATTTATTTCAAGGATAGGGTGGGTCTCGGATGAAAACCTCTTAACCAATAGGTTTTATATAGGCATAAGAAACCATATGAACCTTTTCTTTTAGATTTAATGCTTAGTTAAATAATTAAACTTTTACCTTGTATTCTTGTATTATGATAATTAATGGTTAATAAACATAATATAAAAAGCCAAGAGAACCACAAGTGGTTAATTATTGATATATCTAATATTATCTACATCCTTTATCCGAACCATATTTATTTATAAATATTATTACAATTATTAATATATTTTTTTTAAAAGAAACATTTTTATGTCAATTTTGACACTATTTAGTAAATGGTTTTTGTGAAAGTCATGAAAACTTCATAATTTCAAAATGAAATTATTTAATTGACCCTATAATGTCATATGACACTAAAAAATTCGTGCAACACATAAAAGGTCTCAATTTAAAATTATTTTAGTTTTGTTAATATCAATTATTTTAATCATTCAATAATATGGTAATTATTTCATTATCATTGTGTCATAAATAAATTTAATTATTTATTGTCTAAAATTTATAAATAAAATACATATATATATGAATTATTTTTTATATTTCTAATGAATATTTATTGTAAAATTAATTTTATGTATAACCCTATATTAAAAATTTTTTACTTATTAAAATTTGAATTTAACACTTTTAACTCTTATTAAAATAAAATAATAATAAATGTCCTAATGTAATTCAAGTGGACCAAAAGGATCATATTTTATGTCCAAGGTTTATTTTGGTCGAGAAACACTTATCCAATATAATTAGAATATGTATCACTGTAATTATATTATCATTTTTAACATTAATTACCCAATTTTCATTTAACCGTGGTAAATAAAATTCCAAAGTTACTATTCCACAAAAATTATTTTTAACATATTGAACCACATTTTACTTAATAATATCTACTGTGTCTCTCATATTTTTGAAATTCAATTAACAAAAGTGGAAATTTATATTTTATGCAAATTTTTAAATGTACCTATAAGGTTGGTAAAAGACAGTAAATAGTTTAATAAAATTTTAAATAACTAATTTAATTATAAAAAGACTCTAATAAATTAAAATTATATAAAAATGGTATTATATATCTATTTCACCTTAAAATAAATTTAAATTAAATAAATAATTATTTAAATAAATATTCATTTTTAACAATAATGCAATGTTTTTACTATTCATAATAAATTAATGTTTTCAGAAAAATAACAAAATTTCAACATTAGATAATTTAGATATTACCAATCAAAAAATGATTTACATTTTACCAAATTCAAAACATAAAATATTCATTAAATAATTTAAAATTAATTCTAGTTTTCAGAACCAAAAAATAGGTTTTTAGGAAGTAAAAACTATTAAACAATTTACTTATGTTTATGTCCAATTTAAATGTGAAACTACATAAAATGACTTAAATTATATTAAATGATAAAAATATAATCTAATTATACTTTAGAACCACCCAAATTAATAATTTCACGCTATAAATGATTTCAATTAAAAAAGTTGATTTCAATTGAAATTTTGTATTTTTCATTATTCATCAAAATATGAAAGTTATCAAAAAAGTAATTTTTTTTTTCCAAACTAAATTTTTAATTCCCTATACTAAAGAAGAAGTTTGTTTTGTAAAATTGAATATATAAAAGTTTCAAGTATTTGATATAAAATTATTTCTCCAATAAAAGTGGTAAAATTGAATTTTTTGAAAAATACTTATTTTATCTGAAAAATAGATTTTGTTCTTATATTATTTCTATGAAACAGATAATATGGATGTTAATATTATATGGATTATATAAAATTCAAAATTCAGTTAATACTATTCATAAGTTTTTTTTAACGTCTAGTTTGGTATGTCGTGGTACGCTCGAACTCGGTGTTGCGTGTAGCGCAAGCTATTGAATTACGTTAAAGAGTTAATGTACTATAAAATAATGGGGTCTTACATTCTCCCATCCTTCAATAAATTCAATCCTCACAATTTGAAATTTTTGTTCAAAAGTAAAAGTTTTAAAATATAGAATACTTATGTGGAAAATCCACATCGGAAAGAAGGTTAATAAAATTTAGTCTTCATAAGAGGGAAAGGGAAAATTAAAATGTCACCACCAAATTATAATTTCAAATAGGAGATCATTGGTGGAAATTTGAGGCACAAAACTGGAGGAAAATGTTATTATTTATATGGAGTGATTGTGGTCATCAATCCCAAACAAGTGTACAATAAATAGAAAATTGAGGGCTCAAATCCATAAATCAATAATGACTTAAAATTTTATTGGTTCATAAAAACCTACGTAATTGCAATAAAACAATTTTTAAGATCATTTCACTATTGTTAAAAATTAATTAATTAATAGAATAAGAAATAAAAAAATACATGGAACGTACAGTTCCATTCTTCAAATAATTTCTACCACAAACTCATCTTTCGCTCCAAAAGATAATAGAACTCAAAAATATTATATTTATTCTAATCGTATAGGGTTTAAAAAAATGAATTTCTAATTTATCTATTAGATCATTTAAAAACTATATTATACAAACTAGGACATCACGTAGTCCAATGGTAGGTGATGCACTCTTGTCTCCCTTCTGTTGTGGGTTCAAGTCTCATGGACTTTTCGGACATGACTTGTTGTCGCCTGACCGTCATGTTGTCCTTTTCATGAAAAATAAATCCAAGAATTATTTTAAAAAATGTTTTAACATTAAACCATATTATCCAATGTCCTTATTAACCCATACCATCCTTTAGAGTTATCCAAAATACTCGTATCCAAACTCATAGACCAAAAATTTATAAAGCAGTTCAACCTTACGTAATGAAGCTCTATTTTTCCACATAATAACATGTGGGTACCTTCAACTTGTATTCTGTTAAAACATCGTAACACCCATAATTACCATAAAACCTTATTGATTACATTTATTCTCCCTTATTCCTTATACAATACTAGATATATTCTTTATGTGAATTTTTTTTTGAATACTCCAACAATAGTGGAATAGAAAAATGATTAATCAGTTCTAAGTTAGTGAAAAACAGCCAATATAATTTATCAAAATCAACCATCTCTTATTCCAAAATCACTACCTCAGTATCAAGACTATATTAAGGTTTTTTCCATTCATCCATGTATTTTCCAAAAAGTATAGCTTTTTTTGAGTCTCTTTTCATTGAAACTTATAATCTTCAATACTCAATGAAATAGTACTACCATATAATCCTTATTTATTTACATAATTAATATAACCAGTACATTTTTTATACAACACTCAAATTACATTATTCATTAATTAAATATAAGAACACTGATTATTCCTCTTCATCTGTGGTAGTATCGTAACATGATTATTATCTAATAGCAATATATGGGGTATACTATGATGATTGGGACATTGATTTTCATATTGTCCCAACTCCTTGCAGATGATGCATTGTAAATTTGAATCCTTTTTCTTATCCTAGAAATCACATACTTTGTGTCTTCTTTCTTCACACTTATAAAACCATTCATTCCCTTTATGCATTTACCAAGGTGATTCTTTCCACAGTTATCACATATAGGAAAATCCTTCTAACCCGTCTTTCGATTATCCAACATTCTCTCTACCATCATTTTCTTCTCTGGATTCCCTTTAGATACATAGGACTCAGAGAATTTTTTTCTTATCTTATTAACACATGATATTATTTTTCAATATGATGCTAATGTGTGGGAGACAAATCCCTTCTAAATGTTGGCTTAAGACCAAAAAATATATGATCATTCTTACTCTTTGTATCATGTTTATTTTTGGAGTTCTCATTCCTTCTATAGGGAACCATTTCTAAACAACGATATAAACTAGGATAGTTTATGAATCACAATGCATAATTCCAATATTGTAAAATAACTAATTTAAAATGAAATTTATAAGCATAAAATCCATAATCAGAAAAAAAAAATATTGTTTTGAGAAGGTATTTAGTCATAAATCCTATATAATGATTTGTAAATAAAATGTGAATTATCCTAAGCATATCCCTTTGGAGTGTGGTAACCAAGAGTGCAGTAAGGTCCATTGTCGTTTAACTAGATACCCCGAGTCATGCCTGAAACTTATTTTCAGAGTGTTAACTCATAGTTACATCTGTTCCAGAGCCTCCTATACCTGATCGTATCTAGACATGGATTTATTTCTTGGAAAACTCACAAAATCTATACATTACAAAAATTGTAGGATTTTTTTCTATACTAATCCTCAAATTATATCTTTAGGTAATGTTCTAAAATCATGATTTTTCTAAATCAAGATTCCAAGGATTGTACTAAACTTCCTCTGATATAAATTATAACACCCAAACCCTACATACATAGATTCAATTTATTATTAAATTACATTGTCATGATCTCAAGAGATCATGTCTCAAAAGACGGATTAGTTTAGTAGCCTTGGATGTAATAAATACATACATGTGTTTTATATTAAATTATGGAAAAAACAAAATTTTGGATCTCTTTGACACACTCATATTCCATATTATATCCCTTCAGGTCAATCATAATATAGTTCTTCGCATCCTGGAAAAAATAAAACATATAAAAGGATGAGCTTAGATACATATTAAGAATAACAATATATCAGAAACTATCATAAATAAGTATAATCACTTTATAATGTGTATAAAACTAAAACAAAAGGATTTTAAAAATAAACATTAGCATAATATGGAAAATAAAAATCATATAATTTCATTTAATTATTCACATGAATATTCTCCTAGATGGATAATCACATGTAATATCAATAGCCAATTTCATAATAAAGGAATGCATAATTATGGACAACATAACCACATAGTCAAGGCATCATGCCATAACTAAAAATAAGATTTTGTTAAGGCTTTGTTCCAAGACACTAGTTTGTCTCATGAGACCTACCGATGTATCATGGAGCTATAGAAGGCACCACCCATCACTTACTAAGTCCAATGAATTCCTCATATTAAAAGGTTGAAACATAACATAAACATTCGTTTTGAAACAATCATATGAAATGTTAATAAATTTACCATAAACCATGAATTTTATTAAAACAAAACATCCACATTCATACCTATCACAAAAAATATGGAATATTGTATTATAATAAATCAACTTCAAACATTTGTAATGTCCATCAAAAGATGTTGACACAGATGAAATCAAAACTATTTAAGAGAAATAACTCTTTCTATTTTGAATTCATCTAAAAGTCACATTATCATAAAAGAAAACATTTATTTTTTATATATTATTATAAGCTGGTAAGGGATCTTTTTAAGGTTTTATAACGGGTGAAATAGCTGCACCTGCTGTATATGTTAAAATTAACATTCTTACCATAATTTTTCGAAAATGTAATAAAGTACCTTGTTTGAAAAATGACAGAAATATTCCTCTCAAAAGATTTTATATAAAGTCCAAAATGGGAATAAATGAATTTATCCCATATTATAGGAAATAGTAAAAACAATTTAAATCATTTTTAAGAAAAACCAATGTGGATGATAATGAAGTCCTAGAAGATACTCACGTATAAACAGTCTCTGATAATGAAGAGATTGTAAAATTAACACTTACCTAGTATCTTTAGTTTATAGAGGGTATGTTATCCTCTAGTATAATAGTTAAAACATTTTTATTAAATTACACAGGAACCACAAACATAAATATGATATCAAATTTGATCTTATACTATTTATTTTTTAATAATATTTCAGTAGTATCATTTATTCTGGTGTTAACTGGTTCATTTTCCGTTATATGTTTTGTAACATAAGTCATGTTTTTAAGGATAAGATGTATTTTATTTATATCCAAAATGATATTAAGTTCTTAAATATTTATTTCTTATCATTAAATTAAAAGTAATCTGCAATGATTACGATGGAGGAATGAATCGCATCACATTCGGGGAGACGATAATCCATATGTAAACACGAGTGCCAATTTCATTCTGTTGATGGTGAAATAGTATGTAATATGATGGTATATCATATATACAGAATAATTAACATGTTATATTTATATTTTAAATCATTTATACTCATTATAATACCCATCCAAATAATGATGTGTTGAATAACAAACTACACCATGACGTAGAGATGGTAAGTTTTACATATGCATGTATGGTGACATTGTCATTCATAGGATGAATATAAAAATAAATATGGTTGTTCCATATTAATAATAACACTACATTATGTATAAGGTACTAGAGTTATTATTTTTCTATGGAAGCAAGAAATATTGAGGATGTGGATGAAGAAAAGAACTTCGAAATAGGTGATTAAATTATTACTTCTCTCTGGGAGCTTCCTTTTGATTTGTTCAAAAGGGCTCAATAGGAATGATTTATGATAAAATTAATGCCTCTATGTTGATTTGAGGGATGTTTAGGGGATATTTGAGTATTTTTTTAGTTGTGAAAAATGTATTTGGTGGTGTGCTTTTGAGACAAGGGGATGTATCCTTTTATAAGAGAGGCGAGGGTCACTTTAGGAAAATATTAAAATATTATTTTATTATACAATCATATTTAGTTTATAATGGATCCAAAAAGATTTATCTCGTGGCTAAGGTGGGGCTGGGTCAAAATCCTCTCAACCAATAGGGTTTAGACATGTTTAGGTCACCATATTAACCTTATATGTCTTATTTAACTCTTAGTTAAATAATTAAACATTTACCATGTATTCTTATATTATTATAATAAATGGTTAATAAACATACTATAAAAAGGAAAGCGCACATAAAGTTGTATATTATTGATATATCAAACCTTATTGAAATCCTTTGGTAGAAAATTTGATATTTAGAAATATTATATCAATAAATAATATTGTATTTGTTTTCAAAACTCTTTTATGTCAATTTTGAAGCTATTTAGTATTTGATTTTTGTGAATGTCATAAAAACATTATCATTTAAAAAAATTATTTAATAAACACTAACATGTCATATTAACCTATAATATTTTTGGAATACATATATTATTTCAATTTACAATTATTTTTATATTTTTAATATCAATTATTTTAATCTTTCAATAATAAGGTAATTATTGCATCATCATTGTGTCATAAATAAATTTAATTATTAAATATATTAAATTTATAAATAAAATACCAATAAGTATGAAATCATTTTATATCTCTAATGAATATTTATAATCTAATTTATCTTTTTTATATCCCTATATTTAAAATGTTTTAATTATTAAAATTTGATTTGATCACTTTCAACTCTTCTTTAAATAAAAATAATAATAAATGTACTAATTTAATTTGAGTGGACCAAAAGGATCTTATTTTATTTCAATGATTTATTTTCTTTGAGATATACATTTCTAATAGGCTCAAGACGTGTTTTAGGGTAATTATAACATCATTTATAATTTTCATTTCTGTATTTACTTTTAACTATGGTAAATAAAATTCAAAATTTATTATTCACCAAAACCTATTTTCATCCATTTGAACAAAATTTTAGTTTCTGATGTCAACCATTTCTATCAGATTTTTGAAATTCAATTCATAGAAGAAGTAAAAATACGTTTTATGAAAATTTTCGAATGTACCTAGAAGGTGGGTAATAGATGGCAAAAAGTTCCATATATTTTTATACATTTCATATTATTATAATATGACTCAAATAAATTAAATTGAACAAATATAATTATTATGTATCTATTTTGACTTAAAATAAATTTAAATAAAATAATTTATTATTTAAATAGAAAGTCAGTTTCAAACAATAATGTTGTGTTATTTATTATTCCTAAAAACTATAATGTTTTCTAAAAAATAAAGATAATTCACCCTAATATAATTTTTATATTCCAAATCCAAAAATGAGGTCTATTTTACCAAATACAAACATAGAATTTTAATTAATTAATTTAAAAATAATTCACGTTGTCCTAACTAGAAATTTAGCTTTTAAGAAGTAAAAACTAGCAAAAGATTGACATGTGTTTATGTCCAATTTTAATGTGAAATTACTTACAATGACCTAAATTATATTTAATGATAAAAATATAATCTAATTATACTTTAAAACCACTCAAATGAAAAATATAACAGTATATATTGTTTCGATTAAAAAATATGTTTTCAATTAAAATATGTTATGTTTCACATTTTATCAAAATATGAAAGTTGTCAAAAAAGTACCAAAAATGTATCCAAACAAAAGTTTTATGTCCTGCTTCTAAATTAGAAGTTTATTTTTTCAAATTGAATATATAAAAGTCCAAATATTGAATTTAAAAAGGGTTCATATTTAAAAGGTCTTAAAATTGCATTTTTTTGAAATATACTTATTTTATCTAAATATTGTATTTTTTCTTATATTATTTCTGGGAAAAACATAATATGGATGTTAAAATTATATATATTATATAAAATTATAATTGTAGTAAGTGATGTTCATAACTGCTTTATGATCGGCTAGTTTGGTTAGTCGTGATTCCCTCAAACTCAGTGTTGCATGTAGCACAAGCTATTAAATAATATTAAAGAGATAACCTAATATTAAATACTAGGGTGATAAAAATAATTTCAAACACCGTCACCTATTTAGGATTAATAATAGTCTGAATTATGTTAGGACAAGTACACTCCTCCTTAATGGAAATATCTGGGTGAGGGAAAGCTGTAAAATTCAACTTCTCTTCTACCTAGTTAACCATCTAAAAGGTGAAAACTCATTTCTAAATGAGCCACTTAGCTGAACCAGAAATAACCTCAATATGGGATAATATGCACCATTCCAAGAACGAATGGTAAGGACCACAAAAACTGGATGCCTCCAATTTTTCTCTATAGCACATTTAAAAAAACATCAACCATAGAGATTCTCCAAAAATATTATACCACACCAGCCAATTTTTCATGAATTGTATTTGACATGGACCATCCTAAAGTGATCAAAATTTAATTATCCTAACAAAAACTAAATTATATATAACTGACCATAAAAAAAGAAAATCATGTCATACCCATGTTTATAATGATAATTATAATGAAATCATGTAATACCCATGTTTATAATTGTAGTAATATTCATTTATTAGAAATTAAAAACAAGCATGTGTTATGAAGGAAAAATGACTTAACATAATCCCTACATGAGAGATATGGGAATTCACCCTTGGGTGGCCATTTTGAGTAAACTATTTCAAATATAAATCAATTAAAACACATATAATGTCTTTTTATTAATAATTTTAAAATTTTTATTAGATTTCACCATCCATGAGAAAACTATTCTTCATACATACTAGTAATGGTGGTGTATAGACAAATAATTCATGGGGGTTGTACATGAG
Source organism: Viscum album (assembly GCA_963277665.1). NCBI lineage: Eukaryota > Viridiplantae > Streptophyta > Magnoliopsida > Santalales > Viscaceae > Viscum > Viscum album. Next base: position 35,868,965 of record OY728159.1, read on the forward strand.
ATTCATATAGCTCTCATTGTACCTCATTAAACCTGGACCCTTCCCTAGATACACCATCTACCAATGTTTCTTATAACACAGTTCACTTATAGGCATCATGAATATTCATACTATATATAATTTTCCATCATTTTCATATTATTATCATCCTCATTTTTTATTTACTCTCATCATGGATCTTACTCCCCATACCTATCATCATTATCCACAAACATCTATCTCACCGCCTTTATTTCCTACTTCTTCTGTCAAATTATAAAATTATTTTAATTCTCCTTAAATTTATTATCCATCACCATTGGGTCATAATAATAATAAATTAAATCCCCTAGTACTACATAGATTATTAATCCTTCAAAAACTATAGATTTATCAGATCCCACCTATCATCCAAGAATAGTTATATGCATAAACACATGTAAAATTTTAAACAATAATTTATTTTCATTATAACATTTTTGACATTATATTTGAGTTTTATTCATTCAAAATTGGATCTACCACAATTAGGAGGAATGAGAATACTCACATGCATTATGTAAGGATCTTACACACTTAGGTGAATGTAAAGTATAATGAAAAAATTCAAATGATTGGTAAATATATGAGAGAATGTAGGTTTTTTATTGAATTACTTTCCAACTACAACGAAATCATTCCTGTGAAATTATTTTCCTAAATAAACCTTCAATTATAAATAAAGGACATTTCATGTGCTCAAATATTTCTATGAAAATTTATTATATTATTTTTAATATTATTTATGTATTTATATGGATTAATAATTTGGTAGTATATTACTTCTATCATTCCAGATAGTGAATCAAGAAGGATTTCCGAACTAATGAAATTATTTTAGATATATAGAGAGCTTATAATAGTATTTTATATAATGGATCTCATTTTGTAATACAATTAGATGGTATATCATCTCTTGAAGAGTGTCCAATAACATAGTCCCATAAAATGATTTCATATTGGAGGAGTGTCATGTATTATGTTATTATAAAAATTTAATGTTATTTTATTGAAACTAATTATTATTTATATTAATAATTAAATTCATATTATTGAATTTATTTTCCATATATTATCACATCAATATATAAAAATAAGGGTGATATAAAGTATATACACACTTCTTGGTGAACTATAATGCAATATCATGAGAGAAAAAAATATTTTTCATGTATAAATGATTTTAAATAGGTATAAACATGAATAAACCAAACATAATAAAACCTAAAAAATATAAAATGACTCAAAATGAATCAAAAAAGGTTATCTGAATTAAATTAAACTAAATATAAACAATCTTATTTCACTCGATTAAAAAACAATTTACAATTTTACCATCAATTAATTGTGTAACTCATTATTTACCATGAACAGTAAGAAAACTATTATCAGTATAATAACTATTTAAAATGCATAAAAAAATTATCATATAGACATGCATGTGAATAGAGCATCATCTCCCTACCCCTTCATTTTCCATCTACCAATTCATGACTCAAAAACATAATTTGAACCCAAACATCAACTTATAACAATAAAAATTTTCATTAAATATTGATATATATATATATATATGATTAGTTTCAATCATAAAAACTCAAAATGAATGATAAGTTAATGATTTACCACCCAAAACCTCCACATTTCTTAGAATTCTATTCAAATAAAGGAAACACAACACCCAAAATCAAAATTTACATCCCTATACTATCGAATAACATCCCAAACATCAATTTAAGATAAAATAAACAATATTAGACTCTGAATTAAAATAATTAAATCCATATAACTATCAAATTAATCATATATTAAAGAAATTAATTAATATTTCCATTTATACCCCAAATATCCAAAAACAATTCCTATGATCTAAAATAACCACCCAATTTAAAACATTCATACACTATTCAATCCAATGTTACCATATATCATGGTTTCATAATAAAAAAAGTCATTCCAAACTCCTTATCATTAATAAGACCAAAAATCAACATTATACTTACACTTAACATAAAATTAAAAATAATTCATCGCCAAACCAAATTTATTCTAAGAAATAAATACTAATAAAATAATCAATATACTAGAAAATAAAAACAACCATAAATGTATAAATAAAAATGAATTATCTCAAATAAATCACAATAGATAACTATAAAAACTACCATTATAACCACACAATCTTCAATATCCTATATAATTCATATTAATTGAACCAAAGAAGTCAAAACCAATTTGGTAATAGGAGTTTTAAAATATAAATAATTCAAACACCATTAATTTAAATTAAAATCATTTTTCTAAAGTCACACAATCATTTAAGATTCTAAATTTCATAAATTCACCCCTTTTAATTTTAAATCCAAATATTCCCAATATTTGATTAAAAAAATTATTTATCCAAAAAAAGGTTCCAAAAAACAATAATCAAACTAATTTTATGAAAACCCAATGATGTTATTATATTTACCAGGGTTTTATACAAATCAAAAATCTAAATATACCCATAAAAATAATTATTTTAACTAATACAAAAAAATTTGACATATCACATTCAATAAAATTCAAATTAAATTTTCCAAAATATTATAAATTTCATTTATTAAACATAAAAACATAAAATGAAGTTCATATCACATATTTATGAGAATTAAATTTAAAAATAAATTACAATTTCATGATTTAATCTCATTCATGTCATTAAATAAAACAATTACAAATATTGAGAAGCATTCATTCAAAATAGTTCAAGTAATTTCAAAATAATAAATGAATTAAGAAAACTCACGTCCTTATAATCCTTTCTAATATTAAATTAAATCATAAAATCTTTTTGAATCATTTCCAACACAAAACCCTTCCTTTTTCATGACCTAGAACCTAAAAGATTAAACTGTTTACATGAATTTTTTCATAAGTAAATTTGAATATCAATTTAATATTATTATATTATGTTTTATGATATTCAATAGCATTTTTTCAGGCAGTGTCGATCCATGAAGTGTGTGATTCTTGAGTGAAACTGATTTTTTCATGCAAAAAGAAGAATGACGGGATTAATTTAAATGAACATAGGAAAAAAAATTGTTTGTTTTATTTTTCAACATTTAAGTTATAATGACTATATTGTAACTAAATATATTATTGGTTTTGTCAATAAAATGTGCTTTTGAGGTCGTTGATGGGAATGGTGATGAAAAATCAATGATTGAGGTTCAATTTTGACAGATTTTAGGTGACAAAAATTATAGGAGAGTATAATGTTGACTTTAGAATAGTATCATACCCACTAGGAATTGGACCACTTTAGGAGCCTCTAACATATATGGTAGCATTGAGATATGGGAGGTCCGTGTAGAGGTTGTATAGTCACATCCCGAGGCAGAAAAGGCCAAAATATTAGCCATGTTTGTGCCTAAAAGGAGTAAAAGAGTAAAATGATAGTTTCTAAGAGATATAACAACTTTATATCCATAAATTACTTTGGAAAAATATGGTTTCTGATAAATTCAATTAAATGATTCACTCATCATATGATTCACATTTCAACTGTGATGATAGTCCTATTGGTGGGTGTGGTAATGAATTTCATGGTTGTGATGGAATGAATTTGGAGGTGAAGATTATAGTGAAGATGTTAATGACGAATGCGATGATAGAGATAGCCATGATATTTGGGGAGGTCATGAGTTAGGTATTAATCACCTACATTTTGGGATTTAATTTTATAACACCACCATGTGAATGGTGTTTGACGGTTGAATCTAGTTGTGTATATGTGTTATGGTTTTTTTGAAGTTATCATCTAATTAATTGTTAATATATAATATATTTCCTTTTTTTTGAATGTGAACTATGATTTCTTCAATATATGTGTCATTTTTTGGTCGTTTTATATAATTTTTAGGTAGTTTTTGGTGGAGGGATGTTTTGTTGGTATGTCATGTCCTATATAGGGTGTATACTTATGGTTCATTGAACCATTAGTTTAGCCATCTATACCAATGGTTCTCAGAAATCATTGGTATCATCCATATTTTAGGAATCTATAACACCAATTCCTAATAACCTTTGGTATATTTTTTTCATGATGGTATAACAACCAATGGTTGGAAGAACCATTGGTGTATGCTATACCAATGGTTCACCGGCCTATACGAATGGTACAAAACCATTCGTGTACATTGTATTATTAGAAATGATGCTTCAGTAAAAAATAGGCCTCCCTAAATTGGTTATCTTTTTGTGTCAATAATGTTCCCTAATTCATTAGAAAGTGTGAAAGATTCTAAGAGGAGTAACAATTTCATCATTATAAGTAATTACATATTATAATTATTTATCATATATCATATTCATCCATGATTACTAAATATAATTATTCTATTTAATAAATTATAAATAACACCATTATAATTTTAGAATGATGATATTATAATCAAACCACTTCATAATCATACACATCCATTTATTATATCATGTACTTATTTAGGTCGATTTAACCACCAACATGAATGATGTTATATATTTTTTTCATTAATGTTTTTCAAAATTTAATAAATGGTAGTATATGATATTAATAAGAATATAATATTTATTTTTTCTTAAATTCTAGTATTAATATTTAACTCATTATTAATATACCAACTTTTATTTATTAATGTTTTTGAAAACAAGAACATTTTGAATTTCATCATGGAGAACTGTACTCAAATCTTCTATGGAATGAACCTAGAGCATCATAAAACACTATAAAACTTTTATTATATTGATTAGACACATACGAAGATTATGGAAAAATTTTAATACAATCTATGATAATGATAATTATACCACAATACTTTTGGATATTGTAAACCTAATGACCTCAAAATGGATGACCTGAACATTAAAAAATTAAAAAATTAATGAAATGTGATAATAAATGATTAAAAAGATTAATAATAATTAAATTAATATTTTGAAGGTTCTAAATCATGTTAATATTAAATTAAATTTTATTATTTAGGGGTTTATAGGACATACTATGCCAATTAGGGAATTTACGTAAGGGATTCATAACTCAATTACATTTCACTGAGTTGTGATAATTTCTGGTAAATTTATGGTCAATATTGTACTCTTATGAAATCGTAGATTTTAATTCACTTTCTTATAAGGGTTCTATCTTATCCATTCTATATCATATGGTTGTATTCTCTATCACTCTTCATCTCTCTCTTGACTTTATTTTCTCCTCCTTTTCTATATTGATTTATCTTTGGTATAATTTAAAATAATTTCTATAATTTCTATATAATTAATTATAGAAATTAATTATCCTTATACCCAATATAGTGGTTCTTTAAAGGGTGTTTAACAAGTATTTTATATAATTTATTATTTGGAGAAAATATTAACATTCGGTATAATGTCAATATGAATAGTTATTGATGAAGAAGGAATTGTGATTATTAATTGTATTCTTATTTTCCTCTTTCATATGATGGATGCATTGGAATTATTTCGTGACTGGTGGGGGATTGAATTACAAAGCACCTCAATGCATTGGTATGTCAGAAGATAAAAAGTAGTTTGTTTTTTGTTTTTAGGCCTTCCAATATATTAATAATTTCTTGGTACGTGTCTTGATAGTAAGGTGATGATGATTTAGTGATGGGTTAATCCCATAATTATATAAACCCTGGATATATTGGTTCCTCTCATGAAAAAAAACTAGCATGGGTGTATGGTATATGTCTTACCTATTTATGTATGATGTCTTGGAATGAGGCCATGCTTTTAATATTAAAATTCCCATAACAATGAATTCAATCATTATAAAATCAATCATTGTCACCCCTGTGATTTTTTTGATTGTAATCCATATATATTTTCCACAATCATGTTATTAGTTATATGAAATAATTGATTATTATTTTTTGTATCCATATTATCATTCCATGATTATTCAATGATATGTTATGATGTACGATACCCCTTATAGAGCATATGATATCACCCCAGTATTTTGTTTTCATTTTCCTATGAAACGTAGAAGAGAACGTAGAATAATTTCAATGACATTCAAGAAGGAATAATAATGTTCATAGTGGGTTTCTTTGTTTATTAAAATAAAATGTGTGATACATGTATGTATCTGTTCTCCTAAGAGAATTAAATTCCTAGATCCTATGTAATGTGATGTCTTGTATTCCATACCAATGTTGTAATGTAATCACTATTTTTGGGGAACTAGAGTCGGGGTAATTTAAGTAATGGGTTCGGTAGTCAAGAGAGTTAATTCAAGTTGGATATCAAATATAAAATCTCATTTTAAACCATATCATGGTTTCTAAGGTGTTGGTTTTGACTACGAGTTGAGTCTCTATTGTTGGTCAACTAGTAGTGATGGAATAATATAACTAGAAGAATACCACATGTTTTCGTAATTAAACACATCCTAGAAAAGTTTTTCATTGTTTTAATGGAGTCAAAACCCCATTTAATGAGTTATGAGCTCTTTTTGTGGACATGGGTGACCATGATATGGGGGATGTAATAAATTATTCGGCTGTGGATGATTGAAGATCATGTTTGGGCTATGAGACATCATTGTGTGACATGTTTCTAGAGAGTTTGAAAAAATCTAATCCATCATATGTAATAGTCAGTTAGATTTTATTTAAGGGTCACTGAGTTTGTATGACTAAAACATAATGGTTATATAAATAGTGAAAAACATATTTTGTGATGGATTAGAGGGGGATACTTTCACCATTAGCCATGTAGTCATGTTATAATTTGATACCTAAGGGTTTTTTATGATACATAATGAGTTTATAATATTTATGACTCTGGACTTTCTAAAAATTTGATTGAGGTGGAAGTCACATCTCAATAGTTAACAATTAATTAATAATTAATTATTCTTAACCCCAAGAAACCCAACTAGATAATTAACTCAACATTTTACTATCCCAATTCTTTAACTAGAAACTTGATAATAAATTCACCAATCAATTACCCTTATTCCCTAACTAATTCAATTGATTAGTTAAATATACGAAATATATTAGTTAACACAACAATAAACTGATTACACATTATCATTAATTAATCCATGAATTTAATTAATCTACAAATAAAATCACATCCCATAATTAATTTTCCAGGTTTAATTAGCTCTTTCTAATCTCACTTCCAAAAATCAATTCCCAAAATGAATTCTCTAAAATAACACTACAAAAGATCATCATTTAGTCAAAACAATGTATCCCAATTAATCCTCGAATCAACTATCTCATTCTGATTCGAAGATTTCTTAATCAAACCCACAATTAAAAATATTAAATTAAAGTCATGGAACATAACATTGAGGATTAGATATTCATTATTTAAATTAATTCATTCCAAATAATAAATTCAGAAATTATTTAATTTAATCATACCCTTTAATAAATTAAATATCTGAATAAACTATCACGTCATTAAAAGGTAGTAATTAATCCATCAATAATTATCTCAATTTATCAAAAACAAAATATCACCATTAATCCCCGAATAAATTATCTCATTCACATAAATGAATATAATATCATTAATAATTTTGATTATTTATTTATATAACTTATCAAACCTCATAATTAATATAAAAAATTAATTAACTTATCTTATCCACAACAAAACATCATTTAATTATTAAATCATGCATCTATAACCAATACAACAATACATGCTTATAACCAACACATATTCTTGTCCTCGTTTATCCCATGTGGCCAGCATCATTTAATAACATCCAAAGTCATCCCTCAACACATATCATATAACATTTAGCAATTTAATTAGACATGCTAAATTCATATTTGAAATGAATTCAGTAAAAATACCTCAATTTATAATTAAAATAAAAAAAAACGTAGAATGAATTTTATTAATGCATTTATTAATGTTTAGGACTTGAAAAATGGACTCTTCCATGGGATGAAACCAAATATAAACACAGTACTTTGACATCCATGGTGGAAACCAATTACAATCAGTCCACAGACGTATTAACACCCCATTAAATATATATGTATATATATACCTGCAATGTATCATTGATCAACAAACACTATAAAAAACAGAGATCCATTTATAGAGAAGAAATGGTCAACACACCTACAGTTATATACCAAGGACTCAAAATATTTGTCATAATCTAAAATAGACAGTGAAAAACAAATAGAGGAAATGTATATCCTTAACCAAAGCAATGGATAAAATTGAAATTGAGTCCATCTTCATCTCCCTTGGGTGAGGATGTTAGAATATGGACTAATGGGTTCTGAGTCAACATTATCATACCCTAAAAATAGAAGTACACAAAAATATGATTAAAAAAACCATTGGGGTTCAGCTGTGAAAACAAAGCGAGAGAGAGTGGTCAAATGGATGATGTGAATCACGAGTTATATGAAATAGGAATCACCTTGACGAGGCATAAAAGATTCATGGAGAGTCCGAGAGGAATCTTCACAAGCTAAGTGGAGTTCGGGAGAGGGGGTGGCGCAAAAATGAGGGGAGTCGAACTGCAATAGAGGTTTTTTACTGGTGTCGTATGCTAAAACATGAGGTCCATCCAAGAGCATGTCATGCTATAGGTGTTGTTATATAATGGGGATCGCCCATGGAGTGGCGTTGTATCTGGTCTGTAGGAGGAGGGTCATGCCATAGAGTAAGCTTACACCTCATGTGTGTCACACATCAAAGGGACGGTGCGTGCTTCTGTGTGGGGGAATGGGAGAAGCGTCATCCCTTTAATTTATTTTCTAACCTATAACTGAATATTTTAATAAAACCAATAAAATAATTACAATAATTAATTAGTTAATTATTATTATTATTATAACAATAATAATAATAGTTGTACCATTATTATTATTGTCACCATTAAATGTTTTTCTCATTAAATATAAAACTCATCATTTATTTAAAAATGATTCTACATTCAATATGAAAATCCTCATTTAATTAAAATCACTTGACCTCAAATAAATAAAAAATTGTATTCCCACAATTAAAAAATTCTCCTTTTCCTTGATTTTATTTAATTAACTAAATAATAATATTTATTATATCATTATTATTATTGTTATAAAAAAATTATTTGTTCAATTACAACCAAAACTCCCAAATCAATTACTATTATAATTTAAAAAATAACAACAAAAGTATTTAATATAAATTATAATACTAATAAAACCATAATAATAATAATCATTTTATTATTACCCAATCCTTTAATATAATCCAAAACCTCGATGTAATGATAATTACTCTTCAATAATTTCGAAATGGATTATTTAATTAAACATTTATTTTAGATACCCAAAGTCCACATTAATTTCACATAAATGTTACACACTATTCATCATGCAATAAAAATATTTTAACATAAATGTTACACCCCATTAATCATACAATTATGCCTTTTAACATCCTAATAATTTAAGACACCAAAATAATAATAATAATAATAACATTATTATTATTAACACATTATTCTGTTTAATAAAAAAACTTCTATTTAATATTATTTAATTAAAGTAAATAAAACATTAAACTAGGAAAGCTATATGGGTTGGATTACGACCACACACAACCCATGCAGATCCATTAATATAGACTTTTTTGGATCCATTGCCCCCGAGATTCATTGGGACACCCAAAAAAATTATCAGGTATACGCCCATGTCCAAAAACTACACCATTAAGTGTTCTAGAATTTTTATCTAACTTTTCGAGAACGGTATAAAATCCAAATCGTTGATAAACTGTAAATATTATAAAATCATTGTAATGTAAACCCAGTTCAAAAAAACATGGGACTTTACAATCTACCAATCTTAAAAACATCCCATCCCTGAGAAGACATCATAAACTATTATAATATATGATAATCTGCCATAGTCGAGAAGTTTCATTTGAACAAATAAGATACGTTTCCAAATTCCAATAGAACTACTAACAAAACATAATTTCAACTGCTTAATTCGTTAGAACCTGAGCCAAAGCACATAGAAACCGATCTTACATATGATTCCATTACGGGGACCTCATTGAAGAAAATGTTTGAATCTCAATAAACCAATAGAAACTAGTTTCACATTGTTACATAGAAAAACATTATGGTCCAAAAACTCACACTCACCCTTAATTTGGCAATGTGCTTTTCTAAATGATTCCATGAACAAGATCATATACATAGATGTCCTTACATGACCTCCAATAACATTCCCATGACAGGAAATTGTTAGGATATTAAAAAAATAACGTGCCCCATCATGAATAAAGGAATAGCCCAAAAAAACCATGCATCTCGTGTATAACCCAGTTAAGAACCACCCATCATGCCCAAAAACATTTTAATCTCTTATTCAGCAGAAGACCGATGCTATCTTAGTGTATCCATGACGAGGTCATGATAGAAGACATGTTTGTGTCATTCAGAAGTCCACACTAAGAGAAAACCCTGGACAATAAAAATATCATTTGAACTATTTCTAGATGACTCTGTTCAAAAATATCAGCTTCACCACCTGACACATTTACCAAAACCAATGTGATAGTACCCACCTTAGGATTTTCCATGATGTCAAAATAAAATATCACCCACTCACCAGCATGCTATTTCAGAACACCTTAATGCATGCTTGTGATACTTCTCGAACACTGATCACCACATCAAACATTGATCATAAAAGCTATAACATAAACCTATCAGCGTGTCAAAACACTTGAGTCCCAAAAAGTAATCCCGAGTAGTGGGATGAACGTACCTTAACGCCCAAAAAATCCTAACAGTACAACCTACTACAGGTTATCCCCTTACAAAACATAATTGAAAACCCTCTCTCTTGGTAATGAAAACTCAAAATCATAAAGTTCAAAATCCCATTTTTTATTTTTGATATTGATTTTAATTACTTTGAACATTTTATCATTTGAATGAATTTCAACAAATACAAACATTCTTTTTCATAACAATTCGCTTGGTTTTCCAATTAATTCCCCATAGGAAAAAAGACATGTTATAAAAAACATCCTCTTTAAAGATTTCTCATTTAGTGTTATCTAAATATAAATAGGCAATTTAGCCTCTAAATTAATTTTTCCAAAAAGGTGACCTCCGAAGGTCCCATCTATTCAATTTGATTTCTTTAAAAAGAAACCCCTCAATAGTTAATTATAATCAAAACTTATTAGTTTTACATTCATAACCTTTTTGAAACATTGTATGGTAATATGGTTTAGTCCCAGGGATATCTACATACCAGTCGATAATGTTCCACTACACCTTCCCACTGACATTTGGATCTCATTTATGATATCCAATTTTAATTTAACATTTTAACTTTACCATCCATTTTTTATTGTTTGAATGCACATGCTAACCCTTTTCACAATTTTAAGGCACTCATTACCCTTACATCTGAAAACTAGTTCCATCATAATTGCTACCAAATAAATTTACCCCAATGAACCAATCATTTATCAACTCGCTATCATGTCCCTACAAGATGATAACTTAGATCAGAATGATGAAATTACTAAAACATGCTATACACAAACGCATGGTATATAATCATTCTATAATATCACTAAAGAATTATAATTGTATCACTGTAACAAGCTATCTAAAAATTCATTCTAAATAAGAACAATACATTTCATTTATTCAAGGAACAAAATACATATTAGCAGGCATCATATTACTGAAACTAAATGACATGGAATATATACATTGTATGTTAATCTATATGGGCCTAATATGATGCACATATTGAAACATCCTTGCCATATCAAGCCATAGTAAATTTTTATAAATTATCATAATCAATATGAATTCAAAAATACGTTATTCACTCAAGGTGAAATAATATCAACTATAATATCAAAAAGTATGAACATCAATTCCCACCCCTAGCCACTTGGTCATTTCATATACATAGGGTGATAAGTCTCGAGCACAACTATTAACCCATGCTCCAACACTTTCCTAGTCTCCTATCTACCAACCCCAAAAATGAATACAAATGAAAAATAACCCTCTAATTTCACTTTGTAACATCCCAGCTAGGATCACCCCTGAACCGGTGGCTACACCAGTGACCACATGACCTCCAGAACAACTCCACTTGTACTAGAGGATACCGACTAGCAGCAAAGGTATTAGGATAGTCATTGTTGAGTCTATACCGTCTTATACGAGTAAAAATTGTGGACAATATAAGAAAATGGTAAAAGTAGTTTGAATAATGGTAAAGTAGTATAAAACATAATTTTATAAATCTTTTATAAAAAAATGGTCAATGCCAATGCTAAATAATGCATGCATGTTATGATGGTACTACTATTAAATTAATAAAAAATAAAAAAACATTACATGTCAACAAATAAATAAATCAACAATGACTCAAAGCCCCAAGGGTGATCTCATCGAGCATCCAGAGCTTCCACTCGGTCCTCTGCTCATATCTCCCAAGTATATGCAAAGAGCATAATACTACAACAAAATAGAATGTACATGGGTACCATAGTGGAATGGAATCCCATGTAGAGTGTGAGATATAAATCTCGTTAGGCTGGGTCCACCTTTGTCTATCCCAAATCCAGTCATTCAATAATTAATTTAAACAGTGTGAAAATATGAATCAATAAAGTAATATGTACAATGCAACTATATACCCAAGTACATGCTTAAACCCTCAACTGGTGTTTGAATCTGCACTATGCATTTTCATGAATATAGAACAATAATCAAATATTATTTTGGTTTTATCAATAAATCAATACAAATTAAATTATATAATCGGTGTTAATTGATATTAATTATTTAACTACACAAATCCATGGGTTCCACTGGACACCTGTATCTCAATTCTTTCCCCAGACGTGATGAGGTTTGAACCATTCTCTATATTCAACCACAAATCATTACATCAAACCGTCTTTCATAAACCAATTAATTCATTTCATGTATGACCAATTGGACCCATATACCGATGATAATCAATGGGTGTAGAACGTCGTTGTAACAGCCCAAGATTTTATAAAAAATATTCTTTTTAATTTTATTAATGTCTTGTGTTGTATGCTACACCAAAAGGAGCTTTCACAACACGCATCCTTGACTTGCCTTGCATTACACGCAATCGCGACCTTCCTCGATAACGTGTGTAATACGCAATACCGAGTTTCACTAAACAACGATATGCTATTAAAATATTATTAAAACTAGTCGTTATGAATAGTAATAACCACTTTTTAAAATTCTGTAAATCTTATTTTTCAAAATGAACTTCATTCTTGGATTCGGAGTATCGAATTTAGCCTAAGGTGAAATTTTGGTACTTTTCGGATAACTTTCATATTCTGATGAATAGTGAAAATTACTAAATTATAATTAAAAACAACTTTTTTAATCGAAATAATTAATAGTGATAAATTATTAATTTGAGTGGTTTTAAAGTATATTTAGAATATATTTTTACTATTTAATACAATGTTGGTCATTGGTTGTAATTTCACATTTAAACCAGACATAATCAAGTGTCAATCTTTTGATATATATTGTTTCCTAAAAACACGCTATTTATTTTAACAGCAGGATTTAATTATAAAATTAATTAATGAAACTTCTATGTTATGAATTTGGTAAAATATATTTCATTTTTTAATTCGGAATATGAAATATAGCTTAGGATGAAATTTTGGCATTGTTCTGAAAAACATCAATTTTTGATGAATAGTGAAACTACTAAGTGGTAGTTAAAAAAAAACTGAATTTTTCATAAAACATAATTTTGCCACTTCTGTGAATGGAATTTCGAAAATCCGAGAGACACGGTTAATATCAAGGACTAAATTGTGGTTCAATGAGATGAAAATAATTTTTTGGTGAATAGTAACTTTTTACTTTTTTTACCGCGGTTAATAGTAAATAGGGTAACTAAGGGTAAATATGATATTATTATTACCCTAACACATGTCCTAATTCTATTGGACAAGTGTAATTCGACCAAAAACAAACTGAGGAATAAAATATGACCATTTAGGGCCACTTGGATTAGATTATGACATTTATTATTAATCTATTTAAAGAAAGGTGAAAATAGTTAAAATCAAAGTTTAATAAGTAAATCATTTTTAATATGGGGTTATACATAAGATAAATTCTATTGTAAATATTCATTATAAATCTAAAAATATTTCCTACATGATGGTATTTTATTTGTAATTTTTAGACATCAAATAATTTAATTTATTTATGACACAACGATGATGCAGTAATTATCTTATTAATGAAATATTGACATAATTGATGTTATAAACACCAAAATAAATGTAATTTGAGATTTTTTATGAATTCCACTAATTTTCTAGGTTACTATGATATATTAATGTTGATTTAATCAACTTGGTTAGAACATTTAATTCTGTTATGACATTCACAAAAATCATATATCAAATAGTGTCAAAATTGACACAAAATAGTTTTTAAATCAAATATTATATTATTAATTGTTATATTATTCCTAAAAATCTAAGGTTCGGCCAAATGACTTAGATAAGGATATATATATTTATAATAAACAATTTGGGGTTCGTTTGTCATGTTATAGTATGTTTATTAACCATATAGTGAAAGAAAACAAAAAGACATGATAAAAGTTAAATTATTTAACATAGAGTTAAATCTAATTGATAAGGTTAAAATAATATCCTAAACTTGTCTAAATTCTATTGGTTGAGAGGATTTCGACCCATCCCCACTTTAGATTCGAAATAAGACACTTTGGAATCATTATAAACTGATTTTGACTTTAATATAAAATAATATTTTGAGATATTCCTAAGGTGCCCCTCTCCTCCCTTATAAAAGGACACCTCCTCCCCCTCCTCCTCACACCAATTTGAGCACTCAAGCTCGGCCAACCCCTGACAAAATCTCTTCTCCTCTTCCCTAGAAACATCCTAGAGGTTCTGGTCTTCCTCAAAGACCAATTTTAGTGCCCTAAGAGGAGGTCTCAAAGAGGTGCTTCAAAGAAGAGGAGGTTCGGACACATACGAAGCAAATTGGACATAAGGTAAGGGAAATATCACAATCTCATTTTTTATCCGAGATTGTTTATTCGTAAGTATTTACTGGGGTGTATTTTATCATCCACATCCATGTTTCATCAAAATGTAATTTTATTTCCATCCACCTACAATTGTTTAAATCCATTTTTACCCTTCGTTGAGTTTTAGTAATATGTATGAAAGGAATCTTTTGTCGTACGAGGTACTTTTTGACTTTTCCGACAAAAGTACGAAGAATGTTTTTTTTAAACTTATACGGCATGAATGGATTTTTAAAACAATATTTCCAAGAAGCTTCCTTTACATGTTTTCAAGATTATTTTTAATCAACTTCTTTAGTTTAAAATTGTATGACATGTTAAGAAAGGAAAAGTTTTTTTGAAGTACAAATGATATTTTCTCAAGAATGAAGTTCAAGTATTCTATCAAAATTATTTTCCATCTAAGATAATAAAAGGGTTCTGTTTTTATCCCAATTATTACATGGATTTGATTATGTTGTGATGGAAATATTTTTTTATGAATTCCATTATCTTATATGAATTGATTTATGATGTCATGATGTTTCAAGAATCCCATTTTTGTTACATGTGTTATGCGATGATGTATGTTTTATGATTATGTGGTACACATAAGAAAGGATTCATTATAAGATGGGTGGGACCTATATCTCCCTCCAATGCATTGGGTAAAGATTTGATATCTCATGAGATAGACAGGGCTGGAACGGTAGGTTATACTGGTTCAGTGAAACAGGACTGAAACGAGGGTTACTCGATTCAGAAAGGGACTTTGTCCACTAAGATAGTCTTGGCAATGAGTCATGACTAACAAGAAATGATTTTCCATGATTATTTGTGCATGCCACAAAGTTTCAAGTTTCATGTTATGATTATGGTGATCTCATTTTCACTTCTATGATTTATTCCATGTTAAGATATTATGATCTCTTTTGCAGGTTATGATTTTCAAAAAGATATGATATGATTTTTATTTCCTTTATTTGCCCTTGGTGAGCATTTGAGCTCACCCTTTTATGTTTTCTTTTCCCCAGGATATAAAGAAAGGTTTTAGGTAAAAAAAAGGAAGATCTTTATGGGAGATTTTGAAGATCTTTCATCACGATTAGAAGATTACGATCCGAGTTTCCAAAGACACTAAACTATTACGATCCTTGTGTGTGTGTTTTTGTTATGTACTACGTATTCCGCAAAAGTAATGTAATGTTCATGTACGATAAGCTTCGGGTCTCTACAGTTGGTATCAGAGGAAAGGTTTAGTCATCCTTTGGAAACTAGGATGCGAAAACGTTAGTGAGATCCCTAGAGATATTTCTAAGGTATGTCTAGGGATGTCCCTAGGGATAGGTATACGTATAGGTTATAGTAATAGAATTACGCTAACGATCATAGAATTAAACCTAAGATGTTGGATATTGAAGGTACTCCCCCATTATTATGTTGTTTTCCCTAGAATGGTTTTTGCCTCTCACACTATTCTTTTTGGGTTTTAGACGATGGATGGAACCCGAAGGAACCGTGTTGATCAATGCAATGGACAATGCAATGATTGCCCTCCTGAACAAACAAATGTTATGGGAGATGGAGTGCAAAATCTTATTGCTATACTTACACACGCTATGAATCATTCTGGACTTCCAAATGAGCAGAGAAGGGAACAATATTCTATTGAGTCCTTCATGAGGCAACGTCCACCTTCTTTCAGTGGGACTTCCGATCCACTTGTTGCTGAACAATGGATCAGTACCACTGAAAAGATATTTTCAGTTCTTCAATGTTCTGAACATGATAAAGTCATCTTAGCAGTATATCGTTTGGAAGGTGAAGCTGATCAATGGTGGAATCTTATCAAGAATACGAGGCCAAGGGATGAAATTGAGTCCATGGAATGGGACGAGTTCAAGAACTTGTTTTTCAGTAAGTACTTCCCTCGTATTCTTCGAACAAAGATGGAAAAGGAGTTTATTGAGCTGAAGCAGAAGGATGATGAATCTGTTGGTTTATACGAAGCGAATTTTACAAGACTTGCAAGGTATGCATCTGGCATTATCATCCAACCTGAAAGTAAAGTTGATCGATTTTTCAGTGGCTTAAAACCAAGTCTTCGAAGGGCATTAGCTATAAGAGACTTCAGTAGCTATGAAGAAATTGTGCGTTGTGCTATCAAGGTAGAAATGGAAGTTGGTGTTACATATCCATCTCACGGTTTTGACAAGAAACGAAAGATGGAGTTCAAGGAGAAATCTCATAATAAAGGTGAAAAGAAGATGAATGTTTCCTTATGCACAAAGTGTGGAAAGAAGCATGGTGGAGATTGTCTTAAAGGAACTAGAAAATGTTTTAAGTGTGGAAAAGAAGGTCATCGAGCAGCTGAGTGTCGAAGTAATGGAAAGAGTGTTTCTAATGATGTGAATAAAGCAAACACTGCAGAGAACGCACCACCAACACTTCAATGCTTCAAGTGCAAGGAAATGGGGCATTATGATAATAATTTCCCTAATCCAAGGGTTAGTGATGATCAACATGAGCAATCACTGAAGGCAAAGGACAAAGGGAAGTCACATGCGATCACTATTGGCGATGTTGAATATGATAACGATGTGGTGGAATGATTATGCGTTTATGTAATGGGATTCCAAAATAATGTTGTATCATTGAGTATTGCAATATTTATTGATGTGGTATTCAAAGTGATTGAGATATTTTTTTTTGGAAATAAGATGATATGCGCATAATGAAGACGAGAAAATGAAATGTTTAATAGTATTCATGAGCTCATGATTGATATAAGGACTAAGTGATATCATGGTTTGAGTATATAGAATTCTGAGGATTTTGGTATGTGTAAAGTGTTAACTTTTAACTGCATTCAAGTTTTCACTAAGGTTCAATGGGTATTCAAGAGTATACATGATTAAGGACTTTGAATGTTTGGAATGTGACCAACAAAACATATCTTATGATATATGGGGATAAACGATGATATTAAATATCTGGTAATTGTTTTCACTATGTTATGAGAGTGGACTGCAGTATTATGGATAAGCCTAAAGATTGGAATGGATTGTGTTGGACGTAAGTTAGTATTGTTTAAGGATAGAATTTTTTTTCGATATTATTGATGGGATGTTATAGTAATATAGTTTTGGAAAAAGGACAACCTGCAGGACGGGAGACAGCCCATCGCTTCGGACAAGGTTGTGGGAATCGAACCCACAACCGAAGTGTGACTGGCCTTTATCGCCTAACACTGGCCTACAGGAAGTCCCTGTTTAGTAGAAACTAGTTTTATTATATTATGCAATATGATATATGAAGTATAAGTCCATTTTAGGAACCATATGTTATTAATCTCACTATAGATCGACTTATGTATATAATTTTTGCTAACCTTTTGTTTGAGACAGATGGAATGACCCGTCATTCTATCACATGATCTGCTAACACTTCACGAATAACAAATTCAACTTCATTTATTTAAGAGATGAAGTGGAAATTGTTCAAGGCATGAACAACAGTGAGATTGTACCAAAATAAAGAAAGTATTTATTCTAATTCAAATTTTCAACTTTAGGGAAATGATCTTGAAAACAAAAAATGTTGTCCTAGTGATCTTATACCTGATGAATCGGATGTTACCCTAGATCGTCAAAAATTTATGGATTTGTGATTGTTGTATTTTCCATAGCCATGTTCTCTACCACTCTCCATCCGAACCTGATGGTTAGATTTCTCTTCCATATCCATATTTTCACCTATGTGGAAACCCAGTGATTAGTTTATTTGGGTAACCGTTACGTTTCATACTTCTGTTTTTAAAGATTGGTTTTGATATTCCTTTTTACGATGTGGGTTTCTATTAAAGAAACTTTCGAATAGTAAACCATTTATAACCCCGACGAATTTCGAGGGCGAAATTCTTTTAAGGGGGGTAGAATGTAACAGCCCAAGATTTTATAAAAAATATTCTTTTTAATTTTATTAATGTCTTGTGTTGTATGCTACACCAAAAGGAGCTTTCACAACACGCATCCTTGACTTCCCTTGCATTACACGCAATCGCGACCTTCCTCGATAGCTTGTGTAATACGCAATACCGAGTTTCACTAAACAACGATATGCTATTAAAATATTATTAAAACTAGCCGTTATGAATAGTAATAACCACTTTTTAAAATTCTGTAAATCTTATTTTTCAAAATGAACTTCATTCATGGATTCGGAGTATCGAATTTAGCCTAAGGTGAAATTTTGGTACTTTTCGGATAACTTTCATATTCTGATGAATAGTGAAAATTACTAAATTATAATTAAAAACAACTTTTTTAATCGAAATAATTAGTAGTGATAAATTATTAATTTGAGTGGTTTTAAAGTATATTTAGAATATATTTTTACAATTTAATACAATGTTGGTCATTGGTTGTAATTTCACATTTAAACCAGACATAATCAAGTGTCAATCTTTTGATATATATTGTTTCCTAAAAACATGCTATTTATTTTAACAGCAGGATTTAATTATAAAATTAATTAATGCAACTTCTATGTTATGAATTTGGTAAAATAGATTTCATTTTTGAATTCGGAATATGAAATATAGCTTAGGATGAAATTTTGGCATTGTTCTGAAAAACATCAATTTTTGATGAATAGTTAAACTACTAAGTGGAAGTTAAAAAAAACTGAATTTTTCATAAAACGTAATTTTGCCGCTTCTGTGAATGGAATTTCGAAAATCCGAGAGACACGGTTAATATCAAGGACTAAAATGTGGTTCAATGAGATGAAAATAATTTTTTGGTGAATAGTAACTTTTTACTTTTTTTACCGCGGTTAATAGTAAATAGGGTAACTAAGGGTAAATATGATATTATTATTACCCTAACACATGTCCTAATTCTATTGGACAAGTGTAATTCGACCAAAAACAAACTGAGGAATAAAATATGACCATTTAGGGCCACTTGGATTAGATTAGGACATTTATTATTAATTTATTTAAAGAAAGGTTAAAATAGTTAAAATCAAAGTTTAATAAGTAAATCATTTTTAATATGGGGTTATACATAAGATAAATTCTATTGTAAATATTCATTAGAAATCTAAAAAGATTTACTACATGATGGTAGTTTATTTGTAATTTTTAGACATCAAATAATTTAATTTATTTATGACACAACGATGATGCAGTAATTATCTTATTAATGAAATATTGACATAATTGATGTTATAAACACCAAAATAAATGTAATTTGATATTTTTTATGAATTCCACTAATTTTCTAGGTTACTATGATATATTAATGTTGATTTAGTCAACTTGGTTCGAACATTTATTTCTGTTATGACTTTCACAAAAATCATATATCAAATAGTGTCAAAATTGACACAAAATAGTTTTTAAATCAAATATTATATTATTAATTGTTATATTATTCCTAAAAATCTAAGGTTCGGCCAAATGACTTAGATAAGGATATATATATTAATAATAAACAATTTGGGGTTCGTTTGGCATGTTATAGTAAGTGTATTAACCATATAGTGAAAGAAAACAAAAAGACATGGTAAAAGTTAAATTATTTAACTTAGAGTTAAATCTAATTGATAAGGTTAAAATAATATCCTAAACTTGTCTAAATTATATTGGTTGATAGGATTTCGACCCATCCCCACTTTAGCTTCGAAATAAGATCCTTTGGAATCATTATAAACTGATTTTTACTTTAATATAAAATAATATTTAGAGATATTCCTAAGGTGCCCCTCTCCTCCCTTATAAAAGGACACCTCCTCCCCCTCCTCCTCACACCAATTTGAGCACTCAAGCTCGGCCAACCCCTGAAAAAATCTCTTCTCCTCTTCCCTAGAAACATCCTAGAGGTTCTGGTCTTCCTCAAAGTCCAATTTTAGTGCCCTAAGAGGAGGTCTCAAAGAGGTGCTTCAAAGAAGAGGAGGTTCGGACACATACGAAGCAAATTGGACCTAAGGTAAGGGAAATATCACAATCTCATTTTTTATCCGAGATTGTTTATTCGTAAGTATTTACTGGGGTGTATTTTATCATCCACATCCATGTTTCATCAAAATGTAATTTTATTTCCATCCACCTACAATTGTTTAAATCCATTTTTACCCTTCGTTGAGTTTTAGTAATATGTATGAAAGGAATCTTTTGTCGTACGAGGTACTTTTTGACTTTTCCGACAAAAGTACGAAGAATGTTTTTTTTAAATTATACGGCATGAATGGATTTTTAAAACATTATTTCCAAGAAGCTTCCTTTACATGTTTTCAAGTTTATTTTTAATCAACTTCTTTAGTTTAAAATTGTATGACATGTTAAGAAAGGAAAAGTGTTTTTGAAGTACAAAGGATATTTTCTCAAGAATGAAGTTCAAGTATTCTATCAAAATTATTTTCCATCTAAGATAATAAAAGGGTTCTGTTTTTATCCCAATTATTACATGGATTTGATTATGTTGTGATGGAAATATTTTTTTAAGAATTCCTTTATCTTATATGAATTGATTTATGATGTCATGATGTTTCAAGAATCCCATTTTTGTTACATGTGTTATGCGATGATGTATGTTTTATGATTATGTGGAACACATAAGAAAGGATTCATTATAAGATGGGTGGGACCTATATATCCCTCTAATGCATTGGGTAAAGATTTTATATCTCATGAGATAGACAGGGCTGGAACGGTAGGTTATACTGGTTCAGTGAAACAGGACTGAAACGAGGGTTACTCGATTCAGAAAGGGACTTTGTCCACTAAGATAGTCTTGGCAATGAGTCATGACTAACAAGAAATGATTTCCCATGATTATTTGTGCATGCCACAAAGTTTCAAGTTTCATGTTATGATTATGGTGATCTCATTTTCACTTCTATGATTTATTCCATGTTAATATATTATGATCTCTTTTGCAGGTTATGATTTTTAAAAAGATATGATATGATTTTTATTTCCTTTATTTGCCCTTGCTAAGAATTTGAGCTCACCCTTTTATGTTTTCTTTTCCCCAGGATATAAAGAAAGGTTTTAGGTAAAAAAAGGAAGATCTTTATGGGATATTTTGAAGATCTTTCATCACGATTAGAATATTAAGATCCGAGTTTCCAAAGACACTAAACTATTACGATCCTTGTGTGTGTGTTTTTGTTATGTACTACGTATTCCGCAAAAGTAATGTAATGTTCATGTACGATAAGCTTCGGGTCTCTACAGTTGGTATCAGAGGAAAGGTTTAGTCAACCTTTGGAAACTAGCATGCGAAAACGTTAGTGAGATCCCTAGAGATATTTCTAAGGTATGTCTAGGGATGTCCCTAGGGATAGGTATACGTATAGGTTATAGTAATAGAATTACGCTAACGATCATAGAATTAAACCTAAGATGTTGGATATTGAAGGTACTCCCCCTTTATTATGTTGTTTTCCCTAGCATGATTTTTGCCTCTCACACTATTCTTTTTGGGTTTTAGACGATGGCTGGAACCCGAAGGAACCGTGTTGATCAATGCAATGGACAATGCAATGATTGCCCTCCTGAACAAACAAATGTTATGGGAGATGGAGTGCAAAATCTTATTGCTATACTTACACAAGCTATGAATCATTCTGGACTTCCAAATGAGCAGAGAAGGGAACAATATTCTATTGAGTCCTTCATGAGGCAACGTCCACCTTCTTTCAGTGGGACTTCCGATCCACTTGTTGCTGAACAATGGATCAATACCACTGAAAATATATTTTCAGTTCTTCAATGTTCTGAACATGATAAAGTCATCTTAGCAGTATATCGTTTGGAAGGTGAAGCTGATCAATGGTGGAATCTTATCAAGAATACGAGGCCAAGGGATGAAATTGAGTCCATGGAATGGGACGAGATCAAGAACTTGTTTTTCAGTAAGTACTTCCCTCGTATTCTTCGAACAAAGATGGAAAATGAGTTTATTGAGCTGAAGCAGAAGGATGATGAATCTGTTGGTTTATACGAAGCGAATTTTACAAGACTTGCAAGGTATGCATCTGGCATTATCATCCAACCTAAAAGTAAAGTTGATCGATTTTTCAGTGGCTTAAAACCAAGTCTTCGAAGGGCATTAGCTATAAGAGACTTCAGTAGCTATGAAGAAATTGTGCGTTGTGCTATCAAGGTAGAAATGGAAGTTGGTGTTACATATCCATCTCATGGTTTTGACAAGAAACGAAAGATGGAGTTCAAGGAGAAATCTCATAATAAAGGTGAAAAGAAGATGAATGTTTCCTTATGCACAAAGTGTGGAAAGAAGCATGGTGGAGATTGTCTTAAAGGAACTAGAAAATGTTTTAAGTGTGGAAAAGAAGGTCATCGAGCAGCTGAGTGTCGATGTAATGGAAAGAGGGTTTCTAATGATGTGAATAAAGAAAACACTGCAGAGAACGCACCATCAACACTTCAATGCTTCAAGTGCAAGGAAATGGGGCATTATGCTAATAATTGCCCTAATCCAAGGGTTAGTGATGATCAACATGAGCAATCACTGAAGGCAAAGGACAAAGGGAAGTCACATGCGATCACTATTGGCGATGTTGAATATGATAACGATGTGGTGGAATGATTAAGCGTTTATGTAATAGGATTCCAAAATAATGTTGTATCATTGAGTATTGCAATATTTATTGATGTGGTATTCAAAGTGATTGAGATATTTTTTTTGGAAATAAGATGATATGCCCATAATGAAGACGAGAAAATGAAATGTTTAATAGTATTCATGAGCTCATGATTGATATAAGGACTAAGTGATATCATGGTTTGAGTATATAGAATTCTGAGGATTTTTGTATGTGAAACGTGTTAACTTTTAACTGCATTCAAGTTTTCACTAAGGTTCAATGGGTATTCAAGAGTATACATGATTAAGGTCTTTGAATGTTTGGAATGTGACCAACAAAACATATCTTATGATATATGGGGATAAACGATGATATTAAATCTCTGGTAATTGTTTTCACTATGTTATGAGAGTGGACTGCAGTATTATGGATAAGCCTAAAGATTGGAATGGATTGTGTTGGACGTAAGTTAGTATTGTTTAAGGATAGAAATTTTTTTCGATATTATTGATGGGATGTTATAGTAATATAGTTTTGGAAAAAGGACAACCTGCAGGACGGGAGACAGCCCATCGCTTCGGACAAAGTTGTGGGAATTGAACCCACAACCGAAGTGCGACTGGCCTTTATCGCCTAACACTGGCCTACAGGAATTCCCTGTTTAGTTGAAACTAGTTTTATTATATTAAGCAGTATGATATATGAAGTATAAGTCCATTTTAGGAACCATATGTGATTAATCTCACTATAGATCGACTTATGTATATAATTTTTGCTAACCTTTTGTTTGAGACAGATGGAATGACCCGTCATTCTATCACATGATCTGCTAACACTTCACGAATAACAAATTCAACTTCATTTATTTAAGAGATGAAGTGGAAATTTTTCAAGGCATGAACAACAGTGAGATTGTACCAAAATAAAGAAAGTATTTATTCTGATTCAAATTTTCAACTTTAGGGAAATGATCTTGAAAACCAAAAATGTTGTCCTAGTGATCTTATACCTGATGAATCGGATGTTACCCTAGATCGTCACAAATTTATGGATTTGTGATTGTTGGATTTTCCATAGCCATGTTCTCTACCACTCTCCATCCGAACATGATGGTTAGATTTCTCTTCCATATCCATATTTTCACCTATGTGGAAACCCAGTGATTAGTTTATTTGGGTAACCGTTACGTTTCATACTTTGTTTTTTAAAGATTGGTTTTGATATTCCTTTTTACGATGTGGGTTTCTATTAAAGAAACTTTCGAATAGTAAAGCATTTATAACCCCGACGAATTTCGAGGGAGAAATTCATTTTAAGGGGGGTAGAATGTAACAGCCCAAGATTTTATAAAAAATATTCTTTTTAATTTTATTAATGTCTTGTGTTGTATGATACACCAAAAGGAGCTTTCACAACACGCATCCTTGACTTGACTTGCATTACACGCAATCACGACCTTCCTCGATAGCGTGTGTAATACGCAATACCGAGTTTCACTAAACAACGATATGCTATTAAAATATTATTAAAACTAGCCGTTATGAATAGTAATAACCACTTTTTAAAATTCTGTAAATCTTATTTTTCAAAATGAACTTCATTCTTGGATTCGGAGTATCGAATTTAGCCTAAGGTGAAATTTTGGTACTTTTCGGATAACTTTCATATTCTGATGAATAGTGAAAATTACTAAATTATAATTAAAAACAACTTTTTTAATCGAAATAATTAATAGTGATAAATTATTAATTTGAGTGGTTTTAAAGTATATTTAGAATATATTTTTACAATTTAATACAATGTTGGTCATTGGTTGTAATTTCACATTTAAACCAGACATAATCAAGTGTCAAACTTTTGATATATATTGTTTCCTAAAAACACGCTATTTATTTTAACAGCAGGATTTAATTATAAAATTAATTAATGCAACTTCTATGTTATGAATTTGGTAAAATAGATTTCATTTTTGAATTCGGAATATGAAATATAGCTTAGGATGAAATTTTGGCATTGTTCTGAAAAACATCAATTTTTGATGAATAGTGAAACTACTAAGTGGTAGTTAAAAAAAACTGAATTTTTCATAAAACTTAATTTTGCCGCTTCTGTGAATGAAATTTCGAAACTCCGAGAGACACGGTTAATATCAAGGACTAAAATGTGGTTCAATTAGATGAAAATAATTTTTTGGTGAATAGTAACTTTTTACTTTTTTTACCGCGGTTAATAGTAAATAGGGTAACTAAGGGTAAATATGATATTATTATTACCCTAACACATGTCCTAATTCTATTGGACAAGTGTAATTCGACCAAAAACAAACTGAGGAATAAAATATGACCATTTAGGGCCACTTGGATTAGATTAGGACATTTATTATTAATTTATTTAAAGAAAGGTTAAAATAGTTAAAATCAAAGTTTAATAAGTAAATCATTTTTAATATGGGGTTATACATAAGATAAATTCTATTGTATATATTCATTAGAAAGCTAAAAAGATTTCCTACATGATGGTATTTTATTTGTAATTTTTAGACATCAAATAATTTAATTTATTTATGACACAACGATGATGCAGTAATTATCTTATTAATGAAATATTGACATAATTGATGTTATAAACACCAAAATAAATGTAATTTGAGATTTTTTATGAATTCCACTAATTTTCTAGGTTACTATGATATATTAATGTTGATTTAATCAACTTGGTTCGAACATTTAATTCTGTTATGACTTTCACAAAAATCATATATCAAATAGTGTCAAAATTGACACAAAATAGTTTTTAAATCAAATATTATATTATTAATTGTTATTGTATTCCCAAAAATCTAAGGATCGGCCAAATGACTTAGATAAGGATATATATATTAATAATAAACAATTTGGGGTTCGTTTGGCATGTTATAGTAAGTGTATTAACCATATAGTGAAAGAAAACAAAAAGACATGGTAAAAGTTAAATTATTTAACTTAGAGTTAAATCTAATTGATAAGGTTAAAATAATATCCTAAACTTGTCTAAATTCTATTGGTTGATAGGATTTCGACTCATCCCCACTTTATCTTCGAAATAAGACCCTTTGGAATCATTATAAACCGATTTTGACTTTAATATAAAATAATATTTTGAGATATTCCTAAGGTGCCCCTCTCCTCCCTTATAAAAGGACACCTCCTCCCCCTCCTCCTCACACCAATTTGAGCACTCAAGCTCGGCCAACCCCTGAAAAAATCTCTTCTCCTCTTCCCTAGAAACATCCTAGAGGTTCTGGTCTTCCTCAAAGACCAATTTTAATGCCCTAAGAGGAGGTCTCAAAGAGGTGCTTCAAAGAAGAGGAGGTTCGGACACATACCAAGCAAATTGGACCTACGGTAAGGGAAATATCACAATCACATTTTTTATACGAGATTGTTTATTTGTAAGTATTTACTGGGGTGTATTTTATCATCCACATCCATGTTTCATCAAAATGTAATTTTATTTCCATCCACCTACAATTGTTTAAATCCATTTTTACCCTTCGTTGAGTTTTAGTAATATGTATGAAAGGAATCTTTTGTCGTACGAGGTACTTTTTGACTTTTTCTACAAAAGTACGAAGAATGTTTTTTTTAAACTTATACGGCATGAATGGATTTTTAAAACATTATTTCCAAGAAGCTTCCTTTACATGTTTTCAAGTTTATTTTTAATCAACTTCTTTAGTTTAAAATTGTATGACATGTTAAGAAAGGAAAAGTGTTTTTGAAGTACAAAGGATATTTTCTCAAGAATGAAGTTCAAGTATTCTATCAAAAATATTTTCCATCTTAGATAATAAAAGGGTTCTGTTTTTATCACAATTATTACATGGATTTTATTATGTTGTGATGGAAATATTTTTTTATGAATTCCTTTATCTTATATGAATTGATTTATGATGTCATGATGTTTCAAGAATCCCATTTTTGTTACATGTGTTATGCGATGATGTATGTTTTATGATTATGTGGCACACATAAGAAAGGATTCATTATAAGATGGGTGGGACCTATATCTCCCTCCAATGAATTGGGTAAAGATTTTATATCTCATGAGATAGACAGGGCTGGAACGGTAGGTTATACTGGTTCAGTGAAACAGGACTGAAACGAGGGTTACTCGATTCAGAAAGGGACTTTGTCCACTAAGATAGTCTTGGAAATGAGTCATGACTAACAAAAAATGATTTTCCATGATTATGTGTGCATGCCACAAAGTTTCAAGTTTCATGTTATGATTATGGTGATCTCATTTTCACTTCTATGATTTTTTCCATGTTAAGATATTATGATCTCTTTTGCAGGTTATGATTTTCAAAAAGATATGATATAATTTTTATTTCCTTTATTTGCCCTTGCTGAGCATTTGAGCTCACCCTTTTATGTTTTCTTTTCCCCAGGATATAAAGAAAGGTTTTAGGTAAAAAAAGGAATATCTTTATGGGAGATTTTGAAGATCTTTCATCACGATTAGAAGATTACGATCCGAGTTTCCAAAGACACTAAACTATTACGATCCTTGTGTGTGTGTTTTTGTTATGTACTAAGTATTCCGCAAAAGTAATGTAATGTTCATGTACGATAAGCTTCGGGTCTCTACAGTCGTGTCTAGAACCCTCGTGAGTATTTGTAGCATCAGTGCTTATCTCATAACCCATGGGTATTTGGAGAATCAGTCCCTATCCCATAATAGAATATTTGTGTGCAATCTTGTTGTAGAACACCATGTATAGCTCATTTTGAGTATTTGGAGCATTAGTGCATAACTCACAACCCTTTTATCAATAATTCATATATACTTATCATTGGTGTAGAATTCTATGTCTAACATCCCAAAACCATTCATTAATTAATTAATTAATTAACTAATCAAATTTGACAATTAATTCAACTACTAATTAACAATATAAATCTCCCATCAAACAATTAAACACTTAATTAACCATTAAACATCATAATATTTAATAATTAATTATTATTAACAAAAATAAAGAAAACTAGATAATTAAATAAATGTTTAATTATCCAAATTCATCAACTGAAAACATGATAATTAATTCAAAATTCATTAACCTTGTTCCCTTACAAATCCAATTTATTAGTTAAATATAAAAAATCTATTAGTTAACAAAAAAATTAACTACGTACACATTAAAAGAATTTAATCCATAAATTTAATTAATATACAATGAAAATCACATCCCATAATAAATTTTCCTAAAATAATTATCTCATTTTAATGTCACAATAAATAATTAATTCCCAAAATTAATTCCCCAAAATATCACTACAAATTCACACCATTTAATCCATCATTAAATATCTATATCTAGAAAAAATCAATGTGTCTCAATTAATCGTCAGATCAATTATCTCATTCTGATTCCAACATTTCTTAATCAAAAACACCATTAAAAATCTTAAATCAAAATTATGGTACATAAAATTTGAGCATTATCAATTCATCATTTAAATTAATTAATGCCAAATAATTAATTCAACAATTATTTAATTGAATCATACCCCATAGCCAATTCAATAAATTAATAACATTTCATGTCAATAAAAGTTACTCATTAATCCATCATTAATTATCTCAATTTAGACAGAAAAACATTTCAGCAATAATCCGCGAATGAATTATCTAATACAACTAGATCAATATATCAAAATTAATCCTTTGATTAATTATTTATATTTTGTCCCAGAGAACATAATTAATATACAAAATTATTTATCTTTTCTTAGCCAAAGAAAAAAACCATCTAAATATTTTAATCGTGTCACTCTAACCAATTCAACAATACATGCCTAAAACCAACACATGGTTATGTCCTCATTTATTTCATGTCTGCCATATCATTTAATAATATCACATGTCGTGCATCAACACATCACATATAAAATTTTTAAATTTAATAAAAATTACTAAATTCATATTTGAAATTCATTCAATATAAATACATCACTGTAAAATTTAAATACCAACAAAATCTTAGAATGCATTTTGGTAATGCGTTTTTTAAATTTGAGCACTTGAAAAATGGACCCTACCTCAGGATGGAACCAAAAAAAATTATACATCGACATCTTTGGTGGAAACCAATTACTATCCATCCACAGTCGCACAAACACCCCTTTAAATATATATTTACGTATATATATATATATTAATGCACTGTATTATTGATCAATAAACACTATGAAAAAATAGACATCCATAAATAGTGTTGCAAGGGTCAACACACCTATAGATATATACCACTGACTCAAAAAATATGTCATAATCTAAAATAGATGGTACAAAACAAATATCAGGAATGTATATCCTTACTAGAAGCAATAGTGATAAGGAAAATCGAGTCAACCCCCTCTCACTTGGTTGAAGATTCCGGATTATAGACCAATGGGTCCGGAGTCAACAATCACATACCATAAAAATAGAGGATTACACCAATTGAATAAAACCCGAACCATATGATTTTGGTTGAGAAAAAAAAAGTATGAGAGAGGATTCATATGGACGATGAAAATAACGATTTATACACTAAAGGATTCACCTTGACGTGGCAGACAAGATTCATTAAGAGTTTGAGATGCATCATCGCATGCAATATCGAGTCTCGGATAAGGGGTGGTGTGCAAAAGAGGGGAGTCGCGAAGCTATAGGGGTGTTCCCCGGGTGTCGTGCACTGCAGTTGGAGGTCTGGTCGGGAGTTGGTCGGGTTGTAGGTGGTGCACCGCATGGAGGATCAGACGTGGAGGGGCATTTTAGGTGGTTTGGATGAGGAATGTCATGCCACCAAGGAAGCATGCACCTCCTATGCATCACGCCTCAAAGGGAGGGTGTGCCCTTCAGTGTGGGAGAAAGGGAGAAGGGTCCTCCCTTTAATTTTTTTCTATCCTATAACATAAAACATTAAAGAAACCCGTAAATTAACTACAATAATTAAAAAACGATTATTATTATTATAAATATAAAAGTAATAGTCATACCATTATTATTATTTTCACTATTAGATTTTTTCTCATTAAATGTGAAACCCCCCCATTTAATTAAAAATTCTTCTTTATTCAATTTGAAACTCCCCATTTAATTAAAAACTATTGACTTCAAATAAATAAAAATTATAACTCCCACAATTAATTAAATTTTACATTTCCTTTATTTTAATTAATTAATTCAATAATAATAATAATAATAAACTCATTATTATTATTGTAAAAACTTATTTCTTCTATTCCAACCAAAACTCTCCAATCCATTACTATTATTATTTATTACATAATAACCACCATAATTAATAATAATTATTATACTCTTAAAACCATAATAATAATATAAATCTTGTTATAATTACCCAAAATTATTATATAACCCAAACCTATATTTAATAATAATTCTTCTTCAATAATTCTGAAACTCATTATTTAATTAAAAAATTTGTTGAGATACCCAAAATCAACATTAATATCACATAAATGTTACCCCTATTAATCATGAAATTAAAATATTTTAACATTAATGTTACAACCCATTAATCATTAAATAAAATCTTTTAACATCCAAATAATTTAAGATATCAAAATAATAATAATAATAATAACATTATTATTATTTACAAATTATTATATTTAACCAAAAATCTACCATTTAATATTATTAAATTAAATTAAATAAAATAATAAACATGGTAAGCTGCTTGTGATGGACCGTAATTGTGTGCAGCTTGCGCAGATTAGAGAGATCTTTTCTGGATCTGGTGCTCCCAATATTCATCGGGACACCCAGAAACATTATCATGTATATTCCCAAACCCAAAAAATGAAAACTTTAAGTGTTCCAACACACCTAATTATGTTTTGTATCATGGATTAAAAAAATCTTCTGATAAACTGTAAAAATTCGAAAACAATCATAATTTTAACATGATTTAAAAAATATAAAACTTTAAATCATGAAGCATGACTTTGAGATAAATTCCTGAAAAGGATATTCTTAATGGAAGAGTCACCATTGATCATTTGAAAATAATAATAAATTTTTATAACAAAAAACTAATATTATATGTGTTGGATAAAATAATTCCAATGAATGAATTAGTAGAATAAGATAGTTTAGAATAATAATCTTTTATAATAATTATAGTAAATAAAAATTTTGTTTCATTAAATTGATTCTTATTTTTATATATCATTTTGGGATGATTTCAGATAATTTAAAAATAATCTACCATTATAGTCAATAACAAATGATATTACATTTAAAGGCCATTATTTAGATGTAATATAATCAGTTGAATTCTAGTCACCACTAATATACTCAATACGAATAGATATGCTAATGACATAGAGTGGATACAATCACCTATAAAGAGTGATCTAGAAATGAATTTTAATCAAAATTATTTCTAGGAAATGTTATAATAATTTTTTATAAACTATGATATGAGTGAATTCAATTATATTTTTCTTGATCACCTCAATATGTTGGGTAATGTTGAGTAACACATGGAGCTCTCAAATATAATATTGTAATGATAGTATATAAGGGTACAATTTTTAGTTGAAATAATAATATTAATGTTATTAATAGGGGAGGTGTTTCAATAATGAAAAAGATATTCACTAGTAGAGGGTTTTACAGTATACTTAATGAGTAATAAGAAACACCGAAGAGTGTCCAAATTAGATATTAATGTCATAAAAGTCAATTATAATGTTTTAAGGAGTGTTTAATAATATTTATATATTAAAAAATTCTTATGAATGCGTATAAGAGTTAAAAATGAAGAACACTTGATATATGAGCATGATATTTGTATTCATGTAATTAATCATTAGGTTTTATCAAAAATAATAGGCAGAAACTAATTAATCAAATGCTCAAATGATAAAGGATATTTATTATATGTCATTTTTCATCTTTTAGAACAAGGGACATATTTTTAAAAAAATTAATCAAAATTTTCTTAGTTTATCTTAATAAACATAATATATTATTGATCTAATTATATCACTTGTTTGAATGAAATGCAAGGGGAAAATGTGGTTCATCTTGAGTAAATCTGATCTATTTATGATATTTGTTAAAATATGAGGGAAATAGTGCCACCAAAAAATTAGTTGTATATTTTAATAAAAAATATACTATTTTTATAATATTACTCATATGATATGGTTGTTAATAATTTCTCTGTTAAATATCCCCTTTAAGGGAATATGTGTAACTTCCTACAACAAAATAGTTTGTTAATCGAAAATATATTTTGGGGGAAAATACAGATTTTAAGAAGATAGTGGGTCTATATATAGACTTGGAGAAGTTGAAAATGTATACTGTTTGTGGTAATACTAGTCTAATGAAATGTTAAAGTTATCTTACATCATAAAGGAGTTTGAGATTATTTGGTATTGAATTTAAAGAGATACATTAAATCATTCACCAAATGAACTAAAAATTATGATTTGATGGAATATTTTCAAAGATGATGATGAAAAAATAGGGAGTGTTTTTATTATTAATATAACATAAATTATTTATATTATATCATTGTATATAAGTAATTAAAGATGATTTGGTATTATTTTCAAGGAGTTGAACGTAAGTATTTTGAATCCTAATCTTTCTTGTATTTACATGAGATGTCCTTTATATATGTTAGCCTATAACTTCATTTAAGGAAATTTTTTAAGGCCCTTAATTATAGGATTTATCATACATTAAATAGAGATATGGTAGGAATTAATTATCAATGTAATATATATATCAAAACCATAAAAATATAACAAACATAATGCCTCACTTGAAGTCTATCATCCAATATATAAACAGTCTAATGATATTTTATAGTTTTTTGTTATATTGTTAATTAATTATAAGATTCTATAAAATATATCATGTTATAAAAAATTTTACCTTCATATTATCATTTTCCTATTTTTTTAAAATATTACATATTGTTAATTTATAATTAACCTCTAAATATATAACATTTTTTATCCCTACTAGATGAAAATCTTGAAGTATTATAGATTGTAGTGACAATTCATGATTATCATGGTTTTGGTTTAATATAGAGATAAAAAATCTACTAGTATAAAAGAAAATTATTATTTTTGAATAGGATGCCCCACTACATATACGGTGTGGTGTGTTGTATAATGTTTAATTGGAATACTCAAGGTTCATGTTTCATATTTAATCCCCATTAACTGAAATTAAGAATATATATGGATAATAAATCTTAAAACATTGATACATATCTTTTGGTATCCTTATGATTAAGAGAAATGGTGGTGGTTGGGTGTGTCATTGATCGTTACATCAGTTGATATTTGAAAATGATGGGATTTTTCCTCTCATATTATGAGTGTAAAATATGGGTCATCAATTAAGATGGACTAAGAGATTGTATGGACAACCATGGATATGTTACATGTGATGTACACATTTATTCAGGTGTGGAGCATATAATGAGATCATCCATTTTGGTGAATAGAATGTGGTGTGTTTGTCCATATTGTCAATCTATACTTTGAGAATCATGAATGTATGAGTTAAATATTTGGAATTAACAAATTCTATGCCTCATGGTCACTCAATATCATTGAAAACTATATTATTTTATTTTTCATATAATAATTCTTATGGAAATATTTAAAGAGATATATATATGCTTAATTGAGACCATGTTCAGTCACATGATAGCTTCAGTAGCACTGATATTTTTTTAATAGAAATATATTTACATACAAATAGATACTAAAGAGTTTTTAATTATTTTAGAAACTAAAAATGAATATGGGTTCACAATTTGAAATTGTGTGAATAGGGATTATGGTTGGTAATTAATTGTTTATACAAAACATTGACATACATCCCAAAAAAATAATAGAGTATATCCCAAAGATTTTTTGGATTACTGTTTACAATTTATAAAATATGATGTAATATTACTACCGGAAAAACAGTATTTTGGGACGGGGTATTTGTGACGACAACAAATCTGATCATAAATAGCCCATCCCATGGGTTATTTACGACGGGGGGGGGGGGGTGTTCATCCGATCGCAAATAACTTGTCATTTGAGACAGGATTTGGGGACCCGTCACAAAAGGTAATGCACACTAAAATGAGGATTGTGCACCAAAGCACGGGAAGGTTATTTGCGAAGTGATTTGGGGTCCCATTGCAAAAGGTAATGCTCGTTTTGGCATGGGACACATGCCAATGCGTAGGAAGGTTATTTGGGACGGGGGGATCCACACGTCGCAAATACTGTTTTAGACGGAGGGTATTTTCGATTGGTCCCATCGGAAATACCGGTGGTGAAAAATGCATTTTTGCGACGAGATGTTGTCCCGTTGCAATAGGTGTGTTGGCAGGTCACCTGTTGCGACAGGGCCCGTCGCAAATACCCTTTTAACGACTGACAACAGTTTATGTGGGCAATGTTATTTGCGATGGGGCCCGTCGCAAAAAGTACCTTTTGCGACTATAATCACATCACAACAAGTCTCATCGCGACTAATCTAGCCTATATATACCCACTCCGTGTTTCATTCTCTTCCTCTTATTTCTCACATTCATTATCTCTCTAAACTCGAAATTTTTAGTGAAAATTTCTCTCAGCTATTTTTTTTATAGAGAAGTTGTGAAGGTGCTTACATCAACCATAGATCATGTTTAAATGTATTCATATTTTATTTTATTCAGTATTTATTTAATTTTTTATGTTAATTTTAATTAATGTTGATTAGTTGTAATTAAATTATATTTAATTTTTTTATTTGTATTTTAGAAATAAATAATAAAATTTAGAATTAATTTTCAATAATTAGTATTAATTATTAATAAAAAGTAATAATTATGAATAAATAGTAATAAAAAGTTACAATTAGTAATAAATAGGAATAAATAGAAATAATTTGTAATAAAAATGAATAGTTAGAAATAATTCATAATAAATTGTAGTAATTAATAATAAATAGAAGTAATTAGTAATAAATAGTAGTAATTAGTATTAAATAGTAATAAATAGTAATAATTAGTAATAAATATTAATAAACAGAAACAAAAATAGGAATATATAAGAATAAATAGTAATAATTAGCAGTAAATAGGAATAAATAGTAATAATTAAGAATAAAAAGGAATAAATAGTAATAATTTGCAATAAATATGAATAAATAGTAAGAAATAGTATTAAATTGGAATAAATAGTAATAATTAGTAATAATTAGTAATAATTAGTAATAATTAGTAATAATTAGTAATAATTAGCAATAAATCATAATAAATAGTACTAATTAGTAATAATTAGTACAAACTAGTAATAATTAGTAATAAATAGTACAAACTAGTAAAAATTAGTAATAATTAGTAATAATTAGAAACAAATAGTAATAATTTGTACCAAATAGTAATAATTTGTAACAAATAGTAATTAATAGGAACAAATATTATAAAATAGTAATAAATAGGAATAAATAGTAATAAATATAAATAAATAGTAATAATTAGTAATAATTAGTAATAATTAGTAAAAATTAGTAATAATTTGTAATAATTTATATTAATTAGTAATAATTAGTAAAAATTAGTAATAATTAGTAATAATTAGTAATAATCAGTAATAGTTAGTAATAATTAGTAATAAATATTAATAAATAGTACTAAATAGTAAAAAATAGAAAAAAAAGTAAAAAATTGTTATAATTAGTTAAAATTAGTTAAAATTAGTAATAAAGAGAAATAAAATAGAAAAAACTAGTAAAAATAGTAAAAAATAGAAAAAATAGGAATAAAAAGGAATAAATAAGAATTAATATTAGAAATTAGGAATAATTAGTAATAATTAGAAATAATTAAGATAAATTTAGAACAATTAGTAATAATTAGTAGTATTTAGGAACAATTAGAAAAAATTAGATATAAATAGGAATAATTAGATATAAAAAGAAATAAATAGAAATAAATATGAATAAATAGGAATAATTAGGAATAATTAGGAATAATTAGTAATTAATAGTAATAAATAGTAATAATTAGTAATAATTAGTAATAATTAGTAATAATTCTTTATATTTAGGAATATTTAGTAATAATTAGGAATAATTATTAATAATTAGGAATAATTAGTAATAATTTGTAATAATAAGTAATATTTATTAATAATTAGTAATAAACAGTAATAAATAGTAATAAATATTAATAATTAGTAATAATTTGTAATAAATTGTAATAAATAGTAATAAAAACTAATAAATAGTAATAAGTTGTAATAAGTAGTAATAAGTAGTAACAAATAATAATAAATAGTTATAATAGAACTGTTGCGGTGTCAGCATCTAGCTCGAGAGGTGCTCATGAAGAAGCATCACCTTCTGCCTCACAATATCAACAGTAGTAGCGAACTCAATTTGAGCTTATAGAGACTTTGCAGAAGCAACATGAAGAGATGAGTCGGTGATAGCAACTACAACAACAACAACAACATGAGGAGGGGATTCATCAATGTCAGCACTAGTAGTAGCTGCATCACGAGCAGATGGAGTATAAACACCATCTCGCTCTTAGTTTTGGGATGGAGTTTCCTCCACCACCTCCTAAAGCTCCTCCACCTCCTCCTGAGGACGACCCCCAATGATTTTTTTTGTTTATTTTTAAAAAATTTCAATTTAAGATTTATTGTAATATGAACTATCTACAGTTTCTTGCTTTTATATTGGAACAAAGAATGCATAATTAAATTTGTTTTTTATTTTTATTATTTTAATAATTTTTATTAGTATTATATTTTTT
The DNA here is from genome assembly GCA_963277665.1 of Viscum album. Classification (NCBI taxonomy): domain Eukaryota; kingdom Viridiplantae; phylum Streptophyta; class Magnoliopsida; order Santalales; family Viscaceae; genus Viscum; species Viscum album. The sequence continues at coordinate 35,906,570 of OY728159.1, forward strand.
AATATTGGTTTATTTTATTTGATAATAATAACATTTTATGATTTTTGTATATTATTTTTATAAATAATGAGAATTTTAATAATTTTTTATTTTTTTATTATTTTAGTAAAATTAATATTACTTTTTTATTAATCATAATTTTATTAAATATAATTTTTTTGTATAGTATTTTTAATGTCTTTTTATTTTACTAATAGTTATTTTATTATGTTTTTATTATTTTTATAATATAAATATAATTTTTTTAATTAATCATAATTTTATTAAATATTTTTTTATTATGTATAGTATTTACGATGGGACCTTTTTCGATGGGCTGCCTCACAAATAATCTAAATATAAATTTTTATTAATAATATTTCTGACTGGCTGATCGTTTCGTCAAAAATAGTATTTGCGACGGGCCCATCCCCAAATGGTTATTATATATATAATGTATATATTCATAGGATTAGTTGCGGTGAAGAACTACCCCATCGCTAATAGTATTTGTGAAGGTTCGTCGCGAAAATTTTATTTATATATATAATGTATATAATAATAGGATTATTTGGTATAGGGCCCTCTCCTGTCACAAATATTATTTTTTGTGACGAGCCCATTGAAAAATATAATATTGGTAACACCATTTTCTGAAATGGGATATTTGCGATGGGGCCCCGTCGCTGAACCCTATTTGCGATGGGACCCATCAGAAATAGCCCGTTACAAATACCTAAAATTCTAGTATTTTATTAGTTAAAATGAATGATATCTCTTCATTGTGTAGTTTTAGATGATATTCTAAAGATTTTTTGGAAATAGATTCAAATTTTATTTACATATTATATAACATAAGGTAAAATTACACTATGTCATTGAGGATTTAGTGAAAGAGAGATGTTGATAAAAATATGCATTAATGATAACTATTTACATTGTTTTAAAAACTATATCATGGTTTTTTATTCTGTAAACCATGAAGTAGTGAATGTTACTATTTTTGTTTTAATGCATGGGGGTTCATGTGTTATATAATAATGCATGATTGAGATTATTTTATCTACCTCAATATAATTATTGGTTTAGAATTTCATATGATTATATTTATAATATTTTTTATTAATTAAATTTTTTTTAAATTTAAAATAACAAATTGTATATTTTAACCATTATAAAAAATAATAATGTTTGAAATGTTCATGAATCACTTCAAGGATAGAAACATGTTAATAATATTTTTTGAGACTAAGGGATGTAATTAGAGGTTGATATAATTTTATAGATTCATATAGCATGTGTATAACAAAGGGTGATAGATCCCTTAATCTTCTTTCTTAGTGATCTTCATCAACAATAGTGAAGACAATGAATGAGTAAATAGTTTCCTCAATATATATATATGTTCTTAATTTATGATTGTAAAATATAAATTTTTTTTTTCAAATAGGTTCTGAAGGATTGTTAATATTACATTTTTATATGGGTTATCTTCTTTAAAACTATACACTATATTAATTACTCTTTTCCCCTTTAATATCTCTCTTATACCATATATAGAATGTTAAAATATAATTATTTTCTATATTTAAATATAATATTAAACAATATTTTCATCATTTATTTCCTATATGAATGAATCATGTGTGCAGATAACATATCAGCTACTCAATGTGGTTTTGTAAAAATCCATTACTTTAGAATTATTGATTATTACAAAAAATGGAAAAAATTAAATAAGAACCTTTAGTCTTAGAACATAATAATAATTAATATATGGTATTTTTTTATTTATAATAACAAATTATGCATAAATATGACATTTAAAGTGATTTAATTTACCTAAAGTGTATTTTAATAAAATAATATTCTTTAATAAGTGTTGATTGAGCCTAAAATACCCAGAAATGGCAATATTATCATAAAAAATTGTAAAAATGAATATTGAGTCATTTTTTAATTGTATGAAATAATTATGGATTAATCCAAAACATTAGATAATTTAAATCACAAAAAATATTATTTTAATAGTTATTATTATATTATATTTCTGAATTGATAAACAAATTACAAAAAATAAATAAATTTGCGTCATTAGTCAAAAATCACAAAAAATGTACATTGAGAAATTTTCATTATTTAGTAATAAAATGTGTGTGAATGTAACTCATGAGAAGCTCAGAATAACTAATAATAATGATTTAATCATAAATGTTTATTCTATAATTCTCAACTTTGTCTAACATAAGAGAAATTAATCAAATGTTCTTTCTAGCTCATAAAAACATTGAAAAATAAAATTCATATTGTTTATGACCTCCAGAAATTTGTTTTTAAGGAATCAAATAATAATGATAAATGAAATCATGGAGAATATATTAACTAATTAATATTATTTATTTATATTTTGTGTAAATTGAACCAAAAAATATCCAAAATATTAAAAAAAGACTGTCTATTTATACGTTAACTTGAAGAAAATGTCTATTATATCATTTTTTATCTGATATTTTTAATTTTTCAGGAATGCTAAATTAATGCTACTTGAAATCATTGACATGTTATTAAAAAAATTAGCAGAAATATATAATTATCAAATAAACATAATATGAAAAAAACAACAAAACAAGGTTTGTTACTTATCAAACATGTATAGTGTAATCAGTAATTCATTTGTCACATGGAAGAATGATGTGATTGGGAATTTGACATTTTATGTACTCAATATCAAAAAACTTTTGGTTTAGTGATAATTATTATAAATTTATTATAATTATTATGTGGGAATAAAATTAAAATACTTGATAAAATACACTTCATTGCTCTTGTAACATCAGAAAAATTACCTTTAAGATATTTTTAGCATGTTAAAACAAAAAATTCATGGATTTAATACCTAAAGAACTCAAAATTATAGAGATTATATTTTATTAATAATTATATTTTACAAATTATTAAATGAATAATATCCATAAATTTTAATTACGTTTAAACTATTAAAAATAAATAATATCTCTCTATTTCTTATCAAATTTCAATAAAATTGTTATGGGAAAATATGGAACCATTTATATTGAAGTGCGTATAAATATGACACCCTATATGATAAGAATTTCTAAAAATATAAGGCTATATTAAGAAAAATAATAACTAACGAAAAAAATTAACAAAATGAAATTAATCATTAATAAAAATTTAGTAATCTCAGGACTTTAGAAAAAATTATCCTCAGAATTTTTAAGACACATATGATTAATTGTCTATGAATTTGACATTGGATATTCTTTAACTTATCAATAGTATAATTAAATAGTTACAATTATTTTAAAATTATTAATTGAGTCTAAAATGAAAAAAATGACCAAATATGTAACACACAAATCCATGTGGCAAAATCCCGATATCTGTGATATAATTCCACATAGAATTTAGTGTCTCTCTTTATATTTCCTGTGGAATTTGATAAGTACTGACTGGTAAAAGAACAAGGGTAAATATTTTCCCCCAATAACAAAACAATAAACAAAGCACCTAAATTTATATTACCATTGAAGTAAAACCCATTTAAAGAGACATTACCAGGATAAATATTTGTCTTATAAAATTCTAACATTTAAAATATTATATCAGTACTCTTAAAAACATCAAATAAAGTGATCCAACTACAAGGTATCGTATCCTCTTATATAAATCAAATATTGTACTATAAATCAACACTAATAAAGAACAACAGTAAGAATTATTCTATTTCACAACTAATCATTTCTATAGGTCCATTGATGTTCACATGTAGTGGTGAGTATAAATTCAGTAGAATTTCTCCCAATGACTCCAATACACATTAGGACTAACAATTAAATATTGTTATTACAAAAGGATGAAGAAAAATGGGACCACGTTTAGGGTCCATGTAAGCGGCGTAGACCAATGGAATCCCAGTAGAATATTACAATATAGTCTAAATGTAAATAACTAATTTCAATGTATGTTATCAGTATCTCTACTTGATTAGAATTTGAAACCAGAATATCAATCCCCTTATTCCCATCATTCCATGTGTAAAATATTTCTACATTTATGTGAATCATGCTTCTACATGATCTATTGATGTATTCAATGCTCCATGTTATAGTAGATAGACCCAATTGTTAATTTACCACCATAGATGAATTTGATTCAATTATATATAGGTTAATGTTATTTGAATTTAATAGGTTTATTCCATGTAACAATGCATGATATTTTTAATAAATAGAGCATACCTACACTATTAATATAGATAATGTAAAGATAAACTAACCTTGATATTGAAGGATGTTACAACCATCATGAATAATTCAATTTATGTATGATTTAATTAAATATAAAATTTTATAAAATAATGATAAACTTAAAATATTATAATAAATACTTTATTTATCCATTCATTTTCAAATAAAAATTTAGAATCCAAGTTTGAAATTTCAATTCAATGTTTCTCAATTATACAAAAAATATAAATCAAATCCTTTGATTTAAAACAATTCATAAAACATGTTTTATCCTCCAAAACACAATTTCAAAACCAAATCCATTTTTCTAAATCAAAGTAAATAATTCATTTTCATGAACTAATATAAAATATCCATTCCCCCATGATCGATATAAAATATCCACTTCCACAATATCTATTGTAAAATCTCAATATACATCAATATTTTCACCAATTTTAGGATATCATGTGTATACTCTAAAAACACACCTATATATGGCTTTATAGTGGTGTTAATTTCCATTGGCATGTATAAATGACACACTATAGTGAGTGTCTCCATTTAGCCTCAGATATCACAATAGTTTCTCCACTTAATGAACACAATATAATTCATTACATTATAATGGATGGCACATAGTGGTTCAAAAGATTATGTCTCACCAATTCCATTTTAATCAGGCACACACACCATTATTGTAATATCAATAAGTATATATTAATAAAATGTTCAAAATCATCCTTTTCTAAATGTATTTCACATAAAACCATTAACCAGAAAAAATATATTTTTATTTTCATCATAATTATAAAAAATGTATAAAATAAAATTTTTTATCCTCTTTAAATCACATTATTTACGATTAAATCTCTTTTCAATTCAAAATATCATGTTTACTGAAAACCCAAATTATAAAAAAATTTGAAAAATTCATCGTTTTGTTAAAAATAATGATTTTAACCCAATAATGTACATTTATTAAAAAAAATCTACAAAAAATATTTAAATAATATGTATTTATAAAATAATTGAAAAGTGATCTAAACCACATAATTAGGGGCATATTTTCAAAAACAAAATCTATAATTCATAGTCTAAAATCCCATAGTAAGATTGAATCATTAGAATACCTAACAATATGAATAAAATTATAAAATTTATATATATATTCATTGATCTAACATTAATAAGTCTATATATTAGATATATAAATAGATATCAAGATATATCCAAGTAGATATCGAAGAAACAATTAATTTATCAAAACCTCACCTTCGATTCGATGTTAACATGATCGATACTCACGAAACCTTTGTTAAACATTGATAGAGAAGTTAAAATTCCATTAAATAGTACCTAGAACATTTCAAGACTTATGTATAATGTAAATTGTAGCTATATGATCCTAATATAGATTTATAATACATGTTAACATCATGATTCCAGACATACAAAGTTATTGCATGCAGTTTGGAAAACTATGCATCGAAACATATCAAAAAAACAAGACCCATTATATGGGTGCTATTATTGTCACACATAGTAATCATAACTATATAGATTCTATTAGTATAATTTTATCACAAATGATTATCTCACACAATCTGAGAATCTATTCCTTTAACAAAGCACTTATCCATACTCTAAAAACTCAAACTTATTTTTTGATAAATTGAAAAAATAAAATGTAAATATAACTAATAGATATATGTAATAATAATTATCCACATAATAGTAATCATTTTGATAAAAAATTCATTAGGATCCACTTTTTATGAACAAACCCATTCATTACTTCCATATTTCAGCCCTTCTCTCCAAAGTGTCTTCTTAGATTGTCTTCTATAAGAATAACACTCATACCAATAGAATAATATATTCCCAATTAATATTACTTTAAAAATTCATTATATGAATATATTTCTCAGTATATGAAGGATCAAGTTTGAAGTCAATATTTTTACACCTTTTTTCCATTAGAAAGTATGTGGAAATCAACTTTTTATAGGTTCCATGATATGGCCCTCACCTGGAAGTATCATTATGAATAAATTATACCTGAATAAAATCTCTATATATTTAATTACATCACACGCATTAAGGGATGATGTTTCCTTAATAAATTTATAATCCTGATGATTTTGTGCTTAAAATGTCACACTTGTATTAGAAAATGTATTTTAGAAATTGCTAACAAAAAAGTTACCAAAACTACAAAAATAACTTTTATGGATATTCTATGAAGATTTAACCTTGAAAAATACCTACTATAAGAAAAAATGGTTATTTAGAGGTGTAGTTTAATTTTAATCATATTATTTAACTACTTTTGGATCTAAAATAGACTTCAAACTTTTTGACTGTTTTTTGTTTGACATGTATCATAATTTTTTTTCAAGTCCATGTATGTTCCATGTTCCATGAACCCTGGCGTATATTCTCAAGATTGTTTTCACATGCCTATGTGACAAAGTCTGAGCAGTTAGGATAAATCACTGAATTCTCTTTTTTTGAGCTCATCATTTCTTGTATAAACCACTATTGTACCGTTATTATACACCCATCCATCTTAGCGCAAATCACATTAGCATACCCATGTTATGTGATTTGGTACTTCAATTTAAGTTTCTGAAAAAAAATGATTCGGTTGAAAGATTTAATCAATGCCTTAGTTTTCTATAGCCTATAAATAGACTGCCTTTTCTCCCATTTTATCGGTGAAATCTAAGTCATATAACTTTATTGACTGAATCTACTTCCCACATGACCACGTATTCTATAAAACCATCATTAAGTAGGTATTAAAATATATAAGAAGATATGGAAAATATTTAACAACCATATCCACCAAATAAAAATTGTACCTATGCTGCTAGAACACTTGAGTTCCAAACACTAGGGAACTAATATATTAGTACCTTATATCTGGGGTTCAATAATTGAGCACCCAATAACATGGGAACCTAAACACCTAGGCACTAAGGTTCCTTAGAACAACTTTTCTTATGTCACATTTCTGAGAGTGAATTCCATGAAACCATCATACTTAGGTGACCCTTCACCCAAGCCTATATTTCTGGGCACCCATTCCCTCATACCTCTACACGTAGGATCCACCTTTCCCTAGACTAAATTTATATTGAAAAATTTCCTAGGTATCATACATGGTTTCTAATTTTCCCAATGATCATTCCAGAGTGCTAATTCACCATATTATATACTCAAGGACAATCTCTCCATAGTCATATGACTATGTTTTCCATTTATCCTAGGACTCAATACATATGATTGCCTTTTTTCAGATCACCTATATTGGCACCTCATTTTACCATGTCACTCAACGAAGAACTATTTATCATATTACTTCCCTTTGGTGTACTACCTAACCATTAAAATATCCCTTCCTCCACTCATTAGCAATAGACAGAATGTATAAATCCTTATCTCGGCCTCCGACTTTGTGTAATCCATAAACATACTATACAATCCTTATTAGTTCCCAATAAAAATGATAAAACAGCATTGGACATCTACGACGTGTGAGCCTAATAAAATCTTATCTTACCTAGTTAAGAAAAAAAATCTATACAGTTATGTATGTTCATATATATTCCCTACTTGGTCTCCTATTATTTCCCCTTTGACGACACATGCATCCTACCTGACACTGCTACTCGATGTAAGTACCCACTATATACTATTCGTTCTAGTCAAACATAGAATATAAAATCTATAAGGGCATCTCATTTATAAACCCTGATTAGTCGCATATTGTCTTCCCTTATATGGTATTGAAATTTTATAGGGGCATGCTACTAGTAATAATAACTAACCAATATTCTCTTATATAGTACCCAATAGATAGTATGAACCATAATATTCTAGCCTAATGTTTAAGTAGCACTCCATTCCTTATTTTATCCTCTTTAATAAACTAATGAATTCACGTATAATGATATTAGACTATATGGACTAGTCCAACCATATGAATTTAAATTGTGCAATTCAAAAATATATTGATTTTAATTATTGTAACACCATGATATGTTGGAAACCTCTCTATGTTTCAATATCAATAATACGTAGGTCCTAGTTACACAACATTAAATGAAAAATCACATTGTAATGGTTTCCTGATTTTAAAATTCACAAAAATGTCAATTCTTACCAGACATTAAAATGTACGATGTGTCCTATTATGTAGCTTCAAACTATAAAGGATGTGACTCCCATCCTAGCGATTTGTAAGAATAACTTTTTTGGGCCCAATCCCAACTCCAAAACACCTAACACATCACTAGATGGTGATAAAAATTATATTTCTTAACTATGATAATTTAAACTATAACATCAAAAACTAATAATATAAATAATGAGGAATTCATATATAAACAGATTTTTACATCGATTTGTGGTTCTGATTGATATCTTGCATGGTGGTAACGAGCCCCAAATTAGAATTTGGGACAGATTATTGAATATGTCATAAACTAATAAGAGAGTTTGTGATTGGGATATAATTCCCCCAACAGGGTGGTCGAGTCAAAGGAAATAATAGCATTGATACTAAGTATAATTTATTAATGAGGCATATCAAACATGATTTCCCCATAAATAAGAAATAATTATATGGTATGCAATTATATTCCCCAAATCCAAGAATAAATAATGATATATGACATTTACAAGGTAGTATACCAAGTATATAATAGATAACTCTTTTATAATGGTTTTTATGTACCATGTTAATCATCAAAACTTATCCCCGTAGAATGTAAAACTAGTTTTGTACCAAGGCCCATTGTCATGCACCTAGTGATGGTCGAGTCAAAGACCAATTCATCCTTTGTGAGGTTATTACACCTTGGTGAAAATGTTTTAATGCCACACCCACTTTCATCATCTATAATGGTATTAATTTTCATAGAAAACCACACACACATTACTTCGCAAATATTTAATGATGGATTTATGGTTTAGAGATATTTTGAGCAATATAATGGCATAAGAAATGATAAAATTAGGTTAATTAAGTAATCCATCATTAAGATTAATTCAAATTAATTTTAATAACATCTAACCAAAATAATTTTTTTATATGAAGAGGAATTTTAAAATACAATATAATAAATTAAATTCAATTGGAAAATAGATATTGATTTAGGAAACCCTTACCTCTCATAATCTTCTTATAATAGAGATGAACCATCAGGAAAAAAAATATTTGAAAAAAATAGATAGTGATGAAATATATTCATTGGTAGTCATATGATGAGACAAATTCTAATTGCATGTGTGAGAATTGTAATAGTGGCTGGGTATTTGTACATGAGGAGGGGTATGGTTAAGAGTTTAAATAATGATTATTTTTTCATTAAATCCATCAAATTTTTGGTTGAATTAATTACTATATGTTTTTAACAATTAATATTTTTCAAGGATAGTTATGTTCATCCAATAAATAAATAATCAATTTAGTTTTTTGTTATTTCATAAATATATATTTATTAACTATAATTATTAAAATATTCAAAATTTTAATTGGAATTATAGTTTGTTAATTTTTAATAGAATTTTTGTATTCTTATAATCAAAATTTACTTTAGAAATATTTTAATTTTTTGGAATCTATACTTATATATCTAAATTTTCATTAAGATAGTGAAATCTAGATCCACATTTTGGGGCGTGGAAATTTTTCATGATGTCATAATAGATGGGACCAACCACTGTAATTTTTTCATATCATTTTATCATCATTCATGAATTGGCCAAATTTATTGAAAGATGTTAGATGCATTTATTTGTATAATTTAAACCAAATATAGGGACATATGGTTTATATTTATCATGGTCAAAAGCACATGTTAAATAAATGCATGCAGATTCAATGAATCATCCAAGATGGAAATGCTTTCATCGTTGAATCATCCATAACTCCTAAAAAATATTGTCAATAAGGCAGAAATTAGGATGGTGTATGAGAAAATATCGGGTATAAAGTCCATAGAATTCTACAATACAATAATATTCCATTAATTTTTGTAAATTATTGTAATCATTACGTATATTGAATCCCTATAATTCGATCTGAAAATAATTTTTTTCAATAATTATTTTACCATAACATATTTAATATATAGAAAAATAAGATGATATTTTTAGGGATAAAAGATACGATTTGGAAGAACAAGTTTGTGAAATAAAAAATATCTTGATACCTCCATTTATGTTTCCAAAAATATATAAAAAATAGGATGATATAATTGACAACAATGTTTTATAAATGGCTAAGAATTATTTGTGTTAATTTTATACTCATAGGTTCCTAATAAATTACATAGTATCTAATAAATTATGAAACCAAATAAAATATATACTTTCAATACAAATAATATAATTTTAAGATTAAAACATACATTATTTATTAAATTAAAAACATTAAAATATATTTTAAAGACTTTGTTTTCTATATTCTTCCCCCTTATGATATTTTATCCTTGAATATTAGTTTCCTAAAACATTTTGAAAACCAATAATTACTTATTTGGGTTCAAATTTTTCCTCTTCAAACTCTATATTTCTCTATTATACATTCATGATGTAGGTTATCTTGTTCCTCAATACATTATGCCTAGTATTAGGAACCTGGATAGGCATGTCAATATAAGAAAAATCTGGTTGAAGCTCTATCCCATTTATTAGTAGTACATGAGTAGATTCTTACATATATTTCTTAAACATAGAGATATGGAAAATTCCATCAACCTTATAGAGGTTTAGTGTAAAGTCTAGATGATATGTTATGACTCCAATTCTCACATGGATCTCAAATGGAATGTTGTGACTTGGATATAATTTCCCTTCATCCCAAACCATTTAAACCCTTTATATGGTGATAATTTCAGAAGACATTATAACCTACATGGATTCCCATTCCTACTATTTAATATCTGCATATTTGTTTCTCTATGATTATTTGATATGTCTATAGATTTCTCTCACCTTCTCATTTTTCTCCTCAACAGGTTATAGACCAACTAGATTCCTCTCTCCAACCTTATTGGAGTATAACATCTTTTCCAATGAAAAGCCATATATGGATCAATATTTAAGATTGAATGGAATCTATTATTATATGATAATTCCATAAAAGTGAATTTTTTATCCCAACATTCTAGGACGTAAAGTGAACATGACCTTAGAACATCCTCTAAAATTTGAATATTTTGTTAAGATTACCCATCAGTATGAGGATGATATGCAATTTTCAAATGTCATTCAATGTTCAATGCATTTTTAAGAGTCTCCCAAAATATTGTTGTGAAATGAGGATTACGATCAGAAATAATTTATACTGGGGTACCATGAAATATCACAAATTTATTTATATAAATTCAATAAATGTGTTTGATGTGTATATACTCCCTTATTTTTAAAAAATGAATATACTTGTTAGGTTTATCAATATTCACCTATATATCATAATTTCTATTCAATGTTTTAGGTATCCTCATGAAAACTGAATTGTGATATTTTCCCACTTCCACATAGTTATAGGGAGATATTGCAAGACACACATTGGATATTTCCTTTTAGCCATAACCTGTAGTCATACTAAAAATCTAGACACATAATCAACAATTTACCACTTAATGGTTTCCCACCAGAATGAATCATTTAGTTCACTATACGTCATGGTACTAATTTAGTGTATAGAGAAATTCAAGATGTGAACATCATCTAGTAACTCCCTCTTTATCTCAGGTATGGATGTCACATATAATCTACATCAAAAGTTTAACACACCCTCATCACAGGTGAACCCCAATAATTTACCATATTTTATGGATTTTATTTTCATTGGAATACCCTTTTTATATTATTGAGACTTCTCTATATTCTCTAATAATGATATTTGGATAATTAGCTAAAAAAGGATTTATGTCTCACCTTTATTAATATTTTCTATATTCTTCTTTACTAACTCCTTGAATATGGGAGCATTTTCTAGACTCACCATGGATAGGAAGACATAATCTGTTGTACTCAAAGTTTTTGTTGTGTTATTTTCCTTACCTGGGGTTGATTATTTCACAATCATAATATTTATGAAATTTTATCCATCTTCTATTCCATATGTCAATATTTCCCTATGTGAATATATACGTCAAATATTTTTAATCATTGTATATTTCATATCATTCAGTGTAGAAATAGTTTTTTCAATATCTTCAAACAAAGGATCATAGTAGCAAGATAAATATCATGAGTTGGATAGTTCTACTCATTGGTTATCAATTATAAGGATTCATAAGAAATAACTATATAATTATACATTAATACACACCCTATTCCATTTTTATGCATCACTATATATATAAAAAATTCCTTTCCTGATAATAAATTCAATGTGGTGCTTTTATTATATTTTTATTTAATTCTAGAAATATTTCATCAAATATCAAAGACCATGCAGATTTAATCCCCTTATATGTAAATTTGGTTAATGAATTAGCTAATCGAGAAATATTTTTAACAAATAGCTCATAGTAACCAAATTAAGTAAGTAAACCTTATATCTCAATTATATTTTTAGGGGTTTACATTCACTTATTGCTTTTTTCATAGTGGTGTCATTTTATATTCTATCATTGGGGACAATATAACCAAGAAAAGAGGTTTGTTGAATCCATAATTCACACTTACTAAATTTACCATAAATTTTATTCTCCCTTAAGGTCTCATGGGTGATTCATAAATGATATTAAATCTCATCATATGAATTTTAGTTTATCATGGCTTCATTGATTAATAAAAAAACAATTTTTTTAACATGATCCTTGAATATTAAGTTCATTATGTCTATAAACAAGGAAGGTGTATTTGTTTATATAAAAGGCATTACCATGAATACATAATGTTCATACATTATGTGAAATTCTATCTGGGTTATACCATCATTCTTGAATCTCAATTGATGACAACCAGAATAGTGATCAATCATTGAAAATTATTGGTCACCTTGATGTTACTAAAATAGATCATCAATGTTACACAAATGATACTTGTTCTCGAGAGTGATAAATTTATTCCTAAATAGTCAACACATATTCTCATGGACCTATCCATCTTCTTCACAAACAAGAAATTTTATCCCCAATGTGAAAAACTAGTGCATAAAACCCCCATTTCACTTAATTCTTATAGTTGTTTCTTAGGCTATACTAACTACACCAGATCCATCTTGTTATAAGGATTTCATATGTGGTTTTTGTTAGGGATGAGATCAATTTTCAATTATGATTCATGTTTAATAGTGTATCCAGGTGTATCCTATGGGAATACATCCAAATATTCCTTGATAATAGATACCTAATCTAGTATTAGGAAATTATTTTCATTTACTGAATCATAACTGAGGATTTCATTAAGGTGTCTTATTGGAGGAGGTTCTAAATAATGCTCGAGTGGTGAAGTCTCTCCTCTAAATGAAATAAATTATATAACATCCTCATATGTTGTAATCCTCTTTTCTTGATAATAATTTTTGGCATTATATTTTGAAATCCAATCCATCCCCTAGATTCTGTAAAATTTAACCATTTTTAATATAATTTATCTACAAATAGTGCACATTCATGGATAAAATAGGGATTTCTTGACATAAATTTCTTACAATAAGATTTCTATTGGGTGTTATGATTGATAACTCCCTAATTATGTTTTTTGATTATTATATAATGTTCTTATAAAACATATAATGTATAAAATAGTGCAATGATCCATAATCTAATAGAGAATTTTCTAATTTTGAAGTAATGACCAGCGTACCTTAAACTATATCATTAGGAACTCCAGATTATGCAATAGGAATCATGTACGAATGATCTTTATCCCTATGACTATTTTTTTATATATTTCCTTAACAATTGGGAATTTATTGGAATAACGTCCCATCTCTTTAAAATTAAATCATAAGACATTGGTAGCTTCTTACATTCTTTATCATTCATTATTTTAGTGGTCTTTATCTCCACACTTGGATCTGACTTCCATACCCTTAAACCATGTCCTATGGTTCTTATTCATGTGGTTATTTCATGTTGTAAATTCAATCCTCAACTACTATATTATTATTATGATTCCCTTTGAAAATGTGAGACTTTAAAAATTCATTTAGGATCTTGATAAAAACAACCATAATATCTTCAAATGACGAAAATGTTTTGGAGATCAGTTCTCATCAATGTTTTGGTTTTAACCCATCGATTAATATGTCAGTATTTCATTGTAGGGTGAACACATAATCAGAAACTTGACACACTAACCTTATAAAATTATATTCACACTCATCGAAAAATTTTCCATCCTTTTTCCGTAATTTTAGTTATTACATTTCCATGTCCACTCATTGATCAAGAGTCATATACTTTTCAAAGAATGTATCATTAAAAGTATAATGGTCCATATCGGTTATTTTTTTCCTTCATGGTGTTTCAAATAAATGACCTATATTGGACATAAACTCCCACTAGGAAATACAATGCCATGAAAAAATACTCTTTCTCATCACATCCTATGTAAATGAATACCTTATCTTGGGTCTTGACCCATTGTTCAGTTAATAATAGATTTTTGGTCTCATTGAAGAAAATAGGTTGTTTCTATTTGAATAGGTCCAAAATTTATGAACCGTATTATATAGAAATAGTTTTTTCCATGTGATCAAGGATATTATTCATAAAATGAGTAAACTAACAGAATATATTCACAATATACTAAATGCAAATACTAGTCTTCTTAATTTTCTCTAGATGAAAATACCAACATTGATTTTGAGTGATGAAATGGTTGTTTCAAACATTAAGAACCATTTCTAGAAAATGTTATAAACTCAATTATTTTATAAATAACACTATGATTTCCATTTATCTATTTATTTCTAGAATATTATAGGGGTTTCACACATGGTTAATGTTTTCTAACTATGTTACTATAAAAATAGTTCCTAATATTTATATTAATGTATTCTATGATACCCACTATAACAACCCCAAATCTAGTATCCTGGAGCCAGATACTAATTTATTATAATGGTATCAATATAGAGGACCTGATATTTTAATAGCCTCAAGAAAACCAGATACATAATAGAGTTTCATATTACAATGAAAAATAAGAATACATCATCTGAAAATATAAAAACATTATTTTCTCCTTGGGACCCTTTAATCATACATATTTTTCACCTTCGTTACACAGTGAAAACTAAAAAATATAAATATGTGATATTAGGCTATCAGTAAGGGGTAGTGTACAACAATATTAGTTATAATTAAACATTATGTCATAGATAAATAGATTGAGTTATGTAATATAAAATGAAACAGAAAAACATAAGTAAATAAATCAGCAATATAAAAATAACTAAAGTCCATATAATAATATCTAATCTTATACTAGTTTGAATTAACAATTTCATTGATCAAAAACATACCTTTAAGTCATTGTTTCAAGGCATATTACTTGAAGGGTAAGGATTATTCCATTACCCTATCTTAACTATCTCACCATGCCTAATAGTGCACTGAGAAGATATATAATTATATTTCACACCCATCACATAATAGTCCAATGCATTCCAACATATATGAAAATATTGAATAGATTAATTACAATGTAAATAACATCATATAGACATATAATAATTTCTTAATGAGGCATATGATAAATGATTTTCCCATATAGAAGAATGAATTATATGGTATGAATTTATCTTCCCCTAATATAAGAATAAATAATGATATATAAATTATAAAAATTAAGATACCAATGAAATGGTAGATAAATCATTTGTAATGGTTTTTATGTAGCATGCAGATCATATAAGAATATCCCCTATGAGTGTCGAACTATGTATGTAGCAAGGCCCATAGTTGTGCACTAGGTGACGATATAGTCAGATCCCACCATGCCCATTCTATGTTATTAAACATATGTGAATCTAATTTAGATAAATACCCAATTATAGAATCCAATAATCGATTTATTTTCTCATAAACCAGAGACACATTTCATCACTAAGATTTTAGGATTGTTTTATGGGTACTGGATAGTTTGATCATTTTAATGGCTTTGATAATGGCTATACTAAGAGGGAGTAAGTAAAAAATCATATGGAATATTATAAATTGATGATAATAAAAATAAATTAAAAGTATTTCTGTATATGAAAAATAATTTTAATATATAGTATTAGAGTGGAATTTCAATTGGAAATTAGAGGTGAGCTATTAAGGAAACCATTACCTCTCTTTCGCTTCATAGCTTAGAGACAAACCTTTGAACCAAGAAAATCCATCAATATTGAAGAGATATCAATATAAGAGACTCTTTGGGTGGTATATGATGAGTGAAATTATACTTAGGTGTGGGATAATTGGAATAGGGGTGGGAATTTATACTCAAATATGGGTGGTGTTAAGGGTTTAAATAATAACAATTTATTCCATTATGGACAACCAATTTTGGGTGGAATTAAAATGTTTTTTTGTAGAGATTTAAGGGTTTTCAAGGATAGTTAAGGTCATATAATACATTAATCACCCATTTAATTTTGTTATAATTTATAAATATATTATGATTAGGAATAATGATTAATAAATATTAAAATTGCATTATAATTCCAATTATTTTACCCTTTCGATCGCACTTTAGTATTTTTCTTTTGAAATTTTAAATCATATATATTTTATTTTATTTTATTTTATTTTGAGGATTATAAAGTAATATAAAGTATTTTTATATTTATATAAGGAATTTTAGATCCATATTCTGTGGGGTGATAAGTGTTCATGAAGTCTCTGCTAATGTGAATCCGATTGGATGGGTCCCACTAAAGTAATTCAATTATATCATTTTTACATTAATTTGATTGGACTAAAATTTCTATAGATTTTATATTAATATATTTACATAATTTCATCCAAATTTAGGAATATTTTGTTTGAGATTTATTATGGACAAAAGTTGGTATGCATCCAATGCATCCAAATTTAATGAATCTTCAACGATGGAAATATTTTCATCATTTATTTGACAATAACTCCTAGAAAACATAAATTAATAGGCTGAAATATTGATTTTGGAAGTACATGAAATAAGGAAGAATGTGAAAATAAAACGATAATTCAATATTATGCCATTATGGTATCGAAAAAATACATTTAAATTTGGTACATTGAATATAGATAGTCTATTTGGAAAAATTATTTTCTATTATGATTCATCAATAACTCCTTCAATACATGGAAAAATAAGATGAAATATTGAGTGTAAAATAGAGTAAGTGGACAAAACAATTTCTTAGAGGCAAATTATCTTGATATAGACATTTAACTGTCCTAAAATGTGTAAAATTTCATGATTTTGAATTGAAAATAATGTTTTATTGAAGATTAAGTACTTATTTTATTAATTTAATACTCACAGTTTTTTAAAATCATACATTGTATACAATAAAAAAACCAAAAAAACATAATATTGTAATGTAAATAATATTGTTTTATGTGTAAAATTTACATATTAACTTAAATGAAAAACATTAAAACATATGTCAAAGGCCATGGTTGCTACAAACACACCACAAGACATGAGTCTGATCTGGTTAATAATTATTTAATTCAAAAACATGAAAACTGTTATATACTATGTTATGAAAATTTCAATATATAACACTTCAATGGTCCACTGATTGATTTCAAAATTTGTTATATTACATGGATTCAATTTAAATTCCTTTCCATGTTTCTTATACTCCAATATTGGAGTATCTTTCATGAATAAACTATATCAAAAATCAAATTTTTTAGTCATCATCGATGGTGTGTGTAAGACTCACAATGACTCTAAGATGATATCATGCACTAAAAATTAATATGACAAGGTCATTCATTTCATAACCTAAACTAGGTCCTATATTATTATTTCACTCATCTCAACCCAACAAAATGGAAACCAACATGTTAGGTTATAAATTACCTCAAATGAATCATTATATATTTATGATTGATAACTATTATTGAAGAACAAATAAACTAAAGGAAAACATTACTCCTAATGCCTCCCAAAATAATGAACATAAGATCATATAATATATCTTGAAACCTAAATAACATGATACATTTAATATTATATCCTTGGATTATATATTGTAATAAACATATACTATACTCACATAGTAATCTAAATTCCCTTAAATAATTTATACAATATCCATGAATCTTTATCAATTAAAATAAACCTTAAAATATCTCGAGTTCTAGTAATCTATTTCATTTAAATTTTACGAATCTCAAAAATATAAAATTTAACTTGAATTGGAAACAAATAATAGGTTTTTTAGTCAAACCATTATATCGAAAACACATTCATAATTCAATAGTGTCCTCAAAAATTAAAACATGAAGTCTATATGAATTTTTTTCATTCATATAATAGAATGATTGATGGTGGATATAGAGTCACTTTTTGGTGGTTCTTTTCCATTACAAATAAGAAAATATGACAATGAAAAATAAGCTCACTAAAATCATTCTTTTGTCCTGATCACTAAAACTGGACTATGTTATCATGATAAATCATGGAGGATCTATGATTTACTTCCCAACTAAAACAGTGAAAATATTTTAAAGAATAATCCTTAAGATTTACATAAACCATCGTCCATCCCTTGAAATAAAGAGGTGAATCATCCATTATTATCCCTCCCTTATTTATCTCCCCACTATTTAGGGTTTCATACATAATCATAAACTCTTATTCTTAATAATACCCCTATCACACTTGTTACTCCAATATATATGTCAAATTAAGGGTGCATAGAACCAAAAACATAATTCATCTCTTTCGCCACTATCTTAATAGGTTAAAATAATCATATAAGATACTATTTGTCTCCATATTTCTCAACTAATTGAGTTAGTGTGATTATAATCAAGTCATTGGCTAGCATAATCCTTTTTCCGGGTGCATACATGAGATTAAAATCAGTGGTTTGATGATATTTATCATACCGATTCTATCTTAGATTAGGATCATTCTTGGATAAAATATACTTTAAACTATTAAAATCCATTTATACCAAGAATTTATCACTAAAATTAATTACTCCAACTTGTTTACACATTAACAACAACACAAAATTCCATGTTATATGTATGGTAATTCTTCTCATGTGGTTTCATCTTCATAGACCCATATCTCACAATATTACTTCTCATTATCAATAAAAGTCTCAATATAAATCCGTATATAATATAAAACACATTATTAGATACCAATTATATAGAAAAAATACAATATATGTATGAATTAATCCTCCTTTCCTTCGACTTAAATTCTTCCTATCACTATTCATTACATTCATGTTTGACTCCCTCAAAGTAAATACTATCATGAAATAATCTCTATTTGGAATGTTTTAAATGAATATTTAATAATATGAATCTAAATGTAGAAACATTTTTATTTTAAATACATTAT
Organism: Viscum album; assembly: GCA_963277665.1. Classification (NCBI taxonomy): domain Eukaryota; kingdom Viridiplantae; phylum Streptophyta; class Magnoliopsida; order Santalales; family Viscaceae; genus Viscum; species Viscum album. The sequence goes on from OY728159.1 coordinate 35,926,348, forward strand.
TTTTGTTACACATTTAGATTTTATGAAATTGTTTTTTCTGAATCGATTTTTTTTCTTCGACAGCTTGTGTTACATGCAAGAGCATGTCTAAACAAAAAATGATATACTATTAAAATATTATTATTATATGTTATCACATGGACATTGTATTGTATGTAATTAAAATTAATAGATAAATTATGAAATTATATTTCCTATACATTGAAAAAAATAATTAATATGTTATCAATTAATTAAAAATGTAAATAAAAAACATTTGAAATCATAAAATATGTTTTTCTAAAAATACATTTTTTACACCCTATGATTATTTATCCTAATAAATTAATTTTTTAATATTTGTTGAAAAATATTAATAAAAATTATATATAATAAAATCAATTAATTTGTTTAAATATTCATATACAATTTTTCATGGAATGAGATAAAAATAAATCTAGTTTTAGGATTAAATGTGGTATTGTTCTGAAAACTTGTTTTTGGCAAATTTTACACACTTACATAAAAATTAATTTTTTAAAATTAGAGGAATTGAATTTGAAAATTATATTTACATACCTATAATTATGAAGATAAAATTTGGAAAATGTATCACTTTTATTTTTGGTCGACCTGAATTGTAGCAGTGGAAAAAATTATCACCTCGATAAATGGTAAATCGGGTTAATATTGGTTAAAACTAAATTAAGAGGCAATACTTTTTCATATTAATTATTATAGGATGAATTTAATTCGACCCGTATTACCATAGAAGAAAATTTTAATTTTTTAGTGGAACTTATCAATAAAAGTGAATGTTATAATATTTAAAACAAAGAAAGTTACAAAGTGCCACTCTCTTAGTTGTAAATATATTTTTTTGTATCCATATTGGGTAAAAACATGTTATAAATGAATAATGATACTTATTTGGATATATAAAAAATTATTTTCACTATATATGTTTATTTCTAAATTTTAATAATTATATAATTAACTTAAATGAAAATGAAACACCAGCGTATTATTCCTCTGATTAATAAAATATATATTAAATAATTTTATAAATATTAAAAGTAACAAAACATCCGTAATTTAATGTATTTTATGAATTTATTTATACTAATATGACATTATAGTATTATGTTAATTAATTATATTTTAATTACATAAAAATCTATATTTTAATTTAAATTAAATAAATACTGTCAAAATTAACATTAATGATAATTTCTCAATATAATAATTTAATAAACTACATAAAAATCTTGAAAACATTAAAAGAAGAAAATTTGAAAAATATATGGTCAAAAATTTATTATCATGTAAATTTTCAACCTTTTTTAATGAACAATACTTTCTTATAATTTAATCCTTTAAGATATTACAAGTGTGTCCTCTCCATAATTTATAAAAGGACACCCCTTCTTTCTATTCATCATATTGATTTGAGTCATATAAATCTATGAAACTCTAAAAATATTATTATAAATATACAAATCCATGTTTTTTAGGAGGTGATCTCCCCAAAATATGATCATGTGGTTCTTTAAGATATGAACTAAAGGAGGTCTCTCGAAAGAGTGGTAATGGTCTTACCGAAACTCTTTCAATATATTTACTCTTATACTTCATCTAAATATGTTTCATTTTTTATAAACAAGTTAATTCTGTATACTAAATATAATGAAAATTTATTATCCTTATCAAACTATCGTTATCAACCCAATTTCTATCGAATTGTATTTTTGAAAGTATTGCTCTTGTGTACATGCAACATACAGTCTCCTCGTAGCGGTACTATTCATTTTCCACAACCATTTTTCATGGATGTTTATTTTGATGGTTTGAAATTTTAAATAATATATTTAAGACAAAATTATTATTATTTAATGAAGATTTCATATCTACCTCATTACCTTCCAAACAAATGGAAAATGATAACGTCGATCATGTGCACCTATTGACTACAACCTCCATGAAGTTGGGTTATTAATGTTTTTATTTATTATACTTATATGGAAAATAAGATTAATGTAACGAATATATATTATTTATAATATATGAGAATTATTATTTAAATTTGAATTATTATTTACCATTATTGTGTTCCGTCTTTCGAAAAAATGGAAACAATGGTCATGCATACGTATTTCCTACAATCACTATAGATGATGCAATTATTTATCTATATTTACCATTATGGATAACTCTAAACATATTTATATAATTAAAATATATTATATAATAATCATTTATCATATTATGGTATATAATAATAGTAAATATATATTTATTGTGTAAAAGGATGGAATGCTTTCAAAGCACGTAGAACTGAAGGTAAGGGAATTTTATCTCACATTTGTTTCTTTAGAAAAAATGACTTATACACTACTGGATTAATTTCTGTAAGGTATATAAATCCCATGTATGTATTTTATGAGTATTGTCTTGATAAATATGGGATATACTTATCCATTTAAATATTTTTCATTAATGGTTCTTATGATTCCAAAGTTACCAAATTGGTAATGTTTTTTGTTACAATCACATTTTTTATTATGATTGATTATATTTCTATGTATCAGCAATATCATCAAATACTAAATCCATTATTTTTATCACCAAAAAAATTGGTTATTATTTTTAACTGAACGATCCTTGAAAGTATCTCTATTTTCAGCCAAATCTCAATCCTCCATGCCTTTAGGTTCATGTTCATCAAAAATTCTGGAATGTATTTACTAGGATTAAAAATATTTATTTCATACTTATGAATGGAAAAGTATCCCAGATTAATATAAAAAAACTCTTGATCCATTTAAAAAATAAATTCTTATAGGAATTTTTAACCATTAAATATATTTTAGAATCCCTTCTTGTAATGATTTTTATACTTTCCTGATTTCTAAAAAGAATCCATCAATTCATAACAAGCCCCCCCTAGAAAAAAAAATCCTAGAACATATCCTTATAGGTCTATAATTTTCATAAAATTGGAATATATAGGATATCTTCTCTAGACACTCCACATTCTAGTCTAATTTTATCCTGAATGAAGGTGGGTTATGATTCATAAACACTAATGCCACATCCACCTCCCTTGATTGATCATGATTTCCATCCTTACTAATCCCCAAGATATAATTTACAATATAACCCATCATATAAGGATCTAAATGGGAATATTACACCACTCTATTCACTCATCAACATCACATAAAAACACTTCTCAGTTAGAAAATCTCTATTACATAAAAAATCCTATTAAAACTGACAAAATATCCCTATAATTTATCATTAAAAATATACATTTCATAATTTATATTTTTGGATCATTATAACCTTATTTAATTTCATTCCATACAATGAATCATAGTAGTTCCATCAAATTTCATGACATAATTTATTTTAAAATCAATTTTAAATAACAAAAACCATTAGATCATTGGGTATCGGATATCATGAAATAAGTTTATTTTCCTTCAAAATCATTTGATATGATGTATCCTTTATTATTCCTATAATTATACATGAACTAATGCTTTTTTAACCCTCTATGGGTTAAAAAAGTTAAAATAACCATCTTACATGGTAATCACCAACCACTTCTATAAATGGAATTACATGTAACTTACATTTAGACCTATATAAAAAAGATAGTCATTTTTATCTGTATATCCTTATTAATAATTATTATATTTTTTCTAAATAACTTCCCAATTATCATCTTCAAACCCACACTAGATTTATATTTTATAACACCCAAACTGAAGGTCCCAAATCTAGGGAAAAAATTTGTGATTCTATATAGACTTAGGCACATACCCCTCACATCATAGACTTCTAATAAGTATAGAAGGGAAAAATAAAAATGGGGGAACAATTTTCCCTTAATGAGTAACCATAAATATATAATATTTATTATATGTATTGAGACTTGGGAAAACATTAAATAAAGTGCATGAACCATAGTCCATCATCTCCTCCTCTATAACTACCATGTGAAACTACATGTCACTATTAATGAAGAATGAATTCATTCCATTACTGGATCACAACCAATCATTTCTAATGGTCCATTAAAGTTCACATATAAGGGTTAGTATAATGTTTCCTGTATTTATCTAATGACTCTGATACACTTATATATATGATAAATTTTAATATATACAACAAATCATCAAGATTAAATATAAATTGTTTAAATTCATTAAAAAATTATTTATATAAACATTTATGAATACTAATTTCAAAAATAAAAATTTAATTTAATTTCTAGATTTCACAATTTTATAGAAAAATCAAACATTAATCTTTTATCATACCTGATTTTGAAATAAAATTTTCTATCCTGAATACATCATTTAAAAAGTATTTCTATTTTATAAAATCCAAGATAAAATTTCATTTTCTTAAAAAAATAGACAGTAATTGTTTTATTAAAAAAAAGCTAATCCTTATTTTCCAAATGCCTAATGGAAACATCCCACTTCTCTTAATATTTCCCTAATGATAAATCATTATCTTGATTAATTAATAAATCTATTTCTTTCTCACTTTACTATGGTTTGAATTCTTGTTAATACATCCTAACACACTACATAGCAAGTATTGCATTTAAATCTAGTTGTACCAAGTATTTCTCACCTTAACATATATTATCTAAGACACCACTACACCACATATGATATATAAATAATTCAAAAAAGACCTTTGTATATCTATATTTTCACTTGCACATCCACATCATGTGAAAAAACCAATGAATTTAATTTTAATAAATTTATAAAATCCATCCCAATAACTAACAAGATAAATGTGTATTTATTTTACACTATTTCCACCAGATAAACATTATAACTCAATGTCTCAAGAACATAATTTCTAAATCCTTTGAGGACTACCCAGATAAGAAACATTTTCCACAACACTTGTGAACATTCCTCTATAATTTATAAATGGAATATTACCTTATAGACATCTCATTGGCGCTAATCACATTAAAAACATAGAAAATATAACCTAAGAAAATGGGAGAGCTCAATTGTTCAGTAAGTGAAATAAATTATCTATATGTCATTAGGTATTATTTCTGAAGAATAAAATAAACAAGAGAATAGTGAAAATATTATATTTAAAATAGAATTTAATAATATGATTCTGCTATAAATATAGATATAAGCACATGAAATATCAAATGAACAAACATATACCTTGTAAAACGTGTGTGGAATCCAGAGATAATAAACATGATCTATGGAGAATAATCATAGGAATTAGAAATGGAAATATAACATTCTCTTGAGACATAACTAACAAAATAAAGAACATTTCCACAAACATAATCACATGTTATTGTCATATTGTAAATATATTTTAAAAGGACCACCCTTTATGTTTTGAGAGGAATCTAAGAAGGATCACAATATAATTTGTGCATATATCTAATAAATTTCATGAAACATTAATTAATGATATTTAAAACACTATCCAACACATTAGAGTAAGATATATGAACCCAAACATAATCATCCATACATATGCAGTTTCATAAAATATCATTAATTAAATATATCATGAAGACCCATAGAACGTAAATGGGTTTTGTATCATACCATTGGGTATCAAATTGCATGATATCAAAATTAGGTCAACTAATAAAAAAGTTTCACTTGTAAAAATTGATTATTTTATAAATTAATTCACAAGGATATTTATTAATGAGAAAAATGGTAGAAAAACTAGAAAAGTGATCTTTCAGAAAAAAACATTGTATTATGTTCTTAAAGAGATGAAATTATGAATCAATTATAAAATTCATTTTCAATAAGGTATCATTAAAAACTTATTAAAATACCAAATTAAATAAAATACAAATATTTTATCCTTGACAAATACATAATGGTTTTCTATAAGAAATGTAGTGATGAAGATAAAATTGAAAACATGAATTGGAATTCCTTTTTAATGTTTTTAATATACTTTTTTTGAAACACACATTATAAATATAATTATAAATCATAAATTTGAAAAATGGTAAAGATAAATTTGATTATTTTGTAAAATAAATCATATTTGTATTTCAAAACAGGAATATAATAACATTAGTGGGAAATGTAAATATGGATATGAAAAATTCACATTTGGAAGGAATGGGAATTTTTCTTAATGTTGTCATCTTTTATGATGAAATAAGTTCATTAATATATTTAACCATAAAATTAAGAATACATTAATTATAATGTCATAATTAAATAGAATAACTCCAAACATCAATAACAATTGTCAAGGATTAATCATTATTACTCATGAAAAGAAGTTGAGTCAAGAAAATACACTTACTTAAAATACTATTTAGCAAAACATTCTATAAAATAAAAGAAATATATATATATATATATATTAATCACTTCTTTAAAAACCTTATTCCTAATTATATACTTTTAAGAACATCACTTAAAATCAGTTATTACAGATACATTAGTTATTTTTATTTTATTGTCATCTCTGTATGTTTTTATCATTGATTGTTTGTTTAGTACAAGTATCGTAATAGCGATGTCGATTACAATTTATATATTCAAAGAACATAATTATCAAATGACTATAGGTATATCAATGGAATTTTTATAATTAATTATAATTATATAATTTCATTTAATAAAAATTTTAGTTTTGATTTGTGATGATAAAGTCGGTGACAGACTTGTTTCAGTAATATTAATTAATAAAAAAGAATTATAATAATAAATGATGTAATATTAGTATAACCATTACATCTCCAGAATTCATACATTATTTGTAACTTGATATCATATAAATACATTATTCTATTTTCCATAGTCATCCATGATATAAATTTATATCATTTTTCAAGTAGGTTGTCAAACCAAACTGAACCAAAAAAACCTATAATCTATGGGTGAGTATGTTTAAGAATGTGATTATGTTACCATGATATCGTCACTAAATATGAATAATTATATTTTTAATATATCTCTAAGGTGTTTGACCATGTTTTAATATAGTTTTATAAATAATAGAAGACTATATGGAAAATGAAATACATCACTTTCATGGAGGTGGTAGTCATCACACACACACGAGTGAGATGTTCATTTACATTGAACATAAGGGATGTATGAATTGGTTGATTTCATACTAATATTAAAAAATGAAAAAGTATAATCTTTATTCATTTTATACCACGTTTTATCTATATTATTAAGGTGTTTATGAATAAAATTATCACATCACTTTTGGAGGTGGAAGTATGTATGTGACACAAGACACATTTTCATTTTTTGGATGGTAATGAGGATGGTAGAAAATAGATATTACATTAGTATATTGAAATTTAATAATATTATTAATACTAATGTTATAATACTTTAATTTATAGTTTAGTTTTTAGAGGGTATAACAAGAAAATATATAACATAGTTTAAATGATAACACCACCTGGCAATTTGGATTTTATCTTATGGATAACACCTTATGGCTCCATTGATTTGTCTATTGGATGGACCAAGGATTCCAAAAAGTGAAGAGAGAGTTTTGGAAATAATATTTATATATTTTGTAGTTAAAATTATTTCTATGTTGTTGGTTAATGTGGTGGAATTGATTTCCTTTTATAACTTAAGAAAATGACATTTTTTGTAAATACCAAATACTTTTTCAATGATAGCATGGAACTATTCCAGAATCAATGACTCCAAAGTGGAAAATAATGAATTTTCGGGTGGTAAAAGGTTTATAATCCTATAAAAAAATAAAAATATGTTTTAAACGTGTTTCCAGTCTATTAAATTTTTTTTACATTTTAATATAATCGTTTTTACCATGGAAACTATTTATTCCCCAAATTAATTTATTTGTTGTTAAAAAGATAAGATAAAAAATATTACTATATTTTTTTATAAACCTAAATCTTTTATTCATATAATCTAAATTAACATATAAATTATAAAAAATTAATGTGTAAATTAAAATATTTTTCATATAGAAAACATATTATCTTAGAAAAATATTCTTTTACCAATAAGTTTATTAATATTATTTATTATTAATTAAAAAAGGAATTAGTCTTTAATAAATTTATATATTTGTTCAAAAATTATATAAGATCTATTTTTAGAATATATTAAATTATTTTAATAGATATAAATTACACAATATTAGTAAGAAAATTCATTAAAATATCAGTTTTATTATTGTCACAGTAATTAACATTAATTAAATAATACTATTTTTATACCTTAAAATCAAATGATAATTTTTATATAATTCAAACTTATTGATTCAAAAATATTAATTTTATTTTACCAAATAAAATTTATAAAGCTGATAAAAAAGAATTTTCACATTAGCGCACTTAATTCATAAAAATCATTTTTTTGAAATGATATATTTTCAGAATAAAATGATGTTTGTTTTATTGTACCTTTTGAAATCGTTTTTTAATGTGTTTACATATTATTTATAACATTGAAATTCATTTCTATAAAAATAATATTCATATCTAATAATTTTATTTTATTATAATATATAGTTTTTTTGTTTACTTTGGTGTTGAATATAAGACAAGATACTCATCATGATTTATGGAAAAAGTATTTGCTAAAATCATGGATAGTTACATTATAACCCTGTAAAAATAATTTCGTACTTCAAAATTTAATACTATGACAAAATTATTTGGTTTAATGATGTTTTATTAGATCTTAGAGTTCTCACATTATTTATTTGAACTTATAATTCCACCATAAAACATTAACCAAATGAGTTGTATTGTTCTACAGTACTTACTATCATCAATCCATAATCTCTGATCGTTGTTCATAATATGATAGATCATATTCTAGTTTCATTACTTATGAGTATAGTACATGCGAAGGGTCTAGTATTTACATCCTAAATACTGATACATGAATCACGTAATTAAATATGGGAGAGGTCTAGAGGAAGTACTAAGAAAAAATCTTGAGTCCTATCATGATCAAGGATCTTGATGGAAATGATATACCTAGATCTCAACATCCTATTCTTCCAAAATCATATAACTTGGTTCCTTGTAGATATTAAAAGAAAACCTTATCGATAACTTCAAACTCCATATATTATTGATTATTATCCAAATTACTCTTTTCTGGATATTGTTCCACATTGAAATAGCATTTATTAGATTGAGCCCTCTCTGTTATTTCATAGAAAATGTTATGAAATATAAACAACATATCACTAACTTCCATCCAACATTTTTTAGTCTTGCATATATTCCAATAAAACTCCTCATATGGTGTTATTTGAATGGTGGAATGGAAATTATTATTATATAAGAAATCTTCCTGAGGGATGTGTGGATAACAAATCCTTGGAAATATAGTAAACAAGATATCAATGTATCCTCAATAGTTTGAATGGTTCTCTTAGAAAATCTATATGTGTGAGGGTGATAAATAGTAACGAAACTTATCTCTATCACTAAATATCATTGATAACTTTTCTAGAACCACATGTTAAAACTCAGTTCTCGATTAGATACAATAGATAGTGGAACTATATAAAACCTTACCACCAATGTTATATATATTGAAGAGTTTATTATGTGAGAAATTTTCATTGATAAAAACTATATATTTTTATGTCGTAATATCATTGACTAAAATCCATATAGTATTATAGCATTTAATTAATTATGTATCCCTATGATGAAATCCATGGTGATGTTTTCCCATTTTCATAATGGTATGGATGATAGATGCATTGTTCCCCTAGATTTTTTTGTTAAAACATAACTTTCTAGCATAGAAAACATTGAAACTTATATTCAGTGATCTATCACTTCAGGTAATCCGACTAATTTTTTTCTTCAAACTACAAAACATCTCCATCCTCCCTTTATGAATATATTTGGATTAATTATGATGATCACAAAAAATTTCCATCTTCAGTTATAGTTTTTATGGGACACATATTAATGTTCAAATAAATTTAAATTCTTTTTTATCAACATTTTATTTGGGATACTCACTACAATTATTTATAGCTCCACATTATCCTTATGAACATCATTTATCTTCACATTAATGGATGGTTGGGTAATAATTTAGAAAATATTTGATTTATAACCTTCCCTTATGAAGTCAAGATTCGTAATTTGCAAATCCATGAGTTTTGGGTTTTTTTAATCCTCAACATGGATTGGGTTCCATAATATTTTTTTATTAGATAATCAAACACCATAGTTTCCTTCCCTAGGTGCTAATATTTTGAGCAGTCATAATATTTTATCAATTTTATCCATATACCTTTGTATAGATTCAAATCCATCTATATGAATATATGTTTTATGCTCTATTTTCAGCATATATATCACCCTTTTATTCATAGAGACAATTCCACCAAATCATTAATGCAATGGTCCTTACTACCATCTCCAAATGATGTATCATTTGATTTTCCTAATGATAATTTAGTTTTTATGAGGCATAAGAAATTAACTTTTATTTATGTCTGTGCACACATAACAATACCTTTAAAGAATCATTGTTTTATAATACAAACAATTCCTTATTATTGGTTAATGTAAATAAAGGTGCAGTAACCACACACTTTTTTAGTTCCTTAACATTTTCTGCACATTCCACTATCTAAATTAACATCAATCCCTTCTATTTTAACTTGGTAGTTGTATTTGATATCCTTGATAAATCTCTCAAAAATCATTGATAGTATCTATTTAACAATAGAAAACTATTTATATCATTTACTTTGACCATTCTAGGTTATTGTTCAATGACTTCAATCATTGAAGAATCTATAGATATACTCTTATTTTTTATTATATGACCCAGGAATGATACCTATTGGATCCAGATTTCAATATTTCTAGACATGGAATATAGTTGATCATTTTTTAAGATCTTAAACACAATACAAATATGATCATCATTATCTTCCCTTCTCATTAAATATATAATAATATAATCTATAATGGCAACCAAAAATTTGTTAAGGCAGTCTCTAAAGACATTATTAATCATATTTTTAAGGATAGTGGGATAATTTGTAAGTCAAAATGAAATATAAATATATTCATAGTGTCCATACAAAATTTCGGAGGTATGTTTCATGTTCGTCTGAGCTGATGACGTCTTTAATAATGCAAGAGCACAGGGCCCATCGGGAACCTGAGGAGAAGAGGAACCAGCATTAACGGAAGAAGGTTTGGGCAGCAGAGGGAGAGTAGGCGCGAAGGTAGCCACCACTCCTTCTATATAGAATCATAAAGAGTGAGAAACTATATTACTAAATTTTAGCTAAACTTCTATCATTGTTCGGTATCAAAATCTATATTACTAAATTTCCTTTGAAAGGGATTTTATGATCATCCGTATATTGATGTTTGACTACATGATGATTCAAGATATGAAATAATATTTCTTTATCTTTATAATTGATAAGTGATTTATGAAGGTAAACATAATCCATAACCAATATTATTTCAAATTTAGCAATGGGAAAAAAATTAAATACATAGGAAGTATATTCCCAAAAAATTAAACTATGTAAGAGATATATATCTTAGTCATGGTAATATTTTGACTAGTTATTTTCATATATATTTCAATATCATATTCTTGAGTTAGTGACTTAATGTTCCTAGAAAACTACCATGATCTGAAATAATGCGAAGAACTAGAATCAAATAATTAATTGACAACTCTATAGTGTATATTGAGTGTAACTTGCATTACATCATTATCATGATCCACCTTAGCAGTAAAGATAGAATATAATCTTCATATCACCCTTATTTTAGGAGTGAAGGTTCTTGGAATAGGATAAGCATGAAGTGCTATGTGATATATTAAAAATTATTTTAATATTGAGTTACTTGAATCCAAATTCATTGGTATTGCACGTAAAACTTATAATTATTGTATTAAATATCAGAATAAATTAATACCTAATTTGATAATTCTTTCTTTAGTGTAGATTTCAATCTTCTAAAAATCCACTTTTAAATTTATTTTGATTCACTATAAGGATCCAATTATTGGATCCCTCTAGATGTGATCGACATATTCTCCATTGATCTCTGACCAATTTATGTCGATCTTCATGTTCAACAGTGAAGAGAGTTTTTTCATTCATTATTCATGTTGATCACTCATACATCAATATTAATGGAATCTCAATTTTTTTTCTCATTCTATAGAAGAAGAGATAAATCATAAGTTTAGAGAGACATTCGTTATACTCAATGATTAAAAGTATGAATTTTTAGATGTTATACATAATATTTAGAACCCTATATTTATTGAGGTAGGGGTTAGGATAAAATATTATTTAATAACAATACAATCTTGAAATAATATTTTAATCTTTAATAAACCACATGCCACATAATAATAATAATAATATTATTATTTGGAAATCACCAACATTCACTATAAATATTTTATTTTACAAGATTGTTAATTAATATTTGTCACTAGATATGGTCTTGGACCATTCAAACACCTATATAATTTATTAAATTCTATAATGAATATTTAATTTAAATATCTCATTAATTAATTATAAAAAATTTATAGATAAAATGTGAATAAAAGTATCCCTCTTTGTTGAGAATAATATTTCTTCAATTAATTAAATTAAAATATAATTAAATCAATGTCTTCAAAAATACATAGCGGTGACCCTCTAGGATTTTTTTAATTGTAATTAGGCGGCCTTAACTAAATTCTAAGATTACTATCTAGAAACAAGTTAAGGTACTGAATGATAAAGAACATAAAATCGCTATGACAAAAACCTCATATGAATTCTCAGTATGTAATAAAATATACTTGACTCAATATCTCATCAAGATGGTTACAAATACATTTCACCAAGGTATATTATCGATAGGTATTTCTTCGAAAATATAAAATAAACAAATTTTTACATCCTGGATATGGAATTTAGGTTGAAGATTATATTCCAATCAAAGGGTTGAGATATCTTCTTCTGTAATGATAGAAGATAAAATTCCTTCCATGACTTATATAATAATTACATGTCAATCACGACACACCCAAAATTCCATAACTCACCGAGAACATATGGCCTCATATTTGTTATCATAAAATATTAATATGAAATTCTTGATAGGAATTAATGACAATATTAATGTCTAAGGAACATTACACACACTCATAGATGTGAATATCTCATGACACAAAACTAAAAATAATTATAATTGATGTGTTTATTATTTTAATATCCCATCTTAGATATCACCATTTGAATACTTTAGAAGATGAATCATCATCTACATTAAATTACTCACAACTGACAATTTATACACTATATGCCCCATCATAGTACATTATCAGACGACATTAATATATTTAAAAATATAATAATTGAACTTCATGGTTCTCATTATGTTGTGGGAAATCTATAAACTAATAAATAGGATGTATACTATAGATCATTATTTCATTATAGTTTAGCAGTATAATAAAAAATATTTAATAAGAAGTTTTATAAATATATATCAAATATACATTTAATCAAATTAAAAATAGTTGGTCCTAAGACAAAAACTCCAACCAAGTCCCAATTAGAATGGAGCCAACTGCCTATGATTATTAGTCTGATGTACCACACATTATATTCATGTTTATGGAAAGTCAATGATTTAGTCAAGGTTTCTGCCATGTTGTTTTCTATGGAAATAATTCTCACTGATACATCTTCTCTCTGAGAAAAATACCTCAAGAGATGATACTTATAAAGTATGTGATCCATCCTATATGGTGTCCTTGGATATTTTGTGATATCCACAACAACACTCTTATCATATTATAGTGTGACATGATCTTTACTATTAGGAATGATGTCACGATCTTATATGAATATTCACATCCATACTACTTTATTAGCTACCAAAGAATCCATAATATACTAAGACTCTAATATATAATCTATAACTATAAACTTTTTGAATCTATTACACCTCAGATTACCTTCATTCAAAGTGAAGATGTATCCTATTTTTGAAGTCATTCCATCTTGGTAAATTCATAAAATATCATCTTCATATCCTCTAATTAATAATTACTCATATCCTTAATAAAATATGAACATAACTTTTGAATTCCTCAAATACTTAAGGATTGTATTAACTTCAATCCAATGGTTGTAACCTAGGTTTACTTGATATCATTCTACCACACTTATTTAATATCTGTAATATAGCCTAGTAAATTTATTAGAATACATGATTGTACTTATAATTGATATTTATGTAATCCTTTTTATTCTATTTTTTTTCTATAAGTGTCTAAGGAACCATTTTACAAGAAAAATAAATGGATATTTATACTAGAAATGATCACCGCATGTATTTCACCATATCGAATCTCTTAAGTATCTTTCCGATGTGTGTACATTAATCTAGGATAAAAAACTTTTAGATCTATCATGATGGATCTTGATCCGAATAATATATGCTTCCTCACCCAGGGACACCATATAGAATCATTTATTCAACCACAGTTTAATAGACTAAATTACTGGTGTTTCATTTACAGTGATTAATATGTCATAAAATTTTATTATTTAAAAAACAAATACGCTCTCACTAAACTATTTTTAGACACAAAGATAACAATAATTCTTTATGAAATCAAATTCTCTGATGGATTCATCAAAATTGTTGTTCCGTGACCTAGATTCATAATTTAATTAAAAAATATTTTCTTCTCAATTCTTGTATCTTATTGAAATTATTTGGAGTAAAACACACTTCAGTTTCTATCATATATTTATATTCCTGAAGGTTCCATTAAAAAAGGCTATTTTGAAATCCATTTTCCATATATCAAGGCCATAGTTATCCATAATGGTATGAATAATTCAAATGGATTTCATCATTGCAACTAGTAAAAATGTTTCATGGAATTCAATGTCTTGATACTGTCTAAACCCTTTTACTACCAGTTGTACCTAATTGGTACTTAATTTTCCTTCCATATATATTTTATTCTTTAATAAACATTTATAACCAATAGGATTTTCATTCACTAGAGGACCTAAAAAATTCCATACATGAATTTGGTTCTTTTAATACATTTTATAATTAATTATTCATTCCACTTGGAAATTTATATTCCACTTATAGCTTTCATGTATGTTGGAGGATCACTTTTATCAACAAATAATGAGTCACTATCCTCGGTGTCTATAAAACCTTATCATTCTGGTTCTTTAAACTCTAATTTACTTCTTCATAGTATTAATGTTTCTAGAACAACTTATTCTTACATTAGGCATTGTGAAATTTGTTCTTATGCCAACTCTTTTGTATCTTAAGTCTAGACATCATCAAATTATATCTCTCTCACACAATATTTTTTAAAGATAATATTCTTCTCAAGAAATTTGGTTCATCTATCAACTAATGTTTTTTTCTGAAGGATTATATTGGTGGTATCCTATTATTACTTTGGGATATCTGATAATAATACACATTATGCATTGGGAAAAATAATGCTACATAAAGAGGCCTTAACATATTCTTCTTAACCACAGACATGTAAGTAAGATTACACTTGTTTATTTATATTCCATAATTTTTATCGTATACCATATGCCACATTGGTTGGAACTCGGTTTAGTAAATATATTTTTGTTTGTAATGTGTATCCCCAAAATGATAATAGAAGACTCTCATAACTCATCATTGATCTCACCTTTTCAAATACGTTGTGGTTCATCCATTCACTTACACCATTCCATTGAGTTTTATATGGAGGAGTGAGTTGAGATATTATCTCAAAATCCAATAAATAATCAATTAATTATTGATTAAGATAATCTCCACTAGGGTATACATGTATTTTATTAATCTTATTTATAATATGGTTATCATATTTAGTCGTGAATTTATTGAATTTATCAAAATAATCCATGTTATACATAATTATGTATACATATCCATATCTATAAAAATAATTAGTAGAAGTTGATAAGTATGAGTACTCATCCCTTACATTAATATGAAATGGTTCTCACATCAATATGAACTAATTCAACTATCACTTTAGCCATTTAACCATTCCCACTAAAAGGGCTTTGGTCATTTTTCCTTGTAAACATGAGTGACATACACCAATTGGTTTCATTCAAAAGAATTTAAATATTCATATGTATGTAATTTATTCAATTATTTTTCATTTACATGACCTATCCAGCTATTCAAAAGTTGGGTGTAGTATTATTCATGTGAGGTAACATCGTCATCAATTTCCATTACATGGTTCTTATAATCCAACACAAAAGAACATTATTTTAATGTTGCTTTCCATAACAATATATCTTTATAATAGGGGCTACATGCATTCCAAAATTTGATAATTAATCCATATGTATCATGAATGGATAGGAAAATAATGTTATTGTTATTGGATTGAACACAATAAAAACTATTCAAAACCAATATCATTTTGATCAACAATTTGTGGGGGTAGACCCCAAAAACTACACAATCATGTTTATCTCTACGGACTTCTCATGGATGTACCTCCCCATGATCAATCTTTTAGAATCAACTTGGTTCCTATATTTTTATACATATATAAATACAAAAGCAATATCTATTAAACAATTTTTAAAAATAGATAAATTTCACTCAATAACAAATCAACATGAATCTTCACCTTACTTAATTGGATAAGTGTAGTTTTTCTATCAGTGAACCTTCATTCCACATGAGAAATAGATATCTTCATGATCCATTTCTTTCTCAGTGATCTTTCTCTACTTGTAACAGTGTCAATAAGATATGGATTTATATCTCTTCACTCTCCATTTCTATTTTTTCACCCTAAAGATTGAAGAATTTTCACTCTTCATATCATTATTTACTTGGAAACGGAGAGTATGAAGATATAGGATATAATTCTCAATGATGTTCATATTAAATTTAAAAAAATATGGAAAATCTCTAAGGGAGTGATTCAAGAATGATATCGTTTCCTAGTTCTTTAGAGAGTTTAAAACCTATCTTCAATTAACTCAATGTATCCAATGAGCTTAACCACAAGAGGTCCAGCAAAAACACCCTCCACAAGTTTACCCTTTGGGATTTATTTGGAAATATTTGATCGTTCATGTCTTACTCTCTCATGGTATATACCTTTTAGTTTCTCATGTATGTTATACACATCCATGTTTTCCTGAAACTCCATGTGTTCAATAGACATAGATGAATTCATTAAAATTTGAAAGTCGACCAAACTACCCAAATGTTTTTTGAGACAAAGAAATTTTCATTACTCACCTCTTTGGAAGGTGTTTCAGGAGTTGAGGATTCTACCACGTATGATGTACATTTATGGCACAACACATATCATGGGAATCTAAACCAGTCATTTATGTTTTTATCGTTAAGGATGATATCATTTTAAAATATTTATCGTAGATATAATTTGTTAATTAGATTTAAATTTTACTTTAAAATTAATGGGCATGTTATTAATAATTTTTCTGATTACAAATTATGTGACAAATAAGAGGTTAATTGATTTTATTAATTAAATCATTAACTATTTTATCAGGTATCAATATCCTCTTCCATTAATCATGAAATTTCTATTTGTTAAGACATTCTAGTGGTAGGGAACCCCAATAATTTCCATAATTATCCGGACATTGGCCATGAATACCATAAGAATGTAATTATGTGGGATTTCATTCCAAAATATGGCATAAAATTTCTTTATATATTTATTAGATTACCCTATCCTGAAATCTGGACTTTGATTTCCTCAAAACTAGCCTTCAAATTTGTATTTAACTGACTTTGGTAGTTAATCTCAAAACAATTTTGGTTATTTCAACCAATAATCCTCATGAGAACTCCATTATAAATGATTGTGTCCATACATTGTCCATGAAATACACTTTTTTCTATGGTTTCATTCCCAATCAACTAATGGAAGGATTAGTCTAACATAATATTAGGTAGAGGGATTTTAAATATTTTTGTATAAAGTTTATATTGTTTTATACTTTACATGTCTTGTTATTATAAAGTGTGTATTACTTAATTAAATAACAATGTTGGATAAATAATTTACATATAATCTTTTTAACTAAATTACATCTTTTCACATTAAATCATTTATTTATGTGGTTTTCGTCATGCATCAATAAAATAAATAATGCATAGATAGAAATAAATAAATAAAGGATTTGATAATGAGCTTATCTGACATTTTATTTAATGATCAGACAATAAATTATTCTTTGAACAAAGGGAAGTAACTGCAATTTCGGGTCTTGCAATGAGTTACAACATTCCAAAAATCCAACTATGTATCTACTGGAATGGAATCATTTGGTATCCTTCTTGAACCCCCTCCACATGCCTTGGGATACTCCATTAATTATAAGTATTTATAACTCAAATGAAAGTGAGTGGAACCAAAGTATTGTAAAGGGGGATAATATATATAACCATAGACAAGGAGGGCATACATAATAATGGAGTATGGGATGAATTGATTGCTATCATATTAAATTTATTAACAAATAATTGAAAATCTCTAAAATAAATCAAATTAAAAAAACCAATACATACAAATGTCATGTTCAAAATAACGAATGGTCATACATATAACGTATATGTAAAATTAAATAACTACAATTAATTTTTATTTATTTATTATAATTAAGGAAAATTCCCTTAAAAAACTAATTAATTTTTTTATATTAACGACCATCTAAATCCTCATATTGATAACCATCATAAAATAATTAATGTAAAATAAATGGACGAACCAAAAGTTGAAAATTTATTCAAATTAGTGAAATGAAGATTTATTACTCTTTTAAATCCCTTATTAAATTGTAAAAAACACAAATTTACAATCAATGAAATAAGATTTCTAGGTTTAAAATTTCAATTTAATTTAATTTGATTATGTAATTAGTTGGGAAACTATAACACATGTATTATCCACCTATATGTCATGTGCCTCTGTTACCGTGTATTTTTGTAACATTCCTGCGGATTCGGCGTGTTGACTAAACTAGAATACATTGTCTATACATGATATCTACACGTTTTATATCTAATTATTGTGTTCCTGAGATACTTCACCTAGGTCTTCACTGTATATCTTTGTGGGAACACATGGAATGTTCAATTCAGTTACACATCATCTGTCCCTTATGTCATGTGTCTCCTGCTCTCTCCAAATGGATTGGCATGTATTTTAGACATGGTAAATGATGAACTACATGGTGTGTACACTACATAAATTTCAGTTATATCATAAATACTCCATGATATCATCCTCAAGTGATTCGACCGTGTATAATGACCATACATATTTTTCTCTTTATGATGATAACCCGTGTATACTACACTATGTGTACGCTATATACATGCGATGTAATCTAATTTACTATGTTCTAGGTTGGACAGTCAACATAGAGAATACACCATGTGTAATAACTGTGTGGCGTGATTTGTGTCTCATATCATGGCTATGTGTAGTGTACTAGGATACATGGAATGAAATCTAGCTACATGCCACATAACCCTATCTTAGCGGCCAAAAACAATTAGTTCCCAATTGAATATTTGGTCATTATTCATCTTTTCTTATACCATTATGAAAATAAAACACTAAACAAACATGATTAATATGTGGAAAACATGTTTATTCAAAACTAATTAATATGTGGATAACATTAAATCAAAATTCAACAATAATTTTGTTTGGATAAAAAATAAAATAAATAATTATAAATTTAAAATTGGATTCTCTGATACCACTTTATGCTTCAGGGAATAGAGGAAGTGTGCAGTGGTGGGTGATATATTAAAATTTCATTTAATATTGAGTTTACCAAAACCCTAAGTGAGGATCATGAACATAAGTTTATAATTAATTAATTTATTATTAGAAGAAATGAACACCTAATCTAAAAATTCTTTATTCGATATATATATGCATCATTAGAGAATTCACTTTCATATTTCCATTATTTCACTAAGATGATCCAAGAAAAAAATTCCTCTAGCAGTGATCCACATGTGCTCGTTTGATATTTGAGTAGTGTTAATCAATCTTTGTGTTCAAGGGCGGTGATTCGATTGTATTTTGTTATTCATATTGATCTCTCATCACTTTTTCTTGAAATGATCTCACCTATGTTCCTAATTCTTAATAGGAATTCAGAAAAGATGAGTTGAGATGGAGTTTTTTTTGTGTGCAAAAAATGTTATTTTTCAGTTTTTTGATGTTATACACAATAGACATAACCATCTATTTTGAGAGATGGGGTTTAAGTTAAAATATTATTTAACTGCATGACAGGCCCAAAATAATTTTATAATATTTACTAAAACCCATTCCATAAAATAATAATAATAATATTATTATTATTGTTGTTAATTTATTGAACACACCAACTTTTTCTATATGAAATAATATTTAATCATCTTGTTAATTAATATTTGACACCATACATGGTATTGATCCATTATAACTCCTGTAGAACATATTGAATACCCCAATAAATATTTAATTTAAATATTTCATTCATATATTTGTGTTGAATAAAATGTGAATAAAATTATCCCTTATCCTTGAAAATTGTAGTTATTCAATTAATTAAATTAAAATATAATTTAATCAATATCATAAAAAATAAAGAGTTTGTGAACCTCTAGGATTATTTTTCATTGGAGTTTGGTGGTCTTGTGCAAAGTAAACAATTAATGTCTAGAATTTGGTCATGAAATTGATGAAAATGAACATAAAGTCACAGTGATGGAAATAATAATATAATTCCCACTATATAATATAATCAATTTTTCATAATATCTTATCAAGCTGGTTTCACATCCATGTCACCAAATAATATTATTGATATGTCTCTCTTTAAATATAATAAAAACATGTCATTCCACCATGTCTATGGATTTTATGGTGATATTTCAATTTCAATCAAAGGGTTGAGATATAATCTTCTATAATGATGTAAGGGAAAAATCATTCCTTAACTAATCCATTAGAGACATATCAATCTTCACATACCCAACATAATCTACCTCGACACAAACATATGGAATCACATTTTTATCTTTAAATATTATTTCAAGAGCAATGACAGGAATTAAATATAATATTAAATTCTAAGGAACATTACATAATCTTGTAGATAGAAATATCTGATAGCATGAAACATGAGGAATTCTTACTAGTGGGTCTATTATCAAAATATTCCATCTCAGAGATCACCAACTTTGAACTTCTATAGAATAATCTTAATACGTTTATGAGTTATCAGACCAAATTCTTTATACACAATGTGTCCCATCATAGTACCTTATTCAACTATAGAACTATATTTAAGATAATATTCATAACACCTCTATGTTTTCATCAAATAGGGGAACTGTTATGAACTTAGCATAGGGAAACATACTCTATGACATTATTAATTATAGTAATGGAGAATAATTAAGAATACATAATAAAAGTTTTATTAATATTAGATACATAGAATATACATGTAATCAAAGTAACAATAGTTGGTCCTAGGATACCAAATCCAATGATGAGGTTGTTGGTGTATATTCTCTTCATTAGCTATATGGTTAGGTAATTCATTTATACAATGCCTCATCTCTTTCTATTTAACGAATTAATGTGTGGGTAACAGATTAGTTAGGACATTATTTTCTTTCATAATATTTACAAGGCTCTTAATCCCCATTGGAAGTAATTATCTTTGTAGCCAATATTACCACACGAGGATAACATCGTTATTCTATAAAGGTAGTTTCCCAGGTTCTACCTCCTACATTTTTTACATATATCCATTTAAACTTCCTTTCCCCAATGTAACATATCATATTATCTACAATGATACTATACTTTCATTTTTTCAATATTTATAATAATGAGAGTATCTATTTTCCATCTCCCCTTTTTGATCAAATTAAATAAAAACATTTTGGCTTCCAAAAAATAGCGATTCAGTCTTAACATATATGGATAATATATCAATTTAGTTAAATATTAAACATTTATTTAAAATAACATACCCGAGAAACATAATAGTTTACTAGCTTTGGAAATTTGGAAACCATTCTTTTATAGTGGTGAAATAACTTCAACATATTCCTTAAAGATCTTATCCTTTATTACTCCTACATAAAACATGTAACGACCCAAAGTTTCATTAATGGAAAATCCCTCTTGATCCAGTTAAATGTTCCTTTATGAAAAATGTTTTTTATAACATGTCAACTTCTTTAGTTTTACGTCAATATTTGTGACTGTTACTTTTATAGCCACTGAATAGTGATCATCTGAGTAGTATACATATAAGGCTTTAACGAACCCATTTCTACTCAGACAAAGGAAGAGATGGCCTCATACAGTAGAATTGCCCCTTACGAAGCCCATTTGTCGGAGCTCGGAAAAGAGGTGGCGTCTTTGGGCTTCGCCCTCGACCAAGCCCAAGCTGAGCTTCATTATGTCAAGCTTGAACGAGACCGTCTATGGGAAAAGTGGAAGTTGATAGAGATTACCACTCGAGCGATGTTATCTGAGCCGCCCCAACAGTCTGTCACCATCGCACACCTTACCCTTAGGTCTTATGCGGCTATTTTAAGGGGTTATGTAACAAATAAGTAGCACAATGTTCATGTACATTATTTTTTTATATAATAATGAATATATTTCTAGTCATTTTTGATACATTGTAATTAGTTTTGAAAGTAAAAATGGTGTTTTTAGTTATTATTTAATTAAGAATTATATTTTATTAAATGAAAGGATTTTTGAATTAAATAATATTTTAATAAAGTATTATTATTAATATTAAATAAATTTTTATTTACTATAAATGATCATATAATTTTATGAATGCAATTAAAATTTTTATTAAGGTTTGAAATCCATTTCTGTCAAAACCCGTGAATTTTTTATAAATGCTTGTTTTTATTTTAAAAGTGAAAATTCACATATTTAGAAAATTATTTAGATAAAATAAATATTATTTTTGGAATCAGAACGTCGAATTTATCCAACAGTGAATTTTTTATAACTTTCCGAGATAGTCAAATTTTTGGGTAAAAATTAAATACCGTTTAAATATATAGTGTGTTTTATGACATCATAATGACCCAATGGTGATCTAATAAAATACCATAATAATTATGTTCGGCCGATATATGTTTTATCATTAATATAATGAGGTTTTGGGTTTGATTGACTTACTTCTCAAAGCATTAATGAACCCCTCAAGACTTATTCAACACTTTGCCTTTTTAAATTAATTTCCATGGGAGTGTGACTCACCTCCACATAAGAAACCCTAATTTTTTAATAAGTTCGGACCTTGGCCTTGTAAAATATTTTTTTTCTCTTTCCTTTTCCAGAAACCATGGGCAAATACCATGGGATGGTTTGTGGTTTGGATTATTTTAATATAAGTGGTCCCAAACATAAATAATAAAGATTTCTCTCACCTTTCCTATATAAACCCACCCAAGCTCCCACTTTCTCCTCACTAAAATCCATTGGAGTTCGTCCAACCACTACCCTAATCTCTCTAGAGTCCTCCCAAGGTTCCCCATGATCCCAAGAAGCCTCTCACAAGCCTCTCTCTAGCCTTTGGAAGCACACTTCCAAGTAAGGGTTTATTATTCCTATCTCATTTTTGTCATGTTTTATAAGTTGTTTTTCCCTTTCAATTTCAATTATGAATGTTGGGGTATGGTTTCTCACCTCCCCCATACTGCCCTATTATTTTTTTAATGAATGGAGACCCCTTTCTCTCTTATTAAATGCCTCCCATGTACACCTATTACTATGCCGAAATTCTGAAAGGAACTTCTCTCTCTTCTTTTACATTCAAGCAATACTTTTGTGTCATGAATCTAAATTCCATTTCAACTATAGGGACATGTATCTATGTGAAATAATTACTGTCCATTACATGTAAATATGATGAGGAGCCCCTTTCTCTCTCATCAACCTTTTTTATGAATTCTTGTGTCACGCCGTTATGCTGCCAAAATCGCACCGATTTTCTAAGCAAATGTCATTGTGTAGTGAATTCCATGCCCATTTCTCCACCAAGGGTATTCACCTTTATGCACATTTACTTATTGACTGTATATTTTCATGTATTAATTCCACATTCCTTTATCGTGGGATAAATGATTATGTTTTAGGAATCCATGTTTTATGATCCATGTGACACACTTATGCTTGAAATGAAATGTTTAAGATGGGTGCGTCATTTATAGCGCTCCAATGCATTGGGTAATGTATAGTATCATGATACATCATGTGCAATGAGTGTTGAATAATGCTAATTCAAGGGCAATGAGGGTTTACTCATGCTCCATGTGCAATGAGACTTGGCTCATACTAATTCAATGTTAAGTGTTGTTGCCACATTTCGATGTTATGATTATCATGCTTTATCATGACTTTATGTTCATGTTACTCATATGATATATTGATGTTCCTATTGCCTAAAATGTATTGTACTCCTCATGTTATCCATTGTGTACTCCCTTACTAGGCTTTATAGCTCACCCTTTTGTTATGCATGTCCTCAGGTTATCCCATTCAATGATAAGTACGAAGGAATGTAGTGGTCATGTAAAGGAAGTTTTCAATAACGATGTTGTATTTCAAGTTTAAAGTTTTTATGTAATGATCCTAATCCCCAAATACACTAAACCTCTCGATCATCTTTGTTGTATCAAGTGATGTTTTATGTAATAAAGCATGTTTAAGTTGTAATAAAAAGAAGGGTTGTCATAGTTGGTATCAGAGGACAAGTTTAGTTATTTTTGGGATTAGGAAACCCTATTAAATCCTTAGATACAAGACTAAGTATAATAAAATCATCCCTATGTTTTGTTAAATACTAAGTAAGTGGGTTATCAAACAAATACATCCCTGTCTGGATATGAGCAGGTAGAGGCGGCTCTGGCACAGATGTATCCTAGGGGTAAAACCTGAAAACACCGCTTTGACCTAGACTCGAATGAGAACTGGTGCACGATAACGGGCCTTGCTGCACTCTTGGTTACGTCACTCCTGGGGTATATGCATTGATAAATTCAAAAGCATAGTCTGAACCCTTATTAAGGGAAAAATGCCTCTAAGGATATATGTTAGAAGGTAGATCATGAAAAGCCTGGATTGAATCCTATAGACTCATGAGTTAAAGATATTAAATTTTATTTATATGTCATCAAATTTTGTCTTTAGATTACCCTTTATGTGTTACCCCTAACTTTCCTTTTATTCCAGCCAATGGCCAGTAATATGAGAACTCAGGCTAACAACCATTGTGAAGATCAGTGTGATGATTGTACTAATGAGATGCCCAATCCAATGGGAGCGGGAATCGCGAACTTTTTCACGCTTCTCTCTCAGCTAACTCATGTTTTGAATAGAAACACGGGTCAGGAGGAACTTTCAACCCCCCCTAAGAACAAACAAGTCACTATTGAAAGCTTCATGAGAAAAAGGCCTCCTACTTTTAGTGGGCCATCCAATCCCACGATCGCTGAACAATGGATCAACTCCATTGAAATGATATTCTCCATCCTCCAATGCTCTGAACAAGAGAAGGTTCTCCTGGCGGCTTATCGTATGGAGGGTGAAGCTGATCAATGGTGGATGTTGATCAAAAATACGAAGCCTGAGGAGGAGATCAAGGCTTTGGAATGGATGGAATTCCGGAAGTTGTTTTTCGATAAATATTTTCCGTGCACCCTCCATCTTAAAAAGGAAAGGGACTTTTTTTCCCTCAAACAAAAAGACGAATAATCTGTGGCAGCGTATGAGGAAAACTTCACAAGGCTTTCACGATACGCTTTCGGCTTTGTCGTTGCCCCCGAATGCAAGGTTGACCGCTTCATTGGTGGGATGAAGCCTAGTTTGCGGAGAGCATTAGCGATCTGTGACTTTGATAATTATGATGAAATTGTCTGATGTTCCCTCAAGGTTGAAATGAAGATCGGAGAATCACAGGGGTATCAAGGGGAAAAGAAGCGTAAGGTGGAATTCAATGCTGGTGGTCTGAAAGATAAATCCAATGGTGCTAAGAAATTCCAGCACCCCACTTGCCAAAAGTGCGAAAAGAAGCACCCTGGAAATTGCTTTAGGGGGACAATAAAATGCTTTAGGTGTGGAAGAGAAGGGCACCTAGTTATTAACTGTCGGCAAGAAGGACCCGCCGCTGTGACAGAGGAGAGGAACACTCCGTTCGAACCTCAACGCGTTGTTCAATGCTATAAATGCAAAGAACCGGGTCATTTTTCAAATCAGTGCCCTAATCCAAGGGTTATCAGAGGCAACCAACAACCTCCAAGATAGCAAGGAAGATCCTTCTCCATCACTTCTACCGACATGAACCCCGAAAAAGAAGTGGTGACATGTACGCTAGTAATTAATTCATGAATAGCGAACATACCTTTTGATTCAGGTTCTACAAATTCTTTTATATCTCAAATGTTTAGTAGAACAATCCCAGAACCACCACAAATCATGGAAGTAAAGATGTCGGTGAGTACGGCAAATGGGGAAATCATTGCATCCTATGATTATAAGTCCTCCCCTGTTATAATCTGTGGATTGAATATCCCGGCGAACATCATCATACTCCCTCTGGTGGAATTTGATTCAATTTTTGGCATGTATTGTCTTTCCTTATATAGAGCCAACATAAATTGTCGGGAGAGGAAAATCACAAACCATATGGAGAATCGACCCCCGATTCTTTAAATGTGTCAGGAGGAAGATGAATCACCTTTATCTACATCATCTCAAGCATGAATATTACTGCCTTATGAGCATGCATATCTGGCTCAGATGATTGAGTCCACGGAAGAAACCACCCATGAAGAAATGCCTATTGTTAGGGAATTCGCGGAAGTGTTTCCCGAGGAACTTCCTGGTCATCCTCCAAGAAGAGATGTTGAGTTCTCAATTTAAGTTGTACCTGGGGAACTACCAATATCCAAGACTCCATATAGAATGGCTGTTCTTGAGCTTGAAGAGCTGAAGAAACAACTACAGGAGAATCTGGATAAAGGGTTTATACGCCCAAGTGCATCACCATGGGGTGCACCAGTTCTCTTCTTCAAGAAGAAGTATGGGTCAATGCATCTTTTCATCGATTATCGTGAACTTAACAAAATCATGATAAAGAACAATTATCCTCTCCCAAGAATCGATGAATTGTTTGATCAACTGCATGGAGCACAATAATTCTCTAAGGTGGACTTGTGGTCGGGATATTATCAAGTAAGGGTGAAGAAGTAAGATATCCCCAAGACTGCTTTTCGTATAAGGTACAGGCACTATGAATTCATAGTAATGCCTTTCAGACTCACCAATGCTCCAGCAATATTCATGGAATTGATGAATAGAGTCTTTAGAGATTACCTTGACAAATTTATGGTAGTCTTTATAGATGATATTCTAATATACTCCAAAACCATGGAGGACCATGAGGAGCATTTAAAAACTGTACTAGAGACTTTGCGCAAGGAGACTCTCTATGCAAAGTAGAACAAGTGTGAGTTTTGGTTGAAGGAAGTCTCATTCTTGGACCATATCATCATAAGCAATTGGGATATCTATGGACCCCTCCAAAACAGTTGCAATTGAGGGATGGCCGAGGCTATCATCGGTAACTGATATCCATAGCTTCTTGGGGTTAGATGGATATTATCGATGATTTGTGAGAAATTTATCACGATTGTCCAACCCTCTTACCAAGATAACTCGAAAGGGAGTAACGTTTTCTTGGAGTGATGAATGCAAAGAAATCTTCAAGGAGTTGAAAAAGAGGCTTATCACTGCACCCATGCTCACTTTATCCATAAGTGGGGAACTTTTTGTGGTATTCAGTGATTCCTCGAAGAAGGGATTAGGATGTGTGCTGATACAGAATGATAAAGTGATATCATATGCATCAAGGCAGTTGAAAATCCATGAGCGAAACTATCCAACGCATGATCTGGAGTTGGCAGCGGTGATCTTTGCCTTGAAAATCTGGCGGCATTATCTCTATGGAGAGAAATGTGAGATATATACAGACCACAAGAGTCTTAAATATATTTTCACACAGAAAGAGATTAATATGAACCAGAGAATATGGATAGAGCTCATCATGGATTATTATTGTTCAATACATTACCACCCTGGGAAAGCGAACAAGGTGGCAGATGCCCTATGTAGAAAGTATCCAGCTATTATATCAATGATGAGAACTGAGAAGGATCCAATCTTCTTAGACTTGATGAATATGGATGTGGGAATCATAAAGAAGGGAACATCATCAATCCATTCAGAAATGATTGCTCAACCATATATTTTGGAAAGGATAAAGGATGCTCAAAAGGATGATGAAGGAATCCAAGAAAAAGTGGAAGCTATAAAAAAGGGAAAATCCTCATAGTTTAATTTTAATGAAGAAGGAATTGTGCGGTTTGGGAAAATATTATGTGTTCCATCATGTCCGGAGCTGAAAAAGGAACTTTTGGACGATGCACATAGTTAAAATTTCTCTATTCACCCAGGGAGAACAAAGATGTATCGATATCTCCGAGAAAACATTTGGTGGGATAATATGAAGATGGAGATTGATAAATATACATCAAAGTGCCTAGTGTGTTAGCAAGTGATGGCAGAGAGGCAGAAGTCTAATGGGATGATGCAACCATTGCCCGTACCAGAATGGAAATGGGAGAACATCACCATGGACTTTGTCACCGGACATCCAAGGACATCCAAAGGCAACAATGCAATCTAGGTTGTTGTGGACCGTGATATAAAGACTGCACACTTCATTGCTATTTGAGAGGATTTATCTTTGGATCAACTGGAATGGATATATAGTAGGGACGTGGTATGGTTTCATGGTGTACCACTATATATTGTGTCTTACCGAGATCCAAGATTCACCTCTATGTTTTGGAAGAGTCTACAACATGCTCTGAATACTGAAATGAACTTCAGTACGACCTATCATCCCCAAATTGATGGCCAATCCGAGGGGACTATCCAAACACTTGAGGACATGTTGAGAGCATGCTCAATGGACTTTAAAGGAGGATGGGACCAATATCTTCCTCTGGTTGAGTTGTCTTATAATAATAGTTTCCACTCGAGCATCCAAATGGCACAATATAAAGCCCTGTATGGGAAAAGGTGTAGAACACCAGCATGTTGGGATGAGGTCGGTGAACGTAAGCTGCTTGGACCAGAAATGGTCAAAGAAATGTTGGAGAAGGTGAAGACCATTCACCAGCATATCAAGGCAGCCCAAATTCAACAGAAGAGTTATGCAGATAATCGTCGATGATACCTTGAGTTTAAAGTCAGAGACATGGTGTTTTTACGCATATCTCCATGGAAGAAGGTCATGAGGTTTGGAAAGAAATGGAAGTTAAGTCCAAGTTACATCGGCCCCTTAGAGATTCTTGACCGTGTTGGGGTCGTGGCCTATCGACTAGCACATCCACCTACTATGGAAAAGGTGCATGATTTCATCCATGTATCCCTCTTATGGAAATACATATCGGACCCTTCACATGTACTCTCTTCTGAGGTGGTACAATTAGATGATGATCTTTCTTATGTGGAGCAACCAATGAAGATCGTAGATCATAGAGACAAAGTTCTATGAAATAATACAATGCCCCTCGTCAAGGTGTTGTGGAGAAACCACAAGTTTGAAGAAGCTACATGGGAGTCGTAGGATATGATGAAGCTGAGTTACCCACATTGGTTTTCGTGTGGGAAAAGGAAAATTTCAAGGGCGAAATTTCTTAATGGGGGAATATTGTAATGACCCAATGTTTCATTAATGGAAAATCCCTCTTGATCCAACTAAAAGTTTCATTATGAAATATATTTTTTATAAGATGTCAACTTCTTTAGTTTTACGTTATGATTTGTGACCTTTACTTTTATAGCCGTTGAACAGTGATCATCTGAGTAGTCTAAATATAAGGCTTTAACGAACCCATTTCTACTCAGACAAAGGAAGCGATGGCCTCATCCAGTAGAATTGCCCTTTACGAAGCCCATTTGTCAGAACTTGGAAAGGAGGTGGAGTCTTTGGGCTCCTACCTTGACCAATCCCAAGTTGAGCTTCATTATGTCAATCTTGAATGGGACAGTCTACAGGAAAAGTGGAAGTTTATAGAGATTACCACTCGAGCGATGTTATCTGAGCCGCCCCAAGAGTCTGTCACCATCGCACACCTTACCCTTAGGTCTTATGAGGCTATTTTAAGGGGTTATGTAACAAATAAGTAGCACCATGTTCATGTACATTATTTTTTTATATAATAATTAATATAATTTCTAGTCATTTTTGATACATTGTAATTAGTTTTTAAAGTACAAATAGCGTTTTTAGTTATTATTTAAATAAGAATAATATTTTATTAAATTAAAGGATTTTTGAAATAAATAATATTTTAATAAAATATTATTATTAATATTAAATTAATTTTTATTAAATATAAATGATCTTATAATTTTATGAATTCAATTAAAATTTTTATTAAGGTTAAAAAGCCATTTCTGTCAAAACCCGTGAATTTTTTATAAATGTTGGGTTTTATTTTAAAATTGAAAATTCACATATTTAGAAAATTATTTATATAAAATAAATATTATTTTTGGAATCGGAATGTCAAATTTATCCAACGGTGAATATTTCATTATTTTCTAAGACAGTCAAATTTTTGGGTAAAAATTAAATACCGTTTAAATATATAATGTGTTTTATGACATCATAATGACCCAATGGTGATGTAATAAAATACCATAATCATTTTTTTCGGACAATATATGTTTTATAATTAAAATAATGAGGTCTTGGGTTTGATTGACTTACATTTCAAAGCATTAATGAACCCCTCAAGACTTATTCAACACTTTGCCTTTTTAAATTAATTTCCATGGGAGTGTGACTCACCTCCACATAAGCAAACCTAATTTTTTAATATGTTCGAACCATGTCCTTGTAAAATATTGTTTTCCTCTTTCCTTTTCCAGAAACAATGGTCAAATACCATGGGATGGTCTGTGGTTTGTTTTATTTGAATATAAGGGGTCCCAAACCTAAATAATAAAGAATTCTCTCACCTTTCCTATATAAATCCACCCAAGCTCCCACTTAATCCTCACTAAAATCCCTTGGAGTTCGTCCAACCTCTGCCCTACTCTCTCTAGAATCCTCTCAAGGTGCCCCAAGATCCCAATAGTCCTCTCACAAGCCTCTCTCTAGCCTTTGGAAGCACACTTCCAAGTAAGGGTTCTTTCTTCCTTTCTCATTTTTGTCAATTATCTTTAAGTAGTTTTGTCGTTTTAATTTCAATTATAAATGTTGGGGTATGGTTTCTCACCTCCTGCATACTGCTCTTTTATTGTTTGAATGATGGGAGACCCCTTTCTCTCTCATTAAATGCCTCCCATGTACACCCGTTACTATGCCGAAATTCCGAAAGGAACTTCCCTCTCTTCTTTTACATTCAAGCAATACTTTTGTGTCAGGAATCAAAATTCCATTTCAACTGTTGGGACATGTATCTATATGACCTAATTAATGTAAATTACATGTAAATATGATGAGGAACGACTTTCTCTATCATCAACATTTTTTATGAATTCTTCTGTCACGTCGTTACGCTGCCGAAATCGCATCGATTTTCTATGCCAATGTCATTGTGTAGTGAATACCATGCCCATTTTTCAATCAAGGGTATTCACCTTTATGAAAATTTACATATTGATTGAATATTTTCATGTATTAATTCCACATTCCTCTATCATGGAATAAATGATTATGTTTTATGAATCCATGTTTTATGATCCATGTGGCACACTTATGCATGAAATGAAATGTTTATGATGGGTGCTCCCTTTATAGCGCTCCAATGCATTGGGTAAAGTATAATATCATGATACGTCATGTTCAATGAGTGTTGACTCATGCTAATTCAAGTGCAACGAGGGTTTACTCGTGCTTCATGTGCAATGAGGGTTTACTCATGCTCCATGTGCAATGAGCCTTGGCTCATGCAAATTCAATGTTAAGTGTTGTTGCCACATTTCCATGTTATGATTATCATGGTTTATCATGAATTTATGTTCATGTTACTATTATTCTCTATTGATGTTCCTAGTGCCTAAAATGTATTGTACTCCTCAAGTTATTCATTTTTTACTCCCTTACTGGGCTTTATAGCTCACCCTTTTCTTATGCATGTCCTCAGGTTATCCCATGTAATGATAAGTACGAAGGAATGTAGTGGTCATGTAAATGAAGTTTTCAATAAAGATGTTGGATTTCAAGTTTAACATTTTTATGTAATGATCCTAAGCCCCAAAGACACTAAACCTATTGATCTTCTTTGTTGTATAAAGTGAAGTTTTATGTAATAAAGCATGTTTAAGTTGTAATAAAAAGAAGGGTTGTCATAAAACAAATCTTCATAACCTTGGGAATTGAGACACAAGAAAGGGGTGAGGTCGAATGTTTAGTAATTGTAAATAAATGCAATATTTAGGCTTAACATAAATATAAAGGTATGAGAACATGATCATAACATTTAAAGATAATACCATACATTTCAAAGATCAGCAACATGAGACATTCAATAATGATTGTCAGTTCATAAAACCAAAATCATAATGTAATCATGAACATGAACCATGTGAACATACCACAGTGATATGAAATAGAATTTGTGGAAAACACCTAAACATAGAAAATCATATATTAAGGCTATCGACTAGGACCATCATAACATGATAGGCTTGGGATAATCACTATTGTTCCTACTTCAGGCTTTTTATACCCCAATGTACCCTCTTTTTTGGGTCTTGTGATTCCCTCCCATGCACTCTCTGGTTTTGGGTTTGGGATTCCATCCCATCTACCATCTTGTTTTGGGATTGGGATACCCTCCCATGTACCCACTTGTTTAGGGATTAATATTCCATCTTATTTTGGGCATGGGATTCCCTCCCTTGTATCCTCTTGAGGACATAAAATGTTTATTTTTACTAATTTCATTGGAGGGAGATATAGATCCCACTCATCATTAATAACTTTTCAACATAATAATAAAAATTTCATTATATCATGACCCATAAAAAGTAATGTTTTTTAGACATCATATCATAGCCCATGAAATAAAAATGCATAGAATAATCATTTCATCAATTCATAACCTAAGTAAAATAGATAGGTTTCATAATCATTTTATTGAAACATAACCCATGAAAAGAAGCGGGTTTCAAAGGCATATAACCCGTGGAAGAAAAATGGATTTCATAAACATCATGCTATTAAAAACTAAAACTATTCAAAAAAATAATATTAATGGTATTCTTGGATTATGAACCTAATAAATATTAAACTATAAAAAATTATGACACCATGGATGGAGTAGTACTATTAATGATCACATGAAACACCACTTAAAGAAAATATCTTTTCTTTGATAATTCTTTTCATAAAACCATTTCAAAAATACTTTTCTTGTAAAAAAATTATTTAAAATTTACTGTTAAAATTTCTTAAGGAAAATATATTTTTACCTTTAAAAAATATTTTCATAAAAAATAAAGAATTTTTTAAAACATTTTCTTTAAAAACACCGTGAAATCATAAAAAAATAATTGAAATATTTTTGGAAATTCTTTTTTAGAAAGTGGTTTTGTAAACTTTTATATAATACTTAAAATCACTGAAATCTTTTTCATTGAAACTAAATCTTTTTGAAAACTTATAAATTCATCATTGAAAATTATTTAAAACAGTTTTTTAATATAAATCCTTTTTGAAAACCTTTTTCATTGAAAACCACTATTAAATCAATAAATATCAAGAATATTAGAAAACAGTTTCCTTAAAAATTAACATATAATATAAAAAATTATTCTTAATATAAATTAAGGCCATTGATGAGTTTAATTCCATAAATTTCAATCATTTATTTTTCACATTGATTTGTTTTTAACAGTTCCATTATAAGAAAATGACAAGAATATTATTTTTAAAGAATATATAAAAAGGAATAACATGGGTAAAAATGTCTTTTAATAATAATGTGATAATATTAAAAAAATTTGAAAACATTTTTAGAAAACATGATTTTGAAAGAATGCATATTTTTTACTAAAAGGAGAATTAAAGATGGATTTTCATAAAAAAAATTATAAATTATTTTAATTACCAAAGAGTTGGAAATAATACTAATACATGAAGATATCATGGATAAATAAATTAGAAGAAAAATCATGAGTGTTCTTGAGAGATGGATCTTATTATTTCATCGATGGAAGAAAAATCACATACAATCTTCGTAATGATGAGGATATAACAATAAATTATTACGACTTTGGTAACATTGAATCTTAATTCACAT
The DNA here is from genome assembly GCA_963277665.1 of Viscum album. Lineage (NCBI taxonomy): Eukaryota > Viridiplantae > Streptophyta > Magnoliopsida > Santalales > Viscaceae > Viscum > Viscum album. Next base: position 35,960,843 of record OY728159.1, read on the forward strand.
GAATGAATAAAATTACGTGAGGATTAACATTTCATGAACATAATGATATTCATGATATAACATGTAAATGTGCTTCATAGACTACCCATAAAAAAATATAGGGGCATAATATGGAATGTATATAAAATAAACAAAATTGATAGAAAATTATATTCATGGGAAGCATATACACCAAATATAAGAAATAAGTGGTGAACATGTCTTCTGTCTCATAGAAAATAAATGTTAGATGTGAAAAACCTTACTACATGAGTAACATTAGAATTGTAATCCCTATAAAAAATAAAATTAATTAATGATTTTAATATCATTAATGAAATTATATTAATGATTTATAATATCAAAGGGAATTATATACACCTCACAAAATAAGAAAGTTGTTAATATGGCATGTATCTCATGGAAATAAAAAGTTATATGAAATTTCGTTACCTTAATCTTGAAATTATTTATACACATTCAAAAATATTATATAATAAATATATGTTAATTATAAATCATTAGAATAACCATATTCTTGTATCTGATACCATATATTATTTGATTATGGTTTTAGATTACTTGTTTATTATTAACTCCATGTTAATTTTACGTTTTGGGTAACACATGCTTTATTTTTTCATATGTATTGAATTGTAATTCTAGACCCTCTTACATGGAACAAGATTTAATTATTTAAAAAATGTAAAACATGATATAAATATCATATATATATTCAGTATATATTTAATTATAATAAACTATAAAAGATTGAAATATGAAATGGAATTATCCTTTCAAGGAGACGTTTAGTTGTGTGTACGCATGAACGTTATTTATGTTTTATTATACCTGAATGGCATGAAGGAATTTTTTTTATTTTGGATAATACCCATTTTTAGGGTTTAAGGGGAACCATTACATGACCTGTAGGCCCAAGTCACATGGCCATACATGACCTGATGTTATATACATGACCCAAAGGCCCATAGTCATATAATATCATTAAATTATATGTATATAAAATTTCACTATTAATATAAATATATATATATATATATAACATCATCATATTAATATTTTTATGTCATATATATCATATAATCTCACAAAAAACATCCTTAATACATTCTATGTAGGGTGAGAACGAATCACATCACTCTTAGGAGGCGGTATGCCACACTTCCCCAAAAGAAATTAACGCATTTAAACAAAATGAAATGAATGAAGTTATGTCATTTATAATAATTAAAAATGAGTGAATATATAATAAGTATCATATATAACATATAAAAATACATATTTCATTATAATTCCCAAACATGAAAGGTTGTAAAGTAAAAAAAGAATAACATCATTTGGTGATGTGGTTGTGTGCTGCACACAAGAACAGTATCTTCATTAACCATTAGATAGAATTGCTTGTAAGTTCATGTGAAAAAATTAGAATAACAACACATCATTATATGTAGGATAATTATATTATTATATGATCATTTAATAATCATAATTGAGATAGTGGATAAATAAAATAAAAGAAAAAATCATGAGGAATGATTTTACCTCTTTTTTGGGTAACTCCTATTTATCAGCACAAAAGGGTTTCCTTGGATGGATTTATTCCCAATGGTTGATTAAAAGAGTAATTTAGGGATTTGTGGGAAGTTAATTGGGTGGATATTGACCTAATATATGTGTTATGAGATCTGTGAAGATATTGTAGATGTGGTGTTCTATTATAATGGATGGAGGGGACACACTTGGCATTTTTGAAATCAAGTTAGGTGTAACGACGTTATTACCTAAAAAGGTAATAAAACTCAACCAAAATATATATTATAATGTTTATGGAAACAATATTTATATCCAATGGGTTTTGGACAAGATTATAGGTATTTGTTCCCTTATATTTAAGTTTTGGTATCTTTTTAATCTTATTTTTACCTTAATCATTGTTTTTTATTTTAATGACTTTGACTAATCCTTTTATGTCAGAAAATAAGTTTATTATATTAGACTATAAATAGTATATTGATTAAAATATTTTATTTCCATTTATTTAAATTCAATGCACACAAGAAAAAAAAATTATTTCAATGATAATCTAGTAGACATGGAGAGAAAGAAGGTTCTTAATGTAAGAATGTTCCAATGTTCATTAAGATTTTATATCTAAATTCAATATAAATATAATTTAAATGAGCAAAATTTGATAAATATATTTATAATTGATCTATTTTACCTTTTAAATCAAAATAAAATTTAATTTAACTCTATAATTAAATTAGATGAAAAATCCGTTTTGAATTAAAATTCAATAATTTCACTATTCATCCATAAATGATGTTTTTTTGAAAAATTAAAAAATTAAGCCAATGATAATTTTGATATTATGAATTCAAAAATGATATTTATTTTAAAAATTATTTTTCTAAAATTATCTAAATTTAATTTTTTCATTGTTCACTGAAGGACATAAAAAATAGTTTTTTAAGACAATAGTTTTTTGAAACATATAAAGTCATTACTAAAAATTGTATTCCTTAATATCAGAATACTTTATTTACATAAAACGTGTGAAAAAATTATTGATAATTAGTTATTACAATTCATATGAACATTTTTAATAGTTATGTTTTAACTATCTCATTTTAATAATTAAAACAATATTATGATGTTTCATAGAAACTCAGTGTTACGTATAACATAATCCATGTTAGTGTTTCATATAGCACAAGCTTATCTATGTCTTTAATGTAGTGAACAAAATAAAAATTTAGTGATTTAATATATATATATATATATATATATATATATAACATATTCAGTGTTGTATGAAATGAAAAATATAAAAAATAGTAAATTATTTTTAAAACTAATTCACAAAACCATAAGGTGTTAAACAATGTCTCATCTAGATAATGACTTTTGAAGACATAGATTTTTACAACTAAATAGATGATCAGTTAATCTATGATAATTAGAGATAAAAATAGAGGCATACGTTGTGATCCTCGTGATTCATTATTCTTATAATACAATGGACTCATCCTCCTTTTTCATCAACTCTGATAACTATCTATTCATATCCACGTTAAGAGTTAGTGGAAATTAATTAGTGAACAATACTATCATGAACTCCTTCAATTCCATGTATTATATATCCTAATTTTTTAATGATATTATTCCATTGGTCAATCTCACCTTACAAATGATAAATATCCAGAACAACCATCACATGTTATGTGCACTGGAGATTTAAAAATATATTTTCCATCACATTGATACATTTCATTGAAATAAGTGGTATTGGAAGAGCCATTGATGGAGGTTTGGTATTGTTTCTTGAATGAATCAATTTCTAGATGATATATCCTTAGTGAATTTGGGAAATTAATATGGTTTCATTATTATTTATATTTTTTGAGAGTTTTGTGTGAATTACTATAAGATTTTTTACTCTTACTCCAATCCCTTTTGGTTTCTCAATAGTCCAATGATCACATTTCTTATTACACTAATTTCTTACGTAGTGTCTCCTTACTCCAGTCATTTCATACATAAATAAAATTTAATGATAAGTATACATAATGAAATAGGAAATCTATTAATATAATTGTAATAAATCACAAATTACACACATATCGTATTTTTTATATTCCTAAACCATAATATAGATTATTCATTGTCTATCACCTATTGGGTTCCTCAATCGTATCATAAGGGTATGCCAAATTTCTTTATATGTGTTTATAAATAGAAAGTCAATTTCCAAATCATTTCCCTTAGGAGATTTAAAATTTGTGGTAAATCTTATGTGCACTCATCATGCACCATGAGAATTCAGATTTGATACTCAAACAACCATTTTATATTGAGTTAGAAGTCTCTTTTTGACTTTTCATTCCTTTTTTTGGAAATCAAGGATTTGTTATTAAATAAACAATATCTAATATTTTTATGTCCAATGTATATTTACACTGTTTTGATAAAAAACATACACTTTTACAATACTTTTAAATAGTTTTAAAGTATTCAAGAAAAAAAAATAACATTTTCAATTGTGAGTATCGCCATTATCTTAGAACTAAGAATAATTGTAATGAATAAAACCATTAATAATCGGATTCCTATCCAAACAGGTCATCATAATGACATGTATAAGTAAATATATATGATTAACTTTTTTTTTAATCATAGATATAGAAAAATATTTTATCGTATTGGAATATTTTACTCTCAACATTGTAATAGTATATTATTAAAATGATGCTGAGAATTATTTTATTTTATGATAAATATAGTGAAGAATATCAAATTCATTTTAATAAATCCAACCATTGGAGATCATGATGATCATTGGAAGGATGTCCTTTATATACCTGGTCGGTTGAAGAATTTGATAATGTGATGGACAACATTTTTCATGTGCGTGTGCGCTGTTATTTTTCTTTTCTTTTTTAAATTTTAAAATAAGGAACATCAAGTTATTAGTAATTTTTATTTTTTATAGGGGGTATCTTTATTACGTAATCCTATTCATGTTGTCTTGTTAATAATATATTGTATTTCTTCGTGTGATTCAGATTGTTTTGAGTACGATCAAGGGATTCTGAGGATTGGAAGACAGAGTAGATGATCACCTTCTTGAATGAGGAGTTTTAGGGATAGTAAGGAAAAACAAATCATCATATCGAGGGATATAGAGGATTGGAAGACAGAAAATTTGATCATCGGATCAATGGATACCGTGGATAAGTAGACTGAATCCAATCATCATATTGGGGGCTTTCTCTACTACGAGAAAGACATAATTTATTGTATGTATAAAATAAGGTACCTTTATCGAATGTTATTAAATAACCTAATAATTGGGTAAAAATAATTCTCTTTAATTGTATTACATTATTAATTGAAAAGTATTTAATATCCCACTAAAAATTAATAGAAAGTGATATTTTGTATTCATATTTCTATTAGTATTTAATTTATCATAATATCATTAATTATGATTCATTTACTTTGAATACAATTCTATACACATTAATTTATAATCACCATTTATTTTACTACACTAATAAATTATAACCATTATGTTTATGATTCTTTTTATATTATATTATACCGTAAACAAGATTACACCACATAATAAATAAGATTATATTCACTACAATCAAACATGTGGATCACATATCATGAATCTAATTGATTATGATATTTCTATAATCAGAAACTAGGGCCAAGTCTGATTATATTTTTAATATATAAGTGGTCTTGTGAATATTATTTATTTATATTGCAATTTTTTTTAATATTAAAAAAAGTTTTTAAACTAACAATTCACCCCCTCCCTCTATTGTATTTGGATATCTACAAAAATATTTTGATCCAACAATTGGTATCAGAGCCTGGGATCTTTATTACTAATATCAACAATTTATATCATAATCCTAGAATTTTTATTATTAATGCCTAAAATTTCTATTCTAAACAAGTCTCTTTAATACTGATACTCTCATTTGGTATCAAAGGATATTTAAACTGCTCAATTTCTTTCTAATTCTTTTATCTTCATTACATTGGCAAGTTATCCATAATTTTGTTGTAATTTTTTTTATAAAACTATTATATTATAACATTTATTTCCCAAAAATTTTATTGTTTTAAATATATAGGGATTTAATTTTCGGTTTATAAAAAATATCAATCCTACTAAACCACAAATTCTTTATGGTAATGATTATGATTATTGGAGGTATATAATGAATAATTTTCTAATCAATATTAGAGTTTAATATTTTGTTTTTCTGACTGGATATTATAAAATTCATGATAAGGAAGTAAAAAAACCTTACAAATCATGAAAAACATCTATATAAATTGAATTACAATGTATGGAATACCTTATTATGTTCTATGATAAGAAAAATATATATTAATATTTCATGTTGTGATGTTACAACTAGTATTTGTTTGAAGTTATAGATTACTCATTTTAGAACATCCAAATTAGTTGAGACTAGATGATCTATGCTTAGAGCTTATTATAATGAGTTTTAATTTTCTTATGGGGAACCATTTTTAATGGTATAACAAAGGTTTATGACAATTTTTAATATTTTACATGCTATGGGTGAAAAATGTTTGAGGAGGAGATTCTTGTTTAAAATATTTTTTATATTATCTCAAATGAGTGTCATTCAAAGAGAACTGATGATGATGAATATAGAAATATTACAAAAGCTACTCATTCTGATTTCTTCAGAACTATTTTATAATACTATAATGGATTAAAAATTGAGGTTGAGAACGAAAAAAATATGAATAGTGGTGTTTCTTTTACATTTACATAAAATATAATAAAAGCTTAGAATCTTGAGAAGGTTGTTAAATCAACACAGAAAAGGTTGTTACTCAATCATATTCAAGTAAATTTGAGAATTCTGTGAATTATTTGGAAATTATTTCTTGGATAATGAACAATATTATAGGAAAAAATGATTTTTAGTATTTTTATAATAAAATTTATAATTATAAGAAGGATAAGAATGTCTTCGAGGTTACTAGTTATGAATGTAAGATATTTGGACATATAAGACATGATTTTCCCAATATCAAAAGGAATGATAGAAAATAAATACATTCTGAAAGAAATCAAAAAAGTATTACATGAAGAATTGTAAAATGGTAATGAAATCTAATAAATTTTAGAGTACAATTGGTGGATACACTTATGATTATTCTTCAGAAAATGAAAATTTCGAATAGATGAATATTATTTTCTTTACTATATTTCCTTTTGAAAACAAATGGCATATGGCTAGTGTACACACATCTAATTATTTAATAAATATATCTTTTAAAGAAAAATATCATGGTGGGAAAAATTATATTTCTTCAAATGACGAACCTTCCTCAATAGAAGATAATAATTTACCATATAATGAAGTATCGAGATTTTTTAAATTACATGAAAATAACTAATTGAAAGATAATGAGAAACTAGAGAAATTAAATACTATAATAATGGTTTTTAAAAAATAAATATCAGATAATTCAAAATATCTTAAGAAGAAATATTTTAAAATTGATTATATTTTCAATAACCTTGAAAAAAGATAATTTAGAGATGGATATGCCTTCTAAGTATTTTAAAAAATTAATTTTGGAGAAATGATTTATGAAACTAAACTCAATTACAATACTATTATTATTGAGGATAAATATTTAGTTATAAAACTAAATTATGAATTTTTTTTTGGATGAAATTTGAATCAAACATTACCTATAGTAATTATTATTTTAATAAAATGTAATACAAAATTTTGTGTCATGGATATAGTACTAGAATTGGATATAACCATGGAAAATATATTTTTAATGACAAAATATTTATTCCTAAAAATTCCCCCTTTTATACAAATAGTTAAAATAGAAATAACTTGAATAAAAAAATGCTTTAAATAAAATTAAGAAAATTTATTTCAAAAAGAACATTTTTCAAAACAAATGAGGACTCGTAAAATATTATTTACTATCATTTTTAGACAGAGGATAGTTTGGGTTCCAAATGTCTTATTGTTTTGTTTTTAAGAAAACAAGGAAGTACAAAAAAAATTACATGGTACATGGATACTAGTTTATTCCATCATTTCGTTGGTAACAAATACTTCTATGAAATGAATATTGAAATGAAATTTCAAAAAGTTACATTCTGAGATAATGCTCAAGGAAATATTGTTGGTACATGTAACATTTTTCTTATTGTAAAAGAATTAATTTCAAATTTATTATTTGTTAATGGTATTAATAACATCTTTATAATCATAATTCGAATTTGTGATTATGGTTACCTTGTAAATTTTAGGAATGATAAATGTGTAGTGCAAAATTCTACAGATGAATTCATTATTTCTATCCATGATCATGAGAATATTTATACAATTGACCTAGAAGACCTTAGGAGTAATGACTTACCTTATCTCAATGTAATGGAAGAAAAATAATGGTTATGGAATATATATTTAAGACACTATAACATTAATAACTTATGGTAATTGACTAATAAAAGGAAAGTTAAGGATCTACCAAATCATTTATTTTATCATTCAAAGTTATATGACCCTTGTCAATATAGAAAGAAACATAAGTCATGATTCAAACCTATTAATGAAGTCTCAACTCTTGATGCTTTACATTTAATGCACATTTATTTATTCGGTACAACAAAAAATGGGAGTTCTGGTTGAAAGTAATATATATTTGTTTTAGTTTATGATTACACTAGATACACATTGGTATATATTATAACAAATAAAAATGAAGAATATTGTAATTTAAAAATCATTTGTAACCAAACTAAAATATCAGAAAAACCTTCCCATGTTAACTTTTCACATAGATCACGGTGGAGAATTTTTTAATTTGGATTTGGAAACTTTTTGTATTTAGAAAGGAATTAAACATAAATTTGTAGCATCTAGAACTCCTCATGAAAATGTTGTTCTTGAAATAAGAAATTGTATTATTCAAATAATAACAAGAACCATGTTGAGTGAAAATCAATTACTATAAATTTTCGGGATGAAGGTGTTAGTACTTTTTTTTAAAATAAATCGAGTTTTAATTTTACCTTTTATTAATAAAACTCTTTATGAGTTGTAGGTAGGCCAAAAACCAAAAGTGTCTTACTTCAGATTATTTGGATGCAAAGTATTCATCTTGAATAAAAAAACTAACATTCATATATTCAAATCCAAATCAAATGAAGGTAAATTCATTGTTTAGTCCATTACTTTTTATACATATAGATTATTTAATAAAAAATAATGTACTTTTAAATAAATATAACATGTTAAATTAGATGAAACTAATCCTTTTGTTTTTAAATAAACCTAAATCAATATCCTTCGGTGTGTTCTCTAAAACTAAATATCATCCTTTCATAGAAAAATATTCTCATGTTTAAAATACTCATGAAATGTTTTATGAAGTATTTACCCAATAATAGTTCCAACCATAATTTGTTATACTGGTTGTACGATACCCATGTTAGTTGTTTATTAGGAATAATCATCATGATGGTATCATTGGTGATGTCAATTAACCAATAAAGACTAAGAACTCCTTATGAAATGATGTATAACATATAGAATTTATTTCCCAATTTGAACATAAAAATCCGGAATAATATTTTGGTGATGAGGATTGGATTAAAGAAATGAATGAAAAACTAAATTAATTCAAAAGGAACAATGTTTGGACATTAGTTGAAAGACCTAAAGAAACCTCTGTAATTGCTCTAAAATGGGTTTTTGAAACCAAATTTGATGAAAATAGAATAATCATTAGAAATTAATAATGACTTATTGATAAAGATTGTAATCAATTAGAAGGAATAAATAATGATGAAACATATTCTCCAGTAGCTATACTTGAAGCTATTTTTATTCTATTAGCCTTTGCAGCATTCTATAATTTCAATTTTTTTCAAATGGATGTATTTTGTGCTTTCATTAATAGTTATGTTCAAGATGATGCTTTTTTGGAAAACCTCCTACTATGGAAGATAAAAAACACACTGAATACATTTATAAACTTACCAATGCATTTTATGGATTTAAACATGCCCCTAGATATTGTTATTATAGATTGACATGAATTTTTTTCAAAACAAATATGTAATGGGGACCAATGATCCAACCCTTTTTATAAAAAGCATAAATAAATATATTATGATTCCTAAATTTTTTGTAGATTAAATAATTTTTGGATCCACTAAATAATCATTAATAGATTTCTTTTATAATCTTATGGACTCTAATTTTGAGTTGAGTCTGATGGGTGAGTTAACATTTTTTCTTGGTTTTGAAATTTCTCAAAATCCAAAATGTAGTTATATATCTCAGCATATGTATACAAAATATACTCTAAAAAACTATGGATACTATAATAATAAATGTATTAGTACTCCAATTGTTACCTCCAATACACGTGATCTTGCTGAAACTGAGACACCAACTGATTAAACAAAATTAAAGGTATGATATAATGTCTATTATACATAACTATTATTCAACAAAATGTTTTATTTTAAATATTCTAATGTTAAAGATATAAAGAAACTAAAATTTAATCTCATTTAAAAGTGTTAAAACTAATCTTTAATTATCAATGGTGAACCATGGATTTAGGAAATTTTTATTATTATGGAAATGATTTTGAATTAAATTTTTTCAGATGTTGTCTTTGGTGGATGTAGAATGGATAGAAAAAGTTCATTGGGAAGATATAATTTCATATAAGAATCCATATAATCTTGGTCTTCTAAAAAATAAAACTCAGTTTGATGTTCCCCTGTGAAAGACAAATATGTTGTAGCTGGATGTTGCTATTCTCATGTGTTTGGGATGAAACACACACTCACCAATTATGGCATGAGTTTTACTAAAAATTAAATATGATTTTATAAAACTAGTTTCATTGTTTACGTAAAAACCATTCACATAACTCTCCTGAAATAAACATAAATTTTAGGCATCACTATTTTAGGGATCACACACCAAAAATAGATATCATTTTTAAATATATTAGAACACAAGAAAACATTTCTGATATATATTAAAAAACCATTAAAATATGCTAGATTTAAATACATTAAACAATATCTAGTAATGATCATTGTAATGTATTAATTCATATCTAATTATTTTTTAAACCATCTCTTTATATTAAGTTACTCATCTTAATAGGGGTGTCCATTTGATGTCATTTCAAGACAATTTATCTTTGGAAATTTAATTAACTTCCAAAAATAATCATAAAGAGTATTATAGACATGAGTTTGTTATAAATGCAGCCATTAAATTTTTTCAAAATTCTAATTTTTACAAATTTTAATTTCTAATCGGATTTAGAAAAATTATCAAATTTGAATTTCTAATTGAATTTAGAAAAAAATTCAGATTTATATTTTTAATCGGATTTGGAAAATATATCATATTAGATTTAGAAATTTAAAATTTTCTGGTTTCCTATTCAATATTTTCATAATCATAAAATTATTGTATTCAATTTTTTTAATTATCATAATCTATTTTGTTAAAAAGAAAATAAGAAAAAAGTATCGTTTCAATATATACACTCTATAATTTATTTTTCATTCTTGTATACATTACACACTATTCCATTATAATTTAGTTTTTTTCTTGTTTATTATTATTGTTATTATTATTTTTTCCAAAATTTATTTACATTCCAAGTCATATTCACCAAATATGATAAAATTTTTATAAAATATCAAGTGTTTTATTTCTTTTAACAAAATATTTCTTTAGATATAATCACAAGATTCAGATCATAGAGTTTTAATGCCACATGTCAGATCAATTTTGAAAGTGAATTGTCACAAAAAATATAATATAAAAATGGATCCCCCTATATACATTATTTAATTTCTCCATTTTCAAGATGTGATGCACTATAGTATTTAAGCTTCCATGTCTAATTCTCCACATGTTTGACTCTTCCATATCTTTCCCAAACACGATGGAACCAACGAAGGATTTAAAAAAATGGTCTAGAATTCATGAAAGTTTAGTGACAACAACTTATTTTAAAAATTGTGAATCATGATTGAGAAGAATGATACAGTTTAATGGTTGGGAATCATTTTGTGTAGAATAGCCATATCCTAACTTTCATTTATTTTTTTTTATTTAGATCATGATTTTTATGATTCTATTAACTTTTAAAAGGAGGATATAAAAGATCTGTTTTCTTTTCATATTTATGTTATAACATATCAGATGTATCCTAAAGATGACTCCAGTTTTATTTGTATCACAGATGAAGGGGATGTGTTTTTCCCATCTCACATGTTACCAGATTCAATGGGCACCTTTGTAAAAGATATAGATAAATGTATTTATTCAAAATATATTATGAACTAATAAAATTCACTCATTTAATCCCTTATCATATTGATTTATCAACTGGATGCAAGGCTTTCTGATTATAAAATAGTTTGATAGTGATACCCTCAATGTATATGATGTTTTCATTTTGGATTACCTTTTCAACATGGGAATGATCAATCTTGCAAGATTGTTTCTTTTGACTATTAAAAATATAAATTTGAATTCAATCAAGTATCAAATTATATTGGGTCCTAGATAGATTAATGATATGATTAAAAAGAACATGATACATCTCAATATTGTAATCAAATACTTACATGTTGGGGTAAAGATAATGTAAATCAGTGAAGATAAAATTAGAAGAATGATGTTTGTTTTTGATTCATAAACACTGTTATTTTTGAAGAATACTCAAGTGTCTGCATCGGAGGCAGTACAATCTTTTATTAAAAATATAGTGGAGGTAGATAATAAAATAAAAGTTCACTCCCTTCCCAAATAAAACATAAGAAATACTCAAATTACGTTTTTCGATGAGTAGAGAAAAATAAATAATGAAAGAAAAGAAGGAGAACCTCAATTCAATCTCATGCCAGCCAAATCATTTATATTAAGGCTTCGTGGTAATGGGTTTTAAGAGAAATAAATTCAATGAAAATAAGTAAATGAAAAATTTATCAAATGAACAATTATGTGACTGATTGATAAAAGTTTTAGAAATGACTTATGTAAACATTGTTTTACTAATTATGATGTTTTCATAGTTTTAAAAGAAATAGTTTTTTATCTTGATTCTTTATCTATATTAAAATGGAAAACAATTGTTTTTTTTCAAAGTAAATGTTCCTCTTTGGAAATCTGATTTCATATCAGTGTCTCAACTCGGAGAAGAGTTTTTTAACGATATGGAGAGACATAGTGAAGGTATTGAAGAAGAAAGTATCTTTAAACAAATACAAGAGTATGAAAGACAACAAGGTGAAAAAAGATAAAAATAAAAATAAGAATAATGTGATGAAATCTAAGATAAAACAAATTTAAAACATAATTAAGCGGAATATCAAACAAATAAAATATCATCGAGGACTCCTTAGGACTCATCAAAGAAATTATATTACATCATATATTTTACTAAGAAGTCAGTCAAACAAGAGAAACAAAAGTCTCCATTTATTTAAGAAATAATATATTCATCTAAAAGTGACAATCAAGGTAAAAAAAGTGGAAGAATGTAAAATAGGCTATTGTAGAAGCAATTGAAATTTTATATGGGAAATAGAAATCGTATCCAAAGAAATAAAAAAATTAAGCGGCTAGAGAATAGATTGGATCCCAAAAATAAAATTATTCTGAATTAGAATATTTTAATATGATCGCTTTTCAATGTATTGGTTTAAGTTATAATATGTTACTAATATTAGATAAGACTATTCCACAAATTCTGAGATTAGAAAAAAAAGATTATTTGTATGTGGAAAACCAATTCAAAAATTGGGATTTAGAAAAATATTTGATGGATGGGATAATATGTTAGGAAGTATATTTCAATTTGTACAATGAAAATGAAGAATCCCACATGAATAGTTGAAATAAAATTCTAAAATGGTCACAAAGTGTTAATGAGGATAACAAGATTTATGATGAAAATCATGTAATATTCATGAAATATTTGGATGAAAATGATATTGATTTCAATAGTCTTATAATTGATATAGCCAATAGTGTAGAGTATCTTGAAAATTTCAGAAGTTATTCCAAGAAGCCGACTAAATATTTTTATGTATTACATGAAAAATTAAAATAAATTGAAGAGATTTCTAGATTCAAAGTCTACATATATGAAATTATTTCTCTAAAAAAATCATAATTATGTTTTTTCAAAAAGAATCAAAGCCCATGAAGATCATAACAAACATTTGAACGAAAATTTCTGGGATCAAGATGAAAAGGAGAAATAAAATTATTAATGAATTTGAATATAAGAGGAAATGATACTGGAGATATAAAATTAAAACAAGTCTCATGAGGATCTCATGGAAGCGGTTGAAGAAGACAGAAATGAATTTAAAAAGATAAATAAATTGTTATATATTTTATTGCACTGAAGAAAGATTTAATTTATTAAAAACCCTTATTGCATTATTATTTTTTTTGAAATTCCAATGAAAATCTTCTTTATCAATATTCAATTTGACTTAATGTCTTCCAATCCATATTTTGTTGAATGTTATTTTATTTATTTTTATACGATCTAGTTTTTTATTATTATTTTTTTATTATATTTCTTACTAACCCGTTTCCGGTATTCAAAATAAATTTCTATATTTATTTTTTAAAATAGAAAAGGGTGAGAAATTGATAAAAGAAGGGGAATTCCATAGTAAGGGGGATATACATTAATAAAGGGGTATAATTACATATTAAATAAGAGAATCTGATTCATAGGGGGATTTCTATCCTAAGGGGGAGTTAGTCTTTTCACTATCATATTTAGAAGATTTAACAGACTTAGGGGGAGATAAGTATAAATGTTTATTTTGGAACACTAAAGTTCTTAAATCGAATATTGAACTTCTCTTTTTGTTTCATTCAATTTTACCATTGTATTTTATGCTTTCCAAAAAGGGGGAGATTTTTTAGTGTAAATTATCTTTTTTATTTTTCATTCCTTTTTTTGGAAATCAAAAACTCATTCTTAAATGCAAAAATATATAATACTTATATATATAAATTATTTTTACAATATATTTAAATAAAACTTATAATTGTAACATACATGGAAATAGTTTTAATGTTTAAGAAAACAAAATAATATTTTCTATAAATATTATCTTAATCAGCCTAGCAATGAAAATAATCATACTGAATGAATCTAATATTAATCAGATTCAAATATAGACAGTTCATCGTAATGACTTGTATAAGTAAATCCATCATATTAAATATTTTTTTAAACCAAAAAACGAATCCAATTTTATTATATTGAAATATTTTAATCTTACCACTATAATGGTATGTTGATAAAATAATGTTAGTTATTATTTTATATTTTGACTGTTTTAGTGATAGTTGTAAATGTATTTGTAAAAAATTCTACTGTTGGGGATCTGGATGATTGTTGGAAGGATTTCGTAAAAACACCTGGTCATTTGAAGAGATCAAGACTGTGGTTCATTTCATTTTTCATGTGTGTATATGTTGTGATTTTTCTATTATTTTTATGATGTGTAAAATAATTAACAGATTGATCCTAGTGTTTTGTATTGCTTTATAGAGAGTCACTTTCTTTCAGAAGCCTTTTCAGGTTGTCTCTTTACGAATGTATTTTATTGCTTTGTTTTATTCTGATTATTGCGATTAAAATCGTGGTATTGTGAGGATAAGAAGACAATGGATATAATCACCATCTTGATCGAGGACATACATGGATAGAAATATAGATTCGATCATTGTATAGAGGGTTGTTGAGGATATGATGATAGTAAATCTGGTCACCATATCATGGTCTATTGGGGATAGGTAGATAGAATTCGATCATTATATCGAGGTATTTCTCAAGTAACAAAAAGATATAATTTTTTATTATTATAAAATCGTGGACCTTTATCCAAGGATATTGTATACCCTTCTATTTAGGTTAAAATATTTCAATTCGATTGTATTACTTATTTCATTATAGATTATTTTATATTCTAATATAATATGTCAGAATGTAATATTTTTTATTCATATTTCTATTTGAATTTAATTTATCTTAATATATTTAATTATTATTCATTTACTTTGAATAATATTCTATATACATAATGATAGAATCAACATTTATTGTATTACTCTGATAAATCCTAACCATTGTGATTACGATTCTTTTTATAATCATTTCAATTTTGAATATTATTAAACAAATTACTGAAAATGATTTTATTAATTATAATCAAACCTGTGGAGTTCATATTTAAATCTACTTGATTACGATATTCCTGTCATCCTAACATAGGGCCTAGTCTGATTATAATTTCAATATATAATTGGTTTTTTTAATACAATTTGTTTAATTGTGTTAAATTATGTTTCTATTAAGATGAAAAAACCCATTTTTAAATTGAAAATTCACCCCTCTTGTATTTGGATGTCTACATATACATTTTGAGCCTACATTATCTAGGTGGTTAAACCTAGGAACACTTTTTCCATGACATCATCCATCTTTCCAGTATCATCAAGAGGTGGGGTTGTTTGTGAATAGAAAGTTACAATGGTTTTTGTTTATTCGCGGAACATTGTTCAGGGATCCTCTATCATTACGGAAGAAAAATATCTTCTTAATGGTCCCCTTTAATGAGAGAATGTAGGTATTCACCATGAATGTGTTGAACTATATTCTTCTATTGTGGTCAATTTTTTGAGGAATCAAGAGGTTCCCACTAGTCAATACTGTATATGATGCGTTTATATTCCATAAAACTTAATAATAAACCATTTTTACCCACACTTGGAGTGAAATAAATATATTGGAATACTATCATAATGTGTATGGGTGATTAACTTCAGATATGAGTATTTTTTTCATCTCTTGGAAGCATTTTTTGTCCTTAAAACTATTTATGATTGAGGATTCTTTGGGTCATCATTTTTTAGACACATTGATTGCTATATTTTTCTTTAATCTTGTAAGTTTGATGTTTTTCACTCATTAATAAATTGATATAACCGTTAAAAAAATAGTAAACCACAAAATATATACTTTACCAAAACATATGGACTTTATCATATACATAGAATTGTCCCTTAGACTTCTCTATAAGGTTTTCAATAAATTTCACTCATCCTAATCCCAAAAATAACTAAAATAATATTCATAAATAAATAAACCTTACTCTGATTCAAGCTATAACAACTCAAGATAAACATATATTTATTTAGTATCATTTTTATAAGATATATAAAAAACCCCATCTCGCATTTCTATGAATATAATTTTTATTGTCTTTGAGGACTAGATACATAATAATATTATTCTATAACACTTGTGAACATTCTTTCATAGTTGATCCTCACTATACTCCCTAATATACTTCTTAGATGTTTTAATCATCTTCATAACCTAGGGGATGAAAAAATAAGAAATATTGTGAGATCAAATTTACAACAAGATAAGAACATATAAATATTTCATCAAGGGTTATATCATAAGCATAAGATAAAACATGATAAGGGGGAAAATAAATTATTTAAAATAACATAGAACAATAATAGTTATCTATAAATCATTATATAAGGACATGAAATATTATATGAAAAAACATATACCCCGGAAACAAAGTGTGAAATCATCAGATAACAAACCTGATCCATAGATAATAATCAAATTCATATGGAATTTAAATTTAACATTCCCTCGAGACATAACATAAAAAACAATGAACTTATGTAAAGACATAAAAACATGGTATCTTCATATTTTGAGCATGTCCAAGAAGGAATACACTTTATGTTGTGAGAGTACTCCAAGAAGGCTCTCACATTAATTTGTTAAAATATTCAATAAGGATCATACAACATTATCTCAGGAGATATAAATCCGCAAGTAATGGATTATTGGGTGATATAGTACACCACCTATCATCATCAATATATATGCATGCTGTAGTGTATTAATCAATTAACATATCATGATGACATATGGGAAGAAAATGGATTTTATATTATTTCTAATTGGTATTGGATAACATGATATATAAAATTGATTGATTGATAAACAACATTTCAATTATCCAAAAGTATTTTTTCAGCAATCAATTTAAAAGATGACTTATAAAACATATATCTATAGTATTTAGTTCACTAATTAGGTGAATGGATGAAAAACCAAAAAATGATCTTTTTGGAAAACACATCATAACATTGATGAAAAAATAATACATTACAAATCACTTTCAAATTATCTTTAAAGATGGTAAAATTAATAAATATTTTAAAAAAACATTAAATGAAAAAAATAATGGATCTTTGAAAATACTTAATGATTTCTCATAGGAAATGTGTGGTAGAAGATATAAATTTTATGTTTAATGGGAAATCCTTTTAAATGATCAAAAATACTTATATTGAAATCCATATCATAATGATACTGAAAAATCATTAATTTGAAAAGATATAAATATAACATTGAATATAAATAGAAATAAACTATATTTTTATTTCAAAACAAGAATATAATAACATTTGTGGGAAAATGAAATATTGATACGAAAGAAAGGGAGATCCTTTGGAAAAAATGGGAATTATTCCTAACATCATCCGATTTTATAAATAAACAATTTAATCAATGTAATTACTAAAAAATAAAGAAGAAATGAATTATAATGTAATAATATAATTTAATAATACCATATTTTAAAAACCATATTCAAACAGGGATCATTATTTCTTTAGAAAATAAGTTGAGCCATGAAAAATCACATACCTTAAATCCTTCTTAACTAAACACACCATAACCTCATGTATATCAAAGATAACTATCATAAGAACTAATTTATGAACATTATTCATACATATAACCTTATATAAACATCATTTATTGTAAATTATTACAAATAAATTAGTTTGTTTAATTTTATTTCCATTATCAGATATTATTATATGTAGTTTTTTGTTTTTTTACTATTTATGTAATGGTAGTGTTGATTATTATTTATATATTCAAAATTATTCCTTAATAAATAATTATAGGTATTGTAATATATGTTTTCTAATTATTTATAAAAATATAATTTCATTTCATAGGTATCCTGGTTAGGAATTGTGATAAAAAATTATGTTACATGCTTGTTTGGATAATTATAATGAACAAAAAACATAGTATAATAATAACAATTATTATAATTGAATAACATTAATACAAACATAAAACAAACACTATTATCTTATTAATTTCTAATTACACAATTATTTATGTTTCCATAGTCATCAATGAAATAAATTTATAGCCTTGTTCAAGTAGGTGGTTAAACCGACCCAAACAAACGGGCTATAATCTATAGATGCGTATAGTTATAGAAGTCATTATTTTAGAATAATATCCTTATTAAAAAAATAATTTTTTTATTTATAAATTATTAACGTTTTGTGTTAGGATTTAAGATTATTTGAGAAATAATAAAAGACTAAGTGAAAAGGAAAATATGTCTCTTTTATAGAGGTGGTAGTCTGTGCATATGCACAGGTGATGCGTTTTTTAAACATAAAGGATGTAGGATTTGGTCTATATTTATAGAATATTAATAAATTTTTATGTATGATTTTTATTCCTTAAATACCCCTTTTGATCCATCCTTGTACTGTGGTTATGAAAAATGAATCATGTTGCTTATAGAGGCAATAGTCATCACCTAACATAAAAGATATATTTGTTTTTCAGATGGTTTAGATTTGTGTAAAAATGGATATTTTATTTATATAATAACATTTCATAATTGTATTAATATTTATGTTATGATACATTATTTTATATAATATTTTTTAAATGTTAAAAGAGGATATAAATTCGAGTGCTCAGTAGAAAATTTGACCTCCTCCTTTGGATGTTCTCTCTTAAGTAATAATGTAAGGCCCATTAGCATGGAATTTTGGCAAGACGAAGGATTCAAGGAAGTGGGTAAATAGTTTAGGGGATACTGTGGTAGAGTTTTGGTATAGGTAATTCTTTGTAATGGGTGGATAAATGTGGTGGAAGTTATCCCCTTTATATGTTAAGAAAACAAAATTTTTTAAAATACCGATTACTTTTTCATTGATGGCATGACAATAATCAAGAAAAAATCGGTAAAATCTAGGAAATAATAAATTATTTGGAGATATGAGGCTGATAAAGGGTCTATTTTTCATTTTTACACATATTTAATACTTGTTCCATGTTTTTTACAACAATATTTTTGACATTTTACTCTTTTTTCCTTAGTAACTAGTATTTACCCATTGAAATTTGTATATATTTAAATAGATAAGGTAAAACAACATACAAAACATTGATTTTTCGAACAACAATTTTACCTCTATATAATATAATTCAATTACTAAATAATATGTAATTAACATTTAAATAAAAACAGTTAAATTTATAGAAATACAATTTATAGAAAAATGATGTTTTAACTATTAAGTGTTTTTAATATTATTCAGTATTGATTACCTATTAAATGGGATTATTATATATATATATATAATCATACAATTATATTAGTTTCATTTTTAATAATATTTTTCTTTCATTAATTCGATCAAAATTAAACAATGTTAATAAAAAAACAACACAGAAATAATAGTTTTACCAATATCGTGGTAATAAACTATAATCCCTATAAACTTATTTTTCTAACTAAAAATGAAATGGTTATTATTATATAATTTTGACCTATTGATTTCAAATATAAAATCTATTTTACAATATAATATTTCTAATGGTGAAAAAATTTATTTTCATATTAGTGCACTTAATGCGCAAAAACATTTTTTAGGAAATGTATATTTTCATGAATAAAATGTCATTTGTATTATTATACCTTTTTCATATTTTTCATTTGGTGGATAAATCTAATTATTACCCTACAATTTAATGACTGTAAATATTTAATTAATATTTAATAAATTTATTTTATTATAATAATATCGCTTTCGTTATAGTTTAGTGTTTCATATAAAAAAGGTAATAAACATGATTTAAGGACAAGTATTTTCTAAAATCATGGTTCATTCGAATTCATCTCTCTAATTTATTGAACAGAAATAAATTTACTTCAAAAATTATAGACAAATTTTAATCAAAATCATAACCAAGGAAATATATTCAAATCATTAATTCTTTTAAATCATGTAATTGGCATTGAAAAACCCATTTCAGGTAAAAACATCATGGTTACTGAAAGCCCTAATTTCCGAAAAACGACCAAAAAATCCATTTTTTAAAAAATTCATGATTTCACCCAAATAAAGAAATTAATTTTAACAATTCATCACAGTGGATATATAATACCTATGGAATTAAATAGTCTCGTAAAAGGGATCTATGCCACCAATAATAATGAATTTTTTTAGAAAAATCCCCATTTCACGATCAAAAATCACACGACTCAATTAAATACTTCAAATCAATAACAAGATGAAAATATTTACTCACTTTATCGTAATAGTTTCATTAATACAAAATTACCAAGTTCAAATACTAGAGATATCAAGAGATATTGAGAGATATTCAAGAAGATATCCAAGGATCGAAGAAATCAACAAAATCACAACTTTGATTCAATGTCAATATGATTCATCCTAATAAAAAATAAAATTTTCATTTATGGAGAAGCCTCTATTATAGTCCCATGATGTTCTAAAACCACTCAATCCCAAATAATAATTAAAAGGGGGTATGAGATCCAAATCGGGATTTAAAATGTAGGTATATATTTCAGTTCACATCATGTTCCATTTGGCAATGTGTGCATTTAACCATATTGAAAATACTTGGCCGATTATTAGGGTCACATGTGAATCCTAATCATGAACCTACCCATACGGGTGATACTAGATATTGTTTTTTCACTTATGGTTAGCCTGAATAGTTTGGAAAACTGTGCTTCTAACCTTGCATCACTCCCATAACTAATAACTCAATTTTTCAACCCAAGAGCTTCATAAATTCATATGGGAACATACCTAGGAGTTTTAGAGAGAAACGAAAGATATGATTCTCATGAAACATTAAGATAATTACTACTATGTCATTTTATATATAAAATAATGAACCATATGTGATGTTGATACTTAAGACCATATAAATTATCAAAAGTACTTTATTATAAATAACTATTAATTATTAATGTTTTATTGATCCTAAAAAGAAAATAATGAACAAAAATTGATGATATTAGTTCATTATCTATTTGATCCTTGAATAATTTATGTTGTTTAGGAGGAACCACAAATGAATCAAACACTTGAAATGTTAAAAATCGAATTTTACTTTATAGGTTGTCCTGATATTTTTTCATATTGAATTGCAAATATAATTATAGTTAATTATATTATATATCATTTGAACTAAATGGGAGGATATCAATTTTATTTTTATTATATTTTCTTTATGGATATGTGAAAATAAAATGTTATCAAAATATCGAATATACTATATATCCTAGAAATATATATATATATATATATATATATTTGAAAAAATGATTTGTACATTTAGTCATTAATAATTGTTGATGGTTTTCAAAAACATTAGATTCTAATTATTAACATTAATAAATAAAAATTCCTAAATTATTATTACTAGAAATCATTATATATAAAAATGTAAATAAAAAACTAATTTGTGTTCATTATTATATTATTAGGTATGATCTATAGAGAATCGTGACTACTTCTTTTATTATTTGGGACGCCTAAAACCATATTTCGAGTATTTGATCCCATGGTTTTTAATTAAAACACCAATTTATCATCACTCATTGACCATATCTTAATAAGTATCATTTATTGATTTGAGGAAAGGATCTAAAGTACAATGAAAATCACCCAACACAGAAATATAGAGAATTAATCGTCTAGACTCGAACTCAAAACCTCATTGAAAGTTACAAGACCACCTTCCACTTAGTTTTACCATATGACCTCAATATATATCAACATTATTGTTAAAATTATTCATAATCATATCATTTAAATAGCGGGATACCAACTGAGAAATAATGGAGTTGGTGTGTTGGCATGGCCCCACTCATGGTCTTTATTTATTATTCAAAAATTCAAAAATTCCAATGAGATTAAATGTTTATATATTTTAATGTCAAATTCACGTGAAATTCCCACATGCATGCACAAAAAAAACATGAAAATAATGCTAGTGGGTCAGTTATGCAAATCCAAACGTGAGTTGTTTGACCATGAATATAATTAAATGACGATAATGTAATTCTTTAAAAAAAGACTTCAGAAAGTTAGGGGTGAGAAATGAAATAGATTAGCTGGGGAAAGAATTAAGTATTTATAAACCATTGAAAAAATAAATTCCATTAATTACATACTAATAAATATAGATGATTTGAAATATGATATATTGAACAATTTTTTAAACTAAAAAACACTATTTTAAATAACAACATTATAGGAAACACTTTAAAAAAGTATTTAAAATAATATTTTTATTAAATATGAATTAAAAATGAATTATTTTGTAATATTTAATCTCCTAATACATTTTTACTAAAATTTATTTTTTACAATGTCTTCTAATAGTACATTTTTCTCAGAATACTCTAAAACCAACTATATAATTTACTGAATCTTAAATTTTGTCCATAATTTTTAATGTGAAAATCACATAACTATTTTTAAATTCGAAAATTATTGTCGAATTTTTTTTAATTTTCAAAATTGTAACAATTTTATAATTATATATATATATATATATTATTTAGGTACAAATTCCAACAACAATTCACACACACTACAAGAAAACCATGGGTAAATCTGTTTTTCTGGGGAATTGAAAATAATAATTACATTTAATATTAGTATAAAAATATTAGTTATATTTAATATTTTGAGTTTTTTCCCTTAAAAACTCATACCCCACATTTTAGAATTGGGGGTTTAAATGGGTAAAATATCTAGGATTAAATTCAAGACATAGTTTCCGTTATTTATACTTTGAGTGGTGACTTGTGTGTCTACGACATACGATGTAAAATTGATGAAGTTACTTTATGCACATACTTGATCAACATGATCTATAAACCATACTGATTTTGAGTAGTAATCTATCATACTTTAGTGTTCAATGGATTAATCAAGTACTTCTAATTTAATATGAAATATATATTTTTCTTATATTATTATTAATTTAAAACATTTCGATGGTTGGGTATAATCCACTTGTTCTTATGCACATATAAAGTGAACACAATTTCCAACACTTAAAGCCTCATTGACCAAATCACATGTTATAACAACCTTAAGCCCACATTTTGATGTTCTAATGAAGATCCTTTGTTGATGTTGGTTATTTTTTGGTACATCATCTTTAAGATATCGTAGATTCCTCGCGATAGAGGTGATCTAGATCCACAATGTTGGACTATTCTCATGCAACGAATATTGATGCCTTTGAGGTAGGACATTCATTGCTTCTTCTATTTATTTGTGTAATAATTTAAATTAGGCATGATTTATCCCTTTTTTATGGAAATTAAATTATTGAACAATATTAATAAATATTTTCATAGTGATCGCATGATGATGTGCTTTATACAATGATAGATGTTTTCCCCTTGGTTTTCTAGATAGTGTGATATCTATGCATTGCTTTGTTATCATTTTTTTATGCTCAGAGTATCATGTTGAAATTGGTAAAAAACATAAATCCAAAATTTATTTATAATTAATTGTATTATGAATAATTAATGAATAGGGATGTTTGAATAAAGGGTTATTGTAATTTTATAATGATCAAATTGATGCCATGTGCATGTTTAATTAAAAATGACTTTCCATGTGATAATTGAATCGCTAAAGAATGTGAAGCAAGATAATTATTTTTGAGAATGTTGTTAATAAATAAAAGGGATGTTAAATTAGAATGGTACTTATCAGAACTTGATGAAACTAGTTTAATCCAATAGAGCATGCTTAATCATTTGAGAGCTTGTCAAAGCTCGATGTCATTGGTTTCATTTAGAATGAAGCTGTAATTATTGAATAGTTTAATTCAAGATAGAATAAGAATTGGTTTTTCTGATAAAGATAATTTCTATGGGATGAATTTTTCGTCTTCATGAGAAGGGTGATTCATTGAGTTTGGTGTCTTGAAATATAAATTATAAGAGTTCAGTTACATCATCCACTGAGTATTACAATGCAAGGAATAAAATTATAGTGAATCGTAGGCTCGAGGAATTTACCTCACCACCTAAACCTCATCCCTCCAAACCCCCACCACCCCACCACCAACGGTGGGGCATGAGTGATCGTCTATGTGTAAAGGATGAATGCATTATTTTAGGGACTATATTAACCCATTGTCTATGATTTTTTCACATGACTTTATTATGTCCTTCAGATGTGAGATTCCTTATATGATTTGAGGGAAGGGATTCCTATATGTAATATGAGATTGAGATGGCAGATGTGATGTGGGTAGGGATGCTCAGATGATGTTGGAGCAGTTGATGTATGTGATGGTGAGATGCATTGGTATATGTATTTGGGTGTCAACGATGGCACAAGAGATGATGAAATAGTTTGAAGCTAGGTTTACCTGGTGATGTGATAATGAGAGTTGGCATGCTTCATTATGAATTTGATTAATGGTTGATTGTCATGTTGGTTGTTTTATCTGCATTCCGTTCCCCACTAATTGATGTAGATGGGTGTTCATGGATTCACGTTTCCTCTTGATGGAAGTATAGAATTAATTTACAAGTGTAACTGGATTACTGAATGATGTTAATAATGAATAAAAAATATTTAACCCACGAGGTTGGTATGGAATAATGAAAATTCTAGAAGAGGTTACTCTTGATAAACTATGGATTTAGTTTGGACTATTCATAAAGATCATGGTCTTTACTCTGTTGATTAATATAACGCAATGTTGAATAATGTTATTTGATTATTAATGGATAATGAATTAATTAATGGACATAAATGATATAAATAAAAGAATGAATCTAATGTTTTTCTTTTAAATACTATTGTGCTTATTGGATATGTAGCCTTATCATTGACCACTGGGTGTTTGAGTGACATTTGAGGTAGTTGAGTCTAAGACTATGTTTCAGACTATAGTATGATTGTGACATATATTATATCATATACATTAAATGATTTCATACACTACCCCACCCATGTCAGTCTGGGCGACTGACACCAAATGGACTCTAAGAGGGTGTTGCCCCATCATCCTAGTGGGAGAATGGATTTATTATTAACCATCTATCCTGAATCTCTTCTTTTCGTAGTTACTTGTACTGGTTCCATGGTGGTTATTTTTCCCATATATGTTTGCAAAGGGATATGATGGATTATAGTTATTTCATACATATATTTTACCAGATATAGTATCTAAACGATTATTATATGCATGATGCGCATAGGTTATGATGAACTATGATACATTAATCAGTGTACGAGATGTGATGACTTTAGTATAATACCTAATGTGTGATACACATCAAACGGGTTGTGGTGGATGTTGAAAACTACTTGGTTACACAATATGGTGATACAATATATGATGATATGATGATGTGATGCATGAAGTTTATGTTATAATGTCTGGCTCAGGTGTCTTTAGGCTAACCTATTTTAGATGGAGATTTTTCTAGACTTGGAATATTGGGGAAAAACAACAAAAAATCTTGGAAGAAACATAGTGGGTTACCCTTATGGTTTCATTATTATATTATATTCTCTTTTATACGTGATACCTGGTGAGTGATAACAATGATGAGGATAGGAAATTTTATACCGGTTTGGGTGACACGTTAGTTTCACTTTTGTTCATAGTTCTTTAGAATGTTTTCTATATCATTTCCATGAGAGGATTCATAGAGTATCCTATTGACTATACTAATATTCTCACCCTATGTATATATATACTATTTTTCATGTTAGATGGTGCAGTTTCATGATCTGGTAGGATGTAACTTACTCATGGTTTGGTAGGAACTGTTTTAGCTTCATGGTCACTGTTGTCTTTACCTATTTGGTACTTGTAGTTTTCATTTTAGTTTTTTTAATACTGTATGGAATTTAATGTTTTCACAAGGGATTTATTTATATTTTTATATATCTATGAGTATGTTTTGATTGATTTAATATATCGTGTGTCCCTCTACCACGTATTCATTTAGAAAGTAACGCCTCCCAAATATATTCTTATTATACCCTCAGTGCTACTCTCCAACTCAGGGCCTACTGGAGGAGGTACTCTAGAAGTCACCATATCCCTTCCCTTATTTCAATCCCATGAGGGGTGAATTTTGGGTTGAGGGGTCATGACATAGTGGTATTAGAGGTTCACGTTTGAGAGATATGATGGAGTTTGAAGTTAGTCATAGGTGAGATTTCATGGGTCGGTAGGGAAATTATTTCCGCTAATTTTAGTTAGTGATATAAACATGGAAGACTAGGTGAGGAATTAGTATTTAGGGACCCATGTGATTTTATGCATGGACCATTAATTTTACTAAGCCTCCTAAATGATGTTATACTAGTTGAATATTAGATTCCTATGATTAGATCAGGCATCATTCAAATTTTTTCCTATCTCTGAAATGTGTAGACCTTAGGGTATGTTAAACCTTATTAATATAATAAAATAATTAATTAATGTGAAATTTACCATATTCTAGGATTATGATATCTAAATGGTTTTTTAATATACATGGCTCATGGTCATCATCCTCATAATGTTTGTGCTTATGATGTTCAACATGATGTCCTAGGAAATTGTTGTAGAGTGGAGGATAATGATGAAAACACAAGGAGGAGGACACTCCAATAGTTTCAGCGCCATAGTTTATAAAATTATATGGTCTCTATTTCAGACTCATTCATTGAATACTAGTTGGAGGATGTTGAGATAGATGTCAATTTGATCTGGTCTTGGAAGGAGCACTAGGTTTTGTTGGCTATGGTGATGTTGTGTGGAGGAGTGAGGTAGTGGTGGTTCTTGTTCCTAGGGCATTGTAATGATTCAACATTCTCTTGGGAAAGGTTCTGAGCACAGATCAAAGAATATATCCTTTATTTTACCATGAATTCATCTAGTAACCTGTATTTTTTTACCCTTTAGTCGGAGAGTTAAAGTGTTCAAGGGTTTAGGATCATTTTAGGACCCTTATTCAATATTCTTTATATTTTTTTTGATGAGGAGACCATGTAGAATAATTTTTAGGATATTTTAATCTATAGATCCAACAGTAGGTCACCCTATTTATGATGAAGACGTATATTTAGGGGATGGAGAAGGTAGTGGTTATTGAGAGGATTCTGGCCAAAACCAAATCATAACAATAGAGGAGTCATAAAGATGCCTAATGATGTATATCTGTTGTTCATGGTTCCTAGTTGTATGGATAAATGATTTTTTAGTCAACCAGGGGTTAAGTCTCATCCTCGATAATCTCATTTCTATAGGGGAGAGGTCTCTCAATCTTATTCGAAGGGATCAGACACATTTGTCATCTTATAGAGGTTGAGGTTATCATTGAAGATGGTTATTGAACTTTTTTTCTAGTTATTGTGGGCAGGTGTTCTTCTTTTGGTTATTCTAATAAGATAGTTTCATTCAAGTTATTATCAGATGGGTGCATTATTTTGGGATTAGTAGTGAGGATATGGGGCATGCATAGTATATCCTTGAGATTATCCTCGACATTAGATAGAAGAGCACGACTATGTAGGTGATTGTAAACTGGGTTAGAGAGGTTATGGGGCATGTCATGGTCCGCCTCATGCTTTAGTATTTCCAACATAAAGTGAGATATATAATGTTTTAGGTACCCTTTTTTTTCTACATGCCTGTATGATTAGTTTGATTCTGGAGAAATCAACTTCTTTATATCACCTACCCTCATCTATTCTTTGGGACATGACGTTGAATGGATTTTAGTTCCCTTAGTTTTTACTATTCCAGTTAGAGGTCGATCTGACTTGTTTGAAGTATGTAGAGACTGCGATCTAGTGTTGGGGAATCACCACTATTTGGGGGACTTTCTCTATTTATGATTTGAACTTTATGACACCATCCACATCAAGGATTAGTTGTATTTGGTATAGGATACTGTGGATTTCTTCACGAGAAAGGTTGTGTTTTCTATAATGATGGATATTTGGTGGTGTTTTCTAGAGAGAAAGACCCTCATATGGGTTAAAGGCTTGTTCTATCCTTGTCATTTTTGATGGATGAGATGATGTTGAGATCTTCATAGGTTCATCAGTCGGTGCTTCCCAGGGCTGTAGAGGAGTGCCTTGAAGTCTTTCTAGATGAGTTTGTAGCGTTACTCTATCAATATAAAATCTAGATCTGGATCAATATTTATCTAGGTCTGTGTCCTATATCAATGTGTATGTATATGATGAATCCTTTTGTGTTTCGAGAGTTATGAGTGATACTCAATTGATCTATTGAAATGAGGTTTTTTTCTACTGAGTGTGTCACATTGGGATGGATCAGTCATGTTCTTGAAAAAGGTCGATGGATGTTTGTGGATTTTTATTGATTGTTTTCACATAAACCAATTGAAAATTAAGAACCATTATCCCATTCAATGGAATGATGAATTATTTTCTCAACTAAAGGATGAAATTTTCTTCTTAATGGTCGATTAATATTGAGGATATCATCAGATGTGGGTGTCAGATGAGGATATTCAGAAGACTGCTTTCCATTGTTGTCATGTGAATTATGAGTTTATTGTGATGGCTTTTGGTGTGAAGAATGATATAGATGCATTCATGGGATTAATTAATAATAGTGTTTAGACATTGTGTGGTTATGTTTTTGGTGGTTTTAATTGACAATATCCTTGTTTACTACATATATGTGGAGGAGCATACAAAGAATCTAAATTAAATTTTAAGAGGTATTCATCATTATAATCTATTCAAGAATTTGTGAAAGTGTTAGTTTTGGGCCCATGAAGTCTGTTTAATGGGGACTTTTGTGTCCAAGCTAAGAGTATTTTTGGACCCTTCAATGATAGAGGTTTTTGTGTCTTAGGAATCCCCAAAAAAAGTGGTAGAGGTGAAGAGTTTCATTGTATTGCAGGCTATTATAGGAGGTTTGTAGCCGATTTATCTTGGGTTGTGACTCGTCACACAATCTTTACATGAAGATATCAGGTGGTCGTGTGGATTGGTGAGTGTAAGGTAGATTTTTATTAACTAATCTAGAAGTTTATATGTACCCTAGTCCTTTTTTTACTAGTAGAGGGAGTTCAGTTTGCAGTTTTCTATGACACTTCATGTCATGGACTGTGTTGTTTTATGATGTGGAAGAGATCAGTGGTTTCTCATGGCCATCAACAGTTACATACCCATGAGTGTAAACATTCCATATATGATCTTGAGTTGGAATTAGTTGTGTATTATTTAATGTTATAGATACATTACTTCATTAAAGTGATTTTTTTGTTTTACATATCAAAAGAGGTTGAGGTATGTCTTCTCCTAGCATGACTTTAAATTATTCTAGATTTTTTTATTGAATTATTTCATGATTACGAGTTATATATTTTTTATACATCAAGAATGAGAAATTTTGTAGCTGATGCACTTAGAATGAAGTCATAGAATGATTTCATGCATTAATGTAAATATTCATGGAGAATAATAGAAGAAATATCATTTATGCATCTAGATGTGGGAGAGGTTAGAGTAAGTGGATTACTTTTTCAGATGAAAGAGTAGTCATATATAGTGAAATGGGTGGAGGATTCCTATTTGGTGAATTCTATGGTGGGGGTATGGATAAAGAGTATGTTTTTTTTGGTGATTCCATTGATGGTTGGAATGAGGATGGACCACATTGGGTGTTTCTTCTGGGAAGGATTTTCATTCCTTCTGTGATTTGTGAGAGGATTCTACCAATATTTAATAGTTTAGCTCTGTGGGTGCATCCTGGTGTGAAGAAGATGTACCATGCATTGAGAGGTTAGTTTCAATGGCTTGGGGTGATGCGTGTAGTTTTAGAGTTTGTTTTTTGGTGTTTGTTCTTCCAAAAGGTGAAGGCCAAAAATGTTTTATCGGTGGTTTTCTCCATCCATTAAATGTTACTAAGTAGAAGTGGGAGGACATATCAATTGAATTCATTTCTGTTTTACCTCAATCTCATGAAGCCAATGATACAATATTGGGGATAGTGGATTTTATGAAGAATTTATCTGACATTGTAAAGATCAGAGGGTCAATATCAAGGGAGTTTTTATCGTGGTAGTATCTAGAGGAGTTGGGGAAACTCAATAGAGTCTCATGAATGATAATAAATGATTGTGAACCTTGTCTTACCTTCAGGGTGTGGAGAGGTTTCTGGAATTCTTATGGGTCTTAGTTAGAGATTAACTCTACCTCTCATCCATAGATGGTTGATTATATAGAGCATACCATACATACTCTTGATGATATGTTGTTATCTTATTTACAAGATTTAGAGGTTTTTTGGATGAGTCACTTGCCCTTTTTTGACATTTCATACAATAATAGTTTCCACTCCACCATTGGTATGACACAATCTGATGATTTTTATGGCCACACATTTAATATTCTATTGTCATGGACTTGGGTTGGAGAGGTTGTGATTCTCAACCCATAACTAGTATAGAATATGATAGAGATGGTACATGTAATTAATCAGACGAAGATGTAAGTGCCTAATTTTTAACAACCAATGTCAGTCATAGGAGGAGACCTCTAGAGTTCGATGTTAGAGATCGTCTGTTTCCAAAGGTGACTCCACATCACGAGTAGTGATGGTTTGGTCAGGGGATTAATATTTTTCCCTGGTTTGTTCGTCCTTTCAAGTGATGGAACACATTAGATACATGGAATAATAGATATCACTTCTCCCGAATATGATCCATATGCATGATGCTTTTCACATGTCACAACTTTGTCATTATCATCACGATGAATCTCATTTCATTGATATGACAACGATCGATGTTGAATTTGATGTGACCTACGAGGAACGACCTATAGAGAACTAGGACCACTAATAGAAGGTATTTTATGGGAGTTATATTACCTTGGATCATGTCCTATGGTGGAACAGTGGAATTGAGTAGAGTACATGGGAACCTGAGTGGACGATGTGCACTCAGTATCTTAAATAGTTT
This sequence comes from Viscum album, assembly GCA_963277665.1. Taxonomy (NCBI): domain Eukaryota; kingdom Viridiplantae; phylum Streptophyta; class Magnoliopsida; order Santalales; family Viscaceae; genus Viscum; species Viscum album. The sequence goes on from OY728159.1 coordinate 35,992,632, forward strand.
GATGATTATATTTTCAATTTTAATGTTTTTCTCTTGTATATGTTGACCTTATAGTTCATGAGAAGTTTTCTATTGTTTTTATATATAATTGCTCTTGATTGATATGTATATCTCTTTGTACAGTTTTTTGGAGCTGGTTGTTCTTGTTGAGTGGTTACACATTACTCCTTTGATGATGTGGTTTATCCCTTATGATAGAAAGATCTTTGAGAGGTATCATGTAGGGTGTATGTTTGGATCACCCCTTTTCATTTTCACTATGGGTTTGGTTTTGTTATCTTTTGGATGATAATTTTTTTAGAGGTATCTAATGTATTGTCCATAATCCATGTAGACTTTTCCTTTTTTGTTTTTGAGGATCATGGTTCTTAGAGGTGGCTTATAAATGCTATAGAGGTGCTGGTTCTAAAAATATGGATACATTGAGAATTCATGGTGTGTAAATATTTAACTTATTTTATTCTTAATTCAGGGATTGTTGACACTAGTTCATGGGGTGATACATGAAATGTATTTATTTCTGGTTGAATGGTTCAAGTTTATGTGTTTTCCAATGAGATGTAAAATCCATCATTTACATGATTTGTATATGGTTACACACTATGTAAATTCCATGAGCAATGTGCCTATAATGGGTGACGTGGCATAGGAGTTCTCAAAACCTACACCCTTTCTCCCAATTCAAGGCGATCATGCAGTTCACCATTATATATTTTAAGATTCCTTTGTTAGGGATTGATTCTCGGCCTTCTGTCTTCGATCTGTGGCGATTCAATGCATGTTCCTTCTCCATTTTCTAGAGGATTCTCTCTGATTGGTTATGTTTCCTCTTGTTTCATACCACCATGGTATGGTTATTTTTCTCCATTATTCTAATGTGGTTCCTCTATTGTTATTGGTGCATTTGTGGAATTTCATGTTAGGAAGATTTCAGTTTCCATGTAGTATAGGTGTTGAGGATCTATAACCTTAGTATGTTCTTGGTCAAATAATGTTGACACGATTGAGGTATGAAATTCATTTATTCTTCTATTTATTTTTGTTCAATAATAAATTGGTCATGGTTTATCCCTTTGGATGAAAATGAAATTTACATAATAATTTTTAAACCATATTAATAATAATTTATTTAGGAATCACATTTTGCTTTTATTTATATCATGATATAATTTTGCATCTTGATTTTATAGATAGTTTGATATCTATTCTATGATTTGTTAGCATGATGTTATGCTCAATGTAGTATGCGGAAATCGGTAAATAATTTAATTCAAAAATTAATTGATAATTAATTGGAATATGAATTAATAAGTAGATGGAATGTTTGAATCCAATGTTGATGTAATTTTATAATGATCATGTTGATGAATTGTGCATGTTTATTTTAAAATGATCTTCTATGTTTTAATGGAATTTTTAAATAATTTGATGCATAATAATGCTTACTGAGAATGTTGGTAATAAATTAACTGCATGTTAAATGATAATGGTACTTCACATAGTTTGATTAAACTAGTTTACTACTAGAGAGAATGTGTTATATTTTGATAGATTATTACATCTTGATGCATTACGTATCCAATTGTTGGAACCTATAATTAAAGAATCAACTAATGCAATATGGAAAATGAACCAGATGTGTGATAAAGATAATTAATATGCCTAATTTCCTTATCTTCTTTAAATGGCAGAGTACCTTGAGTTTGGAGTTGTGAGGTCTCATTTATGTGTAAAGGATGGATGCCTTGTTTTAGGTCCTAGACTTCCATATTCTCTATGCTTATTTTTTTCCTACGAATTATTTGATTTGATCTGGATGTGAGATTCTATATAAAATTTAATATCGGGTGGGGGAGACCAAATGTGATATGGGAATGGTGTGGGTGATGTGATGTGGGATGGATGATCTAGATGATGTGGCAACAATTGATGCTTTTGATAGCGTGATGCATTATAATATAAATGTAGCTGTCTGAGTAGTTACTGATGTTGGTGAAATGGGTTGAAGATAGTATTTCCTATAAATGTGATGTTGAGAGATAGGATGCTACTTATGAATCTATTTAATGGATGATGGTTGGGTTAATTGTTTTATTTTCATCATTTCCCCACTTCTTTAGGCATTTGGGTGTTCATTGTTTCATGCTTCCTCTATATGGTATCTTATAAAATTTTAGCTAGATTTCGTAGATTATGGAATGATGTTAATAATTAATAAATAATTTATAACCCATATTGTTGGTTAAATGGAATGAAAATGATTAAATATTTTACTGTTGATAAACCATGGAATCAGTTTAGATTATGCATCGAGGGCATGGACATTGGTCTAAGAAATAATGTAATGTAATGTGAAATAATGTTAAGAATAATCAATGGATAAAGAAATAATTAATGGAAGTAGATGATATAAAGAAAATAATGAATCTAATGCATCAAATTTAAATTCTTGTATTCTTATAAGATATCTAGTCTTAACATTGCAGGCTAGGATTTTGAGAGATGTTAGATTCAGTTGAGTCTATGACTGGGATATTCCCATAGTGTAGTTGTGAGATATTTATTATCTTGTATGTTTTATGATTTCAACTGCTGCCTTACCCAAGTACTTTAGCATGTCTTTTTCAGAGTGGACTATAGGATGGTGTTTTCCCCAACATTTTAGTGGGGGGATGGATGACTTACTACCCACTCTACCCCCAATCTCTTATCATGGTAGTTACATAAGCAGGTATACACGACTTTTAGATTTCCCATATATGTGTGTAGAAGGTTATGATGACTTGTGGTCGGTTCCCAAACACATATTTCCAGATATAGTATCAAAAGGATTATTATAGGTATGATGTGTATAGTCTATGATGGATTGAGGTACCTTATTCGGTGTATGGGTTGTGGTGGATTGAGGTATAATACTTGATGTATTATATGTGTCATATGGGTTATTATGGATCCCCAAAACTACTTTGTTAATATATATGGTGATTTAATATTGGATGATGTGATTATGTCATGCATGAGGTGAATGTAGTGTTTCCTTTCCCATGTGTCTTCATTATGGATTATTATGGAGAGTGATGTCTAAGGATGTGAGACAATGGGGAAGAGAAACATACTAGTGGGGAAGTGGGAGAAGGGTACCCATGACATTTCATTACTAAATTATATGCTCTATTGTATGAGATACCTGGTTAGAGTTACCCATGGTGAGGCTTCGAACATAATATACCAATTTATGTGATGAGTTAGTTTCACTTTTGTTCGTTTTTCATAGCATGTTTTCTTTATCTTTTTCACCAGAGGCTCTAGGGAGGATCTTGCTGAGTATAAAATTATGCTCACTCTACGTATATAAAAACTAATTTTTAATTCATTCAACGTAGGTTGGAGATCGGGATGAATATTACTAGATCATGGTTTTGAAAGTTCCTTTTGGGCATCATGGATTCTACCATCTTTAACATTTTGGTAATTATTGTTTTCCATTCAATTGTTATAGTACTATATAGAAATGAATGTTTTACTTAGTATTTCCTTATATATATATATATAACAAGGATTTGAATTTTTTAATCTATATTGTATGTCTCTTATATGTATTCTATTATAGTATAACTCCCCCATATATATTTTTATTACACCCTCAGTGCTAGTCACCAACCAAAGACGTACTGAAGGAAAGATTTGGGTAGTCACCATCTCTCTTCCATCATTTCTAGGCATGGAGGGAAACACATTCATGTCAAGGGGGTGTGATGATAATATTGGATACTTGAATGTGAATGAATAAATATGAGACTTGTGTAAATGAAATTATATTTCATTTTCATTTTTATGTGGAGAACTTTTATTAGAATACATATTGAAGAAATTATGTGAACCTTATTTGATAATACCATTTAATTTTTCATCTACATTATTTATTTCTTTAATTTATGAAGTTTTAGAACTATTTTATTAATCTTCAGTAATCAAAATTGTACATAAATAATTTTTCAAAAAACCTGAGCTTATTTTTCTTATTTTATTTGAATCTTTTCTTATTCCATATCTATGTTTTCTAAAATGTTATCAAGAATATTGTGGCTATTATTCATTTATTTTTTAATGTCAAATTTTCAACTGTCTATATTTTCAAAAAATATTTTAAAAGTAATCTTCTTTTCATTTTTTAAATATGTTACTTTTTAGAGAAGGTTTTAATAGAATCATTCATTTAATGATTGTGAAATGAAAAAAACATCCAACCATAATCACCACTCAATTATTTGAAGATTCAATTACAATTTTCAATAGTACATTTTGTATAAATTTTTTCCTTAATTTTTTGGAAATATTTGTACTTTAAATAAGTGATTTTAAAATAAATAGATTATTTTTATCAAGAAATATTCCAATGATATTTTATATACATTTTTCATTTATAAAAACATTAATTGATGTTAATTATTATTTAATCAAGATATGATCCAATGATACTATCCTTATTCTTTCTCTACATGTTCTATGATTATGATGATGATATTTTTATGAAACTCATTTATTTTCCAGGGGTTTTTCTATAATAAAATTTTTATGAAAACATTTTATTTTCCATTGGTTATGATATGATGATATTATGAATGTTTTATGATATTTTGGAACACATATGTATGGTTTTTATTAAGTGGTGGGTGGTACAGAAATTATATATCATTCCATTTCATTGGTTAAAGATTGATATCTAATGAGATAATATGGAATGGAATGTGGAGTGAACCCATTTTAGTAAGGGAATCTATACACTAAGATAGTCTTGAGAGTAAACCTTGTCTAAGGATATGATGGAATTGGAAGTGAACTCAATCCAATATGATAGTCTTGGAAGCGGTCCTTGACTAAGGAAATGATTTTCTAGGCTTATGTGTATGGAAAAAACATTTGTCTTTTTCTTATTATATGTTATAATTCATCATGAATGATTATTGAGGATTCCACACACTTATAACTTATTATTTTTTATGACACATCCTTCTTCCATGATTTATGATTATTGTAAGTTATGATCATGTTATTATACCTTAGATATTACATTATGATCACTTTTTATCACTGATTTATATCACTTCTATTTATCCTTACTGTTCATATTAGGTCAATCTTTCTTATGATTCCTTTTTCTTGTGTTATGAAGAAACCATTTAGATAGGGTATGTATAATAAGATTACTATGTGAAGAGTTCCATGCTGGATATTTTTAATATATTTCATAAAATAATATTATTAAAAATATAGTATACAAAAAAACGAAACCTTTATGTTTATTGTGAGGATTATAATGTTACGTATATAATATTAATAGAAAATGATGTAATATATAAGTACATATTTCTTGGGCCACCTAAATTGGTATTAGAGGCGGGAATTGTTTTTTTTGGATATTATGATTAGAGATCCTTTTTAGAAACCATATGGATAAGACTAAGTATAAGATAACAGCCTAATGTTTTTGTAAGGTATAGATTATGTGGTTTTCCTAGAAATACATCACTATAACACCCCATGTTTTTATGATCCTTTTTTAGATTTATTTAAATTACATTGAGGGATTTCATATAATGATACATCAATATAAATTTCCATTTTATACAACATCACGTTAAGATTGTGTTATATGCTACATCATTTTATCTTGCATTATAAGTGACATTGAGTTTTAGAAAAACAAGGATATATTTTTAAAATTCCTATTTAAACCAAAACATTTTAACCAAGAAAATTAAAATATTAATAGTAATAGTAATAAGTAAATTTATATAATTTTTTCTATTTAACGTAATAATATTGATTATAAAATACATAAATGTTGATAATGTCTTTATATGTTTTGGAAAATTATATTTTCTAAAAAACTATTTTTCATGTATTTATGTAAACAATAATAAAATTTAAGATTTCCAAAAAATTGAAATTTAATTTGATAAATAAAATTAATTTTTAAATTAAAAATTATAATAATATCTTAGGGTGATGTTTTTGGATTGTTTTGAAATATTTCAGTTTTGGAGGAATAGTGAAAAATATTAAAGTTTAATTGAAAACTACTTTTAGTTGATTTATTTAAATAGTTAAATTACATTTTTTTGGTTTTAAAGTATCTTAGATAAATTATTCATATATTTATCCAATTTCGGTAATTTGAATCAATTTACCATTGATATTGGATAAAAAAACATTTCAAACTTTTAATCATTTTTCAATTTAAAAACACATTATTTAATCTCGCCTACAAGATTAATTTTAAATTAATTTTTTAAAATTTTATGAATAGAATTTTTAAAAATCGATTCCATATTTTGAATCAGAATAATTTAAAATTTATAATAATTATTACATAAAAACTTATCAAAAGGACTTGTAATAGCAGTTAAAATTAATCACGGTGGATTTGAGAAGAATAAGTTTACTAAGGGAATAAACCTTAACATCAATATAAACAATGAACTATAAACTTGTAAAAAATAGATTTTATACACATAGATAAAATATATACCATATTGGATCAAAATTGGTTTATTATTAGAATCACATGATTTATGGTAAACCTCCCATAGTGTTTACGTTTTGTATTAACAAGTATACCTCTCCTCCTCCACTAAAAATGGCCACTCGCTCCCAACGTAGATCAACACCTATAAATACATTTGGATTGTAGAAATCCGTTGAAAATAACTTATAAAATTCGATCATTTCATCCTAGATTATTTAATTTGGGAATAAATCCATCCAGGAAATTTATTTGGTGAAAACCAAATGCATATACTTGAAGAAGAGGTAAGGTTCTTCAATGAACATTTTTGTTTTATTTATACCTAAAAATAATTAAATTATTTTCATATCTTTATTATATAATAAACACAGTACATTTAATAAACTAATATTTTTTAGGTTAATATTATGAAAAAAAACATCACAAACGTTAATCAATTGAGATACACAATCATTGTCCATGTGTACGACGGACTACTTCCTCACAAACCAATGTTGTTAGTTCTTCCATTATCACCTTTCATGGTTGGTAATAATGACGGGTTTATATTTTATATATTATATTTATGATTTTTTATGATTTTATCATAATTTTTTAATTTTTATATAACACATACCATTTTCCTTTCCATTTATTGGAAATATGATAATGTCGTTCGTGTGTACGACGGACTATCGCCTCACAAAATGGTGTGATTCATTCCACTATACATGCAATGTATTAAGGATGATTTCAATAAACATATTTGAAGTATATGACATAAAAATTATTCTAAAATTATAATATATCATGTAATATTATTTCATTAAATATGATATTAAAATCGAAACAACATTCAGGCGTACGTACAAGTTACCATCTCTATGAATGGTGTATCTGATTTCTTATTTCTAAATTTTACATAATAATGTAATTACATATATAATGAATATATATATTAATTTTATATCATGTTTATAATTATGTATATTATTAAATCATGATCTAATAAAGTGGTCTCATAATAACAAGAAAAACATGTATGAAAATCAAATCAATTATTACCTAAAATGTAACTTTTAAATGGGCTTATTAATAAATGTGTAACATAAAGTCATATATAAGTAATATATGGTATTTTATATATTTATATGGTTTTATTAATTATGAATAATTAATATATATATTATATATGTTTTTTAATGAGTATGATAAGATTCAATAGTTAAGGTAAGGGATCTCTTTCTCAAATTACATTAAATTGAGACACAAGCCATGTTCACCACCTCTTTATTTTATGTGATGCATATAATTACTGTGGATTTATTATATGATTATTCTTAATATAAATATAGGGATTTAAATATCAATTTTACTACCTCTATTTTAGGGAGTTTATGGTTAAAATTTTACCAAATCGTTAAGGTGTTTTTTTCTAAATTTGTCTTCTTTGAAAAGTAGGTTATGTTATGAACCAATATTCATTCACCTGGTTTATATATATCCCATTTTACATGTAATATCATTAATTATTTAATCCACATGATATTTTATGTTTCATATTATTTTACTCCTTCATGGGGTTTATGATTCAAAGATACCAAAGTGTTAAGTGTTTATTTCATCAATCTCATCATTTATCGAGAATATTTATGATTATGCTTCCATTGTGAAATTTAATAATCCATATCTCAATAACTATAATGAATTTTACTATAATATATTAATTAATGATATATTAAAGTAATGGTACGATTTTCCCTCTATTTGGTACTTAATATAATTAAATTGTTTTTAATAAAATCTGACATTAATTCTCTCTCCAATAGGAACTCTGTTCTATTAAAAACAATTCTAAAAATGTATAAAAAATTATTTTAAAATAATTTTTAAATATAATATTCAAGAAAATGATTTAAATTTTCCTATATTTTATAAAGTTATTTAAATTATTTTTAAATATTCCTTTATAAATTTTAAAGGTTATTTTCAATGAAAAAGGTTTTTAAAAAGGATTTATGTTTAAAAACTGATTTAAAAGAAGATAGGATACGTTCCTAAAGAAATATTTTAAATAATCATTCATAATTATTAACCATATAATATGAAATCCATTGGTGTTACTCATGCCTTACATAGGATATTATCTAAGTGTGATATTCTTATTATTTCACTTAATGGTTTATATTTTGAGGGCACTATGTTTATGAAACCCATTTCTTTTCCACAGATTATATTCTTATACAAACAACTTATTTTAATGTATTTTTGAATGATTATGAATCTTTTATATTTTCCAAAGGTCAAGATATGATAAAATTTATATTATAACCATTTTATTTCGTGGGTTATAAAATGATGAATGTTTATGATATTGAGAAAGACATGTATATGATTTTATTATGTGATGAGTAGGACCTATATCTACCTACAATTTATTGGGTAACAATTTATATATCATGATAAATACATTATTGGGGTGAGAAGTGAACTTGGTTTAGTAATATAGTGCTTGAACAAGATGTGAACTGTGTTCAGTAATTCTTGACTAGAATGGGAAGTGATCCTTGTTCAGTAATATAGGGCTTGTATTGGTTGTGAACTAGGTTAAATAATTGACTTTATACACTATGATGATCTTGATAGTGATACATGACATATTGGGATATAATTTTCTATTCTTATATGAATGCCACAAATTCCACGTATTATGATCTCATGGATCGTGTTCTTTGATTTAATTATGATTCATTTCTTATAAACTTCTAATATTTATCCCAAAACTCTTAATTTTGAACCTTGATATATGTGTTATGATCTTCAATTATTATGATCAAGTTCTAATACCATTAGGAAAATGATTATACATACATATCTCCTCGTTTGCCCTTATTGTGAATATGAGATCACACTTTATTGTGATTCCATTATCTAGATTATAAATATATGTATTTTTTAATATGTATCTAAGAAGTGTGCTATTCATGGATAACCTAGTGTTAGATAATGTAGTTAACTTATAGAGTATGGTTTATATTTACATGTTTCTAAATAGAGTAAACTAATTTGATCTTTGGGCATGTGGTTGTGTAATGTAACAAATATTACGATAAAATGATGTAATGTCTATGTATGAGAAGCTTGGGTCAATAAATTTTCTATCAGAGTGAAGGTTTAGTTAATTTTTGTAATATTTTACGATAAAAACATAGTTATATCACTAATGATATATATGATAATGAGTCAATGTTTTATAATTTTGGTAATGGAAAAAATGAGTGGTTTATTAGAAATACATCCATTTCTGGATACTACAAGTGGATGTGAATCTGGAACATATATACCTAGGTAAAAAAACCTCTAAACCAGTTTATTGAGCTAGAATCAATAATGAATATGTGCATAATAATGTCCCGTGTTGCACAACTACTTTGACACTCCAGTGGGATAGAAACTGTAAATTAAAAAACTCGTTATAAACCATCATAAAGGATTTAAATTGAATATGGTTGTGAATAACTTGGGATAAATCTAAGGAGACATATATTAAATAAGGTGTCATAAATTATACGTCTAATAAGTGATTTAAATGATTATGTCGTTTCCCATTGTGAATGTTTCTTATTAATCTATGTTTTTTTTGTTTTAGTAAATGAATGTAACCTAAAGGATCTACATCAATAATCGGTGTGACAACCAATGTAATGCTTTACCTTATAATAATCCAAATATTATTGGAGCCTAAATGAAAAATCATATAGATATGATTACACAACTTTCCCAATCTGTGAATCATGATGGAATTCCAAATGAACAAAGGAGGGAACAACATTTTGTAGAATCCTTCATGAGGAATTGACCAGCTTCTTTTGGAGGGTATTATGTTACACAACTTTTTAAAAATAGATCAATACCATTGAAAATATATTTTACATTTTCTAATGTTCAGAATATTAAAATTTTATTTTGGATATATAACATTTGGATTGTTAAGTGGACCAATGGTGGAATATTATCAATAATATGCGGTAATAAAATGAGATTGAATCCAGGGATTAGGGTGATTTTAATAACTTATTTTTTCAATAAGTAATTTCCTCATAATCTTTGTATGATCCTAGAGAATTATTTTCTTGAGTGAAATAAAATAAATGTTGAATCTATAGGTACCTACAAGGATAATTTTACTATGATATTTGTGGAAACTTTTAGGTATTATCATCCAACCTAAAAGTAAGTTTGACCAATTATATAGCATCTTAAAACCAATTATCTGGACGGATTTATCCATAAGATACATTAGTATATATGAAGAGACATTTTTATGTGAAATTAAGGTGTATATTGAGGTTGTAATTAAATATCAATCTCATGGTTTTGACAACAAAACGAAGATGGAGTTACAAGGAAAATATATAAACCATGGAGAGAAGAAGATGATCTTTTCATTATGCTCTAAGTGCGGGAAGAAGCATGAGGGAAATTTCTATAGTGGTACTAGAAAATGTTTTAAGTGTATAAGAAAATTTAATAGGAAAATCGATTTCTAATGTTATCGAAATAAGTAAGATAACAATTCTAATAGATAGAATGCTACACAAAATAATCCTCCAACACATTACAACTTAGATTTTATGGAAAATAAGCATTATGTTAATATGTTCCCAAACAAAAGGGATAATGTAAATGATTAGCATCAGTAACCTCTTAAGACAAGGGACTAGGGGAAATCTCTTGTGATCACTATTTTAGATGAGAGATGAGACAAATATGTGTTGAAAGGTACACTTACTATAAACTATAGAACTACTAATTTCTTATTTTAATCTATTTATACCACTTCTTTCTTATTTAAATAATTTTTAAGGGTATAAATACTCCACTAATAAATTATATGTGGAATTATAATTAAAAACAAATCTTGTTACGATGAATGAATCTCAATTCTATTATTCCACTCTGATGGAAATTGGTGGGAATGTTATTCCTATAAATATTTTAATTATTCCTATAGTTAAAATTTATGTCATTTTAGGCATGGATCGTCATTATCTATATAAATACCACATAAATTGTAAAGGAATGGATGTTATGTTTGACATTTAATACCAACCTATTATAATATATCAATTTGATAATAAGTATAAACATTGTTTGGACATTACACCCAGTGTATGGGTCTTAATTCCTATTTAGATGTTGTGTTTATCTCAAATGGTTGAAGAGAAACTTGACATAAATCATAGGAATATTGTTCATAAATTTGTGGATGTATTTTGGGAAGAGTTTCCTATCCTTCCACCATAACATAAACTTGATTAATCCTTAGAACGCCAACATAGTACCACACCAATTTCAAATAATCCTTTAGAATGGCGCGGATTGGGCTGAAAAAATTGAAAAAGAATCTATAGGAAAACCAAGATAAGTGGTTCGTTCAGCGAAGTTTATCACATTGGGGTGCACCATCTCTTCTTATAAAAATGGAAGATGGATCGATAAAACTATGTGTTGATAATAAAAATATTAATATGATCAAAATTTAGAACAAGTATCCTTTTATCCATATAGATGACTTTTTTGATCAACTATGTGGAGATAAATACTTTTCCCAGATTGACCATCATCCTGGATATCATAAAATCATGTTCAAGAAGTAGGATATACCCAATACGATATTCTATTAAAGTTATTGACACTATTAAAATATAGTGATTCCTTTTATTCATACTAATTATTATACTATTCTCATGTATTTTATTAATAATTATTTTAGAGATTACCTTGATTAGTTTTTTGTAGTATTTATATATATTAATATATTAGGCACAAAGATAATGGAAAAGAATAAAAACCCCTTGTTAATTATACTAAATACCATAAGGAAGAAGAAAATGTATGAATACATTTCAATGTCTAAATTTTTTGATACGAAATGTTTATTTTTTGGGTCGTATAATCATAAGAGTGGGTATATCAATAGATCCATAAAAGAGGACGGTTGTTGAATATTGGTCCAGACTAACCATGACGACTAAGATTCTTGGTTTAGATGGATATTATTAATTTTTTGAGGATAATTTAACGGGATTATATAATCCTATAACAACGTTCACTTAGAAGGGATCCAAGTTTCTCTAGACAGATGAATGTGGGGAGAATTTCAAGGAATTGAAGATATGGGTACTCATCACACCTATTATTAAATTACTATATTGTGGAGAAGGCTCTGTAATCTATAGTTATTCATAGAAGAAAATATTGGGTTGTGTTCTTATTAAAAATAAAATTTTTATAGATTATTCCACACATTAACTAAAGATTCAGGAGAAATATTACCAAACTCATGATTTGATGTTAGATGTGGCAATGTTTTCATTAATGATATTGAGTCATTATATTTATAGAGAAATGTGTGATATATATACCAATCGTAAATGTTTTAAGTATATATTAACACATAATGATTTGAACATGATCATGAGAATATAGTTAGATATGGTAATGGATAATGAATTTTTAATACATTACCACCCTAGGAATTTGAAGAAGGTGTATAATGCTTTGATTTGAATGGATCATCCATGCATATCCATAAAGAGGGACCCAAAAGATCCAATATATCTTGATTTTCAATGCACATATCTAGAAATCCTAAAACAATTAGGAAAATATTATCTTTCTCAATTTAATGTTCAACCATCCAATGAAGTGAAAATTTAAGAGGTGCAAAAGGAAGATATAGATTAGAAAAATAAGGTTATAAATGAACCTTAGTTTAACCTTGATCATGATGGAAGGATAATGTTCACAAATTATGTATGAATTCCATCCATACCATATTTGAAGAAGGAGTTATTAATAGAATCTTATAGATCTTCATTCTATTTTTATCCTAGAAGCACAAAGATGAATATATATTATAAATAATACTACTATTGGGATACAATGAATAGATATATCTCATAGTTTATATCTCAGTACTTTATATGTCAGTATATTAAGGCTAAAAGAAAATAGTATATAGGGATGTTGCATCCATTATCCTTACCATAATGTAAATGGGAGAACATCACTATGAATGTTTTCATAGGAATCCCCAAAACCACTAAAAGGGAATAATTTTATATCTGTGGTAGTCGATTTCCTTACTAAGTCAACACTCTTCATCACTATCAAATAATACTTCTCCTTATATTTGCTTTCCATGAAATATATTAATGAAGTTTAAAGTTTACATAGATTACTACATTCCACTGTATCTGATCACGATTCGAGGATTACCTCAAATCATCAGTGAAGTCTTCATAAGTCCCTAGAAATATAATTGAGTTTAAATAATACATAAAATTCTTAGACAAATGGTCAGTTTGAAAAAAATAAAACCCTATATGATATGATGAGATTTTGTTTTATTGATTTCAAAGGTGGTTGGAATCAACACCTTACTCTAGATGGTTTTTAATAAAACAATATCTTTCACTAAAGAATTCATATGGATCCCTATGAATCCCTCTATAGAAAGAAATAAACAGCTCCAATTTTTTGGAATGAATTTGGTGAACAAAATTTATTGGGACCTAAGATCGCTGAATAAATGGTATAGATGGTTAGAGATATTTAGTAGAATATCAATGTAGATCAATGTTTATAGAAATATTATAATAATAATAATTAATTAGATATATAATTTGATGTTGGTGACAATGTGTTTCTAATAATATCTCTGTAGAATAAGGTTATTAGACTGACGAATAAAGAGAAATTAAGCCCTAGGTATATTGATCCCTTTGAAATTTCTGATTGTATCAGGATTTTAGTATATTTATTGGAGATTCTACCAATCCTATAATAATTCCATGATGTTTTACATGTATCACTCATGAGAAATCACATACCTAATACTTATCATGTACTAAACCAAGAGGTCATACCATTATAGAAATATATTTTCTATGAGGAACAATAAGTAATGATTCTGGATCTTATAGGGAATGTTCTATGATACAAGACCACTCAACTAATAATCATTTTTTTGGAAAACCAATATCCTTAAAAAGATATTTAGGAACTTTAGGATATGATTAGGCAGAAGTATCCTCATTTTTCGTGTGAGAGTTACAGATTTTGTGGGTGAAATTCATTTTAAGGGGTGTAGAATGTAACACCATGTGTTTTATGAACCTTTTTTCAGATAATTTAAATTCCATTGATGTATGACACCAAACACTACACCAAGATTTTATTTTTTTATATTTAACATTATGTTAAGCTTGTGCTCCACACAACACTATCTTAGTTTGTGTTACACACGACGCACTGTTATAACAAAACAATGATATCTTATTAATAAAGTTATTTAAACCCAAACATTTTATCCTAGCCACTAAACATAGTAATATTAATATATATAACCACTTTTAAATATAATTTTATCATATTGCTGGTAAATTACATAATTATTTAAGAAGTCTTTCTATGTTTTGAAAATATTATTTTCTAAAAAAATTTCTAACGATAATAAAATTATTTATTGACACTTTAAAATTTTAATTTCACGAAAAAACATCATTTATTAATTAAAATTTCAAAAATATATTATGGTTATTTTTAGGGTTGTTTGTAAAATATTTCATTTTTTTGAGGAATAGTAAAAAATACTAAATTTTAATTGATTTTATTTAATTTACTTATATTGAAAAATTATATTTTTATTTTGTTTAAAATTATATTTATATAAATTGCAAATATTTTAATCTAATCTAGGTCATTAGAAAAAATTTCACAATGAAATTATATATAAAAACATTTCAAACATTTGATCATTTTTTCACATTAAAAACCTATTATTTTGTCCCATATGTGAGATTAATTTTAAATTAATTTCATAAAATTGTTTGAATTGAATTGTAAATAAAGTATTAAATATTTTGAATAAGAATAATTTATAATTAATAATATTTCTAACATAAATTTTGAACAAAAGGATTAGTGAATGTTGTTAAAATTAATCAGGATGTTGAAGAGAAAATTGGGGTTGCTAAGGGACTAATCATTAAAATTTTGGAAAAATGACTTAATAACTCATAAAAATCCAATTTTATAGACATATTTAGACGATATCCTCTTTGGTATCTAAAATATTCCATTATTGGAGTCGCATGATGTAAGGGAGACCTCCCAATATTGTTTACTTTTTTAATATTTATGAGAAATTCACTGCTCCTTCTCTATTAAAGGGTACTAAACCTCCTCAATTATTCATACATATCAATCCATTTGGCTCATAAAACCCAACCCAATTAACTTATACACTTCCATCATATAAAACTATAATCCTTACATGGGTAATAAATCCAACCAAGGAAGTCCTTTGGTGCAAACCGATAGAAGATACCCAAATAATCAGTAACATTCATCAATGACATTTTTGTATTATTTTATCCTCAACCCACTTATTATTTTTAAATCATGGTTATATAATAAGCTCAGAATAATAAATATATGTATATTTTTTATGTTAATAATACTACCAAAAAATTCACACACTTCCCTCAAAATCATAGTTCATGTGTACTATGGACTACCGCCACACGAATCGATGTCGTTCGCTCATTCATTACCAACATTAAACTTTTGGAATAATGGTGGATTTATATTTTATAAATTTTATTTATGATATTTAAGATTTAAATATAATTTTATAATTTTTATATAACACATACCTTCATTCATTCCATTTTATGGGAAAACAATAATTCCATTCGTGTGTACGACGGACTACCGCCCCATGAAGAAATGTGATTCATTCACAATTTACAGTAAATATATTAAGGATGGGTTTAAAAACTATATGATATATATATATATAATATAAATTATTCTAGAATGAAAATATATCATATAATTTTCTTTCTTTTTTTCTTATATGAAAAAATGGAGATACCGTTCATCCGTACGTACGACCTACCGTCACTTTGAACGATGTATCTCAATTATTATTTTTAATCTTTTATAGACTATTATAAATATATATATGATATTTTTATCATTTTTATCATTATGGGGATGATTAAATCATGATCAATGTAACATGACCAAGAATAACAGGTCAAACATTTACAAAAAATAAAGTTATTATTACCCGAAATGTAACTTTTGTAGGTTCTGAGCACAGCGTGATGGTTCATACCTAAATTTTTTTTTGTGATCAACGATCAATATGAGATTTCTTTGATGGTGATTATCATAATAAAAAAAATTGAATTAAATAAAATTGAAAAGGGATATAACGCCTTAACCAAGTGTATGATCATCACATATTATTTATAATTAATTTAATTAATTAAATAATTATCTTTCTGTAATTCTTTTTTAATTGATGGATTCGAAAATAGATATATGTTGTTTCTTCATTCAATTTCAATAATCAGGAATATATTTCTTTTAGCAGGGATCCACATGTGTTCCATAAATCTTTGAACATCTTCATATAAATCTCTGATTGTTGGCATGAAAGATCCAATCATTTGTGTCGTTCGCCTTTAATAAGCATGAGAATTGCATCCAAAGAATTATACATTATAATTCTATTATCGATAGGGGAATTATGAAGAATATATCTCTCCATTCTTGGGATTTTTTTAGAGAGGTAGCTATCTAGGTTTTGAGAGGATTCTCTCTGACTATGATTGTCCATAATACAAAATAAATTGGCGTTATGGAAAAATAAAATATTTGGGATTAAATATTAAAAAAGTACCTTTAATATTTATTTATAATATTGTCAAACCCAACATATAAAATAATAACATTCTTATTATTTCCCTGACATGCGGTTAATTTTCACATTGAATTAAATATTATTTAACCAAATAATATTAATATATATGTTCTTCCTTAACAGACCTACTAACTCGGTCCACCATTAATCTATAATATTTATCATGCCTTGAATAGTGACTATTTTTTAAATGAATCATGATCACCACATTATTCACCAATAAATAAATAAATATTCTATAAACTAAATATAAACCAATATATATTAAATTTTCTACTCACATAACATTCTCTCGAATAAATGGTAATGGAATATATGCGATCATGAATACATGAATAATTATTAATCCATGTGTGGGAATAATATTTATATAACTTGATAAATAATAAATATTAATATATTATTTAACTATGATTCTAGGTACACTTAGTTTGTCACCCTCTAGCCCTATTTCTCAGGTGCATTAGGCCAAGCAGCCAAAAATCCAAGGATAGCATCATCAAAACATTCCGAGACACCCATAGAGATTTAATTTATTGCCACAATGACATAATACCTCAAACAGATGCTTACTCTGTAATAAAATATTATTATTTGGATATCTCTAATTAAGTAGGTTGCATGATGCTTCCATTATCCAATGTGCTCGATGTCTCTTTCGTTGAATTTCTAGAAATTGAACATGACCATAAAACAGTATGGCCATAAATATATTTATGCTATATCATTTCAATCAAAGGGTATAAGATTTAAAATTCCCTTAAATAACATATTAAACAAATACTTTCTCTCATATTTCATTAATGAAATATTACTCATGATGCACCCAATGTATCCTACGTCACCGCAGAAAACTATAATCAAGGTTTTCATTAATACATTAAATTATGTGACTCATAATACTGATTAATAATAATTTTAATTTATGGGGACCGATTCACACATCCACATCTTGGAACATCCAATGAAACATAAAAATTTGGATTTACTTCTAGCGGGTCTCATTCTCATAATATCTGACACTGGGTATTACAAAGGGTGTACACCATGAGATGGTGCCTCAATGTTTTATAAGCCTCCACCAATGTAATAATGTATCATTTTTGTCCCTTAAATGATATTATCCTGCTATATAACATATATTTAAGAAGGTTTTTATATTGCTTATGTGTTATCATCATAACAAGAAACTAAAATGACCTTTTATCATGACAACCACTCTTACGACATTATCACATACCAGGTAACATGGAATAATAATCAAGATGTTATTAAGAGTTTATTAATATTAAAAAAATGAATAAAGGTTACCATAAAGTACACATAATTTGGTTCCTAGAAAACAAACTTCAATAGACTCTCAATTTCACAAGAGCCACCTACTAACAACCTTCACTCTGCTAGCTCTCACATGATACTCATACTTTTGCTGAGATAGGTCATTAGTCAAGGGGTCCATTGGGTTATCTTCCGTGGGTACTACTGTTACTACAACCTCATCTATCTAATAAAAATCCCTCAATACGTGACACTTCCTTAGTATATGCCTTGTCTACTGGTGTCACCTTGGCTCTTTTGTAGGATATAACACTATATTATTATCAAAATACAATCTGATGTGGTCTTTATTTCTATATAACATATAAAGAAACTGGAAATGATTCATATCCAACTGGATTTTTTGGATATATCCAAAGATTATATATACTCAGACTCGTTTATATAATTAATGATAAATAGATGCTTTCAAGTCTTCCAACTCACAAATCCTCAATTAATATAGAAAAAAAAATATTTATTATCCGTTTAGATCATTCTAATATGTTTTAAAAATAGCATCAGTATAGCCCTTGATTACTAGCTTCTAATCTCCTCCACACACCAGGAACATATCCTTTCATCTTCATAGATACGTGAGGATATCATTAATAAAAACCCAATGTTGTTCTCCTATATCATCTTGATATATACCTACTATACTAAATTCATTTGAAAAATAAATTATAGTACATAATATTAAATACATGATGGATCGTATCCCTGAAGGATATGGGATCTTACTCAATCTATCTTTCTCATATACTGTCTGAGGACACATTTTCGTAGAAAGATGTAAACCATGTGACACTGAATCCAATACCCTCTTAGATAGATCCATAATAAAAATATTCAGTATCTAGTAAATATATGTACTTTGACATACTCTAATAAGAATATTGTATCAACCATGAATGATCTTGATTCCTAGAATATTGGCTTGTTAACCTTAGTGCTTCATGAAGAATCATTTTTTTAACTAGTCATGAACAGTCTGTAAGTTATATATATCATTTCTGATAATTAATATATCATCAACATATAATACTAAGATAAGGACTATATATCAACTAATCCTATGGTGAACACAGTCCTCAAATTCATTCTTAAGGAAACCCAATTCTGTTATTGCTTCATCAAATCAAATGTTCCATGACCTATATGATTTCATCAATACATAAATGGATCTCTACAACTTTAAAATGGTTTTAGAACCACCTAGAGTAAAAATCCTTAAGGTTGTGTCATATAGACATATTTTTGAAGATTACCATTAAGGGTTATTATTTTTATATCCATCTTCCAAATCTCATAGTCATGGTAAGCTATTATTGAAATTATAACTCTATTGGACTTAATCATCGAAACTGGTGAAAATATTTAATCCTAAAAAATTCCATGATAATGGTTAAACCCTATATCCACTATCCTTGATTTATAGGTATTAAAATTACCTTACATGTTTAGTTTTCTCTTGAATTCCCATTTTCACCCTAAAGGATTTACATCAACTAGTGTATCAACCAAAAACCAAACGTGGTTCTGATACATGGAATTTCTTTCAGAAGTCATTTCTTTTTTACATTTAGTAGATTATAAGATATCTAATACCTCTTTGTTGGATATTGTTTCATCTTTTTCAAAGCATTATTCTTAATTTTCTTTGGTGATAATAAAACCATATCTCTCTGGTTGTCATACCTCTCATGTGCTCCCACACAGTACATATGTTATAGGAATAACTTATTTTATGGGGATCTCTAGAATCTATTCTTATTCCATCTCTTGTGTATCTTGAGCCAGAACATCATTGAATTCAATATGTATCTCATAATCTTTTTTGAGGATGTGATCCCTATCAAGAAATGTAACATGTCTTATGGAAGTGACTTTCTTTTCCAAGGGGGTTATATAGGTAGTATCCCTTTTTACCTTGGGATACACTATAAAGACAGGCATTGTGACTTGGGGTGCTATTTTGATTCAGGCAAACGCCATAACAAAGCCTCTCAACCCCATACATGTTTATGCAAAAAAACATGTTTACTACCCCTCCAGAACACAAAGGGGATTCCATTTTCTCCCTTTGTTGGAACTTTTTATAATGTTTATGACATAGTTTGTAATGAATATCCCCAAGAGGATAATGGAAGATTTAAATGACTCATCATTTAACTTACCATTTCCAACAAGTTTGGGTTACTCTTTTCACTAACAGCATTCCACTTTGGTATATAAGGTTGATTGAGTTGAGATAGAATCCCAAACACTTGTTGAATGTCAATAAACCTTTGGATATGATATCCACTACCTAAATATTATTTATTGTTCTTTATCTTCTTCCCATGTTGATTTTATAATTTATTCATGAATTCCATGATTCTCTCAAAGGAATCATACTTATGACTCATTATGTCGACATATCCATATCTACTGAAGTAATTAGTAAAAGTTATGACATATGAATACCCACCTCTAGCTTCTAATGGAAATGGTCAAAACACATCTATGCGTACAAATCGTAGAAGCTAATTGGCCCTTTCACCCTATCCACAGAATGATAGTTAGGTCATTTTTCCCTTGTAATCAAGTATTGCATCTTTCAAGTGGTTTTAGCATAGAAGGGTTTAAATACCCATATTTATAGTGGATTTACAAATGATTCTCGTTTACATTACCATGATTGTGTTTCCATAACATGGTTTTATATGAGTCATGTTAACATGATCCATTATGAATTTTCAATACTTGGTTTTTTTAATTTAATACATATAGACCATTATTTTAATGTTCCATACGATTACACATGTTTTTTATAATAGAAACAATATTTTTTCCCAAAATTGAAAATAAAACCATATATATCTAGAAATGATAAATACAATTTGTTCTTGGTAACCGGTGGTAAATAATAAAAATATATAAAAAACCAAATCAACTTTGATGGAAATGAAAGGTGGTGGTCACCAATGGCTACAATACCAAGCTATGCACCATTAAAAAATATCCAATCCACCTCTCCTCAAGAAATATTTTGAAATATACATGGTTATGGAATTTGGAAACATATATGAGAAACAAATGATATATCTAATACCTAATGTGCAGAAATTGGATGATTACACTTGATAACAAACACGCTTTTAGATTCCCCTTGCTTTTAGGTGTAGTTCCTGTTCGAGTGTCCTATCTAGTTACATGAAAAACATACTACCACTTTTTCCTTTCCCATACTATGGATATTCATCATTTTATAAGGGAAATTATTGAGAGTTTTTTACTTATTATGAATTTTGGGCCTCTTCACCTTATTCATAACTTTCTTATTCACTATAAAGAGTGCCAGTTTATCACCCCCCATTTCTATATCCACTTGGAGAATCAAAAAAATAAGCTCCAAAATATTATTCTCATTAATTATCATATTGAAATTGAAAATAAAACTGTAGAAGTTCATTGCATGTGAGGAGATTATTAGATCTATATGCAACACATCAAGGAATTTAATCCCTAATACGTCTAAGAATTCAATGTATCTATTACTCTAGACTACGTGTGGCCTGGCTAGAAGATACTCTCAATGATTAGTTGTAAACAAAGAATTAGATATCTCTCATCTATCATGTATTATCTTATTTTTATAGGGACCCCAATGTTTAGACATCATTTATAGGAATCCATGTGCTCATGTTGCTTCAAAAGCTCATTGTCCATGGACGGAAACATGAAACAATGAACATCTGTGGAATTTTTCAACTTTTTCTCATAGAGTGAAAACTCTTCATCACATTCCTCATTAACATGTGCATTGGGAATAGGTTCCGTCAGTACATATAATTTTCATCCTATTCATAGGATAACGCAAAAACACCATTTATACAATTAAAAATTTATGCGATTAATAAGGTCATCTGTCTCAAAAATGGATTGCAGTGATAAGTTTAATGTCATTTTTATTATTGTTTTCATTAGTAATATGAGTATAGATTTTTCACTTTATCTGAGAAAATTAGGCAAATAAATTAATATTATATTTATTAATATTCTACTACTTTATTGAAACCCAGTATCCCTCACCATGGGCTTCAGAATATCAATTTTCGTTGACATTCTAGTGGAAATGATCCATATTCCACTTCTTATTACCCCATATTTGGTATGTTAAGAAACATGAATTTTTTTAGGTAGGCATTCAAAATTCCAACTACATTAACTCACAGCTCCTTGATCTCTTGAGTAGACACCCCGATCCAACAACCCTTAAATTGGATTTCCTCAACCATTTCCTCTTAGTTACACTGTGTTATGATTTGTTAGTCAACCATTGATGTGAACTAAGTTATGTAAACCCAAAAATTCTTGTTATAATTCCCCAATAATTAAAACAAACACAAATATAGATGATAAATTTCTTTGAACTATAGTTTGATTTTACTTGAAGTAGTTGAAGTCTATACTGACTTAATATATAATGGAGGTATTTTATCTTTTTTGCATAAATTTCCAATTATTATCCTTATCAAACACATGTTAATATTAAACATATTTACCTAAGTGATTCACCATGTATTAGTTATTATTTATGCATAATCCCATTTATTTTAGTTCTATATTTCATACTTGTTAATTCTTTAATTCTTGTGATCATGATAAAACATCTATATTTAAATAATCAAAAAACATGGAATAAATAAAATAATAAAGCAGTATGATCATTTTATATTACTAATGGTTTGTTTATCTAGAGGTTGACAAACTAACAATTGAACTATGTAGAAAACACATTGAACTAAATAAGGTTTATGTTATAACTTTCTGCCTTCCCACCTCTGTATAGCTATTAGATTGGTTTTTCCTTGACTCCAAGCTTGAACTGCCTCCACTAGCATGGCTGGTCCTTATATTACAAATGATTTTTCTCAAACTCAGGTGAAGAAAAAAAGTTTTATATCAAATAAACCATGGGAACATGGACCCTTACATAATTAGAGGAGAGAAGACACATAGTGAAAGAATTTATTTTAATAATATATTAAACAAAACCAATCACAGACTATAGTCTATACTCATGATCATACACATTCAAGAAACAAAATATGCATTTAATAAAACTAGCATTACATTATTAATAATTATTATTTAAGATAAATCACTCTCAAAAAAATTTATTTTATTATTTAATTAATCAATTATTTTATCTGAATTATGATATTTATTTCATTGAGATTCTCAACCATCGTATATTTAAACAAAATAATTGAATTTCTTTAAACTTAATAATGAGAATAAATGTACCATGGAGTAAACACGGTGAATGCTGATCTGAATCTACCCAACATGTATTATACACAAATACTATTTACTATTCTGACATATGCCATACATGACTTATCATGTACTTTCATGACATGTATTATCAACTGATTGATTGCACAAATTACATGATTTTTTTGTCACATGTTATTCTTAAATGTGTGTAATGTCAAAATTTTAATATGAATCATAAATTATATGAAGATTTGAACATTATGCAAAATTAAATTAAAGGATTATATATATTAAAACCCATCTCATGGAATTTCCTATCAAATGAATTACCACACAAAAGAAAATGTCAATAATGTTTTTATAGAATAATAAATTTATTTTAATTGTGTTTAATTTTTTATAAGTACACAACATGTACATGAAAACTACATGCTGTGTACATCTCCTATCGTCTGTCCAATGCACACGCCTAAGGAATTGTTGTGTAAACTATTCCTCAAAAAAATTGGAGTACATTTAATGACATAAGGATACACAATGCGTGGACTTCTAGTTATATTGTCAGTAATAAGGTAGGACACGTATGGAAACACATGGACCATCTATGACATAAAGGACTACATGCCATGTATGTGGGCTACACATAGTTTACTTCAGCTGACCGTTCACCAGGATGGCACAAACATATGTGGTATAAGAAATTAAATGCACCATGTGTATTTAATTCATATTATTTGAATTAATTCTGAATTAATTTCTAGTGCATTTAACATTAGTACATGATGTGTAACTCTAGTTAAATGACATGTAACCTGTCTTTCTAGCAAGAATACTCATCATATCTGGATGAGTTATTTGATATTATTTGATTCATTAAATTAATCGATTTAATTATATATATGAAAAATGAAATATGAAGAAGCATACATCACAATTGTAAATAAAATAATAATAAAACATGAATTTAAAACTAAATGACAAATGTGAAAATTATTCAACAATCCTTAAACAATTATAAAAAATTATATGAACAATGTGATACCACTTGAATATTCGGGGCATATTAGAATTGTGTAATGGGTCATCCCCAAATTTTATATTCTTCATGATCAATGATCAATCCAATATTTACATGATAGTGAACACCATAATCAACAGAGATGAATTATTGAAAATAGACATGGGATAAAATAGAGAGACCAACTAATAAATCATCACATATTATTTATAAATAATTTAATTAATTAAATAATTAACTTGAATAAATTTTTTCTTCATTGATGGATCTAAAAATAGATCTACGTTGTTATATCATTGAGTTGTTGGATTCAAGACCAAATTCCCTCTAGTTGTGATCCACGCGTGTTCCAAAAATCATTAATCATCACCATAATATTTTTTGGGTGCTAGCACGAATAATATTATCCCTTCCATCATTCACCTTTGATCACAACACGAATATCATCCAAAGAGTTCTCTTTGATCCCTATAGACTCGAGAGTGGGAGGTGTAGGAAGATCACACTCCATTATTGGGAATGTATTTAGAGAGGTATCTCTCAAGATATTGAGAATATTCTATGCAGCTGTCGTTGTGCACAACAAAAAATTAATTGGATCTATTTGAAAATATTATACTTTGGTTTATATGCCACTAGGGTTTAGAAATAAATAATTTGTCAAATTTCCTTTAATATTTATTTTATACCTTGCGAAACCCCATGTCTAAAATAATATTATTATTATTTCATTGATATATGCTTAAATTAAGAATTTAATTAAATATATTTTAATTAAATATTATCCAATATATATTATTTATCATCGGGCCTGATAACAATATCCACCATTCCTACATAATATTTAATAGGAATTGAATATTGAGTATTTATTTAATAAAATATTTCATTGCATTATTTTCCAATAAATTAATAAATATTATATTCCCTAAATAGTTTATTAATATTCCTTAAATATTCCACTCACATAATATTCTCTCAAATAATTGGTGATAGAATATATGCGATCAATAATACATAAATAATTATTTAACCACATGTGGTAATAAATTTTATTCAACTAGTTAAATAACAAATAATATTATGTTATTTAAATGATATTTTGGATACACTTATTGTCTGACCCTCTATGTCACATTATTAATGGCATTAGGTGAACCAGCCTAAAGTCTAAAATTAGTTTCTATAAACATTCCAAGGATCCCATGTATAATGAAGTTAATTCCAAAAATAAATAATACCTCATACATATTGTTATTGTGTAATATAATCTCTTTATCATGATATCTCTAATCAAGCAGGTTTCATGGTGGTGACATCAACATATGTGCTCGATGTGCCATTATTTGAATTTCTAGAAATAGTAATTTCGCACAAGAAAACTGTGGCCATGAATTAATTTAGTCTATATCATTTCCATCGAAGGACTTGAGATATCAAATTTCATTAAAGAACAGAAAGGACAAATACTTTCTCACATTATACCTAAATGAAGTATTACTCATTACGCACCTAAAAATCCTACCTCGATGAGAAAATATATCATCACAATTTTCATCAATACATCAAATTAAGAAACTAATAAAACTCATTAACAATAATATGAAATTATAAGGACCAATACACGTGTCTGAAGATAGGAACATCTAATGAAACATATAAATGTGGATATCCTATTAGCGTGTCTCATTCTCAAAATATCATGCACTTGTCATTATTAATGGTGTACACCATGAACAGCTTCATCAATGTACTATGAGTCTCCACCCTTGATAAATTGTATCATTTTATTCCCTTAAATCATATCATATTACTATATAACAATTATTTATGAATTGTGTCATATCACTTCTAGGTTCTCATCAAATCAGAGAACATCTATGATGTTTTAGCGTGAAAAATTCTCTTATGACATTATCACATACCATGTTATATAGATGAAAAATCATAATGTGATGAATATTTTATTAATATTGAAAAGTAGGAATACATTTTATCATAATGTATATATAAGTTGGTTCTAGGGAATCAACTCTGGTATCATTAACATGGCATTGTTACTAAATGACTAATATAAATTCATAAGTAAGTAACATATGGTATTATATTTATAAATATGGTAATGTTAAATATGTAAAATGAATTATATTTATTATATAGGAGGTTTTAATGAGTATGATGAGATTAAAGACTTAAGGTAATGGATCCCCATCTCTCATTCATTTTCTGTGTGACACAAGCCATGTTCAACATTTAGTTCGTGTATGTGGTGTGTATACTACCCATGGATGTATTTTATTGTTATTATAATGAAAATTATTTGGATTTAAATATAAATTTTAGGATCTCTCTATCATGGGGTTTATGGTTAAAACATTACCAAATTGGTAAGTGTATTTTTCCTCAATTTCACTTCTTTGAGAAGTACATTATGTTATGAAACTATATTCTTTCATGAGGTGTATAAATAGAAACATGACATGTAATATCATGAATATTTTCATCATCAAGATATTAAATGTTTCATTTTATGTTTCCAATTAATATATATTACAATTCAATGCCACCAATGTGGTAAGAGTTTAATGCTACAATCTCATCATTTTTTGGAATTGTTTATTATTATTCTTCCATTGATAAAATATTATGATACATCTCTCAATAATTTTGGATGAATTTTATTCTACTATGTTTATTCATGACATCTTCAAGTAATCTTACAAATTTTACACTATTTCTTAATTAAGATAATTAACAAAATGTTTTATGAAAATACTAATTTATATGACTCTTTCGTCAGAAATCTATTTTATTATAAAACAATGTTTTAAAAAAAATTAAAAATTAATTTAAATGATATTTAATGTTTATTTTCATGGAAAAGGATTTTAATTTTTTTTATGTTTTAAAAGGTGATTTAAATGATTTTTAATTGTTAACTATATGTTTTCAATGTTATTTTATAAGAAAAAGGTTATAAACAATTGTTTTCTGTTAAAAAATATTTTCAATGTGTAAGGGATATGTTCCTACAAAAATATTGTAAGTAATATTCCAAAATTAAATTCCATATTAGTCGATATATTTTGATGTTACTCATTATTTACTAAATATTTAATCCAAGGGAACCATTCGTAATGTTTATTTTAATGTTTTATGTTTTTGTGGGATGATGTTTATAAAACCCATTTCTCCTATCTGAGTTATATGCCTGTCAAACCTCCTATTTTAATGGGTTATTCTAATATTATGAAACCATTATTTTTTCCATGGGCCAGGATAATATGATCTTTTTATGATAACCATATCATTACATGTGTTATAATATTTTGAATTTTTATGATCTTGTGGAACACATTTGTATGATATCATTATGTGATTGGTGTGACCAATATCTCCCTTCAATGCATTGCGTAAAGATCTATATCTCATAAGATATACACAAATTGACAGAAAAATGTGCATGTTTCAATAATACAAGGATGTAATGGGAAGTGAAATATGTTCAATAATACATAGTTGGAATGGGAAGTGATCTTTGTTTAGTAATACAAGGTTATAATGGGGTTTGATACCGGTTTTGTAATGTAATTTTTTCAATATGATGGTATTGGATGTGAGCCTTGACTAATTTGAAAATGATTTTATATGATTATGTGTATGCCGTAAATTTTATGTCTTATATTCTCATGGAAAGTGTTCTTTGATTCAATAATGATTCATGGCATATGAACTACCAATCATTATGCCATGACTATTGATTTTGATCATTGATATTCATGGTATAATATTATAATGTTATGATAATGTTATCATACCCTTATACTTATGATTATGCTTACATATCTCCCTTGATTACCTGTACTGATCATTAGAGTTCACCCTTTCTTATGTTTACTTTCCCTAGTTTATGGAGATATGTAATATGTATTACATGTTTATGAAATATTCTAGGTAAGGATAACTTAGTGGGAGATAATTTAATTTACCTATGGACTAAGGTTTATGTTTCAATGCTTCTAAAATCACCAACAAAATATGATATTTGGGATTGTGTTTGTGTAATGTAATAAATATTATAAAAAAATTATGTAATGTCTTTGTATATGAAGCTTGGGTAATTAAAATAGTTTAATGGATACTATAAGTGAGTATAGTTCAGAAACATGTTCATATAGTGGTAATAACCCTAAAAAGTATTGGTCGTGTATATCTCGGCTACAATTATGGGGAATGGTGAATAGGTTCTTACTTCACGCATGGTTTTTGATAATCTTGGGGGATATTCTTGGGTTAACTATCATTTTCCCAATGAACCATTATAAAGGATTTTAATAGATGATAACTACGGATGTCCTAGGTTAAATGTAAGTTGTCATAGATTTAAATGAATGTGTAATTAATAAGTAAACCTATTAATGTTTTTTCACTTTTATGTGGTTTGTCACTATTATTATTTTTTATCACACATTAATTTTTTTCAATAGTTATAACCTGAAGGAAATGTGATATTACTGAATGGGATGGATAATTAAATGTTTTCTTATTTGAGAAACCAAATGTTATGGAATATAGTATTAAAAGTTTTATTACAATACTTATGAAACTATCTTCAGAAAGAAATCATGTATATCATCCCAATAAAAAAATAGGGGACAATGATCTATTGAGAATTTCATGAGGAAAAATCCTTTATCATTTATTTGGTCTACTAATTGACTATTTCTTGAGAAGTTGGTCATTACTATTGAAAATATATTTCCCATTCTAATGTTTTTGGAACATAATAATGTTTTTTTTGACATTTATCATTTGGAAGAAAAATAAGATCAATGATGGACTCTTATCAAGAACACGAGGCATATTACACCCCAGACATAATGTACATATACATTACATCACTTTTTCGGAATACTTATAAAATTACAAAAATAGATTCCCCAAGACCGTATGAGTTTAGTTCCTTTCGAAACATAGAAACAAAAACTATTGCTCAATTAAATATCTTCAATGTTTCCCACTGAGATATTACCCTTAGTATTTCTAATAAAAATTCCTTCATAACATGGGGAAGGGAAACATAATAATGTTGTGAACTCAAGTACACAATAAGGGAAAATGGGATATGTGAAATCATATCATGAACATATGGGTATGAGAACATGATCAAGATCATTAGATGATCATTCCCTATATATCAATGATCATAAACATGAATCATGATACAAATATTTATAGTTTACAATAATTGAATCACAATTAAATCAATTGAATAAGACATGAAATAATGACATATGAATAAGAAATGGAACATTACCATACACATCAATGTATAACTTCATGATGATGTATAATTATAAATAGGTTCACACAGTGAGTTAAATAAATGAAATAAATCCCTTTCATATACTTATGGACATGTAACTAGGTTCATGCATAATGTTGTTAACATGGAATCAGGTTCACACGTAACATTATGAACATGTAATTAATTTGATGCATAAAATTATGGAAATGAAACCAGGTACATTCATAAAATTTCCAACATGAAATCAGGTTCAGGCATAACATTATGACCGCATAATATGGTTCACTAAATCATTGTGAACATGTAATCAGGTTCATACATAAACTTATGAACATTCAACAAGGTCAATACATAACATTGTTAACATCTAATCTAGTTCATGTGTAGCATTTTTACTCAGGAGTCATCTGTCATTAACTAATACATTTGAGGGAGATATAGGTCACACCCATCAAATAATGAAATCATACATGTAGGTTCTAGAAAACATTCATCAAATCATGACCTATGAAAGGATATGGGTTATATATAAATTAAATCAAAAAACATGAGATTCAATGTCTCTCATTAAAACTTCATCACATAATAACATATAAAAATAAGATAGGTTTCATAATCATTTCATCAAATCATAACCCATGAAAATAAGTGGGTTTCAAAAGCATATAACCCAAAAAATAGAAATATGTATCATAATAATTATTAAATAAAAACATAAACCATTAAATAAATAATATCAATGGATCCTTTGAATAAATTATCTATAAGGTAATGAGTAACACCAATGGATGCCATCTTAGATGGAAAAATAATGTTGAAATATATTTCAAAAATATTTCATTAGGAAAAAAAATATTTATTATTTAAATTATTTTTTAAATATAATAAAACATTTTGAAGAAAATTATATTAAAACTAAACATGAAATCATATAAAGAAATATTGAAAACATTTGGAAAACTACTTTCTATAAAAACATAAAAAAGAATCTTGAAAACGTTTTGAAAAACATTTCATTAAAAATAGGTTGAAAACATATAAAGAAATCATGAAAACCATAAAAAAATTAAAACCCTTTTTCCGTGATAATTATATCCAAGGATTATTTTAAATCAATTTGTAAAGCTTTTTTGAAAACATGATTTTTTAAATAAAATATAATTCTGACCGAATATCGATATAAAGTAAAATTTATCATAGAAACATTTTATTAATTATCTTAATTAACAAATACTGGAAATTGGTAATGATACATTGATGTATCTTGAATAAATATAGTATAAGGAAACTCCTGAGATTTATTAGGATATGGATAATAATATTTCATCAATGTAAGCATTTTCATAAACAATTCGGATAGACAAAGATATGGTTTTACAAAACTCATACCACATGGTAACAATATAGTATACCATCCATGCAAGTAAATTAATTTATAAAAAACATAAAATATAATTAAATTAATGATATTAATGAAATAAAATGTCTAATTTAATTATATACATATCAAAAAATAATTTAGGTGCAAAACAAAATTTACTCTCACAGAAGGATAATTGAGACAAAACTATCTTATAGATTTGGTAACATTTCAAACATAAACCCCATGAAAGTAATATCATATAATGTATACGTAAATACCCATAAATTTTAGAATAATAATCCTAGAATAAAATCATGGTCATTATATACACAATACAAAATGACATAGTGGTGAACATGGCATGTATCTCATGAATATAAAGAGTGAGATAAAATTCCCTTACCTTGCATCTTGACTCTAGTCATACTCATTCAAAACCCTATATAATAAATAAAAATTTATTATAATCCTATCACATAACCATGATATTATATCTAATATAATATATGGTTTTATTACGACTTTGTATTACCCTCTAATTAACAATTCCTAGTTAAGCTTTCGCTTGGGGTAATATTCACTTTATTTTTGGCATGTGAATTGAATTGTTATATTTTTTTATCCACATACTTATATAATGATTTACATAATGAAAACCATGATAAAAATATAATTTATAACCAGAATATATTTTTATTATAATAATTTATTGAATATAGATTTATGGAATATAATGCACCTTTCATGGAGACGGTAGTCCGTTTGTACATGTGACCGATGTTTCTCTTTTACTCTCATCTTGAAAGAAAGAATTAAAATGACATACATGTATATATGTATATAATATCCTTATAGAATAATTATTATTTCATATATATCATATAAGTTTACTAAACATATGAAAAATACATTTCATGTAGTCTTTGAATGAATCACATCTCTTTGAGGGGGTGGTAGTCCACACATCCCCAAACAAAATTATTTTATTTAAAAAATATGGAATGTGTGAAGCTGTGTATTATAAAATAATTAAATAAACATAAATACATTATAAATATTTAAAATATCACATATAAATAGAATTTTAATCATAATTTAGCTCAATATGCAGTAGTGAGGTAGGGGAAGTAGAATGATAGGGTATTAAAAATAGAATTTTTTTTATATTTTGGATTAGCTTAAACTATTGTAAGTCTCTAATATTATCAATAGGGTCCACAAATGGTGGTTGCTGGCTTCCATGGGCACAAAAACTCAAAAATCTAGTTGTGTTCCCACGTTTTTTCCATGTAATGATTATCCCAAAATGATCCAATTTCATGAAACTATTGAATAGGTTTGAACTATGTACATAAAATAGATTTTGGATAAGTTACTATGTCATTTGGTCTCTTAATATTTAGTTTTAGTACCTTATTAATCTTAATTTTACCTTAATTGTTGTAATTAATTGTAATTACTTTTACTAATATTTTTGTCAAAAATAAGTTAACCTTTTAGACATTATAAATTATGAATATTCGAAA
Organism: Viscum album; assembly: GCA_963277665.1. Lineage (NCBI taxonomy): Eukaryota > Viridiplantae > Streptophyta > Magnoliopsida > Santalales > Viscaceae > Viscum > Viscum album. The sequence goes on from OY728159.1 coordinate 36,025,723, forward strand.
TATAGAATCCATTTTTCCATATTCAAATCAAAAAATTGGCAGAAATTAATTTAAAGTTGATCCCTCATATTGGACAAGAATGCGGGTTTTTAAGGTAAAAAAGTCAAAAAGGTTTCTATGTGGTTATATAAAATTTCAAATTGAAATGTATTCCAATGACCTAAATTAGATTAATTGATAAAAATATGATCGATTAATCTTTGAAACCAATTTAAAATTTAGTTTACTTATATAAATATATTATTTGAAAAAGCAGTTTTGAACTAAAATTCAGTATATTTCACTCTTCTTTAAAAACAATTCACAGAAAAATACGAACTATTTACCATAAACTAAATTTTATTTTTCTAATTAAAATATGAAGTTTATTTTGACCTATATAATACATAAATGTTTAAAAAAATTATTTATAATAGGTTCTCTATTCAAAGGTAGTAAAGCAGCCTTAATAAAAAAATTGGTTTTTAAACATAAAATTGTGAATGTTCTTATCTTATGAATATAAAATCTATTGGATGAATATAAAATACAATTTACTGAAGATATAACATATATATTACATTAATGTCACTCACTAATTATTATTAATTTATTTTATTCGGTTAAAACGTCTTTATGACCATAAAAATAACAATATTTTTCTTCATATTCAACCGGGTTTCATATTCATTTATAATTAATTGGTAACCTATGAATTCATCTTATATTTGTTTAAACCATATACATTAGTACATTATTTAATATTATTCACAAACACTAATTTAAGATCTAAGTTATATCTTATTATTTTAAATAATAATATTTAATAATATATTATTGTTTGGTAAATGTTGGTTTTGCGTGTTACACAATGGATTGAAGAAATTCATTATTGCATGTAACATAAGATAAAATCAGTGTTCTGTATAGATCAAGATAAAATTAATGTGTCGTTTAGTGTATGATTAAATTAGTGATTTTTATAACAAAATCCAAATATAGTTCTTTAATATAAAATAAACTATTTTTGTTTGGTGTGAAATGAAATATATATAATGATTAAATTAATTTAAAAAACAATAATTCACAAAATCTTGGGGTGTTGCGATGAAATCAGAATGAATAAAATACATAGAGTGGGATGAGTTTAAAAAGTTATTTTTAACAAGATATTTACTTATATTCTTTATATGAAAATGGGGAAGGATTTATTTGATATAAAGAAGAAGTGTGATGAACCTAATAGAACATATCAGGATGATTTTACTTGAAATTCAAGGTACACATCTGGTATTATCATTCCAAAAAAATTTAAGATTTATCATTTCATTAGTGTCATAAAATGAAGTCTCTGAGGGGTGGTATCTATACAAGAATTCAATAGCTATGAAGAAATCGTTAAATGTGCATTCAGGGTTGAAATATAGATTTGAGTTTCCCATAAATCTCATGGTTTTGATAAGAAAATAAAAATGGAATTAAAAGGATATAATAATTTTAGACATAAAGAGAATAAGATGAGATTTACATTATCGATGAACAATGGAAGGAATGATGAATGAAATTGTCTTAAAGGAACAGGTAAATATTTGAATTGTTGAAAATAATGTCATCAAGTAAAAGTATTTAAAAGTGTTGTAATGGGACCAATCGATGGAAGGAATAATGAAAATTCTCAACAAAATGAAGCACCCATATTTTAAATGTAAGGAGTATAGTCATTATTATAACTAGTGATGGAATCCAAGGGTTAATGAAGATAATTAATAACAATACCATCTTAATCCTAGATTCAATGTTAAATCTCATTGGATCATTATTCCATATGTTGGGTATGATAATTTGGAGGTGAAGCGTATACATATCCTCCACTCTAAAACATCTATTGTTTTATTTTATTTTGGTTTTTTACAATCTTTAATGTATGAATAATTTTATAAGGGTTTCATAATACAACCTCAATGATGAGAGGCTGAAATAGTATTTAAAGCTCATAATGTATGATGATCACACCTAAAGTCATCGAATTTTCTTTAATTGAAGTCTGTGGTAATGTTCTTCTCACAAAACCTATTATTCTCCCTGTAGTGGAATTTTATGTTATTATCAGCATTGATTATATTTCATTATATAAATATCCTCTAAATTGACAAGTAAGGTAAGTCACATTTAATATTCTGAACCAACCCATGATTGTTTAGTGGTACGATGATAAAAATGAACTTCCAATGTAAATTGTATCTTTTTCATGAGTCTAAATTCCTATTAAAATGGGTTATTTATCACATATGGTTGGGTAAAAATCAACATTGTGATTTTCCTATTATAATGGAATTTGTTGACCTTTTTTCAGAAGAGTTCCATAGACTTATTTTTAATCATGAAGTTTTGTTTTAAATAGAGTTCATACATCGTTCTACCCATATTTAAAAGAGTAAATATAGAATATCCTTGATTGAGAAGAATGAATTTAAGAATAAACTCTAGGATAATTCTGATGAGGTACTCATTTGTCCAACTTCATCTCCATGGGTTGTAATTATTAATTTTTTATGAAAAAATATTGATCAATGCAACTATAGATTTATTTTAAAAAACTGAACAAGATCATAATTACGAATTAGTATCATTTTCCTCTTAAGGATTCTTTTTTTGATCAGTTATAAGAAGATTAATGTTTTTCCAAGATTGATTTCAATATGGATACTGTCTATTGAGGGTCAAAAGTGAACACATACCCACGACAATTTTCCATATGATGTATGTACACATTGAATTTATAGTGATGTTATTTGGTATTATCCATTCCCCTATTATATTTATTGATTTAATGAATATAGTCTTCAGAGAGTAACATGATCATATTTTCAGTAGTCTTTATAGATGATATTATTTTATAATCCAAGTGCAAATAAGATAATGAAGATCATTTGCGGATTTTACAAAATAACCTTTGAATATGTTGTACTCAAAATTTACCATGTGGGAATTTTTCCAATATAGGGATTCATTGTTGGGCTATATAATATCATGTGAGGGTATATTGGTGGATCCATAAAAGATAAAAGTTATTCAAAATTTTCCAAAACAAACCATGTTGACTGGGATCTATTTTTTTCTTGGTTTTGATAAATATTATCAATATATAATGAATTATATATCACAAATATCAAATCCAGTCACCATGTTAAGCAATATGGTAGTCATGTTTCACTGGTGTAATGAATGTGAAGAAAATATCATGGAACTAAAGAGAATGTTGGTTAACACACCTCTTCATGTACTAGACTTCAATGGAAAAGGGTTTGTGATATTTAGTGATGCATCAAAGAAGTGATTAGGATTCATTATCATGTATAATGAAATGGTGGTTTGTTATTCCTTGAACCAATTCAAAATTAATGAGGTAAATTACTCAACTCCTAATTTGGAGTTGACATAAGTTAATTTTTCATTGAATATATAGAGGAATTATCATTATGGAGAATATTGAAATATATATATCAATCATAATATCTTAATGTATATATTCATGAAACAATAGTGGAATATGCACCAAAGGGGATGGTCGAAATTGATTAATGATTATAAACCCTCAACACAATACCACCTTAGGAAAGTGAACATGGGTGTAGATGATCTGATTAAGACCATGAAAATTTATCCACGATGAGTATTCATGGACAACCAATATTTTTGGATTTTCATAAGATGGTATTTAAATCATGAGGAAAGGGGAAAATAATATATTTATTAGATAAATGATCAACCAACCTTGTATGTGAGGATGATAGAGGAAGGGAAGGTGGATGTGGAACTATATAAGATGGTGAAAAATGTTCTCTAGTTTACAAATTATTTTAATGGAATGATAATTTTTGAAACCAATTTTGTGTCTTATTAATACCAGATATGAAAAAGGTTATATTGGATAAAGGTCACAGTTCATCATTATCTATTCAACTTGGAAGTACGAAGATGTTAAGAGATATGTATGAGTGTTTTTATTAAGATAACATGAAAATATATATTGTAGAGTATGTATCTAAATGGGTGGTATGTTAGAATGTTGATATCGAGAGACATAAGTCCAAGGTAATGTTACTACTATTACCATACCATATTAGAAATTGAAAAACATTTCCATATATTTCATCATCATACTCCCCAAAATATATAAATGGAATAATGATATCTGGGTTATAGTAAATCTATTTCTACAATCAGAATAATTAAATTTCACAAAATAAGATTTATATATTGATGATATTTTTAGGATATTAATTATTGAAGTGGTAAGATAGCATAGCGTAATATATTTTATTATATCTGACTAGGATATGAGGTTTACCTCAATGTTCTGGAATGTTCTTCAAAAGTATTTGGATTTAGAGTCAATTTTTATTACTATATATTTTCTTTTGATATATGTTCACTCTAAGAGGACAATTTAAACTCTAGAATACATGTTGAGATATTACATTATATATTTTCAATGTGGATGGGATCAACACATTCCTTTGGTATTATTTTCCTATAATAATATATTTCACCCAAGCATATATATAGCTCCTTATGATGCCCTCCATGATAATAAGTGAATAAATCCATTATTTTGGGATGATGTTTTTGAAAAAATAACCATGTGACCTAAATTAGATAAGGAAATGGATGGGATAATGATATCTATTTAGCATCACATTAGTGAAGATCAAAGATGATATAAAATTTATGATTATAATCATCAGGGAGTTATAGAGTGTGAAGTAGGTGATAAAGTATTCCTATGAATATCTCCCTAGAATAAGGTAATAATATTTGTAATGAGGATAATTTTTTTTCCTTGATATATCATTCCCTTTGAAATTATTTATCATATCGGGATGTTTTTTTATAGATTGGTGCCTCCACCGAACCTCTCTGAAGTTAATTTTTATGTTACATATAGCTCTCCTAAGGAAGAATAAATTTTTTATTTCAAATGTACTGAAATCAAGGGTCATATAACTAGAGAAAGATCTCTCATATGAGTAATAACTGTCAGATATTTTGGATCAATGAGAGATTGTTCTGCAAAATCAAAGCACTTACTTAGTAATTTTTTTGGAAAAAAATTAAATTTGAAGAAACAAAATTGGAACCAGGGGATGTGGTGAGGTAGAAGTACACTCAATTTTTTTATTTAAAGTGATTTAATTTCAAGTAGGAATTTATTATAAGGGGGTCTAACATAACACCCAAAGATTTAATGATACATTTCTATTTAATTAAATTTTATTTATTTGACAGATTGTGATACATGCAACACCATGTCTAAATGAAATATAATTTAGTATAATATTATAACCTAGTGTTTAATTGGTCGTATAAATTAGAAAAACCACATTTAAAAAAATATTTATAACTTTTATATATAATATAAATATATTAATAAAGAACTCAATTAATAGAAAATACATTTTATCCTTCAGAAATATGTTTTTTTAACAACAAATAGTTTTTGAATTTCTTACAAGAAAAATATAATTAAATTATATCCCTTTTAGAAATTATATTATAAAAACTGTAATTCATTTTTGAATTCATAATTTCATAATTATCTTAGGTTATTTTGGTAAACTTCTAGAAAATGTATATTTTTGGGTGAGTAATGAAAATACATATTTTTATATAAGAAATAGATATTTTATTTTTAAGAATTTTCAATGCTACATCACAATTTGGATTAGTTTTAAATTTTTTAAATTTCATTATTTTAAAAAATAATTCAATTTATACCTTTTGGATTAATATTATACTTTATATTGGTATTAAAATATTTGTAGACATATAAAGGAATTTTTTAGAAAACATTTTTTGTTGCATTTTATGATTTTATATTTAATTTGTTTACTAAATTTCAAGAGATATAATCATGAAAAATGGATTCCATATTAGAAATCATAATTCATAAAATTATTTATAAGAAAGATATTACTTATGGTAATTATGAATAGTAAGTATAGTATAAATATTACTACCTCAATAAAAGGGAAAATGAGTAAATTAAGGTTAAACTAAGTGATTAGACTACAATTTATAGCATTATTATTATCAGAGTAATTTATTTTTCCGCTTATCACGTTATTATTTAAATTTAGTTGTGTATTGTATAATTTTTTTTGAATATGACTTAGTAATATTTTAATCCTTAAAAAAATTCAAGGTGTGTCGCATTCCACGCATATAAAAGTACACCCCCTCCCTCTTCTTTACAGAATGTTGAGAAATATAGATTGATCATAAATAATCCATATATCTTCTCATCCTACATATACCTGAATTAGAGGATCTTTTTTCATAATATAAAATTTCAAGGCTTTATAAAAGTGGGCATAAAAGAGGTCAGCTGAAGAAAAGGTAATCATATTATTCGAACACTTTTAATTTATTTATTTTTATACCACATATAAATATAATATATACATTATAAAATAATTAATTTAGTATATTTAATATAATTGTTTATTATTATTATTATGGATCATCTAATATCCACAACATTTCCAATAAATAGAAAACGAATGTTATCGCACATGTGTATATGTGTATTACTACCTCAAAATTGTGATATGAATCATTATCCATCATGATCACCCGTGATTAGTTATTATTATGGATTTAATATTTATATATTATAATAATGAAATAGTTATACTTCTATAATTATATTATATTATAAGCTTTCTTAAAATTACTTCCATTGAAAACGTATAATGTCACTCATGCGTACATGTAGCCTACCAGCTCCACGAATCAATGTTATTTTTTTCATTTTATCTTTAGATGGATGGTATTTAGGGTATATTTAATGAATATATATATGATATATCTGATATAATAACGAAAAGTAAAAGGTAAATTATCGTTTACATTTCTTTATTTACAACCATTGAAAGTTAATACATCACTTGCATGTACGTATGGACTATTAACTCCTTGATGGGACATAATTAATTTTTAATCACCTATTTATATGATTATTTATAAAAGTGTGTATGATGAATAAACGTGATACTTATTTCATTATTAATATTATATATATTATGAAACTTTTTCCAAGGTACAAGTACTAGATCCATCTAACCAAACCATTCATGAAAAATGAAGCAGTTATCACCCATAATAGTGATCTTAATTAAAATTGTTATATGTTATGAGTAAATAATATTTGGTTTGGTATGAATGATTATGGTTATATATTAAATTTATAATGAATATATTTGTTAAATAGGATATTTTTATGCATAAGATGCAAATAAATACTTGAGCTAATGGATTTATGTTTCAATCTTATTTTAATCGAGATTGTTTATGCTTGAATTTACATTGAGGGAATTATATAATCCTTCTTTTATAAACCCATTTAATTTTTATTATCTTATTTTTTTAATTTTGATTTTTTAGTTCCATTATCTCTTTTTAATACTCAAAATAGTTTAGAAATGATTTTTAAAAAAAATCGACCATATTTTTCCACTTTTAGTTAAAATCCTTTTTCTTTTATATCTATGTTTTCTAAATGTTTTTCAGGAATAATGTTTTACAATTATTAAATAGTTCTTGTAATTTAATTTTACCCTTGTTTTAATTTTAATAAATGTTTTAAAATAAGATTGATTTTGTTTTATGAACAAAGTACTTTTTATCAAAGGTAGAAACGTAATATTTTATTTAATCATTAAATCATGAATTATATTTACCACAATTATGATCATCAATTCGTTGAAGCATAATATATAATTTTTTATGGTTATTTTCAAATAAAATGTTTCCCATACTATATTAAAAACATTAGGATTTTAAATCTATTATATCATAATGAAAAGATAATTTTCCTCAAGAAATATTCTAATGATATTTTAAAAGAATCATTAATCCATGATTAAATACTTTGATCTTAATTATTATTTACTAGGGATATAATATAATAACACCATCATAATTCAATATCTATTTATTCTATGATTATGATGATGAGATACATGCAATCCCTTTTTACTTTTTATGGGTTATAATATGATGAAATGATGAAATGATTATGAAACCCATATTCTTTATTAGGTTATAATATTATTATATGATGAATGTTTTATAATATTATGGAACATATATGTATAGTTTTAATTATATAATGTTTTGTCATAGAATTATATATCCCTCTTATTCAATGGAATACCATGGATATCTCATTATATAATAAAGACTTGAATAGGGAGTGAACCTAGTTTACTAAAGGAATTTATCTATTCTGATAGTCATGGGACTAAACCATGACTAAGGATATGATGGAATGATCAGTGAACCCAATCCAATATTAATGTATTTGTAATGATAATTGAAAAAATAAATGATTTTCTATTGCTATACTTATGCCAAAATGTTATGTCTCATTCGCATCATATGTTCTCATTGATCATGATTGATTATTGATGATTCTACAAACTTATAACTTATGTATTTCTTTTGGGAAAGACTTATTCAATTATTTATGATTAATGTTCATTGAATGATTGGGTATGACAAATTTTTCACATACCTTATATTTACCCTTATTATGACTTAGATATAACACTTTGTTATGCTTCTATTCCCCATGTTATGAGGAATTATTTTGGTTGGGTATGTTTATGAATTTTGTTAGTATTTTAATTTATTTTAAATAAATTATTTATTTTTTTTATTTTGATACCTTAATCTCTATAAAAATTCATTAAATTCTCTTATTCTTTTCTATAGTATTTTAATTAATACTGTAAAATTGTTACATGTTTTAATTAATTAATTGTTTTTTAGTTTCTTATTTTAATAATTTTATAAAATTATGATGTTTTTTAATTTTCCATGTGCATTTAAAACATAATAATTTTTAAAATACTTATTTTAAAAATGTAATACATATTTTATTAATAATTAATAAATGTTTTTTTACTTTTTTTTTATTTTTGTTGAATTAAAAAATCATGCCATATATGTGAGGAACCTAGTTAGCCATCAACAATACATAGGGGTCCCCATGGGTTCATCCACATGGGATGGCTATGATATACAATACTGAAAATGAAAATCTGTTTTTTAGGGTTGATGGTGCACAACTGTCATGTGCAGTCCCATGTATATGGCCCCAAGGTGCACACTCATAGGTTAAGAGGTGGGATTTATCACCTATTTGGATGAGGCCCCTTTGTGTGTTCTTGTTTTTCAACCTGAACCAAGCATCATCATCCTTTAGAATATATACCATTTGGCTCCCATGTTTTCATTTTGATATAGGGAACTCTTTTAAGTGTTACTATTCATCATTTAAAACTCAGAGAAAATCGCATCCATCAGATCTCTTTTCCTATAGTGTCATCAATATGATCATTTTTAATATCCCACATGTATTTGTTTTGAATCCCCCTAGATTTATCTCATTTATATCTTAATTATTCTTCCTCATATATCCTACAATCATCAAACTTGTACACAGATGATCTTCAATGTTTCACCAATGAATCGTTCTACATTTCCTCGAGACATTTGTTTTTATCTATGTCAGTTTGATAATATTTTTATGTATCATGTTTACTCTAGTCATCTTGTTTCTATTTTAAACTATAATAATTTCTTCTTCTTATACTAAATATTACCATTCAGCATCTTGGGTTTTTTAGTTCGTAAATAACTTCGTTTTGGCCTTGTACTCTGGTTTGACCTTCTCTTGTTGGTTTCTCAATATTCCACCATTAGACAACAACAATGGATATCAACTCACCCATAGAAATTACCAATGGTCGGAATGTTTACTCCCTATTGGAAAATTTCCTATGGTAGATAATTTTACCCGCATTTGGAACCAATGTGTGGGTCAATTACCAACCTCCAGAATTCAATGGTTGGTGATTTTACCCATCGTTGGACATCAAATGTGGGATATTTGACCTACCATTAGGAATAAATAGTAGTTTAATTAATTTTTAACTACTATTTGTTTTTGTAGTACATCCCTTTACAGGTTTCTTTTTCATATTGTAAATAAGAGTTATTATTCCTTATTCAATTTTTTACTATAGTTTTCTAGTTGATTTTTATTATTCCAACAACACTTCTTTATTTTGATATATTATATATAGTTTTATTTGATTATTTTTATTATCTTAATTTGTATCAATAATTTTTCTTCATATCATTTATTTATACATATTTTGTAAGCTCTTAAAGCTTAAATTGGTGCCCCTCTTGTACCTTATACCTATTGTATTTCTGTTTATTCTTCTATTTTAATTTTATTTCTTATTTAACTTGCAGTAGGATTAATGTTTCTATGTGAATATTTTTTATATTTTTTGAGATGAATAATTCATCTAATTATCTTTTTATTACTTGAAATAGATTTTCAGTGATCCACCATTGGAACATGATGTAGGTCATCAGTTATTACCAATCATTTCAAATGGTGAGTCATGAATCACCGTTGGACACCCAATAATAGGTTGTTGTTTATTCTTCTAATAAATTCTTTTAATGCTAAGATTCATTGAATAATGAATAGTTTTGTTTTATTCAGTTTATTTTTACTTAAAATTTCAATGTTAGTCTATTCTATGTTTATCCACAGTTGGAATCCAATGGTTGGTAAGGGGTCACTTTTAGTTAAAATTTAATTTTTAAAAATAAATTAAAATTTCAATAAATTTTTATTAAAAAAAAAATTTTGATCATTTTTTTATTTTTTGTGTCAAAATATATTTGTATAGGGTTAAAATATTCTTCTAATAATATTTTATGTACTTTTTTTCAATAATATTTAAAGTCATACGAAGCACAGTTTTAATACATCTTTTATTGCATGTATAATCTATATGATATTTTTTAAATTATTTTATAGTTATAAATTGTTTAAAAATTATTTAATTATAATAATAATTATCTTATTTTAAATTTTCATGAATAAATATAATGGCCAATTATATTTCTATATTATTTAATATGGCTTTAACAAACTACTTGTAATGGTCATAATATTATATTAAATTTTTCACTAACAAGTGTCAGGAATATTTTGGTTATGTTTGCGCTCCTCATAAATTTTGTTTTAATAATATTAGATATAACTTAATAGAATAAAAGGAACACTAGTGACAACTATTCAACACAATATACATTCAGAAAAAATGTGATACTCCTTCAATATTCTGATGATCGCAATTATTCACGATATTCGGAAACTTCTACAATCTTGTTGTGATCACTAAGGGACTCCATATTTTACATATGATTCTTTAAGTGATAAAAACTAATCAAGAGAAAAAATCATATACATAATAATAATATTACATATCACTTGAATTTAATTTATTCATTTAATAATTAATTTTTTTTATTTGTAATTTATCATATCTCGTTTATTATTTCCCCATAAAAAGAGGCTTTTTTATTTCTCTAGTTATTATACCACTCAAAATGATGTTTGGGATTTGAATCATAATAAAAATTCGAGATATAGACAAGGTTTAATCTCTGTCAAAAAAGGATGTCTTGTGTCTCTAGGTTGTTTAAAAGGTTTTGTATATAAACGGTTCTCATACTTTTAAAATTGAGGTTCTTAATGGGTACCAGTCTCTTCAAGGAGTAAAGGATTTTGAGGAGTGGGATGGGATCTTGGTGTTCTATACCACTATATTTATTTATGTTATTTATTTTGTTAATTATATTGTAACCACCCTCAATAACAATTCACTCACAACATATTAATATATTACACACTCTGTTTGTTTTTTCATTAAACTTTTAAAATGACTATTCACCACCTCACCCTCAAGTCATATTTTCCATCAATAACGATCCAAAAACCTTTATTACGTGACATGATATTTGTGGGAGATATTTAATATATTAAATGAAATAAGTTGATGATTTATATATTCTAAAAATACAAAAATAATTCATATTTATGACATAAATTTTAATGTTATTTAATGAATATTCATCTAAAGTGATGTAATATATTAGTATGTTTTTATTAGGTTACATCGGGGTTCACCCATAATCAAGATCTATATTAGGCACATACATCACCATAAATAATTTCCAAGAACCATAACTAAATTCAACACATTTAATAATTTATTTTCATTGTTAAACATTTAAAAACAACCTGCATTACTCAATTACATGATTTACCTATAGAATATAAATGTGTTTTATGATAATATATTTAATACAATCATCATAATAAATCATGATAAAGAATATGGATAATATTATAATATCATATTCTCAATAATCAGACGAATCATTAAAATGATATTGACATAGATGAAAATTCCTTTAAATTAAATTTTGAAACATTTATTTGAAAATTTGGGAAAATATACATTTCATTAGTATCTTTATAAACATAAAATTCCTAAAAATATTGAGAAAGGGTTATTATTTGAAAATAATTATGTAAACCTATAAATTAATATTGAAAACAGAAAATATTTTTAACGATGGAAAAATATTTTTATGTCATAAATGCTATAAATAATCATTATTTTAAATCATTTGTAAAGAGAGTCACAATTTACACTTGTAGAAGAATGTTTACAAATTACATACTAAAAAATTTAAAAGAAGGTAAAAGATCCTATAAAATAACTTCATGTAATAATTAATTTCTAGAAAATAACCTTATTTAATTAATATAAATAAAATGGATGAATATTTTTGGTTATGAGTCTTTAAATAGATTAAAAATATATTAAAGAAAAACATGTTTATAACATTTTAAAACAAAAAAAATTGAAATAAATTGCATATGAAGTAAAATAATATACCAGAAGTTTAAATAATACATGATATTATATATAAAGATTCATTATATACTCTATATAAATTAATATTTGCGAATCAATCAAAACGTAATTCAAAGAATAGTTTTTCAAATGAGAACCCTTGCAACTTGGGTAATTCATGAATCAAAAATCCATTGAAGGAAGGAATTTAACATTATTATGAAAAAAAATAATTTCCCTGAAATAATATGTGAAAACAAATTAATGGAGAAGTAATTGAAATTTATAAATTAAAACATAGTTCACAGCATGGATTATTTCTCAAAGAATTGAAACTGAGACCATGAAACCCCATGCAGATTTTTATAACATTGGAATCAATTTTTTAGGAAGGATATATAAGTAGAATAAATTTAAAAATCCTTATAAAATATTATTTCATGATATAATATCTCAATATTAATTATATACACCTTATAAATGGAATTTGTTTCATAATACGAGACATGTCTCAAAGAAAAAATCTTGTGGCAAATAATCCCTACAATAATCGTATCACTGAAGTTAGAATTAAACATTTATAAGAATATTTGTAACAATTTTAAAACCAAATAAAATAAGTGTAAATGTAACATAACATTATAATAGTTAATATTATGCCTAATAATGGAAAATAGTAATTTAAGTATAATTATAACCCAATGAATAGAATTTGATTTATAAAAACTCTTCCGTCTAGTCTAGACAGAATATTTATGTAATTTACATTCTTATATAATAAACTTATATTAATTAGTTGATATATTTATGAACCCTTTATAGTATTATTAATTTATCATTAAATAATTTATTTCATTTTATTTAATGATATATTAAATTAATCGTTCTAGTAAGTCAATGCCACATGTTTTGAATACGTTCAGTTCATTATTTCAAAACAACTACGGTATATTGACCATGGTCAAAGAGGCCATCATTACATCATCCAAAAAATAATAATCATAAAATAATAATAATTTTTATAAATTATCTAAAATTTATATCCATACATTCTAGTAATTAATGAAAAATGAATCACATCGCCTCATGGAGATGCAACTCCACACATACGCACAAACGATGTCTCCATTTCCCAGTGGATGGAACAGTAAGAAAATAAATTCTCTATTATCCTAAAAAAATGAAAATTATTTCAATACTATATATATATATATTACATTCATCATGATAAATATCTGTGAGAGGTGCTGATAGAAATCAAGACACATCACTTTGTTGAGGTGGTAGCCACATGTACACACAAAAGATGTTTTCATTCCCCATAGGTTGGAAAAGAGATGAATGATGATCTTAAATTAACCTAATAAAAAATAATTATATGAGATACAACTATATTACTATATTAAAATGGTTATGATATAATTTAAGTAGTTAACAGAATAAGTTAAATGAATATTATATGTTAATACGATTACCTCCTCTTTGAAGAACCTCCTTTTGGATCTCTCTTTATGGAACCCAATGATGGCATTTTAAGAATATATGAACCTATTAAATGAATATGAGTATGTTAAAAATAATTTTTTGTAGTTTTACTTGAATATATATGGATAATGAAGTGTTAGGAAGTGATGAGGTGTGGTGGCCTTATATAAGAGAGGAGAGTACCACACTTGAAATTATATAATGTCTTAAAATAATATAAAATAATTTTCATGTTCAAGTACAAAAACATTTATTATTTTATTATACAATTAATATGAGTACAAATATATTTATCTAGTAAAATTTTCACAATTTTCGGTAATTATTTAACCATTATCTCATAATTTAAATCCTTTGTTAACCCATTTTAGAATTACAAGGATATCAAGGTTTTCTAATCATTGCGTGTCAATAGAGTTACTATAAAACGATAGGTGACTTATATATGGAAAAAATTATATATTCTAAACTATATACCATTAAATTATCCAAATACAAATTTATTATTACTTTTAAATCATTTACTAAAATAATAATTAAAATAAAATACCATTAAATTCAATTTTTGGACAATTCACATAATAAATTTTAAATGAAATATAAAGACAATAATGTAATCTGAGTGTAAAATTTTAACACTTAAATAATAAGTTTTATTTATATAAAAATTATTTGATCCTCATTACTCCTGAGAAAAATTAATACATTATATGTTTATAAAATAATTTAATTGATTTTTCTATTTTCTGCACAAGCATTGTATCAGCGTTGCACAAACATTTAAGTTAATTATTTCATCAATAAATTTTAAAAATAAAATAAAATCATAAAATTTTTATTTATCTCAAATATAATCATTTATAATGGGTAATAACTTTCTTTTATCATTGTCACAAAATCATATAGTTATTAAGAGCAAGGACAGACATTTTGGAAATTTCCATTTCTTAAAATAATTTAAAGGACAATATCATTAAAAATTAGCACCGACATGACGTAGTATCAAATATTGGATAGGGATGGTATATTTACACTCCTAAAATAGATTAATGTCAAATATTATGCATATTTTTAGCCTTTTCAGATTAGTTTTGTCTCAACATAAATTAATTTACTTAATATTGTGGTGAATAATTTTTGACAAGGTTACTATTCATTATGACCAAAATTAATGATGGCCTATTTACCAAATTTATACATTATGATTCCAATTTTTGAATACAATTTATTTAATTTAGTCCCTATATTTTTTATTAATTGTTTTTCAAATATTCATATGAAATATGATGAAAACAATTTTCTAGAAAAACACATTTTTATGTATAAAAATGATTTATACCAAAATTAATCATATATTTGGATAAAATGAAATTAATTATATAGTTTTTTATAAAAAATAAATATTTATATTTTAAAATAAATTAAAAATATAATTGTACTCTGTAAATATTAGAATTTAAAAGGATTTTTTCTATAAAATTGGTTTTTTTTCATTAACAAATGTTATGAGCTTCTCTCGATGGCAATCATGTGTGCGAACAAAACTATAAACCCCATAATCACATATAAAGTGAGGTATTTGATTTCATTTTACTTCAATATATATTTTTTTGTGTCAAATATCTAAAAATAACACACTGGAAGATAATAGGGTGATCGATGGTAGGTCATTTGAAAAAATGACAAAAGTTGCAGGCCAAAATCAAATTCAAGGGAATATCATATATGTTGTTGTGAATCAAGATTATATTTCACAATGAAATAATTCATTCAAACTCTCTATTAATTCATCGTTTTAATTCTGAAGGGTGTGAGGCCTTAGGTGTTAGAGGATTTATCAATGAGAAAATCAAGAGTGTGTTGTTTTTGTTATAGGAGGATGACCTCAACAGAGAAGAATATCATTCAAATTTTCATTCCGTATAAAGATATAAAGCATAGAGGATGGTATTATTTAATTTCTATTCTAAAATTAGGTACTCTCTTCATTCAATAATTGAACTCATTCTTTGGAACCGTGGAACTCTTTTTTATATGTTTGGGTTATATTTTTTGTACTTAGTTAGTTTTGTTAGAATCATGTAATTCTAATGGATTTTATTCATCCATTGGAACAAAAATATGAAGTTATATGGAGACTGGTAGATATATATTCTCACATTATTCTTATATATTAGTGTAATTTTATTTATCATCAAACCTGGTTCATCAAGTTGTTTTATCTACTACTAATGAAAACATTAAAATAAATGTTCAATATAATAAATTGCCTTAGTTTTGTGGTGTATGTATTTTTTTGGAGTATTAATTACTTATGATGAATTAATTGATCCATCATGTGTTCATTTTTAAATATCCGGGCATGGGGATGTTGATTATAGAAAAACAATATGGATAAATAAAATTAAAATCCAACAGGTTCTTCAAAATGATGACAACATTGGACAACAATGTACCTTGAATTAGAAAAGTACTGATGGGGGATCTGATGTTTCCAATCTAATGGATCTTCTCTACAGTTATGTATATTCAATATGTATAGACTAATAAATAGATAGACCCTTTTGGAGGATGAGAGAAAGGATACCCCCACCCCATGTTTGAGGGATTCACTAAAGATTCTTTTGGAAGGTCTATGTAATGTTATAGGAGACAAAGGTGGTGTTGAGATACAATAATATGATGCCCAATTAGTGCACATAGACAAAATGTATAGTATATGTGATGATTCATATGAAAAAATATGTCTAATTATAATGAGAATGAAGAGAAATATTATCATTCCGATGCCACTATGGATAAGAACAAAATTACAGATATCGGAGGTTATTACTCATTACATATAAAGAAATATAAGCCACATAAAGATTACCATAATTTTAAATATATTATGATCATAATAATTTTTAATTCTGGAAAAATATTGTATCTATAGTTATCAGAGGATGTCATAGAAAAGGAAAATTTCATTTCTGATTTAAAGGTTGAGCTCCTTGTGGATTCCAACCAATGGTTTGATGAATAGAAAACCACATGTTTTTAAAAATATGATGATAGATTAATTAGACATGATACCTATCAATAAACATGATATAATATGGCCTAAAACATTAATTAACATCCACATTTTTGTTCCAATTCACCATCATTGGAATGTTAATGTCATAGGTTTCTAGGGGTGTCTTTGAAAATTATATATTGATATATATATGTTAAATGAATTCAAGAACTTTGTATTATCTAATAATTGCATCTATTTTATGATTTCTTTAATATGTCAGATGATGTTTGTTTTTAATGGGTTTTATTCTAGTAAATATATTTTAATGATTTTTAAAATTGGCATGGCTTTTAATGATGTGCAACTTTATATTGTCTGATGATATTGTAGGCACATTTATGGAATATGGATTAAGTCTCATCTGATGGGGTGTTTGGATTTCAGTGAACTGAATGAAATCTGATCCCACACTTTTGTTTATTGGATGATTTGATTAATTTAATATTAGAACATTTTATGGATTAACTGATGTTTTTTCTAGTAATACTGTGTATCATAGTGGTTGAATTATTTTCTGGTTGGGCATTCTGATTTTCATGATGTAGTACTGTACACTGTGTAGTACTATAGCAGAGCTAGACATTGTACATGTACTGTAGCAGACTATACAATATGTGAGTACTGAAGCAAACACTGTAGCAGTTATTGTATCATGTAATATTCGGTACTGTAGTAGTTGGAACTATTCACCATTGGCAACCAGTTTGGTCTTGGAGTCTTTATGGATTTCGGGCTAGTGAGGCCGTCAGGTCAGTTGGGCTTTTGAACCACCTTTAAGGCCTTCGGGACACCTCAAGGCCTTTGAGCCATGTGTAGTTTCCACATACACACTATAAAAAAAGAGCATCCCCATTAGAGGATTCAAAGCATGTGCACTCACTAGAGAAGAGCCAAATGGATTTGTCAGAATGGATAATTGTGGAAATCCCATTAGGGCCAGCCTATGATTACACAGAAAGTCTAGCCAGATGACCATGTGAAGGTGGAGAGCTACTATCATGATGCGGATACTTGGAAGGGGAACATTCTTTGTAGATAGTCTAGTTGAATTCCCTAAAGACCATCGGGCCATGTGATCTTCTCTGACTAAGGGCCATGTAATCTATGAGCCTACGGGCCGTGTAAGGATTCCCCCTCATCTTTTGAAAGGGGGGTTATCAAAATTAAATAAAAATGAAAGCCTTTGGGTCATTCATAGCAGAGATGTTGACAGCAGTATGTTGGGAATTGTGTTTTGTATGAAAGTTCTACTCTCTTGAAACATGTTATATAGATGTATATCATGAAACCTTACTCTATGTAGGTGGTGAAAGGAGTTGGATGAAGGAAGGTGATAAATATATTTTTTTCTATTGGAAGAGGCATATTTATCCTGATTTTGTCTTCTTATGGGTATTTTATTCCTTACAATCCTCAATATTTTGAGTTTTGTTTCCCTTTTAGCATATATTTATGGTCCATGGTTTTGGTTATCCAAATCCATGGATCTAGTTTTTTCTTATATTTTCACAAATAACTAAAAAATTAATCTTTTTATAAAACTCCCGAAATCTCACCTAAAAGTAATTTTGATTTGATATTTTTAAAAAATATATCATGTTTATAAAATAAAAATTTTAAAACTGGGAGAAATTATTTTTAATAATTTGATACAAATATTTTTTTTCGAGTGTAAATTGATATTACTAAAAATTGAGTTCTTATTTATTAAAAATCAATGAATACATTTATATTTAATATGAACAATATATATAAATTTAATAAATAATTTACTCATATTCATACCCTTTAATTCAATGGCCCAGTTATAATATTCATATATAAAATAATACTATATTATTTTTCATTTAATATTAGTGATTCTTGTTGTGTACTATATCGAACATTGTGTTCTTTTAAAAATCTCATGTTATTACATCCCCCCCTTAATAAATGGTTTCACTGTAATTTGATAACAATTTTAGTAACTTAAGGGTTAGAATTTTGAAAATACCTTTGTTGAAAATTCACATCATAAATGTGGAAATAAAACATCATTTTCAATAGAAGGGAATGGAGATATAAAGGCCCTTAGGAATTGCACATAACATGCTTTCCAATTAAGATAACTTTAGTTGGAAATCTTAATATGAACATGGAGATGAAAACAATGTCTAAGGTATAATGGTTTGATAGAAAACATAGTCATGATAATGTTAACAACAACAAAATAATAAATCAATATGGTATAAAGAAGACAATAAAATCATCATAAATGATGGTAATTGAATAACATTTTTATTTCAGGTTTCTTTTCATAGAGTGGGGTTGTTATTTTACTATTAATAATGATATCATGAGAAAATATATTGACCTAATTTCTTTTAATTCCATAAGAACCAATTCATGCTTTGGGTTTTCATTGTGAACATTATCCACTTCCATCTCACCTCTTACTCTATAAAATGTATACTCATAATGAATTTATCATTCCTAAAGAACAAAAATTCACTTCTAATGGATCACAACATCCAAAAAGGGATGAAATGTTATTTATATTATTTAACCAATAATTAAAACAAAAATGATTTTAATTTCATAATATTCAATATGAATAATGATTCAAAAATTAATCTCCAATATCTCAATAATAAATTCCAAAACTCAGTAAAAATCATTCAATAAATAGATAACCATAAAACAAAAACAAATTATTCTGGAAAAAAACATTGAAACCCAAATATTTTAATAATTTTATCATATATTCTTCATGATCATCATAAAATCACATGAAACACTTAAATTTCCATACTGAATATATATATTCCCTAATAATATAATCTAAAAAATATTATAATCATTTTCAAAAATATCTTGACTCACTATAAAGAAACAATAAAATATTTTATGCATCCAAAATATAATTCAACATTTATTCCTCAAATAAACACCCATCTTATCCAAAATTAATTCAATTTACCATAATCGTATAATTTTTCCTTTATAGTGAACTTCTTCAAAAAATAACAATATTCACGAATTCACCAAATCACTTTTTAATCTCAGGGTTATCTATATGATAAAACATATATTACCAAAATGTAATAACCATATTATCCCAATTAACCAAAATAAACTCAACATAAAATATTATATTGACCCAAAAGGTTTTCACTACATTTCAAATTATTCCCACAAAATATAAAATCACTCCTTGTAAAACAACATTCATATTAAACATAAGGGTTATATATAACTCGACATAATAAAAGGTCCCTTAAAATATCATTAATCGCATTAAAATCTAACCACTTAAAACCTAAAAAGGGGTGTCCTTGACATTGATCATATGATCAATATTAGAATTATAAACTCATGATTGTATCCATAAATCCTATGCTAACCTCACATGAACACATACTTCTCTCCAAATTTATAAAAATACTCCTTTGATACCGCCTATAATATCCTATAACCCACACTCCAAGATCATGTTCTTAAAACATTACCTTTACATTTCTGGATTTGATATAGATAAAAGTGACTTAATTATATCTATAAAAATATAAAAAACAGACTTGAATTCTAGATCACTTACATACATAAGGTCATTTACGGTTTATAGTATCAAATAAATAGGACAAACAATTACATAACAATAACCATGGCTTCATGTGATTATTTTTTCTAGTATACTCATTTTCTCTTATTTTAAAAACATTCTTCAATATATCCCCTATAATAATTCATTCATGAAATTTTTATATAAATAATTCATTTAATATAATTATTTATAACAAGGGGTAATGGAATACATAAATAGAGTGTGTTCAAACACTCATTAAAGATAAACATAAACATTAACAATTAAATGTAATCAGAGACCACAATATGACCATGAGGGTATGATGAAAAAATAAAATTTAATTCGAATATGTTGGTCTCCAATAAATATAAATTACATAGGGGGTGAATCTGGGTAACATAGTTATTAATCCTAGAATCCCATGATTATGATCTTGTTCTCTTGATGCAAGGAACACTCCCTTTCTAAACCTTAATTTCAATAGAAAAACTATGAAAAAGATACATGACACAAAGATAATTTTACTTATATAACCATAACTGATCTAGTCTATGGATCATGAAATTAATGATATGTTTATGCACCCAAAAAAATGGTTTCCACAACTTTTTTTGTAAACAATGTAGCAGTCTCACTGACCCTCTGAAATAACTGTTTGATCCATATAATAAATCTCATTGCCTATTAAAAAATTGATAGACTCGCTATTCCCTTTTTCACCTTCTTTGTTTTCATCAAAAGTTTATATATGGATAATTAACCTAACTAAACGTTTCATTTTATCATATTCTAAATATATTATATTGAGATGATGCTCCTATGAATTTTTATTTCATTATTTCAATTAATATTCTAATAAAAACACTCTTTATTTTCTGAAAGTAGTATTTATTTTATTAGTAGTATCTCTTCCCATTTGATTTAAATATAATGGTTATTATTGAATATACTTATTCTAATATAGTTATATGTATCCGAATATAGTTAATGGGACTAAAATTTTCTATTATATCTATTTTATACACATGGATATCCACGAAATAACTCCCTTTTTATGTTTTTGGAAGAAAATAAAAAAAACTACATAGTTGTGTGTGATATTGGATTCTATGGTTTAATAGTGTCCTTTATTATTCTACTACTATGTGTTTTGTTCCAAATAATGAATAATTTAATTTCCTCATCTCTTCCTATGACATTGTTGATAACTCTAGGATCAATACTCTTATAGTTGACCAAATCCATAATTCTCTTGAATCAACTCCACCATTACTCTCCCACGATATCTGGAATAATCTCCTAAAACTAATTGACTAACCAAAATGGCTATATCATATAAAAATAGTGGTGTTGTGATCTATTATATGACAGTAAATTCTTAATATCACCGATTCAGTTAAAACATCACTATCCATGATGTAAGGAATAACTATGGACAGACATATCCCCTTCCAAAAAGTAATGATGAATAGAATTATATCAACGCCATGGATAACTAAAATTTTCCCTTAGAATCGAGACTCATTAAAACTCATATAAAAATTTTCTATTATATGGTTCTGTATATTGTGAAATTGTAGAGACCCAAAGCTTAATGTACATGGACATTACATTACTTTTGCAGAATACTTATTACATAACAAAAACACACACATAAGGACCGTAATAGTTTAGTGTCTTTGGAAACTCAGAATATAATCTTTTAATCGTGGTGAAAGATCTTCAACATCTCCCATAAAGATCTTATTTTTTTACCTAAAACCATTATTTATATCCTCGGGAAAAGAAAACATAAAAGGGTGAGCTCAAATTCTCAGTAAGGGTAAGCATGGATAAAATAAAACATACCATATACATTTGAACATAAAAACATGAACATAATGTTTAAACATAAAAATCTTGAGAAATGACATAAAACATGGAAGTACGTAAGGAATAGATCATAAATAAACATTAAGAATGATAAAATTGAATTGGAATAAAACATGTAATTGTTGCAATCATTCAGCACATGTCATGATTTCCATAGTAGCCAAGGCATTGCTTCCAAGACCATCTTGGTGGACCAAGTCCCTTTCTAAATCGAGTTTACTCCTCGTTTCAGTCCTGTAACGCTGAACCAGATTAACTTACCTTTCCATCCATGTCTATCTCATGAGATATAAAATCTTTAACCAATTCATTGGAGGGAGATATAGGTCCCACCCATCTCATAATGAAATCATTCTTACTTGTGCCACAAAATAAACATACATCATTCATAATAAACCAATAAATAAAATGGGTTTCATAAACATCATCCCATCATCACATAATCTGTATAAAAGAAAGGGATATAATTTCATAATAAAAAAAGTGAAACCATGTAAATCATAGAGACATTACACTTGGAACATACACATGTGAAATAATGTCATCTTACATGAAAATGGTTTTGATAAAATACTTTAAATTAATTCTTGAAGAAAATATCATTTTTTCTTCAAAATCATTTTCTTTTCACAAAATGTAATGCAATTATAGAAGAAAATTTTTTTTTTTGAAAATATTCATGAAATATTTTGAAGGAAGCCTCTTGAAAATAAGGCTTTATAAAACTATAAAAATCCTTTCATGCCGTATACGTTAAAAAAACATTATTATCGTACTTTTGTCGGAAAAGTCCAAAAGTACCTTGTAGGGTAAATAAAAGAAAGATTCCTTCCATACCATGGGGTAAAAGTAAAAAATGGTAAAAAGGACATTAAACATACATGAATACACTTTTATAAAACATGGACATGGATGATAGCAATATCCCCAGAAAATACTTATGAATAAGCAATCTCGGATAAAAATGAGATTTGCACAATTATCCCTTACCTTAGGTCTGATTTGCTTCGTAAGTGTCCGAACCTCCTGTATAATTATTTAAATAATGTTATTGACTTATTACAGAATCATACTTATTTTTATGATATCGTATATGGTTCACTATTGTCTTTATTTTACCCGTTCTTTTGTAAATTTCATGTTAAAGAGTGTTTTGGGTAAAATCGTTTCATTTGTCGTCCGTGTTTTGACTTGTAATTATTCATATGATTACATAGATCATGATTACTTAATTTCAGAATATAAAACATGTTTATATATAATATATATTCATAGTATACATATATATAATAAATCAATAAATGGAAAGAAATACACCGTTCATGGAGACGGTAGGCCGTACGTACGCATGAACGCTATTTTCGTTTACTCATTGAGTTGAATGGAATTAAGTAGATGACATACATATATATACATATAAATCCAGTATCACTATTATGCCGTATATTTCATGATTAATTATTATATATACTTTATAATCATTCATGAATGGTTAATTTGGAGAATGAATCACATCGCGTCGTGGAGACGGTAGTCCGTACGTACGCACGAGCGATGATATCATTTTCATGATCGTGGGATTGTATTGGATTGTATTTATACTATTTAAGAATCAATATCACTTTCAAATAATTATATACAGTTATTATTTACACCATTATACCCATCCAAGTAAGGTGGTGGTGGAAAATAGATTACACCACGGCGTGGAGACGGTATTCCGTACGTACGCACGCACAATGATTTCGTTTTCCGTAGGATGGATAGATTGTGAAATAGGGTTGTTTCATACTTATAATAACATATTAGTATATGAGTCATACTGATGTTATTACTTCATAATGAAACAAACTAGGAAGAAGAAGTGGAAGAAGAAATAAAGTTGAAAGAATTGGTAACAGACATTACCTCTTCTTTGAAACGCCTCTTTGAGTCCTCCACATAGGGTACTAAAATTAGTCTTTGAAGAAGACCAGGACCTCTAGGATGTTTATAGGGAAGTGTAGAAGAGAATTTGGCATGGTTTGGCCGAGCTTGAAGGCTCAATGTGGTGTGAGTAAGAGAGGGAGGAGGTTCCCTTTTATAAGGGAGGAGAGGGGCTCCTTTGGAAAACTAAAAATATTATTTTATTATAAAGTGAAATTTGGTTTTAAAATGCTCCAAATTAATTTATTTCGATGCTAAGGTGTGGATGGGTCTAAATCCTCCCATTAAATAGAATTTAAACAAGTTTAGGTTCCTATTTTAACCTTATCATTTAGATTTAACATTAAGTTAAATAATTTATTTTTACCATGTCTTCTTGTGTTCTTACACTATAAGGTTAATAAACATACTATAACAAGCCAAAAGAAGCCCAAGTTGTTTATTATTAATATATATATCCTTATCTAAGTCATTTGGGCGAACCTTATATTTTTAGGATTAAAATAACAATTAATAATATAATCTTTGTTTTAAAAACTATTTTATGTCAATTTTGACACTATTTGGTAATTGATTTTTGAGAAAATCATAACAGAATTATTAGTTCGGAAAAAGTTAATTAAATAAATACTAACATGTCATATTAACCTATAAAATTAGTGGAATTCATAAAAAGTCTCAAATTACATTTATTTCGGTATTTATAACATCAATTATGTCAATATTTCATTAATAAGATAACTATTGCATCATCTTTGTGTCATAAATAAATTATATTATTTAATATCTAAAAATTACAAATAAAATATAATTATGTATCAAATAATTTTATCTTTCTAATAAATATTTATAGTCGAATTTACCTTATGTATAACCCTATATTACAAATGCTTTACTTATTAAACATTGATTTCAACTATTTTAACCCTTCTTTAAATAAATTAATAATAAATGTCCCAATCTAATCCAAGTGGGCCTAAATGGTAATATTTTATTCATAAGGTTGTTTTTGGTCTAATTACATTTATCCAATAAAATTAAGACATGTTTTAGGGTAATAATAATATCATTTTTACCCTTAATTACCCTATTTACTTTTAACCGTGGTAAAAAAAAGAAAAAAGTTACTAATCTCCAAAAATTATTTTCATCTCACTGAAACACATATTACTTACTGACATCAACTGTGTCTCTCGGATTATTGAAATTCCACTCACAAAAGCGGTAAAATTATTTTTTATGATAAATTCAAATTTTTTAACTACCACTTAGTGGTTTCACTATTTATCAAAAAATGAAAGTTTCCAGAAAAATACCAAAAATTAGTCCTAAGATATATTTGACATTATGAACTCAAAAATTATGTCTATTTTACCAAATTCAAAACATATCAGTTGCATTAATTAATTTAAAAATTAATTCACGTCGTCAAAACCAATAATGTGTTCTTAAGAGATAATAACTATCAAAAGATTGGCACTTGTTTATGTCTGGTTTAAATGTGAAATTACTTTCAATGACCAACATTGTATTAAATTGTAAAAATATATTCTAAATATACTTTAAAACCACTCAAACTAATAATTTAGCACTATTAATTATTTCGATTAAAAAGGTTGTTATTAATTAAAATTTAGTAATTTTCACTATTCATCAGAAAATGAAAGTTATCCGAAAAGTACCAAAATTTCACCCTAAGCTAATTTAGATATTCCAAATCCAAAAATGAAGTCCATTTTGAGAAATAAAATTTACAAAATCTCAAAAGGTGGTTAATACTATTCATAACGGCTAGTTTTAATAATAGCATATCGTTGTTTAGTGAAAACTCGATATTGCGTACTACACACGCTATCGAGGAAGGTCACAATTGCGTGTAATGCATGGAAAGTCAATGATGTGTGTTTTGAAAGCTCATTTTGGTGTAGAATACAACACAAGACATTAATGAAATTAAAAATCAAATTTTTCATTAAATCTCTGGGTGTTACATTCTACCCGCCTTAAAATGAATTTCGCCCTCGAAATTCGTCGGGGTTATAAATGGTCTACTCCTAGAAAGTTTCTATAATAGAAACCCACATCATAAAACGGAATACCAAAACCAATCTTGAAAAACAAAAGTATGAAATGTAACGGTTACCCAAAAAACTAATAACTGGGTTTCCAAATAGATGAAAATATGGATATGGAAGAGAAATCTAACCATCATGTTCTGATGGAGAGGGGTAGAGAACATGACTATGGAAAACCCAGAAATCACACATCCATAGATTTGTGATGATCTATGGTACCGTCTAAGTCATCGGATATAAGGGCACTAGGACAACATTTTTGGTTTTTAAGATCGTTTCCCCAATTTTTATGAAATTGGAATTAGAATAAATACTTTCTTGATTTCGTTTTAGTCTCATCGTTGGTCATTCTTTGGAAAATTTCCACTTCATCTCTTAAATAAATGAAGTTGAATTTTTCATTCGTGATGTTTTAGCAGATCATGTGATAGAATGATGGGTCATTCCATCTGTCTCAAACAAAAGTTTTGAAAAGTTATCAAAAAATACATAAGTCCATATATAGTGAGATTAATCATATATGGTTCTTAAAATGGACTTATACTTCATATATCATACTGTTTAATATAATAAAACTAGTTTCTACAAAACAAGGACTTCTTGTAGGCCAGTGGTAGGTGAAAAAGGCCAGTCGCACTTCGGTTGTGGGTTTGATTCCCACAGCCTTGTCCGACGCGATGGGATGTCGCCCATCCTGAAGGTTATCCTTTTTCTAAAACAATATTACTATAACATCCCATTAATAATATCGAAAAAACTTCTATCCTTAAACAATACTAACTTATGTCCAACATAATCCATTCCAATCTTTTGGCTTATCCATAATACTGTAGTCCACTCTCATAATATGGTGAAAACGATTACCAGAGATTTAATACCATCGTTGATCCCCATATATCATAAGATATGTCTTGTTGGTCACATTCAAAACATTCAATGGCCTTAATCATGTATTCTCTTGAATACCCATTGAACCTTAGTGAAAACATGAATGCAGATAAAAGTTAACACTTTACAAAAACCAAAATCCTCAAAATTCTATATACTCAAACCATGATATCACTTAGTCCTTATATCAATCATGAGCACATGAATACTGTCAAACATTTCATTTTCTCCTTATCCCTTCATTATGCGCATATCATCTATATTCCAAAAATATCTGAATAACCTTTAATGGATACTGGTACAATTAATCATACACTTTCAAAACTCAAGTAAAGACAATAGTGTAACAATCCTTAGATGTCTCTTTATTCCATAGTACCATGAGATTTCCTTATACAACATTACACTTGATAAACATGTAATCATTCCACTACCTTCTAAAGCCATTGACCAAGCTTCAACAATTCATTCATCTTACATATCCTTTGTATTCTCTTCATTATCATCAACATAAATACTACCCATACGGACGTACTGATTCTCTTCATGAGACTTTCCCTTAGGGCATTGGTTTGTATAATGAACGTACATTCTACATTTAAAACATTTAACCACTGTTGATGTCGTAGCAGTACCATTATCCTCATCCATGGTGTTAACTGAGCCTTTTCCTTTACACTTACTGGCATTGTGTCCTTCATTTCCACACCCAAAGCATCTTCTAGTTCCTTTGAAACATTCTCCTTGATGCCTCTTCCCACATGATTTAGATAGGGGAAATTGAACTTTCTTTCCTCTATGATCATCATGAAACTCCATCTTTCTCTTATTAGTCGAGTCAAGAATCTTACCAAATTTTACTTTATTGATCATATTATGAGATTGCTGATTCGGCATAATAATGATGTTTTTACATCCAAATCCCATTTCATTTGGTTTCTCATGAAGAATATCATTCCATTGTCCATCATATCCTCTATTATCGTGAATCATCTTGTTTCCAGCCATTTTCTAAAACCCAAAAAGAATAGTGTGAGAGGCAAAAATCCTAATAAAAGGTGAGTAACTTCAATATATAACATCTTTGGTTTAATATAATATCATTACCATTGTTTTAGGACTATATCCTAGATTTATAGTTATCCTTAGGGACATCCCTTGACATACCTTAGAAATATCTCTAGGGATCTCACTAACGTTCTCGCATCCTAGTTTCCAAAGGATGACTAAACCATTCCTATGATACCAACTGTAGAGACTTGAAGCATAACGTACATGGATATTACATTACTTTTGCGGAATATATAGTACATAACAAAAACACAAACACAAGGACCGTAATAGTTTAGTGTCTTTGGAAACTCAAAATATAATCTTCTAATTGTGGTGAAAGATCGTCAACATCTCCCATTAAGATCTTATTTTTTTACCTAAAACCATTCAATATATCCTGGGGAAAAGAAAACATAAAAGGGTGAGCTCAAATGCTCAGTAAGGGTATGCATGGAAAAAATAAAACATACCATATACATTTGAACTTAAAAACATGAACACAATGTTTAAACATCAAAAGCATGAGCAATGACATAAAACATAGAAGTACATAAGGAATAGATCATAATGAAACATTAAGGATGATACAAAAGCATGATAATAAAACATGTAATTGTGGAAACCATTCATCACATGGAAGGATTTCCATAGTAGCCAAAGCATTGCTGCCAAGACCATCTTGGTGGACAAAGTCCCTTTCTGAATCGAGTTCACTCCTCGTTTCAGTCCTGTAACACTGAACCGGATTAACTTAACGTTCCTGCCATATCTATCTCGTGAGATATAAACTCTTTACCCAATACATTGGAGGGAGATATAGGTCCCACCCATCTCATAATTACATCATTCTTACTTGTGCCACGAAATAAACATACATCATTCATAATAAGCCAATAAATAAAATGGGATTCATAAACATCATCCCATCATCACATAAACCATATAAAAGAAATGGATATCATTTCATAATAAGAAAAGTGAAACCATGTAAATCATAGAGACATTACACTTGAAACATACGCATGTGAAATAATGTCATCTTAGATGAAAATGGTTTTGATAAAACACTTTAAATGAATTCTTGAGGAAAATATCATTTTTTCTTCAAAATCATTTTCTTTTCACAAAATGTGATGCAATTTTAGAATAAAAGGTTTTTGTTGAAAATAGTCATGAAATATTTTGAAGGAAACTTAATGAAAATAAGGCTTTATAAAACCAATAATATCATTTCATGTCGTATACATTAAAAAAACATTATTATGGTACTTTTGTCGGAAAAGTCCAAAAGTACCTTGTAGGGTAAATAAAAGAAAGATTCCTTCCATACCAAGGGTTAAAATTCAAAAACGGTAAAAAGGAAATTAAACATACATGAATACACTTTTATAAAACATGGACATGGATGATAGTAATATCCCCAGAAAATACTTACGAATAAGAAATCCCGGATAAAAATGAGATTTTCACAATTATCCTTTACCTTAGGTCTGATTTTCTTCTTAATTGTCCGAACCTCCTGTATAATGATTTAAATAATGTTGTTGACTTATTACAGAATCATACTTATTTTTATGATATCGTATATGGTTCACTTATGACTTTATTTTACCCGTTCTTTTGTAAATTCCATGATAAAGAGCGTTTTGGGTAAAATCGTTTCATTTGTCGTCCGTGTTTTGACTTGTAATTATTCATATGATTACATAGATCATGATTAATTAATACCAGAATATAAAACATGATTTATATTGAATATATATTCAGAATATAAATATATATAATAGATCAATAAATGGAAAGAAATACACCGTTCATGGAGACGGTAGGCCGTACGTACGCATGAACGCTGTTTTTGTTTCCTTATTAAGTTGAATGAAATTAAGTAGATGATATACATATATATACACATAAATCCAGTATCATTATTATGCCATATATTTAATGATTACTTTTTATATATACTTTATAATCGTTCATGAATGGTTAACGTGGAGAATGAATCTCATCGCGTCGTGGAGACAGTGGTCCGTACGTACGCACGAGCGATGATATCGTTCTCATGATCATGGGATTATATTGGAGTGTATGTATAATATTTCAGAATCAATATCACTTTACAATAATCATATATAGTTATTATGTACACCATTATACCCATCCAAGTAAGGTGGTGGTGGAAAATAGATTATACCACGGCGTGGAGACGGTATTCAGTACGTACGCACGCATTGTGATTTCGTTTTCCATAGGATGGATAGATTGTGAAATAAGGTTGTTTCATACATATAATAACATATCAGTATATGAGTGATACTGATGTTATTACTTCATAATGAAACATCCTAAGAAGAAGAAGTGGAAGAAGAAATAAAGTTGAAAGAATCGGTAACGGGCATTATCTCTTCTTTGAAACGCCTCTTTGAGTCCTCCACTTAGGGTACTAAAATTGGACTTTGAAGAAGACCAGGACCACTAGGATGTTTATAGGGAAGTGGAGAAGAGAATTTGTCAGGGGTTTTCTGAGCTTTAAGGCTCAAAGTGGTGTGAGGAAGAGAGGGAGGAGGTGCTCTTTTACAATGGAGGAGAGGGGTTCTTTTGGAAAAATAAAAATATTATTTTATTATAAAGTGATATTCGGTTTTTAATAGCTCCAAATTGATTTATTTCGAAGTTAAGGTGGGGATGGGTCGTGATCCTTTCATACAAGATAATTCAGACAAGTTTAGTTTCCTATTTTAACCTTATCATTTAGATTTAACATTAAGTTAAATAATTTTACTTTTACCGTGTCTTCTTGTGTTCTTACACTATAAGGTTAATAAACTTACTATATCAAGCCAAAAGAACCAAAAGTTGTTTATTATTAATATATATATCTTTATCTAAGTAATTTTTCTGATCCTTAGATTTTCAGGAATAAAATTACAGTTAATAATATAATATTTGTTTTAAAACCTATTTTATGTCAATTTTGACACTATTTGGTAATTGATTTTTGTGAAAATCATAACAGAATGATTAGTTCTACAAATGTTAATTTAATCATTACTAACATGTCATATGAACCTAAAAATTTATTTTAATTCATAAAAAGTCTCAAATTACATTTATTTGGGTATTTATAACATCAATTATGTCAATATTTCATTAATAAGATAATTACTGCATCATATTTGTGTCATAAATAAATTAAATTATTTATTGTCTAAAAATTAAAAATAAAATATCATTATGTAGGAAATCTTTTTATCTTTCTAATGAATATTTATAGTCGAATTTAAATTATTTATAATCCTATATTACAAATGATTTACTTATTAAACATTCATTTTAACTATTTTAACCCTTCTTTAAATAAATTAATAATAAATGTCCCAATCTAATCCAAGTGGGCCTAAATGGTCATATTTTATTCATAAGGTTGTTTTTAGTAGAATTACACTTATCCAATAGAATTATGACATGTGTTAGGGTAATAATAATATAATTATTACCCTTAATTACCGTATTTACTTTTAACCTTGGTAAAAAAAAGTAAAAAGTTACTATTCAACAAAAATTATTTTCATCTCATTGAACCGAATTTTACTTATTTACATCAACCATGTCTCTTGGATTTTTGAAATTCAACTCATAGAAGCATTAAAATTATGTTTTATGAAAAATTCATTTTTTTAACTACCACTTAGTGGTTTCACTATTCATCAAAAAATGAAAGTTTCCAGAAAAATACCAAAAATTAGGCCTAAGCTATATTTGATATTATGAACTCAAAAATTATGTCTATTTTACCAAATTAAAAACATATCAGTTTCATTAATTAATTTAAAAACTAATTCCCGTCGTCAAAACAAATAGTGTGTTTTTAAGAGATAATAACTATCAACAGATTGACACTAGTTTATGTCTGGTTTAAATGTGAAATTACATCTAATGACCAACATTGTATTAAATTGTAAAAATATATTCTAAATATACCTTAAAATAACTCAAATTAATAAATTAGAACTATTAATTATTTCTATTAAAACAGTTGTTTTTAATTAAATTTTAGTAATTTTCACAATTCATCAGAAAATGAAAGTTATCCGAAAAGTACCAAAATTTCACCCCAAGCTAATTTCGATATTCTGAATCCAAAAATGAAGTCCATTTTGAAAAATAACATTTACAAAATTTCCAAAAGTGGTTATTACTATTCATAACAGATAGTTTTAATAATAGCATATCGTTATTTAGTGAAACTCAGTATTGCGTACTACACACGCTATCGAGGAAGGACGCGATTGTGTGTAATGTAAGTAAAGTCAAGGATGCGTGTTGTGAAAGCTCATTTTGGTGTACCATACAACACATGACATTAATGAAATTAAAAAGAATATTTTTCATAAAATCTCAGGGTGTTACAGAAATGCTCAAAAAGTCAAAGTCCCACGTCATTCTTCCTTATGGAAATCTTGTTCTAGATAAACCTGAATGCCTCTCCACTACTCAAGTGAGTCTAACTGGTGATGGTTCTCACCTAATGTCTCCTATAAAATCCCACACAAGAGAATATATGTACTACCTCTCGTCAATTAACTTGTTCCATGTATTGTTTTCTCACACACACCCATGCTAATTTTCTTGGCTAAATGACATCTCAGCCTAGCCACCTACTTGTCTAGAGGTTTCTCGTGTGCTTGAATTGAGTGGGAAATGCCACATTTTTTCATCATTCCATAGAAAATTTTAGACTAATCATAATAATATTTAATTAGTTTAAATATTCTGTTATTCTTCATCATCACCTATATGATGAAGATGGTTGTACTGTGGTGGATTCTTTTAAAGGTAAACTTATTCTATGTCGTGGATATTGGTTTATATTGTTGGTTTTGTCCTCATGTCTTTCATCTTCATCAATATCTTATAAACTTTCAATGAATCACTTGAGTATCCTTATTATATTTTTTAATAAAACCCTTCAGAAACCTCTAAGGTTGTTTTGGTGAATAATCTCCCTTTTCGTGTTTGTTGACAATTTCAAATAGCACAAACAGTTCTTATATTTTATTTGAAAAAAGAAACTGATCCTTTTACTTTAAAGTGTTCACTTTTCCATTTCCTTTGAATATTCAACCTATGATTCATTGATCATAAAATCTAGTCTCATGTGAGAATACAATTTATGTGAGTAACAAGAGTATATGAATCAATTCTCATTGGATAACACAAAAATGTTGTTTAAATAGTAGAAATCCAACACAATACTCATTAAACCCAATATTTTCAATTAAAAACTCTTCTCAAAATATATTTTCTCCCATGTTACCCCCTTTTGAGAGATTCTTTCTCATTACACCCATTTTTCAAACATCCCTCCGCCTTTATTGACAACCCAAAAGATTACTTATTTTAAGATTCAAAAAATAAAGTTAGAAACACATAGGACGTTATTAGGGAAGAAAATAAACAATTATTATAAATAAAATAATAAAATATATTAGGGTAACTATATTGAAATCCAGTTAAATATGTGGATTTGGTTGGACTCCAATATCCAACTAATATTGTTCGCAATATAGTTTTGGAAAATATTTTTTCATAATATCTATAACATGATTGCATGTTGGCAGATATTACATCATTAGAACTTGTTACTATAAACTATCCATCATAAAATAATAAGTTATTTTGATGTGCATATTTAGTGAATATTGAAAGGGATTTTTATAATGTTTGTAGCTCTAGAGTTTGTACACATAATTGTAATCAATGATTACACATTGATATCAATGTCTTCAATATATTTTGGCATCCATATCAATTGATAACATGGTTGACTTTTTCCCATATATTCCACTGATTTAATTCTTATGGATATTCATTATTACATATTACTCTACCAATAAATTCAAGAACTACCAATGTAGAATACACATCATGAGGTAGATTTTCAGTCATCCAAAAAAACGTTCCCAATCAACATCTGTATATCCTGCCAATAGTTTCTATATATTTATGTAATAACAAATTCCTTATTCCACTATACAGTTGATATAATAAAGTAATCATCTCACAAATTTAATATGAAATTACTTAGGAAAATTATGATATCATGTAGCCTGACATGTAGAAAACACAATGTCTGGATGAGTCTCTATCAAGTAGATTAGGATACCTATAAATTAACTATAAAGTACCACATCCACTTTCTCACATTCACCGTATATTGATAATTTCATATGCGTTTCTGCTAGATTTTCCATCGATTTTGAATGATCTATTTGAAATGGTTTCAACACTTCCATGGCATCTTTTGTATCAATGATATATGTCCCTTACTTCTTATAAATCAAATACGACCTAAGGAAGAATAAAAATTCACCATTTAATGTAATCTCAAATTTTCACCTCATCTAATCTAAAAACATTTTCCATTTACTTTCATTTTATCCTTAAAATATTATTTTATCAACATATAAACGTTTGAAACTATGCTTCCCTTCCTCCTTTTTTATATAGAGGTTTTGATCAACCCCTCCACGATGATAACCAAGCATTCTTAGGAACAGATCCATCCTTGAGTTCTAGGCCCAATGTAATAATTTTATCACATATAAATACTTTTTTAACCATTATACCTTTATTTTATCATATTTTTTTATAAAACCATATGTTTTCTTGATCTACATAGCCTCTTCTAGGACCCTATTTTTAGTTCCCGGGCCTATTTAGCCACTGGAATAATGATTTCTTCCAAGTGCCATTGGCCTTAGGTGATCCTCTCCATGTGTCAAAGGTTTAAGACTAGTAGTGGTGGTGTAAATGGGGTAATAGTGTGGAGATTGTACCCTCTTGTAATGATATAATACTAGCCATATATATGTATATAATAAGTTTATATTAAGACCTCACAAAATCAAACTAGTAACCCACCCATGGTAGAATCATAGGTACAATGTACAATAGTAGAATCCTTACTAATAAATAACAACAGAATAAAATAATCAATCCAAATATACCATTTGAAGATAAGCATGCATATATAACTGGACATACAGAGCAATACGCGGAAGGGTCTCCAATGGATGACCACATTACAAAAAAATATATATATAATTCTAGTAAAAAATGAAACAAAACATAAAATAACTCTACATAAGGTAAGTACCCATGGTCCCTATCCTTCCATCCAATGTCAATTCAGCCACTAGGACGTAACTCCAGAGTCTAATCCCAACCATGTCCACAAAATCATGAAGTCTACACGTGTCCTGAAGGTCCTGTGATGGGTGTGACAATGAGTCTCAGTAGGTCACCACCAATGTGTTACTACCTCGTATTTGTGATTAATAAGGTGTTTACTAAAAATATTTAAAGATTAAATATATGAATATATTGCACACAAACTTCAATGGATCTAAAAATCCACCATGAAGTAACCACCTTCCTCGACACCTCCGACCATCAACCAAGTAATCGATGTCCCAAAGGCACACCCAATCAAAGAATTTTTTCCCTTAGACCCCTTTTAAAAAGAACCAATTGGCATGAAGCCCGAAAACCAAAGGCATAATGATATATATCCTCAAATAAAAACCATTTTCATCTTAATTACTGAAATCCAAAGTAATGATGATATATGTCCTCCAAAACAATCTTTGCCCAATGGACTCAAGTATGGCATGAGTTATCCCCCATCTAACTACCTCAATGTTGTCACCTGATGGATCCTCACCATCACTGTGATTTTCTATAACAATCACCCCCAGTAATTTACCTATGTCATAAATATTATGGGCCTCTACCTAAACATGTGGTAAATACCATCTCGCCATTTGAGTCATCCTTTGTTAACGCAGATCCAAATGCTTCGTTAGAAAACATGGGAGAGATATAATCACAAATTAGATCCTAGGACACACCAACGATCACTTAATTACCATATAAACATGTTACGAAAATCTGATTGTAATGTCATCCCAAATCACACTAGCCTCTCCCACAAACAGACAGCCTAGCCACCTCAATCTAAATAATGATTCTCCAAATCAGTGATCAATGTCACCCAAGTTCCTCGATCCATTCAGGTCATATTTATTACATCATCTCAAAATAGATAGTCATCATAATATCATTTCATATTTCAAGAATGTCTTGGTCCCATGGATATCACAAAAATTTCATACATATAATTCAATTCAAAATAAATAAATTAAACAAATTATATTAAATCAAACTTCATCTAGGCCTAAACATACCAAAGTCAAAATCCTCTCTCCCATCTCAAACCATTTGTTTTATTGATTATGAATTCCAATAGGCATCTCATAATGTTTCATTAAATAAATAAATAAACGATTTAAATTATGGGATATCACTCGATTAATGAAAGGGGACGCTAAAATCCATGCCCACAGACACTCATGAAATCACAAAGAAAAGTACGCAACACTTACCTAATAGTCAAATACATCGTCATGTATGATGTTATCCTCTATGAGATGATTTTGATGAAATAATCATTTTAGATGAAGGCCTTGATAATAGGAAAAAATGACTTGCACAGATTTATCGTCCCATGAGGTGAAGGGAAATGGAAATAAATGATATAGGATAGAGAGCCTTATAGATATGGATCCAATGCAGCCAATGGTTTGAAGAATGTAGTATGATTAAAAGAGATGATTGAAAACCTAGATGAGGAGGAAAATAGTGATCTGCCCTTTGTTGTGTGTGGTCCACGGAGGATAAAGGAGAATAAAAGTAGGATTATTGAAGGAGGGGAAAAATATAATTTCACCTCATTAATAAATCTCATGTTTATATCACACGGTTCTCCAAACTATAAATGTCTTATTTAATAAAAGTTCGAACTTGACCAGTTAGCCTTCATGGTTAGTCCAAACCATGTGCAAATCATCCATGCTACAGTGCAAGGGTACTGCCCAGATAGAAATAAGAATGAAAATTGCACTCATTTTTTCAAAACCATACACTAACCGCATGAATTACATTTACCAAAAACAATAGAGGTATAACACAGACGTAAAAACCATCCTTCATGGATTCCCAAACCATGATCTATGTAAAAAAGGGTTGCAATTTTTCCCTATAGAGGTAATACTGTTTACCAAAAATGTGTACCTCAGCCTACACATTTCCAAAACAGGGCCTTCAGGCCTCCAATACACCAAAACCCATTGAAACACATGGGATACATTCCAATCCTAAAAACAAGACTAAAAAGGGTTATGGTTAATAGAAAACATGTAATTAGGTTCTGATAAATGAGAAAAGAGTTGGAATACCAACAAAAAACAAAAAATTCAAAATAGACGAGAAATTAGACCCACTCAAAACACTCATGATGTTACAGTCTCGCAATATAGTCATAGCTCATCCACAATCTATAAAACAAAACCTATAGATTGAACTAAACATAACCATATCTTTAAATTTTTCCTTGACTACCCTTGTCAAAAATACATTGGTCAACTACCCAAAGGGGGATCCCCATTATAGGAGTTACATTCCCGGGTCACATCCTAACCCAGAACTCAAAGAATATTGATCGACCTCCATCTATCCACATACTCATGGTTATTTTTTAAAACATCATCACTCATACACCTCTTCATGTTCTCCCTTGTCATACCTAATACCCATCAGAATCCTGCATTGCATCGATTCTCGCCGCATGCCCATATCACAGATGGCCCATAGGAGGTCTCGCATCTCGGTAGAATATCAAATCATTTATGATTACTCACACCTCAATAAACTGACACAACGAAATAATTCACATATTCTAACTCACCTAAAGTAACCTACATCACAAAAATTCCACGTTGCCTGTGACATTAATAGTCTTGGTGATAAATACCACAATAACGGCACAACCAATGACACTCATATATAGATCCTATTTCCACAAACCCCATATATACATATATAAATATAACACATCTAAAATTATGTAAACCTACTAACCAAAATATGTTTAATCTATATATATCATGTGCACCTTGGGCATCCAAAATAGAAATTTATCTAAAAAGGACATTCCAAAATAAAATAAAATCAATCACAGCAATACCGACAACTTACAAATAACTGTAGCCATCTCCCTAGCCAGGTCATCCCCTAGGAGCTCTACAACATGAACCTCGCATGAATCACAATTTAATGAATCATGTCAACCCTATAGTACCACACCACCGATAGTCCAATAACCCCACTAATGGGTCCCACTATCATTACCACACCCTCCGCATGTAGTTGAAACCCAGATACTATCAACTTGTACAACTCTCGGTCCAATCATAAAACAAGGAGTCTACCTGGGTTCCTAATTGTCCACTATTTGAGAATGATTCCTCCAGAACCTGATGAGATTCCTAACCATTCCACGTTCCCAACACTCCTTTTGAAGATTCTCGCATGGGGTCGAGAAATGTCCTAGTTACACATACTAGTAACACACTATCGATGACCCACTCATAGGTGGCCTGCTCAAGTCCTTATCATATCCACCCTAATGGAACTCCTCTCAGCATCCTTATTTTTTAAGTGTCTCCACTATAGTCACCTATAATTGTCACCAGTCTTGAGTGTGACCTATCTAAAAATTTTCCCTCGGTTATGAGCACCTGATTCACCACCTGTGAAAATGATGCCAACCCTATGATATTCATCGTCACCTGAATGGCGTGCAATAAACTATCCTCAAAACGTGTCACCCTTGAGGTTTTTTCAATCACTAGGCCTGGTGAAAAGTGAAACAAATTAGTGAATGTCACTACATAGTCCATGATGGACATTTCACCCTATTAATGGATCAAGAATACCCAATCTCTATCCACCCTCAATACCACTAATAATAAATGATAGAAGAACCCAACCTCAATGCCCTTTTGGGCCAGTCTCTCATGTCTTCCTACATAAACCTTCACATCCCGCCAGTGCTTAGCTTCCCCCTAGAGATATAGGTATCCAGCTTCACCCTCCACCATGGAGGCATATCTAGATTCTCGAATATCTTCTTTATTACCTCGATCCCATTCTTTTCCACCTATAGACCACCCTTACCCTAGAAAGGTTGTGGTTTATGTGACTAGAACTCCTTATTCAGACATTTAATTGAAGGAATTGCTCAATGAGATCCTCTATCAATCCCTTGGATGACATGTACTAGACTCACTCTAAGATTATGGTCAATCCAGGACCCAAAAACTATTAAATTGTGCGGCTTCTATGCATTCATCGAAGCTTGTACCTGATCCTGTACCCACAACTCATGATCTTCTTGACCCTTATGGGTCTCAACATAAGTGTGGTTCTATGAAAACCTATCACCACTCGCCCGATTATCTATATATGTACGAAAAAGTGGAAACCTGCTGAATATCTATACATGGAAGACAGCTCAGATAACATGTATATATATGTTTTTGTGTGTGTGTGCGTAACAAAGATAAAGAAAGCAGTAAAAGGCAGCACAACCTCAACAACCTTAATACCCCTAATCACAACCATTCCATTGAACATCTGGAATTTTAGTACCTTACCCACCCATATCAGAGCCAAGTATAAAAAAGCCCTTGGGCCACACCATCCATACAAACCACATCACCTCAAACTGATTCCCACATCGTCGAACCTAGTTATCAACATCACTCCATACAATCATACCTACATGTTCCTATAAGAAATAGGCCCACACATACTGAAGTGCCCAGATCAGTGTGAATCACTGAGAGGGGGAGGGGGTGAATCAGTGATCCTTTAAAACTTTTTACTAATTGATTCCTTATCAATTAAACCTCTATGGCTGGTTAAAGCCTTGATCCACTCTTCTTGTATCTCTCAACCTTTCCCTGATAATGCAGTAATGAAAAGGCACAGGACACAAGGACTTACAAGGTTCGGCACCAAAGGCCTACATCCTTGCCATGCTCTCTCAGCATGGATTCTCCCATTATAACTTGTTAGAATTACAATGGTCGATACAGCTTCCCACCGTATCTCTCCTGAGTCCCAAAGGAGGGTCTTTATACTGCTTCACACAGTGTTACCAGAGTCCCACTGGCCTGCTCCAGAATCCCACTGAAGACTTCTTCTCCCTGAGTCCCACAGGGTCTTCTCCTGGCTCCTCGAGTCGCACGAGTAGCTCTTCTTCACTTTAAGCTTCTTCAAGTATCTTCAGCAGTCTGGGATAAAGACTTCTGGCCTTGCTCTGTACATCTGATCACTTGAGTTGATCAGGTCTTCTCGTCTTGCTTAGGATTTATCTCCTTCTTCTAAGGATGACCTGGCCTCTCTCCAATTACTGAATACTCAGACAAATAATATATTTAACTTCAGTCTGGTCCAGTCTCACTACTCAGATGCACACAGCCTGATTTATCTTTTTTCACGTGTGCACGTGCATGCATGCATGCATGCACTCCTTCTTCCTTCTCTTCTTGGTGCAGTAAACCCTCAGAGGGTGTAATTCTTTTCAGCACACACCTACTTCTCAAACTTCACACACTTTATGCAATTTGTCTACACACATAAATGTGTGTTCTTCTTTGTGTGGATATCCTCCCTTTTCTTCTTCTAAGTGTATACACACTTCTTAGTGCACACACCTAGGTTCGACCTCTTTGTTTTCTTTTTTCAAACACCAAAGTTTAGGGCCTCCTCCTCTTTTTGCACACCCCAAAGGCTTCGGCCTCTTCTTCAAGTGCACACACAAAGTGTGTTCTTCAATTTAGCACACACACAAGGGTTCAAGCCTTGGGTACTCCTTGCACACACCACAACCATAGGGTCTTATCTTCACTATGCACACAAGGCATGCAAGTCTCGGCCTTCACTTGAATTGCACACACACAAATAGTGTGGTCTTCCTCCTTATGAACACACATGGCCACGGCCTTCCTTCTCCTCTTGCACACACACAAGGCTACGGCCTTTCTTGGCTTCTTCTTGCACACACCCGAATTCCTTTGTCCTTCAAAGGAGGCGCGCAAGGTGCAAGGGGGTGTGGCCCTCTTCCTGTCTTCAAATGCCGCGCAGGGGTGCAGTGGCAAGGCGCACAAGTCCTCTGGTGTAGCTTAGCCGCGCAAGTGCAATGACACACGGCCACAAGGGACCTCGGTGCAAGGCACCTCAACCACGGGGCGCACAAGTGCTACTGCCCCGGGTGCTTCCTGCCGCGCAAAGGGAAAGCGCGCAGGGGTCTTCCCTTCACCTCTTTCGCGCAAGGGATACGCAAAAGGGACTTCTCACCCTTTCTTCTTGTCGTGCAAAGGGGTTGCACGCAAGGATCTCAGCCGCGCAAATATAATTGCGCGGGGGATTCAACTTCGCGAGGCAGAGCACACGCGGGTCTTCTGATTTTCAAGAAAACTTCAGCAAGCAAAACCATCGCCTCGCGTGATCCTTTTATAGGCAGAGGCGGCTCAGTCATCCGCGGAGAGATACAACTCAAATCCCCTTGTTATTCGGGTTTTCAAGATTCTGTGAATCTGGTTTTTCTTTTTATTTCACGCGGGTTAACTTATTTTTTGTTCCTCTACGTGCATGCGACTCATAACGCATGCACGGCCTTCGGTTTAGGCTCATCCCATGCAAAAACACCAACCACGTGGCCTCGGCAGCTTCTCTTGCCTCGGACTCAAACGAAATTCTCCCCTTGTTGCATGCAGGCTCATTTTAATGCATGGTTGTGTTCAGTG
Organism: Viscum album; assembly: GCA_963277665.1. Classification (NCBI taxonomy): domain Eukaryota; kingdom Viridiplantae; phylum Streptophyta; class Magnoliopsida; order Santalales; family Viscaceae; genus Viscum; species Viscum album. The sequence goes on from OY728159.1 coordinate 36,068,142, forward strand.
TGGCCAGACGAGCACTATGGAGCCTTCGGCTTCGGCAATGGTGGCCGGGAACTCGATATAGGTCGTCGGGATGCCTATGGTTCGTCGGCGGTCGTCGGGTGGCTTTGGCATGGCCTCGGCACGAGCTCGAGGTAGGAGACGCCTCAGAGCCGTCGGATCAGGTCTTTGGAAGGCCTGGATCTGATCGCTAGTGGCGCGATTAGATGAACGGCTCGGATCTGGCGCGCGATGAGACGGAGGGCCAGGATCTCTTCCGCGGGAAAATCCCGCGTCCCACGTCGAAACGGTGCCCAGTTTTCTCACGGCTTATCAACTAAGCGCTGCCGCTCAACTCTCAGTTGCACTTCTCCCTCCACGGTGCCACCCCGCACCGTGTTCTCCCTGTGGGCGCGCTCTGCGCCCACTCTATGCTCCCTGCGGGCGCGCTCTAGCACCCACTATGCACCTCGGGCGCGCCACTGGCGCCCACTATGCACACTGCGCTCCTCCGGGCGTGCCCCTGGCGCCCATGCGGTGTCTTGGGTGCGCCCTGCCACCCTGACTCGCCCCACGGGTTCCCCCGGGGGTGGTGCCCTAGTGCCCATGCCTTGGGGTTGAACCCCCAAGGTGCCTTGGCTGGCCATATTTTTTGGCAAAGGCATGAATAAGACTTTGTCAGATACAAAGTTCTTCTATGCAAAATGCCCATTCTAAATGCCCATTCTAAATGCCAAGCCATCTTCCTCTAAGCCATTCTTCTTCTTCTTCAAGAATTCCTCCACATCTTCTTCTTAAGAATTCCATTACTTCTCCTCATATGATCTTTACTTAGGATATGGAATTCAAAAGGTTCATCTTCATCAACCGAACTCCTGAATCACTTATAATCTTCAAAGTGCTTCATTGATCTAATCAGAGATCAATTGGATCTTCTTCTAATTCACATGCACTAAGTGTTAGTGCATGGACTTCATTAATCCACTTCATCCACTTAGTAGTTGTGGATGGAACTCCTTTCAACTCTTCATGCATTGTGAAGACAATGCATGGTCTTCAATCAATGTTGTGACATTGTATCATCAGGATACAAGTTCTTTGAACTTAAAGACCAGTTCAACAATCGTCTGATTTTACTAGAGAATGTTTCAACCACATCTCCTATGCCACTGAGTGAATCTCCTAAGTGACATGCATCTTAGTACCATGGCCATTCTCCTTTCACCACCAACACCATAACAACCTTTGTCATTCATCTCTTTACATTCCCTGACTTCCATTCATTCCAAGACAACTTCATGCCTCATTGACAACAAATGCAACACAATGCACTTCAATCTCCCCCTTTGTATTTGTTTTCAATACACTCCTTCAGCACATATGAATGGGTCAATATGTGTGCCAATATTTTCTCCCCCTTATTGGCAATCAAATGCAAAGGTGTGGTGTGGTTCACTTTCAAAAATATCTTCCTCCCTTTGAATAGCATCTTCTTGAAAATCACTAAGAGAGGGATGATGCCACATGTTCTCTTTAGCAATGAACCTTTAGTAAATCAACTCTAAGTCTACTTGGGCTAACCCGGTGTAGAAAACAAGAGTGATGTAACCAAGGAACTCAATGCTGTCCACAATTCTCTACACATGTGAGATCATGCTTCAAGGGGCTTGAAATTTTTCAGATATAACAATGAATTGCTAAATCCTGCACATACTTCACAAAACTCATTAGAAAGTTCAGGTGCAAAGATAAAGCTCCCCCATTCATCCATTTTCTCAAGATGATATAAATTTCAGAACATCATCTTCTCCAGATTTTCTCCCCCTCAAGGGGTGCACTCCATTCTGTCCAAACCATCCTCCAGATGAGAATGATCATCATCTTCAATTCCCTGCAATATTAGCACATGTATATACCAAGAGTATAAGGGAATAAGATGGAACCTCCTTGGTTCATCAATGTGAACAACAAGGTTGAGATGATTCTCTCAACCGAGATGTCCCATTTTCACCAGTCTTCACACTTGCACATTTGATCTTCATTGATGATTGTGCTGGTGTGGTTCTCAAAACATCTTCATGTGAATCCTTCTTCTTCCCTTTTGCTTTAGCAATTGCCAAAGCTTCATCTTCAACTCTTTGTAGTTCTCTGGCAAGTTGCAACTGATGTGGCCATATGACAAGTAAATCATTTGGAAGAGTGGCCTCAGTTCTGGAAGTTCCACATGGTTCCTTAGATGCTGTCAAGCTACCTTTCTTAGGAAACTTGTTTTCAATCAATCCCTTCTTCTTCTTCTGGATTGATTGTCTTTTTGAGTCCAGTCTGCCTCTATTGAATTTCATGGCTTCTTTACAAAGATCCATGATATGTCCTTTCTTGCCACAGTAGAAGCATGTCTTCTTGGTGGTCCTTCTAGATGACTCACCCTTCTTGGATTTAGACTCCAAGGACTTCTCTTCCTTTTTCAACATCTTCTTGGGAGCTTTTTCAGCTTTCTTCTTCTTGCTTCCCAATGATTCCTTTTTATCCAGGTTCAGTGATCTTCTCTTCTTTTCGTCTTTGGATACAGTTGGAGATTGACATGTATCATTTTGACAACTATTGCAAACATCCCAGATGTTGTCAAGTAATCCAAATCTATTTGCAGTAAACAGATGTCTCTGGACCTGTGGATGCTGCTTCTTTTCTTCTGGCTTGCTCCCTCAAGGCATGGGCTTTCTCTGTGCTTTGGCATTCAGTGGATTGTACCAACAATCCTTTGCACAATGCCCATACTTGTTACAACACCAACACTGACCCACGAATCTTGACCTCTTCAGTCCTTCTGATTGTAGGGTACTTTTCTTGACCTGTTGTGCTGTTTCAGGAGAGCTCTGCTTCTTTACTGTCTTCATCCATATTTGTTTGGAATTATTCTTCCATCCTGCACTTTTTGTGGAAACACAATTAGAAGCATCAGTACAAGATGTTATGGATGGTACCTTCTTTCTAGAAGATGTTGCACTTTTATTAGAGGATGTCTTTCTCTTAGAATCATCCTGCTCAAAGTTCACTTGAGTAGCAACATTTCTTCTTTCAGCTGACTGGGAGGCTTCAGCTTTGGGTGTTTGTAGATTTTTCAATATCACCTCTAGTTCTAAGCATTTCATATTGAGGGAGTTCTTCTCATCCTCAATTGTTATTAGCCTACCTTCCCAATTCTGTTTCAGCTGTTCCATCTGGTCATCATGCACCGTCTTCAATTCAAGCAATGAATTGTCAAGCTCCTTAACCAATTTGACTTTGTCTTCGAGTTGAGCATCTCTGACATTCATTGAAACTTTGTGCCTCTTTTCCAGTGCATGGACAACATCTTTGACTATTATCATAAAGAATTCATTCTCAGAAAGGCTTCTTTGCAATTCTTCAGCAGTGTCTTCATATCATTCATTGCAAAGAGATACTGTTTCATCTATGGCATTTACCAGCTTTCTGAGAGTGTTGGTTATCCCAACCCTTTTAGCCAATTGGACTTCCAGAGAATTGGCTTCATCTTCTAGCTGTAATTTTTCTTCTTGAAGATCAAGGAGGCCTGTAGCTATACACATTGCCACTTCCTTGGGGACTGTCTTCTGAAGATATTTGATTGCATTTAGAAGACATTTGTTCCTTCCATCTTCATCACAGCTAGAGTAGGCTTCATCAGAAGAATGATAAAAGGAATTGTCATCTGATGTGACTTTCACATTTCTTTCCATAGAAGGAGTTTCTCTGATTGCATCAACCTTCTTCTTCATCTTCTTGGCCTGTTTCTTCTTTCTATTTTTCTGAGTCTTGGCAGATATCTCCATTTGAGGCTGTTCTTTCATTTCCTCAAATCTACACTCCATATTGACTCTCTTGGATCTTTTAGAGGTAACCTCCCTTTGATACCAATTGAAGTGCCCAGATCAGTGTGAATCACTGAGAGGGGGAGGGGGTGAATCAGTGATCCTTTAAAACTTTTTACTAATTGATTCCTTATCAATTAAACCTCTATGGTTGGTTAAAGCCTCGATCCACTCTTCTTGTATCTCTCAACCTTTACCGGATAATGCAGTAATGAAAAGGCACAGGACACAAGGATTTACAAGGTTCGGCACCAAAGGCCTACATCCTTGCCATGCTCTCTCAGCATGGAATCTCCCATTATAACTTGTTAGAATTACAATGGTCGATACAGCTTCCCACCGTATCTCTCCTGAGTCCCACAGGAGGGTCTTTATACTGCTTCACACAGTGTTACCAGAGTCCCACTGGCCTGCTCCAGAATCCCACTGAAGACTTCTTCTCCCTGAGTCCCACAGGGTCTTCTCCTGGCTCCTCGAGTCGCACGAGTAGTTCTTCTTCACTTTAAGATTCTTCAAGTATCTTCAGCAGTCTGGGATAAAGACTGCTGGCCTTGCTCTGTACCTTTGATCACTTGAGTTGATCAGGTCTTCTCGTCTTGCTCAGGATTTATCTCCTTCTTCTAAGGATGACCTGGCCTCTCTCCAATTACTGAATACTCAGACAAATAATATCTTTAACTTCAGTCTGGTCCAGTCTCACTACTCAGATGCACACAGCCTGATTTATCTTTGTTCACGTGTGCACGTGCATGCATGCATGCATGCACTCCTTCTTCCTTCTCTTCTTGGTGCAGTAAACCCTCAGAGGGTGTAATTCTTTTCAGCACACACCTACTTCTCAAACTTCACACACTTTATGCAATTTGTCTACACACATAAATGTTTGTTCTTATTTGTGTGGATATCCTCCCTTTTCTTCTTCTAAGTTTATACACACTTCTTAGTGCACACACCTAGGTTCGACCTCTTTGTTTTCTTTTTGCACACGCCAAAGTTTAGGGCCTCCTCCTCTTTTTGCACACCCCAAAGGCTTCGGCCTCTTCTTCAAGTGCACACACAAAGTGTGTTCTTCAATTTAGCACACACACAAGGGTTCAAGCCTTGGGTACTCCTTCAACACACCACAACCATAGGGTCTTATCTTCACTATGCACACAAGGCATGCAAGTCTCGGCCTTCACTTGAATTGCACACACACAAATAGTGTGGTCTTCCTCCTTATGCACACACATGGCCACGGCCTTCCTTCTCCTCTTGCACACACACAAGGCTACGGCCTTTCTTGGCTTCTTCTTGCACACACCCGAATTCCTTTGTCCTTCAAAGGAGGCGCGCAAGGTGCAAGGGGGTGTGGCCCTCTTCTTGTCTTCAAATGCCGCGCAGGGGTGCAGTGGCAATGCGCGCAAGTCCTCTGGTGTAGCTTAGCCGCGCAAGTGCAATAACACACGGCCACAAGGGACCTCGGTGCAAGGCACCTCAACCACGGGGCGCACAAGTGCTACTTCCCCGGGTGCTTCCTGCCGCGCAAAGGGAAAGCGCGCAGGGGTCTTCCCTTCACCTCTTTCGCGCAAGGGATGCGCAAAAGGGACTTCTCTCCCTTTCTTCTTGTCGTGCAAAGGGGTTGCACGCAAGGATCTCAGCCGCGCAAATATAATTTCGCGGGGGCTTCAACTTCGCGAGGCAGAGCACACGCGGGTCTTCTGATTTTCAAGAAAACTTCAGCAAGCAAAACCATCGCCTCGGGTGATCCTTTTATAGGCAGAGGCGGCTCAGTCATCCGCGGAGAGATACAACTCAAATCCCCGAGTTATTCGGGTTTTCAAGATTCTGTGAATCTTGTTTTTCTGTTTATTTCACGCGGGTTAACTTATTTTTTGTTCCTCTACGTGCATGCGACTCATAACGCATGCACGACCTTCGGTTTAGGCTCATCCCATGCAAAAACACCAACCACGTGGCCTCGGCAGCTTCTCTTGCCTCGACCTCAAACGAAATTCTCCCCTTGTTGCATGCAGGCTCATTTTAATGCATGGTTGTGTTCAGTGTGGCCAGACGAGCACTATGGAGCCTTCGGCTTCGGCAATGGTGGCCGGGAACTCGAAATAGGTCGTCGGGATGCCTCTGGTTCGTCGGCGGTCGTCGGGTGGCTTTGGCATGGCCTCGGCACGAGCTAGAGGTAGGAGACGCCTCGGAGCCGTCGGATCAGGTCTTTGGACGGCCTGGATCTGATCGCTAGTGGCGCGATTAGATGAACGGCTCGGATCTGGCGCGCGATGAGACGGAGGGCCAGGATCTCTTCCGCGGGAAAATCCCGCGTCCCACATCGAAACGGCGCCCAGTTTTCTCACGGCTTATCAACTAAGCGCTGCCGCTCAACTCTCTGTTGCACTTCTCCCTCCACGGTGCCGCCCCACACCGTGTTCTCCCTGCAGGCGCGCTCTGCGCCCACTCTATGCTCCCTGCGGGCGCGCTCTAGCGCCCACTATGCACCTCGGGCGCGCCACTGGCGCCCACTATGCACACTGCGCTCCTCCGGGCGTGCCCCTGGCGCCCATGCGGTGTCTTGGGTGCGCCCTGCCGCCCTGGCTCGCCCCACGGGTTCCCCCGGGTGTGGTGCCCTAGTGCCCATGCCTTGGGGTTGAACCCCCAAGGTGCCTTGGCTGGCCATATTTTTTGGCAAAGGCATGAATAAGACTTTGTCAGATACAAAGTTCTTCTATGCAAAATGCCCATTCTAAATGCCCATTCTAAATGCCAAGCCATCTTCCTCTAAGCCATTCTTCTTCTTCTTCAAGAATTCCTCCACATCTTCTTCTTAAGAATTCCATTACTTCTCCTCATATGATCTTTACTTTGGATATGGAATTCAAAAGGTTCATCTTCATCAACCGAACTCCTGAATCACTTATAATCTTCAAAGTGCTTCATTGATCTAATCAGAGATCAATTGGATCTTCTTCTAATTCACATGCACTAAGTGTTAGTGCATGGACTTCATTAATCCACTTCATCCACTTAGTAGTTGTGGATGGAACTCCTTTCATCTCCTCGTGCATTGTGAAGACAATGCATGGTCTTCAATCAATGTTGTGACATTGTATCATCAGGATACAAGTTCTTTGAACATAAAGACCAGTTCAACAATCGTCTAATATTACTAGAGAATGTTTCAACCACATCTCCTATGCCACTTAGTGAATCTCCTAAGTGACATGCATCTTAGTACCATGGCCATTCTGCTTTCACCACCAACACCATAACAACCTTTGTCATTCATCACTTTACATTCCCTGACTTCCATTCATTCCAAGACAACTTCATGCCTCATTGACAACAAATGCAACACAATGCACTTCACATACACACATAGATGTATACATATATATATATATATATCACATAACACAATCAGATTTCTTTGGGTCATCTTTCGAGGGCTAGTTTAGTAAGATGTACCCAAAGAGAAGCTAGGATGGAAAACGCCACTTTGCTTCCTTTATTGACACTTTAGGTAACCCAACCCCTCTTAGCACAAAACAGGTTCCCAAGGATAATAAAAAAATTATAGTATAGGACCATTCATTTATTTAATTTAAACATCATATGTTCCTAAATAAAAAAATAAACATGCATAAAAAACATCTCGCCTTACCATACAGAGCCAAGGGTCCAAATCATATTCCTTGCCATACTAGGTCAAGGATCACATTTCATAATAGGTAAGAGTAAAATCCATGAATTCTACACAAGGTATAAAAAATCAACTATAAAATGAGAAAAATAGAACAAAAATCACACCCCAAGAGACTTTGTCTTTCCCCCATGCATGGTGTTTTAGGCACCCAAACAAGAGCTATAAACCCAATTCTAACAACATCATAATCTCATGGATACCATTTCCCAAATATGAAGATAAGAAAGAGGAAAAAGAAACACTTTTGATACCATTTTTTTTCTCCCTAACCAATTTATCCACCCGAAGAGTGGTTCATTCTAAGTATCATTGGCCTTAGGTGCACCTCCTTATACACCAAAGGCCGCCAACTAGCAGTGAGTTTATAATTTTTGTGATAGTGGGGAGACAATACCCACTAGTAATGATAAAATAATTATCCAATAAATATATATATATAAAGGGGAATGAAAGATTGCCTAGGCTCAAACCAATAACTCGATCAAGGAGGAAGCACAAGTACAACGTACAATAACAGAAGAATAACTAAACAACAACATCCTAAAAATAGAATCCAAACATACCATTTGTAGAAAAGAATTCATGCATAACAGTTCATACCATGAAATTATAAGAAGGGTCCTCAACGAATTACCATAGTACATATATATATATGTATCATGCTAGTAAAATAAAAAAAAATATAGAAAATAACTCCAACTAAGGTAAGAACTCACGGTCCCCTTCCTTCCATCCCATGGAAACTCACCCAGTAGGACCTAGTTCAAGAGATGGTACCCTTACATGAATAATAATGCATAAAGTATAAATGAATCTTGATGGTCCCATGTAGTTTGTGTGAATGATTCGTAGTAGGTCACCACCAATATGTGCCTACCTCAATTTTTTTTATTAAGAAGGTGTTCACTAAAAACAAATTATTCTGCATCACATGCATATAATGAACTTGGGAATCCTTGGTGCTCACCTACCATAAGGAATATGTCACCTCCCATGGACAATGCCAAAATAACTATAGAAGAGATGATCCTTTGATCATGGCCCATGGAATCCCTAGATTTTATATAGTCCCCGGTGAACCCTCAGGTTCCACCTCCATGTCTCTCCCAACACCTCAAGCCATCAACCAAGTAATCGAATGATAACCACTTTTGCCTCAACATCCAGCAATAATAGGAATGGTGATATCCATCCTCTGAAATAATCTTGGCCCAACTGCCCAAGAACAGTGATCCTTATCCCTTAGTAGATAATCGCAATGTTTTCACCTGATGTATCATCACCATCCATGTGGCTTTCTATAGTAAACACCCTACCTTTTACCTAATCTGTAATTTTTGGGTCCTCTACCCACACAAGTGGTCAACATCACCTAATCATCTGAGTTAACATGACTGTACATGACTCCAAACAGTGCATTTTCCAAGGAATGTGAGAGGAAAAAAAAATTAGATCCTAAACCACATCAACCAACACTCCATACACCTATATCAATGTCACATAAATATGATGGAAAGTACATAAAATATCACATGAGACTCTCCCATAGCATGATGTCCAAGCCTCCTTAATTTAATGATTGAGTAACCCAACTAGTGATCAACATCACCCAAGTGCCTTGGGCCTTGCTTGTCCTGATGATTACATCAATTAAAAATAGATATCCATCAATATCTCAGTCCTAAGGCTGAGCCTGTCATGATTTTATGAATCTCAAAAGAAGTCTACACATATAATTCAATTAAAAATAAATAAACTTAACAACACAAATTAAATCAAACACTCATGTTGCCTAAACTGGCTAAGGTCCAAATCCCCATACATGGCTCCAAAAATTTGTAGTGTTAACTAAGAATTCCCATAAGAATATCATAATATTCAATTAAATAATTAATAGAAACCATTTAAATTATTGTGTCTCAATTGGTCAACACAATGTGGCGTTAAAAGCTGATCTTTCCAAACACTCATGAAATCAAAATGAAGTGTATGAACTACCTTACTCGTAGTCATTAACATATTGATGTCCAATATTAGCGAATAACTCTAAAAATTCTAAAGAAATTTATATTTTAGATGAATTACATTAAAATAGGGAAAAATGAATCCTATGGATTTAGTAGTCTGTGAGGTGAGGGCAAGGATTAATGGAAGCTAGAGGATGTAGAGGATTACAGATACAAATCCAATGCAACTGATGGATTGAATAATAATGTCTGATTGAAAAAGATGGATAAAAACAAAGGGAAAGAGATAAAGGGTGATCTCCCCTTTCTTGTTCGTAACCCACAGCGGAGAATGTAAAAGAAATTTAGGTTTAGTGTTGGGTGAAAAAGATAATTTCACCACTTTAATGAGGCAGACAGTCATGTCAAACTATTTTCCAAACATTAAGGGAACCATGTATCTCCAATTTCATAAGAACCATACCTCATAATATTATCTTGCGCGAATGGTCCTAACCATTTGAAAACCATGATTGTTGTAGTGAAATGGTACTACCCAAATGGAACTAAGCACGTGACTTATACACAGTTTTCCCTAACTATGACCAAACCATGATATTAGCCTCTTTTTAAAAACTGTAGATGTCGTGAACGTTCGTACACACCATGCTATACAGTTTCCTAAACCATGATCAGTGTAAAAAAGGGATTTCACAGTTTGACCTTATATTTCGCTCCGTTTTCCCATACCATGTGCCTTAGCCTACCATTTTCTAATGTTGGGAATTTAGGAGTCTTAAGCAGCCGAAACGCATCCGAACACCCATGAAACTTTTTAATCCTTAAACCATGACTTAAAAAATGTTTTTGGTTAATATAGAACATGTAATTACATTCAAATAAATAATAAATTTGAAATAATACCCACTAGAGTCCAAAACATCATAATGGGTGATGAATTCGACATGTTGTAAAAAAAAATAATGTTACAGTATTCATGAATTTTGATAAGAAATCAATTTAATACAGATCTAAACCCTTATTATTGGCTATTTCTATAAATAATATAATGGTTTTATGTTGGGACACTGGTGAAAATTTTGTTTCAATGTAGATATCATCAATTTGGAAATAGTCCTTGTACATGAGATATACCTTATCCCTTTTCACCATGTCATATTCATTGAGTTTATTTCTAAAGTCCCACATAGTTCTTATCACATGTTTATTTTATATCATTGGGATGATTTCCCATATATGAATTTTCTCATTTTTTCAAGTACATCATTCATGGTTTTGACGTAACTTTTATCAATAGTATCATCATCGATTTATTTTGGTTCCACCTGAGATATAAATGATGTGTTCTTATGTGATTTAATTCTTCATATGTTAACTAATGCTTTCTAGTCACAAAATATATTGATATTTAAGATTTTAGCTCTAGTTTACTATTTACTTGTAATTGTGGATCCGGATGTATTCTCCCAATCATCAAAGCTACCATTAGATTTTGTTTCATCACACTTCTCCCCCATAAGGGGGACACTTCTTCTTCACTATACACCTCACATTCTACATTAAATTGTTGAAAATTATTCACATTGGAGGTTAGAATATACTCATTTTCACTCATGGTCACATCATAACACTAAACTACATTTACAATCCATTTATTGTATCATATATATGCCTTTATCTTGGATGAATATATGGGAAATATCCCTTTATCATTACATTCTTTAGGCTTTCTATTGTTTTTCTTATTTAGAATGAAGCATTTACTACCAAATACTTGGAAGTATTTCATCACGGGGATATTCTATACCATATATCATATGATATCCTATATTCACGTAGATAATGCAATTCCTAATTGGAGATATATATCACTATTAAGACTAATTCCTTATAATACATCCCATGTAGTGATTTTTCAATTATCATAGTATATGTTATGTTATTAATGAAATGATTTTTTCTTTCAAAAAAATCATTTTTTAAGAGTTATCACATCTAAAACATGATGTTGATGTGCATGTTTCTCCATATGGTTCCCCACCTGTGTATTTTTCAATTCATTACCATTTTCAGTATAGAAATGTATAAATTTTTATACCAAACAATATTTCTTCATATATTTAGAATCAAGTGTTTCACTTTTATACTTCAGTATTATGATTAATCACCACCATCCAATACAATATTTGGAAAAAATCCACAGAAAAACATTATATCTTTTCCCATTTTCTTATTTAAGAGTGATTGTCCCAAAAACATCAACATAAACAAGATACAATACCATTGGGGACATTATTATGTTTGTCTTGAATGTTTTATGAATTTTTTCTCCTTTTTATAATATTCAGATGTATATGGGTTTTCTCATGTGATATTGGGAAAGTTACATACCCTCTTGATATTTTATAATTTTTTAAGTGATATTTTTATTAAGTGCCCAAGATGCGTGTTCCATAATTGTTTATTCCAATTTAGACTATATGAAATAGTTTTTCCACCATTCATTTATAAGATTCTATTGTTTAATCATCCTTGATGGAGATGTGATTTATCCATCACTTTAATAGTGCACCCTTTCTTCAAAAAGTCCACAATATTTCATGTGTGACACAACTATCTCACACTAATTAAATTATGGCTAAGTCCCTCTACAAAGAGAAAATAAATATTCCAGAGATATTTTCCACCGTATTTGGCCATTCTGGAGCCAATGATTTTCAGTCCTTCTTTATTTCCAAACCAAAACACTCCAACTTTTCCATATTTGATTGTGATAGTAATTTTTTTATTTCTAATAATATTTTATGTATATCTACTATCCAATACCCAAAAGATAGAACTACACATTTATCTCTACACAACATCAATAAAAATTACTTTCTAAGGAAATTTCATATTCGTACATTATAGTTGAGGAACTTCTTCTATTTATTTATACTCTTATGTTTATTTGGGTTCAGAAATTTCCATTTCATTATGTAAAATTAATATTTTGTTTTAATTTTTCAATGTGTTGTAATATGTTCTCAACTTCTGAAATAATTCTTTTATGGTCTCATGATTCATTAAACATTATAAATATGAGTTATAATAATCCACCCAGTGTCCATAGTCTTGACACAAATAACAGTAACTGTTAAAATCATAAGAGTAAGCTTGAAAACTAGTAATCTATTTTTTTAATTTGGTAAATATTTTTTCAATGAAGAAATGAATTTCGGAATGTCCTAATTTTCTACTATAATATCATCTAATAATTTTTTCACTCTCACATTTCATGATTCATGACAATAATAATTTTGAGTTTCTCCCAAAATCACTTTCTTATAGGGAGTTGATGCTAGTGGATTAACAAAGGATATGACCATCTTCTCTATTTGATCATAATCTATAATATATTTCCATTTAATTTCAAGTGAATCAACATTTTTACGGGAATATTCTATTTATTTATTACTCTCATGACTTCTCATCCTAAAATAGGTTAAATTTAATTGAGAAATCATATACCATACTAGGTGAATGGATCCCCTCTTATTCCTAAAAATTCCACCGCTATCCCATGATTTCTTCTTCAAGTTTATTGTTCCAGATAATCTTATAATTCATTTTGTTAATCCCTAAATTAATAATCTATTCTTATTCCTACAAATAGAAATTTTGATCCAATTCCTTTCCTATGTTACCCAAGATTTTAAATTTTAAATTTTGAACCTCTTATTTAAATTATAATTTATCTTCCTCTTGGTTTTTAATGTACATATTTGAGTCCTGAATAGCTACATTTTACTAATTGGTTTTAGCCATCTATTTATCATGTTATTTAAGTTATTTATCAAGATCAACTTTTTGATCAACTATTCCAACAACATTAGAAATTTTTCTATCACTGTCATAAATCTATAGTCAATTAACAATAGCCACTAAATAATTTTTAACCTAGACCATAAAATATTCCAATTCATTAACATCAGACTCATCTTAACATTCATCCTAATGAGAAGGAAATATTTTAAAAAAAAATTCTACAATTTTATCATACTTTTATAATCATTAATATAATTTTTTCATGATTTATTATTATCATAATATTATTGATTTTTTTTAAAATATATGTGAGATGACCTATCATTCCACATCCAAAGAAAGCATCTAATATTTTTCCTATGAATTTATCTTTTCCACTCTTAAGGTTAGATGAAACAAAGGCCATTACACCATCAAAATAATCTTTATCTAAATCATCAGTAATATATTGGGACTTAATTTACTTAAAATAAACTTCATATTTTTCATTCATTACTCATGACACATTTTTTTCATTTATTATTTCATATGCCACAAGAGTGTTATGAAGACATTATAATGACACTTCCTTTGGATCTTTGTCATTATATATGGACACTTTGTCATCAGACAATGGGTTATGTCCCATAAATATTCATTACACATTATTGGTATCATTGATATCTTCTCCAATAACCCACATGTCTTCTATAAAATCATTCAAATTATTGAAAAGAACATCAAAAGATTCATTCAAACTCATCCTTAGGTCTTCAAATTTATCCTATTAAACCTGCTTCTTTACAACTAGAACATTGTAGTCACATTTATAAAATTTAAAGAGTTTTTACCACCTGTAATTTGATTTTTTATTGAAAATTACAATAGTATTGGCTTGGTTTTCCAAGACCCCCATTAATTTATTGATCACCTTTAAATTTGCATCATGTTTTTCTCTTTTAATAAGGAACATGTTACTATAATCATAGAAATTTAATGAATAACTATTGTGTACACTTCCATTCCCAATGATATGAAGTAGTGATACATCATTTTATTCCATATTTTGAAAGTTTTTCCTTCAATGATTGGTATTCCGTTGGGATTTACCAAAGTTACTACTCACAAGATTCTAAGAGTTAAAATGTCACCCTATAAACCTTCCTTTAGTACCACTTTTTGGTGACTTATCAAATGAATTTACCAGATAGGTGGGGTGATATTTATTAACATAGTTTTTAAATCTTAAATCCATTGATCGTGATCTTGTTCTCTCAATGTTATAAAAAATATTTTTATATCCCCTAATTTCGCTAGAAATTAAATAAAAAAAGAACATAGGGAATTTTACTTCTTTCACCTTAAATAGAATAATAAAAGGATTAGTCAATAGATGATGTGGCGATACACTAAAAAATATAGTGTGATTATTTCTTTATTCAACATAATGTAGAATCCTTAAACACAATTCAAAATCACTATTAAAACAAGATAAAAAAGATTACTTCCTCCAGGAAAGTTGATATACTCGCTATTCCATTTATTACCTTATTGATATTATATAAAATAATATGTATGTAAAATTCCCCTAACTCAGTGTTTATATGACAAAAATTTTAAAAATATTCCAGTGAGATGATGCTTCTTGGAATTCATCCTTTATACTTTCTTTAAATCATCAAACAAAAACTAACTGTATTTTCTCTAAAGATATCAGTCTTATTTTGGGATCCTCTCTAACCTTTTCATATCAATAAAATTATTAGTATAGAATATTATTATTCTAGGATGGTTCCATTTTTTCTTATATATATAATAGGAACATTATTTTAAATTAATTCTATATTATACACCTGGGTATTTAAGCAATAACTCTCTTTTTTATTTTCTGCTAAAAACTATCAATACTCTCTAAATGCGGTATAATCCTAGATTGTAAGAAATATAATCCTAATTTTCTTATATACTACAATGTGGATTGTTCATACATGATATAGTATTCTATTTCCTCAGAACATATTATGTTGTGGTGAGTAAGGACACGATGTAGATGTGTATTGATGACCAGATCAACGCTCCTCAAACAATAACTCCACCATTACTCACCAATGATATCTGAATAACCTCCTAAAACTAGTTGACTATCCTAAATGATTGTAGTGTGGCCACATAATTGTGTTGTAAACTCTTATATTATAATAAATTCTCATGACCATTGATTATATTAAAAAAAACACCCACAATGCATGGCGTAGTTGCGTCATAGACATATTCTATTTTAAAAAGGACTATCATGTATCATTGTATCAATAATATAGATACTTGAATTTTTCTATTAGAATTGTGACTACTAAAAACTCTTTTCAAAGGGTTAAATACTATGGTTAACTAAAAAACTTATTGGTCAAACAGATCCAGTTCCCACACTCAATTTCCTTCATGAAATCAAGTTCTACAGAAGTCTACATGTCTCTCAGCCACTCAATCGAGTATGACACGTTTTGGTGCTCGCCTATATGCTACTCTTCCACTACTCAAATTATAGGATAAGAACCACCTCTCATGAATACACATTAACTATGGACTTCCATACAACACACTCCCAAGTCACCCACTTGTATAAATATCTCCTCAACTCATCCACTATATTTTTTCATTTATCCACATAAAATGTTGGTCTAACCAAGGTGACTATGACATAGTCAACATTTTATGTTATTCTACATTATCTCCTATATGTCATAATTGGTTACACTATGATGCAGTATTCAAAAGGATAACTTATTATAATCCATGGAGATAGGTATGTGTCATTGGTTCTTTCTTCTAAGAGGATCACTTCAACAACTTCCAATGTTTCCCATAATTACTTGAGTGTAATTATAAAACTTTTATGCAATAAAAACCCATAAAAACTATAAATATGTATTTCCTAATTATATAAAATAATTGAATTAATTGTTATTAAAGCTCAGATCACAATATATGTGGAATGGGATACAACATTACCAAGGGAAAGAATCATACAAATAAATAATCATGAGCCATGTGGTTTCAATGTTAATAAAATGGACTATTAATAACACATATAAAGTATTGATAAAATTTATTGGTATCTTATAAAATTATCTTTATCACTTGTGTTCACTCATTATAAAAATAAATGGAGCCTATTTAAATCTATAATATAAGCAGCCCTGTTTAACTACCTCCTTCCTTTCTTCAAAGATGAGTAACATTATCTAATGCATTAGAGAGAGGTGTAATGTTCACCCATCATCTTGATATATATTAGGAACAAAAATAAAAATTAATAATTTAAGAGTACCATAAATTAATATAACACATGTAATTGTTCATTTTCACCCTCATTGTTTTAAAAACAACTTTCATTCCTCTATTTATTGAGTTACCCATGCCAAAAAATGGGTTTCATGATAATATCTTTAAAAAAATAATCATAAATTACCTTGAGAAGATTATAAATCGTATCATTATATAATATTCACATTGAAGAATAGGAATCATTAATGGATGTTAAAATAGATTAAAATACCTTTTAAATAAATTTTAAAACATTTCTTTTAAAATAGGAAAAAATAACATTTTTATTAGGTACCTTTATAAACTAAAAATTAAAAAAATGATAAAAATATTTTATTTGAAAATAATTATGCAAAATTATAAATTAAGCTTCAAAAAATAATATATATTATAGTAAGAAATCATTTTTCATGTCATAAACCATAAAAATGTTATTTTTAAATTCTTTCAAAAGAGAGTCAAAATCACCCATGATG
Organism: Viscum album; assembly: GCA_963277665.1. Taxonomy (NCBI): domain Eukaryota; kingdom Viridiplantae; phylum Streptophyta; class Magnoliopsida; order Santalales; family Viscaceae; genus Viscum; species Viscum album. The sequence continues at coordinate 36,085,234 of OY728159.1, forward strand.
GAATTTTTTAAGTAATTTCTACTCAGAACCATTAAAAATAAATCCAAATCTCACGGAAAAACATAAAAAAATAATATCGGACCTAAAAATAAAATAATTGAAATAATATAAGTAATATAGATGAATATTTTTTTAAAGTCATTAATAACCCAATGAGAATGTTTTTAATGAAAAACACTTTTATGACCTTATAAAATCTAAAAACATTTAAAATAAATAACATAAAAAAGGTAAAAAAATAACATGTGTATAAAAATATTCATGATATTATATATTATAAATAAATATATACACCATATAAATTAATATATGTGAAAAAATAAAAACATTTCTTAAAGGGGAAGTTTGGGACGGGAAACCCATTAAACATGCGTAATTCATGAATCAATAATACAATTAATAAATGAAATTAACAAGATTCTATAAAAACCATAGTTTTAAAGAAGAAATTTATGAAAACACTTTATTGGGGTAGTAATTATTCTTTAAAGAATAAAATACGGTTCAAAATAAGAATTATGTCTCAATGAATTAAAATGAAGACAATAAAAATGCTTAAAACTTTTGTGATATTTGAATCATTATCTATGAAAAAGATAAATTAAAAGGGGCATAAAATTCCATGATAAAATAGTAATTAAATATATTATATTTCAATATGTAGAATATACACCATATAAAGGATGTATGTGCATAATATGACACATATCTCAAAGAAACAATATTGAGACAAATAATCTTACAAATATCATATCATTGAAGTGAGAATTAATCATTAAAGTGATTTTGGGTACCAATTGTAAAACCAAAAAAAAGTGGAAATAAAACATAATATAATCATATTCCATTTTACATATAATTATAGAATAAGATAACAATGTAAGAAGATGTATAACCTGATAAATGTAAATTGAGTTAAGAAACCCCTTACCATGAGTCTAGACTGTCTATGTATGCCCATTAAATTTTTATATAATAAAATGATAATAATTAATTGAATTTATTTGTAACATTTTCCATTTTTAATCCTTTATCATTAAAAAAATTATTTCATTTACTATAGAGTCATATTTAATAAAATAATCGGTTATGTATATGTATGATGATTTGAGGACATTCAATTCCTAATTTCAAAACAGCATCAGAATATCGACCACGACCAATGAGATAATTATTCCATAATATCAAAATAATAATAATGAAATTATTTTCAATTTTATATGTTAAATATAATTATAAACTCATTCATTAAATGGGTACATAAAAATGAATCACATTTCTTCATGGAGGGGGTAATTTACACGTACACATGAGAGACATTGTTATTTCCCAATAGATAGAAGGATAAAGAAAAAAATGGTATATTATGTTTCCATAATGATACTTTTTTCATTATTATAATATATATACATTAAAAAGAATTATAAACAACCATGAGAGTTGGTAATATATATCAAAAAACATATCGTTGTGAAGGCGGTAGTCCACAAGTATGCACAACTGATGTTTTTGTTTCCCATAGAATGAAAAATAATATGAATATGGTTATTTAAATAACATAATAGTATATTTTTATATGTAATATACTTATTTTAATTATTTTAATTTTCAGGATTTAATTTGAAGATTTAAATGATGAATTAAAATTAAAATACTTGGTTAAGGTGATTATCTCCGCATTGAAGATCCTACTTTGGATCATTCTTTACGGACCTTAAGGATGAAATTTTCAGATGAAAAAAACCTGTATAATGCAAAAAAAATAAGTTAATAAAAATTTCTTGTATGGTATTATTTAACTACGCGGATCAGGAAGGGAGATGAAGATAAGAAGTGTGGTTTCCAAAAATAATATAGGAGAGGGGCACACTTGGAGTTACGTAAATTATTAAATTAATGTTGTAGTGGAACAAAAATTATATATTTAAAATCTAGGATTATTATAAGTTTAAATACCACCATCCAATAAATATTGGACATTTTTATGTTATGTTTACACCCTGAAATATTAGTTTTATCCACTATTAACCCTTTTGATGATTAACACGATATTAGGATTTTTTACTCTTTAGGGGTCAATAACGTTACATTAAAATAAAAAGTGACCTATAAGGTGAAAATTGTTGATAATTTAGACCAAAAAATTTAAATTTTACAAAAAAAAAATATTTATGAATTCTAAATTATTTAATAAAATATTAATTAACATATAATACAATTACATTAACTTTCAATGCAATTCACATAATTGAATTTAAGTAAAATATAAAGAGAGTAATGTAGTTAAAAAGGTGAACTTTTAACACGTAAAAAATACATTTAATTTATCTATAAAATTCATGTAATATCATAACTCACTAAAAAAATTACTTTGTGTGTTTTTAAAATTATTTACATGATTTTATTGTTACATGAACAAGCACAATTTCAGTGTTGCGTAAGCATTTCAGTAATAATTTCAACACAAAAAAATAAAAAATACCATTTAAAATATTAAAATTATAAAAATACCCTTTTATAATTTTAATAACTTTTTTATCCCTATAAAATATTACTACAGATGTTAAAATTAAGAATGATACATTTTGGAAATTTCCTTTACACAAAATAATATGAATGTCTTTTTTAAGGAAAAATGGATCAAAAATGCCATATTTTTTAATATTTGATGGGGATTATTTAATCAAAAGTATAAAATAGATTAAAGGAAATTGTTTAGAAGGTTTTAAAAACTTTTAACATTACTTTTAACCCTACTTAACCTAATTTACCTTATGTTGTGGTGACAAATAATTACCACAACCACTATTCAATATAACAAAAACCAATGTCAAACTATTTACAAAATTTAGAAATTATGACATCAAAAAATTAATCAATTTAATCAAACTAAATCCATATAAGTGGAATAAATAATTTTTAAAATAAAACTTCAAAAAGAGATAAAAAACATTCCATAAAAATATATTTTTCTGAATAAAAATGTTTTTTCACAAAAAATAAGCATAGTGTTTATTGAAATGAAATTAATTAGAATTTTTTATTCAAAATTAACTAATGAAATTTTAAAACATACTAAAAAATTGGTATTTTTTAAACATTTGAATTGAAAAGAGAGTTTAATATACAATTGATGTTTTCACTATTCACAAAAAAATATACTTTTTAGAAAGATCATAAAATTTCACCTTAAAATAAATTTTATATAGTTATTTATAAAATTATATAATATTTATAATTTAATATTATTAAAGTAATAATAAATATTTTATAATATTTTCTATGAAACTAAATAAAACCAATTATAGATGATAAAATAATTTTGAAGAATAAAAGAACTTTTCCAAAAAATGAGTGACTATTTACAAATAATTAATAAATAAATTCATATTTAGTAGGAAAATTGTAAATATATTTCATAATGAAGTTACTCCTATTCATATTTATCAATATAATTAATAAGTTATAATACATATATTTAAAATAATATTATAACATTGTTTTCTTATTGTTGATGTTGTGTGTTGTGAATGCTACCGGACCTAGTTTTCCTTAAAATTAATGGGGCCTTATATTCTACCACATTAAAAAAAATTATCTACATAATCTGATCTTTATATTAGAAATTCAAGGATTTAATATTTGAAAATACCTTTTTTGAAAACCTATATCCTAAAAGGGATAATTGAACATCCTTTGAAAAGTGGGAAATTCAAATATAAAGGTAATCAAAATAACACATAACAGGGTTCCTAAATTGGATAATGTTAGAAAAAAAATGAAAATATGGGCATGGAGAAGAAAAATAGTGTCTATGGAACAATAGAGTGATAGAGATCATGATATGGAGAAAGCTAATGACAAAAAAACCATAAATAATTATGGGATTAATAATACCATCAATTCATTAGAAATAAAGTTAATGGGATAACATTTTTATTTCAAGATCATTTTCATATAGATAATGAATTATTTTATTATCAATATAGAGAATACATGAAATTATATTTACATGATTTCTTTTTAATCATTAAGCTCAATTTCATCCTTTAGGTATGATTCAAGATGTTTATAAATTTTATCTAATATATTATACCAATAAATGAATATTCCAGATGAATTTATCATACATAATGAGAAAAAATATAATCATAATGGACCATAAGATCAATAAATGGATGAAAATTTATTTGTTCGTCTTTTTTCCATTATTCAAAAAGAAAATACTTACCATAATATTATATAATATTAAATTTTAAAAAACCATGATTCATAAATCTATAAAATCTAAATAATGACACCCAAATATTAGCATAAATCATTTCATAAATAAATAACTGTATAACACTTTAAATTATGCTTGAAAAAAATTAAAATAAATATATTTGAATGATTTTATAACATATTATTTCATGATCATATTAAAATAACTAAAATCATTCTTAATCTATCATATTAAAAACTTATATTCCCTAATCATATAATCTAAAATATATTATAATAACATCCATAAATAACTTCAATAGACATAAAGCTATAATAAAATCATATATTCTTTTATATGATAATAAATCTTTTATTCCTCAAATAAAAATATATTTTAGCAAGAGAGATTTTGATTTACCATAATCATATAATGTCTTAAAGAAAGTGCACTTCTTTAAAACATACATTTTCCACTAATTCACCAAATCACTTTTCAATCACATTTTTATCTACATGATAAACCATATGTTCCCAAAATTTAACTACCCAATTAATCCAATAAACAATAATGATCTCAATATAAAAGATTATATTGACCCTAAATGTTTTTAATAATATTAAAATTATGTTAAACTAATTTAAAAGTACTTTTACTAAAGTAAACATCATGTTAAAACTATCTGTTACAAATACCACAACCCAATAAATCTATCCCTAAATATATTTAATATTTGTAAAATACTATCACATAAAATAGTAAAATTGTTGTCTATGCATTAAAATTAATAATCAAACTTAAAATTTGAAACCATAATAGAATCTATAACTCTTAAGTTAGTGTCACCTGAATACATCATAATTTTTATAGCTATCTAAACCCTCATTTGATACCAAATATAATATCCCCAAACCCACACTCACAAATCTAGTGATAAAACAATAATCTTAACATTTCTAGATTTTATATCGATAAACATAAAGTAATGTTAGCAATCCTAAAAAAACAAAGGCAATGTTAAATATTATATCACATACAAACAAAAATACTGTTTATGGATAGAGTTTTAGAGAGTTAAGAAGAACTATTAAATAACCCCAACCATATATTTAAGTGATAATGTTTCCTTCTATTCCCATATTTTCCTATTTATCATAAGTCTTTAACATAAAGAATTAAATTATTCACACATGAAACCATTCTATAGATAATTCATTTAATAACATTATCTATAACCTGGTAAAATGGAAAACATAATAATAGAGAAATCAAACGCTTATCCATGGTAAAAAAAAGCATTCATAATTGATGATCATATATCAACATTAGATAAGAATAACGGAATGATGAAATTTTCAAATTTAATGAGCAAAACATAATCGTATTCATACCCTTAAAACTATTATCATTACAAATTTGAAATATATCAAATATTTAGAAATTATAAGAGTTATAAAAATCAATAATATTGATCCAGGAGATGTAAATATTTATAAAAGGAGCTATAAAAACTCATATTAATTATAGAGGAAATGTGTGGGTATCTTCAAACAATATCTTCATCACCCATGATAACTCTATTAGGCTGGAATATCCAAATATGCACAAGAGAGGGGTGAATAGTGTCATTTAATAAACATTCCCAATTCTTCATTTTGATGTCATCTGTAGATTATGTAGATAATAAGTGTTTATATTTTTTATGAAAGTATGAGTAGTGTATAAAATTGAAATAGATAACATGGATTTTTATAGTGGTTCAGGGCATAATGATCTTCTATTACACTCCAACAATTACTCCCTCATTGTGTTTGGTGAATTTCACTAGTCAGGTCCTCATATCATAAGACCAATCCACAACTAATTTTAGGATGTTTACACCTTCAAGAATAAGGATAAAAACATGTCCTTTAGTTCTTTAAAAATGAATTGAATGTCCATATCTTAGATCGAGAAACTGATACGCCACCACAATAGTGTACGAGAAGTTGAAACTCTCAATAAAATGATATTGATTAAAAAGGATAATATTAAACTTCATAGTTGTAATAAAAACTAATAATAGATTGGTATTATTCATTAAAAAGTAGTTTCTTTAATATAGAGTAGTTCTTGAAGTGATCTTGTCCCAATATATCTTTAAATACAAACAATAATGATTAGCAGCATCAGACATACAACTTAAACAATATTCAAAATAAGTAGATCTCCAAACTCTAGCCACTTTTGTAGATAATATAGTATGATCGATTTTTGTTGTAGATATGTAAAATATCGTTACATGAATGAAATATCAAAAATGTGTTGCATTATTTTTATCCTTATTATAATCATAAATATATATATATATATATATATAACATGGATAGAATAAAAAATGAAGAGTTTATAATTTTCAATTCTAGATCCTATAAAATCTCCAGATAAATTTTGATAATTCAAATTCATAAGATTTCTCAAATTAGTTGTATAATACCTTAATAATATGAGATAATTTCTCCACTAAATACATTTCATTGAATTAATGATAACTATATTTGAATCATCTGTAAATGATATTTAAATCGGTATGAAATTCCACAAATACTGTTGCAAGAAACACAAATAAAATCATAAATTGAAATCACTATTGTTTGAAAAGTCCAACATAGGCTTCATTCATGGAATGAAAAAAATACCAATTGTATGATTCAACTACATATAAATAATCCTATGAACATAATTTTGATATGATAAGGTTGATTAATAAGTAAGGATAACGTTCTATATGTTTTCTTCTCAAACATAGGGTTCTATACTTATATAGGGTTCATTAACTATAAATTTTCTCCTTGTACAAATGTAAGGTTCCATACAAATGTATGGTTCTTTATCAATATATTACTATTAATGTAAGGTTGAATAACCATACATTATTAACATTCAACATATGGTTTAATAAAAATGTATGGTTTTTTTCTTACATTACATTCTTCAACCTAGGGTATGTACAATGTTTCTAGAATATAATGAACAATGATTCTAAAATATGCATAAGAGTGTTCTGAACACATTGATGAATATTCTAAATGAATAATAAGATTAAATATAATGACAAAAAAAATTATAAAGAATATTATTTTCATGAAATAAATTTAAAATTATATCATTAGTAAAGCAAACAAGGATATTTATGCGCCTAAAAATCAATATGATTTGTTGATTATTGTTGAGAAAAAACATATCCCAAAAATCTACCTCTTTTTTAAAATAAAAAAACCCCATAAAATAAGTAAAAAAAATTATAATAGTTCAAAAATTTATAAGAAAATAATTGGAAATTCGATTTGATAGAATTATTTCAATAAAAATAAATGTCGTGTTTATCCAAATTTCCCCCCCTTTTGAGAGATCAAAAAGAAAATATCTAAAAAGATTAAAGAACATTTAATTTTGTGAAAATCAGTCAGTGAATGTCAATATGATATATTTAGACAAATAATACGTGATATTTCTCTATAGAAATAAAAAATAATGAATATGAAATAAATCATTGGAAATAAGAAAAATGAAATTTTATTGATCAAAAATTTGAAAAGTAAAATTGTCATTGTGACTGGAAGACATGTTAGTCAACTAATAAGGTTATGATATATGCGGGTGGGTAATATTTTTTTGAATCTTGAAACTATTCTTTCTTCTTTTCCATATGTAACATCCACCTTCTCATAAGACTGTCTCCCAACAACATAATCAAAACTCTGGAATCTTGAAAAATATAAAAATTCCCCAATAAGATTAACTTGCAAAATATTATTGAATCTATCTTCCTTATATATAATTTTTTTTATTTAGCTTTGATTTTTTAAATAAGTATGTGATACCCAGTTCATTCAATGTCAATTGGTCAACTATAAATTTGTTATTGTTCAAAAAAACTCAGAAAAATGCACTATTCCACTGAATATTATGGAGACAATCATTCATGTATTCTATAATAGTTTTGATTTCCTGAAATCATTTAATTAGATCTAGAGAGGTAGTAGGTGCAGAGGTTGATATACTGGTCTAACTAACACTACTCTTTCATGACTCCAACTGACTCCACAAATACCACTTTATATCAAAAAAGTCATATTTAGAAGTAACAAAAATATTTATCTTTCTAACCTCATTCAAAAATTCTCTCTTGAAAGGATCAAACTCCTTTTTAGGAAAAATATTCTATTTAAGATCCTATGACTTTTTCCATTCAACTTATATCTCTTTCTGAAGATTTAAATTTTTTCTATATATTTATTAAACTTAATCATAAAATCATCAAACTCCTTAGTCAGGGAGACATATGTCCCTTTATTTAGTTGTTTTAACTGATTATCTTTCCCAATTTATAAGGAACTTGAAGTAACCTTCTACACAGACTTCTCCACTTGTTTTTCAAATTATTTTTACTTGGACACGTTATACTAACAAGAAATTGTATTTTCCTTTAGAAACATATTGAGGTATCTTACCCAAAAGATCCAAAATAGATTAAAAAAGATCCTCACCAATTTTTGGAGCCACAATTTCTGATCTGGTCATCGGTTTCTCTTCTTAAATAGTCGGCTCTTCCTCTTATAAAATTTTAATAAAAACACATTTCAAAACATGAATTTGACTTTCAACCTATTATTCCCCTTAAAAAATTGGTTCTCCAAAATGAACTGATTATGTAACATCATCTAAACCTAACATCGGTTTATCAATAGTTGGATATACTATAATCATTGGTTTCATAAGCAATTATGTTAGCACATTTTCTTCTTCCTCTTTTTCTTCAAAAAACATAATTTCTTCTAGGTAGGTTTTAAAATTCCTTCACCTCTGGTTTCTCTAATTCCTTAATTTCCAATCACACTTTGTTCCCCCTAAGCAGAAGTTTTAAAACCCTATTGCTCATTAGCACAAATAAGTAACATGTTTCATTTCACATTACTATAAATAAATCATAACTTCCTTAGAGTTCCCACATTTAGTAAAATATTCTGATGGCACACTACTCGAAATTAAGGCTATAGCCACAGTTTGAAACTATAGCTATATGCCCAAAAAACATTACTATAGGTTATAGATATGGTTCAATGGGACATGGATGTTATTGGAGTGGCTATTGGGAATGTCCTATAGCCCTAATTGTAAATGGTGTCTTAAGGCCTATAGACACATTTCAAATCATGGATATTTCCCTTTACCCACTGTTTGAAATCATCGCAAAACATTATGACACAGAAGGCATATTTCCACAGTTCAGAATCATGTCTCTATTTCTATGGTCATGGTTTAAAAATATGGAAACAGGCCTAAAGCCAAAATTTAAAATTGTGGCTCTAGGCCATACAATTTCATAAAAAAGAACCCCCACAACACTCTTGAACACCACCATGTACACCTATTCCCCCCTTCACCCCAAGGATATACCCCTTGTACCCCCTAGAATGTCCCCCTTGCACCCCCTGGATAGCCCCTTGCACCCCCTTGTACACCCCCACCCAAAACCCCCAGGCCCCGGGACATCCCCCATGCACCCCTTTCACAACCCCCTTATACCACCTTGAACACCCCAGCACATCTTCTTTTGACCCACCAGACAGCCCCCATTCACCCCATTAAACCCCCCTGCACCCCTATGCCCCCCATGGATAACCCCATTACACCCCATGGACAGTCCCCTTTCACCCTCCTGACATCCCACTTTCACCCCCTTGATCAAAACCATGCCCCCAGGATAGCACCCTGTAACCCCTTGGACAGCCCCTTGAAACCCCTTGAACACCATCCCTTCACCCCCAATGACCCCATGTACAACCCCATTTCACCCCCTTGGCATCCCCCTTACCAACCCCCCATGAAATCCCCCTGCACCCAAATGACCCACTGGACTGCCCCTTGCACCCCTCGGGACAACCCACTTGATCTCTAAAGACAACACCATTGCTCTCCCTTTAACACCATCCATGCACCATCATTTCCCTCTAGACATCCCCTTAGCACCCCCTAGACATCCCCCATGAAAAACCCTCATTCCACCCCCCCCCCCTCCTGGACACCCCTCCCACATGGACACCCCCTCCTAGACGCCCCCTGCACACCAATACCCCCATGCACCCCCTCCTAGACACCCCCCTTGCACCCCCTGGGTAGCCACATTCCCCCACCCCTCGAACCACCCCCCCCCCCCCCCGAACCCCCCTGTAGTAGCCCACCACCCCATTCCACACCCACCCCTGTAGTATCCCACCCCCTTCAAAGCCCCCATGGATAGCCCCTGACCACCCCCCCCCTCCTGGACACCCCCTCCCACCTAGACAACCCCTCTCTCCTAAACACCCCCTAGAGACCCCCCTACAAACACACCTCCTGGACACCCCACACCCCTCAACACACCCATTCCCTCTTGCACCCCCCTCCCCATCCTAGACTCCCCATTGCACCCCCCCCCCAGATAGCCCCCTTGCCCCGCCTTCACACCAATGCCCCCAATCCCCCCCCAATCCTCCTCCAACACACTGTACATCCCCCATGAACCACTCCAAAAGCCATGCCCCCTTACACCCCCCTCTTGGGAACCCCCCTTGAACACCATGGATTGCCCTATTTCATGCCCTTGAACACCCCCCACCCCACGTAGTAGACCACACCCCCCCTTTTGGACACCCCCTATTACCTAGACACTCCCTCCCCCTAGGAAATCCCCACCACCCTACTGGATAGCCCCCCGCCCCACCAAACTAGACACCCACGCATTCTTGTACCCCCTAAACATCCCCCTTGAACACCCCCTGCATAATACAAACCGAACTCACATTTATGTGGAAATTGGATATAATAACTATCAATTTTTTCATAGGTTTACTAAGAATGGTTTTAAAATAGGATTTTATATGGGGTATTATGGATTGGATCTCAAAGTCATCTCACTTCATACCTATTTGTGAATCCAATATAGTGGAAGACTTACCAAACCATTTGGCGCAATTGTGTGCATCGTAGGTTGATATCCATTGTCATTTCATCCAATTAAACTTTAGAAAGGAGGCATAACCGCAACAAAAATCACTACATGAGGCATTACCTCTCATGGGCCCAGTTATCCATGTTCATTTCCATTTAACTCATTCAATTCATTATGTTAACCTTGCACCTCCCTAGACACCCCCCCATCAACCCCCCACCCACTCACACACCAATAACCCCTTGCACCCCCTCCTGGACACCACCTTCCCCTTGAACCCCTCCCCATACCCCTGGAACCACCCCTACCACTCCCCCCAACATACCCCCTACACCATACCCATGTCCCTTGAAAAAGAACCAAACAAACCCCCTCCATTGTACACCCCTTGGACACCCCAGCACTACTCCAACTACACCTTACGCCCCATGCCCCTCTTCCTACACACCCCCTACTTCCTCACCCTGCAAACCCCCTGCCCCATTCTCCAGCACTGCCCTACACACCCCCCTACACACTACACCCCCATTCCCATACCCCATGCACCCCACCCTACCCCTTGGAAGAAACCCGACACACCACCATACACACCCCTTGTACACCCCCCAATGCCCATAGTAAACCCCCTACCCACCCCATGCAGCCCGCCCTACAACAAAACCCACCCCCCTGATAGCCTGAGTTTTTGGTCATTGGTAGGTGTATTGTTTGTGAGGTTTTATGATATGACCCGTTTGGATCAACAGTTGTGTTGTGGTTTATGGTAAACCATAGGAACCATGTTTGGTAAGACATAACATGGGCACTATTGACTATCATTGGCTAACATGGATGTTCAATGGTGATCCAAGAGTTGGTGGAAATGGATATTTCAAATTAGAATTTAGGGAAAAGAGGGTCGGCCTCATCTATTCATTTCATTTAGTGATTTATAGAACATGGACTACAAAGACCAGGTGTTTAGTTTGGAAGGTCAATGATAATGTTACTCCTATGGTGGAGAGAATCATATCAGTGGTGGGTGACTCACCCTCTTGTTATATGGTTTGTTGTTACGGAGAGTTCGGTCATTGAATGATTGAGGTGAAAAAAGTAATACTAGTGTGTTGAAATATCCTATCTTTTCTTTTCCTTGGGTAATAATAGATTTGACGTTCATTTGTGCTATTCGGTGGAGTTAGTGATTTGGAATCAGGATCAGGATGGTTTTTGAGGGATCTGAGGGTGAATCACATGAGAGGTGAGTTAGTGCTTATAGTGGGAGCATGATGGAGGAAGCAACTAGTTTTTGTTCCAACCATGAAATTACCCAAGGAGTCAGGGATCATAATTTGGTGTAGGAATTATATGATATCATGATTCCTTAAGAAGTGAAGTCATCTTGATTGAGAGATGCGATAACACACTAGTGGGTGAAACCAAAAAATTTCTAGAAAATTCATCTAGAGGAGAACATGATTGTGTTTTTCATGGGGTTGGATGTAGTGAGATGAAAACCATATTGAGATCATTTTTCAAAATCCAGTTACCAGGTAGATCGACCATTAGAAGATCATTCTTAGTTGGAAATTCAGATGGTTTGGAGTGCCATGATTTTTAGTCAACTTTCACGAGAAGATTATTATGGTATGGATTACCATAAGAATTAGGATGAATTAGTTGAAGATACTGAGGAGTGTCTAGATATATGTGTGTAGTGGGAGCCTTCTTGGTGTTAGAATTTTTAATGGGTGAGTGGATCAACTTCTGCTGCAAACCATTCCTTGATGATTGTATTTTTGTAACAGAATCAGGTTTGGAATTCAGAGAGGAGAATAATTAGTTCTCAGTGAATTGACTACTGTAGTAGTTTGTGAGACATGTTTTGACGAATACCATAGCTTCTCAGGGGTGATAAGTGTTAATGTGTAGAGTTTTTAATACCCCACATGTAACGTCCCGACCCCGGTTACATAGAGTCAGTGTATTGTTACATAACATTGGCATGATCACACGAAATATCAAATCTCAAGAGACCGATTAGTTTAGTAGCCTTGGAAAAACTAGATATGTTAACAAAGTTTTACATTACATCATAAAAATGAAAACTACAACAACATAGTCTCCATTGTCTACATTCTTATCCCCTCATACTATCCCTGGAGGTCATTCATTATTTACTTCTTCACATCCTGGGAAAAATAAAACATAGAAAAGGGGTGATCTCAAATTCCTTGTAAGGATAACAATATAGATTAAACTTTCATAAATAAGAATAAACATTTAAGGAAATTTATAACTAAAACAAAATATTTTTAAACATCAACTTCATCATAGTATGGAAAAAATAAATTGAAATAATTCCATTTACTTATTCACATGGATATTCTACTAATCGAATAATCACATGCAATATCAATAACCACTTTCATAATGATGGAATGCATAATGCCAGACTATCATAGCCATATAGCCAAGGACTTGTGCTAAGACTAGAAATAAGATTTTTCCAAGGACATGTGCCAAGACACTAGTTTTTCTCATGAGTCCAATCGATGCATCGAGGAGCTATAGCGGGCTCCACCCGTCACATATTATGTCCAATGCGTTCCCATATGAAAAGGTTTAAACATAACATAAACATTCGTATTAAAACTAGCATAAAAAATGTAAATACTTCATCCATAAACCATGAATGGTATAAAAATAAAACATCCACAGTAAAACATATCCCAAAATGTTCAATACAATAAATATGTTTTGTATCATAATAAATCAACATAATATCCATCAAAGGATGTTGACATAGATGAAATCAAAACTCTTTGTAAAGAAATATCACTTTCTATTTTGAAGTCATTTAAGAGTCATATATTAATAAAATAAAACATTTTCTTTGAAAATATTCTTATAAGTATGTAAGGGATGCTTCGACGATTTTATAATGGTGGAAAATAACCGCACCCTCCGTATAAGTTAAAAAACCATTCTTACCTTAATTCTGTCAAAAAGGTTAAAAAGGACTTTGATTGGAAAATGACTGAATGATTCCTTTATAAACCACTTATAAAAAGTCAAACAAGGGTATAAATGACTTTAACTCATAATCCTGTAAATAGTGAATATTTTTTGAAATTCATTTTTATGAAACAAAGATGTGGATGATAAAGAGGTCCCAGTAGATTATTACATATAAACAACCTCGGATAATAAAGAGATTGTGAAACAAACCCTTAAATATTACTTTTCATTGGTTGGGTTAGGTTAACCTCCTATATAATGGTGAAATAATTGTTATTAAAATATTCACGAAACATATACATTACTATGATATCATATATGATCTTTTAACATTGACTTGTTAATAATATCTTAGTATTATCGTTGTTTTGGGTGTTAACTTACTCGTTTTCTTTTATGTGTTTTGTTACATAAGCCCTGTTTGTCATGGATAGGTTGTATCTTAATCATATCCAGAATGATATCATGTCCTTGGATACTATTATTAATCATCAAATGATAATTATACTTGAATGGATATGATGGAGAATGAATCTCATCACGTTCTTGGAGACGGTAGTCCATACGTACGCACGAAAGACAATATAATTATTTTGATATTTAAATAATATATAATTGTATAGTATATAATATATACAGAATCATTATTATGTTATATTTATTTTTTACATGAATTACACATCGTTATTATACCCATTCAAATAATAATTTATTTATTTACAATGACATCACGACGTGGAGACGGTAGGTCGTACGTACGCACGTATGGTGACATGTTATTCAAAAGATGGATAGAATACTGAATATGGCTGTACCATATTTATAATAACATCAAAGTATATATATGATACTGGAGTTATTATTTTAGAAAGGTAATAACAAATAAAGAAGAAGTGGAATAATAAAGGAACTTGAAAAAGGGTGGTGAAATCATTACCTCTTCTTCGGGTTCTTCATTTTGATTTGATCAAAAGGGATCCATAAGTTGAATTTATGACTAAAGTAAGGCCTCTAGGAATGAAGTGAGGGATGTTGAGAGAGTATTTGGGAAGATTTTGGCCGAGAAGAATGGCTTTGAAGGTGTGAATTAATGAGAAGGGGGAGTGCCCTTTTATAAGAGGGGTGAGGGGCACCTCTGGAAAAGCTAGAAATATTATTTTATAATAAATTCATATTCGGTTTCTAATGGCTCCAAAGTGGATTTTTTAAATGTTAAAGTGGGGATAGGTCAAAAACCACTCAACCAATAGAATTTAGATAGGTTTGGGTCATTTTATTAACCTTTCTTTTAGTTTTAACTCTTATTTAATTAGTTTGACACTTACTATGTCACTTCTTATTTTTATATTATATAGTTAATAAACATACTATATACATCTAAGAGACCCCAAAGAGGTCCATTAATGATACAACTATCATGATATAAGTCTTTTGGCCGAACCATATATTTCTAGTTATTGGATATAAATTAATAATACATTATTTGTTTTAAAAACTCTTTTATTTCAATTTTGACACTATTTAGAAAATTGATTTTTGTGAAAATCATAATAGAATGATTACTTCGAAAAAAGATAATTAAATCATTCCTAACATGTCATATTAACCTAGAAAATTAGTTTAATTCATAAAAATTCCCAAATTATATTTATTTGGGTTTTTATAATATCAATTATTTTAATTTATCACTATTATGGTAATTACTACATCATCATTGTGTCATAAATAAATTAAATTATTTAATGTCTAAAAATCATAAATAGAATATAATTATGTAGGAAATCTTTTTATATTTCTAATTAATATTTATTATTGAATTTATCTTATTTTTTACCCTATATTAAAAATGTTTTAGTAAAAAAACATTGATTTTAACTCTTTTATCTCTTCTTTGAATTAAATGATAATAAATGTCCTAATCTAATCCAAGTGGACCTAAATGATATTATTTTATTCCTAAGGTTTTTTTTTGATCGAGGTACACTTGTAAAATAGAATATAGACATGTCTTAGGGTAATATTAATATCATTTTTACCCTTAATTACCCTATTTACATTTAACAGTGGTAAATAAAAGTAAAAAGTTACTATTTACCAAAAATTACCTTCATCTCAATGAACCACATTTTAGTCCTTGATATTAACTGTGTCTCTCAGATTTTCAAAAATCCACTCACAGAAGCTCTAAAGTTTAGTTTTATGAAAAATTCGATTTTTTAACTACCACTTAGTGGTTTCACTATTCATCAAAAAATGATGGTTTTCAGAAAACTACCAAAAATTCACCCTAGGATAATTTCGATATTCTGAATCCAAAAATGAAGTACATTTTGGAAAATAAAATTTATAAATTTTAAACAGTGGTTATTACTATTCCTATCGGCTAGTTAGATTTGTTTTGGTGTGTTAGAACTCGATGTTACGTACAACACACGCTATTGCATTATTCAAAGAGAAGAATATCATAGAAGCTTGGGGTGTTACATTCTCCCCTCCTTCAAATAATTTCGTCCTCAAAATTTCTAGAATACTACAACATGAAAAGACTCGGGTGGTTCTTCATCATATGTTCCTCAGGTTCCCACGTTGCCTCTTCCATCTTATGGTTTGTCCACAAGACTTTTACCAGACGAGTCGTCCGGTTTCTCAGTACGTGTTCTCTCGTATCAAGAATCATGACGGGCTCTTCGCAATAAGACAGATCAGGTTCCAGTTCTAATTCCTCATAGGTGAGTTCATGCGTTGGGTAAGGCATATATTTCCTCAATTATGATACGTGGAACACATCGTGATATTTGGAGAGACTGGGCGGCATTTCCAAACAGTAAGCTATAGCCCCAATTCATTCTAGAATTTCGAAAGGTCTAATGTAACTGGGACTCAATTTACCTTTCTTACCAAAAAAATATGACTCCCTCCCAGGGATATACCTTCCGGAAAACATTATCACCGACATGAAATTAAAAATACCTCCGTCGATTATCAAGATAGCTCTTCTGCATACTTTGAGCTGCTTTGATATGGTTTGGATTACCTTCCCCTTTTCCATCATTTCCTCCACCAGTTCTGGGCCTACAAGTTTTCTTTCACCAACGTCCTCCCAACAGGATGGTGTGAGACATCTCTTTCCGTATAACGCTTCATATGGTTCCATCTGAATACTCAAATGGAAGCTATTATAATAGGAAAATTCTACCAGAGGTAAATATTGACCCCACATACCCTGAAAGTCAAGTGAGCAGGATCTCAACATGTCTTCTAAGGTTTAAATAGTTCGTTCTGATTGTCCATCTGTTTGAGGGTGGTAAGCAGTGCTCAAATGAAGTTCAGTATCCAAGGCTTTCTGAATACTTTTCAAGAATATTGAAGTAAAACGGGGATCACGATCAGAAACGATCGATAGGGGTACTCCATGAAGTCTCACAACATCATCAATATATAGTCTTGCTAGACGTTCCAGTGGTAGATCATCTCTTATTGCAAGAAAATGTGCTGACTTGGAAAGACGATCAACAATGACCCATATTACATCGTTCCTCCTAGGAGTCTTTGGTATCCCCATGACAAAGTCCATCGTAATATTGTCCCATTTCCACTCTAGTATGGGAAGAGATTCCATGGCTCCTCCAGGCTGATGTCTTCCAGCTTTCACTTTTTGACAAACCATACATATTGACACAAAATCATCAATATCCCTCTTCATGTTGTCCCACCAAAAATGTTCCTTCAAATCTATATACATTTTGGTGCTCCCAGGGTGTATAGGGAAATTGGAACAATGGGCATCATCAAGAAATTCTCTTTTTAGATCAGGTATATCAGGAACACAAAACCTGTTCTCGAATTTCAAAATTCCTTCTTCAAACTAAAAGTCTCTCAATCTCGCATCATTCAAAGCATAAGTCATCATTTTAAATTATTCATCATCGGTCTGAGAACTCTTAATACTTTCTAGTAAACATGGTTTGGCAACCATTTGAAGAATCATTGATGATTCTCCATCCCTGGTTATTCCCATGTACTTTTCACTAGGTCCATGAAAATTGGATCCCATTCAATTCTCAAATTGTTCAAAACTCCATGATCATTTCTGCTCAAATAATCTTACACCTTGTTTTCTTTCCCCAAGTGGTAGTGTATCGTGAAATCATAATCCTTGAGTAATTAAAGCCTTCTCCATTACCTCATGTTGAGTTCTTTTTGTGAGAAAATATACTTCAAACTCTTGTGATCAGTATAAATCTCACATTTTTCACCATAGAGGTAGTGCCTCCATATCTTCAAAGAAAATATCACCGCTACCAACTTGAGATCATGAGTAGGATAGTTTTGTTCATGAATTTTCAACTATCGTGATGCATAGGAAAAAACATATCATTCTGCATAAGAACACAACCAAGTCCTTTCTTCGATGAATCACTATAAATAACAAACCCATCATTCCCTAATGGTAGATCCAATATAGGATCATTGAATAATCTTCTCTTCAGCCCTTAGAAAAATTCTTCACACTCTTTTGTCCAAACAAATTCAACCCCTTTACGTGTGATCTTCGTTAATGGGTTAGCCAATCAGGCAAAATTCTGGACGGAACGTCGATAATAACCTGCCAAACCAATAAAACTGTGTACCTTAGTTATACTCGTAGGTGAAGGAAATTCTAGGATTGCCTTGGTCATAGAAGGATCAAAAGAGGTTCCATATTTAGAGACAATATGGCCAAGAAAAAAAATATCCTGAAGTCAGGATTCACACTTGCTAAACATCCCATATAATTCATGTCTTCTCGGAGTCTTCAGGATAATACGCAAGTGATTTTCATGATCTTCATAGTTTTTGGAGTATACCATGATATCATCAATAAAAATCACCACAAATTCATCGAGATATTCCTTGAAAACTATATTCAATAGATCCATGAATATTGAGGGTGAATTACTCAATCCAAAAGGCATTACGCTAAACTGATAATGCATATACCTAGTTTGAAATGCTAACTTCGGAATGTCTTCCTTCTTCACACACAACTGATGGAATCCAGATCGAAGGTCAATCTTTGAAAAGTATTGAGCTCCATGCAGTTTGTCAAATAAATCATCAATGCGTGGTAGGGGATACTTATTCATTATTATTATAGCATTGGTATCCATGTAGTCAAAACATAACTTCATAGATCCATCTTTCTTTTTAACAAAATGACCAGGGGATCCCCATGGAGAAACCCTAGGGATAATAAATCCCTTATTACTCAATTCCTCTAGTTGTTTATTTAGTTCAACTAATTCTAAAGTGTAGATTCTATAAGGGGTCTTCGATATAGGCATTGATCCAGGAATTAAATCAATGGAAAACTGAACTTCTCGTTCTGAAGGATGTCCAGGTAAATCTTCCGGAAACACATCTACGTATTCATTCACAACAGGTACATCCTCTATTTAAACATTCCTTTCCTCACCGACAATCATTTCATCCTCTTCCTCCCCAATAATTGAATTTAGTTGAGCTACTGGGGGTGGATATAGATAAGAATTAAGTGGCGACGATTCTTCTCTAAAGATAAGGTGTCCCTTATCATCATCGTCAAAAATCGTAACCTCTATCTTCTTTCAATAAATCATCGCATCATGGTCTGAAAGCCAATCCATACCGAGGATTATATCAAACATAATCATAGGTATGACGTTGAGATCAGTGGATAAAGAACCTTTATGTGCTCTAATAGGGACTGATTCACAAAACATTGTTTCAATGATAATTCCATTATGAGTTTTAAATGAAAACTACCTCGTTAAATCAAATATGAAATATCTAATTTTCGTAGGAAACTGGGAAGATATGATACAATGTGATGATCCAGAATCAAATAATGCATTTACTAAACTTGAGGAAACCATTAAATTACCTGCCACCACGTATTTCGGAGCTTCTACCTCAGCAGTAGTGAGAACATTAGCATGGCCTTGATCCCTTGCCATTTTCTAAGGTTAGTTCCACTGACGATTAGGACATTCATTTGCATAATGTCCCATCTCCCTGCAATTGTAGCACAGAGCATCGGTAGCTTCCTTCTTCCCCTTGAAATCATGAGCTTGGTGGCCTTTTTCACCACACATGTAACAGACTCCCGTTCCTTTTAAGCATGTACCAGGGTGTTTCTTCCCACATTTATTGTAGGATGGATATTCAACTTTTCCCTTCTTTCCTTTATTTCCACTCCTAGACTGATCAGCAGTTCTCTTCTTCTCTTACATTGCTTTAAAGTCATATGCCTTAGAGAATTCTTTCACTGTCTTGATAGAACATGAGACAATGTCTTCGTATGATGAGAAGGATTGTGAGACTAATGCTCGACTAAGAAATGGTTTTATCCCATCAAATAAACGAGCAATCTTACTTCTTGGGTAACATATATATTCTCCACCATACCTTGCTAACATTGTAATGGTAGCCTCATACTTTGCGACATTCTCATCCTCCTTTTATCTCAGACTCAGAAATTGCCTTTACATATCTGCTCGATGGTCACGAGGAAAGTATTTTTATAAAAATAGAACTTTTGAATCAATGACAACTATTGATCAGCATCTGTAGTGAGGCGGTAAACTACCATGATAACGTTTTCCCTTTCACTACATCCCAAATCCTGAAATATTTTCTCTAGGGAATTTATCCATTGCTCAGCTACTAAGGGATTATTACTCTCATTGAACTTTGTTGGTTGTTGCCTCAAAAAGCAATATAACATTGATCCTCCACGCTTCAGATCAGGGTGCTCCATACGAGTAAGGTTATTATTCATAAGCTGAGTGAGTTGTCCCAGTATGGTGATTAGCTGATCGGCAGCAGTTGCATCACCATCTCCACTATAATTATCTTGAGCAGGAGGGAAATCCATACATGGAGTGCGTGCATTGATATAGTTTCCATTTCTTCCACTATGCGCCATTTCTAAACAATGGCATAAACTAGAACAGTTTATGAATCAAAATATATAATTCCATACTTATAAAACACTTTACATAAATTGAACAATTTATGGATATAATCCATAATCATAAAAAAATTTCTTTGAGGATGTATATACTCATAAACCCTTCATAATGATTTGTAATGAAAATGAGAGTTATCCTAAGCATATCCCCCGGGAGTGTCGTAACCAAGAGTGCAGCAAGGCCCGTTGTCATGCACCAGTTCCCATTCGAGTCTAGCTCAATGCGGTGTTTTCGGGTTTTACCCCTAGGTACATTTGTGCCAGAGCCTCCTCTACATGCTCGTATCCAGACAGGGATGTATTGCTTAGAAAATTCACAAAATATCTACAATACAAAAATTCTAGGAAGTTCTTCTATAATAATCCTCAAATTCCATCATAAATCTATATCCTCTAATCAGAGTTTATCTAAATCTAGCTTCCAAGGTTTATACTAAAATTCATCTGACACCAACTGTAACGCCCAGAACCCATTTACCTAGAGTCGTTGCATTGTTACATAACATCAGCATGATCACAAGAAATATCAAATCTCGAAAGACCGATTATTTAGTAGCGTTGGAAACAGTAGATATATTCATAAAGTTTTACATTACATCATAAAAATGAAAACTACAACAACATAGTATCCATAGTATACACTCTTATCCCCCCATAATATCCCTGTAGGTCATTCATAATTTACTTTTTCACATCATGGAAATACAAAACATAGAAAAGGGGTGAGCTCAAATTCCCAGTAAAGATACCAATATAACAGAATCATTCATAAATAAGAATAAACATTTAAGGCAATGTATAACTAAAAAAGCCTTTTAAACATTAACTTCAACATATTATGGAAAAAATAAAATGAAATAATGTCATTTTCTTATTCCCATGGATATTCTACTAATCGAATAATCACATGCAATATCAATAACCACTTTCAAAATGATGTAATGCATACTGCCAGACTATCATAACCACATAGCCAAGGCCTCATGCCAAGAATAAAAATACGATTTTGTCAAGGCCTTGTTCCAAGACATTAGTTTGTCTCATTAGACCTATCAATGCATCGAGGAGATATAGCGGGATCCACCCGTCACATATTAAGTCCAATGCATACCCATATGAAAAGGTTTAAACATAACATAAACATTCGTATTAAAACAAGAATATGAAATGTAAATAATTCATCCATAAAACATGAATGGTATAAAAATAAAACATCCACAGAAAAACATATCACAAATCATTCAGTACAATATATAAGTTTTGTATCATAATAAATCAATGTAAAATCCGTCAAAGGATGTTAACATAGATGAAATCAAAAATCTTTTTAGAGAAATATCTCTTTCTATTTTGAAATCATTTAAGAGTCATATATTTATAAAATAAAACATTTTCATTGAAAATATACTTATAAGATTGTAAGGGAATCTTCAAAGATTTTATAACGGCGGAAAATAGTTTCACTCACCGTATAAGTTCAAAAAACCTTCTCACCTTAATTCTGTCAAAAAGGTTAAAAAGGACCGTGTTTGGAAAACGACGGAAATATTCCTTTATAAACCACTTATAAAAAGTAAAACAAGGGTATAAATAGCTTTAACCCATATTCTTGTAAATAGTAAAAATGATTTGAAATACATTTTTAAGAAACATGGATGTGGATGATAAAGAGATCCCAGTAGATTATTACATATAAACAACCTCTGATAATGAAGAGATTGTGAAATAAACCCTTACCTTGTACTTTTCCTTGGTTGGGGTAGGATAACCTCCTGTATATTGGTGAAATAATTGTTATTAAATTATACAATAATCATATACATTAATATAATATCATATATGATCTTTTAACATTGATTTGTTAAGAATATCTTAGTATTATCGTTGTTTCAGGTGTTAACTTACTCGTTTTATTTTATATGTTTTGTTATGTAAGCCATGTTTGTAATTGATAGGTTGTATCATAATCATATCCAGAATGATAGATAGTCCATGGATACTATTATTAATCATAAAATGATAATTTGGCTTGAATGGATACGATAGAGAATGAATCTCATCGCGTTCGTGGAGACGGTAGTCCATACGTACGCATGAGCGACAATATCATTCTTTTGATATTAAAATAATATATAATTGGATGTTATATCATATAAACAGAATCATTATCATTTTATATTTATTATTTACATGAATTACACATCATTATTATACCCATCCAAATAATAATTTACTGAATAACAATTACACCACAACGTGGAGATGGTAAACCGTACGTACACACGTATGGTGACATGTTATTCAAAGGATGAATAGAATAATGAATATGATTGTACCATATTTATAATAACATCACAGTGTAAATAAGATAATGGAGTTATTATTTTATAATGGTAAAAACAAATAAGGAAGAAGTGGAAGAAGAAAGGAACTTGAAAATGGGTGGTGAAATCATTACCTCTTCTTCGGGTTCTTCCTTTTGATTTGATCAAAAGGGATCCTTAGGTTGGACTTCTGACTAAATAAGGCCTCTAGGATAAAGTGCGGGAAGTTGATAGAATATTTGGGCATAGTTTTTCCGAACCAAATGGCTTTGAAGGTGTGAATTAATGAGAAGGGCGAGTGCCCTTTTATAAGAGAGGTGAGGGGCACCTTTGGAAAAGCTAGAAATATTATTTTATAATAAATTATAATTCGGTTTCTAATGTCTCCAAAGTGGATTATTTAAATTTCAAGGTTGGGATAGGTCGAAAACCACTCAACCAATAGAATCTATAAAGGTTTGGGTCATTATATTAACCTTATCATTTTGTTTTAACTCTTAGTTAATTAGTTTGACACTTACCATGTCACTTTATATTTTTATATTATATAGTTAATAAACATACTATATACCTCAAAACGACCCCCAAGTGGTCCATTAATGATACACCTATCACGATATAAGTCTCTTGGACGAACCATAGATTTTTAGGATTTGAAAATCATTTAATAATATAAAGTTTTTTTATTAAACTCTTTTATGTCAATTTTGACACTATTTGGAAAATTGATTTTTGTAAAAATCATAACAAAATGATTACTTCGAAAAAAGTTAATTAAATCATTCCTAACATGTCCTATTATCCTATAAAATT
This sequence comes from Viscum album, assembly GCA_963277665.1. Taxonomy (NCBI): domain Eukaryota; kingdom Viridiplantae; phylum Streptophyta; class Magnoliopsida; order Santalales; family Viscaceae; genus Viscum; species Viscum album. The sequence goes on from OY728159.1 coordinate 36,109,539, forward strand.
AGTTTAATTCATGTAAATTCATAAATTATATTTATTTGGGTATTTATAATATCAATTATTTTAATTTTTCACTATTATGGTAATTACTGCATCATCATTGTGTAATAAATAAATTAAATTATATAATTTCTAAAAATTATAAATAAAATACCATTATGTTCGAAATATTTTAATCTTTCTAATTAATATTTATAATAGAATTTATCTTATGTGTAACCCTATATTAAAAATGTTTTAGTAAATAAACATTGATTTTAACTCTTTTAACTCTTCTTTGAATTAAATAATAATAAATGTCCTAATCTAATCCAAATTGACCTAAATGATGATATTTTATTCCTAAGGTTGTTTTTGGTCAAGATACACATGTCCAATAGAATTAGGACATGTGTTAGGGTAATATTAATATCATTTTAACCCTTAATTACCCTATTTACTTTTAACTATGGTAAATAAAAGTAAAAAGTTACTATTCACCAAAAATTACTTTCATCTCAATGATCCACATTTTAGTCCTTGATATTAACCATGTCTCTTGGATTTTTGAAATTCCACTCACAAAAGTGGTAAAATAAAGTTTTATGAAAAAATTAGTTTTTTAACTACCACTTAGTGGTTTCACTATTCATCAAAAAATGATGTTTTCCAGAAAAATACCAAAAATTCACCCTAGGCTAATTTCAATATTCAGAATCCAAATGTGAAATCCATTTTGAAAAATAAGATTTATAAATTTCAAAAAGTGGGTATTACTATTCATAACGGCTAGTTTTATTGGTTGTGGTGTGTTAGAACTCGATGTTGCGTACAACACACGCTATTGCATTATTCAAAGAGAAGTGTATCGTAGACGCTTTGGGTGTTACACCACAAGTTTCAGATTCATTATTTTTTTGAGGAACTTTTTGATTTTAATATGAAGCTTGGGTTGTTCCTTAAATTGGAATTTTGATCAATAATCTGAACATTAGATGTTCTTAAATGGTATTTTTGGATTTTTTTTAGTCCCATGTTGGATCCTATGGGGTTTGGGTGGAAGTTGGTAGAGGTTATGGGTGAAAAATAACTGAAATTTAAGATATTTTATACTTTCATGTTGTGACCCATCAGGTTTATTCCATGAATGGGTTTGATTGCGGGGTGAACCCTCCATCTCTAACATTTCCAGTTTTGAATCTCAGTTCAAGCAATGAAATTACCATGGGTAGGGATTCATGGTGTGAAACCCCTTCTCACACCAGAAATCATGCCTAGCTGTATTTATTTTAATAGGTTAAATTCTGTCTTTTTTTGGGTCATGTGTTTCATAGTAATGTTACTGAAGAAAGTGTCAAGTCCAATGTGTGCTTTACAACTAACAACGTCATCAATTATAAGGAAATCATCGATGCAATAATTTCAAGAAAACTATATAATAATCATAAATTTCCATTGTATGTTTTGCAGACAACACACCTCCATTAGAGGGGTTTTATTACAAAATTGTGACTTTTTTACCAAACGAAACAATTATCTTAACTAACACATGATCAATAATTTCCATTTAATATAAACAAATAGAATTAAGAATACAGCTAAATGAAATTTAAAACATTCATGAATTAAAGAGGGTAGGATAGGGATCCTACCTCAAAGGAGTCAAGCCACACTCTAGACATGAAAATTTTATCAGTGACAACTCTAATATGCTCCATCCATCTTCTGAGAATATTCACCTTTTCATATACATTGGGACGCCCTATCCCCAATGAATGTGTCTGCATGGCCTTAAACATCCAAAATATGATCATTATATATATGCTCACATGCATAATCTCGTTATCACCGAGACACGTATGAATTTTCCATATATATACATAAGCACGCATATCCCCTTATATTTAATCATGATTCCATGAGAGGATATACATATAACATGAGATCTTATTATACACATGCTTATGTATGCATACCCTGTGAGTCACCTTTGAATCCAGAGACTCGAAACAGCCTCAATGATGATCAGCATTCTATAATAAAATTATCAAGGGCTATAAAATTAGAAACCCCCTATTATAAGCTAAGAGACATTTTAGAAAGAATAAAAAACTAACCTTAAACAATTGGCGGTGAACCAAATCGTCCCAAATGGATTTGTCATCGATGATGGTTTCTTCACCACACAGAAATGAGTCTCCAGAGACTTCAACAAAATGCCAGTGATATGATGAATCATCATTAATTGAACCTAAAAATTGAAGTTGAATGAGAATGATTGGTGAGAAAGGAAATCATTTAATAGGTGATGATGAAATTTTTTTAAAGTAAATAAATGAACTATAAAGTCTAAGTGCATACAATTGGGGTTCCATCTAGTCTAGATAACTGAATTCATGAATTTTACAACTCTACTATTGTAACATGAGGTGCCAAAAATATCATCCACCTAGTAATAATTAAAAGAAACGAATAAACTAATTTTTATGGTTAGATCTCTAAAAATATTTATAAGCAAAATAACGTGCACAAATTTAGAGATTTATACATGAATCAATATGCAGTACTATAAGGATTATGCAGTTTGATGAACTATTATAATGCTTATATAATCTATCTAGAACCACAACCAGAGAAAATAACTCTCCAATTATAAAATTACAAAAAGCATAGATATTCAATGATACTCATATAAAAGAATAAAATATTGATATTTTCCAATTACAATCCATCAGTGTGATTACATAAAAGATAAAAATTTGTCTCAAATATAGAGATTTTCATTGTACATGAACCATCCAATAAATATAACCCCACCAACACCTCATCACTTTGAATCAATCTAACTATAAGACATTAGTAGATTCATGTGAAAAAATAATATTGTATATGAATGCCCCCCCCCGGACCATCTCCCCTCCACCGTGTACCAGCCCCCCCTCCCCCACCAACCCACCACACAAGTCCGCCCACCCCCACCCGCCCACCCACCCCTACCAGCCATCCCACCCTTATCATCCCTACATCAGCCACCCCTCTCCCCTACACCATCCCCCAACCACCATTTCCCCCACCAAACCCCCCTTCACCTGCACTATCCCCCCCACACCAACACACAACCCCCCCCCAACAGTCTCTAATAACTATAGGAAAAATAAGAAAACATAATAACATCCATGAAAAACTAAAAAAATAGAATTTTCTTTTAATATACATATATACCTATAAGTTTTAGAGATTAATAGACCTTAAATGTAGTAAAAAGGAAGGAGAATGGGATGGTTATACAAAATATATTCTACGAATTGATTTTATTTCTTACATTGAATATAATTCCATATAATAAATGAATGAAAAACCATTGGAAAAGAATAAAAGAAGTTTAAATGTGAAATATAATGATCTCAATGAAGAGTAAAAAATTTTCCATTATGAAATACTTATAATAAGAAAAGATACCAAAATATCTTAATACAAAATTGGTTACTAAATGAAAGGATCTTCAGGAGGAAAAATCAAGGTATCTTAAATCTGTAAAAACATTAAATAATATGATATATGTTTATGAAAATTTGGGAAATACTAAAGTTGAACCATCTAAGGATGATGAAAAAACCAGCACCATTAAAACCGTACAACATTTTTCTAAATTACCATGTGATACTAAATCTATTTCATTCCATTATAAATATTATGAAACATAATTTGAATATTTTTAATATGATGAATGGTGTAAAATGTTTCCTCCTATGGATCACCTGATAATGAAAAAACTCCATGTGAATGTAAAAATAATGGTTAGAGGATGCCTGAAAAAAATGAATTTTATAAAAAACTCATCAATATAAATGGAAGATCAATTTTTAAGGTATATTAATATTGTTGAAGATGTTTTGGGTAAAAATATTTTGATTACTGATACAACATGTCATTTCACTAGAACTGGGATGAAAAAAGGGTGAGTGGAGCTAAGAAGAATATAATTAGTTTTATTATAAGTAGGAATACTCTTTGTAAGAAAAATTTACCACATGAAAAAAACTAATAATGTATCGCATCTTTATTCCCATTAATTTTATTTATACATTCCTAAAGAAAATTAATGACAATAATTGGGGATATGGATGACTATTGTATTATTTTGTATTACAAGAATGAAGTATCCTTCCTAGAATACCACTAAAGTTGGATTCTTCATGATGAAGAAAGTGAGACCATCCCTCAAGGGGTAAAAAGAATAAATTAATGTTTACAATAATAAAAAATGTATCGAATTTCAAAATCTTGGCAAACTAATTCCAATTGTTCAATAATGTTACGTTGTAAAACCCCAATACTAATTTTTATATTGGCATCTCATGCTCATTGATTAATATTCTTCATTGATCACTTTATTTAGAAACACAGTTTCTATAATGATTTTTGCCTCATAAACTTATAGTTGAGTATCTCAAGTCTATTTTCCAAGAATATAATGTGATTATATCCATCTCTCAAAGTGGATAAGTTTGACACTTCAAATATACGAATGAGAAGAAGATTGCATGATAGGAGTGCTTGGCATCCCGGACCACTATATGTGAGTTATAAAAAACCATTCTCACTGAACCTATAGCCATTTTGTTACACCAAACCACGGGGTTCGCTAATTCAGATCACCCATTATCTCTCTAGGACCTATCTAACAAAACCATCAAGCTAATAAAAGAAAACATCATGTCAATCTCAGGGCTAAATCTAGATCCCGTAATATCCCAAATTTAACATCCCATTTATAGAACCTAATCAAGGAACTTCCTCAACCATATTTGGTATAAGTACTAAAACATTATTCAATCAAATTAATAAACAAAACAATGAAAAAACATCCATAATAGTTTCACATTTTTAAACTATAGGTTCTAATGTAACACCAAAGATACTAATGATTAAAATAGGACCGACCCTATTAGGGTTAATAAAACATGGGGAACTTGTGGTCCCTAGGATCACGTCTATCAAATCATTATCCAATATAGATAGGGAGACCTCATCTGGTGACTCTGAAAACTAACCCAACTATGATCATCGCCTCACCCACAAGAAAATCATAAAGAAAACACCACACCCATATTAATGTATTCAAGGTTCACTTAAACCCATCTCAAACCTAATATCAGTAACACCCAACATTAACCAGCACACATTGGTGTCGACCCAACCTAAAGGTTCCAATTGGAAAAACATCCAGAAAGAAGTTCAAAAACTTCAACAACTCAAGCCCGAATAAATTTTTCCAAACATCCAAGAAGCATAAAAAATAATACATTTTCCAATCTTCTAAGAGATGTAAAAACACCTACAGTTATACCCCTTAGACTACACAATTAATGTTCCAATGAACATCAAAAAATCCCATTTGAAGCAGTTGTGGAATGTTTCCAAAAAATGTACAACTCCCACATGGGTCTCACAATACACATCCATTTGAAAAACTCTCAATCCAAAACCTTAAGGGTAAACTTCTCTAATCACTACTTAAATTGAGGGTTCTATATCCAAAAATTGAGGGGAACCTCCCATGTAACCTATACTATGTAAAAAAATTATCACAAAAGACCTCTACCTACTTGAGGGTTCTAACATCGCACCCAGTATAGAAAGCACCATGGATAGACCACTCCTAGGTCCAAACTCAAATCCCAAGGAACAATGTATATTCATTTTTCTCCTATTTCCGACAACTATGAATCACCTAATATCTTGTGAGGTTGTCTCTTGAATCAACATCCAATAGAGACGTTTTATGAACAAAACCCCTATGTGGGACACCCGAGACACTCACTTCTCAAAGATAGCCCACAAAGGATCTCTAGGGGCTCACAGAAAACCAATAGTCATTTAATAACGAAATAAATTAATAAACTACTATCTATTAGAGAAATATAACAAATATAGAACACCAAACTTACCTTATGATGAAAATGATAAAGCCGAAAATATAACCTATGATCGAATAACATCCTTGGAACCTACCTCATGACAGAAAATTGAAAAAATTAATTATACAAATTTATAAATAATTATTTAAAAACAAAAAAATAGGAATAAATGCCTAAAATATTATTGTTCTGCTTCTATAATATGAAACCACAACCAACTACATAAAAAGTCCTAAACTATACCCATGAAATTAATATGGGAAAATCCCTAACAAGAAACACTTGATTACTAGGAAATTACAATCAATTTTACTAAAAATTAAAAACAAATACATTAGTCCTCATACCATTTCCATAATGATTAGTGAGGGCATGTGTTCTACATCATGAGACATCTAATCACTAAGACATAGTAAAGAACAAAAATTAATGGTCAATTCCATCATGTTATGGTGGAATCGGCACTAAAAGCCTTAATGGGAACCATTAAAATTAGAGAGGATAAAATAAAAGTATTAACGAAGGTAATTGATAAAAATTCCTACCTCAAAAAACTGCGTATGATGTGCGAGGAATGAGTAGGTGGGGAGGAAGCCTCAGCGCAGCGTCGGTAGGGAGGTGAAGTAAACGCAGGGAGGTGGGAAGGTCGTTTCAGTATGTGGTGGGCTGGTAGTGTCCGAGTTGTATCAGCTGGGAGGCGTTAGGGCCATGTCGGAGCTGATGTGGAGGTTTTCTGGCTGCGTCGGAGGTGAAGGGGGAGGATGAATTGCGCGGGAAATAGGAATAATGAGGGTAGGTTGGGAGGACGGGAGGAAGAATGGAATTAGAGGTGGAGGGGAGGAGTAATCCGAAGGGGAGGAGTGGAGGAGGAATTGTGAGGATAGCGGGGGATGAGGAATTACAATGTGGGGAGGGAGAAGTTGCGGGAGGGAGAAGATAAAGGAGGGAGAAGTTGTGGGAGGGGGAGGAAATTCGGATCAAAATAAAATTCAGATAACCTATTTCCATGGCCAGCTATTTGGGTGAAGATATATCTTACCTATATCTACACATCATTTAAACTATGGATATAGTTCCATTTTTATGGATTATATTTCAAGAAGTGACACTTTATTCAAGAATCAATTAATCGAATAATATTTTTCATAAAATAAATTAAAAAAATTATCCTAAAGGATAAAAAGGCATCATTTCTGCTGGTATAATGTAGTATTTAAGATACCTAATCATAAATGATGGAAAATTCAGTTTTATCTCACTTAAAAAGAAAAACATGATGTACATGTTAGAATACATAATTTTATCCATTTCAATCATCCTTTGATAAATTCTACTTTGAATAAATTTAACTAAAATTTTCTTGTCCTTCTTGAGATCTTTGAAAAACATATTCCTTATGTTTTTTGAACTAAAATAAAAAACACTAATGTATTCATACTTATTTCCAGGATCCCAAATAAACAGTAGATCAAAACTAAATACTCCCTCATGAGGATAGTTGAAAATTTTGAAACTTTTGGTGAAAGAAATAGAAAAATCATAATATTCTATTCTCACGAAATCATAAACATTAAAATCAATGAAACTAATCTATGTGTTGTTGATGAAAGATATTAGTTCTACCAAATAGATAAACTCTACGTTATCTTCAATGAACACAATTTCTAGACCTTGAAATGCTAACACCTATTTTAGGATTAGATTATTCTATTAGAGCCATTCGAAATATATCACTTTTCCTTGAGTAATATTTCTTCTAGAAACTAGTGTCTCTTCAGATCACTTGGTTCACCTTCAATAGATTTCTTGGATTTTTCATTTATGAGAAATGAAACTCTATGGTTCTCGAGTTCTTGTGTTTCTATAGTTTATTATGGTAGATGAAGGGTTTGGTATTAGAAAAGGTTTTGAGAAATGAAAAGGTAAGAGAAGTTGAATGGTTTCTAGGAGTATCTTGTTTCCCACGACTTTATATAAGATAATTCTTAATTGTTTTAAAACATGCGGCGTAAATAATTTTAGGATAATATAAATTAAATTAATTATTTAGCAGAAAAAATTAAAAATCATCAGATTTAAAGTAATCATAAAATAAATTTATCAAAAAATAAATCAGAATATATAAATAAATAAAAATAATAAAAATAAATAGATAAAAATATTAACATTTGTTTGAAAATTTAATAAAACATACTCCCCTTTAATAAAATCAAATCTCACAATTGGAATTGGTTTTGTGAAAATATATTCTAGTTGATATTCATTGTTGAAAAATCCTTCTAAAGAACATGATCTCTTAGAAAATGATAACTAATATCAATATTCTTAGTTCTTGAATGACTTATATATTTTTTGGTATATTTATAGAATTTGTATTATCACATAAAATATCTTTACTATTAAAATTTTGTCAAAATTCTATTTGTTTATTTTTCATCAACAATACTTGTGTACAGCAACTGCCAGCAGATTCATATTCTACCTCGGCAATTGAAAAGAGAAATGAGTGTTGTTTCTTACATGAATGTGACACTAAAAATATCCCTAAAAAGTAAAAGGTTCTTAATTTAATTTCTTTATATAATATATAACCTACAAGATGAGCATCTGAATATGATATTAAATTAAAATAATATGTCTTTTGAAAAATATGATACTGGAAAACAGTTCCATTTAAATATCTACAAAATACTGTCACAGCAATATAATGGGAAACTTTTGAATTGGTTTAAAATATAAGACATAAACATATATAAAACATAAAATTAGGTCTGATACCAGTATGATATAATAACCCTCCAATATTAACTCTATATAACATTATTTTCACTCATATTTCATCTTCATCCAAATCATGTTTTATATTAGTACACATGGGATATGTATAGGATTTTTGTTCTCAAGACCAAATGTTTTCAATAAATAAATAAAATATTTTCATTAGTTTAACACATTTATAGAATATTTTTGATAAATTTTAAGTACTAAAAAGAAATTTAATTCTCCCATCATACTCATTTAAATTTTTTTTGCATGGGAGCATAAAAATCATTACAATGTTTTTCATTTGTTGAACCAAAAATTATATCTTCAATATATATTTGAAATAAAGAAGTGATAGAACAAAAGTTTTCCTTCAAAGTAGTTGAAACATCAATTCCAACACTAACTAAATTTCTGAAGAAAAAAAGAACATAAGTTTTAATACTGAGCTCTATGAGTTTGTTTAAGTCCATATAGAGACTTAGTTCGTTTAAAAACAGAATCTGGAATTTGGGAAATTTCAAAACCAGAAGGATGTCCAACATAAACTATCTCCACTAAATAACCATTTAAAAAGACATATTTAACATCTGTCTATTATAATTTAATGTTAATATATGATCTATAAGCTGAAAGGATTCTAAATTATTCTAAACTAGCTATAGGGGAAAATATTTCATCATAATCTATACATTCTTCCTAATTATATACTTTGGCTATAAATCTATATTTGTTTCTAGTTATAATATCATAATCATATTGTTTATTTCGGAAGACCCATTTTGTTCCTTTAACTACATAATTTAATGGTTTTTCATATAATTCCAAAACATTATTCCTTTTGAATTGTTTTATAACTTCTTGCATTGATCACATCCAACTATTATATTCTCATTATTTTTAAAAAGATATAGGTTCTATTTGATATAGAAAGGAAGAGAATTAAACTAGGATTTATGAATTTCTTCTAGTTTTTATTCCTATGTCTAGGTCTCATATAATATATTCTAAAGGTTGATTCTTTAGGGTTCTATACTATCTATGTAAAACACTTTTAGGTTCGTTAGTATCATGTTATTCTGAACTGGACTAAATTTTATTTATATTATTTAAAAAATAATTTTACAGTATTTTGAATCACATGTTGTCAAAAGAGTTAGTAATTTCATCATTTTGATCTTTTTCTTTAATAAATGGGTCATTTTCATCCAACTTTAAATTAATCTATTATTCAAATCTATTTAATTGTTTTAAACAATATAGAGTATTTAGAGATAGTAGAATATCCTAAAAATAATCTTTCATAAGCTATTGGATCAAACTTACCAAGACCATCCTTGGTGTTCAGGATATACACCATACACTGATAATCATTAAAGTAAATTACCTTAGGGTTTCTATTATTGCAAGTATCATAATGTTTGTTTTTGAAAACAGGCCAAATTAAAACACTATTTATGATATAATAGGTTGCTGTTATATATTTTTCACAAAATTATGTATGAAGACTGTTTTCATTTGGCATAGTCCTATCCATTTCTTGAATATTTATATTTCATCTTTCAAGAATTCTATTTTGTTGAGGTGTTATTGGTGCAGAGAAGTTGTGTTTAATACCATGATTAGAACAAAATAAATTTAATTCCTGATTCTAAAATTCTCCACCATGATCAGTTCTTAATGAAATTATCTCAAACCCTTTTCATTTTGAACAATTTTATAGAAACATTCAAAAACAGTAAATGATTCACTTATAAGTTTTATAAAATAGACTCATGTAAATCTAGAATAATCATCAACTAAAACATATACATATAATTTTCCAGCCAAGCCTGCTACTGTTGATTGTTCAAATATATCCATATGGATAAGTTCTAGAGGTTTTGATGTAGCAATTTTGTTAATAGATTTGAAAGAATCTTTGTGTTTTTTTTTCAATTTGACATGCATCATTTAACCTATAACCATCAAATATAAGACAAGGTACATCATAAACTAACTATTTTTTTGATAATTTATATAAAGCATAAATATTTCCATGATAATGTTTTGTTTTCCAAATCCATTACTCATTTTCCTTAGCAGTTAAAAAATTCACTTTCAGTTTACACATAGAATTTAAATATAAAGTATAAAAATTATCAGTTCATAGTGCTCTAAACTTATGAAATTTATGTTTAAATACAGAAGATAAATTTATAGAAAAAATAACATAATATCCATCATCATAGAGATGAGAGATACTTATAATGTTGTGCTTCATACATTGTACATATTAGAATTTATTAGTTGAGATAGTTTTTTGATCTCCAACAGTTCCAATTCCAATTATCTTTTCATTGGAATTTTCACTAAAGGTGACTATAACTCCATCTATTTGAATCATTATATTGAATTTTTATGAGTTTCTACTCTTATTCATCAAGCATCCACTGTCCATATACCATATAGACTTTCTTTTTTCTGTGACTTGTTTCCTACAAAGGCTATTTAGAAATAATATTGTTATGGTATCTATATCCTTTTGGTTTCTAGTAGTGTTAGATAGTATATATCTATGAATCCATATCTACATTGTTTTTTCATAACACATATAATTTGTTTCAGATAAACATTTTGAAATAAAAGTTCATTTAATTCCACTTATATGAGAATTTCTCAAATAACAGTTTATTATAATATGTCATTCTGTTCCACAAATATATCAAGTATTAGTTTTTCAGTTGGGAACTAAATAATTCTTATATAGTTTATATTATTCTCTCTTTCTTAATACACCAAATATTTCATTTTTTATCACATTTTTACCAAGAATTTCAATCTAAATATTATCTCCTTTTTAAAAAAATATAGCATCGGATTTATAAGTTTTTACTTAATCTTGTAATGCTTTAATATTATTTTTATGATCAACTCAGTTTTTGGTAGAAGAAATAAAATTTTCAACTAACTCTTAATGTTTTTTAAGTAAAGTATCTCTTTCTCTAAAAATATATTTTGTATTATGCTTTAATGAGTTGTACTTCTCTAAAAAAGAGTCATATTTTTCTTCACACCTTGTACATAATGTTGCCAATTTATTATATGAATAATTTGAAACAAATTTTTAATTAGATGAATAATAGGTCAATACCTTAAAATCTTCGGCCATGAAGAACATATTTTCATTGAGATTTGATTCTTCCATTTCTGAATCAGATGTTGATGAGTTGTTGGAGTCTTCAGAAACACTCCATGTACCCTTCAATTCTGTTTTTCCTTTTTGTTCATAATCAACATTTTTCTGATATTTATTTTCTATATTACAATTTTCACCTTTTAACGGAGGATAACCAGGTCTTATATGACCCTATTTCTTGTATTAATAGCATATGACTTATCTTTAGTCTTTCTTGTCCCTTTTATATGTTTTTCTGAATCCTCTTTTCTTCTTATAAAACATGCTAAACATTCTGGATAATTGATTTAGATCTATTTCAGAATCTGATATATCTGAATTCTTTTCTTCTCTGAGTTCATTCTTTATTCTTATGATTTTCTTCTGATATTTTTACCTTTATATATGTACTTTTGTTTTTCACTAGGACATTGTGATATTTATATTTATATTGAATTTCAGTATCACACATCATCATTTTCCCAGTTAATTATCTCATTGTCATATTTTTACAGGTGATGATTGTCAAGTTGTAGATGATATAACATTCTATATAGTAGGTAATAATCTCATTACATTCAAATCTTGATATGTCTGTTTGATAGGATCACATAAGGATATAATATTATGGATAATCTATGTAAGATTTATATTCATCATAGTTATACTCTCTCCATCAAACATTCTAAAATTATCAAATTTCTACTTTGTGGTTACATTACACATTTTCCTTACATTATCTAGTCCTTCATAAGAAACTGCAATGGTTTACCACGTTTCATAATCAATAGTAAATTGTGATAAATGATTTAGTTCATTTTTTCCAAGACAACATGTGATAGAATTCAGATATTTTGAATTCGTTTCATACTCAATATCTATAGTAGTAGTCCAAGTTGTAGTATTTTCAGGGATTATATAAGTAGTAATGATCTTTTAGTAGACTTTAAATCCCAGATTGTTCAAATAGAAAATAATTCGTGATTTCCCATATCCATATTTTCACCGTTTAAATAAGGACCACAAGCCATCGACATTCCTTCTCTTTGATCAGTTATATCCATCTTTGAATTAACATTATATTTTTATCTTGTTATATCTTTTTTTAAAATCTATCCTCGTATACCAATTGCTGGGTCGGAATATACAAATATAAACAAGAGGGGGTGGATTGTGTCTTTTCCCAATCATTCAATACTATTACATTTTATGTAAAATGTAGATAATGTGGATAAGAATTTTGTATCTTCTATATGAATGTATAAGCAGCGGAAAAAACAGAAATATAGAACATGGTTGTTTATAATGGTTCAAGGCACAATGACCCCCCCCCAATCCACTTCACCAATTAATCACTATATGATTTTTTGAATTTCACTATTCAAGTCCTCGTATTATAAGACCAATCCACATCTATGTGTAGACAGTTGAAACCTATACAAATAACGCTAAAAATAGATCATTATGTTTCTTTAACTATGAACCAAATATCTGAAGATTAGATAAAGATGCTGATACTACACCCCAACTAAGTCTGCTCACTTAAAACTCACAATAAAAAAATATTAATTAAAAAGTTTCTAATTGAAATTCATAGTTGTAGAAACAACTGACAGTAGATGGATCATCTTCTTTAGAAAAAAATATTTTCTTCAAGAAAGAGTAGTTTCGATGTGAACCGGTTGAAATATATCTTTGAATAAATAGAAAAATTATTAGAAGTATAATACTTACAGAAACTATGGGATTTAAAACATGTATATCTTCAATGTGTAGCCTCTTCTGTAGATAACAATGTCTGGTTGATTGTTGCAGTAGATATGTAAAATATCTTTAGAAGAATGCATTAGAAAAAATGTATCACCATATTTATCGCAATATGTGTATACCTATTTTAATAATTCAGAAATATCTATAAAATAAACTCATAGAATAAATAAAATACAGTGCCTACTGCACAATTCTAGATCCAGGAAAATCTCCGGATAAATAGTGAGAAATCTCATTAATAAGATGACTTAGAGTAATCATAACTTCCCCTAAGAATATGAGAGAACTTCTACACTAAATACGAATCTTTGAATAAAGCATAAATAGTTTTTAATCATTTGAAAATGAGATTTAAATTGGTCTAAAATTCTATAAAGACAGTTGCATGAATCTCTAATAAAATCGATAATTCAATTCTATGATGCATGAAAAGTCAAATGTTAGATTCCTTTACAAAACAAGAAAATACCAAATGTATGGTTCAACTGGGTAGCATTCATTCTTTGAATGTAATGAAGAAAAATTAAGGGTGATTATTAAATTTAGATTGATGATCCATGCATGAACTTCTCAAATCTATGGTTCCATACATATGTAGGGCTCCTTAACGATATTTTCTCTTTGAAAAAAAAGTAAGGTTCCCTCAAAACATAAGTTTATTTATCTATATGTTTCCCTTAATGAAATGTTGATTAACCATATGTGTTGAACATTCAACATATGGTTTAATAAAAATGTATGGTTTGTTCTTAAATTTCATTCTTCGACGTAGGGTATAAATAGTGTTTCAAGGATATAATGAATAGTGTTTCTAGAATATACGTAAGATAATTACAAACATTTTGAGAAATATTCTACATGAATAGTAATCTTGAATATATTTCCAAAATAATAAATATAAGGAATATCAATTTTTTAAAATATACATAAAATAATATCATTTGTAAAACAAACAAGGTTATTTGTGAGCATCAAAATCAATACGATTTATTATGTATTGTTAAGATAATACATGCCCAACAGCTCATGTAATAAATAATTAAAGCATAGTTGAATCCATAATAGATACCTCCCATATTTACTTCTTCATTATTTCCAATGTGTAATAGAGCTATATAAGGCTCACATGCTATATAAGCTATATTAATATCACCTATCATTATGATCTATGTCTGAATCACCCATCATCATTAATAATTTCCAAGTACTCTATGTGAATATAAAAAAATTAATCTTTCATTTTCAACATCAAAATATAAAATAAAACTATTAATCTATTATATCTTTATTTACACATGGAAGATAAATGAGTTTCACAAAAAATACCTTTAAAAAATTCTGCGTAATACATACAGAGAAAGAATATGGATGAATTCATAAGCTCATATTCCCTATGATGTATAGGAATAATTAAATGATATTGAAATATATTAAAATACCTTTTAGAGATCATTTAAAATTTTCTTTGAATATAATGGAAAATACCCTTTCCTTTCGGCATCTTTTAAAAATTTCATAAAATATTGACATAATGATATTATTTGAAAATAAAAATGGAAAATATTAAATTAATATTCAAAAATAATAATAGTTATTATTGTGGAAAAAATATTTTACGTTTTAAAAAATAAAAATAAACATTCTTTTTAATCTTTTGTTATGATTCAAAAGTTACCTAAGTATAAAAACAATAAGATAAATCCTTTTGAATGAATTTAAAATAAAGTCTAAACTTGTGAAAAATAACTTTAGTAACTAATTTAAATCAATAAAACCAAATTATTTTAATAATTTAAAGAATATTTAGTATGTTTTTTTATAAAAATTTATTACAAATTTAAAATAACATTTTCAATTAAGAACCCATTGACAACCTTTTAAAACCCAAAACCATTTTAAAGAAATAACATATGAAGGAAAACAAAATACCATTAGTATAAAAATATTCATTATATTATTTATCATGATTTTTTATAAACACCATTTAAATTAATAAAGATGAGTCACTCAAAACATGTCTTAATATAATAAATTACTTATGGGTAACAATGCAACTTAGATAACTGTTGAATAAAATTTCATTTGAATAATGTAAAATTACATGATTCTATAAAATCCATAAATTCCCTGAAATAATATGTGATAAAATAGTCACGGTGTATTATGTACACCATATAATATAAAACATAGATCATAATTGGATTATGTCTCAAATAATTAAAATTGGGATAATGAAATCCATTGTTAATTTTATAACTTTTGAATCAGTATCCCATGAAATCTATAATATAAAAAGAACATAAAATATCATGATAAAATATTAATTCATGATATAATATCTCAATAGATAATATATTAACCATATAATGTGAATAAGGTGCGTAATATATGACATGTTTGAAAGAAACAATATTGAGACAAATAATCCGTAAAAAGACTAAATCAATAAAGTGAGAATTTATCATTGATGGGATCATGTGTAGCAATTGTAAAAACAAATAAACAAGTGTAAATAACAAATAATATTATCCTAGGATATTTCATGAATAATAATGGCATAACATAGTTTATTAAATAGAATCTTAACCCAATGAATAAAAATTGAATTAAGTAACCCCTTACCTCGAGTCCATAATTTTGATGAACATCCACTAATTTCCTATATAATAAAATTATATTATATATTTTACAATTTTAATAAAACCATTCACTTTTAATAATTTATCTTTTAACAATTTATTTAATTTAATATAATTATATATTTAAATACTAAATCGGTTAAGTGCATGTCAGATGTTTTGAGGACGTTTAGTTCACAATAAAAATTTTAATTTGGTATGATGACCAAAAAAATTGGTGGGTTTTCTATAAAATATAGAATAATTATCAAGATATAATATTATTTTTATACATTAAATACAATTTTATAACAATATATAAATATAGTAAATGAAAAATGAATCGTATCGCTTCATGGTGGTTGTAATCCACATTTTGTCAAGAATGATGTTACAATTTTCAAATGGATGCAAGGGTAAAAATTAAGTAACAAAATATCAATCTATAATGATAATTATTTCATTAATATAATACTTATACGCAATAAATCCATGACTATAAACATCTATGATAACCAGTGATGGAAAATGAAACATGTCTCTTCCTAAATGTGGTTGTTCGCACATACACACAATTGATATTTTCATTCCCCGGGTAATTTAAAAGGAGAAGAATATGGGTATTAAATTAATAAAATAAAATATAATTATATAATAGACAATAATTTTATTATATTTCAATGGTTATGAAAGAATTTAAATATCTTAAATAAGATGTAAAATGAACATTATCAGTTAATATGATTACCTCCACTTTGAAAACCC
This sequence comes from Viscum album, assembly GCA_963277665.1. NCBI lineage: Eukaryota > Viridiplantae > Streptophyta > Magnoliopsida > Santalales > Viscaceae > Viscum > Viscum album. The sequence goes on from OY728159.1 coordinate 36,126,509, forward strand.
ACATTTGGATATCCACTGAAAGGTCATAGGGATTATATTTTAAGAAGAAAAGAACATATTTAATGTATATATGGATGTTGATAAGAGGTTTTGGAGGTTTTTTAGTAACATTACTCTTGAAGTGTGATGATGAAAGGATTATTGGTGTTCTTATATAATAGAGGAGATAAGAACCTATTGAATTACATAAATTATTATATTAATATATATATGTTTTATGTTCGAGTAGAACAAACATTATATATTTAAAATATATTATGATATTGAGAAAAAATACCCACATAAAATTAAATTTATACATGTTTATCTGGGGTTTTAACCCTTTTCATTTAGTTTTAACCCTTGTTAACCATTTTGATGATTATAACAGTATCAATGTTTTTTATTATTTTGATGTCAAGAGAGTTATTATAGATTGAAAAGTGACCCACGAGTGGAAAATTGATGATATTATTGAACATATACAATTAGATTGGAAAAATATAATATTATTATGAATTTTAAATCATTTTATAAATTATTAATTGACATATAATTCCATTAATGTCATTATTAGTACTATCTACATAAATGATTTTAAATAAAATATAAAGATAGCGATGTAATTGAAATATAAACATTTAACACAACAATAATACAATATATGTGTCTAAAAATTCTAGGAATATTTTAAATAATTAATAAAATATTAGTGTTTATGTTTTTAAAATCATTTACATGAATTTTGACTCATTGCTTAAGCATATTGTTACTGTTTTGTAATAATTTAAGGTAATTATTTCGTCACTAAATTTTTTAATACAATTATATTCATAAATATTTTTAAATCCAATATAAAATTAAATAATTGTTTATTACATATTTTTATCCTTATCAAAAAAATATTATATATATTAAAATCATGAAACATACATTTTGGAAATTTATGTTATTTAAGAAATATAAAAGACTCTATAGTGAAAAATGGCACCAAAATGGCATATTTTAGAATATTATCTTGGTTAGGACAAATTAAACTCATAAAATTTATTAAATGAAATCTTTATAGTGATTTTAAATACATTTTATATAATTTTTAACCCAAGTTAACCCAATTTACTATTTACTATAGTGATAAATATTTACCAGGTTACTGTTCACTATGATAAAAATAATGTTGACCTAGCTACTAAATTTATTTTTGACTAAAAATATTGAGACCATTTTATAATATTTGACAACTATAATGGGAAAAAATTACTTTTAATATAATCATATAATGAAAACCATAAAATAGTTTTCCATAAAAATTTGTTATTTAGTATAAAAAATATTTCTTCCAAAATTATACATAATTTCAATTATAATGATATTATTTTGATAATATATAATAAAAGTAACTAATTAAATTTTCAAACCAAATCAAAGACTTCTTATTTTTAAATACTTAAATGGAAAAGAATGTTTTATATAAAATCATTATTTCTTCATTATTCACTAAAAGATTAATATTTTTAAAAAGTTCACATAATTTCAGCATAAAATAATTTTTATATTATGATTTCAAAAATTATATAATTTTTATAAAATAAAATTTCAACATTCTTAATAAATACATGATAATATTTTATCAAAAAATGAAATAAAAACCATTTTGAAGAAAATGTATTTTTGAAGCATAAAAATATTTTAGTAAACATTCGTTGATTATTTTATAAGAATTAATCAAAACATTTATATTGAGTAGAAAAATTGTACATATATTTGACAATAATGTTACCCTTATTAACACTCTCTGATTCAACTACTATGTTACAATAAGAATATTTAAAATAATATTATTTTATGGTTTGATTAAGATTTTTGAGGCATGTCAGGTACACTATAAAAATGTGTTATTTAAAAAAAATTGAGAATTACAATCCTAAATTGTATCTTTAAAATTGTATCATGATATTGAAAATTCAAGGATTTAATATTTGAAAATACATTTATTTAAAACATACATCGTAATAAGGATAAAAATACATCCTATTGAAAAGAGGGAAAGGAAATTAAAAAGTTCCTCTAGAATAACACATAACTAGGTTTAAAAAGAGAAGAAAATTAGTGATAAGTGGAAATATGGAAATGGATGATAAAAATAAAATAAAATGGAAAAATAGAGTGATATGTTTTATGGTCATGAGAAATTTATATATGACCAAACTATATTTTAGTATGGGATTATGAAGACTATCAATTCATCAGAAAAAGAAGGTAATTTGATCAATTTTTTATTTCATAATCCTTTTCTTAGATTTGATGGATTATTTTAATATCAAGATATAGTACATGTGAACAAATACTTACTTGATTTATTTCCATTCAATAAGCACAATATAATCCTATAGTATATATTTTGAGATGTTTTTTTCACATAAATCTCCTATATTACTCTAATAAATGAATATTCATGATGGATTTTTTATGATTAATTTACTGAAATCAACTTTAATCAAATAAAAATATCTATAAAGGTATGTAATGTTATTTATCCAGCGTTTATCCACTAATCAAAACTAAAATTATTAGTGTAAGATAATATCACATTCGATATGAACAATACATTATGCATCAGTACCAAAAATCTAAATAACAACTCCCAATGTTAATACAAATTAATTTCATAAATAGATAACCATAGAGAACATCAAAATATTCTAGACCAAAACTAAAACCCACGTATTTGAGTGATTGGTCACATATTATTCCAAGATGAACTTCAAACACCTTTGTCAATATTAAACTATCATAACTAAAATTTATATAAACTAATCATACAATATTAAACATATACTAATAATTTATAAGAATATCTTGAATCACTGTAAATCGAATATAAAGTCATATATTCTTCCAAAATATTATTCACAATTTATTCATAAAATAAACTATCATATTATACAATAAAATTAATTTAAAATAATCATATATTATTCCCAAAATAGTGAACATATTCAAAAATAACATTAATCACTTAGTCACCAAATCAATGTTCACCCCCATGGTTATTTATGTGATTAGATGTGTGTTCCTAAAATTTAATAACATTATAATCCCAATTAACCATAAAAACCTCAACATGAAATATCATATTAAACCTAACGATTTACAATACCATTCAACATTTTTCAACAAATTGTAATGTAATGAATCATCAAATAATTTTCATTTTAAATCTGGTGGTTAAATTTAACTAAACCCACCAAATAGTCTCTAAAAATATCATTAATCTCCGTAAAATTCTATTACATTAAACCTTAAATGTGGTTTTTATGGATTTGAATATTTGATCAACCTTAAACATATAAACCCATTTTTTTATCCATAACTCTTAATATAACCTCACATGAAAACATAATATTCTCTAAAGTTATTTAAACCCTCCTTTGACAGAAATAGTAATATCCTTGAACCCTCATTCTCATATCTTGTTCTAAAAATATAATATTTACATTTGTAGATTTTATATCAATAAACGTGACCCATTTTTATTTATCCAAAACATATTAAAACAAAAATAATATTTTATAACTTACATAAGCTTAGATGTTTTAGGTTTAGAAATTTATATAATTTCAAAAAATATTTCTTAAGAACACCAATGTCTTCATATTATCTGTATTTCTACTATACATAACCTTTACAATTTTACAATAAGTCTTCAATATATCCTATAAAATTATTCACACATGAAAACATTCTATACATAATTAATTTATTTATATTCATCAGAACCTAAGGAAATGGAAAACATAAGATGAGGGTGTTCAAATTTTTTAGTAAAAGTAGACATTGGCATTACAATTGAATGTCATCGATGAGCATAAGATGAGCGTAAGGGTTTGATGAAAAAATCAATGTGCATGGGAATACCATAAAATAATTAATACCCATAAATAACTATTATATTATAATTTTTACATGTCTTAAATCTTTGAAAAATGCATGAGTCATAAGAATCAATAATCACGATCCATGTGATGTTAATATAGATCAAATTAACCATTAAAAACTAATTAAATGTATAGATAAAATGTGTTTATATCTTAGAATATTATATTCAGAACCAATTTTCACTCATGTAATAAATAACTGGTGATTTTTTTAATCTTAAGAGAGTCCTCTTATATTAACTCTCCCTTTCCTAACATTAATGACAATGAATATTACCCTATACATTAGACAGTTGTGTCAAACTCAACCATAGTATAATATATATCTGGATCACCCATAATCATGATATATATTTGGATCAACCATCATTATAAATAATAACCAAGTACCATACATGAATATACATCATGGAATATTTCACGTTAATCATAAAAAATTCTAAACGAACTTTGATTCCTCTATATCATGATTTACCAATGGAAAATAAATGAGTTTTGAGATAATCTACATAAAACAATAACCATAAGCTGTAAAAAAAGAATATGTATGGTAAATTAATATCACATTTCCATGGAATATTAGGAATAATTAATGTATGAAGAAATAAGTAATAATACCATTAAAATTACATTTAATACATTTGTTTGAAAATGTGGGAAAATACCCATTTCTTTTAGTACATTCAAAAACTAAAAATTCAAAAAATATTGAAAAATTTATTTTATTCATGAATTATGATGGGAAATTATATAGGAATATTTAAAAAATAATTTTTATTATAGTTGTAAAATCCATTCATATCATAATAATAAGAAATAAAAAATCTATTCAAACTAGCGTAAAGATTATCTGAAGATACCGAGGTAGAAAAACATTAAGAACATTTCTGTTAAGAAATTTTAAAATAAAACCAAATTTCATTTTTTTAAAAAAATCATTTATTTCTATAATATAACATTATTTAAATAATATAAAAAATTTGGAGGATGATTTTGGTTAAATGTCCTCAAAAACATTAAAATAAATTTTATTATAAAAACCCTTTTAAAACCATTTAAAACCATAAACCATTCGAAAAAAGAAAACACAATAAGAGGTTTAAAATATTGATAGTATTAAAAGAGTTATCAAATTATATAACATTTGTAATTATATAAACCCTATAATTGAATATTGGTTCATCAAACAAAACATGCCTTAAAGAAGGAATTTTGAGACGAGAAACCCTTAAAACATGGGTAATTCATGAACAGAAAATACATTGAATGAAGGAACTTTATATAATTATATAAAACACATAATTTCAATTATATAATATGTGATAACACGTTCATGGGGAATTTATTTCACCATATAATATAAAACATCATGAATAACATGAAATATATCTCAATAAATTGAAATTGAGACCATGAAAACCAATGAAGCATTTAAAATATTTCAATCAATATCCCATGAATGAGATTCATCCAAAGGAATATAAAATAATAGGATAACAGATTAATTCATCAAAAAATATCTCAATTGGAATAATATAAACCGTATAAAATTAATTAAGTTCATAATAAGAGACATGTCTCAATGAAGTAATATTTAGACATATAATCGTTACAAAGACTATATCCCTAAAGTAATAATTAATCATTGAAATGATTATGTGTACTAATTGTAAAACCAAATAAAATAATTTTAAATATTATATATAATAATAATAGGTAATTTCATTCATGATCATGGCATAAATTTGTTTATAAAATAGAATTATAACCAATGAATGGAAGTTGTGTTAAGAAACATCTTACCCCGAGTTCATACTTTCTATATATTCCCATTACTTTCCTATATAATTAATATAAAATAATTATATTAATTATATTATAAAACCGTTCATGTAAAATAATTTATCATAAAAAAATTTATTTCATTTACTATAATGGAATATTTAATTAATTAATCAGATAAGTCCATTCCAGAAGTTTTTTGGACGTTCAGATCATAATTTCAAAATGACATAGGTATGTTGAAAATGGTAAAAGTGATCCTTTTACATTATATATATAATAATAATAATGAAACAATTATAATTTGTATACATATAATACAATTTTATAACCATCAATGAATGTTGTAAATGATAAACGAATCGCATTATTTCATGGAGGTGGTAATCTATACATACACACAAATGATGTTACCATTTTCCAACGGGTAGCAGGGTAAGAAATTAAATGATATATTATATTCAAATAATTATAATTATATCATATATATCATATATATATATATATATTAAATCCATCATTATAAGTATCCACGATAATTGGTGATGGAAAAAGAAACACATCACTTCGTAGAGGTGGTAGTTCACATGTATGCACGAACAATATTTTTATTCCCCATACGATTGAAAATAATATGAATAAGGCTATTTCATTAAAATAATAATATATATGTATATGGGAGATACTGATGTTATTATATAAGAATAGTTATGAAAAAATCTTAAGCTGTAAAAGTAGAAGTAAAATTAAAATGATGGTTGATATGATTAACTCCTTTTTGATGAACATCATTAGGATTTATGTTTATTGAACTTATTGCTGGTATTTTAATAATAAAAACACATATGAAATTTATATAATTAATTAAAAGGTGGTTAGTTTGGTATGGACAAGATACATGTCTCATGAAGTGTGAGGAAAATAGGAGGAGTGGTTTCCTTATATAAGAGTGGAGAGAGGCGGTATTGGAATTACTCAATGTATAAAGTTAATATAAATTAATTTTAATGTTTATATTGTTTCAAATTTATATATTTCAAATATATGAATAAAATGGTCCTAAATAATCCAATAAAATAAAATTTAGGCATGTTTATGTGATTTTTTGACCCATATCTCTTAGTTTTAACCTCCATTAACCCTGTCATGATTATTGCGACATAAACTTTTTTAAATTCTTTGGCATAAATTAAGTTAATATTAAATTAAAATTGACCCATAAGAGGAAAAGTGTTGATATAATAGACCTTATTCAATTCACTTGGCTAAATACATAGCTTTTATTATTTTAAATCAATTAATAAAATACTAATCAACATAAAATAAAACTAAAGTAATTTTTTAGACTAATCACATAATTTATTTTAAATAAAGCTTCAAGATATAATTTTATTTAAAATATAATATTTTGAAACATTAATATTACATTATACATATATCTAAATAATTCATGGATCATCATAACTCCCCTCAAAAATATTAATTATAATGATTTTAAAATAATTTACTTTATTTTTCTAACGATTGCACATGCACTGTGTCGGCATTTCATAAGAATTCAAGGTAGTTATATCATTAAAAAAATTAAAAAAAATATCATCATGAGTTTTCTCGTTAATTTTCATAATATCATTTTATAACCACTAATTACTTGTTTTTTCCATAAAATATATTATAGATATTAAAATCAAGAAAGTGGAATTTGGAAATTTGCATTACTCATAAACACTAAAAATGTACTTATCATGGAAAATGGATAAATTGACATATTTTAAAATATTGGACTATTATTGTACAATTAAACACATCCTATTAATTAAAAAAGAATTTTCCTAGACCAGATTCCCCTGAATTATGCCCCAAGCCTGGAGGGGATATGTTGATTCTATAGAGAGATTGTGCCCTCATTACTAGAGTATAAAACAAAGTAATATAATTTATAATCAATAGTGTACATAATGTAACAATTAGATAATAGATAAATGATAGGAATATATAAATATATTCAGATGTAATCTCACAAATAAGTGATGATGATACAACCCAGGTTTCTACAAAACAACCAAAACATGAATACGTGGAAGGTATAAAATATATGTTAATAATACCCAAATGACGCAAAATAATCCTAGTATCATCACAAGCCTCATCTTTGTTCGGTTCTCCCTAACTCTTATGGAGTAATCAGATACCTGTAGCAGATCACTTTTCCTTGTCTATACCCACAACCATATAGTTTTTTCGGGTATCCAATGACAACTTGAATAGATTGTAGGATACATTCCCAGTAGGCAACCACCCAAAGTTCTAATGTCATCAATTAGGCGAATATATAAAAATTAAATATTATAGGAAGTAATATAATATGTAAAGGATTAAATAAAAGTAAATAACCCATAAAGTCCAGAGTTCCCATAGACACCCGTCCTCTTGTACTTGGTTCAGCCTTATTCAGAACGACCCTAAATATATAGACACTCTTGTATCAATTAATATTAGATTCATTTAATTAATTTATCTCATTTAATAAAAAATTCATGGGACCTGTAATGTAGCCATGTGTCCCCTATGAGTGTATGTGATGATGGATGCCTAATCAGCTCATCATTATGGTATAAATCTCTGACCAAATCCAAGATAGTTCTCTGTCTTGGTAGATGTATCATATAAATCAGTTCACTGACTATGAATTTTAGAACCTGAGACAATCCATAGATTTACTTATTTGGATTCCAGGTATCTTTGTGAGAATAACATGATCCAGGCACCTTATAATCCTATCCTATGAATTCCTCATAATAATCCAGGGATCACTCTAGGTGTGGTATAACATCACCACTCACTGAGTACTTCCTTGGAGGTCTTCTAAGGGAGCCTAATTGTCACCCATGGAATATATAATCAATTTCCCTCTAAGTCCTTACGTGTAAAAAACATAATGACTCCTTGTATCCCCTGTGTTTATAAAAGTCAGCTCCCATGAGTCCATCATTAGTTTTCCACTACGGAGTACAAGTGTCACTCAGGTGTACGCAAGTCATTTGACAAATGAGTCTATCCATGGTGTTTGTATATGAACCAATGTTCCACCCAAGGAATATAAAAAACATTTATTTAATATGATTTATTTAATTATTTCAATAACATCACCATGATCAATTCATTTAAAATTAATATTGGAACATGGATAATGGCATGGATAAGAATATATGGTTGGAATGTCAATATAGAAAGAAACTCATGCTTAAACAAGAAACTCATGGCCAAGCCTTGGGACATGGTCATTCCATTCCATTTATTTAATCAATTATATTTAAAATTAAATTTTCATTTAAATTAATATTTTATCATCCCATAATAAGGGGTAAATGACATATTTAAATGTGAAAATTTTATATGCCACCCATGGAGGTCCAATTAATTACACAACTCACCCAAGGGGTGGTTCTAATTCATGGTTTATGACAATTAATAATTTATCAACGGTATCATTAATTACATAGGACCTACCTATTCATTTTAAATAAGTATTATATTCTATTTCAAGGTAATATATACAATAATTGGGTACACAACACAACATTATATATATAAAAACCCATTATTTAAGTGAAAATCATGGTATCACCAACCATAGGTCCATAGTGAAATCATTGTCTAGTATGAGCTCCTGATTTGACTCAGGTTAGGAGAAAATGAAGCATATAAGAAGAAACATAATATATGAAATATTATCTTGAATCTAAATAAAATAAATAATACAAATAAGAACATGTAATTTCACCAAAGGAATGAAGATCTTACTGAGATGGATACCACAAGATGAACATCACTCGAATCTGAGTTTGTTTGAATAATTGGTGGAAAATACTAGATTTGGCTTCAAAGGGGTATCATAATGTGTGCGCCTCATGTGAGGAAGAATTATTGAAAATTAGGGGTGATATGTACAATTACATAAGGTTGGTTTTATATTTTCACTCAAAATAAGGGGCATCATGATTTGGCAACACTATTGTCCAAACTGTGGGCCAACAGTGCACCCACTCTTATAAGAAGGGGCACATTACACAGTTTGTACATGTGGTTTGACAAACCATACACAAACCATGTCTTATGTAATGTATTGGTTTTTTTGTGTATTATTTTTAAAATTTATATGGAATTTTTATGAGACAAGGCCCAGATACGACACATCATTCTGAAGCCCGGTGATGCCGGAATGGTGGTTCCAACTTTTTTTAAGTAAGTGAGTTGGCACTTGTGCGCGGTTTTGGTAGTTTTAAATCAAGCACTCAGATTAAAAATCATAGGGCACAGTTGGGTCCAGGATGATGACTTTATTTGTAAATGTTTCTAACCTCGACCAACGCGGTTCATGGAAAAAAGTTAATTTTCAGGCATTTTCAGAAAAATAAAATAAAATAAATTCACAATGTTTACTTTATATGGAGTCATCCGCTACAGTGCGGCGATAGGGAATATGTTTCTTTAATAAATTACACGTCATAATGAACCACAAACAAAGAGTTTGACTCATAAATACCACAACATATTTTTGAATGCCAATACATGTTTCCCTTTTTATTGGGAAAATCGAACGTCGATCGTTGGCGGAAGATTGAGAGAAAACTCTAGAGAAAACACTCAAAGATGAATGACGACATATCAAAGCTGCGAATCATTATGCCAATAATGTTGAATGATCTTGATGATGGCGGTAGCACGACACTTTATTCAACGATCTATCTCAGATGAGGTAGGAGATTTTTATTTAAATTATTTTTCATGTTTTTTCTTTTAAATGATGAATGCGGATCAACCACGAACAAGTTGATCTATGGATTCGTACATTCTTGCTAGAGGGTTTTGTTGGGATGATTCGGGGAGTCAATCCATGTGGAATTTCTTTTGTTTGATTCTTCTATTTTTAATCCAACTAACAGGAGCGGACGAACGCCGTGGGGAATGACGGCGGAGGTTGGTTCCTCGATTTGTTCATTGGTTTTCTTCCCCTTTCTTTTCTATTTGAATTCTTCAGATTCTTCGTGGGGCGATGAACAGAGGATCATGGAACATCCATTTTGTGATGCAGAGATCCCAAATATATGATTCTACACCACAATGAGCTTGTGGAGGTGCAACTATGATAGAAGACAACAGATCAGACAGGATCGAGAAGGGCTATTCTTTGAGCATTCTTCACGCGGGTGGATTGTTGCATGTTTTCAGAACTGATCGGATGTTCTAAAACAACGGAATTAGAGTCTTGGTGTTAGGAGACCACAAAATGGGAGTTTCATTGCAATTGGATGTCCGGATCGATGAATGGGACATCATATGAGGTGCACCGACGAGGAGAGTCGATTCTTGAAATTTCCAGAATACATGGCGTGTACTTCCAAAAAACATGTCGTGTAGTACATCTAGCAGTGTAAGGGGTTTGGGGGTCAGAGAGGAATCGCACGACATGTTACCCTGGTCAAACGGTATGTTATACTTTCCCCCAAGCTCCGTATGTATTTTTTAAAGTACTCGTATACTACGTGGACTCACTACGTGGCATGATAGAAGCAGCTACATGGGACTTGGCGTATATCCCGGGGATACACGGACACGGGATGGAGTAAATGACCATGTACTCCATCACATGGATATGTGAAGCCATTAACACGGGCCAACCCCTACACCTATTACATGGGTTGGTGTACACTGGTTGATAACCGTGTAAGAGAACATGGCCACCGTACACGAAGCAAAACCCAGTCACTCGGGCATGACATGCACATTATACTACATGCCATGTACTAACTTTTTACATGACCATCATTACGACACGATCCATTGTACATGGGTAGTACCCAGGGTAAGACAACACGGTGTATATATTTTCTACATGTCGTGTACTTTTTGAAAAATGGCATGGTTCCCTTGTTCACCGTATCATGGACATATTTTGTTTGGGTTACTTCCCCTTATTCTCATCCCCTGAATGTCAGCAATTGTTTCCTTCTACATGAGTATTATCCCTTCAGTAGGAATTTATTTGATAGAGTCGGTATCCTTCAAAGTGGCCCGAAGCGACATCCCTTATCCATTCCTAACCCTAGGTATAGTCAGGCATAGACGTGACCAACTCCTCCATGCATTGATCCTCTTCCTAGCTGGTGAATCTAGATGAGTCGTGGTATCCTCCATGGCCCTGGCAGCGATCCACATCATTGTATTTTTATCTTTCCCACTAATGAGTGTGTCTCCTGTAATTAGTGATTCTATCTACCATGATCTTACCACTCAGAACTGTGTCTCCCATAATGGGTGTATCTACTACTCGTGACGTTTCTTGATGAACAATACTTCCTTGACAGATGTCATCAGATCAACTAGACTCATGGAGTTTTTTCTCTCGGAACGAGTACTTCATGGAATCTTCGAACTGAATCCCAAGAGGGGGTATGTGGTTGTGTTAATGTTCTCTAGACTATGAGTCTGGATTTTGATTATATCTGGATTTGAACTCTTATTATATGTTCATTAGATGTATATTGTGTAGATCTGATTGTGACTTTCCTTTGTTTACTTGCATTGTGTTTTTTGGGGTCCTCTCCGGAGTATTGTTATACTCACCCCTGCATGGTATTTGATCTCACGTGTTGTGACTTGTGTAGATGAGTATATTTTTGACATAATCTATGGAAGACTAGGACATGACCAAGATTTTTGAGTTCCCTATAGGATGAGGCGTTCCTTCGGCTATGAGCTATAGTTCCAGTAACTCTTTGTGTTTTCAGGTTGGACCATTTAGTTTTTCAGACTCTTGTTTTAGTCAGCTTGTATTCTGGCCCAGTTTACATTCAGTACTTGACTTTCCTTTGTACTCTGTTGGATGGATTTAGTTGTATGAATTCAATTTTTTCCTTAGTTGTTTTTTACATTTCCACATATGAGGTCTTGGAGATGTGTGCTTGTGTACAGGTTCTTAGGCAATGTATCCCATGTAGAAATATGCCTACGTGGTTCAAGTCACAAGCCCCTGGCCTATTGGAGGCATGGTTGGGGAGTCACAGTGTGGGCCCCACTAGGAAAGGTAATGACAGAGTGGTATGAGAGGTGTTTGGTTCTAACTTAGGACCAAAGGTCTATGATATTTGTTTGGGGAAACATTATTATGTGTTTCCAGCTTGGCTTTAGGTCAGAGACTCTAGTGTTGGTGCGGAGGCCTACGTATCCATACACCATGACCCTGATAACCTCCATTTGGACTCGGTACACAAAACCACTAGTTGTGGGGAATTAAATGAATGGTACACGCATCATATAAGAATGGGTTGTGTATTCCAAATACTTTGTGTCATCTATCCAGATATACTCATTGACCATGGCATATCTTGTTACTTATTGGATTCCATCACGACCCGTACCTACTAGGATTCACCAACATGATCATGAGGATGACCCCCTCAATGACGAAGCATCGATATAGGGACTAGATCCCAGACATTTCCACCAGGTGGTGCACCTACTATGCCACCACTAGTAGAGTAGCTCGTGGTACCCACAGTACCAACCAACGAGGAGTGTGGGCTGAGCGCACTCTATGAGTTCCAGAGACATAGAACACTTAGGTTCTGAGGTGAGTCTGACCCTCAGGTGGTTGAGGATTAGATTAAGGCAGTGACTAGATTTTTCCATCTTGTGATGAAACTAATAAACCATATGGGGGTCCTAGGGTGAGCCTTCTTAATGGTTCTATAGGCCAATGGTGGAGTCTAACCACACAGACTCACGATGAGGAGACTCATTCGTGGACAGAGTTCGAGCAACTCTTCAGGGAGGAGTTATCTCTGGTTACACTGAGAGTTGTTCTCATCCAGGAGCTTCATCAGCTCCAGTAGGGTAGTTTGACAGTAGTTGACTATTCATCGAGGTTCACCAACCTTTCTCGGTACTCAATGGATATGGTCAGGGATCCGTACTTCAGAGCTCGGACCTTCGAGCAGGGTCTACGAAAAGACATCCGAGATAGTGTCATGCCTCTATGTATTCCGACAGATGATGGAGTGCTCGAGTGGGCTTTGGTGATCGGGAGATTCTTATGGGAGTAGAGACAGCCGATGACAGTCAGAAGTAGGTAGACAGGTGCAGAGACATCGACAGTAGGGAGCCGACATAGGACGCAGGGATCGTGATGTGAGAGATGTCAGAGGTGGACCCAGTACATGGGATCGACAGTACATGGCTCTCAGGATGGATCCAGACAGCCTAGGAAGAAGCGTTTATACGCATGCAACGGCAGGGGACATCTCACTAGATATTGTCTGACTCGTCGAGCTACTGACAGAGAAGCGATGGATGTACCACCGAGGCAGAGGTAGAGAGTGGGGCAGACAGACCCACCAGGCGGTGGAGGTGGAAGAGGAGTAGGGAGAGCTGCAGGTGGTGTCAAATACTTCGATCTACTTCCACCACCTCCCCAAATAGGTCTTCACCAGTCTCAGGGAGCTGGGGGGTAGGGGCGGTGACATATGCTTCTGGTCGAGGCGTACGACCCAGAGACTCCAGGGGTGATACGAGGTACGAACTGTGTCTTCTCTACCATAGCATATGTACTTGTAGGCACAAGTTCTAGTCATTCCATTATCACCATATGTCTTGTGCGAAACCTTTAGATTCTGGTAGAACAGTTGACTCAACCTTTACGCTTAGATACACCTACGAGAGAAGACTCGATGATCATACTCCTTTGCAGACAGTGTGATATTACCCATGGAGGTGAGTGTTTTGGGTGGAACTTATTTTTGTTAGCATCGAGGCCTTATGACGTCATTCTCGGTATGGATTGGTTAACTTCGGTCCATGCCCCGATTGACTGTTTTTGGCGAAGAGTGCAGTGTGTCTACCGTGATGAAATGATGTTTTCCATTTTCAGATAAAAGAAGACACAAGCAACACCGAATGTGCTCATACATATGATGGTGCAACCGATCACTCATGATATGGCTAGCCTTACCCTCAGAGCAGTAAATGTTGTGAGCTCTCAGTTCCCAGAAGTAGTGGCGGAGTATGTGGACGTATTTCCCGAAGATGTTCTCAGATTACCTCCCCGCCAAGAATTAAACTTATGCATAGACTTACACAATGGGATGTCATAGATTTCTTCATGAACATATTGGATGGATCCTACATAGCTTCGAAAGCTGAGGGTGTTGTTGGAGGATTTGTAGAGCAAGGGTTTCATGAGACCCAGGGTTTCACCCAGGGTGGCCCCAGTCTTGTTTTCCAAGAAGTCAGATGGGAGTCTGAGGTTATGCGTGGATTATTGGAACCTGAACAAGGTGATAATGGAAAATAATTATCCACTACCAGGAATCGATGTCCTCTTTGATCATCTCATAGGGGAACAATGGTTGTAGAAGGTTGGACTTCGATCAGGTTATCACTAGTTGTGAGTACGGGACAAGGATATACCGAAGACAGCTTTCAGAAGCTGCTACAATCACTATGAGTAGATGGTGATGCCTTTCGGCGTGATAAACGCCCCCGCAATGTTCATGGGACAGATGAACCGGATCTTCCAGCATTACATGGACCAGTTCTTAGTTTTATTCATCGTCGACATCCTTATGTACTCAGCATCAGAGGTGGAGCACAAGAGACACCTGCGGATCGATCTAGATGTACTTCATGAGCACCATCATAATCGGAAGCTCCAAAAGTTCCAGTTTTGGATTCAGGAAGTCAACATTCTGGGAAATTTCATCTCAGTAGATGGAGTAGATTTATGCCCAACCAAGTTGGAGGTTTTGTTAGTGTGGGAGGCACCTTGGAGCGTGACGGAGGTGCGAAGCTTCCTTGGGTTCGTAGGATATTACCAGAGATTTATTCCTGATTTCTCTAGGATATCAGCACCGATGATGCCGTTGACCAAGAAGGCGCAACCCTTCGTGTGGACGGAGAAGATCCAACCATCTTTTGAGTAGCTGAGACATATTTAGATGAGCGCCCAATTTTGAGGTTTCCAGAAGAGGGAGTCGAGTATATAGCTTTCTACGACTCATCAGGTACGGAGATTAGATGTGTCCTGATGTAAAGGCAGTTTGTGATTTCATAGGGTTCGCACCAGCTTAGGCCACATGAGAAGAACTATGCGACATATGATCTCGAGTTGGTGGAGGTAGTCTTCACATTGAAGATGTGGAGACACTACCTTATGGGTGAGCGGTTCATCATCTACTCTGAACACAAGATCCTCATGTACAAATTTTCGCAGAATGATCTGAATTTGAGGAAGATTCATTCTCTAGAGTCCCTCCTAGACTATGATTTCGAGATCATCTATACTCCTGGGAAGGGAAACAAGGTGGTGGATGCTCATAGAAAAAGGTCATGCTCGCAACTGTTGAGTGAGGCGACAGATTAGATAGTTGTGTTGCATTTAAACTTTGTGGATAGAGAGGATACAACTTACATGTTGCCAATGGTTGTTTCCCCTCCACTCTTACAGCAGGTTAGGTAGGTGTATCTAGGATATTTCGGTTGTGGGGATTTACATGCTTAGTTACCCACATGACATGCTCCTAAAAAATATTCACACGGTGGGGATCACATACTTTTTTTCAGAGGACGCACTATTGTACCAGTATCATAGCAAGAGGAGGTCCTGAGGATGTTTCATACATCCCCCTTGGTGGTACATCTAGGAGTGGAAAATATGTACCAGGATCTTCGTCGATAGTTCTGGTGGTCAGGCATGAAGGAGACAGTAGTATAGTTCATTTTTCGATGCCTCACATGCCAGAAGGTGAAGGTTGAGCACCATGTTCTAGTGGGATTAGCTCAACCCTGGAAGTTCCAAAGTCAGAGTGGTATGGAATATTTATGGACTCGTGACATTTATACCATGGACGCCCAAGGGCATGATCCCAGATGGGTGATCGTTGACCGACTCACCAAGTCGGCACACTTACTAGCTATCAGGGAGTAGAGTTCTGTAGGGATCATGGGATGCCTCTACGTGCATGAGATAGTTCATCTTCATGGTGTCCCTTCGAATATATTATTAGACCAAGATGAACACTTAACATCCCGGTTGTGGAAGGGATTATAGGTGGCCTTTGGGACTCAGCTACGCTTGAGCATAGTGTTTCATCCCGTGAATATGATCATACGGAGAGGACCATTCATGTTCTGGAGGATATGTTGTGGGCATATATCATGGTCTTTGGTCACAGGTGGGAGGACCACGTACCACTGGTGGAGTTTGCGTACAAAAATTGATATCACTCCACCATTACTATGAAATCTTTCGAGGTATTGTATGGAAGGCCCTATCAGTCACCTCTTTGCTGGACTGATGCTAGAGAGTCAGTGCTCTTGGGTCCAGAGTTGGTACGAGATACCACCGAGAAGGTGCAGATCATTCGAGAGCACATGAAGACTGCACAGATCCGGTAGAATTCATATGCTAACAGTCGATGTAGACCTCTAGAGTTCAAAGAGGGAGACCACGTCATTCTTCGTGTCACTCCTCGACGAGGGTTACAGATATTTGGCTGGGGCGGCAAGCTAATTCCTAGGTTCATTGGGCATTTCCAAATACTGTGCAGAGTTGGTGAGGTGACGTACTACATAGATCTAACACCACAGTTTCATCAGGTACATGATTTCTTCAACGTGTTGTCGTGAAGGAGGTACATGCAATAACCATCGCACGTCATCGACTGGGGCGAGCAGGACATTGAGGAAGGAGTGGCCTTTATGAGTACCCAGTGGAGATCGAGGATCGGCAGGAGAGGATACTTCGTGGATGATTGATTCCCTTGGTGATTGTTTACTGGTAGCACGAGAATCTTCAGGAGAGCATGTGGGAGTGGGAGGTTCAAATCTCCGCCTAGTACCCACATCTTTTTTAGTAGTCTTTATTTTGGATTTTTGGGGACGCAATGCCCCATGGTGGGGAGGATGTAATTTCGTAGTTTTTACATGTATTATTTTCAAATATTATATTGAATTATTGGGAGACGAGGCATAGAGATGACACCTCATTCTAAGGCCTGGTGATCCCAGAATGGGGGTTTGATCTTTTTTTAGTTAACTGAGTCGGCACTTGTGCGTGGTTGTGGATGTTTCCAAACAGGTTCCGGAATTTAAAATATGAGGGCATTGTTGCATCCGATATGTCAACATTACCTATGAAAGGGTCTATCCTCAACTGTTCCGGGTCCAGGGAAAACGTTGATTTTTGGGCATTTTAAGTAATATAAAATAAAATAAATTTTCAATGTTTATTTTATATGGAAACATCCACGTAGTGCGGAGACGAGGTATCAGTTTATTAAATAAATTCCACTTTATAATGACTAAATTATGGAAATCTAGAGTCATTAATACAACAAAATTTTTTTGAATTCCAAAAAATGTATACCTTTTTATTGGGATAATTTAACATCGATCTTTAGCGAAAGATTGAGAGGAAACTCTGGAGAAAACTCTCGATGAAGAATGATGATGGATTGAAGCTGCGATTCACTATGCCAACGAAGTTGAAGGATCTCAACGACGACAGTCACAGGACACCTTTGTCAGCAATCGATCCCAATTGAGGTAGCGGTGTGTTATTTAAATTATATTCCCTATTATTTATTTTAAATGATGAACGTGGATCAAACACGAACAAGTTGATCTGCAGATTCGTATGTTCTTGAGGGAGTGTTTTGTTGGGATGATTCGTGGAATTTAACCATGTGGAATTTTTGTTGTTTGATTCTGCTACGTTTAATACTACTAAATGGAGCGGATCAATGCCGTGACGAACGACGTTGGAGGATCATTCCTTGATTTTTTCATTTGACTTCTTCCCCTTTCTTTTCTCTTTGAGTTATTTGGGTTCTTTATGTGGATACGAACAATTAATCGTTGTGCATCAGTTTTTCAACATAATGATCCCAAATTGAGGATTTGACACCACAACGACCTCGTAGAGGTGCGACGACAATAGTTGATGATAAATCAGACTGGATTCGGGAGGGCCGTTCATTGAGCGTTCATTTCATGGGTGGACTGTTACATGTTTTCGAAGCTGATTGAAGGTCCAAAAACAGTGTAATCGACTTCATGGTGTCGAGGTGACCAAATCCTCGGAGTTTCATGGAGATCAGATGACCCGATCGATAAACGGGACATCACGGGAGGCGTGCCGGCAAGGAGCATCAATTCTAGAAATTTCCAATAAAACACGGCATGTACTTCTAAAGAACACGTTGTGTAGTACTGGAAGTGGTAGATAGGGTTTCTGGGGTAAAAAATGAATTACAAAGCATGTATCCCTGGTCATACGACGTGTGGGATTTCCTCGAAGCTCGGCGTGTATTTTGGGATGTACTTGGACTTCGCATGTACTGTCTATGCGGTATGACAGAAGCATCTATGCCGGACTCGGCGTGTATCCCAGGGATATGTGGACATGGGATGGATTACACGATCGCATACTCCATCACACGGCCAAGCGAGGCCAGTAACGCGGGCAACCCCGTGCACCGATTACACGGGTTGCAGTACATAGGTTGACAACTGTGTACAGGCATATGGCCAGCGTACACGGAGCCAACACCAATCCCTCAGAAAAGGCGTGTACACCGTACTACACACATTGTACTCACATTTCGACATGACCAGCCTTACGAAATGGGCCATTGTATATGAGAAGTACCCACGGTCAGAGAACATGGAAAGTAACTTTTCTACATGCTGTGTACTTTTTGGGAAATGGCATGGTCCTCTTGTTCAACGTATCTTTGACATATTTCGTTTGTGTTACTGCACCTTTTTCTAGTTCACCTAACTTTCATCCATCGTTTCCGTTTACAAGAGTCTGATCCATTTAGTAGGACTTTCTATGATAGAGTCGGCAACCCTCTAAGAGGGCCGGAGTGAGATCATTTATCCATTCCGGACACTAGGTAGTGTCAGGCATCGACGTGACCAACTCTACCAGGAATTGATCCTCTACCTATACGGTGAATAAACTAGATGGTAAATCCATATTATTTGTGGTATCTTCCATGGTCCTGGCAGTGATCCTCATATGTGTATCATTATCTTTCCCACTCAAGAGTGTGTCTCCCATAATGAGTGCTTCTATCTACAGTGATCTTCCCACTCAGGAGTATGTCTCCCGTAATGAGTGTATCTGCCTCTCTTCATGTTTTCCTAAGAACAATACTTCTCAGAAGGGAATCATCAGAGCTACAAGACTCGTGGAGTGTGTTCTCCCAGAATGAGTACATTGTGGAATCTTCGAACTGAATCCCTAGAAGGGGTATGCGGTTGTGTGACTTCTCTCTAGACTATAGGTCAAGATTTTGAGTATATCTAGATTGTGATCTCATATTATTTATTTAGTAGACATATATTTTCAATAGATGACTGCTTCTTTCCATTGTTTACATTCTTTTTGTTTTTCAGGGTCCTCTATTGTGTATTGTTACACTCACCCCTCTACGGGATTTTCCTGCACGTGTTGTGTCTTGTGCAGAAAAGCATCCATTTGAAAAATTCCAGGGTGGGCCAGGGTAGGATAGGGCTTTCTGAGTTCCCTAAAGGATGAGGCGTTCCTTCGGCTATAATCATCAATTCCAGTACCTCTTTGTGTTTTTAGGTAGGACCTTGTAGTTTTTTAGACTCTTGTTTTGGGGGGCTTGTATTATGTCTTAATTTACAGTAAGTACTATACTTTCTGTCATTCTTAGTTGATTGGGTTTAGTTATATGAATCCATTTTGTTCATTTGTGGTTTTTTACATGTCATCATTTTTGGTCTTGGTGATGTGAGCATGTGTATAGGTTTTTATGCAATCCCTCCCATGTAGAAACATTCCTACTCGGTGCGAGTCACCATCCCCATGCCTATTAGTGTCGGGATTAGGGAGTCACAACCTGGGCTCCACTAGGACAGGTCGTGACATCTTATCCCACTATAAAACAATATAGGATACTGCATGGGAATGTACCTCAAATTTCATGGTTTGAAAAACTATTCAGGCTCCTCTTACTCTATTCCCAACTGTGTGTGATTGTATTAATCATGTGCCTTTCCCCGCATGGATTCTAATAACCATTAAACAAGCCTTTTTTCATTCCAAAGGTTTGGTTCTGGGCTCTGAGAAAGCCATGAAAACCCCTGATACCTCTATTAAATCAATGGGAATTCCCATTAGTCCATAAAAAATAAATTAAACTAAAAATTGATGAAATATAAAATATTATGTACCTAAATAAAAAACCAAGTTCATACAAACATTACCCATTAAAGTAATTCATCCCTTTATTTCCATCCAGAGGTGGTGAAGTGCATACTATGAACAACTCTTTCCATTGATATAATATATAAGCCTCTTGCTCCCAGGTCTCATCATGTACATGGTTGTACTTTCATAACAGAGGTACTACAGGAACTGACCAGTCTCAGTGAACCATCATGATATGAACCACAATATGTATAGAATTATCCCCTAAGGACACATCTACCATTAACTCAACCAAATAAGTCTGAAAAGAATGAGACATGTTTCAATGGTATTTGTGTAGCTAATATACAAGGAAGACATCATGCATGGCTCAATACCTCTAATCTAACTGCAACCTATCGGCTACCAGTCGTACTCTCTCATTAATCTCAAATGGTCGACATGTTGTGGTAAAATATTAACCTATCTCTTGAACCTCCTATGTCCGAGTCTTGTTAAAACACATAAAAAACTAATCCTTGACCTCATGATCTAGATTTTCTATGTGGATATAGGTGTATGATTTATGTTGACACTTTGTAGTATCGATCTTCTTCCAAATCATCTGAACTAACTATGTTCTATCCTGAATGAGATGAGGTCCATGTATAGGTTCCATTCCTATATCTAATTAGAACATGGGTAATTGTAATGTACTAAAGTACATAGCCACATATGGAAACATTTATATAGTATAATGAAATCTATTATTATAGTAGAACTCAACCAGGGGTATATGACACTCCCACGTGACCTTAAAATCTAGGACACAAGCATAGAGCATGTTCCCAAGGACATGAATCATGCATTTTGACTGGACATCAGTGTGATGGAAGTATGGCATGCTCAAAGTCACCTGTGAACCCAAATCATTCTACAAACCATTCTAGTACCATGAAGTAAAACAGACATCCCTCTCTAAAATTTTATAATCGGGGGACCTGTGAAGTCATTAAATCTCATAGATATACAACCTCCAAATCTCATCTACTAAAAGTTCTCCTTTATAGGTGGTAAATGAGAATCATTTATGATCCTCTAAAAAACATCCTAAATGAAATCATCGCCTCATATTGGCCTAAGTAACCAAGTCATGAAATACAATGAAATGTCATCCCACTTCAACTCAGGAATGTGTAATTACAATAAATGTTCAGTTGGTCACTCATGTTCAGCTTTATTCTATTTACAAGTGTAACACCTCATGAAAAAACCATCTACACATCTTTTCATACATGACCCCCGGTATTAGTGATATAAATCCTAATACATCTTAGTGACACTGGGGTGCACATCCTAAGATGACGCATGAAATTCTTACATCAACTCTTAATACATGTCTCATTGTACCCACAGGTTACCATGTACACACATAATTTCATGCTTGGATATGGTCCATCATAGAGGAGGGTCCTCACCTACCATACTATCCCATAAAGCATGTCCCTTAGAATAAGATAGATGAATCATCATTACTCTATCAACAAATGATTAGTTTATGACTAAGGATGAGAGAAAGGTATTCCCCTAACTGTCCTACAATTCCATGAGCATATCATAGAATAAAGGCATAAGATTTTACTCATAAATAATATTCTAAAATTCCTGTATCTGAATCCCCAAGCTCAGTGCATCATTCACCGCATTACCCCTTCTAGGTATGTAGGCTATCTCAAATTCAAAATAATATATGTATTCATCCCACATTCACTATCATAGATTTCTATCACACTGTTTAAATATTTACTTGATTCATTTATGGTTTGTGTACACCAATTATTGTTGTCCAGGTAATCAATGTCTCTACCAACTCAATGCAGGAAAAAAATTTTCTAACTCGAGACCTTGCACTGGGTGATTCCTATAATGTGGTCCCAACTATTGACAGCTATACACCGTGACTATATCCCCTTGCATCATCATTACTCCCGGCCCAATACATGATGCATCGTAGTAAATAGTGTAAGTATTTCTTGTAATTTGAAAAATATGTATCGATGATGCAATCAATCTCCCTTGCAACTCTGAAAAGGATGTCTCATAGGTATCTGATCATACAGAATTCACACCCTTCTTATTAAAGCTTATGAGAAAAGAAAGTAAGCATGATAATTCATGTATGAAATTCCATTAATATCTAGCCAGTCCTAAAAAACTATGTATTTAAAAGACGTTCCAGGGATTATCCTAGATATATTCAGCTCTCACCTTCTTTAGGTCAACTGATACTCTTGTATCTGAGATAATGTGACCTATTAAGTAATCTGATACATCCAGAAGTGTAACTCTGTGATATTAACATACTAATAATTCTATCTCAGTGTATCCAATATGATCTCAAGATGTTTCTCATGGTCATATTGTTTATGAGAATACACCAAGATATTTTTCCGGAATACCATAACAGACAATCCTAGATAAAGATGTAAAACCTGGTTTATCCGTGTCAAGAAGACTGCTATTGTGTTTTTGATAATAAACGACACAAAACAATACTTATATTGACCAAACCATCTATGAAAGGCTTTGTAAGGTAAGCTTAATATACGAACAGACACCTAATGATATCCCGAACTAAAATCTATTTTTGAGAATTCCCAAACTCCTCAGAGCTAGTTGAATAGATCATTTATGATTTGTAGAGGATACAGAGCCTTAAATATGAGTTGGTTTAATTTCAAATAATCCAAGCATAGCCTAAGGTTACCACCTTCTTTTTTCAAAAATGGACCTATGAACCCCACAGAGAATAATTGGGTTATATTAACCCCTTTTACTCTAAATTCTATAGCTCCATCATGAGACACAACATATCAATAGTATCAATCCTGTAAGAATGAATGGATACCAATGTGGATCTTGGTAGTAGTTTGAAGATAACTCTACCAGTCTCAGTAGACGTAATCCTAAAAATTAATCTAGGAAAACATTCCCTCAATAATGAACCACTGTAGGGAAATCTAACTGATGTGTTCCTTAAACATCAAGATATAAACTCATAGTCTAGGACGTCATCTTGCCCAACCCAAGATGCTCGGGACTATCTCGTATCTCCTGGACATCCCACTCACCCATGTCAATAAAATCTTTTTCTTCTATTGATTTGAAGGTCACCTAAAAATGGTATATATAAATGAAAACATAAAAGGGATCCATGTAGTATATACTGAGAATGATCTCAAAACCCATTATCTCGAAGAAACAAGGTATCATACAATTTCACACTCACCAATCTCAAGTGGTAACTCCGTAAACTAATGTAAATTCTCCATTATAATCCACAAATGAGTACAATTCATCATAACACCATCAAAATATAGAAAATAGATCCCAAGGATATCCATAACTGGAATGAATATAAAGTTATGAGAATACCCTGTATTGAAAAGAAAGGATTCTAAAGTAGAGGATACTTGAATAGTGCCTCCATCAGTATAAGGTTTTAGATTCTTCTCTCAGGTGTAGGTTTTATTGCGTGTATCTTGATTTATCTACAACCCTATGATACAGCCTGGCTACCCTGAGCAGATCTACTCTACTATCATTGTATTTTGAGGTCTAATTACCACGACGAGGACCACCAACTCATCCTCAGCGCCCTAGTGTGCTCTAACTCCCTAATTAACAAGAAGTTGTTGTCCCTAATCTGGAATGTGGTGTCTGTGTAGAACCTATCTCACCAGCTATCAGAGTAAAAGTTTTGCAAAATCATTGTAGATGACCCATTTACAACACGATAAGTACTTGACCAAGTCTATCATGCACTGAGGTCTCAAGTATTCCAGTGTACCACACTGGTGGAACCTCACCTGGCTACATGATTATGTTATCTTGCTACAAATATCACAATGTGGAAGATTCGGATGAGTCTTCCAACTATTGGTCGATGTAGTACGAGATCTAGGTTCCAAACTACCCTGGCTCACACCCCCATCATCTCTCCGGATACGCTATATGATAAGCACTTCAATCACTATTCTAGAAATTTTAGTCATCGAAAATACATTCACCTACGATTTTTTTATACGTAATATCATCCTAGATTCTTCATTCTTTATATAACTCATCACACATCTGAATAGGTTTTAAGTACCGATTCTATATAAAATGGGCCGAATAATACATTACTGATAATGTGCCATGTTCCAAGTTCATGATCTTTTAGGCTTTATCAGTCCTAAATGTCATTGGATGAAATTAATCGTATAATGATATATGAAAATCCCTCTAAGACATCTCTTAGTGATGATTCGTTTTGGAGTTTACATCCCATAATCGCTTGGAAGAGTCACACATCATATACATAGAAAGCTATATCATCCTCTCAGGATGTATCTTGAGATGATTGAATATATATAGCATATACTCTATCCATGACACTATAGAATGTGGTCTTCATTCCCTAAAAAATATTTGTGGATGCTGCTACTAGAACTCACACATCAACTCTTCCATAGTTATGGAATGCTTCGGAGCTCCCTAAACAGTCTTCATGACAAACCTAAAGACCACATGGAACTAATACTCCGTACCTCAATGCAGTAAAACTGCTAGTTCTATAGATAGAAATACAGGAGAATATAATTGTAGCATATGGACCACCACCTCTAGATAATGGTCACCACTACCCTCCTAGCATGACATTGGAGTATGTCAAGGTGGAATACGTTGGAAAATTCCAAGTGAACCCCTCATATCAAAATACATCAACTTATAAAAGAGTATATATTTTAATAGAATAGGTACAACACTTTTCATATAATCACACACACTCCTCTACCTACTCCATGAGTCAGGTCATTGCAACATACAGATTGATAATGAAATAGATAATTCTTAATTCCCTCTACTATGGTTAGATCTAGGTCATGTTCACTACTATAATCATGTTTAGTTTCCATTTATATTTCATTATATCACAATTAAATGTAAATGGTTCAATAGAATGGTTCGTCAAATTACATAAAATAAGGGAACATAACTCTAATGAGCCATATATGATATTCACCAAATATTATCCATAACATATTTCATTTATGTGACTCATGGTCCTTGACACAATATACCACAATTGGATGCTTAGGTTGTCTGTTCTGGCCTAATTAAGAAAACACAACATAAGTTATGACAGATATTTTAAGCACCAACCATGTTTTTCCAATTCTGTATATAATCATTTATTATTTATAACATATACCAATACATGCACATATCACAATAGCATATAATAAATCAGTGCACCTTATATGGAATGACCTAATGCGTGACACGTGAATACAGATAAGTGACTAAAATGGTGCCTAAGATGGCATGACCTTACCTCATCAGGTTGGAAAAAATTATAAAACCCACAATATTATTAATGATAATATCACAATTCATGTGCATCACCCAATAGTGGAAATAAATCAACTATAATAGGAATAATCTAGAAAAAACAATTTTCATTCAAGGGAAGTTGGTTTTTCGTTGTATGTGGGTTAACTATGCCCTAGAATAGCTTATTACCGTATTCTAATTACTTAATGACACTTTATATTGTATCCAAATTGTAAAGAAAAATAAAAAATAAAAAAACTTTTATACCACTTTGTAACATCTCGAACCTATAATCTATTGAACAGTGCCCCAAGCCCAATTGGAAACATGAACATAAGCATAACTCCCTAAATTCCAAAGGATTTCGGCAAGAAAAAATGTCATAGGGTGTGTTTATGGAGAGACCATGACGTCATTACTAGAGTTTAAAATTGTGGTATATTAATAAAAATTCATAGTATAAGAATTATAACAATAAGACTACAGATAAAAGAAATGAGTAGATAAATTAAGCTAGAAGTAATCTCATACACAAGTGATTATGTCACATGTCACATATCTATAAAAAATACAAAACAGGTATATGAGGAAGGTGTAAAATGCATGTAAAAAATACCAAAATTACTCAAAATAATCCTACAATAATCACAAGCCTTAGCTCGGTCTCGTTCCCCACTTCTCCTAAGTAGAAAGCAAAAAGTTATTGGAAGATGTTTTCCCTTGTACATACCTACATCTATATTGTCTATTCGTGTACCCAATGTTAGCCTGAATAGCGTGTGAGATATGTTCCTATTAGGCAATTATCAAAATGTCTAATTCCAAAAATTTGGAGAATATGTAATAAAAATAGTGTGTAGGCAGTAATAGAATATGTAAAGGAATCACTGAAAGTATACAAACCCTAAAGGTATGAGTTCCCATAGACACCCTCCCTCTGCTCCCTACATCAACCACAACAATAATTTTCCTGAATAAATTTTCATTCATGTATATATTGATATCATATTCATTTAATTAATAAATATCATTTAATAAATATGTCTTGGGGCCTGACAAGTATCCGAACATCCCATGTGAAGGTAGGTGATCAAGGATTCCTAACCCGGTTGTCTTCATTATTGTATAAATAATTACTAAGTACAAGATTTCTCTTTGTCTTGGAAGAAGAATCTTATAAATAATTTCATTATTTATTCAATTTTGAACCTAATACCATCCTTGAAATGCCTTGTTTGGAATCCATGTATCTCTCCAAGCAGAACATGAACAATGCACCTTACAAGACCATCCCAGGCATTCCTCATTGGAATCTGGGTATCACTCTAGGTGTGGTATAACATCACTACTCACGGATTCTATCCTTAGGGGTATACTTAGGTATCCCAAGTGACACCCATGGTGTATATAATTAGCCACCCTCTGAGCCCATCATTAGAAAAACATAAGGAGACCAAGTGTCACAGGCGTATAACAGTAAACCCCAAAGATCTAATCCTTGGTAGTCCACTAGGGAGTCCAAGTGTCAATCAGGTGTAAGAATTGATATATCTAAATGATTCAGTCAATGATGTTCTTATATGAGTCCATGTGTCACCCAAGTCATGTAACAAATATGCATTCAATATCATTTAATTAATTATTTCAAGCTCGTAATTGTGATCAACTCATTTAAAACCAACCATAGAAGGTGACCGAAGGTAGTGTTAAGCTTTGATGGCTTAGTCTCTTAATTATCTTCCCTATGAATTTATATATTTGAATAAATTCATTATTAAACAAGAAATTACATGACCAAGCATAAGGACATGATAATTCCATTCCCTTTATTTAATAAATTTAATTACAATTACAATTTATAATTCATTTCCTCATTTAACATCCCTTATAAGAGAAACATATGAACCTTAAGGTAACCAATTCATATTCTGCCCATGGTGGACCAATTACTTATACAACATGCCATAGGGGTGGCTCTAATTTAAGGTTCATGACCTTTAATCATTTATCAAATGTCTCATTAATTTCATAAGTCATACATATTCATTTTAAACAAGGATTGAATTCCATTTCAAGGTTGTATTCCTAATAATTGAACACATAGAACAATGGAATACATATTTATAATCATAATTTAATGGAAAATAATTAGAACACATATTGTAGGTCTATAATGGTGTGATCATCTAGTGTCATCTCCAGATTCGACTTAAATTGGGAGAAAAATTAATAATAAATGAGGAACCTAAAAAGAGGGAATATTATCTTGCACCTTAATAGAATAGTCTACAACAAGAAGAATGAGGAATGACCCAATATAAATACTGATATTGCCAACATGGATCCAATGAAACTATCAATGCCTGAATCCGAGTCTTAATGGATGATTGGTGGAAAATACTAGATTTGACTTCAACGAGGTATCTCAAAGTGAGCCAATACAATGTGAGGGAAGAATATAAAATAAGGGTTGAGTAAAATATTAAATAAAGACAGATTTTTAAATTCACCAAAAGTACTAGGCTACACAGTTGGAAAAATGGTGCACCATCTATGTGTCCACTACTATAATAATGGGAACCTCACACGCTTTATATTTATAGTTTCAAAAAACATACTCAAATCATGTCTAATCCCACATTCAAAAGATATAGTGGTTGTTGCATGGGTTCATGCCTCAAATCAAATGGCTTGAAAAACCATAGAGTCTCCGACTACTCTCTACCCATTCTTTCACAGTTTGTAGAAACCATGTGGCCTACCCCTCATGATTACTAAAAATCATGTGTGATCCATTTTTCATCCCAAAAGATAGATTCGGTGCTCTAAACAAGCCCCAGACTTATGTGATACCTTCATGACCATAACAGGCATTCACATTAGGCCATAATTAATAATTTAAACATAAATTTTATGGAAATGGCGAGGATTGATGGTTTGCGGCAGGGGTCGTTGAGGTGAGGGATCTCGACGGGTGTTCAGAGGGTGCGAGGCATAGTAGTTGGATGCATGTCTTTGTCAGCTTTGTATTGGCTTCTTAGATTTGGATGCAGATCATCGGCATTGTGATGTAGGTTTTGATGTTTAATCGGCAATTGTGATGTGTTAGTTGTGAGGATCTATCATCTTCAAATTTGGATTCTATGGCTTCAGATGAGAATCATAAGTGATACAATGTGGTTTCATCATCTTCGTCAATGACTTGTGAGGATTAGTTGACTTTAGTTGCAGAATGTCTCATACATGTCATCTTCGTTTGGTTCTTGTGGGCAGTGATCAGTGTCACCTTCAACGTTAGCAGTGGCATGGGTTTCCTAACCCTTCACCATCCGTTTTGTCCTCCCCCGGTTTTGTGCTTCCCCTCCCTATTTTTTTCGATGTTATATGAATTTGGTTTCTCTTCTAATGGTTTTCTTAGTGTGTTTGTCATTGTTCAGTGGTTATAATGGCATATCCCTACCCTATTATCCCGATTCTATAACATGTTTCTGAATCAGATCTTCTATAGTGGTTTTATTGTGGCTTTGGGATGTGTGGAAAGGTGTTTGTTAGTGTCTCGGGGTGGATTGAGTTGGAATACTCCGGTTCAAAGGATATTAAGGTTTTCTCGCTATTTTATCTATTATGGTGGCTTTTTTTTGTTAAGGGTTTAGTTTTATGATACGGGTAAGAGGATTTGTGATTGTTTTTTTAATTTGGTGGTGACCATCTGCATTAGGGGACCATGGAGTCGAGTTATGTGAGGACATTGGCCGCTTGCTTCTCTTATCATACATCAAGATTCCTCCACCCTCTCAGAGACGGATATGGGTGGTAGTCATCATGGTGCATTGGGATGTTATGTTAAGATATCACAAGATCCTTGTGGTGGTTTTCACTCAGTCTTCTCCAGAAGGTTGATGACAACATGGATGTTCTAATATGGATTCAATGGATTCAAATATTATTAATTATTTTTCCCCTTCTATATGACTGCATGTTGGTTTTTTGTGTTAGGAATGTGAAAGAACCTAGATACTCTACAAGGAATAGCCCTAGATGAAGATTTACAGCAAGATGATTTCACTATTTTTTGGCCATCTGGATTTGGAAGATCGATATGGTATGGATTTTCCATCAGTAATAGGGTCGTGCAACTCTTCATTGGAAAACTATCCAAGGAGTCTTGTGAAGGTACAGACTTGACATAATGATGTAGTCGATGGGGAGGGGTCATTCCTAATGCTTCCTGGGATTTCATTACTTTTAATTTTATTTTAAATTGGATGATGAAATTTTGGTTCAAATTAACCCTTTAAAAGTTTCATTTGAAAATACAAAAAAAGGACATTATTTTAAACCCTAACTTACCCAATTTTCCCATTATTGTGGTGATAAGTATTTTGCATAGTTACTATTCATTATGAACAAAAATAATTTTGACCTATTTAATGAATTTAAAAATTATTTTTCAAAATATTTAACCCATTTTATCAAATTCAATCTCTATAAGTGGTTGAAATGCCTTTTAAAATAAAACAACAAAACACGATGAACAACTATTTTCTTGAGAAATACATTTTTATGTATAATATTTTTTTATAGAAAAATTAAGCATTATTTTTATTCTGATGAAATTTGATTGATTATTTTTATTTAAACAAAACTAATAAAATTTTAAAAGAAATTCAAAACAAAATGACACTTTTTAAATAATTGAATTGAAAATAAAATTTTTTATAAATTCGGTATTTTTAACTATTCACTAAAATGTTATTCTTTTCAAAATAACTCTAAAAATTTACCTTAATATTATTTTGATAGTCCGATTTAAAAAATTATAAAATATTTATAAAATACTTTTTCTAAATAAGGAGTAAATTTATTATAATATTTTCTTACTAAAAGAAAAAGAAATCATTTTTGAAGCATAAAATGACTTTACCAAAAAAATAATTTCTTATTTCATAATAATTAATTAATACATTTATATTGATTAAGAACATTATACATATAATTCATAATATAGTCACACCAATATAATCCCTCCAATTAGCTGAGTATGTTATAGTTGTCATATTTAAAATAAAATTACTTCATAGTTTGTTAAATCTCAGTGTTGCATGTCGTGTATGCTATCAAACATAGTGTTCCACTAAAATTTTGAGGGGTGTTACATAAGGTATCAAAGGGAGTCACTAAAAGATAAATGCACTAATGCTATGGCATTTGGATATATCATATTGCATAATAGGTTCATGTTATATGGTTTGACACGACTGAATCCAAGGAATGTTATAAATCTTATATTAAAGGATTTCATAAGGCTAGTTATTTAGTAATATACCACTAACAATACTATAGAATGGATAATATTTTGTGATTCCCATTATCAGAAAATGACGATAAAGGGGATTATTTTATCATTACAAGTTAAAATTGCTAAATGAGTTAATAATTTTCATTGCTAAAAAACACCCATAAAAGGGTACCCTTTATTAGTGTTTTTAGAGATGATAATGGTGTTCCCTTTATTAAAGCTAAATGACTTGTTTTTAGCACTACAAAACGCGACCTTCAAAAAATAAAAATTATATATTATAAAAAATTACATTTTACTATATAAATTAATTTATATTGATATTGAAATAATATAATTTCTAAAATATTATTTATATAATACTAAATATACACTTACACCTAATATGTGATAGATTTTGTGAAAAATATTATGCAAAATAAATTAAAAATTATTATTAATTAATAATTGGCTAATTCGAATTGAGTAATAGGAATGTAATAACATTTTAGGGATAGAAAAAATTAATAAATTAATTAATATTTTAAGAAAAATTGAAAACAAGGCTTCGACTTCAAATAATCATAAATATCAATCTGATTGTTCATTTTATCTTTAAGAGATGTCAAATAAAATCTTATAAAGATATAAATGCATGGTAACCTAAGGAGTCCCAATCCATTTTTTCCTTGGTCACAAAAGTCTGGTAATCCACTAAAATTAATTTTTTACTTGTGATGCCCTTATTGTTTAATATCTTATGGAATTTAAAATATTTTTAAAAGGGTCTTCTTGTTTGTTTTTTAGTGAATACTGAATTTTTTCCCAAGACTTACATTCATATATATAATATGCTTTTAAATTTTATCTTTTTTTATATTGTAGTACTATTTCTAATGAAATATATACATATACAGATACATATATATATATATATATGTATGTATTTATAAATCAAAATTTAATTGTATAAATAAATATTGAATCATATTTACATTAAAAATAAATTTCTAAACATATAAATAATTTTTAAATAATAATTATTTATTTATTTAAAAAATTTATCTAACCATTTTAATTACATTGTAAAAATATATGGATATCAATATATAACTAAAAAATGTGTATATAATGTAAATATATAAATATATATATTTTTTATATGAATAAATTTATATATATATATATATAAATTAGTATTAATATATATATATATATATATTAAAATAAGTATATTGGGGAAAACATATATACATATGTATTAAATATGACAATGTATGACAATTAAAATCTTCCAGGCTAGTTGTATTGTGTCCCTGTTTTGGGTCTATACATATGTATGTATCTTCACAAATTTTAACATATATAAAATAAAATATATAAATTTATTCATAAATATAGACAGACAAACCTGTACAAATATAGATATATATATATATATATATAGAGTGACTGAGTCACACACCACAACATATATACAAACATGGACACAAACAAATGTATTTATGATAAATATTCATTTTACAAATACATTATAAAAATGTATATATATATATATAATTATATGTAATTATATAAATATATACTTATATATGTTTGTAAATATATAATCATTATTTATAAATGTATTTTAAAATAATTATAAAAGTATATATAATTATATGAATAAATAGATAAACAAATGTAAATATATATAAATAAAAAGATATATAAAAAATGTTGAAGAAAACAAGATATAGTTATTGTAGGGGTGAACATCCTGATGAAGGAGGCCACAAGTTAAAGTCATCATGGGAGTTAGACAATAAAAGGAATGTTGGGGAATTTAGTATAGTGTTGATAAAATTATATATATATATATAATTCTACAAATCAAAGGGTGGACTAACCCCCTTTTATCAGCACACAACCCCCCTCAATCTCCCCATTTATCTGTGTTCGTTTGTCCTTCCCACCCCTTTAACAGTGCTGGTAAGACCCTCCCCCCTTTAACAGCGCTATCCACTTGCTTCACCCGCCCATGTGTGCCAGCCTTTGCTGGGTTTCGAACCTAAGAACACCTCCCCCCCCTCATACTCAATCGCTTTATCCACTCCACTATATTGTTTTCTTCAATATTTTATGTTATATCTATATATTTATATATATTGTGTTACATTTTTTATCCTTATATATATATATCTTTAAATACATATATAAAATATAGTTTCATGTCTGTGTTTATAAATACATACATACATGTATATTTATATGTGTGTCTGTGCATCAATAAATATAATTATACATATTTATATTTATTTGATAAATTAGATATCAATATTTAAATACATATATTATAATATATAGTTAAATATATATATTGGTCAATTCACATGGAGAAATATATTTATAAATATATAGACATCATATACACATTAATTGTAAATGTATAAAAATATTCAAATATTTTTATTTTAAATAAAATGGATATTATTTTTTATTTATTTAAGTTTTGTATATTTAAAAAGATATTTAAATGTACATATGTTTACCAATATATTTATAAATTAAATTTTTATGTGTGAATATACACAAAATATGTATATATTTTTATATATTTGATTATAAATAAAAATAAATTGTGATAAAAATATATAAAACCATAATATAACTATGAATGTAATCATTGAAAATACATTTATCCCCCAAAAAACAGTCTACAAAGACCCCCATAAACGAGGATGAAATTCCATCGAATGTTAAAAAATCGTGGTTCCCCAATTAAAAACAATGTTTTTCAAGCCTTTTAGTCCTTTTTGTCCTTGAAAAATATGATAGAAGGTTTTCCTCTACCACCAACTTGTAGATCTCATTACACACATCAATTTGATAAGGGTAAGAGCCCAAACTAACACCTGGATAAAAAGTTATGGTCGTTTGGAGTTTGAGTTTTTTTTCAACTTATTTGAGATCATTTACATTTTTTTTTAATTTTTCTTCTTTGAATTATTATTAAATGACTATTTATCAATAATAACAAGAAAATTATTGATTTAAAAAATATTTTTAATTATATTATATTCCAATTTTTCTAATTATCTTATATATGTTGTGTAAATTCCTATTTATCATTACCTAAAACATATTTGAAAAATAAATAATATTTTTTATGAAATATATTTTATATTATATACCCAGTGCTCATAAAAAAGTGTCGGTAATGGGGGTATTTATTAACGCTTCTTAAAAATCACTGATAATAGGAGTCCTTTTTACAGTTCTAATAAATGAGTAATTTTAACATCACTTTTTGTAGAATTATTATAATAATCTTTTATCAGTGCTTTTTTATGCACTGATAAATATACCCCATTATCTATGCTTTTTTAGTGTTTTTAATGTAAGGAGTGGTGTTAATTTGTTTTTATGGTGGTGTATGGAATGTATCAGTTAATATATTATGGTTAGATGAGGACTATATTAAGTGGCCAAAATCATCAAGATATTGTAAGTTCATTAATAAGAAATCCTTTATGACGATTCTACACTACCAGAAAAATTATCACAAGCAGCTGGGTTTTAGAATTAGTAATTTAATAACAAATGTTACAAAGGTTTTAAAAGTCATTATATTAATAATCAACATTAAAACCCATAAAGTGATGGGTTTTATCATGGGTTAAAATATTAACTTATGTTAAACACTCTTTTATTGTCAATTAATATATAATCGAAGTTAAAACCCAATACAATATGGGTTTTAAGGCCAAGTAATCCATTAAATGATGTTAAAACCCTCATCATGGGGGGTTTTAATGTCAGATATATGTTTACCGATGTTAAACGTAAAATTTCTCATCATACACCTGTGATGTTTCAATTTTTTCACCATTCACCCTTTCATTTTTCTCTTCACATGTAATTGTTACTATATCATGGCGACACATTTTCATGTTCCAGTTATAAATTTACATTATACCACTTTATATATTTCCTATCATGACCTGACCCATTCTAGGCTCGAGCCGAAACCACCACATGCTCTCCTCTATAGTCCTGGGGTGGCGACAAGAGCCAAAGGTACAACAAACATGGGGAGGCCTCTTCCTGAGTACTTGTACACAAAATCACAACCAAAACAATGTAAAATTACATAGGGAAAGAAAAAAAATATAGAAAATTATTATAAATAAACAAATCATGCATCAACTGCGAAACTGTAAAAGGTGAAGCAAACTGAAAGGTGAAAGCGAAAAAATACTTTCCCAACAAGAAAAGTGTCAATCCCCGGTAGTAACTAAAAACATATAACTATTGAGAGATCCCCAGTCATGAATCCCATGTTATGACCACTATACACGGTTCAAGCACATGTATCACTACACTCCTCTAAATTCATGATCAACCCATTTGTCATCTTCATAAGTCACGACTTGTGTGAGAAAATCGCATCTAGGGGTGAGTATAAAAATACATAGTAGGATTCCATAAAAAGGTGAAGTGGGACCTGTGAGATATACTATAAAAAAAGAAAAAAGTAGATAGGAAATGGTATAGAATAAGGAGTGAAGCTTAGCCCAATAAGAGAGTGAAGTAATCTCATCCAAGCACTGAGATGTAGAAACATTGAGAATATGAACTTCTCATCGAGTCGTGACTACCTATAGTAGGAATGTAGACTCGTACGACCATAAGAACCTAGACATGAAAATCACAAGGCATAAATCGTGTGTCTTCACATCTCTTTGAGGGAGAGTAGCCAAGACCCAAGGAGTAAGTAATCAAATATATAAACCCAAATAAGAGAGCAAGTGGATCCTCATCTCATTGATCAGCCCAGGAAGAAGAGTCAGAAACAGTCCCAAAAGAAACCACCCTTGATGCCCATTATCCCACATTACTACTCTGAACTTCAAGTAAAAATTACTAAATCATCTCACCTTGATACTATCTTATTTTAGAGGCAGTATCTCACCCTCACAGTTTAAGGTTGCGTCACATGGACACGTCTTAGTGGGAAAAGTGTCGTTATTCTCTGAGATTACAAGACCACATCAAAGAAAATCATTTCACTATGCCAGATGGTCGAGAGTTCACATATCAATGTTGAGGACCCATTCCCATCTTGATTGGAGGGTACCACTCGGAACTTCCATCATGGACCCACAACCCATCCTTACTAGAGGGTAAGCCCAAAACATTAATCTGGGACCACTTGAAAAGCCATATGGCGGTAATCCCCAAAATTCCATTAGGGGACACTACCTAGCCTGGCTATAGGTAAGCCTAGAACTACCATCGAGGACTATTTCCCAGCCCTGTTAAAGGTAATCCTGAAACTACTCTAGCCATCCATGATAGATTATACCTCTCTAAAAGCCATGTTGAACCCCACTAGTGATCCCAACAAGATGGTACCTCTCAGAAATAACCTAGTAACTACACAAGTAATCCCTACTGAATGATACATCTCAAAAAGCACCATGTAACTACATTGTCCATCTTTGTTGGACGGTGCCTCTCGGAAAGCACTGAGGAAATACATTGTCCATCCCTACTGGTCGGTACCTCTCAGAACACACCCATATAGTAATCGAGGTCCACCCCAGATAAGAATCGCACTCGAACCATCTCAGATCATATATTAGAATTTACAATGGAGTGCACTATCACGTTCTATGAGAAAAAATCCTTAGGATAGGCTACTAGTGGGCCAAAATCTGAGTCCAAAATCTGAGTCCAATAGGAGAAGATACAAGATTTATAAGATTCATAGTGATACATGGTGCATATGGGGCCCACATGTTGTGTGACCCTACCTCATCACATAGCCATATACATAACTATATTTTTGGGTACTAAATTGTTAATAAGTACCAATAGGGATGCCAAGGTACTCCTAGAGAACATGGCACATCTAGTCAGAAAGTCGATGAGAACATGATTCACAACATTGATCCAGAGTTATAAAGTGTAATTTCACTAACACATGTCCTCAAATAACCCCAAAAAAATTACCTTGTATCTTCTTACATATTCTCCCCTCTCACAAGAGTCTATAATTACCTAATTCATGGGCTCTTTTTAAGTATTTTAAAAGGATATAATGATGATAATCCTTACATGATTCCCCAATTAATGAGATAAAAAAGGTCTTCATGTTCAAACAGAGCACACTGTTGTGATACCTATGTAAAAATGAACAAGATCGACTATTCACTCACCTAAATCAGACATCTGATGGAAAACTCATATATCACTTAATTTCACTTGAATGACATCAAATTGGGCTATACCTCGAACCCAAAATCAAGTATATAGATTTCACCACTTTTATCCTAAAAAAAGACATGTGATTGACAATTCATTTATCTAAAACAAATACCCTATGAAAAAGATGTATCTCTATGCTATGCACATGAACCATGCCTCATGGGGCCTACACCATGACATTAGATTAAACTCCCTAAATTAGTCTTGAAAATTAATTTTAAATACCTGGGTCACACTACTGCTGACAGTGTGTTAATTGGGCATCGCATGTAGGTGCTATTTCTGATAAAAGAAACCTCAAATAATAATAATTTATATTTTTATTCTTAAAATTAGGTGTTTTGTCCAACCATGCCATGAAACCAAGTATTAAAAATCCTAAACTGATCTAAAAATATTCATCTCAATTAGAGGGATGTGTGACAACATATGACGCGTAAATCAGACGACCGGTGTAGAAGATACGTCCATTTGAAGCACCCATGTCCGATTTAAACTGGCTCAACCCATTCTGATCAAACCCCTCTGCATGGTCCAACCTTCTCCATCTAGATCAGACCTTTTTTCTGCATATGGTCCATCCCTTAGCCTCACTATCTTTCTACCACAGTGTCCCCACAACCTTGATCAATGCATCAAACCACATCGCTTAGCCTCTTGTCACCCCTTAGTCCCCCACATGCCCTCCAGCCACCTCCACTCATGACCCAGTCCTGACACTTCCATTCCGGTCAACTCCCGACTGCCCGACTGGACTCACATCACCATATGACCATACCACTCAGTAACCTCCTCCCATAGCCCACGACTGCTACCACTTGAATTTGATACTATTGCGCTAGTGGTCCTCCGGTGGTCCGTTCCATAAACATTCAGGTTACCTATGCTCCTTAGATTTTAGATCCATCAACGGATTTGTGATCCTCATGGGGAGGTCTTCACAACTCTAGCCTCCACACTTTGATACGTTAGTGATTTGGTGTGTTGAAATATAGAATTCAACAACCGCGTATAAGGGACAAAAGTCACAGATAAAAGGGGAATCAAAAAGGAGATTCGATGATGGACATGTTTGTTTGGCCATCACCTTGATGTTCAACATATATAATTTTATGACGAATTGATGAAAATCTGGGAAATGAAATCTAAGGTGTGGAAATCAACAAGAATCCTATATTGATTAATCTTTTTATCACTACTGATGTGTTTTCCTTGCTCCTTGGGTGATTTATTGAATATCCATGGATGGTTTTTTCTTGATTCATTGATGAATAGAGAGTGGGTGAGAGAGAGAGTGAATTAGAAGCTAAACCCAATTCTGAAATTTTATGATTTTGTTTATAGAAAAATGCTTGAAGCCCTGCCAATGGCCACAGAATATGAAACTTTGGCGCCCCCTCATTTTATGTCACACCTCTATAAAATACACCATTTAAAACTCAACAGTGGTCTCGAATTTTGAATCTGAGTCCCCATTCAATTGTTATTCGATACGATTTTAGAGGTAAAATAATTAAGGTTCATTATTTTAATTAAAATTTTACCTTGTGTGACTATTCTCACATATGTTCTGTGTCGAAAAAGTAATGCCTCGCCTAGGGTAAAACAATGTTCCTGACTCAATAGTGGCCTCATATTTCTTATCCGAGTTATCGTTTTAGAGATATACCATTTCCTTTAAATTCATACTATAAAATATAATTAATATTTATATAAAATTTATTTTGGGAACACCAAGCCTTGGGATTTCATGTCGTCTCACCTCCTAGATTTGGAAATATATCCAGAAATATTCCAAAGTCTCAAAAAGGAAAAAATGGGTCTCTATATCATTCCATCCTTTTAGATTTTCACCCCAACAATCATAAACTAGTGAAAAACTCGGGATACTGATCTCACACCTGGATGTCCCACTCCTAGGAAAACCTACACATTTTCATGCTACCACAACACATGAACCAAAGGGATGGTACGTCCTCATATGGTATGATCTTATCGATTACATGAATTGGAACATACATGTATCTCCTCACCTATGACATATAGGATTCACCGTGTTCCTACTCCAGCTATTAGTGGTAGGTAAAGGTGATAGATAACCTCTCCATCACTTGGAGAAATACCAAAAAAACAAATGAAACATAGGGGATTGATTCCCGCCTCTAATCGACCAAACCTCTACATCCCACACCACGACTAAAAATTGTGTTTGTCCATCGAACAATGTCTTCAGATTCCCTCATTCAGAATATCCATCTGTTGAATCACCAAAGGATATCTTGTCATGCAGGATTTCACAATCAATATGTCACAGTAGATACCATCTTACATTCACAAGAATTAAAGCATTCAACACCATCTACTAAAGAAAATATTATACTCATACTCTACCAGGGTCAGTTGTAGATAAGTAAACTGATCTGAAACATTCCACTAGAGGAGAGAAAGTAACTTCCATCCAAGGGAACTTGATACAACATTTCTATTTCCCGGGGTATATACTATCTATAATTCGGAGTCCTTTAAGAATTTCTAACCAATTTTTTTGTCTTAGATTCAAGTCTCTCTCAGAGGATATATACCTGGGAATCCGATGGTTGAAGAAAACACAAATCATATTCCAATAAGATAGATTATCCACATTGTTTGGGTGAAGAATTACGTTCTTATCACCCATTAGTGAGTCATATGGTTCTACTCATGGGAACATCATCACCTCAACATGTACTTGATAACTTTTCTATCAATGTTGACCTTGAGCACACAAAGGTACCAATGAACAGGGTGGGTGAGTAAACTCATCAAACCTCAAGAAGCTATAAATTTAAACCACATGGCATACCTCACATGTCTTCACATACATTGTAATGAGAGTAACCCCCAATCAGATACTCTCCTACACCCACTAGTGACATCCCAAGAAGAAGTGTTAGGTATGAAAACTACCTCAAAAATGTTAGGACATGCTCTGACACTCCATCACTCAACCTCACCCTAAATACACAAGTCAAAGATATTCTTCCCCCACAAATAAATACTATACAATTTGGGTGACACTAAATCACCCTCATGGTTTTGTTTATGTCCCAAAAACACATCTCAGGGAGGGAGGACCCCTCTTCCTCATGAATTTGATGCTACGTTGAACAACACTGACACAGGGTTACACTAATGCCCTCCATCACCCTGGTAAAACCTCAAGCAATGAGCAGGGAGAAAAGAGTACTTCACAAAGTGTCTATCAATTTTTACTGTGAAAATAAGAAGAGATATAGAGCATACCTATTATTATCTCGTGTGCTACAATATTGTAGACATCTAATGTATTTAGATGTATGTGGCTCTAGTTTCCATCTTTCTAAGACTGACGTGTGTATTCTGGTAGTGGTGGTGGTGGTGGTGGTGGTGGATGGAAATCAAAACATTGCCCACCACCTCCAACTCCCCCTTTATCTATTCCAGAAAAACCTCCCTGGGGACCACCCTGTCCCCATCTGGTACATCCATATTCATGGTGCTTTCTACATCATGGTTGTCCACCTGCTACCGGTCTGGGGTTCTCATCACATCTGGTCAAGCAGTCCCATACCATGTGACCAATCTCATCAAAAGCATAGCACTGGACCTCTCCAGGGTGACCCCACACTCTACCTTGACTAATCCCCATCTGACTATGTGCCTGATGCTGATAATGGGGAGGCGTCCTACTTTGACATGTTTGTTGTTCGACGCCTGCTAGCTATGACATACATCTCATCTCTTTTGCACCCACTTCCACTACCAATTATATAGAGTCTCATTGATAAATATATCATTACACCATTGCCTACTTTATCTCCCCAGAATAGCTATGGATGTACAATGGTATTATGATAGCATGGATCTCTCTTCAGAGTCCACGGTCAAACATCAATTCGCGAAAATAACCATCATAGATCCTGTCTTGGGAGTAGTGTCTAAGGTTTTTGAACCTAGTTGTATACCCATCCACCATCATCCATCCTTAATGAAACTTCAAAATCTCCCGAATCCGAATAGAGTGCTAGTAGAAGGGGTAATACTCCTCACAAAATATCTATTGGATGTCATCCCATGAGAGTACCGAATCATCATGTATCTGAGTAACCAGGATCCACCAATTCCCAGATACTCCATGGAAAAGGCTGGCTGCCAAAGGCACTATATGATATTTTGGTGTCTATACATGTCTGAAAAGGAGAACCACCAACTCTAGAGAAACCTATGCTATTTTATGGTCTAGATAATTGTGGAACCTCAATAGTCTCTAGTTCTAGAACTCATGGAGTGCGCCTATCCTATTAATGGAGTGCACTCATCCTACGCACATCCTCAGACACCCCGATTAGAGATTTCTACAACACAAATGGTGGAGGTGCCACTACCTTCCCACATGGAGGAAAGGGATCACATAATGGACCCTGAACTGAGTCATTGTCTCTCATAGGGTCATTGTTATGAATCAGAGCTAGTATCCTATTTGGATGTTAACATAGAGACATCTTGAATGTAATCAAGGATTATTGTGGCCAGATGAGCATATATATATACATCAACAAGGATGGGGAGATAACTCAAGATGGATAATCGAAGACTCAATCCCATATGGTGCATGTACCAT
This sequence comes from Viscum album, assembly GCA_963277665.1. Lineage (NCBI taxonomy): Eukaryota > Viridiplantae > Streptophyta > Magnoliopsida > Santalales > Viscaceae > Viscum > Viscum album. The sequence goes on from OY728159.1 coordinate 36,168,979, forward strand.
TCTTCCATGTAACAAGTGTCTTCAGATACTGAGTCGACAAGTGGATAATCGAGGTCCTAGTAAATTGATACATCATCTTGCCATCACTAGATTCCCTTGACTAATATTTTCTCTCGAGACACTTTGAAAATGTTTCCCTAAACCCAACTATGAAATTTTTTGGTAAAATTCTAAACAACATTCCAAGGGTCGACCCACCTTTAATAATCCTTTTCCATGACCGGACCCATGTCACACTCGAGCCGCAACTACCCCAAGCCCACCTCCACATTCTAGGGGGTGGTGACAAGAACTAAAGACAAAACAAACTTATGGAGGCCTTTACATAAGTAATTGTACACACACACAACCAACTCAATGAAATGATTATAGGGAAATGACCAAAATATGAAACACAACTATAAATAAACAAAACATGCTAGAACTGTTAATAAGAAAAATACATGTTAAGTAAAGTGAAATGGAAAATCGGAAATACATTCCCAACCTAAAAGTGCCACAACCTGGCAGTAACTAAAAATGTAAAACATTTGAGAGATCCCCACTCCTAAATCCCAAGCTACAACCATTGTACACGGTCCAAGCACCAGTATCCATGTGTTCCTCTAACGTCATGATCAACCTGTCAATCTTCTTCATAATACACGACACATGCGGGAAAATCCCATGTAGGGGTGATTATAAAAGTAATCTATAGGATTCCCCAAAAAGATGATGGGAGATTAATAACAGATACATAGAAAAATGATACTAACAGATAAGATAAGAAAAAAAAGTAGTGTGTAGAAACCCAACAAGGGAGTGATGTATGTCCATCCAAACATAAAGAGAGAGAAATGGTGAAAAGATGAACTTCTCATCGATTCTTCTCTACCAATTGTACGAGAGTAGAGTTTTATAACCATTAGAATCAAGACACAGAAAGCATGTGGAATACCATGTGTGTCTTCACCTCTCCTTGTTGGAGAGTATTCAAAACTAAATGAGAGAGTAAGGGAATCTCCATCTCATATCTCAACCTAGAAAGAAAATTCCCCAACAGTCCCAGAAGTAACCACCATCGATGCCCAACAACCTATACGTATACTCATAAATACAACTGAAAGGGACACAATCATGGCACCTTGATACTATCTAATTTGGACAGTACTATTTCATCCTCTCGATTTTAGGTGGAGTCACATGGATGCATCTTGGTGGGAAAATAATACCTCTTCATCGATAGTTCAAAGTTATTTCAAAACACATCTCTTCACTGTAACACAAATTTGAGAGGTCGTGTATCAATGTTGAGGTCCCATGGCTAGCCCTGGTGGAGGGTAACACTCGGAACTACAATCAGGGACCCACTTTCACCGCAGATATTCATCACACACAAAATATCTCACATTGTATCTTGGTTGTCAAAATGTAGGGAACCATCACATTTTATGTGAATAAAATCTCAATATAGGCTACTTGTGGGAAAAAATATGATTCAAAATGAAGGAGTTATGAGAGATAGAAGATTGATAGTGGTACATAGCGCATATGGGGCCCACACATCATGTGATCCCAACTTGTCCCCTAGCAACATAGCTAACCATATTGGGGTAATAAATTGTAAAAAAGTTACCCTAGTCATTCTATGGTACTTCTATAGTATATAAAATATCTAGTAAAAAGGTGGAGGAGCACACGATGATCATTGTTGATTTGGTGGGGAAAAGCATATTTCACTAACACTCCTCCTCCAATTCCCCCAAAAATTTGACCTCATCTCATTATTCATCTTCTTACCTCTCACAAGAGTATATGTTCACCTTAGTCATGGGTTCTCTTCAAAAACTATATAAGTATATTCCACCAATACTCCTTCCATGTTTCCTCAATTAGTGATATCACAAAAAAGTCTTCACACATTCAAACAGATCACACTATTGCGATCCTTGTTGAAAAACACACAAGATCGACTATTTATTCATCCCAATAGGACATCCGATGGAAAAGTAGAATATTGATGCATCGTGAATGAATGATATCTCATGGGGCCCACACCATGATCCCAAAATCAATTATACGGATCACACTATTGGGATCCTCATGAAAAAACACAAGGGATTGACTATTAATTCATCCAAAAAGAATACCTAGGGAAAATTCTATATTTCACCACTACAGACATAGCTTGAATTTAGATTAAACACCTAAAAGTAGTTTTAAACGGTACACTCAAATAACAAGGTTGTGAAACAACTAACGGTCCATTAATAGGACATCACATGTAGTTGTGATGTCCAATACAAGAAACCTGAAATAATAATAATTTATATTATTATTTTTAAACATAGTAATTTCATGATACCGAACCAAAAAACTAAGTCTTAAAATTTCAAAAATGTTCTAAAAATATCTATCATAATGTGAGGGATGTGTGTCCATAGACGTTGTGTCAATCAAGCACCCGATTTAAGAGATACATCAATTTGAAGCACTCTGGTCCGATTCAAATAGTCTAGCTGCTTTTGGATGGACCCCTCATCCTGGGTTGGTTGAAATCAGTAGGCTCGGCCATGTGGCGTGACCTGAATCCCACTGGTCCGACCCTTTTCCACGCAGGTTTTCTTCCTTGGTGGCTCCACCGTCTTTGTCAACGTGGCGACTCGGGTCGCTTGGCCTCCTGTCTCCCCTCAGGCCCCCACCAAAATGCCATACACCTCTGCTCGTGACCCCGTCCTGACACAACCATCAGGGTTAACTACTGACCGTCTAGCCAGCATCAGCTCACTATCCAACCACCCCATTCAGCGGCCTCCTCATGCAGCTCAAGGCTGTCACCGCCTAAAGTCAAAACCACCTGAGGCCACCACCATTCGCCTTTTTTCATCGTCGTCGGCCGCCTTAGTAATGGTAATATGTTGGTCCATTTCGTAGTCCACCAGGCTACCCCCTCTCCCACCCAATTTATAATCCATGAACTGACTTGATATTTTAACGATGCGAGCTTCCCAAAACCTGCCAACACTCGTCGTTCTATCGGTGGTTCAATGTGCCAAAAAGTGAAAGGAAATAATTGTGAAGAACAAACAAAGAATGAAGATAAAGTATAATTCAATACAAAGATAATAAAATGAATATGTTTGTTTGGACATCAACATGATGTTCAATATAGATTATTTTATGTTTAATTGATTAAAACATTGGAATTGAAATCGATGGATCGAAAATCAACATGAATCCTACCTCGATTGATCCATTTTTTGTTGTCTACGGATTATCATTGCTCATGTGGCAATTCAATGAAGATATATTGTTGGTTTATTCATGATTATCTGAAGAATGGAGAGGGAGAGTTGGATTGAGAGAGAATTAGTGTCTAAAACTAATTCTAAGGTCATATGTTTTTATTTATAGAAAAATGTCATAAGCCCTGCCAATGTTCGTGGAATCCGAAACACTCACGCCCTTTAATTTTTATACTGCGTTTAGATAAAACACATCCTCTCAAACATTGAAGCATTCTCATATTTTGAACCTGAGTCCCCATTGAAGATTTATTTGCTACGAAATCATGGGTAAAAAAATTAAGTTTCGTTATTTTATTTATGATTTTACCCCGGGGTAACTTTTCTCACATTAGTCTGGCACCGAAAAAAGTTATGCCCTGCTTAGGGTAAATACCACATTACATACTCAATTGTGGCCTCTGATTCCTGATCTGAGTTATGGTTTGATAATCATCCCATTTCCTTTGTGTGTACAGTATAAAATATACATAAATTGTTTTTAAAATTTATTGTGGGCACACAGGGACTCTTAATCTCACGCCATCTCAACACCTAAATCTAGAAATATATACAAAAATAGTCCAAAGTATCACCGTGGAAAAATAGGGTCTCTATATTTTCATTATCCTCCTCCTTCTATCCAAGTAATCATTATTCCATTTCTTCATTATTCCATTATTTTTCCAGGTTATATAAAAATATGATATCATTATTTAGTTTTTGTATGATTCATTATCTTCATAAATATATTTTATGATGTTTTATTTCTTTTTATAATGAAGAAAACTTCTTTCAATAGAGTATAAAAGATATATCTTCTACAAGATTTTATCATTCAGAGTTTATAATACCTTATGAGTTACAATTTAGAATACAACATGAGTTATTTCCCCAAAATAAAAGGAATATCAATGAATGATAAATATATTCATATGAAACTGCCATAATAAAGGAAGATATGACAAATAATTAAATCCACTTTTCCAACATTCATTTATTTTCTATAATTTTATTGATCTTAGACCATGTATTTTTTCTGAAGGAATCATTTTTATTGAGAAAATTTAAAAGAAATTTGACGCTTTCAACATCATTTATTTTGATAACCAATGATGAAAGTAACTTATAACATCGATTAACTTTTTATCCAATGTTATTAGAGAATATTGACATAGGTTATCAAAATAACTAATGTATAAAGTCTCAATAGATAATTTTTTAACATTAGATATCAAAAAAAAATCAAAAGTTTAACCATCAAGACATTGGACATTTTTTATTCTGATAACATATGTCAAAATTCACTTGTAACACAGATTAATTTTATATCCAATGTTTTATGTTACTTTTATCATCAGTTATAAAAACAATATATGTTAAAAGTCTTATAATTTATCCAAATATATATATTTGGACATCACGATATATGAATTACATTATGAAAACTAATTATCATGTCATCTGTGTTTACATCAATAGTAAAACTGATTTTAAATCTCATTAGCACTGATGTTAAAAGGCATTTTTCTACTAGTTATCTCATCTCTACCCAATATCACTTTTTTATTCTTACATTTCCATATTATATATGAATATATTAAAGAGATAAATTGGGACATGCCTATGTGATTGGTTATTCGGTTTCACCCCATGGATACATCAGGAAGAGGGTAGTCTGATGGATTTCATTAAGAGATCTTTATCATCAATATGATTTAAGATTGAATTGGAAAGTTTATTTGGTGTATAGTATGCACACATTTTATTAATTTATATTTAAAAATATTTTATTTAGCAAGAATGCTAAATCATAAATTTCAATGATTCCAATTTATTCATCTGAGATTAACAACTATTATTATCTTATGAATCCTAATTTTGGTATTATAAGGTGTACCATGTGATTTGATTCTGGAAATAATGTTTTAATTGATGAATATTGGATATAATTTTGGGTATCATATTTTATGTAATTAAAAAATACTTATATTTTATTATGAGTCTTGGTTATAATATTTTATATCGATGAATTTAATTATATCATGCAATATGATATGGGATATTATAGGAAGTGAAATTGTTCAATCCCTTGTTTTTCATCACATCACAATGTATAATATAAGAAGTTTTAATTTATGATAGTTCCAATAACAAGACATATAATGATGTATCGTATCACCTATGAAATGAAAAATTAATATCTTAAAAAATGACAACCCAGTCTTTGCTTGCTGGTTTATTCATGCACAATATAATAATTTGAGACTACTAGGTACTGGATAATCCTACACAGATCACAATGCATTGTTAATGGTACATTTGATAAGACTTGACGATTTGGATTTCCACAAATCAGTCCTTAATCATCGGCTACAATTACCTCACCTCTAGTTTTAACCATATATAGTGAATCATAATGTTGAGTTATTCTCACACAAGGCACCTTTAAAAAGACGCAATTGATAAGTGATGCATGGGTTATTGATACACAATCCATTGGGCACTGTGTTTTTCTTATATAGGTTCGTGCATGCAATATTAAATGGTTTATAATTTGTCTATAAATAATATTAAAATGTTTTTTTCATATTTTTTTAATTTAAATGTTTTTATAAATTAAATAACAATATATTTTTATTAGAAAATAAAATAAATTATGAAACATTAATTAAAAAAAATATTAGATAATTTTAACATTTAGTATTAAAATATTTGTTTTAGATTATATGTAATGGAAGATAATCTATAAATAAATGGTCAATAAGTAAAATATATCAATAATTTATAAATGTTATATATATTACAAAATATGAAAAAATTATAAGAGTTAATTTTAAAATAAATAATTGATCATAATTATATAAATATATATCTGAAAATTAAAAACATTATATTATAGAAAAATTAAATTATTTTTAAATAGGTTTTGATAATTGATTGGACCATGTTATTATGTGGAACCATGTATGTAATACACTCCTCATTGTATTGGAACTGACATAGGTTCGATTCTGACCACAATTGAACATAGCATAGGAAGGATGATGTGTAGGTGGAAGCTTGGAACCAAGAAAGGTTTAGTGTGGAGCCTACCAATACTTTGAACCCCATATTTCATTTATCATATATACCTCTTACCATAAATATTTTTGATATGGGATATAGGGGTATTCTTCCACAACACAAGATATAACATTTGTTAGTAGGGATGAAATGACATTCAGATTGCTAAACCGTATTGATTAATACTGTTAGGGGAAACACGATGTATGATTAGTGACACAATGTGATGTATGGCTAATCATTTGTTATTTCATTTCATATCCTTAAAAATAAATTTTTATCACACCTAGTTGGGAAATAGGGCCATCTAGAACGCGGGCCTTCATACCACTCTATATAATAAAAGTAGTCCAATGGGTGCTTGTCATTCTTTATGGGGACAGATGTGGCTTGACCCCATGGAGTGCCTAGGTATTGTTCATTTTCATTTTATAAAACCCACTTAAAATATAGATATAGTTAATGTAAATACCATATAATAAATAACATGAAACAGTTCAAATTATGAATATGTATAATTTTTTTATATCTATTTAATTATGAATTTTATGTAACAATAACAAATGTTTAATTTTATTTATTTATAAATTATTAACAAATGTTTATATCATTTTAAAATTCATGAATTGTTTGTTTATTTAGTTTATTACTCATCTAATTCATTGATATACATGTTATATTATAAATGGTTGTATGATTTAATTTAAAGATGTTAAACCACTTCTATGTTATCAAATGATCATATAAGGAGTAACATTCAATGTATCATAATTGATTTAGTTTTGTTCTATCATAATTTTTATATGTATTTTGTTATAAAAAAATCAAGTAGTTTAATTTAGTTTTTTGCATATTAGGAATTAAAATATTTATGGAAGATAAATATATCATGAGTATAGTATCCCTGGGTAGAGGGACATTGGGTTAGAAAACTCATTGTCCATGAGGATTGTGCCTTGTCTATAAAAGTGGTGGGTGGTTACATATCTCTCAAGTATTACCCTTGTGGGGATAGTTGTTTTAAATGATTCTAATAAATTATATATTACCTAAATAATTTAGATATATGATTTATTTGAGATTATATCTTAGGTTATGATATAAACATATCATATGGTACAGTTGTTTAAATTAGTTCCCTAGAACCAAGTACCTTATACTTCTGATTACCTATATATCCAAGGACTTGAATATTTATAAATATATTATTAATTTATGAGTGTTATTCTGCATAATATTAGAGTGTTTATGTACCTAGATTATTTTATAAATTTATTGGTCATATCCGTTCCTTGATAAACATTAAGAGATGTTAGAATATTATTAAAAATATATTACCTATCTAGAATATATTTTTATAATGAGACACAAATGATGCTAGAAATCTAGTGTGGTGGGATGAGAAGATACTAAGACTTTTTCTTATAAAGATCACATGGGGTAATATTAAAGGATAATGTTATGAGAATTGACCCATCAAATGTAATTCCACATGTTTTATGTGTCATTGGATATTACTGTCTACATATGTGGATATTTCTTTTTTAACATGAGGTTATCATTACTGTATATGATGAATCAAGTGATTTGATTTATTAAAGAAAACCATGATGAAATATATTCTCAGTGAGGTAGGATTTGTTGGGTGCATCATAAGTGATATGACATTGATCAATAAGTCATAAAATTATTTTTACCTTCATGTTAATGGTGGTATATATATTAGGAAAGTTGATTGATGTGTAACTGCCTAATTACGTCCTTTCCCATATAGTTTTTTTTATGAATTCATTTAAATAAAATTCATGGTAATAAATATTACCTATATAGGTTAATGTCACAAGTGTGTAACCTTTTAAATGATTTATCAAAAAAATGATATAACACATGTTTATGAAATAATTATATTATTATTATTATTATTTACATGGGAATAATTTATAATTAAGATATTGGTTAAGGTACTATGTATAAAAAATAATTCTAAAACCAAATTTATATAATTTCTATGGTTTAGGATTATATTGGACAATATATTCTCCAAAGATAATTCTCTAAATACCTACAGAGAAATCATTTAGAGTTTTCCCAAGAATATAGAGCATTGATATTCCTATTACCTCTCAAGGATGAGAGAACTAGAAAAAATCCTTTAAAACTAGAAATCAAATCTTGTTGTGATCAATGAACAATGATGGAAGTGGATTTGTTCTTCTATAATAGTAGGTACAGATCCTACAAAGTCATTTTGAGGTTTATGGAGTATTTGTGGATACATCTAGAGGGATTATACACTTGAATTATTGATCACAATGAGAGTATTATAGAAACATCTAAACAATTAAATAATATAGAAATAACAATCAAAAAGTTTAATTCTTATTTATATAAATTAATTATTAATAATATGTGAAAAGATCATATCTATGAATATTCTAGTGGTTTTTTAATTATTTTAGAGGATTTAATCTCAGTAAACTAATGGAATTTTCATAACCACTTCTATTGTGCCCCAAAATATTCAAGTGGAATCAGTGGAACCACATAAAAATTTATAACTATTTAATAATTTTTGGTCGATTTATGAACTTTATTGTGAATTATTAATTTTTATTTTATCTGTAATTTTATTAGAAATCCAAGATATCATGGTTTTTTTATTTTATATAACCAAATAAAGGCCAATAATAAGTGAAGAATGATCAACGATATCACCCGATGGTGCTATGGATTCTTGTCGAATGACATGGATACATGGCATGTATCTAATTACACCCCATGTATCCATGATGAACCATGGATGAATGATCCAAGTAAATCATAACATGTAGTTTTGGGGAATAGTATATGGTGCCATTATATATCGTATATTAACAACTAGTTGAAACATGATTTGATAAGGTGTATACTACCTGTAGTTGGCATAAAATATGTATAACCCCAGATGGTTTCAACCCATAGGAAATGTGGAATCCATGTGGTAAAAATGTGAATAATGTAATTAATACACAATGCGTAAAAACTATTATCCAAGTGACATTAAAATACGATACGTATATTGTGTATAGTGGGATTTAGATTCCATGTAATGTGTAATAACCTGAGAGAAAAGAAAGTCATGTACCAAGGCTTGTAGTATGAGTAAACACATAATGAAATTAATTAATGAAATCAAAATTCATGATATGTAGATGCATATATATTTCATGCGATACTGATTAATAAATTTATTATATGTAGAGTATTTTATCTAGTAATGTGATAATTAATAAAACATTAATTAATTATATCCATATAATGTTTTAGAGACATGATGTGAATGACTATCATATACATTGTGTACTTCACTGAAATTTCTATTGGAATCAAGAACAGACCTAGATTACTCGCATGAAAGGTACTCATATTAGTTTTGACATAAACTAAAGGGAAATCTTGATCCCCACAGTATGGTGGCTAACACTTGGGAATCTAATACAATAAAAAAAGAATGATCCCACCATAATAATAACTCATCAAGACAAAATAGTTGATAATAAACAACAAAAAGTAGGTATTCCAAATAATTATTATCAGAAAAGTACCACTATTTGTCAAATACAAGCCTCAATAAAGATTCATCGATAACCATCTTCATATAAACCACAATGGACATAAAACAAGAATCCTCTCGCAACAAGTGGACCACTTTCCCCATCAATCATCTCCAAAACCCAAGGTCCTAATAATCAATAAAATCCAAAACCTCCAAGTAGTGCCTTACCTTTCCCTAGACTTGTAATAATAATGTCTACAAACACTTAAAAAAATGTAAGGGTGTGTGAAATAACCACAAATAGGATCTCAACAAGTATTCCATAGGCAATATGTATCAAAAAACCAGATATCATCAATTTCAAATGAAAAAATCAATGGAAGTCTTTTCATCATTCATATCAAAAAATGTTTTCCAAAACATTCAATGGATAGAGTAAAATAGGTATTAGAGAACACTGTCATCAAAATTTTCATGAATAAAATTTCCATAAAAATAAACATGAATAAAACATTTAATAAAAATTTAATTTTTTTATCATTGTAATTATCCGTTATCAATCAAAACACCATAGACCAGAGACCCGTATATAAGTTTTTACATAGATTCTCACACATATCAGTGATGTTTGGAACCTGTTGTGCATGAATTCCTATGTTATAATCCTATTTGGGAATTGGATAATATCATAAATAATATATTCCTTACCCTAAAGTAGTTTTATTATCATTTTCATCATCAAACCATTTCTAGGTAGTGATAATATGTTCTTCACATTTGTATTTCCTACTTAAATACAAAACATCTTATGTGATTCAAAAAAAAAACAAAAATATAAGAAGATATAATAATTTTCAATAATTGTAGAATCTTTTAAGAGAATATATTAATTCATCACCCCTATGTTCATCTTTCACAAACATTCCATCACATTTCAAAAAAACATCAAATAATTCTACCTAAAAACTCATGTCTTTCAAAATAACCCATTTCATTTCTATTTCATAAATAAATTCATAAAATTATTTCTCATGAATAAAAAAAAAATCCTTTAGAAAATCATTCGTTTAGTTCAAATCCATTTAACAAAAATCAATACTTTTTTGAAAATACATAAACAAAAGGTTCATCATAAATACATAGACCTTGAAATTTATAAATCATTATAAAAAATCACTAATTAGTCATTCTAAATAAATTATAAATTCATTTCAAAATCATTAAGAATTAAAGGTTTTAATTGATAGTAATTGCTTTATGAAACCACGTAGCTCATGTATGATCAACAAACACCCAAATCATTGTCCAACATTAGAGATTCAATGGATATAATGATCTAGAAGAGACTATAGAATCACAATTCCAAAATCAAAATCCAATTCAAATAATAATTGATGTTATCATAGACCTCGATGATGAAGAAACATGAGTATTAAGGGACTTAATAAATATATCTTGGGGAAACTCACCATGAAAAGAAAAAAAACCTAGAACATATCTTAATTCTATTATGTATAAATATTGGAAGTGTTTTAAATTAAATATATAGAGTCTCCAAGGTGTTTAGGGTTGAATAAAATTGAATGGGGTTTTTTTATAATTATGACATAGATTAAAATAAACATAATTATGACACTACCATGTAGTTTCTCATCCCCATCAGTGTCTCTTGCTAACCACCAACTCCCATTACGTAGATGATGACTCTTGGAAGAATTTAGATCATTTTAGTGGTCCCACTAGCTAATTTTTGGGATTGGTATAATGTATCTCCCACTGGATGCTCCACTAGCTCACAGGTGTTCCTCCCCGGCCAGCCAGTGGACCTCCTATAGTCATTTTGGCTACTAGATATTTTCCACCCTCAAACTAAACCCCCTCATTCATGTGCTAGACTTTCTAAAAAAGATCAAAACCATATTCTTAACCCTTCTTAGGTCTCAACTCAAATGAAAAAAATAAAAAATTAAAGGGACCAACCAATAATAAAATTAAATAATAATGAATACATAAATAATCCAAGGATAATACGTGAAATATGGTGTTAGGATGATACAAGTATCCCCACTATAAATTATTTTAACCTAGAATGAAAAGTGGTTAGAACACTACTCTCCCATCAAATCCTCACACTCTTATTCTCCTAAAAATTAGAATAATTCTACCATAGCATTCAAACCAATGGAATGGATTTTCCATGAAAAAATTTCTATGATAGAAAATAGTATGAACTGACTACTGAGTTACAGCAACATCAGGTTCCCATCTCGGTCCCCCGAACTCAAAAAATGAGAAGAGTCTAAATAGGTTATTCGTGAGCATCGAAATGTAGAAGACAGTATGTATTGAAGACATCTATGGTGAAAAATCTAACCAGTATTCCTAGATTCTAATATTCCACATATTATCAAATAGTCTCATGTATCGAGGTGATAAAATCCTCTATTATTAAAATATGTTGATGAACTAACTGAGGAAAAACTCACAAAACACTTAGTCTCCAATTGGTAACTCCAAAGGGAATTGGCGATGATCAATATAAGACTTATATCATCTCTGATCTATAACTAATCTCTATTGAATCTATATAATATTTATCTTCATCTCATAGAAAAAAAAATTAGTTCAACTGGGGAATCCTCACGAATCTATGACAAATAGAGTATATATTTACATGGATCGACATACATGGCCTCAAAGGGTTCCATATTTTTGGATAAATAGTAATTGTTTTTATAGTAAAACTCAACTAGTCCCCTATGGTGTTCTCAATATCCCCCAAAGTCAAGGATACAATATCATGGAATTTATGCAATGATATTTATATCTCATTCTATGTAACCTTATGTCTAAGGATAGTACATCATTTTTAACATCACCTAGGCTCCCATTGCCTCCTGCAATCCTCTCAAAATATAAGAAGTAAACTAAGGATCCCTGTCAAAAACATAATAAGATAGGACAAGAGATCTCCGCTCATGGGAGTACTCCCCTCTTCTACTTCTCCCTTCCCCTTCTCCCAGCATTCACTCTCTCTTAATGTTCTCTATTTTGTGTCTTCATTCATGATTCCAAGTGTTTTTACCTTTTTGTGGTGGATCTCCTAGTCATTGTTTTCCGCTGGTTTTCTCTCTGGATCACCTTATTCCTCATTAGGGATTCATCCCCATGCCATTTCCTTCCTTGTCTTTAGGATTGGGTTTCACATCTTCCCCATCCTCCTCACCTCACTCTGACCTAATGTAATAACACCCCTCTCTAGTCCAAACTTGGAGAGATGAATTCTCAAAGGTTTTGGTATTCCTGGTTCTGAAATTTTGGGGATTTACAGCCTCTTTCCTTTCCACCTTGGTTTTCATTTCTCCATTTCCTTTTTTTATTTGTTGAGTGTTCGATGCAATGGTCCCTGTTATCTAATGAAGATTCATCATCAGTGTGTTTTTGATTATTTTTTCGTTCCTTCTCAGCATTGTACTTATATTGAGGTCTCTCATGACATATCCCCTCTAGCCTCCAATTTCTCCTCTGCCATCTATTTTAGTAAGGTTCATTGGTCTACAAGATGGTTTGAGTTGTGGGGTGCGATGGGGAGGGATTTCCAAGTAGCACAACCAGTTCGGGTGTTTGGATTCATGCTTTTTGAGGTCTATAATATATGGGTGATATGGTTCTCTTTAGATCATGGGTCTCTGATGTTCCCTAGTGATGTCAGTGGCCTGATGTAGTTGATTACGAAGAGGATTATTTGGGTAGCATGCTAGTTTGGCGAGGATCGTGTTCTTCATACTCAGGAGTGTTTCTTCATGATGTTTTGGTGGGTTCTGGATTATGTTTTTGATGTCACTGGAATTTTTTGGTTTTGGAATAAGGTGATTGGAACTTCAGTGCTTGCTACCTATTAAGGTTCTCTGTCTGATCTTCTCCTATTAGTCCCCTTGGTTATAAGTCGACATCGACCCTTCAATGTGGATGAGATATCCCAGTGGAAATAATGCTAGTTTATCAACATTGATATATCCATAGTTCTCACTGATTTTGTTTTTGTGATGTGCGATGACGGTGGTATCTATGGTGACGTAATGCTGGAGGTGTTGGTGAATGGTTTTATTGTGATTATGGTAGTCAGTGACATTGAAATGTTGGTAGTGAGATGATGTTAGTTTCTTGTTTTGATGGCTTTTTTGAAATTCAAATATTGAAAACTTTATTCTGGTGCTGTTTTTTTTTTTGAATGCTCAATTTTTGTATTTTAATTTGGTGTGTCTGGCTTTAGGGTATGAGAGATATAAATTTAATGGTGGGTCATGTATGGTTCCCACTTAGAAAAAAGTTGATTTTTAATACTACAATAAATGGATTGTATAACAATATAAGATGGGACACAATTTGGTCTGGAAATCTTCTACACAAAAATATTTCCCATTTCCTTAGATTTGATTATATCACAAATTAGAATAAAGCGATCATATTTGTTCAATTAGACAATAGACAACCATATCACATTATTTCATCATGGTTTTTCATGTAAACCCAATAAAAAAGTCTTTTGATATCACATCCTACATCCATTTTGGAATATGAAGTGCATGAAGTAGTCTTGAATGTTTTCAATACTCAATAGCGATCTCCTGAAAGGTATAGAAATGAGAAACAAAATTAGAAATCTGTTGTTTCATGCATATCCACCATAAAAAAACCTCATAATAAAGAAAATTCATTATGCTTGGGTGTACCATCAATTAGTAATGATGATAATCCCCCAACATTGCCTTTTACATTGGTATTGTAAAAAAATGTTTCTAATCTAATGGGTTCCATAAAAATATATAAACCATTCACCAATGGTTACTAAACAAAATAAATAATCCCAAATTAGTTAAAGTTCATTATCGAGCTACTGATCCTGGAGAATCATTTCCTGATGTCATTATTTTAGTTGAACACCTTACAAAATAACCCTAGTCTCATCCCATAAAAATTCTAAAATCAAATAAGAATAGTGTGCCATCGAATTCCATTACTCAAAATATAATTTCATGGAATTTGATATAGTTTTATTGGATAGAATACCAATTAAAATATTTCACTTAATAAGGGTGTAGGCAAAGTAAAATCCAAAATATTCTTGGTAATTTACCAATCTCATCTTCCAAAGGTTCAAACCATTTTGAAAGATGATATAACACATGATTTCTGGATTACATTATATGATAATCCTTTCTACAAAAAGGTAATCATTCCAACTCTTAAGAGCATGTATCCAAACTAAATGTTTAAGATCATGTGTTTGATTGATCTTCTCATGAGTCTAAAGCTAAAAATATATATAAACCACCCCATGACAAATCTATATAAGGACACATCCCAAACCCAAACTTGATTCATCACAAAAGTCCATATAGAACTACCCATATTTTAGAAGATTATACACTAGTGATAAAGCCAAAATATGATTCAACTCAGCAAATGAAGTCAAACATTTCCAATACCAAACCTATGTTACTACCTTATGGGTGATAGTGGTCAATAATGAAGCCAATGTAGATAAATATTTCACTAAATAATGATAATCAACTACCATGCCAAATAATCTATGAATCTCAAAGATGTATAATGGATCCTTCCATGTAATATCACCTCCAACTTTTTCATATCAACTAAAATTCCATTTTAGAAAACTATATTAGCCAATATATTTACATTCCAAATCCAAAAATTTCATTTATAAATATTGGAATAACATAATTTATTTCTCAATATGTCCATAAATTCTCTCAAATGATGCACATAATCCTCCTCCATTTTAGTGTTAACCAAGATGTCATCCAAAAAATACCACAATCAATCAATTGAGTTATTGATGAAAAATATTTTTCATCAATTACATAAACACATAAGGAGCATCGTTCTGACAAATTGAAATAACAAGGTACTTAACGAAGTGGTTCCTTCCCTTTTCATTGAAACTATCATAAGAAAGTCTAAAATGAACAAATTACCACTTAGGGTGTGACCATCAAATTCCATTAGGATCTCACAATGTATTTCATAATCAATTCATATAAAATAAATCATATCTACTAAATTTTAAATAAATAAGGTCATGAAAATATTTTCACTATTAAGATCAAAACATGATTTTAAAAAACAATAAATAGATAAAGTAAAACATGTACAATGGAGTGTTGTCATCAAAATAAGAATAAATAAAAAATTCCCTCAAAATTTTTAGGTTTTGAGCATAGTATAAGTGCAGTTGTGCTGAAAAATGACATTAATTTTTACCATGATCAATGATTATTTCGGGATCAATACAACGATGAATGCCAGTCTCCATAGAATAGAATCAATGATTTAGTTAAAGAAGGAAGAGGCATGAAATCGTCAGAGAGGATCATTCACATCTTGTTTAAAATTAATTTAATTAATTTTATAATGAAAAGAATACTAGGATCTTCGATATTTTCTCTATTGAGTTTTTTTATTGTCTAGAATGACCCTTAAGGATTATCTCATTGTTCTTGTGAGGATATAAACATGATTCCCTTTATTAGTGATCCAAACATGGTCTGATGGCCTCTGATCGACATCACTCATTCCTTGGGTGCAAGCACGGCGAAGCAAGTGTCCTCTGTCTGTCGTTCTTGATTTCATGTTCTTCATCCTTGAAAAATTTCCCTTGTTAATGAGAGGGTTGGGAAAGGGATTCAAGTGAGAAATTATTTAGCTCAATAATTCTCAATTCTTCGGCTGTGAAGTTCGGTACATGGCAGATGTATGTGTATATTTATTGACATGGGGCTTTAGTTGAAATATTTAATTGCGTAATAAGAATTTAAATACATTTAAAACCATAGAGAAAACCAATTCTATTAATAATAATTTTGCGTCATTATTTACGGCGTGTCAACTAGCGTAAAAACGGAATTATAAATAATATAATGCGTCAAAAATAATAGTACAATTATATTAATTTATGCCTACTAGTTAAATAATTATTTTTTATCTTGAAAATAATTCGTTTATAAATAGACCAACATTGGTCTGCTCAAACTCCACCTGCATTTATTGAACACCGAAATAAATAAATAAATAAATTATTCTCTTAAATAAATATTTTATTTATATACTAGTAAATAAATATTTATTAAATGTTCAATAAAATAAATAATAATATTTTACAACCAATTAGCTGAAAAAAAATTTATTTAAATTATGCAATCATATTAACTTGAATAAAATTATTCTGGTATCTTGAGAATAATATTTATCAATTGAATTCAAATAGAATTTAACCAAGACCACAAAAAAACACATAGTGTGTTACTCTATAGGATTATTTCTCATTGTCATTAGTAGGGATTTCCTAGAGTCCAAGATTACTTTAATGAAATGGGTCAAGTCAACCAAGAGAAATAACTCAAAGTCACAACAACAAAATCAACATATGACTGCTCACTCTGTAATACAATCCCTGTTTCTCAATATCTCATCAAGCATGTTTCATGATAGTTCTATCAAACGTTGTGCTTGATATGTCATTCTTTAACTACCTGAAATAAACGTTTCATTGCACCATGGACATTGATCTTCAAGCGATGGTTCTATATCAATCAAAGGGACGAGTTATTAACATCCATAAATGGAAGGGAAAAATCCTCCATCAACTTATACATTAATAACATGCCACTCAGGATGCACCCAACTTACCCCACTTCCTGCGAACTCTCTACGTGACAGATTTCATCAGTAAATTAACGTAAGTGATTAATGACACATATTAATGATAATATTAATGTATAAGGATCATTAAAAAACACTCATAGATAGAAATATATGATGACACCAATACATGAGGAACTACTAATGGCAGGTCTGTTATCATAATCTCTTATCATGGCGATTACCATGTGAAAACTTCATGATAGGAAGTATCATCTACTTATGATTACTCACACCTAATGATAATCTTGCTATTTTCCCATCATATTATGTCATCTAACCGTAGAACTATATTTAAGAATATTATTATAGCATTTCATGGTTCTCATTATAGAGGGGAACTCACATGACCTTATCAATGCAACAAATAATCTTGGACATTATTACATTATAGTGATGCAGAACATTGAACAATATATAATAAGATGTTAAATATTTAAATAAATTAAGTATCCATGTAATCAATGTACAACCATTTGGTTCTAGGAAGCCAACTCTTACAAAATCCCACATGGACTAGACCCAACTACCTATGAATATTAGGCCGCTAGACGTCTCACGGTGATCATGTTTCTGCTAAGTCAAGTATTTATTTAAGGATTTTTCTAGATTGTATTTCATTGAAATACTTCTCACATCCCTCTGAGAAAAATTCTTCATGATATAACAAATCCAATGTATGTGCTATTTCCGCTAATGTGACCTTGTCTCTTTTTGCGAGATCCAACGCTTGAGTATTATCATAGTATAGCGTGATGGGATCTTTATTGCTAGGTATCACTTCCAGCTCCCATATGAAGCTTCACATCCAAACTACTTATTTACCTGCCTTAGAAGTTGTGATATACTCAGACTCCCCTATAGAAACTTCTACCACACTCTGCTTTGAGCTCTTCCAGCTCACTACACCTCCTTCTAATGTAAATATGTATCATGCTTGCAACTTGAAGTCATCTTGATCAGTCTAGAAACAAGAATCTGCATATCCTATGATGACTAGTTCCCCATATCCTCCATAAACTAGGAACATATAATTATTACACCTCAGATACTTTAGGATAGTCTTGACTGCCATCCAGTGGCGGTCACCTAGGTCATCTTGATATCTGCCTAACCCACTAAATGCATAGGTGAGATACATCCTAGTACATAGAATGGAATACATGACTGATCCAATCACTGATGTGTATGGAGTCCTTGCCATTATATTTCTTTTATCCTGTGTCTGAGGACACATTTTATTTGAATGATGAAAGCTATTTGACATTTGAAACAATAACCTCTTGGACTTTTTTATTCTGAATATCTTCAGTATCTTATCAATGTATGTGTTTTAACTTAGGCCCAACAATATCTTCAATTTATCATGGTTGATCCTGATCCCAAAAACATATGATACCATTCTCAAGTCTTTAATACATAAGAATTGATTCAATATTTCTTTAATAGACTATAAGACTGGTATCTCGTTTCCAATATGTAATATGTCATCAATATATACTATCAAGAAAGAGACTGCACTCTCACTAAACTATTTATAAACACAAGGCTTACATTCACTCTTGATAATACCAAATTTTTTTATGGATTCATAATAATGAATGTTCAATGACGTGGATATTTTATTTAATCCATAAGTGGATTTATTTAATTTTCATACCTTATTGGAATCCTTTGGAGTCATAAATCATTCAGGTTGTGTCATGTAGAAATCGTCCCGAAGGTTCCCATTAAGGAAGGTTGTTTTGATATCCATTTTTCAAATCACATTGTAATGGTATGTTTCAATGGCAGAGATAATTATGATGGATTTTATTATTGAAACTGGTGAAAAGGTTTCATCATAGTCAATGCCTTGACGATGTTTGAAACCTTTTTCAACCATTTATTCCATATAGGTACTGACCTTTCCTTCGATGTCTATTATTTTCTTGAATACCCATTTGCAACCTGTTAGGTCCACTAGGATGAGTACCCTGAGAGAGGGGGTGAATCAGGGTATGACTAATTCAAAATTAAAACATGTTCTGATATTGTTTCGCTGTTAAAAAAACACTCTTCTCTCACTTTCCTATTTCACAATATAAACATAAGGTAAAGCATGAACAGAACACAGAAATTTTTACATGGTTCACCGCTAAGGGCTACGTCCAAGGAGCATACGCCGAAAAGTTTCTTGTAGTACCAAATTCCACTATTCTTCACTAGATGTGGATTACAATGTTCAGGCATAATCACTCTATCCCATGCTCACTACCTTTTCAAGGTTTAGGGTCAGCTCACTACATTCCCATGGGTCACTCCCGGTCTCTCTCTATCTGGCTCACTACCGGTGGAGAGGATCACATTCTTCCTCTTACTTTGATCACTATGTCAGAAAGGATCCACTCATAGTTTATAGACCTGTAGGTATCTTCATTTCCTTGCAATAATGAATCTTCTTCTGTATGTAGATGCTCTGTTGAAGTTCATGTTTCACCCGTAGATGAATCTCTCTTTTCACCGAAGGTATCAGGCAAACATCCAGCTTCTACGAAGCCTGAAAATCACTGTTGGAAATAATCCTTACTTGGCGTGGAAGTCAATATCGGCGCGCAAGTATCGGTGCACATGTCAAAACGGGCGCACAAGTCATCCTCGGACACTTGCGCGACTCAAGCTTCCTCAACTCCAAACATTCGTGACACACTTCCTTTTACGCCCAAACCAACATTGACGCGCAACTACCAACCGGTGTGAAACTTCTCACACCAGTGCACAACTTCAACCACCGGCGCGCAACTTCACCAGCGCGACGACACACCACTTGCGCGACCACCAAACCTACACGACGGGAGCTATGGATCTTCAAAGTGATGAACTCCGGTGATAAATTAGGATGGGTGGTCCAGTATTTATAGGAAAATTGACCACCCTACGCGATGGCGTGCAAGTCACCTGTGCGACCCAATCTCGGTGCGCAGGCCTTCTGTCCTCCTAGACAATTTCGCGACCAACTCCCAAACTTGAGCGAACCTATTTCCTTTGCCATATTTTGATCTTCTGATCTTGAAAAACATATGGCATGCAAGTTTCCTATACTCCAACTCCTCGGCGCACAAGTCTCTTTTCCAAATTCACTTTTCATCATTTGTCGATTTTCAGGCCCAAAAATTTGGCAACCACTAGAAAACGGCACCACCTTGTATATGTTCTTTTTGTACCACCTCCAGATCATCCATTCCATTATCGATGTTCTTGAATCAAATGTGGATCGTTGACCACCACTCTTGAACTCAACATTCCACAATTAAATCCCCTTTTTCAACAAATTTGCAATTCATGGTTTGCAATGTCAACAATCACAACACATATTATTACTTTGTCAAAAAACACAATCACCTCAAAAATACTTCAATGATGCCTTGAGGGATTTTTTCCCAACACAACAAACAGTAATTACATCAACTAGAGGATCTACCAAAATATTGACTTGGTATATGTACATGCAATCCAACTCAAAATTCATGGCTTCTTGCCACATGGAAATATCTGTGCCACTTACTCCATCTTTGTAGGTCATGTGATCAATATTTTCAAATAATAACGAGTCAACATCCTTGGTAACAATAAAACTATATCGTTCCAGTTCTCTAACCTCTCTTGTACTGCTACTCAATTCTTGTGTCTCTAGAAATGTTCTTTCTTCCACAGGTATTTGTGGAATCTACTCATGAACCATCTTTTATGTACCTTGATCCTCAACTTCATCAATGTCTATAGCGCTCCCACCATCTCTTTTGAAGATGTCCTCCCTCTCGAGGAATATGGCGTGTCTTTCCACTATAACTTTTTTGTATGAGTGTTTGTATAGGTTATATCCACTTTTTTCCTTGGGGTATCATATAATATTACACTTTGTGCCTTGGGGTGTATGTTTTTTACATGAAGAGGCCTTAAAAACGTATCACTTCTCCAAACATGTAAATTTGATGAAATGGATTTCATTCCACTCTAGAACCCATATGGAATAGCATTTATCAATTTATTTGGTATATGTTTTATTATGTTCATTGTTTTTGGTCATTATATCCTCAAAAGTATAATGGAAGACTCACATGACTCATCATTTATCTCACCATTTCCAATATGGTGTGGTTCTTCCTTTTTCTCACACGATTCCATTGGGGCGTGTAAGGAGGTGTGAGTTAGTACAGGATACCAAACATCCATATGTATTCAATGATGTCATGATTAAGATATTCTCCACACCGGTCTGAGCGAAGATTATTAAAATTCATACCAAGATGGTTCTCAACTTCATTCTTGTACTATTTCAACTTATAAAAATAATCCAACATATACCACATTAAGTAGATATATCCATATATACTAATATCATTAGTAAATGTTATGAACTACGAGATACCTCTCGTTTCTTCAACTATAAATGGTCCGCAGACATTAGTATGAACCAATTAAATAATTTATTTATCCCTTTCACCATTCCCACTAAAAGGGGCTTTGTTCATTTGGCCTTGTAAAGATGGATGACCTACACCATGGGGTTTTAGATCGAAAGAATCTAAATATCCATCTTGATGTAACATTTTAAATAGTTTCTCATTTACATGACGTAGTCGATGATTCCCAAGTTGGGTGTGGTATGAGTCATGTGAAGTATCTTTGTTATCAATTACCATTACTTGGTTTGGGTAATCCAACATGTAATGACCATTGTATAAATCTGCCCTACCAAATCAAATGATATATTTGTAAAAGAATGAACATAAATTTCCAAACATGATAACTAATCCATATGTATATAATATGTGTATAGAAATAATGTTTTTAGTAACATAAAACACATAATAACAAACCTTTAACACCAATATCTTACCAGTTGAAAAAATGAGGTGGTAGTCCTTGGTAGCTACTACCGTAAGTCTGGATATGTTGGATGCTTGCAGATCTACATCCCCTTGGTCAATATTCTTGAATATACATGGTTTCTGTATTTGGATACATATGGGAGCACCACAAGTTGTATATAATATAAAATTTTTAGAAACAGATATATTTCATTCGATAAAAAATGCACCTGAATTTTCCCCTTGGTTCTTAGGTTTGGTGTAGTTCTTCTTCCTGTGGTCTTTCTTGCCACCTACAAAACAAACAACCTCTTGTTACCTTGCCTCACATTTGATCATCCTTTTCTTGGATGGTCATGAAGAATATTTGGTCTTAAACCTCTTTTACTTACATTTCCTCGTATTCACCATATGGATAGAAGGATTTTAGCACTTCAAATCTTCTTTCACTTGGAGAATGTGGATAAGAAGATCATATGGAGACTTCTCAATGTTGATCATGTTAAAATTAATAACAAAATAAGATAATCTATGAGGGAGGGATGCAAGAATGACATAGGTTCCCAGTTATTTATGGATTTTAAACCATAAATGCTTTAGGCACTCAATGTATCCAATGAGATGGATTATATGGGGCATATCTAGGGAACCCTCTCCAATATTACTCTAAAAGAGTTCCTTGGAGACCTCAAACCTTTCTTGTCTTCCTCACTCCTGGTAAAGCCCACTGAGGCACCCGAGCATGCTATAAGCATCCATGTTTTCATGAGACTTCATAAGCTCACTACACATTGATGATAGCATCAAACATTGAACATCGACCATGACATTAATATGTTTCTCGTAGACTAGGAAATACTCATCACTTTCCTCTTTGGATGGAGGATCAGGTAATGCAGAATCCAACACATAAGACTTCCATTCATTGCGTAGGATAACCCAAAGGCATCTAAACCATTTTGGGAAGTTAATGCTAATGAGGATGTAGTATTTATTTAAAATTGAAAACAAGGATAGTGCAGTTCACGAGATTTTCATTATTATTCTACAATTAAAAGAGAAAATAATTATTATTTTGGTGATTAAATGTTTATGTGAAATAATAAATTAAGTCTCCTATTATTTTATCAAATCCCAATATCCCTCACCGTTGAACATGGAATGTCAAATTTCCATGACATTCTATTGGAAACGATCCAAATTCCTCCTCGCATAACCACAAAAAGGACTAGTCACGAAATTTGAAGGCCTTTAGGTAGGCAGTTCATTCCCAACTATGGGCTTACAGCTCCTTTGTCAATGGAGTGGGCTCCCCAATCCTGAAATCATGACTATGGATTTCCTCAACTCTTGCCTCTAATTTTACACTAAGTCTTGTAAGGGCTACTCCTCATGATGTAATATATTTAATTCATCCCGAAACCTTACATAAGGTCTTTCTGTATAAAAGTAAGTTTCCCAATAGGGGTTGGTTAAACACATAATTTTTTTTTGAGTTTTTTTCTAAATAATATAATGAAAGGCTTGGTCTGACTTAATATTTTAATTGACGTATTTTTATCTCTTATGTGGGAATTTATTATTATCATTATCAATTATTTCATAATATTAAGTGGAACTTACATACATCATTAACCATATCAGGATAATATTTACACATAATCCTGGTTTATTTTAGTTCCATCTTGCATGCTAGTTTAATTCATTAATTACGTGATCCTGAAAACACATCCATAATGATAAACCATATGTCTGGAAAAAATAAAATAAAGTAAAGGGAATGATCATTAGATTTTATATTGGTTAGTTTTCTAGTGTTTGATAATCTAACCCTGACGTAAGGGAGAAACAACTTGATCCTTTCGGGTTCATGTTTTTATCTTTCCATATGTCCACCCATGTGTCTCTTGTGATTGATTTCATCTCATCTCCAACTTGAACAGCCTCCACTAGCTTGAGAGTTCCATCCATTACATATTCCTTTTTTCAACTCACACACAGGTGAGGGGTAAAAGGGGTTTTAAATAAAAGAATCATTTGGTACACAAGACCTACATATTATTGTGGAGAAGTCTCACAGAACAATAGATTTAATTTAAATAAATAAATTAAAAGAACCCATACATATAAAAAGGTCTTAGCCTAGATCATGATAATCCATACATGCAATGATATTTACACATAAATAAATCTAGCATTCAATTCTTTAATCATTCTTGTTTAAGATAAATGTCACTCGAATCAATAATTTATCATCTTTAATTCATCAATCCTTTTATCTTATATGATTTTCTGAATTTAATTGAGATTATCATCCATCAAGTAATTTTTAAAAAATAAATTCATTTAAAATAATTTGTGTACGTAACAGGTACCTTGGGGGAAACCCAAGGAATTCATATTCATAACTACCCAATGAGTAGAAATGAACATTACACCGATGTTAAATTAAACACATATATATAAAACACTTATCATGTGTTGTGCGTCAGCTTTACGCCGGAAATATGGTATATGTATCAAGGGATTGTATAATATAATAAAAAATATGAATAAATTTGCCTAATTTGGATAAGTACAGGGCATGTTCATCGAATTACATGGTTTGTAATATTGTTCACCGTCTATATAAAGTAGACACCCCACGGAATGGCGTGTAAGTGAACTTCGAAATTCTTTGGAGTACAAGGCGTGTCCAGTGGGCCACATGTCATGCAGTTCCTGATTACACAGTCTCTAGTTGGGAAATCCGTGTATGGGGTACATGGTCCAACACTATCTGGAAGGGAATACACACTATTTCCAATGGTACACAAAGTTTATAATCTAAAAACCATGTGCCACATGTTATTGGTCAACACACACAGTCATTAAGACTTAAACAATTTCCAATGACACTGTTTGGTTTGGTAGACTAGACACGGGGAATTGAACCTTGACTACCTGACATGTACTACTGAATACATGCCCTATGTTCTAGTTTTGTATGATTAATAACCTTTGGAACCTCCAGATGAGATCCTCTATTTTATTTTAATAAAAATTAAAATCAATGATCATTTCTATATGGTCAACTAGACATGAAAGACGAGGAACAAATCTCGAGATTCAGATTTGTAGAGTTATTAACTTGAATCGAAACAAATAAATTATTAAATGCTTAAATCATCAACAAAATATTAAAATAATTATAAACTATGATGTTACCACTCAGATAACACGTGTATGTTTTGATCATAGCAGAAGTGCAGTTGTTGGGGAACCCAAAATTAATTTTTTACCATGATCAATGATTATTTTGCGATCAATACGATGATGAACTCTAGAATCCACAGTATATAATCAAATATTTAGATAAAGAAGTTGGAGTCCTCAATCCTTTAGAGAGGATCGTTAACATCTTGTTTATAATTAATTTAATTAATTTCATAAATAAAAGAGTAACATGATATTTTGTATTTTTATTGTTGATGATGTTGATCATCTCGAATGACCCATCTAGATTATCTCATTGCACTAGCGAGGATCCAAACTAGAATCCCTATAGGGGTGATCTACACATTCTTCAATGGCCACTAATCGACATCACTCATTCTCTGACTGCCAGTGTAGCGAATAAAGTGTCTTTTGTTAGTCATTCTTGATCTCTTGTTCTTCATATTTGAAGAACGTCACTCATTCATTAGAGGGGTTGTAAGAGGATTCAAAAGATAAAATTTTTAGCTCAACAGTTTTCAATTCTCCAGCTCTGCAGTTTAGTACATGGAACAATAGACGTATGTGTCTATTTATTAACATGGGGATGCAGATACAATATTAAATTGCAAAGAGGAAATTAAATACATTCATAACCTTATAGAAGACCCATTCTATTAATAATAATACCACGTCAATATATATGGTGCATCAACATGCGTAAAAACAAGATTATAAATAAAATTCTACGTCACAAAATAATCATTGTGTTATTTAAATATGTGCCAACTAGTTAAATAATTACTTATCTTTCAATAAGTAATTATTTTACAATCAGACCATCCTAGGTCCACTCGAACTCCACTTCTATTTATTGAAAACCTGAATAAATAAATAAATAAATTATTCTATTAAATAAATATTTTATGTTCAAACTAGTAAATAAATTTTAATTAAATTTTCAAAAAAATAAATAAATATATTTGACCCCAAGTCCCGTGAATAAATATTTATTTAATTTATTAAATCATTTTTACTTGATTGAAATTATTTTTTAGTCTTGAGAATAATAATAATTAATTAAATTCAAATAGAATTTATCCGAGGCCATCAGAAGAATATAGTGTGACCATCTTGAATTCATTATCGTTGGTATTAGATGAGCTTGCCTAAATTCTAAGATTATTGTCTAGGAAATGGTCAAGGGACCCAATAGAAAGAACTTAATGTCGCAACAATAACATCCACATATGAATGATCACTATGAAATATAATCCATGTGTATCAATATCTCATCATGGAAGTTTCATGATAGTGTCATCAAACGTTGTCCTTGATAAGTAATTCTTTGAATACCTTAAATGAACTCTTCATTACACCATGGCCATGAAATGTTGCATTGTATTTATATTTCAATCAAAGGTTTGAGATATCCACTTCCAAAAATGGAAAGGAAAATACTTCTTCAACTTATTCATTAATAACATGCCATGCATGATGCACCCAATATACCATACATCCCGCCAACTATCTATGTGATGGTTTGATTCAGTAAATCGAAGTGCATGTGTCATAACACGTATTAATGATAATCATAAAGTCTATGGATCATTACACATGGTCAATGATAGAAATATATAATGACTCCAAAACATGCGGAATTCTAACTAGCAGGTCTATTATAATAATCTATTGTATTAGAGATTACTAACTGATATCTTCATGAGATTATGTCTCATTTTATTACAAGTACTCGCACCCGATGGTCTACATGCTATGTGTCCCATCATAGTATTTCATCCAACAGTATAAATATATTTATGAATATTGTTATAGAATTTCAAGGTTTCCATCATAGCGGGGAACTTCCATAACCTTATCAATACAACAATACTCAAGGACATTTTTACATCATAGTAATGCATAAAAATTTACAATAAGTAATAAGATGCTTAATATTTAAATATAGTAAATAACAATGTAATCAAAGTACAACTATTTGGTTCTAGGACCCTAACTCTTACAAAAATTACATGAGTAAAGCATTTCATAACACTATAATTTTATAATTATTTTATTTTTCCATTTTCAATCATAGAACAATGGTTAACATACCCATGGATTTGTTTTTATTGGGATTCTCAAACATCATAGGGAAGTATGGATCCCTTTGTGATCACATTACCAAATCGAAATACATGGGGAAATAGAAAAAAAATCAAAAATAATAAGCCTGCTTCCCTTAGTAGTTTTAGTATCGTTATCATTTTCAAACCATTTATAGTTACAGATAATACATTCCCATCATGTGTTCATACCACCTAAATACACTAACTCACATGCACTTCAGGGAAAATAATAATACACAATGATATCATTATTTAAAATCATTATCAAATCATTTCAAATAATAAATTATTTCATCAACACCAATTTTATATTTAAAAAATCTTCTATCACATTTTAAAAATAAACATCAAATTGTTTTTCATCAAAACTCTTGTAATTGAAAACAACTCATTTCATTTTAATTTCATAAATTATTTCATCTCATTAATTATCAATAATTTTCATCAAATTATTTCAGCAAATCATTCTTTTACATCAAATTCATTTTTTGGAAATCAATTATTTGCTTAAAAATCCTTTCCTAAAAGGATAAACACACACACCATTCCATTTAGAACAAATGATAAAAAATTACCAATAAAGAATTATAAATCAATAAATAATTCATATAAAAAAATAATGAAAGGATTTAATTGATAATAATTTCATTTTTAAACCACCTACTTCAATCAAGATAAAAAATAACTCAAACCATGTTTGAACTACAAAGATTCGAAGGATATAATGGTCAACAAGAGAAAATAGAATTATAATTCGAAAATTAAAATCCAAATCCAAAAACAACCAAGGATATCACAACCATTGAAGATGAAGAAACGTTAGGGAGAACATAATACATTAATATATGTAGAAAATAATTAAAATGAAAGAATCATTGCATGGAACAAAACTATTATCCCTAATGTTTCAAGGATAGATGGTCCAAAATAACCTCTAGAGAGTCTATCAAGTGATTAGGGATGAATGGAAATCTAGGGAGGTGTTATAAATTAAAATGTATATTAAAAAAATCTAAATCATGAACATTCCCTACTATTTCTCGGCCCTTTCAGAATCACCTGATAGTCACTACCTCACGCTAGTTAGTTGTTTTTTCTTATAATAATGCATAGCATTCTACATGTCCTATTTTCTAGCCATTGGGCTAAGGATAATTCCTATCCTACTAGCCACTCATTCGGTGGGTCAGTGGATTTCCAATATTATCTCCCCATTTCTAGCTTTCCATTGAATGTATGGTGGCCCTCACCGACTAGCCAGTGGACATCTTATAGATATTTGGGATACAAGATCTTGTTATCCCTCAAACTAAAACCCCTCATCCATCTTCCAAACTCTCAAGTAATGATTATTACCATATTCTTTACCCCTATCAAGGATCAATACATGTGAAAATAACTAAAAATTAAAGGTATCAAACATAAATAAAATTAAATAAGAAAAACTAGAATAAACTATGGTTTATACCTAAAATATGACATAGGGAAGTTACTAGAGGCATATGTAACATATATTACAGGATTATGATATAGTTATATATATGTTATAAAATACATGGCATGACTCATTGAAAAATACATCGTTTATATCACGACACACCATGTATTCATTTATTCTTTGTAAGTATGTTGTATATGACAAGGAAATTACACAATGTAATTCATACACAATAATATGTAACAATACACATTATCTAACAATAAAACTCTTGAAATAGTGTTAACGATGAAGCATAAGGGAAAACTTCTTGCTGCCTCCAGTACACACTATGTACTTATATAATTTTAATTTTTATTAATTTATTTTAAATTATTGTTTATATAAATCTCAAGGAATTGTTTTTTGTAAATCAAGATAACATATTTAATTAATTAATAGGATAATTGATTTACAAATTTTAAAATTTTATCATAACAATGAACCGATTGACATGAATCGTAGCTCGATTTAATTTTTTTCCCTTATTTGTGTATCACTCCAAGTTTCAATAAAAAAATTATTTTTAATTAATAAATGAGTTATGAGTTGAATAAACATTTTTATGAAATATTTTAATAAAACCATGTTGTTTCATTTAAAATGAAATAAAAAAAATAATTTCATTTATAATTTTTTTTTTCAAAATGATATTTTTGGAATACCTGAAGGCATATAAATAAATTATACTTTTAATAAATATAGTGACATGAAATGATATTCATTAATCTATTGTTTTGATAAATAAAAATAAATAATCGTGATATTATTATTATAATGTTTGTTTAATGTAATTATAATTATATAATATAACTATTTTTAAAGAATATTGAAATTATACATATATGAATATTATAAAATTATATTATAGTTTGTTTTATAAAATTTCATCATATATATATATATATTTCATCACTTATAGATAATGATATAACTATTTTTATATATAATTATTACTTTTAAAAGTATTTTTATTGTAAAAATATATTATATATATATAATGTAATAATAATATTTTATTAACAAAAGGGGGGACGAGGTACAAGAATATGTTTTATAAGGGGGGGGGGGGGCGATGGTCTTCGGATTCAACGGTCTGTTCGGGTCACGCAATATGGGGAATCATCCAGAGGTTCTTTCTCTAAAGCTATGCACGAGCCATCACCAACAGAAAGGTTGCGGTCTGTGGGTTCGTCCGGGATCCTGATCCAGGAATGAGGTCATTAGAAGGGATCTCAATCTATGTTATGGATGGTGTTGGTATTGTTGGGGCTATCGAGGCCAGTTCTTCGGTCATCACTATCGACGAGGAGTTTGGTGCAAGGTGTCCAACTATGAGCGAAGATGACTGATTTTGGACGACGTCGACTGGTTTGTCACAAATAGGGTTTATTTTCAGGTTTTCGTGATCTAGTGTGATGGAGTCCTGTTTTATTTTTAGGTATTGTTTTTCTGAACTGATTGATGATCTTTTATTATCAGTATTTCACATACTTTTCTCTAATTAGTCATCAATCCCTGTCTATCTCTAACTTTGGTAGATCAATTTGATTTTATCAAGTATATGTTGACATCATGATCCGTTTTGTTGGTCGGAGTGGATACTCAAGAGGGGGTGACTTGAGTTCCAATTAAAATTTCTTTTAAAATTATTTCTATTAAAATCCCCCAATTTAAAAGATATTTTAAAATGTAGTAAATTTTCAAAACTGTAAAAGTTCAATTACGTTCCCAAAATATTGATTAGGTCTCAGTTAATTTAATCAGAAGATCAAATTAGATTTTGAAACTAACCTACTGATTTGAAATAGTTTCAAACACATGCTAGTTTAACTATCAGAGTCATATTAAACGATTTATGTTTCAAGGTACTTAGCAGCAGAATATTCAATATAGTTTAAAACATAATAATTATGCACAGATGTTTTAACCAAGAGGTTCAGTATCTAGCCGAGACATTTTCCTATCAAATAATTTATATAAAATTGATCCACACCCTAGATCGGGGTAAAAAATAGTACACAGACTATCCAGGTACTAATACCTCAACCACAGTTCTTCGTTGGAAAACAAAACAATGACACACTGGCTGTCTAAGTCCTACATGACCTCTACCACTATCCCCAGTGGGAATTAAGAGAGTTATAGAAGGTTTGTGTGAGAATTTAAAAATCCTCTGGTTTAGCACAGTAGAGAGTGTGTAAATACAGAACACACACTACTAAAAAGGTAAATAAAAGAATAATTTAGAGAGTAAATATTAGTATTGAATGCTCTAGTGATTTGAAGTGAAGATATGCGCTCCTTTGATTAATCAGGAATGATCATGCGTCCTTCTCCAGTAATTTTTTATGGAAAACAGATTGTCATTTTATTCAAGTTCGGTTTGATCAACATGAGAAGAGATGAGATCGTTGAAGCTCTTCACTCTTTGTCTTAGGTTCAGCTAGTGTTCTCTTCTTCTATGAATGGCCTCTTGTATGTCCGGTGTTCGTCAAGTAAGTGAGTGTCTGGATATAGCCTTAATATTGTGTGTATTTGCCACTCTGATTTACTACAGCTCGATCTTCCTTTTATACTTTTAGATCTGGCAATGGGAATGATTACCTTTATCTAGGTATGAGGTATGATTCATGAAATTCCAACCACAATCATTAATTAATAGTAAGTGCATTAATAACATCAATTATGACAGTTTCTA
Source organism: Viscum album (assembly GCA_963277665.1). Taxonomy (NCBI): domain Eukaryota; kingdom Viridiplantae; phylum Streptophyta; class Magnoliopsida; order Santalales; family Viscaceae; genus Viscum; species Viscum album. The sequence goes on from OY728159.1 coordinate 36,200,917, forward strand.
AATAAACAAATAGAAATAGAGTTTAGAGAAGCAGTGACTGGTTTCCAATTGGTAGCTCCTTATAATAGTATGCTTGTAGTGGTAGCTCCTCTGTAATGTTAGATATTACTCCTTGTAACGATAACTATCTATGTAGCGGTGAGCTCTTATCAGCAGCTCTTTGTGTATCTGTATTGGTGGAATTCATAGTGGTTGACTTGCATATACCGGTAGACATACTGTAATGGTTGCTATGGTGTATCGGTAGATTGTATCGGTAGACTTTAAAACCAGTAGCTCTGTTCTGTACCTTGCATACCGGTAGACTTATTCATACATGTAGCTCTTTTCTGTACCAATTTACATAGCGTTATTGGTAGCAGTGTAAATCAGTGATCTCTCTATCAATAGCTATTTGTATCGGTGAACTTTTATGTCGGTGGTTGTAGCTCTTCGTATCGGTAGCTATCGGTCTGTCTGTTTGTATTGATAGCTTGTGCATACCAGTGTACATATGCATATCAATGACCTTAATAGAAGTTGTGTATAGGTTTGTCTGTATCAATATCTATGTGTCTATTCTATGTAGACCATATCCAGATTGACTTAGAATCATTTCAAAGTATGTATAAACATATATTAACAATGATTAACATATTCCAATGATTATTTTTATATTTTTAACATATATATATATAATTATAAGCACATATCGAGATTTTCAAATCATATTAAAGTATCATTGGGGTTTTCAAAATTGGTGTGGTCAACAATCTACCCCTTTTTGATCATCAAAACCTATGGTATTATAATCCAAAATAATCATGAATGTATCAGAGGATATCATGGTATTAAATGTAATTGTATCAGAGAGAGAAAAACAAATGTACTAGAGTTACAAAACAAAAGTATCAGTAGTAAAATAAAAAATATAAATGTATCATAGGAAAATAAATAAAGAAAGGAAATGGCATAAATGTATTAGAGGTAAGATAACAATGTAAAATATTACGATAATATATCTATTATTGTGTACAACAGTTTTACCCTTATGTATTAGAGATATAGTTATAACATGACATTAAGATTAAGTTCATATTTCTTTCCATTATGCTCCATAATTCTATATTATTTCCCCAATTTTTTATATGTCTCCCGCTTGTTTGGATTAGTTCTCCCCCTTTGTGATTAGCAGAAAGAAGGATACAAGAAATGGGAAAAGTAACAACAATAGAGAACAAGAACATATATATTACTGGTGGAAAACAGATCAAGTGAATAAGAAAAAATAAAAATGATCACTATCAAATGTCTTAGCCACTTAATCAATTCACATGTTAAATGTCCACCTAGGATTTTTCTTTTGGATCCGAGGTTGACTCAGACTGTGTGGACGCAAGTGGAGGCTTAAGAACACCAGAAATGATTAGAGGAGGCTGAGCTACTGAAACGGTTCCTGGCCTGTACTGGTTAGCTCTCTTAGTGACCATACGATTAAGGTTGCGGATGGCGTGGGATGGAGTCATCTAAGCCGGAGAAGTATTAGAGGTAGATGGAGGTAAATCTAGAGGTACAATCAATGGCCGAGCATCAACATGCAAGAAGGGAAACAAGAGATTTCTGAAAGCCGTAATGATTCCTCCTCCTCTCTCTATAGCAGAAATGAAATCATCCTTATTTTCCAAAAGCATATCCAATGATGGAATCTTCTCCCTGATCTTGCATACTTTACCTCTGAAGGCTTGATTGGAAGGAGGTAACTTCATTGTTTTCTATAATAATATTGAAAAGGTTTTTGAGATGATTCTCGGTGTAAACCCTTTTGAAGTAATAATGCACTTTGTCTTTGACTTATTTTAGAGATGCAGTAGCCTCCCTCATGAAATTCTGAAACATTTTTCCAATATCCCTAGTGGTAGACAACACTTGACTTAGGGAAGATGAGTCCACATAGCCACTAGTTGATACTGATCCAATATCCTCTTTCATCAAGTATTTAATCTGATCCAACTCTACTGAAGGTCTTGAATCAATATAACTAATAGAAAAAGTCACAGTTTCCTTGAAACATTTAGTTAGCCCACTGATAAAATTTTTCACATCCAAATCCCCGGTGCTAACATGCTTCTATATGAAATTCTTATATTCCTCGAAAACTGATACCATCTGGCTAATCACACTCTTTAAAAAATACAAATACTTGTCTGATTGATATTTTGAACTGATATAGGATTATTCAGAGACAACCTATTTCTTTAGAAATTCAACAACCTCTCCCAAGCGAGACATCTGATTCTGCAAATCTATGACTTCATCCTCTATCTGTTCCACAATGGATGACACACTACAACCAAGAGAGTGATTAAAATAGCTTTCCATGTTGCTCATCTCCTCAACAAAAAAGTAATTTAAATCAGAAATAGATGTACTCAAAGACTCTTTCATCTCAGCCTTTAAAGACTCAAGGTCATCCATGGTTACCATACTAATAGGCACAACAACATGTTCTCTTTCTGACACAATACTAGCCACTTATTCATTCATAACAGACTTAATTGATGACACTAACTTTACTTCCATTATTCTTATCTCTTCCACAAAATATGTCTTAAGATCAGACATTAAATGATCTAGATCTACCTTTCCTTCCACATCCTCATGTAAAAATTCATAAGTGATATTATAGTTGACTTGAGGTCTGCTGACAGGCATTTCATCCTCAGAGTCAGGGTAGTCCAACGCACAAACAACAATCCCTGGGTCCTCTGTACAGTCTTCAATATCAATAGCCACTGAAACACCCCCAAGTCTGGTTGGATGCTCCCCCTCAACGGGTTCATTCCCCTGTATCGAAATAGCATCTTAAGTAGCTCTTTCTTCAATAGAAGAATCTTCCATAACCATCTCCATATCCAAAATGGAAAATGTCTCATCAGGAATATTGGATGGTATATTTACTTCAATAAGAATATACTCTAAAGGCAAGGGAGTAATTCCAATCAAAGGACTCAAACCTATGCAAATAGAAGCAGATGATTCAGGTTTACATTCTCTTTCCTATTCATTCATTGAGGGAGACTGGTCTTCCTTATCAAAAGGGGCTTATTCTTCATTGCTAGATTTTAACACTGCTTCCTTTTCAGATGATATAATTTCAGCAGTAGGTCTTGGGGGAAAGTCTGGATTCCTTCTATCAGCTACAGAAGTATCCTCTTCATCAGTATCATCACTGTACTGAGGTTCTTCATCATCATATCTTAGACTTGGATCCCTCACATCCATAGGTCTAGAAGGTTGATCCACAGGATAGAACTATTCATACAACCTCTCTTCATCACTGACCCATTATCTTATCCATGGATTCCAATTGATCTTCATGTATTTTCAGATAGTGCTTGTGATTCAAAAAATTTTACTTATTACTATTGTCTCATCCTAAGACTATACTACAGATCATACCTTGATCATTACTGAGATCATCTTTTCAAAGAATAAAGAATTGGTTTTTCACTTTGTCATAGTCATATCAACAATTTGAAGCATTAATATCCTTCAAAAATGTATCTTATCACCATGTCTTAGAAAATGAAATTGATAAATATCTTGATACTTATGATTTAAAAAGTCTTCTCTCTTGGACTTAGAATATGTGGAATAAAATTGAAGAGCAGTATGATTTCTCCATCCATTTCTGTAGCCTCTACTTTTCTAGGAGTGACATCTCTTTTCAACTCTTCCATGGAAGTTTCATAGTGAAATATGTCACTGGTAGGAGGTATTTTTTTCGATTAATATCAAAAAACTCCTTCATGTGGTACTATTAGGTACGTACCCCACTCAATGGATTAAAAAGTTAGTTCCCTTCCATTTACCCATGAAACCATTCTATTTTCCACATTGAATTTCTGAAATCGCACAAAAGCATAACACTCTTTTACTACCTTTGAATAGTATGGGACATTGTTTTTTGAGAAGCATTCTATCCTTTTCTGATCTTCCAGAGGTTCTAGAACTAACGACTAACTTGTCATTTGCCATTTTGCGCATAACTCTTTCTCAACTACAATATCCCTTTGAACAAGATGCAAATTCATGGGTTTTTTCACTTCAATTCCACTACTAGACTCGCCTTTAAATATCTTAGCATTCGGATCATCTTATTTTCTGCTTACAGAAGGTCTCTTTACTCTTTCCATTGTGGATCGTGAGACTTAGTGTTCAAAAGAAGGTCTTGGGGGAAACGAATTGAAGGTAAAGGGATTGAGGTGGATTGAGAGAGGTTAAGACTTGTGGTTTATCATTTATGAATCATAAAATAAATAAATAAAACCTAATAATTAAAGTATAAATGAAACAGATGACGGCGACTAAAAATACAGATGTTTAAAACCAGCACAAATTTAACGGTAGTATATATTGGTGATAATTCCTAATAGTGAGGTTTATCTAACAATTAGGTCCACCAATAGTGAAGTATACTGGTGAGGTTCATATTAGTTATGTATAACAGTGAGGTTTCTAACTATGAGGTTTCTGATGGTGAGGTCTCTAATGGTGAGGTTTCTAATGGTGAGGGTCTATCATTCCTAATTCATTCTAATGTAACTTAACCAATCTAAACTTAAAGGCATGGTGAAAATGTCATCTTATTGGTGTTCAGTACCAATAAATTCAAGAGTAATATCACCATTTTGGTATTGATCTCTCAAAAAATGGTGCCTTACATCAATGTGCATGGTCGTAGAGTGATACACGGGATTCTTAGAAATGTTGATTTCACTAGTGTTATCACAATTTATTGATACATGTTTAAAATCATATCCATAGTCCAATAAAGTATGTTTCATCCACATAAATTGTGCACATCAAATACCAGGAGTTATATACTCTACTTCAGCAGTAGAAAATGCAACATAATACTGATTTTTACTACACCATGATACTAAGGACCTACCTAGAATATGACATGTTGCAAAAGTTCTCTTTCTATCTAACTTGCAACGAGCAAAGTGAGCGTCTGAATAACATATTAAATCAAAATATTGTCTTTTTGGATAAAAGAAAGAAAAATTTGTTGTATGGTTAAGATATTTGAAAATTCTTTTAACAGAAAGAAAATGGGATTCCTTAGGATTAGATTGAAATATTTCACATATAGTCATAGTAAACATAATATCAGGTAGACTAGTCGTAAGTTAAAGTAGACTTCCAATCATACCTCTGTAATTTGTTTGATCAACTCATTTCCCAGATTCATCAATGTCCATCATACAGGTGGTACTCATTGGTGTGTCACTTTCCTTAATACTATCTAAACCAAAACGTTTTAAGATATCCTTTGAATATTAACTTTGATTTAATATAATACAATTTTCATTCTAAAAAACTTGTAATCCATGAAAACATTTGAGTTCTCCCATTAAACTCATTTAAAATTTATTTTTCATACTCTTTGTAAAATCAACACACAATGTATATTTAGAATATCCAAAAATAATATCATCAAAATAGATTTTTAATATCAATACATCTTTAGAAATTATTTTGATAAAGAGTGTTGTATTAACAATCACTTTAGAGAAACCTTCTGAAATATGAAAATTACTAATACTATCATACCAAGATCTTGGAGCTTGTTTCAAACCATATATAAATTTTGAGAGTTTAAAAACTCTATTTGGAAATTAGTGATTAGTATATCCTTGTGTTCATTCAACAAAATCATAATCAATTATAAACCCATTTAGAAAATCACATTTAACAGCCATTTGATATAACTTGAAATTAAAATGAGAAACATAGGCACGTAGATTCTTAATAGATTCTAATCTGGCTATAGGAGAAACTGTTTCCTCTTAGTCTATTACTTCTCCTTGATTATAACCTTGTACAAATATCCTTTCATTGTTTCTAATTATGATTCCTAACTCATCATCTTTATTTCTAAAAACCCATTTTGTGCCTATGGTCAATGTATCCTTAGGTCTGTCAAATAACTCCCAGCCATTGTTTCTTTCAAATTGATTTAATTCTTCTTGCATTTCCATTAACCAAAATTCATCATTGATTGCATCATTGATATTTTTAGGTTCTAACTTTGAATGAATGAGTTAATGTTCATCCATATTTCTTAAAGAAGATCTAATATGTGTCCATCTATCATGATTACCAACAACAACATCTAAAATATGATACTGTATAATCCTAGTTGATCTAGTAAAGGTATGACTATAAATGTCAGGTTCTTCTATAGGTTCTAGTTCAACTGAAACAGGTTCTGTAAAGTTTCGAGATCTAGTTGTCTTTACAACAGGGTCGTTCATTTTATCATTAAGGTTCAAAACAGACAAATCTTCTTCATGATTTTCTAGAGAAGACTTAGGTTCATGTGGACCAGTTTCATCAAATTCAATGTGAATATATTCTTCCACACATTTGGTTCTTTTGTTAATGAATCTATAGGGTTTTATAGTTAAAGGATAACCATGAAAGATTCCCTCATCACTTATAGAAGAAAATCATTCAAGATTATCCTTATAATTGAGAATAAATACATTACAACCAAAGAATCTGAATTAACTAACTTTAGGTTTCCTATGGTTCCACAGCTTATAAGGTGTCTTTTTGAGAATATGTTTAATAATGAATATATTAATTATATTAAATGTTGTATTTACAACTTTAGACCAAAAGTAAATTGGAAGGTCATACTCATTAAGCATAGTTCTTGTAATTTCATGAAGGGTTCTGTTTCTTCTTTCTACTACACTATTCTGCTGAGGTGTCCTAGGGGAAGATAAATTGTGACTATAGCCATTGTGTGAGTAGTATAATTCAAACTCATGATTTTCAAACTCATAGCCATGATCACTTCTTAGGGTCTTAATATTAAGTCCACTACGATTTTCTATAGACTTGGAGTACTTAATAATGTAAGAGCATGCTTCACTTTTGTGAGCTAAGACGTATACCCAAGTGTACCTGGAATAGTTATGTATTAAGACATAGAAATAGTGCTTCCCATTTAAACTATAAAATATAGAAGGTCCAAAATAGTCAATGTGATCCAACTCGAGAGGTTGAGAAGTTGAGACTTATTTCATTGATTTAAAAGATACTTTATGTTTCTTTCCCTTTTGATTGAGATTACAAATTTTACAGCTGGTAATTCAAGTTTAGGTAGGTCTGTAAATAAATTTTTCCTAGTCCGTTTTCTATATCAATGAATGTTGCAGTTTCTTAATATTTTGTTCCAATGACAATAATATTTATGAATATCCCTTAAGCAAGTAATGTTCTGTTTAGCCAATTAAATCAAATCAACAGCATAAACATTTTTTTCTCAAAGAAGAAAATACTAAAATATTTTTAGAATTAAAAACATTATAAGAATAATTTTCAAATTTAACATTGAAACCATCATAACACTGCTGAGAAGTACATAACATGTTATATTTAACTCCATAAACAAATAAAACTTTAGAAATTAAAACTGAATCAGTGTTACCAATCTTACCTGAGTTGATGATTTTTCCTTTTGATTTATCACCCAAGGTGACATAGCCTCCATATACATTTATTAAGCTCTTTATGCATGAGTAATATCCAGTCACATGCCTTGAACATCCACTTTCCAAGTACCATACCATCTTATGGGAACTGTTCAAGAAAGTTTCTTACAAAACTTGTTTAATAAAAATGAGTTTGGTACCCAGATTTTCATCGGTCCAGACATGTTATCAAGTAAAGCTTTAAGTACCCAGAATTGTCTTATGGGTCACATATAGCTTATAGAATCAATATATTTTGAAAGATAAACTTTATTTGATCTATAATATGTCAATAACTAGTTGATGCATTTGAACAACCTGAACTATAACTAGCAGTATTCTGTCGAGATTTAGGAATAAATCTAGTTTTAGTAATCTGTCTCTTTCTAGGCTGATAGCCTATTCCAGTGGTATATTTTGGTTCCACTTGTTTACCTAACATTTGTGTTAGTGTATTATTAATATTTGTGATATTTTCTACGTCTTTCCTTAAAGATTCATTGGAAAATTTCAGTTCTGTAGTTTCCTTATGTAACTGAGAATTATTGTCCTTTTCTATATCAAGAGCATATTTAACAGAGCTGATCAAAGAATGATGTTTCATCAAGGTCTTATTCTTTTCCTTCAACTCATTACAGGTTTCTTCTAGAATATTACAGTATTCAAACAACTCTTCACTAGTCATGTGTTCAGATTCAGAATCATCTCCAGAATAATATGAATTTAAAGCATGAGTATCCAATATTACCTCAGATGTGTTTGTCATGAAACAGATATTAGCTTTTTGAGATTTTTCATCCTGGATAGAATCATAATCAGTTGAACTTTCTTCTGAAGCACTCCATGATTATTTCAATAATTGTTTATATTTTTTTTATAATATTCATATATCTTTTTGAACTTTAATTTTGGACAGTCTGGGTTCTTATATCCTTTCCTTTTTCACTTATAGCAGACAATTTCATCACTCTTATTGGACTTCTTCCAATCCTTCTTCCAGTGACTTCTATAGTCATATTTTCATTTGTAGTTTGATTTTCTGAAGAATTTCTTCTTCCTGTAGAACTTCATGAACCTTCTGGCTATCTGAGCCATCTCTTCATCTCTATTAGAATCTGAACCTTCACTAGTTGAAATTTTAGAAGGTATGTGAAGTTTATCCTTGTCCTTGCTCTTTGATGCAGTAGATTTAAATTCAACTGACATTCTTTTTGGTTCATCATCTTCTTACATATTTACTTTTAGTTATTCTACATACATCATCAACATACCTATTAATTTTTTAATAAGAAGTGAACTTATGTCACACAATTCTCTTATTGAGACTGATGTGCCTCTCCATCTTTATGGATGACATCTGAGTATTCTCATAATCTGTTCCTTTGTAGGAAAGACCTTTCCATGTGAGCTCATAGTGTTGAAAATCTCATTGAACCTAATATACATATCAAAAATAGTTTCATCATAATTCATTTTAAAATTATCATACATAATAGTGTTGGTATTCAATATCATTTCTTTAACATTGGTTGTTCTTTAATGAGAAATAGCCAAAGTGCCCCAGATTTCATAAGCTATTTCATAAGAAGATATCCTATTAAATTCCACATCGCCTAAAGAACAATAAAAAAAATTCATTTCCTGACAATTATTATTGTATGTTGTTTTAGTAGTTTCATCAAAAGTAGTTCTTTCAGTTTATGAAATCTTATTTTGAGTCTCTATAGCAGTCCAAATGTCAAATACCATACATTCAAAATGAAATTTCATTTTCAGTTTCCACTGGGCATCATTTATACTATTAAAGAAAGGTGGCATGTTGGTAGTAGCACCTTGAAGTCTATTATCCATATTTATATTTTAACAAATAATTTTAAAGAGATAAAAATTAGAACTATCAATATTTTAATATCTTTAACATACAACCAAAATCATAGATGAAAACTAGAGTATTTGGAAATCCTTTATAACTAACAAACTCCTGTGATACCAAATTTTGGTTGGAGTGGATACTCAAGAGGGGGGTGAATTGAGTTCCAATTAAAATTTATGTTAAAAATATTTCTATTAAAATCCCCCAATTTAATATCTATGTTAAACTGTAGTGAATTTGTAAATATATAAAGCTTCAAATAGGATCTCAAAAGATTGATTAGGTCTCATTTAATATAATCAGAAGATAAAATTAGATTTTGAAACTAACCTACTTATTTACAATTGTTGCAAACACATGCTAGTTTAACTATCAGAGTTAGTTTAAAAGATTTATGTTTCAATGTACTTAGTTGTGGAATATTCAATATAGTTGAAAAAAAACTAAAATAAGAATAAAAGTTTTAACAAATAGGTTTAGTGTCAGGCCAAGACTTAGTCCTCTCAATTAATTTATATAAGTTTGATCCACACACTTGATCAAGGTAAACAACAATACCGAGAATGTCTAGGTACAAAGACCTCTACCACAGTTCTACGTGGGAAAACAAAACAAAATCACACTGGATATCCAGGTCCTACATGACCCCTACCACTATCCACAGTGGGATACAAGAGATTTATAGAAGGTTTGTGTGTGAATTTAAAAATCATCTAGTTTAGCACATGAGACAGTGTGTAAATACATAACACACACCGGTAAAAATGTAAATAAAAGAATCACTGAAAGAGTAAATATGAGTTTCGAATGCTCAAGTGATTGGAAGGGATTCTATGAGCTCATTTGATTAATCAAGTATGCTCTTGAGTCCTTATCTGGTTTTTTCTGGAAAATAGAGAGTTGTTTTCTTCAGGTTCAGTTTGATCAGCATGAGAATAGATGACATTATTGAAGCCCTTTACTCATTGTCTTAGATTTATCTCGTGTTATCTTCTTTTATGAATGGCCTTTTGTATTTCCAGTGTTCTTCAAGTATGTGAGTGTCTGGATGTAGCCTCTCTATTGTGTGTATTTGTGACTCTGATTTACGGCAGATCGATCATGATTTTATATGTTTAGCTTTGGCAATGGGAATGATTATCGTTATCTTGGTACGAGGTATGGTTCCTGAAATTCCAACCACAATCTTTAATTAATAGTAAGTGAATTAATATCATAAAACATGACCGTTGCTAAATAAGCAAATAGAAATAGAGTTTAGTGAAGCAATGACTGGTTTTCATTTATTGTATCCTTATAATAGTAAGCTTGTAGCGGTTGCTCCTATGTAATGGTAGCTGTTACTCCTTGTAACAGTATCTCTCTATGTAGCGGTGAGCTCTTATTGGTAGCTCTTGTTCCTTCTGTATCGGTGGAATTCATAGTGGTAGACTTGGATAAACTGGTAGTATTACTCTAACGGTAGCTCTGGTGTAATGGTAGCTTGTATCGGTAGACTTTCATACCTGTAGCTTTGTTCTGTACCATGCATACCGGTAGAATTATTCGTACAATTTTCTCTATTCTGTACCAATGTACATAGCCTTTTTGGTAGCGGTGTAAATAAGTAATCTCTGTATCAGTAGTAGTTTGTATCAGTGAATGTTGTATCGGTGGCAGTAGCTCTTCGTATCGGCAGTTTTCTGTCTGTCTGTTTGTATCGGTAGCTTATGCATACCAGTGAACATATGAATATCGGTGACCATAAGAGTAGTTCTGTATCTGGTTGTCTGTATCAGTAGATGTGTGTCTATTCTATGCAGAACATATCCAGATTGAGTTATAAGTATTTCAAAGTATTTATATACATAGATAATCATTGATTAACATATTCCTATGATTATTTTGATATTTAGCATATATATATATAGAATTATAAGCACATGTAGAGATTTTAAAAACATATTAAATTATGATTGGGATTATCAAAATATGTGTGGTCAAAAAATTTGTATTATATTATCTACATCAATGAATTTTCATTCTTTTCTTCTGTATAAACTTATCAACATATTGATGTCTTGTACGATTTTTCAGCTTTCATTGCTAGATCATTTTTTATGGCTATAAAGGCCCTTTTATTTGTACCAAATCCATAACTTTAGAGGGAGAGTGTGTGCTGAGGCATGTAGCTTATAGTTTGTTAGTCCGGCTAGATGAGAGTATGCACATAATTTATATTTCTCAAGAATTTCTCCTACTAATGTTTCAGGTTTGTTATTTATACGTTAATTTAAAATTCATTTGTAAGGGTTTAAATTATATTGTCAAAATTATTCTATTTTACATATTTTTCATATATTTATGTATATATATTATTTCATATCTATGTAATTTTTCTGAAAATAAAATAGAAATAGAATTAATTTTATTTCAAATACTTATTATCAAAAAATTTCCCTCTTATCCTTCAGAAAATTATGTAAGTGGAATTTTTCATCCGAATTTATTATTTAAAATTATGGTTTATAATTACATGTATATATATATATGTGAATATATGTATATTCAATAAATTCAAGCCATAACTTTTTATAGAACTATTATATAAATTTCAGGATAAATCCTTCAAGAATTCTACTTCCATGTTTATATAAGGGCGTATTTTAAATAATTTCTAGAATAAGAACTTTAGTATGTAAAAAATTATTTGAAGAAATTATTTATATCAAATATTGTATTAGTACATTATGGTGTAATAAAAATATTTATATAATATTACATATGATTATATTTATATTAAAAAAATTCTTTAATTCATGTTGACATTCAGATATATTTATTTATCATGTTCTTTGAGGAATTAATTTATTCATCTTAATGATACATAATTCATGTTTGGTATACACTTGTATATATAAATAAGTCATTTAGAGACATATCATATATGTATGTGTAAATAATTAATTCAAATATATATATGTATTTATTCTAGTGTATAACTAATCATAAAGAAATTGTTGATTACTATTTATATCAATCTAAATACATATTTTATAGAATCATGTCATCATTCTTGTAATGTTTAACATCTTATCTCCCTTATTCAATGAAAATTCACATAATATGTCATCATGTTTTATCAACATTATGTGTGTCACACTTTCACATATACACGTCCACGCATTTTTCATTAAATCGACACCAATTGAATTTATAATATGTTCATGCTTTAATTAGAATTTTAATATTTGATTCCTAAAATTTATAAGCACATGGATTTAATTGAATGTGATTTAATTTATAAGTATATTTTATAATTTTATGTGAGTAACATAATTAATTTTTAAAATTATATTAATAATATAAATTATTTATAATAATAAAAAATGTATCTCATGAAATAAGGAATGAATACATAGACTGTTTATGAAAGGGTTTATTGTATGGGTTTTGGTCGTAACCAAACTTGCATGTATTAAGAAATGAAAGTTCATATATATATATATATCTATTTTTGTGTATACATAATTATATATAATTATAAGTGGAAATGTGTATTTTAATGAAGTGACATGTTTTTAATATTAAAAACTCCAATGATTATATATATATATATATATATGTAATGTAAGCTTCAATGTTTTCAAAAAATCCAGCACATGATCATTATAAATATATAATAGAATTTGGGAGTGAACCCATCATTAGATAAGTGGGTAGGCCCAAGAAAACATTAAACAATTCAAGTGCCTTAGAATTGTGCTTTATTATTAGAAGCTTGCGTATTCTTTCCAGAAAAATACTGGATTATGTTTAAGAAAATTTCAAGAAAATTTATTTTATAAAACTAACATGTATCTTTATATTGTATGTAATTTCAAAAAAATATTTTAAAAAGGGTATTTTAAAAGTTTTAAAAAATTATTTGAAATGGTATATTTTATAAGGATTCATCAAGGGTTTTTTAAACCCTTTATTGGGTATATTTAACTCCCACCTATTGTTTAATATTATTTTCACATGACACTTTGAATCATAAAGTTTGACGTCATCATTTTTTGGTGTTAGCATGCATAGAAGAATATAATGCTTTTTGATTTATTGAATGCTTGTTGAAACTATAATAAATATAAGGAGTTTGTATCTAATCCTTTAGAACCTAGACCAGTGAAAGGTCTTATGTTATAATTATTTTTTTTGTATTTATTCCATTCCATTTTATAAAAAAATAAAGATCATTTTAATCATTGAGTCTGGTGGATCGGGATCGATTATTTATAATTGGTATCAAAGGAACACTCTAGACAACTTTGTAGATTAGATGTTGTCGAGTCTAGAAGTCTAGTGGTTCTAGTTTGTCATAATTCTGAATATGGAAATTCATAATTTTCTATAGTCCGATGAATGAATTGTGAGGGAACAATTCGTCTTGGCGGGGGATAATGTGACACCATGAGTTTCTATAGAAAAATTATTATAATTTATAAATTATTTATTATTTCAATAAACAATTTTATCAAATATTTTATTACAACCATGCGGTTTCATTTAAAATGAAATGAAAATTTTGTAAATTTATTTTATATTATTTTTAAAATGAAATTTCTGAAATACATGACGACATTTAAATTAATTATACTTTTTAAAAAAAATAGGAGCACAAAATTATATTCTCTAATATATTGTTTTAATAAATAAATGTAATATTATTATTGTAATTTTTTTAATAGAATTATAATTATATAATATAACCATTTTAATAGAATATTTAAATTTTACATATATGTATATTATAATTTTATATTATAATTTTTTTATACAATTTAATGAATATATATATATATATATATGTTATTTTTGAATTATAGATAATGATTAATCAATTTTAATATACAATTATTACTTTTAAAAGTATTGTTTTATAGTAAAAACAAATTTCATATATATATAAAGCAATAATAATATTTGATTAAAAAAGAATCAATGGGGAAAAGGGATCTATGCATTGGGTTACTAGGGGGTATGGTCTCTGTTTTCACAGGTCTGTTCAAGTTGCGCAACATGGGGCGTCGACCATAGGTCTCTTCTCCAGAGCCATGCATGAGCTATCGCCAAGGGAGAGGTCGCAGTCTACAGGTTCATCCAGGAGCCTGAGCTGAGGTTGAGGTCTTCAATGGGGATCCTGATCCATGATATGCTTGGAATCCAGATCATTAGGGGTGTCAATGCCGGTTCCTAGGGGCCATCTTTATCGATGAGGAGTCTAGTTTGAGGCATCTGACCGTGGATGAAGAAGATCGTGTCCATGTTATGTCAACTGGTTTTTCGCATATAGGATTTAATTTCAGTTTTTCCAGATCAAGTGGGAGGTAGGTGTCATGTTTTATATAATGGTTTTGTTTTTCCAAAATGATTGAGAATCTTGGATTATTAGTATTTCACATCATTTTCTCCTATTAGTCATCAATACCTATTTGTCTATAACTTTTCAATATCAATTTGAGTACATCATATATCTTTTTATGTCAGGATCCATTTTTATTTTATCAATTATATCTATTTACTTGTTTTTTTTTCTTTTCAATGAACCTATCAACATATGGCTTTCTGGTACTATTTTCCCAGCTTTCACTACAAGCTCATTTTTTATAGCTATAAAGGCCCTTTTATCGGTGTTTAATCAAAACCTTTGGAGAGTGTGTGGGTGATAAGGACTACAACTTATAGTCTATCAGTCCGATTATATGAGAGTATGGACACAACTATTTATACTCAAGAAGGTCTCATGTTTATGTTTCAAGGAATTTATACGTTAATTACAAATTCATTTGATAGGGTTTAAATAATATTGTACAAATTATTATTTTTCACATATTGTTCAGATATTTATTTATATAAATGATTTAATATTATTCTAATTTTTTATAAAATTATTTTTTAAGGGAAATAATTGTATTTCTAATACTTATAATCAAAATTTCCCCATCATATATAACTGCAATTCAGGTATTGGGAATTTTTCATCTGAATTTATTATTACAAATATTTTTATATATATTTATATTTATGTATGTATGTATGTATGTGAAATAAATTCAATAATTGTATTTTTTTTATGACTATTGTAGAATATTCAAGATCAGTCCATCAATAATTCATGTTCCATGTTTATGTAAGGGTGTATTTTAGATTATATCAATAGTTACTATTTTAGTATGTACAAAATTATTTTACGAAATTAATTATATCAATTCATGTTTTAGTTCATGATGGTGTAATAAAATTATTTATGTACTCTTAGAGATGATTATATTTTCATTAAAACTATGTTGTAAATCTTCTTAAAATGTGGATATATTTATATATCAAGATCTTTACGGAAAGAATTTATTCAGATTAATGTTACATAATTCATATTGGGTACATACATGTATGTATAAATAATTCATTCAGGAACATAACATATATTTATTGGTAAATAATTTATTAAGATATATATAAATATTTATTTAAGTGGATAAATAATCATAAATAATTTATTGAAGAATATTTATATCAATTTGAATATGTGTTTCATAAAAACATGGAATCAATCTTTTCATGTTTATATTTTTATTTCCAGGATTCTAGAAAACTACACATAATATGTCACCACATTTTATAATCATTATGTGAGTCATGTTTTAATATATAAATTCCATGAGTTTTGAAATACATCAACACCCGTTATATTTAAAATACGTTCATATTTTAATACGTATTTTATGATTTGATTCCACAAATTAATAAACACGTGGATTTCATTGAATGTGTTTTAATTTATATGATTATTTTAAAAATTAATGTGAGGAACATAATTAATTTTGAAATTATCATAATAAGATAAATCATTTATAAAAATTGAAAATTTATCCCATTAAATAAGGATTGAATATATGGACAGTTCAAGCAAGGGTTTATTGTATGGGTTTTCGTTGTTACGAGACTTTCGAGTGTTATGAAATGAAAGTTCATATATATATATATATATATAATTATAAGTGGATATATGTATTTTAATGAACTGACTTGTTTTCAAAATCAAAACTATAGTGAATATATATATATATAAGTAATTCAATATTTAATGTTTTTGGAGAACCCAACACATGATCTTGGTAAATATGGAATGTAATTGGGGAGTAAACCTATATTTTGCTACGGGGGTAGGCCCAGGACAACAATCAACATTTCGATATTCCTTATAGTAGTGTTTTTTTAAGAAGAATGCATATATTTTTTTTCAGAAAAACATTGGATCGTGTTTAAGAAAATATCAAACATAATTATTTTCTTAAATGATCTAGTCTCTTTAAGCCATAATTAATTTCAAGTAATATTTAAAAAGGTTATTTTAAAATGTTTTTAAAAAATTATTTTCAAAGGAATATTTTATAAGGATTTAGTTAAGGTTTTTTTAAACACCTTATTTGGCATATATATGCTCACCCATTATTTAATATTATTTTCATAGGTCACTTTTATGTCTTAAGATGGATGTCGTTGTTTTTTGTGTTAACACATGCAAAAGAATATAAGTCTTATGGTTTTATTTTATTATTGTTGATACTCTGATAAATGAAATAAGTTTGTATCTAATACTCTAGAACCTACATTTTTGAAAGGTTTTCTGTTGTAATGAATTTTTTGTATTTATTATGATTTATTTTATAAAATAATACACATCATTTTGGGCATTGAGTTTAGTGGCTCGAGATTGGGTCATTTTAATATTAGTGGATGGTCATAAGCTTGATTGAGATATGTATGTGTTTTATTTTTTTAATGTAATTATTATTGCATGTGTTATTGTGATAAATAACATTAAATTAAAGTGAAAACTTATGATTCATCCTCTCCTCCTTATTAGGTATAGGCATGCATTCCTATAATTTATTTTATATAACCCAATGCTCTCATTCAACTCACTTTCATATGAGTAAGAATAAGTAATTTAAATAGATTCAAAAAACTTGGAGATCGTTCAAGAAATATTTTATATGAAAAAAATCAAGGAGATATATCTGTTACTGGTGGAATGATACAAATTAAACCAAGGCCAGTTCAACAAGTTCTTCCCCTATATAATAGAGTTGATTTATCAACTTCTTAGTAAAAAATTAGTAGTATAAGCTGATCATCTTTACATATATTATTTTAGGTATATCTATTTCTTAGTTAGTTATTTATATTAATTTATGTTCAAAATTGATCACATAATGTAAATTAGTCGAGAATAATACAAGATGGAAAAATTAATTTAATTATGTATAAATTATTTTATCTAGACACAGTTAATTAATTATGTAAAAAAATACTAATATTTATGATGAAGGGAAAAATAATGAAAATTTACACATAAGATAAACATTTATAAAATAATTTATTAGTCATGAAACACCTTCTATTATTTTATTTTAAATAAACCCATTAATCAAAGTGTTGGTATGAACCTCGCCAAGACACTTAAATTTTTCTATAACACCCCTGGTAAATAAATAATATGACATTTTTATATTTATCCATATTTTTGAAAAAAATATTAATATTACTTTAAAGGGGACGCTATGCTCGATGGAGTACTCAATACGCAACAACAAGTTTCTTGGGAATCTTACGTTGCACTCTAATAATAAAATAATATTATTATAAATGGTAGTTAACACCTAGCCGTTTTAATGGTGGGAATGAACAGAACTAACTAAAAAATGATTATATATGTTTGTCAAATATTTTTACCCTTTACAATAAATGTTAGAGGATTAAAAATGAGAATGAATCCAATTTTAAGCTTAAACATTATAATATTCATTAAAAGTTTGATTAACTGCCTTTTGATGGGGAACCTCTTTTAAATCCACTTTTTGACAATTTTATGTGTTATATTTGACAAAATAAAATTCTTTTTTAGAATCAGGACATCAAAATTTACTTTGTGTAAATGTTTGGTATTTTTCCGATAAATATCATTTTTTTAATGAATAGTGAAAAATGTTTTATTTTAATTCGAAACCACTATTTAATCTTATATATTTATATGATTATATTATATTTTGAATTGGTTTTAATGTTCAATTAGAATATATTTTTTCCATTTAATCCAATTGTGGTCATTGGAATTAATTTCATCTTGAAATTGGACTTAAACTAGAGTCAATCTTTTGATACTTATTGTTTCTTAAAAACAAGCTATTTGTTTTGCCAGCAGAAATTAATTATTAAATAAATTAATGCAACATATATGTTTTGAATTTTGTAAAATAGACATCATTTTTGAATTCAGAATATCAAATATAGAATAGGGTGAAGTTTTGGTATTTTTCTGAAGAACATCAATTTTTGGTGAATAGTGAAACCACTAAGTGGTAGTTAGAGAAACTGATTTTTCGTTTAAATGAAAAATTTCCACCCCTGTGTTTTGAATTTCAATAATATGACAAACAAGGTTGTCATTAGGAAGTAAAATTTGGTACAATGGGTTTAAAATAATTTTTTGGTGAATAGTAACTTTTATGTTTTTAATCGCGATTAGAGGTAATTGGTGTAATTTAAGGTAAAAATAATGTTTTAATAATGTAAAATTACCTAGACACATGTACTACCCTGATTGGATGTGTCATGTACGACCATGAAAATCCATGGGTCAACTTGGGGACCTCAGGGAGCCACTTTTGTTGGAAAATGAAATAAATAACTTTTTATTTAAAGTTAAAATAAAAATATCACAAGCATGAAATGTTTCACTAAAACAAATTTTAAATGGGGTTGTAGAAGTCATATTTTTGATTATAAATATTCATTAGAAATCTAAAATGATTTCCTAAATCATGATATTTTTTTATAATTTTTAGACATTGAATAAATTAAATTATATATGACATCAAGATGATGCAGAGATTACCTCATTAATAAAGGATTTAAATAAAATGAAATGATAATGTTAAAACTATAACATACACTTGTCAAAACCCTATTGTATGAGTATATTTAGAACACATACCACCTTATCCTTGAAATAAATCATTGTGGGACTTTTAAAATCCGAAACTCATTTGAAAATAAAGCAACATTTTGTAACTTTACAAAAGTTCCCCTCCTCCTCTCTTATAAAAGGCCCCCACCTCTACCACCATACCCACACATCTCAAGCCTTTGGCTCGGCCAACCCATGAACATTTTTCCTCTCCACATCCCTCTATTACTCCTAGAAGCCTCACATTGGGCAGAAGTCTTATCAAGGAAGCCTTTTAGCTCAAATCAAAAAGAGTTACCCGATTTTAAGGTAATGACTTCACTTGTGTTCTTTTGTTATATATCGCTTCTCCAACCCCATAAACTCTTTTTATTAATTTCTTTTGTAAAAAATCCAGTATCATCAATATAATAGGATGTTTTTATTAGAATAATTCGATCTACACTTACACACACCTACATCAAATGGTTAAAGGACATACCATTTTTGTAGTGGAATTTCTGCCTCACGAAACAATGACTGTTCAACACTCATTTAGAACCTTAAAAGGTGGAAATTAAGTTCTCACTGTTTTTATATATGATATATAATATGTTTATGTTTTACTTATGCTTATGTATTTTTCTTTTGTGGCATTCCTTTATGGTTTCCATTATGGGAAAACACGATAATTTTATTTTAGGAAGTGCGGACTACCGCCCCCTCAAAGTGATTTGATTCGTTAATGCCATATGTGGGATTTATAAAGGATGTATTTAAAGATACAATATATTATGTATGTTACATATAAATGATGAATATAATTCTGGAATTAAAGTATACATACCTCTCATTTGGTTTTAATTCCATTAATATGGCATAGAAATGAAAGTAGTGTTCATGCGTACGTACGGATTACCGTCTCCATGAACGGTGCATTTCATTTCGTACCTCTAAATGCTTATATAATATTATAAATAAATTTATATTCTGGATATATATGATATATATGATATCCAAATCATGAATATCATTCTGGATATAATTAACCTTTGACAACACGAACAACATGTAATTGTAAAAAGTCCACTTTCAACATAAGAACCAAATGTCGAAAAAACAAACATTATTAACTTAAATGATTACATAATGTTTATAACATGGAAATAAGTGATATAAAAGGAATAATGAACTTGAAAAAGGGTTTTAATAAAGTGGAAATTTACTCATGTTTATTATTTAGGACGTTAATGAATGATCGAGTCATGTCGGACCCGAGGTAAGGGATCATACTCCTCTCTTTCTTTTTAAGTACACTCTTTTATGTAATTCCTCTTAATCTCATATTTAATATGATTGAGATGTACTTTTATATTAATATTAAATTAATTTTTATGTTCATATTATGATAGACCCTATTTCTCTCATCAATCCATTTTGGATGTTTTGATTGGCGCCGTTAGGCTGCTGAATTTTCGTAAGAGATCCAACCTCTCTCTTTCTTTTTAAGTAATCTCCTTTATGTCACTTCTTTTAATCTCCTCTTTGTTATGTTGGGAGATGTTATTTATTATTCACCTTTCTGTAAATTTAATTTTAATATGGTGAGAGACCCTATTTGATCTCATAAATCCATTTTTGGAAGTTTTAATGGTGCTGTTAGGCTGCCGAGTTTTCGGAAGGGATTTTTCATCTCACTTTTATTCCCGTGAGATTCACGCTACATTTTCCAATATTTTTTTTCAGTGGTGTATGTACTATAAATTATTCTACTCTTTGTGTAACATACTTTCTTTTATGAGTATTTACATCATTGTTGTATAGTCATTCTTTCATAGGGTGTATGTTTCGAAAGGTACCCAAATCGGTAAGGGAACCTTTCACCCTCCTCTTTTTAAAAGACTTATTTTGTTATGTCTTTTAATTTTCATCTTATTATGTGGGGATATGTTATTATATATCCTTATTTCCATGAATTTTATTTCCAAGTGATGAGATACCCTTTATCTCTCTCATCAACTCTTTTTCTAAAATTTGATGTGACTCCATTAGGCTGTCAAGGGAACTTCTTATCCCAATTTTGATTTCTTTGGGTTCAACATGTAGTTATTGAAAATGTAATCCTTTGAATATGTGTGAATGACCTTTGTTTGTTTTAAACATAACATCCTCTTATATTGGGTGTATTTATATTTGTCACACATAATTATGAGATCTATTTATCCTTAATTTAAGGATACCTTCTTTATAGGGGATTTCATCTCATTTTACATTTCTATTGAGACTTCATTGTTGTTATGCACCAATTCACACTTATATAGTGTATATACTGTCATTTGGAATATTATATCATGAATTCCATTATTCTCATGATATTATAAAGTTCTGATTATATGTTATTCCTTCATTATTGTATTCAAGTGTCTCTCATTTTGTTAAAAAACATTTAACAAAAATATGGTTTTAAATGTTTTAATGATTTATGATTATAAATATTTTTCATTAATATCCATGTTTTCAAAATGGTTTTAAGGATTTATTTATATGGATATTAATGGTATAAAATTTTAAATCCTTCAAAGTGGTATGGGACACTTTGATTCAATGATCTCTTTATTAAATGTTTTAAATGGTTTTGAAAATGGTTTTTTAATGGATTCATTAGTTCAATATCCTGAAATGTTATATTGTGATTGAAATGTGGAAATGTTATGTTTCCTTTATGAATGTTTTATGTGATACATTTATGTTATGGTTCTTGGGAATTGTTATGAAAATAGGTGGTTCCGTGATAATATAAGGGAGGGTGAGCCCGATATAGCTCTCCAATACATTGGGTAACGCGAAGGGGTTAAATGTTAAGGTTTCTCCGAAGAGATTTATGGAATATATTGTGATGGGTTTTCTAAACATAACCAGGAGGGTTACTCCCTACGTAAGAATGTTATGAATTCCTCAATTTACCATTATTTCTTATGATTTTTATGATTTATTCATTATTTTATGAGGTATATTAAAGTGCGTATGTTTTATGGGTAAAGTATGATTTAATTCTTATGTATACATGTACTCATGTTTCTTTTCCATATTATTATATCCCTTACTGAGCTTTTTATGCTCATCCCATGTTTTTTACAATTTTTTCACAGGTCAGGTGAAGGGTACATGATATGATGATAGTGTCAAGAAAGTGTCAAGAAAGAATCCATGTTTTATTTTAAGTTTGTTTCCGTTGATGGGAAAAATGAATACTATCTTTTATGTAACCACTTTGTTTAAATGTGGAATGCAATGCATGTTTTATGATCTAATTCTCTAAAACACTAAACCTAAAAAGATCATCAATGTGTAATCTTGTAATAACTCAAGATTAAGTAAGGTTTAAGGCTGGGGCCTTATAGTTGGTATTAAAGGTCGGTTTAGATAACTTTAGAGGTTAGGGTATTCTCTAAGAACAAGTGACATTACTATAATGTTTATGATTTCAGAAAGAGTCCTAGTTTTAGATAAAGTGAATGAGTAAGTATATGTCAGTGTTTAACTTCCTCATTATTACATGATGGTTTTGTTGATATACTAACACTGACATTTCTATTTTTAGTGAATGGATTGATCTAGCAGGCACCAAAGAGACAACAGGTTTGAAGGAAACTGTGGTGGTTCTCTGATTAAGATACTAGATAAATTGGGGGATTCAATGAGGAAACTCTTGGTTGTTCTAAACCAACTATCAAGGAGTCATGATCAACCACTTGAACCTTGGTATGATCTGTAATGAATCATGTACGATATGACCAATCGATGTGGATGTTCAGGTAATAATTATAAAGGTAACAATTATAGTTTATATGATCCTTACTTTTGAGGTAATTATGGGTTATTATATGTTATGATGGAAGATGAAAGGCATGAGATAAACTTGAGGTTAAAATATGTTATGATCATTTTTGAAGATTTTATCTCGTTTTGGGGAATGTTTTAAGAATTATATAGTTTTTTAAAAAGGACAACACACAGACCGTGTGACAACCCGTAGCGTCGGACAAAGCTGCGGGAATCGAACCCACAACCAAAGTGCGAATATTATTTATCGCCTACCACTGGACTACGTGAAGTCCCTAGTTAGTTTGACTACTCATTTTTAGTTAGATGATTTTAGGAATCATGAGTAAGTTTATTTTGGGTTATTTATGGAAATGATTAACCTATCATCGAGGATATGTGTTTAGGTTAATTACTTTTCAATATGAGAATTTAAGAGCAACTGATGTTATTTGGAGATAAAAGTTAATTTGTACCTTGGAAGACTATGTGACTAAATCCTTCAAATATTTGGGTTTCAATCTTAGTTTGGTTTACATTGACGAATTTTATGGGAATTTTTTTATCAAATGGTCCTAGTTGAACTTTGGGTTTTGTTGGAAAAATATTGGAGATTAAGAATAGATTTTCTTTTTATAAAAAGTTATCCTTTTCTAGATTATCTAATCTTGTTATAACCATTTTGGTTTTGGTTTTGGATAAACTCTAAAGACATGGGAAGTATATAGTTCTCTAATGTGAATTAGGTGATTCTCTAGAAGATGATTATAGTGAACAAGTCTTCCTAAATGCTCTCCTTTTGGTGAAAATATGAGTTTGTGTAAGAAATCTAATAAAAGATGAATGTAAACATGATAAGTAATTATGTTTCCTTATGAATAAATTCCTCAATAAAAAAACAAAAATGTTTTCTATTAACTTTTCCTACTGGGGAATCGAATACTGTTTAACCCATCACAAGTTTGTGATTTTATTGTGGTTAACTTTCTCCTAAACATGTTTTCTATCACTCTCCATCAGAACATGGCCCTATGTTTTCTCCTCCATGTCCATGTTTTCCTACATGGAATCCTAGTATGGGTTAACTCGGGTGACCTCTGTACTTCTCATTCTTTATTTTAAAGTGATTGTTTTACTGACTGTTGTTTTGATGTGGGACATTCTCGGATGTTTCCGAGCACAATTTTAAAATTGCGAGGACGAAATTTCCAAAAGGGGGGAAGGATGTAACATCCCAGGTAAATAAATAATATGACATTTTTTTATTTATCCATATTTGTAAATAAAATATTATTATTACTTTAAAGGGGACGCTATGCTCGATGGCGTACCCAATACACAACAATGAGTTTCTTGGGAATCTTATGTTGCACTCTAATAATAAAATAATATTATTTTAAATGGTAGTTAACGTCTAGCCATTGTAATGGCAGGAATGAAAAGAACTAGCTAAAAAATGATTATATATGTTTGTCAAATATTTTTACTCTTTACAATAAATGTTAGAGGATTAAAAATTTGAATGAATCCAATTTTATGCATAAACATTCTAATATTCATTAAAATATCGATATACCAACTTTTGATGGAGAACCTCTTTGAAATCCACATTTTGACAGTTTTATATGTTATATTTGACAAAATAAAATTCTTCTTTAGAATCGGGACATCAGTATTTACTTTGTGTAAATTTTTGGCATTTTTCCGATAAAGTTATTTTTTAATGAATAGTGAAAAGTGTTGTATTTTAATTCAAAACCACTTTTTAATATAATATATTTATAATATTAGATTATATTTTGAATTGGATTTAAAGTTCAATTTGAATATATTTTTACCATTTAATCCAATTGTTGTCATCGGAATTAATTTCATCTTGAAATTGAACTTAAACTAGAGTCAATCTTTTGATACTTATTGTTTCCTAAAAACACGCTATTTGTTTTGACAACATGAATTATTTATTAAATTAATTAATGAAACTTATATGTTTTGAATTTTGTAAAATAGAATTCATTTTTGAATTCGGAATATCAAATATATCTTAGGGTGATGTTTTGGTATTTTTCTGATGATCTTCAATTTTTGATGAATAGTGAAACCACTAAGTGGTAGTTAAAGAAATTGATTTTTCGATTAAATGAAACATTTCCACCTCTGTGTTTTGAATTTCAAAAACCCGACATACATGGTTGTCATTAGAAAGTAAAATATGGTTCAATCGGATTAAAATAATTTTTTGGCGAATAGTAACTTTTATGTTCTTAATCGCGATTAGAGGTAATTAGTGTAATTTAAGGTAAAAATAATGTTTTAATAATGTGAAATGACATAGAAACATGTCCTACCCTCATTTGATGTGTCATGGCCGACCAAGAAAATCGATGGGTCAACTTTGGGACCCCATGGAGCCACTTTGGTTGGAAAATTACATAAATAACTTTTTATTTAAAGTTAAAATAAAAATGTCACAAGAAAGAGATGTTTCACTAAAACAATTTATAAATGGGGATATACATATCATATTTTTGACTATAAATATTCATTAGATAGATAAAAATATTTCCTAAATCATGATATTTTTTTTATAATTTTTAGACATTATATAAATTAAAATATATATGACATCATGATGATGCAGCGATTACCTCATTAATAAAGGATTCAAATAAAATGAAACGTTAATGTTAAAACTACAACATCCACTTTTCAAAAACCTATTAGATGTGTATATTTCGAACTCTTACCACCTTATCCTAGAAATAAATCAATGTGGGACTTTTAAAATCCGAAACTCATTTGAAAATAAAGTAACATTTTGTAACTTTGCAAAAGTGCCCCTCCTCTCCTCTTATAAAAGGCCCCCACCTCTACCACCTTACCCACACCTCTCAAGCCTTTGTCTCGGCCAAAACCTGCAAATGTTTCCTCTCCACATACCTTTATTACTCCTAGAAGCATCACATTGTGCAGAAGACTTCTTAAGGAAGCATTTTAGATCAAATCAAAAAGAGTTACCCGATTTTAAGGTAATGTCTTCACTTGTGTTCTTTTGTTTTATTTTGCTTATCCAACCCCTGAACTCTTTTTATTCATTTCTTTTGTAACAAATACAGTATATAAAATATACTATGAGGTTTTTATAAGAATAATTCGAGCTACACTTACACATACCTACATCAAATGGTTAAAGAACATACTGTTTCTGTGGATGGTGAATTTCTGCCTCACGAAATGATGATTGTTCAACACTCATATAGAACCTTAAAAGGTGTCCATTAAGATGTCACTATATTTATATATGATATATAATATGTTTAAATTTTACTTAAGCTTCTTTATTTTTCTTTTTTGTCATACCTTTATGGTTTCCATTATAGGTAAAGACGATAATTTCATTTTAGGAAGTGCAGACTACCGCCCCCTCAAAGTGATTTGATTCGTTAATGCCATATGTGGGATGTATAAAGGATGTATTTGAAGTTACTATATATTATTTATGTTACATATATATGATGAATATAATTATGTAATTAAAATATTCATACCTCTAATTTGGTTTTAATTCCATTAATATGACATAGAAATGAAAGTAGCGTTCATGCGTACGTACGGCTTACCATCTCAATGAACAATGCATTTCATTTCTTACCTCTAAATGATAATGAAATATTATAAATACATGTATATTCTGGATATATATGATATATATGATATCCAAATCATGAATATCATTCTGGATATAAGGAACCTTTGACCACAAGAACAACATGTAATTGTAAGAAGTCTACTTTCGACTTAAGAACCAAATATCGACAAAACAAACATTATTAACTTAAATGATTACATAATGATTATAACATGGAAATAAGTGATATAAAAGGAATAATGAACTTGAAAAAGGCTTTTAATAAAGTGGAATTTAACTCTAGTTTATTATTCAGGTCGTTAAAGAACGATCGAGTCATGTTGGACCCGAGGTAAGGGATCATACTCCTCTTTTTCTTTTTAAGTACACTCTTTTATGTCATTCCTTTTAAGCTCATATTTCTTGTGATTGGGATGTTATTTTATATTAATCTTACTTTTAATTTTATCTTCATAAGATGAGAGACCATATTTTCTCTCATCAATCCATTTTGGATATTTTGATTGGCGCGGTTTGGCTGCCGAATTTTTGTAAGAGATCCAACCTCTCTCTTTCTTTTTAAGGAATCTCCTTTATGTCACTTCTTTTAATCTCCTCTTTGTTATGTTGGGAGATGTTATTTATTATTAAACATTTTGTAAATTTAATGTTAATATGGTGAGAGATCCTATTTGATCTCATCAATCCATTTTTGGAAGTTTTAATGCCGCTGTTAGGCTGACGAGTTTTCGTAAGGGATTTTTCATCTCACTTTTATTCCTGTGAGATTCATGCTACATTTTCCAATATTATCTTTTGAGTGGTGTATGTACTCTCCATTTTTCTACTCTTTGTGTAACATACATTGGTTTATGAGTATTTACATCAATGTTTTATAGTCATTCTTTCATGGGGTGTACCTTTCGAAAGGTACCCAAATCGGTAAGGGAACATTTTACCCTCCTCTTTTTAAAAGACTTCTTTTGTTATGTCTTTTAATTTTCATCTTATTATGTGGGGATATGTTATTATATATCCTTATTGCCGTAAATTTTATGTCCAAGTGATGAGATACCATTTATCTCTCTCATCAACTCTTTTTCTAAAATTTGATGTGACTCTGTTAGGTTGTCAAGGGATCTTCTTAACCCAATATCGATTTCTTTGGGTTCAACAAGTTGTTATTGAATATTTCATCATTTTAATATGTCTGAATGACCTTTGATTGTTTTAAACATAATATCCTCTTATATTGTGTGTATTTATATTTGTCACACATAATTATGAGATTTCATTATCCTTAATTTAAGGATACCTTCTTTACAAGTGATTTCATCTCATTTTACATTTCTATTGAGACTCCATTGTTATTATGCACCAATTCACACTTATATGGTGTATATAATATCCTTTGGAATATTATATCATGAATTACATTATTCTTAGGATATTTTAAAGTTCTTATTATATGTTATTCCTCAATTATTGTATTCAAGTGTCTCTCATTTTGTTAAAAACCCTTTAACTAAAATATGGTTTTAAATGTTTTAATGATTTATTCTTATAAATATTTCTCATTAATATCCATGTTTTCAAATGGGTTTTAAGGATTTATTTATATGGATATTTATGGTTTAAAATGTTTAATCCTTCAAAGTGGTATGAGACACTTTGATTCAAATATATCTTTATTAAATGTTTTTAATGGTTTTGAAAATGGGGTTTTAATGGATTCATTATTTAAATATCCTAAAATATTATATTGTGAATGAAATGTGGAAATGTTATGTTTCCTTTATGAATGTATTATGTGATACATTTATGTTATGGTTCGTGGGCATTGTTATGAAAATGGGTGGTTTTGTGATAAACGAAGGGAATGTGAGCCTGATATAGCTCTCCAATACATTGGGTAATGCGAAGGGGTTAAACGTTAAGGTTTCTCTGAAGAGATTTAGTGAATATACTATGATTGGTATTCCAAACGTAACCAAGAGGGTTACTCCCAACGCAAGAATGTTATAAATGCCTCAAGTTACCATTATGTCTTATGATTTATATGATTTATTCATGATTTTATGAGGTATGTTAAAGTGTGTATGTTTTATTGGTAAAGTATGATTTAATTCTTATGTATACATGTAATAATGTTTCCTTTCTATATTTTTATTTCCCTTACTGAACTTTTTATACTCATCCTATGTTTTTTAATAAAAATTAACAGGTCAAGGGAAGGGTACATGATATGATTATAGTTTCAAGGAAGTGTCAAGAAAGAATCCATGTTTTATTTTAAGTTTGTTTCCGTTGATGGGAAAAATGAATACTATCTTTTATGTAACCACTTTGTTTTAATGTGGAATGAAATGCAAGCTTTATGATCTAATTCTCTAAAACTCTAAACCTGAAAAGATCCTGAATGTGTAATCTTGTAATAACTCATGATTAAGTAAGGTTTCAGGTTGGGGCCTTATAGATGGTATCAAAGGTCGGTTTAGATAACTTTAGAGTTAAGGGTATTCTCTAAGCACAAGTGACATTACCATAATGGTTAGGATTTCAGAAAGAGTCCTAGTTTTAGATAAAGTGAATGAGTAAGTATATCTTAGTGTTTACCTTCCTCATTAGTACATGATGGTTTTGTTGATTTACTAACACTGACATTTTTGTTTATAGTGAATGGATGGATCTAGTAGGAACCAAAGAGACAACAGGTTTGAAGGAAACTGTGGTGGTTCTCTGATTATGATACTAGATAAAATGTGGGATTCAATGAGGAAACTCGGGGTTATTCTAAACCAACTATAAAAGAGTCATGATCAACCACTTTAACCTTGGTATGATCTGTAATGAATCATGTACAAGATGACCAATCGATGTGGATCTTCAGGTAATAATTATAAAGGTAACAATTAGAGTTTATATGATCCTTACATTTGAGGTAATTATGGGTTATTATATGTTATGATGGAAAATGAAAGGCATGAGATAAACTTGAGGTTAAAATATGTTATGATCATTTTTTAAGATTTTATCTCATTTTGGGGAATGTTTTAAGAATTATATAGTTTTGTAAAAAGGACAACACACAGACCGTGTGACAACCCGTAGAGTCGGACAAAGCTGCGGGAATCGAACCCACAACCAAAGTGCGACTATTATTTATCACCTACCACTGGACAACGTGAAGTCCCTAGTTAGTTTGACTACTTATTTTTAGTTAGATGATTTTAGGAATCAAGAGTAAGTTTATTTTGGGTTATTTATGGAAATGATTAACCTATCACCGAGGATATGTGTTTAGGTTAATTACTTTTCAATATGAGAATTTAAGAGCAACTGATGTTATTTGGAGATAAAAGTTAATTTGTACCTTGGAAGACTATGTGACTAAATACTTCAAATATTCGGGTTTCAATCCTAGTTTGGTTTACTTTGATGAATTTTATGGAAATTTTTTTTTATCAAATGGTCCTCGTTGAACTTTGGGTTTTCTTGGAGAAATATTCGAGATTAAGAATAGATTTTATTTTTATAAAAAGTTATCCTTTTCTGGATTATCTGATCCTGTACTATCCATTTTGGTTTTGGTTTTGTTTAAAGTCTAAAGACATGGGAAGTATATAGTTATCTTATGTGGATTATGTGATTCTCTAGAAGTTTATTATAGTGAAAAAGTCTTCCTAAATGCTCGTCTTTTGGAGAAAATATGAGTTTGTGTAATAAATATAATAAAAGATGAAATTCAACATGATATGTAATTATGTTTCCTTATTAATAAATTCCTCAATAATAAAAACAAAAATGTTGTCTATTAACTTTTCCTACTGGGGAATCGAACACCGTTTAACCCATCACAAGTTTGTGATTTTCTTGTGGTTAACTTTCTCCTAAACATGTTTTCTATCACTCTCCATCAGAACATGACCCTATTTTTTCTCCTCCATGTCCATGATTTCCTACATGGAATCCTAGTATGGGTTAACTCGGGTGACCTCTGTACTTCTCATTCTTTATTTTAAATTGATTGTTTTACCGACTCTTGTTTTGATGTGGGACTTTCAAGGATGTTTCCGAGCCCAATTTTAAAATTGCGAGGACGAAATTCCCAAAAGGGGGGAAGGATGTAACATCCCAGGTAAATAAAGAATATGACATTTTTTTATTTATCCATATTTTTAAACAAAATATTTTTATTACTTTAAAGGGGACGCTATGCTCGATGGCGTACCCAATACGCAACAATGAGTTTCTTGGGAATCTTACGTTGCACTCTAATAATAAAATAATATTATTTTAAATGGTAGTTAACGTCTAGCTATTGTAATGGCGGAAATGAAAAGAACTAACTGAAAAATGATAATATATTTTTGTCAAATATTTTTACTCTTTACAATAAATGTTAGAGGATTAAAAATTCGAATAATTCCTATTTTATGCGTAAACATTCTAATATTCATTAAAAGGATGATTAACCGCCTTTTGATGGAGAACCTCTTTTAAATCCACTTTTTGAAAATTTTATTTGTTATATTTGACAAAATAAAATTCTTCTTTAGAATCGGGACATCAAAATTTTCTTTGTGTAAATTTATGGTATTTTTCCGATAAAGTTATTTTTTAATGAATAGTGAAAAGTGTTGTATTTTAGTACAAAACCACTTTTTAATATAATATATTTATATGATTAGATTATTTTTTGAATTGGTTTTAATGTTAAATTAGAATATATATTTACCATTTAATCCAATTGTGGTCATTGGAATTAATTTCATCTTGAAATTGGACTTAAACTACAGTCAATCTTTTGATACTTATTGTTTCTTAAAAACACACTATTTGTTTTGAAAATGGGAATTAATTATTAAATTAATTAATTCAACTTATATGTTTTGAATTTTGTAAAATAGACTTCATTTTTGAATTCGGAATATCAAATATAGCTTTGGGTGATGTTTTGGTATTTTTTTGATGATCTTTAATTTTTGATTAATAGTGAAACCCATAAGTGGTAGTTAAAGAAACTGTTTTTTCGTTTAAATGAAACTTTGCCACCTCTATGTTTTGAATTTCAAAAATCCGACATACATGGTTGTCATTTGGATGTAAAATGTGGTTCAATGGGATTAAAATAATTTTTTGGCGAATAGTAACTTTTATGTTCTTAATCACGATTAGAGGTAATTAGTGTAATTTAAGGTAAAAAAATGTTTTAATAATGTGAAATGACATAGAAACATGTCCTACCCTCATTGGATGTGTCATGGACGACCAAGAAAATCAATGGGTCAACTTGGGGACCCCATGGAGCCACTTTGGTTGGAAAATGACATAAATAACTTTTTATTTAAAGTTAAAATTAAAATGTCACAAGCAAGAGATGTTTCACTAAAACAATTTATAAATGGGGATATACATATCATATATTTGACTATAAATATTCATTAGATAGATAAAAATATTTCCTACATCATGATATTTTTTTATAATTTTTATACATTAAATAATTTAAATTATATATGACATCATGATGATGCATCGATTGCCTCATTAATAAAGGATTTAAATAAAATGAAACAATAATGTTTAAACTATAACATACACTTTTAAACAACCTATTGGATGAGTATATTTCGAACCCTTAACACCTTATCCTAGAAATAAATCAATGTGGGACTTTTAAAATCAGAAACTCATTTGAAAGTAAAGTAAGATTTTATAACTTTACAAAAGTGCCCCTCCTCTCCTCTTATAAAAGGCCCCCACCTCTACCACCTTACCCACACCTCTCAAGCCTTTGTCTCGGACAAACCCTGCAAATTTTGCCTCTACACATCTCTCTATTACTCATAGAAGCATCACATTGGGCAGAAGTCTTCTTTTGTTTTATTATGCTTCTCCAACCCCATAAACTCTTTTTATTCATTTCTTTAGTAAAAAATCCAGTATCTCAAATATACTAGGATGTTTTTAAATGAATAATTCGAGCTACACTTACACACAACTACATCAAATGGTTAAAGAACATATTTTATCTGTGAATGGCGAATTTCTGCCTCACAAAACGATGATTGTTCAACAGTAATATAGAACCTTAGAAGGTGGCCATTAAGATGTCACTATATTGATATATGATATATAATATGTTTAAATTTTACTTAAGCTTCATTATTTTTCTTTTGTGGCATACCTTTATGGTTTCCATTATGGGTAAAGAAGATAATTTCATTTTAGGAAGTGCAGACTACCACCCCCTCAAAGTGATTTGATTCGTTAATGCCATATGTGGGATGTATAAAGTATGTATTTAAAGTAACTATATAATATGTATGTTACATATATATGATGAATATAATTCTGTAATTAAAATATACCTGCCTCTTATTTGGTTTTAATTCCATTAATATTAAATAGAAATAAAAGTAGCGTTCATGCGTACGTACGGCTTACCGTCTCCATGAACAATGCATTTCATTTCTTACCTCTAAATGATAATGAAATATTATAAATACATGTATATTCTGGATATATATGATATATATCATATCCAAATCATGAATATCATTCTGGATATAATTAACCTTTGACCACACGAACAACATGTAATTGTAAGAAGTCCACTTTCGACTTAAGAACCAAATATCGACAAAGCAAACATTATTAACTTAAATGATTACATAATGTTTATAAAATGTCAATAAGTGATATAAAAAGATTAATGAACTTGATAAAGGTTTTTAATAAAGTGGAAGTTAACTCAAGTCTATTATTCAGGTCGTTAAAGAACGATCGAGTCATGTTGGACCCGAGGTAAGGGATCATACTCCTCTCTTTCTTTTTAAGTACACTCTTTTATGTCATTCCTTTTAAGCTCATTTTTCTTATGATTGGGATGTTATTTTATATTAATATTACTTTACATTTTATTTTCATATGATGAGAGACCCTATTTTCTCTCATCAATCCATTTTGGATATTTTGATTGGCGTCGTTTGGCTGCCGAATTTTTGTAAGAGATCCAACCTCTCTCTTTTTTTTAAGTAATCTCCTTTATGTCACTTATTTTAATATCTTCTTTGTTTTTTTGGGAGACTTTATTTATTATTACTCTTTCTGTACATTTAATTTTTATATGGTTAGAGACCCTATTTGATCTCATCAATCCATTTTTGGAAGTTTTAATGGCGTCGTTAGGCTGGCGAGTTTTCGTAAGGGATTTTTCATCTCACTTTTATTCCTGTGAGATTCATGCTACATGTGCCAATATTTCATTTTGAGTGGTGTATGTACTCACCATTATTATACTCTTTGTGTAATATACTTTCGTTTATGATTATTTACATCAATTTTTTATAGTCCTTCTTTCATTTGGTGAACCTTTCGAAAGGTACCCAAATCGGTAAGGGAACCTTTCACCCTCCTCATTTTAAAAGACTTCTTTTGTTATGTGTTTTAATTTTCATCTTATTATGTGGGTATATGTTATAATATATCTTTATTGCCATAAATTTTATGTCCATGTAATGAGATACCCTTTATCTCTCTCATCAACTATTTTTCTAAAATTTGATGTGACTCCGTTAGGCTGTCAAGGGAACTTCTTAACCCAATTTCGATTTCTTTGGGTTCAACAAGTAGTTATTGAATATGTCATCCATTTAATATGTTTGAATGACCTTTGATTGTTTTAAACATAATATCCTCTTATATTGGGTGTATTTATATTTGTCACACATAATTATGAGATTGATTTATCCTTAATTTAAGGATACCTTCTTTACAGGTGATTTCATCTCATTTTACATTTCTATTGAGACTTCTTTGTTGTTATGCACCAGTTCACACTTATATGGTGTATATACTGTCCTTTGGAATATTATATCATGAATTACATTATTCTTAGGATATTAAAAAAGTTCTGATTATATGTTATTCCTCATTTATTGTATTCAAGTGTCTCTCACTTTGTTAAAAACCCTTTAACTAAAATATGGTTTTAAATGTTTTAATGATTTATTCTTATAAATATTTCTCATTAATATCCATGTTTTCAAAATGGTTTTAAGGATTTATTTATTTGGATATTAATGGTTTAAAATTTTTAATACTTCAATGTGGTATGAGACACTTTGTTTCAAATATCTCTTTATTAAATGTTTTAAATGGTTTTGAAAATGGGTTTTTAATGGATTCATTATTTCAATATCCTAATATGATATATTGTGAATGAAATGTGGAAATTTTATGTTTCCTTTATTAATTTTTTATGTGATACATTTATGTTATGGTTCTTGGGCATTGTTATGAAAATGGGTGGTTATGTGATAAACTAAGGGCAGGTGAGCCCGATATAGCTCTCCAATACATTGGGTATTGCGAAGGGGTTAAACGTTAAGGTTTCTCTGAAGAGATTTATGGAATATACTGTGATGGGTATTCCAAATGTAACCAAGAGGGTTACTCACTACGTAAGAATGTTATGAATGCCTCAGGTTACCATTATGTCTTATGATTTCTAGGATTTATTCAAGATTTTATGAGGTATGTTAAAGTGTGTATGTTTTATGGGTAATGTATAATTTATTTCTTATGTATACATGTACTAATGTTTCCTTTCAATATTTTTATATCCCTTACTGAGCTTTTTATGCTCATCCTATGTTTTTTAAAAAAAATCATAGGTCAAGGGAAGGGTACATGATATGATGATAGTTTCAAGGAAGTTTAAAGAAAGAATCCATGTTTTATTTTAAGTTTGTTTCCGTTGATGGAAAAAATGAATACTATCTTTTATGTAACCACTTTGTTTTAATGTAGAATGAAATGCATGTTTTATGATCTAATTCTCTAAAACTATAAACCTGAAATGATCATGAATGTGTAATCTTGTAATAAATAAAGATTAAGTAAGGTTTAAGGCTGGGGACTTATAGTTGGTATCAAAGGTCGGTTTAGATAACTTTAGAGGTAAGGGTATTCTCTAAGCACAAGTGAAATTACCATAATGGTTAGGATTTCAGAAAGAGTACTAGTTTTAGATAAAGTGAATGAGTAAGTATATCTTAGTGTTTACCTTCGTCATTAGTACATGATGGTTTTGTTGATATACTAACACTGACATTTCTGTTTTTAGTGAATGGATGGATCTAGTAGGAACCAAAGAGACAACAGGTTTGAAGGAAACTGTGGTGGTTCTTTGATTATGATACTAGATAAAATGGGGGAATCAATGAGGAAACTCGTGGTTATTCTAAACCAACTATCAAGGAGTCATAAACAACCACTTGAACCTTGGAATGATCTATAATGAATCATGTATGAGATGACCAATCGATGTGGAAGTTCAGGTAATAATTATAAAGGTAACAATTAGAGTTTATATGATCCTTACTTTTGAGGTAATTATGGCTTATTATATGTTATGATGGAAAATGAAAGGCATGAGATAAACTTGAGGTTAAAATATGTTATGATCATTTCTGAAGATTTTATCTCGTTTTGGGGAATGTTTTATGAATTATATAGTTTTGTATAAAGGGAAACACATAGACCGTGTGACAACCCGTCGCGTCAGACAAAGCTGTGGGAATCGAACCCACAACCAAAGTGTGACTGGTATTTATCGCCTACCACTGGACTACGTGAAGTCCCTGGTTAGTTTGACTAATTCTTTTTAGCTATATGATTTTAGGAATCAAGCGTAAGTTTATTTTGGGTTATCTATGGAAATGATTAACCTATCATCGGGGATATGTGATTAGGTTAATTACTTTTTAATATGAGAATTTAAGAGAAACTGATGTTATTTGGAGATAAAAGTTAATTTGTACCATGGAAGACTATGTGACTAAATCCTTCAAATATTTGGGTTTCAATCCTAGTTTGGTTTAATTTGAAGAATTTTATGGACAAATTTTTTATCAAATGGTCCTCGTTGAACATTGGGTTTTCTTAGAAAAATATTGGAGATTAAGAATAGATTTTCTATTAATAAAAAGTTATCCTTTTCTGGATTATCTGATCTTGTACTATCCATTTTGGTTTTGGTTTTGGTTAATTTCTAACGACATGGGATGTATATAGTTCTCTTATGTGTATTAGTTGATTCTCTAGAAGTTGATTATAGTGAACAAGTCTTCCTAAATGCTCGTCTTTGGGAGAAAATATGAGTTTGTGTAAGAAATCTAATAAAAGATGAAAGTCAACATGATAAGTAATTATGTTTCCTTATTAATAAATTCCTCAATAAAAAAACAAAAATGTTGTCTATTAACTTTTCCTACTGGGGAATCGAATACCGTTTAACCCAGCACAAGATTGTGATTTTCTTGTGGTTAACTTTATCCTAAACATGTTTTCTATCACTCTCCATCAGAACACGACCCTATGTTTTCTCCTCCATGTCCATGTTTTCCTAAATGGAATCCTATTATGGGTTAACTCGGGTGACCTCTGTACATCTCATTCTTTATTTTAAAGTGATTGTTTTACCGACTCTTGTTTTGTTGTGGGACTTTCAAGGATGTTTCCGAGCCCAATTTTAAAATTGCGAGGACGAAATTCCCAAAATGGGGGAAGGATGTAACATCCCAGGTAAATAAAGAATATGACATTTTTTATTTATCCATATTTTTAAATAAAATATTATTATTACTTTAAAGGGTACGCTATGCTCGATGGCGTACCCAATACACAACAATGAGTTTCTTGGGAATCTTACGTTGCACTCTAATAATAAAATAATATTATTTTAAATGGTAGTTAATTTCTAGCTGTTGTAATGGAGGTAATGAAAAGAACTAACTAAAAAATGATTATATATTTTTGTCAAATATTTTTACTCTTTACAATAAATGTTAGAGGATTAAAAATTCGAATGAATCCAATTTTATGCGTAAACATTCTAATATTCATTAAAAGGTCAATTAACTGACTTTTGATGGAGAACCACTTTTAAATCCACTTTTTGAAAATTTTATATTTTATATTTGACTAAATAAAATTCTTCTTTAGAATCGGGACATCAAAAATTACTTTGTGTAAATTTGTGGTATTTTTCCGATAATGTTATTTTGTAATGAATAGTGAAAAGTGTTGTATTTTAATTCAAAACCACTTTTTAATATAATATATATATAATATTAGATTATATTATGAATTGGTTTTAAAGTTCAATTATAATATATTTTTACCATTTAATCCAATTGTGGTTATTGGAATTAATTTCATCTTGAAATTTGACTTAAACGAGAGTCAATCTTTTGATACTTATTGTTTCTTAAAAACACGCTATTTGTTTTGACAACGGGAATTAATTATTAAATTAATTAATGCAAATTATATGTTTTGAATTTTGTAAAATAGACTTCATTTTTGAATTCGGAATATCAAATATAGCTTAGGGTGATGTTTTGGTTTTTTTCTGATGATCTTCAATTTTTGATGAATAGTGAAACCACCAAGTGGTAGTTAAAGAAACTGATTTTTCGTTTAAACAAAACATTTCCACCTCTGTGTTTTGAATTTCAAAAACCAGACAAACATGGTTGTCATTAGGAAGTAAAATGTGGGTCAATGGGATTAAAATATTTTTTTGGCGAATAGTAACTTTTATGTTCTTAATCGCGATTAGAGGTAATTAGTGTAATTTAAGGTAAAAATAATGTTTTAATAATGTGAAATGACATATACACATGTACTACCCTCATTGTATGTGTCATGGCAGACCAAGAAAATCCATGGGTCAACTTGGGGACCCCATGGAGCCACTTTGGTTGGAAAATGACATAAATAACTTTTTATTTAAAGTTAAAATAAAAATGTCACAAGCAAGAGATGTTTCACTAAAACAATTTATAAATGGGGATATAAATATCATATTTTTGACTATAAATATTCATTAGATATAAAAAAGATTCCCTACATCATGAAATTTTTTTTATAATTTTTAGACATTAACTAAATTAAATTATATATGACATCATGATGATGCAGTGATTACCTCATTAATAAAGGATTTAAATAAAATGAAACGATAATGTTAAAAATATAACATAGACTTTTCAAAAACCTATTGTATGAGTATATTTCGAACCCTTACCACCTTATCCTATAATTAATTCAATGTGGGTTTTTTAAAAACCGAAACTCATTTGAAAATAATGTAACATTTTGTAACTTTACAAAAGTGCCCCTCCTCTCCTCTTATAAAAGGCCCCCACCTCTACCACCTTACCCACACCTCTAAAACCTTTTTCTCGGCCAAACCCTGCAACTTTTGCCACTAAACATCCCTCTATTACTCCTAGAACCATCACATTGGGCAGAGGTTTTCTCAAGGAAGCCTTTTAGCTCAAATCAAAAAGAGTTACCCGATTTTAAGGTAATGTCTTCACTTGTGTTCTTTTGTTTTATTTTTCTCTCCAACCCCCTAAAATCTTTTTATTAATTTCTTTTGTAAAAACTACAGTATCTCTAATATACTAGGATATTTTATAAGAATAATTCGATCTACACTTACACACACCTACATCAAATGGTTAAAGAACATACTGTTTCTGTGGATGGAGAATTTCTGCCTCACGAAACGATGATTGTTCAACACTCATGTAGAACCTTAAAAGGTGGACAATAAGATGTCACTATATTTATATATGATATATAATATGTTTAAATTTTACTTAAGCTTCTTTATTTTTCTTTTGTGGCATACCTTTATGGTTTCCATTATGGGTAAACACGATAATTTCATTTTAGGAAGTGCAGACTACCGCCCCCTCAAAGTGATTTGATTCGTTAATGCCATATGTAGGACGTATAAAGGATGTAATTAATGATACTATATATGATTTATGTTACATATATATGATGAATATAATTCTGTAATTAAAATATACATACCTCTCATTTGGTTTTAATTCCATTAATATGACATAGAAATGAAAGTAGCGTTCATGCGTACGTACGGCTTACCGTCTCCATGAACGAGGCATTTCATTTCATACCTCTAAATGATAATTAAATATTATAAATACATGTATATTCTGGAAATATATCATATATATGATATAAAAATCATGAATATCATTCTGGATATAATGAACCTTTGACCACCCGAACAACATGTAATTGTAAGAAGTCCACTTTCGATTTAAGAACCAAATATCGACAAAACAAACATTATTAACTTAAATGATTACAAAAAGTTTATAACATGGAAATAAGTGATATAAGAGGAATAATAAACTTGAAAAAGGTTTTTAATAATGTTTAATTTAACTCAAGTTTATTATTCAGGTCGTTAAAGAACGATCGAGTCATGTTGGACCCGAGGTAAGGGATCATACTCCTCTCTTTTTTTTAAGTACACTATTTTATGTCATTCCATTTAAGCTCATATTTCTTATGATTGGGATGTTATTTTATATTACTCTTACTTTAAATTTTATGTTCATATGACGAGACACCCTATTTTCTCTCATCAATCCATTTTGGATATTTTGATTGGCGTCGTTTGGCTGCCGAATTTTCGTAAGAGATCCAACCTCTCTCTTTCTTTTTAAGTAATCTCCTTTATGTCACTTATTTTAATATCCTCTTTGTTATGTTGGTATATGTTATTTATTATTTATCTTTCTGTAACGTTAATGTTAATATGGTGAGAGACCCTATTTGATCTCATCAATCCATTTTTGGAAGTTTTAATGGCGTCGTTAGGCTGACGAGTTTTCATAAGGGATTTTTCATCTCACTTTTATTCCAGTGAGATTCATGCTACATTTGACAATATTTCCTTTTGAGTGGTGTATTTACTCTCCCTTATTCTACTCTTTCTGTAAAATAATTTTGGTTATGAGTATTTACATCAATGTTTTATAGTCCTTCTTTCATGGGGTGTACCTTTCGAAAGGTACCCAAATCGGTAAGGGAACCTTTCACCCTCCTCTTTTTAAAAGACATCATTTGTTATGTATTTTAATTTTCATCTTATTATGTGGGGATATGTTATTATATATCCTTATTTCAATAAATTGTATGTCCAAGTGATTAGATACCCTTTATCTCTCTCATCAACTCGTTTTCTAAAATTTGATGTGACTCCGTTAGGCTGTCAAGGGAACTTCTTAACCCAATTTCGATTTCTTTGGGTTTAACAAGTAGTTATTGAATATGTAATCCTTTTAATATGTTTGAATGACCTTTGATTGTTTTAATCATAATATCCTATTATATTGGGTGTATTTATATTTGTCACACATAATTATGAGATTGATTTATCCTTAATTTAAGGATACCTTCTTTACAGGTGATTTCATCTCATTTTACATTTCTATTGAGACTTCATTGTTTTTATGCACCA
Organism: Viscum album; assembly: GCA_963277665.1. NCBI lineage: Eukaryota > Viridiplantae > Streptophyta > Magnoliopsida > Santalales > Viscaceae > Viscum > Viscum album. The sequence continues at coordinate 36,242,101 of OY728159.1, forward strand.
ATTCACACTTATATGGTGTATATACTGTCCTTTGGAATATTATAACACGAATTACATTATTATCAAGATATTATAGAGTTCTGATTATATGTTATTCCTCAATTATTGTATTCAAGTGTCTCTCATTTTGTTAAAAACCCTTTAACTAAAATATGGTTGTAAATGTTTTAATGATTTATACTTATAAATATTTCTTATTAATATCCATGTTTTAAAAATGGTTTTAAGGATTTATTTTTATGGATATTGATGGTTTGAAAAGTTTAATCCTTCAAAGTGGTATGAGACACTTTGATTCAAAGATCTCTTTATTTAATGTTTTAAATGGTTTTGAAAATGGGTTTTTAATGGATTCATTATTTCAATATCCTAAAATGTTATATTGTGAATGAAATGTGGAAATGTTATGTTTCCTTTATGAATGTTTTATGTGAAACATTTACGTTATGGTTCTTGGGAATTGTTATGAAAATGGGTGGTTTCGTGATAAACTAAGGGCAGGTGAGCCCGATATAGCTCTCCAATACATTGGGTAATGCGAAGGGGTTAAACGTTATGGTTTCTCTGAATAGATTTAGAGAATATACTTTGATGGGTATTCCAAATGTAACCAAGAGGGTTAATCCCTACGTAAGAATGTTATGAATGCCTCAAGTTACTGTTATGTCATATGATTTATATGATTTATTCATGATTTTATGAGGTATGTTAAAGTGCATATGTTTATGGGTAAAGTATGATTTAATTCTTATGTATACATGTACTAATGTTTCCTTTCCATATTTTTATATCCCTTAATGAGCTTTTTATGCTCATCCTATGTTTTTAAAAAAAACATTCACAGGTCAATTGAAGGGTACATGATATGATTATAGTTTCAAGGAAGTGTCAAGAAAGAATCCATGTTTTATTTTAAGTTTGTTTCTGTTGATGGGAAAAATGAATACTATCTTTTATGTAACCACTTTGTTTTAATGTAGAATGGAATGCATGTTTTATGATCTAATTCTCTAAAACTATAAACCTGAAAAGATCATGAATGTGTAATCTTGTAATAACTCATGATTAAGTAAGGTTTAAGGTTGGGGCCTTATAGTTGGTATCAAAGGTCGGTTTAGATAACTTTAGAGGTAAGGGTAATCTCTAAGCACAAGTGACATTACCATAATGGTTAGGATTTCAGAAAGAGTCTGAGTTTTAGATAAAGTGAATGAGTAAGTATATCTTAGTGTTTACCTTCCTCATTAGTACATGATGGTTTTGTTGATATACTAACACTGACATTTCTGTTTTTAGTGAATGGATGGATCTAGTAGGAACCAAAGAGACAACAGGTTTTAAGGAAACTGTGGTGGTTCTCTGATTAAGATACAAGATAAAATGGGTGATTCAATGAGGAAACTCGTGGTTATTCTAAACCAACTATCAAGGAGTCATGATCAATCACTTGAACCATGGTATGATCTGTAATGAATCATGTACGAGATGACCAATCGATGTGGAAGTTCATGTAATAATTATAAAGGTAACAATTAGAGTTTATATGATCCTTACTTTTGAGGTAATTATGGGTTATTATATGTTATGATGGAAAATGAAAGGCATGAGATAAACTTGAGGTTAAAATATGTTATGATAATTTTTGAAGATTTTATCTCGTTTTGGGGAATGTTTTATGAATTATATAGTTTTGTAAAAAGGACAACACATAGACCGTGTGACAACCTGTTGTGTCGGACAAAGCTGCGGGAATCGAACCCACAAACAAAGTGAGACTGGTATTTATCACCTACCACTGGACTACGTGAAGTCCCAGGTTAGTTTGACTAATTATTTTTAGCTAGATGATTTTAGGAATCAAGAGTATGTTTATTTTGGGTTATCTATGGAAATGATTAACCTATCATCGAGGATATGTGATTAGGTTAATTACTTTTCAATATGAGAATTTAAGAGAAACTGATGTTATTTGGAGATAAAAGTTAATTTGTACCTTGTAAGACTATGTGACTAAATCCTTCAAATATTTGGGTTTCAATCCTAGTTTGGTTTACTTTGAATAATTTTATGGAAATTTTTTTTATCAAATGGTCCTTGTTGAACTTTGGGTTTTCTTGGACAAATATTGGAGATTAAGAATAGATTTTCTTTTTATAAAAAGTTATCCTTTTCTGGATTATCTAATCTTGTACTATCCATTTTGGTTTTGGTTTTGGTTAAAGTCTAGAGACAAGGGAAGTATATAGTTCTCTTATGTGGATTAGGTGATTCTCTAGAAGTTTATTATAGTGAAGAAGTCTTCCTAAATGCTTGTCTTTTGGAGAAAATATGAGTTTGTGTAAGAAATCTAATAAAAGATAAAAGTCAACATGATAAGTAATTATGTTTCCTTATGAATAAATTCCTCAATAAAAAAAACAAAAATGTTGTCTATTAACTTTTCCTACTGGGGAATCGAATAACGTTTTACCCATCAAAAGTTTGTGATTTTCTTGTGGTTAACTATCTCCTAAACATGTTTTCTATCACTCTCCATCAGAACATGACCCTATGTTTTCTCCACCATGTCCATGTTTTCCTACATTGAATCCTAGTATGGGTTATCTCGGGTGTCCTCTGTACTTCTCATTCTTTATTTTAAAGTGATTGTTTTACAAACACTTTTTCCGATGTGGGACTTTCAAGGATGTTTCCGAGCCCAATTTAAAAATTGTGAGGATACAATTTCCAAAAGGGGGGAAGGATGTAACATCCCAGGTAAATAAAGAATATGAATTTTTTTTATCCATATTTTGAAATAAAATATTATTATTAATTTAAATGGGATTCTATGCTCGATGGCATATCCAATGCGCAACAATGAGTTTCTTGGGAATCTTACATTGCACTATAATAATAAAATAATATTATTTTAAATGGTAGTTAACGTCTAGCCATTGTTATGGAAGGAATGAATATAACTAACTACAAATTGATTATTTATGTTTGTCAAATATTTTTACTCTTTACAATAAATGTTAGGGGATTAAAAATTCGAATTAATCCAATTTTAAGCTTAAACATTCTAATATTCATTAAAAGGTCGATTAACCGCCTTTTGATGGAGAACCACTTTTAAATCAACTTTTTGACAATTTTGTATGTTATATTTTACAAAATAAAATTCTTTTTTATAATTGGGACATCAAAATTTACTTTCGTAAATTTTTGGTATTTTTCGGCTAAAGTTCTTTTTTAAATGAATAGTGAAAACTGTTTTATTTTAATTCAAAACCACTTTTTAATCTAATTTATTTATAATATTAGATTATATTTTGAATTGGTTTTAATGTTTAATTAGAATATATTTTTACAATTTAATCCAATTGTGGTCATTGGAATTAATTTCATCTTGAAATTGGACTTAAACTAGAGTCATTCTTCTGATACTTATTATTTCTTAAAAACACGGTATTTGTTTTGACTGAGGGAATTAATTATTAAATTATTTTATGCAACATATATGTTTTGAATTTTGTAAAATAGACTTCATTTTTTAATTCGGAATATCAAATATAGCTTAGAGTAATGTTTTGGTATTTTTCTGAAGAACATCAATTTTTGACGAATAGTGAAACCACTAAGTTGTAGTTAAAGAAACTGATTATTCGTTTAAATGAATCTTTGCCACCTCTGTGTTTTTGAATTTCAAAAATCCGACATACATGGTTTTCATTATTATGTAAAATGTGGTTCAATGGGATTAAAATAATTTTTTGGCGAATTGTATCTTTTATGTTCTTAATCGCGATTAGAGGTAATTAGTGTAATTTAAGGTAAAAATAATGTTTTAATAATGTGAAATGACCTAGAAACATGTCCTACCCTCATTGGATGTGTCATGTCCGACCAATAAAATCCATGGGTCAACTTTGGGACCCCATGGAGCCACATTGGTTGGAAAATGACATAAATATATTTTTATTTAAAGATAAAATAAAAATGTCACAAGCATGAGATGTTTCACTAAAACAATTTATAAATGGGGATATACAAGTCACATATTTGACTATAAATATTCATTAGATATCTAAAAAAATTTCCTACATCATGATATTTTTTTATAATTTTTAGACATTAAATAAATTAAATTATATATGACATCATGATGATGCAGTGATTACCTCATTAATAAAGGATTTAAATAAAATGAAATAATAATGTTAAAACTATATCATACACCTGTCAAAAACCTATTGGATGAGTATATTTCGAACCCTTACCATGTTATCCTAGAAATAAATCAATGTGGGACTTTTAAAATCCGAAACTCATTTGAAAATAAAGTAACATTTTGTAACTTTACAAAAGTGCCCCTCCTCTCTTCTTATAAAAGGCCCCCACCTCTACCACCTTACCCACACATCTCAAGCCTTTTACTCGGCCAACCCCTACAAATTTTTCCTCTCCACATCCCTCTATTACTCCTAGAAGCATCACATTGGGCAGAAGTCTTCTCAAGGAATCCTTTTATCTCCAATCAAAAAGAGTTACCCGATTTTAAGGTAATGTCTTCACTTGTGTTCTTTTATTTTATTTTGCTTCTCCAACCCCCTAAACTCTTTTTATTCAATTCTTTTGTAACAACTACAGTATCTTGAATATACTAGAATGTTTTTATAAGAAAAATTCTAGCTAAAATTACACACACCTACATCAAATGGTTAAAGAACATACTGTTTCTGTGGATGACGAATTTCTGCCTCACGAAACGATGATTGTTCAACACTCATATAGATCCTTAAAAGGTGGCCATTAAGAAGTCACTATATTTATATATGATATATAATATGTTTATGTTTTACTTAATCTTCATTATTTTTCTTTTGTGGCATACCTTTATGGTTTCCATTATGGGTAAACACGATAATTTCATTTTAGGAAGTGCAGACTACCGGCCCCTCAAAGTGATTTGATTCGTTAATGCCATATGTGGGATGTATAAAGGATGTATTTAAAGATACTATATATGATGTATGTTACATATAAAAGATGAATATAATTCCAGAATTAAGATATACATACCTCTCATTTGGTTTTAATTCCATTAATATGACATAGAAATGAAAGTAGCGTTCATGCGTACGTACGGCTTACCGTCTCCATGAACGGTGCATTTCATTTCTTACCTCTAAATGATTATGTAATATTATAAATACATGTATATACTGGATATATATGATATATATGATATCCAAATCATGAATATCATTCTGGATATAATGAACCTTTGACCACACGAAAAACATGTAATTGTAAGAAGTCCACTTTCAACTTAAGAACCAAATATCGACAAAACAAACATTATTATCTTAAATGATTACATAATCTTTATAACATGTAAATAAGTGATAAAAATGAATAATTAACATGAAAAATGTTTTTAATAAAGTTGAAATTAACCCAAGTTTATTATTCAGGACGTTAAAGAACAATCGAGTCATGTCGGACCTGAGGTAAGGGATCATACTCCTCTCTTTCTTTCTAAGTACACTCTTTTATGTCATTCCTTTTAAGCTCATATTTCTTATGATTGGGATGAAATTTTATATTAATTTTACTTTACTTTTTATGTTCTTAGATTAGAGACCCTATTTTCTCTCATCAATCCATTTTGGATTTTTTTATTGGCACCGTTAGGCAGCCGATTTTTTGTAAGAGATCCAACCTCTCTCTTTCTTTTTAAGTAATCTCCATTTTTTCACTTCTTTCAATCACCTATTTGTTATGTTGGGAGATGTTATTTATTATTCCTCTTTCTGTAAATTTAATGTTAATATGGTGAGAGACCCTATTTGATCTCATAAATCTATTTGTGGAAGTTTTAATGGCGTCGTTAGGCTACCGAGTTTTCGTAAGGGATATTTCATCTCACTTTTATTCCCGATAGATTCATGCTACATTTCCCAATATTTACTTTTGAGTGGTGTATTTACTCTCCATTATTCTAATCTTTGTGTAACATACTTTCTTTTATGAGTATTTACATCAATGTTGTATAGACCTTCTTTCATGGGGTGTATGTTTCGAAAGGTACCCAAATCGGTAAGGGAACCTTTCACCCTCATCTTTTTAAAAGACTTCTTTTGTTATGTCTTTTAATTTTCATCTTATTATGTGGGGATATGTTATTTTATATCCTTATTTCTGTAAATTTTATGTCCAAGTGATGAGATACCCTTTATCTCTCTGATCAACTCTTTTTCTAAAATTTGATGTGACTCCGTTAGGCTGTCAAGGGAACTTCTTAACCCAATTTCGATTTCTTTGGGTTCAACATGTAGTTATTGAATATGTCATCCTTTTAATATGTTTGAATGACCTTTGATTGTTTTAAACATAATATCCTCTTATATTGGGTGTATTAATATTTGTCACACATAATTATGAGATTGATTTATCCATAATTTAAGGATAACTTCTTTACTGGTGATTTCATCTCATTTTACATTTCTATTGAGACTTCATTGTTGTTATGCACCAATTCACACTTATATGGTGTATATACTGTCCTTTGGAATATTATATCATGAATTACATTATTCTCATGATATTATAAAGTTCTGATTATATTTTATTCCTCAATTATTGTATTCAAGTGTATCTAATTTTGTTAAAAACCCTTTAACTAAAATATGGTTTTAAATGTTTTAATGATTTATTCTTATAAATATTTCTCATTAATATCCATGTTTTCAAAATGGTTTTAAGGATTTATTTATATGGATATTAATGGTTTAAAATGTTTAATCCTTCAAATTGGTATGAGACAATTTGATTCAAAGATCTCTTTATTAAATGTTTTAAATGGTTTTGAAAATGGGTTTTTAATGGATTCATTATTTCAATATCCTAAAATGTTATATTGTGAATGAAATGTGGAAATGTTATGTTTCCTTTATGAATGTTTTATGTGATACATTTATGTTATGGTTCTTGGGAATTGTTTTAAGAATGGGTGGTTCTGTGATGAATTAAGGTCAGGTGAGCCCGATATAGCTCTCTAATACATTGGGTAATGCGAAGGGGTTAAACGTTAAGGATTATCGGAAGAGATTTAGGGAATACACTGTGATGGGTATTCCAAACGTAACTAAGAGGTTTAGTCCCTATGTAAGAATGTTATGAATGCCTCACGTTACCATTATGTCATATGATATATATGATTTATTCATGATTTTATGAGGTATGTTAATGTGCGTATGTTTTATGGGTAATGTATGATTTAATTATTATGTATACAGGTACTAATGTTTCCTTTCCATATTTTTATATCCCTTACTGAGTTTTTTATGCTCATCCTATGTTTTTAAAAAAAAATTCACAGGTCAAGGGAAGGGTACATGATATGATGATAGTTTCAAGGAAGTGCCATGAAAGAATCCATGTTTTATTTTAAGTTTGTTTCTGTTGATGGGAAAAATGAATACTATCTTTTATGTAACCACTTTGTTTAAATGTGGAATGCAATGCAAGTTTTATGATCTAATTCTCTAAAACTCTAAACCTGAAAAGATCTTAAATGTGTAATCTTGTAATAACTCAAGATTAAGTACGGTTTAAGGCTGGGGCCTTATAGTAGGTATCAATGGTTGGTTTAGATAACTTTAGAGGTAAGGGTATTCTCTAAGCACAAGTGACATTACCATAATGGTTAGGATTTCAAAAAGAGTCCTAGTATTAGATAAAGCGAATGAGTAAGTATATCTTAGTGTTTACCTTCCTCATTAGTACATGATGGTTTTGATGATATACTAAGACTGACATTTCTATTTTTAGCGAATGGATGGATCTATTAGGAACCAAAGAGACAACAGGTTTGAAGGAAACTGTGGTGGTTCTCTGATTAAAATACTAGATAAAATGGGGGATTCAATGAGGAAACTCATGGTTATTCTAAACCAACTATCAAGGAGTCATGATCAACCACTTGAACCTTGGTATGATCTGTAATGAATCATGTACGAGATGACCAATCGATGTGGAAGTTCAGGTAATAATTATAAAGGTAACAATTAGAGTATATATGATCCTTACTTTTGAGGTAATTATGGGTTATTATATGATATGATGGAAAATGAAAGGCATAAAATAAACTTGAGGTTAAAATATGTTATGATCATTTTTGAAGATTTTATCTCATTTTGGGGATTGTTTTATGAATTAAATAGTTTTGAAAAAAGGACAACACATAGACCGTGTGACAACTCGTCGCGTCAGACAAAGCTGTGGGAATTGAACCCACAACCAATGTGAGGCTGGTATTTATCGCCTACCACTGGACTACATGAAGTCCCTGGTCAGTTTGACTAATTATTTTTAGCTAGATGATTTTAGGAATCAAGAGTAAGTTTATTTTGGGTTATATATGGAAATGATTAACCTATCATCGAGGATATGTGATTAGGTTAATTACTTTTCAATATGATAATTTAAGAGAAACTGATGTTATTTGGAGATAAAAGTTAATTTGTACCTTCGAGGACTATGTGACTAAATCCTTCAAATAGTTGGGTTTCAATCTTAGTTTGGTTTACATTGAAGAATTTTATGGACAAATTTTTTATCAAATGGTCCTCGTTGAACTTTGGGTTTTGTTGGACAAATATTGGAGATTAAGAATATATTTTCTTTTTATAAAAAGTTATCCTTTTCTGGATTATCTGATCTTGTACTATACATTTTCGTTTTGGTTTTTGTTAAAGTCTAAAGACATGGGAAGTATATAGTTCTCTTATGTGGATTAGGTGATTCTCTAAAAGTTTATTATAGTGAAAAAGTCTTCCTAAATGCTCGTCTTTTGGAGAAAATATGAGTTTGTGTAAGAAATTTAATAAAAGATGAATGTCAACATGATAAGTAATTATGTTTCCTTATGAATAAATTTCTGAATAAAAAAACAAAAATGTTGTCTGTTAACTTTTCCTACTGGGGAATCAAATACCGTTTAACCCATCACAAGTTTGTGATTTTCTTGTGGTTAACTTTCTCCTAAACATGTTTTCTATCACTCTCCATCAGAACATGACCCTATGTTTTCTCTTCCTTGTCCATATTTAACTACATCGAATCCTAGTATGGGTTAACTCGGGTGACCTCTGTACTTCACATTCTTTATTTTAAAGTGATTGTTTTACCAACTCTTGTTCCGATGTGGGAATTTCAAGGATGTTTCTGAGCCCAATTTTAAAATTGCGAGGACGAAATTTCCAAAAGGGGGGAGGATGTAACATCCCAGGTAAATAAAGAATATGAATTTTTTTTATTTATCCATATTTGTAAATAAAATATTATTATTACTTTAAATGGGATTCTATGCTCGATGGCGTACCCAATACGCAACAATGATTTTCTTGTGAATCTTACGTTGCACTATAATAATAAAATAATATTATTTTAAATGGTAGTTAACGTCTAGCTGTTGTAATGGCGGGAATGAATATAACTAACTACAAAATGATTATTTATGTTTGTCAAATATTTTTACTCTTTACAAAAAATGTTAGGGGATTAGAAATTCGAATGAATCCAATTTTAAGCGTAACCATTCTAATATTCATTAAAAGGTCGAATAATCGCCTTTTGACGGAGAACCACTTTTAAATCCACTTTTTGACAATTTTATATGTTCTATTTGACAAAATAAAATTCTTCTTTAGAATCAGGACATCAAAATTTACTTTGTGTAAATTTTTGGTATATTTCGGATAATGTTCTTTTTTAAATGAATAGTGAAATGTGTTGTATTTTAATTCAAAACCACTTTTTAATCTAATTTATTTATAATATCAGATTATATTTTTAATTGGTTTTAAAGTTTAATTAGAATATATTTTTACCATTTCATCCAATTGTGGTCATTGGAATAAATTTCATCATGAAATTGGACTTAAACTAGAGTTAATCTTTTGATACTTATTGTTTCTTAAAAACACGCTATTTGTTTTGAAAGAGGGAATTAATTATTAAATTAATTAATGCAACATATATGTTTTGAATTTTGTAAGATAGTCTTCATTTTTGAATTTGGAATATCAAATATAGCTTAGAGTGATGTTTTGGTATTTTTCTGATGAACTTCAATTTTTGATGAATAGTGAAACCACTAAGTGGTAGTTAAAGAAACTGATTTTTCATTTAAATGAAACTTTTCCACCTCTCTGTTTTGAATTTAAAAAATTTGACATACATGGTTTTCATTAGTAAGTAAAATGTGGTTCATTGGGATTAAAATAGTTTTTTGGCGAATAGTTACTTTTATGTTCTTAATCGCGATTAGAGGTAATTAGTGTAATTTAAGGTAAAAATAATGTTTTAACAATGTGAAATGACCTAGACACATGTCTAACCCTCATTGGATGTGTCATGGCCGAACAAGAAAATATATGGGTCAACATGGGGACCCCATCGAGCCACTTTGGTTGGAAAATGACATAAATAACTTTTTATTTAAAGATAAAATAAAAATGTCACAAGCATGAGATGTTTCACTAAAACAATTTACAAATGGGGGTATACAAGTCTTATATTTTACTATAAATATTCATTAGATATCTAAAAAATTTCCTACATCATGATATTTTTTTTATAATTTTTATACATTAAATAAATTAAATTATATATGACATCATGATGATGTAGTGATTACCTCATTAATAAAGGATTTAAATAAAATGAAACGATAATGTTAAAACTATAACTTGCACCTGTTGAAAACCTAATGGATGAGTATATTTAGAACCCTTACCACATTATCCTCGAAATACATCAATTTGGGACTTTTAAAATCTGACACTCATTTGATAATAAAGTAACATTTTGTAACATTACAAAAGTGCCCCTCCTCTCCTCTTATAAAAGGCCCCCACCTCTACCACATTACCCACACCTCTCAAGCCTTTGGCTCGGCCAAACCATGCACATTTTGCCTCTACAAATCCCTCTATAACTCTTAGAAGCCTCAAATTGGGCATAAGTCTTTTCATGGCTGCCATTTAGCTCAAATCAAAAAGTGTTACCCGATTTTAAGGTAATGTCTTCACTTGTGTTCTTTTGGTTTATTTTTCTTCTCCAACCCCCTAAACTCTTTTTATTCATTTATTTTATAACAACTACAGTATCTTAAATATTCTAGGATGTTTTTATAAGAATAATTCGAGCTACACTTACACACACCTACATCAAATGGTTAAAGAACATACTGTTTCTGTGGATGGCGAATTTCTGCCTCACGAAACGATGATTGTTCAACACTCATATAACACCTTAAAAGGTGGCCATTAATATGTAACTATATTTATATATGATATATAATATGTTTATGTTTTACTTAAGCTTCTGTATTTTTCTTTTTTGGCATACCTTTATGATTTCCATTATGGGTAAACATGATAATTTCATTTTAGGAAGTGCGGACTACCGCCCCCTCATAGTGATTTGATTCGTTAATGCCATATGTGGGATATATAAAGGATGTATTTAAAGTTACTATATATGATTTATGTTACATATAAGTGATGAATATAATTCCAGAATTAAGATATACATACCTCTCATTTGGTTTTAATTCCATTAATATGACATAGAAATGAAAGTAGCGTTCATGCGTACGTAAGGCTTACCGTCTCCATGAACGGTGCATTTCATTTCTTACCTCTAAATGATTATGTAATATTATAAATACATGTATATACTGGATATATATGATATATATGATATCCAAATCATGAATATCATTCTAGATATAATGAATCTTTGACCACGCGAACCACATGTAATTGTAAGAAGTCCACTTTCAACTTAAGAACCCAATATCGACAAAACAAACATTATTAACTTAAATGATTACATATTCTTTATAACATGGAAATAAGTGATATAAAATGAATAATTAACATGAAAAAGGTTATTAATAAATTTTAAATTAACCCAAGTTTATTATTCAGGACGTTAAAGAATGATCGAGTCAAGTCGGACCCGAGGTAAGGGATCATACTCCTCTCTTTCTTTCCAAGTACACTCTTTTATGTCATTCCTTTTAAGCTCATATTTCTTATGATTGGGATGCAATTTTATATTAATTTTACGTTAATTTTTATGTTCATTGATTAGAGACCCTATTTTCTCTCATCGATCCATTTTGGATTTTTTGATTGGCACCGTTAGGCTGCCGAATTTTTGTAAGAGATCCAACCTATCTCTTTATTTTTAAGTAATCTCCATTATGTCACTTCTTTCAATATCCTCTTTGTTATGTTGGGAGATGTTATTTATTATTCCTATTTCTGTAAATTTAATGTTAATATTGTGAGAGACCCTATTTGATCTCATCAATCCATTTTTGGATGTTTTAATGGCGTCGTTAGGCTGCCGAGTTTTCGTAAGGGATATTACATCTCTCTTTTATTCCCGTTAGATTCATGCTACATTTGCCAATATTTAATTTTGAGTGGTGTATTTCCTATCCATTATTCTACTCTTGTGTAACATACTTTTGTTTATGAGTATTTACATCAATTTTGTATAGTCCTTCTTTCATGGGGTGTACGTTTCGAAAGGTACCCAAATCGGTAAGGGAACCTTTCACCCTCATCTTTTTAAAAGACTTATTTTTCTATGTCTTTTAATTTTCATCTTATTATGTGGGGATATGTTTTTATATATCCTTATTGCTGTAAATGTTATGTCCATGTGATGAGATACCCTTTATCTCTCTCATCAACTCTTTTTCTAAAATTTGATGTGACTCCGATAGGCTGTCAAGGGAACTTCTTAACCCAATTTATATTTCTTTGGGTTCAACATGTAGTTATTGAATATGTAATCCTTTTAATAAGTGTGGATAAACATTGATTGTTATACAATTATTATCTGCTTATGTTGGGTGTATTTATATATGTCACACATAATTATGAGATTGATTTATCCTTAATTTAAGGATACCTTTTTCACAGGGGATTTCATCTCATTTTACATTTCTATTGAGACTTCATTGTTGTTATGCAACAATTCACTCTTATATATTGTATATACTGTCCTTTGGAATATTATATCATTAATTCCTCTATTCTCATGATATTATAAAGTTCTGATTAAATGTTATTCCCCAATTATTGTATTCAAGTGTCTCTCATTTTGTTAAAAACCCTTTAACTAAAATATGGTTTTAAATGTTTTAATGATTTATTCTTATAAATATTTCTCGTAAATATCCATGTTTTAAAAATGGTATTAAGGATTTATTTATATGGATATTAATGGTTTAAAATGTTAAAACCTTCAAAGTGGTATGGGACACTTTTATTCAAATGTCTCTTTATTAATTGTTTTAAATGGGTTTGAAAATGGTTTTTTTAATGGATTCATTATTTCAATATCCTAAAATTTTATATTGTGATTGAAATGTGGAAATTTTATGTTTCATTTATGAATGTATTATGTGATACATTTATGTTATGGTTCTTGGGAATTCTTATGAAAATGGGTGGTTCTGTGATAAACTAAGGGCGGGTGAGCCCGATATAGCTCTCCAAAGCATTGGGTAACTCGAAGGGTTTAAACCATTAAGGTTTCTCCAAATAAATTTATGGAATGTACTGTGATGGGTATTCCAAACGTTACCAAGAGGGTTACTCCCTATGTAAGAATGTTATGAATGCCTCATGTTACCTTTATATCTTATGATTTCTATGATTTATTCAGGATTTTATGAGGTATGTAAAAGTTCTTATGTTTTATGGGTAAAGTTTGATTTCATTCTTATATATACATGTACTCCTATTTCTTTTCCATATTTTTATATCCATTACTGAGCTTTTTATGCTCATCCCATGTTTTTGAAACTTTTTTCACAGGTCAAGGGAAGGGTACATGAAATGATGATAATGTCACGGAAGTGTCAAGAAAGAATCCATGTTTTTTAATTATGTTTCCGTTGATGGGAAAAATGAATAATATCTTTTATGTAACCACTTTGTTGAGATGTGGAATGTAATGCATGTTTTATGATCTAATTCTCTAAAACTCTAAACCTGAAAAGATCCACAATCTGTAATCTTTTAATAACTCAATATGAAGTAAGGTTTAAGGCTGGGGCCTTATATTTTCAGAATGAATTTTATGGTTCAACATATCCAAGTTCAAATAAAAATTAATTTCCCTCAAAAGAATTTGTGTAAAATGGAGGCATGTGATGAGAAATTAAATTTTTGGGTATTAGGATTTGGATTCAACTCAATTAATCAAGGAACAACAATTTAATGTAGTTAACAACCTCACTAATATCAAATCATTTGATTAATATTACTAGGCCCCCTTCTGGGTTATAAAAAGTGAAATATAAATCATTTCCACCATAATATTCATGCAATAGGATGATGAAATGGATTTATGGGTTCTTGCACATTTGTCCTTAAGATCAACTTTTGTGGAATATAATATCTACAATAGAATGAACTTACAATATTTTTATAGGTTCATTCACATTATCCTATGTAAGGAGTGGATGTTTCACATGCTAGAGTCACCTCTTATAGTGAATGAGATTTATAAGGATTATAGTGAGGATGAACAAACTATCTTTTGAGAATATTGGGATGATGCAATGGATTTATAGTGAATCATGTATTAATTTATGTCTAGTGATCTCCAAAAGCATCAAAATAACATGGATTCATTCATGAAGTTTTCCCATATCTATAATCATTATGAGAAGAATGTTAATTAAGATAGGTATGAGATCTCTATGTCCCTTTCCATGTGAAATCTTATAGAAGGTGTGAAAGTAAAACCCCATGTTTTCAAGATGATTATATATATTGAGAGTATGAGAATCTCGGGTTTTATGATTATAATGGGTTATGTATTAACCTCATGGTTTCCTCACAAACTCAATGTTTCTCGGGTTTTATTTTAAATTACTATATTAATAATATTTAGAAGTTTTTTGATTATATTCTAACATCAATATTTCTCGGAGATAAGGATATGAGTCATGGAAATCCAACAATCCTTATGGTGAACAATTAAAAGGTAAAGTAAAAGGTCCTTAAGACTAATTTGAAGTCTATTGATTATTTGTAGAACTTTAATAAGAGGAGGAATATCCAATAATATGATAATTAATAATAATAATTTTTTTCATCTAGAAATTAGGGCCCTAAGGAGAAGAACTACACCATAATGAAGAATCATAATGAAGAATCAAGTTCATTTTTTACTATATATTACCACAATATATCTATGGGTTGAGAATTATATATATTGTGTGCTTCTCATATTTTTATCTAAATATTGGAAGCAAGTGGATTCAAGATGGGTTTAAGTGGTTATATTGATATTTGATCTACCAATGGAGAAAGATATACTATACTAGTTATATGTTTCTGCCACAACATTTTTACAATACGAATTATATATAGAGTGGATCATATAGACACACCTAAGTGATGGATGAATTATATGTGATCCAATTTTACCAAAAAAAAGATATTATTTTGTAAACATAAAACCCCTTTTGTTTTTAACCAATTTTACATATTATTATGTAAATGTGTTTCTTTTAATTTTAACCTATAAATCACCAATATGAAGTGAAGATGCTTAATGTAAAAATAACATAGTTATTTTTACATGGTCTAATCCACATCAATTAACCTACTCATTAGTGCACTTGGTTTTCAATGTTATAAATTCTTTAATAGATGCATACCATCCTTATAAGTTGAGTTGAATAGGTATCATCTAGAAGAATTATTTACACAATATTATATAATTTTTGTCACCATATTATGTATATGACCTTTTCTCCTCTCACAAGTTATTTATACTCATATCTCATGAGTTCTTATTCATCGTTATCATTATAAACTCGATATTTTCTATGTACTGGGTGGATATGCAACAATAAAATCATACATGTTTTCTCACCATAGAGAGCTCTGATTGTTATAATCTATTCAAGTAACACTCATGTAACATAGACAGTATAGTCATGACTTTTCATTGTTTTTTAAAATATTTTTACTAGATTCTCATAACTAACATCTCAAGAACAAAACCCAAAATATATTTATCTTAGATTTTACACACTTGAACACAGTCTTATAATCATTCCTAATGAGTGAGATAAAGCCCATTGTTCTACACTTTCTCACTCATATTTTCCTTTATATAGGTTTAATTAGTTTCTCCCTCATATTAATCGAGATATTTTGATCCCTTAGATATTTCCATATCAAAAACTAATTCATCTACAATATTTCCTTATAGTTTTTATATTTTTAAATTCTAAATCTTATCAACAACTCAGATCGCCCTGGGGCATTATAAAATTAATTATTTTTTTTAAATACCATAAATTGTACATGGATAGAACAATACAACTTCTTCAGGAAAATCAGTATAAAATAACACCCATTTTGAATTCAAATTATTTCATATTAGTTGATTTTCAACTCAATGATAATTCTAAGAATACCCATGTTAAATAATACAAATATTTGAAACATGGATGAATAAAATACTCCTTCCATATTATCTAAACTCACATTATTCTTCTAAAATCATCCAAAAAATACCAAAACTAAATCTGCATTGCTATATAAAAGTTACACAATAAACAAATATTTTAGTGTTGAAATCATCTCTCCAAGGTCAGACATTCAATAATAATAGTACATACATTAATAATTGATCACTACATAGTAGAATAAAGACTTCATTATCACCATTCAGTAATGGTATAATTACCAAACATCTATATCATTTTGTACTTATATTATCATAGTCAAGACCAGATCAGAATAATATTGGGCTTGATAAATAGTATCTAGAGCTTTGATGGAATATCATCTTCATTATTCATGAAAACCTAATAAGTTCATTTTCATCATCAAGAAATACATGAACATGAGATATTTTAAATATTCCTCAAAATAAGATCATACAATGGATTGAATAAGCACCATTTTTTATTAAATTCAAAATATAAAAAAAGTATATTTACATATGTATCATCTCTAAATTATCAAATTCTAGAAACTTTCCTTTTATTTAATATTTTATCTTCATTTTCCATAGATGAAGTTCAAATTTTTATTTCTACTCACACTTAGATCACAAATCAATATTGGTTTCTAGGATTTTTATACAATGAAGTAAATTATTATTCAGTATCCCATTTAATTTTATATTTCTTATATTCAAAATTAAAAAACCTGATTTTCAATCTAATAGAACTTATAAATGTTTATAACTATTTAAGGTTTTCACTAGGAAGTTATATACTTATATTCCAAAATACTTATGATGAATAATTATGTTCCTATTAGGGTACTTTATTTTCTTCCATAATATTTTTCAAAATTTCACAATGTTTTGATAGTTTATGCTTATATTGAACTTTACATTGGGAACATTGAAGAATTTTGATTAGAAATAGAAGTCTTTAAATCAATGCCTTTATTAAATTTCAGTAAAAATAAATTTTATATGATTAATCATTATAATAAAAAATACATTCATTGAAAATTATAATCCTTATATTCACATTGAATCCATTTTTCAGTAGGAAAATAGTTCAGTCATGAATAGAAAATTTTTTAGTTAACTATATAAAAAGCATGGTGTAGCTAGCTTTGAATGAGATTCCTCTTTCTCTATGGATTCTCTAATATTATTCCAAGAATTTGACTACTTTTACAAATTATTATGTAAGTTATTATAATAATTATAAACTCATTAAAATGCATTCATGAGGTGTTATATCAATTTTAATACTAAAATTAGACAATATTCATGAAAATATTTTCCATGTCATGTGAAAATCCAATAAATTCAATCATTAGCCATCTCTATTGACATAAAAATTCATCCAGGAATTGTATAAATTATATTCTAGTTGAAAACATGATTTTTTACATCATATATGGGCTATCCACTCTCATATTTCACTCTATTATGCTTTGATCCTGATTTTCATGTGCTTAGTTACAACCAAATATGCTTTCTATTTGTAGGTTTAGCAGCAATATCCTCTTTTGTTTTATCATCCATATAACCAATTGAAGAATATGGTTATTTAACTTCATCACTTTTCAAAGATGTAAAGGACATATATTTAAATCATATGATGTAAGAGCCTCTACCTAAAATTTCTCTATTCATATCTCTATAAATAGTAACATCTTTCACTTCTTTTGGATTGAGCCTTTTTCATTCACCCAAGATATCACATTTATATTGACATTCACATTGACTAACAATAATAATTTAAAACAAATACCATAAAAACATCTAGGTACTTCAATCCCCCTAATGTGTTTCTTTTGAATTAAAAAAATCTCCATTATTAAATGTAATTCCTCTCCATATGATTGTTAATAAAATAAAAAGTGAAGAAAGTATTCTCCACATTGTTGATTTCATAGTTTGGGGTAATTTTTTCAATTTCTTATCTACCTTAAATGTTAGATATCAATTGAGATTCCAATTCAGAGACTAACTCACACCGGTTAAGAAATAAGAGGAGGATCTTGTTCAACTTCTTATCCTCTTTATAATTCCATCAGGATTCAATTAAAATATAATCACCACTTACCAATTTTATAATATTGTAGTAATTATAGAAAAATATGAAATCATTTAAAATTATCTCAACATCACAATTCACTTAGTAATAATCTGTTAAAAAATCAACTATAGGTATACATGGGAAACCCCATTTTATAAAACAAGTGTGGAATGTTTAGATAATGTAGTTATCCACATTTTCACATGTTATAGCAGTTTCTATTATTCAAAACATTGGGGATGAAAAAATATATTTTCATGAAAATTTTAGTAACCTACACTCACATAAACAAATAGATCAAAATATTTCATGTTCTAGATCATTCCTATTTTGTTAGATAAACAATCCCTCTCAATATAAACAATATGAATATACGTAGAAAGTAATTGAAAAATTAAATAAAACCTTTTCCGAAATATCTTGAAGGGATATTCATATTTCTATTTTCAAGACATTTTTTGATAACCCCCTTAAGGGATACTCAAAAACATTCATCACCTTCTCTTCCAATACATTAAGGACCATTAAAAAAATATGGGGATATGGTGTATCATATAATTGATCATTAACTGGAGTAATAGGGATGTTACATATTTATTAACCTGGAATATCATTTACATTTAGGTATGAAATTTCTATAACTCTTCCTGAAGAATCGCTTTTAATTTTCCAAATATTTTCTTTCATGTTAAGTAATGAATCCATTCCACATTCACCCTTATTCATATATATTCTTGGGTCCTAAAAATTATAATATAAGTAACATTATTTCTATTTATCTTCCTCAAATTTTCATTATAAGTCCAATTGATCTATACATATGGTTAGATATACTTTAGAATCATGCACTTCATTCTTATTATATATGAACTTCTTCTTTGTCATAACAGATTGTAAACTTTATCACATTAATGATTTTCCATTAGATTTTATCAACATTTATTTTTATATAATTCTTGTTATATATTTTCAAACACTGTAACAATTCATTTTGAACCATTCACACAATTTATTATTTTCTTCAACATTTCCCTTCGTGGGTAACTTCTCAACTTCTACACAAGGGGTTTCAACCACCATACTAGTCAGACTATACATTTCATAGATTGACTCTCTTCATGATTTTGTATTTAACCATATTACATTGAAATACATGGAAATATGGTAATAGTCCATGTTGTGGCCTATATTACCATAATATAATATATTATTTCTAGTTGGTTGAAAATTCTCCTTTTCCTCCTTTATTTCCTTCAGGGTAATGAGTTTTTAATTGATTTTCCATTGATCCTTATCCCAAGATAGACAAAATTCCTATATAAACATGCTTCTCATCCCATTATGGTTCCATATTTTCCTCAATAATTGAATTATTTCAAGAATTATTGTAACATATTTCTTATAAATATGATCACCAATATTTTATATCCCATAGAAATTTATTATACATTCAACTTTTTTCATTATATATTGAATATTACCTTTCAACGTGGTTTAATTCTTTCATATAATGTTGTCATAAACATTAAATTTACTCCCTTTGATTTAGGAATTCTATAACTTGTTAATACTAACATATTGTTCTAGAAAACAATTTACTTCTACTCAAACATATAGAAAATGAAACTTCTTCTAACTAACCTATTTCATTTCATGTTTTGTGAAGTCTATCATGGTTTCAGAACTTGATAATTTTAGAATAGAACCTAATTAGTTTGGAAATTTTTTTCATAATTTTTCTCAGGTAAAAACTCACCTCCTTCATTGATATATTAATTTAGGTCCCATAATTTTTATAAATTGATGTTTATAATATTTCAAATATTTTTCCAAAAACTATTCATCATTATAGATATACTGAAATCAAATTCCATGAAGTCATGGGATAATTTGTTTGTTATCATAGGGTAGAGGGTTCTATAGTTGATCTCAATGTATTTGTGCCACCATTTTTATCCATCATTGATGTTGGACTCACATTTATATTTCTATGGCAATAATAGTATTCTCCATATTTTATTAAGCTTCAATACGTGTGGTTTTAAGATTTCTAACATAGTCTTATATCTTAAACACATAATATTTATGGTGTACCATTCATCCTTTAATGGTCTTATAAATAAAAAAATCACATTAAATCGTATAAACATTAAATTTCATTTTTTTTCTTTGCTAAGAAGTTATCTGGAAAATTCACCTTTTTTTATTTAACATCCCAATAGGTATACTATACATTCATATAGACCATGATAAGATTCTCTAATAAAAAATAATTATGTCACAAAAAACATAAAATAATTATTTATCACAGAAATATATTTAAAATTATTCATATACTTAATATCATCCTTTATTAGAATTTAGTGAAACATCTTATTTTTCCCTTTAACACGCTTTTTGATAGTTTTTTAACTAGTCATTATCTTTGACAATGTTTCATCTACTATATCGTATTCTAATTCTAGTTGTGAATTTTCATTAATATGTCCATTAATATATGAAAACATATAAAAAATTATATAAGGACCTATTTAAGGTAATCAGTTAATTTATTATAAAATTTAATATGTGACTTGTACAAGTCACTTTTTTCATAGCTTTAGATTGTACAACTAGAGAAGCATTCATTAAAAAATTTATCTTGAAACATATCACTCTGAGTATTTTTAGTATTGGTGTTTCTTATAGCTTCTTTATGATATTTAATTTCATCCAAGCCTCCCCATTCTACTAGTTTCTCAAATTATTTTCTAAGTCTTAAAATTATATTTTGAGTGACATGGAATATAAATTTTCTATGTTAGGTACTTCTTAAAACATTTAAAATATAAAATTCATGTATTAAAAAAATGGGGAAAAAATTCAGTCTAAATAGTGTTATCCTACTAATATGATATAAAATGGGGCAATAAAGTATATCTAAAAAGAGGTATATGAGGATATGATACCGATTGATGTACCTAGTGAATGGTTCAAACATACTAGAGGAGGGGGTGAATCAGGTTTGGACTAATTTTACCAAAATTTGGTTCTTATTTTGTAAATTTAAACCCCATTTTTTAATATCTATCACTTATAAGGATATAAACAAATATCTTTGTATTTTACCACGAAAGAAACCAATATAAAGTATATTTATGGGGAGTGAAAATTATCATATGTTTTTTTACAATTTTCATTCTATCCTAAGAAACATACTCATTTCTACACTTAGGATGTCTAGGTTATGAACTATAAAATAATAACTTATCATATATAGAAGTGGGTTTGGTCTAAATTGATATTTAAACATTCTCCACACAATATTACTTGTGTGGATTGCCTGTAACAGCCCGTGATTTTATGAAAAATATTCTTTTTATTTCACTAATGTCTTGTGTTGTATGCTACACCAAAAGGAGCTTGCACAACACGCATCCTTGACTTGCCTTGCATTACACGCAATCGCGACCTTCCTCGATAGCGTGTGTAATACGCAATACCGAGTTTTACTAAACAACAATATGTTATTAAAATATTATTAAAACTAGCCGTTATGAATAGTAATAACCACTTTTTAAAATTCTGTAAATCTTATTTTTCAAAATGAACTTCATTTTTGGATTTGGACTATCGAATTTAGCCTAAGGTGAAATTTTGGTACTTTTCGGATAACTTTCATATTCTGATGAATATTAAAAATTACTAAATTTTAATTAAAAACAAATTTTTTAATCGAAATAATTAATATTGATAAATTATTAATTTGAGTGGTTATAAAGTATATTTAGAATATATTATTACAATGTTTGTCATTGTATGTAATTTCACATTT
This sequence comes from Viscum album, assembly GCA_963277665.1. NCBI lineage: Eukaryota > Viridiplantae > Streptophyta > Magnoliopsida > Santalales > Viscaceae > Viscum > Viscum album. The sequence goes on from OY728159.1 coordinate 36,264,525, forward strand.
AAACCAGTTATAAACTAGTGTCAATCTTTTGATAGTTATTATCTCTTAAAAACACGCTATTTGTTTTGACGACGACAATTAATTTTTAAATTAGTTAATGCAACGGATATGTTTTGAATTTGGTAAAATAGACATCATTTTTGAGTTCATAATATCAAATATACCTTAGGCCTAATTTTTGGTATTTTTCTGAAAACTTTCAATTTTCGATGAATAGTGAAACCACTAAGTGGTAGGTTAAAAACTGAATTTTGCATAAAACTTAATTTTACCGCTTCTGTGAATGGAATTTCGAAAATCCGACAGACACGGTTAATATCAAGGACTAAAATGTGGTTCAATGAGATGAAAATAATTTTTGGTGAATAGTAACTTTTTACTTCTTTCTACCACGGTTAATAGTAAATAGGGTAACTAAGGGTAAATATGATATTACTATTACCCTAACACATGTCCTAATTCTATTGGATAAGTGTAATTCGGCCAAAAACAACCTTATGAATATAATATGACCATTTAGGTCCACTTGGATTAGATTAGGACATTTATTATTATTTAATTCAAAGAAGAGTTAAAAGAGTTAAAATCAAAGTTTATTTACTATAACATTTTTAATATAGGGTTATACATATAATAAATTTGATTGTAAATATTCATTAGAAAGATAAAAATATTTCCTACATAATGATATTTTATTTATAATTTTTAGACATTAAATAAATTAATTTATTTATGACACAACGATGATGCAGTAATTACCCTTTTAAGGAAATATTAACATAATTGATGTCATAAATGCTCAAATGAATGTAATTTGAGACTTTTTATGATTTCCACTAATTTTATAGGATAATATGATATTTTAGTGTTGATTTAATAAACTTGGTTTGAACAAATAATTCTGTTATGACTTTCAAAAAAATCATATATCAAATAGTGTCAAAATTGACACAAAATAGTTTTTAAATCAAATATTATATTATTAATTGTTATTTTATTCCAAAAAATCTAAGGTTCAGCCAAATGACATAGATAAGGATATATATATTAATAATAAACAATTTGGGGTTCGTTTGGCATGTTATAGTAAGTGTATTAACCATATAGTTAAAAAAACAAAAAAGACACGGTAAAAGTTAAATTATTTAACTTAGAGTTAAATCTAATTGATAAGGTTAAAATAATACCCTAAACTTGTATAAATCTTATTGGTTGATAGGATTTCGACCCATCCCACTTTAGCTCCGAAATAAGACCCTTTGGAACCATTATAAACCGATTTTGACTTTATTATAAAATAATATTTTGAGATATTCCTAAGGTGCCCCTCTCCTCCCTTATAAAAGGACACCTCCTCTCCCTCCTCCTCACACCAATTTGAGAACTCAAGCTCGGCCAACCCCTGCCCAAATATCTTCTCCACTTCCCTAGAAACATCCTAGAGGTTCTGGTCTTCCTCAAAGACCAATTTTAGTGCCCTAAGAGGAGGTCTCAAAGAGGCACTTCAAAGAAGAGGTAATTACCGTTACCAATTCTTTCATCTTTATTTCTTCTTCCACTTCTTCTTCTTAGGTTGTTTCATTATGAAGTAATAACATCAGTATCACTCATATACTGATATGTTATTATAAGTATGAAACAAACCTATTTCACCATCTATCCATCCTACGGAAAAAGAAATCACCGCGCGTGCGTACGTACGGAATACCGTCTCCACGCCGTGGTGTAATCTATTTTCCACCACCACCTTACATGGATGGGTATAATGGTGTAAAGAATAACTATACATAGTTATTACAACATCATATTGATTATGATATATTTTATAATCCACTCCAATTCAATTCAATATTTATAGAAATGATATCATGGCTCGTGCGTACGTACGGACTATCGTCTCCACGACGCGATGAGATTCATTCTCCATGTTAACCATTTAAGAATGATTATAATGTATATATAAGAAATAATAATGAAATATATGACATTATAAAGCTACTGTATTTATGTATATATATACATATGTATGTCATCTACTTACTTCCATTTCAAGACAATAAGGAAAGAAAAACATCGTTCATGCGTACGTACGGACTACCGTCTCCATGAACGGTGTTTTTCATTTTATTTATCTATCTATTATATATATATACTGAATATATATGATATATAAATCATATTTTATATTCTGGAAGTAAATAAATCATGATATAAGTAATAATGATGTCAAGAACAACAATTCAAAACACCTACGATAAATGAAACGATTTTACCCAAAACGCTTCTTTAACATGGAATTTACAAAAGAACGGGTAATATAATTTCATAAGTGAACCATATATGATATCATAACAATGAATATGATTTTGTAATAAGTCAATGACATTATTTAAATCATTATACAGGAGGTTCGGACACATACGAAGCAAATTGGACCTAAGGTAAGGGAAATATCACAATCTCATTTTTATTCGAGATTGTTTATACTTTGAACTTTACTGGGGTGTATTTTATCATCCACATCGATGTTTCCTCAACATGTAATATTATTTTCATCCACCTAAAATTGTTTAAAACCTATTTTACCCTTTGGTGAGTTTTTAGTAAAAGATATGAAAGGAATCTTTTATCGTTTTCATACGAGGTACTTTTTGACTTTTCCGACAAAAGTACGAGAAGAATGTTTTTTTTAACTTATACGGCATGAATGGATTTTTAAAACATTATTTCCAAGAAGCTTCCTTTACAAGTTTTCAAGTTTATTTTTAATCAAATTCTTTTATTTTAAAGTTGTATGACATGTTATTAAAGGAAAAATGTTTTTGAAGAAGAAAGGATATTTTCCTCATGAATGGAGTTCAAGTGTTTTATCAAAATTATTTTCCATCTAAGATAATAAAGGGTTCTGTTTTTATCCCTATTATTACATTGATTTGATCATGTTGTGATGGAATTATTTTTATGAATTCCTTTATCTTATACGAATTGAATTATGATGTCATGATGTTTCAAAAATCCCATTTTTGTTACATGTGTTATGAAATGATGTATGTTTTATGATTATGTGGCACACATAAGAAAGGATTCATTATAAGATGGGTGGGACCTATATCTTCCTCCAATGAATTGGGTAAAGATTTTATATCTCATGAGATAGACATGGCTGAAATGGTAGGTTATACCGGTTCAGTGAAACAGGACTGAAACGAGGGTTACTCGATTCAGAAAGGGACTTTGTCCACTAAGATAGTCTTGCCAATGAGTCATGACTAACAAGAAATGATTTTCCATGATTATGTGTGCATGCCACAAAGTTTCAAGTTTCATGTTATGATTATGGTGATCTCATTTTCACTTCTATGATTTGTTCCATTTTAAGATATTATGATCTCTTTTGCAGGTTATGATTTTCAAAAAGATATGATATGATTTTTATTTCTTTTGTGTACCCTTACTGAGCATTTGAGCTCACCCTTTTATGTTTTATTTTCCCCAGGATATAAAGAATTGTTTTAGGTAAAAAAAGGGAAGATCTTTATGGGAGATTTTGAAAATCTTTCACCATGATTAGAAGATTACGTTCCGAGTTTCCAAAGACACTAAACTATTACGATCCTTGTGTGTTTGTGTTTTTGTTATGTACTAAATATTCCGCAAAAGTAATGTAAAGTCTATGTACGTCAGGCTTCGGGTCTCTACAGTTGGTATCAGAGGAAAGGTTTAGTCAACCTTTGGAAACTAGAATGCGAAAACGTCAGTGAGATCCCTAGAGATATTTCTAAGGTATGTCTAGGGATGTCCCTAGGGATAAGTATACGTATAGGTTATTGTAATAGAATTACGCTAACGATCATAGAATTAAACCTAAGATGTTGGATATTGAAGGTACTCCCCCTTTATTATGTTGTTTTCCCTAACATGATTTTTGCCTCTCACACTATTCTTTTTGGGTTTTAGACAATGGCTGGAACCCGAAGAAACCGTGTTGATCAATGCAATGGACAATGCAATGATTGTCCTCCTGAACAAACAAATGTTATGGGATATGGAGTGCAAAATCTTATTGCTATACTTACACAAGCTATGAATCATTCTGGACTTCCAAATGAGCAGAGAAGGGAACAATATTCTATTGAGTCCTTCATGAGGCAGCGTCCGCCTTCTTTCAGTGGGTCTACTGATCCATTAGTTGCTGAACAATGGATTAGTACTACTAAAAAGATATTTTCAGTTCTTCAATGTTCTGAACATGATAAAGTCATCTTAGCAGTATATCGTTTGGAAGGTGAAGCTGATCAATGGTGAAAAGTTATCAAGAATACGAGGCCAAGAGATGAAATTGAGTCCATGGAATGGGACGAGTTCAAGAACTTATTTTTCAATAAGTACATCCCTCGTATTCTTTGAACGAAGATAGAGAAGGAGTTTCTTGAACTAAAGCAAAAGGATGATGAATCTGCTGGTATATACGAAGCGAATTTTACAAGACTTGCAAGGTATGCATCTGGCATTATCATCCAACCTTAAAGTAAAGTTGATCGATTTTTCAGTGGCTTAAAACCAAGTCTTCGAAGGGCATTAGCTATAAGAGACTTCAGTAGCTATGAAGAAATTGTGCGTTGTGCTATCAAGGTAGAAATGGAAGTTGGTGTTACATATCCATCTCACGGTTTTGACAAGAAATGAATGATGGAGTTCAAGGAGAAATCTCAAAATAATGGTGAAAAGAAGATGAATGTTTCCTTATGCACAAAGTGTGGAAAGAAGCATGGTGGAGATTGTCTTAAAGGGACTAGAAAATGTTTTAAGTGTGGAAAAGAAGGTCATCGAGCAGCTGAGTATCGAAGTTATGGAAAAAGGGTTTCTAATGATGTGAATAAAGCAAACACTACAGAGAACGCACCACCAACACTTCAATGCATCAAGTGCAAGGAAATGGGGCATTATGCTAATAATTTCCCTAATCCAAGGGTTAGTGATGATCAACATGAGCAACCACTGAAGGCAAAGGACAAAGGGAAGTCACATGCGATCACTATTGGCGATGTTGAATATAATAACGATGTGGTGGAATGATTAAGTGTTTATGTAATGAGATTCCAAAATAATGTTGTATCATGGAGTATTGGAATATTTATGTATTGGTTTAATGTGGTATTGAAAGTGATTGAGATATTTTTGGAAATAAGATGATATGCGCATAATGAAGGGAAAACAAGAAAATGAAATGTTTAACAGTATTAATGAGCTCATGATTGATATAAGGACTAAGTAATATCATGGTTTGAATATATAGAATTTTGAGGATTTTGGTATGTGCAAAGTTTTAACTTTAAACTGCATTCATGTTTTCACTAAGGTATTCAATAGAATACATGATTAAGGACTTTGAATGTTTAGAATGTGACCAACAAGACATATCTTATGGGGATCGACGATGGTGTTAAATCTCTGGTAATCGTTTTCACTATGTTATGAGAGTGGACTGCAGTATTATGGATAATCCTAAAGATTGGAATGGATTATGTTGGACATAAGTTATTATTGTTTAAGGATAGAAGTTTTTTTTCAATGTTATAGTAATATAGTTTTAGAAAAAGGGACAACCTGCAGGACGGGCGACAGCCCATCGCGTCGGAGAAGGTCGTAGGAATCGAACCCACAACCGAAGTGCAACTGGCCTTTATCGCCTACCACTGGCCTACAAGAAGTCCCTGTTTAGTAGAAACTAGTTTTATTATATTAAGAAGTATGATATATGAAGTATAAGTCCATTTTAGGAACCATATGTGATTAATCTCACTATAGATCGACTTATGTATATAATTTTTGCTAACCTTTTGTTTGAGACAGATGGAATGACCCGTCATTCTATCACATGATCTGCTAACACTTCACGAATAACAAATTCAACTTCATTTATTTAAGATATGAAGTGTAAATTGTTCAAGTCACGAACAACAGTGAGATTGTACCAAAATCATGTAAGTATTTCTTTTAATTCATCAACTTTAGGGAAATGATCTTGAAAACCAAAAATGATGTCCTAGTGATCTTATACCTGAGGAATCAGATGGTACCTTATATCATCACAAATCTATGGATTTGTGATAACTGGCTTTTCCATAGCCATGTTCTCTACCACTCTCCATCAGAACATGATGGTTAGATTTTTCTTCCATATCCATATTTTCACCTATGTGGAAACCCAGTGATTAGTTTATTTGGGTAACCGTTAGGTTTCATACTTTTGTTTTTAAAGATTGGTTTTGGTATTCCTTTTTACGATGTGGGATTCTATTAAAGAAACTTTCGAATAGTAAACCATTTATAACCCCGACGAATTTCGATGGCGAAATTCATTTTAAGGGGGGTAGAATGTAACAGCCCGAGATTTTATGAAAAATATTCTTTTTATTTCACTAATGTCTTGTGTTGTATGCTACACCAAAAGGAGCTTGCACAACACGCATCCTTGACTTGCCTTGCATTACACGCAATCGCGACCTTCCTCGATAGCGTGTGTAATACGCAATACCGAGTTTCACTAAACAACGATATGTTATTAAAATATAATTAAAACTAGCCGTTATGAATAGTAATAAACACTTTTTAAAATTCTGTAAATCATATTTTTCAAAATGAACTTCATTTTTGGATTTGGACTATCGAATTTAGCCTAAGGTGAAATTTTGGTACTTTTCGGATAACTTTCATATTTTGATGAATAGTAAAAATTACTAAATTTTAATTAAAAACAACATTTTTAATCGAAATAATTAATATTGATAAATTATTAATTTGAGTGGTTATAAAGTATATTTAGAATATATTTTTACAATGTTGGTCATTGTATGTAATTTCACATTTAAACCAGTTATAAACTAGTGTCAATCTTTTGATAGTTATTATCTCTTAAAAACACGCTATTTGTTTTGACGAAGAGAATTAATTTTTAAATTAGTTAATGCAACTGATATGTTTTGAATTTGGTAAAATAGACATCATTTTTGAGTTCATAATATCAAATATACCTTAGGCCTAATTTTTGGTATTTTTCTGAAAATTTTCAATTTTCGATGAATAGTGAAACCACTAAGTGGTAGGTTAAAAACTGAATTTTGCATAAAACATAATTTTACCGCTTCTGTGAATGGAATTTCGAAAATCCGACAGACACGGTTAATATCAAGGACTAAAATGTGGTTCAATGAGATGAAAATAATTTTTGGTGAATAGTAACTTTTTACTTTTTTTACCACGGTTAATAGTAAATAGGGTAACTAAGGGTAAATATGATATTACTATTACCCTAACACATGTCCTAATTCTATTGGATAAGTGTAATTCGGCCAAAAACAACCTTATGAATATAATATGACCATTTAGGTCCACTTGGATTTGATTAGGACATTTATTATTATTTAATTCAAAGAAGAGTTAAAAGAGTTAAAATCAAAGTTTATTTACTAAAACATTTTTAATATAGGGTTATACATAAGATAAATTTGATTGTAAATATTCATTAGAAATATAAAATGATTTCCTACATAATGATATTTTATTTATAATTTTTAGACATTAAATAAATTAATTTATTTATGACACAACGATGATGCAGTAATTACCCTTTTAAGGAAATATTAACATAATTGATGTTATAAATGCTAAAATGAATGTAATTTGAGACTTTTTATGATTTCCACTAATTTTATAGGTTAATATGATATATTAGTGTTGATTTAATAAACTTGTTTCGAACATATAATTCTGTTATGACTTTCAAAAAAATCATATATCAAATAGTGTCAAAATTGACACAAAATAGTTTTTAAATCAAATATCATATTATTAATTGTTATTTTATTCCTAAAAATCTAAGGTTCAGCCAAATGACTTATATACGGATATATATATTAATAATAAACAATTTGGGGTTCGTTTGGCATGTTATAGTAAGTGTATTAACCATATAGTGAAAGAAACAAAAAAGATACGGTAAAAGTTAAATTATTTAACTTAGAGTTAAATCTAATTGATAAGGTTAAAATAATACCCTAAACTTGTCTAAATCTTATTGGTTGATAGGATTTCGACCCATCCCCACTTTAGCTCCGAAATAAGACCCTTTGGAACCATTATAAACCGATTTTGACTTTATTATAAAATAATATTTCGAGATATTCCTAAGGTGCCCTCTCCTCCCTTATAAAAGGACACCTCCTCTCCCTCCTCCTCACACCAATTTGAGAACTCAAGCTCGGCCAACCCCTGCCCAAATATCTTCTCCACTTCCCTAGAAACATCCTAGAGGTTCTGGTCTTCCTCAAAGACCAATTTTAGTGCCCTAAGAGAAGGTCTCAAAGAGGCACTTCAAAGAAGAGGTAATTACCGTTACCAATTCTTTCGTCTTTATTTCTTCTTCCACTTCTTCTTCTTAGGTTGTTTAATTATGAAGTAATAACATCAGTATCACTCATATACTGATATGTTATTATATGTATGAAACAACCCTATTTCACCATCTATCCATCCTATGGAAAAAGAAATCATCGCGCGTGCGTACGTACGGAATACCGTCTCCACGCCGTGGTGTAATCTATTTTCCACCACCACCTTACATGGATGGGTATAATGGTGTAAAGAATAACTATACATAGTTATTACAACATCATATTGATTCTGATATATTGTATAATCCACTCCAATTCAATTCAATATTTATAGAAATGATATCATCGCTCGTGCGTACGTACGGACTATCGTCTCCACGACGCGATGAGATTCATTCTCCATGTTAACCTTTTAAGAATGATTATAATGTATATATAAGAAATAATAATGAAATATATGACATTATAAAGCTACTGGATTTATGTATATATATACATATGTATGTCATCTACTTACTTCCATTTCAAGACAATAAGGAAAGAAAAACAGGGTTCATGCGTACGTACGGACTACCGTCTCCATGAACGGTGTTTTTCATTTTATTTATCTATCTATTATATATATATATACTGAATATATATGATATATAAATCATATTTTATATTCTGGAAGTAAGTAAATCATGCTATAAGTAATAATGATGTCAAGAACAACAATTCAAAACACCTACGATAAATGAAACGATTTTACCCAAAACGCTTCTTTAACATGGAATTTACAAAAGAACGGGTAATATAATTTCATAAGTGAACCATATATGATATCATAACAATGAATATGATTCTTTAATAAGTCAATGACATTATTTAAATCATTATACAAGAGGTTCGGACACATACGAAGCAAATTGGACCTAAGGTAAGGGAAATATCACAATCTCATTTTTATTCGAGATTGTTTATACTTTGAAATTTACTGGGGTGTATTTTATCATCCACATCCATGTTTCCTCAACATGTAATATTATTTTCATCCACCTAAAATTGTTTAAAACCTATTTTACCCTTTGGTGAGTTTTTAGTAAAAAATATGAAAGGAATCTTTTATTGTTTTCATACGAGGTACTTTTTGACTTTTCCGACAAAAGTACGAGAAGAATGTTTTTTTAACTTATACGGCATGAATGGATTTTTAAAACATTATTTCCAAGAAGCTTCCTTTACAAGTTTTCAAGTTTATTTTTAATCAACTTCTTTTATTTTAAAGTTGTATGACATGTTATTAAAGGAAAAATGTTTTTGAAGAAGAAATGATATTTTTCTCAAGAATGGAGTTCAAGTGTTTTATCAAAATTATTTTCCATCTATGATAATAAAGGGTTCTGTTTTTATCCCTATTATTACATTGATTTGATCATGTTGTGATGGAATTATTTTTATGAATTCCTTTATCTTATATGAATTGAATTATGATGTCATGATGTTTCAAAAATCCCATTTTTGTTACATGTGTTATGCAATGATGTATGTTTTATGATTATGTGGCACACATAAGAAAGGATTCATTATAAGATGGGTGGGACATATATCTCCCTCCAATGCATTGGGTAAAGATTTTATATCTCATGAGATAGACATGGCTGAAATGGTAGGTTATACCGGTTCAGTGAAACAGGACTGAAACGAGGGTTACTCGATTTAGAAAGGGACTTTGTCCACTAAGATAGTCTTGCCAATGAGTCATGACTAACAAGAAATGATTTTCCATGATTATGTGTGCATGCCACAAAGTTTCAAGTTTCATTTTATGATTATGGTGATCTCATTTTCACTTCTATGATTTGTTCCATGTTAAGATATTATGATCTCTTTTGCAGGTTATGATTTTCAAAAAGATATGATATGATTTTTATTTCTTTTCTGTACCCTTACTGAGCATTTGAGCTCACCCTTTTATGTTTTATTTTCCCCAGGTTATAAAGAAAGGTTTTAGGTAAAAAAAGGGAAGATCTTTATGGGAGATTTTGAAGATCTTTTACAATGATTAGAAGATTACGTTCCGAGTTTCCAAAGACACTAAACTATTACGATCCTTGTGTGTGTGTGTTTTTGTTATGTACTAAGTATTCCACAAAAGTAATGTAAAGTCTATGTACGTCAGGCTTCTGGTCTCTACATTGCCATATTACATAGGTGACATGATCTTCTCTGATAGGTTCTTTATACTCATATCTCATGTGTTCCTCATTAGATTCCTCCATCCATATTAGATCTTTTCTATTCACCTAGTGGCATGTAACAAATAAAATTAAACTATACTCCTCAACACAAAGATATTAGACTAGAAAGATCTATTCAATCATAACACATGTAACTTGACCACTATTAGTCATCTAAGTTCACAATTATTCAAAATATTTTAACTAGATTCTCATAATTAACTTCTAAAGAACACATCCCATAATTTATATTTTCATATTTTATATAATTGGGGACATGGTCTTAGAATATTGTACTGTGGGTGAACTAAAACACACTTTCTCAATACAATCACTAATTAATTTATATAGGTTGAAACATATTCTACTTATTTTCTTCAATAGTTTTTGTTCTATTGGATACTCATAGTGTATATACTCGTTCATTGGTAGTTTTTGTTTGTTTCTTTTCTCCTTCTACCACCACAATATCCACATCACCTCACATGCATAGGGTTGACATTAAATACATTATTTCATTTTAAAATATTATAAATGGAAAATTGAGAAGAAGAAAACACTAGTGAAAAATAACTATAAAAGTATACAATGTTTGTATTCTAATGATTTCCCATGCACTAAATTGCCAAATTAAAAAGAATTCCAAGAATACCCTTATAAAATTCTCATCACTTTTGAAACACAAAAATGTAGTATATTCCTTTATGCATATTTTATCTAAACGTATTTATATAATAATCCACAAAATATTCACCTCAAATATTCACAACTATATAAATGATACACAACAAATATATCTCATAGAATGTTACTCATCTCTATAGTAGAAGAAATTTAGTTAAAATAGTTAAACCTTTAATCTTGTATTTATGTATACTATTAGCTTAACTTCATCCTCATATTTAGGTTTTAGAAAAATTCTATGACATCCATATAATTAAATATTTACCTAAATTAAGATAGTGTCATACCACATTTATGAAGGCCTTGATAAACATACACATGAGTTCTAATGAATCTTTATCATCATTATTCTTCAAACCCAGATAAGTTGATTTTTTATATTAAGAAATACATGTAGTGTAAATCCATTTAATAGTCCTTGAAAATTATCTAGTTGTGGATTGAAATAATCATGATTTTATTAACATAGATTCACAACACAAGCATCTCTTCATTTTTATTTCATAGAAATTGTCATATTATGGAAACTCACATTTTATTCATTATTTGATCTTATATTTCCATGGATTAAGATCTCCTTCTTCATATGTATCATGATCAGATCACACCAATATTTGTGTTTATTATTTTTATACCAGAATGAAATAGCGCAAGCATCATCCAATTTTTTTATTAGCTTCAAAATCTTGAAACTTTATTCTTCATCTAGGAAAACATACAAAATTTTATAAGGGTAGAATGTTTCAGTTAGGGAATTAAAGGACTTACATTAAAAAAATCTTATGCTGAAGTCTTCTGTTCTTCTTTGGGTACTTCATTTTAATCTATTACCTTTCTAAAAATTTCACTAAGTTTGGAAGCTTTATGCTCAATCAAATATTTATACAAGGAATATTGAATACTTACAATAGACCAAAAAATGTTATGATAAATAACATTATCAAATTTTAGTACACTACATGTTCTATGATGAAGACTAATAATCATAAAAGACATATGTTCATCACCTGAAGCCTTCTATTCATAATAATGTCATCATTTCTAATAAGAAAATCCATAATCTCAAGAATTAACCATTTTTCACTGAACTCTAAACACTATATTTCTACAGGTATCATCAATATGACTTAATCTTTTATCAGGTATTATATAGATATCTATAAATAATTTCAAAACCTCTTATTTTTTTATTTAAATTATTAAAATAATTTAAAACTCCACGAAATAAAATTTCAGAAATGTTATTGAATATAATATACTAAAGGATGAGTATATCTATGAATATATCATCTATATCAAGTAAAAATATTCTCAATTAAATCCTGATCTATATCTATTTATATAAACCTCCACCCAGATGTTTTATAAAACTTATTAAAAAATGTAACATGGTTTTTAATACATATACGAGTTCTACACATCTATATATCCTTTAATCATTGCACCTATTTTTCATATGTTTAGTTATATCCAAGAAGGATGTCAAATAATAGCTTCAACATCCATATCCTATTTATTAAGTAATTCTATTCAACTCGTTTATGATAAGTATTACTCACATTCAATACTTTTCATATACATGATGAATAACTCATTAAATTATCTAATGTAATAAAAGATACATGAATCTATCTAACCAGATATCCAAAGGAATAATGTATTATACTTATTTTTGGTGGATCTATTCTCATTCACCCTAGATATCACATTTTCAGTGACCTGTACATTATATTCAAATACTCATTTACAACAAATAAAATAAAAAACCATTGGAAAATTCACGGAATGATTTTGGTTTTAACAAATTGATACTATTTTCAAGTGTTATGTCGATCATTATATCCAGGTATAGTTCATACATGGATGTCACTATATGAAATTTTGGGGATAAAAGATAAAAAAAATTAAGATAACATTTTTTACGGTATGAAAAATCATAAAAATGGTCATTATGTAATAGAATATGAAAACCCATTGCACGAAATTAATAAAAATGATGATCACAATAACCATATCACACCAAGCTTTCAAATCACTGAATTGGAGTTGTATATTTTAAGTACGTGAAAAATATATTTCAAAATGGGTATTTATATAAGTTTGATCTATAACCACTTAGTATGAGTCATGATTATTTAAAAGTAAAAATTAATAAACCACCATTTGAAGGAATCAGTTAAAGGGCTATAGATATTATAGAATTAGTTCAGATGTGTTTGTGTGGACCTTTACTAGTTGATGCTAGTGGTGGAATATTTTGCTCCATATAAATTACCAACTGCTTGAGTAGATATAAATTAAAGTACTTAATAATATAGAAATATGATTCCTTTTATAAATTTATCAAATGAAAGAATAAAGTATACAATCATCTTTGTATGAAGATAAATAAACATTGTTAGAATTGGGTAGAGAATATAATAACCAAGGATTATTCGATTATCTCTAAGAGTATGGAATTATATTTTAAATCACTCCTCCTTATACAACAACATGTAGTGGTGTCAGTGAGAGGAATAATAACACCTTTTTAGACTTTGTCATATCAATTAAGAGTCATGAAGACCATCTACAATACTTTTTGGGATATTCATTATATGTTGTGGCATACTCACTAAAGAAATTCCAACTAAAGATGAAATCAGAATTAAATATCTAATATAGAATGAGATTCCATCCTTGTTCTCTAATATCCATGTGTATGAATGTAAAGTGATTGGTAAGGATAATTATAAAAATAAACTTGAACCCAGGGGAACAAAGTGTCTCTTTATAGGATATTACCAGGGACTAAAGAGGATATTATCTATATAAACCCACAAAAAATGTAATAGTTTCCTAGAATTTAATGTTCCTTTATAAGGAATATGGCTAAAAAATATATAATGGGAGAAATATTGATATAGATGAATTTTATGATAATGATATGCAAGATTTGGATAAAGAAAAAATTACATAAGTCCCCATGGAATATTTTGTTCTATATATAGAAATACCATGTCAGATCATGAGAGATTAGAGATCTAGATATTGTTTTCAAGTATCCTAGGATATTGAATTTTTTTATTTACAATGATAATCCTTTATCCTAAAAGTCAATGTAAATATATTAGAATTAGAAATATGGAAAAGGAAATGAATTTTGAAATAGATTCCATTTATCATAATCATGTCTTGGTTTTGGTAGTTCATATAGTAAATGTAAATATTGTTGGGTGAAAATGGGTATTCAAGAAGAAACTAGACATTAAAGGTAAACTTAGTACCAATGCAAAATAATTGGTTTATAAAGGTTTTAGGAAACAACAAGGAATAAACAATGATAAAACATTTGCACTGGTTTTTATACTTAAATCTAGTAAAATGTTTCATTCCATAACTACAAAACATGGTTATGATATTTCAAAAAATGATTTCAAACTATATTTTCTTAAAAAGAACCTTATGGGAGATTTATATAGAAAAAACAAGAAGGGTTTATGAGTTTAAGTGAATCCAATAAGTCGTGAAGGTTGTATAGATGCATTAATGGGTTGCAAAAGGCATCCAAATTCAGGAACACCCTATTTGGTGATGTGATAATGTAATTTTGTATTATAAATAACAAATGTGTGGCCTGTTTCCACAAGAGGATTATAGTGGGAAATTATTTTCCTAGTAGTATATGTTGATGATATATTATTGATGGGAATGATATACCAATTTTATAGTTGGTTAATAAAATGTTTAAGAAGTGATTCTCCATGAAAAACATAGGTAAAGAAACCGAAATTATAAAGATGAATATCATTCATGATAGATCTAGGAGAATACTAGTCCAAATTTATTCAACATACATTTATAAGGTACTAAATAGATTATCTATAGAACAATCCAATAGGGGATTGTTTCTAGTGTCACATGGTTTACATATCTCTAATAAAATATTTCCTCAGGGACAATAGGAGATAGAGTTAATGATTATAATCCTTATATGTCTTATACTCTTTTAGAATGTCAATAAGGTATCAGGAATATCAATTTTACCAACATCAAACTACTATAATGCTTATCCAAAAGTCTCTAAGTTGTACTAAGGATATATTTTTTGTTTTTGAGTATATTGGGATCTATTCATCAGGGGATATAAAAATGGCAGTGTCTAGATATATCATAATAATATTAACTAATATTCCAAGTATTATTTCTTTCCAAATAGAGGGTTTTTGAGTTGGAAAATCTCAATGTAGTCAATAGTCACTGATTTGACTATGAGTTCTCAGTATATTGCTTCTTCCCTTGTAGCTAAAGAAGTAGTATGTATACAAAAATTAATCATGTCCCTTGATTTATTATCTAATAGAAAATATTAAATCACATTATATTATAGTATCAATAAAGTGGTTCTCGTCACCATATACATAAGGTTACATCAATGGACGAAACATATACATTAGAAGTATCACCTCTTGAGGAAGATTTCTCAAAGGGATGGGGTAAATGTAAGAACAGTTTCCATAAAATATAACATATAAGTACTATTGAATAAATAATTATCTCAATAGAAACATAAATATAATATGATATCTAGAAAACTGAATGTTATAAATAGATGGATTTAGTGAAAGTGGGAATCTATTTAAATTGTTACCCAAGAACCATCTACTTTTTAATTTTGATTACCTATATATTATAGGACATGAATATTAAAAATATCTTACAGTATGATTATTGTTCCTCTATGTAAATATAATTTGATGATTCTTTTAGATTATCTATCACATCAAAAGAATAAAATAGTTCCCTATTATATTAATAATTATGAACCTATATCATAATTTCATAAATATATATTCAATTGATAGATGAAATATATTTAATTCTATATAATTTATACAGGGTATCCGGTTTTTTTGGATCATAAGATATTCAGAATCCTTGTCATGGATTTTTCACTTGGTAATAAACATGAGAGAAGGTCAGGAGAGTAGAACCACTAGTTGGAATTCGACATGAATGTTTTTGTTTCATTTCAGATTCCTATATGAGAATGTTTGTATTGGTCCCTGTAATTGTGATTATAAATAATTAATTTCCTAATTAAGTTACTTTCATTTAATTATAAAACAATTGTTAACATATTCTCATGATGAGGTAATATATTAAGGGTGCATCATATGTAATATGAAACATAAAAAAAATTTAAGAAAAGATTTGTCCATTATTTGTTAATAGAGGTAAATAACCTAAGTGATTTTATTAAAGTGGAACTATATGATTCAATCAATTTATATGGTGGTTTTATTGATATTATAATTTCATAAAAATCAATGTAATACATATCAAGCATATAGATTGATCACACATGTGTTCTAATTTCTTGATGAGATATTGATACAATGGGATTAAATTACACATTTACTATATGTAGATGGTTTTTTCTATTATAACATTTACATAATTATATATCGGTGCCTTGATGTGTCTCCTGACACTAATCTTGTAGATTTTTCTAGTTATTCTAATGCTATTGATAATGATACCTATATGTTCACACACTAAGTGTATCAAGAACCATAGTTAAATTAGATTTGAATTTAACATTAAAGTAAATATTATTTCCATGTTTAGAAGAATAATAATTATTTTTGTTTTATTGATCAAATATATATATATATATATTGAATAAATAAGGAAGTTATATTTATTTATTTGAATAATTAATTATTATTCAAGGTTCGGTACACATTGTGGAGGATTCATGGGACGAGTTAGGGGTCTGAAATAAATGATATTTAAATATCCTCATGTTTATCAAATATAATGGGAATGATTATAATAATAACACTATCTTTTAATTGGTGTTTTTATAGAGACCTATTATTAACATACAAGGACATCACAATATATTTTATGAATATTCAAAATATTACAAAAGTACATGCCCATATGTTGTAATAGATTAGTGTATTTCGAAAATTGGAAGCATGATCTTCTGTCTTGGGGAAAGATCATTATCATCTCCCTTAAAGATATTATCCTTTAGTACTACTACATAAAACCTTCATTCATAACCTTTGGAAAGAAAATATAATAATGGGGTGAGTTTAGATGCTTAATAAGGGTAAAATGGGAGATATTTCAGCATAACAAGAGAATAAGGGTATGAGAACATGATCATAACATTTTAAGATCATACCTTGCATATAAAATATCGTAATAAATATTCATATAAAAAATATTTAATGTTAAAACTACATTAACAATAATGGAATAAAAAGCATAAACTATGAAATTATAACATAGGGATAAGATATAGAACTATGGATGACACATAAACATATAAAGTTATTTCCACAGTAGTCATGGCTTACTTCCAAGGCCATCTTAGTAGAATGGGTTCAATCCTCAAACAATATTAGTAGTCAAGGTTCACTCCGAAGACTATATTAGTGGAAAATGTCCTTTAAATAACTTGGTTATATTCTCATTCCATCCATTTATTATTGAATTAGGTTCATTTCCCATTCCAGTCCTATATTACTTAACTGGGTTCACTTCTCATTCTAGACATGTATTACGTAACATGGATCACTTCCCATTATATCCTTGTATTACTAAACTGGGTTCACATCACGTTCTAGCCATATATTACTGAATCAAGTTCACTCCTCATTCAATCCCTGTCTATCTCGTGATATATAAATCATTACCCAATTCCTTGGAGGGAGATATAGGTCTCACCCATCACAAAATGAAATCATGCACTCATGTTCAGCAAGATCATAACAATTATTCATATAATATACTATGAAATAAAATTGTTATCATAAACATATTATCATATCATACGATATAAAAAAATAGATGGATTTCATAATAATTTCATCAAAACAAAACCCATGAAACAAAGTGGGTATCATAAGAATATAACCCATGACAGGTAAATGGGTTACATAAGAATATATCACTTGAAAGAGAAAGGGGGTTGATAAGAATATATCCTATGAAAGTGTAACATGTTCCCTAAACATCATTCCATAAAAACATAAGCAATTCATAGAAACAATATGAATCGTAATTTTGGATCATATCACGAGTAAGTCAAGATTAACACCAAAAATTATATTCTTATATGGAAAATAATTTTGAAATATCATTTAAAAATATTTCTTATGATAAATATATTTTTTTTGAAAAACACCTTGAAAATAATTTTCATTGAAAATAACCTTTTTAAAACATATAAACTCATCTTTTAAAATCATTTAAAAAACATCTTGAATAGAAAAAAAAATATACAAAAACTTTTTCTTTTAAAATAGCTTTGAACACATATAATAAAATCTTGAAATCATTGAACTAATTTTCTTTGAAAATATGAATTTAAAAACCAATAAATGAATATTTTAAATTCATTTAAAATAATTATTGAATATAAAACCTTTTTGAATACCTTTTTGAATAAAATTTTCATTGAAATTTTATTTGAAATTATATAAAATAATCATTTCAATAATTGAAATCCTTTTATTTTAAAATAAACTTTTCAAACAAATAAAGGAAGCTTTGAAAATAATTTAAAAAAATTCTTGAGAATAAAACATTTTTGAAAACAAAATTAATTCAAAATATATATATAAACACATAAAAAATGATTTTAAATCATTGAATTCATTTTCATTTAAAATAACCTTGAAAATTTATAAAGTAATCCTAAAAATGTTTGAAAATTATTTTAAAAAATTAATCAATTTAAAAATGCTTTTACAACAAATTTATCTTAAAATAACATTTAAAACATTTTTGAAAATATTTTTATGGATCATTATTTTTTAATAAAATAAATTTCTTACAAAATAGTGAAATAAATTCATATTTTCATAAAAACAAATTATTAAAAATAATTAGTACCAAAAAGTGAAAAACAATTGTACCATTAATATAAGATATAATTAAAAATCTTATTAGAATAAAATTCATGATAATTCTTTAGATTTGTATTTTAATATTTAATCAATATAATCATAATCATAAACAATCCTGATAATTGAAGATATTGTAGTAATAAACACTTACCCCCTTGGAAACATAGAATCATAATCCCCATGAAATAAGTAATTTTTATAAATATTAAAATATCATTAAAGGAATTATATTCATGATATAAAAAGAAAAATTACATTATATACACCTCAAAAGAAATAAATATACATAACAAGACATATGTCTCAAAGAAAAAGAATTGAGACCAAATTACCTTACTGATTTGGAATCTTTTGAACTGTAAAATCCCATGAAATAGTGATCCTAAAATTAATATGTAAATTCAAAAAACATTAAATATATATATCTTATAATAAATTCATGGTTATTATATATACAAAAAAAAATTAAATTAGTGGTAAATCTGGCATGAGTCTCGCAGAAATAAAAGTGAGACAACAAATCCCCTTACTACATCAGTAACTTTTTTATTATGAGATCCATGAAAAAATA
Source organism: Viscum album (assembly GCA_963277665.1). NCBI lineage: Eukaryota > Viridiplantae > Streptophyta > Magnoliopsida > Santalales > Viscaceae > Viscum > Viscum album. The sequence goes on from OY728159.1 coordinate 36,284,299, forward strand.
AAATTAATATAAGATTTTAAAATAATTAAATAAATGTTATTAATTATATAACATGATCTAAGTAATTCTATATATAAATAACTATAATAAATTATTACTATATCTTATATCACAAAGAAATAAAAGTGAGATAAGAAAACCATTACCTTAAGTCATGAATTTATTCAAACACATCCAAAACTATTGTATAATAAATATAATTTAATTATAAATATTACGCAGAGAAAATTTCATATATATCAAACCATATATGAATTTTTTTCACTTTATATTACCCATTTATTAACAATTTCATCTTAAAGTTATGTTTCAGCTAATAACTACTTGGTTTTTCGTATTTGTTTTGATATGTTATTTTTATACTTTTACATTGATTGTGATTTAATTATTTTAAGAATGTAAATCATGATATAAATATCATATATATTAATTATATAATTATTTAAATTAATATAAAAAATATTGGAATATGAAATGGAATACACCGTTCATGGATACGGTATGTCGTACGTACATATGAATACTGTTTCTCATTTTATTTTCATATTGAAGGAAATAAAGAAATTGAAATATATATATATATATATATTCTATTTATAGTAGAATTATTATTTCGTCTATATCATATAATTTTACTAAATTCATTATTAATACATTCCATGTATAGTGTGAACGAATCACATCGCTTTGAGGAGGAGGTAGTCCACAAGTGCACAAACGAAGTTATCGTATACCCAAAAAATGTACGCCATGATGTTATGTGGAATTTAATAAATAAATATTCATAAAAAACTAAATTTTATATATATAATATCAAAATATTAATTTCATCATTGTTACAAACCTTTAGAAGTTGTAATGGAAAAACTAACGACATCAGTTCACTAGGTGATAGTCTGCTATACATACAAATAATGATTTTGTATCCCAGTTGATGGAAGTGTGTGTAGGTGTTTGTAAAAAACAAAACATAAAACATATAATTATAATTAGTGTATTTATTTTATTATATAATCATGCAATGATAATAACTTTATGGGTGTAGAAATAATTAAAACAAAAGATTTTATTGAAGGATGCTACATCTTTTTTTAGGGAAATTCTTTTTTTAACCAAAATACTATCTAGGTTTGATTTCTAGAAGATTTGATGATTCTAGTATGATATTAGTAAATTTGGTGCATATTTGTGGTGGGTTTGGTTGAGAAATTACTTTTTTAGGTTTGTGAGCATGTGAGGGGGTGGGTTCTCTTTTTATAGTGTAGGAGGAGTGGCATTCTGGTAAATATAAAACGTTAAAAACTTTTGAGTGGTCTCCCTTACATCATGTTCCACCAATAATATAAATTTTATATAAAATGGAATTTATAGTTTAAATATGTTCTAAAAATGTCTTTTTATCATGTTTCTAAGTTATTTTTCTCTATAAGGTAAGGTTTAACCATGAAGTAAGCTCGTTTTTACCTTAAACGATGTAATTAATTTTTATTAGATTCTATAATATATTTTATCAAAATATTAAGTGGAATTTACTAGGGATTAAGAATTATTGTTTTTATAAATATGGAATCCATATTAACAAATTATTAATATAGAATTTTATAAAATTAATTTAAAATTAATCTCAGATACGATATGGGACATCAAGTTTTTAAAATAAAAATGTCCAAACATTTTCATTGTTTTTATATATAATTTAAATGTGAATTTGATTAAAATAAACTATATTGTATTAATATATGAATAATTACTCAATATATAATTAAAAAAAATTAAAATTAAAATTTAACTATATTAATAAATTATATAAAAAATGAACTTTTTAATTAAAATTTATTGTTTTTTCACTATTCAACAAAAAATGAATAATATAAAAAAATACCTAAAATAAGCACAAAAGTTTTTTTATTCATATTTAAAAAAATAATTATATTTTCGCTTATTATATTTTAAAATGAATCAAATAAATAATTAAATTAGGTGCTCTATTTAAGGGACGTAAAATTGTGTTTTCGAAAAAATATGTATCATTATGCGTAAATTTTAATTTATTCTTATCTATTGTCTATAAAACACATAATATGAATTTTAAATACTAGAATTATTATATCATATATATATATATTTGTGTGTGTGTGCATGTGTTTAGTTAAAATCAATTATCAGAAGTGGTTTGATTTATTTATTAAGGTAAAAAATGTTTAATTGCATAAATATAGTTATCTAGGAAAAGGCTTGCTATATTCTCAAGAGGGTTCTATTTTAATTTATAGTTAATGGATCAAAATATTGTTCTTATAATATATATGTGTAAACCATATTTTTAAAATTTAATTAATATTATACATAAACTGCATTATAATGGTAAGTTGAAAATTATAATAATATTTTAATAATAATATAAATTATAAATTATAGTTTGGTAAAACTAGGTCTTTCATGTTACAGAAGCTATCAAAGAAACAAGTAATTGTGTATAACACAATAAAAACATTGTGTTTCATGTACCTAAATATAATCTATGTGTTTTCTATAGCATAATATTCACATGGAATTGTGTGCAACACAAAACAAACATTGTTCTTTCCTATAACACAAGATATATTTAATTTTGCATGAAATAATTTTTTTAAAAAAGTTTAAATTAATTTGAAAAAATGTATTTCAAAAATTATTGGTGTTTTACCTTCTACCCCTTCAAAATTAATTTTCCAATCTAAATTTCTCTAGGTTATCAACGTTTTAATACAAGAAAGTTCCTTTCATAGAAACCCACATCGTAAAAATGAATAATAAAACATGTTTTAAAAATAGAATTTTAGAACCATAATTGTTACCCAAATTTACTCATAACTGGGATTCCATGTAAGAGAACATAGGTGGAATGTGAAAAAATTTAGATGAGAAAAATATAACTATCATGTTCAAATAGAGATTTATAGATTACATGGGCCAAAAAAATCAATAACCCAAAGTGGCATGAAAAAAGTCATTGGTATTATCAAAAATGATGAAACGAGACAACATTTTATTAAAAGATCCATTTTATAAATTTTATTTTTTACAAGAAGATATAGTTACCTTATTTAATTCCACTTCATTTTTATAATATCACTATTTGGTTGTTTCATGACAAATTTACTCATCTTATATTACTTAAAAAATGGTGAATTTGTTATGCCTAAGCACTAATGAATCATAAGATCCATTTGTATAACGGTAATTCATTACATATATCTTTAGTTATCATCATATAAAAATTGTTAGAATAGGTTATACAATATAAATAAATCTCTATATAGAGAGATAATAATTTAACTTATAAAACCTCAATTGATTATTAACTTAAATCATTCCATAATTTATTATCCTTGTAACCCTTCCGTAAGAAAAAAGTATAAAACATTAGATACAGGGAGAGTAAATTTCTCAAAATCATCATAAAATTGATCTCCCATATATCATAAATTATCTCTTGGTTTTCATATTCCAAACTTGTGAATAAATTAATCATATATTCTCTTGAAATAAATTAATAACCCAAATAACCATAAATACCTATTGAAAACATACATTATTAAATATTAAAATTTTATTAGATATTTCAATTAAATCCAAAAAGTCTGTAAACTCCATCCATGATTACATTGACCAATTTTTTAAGAAATCAATAATTAGTTCCATGGTAATTAGTGTTATCAAATTTACTTTATCCATAATAATCATCTCCTTATCTTATCTAAACACAATTTTCTCAATAATAGGAACACATAAAGGGTTACCTTCTAACAATAAAAATATCACTTTTACATTAAATTGTTTTTCTAATTCATCAACATCATTCAATATATACTTATAAATCCTTAATGAAAAACATATATTGAAAAAAATTTATAAATCATGATTTTTATAACATAATATTTAAATTAAAAAAACATATACACTTCAATCATCCAACATTATTTTTAAACCATTACTCAGGCTTCATCGTCTTATTCCTTAATACCCCTATCCTTGAATATAAAAATTGATTCATGTATTAAGGTTCCTCAACCTCAATATAATCTAGAATTTTTACTTTTAATGTAAAAAATGTTGTTAGAACATCACAAAACATTCAATTTTGGTTTGTGGTCTCTTTATCTTCTATAGTATAACCAATACTCGTACCACATTCCTAATTCTATTCATGAGATCTCTACTTAGGACATCAACTTTTATAATTCCAATAGTTTATAAATCCAAAAAATTCAATGTTAACAGAGTTCATTAAAGTTCCCACAATTTACCAAGTCCCAAAATCATAGTGTGAGCAACAATTTTCATAGCATAAAACCACATAATCATGAAAAAAATACATATTTGAGGTATTAATTTTGACCCCATTTAAATCATTCAAACCTTTGGAATCTTCTTAGAGACATCCCGATATATATCCATAAAAATATCCTTAGGGATCTCACTATAGTTTTTATAATCCTAGTTTCCAAATGTTAAATAAATTTTTCCTTTGATACCAACTATAGTGTCCCATGTTTAACATACATTGATATTGCATAATTTTTTATGAATATTTACCACATTACAAAATTAAATTCCCAAGGAATGTAATAGTTTAGTGTATTTGGAAATATGGAAACTTAATCATCTTTCTTGGTGAATGTTATTCCAAATCACACCTTTAATATATTTCCCTTTATTACTCCTACTAAAAACCTTTCTTCATAACCTGGGGAAATGAAACACAAAAGGGGTGATCTCATATGCTCATTAAGGGTAAAAAAATGGAGATATGTAAGAATACCATGAGGATAAGGGTATGGGGCCATGATCACTGTAACGCCCCAACACTAGTTACCCAGTGTCGGTTCATTAATACATAACATTGGAATGATCATAAAAGACCAATTCTTGAATGACCGATTAGTTTAGTAACCTTGGAATCCCTATATACATTCATAATGTTTACATTAAATCATAATGTGAAAAACTACAACAACATTTTCTACATATTCCACACTCATATCCCCTCAGACTATCCATGCAGTTTAGTCCTAAAATACATCTTCACATCCTGGGAAAAATAAAACATAGAAAGGGGTGGTCTCAGATACTCATTAAGGATAACAATATAGTTGAAGCTTTCATAAAAAAGCATAAACATTTTTTGAAATTTATAACTAAAACAAAATCCTTTAATACTCGAAGATCAAGAATAATATGTAAAAAATAAAATTAAATAATTCTATTTACTTATTCACAAGGATATTATACTAGTTAAATAATCACATGCAATATCAATAACCACTTTCATAATGATGTAATGCATAATTCTAGAAAATCATAACCACATATTCAAGGCCTTGTGCCAAGTATAAAATAATACTTTGTCAATGACTTGTTCGAACACACTATTTTGTATCATTAGAGCTACAGATGCATCGAGGAGCTATAGCTGGATCCTCCCGTCACTTACTAAGTCTAATGCATTCCTCATATATATAGGTTTAAACATAACATAAACATTTTTATTAAAACTAGCATATGAAATGTCAATAATTTCTCCATAAACCATGAATGGTACAAAAATAACACATCAACATTCAAACATATCACACAATTTTAAATAAAATATGAAGGTTTTTTATCATAATAAATCAACATCAAATGAGTTTAAAATTCATCAAATGATGTTGACATAGATGAAATCAAAACTATTTGAGAGAAATATCTATTTTTTCAATCATTTAAATGTAACATAATTATAAAATAAAACATTTACTTTGAAAATATTCTTATAATCCTATAAGGGAATAATAAATGATTTTATTATTATAGAAAATAGTCGCACCCATCATATATGTTAAAAAAATGCATTCTTACCTTAATTTTGTCGAAAAGGTTAAAGATGACCATGTTTGGAAAGTGATGGAAAGATTCATTTATAATCATCTTATAAAATTCAAAAAAGGGTATAAATAACTATAACCCATAGTCTATAAAATATTAAGAATGTTTTGAAATCCAAAATTAATAAACATTGATGTTGTTGATAAAGAGGTCCCGGTAGATAATTACGTATAAACAACCTCAGATAATGAAGTGATTGTGAAATAAACCCTTAAATTATACTTTTCCTTGGTCGAGGGTAGTTTAACCTCCTGTATAATGGTTAAATAATTGTTATTAAATTATACAAGAATAATATTCATTAAAATGATATCATATATAATCTTTTAACATTGCATTGTTAATTATATCGTAGTATTATCGTCGTTTAAAACATGCTCATTTTCTTTTATATGTTTTGCTACATAATCCATGTTGGTTGTGGATAGTTTTTATATTATTCATATCCATAATTATATCAAGTCCTTAAAAATTATTTTTAATCATCAAATGAGAATTATTCTTCAATGGATACGATGGGGAATGCATCTCATCGCGTTCGTGGGGACAATAGTCCGTACCTACGCACGAGCGACAACATCATTATTTTGATATTAAAATCATATATAATTGGATGGTATATCATATATAAAGAATAATTATAATGTTATATTCCTTATTTACTTTTATTATACATCATTATCATACCCATAAAAATAATAATTTTCTGAATAACAATTACACCACGACGTGGATATGGTAAGTCATACGTACACACGTATGGTAACATGTCATTCAAAGGATGTATAGAATACTGAATAAGGTGGTACCATATTTATAATAACATCATATAATATATAAGATAATATATTTATTATTTTAGAATGGAAATAACAAGGAAATAATAATTGGAAGAAGAAAGGAACTTGAAAGAGGGTGGCGTAAACATTACCTTGTCTTCGGGTTCTTCATTTTGATTTGATCAAAAGGGATCCTTAGGTTTGCTTTTTGATCAAACTAAGGCCTATAGGGTGAACATAGAGAAGTTTAGAGAATACTAGGTCTGGGTTTTCTCGAACCAAACGGATTTGAATGTATGAATTTGAGAGAAGGGGGAGTGACCTTTTATAAGAGGGGTGATGGGCACCTTAAGAAAAACATAAAATACTATTTGATAATAAATTAATATTTCGTTTATAATGGCTCCAAAGTGACTTATTTAGAGGAAAATTAGGGTATGGTTCTAAAAAATCTCATGGAATAGATTTTAGACCAGTTTGGTTCACTATATTAACCGTATCATTTATATTTAACTCTTAGTTAAATAGTTTAACATTTACCATGTCTCTTTGTATTATTATATTATATGGTTAATAAACATACAATAAAAATCCAAGAGATCCCCAAGAGGTTAATTATTAATATATATTACATTATCTATGTCATTTGGACGAAATTTATATTTTTAGGAATATAATATAAATTAATAATATAATATTTGTTCTAAATACCCCCTTATGTCAATTTTGACACTCTTTAATAATTGATTTTTTTTAAAGTTCAAACAACTTTATTAATTCGAAATAAATTCATTTTATCAATCCTAACATGTCATATTAACCTATAAAATTTGTTTAATTCATAAAAAGTCTCAAATTACATTTATTTGGAAAGTTATAATATCAATTATTTTAATATTTCATTAATTATGTAATTACTGCATCACCATTGTGTCAAAAATAAATTAAATTATATAATGTCAAAAAATTATAAATAAAATACTATTATATATTATATCTTTTTATATTTCCAATGAATATTTATAATTGAATTTATCTTTTGTATAACCCTATATTAGAAATGACTTAGTTATTAAACTTTAATTTTAACTCTTTTAACTCTTCTTTAAATAAATTAATAATAAATATCCTAATCTAATAAAAGTGGACCAAATTGGATCATATTTTATTCCTAAGGATGTTTATGGTAGAATTATACTTACCAAATATAATTAGGACATGTGTTATTGTAATAATAATATCATTTTTACACTTAATTACTATATTCACATTTAACCGTGGTAAATAAAAGTAAAACATTACTATTCACCAAAAATTAGTTTTATCTTATTAAACCACATTTTAGTCTTTGATATTAATAGTGTATCTTGGATTTTTAAAATTACACTCATAGAAGCGGTAAAATTATGTTTTATGTGAATTTGTAAATTTTTCTAAGAGGTGGGTAAAAGACGGTAAAAAGTTCTATAAATTATATATATATATAATTATTCTAAACTAACTACAATGAATTAAATTGAACATATATAGCTAATATGTATCTATTTTGATGTTAATTAAATTTATATAAAATAAATAATTATTTTTTAAAAAATCGGTTTTAAACTATAACTCAGTTTTTTTTCACTATTCATCAAAAATTCAAAGATTTCAGAAAAAGACCAAAAATTCACCGTAAGCTAATTTCGATATTCCAAATCCAAAAATGAATTCCATTTTGAAAGATAAAATATTTAAAATTTCAAAAAGTGGGTATTACTATTCATAACGGCTAGTTTGATTTGATGTGGTGTGTCAGAACTCGAAGTTACGTACAACACACGGAACTGTATTATTCAAAGTGAAGCGTACCGTGGAAGCTTGGGCTGTTACATTCTACCCCCATTAAAATAATTTCGTCCTCCAAATTTCTAGAATACTACTACATAAAATGGCTTGGGTGGTTCTTCATCATATGTTTCTCAGGTTCCCAGGTTGCATCTTCCATCTTATGGTTTCTCCATAGAACTATTAAAAGATGAGTCATCTGGTTTCTCAACATATGTTCTCTGGTATCAACAATCTAGATGGGATATTCACAATAAGATATATCCGGTTCCAGTTCTACTTCCTCATATGTGAGCACATTCATTGGGTCAGGCATGTATTTTCTCAACAGTGATACATGGATCACATCATGAAATTTTGAGAGACTTGGCGGCATTTCCAAATGGTAAACTACAGCCCCAATTCATTCTAAAATTTCAAAAATTCTGATTTACCTGGGACTCAATTTACATTTCTTACAAAAACGTATAACTGCCTTCCATGAAGATACCTTCAAGAAAATATGTTCTCTTACCTGAAATTCCAAATCCTTCTTTCGGTTATCGGCAAATCTCTTCGGCCTACATTGAGATGATTTGATGTGATTTTGTATTATCTTCTCCTTTTCCGTCGTTTCCACCACCAGTTCTAGGCCTACGTGTATTCTTTCGCCAACGTCATACCAAAAGGTTGGGGTGAGACATCTCTTTCTGTATAACCCTTTATATAGTGTCATCTGAATTCCTGAATGGAAGATATTGTTATAGTAAAATTATACCAGAGGTAAATATTGATCTCATATACCTTTAAAGTCATGTTAGAATGATTTTTACATAAATTCTAATGTTTGAATAGTCCATTTCGATTGTCCATCTATTTGAGGGTGGTAGGCAGTGCTCAAATGAAGTTCAGTATCCAGGGATTTCTAAATACATTTCCAGAATCCTGAAGTAAACTGGGGATCACGATCAGAAACAATCAATAGGGGTACTCCACGAAGTCTCACAACATCATTAATATATAGTCTTTCTAAACGTTCAAGTGGAATATCTCCTCCTATATCATAAAAACGTGAAAACTTGGTAAGATGCTAAACAATCACCCATATTGTATCGTTCCTTCTTGGAGACTTTTGTAGTCCCCTGAAAAATTCCATCATAATATTATCCAATTTCTACTGAGGTATGACAAGAGGTTTCATGACACCTCCAGGCGGTTTCCTTCTAGCATTGACTTTTTGACAAACCATACATGTTGACACAAAATCAGCTATCTCCCTCTTCATGTTTCCCCACCAAATTTTTTTATTCAAATCTCTATTCATTTTGGTGCTCCGAGGGCGTATATAGAAATTGGAACTATGAGCATCATCCAGCATTTCCCTTTTTAGATTAGGTATATCGGGAACACAATGCCTCTTCCGAAATTTCAAAATCCCATCTTCAAACACAAAGTCACTAAATATCCCATCATTCATAGCTTTATTCATCTTTTGAAATTCGTCATCATCGGTCCGAGAAATCTTAATCCTTTCTATTAAAGATTGTTTGGAAACCATTTGAAAACGTATCTACATTTTACCTTCCATGGATATTCCCATATCCAACTATATATGATCCATGAAAATTGGATCCCTTTCAACTCTCATTTTGTTCAAAACTCCATTATACATTCTACTCAAAGCATCTTCCACCTTATTTTCCTTCCCTAGGTGTTAGTGTATCATTCAACCATAATCCTTGAGTAATTAAAGCCATCTCCTTTGCCTCATGTTGTGTTCTTTTAGTGAGAAAATATAATTAAAACACTTTTGATCATTATAAATCTCACATTTTTCACTATATAGATAGTGTCTCGATATCTTCAAAGTAAATATTAGAGCTGCTAACTCAATATTCTGAGTAGTATTTTTTTTCTCATGAATTTTTAGTTGTCGTGATGCATAAGCAATAACTCAATCATTCTACATAAGGACACAACCATTTCCTTTCTTCGATGAATCACTATAAATAACAAATCCATCCTTCTCCGATGGTAGATTCAATATACGATCATTGACTAATCTTCTATTCAGTTCTTCAAAACATTATTCACAGTGTTTTGTAGAAAAAATTTAACCCTTTTTGTGTGAGCTTTGGTAATGGGTTAGCCAATCAAGCAACATTCTGGATGAAACGTCGATAATAACCTACTAATTATTAACTTTTCCTAGTTCCACACAATCTCAAGTCATTAATGAAATAGTACTGTAGTAAAATCCTTATATACTCTATAATTTTTATAACATGTACATCATTAATACAATACTCAAATGAAACAATATGTGAATAACAACATAAGAACTCTTAATCATTCTTCTTCATCTTCGGTATTATCATAACATGATTATTATCCAATAGAAGCATTTGAGGTATACTCTGATGATTTGGACATTGATTCACGTAGTGTCCCAAATCCTTGAAGATGAAGCATTATACATTTGATACTTTTTTCTTACACTTTAAATCACGTACATGGTGTCCTTTTTCTTCACACTTATAACTAACTCGCATTCCCTTCATGCATTTACAAAGGAGATTCTTTCCATAGTTATCACATGCTGGAAAATTCATCTTTTCCCTCTTCCCATTATCCATATTTCTCTCTTCGATCCTTTTATTCTCTTACTTCCCTTCCAAGTCATAGGACTAAATGAATTCTTTACTTATATTATTAACACAAGATACTATGTCTTCATACGTTGAGAATACATGGGAGACTATATCCCTTATAAATTTTGGCTTAATATCATGAACGATTTGATCTTTCTTACTCTTAGGATCATACGTATTGTTGGTGTTCACATTCCTTCTACTGGGTACCATTTCTATACAATGGAACACACCTAGTTAGTTTATGAATTGCAATGATTAATTCCATACATGTAAAATACCTAATGTAAATTGAATAGTTTATGGATATAATCCATTATTATAAAAAAAATTATTTGAGAAAGTATATACTCATAAACCCTTCATAATAGTTTGTAATGAAATTGAGATTTATCCTATGAAAATCCCCTGAGAGTTTCGTAACCAATAGTGCAGCAAGGCCAGTATTCATGCAGCAGTTCCCTTTGAAGACTAGATCAATGCCGTGTTTTCGGGTTTTACCCCTAGTTACATCTATGCTAGAGCCACCTCTACCTTCACGTATCCAGACATGGATGTATTGGTCAAAAAACTCAAAAAATATCTACAATACCAAAATTCTATAAAGTTCTTCTATACTAATCTTCAAATTACATCTTAGGTCTATGTGCTCTAATCACAGTTTATATAAATCTAGCTCCTAAGGTTTTTACTAAACATCCTATGATACCAACTGTAACACCCCAACCCCTATTATCCAGAGTCAGTGCATTTTTACATAAAATTGGCATGATAACAAAAGATCATGTCTCGAATGAATAATTAGTTTAGTAGCCTTGGAATCACTAGATACATTCATAAAGATTAGATTACATCATAAAGTGAAAAACTACAAAAACATAGTCTCTGTAGTCCACACTCATATCCCCTCAAACTATCCCTGCAGGTCAGTAATAAAATACTTCCTTCCATCCAGGGAAAAATAAAACATAGAAAGGGGTGAGCTCGGATGCTCAGTCAGGATAACAATATAGATGAAGCTTTCATAAATAAACATAAAAATTTGAGGAAATGTATAACTAAAAAAAAATCATTTAAAACATGAACTGCAGCATAATATGGAAATAATAAAAATAAATAATTCCATTTACTTATTCACATGGATATTCTACTAGTCGAATAATCACATGTAATATCAATAACCACTTTCATAATCATGGAATACATTATGCAATACATTCATAACCAAATAATCAAGGCGTTGTCCCAAGACTACAAATATGATTTTGTCAATTCCTTGTGCCAAGACTCTAGTTTGTCTCATGAGACCTACCGATGCATCGAGGAGCTATAACAGGATCCACCCATCACTTACTAAGTCCAATGAATTCCTTATATGAACAGCTTTAGACATAACATAAAAATTCATATTAAAACTAGAATATGAAATGTCAATACTTTCTACATAAACCATGAATGGTATATAATAACACATCCACAGTCAAACATATCACAAAAAGTTAAATGAAATATAGATATTTTGTATCATTTTAAATCAACTTCAAATAAGCTTATGATCTATCAAATGATGTTGACATAGATGAAATCAAAACTATTTGAGAGCAATATCTATTTTTTGAAATCATTTAAGAGTAACATAATTAAAAAATAAAAGATTTACATTTAAAATATTATTATAATTTGTATGGGATGAATAGGAAATTTTATAGTAAAGTAAAATAGCCGCACCTTCCGTATAAGTTAAAAAAATACATTATTACATTAATTTTGTCAAAAAGGATAAAAAGTTCCTTGTTTAGAAAACGACAGAAAGATTAATTTATAAGCATCTTATAAAAGTCAAAAAAGGGTATAAATGAATTTAAACCATAGACTATAAAATAATAATAATGTTTTGAAATACATATTTAAGAATCATTTATGTGGATGATAAAGAGGTCATAGTATATAATTACGTATAAAAAACCTCGGATAATGAAGAGATTGTAAAATAAACCCTTACCATGTACTTTTCCTTTGTAGATGGTAGTTTAAACACCAATATAATGGTGAAATAATTGTTATTAATTTAAAAAAGAATCATATATATTAATATGATATCATATATGATCTTTTAACATTTCTTTGTTAATAAAATCTTAGTATTATCGTCGTTTCAGGTGTTAACGTACTCGTTTTATTTTATTTTTTTGTTACATAAGCCATGTTTTTTATGTATAGTTTATATCTTATTCATATCCAGAATGATATCAAGTCCTTAAACATTATTAATAATAAAAAATTAGAATTATTCTTGAATGGATATGATGGGGAATGAATCTCATCGCGTTTGTGGAGATGGTAGTCTGTACGTACGCAAGAGCGACAATATCATTCATTTGATATTAAAATCGTATATAATTGGATGGAATATCATATATAAAGATTCATTATAATATTATTTTTATTATTTACTTAAATTAATTTTCACTGTCATACCGATCCAAATCGTAATGTATTGAATAACAATTATACCAGAATGTGGACACGGTAAGTTGTACATACACATGTATGGTGACATGTCATTCAAAGGATGGATAGAATACTGAATATGGTTGTACCATATTTATAATAAAAACCCAGTATATATAAGATACTGTAGTTATTATTTAAGAATATAAATAACAACGGAAGAAGAAGTGGATGAATAATGGAACATGAAATAGGGTGGTGAAAACATTACTTCTTGTCTGTGTTCTTCCTTTTTATTTGATCAAAAGGGATCCTTAGGTTGGCTTTCTGATCAAATTAAGGCCTCTAGGTTGAACTGAGGGATGTTTAATGATTATATCGGTAGGGTTTGGCCGATCCAAAAGGCTTTGAAAGAATGAATTTGAGAGAAAGTGGAGTTCCCTTTTATAAGACGGGTGTTAAGGCACCTTAGGAAAAAAAATAAAATATTATTTTATACTAAATTCATATTCGGTTTATAATGGATCCAAAGTGACTTATTTAGAGTCCAAGGTGGTTATGGGTAGAAATCCTTTCATCCAATAAATTTTAGATAGGTTTGGGTTACTCTATTAACCTTATCATTTATATTTAACTCTTAGTTAAATAGTGTAACATTTACCATGTCTCTTTTTATTTTTATATTATATGGTTAATAAACATACAATAACAAGACAAGTTAACCCCAGTTGGTTCATTATTAATATATAAAACCGTACCTAAGTCATTTTTCCGAACCTTATATTTCTAGGAATACAATATGAATTAATAATATAATATTTTCTTTAAATACTCTTTTATGTCAATTTTGACACTATTTAATAATTGATTTTTTAAAGATCTAATAACTTTATTAATTCGAAATAAATTCATTTAGTAAATCCTATCATTTCATATTAACCTATAAAATTATTGTTAGTTATAAAAATTATCAAATTACATTTATTTTGATATTTATAATATCAATTAATTTAATATTTCATTAATTAGGTAATTACTGCATCCCCATTGTGTCATAAATAAATTAAATTATTTAATGTCCAAAAATTAAAAATAAAATACCATTATGTATGAAATATTTTTATATTTCTAATGAATATTTATAAAAGAATATATATTTTGTATAACCTTATATTAAAAATGTTTTAGTTATTAAACTTTTATTTTAATTCTTTTAACACTTCTTTGAATTAAATAAATAATAAATGTCCTAATCTAATAAAAGTGGACCAAAGAGTTTTATATTTTATTTATAAGGTTGTTTTTGTTTTATTATACTTATACAATATAATTAATAAATGTTTTGGGGTAATAATAATATCATTTTAACACTTAATTACCCTATTTACATTTAATCGTGGTAAATAAAATAAAAAAGTTATTATTCATCAAAAATATGTTTTATCTTATTGAACCACATTTTACTCCAAGATATTAACCGTGTCTCTTGGATTTTTTAAATTCCACTCACAGATGCAGTGAAATTATGTTTTATGTGAATTTGGTAATTCTCTTAGGAGGTGGGTAAAAGACGGTGAAAAGTTCAATAAAATTTTCATATATATAAAATTATTCTAAACTAACTCAAATGAAATATGTTAAAATTATATAGTTATTATGTATCTATTTTTACCTTATTTAAATCTAAATAAAATAAAGAATTTTTAAAATAAAAATTCGGTTTTAAACTACAACTCAATGTTTTTCACTATTCATCAAACATTTAATATTTTCATAAAAATACCCAAAATGCGCCCTAAGTTAATTTAGATATTCAAAATTAAAAAATGTAGTCCATTTTGAATTATAAAATGTTTAAAATGTCTAAAATTTTAAAAACTGGGTATTACTATTCATAATGGCTAGTTTGATTTGTTTTGGTGTGATAGAACTCGATGTTGCGTACAACACATGCTACTGTATTATTCAAAGAAAAGTGTATTGTGGAAGATTGGGTGTTACAATCAAAACATTAGAAGTTAATACCCTACATATCACAGATCATAATCAAGATTCATGGAATAATTATTAATAGTTCATAATACATGGATCATAAGGGAATCACGAGCATAATCCATGAAATCAGAACACAGGAATAGAACATGGAATTATGGAAGACACATAAACATATAAATTTTTTTTATAGTTGCCAAGGATTACATCCTTGGAAATTTAGTGGAATGGGTTCACTCCCCAGATCATCATAATATTCAAGGTTCACACCTAAGTATATCTTAGTTGAAAAATTATTTTATTGATCTGGGTTTACCTCCCATTCCAGCCCTGTATTACTGAACTGGGTTCACATCTCTTTCAAGTCTTGTATCATCGAACAGGGTTAACATCCCGTTCAAGACTTATATTACTGCACTATGTTTACTTCCATTTTCATCCCTATATTACTGAACATGTTTCACTTCCAATTCCAACCCTGTATTTCTAAACCAAGTTCACTCCTCATTCTAGCCCAGCCATATTAAACTGTGTTCACTACTCATTCCATCCCGGTTTATCTCATGAGATATAAATACCAACCCAATTCATTGGATGTATATATAGTTCCCACACATAACATAATTAAATCATATACACATGTTCCGTAAGATCATAAACATGCAGCATAGCATAACACATGAAATTAAATGGGTATCATAAACATATCATCATATGATAACATATGGAAAATATATATGTTTCATAAGCATATAACCCATGAAGTATAAACGAGTTTCATTGGAATATATCATGTGAAATAGATGTGGGTTTCATAAGACTATATCTACTGAAAGAGAAATAGTTTTCCTAAATATCATTCCAACAAATAATAAACCATTCAGAAAAGGAATATAAATAGTACACATAGATCATTTGCCCAATAAGATGTGATAAACACCAATGTATGGTATCTAAGATGGAAAATAATTTGGCAAGATCTTTTGAAAAATATTCTTGACATAAATAGACTTTCATTGAAAACACTATCAATATACTATTATATAAAAATAACCTTTTGAAAAAATATAAATGAAACACTGAAAATCAATTAAAATACTTATTCAACATAAAACATTTTTGAAATAATTTTTCTTTGAAAATATATTTTAAAACAAATAAATGAATCTTTGAAATCATCGAAATCATCGAAATCATTAAAATCATTGAATAATTTTCATTGAAAACAACCCTGTGAAAACATTTTATGTAATATTTATAATAAATTTAATACATTTTTTGAATATAAAAATTATTTATAAAAAAAACATTCCCTGACAATATCTATGAAAAAATATATCATAATCTTGGAAATCATTTAAATCGTTTTCATTTAAAATAACTACTTAAACAAAAATAAATTAAAGTTATATAGTAATTTAAAAAAATATTGAACATAAAACATTTTTGAAATCCAGTTTCTTTTAAATTATATTTGAAAACTTATTAAAGAATACTTAAAATCACAAAAATATTTTTCTTTGGAAGTGACCATAAAAACATATAAATTAGTCTTCTAAAACATTTTAGAAAAAATTCAACAAAAATATAAATGAATAACTATAAAGGAAGATTTAAAAACATATAAAAAACCTTTTTAAAACATAACACACATTTAAAATCTTCTCGTTGAAAATGATCCTAATATATCCTTTAAAAACATATTTATGTAATATAGTTTTAGAATAAAAAAAAATTCTGATTGAAGAGAGAAATAATGTTGGAATTTTATCAAAACATTTTCTTAATTTTATTGAGTTACAAAGAGTGGTAAATTGGCATCATTACTTGAAAATATCACGAATAACCAGAGTATAATAAAATTCATGAGTATTACTGAGATATGGATCATAATATTTCAACAATACAACTTAATCATAAACAATAACATTAAATGATGAGATTATAGACATGAACTCTTATCACCTTGAAAAATTTGAATCCTAATCCACATGAAATAAAAAAAATTTAAAAAAAATTTAAAATATTTTGAAATTAAATTTATTAATGATATAAAATTTCAAATGAATTTATATACACATTGTAAAATAATATAGGTTCATAACAAAACATTTGTCTCAAAGATGGTAAATTGAGACAAAATTATCTTATCTATTTGGTATCTTTTTAATCGTAAAACCCAAGGAAATAGATATAATAAAATGGATATTTAAATTACCATAAATTTAAGGAGAATATCATATAAAACAATAATTTTCATTAAATTAACCACAAAAAAGAAACTACTGGTCAATATGGAATAAATCACGCAAAATTAAATGTGAGACTAGAAACCCCCTTACTACTTCAGTAACTTTTAAATCATGATATAAATTAAATAACAACGTCAATTGAAACATATAATATCATGAAATAAATTTAATACATGATATAACATGTCATAATGATTAATATATACCAAACAAGAAGAATAAGTGGTGAATATAGAATATATCTCACAGAAATAAAAGTGAGATGATAAAAACCTTACCTTCAGTCATCAATTTCATTTTCAACATTAAATCCTCATGAATGATATATATATATTTATTTAAGATATACAATATATATATAATATTCTATATCATACCAAATATTATTTTTTATGACTTTATATTAACCATTTTTTAACAATTTCATATTAAAGTTGCATTTTGTGTAATAATGACTATGTTTTTCATATATATTTTGACATGTTATTATTGATACTCTTAAATAGATCATTATTTACTTATTTCCATAATGTATGAAATTATAAAAATGTTATATATATTCATTATATAATTATGTATAATAATATAAAATATCTATATATATGAAATTGAATACACCGTTCATAGAGACGGTAGTCCGTACACAGGCATAAACATTGTTTCCATTTTCTTATCATATTGAAATAAATTTAATAAAACACAGAAAAATATATATTATAAATAAATTGGAATTTTTATTTCATATATATCGTATAAATTTAATAAACTCATCTTTAATACATTCCATTTATAGTGTGAAAAAATCATGTCACTTTGAGGAAGTTGTAGTCCACACGTCCACAAAAGAAGTTATCGTATGCACACAAAATGGAAGGAATTAAGGTATGTGTTATATAATAATTAAATAAGAATAAATAAATTCTAATAATAATATATATCTTATAAAATCTATAATTACATCATTATTCTAAAACTTTAGAGGTGGTAATGTAAGAAAGGATGACATCGGTTCGTGAGGCGGTAGTCCACGATACACAGAATGATTATTATCTATCCCATTTTATGGATGTCTATATAGGTGTAGGTAGAACCATAATAATAAATAAAATATAATTATATTTAGTATAATTTTTTCATTATATAATAATTTAATAATAATAATTTAAGGGGTGGATAAATAAATAAAACAAAAGATTTTGTTGAAGGATTTTACCTCTTCATTGGGCAATTCCTTTTGGTTTTTACCAAAAGACTAACATAGTTTTAATTATTCCAAAATTTGGGATTATTTTATTATATTAGGGAATTTTGGAGTTTATTAGGGTAATTATTTTATGATAAAATGGATTTATAGGTGTGAATAATCGAGGGAGTGGGTTCCCTTTTATAGTGGGTAGGAGTGGAATTCTATTAAATATAAAAATGTAAACACTATTCATAGGTATCCCTTTCAAAAACTCCCTCCAATGATGGAAAATTTTAAATAAAAGTGATTTTGTTTACATATTTTAATCGAATGTATTTTGGACATGTTTCTAGATTTTTTGGCCCCTTAAGTTAATGGTTAACCACTTAGTAAACACATTTTTACTTTAATCCCTACAATTAATTTTAATTAATTTCACTCATATTTTTGGCCAAAAACTATATTTAAATAAATATAAATTATAAAATAATTATATTCCTAATATGTTATCCATTTTTACAAATTCTAAACACAGATTTGGTGGAAATTAATTTAACTTTAACCTCACAGACAGGACGATGCAAAGTGTTTTTAAAGTGAAAATGTTCAAAGTTTGAAATGTTTATATATATAATTTCAATTTGAAATAAATTAAAATGAAATATATTGTATTAATATATTAATAATTGATATAAATATACATTAAATCCAATTTAAAAGATAATTTAACTATATAAATACATGAGATGAAAGTGAAGTTTTCAATTATAATTTAGTGTTTTTAACTATTCATAAAAAATGAAACTTCTCATAAAAACACCAAATATCACCCTAATTTAATTTTAATATTAAGATTTAAAATTTTAAGTTTAATTTTTCAAATTAAATTTATAAAAGTGTAAGAAAATATATTTAAATTAATTTCTCCATTAAAAAGTGGTAGAATAACCTTGTAGAAGGAATAAATATCGTATTCATAAAATTTGATTTGTTCTTATCTCTTCTCTAGAAAACATGTAAGATGAACGTAAAATATTTTAATTAATATAATATAATATATATATATATCATTAAAATAAATTTTTTTTAATTTAATAATTTATCAACATAAAACAGGTTTACTTGCATAAATATAGTATTCCACCAAAAGATGACTATATTTCCAAAAGGATTTTATTTTTATTTATAGTTAATTGGTCACTAAATAATTATTATTATATACATGTGTAAACCATTTTTTCATAATTTAATTAATCTTATTCACAACCTCCATACCAATGGCTATGTGACAATTATAATAACATTTTAATATTATTGTTAATAATATTTTGTAGTTTGGTATAAGTGGGTCTTACATGTAATAAAAGCTATCGAAAGAACTCCAGATTTTTTTTCACTCAATCCAAACATAATGTTACATGTAAATAATGAAAATGTAAATGATGGGTGTATAGAAATATTAACTTGGTTTTGTGTGCAATGAAAACGAAACATAGTGCTTTCATATAACATAATCAATGTCAGTGTTGTGTGAAATACAAAATGTTGAAAAGTTTAAATTAATTTGAAAATAATATTAAAAAAATTTCAGGGTGTTACAATGTTTAATATGAATTAAGGTATTATTTAATGGTAATTGTGAAATAACTAATTCTTTTATATATTTATTAACCAAATTTATTTCCTTTTTAGTGTTAATTGTTGTGGTTCAAAATATGTGATTTGTATAAAATTCTCCCAATCCCTAGATGGAACATCTAGAGACTACTCTAAAGTATTGAGATCAATGATCCTCCTACCTCTCAAGACCCATATAATTAGTTAGAATCCTGCAAGACATAAAATAATTCATATTTTTACAAATTATAAAAGACATAAGAAGTTGGGTACTTCCATTATAGAACCCTAAGATCTGAAAAGGAAATTATATGATTTTTAGATAAAATGGCGGAACTTCTTGATGGATTATACCATTGGAAAATTAATCGCAATGATAATATGGAAAGAAATGTTAATTGATTTGATAGTAAATAAATAATTTCATTAAAAGTTATTTTTATTTATATTAATATTTATAAATTATATGTCAAATGATACACTGTAAGAATAATTTAAGGATGAGATCATTTAGTTGTGGATATTTAATATAATGAAATTGATGAATTTTTCTTTTGGAAGGGTACCAATCACTTCCACCTTGAATTAGAAACTTGGATGAGATATAGATATAGATGGTTTGTTTGTGAATATGAAATTTTACGATATGAATATATCATAAATCACTGTTTATGTCACCACTACTTTCAATTGTAAGGTATAATATGATGATATCCGAAGGCAGATTCTTGAAAAATTCATATTGTATAACATCCCATATCATAAGTCATATAAATAAAAATATATTTTATTTTTTATGTGTAATAAAAAAATTATCTTTAGAGTGGAACTATTCCCATTTTGGAAATCATTAATAGTTATTTCATAAGATAAAACATTTATGGGATGATTTCCGAAAATATTTCATGAGGTGGACGAGAGTTACAATTGATTCATGCGTTAATTAGTTACATAGATTTCAATTAATGTATATTGAAGGATAATCATTAAAGTTTATATAAAGGTATAATTACATGATATGGAGTCTATAAAAATGTTTCCATTTAATTGGTCAACACCCCGTACCCATAGGTCTCCTCTCCTACGTCATTTGTGTCGTGAGATGCTAACATATTGTGAACAATGAAGGATCTCTTGAAAAAATTGATCAAATTTTCATCCCATGAATACATCTGATGGAGGGATGTATTTTACTTAATCGTAGTGATCTTCATTTGGAAAATAAAAATATTGTACAACGGTAATGATACTCTAAGGTACACACCACAACTTATTCATTTATAGTTTATGCATGTCTCCATTTATCTATCGTTGTGTTCTTTGATTTGGATTTCATTCATCTCTTTTGATTATTATGAAAAAAAATCTTAAATTAAATGAAACCCAAAAGTGTTATCATAATCATATAGTACCTTTAGATTCATGGAATTAAGTTTAGAAATGAATATTTTATAATTGTATTCCCAGTTATATTCAAAGTCCAACATTTTTTTTGGTTGAATAACAACTTATAATATAGGATATATTAAATACAGACTGAGTACAAAATCCTTTTTTTGTATATGTTATATAATATGAGTCTTGGATATCAAATTCTACGAAATCAGTGCACCATGTTTTAAAAACAGAGCATCATATTTCTATAGTGATATTGATGAGAATCTCTAAATAAGATATGTGGTATCATAGGAGAAAAAATATCGATCAATCATAAAATATGACTAGAAGTGATCTTATCAAGCCCATCAATCATTTATTATATTTTCCCTAATGTATTTAATTATAATATGTACTATATTACAAGATTAGAAATGAGTTATTAGATATTATTGGTTCAAAAAAATATTTTTTTTAATTTAAAATTATCATTTTAATTTTAGTTTATAATTGTTTATATATATTTTGAAAAGATATTTTGTGGATATTTATTAATTTATAACATTATTATAAGAAATTTCTTGAAGGTTTATGAAACAATTATTAATAAATAATCCATAAATATTATGTGTTAATATAACATACATTTCACAAAAAAATTTATGGCATGCCTTATGAATTAGAAATAATGTTCTTATTTAAAAATATGAAGGGTAATTTATATAGTCTTTATAAATTAAAATATGAATGTAAATATAATGTGTCCATATTTAAAATTATGAATCTTTTAAGATACCTAATTGGAATTATGAATAATAGGGGACTTATTTTAGGAATTATTTAAATCACATTAAAATATTTCTGATGATTTAGTTTATCAAGATTTTAATAATGTTAAATATCTGATATTTAGTTTATGTAAAATTATTATATAAAAAATATAAATTTATAATTGGATATGGGATTGTTTTTCACCTTTTTTCAACTAAAAAATTCCTTGGTTAAGGTTTCAGTTGTTCTATCCCTATCCACAATATAATTTTCCCACAATGTTTAGGTAGTAGGCCTCTTTCCCACACATCTAGTGAACATATTGATTATGGTGATATTAGGTCACAATAGAGGGGGAATAGGGATACCAAAATATGAATATGGTAGAGATATTGGCAACACTAGTGCCGATGGTGTGAGACAGGAGAGGTTTCTGGTTGTAGTAGGGGATAAAGGACTACCAGTTTGACCATATGACGGTCAGAAGATGATTACATTTGTGTCGGTGCTGGGTGATGATATTGGCTATGGATGTGGCCACGGCTGAAACTAATAGGTAAAAAGTGGCAGGCCAAGCACTGTATCTAGAGGTGTTAGTATAATCTCAAGTGAGTATAGGTCATGGTCATACATATAGGCATCCTAAGGCTAGGTTTTTGGGCATTCTGGCTAACTCTGGGACCATGAGCTCGATACCCACGGATCAGGGCATGCATGTCAGTTTTTAGGTCCTTAATGGCCATAGTTGGCACCATAACCATTTTAATAAAGTGTAACATCTAAAATTTCCTCATTGGCATGATAATGTAGTGAGATGATACATGGCCTTAGGTGATGTTCCCAGGATTCCAAAAGAATGAAATAAATATCGAGGGCTTCATAATTAATTGGGGAATGATATTAACTTACAATAAAACCAACCAACGAAACAATGAATAACCAACCACAACTACATCATGTATGTCAAAAATTTAAACCATGATAACACATTACCAAGACACAACTGAAAAACCAAAATCGTCCATAAAAATTTCCAAAAACCAATAAAAGTAACCCCCAAAAATAAAAATATTAGAGTACCAATTGTAAGACTCAACAACAAGACCCAAAGGAATCCTTTTCATTATCCTTAGATCTATACCAAGCTTTATGCTTTAAGAACCACAATACCGCCCAAGCAATGCAATGATCCGCTGGAAAAATGAGAAACTATACCTTTACATTTGATCTAGAATACGAAATCTGCAAAATAACCCAAGTATCAAAGCAGGGGGTGAGTAATAATATTCAGTAGTTATTCCCCAAATTAATTCCCTACACATTCCACTAGGATAGAACCATTATCACAATTATATAAATTTCCTTATATAAATCATCAAATAATGAATCAATTTTCAGCTAGCTAAACACACCCTTACCATGCCATTTTTACCCAAATACACACAATAAAAGAGAAATCCAAAAAACAATACATTTTATATTTTACCACAACATATTAGCACAACAATTTCATATTTATTATCCATGCACATAATCAAAACACAGCCATTAAGTTTCACACACTCAACCTAGTGTAACAATCATGGTGGAACTTACCATCCAATCCTGTTTACTAATTTCCCAATCTAGTGGTACATATCACCCAGTTTTCCTTGATGGGGGCCCTTAAATAATATATCCATTCCATTTTTAAAGTGGTACTCCTGGCCCACTTTACGTCCATTTCAATCACATTCATAAATACATAACCAAAAAATGAGAATATAGCACATCGTGGCCACAACATTATAAAAACAACCATTTCCAACTAAAAAAATAACATAAGAAATTATT
Source organism: Viscum album (assembly GCA_963277665.1). Classification (NCBI taxonomy): domain Eukaryota; kingdom Viridiplantae; phylum Streptophyta; class Magnoliopsida; order Santalales; family Viscaceae; genus Viscum; species Viscum album. The sequence goes on from OY728159.1 coordinate 36,308,924, forward strand.
GATGCCACATTACCTTCCAATAAAACAACCCATTTTATTAAAAACCATTTTCCGAAATCAACCCAAACAACCAATTTTGAAATCTACTTTTTAAAATCCAATATCAAGAACATTTCACCACAATACCCCATTTCCCATAAAAATCAAAAAATCATCAAAAAATGAATTTCCATAAAACGTCAAACATAATTATAACAACCAAATCAAGAATGAAATCTACTTGAAGACGAGTCTTATATTTATAGATAAATTTAGTCGATAGAGAAGCTACCCACCTTAGGGTTTCAGTGAAATCGACCAATGAGCAACCACACCACAAATCCAGGTGAAAACTCTACAAGAATGCCTTTGATATCGTTGCCTAAAATCAACATTCCCAACCCTCCATAATTTAGGACAAAAACCAATATATACAACTTATAGATGTAGATCTAGAAAACCAATAGAGACTGATAACTAGATCTATGTAAAACAAACAAGAATCCAAGAGAGGAGACTTACTGGAGAAGAATTGCATTCACCTAACCTTGAAGACCCCTCAAATCTCTTAAAAAATGATCAGGAGAGACCTCCTTAACATTCAGAAGATGATATTATGACTCAGGATTGAGTGGAATGAGTTTTGGGGTGTTTTAGGTTAAATCCTGAGTGGCCTGTTTTTGAGAAGCCCATTTTTAACGTCACGCACAATTAGATCACAATCATAGACAAACTATTCACAAAGTTTTCTCATGTTAATGTTCACAGGGAGTTCTTCATGGTTTCCTCACATGGTTAGACAAACCATATGAAAACATTACTAATCTCACTGTCTCATGTTTCACAGTTACCTAGGGTGTTCTGCAAGGGTTCCCCAAGCTGTTCTACAATTGTGTGCCCTTATAAAAGACCTAAAACCATTCTAAAACTATCCCAAACCCTCCCAAACATTACCCATACACATTAACCCCATAGAAAATCAATATAAAGGGTTATATACCTCAAAATTATGGTATTACATTCTCCACACCATTGGGATTTCGATCTTTATAATGTAGAGAAACATTGCATTGTTGAAAGATCTCAGTACATTGCTTGGCCAAATCTTTCTGTTGCTCCGAAGTCTCCTCCTTAATCTGACCCAGTTTCCACAAAACCCAAACAATACCTATGCTATTCCCATGCTATACTTTATCTATCCTAGCGATAATCTTCACTAGTAAGTGAACCAAAAAATTACAGCTCTAACACATCATGACCCCAATGAATTACATGGTCATGATTTGGCTGATACTTTTTCAACTAAGACACATGAAACATGTTGTCCACTGCACTAAACTGAGGAGGAAAAGGTAGCTGATATTCCACCTCTACAACCCTCTAAATCTTCTCCAAAGGCCCAGTTTACCTCATAGATATGTTTCACTGCTTCCCAAACTAACAATTTCCCAAACTCAGAGATATTCGTAGAAACACATGATAACCCCCACTCGAACAACATTGTCCATAGATAATAGTACACATAACATTTTTGATGAATCTATTCTATATCTATTCCCTTCCTGATCAACATGATCTTCTCCATATTCTCTTGGGAATGGATTCACACAACCATCATGTTCTCAACCATTTCCACCCAAAAAAGTGGAGAACGAAATAGATTCCAATATAGTGCTTTAAACAATTCCATATGTATTGAGACCAATTAATTGTTATAGCTAGAGAAATCAAAAAACGTAAATTGATCCTCCCATGAGCCACCATAATCCATCAAAAAATCTCTTAACATATCTTATAACATTTTTATTTTCCTCTCACATTACCCATATGAATGAGGATGATATTGCATACTCATTGTCAACTCTGTGTCATGGGCTTGATTCATGGATTTCCAAAAACGAGATGTGAACCTTGGATCTCTATCTGATACAATTGAAACTAGAACACCATTACTATTTACTACCTCATGGATATAGATTTTGGAAATATCATCTACCATATGAGATCAATAAAGAAGAATGAAATGGGCTGACATTATGAGTCGGTCCACTATCAACCATAAGGCATCATGATTTCAAAACATTCCTGAGAGACATGTAATAAAATTCATTATTATCTAATACCATTTCTACAATGGGATAGTTAAAGACATCAACATAACTACCATCCACTGATTCTACACCTTGACTTGCTAAAAAGTCAATCATATTGATACCAAATTGCCAAAATTACTTTTAATACCCGCTCACCAAAACTACACTTTTAACACTCTATACATTTTCTACATTATAGGATGGAAAAACCATTTGGAATGATGATAAGTACTGAGGAATTATTCTTGGAAAGACACCAGTAAAACCATATATTTTTGAAATCACAACACTGAATTCATATTTAGTTTCTATCCCTAAATGTTCTCCCCGCCATTGAGTTTCAACTTTATATCTAAACACTCTTAATTAGACATATGATCCATTTTAACTAAACCAAATAAGTTAGAAACCTATGAGAACGTAAGGAAAATAGATACATCACCATGATCTATATATTCCAACCTCATGTCGTCTATGACTAACATTAACTTCCATAGTTATGTTCCTTTTTTCACCACTTGAGCATGTGAATTCCAATTTAATTCATCCACCACCGAATTTCCCTTACCCTGTGTGTACATTAAGTCAATGTCAAAATACTAGAGATACTTCGTCCATCTCTTTTTCCTTATGTTCAAATATATTTGTGATAAAATATGATTAAAACTCTAATGATCAGAAACCACCTTGAATTTCTCACTGAAGAGATAATGACTCCACATCAATCATGAACCACAACCGCCAACTCAAAATCATGTGTGAGATATTTTTTTTATGAACCCTCAACTTCCATATGCCATACTAAACCACATGATCCCCATGCCTGTTAAAATTGAATAAACCTAATCCCAATGCATCATAATAAACAACAAACCCTTTCCCTGGTGATTAAAAAACCAAGATTGGTGCTGATATAAGGCAACACATAAGCTATTCAATATATTTTTAACACTCCTCATTCCATTAAAATTGAACATTATTCCTTTTCCAAGCTATCATCAGTGAGGCTAATCATGAGAAATCAAGAAAAAAAATTTCGATAATAACTAGATATTCCAAGGAAGCTCCATATTTTGGAGACATTCGTTGGTGGTTTCCACGAAATAACAACCTTTATCTTTTCTAGATCAACTGAAACACACTTCTGATAAATAAAATGACAAATGAAATGATCCTCTTGTGTCTATGAATCAATCTTCCACAATTTTTTATATAATCGATGATCTCTCAATATCCCAAAATCTATTTCTATGTTTTTCTCATTCTCCAACCTTATCCTAGAATACACCAATATATCATAAAAAATAACAATACAAAATAATGAAGATATTTATAAAATATATGATTCATCAATGCCATAAAAAATGATGTTGAATTCCTCAGACCAAAGGGCATAACCAGATACTCATAATGTCTATATCTACTATCGAAAGCTATTTCTGGAATATCCTCTTTTTTCATTCGCAATTGATTATATAATGGTCGTAAGTCTATCTTGGAGAACAACAAAGCTCCCCTCAACTGATTGAAGAGTTCATCAATGCGAGGTAGTGGATATCGATTCTTTATCATAACATGGTTAAGCTTATGATAATTAACACGTAGTTTCAGTGTTACAACACCCTTTTTAACAAAAAACCAGCACTACCAACAATGACATGCTATGCGGGATGATCCCTTTGTTTTATAACTCCTCCAACTACACTTTAAATTACCTCAAATATTTTGGTTCCATCTACTAATAATGAAGTGATATAAGACTAGTCCATTGAAGGAGATAATTCATAAACTCCACTTATCTCATGGGTGGAAATACTAGGAACTCTTCTAGAAAGACATCCAAGAACTGATCAAAACCTTCTTGAAAAATTCTATGTTCAACTCCTTCAATTTATTCCAAAAACAGAGCCACTAACTGAAATGATATCATGCCAATATCTGGTGGAAAAAAACATATTGCACACAAATTTTAATTAATCCATCCTCTATATATATGTTTAATTCCATAATCCATCATGAAACTAACCATTTAGTCATACTAGTTTATTTGGGCCTTAAACAATACCAACCAATACATTCTTTAGATAATATCATTAGCATCCATCGCAAGAACTGAGAAATTCCACATCAACTCAACAACATCTACAACTATAAAGCATACTCTACATAGTAAGGCTTGAAACACACTATTACCTAGTTAAGTTTGATGTTTTAAAATTGATAGTATCATTTCCACAATTATACCATATAACTAACAATACGCGAAGAAATAAAATAATGTGAAGCCCTTGTGTTAAACAAGTATTTCATCAAAGTTGAATTTAAATGAACTGTACCTCACATCGTGGATGGTCTCGAATGATCATTAATCATAACTAAATCATCTCAAAATAGCTAAATTCTTGCCACACTCTAATATTTATTTCCCTACTGAGGGGTTGTGGTCTTCCAGGAATCACCATAACTATCTTTTCTCTACTGATGAGGGGTATGTTACTACCCCCGGCCCACCGAGGCATGGGATTTATGTGACCCCTGAGGAGTTTCATGAACATTCAACCTTAGAGAATTATGAAAATAACAATAATGATTACCCATATTCTTATATTATTGAAATGATGGAGGTTGAGTCATTCAATCGTGCTTGATGTGGCCTGTAGAACCACACTAAAAACATCCTATTTTACTCTGAGTCATTGAAGGAAGAATCACCAATATTGATATAATATTCTAATACATTCTCCAACCCTATAAATAAGTTTCCATATTCCCCTTTATCCATGTGTTAGAGTTCCCATCATTTCCCATGGTTACCAACATGATTACCCCACATGTAGATCCTAAAAAATATTATTCATCCATTGTTTCTAAAATCACCATTTTTATTTAATAATTTATATTTAACACTTCTTTTTTAGAAAAAATTTCCTACCTCAACCTATCTTTAAAATATATGCCTTCAATGATGTACTACTCTCCACCTTGGTTACAAACATCACTATGTTCATATACATGGCCACATATTCCATTACAATGAGTCTCTATTTCATTAAATGAAATAAATCCATTGTGCACTGAACATTTAATGTATGAGCGTATAATTATTTGTTAAATAACTCCCCAAAATCATCCCATGTCATACCTTGGTCGTTACCATCTTGGACCACCAACTCCCACCAATGACAGTCAATATCTTCCAATATGTACATTGATAACGTCATTTTCATCTCCATTAGTGTTCTCAATAATTCAAATATCCTATTCATTCTGTTCAACCATATCTATACCTATTATTGTTCAGAATCACACTTAAATATGTGTGTATTATTCTTTTGAAACTAAACTTCATGATCCACCTTCATTGGATCATCTGGTTTATTCCTACTTTCCACAACATGTAATGGTTTCTCTATATTGTGCACTAACTGCTGGTTCACATGGGGCTCAGGTGGAACCCCATTTTCATTAGCCTCCTCTAGTCGGTCTTTATGACTCCTACCTAGTTCAATTTCTATTAATATAAAAATAACCATAACTCTCACTCATGTAGAATAAAAATTCATACAATTTCAAATTCAATTACATTACACCTATCCCAACTATAATTTCTACAAGTTTACATTTCTCGTGTTTCATTATTTTGGAAAAATCTACCATGTTTTAAAAATTCACCCATTTTCAAAATACCAAAACTATCCACATATCAAATCTGAATAATTGGAAATAATTTATAAATCCTTTACAAGTCCATATATCCATACCACAACATAAATCATTATATCAATAAAATATGCATCTTAGTGGGAAGTCATTTTTATAATGCATGTCATGCTCATCTCATTGGCTACACCCATTAAAATGTTACTTCCAGTGCATATAGGTGTCTCTAAAACAATTATGTACCCAACTCCTTGGTAAAATAAATTTCAACATAAAAGGGTTAAGCTATTTCATTTTATTCTATACATTTCAGGTTATAATAATCCTACTCATTGCTGCCATGCAGACACATTTAATGACCTAAGAATGAATGTCATCTACAAGAATAAGAATAAGATCCAATTCCACATGATTGTACAACTTATAACACCTGTAACGTATCACCACTTCGTCGTTGGATTGGGATTGCGCTAAGTTGCAACTTGGCCTTAGGCGATGCTCCTAATCCACCAAAGTATATAAATAAATTTTTAGGGAATTAGAACAATTGAGGAATGATTTTCTCTTAGAATAAAACGAACTAATGAAACATGTAATAACCAAACACATCTATATGATGTGTTTCGATAATGTAAACCATGATAACACATTACCAAAAGACAACTGAACAACCAACTCTTCTATAACAATTCCCAAAAACCATTGCAACTAACCCACAAAAATCCTAATATCACAATAACAAGCAGAAGACTCAAAAACAAGACCCAAGAAAAATATTCCATGGTACACAACTCCACACCATGATCTATGCTCCAATCACCACAATACCACCTACGAATAACAATGAACTTCTATAAAAATAAAATGCTTTACCGTTACCTATGTCTCAGAATACCACAAATTAAAAAGAACCCCAAGGGAAAAAGAAGGGGGTGAGTATTAATACTCAGTAGTTTTCCCCAAATAATTTCCGTACACATGACACTATGATAGAACTGTTATCACATTTATATATATTAGATTATATAAAACATCAAAGAGTATAGAAATTTCTAGCAATCTAAACACACCCTTACCTAGCCAATTTTTCACCCAAATATACACAATACAAGGGAATGCCAAAAAATTCCATAATCCATTTTACCATCACATATTAGCACAATAATTTCATCTTTCATATCCACACACATAATCAAAACATATCCCAAAATTTTCACATACTCAACCTGGTGTAACAGTCATAGTGGAACTTCCCATCCAACCATGTTTTCTACTATCCCTATCTAGTGGTACTTCATGCCAACTTATCCTTGATGGTGGAACTTCCATCCACTATCCATACCATATTTATAGTGGTACTCCCCACCCACATCACATCCATTCCAATCACATGAATAAATACTTAACCAAAAAATGATTATATAGCACACCATGGACAAAATATTATGAAAACAACCTTTTTTCAACCCAAACAATCCCTTAGGAAATTATCCACACAGAATTACCTTTTAATAAAACAACCCTTTTTATTGAAAACCACATAAAAAACAAATTTCATAAATCAATCCAAGCTACAGATTTTAAAATCCAACATCAAGAACCATTCATTGTAATACCACATTTTCCCCATAATCTACAAATCAACATAAAATAAATTTCTATCAAGATTTTCACGCCATAATCACATAAAAATCCAATAAAAACAACAAATGGAAGATAAATCTTCAAGATCAATAAAAATTTAGTTGAGAGAGAATCCACATACCTTAGGGTTTCCATGAAATCATCCAATGAGAAAATATACCACAATTCCTGGTGAAAACTCTACAAAAACACCATAGATATATTTTCCTAACATCAAAAGTCCCAATCCACATAATTTTGGCCCATAAAACATAGATCTACATTTAAAAGAGAAGGTCTAGAAAAATGATAGAGAGGGAGAACTGGATCAATGTAAAACCAAGAAGCACCCATGAGTGGAGACTTACTAGAGAGTAATGCATTCACCGCACCTTGAAAACCCTTTCAAACGCTCAAAAAATGATTGGGAGAGGCCTCTATACCTTTTAGAATAAGAAATCTCAAGTGTGGTTTGAGTGATAGAAGTTTTGGAGGTTTTAAGTTAAATCTAGTGTGACTCATTTTTAAAAATCCAATTTTTAAAGTTTTATAATGTTAGCTTGCATGGTTAGACAAACTGTGCACTAACCATTCTCCTTAAATTGTCCAAATAATATTTCTGCATTTTTTCCTCACATAGTTGGAAAAAACATGCACAAATCTTTCTAAGATCACTATCCCAAGTTTCACATTTACCCATAGATTTCAGCACAGTTTCACCAAACCGCGATCATATCGTGCGCCCATAGAAAAGTCCCAAAACCATTAATAAACCTTCCCAAACCCTCAAAAATATTACCAAACCTCTTTAACCACATAAAAAATCATAAATAAGGGTTACATACCTTACACTAGGAGCACTAAATCAAGGCTTTTTAATCTTGGAGATTGGGCTTCAAGCCATTGTTCATTGGGATATTAAATATGTATTAAAATTGGTCCAATTAGTGCTTTCCAAAACTAGTGGGGAGGTAAGAGTCTTGAACCACTAGGTTACCTAGGTGTGTGAGTTATTTTTAGTATTTTACTCCCCAAAAATAATAATAATTAATAAAAAAAATTTAAATTTTTTATATTTATGGAAATATAATATACCTAAAGACAATGTCGATATTATTTATAATATTAAGAGTTTATATATGTAAATTAATATAATGATTTTATATTATTTATAGTGTAATTACCATAATAAACAGCTAATATTATAAAGTTATTATGATTAGACTTGACTTATGAATCATTTATAAATTTTTATATGATGTATAAATAGGTTAATTGTTAATTTATTTAAAACTTATTCCATTATGTGTATAAATGTTTCTATTTTTAATATTTTTAGGGTTTTATTTTAAATTGTTAAATTAAATGTATAGGTTAACATACATGAATACAAGGAGTTGCATTTTCTGTATGTAATTCATTTAGTTTCCATCTACCGTGAATTTTGACTATAATTAATCTTACTAACATTAATTTAGTTATTGAATATACTTTATTCTATATAGGTATTACTGTTATGATGAATTGGAATATCTCTTTAGTAAACTATCCCAGGGAAAAGGGACTTTGGGTCAGATTTCCAATAGCTTGGAGGCTTATGAAATGTTCTAGAAAGGTGGGAATTGCCTATATATGGATCCACTATAACTCATAATAGGATTTTAAATTAAATATAAAACTTAAATTTACATGAAAATTTCTTGCATATTATTCATGAGAGACATTTGTATGTGTTTAAATATGTTGGGATTTTATTTTTGAGTGAGTAACAAAATTGTGAGTTGTGTAAATAATTGCACATCAATAAGATTGAAACATATTCATTTTTTCATGTCTCGAGACATCTTAATTTGTAAACTATAATTGAAAAAGATAGTGTAAAGGCCTCAAGCTCACTTCCTATAATTTAGTGACTATGAGTAAGTAGTGATGGCCAAGTGTGTGTTTGTGGGGTGAATATTTCCTCATATCGAAGTAAAAGAAATAAAAGAAATAACTAAATCTCAACCATATTGGTAAATAATATTAGTGAAAAATAAATAAATATAAAAAAACATGTAATAAATGAATGTAATATATTAAAATTCCAACCAACCATGTCATACATACAACACTGATCACCCAATAATATGATCGCATGTATAAGAGTACATAAAGGAAACTGAAATAAAAGTAGAAGGTTCTAATAAAAACATCAAGATAAACCACAAAACATGTCTATAAGACTAAACTAAACTACTCCATCTAGATTATATGAATCCATACATGTATCTCTTCTTCATCATGAAACCATGGGTGTAACTCCCTGAAATTATAATGTAATAATATTGTATTCGATAGTGCCTATGACAAGAAACACCCAATGTAGAATGGTATATAACCTATCAATTCATTATGGTATATATAATTTTTTGAATAAATTTAATACATTATATATCTTTCAATACATTAAATATTGAGTTATCTTGTGGTACATTCAATAAATAATTTTTTTGATAGCATGTGTTAATCACAAGACCATGTTTCACTAAACAATAATATATTATTAAAATATTATTATTTAATATTATAATATATAACCTAGCTACTAAATTAGATGCTATTAATATGATTAAATAACTTATGAAAATATATATTTTACAAAAATATATAAATAATTCATTGGTCACCAATTAATTGGAAATGGATATAAAAACCAATTGAATATAAAGATAAATTTTTTAAGCTCAAAAATGTGTTTTATCATATTATTTTAAATTAATTAAAATTATTGAATGAAATAAACAAAATATATATTTTATATATTCAATAAATAAAATTATATTCATCCAGATGATTTTATAGGAAAAATATAGGAATAAACCCAATTTTACACATAAAAACCTATATTTTTCTAAAGGTTATTTTATTCCCTATTAATGGAAAAAAAAATTCAAATCCAATTTTTTAAAATTTGTTAAATTTCATATGTAATAATAAAATAGATTTTTTAATCATAATTTAAAAATTATCTTAGTGTAAATTTATTATATTTTTCTATGAAGATTCATTTTTTAATCAATAGTGAAAAATATAGAATTTTAATTGAAAGCTACTTTTTAATCTAATATATATATATAGTTAAATTTTATTTTAATTTGGTTTTAAAGTTTATTTAGTTAAATAATACATATATTATTCCAATTTATATCATTTAAATCAATTTCACATTGAAATTGTATATAAAAACATTTCAATGTTCTGATCATTTTATTTTAAAAGACGCTTTGTCGTCCAGTCTACGGGATAAATTTTAAATTAATTTATGAAACCTTTGTGATTATTATATGGAAAAATTTATTAAATATATTGAATAATAATAATTTATAATATATATTAATTTAAACATAGTTATTTATCTAAAATTTTAGTGAAATTAATTATAATTAATTATTGGGATTAATGTATAATTATGCTTAACAAGGGACTACACCTTAAACCTAAGAGCCAAAAAGACCTATAAACTTGACCAAAACATATTGTTTGGACAAATTTAGACCATATCCTCCCTTTTATATATGTTTTTTTATTATGTGATCTAAATTACATGAAAAAATCATATGTGGAGTTCCCTCATTCAAATATTTATAAGAATACCACTCCACCTCCGCAATAAAAATATAATCTACCCTCCCACTAATTCCAACATATAAACCCATTTAAAACATAAAAACTATTATGAAATATTCCACAAAAATCACTACCATCCTACTATAATCCTATCATTGGTTGGAAATCAAACTAATGAAGTCTTTTTATTTAAACCAAATGGAGTTACCCGAATAAGAGGTAACATTTTTCAATGATCACTTTTGTTTCATTTACTTTTCCACACATTAAATTATTTTCATAACGTGATTATAAAATACCCTCAGTATATTGAATATTCCTATATTATTTTATGATTATATTTCAACCTACCATTTCACACACATCAATCAAATGGGATACTCAATCAACATTCATGTGTACGTCAGACTACCACCTCACAAACTGATGTTATTCGTTATTCCATTTACCAAAATTAATGGTTGAAAATAATGATGGATTAATAGTTTATATATGATATATAAAATATTTATAATTTATTTATGAAAACGTTATTCTTATATAACTTATACATTCATACTTTCCATTTTCTGGGAATATGATATCTTCATTTGTGGACATGTGGACTACCGCCTCCTCATAGCAATGTGATTCGTTCCCGGTAAACATGGATTGTATAAAATATAATTTTAATTAAAATATGTGTTATATATGTTAAAAATATAATGCTATAATTATAATATACACATATACTATTTAATTTTTTTTTGTTTAAATACAACAATGAATTGGAAGTAGTGTTCGTGCATACATACGACCTACTGTCTCGATGAATGGTGCATTTCATTTCATGTATCCAAACATTATGGGTTGATATAAATACATATAAAATTAATATATATAATATTTACATAAAGGAATAAATTATGAATATTATGAAATCATGATCTACGTAATAGGAATAAAAATAACTAGTCATGCCTTACTCGAAAAACTGGGCAATGAACACAAGAAATAATGAAAATAAAGAAATATTATTAACTAACGGGTAATAAAAATAATATAAGACGATCATATATGATATTATAAATATGATTATGTTTCTTTTATATGTTAAATATATTATTAAAACCATTATAAATTATTGTAAATGATGTTCACGTGAAAGAGAATATAATGTGATGGATTTTATATAAATTTCATTTCATTGAGGCATATTGTAGTATTATGCACCTTATTTATTTTTATGGAGTTTATACTTCCAAATTACATTTAATATCATGAATAACTAATAATTCATTGTATAATTAGTTTCAATTATAATTATTTCATCTATGGGTATTTGAACATAATGTTACAAATGGTAATACAAATTCAGAACTCAATTCAGTTTCATTGGGTTATATTACTTCCTTTTTGTCATTAATATTATATAATTTTATGTATTATAAATTTTAATATATACATAATTATTTAAAATTATTTTATGGTTTTCTACATTTGATACATATAATCAATTCATTTAATAATTTTCACTTCAACATTATGAGCATTTTATGGGATTATTTCACAATTTCATTATAATTGCGATTTCTTATTATTGAAATTCCATTAAATGTATTTATATTATCATTTATTAATAAAAATTTACATTCTATTATAATATGCTTTTTAATGACCTTTTTCAAGTAATAGTACAATTTTTTCACTCTATTTTACTAAAAATCATTTAAAAACTTATTTTAAGAAAACCTGACTTCATTTATCTCTTTACTCAAAGAGACTGTTTTCTTTTAAATAACCTATTTTCTAAAAAGTTTTACAATTTTTTAATCCTTCAAAAAATGATTTATTTAAGAAAATTTTATCATTTTTTATTTTAAAAATATTTTCAATGGAATCTACTTGTCACTTTTCAAACATGACATGATTCTAAAATTTTTACCTTGTAAAAGTAATGTTATTTGTACCGTATATGTCATATACAAAATTACCCATTGTCTTTTACTTAAAGAATACTTCTCATGTTTAAAAGTTAATATTTAAATTAAAATTTTTTAAAAAATGATTTTCATAGAAAATGATTTTAATTGTTTTCTAAAATAAAAATGATATTTTCCATAATAATGTTTTCAAAAGATATTTTTATAATATTTCCATTCATCAACAAAAAAAATATATTTTTACTTCAATTGGGATATGTCATATTTATAACATCCTTATTCTTCTTCTTTTTGTTTTTTAATTAATTTAGAAATGGATAGTATTGAAATTAACTTCCTTGATTCATTATTCAACTTGAAATATTCATTTTATTATGATCATTAGACATTAAATATACCCTAAATATCAACATCATTTTTCATAGATATGATTATTGACTAAACTATATATCATTATTACATATGGTGTATACTTTGAATGTAATTTTATTAAACTGGGAAATATTTATTAATCTATTCCCTTTAATCAATACGAATATTTGAAATTTCACCTTTTTGGAATTTAAATTAATTATACTATATATGATTAATTATTTATAAATGAAAGATACTGGTTGGGGACCATTTAGACAAAGCCCCTCGATTCATTGGTAGTCTCATGAGAAAAAACCAGTACGATAAAAACCCTATATATTTGTTTCAATGAAGTATAGATGGGTTTCTACTCACATATTATAATTATCTTTTGAAAGGTCTTAAAAGTAGTATAGTATTTTGTCCTATGAAGGGTATTTAGATTAAAGGTATCATGTTCCTGGGTAAAATGAAATCCAATAATTAATAATTTCCATTATTCAGTATTTAGTTATTATTATCCATGATATTATTTTTTGACATAATATACGGATGAATTTCATTCTAAGATCATTGATTAAATGGGATCTGTTTCATTTATTTACCTTTCCATTTGGATTATGCCTTATTCATTTATTTAAATTGAATGTGTTTCTTGTTATTAGATTTCCATATTTATTGTACACTTCAATCTCAATTTATTGATTTTACTGCATGCATGTTCAGTTTTTTACTGTGTCATATTTTTTATACACTTCCTTATCAGTTTATTGATTATATGGCATGTATGTTTAATTATTAACATAAATATTAATTATGATCATTGAATCATTATTTTTTATATTATAATTTACCCTTACTGAGTATTTTAGATCACCCTTATTTTGTTTCATTTCCCAAGGAATCCAACGAGTATACTAAAAAAGATATGAAAGGATATGTTATGTGGGAATTAAGTTACCCTAAAAAAAATAAATTTTCGTATAATTAGTTTATTTAATTATAATATAAGACTCTTGTGTGTATATGGTTTACCAAGACTAATAAAATTTTTGATCCATCAATATTTTATTCATTTTAATCATTCCAACGTAATGGTAGTAGACAATGGATTCAGGCTTACTAGGTTTGGGTCACTATAGTTGGTATTAAAGGGAGGTTTAATATAAACATTGGGTACTAGATTTTGGAAAAAATTATATTAGTGAACATAACCCTGAGATATAAATTGAGGATAAGTATATAAGAACATTCTGATGTTTCATTTAGATAGAGATTATGTAGTTTTTCTAGACATTCGTCCATGTCTAGATATTATAAGTGGACATTATTATGGAACAGATGTACCTTGGTGAAACAAATCATAAAATTTGCATTATGATTGGCTCATGTGTAACTTGATACATGAAAAAAAGCCTTATTGCACACCTAGTTTGATAATCTTGGGGGATATATTTAGGTTAATTTACATTTTTTTATAATCCTTTATGAATGATTGAAAATATGATGAAAGTGAACAAAATATGTTTAACCAAATTTATTTTTAATTGAAAATATAGTTTCGTGGTACCATATAAATGATTATATGTTTTTCTCACAATGACTATTATTACTCGCATAATGATCTCTGGTTTTAGTCAATCGATGGAACCCAAAGGAATCATGTTATCATTTAAAATGAAGGAAAATGTGGTGGAAATGGGAAACCAAATAAAATGTTGAGAGGATTGATGGATATTGTGTTCATGCCTTATTATTTTTCCTGAAATATTATTAACATCATATACCTTCTCCGACTCAAATAATCTCTAAAGAAGAGAAGGGTGTAGTATACTAAGATCTCGAGTAGTAGAGGACATAGAGAAAAAAAGGCTCTATTTTCATCATGCAATAAATTTGGAAGGTGAAACCCAGGAATGTGTCTTAATGGAATGGGGAATCTTTTAATGTGTGGGAAAGGAGGAAACAAATAAAATAATTTATGGGAATAAAATGTAGAATATGATGAATAGAAATTAATCTCATCCTGAGGATCCATTTATAGTTCAATGCCTTAAATGTAAGGAACATGGGCATTACCCATGTTAATTCCCTATTCTATTTGATAAAATATAGACTAAGAAATAACCTATGTGTAAATAAATGGATGAAGTATTTATGAATTGGTTTTGTATTCAAAACCTTAGTTAAAAGGCTATTTAGTGATTACTGCTTTTTTGAAGGATGTCCATCATATTTATTAAAAAAATTATATTAATATTATTTTATAAAAAAGGAAAACATTTATTCCTGGTGAAAACCCAATAAATAAAAAAAGGTGGTGCATCTTGAACTCATTACTGAAGGATATGTGATTCATGCATTCCACTTGCCTATGTGAAATCCTGGTTAATGTTTTATTATTTTTAGTTAAAATATTTAAATAATAAATATTAATGATGAACCAGTGGTATCACTTATAAGGTTTATAGATTAATTTATAAAGCTTATTATTTTATCAATATTGTTAGATAAAAAAAAATTTTTTATATATCATACGATCCATAACGAGGGTAAATATTAGTGCTTTTGGAATAAAAAAGGGTGATATAAAGATATATATTTGATGGATTAAGGGATGAATTAGAAATTGTCAATACACAAACCAAGGATGGAATTTTTTTTATAGAAATATGTCAAGTATGTATATTTCATCATAAAAATAATAAGCAAAATAATCACTCAAAATTAGGAAAATTATTTGAAAAAAATGTTAACATAATACATTAATTTTTGTTGAATAGATCGTCTTTTAAATCAGCACAGATTTGTGGCATTGAGACCCTCAATATTCCATTGATATTTCAAATTTTTGTTATTAATAAACTCAATCAATCCCCATAAATATTTATTCTTTCCTCCTATGTACGTATCTCAACATTCCAATAATGTTACCTAAAATAGAAACTTAGTTATATGTTATTCCATACGACCATTGTACGTCACATTCTCTCTTATTAATATGTTATTTTTTTTACTCTTCGCATTATGTGGGATTTTAAAAAATTAATTTTCAAATATCAAACCCTAGACTACCGAGATCAAGTTTAAATTTATAGTACACAATTTAATTAAATTGAAGAGAATGTAAAACCCTAAAATTCTAATGTAATAACATTTAATTTGATAGTGTGTTGGACATGGAACAACAAACGTAGAAAGTAATATAAACTCTTGAGCCTTTATGCTAAATTTAATATTTGAAATAAATTTAATATATTAAATAGCTTGATATACATGCAATAATGATTTATCTTGCAATACATGAATCAAATACTACCTTTAATAGCTAGTGTAACACACAACATCGAGCTCAACCTTAAAAGAAATATTAATAAAATATTATTATTTAAAATAATAAGTTATTAAATAGCTATTAAATATGAAGACAATAATATGATTCACTAAATTATTAAAATATATGGTTTATAAAAATATAAAATTAATTCATTTGTTAATAATTAATTATAAATGAATATAAAACCAAATTGAATATAAATAAACCTTTTTTATGGTCACAAAGGCGTTTTATCATAATAAATTAAATTAATTACAATTATCGAATGATATTAATGATATATATGTGTTATATAATCAATAAAATATTTTTTATATTCATCTAGTAGATTTTATATGCAAAATATAAGGACAAACCCAATTTTATGCATAAAAACCTATATTTTTCTAAAGATAGTATTACCATCTGTTAAGAGATAACCCATTTTAAATCCATATTTAGAAATTTTTTAAATTTTATATGTCAAAATATACTTAATTTCTGAAATTTTAATCTCGTTATTAGTTTAGAGTGATTATTTGGTATTTTTCTGTGAAGTTTTATTTTTTAATGAATAGTGAAATATATTGAATTTTAATTAAAAACTACTTTTT
This sequence comes from Viscum album, assembly GCA_963277665.1. Lineage (NCBI taxonomy): Eukaryota > Viridiplantae > Streptophyta > Magnoliopsida > Santalales > Viscaceae > Viscum > Viscum album. Next base: position 36,326,094 of record OY728159.1, read on the forward strand.
CATATAATTTATTTATATATTTAAATTATATTTTATTTTGGATTGAATGTAAATTTATTAAAATTATAAATTAATTAATCTAATTTATTTCATTGGAATAAATTTCACATTGAAATTGGAAATAAATATATTTCAATCATTTGAACATTTTATTATAAAAATCCAATTTTTGCTCTGTCTATGAGATTAATTTTATATCGATTTTGAACACTTTTTTTATTAGAATTTGAAAAAATGGATTCCATATATTTCATAATGATAATTTTGAATTTATAAAAATGTCAACTTAGTTTTTGATCAAAATTATTAGTGAAAATAATAAAAATTAATTCCATTGAGTAAGGTAAAATTAAGATTAACATGGGAAAAACCTTACACTTAAAGGTAAAATTACCTAAAAACCAGACCAAAAACTATTTTATGTGCATATTTATTGCATCCCCCTTTTTTATTGCATAACCTTTCATTACATTTTACTACCAGAGGATCTTTAAAGTCTAGTGTCTTGGTAATCATAAACTTAATACATGAAAAAAAATATAAAACATTATTCTAAACCACTTGTATAGATTCATAATATGATCATCCTATGTACTACTACTGCATCTCATATCCTAGATAAATAAATCAAAGGAAAGGGTGAGCAAAAGGCCCAGTAAGGGTAAACAAAATAATCAATTAACTTGTTTAATAATAACAACATAAAGACATGAGCAATGGCAGTATAGGAATATCATAATGAAAATATCATTGAAAATAACATGAATATGTGGCTAAAACATTTCATTTAGAAATCCATGAACATATCACCATGTTTTATTCCTGAGGTGTCATAAAAATTACCTAGGTCCTTCACCAAGGTATCGTAAATCTTATCATCTCTAAGATTAATTCTTTACCAGATGCATTGGAGCGCTGTCAGGTAGCACCCATAATATCATTCTATTTTCATGTGATAAACATATATCATAATAAAACATTTCATAAATAACCCATATATAATAAAATAAATGGGTTTCATTTCAAAATCATGAAATTTTAAAAGTTCATAAAAACATGACCATTAAGTCATTCATAACCCATGGAAAGGGAGTGAGGGTTATATGTATGTCAATTATAGAATGTAATAGGTCAATTTTAGGTATTTATGAGTACCTCTAGATATGAAAATATAATTGGTTATTCACATAAATAATACAATACAATTCCTTGAGAAAAAGAGATACATTTTGAGACGAAAATTCTGCAGCATAACATCTGTATAACATGGTTTTAGAAAACATTGAAAAGAGAGGGGACAAGAGTCACACACTAATAAATAAATCATAATACAGTATGGTATTGATATAATTAAAATATATAAGATCATGTTTTATATATTTGAAGGAAATAGCATATCAAAATGAAACTCGAATGAAAATAGAAGATGCAATTTCTTTTACAAAAATTTCGACAGCATAACGGCGTCACCTAAAAATTCAGAAAAATAAATAGATGAGAGAAAAAACGGACTCTCAAAAATTATACATGAAATGGATAGTATTGAGAACATATAATAACATACCATGAATATAAATATATGTAAACAAGAAGACACGATATAATGGAAGTCAGGGCTTTAAAAGAGGAGGGTGAAAGGATCCCTTACCTGGAAGAGTAACTTCTAATGCTAGATGGTCAGGACATTGGAAGGCATATGGGAACCTTGGGAGGACTACATGGGATGTAAAGAGACCATAAACTAGTTGAGGATGATTTTGTAATAAATATAATGAGGGGAATTCCATGGTATTTATAAGAAAAGAGAGTGAATAAATTATTAATTTCCAAGGGACACCTCATCAGTGGTATTTGAAAAACTATGGGCTTGCCAATGGTTTTTGCCCATGTTATTGCCCAATTTTGACCCATCATAGAATATATAACTATTCATAAGTAAACCAGAAATCCAACATCATTATTACATCATTAATGATGTCATTAAACAACGGAAACTCAAAACTGCATTTTTTACTATTCACTAATAATTCAACTGTTTCAGAAAAGTCACAAAAATTAAACCTAACCTAATATTGATGATATGAATTAAAAAATATAGTCTATTTTATGAAAATAATCTTTTAAATATTTTTAATATAATATTTAAATGAAATCATTATTTATTCAAAAAACGCATCTTTAAAACTATAACTCATTTTTTAACACCTTAAAAAATTAAACAAGGTCCAATAAAAATATCGTATACCCATAAGAAAATAAATTAACAATTTTTAATTAAATTTTATGAGAATAAATTTCCATTATAAATTTTTAAATTTATTATAAAATTGTAAATAAAATATCTATGACATACAAAAATACCAAAACATAAACTATAATCATTTTTTCACTTTTAAGATGTCTAATATGTATTTATACATTCATGGGTGATGTTTCTATTTTTTTATTCAAATTACTATTCATTACTATTCATAATAGAATGTCACTATTCCTACATTACCATTCACTAAAAACCAATTTGATCTTATTAGACTCTAAATTTATCTCGGATCACAACTATAGAAGACTGTTTTTTGAAAATCATTTCACATTATTAATTATTTAATGAATACAAAAACATTTTAAAATTCCCCTTTTTTCCTCAATTCATCAATAATATACACCATATATTTATCCGGGTATTTGAAATTCACAAAATTTCCATAATAAGAAATAATTGTTTTATTTATAAAAAAGGATTGCACAACACAACGAAGGTCTCATTACATACCACCTTATAACACCAGTATATGACCTAATTGTAAGGTGTGATATGGTGAAAGAATCATGGGGTGGCTCAGACAACATTGCCTGAGTGGTGATTTCTATCAACTTGAACTTCTCCCTTATGAGATTCCGTTCAAGCTTACTACATTGATGTTCGACTTGGGAATAGTCCAGAGCAAAGCCCAGTGATGCTACCTCCTTCCCAAGCTCCAACAGATGGGCTTCATATGGCCCATGTCTACTGGATGAGGCAATTCAATATTTTTTCTGTATTAATTAACCAAGATAACCATATTTATAAAAACACAACATTAATATTATAGTTTCCAATGGTCATATTGACCAACAATCATATAATAGTCGAAACCAAATAGTCTCATTTTAATTATACCCACTTAATTAATTAAAGGATATAGTTTTTGTTTAGTATAAAATAAAATAACACACAAAATTAGGAATGAAATACAATTAAAAAGTTCGGGTCATTACATTCTTCCCCCCTTATGAAATTTCATCCCCAAAATATTATCTCGTACTATCTGATTGGAAATGGTGTGGGTACTTCCATCTCATGGACTCCTCCAGTTCCAACGTGGCTTCTTCACATTTTTGGTTCATCTAAAACTCCTTAACAAGTTTGGTAGTCATATTGCATATAACCTTGTCTCTATGATCTAAGATCTCCACTGGAATCTCCTCATAAGAGAGGTCATGTTCCAGTTGTACCACCTCTTGATTTAGTACATGTGAAGGGTTAGTTATGTACATTCTCAAGAGGGATACGTGGAATTCATCATGAAATTGTGCTATATTTGGAGGAAGTGCAGGGTGATAGGCCACTGCACCCACACGATCATGGATTTCATAGGGGAAAACGTACCTAGGGTTAATATTACCATTCTTACCAAACCTCATGACTCTCTTCCAAGGTGAAATCTGATGAAATACTTTGTCACCCACATCAAACTCTCTGTCCCTTCGACGGTTGTCGTTATAGATCTTTTGTCGACTCTGAGCATCCTTAATGTGTTGTTGGATTAGATAGACCTTTTCTATCATCACATTCACAAGATCAGTCCCAAGAAGACTTCTCTCACCATATTTATCCCAACAAGTTGGTGTTCTACATCGCTTCCAATATAGAGCTTCATAGGGTGTCATTTGAGTGCATGATTGGAAGCTATTGTTGTAAGAGTACTCAAATAAAGAGAGATGTTGATCCCATCCACCCATAAATTCCATCGAGCACGTTCACATCATGTCCTCGAGTGTTAGAATAGTCCTTTCAGAGTGGACATCATTTTGGGGGTAATAGGGTGTACTGAAATTCAAATCAGTGCTCATAGAGTGTTGAAGACTTCTTCAGAATTTTGAGTGAACCTTGGATCACAATCAGATATGATAGAAAGTGGAACTCCATGAATCCTTACCACTTCCTTCACTTAAATCCTGACAATTAGATCAAGAGAAAAATCTTCCCTTATGGAGATAAAATTGGTAGTCTTGGTGAGACAGTCCACAATAACCCATATCAAATTATATTCATTGAAGGTTCTCAGGAGACCAGTGATGAAGTCCATAGTGATAGTTTCCCACTTCGATGCTGGAATGGGTAGTGGTTGAAATACCCCGTTAGGAAGTTGTCTCTCTCCCTTCACTTGTTGAAATACTAGGCACCATGTAGCTTGTTCATTAATCTCCCTTTTCATATTATCCCACCAATAATGATCACGAAGGTCCCAATACAAATTATTGCTACTAGGATATATAATAAAGGTTGAGTTATGAGCTTCATCCATCAGCTCCTTCGTTATTTCTGGAATAGATGGAACACATATTCTTGAATGAAATTTCAGTACACGTTTTTGATCAATGTTGAACTCACGAAACTTCTCATCCTTCACAGCCTCAAACATATTTTTTAAAAAAGGATCTTATTTCTATGCATTCTTGATCTTCTCTAGTAGTGATGTTTGAGAAATCATTTGGGTTAGGGTTGATGATGTCCCTTCCTTTATGATTCCCATGTCCAGTTTTACTAGTTAATTGATCAATGGATCTCTTTAAATCCTCATAATGGATAGAACATCTGGTTCTTTCCTACTTAATGCATTAGCGACTTTGTTTTCTCTCCTGGTATGATAATGAATTGAACAATCATAGTCTTTAAGGAGTTCCAACCATCTCCTTTGTCTCATGTTAAATTACTTTTGTGTGAAAACATAATTCAAACTTTGATGGTCTGTGTATATATCACTTTTCTCCCCATAAAGATAATGCCTATATATATTTAGAGAAAAAATGATCACAGCCAGCTGCAGATCATGTGTAGGATAGTTTTCCACATGAGTCTTCAACTGTCTAGTTGCATAAGCAATGACCTTGTCATTTTTCATGAGGACACACCCATGCCCTTTCCGAGATGAGTAGCTAAAAATAACTAATCCTTATTCACATGAGGGAAGAGTTAACACAGGTGTAGTAACCAATCGCTTCATAGTCTCTTGGAATCATTCCTCACACTTTTTTGTCCATATAAACATGCCCCCTTTTCGAGTTAACTTGGTTAATGGATTAGAAAGTCATGAAATTTTTTTCACAGACCTCCTTTAATATCTTGCTAATCCATGGAAACTATGAATCTCCGTTATTATTGTAGGCTGAGGCCACTCCTCTAAAGCTTTTGTCTTTTTAGGTTCAACTATGATTTCTTCATTGGTAACAATGTGCCCCAAGAAAGCTGCTTATTGTAACCAGAATTCACATTTTTAGAACATTCCAAAAATCCTTTCCTTCTGAAGAGTTTGAAAAATAACCCTTTGATGTTCCTCATGCTCCAAATGACTTTAGGAATATATCAGAATATCATCAATAAAAACTACCAGAAAGTTATCAAGATATTCTTTAAAAACTATATTCATCAAATCCAAAAAAATAGCAGGTCAATTAGTCACTCCAAAAGGAATAACAATAAACTCATAATTCCTATATCATGATTGGAATGTAGTTTTTGGAATATCATCTTTCTTCACCGTTAATTGAGGATAACCAGATCAAAGATCAATCTTAGAGAATAATTTAGCCCCACTAAGTTTGTCAAATATGTCATCAATTCTTGGAAGATGGTATTTGTTCTTTACTGTGATAAAGTTCAATTCTATATAATCAATTCAAAGCCACATCAATCAATCAATCTACATCACAAAAAGAATAGGTGCTACCCATGGAGAAACACTCAGTCGGATAAACCCCTTCTCCAAAAGTTCTTCGGGTTATTTCTTTAATTCCACTACCTCTACATTTTTAATCCTATACGGGGTCTTTGGTATTGGATGATATCCAAGTATGTGTTCAATAGGGAACTCTACCTCCCTTTCTGGTGAAGGTCCAAGAAACTCATCATGAAATATGTCAATGTATTCCTAGATGATGGGTACATTTTCTATCCCCAAACTCTCATTTCCTTCTTATTCATAACCTATAAATTCCATAAAAAGATATAAGAGCTTCTTGTAGAAAAAGATCAGGTTGATATATCTCTCCTTGGAAGATAACTGTAGGTTTTCCATTCAAGACTACTGATATTTATTTACTTCTGCATTTGATCTTTGCATTATATTTTGTGAGCCAGTCCATCCCTAGTATATGTTGAATTCTAGCATGGGAATGACTACTATATTTGCGATAATATTTTTCTCACAAAAGTAAATACTAGAGTTTCTAAACACTGATGATGCTTGGATAATCCCACTATGAGTCTTGACTGATAACTCTACATTTAGCAAGTTAGGGGTTGATTCTAAATTCATTGCAAACTTGGAGGAAATAAAGGAATGCATAGAACCAGAATCAAACAAAGTACTTGCTAGCTTTGATAGAACAACAAGAGTACATGTTTCCACAACATTTGGAGGATCAACATCATCTGTCGTGATTGAAAAAGCATAACCTTGCTCCCTTGGTATTTCATGAGGATGATAGTGGTTCCCCTCCAATACCCTCAGATTTGAACAGTGATTGGAATAGTCCTCCATTTTTCGACAGTTAATGAATTGGAAATTAGGTGGGGCCTGCACCATTTTCTCCTTTTCAATAGTGTTTGCAAGTTTAGGATTCACCTCACTATGACTATTCCTTAAAACATGGCCATCTCTTCCCCAGTAGTAGCATTTCCTGCTCCTGAGTAGGCAGTTCCCCAAATGCTTCTTCCTACATTTATTACATGTGTGATGTTGCACTTGGTTGCCTCCTCTTCCTTGATCAAAGATCCTCCCTAAGCATGGATCCATTGACCCATTTTTGTCAAAGGATTTATGATATTACTGTATCTCACCAAACACTTGTCCAACTTTCATCACACTTCGCACAATCTCTTCATAATTTTCGTAATCTCGGTTGGCTAGATTCTTCCGCAGATGAGGTCCTAGTCTCACAAATAATGTGTCAACCTTTATATTTGGATCTATAAAAAATCTATCGGTGTAACGTGAAAGCCTTGTGATGTTCATATCATAGCTTCCCACAAATTCATTCTGCATCTGCTTCGGCTCGAGAAACTCCTTCTCCATTATTTTTCTTAGGGAACGAGGTAAATAATTACAGAAGAAGATCCATCTGAACTCTTCCCACTCCATAGCATCAACCTCCACTCTTTGCCTTGTGTTTTTAATCATCTCCCACAACTGATCATCTTCTACTTCTATGCGATAGACAGCCAGAGTGACCTTCTCTTGCTATTAATAGTTGATCACTGGAAAGATCCTCTCGATAGAGCTGATCCACTACTCAGCAATCAATGGGTCAGTCAAGCCACTGAAGTTTGGTGGTCTTTGATGCATAAAGGACTCAACAAAATGTTGTTCCATTTGTAGTGATATTGGTCTCTCATCTTGATTCAAGTTATTTTCCATAACTTGAGTTAGTTGCTTCATCCTTCACATGAATGTTTCCATTCCATCTTCCATTAGAGGTCTTCCAGCGTATGGTCCATTACGGTCACCATTTTCACGATTCCTCCAAATGCCCGCCATTTCCAAAAGAATAAAACCTTACTCAGAAACTTATTTCATTTACGAATCATTTAACAATAAAATATTAATGTCTTAAAACTTCATTAAAAAATTACATTTCCCTATAAATCCTTTATAACGATTCATAAAAATCATATGATTTTCCAAACATATCCCCCAGGAGTGTTGTAACCAAGAGTTCACTAAGGCCCATTTTCAATCACCAGTTCCCGTTCGATTCTAGATCAAATCGGTGTTTTTGGGTTTTACCCCTATGTACATCAGTACCATACCCCCTCTACCTGCTCATATCCATAAAGGGATATTTTTTTTGATAAACCACTTACTCAATACAAACCAAAATACCATGATGTTTTCCTATATTAAAACGTTTAAATAAGAATATTCATAATGTTTTTATAGCCTAATTTCCATAAATAGCTAAACTATACTTTTAAACCAACTATGAAATCCCGCCTTTTTATTTCATAACTTTTCATTACATTGTACAACCAGAGGATCTTTAAAGTCTAGTGTCTTGGAAATCAGGAACTTAATACATGAAAACAACATAAAAAATTCTTCTAATACAATTGTATGTCTTCATCATAGGTTCATCCTATGTACAAATACTGCATCTCATATCCTGGAGATGTACATTAAAGGAAAGGGTTAGCAAAAGGCCCAGTAAGGGTGAACAAAAGAATCAGTTAACTTGTTTAAAAATAACAACATAAAGTAATGAGAAATGGAAATATTGTCATATAATAATGAAAAGAACTTGGAACATAACTTGAATATGTGGCTACAACATTTCATTTAGACATTCATGAACATATCACTAAGCTTTATCCCCGAGGTGTCATAAAAATTACCATGGTTATTCACCAAGGTATCGTGAAACGTGTCATCTATATAGATTGATTTTCACAATGCATTAGAGTGCTATCAGGGAACACCCTTAATATGTATTTATTTTCAAGTTATCCACATATATCATAATCAAACATTTCATAAATAACCCATACAGAATAAATGAAATGGGTTCATTTCAAAATCATGATGTTTTAAAAGTTATTGAAAACATGATCATTAAGTCATTTATAACCCATGGAAATGGAGTGACAGTTATATGTATGTAAATTATAGAATAAAATAGGTAAATTTTATGTATTGATGAATACCACTGGATATGAAAATATAATTGGGTTTCCTGATAAATAATACAAGATAATTTCTTGAAATAAATAGAGATATTTTGAGACGAAAATTCTACAGCATAACAGCTGTATAACATGGTTTTAGAAAAAATTGAAAACAGAGGGGAAAAGATTCACACACTCATAAATAACTCATAATAAATTATGGGTATATAATAAAATGAAATAAGATCATGGAGTGGATATTTTAAAGAAATACCATATGAAAATGAAACTCGAAGTAAAATAGAAGATGTGATTTTTTACAAAAATTTCAGCAGCCTAACGACGTCAATTAACAATTCAGAAAAATAAAATGATGAAAGAAAAATGAGTCTCTAAAATATTAGACAAGAAATGGAAATTATTGAGAACATATAATAATATACCCTCAACATAAGGAGATAGAAACAATAAGACACAACAAAAAGGAAGTCGAGGCTTTAAAAGAGGAGGGTGAAATGATCCCTTACATTGAGGAGTAACTTCTAAAACTTGATGGCCGGGACCTTGGGAGGCTTGAAGGAATATTGGGAGGACTCATCTGGAGGTAAGGAGACCAGAACATCGTTTAGGATCAATTTTTAATGAAAACAATGAGGTAAATGGCTTGGTATATATAGGAAAAGTGAGTGAATGAGTTATTAATTTCCAAGGGACGCCTCATCGACGGTGTTTGAAAAACCATGGTCTTGAACATGGTATTGGCCACATGGGACATCTCATAGAATATCTCACTATTAATAAGTCATATAGAAATATTAAATCATTATTACACCATTTATGATGTCTTAATCACCAAAAACTCAAAGCTGTATTTGTACTATTCACTAATAATTCAACTATTTCATAAAAATCCCAAAAATTCACCCTAACCTAATATCGATGCTCTGAATTAAAAATTGAATTCTACTCTATGAAAATAATCTTCTATTTATTTTTAATTTATTTTTTAAATAAAATCAATATTTATTCCAAAAATACAACATTAAAACTATAAATCATTTTGTAACACCTTAAAAAAGTAAACAATGTGCCATAAAAATATCTCATACCCATAAGAAAATAATGGAAATATTTATAAATAAATTTTATGAAAATAAATTTCCATTTTAAATTATTAAATTAATTATAAAATTGTAAATAAAATATTCATTGCATACAAAAATACCAAAACATAAACTATGATCATTTTTTCACATTTATGATTTATAAAATATATTTATACATTCATGGGTGAAGTTTCTATTTATTTTTGTCAAAGTACTATTCATTAATATTCATAAGGGTATGTTATTATTCCTACTTTACTATTCATTAAATACCAAGTTGATCTCATTAGACTCTAAATTTGTCACTGATCACAACTATAGATGACCATTTTTTGAATATCATTTCACATTATTAATTATTTAATGAATAAAGAAACATTTTAAAATGACCCTTCTTCCTAAATTTATCTATAACTTACATCCTATATTTATTTGGAAATTTTAAATTCACAAAATTTCCCATAATAAGAAATAACGATTTTATTTATATAAAAGGATTACCCAACGCAACTAAAGTCTTGTTACCTATCCCCGTATAACACCAAAATAGGACCAAAGTGTAAGGTGTGCTATAGTGAGAGAATCTTGGGTTTGCTTAGAATACATTGCCTGAGTGGTGATTTCTATCAGCTTGACCTCTCCCTCAGGTGATTCGGTTAAAGCTTTATACGTTGAAGTTCAGCTTGGGCTTGGTCCAGAGCAAAGCCCAGTGATGCTACCTCCTTCCCAAGCTCCGACAGATGGGCTGCATATGACTCCAGTCTACTGGATGAGGCCATTCAATATTCCTTATGTATTAATTAACCATGATTACCGTATTTATAAAAAAAATGTTAAGATTATTGTTTCTAATAGTCATATTTTCCAATGGTAATATAACATTCGAAACCCAACAGTCTCATTTTAATTATACCCACTTCGTTAATTTAAGGATATAGTTCTGTAGAGTCTAAAATAAAATAACACACAAAATTAGGAAAAAAATATAATTAAAAAGTTCAGGTCGTTATAATATTTCTACCATATCAACCCTTTTTATCAAATTTATTTCATTATTGTACCCACTTTACATGAAAAAAACATAGGTGGAAATCCCTCTTTCAAAAATTTACAAGAATACCACTCTTACTCCAAAATAAAAAGGAACTAACCCCTCCCATATATTCACACCTTTAGAGCCATTAAGATTGTAAAAATAATGAAAACATAATATCTCAACATCACTGACCTACTCCCAAAATCCTTACATTGGGAATAAGTAGACCAAGTATGTCTTTCGGTTTAAACGAAAAGGAGTAACCTGAATAAGAGGTAATGTTCTTCAAAGATCAGTTTTATTTCATTTACTTATCCACTCATTAAATTTATTTTATATCATGATTATATAATAAAATAGTTATCTTAAATATTCTAAGATTCTTTTATTTTTATTTTTTGACCTTCTCTTCCACACTAATCCATCAAATGGGATATGCAACCATCATTTTGGTGTACGGCGGGCTACCGCCTTGTGAACAGATGTCGTTTGTTCTCTCATTTAATACCATTAATGGTATACAATAATGATGGATTTATAGTTTATATAAAATTTATGTAATATTTATAATGTATTAATGCTTCTCTAATTATTATATAACTTATTCCTTCATACATTCTATTTTTTGGGAATACGATTATATTGTTTGTGGACGTGTGGACTACCGCCACTTTAAAGTGATGTGATTCGTTCACGCTAAACATGGATAGTATAAAGGATGATTTTAATTAATATAAATTATATATATGATAAAATTATTATAAATTGAATATAATATATGTATATACTATGTACTCTTTATTCTTTCAAACACGACAAAGAAATGGAAGTAGAATTCATGTGTACATAAGACCTACTGTCTCCATGAATGGTGCTTATAATTTTCTGTATCCCAACATTTTGGATTAATATTAATACATATATAATGAATATATATATTATTTATATCATGTTTTAAATTATTTAGATGAAGAAATCATGATCAATGTAATATGAAAAAAAAAACTACAAGTTAAGACACACTCGAAAAACAAGGTAATTAACACCCGAAATAATTAAAATAATTAGATATTATTAACAAATGGGTAATAAGAAATTATAATAAGATCATATATGATATTATAATTATTATTTTGGATATTTTATAGGTTATTTACATGATAAACCCATTATAAATGATATTAAATTATATAATCCTAAAATAAAACACAAGGTAAGAGATTTTGTCTTAATTTCATTTTATTTAGAAATATTGTATTATTAGGAACACGTTTTTTTAATGGTATATAGAATACCAATTTAAATTTAATATCATTAATAATTAAGGCTTAATGGTATTTTTAGTTTCAATTTGAATTATTTCATATAAGGTGATTTGAATATAAATTTACCAAGTTGTAACAAAATTTCATAACACAATTCATTTTCAATGGGTTATATTATATCCTCGTAGTTGTTAATATTATATGATTATGTGTATAATGAATTTTACTATATATATATACATATATTTAAACTTATTATATTTGGATTTACATTATATACATATAAACAGTTCAATGATTAATAGTCACATCAGTATTATGATCATTTTAAGGGATTAGTTCACAATCACATTCTAATCGAGATTGATTATTCTTGAAATTAAATTTCCTGAATTTATGTAATATTTATTCAATAAAAACTTTCATTTTATTATCATATAGTTATTAATGACATTTTTCAAGAAGTAGTACCATTTTCCCAAACATTGGTAATCAAAATTCCTTATAAAATTTTTATAAGAATATCTAATATCATTTCTCTAATTAATTAGAGAAGATGTTTTATTCTAAAAAACCTATTTTCTAAAAAGGTTTTTTGAAACATATTTAATAATTCCAAAATAATTTATCTTATATAATTTTACCTATTTTTTATTTTAATTTTTTTTCAAAAGAATATTTTTGTCACATTCCAAACAAGGCACTTTTCCCACCTATTTTCCTTGAAATAGGAATGTTCTTTACACACAATATGAAATGTAAAAAACTAACCACTGACATTTATTTGAAGATTACTTTTTAATTTTAATGTATAATTTTTATTGAAAATGATTCTTAAAGTGATTTTCATAGAAAATGTTTTTCAAGATGTTTTTCAAAATGTTTTTCAAAATGTTTTTCAAAATAAAAATGATATTTTTCTAAAGAAATTTTTTGAAAGATTTTTTTTCAATATATATATTCACAAATGAAATCAAACATTTATTTTTACTTCAATTGGTATATTTTTTATAGATATTATCCTTATTATTTCTCTAGAATTTGTTTGATTTATATTTCCAATGGATATTATTGATATTCACTTCCATGATTCATTTTTATAGTGCCCTTAAAATATTAACATTCTTATGATCATTAGACATTAAATTTTTCCTAAATATCCATATCTTCTATCATGGATATGATGATTGACTAAACCATATACCATTCAAACATATAGTGTACACATCAAAATCTATTTTATTAATTAGGGAAATATTGATCAATCTGCATTCATTACCCAATATAGATATTTGATAAGGCAATTTTTTATGAATTTAACTCTATTATTAATTATATGAGTAATTTTTTGGACGTGTAAGACAAATTTTGGGGACTATTTAATGTAATAACCCTAGACTCAATAGATGAAATCAGTTGGAAAAAAATCCTTCAAGTTTTTTTCTATGAATAATAGATGGGTTTCTAACCACATATTTAAAATGTCTTGAAAAAGGTATTAATAGTAGTATGCTAAAACGTCTTGTGAATGTTATTGATAGTAAAGGTATCATGTTCCTAGGAAACATGAAATCCAATAATTAATAATATCCTTCATTAAATATTAAGTTATTATTATCCATTATATTTTGTCATTGACATTATCTGTTGTTTAATTTTATTATTTGTTCACTGATTAAATGAATTTTGTTTTAGTTATTTATCATTCCAAATTTATTATTCCTTATATAGTTATTTTAAAGACATTAGTTTCCAGTTATTAAGTTTCCATATTATATTTCCACTTCATTCTTTGTTTATTGATTTTATGTCATGCTTGTTTAGTTATGTACCATTCAATATTGTTTATTCACTTACTTATAAGTTTATTGATTATATGGAATTTTTGTATGGTTATTACCTTTCCATGATGATTATAATTATTAAATAATTATTTATTCCATTTTACTTCACCCTTACATAGTATTTGAGATCACCGTTATTTTTTTCCATTCCCTAGGAATCCAAGAAGTATACTAAAAACGATATGCAAGTATATGCTATGTGGGAAAATTTATTCTTGAAAGAAAAAATTATGTTGTAATTAGTGTATTAATTTTTAATAAAACACTTGAATATTTATTTGGATTACCAAGAATACTATACGTTTTCACCCATCATTATTTTATTCCTTGTAATCATTCCAATACAATGGTAGTAAACATTTTCTCCAGGATGACTGGGGTTGGGTCATCACACCGGGACTCATCCCTATCATTAAAATATATTTTCTCATTTTTGAAAGGAGACAAAAGGTATCCACACACACCAAGGTGGTCATATACAGGGTAAGAAATAAATTTCTTTTGGCTGCCCATAATGGTGACCCTATAATTTTCTTCCATAAGTGATTGCTCATGAAATATTCTCATCCTAGTCAAGACACATTGAATTAATAATGAAAAGAAATAATATATATAAAATATAACCAAATGAACTATCAATTATCTAATTTGATATCCTGATTGGTTTAATATCCCTTGAATAATTAATTATGTTGAATATCATACCCATCAATTCATTTATCATCAATTCAATCCATTTGTTCATGACCCCGATCGACCATACCAAATTTTAATAGTTTTAGGATTGTCTTTCTGTAAGCTCTGTCACTATAGGTGATAAATGTCCTAGCCAAAGGATCAAACATACTCACCTCCAATGGCTATAATTAAGTATTCCTGGTATTAACTACATATCCTACAAATAAGTCTTCGTGATGGGTGTCATAACACTCAATCCATGTTCAATCAAGACCAATGTCATATTCCTAGGACACATTTTATTGATAATCATGACATTACCACATAGATAATACCTAAGGGGGTAACCATTAGATGTTATCTAAGTAATACTCTCCATATATGGTATAAAAACTCATAAAAATTAAATAAATGTCTCCATAGACTCATCCCCTAAGTAGTCTAGTAAATATAGTAGTAGTGTTTCCACTTACCCAATAGAATATACTAAGCATCAGTCAAGGATATCAACATCAGTACATGATGATATCAACATCCCATGATAATGTAAAATATATTTACCCAAAACCCTTTATTATCATCTATATTTTTTTGAAATTTCCATATTTGGGTCGATCTAGTATAATAGGTGTTCCACGAAACTTTTAGATACCTCCTCTATAATACATAATCAGGGAAGAAACCTAGTGAAAAATGCGTATTTCTATATTAGTAATATTCAATCAATTAAGGCTCATTAGGTAGACAATAAAAAGTACCTCTAGGAATCCCCATCATATCAGGACAATATATCCAGCTCATAGGCCTAATTCTATAAAGCACATCTAGAAATCAAAGTAGTATCAATAGTAAATAAGTGAATGGATAAATAAAGAGTGATGTTAGTAGAACACATAAACCTATTAATACCACGACAACTCATTAGTCTTATAAGTTTGGTATGGGTTTTAAGGTGACACCTTCTATATATCTATAAAAACCTATAACGCACTATCATAGGTTCGTTCAATACCGAGTCACCCATTGTGGCACATTGCATCAAAATATCTAAGAGGCATCCTACTCAGAATCCTTTATGTTCAAGAATAAATAAAGGAATTCCTATTATAATCATGTATTTTTGTACGTAATCAATGGAATCCCACATAAGACCCTATTAATCAGTACAAAGGTTGAGGCATCCCCCCTTGGACCCTCAGAAACCAAAGATATGTATAGGAATTCCTCAGAATAACCTCTATGGTAAGGCATAAGTTTAGGATTCCCATATGGTATCATTGGTTATAAACTGGTCTCTTGGGCTAACACCCATCTCTCTAGGTAAACACATCCCACAACCCTATCTCTAAAAAATCACAACCTCATGGGCCAAATGGTACCATTTCACCAGGAAGAAGTCCCAACGGGAAAAGTTACATAAGCATTGGTTACGTGGGATAGCTCATGGCCAATCTCAGTTCGAGGTCTCACCCAATGTTGGTCCAAAAACCCAACCAATCATTTACTCGATCTACATCTCAGTCCCCAAAACTAGTGGAATATCCCAATAAAAAATCATATGAGGACCTTGGTGATCTCGTTTCATTTCCTCAACTATTTATCATGACCTTCTACTAGGTATCATTCAATGTCTCACTTACAAGATATAGTTGTATTCAATTACTTAAGGAAGAACCACACTACATAGTATATCTCCCAAAAACACTTCTAATAGGTCATCAAAAAATATAAGGGTTCTGAAAACATATTTTACATGAAAAAATGATCACAATGGACTACTCATGTGTCCAATTATTAATATAGGGAGTAAAAATAGGAAAACCCCTAAAAAGGGTAGTAAGGGAGAAGTACACGACTTGTATACCAATGTAGAGGACATGTACTATCATGACCCGACATGAGCATGTACATTTTATAGAATTACCATGTAAAACCCAAGTACATGGTTTGTATATAATGTACATGGTGTGTATACTACCAGAGGTACACACCATTGTACCGCACATGTATTGGACACATGTCCTTTCCTAGTTGTGTACATAAACATAGCATGTAACAAAAATTAGTTTTTTCCATGTACAATTCATATCCATGTTCAGATAAATGTGATATGATTCCATATACATGGATATATAGTTGATTAAAACTACATGGCATGAATCATGGGTATATGACGTATAGTTCTGAAAATTCAATCTTGCCAGGTACATTGCTATATGGCCATCTCCTAGAACAAGATGTGTACTCTAGGTAAACGGAATGTATGTAATAAAATTTATCTTCACCTAATCGGAAGAGTACATGAAATATTTTCATAAAACCATATGTTGTGTGATTTGGGTTTCCAAAATAAGAACCCCTACAATCAGTCTAAAGGTCCTATTTTCCCTCCGTTAAGCATAAATCGACCCCATGTGGACCTTAGTTGTAATAATAAAGACTGAAAAATATAAATTAGTAAATCAATGGGTATTTATGAATTAAAATAAAAAAAATCATACCATTGTGTGGAGTGTTATGAAGCATCAACCATTTCACATTCAACAATTATCCTATGATGATTCAGCTCCACTCAAGCTTTATATCAACACCTCCCTTCATCCATCTCTCTCTCTCTCTAACCCCTATCCCTTTTCACATTATTTATTGTAAATGGATATCCTATTTGGTAAATATGTTAGAATCTAGTATAGGATAAGAGAATAAAGTGGAATAGAATATTGGAAAATGAAAAGAAAAAGAAAACGGGGATCGGGCTGGCCCCGATGCCCTATATGAGTTTATTCCTAGAATAAAAAATCCCCCTATTATAGAATCAATGATGAAGAAGGAATATAAATCTAATACTCTGTTCAAAATATATTATATAATTAATTAATAACAATAAATAAATATTTAATTAATTTTTTTTTAAATTTTATTTATTCCATGATAATTTGAATGGATCAGATTTTCACCAAACCTACTTTCTAAGGGTAAACAAAGTATTTCATGACTTGTAAAGTGGTCTATAAATTTTACCATGGTCATCTGTCCATTTCTTGAACAAATAAAACATAAACCCCTGCAACTATGTTTCCATCATCAATACTTCAAAAGTTCTTATAAAATCCAATTTGTGTACTCTATAAATCTAGAATATGTATTCTATGGGTATAAAACATACAAAAAAAGAGTTTTATTTGTCCTAATAATTTAATAAAAATATTGTTCATTGACTGATGAAATTTGGAAATAAATTGTGCATGATAATGTTGTTCGACGTTCTTAAAATAATCGAATGTATCCTGTAATAATTAAAATTTATTTTTAAATATAAACATAAGCGTATAATATGTAAAAATGATCAAATGAAATAATTTTGTCAAAAAACATTATCAAATAAAAATATTTTTTATTTTGTGACATGAATTAACTAACTAAATAAAAATTTGACACTTAATGTTATTTGATATATTTGTAGTGTTTTTAACTAAAAGTCATTTTTAATTATGAAACATGTATAAAACATCTCAAAAATTTAAATTAGGTTTTATTTTCATTGGAAATTTTTTTCAATGATTCTTGAGTCGTTCCAGACTTGTAGTATTGAATCTTGCATGAATCATGTGATGCGTCCTTATGGATGTAAATTATTTTATAAACTATAAATGTTGTTCAATGGATAAAAAGATGAAAAATGTTTGAACTATTGTTAAATTTTAAGAAAAAAATTCTTGAATCATTTTTTATTTTTACTATGAATGTATCATGCATGAATTCAACATGTCGTATTTTTTTGGGAACGAAAGTAATTTTTAATGACTCAAATATATTTTTTTACATGGAAATGGGAATGCAGTGTTAAAAACTATAAAACAATATATATATATATATAATTAAAATATAGAATAACCATGTTCTATTAATTAATACATTATATACATAAATTGAAGTATCATAAAACATTCAATGTATTGATAATCATATAATGTTCTTCCATGCTGTGTAGTTTAGTGGTTCCATCCATTGTATAGATAAGGTGATGTGTTGAAAAGATCCTCATTTTGAATTTATGTATGTGATTTTTTTTATTTTGTAACCTATTCTGGACCCATTCTAAATAATCTAAGGTACACTTTTTAGAATTATATTGTGGTCATTTGGTTTTACATCAATATCTCATTTGTTGAAATAAAGAATTTTTTTATATGAGTTTTTTTTAAAAAAAATTAAAAATTACTTGTGTTAATTTTTTTTAAAAAAATATGCTACAAAGGAAGCATCCCTGATGTCGCCTTTCTGTTAGTGTGCAAAGGTGGCAACGATGATGCTGCCATTTCTCCCCCGCAACACCTTTGGCCCGGATCGATGACATGGAAAAGGTGGCACAGATGATGCCACCTTGGCCTAAACGTCCTATAAAAAGTCCCCCTCCTCACTTGATCATTTACTTCATATCTCCTAAATTATATCTGTCTCACTCTAAAAAATTCATTTTATTTACGGGTTTTTACGAAGATTCATTTAGAGGTATGTTTAATTATTTAATTTAATGTTTTTTTATTTAATTTAATTAATTTTAGATTTAAATATTTCACTTTTTATGTAGTTTTTGTTGTTCTTAATAGTGGTTATTTAGTTTCTGTAATTAGTTATATTGAGTTTGAAATAATTATTGTTAATAGTATAGATTAATAATAGATTAACATAGGATTAAGTATTTTAAAATTTTGGAAGCATAAATATTTTGTGGAAATATAAGAAATTCAATTTCTATATTGACAAAAACTAGTGGATGTGGCTCTGGCATAGTTGTACATAGTGGTAAAACCATAAAACACCGCTTTGATATAGACTAAAATGGGAACTGGTGCATGATAACAGGCCTTGCTGGATCTTGTTTTTACACTCTCGTGGGATATGATTTATATTATACATATTTTCCTTATAAACTACTAAAATATTTAATAAATGAAAAATCAAATCTGTATATTTATCAATGAAAAAATGATAAATATAATGTTATAGAATGAAAAATGTATAAAAGAAATAACAAATTAATGTTATTTTTAGTTTATTATAATTAACTAATGAATATAATATGAATAATTATTAAATAAAAAATAATTAAAGAATAACTGGATAATGATTAAATGATGATTAATTAATGATTTATTAGTTAAACAATTCATTAAGAAAATTAGTTTAAAATGACAATTATAATTATATAAAATGATATGTAGACGAAAATGTTTAAAAATGTAAATATTATATAGTTTATAAATAATGGTTATTATTATACATAATTAATTATATAATAATTAATTAATAACATTGGATTAAAACATGGATCCATATAATGATTAGGTAATGATATTGATGAAAATATAATGTTAAATGTAGAAGAACAAGAACATTAAATAAAAAGACACCTGAAAATTACATTTTCATAATTAACTTATGGTCAAACATAGGTAGAATATTTTAGGGTATAGAAAGATGTCATAAAATTAAATTCTAATAAATATCATATGATCAAACGTCATTGTTAATATTTGTTACACTATCATAATTTTGATGAATGAATCATTTTTGACGTAAGGAGTCATGTTTTCTTGTGTGTACTGCTATGGGGAGGTTTTTCAAACAAATCAAGGAGCTTCTTACAGTACACATACCATAATGGTGGTTAGTAAAACAGATTCTGTAACCATAAGTGGCCTTCAAGAGGGAATTAATGGTCAATGAACTTGGGACTCGATCAATATATCATTTCTATGTGTTATAAACATTTGTATTTTCTGACAACACAGTGGCATCTAGCTTGTCCATTACTTGCTGATGAGAAGTTGGTCCAAGTAATTAATTTATTTTCTCAATGGTCAGATAGTACCATGATGGAGTTATATGTTGATGTTGCTACTATATAACAACAACTTCCATTTTTATGGAGACGTATAATTACAAGAGTTGTTGAAGATAGTCCACCCCATGAAATTGAGCCAATTCCAAATGATGTAGCAAAAGAGGACTACCTAGATGATATCATGGATTTACATGTCAATAAGACTTCTGATAACGAGTTTTTTAATGATGGATCAGATGGTGTCAACAGTGCTGATGAGGAGGGACCAACCAAAGATATTGAGGTGGTTTCAAGAAATGCATTAGTTTCACATCATCCTCGACATACAATAAATCATCCACCAAACTGTTCATATAGGTCATAAGCTATGAAACGCATGCCTAAATTCAACAATACTTTTCTCACACCAGCAACTGTTTTCCCTCGATTCATACCAGATAGGTTTTGTGAGGTGGACATAACCTTATATATTGGAAGGAATTTTCCAAGTAAAGATTCCTTAAAAATCACGCTAAAGAGATTTTATATTGAGAGACACTTCAACTAAGTAGTTTATTAATCATGACCTAGTAAATATGTCATATGGTTTGAGAAGTATGGGGATGATTTTAGATTTCTATTGAGGGTGAATCTGGACATTACATTTGGAGGTTGGAGAATCTTGAGGATTGAGGCGGCTCATACTTGTGTTTAGCCAAGCCTCACACAAGACCAAACCTCATTGGATGATGAAATTGAGTCATCTATTATTGTTGATATGATTCTAACATGTCAAGATGTTTCAATAGCCCTTGTGAAAGATATTATTTAACATACATTCAGTTATAAGATTTTCTAAAATAAGGAATGGATGGTGAAACACAAGGTAATTTGGAAGGTCTATGGTGATTGGGATGACTCATATAATGTGTATCCGCAGTTGCTAGCCATACTGAGGCATCATAACCATGTTTTCATCCATCTGGATACAAAAGAACTTGTGTCTCCTGATAACTGACTTGATCCCTCTTGTGTACAAGTTCATCGGTTGTTCTGGGCATTCCATCCTGGTATCTCTACATTTCATTTCTGAAAATAGTTTATTCAGATGGATAGAAAATTTCTATAAGGAAAATACAAGCGTGTATTGTTGATTATGGAAACCCAAGATGGAAATTGTTCTCCTCTTCCGCTTTCCGTTTCCACTTTAGAGAAAGAAAACTATGAATCATGGAGCTGGTTTCTATCATGTATCAGCAACCACTTCACTATCATACTGGGTGTTTGTTTGATATCTGATATCCATTGAGAAATTAATGAGGAAATCAATGTGGATCATGAAACATGTAGATACCCAAATTCACATCATCAGGTCTACATTATACACATTTCTACTAATGTGCATAAAAAATTCCACAATGAACTAATGAAGAAGGCAATCATGGGGCTTGGTACACATTCTATCCTTTCTGTTTTACTATTTCAACATAAAGATAATTGAAATTTATGTGCTATATCATATATGAATTTTAGAATATTAGTCGGACAAATGGAATTTTTAAGAACACATTAAAAAAATAAACCAGGATAATAAAAATGTTTATGAATATATGATTTGGATTCCAAAAGAGAAATGGATATTATCATATGACAGAGGGAAGAGGTACATACACTTGAAAACAAACATTGTGGAGTGAATCAATAGTGTTTTCAAAGGGCTTCGCAAGCTATCTATAACTGCCTTAGTTCATGAGACATTATATCGATTCATGAATTATTTTGTGGATAGACAAAAACTAGCATCAGACGGAATACATCATAGGCTATCATACGGACGACACATTCAAAAAGATATTGGAAATAATATTGAAGAGGCTTCTGGTTATCAGGTCTGTCTTTTTCAAAGATAAGACTCATGATTTGAAGTTCAAGAGAATTTATACCCCATCACAAAACTCATAGCTAAAAAAATGGTGGTATTACAAGAAATAAGGCAATGTCAATATAGAAAATTTCAGGTCTTACGGCTTCCATGTACACACTCTATCAAAGCATGTGCCTCTGTGACCATCTCATCGAAATCATATGTTGATTCAGTGTATGAGATGGATACCATTGCAAACTGTTATGCTACACCATGAACACCTGTAGGGGAGTATCATTATTTCCCAATCCCTAAAGGCAAGTTGATAGTGATACATGACATGAATCGGGTGCATCATTGTGGGAGACTGAAGGCAAGTTTGATGCATAATGAGATGTAATGGCCTCAAGAATAAGGACAGAGTATCCTCTGCACGATATGTAATAAATAAGGTCATAACCGAAACGATTCCCTAACATTTTTGGGTCGAGTTCACAGTCTCATCCATAATGATGTATTTTCTTCATTGTGAAATTCTCATATTGTAAACTAAATTTTGTTATCTCTTCATTTTTCCATGATTTTCAAAACCATAAAAACATCTTTCCTTTTCCATGGTTTTTTATTTAAATTATGGGTGATATTTTAGTAAACAATTCTATAACAAAATTATAGTATTTTAATGATTAGCAATGTTTTATATAATTAGATAAATTTAAAAAACATCATTACTAATGACCGTGGTTTATATTAACCCAATCTATAAGTAGTTAATAGTAATTCTCCTCCAAAATATGTCTAACCAAATTCAATAACCAATATTTTAGATAATAGAAATTATTTCATAATAGTATTCTTGATTTCAAGAAATAACATCCCCTTTATTTATTTAATAAAACCTGAGAGAATATAATTTAATTCATAAATCCAAAAGCATAAAACTTAACCCATATTATAAATAAAATGTCATTAACACATCATCATGTTCTTAAACCTTATTATTAAAATTTGAACCCCTAAACCCTCAAAACTAAACCCCAACCCAAAAAAATATTCCATTTTTCATGGTTTTTGGTTAAATTTTGTGTCATATTTTAGTAACCTATTAAATAGTGAAATTATTGTATCATAATGATTAGCATATTTTATATAGAATAAGACAAATTCCAAAAACATCATTACTAATTGACATGCTTTATCTTAATCCACTCCATAAGTAGTTAATCATAAAGCTCCTCTAAATTATATCTAACCAAATTCAATAACCAATATTTTAGATAATAAAACTTATTTCAAAATTGTATTATTGTTTTCCAGAAATAACTTTCTCCTTGTTCCATTAATAAAATCTAAGATAATTGAATATATTTCATAAATCCAAAAGTAGAACACTTAACCCATATTGTAAAAAAATGTCATTAACATAGAAACATGTTTCCTAAACCTTAATATTAAAATTTGAAACCCTAAACCCTCAAACATAAACCACAACCCAAGAACATCTTCCCTTTTCCATGGTATTCATTAAATTATCTGTGATATTTTAGTAAACTATTCTATAATGAAATTACTATATCCTAATGATAAACATAAGTTATATATAATTAGATAAATTCCAAAAACATAATTAATAATTGACATGGTTTATCTAAATCCAATCCATAAGTAGTTTATTATAAATATCCCCCAAAATATGTCTATCCAAATTCAAGACCCAATATTTTAGATAATAGAACTTATTTCATAATAGTATTCTTGCTTTCCAGAAATAACTTTTTCCTTATTCCTTTAATAAAAATTTGGATAATATTTCATCAATCCAAAAGCAGGACACTTAACCTACATTGTAATGTAAATTTCATTAACCTAGAAACATGTTTCATTAAACTTAATATTAAAATTGGAAACCCTAAACACTCAAATTTAAACCCCAAACCAAAAACATCTTCCCATTGCCATGGTTTTTAGTTAAATTATGTGTGTTATTTTAGTAAACTATTATATAACGAAATTATAGTATCATAAAGAATAGAATAAGTTATTCAATACATATAATTAGATAAATTCCAAAAACATCATTAATAATTGATGTGGTTTATCTTAATCCAGTCTATAAGTAGTTAATCATAATGCACCTCCAAAATATGTCTATCCAAATTAATATTTTTATATGTAGATGGATGATACAGTACTACTCACTCAACAACCTACCCATATTTTCTTGGTCATGTTAGAGGGTCACCCAGATCGATTTGTCATGGTGCATCGAGTACACCATTTTCATCACAGGGAGCCTCCACATGCCTTTAAACCTTACTTGCACAGTGTTGGCTGCTATGGCCTTGCCCTATCTGATTTCACATTAGTATATTATTACCTACTTGCTACCCTCATTGAGAGATGAAGTCCAAATACACACACATTCCACCTGCCTGAGGGATAGATGATCATCACCCTCGAGGATGTGGTAGTGCTTCTAGGTATTCCTATCCAGGGGAGACCCGTTATAGGACTCACTCGTGCAGATTGTCTAGACCATACAAAGCCCTTATTATGTGTTGATATTTTTTCAGATTATAGGGATACAGATGGATCATCAATATTTATGCCTTGGTTGGAGTCACAGATTCCACATTTATAGGATGATGATGATGATTAGACCATCATGCGTTATGAATGTGCATATATCTTGTTGCTCATTGTCGGGACAATGTGTACTGATCACTCGGGGATGCATGTGCATATGATGTATCTACCCCTACTAGAGGACTTTGATCAGGCTGGTACATATAGATGGGGATTAGCCTGTCTAGCACACACATATTGATAATTATGAAAACTATCCCATAGGGACCGTACAAGTCTTGTGGAATGGGTCATCCTTATTCACATGTGGGCATGAGAGCGCATCCCAGCATTCCGCCCTGAAATTTGTGGTCCACTGGAAAAGATGGAGGTGTTTCATGATGATCTACGTGGACGCTGGTATGATAAGTCATTTCTATTGGATTCTGATTCTACTAAGAGTTATTGACTATAATTTCTCATTATTTATTACTATCGTTAAAGTGTTTTACAGGTAGTATCAGCGACACAATTTTGACGTGCTTCCAAGGCAACATTTGGTTGTATATTGGTAATAGTTGGAATATCATTTACCTGATCAGGTATGTATATATAGTCTAAACCTCTCTAACATATTTAATAATAGCATCACTTTGGTTTTTAGTGAGGTGTTTTTTTAACAAAACCTCTTGTCATTTCATATTTCATTACCTCCATACTTGAATATTACATACCATTTGTCAGCATACTGCACTGTTGAGCTTGAAGATTATATGGTTGTAGTGCCCCTCATTTTCTTCTATATAATTGAGTGTCAGAAGCCTGACAGAGTCATGCGCCAGTTTTTTCGTACTCTGTCGATTCCGTTACCATCAAGATAATCAGACTGGCTTCATGGGATGAAGCTGACAGGGAGGAAGGATGATAACTGCTCCCAAGTACATGCCAGTTTTATTGAATGCTGGCAGATACGTGCGGAGTTTCATATTCAAGGTGTTTCTATGAATAGATTATCTCTTTCAGAGTAGGATGAATAAGCACCCTGGTACAAACTGAAGTCTATACAAAATCTTAACCAACCCGACATAGTGGTTCAGAGGATGGTAAGTCAATAAATTTATTTTAGTTGGTTTATTGAATTATTTTCTAATTCAATTTGAATTTATTTACCGAGAATCCACACAGATTATCTTGTTCTCATGAGTGATGAAGAGAAGGAGGGGGTCGTTAGTCGGGCAGCTGTATATGCTACAGTGCTGGAGGAGAGGGAATCATTTTGTGTGCTTTCCATAAGCATCTTCGCACATCTATCTTGGAGAGATGGGGTTCTTTCCCCAAAGGAACATCATGTAGCTGCTGTTAGTGATGTGGAGCCATGATCACAGTGATGTAGATAGCATTGTGCTACATGTGAGGCCTCACCTGTTCCATAGGTCGAGGTCATCCGTCTAGTAGTCCAGGGTCATTCGATTCAAGATGTGTCTCAGGTGGCATGGGATCCATATTTCCTGACAAGATATTAGTAGTTCTCTGCATCGTGTGTTATAGATCCTTCACAGCAATTGATTCCAGAGCCATCAACGTCTTGGGGTATAGCTCAATCATAGGATTGGTTCCCCATTGTGATGGAGGCAGGTCCTTCTACCACCCTAGTGGGAGAAGTATCCATATATAAGTACGAGATTAATTTGACAACTCAACCCACTAACACACAAATGGAGGATTCACTAGTCAACATTCCAGTGCCTGAGGATCTGCCTTCTCTTGGTCATCAGACTCCACTGCACACTTGACACAAATGTTCTATTCGTAGAAAACCATGTGGGACAGACTTTCCTCGCCACAGACATAGGAATTGATTGTACATTATTGTTTACATGTTTTATGTCTAGTGAAATCAAAATACTCTTATTAGTTTTGGGTCGGAGTGGAATCTCATGAGTAGGGTGAATTGAATTCCAATTTAAGAAATGTTTAAAATTTCATTCATATCGGTCATATAGTTTATTTATATAGGCCATCAAAGTCACGTACTTGAAACATTTTTATGTTTCAAGTAGGTGGATTTGAAATGTTATAAATAATTTTTCACCAAGATTTTTTAAGAAGTTCTTTTTATTTTGTACTATTATTTATATGCTTATTAAATTTTAAAAATTCCATTCATATCTGTCTTATAGTATATATTATATAGGTAGACAAAGTCATCTACTTGAAACATTTTTAAGTTTCAGTTCGGTGGAACTGATAGGTTATAAATAATTTTTCACCAATAATTTTTAAGAATATATTTTAATTTTGGAATACTTGTTATATGTTTAAGAAATGTTTAAAATTTAATTCATATCAGTCCTATATTTTATATGATATAGGCAATCAAAGCCACATTCAAGAAATATTTTTAAGTTTCATGTAGATTGATTTGAAAGGTTATAAATAATTTTTCACCATGATTTTTTTAAAAACTATTCCTAATTTGAAGTACTTGTTATATGTTTAAGAAATTTTAAAAATATCATTCAGATAGGTCTTATAGTTTATATTAAATAGTCCAGCAATGTCATGTACTTGATTTATTTTTATGTTTCATGTAGGTGGATTTGATAACTTATAAATAATTTTTCACCATGATTTTTTAAGAAATAATTTTTATTTCAAATTAATTTTCATATGTTTAAGAAATATTTATGATTTCATTCATATTGGTCTTATAGTCTATATTATATATTCCAGCAATGTCACATACTTGAAACATTTTAAAATTTCATGTAAGTGGATTTGAAAGGTTATAAATATATTTCACCAACATTTTTTAAGAAACTATTTTTATTTTGGACTACTTGTTTTATTTTTATTTTAAAATTTCATTATATCAGTCCTATAGTTTAAATTATATATTCTATAAAAATCACAAACATGAAATATATTTATGTTTCAAATAAGTGGGTTTGAAATGTTATAAATAATTTTTCACCATGATTTTTTGTGAATTTTTTTTATTTTTGACTACTTTTTATATGTTTAAGAAATGTATAAAACATAATTCATATTGTTCTTATAGTTTATGTTATATAGTCTAGAAAAGTCACATACTTGAATCATTTTTATGTTTCATTTAGGTGGATTTGATAGGTTATAAAAAAAATTTCACCATGATTTTTTATGAATTTTTTATTATTTTGGACTACATGCTAAATGTTTAAGAAATGTTTAAAATTTAATTCATATTTGTTTTATAATTTATATTATATAGGCTAGAAAATTAACCTCCATGAAACATTTATATGTTTCAAGAAGGTGGATTTTATAGTTTATAAATATTTTATCACCAATATTTTTTAATAAAGTATTCTTATTTTGACTACTTGTTATATGTGTAAGAAATGTTTAAAATTTCATTAATATATTTCTTATAATATATATTAAATAGGGTAGAAAGTCACGTACTTGAATGACCGATAAATTATGTTGAAACATTAAGTTATATATATATATATATAACCATACAAACATAATAATAAAACATTAAAATTTTAAATATATAAAAAATATAAATAAAAAAATATTGTTTAAGGGAAAAGGAAGTGGCGCGGATGTCGCCTTTCGGTTTATGTGGAAAGGTAGCAATGTTGATTCCGCCTATGTAGCATATTTTTTTAAAAAAATTAACCTTATACATTTTTCATTTTATTTAAAAAAACATGCATATAAAAAACTCGGAGTGAAAACATGGTCTACATTTTGTTTATTTTTTTAAAAAAGACGTACTGATTTTTAAACGAGAAGCACATCCATCGTAGACTGTAAACATGTGTTTTCCCAACTCCACCTATATATATATCCCCTATAATGTTACATATACCAAACACACCCTCTCTTCAACTACTCTAATATGATCCCTCTCAGCGCCTCCGTCGTGCCGTAGTGGAGCAATGATGGTCAGAGCTAATGGGCCACTTGGAGAGATTGTGTCATCGAATATAAGGGGTGGTGGCCAGGGGTTGGTTTATTTTGGTGATTCTCGTAGCAGGGGTGGCCTCTTTACTAGCGATGTCGTCGTTGATCCCCCGAAAACCTCTGCTACCGCTATCACTGATGTTGTTCTGGGTGGACATCATGGACGCCCAGATGCATCTTGCACTCTTGCCTACCGCAAACATCCATGTTTCATCACTTTTAGAGTAATGAGCTGGTCACTGATTTGTGAGAAAAATTTGAAGAAACATAAATGACTTTCACCTTGTAATCTAAATCTTCATCCAACTCTCATGGCACATAACCTAGTGATTGAGTTTCTATGGGGGTCTCTATGAGGGTTGAGTCTACTCTATATATTATAGGTGTTAGTTTTCTTTATACGTTGTAATATTTACTCCCGACAATTTTTATATATTTAAATTATTGCATTAATTAATGTTATTAGACTCATTCTATAATTATATTAAATTTTATAGTTTGGTGTGACATCAATTGAAGTAATAATACTTCTCCATAAAAACTATTGAAACACAAAGGATAAATGTTCATCTATGTATGTTGGGAACTTGTACGCTCTAAAAATATATACTCATCATTTCATGAGCTTTTCTAATACGTTTTGTATCATATGATGATGACGTACATGTTGGCGCTGACTTTAAAAGTGCTTATAGATACTTGGTGCTTTGAACCGCGTACGGTGGTCGTAACTTGGTGTTTAGAAGCTGATCTCTCTCGGTGTTTTATTTTCTAGTTTTTTCAGGTTATGACATCTATCTTATTGGGCATGTATTAATTCCATTTACTTCCTTGTTTTCATTTTCATACTCTTACACACTTTAAAGGCTTTCCATTCTTGGTTTACTTTCTAGCTATTGCATCTTTTTATTTGTATTCCTCAACAATACAACATTGAGTTGGTTGAGTGTGTGCATACAAGAACATCAGTTAAAGACCTCCCATTTAGAATATGTATTTCGATGATTGTTGCCACCCACTGGATGAGTGATTCTGGTTTGCGGTAGTTGTGGATTAAGCCCTAGTTAAGATCAGGTCGAGATAGAATTGCCTAATGCAAGCCTCTGAAAGTCAAGGATCAAATCTGTATGATTGGGGTTGAAGAATCTTCAAATATTTCCCTGGGGTCACCCAAGGTCTGAGGTAAACAATATTGGAATGAAATTATTTGGGTGAGGCTTGAAAATTATATACAAGATGAACCTCGACCCTTTCATTTCGTAGAACATATATTCACATCGTGAATCCTCGTGAGGTCCTCCAATTCAAAATGTGAATATATCAAACCCCAAACCCACACTACCACATATTTGGGTTTTCATAGCGCCCCCATTTAACAATGCTAAAAAACATTGTTAAATGTAATACTTTATCTATGTTTTTTATCATTGTTAAAGGGGCATTTTATCTGCCTTTTTTATGCGCTGATAAAGACCCCCTTTTATCATATCATTTTTTTACTAGAGATGATAAATGTTATAATTCAATAAAAATAAATAAAAGTAATATATTTATATATTTATATATTTATATATTTATATTGAAATAAATATAATATATATTTTTGTTTTAGATAAGGATAAATAGAAATTTATACATTGTATATAAGATATTCAGTAAAAAAATCTTATGAAATAATTTAACAAATATTATTTATTAATAATTTTGTTTTTTATCAAATAATAGCCATTTAATAAATATTTAAATATAAAATAAATAAATAAATAAATAAAATATCTGAATTAATTTGAAAAAACAAATCAAACTTCAAACAGTTCTAACTTTTTATTTGGATGTTTGTTTAACCTCTACCATATATCAAATCGAAGATTGTGATTAGCTCTACGCCTTTGTGACCTATGTAACCTTTTTAATGTTTTTTGAGTCCAAAAAATGCCCAAAAGGCCTCCTAAGTAGAGTTTTTAGTCGGTGTACCCAGATTTTTTAACAGTTTATAGATTTCAGGCTCATTTATGGGGGTATTTTTTCCATATTTTGGCGGGGAATAAATTTATTCATAGGTATAACATTAATATTGATATAATGGTTTTGTAATTTTTTAATTTTTCATGATTTAATGTTATTTATAGTCAATCATATAACAATATATACATATTTTTTATATATTCACACTAAAGAAATTAATTTTAAAAATAATTATTTAAATATATTTACATATAACATATATTTATTAATATATGTGCGTTATATAAGTAAAAACTAATATATATTTCATTTAAAATACAAAATATGAATATTTATATAGCTATATAATGTGTGTGTTTATATATATATATATATATATGTATATATATATATTAGTGTGTGTGTGTGTTTTTTAGCAGACTGATATATGTTATATATATTTTCTAACATATAAATTGACATATTAATATTTAACAATGTAAATATATATAATTAATTATTCTTAAAGATACACATACAATATATATATGTGTATGTTTGTATGTATGGTGTATATATTTATGTATTTATTTATTTAGTTATTTATACACACACACACAAACAAACAAATTCTATAAATGTATTTAAAACTAATCCTATAAATATATATTAATATATGAATAAATATATAACTAAATATATATAATATAAGAATATGTATATAGATAAAAAATATAGCTATACATATATATAAATATATATATAAATAGATATTAATATAGGAATATATATATATATATAACTATATATACACATTAATATAATTATATTTTAAAATATGAATAAATATAAGTATATATATAAAAAAATAAAAAGATATATCATTAAATGGAAAAAAAATTAAATTGGAGTAGTGGTAAAGTCCCCAGCGCATAGGGAAGAGATCTTGAGTACAAAACCAGGGAGATTTATGGGTGCAAGTGCATGTGTTGGAGGATAGCACTGTTAAAGGAATGGGGATGAAGTTGTTAAAGGCTGGCTGGCTGGGGTGGCCACGACTGGGGGCATTTCGAGAACTGGTAAATAGGGTGGAGAACACATTTAAAAGTGATATTCATTTTATAGAATTAATTATATATTTTTTATCATTTTCGAATCGTATCACAGCTTTTTTTGAGCACTGATAAAAGGGACCCCCTATAACATCGCTCAGATTAACAGTGCTAAATAATCTCTGTAAAAATATATTTCTAGCACAGATAAAAGGGATATCTATAGTAGTGTCGATGAACATCAGTCAAATTTCATGGCACATGTTCACTTTATGGACAATTCATTCACGTCATGAGTTCTTTGAGCACAAAAGTTTCAGCCAAAACATCCACTCGTGAATCACCAGCCAATTTCCTGTGAAAAAACCTCTCACATATTGAACACGCATTCAAGTAATGAACCACCTACAATAGTATAATTCCTCTCCAAACTCTACTGAACCCTCCTCAATCCTTCTATGTACATCTCTAACTCCCAAAACTGTAATGTAACTGGTCAATGAGGAATATATTGTTACACGTTAAGTCAAATAGGGTCCTATGATTCAATTGAAATCATAGGATCTAGGGATTGCATTATTTTTTAAGTTATGGAGACAAATTGAAGGTTATTCCAACATTAAATATATAAAGAATCATCGAAGGTTCCTTTATATGGTTTTGTTCATTGGTTCATCCAGTTCTATACATGTGACAAGGTTTGTATCATTGTTTCATTTTTATCCCCACTATAAATAATATAATGTAGCCTTTTTAAGAATAATATAGATAGTGACATGTAGTCATTTGGTTGGGTTTACATCAATCTTTCTTTCATGGAATGAAACATGTCTTAACATTTTATTTACTTATATAGTTTTAAATAATTTGTATTGATTTTTGTACCAGAAGCACATCCATTGAAGATAATAAACATGTGTCGACCCAAATCTATTGTGCCATAGTGGAGGAATGATAGTCAGAGCCGACAGACCATAAAGGGATACAGCACCATCAAATATAAGGGAAGATTCCAAGGGTTTGGTTTGATTGGGTGATTCTCGTATATGTGGCTCCATCTTTACTGGCGTTGTTTCCACTACTTCTGCCGCTGCTGGCTACTGTTCTTGAGGACCATCTGGGTCGCCCCGATGTTGGTTGCACTCTCGCCAGCCACAAATGTTATTGTTTGGCCATTTTCAAAGTAATGATTTAACATCCCCCTTGCCTCATTGTCTTTAGAATGTGGAATGACATTACTTAGGCTTAGATGACATCCTCACAACACCAAAGGCTAAAAATAAATGCCAAGGGATTCAAAACAATGGTGAATAATTTTATCTTTGAAAATAAAATAACCCATCCAAAAATTACGCAAATAAAATTCCACCACATTATGCATGATAATAATGCAAAACAAATTAGTAATACCATTGATATCAAAACCAAAATACAAAAGAGAACCATAGTGGAAGGAAAATAACATCAAAGTAGATAGTGAAAGACCAAACCAAAAAAACTCAATGACAACCACATGAATCCAAAGCTCCAACCTTCTCTGTGATCCGACTCCAAAAAATAGTCCATGTATCACAATGCACCACTAAATAAGTGTGATAATATACCTTTTCATGTATCCTAATAAACAATATCTGAAAAAGAAACAGTGACAAATCAGGGGTGAGTAATGAAACTCATTAGTATTTCCTCAAATGACTTCCCAACACATGCCACTATGATAGAACTAGTTATCACATTTACATAAACCAATCTATACAAAAAACAATTTGAAACAGTTCACAATTTATTACAAAGCCAAACAATTCCATAAAAACGATTTCTCTAATTAACCAATTCGAAAGGAATTACTCAAAACAAATCATATAAACCTTTCTAAATTTCCATGTTGTCATAACCCATTCAATTTCTCATAACCACACACACACATTCTCAACCACACAACCACACAACATTAGTGTTTACCATTGACTATAGAAATTTCACGTAGATAACCCATCCATTTGATGGTGGTAATTCAAATACACTATGTATTCCATTTCATACATGCATCACCATATAATCTAACCATATTCCAATAAAACATTTTCCAAACCAATTCAATAATAATAATAAAACCATAATTTTATTGAAAAAAAGAACCACCAACCATTTCAATAAAATCAATCCTTTTGTTGAAAACAATTTTCTAACAAACCATTCCAATAAAAAAATTATTTTTATTGAAAACACATTTCCATTCATTAAATCCAATTATCCAATTTAAAATAATAAATTTAAAATCATTTCATCAAATTCACATTTGTCAATAACACTCAATTTTTAACAATACGATAAACCATCACCAACGAAGGTTTCCAACAATAATTTCATAACAATTACATAATAAATTTTATACAAAACAATTAATATGAAATTAATAATTCTTGTTCAAGAAAGAGGATTCCAGAGGGAAGACACCTACCTTCGAGATTATGGTGACAATGAAAAATAGCACAAAAATGTAAACGAAACCTGGTTGAATCTCCAAAAATCCACCTTAGATATCATCCCCTACCAAAAAAACAAAACACAACCATGATTAGTATCAATAATATTATATCTATCCATATCAGACAAGATAAAAGAATTCGAGAGATAGTGGAATGTAAATATAAGAAAACCCACCATAAATGATGACTTAACAAGGGAATCAGCCTTCAATGCACCAAGAAAAACCTTAAAATTTCTTTGAATTACATGGGGAGGGGTTACACAACATTTTAAATGGATAAATATTGAGTTAGGGTCAATTTAGTGCAAAAACGACAAGTTAAAACATAATTCCAACCTAGATCTAGTTTTTAAGGATCTAGTTTCTTTGATGTGCATAGTTAGTTTTATGATTAGGAAAAAATTGCACCACCCTCTATCTTAAGAGGTACCTCACAAAGTTGGATTGTATGGTTAGAAAGAATGTGCTCCAATCATGAAAAAACCCATTCTCCAACTACGAACAGTTTCTCCTAGGTAACGGTATGGTTTGGAAAAACTGTGTGTATACCTTCTCCCCTTATCCTCTATTTCATAGTGCATAGTTTCCTATAAGAATATCATGGTTTCCCCAAACCATGCACCAATCGTGAACCTATAAAAAATCCCCCAAAACATTCCAAAAGGTCTCCAAACCCAACCAAACATCACACAACCACTTTATATACTTAAAATACATAAATTGAGTCTTACTTCCTTGAAATTGGGGGTACTAAATTCTCCCCACCATTGTAATTTCCTTACCTGGAAAAGAGAAAATCAACATTTCCTTGAATGATTCAGTGTCATTACTCGACCATATCATTCTCTCGTTCCCAATTATCTTCCAAAATCCAACCATGTTTCGAAAAAAATCATACTAGAACAATGATTTTTTCACCCGATACATTCATTTTACAATCCATAATCTACACTGGCATGTGATTCAATGAAGCATCTGACTCTAGGTCAATGGTATCAAATAGAATCACATGGGAAAGATCATGCTGGTACATATTCAATTGAGATAGATAAAATACATTATGCACTACACTGAACCATGGTGGAAAATTTAATTGATATTCCACCTCACCAACCTATTAAATTATCTCAGAAGGACCTATATATCGAGGAGATAACTTTCCCTTCTTCCAAAAATGATGATGACCATGATTTGGAGATATTATAAATAACACATGATCACTCACATCAAATGAAATATGTTGTATATTTTTATTCATATACAATTTTTCATGACTCTAAGTTGTCTCCATATGATTCCTAATTAACTAAATCTTCTACAATATTTCTTTGATAGGGATATAGCCAACTAGAAAAGTCTCACCCAGCTCGACCCAAAAAAGTGGAGAATCAAAATATATTCCATACAATGCTTTAAAATTATCCATATGTATTGAGGCCTAACATCTTTTGTTATATGAGAACTCCACTAAATGTATATGCTCCACCCCAGAGCCACCAAAATCTATTACACAAGACTACAACATTTCTTCCAACTTTTATATCATCCTTTCAGATTTTCCATACATCTTAGGATGATTCACTATACTCAGAGTCAAGGGAGTCCCATGATATTTCTATAAGGATTTACCAAAATGAGACATAAACATTATATCATTGTTAGATACTATTGAAATTGGTATTCCATGCCTTTTAACCACATCTTAGATATAGATTTTTGATAATTCCTCTACAATATGATATTCATCAATAGGGATGAAATGGGTCTATATTGTGATTCGATCCACTATCACCCATATGAAATCATGTTCTGAACCATTCATGGGAGATATATTATGAAATAAATATCTATCTTATCCCATTTCCATCTAGGAATTGGTAAAGAATGTAACATAGATATTGGTTGCTGATATTCTTCTTTAACCTGTTGATAAGTTAATCATCGCGAAAAAAACTTATCCACCCTCCTTTTCATTCCGACCAATGAAAATAATGCTCTCAATTACTTATAAATAATCTGTATTCTAGGATGAATAACCCATATCAAATGGTGGTATGCATGAAGAATTTAATCTTGATAAGTTAAAGGTATGACCATCCAATTTCAAAAACCACAAAACTGAACTCCCATCAAGCTTTTGTCCCTCAAGGTTTTCTCCACCGTTGAGTTTTTACCTCATAGAAACACATTCAGAATAAGTGTTCTATGCCTTTTTAACCATCTCATCTAAATCTGTAACAATGGAAACTAAAAAAAATATAACATAACCTCTTTCTTCATATTCTATGTTCATGTCGCCTATGACTGACATCGACTACCACTTATCTAAGGCTTCTTTTATCAAATAATCATAAAACATTCTTCTTAATTCATTTGACAATAAATTTCTATTACTCAATGTACACATCAAGTCAAATTCTAACATTTAGAGATACACCATCTATCTTCTCTATCTCAGGTTCAAATCCATTGGTGAGAAAATATGATTAAAGAACATATGATTCATAGAAATAGTAAATTTCTTCCCAAAGAGGTAATGACTCCAAGTCATCATAGCATGTACTATGACAGCTAACTTTAAATATTTTATTTGATAGTTTTTTTCATGCAACTATAACTGCCTTAATCCATAAAAAAAATATAGTCTCTCCGTATGAGAACACATACCAACTTGGATTTTGAAGGATCACAATACACAATGTCCCCTTGTCTTGATTATGGAAATATCATGATTGGTGTTGATGTAAGGTGAACATTTAAATCTTGAAATGAATTTAGTAATTCCTCATCCCTTTGGAGTAGAAAATTATTCCATATCAATGTTTTCATATGTGAGGAATGTCGTGAAAAATAACAAAAAAATGTCAGTAATTACCATATACACCAAGGGAACTACATATCTCGAATACATTTTTTGGTTGTTTCCATGATATAACAACCTCTATATTTTATGGATCCATAGAAACACCTTATATAGACATAAAATGGCCAAAAAAACATAAATATTTTATCCAAAAAACACACATTAATAATCTGTCATAAAAATGATGATCCCTCTTGATTCCCAACACTATTTCCATGTGTTACTTGTGCTCAGACATATGCTTGAATATACGAGTATGTCATATACTAACACCACCATAAAGGAATCCATATATACTTGAATTATCTGATTCATTAATTCCATGAGGACTGATGGTGCATTCGTAAGACTGAACACCATTAACCCATATTATTAATGCATATATCTACTCCGAAAATCATTTTTTTAGAATATTCTTCTTTCAAACTAGAAATTAGTGATATCCTTATTGTATGTAAATTTAGAAGAACTGCTGAGATCCCCTAAATTGATCGATCAGATCATTAATTCATGGATACTAATTATTTATCAAAACATGATTTAGTTTAAACTAATCCAAACATAGATGAAAGGTTTCATTTTACTTTTTGATAAACAAAACCACTACTACCCAATGAGACATGCTCGTCCGACTGAAGAATTTTATTTTCATATCTTCCAAATACACCTTCAGATCCCTTAATTATATAGGTTCCATATTATAATATCGAAGTGAGATAATAATGGTCCATAGAAAGAGATTAATTGTAAAGTCCACTTCTCTTGTGGAAGGAAACCCAAAGCAATTCTCAAAAAAACATCCAGAAACTGATCAACAACCACTGGAAAATTTCTATTCATGATATCTACAATCGATGTCAAATTTAAGGACTCCAACTGGTATGATATCATTCCAACTGCATGTTAGAACAATCCTTTACACCTACGATTACATTACTGTCACCTAGAAAGAGATGCTCGATGAAATCGCCAGTTATAAAACTTACATGTTGGATATAATAGTCGATGTGAGCCTTGATCATTGTCAACCAATCCATACCTAGGATTATGTCATGAATATCCATTTCTAGAATAGATAAAACCCATATCATCTTGGATACATTAATAGTTATATATCATGCTCTAGACATAATGGCTCGACATTCTCTTTGACTAAGAAGATATTTCAGTTTCTACACTGAATGAATCAACTCAAGATTTAAACTAAACAAATCAACATCATAAGAAGAAATAAATTAATGGGATATACCTATACTAAATAAATCTTGCATAAGGGTATAATTCAAAATAATCATACCTCTCTCCAATTATGGTCTAGATTGATCATCCAAAATAACCAACTATGTTCTATATACTTGTTTTCTCATTAAATTTTTTTCCTTATTACACTGTTGAGATTACCTCACCAGATAAGTCATGGTATTCCTAGAATCGCCATGTATATCTCTGTTCAAATAATGAGATGTATTATTTTACCCTCATCACATCGAATCATATGATGTCTATGACACATAGGAAGTGTCCCAAACATTTGAACTCATATCACTGTGACAATGGCGCTGGAGATACACCGTCTAGTTTCAACTGTGTCATGATATAGGTGTTGTTGTACATTATCTCTTCATTTGACTAAGATAGAAACATTAGATATATATTTTCTTACTCTTGGTTCTTGGAGGAAGATTTACGAATCCACCCATTTGAATCTGAGTCATTTTCTCACCTTGAAAATAGATTCCCCTCTTCCTCTTTATCCTCACATTAGAGTTCCCACCATTTGATGTAGGTATCAACATAATCCCTCCACCCATATCTCCTAATATATATCTTTCATCCACTTTCACTCTATGTATCATCTCTGTGTAGTTATTAATACATAGAAAAACAATATTTAAGTGAATATCCTACCTCAACCCTAATTCAATGATGTGTACCTAAAAAAGATGCACAAGAAGAAAAATTGGGTGAAAAGTAGACTAAATTCATTAATATAGTTGCGTAATACATGATATAATGATCTTACTCTTCAAGATGATGAATCCCATATTTTTTTGAATTCTAAATGTGTGAGGATAGAATTTTATATTGAAAAATTATTCAAAACCATCCCATGATGGTCCATTGTCTAATTTATATTGAACCACTAAATCAAACCATTGAAGTGGAAGATCATTCAAAATATATGCTTCCATCTTGAAATTCAACTCTATTGGTGTGCCAATGAAATTGAATATTCAATTCCACATGTTCATCCACACCCCTTCCTTCTCTAGTTTCGAATCACCCCTAAAAATGAATATATTCTACTTTGGGAACTAGAAAAAAAGATCCACTTTCCTAGGTTCATCCCTCTTGTTCCATGTATATATATCCTGAAAATATTAGAGTCTATTATTAACTAGTTGTTTGTTCACCTGTGCATCTTATGAAACTATATTCATAGCAGCTTCCTTTTGTTGGTTTTTACGATGCCTACTAGGTTCCATTTTTGATGCATATACCAAACAAAACAAGTATCACTCTCTCAAAATTTGAAGGCTTAAAAATTTCATATTTTACATTATCACACATATCCCAACCATGCTTTCTAAAATAAATATTTTCAATGTTCATCTTTTTTTTTGAAAAAAAGAACAACTTCCTTTTGAAAATAATATTATTTATAAAATATCACAACTATTCTCTTTTTTTTAAATCTACAATTTTTAAAAAGTTTCAAATTTTTTTTTAAAATAAAAACATTGCACAAAATCATTAATCAATATAAAATATGCACTCTTTCTGTGAATTCATTTCTCTAATGCGTGTCATTCTTGTCTCGTTGGCTAAACCCATGACAACCAGATTCCAATTATTATAAGTGTCTCCAAAATAATTATATAACCAACTACCTGGTAACATGATGTTTCACATAAAAAGATCATCTAAGTCTTTTTATGCTCAATATTATATGTTTCAGAAATCTTAATCCGTTTTACCATACCAACATGAGGAATAAACCAGAATAAATTTCAACTCCATGTCCGAGAAAATATAATCGAGTCAAAGATAGAACAAGACGAATACCACAAGTATGCCTAGGACTGAACAAGACGATGCTACTTATATCTTCATGCCCCTACTTATTAGATTGAGAAGGAGTAAGGACATTACTTGGACTTAGATGATATCCCAAAGATGCCAAAGGATGGAAATAAAGGCCAAAGTCTTCAATATAATAGAGGGACGATTTTACCATTAAAAATAATGTAACCAACCAATCATTCCATCATAAAAGACCACCACATGATTCATGATATCAACATAAAACAAGGCAGTAATACCATTGAGTTCAAAACCAAACTACAAAAGATTACCACATCAGAAGGAAAACATCATCAATGTAAATAGTGGAATATAAAACCAAAAAAACTCAATAGAAACCACATAACTCAAAAAATCTAACCCGCTCAATTCCCTAACTCCACAAATCATACCATGTATCACGATTCACCACTAAAAAAGTTTGACACTTTACCTTTTACTATGTCCAAATAAACAATATCTAAAAAATCATCAATGTTCCGAATATGGGGAGAGTAATGAAACTCAGTGGGGTTTTCCCAATTTACATCCCCACTCAGGCCACTAGGATTGAACATGTTATCACACTTATATAAAAAAATCCATTCCAAAACCATTTTAAAATGTTCAACAATTTTTTACAAAGAAAACAATTCCATACAAAAATGGTTTTCTCAAATAAACTAATTTCCAAGGAAATCACCCAAAAAAGTCATATAACCCTTTCAAAATATCCATGTTGGAATAACCAATTCAATTTATCATTACCACACACACATTATCAACCACACAAGATTAGTGTTTACCATTGATGGTGAAACTTTCATGTCCATAACCCATCCCTATGATGGTGGTACTTCATGAACATTTTCCATCCCATTCCATCCATGATTATCAATTTTAGCCAACCACATTCCAATACAACATTTTCCAAACAAATTCAATCATTTTAATAAAAACATTCTTTAATTGAAAACAATAACCAGAAACCATTTCAATAAAACTAGCATTTTATTGAAAAAACATTTCTAACAACCCTTTCTAAAAAAACCAAATTTTTATTGAAAATAATTTTCCATGCATCAAAACGAAATAAACATTTTAAAGTCATCATTTTAAAATCATGTCATCAAATTAAATTTAGTACAAAACACAATATGTTACACTATACCATAAACCATCCACAAAAAAGGATTCCAAAAATAATTGAACAATAATTTCCCACTGAAATACCAATTTGAAATTAATCATTCTAGTTCATGTAAAAGAAATCTTGAGTGAATCCACCTACCTCACGAACTATGGGGATAATGATAAATGACACAAAAAGTCAATAAAATGGGTTGAATCTCTAAAAACCTACCTTATATATCTTCCCATATCAACAAAAAATCCTTATATTATCATTATTATCATAAAACCCTTATAAGATAATAGAGGGAGAAAAATATTTCTAATAAAAGCAACCAAGAACCACCATAAAGGAAGACTTACCAAAGAAAATGACCTTCATTGCACCAAGAAACACCTTAGAACCACTTCCAATTTGATGTGGAAGGGTTATGTAAACATTAGGAGGGAGAAATATTGAGTTAGGGACGATTTGGAGGGAAAATGAGGGGTTAAAACATAATCTTAACCTAGATTCATTTCTTCAGGATCTATTTTTTAACCACACGAGGTTAATCGCACAGTTAAAAAAATCTTGTGCTAACTGTGCATCAGTGTCTACATTAAGAGGGACCTCGCATGGTCCAAATTTATAGGGTTTCTCATAGGTAGCCATACTATTTGGAAAAACCATACGCCTACCCATTCACATTCTGCTTATCCTCTATGTTCTCTGCACTTTTTCTTGTAGGAGTTTAACAATTTCTGCAAGTCGTGCACCAAATGTGAAGTTGTAGAAAAGCCCCAAAAACATTCCAAAAGGTCTCAAAACCCTCCCAAAAATTACCCAATGACTTTATATACTTAAAAAACTTATATTAAGGGTTACATGAATTTTGGGGTGGTGAAAATGAGCAGGACACTGATTCATGGGAAAGAAATGAAAAAAGGACGTTCCCCTTATATAAGGACCCAACCTTATTACATTACAAAATCATGAATTTATACATGAAATAACATCCTTTAAAATTGATGATATTTTCAACTTTATACATTTATATATTTGGGACATAATATATTCATAGCATTATAAATTAATATATAGTGGGTACTATAACAACATTATTCATTTCTTCCAAAATATAAAACTTTTCAAATAAAAAATTATTTCTCTGAAAATTATTAAAACATTTAAATTGGTTTCCATTTTACTAAACATTTTTATAACCTATGAAAATCATTTTTAAACATTCGATGAGCACCAAAATCGTTGTAAGGGATATAAAATAGAGGGAAATAACACATTATTTCATGAAGACTTGTAACATGTGAAATCATTTTCAAAAGACATATGTGTCACCCATATAAACATACTTTGTGAAAAATAATATTTCAAAAAGATCTCCACAAAACAAAAGAACATAAATAAAACCAAAAAGTTATATTAGTGAATTACTTACATAATCTTGTAACCTTCTCGGCTACCTAATAATTTGTAATTGTCATAGCTACCTTATAATTTGTGTAACCATCGTAGTTACATTTGGACTAACCATACGCCCGACCTTCGAAATACACATTACTAATGAATTTAAGGGAAATATAGGTCCCAATGTTAACCATAAAAAATTCCCAATAACCGGAACATAATAATAAAACATTAATAATTTCATAGAAATATTTTTTTTATAATTGTTTAAAATAAAATTTTGAAGGAAGATTTTAAAAAATAAAAG
The DNA here is from genome assembly GCA_963277665.1 of Viscum album. Taxonomy (NCBI): domain Eukaryota; kingdom Viridiplantae; phylum Streptophyta; class Magnoliopsida; order Santalales; family Viscaceae; genus Viscum; species Viscum album. Next base: position 36,369,415 of record OY728159.1, read on the forward strand.
CCCCTTAAAAATATCATATAATCAAAATGCGACTAAATAGAGTGGATGGAATATGTTTATAATGTGTAAATATACATAAGTAAAAATAATATATACAAAATTCATCACACCAAAAATTTTAATACAACATAAATAATAAATTACAAGGTTAACCAAAGAATGGAAATCAGGTTAAGAATTCCCTTATCTCAGGTTTGTCTTACTTAAACCTTGTTTAAAATTAAAATATAATGGTCAAATGGGTGTTATTGATATATTATAGAAACATATTCATCCATATAATACCCTATATGATATTTTCATTACATCATTTCACCCTTTAATTGTTATTATTTTGGTCCATGCATTATTTTGAGTGTGTTCTTTACATGATTTCAATGATCGGTTCATGATTGATATTCTTGTTAATTGGAAGTGAAACTATAGAATTGTATTGGGATGGTATGTAAATATTTACAGAACCATAAATTAATTTATCATTTTGAATTATTTCACAAAGATGATTCACATGTTAGAACATTATTGATATTCGTTTAGGCCATTTTGGTGATTCTTCAATAGTAATGAACTCATTTTGTTTTATAAATTAATAAACTCAAAATAAATTATTACAGAACCTTATATAAGATGTAATAAATAAATAATAATTTGGTTCCACCAAAAAATTGTTTCCTAACCAATAATGAAGGAATTAAATGAAATTGAAATCACATCGTCCTCGAAGTCGGTAAATCGACACATCATAAACGGTGTTTTAATTTCTTGAATAAGTGGGAGAGGAGAAGAAGTATAATGGGGAGTCTTCCATAAATATTATTAAATCCATAATATGTAATATAATAGATAATTCATCCATATTTTATAATGGGAGGTGAGGGAAGAAGAATAATATAAAATAAAAAGAAAGGAAATGAAAGAAAACAAAAGAGAATGTTTACCTCTTGATCTCTTCTCCTTAAGATTCTTCTTAAGGGCTTTGGTTTTGCCCTTTTGGTGATAATAAAAGAACAAGGACGTGTGGAAGAGCCTTGGGAGGACTATTGGTTGGATCATAGGTAATTATGAAGGGTTGATAAGTGTGGGAGGAAGAGGGGAATATGGGTGGTATTTATAGTGGAGGAGATGAGGAATATCAAATTATTTTAATCGTTATTATAATAATTTTTCTCAAACCTATGAATAGAATTAATTCATGGGACCCCAAATAGTAATATTAGTATTTTATTATGAATGAAGTGGTCTTAAATCACTTATGATAACATTAATATTGTATTTAACTGATAATTTGATTATACAGTATTTCATAGTATTTCAGTATTCATTAAAAATTCAATAATTTTAGGAAAATACAAAAAAATCCTAATTTTTTTTGACATGTTGAATTAAAAAATAAAATATATTTTTTGAAAAAAATTTTATAAACATTATTAATTTAATTTTTAATTAAAATCATACTTTATTCAAAAATTAACAATATTAATTCTATAACTTTTTTTATATCACATTGAAAAATTAACCAAAATGTGATTATCTTAAAGACATAAAAAAATAAAAAAAAAATAATATTTAATATTCATTAAAGTTATATTACAATTCATATTACTATTCATAAGGGTATGTAAATATTCTCCAAAAATAAAGTTGGTTCAATCAGACTCCAAATAACTTACTGATTAAAATTGTAGATGACTATTTTTTGAAATTAAAAACATAAAAGTGGGAATATAATGTTTAAAGGAATGTTATAAATATCTACTTAAAAAAAGTTTCATGCATTTCAATTTATTTTCCAAACCTAGGGGTGTTACATTATCCCCACTTTCTGGAAGTTGCATCCCTCAATTTAATTTACTTATTAAAGAAGTGAGGGTACCTCACCCTCATAGAATTTTCAGAGTCCCATGTTGCGTCTTCAACCACATGGTTTCCCAAAAAAACCCTCAACCAGTGGATTACCTTATTTTGCAATACATGTTACCATTGGATAGGAATCTGAACTGGTTCCCATCATAAGAAAGGTTCTCATCCAGCTCAACTGCTTCTGGGCTCAAGACATGAGATGAATCTGGCACATATTTTCTCAACATCGAAACATAAAAAAAAACTGTGTACCTAAGATATATTATGAGGGAAAGAGACATGGTGGATGACTAGACAAAATTTCTCCATATTTTCATATGGTCCAATAAACCATGGATGTATGTTTACATTCTTACCAAAATGAATAAAACTTTTCCACGGTGAGATTCTAAGAAAAACATAATAAACTACCTCAAAAGAGAAGCCTTTCCTCTTATTTTCCCCATAACTTTTCTATTTGGTTTGAGATGCCCCCATGTGTTTCTTGATTATATTCACTTTCTTAGATAGTTACTCTTCTAATTTTTGTCCCATCAACTTCCTTTCCACGACATTATTCCAAAAATTTGGATTTCTACACTACTTCCCAAACAATCCCTCGAAAGTTACCATCTGTATACTAGAATGAAATGTTTTTATAGGAAAAGTCAACTAAAGAAAGAAGTTAATCCCAAATTCCTTGTTAGTCTATTGAACAAGCTCGAAGCATATCCTTGAATGTTTGAATCATTCATTCTGACTGCACATCTCATTGAGGATGAAATTATGTACTGAAATTTAATTTTGTGCCAAACAAATTCTGAAGGATCTTTAATAATTTAGATGTAAAACTGGGATCCTAGTCAAATAAAATGAAATGAAAAAATTCTTGTAACCTAAAAATAACATTGATATACAATCGATAAATTTGATCTAAGGACATTATATCTCGAATAGAAATAAGTTGTTTATGTTTTTCCAGTTGGTCAACAACAACCCAAATCACACTGATACCTTCACGAGTCTTAGGTAGTCCTTCCACAAATTCCATTGATACATTCTCCCATTTCCACTATGGCACTGGAAAAGGCTTAAGAATCCACTTCGAAAACTGCTGCACTCCTTTAACATGTTGACATGTCACTCATTTCTTGGTAAAATCAGCAATATATCTTTTCATTCCACCCAACCAAATAATACCCCCGAAGGTCTTTGTACATCATTGTACTGTCATTATGAAATGAAAATGGAAAACTATGAGCTTAAAAAAACAAATATTTCTTCAACATGGAATAAAAAGGCACACACAACCTTTTTCTGAATCATAAAACACAATCTTTATCAAGGTTAAATTCTTCAAACATACTCATTTTAACTAATTATACCTTTCAATATTGCTCATAGTCTTCCTTTTATACTTTCTTAATTATATATAATATTAATTACTGTACTGAAACTAGAAATAAAATAGATGTATTTTCAACACCGACAACTTCTAATCCACAATTCATCAAATCATTAATCAATAGATCATGTTCCAAATGTAACATAGTTAGTGATGCATGATCATGTTTACTCAATTCATCTTACACATTGTTTTCTTTCCCCAGGTAATAATTGATTGTGAAATCATAATACTTTATCAGTTCAAGCCATATTCTCTGCCTCATGTTAAATTTTTCTTAGTAAATATATAATTTAGACTTTTATGGTCATTATATATCTTCCTTTTGGCTCCGTATAAATGATGTCTCCAAATATCCAAAAAAAACTTGAGCTTCCAACTCCAAATCATGTGTGGGATAATTTTACTCATGGGGTTTTAGTTTTCTTAAAGAATAAAAAATTAACTAATCATTCTTCACCAGAACACAACAAAATCCCTTTAATGAAGCATAATTGTAGATGAAAAATTCACCATTTCAAATATGAAAGTCCAAAACTAGAGCGTTCACCAATCTCTACATTAGTTCCTAAAAACAAAAATCACATTTTTATGTTCAAATAAATTTGACCCCTTTTGCATTAACATAGGTAGAGGGATTGATAATCGTGCCATGTTTTTAAAAAAATGACATTAATAGCTTTCAAATCCAATAAAACTACGAATCTTTATAACATTTGTGGGTCTTGTACATTCATCAAACAATGTTTTTGGAAGGATCAACTATTATTCCATCCTTATCTACAATGTTCTCAAGAAAATAAATATGTTCTTACCAAAAATCACACTTTATGAATTTCGCATACAGTTTCTCTTCATTTATTGTTTGTTAAACAACCCTTACATGATTTTCATGCTGCTATTTATTTTTTGAAAATACCATAATTTTATCAACAAACACATTCATGAACTAATCCAAGAACTAATGATATATTATATTCATGAGATTCATGAATATAGTAGGTCAATTTGTAATCCAAAATGGTGTAACAAAAAATTCATAATGTTCATATCTAATATGAAAAGTTGTTTTTGGGATGTCATACTCTATCATCTTCAGCTGATGGTATCTGGGTCTCACGTTAATTTTAGAAAAGTATTGATCTCCATAGAACTGATCAAACAATTCACAGATATGATGCAAAGGACAATTGATTTTAATTGTGATGTTATTCAAATATCTATAATCATTGAAAAGTCTCATGGAAATATATTTCTCTTTAAAGAACCAAACAGGAGCACCCCCTGGGGATGTGCTAGGACGAATGAAGCCTTTATCGAGAAAATCCAAAAACTGATTTTTCATTTAAGGAGTTCTATTTGATTCATAAGATATAAGGGGTTTGAAATTGGATTAGCATAAAGAACTAAGTGAATTCTGAATTCCACTTCCCGATCAGGTATGACATCGGGTAACTCATCAGAAAAAACATCAAGGTATTCATTTACCACTGACATATCATTAACCCAAACAGTTCCCTTGTTTTCAAAAATACGAGGAAGAAAACAATCATTTCCATCTTTCAACAATATCTCAGATTCCTAATATTTTATCAATTTTATGGTTTTATTCTTGAACACAAACTGAAAATCATTCTAAAAAATAACTTCTTTAGTTCTACAGTCAATCTTAGCTTGTTAAACATAAATCCAATCCATTCCCAAAATGACATCAAATTCGACTAAGGGAAAAAACTTGTTTTTTTTGTAAATACCTTCCATAGACCATAATCTAAATCTTCTTATAATTCATATTTTCTATGATATTTCCCCCTAGTGTTTTAACAATAAGTTTCGGTCTCATTTGTTGTGGTCACATTTCTAATTTACTAGAAAATCCATCTTAAATAAAGGAATGTGTAGACCTCGTATCAAATAAAAATTTAGAAAAATCGGATTAAACAAACAATATACCTGATACAAATTCTTTGGATGGCCCACCATCTACTAACATAGTTGCAAAGTATCTCAAAACACCTTTTTTCTTGTAGTCTAGATTCATTTCATCGTTTATATGACTATTTGTATAGGCATTTTAATAATAACCAATCTCACCACATTTAAAACATCTTAAATTTTGATTATTATGATTAGTCGTAGGAACATTTTCATTATTATCTTATGCCATATGTCCAAACATACGACATAGAATACAATTTCCAACTTTGGTAAAGAATTCCCCAGGGTGATTCTTTACTCACTTTTCAAAAATTGGGAAATGGATTTTCTTAGCATCAGATTTATTTGGTTGATTTTTACACATCACTTTCCATCTATACAATTTCTTCTCCATATTTTGTAAATGCACGCAATCATCAACAAACTTTATAATTACACTTTTATCACATCAGATAAGTTTTTAATAACTTTTTAATTCATGGGAGGCAAACTCCCTTTGATACCTTGGCTTCAATCCTAAATAAATGTGGTTGATTTTGCTATCAAGATCCAGAATAAGATTCAGAGAGAACCTTGCTAGTTGAGTGATGTTCGCTTCATACATAGCCACTAAATATTACAACTTTTTTTTCAACTCAAGGAATTGCTTCTCCATCCTAAGTCGCACCACCTTAGGAAAATATTTTTCCAGGAAAATACTTTTAAATTCATCCCACTCTAAGGCATCAATATCTTATCTATCCCAGATATTATTTACCATCGACCACCACTAATTAGCTTCACCTTCAAAATGATAAATTGAAATACTTACCATTTGATTATATGAACATCCCATAACATTGAATATCTTATGAAGGGCTTTAATCCAACCATCAGCCACTACTGGGTCAGAATATCCCTTAAAAGAATGAGGGTGTTGTCTCATAAAATGTTCCCATGTTGTAACGTTCCACTATTGTACCTCGGGTTATTCACATACATGGATGCCACCACCATTTCTTTCCATTTTTTTCGGAGCCATTATTTACACAAGATGATCAATTCCAATCCCTACCATTTCGGGCTGCATATTCATAAGGATATCTTTTTGTTGGTTCCTATCCTCTCAATCTATTCTGTTTCTTTTGCGGATAACCATTCTGAAAAAACAAATATTAGTCGAAGGAACATGGTAGTATTTAAATTCTATAATATTTCAAATTAATCATAGAGTAAAAATCATTTATGGTATTATTTTAACATCACCCTAACCCATAAATTTATCTAAACCATCCTCTGATATCAATTATAAGGGCCCAGCCTTATTATATTACATAAACTTGAATTTAGTCAAGAAATAACATTATGTCATGTTGAGTATCATTTCATGTTTAGATATTTTTAGAATTGGGACCTAATACATTCATAACATTATACAATAATACAAATTTGATACCATAAAAAATTATTCATTTCATTCAAAATATAAAACATTTAAAATAACACTTAATTTCTTTTAAATTCTTCAAAACTCTAACTTGTCTTTCTTCTTTGTATTACACAAACTTATAACATGTCAAACTAATTTAAAAACATGGGATGATCATAGAAATATTTGTACGGGATAAAAAACGAAGGAAAAAATATTTTAGTCCATGAATACTTGTAACATATGAAATCATTTTCAAAAGACTTACTTGTCACCCAAATATACATGCTTTGTGAAAAATGATATTTACAAAATATCCCCACAAAACATATTAAAATAAAAATAACCATAAAGGTATTTTTTGACATTACATACATAATCATTTAACCCTCTTGGATACATTTATAATGACCCAACATTAAAAAATTAGATAATATTTAATTAAATGAAAAAAGTCACATTAATGATCTTTTCATGTGTAGAGTTTTATAGAATTTGGACATAACTATTACATCACATCTCAAAAATTACAAAGTTGAAACTTCTACTCAGTTTCCTTCATTTTTCATAAAATAAAAACTCTTAAAAAATAGATTCATGTCTAGTTCTATGTTTTAGACAACACGAATTTTCCATGATTACCTCCTTGACCCTATTCATCTTTAAGTCTTGTGAAAAACATTCCAAAACATTGGATGGTATAAAAAGATTCGTAATTGTTATAAAATAAGGAAATAAATAATTATCCCATTAATAAATAAAAATCAATGAAACCATACTTTTTAATCATAACAAACCTCATGAAATCATAAGATTTATGAATAACACACAGAAATCATAAATCATAAATTTAACTTATGGAATTAAAAACATACTTAAATTATAGTTTCCATAGCCTCGTAAGGGGTTACATTTGGAATACCCATCACAATATATAACATAAATCTCTTTAGAGATATAATAACATTTACCTCTATCATGTTACCAAATTCATGGTAGAGTTATCTCAGGCTCACCCACCCTAGGGTTATCTCGGAACCACCCGTATATGTAAACAATGACCAAGAACCCTAAAATACTCATATTACATACAACAATCATAATGGAAACATAAAATTTCCACTTTCCAATCACAATACATCATTTCAAGATATTGAAATAATCATTTAATTATCGAACCATTTTGAAAACCAATTAATAAAGAGATTTTTGAATCAATGTGTCCCATACCGATTTAAATCTTTTAAAAGATATTTTAATTTCAAAACATTCATGAACATATAAATAAATCCTTAACACCATTTATAAAAAAGGGACATTATTAAGAAATATTTATTATAATAAATAATTAAAACATTTAAAATGATTTTTTAGCGAAAGAGTCTCGTAAAACATGAGCAACACTTACATAAAAATACTTACTGAATAACATCAAACAATGCTTATAATATAATGAGAATAAGTATATTCATGATATAATATGTCAAAGGGTACTATATACACCTTATATGACAATAAATGTTTCCAATATCATGATATGCCTCAAATGAAAAGAGATTGTGATATAGTCCCCTACAAAAATTTGGTTGCCTAATGACGTCACATTAAAATTTTGAAAATGAGTTGATGAGAGAGAAAAGGATTTTTCCTCTCTTTCACATAAAATGTATAAAAATAAGGATATCTAAGAACATATCCCAAAATAATAAAATTTAAATTAAATGACATAACAAAAAATAAGTGTATTACTAAAAGAGGGTGGTGAATAGTTCCCATACAAAGTTCAAATCGATAATTTAAGGACAAATAAATGACATAATTATGTCTGAAAAATATAAATAAACCCAATATAATTGTATTTTAAGTGTAATGAAATCATAGTTCATTTACACATATATATAGAATGACAAAAACAACAAGTATAAGTTTAACCCAATGAATGGAAATTGGGTGAAGATGTTCCCATACCAATTTGGTAACCTAACAAACGTACACCACATGAAATAATGATCATACAATGAAGATTTAAATACCCATAAATTAATTTCTATTACAAAAATAATAAAATAATGGGTAGTATAAACACCACACAAAAGTAAATAGTGGAAAATATATCATGAATCTCACGGTAATAAAAAGTGAAATAAAGACCCCTTACCTTGTGTCTGATTTGACTCGTTTGTTCCTTGTTCATCTTGAATAACAAACTGGAGTTAATTTATACATGATTAAGAAAAATTTTCAAGTTTATTATTACTTTTATGTCACTTATCACATTGCTATAACAATTATTTAATTATTTGAGTTCATATCAGGCAATTTGTCAATGATCGGAACTTGAGTAAAAAATGAACTTGTTATAATTACAAAGTGTCCATGTGGTCAAAATTAAATTATCTCCAGAGTTATATTCATGATTTAGATAAAATATATATAATATATATCCATTTTATTTGTATTTATAATAGACTGTTACATTTGGACATAAGAAATAAAATCCACCATTCATGGAGACGGTAATCCATACGTACGCATGAACGCTACTTTCATTTCATTGTCATTTTTAAAGAATGAAAACTGAATGATACATAAGTATATTATATTTATAGTATAATAAAATATTATATATATGTTATATAATTTCATTAACACCATCCTTTATATGTTCCACGTATGGAATGAACGAGTCACATCACATTGAGGGAGCTGTAGTTCGCAATACCTCAAATGAAATTATCAAATTTACACATTATAGAAACCATAAAGGTGTGATATAAATTAAAAATAAAGAATATTATAGAAAAAATAAACATAATATATATCATATATAAATACAATTCCATCATTATGGCCTCCATGAGAGGCGGTTGAATATATTTGAACATTCATCATTTCGTGAGGCAGTAGTTTTCCGTCCACAGAAACAGTTTCTTCATATCCATTATATGGTTGTATGTAGAAGTGTAGTTCAAATCAATATCATATAAACATAATAGTGTATATATGATACTATTTTTTTCATTAAATAGACGAATAATGAGTGTTTAGGGGGTTGGAGAAGTAAAATAAAATAAAAGAACTTAAGAGAAGTTGTTACCTTTAAATCGGGTATATCCCTTCGGTTTGAACCAAAAGGATTACTTTAATTGCCATTGTCCTAGGGAGGAATGTTTTTATGAGGAATAGAGGAATTTATGGATATTAATTGGGTAGAGTTTGTACTATCCAAGGGGGATGATAGGTGTGAGTAACGGGTTATAGGTGGTGTCCTTTTATAAAGGGGAGGAGGGGCTATTTAGGAAAGTTTGAAAGTATTTTTTTATTATAAACTTATTTTCAGTTTCAAAAGGTCCAAAACACCCTTAATTAAAATATAAGATGACTATAGTTCTAAATTAAATAGTATAATAATAATTTTACAGGTTTTAGATATTTTTTTAATAATTATAATCTTATTTATTTAAATCATTCATTAATAAGATAATCGCTTCATCGTCATTGTGTCATTAATATATTTTTTTTTTATTTTATCTCTAAAAATTATAAATAAAATCCCATGATGTAGTAAATATTTTTATATTTCAAATTAATATTTAAAGGCTAAGAGAAATCAAAAATAACCCCATATAAAAATTGTTTTACGAAAAGATATATGTTTATGTCATTTTTGTCTTTACATTAAATTAATTAATATAAAGTGTCGTTATCACTCCCAAGTGGCTCTGTGGGGTCCAAAAATCGACCCAAGGATTCCCATGGTAGAAAATATATCAATCAGTATTATTAGGACACATATTAGTGTAATTTTATATTATTATAATAATATTTTTGACCCATATTTACCAGATTTAAGCTTTAACCATGGAAAATAGAATATTTTCTGATGTAATTATTCATAATGGCTAAAAATAAAATTTACATATTTAGAAAATTTGGAACTCCTAATTCTAAATATAGATTCGAGTTTTTTAAAATTCGAAACACATAAGTTTCTTAAATTAATATAAAATTAATTCCTATTTTCAAAATAAAAAATGTGTTTTTATGAAATAATGACTATCAAAAGATTGCACTTGTTTATGTCCAATTTCATAGTGAAATTACATCCAATGACCAACATTGGATTAAATGATGAAACTGTAATATAATTAAACATTAAAAATAATTGAAAAGATAATCTAACCATATAAATAAATTACATTAAAAGGCAGTTATGAATTTAAATGTAGTATTTTAATTATTCATTAAAAAATGAAAATTAATAGAAAAATACCTAATATTCATCCAACAATTTTTTTTTTCCCATATATAAATAATAGTATTATTTTTTTCAAATATAACATATAAAAGTGAAAAATCTATATTTAAAAATGGTTTGTCATTATAAGGCAGTAAATCGGCCTTTTAAAGAATATTAGAGTGTTTATGATTAAAATATGATTCAATCAAATTTTATGCTTCTAAGGTTTATTAGATAAATGTAAAAAACATTTAATCATATTTTAGTTAGATATGTTCAATCCCACCAATAAAATGACTATGTGTTAACTACCATTTAAAATAATAATAATATTATATTATTTTTCTGTATAAGTAAAATTTGTGTGCAACATAAAATTTCAAAGAAACTCGTTGTTACTTGTTGAGTAAGCTATCAAACATTACATACACTTTAATGTAAAATTGATATTTAATTCACAAATATTAATAAATAGTAAAATTTCACATTCTTTTTTTACTTTGGATGTTACATCCTTCCCCCCTTTTGGAATTTGCGTCCTCACAATTTTAAAATTAGGCATGGAAATTTAATTAAAGTCCCTTATAAAAAAAGAGTCTATAAAAATATCACATTAAAAAAGAGAATGAAAATTACAAATGTCACCCGAAATAACTTATACATGGATTCCATGAAAACATGGATATGGAAGAGAAAACAAACCATCATGTTCTGATGGAGAGTGATAAAAAGCATGATCCGGAAAAAGATAAGAACAAGAAAACCACAATATTGTGATGGGTAAAACGGTCATTGATTTCACAATAATAAAAGTAAATGGAAAAAGATTTTATTTTAAGTTCCATTTCATATAGTTGGAAAATTTATTTATGATATTGACTAAAGACATAAGGAAATATACATACATTTCAAGTAGAGTTTCATCCTTTAGAATGTTTCTACCAAAAATCATCTTTTCTCTAGATGATGAGTATTCAAGATGACTTGGTCACACCTGAAGCAGTAGAATTAAAATATATAAAATCACATAATCCACAATATATGAACCCTAAATTTCTATGTCTTTAGACATTAACCAAACCCAAAATGGTTAGTACATGATCAGATAATCCCTAAAAAGGAAAATCTTTTATAAAACAAATACTACTCCTAAACTGAAAAAATTAATGAACAATACCAAAATATCAAAAAAGACCATTAAATAAAAAAATGTCCTTAAAATTTATTAAAATAATCGAAACTAAGTCTGAATAGCAAAATTTAGAAGGATTTGATCATATAGTCTTCCATAGTAAATATTAACATTTATCTCTAAATAACATCAAATACTCTTAAAGTCTCATACTGAATTTTAATTAACCAAATATCATATTATCTATGATAGGTTAATCATTTTCAAAAATAAACCAAGTCTCCATATTTCTATAATAAAAACACATATTCTTACAAACAAAAAATCCACCATTACTCCTCAATTGAAATCCAAAATTATTCTATTTTCCTTAGGCATATAGTTTTCCAAAAAGTGAAAACACTGTAACACCCAGAGATTTTACGAAAAATATTCTTTTAATTTCATTAATGTCTTGTGTTGTATGCTACACCAAGATTACCTTGCGCTATACGCAACACCGTATTCTCCTGCAGTATACGCAACACTATTCTTTGATCGCGTTACACACAATATTGATAATAGTTTTTCTACGCAACATTGAGTAATATATATATTCATTGTATACATGAAATATGGCTGGATTTTGTTATATGAAACAACGAAGGATTCTTTCACAACACGCAACCCTGACTTGGATTTCATTACACGCAATCACGACCTTCCTTGATAGTGTGTTGTACGCAATACTGAGTTTTACTAAACAAAGATATATTATTATAATATTATTATGAACTAGCTTTTATGAATAATATTAACTAAATTTTGAATTTTATAACATTATTATTCATCTTACAAATTTTCTAGAACATGTTATAAGAACAAAATAAATTTTTCGGGTAAAATAAGTATTTTTCAAAAAATGTAGTTTTGCCGCCTTTTGATGGTGCACCAACTTTAAATCTAGTTTTTGACATGTTTATAAGTTCAATTTTAAAAATAAAATTATTCTTTGGAATCTAGATATAAAATTTTACCTTGGATAAATTTTTCATATTATTCTGATAACTTTCATATTTTAATAAATAGTAAAAACACGATATATTTTAATTAAAAACAACTTTTTTCATCGTAATAACTTATGTGGTAAAATTATAATATTGAATGGTTTTAAAGTATAAATAGAATATATTTTTACCATTTAATATAATGTATGTCATTAGCATTGATTTTACATTAAATTCCTAGGTTAAATCAATTCAATCTTTGGTAATTTTTTAAACAAAAACCCATTTTCATTCGACAAAGAGATAAATTTTAATTTAATTTCTGCAACTTCTGTGTATTGAATTTAGAAAAATGGATTCCATATTGTGAATCAGTTGGTCCAAATTATGTTAATAGGCTACTTTTTATTTCTGGGAATTATAAATAGTAACTACGGTAAATTTTATTTACCTTAGTTAAAGGTAAATCGGGTAATTAAGGGTAAATATAATATTATAAAATTACCATAACACATGCCAACATTCTATTGGATGGCTAAAAGTAAACCCATATTAACTAAGGGTCGGATTAGATTCATTTTATGGACTTTTTACTATGAAAATAATTTAATTAATATTAAAACCAAAGAAAGTGACAACATGTCACTCTCTTATGTCTTATAAGTATAATAATTTTAATTTAGTGATAAACCTCAGAATACATTGAACATGAATAGTCTCCAGAAATCTAATAACATTATCTACATCATGATAATTTATTTATATTTTTGATGGATTAAATAATTGTCATTAATGGTGATACATTAATGATACATAAATTATTTATTAAGTGGAAAATAAGTAATATTTTTTTTATTGAAATAATAATACCCATTAAAAGGCCCACAAACCTGACCAAAACTTATTGGTAGTGTATATATACACCGTAATCATCCAATTACCTAATATATAACCGTTTGGATCCTTATAAATGTGATTATGACAATTATATTATTTTATTTTAAATGATGCCAAAGTTGTCAACTTCATAATTTAATAAATATAACAATTTAACTATGGTGATTTTAAGAAGATAAATTATAGAAAAAGTACTATTGTGAAAGGTAATAGATTTATCTTCATCATAGGATTTTATTTTAAATTTTATGCAAAAAATAAGTATATTAAATAATTATACAAAAATGTTGTAGTAATTATTTTATTAAGAGATAAACCAAATAAATGGTTCTAAAAATAATAAAATAAATATTATATGAACTATTTAATGTGTTCCACTAATTTTATATATACATATGACCTTTTATAAATCTATTAAACCATTTAGTTCGAAAATATCTTCTGTATATATTTTATTTAAATTCAAATAAATGATTTGTGTCAAAATTGACACTATTGTTATTTTATAAAAATAACATATTATAAAATTTTTTTAAAATCACAAAAATATTTAAAAATTATAAATTTAAATTTATATGGTCTATAATGTTATAAAGTAAACAATTATTAAAAATTCACAACAAATATGTAATTATTTGTTATAAATTAAAATTTAGAATTTTATTATCACAAATAAACTTAAATAGATTAAATAAGGATAAATCAAAATGATAAGGTTTAAAATAAAATCCAAACATGTATAAATTTGTTTGTATTATGAGATCACAACCCTATATCATCTAATCTTCGAATATGAGTCATTTTTGGAGGTTTTTATGTGGGGTTAGATTTATTATAAATTAATATTTTTAAGAATTCCAAAGGTGCCCCTCTCCTAGATTATAAAATGGAACCTCCTCCCTCTCCTCCTCACACCAATTTGAGCCTTCACGCTGGACCAAACCCTGCCAAATTCTCTTCTCCACTTCCCTAGAAACATCCTAGAGGTCCTGGTCTTCTTAAAGGACCAATTTTAGTTCCCTAAGAGGAGGACTCAAAGAGGCACTTCAAAGAAGAGGTAATGTCCATTACCGATTCTTTCAACTTTATTTCTTCTTCCACTTCTTCTTCTTAGGTTTTTTCATTAAGAAGTAATAACATTAGTATCAATAATATACCGATATGTTATTATAAGTTTTAAACTACCCTATTTCACCATCTATCCATCCTACGGAAAACTAAATCACCGCGCATGCGTACGTACGGAATACAGTCTCCACGCCGTGGTGTAATCTATTTTCCACCACCACCTTACATGGATGGGTATAATGGTGTACATAATAAATATATATGATTATTTTAAAGTGATATTTATTCTGATATATTGTATCATCCACTCCAATTCAATTCAATAATTATGGAAACGATATCATCGCTCGTGCGTACGTACGGACTACCGTCTCCACGACGCGATGACATTCATTCTCCATGTTAACCATTTAAGAATGATTATAATGTATATATAAGCAATAATAATGAAATATATGAAATTATTGAGCTACTGGATTTATATATATTTTTATGTCATCTTCTTAATTCCATTCAACTCGTTAAGGAAACGAAAACAGCGTTCATGCGTACGTACGGCCTACCGTCTCCATGAACGGTGTATTTCTTTCGATTTATCGATCTATTATATATATATATTCTGAATATATATTATATATAAATCATGTTTTATATTCTGGAATTATGTAATCATGATCTATGTAATCATATGAATAATTACAAGTCAAAACACGGACGACAAATGAAACTATTTTACCCAAAACACTCTTTAACATGGAATTTTAAAAACAAAACTGGTAATATAAGGTCATAAGTGAACCATATATGATATCATAACAATGAATATGATTCTGTAATAATTCAATGACATTATTTAAATCATTATACAGGAGGTTCATATACATACGAATCATATCAGACATAAGGTAAGGGATAATTTTGCAAATCTCATTTTTATCACAGATTGCTTATTCGTAAGTATTTACTGGGGTTATCATCCATGTCCATGTTTTATAAAAGTTTTTTCATTTATGTTTAAAGTCCTTTTTACCCATTTTTGAATTTTACTACATGGTATGTAAGGAATATTTCTTTTTTTTACGTTATGAGGTACTTTTTGACTTTTTTGACAAAAGTACGAGGAGAATGTTATTTTTAACTTATACGACATGAAAGGATTTTTACGGTTTCATAAAGCCTTATTTTCATTAATCTTCCTCAAAAAGATTTCATTACTATTTTCAAAAAAATCTCTTTCATTTAAAATTGCATGACTTTTTGTGAAAAGAAATTGATTTTGAAGAAGGAAGGATATTTTCCTCAAGAATTCATTTCAAGTATTTTATCAAAACCATTTTTCATCTATGATGAAATTATTTCATATGTGTATGTTTCAAGTATCATGTCTCAATGATTTAAATGGTTTCACTTTTCTTATTATGAAATGATATCCATTTCTTTTATATGGATTATGTGATGATGGAATGATGTTTATGAAACCCATTTAGTTTATTGGGTTATTATGAATGATGTATGTTTTTTTTGTTGCTTAAGTAATAATGATTTCATTATGATATGGGTGGGACCTATATCTCCCTCCAATGAATTGGGTAATGATTCATATCTCATGAGATAGACATGGCTGGAATGGCATGTTAAACCGGTTCAGTAAAACAGGACTGAAACGAGGAGTGAACTCGATTCAGAAAGGGACTTTGTCCACTAAGATGGTCTTGGCAGCAATGCCTTGGCTACTATGGAAATCATTACAAGTTATTAATGGATGCCAAAATTACCTATTTTATTCCCATGCTATTTTATTATGATTTATGTTCCATTATGGTCTATTTCTTATGTACTTCCATGTTTTATGTCGTTGCTCAAGATTTTTAATTTTCATGTTTTTTTAAGTTCAAATGTATATGGTATGTTTTATTTTATCCATTCTTACCTTTACTGAGCATTTGAGGTCACCCTTTTTATGTTTTCTTTTCCCAGGATATAAATAATGGTTTTAGTTAATAAAAAAAGGGTATGATCTTTATGGGAGATGTTGAAGATCTTTCACCACGATTAGAGGATTACGTTCCAAGTTTCCAAAGACACTAAACTATTACGGTCCTTGTGTGTATGTTTTTGTTATGTATTAAGTATTCAACAAAATTAATGTAATGTCCATGTACGTCAAGCTTCAGGTCTCTACAAATGCCTTCCAAAATAACCATTATCACTTAATCCAAAAATAATTTTCCTATACTAAGGATATCCTTTTGATTAATCATAAGAACCCAAATCTAATTATTCTTGATTAATATAATCATCTAACTAAAAAATAAATATTCTATACTAACCATGGACTTCACGTAGTCCATTGGTAGGAAATAAATCCAAATCACACTATAGTTGTGGCTTTGATTATCGTAGATTTGTCTAACGTGACAGGTTGTTACACGGTCTGTGTGTTGTCCTTTTTCAAAAACTATACAATTTTATAACATTCCAAAAAGTGAGATAAACTCTTCAAAATAACCATATAATGACTTAACCTCAATGGTTGTAGTATGCCTCTAATTTTCATCCCAACACATAATAACCTCAATATCGTAATTCATGAAGTCTTATATATAGTAATAATTTTTTTACCTTTATAAAATAACACTATTAAAAAAGTATGAACATCGTACCTGGATCATGGTGTCCATGTAACATCCCGAAATTTTGAATAAATCTTGTTTCCTAATTTTGTGTGTTATTTTATTTTTTATACTCAACAAAACTGTTTCATTTGATATAATGAGTATAATTAAAATGAGACTGTTGGGTTTTGACTATTATATGACCGTTAGTCAGTATGACCATTGGAAACTGAATGTTGTGACTATTGTCTCTAAATAACAGTGATCTTGGTTAATTAATATAGAATGAAGATTTGATGGCCTCATCCAGTAGATTTGGATCGATCGAAACCCATCTAACAGAACTTTGGGAAGGAGGTAGCACCAATGGGCTTCACTCTGGACCAAACCCATTTCAAACATCATCGTGTGAAGCTAGAACGGAATTGCATTCGCTAAAAGATCAAACTGATACAAATTACTACATGTGCGGTGTTGGTCGAGCCACCCTCTGATTCTCTCACCTTAGCACACCATAAACTTAGGTCCTATTCTAGTGTTATAAGGGGCAATGTAACGAGACTGTAACATCCTTGTGTAATCCATTGACTTAAATAAAAATTGTGATTTCTTTTTATGATGACGTTTGTGAATTTTCAAATTTCCGGATAAATATAGTATGCATATTTATTATGAATTCTAGAAAAAAGGATATTTGAAATTATTTATGTAAACCTTAAATAATTAATTATGTGTAATGGTTTTCAAAAAATGGTCTCCTACAATTATGTTCCGTACAAAATTTAGAGTCTAATAAGATCAACATAATTTTTGGTGAATAATAAATTTTGAATAGTGATTTTATTCTTAATATTAGTAATGTGACCAAATGGATTAGTAATCTCACTTAAAGAAAGTATTAATATAATCTAGGCACCTTGATTAAATAATATGATTCAATAAAATAGGTAAATAACTGTTTCAGAAATTATTAGTCAAGTATTAATTTTTTTAGGTGAATAGTGTTTTTTAATTACAAATTAAATTAAAAATATTTAAGAAAATTATTTTTATAAAATGGATTTCATTTCTGAACTCAGAGTATCGATGTTATGTTATGATAATTTTTGGGGTTTTTTCTGAAAAAAATGAATTTTCAGTGAATAGTGTTTTTATTTACAAATTAAATTAAAAAATATTTAATAAATTATTTTTATAAAATGGAGTTTTTTTTAATTCAGCTCATTTGTATTTTGTTAAGTTAAATTTTTTGGGATTTTTCTAAAAATGATGAATTTTCAGTGAATAGTAAAAATACCGTTTTAGGGTTTCGGTATGTTTAATGACATCATAACTGCATCATGATGATGCCATGAGGTATTTTAAGGGTTGTTCGACTTGTGAATCGTAAGATAAGGTTTTAGGTGTCCCATGTGGCAAAAACCATGAGGAAATACCAGTTGTTTTTTCAATACCACCAATGAGGTGTCCCTTGGCCATTAATGCCTTGTCCCCTCACTCTCTCTATAAATACCATGTCATTCTATCATCCTTTCCATTCCAAAATCCAGCTAAACGATGTTATGGTCTTCTTAACTCCAAATGAGTCCTCCCAAGGTTCCCTCAAGCATCCCAAGCTCCCAAAAATCATGATTTCGAAGTTACTCTTCAAGGTAAGGGATCCTACATCTCTCTTTCTTTCCATGTACTCTCTTTTTTGTCATTTATTGTATGCTACATGTTTTTATGTTAGGTATGCTATTTTATAATCATACTACTGTCATTTTACTTTTCATATGATGAGATAACCCCCTCTTTCTCTCATCAATTCATTTTTTTGATGTTTTAAGTGGCGCCGTTAGGCTGCCGAATTTTTAAGGGATTCTTTCACCCTTCTCATTTTGATGTTCTGTTTGCATGTCAAGGATTTCAAGTTCTTTTATATTATGTTGGGGTATGATATCTATATCTATAATACTGATATTTTATGTTCATATGATGATAGACGGTATTTGATCTCATCAATTCATTTTTTAAAGTTTTAAGTGACGCCGTTAGGCTGCCGAATTTTAATAAGAGAAATCTTATTTTTGTCCTCCTTTAATGTTTTTCAGTTCATATGGTATGTATTTAAAATTTCATAACAATGTTCTTATATACATTATATTGTGTCCATCTAGTGTGTTATGGATCATTTATTAGTCGGTTACCCATGTCCCCTTTCTTTTCAATTTTTTCTAAAACCATGTATCATAGCTGTTATGCTGCAAAATTTTCATCTCAAAATGTATCTCTCTTTTTCTAAAATTATTTTACATTATTAAGTGATTACTCAAAGTAATTTTTTCTACAAGGGTATTCACATATATATAAAAATGTTCTATTTTTAATTCTGGGATTTACATACAGAAAACCCACTTTCCTTTTTTGTGGGTTTTAAAGTGACATAAAGATCATGTCTTAAAAGAAGATTTTAAAATGTTATGATTATGAAATGAAACCCATTTCATATATGATATATGGGTTATTCATGAAATTTTTGATGATGATATATTTGGATTAGATGATAAGAAATTCAACTTAATGGTTCACCCTGATATCCCTCCAATGCATTGGGTAATGATGTAACCACTAAAGATTACAATTTTAACGATACCTTGGGTTTTACCTTGGTAATTTCAAATGAAACCTTGGGGTTTACCTTGATGATATGTTCATGATTGTCTAAGTTAAATGTTGAAGCCACATATTCAAGTTATGAACCATGTTTTTTTCCTTTATGATATGCCTCATGATCTCTTTCTCATTTCCTAAAGCTATTCATAATGACTTTATTTATGTATATCAAGTTCACATGTAAAATGGTTTTTCTTGTTTCCCTTACTGGGCCTTCTGCTCACCATTTATTTTGAACTATGTCCCCAGTTTATGAGATGATTTAAAGAACTTTTGATGAACAAATGAAGATTCCTTTCATGTGTTTAAGAATAACATGTTAATTTTTCATGTATTAAGCTCATAGTTTACAAGACACTAAACCTTAAAGATCCTCAGTTTTGTATAATGAAATGAAAGTTTTTGTGATAAAAAGGCGGGATTCCATAGTTGGAATCAAAAGATGGTTTAGTTATTTGTGGAAATTAGGATATGAAAACATTAGGAATAACACTATAGAAACGTTTAAATATAGGAAATCTTCCTGATATTTTGGTGAGTATTGAGTATGTTGTTTATCGAGGAAATAAATCCATGTCTAGATACGAGTACGTAGAGGTGGCTCTGGCACAGATTTGCATAGGGGTAAAACCCGAAAACACCTCTTGAGATAGACTCGAATGGGAACTGGTACACGAAAACGGGCCTTGCTGCAGTCTTGGTTACAACACTCCTGGGGGATATTCTTTGGAGAATTCATAATCTTAGTATAAACCATTATTAAAGGAACAAAGATAAAATAAAATAATGATTCACATAAGAATATATGATCATAGATAACCTAGATTGGAACCCAGGGGATCACAAGTTAGGTTATACTATTCTTATACAAGTTTATACTTCCATGCTTTAGGTTTCCTTTTCAATATTATTGTCTACGTATTAAGGGCCCCTAATTATAATTCCTTTTCATAGTTAATTACGGGAAATAGAATAACATGTCCCAACAACCAATGTGATAGGAAATATGATACCTTCCATCTTAATCTGACAGAGGTGACAAGAGATCAAGCTGAAAATATTGTGATTATTAAAAACCTGCCATCAAAAATCACAGTTAACAATTGGTACCTAGTTGAATGCCTAAATTCATCAAGGAAGAAGAAGGCAGATTCTTAAGGAGGTTCTTCTGATAAAGTTGATATGGGAAAGAAGACCCAATTTCCTTTGTGCAAAAAGTGTTGAAAGAGGAACCAAGGAGAATGTCACAAAGGAACCGGGAAATGTTTTATGTGTGGGGTGATAGGGCATAATGTATCAAATTTCTTTAAAAAATGGATATTGTGAGGAATAGAGATAAGGATCGATGTAATGTACCTTATAATTTTCAATGTAGTAAATGTGGAGAAGTTAGGAATTATCCAAGGAAATGCTCTATTAGAAATTATGAGATGCATGATGAGCATCAAAAATCTTCAAGGACAAGGGAACAATGCAAGTCCTATGATGGGATGGATCATGATGTCTAAATTACATGTAACTTTTCCCCAATAATTGTCTATCACATGATGTCTTTTTTTAGTTCATTCTCTATGATCATATCTTTAATGTTTTTTAAGAACATTAAGTCACTATCAAAGATGGTTTTATCTAATTAAAGAAAAAAATCTATTGTTATGTACCACAAGTTGATGTTGCGAAGCTGTTCTTCTTAAAAAAAGATGATTAGGTGATTAAATGATGATTACTATTTTGGAACACGTTCACTATTTTGGGAACCATGTATGATCAAGGTAAATAGAATACATGTGTATTTTCTTTGAGGAGTAAAGGTTGACTTATATTTTGAAGAATCAATGAATTTAATGTGAACTTATAGTAATTTAAGTTACTTTTGGAAATGATTATCCTATCTTGGAGAAAATATGTTTAGGATAGCTACTTTTGTTATAAGATGTTAGGAGTTGTTGATGTTGTTTGGAGATGAATGATGATGTTTATTTTGGAAGACTATGTTATCAAATCTTTCGAGTATTTGGGTTTCAATCATAGTTTGGTTTATTTTCAAGATTTTTAAGGACAATTATTTATGGAATGGTCTATGATAAACTTTGGGTAGTATCATTGAATTTTGATGATTTAAATTAGACTCCCTTCCTATGGGGTTCGTTCTTTTTGAAGAGTTGTTTTCTCTTACCCTTTATGTTTTTAGATAAATGTTTAAAGATAAATTGTTTTTCTTTTGTCGATTACGTCATTCTCTAGAAGATTATTCTTGTTCTTCTGATGAGACCAAGTTTATTTGAATACTCATCGTTTGGAGAAAAGATTATTTTTGGTAGAAACTTATTAATGGATTAAACTCTACTTGAAGGTAGGTATATTTCCTTGTATATTTATTATATGTATTAAATGAATTCCCTAAAACTATGAAAAGGAACTTAAAACAAAAATGTTGTATGTTAATGTTTCCTACTGGGAAATCAAATACGGTTTAACCCATCATAAGTTTGTGATTTTCTTGTTGTTATCTTTCTCCTAATCATGTTTTCTATCACTCTCCCTCAAAATGTGAGCCTTTGTTTTCTCTTCCATGTCCATGTTTTCTAACATGGAATCCTTGTATGGGTTAACTCGGGTGGCCTTAGTACTTCCTTTTCATTCATTTAAAGTAATAGTGTTATTGACTCTTTTTCTGTTGTGGGACTTTCAATTAAATTTCTATGCCCAATTTTAAAAATTACAAGGACACAATTTCTTATAGGGGGAAGAATGTAACGACCAGAAATTTTGAATAAATCTTTCTTCCTAATTTTCTGTGTTATTTAATTTTTTATACTCAACAAAATTGTTTCATATTATAAAATGAGTATAACTAAAATGAGACTACTGGGTTTTGACTGTTATATGACCATTCCTCAGTATGACCGTTGGAAACTGAATGTTGTGACTATTGTCTCTAAATATAAGTGGTCTTGGTTAATTAATATAGAAAGAATATTTGATGGCCTCATCCAGCAGTCTTGGACCGATCAAATCCCATCTAATAGAACTCGGGAAGGTCGTAGCACCACTAGACTTTGCTCTGGACAAAACCCAAGTTGAACTTCATTGTGTGAAGCTAGAACGGAATCGCCTTCACGAGAAGTTCAAACTGATAGAAATTACTAAGCATGCGATGTTGGCTGTTGCACCCTCATATTCTCTCACCTTAGCACACCATTCACTTAGGTCATATGCTGGTGTTATACGGGGCTACGTAAAATGACCGTAACATCCTTGTGTAATCCTTTGACTTAAATAAAAATTGTGATTTATTCTTTTGATGAAGTTTGTGAATTTTCAAATGTCCTGATAAATATAGTATGAATATTTTTGATGAATTCTAGAAAAAGGATATTTGAAAATATTTATGTAAACCTTAAATAATTAATTATCTGTAATTATTTTCAATAAACGTTCTTCTACAATTTTTTTCAGTACAAAATTTAGAGTCTAATAAGATCAAATACATTTATGATGAATATTAAATTATGAATAGTGATTTTATGCTTAGGATTAGTAATGTGACCAAATGGATTAGTAATCTCAATTCAAGAAAGTATTAATATAATCTAGACACCTTGATTAAGTAATGTGATTCAATAAAATAGGTAAATAACTGATTCAGAAATTATTATTCAAGTATTAGTTTTTTCAAGTGATAGTGTTTTTAATTAAATATTAAATTAAAAATATTTAGAAAACTTTTTTTATAAAATGGTATTTCATTTTTTAACTAATATCATCGATATTATGTTAAGATTATTTTTGGGGTTTTTTCTGAAAAAATGAATTTTGGGTGAATAGGGTTTTTAATTAAAATTTAAATTAAAACAATATTTAGGAAATTACTTTTATAAAATGGATTTTATTTTTGAATTCAGTTCATTGTTATTATGTGAAGTTAAATTTTTTTGAGTTTTCAAAAAACATTGAATTTTCAGTGAATGTAAAAATACAGTTTTAGGGTTTCGGTATGTTTAATGGCATCATAACTACATCATGATGATTCCATGAGATATTATAAGGGTTTTTAGACTTTTGAATTTTATGATAAGGTATGAGGTGTCCCAAGTGTCCAAAACCATGATGAAATACCACTTGTTTTGCTGATACCACCAATGAGGTGTCCTTTGGCCATTAATGCCTTGCCCCGTCACATTCTCTATAAATACCTAGCCACTCTCTCATCCTTTACATTCAAAAATCCTCCTCAACAAATATCAGGTCTCCTTACCTCCCAAAAATTCCTCCCAAGGTGTCCTCAATCCTCCCAAGGTCCCAAACTTCATGATATCGAAGTTACACTTCAAGGTAAGGGATCCTACCTCTCTCTTTCTTTCCAGGTACTCTCTTTTATGTCATTACATGTATTCTCCATGTTCTTATGTTGGGTATGTTATTTTATTTTCATCCTACTATGCTTTTCATGTTCATATTATGAGAGACCCCCTTGCTCTCATAAATTCATTTTTTGATGTTTAAAGTGGCACTTTTAGGCTGCCGATTTTTTTAAGAATTCTTTCACCCTTCTCATTTTCATGTTCTACTTTCATGTCAAGGATTTCAAGTTCTTTTTTATTATGTTGGGGTATGATCTCTATATCTATAATACTAATATTTTATGTTTATATTATGAGAGACCCCATTTGATCTCGTCAATTCATTTTTTGAAGTTTTAAGTGACACCGTTAGGCTACCTGATTTTCATAAGAGAAATATTATTTTTGTCTTCCTTCCATTTTTTCATTTCATATCGTATTTTTTTCAATATTCATTACCATGTTCTTTTATCCATTATATTATTTCCCTATACTGTGTTATGGAACAGTTATGAGTGGGTGACCCATGTCTCCTTTCATTTCAATATTTTCTAAAACCATGTAACATAGCCATTATGTTGCAGAATTTTCATCTCAAAATGTCTCTCTCCTTTTTTAAAATTATTTTATATTATTAAATGAATACTCAATGATCTTTTTTCTACCAGGGTATTCACATATATATCAAAATGATTAATATTAAATTCTGGGATCTACATACACAAATCCTGCTTTCCTTTTTTGTGGGGTTTAAAGTGACATAATGATCATGTCTTAAAAGCAGTTTTTAAAACGTTATTATTATTAAATGAAACCCATTTATTTTTTTGCTATATGGGTTATTAATGAAATATTTGATAATGATATATGTGGAACACATTATATTAAATAAAAATTAAGGGTGCACCCTGATAGCTCTCCAATGCATTGGGTAATGATGTAACCACTACAGATTACAATTTTAACGATACCTTGGGGTTTACCTTGGTAATTTCAAATGACACTTTAGGGTTTAACTTGGTGATATGTTCTTGATTGTCTAAATTAAATGCTGAGACACATATTCAAGTTATGAACCGTGTTCATTCCATTTTGATATTCCCCATGATCTCTTTCTCATTTCCTAAATCTATTCATCATGACTTTATTTATGTATATCAAGTTCACATGTAAAATGTTTCTCTTGTTTCCCTTACTAAGCCTTCTTCTCACCCTTTCTTTTGATGTATGTCCCCGGGTTATGAGATGTTGTAATGAACTTAGGATGAACAAAAGAAGAATCATTTCATGTTTTTAAGAAGAATGTTTTATGTTTTCATGTATTAAGTTCCTGGTTTCCAAGACACTAAAGCTTAATGATCCCTAGTTTTTTATAATGTCATTAAAGTTTATTGATAAAAAGGCGGGATTACATAGTCCACCACGTTTCATCGGCATCTTGTTCATGTAGATAGATGGTTCATGCATTGAAACAATTATTTAGAGATCCTTAAAAATCATATAATTCTTTTATACAAATACACCACATACAACTTGGGTCATATGGTTGATCCCAAAAAAGAGTTTCAGAAAATATTCATGTATGACATATAATTTCAGAACATCTGATAAAATTTTCTTTCTATAAAATAGTCTGACTGAGTTTGAGTTGAAAAATTCAATAAAGGGTCCATTTAAAATACTAAAAGTATGTTCTGATAGAATAAAATTTATATGAAAATAAAAATAGGTTATTCAAGGGTCTCCTTCTTTATCTCCATTTTCAATATCATTATATTCTTCAAAATCATGTGATAAGGTAAAATATTTGAAAAATCCTTGATAATATTTACCTTTCTTGAGAATATGAGAATATTTATAAAATAATATTTGATTAAATAAAACCCATGATCCATGCTGGTGTCAAGTTATACCAATGGTGTTTTATATCTCAAATAATTTCTTGCAAGTGTGTTTTATGTTAGAAAATGATTCAGGGACATCTGGACCTGACTTTGCAATAATTATTTCAAGAAAGTCATCATGAAGATATAGGAATGTCATTTGAGACCCTCCTCCTTCCATTTGTAACAAACATTCCATGATCTTAAAAATTTTATAAATTACAATTTAACTTAAATAATATATATAGAGGCTAAACATGTGTCTAACAATAACTTTTAATCCCTAAAGTTGTATAAATCGACCTTTGATACCAACTATTAGGACCCAGCCTTGAAACATTATATAATATTTATTAAAATGAATACTTCACATTAAGGATCTTTTTAGGATTAGAGTTTTTGATAATTAGTCTATAACTATTACATTACATCTCTAAAATTATATAGTAGACACATCTACTCAATTTCTATCATTTTTCATAATATATAAATTCTTAAAAAAATAGTCATGTCTAGTTTGATGTTTTAGACAACATGACTTTTCCTTGATTTCATCCTTGAACCTAATCATCATTAAGTCTTTTGAATATCATTTCAAAACATTGGATGAGCATAAAAATATTAGTAAGGGTAATAAAATAAGGAATGAAAACATTATCCCATCAATAAATATAAATAAATGTATCCATAAATTTCAATCATAACATACCTCATGAAATCATAAGATTTATTAATAATACATAGAAATCATAAATCATAAAGGTAACTTATGGCATACATAACATACATACATTATAGCTTTCACAGCTACGTAGTGAGTTACATTTGTAATACCCATCACAATATATTCCCTAAATCTCTTTGGAGAAACATTAACGTTTACCTCCGTCATATTACCCAATGCATTGTAGAGATATCTTGGGCTCACCCACACTATTTTTATAACAAAACCACCCGTATACCTAAAAAATTCCCAAAATCCAGAAAATATTCATAATAAAAAAAATGAATAATGGAAATATAACACTTTTGCATTCCAATAACAATATATCATTTCAAGATATTTAAATAATCAATTATTTGTAAAACCAATTTGAAAACATGTACATCAATTAGATTGATTCATAATAATAAACCATTGAAACATTTAAAATGATATTTTAGTGAAAGAGTCTCATAAAACAAGATAAACACTTGACAAAAAATACTTACTGAATAACATAAAACAATATTATAATATCCTGATAATAAGGATATTCATGATATAATATGTCAAAGTTTATTATATAGACCTTATAGGATAACAATGGTGCACTAGCTCAAGATATGCCTCAAAAGAAAGGAGACTGAGACATAGTCCCTTATGAAAATTCAGCAACCTAACATCGTCACTTTAAAATTCAGAAAATGAGTTGATGAAAGAGAAAAGGATCTATCATCACTTGGAAATAAAATGTACAGAAAGATGTTTATATAATAACATATCCAAAAAAAAGAATATGGAAATTAAAATACATAACAAAAAATAAGTATTTGACTAATAGAGGAGGTTGAAAGGTTCCCTTACAAAGATAGTATCATTAATTTAAGGATAAATCAATTAAATAATTATGTGTGACAAATATAAATAGACCAAATATAATTATATATTATTTTTAAATAAATTAGAGGTCATTCAGACATATTTATAGCATTATATAAACAAGAAGTAGAAGTTTAAACCATAGAATAGAAATTGGGTGATGAAGTTCTCTTACCAATTTAGTAACTTATGAAACATACACCACATGAAAGAAGGATCATACAATGAATATGTAAATACCAATAAATATATTTATATTAAACTAATAATATAATCATGGGCATTACATACACCACAAAAAAGAAAACAGTGGAAAATATATCATGAATATCACCGAAATAAAAGGTTAGATGAAAACCCCTTACCCAGTGTCCGACTTGACTCGTTTGTTCCTTGTTTATCTGAAAAAATAAACTTAAGATAATTTTATATTTGATTAAAAAAAATTTCAAGATTATTATTACATTTATATCACTTATTACCTTGCTATAACAATTAGTTAAATATTTGACTTCATATCGGACATTTTGTCGATTTTCGGAACTCGAGTCAAAAATGAAATTGTTATAATTAAAAATTGTCCATGTGATAAAAATTATATTATATTCCAAATTATATAATTATTTATATATAATATATATAATTTATATCTAGTATATTTGTATTTTTAATAGACCATAACATTTGGACATAATAAATTAAATGCACCATTCCTGGAGATGGAAAGTTGTACGTACGCATGAATGCAGCTTTAATTTATTTTTAATTTTAAAGGAAAGAAAACCAAATGATACATAGGTATATTATTATTATATTATTATATAATATTTTATTTAATATACAAAATTTAGTTAACACAATCTCTTATAGGTCCCATGTATGGCATGAACGTGTCAAATCACTTTGAGGGGGCGGTAGTCCGCACTTCTTAAAATAAAATTATTGTATTTACCCTTTATGGGAACCATAAAGGTTTGATATAAATGAAAAATATAGAATAATTGAGAAAAAATAAACATAATATATATATTATATAAGTACACTTTCATCATAATGGCCACCATGAGAGGTTGTTTGAGATATTTGAACAATCGTCGTTTTGTGAGGCATTAGTTTGTCATCCACAGAAACAGTATGTTCATATACATTAGATAGAGGTTTTTGGAAGTGTATTACTAATACTTCTCATAAAAAAAATCCTATTATATGGAGTATTCTGTTTTTTATAGATAATTTAATAAGGGGAGTTTAGGGGGTTGGATAATTGAAATAAAAGAAAAGAACTTAAGAGAAGATGTTACCTTTAAATCGTGTATCTTCCTTTGGTTTGAACAAAAAGGTTTACTTTAATTGCCTTCTTCCTATTGTAAGGTGTCTAATAGGAATATATGGATTTATAGAGATTAATTTTTTAGAGTTTAAACGTTCCAAGGGGCTTAATAGGTGTGAGTAATGGGTTAGACGAGGTGTCCTTTTATATGGGGGAGGGACTCTTTAGGAAAGCTTGAATGTATTTTTTTTATCATAAACATATTTTAGGATCAAATGGTTCAAAAACAAATTAAATTAGAATATAAGGTGAATATTATTAGAAATATAATCACCCAATAATAATTGGATAGGTTTTAGATATTTTTTTATTATTTTTATAATCTCATTTATTTGAATCATTCATTAATAAGGTAATCATTGCATTATCATTTTGTCATAAATAATTTTATTTATTTGATTTCAAAAAATTATAAATAAAATAACATGATTTAGGAAATCATTTTATCTTTCAAATTAATATTTTTAGAGCAATATATAACTTATATAATCCTATATAAATTTTTTTTGCGAAAATATACCTGTTTATGTCATTTTTGTCCTTACTTTAAATTAATTAATATAAATTGTCATTGTCACTCCCATGTTGCTCCATGGGGTCTCAACATAGACCCAAGGATAACCAAGGTCATACATGTATCAATAAATAGGATTATAACACATGTTAGGGTAATTTGTTATTATAATAATAATATTTGTTTACCCGTATTTACCAGATTTTCCCTTTAACCATGGTGAACAAAATATTTACTAAAGTAAATATTCATAAGGTCTAAAAATTAAAGTTAACTATTTAAAAAATTTTGACCACATGATCCCAAATATTTAATCCATTTTTTCAAATTCAAAACACATAAGTTCCATAAATTTGTTTAAAATTAATTCCCATTGTAAAAAAGCATTTTTTTAAGAAATAATAACTATCAAACAATTGACATTGGATTGTGCCCAATTTCAAATTTAAATTACATAAAATGACCAAAATTGGATTAAATGGTAAAAATATAATCTAATTAATCTTTAAAACAAATTACAAAGACAATATAACCAAATAAATAAATTATATTAAAATGCAGTTTTGAATTAAAATGCAGTATTTTTCATTATTTATTCAATCATGAAAATTATCAGAAAAATACAAAAATTTCATCCAATGTAAATTTTGATGTCCTGATTCTAAATAAAAATATTATTTTTTAAAATAAAACATATAAAAGTGAAAAAACTATATTTGAAAAAGGATCTCTACCAAAAGAAGGTAAAGTGGCCTTTTAACGAAAATTAAAGTGTTTATGCTTAAAATTGGATTCATTCACATTTTATGCTTATAATTTTTTTGGTTAATGTAAAGACAATTAATAAAAATTGGTAATCATATTTTAGTTATTTCTATTCATTCCTGCCAAAACAACAGCTTTGCGTTAACAACCATTTAAAATAATAATATTAATATATTATTTTTCAGTATAACTCAAAGTTGTGTGAAACATAGGAAATCAAGGAAACTCGTTGATTCTTGTTGGGTACACTATCAGACATAGAATCTCATTTAATATAAAATTGGTATCTAATTTTCAAATATTAATAAATATGAAAATTTCATATTCATTATTTACATGGGATGCTACAACCTTATAATTTGTAAACCTCACGGCTACCATAAAATTTGTCTAACTATCCCAATTACACTTGGAGTGACTATACACATACCGAATTAATTGGAGTTAAATATAGGTCCCAATATTAATCATAAACACTTCCAAAAACCATAACATAATCATAAAACATTAATAATTTTATAAAAAATTTCTTTGGAATTTTGTAAAACACAATTTTAAAAGAGGATTTTAAATAAAAAATCCCATTAAAAATATCATATAATTTATGTGAGACTTAATATAGTGGATTGAATATGTATATACCATATAAATATACATAATTCAACCTAATAGTTACAAAATGTTTCACACGAAAAATTTTAATACAACATAAATAATGAGGTTGAAGGTTAACCCAAAGAATGGAAATCAGATTAAGAATTCCATTACCTCGAGTTTGTCTTACTTAAAACTTGTTTAATACTAATGTATAATGATTAAAATAGTGTTATTAATATATTAAATAAACATATTCATCTTTATAATGACTTATATGATATCTTAATTACATCATTTCACGATTTAATTATTAGTATTTTGTTCCTTGCATTGTTTTGGGAGCATTCTGTACAAGATTTCCATGATCGGTTCATGATAGATATTCCTGTTGATTGGAAGTGAAAATCCAGAATTGGAATATAATTGTATTAAAATATTTACAAAACCATAAATTATTACATATATCATTTTGAATTATGACATGAGGAAGATTCATAAGTTAACACATTATTGATATTCGTTTAGGTCATTTTAGAGATTCTTCGATCATAATGAACTCATTTTGTTATTTAAATTAATAACATGTGTAAAAAATGATTACAGAAAATTATATAAGATATAATTCAAAAATTATAATTTTGTTCAACCATAAAAATGGTTTAATGACCAGTATTGAAGGAAATAAATGAAATTTAAATCACATCATCTATGATGTGGATAAATCAACACATCACAAATAGTGTTTTAATTTCTTGAATAATTGGGGGATGAGAAGAAGTATAAGGGAGAGTCTTACATAAATATGATAAAATCCAGAATATGTACGATACTAGATAATTCGTGCTTCTTGGATAAGGGTCGGTGACCAGTGAAGAAGAATATAAATGAAAATGAGAAGAAAAGAAAGAAAACAAAAGAGGATGATAGCCTCTTGATATCTTCTACGTGTGATTCCTCTTAAGGCCTTTAGTTTTGTCCTTTGGGTGAGAACATAAGCTATAGGATGTGGGGAAGAGACGTGGGTGGAGTATTGGGAAGAACATAGTTAAGAATCATTGCATTAGAAGTGTTGGATGATGATTGGAATGAGGGTGGTATTTATATTGGTGGAGAATAGGTATTTTACATTATTTTAATCATTATTATAATATTTTTGCTAAAGACTATGAATTGTCTAAATTCGTGTTACCGAAAATAGTAATAATGGAATGTGAGTTCAAACCAAGTGGTATTAAATCACTTATTATGTCATAAATAGTGTATTTAACTGATAATTTGAATATACAATATTTTACCATATTTCACTATTTATCAAAAATTCAGGAATTTCAGAATACTCTAAAAAAATCACCCTAACCATTTGTAAAAATTTGGAATTTGAAAATTGAATCCATTTTTTGAAAATAATTTTTTATATATTATTAATTTTACTTTTAAATAAAATCATAATTTATTCAAAAATTCTCAATTTTAATTCCATAACTACTTTTTTATCACATTAAAAAATTTACCAAAATGACATTATGTTAAATCCTTAAGAAAATAAAATAATAATTAAATTTACTATTCATTAGGGTAATATTACTATTTATAATACTATTAATAAGGGTATGTTACTTTTAATAAAAAATCCAGTTGGTTCTATCAAACTCCAAATAACATACTGATCACAATAGTAGATGACTGTTTTTTGAAATTCAAAACATAGAAGTGAAAAAATTTTGTTTAAAGGATAATTATAAATATCTACTTGAAACCAAGTTTCATGCATTTAAATATATTTTTAAAACCATGGGGTGTTACACCTTATATTCACAATCTTCCTCTTTCTCTCATGGAGAAAAACATTGTAATTTTGACTCTATGGGGGTCTTAGGGAGGGAGTCTCCTCAATATAGTATAAGTGATGTTATATTTTCTTTATATTTTTGTAATATTTACTCCTAACCAATTGTAAATATTTTTTATCAGTTAAATTTATTAAAACTATTCTTTTATATTTGAGAGTTTCATGTGGTATAAGTTGAAGCAATAATTCCATAACAGATCAGGATCCAAGTGTACTCAGTCCTAAAAATTATTAAGGAATATAAAATATAGAAATAATAATGTAGGTGGACGGCACAGAAAGATCCCCCAACCCCAAGGTGGAACAAAACACCACCCACAAGAATAATGGATCAAAATCCCGAACCATTAATGAAAAAATTCCTGAATTCCCATCGCATGAAAAAAATCAACAAAGTCTATGGGCTACCCCACAAAATACACATCCAAGGCCCAAAGTGGCCCAATAAAACTGAAACAAAGCTACCAATATAAACCCTAATTCATGTTTCACCCTCACTATCCCAAGGTCATCATTCATTTCAAGATCACATGATCCCTATTTCAAATAAATTCCTGAGGTGTCCTCCATCTCGAGGTCCTCACATCACCACCCGATTCTTTCCTCTGTCTAACACCATCCCCGTCAATGAGGCCCACCCTGCAATGAGTTCGTCAACAACACACATAGGCCTGGACAAACACTGACCATTAATATCTTCTACCATTGGGAAACCAAACCATCCTCTAACATCTACACACTAAGGCCTCATCGAGATGGAATATAACTCTTTACATGATGACGTGAATCTGAGGAATTTTATATTTTGGTGTTGAATATTCACTAGAAAAAAATATTATCTTTAGTAAAAAAATTATATTGTTTTGTAGTTTTTAAACAGCAATTTACAAAGGTGATATAACAAATATCAATTTTCATATGTCTAAATGAAAATTAAATGAGAGCTCATAAAATTTGATAACCAAATCTGAAATCATCTAGTAAATATAAAATACATACTAGTTTATAAGGATTTTTAAAAAAAATCCTCACCCTCTACAATTATATCATAAATCACATGTTTGACTCTACATTAATCCATTTAATTTTTTTTATAAAGTTTAAATTAATTTTTATATCCAATTTGAAATAAACTCAAATCAAATAAATATATTTTTTAATTTTTTTATTTTTAGAAAATTTATAATTAATTAATTGATAATAAATACCCTAATTGGGTTTAAGCTTCATTTATCCTAAGAGGACTACCCAAACTCGACACAAATCTTAATTATTTTAGTTACTGATATAATTTTATTAAAATTTTATTAATGATCGAAACCTGACTTAAATCGAAAAATTAATATAGATTAACTAAAATAAACATTTTTAAATTTCTAAAAATAATTGGAATTTTATTTATTTTGCAACAACTGAAAAGAATATTATAAAATTACCTCAAATTTAGAATACCACATGAATAATATTGCAATTTCACCAAGATAATTTAATTTTCTTATCATTTTCTCATGTTGAGAATTTTGAGGTTTTTAAAAAAATATAGGTACTGACCTTAAATTTTTTTTCCATAAAGCCCTATCATTTATGTATGTCAATATATATTGATTATGATAGTGAATTCTTACTTTTTTAAATAAGAGGAATCTTGATAAATGTTTTAATTTGATATTGGTGATATGAAACTCATAATTTCTAGTCAATTGCAACATCATATTTCCTTCATGATCTGATCTCATTATTTTCCCTAAATTATATTCTAATTTCTTATATGGTTGGGGATGGTGTGTTTTTTATTCTTTGTTACTATCATGATATTAGATAAATTAAGATTTGGGAAATCAAATAATATATGTTTGTTTACATTATGGAATAAGAAAATCAATATTTTGTTTTTCATTATTTAAAAATTATTTAGTTAGACCTGTACTTCAATTAAATATTTATTAAAAATTATGAGAATGAGAGGATAATTATCCTAAAAGGAGTAGTCATAGAATTAGAATCCAATATAAAATTTGAGGTTAATTTTTATTAATGTTCTTTTCCAATAATCAAGAATCATTATGAAGTGAATTAATGATATTTTTATTTAACGTTTTATGTAAATTTTAATGATATTGTGATGAACCTCATCATTACAGGTTGTGAAATCTAGAGGAAATTTAAATTTTTAGTTTCCAAGGAGGGGTGGTGTTGATAATTCAAATATTAATGGCGATTTAAAGTGTTTTTATATCTCTACGAGGTATTTCTTCTTGGGTTTCATGGTTTTATTGGTAATCGATGGAATATAAGTAGTGTCATGGTGGAGGGGAGCATAATTGGTACTAGTAGTAGGGAGTCACTAGGTTCCCGTTGGCCCTGCACCTGGTAATAAGGGCATGATCTAGGTGTACATACCCCTTTCATTGGACACCAAGTGACTAATATTTTTATACCACATTTTCAGTGTGTATCAAGTACCTGATGTATTGTTCATGTGTATGGGGTAGAGAAGGGGATAAATTTTTTAAGAGGGAAAAAATGTAATTCTTCCCCCTTCATTTTATACACCATAAGACTTTCCTTTGGCGATTAAATAAACTAGGGGAGGGGTGCCATATACCCCTTTTATTCTCACCTTCAACCCTTTGGATTCATTTCAACCAGAGGAGTCTTCTTTTATCGATTGAGTTAAGATAATCCTTATTTTTTTCATTATCTAACCATATTCTTTGTAATGTCCCTAAATATGGAACACTCTCCAGTGGCCATATAGGGTTGGATACTATACCACAATTGCATATACAAATGATCCAAAGACTAATGAGAAGCTACAAGGGTGATATTAATATAGTGGGAAGACTATACCCCCAGGTGTAGAGTTACATCATAATGTAATAACCAATAAGAAAAAAATATCAGAGTAATAGAAACATATCCAGTACTATAAATATAAGCTATTCCAATGGTTTAAAAACCATTGGTATAGGAAATCAATACCAATTTTTTGGGAAAACCATTGGTATAGGTATGGTATATGACACTTAATCCAGTGCTTTGACCTGAACGCTAATATAGGTGTTGATTCTGGACACCTAGACCAATAGTTTGACCAAACCGTTGGTATATGTATTGCTTTTGGACACCTATACCAATGATTTATTTTCAAACTGTGGGTATAGGTGTTGATTATAGACACCTATTCCAATATTTTTGGTAAAACATTGGTTATAGGTGGTGTCATTATTATGTCATATTAATAATAATAAAATACATTAATATAAATAATTTGTTTATACATACATACATATACATACATACATACATACATACACAAATATATTTCTAAATAGGAACATAAAACATGTTATAAGATAGTGTTAAAGTGATTTCAGTATAAGTGAAAGTGTGACATCCTATCCTGACTAACCAATAAGATAGTAGTCAGACTGGTGGGTCACATGACCACATGCGCACCTCCATATACACCAAGGGCTACTGAATCGAAGGGAGGGTCTAAGGAGGTGATATTGGGGATAATATACCCTCA
Organism: Viscum album; assembly: GCA_963277665.1. Lineage (NCBI taxonomy): Eukaryota > Viridiplantae > Streptophyta > Magnoliopsida > Santalales > Viscaceae > Viscum > Viscum album. Next base: position 36,405,993 of record OY728159.1, read on the forward strand.
TCATCAGAGTAGAATTGTGGTGTATCCGATAATAAATAAAAAACAACAACTAAAATAGTAATAAAATAATAATAGAGTAGTGTAAGAATAATTCAAACTGAATATAAAAGATGTATAATGCGTGTATATAAAAATTTAAGCATTTCCATTTTATGATACATAAACTAAATAGTATACATATAATAGACAATAATATACAGTACAATACACAAATAATGAAATGAATTAAAATCCCCGAGGTAGAAATCCATGATCATCTTGATACCCTACTCATTCTTGTACTCTTAACACCCAATTACAAGAAAAACAGCGCAAGAAATTTTCCATTGTCCCACGAACATGAGATCTACTCGGGTATCCCAGTGAAATGGTGGCTAGAGTAGGGTGTGAGATATAAATCGTAGTTGGTTTCCACCTACAGTGTCTATATCTAATCCATTATTTCAATATAAATAAAATATTATGCAGGTAAATAGTACAATAATAAGTGATGAAAAAAAATACTGAACAAATCATGTAGCAATCTAACACCTGACTGACTCTAACTTCTTCGAATCATGGCTGAAATTATGATATGATCAATAACCATATATATATATTAATAATATATACATGGTATTGTTATATATTTCATCCACCTAAATGAACCAAGTACGTGTGGACATAAGTGGCCATATATCTAGAATATTTGGTGCTGAATGGAATGGGGTGTAACATATTCATCTATATCTAGTTTGAATGAGCCTAAAAGGTCAAGAAAAAGGGTATAATACTTATATCCTAATATAGTGTGATACATCATGAAAGAAACTTATTTTATTGAGTGTGCCATCATACGAACACTCAAAGTCATGAGTGTGCCATCATGTGGACACTCACAAGGGGTGTGGCACACTATGACCACCGTACACATTTTATCAATGGTGCAAGAAGTATTGACTCAACACCGGATGTAAGGGATCATGATTTATTCATGCTTAGTGGCACCTTTACCATCATTCCATAACCTATATAAAATCATAATCATATTTGTAATAATAATTATGAGGCATTATCTCTCATTATTTATGTTTTCTAATCCCATTATAATCAGTTTCATTTTTTTTATTCTTATTTGAATTAATAATTTTCTTAACCATGCAATAACCAATGTGGTATTTCCACCCATTAATGTTCATTTCATTTCAACCAAACCATTAAATTCATTCAATTCATGAAAACAAAAATTAATCATGCCTTTCAATATAATCAAAACATGTAATTTAAAACATTTAAAACATTTAAAACATTCTAGGAATATAATCCATAATGAACATGTCATCCAATTTATTTAAATAAAAAAACCATCATGAATAAAATACTCAATTAGTAATAGTCAATTTAATCTATCAAAATATATAAATTAATTTAACAATTCATTATTAGGTACTTATAAGGAACCATCTTCTAATTAGGATATTACCTACCTAGGAAATCCCATTCATTACGAAATCCAAGACCGTAAGAGTATCTTGGTCCATTAGTCATTTAGATAATAAAGGTATAATCTATGCACTTATAAAGTGAAGTGGTTAAAATGAACATTAATATAAAAAGAGTTTCAAATAAATACAACCAATTACATTATAAACAATTAATCATGGCTTTTTCAATTCAATAATAGTTCCCCACATCTGAAGAGTTTTTTTATAAAAACATGAAAATTTTTAACAAACAATTCATTTATTCATAATTAAATGTCACATTCAAGAACCACATTTCAATTTTATGGAGAATATTTTTTGAGGATATCATCTATGGAAATTACATTATCAATCCAAGGAAAAACATTATATTTTGTCTTGGGAATTTAATAAATTAATTAAATTAGATAAAATAAATATGGAACACCCAAGGTGTGGCCTTGATTGAGGTCGACTTCATTTACATACATAAAAATGAAAAATGTTTATAATACAAGGAGTGTATATCAATTTAAAATGATGAAAATAATTTTAAGGAAACACGTCACAAAGTCTGAAATTTGGTGTAATGAATATATTTATTAAATGATGGAACATTTTGGGAAAAAACTATATACCACATACCTTATAACATGGATGATCTACTCAATCAATATCAAGCTCTGATATTGTCTGTTTTGGAATAACTCTAAGAAATGTACATCCACCATGAAAATAGGGGAAATGTTCCAGCACCCTAATAACTCAGTTGATATAAAATTAAATTAAGAGGGATTTAAAATGAATGTAGAGATTTATGATTCATATCCATAGAGACTGACGATGAATGAATCAAATAACCGATGGATGCGATATCATCATGCCTAGAATAGGCTTCAGGAGGAATCCATAACTCCATGATAAGAGGATCACCTTTTATAGAATGAATATATAAAAAATAAAATGTTTAATAGATCTTATTAAGAGAAATAATCATTTCACTCTTAAAACTAGGCCACATGTTTTGGCCGCATGGTCTGTCGAAACTGTGTGTCGACCATGTGGCTTTCCCTACCAAGGAAATCGACCTAACATAGTTTCCTTGCATGGTTATTGTAACCATTCACCAACTGTGTGATGAATAATGCTTAGGTACTACTTATGTAACACTACCCATGCATGCTAGAAACATGGTTTTTGTAAAATGCGCATAACCCATGCAATGCCTTCTGCTCCTCTAAAACAGCATGTACGGTTCACTGTCAGGGGCGGCACAGTTTTAGAAAAACCATGAACCCTTACCAAAAAACCCAAACATGTGTTTTTAGGGGCTCGAAACTCATGAAACGTGAAAAGACACATGTCATACCCCTACGTACAATATCCAACTCGGAAAATAACACATCGATATGATCCAAATCATGTAAGTTTGTTCTGAATCGTGGTTTAAAGAACAGATCATCCACCAAACAAAAAAAAATTCCATTTGATTCTACCTTGGATAAAAACCATAGTGAAAGACCCTAATACACCCTGAGATGGGAGGGGTGAATCAGGGTGTCAACTTTTTCTTTTTAAAGTTGTTGATCTTGTTCCCATATTGGTAGGAACTTTTTAAATATATCAAAAAAATTATAGAAGGAATCTGACACAACACTTTTTCATGGTCCACCATAAAGGGTTACATCCAAGGATCATACACTGATAGTGTGTCAGTCGTACCAAAATTCACTAATCTTCACAAGATTATGGATTAAGATTTTTGGTCATAGATACTTTGTGCCATGCTTACTGGATTTACAAAGGTTCAGGGAATACTCATTGCATCCCTCATATCACCTTCTGTTTACTCCCCCTAGCTCACTACCTTGAGAGAATTCAAACTTAGTTTACCAAATTGAAGGTCTCTTCAATAGATTTTAATTTAAGTCTTTGTCTCTGTTCTGTATGAGACACTAGTTGCATCAATGTCATAAAAAGATGCACTTGAAATAATTAAAACACTAAAATCGATATTTGGAATGTGCAAATAGGTTACACTAATGATTTCATGAAACACCCACCTTTTACACACAAGATATCACTTTTTCGTGCAATAAAATATTTTCAAAGGGAAATTTTTTTGTGCAATGCACCCTTTACACGCAACTTTCATTTTTATGCATAGACTGAATGTTTAGGTGCAGCTTTGAATTTTTTTCACAACATCAACATTTACACGTAACTGACATTTTGACATGCAATATATACTTTTTTGCTCACCATCATGTTTTACACGAAACACCAATTTTTATGCACAATATCTTTGTTTTCCTGCAACTTAAACTTTTCCACGTAACTCTGTTTATGCGCACCTTTTATGCGCATCATAACTTAGATCTTCTCTAAGTCTTTAGTCTTTCTGAATGAGGGAGGTCCCCTTTTATTTATAGGTGTCACCAACCCCTATACGCAAAATCTGTCATGTTGTGAAAAAATACCATTCTGCGTACAATACATTATCGCACAGGAATCATTTTTTTCCCACATATCGATATTTTTTGTGCACCACATACCATTGCCAATTTTCAGCGTTATGAACCTGAAACACCTTTTGCGCGAGAAAACCAACCTACTTACACTATTGCGTGCAAAACCAATTTAGTGCCCAATCCATGTTTTCGCGCACCAATCCAATATTTCATGCAACTCATGCCTCTTCCAAACACAATTTTCTTATATCCCTGATTTTTAGTCCCAAGAATTACGCAAACATTAGGAAATGACACCACCTTCAATATTGTTGTCTACTAAAATTTTATGATCACTATACTAGAAAACATTATGAACATACAATAAGGATTGACAAAAAACACAAACCATACTCCAATTATTACATAGAACAACCATGTATCCATCACATGGTTCATTACATCCTCCCTCACCTTATAACTTCTCATCCCCAAGAAGACATCAAAAAATTATAAAACATCACCCAAACTACAAGGGTGGAGGAGTCTCATTGAAATGGTTATGTTTCATTTCCAAATACCCAATGCACCTATGAGAATTACTTAAGAATAATAATCTTAAGCTTTAAAACCCTAAGATGACACTCTTTTTCCAACTGAAATAGTTAAATGACACTTAAACATGCCCGTTTAGTTAGACCCAATTATGTCTTCATCACTTTAAGAACTTGGCCGATGGTGCTCCCCACAATCTCTCTTAACACTAGAAGGGGCCCATTACAAGCCATGAATCCACCACCATTATAATATCATTACACAGCATGCATCTAAGCATTTTATTTTGGATCTAGTGTGATTTATTTAACTAGGTGAAATTGATTTCATCTAATGTCATATAAAGGAATTCATCATGATGGATTAATCAAATCCTGATTGACATAATAAAAATTGATCATGAAAGATTTACTGAAAGACACTTCTAACCCTCGAATTATTCTCACCTTAAACTTATGATTTTATTTAAAACGGTACCACTCATCTGTATACAATGAACAAGAGAAAAACATATTTGTCCTCCTTCAGTTGACCATTCTCAAGATGCATGTCTTAGATGACCAACATAAAACAAACTGAACTACAATTCCTTCTTCCAAGGAATCATGTGTTTATCACAAACACATTATACTAATCTCATACCTAAATTTCAATGATGTTTCCTGGTCAATCCATCACTAAATTATTTAAACTATTGTGCCTCAACATGAACACGGATGTAATCTAGATCCAGTCTACCAGAATCATCACCCTTTAAAATCACATCTGAGCCCGAAAACAATACTGGGTTAACATAAAATTCATCACAATAGTGTCCAAGTAACTATCAAAAGGTATTAAATACTCTATATTTTTAGGTGATATGTTAGAATGAGGCCAGAACATCCACATCCAATAATTGACTAAGCCCATAGAGGAATCCATATAGCAGTCAAATCAATGAAAAAATAGATGGTTTCCATGATTCTATCCAAGGTGTTCCTACAAGGGAACCAATGTATCACTCATGACTAACCATGCCTTACTAATAACTATGAATTAGTGTGGAACACTGAGAAAAACACCCAAACAATACAAAATATTTTAAAACATTAGCATGGAATAAGACCAATAATTTCATAGAGTATCAAAGAAAGCATCAAGAACAACATTAATATAGGGTATTAACAATTACCAAGAAGATCACTTGACCCAATATTGGTCGAATTCCCTTTAAGGAAGCATGACTTCAACTGTCAATGCACTTTCACAAGCTGATCACAAGCCTTCACCACCCGAGACATTCTGTGATCACTCAAACTAAACCACCAAAGTCCACCCATGAGAAATGAAATTTCCAAAGGTTGTATACATATCCAACCACTCCACTATTTTTATACCTTTAATATACTAACATGATTCAAAAATTTAAATCCTAAAGGGAATTCAAGTAAGACTGACCACATCCAATGGTCCTCTTTGGTTGTCTTCCTTCTACTTGGAAGGGAACATATCCCCGAGAACTAAGGCAATTCTCACCACCTTAGGTGTCTCCTAGTCATCAAGATCATGCATATAATATCCACCCCTAAGTGTGCTAAGTCATATTCCCCTTAAATGTATTTGTGATACTTATCTGAGTCATGCTCACACATGCCACAACCATTGGTCTGAAATCCAAACCCGAACCAACCAGTGTGTTAAAACACATGATCCTCATGGAAAGTCATCCAATGCATTGGAAAAATTTTATTCCCTTCAACACCTAGGTCACTATACTCTAGGGGTTAACTGAGAGTGTACTCAGCCACTCAAGGATAAACAATTAAACCAAACTCAACCAGTTTATTACATAGTTTAGCACTCAACGGGCACTATGTCTGTGAACACATACTACCCTGATGTTTTAGAAGCATGACAAAAAATCCTCGATACCATCCACAATATTACTACCCTATGTATCCAAGTATCATGTAGTCCAAACAAGATATTTAGTTCATATTTATGTTTCCCCATATGACCATTAACTAAGATGTCTGCATATCAAGCAGTCCAACAAAGAGGAAGAAGAAAGGGCCCCACAACCATATAAGTGGAAGACTCTAACATATGCATGTATAACCTGCTAAAACAGATAATTAATCAAGTTTCGTGCCTGTAACAAGGGTGAATGATGTCATGATCACCCATATAAACAAGGGTGTCTTCTAGAATCTATGAGTCCTACTAAGGATAATAGATTCCAAATGACAACAAAAGTTAAAAAACTCATGGAATAAATTAAGGTATTTAATCTCTAAGGGGCCTACCTATCATAGTCTAGCTCTTTACAATGAAAAAATGTCATCCTTATCACTAGGCCATGCCAAAGGATTCCACTAGGTCCTACTCCAATCACTAGACCTATTACTAAAAATAAAAATAAACACCTATAGATAATGTTCATGTTTCTTTTCCAATGAAACACAAAGAGGAACTCATACTATCCGTCCACAAGGGTTTAAATGAAGGAACCCTTTTCAGGTTCCATTTTTTAAAATAGTACATTGATTCACATTAAATAAATAAACAATTAAAAGATTTAAACTAAGACATCAATTATCATTTATAAAATTAAAGCACTTTGAAATAGATATGGCATCCTAAGAGGTTCTCGATAATCCAACTCATTTTCAGCAGAATGAAACCCTATAGAAGTGGCTTAATAATTAATTTTTAAAAACACTCATAGTGGGTCATCTCATAAGAATAATGCCCCAACTGATGTACTTGGTTCATGTTGTGCATTTTGGAAGTTAACCACACAATTTTCATTGCCATGTGTTGGAGTCACATGCCTTTTAATAGTCAACCACATCATTTCAAACTAAAATTAAACATACATTACATTTATAACCATTTTGTAATATTACATGATAAAGTATAATGCTTCAGTCATATGGGTATATATCTACCAAATTATAAATCACCCATACACTTTAAAAGTTCTCATTTGGCTCCCATTAATTCAAAACCAATTCACCTTAACATTTAATCTTCAACAACCTTTACATTTTTACAAAAGATTATATATATATATAAATGTCAAAATATGGTTTGACTACATAGGTTACCTTTCCCAATTATGAGGCGCCTATACACCCTACAATTGAAAACTAGATATCGTTTAAATCGCAACCAATTATATTCATCCCATGAAACCAATTACATATTAACAAAAAATAGGCATTTTATCATAAGTAAAAACATAGAAACCGTGATAATAAGAACATAATCATGATATATATGGAAGAAACATTTAACACATAGGTAGATCATGTTAAATAAATCACCCATGCATTTTACGTAAGAAGGAATTATTTGTAAATACGTAAACATGAACAAAACTAATCATGTCACAAAAATAACTAACATGGAATATAATAGGAATGGTATTAAATACAAAATAATGAAATAAAATTTAAGGAATGCAATAAAAATTATCAGGCAGTCTACTAATACAACTATATGGCATGTAATATGCATGGAATGTGAATCTATCTATAAATATTATGATGCATGAAATGACTCAACCTTTCCATACCAAGACCATGTAGAAATACCATAATTTCCTAAATCAATACATATTAGAAAGTAATTCATTCAATCAAGGTGAAATCATAATCAATTGTAATATCAATCAACATGAAAAACAATCATATCCTTGGGAACTTGTACTTTTCCCTATCGTTGGGGTGATCATTCCTAGACCCAACTATTTACCAAGAACCGACACATTCCTAGACTCATGTGTACCATCAAAAAATACTTAGATAAAAGGAAAAAACAATATGATACCACTTTGGGACGTCCTGACATAGCTAAGCACTAAAATGGTAGCCGAAATAGTGGGTCCCATGGCCTAAGAAGTGCCTTCCCATTAACAAAAGGCTACCGACTAGTAACGAGTATCTAATGAGGTGATTGTGGGGATACTATATCCTCATGATCAGAGTATCAAAATAGTTCATTAGATAATAAATAACAGAAAACAATAAAATCAGTAATAAATGAATAACATATTAGTGGAAGAATAATTCAAAATGAATATAAAATATTGCCAATGCCATAATATAATAATGTATGCAAGTCCAGTTTATGATACATAAACTAAACAGCAGGTATATAATTGGAAACATTATACATTACAATTCATGAATATATAAAAGAATTAAAATCCCTAAGCGCAAAATCCAAGAGTATTCTGAGCACCAGCTCATTCTCATAACTCCCAGGTACAAAAAAACCACAAAAGAAATGGGCCATGGTCCTGCGAACAAGGGATCTACTCAGGTACCCCAGTGAAATGGTAGACCCAGTAGGGAGTGAGATATAAATCCAAGTAGTTTACCTACCATGGTGTCGATAGCTAATCTAGTCTATGAATATAAATAAAATAGTGTCTAGGTAAATAGTATATAATATTTGATGAATAAATAAGTAAATTCCAAAAGACTCAGGTTCCAATCGGACACCTGACCAAATCTACCTTCTTCGACTCATGACTAGAATTATGATTTTATCAATATCCATATATATATATAGTAATAATATATACTAATTGTATATATATATATTTTATCCACTTATATGAACATAGTACTTGCAGGCGTAAGTGGCCATATACCTAGAATACTAGGTGTTAGCTGGAACAGTGTGTAACTCATTCATCCATAACAAGTCTGAATGAGCCTAAAATATCAAGAAATTGGGTACATATCCTACATCCCAGTAGTGTGAGACTTCATGAAATATACTTAGGATTGTGAGTATTCCATCATGCCAACAATCTAATTCATGTGTGTTCCATCATTCCAACACTCATAAGGGACGTGGACCACTTAATGTCCACATTGTATCAACAGTTAGAGACATCATGTCTCAACACCAAATATAAGGGATCGTGAAGCCTATAATGGTCAAATAAATTGGGTGGATTGCACCAATTTCAGAGTGGATGAAAGTGAATATTGATGGGGCGGCTGCTGGTGCAGCAGGTCCTGCTGGGTGTGGTAGAGTTTTCAGAACTCATCAGGGCTTTGTGAAAAGATGGTTTTTCATTATATTGGTTATACTCATGCTGTTGAAGCTGGTCTCTGGGCGATGATCAAATCTATCGGGTATGAAGTGCGTTATGGATGGAATATAGCATGGTTCGAGTCGGATTTGTCTCTTCTTGTGCATATTTTGAAATATAGATCTTGAAATGTTCCTTGTAAGATGATGCCCGCTTGGATCTCCTGTAACAAGCTAGCTGAATGCTTATGTCTTGATGTCTCTCATAAATATCGAGATGATTACTAGGTTGCTGATGCTCTATCTAAAAGTTCCATTATGGAGGTCAGTTCTAGTATCTTTTTTCCTGACATTCTATTGTGAAAATTTGATTAGCAATGATAGGGATGGTGTTTTGAGTACAAGGCTTTGTAAGGCCTTCTGTTTTTGAGTTGTATTGTACTTTTTACTCTTTTCTCTAATAATTTTGTTGGGAGTAGGTTTCTGCCTATCTTCTAAACTTTTTTGATATTTATATGGGTATTCCATTTATTAAAATTTCAATTAATCATGTATTTATACATGAAATAACTATTATGGCCATGCAACACATTAAAAAATGATTTCATTTCAATTAAAATATTTAATATATTCATGGCCTGAAAACCCACATGAAGTACGATGTTCAATATAACCAGGACATATAATTTAAAAAATTTAAAGACATTAAATGAATACAATCCATCATGAACATATCAACTTATTTATTTAAGTAAAACAGCCATCATGAATAAACATATCATTAAATAGAATTCCATTAAATCTATCAATACATGGAATGTTATTTTACAAGGATTAAGGAAGTAATTAGAAGGTATAATGGTCAAATTGGGAAATAACCTACATGTGAAATCCCATTCATTAAGAAATCCAATCCCATAGAAGAATATTGGACCATTAGTCATTTAGATAATAAAGGGTTGATCCATGAACTTAGAAGGTCAAACGGTTAAAAAAACATTTATATAAAAGTAGGAGAAAATATATAAAACCAATAACATTATAAACAACTAATCAGTTCTTTTTAATTTTAATGAAAATGAACTTCTTTTGAGGGGTTTTATTATAAAAAAATTTAATTTTCTAGTCAGTAATTCATTTAATCATAAATAAACATCACATCTCAATTTTAAAAAGAAGATCAATTTAGAAGGCTACCATCTATGGAAATTTCATTATCAATCCAAGACAAACACATTAATGTAATTTAGGGTATTTAATCCATTAATAATAATATGGAAAATAAATCTGGGATACCCATGGTGTGTCGGTGATCGAGGTTGGAATCCTCTATTTACAAAATAATGACCAACATGGGTAATAAAGGTGTGTATATCAATTTAAATTGAAAATTTATTTGAAGGCAACACGAGATAAAGGTAAGCATGTAGAGCAATGATTCTATTTATAAATTTATCGAAAAGTTGAGGAAAAATCAAATGACCACCTACTGTATATGAAGGCTGGTCTACTCATCCAATATCAAGCTTTGATTTGGTCCAGTTTGTAAGAAATACATGAAACCAACATCTGTGCTAAAAATAATGCAATTGTTCTTACACCTCAATAACTCGATTGAGTAATGATTAAATGAAGAAAGATTCAAAAATAATGTAGAACCTTCTGATTCATGTCTATAGATAATGATATCATTGTCTTTGGACAACCGGTTGAGAATATATCATCATGACTAGAATTGTCTTCACAAGGAAGAAATAATGCTAAAAGATGAGGATATCCCACTATTGGAAGAAGAAAAACAAATGTTTGAATGATATCATTATGTTAGAAAATTTCATTTCACCCTCAAAACTGGGTTGCACAGTTTGGCACAACCGTGTGCCAACCACAAAACATCCCCTTCCTAGGAAATCCACCTCACACGGTTGTCCCGCACGATTAAACTAAGAATGAACCAACTGTGGGATGAATATGAAAAAGGTATTTCCAATGTGGCACTACTAATGAAGGCTAGGTTCATGTTCTGGGAAAACCATGGGTGCCCTATATGACACAATCTTCTCCTCTAAAAAAGGATGAATGGTTTGCTACCGTGGGCCATATTATTTCATAAAAACCATGTACACATTCCATACCACCCAAAACTATGTCTCCAAGACCCAGTTCTACTAGTACTCAAGGAGACACTGGACAGACCCCTAGAGTCTTTACCCATCTAAAAAACAAAATGAAGTGTTCCAACTTTCAATATTATGTTATGAAGCTCGTTTCAAAGAACGTCCCATCCACCAAATGTCAAAAATTCAAATTTCCTAGGAATTATATGTTGTCTCAAAAACAAAGTTCATTACATGGATTTTGTAGTATAAATACTCATTAATGTATTTTTTTCAATATAATTGCTATTAAAATGGTTTTACCAACCAATTGGTATATGACATCTTATTGTTTTTTCATATTAATAAAAATTATAAAAAATACTTACATATAAATAATTTTTTATACATACATGAACATGTATATATATATATATATATTCAAACATAAAAACATAAAGATTGTTTTAGGACAGTGATAAGGTGTTCAGAATATAAGAAGGAGGTTCTGGTATTAATACCCAGCGTCGGAATGTTTTTTTCTATAGATGACTTGTACCAATGGTTTGACCAAACAATTGGTAAAGGTTTTTTCTTTGAAATTACCAATACCAATTGTTTGAGAACAATTAATATATGTTCTTTATACCAACAGTTTGTTCAACCCTTTAGTATAGGTCTATATTAATGAAAAATCACCCAAAAATACATGAAACCATTGGTATAGTCTACCCAAATAGCTTTATGGGCTATACCATTGGTTCCAAACTGTTGGAATAGCCTTTTCTCAGTAGTTAGTGGAATCAAATATCATAAAACTAGGAAATAAAAGAAAAACTAATAATCAAATAATAAATGAAAAATTTATTAAATTAATGAAATATAACTAAATTTTATCCAAGTAGTAATATAAACAAATGAGTAGAAGAAACAAATAAACACTCAAAATTATGTAGTCTCAAACCCCGTGTTGGTCCCGTTTCCAAACTCCAACCGATTTAATAAGCAATAAAGAAATATTAAGTTATATTTCCATTCTCCAAACTTGTATCCATGTATTATTCGTAGCTACCATATGATAGCCTATGTAGGGAATGAGAAAAACATAGTAGGTCGACACTGCTATGTCTAAAAAAACCATTCTAATAATAATCATACGAAGTAAAGTATAAAATAAGTGTATTTAATTAATCAATTAATATAATTCATCGATCAACTTGGTTCAAAACCATTCCAATTTATCTCTGATCGTGTAACACAATCATTCCAGTCATATCCATATATCTAGATGAACTACTTCGACACAATTCAATTATGTCTATAAGAATGTATCACAACCATACCGACCATAACCATATATATATCCATGGAAATATCACAAAAAAATTTGGACAAGTCTATTATATAATCATTTCAACCAGCCATAAAGAATAACCCAGTATATAATAATTTCATCATGTGACATTGTGCCTAACCCTCAATAAACGTATTTTAGCATATATCAGGGAATAGCACAGTATATAAGCATTTTAGGATCAATCTTTGGGAAAAGCCTGTTCTAGGATCATTTCAGCCTGAATCACTGGGTTGAGCCTGTTATATGAGAATTATAGAATGAATCACAGGGCCAATACCAAGATATAATATTTTCTACATCAACTCAACAATACATAACAATAAGGATATCACAATATCACATCACAAGCATAAATAGTTAGTTATGAAAACTTCCATTTGTCTTTTAATTACACATTAATTTATATTTAAAATGATAAATGGTCGTATCAATTAGAAAATAAGACAATACCAAGGAATCATATATCAAGTAATCACTGGAGGACTCATGTTATGATAAACACACTTTAAACCATTATCCAAGTTATTACTATTCTAGGTTCGCTCACACAACGGGTAGTTGTAAGGGAGGTCATATCCACAATTAAATCCAAAGGGATGAAACCAATATTACAAAACATGATTTACCATTAATCAATGAATAAATTAATTAGAGTTCATGTTACAACAACAAAATACCCATATTTCATATATATGACAATTAAAAAACCCAAAGGGTTAGGTTTAGACTCTCTACCTTTAACCAGTGATTAAAACCGATCTTTTAGTGGGTAACGCCGATGAGGAAGAATGTGTAGATGATATCAGAAATGAATAGTTATCAAATGCACAGATGGGATGTCTGAAATGGAGGAATGGATTTGACAAATTCATGGATGAAATTAGGTCTTGAGAGGTAGGATAGGTGCACCAATATAAAGAGGAATATCAATCAAATAGAATCCTTACAACCATTACTCCAGATAAATACATGGCGTGTAACTTTTTTTAAAAGGATATGCCAAAAAATCTATCAAATCAGGTTAATATTTACCTTGATAAAATTTTACATGTAGTGTAAGTAGGTTTCATGGATTGTATTCTTTTCATGTTGTTAGTCCAATTTGTAGCCTACAACTTCTCACAACATGTGTCTGGTAGACATTACACATCATGTAATACCATTAAACAACATGTAAATACTCTTAATAAATTTTTTAGTGTTTTTTCCCTAAAAAGGACCCAAACCACCTATAAATCATTTCAAATAATAGAAAAACCTAGTAACTCATTTAAAATGTAAATATCAAGAGTCCATTAATTCAAAAAAACACAAAACCCCAAACATTAGGTTATTTTTCCAAAAAATGCTCTCTATCTCTAAAAAATAATCAACCACTGAGGTGTAAAGTCAAATAATAATCCAAAACATTAAAAATTGAGGAATAAATCATGAGATACATACTTGAAAAAACAAGATCTAACAACTTCCCTTCCATACAACAACTCATCCTCTAGCTACTCTAATAATCATTGTGGGGTCTCAGTGAATAAGTCTATCCATTATGTTCACATATTATACTCCCTATCTGAGGTCTCCTCCTGGTCAAGCTCATGTTTCCACTACATTCAAACAAGAGGTATAGTCATACCCAATAGATACATCTCACTACAGCCTATAATCCGCATCGGATTCTCCTCAAAGGATGCATCTACACAAATTTGATTTCTTCTACGCCTATCACATGATAAGGTTATATATGAAATATATAAAACTATGAAACATGAAACATGTCATTCATGGAACTATATCATTATGTAAGGGCTAATCGGTACACCAATAAACAGACCCTATGTATTATCTCAAATGGCCTAAAAACCTAGGATCTATCATCTCATATTTCGAGATGTATAATTTCCCCAAACTATGTGATACCCAAAGGAAATCACAATGACCCAAATCTAAATCCACAAGTCATATATGATGTTTATTATACAACTTTGTTTACTTTATGTTGTCACTAACAACCTCCTGATCAACATAACCTTTTCTGAAGTCTCATGCATTCGACTAGGTCAAATAATCACTAAATCAGCTACCTATAACTAGTAAAGAGGAAAATTAAATTTCCTTCCATACATAGCCTCAACATTTTCCAGCTCGATTGATGCCTATAAGTTTTCAATATATAAAAACTCCATAATTTCTATATGATGATACCAAGAATGACCAGAATCCAATACATAGGCTCATAACATATCCTCCATAACCTGAATAGTCTACATAGATTGACCTTCAATTTGAGAATGATAGGTCGTACTCAAAATAACTTATGATCCTAGAGCCTTCAAAATAACATTCCAAAACCATGACGCAAAATTAGGATTTATATCCCAAAATAAACTCCTTAATAAAAGGGTAACCAAAATAATTATCATATGTAAAGACTACACATATAATCAAATGTGAAGGTCTCCATGATAGTAAATAAGTGATATTCGTCAGTCAATCCATTGTCACCCATACTATATCGTTCATATGGGTTCCCCTAAGTAATCCTGTCACAAAATTTATAAGGATATTTTCCCATTTCATCAGTGGAATGGGAAATGGATGTTAAATCCATACAAGAATTTGATGTCCGACTTTCACCTGCGGACAAGTGAAACATGTCGCCACAAAGCCTACTACCCGCTTCTTCATTCCTACCCTGCAATATTTTCTAGATAGATCACGATACATATTTTTCAAACTAGGATTCACCTTCCATATAGAAGAATTAAACTCTCTCATCATATCCCCACACAAGCCAGTAGGAACCCATACTCGGCAAAAAAATTAAGGAAATTGTCATTTCCAAGAGACCATCCCAATGTTGTCTCCCCAGCATATAATATGTCTCTTAAAACAACACCATCTGGATTAGATAAATAATATATCTTGATTCTTCTGAAAATAATTCATATAAAAAATGTCATCAATAGATCTACCCATCCCTGAGACACATGAACATCTAGATGCATGTTTTCAAAGAGTGACATCATTTTCCACTCATCATAGGACTCCCAAACTACCTTTATTTACATCTTTAATCTCAAATAATCAGCAATGATGTTTCCATTTCCCAGTGTATAATCCATCATTAAGTCCAAAGACTGTAGAAACTTGACCAACCTTCCCTATCGGAGGATCAAGTCTTGCTGGGAAGATATGTACCTGAGGATCTTGTTGTCTATGTATAATGAAAACCTATCACCCCTGAAATAATTTATCCAGCATCTCAAGGTATGAACCACTGTTTCTAACTCCATATCATTAGTTGGGAAATTCCCCTTGTGCAGCCGCATATTTCTAGATCTATAAGCCACCACTCATTCATCTTGCATCAAAACCGCTTTGAGTCTAACTCCAGAAGCACCATAGTACATTATATATGATTTAATCAAAAAATTTAAATTTAGTATATGTTTCAAGGTCATCCTTCGTTTTATCTCTTGATAATATTTATCATAATCATTTTACTAAACAAAATTTCCCCATTTTTGGTAAACCCTGACATTGGTGTTTCCATGTGGTAGAAGTCCTGGATAAATCACCAATAATAACTTGATAACCCTTGAAATATTTAAATATCAAAGACATTCTTGGTATGATCCCAATATACCACGGTTGAAACCTTATCTGGGTCCACTAACACCCCTTCCTATGAGATTACATGGACCAAGAAGTGAAATTTATCAGTCTAGAAATTTTATTTAGTTATCTTAGAATAGATATGATAATCTCTAAATTTACTCAATACAATGTAAAGATATTGGACATGATCATCTAATGATTAAGAGCGCACTAATATGTTTTTAACCAAAACCACCAGGAATCTATCCATAAAAGGATAAAATTTTTGATTCATCAATGCCATGAATATCGATGGTTCGTTTATTGAAACAAATGACATCACTATAATCATCACACAAACAACACCTGATCTAAAAAGTAGTCGAAGGTATGTCTGATGGTCGCACCCTCAATTGATGGTATCCTAATCTCAAATTAATATTAGAGAATATTTTAGCACATGTTAACTAATCAAAGAGACCATCGTTACATGGAAGGGTCTAGCAGTCCTTGACCATCACCTGGTTCAATCTTCGATAATCCAAACATAATTGAAAAGTACCAACATCCTTCTTGGAAAAAATAATTTTAGAAACTCATGGAGATGTTTTAGTTTGTATGAAACCCTTAGTTTCTAGATCTTCTAACATAACCTTCTACTCCCAAATCTCTCCTAGTGCCATCCTGTACTGCGAGATAGAAACTAGCTCTTTCCTGAAAATGGCATGATAGTGAACTAGATATCTCACTGATGTGGTATTCCATAGAACTCGTCCAGAGAGAAATACAAAAAATGATCTACCACTAGAGGAAAATAATCATGTTTCATTCCACCATACTCTATAAAAAGACCGACTATATGATCTGTGACACAATCCAATTTTCCATGAATTAGTCTTGAACAACCATACTAAAGATCCTACACAACCTAGTGAGAATAACTAACTCTTTATAGTGATCAAAAAATAATTATCCTTCAATTATAGATGATATGATCCTGGTATAGAACTATCCAATCCATAAAAAGAATCAAGTCAAAACCTATCATTTCTAGAAAAAATATTTCCCAAAATAAATGATAACTACCAATCTCTATAGAACGTGCCTTGTAACATTTGCTATTATATGAGTGCACTCCCAATGGTGTATAAGTGGTCAAAACACAATCTAAAATTTCCATATAAAATAGAAAACCATTTATGGAAAGAGGGGATAAAAGAAATGTGATTCCTCTGTGTCAAACAAAACACAAGAAAGTGTATATTATATAAGAATCATACCTATGATAGTAGAAGTCAATGCATCCAAGATAGCCAGAGTAGTCTTTATAACATGAAAATTACTAACCCTTATACCATGGACTCTAGTTTGATTCCATTAATCTATCACCTATACTAGAAATTACTATTTTTTTAATCAGGAACCATGTCCCTTGCCTCAACCTGAAAGTCCAATGGATTGATATCTACCTATCTATTGAGGAGAAGTTGAGTCCTTCCAAGGCTCTAATATTTGTCATGATACCCTGCTATTTCATAGTTGCTACATTCCCCTTAAAAATCTCAATAGGTATCCCATCCTACTAAAATAATGACACTCCAAATTGGGGTATAGATAGCGAGCCCTCTTTTGGACCCTCCTACCACACTGATAGCACTACAACAGAACATGATCCTATGATGGATTTCCACTACCCTGACTGATATGTCTGTTGTTTCCTTTGTGAAAACTATCATAGCAATAATTCTTTAAACTAGTAGAAGAGTTTACAATTCATCCTACAGAAATATTCTGGTTGTTGATCAAGGCCTCTCTCAGATTCCATCCCATTATGAATTTATGATTCATCACATCTGAAAATATTAATAGATGAAAAATGTTCACCAAAAACCTGATCTGATAGTGAAGCTCGTCCTAAAAAACATCAAACCCTGGATACATAATCAGCCACAAAAGATGGCGCATTGGGCTTCAGGTTAGTGAAATGTCTGGCACAGTATAACACTGACATTCCCTCATGCGCTAGGTGCATGAAATCAAGATAATTATCATCCCTCAACATCTAATGATATAAATGTCTCAAGAAATTCATCTTAAATTACTTACAAGATAACTCCTCTTACTTACCATGTTATTCTAGAATATCCTAGTGATGCTTGTCATGTCCATGGAGAATATATGCAATAATATTCACCCTTCTTCTATGGGTGTCTCTTGATTCTTAATGATCTTCCAGACTGACTCAATCCAGAACCCAACTATCAGGGGGCCTATCTCCCCCATGAACTTTCGAAAATGATATAGATAGAACTCTCTCATCAGTTTAGATATCAAAGGAAAGGTTAAAACAATCTATCTTTCCATAGATTGTGTAACCCTCAAGATGAAATCATGAATTTGAATATCCATATGATCCTCATGATCTATATGAAGATTTGGCCCAACCGTGTTAGGAGAAAGATGATTTCCACTATCATGAAGCTCAAATCATATATAATGATGAGACATTTTCTCTAAAAGACAAACACATTGATTATAACACTGGATATAAAAATATATTCAACCTCAACTTGTGACAATAACCGAGAACTACTTCTCATAGTATCTCTAAACCTGGCATACTCTTAGATATCATAAATATATCATTTCACAGCTCATATAGGAATGTATATAACACATGCAATAAATATTTCTGTATCATGAACAATGCATGTTTATATATATCCATATATGTCTATCATGATGCAATCATACCCAGATCATGCCATACGAGGCCACAAGTATAGTTCTCAATAACCAATAACATCATGAAACAATAAACTCCCAAAATATCGGAATCACCCAAGGTGAAATGACATCAATTATAACAACCAAACAACATAAAAACCAATCCCATCCATGGGCACATGATTCTTATCCTTTACTTGGTTTGATAATCACATGATTAATTTCATTACTAACTCCCAACACATCCTACTCTCTTTTATAAATTTCTAAATAGTAAAGAACTATAAAATATACCTGCTCCTCTGACCCATGTTTGTAATGTCCTTTGATCATGGACTATCTCATGTGGAAAAATTGGGTTAGTTACTGGACATCAAGTGCTCCTCCCCATTTTCCATAGGCTTATAACTAGTAGCTGGGGTATGATGAATATAGTAGGGAGACTATACCACCAGATATAGAGTTAGATAATAATATAATAACCAATAGTAAATAAATATCATAGTAACTGAAACATAGAGGAAACAAATATCATACAACAGGTAAATAGATGAAAAAACAACCATAAAAATAAATGAACAATATAATGGTAGGTAGAAATTTAACTGAATGTTATTATAAAAATAATAAAAATAAAACACTTGAATGAAAAATAATAATTTCCCAAAGTCCTTGGTCCCGAAAACCATGCCGATCCTGTCACCAAACTTCATCTAATCCATAAACAAAAAAAATCAATTGAATGGTCCCATTCCCATATCTAAAACATGGATCCATTTAATCTACTCGGGCACCAAATGGTTGCCCGAGTAGGGTGTGAGTTAAACTCAGTAGTTTGATACCACCATGAATAAACAATAATATTATGGTAATAAGTGTATGTAATAAAGTGGTAAATAGGGGCATTTAAATAATCAATTAATACAATATATAAATCAAGGTACTTCAGCACCATGCTGGAGTATCATTGATTATGCAACACACCCATGAAAACCATATCTATATATACAATTAACCTAATTAGTGTTATGTTGGTATTTCTCTTTGCATGTATTACAACCATCCCAACCATAAACATATATCCATGGAAAAATCACACAAAGTGGGGAAAAGCCCACTATATAATCATTTCAACATGTCTCGTGGTATATCCTAGTATATAAGCATTTCAACATGTGTCAGTAGGCCTTGCCTATAATATAAGTATTTCAACATTTGTCAGGGCATATCCCAATATGTAAGAGTTTTATCATATGTTAGGGAATAACCCAATATATAATCATTCTAATAAGAATCACTAGGAATAGCCCGAAATATAATAATTTCAGCATGAATCGTAGGGAAAAGTCCCCTATATTATCATTTAAACATAAATCACTAGGATAAGACCACTATATAATCATTTCAATATCAACTCAACAAGTCATAACATCAAGGATATAAAAATATCACATCATAATAATCAATTGTTAATTATAAAAATTACCATTTTCTTTTTAAGTAGTCAATAATTTATATCTCAAATTATCAACATTCATATAAATAAGAAAATAATCCATTATCTAGGGATTCTATATCATGTAATCACCTAAATACTCATGTTATTCTCAAAACTATTTAAAAAATTAAAAAAAGTTCTTATTATTTAGGTTATCTCACCCAAAGGGTTCCGATAATATTGATTATATAAATAATTGAATCAAAAGTGATCTAACCAATATTACAAACCATTATTTACCATTAATCAGTTAATAAAATAATTAGAGCAGATATTATGTTATTACATTCACAATATTAATAATAATTCAATATTAAAAGGAGAATAGGGTTAGGTTCAGACTCACTACCTTTAACTGGTTATTAACTTAATTCTTCAAATGGGAAACACAAATGTGGTATAAGGTGATGACGATTGTAGGAAGAACCAGAGATTTATCACACAAACGGGACATCCATAATGGAGGAAAGGCTTCTAATATCACCTTGAGCGCCTTAGTTCTAATGAGGAGGGGGAGATACACCAATTTAAAGAAAAGAATCAATCACATGGAATCCTTAAAACCCACAATCTTGATAAATACACATCTTTTATCTTCTTTTAAAGGGGTACACTGAAGAACACATCACTTCAGATTAATATTCCTCTAGATAGAACATTACACGTCATGTATGTAGGATTCACAATGTGAATTCCATTCATGTTGTAAATCCAATTCACAAACTGAAACTTCTCACGACATGTGTTTGGATGAATTTACACATTTTTGAATACCTTTACACAATATGTAAATCCTATGTATATAGTTTTTAGTCCACAAAAGGGACCAAAACCAAATTCAAAAGCCTTTCACATCTTGAAAACCCCAATTAACTATTTTGACACATTTATATATAGACAAGATTAATTCAACAATATATAAATACTTTATCATTAGGTTATTTTTTCAACAAAGGATCTCCGTATCTGAAGAGGACTCATCCCCCAAGCTCCAAGGATAAAGAAAATTAGAAACAAAAACATTCTATGAAAACATCAAGAGAGACATACCTATAAAATATATTATCTTACATTATTCCTCCTCCCACATTATTTTCTTATTCATGGTTAGGGGTTTGGTTATGATTCCAAAAAAGTATTATAAAATCATATTGATCCAATTGTTTCCTGTCGTTTCATTTGAGATACTTCGTATATTGGATTTTACTTGGATTTTCATCGATCTGGATTAGAATTGGTGACTGATTAAGTAGTTAATGATGTTGATTTAATTCATTGGTGTTATAGTAATATTCCATGAGTCATTATAGTGCAACTTATTGAGATTTTAGTCATGGTACACTTATTATATAAGTTTATAATTAACGTTTCATGTAATATATTATGAGGCAGTGACTTGGGAGTGTGTAAATGTTTGATGAAATCTGGATTTGATGATATAAGGTCATTTATTGGGGTGGTAACTCCATTTTTTTGGTATATGGTCTATTTAATAGTTTTCCTTATGAATATATGTGTGTGTAATTATTATTTTCACCTCATGTTTGGGTTCAAAAATCTATGAAGGGGCTAAGTGACTGCTTGATTGTGTAATTGGTTTAGTTCAAGACATTTAGTAGTGGTTTTAGTGTTTTGTTCATGAGTATGGATTTAAGAGACACACAACGATTATTCCCACAAGGGGAGTGATGTTCAAAATGTCATAAATGACCCCAAAATGGTCTTGGGTCATGATATGAGTAATGTTGTGTTTGGGGTGAGACCTAGTTAGTGTACAAGATTATAAGTGGTTATTACTTTATAAATAGACTAGTTGGTATTGGAATTAGGGATTTTCTAGGAGAGAATAAAGGAGAAGCCATGTGACTCCTCATGTGATAGGAGTGGGATGATAAAAAAGAGCACAGTGACACATGGAAATACAAAGGGATTGGGATTTTCATTTTATTAATTAGAGGTAGGGATAACTACTCTCACGTGAGAGTTCCAAGTGGAACATAGTGATGGTAAAGTGTGGTTTGATCCTTGATTATTATATAACTCCAATGGGAGTGATATTAGAGAATAATATGGATATGGATGACTTGTAGGGAGAAAAGTGATATTTTTTTATAGGTTGGGGTCGAAGCCTCATTTTTATTCATATAGCAAAGCAAAGACCTCTTTTAACTGGGTAGAGGGAGACCCATTACATAGACTGAAGGCCTAGTGGTCTTGTATCCCATTATATATATCACATAGGCCCATATTTTTATCCCAATTCCAATTCGGTGAATAGTAACCTGGCTTTTACAGTACCTGCATAGTACCGCCACCGCTACAGTGCCCTGCCGCCGCTACAGTACCTGCCGATAAACAGTACCGCCACTACTACAGTACCGCTACAGTACTTACACCCAATGGGTTTTGAACCCCCATTTTTCATGTAGTTTTATGGGGTTCTTACCACTAAGCCAAACCCCAGCTGAAAGAGCCAAGTGATATATTTATAGTGTTGAAAGATGTATATTATGAGTGAAATGAGTGAGGTTTTAGGTAGTCTGTATTTGGACTTATTATAGGGTTGTGTTATGGAAGATGACTAAGCATTAATTGGGACACTTAGGGGTGTATTTGGGTACTTGGTATATTCTAGGGATAAAGTAGGGATTCAATGGAACCTTCTCGAGACCCAATGGGGTGGTTCTTGGATCAAGATAAGATTAGTGTCTAATATATTTAGGTATGACCTATGGGTCATGTAACATACTAGATATACTGCACTATTAATTTTTGTGGTTCTGAGTGATGGAGGTGTTGGTAAGAGTTTCAGGAAATTAGAGGAGTTTTAACTGTAATTCTAGTCAGGAATCTCGTTTCAATATAGTGGATTATGTTACATATTAGTGGTTCTTGATTAAGGTTTGTCTTGCAGTGTGGAATTTTAAATTATGTTGTAAGGTTCTTCAATTATGGTAGTTTTATAGGTTGTGTAAGGGTATAATCACACAAGGGAAAACACCATTTCCGTATAACATCAATCCTTATAGAGTGTAATAAGAGATATGATGGTTTTTTGGGTCTCTTCTACCTAATAGTTGACTATAAAATGGTAGTAATCTATGATGTTGTGATGAGTATAAGGAATTTAGAATTTTATTAGAGTTGATTTTTTGTATATATCCCTAGAGAGGAATGTTTTTATGCATCTTTCAATTTGGATGTAGTTATGGCATGGTGCATGGGTTATACCATAGCCTTACCCTGGGTAGATAGGATATTAATATGATCTATGTCAAGGGTTTCAAAGTGAAGTTATACTGAGGACCATTGTAGTGTTACCCATTATATTTTAATGTGGTTTGAGGAAAAACACATTTCAATATGGCATGGTTATAGATGATGTTACATGGTCTATTTAAAAATATGCTATGTATAAATTATAGAAACCCTAAAATACTCATCACACTCCGAACATTTCTTTGGACTATTTGATGGACTAGGTGCACCCTTGAGAGTTTTTAGTACATTTTAATGGATTTGATTCCCAAATTTATGAGTTTTCCTCTTGGATATCTATAGTAATATTCTTTCTATTCAACTAGTCTATTTCAATATCATTGTTTATTCATAGATGGTTTTGGTTTTTGGAATATCTAGTGTAGGAATTTTTTGCTGGGGATTGATGGGGAGAGATGCGTTATAGGTTTTTAATACCTCCTTGGTGTTTTTTTGGTTATGTGGTCACTTCATGTTAATTTTACCTTCACCCAATGATTCGAAAATAATTAGTCCAGGAATGGGAAAAAATATATCCCTTTATTTTATGTATTTGTGGAATTAGCAAGGCCTTGTTTCCATTTGCTGATAGAAAATATTAGGTTAAATAGGATTATGAACTTGATTAATTGAAATTGAAGGGGAATTAATCACATGTGTTTACTAGTTTCATTATTGTTTCTGCTTAATCTCTATTTGAAACTTAAATCTATTATGACGCGTGTTTTATGGTTAAAGTGAAATATATACAACTTCAATGATAATTGTTTTAAATAACTATTCTTCAACAGATAGTCACACACACACACACATATATAAACTAGTTGTGTGTAAATATAAAAAATTTATGACATTAACCATGTAGAATATGATGAATTATTATAAAATACCGCCTTAAATTTAAATAATAGTAATTGTGGGATGTGTTGATGGATTTTTGTGAGGTAAATTTCATGTATTGGTGGTAGTAGTTGCTGCTGGGTTTCATTGGGTGATGTGGTAGTAGTGTGGCGGATACCAGTGTTATTGATGTGAACCGTTAAGATGTTTATTTTGCGGTAACGTTTGTTCTTATATTTTCATGTGATTTCTAATAACACCAAATTCATGTTGGATAGTCTTATTAACACATAATATTTTGGGTTTTGGGTGTTTTTCGCAATATCTAGGATAGAAGGGATGGATTATTGACTTCCCCATCTCCTCTACTCTCTTTTAACCCAAGGATTGTAGTGATGAATGCATAGTTGGCGTAGATGCCTAGTAATGAAGGTATTTATAGTGGTGATTCCTATTAATAGTTTAATAGATGGAGTTGGTGACTAATGATGAAAACTAGTTGGGGATGATTCCAAGTGGTGATAGATTAATTAGTGGTGATTACCAATGGGGATAGATTGTTATTTAGTGGTTGTACATAAGGTAATATGTGGTTTGGGATATGTATTTAGACCAAAATAAATGGTAATAATGTTCTTTATGGGATGATGGTATAGATACCCATGATTTTATACATAAATATGACATATTTTAGATGAATATTTAATACATATTATACAAACATGCATGAATACCATAATAGTTTAGTGACTTTCGAGACTGGAACCAAAATATTCTTATTTCATGAATGATCATAAACATCACCAAAATATATCTCCTAATATATTAATCATATTAGGAATACCCTAACTGAAATTATCTCCATTACCTAGGGATGTAGTCCTAACAAAGGGTGAGATCATATGATTAGTAAGGGTAAACATAGGATCTATCAATCTTTGATCATTTGAAATAATAAGAATATCATAAGGATCTGTTATCATGAACATAACATAGGAATTTCATACCAAACCTTTCATAGATTATAAACATGATTCATTGCATTAAACATTTTCATCTCAGAAGACATGGCCCATAAGAGTGATAAATCATCATAAATCAATCATCAACCATAGTACCATTTCATAAAATTATGGCACCACCATAAATATTGAACAACCATTTAATATGTCAAGGTTAACTACCAAGACCATCAACATAGTTGATCAGGACTTATCAACAATTTCTCATTATAGATTATGGAACACCTATTTTCCAATGTGGATGAGGATGCACCTATTTCACATAATGGATCATGACACACATGTTCCACATAGTGAATCAATCCCATCTACTTGTTTACCATTTTTAGCGATTAATATATAAATAATTAACAAATTAATTTGAGGGAGATATTGTTTCTACCCATATCATAATTAAAAACATCCTTATGTGTGCCACCATATCAAAAAACATTTATCATATCATCACATCATAAACCATGTAAAGAAAAAGGTTTTCATAAATATTTCATAGATTCACCAATGCATAACCCATGAAAAATAAATGTGTTTCAGAAACATTTCATAAAAAATAAACATTAACCATCCATAGAAATAATAATTATGATGCCATTCAGTCTTATCTCCAGTAAATCATATGTAATATCAAAGGATATCAGCTTAGATGGAAGATGAATTTAAAATATCACTTGGAAATTTTACTGAGGAATATAGAATTATCAATTTTATTTTCTTATAATACATAAACACATTTTCATCAAAAATATATTTAAAAATAACCTTAATAATATATTAAATTAATTTATAAATAATTTATAGCATTTCTTTGGAAAAATATATTTTATTAATAGAAAAAAACTTTTCTAACAAATAAAGCCTTTTAAAAATCCTTTTTTTAAATAAAATATGAATATTATAAAATAATATTAAAAAGCAATGATTTTTTATTTATGTAGATAATTATTTTCATGTGTTTCACATTAAAACAATGATTCCTTTCCAATTTTCAATAAATGTTAAATATGCATTATTAGGAAAATGACATGAAGATTTATTTAAATTATTTTTGTAAAAATTATATCATGGGTAAAAATATATATAACATATCTATTGGAATATTAAATAAAATTTAAAAAACTTTTAGAAAACATATTTTTGGATGAAATTAGTTTTTTGACAGAAGAGGAAAATTAAGATGATTTTCTTAAAAACATTATTTGGAACTATTGAGTAACTAAAGAGAGGAAAATTAAGGAAAACATATATTCTCATAATATAACCACAAGATAAGAATATTTGGGAGTTTCGTGAGAGATGGATCATAATATTTCATCATTGGAAGCATAAACATAAACAATCCTGATAAACAATGAGATTATATCATAAAACTATTACAACATTGGTAACATTGAATTGTAAGCCCCATGAAGAAAAAACATTAAATGAGACCTAAAAACCATTAAAATAATTAGATTAATGATATTATATATAAAAGGGGTGGAATATACACCCCCATAAAATATAACTGGTTCATAACTTAATATATGTCTCATGGAAGGAAAATTGAGGTAAAAATCCCCTACCTTAAGTCTCAACATTCATCATATATGTTCAAACCTCATGTATAATAAATATAAATTTACTATAAAGTTATTAAAGAACCATAATTATAAATATCAAAACATATATTATTTTGTTATGACCTTTTACTACCTATTTATTAACAATTACTTGTTAAAGTCACTTTTTATGTGGAAACTTCTTTGTTTTTTGTATATGTTTTTTGGGTTATTTTGGGTCCCCTTACTTTGATCATGGTTACATCATATCCATAATTTTAACCATGATATTAATATAATATATATTCAGTATATATGTTTTTATTTTAATAGATAATAGTTAGAGAATGAAAATAAAATACATTTTTTATGGTGATAGTAGGTCAAATGTACGCATAAACATTGTTTCCATTTTCTTGATGGATTGAATGAAATAGAGATAAATAATATATTACCATTATATAATTTTTACAATAATTTTATAGCATATATTTTCATTAAAACCATCCTTAGTACCTTCAATGTAATGCATGAATGAATCACATCACTTTGTGTGGTGATAGTCCGCCGTACACATGAGCGACATTATCAAATTCCCTTCCAATGGCCAGAAAGCCGTAGATTTTTTTATTATTATATCATAATACACATTTTAATGGAAGAAGGGGGTTAGACCTGAACAGAAATCATGGACATAAAACATTTCCTGATACGAAGATCAGGAAAATAAAACCCATGATTAATCCATCATCATATACCTCCACGAGTGGTGGTAATGGAAAATGAATAACATTGGTACGCGAAGTGGTAGTTCTCCATTTACATAAATGGTTAGTTTTTATCCCATTTAGTATAATAGGATATGGTTGTAGGTCACACCCTTAACATAATAACATCTTAGTATATGTAAAATAATAAGGAAATTATATCAATTTTATAGTGGCCCAGGATTAACATACATAGATATTAAATTATTTTAGATGAATATTCAGCACATTATAAAATTATATGACCGAGGAACATAATAGGTTAGTGTCTTTGGAAACATGGAAACATAATTTTTTATCTTGTTGAAAGATATTCAAAATCACCTTTAAATATCTTCCCATTTATTAATCCTTCTTAATCCCTATATTCAAAACCTGGGTAAAGGAAACATAAGAAAGGAGTGAGGTCATATTCTAAATAAGGGTAAATAAAGGATATATGTATGAATAATTAGGTTCATAAGGGTATGATAACATGAACATAACATTTGAAGTTCATAGCCTGCATACCACGTAAAGGGAATTAACGATTCGTGTATGATAAAACCCCTAATAAAAATAAATAATATTTTACATAGAGTTAAATACCCTTGGAAAATATTTATTTTTTTGTATTCACAAAAATAAAATAAAATAGAATTTATTCATCAGAAGAGGTAAATTTTGAGAAGTAAATTCGACTGAATAATGTGTATAAAACATGGTTTTATAAAAGGGTAAAAAGAGAGGGGTTAGGGGTCTTACATTGTAAAAACATTATTTGGAAGTAAGGGAATTAATAAAAATTAAATAATATAGAGTGGACATAACATTCACAATACATATAAAAAAATAGGTTCTTGAAACAAATGGAAAAGAATGATATTTCTCTTTCCTTGAAGGGTTGTTCCTAAAACAAGAGGATTGGGACTTTTGGGACCTTAGTAAACCTTTAGAGGACTCCATGGGACGTAACAATAATAGATATTTTTGTATGATGGATTTATAGTTAAATTATATAGATAAATGTGTATGTACTTATATAAAAAGTGGAAGAGTTTATTAATTTCCAAATATATGCCTTAGAAACCTTTGTTGTGGAAAAATAAAAACCCATGGGCATAAACCTGGTATTTTCCATGGTTGTGGACGCATGGGTTAGATGTTTTGTTATTTTAATCCTGCAGAGTCAATAATGGTTTTATATTTCTTCTTTTGGCATAGAATAGTAAATTTTCCTCATAAATTATGCTCTTAATGTTAAAGTTTCCAATTTAGACTTTGGAATGTAAATTATTTGTTTATAAATTGATTAAAATATATTAAAATAATCTATATTAATAAAATAATGTATTTTATATCATTTATTTTGGTTAATTAGTTATTAAATCATTATTACATAAATTTTAAGTCATTGAACATATCGAAAAACTAAAACTGTATTTTTACAACTCATGAAAAAATAAAATATTTTCGAAAATTATAATAATTTCACCCTAACCTAATTATGGTGTGATTATTTCAAAAATTATATTTATTTTATCATAATAATTCTCAAAATATGATAATTATAACATTAATATCAAAATACTTATTTATTATAAATAATATCGGATTGAAAATGCATAGTAAAATTTCAGACACTTGAAAAAATATAAAATTATTTTAACATTTATAGCTCAATAATATCATTTCTATCATACTATTTCATTAAAATAAATATTATTCATAAAATAATAGTTTATATAAAATATTTATATATTTTATGGAAAGTATAATTTCACTTCGAAAAATCAATTTATCAAATTCCATCAATATTTTGTGACGAATTACTAGTCTTAAAACAGAATTAGTGGAATATAAATATTATTTATTCGATTAGAATAATCATTAACTAACTAGGTACTCAACACATAAAACCTTATAAAAACTTCATACGATAAAATGTTAAGGTGTTTGATGGTGATATATTCATAGAGAGGCTCAACTAGCATCATTTGAATGGTTATTTCCACAAACATGAACTTCTTACATGGGCAATTTCATTCTAGCTTCACATAATGAAGCTTGGCCGGTGCTTTGTCAAGAGTGAACCCCAGTGCTACTACCTCCCTCCCCAGCTCCAACAATTTGCATTCAAATTACATGACTCAACTATTTGATTCTATCTATTCCCCTTTCAACATTAATTATTATTTATCATATCGACTTAAAAATTATAATGTAAAAATTATTAGCAAGAGTATAGTTTCCTAGGGTCATATTGACCAACGTTCATATTTAACCACTGTAAGAAAATAGTTGAATACTAATAGTCACATTTACCATTATACTCACTTCATTATTAAAGAGATTACTTTTTTGTATGGTAGTATATAACACACCTTTTATTAGGAAAAAAATATCATTATAAAAGTTCTGGTCCTCACATTCTTCCCCCTTAAGAAATCTTCTTCCATAAATTTCAACTTGTTCTATTAGTTGATAAAATGTGTGGGTACTTAAATCTAATTGCCTCATCTAGTTCCCATATTGCTTCTCCATATAAATGGTTCTTCTATAACACATTTATGTGGATTATAGTATTATTTAATATAAATATGTCTCTATGGTCCAAGATCTCCACTGATTTCTCCTCATAAGAGAGGTCATGTTCTAGTTGCACAACCGTAGGATTTAGTACATGTGATGGATTAGTTATGTACTTCCTTAATATAGAGTCATGGAATACATCATGAACATGATCTATATTTGGTGAAAGTTTAAGCCAGTAGGACACAGTTCTTATGCGATCAAGGATTCAATATGTTCCAAGGTACTTAGAGCTAATATTCCAAGTCTTCACAAACAATATGACTCTCTTATATAGAGTTATTAGAAGGAAAACATTTTCTTCAACATAAAACACAAAACCCATTCAATGATTATTAGCATATCTCTTATGATGACTATGAAAATCTTATATATATGTTTGGATTGTATAAACCTATTCTATCATCTCTTACACAAGATCAAACCCAAAAAGAATTATCTCAACAACTTCATCCCAAAAAGTAGGCATTATTCATCACTTCCCATATTGAGATTCATAGGGAGCCATTTGAATACTTGAATGGAAGTTGTTATTGTATGATTACTCAATTAATGTGGGATTTTGATCGCATCCACTTTTAAATTCCATTGAGTTTGTTCTCAACATGTCATTGAGTTTTTGAATAGTCCTTTTAGAATGGCCATTATTTTAGTGGTGATAGGCCATACAAAAATTCGATTCGATACTCATATTATATTGAATAATTCTCAAGAATTTTAATGTGAATATTATATCATGATAAAAAATTATAGAAAGTGTATCCACGTGAAACCTCACTACTTCATTTACGTAAATCATGGAGACTTAGTCATGAGAAAATCCATCATGAAAAGTGATGAAATGGGAAGTCTGAGAGAGTTCCTCCACTATAACCCCTATTGAATTGTTTCTTTTGGATGTTATTAGGAGACCATGGACAAATTCCATAGTTATATTGTCCCAGTTCCATGATCGTATAGGTAGTGGTTGTAATACCTCTTTATGAAGTTGTCACTCCACATTCACCCGCTGACATACCAAACACCTTGTAGTATATTCTACCATCCCCCTTTACAATTTATCCCACCAATAATAATCATGATTGTCCCTATACATTTTAATGATTCCAGTATGTATATAGAATGTAGATCTATGTGCTACATCCATGACTTCTTCTTTTATCTATGGAATCGATGTAGAAAATAGTCTGGTACAATATTTCAGTACCCCTTCTTGATCAATATTGAACTCAATAAAATTTATATTCTTCAAAGACTCTATCTTCTTATGTAATAAAGGATTTTCTCTTTGAAAATTTTTGATCTTTTCTAGTAATGATGCTTGAGATATAATTTGGGATAACGTGGATGATTTACCTTCCATCATAAATCTCATGTTCAGCCTTACGTGGTCTATTATCAAGGGATTTCCTTGAATATTCATCATTACCAAAACAATAGAGTATTCCATAATTAATGCATTAGTAAATTTTTCTTCTCTTATAGGGTGATAATGAATTTTATATTTATATTCTTTAATAAGTTCCAACCATCTCTTATGTCTCATGTTCAATTCCCTTTTTATGAAAATATTCATAAAAATTTGATGGTTTATGTATATATAACATTTATCCCCATAAAAATATTTCCTTTATATCTTCATAGAAAAAAATAACTACAGATATATACAGGTCATGTGTAGGATAATTCTTTTCATGAGGCTTCAACTATCGAGATGCATAAGAAATCATCTTTTAATTTTGAATGTGGAAACAACCAATCCCTTTCAGAGATGCATCACCAAAAATCATAAATCCTTCTCTGACAAGGGGTAGAGTTAACCCAGGTGTCATAACCAATCTCATATTCCACTCTTGAAAACATTATTGACATTCCTTTTTCAAGTGGATCTTTTCCCATTTTCAATTAAACATGGTTAGTGGATTAGAAGGCTTTGAAAAGTTACAAACCTCATATAAAATCATATTAAATGAAGGGAACTATGAATCTCAATTACCTTTTTAGGATGATTCGACTCCTCCACAACCTTTTTCATGGTAAGATAAATTGAGATTTATTTATTGGTTACAGTGTTCCCTATGAAAGAATCTTTTTTGAATAAAAATTCACATTTTATGAACATGCTATATATCCTATCCTTCCTCTGTGTTTAAAATATAACCCTTAGATGATCCTTAGGCTACTCACGAATTTTTAAATATATCATAATATCATCAATTAAAACTAACAAAAATTTATTAGGGTATCTATTAAATTCTCTTTTCATAAAATCCATAAATATAGAAAGTGCATTAGTTAAGATGATTTGCATAAAAATATCATAATTCCTATATCTTGATCAGAAAGATGATTTTGAAATAAAAAATTTATTCACCCTTAATTGATTGTAACTAGATCAATGTTCAATCTTGGAAATGAATTGGGACCCACGAAGATGAACAAATAAATCATCAATCCTTGGAAGAGGGTACATTTTCTTCATTTGGGTCCCCTTAATTCCTCTATAATAAATGTGTAGTAGCATTGATCCAACATTATTGTACACAAATAGAATAGTTTCTCCCACATGAGAGACACTTGTTTGGATAAACCCCTTCTCCAAAAGATATTTGAGTTGTTTATTTCATTCCTCCATCACCATATTTTCTATTCTATATGGGGTCTTTGATATCATCATGGATCTACGAAAGAGTTCAATAGTGAACTCTACCTCTCTTTCAAGGAGAGGTCCATATAACTCCTTAGAAAATACATCAATGTATTCCTACACTATGAGGACATTTTATATTTGTATACTTTTATTTCATTCTTCATCTTAACCGATCTTCTCCACGAAGAATGTTTCAAAGGTTATTCCAGAAAGAAACTCAAGTAAAGATATCAATCCTTTGAAAACAATTGTATGTTTTCTATTCAAGAATACAAAAATTACCTTATTTCTGTAGTTGATCTTAGTATTATAATTTAAGAGATAGTCCATCCCTAGTATATTTTGGAATTCCGTCATGGGAATTACTACTATATTTGTGATGATATTGTACTTGCCAAAGTGAATATAAGAGTTTCTATACATTTTTATGCCCAATGATCCCCCTATGAGTCATGACTGAAAACTCAAATTTTATAAGTTTAGGTATTGATCATATATTAATTTCAAA
The DNA here is from genome assembly GCA_963277665.1 of Viscum album. NCBI lineage: Eukaryota > Viridiplantae > Streptophyta > Magnoliopsida > Santalales > Viscaceae > Viscum > Viscum album. The sequence goes on from OY728159.1 coordinate 36,439,900, forward strand.
CATTTAGAAAATAAAGAATTTAATATAAAGTGAATCAAACAATGAAATTACTAGCTCTGAGAGAACAATGAGAGTTACTGCGATCACATAAATTGGAGATTCAACTTCATTCATCATCATAGAAAAGTCCCAGACTTTAAATCATGGCCTATTCTAAGGTTGATGGTTATTCCACTCCATTATCTTCTAGTTTGGATAGTGATTGGAAAACATCCCAACCATTACACACTTTAAGAATTTGATTTTAGGTTGGGGATGCACTATATTCCATGTATCTTTAGTGTTGTGAATTTGAGCCTTTACCTCACAATGAATGTTCTACGAAATATGGCCATCTATTCCATGAATATAACATTTCTCACTCCCTAGAAATCAGTTCCCCGAATGCTATTTCCCAGATTTTTTCATGTGAAATGTTTTACATAATTTCCTTCAATTATATGATTTAAGTTACACCCTAATATTAGCTACATATATATATCTTCTTTTCATTAAATCAATGGGACCACTACATCACCCTTAACTTTAGCTCAATCATTATATCACTCTCCATTATCACTTTGTAGTTTTTATTGTCTCATTTTGATAAATTCTTCCATATATGGGGTCTTAGTCCACCGAAGAATCTATAAACCTTAATATTATGATCAATGACAAAGGTATAGGTGTAATGAGAATGACTTGTAAATTTTATCTCACAGTTTCCCATATATCCTTTTCCTTTCTACTTCAGCTCTAGGAATTACTTCTCCCTTTATGTTCATATAGAACGAGGGAATTTTTTTGGAAAAGGTTCCCAAAAATTCCTCCCACTATATAGAATAAATTTACATTCTCCGATTATTGTTTTTAGTCGTTTTCCACTATTGATAATCTTCTCCCACTAAGAGGTGTGTAGTTAGGGTGATATTCTTATGTTCCAAACAATGTAGTATAAACAAGATCTTTTCAATATAGATTATCAATTGTTCAATAATCAATGGGTCATTAGATCTATTAAAATAATATGGTCATTGACTCATAAAGGACTCAATATAAATTTGTTACCTTAAAGGTGATTCTTATCTCTCATCTAGATTCATGTTATTACTCATAACACTATCCAGTTGATTCATCATTCTCATGAACTTTTCCAATCTGACTTCCATTAGAGGGCCATTAGTGCATTGTATATTTTTATCACCATTTAAGAGGTTAATACTATTTCCTTCTATTTTATAAAAGAATAAAACCATAGAGAGAAACATTTTTCATTCAAAAATAATATAGTTATAAAAAAAATATGTCTTAAAATATCATTCTTATATATTTTATTATTTAACAATTATTACATTTTTTTAAATCATTCATAATGGTTTATAAAAATATACTGATTATCCAAACATATCCACCAAGACTTTCAAAATATGAGTTAAGAAAAACCCATTTTTCTGCACCAAGTCTGGTTTAAGTCTAGCTCAAAGTATTGTTTTTTGGTTTTATCATTAGATACTCTTGTTCTCAAGACACAACCACTTGATTGTATCTAGATAGGGATTTATTATCTAGGAATACACTTCATTAATACATCATCAAAATACTACGATTTTTTACTATATTTAAACTTTTTTGTAGGGTTATCCGTAAATTTTTCAAATCATAATTTTTATGAAGAAATAAACTACCCTTTGTTAAAAAAAATATGGAATCACTCTTTTTATTACAAAATATTTTCATTTACATGGTACAAATAAGTGATCATTTTAATTTTAGTGTCTTAAAAATATTGTACATAATGCATGATAACACAAAACATTCTTATTATCAACTTTAAAGGTTAATAATAGGTTGATACTAATTACAGTCACTACATCTCGTAACATGGTGAAATACATCTAATGCAAGCTGAGAATAAGTCCCATTAAGGGAAAGTAAGAAAAAAAGTTTACACGAGACCCTGAGAAATGTCAATAAGAACTTGAATAATATAATAATGTCATGAGAAAAGGATAAAGGGGAATATAATAATAAAAAAAACATTAATCATAACATTATAATTTGTATATAACATTTAAATGAGACATTCACCGTCATATAACCATGATATTTCACTGAGGTGTTCTAAAAATTACCAAACTTACTCACAAAGGTATCGTTAAACTTGTTATCTCTAGAGAATAAGTTTTTTATCTAATGCATTGGGGAACTGTTAAAGAACCATAAGTATGTACTAATTAATAATATCCACATATTATATAAATAAACATTTCATATATAACCCATAGAGATGAAAATAAATAGGTTTCATATCTAAATCATGGAATTTTAAATGTTGCTTAAATACTGGTTTATTACGTGAATTGTTATCCCATGGAATGAAAAAATGAGGGTTTAATGTATGTAAAATACTAGGATAAAAATAATTCATTTTTATAACTTGTTGATTACCCTTGTAAAATAAATAGTTTTGTTTATTCACCAGGAAAAATAAAAGATAATTTCTTTAGGAGAATAGATAAATTTTGAGTAGTAAATTTAGAAATATAACAAGTATAAAATGTGGTTTTAAAAAAGGGTAAAAAGAGGGGGGGGGGGAGGGGGGTAGGGGTATTAAAATTATATATCATCATCTGTAAGTAATGTAGTGAATAAAAATTAAATAATAGATAGTTTCCATATCATTCAGAAGGCATATATAAAAATATGTTCTTCAAACGAAGTGAAAATAAGGATATTTCCTGTATATTGATGATTTGTTCCTAAGGTATGAGGATTGGGAACTTGGGGTTTGAGGAAACCTTGGTATGACTCCTTGTGAGGTAAAACTACTATAAATTTGTCTAATATGGAATTTAACTAAAATTAATTTGTTAAATGGGTTGTTATTTATAGTAAAAGTCGGGATTTGATTATTAATTTTTAAATATATGCCTTGGAAACCTAGGTTGTGGAAAAATGAAAAACTGTGGGATTTCCCTTGGTATTTTTATATAGTTTTGTAAACTTGTGTCATATGCCTTTATTTTAATCCACATTATTTGATCATAATTTTATATTTCTTATTTTGGTATGGAAAAGTAAAGTTTCCACAAATATAATCTTTTTAAGGTTAAATTTAACATTTTTGACTTTGGAAAGAAAATTTTAGGTTTCTAAGATGATTAAAATATATTAAAATACAATATATTAATAAAATAACATATTTAAGGTCTTTTATTGAGGTTAATTATTTATTAAATAATTATTATATCATTATTAAGTAACTAAACATACCGAAAAACTAAAATTATATTTTAATTATTCACAAAAAAATAATGTATATTATAAAATTCTCATAAATTCACCCCAACCTAATTTTGCAATGATGAGTTCAAAAATGATATTTATTTTATCATAATAATTCTCTAAATATGATAAATCTAACTTCTAAATATAAATACTCTTATTTATTAAAAATAATAGTAGATTGAAAATTCATAGAAAAATTTATAAAACATGAATATATATATATATATATATTATCATTTATATTTATCTAATGGGTTTTTATCATAATATTTTATTAAAATAAATATAAATCATTTTATCTTAGTTTATTATAAATATTTATTTCTTTTTTGAAAAATACAATTTATCTTCTGAAAAATCAATTTATCAAATCCCATCTCCATTTTTTTACGAAGTATTACTCTTAAAATATAATTAATCGAATAACATTTTTATTAATAAAATGGAATTAAAATTTAGTTTACTAGGGCCAAAAAACATAACACATCATAAAAACCACATTATACCGATGGGTAAGGTGTGCGATGGTGATAGATTCATGGGATGGATCAACTAATATCACCCAGGTGGTAATTTCCACCAACATGAACTTTTCATGTAGGTGATTTCATTCAAGATTCACTTTTTTACGATCATCTTATTATTGGTCAAGAACAAACCCCAATGATGCTACCTATATCCTAATCATTGACAAATGTAATTTATATTGTAGGAATCTATAGTTTGAGGCCATAGTTTATCCTTTTTATATTAATTAATCTTTATCATTTCTACTTAAAAATTATAACTTAAAAATTATTACCAAGAGTAATGTTTCCAACGATCATATTGGCCAATGGTAAAAAAAATTTAATCATGACGGTAACATTTACATATATAATATCTTAATTATTAAAGAGATATTCTTTTTTTTTGTATGGTACTATATAAGAGAAGTTTTCTAAGGAAAATATATCATGTAAAAGGTTTGGTTCATTAAAATATAAATATTTACCCAATGCATTGGAGGTTGATATTGGTCCGACCCGTCACATACTAAAATCATACGTACATGTGACATAAGGTAATAAAAATTTCAATATATCATAACCCAAAAAAAATTTGAGTTTCATAAACATCATGTCATTACTAATGAAATGAAATGGGTATCATAATCATTTCATCACATCATAACCTATGAAAAGAGACAAGTTTCATATTCGTTTCATCAAATAATAATCCATGAAAAGAGGTGGGTTTCAAAATCATATAACCAATGGAAGAAAAATGGTTGTCATAAAAATCATTCCATTGAAACATTAATTATTTATGAAATAATATGAATGGTATTATTAGATCATTTCCCCAATAAACCATAAACTATATCAAAGGATGCCATATTATATGGAGAAGAATTTTGAAGGATCACATGGATCATATATTAAGGAAATTAATCTTTTTTTGAAATTCAATTTTTACATGATATAACATATTCAAAAATCCTTTCTTAAAAAACACTTAATAAACATATAAATTATTCTTTAAAATCATTCAAAACTTTTGAGGAAAATATCATTTCTTCATTGAAAAATAATATTTTTGAAACATATAACTTTTTTAAAAGAATTTTTTTTAAATAACCTTGAAGAAAAATTTAAAAACATTTTCCTAGAAAACTTATAAATGAATCTTAAAAATATTTTAATTTATTTTTTCAAAAACATATAATGGAATCTTGAAAATCATTTATGAATGTTTTTAAACACAAACTATTTTTGAAAAACTTTTCCTTTGATAAAAACATTAATGATATTTAATGTGATATTAATCATATTATTTTATCAATTGAATTATAATCATAAATATTCTTGATAAATTATGAGATTGTAGTAAGAAACTATTAGAACATTGGTAACATGGAATCATAATTCCCATTAAATAATAACATTACATAAAGATTAAAATATCTTTAAAATAAAAATATTAATGATATAACATGTCAAATGGTAGTATATACACCTCATAGAAAAATATAGGTCCATAATGTGAAATATATCTCAAAGAAGGAAAATTAAGGAAAAAATATCTTACTGATTTGATAATGTTTTAACCATAAACCCCAGAAAAAAGAGAAAATAAAATGGCTATGTAAATAACCATAAATTTTATTATAAGAATCTTATAATACATTAATTGGAATTATATACACCCAAAAAATGAAACAGGTGCTGAATAAGGCATGTATCTAATGGATATAAAAATGTGATATGAAATCCCCTCTCTACTTGAGTAACATTTGAATCATGACATCTATGATAGAATAAAATCAATTAAAAATTTAAATATCCTTAAATAAATTAAATTCATGATCTTTCATGCCATATAAAATTATATACAACACACAACAAATATAATTGGTTAATATAGAAAATATCTCATAGAAATAAAAGTGAGATGAGAAAACCCTTACCTTAACTCTTGAATTTTGTCATAAAACATAAAAATTTCTATTTAATAATTATAGGTTTATTATAAATCTACCAAATAACCATATTATTATATATAATACCATATATTATTTTGTGTTACTTTAAATTACACATTTATAAACAATTTCATGTTAATGTTATGTTTAAATAAATATCGGCATGTTATTTGTATATGTTTTCACTTGTTATTTTTAATCCTCTTACATAGATAATTATTTACTTATTTCATTAATTTAAAACATTATTTAAATAAAATATATATTAATTATAAAAATATTTATAAAAATCTATAAAATATAGAAAAATTAAATTGAATACACCATTCATGTAGATAACAGGTCATACGTACACATGAATTTAGTTTCCATTTTAATATCGTATTGAAAGAAAGAGAGTAAATTAATTATATATAAATATTATAATTATAGTAGAATTATTATTTCATATATATCATATACATTTACTAAACTCATCCTTAATATATTCCATGTATAGTGCGAACGAATCACATTACTTTTAGGAGGTGGTAGTCCACGAGTCCACAAACGATGCTATTTTGTTTCACAAAATGGAATGAATAAAATAATGTTTTATATAATAATTATAGAAGACTAAATAAATCATATATATCATATATATCATATAAAAATTATCTTTTCATCATAAATACCAACCATGAAAGGTGGTAAAGGAAAAAAACAACATCATTTCGCTTGGATGTAGTCCACCGTACACACGAATGGTAAGTTAATTTCTCATTTAATGGAAGTGTTTGTAGGTGTAGGTTGATTTATCACACTATTTAGGTGTTTTAGGATATTTTTATAGCTTATGTGTTGGAATTTAGCCAGGTCTGGGAGGATTAATTTTCATGGGAAGAGTTTGCGTGTAATAATAGCTACCACTCTACTATAGTCATTACACAATTTGATGCCCTATACTGGAGACCCTGAAGGTGACCCTTATGATGTATAGAGATTGTTATGGTATCTCTTGTGGTTCTAACGTTGGTACAGTTGATGATAGGGAATGAACACATCATCCGTGTGCTAATGAGGATGGCCTAGAGTAGGTAGAAATTTTGCACATATCAACATCATAGGCCCTTATATTTCAAGTAGGGAAAACATGTTTCATGAGAGTCACTCCATAAAAAGATTATAAAGGTTAATACATAGAGGCATGATATCCCCAAGGTTCATCAGGCCAATAAATATCATGCAGAGGGAGGCGATGTTGATTTTTTGTCTTTCCTAACACCCTCACCTAGTGCGGGTGTACAACGCCTTCCACGTGTCGCAGCTGAGGAGATACGTGCATGATCCAATGCACGTCATCATTTGGGAGAGATGGGCAACAATGATGGAGATACATTCATGGATAACCTGGTTATAATCAAGAATCGTTAGGAGTGAAACATTTGTAGTTGGACTATCCCCATGGTTTATGTGTTGTGGTAGTACAGGAACCTATAAGAGAGTTACTGGGACTTGGAGAGCTTGGTGTGGGATCAATATCTGGAGATATTTATTTATTTTTTCATTTCAGGGATGAAAACATTAAAGGGGGGAATGATGAGGAGATTCTAATTTTTTTCTTTTAATTATATGAAATATTTCTACCTATATTTTGGGCTCCAAGTATGGTGATGGTGTGCGATTCTGAGGACCAATGTGGAAAGAATTAATTTTTAAAAAATATTAAATATGTTTTATATTATGCAAGAAAATTTTCTAAATAAAAAATGGGATAAATATTAAACAGAACATCATATAAGATATCAAAACCCACATTTGAGTTTGGAACATGATGTTTACCTTAGGCGTGACCCAAACTACGACGACTTGGGGCTATCAGAAATAACAACCATTGGTGGGTTCGTTTAGTTAAAATAAATAATTAAATTTAATTATTTTAATTAAATTAACCTAATATAGATTTATATTGATCCACTGCTGTGGATCATCTCCCATGGTTTCCCACATAAACCCTGAAGTATTATAAATCGTTATTCCTCCTTCCATTAAGAAATCATATCAGATGACGACAAGACATTGGATTGGGGAAAATCAGAATTCAACGAAGGAAATGACTTCCATCAATATTTTTTGAGAGACTTATTCAAGGAAGAATGATCCAATCTTCAGGTAGGATATTTTAATACAGGTTTTATTCCACTTTTGATTAAATTGATTGATCAAGGTCATCCCTTCTATAATCTGTGCTAATTGTTGAACCTTGAATGAACCCATGTACTGAATTAAATTGAATATTCATTACTTTTTGACCCTTGATATCCAAATTCATGACCACTGTCCAATAATTCATCATGATGAGTGATAAACCTTTTTTTTCCACCTTAATTTCTTTGTGTTCATCATTTTTGGACTCTAAGGTCATGATTCGACATTTCCAAGTGAGACAGAGCCTAATCGGACTCACAGATTCATAATGGTTTCACAAGCAATGAAGGGATTTAAAATCCATGATGAATTTAAGGATTAAAAAATATATAATGGGATCTATTTTCCATGTATTTGATATCCAAAATCAATAGTATATATGTGAGGCAAGAGGGATGATGGCGGTTTGTGTGGGCTTCATGTGTAGTAATCAAATTCATTATTCCATCCATCAAAGGGACGAAATCACATGCCATTCTGTAAATCCTCAAATTTCAGTTGAAGAAGATGTCATATCTGAAGGCGAAACAACTTGATCTAGATTCCTAAGAATATATCCAGAGTTTTATGAATAAAATTACTACATGTTGGGTGTCATGATGAACACACAACGTATATCCCCTCTACGACGGCTGTTAAGTTTTTTGAAAAATATATTGATGGAATACTGCGTAAGCCTCCAACACATTGTTGACCTTTTCCTTTGGTGGATGAGATGTTTGTCGGAACACATGGGAAAGAACCCATTTCAATGTACATGACTAGGTGCACACAGTGTACATAAGTACATGGGAATGACCAGGCATATTGTCGTGTACTGAAGTACATGGACATGTCCAAGGTGCACGGGTATGGACTCTGAGTGTCGTGGACATTATGTGTAGTATTCCAACATATCATGTAGTGCTACCTAGTCTAAGATTCACGTACCATTAGGGATATGGACAGATTATAGATCATGGCCACATGATGTGTGGGTACCCTCACAAATCATGTACCACTTGGTTCCTTTTGATGAAACTACAGACCCCTATATCTCCTTTATTTGATCTCAAATTTTTCTCTATCTTGAGTTTTTCACCTAGAATGTGATGGTTCCTTCTATTATGGATTTTAGGATATGATTTAAAATGTTTTGGGCATGACACTTTTTTGGATATGTTTGAAAATGACATTGATCAGGAAGACGGTCACCAGAGATACTATAGTGGAACCCCCTATCAAATAGGGAACTTGTACTCATGACACAATATTGCAACTCCCAAGATGGTTTAGGGCATGGGGCCTCAACCTATATAGTGTAACCCCCATCACCTTGTGTATGAATCCTCTACCTACTGAGGAGAACCCCTATTGGATATGGATTGGGTCCTTGTGAAACCAGAGTGGATCCCCCTGATGGTTCAAGGCGTGGGTCCTAAACTTATAGATTGAACCCCCCCCCCCCACTCGCCATTAGATTGGGTGTGGGTCCATTACATACCAAGTGGAACCCCATATTGGATAGAGAGTGAGTCCTCATGACTCTAGAGTAGAACCCCCCTAAGGGTTCAAGTTTCATGTCCTTGACATATAGTGGAACCCCTCATCTATTTGAGTGTGTTTCTTCTATATACCAAGTGGAACACCCTATCAGATAGGGTGTGGGACCTCATGAAACTAGATTAGAACCCCCCTGATGGTTTCTAGAAGGGGTCCTCAACCTACAGAGTGGAACCCCCAATCATCTTGGGAATGATTAATCTACCTATAGAGTGGAACCCCTATCATATATGCAATATGTCCACATGACACTATAGTGGAACCCACTATAATGGTTCAGGGCATGGGACAACAACCAATAAATTGGAACCCCCATTCAACATGGGAATGAGTCCTCTACCAACCGAGTGGAACCCCATTATGAAATAGGGAACAAGTCCTCATGACTCTTGATTGGAACCCCCATGATGGTTGAGGGAGTGGGACCTTGACAAATATAGTGGAACCTCCATCAATTTGGGAATAGGTCCTCTACCTAATATGTGGAAGCCCCTATCAGATAGGGAACAGGTCCTTGTGACACCAAAGTGGACCCCCATAATAGTTCATGGTGTGGTTCCTCAACCAATAGAGTGGAAACCCCCATTATCTTGGGTGAATGTCCGTTAAATATCAATTGGAAAACCATATCAGGAATGAAATGATTTCTCATGACACTAGAGTGGAACCCCAATATCGGTTTGGGGTTAGGGTGCTCGGCCTATAGTGTGGAACACCCAATTGTTTGGGCATGGTTCCTCTACCTATCATGTGGAACCCCATATCAAATAGAGTGCTAGTCCCCACTACACCTGAGTAGAACCTTCATGACGGTTCAGGGTGAAAGTTCATAACCTATATAGTAGAACCCTATATTATCTTGGGCACATATCCTCTACCTACCGAGTTGAACCCCCTATTAGAAAGGGTAAAAGTCCCCATGACACTAGAGTGGAACCCTCCTGATAGATTAGGATGTAGGTCCAAGCCCTATAGCGTGGAACCCCTATCAGCTTGAGTGTGATTCCTCTTCCTACTGAGTGGAACCCCTTTATCAAATAAATAATGGGTCCTCATGACACAAATGTGTAACCCCCCTAATGGTCCAGAGCACATATCCTTGAATTATAGAGTGATGACCCCCCCCCCATCATTTTGGGCCTGGTTCCTCTACCTACTCTATGGAACCCCCTATTAGATAGGGTGATGGTATTTGTGACACCATAGTGGACACCCCCCCCCACCCCCGTCATACCTGGTCATGGGTCCTCGACCTATATATTTGAATCCCCCCTAATTCTCTTAGGTGTGGGTCCTCTAAGGATACTTATTATGTGGTACCCACTAACGAACTAGGCGAAAGGTTCTCTTCTTGGAGATTATCCCACCTCAATAATGTGGCACAGTGGAAAGGCATGGGCCTCCACAGATTTACTTCTGGGAAGACCCGTGAGATACTGAGAATCATTGTGGACTTTTGGAACTACTAGTGAATCTTTTTCTGGTCTGGGCTATGAGATAGAGATCCTTTTTATCCCCCACATAGTATTATTTTTATTGGGCACATATATATATATATATTTCTGAATGCATGTTGTTTGATTCAGTTACTCTCTTTCCATGGCTTGAAGAGACATGTGAGTTAGTCCACCTAATTGCCTTGTTGATCTATTTGTGGTTCGGTGAGGTTACTCTCTTTTTATCGGTGAAAAATAAGTTATACATTGTCCACCTACACCCCAGGTAGAGGCCCTTGTTTTTGGATGATTGTACTCTATGAGTTTGGTTTGAGTTCTGTTTTCACATTTTTACTATCTAATATATTTTCATTCATCTTATGACTCTATGATCCCCCTATTTTATCTTTTTTTTCATCTTACTGGGCATGTATATACTCACCATTACATGGTCTTTGGTCTCACGTGTCATGACATATGTAGATAATGAATAGGATGGAGGTGACTTCAATGGAGCTCAGAAATAAAGGGTGCTTTGGACCATGTATTGTGGTCGCAGCTTGGATATATGGAGTTGGGTTCTCTCATAATTTTACATTCCACTTATTTTAGGTTTGGACATCTATCTGGTTATTCATGTATTTCTCCCCTTTTACTTTTCATTTTTCAATATCATACTCATGTACACCCTAGAGGTTTTTCACACATAGTTTACTTTCTAGTTGATGCATCTTATTATTATTATTATTATTATCCCTCTGAACTTATGTATTGATATGGTCGAGTGTGTTCCTATAGCTATATTAGAGAAATTCTTCCCATTTAGGATATTCCTTTCGATGCTTGTTCTCATACCCTGGACTATGGAGGGGGATTAGGTTAGTTGTGGCTCGAGCCCCAGTTAGGGTTCTGTCATAATGCGATTTTCGAAATCAGGATTTCAAATCCAAGGATCAAAGCTACATGATTAAGGATGAATAATATCCCAAAATTACCTAGCGTTCACCCAAGGTTTTGGGGAAACAATAGTGGAATGACAGAACTCATGTTAGGCCCCAAAATTATAGACATGATGGACCTCGACACTTTCATGTTGTGAAATCAATATTAAAATCATGGATCTCTGTGATGTCCCCAAATTCATGATGTGAATTTCTCAAACCCGAAACCCAATCAACATCAGTGAAATTTTATAGTGTCTATTCAGGTGTTGAATAATTTATTCCTGTTAGGAGTTCTTTGAGCACTCAATTTTAATCTAGAACATTAAATAGTGAATCACCATCCTCTTGGTGCTGAAACAACCTCTTATATCCTGAAGACATGTTCAAGTATGAAACCACATACAACAATATAATTTCATCTCCAAACTCTATAGAACCGTCCTCGAGTATCTTATGAACGCCTCTAACTCCAAAAATAGAAAAGTTACAGGACAATGAGTCATAGATTGTTACACATTTAATCAAATAGGGTTATATGATTCCATTGCAATCATATGATATATGGTTTGAATTATTTTTTAATTTATGGAAATAAATTTATGGTTAATCCTACTTTAAATGTATAGATAATCATATAAGGTTCTCTTTGTCGTTTAGTTCAATTTTTTTCCACATGTATACATGTGTCTGGTTTTTCATCTTTGTTTTATTTGTATCCCCACTATATATCATCTACGTTACCCATTTTTATAATTATATGGAGGGTGAAATGTATTCATTTAGTTTGGATTTCATAAATATTTCTTTTGTGAAAATAAAACCTTCTTTGAATTTTAATTATTTATATAATTTTTAAAATATGTACAGATTTATGAACTAGAAGCACATCCATGGTAGAAATTAAATGTACACAGACCAAACTCCATCTTGCTGTAGAGAGACTACACCATCGAATCTAAGGGGTGATGGCTAGGGGTTGCATTTTATTGTGATTCTCACAGCTGGGGAGCCCTTTTTTCTAGTAGTGACGTCATTTCTTTCACTGCTACCTCCACCACCACTAGCAATTATACTCTTCTTGGGTTCCATCATGGACACCTTGATTCTATTCATGCTCACAGCATTCGTAAACATCTTGTTTTGTCAATTTCCAGATTAATGAGCATGACATTGATTCATGGGGAAAATTGAAAAAAATTTCTTTCCCCTTGTATTTCGAATCTTCCTCTTGCTCTCATTGTGCACAACCTAGTAATTGGGTCTCTATAGGGGTATTTGGAAGGATAGAGTCTACTCAATATATTATATCTGTTGGTTTTCTTTATATATTTTTCATCTACTCCATGAAATTTGTAAATATATAAATTATTCCATTAAATTATTTTAATAGATTCATTCTATTATTATATTAAATTTCTAAGTTTTGTGTGACATCAATTGTAGCAACAATAATTCCCCATAAAATGTATTGAAACATAAATGAGAAATTGTAATCTTTGTGTGTTGAAAACTATTACCCTCTAATAGTCACACTTAATATTCAATGGACTAATGAACCATAAAGAGAATATATTGTAGATGTACCACATAATCATGTAAGTTGGATTTACATCCCCTTTGACCATGAATTATGTTCATGTTTGTTATAATTATATTATCATAAGACACATATAAATCTTTTTATTCTCTCATTCACGAGGATGTCCATGTAAGATATTTGATATTTTGGGGTTGATGGTTCATTAATCATTTGGTTTGAAAGTGAACATTTAAAAACTTTGTAAAAAAAATAAATTCATCAACACTACGTCAATAAGATGTTTTTTATCTTTAGTAATTTTTTTATATTATTCAGTTGTTTTTGAATTAAAATTTTAAATTTGACATGACAAATATAAATTTGTATATGTCTGGATGATAGAAAATTGAGTGCCCATAAAATCTTTTATATCCAAATCTAAAATCATTAAGAAATTATAAAATCCATACAGATTTATAAGCCATTATTTTTTTAAATAAAATCCCCACCCTATACTATTATATCAAGAATAAGATGTATGAAATTAAATGGATCCATTTAAATATATTGTTATAAATTTTTAATTCATTGATATATACATTATGTAATTAACAAAATCTAATAAATAAATTTTATTATTTTATTATTTTTTTTAAAATTTAAAATTAAATGATTTATTATAAATACTATATTTGATTTTATGCTTTAGATATCCTAATATGAATACCCATAATTAAAAAAATATTAAATATGCTTTTAATTTCCACTCTAATTATATAAATATTTCATTGACAAAGATCTAAAACCTACTTAAATAGGGCAAGTATTATAGATATTTGAATGATAATATTTCTAATTAAACTGTTAAACTCTATCCACATTCCCTCATCGATATTTACCAATCCTAAAATAATGGATATTTAATAAATACATCTTACTGCATTATTATATGATAAATATGAAAAAAATTAAATTTAAAAATCATTAAATATATATTTATTATTATTATTTAACTCACTTATTATCTTGAATAACAGGTTATTAAATTATGGTAGTCTACCCCACTTGAATAAATACTTTTTATTCGATCTTGATAAATTCATTAATAGTATATGACTATGATTGTGGATTCACCAACTTTGAGACCCTCTACGATTATTTTTAAATGGAATTATAAATCACTATCTAAAGTAAATGGTTGGTGTCTAAAAACTCCCCAAATATCCATATAAAATAATGATAATGTCAGAAGAACGTCCAACCTCCGATGACCATTTACCGAGTAATATAATTCTTGTGTCATGATATTTCAAATCATGTAGGTTACATGACCGTTCCACCAACCAATATGATATATATCTCTTTATATGACTTTTTGGAGATGAACTCTCTCGTCAAACACCATGGAAATAGATTTATTCAGGCAATTCCATTCTAATCAAATGGCATGGGGTATTAACTTTCATCAAGAATAAATAGATAAATCCTTTATTTTACCAAACATTAATATTATATTATTCATGAAACATCAAACATATCCTACATTTCAATGAACATATGTCATCATGGTTTTCATCTATACCTAAAAGTCTGAGAGTTGTGATATCTATTAATGATAATCATAAATTTTATAGATCAATGCACACATCTACATATTGGAGTATTAAATTAAATATGGAAATATTGATTTTCTATTAATTTTTCTATTCTCATATCCTAATATCACGGAGATTACTAAGGGAAAACAACATGAGAAGGAGTCACAATGTATTATGAGACTCCTACCATGATAACTAGTATTGTATGTGTCCCATCAGACAATATCAACCTTCCATAGAACAAAGATCAAGAATAATATCATGGTAACTTTAGGTTCTCATCCTAGCGTGGAACGACTAAGGCTTTTCAGCAGGACATACATTCTGATACATTATCACATACAAATATCAGGAAGAATATTAATCACGATGTGATATGAAAACTTTTTTAATAATAAAAACATGTAATGAAGTACTAAACAAGGGGTTTCTATAGAACCAAAATCAACAAGAACATGGTGCTTAGAAGCCACACACACAAGCTTGACCTATTAGTAATCATCGTTAGTACCATCCCAACTCACAACATCATTGAAAAAACCATAAAACATGAACTACTTTCACAGCCACCTATAATGCATAATAGCACACAATTAAGACACAATCTCTAATCCACAAAACACTTTACATCATTTCTTTTCATGTTAAGACATTACAATATTTTTTGAATTAACAACCATTATCATTATTAAGACCATTCATTTTTACATTTTACAAACCACTGTAACCACACGTCACTTTTTATTTTAATTGTCCATTATACGTTCTAACCCATTCCATTTTTCATTCATTATTATAATTTATTCCATCATTATAGAGATATTAAATCAACATTTCAAAAACACAATCCACTCATTCATCTCGTGTCAATGAGGCCTCATGTCACTACTAGTTCTCAAGAAAAACACCACATATCACAACTATATCTCATCACAATAGTAAAATCTCAACACCACATCATATAAAAATAAATACATCTCATCACAACGACCACACATTAACCCACATCACATCTCATGCCAACTAAACATTGCATCAGTTCCCTACACATACCACATCCCAGTCGGTCACCACCATCATGGAATATCAGCCCACACTACACAAGGAAACACATTATCAACAACCACACTAATAAACACATCCTGAATTCCACATGTTTCACAATTGAGGTTCATAGGATTTCATTAATTTATGTTCAAGGGAATTCTCACAAAAACCATGATTTTCCATGGGAAAACATTTATTTAGGCATATATAATGGATTATTAATTTCATTCAAGGTGATTTTAAAAATCACAACATCAGGTTCCACAATAATACCAAATAAAATATAATAAATACTTAAATTAACAATTATTTTCAGTAAGAGAACCAAGATTATATAAAATGATTAGAAATAACATCAAAATAGAAAAAGATCCATCCTCTCCACATAATCCATCAATATCAATTAATTTTTTTTACAATCTTCATTAAGTCGGTGCATACCATATCTCCAATAGGGAACAAAAACATGATCCTCCAACATGAACAACTAAAGGAGGAAATATGAAGAAGCGCCAACCTTAAAGAATCTTTTTTAAAACACTATACACGATGGGGAGATGGAGAAACAAAGGAAAGATCACGATCAGATAATGTAACCCAAAATAAACCAGAACTACACCAAGGGGCTATCAAAACACAAAAAAACATATATCAAAATGAAACAAAATCACATCTTATATTTCCCCCAAGGAAGAAAACGAATTAAATAAGGAAATAAAGAGGAAAACTCTCCATGTATTTCCAAAATAAACCTTTGATATCCATGTATTAGAGCTACATGATTTGGTCTGATGAATCTCCCAAAATTTCCTAGGGTCTGTGTAGAGACTTTGGTTTTTTTATATAAGACTTTGGAACATTACTAGTAATATTTTGGATCCACACGGTAAGATAATGCACAATTATGATGCCTGAGGAGCCCATAATTAATTTTATAAAAATATTAAATATATTTGATATCATGTGCAATTTGTTTCTAGAAAAATTGAAATAAATAATAAAAAGAATCACATATTGGTGATCTAATACCATGGTTTAATATTTCATGTAGGTTTTAACCTATGCGTGACTTAAAGATAGTCATCACGCGAATTTCAGATGAGGCATCCACTGGAGGGTGCATTGGAAAAATAAATTTATTAAATAAACCTAATACAAATAACTGATAAAAGTGGAATCAGATGAGAAATCTAAGACCACTGTTGAGTGCGGAACAAGTGTTTTACCTAATCCCTCACATAGCCTTTGTCAGCATCAAGTGTTTATCTTGTGTGGAAATCTGGGTGAACTAATTAAATAAATTAAAATATTTATTTAATTATTTTATTAATTGTCCTAACCTAAAAATAATCTCTAAATGAATCTTTATAAAAAATTTCTTTGGTTAGTTTCATTAACCTGATAGGTTTTTAGAGAATATTTGATGATATTATTTGGATGATCGAGATCGAACGATGATCATTGATCATATCGAGGAGAATCAAAGGACAATAGACGTAACAAATCAGATACATATCTAGAGGATTCATTCATCAACAATGGTCTATCCATAATCAAGGTAGGTCACTTAAATTTTGGTTTTCTCACTTTTTGATGAAAATATTGAGCATTGATTTTATCAACTTTTGATTTGTTATAATTATTTATTACATGATCCCTACTTTTTATGGATTATATTGATCCAATATTTTTTTCCCCTTTATCACTTCTTAGAATCCCATTTATATAATTGTTGATCATGAATGCTTGGATAATTCTGATATGCCATTATTTGCTATTTTCCCCCACCGTTCATCACATTTTTCATTACTGGACCATGTGGTCAAAATTTGACATTTTCGAGGAGGGTTCAAGCGTGATTGAACCGCCCGATTAATTATACTAGCACAAATGACACATAGATTGAAAATATTTGTATGGAATGATAAAAAACAATTAGGTTTTTTAGAATGGATCAAATCAGTACTACATGTGTGGGTTTTATGATCAGAGGTGGTTCAGGATCAGATTAGCTATCCATGTTTTCCCAGTCAATGAGTGGCAATATGTGTGGTCTGATAGAATCAGTTTTGAGTGCGGGTCGTGTGAAGGGTCTTATGGAAAAGGTCCTTTAGCATGGATTAGATTGTATTTGGACGCATATATCCAATAAAGTGATTAAATGTGGTCAATATGGTGATGGTTAATAATAATAATAATAATAATAATAATAATAATAATGTTAGTGAGTTAATGAAAATTATATGAAATTTAATTTTAATAAAATAAGAAAATAAAATGTTGAAGGTGGGGGGGGGGGGGGGTCCGCCATTGTACCTACAGGGAGTAGAGGAGGCATTTTTTATTTAAATTGTAATTGGTATATAAAATAATAATTGTAATATTTATGTAAACACTATAAATGGTTTAATTAAAAATTGGTGAATAAATGGCGAAGGGGGGATTAGAGCTCCTGTAGTGAAGGAGGTGTGTCTCTAATTTTAAATTAGGTAAAACATTAAATAAAATAAAAAAAATTATTATTATTATTTATTTTTCCTATAAAATCCTTAACTTAGTAACTTCATATTACAACCTCAAATTGACGATCTATCGGCAACATCCAGACCTTGAAATTAAAACGGCCATGTTAATACCAATGAAGGATACCATTTTTGGATTTATGGGGAATGTACATGGAGTACCCAATATTAATAATAATAATATTTTTATTTTTATTTTTATTTTTATTTTTTCATTATTGTTATTGTTGTTGTGAAGTCTTGTATCTAACGCAACTTCTTCATACATTAACAGAATGATGAACTGTATTCAACATTACGACCATCATATTGAGAATGACGTTTCAAGACCAATATCATGTTTTTAATTTATTTTTTTATCCTCGACCACAAAACTTCATTTGTGAGTCATGTCGTGTAATTTATTCTTTTCACTAGGTGTTCGATAGAGGCATGTGAATAGTCCATCCTGAGCATTTTTTCATGAGGATCACATCAATGTGATCCATTTGGCCATCTAGGACCATTAGTAGAGTCATATTAATGGAATAAATTTTTTCCCTTCAGATCGATGATGAGAATCATGTGTACATTAAATTTTTGGTCGAGACAGGTTGGGTAGTACCTTTACACATCCGGTAGTACAGAATGGACAATAAGCTGTGTACTAGGGAGGACATGGCGAAATAGAGGAGTTGGACCACATGCTATGTAGACACCTTACACGACATGTATTTCATTATAATTTCTAACCTCTCAAATCTTCGTTTTTTGGACTCAAATTTTGGCCTCTGAGTAGCCTATCCTGAGTGTTTTTTATACAGAACATGATGGTGGAATCTTTAATGGAAATTGAGATATGATCTGAGATGTTCGAAGTCTGATGCTTCTTTAGGAAGCAACAGACAATGGCGGTGATCATACAACAGATCATAAGAGACAGTATAGTGGAACCATCCTTAATCTTCATGGTGTGGGTAATCTATATACCGAGTAGTACCACCCCCCCTTCATCGGATAGGGTGTAGGTCCTCATGGAACTAGAATGGACCCCCCCCCCATGAAGCACGAGGGTTTAGGTCCCTTATTTATTTAGTATTACCCCCAATTCGATAGGGTATATGACCTTATGACACTAGAGTGTAACCCATTTATGCATCAGGGATAAGGTCCTCTATCTATATAGTGGTACCCCATATCAGATAGGTAATGGGTTATTGTGACACTATAGTGGAACCCCCTGATGAACTTGGGTGGAAGTCCTCTATCTACTAAGTGGTACCACCTATCAGATAGGGTGTAGGGGCCTCATGAAACCATAGTGGAACCTCCTAATGATCTAGGGATCTAGTACACTATCTTCTTAGTGGTACCCACTAACCATATAGGCCACGGGTCCTCATGACACCAGAGTGGAACCCCCCTAACAGAGTGGGGTGTAGGTCATCTCCCAATAGAGTGGAACGCCCCTGATGCATTAGGGTATGGGTTGTAAGGACCTATCTTTCTATGAATGTACATATCATTTTTTTGTTTAAATTACTTTTAAAGGACCTTATAATGTTACCTTATGTATTCAAAGGTGTAATGAGAGTGTTTGAGGCTTGTTCGGAGCTCGGAACGTAGGAAACATGGAAAAAATGTGGGTTGTATGGTTTATAGAAACCATATAGCCCATCCTGTACGGTCAATACTAACAATGAGGGGAAATACATAGAAGAGGTAGGGGATGCACAATTTTTTTGAAATGGTGAAACCCATGTTTTACGACCATACGATTGACCGGAAATTTTTTCAAGTGGATTTTTTTCATAGTTTGTGCATAGTTGGGAAACTCGTGTGCCTTGACCATGGTGGGTTTTTCTATAAGATATTTTTTTACCATAGTTTGTGCATGGTTCAGAAAGCTAGTGTGGCCAAATTGGGTTCTTATTTTTAGGAGAAAATGACCTCTTTCCCTCCTTAAAATTATTACCTTGTTTTTATTTCGCCATTAATTCTCTAATGGATGGAATTCATTCTTCTCCTCCTATAGCTCTCCCTCAAGTAAAATTTAGGCATTGAGGTAACTTTTTTATTCAAAGTCCAAATCAATACTCGTAAGAAGTATTAGATTTATCTTTGTATAATATTTAATCTTATCCCTTATTATTTTAGTTTATCTATGGATCTGTTGAGCTATTTACATGAAATATATTTTCCCTATTTTCATTAAATTGTACCGTTTATTTTATTTCATCGAACCTAATTCAAATATGAGGCTTCCATCATATGAGAATTCATAAATAGACCTAAGGGGAGTGCTATTGTAATTTTCCCAATCTGTTTTGGTGTATTTGTAGCCCATCAGTTGGTCCAATCAATGAAAATTTCCACAAATATCCATTTAATTGGGTTCTTAATGATAAATTTATCTTCAAAACTAGATATATGCCCATTTATCCTTTTATTAGAATAGAGGATGTTGACCTCAGTTAAAGACACACTTGTGTTTTCCAACTTGAATTTCCCTTTATAGTTAATTGTTTAATTTCAAAAAACTCTGTCTAATTGTTTGTTTGAGGTTATAAGTTGAATTCACAATATAATGATTTTTTTGAACCCAATGCACATTCAAAATTCTTATCCCAATAGATAATTTTAAATTTCCAAGTAGGTAATTTCCCATTCTACCATGACGCCCCCAAAATTACTCTTTGATTTCCTAATAAATAAATTTACATGTTTTGATAGATCTAATGGAATGTATTAAATATAAGGGATCGTTCATGATGGTGTGTCTTTTTTAAATGAATTAAATGGTTTCATTGAAATGTTTTATGAAGGTTGGTATGTCCATGCAAATTAGTGTACATTTTTTCAATTTCGTAATTAAACTTTTATTCCGTATTTATATATTTAGTACAGGTAAATATGATGCATAATAGGGAATTTAACATTCCTATTATAAAAATGACTACTCCTAGATATGGGCTATGATACGATCGTAATGGTTCTGTTGAGCATGGCGACAGCACGCTCCCTTACATCGGGTGTTGAGCATGACATTTCACACCATTGACATTAGTTGGATAATGGGATTGATGTGCCACATCCCATGTTATGAGGGTTGACATGATAGAAGTATCATAATCTCGAGTGACAAGAATAGCGTCTCCCACTCATTAAGATATATAGGGAATGTACCATATTTCATTAGATTATGGCCTCGTTTAGACAAGTTATAGAAGTATGGGTAATGCTCTGGTCCCTCCAGCACCTAGTATTATATATATATGGGATCTTACATCCACATGTACATGATTAATATAGGTGGACGAAATATAAAACTATACAATATATTTAAAATTACTATATATATATTAACTGATTAGACACTTATCCAAGCCATGAGAAAAAGTAGGTTGACCCTCCAGGTGTCCTTAAGGAACCTGGGTAGGATGATTATCAATTTATCCAATGTTTTTTACTTACATAATTATACTTGTAAACTACTTAGTCATAAAAACTACATGGATTAATTCTATACACCAATGGTAGAGGAATACTGGGATGTTATCTCAAACCGTACTCTGGCTTCTGTTGATACAAAAGTATATTATTTGTTTTCAGGTTTGGATTTGGGAAATCACTATATTTCCGGATCTTGATATGATTTACCCTTATTTATAGCATAGGAGGAGAGGACTGATCATATGATTGATATTATAGTGGAAACACTTTTCTCATTTTTTTAGTTTTTATATAACATGATTGTATATGTCAGTCTCATGATCCGATTGTGTATATCAGTATTTCATGCATCCATGTATATGACCCCACCAAGTGGATTATGATATATTTATTCGGTTTTTTTGGGTATTTTTTACTTCCAAGCTTGTTTATTATAACTATTATATTATTATTATGTTTTTTTTGTTCATATATTTTATCCGATGTTCCAAAATGATAATACAGTATATTCTAACCATTGTACCCTCTTTACACCCTCACTACTAATTAGTAGACTCTGGCATGCAAAGAGGTGCGCTTGGGGCCATGTGATCCACCAATTTGGGAAAAAGGTTAAGTGGATCCTAGGTCTTCATATTAAAAAGTGATTTCAATGTTGTTTTTTTCCATTTTCTTACAAATTTGGTTATTACAAATGAGACTAGGAGTTAAAGGAATTTAGAAATGAACATGTTCCTGGACTTAGCTAACCAATGTACATGGGAAACCCGAATTACCTGGGATGGGAAATTTTTATTATTTATTATGACCATTATGGTTGATACAATGTCACCATTGGGTGAAGAAATAGTTTTATAATGCTATTGATATTTTTATAATTGAGATGATGATTTATTTCACCTTTTATCGATGAAATGACAGTGTTGCATCAGGCCATACATCATAATGGGCACCATAAGACTAATATTCCACACATTTTTTTCCATGACTCATTTATTTTCATTGTGAATTTTCCTATTGAATATTTTTATTTACTTGATTATCAATGGAATTGTACTAACATTCCTTATAGGTATGAATAAAAATTATTGACACTTAAATTTTCTACCTTAAACTAACAGTGTTTTCCTAAATAGGATAAAGCAGACACCTTATGTAGTCAGTTATGGCTCATTGAGTCATAGACCATTTGTCACATGGGATGGGATGTGTTATGATGGGGGTTATGTTGACATCATATTTTGATTCATGAAGAGTATGGTCCACTATGGATCAGAAATAGTAATCCATTAAATTCAACAATTTCAAGTGATTTAAATATTTAAACAAGCGCAAATATAAAATAAATAAGATTTTTAAGTGAAATTAGTTCTGTATACATGTGAAACTGAGACTCATACATTAACCCAGCCTTAGTAGTGGGTGTATATAAATCAATTATTTTCTTATGGACAATATGTTCTCTTCTACCTCATAGACCTAGCTTTTGGAGCAGGTAAACAGGTGTGATCATTTCTATTAGATGGTTATTAACCTGTCTAGGTTTTATATATTTCATTCTTACCAATTTGTAAGATATAATCTGAGGAATGTATTTTTAATTATATTATCATTCCGCCATGATGTCCTCCAATTGAACATCCTGAAGGTGGTGATGACCACACACCTGAGGAGGCAGGCCTTGAGCGTCTAGTGATACATCCTATAGTGCCACATGTGACACCTATTCCATTTTAGGGGAGGACGGACCACATATTTCTGATTCATTGCTCGAAGCTACACATTCAATATTCAAGCATCGAGAGATTCATAAATATTGAAGTGTCATTCTTGTTATGCAAATGTTATGTTATTTTGAAGTGATGATGGGATGTTATTACCTTGGTGGGTTGACCTCATAATACGGTCAAGTTAGATTTTTAACTGATCTTATCTAATTATTTCATTCTCTGGACTCTAAGGGTTGATAAGGCTTGATAATTCAAGAAACATCCATAGGGAAGTATGTATGTTATAGAATACTTTAATTGTTTTACAGATCTATAATAGTTTTATCCTACTATAATTGGTGATGATCTTAAGAGGACTAGTAAATTCAAAGATGGGTGGGTTTATGCCATCTGATGGATGGTCAATGTATTCAGGATGACCATTATTTCTAAATTCATCAACTAAGACTTGACTATAGTGATTCATTTTAGGGATTCTTATGGTGTGAGTCAATGTGGTTCGACAACTAGATCTATCAGTTCATTTTCATCTGGGCGAAAGATATCTTTTGAGGATACTAGTGGAGGTAGCTGCAATAAGTCTCCTTAAGCTGACAACATTATGATATGTCACCATTGTGGGAATCCAGGATATAAGAAACCTCAATACTTTTAGGATCCTTTTTAATGATGAGGCTACAATAGGATGGGCCATATTCAATTATTATTCAAAACAATTGCATTAGATAATAGCGATCGGTGATCTAGTCATACCCACATTTCGGAGTGGGTCTAGTTGTATCATGATAGCCAGGCAGCTTGAATAGAACCAGCAACTCATGCCAAGGTGTCAATTTAGGAAGAGGTATTAAGACTCGTTATTTTCATCACCAGTAGAGCAGGCTTACTCATGCAGTCAAGAAGTGAATCAGGTCCATGGTATGGGCTAGTTACATGATGTCCAGCCTATGCTGGAGGAGAAAATCACCATAACTTGTACTGTATAAGGTATTATTCTAGTATCCTCTACATTATTGTCTTATTTATTTGACACAGGCGCATCTCACACATTTATCATTGAGTTAATCATGGAGATTATTGGCATTAAATAAAATATTTCTATGTATAAATGAAACTAGATATCCCATTAGTTATCTGATACGAGGGTGTCCATCGTTGTAAGGATTATCCCCTTGATATAGGCGGATACTTCTTCGTATGGAATATTTTTGTCCGTGACATGGTGGTATTCAATATAATAATCATGATATATTGGTTAGTTCCTTATCAACCACACATAGAATTATATCGTTAAAGGGTGACGTTTACATCACCATAGGGAGGTAAGCCTCTGCATAAGGGAGAACGTGATGTGGAAGCTATGGGACCAGGAATCCGACAATAATGGCTGGGTAATGTCATAGATCAGATCACAAGTATTTTCTTGAATGACTAGGGGTTATGAACTACAATTTTCCCTCATATAGTGGACCATTTCAGGGGTGTTTTACTTGAAAACTTTTCTGGTCTACCAATAGTGCAAGAGATAGAGTTAACTATTTATTTTGTTTCAAGATCAGCACAAGTGACCATTCCACCCTTTAGAATATAACCTATAGAGATTTTGGAACTCAAGAACCAGTTGGATGATCTAGAGACTAAAGGATTCATATTTCCCAACACTTCATGGGGTTCACTGGTCCTTTTTTCCAAATAAGATAGATAGTTCGCCCATGCTTTGCATGTATTAACATTGTTTGAACCATCTCATAGTAATGAATCAATAGCCACTCCCTCAAATAGATGACCTATTTGATCATATCAGATGAGAAAGAGTGTTTTCAAAAATATATTTATGTTCATGAAATCATTAGGTTCATGTTATGACTTAAAAAAACCATTCACATCTTTCAATAATAGGTATAGTCTATATTATTACCTCGTCATGGCGTTCGGACTTACAAACGTACCTATAGTTTTTATGGATCTTATGTATTAGGTTTTTTACCTGGATCTGGATTCATGCATGGAAGTATTTTTTGAGGATGTCTTTGTGTATTCACACTCCATACACAACCATCCCATCCATCATGAGATCATGATGAATACACTAAGAGATAAGTAGATCTATGTTATGATTAGTAAATGACAATTTTAGATCGACAATTTTCACTTCTTAGGTCAGATCACCTCTGAGTTAGGGGTTTATGTAGACCCAGAGAATTTGAGAGTTGTAGTTTCCTAGGAGAATCCTAAGAATGTATTTGGCATTCCGATTTACTTGGGGCTATTCAAATATTACAATCACTTCATCTTGGATTTATCATGCCTTGTAGTACCGCTTATGGGCTTCACAAATAAGGGTGTGAAATTCGTATGGTCATAAGATTTTGAATCATCCATTCAAGAGTTGAAGGTCCATTTGACACCACCATTAATACTGATGATATTGATGCTAGGCTAGAGATATATTGTATACTTTGATGCATCGGTTATCGGGCAAATAGTTGTTTTGATGTAGGATGAGCGAGTCTCCATATAAGGGACTCGTCAATTGAGGCCTCACAAGTAGAATTACCCAAAACACAACCTCAACTTAGCTATTGCAGTTCATTATACATATTTATAGGGATACAATATATTTAGAGACAATTTTTTGGTATAAACTAATAAAAAAATCCTTAAATACATATTTACACAGTGAGATGTAAATCGTAGACAGTGAAGGTCGGTTTAGTACCTATCATTTTTTGATTTTGAGATTGTCTATATACCTAGAAAAGGAAATCTTGTATATGATGCTCAAAGATTAAAGAATCATGTATATGCAGTTAAATAGGCCAATGGAGAATGGAATTCATTGGATTTTTTTTGAGATACACATTGAAGATCATGAGGGACATGGTTAGACTATCCTCAAATCCATAATAGGGAAATATACTCTTTTGGAATGGGTGAGTTCAAGATAATTACTTGATCCTAAAGGACTTTTCCTAAGGGAATACATCTCAGATGATGATATAAATTTTGGTTGGACCATTGATGGGGATGATACATTACTATTACACTGGTGTTTATGAGTCCTAATAGACATTAGAGTGGAGATTTTGTGGGAAATTCTTTCCACACTATGGGAAGTTCATCCAGGTGTCACCAAGTTTTATCGAGACATGCATCACTAGTATTGGTGGCATTGTATAAAATGTGATATATATGGATTCATCACATAATTTTTTACCTATCATCATGTAAAGGATGATAATTAGTGACTGGTGGGTCTTATACAACCATTTTCCAATCCAAATTAGAAATGAGATATTGTTTTGAGGGATTTCATGACTGGTTTACCAAGATCACCTCATGGAATTAATACACTATGGGTTTTCATTGATCATTTGATGAAGGTCACACACTTCTTATCTATGTGAGAGACCTTCTTAGTAGATGATCTTCGACGGTTGTATGCTAAAGAGGTTTTACATATTCATGGACCACCTCATTGTATTATTTATTATAGAGTTTCTTGTTTCGCATCATGGTTCTAGAAAGGGTTGTAGAAGGCCTTGGGTATACAGGTGATTCTGAGCAAGACATACCACCCTCATTCTAATGGATAGATAGATCAAAAAATTCAAGTACATGAGGACATGTTCCATTCATGTTTTTTTGACATTGGGGGTCTGTGATAGAAAAACGTTCCTATTTTGGATTTCGATAATAATAATAGCTTTCTAGATACCTCCAGGATAGATTCTTATGATGCCTTATATAGTAGGACTTTCTGTTCACCACTCTATGAGCTAGAGGCATGGGAGGCAGTGATTCATTGACCATGTCTTGTGAAGTCAAATACAGAGCAGGTCCAATTTATTAGAAAGTGCATGATGACAAATCTATCCAGACAGGAGTCATATGCCAAAGGACGTTGGTGACCTCTCGAGTTTGAGGTTAGAGATTGGGTGTTCTTATGAGTCTCACCCAGTTTGGGACATAGACATATTCTTGGGTAGGGTAATCTCTCACCAAGGTTTGTTGGATCCTTATAGGTTATTGAACTGATCATACCAGTGCCTTACCAAATAGAACTTCCTAAAAAATATCATTCAACACATGTTTTCATTCACACATCTCAACATTGATGGTATTATCCAAACCTGTCACTTGTATTTCTATATAGTGAGATTTAAATGGATGTAGATTCTTATTTCAAGGAGTATATAGTTTTTAGTGTGCATTAGAGCATGAAGACAATCTATGGTAGGTTAGTTCCTTTAATTTGGGTTCTATAGAATCATTGTCGGGTACATGATATGACCTGTGAGTGGGAAGTTGATATAATAACTCAGTGGATGGATATATTCTCAAACAATATCGCTTTACTCTCACAATGCCAACTCATGTATGAGTTTATTTAAGGATATGAGTTTTTAATGACATGCCATTTCATGATTGTATGAATCATTTGTTTTTGTCTAAATTCATTTTAATGTCCCCTATATTGTTTCCAGATGGATTCATTGTGTTCAAGTGAGTGTCCAGGTCATGTTTAGAACTATGAACCATAGAAATTTTGAAAAAAAATGGGTCCTCAAGGTTAGTGGAAACTATTCTTCCCAGCCGGTATGGTCTCAACCATCCATGCATGGCAATGTAGAGAAGTATTAGGGGCTGCACAGTTCTTCTATAACCATGCAAGCCAAGGTTCATGGCCATGAGAGCCACCTAAAATTTTTTATACTGTGTTTTTTCAAGATTTACACATGGATAGGAAAATTGATTCCCCTAACTATGCGATTATTTTCTTTAAGTAGTGTCATTAGCACGTTTCGCACAATTTTTGGCCAAACTATGCGGCTAAACTATGAACTCCCTATTTTGAGTGTGAAATAAAATTTTGGAACCTCATTCAACTTATAATCCTCTTTTCCATTCCCCTTTCTTTCTATAATAGATGGAATTCATCGTTCTCCTCCCATAACTCTCCCTCAAGTGAAATCTAGGCATTGAGGTAAATTCTTATTTTCATGTCCAAATCGAGATCCATCAGAAGCATCAGAACCATCTTGGTAAGATCTTTAATCCTATCCGTTCCTATTTTAGTTTATATTTAGATATTTTTCACCATTTTGGGGTTATATCTTTTTACATATTTTCATATCCTTGGAATGTTACTTATATTTATTCCTACCTACTTAATATTTAAGGTCGCCATCAAACATGGTGTCCTCAATGGACGTAAGAAATGTGGTATCAAATTTTTCCCCATGAGTTTTCTTGTTTTTGTAGAATATCTATTATTCTTCACATTGGGATTTATTGTCTGTCAAAGATTAATTGAGTTTTATATGTTATATTTATATTCGTACCATGATATATGTCAATTTATCCTTATTTAGTATGATAGGGGATGTTTACCTCGATTAAGGACACCCCTTGGGTGTGCGATCATGAATTTCCCTCTATAGTTAATTGTTTAATATTTTATAATTAAGTATAAGTGTTTGTTTTAGGTTATAAATTGAGTTCCCTATGTTATATAATTGTTTATTGAATCCAAGGAACCTCCTAAATTCTTGTCTCAACTGATAATTAGAATTTCCCATGTAGGTGATTTCCCTTTCAACTATGACAGCTTTTGAATAACTATTGGTTTAATTAATAAATGAATTTTTATGTTTTGATAGATCCACTGAAATTTATCAAACAAAAAGGGATTAATAATGATTTTTTTCTTTAAATGAAGTAAATGGTTTTGTGGGAATGGATTATGAAGGGTGGTCTGGCCACACTAACTATTGCACAAATTATGAATTTCTTAATTGAACTATTATTCCATATTTATTTAACTGGTCTTGGATAATATTATGCATGTGAGGTAATTCCTCATTCCAATTATTAATATCTTTATGGATGATATGATCCATGGTATGATTGATGGTGGTCTTGTTGTACCACATCCCATGTTTCAACTGTTTACATGATGGAACACTCGCCAACTTGAGTGAAGAGAATAAATTGTCCCACTCATTATAAGATGTATGGAATATAACCTATGGATTGAGATTATAGGCTCATTTATATTAGTAATGGTTGTCTAAGATATGCTTCAGTCCATCCAACACCTTGTATTCCTGGTTTATGTACACTTACATCTGTACGTACATGGGTCATATAAGTTGATGCAGTATAGAACTATACTATATATATATATATATAATTACTATGTATACTGTCACTAATCAGCCACTCATCCTAGCCAAGAGATAAAGTAGATAGATCTACCAAGTGTCCTTGAGGAACCCAAGCAGGCTAGTTATTTATTTAACTATTATTATTTTCTTATTCATTTATACTTTTACAATGTTTTTTCATGACAACTACTTGGATTACTTATAGAAATTGTATGTGGTAGCTTACAAGTATTTTATATCACACCCAAATTAGGTTGTCTTTGGTACCTGAGTATATTATTTTTCTAATGGTATGGATAAGTTAAATTTCTTGGTTTCAATATCTTGATATTATTTACCATTAGTTTGAGAATAGGATCTGTGGATCGATCAGATGAACAAGATGCTAGTGGAGCACACATTTTTCCTTTTTTAAATTTTTATATAGCATGATAATATATATATTTCTTTTTTCCCACCTTTTATATCATCATTTCATGCGTCCATTTATATGAAACTTCCAAATGGATTTTGAGATATTTATATAGTTTTTCATTTATTTAAACATCCTCACTTGTTTATTATAACAGTTATATTTTATTTCTATTTTTGTTTGTTATCTATTTTATCTATTGTGTCAATATGATAAGAGGGTATTGTATCCATAACATACCACCTTTGGACCCCCAATGTTATTCACTAACCTCTGGCATATGGGGAGGCACACTTGATGCTGTGTGACCCACCAGATCATGGTATAGGTAAATTGGATTCTAATATGGGATGTTACATGGGTCCTCTATGGATACCTTTTGAGTGGAACTCCCAGAAACACTTGGGTGTGGGTCCTCTACATAGAGATTATACCCCCTAAAATGTGTGACACATAGGCATGTTGTGGGCCTCCACCCAATTACTTATTTGGACTAACACATGAGATGTTAGGCATCGATGATGGACTTACAGAACAAATTGAACTTTTTTTAGTCTGGGGTATGATATACAGATCCCCCTTCATTCTCATTGGGTTTCATTATTTTTTGCATATATTTATGTATCCATGTTATTGGATTGTATTTCTCTCTTAATTTAGGTTGAGATTTCTATCTATTCATATCGTGCTAATTACAGATTCCCCTTCATCTTTTAAGGTGTTCTACTAGGAATGTATATACTCACCCCAATATAGGACTTCCCCACACATGTCACTTCTTATGAAGATGACAGACAAGTCAACAATGACTACAGTGTATCATAAGGATACCTGAGGCATTTGATGGCATACAATGGTCGAAGCTTAGAGATTCAAATATGATATCTTTAGGTATTTTATTTACTTGTTCTATCGGGTTAGGACATATTTATGGTTACGTATGTATTTTTTCACATTATTTTTCGAGTTACACTTTCGTACTCTTATACACCCTAGAGGTTTTTACATGCATGGCTATTTTCTAGAGATTTCATCTTATTACTATTATTCCACTACACTTATGTATTTATATGGTCAAGTGTGTGTATACATGTACATTGGAAAAAGGCCTGCCATGTTATTTATTCCTTTAGGTTCTTATCACCACCCCATGGCCTATAGAGGTAGTCTTAGTGTAATCACTACTAGAGCCCCATTAGGTCGGGTAATTACATATTAGTATCAGTGCAATTCATTATTTGGGAATGTGTTTTTAGTATACCCTTTATGAGTATTTGGTTGGTATTTTGGGAAAACTATCAATGTTACTCTATATTGGCTCTCTTTCTAGGGATTCTAAGGTTGATGTGGCGGCCGACATATCCATTCACATGGAACATGACTACATTCATTTCGAATCAGCACACTAAGACATCATTTATAAGGGTCAATAATATATTCAGTACATATGATTGATTCTTTTGATTTTACTTGTTAATTCATCTCCACATTGAATATATATTTTCTCATTTGAACATGGTATGTCTTGATCACATTAAAGATGCATATGTGAATAAAACCATCTAGGTTATGGATTTTCAAATCGTGGAGAATATTTTATGAGATATAAGGCCCCGTTTTATGGTCTATCATGTAGGATTTTTCCTCTAGGAGGACATGTAAAATCACCCCAACCTATTGAGTATCATATTTTCCCAGTATAATAGGCTAATCATGCATGTAATTTTTGTACACTCTATGAGTTCTATCACTAGAGGTCATTGAGGTTCTGGGATGGGCTAAATCACCAGGAAGCATAGGATTTTATTGAGTTGGTGATCTGAGGTCCCAAACTTATACAGATCATGACCAATCGAATGGTTACCCTTGCTACTAGGGCTCTTAATAGAGACTCAGTTGGTTCTAGTGGTACTAATAGATGACACACCTGTGTTGTGTGTGCATTATAGTTTCCAAAGACATATATTTCCCACGTTTTGTGTTGATCCAAACTCCCTTCAAAAGTGATTGGGTTTAGGCCCCATCCTATTGTTTGGATATCTCACTCGGATAGGACCCCTATTGATTGACTTCCTATAACTGTGAGAGGGTTTTAGTGCTGCCTAAAGAATATAGTTTCAAAGTGTGGTGGATGAGTCCCTTTAACAAGTGTGTATAGGGGTAGGTTTTTGTGATGAAGTGTTAGAGTTCTCCATGGTTAAGTAGATAACGTGGGAATGGGAAAGGATGAGCTTCTGATAGAAGGGAATTTTAGATAGGAGGCTCGAGTGTGGTTTTCGGTAAGACCTATGTCACTACTTATAAAATTTTAGTACTATAATAGAGTCAAAATCCAAATTTCCATGTGTTAAATACCATATTGAGACTGAAAAATGAAGTAGAGGACTTTTTTGTTTGACCCTTGTATTTTAGGATCCCACACAGAGTATTAGTGGTCCCATATTTTTACTTATGGGTACATCTTACTCTGCCATGAGAGAGAGCCTCTCACTAAGTATTTCTATAGAGGTAGTGGTACCCTATTATTTATTTCTTATTATGAACTATTCATTTTTCTTCCATGAATAGATAAATGTTTCCAATGCGTATGGTAGTGCTTCTGGGATGTGTGATGGAGTCTTTCTCCTTGATGGGGAGTGATACTCGGATAGACAAAATTATCTTATTTGCATGAGGTTACAGCTGATTCAAAATATGGATAATATTTCCCTTGGATTAGTATATGGTATGCGCTCTCATTTCCCCCCAATGAAGCTAGGGTATGATGACGTGATGGTTTTACATCACAACCATGTTATGGACCTCTGTATATACGTTCACCAGGGATGGACCAAATATTGTGCTAGAACATCAGATGTTCATGAGAGGTTTTCAGATGTATTGGTGTGGTTTGTGGGTATACAGTGGTAGCATTTTATAAGAACTAGTGTTTTCACCTAGTCACCCCTGTTATGTTTTCCTAATTTGAAAATAAGATATTGAGTTCATGTGTGTATTGGTATCACTTAATCCAAGTGAAAATCTAAGAAGAGTATCCACCATTGAGAATCATTGACATATTCTCTCAATGGATTCCAGTGAAGAGAATGTCAAAGATTGACCCCAATATGAGTTATCACTAGATCTAGGTTCAAAATGTGGATATACCGAGCATGGATTCTTAGAGATAAAACAATATCCTTGTGTTCTTCATGATACCCTAGAGCATGTTGAATGACATAACTAATTTCACAAGACATATGAGTCTGATCCTTAACCTTCCTTGTATTTGTCTTTGTTAGTATTTTGTGATAGTACCCTTGTGTCATAGGTGTCAGATTTAGAGCATGCAATACATCTGAGGATGGTAATATACATTCCATAAGATTTCTAATCATATGGAATCTCTGATAAGGTTAGTTCTAGGTTTGTAGGTTTACTTCATGGGATATGTCTTTGTAGACATAAGAGTAATAGTGGACCCTGCAAAGGTTGATGTAGCATGTTTTTAAGGACTGCTTATGGTGTGTTCATCGTAGAATATGCTCACAACTAGGATTTATATCTACTATTATTGAGAATGGTGAAAAAGAAGTTGACATTATTACATTTAGACTTGGATTAAGGTGTTATCTACATGCCACAACGGATGTGGTAAGTCCATGACTTATTGTATAATCCCCACCTTGGTAATATGGACCATGAAAAAGTAGTTTCCTTTTTCAAGGAGTATGTGTGTTTGAGAACATATAATAGACCATTTTTGGGCATGTTTTTTCATTCGGTTCATGTTTTTTGCTAGCCTATAAAACCATCGAATGAGCTCTTGGGGGCGGGAGATCTGGATGATGGCTTAGTTTCCCCACTGTTTTTCTTATTTTTTTCATTTGGGGGAAAAATACATTGAATAATGGAATAATTTAAAGACCCTGGTTTTTTCATATAATAATTTTAAATATTACTCGGAATAGTTATGGAGCCATGTGCTGAGACGAAAGAAGATTTAGAGGCCCGGTGTGCCTGAAATTAATTTAAAAAATATTAAATCTATTTTATATCATGGACATGCCTTTTTCCAAAAAAAGTGTAATAAATCCCAAATAGACTATAATATCATTGATCTGAGACTATTGTTCATATTATAGTTTGGATTTTACCCTATGTACGATCTAAAGTTTTTTAACGTGAGATGATTAGATGAGGATTCCATTAGTGGGTGTGTTGTATAAATCAATTAATTTAATAACATTGATATAAAAAACTCAAAAATAGTGACTCGGATGAAAAATATGATAGCACTTTTGAGTATGGAATAGTTTTTTATCCTAGGAATTTCATAACCTTGGTCAATGTTTTGTATTTGGCATGAGCTCTAATGTTAAAAAAATTAAATAAATTGAAATATTTATTAAATTATTTTATAAAATATACTAACCTAAAAATAATCAATAAATTTGTATTTATGAAATTTCACCAAGTTAGCCACATAAACCTGAGAGGGTTTTGAAAGAATATATTATGATCTTCATTGGAATGTCGAGATCAGATGACAATTGGTGATCAAATCGAGATGAATCAAAAGGCAGTAGACGCAGCAGATCACCTTCACCACAAGAGGATGAATTATACATTAACGATTGATCCATAAATGAGGTAGGACTAATAAATTATTGTTTCTACCCCATTTTATTAAAACATTGATCATTTAATTTAATTTTGTTAGATTTTTGATAATTATACTTCACATGAGTATCAATTTTTTTAGATTATATTGATCTGATGTATTTTATCTCTTATTGCATATGTTATTGCCCCATTTATATAATCGTTCATCAATAATGTTTGGGCAATGACGTTTCAACTTTTTTATTGGTGCTTTCTACCCCATTCAATGTTCTCTTCATCATTGGACCACAAGGTCATCATTCGACACCATCAGGGGAGTTTCGAGTTCAAATGAACCCCTAGATTCGTTGTTGTAGAAAAAACAACAATGCAGATTGTAATTTTGTGGAAGGTAAGATAAACAAGTGGGATGGTGTTTTGTGATCAAATTATAGAGAATATGTCCTAAAAGGAAAGGTTTTGTGATCATAGTTGGTTTGAGATTGGATTGGTGACCCATGTTTTCCCGGTTGATGCATAGAGACGACATGTCATTTGACCAATGTGGTTCTGATCAGGGGTAGTGTGTGGGGATTCATGATGGAGGTTGTTCAGCATGGAAAAATCGATGATTGAACTCGGACCTCCAATGATATCGTTGGATGTTGTAAATTCAGTGAGTGTTAATAATAATAATAATAATAATAATAATAATGGTGATGATTTAATGAAAAGTAAATGATATTTAATTTTAATAAAAGAATAAAATTAAAGGTGGATGTTAGGGGAAGTGTTTGACGTTGTACCTACATATGTGGATGAGGCATTTTTTCCTTATTTTATAATTTTTATATAAAATAATAATTTTAATATTTAAGTAAACAATATAAATGATTTATTTCATAAATGGTGAATAAATGGTGGAGGCCAGTAGGGTACTTGAGTAGTGAAGGAGGCATCTCTCTCTTATTAAATATTCTAAAACGTAAAATAAAAATAATATAAAGTAATATAATATTTTTTTTAATTTTTTTCAAAACATAAATTCGGTCATAATTTATTTGTACAACTTCGTATTGATGATACAGTAGTGGTATGGTGACCCTGGAATTGAGACAGACATTTTAAGACCAATATATGACACCTTTTTTGAATTCGTGGTGTATGTCCATAGGGAACCCAATAATAATAATAATAATATTATTATTATTATTATTATGAAATATTTTATTTGACATAACTTCTTCATACGTTGTCAGAATGACAAACCATCTGCAATGTTGTGACCCAGATATTGATGTTGAAGTTTCAAAAGCAATATCGATTATTTAATTCAAGTTTGTGGCTTAGGCCCATAAACAAACATTCAAGTGTGATGCATTAAAATGATTTTTTTCACCTTCTATTTGATTGAGGCAATTGAATAGTTTATCCTGAGCATTTTTCAATGAGTATTCAATATATGTAATCTTTTTGGCTACCTCAATCCCTTAGTAGAGGCATATCAGTGGAATTATGTTTTTTCCCTTCAGACCGATGACAATCTTCGTGTGTTCATCAAGATTTTTGCCGAGACACGTTATGTAGAACCTTTACACAATGTTTATTACAACATTACCATAAATTTATGTGATGGAGAGATAAATACTAGATATATGAGAGCGGTCACATGCCGTGTGGACCCCTCACATGTCATGTATTTCATGAGAATTTTAAAACTATCATGTCTTCTTTATTTGGACTCATATTTTGGCCCATGTGTAGAATAACAATAGTGTTTATCTATATAAAATGTGATAGTGAAATATTCATTGACCTATGAGATGTGATGAAAGATGTTATGAATGAGATGATTTTCTATGTTACACATAATGATTGAAGTGATTAGGTAGAGGGTCACTAGAGACACTAGACTGGACCCCCTTGAAGCATTAGGGCACGATTCGTCGATCTACAATGTGTTACCCCTATCACATAGATAGAAGGTTCTCATGAAACTAGATTGGAACCCCCTGACCCATTGGGGTGTGGGTCCAATATCTAATTAGTGGTACACCTTATCTACTAGGGCTTGGGTCCTCATGACACTAGAGTGGAACACCCATCTTGCATCAGGGAATGATTCCTCTATCCACCAAGTGGTACCGCTATTGGATTGGACGTGGGTCCTCATGACACTAGAGTGGAACCCTTCTGATGCACTGGGGCATAGGTCTTGAATCAACTGAGTGTTACCCCCTATCAGATAGGGGGTGGGTCCTTGTGACAATATAGTGGAAACCCCTAACAAACTAGGGTGTGGGTCCTCTTTCCACCAAGTGGTACCCCTTATCAGATAAGTCATGCGTCATTATTAATCCAGAGTGAAACCCCCCTAATGCACCAGGGCACAAATCCTCTACCTATAGTGTAGAACGTTTCTGATTCATCAGGGCATAGGTCATTTATGAATAATTATTGAGGGACACCCCATCATGCTCTAGGGTGTGAGTCCCATATTTGGAGATTGTTCCCCCTTGACTGTGTGGAATAATAGTGATTTGTGGGCCTCCACACAGTTACTTATTTGTAATAACACACAAAATGTTGGGCATCGATGATTGGCTTATGGGACCGAAGACACACTTTACCTGGGTTGGGCTGTGATGTGGAAATCCCCATTCACTCTCGTTTGAGTTTCCTTAGTTTGAGCATATATATCTATATTCATTGTGTTAGATATTTCTACTCTATCATTTTGGTTTGAGCATTCCATTTATTCTTATAATGCATCTTAATGCTTCCCCATAATCTTTTAGGGTGTCCTAATAGGTAGATATATACTCACCCCCGCATGGGCTTGGTCCACATGTGTTGTGTCTTATGCAGACGACGGATGGGTCGACAGCGATTGTAGAGGAGCATAGGGATACCGGGTTCATCTAGCCACGTATAGTGATCGGATCACGGAGATTCAACCAGCATTGATTATTGAAAAATCAGCACATCATTTTATCAGTGATAAACAAAAGGTGTTTATAAAAGCGTCACCTTCATCAGTTCTAGGTCAAAGCACTGATAATGGTCACAATTATAAGTGCTAGAAAAATAATGGATAAGGGTGTACCCTTTACTGGCGGATCCTTAGTGTTTATAAAGGATGATCTCTATCATATCTATTCTTATCACTGTTAAAAAATTAATAAAAATATTATTCATATATATATATATATAATTATTAACTATATAAAAAATTAATTTGTATTTATAAACATTAATTAAAAATTAATGATTTTATTTAATATAAATATGATATATTAATATATTTTTTTTTAATAATTCATATAAATATATATATATATAATGTTTTAAAAAAATAATTATATGATTATATATATATATATATATATTAATAATATTAAAATTAAAATATGATTTTTTAAATAATAAATATATTTATTATATTTCTAATTATATACCTATAATTGTATATATATACTTTATATATATATATATATTTATAATTATTATTATAGATAAATGAATATATATTTACATAAATATATATCTCCAATGAACTAGGTCAATAAATATATATATATATATTTTTGCGGTAATGATGATATTCCTGGATATGATTTTCATTATTTATGTTCATATATTGATGCATGAGTATAATTGACACACATTTCCAGCTCTCTTTTATTGACATAGCTTCAGAATTAAGCCAATCATACCTCCCTGAGCAGTTTATCATCATCTTCTCATGGTGTATCTTGTCTTCTCAGCCTTTGGTTTATCGATGATAGAAACATGATTTTTCCCTATATCTATTGGATCTATCCTTGATCAGAATCATTTTGATTCACAAATGTTTTAATTTCCTAAAACAAAACAGAGAAAAGTAGATTCATGTTTGTTCAAGATGGATGCTTCTTTTATTGCAAAAAAATATCTCTCTTTAAAGTGTTTTTGGATGGTTTGATTCATCGAATTGGGAGCATCACACATGTTAAAGCCGATGCCGATGTAGTTTCAAGGTGTTTTATTTAAGGTAATAACTCGATTATTTCTAGATTAATTATACCTAGAGGATCCAAGTATATGAAGTCAGAATAACATGTTATGTAGTTGTCTATGATGAGGGTTTTTTCCACATCCACTTCACCACAGATAATTTGAAGTGGCATGTATTGGTTTTGGATCCATCTCTCTCAAGCCTGATGTCCTATACATTCATGAAGGGGATTGAACCATTATTCTGTTGGAGGTATGAAATACATATGTTCATGTTTGGGTGAAAATATTTTTCTTAAACTATCTGTATTGGCTTCCAAAAATCTTGTATGATATCATGCTTGTGATTGGAGTACCAATCAGACTAGGCAAGGAAACTGAGCTCGAACGGTTTGGGCACTACACTCACTTTTTGGTTGAGGTTGATCTTGGATCCACCATTGTAGATAAAATATTTCTCTCCAATAAGTCTGATGATTTTGTACGAAATGTTTTTTTATGAAAAAGTGATGATGTTCTTTTCGTATAGTAGGATTATTGGTCATGATCATTCTAGTTGCAGAAGTAATATCTCTTCCTCCTTCTATTCATCTCATTGGAATGATTCAATACACTCCAATATGAAGACACATCCTACGAAGGATCCATCCTAGGATTTTAGAATTGGTTCAAATCATGATAATAATACTCTAGTAGGAAGGAACATTTTGTGTTCTTCTACACAACCTGGAGAGAAATAGTTATAAGGGGTTTTTAGTTTGGAAATGAAGAATTTATCGAAGGATACAACTATCACTGATAATGATTTTTCTCCTCCTCTACACAATCTATCATGGCCTACGATTGTAGTAGAGGAACCAGATTCAAATTTATGTAATTTAAACGCTTATGAGGATGAGATCATGGAGATGAAATCTTTTACTAATCAACAATTCGATGAAGTTAAAACTCAAGTAGGGGATGATGAACTTTTTTGCAAAATCTAAGGCTTGAATAAAGAAAAAAAGTAGAAATTTTATATTGGATTTTGACTCTCCTATTTGTTAAGGGGAAGCTTCTGATATGAATTCATCTAAAGGGATGAAACTTGTGGATAATGATGGTTTTAAAAGAGTCTCTCAAAGGAAATAAAAACAAATTTCTGAGAATAGTTTGATAGTCATGAAAGTGACTACATAAAATGCCTTTGAAGTGTTTGAATCCAAAAATCTGATGACATGATAGGACCGTGTTGACCCACTCTTGATGGATGATGTTTTAAAAATAAAATTGAATTGTCTTGATGATTCTTCTATGGGTATTTGCATCACTGATATGGAGTATTCTTCTTTAGAGAAAGTGGAAGGGACATGGAGAGAAACTAAATCCTAGAGATGGGGTCATCATCCGAAAGTCCAAGGATAGGGGTTTCAGATAAGATGATTGGGATACATTACATGGGTTTGACTGAACTATGTCTACCAGGTCTTCTATCAAGGATTCTCAGAATCATCTTACTCGAGAGTTAGAAAAACACATGGAAAAATAATCAGGGATCTTCAATCAAAAGAATACACAATCCAAGTGGGAAACTACTCATGATGTTAATGACCTTAGTTAGACTATAGAAATGAACCTATTCCATTTGATCTATAATTATTTTCTCATGATAGAGGGTAGGAACCTGTCTATCCCCATCCTCCTCTTTTTTTCATTTACTTTTTCCTAATAAATTTTATCGTTATGGGTTGGCTTGCCAACTTCCAATCAGAACTTTTTCATGTATATATAATTATATAAATATGTCTAAAGTGGTGCAGAACATTAGATATGAT
Organism: Viscum album; assembly: GCA_963277665.1. Taxonomy (NCBI): domain Eukaryota; kingdom Viridiplantae; phylum Streptophyta; class Magnoliopsida; order Santalales; family Viscaceae; genus Viscum; species Viscum album. Next base: position 36,480,564 of record OY728159.1, read on the forward strand.
TATATAATATATTAATAGTTTTATAGAATAATTTTTGAATACATATATATTTATTTATATTTATACTTAAAATAAATAAATAAAAATAAAATTATAAAATTATAATAAATACATTTATTATAATTATATATATATATATATTTATTTATAATCATATAGAAATATTTATTTATATATTAATAAATATATATATATTTATAATTATATTTATAATTACATACAAATAATTATAAATTTATATATATTTTTATAATTATCAATATATATATATTTAAATATATAAATAATTATAATAAATATATTTAATATATTTATAATTTTATAAATATATATAATTATATAAATATATCTATATTTATATACAACTATATATAAATATATTTATTTTATATATAATTATTAATAAATATAAATCTACTTATAGTTATAATTATAAATAAATAAATATATATATATTAATTATATATATAATTTTATAAATATAAATAAAATTATTATGATTAGATCTTTATCAGTGCTTTTTTAGAACTTATTAAGATTTCTCTTTATGAGTGAAAACAATGTGTTGATAATACTTTTATTTATAAGTTATAGAAATTTAATGTTGATAGAGAGAATTTTTATCTATAATTTCTATGTTAACACTGATAAAACTACTCTTTATTAATACATTTTTTAAAGTGCTGATAAAAGTCTTACATGTTCTTATAAAAGGAACTCTAACAGAGGGGGTCCGCCTCTCGTTCCATGAAGCATACAGGGAACCCAAACCCTGCCATCATTGTTGACACTATCATCCGAACCTACTACTATTGTCAGGCGATATTCTCAATGAATCGATATCTCCAAATCTAAGGTATGTGCTAGATTAATCTTGTTTGTGCTTTTGATCGCACCATTTCTTCAGTGAAAACATAGAAAATCGTGTGTCTTCACTTCTCAAAAAATTGAATGAATAGCCCCCAAATAACCATCCCTATTAAATATGGTAGTGTTGATCTAGGTGAGGGTTGATTTTGAGAAGGATTATTTCTACATGATCTCAATGACCCCAGGTTCCAGACGTGCAGTGCTGCATAATGTCTATGGTTTTCTTTTCTAAAAACAAGTCACTCTAAGAGTTAACTAAACGGAACATGAGGTGTGGGTTTTTTGTTGTCAATACTAGGTTTAAATTGATGGTTTTTTTGTTTAATAATTCTGAATCGTGATGAATATTCAATGTATAAAGGATCTCCCAGAAGAGACTCGAAAATGACTTCATGTCATTTAATTATTGGTGCTCGTTGTTTATTTCCTCATCCTTGTATGTCATATCCTCTTGTCTCCCCCTTTCTACAAACACTATAGACTAAAATCTACGATGTATGGATAATCAATTTTTTATTTGTATCATGGGGCTATCATATGTGATCTCTCTTTTCGGTTTCTTATACTCATTTGGGTAGAGTTGGGCCACCCTTATTGAAAACAATGAGCCATAACAAGGTTTTCCCCATGATTATCTCTTTAATTTTTGATCTATTGATTGATTTGTCTTTTAATTCAAGTTTTTCACTTCTAATAGTAGTATTAATTATTTTACTGTAATGAATAAGAAATAAATAAAGGATTTCTCAATGTTTTCAATGAATGTTAAATTTTTTTATATTAAAAATATATAAGTCTGGATTTTTTTCAATTTCCTTATGCACAATGTGTTTGTTAATTTTTTTAATAACCGTTATGAATGAAGTGGGTAATTTAATAATGTATTGTAGTGTTCAAAAATAATTTTCATTTGGTTCTTAGATTTTACATGTCATTTCAAGTAATACTTGAAATTAAAAGTTTTGATAAATTTATTCATGTTTCATTTTGAATACAAAATGCATGGTATGTAATTATATTTTGACATTTTTAAAGTGTTTCATGTTTATAATTTAATATTTTCATTTAATTTAAAATTTATATACTTTTATAAATTTTATAGTATATCCTATTATATTAATAAAAATTAATAATAATTTTTTAATAAATATTTATAATTTTTATAGTTTTATTAATTTACAAATTTATATAATTTTATAAATTTTATAGCATATGATATACACATATATAGTTTAATGTAAATTTTTTTTACGTATTTATAATTTTATAGTTTTCTATGTTTATAAATTAATATACAATTATATTTTTATTCGTTATGAATTATTATACTTTAATAATTACATAAATGTTAATTTTATATAATATAATTTTATACCTTTATAAATTTGTAATACTATATACTTCTACATATTATGTATACTTTTATAACATATATGTACTTTTAAAAATTTGGATAAAAATATAGAGATGACAATGAATGAAGATGATAATGAATTTAATACTTTTAATCTCATATATATTTTTTATATATATAATTGAAGAAAATTATTTATTAATGATTGAAAACCATTGAAATTTCCCGATAAAAATGGTAACTCATTCAAAGACATTTATATGTAACAAAATTGTGTTTATGGATGAGACAAGGGTTTTATAATTGATAAAAACTAACAAAAATATGTCATTATAGTTTTTATGTGTTGAATATAAATAGGCTCGTATAGTTAACAAACATGATAACTAATCATGGTTTGGATATTTTAAATTTTCATTACCCATTACTTGACTATAAAATTTAGAAAATCATGCTCATAAATTATTCTTGAGCCAAATATTATTCTAAGGTAACCAAACTATTTCAAGATCAGCTACATAATCAAAATTTTATTTTGATATCATTTTTATTTCCATCTTAAACATTTAAATTATAAATCACAAATAAGTTATTGGACTAATAAATTATTTATTTATAGATCTACACCACACTATTATAGAGATAGGGCATGGTCAAACCTAATGGAATTTGAGTAATGAGTTGGTCTTAGTCATTCAATTCATTATTTTAAATAAGCCTTCACCGACTCAAATTCAATGCCTCAATACTAATCAAATTCTCTAAATTCCACTACTACCATGTGAACTGGTATCGGCTCCAAGCAAAAAGAACATGAATGGAAATCTTATTTTAATTCATCCTTCATGTGGATTCCCAGCTAATTCCAATTGGCCTCTATTTTGTTTCTCAGTAGATTTTTTTAAGTATTTAAATTCTAGAATTTTAAAATCCATGTGTCAGTATGTTGTCTTCCTTCCACTCATTTTGGTTTCAACCTGTAGTCAAATTCTGTGCATCATCATTCTCTAGAAATCATATATAGCCTAATAATCCTTATAAATTTGTGGAAGAAACACATGTTAATGTGATGATATATCTTCCCTAAACTCATAAACCATTCAGAAAAATACTAGGAATTTTTTTTCATTCCCCATGATTCATTAGACTCATGAAAGTCCCTTATTGAAATAATCCATATATAGCGATCATAAACCAACACTAGAAACCTTATCCTTCACATAGCACTATATTATCCACCTATATAATATAGATAGATAATAACACCATGGAAAGGTCATGTCACTAACTCCATCAATCCCATAGGATATCCATTTCGACCTCACTCCCACAAAAGGTGAATTAATTTTAAACCCCATTGAATCTCAAAAACCTACTTTGCATCCAACATCACCTGCATAGTTTAAATTAGTGGAGTCATCCACAACTACATATTCTCTCTGATCTGGTGGTAGCATCTATAGTGAGGAGTTTCATGAAACAAAAGGTAATAATAAAAATCATCCTCACCGACTTCATCACTTGAAAATTTGTTATTGTATTTTTTACTATGACTCATCCCCCATATATTTTGGATGAAATCAACAGATAACACACACCACAAGGGAATTAATTATTTTTTTAAATTAAATTACCCATTTCCTTCAAATCAGTATAAAATTATCTAAAACATTCAAATGGAGGTTTCCCTTATTTGAAATTCCCCTTTTGTGTATTTATTTTGATAAATATTAATGTTACCGAATCAAATAGGATAAATATGAATAAATAATTTATGTATTCCAATAGTATGACAAAAGAGTATAAAGATGGGGTGAAATGGGTCATCATGTTTGAAAAATATCTGGTATATGACACTTCTCAAATCATTTGTATTTTTTTAAACTGTTTTTATTCAAATATAATTAGTATAAAAGTGTTGGAAGAGCATTTAATCTATCAAGGAATTGATCGAAGTTATAAATTTTGGAATAAACATGGGTAAAAAGCTAATATATCAAGTGACTGTGCTAGCACTACATTTTATTGAACATTTGATGTGATTATAAGTATGTACAATGATAAAGATCATATCAAGGATGTGATAATAGGTGTGAATGATGATGAAGATCAATTTGAGGAAATTAAAATCATATTTGAAGACAAACTTCATGATTATCCAAAATTGTTTAATAAGTTAAGGAGTTGGGTAAATATGTAATTGTATCGTGGATTCACAAAATATACTACATTTTCAGTCATACTGAAGCATTAAAAGCTGTCAATGGATGGAGTGACACCAGTTTTACTGAACTACTTTCCCTCTTGAAATATATCATCCCAAAAGATAATGAGCTCCCTAGATGAACATATGATGCTAAAAGAATTCTACGTTTGATGGGTATGATCTTTGAAAGAATAAATGATTTCCCAAATTAAGGTATATTGTTTTTCAAGGACCACAATTCCCTTAAAGAAAAACCCAATTGTGGTGCCTCTCAATACAAGAATCACGAATTAGGTCCTATAAAATTTGTGTGGTACTTTTCAATCATTTCAAGGTTTAGTCGCCTATATGGAAGTGAGGATAATATATGTAAATTAACTTGTAACAAAAATACATGAAATAAATATCGGAAATTTCATCACCCAATATAATCTCCTTAGTAGAAGATAATTGATCATGACTATATTGAATTTAGAAACAAGCTGAGAAACCTTTTTCTTGCAATATCTATAGATGGAGTGAATACTTTTGGTTTTCAAATAATCACTTACATTCCCTGCTATGTTAAATAGGTAAATTATAAATTTCCACCATGGTTATGCATGAAAAAAAATAAATTATGTTATCTATGCTTATATCCAGATAAAAAAACTGGGTAATGATTTTGATGCTTATTTGGATCCATTTATCAATATTTTGAAATTATTATGGAATTCAATTGTTTAATTGTATGATAGTTACAAAAATTAAGATTTCATGTTGGGAGCATTGTTGTGTGAGATGATAAATGAATTTACTTATTATGGAAAATTTTTTGGATATAAAATTAAAGGAACTCATGGGTGTCCCATTTGTGAACAAGGTACATATTAAATTAGATTGAATCATCCATTGAAGAATGTGTTTCTAGGGTATCACAGATTTTTACCCCGATGACATAAGTACCAATCATTTATGACATCATTCTATAAGAGTGTATAAGAATATATAAATCCATCCCCACTAACATGTGATCAACTATTTTAGAAAATAAATGTCATGGGGACTGATTTTAGTAACCCTTTTTTGAAAATTGAAATCAAAACACATTGAAAAAAGATATTATTATTTTATTTTCTATGACGGATTTTTTGTACGTTATAAATTTTCTTGATTTTATGCATGTTGAAAAAAAAAATATGTGATTTTAATTGGAATTCTACTAGATGGACCTAGAAAAATAAAGTATGGAATTAAAGCTAGTATAGACTAGATTAAAATGGTAAAATGAGAAAATTTAGTGCCAGTGAAGGTTGAAAAATAGACTTTTTATCATCCATCTTCTTACACGACATTCCAAGAAAAGGATAATTAATGGGAATGTAAGGGAATATGATTTTTTCTATATCACATGTGGAAATAAGGGCCACTATAAGAAAACCAGCACTCAACCAAAGAATAAAGGGGAAGCTTTTGGTGCATTTGATATGTAGTTTAATTTATCTATTTTTAAAAATTGGGAATTAATAAAATATTTTGGTGCTCATATATGTATTAAAATAGAAGAACCAAGTAGATTAAGAAATATTGATGAAGGAGAGTTATATCTTTGAGCTTCCAACAAAGAAAAACATGCTTTTGTAGCTATCAAGGACTACCACATCATGTTTCTAACTGGAATGATCTTGGTTCTAATGGGATTTTATTAACTTCCTTCAGTTACCAAAAAAATTATTTATGTATACATTCATGATACTTATGGATTTATCTTCAAATTTGAGAGTAAGTGTTACATATTTTATATAGAGAGAGGTTTTTTATAGAAAGGAACATTGAAATTACTTTCTTTATAAGTTGAATAAACCAAACCAAATAATGAAAATAAATAATGAAGTTACTTCACATGAATCATACCACACCAAAATTTTTAATTACTATCTAGGTCAAATAAATATGAAGTGCTTGAATAAATTACATCAAGATGGATATTTAGATTGTTTTGAACTAAAATGACCTGGTGTGTGTCACACATGTTTACAATGAAAAATGAACAATGCCCCCATTTTTTGGGAATGCTTAAATGGAAAAAGAGAATCTTGAATTGGTTTATACTTATGTGTATGGAACATTTACTATTGATGTAGTTGATGGGTACACATACTTTATAAATATTACTAATGAGTTTACTAGATATGAATATGTCTACATAGCAAGGGATTAGTCAGATCCTTTTTAAAAATTAAAGTAATACATGAATGAAGTTTAGAACTAGTTTGGTAAAAATATTAAAATACTTCACATAGACTGTAGTAGGGAATATCTTAACAAATACTTCATTAATTATCTATGAGAGTTCAGGATTTTATCTCAACTCACTCCTCCTTACACACCTCAGTGGAATGGTGTAAGTGAAAGGAGGAACTATACCTTTTTTGTACATGGTGAGGTCAATAATGATTCATGTAGGTATTCTATAATCCTTTTGGGATACACATTAAAAACAGCAGCATACATACTAAACAGAGTACCAATTAAAGCAGCTGATGGTATACCATACTAATTATGGAATGGAAATATACTTTTGGTGTCTTACTTACATGTGTGGGGCTATGAAGCCTTTTTTAAGGCCTCTTCTGGTAACATGATTTCACCCCATGGCACAATTTCTATCTTTATAAGATATCCCAAAGAAAAAAAGGGATACTACCTATACTATCCATCAAACAAAAAGGTTGTGATTGATAGACATCCCACATTCCTTGTGTAAGATCTTATCTGTAAAATAGATAGTATAAGTAAGATAATGGTCAATGAAGTCCATGCTCAAGATACCCATGTTTTGGAACTAAAACAAATTCCAGAAAGCCTTGTGGAGGAAGAAACTGTTCCAAAGACACAATTACTGTATATAAGTACTATAGAGGATAGAGAACTAAAACAGTATGGTTTTCTAGTCACCATGGATGGTAAATCATTTTTAATTGATAATAATGACCCTCTTAAATAAAAGTAAGATGAAAATGGAACATATTTTTCCTTGTGGGAGGAATCCATGAATTCTAACATGGATTCTAGTACAAATATCAAGTTGATATTTTGGTAAAACCTCAAATAGATGTAAATGTTATAGGTTGAAAATGGGTATTCACGAAGAAACTAGAAATGGAAGTGAAATTCGGTACCAATAAGGTGTGATTGTTTACAAAGAGGATTAAATAGTGTCAATGAATTAACAAATATGAAACCTTTTCCCCAGTTCCAATGCTGAAATCCATTATAATTCTACTTCCATTATGTATTTCCATGAAAACGATATTTGAAAATGGATTTCAAAATAACCTTCCTTAATAGGAACCTTTATGAATATGTATATATGACATATCATGAAGGGTTTGGGACTGCAAATGATGCCAATAAGGTATGAATGTTACAAAGATCTGTTTATGGATTAAAGTATGCATCTAGGTCTAGAACATTTATTTTCACGAGGACATAACGAAATTTGGTTTCATAAAGAATAAAGGTTAGTCATGTGTCTATAAAATGGTTAGTGGGAGTGAAATAGTTTTCTTAATATTATATGTTGATGACATATTACTCATTGGAAATGAAATGCCAGTCTTAGAGTTTGTCAATGTGTGGTTGAATAAATTATTCTATATGTAGTACTTGGGAGAGGCAATATATATTCATGAAATCAAGATCTATCTTGATAGATCCAAGTAGTTTCTCAACCAAATTCAATGTACGTACAATGAAAATACACTGAAGAGATTCGATATATAACAATATAAGAAAATATTATTGCTAGTGTCTCATAGAATTCATCTTTCTAGGAAAATGTTTCCTCATACACATGATGAAAGAAACATAATGACATGGATTCCATATGTATCAGTGATTGGGTCAGTCATGTATGTTATGATATATAGTAGGCTAGATTCTTCTTATTCATTATGTGTAGTAGGATGATATCAAGATTATCTAGATGACCACCATTTTATGTAATTCAAAACTATCCTAAATTATATAAGGAGTACTAAAGATATTTTCCTAGTGTACGGAGGAGTTGAGGAACAAGTCAACATATGATATGAATATGCTAGTTTAAAAACCAATCAAGATGGCATGATGTCATAAGCGGGATAAATATTCACATTGAATGAAGGTGTTGTGAGACTAATGTACTCAAATAAATCCATTGTTGATGATTATAAATTAGTTTCAGAGTATATTACGGCTTTTGAGGAATCTAAATAATCGGTATGGATGCACAACTTCATGCAAGATCCTGATGTGGTACCTAACATCAAATATCCTATCACAATATTTGGATAATACTACAGTGGTGTCTCTTTCAAATGATATAACGTCACATCAGTGGAAGAATCACATACATTAGAAGTATCATCACATGAGGGATTTTTCTCTGAGAGGTGAAGTTATAGTGATAAGTATTTACACAGAAGACCACATGGAGGTACCCTCAACTAAATCCTTGACTCAGTAGAATCATGAATATAATGTGAGGTCTAGCTGAATAAAGGTCATAGATAGTTGGATCTATTCCAACAAAGAGTTTTGGAGTTGGTGTCATAGGACCATCTTCTTCAACTTTGATTACATGAAAAATCAGTGTATTTAATATTAATAAGTCTTCTTATTACATATTGTTTCTTGTTCTACATGACTCTAATGTAATAATTTATTAATGTATATGTCTTATTGATAAGGTCATGAAAGTTCCCCTCTATGATAAGAAAATTGATATACAATGATGATATTGTCAAATAATATTATGAGGTTTGATAATGTATTATGATGGGACACATAGTACATAGACTGTCGGGTGAGAGTACTCATAAGAATATGGGGCTTCTTCCCAAGAATTTCACAATTGGTAATATCCAAGATGGAAGATTATGAAAACAGACCCGCTAGTAGGAATTCAGCATGTTTCATTGTAACCAAATATTCCTTTCTACAATTACATATGATGGTCCTTAGACATTACAATTATTATTAATTCATTTTACAAATCTTTTCGTTATATGTGTTTCAAAATCCATGATGATAATAGTTCATGGAGTGGTTGGATATGTTAGGAGTGTCACAAGTGACATGTCATTATTGAATACGTTGATGATGGATTTTTTCCATCAATATTTATGGAATCTGATATCTCATCCCTTTGATTTTAATAGAACCTTCACATTAAATTCCAGGTCCAGGGTGTAACAATGTTGTTATTTCAGTTATTCAAATTAATACATATCGAGCATATTGGTTGTGACATGGTTATGAAACCTGCTTTATGGTATACTATATTAAAGTGATTATATTACAGAGTGTGGGTTTATATGTAGTGTTCGATTTTGTGACATTAAGTTTTTTCTTGGGTGCCTTGACCCATTGGTAGACAGTAAACTTGGACTTTGGGTAAGCCCACCTAATGCCAATGAGAAATAATCCCAGAGGTTCACACACTTTATGTCTCCATTGATCTCAATTAAATTCTATTTGAGTTTAATTATTGGAATAAATATTGTTCTCATGATAGAGGAATAATTTTTTACCAGTTATATGGACTGGAAAAAATAAATAAATATTTATTCACCCACTTTCAAACAAAATATGTATTATATATATAGAATATTTTAATAAATATTTATTCTCTATATTGTGAACAAAATATTTATTTATGTATAAAATATTTATTTGGTTAATCATTAAATACTAGAGTAGTTCGAATAGACCACGACTGAGTCTGCTAAAAAATAGTAATTCACAAAACCATTACATAATATTTGTTATTATTCATGTAGATGTTCACTATAAAATTATAACAATATAATTATTATTATATGGAATGGTGTTTATTAATGGTAAAAAACTTTATTTAATGAATGATCTTAAATTAAAAAAATATACATTTTAACTTAAATCCTACATTTATAAATAGTGGACTATGTCTATTGTGTAGAGTATCTAAAAATTGAGAATAAAGATTTGTTGTGAACAAAGAAATCTTTCTGAATTCATCCATCTCTCTCCCTCTCATGAAAAGGAAGTAAAATAGAGATTTCATCAAGACCGAATAAAGAAAAGTCAAGAAACAATAATGCATGACATTTGAATAATCATGCTATCACTCTAAGATCAAGTGGTGTTGCTCAAAGATCATAGGATCATCTGATGGGTCACTACTAAATGGACTATATCCTTGTATCCTTATAGCACAATGAATTTAATCTGAAAGGGTCTTTCCAGATGATCAACATTCACCAACGAAGAATGTTCCCAATATGAGTTTTTTATTTTTTTCATATAATAAATAAATTAATTATAAAATTTTCATGAAATATCCTTTCTCTGGGTTTCAAAAAATGATTATTAATTTTTTTTTTAAAATATCTCCAATCTCCTTATGCTTCTGATCCACCTGAAACCTATAATATTTTCACCATAATCAATATTCATTCTTCTAGTGAATTTTTCCCTTTTGAAATAAGGGGAAGCTTTCTAAAATCTTCAATTTGATATAGAGGATATGAAACTCATCATTTCTAATTAATTCCAACATATTATTTCATTCATGATCTGATATCATCCATTTTCCATGAGTAATAGAATACTTTTTTATATGGTTGGGGATCTTGTGTTTATTATTCTATGGTACTATTAAGCTATCAGATAAATTAAAATTTGAAAATCATATAATATATTATAATTTAAAATTATGGAATAATAAAATCAATTTTTTTTATTAATTAACAATCAGTTTTTTAGTCATATATTACAATTTAATATGTATTAGAAATCATGAGAATGAGAGGAAAATTATCCTAAAACAACTATTTGCCAAATTAGAATCCATTCCAAAATTTGTGGATAAATTTATTTATTTTTCTATGAAAAATCAAAAGAATATTTTTGAATTTATTTTATGATTAGTTATTTAAATTGTTATATCAATTTGAATGATATTGTGATGACTGAAATTGTTATAGGTTGTGAAATTTAGAGGAAATTTAAATTTTGTGTTTTGAATGATGGGTGGTTTTTATAAATCAATCATAATTGGAATTTCAAGGGTTGTTACATGTCTAAGAGGTTTTTTAATTGAGTTTGAGAGTTTCTTATGTCATTGATGGATTCCTTATAGGGTTATAAGTGAGGGGGACATTGTTGTTTGTAGATGTAGGGAGCCACAGAGTTCCTGATGGACCTGCATCCGGTAATCAGTACATGATCTAGGTGTGCAGACCCCTTAAATAGGCCATCGATCGACCAATTGGTTTATAATGGGGTTTTGGTGGGTTTTAGGTACCTAATTTTTGGTCCATGGTTACTAGTTAGAGCATAGGTTTACATTATTACGACATAAATATATTTTTTCCCACTTTATTTTAACCCCTAGGGGTTTCCTTTGGTGGTCGAATAAACCTAGGGGAGGTTTTCCTTATCCCCCTCTCCTCTTCTATCCAATACTCACATAGATCCATTTCAGCCGAAGGAATATTCTTTCATTGATTTAGTTAACATCGTTTCCTATTTTCCCCTTATTCAACATTTTATTTGTAATTTCCTCCAATCTGGAACTCTCTCATGTGGCCAAATCAGGTTGGTTACTGGACCTCATGTGATCATACCCATATTATAGAGGCTTCCAATTAGTTTGAAGGGTGAGATGAATATAGTGGGGAAACTATACCCCTAGTATATAGTTACATCATAGTGGAATAACCAATGAGAAATTAATATCAGAGTAATGGAAACATAGCCACTACGGGAAATCTAAGCTATGGAAAAAGTTTGAAAACATATTGGTATATGTTTGTTATATGACACCAATACTAACTGTTTGACCCAACTATTTGTATATGTATTGATTCTAGAAACCTATACCAAAAGTTTGACCAAACATTTAATATATGTATTGCTTCTGAATACCAATACCAATGGTTTTTGTCAAACACTTGGTATAGGTGTTGATTCTAGACACATATACCAACAGTTTTACAACATAATTGATATCAATGGTGTCAGTATTTTATCATATTAATAATAATAATAATAAATACTGTAATATAATATATATATATATATATATAAGAACATAAATCATGTTTTAGTATAATGTTAAAGTTCTAGAAATATAAGTGGGAGGTTGTGGAATCAATACCTAGTGTAGGGTTTTTTTAATATAATTCCTATACAAATGGTTTGACCAAACACTTGGTATAGGCGGTGTCATTATTTTTTAATATTAATTAAAAATATATTAAATTATTTAATATAAATATTTTTTTTATACACACACACACGCACACACACAGACACACACATATATATATATATACATATAATTTAAAATATTTTATAAGATATTGATAAGGTACTTGGAATATAAGTTGGAGGTTATGGGATCAATACCCAGTGTTGGAATTTTTTTTCAATAGAGTACATGTACCAATGATTTGACCAAACCTTTAGAATTGTTCTTTCCATCGATATTGTCTATACCAACAGTTTGAGAACCATTAATTTAGGTCTTATATATCAACGGTTTTTTCAAACAACTGGTATATGTATATATTGATGAAAAAACACCCAGTGGTCCATGAAACCATTGTTATAGGCCATACCAATAGTTTTAAGAACTATATCAATTGTTCCAAAATCACTGGTATAACCCTTTTCAAATTCATAGAAAAAAAATATCACACCACTGTGAAATAATAGAAAAACTAATAATCAAATAATAAATAAACAATGTAATGACGTGATAAAATATAAATAAATGTCATTCTAGATGTACTGTAAATAAATGTCTAGAAGACACCAATAAAGACTAAAACCCCTTGTTTGTACCATATCCAAACACCAACCCATCTGTTATGAAAATAATCAAAAGTAAGGAGTATTTCCCTTGTCTAAACCTACATCCACGTAATTTTCTCGGGTACCTAATGGTGTCCCGATAAGGGTGTGATTAAAACATCATAGGTTGACCACACCATGTCTAAAAAACATTCTGATAATAAGTGTATGAAATAATGTGTTAAATACATGTATTTAATTAATCAATTATTATATTACATCTATCATCCTCCTTTAACACCATACTAAAATATCTCTAAGTAGGTAAAAAACCATTTCAACCATATCTATATATCTAGATAACCTACTTCGACACCATGCCAGTATGATTCTATGAATGTATCACAACCACGAAGACCATACCCATATATCCATGGAAAAAATCACACAAACCTAGGCCAATTCCACTATATAATAATATTATCATGTATTAGGTCATATCCAAGTATATAATCATTTCAACATGTGACACTGGGCCTAACCTTCAATATAATCATTTCAACATATGTCAGGGCATATCATGGAATATAAGAATTTCATAATGAATCATTGGTCATAGCCTCGTATATAATTATTTTACCCTAAATCACCGGGTCGAACATACTATATAAGCATTGCAGCATGAATCACTTGGATGATCCTATTATATAATCATTTTATCATCAACTCAATAAGTAATAACATGAAGGATATATCAATATCATATCATGAGCTTTAATGGTTAATTATGAAAATTACCATTCTTCTTTTAATTAAACATTGATTTATATTTCAAAGTATCATCATTCATATCAATATTAAAATAAGACATTACCTGGGGATCCTATATCAAGAAATCACATAAGACCTAATATCTTGCTAAACACACTTTAAACCATTATACGTGTTCTTTTTATTCACGGTTCTCTCACACAACGAGTATCCGTATGTGAGGAAACATAAAAAATTGAATCCAAAGGGATCCAACCAATATTCCAAAACATGATTTACCATTAATAAATGAATAAATTAATTAGAGTGAATGCTACATCTATGAAATTACAATATTTAATATACATCAAAATTAAATAGACTATATGATAAATTTTAGACTCTCTACCCTTAATTTCTTATTAACACAACAATCCCAATGGGTAACACCAATAAGTAAGAAGGTAAAGAATATTTCATGAAGAACAAGGGATCAATCAAATAAACAAGATTTCTAGAATATAGGAATGGATTGCAAAAATTCTTGAAGAACCTTAGGTCTTGAATGTCATGAGAGTTTCACTAATAGAAATAGGATAATTAATCACAATGAAGCCCTAAAACTGCTACTCTTGATAAATAAACAATATGTAATATATTTAAACATCGTGTAACTATTTTTAAAGTAATATAAGGAAAAACATGTCACCTCAGGTTAATATTTACCCTGATCAAACATTACATGTCATGTAATTAGGTTCATTGGATTTTATTCTTTTCTTGTTATGAATCCAATTAATGGACTACAAAATCTCAAAACATGTGTCTGGAAGAATTTACACATCATGTAATACCTTCACATGACCTATAAATCCACATCTGATAATTTTCCGTCATGTTTCCACAAAAAATGATCCAAACCACCTCTGAAGACTTCCAAAGCATGGAAAACCATCATACACCCATTTAAAGTGTTTATCTACTAAATCCATTAATTCAAAAAACACACATACCTAAAAATTATGTCATTTTTTCCAAAAAAGTATCTCCATCCCCAGACAAGACTCATCCACAAAGGTCCAAAAACAAAAAAAAATATAAAAAACCATTTGATGAAAAAATCATGAGAGTCATAATTTAAAAAATGTGGTATAACAACTTCCCCACCATATAAAATCTCTTCCTGTAGCTATTCCAAGAATCAATGTGTGATCTAGACGAACAACTCTAGCCACTATGCTCGCATATCAGACTCCCTCTCCATGGTCTCCTCCTAAACACACCCATGCTACCCCTGCACTCAAAAAATTAGTATAGTCATACACCTTTAATACTTCTAAAAGTGGTCTACAATCCATATCACATGCTCTCAAATGACTCATCTGCACAAAGCATGAATTATGGTACATATATCACATGAAATGAATATGGATGAAATCATTGAAGGTAATACACAAGAAACATGTCATGCATGACATTATAGAGTTGTGGAAGGGATAATTGGTACGCCACTAGATCAACCCTATCCAATATCTCAAAAGGCCTGATAAATCTAGGTGTTATCTTCCCCAATTTTATGATGTAGAATGGCTGCAACCAAGGTGATACATGACAGAAAACATAATGACCAAACTCTAACTACAGAGGTCATCTCTAATGGTTAATATACTATTCATGCTTTCTCCATACAGTCACCAATAGCCAACTAATCAATTGAAACTACTCAAAATTCTTCTTCATTAGAGTATGTTCAACAATCACTGACTAACCTTACTCTAAATAGTAAAGGGATGAATGGAATGACCATTAATACAAACACTCAAAAGGTTCCATCTAGATTGATTCTTGGAATCTGTTATTATATAAAAATTCCATGAGTTCCATATGCTTCTCCAAATAACTTCCAAAATCAAATACATTGGCTCATAAAACATCCGCAAGAACCTGAATAGTCTACTCATATTGACTGCCATTATAAAGATGATTGGTTGTACTCAAAATATCTTTTGATCCCATATCATTTTAAAGACCATTCTAGAACCATGATGTGGAAAAATGATATCTATTAGAAAATATACTCCTTAAAAAACCATGCAACCTAACTACATCAATTACATAAAGACTTCATAGTTCATAAACTATGAAGGTCTCCATGATAGGAAAGAAGTGGGGTACCTTCACTATTCAATCCATGATCACCCATTATAAATAATTATTACAGGTTTGCATGGGTAGTCCTGTCACAAAACACATAGAGAAATCATCCCATTTCTACTCAGGGATGGGAAATATGGCATCCCGCCTCTTTATTACATTACTTTATATCCCATTTTACAAACCGAAGATCTTTTAGTGTTTAGAATCTTGGAAATAAAGAAAATAATACATTAAAAGATAAAAAAATTATTCTTTTCCATATGAAAGGATTACTAAAGGATCATCTAAAGTATATTTATTTCATCTCACAACCAGAGGACATACATCAATGGAAAGGGTGAGATGAAGGCCCAGTAATGGAAAACAAGTGAAACATTTTACACGTGAACTTGAGCAACATCAATAAGAACATGAGGAATATCATAAAGGCATGAAAAAAATACATATAATAACAACAAAATCCTGAATCATCACTTGAAATTGTTGCTATAAAAAGTAATTTATACATTCATAAGTATATCACCAAGTTTCATCCCCAAGGTTTCAAAATATTACCATGGTTATTCCCCATGGTATCCTAAAACTTATCATCTCTAGAGATTAATTTATTTACCCGATACATTTAATAACTATAAGGGATAACGGTTAATGTATATTTATTTTATTTATACACAAATATATCATAATAAAACATTTCATAAATAACTCAAAGAGAATAAAATAAATGGGTTTTATATCAAAATCATGGCGTTTTAATATGTTCTTAAAACATGATTATTTTATCATTTATAATCCATGAAAAGGGAATGAGGGATTTATATATGTCAATTCAAAAATATAATAAACCATTTTTATATCTTTATGAATAATCTTATAAATTAAATAGTTATAGGTAATCACAGAAATAACATAATATAAAATCTTGAGAAAAAGAAAGATATTTTGAGATGAAAATTCAATAGCATAACAGGTATGAAACATGGTTTTAAAAAACATTAAAAAGATAGAGGACATGGATAACCAATTCATAAAATACTCAATATACAGTATAGGGATAGAATAAAATGTAAATAAGAACATTTTATTGAAATTTTTTAATACATACCACATTAAAGAGAACATGAAAGGCAAAGTGATGTTGAGAGTTCCCTCACCCTGAAGAGTAACTTCTAAAACTCTAATATCAGGACATTGGGGACCTGAGGACACCTTGGGAGGAAAAAATGAGAGATTATACTACTATAGTTTTATGAGGTGATTTTGGAATGAAATAAAAAAAGGAATGTGTGGGTATTTATAGTAAAAGAGAGGGAGTTTTTTATTTCTTTCAAAGGACACCTCATTACAGTTATTTGAACAATCAAGGGCTTTACCATGGTATTTTCCCTGGTATTCTTCACTTAGGACACCTCATATATTATATTAATCAACAGAAGTCGACCAACATCATATCTTACTCATTACATCATTATGACATAGTTATGATGTCATTAAACATACCTAAAACTCATAACTATTTTTTTACTATTCATCAAAAATTCAACTATTTCCGAAAAATACCATATTTTCAACCAAACCATTTTTATAAATTTAGAATTTAAAAATAAACTCCATTTTATGAAAATGAATTTCATTTTAAATAAAATTCAATATATAAGATACTAATACTTAATTATTAATTTCTAAAATAGTTATTTACTTATACTATGAAATAATTATATTACCTTACCATTTTAGATGACTAAAATATATTTATACATGATGTTACTATTTCACTGGTCAAATTAATATTCATAAGGGTAACATTACTATTCAAAAGGGTTGAGTTTCTATTTACCAAAAAATAAATTTGATCATATTAGACTCTAAATATCTTACTAATCGCAACAATGTATTTCCGTTTTTCAAAAATCATTTCATGGAATTAATTATTTATTAATTCTTAAAAAATGTTTTTTTAATATCAATAAAAAATTGAAACTACTTAGAAAACAACTAAAAATTCCCCTAGATTAATTTTGATATTTGAAATTAAAAAATGATATTTATTTTACTATAATAATTATATAAATAGGATAAATTTAACATATATATATAAAAATCCTTAATCAGTGTTTCTATTTCAACACACGCAAGAAGAAAATAGGCCCGAGGACTCGACCCCGTGACCTCTTCCCCACACCTCAAACCCCTTAAACACTAAAACTGACTGTATGGGTCAATATAAATATCATTAGTTACTAAAAATAAATGTGGGTAGAAAATGAATAGTGATATTTTTGATGCTTAAAAGAAATAAAATTATTTTATCATTAAAATTTAAAATGTGTTGTTTAAATCAAACTATTTAATTAAAATAATCATTATTCATAATACTATATTTCATTATAATAATAATATAATTTATGAAAATTACAATTTGGGTATGAAATTACAATTTATAAAAAAAATCAAGTAATCATATATTTTATTAATCAAAACTATTCTTAAAAGTGTATATCCCATTATTGTTCATAGATGTACTGATCCAAGATTATGAATGATGTATAATGTTCTCATGAAATAAAATTTAATTCCATGACTTCTTTTATAAAACATAATAAAATGTTATTGGGTGGAATGAGACCCATAAATAAAAGAAGTACATTTTTCTGCTCATTACAGGAAAAGGTTGCTAAGGCCCATTTGGCCTTTGATGCCTAACTTTCACTTGCTGAAATGTAAAACATCTCACCACAAATCTTGATAAATCCTTCTTCATCCCTGTCCACCAGTACTATCTATAGAGATCATGATAATTCTTTGTAAAACCATGATTCACCATCCATATAAAAGCATGAAACCCTCTCATCATCTCCACACGCAAGACTGTAGGAACCCATACTCGACCACAAAAAAGAATTAAATTTACACTACTAAGAGACTAACCCAATTTTTTCTCCCTTCCTTATAATATGTCTCTTAATATGAATCCCTCCATATTATATAACCTATCTATCCTAATTCATTCCAAAATCATGGGTATAATAGATGTCGAAGTCAGATATAATCATCTCTACGACACTTAAACATCTATATGAATGTATGAAAAGACTGACATCATATTCCACTCATTGAAACCTCTTGAACTACCTCTTCATGCATCTTCCATATCAAAGTATTAGAAACTATGTTTCCCTTGCCCGATGTATAAGGCAACTCTAATATGAAAGACTACATTTACTCAACCAACCTCCTCTACTTAAGGTTTAAGTCTCGTCGAGAAAAGATATTCCTATGGTTCTTGTATTCCATGTGTAATATAAACCTATCAGCCAGGAAATAATTACTCCATAATCTCATAGAATGTGCCACCACTACTAACAACATCTCATGAGTAGGTTAATTCCTCTTATGCAGTCTTAGCTATCGAGAGCCATAAGAAACCACCTGATCCTCCTATACCAAAACTACTTTGAATCCAACTCCATAAGTTCAAAAATACATGGTATATGATTTTCCTACAAAGGTTGAAGTTAGGATAGGTGTTGATGTTAGTATTACTTTCAAATATTGAAAATATTTCTCATAATAAATTGATCAAACAAAATCCACCCCCTTTTTGGTCATCAATGAAATTGGCGCTTCAAAATTGGAG
This sequence comes from Viscum album, assembly GCA_963277665.1. Classification (NCBI taxonomy): domain Eukaryota; kingdom Viridiplantae; phylum Streptophyta; class Magnoliopsida; order Santalales; family Viscaceae; genus Viscum; species Viscum album. The sequence goes on from OY728159.1 coordinate 36,500,340, forward strand.
AAGTGTTGGATAAATCACTAATAATAACCAGCTAAACCTAGAAATCACTAAATATCAAAGACATTCATATGCTACATCCAAGATACCACACCTAAAACCTTCTCCAGGACCACTGAGAACCCTTCCTCTAAGATGATATGTCCCAATAAGTTGACATTATCAATCTAGAACCTGTATTTTGTTTACATAACATGAAGATGATGCTCTCTCAATATACTCAAGATGATGTCAATATGTTTGAAATGAATGTCTACAGATTGGGAGTACACAATGATGTCGTCAAAAAAAATTTACTGATTTAGAAAAGGTTAAAATATCTGATTCATCAAGGCCATGAATACCATTGGTGCATTCTCTAAACCAAATGGTCCAATATAGACATATTTTAAACCATACTTACTCATAATAGAAATAAAAGGTATTTTTGATGGTATCACCATGAACTCATAGTATATTGATCACAACTCAATCTTGAATATGATCTTAGAACCTCTAAACAGATTGATGAGATCATAAATACATTGAAGGGGATAGTATCTCTTGATCGCCATCTGGTTTAATCTATAATATTCCACACATAAGTGCAAATTACCATCATCCTTCTTGGAAAAAAATAACTAGAGAACCCTATGGAGGCATACTAGGTCGTATGAAACCCTTAGTTTCAAGATCTACCAACTAAACATTCAACTCCTAAAGCTTTAATGGTGCCATACTGTATGGAGAGATAGAAATTAACTTTTCTCCCAGCACTAACTCTATCATAAACATGATTTCTTACTTAGGTAGTAATATATATTACTCATCATGAATGAAATAATAAAAATGTATTACAACTAGGGTAAAAGGAACCTACTACATCTCACCATCATCTTGAAAAATACCAACTATTTGATGAGTGAGAAAATCGAATCTGCAATTAATTTTTCCTGAACGACCAGCTTAATGATCGCACTCACCTTTGTGAGAAAGGTTTCATCCTTCTGAAGATATAACGGTAACTATCCTATTGTAATAGTTGATATGGTCTTGATATAGAAATATCAAATCCATAACAAGAATCATGTCAAAACCATTCATTTACATCACAATCAATTCCCAAAATAAATTATAACCACCAATCTCTAGAGAACACACCTTTAAAGATTTGATATTCTATGACCGCACTCCCAACAATGTATCAATGAAAAAACACTATCTAAAATTTCCACATCCATGACCAAATCATTATTCAAAGGAAATGAAAAAAATAAATGGGATTCCCCTATATAAAACAAAATGAAAACAAGGTTGGATGATTCAAGAATCATACCTATGAAAGTAGAAGTTCTTATATCCAATATAGACATTGTAGTTGATATAATGAAAAAATGACTAGGCCTTATTCTCTATGCTCCATTCTGACTACCTTCAGCTATTCCATCTACTAGAAATGGTTATTCCTGAACTAGGGTACAATGTCTTCTACCTCGACCAGAATTTCATTTTGAACTCCAGCTACATGTCTGATGAGGAGTATCTTAGTCGTTCCCAGTATTTGGTATCTATCCTGATCTACTACAACCACTTTCTTATAGCATACCCCTTCAAAATATCAATTCATGGCCCATCCTACTCTAATATTGAAAATATAAAGCGGGGTAAAGAAACTGAGTCCACTTGTGACCCATCCTTCCACACTGAATGCACTACAATGGAACACAATCCTATGATGTATTACAACTTCTTTGACTTATCTATTCAATATTCTCTTGGTGAAAACTGTCATAGCAGTGCTTCATTCCACTAGAAGAAGAGTTCATTGTTCATCCTACTAAAATAGACTGGCCACTTCTCAGGGTCACTCTTTGATTCCCTTCTATGATGAGTTCCTTATTCATCACATCCAAAAATATACTAAAATGAATAATATTCACCTATGAACTGTTCTCATAATGAAGGTTATCCTAAAAATGACTCACCCAAGATATCTCATCAGCATCTAAAGATGGTTCAAATGAATGTAGGTATGTGAAATGTTTGGTGTAGTCCATCACTAGCATGCCCTCTTATGTCATGTGAATGAACTAATGATACCTCGCATACCTTAATATATTGTGATAGAAATGGCTCGAGAACATTTCCTTGATGTCTTTATAAGATAAATAGTATTTCTTCCTATCATTATCTATAATATCCCACCAATTCAATGTAGGTTCATGAATAATATATTTAGAAATCTCCACCCTCTTATTTGTGGGTGTCTCTAGATGATCAAATATCATATAGACTGACATGATCTAGAACTCTGCTATCTAGGAGCCTCCCTCCCCAATGAATTTAAGCAGATGTTCTATCTATAAGTCTCTCATCAACTCATACATTGAGGGAAATATTCAAACAATCTCCCTTTACATAGATCATATGACCCTTAGGAAAAAATCACGAATCTGAACATACATATAATCCTCAAGAGATATAAGAAGCTGTTGATGAACTATGTTCAGAGAATGCTTATTTCCACTCCCCTGACACTCAAATCAAAGAAAATGAGGATGAATTTTCTCTATAATACATACACACAGCATAGAACACTAGATATAACAATAGGGTCAACCGTAACTAGTAACAACAACATAGAACCTCTGCTCACAATCACTCTAAACATGGCTTACAATTGTTTTTACTTGACATGTAAATTCATTTATTACATTTCTTACATATCATAAATATCTCATTTCATAGTTCATATAGACAAGTATATAACACATGTAATGAAAATTTCCCTATCATGAAAAAGTGTAAGTAAATATATTTCTCTACATGTCAATCATGATGAATTCATACCCATGTCATGCAATACCAGGACAAGAGTACAAATATCAACAACCAATCACATCAATAAACAATAATCTCTCACAATATGTGAACCACGCAAGGTAAAATAACATCAACTGTAACAAGAGAACAACATAAATAACAATCCCATCCCTAGGCGCTCGATTTGTCTCCTATACATGGGATAGATACTCCCATGTAAAAACTCATTAATAACTCCTGACACGTCATAGTCTCCATCATACCTTTCCAAAGAGTGAATAAATAGAAAATTAATATGTGCCTTTGATACAAATTTGTAGTGTACACTGATCTAGAATTGTCTCACATGGCCAAATTGGGTTGGTTATTTGACCTCAAGGGTGGCTCCCCGTATTCTAGAGGTTGTCAAATAGCAGTGGGGGTGAGATGAATATAGTGTGGAGACTATACCCCCAGATATAGAGTTACATCACATAAAAATAACCAATAATAAATAAATTTTACTGTAATAGAAACATAGAAGAAACAAATATCATACTGATTGTAAATAAGGGAAAAATAAATAATCAAATAATAAATGAACAATGTAATTATAGGCTATAATTTTAATTAGTTTCATGATAGAAATAATTAAAATAAAAGAATAACATAGACAAATAATGACTCAAAATCCTCAATCTTAAACCCCATGTAAGTCCCGTCTCCAAACTCTAACTCATTCAATATAACAATAATCAACCAAAAGGTATTTTTACCTTACTTAATCCTACTTCCACGTAATTTACTAGATGACCAAATGGTGGACCGAGTAGTGTGTGGGTAAAATTTAGTAGGTCGACACCACCGTCTCTAAACAAAACCATTTTGAAAATATATTTATTTAATAAAGTGATAAATTAGTTTATTTAATTTAAAATGTAATACAATACATCGATCAACCAGCTTCGAAACCATGCTGTAATCTCTCTGAGAATGTAACACAACCATTCAAACCATATCTATATATCCAAATAACTTGCTTCAGTTCCATACCAGCATATCTTTGAGCATGTATCAAAACCATGCTATCCAAAACAATATATCCAGGGAGAAATCACACCATGCTTGGCCAAGACTACTATATAATAATTTCATAATGTATCTATGTATATCCTAGTATAAATGAATTTTGGCATGTGTCATTGGGCCTAGAGAACTATATAATAATTTCATCATATGTTAGGGTATATCCCAGTATATAATCATTTCATCATATGTTAGGGCATAGGCCGATATATAAGAATTTCAGCATGAATTTCTGGGAATATCCCACAATATTATAATTTGAGCATGAATCAATTTGTCAATCCCAATATATATGCATTTTAGTATGAATAATTGGGTTGAGCCCGCTAAATAAGCATTTCATAATCAACTCAAAAAGTAATAACAACAAGGTTATCACACTATCACATCCTAATAATCAATAATTAATTATGAAAATTACCAATTTATTTTTAATTACACTTTCTTATATATCTAAAATGATCAATGGTCATAACAATAAAAATTAAGACATTACCATAGGATTCTATATGAAGAAATCACCTAAGGCTACATATTATTCTCAAAAATCTTTAAACCAATAATCAAGTTCTTATTATTCGAGGTTCTCTCACCCAATAGGTAGTGGTTAGCCTGTTCACATCAAATATTGAATCGAAAGGGATCCAACAAATATTATAAACAATGATTTACCAGTAATCAATGAATAAATTAATTAGAGAACACATTACATGGGATAATTCATGATATTGAAAACACATCACAATTAAACATACCACAGGGTTAGGTTCAGACTCCCTACCTTTAATCGATGATTAACACAATAATTTATTTGGGTAACACTAACATAGAAAAAGGTGCATATGATTACAAGAAGAACAAGATACCTATTGTACAAACGGAATGTCTGCACAGGAGGAATGTCTTCACAAATTACCTATATCACCTTAGGTATCATGAAGAGGTAAATATGCCCTAATAGAAAGAGTAGAAACAAATGCATATCATCCTTAAAACCTTTACTACCAATAACTACTTGACGTGTAACTCTTTTTAAAGGGATACATTAAAAAAACAATCACCTCCGGTTAAAATTTATACTGATCAAACATTACATGTTATTTAAGTAGGTTTCATGTTATGTGTTCTTTTCATTTCAGGAATCTAGTTCATGGAATGCAACTTCTCATGAAATGTGTCTTGCCAAATTTATACATTGTGTAATACCATGACATGATGTGTAAATCCTGTTCATAATTTTTTTGTCTATTTTCCCCAAAAGGGACCCAAAACACCTCCAATCCTTTGAATTCATTAAAAATCCCCATAAACCCATTTTTAACACATTTATATCCAGACACTATTAATTCAAACAAACACACAGCCTCGAACATTATATAATTTTCCCTACAAAGGATCTCCTTCTTCGAACAAGACTCACCCTCTAAGGTCTAAGGACAAAGAAAAATAAAAAAAAATCAATGAAAAATCAAGGGAGACATACTTGTAAAAGATGTGATCTTACATTTTTCTTCCTCCCATAGTCTTTGGATAGTCGTGGTTAAGGTTTTGGTAGTGATTCCACCAAATTATTTTGCAATCATACTGATGCAATGATTATTTTTGGTGCAGTGGATTATGGTGATTGAAAGAGGCATAGTGCCACCCATTTCCTATCATTTCATTTGAGATATATTACATAATATAATTTCATAGTGTATTCATCATGTTTTCTTGGAATTGGGGACCGATTCAGTATTTTATGATGGGTATTTTGTTCATATGTGTTCTAGTAGTGTTCTATAAGTCATTGGTGTTTTATTGATTGAGTTTTAGATCATGGGAGGATTATTATATATGTTTATAATTAATTTTTTAAGTAATATATTATCTGAAAGGGAATACAGAGTGTTGAAATGATCAGTGAAATATTAATTTAAGGATAAATTATCATGCATTGGGGAGGTAACTTTATTTTAGAGGTACAAGGTCTATTTAAAACATAAAATTTTATATGTCTGTGTGTGTATTTATTTTGCATGTCTCATGCTTGGGTTCAATAATATATGAAGGGTTTGAGTGAGTGCATGATTGTGTAATAGTATTAGTTCATGACTTTTAGAAGTGGGTTTTGTTTCCTATGAATGAGTATGGATTTAAGAGACATGCAATGATTATGACATAAAGGGGTGTGATGTTTAGAATCTCTTAAAGATACCAAATTGGTATTTGATCATGATATGAGTAGTGTTCAGTATGGGGTGATCCCTAGATAGTAAATGGATTTGATTTTAAGTGGTAATCCATCTCTAAATGGACTAGTAAGTATTTGCCATAGATATTTGTTAGGAGAGACTATAAGAGAAACCATGGAACTCCTCAATTGATAGGAGTGGGGTGATATAAATGAGATAAGTAACCCGTGGAAATCTGAGGAGATTGGGATGTTCTTGTTTTTAATTGGAGGCATATATTACTACTCTCTCTTGAGAGTTATAATTGGAACATGGTGATGATAAAGTGGGTCTTAAGCCTCTTTGATTATGGAACTCCTGTGGGAACTAGATTATCACATAATATGGATATAGATAACTAGAAGGGAGCCAAGTGGTACATGAATATTGTTGAAAGATGTATATTATGGGTGAAATGAGTGAATTTTTAGGTATTATGTGTCTTTAATTATTATAGGAAAGTTTTGTGTACGGGGAATAAGCATTCAATGGGTCATCTAGGGGTATTCATGTACTAGATGTGTGATAGGGATAATTTAGGGATTCTTTAGAGTTTTAATGAGACCCTATGGGGTGGTGAATGTACCAATAGAAGATTGGTGTCTAGTTTGTTTAGGTATGACCTATGGGTCATGTAACATACTAGATCACTATTCTTATTACTTGTGGTTTCGAGTGATGAAGGTTTCAGTAGGAGTTTTAAGGGTTAATAGGATGAATGGGAGATAGAATTCAAGCTGGGAATAATATTATGGTATAGTGTATTGGATTATATAGTTGTGTATATTGTGTAGGGATATGATTATGGTGTGTAATTTTCTCTTACGGTGCAAGGGTCTTGAATCAATGTAGTTTTCTAGGCTGTGTAATGGTAGAATCACATAAGGGAAAACCCAACTGCAGAATAACATGGGTCCTTAAGGTGTGGAGAAGAGAGGTGATTTTTTTTAGTGTATCTTATACCTGATAGGTGGCTACAAATTAGAGTTAATAAATGATGTACTCATGATTATGAGTAATTTAAAAGTGCGGTGAGTTTTTGTTTATAACCCTAGATTGTTTTGTTTTGATGCATCAATCAATTTGGATGTAATTTCATCATAGTGATTGGGTTATACCATCACCATGCCCCAGGTAGATAGGATATAAATAACATCTATTTCATGGGTTTTATAGTGGATTTTGACCGAGTTCTATTGTGGTGTAACCCCTTGTCTTGCATTGTCGTTTGGGGTGAAACCCTTATTGCTATGATATATTTAGGTATATTGTGTCATGGTACCATTAAAAATATGATAGGTATAAATTATAGAACCTTTTAAAAACTCATCACACTCCAAAAATTTATCTTGACTCATTGATGGCCTAGGTGCACTCTCGATAGGGATTTTAACCCCTTTTGGTGGATTTGATTCCCAGATTCTGGAGTTGTATTCTTGGAGATCTATATTAATATCCTTTCTTTTAAACATACCTATTTTTCTCTCATTATTTATTCAGAGATGGTTGTGGTTATGGGAATGTATATTTTGGGAGATTTTGTGGCTGTAGATTTAAGGGGAGTACTGAGTTCTAGGTTTTTCATACCTTCTTAGTGCAGTTTTGGTCATGTGGGAACTTCTTCTTCATTTTTCCCGTCACACAGTGATTCATAAATCCTTATTCAGGGAATGGGATCAGATATCTCCATTTATTTTGTGCATCTATGGAATTATCATTCCCTAGGTTCCCTTAGGAGATGGAAAATATTGGATTAAATATTGGTATGAACTCATTTGATTAAAACTGAAGGGAAAGGGATGAGTTTTAATGTTTTTAATATTTTCTTTATTGTTTCATGTTAATCACCCTTGAAAATTTTAATCTATTATGATGTATGTATTATGGTTGCGATAAATTATGAACAACTTTTATGATGATTATTGTTACTCGCCATTCATAAACAAATAAACACAAACATACATATATATAAACCAATTGTGTATAAATATAAAAATATTATGACATTACCCTTCTAGGATATGAGGAATTGTTATGAAATCCCTCATTATATTCAAATTCTAGTAATTATGGATTTATTTTGTTGATATTTTGTGAGGTAAATTTCATTTAGTTGTGGTAGTAGTTAGTGGGAGTGACATTCGGTGATGCAGTGTTAATGTGGAAGATATTGGTTTTATTAATGTGAACACATAGGATGGGTATAGCATGATACTATATATTCTTGTATTTTCAATTGATTTTTAATCACACTGCATCTGAGTTGGATAGTCTTACTAATACCCAAATGTTTTTGGTTTTATGTTTTCCCCCGACATCAAGGATAACAAGGGTGGATTGTTGACTTCTCCCTCTCCCCCACTCTCTTTAAACCTGAGGCCTATATTAATGACGTAATAGTTGATGTAGATTCCATGTGATGATGACATAGCTGGTGGAGATGCCTATTGAAAATGGTATAGTTGGTTTTGATTCCCAATGATGAAAAGATAGTTGGTGATGATACATAATGATGATAGATTAATTGGTGGTGATTCCTAGCGATGGTAGATTATCAATTAGTGGAAATACATAATGTGATATGTGGGGTTATTCATTTGGTTAGACAAGAATAAATGGTATTAATATACTAGAGGGCATGGGGGTATAAATACCCATGATTTTATATATAAATATCACATATTTTAGATGAATATTCAAAACATTTTATAAACACACATATAAGGACCATAATATTTTATTGTGTTTATAGACTACTGACATAATAATAATATTTCATGAATGATATTATATATCTCCAATAAATGTCTCCTCACATAGTACTCCTATTAGGAATAACGTACCTAAACCATTCTTCATAACATGGGAAAGGAAACTTTTGAAATAGTGAGCTTAAATGATTAGTATGTGTAAGAATAAGAGATATCAATATAAGTTCATATGAAATCATAATATAATCATAAGGTTATGTGTTCATGAATGTAACTTCAGAAGATTATACCCAACATGTCATAGATCATAAACAAGATTCATGTAATAAAACATTATCATTTCAGAACACATGGCCCATAAGATTAATAAATCATCATAAATAAATCATCAACAATAAGATAATTTCAAAAAGTGTGGCACCATCATAAATATTGAAAAACAATTTCATATGTCATGGTTAACTACCTATACCATCAACATAGTGGATCAGGATTTATCACATGTTTCCCATTATGGATTTACACACACCAGTTTCCCATAGTAGATAAGTTTCAACGTATTTCCAATAGTGCATCCGGAAAAACATGTTCCCCATAGTGGATCTAGACAATCGACATTTTTCCCATTTCTATCTCTTGATATATAAAGCTTACCCAATAAATATGAAGGAGATATTGGTCTCAGCCATCTCATAATGATAACTGTACTTATGTGTGCTACAATATCAAAAAAACATTCATCATATTATCACATCCTAACCTGTGTAAAAAATAGGTTTCATAAATATTTCATAAATTCACCATATCATAACCCATGAAAAATAAATGGGATTCATAAACATTTATTAAATATAATCATTAACCATGAATATAAAAAATAAGGATGATATCATTCAATATAATCTTCAGTAAAGCCTATGTAATATCAAAGGTTGTCATCGTAGATGGAAAATTAATTTAAAATATTACATAAAAAAATTATTTAGGAATATAGAATTTCCAAATTAATAAAACTTTTTAAAACATAATGCATTTTAAAAATACATTTCTTTAAAAATTACCTTGGAAATATATTAATGAAGAATTAAAAATCATTTAAAAATTTTCTAGAGAAAATTATGATTTATGCTTTATAAAACATTTTCAACAAAATAAAACATATTAAATATCCTTTTTATTGAAAATAAACATGTACTATTATAAGGTAAAATTTAAAGAAAATTTTGTTCATGATGGATGATATTTTTTTCATGTTATACACATTAAAACAAATATTCCTTTCACATTTGTGGTAAAATTTAAATGAGTACTATTTGGAAAAAATATGAAGATTCCTTTCAATTTTTTAGTAAAAATTAAAACATCGGTAATAAATTTTTCAATAAATAAATTGGATAATTAAAAAATTCGAAAAAACATTTAGAAAACATGGTTTTTGATAAAAAATAGGATTTTGACCTTAGGGGAAAATAAAGATGATTTTATTAAAAAATCATTTAATCTATTTAGTAAATAAAGAGTTAAAAAATAATGTAAAATATGTATTCTCATAGAATAACCATAGGATTAGAAGATTCATGAGTTTATTGATATATGTATAATATCATTTCATCATCAAAGGCATAAACAAAATAAATCCTAGTAAACTATGAGATTGTATCATAAAACTATTACAACATTGGAAATATTGAATTATAACCCCATTGAATGAATAAAGATAAATTAATGTAAAAATTTCATGAGAATAAATAAATTCATGACATTAAATGTCAATGTGTTTGTATATACACCTGATAAATAATGATAGATTCATAACATAACATATGTTTCACGGATGGAAAATTAATACAAAAATCCCCTACCTTAAGCCTCAACATCAATCATATATTATCAAAAATAATGTATAATTAAAATATTTTTATCATACATATATTAAATAACAATTATTATATATATCATAACATAATTTATTTTATTGTGACCATTTATTTGGCATTTATTAACAATCTTATGTTAAAGTCTCTTTTTGGGAAATAATTCCTTTGTTTTTGTGTATGTTTTGATTTGTTATTTTTTATCCTCTTACATTGATCATAGTTCCAATATATATATAATTTTAAACATTAATAAAATATCATATATATATTATTTATTTTTTTATATTAACCCATCATATTTTGATATTGAAAATGAAATAATCCATTCCTGGATATCGTAGGTCATATGCACGCATGAATGTTGTTTCCATTATCTCAACAGATTGAAAGAAAGAGAGTTAAATAATATATTACCATTATAGAATAATTTTAATGTTATTTAGGCTATATATTTTCATTAAAACCATCCTTATTACCTTCCATTAAATCATGAATGAATTAGATTGCTTCACGAGGAGGTAGTCCATCGTACACATAAGCGACGTTATCGTATTCACACAGAAGGGAAAGTATAAAGTTATATTTGATATACTAATTCCGATGTATAATAATATCATGAATATAATATATATATTTATATATATATATATATATTAATTTATTCTCTCATTATATAAAGTTATGAGAAGTGGTGATGAAAAATGAATAACATCGGTAGGTGAGGAGATAGCTTGTCTTACACATAAACGATAATTTTGTATCCCATTTAAAGGAAGAAGAGATGTTTGTAGGTTATTACCGTAATATTAACAATTATTAATATATGTAACATATTTATGTGATATTATCAGTATTATAGCGACATAGTCTTAATATAGATGGATAATATATAATTTTAGATTAATATCCAGCACATTAAATTAGTACATGCCCAAGGACTATAATAGTTTAATATATTTGGAAGATTGAAAACATAATATTATATCATGGTGAAAGATATTCAACATATACATTAAATATATTCCCATTTAGAACTCCTACATTAAACCTAACGTCAAAACCATGATAAAGGAAATATAAGAAAGGGGTTAGCTTAGGTGATTAATAAGGATAAACAAGGGAGATATATAAGAATTATCATGAGCTTAAGGGTATGAGAACATAATCATACCATTATAATATCATACCATACATATCAATGATCATAAACAAGAGTTATGGAATAAATATTGGTATATATTAAGACATGAATCATAAGGGTGATAAATCATCATAAAACAATCGTAAACCATAAGGTAATCTCATATAAGATTGACACCGTCATGAATATAGAAAACCATATCATGTGTCAAGGTTAACTTCCAAGACCATAAACATCGTAGATAAGTACACACCTATTTCTCATTTTGGATCATGACACACTTGTTTCCCATGTTGGATCAAGACACACCTGTTTACCATTTGAAATCATGACACACCTGTTTCCCATGGTTGATTAGGAAACACATGTCCCCCATTTTGGATCAGGATGCACCTATTTTCCATTGCAGATCAAGAAAGTCGACTTGTTTCTCATTTTATCTCATGATATATAAATGTTTACCCAATCAAATAAAGGGAGATAAAGTAACCACCCATCACATAATAAAATCATTTTTACAGGTCCCACAAGATAATAAATCTTTCATCATATCCTAACCCATTAATAGAGTTGGGTTTTATAAAAATCATATCCTAACTGATTATATAAAATGTCCATCCTAAATATTTCATCACACCATAATCTATAAAAAATAGATAGGTTTAAAAATATTTTCATCAATTCAAGTCACATTAAAATAAGTAGGTCTCAAAATAATATAACTCATGTAAGAGGAATGGGTGTCATACACATCATTCCATAAAATCATAAACCATTCAAGAAATAATATGAATCGTATTTGAAGATTTTGTCCCCAATAAATCCAAAATTATATCAGAGGATTTCATCTTATATAGAGAAGGATTTTGAATGATCGCATGGATACTTTATTAGGTAAAATATCATTTAATTGAAATTCTATTTTTATATCATATAACATATTCAAAAATACTTTTATTTAAAAAAATAATTTCAAAATATAAAAAGTAATCATTAAAATCATTTAAAACATTTAAGGAAAATATCCTTTCTCCTTTGAAAAAAAAATTATTTTTGAAACATAAATCCTTTTCAAAACCATTTTAATTTAAAATAAACATGAGGACTTTTTGAAAACCATTTTCCTTTAAAACATATAAAGGAATATTGAAAACATTTTGAAAAAAAATTTCCTTTAAATCTTATCAATGAAGCATGAAAATCATTTAAAAACTATTTAAACATAAAAATTTTTTGAAAACCTTTTCCATTGAAAACAAATTTAAAAATAAGGAATTTTCATAATAGTAGGAAACAAATTTTGATCATGAAATTTATCCTTGTAATAATTCAATATATAATTCATATAAATGATGGCCATGACATTTGGTAAATTCGTACATGCCAAACATTCCTTTTCACCATAAAAAGTTGAAAAAAGTTCAGTGACAGAAAAATGACAAGGAGATCCCTTTAAGACAAATTATTATTAAAATGGTAAAACAAGGGAATGGATTTATTTTAAAAATAATATGAAAACATTTTTGAAGTTATTTTTAGAAAACATCTTTTTGGAAGAACACATATTTCCGATTGAGAAGAGAAATAAATTAGGATTTTCTTAAAAACATTTTCTCAAATATCTTATGTAAAAAATTGTGAAAAAATCGTACCATTACATGATGATATATTTAATATCCATAGTATAATAAAATTCACTAGATTTATTGAGATACGTGTCATAATATTTCATTAATGTAAGCATAATGATATATAATCCTGAATAATGATAAGATTATAGCAATAAAATTTTATCAATTTGGTAACTTCGAATAATAATCTCCATGAAATATTAAAATTAAATAACTATTAAAATATGATTAAAAATTATATATTAATTATATAACATGTAAAGTTATATTATATACACCTCATATAAAAATATAGGTGCATAACATGGAATTGATATCATAGAAGAAAAACTGATACAAAATTACATTTCTGATGTGGTAACATTTGAACCACAAACCCCATAAAAGAGAAATAATAAAATGGATGTGTAAAAACACATAAATTTAATTATATTGATCATTTAATTTATTCAAGTGTAGTATATACAGAACAAAAATTAAATGATCAGTGAATAAGGCATGTATCTCGTGGATATAAAAATGTGAGATGAAATTGTCATACTACATGAGTAACTTTGGAATCCTAAGATCTATTAAAAAATAAAATCAATTAAAGTAGTCAATATCATTAAATAAATTAAATTCATGATATATAATTCCATAGGTAATTATATACACCACATAAAATTAATATGTTTTGAATATAGCATATATCTCACATAAATAAAGGTGAGACAATAAAAACATTAACTTTAGTCTTAAGATTCTTTATACATGTTGAAAAATTCTATATAATAATTATAAGATTATTATACATCTAAAACAGAACTATATTATAATATATCATACAATATATGATTTTATTATGACTTTATATTACCCTTTGATTAACAATTTCATGTTAATGTTACGTTTCAGGTAATATTTGCATTGTTTATCATATACGTTTTGACTTGTTATTCATAATCCTATTACATAGATAATTATTTACTTATTTACATAATGTATAACATGATTAAAATATAATATATATTTATTATATAAGTATTTATAATAATCTATAAAATATAGAAATATGAAATTAAATACATCGTTCATGGAGACGGTTTTCTATACGTATGCATGAATGATGTTTTTATTTTATTATCCTATTGAATGAAAGAAAGTAAATGATATATATATATATATATATATATATTAGAATTATATTGGAATTATTATTTCATATAATTAATATAAATTTACTTAATCCATTCTTAATACATTCCATGTATTTATTCAGTGAATCACAATGCTTTGACGAGGTGTTAGTCCACACATCCACATACGATGTGATCATATTTAAAAAAAATGGAAAGAGTGAAGGTATGTTTTATATAAAAATAATAGACTAAAAAATAAATCATAAATATAATATATATAATATTACAATATTACGTATATCATAATTTCTAACCATGATTGGTTGTAAAGGAAAAACTAATAACATCATTTTGTGAGGTGGTAGTTTTTCGTACACATGAATGGTAAGTTAGTTACCCATTTGAGGGAAGTGTGTGTAGGTGTAGGTCGACCAAGAACATTATATAGGTGTTGGATGATATGGTGAGGGATTGGGTTGTATACTTCGGCTAGAGCTGGGAGGATCACTTTCCCTTGTTAGATTTTTTGTACAACAATAGCAAACACTCTACTATTCGCATGGCACCTATTGAGGCCACGTACAAGAGAACCTACATGTCAACCTTATGATGTATAAAGATAATTAAGGAATCTAATTTTGATTAGTAGTTGGTATAGATGATGATGAAGAAGGTCTAATTCATTAGTGAGCATATGATGATGTCCTAGAGTAGGAAAAAATATTACATAGATCAACATCATAGGCGCTTGGAAGTCAAGCAAGGAGACCGTGTTTTACTAAGAGTCTCAACATGACAAGGAATATAAAGGTTAATATAGTGAGGAAATCTATCCACACTATTCATTGGGCCATTCAAGATCCTGTAGAGGATTGGTTAGCTTTCTTACTGCCTTTCCCTACCCCCATAGCTGGAGCGGGTGCACTACATCTTCCACATGTCGCAGTTGAGGAGGTACAAGCATGACCCCATGAACATCATCAAATAGGTTGATATGGGTATAGAGGATAGAGCCACATTCATGGAGAATATGGTGTTGATCAAGGATCGATTGGATAGGGCCCTGTATGGATGGACCATCCAATTGGTTCACGTTTTTCGTATCATGGGAACGTGTAGGAGAGTTCTTTGAAGCAAGAGTGCGAGATGTGGGATCAATATCTAGAGCTATTTTTTTATAGAATGAATATATTAAAATATGTAATAAATTATTGAGCCAGTTTTTTCTTTGAAATGATTTTAAATATTTCTATATATATTTTCAGAGCCAAGCACTAAGACATCATGCGATTCTGAGGACCGATGTTCCCATAATAAATTTAATAAAAATGTTATATATATTTAATATTACACGTGTGAATTTTCTTAATGAAAATAAGATAAATCTTAAATTGAATATCATATTAGAAATACCAGACCATGGTTGAATCTGGAAAGTGATGTTTAACCTATGTGTGACCTAAAATATGTCATTGTGGGGAATTTATAAATAGAAACCATTAGAGAGTTAATTTAGTTATAATAAATCATTAAATTTAATTACATTGATTACATTTATCTAATGTATATTTTTATAAATCCCCTAATACGGGGAATCCTCCAGGGTTATCCGCATAAACCCTAGGAATATTCCCAAGAATTCTTCCTCTTTCTGTTGGTAAATCACATAAGACAATGGTGAGACTTCAGATGAGGGTATATCAAGATGATGAGAATACGTTGAATTCCTTATATAATTGGAGAGAACATTCGTTGAAGATGAATGATCCAATATATAGGTAGGAATATTAATTTTTTGTTTTACACCCATTTTTATAAAATTGATTGAGCAGGATCATCTCTTTAATGGTCTACAATAATTGTTGAACCTTACATGCACCCATGTATTGAATTAAATTTATTATTCATTAATTTATAACCATGAATTTCCCCATTACTGCTCTTTGTACAAGAATTATTGGAAACGATCAATTGAAATTTTTTTGTGAGTTTTCCTTCTAAATTGCTTCATGTCCATCATTATTGGTCCCTGAGGTCGCGATTCGACATTACTGGGCGGCACCGAGCCATATCGGACACCTGTATTTGCAATGATGTCAATAGAGATGAAGGGATTAGAAATTAGGGATAGATTTGGGGATGAAAAATTGTAGAATGGGTGATGTTGTTCACATATTTGAGATCAAATGTCAATAGAAACAATGAGAGGTTCATAGTATGATGATGGTTTGTGTGGGATTTGTTTGTAGAAATAAGATTTTTATTTATAGCTATTATAGCTCCAAAATCTATAACTGGGGTGTAGATCCACCATTTTTAGGTGAATTCATGGTCAAATATAATGTTTACTCAACCATATCTATATTCTCAAACAGATATTTAGGGTTTAATGAAAAACATGACTACACATTGTGTTCCACGAGGAACACACAACGTGTAGCCCCTCTATAGCAGCGACTAGGGTTTTGGAATATTATAATAATTGTGTGACATGTATAACTTATACATGATTTGTACCTATTCCTTGGGTAGTCATTCCTTGTGTTGGAACACATAAGAAAGACCTCGTGTGAAAGGACGTGACAAGGTGCACGTCATGTACTCAAGTACATCAGAACGACTAGACATATTGTTGTGTACTGAAGTACATGGACACAACCAATGTGCATGGGAAGGGACCTCATGTTTCTTGGAAATGCCTTATAGTATCTCTATATGTTGTGCTGTTCTGCATGGGAAATGATCTGTGTACCATTACGGACGCATCCTGGCAATGGAGTAGGACCACATGCTAGGCGGGTACCCTCACACGGTGTGTTCCCTTGGGTCTCTTTTGAGGAAACTGTCAACTCATATATATTCTTAATTTGGACTCGTATTTTGACACACAATTAGTCTATCCTATATTTTATTCACATATAATGTGATTGTTCCCTCTATTGTGGATATTGGGATATAATTTAAAATTTTCCATGAGTGATACTTTTTTAGTCAATGTTCGATGACGACAGTGATCAGCAACAAGATCAACATAGGCACTAGAGTAGAACTCTTGGAGAATTATGGTGAAATGATTCTAAATACTAAGCGGAACCCCATATCGTATTGGGAGTGAGTCCTCATGACACTATAGTGGAATACCCTGATATTTCATGTAGTGTATACTTCACATATATATGGAAACCCCCATCATCTTGGGTGTGGCTCCTCGACATACCGAGTGGAACACCCAATCAGATAGGGTGTGGGTATTCATGACACCATAGTGGATCCCCAAGAAGTTTAAGGCGTGGGTCCTTGACCTATAGATTGTAACCCCCATCATCATGGTCATGGGTACTCTACTTACTGAGTGGAACCCCCAACAAATAGAGAGTGGGTACTCAGGACACCAGAGTGGAACCCTCCTGATAGTTTTTGACTTGGGTCATCAACCTAGAGTGTAACCCCTAATCAGTTTGAGATTAAGAACTTTACCTAAAAATTTGAACACCCTATCAAATATTGCATGGTTTCTCATGACACTAGGGTGGAACACCCTGATGGTTTAGGGAGTGGGTCCTTGACCTATAAAGTGGAACCCTGCATCATCATGGGTGTAACTCCTCTTCCTATTGAGTGGAACCCCTCATCCGATAGGGCACTCATCTTCGTAACATCATAGTGGAATCCCTTAATAGTTTAGGGTGTGGTTCTTTTCCCAATAAATTGGAACCCCCATCATCTTGGCATGGGTCCTCTACCTACTGAGTGGATCCCCCTATTAGATACAATTTGGTCCTCATGACACCAGATTAGAACTCCATGATAATTCAAGTTATATTCCCTTGACCCATATAGTGCAACCACCCATTATCATGGGTGTGAGTCCTCTATTTTCGAGTGGAACCCACATATCGAATACGGTGCGAGTCCTCATGACACCAATGTGGAACCCCCATGTTTTTTAAGACATGGGTCCTCAAACGATACAGTGGAACCCGCCCCATAAACATGGGAAAGGGTCCTCAACCTAATGAATTTAACTCCCTATCAAATATAGTGTGAGTCCTCGTGACACCAAAGTGGAACCCCCTGATGGTTTAGGGAATGGGTCCTCGACCTATAGAGTGGATACCCCCATAAATTTGAGCATGATTCTTCTACCTACCAAGTGGAACCCCCTGATAGTTCAGGTAATGAGTCCTCAACAAATAGAGTGGAACCCCCATCATCTTGGGAACAGGTCCACTACCTACCTAGTGGAGCACCCCCATCAGATAGGGCGCAGGTCCTAGAGACTCTAGAGTGGAAAACCATTATGGTACAGTGCATGGGTCCTCAACCTATTGAGTGGAAACCTATATTAACTTGGGTTCATGTACTCTCCTATCGAGTGGAACCCCCTATTAGATAGGGATCATGTTTTCATGACACCAGAGTAGAACCCCCCTAATGGTTTATGGTGAGGGTCCTTGACCTATAGAGTAGAACCCCCCCCCCCCTTCATCATGGTTCTCAGTCGTCTACCAACCGATTGGAACCCCTTATTAGATAAGGTGTGGATCCTTATGAAAGTAGAGTTGACCCCCCCAGTCGTTTTAGAGTATGGGTCCTCTACCTATAGTGTGGACCCTCTGACTCAATCGGTTGTGGGTCCTTAATGGATACTTATTAAGTGAAACCCCATTGACTCACTAGGGATTGGGTATTCTTTATAAAGATTGTTCCCCCTTAGCTATGTGGCATAATGGTGAGGTGTGGTTTTCCACATGGTTACTTCTGGGAAGACACATTAAATACTAGGAATCTGTGATGGACTTTTAGAATTATTGAAATATAATTTCCTGGAACGTGTCATGAGATGGTGATCCCCTTTCTCTCTGGTTTAGGATTATTTTTACAGAGAATATATATAGATACATATATATGTATTTATGTATGTATTATTCCATGTTGTTGGATTTGTTTACTCCCTATTCATGGGTTGTGGAGATGCATGGGGTGGTCCTCCTACTCCCTTTTTTGAGATCCCTATATTTGGATGAGGTTACTATCCTATTATGGGTGGTAAAGACTCAATGTGTAGTCTACCTATACACCATGCTGAACCCCTCGTATTTGGATGATCTTATTCTCTTAGTTTGGATTGAGGTATCTATTAATTTTTTATTATGTATTGTATTTATATTCCTTCTGTGTCCTTTATTGATCCCCATTTTAGATTTTTGGGAATCCTATTGGGTATGTATATACTCACCATTGAATGGGATTTTCTAATATTTGTCATGTCCTATAAAGACAAAAATCAATTTAGTAGTGACTTTAGAATAGCATAATGATACTAGGCATTTTTTACCACGTATGATGGTCGTAGTTTAGAGATCAAGAGCTGGACTATCTCATCATTTTACATTACAATTTTTTAGGTTAGGACATATTTCTAGTTGGGTGTGTATTTTTTTCATTTAATTTTCAGTTTACACTATCATACTCTTGTACACCCAATAGGTTTTTCATACTTGGTTTACTTTCTAGCGGTTGCAACATTTTATTAGTATTCCTCCAAACTTCTCCATTGATATGGTTGAGTGTGTGTAAAGGTACATTAGGTAATGGACATCCATTTAGGATATTCTTTTTTTTGTAATTTATCAACACCCCTAGGCCTATGAAGGTGGGATTGGGTTGGTTGCATCGTGATACATAGTTAGGGTCAAGAAATGATAGGATTTCCGAAATCAAGCCTCTAGAATCCTAGGATCAATGTTCCATGATTATGGATAAAAATTCTACCAAAATGTCTTAGGATTTATCAAAGGATTGAGGGAAACAAGAGATGAATGACATATTTCCAGTGAGGCCCAAAATGTATAGACGACCTGGACCTCGATAAATTTATTTTATGAAACAC
Source organism: Viscum album (assembly GCA_963277665.1). Taxonomy (NCBI): domain Eukaryota; kingdom Viridiplantae; phylum Streptophyta; class Magnoliopsida; order Santalales; family Viscaceae; genus Viscum; species Viscum album. Next base: position 36,520,791 of record OY728159.1, read on the forward strand.
ATATTCACATCACTAATCTTCATGAAGTCCTATAATTCTGGCTGTGAATTTCACAATCCCCAAACCTGATGAACATCAGTCAAATTTAATGGAACCTATTCACATCCTAAACAATTAATTAATAATATGAGTTGCTCGAGCATTTAAATTATAGCTAGAACATCAACTCATGAATCACTGACCTCTTGGATGTGAAACAACCTCTCACATCATGAACACATGTCCATGTCCTTAACCACCTACAATAGTATAATTTCAACCCCAAACCCTATTGAAACCTCTTCGATCCTCCTATGAACATCTCCAACTCCACAAACATTAATGTAACCATCCAATGAGTGAAAAAATGTTTCACATTCAGTCAGGAAGGGTCCTTCAATTCTATTAAAATATAATTATCTTGGCCTAGCCATTTTCCTACTCAAACTCCAATTATCCAAATTTATTAAACGAGATAAAAATTTATCAGAAACACTTTAGACCACATCCAAACACATCAAAAATAATTATCAAGAAACTAAATATATTACAAAAATATGTTTGACAAAAAATAAAACTTCTTTAAAATTCTAATGGAACATCAAGTTTCATCAGCACCAAAAAAGTGATGATAAATTTTTTATTTATAATTGCAAATACTTGTTTTTATAATAACATATATTTTTTAGAAATAATAACAAAAACATTTATAAGTGATTTTCTATAATAGATAAAACCTAAATCCATAAAACAGAAATCAAATCATTAGAATTTCTTAAGGGCTCATAAAATCCATTTTTTCACTTGATAAATCTAGTATTGGAATTGCAAGGGTGTACAAAATAACAAATAAAATAAAATATGTTTGTTTTGTCTTGAAAATTTAATAAAATTATTATTCATTAATTGAGGACTTATAGAAATAAATTGTGCGTGATGTTGTTTTTTTTGGTGATTAAAACAATTTAAAGTATCTTATCATAATGAAAATTTATTTTTTATCCTGAAAAATGTGCATATAATATTTAAAAATGATCAAACTAAATAATTATTTTGTAAAAATTTATGACAGAAATTATTTATCAATTTTTGTCATTTATGAAAAAACAACATAAAAATATGACAATTAATGTGTTCTGAATTATTTAAAGTATTTTTTAAATTAATTTTTTTTAAATAGTGAAACATGTATAAAAATCTAATAGCTATAAATAAGGTTCTATTTTCTTTGTAATTTTTTTGCAACATTTCTTGAGTCATTCGTGACATGTAGTAATTAATTATGAATGAATCATGTTATAATTCCATAGGGATTGAAATTCATTTTTAAAGTAGATATTTTTTTCAAAATATAATAAAAGTAAAAATACTCATATTGTCGTTAAATTTTAATAAAACAACTTATATCATTTTTGATTGGTACAATGAATGAATCATGCTTGAAATCAAAATTTGATATCCTAAGGATGATTTAAAGTAAATTATAACAAATAAAACTGAAATTTTACATTTAAATTGGAATGAAACGTCAAAAAACTACCAAACGATTTATACTTATCATATAAATATTAATAACTATTTTACATTAATTTTTAAATATAGAAATAAATTCAAGATCAATCCAATATACAATGTATTTGGAATCATATAAGTGCCTCCATATGGTTTAGTTTAGTGTATAAACCCATTATATACATGTGACAAGGTTTACATACTTGTTTCAATTGTATCCCCACTCTGGACTAACTGTAAATACAATTTACCTACTTTTCTTACATAATTATTACATCATTTTAATGATAAACAACATAGAAGTGTTACAAGTCCAGGATAAAAAAATATAGTGTATTAGGGAAATTATCACCATAGACAATTTTTATATAATAATACATAAACATAAATTTAATTCCTTTCACCCTAGCTTGTATTTTCTCAAGTTCGTTCCTTAGTACATGTAGTCACTTGAGGATAAACATCAATGAAAAGGGTGTGCAAAAATCCCAGTAAAAGGAGAGATAATAATATGAATCAATATATAATGGGTGAGAATACTCATTGTGATCATAAAATAATCATGGTATAATCATTATAATCATGAGAAAAATAATTATATAAAGGAATGGAATGTAGAAATTCATAAAAATTAAATATCATGTCTTAGTGGGGAACCACCACACATAGTTGTGAACGAATATAGCACCAAGTTCACGCTTAACATATGTGCATCATCATAACATCATCATTGCTAAAAAATATAGCATCATTTTCAAAAATATTGCACAATATATCATGAGGTACATCACATTACCCAGTGCATTAGAGTTCTATATAATTCCGGTTGCACTCATCACATTATAACATTTATATAATCATTCTTGCCACATAGATCACGTATAAATCATTGACATAAAATATCCCATAGAAAATAAATGGGTTTCATGTGAATTTCATAAATCAAAAATTAATGAAAAAACTTTATTATTCCCAAAATAAAAAGGGAATAACATACTTATTTTAAGCATCATTAATCTTGAGTGAAGTAGAAACAATCTCTAGAGAAGTAACAGATGTGTTTTTATATAGAATATTTTGTTTTGAGAAATGATTACATTTTTCAAAATATCATATTAGAAGAATTTATATCCTAGAAATTAAAAGAAAAGGAAAATGAAATTATATTTTTGGAATATTAAAAGAACATTAATATTGAAATTCTGAATGAAAGAGGAATAACCTAAAGAATGGAAATTGGGTTCGAGAGTTGTCTTACCTTATGTCTGAATGATTTATTCACTTTAATATCCTAGATTATAAAATTATATTCATTATTTAATAAATACATAACCCTTTATATGTGTATTTTATTCATTATAATTTTATTATGTTCGTTTTTCGACATTTTTATGAGTAATGGTGTCAAATTTCATCATTTGGGAGTGTTCATTTTCTTGGTATTTAAGATCAATTAACTTATATACTTGTATGAATGTTTTTCTAAAATGATGATAATTATCCATATTTGAGATTGTATGTAATTATTGAAATTTACTAATATAAATTATCCTATATATCATTTTTTTATATTGTATAAGGATGAATCATTAGATAAAAAGTAAATAAAAATGATTTAATTTATTTTTTGCGGATTTTACTACAATCATGAACTCATATCATTTTACTTAATATCATGTTTATATATAGATTCAAGAAAATTATATAAATTATATTGTGTTTAATAAAATCTCATTTAACCATAATAATGGTTTTCTGACCTGCTTTGGAGGCGGTAATGTAAAATGAAAATGCATCGTCCATGATGACTGTAAATCAACACATCACAAACGACATTCTTATTTTTAGAATAAAAGGGAGAGGAGAGGAGGGTGGATGATGTATATTACATTAACATAATAAATTTTAAATATATATAATATACTGTAGTTATCATTAATTATTGTATATATTAGGTAATTATAGGATAAGAAAAGAAAATAAATTGAGAAGAAATTAAAAGAGAATGAAAGTCAATATTACCACTTAAATTCATCTCCTTGATAACCACCATAAAGACATTCAATCTGATATTTTGTTAAGAAAAAAATATCTTAGATGTGTGGGAGTGGGTTGGTATGTTTATTGGGTGTAATTTGGACAAGTTTCAAGGCTTTTAATGTGTGAGGATAAGAGGTGGTGAAGGGTGAAATTTATAGGAGATAATAGGGGGGGGGGGTTTTATTATTATATTCATTATTTTATTTTTTTGGCTCAGGACAATCAATATTTTGATCCTTATTACTAAATATATTAAAATAATTAATTATTTTATGAGGTTTTGGGATTACATCATCCATGACTCAATAATTCATGTATTTAGCTTATATGGTAAATTAATGAATTTCCCTATTCATGAAAAATAAAACTATTTTTAAAAAATAAAAAAATTCCCCCTACACATTTTTTGATGTGTAGAATTAAAATATGATTTCCATTTTATGAAAATAGTTTTTGAAATATGGGAAATTTAATTTTCATATAAAACCATCATTTATTTAAAAAATACTAATTTTAAAATATTAAGTGAATTTATGACACTTTGAAAAAATACATAGGGTCACAAAAAATTATCATGGAATCATAAGATAGCCAAATATTAATTTTTTAATATATTTCATGAAAATAAATTTTATTTTATATTTTTATATTAATTATAAAATTTTAAATATACATTTATGTTTTACAAAAAGTACGAACACTTAATTTATCAATTTTAAAACATCTATTTACTTATAATATGATATAATTATATCATACTTTAATTAATAATATGGATAAATGTTATTTAATCTTTCATAGGTGAGGTTACTATTCTCTTGGTCGGATTACTATTCAAAATGGTCATGTTACTATTCCAAATTTCAAGTTACTATTCCATCGATATAAGTTCTTTAATATAATTGAATGAAATTTATTTCATTCTTAATTTTTGAGAATAATGTTTCAATTGTGATAACTATACAATGTATGTGTTTTATACTATATGAAATAATTATAATAAGGGAAACAATTCCATTGATAAAGGTTTGGGTTGTTATTGTAAATCATATAAGGAACCATTTTTAGAATTTTATGGAGGGTGAAATGTAGTCATTTGGTTGGGTTTACGTCAATATTGATTTAATGGAATGAAATAACTTATAAAATTTATTTTATTTTTTAAAAGTCGTACCAAATTTTGAACCACAATCGCATCCATAGAAGACAGTAAAGGTGCACCGACCCAACTTTTTCATGTCACGGTGGATGAATGATAGTCAAAGCTAGTGAGCCACTGAGAGAGACTACACTGTCAAATGTAAGGGGTGATGGATAATGGTTTGTTATTTTTGGTTATTCTCAAAGCCATGTAGGCCTCCTTAAAAGAGTTTCTATCGATACAGTAGTCGCTACCTTTATTGTTGTTGGTAGTGATACTATTCATGATGACCATCATGATACCCTGATGCTTCTCGCACTATCACCTTAGGAAAACATCATTGTTTCACATTTTTCATAGAATTGATAAGTATACTGATTCCTTTGGAAAATTTGAAAAAATTAATTTTTCCGTGTATTCTCTATCTTCATCTTTCTCTAACAGTTCACATATTGGTAATTGGGTCTCTATGGGGGTCTTCGAGAGGGTCGATTCTACTCTATATATTATTGGTATTTGTTTTCTTTATACATTGCAACAATTACTTCGGACCATTTGTAAATATTTAAATTATTTGATTAATTAATTTTATTATACCCATTCTATCAATATATTAAATTTTATAGTTTGGTGTGACAACAATTGAAGCAAAATTGTTTCTCGATAAAAATTATTGAAACATGGATGAGAAATTTTCATCTATGTGTGTTGGGAACTTGTATGCTCTTAATGTCACACTTAATATTCAATGGAGTAATGAACTGTATAGAGAATATATGCTAGTTGTTGCATGTAATAAATGAAGTGGGATTGGCATCCTTTTTTACCATGAATGATTTTCATGTTGGTTGAAATTATATTATCATGAGGCACATATAAGTGTCTTAATTCACTCATTTATAAGGATGTGCATGTATGAGATTTGATCATTTGGTATTGAAGGTTAATTTAACATTTTCTATGGAAGTGTACATTTAAAAATTTGTAAACTAAATAAATTCATGATGACTAGGTCAATAAAAAAATTATATTATCAGTATTCAGTTTTTATATATTTTGTGGTTGTTTTAAAATTGACATTACAAATGTGACATAAAAATTTCACTTTTTAAATGTTTGTATGACATCAAACTATATTCATGTAAAATTTTCAATAACCAAATCCTAAATCATTTATAAATCTTAATATCCATACTGATTTATAAGAAATTTTTTAAAAAACCTCTCCCTATAATATTATGTCATATAGAACACATTTGATTTCAAATGAATCCATGTTAATGAGCTCCCAAGTGGTAATGACTTCTACATGTTATCAAAATGAACCAAGATCGAATTGGAGTAGGGAAGAATTTTTAGGTACTATAGAAGTAATGTAGCAGGTCACTGTAGCAGTAAAATAGTAGTGGAATAACAGTAGCACCAATGGCACTGTATTGGAAAAGGAAGGTAGTAGGAACTATTGTGGTGGTGGACTATAGTAGGTGTTGTAGAATTCTAGTTACTGTAGCACTATTATTCACTAAAGTTCTCTCTGGGCCCAGCAATGGGATTTAGAGTCTTGTATTCAGAACACTTGGTCTTGGGCCTTCTGGCTATGTAATGGGTCTCCCTCTCCCTAGTTTGTAAGAGGTCTTTGATTTTAATAATAAATGAGGCTTCGACACCAACCTTTTTAAAAATATAATTCAAATGAACCCATTTAAATATTTTGTTATAAATTCTAAATTCATTTATATATCCATTATGAAATGAACTAAAATCAATTAAATAATTTTTATAATTTTATTATTATTTTCAAAATTTTAATTTATTAATTGATTATATATACTATAATTTAGTTTATGCTTCATATATCTTAAGAGGGCTACCCAAAATCGACACAAATCTTAAATCTGTTTTTAATTACCACTGTAAATTAATTAAAAAGTGATTTATAATAATCCAAAACTGACTAAAATATTTTAAATACTATAGATAAATGTAAAGTACTATTTCTAATCAATCAACTAAACTGTATCTACTTTTCCTCGTCAAAATTTACCAATCCTCAAATAATAACTATTTTATAAATAAATATCAATACATAATTCTATGAGAAATATGATAAATATTATATTTGAAAAAATTGTGAATTAATATTTATTATTATTATTTAACTCACTTATTCTTTATAATAACATGTTATTAAATTATGGAAATCAACCAAACCAAAATAAATATTTTTTTTATTCTATCATGATAAATTGATTACTAAAATTTAACTATGATTTTAGATACACATAGCATGTGATACCCTAGGACTATTTCTTAGTGGCATTAGGAATAACTACCTACTGTCCATTTTTTATATCTAGAATCCTTCCAATACATCCATAGTGAAAGATGATAACGTCACAACAATTTCCAACCTCCAATGACCAGTTATCGTGTAATACAATTCTTGTATCATAATATTAAAAATGAATTAGGTTGCATGTCGGTTCCATCGAACTATTTTCTCGATTTATCTTTCTTTCAATTTCTCTAAATTAACATGCCCATCAATTTCTAGGGAAATTTATTTATTCAAGAAGATCATTTCCCATCAAAGGGAATGAGCTATTAACTTTCATGAAGAGGTAAATGGATAAATCATTTCTCGTATCATCTATTAATGTTATATCATTTATGACACGCCCAAAACAATCTAATTCACCAAGATCATATTTCATTGTGGTTTGCATCAGTATATAAAATTTTGATTGATGATATCCATTAAGGATAATCGTAATGTATAAGGATCAATGCACACGTCGGTAAATAAGAACATTTAAAGAAACATGGAAATGTTGATTTCCAATTAACAGGTCTTTTCTCATATCCTAATATCATGGAGATTACTTATGATAAAAAAAGGAGAATGTGTCTCAATGTCTTATGATCTTAATATAATGATATCCAGCATTTTATGGGTCTCGTTAGATAATATCAACCTTTCATAGAACAATTTTTATGAATAATTTCATTGCACCTCATGGTTCTCATCATATTGGGGAGATTCTAAGACTTTTCCACACAATATATATTCTATGAAAATTATCACGCAAACATATATTGAAGAAGAATAATGAAGATGTGATAAGAAAACTTCTGTAATAATTAAAAAAATTAATAACGCCTTAAATAAGTTGTTTCTAGTGAACCAACATCAATTAGAACATGGTGCTCGATGCAGGAGAGGTGTGTGTATAAATCACCATGAAAATACAATATATAATCGTCACATGCACAATCCCAACTTATGGGTAAAAATCATGGGTACCATATCAACTCACAACATCGTCACAAAAACCTCAAAACCTCTACCACTATTACAACCACCTCTAATGCATAACACCGCATGAGTAAGCCACAATCCACAGACCAGAAGCCACATTTCATCTTTTCATTTCAACTTAATCCATTACAAGATTTTCCAAATTAACAAAAATTATCATTATTAATATCATTGATTTTAAAATTTAATAACCCACTTTAACCACACCTCTATATTTTATTTTAAGTGTTCATTAGACTTTCCATCCCATGCTATTTTTATTTCATTAGTAACATTTATTCCATCACTACAGAAAAAATTAACTCAAATAATCAAAAACACAAAAAACCCATCCATATCGTGTCTAAAAATCCTTGTACCAATACCATATATTACCACAACTACCACATGTAATAACCAGATATCATCACAACCATCACATATCACAACCACATCTTATAACAATAGCCAGTTCTCATCACAACCATCACCCATTAATCCACGTCACATCCAATGCCATCCAACCATCACTTCACTACCCTACACATATTACATACTAGCTGGTCACAACCACATCACATGACATCCCACACCACACAAGGTAACACATCATGAAAAATCATACCAAGAAACACATCCCAACTTCCACATCTTTCGCAATTCGTTTTTATGGGATTTCATTAATTTATGTTCAAGGGAAATCTCACACAAACCATTATTTTCAATTGATAATAATTTATTTATACATATATAAGTGATTATATATTTAATTAAAGGTGACATCAAATAATTACAACAATATATTCCAAAATTCAATCAAATAAAATAAAATAAATACTCTAAATAGCCATGATTTTCATTATAGGAAACAAGAATCTATAAACACATTGAAAATTACATCAAAGTAGTAAAACATGAATCCTCTTACCTTCATAATAAAATTTAAATTAAATTTATTTTTATTATCTTTATTACTTCAGTTAATACCATCTCACCATTGGATAAAAATCCATGATTCCGCACATGAACAACTAAAGGAGGAAAGATAAAGGATACCCCACCTCAAAGATGATTTCTGAAACACCGTGCACGATGGGGTGATCAGAAAACAACCAGAAGATCACAACCACATAATTAAACCAAAAATCAACCATAACTACACCAAAGAGTTTTAAAAACATAATCAAAACATTTCATGAACCAAAACAACATCACTGTATTGATTTCTTGAAGGAAGAACAAGGAGGAAACATGGGAATAAATAGGAGAACACACCTTGGTTTTCCAAAATCAAGCCTTTGTAAACCAAGGATAAAAGCTACAACATTAGGGAAAAATATTATCCAAAAATTTCCTAGGGGTTTTCATTATACTCAAGTATTATGTTTTATGTATTTGGAATATTATTTGGTATATTTTGGATTTAGACACTGAGACGACAAGTAATCTTGAGACCTGAGGATCCTAGAATTAATTTTATAAAAATAATAATTATATTTATATAATTTTCATTATATTTCCTTGAAAATGTAGAATAAATACAAAATATACTCTTCTGTCGTAGATCTGAAACCACGATTGAATTAGAGGGCAGGGTTTACCCTAGGATATATCTAAAGTTGGTCGGCACGAGACATTAGGACGACGAAACCGCTGACAGGTTCATTGGATAAATTAATTAATTTAATAACCATATTATAAATAACTAACAAATAGGTACTCATATGGGAAATATGAGACCACCATTGATTCCATAACAGGAGTTTTTCCCAATCTGTGACATCAAATTGGTCGTTCTTGGGTGTTTGGCTTGAGCACCAATGTGGGTGAAATAATTATATAAATTTAAATATTTATTTAATTATTTAATTAAAGGTTATAACATAGAAATAATATATAAATGTGTCATTATGAATTTTTTATAGGGGTAGTCACATAAAACTAAGAGGTTTTATGAGAGATTCTCAAACGATCTTTGTTGGTGGATCGAGATAGTATGATGAATGGTGATCAGATTGAGGTGAATTTAAAGTCAGTAGATGCAGCGGATTACCTTCATCACCCACATATGTGTTTTCATAAATAATTAGTCCATACATGAGGTAGGACTCTTAAATTGTAATTTTTTCCAATTATTTTTTGAAATGTTGATCTGAAATTTTTCATCGCTTGTTGCACATTTTATCATCCAATTTATATAATCATTGGTCAAGAATTGTTGGACGATGACAGTTCACATTTTTTATTGGTTATTGTCCCAAACTTATCTTCACGTTCATCATCATTAGACCATAGTGCCATGATTCGACATTTTCGAGGAAGGTGTGAGTTCAATTGAACCCCCAGAACTTTTTTCTAGGACGAACGACATGTGGATTGATGGTTTGTAGACATATTGATAAATGAGAGAGATGATTTTTTGTGAATGGATATGTAACAACCCAAAATTTTATGAGAATTATTCTTTTTAATTTTATTGATGTATTGTGTTGTACGCTCCACCAAGATTACCTTGCACTATACACAACACCGTATTAGCTTGCAGTATATGCAACACTATTATTGGATTATGTTACACACAATTTCGATAGTAGTTATTCTACACAACATTAATTTTATATATATATATATATTCAATGTATAATTGAAATATGTTTGGATTATGTTATAAGAAACAACGTAGGAGTCTTGTACAACATGCAACACTGACATGGCTTGCATTACACGCAATCGCGACCTTCCTCGATAGCGTGTGTAGTATGCAATACTGGGTTTCACTAAACAATGATATATTTTTATAATATTATTATGGAATAGCCGCTATGAATATTATTAACTACATTTTTAATTTTATAACATTATTATTAATCTTAAAAATTTTCTAGAATATGGTGTGAGAACAAAATAAATTTTTTGTGTAAAATATGTATTTTTTGAAAATCGCATTTTTTCTGCCTTTTGATGGCGCACCCACCTTAAATCAATTTTTTGAAATTTCTATAAGTTAAATCTGAAAAAATAAAATTATTCTTTGGAATCAGGATATAAAAATTTACTTTGGATAAATTTTTCATATTATTCTGATAACATTCATTTTTTAATGAATAGTAAAACATGCTATATTTTCATTATTAACAACTTTTTTCATGGAAATAATTTAAATGGTTAGATTATATTTTTAATTTGTTTTAATGTGTAATTAGATTATATTTTTACCATTTAATACAATTTTGTTCATTAGAATTAATTTCATTTTGAAATTTGATATAAACAAGTATTAATCTTTTGATAGTTTTTGATTCTTAAAAACATGCTATTTGTTTTGATAGCGGAAATTAATTTTATAATTAATTAATTCCACTTATATGTTTTGAATTTGATAAAATAGGAATAAATTTTGAATTCGGAATATCAAATAATGCTTAGGCTGAATTTGTGGTATTTTTCTGAAAAACATCAATTTTCGATTAATAGTGAAACCACTTAGTGGTAGTTAAAAAACTGACTTTATCATTTAAATGAAATTTTACGACTTATGTGAATTAAATTTTGACAATATGAGAGGAACGATTAATATCAAGGACAAAAATGTGGTTCAATGAGATGAAAATAATTTTTGGTGAATAGTATTTTTTTAGTTTTTTTTTCCACGGTTAAAAGTAAATAAGGTAATTAATGGAACAAATGATATTAGTATTACCCTAAAGCATGTCGTAATTCTATTGGATAAGTATAATTCTACCAAAAACAACCTTAGGAATAAAATATGACCATTGTGATCCACATGGATTAGATTAGGACATTTATTATTAATTTATTTAAAGAAGGGTTAAAATAGTTAAAATCCAGGTTTAATAACTAAATAATTTTTAATATTGGGATATACATAAGATAAATTCGACTATAAATATTAATTAGAATGATAAAACGATTTCCTAAATAAGGGTAATTTATTTATAATTTTTTGACATTAATGAATTTAATTTTTTTATGACACAATGATGATGCCGTAAATATCTCATTAATGAAATATTTATATAATTGATATTATAAATACTCAAATAAATGTAATTTGAGACTAATTACTAATTCCACTAATTTAATAGTTTAATATGACATGTTATTATTGATTTCATTAATTTTTTTCGAACTAATCATTCTGTTATGACTTTCACAAAAATCAATTACCAAATAGTGTCAAAATTGACAAAAAATAGTTTTATTTAATATTATATTATTAATTGTTATTTTATTCCTAAAAATCTGAGGTTCGGCGAAATGAAATAGATAAATATATAAACATAAATAATAAACAACTTGGGGTTGGTTTGGCTTTTTATAGTAACTTTATTAACCTTATAATGTAAGAAAACAAGAAGACAAGGTAAAAGTAATCTTATTTAACTTAAGGTTAAATCCAAATTATAAGGTTAAACATGAAACCTAAACCTGTATGAATTATATTTGATGAGTGTATTACGACCCATCCCCACCTTTGATTTGAAATAAATCAATTTATATCTATTAGAAACCAAATATGTCTTTATAATAAAATAATATTTTTAGTTCTTCCAAAGGTGCCCCTCTCCTCAGTTATAATAGGGAACCACTTACCTCTTCTCTTCACACCACTTTGAGCCTTGAAGCTCTGCCAAACCCTGCCAATTTCTCTTCTCCAATTACCTATTAAAATAATAGAGGTTATTGTATTCTTAAAATATCATCTTTAGTTCCCTAAGAGGAGGCTAAGAAGAGGCGCTTCAAAGAAGAGGTAATGTCTGTTACCGATTCTTTCAACATTATTTCTTATTCTACTTCTTCTTCTTTAGTTTTTTAATTATGATGTTATGCCATAAGTATCACTAATATACTGATATGTTATTATAAGTATGAAACAACCCTTTTTCACAATCTATCCCTCCTATTGAAACCGAAATCACTGCGCGTGCGTACGTACAGAATACCGTCTCCACGTCATGGTGTAATCTGTTTCCGACCACCACCTTACTTGGATGGGTATAATGGTGTAAATTAATAACTATATATGATTATCGTAAATTGATAATGATTCTGAAATATTATACATACACTTAAATACAATTCCATGATCATGGGAATGATATCATCACTCGTGCGTACGTACGGACTACCGTCTCCACGACGCGATGAGATTCATTCTCCATGTTAACCATTCATGAATGATTATAAAGTATATATAATGAATAATAATGAAATATATGAAATACTAATGATACTAGATTTATGTGTATATATATATGTCATTTACTTAATTCAATTCAATTAAATAAGAAAACGAAAACAGTGTTCATGCGTACGTACAACCTACAGTCTCCATGAACGGTGTATTTCATTCCATTTATCGATCTATCATATATATATATATGTATATGATGATTATATGTTATATATAAATAATTATTTACATTCTGGAATTATTTAAATCAGTATATAATTAAAAATATCATGAACAACATGTTGAAACACGTATGATAAATGAAACAATTTTACCCAAAATGATGCTTTAACATGGAATTTACAAAATAACGGGTAATATAAAGCATAAGTGAACCATATATGATATAATAACAATGAATATGATTCATTAATAAGTCAATGACAATATTTAAATCATTATACAGGAGGTTTGGATACGTATTAAGCATGTCAGACTTAATGTAAGGGATAATGTTGCAATCTCAATTGTTTTCAATCTGAGATTGCTGATACGTAAGTATTTAGTGGGGTTATATTTGTCATCCATGTCCAAGATTTATAAAAAAACTTCATGTATTTTTAAAGTACTTTTTACCCATTTTTGACTTTTACAAAATGGTATGTAAGGAATCTTTCTTTTTTTACAAAACGAGGTGCTTTTTTACTTTTTCGAAAAAAGTGGGGGGAGAATGTTATTTTTAACTTATATGGTGTGAATGGATTTTTACGGTTTCATAACGCCTCATTTTCATGAAGCTTACTCTACAAGATTTTATGACTATTTTCAGAAAAATACTTTTATTTTAAAAGTGCATTGCATTTTGTGAATAGAAAATAATTTTGAAGAAGAAAGGATATTTTCATCAAAAATTCATTTCAAATGTTTTATCAAAGACAATTTCCATCTAAGATGAAATTATTTAATATTTTTATGTTTCAAGTTTAATGTCTCATTTAATTACATGGTTTTGCTTTTCTTATGATGAAATGTCCATTTTTTATATGGATTAGGAGATGATGTGATGATGTTTATGAAACCCATTTTATTATTTCTGTTATGATGAAAGATTTAAGTTTATTTTGTGGAACAAGTAAGAATGATTTCATTGTGAGATTGGTGGGACCTATATCTCCCTCCAATGCATTGGGTAAATATTTATATCTCTTGATATAGACATGGTTAGAATGGTATTTTAATCCAGTTCACTGATAAAGGAATGGAACGAGGAGTGAACTCGATTCAGAAAGGGACATTGTCCACTAAGATGGTCTTGGTAGAAATGCATTGGCTACTATGGAAATCATAACAAGTATTGAATGGTTTCAACAATTACATGATTTATTCCCATGCTATTCTATAAAGATTGATGTTCCTTTATGATATATTCCTTACGTACTTCCATGGTTTATTTCCTTTCTCAAGATTTTGATACTTAGATTTTATTTTCAAGTTTTTGCATTCAAATGTTTAGGGATTGTTTTATGTTCTATATGTTTACCCTTACTGAGCATTTGAGCTCACCCTTTTTATGTTTTATTTTTCCCAGAATATAAATAATGGTTTTAGGTAAGAAAACAAAAGGGGAAGATCTTTATGGGATAATTTGAGAATCGTTCAATACAATTAGTAGATTACGTTCCATGTTTCCAATGAGACCAAACTATTACGGTCCTTGTGTGTCTGTTTTTGTTCTGTACTATTGACGCAAGCCTGTCGTAGGGCATGACAAAACAATTATTTCCTAAGTTAAAATGTAGTAATGTGGTTGACCTAGGATGTCTCCCGAAGAGGAGTGCACACAAATTTGGTTGTCACTTTAAAACGGGGGTAAAAATGTTGTGAACAGAATTTTGAAATTCAAATGATTGAAAAACAATGAAATTAAAAGGGTGATTAGGTCGGGGTCGGTTTCCTAATTATAATTCTATCCTTGTTCAATTTAATTCAAACATCTTCTTCTTAGTTGATTAAAGTGAGTTTCCACAATCGTTTCCTCTCACTTCCTTGGTGAAATTATTATTGTGAGAGAAAACCTTACCAAGATCTTGGTTTGGTCAACTCTCCTTCCATGTGTAAAATAGTTGTATTGAATATCCTTAATTGAAATGGGCAATTCCCGATCGGGTTTTGTTTATCCAAAACAATCAAGAACATTCACTACACCTTTTACACGTACTGACGATCGTCGAGTACTTCACCGCTAATTCCTGGTTTATTCCATCGTATATAAACCAGAAATTAGTGGAGGGAGATATTGATTATTTTACCAAGGAAAAAATAAATAACGGAATTAATATTCAAGAACGATCGAACTTGATAATAAAATCCGCTATAATAAATTGAAAACAACTTTGAATAAAAATGAAATTTATTCAATTGCATCCATGAACTCAAGCATTACAATGTAGAAAACCAACCCTTCCCCAATCACTCCAAATGTTTACCCCACCATGGTAAGGGTAATCGAGTTGAATGGGGAAGAAAAGGCATTACAAAACTATGAAAATGAAAATAAATAAAAAATAAAACCGAAAAGATCTTCTTCTTGGTGTCCCGGAAGGAATGGAGTGGAGAATGGATGCAGAATGGATGCCTTGAGAGGGTGGAGCTCTCCTCCTTTTATAGCCAGAATGTTTCCCCCGAATGTCAACGCGTTTAGCCCCATTAAATTACATCTTCACGCGTTGAGCCCTGCATTAATGTTGTTCATAATTCCCTTTTCCGTGTCTCCTAAAAATCCCAGAGGATTTGGACATGTATTCCGAGAGTTATGGCCGTTTTACCTTGAGCATTTATTCTGTCCAGTCAGACTCTACAAAACGAAATCCCCCGGATTAGGGTGCATTAATGACCCAATAAACGGCCAATTCACTCGGTTCTTACTTCATAAAAGATGCTCCAAAACTCCTTGCGCGTCCACTCACCGAATTTCACTAGCTTTCAGCCCACATTGGATGAGTTATGGATCCCACATCAAAACTAGGCAGAACTAAAAACAGTTTTCTTGAGCCAACTTGTGAGCTTCTTTTGAGCTTCCATATGGCCGATTCAGATTTTGGTCCAAATATATTAAATTAATCCCTGTATGTGTAGAATCTGAAAAAGAAAGAATTTTTTAATTTGGATCAGTGTAGATAATTTTATGGCCAACCTACCTAAATAATGTAAAACTGTTAAAAATCCAAAATGGCCAATTTTTACTATTCAGCTCAAAATAACACCATTATCATAAAAATGAAACAATTCATCTTAGAGGAACAATTTTGTGGGTTTAAAACAATGATATTCAATATAAATTAATTGAAAATATTTTCTCTATCAACTATGTATTCCGCAAATGTAATGTAATTTCCATGTACGTCAAACTTCGGGTCTCTACATTTGGTATTATAGGAAAGGTTTAGTAAACCTTTGGAAACTAGGATGCGAAAATGTTATTGAGATCCCTAGAGATATTTCTATGGTATGTTTAGGGATGTCCCTAAAGATAAGTATACATATAGGATATAGTCCCTGATCTACGGTAACGATATTAGAATTTAACCTAAGATGTTAGATATTGATGTTACTCCCCCTTTACTATGTTGTTTTACCTAGCATGATTTTTTCCTCTCACACAAATCTTTTTGGGTTTTAGAAAATGGATGGAAACAGGAAGATTCACGATAATGGACGATATGATGGACAATGGAATGATATTTTTCATGAGCAACCAAATGAAATTGGATCTGGATGTCCACATATCATTATTATGCCTAATCAGCAATATCATAATATGATCAATAATCTCAACTTTGGTAAGTTTCCTGACTCAGCTAATAAGAGAAATATGGAGTTTCATGATGATCATAGAGGAAACAAAGATCAATTCCCCTCATGTAAATCATGTGGGAAGAGGCATCAGGGAGAATGCTTCAAAGGAACAGGAAGATGCTTTGGGTGTGGGAATGAAGGACACAATGCTAGTAATTGTAACGGAAAAGGTTCAGTTAACACCATGGACAAGGATAATGGTATTGCTAAGACATAAACTACGGTTAAGTGTTTTAAATGTGGAATGCACGAGCATTATTCAAACCAATTACCTAAGGGAAAATGTCATAAAGAGAATCAGCATGGTCATATGGGTAGTTTTTATGTGTATTATGATTAAGAGACTACAAATGATATGTGAAGTGAAATAATTTTTCAAGCTTGGTCAATGGATTAAGAATGTAGTGGAATGATTACATGTTTATCAAGAGTAATGTAGTATAAGTAATCTCATGGTACTATGGAATAAAGAGACATCTAAGGATTGTTACACTATTGTCTTTCCTTATGATTTGAAAGTATATGTTGAATGGTACTAGTAACCAAGGAAGTTTATTGAAATATTTTTGGAATGTAAATGAAATTTGCATAATTAAGGGATAAGAAGATAATGAGATGTTATATTGTATTCATGAGCTCATGACTGATATAAGGACTAAGTGATATTATGGTTTAATTATATTGATTTTTTCTGATTTTGGTATGTGGAAAGAGTTACCTTTTGACAGTATTCATGTTTTCACTAAGGTTCTATGGAAATTTATGTTTCAAGAGAATATATGACTAAGGTATTAATGTGTTTGGAATCCAACCAACAAGATATATCTTATGATATATGTGGGATAAATGCTTGTATTCACATTCTTGGTAGATAACCTTTCTAGTAATTGTTTTATTTATACTTGGAGCTTGGATTGAAGTATTTTAGATAAGCCTAAACATTGGAATGGATTATGTTGGACGTAAGTTAGTATTTTTTAAGTATATAAGTTCTTTTGATATTATTGATGGGATGTTATAGTAATGTTGATTTAGAAAAAGGACAACCTGCAGGACGGGTGACAACCCACCGCGTCAGACAAGGCTTGGGAATCAATCCCACAACCGAAGTACGACTGGCCTTTATTGCCTACCACTGGCCTAAAAAATGTCCATTTTTAGTAGAAACTAGTTTTATTTTATTTTTCAGTATGATATATTAAGTATAAGTTCATTTTTGGAATCGTATATGATTAACCTCACCATAGATGGACTTATGTATATTTGATAACTTTTTCTAACCTTTTGTTTGAAACAAATAGAATGAACCATCATTCAATCACATGATCTATTATAACTTCACTAATAACAAATTGAACTTCATTTCTTTAAGATATGAAGAGGAAATTGTTCAAAGCACCAACAATAGTGAGATTTTAGCAAAATCAAGCAATTATTTCTTCTAATTCAAAAATTTCAACTTTAGGGAAATGATATTGAAAACCAAAAATGTTGTCTTAGTGCTCTTATATCTGATGAATCAGATGGTAACTTAGATTATCACAAATTTATGGCTTTGTGGTTGATGGATTTTTCATTGCCATGTTCTCTACCACTCTCCATCAGAACATGACGGTTAGATTTTTCTTCCATATCAATATTTTCACATATGTTCTCCTATGTGGAAACCCAGTGATTAGTAAATTTGGGTAACTGTTAAATTTCATATATTAGTCTTTCAATATAGGTTTTAGTATTCCCTTTTTACAATATGTGTTTCTATTAATGAAACATTCAAGTATTAAACCATTTATAACCCCGACGAATTCCGAGGGTGAAATTCATTTTAAGGGGGTCGAATGTAAAAACCGATATTTTATGAGAATTATTTTTTTAATTTCATTGATGTCTTGTGTTGTACGCTACACCAAGGTTACCTTGTGCTATATGCAACACCGTATTAGCTTGCAGTATATGCAACACTATTCTTGGATCATGTTACAGACAATTCGATAACAGTTATTCTGCGCAACATTAAGTTTGTATATATATATATTCAATGTATTAATGAAATTTGGTTGGATTATGTTATACGAAACAATAGAGGAGTCTTTCACAACACGAAACCCTGACATGGCTTGTATTACACGTAATCACGACCTTCCTAGAGAGCATGTCTAGTACGCAATATCGGGTTTCACTAAACAACGATATATTGTTATAAAATTATTATGTACTAGGTTCTATGAATAGTATTAACTAAATTATAAATTTTATAACATTATTATTCATCTTACACGTTTTCTATAATATGGTATGAGATCAAAATAAATATTTGGTGTAAAATATGTATTTTTCGAAAATTGCAGTTTTCCCGCCTTTTGATGGCACACCCACCTTAAATTTTGTTTTTGACATGTATATAAGTTCAATTTGAAAAAATAAAATTCTTCTTTGGAATCAGGATATAAAAATTTACTTTGGATAATTTTTTCATATTATTCTGATAACTTTCATTTTTTAATGAATAGTAAAAAACACGCTATATTTTCATTAAAAACAACTTTTTTCATTGCAATAATTTATATGGTAATATTATCTTTTTAATTTTTTTTAAAGTTTAATTAGAATTTATTTTTACCATTTAATCCAATGTTATTCATTGGAAATAATTTAACTTTGAAATTGGATATAAACAAGTATCAATCTTTTGATAGTTTTTGTTTCATAAAAACACACTATTTGTTTTGATAGAAGGTATTAATTTCAAAATTAATTAACGTATCACGACCCGTCCTATGGGGCCCGTGTCGTGACTACCCCAAGCCCGCCTTCCATAGGCCAGGGGCTGGCGACTAGCACCAAAGGCGTAGAATCTTGATAACTGGGAAGGCGTTGCCTTTATAAAAGGAAACAAGCACCACAGAGTACAAACAGAAGAAAAACACTAAGTACAAAAGAAAAGATGAAAAGTAAATGGGCCAGAATAAAAACCCAAAAGAAAGTACAACTACAACTGAACAAGGTACAATAGCAAAATGGCAAACAACTGGAAAAAGGAAGCAGCTCCTGGGACGTCCTCCTCGAATCCTACCTGAAGGGTAGGTACAGATAGCACAGCTCCTGGTCGTCCACCATGGATCCTACCTGATGGGTAGGTACAGATAGCCTCCTCCACGCTCTCTTCCGTCAACCTCCTCTGTGAGTCGTCACGTCGTGTAGTCCACCTCCGGGTACTGACTCGTCGTGTAGTCCACCTCCGGGTACTGACCAGTACTCGAACACTCGGCCTCTGACAGCACTGTCCGTCGTCTGCAACCAACACAACGAGGTGCGGGCATAGCCCGTGCAGGGGTGAGTATAATGATACTCAATAGGGACCCCGAGACCCTCATGGTCTCTCTAAAACCAACAAGGACAACCACAAAGAAGATCTTAACAGATAACCTCTACTTAGATATATGCCCATACATATACCTAAGTTATCAAGTAACCCATCTCAATCATGAAAAAACACAATGATTGTGAAATCAACAAATAACCACTACCCAGGTATATGCCCATACATATACCTAAGTTATCAAGTGACCCATCCCAATCATGAGGAAACACAAAAGTCAAAAGTCTCAGCTCAAACCAGGATTTTCATCATCGAAACCGTAACAGCTGAAGAGCTCCGTCTCTGGAGTGTACATTGGTCCTGTCACGACTCCGAGGTACTTCTCACTAACCTAAGACTGCTGAGGTACTCCTCCTGTCGAGTACTGAGGGCCTGCCACCTCACACAGTAGTGCTTCCCGCCGGGGTCTGCCACCCAACACAGTAGTGCTCCCCCCCCCTCATACCCTATAGAGGTACTCCTCCTGTCGAGTACCGCAGGTCTGCCACCTCAGATAGTAGTGCTACTCCGCTATGGGTCTTCCACCTCACAAAGTAGTGCTCCCCACTGGGATACGTAAGTCACTCCGAATCTAATCGGACAAGAAGTCATCAGGTCTCGGCCGACTACACGGTCTCCGTACTGTGTACGCTCGTCTCTGGGAGGGTCCGCTCCACGAGCTACAAGTCGATTCTCCATGTATCTCAAAGTCCCACGAAGAAGTATCTCAAAGGACCGCCTCTTCCTAGGGGTATCAACGCAACAGACGACGCGTCAATCGGACGGCCGGTCTGTGAGTTGCTAGCCTTTTCTTCCCAGGGGCCCGGTTGGTTTCATGTGCGAACCAATCCAGCCTAACTCAACTATACCCCAAACACTCACAGGGTATACACATAGGGACCGTTTCTCAATGAGATCACCAACGCCGCTGACGGTTCGTCAAACGGACGTTCTGTCAGAAAGGTATCAGCTTTTCTGTTTCAGGGGCCCGGTTGGATTTCGGTGCGATCCAACCCGGCCACTATCCATCTGCATCCAAAACTCGGGAGGAGGATGCCAAAAGTTCTGTATCGTCAACAGGAACGCAACGAGATAGACGGCGCGTCAATCGGACGCCCGGTCTGTGAGTTATTGGCTTTTTCGTTCTTGGGGCCCGGTTGGTTTCGTGAGCGAACCAACCCAACCGCACTCCGACGGCATCCAAACCTCGAGCGGAGTAAGCCAAAAGATCCGTCTCACTTAGAGGAATCAATCAAAGTCAACGGTACGTCAATCGGACGTCCGGAGCTTAAGATATTAACGTTTCCTCTCCGAGGGCCCGGTTGGTTTCGTATCCGAACCAACCCGGCCGAACCCAAAGTAATCCGAAACCTTGAGTGTGATATACCGAAACGACCTCCTCGGTCCAAGGAACACGTTGCCGCTGACGGCGTGTCGTTCGGAGGCCCGTATCTCATGTTACGGGCATTTGACTGAAAACGGTCTGGAAAAGGGGGGGTTGGGCCGGGTCGACCCGGCCCGACCCCCCCCCCCCCTAGGGCGACCCGAACCGGGTCGGCCCGACCCGGGTCCTACCCAGCTGGACCAGCCCGGCCGGCGCGGCCCGGCCCGGCCAGGGCGCGACCCGGCCGAACCGGCGGGTCGGCTCGGCGGCTACGGCCGAGCCGAGGGCGGGGGGTGTGCTTCCCCCACGGATGAGAAGCGGGGCCCCTCGTGGGGCCGCCCCGAGTCAGCCGGACGCGGCGGCTAGGCCGCCTCCCTCCACCGGTTCCGCGCGGCCGCGAAACTGCGTCACCGTCGCGGCTGAAGCCGCGGCTGGTTTTGCCGGCGGGAGTTTCCGCGGGCCACCGGACGCGCTCCGGTGGTCCGTTTCGTGTGCGGTCTTCGCCAGTGGTCCTCCCGTGACCCGATCTTCACTGCGATGCTCTCAAAACTCCCATGCGGCTTCGTTTGTCATTGCCCGTCAATCCGCACGTCAAATAACAAAATGTTCCATCTTCGCGGTTCTCTGGCGCGGCGTTCTGGCGCCACGCCCCTTCGTCGTGGCCCGACTCCGTCCGCGGATATCTTCGAGTTTCTTCGACGTGGCGCGACGGCGTCACGTGCTTGTTCTTTCTTTCACGGCACGACGCGACGGCGCCGCACATATCTTCCGCATGAAACCGCATGGTGCAACGGCACCATGCTTTCTCGTACCAACTACAAGAAACCAACATGAAAATATGGAGGAGGGTCGGTCGTGTTTAGGCGGTCCGACCCCCCTCGCGTTATTTGATAACAAAAGGTTTTAATCCATGATCATCATCAAGTTGGTATTCACGAACAAATAAAAATAATTGAATACAAACCCCTACCTTGGGTATAAGCCAATCATAAGGAGGCGTCTTCGTTCGAGTTTCGCCGCGGTATGGCGTCGTGAGGATGACGACCTCGAAGGGGGACGTCGGCGTTACGTCATCGATCTCCAGGGGTTTGGCGTTCTTCTTCGGACGTCGGAGTGTTCTTCGCGTTCTTCGCGTTCTTCGTCGAAGAACGAAGAATTATCCCTCTGATCTCCCAAAGGTTTTTACACAACACAAACCCCACAACAAAAATAAAATAAGTCCTCAACTTATTTTATTATCAAATTAAGAATTTGAAAAACAAAAGATAAGAAACGAACAATTATTTCAAAGAATTAATTGTAAAACTTAACTGCCCAATTCAATTGGGGCATTTCTTAACCAGAAAAACGCACGGTTGAATTCTTTTAATAGGGGGGTGAAGGTGTGTTACTTAAGAAGAAAAGAAACGGTGGGGATCGTGCGGGCCCCACCTCACAAATATCCTTCCAAGTGGGTAGGATATTCTGAATTGCACCCTATCCGCTTCAACCCAGCTTAAGATTCTTTTAAGTGGTCTTTAAGCGGCTTTATGTGAAATAAAAATAAAGTTTGTCGTACAACTTTATTTTATTTCTTAACTTAAACCCCAAAAATTAAAAAGCACAACCGATCAAACGCAACTCTGAAAGAGGCATTTCTAAGCAAAAATCGGCACTGCGATTTCATCGGTGCCCTCGGAAATCGATTCTGAGCACCGGTTAAAAAGTTAGAAAAACCCGCTCGTTCGTTCACTGAACATACCCGAGCCAAACTTTGGAAATTGATTCTAGGCACAACGGGCCCCAGAATCAGGCGCCTTCAGAAACTGCGTTCTTGTAAAATTCCAAAGAAAATTAAAAAAAAAATTTACTTGTAATTTACAGGTCTTTACATTACTCCCACCACAGGGCTTTACGTCCCCGTAAAGCTTCACCACAAACATAGGGATACAAAGGCGGTACTGAGCACGCATCTGAGCCTTCCGCTCCCATGTGCTCACTTGGAGGTTATCGTGCTGCCAAAGAAAGTGCACAAGAGGAATCGACCATCCTCCTTGGATCCGCTCCTGTCAATCCTCGATCCCCACAGGAACCTCCGTAGAAGTCACCTCATCGCCACCGTCTAGCTCTTCATGGTCGATGATATGCCAAGGGTCAAGAATGTATCTCCTCAGTTGGGATACGTGGAAAACGTCGTGCACCTAGTGCAACTGAAGTGGATGGGTCAAGCGGTAAACCACCTCGCCTACCCAGATAAGGACCTAGAAAGGTCCGTTGAACCTCGGAGATAACTTTCCTCCCTGGCCACATCTCCGCAAACCTCGTCGAGGTGAGACCCGTATATGGACTTGATCGTCATCCTCGAACTCTAGAGGTCTCCATTTTCTAATAGAACTGAAACTCAAAACGACTGCTGCCATGAGGGTAAGGTTGACCTACTCAAGAGTGATCGGTCGCACCCTCCTGTGCATGAGTTTATCCTGTGCTGTCTGGGGTTTCCTTTAAATCTAATACCAATTTTCCACGAACCGTCCTTGGGGCCCGTGCCGTGACTACCCCAAGCCCGCCTTCCATAGGCCAGGGGCTGGCGAATAGCACCAAAGGCGTAAAATCTCGATAACTGGGAAGGTGTTGCCTTTATAAGTGGAAACAAGCACCACAGAGTACAAACAGAAGCAAAACACTAAGTACAAAAGAAAAGATGAAAAGTAAATGGGCCAGAATACAAACCCAAAAGAAAGTACAACTACAGCTGAACAATGTACAACAGCAAAAAGACAAATAGCTGGAAAAAGGAAGCAGCTCCTAGGTCGTCCTCCTTGGATCCTACCTGAAGGGTAGGTACAGATAGTGCAGCTCCTGGTCGTCCACCACGGATCCTACCTGAAGGGTAGGTACAGATAGCCTCCTCCACTATCTCGTCAGTCAACCTCCTCTGTGAGTCGTCACGTCGTGCAGTCCACCTCCGGCTACTGACTCGTCGTGTAGTCCACCTCCGGGTACTGACCAGTCCTCGAACACTCGGCCTCCGACAGCACTTCCCATCGTCTGCATCCAACACAACGAGGTGCGGGCATAGCCCGCATAGGGGTGAGTATAACGATACTCAATAGGGACCCTGAGACCCTCAAGGTATCTCTAAAACCAATAAGGACAACCACAAAGAAGATCTCAACAGATAACCTCTACTTAGATATATGCCCATACATATACCTAAGTTATCAAGTAACCCATCTCAACCATGAGGAAACACAAGGATTGTGAAATCAACGGATAAACACTACCCAGGTATATTCCCATACATATACCTAAGTTATAAAGTGACCCATCTCAATCATGAGGAAACACAAAAGTCAAAAGTCTCAGCTCAAACCAGGATTTTCATCATCGAAACTATAACTGCTTAAGAGCTCCGTCTCTGGAGTGTATTGTGGTCCTGTCACGACTCCGAGGTACTTCTCACTAACCTATGATTGCTGAGGTACTCCTTTTGTTGAGTATCGCGGTCCTTCCACCTCACACAGTAGTGCTTCCCGTCGGGGTCTGCCACCCAACACAGTAGTGCTCCCCCCTCAGAGCCTACAGAGGTACTCCTCGTGTCGAGTACCGCGGGTTTTCCACCTCACATAGTAGTGCTCCTACGATATGGGTCTGTCACCTCACAAAGTAGTTCTCCCCACTGTGCTATGTAAGTCACTCCGAATCGAATCGGACAAGTAGTCTTCAGGTCTCGGCCGGATACACTGTCTCCGTACTCTGTACGCTCGTCTCTGAGAGGGTCCGCTCCATGAGCTACAAGTCGATACTCCAAGTATCTCAAATTCTCACGAAGAAGTATCTCGAAGGACCGCCTCGTCATAGGGGTCTCAACGCAACATACGTCACGTCAATCGGACGTCCGGTCTGTGAGTTGCTAGCCTTTCCGTCCCAGGGGCCCGGTTGGTTTTGTGTGCGAAACAATCCGGCCGTAACTCAACTATACCCCAAACACTCATAGGGTATACTCATAGGGACCGTTTCTCAACAAAATCTCCAACGCCGCTGACGGTTCGTCAAACGGACGTTCTATCAGAAAGGTATCAGCTTTTCCGTTCCAGGGGCCCGGTTGGATTTCGGTGTGATCCAACCCGGAAACTATCCATCTGCATCCAAAACTAGGGCGGAGGATGCCAAAAGTTCCGTATCGTCCACAGGAACGCAACGAGACAGAAGACTCGTCAATCGGACGCCCGGTCTGTGAGTTATTGGCTTTTTCGTTCTAGGGGCCCGATTGGTTTCGTGAGCGAACCAACCCGACCGCACTCCGAAGGCACCCAAACCTCGAGCAGAGTAAGCCAAAAGATCTGTCTCACTTTGTGGAATCCATCAAAGTCGACGGTACGTCAATCGGACGTCCGGAGCTTAAGATATAAGCGTTTCTGCTCTGAGGGCCCGGTTGGTTTCGTATCCGAACCAACCCGGCCGAACACAAAGTAATCCAAAACCTTGAGTGCGATGTACCGAAACGACCGTCTTGATCAAAGGATCATTTTTCTGCTGACAGTGCGTCGTTTGGAGGCCCGTAGATCAAGTTACAGGAATTTGACCGAAAACGGTCCGGAAACGGGGGGTCTGGGCCCGGCTCGACCCGGCCCGACCCGGGTCCGACCCAGCTGGACCGGCCAGGCTGGCATGGCCCGGCCCGACCTGGGCGCAACCCGGCTGAACCGGAGGGTCGGCTCGGCGGATACGGCCGAGTCGAGGGCGGGGGGCGTGCTGCCCCCGCGGATGAGAAGCGCGGCCCCTCGTGGGGCCGCCCCGAGTCAACCGGACGTGGCGGTTGGGCCGCGTCCCTCCACCGGTTCCGCGCGGCTGAAGCCGCGACGGGTTTTCCCGGCGGCGCGCCTGGCGCCGTCGCCGCTTGGTGGGGCGCGCCAGCGGGTGTTTTCGCGGGCCACCAGACGCGCTCCGGTGGTCCGTTTCGTGTGCGGTCTTCGCCAGTGGTCCTCCCGGGACCCAATCTTCACTGCGAGACTCTCAAAACTCCCTTGTGGCTTTGTTTGTCGTTGCCCGTCAATCCACACGTCAAATAACAAAATGTGCCGTCTTCGTGGTTCTCTGGCGCGGCGTGCTGGCACCGCGCCCCTTCGTCGTGGCCCGACTCTGTCCGCGGATATCTTCTGGTTTCTTCGACGCGGCGTGACGGCGTCGCGTTCTTGTTCTTCCTTTCACGGCGCGGCGCGACGGCGCCGCGCATATCTTCCGCATGAAACCGCATGGTGCAATGGAACCCCGTTTCTCGTACCAACTGCAAGAAACCAACACGAAAATAAGGAGGAGGGTCGGCCGTGTTTGTGCGGTCCGACCCCCCTCGCGTTATTCGATAACAAAAGGTTGTAATCCACGATCATCATCAAGTTGGTATTCACGAATAAATATAAATAATTGAATACAAACCCCTACCTTGGGTATAATCTGATCGAAAGGAGGCGTCGTCGTTCGAGGTTCGTCGCGGTATGGCGTCGTGAGGATGACGACGTCGAAGGGGGACATCGGCGTTACATCGTCGATCTCCAGGGGTTTGGCGTTCTTCGTCGGAGGTTGGAGCATTCTTCGCGTTCTTCGTGCTCTTCTTCGAAGAACGAAGAATTCTCCCACTACTCTCTCAAAGGTTTTTACACAACACAAACCCCTCAACAAAAATAAAATATGTCCTCAACTTATTTTATTATCAACATAAGAATTTGAAAAACAAAAGATAAGAAACGAACAATTAATTCGAAGAATTAATTGTAAAACGTAACTGCCCAATTAAATTGGGGCGTTTCTTAACCAGAAAAATGCATGGTTGACTTCTTTTAATAGGGGGTGCGGGTGCGTTACTTAAGAAGAAAAGAAACGGTGGGGCTCGTGCGGGCCCCACCTCACAAATATCCTACCAAGTGGGTAGGATATTCTGAATTGCACCCTATCCGCTTCAACCCAGCTTAAGCAGCTTTTAAGTGGTCATTAAGCGGATTTAAGTGAAATAAAAATAATGTTTGTCGTACAACATTATTTTATTTCCTAACTTAAACCCCAAAAATTAAAAAGCACAACCGAGAAAACGCAACTCCGAAAGAGGCGTTTCTAAGAAAAAAACTGGCGTTGTAATTTCATCAGTGCCCTCAGAATTCGATTCCGAGCACCGGTTCAAAAGTTAGAAAAAACCCGCTCATTCGTTCACTAAACGTACCCGAGCCAAACTTCGTAAATTGATTCCGGGCACACCGGGCCTCGGAATCAGGCGCCGCCAGAAATTGCGTTCTTGTAAAATTCCAAAGAAAATTAAGAAAAAAAATTTCCTTGGAATTTACGGGTCATTACATAACGCCACTTCTATGTTTCGAATTTAAAAAAATAGACATCAATTCTGAATTTGGAATATCAAATAATGCTAAGGCTGATTTTTTGGTATTTTTTTGAAAAACATCAGTTTTCGATTAATAGTGAAACCACTTAGTTGTAGTTAAAAAAATGACTTTTTCATTTAAATGATATTTTACCACTTCTGTGAATTGAATTTATAAAATCCAAGATACACGGTTAATATCAAGGACAAAAATTTGGTTCAATAAGATGAAAATAATTTTTGGTGAATATTAAATTTTTACTTTAATTTACCATGGTTAAAAGTAAATAGGGTAATTAAGGGTATAAATGATATTAATATTACCCTAACACATGTCCTATTTCTATTGGATAAGTAAACGTCGGCCAAAAACAACCTTAGGAATAAAATATGACCATTTAGGACCACGTTTATTAGATTAGGACATTTATTATTAATTTATTTAAAGAAGGGTTAAAATAGTTAAAATCAAAGTTTAATAACAAATTCATTTTTAATATAGGGTTATTTATAAGATAAATTTGAATGTAAATATTCATTAGAAATATAAAATGCTTTCCTACATATTTTTATTTTATTTATTAATTTTAGACATTAAATAATTTACTTTATTTATGACAAAATGATGATGTAGTAATTATCTCATTAATGAAATATTGACATATTTGATGTTATAAATACTCAAATAAATGTATTTTGAGTATTTTTATGAATTCCAATAATTTTATAAGATAATATGATCTGTTATAATTGATTTAATTAACTTTTTTTGAACTAATCATTATGTTATGATTTTCACAAAAATCAATTACCAAATAGTGTCCAAATTGACATAAAATAGTTTTTAAAACAAATATTATATTATTAATTGTATTTTATTCCAATAATTTTATGGTTAGGCTGAATGACTTAGATAAGGTTATATATATTAATAATAAAAAACTTGGGGTTCTTTTGGCTTGGTATAGTATGTTTATTAACCTTATAGTGTAAGAAAACAAGAAGACACGGTAAAAGTAAACTTATTTAACTTAAAGTTAAATCTAAATGATAAGGTTAAAATAGTAACCTCAACTTTTCTAAATTATATTGTATGAGAGTATTTAGACCAATACCCACCTTTTATTCTATATAAATCAATTTTATGCTATTAAAAACCGAATATCACTATACACTAAAATAATATTTTTGGTTTTTCCAAAGGTGCCCCTCTCCTCCCTTATAAAAGGGCACCCTTACCTCTTATCTTCACACCATTTTGAGCCTTGATGCTCAGAAAAAACCTGAAAATTTATCTTCTCCACTTCCCTAGAAACATCCTATAGGTTCCGGTCCTCTTAAAAGACCATCCCTAGTGCCCTAAGAGGATGTGAAGAAGAGGCGCTTCAAAGAAGAGGTAATGTCCATTACCGATTCTTCCAACTTTATTTCTTCTTCTAATTTTCTTCATTAGTTGTTTAATTATGAAGTAATAAAATCAGTATCACTAATATACTGATATGTTATTATATGTAATAAACAAACCTCTTTAACAATCTATCCATCTGATGGAAAACGAAATCATTGCGCGTGCGTACGTACGGAATATCGTTTCCACGCCGTGGTGTAATATGTTTATGACCACCGCCTTACATGGATGGGTATAATGGTGTAAATAAATAACTATATATGATTATTGTAAAGTGATATTTATTCTGAAATAATATACATACACTTAAATATAATTCCTTGATCATGGGAATGATATCATCACTCATGCGTACGTACGGACTACCATCTCCACGACGCGATGAGATTCATTCTCCATGTTAACAATTCATGAATGATTATAAAGTATATATAATGAATAATAATTAAATATATGACATAATAATGATACTGGATTTATGTATATATATATATGTATTTCATTTACTTAATTCCATTCAATTCAATAAGGAAACGAAAACAGCATTCATGCGTACGTACGATCTACCCTCTCCATGAACGGTGTATTTCATTCCATTTATCGATCTATCATATATATATGTATTTTCTGAAAATATGTTATATATAAATAATTTTTTGCATTATTGAATTATTTAAATCAGTATATAATTAATAATATCAAGAACAACAAGTCGAAACACATATGATAAATGAAATGATTTTACCCAAAATTATTCTTTAACATGGAATTTACAAAATAACGGGTAATATAAAGTCATTAGTGAACCATATATGATATCATAACAATGAATATGATTTTTTAATAAGTCAATGACATTATTTAAATCATTATACTGGAGGTTTGGATACGTACGAAGCATATCGGACCTAAGTTAAGGGATAATGTTGCAATCTCAATTGTTTTCTATCCGAGATTACTTATAACTAAGTATTTACTGGGGTTATATTTATCATCCATGTCCATGTTTTATAAATTTTTTTTTCATGTTTGTTTAACGTCCTTTTTACCCATTTTTGAGTTTTACTACATGGTATGTAAGGAATATTTCTTTTATTTACCATACGAGGTACTTGTTGACTTTATAGAAAAATGTACGAGGAGAATGTTATTTTTAACTTCTACGGTATGAACGGATTTTTATGGTTTAAGAAGGCATAATTTTCATGAATATTAATATATAAAATTTGATTTATATTTTAAACAAAATAATTTTATTTTAAAAGATAATGTAATTTTGTGAGAAGAAAAAAAATTTTGAAGAGGAAAGGATATTTTCCTCAACAATTCATTTCAAATGTTTTATCAAAATCATATTCCATATATGATGTATTTATTTCATAAATGTATGTTTCAAGTTTAATGTCTCTATGATTTACATGGTTTCACTTTTCTTATGATTAAATTTCCATTTGTTTTATATGGATTATGAGATGAGGGCATGATGTTTATGAAACCCATATTATTCTTTGGGTTCTGATGAAAGTTTTAATTTTATTTTGTGGCACAAGTAAGAATGATTTCATTATGAGATGGATGTGACCAATATATCCTTCCAATGCATTGGGTAATGATTTATATCTCATGAGATAGACATGTATGGAATGATAAGTTAAGATCTGGTTCAGTGATACAAGACTGGAATGATGAGTGAACTCGATTCAGAAAGTGACTTTGTCCCCTAAGTTGGTTTTGGCAGCAATGGCCTAGATACTATGGAAATCATAACAAGTGCTGAATGGTTGCCACAATTACATGATTTATTACCGTGCTATTTTTATCAATATTAATGTTACTTTATGATATATTCCTTACTTACTTCACGATTTATGTCCTTTCTCATGATTTTGATGCTTAGATTTTATTTTCAAGCTTTTGTATTCAAATGTTTATGGATTGTTTTATGTTTTCTATGCCTACCATTACTGAGCATTTAAGCTCACCCTTTTTATGTTTTCTTTTCCCCAGTAAATAAAGAAATGTTTTAGGTAAGAAAAAAAGGAGAAGATCTTAATTGGAGAAGTTGAAGAACTTTCACTACAATTTTTCAGATTACGTTCCAAGTTTACAAAGACACTAAACTATTACAGTCCTTGGGTGTCTGTTTTTGTTATGTACTAAGTATTCCACAAAAGTATTTTAATTTCCATGCACATCATGCTTCGGGTATCTACAGGATAAGATCGATACTGTGGGATAAAGTTTTTTGACCAGAGGTGGTTCATGATGAGATTGGTGAACCTTGTTTTCCTAGTTGACGTGTTTAGATGACGTACATTGTGAAAAAAATTATTTAGAGTGGGGTCCATGCATGGTGTCTCACGGAGGAGGCTGCCCAGTGTGGATGAGACGGTAGTAGGATTCTGATATTCATTGAGGTGGTTGGACATGGTCAACACAAAGATCATTAATATTAATATTATTATTATTATTACTACTACTATTAATTAGGTTGACGAGTTAATGAAAATTAAATGAGATTTAATTTTAATAATAGAATAAAATAAAAGGATGAAGGTGGGGGTTTTGTGCGCTATACCCACAGGGTGTGGATGAGTTATTTTTTACTAATGTTCTATTTTTTATATAAAATAATAATTTTAATATTAAATTAAACAATCTAAATTATTTAATTCAATAAATGGTGAATAAATAATAGAGGGGAGTTTGGGGCCTGGGAAATGAAGGAGGTGTATCCCTCCTTTAAATACGGGAAAACATAAAATAAAAAATATAAATAAAATCTAATTATTATTTATTTATTTTCAAAACATTAATTCCTTAACTTCTTCTTACAACCTTGTATTGATTATCTGTCTTTGGAATCATGACCTTGGAATTGAGGCAGTCACTTTAAGACCAATATATGATTATTTTTTTGATATCATGGTGTATGTCCACAGAGCACCCAATATTAATATTATTATTGTTAATGTTATGAAATCTTTTATCTGATAAAATTTCATCATACAATGTTAGAATGATTAAATTTCAGCAGTGTTGAGACCTTGATATTAAATTGGAAATTTCAAGACCAATATCGGGTATTTAATTCAGGTGCGTGGCTTGAACCATGAGACATCATCAAAGAGTGATGTGGTGAAATGAAGTCAATTCAATGAGTATTTGATTGAGTAAAATAAATAGTCTATCATGAGCATTTGTTCATGAGTATCAAAATGATGTGATCCTATTGTCTATACATGACCATTTATAGAGGCATATCAATGGAAATTCATTTTTTTCCATTTGATCGATGACGAGACTTGTGTGTAGGTCAGAATTTTGGTTGATAGATTTTGGGTAATACCTTAACACATAATTAGGAACTACATGGATATAAATTCATGTTTTTGTGGGGAAATGAATAGATAGATGGATGGGGATAGAAATTATGTATACCCCCTACATGACATGTATTTCTTGTGAATCATTAACCTCTCATATCTCCTATATTGGGACATTTATTTTGGCCTATGAGGAGACTATCCTGAGTTTTTTTCATGTATAAAGATATTTTTGTATCATTAGTGGCCTTTGAGATATGACATGAGATGTTCTAAGTTGGATTCTTCTTTTTACCACACCCAATGATGGTAGTGATCAGGCAGAGGATCACCAGAGGCACGAGTGTGGCACCCTTCTGGTTCATCAAGGCATTGTACCTATATCTACCAAGAGGTACTCCCCCCCCATAGATAGGGTGTGGATCCTCATGAAAACATAGTGGAACCCCCAAATTCCATTGGGTTCAGGTCTTCTATCTACCAAGTGGTACCCCCAATTACATAGGGTTCAGGTCATCATGATACTAGAGTGAAACTCCCCTGACACATCAGGGCACATTTCCTCTATCTACCAAGTTTTACCCCCTTGTTAGATAGGGTGTGAGTCTTCATGAAACAATAGTGGAAACCCCTTATTCACTAGATCATAGGTCTTCTATCTACATATAGGTACCCTCTATTTGATTGGGTGCAGGTCCACATGACACTAAAGTGGAACTCCCCTAATGAACCAGGGTATTGGCTTTCTATCTACCGAGTGGTACCCCCTTATCAGATAATGGGTGGACCCTCATGGAATAATAGTAGAACCCACCTAACACACCATGGTATAGTTCCTATACATTAGAGTGGACCCCCCAACTCATTAGTGTGTGGGTTGCAATGAACTAACTTATCGCAAACGTATGACTTGTCTGTATTTTGGTTTAAATTACTATATTTTGTTATGGTACAAGATAACCTATTTAGTATCTAATTAGAATTAATTCTGTATTATTGGGATTATCCCATTGTAATAGGTATATACCACTACATATGAAATCTTTTTATCCTCGACTTTATGGGCTTTGATGAAATCATCTCCAGGACTGGTTAGTCACCGATCAAAAACATATAGACTTTTATCATGAAAGGTTGATGTTTACATCACCAAATGGTAGTATGTAGGTGTATAAGGTAGAATTAAAAGTGATAGATATGTGATTGGGACAAAATAAACATAGCCTGGGTAATGTGATAGCTTAGATCACCATTCTTTCCCTGAATGATTAGGGGTTGTGACCCGCTATTTTCCCTCAAGTAGTATATCATTTCAAGAAAATTTTTGCTAATAACTTATCTACTATACTTCTTTTGGAAGAGATATATTTCACTATTGAGTTAGTTCTACTAGTATCACTAGTGACCCTTCATCCTTATAGGATTGAACCTATGGAGCTTCTTCAACTCAAGAAGAAATCGGAGGATCTAGAGACTAAAGGCTTCATATACCCCCGCACTTCTCCTTAGGATTCACCTGTCCTTTTTTCAAGAAGGTATATGGTGCCCTTGGTATTTTCATAGATCATTATCATTTAAAATACATCATGATAAATAATTAGTATATACTTCCTTGAATAGATATCCTATTTGACCAGCTTCATGGAGTAATAATGTTTTCAAATATAGATTTGAGGTTGGGTTATCACCAGGTGAGATTCAGAACTTTGTAGATACCTTACACTGCTTTCAAGAGTAGTTATGGTCTATGAGAGTACCTGGTTATGTCATTTGGTCTCACAAATGCACCTGTAATTTTTATGGCTCTTATGGATTGGGTTTTCCAGCCATATGTAGATACATTCACGGTTGTATTTTTTAATGATATATTATCATATTCAAACTCTATAATTGACCATTCCAACCATGTTGATGTCATTCTGAATACAGTGAGAGAGAACCATCTCTATCGAAATATTTTTAAATACCACTTTTAGAATGACAATATTCACTTCTTTGGTCACATCATCTCATAGTTAGGGGTTTTGGTATACCCATAGAATATGTGAGTGGTATTTTCGTGGAAGAATCCTTATAACGTATATTAAATTTAGAGTTTCTTAGGGATAGTCAAATATTAAAAACACTTCAACCTGGATTTCACATGCCTTGAATTATAGCTTATGGGCATGATAAAGAAGGGTGTGAAATTCATATGGTTAGAATATTATGAAGTGTCCATTTAGGATTTGAAGGGTCATTTGAATTCAGCATTGATATTGATTCTTACTATGCCAGGTAGGATCTATACTATATACTATGATTCATTAGGTATTGGGCTTAGACATTCTCTCATGTAGAATTAGTGAGTTGGCGCATATTGGTCTCGTTAATTGTGGCCTCATGAGTGAAATTGCCCAACACAGGACCTCGAGCTAGATACTGTAGTTCATGCTCTATACTATTGGAGACACTATCAACTTGGTGAGAATTTTTTGGTATACACTGATCAAAAAATTCCCACATACATATTTAATCAGTGATATCTAAAAATTATACTATGTAGATGGGTTGATTACCTTCATTTATTTGATTTTGAGATTTTTTATACAGCTATAAAATACAATTTTGTAGTCGACACTTTGAAATAGATTACTCAGGTATAGGTTATTCAATAGGCCAGTGGAATATGGTTGGTTATTGACATGTTTTTAAAAATTCACATTGAGGCTCTAAAGGAACATGGTCAAATTATCCTCCTAGCATTAGGAGTGACCTTTACTCTTCTGGAATGGGTGAGGTGGAGACAATTATCTGATCTTGAAGACCATTTTCTAAGGGAAAGAATATTACTTGATGATACATCTTCAGGTTGGACCATGGATGGGGATGATACATTGTTATTCGATGGGTGTGTAAGGGTCCTATCAGACATCAGAGAGGAGATCATGTGGGAATTTTATGACTCAGCATGAGATGTTCATACTGGTGTCACCATGATGTATCATGACTTGTGTTGCAAGTATTGGTGGTCTGGTATGAAATGTGATATTTCTAGGTTCATCGCATGGTGTTCTGCCTATCAGAAGGTGAATGTGGAACCTCATTGACTGGAAGGGTGTTTATAGTCATTATCTATTCCCAATTGGAAATGGTAAAATGTTTTGATGGATTTCATGACAAGTTTACGCAGATCACCACATGTAAATGATCTGATGTGGGTTGTTGTTTATCATTTTACAAAGTTTGAACACTTCTTATAAGTGTGATAGACATTCTTGGTAGACAATATAGGATGGTTTTATGATAAGGATATTGTACATCATCATGGCGCTCCTCGTTCTATCGTTTCTCATAGATACACTCGTTTCAGGTCACAGATCTGGAAGGGGATGCACAATCCCGTTGGTACATTGGTTCTTTTGATCACGGCATATCACCCTTAATCTGATGTCAAGATATAGAATATTATTTAAGTTCTATAGGAAATGTTTCATGCATGTTTCCTTAAATGTTTGGGTACCTAGGTGAAACACATTAATCTTTTTGGGTTCTCTTATAATAAAAACTTTCGAGCTACCATCGAGATGGATCGTTGTGAAGGTTTATATGGTAGGCCCTTCCTTTCACTATTGTTCTGGCTAGTGTTAGGGGATAGAGTGATTATTGGACCACATCTCACACAGGAGACTATAGAGTATGTCATGTTGATTAGAATGTACTTTATGAAATCTCAATCTAGAGAGGAGTCATATTCCAATGGATGTTGGTGCCCTATTTAGTTCTAGGATGGAGATTAGGTGTTATGGAAAGTCTCAACTAGTTTTGGATGAATATGTATTCAAGGGTACGGTAATCTCTCACTGAGGTTCGTTGGACCCTTAGAGGTTGTTAAATGTATTAGACTAGCGGATTACCGTATATAACTTCCTCATAAATACCCATCAATGCATAATGTATTTCATGTATCTTAGCTTCATCGGTATTATCTAGACCCATCACATGTATTTCATCCTAATGTGGTTCAATTGTATGTATATTATTCCTTTTTGGATTATCCAGTTCATATTATGTATTGAATCATGAAGACACTCTGAGGTAGGTTAGTTCCATTAGTACTAGTTCTATGGTAGCATGGTTAGGTATAATATGATACCTAGGATCAATAAGAAGATAAATAAGTTCGTGGATAGAGTTATTCTCAGACGATAACTCTTTACCCAGAACAGGACAACTTAATGATGAGTTGCTTTAAGGAGGGGAGTTTGTAATTACCAATCATTTAACTAGGGACAAAATCATTTGATATTTTTTAAAATTACATCAAAATGACCTAAAAATGATAACTAATGCATTCACAGCAGTCATGAGGGTGTCTAGGGATTATTCAGAGCTCAGAACCATAAAACATTTGGGGGCGGGGGGAGGAGGACTAGGTCGCACAGTTAGTAGAAACTGTGCCACCCATCCCACATAGCCTCAAATAATAGTGCAAAGAAAGATAGAGGAATGTTAGGGGACAAACGATTTTTCTACAAGTGTGTGACCCAAGGTGCATGGATGTGTGACTTCTTCATCTGAAGTCCAAATCAAGATCTGTCAGACGCATGAGATCTCTATAGAGACCCGAAGATTAATGTACATGGACATTAAATTACTTTTGGGGAATACTTAGTACAGAACAAAAACACACACACAAGGACCGTAATAGTTTAGTGTCTTTGGAAACTCGGAATATAATCTTTTAATCGTGGTGAAAGATATTCAACATCTCCCATAAAGATCTTCTTTTTTTAACCTAAAACCTATCTTTATATCCTGGGGAAAAGAAAACATAAAATGGTGAGCTAAAATGATCAGTAAGGGTAAACATGGATAAAATAAAACATACCTTATACATTTGAACTTAAAAACATGAACATAATGTTTAAACATAAAAAGATTGAGCAATGACACAAAACATGGAAGTACGTAAGGCATAGATCATAAAGAAACATTATGAATGATAAAATATCATGGGAATAAAACATGTAATTGTGCCAACAATTCAGCACATGTCATGAATTCAATAGTAGCCAAGGCATTGCGGCCAATACCATCTTGGTGGACAAAGTCCCTTTTTGAATCGAGTTCACTCCTCGTTTCAGTCCTGTAACACTGAACCGGATTAACATACCGTTCCAGCCATGTCTATCTCATGAGATATGAAATCATTACCCAATGCATTGGAGGGAGATATAGGTCCCACCCATCTCATAATGAAATCATTCGTACTTGTGCCACAAAATAAACATACATCATTCATAATAACCCAATAAATAAAATGGGTTTCATAAACATCATTCCATCATCACATAATCCATATAAAGGAAATGGATATCATTTCATAATAAGAAAAGTTAAACCATATAAATCATAGAGACATTACACTTGAAACATACACATGTGAAATAATGTCATCTTAGATGAAAATGGTTTTGATAAAACACTTTAAATTAATTCTTGAGTAAAATATCCTTTTTTTATTCAAAATAATTTTCTTTTCACAAAATGTCATGCAATTATAGAAGAAAAGGTTTTTGTTGAAAATAGTCATGAAATCATTTGAAGGAAGCTTCATGAAAATATGGTTGTATAAAACCATAAAAATACTTTCATGCCGTATACGTTAAAAAACATTCTTATCGTACTTTTGTCAGAAAAGTCCAAAAGTACCTTGTAGTGTAAATAAAAGAAAGATTCCTTCCATACCATGGGGTAAATGTCAAAAATGGTAAAAAGGACATTAAAAATACATGAATACACTTTTATAAAACATTGAATTGGATGATATCAATATCCCCAGTCAACACTTACGAATAAGTAATCTAGGATAAAAATGAGATTTGCACAATTATCCCTTACCATAGGTCTGATTTTCTTCGTAAGTGTCAGAAACTGCTATATAATGATTTAAATAATGTTATTGACTTATTCCAGAATCATACTTATATATATGATATCGTATATGGTTTACTTGTGACTTTATTTTACCCGTTCTTTTGTAAATTCCATGTTAAAGAGCGTATTGGGTAAAATCGTTTCGTTTGACGTCCGTGTTTTGACTTGTAATTATTCATATGATTACATAGATCATGATTAATTAATTCCAGAATATAAAACATGAATTATATATAATATATATTCAGAATATACATATATATATTAGATCAATAAATGGAAAGAAATACACCGTTCATGGAGACGGTAGGCCGTACGTATGCATGAACGCTGTTTTCGTTTCCTTATTGAGTTGAATGGAATTAATTAGATGACATACATATATATACA
The DNA here is from genome assembly GCA_963277665.1 of Viscum album. Taxonomy (NCBI): domain Eukaryota; kingdom Viridiplantae; phylum Streptophyta; class Magnoliopsida; order Santalales; family Viscaceae; genus Viscum; species Viscum album. The sequence goes on from OY728159.1 coordinate 36,559,944, forward strand.
AATAAATCCAGTATCATTATTATGCCATATATTTCATGATTACTTATTATATATACTTTTTAATCATTCATGAATGGTTAACATGGAGAATGAATCTCATCGCATCGTGGAGACGGTAGTCTGTACGTACGCACGAGCGATGATATCGTTCTCATGATCATGGGATTTTATTGGAGTGTATGTATACTATTTCATAATCAATATAACTTTAAAATAAAAAAATATATTTATTATTTACACCATTATACCCATCCAAGTAAGGGGTGGTGGAAAATAGATTACACCACGGCGTGGATACGGTATTCCGTACATACACACGCACGATGATTTCGTTTTCCGTAGGATGGATAGATGGTGAAATAGGGTTGTTTGATACTTATAATGACATATCAGTATATTATTGATAATGATGTTGTTACTTCATAATGAAACAACCTAAGAATAATATGTGGAAGAAGAAATAAAGTTGAAAGAATCAGTAACAGAAATTACCTCTTCTTTGAAATGCCTCTTTCAGTCCTCCACTTAGGGTGTTAAAATTGGTCTTTGAAGAAAACCAAGACCTCTAGGATGTTTATAAGGAAGTTTATAAGATAATTTTTTAGAGTTTGGCCGACCTTGAAGGCTCAATGTGGTGTAAGGAAGAGAGGGAGGAGGTTCCCTTTTATAAGCGAGGAGAAGGGCTCCTTTGGAAAACTAAAAATATTATTTTATTATAAAGTGATATTTGGTTATAAATAGCTCCAAATTGATTTATTTCGGTGATAAGGTGGGTATGGGTCGAAATATACTCATCCAATAGAATTTAGACAAGTTTAGGTTCCTATTTTAACCTTGTCATTTAGATTTAACATTAAGTTAAATAATATTACTTTTATCGTGTCTTCTTGTGTTCTTACACTATAAGGTTAATAAACTTACTATCACAAGGCAAAAGAACCCCAAGTTGTTTATTATTAATATATATAACCTTATCTAAGTCATTTTGCCGATCCTTAGATTTTTAGGAATAAAATAACAATTAATAATATAATATTTGTTTTAAAAACTATTTAATGTCAATTTTGACACTATTTGGTAATTGATTTTTGTGAAAATAATAACAGAATTATTACTTAGAAAACATTTAATTAAATAAATACTAACATGTCATATTAACTTATAAAATTAGTGGAATTCATTAAAAGTCTCAAATTACATTTATTTGGGTATTTATAACATCAATTATGTCAATATTTCATTAATAAGATAATTACTACATCATCTTTGTGTCATAAATAAATTAAATTATTTAATGTCTAAAAATTAAAAATAAACTATCCTTATGTAGTAAATATTTTTATCTTTCTAATGAATATTTATAGTCGAATTTACCTTATGTATAACCCTATATTACAAATGCTTTACTTATTAAACATTGATTTTAACTATTTTAACCCTTCCTTAAATACATTAATAATAAATGTCCCAATCTAATCCAAGTGGGCCTAAATGGTCATATTTTATTCATAAGGTTGTTTTTGGTCGAATTACACTTATAAAATAGAATTAGGACATGTGTTAGGGTAATAATAATATCATTTTTACCCTTAATTACCCTATTTACTTTTAACCGTGGAAAAAAAGTAAAAAGTTACTATTCACCAAAAAAATATTTTCATCTCATTGAACCACATTTTACTTACTGTCATCAACCATGTCTCTCAGATTTTTGAAATTCCAGTCACAAAAGCGTTAAAAATATGTTTTTTGAAAAAATTATTTTTTTAACTACCGCTTAGTGGTTTCACTATTCATGAAAAAATGAAAGTTTCCAGAAAAAAACAAAAAATTAGTCCTAAGATATATTTGATATTATGAACTCAAAAGTGATTTCTATATTACCAAATTAAAAACATATCAGTTTCATTAATTAATTTAAAAATTAATTTCCGTCGTCAAAACAAATAGCGTGTTCTTAAGAGATAATAATTATCAAAAGATTGACACTTGTTCATGTCTGGTTTAAATGTGAAATTACATACAATGACAAAAATTGTATTAAATTGTAAAAATATATTCTTAATATACTTTAAAACCACTCAAATTAATAATTTAGAAATATTAATTATTTCGATTAAAAAGGTTGTTTTTAATTAAAATTTAGTAATTTTCACTATTCATCAGAAAATAAAAGTTATTCGAAAAGTACCAAAATTTCACCCTAAGCTAATTTCGATATTCCGAATCCAATAAAGAAGTCCATTTTGAAAAACAAAATTTAAAAAATTTCAAAAGGTGGTTATTACTATTCATAACAGCTATTTTTAATAATATCATATCGTTATTTAGTGAAACTCGGTATTGCGTACTACACATGCTATCGAGGAAGGTCGTGATTGCGTGTAATGCCAGTCAAGTCAAGGATGCGTGTTGTGCATGCTCATTTTGGTGTAGCGTACAACACAAGACATTAATGAAATTAAAAAGAATATTTTTCATAAAATCTCGAGGTGTTACATTCTACCCCCCTTAAATTTAATTTCGCCCTCGAAATTCATCGGGGTTATAAATGGTTTACTCCTATAAAGTTTATTTAATAGAAACCCACATCAAAAAAAGGATTACCAAAACCAATTTTTAAAAACAAATGTATGAAACGTAATGGTTACCCAAATAAACTAATCACTGGGTTTCCACATAGATGAATATATGGATATGGAAGAGAAATCTAACCATCATGTTCTGATGGAGAGTGGTAGAGAACATGGCTATGGAAAATCCAGCAATCACAAATCCATAGATTTGTGATGATCTAAGGTACCATCTGATTCATCGGATATAAGGGCACTAGGACAACATTTTTTTTTTCAAGATCATTTCCCTAAAGTTGATGAAATTGGAATTAGAAGAAATACTTTCGTGATTTCGGTATAGTCTCACCATTGGTCATTCTTTAGACAATCTCCTCTTCATCTCTTAAAGAAATGAAGTTGAAATTTTCATTCGTGATGTGTTAGCAGATTATGTGATAGAATGATGGGTCATTCCATCTGTCTCAAACAAAAGGTTATAAAAGTTATCAAAATATACATAAGTCTGTCGATAGTGTGATTAATCATATATGGTTCCTAAAATGGACTTATACTTCATCTATCATACTGCATAATATAATAAAACTAGGTTCTACTAAACTGGGACATCCTGTAGGCCAGTGGTAGGTGATAAAGGCCAGTCCCACTTTAGTTGTGGGTTCGATTTCCACGGCCTTGTCCGACGCGATGGGTTGCTGCCCATCCTGGAGGTTGTCATTTTTCTAAAACTATATTACTATAACATCTCATCAATAATATCGAAAAAATATTTATCCTTAAACAATACTAAATTATGTCCAACACAATCCATTCCAGTCTTTAGGCTTTTCCATAATACTACAGTCCACTCTCATAATATATTGAAAATGATTACCATAGATTTAATACCATCGTTGATACCCATATATCATAAGATATGTCTTGTTGGTCACATTACAAACATTCAAAGGCCTTAATCATGAATTCTCTTGAATACCCATTGAACCTTAATGAAAATATGAATGCAATTAAAAGTTAACACTTTCCACATACCAAAATCCTCAAAATTCTATATACTCAAACCATGATATCACTTAGTCCTTATATCAATCATGAGCTCATGAATACTGTCAAACATTTCATTTTCTCCTTATCCCTTTATTATGCGCATATCATCTATATTCTAAAAATATCTGAATAACCTTTAATGTATACTGGTACCATTAATCATACACATTCAGAACTCAAGCTAAGACAACAGTGTAACAATCCTTAGATGTCTCTTTATTCCATAGTACCATGAGATTACTTATACAACATTAGACTTGGTAAACATGTAATCATTCCACTACCTTCTTAAACCATTGACAGAGCTTGAACAATACTTTCATCTTACATATCATTTGTAGTCTCTTCATCATCATCAACATAAATACTACCCATAAGGCCATACTGATTCTCTTCATGAGAAATTCCCTTAGGGAATTGGTTTTCATAATGCCCATACATTCCACATTTAAAACATTTAACCATTGATGATGTCGTAGCAATACCATTATCCTCATCCATGGTGTTAACTTAACCTTTCCCTTTACACTTACTGGCTTTGTGTCCTTATTTTCCACATCCAAAGCATCTTCCAGTTCCTTTGAAACATTCTCCTTGATGCCTCTTCCCACATGATTTACATAGGGGAAATTGATCTTTCTTTCCTCTATGATCATCTTGAAACTTCGTCTTTCCCTTATTAGCCGAGTCAGGAAACGTACAAAATTTTATTGTATTGATCATATTATGAGATTGCGGATTCGGCATAATAATGATTTTTGGACTTCCAAATCCCATTTCATTTGGTTTCTCATGAAAATTATCATTCCATTGTCCATCATATCCTCCATTATCATGAATCATCTTGTTTCCAGCCATTTTATAAAACCCAAAAAGAATAGTGTGAGAGGCAAAAATCTTAATAAAGGGGGAGTAACTTCAATATCTAACATGTTTGGTTTAATCTAATATCGTTACCATAGTTCTTGGACTATATCCTAGACATATACTTATCCTTAGGGACATCCCTAGACATACCTTAGAAATATCTCTAGGGATCTCACTAACGTTCTCGCATCCTAGTTTCCAAAGGTTGACTAAACCTTTCCTCTGATATCAACTGTAGAGACCCTAAGCTTAACGTACATGGAAATTACATTACTTTTTCAGAATACATAGTAAATAACAAAAACACACACACAAGGACCATAATAGTTTATTGTCTTTGGAAATTCGAAATACAATCTTCTAATCGTGGTGAAAGATCTTCCAAATCTCCCATAAAGATCTTCTTTTTTTACCTAAAACCTTTCTTTATATCCCGGGGAAAAGAAAACATAAAAGGGTGAGCTCGTATGCTAAGTAAGGGAAATCATGGATAAAATAAAACATACCATATACATTTGAACTTAAAAACATGAACATAATGTTTAAACATCAAAACTTGAGAAATGACATGAAACATGGAAGTACGTAAGGCATAGATCATAAAGAAACATTACGAATGATAAAATATCATGGGAATAAAACATGTAATTGTGGAAACCATTCAGCATATGTCATGATTTCTATAGTAGTCAAGGCATTGCTGCCAAGACCATCTTGGTGGACAATGTCCCTTTCTGAATCGAGTTCACTCCACGTTTCAGTCCTGTAACACTGAACCAGATTAAATTACCGTTCCAACCATGTATATATCATGAGATATAAAATCTTTACCCAATTCATTGTAGGGAGATATAGGTCCCACCCATCTCATAATGAAATCATTTTTACTTGTGCCACAAAATAAACATACATCATTCATAATAGCCATATAAATAAAATGGGTTTCATAAACATCATCCCATCATCACATAATCCATATAAAAGAAATGGATATCATTTCATAATAAGAAAAGTGAATCCATGTAAATCATAGAGACATTACACTTGAAACATACACATGTGAAATAATGTCATCTTAGATGAAAATGGTTTTGATAAAACACATTAAATAAATTCTTGAGGAAAATATCCTTTTTTCTTCAAAATCATTTTCTTTTCCCAAGATGTCATGAAATTTTAGATGAAAAGGTTTTTGTTGAAAATAGTCAAGAAATATTCTGAAGGATGCTTCATGAAAATAAGTATTTATAAAAGCATAAAAATCCTTTCCTATCGTATATGTTAAAAAACCATTCTTATCATACTTTTGTCGGAAAAGTCCAAAAGTACCTTGTAGGGTAAATAAAAGAATGATTCCTTCCATACTATGGGGTAAAAGTCAAAAACGGTAAAAAGGACATTAAACATACATGAATACACTTTTATAAAACATGGACATGGATGATAGCAATATCCCCAGTAAATACTTACGAATAAGCAATCTCGGATAAAAATAATATTTTCACAATTATCCCTTACCTTAGGTCCGATTCTCTTCATAAGTGTCCGAACCAACTGTATAATGATTTAAATAATTTTATAGACTTATTTAAGAATCATACTTATTTTTATGATATCATATATGGTTCACTTATGAATTTATTTTACCTGTTCTTTTGTAAATTCCATGTTAAAGAGCGTTTTGGGTAAAATCGTTTCATTTGTCATCCGTGTTTTGACTTGTAATTATTAATATGATTACTTAGATCATGATTAATTAATTTAATAATATAAAACATGATTTATATATAATATATATTCATAATATACATATATATAATAGATCAATAAATTGACAGAAATACACCGTTCATGGAGACGGTAGGCCATACATACGCATGAACGCTATTTTCGTTTCCTTATTGAGTTGAATAGAATTAAGTAGATGACATACATATATATACACATAAATACAGTATCATTATTATGCCACATCTTTCATGATTAATTATTATATATACTTTATAATCATTCATGAATGGTTAACGTGGAGAATGAATATCATCGCGTCGTGGAGACGGTAGTCCGTACGTACGCACGAGCGATGATATCATTCTCATGATTGTGGGATTGTATTGGAGTGTATGTATACTATTTCAGAATAAATATCACTTTATAATAATCATATATAGTTATTATGTACACCATTATACCCATCCAAGTAAGGTGGTGGTGGAAAATAGATTACACTGTGGTGTGGAGACTGTATTCCTTACGTACGCACGCACGGTGATTTCGTTTTCCGTAGGATGGATAGATGGTGAAATAGGGTTGTTTCATAATTATAATAACATATCATTATATAATTGATACTGATGTTATTACTTCATAATGAAACACCCAATGAAGAAGAAGTGGAAGAAGAAATAAAGTTGAAAGAATCGGTAACAGACAATACCTCTTCTTTGAAACGCCTCTTTGAGTCCTCCACATGTGGTACTAAAATTGGTCTTTGACGAAGACCAGGACCTCTATGATGTTTCTAGGGAATTGTAGAAGATAATCTTTCAGGGGTTGTCCAAGCCTTAATGCTCAAAGTGGTGTGAGGAAGAGAGGGAGGAGGTGCCCTTTTATAAGGGAGGAGAGGGTCTCCTTTTGAAAACTAGAAATATTATTTTATTATAAAGTGATATTCGGTTTTAAATAGCTCCAAATTGATTTATTTAGAAGATAAGGTGGGGATGGGTCGAAATAATCTCATATATTAGAATTTAGACAAGTTTAGGTTCCTATTTTTACCATATAATTTAGATTTAACATTAAGTTAAATAAATTTACTTTTACCGTGTCATCTTGTGTTCTTACACTATAAGGTTAATAAACTTACTATAATAAGCCAAAATAACCCCAATTTATTTATTTTTAATATATATAAACTTATCTAAGTAATTTTGAAGAAACATAGAATTTTTGGAATGAAATAACAATTAATAATATAATATTTTTTTAAAAAAACTATTTTATGTAAATTTTTACACTATTTGGTAATTGATTTTTGTGAAAATCATAACAGAATGATTAGTTCGAAAAAAGTTACTTAAATCAATACTAACATGTCATATTAACCAATAAAATTAATTGAATTCCTAAAAAGTCTCAAATTACATTTATTTGGGTATTTATAACATCAATTATGTCAATATTTCATTAATAAGATAATTAATGCATCGTCTTTGTGTCATAAATAAATTAAATTACTTAATGTCTATAAATTACAAATAAAATATCATTATGTATGAAATCTTTTTAACTTTCTAATTAATATTTATAGTCTAATTTACTTTATGTATAACCCTATATTACAAATGATTTACTTATTAAACATTGATTTTATCTATTTTAACCCTTCTTTAAATAAATTAATAATAAATGTCCCAATCTGATCCAAGTTGTCCTAAATGGTCATATTTTATTCATAATGTTGTTTTTGGTCGAATTAAACTTATCCAATAGAATTAGGACATGTTTTAGGGTAATAATAATATCATTTTTACCCTTAATTACCATATTTACTTTTAACCGTGGTAAAATAAAGAAAAAAGTTACTATTCACCAAAAATTAATTTCATCTCACTGAACCGCATTTTACTTACTGAAATCAACCATGTCTCTCAGATTTTTGAAATTCCACTCACAGAAGTGGTAAAATTAAGTTTTACGAAAAATTCATTTTTTTAACTACCACTTAGTGGTTTTGCTATTAATCAAAAAAAGAATGTTTCCAGAAAAATACCAAAAATTAGGTCTAAGATATATTTGTTATTATGAACTCAAAAATGATCTCTATTTTACCAAATTCAAAACATATTAGTTGCATTAATTAATTTAAAAATTAATTCCCGTCATCAAAACAAATAGCGTGTTCTTAAGAGATAATGACTATCAAAAGATTGACACTTGTTTATGCCTGGTATAAATGTGAAATTACATCCAATGACCAAAATTGTATTAAATTGTAAGAATATATTCTAAATATACTTTAAAACCAATAAAATTAAAAATTTAGCACTATTAATTATTTCAATTAAAAAGTTTTTTTTAATTAAAATTTAGCAATTTTCACTATTCATCAGAAAATGAAAGTTATCCGAAAAGCACCAAAATTTCACCCTAATATAATTTCGATATTAAAAATCCAAAAATGTAGTCCATTTTGAAAAAAAAAATTTCAAAAATTTCAAAAAGTGGTTATTACTATTCATAACGGCTAGTTTTAATAATAGCATAACGTAGTTTAGTGAAACTCGGTGTTGCCTACTACACACACTATCGAGGAAGGTTGTGATTGCATGTAATGCAAGGAAAGTCAAGGATGCGTGTTGTGCAAGCTCATTTTGGTGTAGAGTAAAACAAAATACATTAATGAAATTAAAAAAAAATATTTTTCATAAAATCTCGGGGGGTTACAATCTCCCTTAGTAAGATAGTTAATCGCATGCCTTCTTATTTCATTTTATATTTGGAATTTTTGTGCAATTTAGGTTCAACCGAATTCAAATTTTATATCTCCATAGAATGAGGAGTCATCAACGACTCTAATGTTAGTGGTCTCATAATTTCCCCCAAGAGTTTTTAGGTTTTCATATCCTAGTCATTGTGTCGTACACCATCATTTGTCATGCATTTCCATTTAATTTAGTTATTCATGTTAAATTGATATTCACACGATGATATATTATTGTTGATATTTATTTTGTAGATTAGAGGATGTTGACCTTGATTAAGGACACCCCTTGGGTGTGAAATTTTGAATTCCCCTTTGAAGTTAATTGTTTAATTGAAAAGAACACCATTTAAACATTCTGATTTAGTTATAAATTGAATTTACACTATTCTATAATTTTTTATGGAACACAAGGAACCTCCCAAATGATTGGCTCAGCTAATAATTGGAATTTTCCAACTAGTTCACTAAACATTAGACCATGAAACCTTCTAAATGACTCTTTTCTGGTTTAATAAATTAATTTCCATTTTTTTATAAATCCAATGGAATGTATTAAATAGAATAGATTGTTAATTATGATTTTATTCTCTAAATGTATTAAATTGTTTCATTGAAATGTCTTCTGAAGGGTGGTATAGCCATGCCATCTATTTCATGTTCTATCAACTACATAATTGAACTGTTGTTCCCTATTTATATATTTGGGATTGGTAAGTATGATGCATGGAAGGTAATGTATCATTCCTATTATAAAGGTGATTAAAACATGATATAGGTTGTGGTATGATGTTAAGGGTTCTGTTGATCATAACAGTATTACACTCTATTGCATTAGGTGTTGATCATGACGACTCACACCATTCAAACTAGTTAAATTGTGGGGTCGATGCACCACCTTCCTTCTATCAAATGTTTACATGATAGCACACTCACCATCTCAAGTGATAAGAATGAATTCTACCACTAATTAGGGGATGTAGAAAAGGTACCTTATTTCATGATCTTATAAGATTTTTATACCTGTTGTGGATGTTTGAGTTAAACCCCAATCTATCCAACAACTAGTATTCTATGTATATGTCCACCTAGGTCTGCACATACATGGTTCACATATGTGGATGAAATATATAACTAATATATATATATATATATATATAATTACTATGTATATAGTCATTGATCAAACACTCATCCCAACCAAGATCTAAAGCATGTAGAGTCGCCAGGTGTCCATGAGGAACCTGGGTGGGCAGATTATTTATTTATCCAATGTTTCCTTATTATTTATATATACCTTCACACTGTTTGGTTATGAGCACTACTTGAATTACTTATATACACTGTTTTTTGTCGCCTTCTGGGACTTTTAATCACACCCTAATTGGGATTCCTTTGATACCTGGGTAGATTACTTGTCTTCTCATACAGGTAATGGAAAGAACCCTATTTTGGGATCTTGATATGATTTACCCTTATTTGAAGCATAGGATCAATGGACCAAGAATATGCTCAAGATTCTAGTCGAGCACACTATTTTCATTTTTTTAATATTTATATTGGATGATTGTATATGTATGTCCCCTCATCCGATTTTGTATACCAGCATGTCATGCATCCTTGTATGTGACAATTCCTAGTGGATTTTGAGATATTTATTTAGTTAATTTATTTATGCATTTGATCTTGTTTATTGTAACTCTTATATTATTATTTTTCTGTTGTTATTTATCTTTTGTATTTTTTGTTCCATTCTAATATGATGAAATATTCTCACCATCATACCACCTTCACACCCTATCTTCTTGTTGGAAGCCTCTAGGATATATGGAGGTGAACATGAATCCCTGTGACCCACCAGGTAGGAGCACGGGGTAGGTGGATCTCGGTTTAGGATATTACACGGGTCCTCTACAGATACGTATTGAGTGTAACCCCTCTAATTCTCTATGGAATGGGACATATACAAATATATTGTGCCCCCTTTACTATGTGACAAAAAGGTGAGGTGTGGGCCTCCACCCAGTTACTTCTTCCGACTAACACATGATGTAATAGGCATCAATCATGGACTTCAAAAACCAGTGAATCCTTTTGCCTTGGTTGGTCTATGAGATGGAGATCCACCTTCTCTCCCATTTGGGTTTATTTGGATTGTGCATATTTTTTTTGTATACATGTTTTTTATTTTTTTACTCTCATTCATTTAGTTGTGTTGTCTATCTATTCTTATTATGTCTTTTAAAGATTCACCTTGATTTTTTGGGGAGTTCTACTTGGTATTTATAAACTCACCTATTGATAGGATCTTTCTTCATGTGTTGTGTATTATGAAGATTAAGGATAGGTTTGTCTTGAATACAATAGATAAGAGGGATACATAGTAAATTTTACCATGTAAGGTGGTCGGAGCTTGGAAATTTTGATCTAGGATCTCTCAACATTTACATTACCAGTTTTGTCTGGTTGGGACATCTTTCTGGTTGGGCATGCATTTTTCCCCTTTACATTTCGGTTTAAATTTGCGTACTCTTGTATACCCTAGATGTTTTTACATTCGTTGATATTAAATATATATTTCATCTTTTAACTATTATTCATATACACCTATACATTGAGACGGTTGGATGTATGTGTACATGTATGTTAGGAAAATGACTCCCATGTTATTTATGCCCTTCAATGATTGTACCCACAATTGTTTTATGGTGGTTGGCTTACATTAGTTGTGGATCGATCCCCATTGGGAAGGTACCTGACAGATTGGTATAAGAGCTGTTCATTCCTTAGGATAGTTGTTTGATTAGTCCCATTTTGAGGATTTTGATGGGATTTAGGGAAATAGTGTTAGAGTCTCTCAAGTGAATCTCTCAGGATAAGGACTCTAGTATTGTTGTGGTGGATGAAGTACTCATTCACTAAGACCTCGAACACCTTCTAGTAGTCTGAACGTACCAAGACATTGTTTGTAGGGATAAATTGTACATGCATCATATATGATTGATTCTTTTGATTGTCCTTCATGATTCATCTCCCGATTATATATATATATTCTCAATTCACTGTGGTACCTCTTGATCACTTTTGAGATGAATCTGTGAAGGAAACCATCCATGTTATCGATTCATTGATCGTGACAATTATTGTATGAGATATGAGGAATATGTTTAGGGTCCATGGCATAGGATCTTTCCTCCAAGTGGACAGGTAGCAACACACCCACCTATCGAGTAGTATATTTTACAAACATAACAGGTCAAGGATGCACGCATGATTATCACACTCTGTGAGATTAATAACTAGAGTATTATAAACATCCATGAAGGAATAAATCTCCATGAAGTAGAGGATTTCCATAAGATGGTGATCTGAGTTCCTAGAATTATACAGATCCAGACCGATCAAATGGTTTCCCTCGCAACCAGGGATCTTTATAGAGAATTAGTTTGTTATAGTTGTACCATTAAATGATGAAACCATTTTGAGTTTTAATTTTAGGTTTTAAATAAATAGATATCCCAGGTTTCATGTTGATCCAAACTCCCTTATCAAATTGTTGAGGTCATGCTCGATCCTATGGTTTGGATATCTCACTTGGATATGACCCCTTTTTTATGGTGATTGTCAGTGTGATACCCCCTCCATGATTATTTTGGGTCTTGTTAGAGCCCTATAATGAATATGTTTAGAATGGATTTAGATAGTCAAGGAATAGTGACACATTACCCACTATGATGAATTCTTATGATGCAATCTAAAACCATGAGGGAGAGTCAGTGAAACCTAAAGTGGATAGTGTCAAAGTGTGGTCTATGAGTACCATTGACTTGTGTGTATAGGGAAGTTTGGGGTTATGTGGTGTTATATTAGGACCTGCTATATTTTTTATCAATGAGTCTAAATAAAACATTCCATATGTGTATCCCCTATTTAAGACCTATAAAAACTAGTAGAGTAACTATTTATTTGACCCTTATATTGGAGGCTCCAATAGAAAGGATCGATGGTCACATGTTTCTATCAATGGGGTGAACTTACTCTGATAGTATAGATAGAATCTCACATATAACTTTCCATAATAGAAGTGATACCCTATGATGTTTTCCTGAAAATAGATTTTCTTCGAACCATATATGCTAATTTCATTGATACCTGTGATTATGGAAGTATTTCTATGTAACACCCTGAGATTTTATGAAACATATTCTTTTAATTTCATTAATGTCTTGTGTTGTATGCTACACCAAGATTACCTTATGCTATACACAACACCGTATTAGCTTCCAGTATACACAACACTATTCTTGGATCATGTTACACACAATTTTGATAATCGTTATTCTACACAACATTGAGTATATATATATATATATATATATATTCAATGTATAAATGAAATATGGTTGGATTCTGTAATACGAAACAACGAAGGATTATTTCACAACACGCAACCCTGACTTGGCTTGCATTACACGTAATCGCGACCTTCCTCGATAGCGTGTGTTGTACGCAATACCGGGTTTTACTAAACAACGATATATTATTATAATATTTTTATGAACTAGCCGTTATGAATAATATTAATTAAATATTGAATTTTATAACATTATTATTCATCTTACACATTTTCTAGAACATGCTATAATAATAAAATAAAATTTTCGTGTAAAATAACTATTTTTCAAAAAATGCTGTTTTGCAGCCTTTTGATGGTGCACCCACTTTAAATCTAGATTTTGACATGTTTATAAGTTCAATTTGACAAAATAAAATTCTTCTTTCGAATCATGAAATAAAAATTTACTTTGGATAAATTTTTCGTATTATTCAGTTAACTTTCATATTTTGATGAATAGTAAAAACACGCTATATTTTAATGAAAAACAACTTTTTTCATCGTAATAATTTATATCATTAAATTATAATATTGAATGGTTTTAAATTATAAATAGAATATATTTTTTACCATTAAATATAATGTATGTCATTAGCATTGATTTTACCTTGAATTCGTAGGTTAAATCAATTCAATCTTTTGCAATGTTTTAAAGAAAAAACCGTTTTATTTCGACAACGTGATTAATTTTTATTTAATTTATGAAACTTTTTTGTTTTTAATTTGGAAAAATGGATTCCATATTTGGAATCAGTGTGTCCAAATTATGTTAATAAGCTACTTTTTATTTTTGGGCATTGTGAATAGTAACTACGGTAAATTTTATTTACCATAGTTAAAGGTAAATCGGGTAATTAAGGGTAAATATAAGATTATAAAATTACCCTAACACTTGAAAAAATCCTATTGGATGACTAAAAGTCGACCCATATCACCTAAGGGTCGGATTAGATTCATTTAATGGACTTTTTTCCAGGAAAATAATTTAATTATTATTAAAACCAAAGAAAGTGACAACATGTCACTCTCTTAAATACTATAAATATATTAAATTTATGTTAGTGATAAACTTCAGGAAACATTGATCATTAATAGTCTAAAGAAATCTAAAAAAATTATCTACATCATTAGAATTTATTTAGAATTTTTTGGGATTAAATAATTATCATTAATTGTGACACAATAGTGATGCAGAAATTATTTATCTAGTGAAAAATCAAGAATATAGTTTTTATTAAACTAATAATGACCATAAAAGGCACAAAACCCTGACCAAAACTTATTGGTCATGTAAAGTTAAACTATAATCACCCAATGGTCGAATATTTTACCATTTGGAGTCTTATACAAGCAATTATGACACTTATATTATTTTATATTAAATGATTCCAAAGTTGTCACCTTCATAATTTAATAAATATAACAATTTAAATATTATGATTTTATGATGATAAATTCGAGTAAAATTATTATTATGAAATTTAATAGATTTATCTTCATCAGAGGATTTTATTTTAAATTTTTATGCAACATATAAGTATATTAAATAATTATACAAAAATGTTGTAGTAATTATTTTATTAAGAGATAAACCAAATAAATGGTTTTAAAAATAATAAAATAAATATTATATGAACTATTTAATGTTCTCCAATAATTATATAGATACATATGGACTATTATGAATCTATTAAATCTTTTATTTCGAACATATCTTCTGAATATATTTTATTTAAATTCAAATAAATGAATAGTGTCAAAATTGACACTATTGTTATTTTATAAAAATAACATATTATAAAATTGTTTAAAAATCACAAAAATATTTACAAATTATAAATTTAAATTTATATGGTCTATAATGTTATAGAGGAAAAAATTATCGAAAATTCACAACAAATAAGTAATTATTTGTTATAATTTAAAATTTATAATTTTATTAGCACAAATAAACTTAAATTGATTAAATAAGGATAAATCAAAATGATAAGGTTTAAAATAATCTCCAAACATGTCTAAATTTGATTGTTTGATGATATTAAAGCCCTATATCATCTAATATTTTAATATGAGTCATTTTTGGAGGTTTTTAAGTGGGGTTAGATTTATTATAAATTAATATTTTTAAGAATTCCAAAGGTGCCCCTCTCCTCCCTTATAAAAGGGCACCTCCCCCGTCCCCTCCTCACACCAATTTGTGTCTTAAAGCTCGAAAAATACCTGATAAATTATCTTCTCCACTTCCCTAGAAACATCCTAGTGGTTCTGGTCTACTTTAAAGACCAATCTTAATGCCCTAAGAGGAGGTTTCAAAGAGGCGTATCGAAGAAGAGGTAATTTCATCTCTCGATTCTTTCAAGCTTCTTTCTTATTCAACTTCTTCTTATTTAGTTGTTTCATTATAAAGTAATAACATAAGTATAAAAAATATACTGATTTGTTGTTATAAATATGAAACAACTCCATTTCACCTTCTATCCATCCTACGGAAAACAAAATCACCGCGCGTGCATACGTACGGAATACCGTCTCCACGCCATGGTGTAATCTGTTTTTCCACCAACACCCTACATGGATGGGTATAATGGTGTAAAAAATAAATATACATAGTTATTATAACATCATACTGATTATGATATATTGTATCATCCACTCCAATTCAATTCAATAATTATGGAAACGATATCATCGCTCGTGCGTACATACGGACTACCGTCTCCACGACGCGATGAGATACATTCTACATGTTAACCATTCAAGAATGATTATAAAGTATATATAAGCAATAATAATGAAATATATGACATTATAAAGATACTGGATTTATGTATATATATATGTCATCTACTTAATTCCATTCAACTCAATAAGTAAACGAAAACATCGTTCATGCGTACGTACGGCCTACCGTCTACATGAACGGTGTATTTATTTCCATTTATCAATCTATTATATATATGTATATTATGAATATATATTATATATAAATCATGTTTTATATTCTGGAATTATGTAATCGTGATCTATGTAATCATATGAATAATTACAAGTCAAAACACGGACGACAAATGAAACGATTTTACCCAAAACACTCTTTAACATGGAATTTACAAAAGAACGGGTAATATAAAGTCATAAGTTAACCATATATGATATCATAACAATTAATATGATTCTGTAATAAGTCAATGACATTATATAAATCATTATACAGGAGGATCAGATACATACGAAGCATATCAGACATAAGGTAAGGGATAATTTTGCAAATCTCATTTTTATCCGAGATTTCTTATTCGTATGTATTTACTGGGGTTATTTCGATCATCCATGTCCATGTTTTATAAAAGTGTTTTTATGTATGTTTATTGTCATTTTTACACATTTTTTAATTTTACTACATGTTATATAAGGAATCTTTCTTTTTTTTACGTTATGAGGTACTATTTTGACTTTTTCGAAAAAAGTACGAGAAGAATGTTTTTTTTAACTTATACGGCACGAACAGATTTTTACTGCTTTATAATGTCTTATTTTCATTATGCTTCCTCCAAAATATTTCATGACTATTTTCAATAAAATCAATTTCTTTTAAAATTGCATGACATTTTGTGAAAAGAAAATGATTTTGAAGAAGAAAGGATATTTTCCTCAAGAACTCATTTCATGTGTTTTATTAAAACCATTTTTCAACTAAGATGACATTATTTCAAATGTGTATGTTTCAAGTATCATATCTCTATGATTTACATGGTTTCACTTTCCTTATTATGAAATTATATACATTTCTTTTATATGGATTATGTGGTGATGGGATGATGTTTATGAAACCCATTTTATTCTTTGGGTTATGATAAATGATTTATGTTTATGTTGTGGCACAAGTAAGAATGATTTCTTTAAATGATGGGTGGGACCTATATCTCCCTCCAATTAATTGGGTAATGATATTATATCTCATGAGATAGACATGGCTGGAACAGTATGTTAATCCGGTTCAGTGTTACAGGACTGAAACGAGGAGTGAACTCGATTTAGAATGGGACTTTGTCTACTAAGATGGTCTTGGCAGCAATGTCTTGGCTACTATGGAAATAATTACATGTGCTTAATGGATGCCACAATGAAATGTTTTATTCCCATGATATTTTATACTAGTTTATGTTCCATTATGATCTATGACTTATTTACATCCATGTTTTATGTTGTTTCTCAACATTTTAAATGTTTAAACATTATGTTCATATTTTCAAGTTCCAATGTATATGGTATGTTTTATTTTATCCATGCTTACCCATTCTGAGCATTTGAGCTCACACTTTTTATGTTTTATTTTCCCCCAGGATCAAAAGAAAGGTTTTAGGTCAGGAAACAAAATGTGTATGATCTTTATGGGAGATGTTGAAGATCTTTCACCACGATTAGAAGATTACGTTTCAAGTTTCCAAAGACACTAAACTATTTCGGTCTTTATGTGTCTATATTTGTTATGTATTAAGTATTCCACAAAATTAATGTATTGTCCATGTACGTCAAGGTTTGGGTCTCTACAGATGGTATCAGAGGAAAGGTTTAGTCAACCGTTGGAAACTGGTATGTGAAAACGTTAGTGAGATCACTATAGATATTTCTACGGTATGTCTAGGGATGTACCTAAGGATAAGAATACGTATAGGATATAGTCCTAGAACTGTGATAACGATCATAGAATTTAACATAAGATATTAAATATTGAGGATACTACCCTTTTACTATGTTGTTTTCCCTAGCATGATTTTTGCCTCTCACAATATTCTTTTTGGGTTTTAGAAAATTGCTGGAAGCAGAAATATTCATGATAATGGAGGATATGACGGACAATGGAATGATTTTCTTCATGATAAACCAAATGAAACGGGATCTGGAAGTCCAAAAATCGTTATTATGCCTAATCATAAATCTCATAATATGATCAATAATCTCGTCTTTGGTATGTTTCCCGACTCAGATAATAAGAGAAAGATGGAGTTTCATGATGATCATAGAGGAACGAAAGTTCAATTTCCCTCATGTAAATCATGTGGGAAGAGGCATCAGGGAGATTGTTTCAATGGAACTGGAAGATGCTTTGGGTGTGGAAAAGAAGGACACAAAGCCAGTAAGTGCAAAGGAAAAGGTTCAGCTAACACCATGGACAAGGATAATGGTATTGCTACGACATCAACAATGATTAGATGTTTTAAATGTGGAATGTACGGGAAATATGCAAAACAATGCCCTAATGAAAAATCTCATGAAGAGAATCAGCATGGCCATATGGGTAGTATTTATGTGGATGATGATGAGGAGACTACAAATGATATATGAGATGAAAGAAGTGTTGAAGCTCAGTCGGTTGTTTTAGAAGGTAGTGGAATGATTGAATGTTTATCGAGAGTTACGTTGTATATTTAATGGTACTATGGAATAAAGAATCATCTAAGGATTGTTACACTATTGTTTTTCCTAAAAGTATTTGAATGTATATGTTGAATGGTACCAGTAACAATGGAATGTTATTCAGATATTTTTTTAAAGTAGATGATATGCACATAATGAAGGAATAAGAAGATAATGAGATGTTTGATTGTATTCATGAGCTCATGATTGATATAAGGACTAAGTGATATCATGGTTTGAGTATATAGAATTTTGCGGATTTTGGTATGTGGAAAGTGTTAACTTTTAACTACATTCATGTTTTCACTAAGGATTAATGGGTATTCATTTTTCAAGAGAATACATTATTAAGGCCTTCGAATGTTTGTAATGTGACAAACAAGACATATCATATGATATATGGGGATCAACGATGGTATTAACATGCTTCTTATATGAAATATCTGGTAATCGTATTCACTATAATATGACAATGGACTTCAATATTATGGATAAGCCTAATGATTGGAATGGATTATGTTGGACATAAGTTAGTATTGATTAAGGATAGAAGTTTTTTCGAGATTATTGATGGGATGTTATAGAAATATAGTTTTAGAAAAAGGAAAACCTGCTGGACGGGCAACAACCCATCACGTCGGACAAGGCTGTGGGAATCAAACCCACAACAGAAGTGCGACTGGCGTTTATCGCCTACCACTGGCCTACAGGAAGTCCCTGGTTAGTAGAAACTAGTTTTATTTTATTAAATATTATGATATATGAAGATTAAGTTCTTTTTTGGAACGATATATGATTAATCTAAGCATAAGATGGACGTATAACATTTGATAACCTATTTTTTTAAAGAGATGTAATGAGCCATCATTCTATCACATGATCTACTAACACATCATGAATAACAAATTCAACTTCATTTCTTTAAGGGATGAAGTGGAAATAGTTCAATTCACGAACAACAGTGAGATTGTACCAAAATCATGCAAGTATTTCTTTTAATTCATCAACTTTAGGGAAATAATCTAGAAAACCAAAAATGTTGTCCTTGTTCCCTTATATCCGATGAATCAGATGGTACCTTAGATCATCACAAATCAATAGCTTTGTGATTGTTGGATTTTTAATATCCATGTTCTCTACCACTCTCCATCAGAACCTGATGGTTAGATTTTTCTTCCATATCCATATTTTCACCTATGTTCTCCTATGTGGAAACCCAGTGATGAGTTAATTTGGGTAACCATTACATTTCATACTTTAGTTATTAAAGCCATGTTTTGGTATTCCTTTTTACGATGTGGGTTTCTATTAAACAAACTTTCGAGTAGTAAACTATTTATAACCCTGACAAATTTCGAGGGCAAAATTCATTTTATGGGGTGTAGAATTTAACACCCCGAGATTTTATGAAAAATATTATTTCAATTTCATTAATGTCTTGTGTTATATACTACACCAAGATTACCATGCACTATACGCAACACCGTATTAGCTTTTAGTATACGCAACACTATTCTTGGATCGTGTTACACACAATTTTGATAATAGTTATTCTATGAAAAAATGAGTATATATATATATATATATATTCAATGTATAAATGAAATACGGTTGGATTCTGTTATATGAAACAATGAAGGATTCATTCACAACACTCTACCCTGACTTGGCTTGCATTACACGCAATCACAACCTTCCTCGATAGCTTGTGTTGTACGCAATACCGGGTTTTACTAAACAACGATATATTATTATAATATTATTATGAACTATCCATTATGAATAATATTAACTAAATTTTTTATTTTATAAATTTATTATTCATCTTACACATTTTCTAGAACATGGTATAAGAACAAAATAAATTTTTCGGGTAAAATAAGTATTTTTCAAAAAATGCAATTTTACCGCCTTTTGATGGGGCACCCACATTAAATCTAGATTTTGACATGTTTATAATTTTAATTTCACAAAATAAAATTCTTATTTGTAATCAAGAAATAAAAATTTACTTTGGATAAATTTTTCGTATTATTCTGGTAACTTTCATATTTTGATGAATAGTAAAAACACGCTATATTTTAATGAAAAACAAATTTTTTCATCGTAATAATTTATAGGCATAAATTATAATATTTAATGGATTTAAAGTATAAATAGAATATATTTTTACCATTTAATATAATTTATGTCATTAGAATTGATTTTACCTTGAATACATAGGTTAAATCAATTCAATCTTTTGCAATGTTTTAAAGAAAAACCCATTTTCTTTCGACAATGGGATTAATTTTAATTTAATTTCTGGAACTTTTTTGTATTGAATTTGAAAAAAAGGATTCCATATTTGGAATCAGTGGGTCCAAATTATGTTAATGAGATACTTTTTATTTTTGAGCATTGTGAATAGTATCTACGGTAAATTTTATTTACCCTAGTTAAAGGTAAATCGGGTAATTAAGGGTAAATATAAGATTATAAAATTACCCTAACACATGGAAAAATCTTATTGGATGACTAAAAGGCGACCCATCTCACGTAATGTTTGGATTAGATTCATTTAATGGACCATTTTCCATGAAAATAATTTAATTATTATTTAAACCAAAGAAAGTTACAACATGTCACTCTCTTAAATACTATATGTATAATAATTTTATGTTAGTGATAAACTTCATGAAACATCGAAATTTAATAGTATACAGAAATATATCAAAAGTATCTACATCATGAGAATTTATTTAGAATTTTTTGTATTAAATAATTATCATTAATTGTGACACAATAGTGATGCAGTAATTATTTATCTAGTGAAAAATCAAGAATATAGTTTTTATTAAAATAATAGTGACCATAAAAGGCACAAAACCCGAACCAAAACCTTTTGGTAATGTCAAGTTAAACTATAATCATCCAATGGTCAAATATTGTATCACTTGGAGTCTTATACAAGCAATTATGACACTTATATTATTATATTTTAAATGATGCCAAAGTTGTCAACTTCATAATTTAATAAATATAACAATTCAACTATTATTATTTTAAGATGATAAATTCGAGTAAAAATATTATTATGAAATTTAATAGATTTATCTTCATCAGAGGATTTTATTTTTAATTTTTATGCAACATATAAGTATATTAAATAATTATACAAAAATGTTGTAGTAATTATTTTATTAAGAAATTACCCAAATAAATTGTTTTAAAAATAATAAAATAAATATTATATGAACTATTTAATGTTCTAAACTAATTTTCTAGATACATATGGCCTATTATAAATCTATTATAGTTTTTAGTTCTAACATAACTTCTATATATATTTTATTTAAATTCAAATAAATGAATAGTGTCAAAATTGACACTATTGTTATTTTATAAAAATAACATATTATAAAATTGTTTAGAAATCACAAAAATATTTAAAAATTATTAATTAAAATTTATATGGTCTATAATGTTATAATGTTAACAATTATGGAAAATTAACAACAAATAATTAACTATTTGTTATAATTTAAAATTTAGAATCTTATTACCACAAATAAACATAAATAGATTAAATAAGGATAAATCCAAATGATAAGGCTTAAAATTAGATCCAAACATGTCTAAATTTGATTGGTTGATGATATTAAAACCCTATATCATCTACTATTCGAATATGAGTCATTTTTTGTGGTTTTTATGTGGGCTTAGATTTATTATAAATTAATATTTTTAGAATTCCAAAGGTGCCCCTCTCCTCCCTTATAAAAGGGCACCTCCTCCCTCTCCTCCTCACACCAATTTGAGCCTTCAAGCTCGGCCAAACCCTTCCACATTATCTTCTCCAATTCCCTAGAAACATCCTAGATGTTATGGTCTACTTTAAAGACCAATCTTAGTGCCCTAAGAGGAGGTTTCAAAGAGTCATGTCGAAGAAGAGGTAATTTCTTCTCTCGATTCTTTCAACCTTCTTTCTTCTTCAACATATTCTTATTTAGTTTTTTCATTATAAAGTAATAAAATCAGTATCAATAATGTACTGATTTGTTATTATAAATATGAAACAATCCCATTTCACCTTCTATCCATCCTACGGAAAACAAAATCACCACCCGTGCGTACGTATGGAATACCGTCTCCACACCGTGGTGTAATATGTTTTTCCACCAACACCCTAAATGGATGGGTATAATGGTGTAAAGAATTACTATACATAGCTATTATAAAATCATACTGATTATTATATATTGTATCACCCACTCCAATTCAATTTAGTAATTATGGAAACAATATCATCGCTCGTGCGTACGTACGGACTACCGTCTCCACGACACGATGAGATTCATTCTCCATGTTAACCATTAAAGAATGATTATAAAGTATATATAAGAAATAATAATGAAATATATGACATTATAAAGATATTGTATTTATTTATATATGTATGTCATCTACTTAATTCCATTCAACTCAATAAGGAAACGAAAACAGCGTTCATGCGTACGTACGGCCTACCGTCTCCATAAACGGTGTATTTCATTCCCTTTATCGATCTATTATATATATGTATATTCTGAATATATATTATATATAAATCATGTTTTATATTCTGGAATTATGTAATCTCGATCTAAGTAATCATATGAATAATTACAAGTCAAAACACAGATGACAAATGAAACGATTTTACCCAAAACACTCTTTAACATGGAATTTACAAAAGAACGGGTAATATAAAGACATAAGTGAACCATATATGACATCATAAAAATGAATATGATTTTGTAATAATTCAATGACATTATTTAAATCATTATTCAGGAGGTACAGATACATACGAAGCATATCAGACATAAGGTAAGGGATAATTTTGCAAATCTCATTTTTATTCGAGATTGCTTATCGTAAGTATTTACTGGGGTTATTTCGATCATCCATGTCCATGTTTTATAAAAGTGTTTTTATGTATTTTTAATTTCCTTTTTACCCATTTTTGAATTTTACTACATGGTATGTAAGGAATCTGTCTTTTGATTACGTTACGAGGTACTATTTTGACTTTTCTGGCAAAAGTACGAGAAGAATGTTTTTTTAACATATACGGAACAAAGCGATTTTTACTGTTTTATAAAGCCTTATTTTCATGAATCTTTCTCCAAAATAATTCATGAATATTTTCAATAAAATATCTTACTTTTAAAATTGCATGAAATTTTGTGAAAAGAAAATGATTTTGAAGAAGAAAGGATATTTTCCTCAAGAATTCTTTTCAAGTGTTTTATCAAAACCATTTTTCATCTATGATGACATTATTTCAAATGTGTATGTTTCAAGTATCATGTCTCTATGATTTACATGGTTTCTCTTTACTTATTATGAAGTTATATCCATTTTTTTTATATGGATTATGTGATGATGGGATGATGTTTATGAAACCCATTTTATTCTTTGTGTTATGATAAATGATTTATGATTATGTTGTGGCACAAGTAAGAATTATTTCATTAAGAGATGAGTGGGACATATATCTCCTTCCAATGCATTGGGTAATGATTTTATATCTCATGAGATAGACATGGATAGAATGGTATATTAATCCGTTTTAGTGTTACAGGACTGAAACGAGGAGTGAACTCGATTAAGAATGGGACATTGTCCACTAAGATGGTCTTGGCAGCAATGCCTTGGCTACTATGGAAATCATTACATGTGCTTAATGGATTCCACAATTACATGTTTTATTCCCAGGATATTTTATCATGGTTTATGTTCCATTATGATCTATGCCTTATGTAATATCGTGTTTTATGTCGTTGCTCAAGATTTAAAATTTTTAAACATTATGTTCATGTTTTTAAGTTCCAATGTATATGGTAAGTTTTATTTTATCCATGCTTACCCTTAATGAGCATTTGAGATCACCCTTTTTATGTTTTATTTTCCCCTAGGATAAAAAGAAAGGTTTTAGGTCAGTAAACAAAAAGTGGAAGATCTTTATGGGAGATGTTGAAGATCATTCACCACGATTAGAATATTACGTTCCACGTTTCCAAACACACTAAACTATTATAGTCCTTGTGTGTCTATTTTTTTTATGTATTAAGTATTCTGCAAAAGTAATGTAATGTCCATGTACATCAACCTTTGGGTCTCTACATTCTAGGTTATGGGATGTAGTTTTCCTCCTTGATGATGAGTGATCCCCAGAAGGAGTAGAATGAGCTCATTTTCAGGAGATTATAGCTGATTCAACAGTTGGCTAGTATTAATCATAGAGTAGTAGATGTTATGAGCTCTCAACTCCCTCCAATAATGGTGGGGTATGATGAAGTGTTGCATTTACCTCCCCATCATGAGGTTAAACTCTTTATATAATTTCACCAAGGGTGAAATGATGTTTGTGCAATCACATTGGATGACCATGTGCAGCTGTGAGAGCTATTGGTGTGGTTAGAGGGTCTAAAGAGGTAGAGATTTGTTAGAAATAGTGTGTTCACCAAGGCACCCCTATGTTTTTTTTCATTTTAGAAAGACAAGAGCTTGAGGTCTGGTGTGGATTAGTGTCACTTGATCTAGGTGACTATCTGGGAGGTGTATCAACCTCTAAGAATCATTAACCTACTCACCTAGAAGATAGTGGCAAAGTGACTCTTGTAGTTTGACCTCAGTATGAGTTATCACCAATTTTAGGTTCGAATGTTGGATGCACCGATCCTGACTTCCTAGAATTGTTGTGGTACCTTTGAGTAATTAGTGATACACTTCAGCGTGTTAAATTCCACAAACGAGCTCACAAGACTTATTAAAAGGATCATTAACCTTCCTTGGATAAGTTTGTGGAAGTATATTTTGATAGTACCCTTGTATTGTTGGTGTTAGAGTTGGAGCACTCAAGACACATGAGGATGGTTCTAGACATGCTCCCGGAGTTCTAGTTATATGGTTTCTCTCATAGAGTTAGTTCTATTTTCAATGTTCTACATCTTTTAATATGCCTTCTTAGACATAGGATTAATAGTGGATCCTGCAGAGGTTGAGGTGCAAAGATCTTGAGTACCACCTAGGGTGTGGTCGTGGTAGAAGATGCTCATAGTAAGTTTTTCTGTCCTCTGTTGTCATGCATGGTGATAGAGTAAAAAAACTTCTTGCAGTTAGACTAGGTTCTTGGTGTTCTTCGCATGTCACAGGTGAGGAGGTATTTGATTGAATCATTTTATGATACTGACATGGGTATGATGAACCATGAGGGTGAAATTTCCTTTTTCAAGGACCTGATGGCGTTGAGAACATACATAGAAAGACCCATCATGGGAAAGTGTTTTTTGTGTGTGCATATTTGTTAGCAGCCTTGGAATCCATTAGGGAAGCTCATGGGGGAGGGAGAACTAGATGAGAGTTCAGTATTCCCACCTTTTTTAATAGTTTTTGATATTTGGGGACAAAATTCTATGAATAATGGAATAAGTTAGTGCCATTTTTTTTTTCATGTAAGACATTTTAATATTCCTGGGAATATTTTCAAAGCCAGGCTTTAAGACGACATGCGATTCCATGGTCTAGTGAGCCCTAAATTAATTCAATAAATGTATTAAATATGTATTATTTCATGTGTATCATGTTTTTCTAAAAAAAGAGGAATAACTCCCAAAAAGAGTCTAATATCATAGATCTAATATAACGGTTGAATCTGGAGATTTAGGTTTACCCTAGGTGAGGCCTAAAGCTAGTTGGTGTGAGATTTTTGGATGAGGAAGTCATTGGTTGGTTCATTGAATAAATTAATAAATTTATTGTCCACAATAAAAATAAATCTCAAATGGGGACTCATATTATAAATATCGGACCACCATTGATTATGAAATGTGATTTTTATCCTAGGCATGACATAACCTTGGTCGGCGTCAGGTGTTTAGATTGAGAGCCGATGGGAATGATATAATTAAATAAATTTAAAAACTTATTTGATTATTTTATTAAATATCCAATCAAAAAAATACACTATAAATGTATCATTATGATATTTCACTAGGGTTAGTCGCATAATCCTCTGAGGGTTTTCTGAGAAGCTCTAATGATCTTCCTTGGAAGATTAAGATCAGTTGAAAATTGGTAATTAGATCGAGATGAATTGAAAGGTAGCTAGCATAGTAGATCACCATCATCACTAGAGGACATGTTTTTCATCAAGTATTGAACAATAATTGAGGTAGGACTCGTCAATTGTTGTTTCACCCCCATTTGATTAAAATAATGAGCTTGAATTTTATCTACTTTTGATTTGCGATAATTAATCTTCGGATGAGCCCTATTTTTTATTGATTATATTAATCTAATATATTTATTCTGTTATTTCACATGTTATCATCCCACTTATATAATCATTGGCCATGAAATGTTGGGATAATGATGTTTCACCTTTGTTATTGGGGCTTTTCCCCCACTGTTCGTCGTGTTCTTAATTGTTGGACCACAGTGTAAAGGTTAGACATTGTCGAGATGGATTTGAGTGCGATTGATCCCCTATATTAATTTTGGTTGCATGAAAAACATGAGAATTGAACGTTTATTGATGAATTTATAAATTATTGAGATATTGTTTTGTGATCGGATCATATTGGTACTACGATGTAACAAAATCAGTTCTAAGTGGGGGCCATGTGCGGGGTCTCATGATTGAGGGTGTTCAGTGTTGACGAGATGATGGTTTGACTCAGATCTTCGATGATATGGTCAAACGTGGTTAACTTGGTGAGTGTTAATATTATTTTTATTATTATTATTATTAACGGTGATAATTAATGAATGTTTAATGAGATTTAATTTTAATATAAGAAGAAAATAAAAGTTGAAGGTGGGGGATGCGTTGGGCATTGTACCTTCATGGACTAGAGGATTTCTTTTTCCTTATATAATAATTTTTATATAAAATAATAATTTTAATTTTAAATTAAAAAATCTAAATGATTTATTTCAATCAAATGGTGAATAAACATTGGACATGAGTGTGGTGTTCGAGTAGTGAAGGAGGTGTCTCTCTCCTTTTAAATTAGGTGAAACATTAGGTAAAAAATATAAAAAATATAAAAAATATTATTATTATTTATTTTTTTCATTAAATCCATAATTAGGCAATAATTTGTTTTATGAACATTGATTGTTGATCTATTAGTGGCACCATGAACCTATAATTGAGATTATCATTTTATGTCCAATTTTGGATAACTTTTTCAAATTCATGGAGCATGCCGATGGAGCGACCAACAATAATAATAATATTATAATTATTAATATTGTAATGAATTCTTATATATGACACTACTTATTCATATGGTGTTAGAGTGACAGACCATCTATGGTGTTGTGACCCTGATATTGAGGTGGGCGTTTCAAGACCAATATTAGGTATTTAATTCAAGTTCGTGGCACAAACCCATGAATCATTGATCGAGCGTGATACGGTGAAATGCATTTTTCTATTGGGTGTTCAATTGAGGCAAGTTAATTGTGTATCCTAACCATTTTTTATGTGTATTGAGTTGGTACGATCTATTTGTCAATATGAGTCCCCTTGTAGAGTTATATAAATTGAAATACATTTATTCACTTTGGAATGATGACGATCCTCATGTGTTCATCATAATTTTGGCCGAGACATATTGTGTAATACCTTTACACGTCATGTAGTACAACATGGACTACAAGTCATATTCTGAAGAGGAAATAACTAGATAGAGGGGAGGGGAAAAATTCCTTGTGGACCCCTTACAAGTTGTGTATTTCTTGAATATTTTCAACCTCACGATTCTACTTCACTTGGATTCTGATTTTGGCATGGGTGTAGCCTATCCTATGTTTTTTTTCCATGTATAAAATGATGGTGACATATTTAGTGGCCATTAATATATGATGAAAGATGTTACAAGTGAGACACTTCTCAGGGTTTTACTCAATGTTGGTAGTGAGTAGTCAGAGGATCACAAGAGACAGTAGAGTGGATCCCTCATGATGCATCAGGGTGCGGTTCATCTATCTACTGAGTGGTGCCCCTATCAGATAGGGTGTATGTCCTCATGTCCTCATATTGGAACCCCCTGATGCACTAGAGAGTGTGACCTCTATTTATTGAGTGGTCCCTCATATAATATTGGGCTTGGGAACTTGTGAAATTAATGTGGAGCCTCCTTGACACATCAGGGCATGAGTCCTCAATCTATCGAGTGGTACAGTCTATTGGATAGGGTGAGGGCCGTTGTGACACTAGTTTGTGAGTCCTCTATCTTCCAAGTGGTACCCCTATCAGATAGTTCATGGTTCTTCATGACACCGTATTAGAACCCCCTAAACGAACTAGGGTGCATTTCCAATATCTACCGAATGGTACCCCTTATTAGATTGGGAGAGGATCCTAATAACACTAGAGTGAAACCCCTGGATGAATTAGGGTTTAGGTCCAATACCAATAGAGTGGAACCCCCTAACACATTAAGGTTTTATTTCACTATAGATACTTATTGAGTGGTACCCCCTAACACACTAGGTCACGATTCCTCTACTTGGAGATTGAATAATGATGGGATGTCCTTAAAATTACCCAATAAAAAATTAAACTCATTCATAGATGTTTTAGGGTAATAAATGAGTGTTTAATGTTTACATAGGGGTTTAAAAATGATAAAACATAACAAAAACATTTTAGTATAGTTTTTATGTATTGAATAAAAATATTCTTTTATAGTTATTACACATGGATAACTAATCATATTTTGGATTTTTAAAAGACACATAACACATTCCTAGACCATACATGGTTTGAAAATCATGCTCATAAATTGTTCTTAAGCCAAATACTATTCCAATGTAACCACTCTCATTCAATTCTAGTAGCATACTCAAAATTTTATTATGATATCATTATAATTTCCAACTTAAACATTTAAATTTTAAATGATGAATAGGTCATAGGATTAACAAATTATTTATTTATAGACATACAAAAAACTATTATAGTGGTAGATCATGGTTAAACCCAAGGGAAGGTGAAGAATGAGTGGGTATTAGTCAGCCAATTCCTTATTTTAAATAAGCCTCAACTAACTCAAATACACTACCTCAAATCTAATAAAATTTTATAAATTACACTACTACTACGTGCACTAGTGTCGGCTCCTAGAAAAAAGAAAATGAAATGCATATCCAGTTTTAATTTAGCATTCTAGTGAATTCCTAGTATCGTTCTACTAGAATAAATTTTATTTCTCAGTAGATTTAATTTTTTAAAAGTATTTAAATCCTAGAATTCTAAAATCCATATTGTTAGTATTTTTTATTCCTTCCACTCATTCCGATTTCAATCTATAGTCAAATTCTCTACATCATCATTCAACTATAATTATTTATATCCCATTAAACCTTCCCAATTTGTGTCACAAATACATATTTCCTTGACTATACCATTATTCATTAGACTCTTGAAAATCCCTTATTGAAATGATCTATATCGGTTGTCCATTACCCAATATTGGAAACCATAGTCTTCACTTATCACTATCTTCACATCCTATACAGTATAGAATAATAATAAAATCAAGGAAATGGTATGTCAATAACTCTATCTAAACCATTGTATATACCTCGTGATGTTACTATTGAAAAATGTAAATTAATGTTTAGCACCATTACAACTCTGAAATATACTTTTCAACCAACATCACCTACATGGTTTAAATTAGGGGAGTACTGCAGACATACAACTTCTCTCTGATTTGGTGTTATCCAATATGGGGGTGAGCTTCAGAAAAAAATCAAATAAGAACTATCATCCACATCAGATTCATCTCCTGAATATTTAATATATTTTTTTTCTAATACTCACATCCCATATATTATAGATGAATTTAGTGGATATCACCTACCACCAGTGGATAAATTATTTTTTTGAATTAAATTACCCATTTCCTTCAAATCATGATAAAATTTCTTGAAAAATCATATGTTGGGTTTCCATTAATTGAATTTACCCTTCTTGTGTATTTATTTTGTTAAATATAAATAATACAGAATCAAATAGGATATATATGAATAGACAATGGATGGATATCAATTGTATGAAAAAATAGTATGAATATGGGGTGAAATAGTTTATCAAGTATAAAAAATTATCATGCATATGTCCCTTCTTAATTCTTTTGTCTATGATTAAGATGTTTTTATTGAAGAAAAATTAGTCCAAAGGAGTTGTAAAAATACATTATCTTATTGCAACCACTTTGTGTATAAGGTTGTATTTTTTGTCAATAGTTGTCAATGAAGATCAAAATGAAGGAGATCAAGAACGTACTCCAATGAAATAGAGGAATGGAAGATCAAAATGAAGGAGATCTTGAATTACTCTAATGAAGTAGGGGAATGGTAATGCAGAAGATTGTTGTGCTGATCATTTGTTCGAAGATCATGTGTCAAAGGTGATACATTGTTTACAATAGTGAAGAACGTGAGGTGTAATCCATCTAAGGATGATTAATGAAGAATGTAGTTTTTTTATGAAGACCATGCAATTCCACATTATTGCATGAGAACCATGGGTTTTTGACGAAGAACATGCTATTACTCATGATTGCATGAGAACCATGAAAGAGACTTCTTGACGAATTGAATCACATGGTTTTCATTAAGTTGATTATAACGATTGATGATGAAGATGGTCGTGCGGGGATTGGAATTCTGAGATATCCATGCACATCACATTGTCATAGAAGATGATGATGCTAAAGTTATTCCTTCAAAGAATACATATCACAATAGTGGTGTTTGTGATAAAATCAGAAGAGTTGATGAAGGTTACAGATCACAAAGAAGAAGTGCTTTTGAGGTGATCGTCCTTATTGAAAAAACATGTAAATGACATACAAATTTTTTTACAAAATGAGATTCCATGGTGGAATGTCGAGTTCAAGTACTGTGGATAATGATCCATGTTTTATTCAAGGAACATCGACAAACTAATGGATGATCTAAAGGTGGAAAAAAAGAGCATATACAAGGTGGTGCCATTTCCCAGTGTTTGCCAAATTTTTGTGCCTGAAAATCGACAAATAAAGAAAAGTGTTTTTGGAAAAGGTATTTGCGCGTTGAGGTCTTGGAGGATATGAAACTTGAGCTCCATATGTTTTTGATAATGAGATCATCAAAATATGGAAAAGGGATAAGGGTTGCACAAGTTTTGGTGAGGTCACGCAGGTGACTAGCACGCCATGAAGAGACTTGTGCGTTGATGCCTTGTATGATTGATAATTTGCGCGCCTGTAGTTTTTCAAGATCATAAGATCAAAATTTGGCAAAGTAAAGTGGTTCATGCAAGTTTGGAAGTTGGTCGCGCAAGTGACTAGTAGGGGAAGAGATCTGTGCGCTGAGACTTGAGTGATGATGGTTGACTTGCGTGTCGTCGTGCAGGGTGGTCAAATTTCCTATAAATACTGGACCAACCCTCCTCATTTCCCACGGTGTTCAACACATAGAAAAATCAGAGCTCCTGTCACACAGGTGTGGAAGTCGGGCACGTAGTGTGGGGTCATGCAGGTAGACTTGCGTGCCAGTGTTTGAAGCTGCACGCCTGTTGTTAGTTGCCCGCCCAAGGCGGTTTTGGCGAGGAAGGAAGTGTGTCGCGTAGGTTAGAAGTTGAGCAAGTCATTGTCGTGCAGGTGGTTTGGTGATACTTGCGCGCCAATTTAGACCTGTGCGCCGAAGGTTTGCGCGCTGTATTGGGACTTGCGCGCCAGGCTTGGAGAAGAGCGCCAGGGGATATTGGAGTAAGCCCATCTTTTTGGAGCTACATGAAAGCTGAATGATTGCTCTATAACATCGGTGCAACAAATAATGTATTCATTTGCAAAGACAGAAGAGCAATGAACAATCATACTTTATGAATAGAAGTGGTACCGCACACACATGACTGCTGTTTAACATCCTCATTGTGCTTTGCAAAGAGAAGAAGAACGGTTCGTGCAACTAAACTCATATCTACAGCAAAATAGGGTAATCTATTAATACACTCAGGAGTTGGTATTGAGAATAAAATGAAGATATGAAGAAGATATAGTGCATTCAGTTATTGCACAAAAATAGAAGGTTGAATACAAAACAGCATCAACTCAGGTCTCTGATGCAAGAAAAGTCTAATGTTGAACAAGAGTCAAAGACTTCAATGCAAATCTATTAAAGAGATCATCATGTATGTAAACTGAGTGTGTCTTCACCAAGGGCAGTGAGCCAGGGGGAGTCAACGGGAGTGCCTAAGGGAAGTAGTGAGCTATCCTTGAACCTTTGTAATGGCAGTGTTCCTGGGACAGAGTGACTGTTCCCGAACCATTGTAATCCACAACAAGTGAAGATTAGTGGAATTCAGTACGACCAAAAACTTGTCGGCGTATTCTCCTTGGACATAGCCCTTATTGGTGAACCAAGTAAAATTGATGTGTTATCTCTTTTCATGTGATTGTTTCATTGCTGATCATATCCATTATACATGTTAAGTAGTTCATATAGTGGGAACAATATCCACAACTTTAAGAAGAAAAAGCTGACACCCTGATTCACCCCTCCCCTCTGAGGGTGTCCCTGGGTCCTACAAGTGGTATCAGAGAGATAGTATGATGTATGATGGATATTCTCCAGTAATTCTATTCAGAAGATGATTTGAGTTTATTTCCTAAAGTCAACAATGAAGAGTAGTCTTGATGAAGAATCAGTAATTTCTGAGAAGAAGTCTACATCTAGCAAGACCATGACAAACAGGAAAAAGAACGAGAAGAATCATCTAAATAAGTACCTCATATCCAAAGAATATTTTGTTTCTTGTTCTCCATGCCATTCCAATAATGAAGAAATATTAGACTTGGAAAGTATCGAGTAGGTGGCTCAGAATTCTTCCAGAGGAAATTATGACATCCCTATTTCATTTTTTCAGGAAAAAACACAAATCATATCTGCATGATATTCTTGAAGAAAGGGATGAAATTATTTGTTGCCTATTCCAATCTATACTGGTTGAGATCAGTCGATTAGAAATGGAAGGTGACAATATGGAAAAGGAGTTTGAATGAAATTTTATGGAATATATGAATCTCACCAAACAGGTGAAAGTCTTTAAATAAAAAGAGGAAGTCAATAAGACTCTAAAAGAAAAGATCCATGCACTTGAAGCTGAGCTAAACAAGTTCAATGAATTCAATAGTTTTTGTTTGGAAGAAACTTCCATTAAATTCAGGGAACATGATTATTTGATACAAAATGAATTAATATGCATGAAGGTGAGGTTGAAAGATTGAATAAGAATTGTGAAGAGAAGATGATCATGATTGAAGACCAGAAGACCATCCTCAATATTGAGGGTCAAAATTTGGAATCCCAGTTGACCAAGATTGAGAATTCACATATTGAGACTTCACAAAATAATGAAATGAGTGATGCTTGTACTCAATGTTCGTTGTAGGAATCTAAAGATAAAATACCTCCAACATGTGATAAGATGTTTATGACAACTCTTGATTATCTACATCAAGAATCAGTTGCTTCTGGTACTCAATGCTCACTGGAGGATTATATTGTCTAAAGACCTCCAACATGTGATAAGAATATCAAGACTTCACTCATTTATCTATCAAATGCAACTGAGAAAGTGAAGGTACCATCCAAACCATCTTTTACTCATGTTTTTCAATATGTTCCTACAATCAGTGCAGGTTGGAAGAAAAGTTCTAAACAAGTTTGGATGATGAAAGGAGAGAAGAAGAAACCTACCACCATGGCTAGGGTGTATAGGAAGAAAAAATTGGATGATGGTTCCCCAGATGGGGAAAGACGCATCTGGAATAAGGCCCAAATACCTTTTACAGAAGATAAAAAGAAGGCAAGGGTTGTGGGTCAATGTTTGTGCTGCAACAGATTTGGGAACTGTGCACTGGATTTTTTTATAATCCCTTACATGGAAAAGCACAAGGAAAGCCTATATCAAATGGAAGGAAGCCAGAGAACAAGAATAAACATCTGCATGTCTAGAAGCATCTGTTTACTGCAAACAGATTTGGAATTCTTGATAACATCTGTGATGTATGTAACGGCATTGGTCACAAGGCAGGAACATATCCATATCAACATGAATTCACTATTGATAAGAAAAGAAGACCTCCGATGTCAGCTAATCATGAAGAAAGTACCTTGGGAAGAAATCAGATGAATTTTGTGAACACACATTTTCCCAAGAAGATCTCAAGTAGGGTAGCTGAGAAGCCCCCGGATTTTAGATCCAAGAAATTGATGGGCCGTTCATCCAAAAGAAAAACAATGTGGGATAAAACTCCGATGAACTCATGTGGAAGATCCAAACTAGGTGAAATAGTTCCAAATGACTTTTTGTTCATCTGGCTAGATGATTTGAAAAGAATGTGGAATCTTAAAGATGAAAAGGCCAAGGCTGGTGACAAAGGAAAACGAAAAATTTCATGTGATGAAGATAGAGTTCATGAGAGATTTCAAAACAAGAGAATCACACGTGTCAAAGAAGTTCTGTGTGAGAGATGTAAGAAATCATGTCATATTGAAAAAGTTTTACTAACCTTAATACTAGAGAAAGAAGTAGTCCTTAAGAATTATAAGAATGTATCATTCATGATGGGTGTTAAGCAGAACAATTCCTCACACAATGTAAAATAGAATGTGAATAAATCCATGCCACACCAATAGATGTCAGAACATATGTTCAAATATGTAGTCATGAAGACTAGAGTGAACAGTAGAACGTGGTTGAGAAAATAACATCAACCATGTAGGTCTTGCGGATGAAGAAATGAGGAACCACCTTATTCCTGTAATCATTTGTGTATTGTATTTGTGATAATAATGCAGGGAATTGAAGGTGAAACATGATCTCAGGGGGAGAACCTGAGAAGTAGTGAATGATGTCAACTCTTGATAGCCAAGCTGAAGAAGTTTCCATCCTTGGTAGATTCTTCAATTGATATTAAAATATTAAGATAATGAAGGATCACTCTTGATGAAGATGATAAGGAGTGTTTCCCTCGATGGGGAGAAAAACGAAAAAGCTTCCAAAATCACTGTTTCATTCAATATCAACTCCAGCTAGACTCAAATGTAGTTACTCCCTGAATTTCATGAAGAACATCTCAATGGAGAAGGTATGCCATTTCTAAATCACTATTCCTTGGTTACTCAGATCAATGATCATTCTACAAAGTGGGAGTAACTGAATTGATCAGTGACATAAAAAAATGATGTGCCCCAAGGTCACATATCCTGCCAATTGCACTTGAATGTTTTTGATCTGTTTGCTGATGTGATTGTAGGAGCTTCACGTTGATCATTCCCTATCACATTTGATTTTCTTTTACCTGAAATAACATTGGTAAACCCTTGAAGACAAAATACAGGAGTTCTCATCACTTATTGGTATCATGATCTGTGAATAATGGACAACCTTGTTGACTTAATAAAATCCTCTTGTTTTCAACATCGAGAAGTGCTCGAGTAGACTTAGAGTGAAATGATTAGTGATATATTGCTTAAGACTGGATTGATACCCTCCATACCATGAGCTTTCAATTTCATGTCAATAAGGGGGAGAGAAAGTGAAATGAATGTTTGAAAAGAAAAGTTGATTGAAGAGAATATTCTCATTTTATATTGACAAATTCATTTCAGAAGATGTATAGGGTATTGAAAACAAAATACAAAAGGGGATATTGTTGGAACCGATTTGTGTATAAGGTTGTATTTGTTGTCAATAGTTGTAAATGAAGATCAAAATGAAGAAGTTCAAGAAGGTACTCCAATGAAATGGAGGAATGGAAGATCAAAATGAATGAGATCATGAAGTACTCCGAATAACTAGAGGAATGGTAATTCAGATGATTTTTGTACAGATCATAAGTTCAAAGAACATGTGTCAAAGTTGATACATTGTTTACAATAGTGAAGAATGTGAGGTGTAATCCATCTATGGATGACTAAAGAAGCATCGATTTATCACGATGAAGACCATGAAATTCCTCATTATTGCTTGAGAACCATGGGTTTTTGATGAAGAACATGCAATTACTCATGATTGAACGAGAACCATGAAAGAGTCTTCTTGACGAATTGAATCATATGGTTTGCATGATTTTGATCATGACAGTTGATGAAGAAGATGGTCGTGCGGGGATTGGAATTATGAGATAGCCATGCACATCACATTGTCAAAGAAGATTATGATGCTAATGTTATTCCTTGAAATTATACATATCACAATAGTGGAGTTTGTAATAAAAGTAGAAGAGTTGTTGAAGGATACAGTTCACCAAGAAGAAGTGATTTTGAGGTGATCAAGCTTGTTGACAAAGAAAGCAAACGACATACAAATTTGTTGACAAAAATAGATTCCATGGTGGCATGTCGAGTTCAAAGACTGTGGATAATGATCCATGTTTTATTCAAGGAACATCAACAAAGGAATGGATGATCTAGTGGTGGACAAAAAGAGTAGATACAAGATGGAGGATAGGAAACGTGCGCGCCTTATGTTTTTGAAGATCAGATCATCAAAATATGGAAAAGGGATATGGTTCAAGCTAGTTTTGGTGAGGTCGCGCAGGTGACATGCGTGCTGTGAAGAGACTTGTGCGCTGATGCCTTGGAAGCTTGATAACTTGTGCGCCGATGGTTTTTCGAGATCAGATGATCAAAATTTAGAAATGGAAAGAGGTTCGTGCAAGTTTGGAAGTTGGTCGCACAAGTGACTAGAAGGGGAAGAGAGCTGTGCTCCGAAACGTACACCCCGATGGGTGACTCGCACGCCGTCACATAGGGTGGTCAAATTGCCTATAAATACTGGACCACCCCTCTTCATTTCCCACGGATATCAACACATAGAAAAATCAGAGCTCCCATCGCGCAGGTGTGGAAGTCGTGCAAGTAGTGTGGGGTCGCGCAGGTAGACTTACGCGCCAGTGTTTGAAGATGCACGTTGGTTGCCAGTTGCGCGGCCAAGGTAGTTTGGGGGAGGAAGGAAGTGTGTCGGGCAGGTTAGAAGTTGAGCAAGGCATTGTGTGCTGGTGGTTTGGTGATATTTGCGTGCCAGTTTAGACCTGCGCGCCGAAGACTTGCGTGCCTTATTGGGACTTGTGCGCCAGGCTTGGAGAAGAGCGACAGGTGCTGTTATAGTACACCCGTCTTTTTGGATTTGCATGAAAGCTGAAATATTGCTCTATACATTTGGTTCAACAGATGATGTATTCGTTTGCAAAGACGGAATAAAAATGAACAATCTTAACTTTTGAAGAGAAGGGTCACCGCACACACATGACTGGTGGTTAACATCCTCGTTGTGCTTTGCAAAGAGAAGAAGAATGGTTCATGCAACTAAACTCAGATCTGCACAGAAATAGGGGAATATATCAATACACTCAGGTGTTAGTATTGAGAATCAAAGGAAGAGAAGAAGAAGATATTGTGCATCCAGTTATTTAAGTAAAATAGAAGGTTGAATACAAAAGAGAATCAACTCATGACTCTGATGTAAGAAAAGTCTCATGCTGAATAGGAGACAAAGACTTTAATGCAAATCTATTGAAGAGACCTTCACATCTATAAACTGAGTGTGACTTCACCAAGGACAGTGAGCCAGGTGGAGTCAACGGGTGTGACCAGAGGGAAGTAGTGAGCTATCCCTGAACGTTTGAAAGGGTAGTGTTCCTGGGATAGAGTGACTGTTCCCAAACCATTTTAATCCATAACAAGTGAAGATTAGTGGAATTTGGTATGACCGGAAACTTGTCGATGTATGCTCCTTGGACGTAGCCCTTTGTGGTGAACCATGTAAAATTGACGTGTTATCTCTTTGCATGTGAATGTTTCATTGCTGATCATATCCATCATAAAGGTTTAGGTAGTTCTTACCAATGTGGGAACATGATCCACAACTTTAAAAAGAAAAAGTTGACAACCCGATTCACCCCTCCCCTCTTAGGGTGTACCGGGGTCCTACATATCTATCACAGAATTGATCGATGTTATAAATTTTGGAATAAACATGAGGAAAAATGAATGTATCTAGTGATTGGGACATCACTACATTTTATGGATCATTAAATATGATTACAAGTATGGAAAATGAAGAAGACCATATTGAGGATGTGATTACAGGTGAAAATTATGACAAATATCATGTTGAGGAAATGAAAATGAATGTTGAAGATGAAATTCGTGATTGTGAAAAATTATTTGAGAATTTAATGACTTATGAAAAGATTTAATTGTATACTCGTTGAACTAAATATAAAATATTGTGAGCCATACTGAAGCTGAATAATTTAAAAGTTGGTAATGGCTGGAGTGATGCCAGTTTTACTGAACTACATGCTCTCTTGAATGATATTCTCTTAAAAGATAATGAGAAACTTATCCAAACATATGATGTTAAAAAATAGTGTATTTGATGGGTGTGATCCCTGAAGGAATACACACATGTCCAAATTATTGTATAGTATTTCACAAAGACTACAAATTACATAAATAATACCCAATGTATAGTGCTTCTCGATACATGACACATGAATCGGGTCCTACAAAAGTTGTATTGTACTTTTTAATAATTAAATGGTTTAGGGACCTATATGGAAGTGAGGAGAATGTAAGGAAAAAAACATGGAATGAATATAAAAGAAATAAATATGGCAAACATCATCAGTTGAATGAAACTCCTCAGTGGAATAGAATTGATCATGAGAATCCTTAATTTGGAAATGAGTTGAGAAACATTTGTCTTGCGGTATCTATAGATAGAGTGAATCCTTTTGGTTTTCAAAGTAACACTCATAGTAAATGGATGGTTATGTTGGTAAATTATAACATTCCACTATGGTTATGCATGAAACAAAAATACATTGTGTGTTCTTTGATTATATACAGACCAAAACAACCGGGTAATGATATTGATTTTTATTTAGCTACATTGATCTAATATTTGAAATTATTATGTGATTCAGGTGTTAAATTGTATGATTCTTACAAAAATTAATTTTTCACATTGAGAGATATGTTTTACGAGATGAGAATTGAATTTTTTTATTATGGAAATTTGTCAACATATAGCTTTAAAAGAACTCAAGGGTGTCCTATTTGTGAACAAGGTATATAATCAATTTTCTTGAAACATTCATCGAAGACTATGATTCGAGGACATCAAATATTTATACCCTAATGAAAAAAAGTACCGATCTTGGATGGAATCATTCAATAGGAGTTGAGATAAATGAACAACATTGTATCCACTATTATGTGATCAACAATTGGAGAAAAAATTTATATGGAACTAATTTTGGTAAACTTTTTTTGAAATATCTTATGAAAACTGGTTGAAAAAGGAGATGATTCTTTATTTAATTTCTATACTAAAATTTTCTGTATGCTAAAAATTTCCTTGATAATTTACATGATAAAAAAATATGTGATATTTTCATTGGTACACTAATAAATTCACCTATAAAAATAATTAATGGGATTAAGGATAGGTTTTTCATGATTGATAAGGGAATACGGGAAGAGTTGTCCCTAGAGAAAGGTGAAAAAGATAATTTTATTCCTCTAGTTTCTTACACTCTTTCCAAGAAGGATAGATATTAGTTTTTCAACTTCTTGAATGATGTAATGGTTACAGAGGTGTATTCATTGAATATTAATAATATCGTTTCAATAACTAAATAAAAAATGGAAAATACTGTGGTTATTGTGTTTGAAAATTTATGAGAGAGATCATATCCCATTAAAAAACAAGCATCCTCGAAGAGGAATTTTCAAAGATAATTACTATTTAATTTAAAATATTTATTAATCCTTTGTGTATTTATATTTTTTCAATACTACTATGACTATTGAAAATCATTGTATTCAAAAGATGAAACAGATTTGTTTAGAAATTAATGAGAAGTATACCTAATGGAAGAATGTATACATATATCATGAATATGTGACTTCTTATTTCTTATTTAACTGATTTTATCATCATTTTATCTAATTTTTTAGTTAATTTCCTAATAATTTCTATCTGATATTTTTTTTAATTTTCACAGAAATCGTAAATAAATGTCCTCATGTGAGATTGGACTTATAAGATAAAATTGAAATAAATACATTAAGGAAATGGATCAACAATGTATGCATCCATCATGAAATAGTGAATTCTTACTACTTTTAAAAATAAATAAATTTATTTCAATGAGATGGTTAATGTTTTTTTAATATACTATATTTTTACTCATAATATCATATATTATCTACTACATTAAAATAATATTAACTAAATGTTTGACTACTCATGCAAGAATTGTCTTATATACAAGATGATGTTACTAATCCCACAGAAGAACAAATTATAACAAAGGAAATCCTTTTAAGAAAATTTAAAGGTAATTTTATGATACAATTTCTCTACTTTACTGAAAAAATATAAATATAAATGTTGATTTCATTTTCATTATTACTCACCAAGTTCATTAACTTTAGAATATTTGTTTCCATATTTCATGTCTTTTTGTACTAAATCATCAATAAACGACTTCTCCCTCAAATCCTTTTCACCCCATATAGTGTTAGAATTTATCCCATTCCTTCAAGTTCCCTCTACTGCCTTTGTAAGAAGAGAAATAACACTTCCTCTTATAAATCATAGAGGTAATCTTGATTTTTTAGAGTAAAATCATTTTTCATAAAAGTAATATATTGTTTGATATTTATATTTAATTTATTTATTTTTATTATTACTCACATTAGATTTTTTTTTATAACACAGGTGGATTATTTTGCTAAGGTTGGGGTGGTTTGTTCAATGAAACTCATTCTTGTGCGAGTCTACATCAAGGATGTAACTGAGATAATGAAAATAAGGAAATGGGTCAATAATGTATACAACCATAATGAAAATGTTAATTACTACTACTTATTTAATTGAATTTTTTAATAATTTTATCTATTATTTGTACATTAATTTCTTTATCACTTTTATCAAAAACTCATTTAGTTTTTTCATAGATATTTATAGAATTCATATTTTTCTATCAACTATCTACAAAAATCCACAATAGAGATAACATGTTCTTTTCAACCAATGTTATCATTCTTCATATTTCCTTTCTTTGTTGAACAACCAACACTCCATATTGATATGATTTTCTTAGTTGAAAAAACATTCTCATATTTGAAAACTAGAAGAGTATAGGAAGGTTTTTTGACTAAGAACATCGACTCAGTATGTAGTGTTGGTAGTTTAATAGTGAATGGAAATGGAAATCACGGTAACATTGGATGTCCATATTGTTTTTATACTTTAGTACAATGACCCATATGTCATTTGGGATGTGTAGAAATTATATAAACCTCAATCCGACACATGGTGGCGCCAGTAAAAATTTGGGTTCATCTTTTTAATTAAAATTAACAAAAAATTTTGTAAATAAATACAATTATAATACTCAATAATCAGAAAACACAGTCAGATTATATTGATACTTTAGGAAAACCTTTCATAAGATTTTTTATTACATGTAAGAATCAACTACACCTCAATCCAATGTATCGTATTACCATTATGACTCCAAGAGTTTACTTTTATTTAAAATTGACATTAATTTTAGAAAAAAGAATAAGTGGCCGACTCAAAATCGATCCAACATATTTGTATTATATTGATACTTTCATAGAATGATCCATAAGTCATTTTTAATGTGTAAGAGTCAATCAAACCTAAGTCTGATGCACGTTGTGACCGGTACGACTCTAAGTGTGTCTTTATAATGGAAATTAAAAATAGTTTCAGTAAAAAGGACAATTGAAACATTGAAAATTGAGAAAAAAACATTCATATTATTTTAATAAATTTAAAAATAGATCAATAAGTCATTTTTGACGAGTAGGAATAAACTGCACCTAAATCTGACGCACAATGTGATTGGTATGACTCAAAGTGTCTATTATCAGTTTAAAATTGTCAATTTAGTTCAAATCATGTGTAACTCATTGAAAATCAATTGAACATGCTCCAATTATCATGGTAATTTTAGATATTGATTCATAAGTATGTTGTGACTTACCAGGAGTCTCTTGTCAAACAGACGCACAATGTTACTGATATGACTCAAAGTGTGTGATTCGAGTGTCAAATGGAATTTTAGTAAAAAGAACAAGTAAAATACATAAAAATAAGGAAAAAAATTTATATTATTTTTATACATTATAAAATTGATCAATAAGTAATTTATAACATGTACGAATCATCCTTACATCAGTCCAATGCATGGTGTCACTAGTATAACCCCATGTGTGTCGTTTTATTTAATATTTAAATTAATTTTAGTAAAAAGAAAATGTGACATACTAAAAACTAAGAAAATTCATTTTGATTGTTTTGATACTTTATTATAATGATATATAGGTCATTTATTATGTGTAGGAATCAATCGTACCTCAATCCAATGCATGGTGTGATTGGTACGACAAATAATGTCTATTATTAGTTTAAAATTGACATTTTAGTCCAAAACGTTTCTCTCATAAAAAACCAATAAAATAGAATCTGATTGTCATTATAATTTAGTAACATGATTCATAAGTCATTTTTCATGTATAGGAAGTATTCTCACAACAAATTGATACAAGATATGGCCAATAGAACTCAAATTCCATCTTTCCAGTTTCATTTGAAATTTTAATAAAAGACAAAATTGACACACTCAAAATAGAGAAAACACATTAATATTGTTTTGATAATTTAGTGTAATGATTCATAAGTAATTTCTGACGTATAGGAATTATCTTAATCTCAATCTGATGCACGGTTTGACTGATAGAATTACAAGTGTGTCTAATTATTTAAAATTGGCATTTATTTTAGTAAAAAGAACCAGTGACATACTAAAAATCAAGAAAACACATTTCTATTGTTTCTATACATTATGAAAATGATCCATAAGTCATATATGATGTATATGAATCCATCGTTCCTCAATATGATGCACGGTGTGACCAATATTATTCCAAGTGTGTCTATTTATTTAAAATTGACATTACATTTAGTAAAAAGAACAATTAATATACTGAAAACTGATAAAAAGTAGTCATAATGTTTTTGATACTTTAGGAAAATGATCCATAAGTCATTTTTTATGTGTACAGATTATCCTCATCTCAATCCAATGCATGGTGTGACCGGAATAACTCCAAGTGTGTTTTTTATTTAAAATTGTCATTAATATTAGTAAAAAAGACCAATTGAAATACTAAAAATGAATAAAATTTATTCGGTTTGTTTTGATACATTAGTACAATGACCAATAACATATTTTTAACATATATGAATTAATCACACATAATATGACACATGGTGTGACTGGTATAACAAAATGTGTTTGTTATCGATTTAAAATTGAAATTTTATTTCAAAACATGTGTCACTCACTAAAAACCATGAAAAAAGACCTTTGATTATCTTTATAATTTATTGAAAAAAATTATA
Organism: Viscum album; assembly: GCA_963277665.1. Classification (NCBI taxonomy): domain Eukaryota; kingdom Viridiplantae; phylum Streptophyta; class Magnoliopsida; order Santalales; family Viscaceae; genus Viscum; species Viscum album. The sequence continues at coordinate 36,604,277 of OY728159.1, forward strand.
AGTAATTTTTCACATGTAGGAAGTAGTATCACATCAAACCGACACATTATGTGATTGATGTGAATCAAAATGTGTGGTTCTAGTTTAAAATAGGATTTTTGTAAAAAAACAAAAGTGACATACTAAAAAATGAGTAAACAAATTCAAATTTTTTGATACATTATGAAAATGATCCATACGTAATTTTAGACGTGTAGTAATCATGAACACTTTAATATATTGAATAGTGTGACTTATATAACACTAATTGCGTCTTTATATTTAAAATTGACATTAATTTTAGTAAAACAGAACAAGTGACATACTCAAAACTAAGAAAATTCTTTCGGATTGTTTTGATACTTTAGGAAAATGATCCATAAATAATTTTTTACATAAAAGAATCAACCTAACCTCAAAAGGATGCATGTTGTGACGGTTATAACTCCAAGATTTTCTTTTTATTTAAAATTGATATTTTATTTTTGTATTATATAATATTATTTTTTAATTTATTTAGTAGTAATATTACTTATATAGTATTTGTTTTATTATTCAGTTGTATTATTTTTCTTGGGATGAGGTGGTTTTTTCAGCAATTGATACCATGGGAAAATAATTGAGATGGGAACACGGTTGACAATGATGAAAAAACATTTGTGTTTTCAAATGTTTGTGGATTGAAATTGTAAATGTAATAATACAAAACATTATTTCAAATGTATATAGTAGTGTTTTTTATTCATGATGTAAAATTTATTTCAATCAAATTATATATTTTCATACATGTTACATGTATTTTTTGTAGTGTGTTTTTATTCAAATAGAACACTACAGCAGGTTGGGACATTATAAGCATTATTGAAAGCACCAATAAAGGGTACCCCTTTGATGGTTATAAGGACAACAAAAATTTTTTAGTGATATTAATGTCTTTTTTCATTCTGTTGAAGGGCATATATATTGTAGTGATTGGAGATGGACTCTCTCGTTATTTAATTACCAGTTTTGTTGGGTTGGGACATCTTTCTGGTTGGGCATGTATATTGCCCCTTTACTTTTCAGTTTATACTATCATGCTCATGTAAACCCTAGATTTTTTTATATTCATGTCTATTCTCTAGATATAAAATCTTTTTATTATAATTCCTCTTCACTTATTAATTGACAAGGTTGGTTGTGTGCGTGTAGGTACATTTGGAAAAAAGTATCTCATGCTAATTATGTATTTTGATGCTTGTCGCCACCCCCTTGCCTATGGAGGTGGACCTAGGGTAATTGCAGCTCAAGCCCTATTGGGTCGGGTCATGGAATTTCACCCATGGATTGGGGGAAAGAAAGTAAGATTGGTATAATTTGAGTGAGATTCAAAAATTATAAACAAGTTGGATCTCAACACTTTCATGTCTTGAAACACATATTCATGTCATGAATCTTTATGAGGTCCTCCAATTCATTATGTGAATTTCTTAAACCCCAAACTGAATGACCATCCATCAAATTTTATGGATATTAATCATGTTGTGAACAATTCCTTCACATCGTGGGTTCTTGGAGCCTGGAACATTCAGGTAGAACTACAAATAGTGAATTTTTATCAATTTAGTTATGAAACAACATTTCAAATTGTGAACACATGTTCACAATTTAAACAACCAATAATAGATGAATTTTTGCTTCAAAATCTACAAAACCTCTAGCTTCCTATGAACATCTCCAACTCCGAAAATAGAATTGTAAAAATCCAAGGGGGAACATATTATTACACATTCAGTTAGGTAGAGTACAATGATTCCCTTGAAGTTATATTATCCAAGCCTATAAATTTTCCTACTCAAACCCCAATTATCCAGATTTATTAAACAGACCAAAAGTCTATTATAAAATCTTTAGACTATATCTAAACCCAAAAAAATACACTTCTCAGGCAACCCAACACATTTCACAAATAGATATTACAACAAAAATATCTTCGTTAAAAAATATAATGGCACTTCCAGTTTCATTAGTGAAAAATATTGACGATAATAGTATTATTTATCATCACAAAAACTAATTTTGATATTAACATATATAGTTTTAGAGCTGATAACAATGAATTTTATCAACATTTTTTACCAAAAATAAAACCCAAATCCATACAATAGCATTTTCATCATCACTACTTCAAAAGTGGTGATAAAAAAATTGTACACATGATAAATACAAAATAGGTATTGAATGGTTGTAAAACTAAAAAGAAAAATTAAAATGAGTATGATCTGTCATGAAAATAAAATAAAATTATTAACCATTCATTGATGACTTGTAGGAATAAATTGTGCATGATATTGCTGTTTGGGGAGCCTAAACTAATTGAAGCAATCTTATAACAATTAAAATATATTTTGAACATGAAGATGAGAATATAATATTTAAAAATGATCAAATGAAATAAGTATTTCATAAAAATTTAATAAAAAATATTTATTATTTTGTGACATGTATGAACAGAATGCATATGATATTACACTTAACATGTTCTGAATGAGTAAAAGTGTTTTCATAAAATGAAAATCTTTTATAACAATAAAACAAGTATAAACTGTCTAAAAGGAATCGTGCGATGTGTCCTTATGGATTGAAATTCATTTATAAAATAGAAATATATATCAAAGGATAAAATAAAATCAAAATGATCAAAATGTCATTAATGTTTATGGAAACAATTCTTCAACCATTTTTAACTGGAACTATGAATAAATCATGCATGAATTCATTATGTTGTATGCTCAGGATGATTGAAAATAAATTCTAATGAATCAAATTTATCTTTTTACTTGGAAATGGACATGCAACGTTAGAAACCAAGCAAAAAATCTATATTTATGGTTGAAATTTAAAATTACCTTTTTTTGATAATTTTTATGTTATGGAAATAAAATGAAGGTTATTCCAACATTCTTGTTAGTGCTTCTGCCATTGGTTACAGTGATACATCCACCACCACTAGTGGTGCTGCTATTCCCAGGGGCTATCATGGACGCCCTGATTCTTCTCATGCTCCCACCTTCTATAGATGTCATTGTTTAACCATTATCAGAGTAATGATTGGGACATTTATTTGTGGGAAAAATTGAAAAAAATGAGTGCCCATTAAATTTTATATCTGGATGACCGAAAAATATGTTCCCATATTATTTTTTATAATCAAATCTAAAATAATTTAGCAATTATAAAACCCATAATGATTTATAAGCGTTTTTTTTATAAAACCATCTTCACCTTACAATATTATATAATGAAACACACATATTTCATTACATGAATCAATTTGAATTTTATCTTATAAATTTAAAATTCATTTATATATCCATTATGAAATGAACTCAAATAAAATAAATAAATATTATTATTTTATTATTGTTTTAAATTTTAAAATTAATTAATTATTTATAAACACTGTAATTAAAGTTGTGCTTCAAATATAATAAAAGGACCACCCAAACTCGACAGAAATCTTAAATATTTTATTAGTTATCACTCTTATTTTATTAAAATAAAATTTTAAAATGATTCAAAACCTACTTAAATAGGTAAAATAATACATATATATGTAAAATAATATTTCTAATCAAACAATTAAACATTTTCCACTTTCCCTCATCGTTATTTACCGATCCTAGAATAATGACAATTTAATAAATAAATGTCACTGCATTATTGTACGATAAATATTATATAAAAAAACATGTTAATAAATATTTATTATTATTATTTTACTCACATATTCTTTCAAATAACATGTGGTCAAATTATTGAAGTCAACCAAACCTGAATAAACATTTATTATTCTATCTTGTTAAATTCACTACTATAATTTTACTATGGTTGCTGATACACTTAGTGTGTGATGTTCTAGGCCTCTTTCTTAGTGTCATTAGGAATAACTACCTAATGTACATGTTTAATGTCTAGAAACTCCCCACGACATCCATAAAAAAATAAGATAATGTCACAAGGACATATAACCCCCCTACGACCATTTACCATGTAATATAATTATTGTATCATAATATCTAAAATCATGTTGGGTTAATTCAAGTGTCTCCAAACTATATACTCGATGTATCATTCTTTGTCTATTTGGAAATGAACTCACCCATCAAACACTATTACAATGGAATTATTCAGGCAGTTTTATTCCATTCAAAATGACTGAAATATTAACTTTCATCAAGAGATATGTAACGAACCATAATTTTATCAATGGAAATTATATTCATATAATTATGTAATATAGTATAAAATCGCATAAAATAATATAGAATACATAATACAATCTTCATAAATTAATAATAAATGAAATAAAATGTATTTCTAGAAATTAAGGTACATTTACCGATAAAAAAGTAACTTGATCGTTGAAGTAGTAAAATGACCATAAGGTATAATAATTTGGTCAATAGAATAGTAACATCAACTGTGAAGGTATAAATAATATTTAAATACCTTATAAATGAAAATATGATATATTTATATCATGGAATTAGTAAATAAATGTTTTAAAAATGATAAATTAATTATTGATATTTTTTTGAATTGTAAATGTTAATGTACAATTTTATAATTAATATAATGATTTAAAAGAGAATTTATTTTCATAAAGTAGATTCATAAATTAATATTATGTTGAATTAGGATTATAATATAATTTTAGGATACCTTAATTAATTTTTCAAAATGTCATAAAATTGGTTATAATATTAAATTCGATATTTTCCAAATAAGTGGTGATTTAAATTAAAAAATGAAACCTATCATATTTAGTAATTTATTTTCATAAAATGGTGTCCATTTTTGAAATCTACATGTCAAAAAAATGGTTTTGGTGATTATTTTGATTTATCTGAAATAGTTTCATATTTATTGAATAATGAAATACGGTAATTAAAGGTATTTAACATTATAATTAAATGAATGAATTTTGGAGTCATTTATGATGTATGTATGATGTAAAAATAATTATATCAAACTATCCTTCTCTATTTGCTATATTAAGTCATAGGAATCATCAATATTGAATGTCTTGAGCCAAAAATAATAAACAAATGGATAAAATAATAAAAAAACCATCTCCCCCACTATAAATAACACCCCTTATCCTCACACCTCAAAAGCCTTAATTAAAGTCTAAATTCTACCCAATTACTCTCTCAAATCTCTTCCCCACGTTCTAGTCTTTTTTTTCAAACAAAAATACCATTTTAAGAGCCTTGAAGAAGTTCTCAAGGATATGACACTGAAGAAGTAAAATCCTACTTCTTTCTCGTTTAATTTCATTTGTATTCTTATCATTACCTCACCTCCCTTATCAAAAGTAACATGATAAATCTAATATAAAATATATAATTTTATTTTATTTTTTTAATTTTATATCCAACACAAAATCTCTCCTCTTCTCTTTTTTATCTTAAAAAAGAAAACATCATCTTTCATGTGTCGATTCACCACATTCATGGGTGACAATTTTTCACAATATATTACCACATTAATGGCTGGTCATAAAACTATTATAATGGTTAAAAACTATTTTAAATTGTACATTAAGACTTTTTTATGTTCTAAAACTAATATTTATACAAAATATTAAATATTAAAACAAAACTAGTTTGTGATGATCGAAAATTTACCAAGAAATAAACTAACATTCATCATTAATATTTTATCTAATAAATCATTTTTTGGGGAAGGTTTGGAATCTGAAGACCATAAAATATGATGAGGAAGGTTTGTAAGTCAAAGAATGTATGTTCATTTGTTTTATGTCTTACACCTAATTCTTTTTCTTTAGAGAGTTCCACTAGTGAATAATGAATTAAAATTGATGATCATGATGATGCACTGAGAGTTTCATACTGCTTGGAGGATGTAGAGTAGAGGGAGAAGTTAATTCGTACAAGTGATATAGATTATTTGGATATAAAAATTATGGGGTAGACATATATTTTTATTATATTATTGGTGGTTCAGACATAGATATGATGAATAATTCAGAATTTGGATTTCCTTTACTGGAGGAGCTTTCAGGTTTCCATCAGAGATGCAAAAGAGGGATGTTGTATTTTCTATATAGGATGGGGATTGGTGTAATACTAAACGGTTTTATTTCTAATTGAGATTTTTGGATGTGGTCTCCTTATTTTATAGGTTTAAGGGGGATATTTTTTAGGTTAATCCCTCACATGGTTAACTTTTAGTTTTAAAGATAAGTTTTTTTAATTCAAATTGGGGCCTTTCATAGTGTATCTACCAACATGAGATATAGGTGTCATATCATGATATATTTTTGAGATATATTTTAAGATATATATTTAAAATAGGATGTGTGGAATATGAAAGTATATAAAAGGGGATTTAGAGACTCAAAGACGGAGAAATTTTTGGTGGTTCTTAGAAACCGAAGAGTAGAAGATACTTGGGTGACAGTTTCTAGGTGTGGGCTGCAAGGAGAACCGAAAAAATGGGTTGGGAAACGAGGTGCTGCAACGATGTCAAAATTTAGATATTGATCTATGAGGGGTTAATTTTTTTCATGGATTATTATTAAGGATGAGATAGATGCATATAAGGGTGTGGATTTTCACACAGGTTTTTATGCTATGTTTGCAATTCAATTCTCGAGATTTACATGGATTTTTTTATTCTCTATTTCATAGTAAATTTTATCAGAGTTTCTCCATGGATTTTCAATCATCCATAAGGTGGGATTTTCCATGTTAAATTATGTTTCACCATTTATAATTATTATATTTAGTTATTCACTTTCCTAACATTGGTGATTCTCAGAATTTTTATTGTAGCAACTGGGTTTTATTCTAGGGTTGATCTACTTCTGACCCAACATCATTCTAATATAGAAAAAAATAAAACTATATGGAACCATTTAAAATTAATGAAGTATATAAATATAATATATTTCCACTTCTGGAGGTTTTTTTACAATTTAAAAGAACTCTCATAATTAAACTCAAGGGAAGTGATCATAAAATCATTAAAGGAACGCTCCTAGAATGATGGAATTAAATATAATTAGTCGTCTAAAAGGACATAAATTAATTTAATAAAATTATACTAAATAAAATTCATGTATATTAGTATCTAAATTAATTAATTAATGAATTTAATTTTAATACCCAGTATATTAATTACAAGTGAATAACACTTTTGAACATAAGGTAAATGATCTCTCTAAACCATTCAATTACTTTTTGGTATAGCTTTAACTCTCTTAAAAAAATGTAATTATTAATTATTCTTATATACTTGTTCCATATTTTTTGGATATTTTCTAAAAATATGTATCCAGATCTATTAATCCTTCTTTTTTGGGGAAATATATGTTTTATAACGTTCTGTTCTGGATTTTTCTCGATAAGCAACCCCTGATTAAAAGGAGCATCCCAGTTTCTTTCCCATTTTCATGTATAATACACAAATTATATTAAGAGACAAATATTTTTATAAAATCACTATTTTTTTTAAAAAATAACTAACTTGGTTAATTTCTAGTTTTATGAAAATAATTATTCCCTTTTTCACTTTAAAACTCTATTATATTTACCCTTAAACTGCTCTGAAATGGATCATTTCTAATCTTTCTTAAAAACGCTTTTTATATGAAAAAATTTCTTTTATTACACAAATAAACAAGATTTATTACATAAAACCTTCACTTGATACAACATATAATATCGAGATGTCTAGTATCTATAGGGATTAGGAACATTACATAACAACTTAATGAATAGAACACAACACCTTATTGAAAACTTATTTTACATGACAACTGCATTCCCTCGTACTTGGCATTGCATGGGATAACTTGAGGAAATGGATAAGAAAAGGGTGACCAATAAATCCCACTAAGGGAATAAACCTAAAATAATATGAGTAATACATTACATGTTAGAATATAGTATTATCAATAGAGAATAAGAGAAACATGAACATAAAGGCCTGATAAATCATGATAATCATAACAAGAAAAATATGGCAACAACACTTAACATGGGATTAACATGAGCCAAGGCTCTTTATACATGGAGCATGAGTAAACCCACATTTCACATGAAGCATGAGTAAACCATATTTTCACTTGAATTATCATGAGTCAACACTCACTTCACATTATGTATAAGGATACAATAATTTACCCAATGCATTAAGGGGCTATCAGGGCGCACCCTTCATAAACATTTCATTTCATGCATAATTGTACCACATGGATCATATAACAAGGAATCAATCAACATCATATTTTATTCCAATATTAAGTAATTTGGAAGAAATAAATTAAAATACCATTAAATTTGTATATGTGTATAAAGTGAATACCCTTGATAGAGACATGGGTATGGTATTCACTACACAATAATCTTGGCATGAGAAATCAAGGTGCAGTTTCGGAAGCATTGCGACATGACATAAGAATTCATAGAAATGGTTTATGAGATAGAAATGGGTGTCTCATAATATTTTCATGAAATGGATAGTAAGGGGTTTCATATAGATACATGTCCCAACAAATGTAATGTAATTATATACGTATTGTAAAATAATTGCTTGAATGTAAATGAGGAGAGTGAAATTCCTTACGGAATTTTGGCATGGTATCGTGTGTACATTAGAGGCATTGATGGGAATAAAGGGGTATATCACCATTCAAACATAAATAGGGTAGTACGGGGGAAGGGAAAAATCATTCCCCCGACATTTATAATTGAAAATAAAAGGGCATAATAATATTAAGAAACATGGAGAAAAAGAGAAAGGTGGGAATCCCTTACTTAGAAGTGTGATCCCAAAAGATTGTGAGAGGCTTGAGAAAGGATTCTTGGGATCTCGGGGAACCTTAGGAGGATTCTAGAGATATGAGGTCAGGTTTTGGTCAAACTCCAAAGGCTTTGAGTGAAGAGTAAGTGGGAGGTTGTGTGGGTTTATATTAAAAAGGAGAAGGAATTATTTATTATTTAGGTTTGGGACACCTCACATTAAACTAATCAAAACCACATATCAGGCCATTATTTTTCCCAATATTTTTTTCCAATGGGGACATGAAAACAATATTTTCTAAGTCCAATGGCTGAAATTCTTAAAATAATAGGGTTTCTTATGTGGAGGTGTGTAACAATCTCAAGGAAAACAATTTAAAATGAAAAAATGATTTATAATTATTGAAGGGTCCAGTAAAGTTTTTAAAAAAAATAAAAAAAACCCAAAATCACATTATTTTAATGGTAAAACATATATTGGCTGAAAATAATGTTTATATTATTTTATTACATCACTATTGGGTCATTATAATGTCATAAAACACATTATATATTTTAACAGTTTTAAATTTTTACCCTAAATTTTGATTCTCAGAAAAATAAGGAATAATTCAGAGTTTGATAACTTTGACATCCAGATTCCAAAAATATTATTCAATTTATATAAATAATTTTTGAAATATGGGAATTATTATTTTTAAAATAAAAACTAACATTTACCTAATATTCATGTGTTTTGACAAAAACAACATTCAAACGTTTATAAAAATTACAATTGCATTCATAACATTATATGATAATTTGTTTTCAATAAAAATTAATTTAATAATAATAATAATATTTTATTAAAATATTATTTAATTCAAAAATATATTAATTCATTACAATATATTTATTAGTTGAATAATAACTAAAAATACTATTTGTGATTTAAAAACAATTTACAACGTAACAATAACAAAATGAATGAATTTTTTTATCCAAGAATAATGTAAATAATTATAGTACTAAGGGTCTTGTTACAAAACACCTAAAATCACCCACATAATACCTTAGTTTAAGGTGTGCGATGGTGGCCGACTTTTGGGGTGGTTCAGATAACATTGCTCGAGTGGTAATCTCTCTCAACATCCACTTCTCTCATAGGTGGTTCTTCTTGAGATTAACATATTCAAGATCATATTGGGATTGGTCAAGATTGAATCCCAATGATGCAACCTTCTTTTTCGAGCTCTGACAAAAGGGCTTCGTACATGGAAAGTCTACTAGATGAGGTCATCACTTCCTTTTCTGAGTGAATTGGATTTTTTAATGCTCTATATTTATACTAATCATGTGATCATTGTTGAATAGATATTTTAGTAAAGGTTAAAATTCATAATGGTATTTTAAAATCCAGAAACATTAAACCAATGATGTTCACATTTTATATAACCATAATATTAAATTTAATTAGATCAAGAAGAATTTTCATTAATGAATGTCTGGGTTGTTACAATCATCCCCCCTTAAGATATTTTTCCCTCGAAATTTCGTTTTCCCACACTGAAACAGATGTGATTATCTCTGCTTCATCACTTCCTTTGATTCCCACATCGCTTCTTCAAACTTGTGGTTTCTCAACAACACTTTCACGAGGGGCATTGTCTTATTTCGTAGAACTTTTTCTCTACGATCTGAGATCATCACTGATTGCACCTCATAAAAAATATCATCCTCTAGTTGTACTACGTCTAAAGAGAGTACATGTGAAGGGTCTGGTATGTACATCTTTAAGAGGGATACATGAAAGACATCATGAACTTTGATCATGGTAGGTGGAAGTGCTAGTCGATAGGTGATAATCCCAATATATTCAAGAAACTCGAAGGAGCCGATGTACCTAGGACATAACTTCCCTTTCCTTCCAAACCACATGAAACTATTCCATGTAGATATGTGTAGAAATTCTATGACTCCAACTTTAAACTCAATTTCTTGTGGATGGTAATCTGCATAACTATTTTTTCGACTCTGGGATGCCTTGATATACTGCTGAATGTTTTTCACCTCCTCTACAATTTCTTTGATTATTTCTGGTCCTAGCAGCATACGCTCACTAACATCATCCCAACATGTTGTTGTTCTGCACCTCTTCCCATATAGGGCTTCCTAAGGTGTCATTCAGATGATCGAGTGGAAACTATTATTATAGAATAATTCAAACAGAGGAAGATGTTGGTCCCACCCTCAATTGAAGTCCATAGAACATGATCTTAACATATCCTAAAGTGTGTGAATAGTTTTCTTATATTGGCCATCCATTTGAGGAGATAATTCATACTAATGTTTTTTTAGTATCCAAATCATGTTGATGACTCTTCCAAAACATACAGTAGAATCCTGGATCCATATCTGATACAATAAATAGTGTTCCTCCATGTAGCCTTACCACTTCTCTGATATATAACCTTTCTAGTTTATCCAATGAAAAATCCTCCTGAATTATAATGAAGTGTGCAGACTTTGTAAGACGATCCACAATAACCCAGATTGCATTGTTACATTTGGATGTATTCATAAGTCTAGGAAAAAATTCCATGGTGATGTTCTCCCATTTCAATGCTAAAATGGGCATGGGTTGCATCATCTCCTTAGACATTGGCCTATCTTATATATCTTGATGACAAACCCGACCCATTGATGTATACTCAGTGATCTCCTTCTTCATATTATCCCACCATTAATTCTCTCGTAGATCACGATACAACTTTTTTATTCCTAGGTGAATAGAGAAATTAGAACTATGCACATCATCCAAAACTTCCTTCTTCAACTCCAGACTTTAGGAAACACATAGTTTTTCCCAAGTCTCACAATTCCTTCTTCATTAACATTGAACTCCAAGGATTTCCCTTTTCTGATAGCTTCCACTATATTCTAAATTCCCACATCATCCTTTTGATCATCCTTTATCTTTCTAAAAGAGATGGTTGAGAAATCATTTGTGAATGGATTGATGATGTAACCTTCTTTATGGTTCCCATTCCCATATTCATCAAATCTATGAATATTAGAACCTTTTCAATTCTTACCAATGACAGAATCGTTTGGTTCTTTATACTTAGATAATTTTCCACCTTGTTCTCTTCCCAGGGTGGTGATGGACTGAGCAGTCATAATCATTGATCAACTCTAACCATCTTTGTTGGCTCATGTTTAACTCTTTCTGTGTGAAAATATTCTTGAGGCTTTTGTAGTTTTAATATATTTCACACTTCTCCCCAAAGATATAATACCAAAAAAAATTAAGCAGAGATCACCGCAACAAACTCTAGATCATGTGTTCGATAATTATGTTAATAAACTTATAATTTCCTTGAATCATAGGTAATAACATTTTCATTTTTCATCAACACACAGTCCATGACCTTATTAGAAGCATCACTAAATACAAATAAAATTTCTCCACCTAGGGGTAATGTGAGACCGAGCATAGTGATAAGCATCCTTTACAAGTCCTGAATCATTCTTTGCATTCATCACTCCAAGAAAACATTACTCCATTCCGATTTATCTTGGTAATAGGGTTGGACAATCACGAGAAATTTCTCACAAATCGTCGATAATATCCAGCTAACCCAAAGAAGTTATAGATATCCATTATCGAGGGTGGAATCATCAATCCCTCTATTTTAGTTGTCTTGGAGGGATCCACATATATCCCATTACTTGTGATGATATAGCCTTAGAATGAGACCTCCTTTAACCAGAACTCACACTTGTGGTACTTTAAATATAGCTTCTCCTTTTGATAGGTCTCTAGTAAAGTTATTAGATGCTCCTCATGATACTCCTTGGTTTTAGTGTATATTAGAATATAATTTATAAAGACTGCCAAATTTTTTTGGAGGTAATCTTTAAAGACTCTATTCATCATTTCTGTGATGATTTTTGGTGAATTAGTGAGTTTGAAAGGCATTACTACGAATTCATAGTGTTTGTACCTTGTAAAAAATGTATTCTTGGGAATATATTCCTTCTTCCCCATATGTGATAATATCCCAACCACAAATCTACCTTGGAAATGTATTGTTATCCACAAAGCTGATAGAATAAGTCATCAATTAGTGGGATAGGATAACTGGTCTTTCTCGTGATTTTATTATGCTCGCTATAATCAATGAAAAGGAGCATTGACCCATCCTTATTCTTGACAAAGAGGATTAGTGCACCCCATGGTAAAGCACATGGGAATATAAAACCTTTATCTATATTCTCCAATAGTTATTTCTTTATCTCCTCAAACTTCACAATAGCCATTTTATATGGATTCATTGATATTGGAATCTTCCCAGGTATAAGGTCAGTTGAGAATTCAACATCTCTTCAAGGGGGAAGGCTAGGGAATTCCTCGAGAAACATATTAGAGAATTACCTCACAATAGGAATGTATTCAAGGATGGTTTCCTCCTTAGACTCCATAATCTGAGCCAGATATGGCTGCTGATAGGACAGTAATACCCACACTTGATATGGTAGAGATAATTAAGATTCATATACCTCCTCTAACTGGTACATAATTGGGGGTTGATTCTCGACATGGATAGTGATTTCCCTCTCACGGAAATTTATGTTGTATATATATAGGGAAATAAAATTCATGCCAATAATGGAATAAAATTACACTAGAGGGAGTATGATGAGATTCATAGAGAAGTTCAATCCACCGATGATGTAAGGGGAGGGGTTATATTCATGGGATTCAGTGATTGCTCTTTCTTCTGTACTCACCGACATCTTCACTTCCATGATTTGTGGTGGTGTTGATATTTTTCTACTAAAAATTTTGGATATAAAATAATTCGTAGAACCTGATTCAAAAAAAAGTTGTCTATTATTAATGAATAACAAGAATACTTGTCACCACTTCATTTTCAGAGTTCACTTCGGCCATAGTGATGGAAAAATCTCACCCTTGCTACCTTGGAAGTTATTGGTTGCCTCTGAAAACCCTTGTCTTAGGGAACTGATTTGCAAGATTCGCTAGTTATTTGCAGTTGAAGAAATGAAAAACATTTTGATAGTATAATGGAGTGTTCCTCTCTTCTGTCACAGCTATGGGTTTTTCTTGTCGATAGTTAATGGCTTGGTGACCTTTTCTTCTACACCTAAATCATTTCCTCATCCCCTTTAAGAAATTTATATGGTGCTTCTTTCCACACATGTGTAAAGTGGGGTTCTATGTTTTCTTAGCACTATTGGATTTATCCATTAGACCAGTAGAATTGTATTCCACCTTACGCATCGTATCCCGATGATACCACAGAGGTTCGTCGATCTCCATTTCAATCTTGGGGGACATCAGACAATTTCCTCATAGTTTTTGAATTCATGGATCACGAAGGATTTCCGTAGGCTAGGTTTCATCCCACAAAAGAAGTAATCAACCTTGCGTTTGGGGGTAACAACAAAGCCGGAGGCATATTGTGAAATCCTTGTAATGTTTTCCTCGTACGCTCTTACAGATTCATTGTCTTTTTTCTTGATGGAACGAAAGTCCCTTTCCATCTTAAGATGGAGGGTGAGTAGAAAATATTTATCAAAAAACTTCTTCCGGAAATCCATCTATTCCAACACCTTGATCTCCTCCTTAGGCATTGTATTTTTTATCAGTGTCCATCATTGATCGGCTTCACCCTCCATATGATAAGCATCCAGAATAACCTTCTCCTGTTAGGAACATTAAAGGATGAATAATATCATTTAAATGTAGTTGATCCATTATTTGACGATTGAGGGATCGGATAATCCATTAAAAGTTTGAGGCCTTTGTCTCATAAAGCTCTCAATAGTAAATTGTTCTTTCATAAGGGGGATGAATGTTCCTCTTGACCCATGTTTCTATTCAATTCTGGAGATAACAAAGAGAGTGTCGTGACAGTTTTCGTGATTCCCTCTCTCATTGGATTCATCATCTCATTAGAAGAGTCATCACATTGGTCTTCACATTGGTTGTTAGCCCGATTCATCCTATTTTTGGCCATTGGCTAGAATAAAAGGAAATTTAGGGGTAACACATAAAGGGTAATCTAAAAATAAATGACATATAAATATATTTTATTTCCATAACTTATGAATATATATACCTCAATATATGTTATCCATGATCTACTTTCTAACATATATTCATAGGGGATTTTTTTACCTTAATAATGGTTCATACTAAGCTTTTGAATTTACCAGTGCATATCCCCCTGGAGTTTCGTAACCAAAAGTGTATCAAGGCCCAGTGTCGTGTACCAGGATACATGGGGTCAATCCCAAAACTCCTTGTCGGGGTTTTCACCCCTAGGTACATCTGTGCTAGAGCCACATCTAACTGCTCGTATCCAGACAAGGATGTATTTTCTTGATAAACCACATACACAATACTAACCAAAAAATAGGGATGTCTTTATTATACATAGTCTTATACCTAAGGATTTAACTAGGGGTGTCTAATCATAATCCCAAAATAACTAAACCTATCCTCTGATACCAACTATGACAACCCTACTTTTATTACACACATAATCAAGATTTATTACATAAAACCTTCACTTGTTACAATATAGAAGATCTAGAGGTATAGTGTATTTGGGGATTAAGAACATTACATAATAACTTATAGAATATAATGAAAAATATTATTGAAAACTTCTTGTACATGACCACTACATTCCCTCATACATAGCATTGCATGGGATAACCTGAGGTGATGAATAAGAAAACGGTGAGCTATAATGCACAGTAAGGGAATAAACCTGGAAAAACATGAGGAATACAATACATTTTAGACAATAGGAGTATCATTGGATCACAAGAGAAACATGATCATAATGGCATGATAAATCATGATAATCATAACATGGAAATCTTGCAACAACACTTAACATGGGATTAGCATGAGCCACTTCTCATTGAACATGGAGCATGAGTAAACCCTCATTGAAAATGAAGCACATGTAAACCCTCATTATAATTTAATTACCATGAGTCAACAATCATTTCACATATAGTATTAGGATACTATACTTTACCCAATGCATTGGAGCGCTATCAGGGTGCACCCTTTCCTAAACCTTTTATTTCATGCAAAAGTTTGTCACATGGATCATATAACATAGAATCAATAAAAATCATAATTTATTCCATGATTAAGGAATTTAGAATAAAGAAATGATACTAACATTAAATATGTATATGTTCATAAAGGTGAATACCATTTATAGAGACACGAGTATGGTATTCACTACACAATGATCTTGGCTTGGAAAAACGTGGTGCAATTTTGGCAGCATAACGACATGACATAAAAATTCATAGAAATGGTTGATGAGAGAGAAATGGATGTCTCATAATATTTACATGAAATGCAAATTAAGGAGTTCATATAGAAACATGTCCCAACAAATGTAATGAAATTTATATATGTAATACAAACAAATTGCTTGAATGTAAATGATGAGAGAGAAATTTCATACGCAATTTCGTCACGGTAACACGTGTACATGGAAGGAATTACTGAGAGATAAAGGGTTATATCATAATTAAAACATAAAGAGGGAAGTATGGTAGAGGTGAGAAATAATAACCCAGCATTTATAATTGAAAATAAAAGGTCATAAAAATATTACGAGACATGGATATAAAGACAAAGGTATAAATCCCTTACTTGGAAGTGTGATCCCAAAAGCATGGAAGAGGCTTGAGAGAGGCTTATTGGGAGAATGGGGAACCTTTGTAGGATTATAGAGAGAGGATTTCATGTGTTGGTCAAACTCCAAATGAATTTAGTGAAGAGGAAGTGGGAGCATGGGTGGGATTATATAGGAAGGAGAAGGAATTCTTTATTATTTAGGTTTGCAACAACTCACAATAAACAAATCCAAACTACAAACCATACAATGGTTTTTCACATAGTTTTTTCCAAAGGTGAGTGTAAAACAATATTTCATAAGGAAAATTGCAGAATTTATTAAAATAATAGGGTTTCTTAAGTGGACGCGAGTCACACTCTCATGGAAAACAAATTAAAAAGACAAAATGTTTTATAAATTTTGAAGGGTCCACTAAATCTCTATAAAATAGATAAAAAAACCAAATATCACATTATTTTAATTATAAAACATATATTGGATGAAAATAATATTTATATTATTTTATCACATCGCTATTGGGTAATTATGATGTCATAAAACACATTATATATTTAAACATGATTAAATTTTTTCCCGAAACTTCTACTGCCTCAGAAAATTATGAAAAATTCATCATTAGATAATTTCGACATCCTGATTCCAAAAATAATATTTATTTTATATAAATAATTTTCTAAATATGTGAATTTTTTTTAAAATAAAAACTGATATTTATCTACAATTCATAGTTTTTGACAAAAACATCCTTCAAACCTTAATATAAATTGCAATTGCATTAAAAAAATTATAAAATAATTTATATTTAAGAAAAAATATTTTAATAATAATAATAATATTTTATTAAAATATTATTTAATTCCAAAATCCATTAATTCATGATAATATATTTCTTAGTTGAATATTGACTAAAAATACTATTTGTGCTTTAAAAACTATTTACAAACTAACAATATTAAAAATAATGTATATTCTCTATACAAAAAATGTACATATTCATAGTACAAGGGTCTGGTTACATAACCCCTTAAAATACCCACACAAAACCATTGGGTAAGGTGCATGATAGTGGAAGACCCTTGGGGTGGCTCAGATAACATTGCATGAGTGGTAATCTTTATCAACATCCACTTCTCTCATAGGTGATTCTGCTCAAACTTAATGTTTTCAAGCTCGCCTTAGGCTTGGTCAAGAGAAAATCCCAATGATGCGGCCTTCTTTCTGAGATCCATCAAATGGGATTCATACGGGGAAAGTCTACTGGATGAGGCCATCACATTCTTTGTTTGAGTAAATTGGATTTGTTAAATCCCTATATTTATACTAATCATGTGATCACTATTAAACATCTATATTAGCAACAGTTACAATTATAAACAATATTTTAAAATACATAAACATAAAACCAATAATGTTCAACTTTTATATAACCATAAAAAGACATTTAATTAGATCTAGAGGAATTTTCATTCATGAAAGTTTGGGTCGTTACATTTTATATGTTTTCACATAATTTGAACATAATTTATCACAATATATACCTTTTTAAATTATGAATGTCCATATATTATTTAAATAAATACTTTCTGAAACACTTTTATGATATTCCCATTCGTTATGCTCTATGATATGATTACATTACCTATTTCATTCCATTGGTAACCCTTATGTTTATGTTTGATTATTCATGCGACACACAAATGAATGAACATTTTGTGATGGGTTGTCCTAGATTTCACTCTTATAAATTGGGTAGTGTTTAGTCTCATGAGATGTTATGTTGGTATATGGAATAAACATGATTACATTATGAGACATTTTCACCATGTGATAAAGTCTTAGATGTTTTCTTGACATTGTTTTGTCATGTTATATCATTCAATGGTTACAAGATCCCATATTCTATATGTTATTATTTTGTATGTTTATTAATGTTCCATGCCTTTTTATGTCATCTTTTAATTCCTTCTAACCTATGTTCTAGGATTTATTTCTATATTTTTCCCTTATTGGCCTTTTTAGATCATCCCTTTTATTGATGTATTCTCCAAGTTATCTTATTCAGATGAAAGTGCTCAAAGGAATTTAGGAGCTCATTATGGATGATTAATATAAATATGATGTATTATATTTCCATTTTTATAGTTTTATGTACTTAATCTACCAAAGACACTAGAATTTACGATCCTTTGATTTTATTTGATACATAATTATACAAAAACTCAGGTAATAATATTTTTAATAGGCTACATCTATTATAGTTGGTATTAGAGCAATGACTTGTTATTTTTCAAAAATTAGACTATAAAACTATAATAATAATCCTAGGGATAATTATATCACCATGGATAACATAGATTGAAACATTGGGAATCAATCGTTAGGATATAGTTTTCATTTACAAGTTTATGCTTCTACGTTCCATGTTTTATTTTTATATGATTATTAGATTAGTATGAAATCACACAATTTTTATTTATCTTCCTAGAAACTTTTGGGAAATTGGAGAAGTACCTCCACATAGTTTCACCATAATATGGAGAAAAAATTCGAAGGTAAAATGTTATAAGGGGGGAGAATGTAATGAACATGAATTTTATAAATGGAAATTCCATTATTATAATTATGTAATATATTATAAATAACATAAAATTACAAATAAAACATAATAAAAACATTATAAATGATGAATGAATTATATAATATGGTTTTCTTGAAATTAAGGAACATTTACCGATAGAATAGTAACTTGATCGTTAAAATAGTAATATAAACATTAGGAATAGTAATTAGACCAACATAATACTCACCTCACATATGAAAGCATAAAAAATTATTTTTCTTTTAAATTAAAATATGATATATTTAAATCAAGAATAAATAAATAAATTTTTTAAAAATAATAAATTAAGTATTGATGTTTTTTTGAAACATAAATGTTAATTTAAATTTTTATAAATAATATGACGATTTAATAGAATTTTATTTCATAAAATAGATTTTCAAATTAATATTTTTCTATCTGAGGATTATAATATAATTTTATGAGGCCTTAATTAATTTTACAAAATTTCATAAAATCAGTTATAATATTAAAATCATTATTTTTCGAATTAATGGTGATTTTAATAAAAATAGAAATTTCTCATACATCGAAAAATATTTTCATAAAATGATGTCCATTTTTGAAATATAAACATTGAAAAATTTTTATGGTGAATTATTTATATATTTTTGAAATATTTGAATTTTTTATGAATAATGAAATACAGTAATTTACGATATTTAATATTATAAGTAAATAAATGGATTTTTGAGTCATTGATAATTTATAGATGATAGAATCACTATTAACTAGAACTATAATTCTCTATTTATTATATTTATTTATGAGAATCATCACTATTGATAGTCTTGAGTCAAAATAATAAACAAATGAATAAAATAATAAAAAATACCCATCTCCTCCCTTTATACATAACCCATATCCTCACACCTCCAACCCTTGAAGCTTGAATAATTATTCCCCATTACTCTCCCTAACATCTTCCCCATAATTTGGTCTTTTTTTCAGATCAAAATTCCATTTCCATGTACCTTAAGAATGTTTTTTAAGAGACAACACACAAGAGGTAAAACAATCCATCTTTCTCTTTTAATTTATGTTATTTTCTTATCCTTGACTAATATCCCCAGTCTAATTTAAAATGATAAATAAAATATCATATATATACATATAATTTGATTATGTTAATGGGATATCCATCATCAAATACATTCATTTATCTTTATATCTTACAACCAAAAACATTGTCTGTGACGTGTCGATTCACCACCTTTATTGAGGACGACTGTTTTTCTATTACCGCCATCATGGTTGGTCATAAAACAATTATAATGGTAAAAAACGATTTTAAAATTTATATTAAAACATTTTTTATCTTCTATAACTAATATATATACATAATATTAACTAATGAAACAAAACTAGTTCGTGATTATCGAAAATTCACCAAAAATAAACTAACATTCATCATTAACATTTTATCTAATGAATCATTCTCATATAATAAAAACATGATATATGGAACCATTTAAAATTATATAAGTATTTTATTATAATATAATTCCACTTATGTATTTTTTTTTACAATTTGACAAGATATCGCATAATTAAACTCAATGGAACTGATCATAAAATCACGAAATAATCTCTCCAAGAATGATGAAATTTAATCTTATAACACATCAAAAATGCCATAAAAGAAATTATTTAAATTATAATAAATCAAAAAAATATTTAAGATGATATAAATTAATTAATTAATGGATTTAATTTTATTATCTAGGACATTAATTACAAGTGGATAACACTTTTAGACATAAGGTAAGGGTTCTCTCTAAAGTTACCAATTACCTTTGGGTTATATTTCCTCTATCTTTACTCAAATATAATTATTAATTATTGTTATATACTTCTCATATATTATGTTATATGATCCAAAATTACGTATCTAGATACATTCATCTTTCTTTTATGGGGAAATACATGTTTTATAAAGTCCTCTTCTCGATTCTTTCCAATAATAAACCCCAATTAAAGGGAACTTCCAATATTATTACCCATTTTCAAGTACACTCCATTATATGTTTTAATAAATCACCATTTCTCTATAATTACTCTATTTATCATGAAAAACTATCTTAGTTAATTTCTTATTTTATAAAAACAATTATTCCTCTATACTCTTTAAAGACTCTTTTATATTTACCCTCAAACCAAACCAATATGGCTCATTTCTAAAGTTTCATAAACACTCTTATTATATGTTTTCACTTCAGTTGAACATCCATTATCATGCTATATAGATATTTTACCTTATTAATATCCATGTCTGATTTATATCCATTCTTTCATGGACACTTTTATGATACACCCATTTGTTAGGATCTATGACATTATTACAATACACATTTCATTCTATGTATAGCCCTTATGTTTATGTTTGAATATTCCTGTGGAAAAAATTTGCATGGACATGTTATGATTGGTACACCCATATATCACTCCAACTAATTGGGTAATTTTTAGTCTCATGACATGTCATGTTGGGATAGGGAGAAAACCTAATTCTTTTATGGGACATTTTCTATTATGTGATATAGTTATAGTAGTTAGCCTTGACTGATGTTTATTACATGTTATATGATTCTTCCACATTCCTATTATTCTGTTATTATATTATCCCATGTTTTATATATTATGATTCAATATGTTTATTCATGGTCCATGACTTTTTATGTCATCATGTTATGCCTTATATCCCATGTTCTAAGCTTTATTTCTATGTACATTCCTTTAAAAGGCTTTTTAGCTTATCCCATTTGTCAATTTATTCTCCATGTTATCCTTATAGTTGGAAGAGCTCAGGGTAAGTTATAATATCATTATTGATGATTAATATAAATATGGTTTATTAAACTTCCATGTTTTAGTTTTATGTACCTATTCATCCAAGGATAGTAGAGTTTATGATCACTGATTTGTATTTGATGGATAACTACGCTTAAATTGTTATAAAAATATGTGTAAAAAGATAAGTCCTTTATATTTGGTATCATAGCACAGTCTAGTTATTTTTTGAAATTATGACTATAAAACATTAGAAAGAACCCTAGGTATAATTCTATCACCATGGATACCCTATATTGAAACTTAGGGAATCACAAGTTTTGATATACTTTCCATTTACACGTTAATCCTTATATGTTCAAAATATCCTTTTTATATACTTATTAGATAATTATTCAATCCGCATAACTCTATTTTGTTTTCTATTTAATTTTCGAAAAAATGAGAAGTATGCCCCCCTGTTTTCACCATAGTATGGAAAATGTAACTTCGAGATTAAAATTTCATAAGGGGGAAGAATGTGACAATCCAGAATTTTATCATTGGAATTACACTTATAATAATTATTTAATATATTATAAATCACATAAAATCATATAAAAAACATGAGAAAAACTTTATAAATTAATAATCAATTAAATAAGAGGTATTTATAGAAATTAAAGAAACTTTATCGATGAAATAATAATGTGACTATTGAAATAGTAATAAGTCCATTAAGAATAGTAATCTAGCTAATAGAATAGTAACTTCCCATATCAAATTATAAATAAAATCTATGTATCTTATAAATAAAAATAGGATATATTTATATCATTAAATAATAAAATAGATGTTTTAAAATGATAAATTTAGTATTGATATTTTTATGAAACATAAATATTAATTTATAATTTTATAGTTAAAATAATGATCTATAATTTAATTTATTTTCATAGTAAATTGAAATTTTGTTTTCTTGTGATTATAATATAATTTTATGAGACCTTAATTAATTTTTCAAAATGTCTTAAAAAAATTTTATTTATTAAAAATGATATTTTTCTAATAAATAGTTATTTCAATTACCAATTAAATTTGTTATACTAATAATTTTTTTATAATGGATTCTAATTTTGAAATATAAAACAGGAAAAATTGTTGTAGTGAATTTTTGAGATTTCTTTGAAATAGTTGTATTTCTGGTAAATAGTGAAATACTATAATTTATGGTATTTAACATTATAAGTAAATTAATGAATTTTTGAGTCATTGATGATGTATATATTATGTAACCTTTATTATATCAAACTATAATTCTATATGTATTCTATTAATTTATGATAATCATCACTATTTATAGCCTTGATCCAAAATAATAAACAACTGAATAAAATAATCAAAAACACCCCTCTCCTCCCACTATAAATACCACCTCCCACCACCCCTTATCATCACACATCCAAATCCTTGAATATTTCTGAAAATATTCCCAATTCCTCTCCCAATCCTCTTCCCCACTTTCTGATATTTTTGGTCTCACTAAAATACTATTTCCATGTTACTTAAAGAGGTTTTCAAAGAGACGACACTGAAGATGTCAAACCCTCCCTCTTTCTCGTTTAAATTATTTTCTTTTATTATTCTTCACTCACCTCCCCTATCCAAAGTTACATGATTAATCCAATATCATATATATACTATAATATTATTATATTAATGTTATATGCATCATCAAATCCATTTTTTATCTTTTTTATCTTTGAAAAGAAGACATCGTCTGGGATGTATCGATTCACCACCTTTACGGATAACGATTTTTCATTTTCTATTACCACCTTCATGGATTTTATTCAAACAATTATAATGGTTAAAAAAGTATTGTAAAATATATATTAAAACTTTTTTACTATGTATACCAAATATATGTACATAATACTAAAAATTGAAACAATACTTGTTTGCGATGATTGAAAATTCACCAAAAATAATCTAATATTCATCATTAATTTTTTTAATGAATCATTATCATATCTGAAAATATAATGATATATGGAACCATTTAAAATTATGTAAATATATCAATATCATATATTTAAAATTCAAGAGTTTTTCTTCCATTTGACAAGAAATCTCATAATTAAACTCAAGGGAACCGATAATAAAATCATTAAACAAATTCTCCCTAAACAACAAAATTGAATCTTATAACACATCAAAAATGTTGTAAATGAAATTAATAAATATAATAATAAATAAAATTCATGTAGAAGATGGTATTAATTAATTAATTAGTGGACTTATTTTGATTATCTATGAAATTAAGTACAAGTGTAGAACACTTTTGAACATAAAATAAGAGATCTCTCTGATCCTCCCAATTACTTTTTGGTTATGATTCCCATCTCATTAAACCAATTTAATTATTAATTAGTCTTATATAGTTCTTCCATATTATATTTATATGTTACAAAATTATTTATCCAGATCCATTCATCATTCCTTGTTGTGAAAATACATGGTTTATAACGTTCCCTTCTCGATTCATCCCAATAAGCAATCCCTGTTAAAGGGAACTGCCCAGTTTCTTACCCATTTTCAAGAACACTACATAATCTATTTTAATCCACCAATAATTTTTTAATATAAAACTTTTTATAATGAAAATTTATCTAAGTTCATTTCAATTTTTATTCAAACAATTATGCCTTTGTCCACTTTAAAAACTCTTATATTTACCATTAAACCACACTGAATTGGATCATTTCTAAAGATTATTAAACACTATTTTTATATTTTTTCACTTCTGTTTGATATAATTTATCATTATATATGATTATTTTACTTTATTAATATCCATTTATGACTAAAATCCATTATTTTAGGGACACTTTTATGATATTCCCATTTGTTATGCTCTATGACATGATTATGATACCAATACCTTTTCATGGATAACCCTTCAATTTATGGTTGATTTTTAATGTGAAACACATATGCATGAACATGTTATAATGGTGTAATCTATATATCACTCCAATTTATTAGGTAAATTTAGTCTCATGAGACGTCACGTTGGGTCAGGGAGTAAACCTGATTCCTTTTTGAGGCTTTGTCCAATATATGATATAGTCTTGGGTATTAATCTTGACTCATGTTTATGCAATTTTATATATTACTTTCACATTCCTACGTTCCCATTATTACATGATCACATGTTCTATATATTATTATTCCATATTTTTGTTCTTGTTCTCTACCTTTTATGTCATCATGTTATGCCTTTTAACCCATTTGTTAAGCTTTATTTATATGTTTATTCCCTTATTGGTATTTTTAGAAAATCCCTTTTGTCAATGTATTCCCCCAGTTATCCTATGAAAATGTAATAACTCAAAAAAAAATTAGTATATCATTATGGATTATTAATATAAATTTGTTTTATTATATTTCCATGTTTTTTGTTTTATGTACCAAATAATCGAAATAAACTAGAATTTATGAACCTTGGTTTATATTTTATGGGTAATTATGCTTCAATTCATGTAAAAATATGTGTCAAATACTAGGCCCATTATAAGATAAATAGAGAAATCATTTATCATATCACCCATTAATTTTATATCATTCGTGATACGCCCAATATACTCTACATCACTACAAACATATTTCATCACTATTTTAATCTATTCATAAATTTATGAGAGTCATGATATCCATTAATGATAATCATAAATTCTAAGGCTAAATGCAGAGATATATAGATAGGAACATCCAATGATACATGGAAAAATTGGTTTCTTATAAATGTTTCTATTCTTGTATCCTCTGATCATGAAGATTACCAAGGGATAACACCATTTGAAGGTTTCTCAATGTCTTATGAGCCTACAACTATGATATAAAGTATTGTATGTGTCTTGTCAGACAATATCAACCAACTATAGTATAATGTTCGAGAATAATATAATGGAATTTCTTGGTTCTCATCATAGTGGGGAACTTTTAAGACTTTTCAGTTTGACATACATTATAAATACATTATCAAATAAATATATCATGTAGAATAATAATGAATAAGTGATAAGAAAACTTATTTAATAATAAAATCATGCAATGCAGGACTAAACATGTTTTTTTCTAGGGAACCAAATATAAAATAAAATTGGTGCTCAGTGTTGGAGAGGTGCATATTGAAATCATCATAAAAATTGTTAGGTCCACAAGGCTTAATCCCCTGAGAGGGGGGGGGGTGAATCAGGGTATGACTAATTTAAAATTAAAGCCCCTTCTGATCTTGTTTCGCTGTTAAGAAAAACACTCTTCTCTCTTTTACAATTGCACAATATAAATAGAAGGTAAAGAAAGCACAGGACACCACAATTTTACTTGGTTCACCGCTAAGGGCTACGTCCAAGGAGCATACGCTGACAGGTTGCCAGTCGTACCAAATTCCACTATACTTCACTAGATGTGGATACAATGGTTTGGTCTAGATCAGTTTTATGCCCAGGCCCGCTGCCCTTACAAGGTTTAGGGTCGGCTCACTGCTTTCCCAAGGGTCACTCCATATTTCTCTCTCTCTGGCTCACTGTCGGTGGAGAGGATCACCTTCTTCCTCTTCTTAAGCTCACTGCACTAGAAGGGAATCCAATCACAGTTTATAGACCTCTAGGTCTCTTCATTCGCATGAAATAATGCATATTCAACTGTTGATAGGTGCTCTGTTGAAGTCCAACTTTTATCCACTGACGAATAGCACTTTTCCTTTGACCACTGGGCAACTACCTTTGGAAAGTACCTTCGTAAAGCACCCTATTTCGCGAAGCTCCCAATTTCGTGAAGCTCAAACATGCCTTCGCGAAGCTCCTTCCTTTTCGCGAAGCTCTCTCGCGAATCACTCTCGCGAAGCACTCTCGCGAAATGGCGCCACTTATACTACTCTTTTGTACCGCCTCTAGATCGTCATTTCCTTTGTCATCATTTTTTATCAACAAGAATTGTAATCAACTTCTTGGGAACTTGAAAATTCTCCATGGAAATCTGCTTTGTCAACAGACACAATCAACCCAAAAATACTTCAATGTTACCTTGAGGGATTTTTGTCTAACAAAAATAAAATATATATTTGTCACACACACAATCAAGACATATGGGTTAACAACATCAATACCCTCCAAACTCACAAAATCACCAAAAAAATCTCACAACCTCCACCACATTCAAATCCACCTATAATGCATATTACCACTCGAGTAATCCACAAGACACAAGAAACAATCTGGAAGACACAGTTTATTTTTTCTTTTCAAGAAAATCCATTACCAGATTTGTTAAATTACCAACCATTTTCATTTTTTATCCCATTAATTTTCACATTTAACATCCCACATTAACATCACTTATCTTTTTATGTCAAAAATTCATTATATATTCCAAACCATGCCATTTATTTCTTTATTAACATTTATTCCATCATTATCGATAAATTAACTCAATATTTCAAAAACACTAATAACCCATCCATCTCATGTAAACATGGCCTCATGTATGAATAACATATCAGTATAGCCAAAACATTTCACAAACACACTATCACATATCACAACCAGATCTGATGATAACAACCACATTTCATCACAATCTCCAAATATCAGACCACATCACCTCTTATGTTGACCAACCATTATATCACTACCCTACACATACCACCTCCCAGTCGGTCACCACCATCATCTATTAACATTCCACACCACACAAGAAAACACATCAATCACAACAACACTAATAAATACATTCCATCTTCCATATTTTTCATAATTCCGTTTCATGGGATTTCATTAATTAATGTTCAAGGGAATTATCACAAAAACTGTGATTTTACTTGTGAAAACAAATATTTATCCATATATAAGTGATTATCCATTTGATTCAAGGTGATATTAAAAAATCTCAACACAAGGTTCCATAATCATATCAAAAACAATATGGGAATTATTCCAAAAAAAACATGATTTTCAGTAAGGGAAGTAATCATATATAAAATCATCAGAAATTACATCAAAGTAGTAAATCATTAATCTTGTTCCAGTCATCCTTAAATTTATATTATATTGAATTTTATTATCTTCATTAAGACAGTGCACACCATATCTCTAAATTAATATAAAATCATGATCCCCCACATAAACAACTAAATGAGGAATGATCAAGGATCCCCTTCCTCAAAGAAGAATTCCAAAGCACCATGCATAATGGGGGGACAGAGAAAAAACCAGGAGATCAAAACCACAAAAAGAAACCTCGAATCAAAAACAACTAGATAAAGGGGTTATATATAATATCCTTATCATTTTATACATATCATTACATGATTTTAATCATAATTAACAGCCAATATACAATCCAATGATCATAAATCCTTGTTTCTTTGATTAATTATGTATATAAAACTAAAAACATGGAAACAAAAAAAATATATTTATTTTAATAATCCATAAAAAGATACAATATTCCATTAATATCCTACATCTACAAAGTATAACTGAGTAATACATAAAAAAAGTCGTTAGCTAAAAACCCCATTAAGGGTATAAACGTAGGAATAAAGAAAAGAACATGGGTTAGAAGGTATAACATTATGGCATAAAAAGACATGGATCATGATTAAAAATAAGAAATAATGAAATTTAGAGCATGGGTACATGTAATCATGTCATTATAGGAATGTGTAAACAACACACAATATGGCATAAGTATGAGTTATAGCTAATTTCCAAGACCATTACACATGGCAGACAAAGCCCCATAAAGGAATCATGTTCATTACCTATCTCATTATGGTGTCTCATGAGACTAAAAAATCCCCAATTAATTGGAGTTCTATCTAGGCGAAACTATCATAACATGTTCCTTCATATTTCTATCAAAATAATAATCAAACATGTGGTATAAACATAATGGTTACCCAAGGAAAAATTGAGTATCATAAACTTGACATAAGTCATAACCAAATGGGGTATCATAAAATAGTTCATGAAATAATGGATTTAATCATGAATGGACATTAAAAAAGGGTGTAAATTATTTGCAAATGATGTGAAAAAATAAAAAAATAGTGTTAAAGGAACTTTAGAAATGAGCCACTTTAGTGCGGTTTAAGGGAAAAGATTAACGAGTAATTAAAATAGAAATGTAATAATTGTTTTTATAAAATAAGAGATGAAACTAGATATTATTTAATTATAAAATTAGTTATTTTATAAAAATAATTTTGGATTAAAATATATTATGTATGGTACTTGAAAAAGAGTAAGAATTTGAGAAGTTCCCCTTAATAAGGCTTTCATATCACGATGAAATTGGAAGGGAACGTTATAAAACATGTATTTCCCCATAAAATAATGAAGAACAGGTATAGAAAAACAAATTATAGTATAAAAAATTAATTTATAAGGATTACATAATAATAATTAATAACTACATTGGTATAAAGATAGAGAAAGTGTAACCCGTAAGAAAAATAGTGGTTCAAAAAGAATCTCTTACCTTATGTTTGAAAGTGTTTTGTATTTGATCTTAATGTCCTTGATAATAAACTTAAATCAATTAATCAACTAATTAATAACATTTTATACATGTATTATATTTATTATAATTTTATTAAGTCCATTTTTGACCATTTTAATGAGTTATAATATACAGTTTTCTTCGTTCGGGAGTGTTGGTTTCCTTGGTTTTCATGATTGGTTCACTTGAATAAATATATAAATGATCATGTAAAATGGGAATAGATATGAAAATTTTAATTTATATGTTATTAATGAAAATATATAATATTAAATTATTATATAATTCATTTGTTTATTTAGGGTGATGATGACTCATTATATCTGATGTTAGTGATAATCGTTTATATTATTTTGGCAGTTTTTTTATCATCACAATCTAGTTTTTTTTTCATTATTCATATTTGTGTATAATATTAATTTTAAAAACATATAAAGGGTTATAAAATATATTTTGAAAATTTTACCAACCACTATAATGATTTTAGGTCTATCCTTTATGGCAATAAATAAAAATGATTACTTTGCCTCCTCAACGGTGATAAATAAACACCTCGCTGATGATATTTTCATAATTAGAATAAAAGGAAGAGGAGAAGAGTCTTGATGGTGGATTTTACATTAACATAATAACATTATAGTATGTATAATATAATGTATTTATCATGAATTTTTTGATAGAGTAGGTGAGGACAATATAAGAAAATAAAATAAAGTGAAAAGAAAAAATAATGAAAGAAAAAGAGGATTTTACCTCTTGGATTCGTCTCCTTGAGAACCTCCATAGGGAAATTGGATTTACTATTTTGTTGAGACCAGAACCTCCAAGATGTGGGAAAAAGGCGTGGGAATAATATTGGGAATAAATTGGACAAGATTCAGGGCTTAAGAGGTGCGAGGAGAAGAGGTGGTGGGAGGTTGTATTTATAGTTGAGAAGTGTGGTATTTTTTGATTATTTTATTAATTAGATTTTTATTTTGGATCAAGAATATGAATAGTTTAAACCTTATAACTAAATATATTAAAATAATTAATGATTTTTAGAGATTATGGTGATTAAATTAACAATGACTTGTGAAATAGTTTATTTAACATATAATGCATATATACCGTATATTACTGTATTTCACAATTCACCAATAAATCAACTATTTTAAAAACATACAAAATATTCAGCGTAAAATTTTTTATGTGTAGAATTAAAAAATGAACTCCATTTTATGAAAATAGTTTTTAAAATATGATAAATTTTATTTTTAATTAAAATCACCAGTTATTAGAAAAATACTGATTTTAAAATTATAAATGATTTTATAACACTTTGAAAAAATACATAAAGTCTCATAAAATTATATTATAATAAAAATAATACTAAATAGTAATTTATGAATACATTTTATGAAAATAAATTTTCTTTTGAATCATTATATTAATTATTAAATTTTCTATAAATATTTATAACTTACAAAATACCAAAAATTAATTTATCATTTCTAAAATGTTTATTTATATATACCATGAAATAAATATATAATTTCTTCATTCACAATATACCTAAATTTTAATTATACATTCATAGGTAATTTTACTATTCTATTGGCTGAATTACTATTCACAATGGTTATATAACTATTCCAAGGTTCAAGTTACATTACATTGGTATACATATCTTATCGTCTTAAAATTCCTATTATTACATTAATTCTTAATTTATAAAGATTATATTGTTTAATCAAATTGAATTTAGGTGATTTTAACTCTATGAAATAATTATAAGAAGGGAATTTCCATTGAAAATTTTTTGGGTCATTACATTCTCCCCCCTTATGAAATTTCCACTTTGAAATATTTTTTTTACATTCAAGGTTGAAAATATGTGAGGATACTTCTCCATCATCACTTCCTTTGGTTCCCATGTTGCCTCTTCGTACTTATGGTTTCACTATAGTACTTTGACCATGTGAGTAGTCTTGTTGCGTGGAACATTATCTCTATGGTCCAGGATCTTCACTGGCTACTCCTCGTAAGAGAGATCATCTTTCAATTGTACCACCTATGGATTCATTACATGTTGGGGATCATTATTTACTTAAATAATAGGGATACATAGAATACATTATTTACTTGAGACATAATAGATGTAAGTTCATGTTCATAGGTCACATCTTTGACACGATCAATAATCTCAAAGGGGATGACGTACATAGGACATAGATTTTCCTTCTTCCGAAATCTCATGATCCTATTCTATCGAGATATGTGGAGGAATATCATGTCTCAAAACTCATACTCTAGGTCTAATAATTGATTTTCTACATATGCCTTCTATCTACATTGGGATATATTGATGTGTGCTGATTGGTTTTCACATTTTCCTCCATTTATTTGACCATTTTAGAACCTAGTAGATTATTTTCACTGAATTCATCCTATAATTCTAGTGTACTGAATCTTTCTCTATAAAGAGATTCATATGGGGCCATTTGGATGCTCTAGTGATTTTTTTTGTTGTAAGATAACTCGGCCGGAGGCATATGTTGTTCTCATCCTCCTTTAAAGTCCATAGAACATGCACTCATCATGTCTTACAGTGTTTGAATAGTCCTATTATATTGAACATCAGTTTGAGAATTATTGGTCAAACTAAATATCAAATCAGTGTTCATAGATTATTGGTGAATTTTTTATAACATAGAGTTGAATCTCAAATCCTGATTAGATACAATCGATAGTGGAACTCCATGCAGCCTTACCATTTCTATAATGTAGATCTCTGAAATTTGATCCTTTGAGAAGTCCTCATGAACTGTGATAAAGTGAGTTGTCTTTGTAAGATTATCCAAAACAAACCATATATAATTTTTTCCTCTAGATGTATTTATAATTTCTGTGAGAAATTCTATGGTGATGTTTTCCGATTTCCATGATTGTATGGGTAACAGTTTCATCATCCCCTTAGACATTTTCCATTCATCCATCACTTACATAAATGTCATGAACAATGATGTATATTCCGATATATCCTTTTTATATTTTCCCATCAATAGTTATCTCAAAGATCATGATACATATTTGTCTTCCCTATGTTAATATAGAAGTTTGAGCTACGGGGACCACTAAGAAGTTATTTATTTATCTCTAGATTATATGGTTCACATAGTCATGACCTAATTATTAAAACTCCATCCTCATCAATTTTAAACTCTATTGATTTCCAATTTCTCATGGTTTCCACCATCCTCTAAATTTCCACATAATTATGTTCAGCATCCATTATTTTCTCCAGGATGGATAGTTGAGAAATAATTTAAGAAATTATTGATGGTGATCCTCCCATAATGATTCCCATGTCCATATGTTGAAAATATAAGAATATCAGATCCTTATCAATTCTCATCGTTGATAATGTTTCTGGTTCCTTTCTACTTAGACCATCTTCCACTTTATGTTCATTTCCAAGATGGTAATGGATTAAGTAGCCATAATATTTTATGATCTCTTACTATCTTCGCTAGCTTATATTAAGACCTTATATGTGAATATATATTTTAGGATATTATGATCAGTGTATATTTCACTCTTCTCCCCATAGATATAATGTCTCCAGATTCTCAATGTGAAGATCTTAGCTGCTAACTCCGGATCATGTGTCGAATAGTTTTTATCATTAATTTTCAACTGCCTTAACGTGTAGACTATTACTTTATCATTTTGCATCAACAAACATCCTAATCCCTTCATTGATGGATCTTTTTACACTAAAAAGTGTTCCCCACTTGTTTGTATTGTGAGCATTGGTGCAGTAGTAACCCTCTTTTTCAATTATTTGAAGCAGTATTCACATTCACTACTCCAGAAAAGTGTCATTCCCTTATGAATCAACTTGGTTACTGGGTTTCAAAATTGTGAGAATTTCTTCAAAAATTGTTGCTAATACCCAACAAGACTAAGGAAAATACAAGTCTTAATAACATATATTGGACTTACCACTCCTCAATTGCCTTTTTTTGGAAGGTTCCATAGATATTATTATTTTTTGGAGAAAACATACCCCAATAATGACACTTCCACTCTCCAAAACACACATTTACTAAACATTGCCTAATGTTTCTACCTACGTAGAGTCTTCAACATAGTACTCAAATTCCCATCATGTTCCTCCTAGATCTTGTAGTATATATGAATATCAGAAAAAAGGCTAACAAAAATTTGTTGATGTAATCTCTAAAGACTTTATTCCTTAAGTACTTGAATATTCTTAGAGGATTTTTGAGTCCAAAGGGAATCAATATGAACTCATAGAGTCCATACCTCATTCAAAAGGTAGCCTTGAGAATATATTCTTTATTGACCATTAATTAGTGAAATCTCAACCAAAGGTTAGCCATTGAGAAATACTTGTCCCCACCTTGTTGATAGAATAATTCATCTATCTGTAGAAGGGGATACTTGTTCTTTATTTTGATTTTGTTGAGCTTATGATAATCAATACATAGGTGCATTTATCCATCCTTTTTCTTGACGAAGATAATTGGTGCACCCCATGGTGAAGAACTCAGGATTATAAAACCCTTATTTAGATTCTCCTATAACTATTTATTTTGTTCTTCCAACTTAATGGTGTCTATTCTATAATGTTTTTTTGACATTGGTACATATCCAGAAATAAGTTCAATTGATAACTCAACCTCTCAGTCAGGAAGAAGACCAGACAATTTTTTTGGGAACACATAGGTATAGTCTCTCATAATGGGCATGTATTTGAGTAAGATTCTCTCATTTGTTTCAATCATATGAGATAAATATTCCTTCTCATAAGTAAATAACATTCATAATTGAGATGATGATTCAAAAGGATAATTATTTTCCTGTTTACAACTATACAGAATTGGAGAATGCCTTAGGATGTGAAGACTACTCTCCCTTTCCACACAATTTTTTATATATTTGTATAATGATATCCAATCCTTTCCCAATATGTCCTAAATCTCCACCAAAATAACTAAGACAAGATTTAATGGGAGGTTTAGTCAAAAAAAATTAACCGAAGAGGTGTTATATACATTGGATTCAATAATTTCCCCATTTTCAATTCTCATAAATAACACAACCCCCATATTTTGAGGTGTTGTTTGAATAGTTCTACTAAACATATAATATATAAAATAATGTGTAGAACTAGAATAAAATATTACACTACTATTTATTAATGAATAAATTGTGTACCTTTCACCATATATTTTTCAGGTTCCACCACAGTAGTAGTGATTGCATATGCCCTTCCTTATTTCCATGGAGGTTTTTATTGTTTATTGCCTCCAACAACCCTTGTATTAGGGAAATGTCTTGAATAATTCCCATCTTCCTTGTATTTTAAACAATATAAAAAAAATGTGTGTTGATATGAACTATCCTTTCTTCTATTACCTTAGTTTTCGTTTTCTTATCCCTTTAGTAATTATTAACCACATGTCCAGATGTATCAAATTTAAAGAATATTTTTGTTCACTTTATGTAGTTTATAGTATACTTCTTCCCACACTTTTGAAATATAGGATGTTTGTTATTTTTTCAATCATGGTATTTATCTGTTGATCCACCCATATAAAACTCCATTTTCTTATTTTTCTCACTGATCCCATGAGACCAGTAGGATTCTTAAATATTTATTTCAACCTTAAGGGAATAATTGACAGTCACATCATAACTATCAATGTCTTTAATCACCAATTATTTTCATAGAAATGGATTCAGCTCGATAAAGAAGCAATCTACCATGATTTCGATGTTCATGACTAATCCAGAGGCATGTTGTTCAAGCCTTGTGAAGTTTTCTTCATCTTCTCCAACAGTATCATCTTCCTTTTATTTAGTCCAAGGAACCCCCTTTCCATCTAAATATGGAAGGTTTAGGGATATTATTTAATTAAAATATTCAAATTCCATGGAATAAATTTACTCTTTGGAATTTCTTTTTTTGATCATAATCCACCACTGATCTGCTTCCCCATCAAAATGATATCCCTATAGAACAACATTATCATCTTCTATGATCTTATAGAAAGAGAATATATTCTCAACGGATTTAATCCATTATTCCATAATGATGGGATTATAACATCTACTAAATATGAGAGGGGCCATGTGGTGTTATCTGAGTGGTACTCACTAGTTGTACCCCTCACTCTCTGCGGGAACTGGCCCAGGCTCATGTCCCACTAGACTCAGACACTATGCATATTATGCAGAGGGTGATTCAAATACATTTTCCTAGCCGTGGAATACGTGGCACGATCTTGTCATGTTGGGGCCCCCTTGTGGGAGGTGAGGATTACACATACACACGTTTGTAGTTGGGGTTTGGATTATTAGTAAGAACCCTATAATCCAACATGAAAAATGGGAGTTCAAACCCCATGGGTGTGCAGGTACTATAGTAGCACTATAACCTACTATAGCAGCGGTGACACAGAAGCAACAACGGTCACTATAGCGGCAGTAGGTCACTGTTGCGGCGACATGGTACTTTAGTTGTGGCAGGATCTTTGTGGTACTTAGTAGGTGGGTACTATAGAAGTACTATTCAATGAATGAGGCTTGGGCCAAATATTTGGGCCTACATGCCATGAAATGGGCTAAATTCCCACTGTGCCTCCAGGCTATGTAATGGGCCTCCATCTCCCAATTTTATAGAGGTCTTTGTTTTTTTCATTAATAATAAATGAGGCTTCAGCCCCAACCTTTTAAAAACACAAAATATGGGAGGCCTATGTCGTATAAATAATCTGACAAAAACATGGTCATTCTTAGGATAAAGAGGGGGTTCCGTATGATTCATGGTGTAATTAATAACTTGAACTTGTTTATCAAGTACTGTCATGATGTTTTGAGCACCTATTCCCGTCATATTTGACATATCATTAGGGAAATTGTCACATTGCCTATCGGATTGAATATTAGAACGAGTACGTTTATTTCCAACAATTAACTAAGAAAAATAATTTCTAATTGGGGGAATTTAATACATAGATAATAATAATTTAAAAATATAACTTTTAACATATAAGGATAAACATGTAAATGAAAATTATATCCAATAAATTATGATGCCATATGTTTCAATCTAGGTTATCCATGGTTATATGATAATAAATAAGGTTCTTGGTAATTCTCACTAGTACTAATATCCAAAAATAAAAAGAACTTGCCTCTAATACAAAATATAGAGTCCTTAGAATTTAACACATATTATTACATAATTTTAAGCATAATTAACCATTTATTTTTAATCCAATTATCGTAAAGTCTAATATCATTGGATGATTAGGTGAATAAAATTAAAAAAACAGAAATAGAAT
This sequence comes from Viscum album, assembly GCA_963277665.1. NCBI lineage: Eukaryota > Viridiplantae > Streptophyta > Magnoliopsida > Santalales > Viscaceae > Viscum > Viscum album. The sequence continues at coordinate 36,641,067 of OY728159.1, forward strand.
AAAACATATTTATATTATTCATCCATATTGATATCCTATCGTCCAAAAAGATTCTACATCATCATAGGATAACCTATGGAATATATGAACCAAAGGGATGAGCTAAAAATCCTAGTAAGGCTAAAACATAGGAATAAAGCTAAGCACATGGGTTAAGAGGAATAACATGATGAAATAAAAATTATTGGTTCACGATAAACATAAGGAATCATAAAATATAGATCACGGGGACATGTAATAATGGAATAATAGGAATTTCAACAACACACAACCTGACATAAGCACGAGTTAAGACTAACTACCAAGACCATTGCGCATCGCTTACAATGTCCCATAAAGGAATTAGGATCACTCTCTTTCCCAACATGACATATCAGGAGACTAACCATTACCCAATTAATTATAGTGCTATCTAGGTTCAACATTATTAACATGTTCGTTCATATGTGTTCCACATGAATAATCAAACATGAGGTATAAACATATGGGTTACCCAAAGAACGAATTGGGTATCATAAGCATGTCATTAGGCATAACCAGAAGGTAATATTATTAAATAGTTCATGAAACGATGGATTTAAATAAAAAATGGACATTTATAAAGGAAAATTGTAATATATAATGACAAATGATGTCTTAATGGAGTGAAATAATTTAAAAAGAGTGTTTAGGAATCTTTAAAAATGATCAAATTTAGTGTGGTTTAATGGGAAAAATTAATGGATCGTTAAAATAAAAAAGTAATAATTGATTGTATAAAACCAGAAATGAAACAATATTTTATTTCATGATAAGATGAGTGATTTTATAAAAATAATGATTCATTAAATCAGATTAAGGATGGTACATTAAAATGAGTAATAATATTACAAGTTACCTTTAATTGGACTTGCTTACCAGGAATAAATGAGAAGAGAATCATATAAAACATGTATTTCCACATTAAATAAAGATTAATATGGATAGTAACATATGATTGGAACATAAAAAATAGAATTTTTGAGTATTACATAAGAATAATTAAAAATTACATTGGGATAACGATAGATAAAGTTCAACCTGAAGGGAAAATGGAGGTTCAGAAAGAATCTATAACCTTATGTCTGAAAGTGTTCTCCACTTATTTTTCATGTATAAGATAATCAAATTAAATCCATTAATTAATTAATTTAGAACATTTTATAAATTTATTTGATTTATTATAATTTTATTAAGTTCTTTTCTGGCCTTTTGATGAGTTATAAGATACAGTTTCATTGTTTGGGAGTGTTTGTTTCATTGGTTTTCATGATTACTGCACTTGAATAAATGTATAAAAGATCATGTTAAAATGGAATAGATATCAATAGTTTAAGATATTTGTTATTAATAAAAATATATAATATTAAATGGTTATATAATTCATTTGGTTATTTGGGGTGAGGATGATTCATTTGATAAGATGTCATTGATAATCGTTTAGATTATTTTGGTGGTTTATTTATCATCACAAACCGGTTTTGTTTTATTATTCATTATTTTGTATAAAATTTTTCTTCAAAACATAAAAAGGGAAATAAAATAAATTTTAAAATCTCTAATAAAAATTATAATGGTTTAATTTACATCCTATAAAGTAGTAATGTAAAATAAAAACGTTATATCCTTGAAGGTGATAAATCAACACCCCGAAAATTATATTTTTAGTTTAAGAATAAAATGAAGGGGAGAAGAGAATTGATGAAGGATTTTACATTAGAATAATAAATTTACAGAATATATAAAATACTGCATTTATTAGGAATTTTTGGATAGAGGAGGTAAGGAGAGTGTAACAAAACAAAATAATGTGAAAATAAAAAAATGAAAGTAAAATATAATTTTATCCCTTTAATTCTTCTCCTTGAGAACCTCCTTAGAGGAATTGGTTTTGTTATTTTATTGAGACCAGACCCTCCTGGAGATGGTAATGAGACTTGGGAAGAGTAATGGGAAGATATTGGACAATAATGATGGCTTACGAGTTGTGAGGAGAAGTAGTGGTGATGGGCGGTATGTATGCTAGATGAGAGGGGTGTTTTTTGATTATTTTATTCATTAGATTATTATTTTGGATCAAGATTATGAAAAGTTTAAAATTAATCATTAAATATATTAAAAAATATATTATATTTCGAGATTATGGTTATTACATCAGAAATGACTCAAGGGAAATTTTATTTAACATATAATTTATTTATACCGTATTTTACTATTCACAAAAAAATCAACTATTTTAAAAATTCCAAAAAAAAAACCCTAACCATTTTTAAATATTTAGAATTAAAAAAAGTACTGCATTTTATAAAATTAATTCTCAAAATAATAGAAATTTAATTTTTAATTAAAATCATCTTTTATTATAAAAATACATATTTTAAAATTATAACTGATTTTATAACACTTTGAAGAATTACATAAAGTCTCATAAAATTATCTTATAATAATAGGACAACAAAATAATAATTTATGAATACATTTTATGAAAATAAATTTAATTTTAAATCATTATATTAATCATAAAATTTTAATTAAATATTTATACCTTATAAAAATAGCACCACTTAATTTATCATTTCTAAAATGTTTATTTCCTTATAACAGGAAATAAATATATCATTTTTTTCATTCATAAGATACCTAAATTTTATTTATAATTTCATAGGTGAGGTTACTATTCTATTGGCCATATTACTATTCATAATGGTCACATTACCATTCCAAAGGTAAATTTACTATTTCATTGGTACAGGTACCTTAACTTCTAAAAATACCTCTTATTCAATTTATTCTTCATTTTTGAATTTTATATTGTTTCATCTATATGATTTCATTTGATTTATAAAATACAAGAAAATTATAAGAAGTTGATTTTCATTGATAATTTTTTGGGTTGTTACATTATCAAAACACAACCAAAACATACCTCAAACCCAAAAAAAATCCCCACTTCGATTTCCCACAGGAAGAATATGGAGGAAATAAGGGAACAAAAAGGATAAATCCCTTTGGATTTCCAAAATAAATCGTCTAAAAGCTAAGGATGAAAGCTATAGAATTGGGGATAAAGATATCCCCAAATTTATTATGGTTTGTGTAGAGACTGTGGTTTTTTGTGTGTAAGACTTTGGAATAATCTTTGGAATATTTTTGGATCCATATACAAAGACGACATGTGATTTCATGGCACGATGATCTCAAAATTAATTTTATAAAAATATTAAATATATTATATATCATGTGTATGTTTTTTCCTGAAAAAATGAAATTACTATCAAATAGAGTCTCAAATTTGAGATCTGAGACCTTAATTGAATCAAGGTATTGGGGTTTATCGTTGGTGTGACCTAATGTTGGTCGGCATGAGACGTTCGAATGTTGTGGGCATTGTAGGGTGTGTTGGATAAATTATTTAATTTAATAAACCTGATAAAAATAACTCAAAAATGTGGATTTCAATTAGAATTATGAGACCACTATTGAGTTAGGAATGTGATTTTTACCCGATTCGTGACATAACCTTGGTTAGTGTCGAGTGTTTGTCTTGAGTGCCAATTTGTGTGAAATAATTAAATAAATATAAATTTTCATTTAATTACATTAATAAAGGTACTAACCTAAAATTATTCTATAAATGTATCATTATGAATTTTATATAGGGTTAGTCACATAAACCTTGATGGGTTTTTAGAGAATCTCTGATAATTTTCATTGGAGGATCGAGATCGGATGATGATTGGTGATCAGATCGAGGTGAATTAAAAGGCTGTAGATGAAACCGACCACCTTCATTGCTATCAGACACAATTTTCACCAATGATCGATCAATAATAAAGGTAGTAATTTTACATTGTGGTTTCTTCCCCTTTTTATTAAAATATTGACCATGGATTTTATCTTCTTTTGACTTGTGATAATTATTATCCACATGATCCCCACTCTGTATTGATTATATTGATATGATATATTTATTATCTTGTTGCATATGTTATCATCCCATTTATATAATCATTGATCAATAATGTTTGTCCAATGATGGATCATTTTTCTTATTTGTTCCTTTTCCCCACTGTTCATCGTTTTCTTCATCATTGGACCATAGGGTAATGATTCAACATTGTCGGAGTAGGTATTAGTGTGACTAAACCATCAGATTCATTGAGATAACACGAATTAAATGTGGATTGAAGGTTTGTATATATATTGATAAATAAAAAAGATGATTTTCTGTGAATATATTGGGTTAGAACTGCGTGTGTGGGTTTTTTGAATAGAGGTGGTTCGGGTAAGATCAATGATCCTCATTTTCCCAGTTGACATTCGATGATGATGTACAATGTGATGAATTTGGTTTTGAGTGGGTACCACACATGGGGAATCATGGTGAAGACTACTCAGCATACACAAGATGGTGGCTAGACATTGAACTCCAATGAGGTGGTCGGACGTGGTCAACGTGGTGAGAATTAATTATAATATGTTATTAATAACAATGGTTATGAGTTAATGAAAATAAAATGAAATCTAATTTTAATAAAATAAGAAAATAAAAGGTGGAATGTGGGGGGTGTTCCACGTGGTGTACCTACAGGGTGTGGATGAGTTCCTTTTTACTTATATTATAATTGTTATATAAATTAATAACATTAATATTAAATTAAACAATATAAATGTTTTAATTAAAAAAAGTATTGAATAAATGGTGCATGGGATTTGGAGTCTTGGGTAGTGAAGGATGCATGTATATCATTTTAAATAAGGTAAAACATAAAATAAACATATATATATAAAATTTAAATTTTTTTCAAAACCTAAATTCACAAACTTATTTGTACGACCTCAGATTGATGATCCGCTAGCAGCAACATGACCCTAAATTTTTGATGGTCATTATAAGACCAATGTAGGATGCCTTTTTTTAGATTTTTACCTGGTTCTATGGAGCACCCAATAATAATAATAATAATAATAATATTGGTATGAAATATTGTATCTGACACAACTTCTAGATATATTGTTAGAATGATGAACTGTCTTTGGTGTTGTGACCTAGATATCGAGGCGAACATTTTACGACCAATATCGGTTATTTAATTGTGGTTTGTGACTCTTCCCATGAAATGATATTCAGGCATGACGTAATGGGAAACGTTCTATTCAATAGATGTTCGATTGAAGAAAGTGAATACTCTATCCTGAAAATTTTTCAATGAGGATTGATATGGTGTGATCCATTTGCCTATCTAAGACTATTTATAGAGGCATGATAATGGAATTATGTTTTTTTACATTGAACCAATGAAGACCCAGATTTGTTCATCAGGATTTTGGTTGAGACATATTTTGTAGTACCATTAAATGTTGTGTAGTACTACGTGGCCAACAAGACATGTGTTGGAGAGGACATGACCATACAGAGTTACGAGGCCACATGTCATGTAGACCCCTTACACAACATGTATTTATTGAGAATATTAAACCTCTTGTATCTCTTTCATTTGTACATGGATTTTGGCCTACAAGTATCTTATACTGGTTGATTTTTCATGTAGAATAATATAGTTTAATTTGTAGTGGACTTTGAGATACAATTTGATATGTTACGAGTGGTACACTTCTTTAGGCAGGACCTGACGATGGAAATGATCAGGCATAGGATCAACATATTAACTATAGTGTAACACCCATGGTGCATCAAGGCATGGGTCCTCTATCTATAGAGTAGTCCCCCCCCCCCACCGCCAGATAGGGTGTGGGTCCACATGATGCCAAATTGGAACCAACATGATTCACCTGAGTGTGGGTTATCTATCTACCCAGTGGTTCCCCTATCGGATAGGGCACATGTCCTCATGAAACTATAGTGGAATCCACTAATGAATCAGGGAACATGTCCACTATCTACTAAGTGTTACCCCTATCATTTAGGTCTTAGGTCCTCATGAAACTATAGTGAAACCCCATGATGAACCAGGGTTCATTTCCTCTTTCTAAAAAGTGGTACCCCCTATTGGATAGGTTTTGGGTCTCCATGACACTAAAGTGGAACCCCCTTGATGAACTATGGACTGGGACGTCTATCTACCATGTGGTACCCCATTATCGGATCGGGTGGGGGTCCACATGACACTAGAGTGGAATCCACCTATAACACTGGGGCATGGGTCCTCTACCTACAGAGTAAAACCACCTCTGATGTATTATGGTGTGCGTCCTCTACGAATACTTATTGAGTGTAATCTCCTGACAAACTAGGGTGTGGTCCCTCTACTTAGATAGTGTACCCCCATTGAATTTGTGGCACAATGTCGAGGTATGGTCCACCATCTTGTTACTTCATTGCAATGACACATGAGATGCTAGTTATCGATGATGGAATTCTGGAATTTATTACACAATTTTCATAGGCTAGGCTATGAGATGTAGATCCTCCTTCTCTCTCATTTGAGTTTCTCTGGTTTGATAATTTGTTTATGTATCCATGTTGTTGGATTTTGTTTCTCATTTTCATTGGTTTGAGATTTTAATATATTCCTATCATGTCTCTTACAATTTTCCAATCAGTTTTTTGGGTTTTTCTACTAGGTTTGTATATACTCACACCAATATAGTATTTTCCATCATGTTTTATGTCTTATGTAGACGAAGGACAGGTTAACGGTGACTACATATGATAATAGGGATACCTGGTGCATTTGAAAATTTACGGTGGTCAAATTTTGGAGATTCAATTTTGGGATCCCTTGTCATTTACATTACCAGTTTTCTATTGGGTTGGGACATATTTTTAGTTGGGTGTACATGTTTTCCACTTTAATTTTTAGTTTATACTATCATACTACTATACATCCTATAGGTTATTATATGCATGTCTAATCTCTAGATATTTCATCTTTTTACTATTATTCCATTACACTTATTCATTAAGATGGTTGGGTGTGTTAGTACATATATATATTTTAAATATCTCCCATGTTAGTTATGCCTTTCAGTGCTTATCACCACCCCCTGTCCTATGGATTTGAGATTGGGGTAGTTGTAGCTTGATCTCTGTTGGTCCAGATCATGACATTTTGTTATCAGAGAAGTCCATTCCTTGGGATGGTATTTTGAGTAGTCCCCTTATGAGGATTTGGTTGGAATTTAGAGAAAAAATGTCAGTGTCTCTTGAGGGTGGATCTCAGGTTAGGTAATCCTGAGTTGGTGTAGTGGCTGATGTTTCCATTCACTAGGACCATGACTACCTACTTTTCTACTTGGTACACATGGGCATTGGTTGAACAGATCAACAATACATGGATCATATAGTATTGAGTCCTTTAACTATCCTTCATGTGTTTTCTCCCCATTTTATATGTATTTTATCATATGATCATGGTACATCTTGATCACTATAGTGATGCCTATATGAAGACATCTCTCCATGCTATCAATTTAAAAAATGTGATGATGATTAGATGAGAGATGAGGCCCCATTTTAGTGTCCATCACGTAAAGTCTTTCTTCCAGGTAGATAGTTAGAAACACCCTATTCTATATAGTATCAGATTTTACCAGCATAACAGGGTGATGATACACATATAAATATCGATCTCCATGAGTTCCAGTGCTAGAGGCCACTGAGGTTCCATTATGGGCCAATTCCCCAGGCAGTAGAGGATTGTCTTGAGTCGGTGATCGGAGTTCCCATACTTATATATATCTCAACCGATCAAATGGTTTCCCTCTTAACAAGTGTTATTCGTAGAGAAACAGTTGGTTCTATTGGTACCATTAGATGACACACCCATTTTGAATTCACATTGATGGTTTTGGATATATCACCCAAGATTCGTGTTAATCCATAATTCTATTTTAGGTGATTTAGGTCAATCCGGTTATATTGTTTGGATATACTACTCATATAGGACTCCTTTTTATGGTGGTCCTCATGGTGAGACTTCTCTATAATTACATTTCACATTGGTAGAGGAATGTGATAGAGATTTTTAGCATGGATTTGGATATTCATGGAAGAAAGACACTTTCCCCACTGAGATGTGTTCTTGTGACATGTTCTAAAACGATGAGGGTGAGTTAGTGCCGCCCAAATGGGATAGTATCAAAGTGTGGTGGATGAGTCCTTTATGATTGTGTGTATGGGACAAGTTGGTCTGATAATGTGTCGGAGTACGCTTTGGTTTAGGAAAGAAGGTAGGAAATGGAAAGGATGAACTTCCAGTAGAAGGGGTTCTAGTCATGAGGCTTAAGTGCGGTTCAGGATATGACCTATGTTACCACTGATCCAACTAAAATTGTTATCACAGAGTTAAAATAAAAATTTCCCTATGTGTAGCCCCTATTTGAGAACTATGGAAACTAGTATATGCTATATTTCATGAACCCTTGTGCTGGAGGATACCACTAAAAGGATTGTTTTTCAAACGTTTCTACTAATGGGTCGACCTTAATCTGCGAGGGGAGATATCCTGACAACATATATTTCCATATCATCAATGAGACCCTATGATGTTTTCATCTGTATGGACGGTTCATTTACCATCCGTGCTAAGATGATTTTTACCAGTGAGTATGGTAGTATTTCTTGGTTGTGGGATAGATTTTTCCTCTTTTATGAGGAAAGATCCCCAGATAATGAAAAATGGGCACATTCGTAAGAGGTTACTGTTGATTAAATAGTGAAATAATATTACCCAAGGATTAGTGGATGTTACGAGATCTTATCTCCCCTTAATGATGGTGTGGTATGATTATGTGATGGTTTTACCACCCCCACCATGATATGGACAAATGTATAAACATACACCAGTGATGAAATAATTTTTGCATTAACACATCATATGACCCTAAGGGGCTGTGATAGCTATTGGTGTGGTTCGAGTGTATATAGAGGCATGGATTCATAAGAACTAGTGTGTTCACGTGGTCACCCCTGTGTTGTTTTCCTAATGAGAATATAATAAATTGATGTCGGTGTGAATTGGAATCACATGATCTTGGTGACTATTCGGGAGGAGTGTCCACCACCTAAAATCATTGTCCTCTTCATTTAGTGGATGGTGGAAAAATTAATCTCAGTGTTTTACCATAGAATGTGTTATCACCAACTCCATATTTGAAATGTGTACATACTGAGCATGGGTTCTTAGATTCATTTTGGTAGCATTGAGTTTCTATTGGTACCCTTTGGCATATTGAACACCACAAGAGTGTTCTCAAGATATATGAGTCAGATCCTTAACCATTCTTGGATCAGCTATGGTATCCTTTTGTGATAGAACCCTTGTGTCCTCGATGTCATAGTTAGAGCATGTAAGACACACAAGGATGGTTATAGAAATTATCTAATACTTCTAGTCTTATAGAAGCTCTCATGGAGTTATTTCTAGGTTCAAAGGTCCACTTCTTGGGATACGTGTTCTATGACATAGGATTAATATTCGACCCAATTGAGTTTGAGGTGGTGTGAGATTGAGGACCACCCAGGGTGTGGCCATGGAATAAGAATCTCATGGTAAGTTTCTCCATCTGATGATTTCAAGAAATGTGAAAAAGTAGTTTAACTCCTTGGAGTTAGACAAGGTGCTTGGTGTTCTTCATATTCTATAGGTGAGGAGGTATGTGCATGATTCATTGTAAGATACAGACCTGGGTAAAATGAGCCCTGAGAGTAAATTTTCTCTTTTCAAGGATCTAGTGTAGTTGAGAACATACAGATTAATACACTTCAGGGGCATGCGTTTTCCTTGGGTGCATGTTTGTTGGCAGCCCAAAAAACCATCGGGGGAGCTCATAGGGGTGGGAGATCCAGCTGTAGGCTCAGTATCTGCATATTTTTTTCATAGTTTTTTATTTTTGAGGAAATAATATTTGAATAATAGAAAAATTTAGAGACTATGGTTTGGTCATTTAAGAATTTGAAATATTACTAGGAATATTTTCAGAGTCAGGTGATTAGATGACGCATGATTCAGAGGCCCGATGAGCATGAAATTAATTTCATAAAAATATTAAATATATTTTATATAGTGTGCATGATTTTTTCCTAAAAAATTGGAATAACTCTAAAAAAAATTCTCATATCAGGTATCTAAGACAGTTGTTGAATCTGGAGTGCGGGGTTTACCCAAGCCATGACCTAATGACGTTCGATGTGAGAAGTTGAGATGAGACATTAATTGGTGGATTCATTGAATAAATTAATTTATATAATAAACCAATTACAAATTACTTAGAAATGGTGACGTAGATGTGAAATAAAAGTCCACCTTTGAGTCTGAAATGTGATTTTTATTCTAGTTATGACATAACCTTGGTCAATGCAAGGTGTTTTCCTTGAGCACCAATATGAGAGAAAATATTAAATATATTGAAATATTTATTTAATTTTTTTATTATATAACCTAATAAAAAATATTTTGAAAATATACCATAATGAAATTTCACTAGTGTTAGTCTCATAACCCTGAGAGTTTTTTGAGAGAATCTATGACGATCTTCATTGGTAGATCAATAATTAATGTTGACCAGTGATCATATCAAGATAAATCGAAAGGAAATAGATGCATCAAATCATCTTCAACGCCAGAAGTCGAGTTATTCACCAACGATCAATCCATAATGGTGTTAGGGCTCATCAATTGTGGTTTTTCCTATTTTTAATAAAATATAATGCATTTATTTTATCTACTTTTGATCTATGATTATTATTCTTTGCATGATCCCTGATTTTTATTGATTATATTGATCTATTATATTTCTTAACTTATTGCACATGTTTTCATCCCACTTATATAATTATTGGATATGAGTTTTTGGGCAATGTTGGTTATCCGTTTTTATTAGTGTTTTCCCCCATCATTCATCATGTTCTTCATCATCAGACCATGAGGTCATGATTCAACATTTTCGAGGCGAGTTCAAGTGTGATCAAACCCCTAGATTCATTATGGTGGCGTGAATTACTCACATATCGATACTTTTTCAATTGATTGATAAACCAGTGGGATCGTGTTTTGTGAATGGATCAGATCAGTACAACGTGTGTGGGTTTTGTTATCGAAGGTGGTTTGGGATAGGATATTTGACCCCAGTTTTCCCAGTTAACATGCAGTGATGATGTGCAGTGTGATTGAATAGGTTCTACGTGGGGGCTGTTAAAGGGGTCTCATTATGGTGGCTGATCGACATGGATGAGACAGTGGTCGTACATGGATCGCTGAGGATATGGCCAGACTTGGTCAATACAGTGAGTGTTACAAATATTATTATTAATAATGAGGATTTTTAGGAGTTTTTTTCCTTATATTATCATTTTTATATAATATGATTTTTTTAATATTAAAGTAAACAATCTAAATTATTTTATTAAAAAAGATAATAAATGGTGGAGGCGAGCTGGGAACTTGGACCATGAAGATGGCATCTATCTTCATTTAAATAAGGTAAAACATAAAATAAAAAATTAATATAAAATATAAAATATAATTATTGTTTATTTTTGTTGTCCAAACCTTAATTTAATCCCAACTTCATCGTATGTCCTCGTATTGACGATCGTTCAGCGACATCAAGACCTTGGAATTGAGAGAGTCATTTTATAACCAATGTTGGATACCTATTTTATACTAATGGTGTGGGTCCATAGAGTGACCAATAATAATAATAATAATAATAATAATAATAATAATAATAATATTGTTTTGAAATATTGTATCTGCCACAACTACTTCATACGGGGTCGGAAAGAAGAACAGTCTACGGAGTTGCGACCCTAATATTGAGGTGGATTTTTCAAAACCAATATCATATATTTAATTCAATGTCCTGGATCAGGCCCACAAAATGTTTTTCGAGCGTAATATATAGAAATGTGTGTTTTTTCACTTTGTGTTCGATTGAGGCAAGTGAATAGTTTATCCGAAGTGTTTTTTCATGAGGATCACAACAGTATGATCTATTTGTCCATCTAAGGCCCTTTACAAAATCATATAAGTGGAATTAATTTTTTCCCTTTCAACTCATGATGATCCTCATGTGCTTGTCAGTATTTTGGCCAGGACACATTGTGTAGTACCCTTACACATTGAGTAGTATTACATAGAAAAATTGATGTGTTCTAGCTAGTACATGACCAGATAGAGGAGAGGGGGCACGTACCATGTAGACCATTTACACATCGTGTATTTCTAGATAATTTTCAACCTCTCCTATCAAATTCGTTTGGACTCAGGTTTTTTCCCAAACATAGCTTATCCTGAGTGATTTTTCATATACAATGTGATGGTGAAATTTTTAGTGGCCATTGAAATATAATGAGATGTATTTTGAGTGAGACACTTCTTTAGGTTTCACATGAAGATGAAAATTATTAGGCTGAGAAACTAGTATGGAATCCCCTGATGCATCGGGGCTTCGGTCACATATCTAACGAGTGGTACCCCCAATCAGAGAGAGAGCATGTCCTCATGACACCCGAGTGGATCCCCCCTAATACACCAGGGTGTGGGTCCTCTATCTACTATGTTTTACCCTCTATCGAATAGGGTGTCGGTACTCATGAAACTAGAGTGAAATCCCTATGATGCATCAGGGTGTGATGCCGCTATCTACTGATTAGTACCCCCTATCAGATAGGGTGTGGGTCCTTGTGGCACTAGAGTGGAACCCCCATGACACAAAAGGTTGTGGGTCCTCAATCAACTGTGTGGTACCCCCTGTCGGATAGGGCGCGAGTCCTCGTGACACTAAAGTGAAACCCCCGAAAAACTAGGGTGTGAGTTCTCTATCTACCGGTAGTACCACCTTTATCATATATGGAGTGAGTTCTCTTTAAACCAAAGGGGAACTCCACTGACACTCCAGGGCATGGGTCCTATACCTATAGAGTGAAACCCATTGATGCTTTAGGGTGTGGGTCCTCTAGGGACACATGTTGTGTGACACACTCTAACACACTTGGGCGCGAGTCCTCTACTTAGAGAATGTGTCCCCTTGATTTTTTGGCACAATGGAGAGGTGTGGGCCTCCACCCAGATACTTCATTTCACTATGATGCGGAATGATGAACATCGATAATGGATATCTTGTACTGATGACACTTTTTCCTGGGTTGGGCTGTGAGATGGATATCACCCTTCCCTCTCATTTGGTTTTTTTGTATGAGAATATATATATGTATCCATTATGTTATATTTTTCTACTCTATTTCTTTTTGGTTAATCTGTCTATCTATTCATATTGTGTCCCTTACAGCTTCTCATTGAGATTTCAGGGAATTCTACTGGGTATGTATATACTCACCCCTATATGGGATTACCCACATGTGTAATGTCTTATGAAGATGACAAACATGTCTGGGGAGATTTCAATTGAGCATAATGATACCTGGTGCACATGGTTGCGTATGGTGGTCAGAGCTTAGAGATTCAACAACCACGGATTAGTGAAAAATTTGAACTTTCTTTTATCAGTGCTAAACTGAAAGCGCTGATAAATGCATCTCCATTATCAGCACTAGGTCAAAACAATAATAAAATTCATGTTGGTCTGTGCTAAAAAAGCATTGATAAAGGTGTACCCTTTATCATCACTTTTTTAGTGATGAAAAATGTTTATCGTGATCAGCCCTATTCTTAGCGTTCTTAATATTTTCATTAAAAAACACTATTAATATATAAAAAATTAATATATCTATATTAAAAAATAATCTCTATTTAAATACATTAATTAGAGAATCGATCTGTATAATTAATATAAATAGGATATATTAATATATATTTTTAATAATTCAAATAGATAAATAATGTTTTAAAAAAAGTATTTATATGATTATTAAAAAAATTTATATATTTAGTTTTTTTTAAATTATAATAAATCTTTTTAAATAATAAATATATTTATTATAATTATAATTATATATTCATAATTACATATAAATATTTTTAAATATATTTATTTATATTTTTAATTATAAATAATATCTATATATATATTTAAATGAACATATATCTCCAATGTATTGGGTTAATAAATATAAATATAAATATCTCATGATCCAAATGATGATATTAATGGACATGATTGATGTTATTTATGACTATATATCGATGTATGAGTATGATTGACATTATATGATCATAAGTATACTTGTGGACATGATGGGTTTCCACGCTCTAAATGTTGAGATTAACTATATTATGATGGCACTTGCATATTTCATGTATTGATGACTCATAACATTCACTTATAAATTAGCGCCCTTATTATTAACACTCCCATATGTTGTCTGGGGTGCGCCGGTGTCAGTGGAGGCAACCACTGCTGTGTTGTTGGAATGAGGTTTGTGGAGACAGGCTTTGGAAATGGTCAGTATATGTCAGTGAGTGGAATGGTGAGCAGTGACTCGATGCGGGGGCTGACATCAGGCCGGGGCGTGACGACGACCCACCGACCCCCATGTGTGGCAAGGCAAGCAATGGATAGATCGGTTTTGGGGATGATACAAAGCATGCATGGGTACATGGACATTGAATTTGGATCACATAGTTCTGCTACTATAGAGCTGGGATGGGAGTAGGCTGAAATGTAGACCAGTCTTGGATGGTGGGCCTCACCAAGTAAGCTAAGTTAGTTTCTTATGTGTCATGTAGGCTTAGGGGTCATTCCTTAAATACATGATGAGTGAGTAATCCCTTGGGGGCTATGGTTTGTCTTTCTGGCCTATGTATGTGGTGTGTGAGATTACATGTAATTGTAACCTGAATCACCTAATATATATATATATATATAATTATATAAATATACCAAAAATGGTGAAGATATGAGGTATAATTATATAAATATATTTATAATTATATTGAAATTTATATATATATAATTATAACTATAAATATATATATATATATATTTATTTAAATAATTATAAAATTAAAATAAATACATTTTAAATAATTTTATAAATATATATATATATATTAATATATATATATATATAATTATATGAAAATAATTATTTATAATTATCAAAATATATATAATTAAATAAATATATTTCTAAATGTATTTATAAATATATATAAATATTATTAAATATATTTATTATATATATAATTATTAATAAATAAATATTTTTAAATATTTGTATATATTTATAAATATATGTATATAATTATCCATATTTATAAGATTTTTATTAAAATCAATATATTTAATAAATTTATAATTTTATAAATATATATAATTATATTAATCATGTTTATAAATACATACAAATACATATAAATATATTTATTTTATATGTAATTATAAATAGATATATATCTATATCTATTTATAGTTATAATTATATATATATATGTATAATTTTATAAATATATATAATAATATTAATAAATTATTAAGATTATATCTTTATCAGAGTTTTTTTTGTTCTAATAATATTATTCTTTATATGTGCTATAATTTTAGCACCGATAAAGACATGTTTTATCAGTACTAAAAGGGTGCTGATAAAGAGAAGTTTTATCTGCACTTCTATTTTAGCACTGATAAAACTACTTTTTTAGTACTTATTTGAAAGTGTTATTAAAAGCCATACGTGTTCTTATAAAATGAACACTAACATATTGGTGCTCCCACTCTCACCTTGAAGCTTTAGTGGAACTCAATCCCTATCACCACTGCTAATGCAATCGTCAGAACATACTACTCCCATCAGTCAATTTTCTTGATGAATTGATCTCTCCAAATCTAAGGTATGTGTTAGATTTATCTTATTAGCTCCTTTGACAGCACCATTTCTTCAGTTTCATCTCATTGAATAACACGTCTTCACTTCTTCTTGACGAACCAAATGAATAGGCCCCCAAAAAACCATCCTTGTTTTATTTGCTACTTTTGATCTATGTGAGGGTTGTGTTTGACAATGTGTCTTATTGTAGGAGGTCGATGACCCTAGGTGCTTGATTTTCAGTGCTACACAATGAATATGGTTTTATTTTATGGAAATGAATGACTCTAAGAGTGATCTATACCAAACACGGGGATTGTGTTTATAGTGTCAGCATGTGGTTTTAATTTATGGCATTCTATTCAAGAATTATGAACTGTGGTTCATATTCAATGAAGAAAGGTTCTCCAAGATGAGATTCAAAAATGGAATGATGTCATCTATTTGTTGGTGTCTGTTGTTTATGTCCTCATCCGTGTATGTCATATCCTATATTCTTCCCTTGCTACCCATGTTATAGGCTAAAATCTAGGGTGTTGGGATAGTCAATTTTGTATTATTTTTCATGGGACAAGCATGTGTGATCTCTCCTATAGGTTTCTTGGACTCTGTTGGGGTAAAGTTGTGCATCACTTATTAAAAGTAGTGAGTCTTAACTTGATTTTACCCATTATTATCTCATTAATTTTGGATATGTTGATTTTTTGGTCTTCGAAGTCATGTTTTAGACATATAATAAAACTATTTATTTTGTTAGTGGAATCCATAGGATGAAATAATGGCTTTATTTTTGTTTCTAATGAATGTTAATTGTTTTTATATTAGAAAAATTTATGATTTAAATTGTTTTTCATTTTTTATGCAGCATGTGTTTGCTAATTTTTTTAATAACCATTATGAAGTAAGTGTGTAATTTAAAAAGGTGTTATGGTCTTAAAAATTAATTTTCAATTGGTTATTAATTTTTACTTCAAATTTCAAGTAATAATTGAAATTTAATGCTTCTATAAAGTTATTCTAGTTGATATTATAATGATAAATGCAAGGAATTCAAATTTCTTCTGAAATTTTCAATGTGTTTCTAGATTATAATTTTATAATTTTGTATAATTGACAATATATATAAATTTGTAAATTTTATATTATATCATAGTAAACTAATATAATTTAACAATAATTTTTATTAAATATTTATAATTTTCTAGTATTATTCATTTATATGTTTATATAATTTTATAAATTTTATAGTATATCATATTTACATATATATTTTAAATATATTTTTTATTAATTATTTATAATTTTATAGTTTTCTATAATTATAAATTAATATAAAATTATAGATTTATTCATTATAAATTATTTTACTTTCATACTTTCATAAATTTTACTTTTATATATTATAATTTTTTACATTTATAAATTTGTAAAAATATATACTTATATAAATTATGTATACTTTTATAACATGTATGCACTTTTATACAGTTTTATAAATATTGAGAGTGGTCAATGAATGGAATAGATATTTAATTTCTTACATTTAATATAATGTAGATTTATCTAAATATATAAAGAGAGAAAATCGTTGAATAATGATGGAATACCCTTAAAATTTCCATATAAAAACTTAAATTCATTCAAAGTTGTTTTGGGGTAATAAATGGGTGTTTAAGGATGAGTGGGAGGGTTTAAAATTGATAACGCATAATAGAAACATATCAATATAGTTTTTATGTATTGAAAAGAATATGATCACATAGTTCACACACATGGATAACTAACCATGGTTTGGTTTGTGTAAAGATACATTACACATTCCTTGACCATACATAGTTTAAAAAGCATGCTCATAAATTGTTCTTGAGGAAAATAAAATTCCAAATTTCTATTCCATGGTAATGTCCCTATTTCAAGTTCAATGGAATACTCAAAATTTTATTTTGATATCATTATAATTTCCACATTAAACATTTACTTGTCTTGAATGGCCCTAAGTCCTTCATTTTTATTGATTTTTGATAACCCCCTTTCATGGGATGTGGGGGAGGGGGCCTTAAAATCCATGTAGGCTTAGAGATTACATGACCCATAGGCTTTAGGAGACATTAGATGACATGGTGGTCTTAGGGAATTAAAATAGACTATAATTATAAGAAACTGCCCCTCCCCAATATTTTTATCGTGATGGTAGCTCTCCA
Source organism: Viscum album (assembly GCA_963277665.1). Taxonomy (NCBI): domain Eukaryota; kingdom Viridiplantae; phylum Streptophyta; class Magnoliopsida; order Santalales; family Viscaceae; genus Viscum; species Viscum album. Next base: position 36,659,016 of record OY728159.1, read on the forward strand.
CCTTCTCATGGACATCTCGATAAGTATTCTGTGCAAGGAGAGGTTGGTCCCTATGGCATCGCCATACCCTCTCATTCTTCTAAATCCATTGGTTTTACTTATCATGAGTGCACCTGCCTTGAATTCTCCTCTGGGGATACTTCTTTTGTTAGAGTATTTCTAGGGAAACTACATTGATCATGTCACCTGAAGGCCTTGAGGTGGCCTAAAGGCCTTAATGGTGGACTGAAATCCTTACTAACCCGATGTCTTCGGTGTCCTGAAGTCCTACATTAAAAATTTAAATTTTAGATAACTGATAGGTTATTAGACTGAAAATTTATTTATTTATAGACCTAGACAACTATTTTATAGTGATAAATTAGGGATGAACCTAAGGTAATGTAAGGAATGAGTTGGTGTCAGTCGATAATTTCTTTATTTTAAAGAAGCATCCACCGACAAAGATCTACTACCTAAAATATAATAAAATTCTAGAAATTCCACTACTACCATGTGCACTGGCATCAGCTCCAGGAAAAAAGAATGTGAAAGCATATCCAGTTTTTATTCAACCTTCAAGTGGATTCCCAACTACTTCAAATTGTTCTCTATCTTATTTTCCAATAGATTTTATTTTTTTAAATTATTTCAATTCTATAATACTAAAATCCATGTTTTAGTAAGAATTTCATCCTTCCACTCTTTCCAGTTTCAACTTTTAGTCAAATTATCTACATCATCATTCACCATAAATCTTTTATAGATCAATAAAGCTTTCAATTTTATGTCATAAAAACAATTTTACAAAATTATCCAACATCCATGAACCCATAAACCATTCAAAAAACACTGGGAAACTTTTATCATTCACTATTATTTAGTAGACCAACAAAAATCGTTTATTAAAATGATCTAACTCAGGAGACCATAACCCAACACAGGAAACCCATGACTTAACTTAAAACTACATTCACCTCCTACATAATATAGATTGATAATAACACCATCGAAAAGGAAAGTCACTAACTCCACCCAACCTATAAGATATCCATCAGGACCTCACTCCCGAAAAATTTGAATTAATGTTTAACCACTTTGAAAATCCTAAACCTAATTTTCATCTAACATCACCTACGTGGTTTAAATTATAGGATTATTCTACAACTATATCTTCTCTCTGATTTAGTGTTATTATATAAAGGGATGTGTCTTAGAAAAAAAAATACAATAATATCAATCATCCTCATTAGCTTCATCTCCTAAACAATAATAATTTCCTTTTTTTCCTAAGACTCATCTATCGTCTCTTCTAGATGAATTCATAGGATAACTCCTACCACCAGTGGAGTATTTATTATCTTAAATTCAATTACCCATTTCCTTTAAAGCATGATGAGATTATTTGAAACATTTAAAAATTGGGTATACCTTATTTTAAAGGCCCCTTTTGTGTATTTATTTGGTTAAATATTAATATTACCAAATCAAATAGGATGGATAATAATAGAGAATGGATGGATGCCAATCACATGACAAATGAGTATGAAGATGGGGTAAAAGAGTTCATCAAGTTTGAAACATATCATGAATATGACCCTTATCAAATTATTTTTTTTGGGTTTACACTATTATTATTCAATACTAATTAGTCTAAAGGAGTTGGAATAACACATGATCTATCATAAAATTGATCAAAGTTATAAATGTTGAAATAAATACAAGGAAAAATAGAATGTACCTAGTGACTGGGATAACACATTATTTTATGGATCATATATTATTATTACAAGTTTGGAAAATGAAGAAGACCATATTTATGATTTGATTCATGGTGTGAAAGATGATGAAGATCATTTTTATGAAATTAAATGACAGTTGAATATGCACATCAAGATTGGCCAAAATTTTAGGATAAGTTAAAAAGTTGTGCAAATACACTATTGTATATTGGTTGCACTAAATATACAGAATTGTTAGCCATATTAATGTTTTATAATTTAAAAGCTATAAATAGATTGAGTTATTTCAGTTATACTAAAAGACATTCCCTCTTGAATGAAACGATCTTAGAAGATAATGAGATCCAAGATGAACATATGATGCAAAGAGAATTCTACGATCGATGGGTATGATCTATGAAAGAATACAGGCCTGTTGAAATGACTATATATTTTTTTCAATGAACAAAAATTATTTAAATAATTCCCAAAGTGTAGTGATTCTGAATATAAGAAATATGAATCAGGTCCTAGGATATTTTTATGGTACATTCCAATCATTCCATGTTTTAGGTTCTTATATGGAAGTGAGGAGACTATAAGGAAATTGATGTGGAATGTAGATACAAAAAATAAATATTCGAAACATCATCACATTGAAAACTCTCATTAGTGGAAGATAATTGATCATGAGTATCATGAATTTGAAATCAAGATAAGAAACATTTATTTTATGTTATTTATAGATAGGGTGAATCATTTTGGTTTTCAAATAAGAACTCACAGTACATGGTTGGTTATGTTATAAAATTATAACTTTCCACAGTGGTCATGCATAAAACAAAAATATATTATTCTATCTATTCTTATACCCAGAAAAAAGACACTGGGTAATGGTATTTATGTTTATTTGGTTCCATTGATTGTTGATTTAAAATTATTGTTAGATTCAAGTGTTATGTTGTATGATGCTTACAAAAATGAATATTTCATGTTGATATCCATGTGGTACAAGATGATAAAATAATTTCCTATATATTGAATTTTTTCAGGATATAACATTAAAAGAACTCATGGGTGTCCCATTTTTGAGTAAGGTACAAAATTAATTAGGTTGAAACATTTATCAAAGACTGTGTTTCTAGGACATCATAGATTTCTACCCTGATGAAATAAGTACTGATCTTGGATGACATCATTTGATGGGAGTTCATAAGAACAAAAAACACCATCTCCACTAATGGGTGATAAACTCGTTGAGAAAGTAAAAGATATGGACACTTATTTTGGTAATCCATTTTTAAAAAACCTTACAAAAACTAGTTGGAAACAGAGATAAGTTTTTTTGAATTACCATACTAGAAATGTCTATATGTCAAACATTTTCATAATGTTATGCATGTTGAATGAAATATTTATGATGGTGTCATTAGAACACTACTAAATACAACTAAAAGGAATTAAATTAAGGCTCTGTTTAACTTTATTGATATGGGAATACTGGAAGAGTTGGCACCAGGGAAGGGTGAAAAACAGACTTTGCTTCCACCATCTTATTACACTCTTTCCAGGATGAAAAGATATCAATTTTCCAACTTATTGAATGATGTAAAGGTTTTAAAGGGGTATTCACATAATATAAATAATATAAATAACATCATATCAATGGATGATTTAAATTTAAAGGGTCTGAAATCACATGACTGTTATGTTTTGATGCAAGATCTTGTTCATGTAGCTTTGTATTTAATTTTTCCCAAGAATGTATGTCATACAATAACAAATAACAATTTCTTTTCCAAAGATATATTCAAGAAACTTATAGACCAGAAGAAATTTCCAACTATGGAAAAGAAATTTTCCATCATATTATATGAATTTTAAATGTTCTTCCTAACAACATTGTTTGATATGATTGTTCACTTAACAGTTCACTTGTTAAGGGAGATTCGAATGTGTTTTCCTATACATTATAGATGGATGTACCTCAATGAATGGTATCCCCATATGTTTAAACCCAATAATAAATTATTAGGCATTTGGATCCATTAAGGGATTAAATATGGATATCAAACACACAAAATGAACATTTTAAAGGATAGTTTCGAGAAAATATTTTTAAGGATTCATATGAATATACATATTCAATTTCAGAATGACTTATATGGATAGCTAGATGACCAAGTGTGTATGTATTATCATTCAATGGTTTTTTAATTAATGGTTAGACATTCTATAGAAATGATCATGGTGAAGACAACTACGTGAAAAATATTGGTGTTACACTTGTGGCATAAGAGATTCATATTTCTAGTACTAAGTATAAAAATACAAATTATGTAACACAACTAGAAAAATGGGCTACTTCCACAGTTCAAAATCATGGAAATAGGGCCCAAAACTGTGCTCATAGGAAACAACAATGGATTTTCCCAACCGTGGGTGATATTGTTGTGGCATTACGGTCTAACCTATGGCCACTGTTTTAAAAATTGTGGAAATATGTGTCACCATTGTCAATAGTAGAATTTGACCTATGTCTAAAATTTTATCCATTGAAATAGGTGGCCTTTTTTCACAGTTTTAACTGTGGCTATAGCCCTAGAAAACTGTGTTGATATCCTAAAAATAATGTGTGCCTAGAGAGATTTGATCCCAACACCTTCCCTACACATTAGAAAGCCCTAACCACTACACCACCAAGAATTTTTTGTATATATATATTTATACAATATTATATATATATTATTAAAAACCAAGGTAATATCCTGAAAATTATGGAAATATTTCTTCCCTCTATTTTTATTGCAGCATGTTTTTTATCTCATGCAAGGGCAGGATACCTATAGCCATGATTTTCAAAATCGTGGTGATATCCCTTTAAAAAAAATCATATAGCCATGGTTTTAAAAAATTTGGATATATTCCAAATAACCATGGCTATATGTATGGGATAGACCCACGGTTTTGAAAACTGTGGTTGTAGGTGTGGGTTATAGCCACTGTTTTGAAAATCATAGCTATCGCCCATAAAAAAGACATATAGCCAGAGTATTAAAACTGTGGTTATAGGCCACATAACCATGACTGTAGCAAATTATTTCCACGGTTTTAAAATTGTGTCTATAGTTCCGTGAATGTAGCATTTTTTCTAGTAGTGTAAATATGTCTTACATTGGAATCATCAAAGAAATATGGTAGTTGGATTATACAAAATTTCAAGTGCCGATTTTTCAATTCAAGTGGTTGATAATAGGTGTGATGCTAAAAAAATGAATTGGGATTCATAAAAGTGGATTTTAGAAAGGAAGGGTATAATGATGAACTATTTAAAATGGCATAACATATAGTACAATGTATTTTATGTTCCATATCCCGTAAACCGAAATTGGTCAATTGTTCTGTTATCGACCAAAATCACTAAAGGGTCGTATGAAAATTCAACTAAGGATAACCCTTTCATTGGGATATTGCAATCATTTCGTAGTGGTACCAATGTAGGTAGAATTTTATACCTCATGGGAGACTACAATTAATGGATTTGGATACTTTATAGAGGGTTAAAATCCCATAAACCTATAAAAAAGAGAGTTCAAAAATAAATTTATACTTTTTGTAATATACATTTTGTTACCCCATGTTATTATCTATTCAATGTTGTGTTTATGTATTTTAAATTAAATGTTAAAATACTTTTATATATAAGAATCATGCATGTGCTGATGATCCCAATCACGAGGAACAATATGTTTCTCAACCTATTGCTTCTCCCATTGTAGAGGAACAACAACCCCTTGTACATGACGAAACTACCAATATAAATGAACAAAATATTGATGATGTTGATTTAGAGAAAACGATAGATGATGAAGAACTGATGTTCCAGAAAAAATAGGATCTCTATAAAGTACTAGTGTTAGAACAAACTATTAAGGAAAAATTCAAAGGAATCAAATTTGAGGTCGGGTGGAATGTGTGTGGCCAACGAATTAACCCCAATAAGTCCATGTTTAGTAGTTACATTAGGATCACCACTTGGTATCACATGCTGATTGATATTGATTCATGTAACCATGTCTGTCCCATTCTTAAGATTTTGATTTTAGAAGATATTATGGTAAAATAATGATATCCTTTCATTATTTTACTAATGAAATAAAATAACGAAATATTAACTTACACTTATTCATCATTTATAGAGTTCATTCATAGTAGATGAATTCCATAATAAGTTTTTATTAATTATTGTTGGAAATACTCATAGATACTTTCCCACAATTTTCAAAACATTTCATCTTAATGATTTTGTAGGGAAAATAAACCCACACCCACTGCTTATGTATACACACCTGATAATCCATTTATGGTGGGATACATTTAATTTTTGTCATGAGAAGATATATTTTTAGGCACATTTTGGTTAGTAAGACATTGTTTGAAAATATGTGTATTATTCACTTTAATTCGGAATTTTTTATTTTTGAAACAACAAATGAGTAAAAAAAATAAGAAATAGGAAGCATAACCAACATATGCCTACTATCAGGTAGATATGGGGTATACTTCACTTGGAAATTAAATTGGTTTATATTTTAAATATACCATAATAATTGTATGTGACATGAATCAATAACATAATTATGTTCCTCTATTTGTATGAATATTGATGAATCTAAATCCAATGCTTCTTCAATCCCACATCATGTTCTTTGGATGGAGGTACATGTAAATAAATATGTAATACTAATAGATGAAAACACCCAACTAGTGTTGGAAATATGTGTAAGTAGGACATAATAAAAAAAAATTCATTAGGTTGCAATTACATAACAAGGATTACTTATTTTCATATATTTTCAATATAATTTATACACAGAATCATCAACTACTCTAACAGATGAACACCAATTATCAATGTTCTTGAAGAAGCCAGAAAAATATGGCTTCATCAGAGGTGAGGGTTTTGGTGTGGCACCCTGAACATATTTTAAAAAAATAATACATCAGGAGGATAAAGATAATGAAATTGGAGAGATCAAAGAAATATTTTCTACCCTCAAATAAAATTTTCACTGGAAGTATGAGTTACTAGAAAATTTTATTGGGGGGAGAGAAGAAACAACACAAGAACTAACCTTACATGATGATCCTTCCCCACCCCCACTAGATTTGAGTTGATTCATCGACCTCAATTATATATTTTAGATAAGGTAATAAATTTTCTCATAATTGTTTCTATGAAATGTGAATCAAATAGAGCCTAATAACATAATTGCACTAATATTTTATATGATGAAAATTACTATGATTTATATCTAACAACACCCACCCAATGACCTGTTGTATGGGATACCGTGTTCAATATCCAAGAAGATAGTCTACACAACAGACCATTTCCAACAAGTCATGTGAGAGTGAGGATAATCGTAGCTCATGAGACATGTATCGAGCTACCTATTCCACTTGATTACATAGATATTCATACGATCATCCAAGATATTGTACCATTCACAACATGGATGTCAATTCTTGTAAAAACACATGTCTATAATGAGGTATTCACTTCCAATTTAGTTTTTATGCTAATACATTAACAATTAATGAAAAAAGGCTTGAAATGATGAATGTTATTATAGATAAAAAATGGGAAGGGCTAAATTTATTGGTTGAATAAAAACCATCTAAAGGATTGTCCAAATGATTAAAAAGAACTTCATAAAACACCATTATTCCATCCATTCAATATCCACATTTACTAATGTTGAAGGTTTATATGGATCAATGTTAGAAAGTTTTAGTAATCTTGTAGATTATTTTTAAAAAAAAATCACATAGGGACCATTATAAACTACACAGATATTGAGAATGTAAATAAAATACACGAGTATGAATGAATAGAAGTCTTTGTTTTAAAAGTATTCATGAGTTATGTTTTCATGATTTGTTTCTCTAATATCCAGTATACAATGATAATTCTGACTAAATGCAGTTCATATTTTTTCAGGCATATATATGAATAACAATTAAATGGATTACCCCATAAGAATTAAATCGGATTCATTAGTTCTCAAACAACTTCTATAAACCAAAAATAAATAGAATCAAAACTAATAGATGAAATAGTGGAAAAATTGGACAAATCGTTTGAAAGAAAAAGTATGGATGGTAGTCTCTTCTTAATACCAACAATAGTGGGGTAAAACTCTACAATTTAACCATATCAAATATATTTTCATTTCATTCATTACATATTCTTTTTTTAGAAAACATTGGATACTCATTGCAGTCAATTTGGATTGTACAATGATTTATTTCTTAGATTCACTGAATGGATACCCCATAATCCAACCACAGATGATGAAATTTTTTAATTTTTCATACACTACATTAACTATTATTGAACCGATCTTCATGATATATATTGTAAATTATGTTTTAATGAAAATATGGTTATGATAGGGTAGTGTTTAAATATCATGAAAATCATGGAATGCAGACAGTTCATATGCACAAGAAGCCGACCAAGGTCTATAAGTGTATAAGTATCAACTTATGTATAATAAGAATTCAGTATCTAAACACACATCAAAAGAAGATACTTTTTTATCAATGTTTTTTCAGTTTCCAAAACAAAAAATGGAAAAGTGTATGGTTATTATATTTTTAAATTAATGATTGAGTTCATATACCATCAAAAAACTAGCCTCTGTGAAGAGGTATTTTCAATGAAAATTACCATTTCATTTAAAATATTTAATAATAATTTGTGTGTTTATATTTTTCCAGTACTACTATGATTGTTGGAAATCATCATATTCAAAAGACTAAAAATTGTTTTTTTAGAAATGAATTGTCAACATACATGATTGAATAATGTACACATATATCACGATGATTTGACTTTCTATGTATTTTTTAGTTGATTTTCTCATCACTTTATCTACATATTTTAGTTAATTTCCTCATCTTTAAATCTGATACTTATTTTTTTAATTTTTCTTTGAGATCGTAGAGAAATAAACTCTTGTGAGATTGGAATTCATAGTTGTAAATAAAAAATTGAAAACAATTAAATGGGACAAGATTGTATACAACAATCATGAAAAGGTGAATCCCTACAACCATTAAAAAAATATATTTCAATGATAAGGTTAAATTGTTTTTTAATATACTATGTTTTTTCTTAAATTTATATATTCTCTACTACATTCACATAATATAAATTGTGTATTTCACTACTCACGGTGACAATGTCTTTTTCACAGGAAGATGTTACCAATCCTATGGAAGAATAGATTATAACGAAGGAAACCCTTTGGGAAGATGTACATGTAATGTTACTATATAATTTCTATAATTTATTAATTAATTATAAAATGATATATTGATTTTATTTTCATTATTATTCATAGATTTTGTTTATTTTAGAATATTTATATTCAACTTTTATTCCTTTATACATCAAATCTTCCATAGACATCTTCCCTCTAAGAATAGTTTCTCCCCTGAAATGTTGGAATTTATCACTTTACTTAAAGTTACCTCTAATTCCTTTATAGGAAGTGAAATGGTGCTACCTTTTCTCAATCAATGAGGTAATCCTGATGTTTTCACATTAAATCATTATACATAGAATTAATGGATTGTTTCATATTTATTTTTATTTTATTACTTTTTAGTATTACTCACATAAGAATTGTATTATTATATTGGTGGATTATTTTGTTTGAGTTGGGGTGGTTTGTTTGAATCTTCTCATGCTCATGAGAGATTAGACTTGGAGGCCGCAAGTGAGATAATGAAAAAAAGAAAATGGGTTTAGAATGTATAAAAACATCACGAAAAGGCGAATTCCTATAACTTATTTAATTTAATTTTTCATGATTTTTTCTAAGATTTTTAAGTTACTTTTCATATCATTTTCAACTAATAATTATTTATTTCATTTCCCAGATCTTTTTGGAAGTCATATTTTTCTTTCACCGTTCATCAACAAGCTAAAAAATAGATAACATGTTTCTTTCTTCCAATGTCACCAAACAATCCATTATCTTTCTTCATTGAACTGTCAACACATCCAATTTATGTGATGTTCATAGTGGAAAAACCTTTCTCGTTGTTGAAAACAAGAAGAGTAGAGGAAGATTTTTTTGGGTAAGAACATCATCTCAATATATAGGGTTGGAAATTCGACAATGAAAGGAAATAAAAATCATGGTAAAATTGGTAGTTCATATTGTTTTAATACTTTAGTAAAATGATCCATTTATCATTTGGGACAAGTAGGAATCATCTGAAACTGAATCTGACATATGGTGTAACTGATATGAATTTTGGTCTGTCTTTTTATTTTATATTGAGAATTATTTTCATAAAAATTAAATGTGACATACTCAAAACTGAGAAAATGCATTCGTATTGTTTTTATACATTAGAAAATGTTCTATATGATATTTGTGACATGTAGGTATCAACTTCAACTCAATTCGATGCACGATGTGACCTATATGACTACAAGTGTGTCTTTTTATTTAATACTAACATTAATTTTAGTAAAAATAACTTCTGACATGCACAAAATCAATCAAACAAATTAGGATTGTTTTGATACTTTTGGAAAATGATATATAAGTCATTTTTTACATGTAGGAATAATCCAAACCTTTACTTGATACATGGTGAGACTAGTATAATTCCAAATTTGTTTCCTTAAATTGATATAAATTTATGTAAAAATAACAATTTATATACCTAAAACAAAGAAAATTCATTCATATTGTTTTGATACAATAGGAAAACAATCCATAGGTCATTTTTTATGAGTAGGAATCAACAAAACCTAAATCTAATGCACAGTGTGAACGATATGACTCAAAGTGTCCATTATCAGTTTAAAATTATTATTTTAGTTTAAAACATGTGTTACTCAATGAAAACAAACGAAACATGCTCTGACTATCTTGATAATTTCAGAAAATGATTTATAAGTCATTTGTGACATGTAGAAAGAAATATCATGTCAAACTGATGCACGATGTTACTGATATGACTCAAAGTGCGTGATTCTAGTTTCAAATTACATTTTAGTAAAAAGAACAAGTGACATATTAAAAAACCATAAAACACATTTGCGATGTTTTGATACATTATAAAAATGATCCATAAGTTATTTATGACATGAAGAAATCAACCCCACATCAATCTAACACTTAGTGTGAGCTATTTAACTCCAAGAATGTATTTTCATATAAAATTTACATCAATTTTAGTAAAAATAACAAGTGACATACTGAAAATTGAGAAAACACATTCTGATTGTTTTTATACTTTAAATAATTGATCCATAAGTCATTTTTGATGTGTTGGAATAAACCACACCTCAATTCGATGCACGGTGTGACCAGTATTGTGACATCCCGCCCCTCTTTATTGGATTAAGTTAAGGTGAAAATGCTACTGGGCCTTAGGAAACATCCCCTAGATGACAAAGTCTAGCAATAAATGCTAAGGGAATCAATACAATTGGGGGATTTTTTCCCTTTGAAAATAAAACAATCACAACCAAGATTACATAACCAAGTCTACTATATGATGCATGATAACAATTTAATAAAACTAGATGTATAACAAATCAAACAAAATATATCAGATTACCCACATTAAACTAATATCAATATCAACTACGAAAAGTAATATGAAACCAATAAAACACCAATACTCCAAGACATATCTTCATAGCTCCCAACATGCTCTGTCATCCATCTCCACAATATAGCCCATGTATCATGAATCACCAATAAAGAAATTTGATACCTTCCCTTTACCTATATCCTGATAGATAGTATCTACAAAATAATCAACGTGTTAAAGAAGGAGTGAGTAATGAAACTTATTAGTATTTCCAAAAATGAATTTTCTACTCATGCCACTAGAGTAGAACATGTTAGGACATTTATATAAAAAATTAAATAAAATAATTGAAATCAAATTATATCAAATCCAAACCAATTTATAAGAAAAATACTTTTCATACCAAAATACTTTTCCAATTCAAATAAATTTCAAAGAAAAGCAACCAAACAAGTCATTGAATAAATTCTGAATAATCACTTGGAACAACCCATTCTATTTCAAATAACCACATGCACACACTGAACCACATATGCTTTGTGTTTACCATTGATGATGGAAATTCATGTTTATAAATTTTCCCTTTGATGGTGGTACTTCCTAATGGATATCCATCCCATTCAACTCATCATTAACCAATTAATCCAAAAAATTCCAACATACAATTTTCCAAAATATTTTATTAAAACAATTCATTTATTGAAAATACTTTTCCTTGTATGAAAACAAAATGACCATTTTGAAATCATCATTTTAAAATCATGTTACCACTTTCACTTTCCCCCAAAACAACCAATTTTCACAATTTAATAAACTATCAATAAAGAGGGTTTGAATAAAGAAATTCACAACAATTTTACAATCATTTTAAAGAAAAAAAATCAATATTGTAATCAAATCCTTTCAGTTATAATAATAGGAATCGAGAGTGAAGCCACCTACCTCCAGAATTATGGTGAAAATGAAGAATGAATAAAATTATTCATCAAAACCAATTTCAATATCCAAAAACCCACCTTATATCATTTTTACTACATAAATACCACCCTATATAATCATTATTGGCATAAGGAATCATAGATATATCTCCAAAATACTAGATCTAGAATTTCGAGAGAGGGAAGGAGAGTAGATATAAGGAAAACCACATCAAATAAATACTTACCAAGGGAATAAGTATTCAACATGCCATGATTTTCCACATGATCACTTGTGAATCAAAGGGGAGAGACTCCACAACCATTGGGAGGAATAAAAATATAAATAGGGTAAAATTAGCAGAAAAAATATTTGATTTTGGGTAAATATGAGTGATATACACTTTTTTAGGACCTCACTTTTAAACTATCCATGATGAGGAAAATTGTGCACTAACCGTGCGCTAGCCTCTACCTAAAGAATAACCTCGCATGGTTTGCCCATGTATTTAGAAAAACCGTGTACCAACCAAGTAGAATCCATCTACCCCATTTCATATGGTTTCACTTTGGTGGTCGCACGGTCTGGCCAAACTATGTTCCTACCCAGAATCTCGTATTTCACCTTGCACAATTTCTAGTATGAGTTTCAAAGTTTCTAGTAATAGTCAACAAACCTTTAACAATTATAAACTTCCCAAAACAAATCAACAAGTCTTCCAAACCCTCCCAAAATTCACCGAAACACTTTACATACTTAAAAAGAATAAACAAAGAGTTACTGAAAATTGGGGGTTCTTCATTCTCCCCACTATTGGAATTTTTGTCCTTGGAAAGTATAAAACCACCATTTTTATAAATAGTTCAGGCCATTACTTGACCATTTCATTCTCCCATTCCCAAATTTCTTTCTGAGTCCAACCATTTTTCCACAATACCCGCACTAACCAATGTTTTTTCCATGCCATACTTTCTATTTCCTATCCACAATTTGTAATGGAACATGTACCAATGAAGAATCTGACTCTAGGTCAACATGATATCATAGAATCACATGGTCATGGTCAGGATGATAATTTTTCATCCAAGATACATGAAATATATTATTAACTACACTAAAAAATGGATGAGTGATATACCACCTCACCAACCCATTCACGTGTCTCAAAAGGGCCTATGTATATAAGAGATAAATTTTTCTATTTTCCAAAATGTTGATTCTTAAGCCTTGGAGAGATCCTCAGGAACACATGATCACTCACCTAAAACTACAAAGGTTGTCGATGATGATATTCATATTATTTATAACTACTATGATCCGTCTCTATCCTTTTTCTAATCAAATAAATCTTCTCCATTATCGCTTGGATAATGCTTGGGTCACCCAGTGAAGTCCAACCTATTTTCACCAAAAAATGTGGAAAACGAAAAGGATTCTCGTACAATTCATCCAAAGGACCCATAAGTATTATGTCCTGATAATTTTTTTTATATGAGAACTCCACTAATAGTATGTTATCTTTTCATTACCAGCCAAAATCTATTACACAAGATTGCAACATCTCTTACAATGTTAGTATCATCCTTTTGGATTGATAATCCATCCAAGGATGATATGTCATGCTCATTGTCAACTGATTCCCAAAGTATTACTATAATGATATATAGAAATGAGATGTAAACATCAGATATCTATCTGATAATATCAATAATGGTACGCCATGCCTTTTTACCAATTCTCAGATATAGATTTTTGACAATTCCACCACCATTTGAGATTCATGAATAGGGATGAAATTGTCCAAATTTGGGAACTGATCCACTATCACCATAAGGAATTTTGTTTCTAATCCATTCTTGGTAGAACTATTAAAAAATACATGGCTATATAGTCCCATTTCCAAATAGTAATAGGTATAGAATATAACATACTTTTTGGTCATTGATGCTCTTCCGTAACCTACTGATAAGTTATGTTTCTCAAAAAAAAACTCATCCACATTCCGTTTCATACCTACCCACCAACACTATGCTTTCAACGCCTTACATATATTTTGTAATCTTGGATGAATAAACCATTTTGAATGGTGGTAATCATGAATATGTTTTTTACTTAAAATTCATAGGTACGACCATCTAATATCAAAAACACAAAAATGAAGTCGCATCAAGCTTCTATAAATCAATAGTATCCCCATCATTAAGTTTTGACCTCATAGAAATGAATTCTGAATCAGAAGTTTGTACCTCCTTAACTGTCTCAACCAAATTAAGAACAAACAAAACTGGAAGGAAGTCCACAACTTCTCTTCAATCTTCAAATTCTATGTTCATTTCATCTAGGACCTATATCAACTGCCACTCATCTGAAGCATCATTTTTTAACTAAGAATATGACATTATACTTAATTAATCTACCACATAATTCCATTTACCTAGTTTATACGTCATGTCAAAGTCAAACATTTGGATATAATCCATCCATATTATTTGTCTCGGATTCAAATTCCTTTGTTAGGATATATGTTTCAAGCCCTTATAATTCATAAACATTGTAAACATATCACCAAAGAGGCAATGACACCATGTATTGAAAGTATAGACTATGATTGATAAATCTGAATCTTATGTTGGTCAGTTATTCTCATGAAACTGTAACTACCTTGAGACATAAGAAACAACATGATCTCCCTACATGAGATCACATCCCAACCAAGATCCCAAAGCATCAGAGTACACCACTACCCTTGTCTTGATTCCCACAAAATCATGATTTGTGTGGATTAAAGGAGAAACTTTATCTCTAGAAAATATTTATTAAATTATTTGTTCCATTTTAATGGAACATTTTTCCTTGCAAAATATTTCATAGGTGAAGATATTAATAATAAATCACAAACCAAGGGTCTGTAATAACCATCCAGACCAAGGAAACTTCATATCTCGAAGAAATTATTTCGCAGTTTTTATGATATGACAACCTCTATCTTTTCTGGATCCCTAAAAAACATCTATAAGAGATTACATGGGTAAGTAAATATTCCTCTTGTATTCAAAAATCACACTTCGATAATGGCACACAACCGATAATACCTTTTGATTCCCAACACTGTCACCATGTGTTGTTCATGCTCAACCCTTGTCATTGAATACACTAATTTTTCATCTATGAACAAGACCAAAAAAATATAGATGTCTATGAAATATCTGATTCATCAATTCCAGAAATACCTTTGGTGCATTTGTAAGACCTAAAGGTGTGACCACACTGAATGTCCAAATCTACTCTTGAATTTTTTCTTTGGAATGTCCTCCTTTTGAACTTATAATTCATGATATCCTGATCACAAGTCTATTTTAGAGAACCACTAGGACACCCTCAATTGATTGAAAAGATCATCAATGCGTGGAAGTGGATACCTATTCTTTATTTTATGTTGATTAATCTTATGATAATACATACACGACCAAATATTTCCATCCCCCTTTATAAAAAACAGGATCTGTACTTCTCATAGAGATGTTCTCGGCTGAATAAACACTTTACTTTCCAGCTCTTCGAACTACACAATAAATTTTCTTAATTATATTGGTGGTATTAGGTAAGATATAAGGTAAATAATATTGGTCCCTAAAAATGAGATCAATCATAAACTCAACTTCTCTTATGGGTGTTACCCCTATGAAATTTTCATGAAAACATCTTAAAATTGTGTAACAGCCGCTAGAAAACTTATATTCTTGATCTCTTCCCTTCATTACAAAGTTAGATTTTCCAACTAGTGTGATATCATTTCAAATATTGGTGCCAACAAGACCGGTGCACCTTCCTTTTCATTTCAGTCTCCTTAAAGATATTCTTGATGCTATCCTCAATTGAAAAACTAACACATCATGTATAACAGTTGATGTAAGCCTTAACCATTGTCAACTAATCCATACCCAAGAATATATCATAGATGTCCGTATTAATCACAGAGGAATCACATGTCAACATAACTCCATAAATATTTATAGAACATGATTTATGCACAATGGATCAATATTATCTTTTACCAAGAAGAGTTTGAAGTTTCAAAATAGAAGGCATCATCTCAACACTCAACCACACAAAATCAATAGCACAAGAAGAAATATAAAAAATGGGATGCACCCATATCAAACTAATAATTCATAATAGTTGAATTCAAAATAATCATACCTCACACCATTGATGGTCCATATTGATCATACAAAATAATATAATTTCATCTATATAATTTCTTACTCACTGCACTATTTTCTTTATTTCCATTTTAAGATTTCCCTTATTTAGGATTCATGGTAATCTTTGAATCACCATTGCTATATCGATTCTGCTGATGGGATGCATTTTTTCCCTTGTACTATCGTAGTAGTCGACATCTGAAAAATATGATAAGTGTGTTAAACAACAAACCTTAGAGAACTATAATAATATCATCGAGGATTCCCCATTTGATTAAAATTGTGGAATGATCTTGGTGTTTTAGTTAAATATCACTTCATGTGGTCCAAGGAACCACATTGGAAACATCCTATCTTTCTATTGGGTTTTTTAAGAATATTTTTTGATATACTATCTAATTTCGATCTATCCCACTACCTTGGAAAGAGGTATACCTCTTCCTCTTGCTCCTATAATTAAGGATCCCATATTTCCTATAGGTATCAACATGTTTCTTCCACCTGTAGCTCGTAAGATGTCCCTTTCATCCACAACATCTCTATTTACCATCTTAATATAATCCATTATACAAAACATAGTAATCTTTGAGTGAATGTCCCAACATAGCCCCAATTAAAAAATGGGTTCCTTCAAGGATGCACTAGAAGCAACTTTAGGTGCAAAGTAGTCTAAATTTTCAAATTTAATTGCATACTCTATCACTGATACAATCTCCTAAATCATGCTAAAGAATCATGTCATTCATGAAATTCTGAAAATATGAGGATATAATTTTTTTTAAAACAATTATCTAAAATCCTCTAACGCAAGGCCTTGGTCTTGTATATCCTGAACGGCAAGATCCCAACACTATCATGCATGATCATCCATCTTATAAATCACTACATCTACTTTTATATCAGATGGTGTGCATAGGAAATCGAAGAATTAATTATCCTATTCATTCACACCTTTTCCTTCTTTGGTTCTAAATCAACCCGAAATTTGGGTGGATTCTTCTTCTAGAACTAGATGTAATTATCAACTTTCCTTAGTATATTCCTACTATTCCCTCTGTCCACAACCTGAAAAGATTAGACTATACTCTGAACTATATATTGGTTCACCTGTGGCTCAGGTGGTTCACATTCTTAGCATCTTCATTTGGTTGGATTCATCTATTCCTACCAGGTTCCATTTTCAATAAACACACCAAATTATTTAATTATTAATCTCTAGAAACTTAAGGATTAACAATTTCATATTCTACCACATCACAACATTCACAAAAATTCTTTAAAAATACACACTTTCTTTTTTGACCCATTTTTTAAAATTCCACCATGACATTGAAATCAATCCATATTCAAAATACTACAACCATTCCCTTTTTCAATTCTTATATTAAAAAATCAATATTTTTTAAAAATCAATACATTTGAACAAAATCATGAATCATTACATAAAATTAAATTTGTAATCCTAGTGGAACGTCTTTTCTATAATGAATTTCATTCTCATCTCATTGGATAAACCCATGATAATGATATTACAAATATGATAAGTTTCTACAAAACAGTAACGTACCCAAATCCTTGGAAACTTGAAGTTCATTATAAAAAGGATAGCTACATCTTTTTATGATCTATATTTCAAGTCACTATAATCCTACTCCATTCTACCATACAAACATAAAGACTAAACCATACTCAAATTCAACTCTAAGACCAAAAACCAGTACCACTTTATAGTCAAGGATCAAACAAGGTGATTACATTTTTCAAAATAAAATATTGAATGGACATGACTGATACCATTTGTAGCATCCCACCCCTTTTCATGGGTTTGAGTTTTGGAGGAACTTATACTTGGACTTAGGATATACCCCTATGATGCAAAAGGATGAAAATAAATTCCATGGGCTTCAATACAATTTGGTGATGCTTTTCCTTTTAAAAAAAGACAATAACAACCAAGCCTACCATCACAAAAAATAATATATTATTTGTGATAACGCTATTAGAAAACACATTGTAGAAAAAATAAAACACACCATATCAAAGTACCCAGCTGAAACAAATATCAATATCAACTATAAAGTGGAAGACAAAACCAACAAAACACAAATACTCAAAGAAATAACTCCACAACTCCAAAAATTTTCGAAGCTCCGAATCCATAATAAAGTCTAAGTATCATGAAGCACCACAAAATAAATGTAATACCTTACCATTACATATATCCTGATAGACAATATTTGCAAAAGAAGAAATGTCGCAACGTAGGGGTGAGTAATGAAACTCAGTAGGATTTTCCCAAATGACTTCCCTAATCATTAAACTATGATAGAACATGTTACCACATTTATATAAAAAATTGAAATCATTTTATATCAAATCCAAACCCGTTTCTATGAAAATAAAATTTCATACCAAAATTGTTTTCCAATTCTAAGCCATTTCTAAAGAAATCAACCAAACAAGTCATTCAACAAATTCTCAATAATCACTTGGAAAAACCCATTATATTTCAGACAACTACATATATTCAATCAACCACTAAGATTGGTGTTTACCATTGATGGTGGAACTTCATATCCATAAGTTTTCCCATTGATGGTGGTACTTCCTTACCAGCATCCATTCATTCAACTCACTCTTAACCAATTAATCCAACAAATGTCAATATAATATTTTCCATACCTTTTCATTAAAAATAAGATTTTAATGGAAACACTATTCCATACATCAAAACAAAACAACCATTTTAAAATCATAATTTTGAAATCATGTTACCACGTTCGCTTTCATCCAAAACACCCAATTTATACAATTTCATAAACCATCACCAAAGTGGGTTTCCATCAATCAATTCACAAAAATTTCACAATAAATATCAAGAAAAAAATTGAAATAATATTCTTTCAGTTATAATAAGAGGAGTTGAGAGTAAATCCACCCAACTTGGGAATTATAGGGAAAACAAAGAATGACATGAATTATTCAAAAAACATGTTGAATCTCCCAACAACTACCTTAGGTATTTTTTCCAACATCAATACCACCATATATTATTATTATTATCATTAACAATCATATATATATCAACAATGGACTAGATATAGGATTTTAAGAGTGGGAAAGAATGTAGATCTTTGGAATCCCACTTCAAACGAATAATTACCAAGGGAATCAGGCTTTAACGCACAAAGATTTTCTATTGGATCACTTCTAGATCAAAGGGGAGAGACTCAAATGCCATTGGAAGAATGAAAAATCGTATTAGGATTGAAATAGAAGGAAAATGAGTTAATTTGGGGTAAATATGAGTGAGATCCAATTTTTAGGATCTCCCTTTTAATCCATGTATGGTTAGTTGCACAGCTTGGAAAACGTTTCTCTAGCAGTGTTCCATCTTATGCTTTGAGAAGTAACATGCACGGTTGGCCTACATGGTTTCAAAAATTGTGTGCCAACCTTACATAATCCATGTACCAAAATTCTACATGGTTTCTCTTGTGTGGTCGTATGGTCTGGCCAATCCCTGCACAAATTGTGCGCATATCCAAAAGATCTTGTTTCACCTTGCACAACTTCCTATATGAGTTTAATGGTTTTTACTAACCATGAACAAACTGTGCACCTTTAAAAAAATTTCAAAAATATATTAAAATTCTTCCACACCCTCCAAAACATCACCCAAATAATTTACATACTTAAAAATTAAAAAATAATGGGTTACATGAAACTAGGGGTGCTAAAGGTATGACTCAAAATGTATGTTATTAGTTTAAAATTGATATTTTAGTTCATAATGCTTCAATCACTGAAAACTATGAAAATTCACACTGATTGTATTGATAATTTAAGACAATGATTCATAAGTGAGTTGTGATCTTTAGAAAGCAGTCTCACATCAAAATTAAACATGATGCAAATGATATGATTCAAAGTACGTATTTCTCGTTTCAAATGTCATTTTAATAAAAAACAGAAGTGAAATATTTAAAACATAGAAATAAATTTCCGATTTTTTTGATAGTTTAGGACAACGATCTATAAGTAATTTGTGACGTGTAAGAATCAGACGCCCCTCAATCTGATGCACAGTGTGACCAATATATTTTCATGTGTGTCTATTTATTTAAAATTTACATTAATTTTAGTAAAATGGATAAGTCACATACTAAAAACCAATAAAACACATTAAATTCTTTTATAGTTGAGGAAAATGATCCGTAAGTCATTTGTGATGTATAGGAATAAACCACACCTTGATATAACGCATAGTGTGACTGGTATAAATCCATGTGTGTCTATTTATTTAAAATTGAAATTAGTTTTAGTAAAAAGAACAATTGACATAATGAAAATCAAGAAAACAAATTCAAATTATCTTGATACATTGGTAAAATGTTCCATTAGTCATTTTCGATGTGTATAAATCAACCACACCTCAATATGACATATGATGTGACTGATATTATTTCAAGTGTGTATTTTTTTAAGAAAATTGTAATTAATTTTAGTAAAAAGAACAAGTGACATACTGAAAACTGAGAAATTTTTTTTATTGTTTTGATACATTAGTAAAATGGTCCATAATTCATTTGTGATATGTATGAATCAACCACACCTAAATCAGATACATGGTGTGACTTGTATGACTCAAAGTGTTTGTTATCAGTTTAAAATTGACATTTTAGTTCAAAATGTGTCACTAACTGAAATCCAAAAAAACATCCTCAGATTTTCTTTATAATTTAGTACGGTGATTCAAAAGTCATTTTTAACATGTATGAAGAAGTCTCATGTAAAACTGACACATGATGTGATCAGTATGACTCAAAGTGCATGTATTAGTTTTGAAGTGTCATTTTAGTAAAAAACACAAGTGACATACTAAAAACTAAGAAAATGCATTTAGATTGTTTTGATAATTTATGACAATAATCCAAAGTAATTTGTGACATGTATGAATCATCCACACCATAATCTGATGAGAAGTGAGACCGATATAGCTCCAAGTGTGTCTTCTTATTTAAAATTGACATTAATTTTTTAAAAAAGAACAACTGACATAATCAAAACTGATCAAACACATTCGTATTATTTATATTCTTTAGGAAAATTATCCATAAATTATTTGCAGCATGTAGGAATTAACCGCACCTCAACAAGAGGAATGTTGTGACCGATATAACTCCAAGCATGTCATTTTAATTAAAATTGACATTTTATTAATTTATTCTTTAATATTAGTGTTTAATTTTCTTCCTTATAGTATTACTAATATGTGATTTTTTTTAATATAGGTGGATTCTTTTTCTCGGGATGAGATAATTTGTTTGGAAACTGATACCGTGTGCAGATTTGTTTGACGAGATCACGGGTGCCATAGAAGATGAAACATTAGTGTTTTTAAATGTATTTGTATAGTAATTGTAAATGTAATTTTAAAAAACATTGTTTGAAATGTATATAGAAGTGTTTTTTTGAATTCATGATGTAAAATTTATTTCAATTAAAATATATATTTTCATATAGGTTAAAGGTATTTTCTATATTGAGTTGTTATTCAAACAGCACACTACAAAAGGTTGGGCCTTTATCAGTGTAATTAAAAGTGTTGATAAAGGGGAACCCCATTTAATGGCGTTGAGGAAAACAACACATTTTTAGAACCATTAATGTCCTTTTTTATCATTGTTAAAGGTAATATATTTATTAGTTTTCAGATATTGGCTCTCTTAACATTTACTTTACCGGTTTTTTCAGATTTGGACATCTTTTTTGTAACACCAAGAGATTTTATGAAAAATATTCTTTTTTAATTTCATTAGTGTCTTGTGTTGTATGATACACCAAAAGGAGCTTTCACAACATGCATCCTTGACTTGCCTTGCATTACACACAATCACGACCATCCTCGATAGCGTGTGAAGTTCGCAATACCAATTTTCACTAAAAGAGATATTATTATAATATTATTATGAACTAGCCGTTATGAATAGTAATACCCACTTTATGAAATTTTATAAATTTTATCTTTTAAAATGGACTTCATTTTTGGATTCAGAATATCAAAATTATCTTAGGGTTAAATTTTTGGTACTTTTCGGATAACATTCATTTTCAGATGAATAGTGAAAATTACTACATTTTAATTAAAAAAAAACCTTTTTAATCAAAATAATTAATAGTGATAAATTATTAATTTGAGTGGTTTTAAAGTATATTAATAATTAAATTTTTACAATTTAATATAATTTTGGTCATTGGATGTAATTTTACAATTAAACCAGACATAAACAAGTGTCAATCTTTTGATAATTATTATCTCTTAAGAACACCGTATTTGTTTTGATGACGGGAATTAATTTTTAAATTAATTAATGCAACTGATATGTTTTTAATTTGGTAAAATAGGCATCATTTTTTATTTCATAATTTCAAATATATCTTAGGCCTAATTTTTTGTATTTTTCTGGAAACTTTCATTTTTTGATGAATAGTGAAACCACTAAGTGGTAGTTAAAAAAATGATTTTTTCATAAAACATAATTGTACCACTTCTGTGAGTGGAATTTAAAAAATCTGAGAGACACAGTTGATGTCAGTAAGTAAAATGTGGTACAATGAGATGAAAATAATTTATGGTGAATAGTAACTTTTTACTTTTTTTCCCACGGTTAAAAGTAAATAGGGTAATTAAGGGTAAAAATGATATTATTATTACCCTAACACATGTCCTAATTCTATTGGATAAGTTTATTTTGACAAAAACAATATTAGTAATAAAATATTACCATTTAGGCCCACTTGGATTAGATTAGGACATTTATTATTAATTTATTTAATGAAGGGTTAAAATAGTTAAAATCAATGTTTAATAAGTAAATCATTTTTAATATAGGGTTATACATAAGATAAAATCAACTATAAATATTCATTAGAAATATAAAAAGATTTCCTACATAATTATATTTAATTTTTAATTTTTATACATTAAATAATTTAATTTATTTATGACACAATGATAATGCAGTAATTATTTTATTAATGAAATATTTACATAATTGATCTTATAAATACCCAAATAAATGTAATTTAAGCCTTTTTATGAATTCCAATAATTTTATATGTTAATATGACATGTTTGTATTGATTTAATTTACTTTTTTTGTACTAATATTTTTGTTATGATTTTCTCGAAAATAAATTACCAAATTGTATCAAATTTGACATAAAATAGTTTTTAAAACAAATATTATATTATTAATCATTATTTTATTCCTCAAAATCTATAGTTCGTCCAAATGACTTAGATAAGGTTATATATATTAATAATAAACAACTTTGGGTTCGTTTGGCTTGTTATAGAATGTTTAATAACCTTATAGTGTAAGAAAACAAGAAGACACGGTAAAAGTTAAATTATTTAACTTAAAGTTAAATCTAAATGATAAGGTTAAAATAGGAACCTAAACATGTCTAAATTATATTGGATGAGAGGATTTAAACCCATCCCCACCTTATGTTCGAAATAAATCTATTTGGATCTATTTACAACCGAATATGACTTTATAATAAAATAATATTTTTAGTTTTCCAAAGGTGCCCCTCTCCTCCCTTATAAAAGGGCTCCTCCTCCCTCTCTTCCTCACACCAATTTGAGCCTTTAAGCTCATCCAAACCCTGCCCATTTCCCTTCTCAACCTCCCTAGCAACATCCTAGAGGTCCTGGTCTTCTTCAAAGATCAATTTTAGTACCCGAAGAGGAGGATTCAAAGAGGCGTGTCAAAGAAGAGTGGGTTTGGATACATGCGAAGCATATCAGACCTAAGGTAAAGGATAATTATTCCAATCTCATTCTTTTCTGAGATTGTTTACTCGTAAGTATTTACTGGGGGGTATGTTTATTATCCATGTCCATATGCTCTCAAAATGTTTTCATAAAATTTTTACTTTACTTCCATGTATGTTTAAGACATTTTAACCTTTTCTTACGTTTTCCACATCGTGTGGAAGGAATCTTTCTTTTCTTTACCATACGAGGTACTTTTTGTCTTTTCAGAAAAAAGTACGAGGAAATTGTTATTTTTTAACTTATACGGTGTGAATGGATTTTATGGTTTTATAAAGACTTATTTTCATGAAGATTCCTCCAAAATATTTCAAGACTATTTTCAACAGAATCTCGTTCTTTTAAAATTTCATGACGTTTTGTGAAAAGAAATTTATTTTGAAGAAGAAAGGATATTTTCCTCAATAATTCATTTCAAGTGTTTTATCAAAACCATTTTTTCATCTAAGATGACATTATTTTATATGTGTATGATTCAAGTATAATGTATCTATGATTTACATGGTTTCACTTTTCTTATTATGAAATGATATCCATATATTTTATATGGATTATGTGATTATGGGATGATGTTTTTGAAACCCATTTCATTCATTGGGTTATTATAAATGTTGTATGTTTATTTTTTGGCACAAGTATGAAAGATTTCATTATGAGATGGGTGAGACCTGTATCTTCCTCCAATGCATTGGATAAATATTTATATCTCATGAAATAGACATGGCTGGAACGACAAGTTAATCCGGTTCAGTAATACAGGACTGGAATGAGGAGTGAACTCGATTTAGAAAGGGACTTTGTCCACTAAAATGGTCTTGGAAGAAATGCCTTGGCTAATATTGAAATCATATCATGTGCTTAATGGTTACCACAATTACATGTTTTATTCCCATGCTATTTTATCATTCTTAATGTTTCTTTATGATCTATTCCATACGCACTTCCATGTTTTATGTCATCACTCAAGATTTTGATGTATAAACATTGTGTTCATTTTTTTGAGTTCCAATTTATATGGTATGTTTTATTTTATCCATGTTTACCCTTACTGAGCATTTGAGCTCACCCTTTTTCTGTTTTCTTTTCCCAAGGATATAAAGAAAGGTTTTAGGTAAGAAAAAAACGGGGATGATCTTTATGGGAGATGTTAAAGATCTTTCACCACGATTAGAAAATTATGTTCCATGTTTCCCAAGAAACTAAACTATTACGGTCCTTGTGTGTCTATTTTTGTTATGTATTATGTATTCCGCAAATGTAATGTAATGTCCATGTACGTCAAGCTTCGGGTCTCAACAGTTGGTATCAGAGGAATGGTTTAGTTAACCTTTGGAAACTAGGATGCGAAAACAATAGTGAGATATCTAGAGATATTTATAAGGTATATCGAGGGATGTCCCTATGGTTAAGTATAAGTATAGGTTATAGCCCTAGAATTATGGTAACAATCTTATAATTAAACCTAAGATGTTAGATATTGATGGTACTCCCCCTTTATTATGGTGTTTTCCCTAGCATGATTTTTGCCTCTCACACTATTATTTTTGGGTTTTAGACGATGGCTGGAACCCGAAGGAACCGTGTTGATTAATGCAATGGACAATGAAATGATTGTCCTCCTGAACAAACAAATGTTATTGGAGATGGAGTGAAAAATATTATTTCTATACTTACACAAGCTATGAATCATTCTGGACTTCCAAATGAGAAGAGAAGGGAACAATATTCTATTGAGTCCTTCATGAGGCAACATCCACCTTCTTTCAGTGGGTATTCTGATCCACTTATTGATGAACAATGGATCAGTACCACTGAAAAGATATTTTCAGTTCTTCATGGTTCGGAACATGATAATTTCATCTTATTAATATATCATTTGGATGGTGAATCTGATCAATGGTGGAATCTTATCAAGAATATGAGGCAAAGAGATGAATTTGAGTCCATGGAATGGGACGAGTTCAAGAACATATTTTTCAATAAGTATTTCCCTCGTATTCTCCGAACAAAGTTGGAGAAGGAATTTCTTGAACTAATGCAAAAGGATGATGAATCTGTTGTTACCTATGAAGCAAATTTTACAAGACTTGCAAGGTATGCTTCTCGTATTATTATCCAACCTGAGAGTAAGATCGATCAATTCTTCAGTGGATTAAAACCAAATATTCGAAGGGAATTAGATATAAGAGACATCAGTAGCTATGAAGAAATTGTGTGTCGTGCTATCAAGGTAGAAATGTATGTTGGTGTTACTTATCCATATCATAGTTTTGACAAGAAACAAAATATGGAGTTCAAGGAGAAATCTCAGAAAAATGTTGAAAAGAATATGAATGTTTCCTTATGCTCAATGTGTGGAAAGAAGCATGGTGGAGATTGTATTAAAGGGACTAGAAAATGTTTTAAGTGTATAAAACAAGGTCATCAAGAAGTTGAGTGTCGAAGTAATGGAACAAGGGTTTATATTGATGTGAATAAAGAAAAGGCTGCAAAGAACGCACCACCAAGACTTCAATGTTTCAAGTGAAAGGAAATGGGGCATTATTCTAATAAATTCCCTAATCCAAGGGCTAGTGATGATCGATATGAGCAACCACATAAGGAAAAGTACAAAGGGAAGTCACATGCGATCACTATTGGCAATGTTGAATATGACAAAAATGTGGTGGAATGATTAAGTATTTATGTAATGGGATTCCAAAATAATTTTGTATATAGTATCGTGGAATATTGGAATATTTATGTATTGATCTATTGTGGTTTTCAATAATTTTATTGTACCGGAAACCATGTAAAGTGATTGAGATATTTTTGGAAAAAAAATATGATATGCGCATAATGAAGGGAAAATGAGAAAATGAAATGTTTGACAGTATTCATGAGCTCATGACTGATATAAGGAAATTGTTATATCATGGTTTTAGGTTTTGGTATGTGAAAAGAGTTAACTTTTGACAGCACTCTTGTTTTCGCTAAGATTAAATGGGTATTCATTTTTTTTCAAGAGAATACATGATTAAGGCCTTTGAATTATTGGAATGTGACCAACAGGACATATCTCATGATATATGTAGAACAACGATGGTATTAACATGCTAGTTGTATGAACTCTTTGGTAATCATTTTCACTATAATATGATATTGGATAAGAGTATTTTGGATAAGCCTAAAGATTGGAATAGATTATGTTGGACATAAGTTGGTATTGTTTAAGGATTGACATTTTTTCGATATTATTTATGGGATGTTATAGTAATTTAGTTTCAGAAAAAGGACAACCTGAAGGATGGGTGACATCCCATCGCGTCGGACAAGGCTGTGGGAATCGAACCCACAACCGAAGTGCGACTGGCCTTCTTCACCTACCACAATCATACAGGAAGTCCCTGTTTAGTAGAAACTAGTTTTATTATATTAAGCAGTATGATATATGAAGTATAAGTCCATTTTAGGAACCATATATGATTAATCTCACTATAGATGGACTTATGTAATTTCTTATAACTTTTCAAACATTTTGTTTGAGACAGATGGAATGAACCATCATTCTATCACAAGATCTTCTAACACATCACGAATGAAAAATTCAACTTCATTTCTTTATGAGATGAAGTGTAAATTGTACAATGAACGACCAAAGGTGAGACTGTACCAAAATCACAAAATTATTTCCCCTAATTCCAATTTCATCATCTTTAGGGAAATGATCTTGAAAACCAAAAATGTTGTCCTAGTGCTCTTATATCTGATGAATCAGATGGTACCTTAGATCTTTACAAATTAATGGCTTTCGGATTGTTGTCTTTTTCATAGCCATGTTCTCTACCACTCTCCATCATAACATGATGGTTAGATTTTTCTTCCATATCCATATTTTCACCTATGTTCTCCTACATGAAAACCCAGTGAGGATTTAATTTGGGTAACCATTACGTTTCATACTTTATTTTTTAGAGCCATGTTTTGGTATTCCTTTTTTACGATGTGGGTTTCTATCAAAGGAACCTTCGAGTCGTAAACCATTTATTACCCCGATTAATTTTGAGGGAGAAATTCATTTTAAGCGGGGTAGAATGTAACACCCCGAGATTTTATGAAAAATATTCTTTTTAATTTCATTAATGTCTTGTGTAGTATGCTACACCAAAAGGAGCTTGGACAACATGAATCCTTGACTTTACTTGCATTACACGCAATCTCAACCTTCCACGATAACATGTGTAGTATGCAATACCGAGTTTCACTAAAAGAGATATTATTATAATATTATTATGAACAAGCTATTATGAATAGTAATACCCACTTTTGGAAATTTTATAAATTTTATCATTTAAAATGGACTTCATTTTTGGATTCAGAATATCTAAATTAGCTTAGGGTAAAATTTTGGTACTTTTCGGATAACTTTCATTTTCTGATGAATAGTGAAAATTACTAAATTTTAATTAAAAACAACCTTTTTATTCAAAATAATAAATATTGATAAATTATTAATTTGGGTGGTTTTAAAATATATTTAGAATATATTTTTACAATTTAATACAATGTTGGTCATTGGATGTAATTTCACATTTAAACCTGACATAAACAAGTGTCAATCTTTTGAGAGTTATTATCTTTTAAGAACACGCTATTTGTTTTGACGACGGGAATTAATTTTTAAATTAATTAATGCAACTAATATGTTTTGAATTTGGTAAAATAGACATCATTTCTGAGTTTGTAATATCAAATATATAATAGGCCTAATTTTTGGTATTTTTCTGGAAACATTCATTTTTTGATGAATAGTGATACCACTAAGTGGTAGTTAAAAAAATGAATTTTTCATAAAACGTAATTTTACCGCTTCTGTGAGTGGAATTTCAAAAATCCGAAAGACACAATTGATGTCAGTATGTAAAATTTGGTTCAATGAGATGAAAGTAATTTTGGCTGAATAGTATCTTTTTACTTTTTTTACCACTGTTAAAAGTAAATAGGATAATTAAGGGTAAAAATGATATTATTATTACCCTAACACATGTCTTAATTCTTTTGGATAAGTTTAATTCGACCAAAAACAACCTTAGGTATAAAATATGACCATTTAGGCCCACATGGCTTAGATTAGGACATTAATTATTAATTTATTTAAAGAAGGGTTAAAATAGTTAAATAAAAGATTAATAAATAAATCATTTTTAATATAGGGTTATACATAAGATAAATTCGACTATAAATATTAATTAGAAATCTTAAAATATTTTCTACATAATTATATTTAATTTTTAATTTTTAAACATTATATATTTTATTTTATTTAGGACATAATGATGATGCATTAATTATATTATTAATGAAATATTGACAGAATTGATGTTATAAATATCCAAATAAATGTAATTTGAGACTTTTTATGAATTAAAATAATTTTATCTGTTAATATGACATGTTAGTATTGATTTAATTTACTTTGTTCGAACTAATATTTCTGTTATGAGTTTCACAAAATTCAATTACCAAATAGTTTCAAAATTGACATAAAATAGTTTTTAAAACAAATATTATATTATTAATCGTTATTTTATTCCTAAAAATCTATGTATCTGCAAAATGACTTAGATAAGGTTATATATATTAATAATAAGCAACTTGGGGTTTTTTTGGCTTGTTATAGTAATTTTATAAACCTTATAGTGTTAAAAAACAAGAAGACATGGTAAAAGTAAAATTATTTAACTTAAAGTTAAATCTAAATGATAAGGTTAAAATAGGAACCCAAACTTGTCTAAATTCTATTGTATAAGAGTATTTAGACCCATACCCACCTTATCATCGATATAAATCAATTTGAGGTAATTTAAAACCAAATATGACTTTATAATATAATAATATTTTTAGTTTTCCAATGGCGGCCCTCTCCTCCCTTATAAAAGGGAACCTCCTCCCTCTCTTCCTCACACCAATTTTTGACTTTAAGCTCTGCGAAACCCTTCCCATTTCCCTTCTCAACTTCCCTAGAAACATCCTAGAGGTCATGGTCTTCTTCAAAGACTAATTTTATTACCCGAAGAAGAGGATTCAATGAGGCTTGTCAAAGAAGAGGAGGTTTGGATACGTACGAAGCATATCAGACCTAAGGTAAGGGATAATTATTTCAATCTCATTCTTATCCGAGAATGTTTAATCGTAAGTATTTACCGGGGGTTATGTTTATTATATATGTCCATATGCTCTCAAAATGTTTTCATTAAATGTTTACTTTAATTCCATCTATGTTTAATACATTTTTACCCTTTTCTTACTTTTTCCACATCGTATGGAAGGAATCCTTCTTTTCTTTATATACGAGGTAATTTTTGACTTTTCCGAAAAAAGTAAAAGGAAATTGTAATTTTTTAACTTATACGGCCTGAATGGAATTTATGGTTTTATAAAGCCTTATTTTCATGAAGCTTCCTCCAAAATATTTCATGACTATTTTCAACAAAATCTCGTTCTTTTAAAATTGCATGACATTTTGTGAAAAGAAATTGATTTTGAAGAAGAAATGATATTTTCCTCAAGAATTCATTTAAAGTGTTTTATCAAAACCATCTTTCCATATAAGATGACATTATTTTATATGTGTATGTTTTAAGTATAATGTCTCTATGATTTACATGGTTTCACTTTTCTTATTATGAAATGATATCCATTTATTTTATATGGATTATGTGATTATGTGATGATGTTTTTGAGACCCATTTCATTCGTTGGGTTATTATGAATTTTGTATGTTTATTTTATGGAACAAGTATGAATGATTTCATTATGAGATTTGTGGGACCTATATCTCCCTCCAATGCATTGGGTAATGATTTATATCTCATGAGATAGACATGGCTGGAACGACAAGTTAAACCGGTTTAGTAATACTGGACTGGAACGAGGAGTGAACTCGATTCAGAAAGGTACTGTGTCCAATAAGATGGTCTTGGACTAAATGCCATGGCTAATATGGAAATCATATCATGTGCTTAATGGTTTCCAAAATTACATGTTTTATTCCCATGCTATTTTATCATTCGTAATGTTTCTTTATGATCTATTCCATACATACTTCCATGTTTTATGTCATTGCTCAAGCTTTTGATGTTTAAAAATTATGTTCATGTTTTTAAGTTCAAATGTATATGGTATGTTTTATTTTACCCATGCTTACCCTTACTGAGCATTTGAGCACACCCTTTTTATGTTTTCTTTTCCCCAGGATATAAAGAAAGATTTTAGGTAAGAAAAAAGGGGAAGATCTTTATGGGAGATGTTGAAGATCTTTCACCACGATTAGAAGATTACGTTCCAAGTTTCCAAAGACACTAAACTATTATAGTGCTTGTGTGTCTATTTTTGTTATGTACTTTGTATTCCTCAAAAGTAATTTAATGTCCATATACGTCAAGCTTCATGCCTCTACATTTCTGTTTGGGTATGTTTTTCCCCTTTACATTTTCTTTTATACTATCGTACTCTTGCACACCCTAGAGGGTTTTATATGCATGGTTACTCACTATATATTTCATCTTTTTAAAATTATTTCTCATTACTTTTGCATTGAGATGGTTGGGTGTGTGCGTACATAGAAATTATAAAAAACCCTCTCATGTTTGTTTTTTCCTTTCAATGCTTTTCGTCACCCCCTGTCCTTTGGAGGTGGGTTTGGGGTAATTGCGACTATAGCCCCATTGATTTGGTTCATGACAGTTTTCCAAAGGTTTGAGGGAAATGAGGGTGGAATTAATGAATTTTGGTGAGACTTGAAAATTATATACAAGCTGGACCTCAAAAATTTTCTATCATGAAACATATTTTCACATTATGAATCTTTTGAGGTCCTCTGATTCAGGCCGTGAATTTCATAAACCCCCAACACGATGAACATCCATAAAATTTCATTGAGTTTATTCATTCTATGAACGATTCCTTCATGTCATGATTTTTTTGAGCTCCAAACTTTTATCTAGAACATAAAATTATGAATTTCTAGCCTCTTAGATGTCAAACAAGATCTCACATTGTGAACACACATTCATATCATGACCTACAAAAACAAAATTTCCGCTCCAAACTATACCGAACCTAAAGACTTCTTTGAATGTCTCTAACTCCCAAAACAGATAAGTAACAAGTCAATAGGGCATAGATTATAACACATTTTTTAAAGAAGAGTCCTACGATTCCTTTAAAGTCATATGATCTTGGCCTAGCCATTTTTCTACTAAAAAATAAATTATCTGTACTTATTAAACTAACTCAAAATCTATCAAAAACACTTAATACCACATCTAAACTAATCAAAACACTTCTCAATAAACCAAACATATTTAAAAAATATGGTTGACAACAAATTGAAATTCTTTACGAAATATAAGCGAAATATAGGTTTCATCAAAATAGAAAAGTAATGCTAAAAGTCTTCTTTATCATCACGAAAACTTGTGCTGATAATAACATATATTGTTTTATCATGATAAAAAATAACTTTCTCAATGTTTTTAGCACAGAAAAAACTCAGATCCCTGCAGTATTGTTTGTCGCATCAGTACTTCAAATGTGAAGATAAAAGAAATTTTTTGGCCTTGATAAAGTGAGAATAGATATTTTATAGATGTAATACTAAAAATAAATAATAAAATGTGTATAATTTATCATGAAAATTTAAGAAAATGATTACACAATCCAAGATGAATTGTACAAATAAATTGTTCTTGATCTTGATGTTTGATGTGCTTAAAATAATTAAATGTATCTTATAACAATTAATGTTAATTTTATCTTAAAAATTAAGCATATAATATTTATAAACGATCAAATGATATAAGATTGTCGTAAAAATTTAACACAATTTTTTATATTATTTAATGACATGTATGAACAAGCTGCATATTGTTTGAAACTTAATGAATCCTATGACGTGTCCTTGAAGGATTGAAATTAATTTATATACTAGAAATGTATTTCAAGGGGGAAAATGCAAAATGTTCAAACTCTATTTAAATTTTAAGAAAAAAAATTCTTGAATTGTTATAAAATGGTAATACGAATGAATCATGATTGAATTCAACATGGGATATAAAAAGTATGATTGAACGTTATTTCTAGTGAATCAATTTTATTTTTTACATGGAAAAGGGCATGAAATGATAAAAAACTAGAAAACATTATATATTTATTGTTTAAATTTAAAATAACCGTTCTCTATTAATTTTTAAGTTATGGAAATAAAATGAAGGTTAATACAACATTAAATGTATAGAGAATCATCTAAGGTGCCTATATAGGGTGTAGTTAACTGGTTTAACATTTTATTTATTTATTTATTTTTAAAAAGGCGGAGCAAATTTTGAACCAGATGCACATCCTTGATAGACTGTAAACATGAACCGACCCAACTCCACCTATATATATAATAGAAACATCCCCATCAAACCCTCTCATCCACCACTAGATCCCTCTCGTCGTCGCCACCGTTCCACGACGGAGGGATGATTATTAGAGCCGACGGGCCACAATTGGGGACCGAATATTAGACTGTATCGTCAAATCAATGGGGTGATGGCTAGGGGATGGTTTGTTTTGGTGATTCTCATGGCCATGGAAGAATCCTTAATGGAGATGCCACTTTTTTGCCACCACTAACTCTACTGCCACAGGTGGTGATGCTATTTACAATGGCCCTCAAGGACACCCTGATGCTGCTCATCCTCTTGCCTGCGGGAAACATCTTCATTTCACCACTTTTAGAGTTATGAGAAGGAAACTGATTCGTGGGAAAATTTTAAAAAAATGACTTTCCCGTTGTATTCTGAAGCTTTTTTTAATATTTTGATTGTATTAAAATTCACATTTACAAATGTGACATAACAAATATCAATTTTTATATGTCTTGATGACAAAAAACCGAGTGAATATAAAATTTTACAGTAAAAAAATCGCTTTTTATATCACTTTTAGTCAATATAAAATCCATACTAATTTATGAACTATTTTTTTTAAAAAAATCTCTACCCTCCATAATTATATCTTGATTCACACATTTGACTATATACGTGAATCAATTTAAATATTTTTTTATAAATTTCAAATTCATTTTTATATCCAATATGAAATGAAGTCAAATCAAATAAATAAATTTTATTATTTTATTATTGTTTTAATATTTATAATTAATTAATTGATGAGAAATACAATAATTGTGTTTATGCTTCAGATATCCTAAGGGGACTACCGAAACTCAACAAAAATCTTTAATATTCTTTAATTAAGACTGTAATTCAATTAAAATTTTATTAACAATCCAAAAAATAATTAAAGAGGGAAAATACTATAGATATATGTAAAAAATGAATGTTAAATTTTAAAAAAATTTATATCCTTTTTAGTTATTTTGTAATAAGGGAAAAAATAATCACATTGAACTAGTAAATGACCACAAATTTAAAAAACCATGGAATTTTTATTCCAGGGCATGATATTGAAATTATTCCAAGACAATCAAAATTCAATAATTTTTTCAAGTAGAACATTTTGATAGAAATGTTTTTAAAACATGTAATAACATTAAAAAAATAAAAAACCTATCTCATTTATGTATCTCAATATATATTGATTCAGTTAGTGAATTTTTCCTTTTTGAAACAAGATGAAGATTTCTGAAATCTTGAATTTGATATAGGTGATATGAAACTCGTCAATTCTAGTTAATTTCAAAATATTCTTTCATTCATGATTTGATATCATCCTTTTTCAGATAATATTAATCTAATTTTTTACATGGTTGGGGATGGTGACACTACACAAAAATATCTTAGTGGCGATTATAATAACCACCGTGGAATAAATCATATTAAAAAAATTATAATATAGTTGTTGTTTCATATAATGACCTCTATATATATATACATATTTAACATTTGCCGGTGGTTATATTTAAGTTGCACCTAAATATTTTAAAACTCATAATTTCAACCCCCTTCCCCTATCTCCTTTTCCCCAACCCTCCCCCACCCTCTCCTACTCCCTTTGGTTACCCCCCGACCCCCATACATTTGATGGAAACCACCATGACCCCGACACCACCGACATCTGACGACAACTATCATGACCCTGACACCCCCTACTCTTGATAATGACTGATGTGACCTCAATTCCCCATGCTCCTTACAGCGACCTCCATCACCCTTACCCCATATACTTGATGGTGACCATCATGACCCAGCACCCCATCTAGTGACCATTGTTACCCTAACCCACCTTTTTCCTATTGTCGTGACCTCGACACTCCCTACTCTCTACTGTTGTGTCCCCATCCCCCCTACCAATGAACACCATGACTGCGAGCCCCCTATCAGTGACCCCTATAAACCTGACCCCGATCCACTTTCAAGCGATCTATGCGACCCCAACCCCCTCTGATGGTGTCTTCCATGACCCCATCTCCCCCTTGCTCCTCGACAACAACCCCCAAAGACCTCTATTCCCAATTTTTTTGTCACTGTGACCCCAAAAATCATTAAATATACAACAAATTTTTTTTAAAAAGGATTTAATTAAATTATTTATGTTTTGTGTAATTGAGGATTGATTATGTTTTTAATGTTGGATTAAGTCATTTTTATATTGAATTTGTGTTATGTTGATTCAATAACCTTCGTCGATCAATAACGAAGTTGGGTGATGTTTAATTTTGATTATACTTGTTTGATTAAACCATTATATCTTTACATATAATTGAATAGATATAAGATTGACAATCCAATTCCTATGAATAAAATTTGGATTAATTTACATCGAAACACACCTCAGTAGTCCAAGGATTCAGAAGAATTATTAGATTATGCAATTGCAAGCGGATCCATATATGGTGGAATAAAATCGTTGTGTCATGATTAAAAATTATAAATATGGTTGTATAGAATTGAAGTCTATTAGTATTTGATATATAAATTATATTCTTCTTGATATATATGTCGGATTTGGAATGGTGAATAGAATTTTTGTAGAAATTCAAAATAATAATAATACTATCAATAAAAGAAATAGTTACCCACCAGAGGATAATTCAGAATGAAAATTGATAAATGACACATTTGGATTTCCAGGATACAATGAACGAGATTTTAAATGATCAATAGAACCTTTAGTTGAACCTGAGTGGATTAATATTTCTCAAAACATCAGTCACTAAAAAATGAGTTGTATGAATTATTTGAAGACAAACAACATGTATGAAGCGTGTGTCAAGCATTCAAATTTGTATTTTCTTCTTATGTTGTATCATAAAAACTATCTTAATGGAATTACTAACAAACCAATGTCCATGATATTATAATTTCTTTATGATGCATTTAGTAAAGCTATGATCCCTACATCTTTCTATGAGATGAATAAAAACATCCACAAGCATGGACTTAACTATAAAAAGATATATGCATGACCTAATGATTCTATGCTTTATTAGGGAGAAGAGTAGGATAAATAACAATGAATATATGTCATACATTCAGATTGATGTTAATGAAAAACAATGAGAGTTAAAATTAATGGAACCCCTGGAAGAAATAGAAGAATAAAAATCCTGCAATGTTATTTCATTACTTTCCTCTAAACCAAGGAGGCAAAGATTATTCATGTCATTTAAGACTGCATACAACATGAAGTTCCATTCTCAGGATAGTAATGATATCTTTATGAGACATACAAAAGATTCAACATCAGGGAATATGTTTGATTCATTATACCCATACTTTTTTTCATATCCTAGGAATGTATTTTTGGGATTGGTTTCTGATGGTTTTATCCCTTTTGGTATTTTAAATACTAATTATAGAATTTGGCCAGTTGTTTTGATCCCCTATAATCTACCTCCAAGGATGTGTATGAACAATTATTCTTAAATTATTTCAATGATTATTTCTAGAAATAAAATTCATGGAAATAACATTGATATATACCTTGAACCTCTAACAAAATAATTGTGAGAAATATTTGATTATGGTGTGGAAACATACGATGCTTGAATGAGAACACTATTCAAAATGCATACTTCTTTGATGTGGACAATTAATTACTTTTATGGACTATGAAATTTCTCTGGTTGGAACACACATAATAGTTTGGCTTGTCCAGTTTGTAATTTTGATTTTGAACCTCAATGATTACCTCATTGAAAAAATGGGTTTTTATAGGCCATTGTCAATTTCTTAATGCTTCTCATAAATTCATGTTTAAAAAGACACAATTCAATGGAGATATTGTATTGATAAATCCACCGAAGGTGTCATATAGATCAGAAATATTCATACAATTAATGAATGTCACTAAAGAATTTGGAAAATGTAATCAGTTTAAGTAAGGGGAAAAGGGTATGAGGTACAATATCTAAATTAGATGGAACACCACAATGTAAGAAAGCCGATATATATTTCAAACATCCTAATTGGTATTTTAATTTGATATGTCATTATATTGACATAATTCATATTTATATGAACATATTTGACAATTTAATTTTTATATTTCTTAATGAGTGGGGTAAATCAAAGGTTCTCCTTAGTAATCATAAGGATTTGGAGTCAATGAATATAAAGAATGGTTTGTGGGATAATGAGAATGATAACTAGCCTTCAACTATTTTTAAAATGAAAAATCAGTATTTCTTGAAAAACATTAAATCCAAATGTTCTTGAAAAATTCAAGAATTAATTATTTTTTTAGCTTTTCATTTGGAGATGTTATTTCCCCCTTCATTCATCGCATTTATGACTCATTTGACTATTCATTTGGTTGAAGAAGATGAACTTGGTAGACCGATACACTATTGATGGTTGTATCCAATTTAGTGGTATGTTGATATTATTTTTATTTGTATAAGTGAATTCAATTCTATCATATCACTACATGATTTTATTAATATGTTTCTTATTTTTTTTATCAGGTACTTAGCTCATTTGAAATCACATATGAGGAATAAAGCTCAACCAAAATGCTCTGTTACATAAGTTTACATTGAAGATGAGTGATTTACCTTATATACTATGTATTTGAATGGGATTGGTACTAGATACAATCATGTTGGGAATGTTGATGAAATATCCACTAATTCTCATTATTAAAACTAGTCTATAGTATTTCTAAATTTTGGATAACCAATTTGAAAGAGGTCAAATTTTACACCGATTGAAAACAAAAGGCGACTATGGGGCCGAGCTCGAAATGAGTTGTAATTTACAAAAGCTATTAACAAAGATATTTCATAATGCTTCACCTTTCATGTTATTATATACTCATATTCATATTATTAACATGTTTTTATTTTGTCTATGTTAAAAGTAACATGATATATCTTTTTGTATAAATAAAGAATGTTGAAAATTGAGTTCAAATATCAAATTATTGGAATTTATTGGCTCAATGTCCTCTAGGATGGGCTAAGAGATTCGAAGCATAAAATATTCATGGATTTAGGTTTCATTCAATTTATTGTGGAGAAGGATTGAAAACTAAAAATGGTGGTGTATTTACACTTGCTTTGATGGGATACTAAAGAAATCTAAACGATATAATTTAATTAAACTATCATGATAAATTTTATGTTATCTTAATCAAATTCAAGTGGATCTACATTGATATGGATATAATATAAGTTTTTTTACATTTTAATTATTTCAACTTCTCACTCTTGATCTATACCCGTAATATGAAAAGAAAGATCCATTTATCGTAGCATCACAAGAGAACATGGTTTATTTTGTTGATGTTTAAATACCTAATGGTTGGAGTATCTTTTACTCTTAAACTAATGATACTTTTATGATATGGGAGATAAAGATCAATGGGTACATTTTGAGAGTGAACCTCATTAAAAAATCATTGAATATTCTTTTCTCGATAATATCAAAACAATAGAACTTACAAGATATGGTGAAAATAAAG
This sequence comes from Viscum album, assembly GCA_963277665.1. Classification (NCBI taxonomy): domain Eukaryota; kingdom Viridiplantae; phylum Streptophyta; class Magnoliopsida; order Santalales; family Viscaceae; genus Viscum; species Viscum album. The sequence continues at coordinate 36,698,270 of OY728159.1, forward strand.
CACTCCTCGCAATAGAGGTTGATAAAAATGAATAAAATGAAGATGAAGACAACTGAAATTATAAATTTGTAATGAAAATATATTACAATTTCTCATTGATCAATGTTTCATATATATCTACATTGTTCTAGTTTATCATTTATTATTTTAATTATTTTAATTTTTATTTTTTATACATTTAATATATTGAAAACAATTTAATTGTAGGAATTTCAAGAACCACAAAATTTCAAGATCCTAGCCGATTAGCATCTCATAGGATGTCACCACTACCACCAGCTTCAATGGATCTATGTGATTCTGTTATACTTGAGACTAATATAAAGCCATCCATTTACCTAGAACATATTGGTAGCCCACCATCCAATTCACCTCTAGTAATCGTGTAGTTTTTCACCCCTCTATCTCGGGGATATTCACAAGTTACTATTACTAGTATATATTTCATTGTACAAAAAAACTAAATATTTTATTAATTTTTTAATGAATTTTTAAATAGATAAAGATAAAAATAGATGAAATATATATATTAACATAATAGATGTATGGGAACTGAAGGAATTCAAGATTATCATTACATTTGATGTTTTTGGGGTGCTTACTTTTGACGTTGTCGGAATCTATGAGCATGTTCTTGGGCAGCTTGCTTGCGAGATAATGAGATTTTCTATTAATTCTATAATTGGAGGCATATTCATACAACTTGAAAAATGGGGTAATTTATACTCATGTAAAGTTAATATTAATTTAATATTCATTGATAACTTATTTAAAAGTCATGAGTAAATGTTTTTAATATACATATAAATTGTTATGTTTTTTATTTTTATATATTTTTTTTATTTTGGTGTCTTGGACTCCGTTTCATAGTTATGGACTAAGAAAATTTTGATAATAAATAGAGATATTTGAAATGGCGATTATGGCATGAGATTAATGACACATCTCCAAGCTCATAACAGATGTATGAGAATGTTCTTTAAGGAATTTCTCATGAGAAATGGAATTTGTTTATCGGTATTAATAGAGATGCATCTCATGAAGTAATTTCATATTTTATAGTATCTTAATATAATAAAATCAATAAAATTGTATTTTTTTTAATGTTTCTATTTTTTATCGGAATTATCTAAAAAAATTTCTTAAACACGAGAAACAAGTCATTCCTCATATCATTGAGTCTCATATTTTTTCAAGAAAAATAAAATTTTAAGTTTACTAAACAACTTTTTCTATTGAATGATATGATCCAACAAGATAATGAGCTCTCTAGCAGAACATATGATATTAAAATAATGCTACATTTGATGGGTATGATCTCTTAAAGAATATATGCTTGTTCAAGTGACTATATACTATATCCCAACGACCATAAATCACATAAATAATACCTAAAGTGTGGTGCTTTTTTGATAGAAAAAACATGAATTGGGTCCTATGAAAGTTTTGTGGTAGTTTCTAATCATTCCAAGGTTTATCCTCCTATTTGGAAGTGAGTAGACTGTAAGGCAATTGACATGACACATCAAAAAAAGAAATAAATATGGGAAACTTCATAACCGAGTAGACTCTCCTCAGTGTATGAGAATTGATCATCAGTGTCCTGAGTTTTGAAATAATCTATGAAACCTTCATCTTGCGTTATCTACATATAAATTGAATCCTTTTGGTTTTTAAATCAACACTCATAATACATTGTCGGTTATGTTAGTAAATTATAAATTTTTTACCATAGTTATGCATGAACGAAATTTAAATTATGTTTTATATGCTTATATAAGGACCAAAACAATCTGATAATGATATTTATGTTTATTTGGATACACCGATCGAAGATTTTATAGTATTATGGGATTTAGTTTTCATGTTATATGATTTTTAAAAAAATGAGGATTTCATGTTGAGAACCATGTTGTATAAGAAGATAAATGAAATTATTTATTATGGATATTTATTTGTATATAGGGGTAAAGGAACATAAGGGTGTCCCATTTGTGAACTTTCTACACATTGAATTAGGTTGAAAAATTCATAAAAGAATGTGTTTCTTGGACGTCGTAGATTTATACCCAGACGACATAAGAACTGATCTTGGAAGACATCATTTGATGATATTTAAAAAAAATTTATGAAACCATCTCCACTAATAAGTGATCAACTATTTGAGAAATTAAAATATTTGGACACAACAGTTGGTAAACAATTTTTAAAAAACCATACAAAATGGTTGAATAAAGAGGCCTTTTTTTAATTATCATTCTGGATTTGCATGTATGTAAAACAATTTCTTGATGTTATGCAAGTTGAAAAAAACATATGTGATGGTGTCATTGGAACACTAATAAATGCACCGAAAAAAATATATAATGGGATTAAGGCTAGATTGGATATGATTGACATTGGAGTATAGTAAGAGTTGGCAACAGTGAAGGGTGAAAAATAATTATTTCTTTCTCTAGTTTCTTACACTCTTTCTAGGTTGGATAGATATTAGTTGTTCAACTTCATGAATGATATAAAGGTTCCAAAGTGTTTTTCATCAAATATCATGAATATCATGTCAATAACTAATTTAATGTTAATGTGTATGAAATCATATGAAAGTCATGTTTTTATACAATCTCTAATTATTGTAGCTTTATATTGCATTTTTCCTAAGAATGTATGTCATACATTAAAATAGTTGTGTATATTTTTCAAATATATATGTAGAAAGGTTATAGACCCGATGAAATTTTACATCATGGAAAATGTAATTGTAATCATATTATGTTAATTGGAAATGTTCTTTCTACCAACATTATTTGATATAATTGTTCACTTGATGGTTCACTTGGTGAGAGAGATTCAACTATGTGGTACGTTATATTATATATAGAGTACCCCGTTGAAAGAAATATGTATACTTTAAAAGGGTATGTAAAAAATAAATGTTGTTCAGAGGGTTGTATTATATAGTGATATATTGTAAAAGTATCTATGGAATTCTATATCAACTAGCATTCCAATGTTAAAAGAATTAGTCTACCCAAATCTCATCACATTGGGTGTCTTGTGGGTGAAGGAATTTCCGAAAGAGATTTTGACACAATAAATATTACAAATTAGGATTAGGACCACATTTATTTTTTTTCATAAAATTTTATAGGATTCCTCATATATTGAAACCCACAAATAAATTCTTAGGCATTTGAGTCTATCAAGGTCAAAAGGTTGGATATCAAATACACATGATTGAAAGAGAAAATTTATGTAAATATTTTTAATAAAATAATGTTAATTTTATGATGTTTTTCAATGATAAATCCCATTTATTTATATGTTTTATTAAAATAATGGGTATTTTGAATTAAATAATGAAAATAGTCTAAATTGTAAAAAGTGCATAATTTTGGATTTTTTATAGATTTTTACATCAAGGATATTTTAGTCATTTCTTAAAAAATATAATTTAAAATTATGTGATTATTTTTTCTTATAATCCTTATTTTATTTCCTTAGACTTTTCCTGTAGAGACCCGAAGCCTGACGTACATGGACATTACATTACATTTGCGGAATACTTAGTACATAACAAAAAACACACACACAAGGATCGTAATAGTTTAGTGTCTTTGGAAACTCGGAATAAAATCTTCTAATCGTGGGGAAAGATCTTCAACATCTCCCATAAAGATCTTCTTTTTTTTACCTAAAACCTTTCTTTATATCCTGGGGAAATGAAAACATAAAAGGGTGAGCTCAAATGCTCAGTAAGGGTAAACAAAAGAAATGTCAATCACATAATTTTCATAAGAACATAAAATTTTTTGGAAATCTTAACCTGCAAAAGAGAGCATAATTTCATAACATGGGATAAATCATAGTAGTGAAAATGAAACCATAACTTAAAACATTACTCATTGTGGCATACACACATAATCATAGAGAATCATTTCTTGTTAGTCAAGACTCATTGCCAAGACTATCTTAGTGGACAAAGTCCCTTTCTGAATCGAGTAATCCTCGTTTCAGTCATGTTTCACTGAACCGGTATAACCTACCATTCCAGCCATGTCTATCTCATGAGATATGAAATCTTTACCCAATGCATTGGAGGGAGATATAGGTCCCACCCATCTTATAATGAATCCTTTCTTATGTGTGCCACAAAATCATAAATCATACATCATTTCATAACCCATGTAATAAAAATGGGATTCTTAAACAACATGACATCATAAAACCATTCTTATAAGATAAAGGAATTCATAAACATAATTCCATCACAACATAGTCAAATCAATGTAAAAATATGGATAGAAACAGAACCCTTTATTATCTTAGATGGAAAATACTTTTGATAAAACACTTGAAATGAATTCTTGAGGAAAATATCCTTTCTTCTTTAAAATCAATTTCTTTTCACAAAACATCATGCAATTTTAAAAGAAAGATATTTTATTGAAAATAGTCATGAAATCTTTTAGAGGAAGCTTCATGAAAATAAGGCTTTATAAAACAGTATAAATCCGTTCGTGCCGTATAAGTTAAAAAAAACATTCTTCGTACTTTTGTCGGAAAAGTCAAAAAGTACCTCGTACGAAAAACGAAAAAAGATTCCTTTCATATCCTTTACAAAAAACTTACCGAAGGGTAAAATTGGATATAAACTACTGTAGAAGGATGGAAATAATATTACATATTGAGGGAACATGGATGTGGATGATAAAATACACCCCAGTAAATACTTACGAATAAACAATCTCGGATAAAAATGAGATTGTGATATTTCCCTTACCTTAGGTCCGATTAGCTTCGTAAGTGTCCGAACCTCCTGTATAATGATTTAAATCATGTTATTGACTTATTAAAGAATCATATTCATTGTTATGATATCATATATGGTTCTCTTATGACATTATATTACCCGTTCTTTTGTAAATTCCATGTTAAAGAAGCGTTTTGGGTAAAATCGTTTCATTTATCGTAGGTGTTTTGACTTGTTGTTCTTGACATCATTATTACTTATATCATGATTTACTTACTTCCAGAATATAAAATATGATTTATATATCATATATATTCAGTATATATATATATATATACTAGGTAGATGAAAAACACCGTTCATGGAGACGGTAGTCCGTACGTACGCATGAACGCTGTTTTCCTTTCCTTATTGTCTTGAAATGGAAGTAAGTAGATGACATACATATGTATATATATACATAAATCCAGTAGCTTTATAATGTCATATATTTCATTATTATTTCTTATATATACATTATAATCATTCTTAAATGGTTAACATGGAGAATGAATCTCATCGCGTCGTGGAGACAGTATTCCGTACGTACGCACGAGCGATGATATCATTTCTATAAATATTGAATTGAATTGGAGTGGATTATACAATATATAAGAATCAATATGATGTTGTAATAACTATTTATAGTTATTATTTACACCATTATACCCATCCATGTAAGGTGGTGGTGGAAAATAGATTACACCACGGCGTGGAGACGGTATTCCGTACGTACGCACGCGCGGTGATTTCTTTTTCCGTAGGATGGATAGATGGTGAAATAGGGTTGTTTCATACTTATAATAACATATCAGTATATGAGTGATACTGATGTTATTACTTCATAATGAAACAACCTAAGAAGAAGAAGTGGAAGAAGAAATAAAGATGAAAGAATTGGTAACGGTAATTACCTCTTCTTTGAAGTGCCTCTTTGAGACCTCCTCTTAGGGCACTAGAATTGGTGTTCGAGGAAGACCAGAACCTCTAGGATGTTGCTAGGGAAGTGGAGAAGAGATTTTGGCAGGGGTTGGCCGAGCTTGAGTGCTCAAATTGGTGTGAGGAGGAGGGGGAGGAGGTGTCCTTTTGTAAGGGAGGAGAGGGGCACCTTAGGAATACCTCAAAATATTATTTTATATTAAAGTGAAAATCGGTTTATAATGGTTCCAAAGGGACTTATTTCGAAGCTAAAGTGGGTATGGGTCGAAATCCTATCATCCAATAGGATTTAGACAAGTTTAGGGTATTATTTTAACCTTATCAATTAGATTTAACTCTAAGTTAAATAATTTAACTTTTACCGTGTCTTTTTGTTTTCTTTCACTATATGGTTAATACACTTACTATAACATGCCAAACGAACCCCAAATTGTATATTATTAATACATATATCCTTATCTAAGTCATTTGGCCGAACCTTAGATTTTTAGGAATAAAATAACAATTAATAATATAATATTTGATTTAAAAACTATTTTGTGTCAATTTTGACACAATTTGATATATGATTTTTGTGAGAGTCATAACAGAATTAAATGTTCAAACCAAGTTAATTAAATCAACATTAATATATCATAGTAACCTATAAAAGTAGTGGAATTCATAAAAAATCTCAAATTACATTTATTTTGGTGTTTATAACATCAATTATGTCAATATTTCATTAATAAGATAATTACTGCATCATCGTTGGGTCATAAATAAATTAAATTATTTTATGTCTAAAAATTACAAATAAAATATCATCATGTAGGAAATCTTTTTAGCTTTCTAATGAATATTTACAATCGAATTTATCTTATTTATAACCCCATATTAAAAATGATTTACTTATTAAACATTGATTTTAACTATTTTAACCCTTCTTTAAATAAATTAATAATAAATGTCCTAATCTAATCCAAGTGGGCCTAAATGGTCATATTTTATTCCTAAGTTTGTTTTTGGTCGAATTACACTTGTCCAATAGAATTAGGACATGTGTTAGGGTAATATTAATATCATATTTACCCTTAGTTACCTTATTTACTATTAACCGTGGTAAAAAAAGTAAAAAGTTACTATTCACCAAAAAATTATTTTCATCTCATTGAACCACATTTTAGTCCTTGATATTAACCGTGTCTCTCGGATTTTCGAAATTCCATTCACAGAAGCGGTAAAATTATGTTTTATGCAAAATTCAGTTTTTAACCTACCACTTAGTAGTTTCACTATTCATCAAAAATTGATGTTTTTCAGAACAATGCCAAAATTTCATCCCAAACTATATTTCATATTCCGTATTCAAAAATGAAGTCTATTTTACCAAATTCATAACATAAAAGTTGCATTAATTAATTTTATAATTAAATCCTGCTGTTAAAACAAATAGCGTGTTTTTAAGAAACAATATCTATCAAAAGATTGACACTTGTTTATGTCTAGTTTAAATGTGAAACTACATCCAATGACCAACATTGTATTAAATTGTAAAAATATATTCTAAATATACTTTAAAACCACTCAAATTAATGATTTATCATTATTAATTATTTCGATTAAAAAAGTTGTTTTTAATTATAATTTAGTAATTTTCACTATTCATCAGAATATGAAAGTTATCCGAAAAGTACCAAAATTTCACCTTAGGCTAAATTCGATACTCCGAATCCAAAAATAAAGTTCATTTTGAAAAATAAGATTTACTGGATTTCAAAAAGTGGTTATTACTATTCATAACGGCTAGTTTTAATAATATTTTTATAGCATATCGTTGTTTAGTGAAACTCGGTATTGCGTATTACACACGCTATCGAGGAAGGTCGCGATTGCGTGTAATGCAAGGCAAGTCAAGGATGCGTGTTGTGCAAGCTCCTTTTGGTGTAGCGTACAACACAAGACATTAATAAAATTAAAAAGAATATTCTTTTATAAAATCTTGGGCTGTTACATTCTACCCCCCTTAAAATGAATTTCGCCCTCGAAATTCGTCGGGGTTATAAATGGTTTACTATTCGAAAGTTTCTTTAATAGAAAACCACATCGTAAAAGGGAATACCAAAACTTGGCTTTAAAAACTAAAGTATGAAATGTAACGATTACCCAAATAAACTAATCACTGGGTTTCCACATAGGTGAAAATATGGATATGGAAGAGAAATCTAACCATAATGTTCTGATGGAGAGTGGTAGAGAACATGGCTATGGAAAAGCCAGTGATCACAAATCCATAGATTTGTGATGATATAAGGTACCATCTGATTCATCGGGTATAAGATCACTAGGACAACATTTTTGGTTTTCAAGATCATTTCCCTAAAGTTGAAAATTTGCTTAGAATAAATACTTACTTTATTTTGGTACAATCTCACTTTTGTTCGTGCCTTGAACAATTTCTACTTCATCTCTTAAATAAATGAAGTTGAATTTGTTATTCGTGAAGTGTTAGCAGATCATGTGATAGAATGACGGGTCATTCCATCTGTCTCAAACAAAAGGTAAGCAAAAGTTATTAAATATACATAAGTCATTCTATAGTGAGATTAATCATATATATAGTTCCTAAAATGGACTTATACTTCATATATCATACTGCTTAATATAATAAAACTAGTTTCTACTAAACAGGGACTTCTTGTAGGTTAGTGGTAGGTGATAAAGGCCAGTCGCACTTTGGTTGTGGGTTCGATTCCTACAGCCTTGTCCGAAGCGATGGGCTGTCGCCCGTCCTGCAGGTTGTCCCTTTTTCTAAAACTACGTTACTATAACATCCCATTAATAATATCGAAAATCTTCTATCCTTAAACAATACTAACTTATGTCCAACATAATCCAGTCTAATCTTTAGGCTTATACATAATACTGCAGTCCACTCTCATAATATAGTGACATCGATTACCAGAGATTTAATACTGTCGTTGATCCCCACATATCATAAGATATGTCTTGTTGGTCACATTCCAAACATTCAAAGTCCTTAATCGTGTATTCTCTTGAATACCTTAGTGAAAACATGAGTGTAGTTAAAAGTTAACACTTTCCACATACCAAAATCCTCAAAATTCTATATACTCAAACCATGATATCACTTAGTCCTTATATCAATCATGAGCTCATGAATACTATTAAACATTTCATTTTCTTGTCTTCATTATGCGCATATCATCTTATTTCCAAAAAATATCTCAATCATTTTGAATACCACATCAATAAATATTGCAATACTCAATGATACAACATTATTTTGGAATCCCATTACATAAACACTTAATCATTCCACCACATCGTTGTCATATTCAACATTGCCAATAGTGATCGCATGTGATTTCCCTTTGTCCTTTGCCTTCAGTGGTTTCTCATGTTGATCATCACTAACCCTTAGATTAGGGCAATTATTAGCATAATGCCCCATTTCCTTGCACTTGAAGCATTGAAGTGTTGGCGGTGCGTTCTCTGCAGTGTTTGCTTTATACACATCATTAGAAACCCTTTTTCCATTACTTCGACACTCAGCTGCTCGATGACCTTCTTTTCCACACTTAAAACATTTTCTAGTCCCTTTAAGACAATATCCACCATGCTTCTTTCCACACTTTGTGCATAAGGAAACATTCATATTCTTTTCACCATTATTCTGAGATTTCTCCTTGAACTCCATCTTACGTTTCTTGTCAAAACCATGAGATGGATATGTAACACCAACTTCCATTTCTACCTTGATAGCACAACGCACAATTTCTTCATAGCTACTGAAGTCTCTTATAGCTAATGCCCTTCGAAGACTTGGTTTTAATCCACTGAAAAATCGATCAACTTTACTTTCAGGTTGGATGATAATTCCAGAAACATACCTTGCAAGTCTTGTAAAATTTGCTTCATAGGCACCAACAGCTTCATCGTCCCTTTGCTTTAGTTCAAGAAACTCTTTCTCCATCTTTGTTCGAAGAATACGAGGGAAGTACTTACTGAAAAACAAGTTCTTGAACTCATCCCATTCCATGGACTCAATTTCATCTCTTGGCCTCGTATTCTTGATAAGATTCCACCATTGATCAGCTTCACCTTCCAAACGATATACTGCTAAGATGACTTTATCATGTTCAGAACAGTGAAGAACTGAAAATATCTTTTCAGTAGTACTGATCCATTGTTCAGCCACAAGTGGATCAGAAGACCCACTGAAAGAAGGTGGACGTTGCCTCATGAAGGACTCAATAGAATATTGTTCCCTTCTCTGCTCATTTGGAAGTCCAGAATGATTCATAGCTTGTGTAAGAATAGCAATAAGATTTTGCACTCCATCTCCCATAACATTTGTTTGTTCAGGAGGGCAATCATTGCATTGTCCATTGCATTGATCAACACGGTTCCTTCGGGTTCCAGCCATCGTCTAAAACCCAAAAAGAATAGTGTGAGAGGCAAAAATCATGCTAGGGAAAACAACATAATAAAGGGGGAGTACCTTCAATATCCAACATCTTAGGTTTAATTCTATGATCGTTAGCGTAATTCTATTACTATAACCTATACGTATACTTATCCCTAGGGACATCCCTAGACATACCTTAGAAATATCTCTAGGGATCTCACTAACGTTTTCGCATCCTAGTTTCCAAAGGTTGACTAAACATTTCCTCTGATACCAACTGTAGAGACCCGAAGCCTGACGTACATGGACATTACATTACATTTGCGGAATACTTAGTACATAACAAAAAACACACACACAAGGATCGTAATAGTTTAGTGTCTTTGGAAACTCGGAATAAAATCTTCTAATCGTGGGGAAAGATCTTCAACATCTCCCATAAAGATCTTCTTTTTTTTTACCTAAAACCTTTCTTTATATCCTGGGGAAAAGAAAACATAAAAGGGTGAGCTCAAATGCTTAGTAAGGGTAAACAAAAGAAATGTCAATCACATAATTTTCATAAGAACATAACATTTTTTGGAAATCTTAACCTGCAAAAGAGAGCATAATTTCATAACATGGGATAAATCATAGTAGTGAAAATGAAACCATAACTTAAAACATTACTCATTGTGGCATACACACATAATCATAGAGAATCATTTCTTGTTAGTCAAGACTCATTGCCAAGACTATCTTAGTGGACAAAGTCCCTTTCTGAATCGAGTAATCCTCGTTTCAGTCCTGTTTCACTGAACCGGTATAACCTACCATTCCAGCCATGTCTATCTCATGAGATATGAAATCTTTACCCAATGCATTGGAGGGAGATATAGGCCCCACCCATCTAATAATGAATCCTTTCTTATGTGTGCCACAAAATCATAAATCATACATCATTTCATAACCCATGTAATAAAAATGGGATTCTTAAACAACATGACATCATAAAACCATTCTTATAAGATAAAGGAATTCATAAACATAATTCCATCACAACATAGTCAAATCAATGTAAAAATATGGATAGAAATAGAACCCTTTATTATCTTAGATGGAAAATACTTTTGATAAAACACTTGAAATGAATTCTTGAGGAAAATATCCTTTCTTCTTTAAAATCAATTTCTTTTCACAAAACATCATGCAATTTTAAAAGAAAGATATTTTATTGAAAATAGTCATGAAATCTTTTAGAGTAAGCTTCATGAAAATAAGGCTTTATAAAACAGTATAAATCCGTTCGTGCCGTATAAGTTAAAAAAAAACATTCTTCGTACTTTTGTCGGAAAAGTCAAAAAGTACCTCGTACGAAAAACGAAAAAAGATTCCTTTCATATCCTTTACAAAAAACTTACCGAAGGGTAAAATTGGATATAAACTACTGTAGAAGGATGGAAATAATATTACATATTGAGGGAACATGGATGTGGATGATAAAATACACCCCAGTAAATACTTACGAATAAACAATCTCGGATAAAAATGAGATTGTGATATTTCCCTTACCTTAGGTCCGATTAGCTTCGTAAGTGTCCGAACCTCCTGTATAATGATTTAAATCATGTTATTGACTTATTAAAGAATCATATTCATTGTTATGATATCATATATGGTTCACTTATGACATTATATTACCCGTTCTATTGTAAATTCCATGTTAAAGAAGCGTTTTGGGTAAAATCGTTTCATTTATCGTAGGTGTTTTGACTTGTTGTTCTTGACATCATTATTACTTATATCATGATTTACTTACTTCCAGAATATAAAATATGATTTATATATCATATATATTCAGTATATATATATATATAATAGGTAGATGAAAAACACCGTTCATGGAGACGGTAGTCCGTACGTACGCATGAACGTTGTTTTCCTTTCCTTATTGTCTTGAAATGGAAGTAAGTAGATGACATACATATGTATATATATACATAAATCCAGTAGCTTTATAATGTCATATATTTCATTATTATTTCTTATATATACATTATAATCATTCTTAAATGGTTAACATTGAGAATGAATCTCATCGCGTCGTGGAGACGGTATTCCGTACGTACGCACGAGCGATGATATCATTTCTATAAATATTGAATTGAATTGGAGTGGATTATACAATATATCAGAATCAATATGATGTTGTAATAACTATGTATAGTTATTATTTACACCATTATACCCATCCATGTAAGGTGGTGGTGGAAAATAGATTACACCACGGCGTGGAGACGGTATTCCGTACGTACGCACGCGCGGTGATTTCTTTTTCCGTAGGATGGATAGATGGTGAAATAGGGTTGTTTCATACATATAATAACATATCAGTATATGAGTGATACTGATGTTATTACTTCATAATGAAACAACCTAAGAAGAAGAAGTGGAAGAAGAAATAAAGATGAAAGAATTGGTAACGGTAATTACCTCTTCTTTGAAGTGCCTCTTTGAGACCTCCTCTTAGGGCACTAGAATTGGACTTTGAGGAAGACCAGAACCTCTAGGATGTTGCTAGGGAAGTGGAGAAGAGATTTTGGCAGGGGTTGGCCGAGCTTGAGTGCTCAAATTGGTGTGAGGAGGAGGGGGAGGAGGTGTCCTTTTATAAGGGAGGAGAGGGGCACCTTAGGAATACCTCAAAATATTATTTTATATTAAAGTCAAAATCGGTTTATAATGGTTCCAAAGGGACTTATTTCGAAGCTAAAGTGGGTATGGATCGAAATCCTATCATCCAATAGGATTTAGGCAAGTTTAGGGTATTATTGTAACCTTATCAATTAGATTTAACTCTAAGTTAAATAATTTAACTTTTACCATGTCTTTTTGTTTTCTTTCACTATATGGTTAATACACTTATTTTAACATGCCAAACGAACCCCAAATTGTATATTATTAATACATATATCCTTATATAAGTCATTTGGCTGAACCTTAGATTTTTAGGAATAAAATAACAATTAATAATATAATATTTGATTTAAAAACTATTTTGTGTCAATTTTGACACAATTTGATATATGATTTTTGTGAGAGTCATAACAGAATTAAATGTTCGAACCAAGTTAATTAAATCAACATTAATATATCATAGTAACCTATAAAATTAGTGGAATTCATAAAAAATCTCAAAGTACATTTAATTTGGTGTTTATAACATCAATTATGTCAATATTTAATTAATAAGATAATTACTGCATCATCGTTGTGTCATAAATAAATTAAATTATTTTATGTATAAAAATTACAAATAAAATATCATAATGTAGGAAATCGTTTTAGCTTTCTAATGAATATTTACAATCGAATTTATATTATGTATATCCCCATATTAAAAATGCTTTACTTATTAAACTTTGATTTTAACTATTTTAACCCTTCTTTAAATAAATTAATAATAAATGTCCTAATCTAATCCAAGTGGGCCTAAATGGTCATATTTTATTCCTAAGTTTGTTTTTGGTCGAATTACACTTGTCCAATAGAATTAGGACATGTGTTAGGGTAATATTAATATCATATTTACCCTTAGTTACCTTATTTACTATTAACCGTGGTAAAAAAAGTAAAAAGTTACTATTCACCAAAAAATTATTTTCATCTCATTGAACCACATTTTAGTCCTTGATATTAACCGTGTCTCTCGGATTTTCGAAATTCCATTCACAGAAGCGGTAAAATTAAGTTTTATGCAAAATTCAGTTTTTAACCTACCACTTAGTAGTTTCACTATTCATCAAAAATTGATGTTTTTTAGAACAATGCCAAAATTTCATCCCAAACTATATTTCATATTCCGTATTCAAAAATGAAGTCTATTTTACCAAATTCATAACAAAAAAGTTGCATTAATTAATTTTATAATTAAATCCTGCTGTTAAAACAAATAGCGTGTTTTTAAGAAACAATATCTATCAAAAGATTGACACTTGTTTATGTCTAGTTTAAATGTGAAACTACATCCAATGACCAACATTGTATTAAATTGTAAAAATATATTCTAAATATACTTTAAAACCACTCAAATTAATGATTTATCATTATTAATTATTTCGATTAAAAAAGTTGTTTTTAATTATAATTTAGTAATTTTCACTATTCATCAGAATATGAAAGTTATCCGAAAAGTACCAAAATTTCACCTTAGGCTAAATTCGATACTCCGAATCCAAAAATAAATTTCATTTTGAAAAATAAGATTTACTGGATTTCAAAAAGTGGTTATTACTATTCATAACGGCTAGTTTTAATAATATTTTTATAGCATATCGTTGTTTAGTGAAACTCGGTATTGCGTATTACACACGCTATCGAGGAAGGTCGCGATTGCGTGTAATGCAAGGCAAGTCAAGGATGCATGTTGTGCAAGCTCCTTTTGGTGTAGCGTACAACACAAGACATTAATAAAATTAAAAAGAATATTTTTTTATAAAATCTTGGGCTGTTACATTTCCTTTTAGACTAGGGACTGATTCTGGCATTTATAGGCCTTAAAAGTCAATAATGATGAAGATGTTTCTGTGTGGACAGTGTTGACCCCACCACTGTAATGGAACCAATTATAGACCTAAACACATTAAATGGGTTTTATTACCCCTAAAATAGAACAAGGCCACAAATTATAATCTTTATTATTAATTTGATGTAGTTTTGAAGTCATTAAGGCTGTCATTAGATGTTATACTTTTGGAGGATGCTTCCTGGAACCGTCATCAAGAAAACAAAACCATCAATAAATAATTCATAACTCATACATCTAGTAGACAAATGAGCTGAAATTTTTATTTTTAATACACAATAGATTTATGATCAACTTTTATGAAGGGTTCCATGCCTGAATAGTCCATTAAAAAGGCCAAAAATGTGCAAAGTTGTAGAGAAATTATTCTGCCTATAAAAGGAGGCCCTCTCCTCCTTCCAAAATCATCTGCTCGACACCCACATCCAAGAAGGGATCACACTGGGGCATGGACTGTTTTTTATCCTCTCCCCCCCCCTCATTTATTATTTTTATTTTATTTTCATTTTAGTTTTTTTAGTTTTAATTTAAATTGTAATTTGAATTTTTTTTAATAAATCCATGAATTTTTATTTTGGTTTCCACCATTTAATTTCTTCTATAATAACAATATTTATTATTATTAAAAACTATTACTATTACTGTTATTTATAAAGTCTCAATATTAAATTAAAATTATTTTACTTTATTTCTCTCTCCTTTTTAAAAAACTATTTTCTTAATTATAATATTAATTAATAATAATATCATTAATATTTTGAAAATAATTATAAATTATTATTCTTCCTCACTCATCTCTCTCTTTATCTCACTCCAATCCATCCATCATTGTGATATCTGACTATCAGAAATGAGTTGTTGATGCCAAGACATGGCTCGGGGGGATTTCAAGGTGTTCATGAATTTCCATTAAAATTTATTCTAAATTTGTGATATAATTGAGTAGTATTCTTGGGTGAGGGGAATGTCCCTGATTAGGTGATGGTCCCCAATGACATGAGACTCAAGCTATTTCTATTCTATAAAATAATAGTGATTCAAACATGTGATTCCATGTTTGAGTTATAAACCTAGAATCAAACATGTAAATGTGAATAATTATTGAATCCCCGATTGAACCCCAAAACCATGTACTTTCTTCCTAACATCATTTTGTTTAGACTTGAATCTTGGTATGAATTTAGAATAACTATTTTAAATTTCATTGTTTTTAATAATCAAAAACCAAAAAAAGAGATAGTATAGGAGATATAATAGAAGTATGTGAACTATATTGAGAAGGCTCATCAAGAGAGATGACATTGGTCAGCCTTTGTCTTGTAATAGGAAAAATATAATTGCTTTTGTCCATGACCCACGACAAGTGTGCGTAAAAACCAACACCGTTGTTGGGGCAATAATCAATAGTTAATTTAACTTTTCTATTTTCACATATTATTCATATTTCATTTCATTAAAAAAACTAAAAACATAATTCCATGATGTATTCAAATTTAGAATATTTTTCGTGAAAAATTACTAACAAGTGCAGCTACAACAACAACAAGAAGAAGATTTTAGATGTGCTCCGTTGTAATAACATAAGGAAAGCATTGAAAAAATGATGTGAAAGGATTATAGATAATTTGATTATGTTCATGCATTAAATGAAGAAACTTAACCCTAAGCCAGAGAATGAACATGAGAAAGTGGTAAAAGAAATTTCACCACTTATCTTTGAAATTTAATAACCTGAGGCGGCAAGGTAAGAAGACTTACCTACTGAGCTAAAATTGGGAGATTGAGAAGGATTATATGAATTCTTGATAAAATGAAAGTAACTACCTAATCTCCCGATTCCATTCAAATATGAAGAGCCAACATCACTGAAGGAAGAAACCACACAAGTGGTGGAATTTGAAGTCATGATGGAAGAGCTCTACTACCTGCTTCCATCCTCAGAGAGCCTACACCAAGAGGCACTTACCACAATGGTATATATTAAATCTAAATCAACTCGGGGTTTCGAACCATTATTTGACTCTTATCTCTTCTAATTTTATTGAATCAAAATTCTACATCACTCATTGTATTTTTGATTATACAGAATCAGACAATCCCAGCTATGCCTTGGAAGAAAAAGAAGAAACTGGATGTGCACCTATTGAGGAACATATGGAGCTCCCTAGACACATTGAATATTTATTGATGTAATTTCATGAAGATATGTTAGTGGATTTCCCTATGGAAACCATGAAAAAATTTACTTACATTAAAGGGGAATAATTTGATCTTGATACTTCATGTTTTAATTTTATTCAAACAGAATTACACTATAACTTTATTATTGACTATTATTTTGATGAAGCATACCTTGAGGAACTAATGGATAGAGAATAAGAGGTTAAACAAGTTGCAACAAAGAAGGAGGATGAATCATACTTTATCCTACCCTCTCCATAAAATCTATACCTTATTGTGAATGGGGAGGATAATTTGTACTTTATCCAGGGATCATCCCTTAAGAACAAGGATGATGAACAAGCTGGAAAAAACCACATGTGGTGGTTTAAATAAAATAATCTTCATACTCCATCATACTTTGGATAACAGCTGGTACTGCTCTCTAGAGATTTAAAATTCCGGTCCCACTTGGGGGATCATACCATGATTTATCTTTACTTTCTTTCTAGGAATTTTGGTTTCAATTTCTTTTCTTAGAAGTAGTGTAGCATGAAATCGACTCCCTCTATATTTGTTGAGCTTAAATGACAAGATAATTATTCTTAATTGAGTTTTTTTTTCTATTATAGGTTCATAATGGTAGAAGGCATCCCAAGATAGTGAATGGGAAAGACTATGTTTCCTGGAATAAGGATGTTTACTTTTAGTGTTTTATCTTTTAAACTCTCCACATTTTCCAACAACATTTTTTGAGCATTAAAGATAAAATTACATGACCAGACTTGAATTGTGCATTAATTGAACAATCTAGGAGACATGAGTTTCTTACGAACCCAGTTATGTCATGTATTAGATTTCCATGTTGATATGATTAAATGATTGAAATGGGGAATTAAATTTTTAAATATGAAGCATAGATATTGAAATGATGACCCATGATTTGAAGAAAATAATTGATTCATATAAATTAAATTCCCTAACCTCCATTCATCCTTTGAATTTTAAAAAATAATGTTAATAGATTTATTGTTATTAATCATGTCTTGTGTTATTTTTCCAAATCATATGTCTCATTCCTGAGAGGATTTCTAGACCAAGTACTTTGTATATATTCTTGAGCATATTTCATGAGTGATCTTGGGAAATGTAACCAACCATATATTTCATTGAAACTTTTCAAAGCTATGGCGGTGAAAAACAACATTTAAAATGATTGTGGAATCATTTGAAAAGTTATTTTTCCTTAAAATACCACCTTTAAATAAATCCTTATTTTAGCCCATAGATACTATGGATGACCTTTATATGGATGAGGCATGTTTCAAGCCATTTTTATCCATTCCTACCCTCACCTATGTATTTTCATGATATTTTAATGTTGAAGTGTGGGGGTAAATGGAATCATGGTGGATGGGATGCTATTTGTTGTAAGGAAAAAGAATGTGGGTATTATTTTGGAAACTGTAAAAAGGTTATAGAATCATTCATTATTTTGTATTTTTTCCTCTTCTGAATTAAAAAAAGTTAAAAAATGACAAAAATATACAAAAAAAGTGAAAAATGGGTTGTGATTTTGGAGATCCAAAAATCACCTTTTCCAGACCAAAGATCTTTTGAATGTATGTGGTTAGGTGATAAATGTGAGGTTTTATATAATCATAATTTTTGAAAAAAGTAAAAAAGTAAAAAAGTAAAAAATTATTCAATAGGGTGGAAAAATCATTTATTAAGCATAAATTTATCATGCGCTTACTTTGAGTTTTGGGGAAGTGAGTGTTCCTACTTTGTAGGGGATAATTTCATAAAACTTTTTGATATCATTAATTTACTTAAGAGACAAAAATACTACATGAGTATTAATTTTAATGTTTTAAATCCTACTAACCTTAATCCTTAGAGTCATTTTATCCTTTATTTGATTCCCTCCTGATTTTATGTGTTTGTTGTCTTTACAAAGTGGAGAAAGTAGTTCAGTTACAAACCTAGGCATACAAACCATGTTCTCATGATATGAGCATAACTCTACTTGAATCGTATCATGAGTGATGAGAGAAAAGAATCAAAAGTTAGGTAAATCATGACTTGTCATGTTTAAAAATAATGAATCAAAGAGATTGAATGAATGAAAGGAGAAGTTCCATCAATTTTCAAAGTGCAAAAGTAAAATATGTGAATTATTTGTTTCTTTGAAAAATGTAAAATTAAATTGATATTTTATGCATATTTTTTAATGTATGATTTCAAACTAAAATTTGTTTAATTTTATTTCATTGGAATTTGAATATTGGAAACATTTATGTGCTCTCATTTCAATGTCGATATTTTATTCTTGAGGACAAGCATGGTTTAAGTGTGGGGGGTATTTTGTAGAGAAATTTTTTGTGCATATTTTAATCAATAAATGAGTATTTTTTAATTTTTTTCATTGATAAACCCCATTTATTTAAATGTTTTTTTAAAATAATTGGTATTTTGAATTATAGAATGAAAATGAACTAAATTGTGAAAAGTGCCTAATTCTGGATTTTTGACAGATTTTTACATCAATGGTAGGACATTTATTAAAAAAATATAATTTCAAAATTAGTGATTATTTTTATGTTAGAATAATTATTTTATTTCCCTCAACTTTTTCTTCAAGACTAGGGGCTTATTCGTGCATCTAGAGTTGTTAAAAATTAATAAATTTGAAGATTTTTCGGGGAAGCCGGTTTAGAAACCTCCTTCGCAACGGAACCACATCTCAGCCTAAACACTGTAAATGGATTTGATTACACATATAATAGAACAAGGAAAAAAATCAGTGCCTTTAAAATTAAATTGAGGGAGTTTTTAAGTCATTAAGGTTGTCATTGGATGTTATACTTTTGGAGGAAGCTTCCGGGAAACTTCATCCAACAAAAACCACCAATGAAAAAAAATACATCCTGCGGAAAAATTAGCTGAAATTTGGATGGTGAATGTACAACATATTTATGAACATATTTTATGAAGGGTTACATGCTTGAATCGTCCATGTAATAGGAATAAAGATGTGAAAAGTTGTAGAGGAATAATTCTTCTTGTAAAAGACCGCCCTATCCTCCTTCCCAAATCATCAACTCGACACCCACAAACAAAGAGGGATCCGACCAGGGAATGGGCCACTACTTCTCCTCTCTTCACCCCTCATTTAATATTTTTATTTAATTTTTTTAGTTTTTTTTTAGTTATTATTTAAATTTAATTTGAATTTGTATTCAATAAATCTATCGATTTTTATATTGGTTTCCATCATTTAATCTCATATATAATTAAAACAATAATAATAATAATTAAGAAATATTATTATTTTTATTATTATTTATAATATCCCAATCTTAATTTCAAATTACTTCACTTTATTTCTCTCTCCTTTTTCAAAAACTACTTTCTTAATTATAATATTAATAATATTAAATATTATTATTATTATTTTAACAATAATTATAAATTCTTATTATTCACCTCTCTTATCTCTCTCTCTCTCTTGCTCCAATCCATCCACCATTGTGATCTCTTACTCTTAAAAATGAGAGGCTGACCCCGAGACATGGCCTAGGGGGAAGTCATGGTATTCATGAATTTCCCAAAAAATGTATTCTAAATTTGTGATAAACTTGATTATTTTGCTTGGTCGAGGAGAATGTCCATGATTGGGTGACGATACCCAATAAAATGCGACTCAATATATTTCTATTTTGGAAAATAATAATGATTCAAACTTGAGATATCATGTTAGAGTTATCAAACTAGAATCGATAATATAAATGAGAATAATGATTTAATCCTTGATTGATCTGCCAAACCAAGAACTTTCTTTCTAACAACATTTTGTTTAGACTTGCATTTTGGAATAAATATAGAATTCCTATTTTACATTTCATTGTTTTTATTAATCAAAAATTACAAAAAGAGATAGTCAATATGATATAGAAGATATAGGTGGACTACATTAAGAAGTCTCCTCCAGAGAGATGACCCTGGTCAGCCATTGTGCTGCATTAAGAAAAATACAATTGCTTGTGTACACACCCCAGGACAGCAGTGTGTCAATAATCAATAGTTTATAGGATGGTTTTGAGTCCAAATTTCTAAGGATTTAGCTTAAAATCTGGATTCAGTTTTAGAACAACTTTGATGGATATCCAGAGGACCAAGTGTGTTTGTATTTTCTTATAATGGTTATGTAATTAATACTTATACATTATATAAAAATAATCATGGTGATGGTAGTTTCATGGAAAATAGTTGTGTTACACTTATATCTAAAGTGATGAATGTTTCCGGTACTATAGATAGAAATCCAGTTTACGAAAATATGCCATACTTTGGACTCATCAAAAAAAATTTGGAGTTGGATTATACAACATTCCAAGTGCCGATCTTTTGAATTCATGTGGGTTGATAACTGGAGTGTTGTTAAAATAGATAAATTAGGATTCGTGAATGTGGATTTTAGTAAATAACTGTACAAAGAAAAATCATTTATAATGATATAACATGAAGTACAAGTATTTTATATTATGGATCCCGAAAAACCAAAAGTGGTCAATTGTTATGTTATCGACTAAAACCACTAAAGTTTCAGAAGAAAATTCAACTGAGGATGACCCTTTCATTAGGAATTCATAATTATTTAATGATGGTCCCAATGTAGAAATTTTTTTTTATGTTATAGGAGACCACAATGAAGGGATTTGGATACTCTATTGAGAGGTAAAATCCCATCAACATTACAAAAAGAGTTTAATAATCATGTTATATTTTTTTATAATATACATTGTGTTACCTCATGTTATTATCTGTCCAATGATACATTTATGTAATAGAAATTAAATATTAAACCAATTATATAAATAATAACTTTTTCATGTGATGATGCTCCCAATCCTGAGTAATAACAAAATTTTAAACCTGTTGCTACTCTTAGTGCAGAGGAACAACTGTCTTTTGTACACACCTATGCTACTAGTACAGAGGAACAACATATTGGCGATTTTAAATCTTAGGAAATTGTAGATGATGAAGAACAGATGTTCTAGAAGATACATGAGTTCCTTTGTGTGATGGTGCGTGCAAAAATTATCAATGTGAAAATCAATGTCATAAAATTTGAGGTTGGATGGAATGCGCGCGGCCAGCCTATTAACCCCAAAAAGGCCATGTTCAGTAGTTACATTGGGAACATTAATTAGCAGTGCATGACAATTAATGTAGATTCATGGAATCTTGTTGTGAACATGCTCCAAAATTTGATTTGGGAAGAGATTATAATAATATTATGATATCATTTTGTCATTTTACTATAAAATAAAATAATTAAACATTGACTTACTCTTCATCATCCCTTGTAGAGTACATTTTTAGTAGATGAATCATATAAGGAATTTGTATTAGTTCTTTATAGACAGACTCATTGAGTATTTCTCACAATTCTAATGATATTTCAACTTAAATATGTTGAAGGGAAATTAAACCCACACCTACCGCTTATGTATGCACACCTAATAATCCATGAAATGTGGGATGCATTTACTGGACATTATGGGGAGATATATTTTCATTTTCATTGTGGTTGGTAATACATTGTTTGACAATAAATGTATTAATCACATTGATTGAAAATTGTTTTATTATGAAATATCAACCGAGTGCTAAAAATAAGGAATGGGTAGCAAAACCAATATACCCCTACCATAAACCAAGGATGGGGTACACATCACTTGAAAAAAATGGTATGTATTTTAAATCTACCAAAATACTTTTAAGTTACATGAAAGAAAAAAATAATTTCATTTGACTATTTGTATGAAGTTTGATGAATCCAAATCTAAAGCCACATACATCCCACATCATGTGCTATAGAAGGAGGCATGTGTAAATAAAGATGGGATACTAATAGATGAAAACACAAATAAAAGTATGTGAATCATATGTATGTTTTTCATAATAAAAAAATATTTAAATTGCTATTACATAATAATGATTACTTATTTCCCTATATTTTCTATCTGAAATAGACATAGGAATAATCAACACCAGAACCAGATGAACACCAACTATCAATGGCCTTGAAGTAGCCATAACAGTATGGTCTCATCAGAGTTGCGGGTGTTTGTGTGACACCCCAAACATATTTTGAGAAAAGAAAACAACATGAGGATAAAGATAAAGAAATTAAAGAGATGAAAACAAAAATATATTCCAATGAAGATAATTTTCATTGGTAGTTTGAGTTGATAGAGAATTTTATGGGGGAATAAAAGGTTAGAAAAAACTCAAGAACAATGACTCCATTTAGATCGCACCCCACCCCCACCATCTCTGAATTGAGTTTTTTCCCTCAAAGAGATGTCTTATATGAGGTAATCAATATTCTCATAATTTTGTATGTGAAATGTAAATCAAACAAAAACACATACATTTATTGTAATGATATTATATAGGGTGAAAATGGTTGTGATTTTAATCTATCAATACCCACTAATCACCTTGTTTTAAGGGATACCATTTTAAATATCCAAGAAGTTAATCTACACAACAGACCATTTCCAATTGATCTTGTCAGAGTGGGGATTACCATATCTCATGACCCAAGCACTGAGCTAACTATTCCACTATATGACACAGATATTCATTTGTTCGACCAAGACGTTGGAACATTCATAGAATGGTCATCATATCTTTTAAAAAAATGATAGCGAAGTATTCATTTACAAATTATTTTTCATTCTAAACCATTAAAAATTACTAAAAGAAGGTCTGAAGTGATGAATTTTCTAATAAAAAAACAATGGGAAGGGGGTGAAATGAATGGCAGAATCAAAACAATCTAAATGATCCAAAAATCGATTGAAAATATCTTCAGAAAACAAAAATATCCTTGTCGTTCAATATATCCATTTATTATCATTGGAGGTTCATATAGATAAAAAGTTACAAACTGGTAAAAATAACATATTTTATTTTGAAGAACAAATATATGGACATTCCATTATAGACTAAATTTTTCTTGAGAATGTAAAAGGAATCCTCATGTATGAATGTCTAAGAGTATCAGTTTTAAACATATACATGTGCTGTGTTTTCATGATTTTTTTTACAATAGTTGATATATAATGTTAATTATACCTTAATACATTTCATATTTTTTTCAGCTGTATATATGAATAAAAATTGAAGGGATTTCCCCATGAATATAAATTTGGACACAATATTCCTCAAATATATTCTATCAACAAAAAATAAATAGAATAAAAACTAATAGATGAAGTAGTGGAAAAAATTCTAAATTGTTTGAAAGAAAACTTAGAGATGAAATACTATTCTTAATACCAATGAGGTTGGGTCAAAACTATAAAATTTAATAATATAAAATATAGTTTCATTTATTTAATTACTTAATCTTTTTTCTGTTTTTAGGAAACATTGGATACTCATTGAGGTCAATTTGGATACTCCAATGATTTATTTCCTAGATTCACTACATGGATACCCAACAAACCGACCACACATGATGACGTTTTTCAATTTGTAATACATTGCATCCAACATATTAGAACAAATCATAAATTTATATATTTTTTATTATGTTTTAATGAGAATTATTTTAGGATACTGTGGTGTTTAAATATCTTGAAAATCATGGCATAAGTACAATCCATGCACAAAAGGATCCTGAAAAGTTCTACCTGTGGAAAAGTATCAGGGTATATATAATAAGATTTAACTAACCAAACACATAAAATAACTTATTTTTCACAATGTTTCTAGAGTTTCTGAAACAAATTGGTTGAAAATAGTATGGTTATTAAGTTTTTAAATTTATGAGAGAGATCGTATAAAATAATAAACTAGCATCCCTGAAGAGGTATATTTGAAGATAATTACTATTTTATTTAAAATATGTATTAATACATTATGTGTTTATATTTTTTTAAAACAACTATGACTATCAAAAGTCCTCATATTCACAAGTCAAAATATATTTTTTAGAAACAAATTGGTAGCATACCTGATGGAAAATTGTACACATATATCATGATGATGTGACTTTCTATATACGAACCCAGTTCTTAGTTTTGAGGTACGAATTTATTTTATTCACTTTTCCTTAAGTGTTTTTGAGAAAACAATGAAAATGGTGGAAAATCTTAAATTTTAGGAATACACACTGTGTAAATCTCCACAAACCATGTATCTGGACCGTGTGTGATGAGTACACATGGATTGTAGCCCTGTCGGGGACGAATGGTATAAAAACCGACAATTGGTCGTGTAGTTTTTGTTTACACACCGTGTAGTCAGTCGGCAGGAAAATAGTAAGGTGGTGGAAGCAGCTACCAGCTAAGCGTTATTATACTCCATGTAATCAGAAATACACGTCGTGTACTCATGTCGACTAATGAACAGTGCAGTGGTGCCACCAGAGGAACAATTAAATGAGAAAAGTATATGTCATGTAGCCAATAGTACATGCCGTGTAGTTTGTTTTTTTTTCTTAAAATGGGTAGTAGCCTCCCCTGTTCAAAGGGATGTCTTAGAACCAGAAGAGTAGTTAGGAGAGAGGACCAGACCTTTGAGGAGCACCAGATCGAGTACCGGGAATCTGTTTGCTGCACCATCCATCTCCTAAGAACCACACAGGTGAGTTCTTTCTCCGCCTGACGTCATTCTTACCAATTCATTCCCGAAGAATATTTATTTGAGTTTGAACTAGGATTCCTTTTACCTCAGATCTACTTTGGTTTTTTGGCATTTCTAGAAGCGATGTTCGTGTTTATCATTCAGGGGTGTTTAAGGTAGGTGGCTTGGTGTTTAAATTCCAGCTATTGTGCGTTTTTGTGTATGGTTGAGCTATGAACCCATTTTGTGTTATCGTGTGGCTGAGTTTGTGGCTGTTTTGAATACCTAGAACTATAAAGGTTATTAATTGTGATAATAACTTGTTGTTTTGGATCCCTGCTTGGATCCAGGACCACCCTGGGGGTAATTTCCTCTACATAGCCATTTGGACAGGATACTCGAGGGTATGCCATTATAATAATTTTCATTTAATTTCCATGAGAGAAATTGAATGTGAATTTCTTATTTACATGTGGGGCATGGCCCAGTTACATGAGCCTAAGGGAAATGTTCTTTTCAGCATGTCGGTATTGTTGTTTAGCCTGAGGGCAATGTACTACTTAGCTTGAGGGAAACGTTCTATTTCTCCCGAGGGAAAGTTTTTTTATGCCTGAGGGTAGAGTCTCTGTGCATGAGGGTGACAATTCGTACGCCTGAGGGAAATATATGTTATGCCTGAGGGCAAAGCCTGAGGGCAAAATTCTGATTACCTGAGGGTTTTGATTCTGATTACCTGAGGGTAAGGGTTTTCGTGTCTAAGGACACTGACTGTTTACATAGATATTCACTCTAGTGATTTTGTTTATAAATTATTTATTAAATGAATATTAAAATGACAATATAACTTGTAAAGATATTTACTTTTGAGTATTTCTTAGTTTATTGCATTTACTTTTTCACATTGTTGCTATATGTTTACACACAGTTGAGCACGTGCCTTTGGTGGGTGCCTACTGGGATTTATTTCTCACACCATGTTGGGTCATGTATTCATCACAAACAGATTACATTTTTGTAGGTGTGGATATGGGCAAGGGTCCCCATACATGTACTTGATTACTGTTGAGGAGTAAGGGAGCATGGGACTGGGGTTAGGCTCGCGATGCAACTGGCTGTTTTCATTAGTTTTGTTTTACTTAGTATTGCAATGTTCTGTATTATTGTGTAACATGTTCTGGCTGTTTTCTTAGAACTTGAGAAATGTTTTATCCTTAACTATATAACTGTTGGTTATCTTTTACTGTAGTTGTTTATATAAAATGAGTATGGTTTATTGCATCCTCTGTTTTTTATGCTTCACATTTTATTCTGCTACGCTACACATTGAAAAATGAGGGCATAGTTTTCCCACTATCAATCATGGGCCCTAACTGCTAGTCGAAAACCTCTGGAATTTGGGGAAATTCACTTGAGGGCATGTGACCAACCAGGTTCGGGGCACCCGTTGAGTGGCACCCAGAATCAGGACGTTATAAAGTGGTGTTAGAGGGGGTTCTATGCTTCGACTTACTATTTAGATCCTTAGTCATTGATAGGATGAAAATGATAGTTGATAATAAGTTGTTCCATGGCGTAGTTAACCCGTGTACAGGGAAAAGCCAGTCTACCTCATATTTTTTCAATTCATCTGATTTTGAAAATTTTACTGTTGATTTGATTTCACTGTTGGGTGACGCACTTGGGATTGTGCTGTTCATATTTTATTTATGGGTTCTATTTAGTTGCAACCTGATGAGATGTGGGTATTCCATATCATGCATCATTTAGGAACATGCTAGAAATCACATTCCATGCCTAGTTCCATGCCATGTATGCGCATTAGAAATTGCAGGTTGTTGTGATAGTTATTGTGTAAGAAAATAATGTTGTTTTGATAGCTTCTTTGATAAATACCTGCTTTGTGATAGGGTATGTTTTTGTGATTATTTTGATGGAATGGAATCCAAACGTTGGTTTTTGCGGAGTATGGGATCTCATTGACCAGAATTTAGGGGATCATTAATAATTTATCTTGTTATAGCACATATAAGATGTCAAAAAATGGTCCGTGGGGAGTATGGGCCCTCACGGTTCATAATTTGACACTTAGGTGTTGGTTTTCAGTATTTTATGGGTTCCGGAGTACTATCTATGCCTTACTGTCCGGAAAAACAAGAATAAACGCTGTGTAGTTCCTCAGACACATGACGCGTGATCTTCTGTTTGGGAAGAAAAGAATACTTTTTAAATACACGCCATGTAGTCTCTTTTCGTGTAATACACTATGTGGACGGGGACATAGGGAAGAGAAATGCTTTATTAAAACATGTCATGTATAGGTTGTACATGCCGTGTTGTGTTGACCTAGATTCTGCCTGTGTAACTAACAACACGAATAGAGGAGACCCTAAAAAATACACGTTGTGCGCACTATGGAACATGTCCTGTAGTCTGGCCTAGGGACCTGATCATGTAACTAACAACACGGGTCAGTGAAATCCTTTTTTGTACACATCGTGTGTATATGGAACACACCGTGTAGCGTGAAAAATGTATCTGGATGTGTAACTAACAACATGGGTCTGTGGAGATCTTCTAGTACATGTCGTGTACATGTGGGACAAGTTGTGTAGTTTTGAACAGTGACAGACCGTGTAGACCTGACTTTGTGGCCGGGAAGATGGAGTGGTGTACATGTCGTGTGCGGGTGTAAAGCTCCGTGCAGATTTAGCCGAGTAGTCGTCCATGTCACAAAAGACACAGGCTGTTGGATGTTTCACCATACATGCCATGTAGATGATATACACGCCGTGTAGTCTTGTTCAGAAGAGAGTCGTGTGGCTTAATCGTGTAGAAGGACCCAAGTAGGGGTAGAAAATTCTACTACATGCCGTGTGGTCAGTATACACACCGTTTATTCTTGTTTTGAAAATCTTGAAATGCCTTCTTCCTTATGTTCCCTTTTTGGTCTCCTCATTTTCAGTCTTTGAAAATTTTTGATCTAAGTTGTGTGTTTGACCTTGTAGAGTCTTGTTGCAGACACGACCATGCATTTTTCGCCAAGAGAGAGGAAATGACTATACTCTAGAGATGGTGGGACATGGGATACCATTAGATACTTCAGTAGAGACAAATGCGACTTCAGCCATTATACTGAACACAGGGGAAGAGGCGTAGTTCCGTGAAGGATTCATGCAGTTCATGAAGACCAATCAGGAAGTACCACTGGTTGCCACATCTATGGCTGAGCTGACTCATATATTCTAGTAGTAGCATCTACCAACGTTCTCAGGTGATGGCGGACCACAGGTTGCAGAGTCATGGCTGGGGTCTATGCAGACTATATTCGAGCATCTTGAGACGCCTCCAGGGCATAGGGTCAAGAACGTGACTTACATGCTATGTGATTCCGCCAATATGTGGTGGGATGTTACCACCCAGACAGAGAATCACATAGAAATGGCATCAGAAGATTTTCAGACAGCTTTCTATGATTTCATCTTCCCAGAGACGTTGAGGGAGGATAGGGCTCGATAGTTCATCAATCTGATGTAGGGCACTATGTCGGTGATGGATTACTCTGCTCATTTGAGGGAGATTCATTGTTTTGCACCTGTCATGGTGAGTGATGAGACATTTAGGGACAAACGCTTTGATGATGGACTTTGTTATGACATCCGACCCCTGGTGAATGTTTTTAGGTTACCTTCAGTACATGCTATTGTGAACCAGGAACTGATTATAGTGAGGAACCTTATGGATGCTGGTGGTGTGGTCCAGGGTGGTTCGACACTAGTTTCTGGTACTATTTCTACCAGAAAGAAGAAGCGACAGATGGGTTTCTCTAACGGTGGCAGTACTAGTCATGCAGTTTCTTTAGGTGGGCCGGTCTTTTTCTACCAGTGTGGTATGTAGGGGCACAAGATGCATTAGTTTCCATGAGACTGAGTGGAGTATCGAGATTGCGGAAAGACGGGTCATCTGTAGCGCTTTTATAGGGTGTTTCTACCAGTGGATAGTGAGAGGGGTTCTGTACAGACTCTACGAGCGGGAGCAGGACCAATAGCTTTTTACCAGTGGGGGAATTTGAATACATCACGGTGTACAGCCAGGGATGGTGGTCATGACCATAGTAGCCAGATACTAGGATCTCAGAGGAAACAGGGTGGGACAACATAGGGTAGTCAGGCTGTGTCGCAGGGCCGTGACACTGGGCACACATATGGAGTGCAACAGACCCATCTGGAGTAGGATCCCGAACATTCTTCTGTCATAGGTACTATTCTAGTAGCTTCTATCTTATCTTCATTACTTTTCAATATGTGTTCTACACATAGAATTATATTTGTACCCGTTGTGGAGAGAATTGGGCTCTATGTATCATTTTCTCCTAATGTTATGATGTTAGACACTATGATTGGAACTAGAACAGCTTGTGTGCATCTTTGTAAGGAGTTCGCCCTTGAGGTTAGTCGGTGTCACTTTCTATGGGACCTCTATGTCATAGATATGACGAGTTATGATTTCATTCTTGGGATGAAATCTTTGGTTCCCTTTCGAGCCTTTGTATACTGCTATCGTCATAGGGTGTGTTTCACATCACCATAGGGTAGAGAGTTTCTATACTAGTGTGAGAGGGATGTTCATGCGAGTCGAGGTGGACTAGAGCATCATGGGAGAGGTAGAGTCACAGCCCAGATTGAGAGTTTATATTTGGATGATTTGAGGACTTGTCAATAGGATTTTCCTCCAGTGGTTGATCATTTTAGGGATGTCTTCCCAGACGAATTTTCTGGTCTACCTCCAGAGCGTGAGGTGGATTTCTCTATTGAGCTTGTTCCAGGAGTAGCACCGGTGTACATTCCTCTTTATAAGATGGCTACACCAGAGTTTCATGAGTTTAATGGGAAGTTAGAGGATTTACAGGCAAAGGGTTTCATCTGACCCAATACTTCTCCTTGGGGTTTGCCTGTCCTATTTTCTAAGACGGCATACGGTACCCTCAGACTCTGTGTAGATTATCAAATGCTAAACCAGTTGACGGTTAAGAACCTATATCCTTGCCATGGATTGATTATCTTCATCATCAACTTAGTGGAGAAAGAGTGTTATTTATGATTGAATTGAGATCAGGATATCATAAACTATGT
Organism: Viscum album; assembly: GCA_963277665.1. Lineage (NCBI taxonomy): Eukaryota > Viridiplantae > Streptophyta > Magnoliopsida > Santalales > Viscaceae > Viscum > Viscum album. The sequence goes on from OY728159.1 coordinate 36,728,908, forward strand.
GTGAGACAATCCGACATACCGCTTTTAGCCTTCCGGAGAAGATATGGTCTGTATGAGTACTTTTTTATGCCATTTGGATAGAAGAACTAAAAATCAGTTTCCATGGCTCTGATGAATCGTGTGTTCCATCCTTATCTATATTATTTTGTGGTAGTATTTGTGGACGATATCTGGGGTTACTCTCACACTCGACACAACCATTCCACCAATCATGAGATCGTATTGAGTACACTGAGAGAGAAACAGCTATATTCTAATATCTCAAAGTGAAACTTTTGGATGGACCAAATTCACTTCCTAGTTCATATCATCTCAGAGGCATGTGTTTTAGTAGACCCAGAGAAGGTAATATCACTATTTTCTGGGAGAATGCTTAGAACGTGTTTGAGATACAGAATTTCTTGGGGATAGATGGTTACTAAAGTCATTTTATACTGAACTTCTCCTTCATAGAAGCGTTTTTGATAGGTTTGAATAATAAGGGTGTGAAGTTAATTTGGTCGGAATCTTGTGATACATCCTTCCAGGAGCTAAAGGGAAAGTTGAAATGAGCAGCAATCCTGATACTCCCAGAGTAGGGAAAGAGCTATACAGTTTACTTTGATGCATCAGGTATTGGTATGGGAGCTATTTGGATGAAGGGTGATCGAGTTGTTGTGTTCCGGTCTCGGAAGTTAAGGACACATGAGAGGAATTACCCGACGCATGATCTAGAGTTATCTGCAGTGGTTCATACGTTGCACTGTTGGAGACATTGTCTCTTGGGAGAGCATTTTGTGGTTTTCACCGACCACAAAAGTCTCAAGTAAATATTTACACTGGGTGACTTGAATCTGAGGCAGTGAAGGTGGGTTGAATACCTTTAGTCCTTTGATTTTGACCTTGCCTATACACCTGTTAAGGGTAATGTAGTTTCTGATGCACGGAGCATGAAGACTCAGATACAACCAGTTCATGAGGCCAGTGGTGAGTGGTTGCATACGACTTTGTTCTCTGAGATGCATTTGGAGGTGCAAGACAGACATGGGGAAACATATCATTCATCTTTAGCTGTGACTTCTACCCTCCTAGGTATAGTGAGGATGAGACAACTATCTGATTCAGAAGGATTAGTTATATGGGAGTCGGTGGCCAGTGAGGGCCCTCCTCCTGGGTGAAAAATAGGCGGTGATGAGGTACTGTGTTTCCATGGTTAGGTGTGGGTTCCAGGGGATATACGCGAGGAATTGATGCAATAGTTACATGATTCAGCTTGGACAGTACATCCCGGAGTTACCAAGATGTATTGTGACTTGAGACGTCAGTACTGGTGGCTGGGTATGGAGAAGGATGTAGCTAGTTTTGTTACATGATGTTCTACCTGTCAGCAGGTGAAGGCAGAGCATCAGAGTCCATCCGGACTGTTACAGGAGATACCTATTCCATAGTGGAAATGGGATGATGTCGTGATGGAATTAGTGACTGGGTTTCCGAGGTCACCTCGAGGCAATGATGTCGTGTGGGTTGTTGTGTACAGACTCACAAAGGTAGTTTACTTTTTTCCGATCAAGGAGACCTTCATTGTTGATGAGCTCGATGAGTTGAATATCCAAGAGGCCATATGTCTTCATGGGGTTCCTTGTTCTGTCATTTCGGATAGGGACACTCATTTTACATCTCGTCTCATGTAATGTTTTCTGAGGGCACCAGGTACACAGGTGCTTCTGAGCATAGATTACCACCATCAGACTGATGGTCAGTCAGAGCGTACGATACTAGTGCTTGGGGACATGCTGCATGCATGCATCCTAGGCATTGGGGGATCATGGGAGAAGCACATACCCCAAGTCGAGTTTACCTATAATAATATATTTTCAAGAAACAATTGAGATTGAAACTTACGAGGCTCTATACGGTAGGCCATGCAGATCAACTTTGTGCTGGATAGAGGCAGGTGAGACAGCTTTACTGGGACCTTGTATCATGTAGGAGACTTCTGAGCAGGTCCAGTTGATTCAGAAGCAGATGGCTACTTCACATTCTCATAAGAAACCTTATACTTATCGCCGCAGACGACCCTTAGATTTCGTGGTTGGGGATCATGTTTTCTTGCGTGTTTCACCGAGGTTGGGACACAGGTGGATCCATATACAGGGTAAGCTTTCACCAAGGTATGTGGGGCCATTTGAGATTCTGGAAAGAGTCGGGCCTGTTGCTTATCAGTTGCAGTTGCCAAAAAGGTACCGGGACATGCACGACATCTTCTATGTATCTCAGTTGTGTCTATATCATTCAAACCCATATCAAATCTTTCATCCAGAAGAGGATGAGCTTTAGATAGATGCATCATTTGAGTAGAATCTGATTCGTATCGTGGATTGGAGTACAAAGGTTCTCTAAGGCCGGTCAGTTCCTCTCGTATGGGTGATATGGCAGCATGGCCAAGTGTAGGATGAAACCTGGGAGCGGGAGACCGATGTACATGCTCAGTTTCAAGAGTTTTTATGGGATTTACCTTCGCCAACCTCAGTAAATAAATTCGCGGATGAATTTCTTTATTATGGGATGTTTTTAAGAACCTAGTTCTTAGTTTTGAGGAATGGGTTTCTTATTTACTCTTTTCCTGATGTGTTTTTGAGAAATTAAGGAAAATGGGGGAGAATCCTAAATTTTTGGACTACACGCCATGTACATCTCCACACGCCGTGTATTTTGACCGTGTGGGATGAGTGCATAGGGTGTGTAGACCTTTCGGAGATGAAATGATTAAAAATCATCTACACGCTGTGTAGTTTGAATTTACACACCATCTAGTCAGTTGGTAGGAAAATAGTAAGGCAGTGGAAGAAGCCACCAACTTATCGATATTACACTTCGTGTAATCAGAAATACACGTCCTGTACTCATGTCGACGGATGAACAGTTCAGTGGTGCCGCCAGAGTAATAGTTAAATGAGTTAAATACACGTTGTGTAGTGAATAGTACACGTCATGATTTTTTCACTTAAAATGGGCAGTAGCCTCCCCTATACAAAGGGAAGGCTTATAACCGGAGGAATGAGTCGGGAGAGAGGGGCGGACCTTCGAGGATCCCCATTTCGAGTACCAGGAATCCGTTTTTTGCACCGTCGATCTCCCTGGAACCGCATGGGGGAGTTCTTCCTCCTCATGGCGTAGTTCATACCAATTCGTTCCCATGGAATATTTATTTGAGTTTGAACGAGTTTTCCTTTCACCTCATATCTACTTCGTTCTTTGGGATTATCTGGAAGCGACGTTCGCATTTACCATTCGTGGGCGTTTAAGGTAGGTGGTTTGGTGTTTAAATTCCAACTGTTGTACGTTTTTGTTTATCGTTGAGCTAAGAACCCATGTTGGGGTATCATGTGTCTTAGTTCGTGGCTGTTTTGAATACCTAGAACAGTAATGGTAATTAATTATGATAATAACCTGTCATTTGAGATCACTGCTTGGATCCAGGACCACCCCAGGTGTGTGTTTCTCTATTTAGATGTTTTTCCAGGATACCTGAGGGTATGCCATTATAATAATGTTTATTGAAATACTGTCAGTGGAATTGTATGTAAATTTCTAATTTACTAGTTGGGCATGGCCCAATTACTTAATATTGAGGGCAGTGTTCTTTTCAGCATTAGGGCATTGTTATTTTAACCGGAGGGCAAGGTACTACTTAGCCTGAGGTAAATGTTCTATTTCTCCTGAGGGAAACTTTTAGTGTGCATGAGGGCAGAGACTCTGTGCTTGAGGGCGACACATAGAACTCTTGAGGGAAATATCTATTATGCTTGAGGGAAACACCTGATGGAATGATTCTGATTACCTGGGGGTTGTGATTCTAATTACCTGAGGGTAAGGGTTTGCATATCTAAGGACAATGACTGTTTACATAGAAATGCACTATGGTGGTTTCCTTATAATTAAATGATTAAATGACTATTAAAATGGAAATATGACTGGTAAAGTTATTTACTTTTGAGTACTACTTAGTTTATTGCATTTACTTTTGCACATTGTTGGTGCATGTTTACACACAGTTGAGCGTAGTGCTTTGGTGTGTGCCTACTGGGATTTATTTCTCAAAACATGTTTGGGTCATGTCTTTGGCCCAAAAGGATTACGTTTCTATAGGTTTGGATAAGGTAAAGGATCCCTATGCAGGTACTTGATTGTTGTTGAGGAGTAAGGGAGCATGGGACCGGGCTTAGGCTCACGATGCGAACCAGTTGTTTTGTTTTGTTTTGCTGTACTCAGTATTTCACTGTTCTTTATTATTGTGTAACATGTTCTGGATATTTTATTAGAACTTGAGACATCTTGCATCATTATCTATATAACTGTTGGTTACCTTTTTCTACAGCTGTTTATATTAAATTTGTATGGTTTATTACTTCCTCTGTTGTTGTATGCTTCTCATTTTATTCTTTTGCGCTACACATTGACAAATGAGGGCATAGTTTCCCCACTATCAGACATGGGCCCTCACTCCTAGTCAACAGCCTCTGGAATTTGGGTAAATTCACTTAAGTTCATGTGACCAACTGGGTTCGGGGTACCCATTGAGCGGCACCTGGAATTGAGACATTACATTATACTTCTTATTTTGTTGATTTTCTCATAATTTTATCAACATTTTTTAGTTAATTTCATCATCATTTATATATGATACTAATTTTATTAATTTTCATAGATATCATAAAGAAATTACTTTGTGGTAGATTGGACTTTGAGGTAAAAACTGAAACATTGAAAATAAATAAATGGGTCATGAATGTATACACCCATCATGAAAAGGTGAATTCCTACTACGTTTAAAAACATAAATATAGTTCAATGAAAACATTAATGTTTTTTTAATATACTATGTTTTTATCATAATATTAATTTTTGTCTACTACATTAACATAATCCAAATTAAATGAATTACTACTCATGCAAACAATGTCCTCTGCATATGATGATGTTACAAATCCTACAGAAGAAAAGAATATAACAAAGGAAACCATTTTTAGAAGATTTAAAGGTAATGTTACAATATACATTCTCTATTTTTCTGAAAATTTATAAAAATAAATATTCATTTAATTTTCTTTGTTGTTCCCATTGTTTATTTATTTTAGAATATTTTTTACCATATTTCAGGACTTTATGCACCAAAACTTCCACGGGCTTATTCTCCATCAAAATCATTTCACTCCTATAGTGTTACCATTTATCACTTTCCTCCATGTTCCTTCCACTGCCTTTGCAGGAATAGAAATAGTGATACCTCTACACAATAACAAAGGAATATTGATGTTATCATAGTAAAATAATTTTCCATAAAAGTAATGGATTGGTTCATATTTTTGTTTAATTTATTTCTTTTTAGTATTACTCGCATATGAATTGTTATCTTATACATGTGGATTCTATTGTACATGTTGGTGTGGTTTGTTTGAATATGTTCATGGTTGTTAGATATTGGACTTTGAGGCTGCATCTGAGATAATGACAACAAGGAATTGAGTCAAGAATGTATACAACCATCATGAAAGGGTCAATTAATGTTATTTAATTAAATAATTTTTTAATGATTTATTTTATATACTATTTGAAATCTAATTTACTTATCATTATTATATAATAATTATTTAGTTTTTTTATAGATCTTTTCGGATGATTTATTTTTCTTTAAACTATATGCAACAAGACAGAAAAGAGAAAACATGTTTCTTTTCTTCCAATGTTACCATGTTTCCGATTTCATTTCTTTGTCAAACCTCTAACACTCCATTCTGAGTCGATGTTCTTATTTGAAAAATATTTCTTGTTGTTGAAAACTAGAAGATTAGAGGAAGGGTTTTTAACTAAGAACATCGACTCAATATGTAGTGTTAGAAGTTTAAAAAAGGAAATGGAAAGTGTGGTAATATTGGACGTTTATATGTTTTGATACTTTAGGAAAATGATCCATAAGTTATTTGGAATGTTTAGGAATCAGATAAACGTCAATCAGCCACCTGGTGTGACCGGTATGACTCCAGGTGTGTCTTTTTATATAAAATTGTCATTAATTTTAGTAAAAAAGACAACTGAAATACTCAAAACTGATAAAATGAGTTCGGATTGTTTTGATACTTTAGGAAATTATACATAAGATATTTCGGACATATAGGAATCAACTGAATCTCAATTTGACACATGGTGTGGGTGATATGACTGCATGTGTTTTTTTTTATTTAAAATTGACATTAAATTTTGTAAAAAAAATAGAAATACTCAAAATCAAGAAAAAACATTTTTATTATTTTAATACTTTTCAAAAATGATACATAATTCATTTGTGATGTGTATGAATTGATCAGACCTCAATCTGATACACGGTTTGAATGGTATGACTCCAAGTCTGTGTTTTTATTTAAAATTGATGTTAATTTTAATAAAAAGAACAAGTGACATACTGAATATGTAACACCCCAAGATATTGAAAATTAATTTAATATTGAATTCATAAAACATTGAGTCTCTAAAAACACCACTTTGTTATAACCTAGTCAGTAAACATAAAATTTCCACCTCTGTGATTTTAATTTAAAAAAACGGACATAAACAGTTTCATTGAGTATGATATTTAGAGTCTGATAGAATCGACATAGTTTTTGATGAATAGTAATATACCCTTATGAATAGTAACATTCCCTTATGAATAGTAATGAATAGTAAATTGGACAAAAAATAAAAGCTTCACCCATGAAGGTATAAATACAATTTAGACATCTTATAAGTGAAGAAACGATCATAGTATAAGTATTGGTATTTTTATATGTCATAAATATTTTAATTATAATTTTATGATTAATTTTATAATTTAAATTGGAAATATATTTTCATAAATTTTAATTTTATTTTCTTATGTTTATAATATAATTTTATGGGACCCTAATTAATTTTTCATGGTGTTATAAATCGAGTTATAGTTTTAATGTTTTTTTTCGAATGAATTGTGATTTTATTTAAAAGTTCAGTTAAAAATATTCAGAAAATTATTTTCAAAAATTGAATTCATTTTTTAATTATACACATTTAATAATGGTAGTGGTGAATTTTTGTGATTTTTCTAAAATTCATTAATTTTATGTGAATAGTAAAATACGATAATTTACGATAAATACTAAATACATGATTTATTGCATCATAGGTGATGTAAGACTGATGTAAGACCACTTGGTTCAAACCCAAATTCACATATTAACATTCTTGGTCACAGGAATTAATATTATTAGTTTTATTTCAGAAAATAATAAAATAATGTGTAAACTAATAGGGAAACCCCTCCTCTCCACCACTATAACCCCCCCCCCCCAATCCCTCTTCTCTTCACTCCTCTCAAGCCTTGTGTATTCTCTAAATTCTGATCAAATATCCTACCAAGTTCCTCCCCTACACCCATTATCCCTTGGTGTCATAAAAAGACCAAATACTCCTCCCCTAAAGAGGCTATCAAGGAAGACAACATGAAGTGGTAAATTCCTCTTTTCATTTCTTTTATTTCATGCTCCTTTATTTTATTTTTCAATCCATAACTATAATCATACAAATTTTTTCATGACTCTAGTACCATAAATGGACAGAAATGTTATCATAATAAAGTAATAATTCTTCATTGTCTCTCATATCCTCTTATTTTATACTAGAAATGAAAACCCCATATGAGATGTGTGGATTTATCACATTCAAGGATGACTAGTTTTTAATTTCTATTACCGTCTTCAATTCTGGTCATGAAACCCTTTTTATTATTGAACTAGACTATATAATATGTATTATAACATATTTAAGGTTCTGGAATTATTTTTCACACATGATAATAATTTATAAATCAAAATGAGTTCTTTGTGAACAAAAAACGCTAATTAACCCAAACAATTGTTCTTAATGTTTTATATAATGATTCGTCTTCAATCCAAATAACCAAATAATTTTTATAAAAATGTAATATTATGGTTGTTCACTAATAACATACAAATACTATTTTAGACAACCATTCTCATTCTACATGTTTATCCGTACATGAATATCAGTAATCCAATCACGAAATTCATGGAACAAAACACTCCCAATTAATGAAATTGAATCTCTTAGCCCCTAAAATGGCCATAAATGAACCAAATAAGGTTATAATAAATCAATTATATATAATTATTGTTATTGAATTATTACTTTATGAACCTAAACTTTATTATTCAGGTCATTAAGATCATGTGAGGAACACCTTCAGACTTAAGGTAAGAGTTTCCTACCAGAATCCCCATTTTCTTTCAGGTTACTCTTTGTCTCTGTCAATCCTAATTAAATACTACATTATTCTTATTTACTCCAAAAAAATAATTTTTTAATGTTCTATGTATGTGAAAAAAACCATAATTATTCTTTATTTTATGGGTTTTACATGTTATAAAAGGAACATTTAAAATTATTTCTGAAATACATACCCGGTTCAAGTGAATTTCTCGAATTATTACCTATTTTCATGGGAACTCTATAATCAATATTTTTATCAACTATTATCTTTATAAAATAACTAAATTTATTTTAAATTTACTATCTTACTTCATTTCATGTTTTATACAAATACTTTTCTAAAAGAACTCTTCTTTTCAAAATAATAGAATATTTATCTCAAGAATTACTCGATGATTTTATAAGAGTATCATCATCTATTTCAACACTCTTTTTGACTATTATGTATTATTGGGATTAGAATTTTAGTATATCATCTACCTTATTTAGTTGAATGGTTTATGATTAGTTTTTCTGTCGATGTGCTATCTTAAAATCATTCACCAATTTACTCTGAATGTTTAGTGTTTATGCTTAATGTTCGGGGAGAGTTATTTACATTTCATATATTCGTTTCAATATGAATTTATATGTTGTTTATGTTTATCCCCATTAATATGATGAATGAATTGTACTTATTCTGTGATGTTTAGGGACTATTATATCTCATCGAGGCATCGGTAGGTCTCATGAGATAGATTGATATGGATTTGGCTGTGGCCTTGCCAATTTTGTAGAAATGGTTTTGGCTGAGGCCTGAATAATTTTAAGATGTATTTTCCGAGGCCTTGATGATAAGTTTAAAAATGTCTGGCATATGAATTTCCCTCATTATGAAGCTATAAATCATAGTTCAGATGGTTATTCGACTAGTAGAATACCCATGATTATTTTTTATTATGGTAATATTTTCTCATCTCATATTCCTGTCATAATGTTTTCATGTATTTTATTTTTTAAAGGCATGTGTTTACAATTACTCACTATTCCTAATTTTTTTATGATATCTTACTCTATATTGTTTAACCTTATTATGTATTTGATCTCACCCCTTTATTATGTTTCATTTTCTCAAGACACGAAGAAGATTATTTTGAATGACCTGCATGGATAAACTTATAGTTTTGGATGTTCCCAATAGAACATATTTTTTGTTTTTCATTTAATATTGTAATATTGAACTTATGTATGTATCTTGATTTCAAAATCTATTAAACTATTCGTTCCAGCAAGATAATACTTTCATGAAATCATGCCAATGTAATGTAATAAGAAACTGGCTCTAGGAAACTGGGGTCAGGACTTTAAATAATACCAGTAAAATGTTTTTTAATTATTTTTATACTTTAGTAAAATGATCGATATGTCATTTTTGATGAGTAGGAATTCACTACACCTCAATCCAATGAATGGTGTGACTGGTATGTCTCAAATAGTCCATAATCAGTTTATAACAGTCATTTAAGTTAAAAACATGTTTCCCTCACTAAAAGCAACTGAATTCACTCTAGTTATTTTTATAATTAAAGAAAATGACTCATATATCATTTGTGACATATAGTAAGCAGTCTCACATCAAATAGGCACATGATGTTACCGATATGACTCAAAGTGTATGTTTCTAGTTTCAAATGACATTTTCGTAAAAAGAACAAGTGACATATTGAATACTATGAAAACACATTAGGATTATTTTGATACATTAGTAAAATAATACATAGGTCATTTCTGACATGTATTAATCCACCATATATCAATCTGATGTATGGTGTGATCGGTGTAACTCCAAGTGTGTCTCTTTATTTAAAATTAACATTATTTTTAGTAAAAAGAACAAGTGACATACTAAACACCAAAAAAAATATTCTAATTGTTTTGATACATTACTAATATGGTCCATAAGTCATTTTTGATGTGTAGGAATCAAAATCACCTCAATCTGACTCCCGGTGTGACCGTTATGACTCAAAATATCTGTTATCAGTTTAAAATTGACATTTTAGTACAAAACTTATCGCTCAATCAAATCAATGAAAAAACACTCCAATTGTCTTGAAAATTTAGTAAAATATTTCATAAGTCATTTTGGATGGGTAAGAAGTAATATCACATAATAATGATGCACAATCTAGCTAATATGACTCAAAGTGAATCATTCCAATTTGAAATGACATTCTACTAAAAAACACAAGTGAAATACTAAAAAAACACATTAGGATTTTTTTGATAATTTATGAATATATTCCATATGTAATTTTTAATGTTTAAGAATCAAGTTCACCTCAATCGGATGCACAGTGTGACCGGTATAATTCTACGCGTATCTATTTATATAAATTTGACATTAATTTTAGTAAAAATAACAAGTGACATGATAAAAACCAAGAAACATTGTCACATTGTTTTTATACATTAAGAAAATGATCTATAATTCATTTGTAACGTCTATAAATCAATCACACCTCAATATGATGTACGGTGTGACAAGTATAATTCCAAGTGTGTATATTTATTTAAAATTAACATTAATTTTAGAAAAAATAACAGTTGGCATACTGAAAAGTGAGAAAACATATTCAGATTATATTGATACATTAGGAAAATGATCCATAAGTCATTTTTTGTGTGTAAGAATCAACTGAACCCCAATATGACATATTTGTGTGACTGTTATGACTCAATGTGGGTCTTTTTATTGAAAATGTACATTAATTTTACTAAAATGAACTAGTGACATACTAAAAAATGAGAAAACGCAGTCAAATTGTTTTGATACATTGGTAAAATGATAAATAAATCATTGTTTGACTTGTAGGAATCAAACACACCTCAATCTGATGCACAATGTGATCGGTATGACTCAATGTGTCCGTTATCAGTTTAAAATTGACATTTTAGTTCAAAATGTGTGTCACTCACTGAAAGCCAAAAAAACATGCTTTGATTGTATTTATAATTTTGGAAACCAATTGATAAGTCATTTGGGATATTTCGGAAGTATTCTCGCATCAAACCAACACACGATGTGATCAGTATGACTCAAAGTGTGTGTTTCCAATTTGGAATGACATTTTAAAAAAAACACAAATGACATACTGAAAACTAAGGAAACACATTCATATTTCTTTGATACTTTAATAAAATGATCCATATTTAGTTTTTGATGTGTTGGAGTCATCTACACCTCAATCTGATGCACTGTGTGACCAATATAACTCATGTCTGTATTTTTATTTAAAATTGACAATATTTTTAGTAAAAAGAAAAACTAATATGCTCAAAACCGAGAAAACGTATACATTTAGTTTTGATACATTTGGAAAATGATCCATACATCATTTGTGATGTTTAGAAATCAATGACACCTCAATACAATGAACGGTGTGGCTGTTATAACTCCATGCATGCATTTTTATTTAAAATTGACATTTTATTAGTGTATTCTTTCATATTAATGTTTAATTTATTTCTTTACAGTATTACTAACATAACATTTGTTTTCTTATATAGGTGGATTCTTTTGTCTGAGTTGAGGTGATTTATTCAGAAACTGATACCATGTGTGGACTTTTATGAGAGGGTATTATGGAAGCCAATGATGATGAAAAATTAATGTTTTTCAAATGCTTGTGGATAATAATTGTACACATAATTATACAAAACTTTTTTTGAAATATATAGTAGTGTTTTTTTGTTTTATTGATATACAATTACTAATAATTAAATTATATATTTACATACTTGTTAATATTATTTTCTCTAATGTGCTATTATTAAAGTAGAAAACTACAGAAAGTTGGGCCTTTATCAGTGCTATTGAATGCAATGATAAAAGGGACCCCCCTTATCAAATCTGAGGGAAAAAGTGTTTTTTTATCACTATTAAAGACCTTTTTCTGCACTGTTGAAGAGCATATCTGTAGTGGTGTTCGGATTTGGGCTCTCTCAACATTTACTTGACCAGTTTTGTCAAGTTGGGACATTTTTATGGTTTGGCATGTATTTTTCCTCTTTAATTTTCGGTTTATATTGTCGCACTTTTGTACACCCAATAGGTTTTTACATGCATGAATATTCTCTATATATTGAATCAGTTTACTATTATTCTTTTTCACTTCTGCATTGAAATGGTTGGGTGTGTGTGTACATGTACATTAAGCAAAATTCTCCCATGTTGTTGATGTCTTTCGGTGCTTGTCACCACCCCTAGACTATTAAGGTGAAGTTGGGGTAATTGTGGCTCGATCCATGTCGAGTCGGGTCATGGTAGTTCACCCTTGGTTTGAGGGAAACAAGGGTGGAATGAAAGAATTTAGGTGAGCCCTGAAATGTATAGACAAGTTGAACCTCGACACTTTCATGTCGTGAAACACATATTCATGTCATGAATTTTCGGGAGGTCCTCCAATTTAGGTCATGAATTTCTTAAACCCCAAACTTGAAAAATGTCCGTCAAAATTCATAGCACCTATTCACATTGTGAACAATTCCTTCACTTCATGAATTCTTTGATCACATTAGGTAGAACATCAAATAGTGAATTTCTAACCTCTTAGACATCAAACAACATCTCACGTCGCGAACATGTGTTTACATCCTAGACCACTTAGACCAGTAGAATTTCAGCTTCAAACTCTACTGAACCTCGAGCTCCTCTGGATGCCTCTAACTCCCAAAACATAAAAGTAACGAGAAAAAGGGGCACAAATTATTACACATTTGGTTAGGCAGAGTCCTATGATTCCCTTGAAGTGATACGATCTACACCTAGTCATTTTCCTACTCAAATTCTAATTATCCTAATTTATTAAACAAACTAAAAATATATCATAAACACTTTAGACCACATATAAACTGATCGAATACACTTCTTAGGAAACCCAACACATTTCACAAATAGGTTTGAAAACAATGAAAACATCTTTATCAAATCTAAGGACATTTCAGATCTCATTAGCATGGAAAAGTGATGATAAAAGTCTTATTTATCATCAACAAATCAAGTGTTGAAAATAACATATATTGTTTTAGCACTGCTAACAATGACTTTTATCAATAATTTTAAGCAATGATAATACCCAAAGCCCGAATATAGTGTTTTCATAATCATTACTTCAAAAGTTACGATAAAATCCAATTTGTGCACTTGATAAATCCAGAATAGGTATTTCATGAGTGTAAAACTAAAAAAGAAAAAATAAAATGAGTTTCATTTTTCGTGAAAATTTTAAAAAATGATTACCCATTCATTGATCTCTTATATGAATAAATATTGAATGATCTTGATGTTCAAGCTGCTTAAAATAATTAATGGTATCTTATAACAATTACAATTCAATTTCAACTTGAAAAATGAGCATAAAATTTTTAAAAATGATCAAATAAAATATGTTTGTCGTAAAAATTTAACACAAAAAAATATTTATTATTTTGTGTCATGTATGAAAAAACTACATATGATCTGAAACATAATGTGTTCTGAATGGTTTAAAGAGTTTTTTAAAACTAAAACTCCTTTTTAATTGTGATAAAATAATACAAGTTACTCTTCCACCACTCGATCTCTCTCGGCGCCGTCGGCATGCCGCGACAAGGGATGATAGTAAGAGCCAAAGGTCCACTGACACTGGGGACTGAAGAGAAACTACAATATCAAATCCAAAGGGTGATGGCCAGAGGTTGGTTCGTTTTGGATATTCTCACGGCCGTGGAAGCCTCCTTGCTGGCACTCCCGTCATTGGTTCTGCCTCTACCTCCACTGCCACTGGCGGTGCTACTGTTCCCGGGGGCCATCATGGCAGCCCTGATGCTGCTCGCGCTCCCTTCTACTGCAAACATCTTCATTTCACAATTTTCATAGTAACGAGCAAGACACAGATTATTGGGAAAAAATGAAAGGAAAAAAACACTCCCACTTTTATTCTCAATCATCTTCATGATCTCTTGGGACACAACCTAGTGATTGGGTCTCTTTTGGGGCCCAGGGAGTGTCGAGTCTCCTCAATATAGTGTAGATGTTGGTTTATATTATTTATATTTTGTAATAATCACTCCCTACCATTTGTAAATATTTATTTTATTTGGGTAATTAATTTTATTAGAGCCATTCTGTAATTGTATTATATTTGAGAGTGGTGTGAAACAATACATCTCCATAATAAGTATTGAAACATAAAGTGGAAATGTTCACTTATCATTTTGAGAACTTGTATGCACTGAAAGCCACACATAAAATCAGATTAAAGACCCAAAGATAATTAAATAGGGAAATTACAATAGATATATGTAAAATACATTATTTAAAATTTCTAAAATTTTATGGTTATTTTAGTTATTTTTCAATAAGAGAAAAAAAGCAATCACGTTGAACTAGTAAATGACATCAAATTTATAAAACCATGGAGCTTTTATACTGGGGAATGATATTGCAATTGTTCCAACACAATTATTTTCCAATCATTTTTCAAATAAAATGTCTTGATAGAAATGTTTTTAAAACAAGTAATAACCTTATACTTTTTTTATAAAGCTCATTTATGTATCTCAATATATATTGATTCCATATGTTAATTTTTTCTTCTTGAAACAAGAGGAAGCTTTCTAAAATTTTGAATTTGATATAGGTGATATGATACTCATCATTTATAGATAATTTCCACATATTCTTTCATTCATGATCCAATGTCATCCTTTTTAGTGAATTCTAATCTACAATTTTATATGGTTGGAGATTATCTCTCTTCAAAAAACAAATGGTCTTAGTGGTGGCTCTAATAACCACCACAAAATAAATTGTATTAAAAAAATTATAACATAGTTGTGGTTTCAAAAAACCGTTACAATTTTTTTAACATTTAGTGGACGATTTACATAAACCACTACTAAATACTGTTAAAACCCCTAATATCAACCCCCTTACCCTATCTCATTCTCTCTGACCCTCTACTGACCCTCACCTACTCCCCTCTCCGACCCCCCCCCCCCCGGACCACCGCTCCCGACGACCATCAATGTGACCCTGACACCCGTGCTCATAATGGTGACCACCATCACCCCGAACCCCATGCACCTGACGATGACTATCGTGACCCCCAACCCCCCCCCCCCTCCGACAACCATTGTGACCCAAACATCCTTTTATCGACCACCGTGATCCAGATCCTCCCTGCCCACTATTGTTGTGTCACCGACCCCTACTGGTGACCAACGTGACAACGACCCCCAGTCGGGGACCCCCATAACCCTGACCCCAACCTCCCTGTTGGTGACCACCATGACCCAACCCCAGCTTGTGTTGACCGTTGTGACCCCACCTCCCCCTTGATCCGCGACAATGACCGCCAAAAACAAATATTCCCATTTTTACGGTGACTAAAACCCCTAACATTGTTGATGAAGCAATTGATTTTTTCTAAGGGGTTTAACTAAAATATTTATAGTTTTGTGTAATTGAGTTTTTATTATGTTTTTATTGTTGGATTAAATCATTTTAATGTTGATTTTGTGTTATGTCGAATCAAGACTCTACCCAGGTCAACGAAAATATTTAGTGATCTTTAATTTTGATTCTACTTGTTTAATTAAACATTTATATCTTTATATCTAAATGTATAGAGAGAAGAGTGAAAATACAATACCTATGGATAAATGTTGGATTAATTTACCTAAAAATACACCTCTATATTCCAAGGGTTCAGAAGATTTTTTAGATTATGAAATTGCAAGTCGATCAGTGGATTGTATAATAAAATATCAATGTCTTGATGGAAAATTCAAGTGAAAGTTGAATAGAAACGAAGTATATGAGTATTTTATATTTAAATTTTTCCCTTCTTGATATATATTTTGGATTTGGCAAGGTCAATTGAATGTTATTGATATTCAAAAAAATGAAAATACAGTCAATGAAGCACAAAGTTACCCGCTGAAGGAATATTCAGTTCGAAATTTGATAAATGATGTATTTGGATTTAAAGATACAATGTCCATGATTTTAATAGATCAATAGAACCTTCAAATGATCCTGAATAGATTAATATTTCATAAAACATCAGTGACCAAAAAATGAGTTTTATGAAGTGGTTGGAGATGGACAACAAGAACTGTATAAAGGGTGTGTCAAGTATTCGAAGTTGTCCTTTTATACATAAGTTTTATCATAACAAGTATCTATGTGGAATTAATTAAAAAGAAATATTCATGATTTTAGAGTTTCTTCATGATGAATTTAGTTATGCTAATATTCTTGCATCATTCTATGAAATGAAGAAAGCCATAAACAAACTTGGACTTGATTATACAAATTTATATGCATGCCCTATTGATTACATTCTCTAGTGGGGAGAGGTGTCTAATAAAGAAGAACGAATATGATGTAATTCAAGAAGATTGATGTCAATGAACAATAATGAGAGTATAAATTAATGAAACCCAAAGAAGAAATATAAAAATAAAAATCATACAAAGGTATTGCATTACTTTTCTCTAAAACCAAGCTTGCAAAGATTATTCATGTCATCTAAGACTACATATGACATGAAGTTGAGTTCTCAGGATATTAATTATGGCTTGATGAGACATAAAAAAGATTCAACATCATGGAATATTTTTGATTCATTATATCCATATTTTTATTCAGATCCTAGGAATGTATGTTTGAGATTGGATTCCGACGGTTTTAACCCTTTTGGAACTTTAATTTCTAATTATAACATTTGGCCAATTGTTTTGATCCCCTATAATCTACCTCAATGGATGTGTATGAAAAAAAATTATTTCATTATTTCAATGATTATTTCTAAAAAGATAATTCTTGGAAATAACATTGATGTATTCCTTCAACCTCTAATCAATGAATTATGAGAATTATGGGAATATGGTGTGGAAATATATGATGATTCAACAAGAAAACTATTCAAAATGCCTGTTGATTTGATGTGGAAAATTAGTGACATTCCTAGACTTGGAAATTTATCTAATTGGAACACTCAAACTAATTTGTCTTGTCCTGTCTATAATTTGGATTTTTAACCTCAATGATTACCTCATAGTAGAAAATGGTGTTTTATGTATCATCGTTGATTTCATGACATTTCTAAGAAATTTAAGTTTAAAAAGACACAATTCAATGGATATGTTGAATTGAGAAAGCCATTTAAGTTGTTATCTGGTTCAGAAATATTGCGTCAATTAATGAATTTCACTAATGAATTTCTAAAATGTAATCACTTTAAAGAAGGGGGAAAAAGGTATGAGGTACAATATCTGAAGCAGAAAAAACACCACAATGGAAGGAAAATATTTTATTTTTCAAAATTCATTATTGAGAGGTTAATTTGATATCTCATAATATTGAAGTAATGAATATTGATAAGAACTAATGTGATAATTTAATTTTTACATTTCGTAATTTCCAGGGTAAATCAAAGGTTCACCTTAATACATGTAAGGATTTAGATTCAATGAATATAAAGGTGTGCTGAATTTAAACATCAATAGTTACATGGATTGAAAAGCCATTACTCACATATTCTAATGGAGTTGTAGTTTCTATTAGCATTGTATAATACATTACCTGAAAAATTAACTATGTTTCTAGTTTAGTTTTGTACCTTTTCTTGAGAGCTTTGTATAAAAAATTTAAATCCAACTGAGCATGATAAAATTAAAGAAATATATTTTGTCACTTTATCATTTGGGGATTTTATTTCCCATTCATTCTCTATAGTCATGATTCATTTGATTGTTCATTTGGATGAAGAAGCTAAACTCGTTGGACCAGTACACTGTTGATGGTTGTATCCAATTGAGTGGAATGGTGATATTATTTTTATTTTCATTGGTGAATTCAATTTTATCAAATTATTTAATATTTTTTTAATATTTTTCTTATTTTTTTATCAGGGACAATGATCATTTGAAATCATATTTGACGAATAAATATAATCCAAAAGGCTCTATTACTGAAGGTTACATATCCGAAGAGTGATTTCCCTTATATACTAGCTATTCGAATGGGATTGAGACTACATTAAATCATGTTGGGTGTGTTGATGACATCTCTACTAATTATCGTTCTAAAAAATAGTCATCAATATTTCCAACTATTGGATGACCAATTTGAACGGGGTCCAATTTTACACTGATTAAATTAGAGTAGCTACAAGAACATAGATATGTTCTACTCAATAGACTTATTATAGATCCATTTATTAATGAATTGGGATTGAAAACAAAAGGTGACCAATGGTTCAAGATTGAAATGAGTAGGAATTAACAAAAATATTTTAATAAGGATATTTTATAATGGTTCAACCATCATTTAAGTATATACTCATATTCATGTAATTAGCGTGTAGTTATTTTTTCTATGGTAAAAATAACACCATATATCTTTTTGTCTAAATAATGAATATTGAAAATCTTGTTGAAATATAAAATGATTTGATGTTTTTGGCTCGAGGTCATCTAAGGTAGGATAAGATATTTGATTCCTACAATATTCATGGCATTAGTTTTTATACAATTTATTGTGAAGAATGATTGAAAACTAAAAAAAATAGCGAATTTACACATGCATTGGTGGGATACTATGGAAATATAAATGATATAATTGAATTAAACTATCATGATCAATTTCTATTTTTCATATTCAAATGAATGTGGATCAACATTGGTATGGTTAAAATGAAATGTTAGTTAAATTTTACTTATTCCAACTACTATTCCTTGATATATACTGGTAAGTGTGTAAAACATGATCCATTTATCTTGGCCTCACAAGAGAAAATGGTTTATTACGTGGATGATGACATACATGATGTTTGGAGTGGTTTTGGTCACTTAAAATAAAGAGACTTTTATGATATGGGTGATGATAATCAATTGGTACTTTATGATAGTGAACCTAATCAACCACAAGACATTGAATTGTTTTTTCCTGACAATATCAAAATAATATCACTTACAAGAGAGGGTGAAAATTTTTGGACTCATCTTGTGTTAATCTTGTTTTAATAATCACAAATCCTATACATTATATAAATATTTTTAATCCTATTTACATTGTCTCAAATCATGTGTTTTAATGGTTGGTTTCTTTATGATTTAAATAAACCTATTCAAGATCTCATGTTCTATGTTTGATTTTTGTAAACTATTTTTAATTTGTGTTATAATGGATTTCCTTGACAAATGATTTAGTCTAATACATTCTATGAATATCATTGTTTACATCTATAAAAAGATATTTGGCTAAGTCTAAAAAACATTGTGTCTGCCACCAGTCAAGTTTTTCTATCAAAGGACCCAGACATAGTGACCTAGACACCGTGACCCAGAAACTGCGACCGAGAAACCATGACAAGACACTGTGGCCCAGAAACCATGACCCAAACACCATGAATCGACACTGTGACATAGACAATGTGACCTAGACACTGTGACCATACACCGTGACCAAACACTGAAACCAGTTTCAGATCTGTTGAAGTCTGTGACACCGGTTCCGTGTTGAGACACCATTTGATGTTTGGAAAAGTACCAGACACCGTGATCCTAACACCACATCTATGTTACAAGTTACTTGTCTCCATACAACTATTCCATAATAACTATCTCACTGCTCGAATGCAATGTAGGAGACAGAACTTCATGGAGACATCATTTCCAGATAGACCGAGACATCGTTTGTCAATATATGTTTTCATTTTGAATTTTATTTCTAACAGTCATATTTGATTATATTAATTGAACTATCATGATTAATATTTATTTTTATACATCTCACCTGAATGTACGATGTAAGAGGTGCAGAATACATGAATCATGTCAGCTCCAACACATGCACTCCAAAATAAAAGGAGAAGTGTGGCTTAGAAGTAAAAAAGGTGGGAAATAATGAATAAGCACAAGAATTATTGAGAAAATAACTGACACATGAAACTAAATACATATGAAGAACACACAAATCATTCTAGAATCCAAAACGCTAGGATACCATCGATCGGAGTCAAGAACATATTTGCAATACCAACTCCACAAAGAACACGAGCCAGATCTAACTGTAAACTAGAGCATCAGAACTGTGAATCTATGTTTCTCTCAAGAGGACATGATTCTTAAATATGCTTCATCCTATAAGTCCAGAGATTCATAGACTAACACTCATATCACTTCTATCCTTATCTCATAATTTTTTCATTGTTGTGTAATATTTTTAACTTTCATGCAGTGTGCGTGTCTTTATAAAAACACAAATTGTTTCCTGTATTAAACTAGAGGATACATTATATCCTTCCTATCAGATATTTTTACACTTTTTTATTCCCAAGGATAAGTATGGAATAGTTCCCTATGTGACTAGTTAGTTTATACCAACAAATAACTATGGAAGAGGTCGTGTGACCTGGATAGTTCTATGCACTGTTGTTTACCCCTATCCTGTGTGTGGATCATGTTTATTAATATAAACTGCTTGGTGGAAGTTGATCACCAAGTGGAGTGAATTAGGTCTTTGCGTGAGACTAAACCAGTTGTTTTATATCAGGTGTGTTTTTTTATTTAGATTTCTCTTTTTTTCTTGAATAATTTGGAAATCACTAAATTTAGTTTGATAGATAATATGGGAAAGATTTTATAATTGTTTTAACATATTAGAATAACTTCAAAATTATTCTTAATAAATGACATTATGATTACTGAAAATTTATCAATCCTCTCAAAAGTTATTTAAACAGTCAAACTTTTTAAACTGTATTACTTTGATTTTTTGGGTTGTATTTATTTTTAATGGGAAAAATTTTTAAGAAAACTTTTCAAACAAAATTTTTTATGGATACTCAATTCACCTCCTCTTGAGTAATGTACTCTAAACAACATTTGGTATCAATGGATTTTTTGTTATTCCTATTAAGACTCTGTTTTTGACTCTATTCAACTGTAATTTTAGTTGTACTTTCACGATTTTTAAATTTTTATTAATTATAGATTTATACATCATTCAAAGTATTTATTTATTATGGATAATATACTAGAAGGTTAAGCAACAAATAGTCCACCATTATTTAATCGAACCAATTATACCCAATAGAAAATTAAAATGAAATTCCATTTAGAAAGTATGGGTTTGGAAATTTGGTTTTCAATTGTAGATGAGTACAAAATTCATACTACTGATAGAAGCATCTTTGATGATCCAATCAAGACTTCATATAATATCAATTTCAAATCCATGAATGATTTGAATTTCTCTTTAAGAGATCAGGAATTTAACAAAACATCAATATGTAAAACTACCCATGAAATTTGGGATACATTGTCTGTTTCAGATGATGTAACTTCTATTGTGGAATAAATGATATTTAATACTTATACTATTAAATATGATAAATTTAATATAAAACCTGATGAGCCTAATTTTGACATGTACATCGGGTTCAATGAAATTGTCAACACAATGATTTCTCTTGGAAGTGAAGTTACTGCCAAAGAACAAATTATGAGGATTATCATATGTTTTCCTGACAGATGAAGAGGAAACTCTGTCTCTATTAGAGTGACATGCAACATAAACTAGTTACCTGTAAAACAACTCATTGGGAAACTAATGATGTATGAAGAGAAGCTGAAAGTCAACAAGTAAGAGGAGTATGAACCCAAAAGGAAATATATTGCATTTAAGACCCCCACCTCTAAACGCAAAGAGAAAGGTAAATTGGAAGTCTCTGTAGAAAGTTCTAGAAGTGAAAAATCATCACCTGAAAATGATGAGGAGATGAGTCAATTAGCCATAAGATTTATGATATTTTACAAGGAAAAGAATTTTTTTTAGAAAGCCTACCTTCAAGGGAATATGTGATCAGAAATGATGCTGGAAGAATGATTGTAAAATAAGTGACAAGTATGATGAGAGAATATGTTATGAATATAAGAAAAATGAACATATAAATGTTGACAATCCCAAGACCAAGTAAAAATATAAATATGAGGACAATGATAGAAAGTATAAAAGGGAAATGAATGCAACATCGACTACTTCTGGGGGCTGTTCAAGTGACATAGAATATTTAAATTATGAACAGCCTAACAAAAAAACATGTTTTATATGAAAAACACATATGAGTTAACATTTGAATATCATGTAGAGAATTCCTATTATTATGGAGATGAGATTGACTCTAAAAATATGTCTAATGAAGAAATTTTCGAGTACTGTAATATGCATGAAGAGACATGTAATTAACTAAAAGATAAATACAAATCTTTAATGAAACATCATGATTTTACGTCAAATATTAAATCTAAATTTACTATAAAAAGAGAAAAAAATTTCTCAATTACTCAATGAAAATAATAAACTAAATCTATCTAATGAGATATTGAAAAAGGATATTGAATGGTTTACTAATGGTAATGATAATTTGGTACAAATTCTAGGTATACAGATTGCTCCTAAATATAATACTGGTATTTTCTATCAACGTAGTAAAAGTAATTATATAAGAACTAGTTATTTTTTCTATGGATAGGACATACAACATTACTCGTAGTTCTAGAAAACATTTAGCTAGTTCACGTTATGATACACTCTCTAAAATTTCATGATTTTCTGGACCAAATAGAGTTTATTTTTTAATCACTTTACATAATTCTTATAGGAAACCTATGAGGGAGATGTTTGTTCTTAAAGCACTAGTCAATAATATTACTGGACCCAAAAAAATATGGTTACCAAAGTCTATTTTTATTTGACTATTTTTTAGGAAAGCTTCTTAACGAGATCCTATAAATGATTATGGTACTTGGACAGTGGGTGTTCAAGATACATGACAATGGAATATTCATGCTTCAAGAATTTAATAAAAAATGATGGTCAACATGTCACCTTTGGTGATAATTCCAAATGAAATATCATGGTCCTTGGCCAAATCAGTAACTCTAACTCAGTTTTAATTTCCAGATTACTTTTTGTTGATGAATTGAAATATAATTTTCATATTATGTCATGACTATGCAATGATATATTTCATGTTAAATTTGAAAATGATTCTTGTAATGTATTTAATTCTAAAAATTAATTAGTGTTTTCTACATTATGAAATGAAAATGTATATTCTCTTAACTTAGATTCTCTAGTTTCTCAAAATTGTTCATGATTAAGTGTACTTCACAAAGAGTTTTGGATTTGGCATATAATACTAGGAAACTGTAATATTAACTCCCTTATAAATCTAACTAGAAAAATTTTAGTCAAAGACCTACCCAAATATGAGTTTCTAAATGATAATGTGTGTTGTCTTTGTCAAAAGGGGCGGCAACAAAAAATTTCATTCTAATCAAAAAAAGAAGTGTCAACTTCTCAACCTCTCGAATCAGTTCACATGGATTTGGTTGGACCATCAAGAGTTTCTAGTTTTAATGGGAAGCACTATGTTTATGTTCTTGTAGATGAATTTTCTCGATATACTTGGACTTTCTTTTTGGCTCAAAAAAATGAAGCATGCTCTCATTTTACCAAATATTCCTAAATTGTATATAATCTTAGTGGACTTAAAATTAAATCCATAAACATTGATTATGGCTATGAGTTTGAAAATCAAGATTTTGAATCCTTTTGCTCAAAAAATGGCTATAGTCATAACTTCGCTTCCCCTAGAACACCTCAATAGAATGGAGTTATAGAAAGAAGAAATAGAACCTTGTAATAGACTTCTAGAACCATGACTAGTGAATATGAATTACCTATTTATTTTTGAGATAAAGTTGTAAATACAACATGGTATATTATCAATAGAGTATTGATTAGACCTATTATTAAAATAACTCCATATGAGTTATGGAATAAAAGAAAACACAAAGTTAGCTACTTCGACATATTTGGTATCAAAGTCTATATCCTTAATACTAATGACAATCTTAATAAATTTGCATCCAAGAGTGATCGAGGAATCATTCTAGGATATTCAATCTCTAGTAAAGCCTATAAAGTGTTTAACAAAAGAACTAAATGTGTGGAAGAATATGCCCAGGTAAAATTTGATGAAATCGATCCACATGAGCCTAATACCTCTATAGAGAACCTGGAGGATGATATATCAAATCTGAACATTAATTCAAAATCCTCTAACATTCCTAGAAAGTAATCTGTGAAAACTTCCAATTTTGGACATTATTTAGATTCAATTCACAATGAACCCAAACCCATTGAAGAACCTAAAATCAAAAGTCCTTATTTTTCTAGAGCTCTTAGATCTCTTATGAACCATCCTTCATATGCTGTTGTAGGAGATTTAAATAAAGAGACTCGAACTAGAGATTATCATAGAAATCAGGTTGAACATCATGTCTTCTTGTCAAAACATGAACCTAAAAACATTAATGATACAATCAATGATGAGTTTTGGGTGATGGCTATGAAAGAAGAGATTAATTATTTTGAAGGAAACAATGTTTAGAAACTTGTTGAGAGACCCAACAACATATTCACCACAGGTACAAAGTGGGTGTTTAGAAATAATGTAGATGAAATTGGTAACATAGTTAGAAACAAGGTTAGATTGTTTTCACAAAGCGATAGTGAAGAAGAAAGAATTTACTATGAGGAAACCTTTACACCAGTAGCTAGACTTGAATCCCATAGAATTATGCTTTCTTAGGATGCACATCTAAATTTCAAACTATATCAACTGGATATTAATATTGAATTCCTAAATGGGTAGGTAAATGAAGATGTCTTTGTTGTAAAACCACATGGTTTTAAAAATCCTCATTTTTAAAATCGTATTTTTAAATTATCAAAATATTTATATGGTTTAAAACAATCTCCAAGAGCTTAGTATGATAGATAAAGTACTTTTCTAATTTCCAATGGTTTTACAAAAGAAATATCTAATCCTACCCCTTTTATAAAACAAATTTCCAATTATTTTTTAGTAGTTCAATTTTATGTAGATGACATTATCTTTGGATATTCAAACAATTCGTTATGAATAGAATTTTCTAAAATGATTCATAAAAATTTGAAATGAGTTTAATGGGTGAACTAAGATTATTTATTGGATTTAAAATATTTCAAAATAATGATGGTATTATTTTAAATAAAATAAAATATACTAGAGATATTTTAAAACGTTTTGTCTTGGATAACACTAAATGTAGTGAAACTCTAATGAGTACTACTTTTATGTTGGATCTTAATGAAGATGGAAAATATGTTGATCAAACCACTTATAGGGGAATGATTGGAAGTATACTCTACCTAAGTGCAAGTTGACCGGACATTATGTCTAGTGTATGTATGTGTTCTCGTTTTCAAGAAAACCCTATGAAATCTCATTTAAAAGCTATTAAGATAATTTTCAAATACCACAAGAATACACCTAATCTAGGACTGGTATATCCCGGAGAACAACCATTTGAGTTAGTTAGCTATTCTGATGATGACTTTAGTGGTTGTAAGGTAGATAGAAAAAGCACCTCTATAACATGTACTTTTTTTGAAAAGTCACTAGTATCATGGTGTAGTAAGAAACAAAACTATGTTTCATTATCTACTCCAGAAGTTGAATACAGAGCTGCTGGTAGTTGTTGTACACAAATTTTGTGGTTGAAACACACATTACTAGATTATGAATATCAATTCAGGCATGTACCTATAAATTGTGACAATACATGTGTTATTAACATCTCAAAAAAAATCTTATTTCACACACCAGGATAAAATATATTGATGTAAGACATCACTTTTTGACATATCATTATCAAAAAGCTGATATCGCTTTGCAATACAATGGAATATAATATCAAATTTCTGATATATTCACCAAACCATTAAATTATGAACGAATAGATTACAACATACATGAATTGGTAATGATAAATCATAAGTAGTAAGTGTACTATTTCACAGCTTATGTATTTACAGTTTACGGTTTCACATGTCACTATCTTAAGATTATAGTCTAAATCTAATAGTTTTATAGTTCTTATATCTTAAAATTTGTTGTTTAATGTGTATAGTCTCACATTTGCTATCCTTCAGTTACTTATGAATCTTATTGCCTCAAACAATATGGTCGCATTGTTTAGAAAACACACAGTTATGGTGTTACTGTAAAAGCATGTTATGGTCTCATTGTGAAAACCTGTTAGAATCTCACCATGAAATCTAGTTCCGGTCTCACCATAAATATTCTTTGTTGTTGTATTTTCAAATTATAACCCGTATCGCGGTAGTTAATTATTTTATTCTTTTTCATTCATGTGCTTTTTATTTTGTGATGTTTGATATCCCTAATTGATAAAAACAAAATTGGTTTCAATCCTTTCTTCATGAATATCTCTTCTATAAAACCATAACCCATCATTCAACCTTTCTCTCTCTCAAACCTTCATTGAATTCCTAGAATAAAATTTCCATATTCATCAACCCCTAAGAAGCACTGATCACAGTAGAAGTTGAAAAGAGCACTGAAGTTAGCACCTGGAGGACCATTGAATCCAAACATGGTGAACATAATAGTGGTACCTGAAATGGAATTTATCCCCAAGTGGTTGCGGACATGTAGCTCTTTATTATTTAAAGTACTAAAAGAGAAAGGGTCGCTGGATTGGTTCACAAAGGAGGATATGATGATATACCCGAAGCTAGTTTCATAGTTTTATCAGTCCATTCAATTCTCTTTTGATACAGAGGATTTTTTATTCTGAGAAGTTGTATTAATGGTAAAATATGCACCTTTTATTTGAGGTTATAGACTGCTTTCCAAAGGATACCTCATGAGGATATTTTGTGGACTACCATAGATGTTTTCCACCTCCAAGTGAGACTTTTGTGTTGGAAGAAGCTTTGATAAACTTAACTAGAAATGAAACAATGATAAGATCTATAGATGCTGATCTAGAGGGTGAAACCAGACTTCTATTTAAATTTTTTCCGAATCTGATTAGCCCTAGGAAAGGTGATTTTTCTACTCTCAATTATGAGGATGTATTTTTAATACATATTATGAAGAATGGACACACGATCGACCTATGCAAGTATGTTATACTTCGTATGCATGAGTTGATAAAGAAAACCTCTATGTCAACCTCCATGTTGCACTCAAGGTAAATATCATCTATACTTCATGAAAAAGGGTTAGTTGGACCAGATGAAATAGTCATTAAGGACTATTAATTTTGTATTTCAAAAGTTTCATTCAAGAGAATGAAAATTAGTTGGAATCCATGGCGAAAAGCATGGGTAGAATATAATGACAGGGTCTATTAATAATTAAACCCAGCGGAGCACTCTTCAATACCTAAAGTCATTTACGATCTTGGTTTTGAACAAGATGAAATTGTTGACTGTTCTGATGAGGACGAATAAGAAGAAGATGTTTCTCATATAGGGAAAACTTTCCTAGATAAGGAAGACAATGAACTTTCTCCTAGAGTATTAATTGAGAAGGTAGTACATATCCTTGAAGGGATTGTTGATCTAGAAGAACCAGCTTCTAAACAAGAATATGCTGTTTTTGAAAGAGAAAAGGTTTTTCTGGAAGAACATTTAGAAGAAGATCTATCTCTTGAGAAAGAAGCTACCAATGAGGAACATTTGGAGGAATATGTTATTCCTGAAATTATCCCATCTGCTGAAGAGTGAATGGTGCAAGACTTTCAATTAGCTAGAAAGGAAATGGGTGAGGCTATTTGGGATGAAATTTTGGAAATAGATGAATTTTGTAAATCTCTTAGTCCTACAAGAGATGAAAATGTTGAGAGGGAGCATCACTTGTTTAAAGACCCGTAAAATTCAAGGGAAATGTTTTCTTAATTTTCTTTAGAATTTTACAAGAGCGCGGTTTCAGACGGCACCTGATTCCGAGGCCCGAAGTGCCCGAAATCAATTTCCGAAGTTTGGCTCGTGTACGTTCAGTGAACGAACGAGCGGGAATTCCTAAATTTTGATCCGGTGCTCGGAATTGAAATCTGAGGGCACCGATGAACTCGCAGCGCCGATTTTCGCTTAAAGAGACCTTTTCGGAAGTTGCGTTTGTTGCGGGTTGGAAGTTAGTTTTTGGGTTTTTAGTTTTAGTTAAATAAAATTTGTGAAGAACAAATTTTATTTTAACTAGATAAATCCTACCAAATGGAGTTGGGAGTGGGACCCACATCCACTTAACCACCCTTGGGAGGATTAAGTGTGGTGGGGCCCACATGAACCCCAACTCCTCAAATTCTCTCAAAACCTCCCCTTTAACCCATTTCAATTAATGTTGACAACTTGACTTAATTAATTGAAGAGGGTTAATTTAAATTTCAAACCTTTGAAATTCTAAGAGGAGGGTTGGGTAATAAAATAAGCTTAAGATTATTTTATTTTGTTGGGTTGGTTTCCTTTGTTCTTGAGAGGATTTTGAGAGCTTCTTCTTCATCTTCAAGCTTTGACGAAGAACGCTCAACTTGATGAAGAACACTCAAGTTCCGACGAAGAACGCCGCTCCGCTCTTCTTCGTCTTCCGTGTCAACGAGAGGGAACGCCGCTTCCTCCTCTAATTCCCTTCGTCGGCATACGAAGATTCTCCAACGACGTATCACATTGGCCGCACCTCTTCGTCATCGGATTTGACGAACGAAGACCGCGACGCCCGACCTCCGCGACGTTGTCTTCCGCGGGACGTTGTCAAATATTCGAACCTATACCCGAGGTAGGGGTTGTTGATTTATTGTTTAATTATTTCATTCTTGATCGTGGATCTAGAATGTCTAACGTGAGGCAATTGAATATTTTAAGTTGTGTTATTATTTAACGTGAGAGGGGCCGGACCGCATGAACACGGCCGAACCCCCTCCATCGTTCATGTTGTTTTATCTTGCGGGTGGAAGCAAGGTGGCGTGGTGCCGTCGCACCACGCGGATAATTGTATGTTTATCTTGCGTGACGCCGTCGCGCGCGCGCCATGGAAAAATCTTCAAGAACGCGATGCCGCCGCGCCGCATCAAGGGGAGTCGAAGGCGCGGTGGAGGGGCGCGGGGCCGTCGCACCGCGCCGGACGACGAACACCGCGGCAGGTTCCGGGCCGCGGCGGAATGAGAAGACCGGCGGCCGGGCCGCCGGCGTCGGAAGCCGAAGAGGGGACCGGAATTTCCAGTCCCGTTGGAGAAAACCGGCCGGCCAGCTGGCCGGCCGGATGGTAATAAACCGGGGGAAATTAATCCCCCGGCCAGCTCTAAAAACCCCCCTCATAAAGAGGGGGGCTGTTTCCATGAAGGGGGGGGGGGGGGGGGGGGGGGCAGCAGCCCCCCGGTTTTTCCTCAAGCCGGCCCCCACGTGGGGGCCGTTTATTTTGCAAAGGGTGTGGCATTTAGTCGCGCCGCCAACCAAATCAAGCGGGGGGCTTTGCCCCCCCCCCCCCCCCCCCCCCCCCGCGTGCAGCCTCCGTGCGGCGCCAGGCCGCCGCGGCCCCCACGCCGCCGCGCCGCCGGTAGGCCGGGCCGGGTCGGACCCGGGTCGGGTCGACCCATGGGGGGGGGGGGTCGGGTCGGGTCGCCCCTGACCCGGACCCCCCGTTTCGAAAAGGTTTCGGTCTTTTGGCCATAACATGAGCCACGAACCTCCGATCAACGAACCGTCTGCGGCAACGTGATCCTTGGATCAAGACGGTCGTTTTGGTATATCTCACTCAAGGTTTAGGATTACTTGAGTTTGGCCGGGTTGGTTCGTTCACGAAACCAACCGGGCCTTCGGAGCGGAAACGCTCATATATTGAGCTACGGACGTCTGATTGATGTGCCGTCAGCTGTGTTGTGTTCCTCTTAGTGAGACGGATCTTTTGGCATACTCCGCCCGAGGTTTGGACGCAGGTGGAGTACGGTCGGGTTGGTTTTGCTTTAAAAACCAACCGGGCCCTGGGGACGAAAATGCCAATAACTCTCAGACCGGGCGTCTGATCGACGCGCCGTCTGTTGCGTTGAGTTCCTGTTGACGATACGGAACTTTTGGATACATCAACATTGGACTTTGTGACAGTTGATGTATCAGCCTCTCGGCTCATGGAGCGGACCCTCCGAACGAGCTTGCTGTGTGCGGGAACCCTAGTGCTGGCTGCGACGGTTACTGTGACTGCTACTGCTACTACTGCTACTGTGACTGCGACGACGACAGTACAGAGATCCTATGTGGATTCGACGACGACGACTACAGCACTCACCAATCCTACTTGGATCAGTGCTACAGGTCTTGTGTGGGCCCGATCCTGTGTGGGTCCGATCCTGTGTGTGTCCTTGCGCTCAGCGGTCCTGTGTGAACCAGCGCCTACAGGTCCTGTGTGGGCCCGATCCTGTGTGGGTCTTTGCGGGGGTTAGTTACCTATCGATCCTTCGTGGGTCCGACGACTTAGATGGATCAGTGATCATCTTTATCGTCTTTCGAAAAAGTATTCCTGTGTGAGCAGAATCTGTTGCTTTCCTGTGTGGATTGTGTTGTGCAACCCTGTGTGGATTACGTTTTGCTTTCCTGTGTGGAATACGTTTACTTTCCTGTGTGGACTGAGTTGTACTTGGGCTCGGAGGTTGGAGAGTATTTGAATTTTATGACTTAGGTATATGTATGGGCATATACCTAAGCAGAGTTGGTTGTTAGTTCGTGATTGTACCTTTCTTCGTGGTTTATCCTTTGTGGATTTGAAAGACCTTCAGGGGTCTCGGGGTCTCTACTGAGTAGCTTATACTCACCCCTGCACGGGCCTTGCCCGCACTACGTTGTGTTGGTTGCAGATGACAGACAGCGTTGACCTTGTCTGAGGCTTGCAGAGCGGGACGATACCCGGAGGTGGACCACTGGGCGGGACGTGCATGGAGCAGACGGCGGGACCCGTGGTGCAATGGAGCTATCTGTACCCACCCTTCAGGTGGGATTTCCAGTGGACAGCTCGGTGTAGCAGCTTTACCTTTTCAGTTGCTGTTTTCCCTTTCGAGTTGTACTTTACTTTCAGTTTGGGTTTGTATACTGGCCCACTTACTTTTCTGCACTTTCAGTTGTACTCTGCTTTTGCTTACTGTTTACTTTCCGCTTGCTTACTCTGTGGTGTTTGTTTTATTTACAAAGGCAATGCCTTCCCATTTTTTCTGGGATTTACGCCTTGGTGCTAGTCGCCAGCCCCTGGCCTATGGAAGGCGGGCTTGGGGTAGTCACGGCACGAAGCCCGAGGGCGGGTCGTGACAAATTGGTATCAGAGGAGTTCGGTTCTACCACGAACTCTGATCTTTTATATGTGAAGCAATAATGTTTAGCATATTGAGTGTGGTTATCAGTCCAGGGAGTCCAGTGTTGGTGCGGCGGCCGACGTATCCGTACACCAGGACCCTGACTTCTGATTTCCGACTTAATGCACGAAAACATTGATTGCGTGTGTGTTTCAATATTTCTTTGTGATTACTTATATCAGCTCACCAGGTATACTGTTCTGACCGTGGCGCACCTGTTTCCTTTTCAGGATGGCCCCACGATGATAGCCAGCTAGGGTTCCGAGAGTCGAGCGTGACGACAGCCCACCTAGCGACGAGGCCTCGGTGTAGGGCCCTCTGTCAGCAGTGGCACCGGCGGTAGCTCTAACCGCCGAGCCCCCGATGCTTCCAGCAGCAGCCGCTGACGATGCACGTCGCCTCAGCGCACTGCATGAGTTTCAGCGCCAGCGACCGCCCAGGTTTCGCGGGGAGACGGATCCCCAGGCAGCAGAGGACTGGCTGGAGGCAGTGGTTCGAGTGTTTAGGCTAGTGAGGACACCAGCAGACCTCATGGTGATCCTCGCTGCGAGCCTACTACACGCAGCAGCAGGACGATGGTGGAGCTTGATGCTCCAGGTGCACGATGAGGCATCTCTACTTTGGACGGACTTTGAGAGCCTCTTCCGCTCGGAGTTCGTCCCAGCCACCCTTCGTGCGGTGCGTATCCAGGAGCTTCTTCAGCTGCGGCAGGGCAGCATGACGGTCGCTCAGTACTCGGCGAGATTTACTGATCTCTCGCGCTACTCGACCGACATGGTACGGGACCCATTCTTCCGGGCCCGGAGCTTCGAGCAGGGTTTGAGACACGAGATCAGGGAATTGCTGATCTCCCTCAGCATACTGACTCAGACAGGAGTACTGGAGCGGGCCCTTCTGATCGAGAGCTTCGTTGCTGAGTCTACATCAGCATAGCGACCCACCACAGGGCGGCACGTGGCAGAGTCATCTGCAGCAGGTAGTCGACGGATGACTCAGGGGTCCAGACAGACCAGACCTTCGGGCAGACGACCTCAGGACACTGTCTCAGCAGTTCGGGGCACACAGCGCGGAGCCAGTCTTTCGAGATGCAGACAGTGCTACTCGTGCGGCGGGCAGGGCCACATGGCTCGTGACTGCCCGACCCGCCATGCCTAGGAGAAGCAGACAGTTGAGGGACCACCGAGGCAGAGGCAGAGGGTCGACCGTGGCGGTCTGCAGAGAGGAGGCGGACGAGGCAGAGGATCTGGATGAGCAGCCGGTGGTGGGCGACGCTTTGAGGCTCTGCCACCACCACCACCAGGAGGTCCACCCCGACCACAGTGAGCTGGCGGGCAGAGACAGGCATAGCTCCAGGCAGCAGAGGCCTACGACCACGGCGCACCCGAGATGATTCGAGGTACTATCTGTGTCTATTCCACCCTTGCTGCAGTTCTTATAGACACAGGAGTGAGTCACTCTTTCATAGCCACTGCCCTTGTTCGGAGCTCGGAGATTCCGACAGAGCCGTTGGCTCGATCCTTACGGCTAGAGACTCCTATGGGAGCAGACTCGACGATTACGCACTAGTGCCGGAAGTGTGAGCTTACTCTAGGAGGCGAGAGCTTCGGCTAGGATCTTCTTGTAGCAGCGTCGAGGCCTTACGATGTCATCTTGGGCATGGATTGACTATCTACGGTCCATGCACAGATTGACTGTTTTAGGCACAAGGTGTGATGTGTACGCACCGACGGAAGCAGTTTCACCTTCACCGGCGAGAAGGGAGCCATAGCAGCACAGGATGGACTTCCGCGGAGGAGAGGACAACCCATCACTCATCAGTTGGCTAGCCTTATCCTTGGAGCAGTTGACGTGCGGAGTCCTGGTTTTCCTGCAGTGGTGGATCAGTTTGCGGACGTTTTTCCCGACGATGTTTCAGGGCTACCTCCTCGCAGAGAGGTAGAATTTTATATTGATTTGTACCCCGGGACAGCCCCGATATCTACTCCAGCATATCGGATGGCCCCCGCCGAGCTTCGAGAGCTACGGGTACAATTGAAGGACTTGCAGGGCAAGGGGTTCATCCGACCCAGTGTTTCACCCTGGGCTTCCCCGATTTTGTTTTCCAAGAAGGCGGATGGGAGCTTGCGACTTTGTGTTGACTATCGTCGCCTGAACCAGGTGACAGTAAGGAACAAGTATCTGCTACTGAGGATTGATGACCTCTTTGATCAGCTCAAGGGAGCACAGTGGTTCTCGAAGATAGACCTCAGGTCAGGCTATCATCAGCTCAGAGTTAGAGACGAGGATGTGCAGAAGACAACCTTCATATGTCGGTATGGCCACTATGAGTTCTTGGTTATGCATTTTGGTGTAACCAATGCTCCAGCAGTGTTCATGGCTCTCATGAACAGGATCTTTCAGCCATACCTCGATCGGTTTGTCGTGGTCTTCATCGACGACATTCTGATTTACTCTACGACAGAGGAGGAGCACGCCTATCATTTGCGAGTTTTACTTGACACACTCCGAGAGCACCAGCTTTATGGTAAGCTCTCGAAGTGCCAGTTCTAGATACGTGAGGTCCACTTCTTGGGACATGTTATCTCTGAGGCGGGAGTTGCAATGGATCTCGCGAAGATTGAGGCTATGTTAGCATGGGAGCCACCCAGGAGCGTGACTGAGGTTCAGAGTTTCTTGGGACTAGCTGGATACTATCGGAGATTCGTGCCAGACATCTCTAGAGTTGCGGCATCACTCACAGCTTTGACAAAGAAGGGGAAACCCTTCGTATAGTCTGACAGATGTCAGCAGAGCTTCCAGGAGCTGAGACAGAGATTGACTAGCGCACCTATCTTGAGGTTGCCCGAGGAGGGAGTAGGGTACGTAGTCTACTGCGATGCATCAGGGACCGGAATCAGATGTGTTCTGATGCAGGAGCGGGCTGTGATCGCCAATGGATCACGTCAGTTGAGGCCGCATGAGCAGAACTACGCTACCCATGACCTGGAGTTAGCAACAGTGGTCTTCACTCTGAAGACATGGCGACACTACCTGATAGGCGAGCGCTTTACAGTCTTTTCTGATCATCAGATTCTCAGTTATATCTTCTCGCAGAAGGACCTGAACCTGAGACAGCGGCGATGGCTCGAGTTCCTCCAGGACTATGACTTTGAGATAGTCTATACTCCTGGGAAGGGGAACATAGTAGCCGACGCCCTTAGCAGGAGGACGGGCATTCAGCTACTTGAGGAGGCGACAGAGCAGCTATCCTCTTTGCAGATATCCTTCGTGGATAGAGATGGAGCTTCATTCCTTCAGTCCCTCACAGTCACTCCTCCACTACTGCAGCGAGTCAGGGAGGCATAGCATGAGGACGCTGACTGTGAGACACGGCGTGCACAGATATCCTCGGGACAGGCACCTGATGGTTTCTCCCTTGGAGCAGAGCACGTCATCCATTTCAGAGGACGTACCATGGTACCAGTCTCTTTGCGAGAGGAAGTGCTGAGAGAGTTTCACACTTCTCCTTTGGCGGTACATCCTGGGGTGGCAAAGATGTACCAGGACCTCAGACGACAGCACTGGTGGACGGGCATGAAGAAGGCTGTAGCAGAGTTCATTTCTCGATGCCTCACCTGCCAGCAGGTGAAGGCAGAGCATTAGGTACCAGCAGGCTTGGTACAGCCCTAGGAGGTTCCGGAGTGGAAGTGGGATGGCATATCTATAGATTTCGTGACTGGACTTCCACGCAATTCCAGAGGTCACGACTCCATCTGGGTGATTATTGACCGACTCACCAAGACGGCACACTTCTTACCCATCAGAGAGAAGGGCTCAGTAGAGAGATTGTGACGTCTCTACGTTCAGGAGATTGTGCGGCTCCACGGCGTGCCACCATCTATCGTCTCCGATCGAGATGCTCGCTTTACTTCCCGGCTTTGGAAGGGGTTACAGGAGGCGTTCGGGACGCAGCTACGTCTGAGTACAACCTTTCAGCCTTAGACGGATGGTCAGACGGAGAGGACCATTCAAACTCTCGAGGACATGCCCCGCGCATGTGTCCTCGACTTTGGTCGTAGCTGGGAGGACCACCTACCCTTGGTGGAGTTTGCGTACAACAACAGCTACCACTCCACTATCGGGATGGCACTGTACGAGGCGTTGTACAGACGACCTTGTAGATCTCCTTTGTGCTGGACAGACCCTGGGGAGTCAGCACTTGTGGGACCGGAGATGGTCCAGGCCACGACAGAGAAGGTGCAGGTCATCCAGGAGCGGATGAGGACAGCTCAGAGCAGGAAGAAGTCATATGCTGACAGGAGGCGGAGGCCACTAGAGTTCGAGGATGGCGACCATGTCCTCTTGCGGGTATCACCTCGACGTGGTATTCGGAGATTTGGCCGAGGTGGCAAGTTATCTCCGCGCTTCATCGGACCCTTCCAGATTCTCAGCAGGATTGGTGAGGTGGCTTATCGCCTGGCTCTACCACCTCAGTTGCACCGGGTGCACGACGTCTTCCACGTGTCTCAGCTGAGGAGATACGTGCACGACCCGACGCACATCACTGATCATGGGGAGCATGACGTTGACTATGGGGCGACTTTTACGGAGGTCCCGGTGGAGATAGAGGATCAATAGGAGCGGGTCCTGCATGGGCGATCGATTCCTCTTGTGCGCATCAGATGGCAGCACGGGAATCTCCAGGAGAGCACATGGGAGTGGGAGGCTCAGATGCGTGCTCAGTACCCTCATTTCTTTCCCTAATTTTTGATGTATCTTTACGGGGACGTAATGCTCTGAGGTGGGAGTAATGTAAAGACCCGTAAAATTCAAGGGAAATTTTTTCTTAATTTTCTTTAGAATTTTACAAGAGCGCGGTTTCAGACGGCACCTGATTCCGAGGCCCGGAGTGCCCGGAATCAATTTCCGAAGTTTTGCTCGGGTACGTTCAGTGAACGAACGAGCGGGAATTCCTAACTTTTGATCCGGTGCTCGGAATTGAAATCTGAGGGCACTGATGAACTCGCAGCGCCGATTTTCGCTTAAAGAGACCTTTTCGGAAGTTGCGTTTGTTGCGGGTTGGAAGTTAGTTTTTGGGTTTTTAGTTTTAGATAAATAAAATTTGTGAAGAACAAATTTTATTTTTACTAGATAAATCCTACCAAAGGGAGTTGGGAGTGGGACCCACATCCACTTAACCTCCCTTGGGAGGATTAAGTGTGGTGGGGCCCACACGAACCCCAACTCCTCAAATTCTCTCAAAACCTCCCCTTTAACCCATTTCAATTAATGTTGACAACTTGACTTAATTAATTGAAGAGGGTAAATTTAAATTTCAAACCTTTGAAATTCTAAGAGGATGGTTGTGTAATAAAATAAGCATAAGCTTATTTTATTTTTTTGGGTTGGTTTCCTTTGTTCTTGAGAGGATTTTGAGAGCTTCTTCTTCATCTTCAAGCTTTGACACAGAACGCTCAACTTGACGAAGAACGCTCAAGTTCCGACGAAGAACGCCGCTCCGCTCTTCTTCGTCTTCCGTGTCAACGAGAGGGAACGCCGCTTCCTCCTCGAATTCCCTTCGTCGGCATATGAAGATTCGCCAACGACGTATCACATCGGACGCACCTCTTCGTCATCGGATTTGACGAACGACGAACGCGACGCCCGACCTCCGCGACGTTGTCTTCCGCGGGACGTTGTCAAATCATCGAACCTATACCCGAGGTAGGGGTTGTTGATTTATTGTTTAATTATTTAATTCTTGATCGTGGATCTAGCATGTCTAACGTGAGGCAATTGAATATTTTAAGTTGTGTTATTATTTAACGTGAGAGGGGGCCGGACCGCATGAACACGACCGAACCCCCTCCATCGTTCATGTTGTTTTATCTTGCGGGTGGAAGCAAGGTGGCGTGGCGCCGTCGCACCACGCGGATAATTGTATGTTTATCGTGCGTGACGCCGTCGCGCGCGCGCCATGGAAGAATCTTCAAGAACGCGACGCCGCCGCGCCGCATCAAGGGGAATCGAAGGCGCGGCGGAGGGGCGCGGTGCCGTCGCACCGCGCCGGACGACGAACACCGCGGCCGGTTCTGGGCCGCGGCGGAATGAGAAGACCGGCGGACGGGCCGCCGGTGTCGGAAGCCGAAGAGGGGACGGATTTTCCGGTCCTGTTGGAGAAAACCGGCCGGCCAGCTGGCCGGCCGGATGGTAATAAACTGGGGGAAATTAATCCCCCGGCCAGCTCTAAAAACCCCCCTCATAAAGAGGGAGGCGGTTTCCATGAAGGGGGGGGGGGGGGGCAGCAGCCCCCCGGATTTTCCTCAAGCCGGCCCCCACGTGGGGGCCATTTATTTTGCAAAGGGTGCGGCATTTAGCCGCGCCCCCCCCCCCCCCCCCCCCGCGTGCAGCCTCCGTGCGGCGGCAGGCCCCCGCGGCCCCCGCGCCGCCGCGCTGCCGTGCCGCCGGCCGGCCGGGCCGGGCGGACCCGGGTCGGTTCGACCCGGTTCGGGTCGACCCGGTGTGGGCCGGCCCCGGGGGGGGGGGGGTCGGGCCAGGTCGCCCAGAACCCGGACCCCCCCGTTTCGAAACGGTTTCGGTCTTTTGGCCATAACTTGAGCCACGGACCTCCGATCGACAAACCGTCTGCGGCAATGCGATCCTTGGATCGAGACGGTCGTTTCGGTATATCACATGTAGGTTTTCGGATTACTTGAGTTCGGCCGGGTTGGTTCGTTCACGAAACCAACCGGGCCTTCGGAGCGGAAATGCTCATATCTTCAGATACAGACATCCGATTGACGTGCCGTCAACTGTGTTGTGTTCCTCTTAGTGAGACGGATCTTTTGGAATACTCTGCCCGAGGTTTGGACGCAGGTGGAGTACCATCGGGTTGGTTCTGCTTTAAAAAGCAACCGGGCCCCGGGGACGAAAATGCCAATAACTCTCAGACCGGGCGTCCGATCGACGCGCCGCCTGTTGCGTTGAGTTCCTATTGACGATATGGAACTTTTGCATACCTCAACTCTGGACATTGTGACAGTTGATGTATCAGCCTCTCGGCTCGTGGAGCGGACCCTCCGAACGAGCTTGCTGTGTGCGGGAACCCTAGTGCTGGCTGCGACGGTTACTGTGACTGCTACTGCTACTACTGCTACTGTGACTGCGACGATGACAGTACAGAGATCCTGTGTGGATTCGACGACGACGACTACAGCACTCAGCAATCCTACGTGGATCAGTGCTACAGGTCCTGTGTGGGCCCGATCTTGTGTGGGTCCGATCCTGTGTGGGTCCTTGCGCTCAGCGGTCCTGTGTGAACTAGTGCCTACAGGTCCTGTGTGGTCCCGATCCTGTGTGGTTCTTTGCGGGGGTTAGTTACCTATCGATCCTTCGTGGGTTCGACGACATAGATGGATCAGTGATCATCTTTATCGTCTTTCGAAGAAGTATTCATGTGTGAGCTGAATTTGTTGCTTTCCTGTGTGGATTGTGTTGTGCAACCCTGTGTGGATTACGTTTTGCTTTCCTGTGTGGAATACGTTTACTTTCCTGTGTGGACTGAGTTGTACTTGGGCTCGGAGGTTGGAGAGTATTTGAATTTGATGACTTAGGTATATGTATGGGCATATACCTAAGGAGAGTCAGTTGTTACTTCGTGATTGCACCTTTCATCGTGGTTTATCCTTTGTCGATTTGAGAGACCTTCAGGGGTCTCAGGGTCCCTACTGAGTAGCTTATACTCACCCCTGCACGGGCCTTGCCCGCACTACGTTGTGTTGGTTGCAGACGATGAACAACGTTGACCTTGGCTGAGGCTTGCAGAGCGGGACGGTACCCGGAGGTGGAACACTGGGCGGGACGTGCACGGAGCAGACGGCGGGACCCGTGGTGCAGTGGAGCTATCTGTACCCACCCTTCAGGTGGGATTTCCAGTGGACAACTCGGTGTAGCGGCTTTACCTTTTCAGTTGATGTTTTCCCTTTCGAGTTGTACTTTACTTTCAGTTTGGTTTTGTATACTGGCCCACTTACTTTTCCGCACATTCAGTTGTACTCTGGTTTTGCTTAGTGTTTACTTTCTGCTTGCTTACTCTGTGGTGTTTGTTTTCTTTACAAAGGCAATGCCTTCCCATTTTTACCGGGATTTACGCCTTGGTGCTAGTCGCCAGCCCCTGGCCTATGGAAGGCGGGCTTGGGGTAGTCGCGGCACGGACCCCGAGGGCGGGTCGTGACAACTTGAATCTGGAAAGTACTAAAGTTCCAAATTTGGATGATTCATGCTCTGTGGATACATGGTATAAATTCCCAAGATATTTTTATGTAAATGATTTCCAAGATGCCTCAGTTAAAGGTATATATTTGACTACTATGTTTCAAATGAAACTAGTATATACCCTAGATGTTATAGCTTTAATGGAACTTGATCCTGTCTCAACTCCTATCCTTGGACCTTCATCAGAACCTTCCACCTTTGTGAGTAAAGATGATTTGAATGCATTTAGAGCTACACTATTGGCTGGGATTGAAAAGTACATGAATACTCTACATGCTCTTGTGAAAAACATGAGTTAACAAGATGTGGGACTATTATTAGAGAATATTATTTAGAAGATTCAACCCAAATTTCTTCATGAAATTCAAGAATTCATAATTGAGAAAAAACATATTAGTGATGAAGTGAAGTCTCTAAGAGGTATGGTTGAAGAAATTCATAGACTGATGAACTCAATACCAGAACCTATTTCTCATCTTTTTTAGTAATTTAGTAGTCAGATTCCACGTGAATTAGCCTCCCTAATTCAACCAAACCGAACTTCCTTAGCTGACAAGGTGGCTAAAAGAAAAAAGAAAATAGTTCAATAGATGTGTGATCTTGTTATCGGACTTAACCAGTTGACTGATGAGTATAAGGGCTGGCTCAAAAAAGATCTGAATCAAATTAAGTCTCATAAATCAATTGTAACAGTTTCTAGTGCCTCTGAAAAATCATCTAAACCTTCATTGTAATGCGATATTCTCATAATAGTTGTTAAAGAAGAACTTTTGTCTGTGCTTAGTGGCTTTGACAAAGAGTCTATATCTGTGGTTGTCAAGAACAGTGACATAGTTCTTGATTTGATGATAATTCATTACAATATTTGCAATGATGATCAAGAGATAATTACTATGAATGTTTACTTAATCGTAAATAGGATCTTCTCTAAGCATGATACGACATACCATTTCAAGTACCTAGTAGAGAATCTGAAAATCCCTCTAGTCACTGAAGCTTTCAAAACACAGGTTCAAAAGTTAAAGGATTTGACTCCCTTGTTGGAAAAGTTCATTGAGAACAAGGATGACTTTGAGAAAGGGATGTAGTTTGGTGGTGATATTATTTCTAACTACATCAAACTTTTGAGGCATTATCTTCATGTCTAGAGCACTGCAATTATGGATCCTAAAACTTCACCCTTGAGACATGGTTTTTCTACCTTCCCATCTACTTCCCTTACCTCACATTCGATGTCTATATCATAGGATCTGAGTTAGATCAGACCTGTTATCCTTGACCAACAATTTCCTCAGTCTTCCATTACACCTACCTTGGACCCCTATATTTTTGAAGGAATCCCTTTACCTTCTCTATCAGTTGTTCAACTACCCTCTCCCAGTTCTACATTTTCCCCTGTCGATTCTCCTGATACTGCTACCAAGGGAAAAGAGAAGATAGTCAGTGCAAAAGAAAAATAAACACTATCTTTTGATAGGGAGGATTTCTGTATTTTTGTTGCTTACTATTTGTAATGACCCTTTTTATCCATCAAATTACTTGTGCACTCTTCTTATATATTCTATTATTTAATTTTGTACTCTTTTTGATAATCCCAAAGGGGAGTGACATGAACATGACTTGTGGTCATAAAAAATGGGGAGATTGAAGGAATCCTCATGTGTTAACCATGTTTTAATGATCACAAATTCTATACATTCTGTAATTCATGTTATTCCTATTTAATCAATCTCAGATAATGTGTACATATGGTTGATTTCGTTATTATTTAAATAAAACTATAAAATATCTCAAGTGATATGTTTTATTATTATAAATTATTTTTAATTTGTGTTATAATGGATTTCCTTGATAAATTATTAAGTCTAATCTATTCTGTAAATTTCACTATTTAAGTCTATATACAGATATTTGGCTATGTTTGGGAAACTATGAGTCTTCCACTAGTTATGTTTCTCTAGAAAACAACCCAAATATTGTGATCCATACATAGTGAGCCAGATACCATGACCTAGAGACCGTGACCAAGACCCTGTGGCCCAAGCACTGTGACCAGACACCATGACCCAAACATCCTGACCTAGACACCATGACTAGACACCATGAACCAGACACCATAACCCAGACATCGTGACCAGACACCATGACCAGACACTAAAACCAGTTTTAGATTTGTTGAATTCTGTGACACCGGTTCCATGCTGATACACTATTTGATGTTTGTAAAAGGACCAGATACCATGATCCTAACTCTGAGTCTGTGCTACCAGTTCCTGATCTCTATAAAACTATGTCATAATAACTGTCTCACTTTTCAAAGGAAAAGAAGAATTCAATGCTTTATGGAGACACCATTTTCAGATAGACTATGACACCATTCATTAATTTGTTTTATCATTTTCAAATTAATTTGTAACGGTAATATTTGAGTATTTTAAATGAACTAACCTAATTAATATTTATTTTTAAACATGTCACCTAATAGTATGAGGTACGAGGTTCATAATACATGCATCATATCAGCTCCAACAGATTCACTCCAAGAATAAAAAGAGATGTGTGGCCAAGAGGCAAGAAAGGAAGGTGATAATGAAGAAGCACAATCATTCTTGAGAAAATAAATGACACATAAAACACAATACCTATGATGAATACAAGAATAATTCTCCAATCCAAAAAGTTGGGACACATATATTAGAGTCAAGAACATCATTGCAATACCAACTCCACAATGAACACGATCTAGATCTAACTGGAAACTAGAGTATCAGACCTGCGATACTCTATTTCTCACAAGAGGGCCTTATTTTTACATCTAATTCATACTAAAATTATAGATCTACATATACTAACACTCAATGAACTTTTAACCTTATCTCGACATTTTTTCTCTATTGTGTATTATTTTTAGCATTAGAGATGTGTGTGTGTGTGTATATATATATAACACTATCTCTTAAATTAAACTAGATGATACAATATATACCTCATATCATATCTTTTTAAACTTGTTTATTCCCTTGGATAAGTGTGTGAGAAGTCCCTATGTGACTTGTTAGTTTATAACCATGAAGAACTGTGGAAGAGGTCGTGTGACCTGGATAATCTTGTGCACTGTTGTTTACCCCAATCCATGGCGTGGATAAAGTTTATTAATATAACCTTCTCGGTGGATGTTAATCACCAAGTGGAGTTCATTAGGTCTCTTCTTGAGACTGAACAACTTATTTTATATCCACTAGGTTGTTTGATTTAGTTTTCTCTATTTTACTATATAATTTAGAAATAACTAAATTTTATTTGATAGTTAATCTTGGAAAGAAGTTATAATTGTTTTTCCTTATTAGAATATCTTTAAAAGTAATCTTGTTAACTAATATTAATATTATTAAGAATTAATCAATCATTTTAGAAGTTATTTAAACTATAAAACTTTTATAACCGTATTAATTTGATTAACTGGGATGTATTTATTTTTATTAGGGAACCTTTTTAAGAATACTTTTCAAACATAAATTTTTATAGATGCTCAATTAAACCCCCTCTCGAGCACTCTACTCAAACCAAACAAAATGAAGAGCTTTTCACAAGGGGGGATGATAATATTGAATACAATGCACATGAATATAATTTAATGTATAAATTGGTAATAAAAATATATTACACTACCTCATTGATAAGTGTTTCATACATATATACATTGTTTTAGTTTTTTTTGTAATATTTTTTTAGTATGGTATTTTTTTATAAATTTAATATATCTAAACCATTTTAATTATAGGAATGTTGAGAACAAAAAAATTTAAAGATCTTAGTCGATTAGCATCTCAGAGCATGCCACCACTACCGTTAGCTTCAGTGGATCTGAGTGCCTCTAGTGTACCTAATACTACTAGTGAGCCATAAATTTCACTAGATGTTGTTGGTATCCCATCATCCGATTCACCTATGTCAATAGATTAGTTGTTCCCCACTCCATATATGTGATATATATTGGTGATTTAATGTTACTAGTATGTATGTTGTTGTACAAAAAAAACTATATATTTTATTAATTGTTTAATTCATTTTGCAAATAGATAAAGAAAACAATAAAAGGGATATAAATATGAACATGATATATGTATGGGACCCAAAGGACTTCAATCTTATAATGACATTTTATTGAGGTGGGGGTGCATACTGGTGACGCTGCCGGAATCTATGAGGAGATTCTTGGAAATCTTCATGGTGATATGGTAAGCTTTCCAAATAATTATAAATACTGGAGGCATATTCCTATAACCTGAAAAAATGATGTATTTGATACTCGAGTAAAGGTAATATTAATTTAATATTCATTGTTATCAAATTTAAGACTTGAAAAAAATTTGAAATATATTTATAATGTGTTAGGTTTTTTATTAATAATTGTATATTATTTTGATGTCTTTAACTCTATTTCATGCCCATGGAATTGGAAAATTTTTGGAAAGATATGGTGATATTTTAAATGGTGATTAAGGCATGAGTTTAATGAAACATATCTGATTTAACACCCTAACCCTTGAAGCCCGGAGCCTGTGTATTACATTATTAAATTGA
This sequence comes from Viscum album, assembly GCA_963277665.1. Classification (NCBI taxonomy): domain Eukaryota; kingdom Viridiplantae; phylum Streptophyta; class Magnoliopsida; order Santalales; family Viscaceae; genus Viscum; species Viscum album. The sequence continues at coordinate 36,773,311 of OY728159.1, forward strand.
CATGATATACAAGGAATAAAATCCCAAAGTACTGATCAGTTTTGTTATCTTGATAATCTAGATACATACATGAAACTAAAATTACATTTGTAAAGGTTAAAAAATACAATACATAACAAAAACTAAAAAACTTCATCCGTGAGAACTTAATAAATGGTCTCCACCTCATAAACTTTTGAAGGTAAACAAATGAAAGGAGTGAGATCAAATGCTCAGTAAAGATTAAAAATAGAAAAAACATGAATCAAAAATAATTGAATCATAATAAAATTGGAATAGTCAATATGAAATGGAGAATAAATGAAAAACACATTCCATTAGTAAACTGAAAATGAAATTGCATCCATCAATTTTTTCATAGTGAAAACCTCATGGATAATAAAAACTGAAAATGAATAAAAAGAATGCTTATTAATTGGACATCATGTATCTAGAACATGATACCACTATACCGTCGAAATGGTTTATGTCTGTGGGTAGAAACCCATATGATTTTTTGGAAAAAAACTCGAAGGGTTTTTCGCCAACTGATTTGTCTCATGAGACATGTCAATGTATCGAGGGGATATAGTGGTCCCCACCAATCGCTGCAAGTCCAAAACATTCTTTATACATAGATCGAATACAAGTACAATATGCATTACCAATACCTATATAGATTATAGGATAAAATTCATAAATCGATGTTGACATAAATAAAGATACTTTTAATTGATACCAAAGAAAAATTCTTGAGAAATAATCCTTAAACATTCCAAAGTGTCTCATACCACCTTGAAACATTCAAATCATAATCACATAGAATATCATGAGAATAAAGAGACTCTTGTTATGATATACCAAATATAAGTACATACACCACAAGTATGAAGTATGTTTTGAACAGGGAATATATCTCATTAAAGATAAAGTGAGATGAGAAAAATCATTTTTACTTTGCATAGAAGATATCTTTGGGAAAATCATTTGTAATTTTCATAAAATCCGATTGTAAACATGTATATCCTAAAATATAAAACGGAAAGACATTGAAATTAAATTTTAGGCTTAAATAAAATATTATGGAGGTGATATCATTTTAAAAGAGTTTTTAAAGAAGCTATAGAAATAGAACATTTTGGTGTGGTTTAAGGAATTCTTTAAAGAGATTTTAAAGTGCAAAGGGACGTTTGATTTCACAAAACAAGAAATGAACCAAAATATATTTTTCGCTTTAAAATTTGTGATTTTTGAAAGATAAATATTGATTAAAATATATTATAGAGTGAATGTCAGAATATGTAATAATTCAAAACGTTCCTTGAATCAGTCTTGAATTTCACAAGAATTTTTGAATGATTATTTTAAAACACATAACACCCCATAAAATAAATAAGGATTCCGATTGGTAGATAATACATAATAATTTGGAATCAATTGAATTGTATGCCCCAAAATTAATAATCAAAAAATGAAACATTTAATATCATAGGAATAAAGTGATTAATTATATGTGGCATTAAATGGGTAGTATAAATACACCATACACAAGTAGTAGTAGTGAATACAGAATATTTCACAAAAATGGATGTGAGATGAAGAAACCCAATACCTCAATTCTGATGGTGTTATTCATTTGATTTTAGTTCCCTGGATAAGAAAATAAAATTCAATAATTAATATTATCAAAAACTATTATTTATATAATTTATTTATTGTAACCTTATAAGTTCAGTCATTGCCTTTTTTATGGGCTTAAGAGGTTTAATTTTATTGTTTTGGAAGCATTTTCTTCCTTGGTTTTCATGATCGGTTTACTTATATTCATGAAGGGAAGTTCATTTGAAATGTTGTAAAACCTCAAAAATTGTTATTATATATTATTATTTATATTTAAGATATATATATGAACTTATAATGAATTTGGATATATACCATAATATTGAATAATTAGGAAAAAGTTAGTGATAAATGCTTGGACTAACTTTTTTGGTTTTGTGCATAATGAACTTGTTTCGTATCATTATTTTATATTAAGAGTGTGTAAGTATTATAGAACATTGAATAAGATAAAAAACATATATTATGATTTGGTTGAACCATTAAAGAGGTTTCATGACTAGTCTTGACGATAGTAATATAAATTGAAAACTCTTCGTCCTTGAATGTGATAAATAAACACATCTCAGATGATATTTTCTTTTTTAGTATAAGTGAAGGGGAAAAGAGATATTATGATTAAATATTACATTAGAATAATAAGATTAAAGTCAATTTAAGGTATTCTAATTATCATATCATTTGGATGAGGGGAGATAAAAAAAATAAAAAAAGGAACTTGAAATAAATACTGACGGAAAATTAAATTTTTTATTATGTCCAAACTTTTGAGGAAAAAGTGAGAAACCGCAAATCACATCACCAAACACCACTTCAATGTTTCAAATATTCATCACTTCACCATTTCACAACTTCATCACTCCACCATTTCACCACTCCAAACAAACCATGACCATCAAACATCAAGTGTTCATACCACCAAACACCACAAAACTTGAAATAAATAAAAAGTTGAGAAATCCCTCATGAATGTTCAACAGCCTAACCACGTCACTTAATAATTATTAAAATATTTTGATGATTTAAAAAGGGTATCTCATCATTCATAAATAATATGTAATGTAATTGGGATATGGAATGAAATATCCTAACATAAACCAATTTAAATTAAAAGATAATAACATAAAAGAGAGGGGAAAAGGGCCACCAATTCATAAAATAATCATAAAATATTTTACGGACAGAATAATATGGAACTAATGACATGGCATGAAAACTTGAAATAAATACCATAGAAAAGAATACATAGAAAAAAAGAGATGTTGAGAATTCTCTTACTGTGTAGAGTAACTCTTATGACATGTAGGTTGGGACCTTGGGGACTTGGGGACACCTTGGGGGGTAAAATTACCAAATATTTGAGGATTATGAGATTGGAAGGAATGAAAATGAAGGATTGAGTGGGTATTTATAGTAAATCAGAGGGATTTTTTTATTAATTTAAAGGGACACCTCATTATTGGTTTTTTCAAAACAATGGGATTGACCATGGTATTTGGCCATGGTATTATCCTCTTGTGACATATAACATCATATTTTACTGTACACATGTTTATAAAAATTTTATACTAATTTTTACATCATTATGATGTTGTTAAATATACCAAAAACTCAAAAATGTATTTTTACTAATCACGAAAAATCAAATATTTTAGAAAAATTCCAAAAATTAACCCTAACCATTTTTCAATATGTCTATTTAAAATATTATATCTATTTTTTGGAAAAACAGATTATGTATTTTTTATTTAATTGTTATATAGAATCATAATTTATTAAAAAAAAACTTTAAGACTATAACTTGTTTTATAAAACCTTGTTAAAATATTCAAGGTCCCATAAAATTATATTATAACCATAATAAAATAAAGTAAAAATATATCATAACATTTTATAAAAATACATTGCCATTTTAAATAATTAAATTAATCAATTAATTTTAATTAAAATAGTTATGATATACAAAAATACCAGTACATATACCATTATCAATTTTTCACTTATACGATGTCTAAATTGTATTTATACACTCATGGGTGATGTTTTTATTTTTTGGGAAGTTTAATATTCATTACTATTCATAAAGGTATGTTACTATTCATAAGGGTATGTTACTATTCATCAAAAATTATTTTTGTCTTATGAGACTCAAAATATCTTACTGAATGCAATCAGGTATGTCATTTTTTTGAAATTCAAATCGCAGAGGTGGAAAAATTATATTTACCATCTAGGTTATAACAAAGGGTTGTTTTGTATATACTTAGTGATTCATGCATTCGATATTAAATTTATTTTCAAAATCATGGGGTGTTACATTATTCCCCCTTCATAGAATTACATCCTCACAATTTGAAATTTCAACTTAAAGGTTGATGCTTGAATGTTCTCTTGCAAGAAACCCACATTAGAAATAGGGTTAATAAAATATCATCCTAAAAAGAGGTTAAGGGAAATGAGGTGGTCACCATAAAAATTATTCCTTCGAATGGGGTGAAAATAGTTTGATGTAAAAAATCTAGACATGGAAAAAAAACCTATCTATGATGTTCTGATGGAACATGATGGATAAAAAGTTCATATAAATGTTTGATTACTAAAAAACTATAAACTACTATAAAAAATACATCAATATTATCAATGACCATGATAATAGGACTATATTTTATTTAAGACTATTTTCTTCGATTTGATGAATTATTCCACTCTATCAGAGTATAAATATACATTTCTATTTACAAACTCATCCATTGATTTCACATTGATCTATCTACACTTCATCACTCAACACAGGTTATGGAATATGGTGAAGTAATACATTATCCTATAAAATTATATACAATGATTTAAATAAACCATTTCTCAAATGGTTAAACATAACAAAATATAATGATTTAACTCTTTAGAATGAAGGTCTTTGAATTTTCAAGATGAACTTATCATTAAACCTTAATCAACATGAAGCATCTTTATGTTTTCACATTCCAAACATGTGAAAAACATCATCATGTATTCTTTTGAAATATGGTAATAAATTGAATTAAAAATAAAAACTATATTAGAAACATGATTTCATTAGTATTCCTTACATAGGGTACATGTTATTGGATATATTCCATAAATCAAAAAGTGTTGTAAACTCCATCGATGATAGCATAGAACACTAATGGATATGCCATTAATACATTGCCAGGTAGTCAGTACATATCCAAAACAATAATTTATTTATAATTATCTCAACATCTAATATATATTAAGGGTTGTCTTTTCCTCTATAACTTATTTTCCAAAAATTTTAACTTCCACTAAATATATGTTCTTGGTACCAGTAAACTTATGGTTTTAAATCCTTAATGAAAAATTAATACATTAAAATCCTCATATATTCCATAATTATTATAACCAGCACATTGCTGAAAAATAATTTCAATTGACATGATTCTTGACTAGGAATATTAATCATTCTACTTCATCTGTCGCAACATCATAACTTTATCATTATCTAGAATCGTCATTTGGGGTATATTCCTTTGACACATGGTACATTGACTCACATAGTGTCCCATATCCTTACTGATGATTCACTGTACTTTGGGAACCATTTTCTTACCATTTCAATCATGAACATGGTGTCCTTTTTTTCCACATATATAAAAAAAATCCATTCCCTTCAAGCATTTTCCATGGTGATTCTTTCCACAGTTATCACATGTGAGAAAACCATTATTTCCCTTCTTCCCTTCATCCCTATATTTCTCTACCGTCGTCTTATTCTTTTACTTCACTTCAAAGCCATAGTACATAGATAAGTCTTTTCATACCTTGTTAACACATGATATTATTTCCTAATATGATTAGGATACTTGGGAGACAATCTTCCTCTGAAAATATGGCTTAAAACCATTATAGATATGATCATTATTACTCTTCACATCACATTCATTGGTGAAGTTATCATTCCTTATTCTAGGAACCATTTATAATCAATTCCATATTATATATTAGATCATAAAATTATGAAGTCTATATATGTAAGAACCTGGTTCTTATTTTTGAGGTGCTGGTTTCTTCTTTACTCTTTTACTTAAGGGATTTTGAGAAAATGAAGAAAAAATGGAGAAAAATCCCAAATTTTGGAAGTACACGTTGTGTAATTTTCCACACTACCTGTAATTTTGGCCGTCTAGGATGTGTACACAGGGTGAGTTTCCATTTCGGTGACGAAGGGTGTAAAACCCGACTACACACCGTGTAGTGGATATTTACACTCTGTGTAGTCAGTCGGTAGGGAAATAGTATGGCGGTGGCAAGATGTGCGATAGATCACGCCGTGTACTCAAGAAGACACGTTGTATAGTCATGCCAATAGGTGAACAGTTCCACGCTGGTGGGAAACCGCCAGAGGAACAGTTAAAAAATGGTAAGTACACGCCGCATACATGAAATACACAGTGTGTAATTTGTTTTTTCACTGAAAATGGGTAGTAGCCTCCCCTGTTCATAGGTAAGGCTTTGTACCGGATGAGAGATCGGGAGGGACACCGAATCTTAGAGTATCCACCGAGTGCACATCGGGAATCCGTTTTTAGCACCGTCTATCTCCATGGAACCAAAAGGTTGAGTTCTACCTTCTCCTGGAGTAGTTCTTACCAATTCTTTTCCATAAGGAGGTTATTTACCTTTAAGATAGTTTTCTTCTATGACAGATCCACGTCATTATTTGGCATTTCAATAATCCACATTCAAGTTTATCGTTCGTTGGCATTTAAGGTAGAAGGCTTGGTGTTTAATTTTCCAATTGGTGTGCATTTTGTGTTCCGTTGAGATATGCGCCCATGAATGGGGGGTCATATGGCTGAGTCCTTCTTGAATTAAATGCCTAGAATTGTATAGGTAATTAAATGTGATATTAAAATGGTGTTTTGGATTGCTGATTGGATCCAGGACCCCCCCAGGGGTGCGTTCCTCTGTTTAGCCGTTTGGCCAGTATACAAGGGGGTATGCCTTGATTATAGTATGCATTACTTTTTCATTGAGGGGAATTGTATTTGAACTGCTTGTTATATGGTGTGCATGGCCCGGTGACTTGTTTAGCCCGAGGGTAGTGCTTTACATATCCTGAGGGAAGTGCATCTTTCAACATGTGGGAAACTTGTTTTGTACCTGTGAGAAATAGAATCTGTGCCTGAGGGAAACACTTCGTATGCCTGAATGAAATTCCTGTTATGCCTGAGGGAAAGATTCTGATTACCTGAGGGTTAGGGGTGCGTGTCTGGGGACACTGACCGTTTATATAGAAATTCTCTGTTGTGGGTTCTTTATAATGAAAGATTAAATGAATAATAAAATGGGAATATAACTGGTAAATTTAGTTACTTTTGAATACTTCTTAGTTTGTTGCATTTTTTTACACACTGTGGTTGCATGTTTACACACAGTTGAGCATGGGCCTTTGGAGGGTTCCTACTGGTAATTATTTCTCACACCCTGTTTGGGTCATGCTTTTCATCCCAAATAGATTACGTTTCTGTAGGTGTGGATAAGGGCGAGGGTCCTTATATAGGTACTTGATTGCTGCTGAGGAGTATGGGAGCATGGGATCGGGAATAGGCTCTCGATGCTATATGCTGTTTTGCTTTTTTTTCTGTACTTCGTATTGTACTGTATTGGATTGTTGTGTAACATGTTCTGGATGTTTTCTTAGAACGTGAGACATGTTACATCATATCTATATAACTGGATGGTTATATTTACAGCAGTTGATTATTATAAATGTGTATGGTTTATTGCTTCCTATGTTGTTGTATGTGTTTTTTTATTCTACTTCGCTACACTTTTGACAAATGAGGGCATAGTTTCTCCACTATCAGACCTGGGTCCTCACTGCTAGTCGACAGCCTCTGGTATTTGGGGAAATGTGCTTGAGGTCACGTGGCGAACCAGGTTCGGGGCACCCGTTGAGTGGCACCTGGGACCAGGACATTATAATGTGGAATCAGAGGCAGGTGATGCATCTTTACTTGGACCACAACTCATGTATGAGACTATTGAGCAGGTCTAGTTGATTCAGAAGTGGATGGCTACCGCGTAGTCTCGTCATAAGTCTTTTGCTGATCACCGAAGACGACCTTTGGATTTCGTGGTCAGGGATTAGGTATTCCTGCATGTTTCACCGAGGCAGGGACATAGGTGGATCCGGATACATGGTGAACTTTCACCGACGTATGTGGGTCCATTCGAGATTCTGGAGAGAGTCAGGCTAGTTTCCTACTGGTTGTAGTGACCACATAGGTACCATGACATGCACAACATCTAACATGTTTCTCAATTTCACCACTATCATTCGGACCCATCTCACATCATTCATCCCTATGAGGTTGAGCTATAGGTAGGTGTGTCATTTGAGGAGCATCCAATTCGTATCGATCATCGGATCATGAAGGTTCTTTGAGGTCGGTCAGTTCCTCTTGTACGAGTGCTATGTCAGCACGGTTGAGTGCAGGACACACCTTGGGAGAGGGAGACCGATGTACGTGCTTAGTGGCATGGAGTTATTCCCAGCTATATCATCACCACCCTTGTAAGGGAAATTCGGGATAAATTGCTTTAAGGGGGGAAGTTTGTAAGAACACGGTTCTTATTTTTGAGGTACGGGTTTCTTCTTTACTCCTTACCATAAGTGTTTTTGGGAAAATAAGTAAAAATGGGGAAAAATCACAAATTTGGGAAGTACACGTCGTGTACTTTTCCACACATCATGTACTTTTGGCCATGTGGGATGAGTACACATGGTGAGTAGCCATGTCGGTGAAGAAGGGTGTAAAAATCGACTATATGTTATGTAGTGGATATTTACACGCCGTGTAGTCAACCGGCAGGCAAATAGCAAGTGGGTGGCCAGCTGTGCAACATAACACGCCGTGTACTAAAGAAGACACTCCATGTTGTCATGTTGGCAGATGAACAGTGCCACACTGGTGGGAAACCACCAGAGGAACAGTTAAAAAATGCTAAGTACACGTCGTGTACTTGTAAATACACACCGTGTACTTTGTTTTTTTTCATAAAGTGGGAAGTAGCCTCCCCTATTCACAGGGAAGGCTTAGAACTGGATGGGAGCTCGGGAGGGATGACTGAATCATCAAGGATCCTCTGAGCGCACGTTGGGAATCCATTTTTCGCACCATCGATCTCCCTGGAACTGCATGGGTGAGTTCTCCTTTCTCCGGGAGTAATTCTTACCAATTATTTTCCATAATAAAGTTATATAAGATTATGTAAGTTTTTTTACATCAGATCTACGTTGTTCTTTGGAGTTTCTGGAATCGATGTTCATGTATATCATTCGTTGGCATTTATGGTAGGTGGCTTGGTGTTTAATTTCCCAAATGATATGTGTTTTATGTACCATTGAGATATGCAACCAGGAATGGGGTGTCGTATGGTTGAGCCCTTGTTGAATTAAATGCCTATAATGGTATAGGTATTTAAATATGATATTAAAATGTTGTTTGGGATCGTTACTTGGATGCAGGACGACCTCGGGGGTGTGTTCCACTGTTTAGCCATTTGGCCAGGATACCCGAGGGTATTCGTTGATTATATTATGATTTACTTTTTCATTTAGAGGAATTGTATTTGAAATGGTTGTTTATATGTTGGGCATGCCCAGGTTACTTGTTTAGCCTGAGGGCAGTGATTTACTTAACCTGAGGGTTGTGCATATATTAGCCTGAGGGAAACATCTTCCATGCCTGTAAGAAATAGACTCTCTACCTGAGGGTGACACTTCGTATGCCTGAGGGAAATTACTATTATGCCTGAGGGTAAGATTACGATTACCTGAGGGTAAGGGATGCATGTCTGATGACACTGACTATTTATATAGAAATTCACTGTTGTGGTTTCTTTATAATGAATGATTAAATGAATAATGTAATGGAAATATAATTGGTAAAGTTAGTTACTTTTGAGTAATACTTAGTTTATTGAATTTACTTTTGCACACTGTTGTTGCATGTTTACACATAGTTGAGCATGAGCCTTTGGTGGGTGCCTACTGGTAATTATTTCTCACACCCTGTTGGGGTCATTCTTTTCGGCCCAAAAATATTAAATTTCTAAATGTGTGGATAAGGGAAAGGGTCCTTATAGAGGTACTTGAGTGCTGCTGTGGAGTAGGGGAGCATGGGACTGAGCTTCGGCTCGTGATGCTACCGGCTGTTTTTTTTTTGTTTTTTTGTACCCTGTATTGTACTTTACTGGATTGTTGTGTAACATGTTTTAGATTTTTCATAGAACTTGAGACATGTTGCATCATATATATATAACTAGCTGGTTATCTTTAATGTAGTTGATTATTATAAATTTGAATGGTTTATTGCTTCTGCTGTTGTTGTATGCCTTTAATTTTATACCACTGCGCTGCACTTTGACCAATGAGGGCATTGTTTCCCCACTATCAGACCTGGGCCCTCGCTTCTAGTCGGCAGCCTCTGGCGTTTGGGGAAATGTGCTTGAGGTCACGTGGTGAACCAGGTTTGGGGCACCCGTTGAGTGGCACCAAGGCCCAGGACATTACAATATAACTCTACACATGGTATATGACATAACATAAATTTATGCATCGTAAATCCTAGAACCATATACATTGGTTACTTTGGGGGAATAAATCATTTATAATGGTGGGTAAATAAAATGTGAATTATCCCATGCATATCCCCAAGTATTTTCAAACCATGTGGGCAGTAAGGCATGTCATCATGTACCATTATACCCCGGGTCAAGCCCGAAACTCCTTGTTGGAGTTTAAACTCTTAGGTACATTTATGCCAGAACCACGTCCACTTGTATTATTTAAACAAAGATGTATTTTCCAGAAATATCAAAAATAATATATCACTTACCAAAATACTAGGATGTTATTATATGTTTATCCTCAAAGACTATCTTAGGGGTTTTTTCACTAATCTATGTTTTCTAAATCTAGTTTCCATGTTTGCTACTAAACTTCCTTTAATACCAATTGTAACTCCCTGACCCCATAAGTCTACAGCCAGTGTATTACATTATTACATTGGAATGATTAGATGGAATTAAATCTAGAAGGATTGATTAGTTTAGTAGTCTTGATGAAACTATTTATATACATGTAAATCAAATTACATTTGGAAAGGTAACAAAATACAATACATAATAAAACTAATAAACAACATCCTTGACAACTCAATATATTGTATCCTTCTCATAACCCGTTCAAGGTAAAAAAAATTAAAGGGGTGATATTAAATGCTCAATAAGGGTTAGAAATAGAAAAATCCTGAATAAAAAATAATTGAATCATAATCAAATTGGCATAGTCAATATGTCATGGTGAATAAATGAAAATCCCACACCATTAATAAACTAAGAATGAAACTGCATCCATATATTTTTTCATAGTGAAAACCTCATGTATAGTAGTAACAAAAAATGAATAAAGAGAATTATTATTAATTGTACATCATGTATCTAAAACTTGATAGAACTATACCATTAAAATGGTTTATGTTTGTGGGTAGAAACCAATCAGATTTTTTAGAAACAAACTCGAAGGGTTTATCGCCAATTGATTTGTCTCATGAGACCTGTCGATGCATCGAGGGGCTATAACAGGCCCCACCCATCACTGAAAGTCCAAAAAATTATTTATACATAGATATAATACAAGTAAAATATGTCTTCTCAATAATTGTAGAGTGTAGAGGAAATATATTCATCAAAGGATGTTGACATACATAATGATACTTTTAAATTTGACCTTTGACAAATTCTTGAGGAAATAATCCTTAAGCATTCCAATGTGTCCCATTCCACCTTGAAACATTCAAATAATAATCCCTTAAAATATCATGAGAATAAGGATACTCTTGTTATGAAATACCAAAGGGTAGTACAAACACCAACAGTAAGAAGTAATTTGTGAAGATGGAATACATCTCAAAAAAGATTAAGTGAGATGAGAAAAATCATTTTTACTTTGCAAAGAAGAGTAATATTGGAAAATCATTTGTAATTTTCATCAAATCATATTGTACACATCTATATCACATAAAATAAAATTAAAGGACATGGAAATTTTTTTTAGTCTTAAATAAAATATTATTGAGGTGAAATCATTAAAAAATTGTTTTTAAAGAAGCTTTAGAAATTTAACATTTTAGTGTTGCTTAAGGAATTATTTAAAGTGATTTTAAAGTGAAAAGGAACATTTGATTTCATAAAATAATAAATGAACCAAAATAATTTTTAAAATTAAAATGTTTTATTTTTGAAAGATAAATATTTCTTAAAACAGATTATACTGTGAACGTCAAAATAGGTAAGAAATCAAGTAGTTCCTTGAACCGAAATTGTATTTCGGATGGAGTTTTGAAAGATTCTTTTAAAACACATAACAACACATAAAATAAATAAGTATTCTGATTGGTAAACATATATATAACATTTGAATATAATTTATGAGTAGTAAATAAGAATAAATAATAATTTTATTTAGGTGTGTAGAGAATAAGAGCAACCAATATAAAGATGGAGGTTCAGGTATAAAATACTTAATAATTCGAAATCAATTGAATCATATGCCCAAAAATTAATAATAAATAATCTAAAAATTAAATATCATAAAAAGAAATAGAATAATGATATAAAACATTAAAGGGTTAGTATACATACACCATACACAAGTAGTATTAGTGAAAATAGAATATCTCACAAAAATGAATGTGAGATGAAGAAACCCCTTACCTTAAGTATGAGGTGTTCATCAGTAGATCTTAGTGTTCTAGATAACCAAATTATATTCTTTAATTAATTTTTACATAAACTATTATTTATCTCATTTATTTATTATTTCATTATTAGGTTCATTCATTTCCTTTTTTATGGGTTTAAGAGGTTCAATTTTATTATTTTGGAAGCATTTTATTCCTTGGTTTTCATAATCGATTAACTTGTATTCCTGAATGAAAGTTCATTTGAAATGCGGTAAAACTTCAAGAATTGTTATTATAAATTATTAGTGACATTACAGAGATATAAATGAGCTTATAATGAATTTGGTTATATACAATGAGTTTGACTCATTATATAAAAGTTAATGATAAACGCATCGATTAGCATGGCCGTTTTGTGCATAATGAACTTGTTTTTCATAATTATATTATATTATGAATGTGTAAGGATTATATAACATTGAATAAGATATAAAAAATATATTATTTTCTGGTTCAACCAATACAGTGGTTTCATGACTAGTATATAGGATATTTATAGAAATTGAAAACCTGCCATCTTTGAATGTGATAAATTAATACATCTCAGATTGTATTTTCATTCTCCGTATAAGTGGAGTAGAAAAGATAGATTATGATGAAATATTCTATTAGAATAATAAAATTATAGTTATTGTAAGGTAATGGAATTATAAAATCATTATTATGAGGGTAGATGAAAAAATAAAATAATGGAACTCGAAATAAAATAAAAGTTGAGAAATCCCTCATGAAAATTCGACAGCATAACGAGGTCGCTTAATAATTAATAAAATAAATCAATGAGAGAAAAAGGGTTTTTCATAAATCATAAATAATATGGAAATTTTGTTGTATATGGAATGACATATCATAACAGAAACCAATTTAATTTTAATGATAATAACATAATAAGAGTGTTTGAAAAAGAGAGATAATGAGACAAAAATTCTCCAACATAACAATGATGCAAAATGGTTTTAGAAAATATTAAATAGAGAGGTGAAAAGGGTAAACAATTCATAAAAGTTTAATAAAAAAGTTTATGGATAGAATAATATGGAAATAATAACATGTTATGAAATCTTGAAAAACATACCATATAAAAGTGGACAAAGACAAAAGAGAAGTTGAGAATTCTTTTACCTTGTAGAGTAACTCTTAAGTCTTGAAGATTGGGAACTTGGGGGCTTGAGGACACCTTTAGAGGACTACTAGGGAGGTAAAATACCATTTACTCTAGTTTTAGGAATTGTTAATGAATTAAAATGAAGGATTGAGTGGGTATTTATAGTAAATGAGAGGGAGTTTTTTATTAATTTAAAGGGACACTCATTAGTGGTTTTTGCAAAACCATGGGCGTTCCCATGATATTACCCTCTTGGGACACCTCACATAATATTTTACTGTATAATATTCTAGCAACATTTTATTTTAATTATTACATCATTATGATATCATTAAACATACTGAAAACTCAAAACTGTATTTTTACAATTACCGAAGAAGTCAAGTATTTTATAAAACCCCCAAAAAAATCACCTGAACCATTTTTGGACGTATAGAATTCAAAATGTAATCTATTTTTAGAAAATAATTTTCTAAATATTTTAAATTTAATTTATAAATAATATCATAATTTATTCCAGAAAACAACTTTAAAACTATAACTCATTTTATAACACCTTGAAAAATTAATCAAGGTCCCATAAAATTATATTATAACTATAAGAAAATAGAGTAACAATTTATGAAATTTTTTTATGAAAATACATTTTCCATTTTAAATAATTAAATTAATTATGAAATAGTAATTAAAATATTTATGATTAACAAAAATACCAATAATTAAACTATGATTTTTTTCACTTATAAGATGTCTAAATTGTATTTATACACTCATGGGTGAAGTTTTTATTTTTTTGGATAGTTTAATATTCATTAATATTCATAGGGGTATGTTACTATTCATAAGGGTATGTTACTATTCATCAGAAATTATGTTTGTCTTATCAAACTCTAAATATCTTACTGAATGAAAAAGTGTATGTCAGTTTTTCAAAATTAAAATCACAAAGGTTGAAAAATTATGTTTACTGGATAGGTTATAACAAAGTGGTTTTTTAGAGACTTCGTGTTTCATTCATTATATATTATATTAGTTTTCAAAATAATGGGGTGTTTCATATGATATCATTATATATGTATGAGAATGTTCTTGAAGGCATTTCTCTGGAGAAATGGAAGTTGTTTTTCGATATTAATATATATGCATCTCATGAGGTAATTGCATATTTTACAGTATCGTAATAACATAAACACTATAAAATTATAATTTTTAATAAAGTTTATATTTTTTATTGGAATTATCTAAAAAAAATTATGATACATGTGAAACAATTCATTCCTCATATCATTGAGGCTCACATTTTTTGAGAAAAATTCAAATTTTACTTTATATTTTATTTAAGATTATTTATATCATTTTATTATAAGTCAAGGTTTTTTATAACTTGTTTAATTTTTTTATAAAGTCTAGTAAATTAGGCCACTCTATTTTACAAATAGATATGTGGTTTAAAATGCATAGGAAACCAGATGGTAGTTATGTAAATGACCCTAAAAAGACATTAGAGAAAATACTTTTAATTAATATTTCATATTATTTCATTACTATAAAAACATACCAATGAAAAATATATTATAACAAAAAAAATACTTATTCTCGATTAAATGGGGCCGACTACATGGATCAAATGATGCTAATTTGGTGTCATTTTATACATGTAGTTTCCCCAAATTAACTAGGTTTAAGGATTGTTTGTTTTTATAATATGTTTATCAATATTATGTTTTTATAAAAATAAAATAATATTAAATAATAAAGAAAAATTTATTAATTAGATAATATTACAAAGTTATGGTATTTTTAAAAATTAATGTCAATATTTTTGTTTTAACAAGTTAAAATTCAAGAAGTCTAGGATTCAAATCCTTCACACTCATCATCAATTTCATATAATGATATACAAGAAATAATTTTATGGAAGGAGCATCCAAAATCTATATTGGGATGGGTTCTAGGCCTACTCTATTAGTTGTCTTAAGTAGGGTGTCTTCATTAGTTACTGCTAAACCTAGTGGGGGTTTGAGTAGTGTTTTTGAAATGGAATCATAATGAGAAACTGTAAGGTTGAAAGAAAAAGTTTATGAACAAGACTCTTAATGGAAAACACAAGATCAGTGGTGATCTATAATATAATATTATTTAGTTTCTATATTTCATTGGATGACCAAAGTAGTCCCTAAAGAAATTTCTAGCCTTATTGGTCATCCGTATGAGGTAAATTCAAAATCCTATAGACCATTCACAAATTTTAAAAGAAGATATATAACGTCCATAAATAAAACTAAAATGACACTTTTAAATTGTAAACACTCAGCGTGAGTCGTACCAACAACATATTGTGATATATTGATGCGTGTTTGATTCCTACATGTCAAAAATTGAATTATAGATTGTTATACTAATGTTTGAAAATAATATGAGCTCATTTTCCTTGTTTTGAAATAGTAAATATTTTTAAAGGTACCAAACCATTTAAAAAAATGTGTTGGGGGGTCAAAACTAGGAAAAATAAATCATATTTACATGAAATTAGAGTAAAATGACTATATATTGATTTGGGAAATGTAAGAACAAATGAAACATCATTCTGAATAACGGTTTTCCTGGGATTCCCATAAACAAATTTTTAGTGTTTTAAAATACTAAACTGTTTATGTAAAGTTACAAACCATATAAAACAATATAACATCAATGTAAAATCATGAGACAACCACTGTTGAATAAATTTTTTTAATGTATGCATAGAAAAAATTTTATTTTACATGTAGTGTGGTCAGAATGACTCGGTAAACAGTTCTTAAAGGTACCAAAGGTATTAAAAACGTTTTTCAGGTGGTAATAACTAGGAAAAAGTCCTCATATTTAAATGCAATCATATTAAAACTACAATGGGTTGTTTCTTTAAATGCAGGAACTGAAACACATCATTCCGAGTAACGATTTTCGTGGGATGCCAATAAACATGTTTTTAATGTTTTATAACACTAAAATGTGCATGTATTGTTCCAAATCATAGAAAATGATCTAATATTTACATGAATACATGGTAAAACCACCATTAGATTATTTTTGATGTGCACATATAGAAAACATGACAATCCTACTGGCGGTGTGGTCAAAATTACTTGGAAAATAGTTTTTAATGGTAACAAATCCTTTAAAAAAGTGTGTCAAGGGGTTAAAACTAGGGGAAATATGTTATATGTGAAGACCCCAACTCTAGTATCCTATAGGCAATGACTAAATTAAATTTTTTACTTTGAACAAGCGTTCATGTCCCAAATAACTGAATAGATTTGTAAATCTGGAAAACCAGATACAAACATAATTGTTACATTATACCATTGAGAGGTAAAACAAGATAGAAACTACATTGGGAACACACATAAATTCTTAGATTATCCTTAAAATTCATTGATAATATACATCTCCAAATCACGGGGAATGATAAAACATAAGAAAGAGGTTAGCTCATATTCTTAGTAAGGGTAAAATCTACTACATAAGACAATATAAACATAAAAAATTTGTCATGGTGAATAAATAAAAAAACATTCTATTAAAAACATAATCATGATAATATTATGATAGGAATAAAACTTGAATAATGAATTCCATATAAATAATCACATGAGAATGAAACGTAACCATGTATATTCTACTAGTCAAATAATCACATTGATTATAAAGTAATAATATCATAATGATAGAAGGCTTAAAACTGAATATCAGAAACATACTATAGAGGCCTCATCTAAGACACCTAAAAATAAATGGATAAGGTCCCAGCCAAATCCATATGTGAAAATAAATGGGATAGGCCCCGACCAAGTCCATATCTATTTTGTCTCATCAGACCTAACGATGAATCAACAGGATATAGTGGGCCCCTCCTATCACTTATTACGTCAAATGAATTACTCATATGAATGGGGTGAAACATAAACAAAATATACATATTAAATGTAAATAACATTCCACAATCATTAAATATAATCACTAACCATTATGAGTAATATGGTTAATGGTATGAAGATAGCACATCCACAGTCAAACCGATCATAAACCATTTAATAAAATAAGGAAGATGATTTCATAAAATATCGATACTAATTATGCACAAATTTCAAAATACGGTTATTAAATAGATTAAAATAATCTAATAAAATCATTGATGAATTCTTGATATAAATACCATTTTTACTTTTCAAAGAAGAGTTGTTTTTGAAAAATCTTCTGTACTTATCATAGAATCGGATTGTAAATATTTATATCTCAAAAAATAAAAGGGAAGGGAAATCAAATAATGTTTTAGTAATAAATTCATTCCAAATAATGTTAAAACATGTAAAATAGTTTACATGAAACATTAGAAATGGGCTAATTCAGTTCGATTTAAGAGAAAATATAAATGAGCCATTAAAATGGAAGAAGTCATTTTTTTGTATAAAACCAGAAATATACAAAGATTTATTTTGATGATAAATATATTTATTATATAAAAATATTGTTATATTAAAATTGAATATGGATGGTACTTAAAAATGGGTATGAAATTGGGAGGTTCCCTTTAATCATGCTTCCGTATCGGGAGAAACTAAAAATTGAACCTTATGAAGTCATGTATTTACCAAAAATAACAATGAAATGATATTGATACATTATTTTGGAATTTATAAATATAATTTATAATAATTATATTAAAATAAAGAGGAATTATATTGGGGTAAACAGAGAGAAAGCGTAACCCGATTGAAAAAATTGAATTTCGAGGAGAATTACATAACACATTGCAAACAAAAAAAACTGCATTCCCTATAGAAATAATGATCATCAAATATAACATTGAATACCATAAAGATAAATATATTAATGATATTATACATAAAAGCGGCATATACATACATCAAACATATGAAATATTGGAGAATAAGACATGTCTCATAGAAATAAAAGTGAGATGAGAAAACCCGGACATTATGTATGAAACTGTTCTCCACTTGAACATAATGTCATGGATAATGAATTTACATTCAGTAATAATTTAATTGATAACCTATTAAACTTTTATTTTATTAATTATAATTTTACTAAGTTCATTTATGGCCTTTTTGATGAGTTATGAGATTCAATTTCATCGTTTGGGAGTGTTCTTTTCCTTGAATTTCAAGATTGATTCACTTGTACACATGTGAAAAAGATCATGTAAAATGGGAATAGTTATACATAATTGAAATTATATGTTATAAATAAAATTACAAGATATTTAATGGTGTTCTATATCATTTTATTATAATATATGAGAATGATGCAATATATAATTCATTAATGATAACCATTTAGATTATTTAGGCTTTTTTTTACCACAACGAACTAGTTTTGTCTTATTTATTAATATTATGTATATATTCTGGTAACAGATCATTAAATAAGCTGTGTTAAATATATTAAATTCTACTTTAACTAAAAAATTGTTTTATTACAAGAATAAAATGAGGAATTGAAAAATGAAAACTTTTCATCCACGAAGGCGGTAAATCGGAACATCTTAAACAATGTTTTCATTTTTAGAATAAAAAGGGGAAGAGAAGAGAATTGATGGTTGAAATTACATAACAATAATAAAACATATAGTATATATAATTTAATGGATTTATCATTCTTTTTTTTATATTATGTAAGGATGATAAAAGTAAATAATATAATGAAAATTAAATGAAAGAAATGAGATTTTACGTCTTGAATTCCTCTCTTTGAGAACCTCCTTAAGGAACTTTGAAATGGTCTTTTCGGTGAGAGAAGAAGGACCAGAATGTGGGGCAGTTTTTTGGTAGAGTTATTTGGAATAAATTGAACATGATTCAAGGTTTTGGTGCTGTGAGGAGAAAAGGTGGCGATGGGTGGTATTTATAGTGGAGGAGAGGGGTGTTTTTATTAGTTTATTCATTAGATTATTATTTTGGGTCAAGAATATGAATAGGATTCATTAAAATTACTAAATAAAGTAACGATATAATTATAGTTCAATATTATGGTGATTACAATATCAATGTATAAATAAATATTTTATTTAACTTATAATGTATATATATCGTAAATTACCATATTTCGTTATTCACAAAAAATTCATCTATTTTAGAAAAATCCAAAACATTAAACCTAACCATTTTTCATTACAATTATCAAATGAACTCTATTTTACGAAAATAGTTTTCTATATATGATAAATTCAATTTTTAGTTAAAATCATCATTTTTTTAAAAAATAATGATTTTAAAATTATCACCGATTTTATAACACTTTGAAAAATTAACTATGGCCTCATAAGATTATATTATTATCATAATACAAAAAAATATTAATTTATTAATATATTTTATGTAAATAATGTTTCTTTTAATTCATTATATAAATTATAAAATTGTAAATAAACAATTATGTTTCACAAAAATACGAACAATTAATTTATCATTTTAAAACATTTATTTACTTATTTCACGATATAAATATAAAATATTTTCATTTATAAGTTACAAAAATTTAATTTATACTTTCATAGATTAATTTACTATTCTATTGATCATATTACTATTCATTATAGTCACATTACTATTCCAACGGTCATATTTAATAATATATTACAGTTTAAAACATGGTGTTGCGTGAAGCAAAAACTATCAAAGATGATAAATTTTAAAAGATACATACCATAAGATCATGGGGTGTTACGTTCTCCCCTCCTACAAATAGTTTCATCCTTTAAATTTATATAGTATCACCTCAAAAAAAGATTTGGGTAGTTCTTCATCATAATTTTCTTTAATTCATACATTTCCTCTTCAATTTTATGTTTTTCCAAAGTAACATTAATAGCCGAGTCGCCCAATTACTCAAGACATATTATTTAGTGTATATAATCTAGATTGAGTATTTTGAGTATGATAGATCATGTTCTAGTTCTATTCCTTCAAAAATGAGGACATCTGTTGGGTCTCACATGTATGTCATTAACAATGATATGGGAAACATATCGTGCCCTTTAGAAAGGATAGGTGGAATATCTAAACAACATGCCACAACACCAATTATCTCCGAGATTTCAAAAGTTATAATATATCTAAGGCTCATTTTCCCTTTATTTCAAAATATTATAACACCCTTCGATGGATATACCTTCAAGAAGAAATGATCTTCGACTTGAAACTCCAAATATTTCCTTCGGTTATCGGTATTGATATTTTTCCTACTTTGTGATGCTTTAATATGTGTCTGAATATTCCTTACCTTTTCCACTATTTCATCTACAAGCGTTGTTACTACAAGCATCCTTTCCCAAACTTTATCCTAATAAGTTTTTGTATGACATCTATTTCCATACAATACTTCATGTGGATCAATATGAATACTTTAATGCAAACTATTGTTGTAGGAAAACTATACCAAAGGTATATAATGACCCCAAATGACTTGAATGTCATATGAGAATGATCTCAAAATGTATTCTATGGTTTGGATCATCCTTTTTGACTACCCGTCAATTTGAGGGTGATAAGCAGTTCTCAAATGATGCTTAATATCCAAATATTTCAGAACAATTTTCCAGAATTTTGAGGTAAATCATGGATCATGACCAGACACAATTAAAATATGTGCTCCATAAAGTTTTAAAACATAATTAATATAGATTCATGCAAGGATATAAAGTGTAAAATCCTACCTTATAACATGAAATTTTGTATATTTGGTATGTAGAACTGTAATTACCCATATTGCACCATTCTTTATTAGATTTTTTGTTAATCCAGTGAAAAAATCCATAGTATTGTCATCCAATTTATATGTAGGAATAGACTTAGGTTGCATGAATCATCTAGGATGTAGTCTTTCACCCTTCACCTATTGAAAGACTAAACATCTTGATCCATAATCAGCAATTTCCCACTTTATATTATCCTATCATAAATATTCCTTTAAATCTCTATAAATATTATTGATACTAGGGAGTATATAGAAATTTAAGCTATGGGGATTATCCAATAATTATCTATTTATCTCGGGTATAGAGGGAACACAAATAATAATCCCAAATTTTATAATTCCATCCTCATATATGATGTCTGCCAACATCCCATCATTCACATCATTAATTTTCCTTTGAAAATTCTCATCTTCAGACTGTGAGATTTTAATACTTTCTAACAAAGATATTTGGGAAACAAATTAAAAAAGTAGTATTGTTTAACATTTCTTGATAATTTCAATATCCATTTTCACTAGATCCATGAACACAATATCCCCTTCAATCCTCATTTTTTTAGAACTCCATGATCCTTCTGACTCAATACACATAATAACTTATTTTCATTCCCATGGTGATATTGTATTGAAAAATCACAATCATTGAGTATCTCAATCCATCGTCTTTTTCTCATGTTGTGTTCGTTTTTGTGATAAAATATATTTCAAACTCTTTTTATCCTTATATATCTCATATATATCACCATAGATATAGTGTATCCATATCTGCAGAGAAATTTTTTCAAATTCTAACTCAAGATCCTGAGTTGGATAGTTCTGTTCATGAGTTTTGGACAACATTGATGTATATGCGATAACTCTATAATTACAGATAATGAAATAACAAAATCCTTTATTTGATATATTAATATAAATCATAAATACACCATTTCCTGGTGGTAGAGTCAATATCATAGCATTAACTAATCTCTTATTTAATTATTAAAATCATTCTTCACATTCTTATTTTCAAATAAACATAGCCCCTTTACGAGTAATTTTGGATAATGAGTTATCTAATCAGGAAAAATTATGAATGAAACACCAATAGTAACATGTTAAACCGATAAAATAATGTACCTCGGTTATGTTCGTTGGTGTAGGCCATCCTCAATCTTTCTTTATCTTCATAGGATCATCTATGATTCCATCCTTAGAGACAATATAACCAAGGAAAGAAATATTTTAAGGCCATAATTCACACTTTCTAAACATCCCATATAACTCTTTTCTTCTATGTGTCTCCACAAAAATCTGCAAGTGATTATCATGGTCCTTATATCTTTTTAAATATATAAATATATTGTCAATAAATAACACAATAAAATAATTAAGATATTTCTTGAACACTCTCTTCATTAGATACATAAAAATATAGGGTGCATTAGTATGTACAAATGGAATTACTCTAGACTCATAATTTCCATACCTTGTTTAGAATGATGTCTTTTGAATATCTTACTTCCTCACATGCAATTGATAACATCAAAATTAAAGGTCAAAATTTGAAAAATACTGAGCTCCATGTAGTTGATCAAATAAATCATCATTGCGAGGTAGAGGATATTTGTTCTTTACTATAATAGCATTGATTTATCTATAGTCAATACACAACCTCATGGATTTATATTTATTCTTGATAATGAGAACAATACATTCCCATGGAGAAACACTAGGGTGAATAAAGAACTTATTACTAAACTCCCCTAGTTGTTTCTGATTATTTACTAATTTCACAGTGTCCATTTCATAAGGAATCTTTGATATTGACCTTGCATCATGGATTAAATCAATTAAAAAATCAAATTCCGGCTCTAGAGAATGTTCAGATAAATCCTCTATATATACATCAATGTAATCTTATAAAATAGTTACATCCTAAATTTGAATATTTATTTCCACTTCCATAGATGATTCTTTTATTCTTCCCCAAATATTTAATTTATAAGAGGTACTGGTGGTGGATATAGATATGACTCAGATGCTGATGTTTCCCCTCTAAATATGAGAAATTTCCTACATTTATGATGATTCATAATTTTATTCTCATTATAATAAAATTTTTCATTATATTTCAAAATAAAAACCTTACCAAGAATTATATAAAAATCAACCATAGGTATGATTAAAATATCAGCAATTAGGGCACATTTATGTTTCATAATAGGAACTGATCAAAAAATATTTGTTGTAATAAGTTTTCGACAAGGAGTATTTACTAACAACTCCATTATTAAGGTGAATTAGAAAAATCAAATTCTTAATGAAAAATGGGAAGATATAGAATAATGAGATGATCTAGAATAAAATAAATAATTAGCTAAATTTGAGGATATAGTTAAATTACCTACCAACACATCATTAAGAACTTCATCCACAAATATTATGATTGCATATGATTTTCCTTGACCTTTTGGCCTTTTATCTGGCCGGTTATCTTGATGATTCATACGATCATTTGCATAGTTGACCATATCCCTATAATTATAGAATTTCTCATTGGTAGCTTATTACATTCCCTTGAAATCATGCTCATGATGAACTTTCTCACCACAGTTGAAGTAAACACCTTTTATTTTATGTGGGGACTATGGTGTTCCCTTCCACAAGTATCACATTTTGGAAAATTCTAATTTTTATTCTTCCCTTTATCCATTATTTTCTCTTCCACCCTCTTCTAATCTTGTTTACCTTAAAGTCATAAGACATAGAGAATTATTTCTCTATGTTAATCGCACCTGAGACTATATATCCGTATGATGAAAATGATTTGGAGACTAGTGACCATCAGAGGAATGGGTTTAACCCATAATATATTTTATAAATATTTATCTTTGAATTACATATGTAATCCATGTCATTCCTTAGTAACCTTGAAAATTTGGATTCATACATGATAATGTTTTCATTACCTTTTTGTATTAGACTCAATAATTGACTCTCCATATCAACTAGCTATTCCCAATGGAAATATTTTTCCATGAAAATATCCTTAAAATCAATCCAGTCAATATTTTCAATATCTAATTCCTCATTTTTGTTTTGAATCAATGACCACCATCGATCAACACATTCGAAGAGTTGATAAACTACCATAATAACCTTATCTCTTTCATTAATTCCCAAATAGATAAATATCATCCCAAAGGAACTTATCCATTACTCAGATACAAATGGATTTTTGGTCCCAATGAATGATGAAGCCTATTGTCATATAAAGTGTTCTAACATTGTTGACCACATTGTGGATTAGGCTACTATATGTGAGTAATGTTATTTCTCATAACCTGATCAAGTTGACCCAGTATAGTTATAAGTTTCTTATATCTAGTTGCATCTCCGGCTCAAACATCATTATCTTTCATATGAGGGAAATACCTTTATGAAATACATGTGTTAATATAGTTTCCATTCCTTCCACTAGGTTCCATTTATAAATAATTTCAATCATTAAATTAGGTTAAGAACTATAATGCATAATTTTAAATCTAGAAAAACACAAAAAAAAATTATAAACTTATGCATAGATAATATCATAATCATAAACATGGCTTCTTTGGGGGCATTTTTACTTTTGAATCCTTCGTAATGATTTTTAAATAAAATTTGAATTATACTCAGAATATCCATTAGGAGTATCAAACCAAGGTCATGGTAAGGACCGTTTTCATGTACTAGGTTACATCGAGTGAGGCCCGACAGTCCATGTAATATTTTTTACCACTAGGTACATATGTGATAGAACTATATCCACCTGTACTATCTATAAAATGATTTATTTCTAGGAATAAACACATAATCTATACCTTCCAAAAATTATAATATGTTCTTATATGATTATCATAAAATTAAATCTTAGGGTTATGTTCCCTAATCTAGTTTCCAAGGTATCCACTAAACTTTCTCTAATTACATTTGTAATGACCACAACCCCGGTAGTCTATAGCTGGTGCCTTACGTAATAACATTACTACTAAGAACAAGAATTTGCATCCCTAAGTACCAATTAGTGTAGTAACATTGGGAAACTAGATACAAACATAATTGTTACATTATAAATATGTAAGGAAAAACAATATATAAACTCCATTAGCAACACCCATAAACTCATGGATTATCCCTACAAATCATTCATAATATACAACTTCACATTCTGGGGAATGATGAAACATAATAAAGGGGTGAGATGAGATGATATTTAATGGTAAACAATATAGTGTAAGCTAATATAAATATAAACAATAAGGAAAGTTGAATAACTAAAAACAAATTCCATTAGAAACATAATCTTGAAAATATTATCTAAGTAATAAAAGTTGAATAAATAATGTCATATAAATAATCACGTGACAATGAAACTTAACCAAGGGTATTATACTAGTCAAATAATCTCATTGATTATTATTTATTAATATCATAATGATGGAATTCATAATGATGTAAAGTTAAAACAAACCATAAAGGCCTTTACTGAGACACATGAAAATAAATGGATATGGTCTTGGAAAAATCCATATCTAAAAAACAGACAAGGCCTCACCCAAGTCCAAATTCATTTTGTCCCATGAGATCTACTGATGCATCTAGGGGTAGTAGTGGGCCCCACCCATCACTCAGTAAGTTCAATTCATTCCTCATATGAATGGGGTGAAACATAAAAACATATATATATGAAATGTAGAGAACTTTTCCTAATTAGTAAACAAAACCACTAACCTTTCTTTGTCATACGTTGAATGGTATCAAGATAGCTCCTCCAAAGTCAAACTGATCATAATAAATTTAATAAAATATGGTAGATGATTTTATAAAATATCAATACCAATTAATTATAATGTTCAACATAGTGTGTTAAAATATATAATAATACTCTACTAAAATTATTATGTAATTCTTGAGAGAAATGCCCTTTTTTACTTTTCCAAGAAGTGTTATTTTAGAAAAATTACTAGTACGTGTCGTAGAATAAAATTGTAAGCATGTATATTCAAGAAAATTAATGTTAAGGACAATGAAATTATGTTTTAGCTGTACATTACTTCCAAATATAGTGAAAAAAAATAAAATAGTTTTTGAGAAACTTTAAAATTGAGCCACTTCAATACGGTTTAGATGTAAATTTAAATGATTATTTAAAATGAAAAATTTCATAATTGTTTGTATAAAACCAGAAATGAACAAGTATATTTTTTAATGATAAAAATAGATATGTTAGAAAAATATTGGTAGCTTAAAATAGAATAGTTATGGTACTTCAAAATAGGTAATAAATTGAAATGTTCCCTTTAACCAGGCTTTCTTATCATGAGGGATTGAAAAAGAAACCATATAAAATCATCTATTTCCTATAAAGGAAGGATGAAATGATATGGATACATGATTTTGGAACATATAAAATTATTTTTGAATAAGAATATAAAAACAAATAACATTTGCATTGGGGTAAAGAGAGTGAAATTGTAACCCGAATGAAATAATGGAAGATAGAGGAGAATCCCTTACCAATTTTCAAATAGTCAAACCACATGGCACATATAATTCAAGATCATAAAATGAAAATTTTAATACCAGGAATGTCACACTTGTATTTCTAAAACAATTTTTATCTTATTTTTTTTATTTTTTATATTTCATTTTTCAAATCTTTGCCGAAGTACGGGCTGAGCTCGATTGATATTTTACATTCTACTGATAAATAAATATTTTGAACGTGGCGGCATTCGACACATGCGCGGGGGGGTGGTTGAAGCTGCGTGACTTTTCATGGGTCACTTCACGACTTGCCCAATGTTTATAACAAATAAACGAAGTTAAATTAAATAAAAGAGGTTGAATATACTAGATAAATGGACAACTAATGAAATAAATGAAGTAAGTTTAATGAAATTTTTTAATAGTAATAGAAGTGGAGGTTTTCGTTAATATAATTATTATTATTCTTATCATTATTATTATCGTCATTATTATTCTGATTAATACTTTAATTTAGTGGTTAATATTAAACTATATCTTTGATAAATTTTATTATGAATATTACTATAATTGTTTTAGGATTATATTAAATTATTTTATGTTTATTTTTAGGTTCACATTATTTATTTTATATTATTTCTTTTAATTTGTGTATTTTTTACCTTTTCTTTTCCTTTTCTTTTACTTTATTTCTTTTCTCTCCCTCACCTTCTATCCCCCCTAGTTGTAGCGTGAGATTCTCCTCCCACTAACCCTAAGTGTCGTTTTCGGCTTCCCTTTCTAGGCCAACCGAAATCAGGTCGGCCCCCTCCTCTGGTGAACCCAGCTCACGTCGTTCTCTACCTCCCCGCCACCCATTTTTTCTGGTCGTTCTGCCTCCGAAAACAGTCAGAACGCCCCTACTCCTACTCCGTCCAGTCAGACCGACCTCTCGGCCGCCCGCACATCCCCCTTGTGTTGACACCCCTATCCAACACACACCACCGAACCTCCAGACGACCCTCCTCTAGCAGCATTGATCCTGGCCAGCGCCCCCAACTAGTGTGACCCTGCTGCCTTTTCCCTTTCCATCTAGGTAAAGCCTACCTTCCTCTCATCTTAAGGTTTAGTTTTCTAGTTGATTGGGTATTATATTTAATAAGGAATTATTTTGATTTTGTATTTTCATTCGATTTAACTTGACTCCTTAGGGATTTCCTAGGGTGCATTTGGTGTGCAATTGAAATTAAAACCAAAACACGGGGGTTATTTTTATTAAAAGTATGTCATTCCATGACCTAACACGATTAAAAGAGTTTAATATGCTTAATTGAATTTATTAATGCATTCATTGACTCGTTTTATGGTGCGAATGGTGTTTTTGTTATGAAATTGTTTGTGTGATTTTGTTTTGGTTGGTGTGTTTTTATTAATGTGTTTGTTTTGAATGATTGGTGTTTTTGGGTGTTGTCTTTGATCAATTATATCAAAATAGTTTTAGGGATCATTTTTATGGTTAGAACTATGTTTTCAAGGGTATTTGAAATATTTATCAATTAAAAAGTGGATTTCCAATGAGTATCAAACCATTTTGGATGTGTCGACATTGTTTTTCAACTGTGTAGAAATTAATTAGATGGTGTTGGTTATGTAAATTATATCACTGAATGGTTATTATGGGAATTTTATTTTCGAGAACCATGTTTACATGAAAAGAGGTATGTTTTTTATATAAAACCCTCTTTGTGTCACAATGTGGTGTTTCATTATGTCAAACCTTGTTATATTATTTAATATTTTTTTCAACGTTGTGCAGATTGATTATTAATTTTGAGTGTGTAAAGCTGTGAGATACATTTTAAAAAAATGTTTCATAAATTTTATTTTTTTTGGAAATAATGTAAATGGTGTGAAGTATGTTTTGAAAACATGTTGAGGTGGTTTTTACATCATTTTTTATCGTTATAAGTCAGTGGTTATGGTGTTTTAGTTGTAGTGTGTTTTTTGCAGCTCATTAGCGAGGTAATTCCATGAAACAATGACCATCAGCTTTCACGTGGTTGTGCATCTGTGCGAGGTGTGACCTGTCAGTGTATTTGGACTGTGATCCGAGGTCGGTCCCCCACTAAACTCTCCTTTAAATTAAAAATTTATTTATTGATTTATATTTTATTAATTTTAATAAAAGGAATATAATATAAGAAAATTAATTTTTAAATTATTACATGGTGTAAAAAGAGACATTTATTTTATACACAACACTTGAAATATTTTCATGATTAAAAAACACCCAGTAGTGAAAGAATGCATGTTCGGCCTTTAAACACAATTCCCAGAATTTCAAATGTAGTTCTAGTTTATTGATAAATTATTTCTTTTGACGCTTGAATAAATGTTTTGGATCTCTTGGGAAATGAGGATTTTATATAAAATTGGTGATGGCATGTTTGGTACTTTAATAAAATGAATTATTTTGGAAAACACCCTTTGGGGTGACTCAGGGGTGATCTTTGGTGTACATTGAATCCATGAGTTGTGTGTGATGCTTATGCTACTTGATTGTCTTTGTTGTCTCACCCCTTTCCATTTTATTATACGTGATGACATGGGAACCTAGCATAGTAAGTGAATTTTATGAGAACAATTGCTACACTATTTTATATTTTGCCCCGGCTAGTGGCCCTTAGTACGGATTATAATATAATAGGGGATTGGACCCTCGGTTAGGCCAAGAAAGGCAACACCTGGCATTAGGGCATTTTGACGTTATCGAGAGTAGGAATTCCTTCAGGATGAGTCACATCTATAGTACGTTCTGGATTGTTCACGAGCTCCTAGGTTCAACCCATGTTTTATTTAGTGTTTATTTGTATGTAGCGGATGATGGAGAGGTCTAGTTCGCTTGCTATCCCATGTGTGACATTTTTTTCCATTGCCCGTAGTGTGTGTTTTGTGTTGTGTGTTGTTTTCCTTTTGACTAAAAACTAATATTTGGATTTATAAATAGTACACAAATATGTTTTAAAATGAAATGCACCAGTTTCTTTCAAACATTGAACTTGTTTTTATAATAAATAGGGCAATGGACCGTTTCTTGTTTTAGAAATGAAAGTATGTGTGTGTAAACCCATATTTTATATAATTTAGTTCAAACCTAGAATTAGTAAATTCTTAATTTAAAGGTAATGTTTTGGTAATTGATTTTTGGTCACACCAACTGAGTTTTAATACTCACACCTATAGTGTTTTCCTTTTTTTAGTTTCTGTTATAGGTTTGACTCGAGCTTTCTCGTCATGGGAGATAGTTGGTTGTTTTTTAGTGAGCGACTCTCAGGGTTGTGAAGAGTTTTGGCCATTGTTAGGTTATTTTGCTGTTGATGGTTTTTATTCCTTTTCTTGTCCTTTATTTTTCTTGATTTTTTCTATTTTTTCCTACTCCTTTATTTATTTTATTGGGAAAAATTGTTCCCCTATTGTTCTATGTTGATGCCCTGGTGCTTGTCGCCAGCCCGGGAGGATCGGGAACGCCACTCGGGCCTTGACGCAGATCAGCAGAGGTGACCAGTTTAGGGTTGAGTATGGTTGGTTCACGATGGTATCAAAGGGTCCGTTTTGCTTCTTGGGTCATGTTATTTTGGGATAGAGTCAGATTAGAACAAATTTAAGGGTTTCAAAACTCGGCGTTATAGCTACAAGCAGGGTTCCTGGCCATCACACCTCATGGAAGGACTCAAGATACTATGGTAAGTTGAGTTTTGTCTGAATCTTTAGTCCTTGCGGTTAATCATGCCTAGGGGAAATGAAAATGGAGTAGGGTCAGCGGTCCCAGTGAGATCACAGTGTTTTGAAATCCATGTGGTGTTGGGGATGTTGTCTTAGAATACTCTCTGTGGTGGTGGTGTGATTGGCATATGGCCTCCAACCATACTTCTCAGTCACCCAACGACACTAGTTTACTCTAGCATCATCTATCATATCTTTGTTTTGGATTCATGGAAATCTGGTTTTGAGGTAAAAATGGTTTGGTATTTGAAAATGTTTTGAAATGAATCACTTTAAAAAGAAAATGATTATGTTGTTTGAATGGTATTGGTTTAATGTTTTGGTTTTGATAAAAAATGGGAGGGTTTGGTTTTGATCCTTGGTGTTCTCATGGACAACCACGTGCATGAGTTTATATGGAAATAGAAATGGTCAATGGCACAAGCGGATGAATTCCAAGATGGATATGAGGTGGGTTCCAGTGTGGAATGGGAACATGCATGTGCGAGGCCGTGGGACACCATTGGTGTTTGTGTAACCCACTAGCTCTTCTTATTTTCAAAACGTTTTGTTAAATAAGAATTCAGTGAGTTAATAACCAGTGATTTTTTGGTGTGTCCATGTGTTTTGGAAATGTCATATGTGAGGAATTTTGAGGCAAGGATCATTTCATACTAATTGGTTCCATGAGATTAAATTCATATTTGTAAGATGGTTGAATGTTTCTGGTTAGTTGTTTATTTTGAAATTTTTTTCGGGAATCCCTTGTACTGGTTCTCTCTGCATGTGCAGTGTTCGCATGCAATATGTCTTGACCATTAGAAATGTTTGATAGGGTCCATATTTTTTTCCTTAACTATTATATGTCCCCAAAAAGCGTTAACATTTGATTGAAGTGTAACCACTGACAACTCCCCATTGGCCGGTCCACCGGTTGATTAAATTAAGGACACTCTCCTTTTGTTGATAGTGCAAAGTCTTTCCCTTCTTCTTTTCGGCTAAGTGGATCCTCTATCAGTGGGATGATAGATGCTAGGGAAGTTGATAAGATTTTTGGTCTATTTTAGTTTTTTGAGTCGAAGAGTATAATGTTTGAATCCATTACGTCTGAAGGCCATCCTAGAAATAGTGAGAGGAATTCCAACAGGGAAGGGAGAAGGTGGTTTAGATCCATTTGTGTGGAATGATGTCTTGAAAGGTTTTTACTGATTTCATCGGCTTCATGAGTCCTATTTGGTGACGTCTTATAGTGTGAGTTCTCCTTGGAGAGGAAGGATGCATTTCATATAATTCTTTGGGAATCCCTATTTTCATAGGAGTGAGTCCTCTTGGGGTTTGCCAATTTTTCTGATCAAAGGTGAGAGTTTTTTGTGCATCATTCCATCATAGGTTTATTGTTTATGGTGAAGAGTTGATGTATGTGCGTCATCTAAAACCTTGTTCTGGTGGACGTGTTGTGAGAGAGTAGGTGGATGTCAGTGTGCGTCATGTATGATGGTGTTATCTCAGTTGCAGTGTGGTTGCATGTGACACCAAAAATAGAATCTTCATTCCAGAGTCTTCAATACCTCACTACGAGGCAGAAGATGCTTTAAACATATGGGCTCCAGAAATAGGCCTCAGAGTGAAGATGATGCATAGTCAGGAACCCTGAGAGTATATAGGACCCCGAATTTATTTCTGTCACTGGTGTTGAATATAAAAATAGTTTAAATTGTCTTTTGTGGTTTTTCTGTTCTGATGACCCATCTAGGTGTGTGTGGTTTCCCATGGCTATGAGGAGGCGTGGTCACCTCATACCTTAAATTCACGACAAATGCATCCCATCAGATGTAATCTCCTTTACTAGTCCTCATGAGGTCTGTTTGGAGAAAATTGGTCCCAATTTTTAATTTGGATAATCTAGGAATGTGGAGTTTCCAGGATTTCTCGGGCCATGCTTTTGATGTCATAGTAGTTGGACCCACCTTCCTTGCCCTTTGTGGTGGGGTGTTTGGTCTATGTAAGGAAATTTGTTATGTTTCTGTATTTTTTGGTAGTTTTAATGGTGGGGAGAGCCACGATGGGTCTCTCTAAGATATGTCTAAAATTAATCGGTGATGACCTTTATATAATGGTGGGGAGTCTGTCCGGGCCTCCTCGTGTCATTTTCCCTATCTCATCTCATGAGTTAGTATGTTTCTAATGGTGTGGAGCCCCTTTGGGCTTTCCCCATTTTGGATTTAAGTTCTGTCATATAGATGACTGTGTGGTGAGTGATAAGAGTGTTCCTTGGATGATTTTGGTTTTTTATTCATTCCAGTCAAACAGTGTTGTTTTATTTTAATAGCGCTTGAGTTATTTTGGCTTGTGATGTTGGTTTCCGTGGGTGGGAGGACTTCTTTTCTTATTTAATAAACTAGAGGTGTTTTAGCTCTTTGGGGAAGATGACACTTAGAGGGAAAATCTTTCAATGGGTTTCCTGAGTTTGTCATTTGAGTCACTTTCTCTGTGCACATTCATTTCACTCTTTTCACTTTCTTTTTATAGGGAAACTTTTTTAACACCATGGGGGTATATATTTTCTACTTCAGGGTTTAGCCTTAGTTATGGATTTTCGGGGATGGAATGCGTTATAGTGGGGAGATTTTTCACAAATGGATTTCGAAAGCAATTTTTAGTTTATTATTTTTATTATTTTTATTTTCTTTTACCAATCTTTGTCGAAGTGTGTGCCGAGACCGATTGAAATTGTATATTCTGCTGATAAATAAATATTTTGATCTTGGTGGCGTTCGACGCACGGGTTGGGGGATGGTCGAAGTCGTGCGACATTACCCTGGTCACCGCACGACCTGCCTGATTTTTATAAAAAATAAACAAAGTAAAAATAAATAAATGAGTTAGATGAAAATAGATAAATGAAAAAATAAATAAATAAATCAAAGAAGTTTGAATAATTATTTTAATAATAATAGAAGTGGAGATTTTTTTATTATAATTATTATTGTTCTTATCATTGTTATTATCATCATTATTATTATGATAAATAATTTAATTTAGTTATTAATATTAAAATATAACTTTGTAAACATTTACTATCAATATTGCTATCATTTTTTAAGAATATATTAAATTATTTTATGTTTATTTTTTGGTTCACATTATTTATTTATTTTTTAATTTTTTAATTTTCTCTATTTATTATTATCTTTTATTTTCCATTTCTTTTTCTTAATTTATTTTCTCTCCCTCCCCCTGGTTATCGTGCAAGACTCTCCTCCCCCTAACCCTAAGTGGAATTTTGGTCTTCCCTTTCCCAACAAGTAGAAATAACATCGGCCCCCTCCTCAGGTGACCCAACTCGTGTCGTTCATTGCCTCCACGCCAGCCATTTCTGTTAGTCGTTCCGCCTCCGACAATGGCCAGACCGGCCCTACTCCTTCTCCATATAGCCACACAGACCTCTAGGTCACCCGCACAACCCCCCTTTTTCCGACACCCCTCGCACGCGCACCCTACCGAACCTTGAGACCACCCTCCTCCGATATCATTGATCCCGGCCAACACCCCCTCCTTGTGTGACCTTGCTGCCTTGGAACTTTCCAGGTCAGTAAGTGTTACCTTCCCCTGATATTGGATTATAGTTTTCTAGTTGGTTGAGTATTATATTTAGGATTGCATCATGTCTATTTTTTCATTTTTTTTAATGGAACATGACTCCTTAGGGTTTTCTTGGTGTGCGTTTTGCACACAATTGAAATTTACACCAAAACATGGGGTTCTCTTCATGTAAAGTAATTTGTTCTACCCCAAACAAAATTAGAAAAATTTCATATGCTTAATTAAATTTATTAATGCATTCCATGACTTGATTTTGTGGTGAGAATGGTGTTTTCGTTTTGAAATGGTTGGTGTGTTTTCGTTTCGGTTGTTGTGTTTTTATTAATGTGTTTGTTTTGGAATGGTTTGTGTGTTTGGGTGTTGTTTTGTTTCAATGATTTAAAAATGGTTTTAGCGATCATTTGGATGGTGTGGACTACATTTTAAATGGTATTTGAGATGTGTATGCGTTAAAAACTGGTTTTGCAATGACTAGAAAATCATTTTGGATGTGTCGACTTTGTTTTTCAATTGTGTAGAATTTTATTAGATTGTGTTATTTATGTGAATTATATATTGGAAAGGTTATGATGGGAATTTGATTTTCAAGAACCATGTTTACATGAAATGAGGCATGTTTTTGATATAATACCCTCTTTTCATCACTTGGTGGTGTTTCATTTTGTCGACCGTTGTTCTATTTTTAATATAGTTTTTTATGTTGTGCATATTGATTATTTATTTTGAGTGTGTAATGCTACGAGAAAATTTTGAAAAAAATGATTCATAAATTTTTAGGTTTTTCTGGAAATAATATAAATGGTGTGAAGTATGTTATGAAAACATGTTGCGCTAGTTTTTACACTATTTGTTTTTTAGAACGATTTAAGTCAGTGGTTATGGGTTTCTAGTTGTTGTGATTTTGTTGTAGCGCATTGGCGAGGTAATTCTGTGAAACAATGGTCATCAGATTGATCATTCTTGTGCGTCTGTGCGAGGTGTGACGTGCCATTGTGTTTGGGCAGTGAGCCGAGGGAGGTCCCACACAACACTCACCTTTAAATTCAGAATTTATGAATTGCTTGATATTTTATTAATTTAAATAAATGGGAAGTAATATAAGATAATTAATTTTTAAATGAATACATGGTGTAAAAAGAGACATTTATTTTATAAATGACACTTGAAATATTTACATGATGAACGAACATCCATTAGTGAAGGAATTCACATTTGGCCTTTAAACATAATTCAAGGAATTTCAAATGTAGTTCTAGTTTATTGATAAATTATTTCTTTTGTAGCGTGAAAAAATGTTTTTGTTCTCTTGAGAAATGGTGATTCTATTTAAAATTGGTGAAGGCCCGTTTGGTACATTAATAAAATAAATTATTTTGGAAAATTCTCTTTGGGGTGACTTAGGGGTGATCTTTGGTGTACGTTGATTGCATGAGTTGTGTGTGATGCTTGTGCTACATGATTGACTCTGTTGACTCACCCCTTTATTTTTTATTATACATTTTGACAAGGGAACCTGGCAAAGTTAGTGAATCTTATGAGAGTGATTGTTGCAATAGTTTAGATTACACACTAGCGAGTGGCCCTTAGTACAGATTATACTCTTCTAGGGGATTGAGCCCCTCTGTTAGGCCATGTAGGGAAACACCAGGCATTATGGCATTATGACGTCATCGAGAGTAGGAATGCCTTCAGGATGAGTCGCATATATAGTACATTCTGTATTTTTCATGAGCTCCTAGGTTCGACCCATGTTTTATTTTCTGTTTTTTTATGTTTAAGATGATGGAGAGGTCTAGTTCAGTTGTTGGCCCCAGTGTTCCATTTTTTTCCATTTCCCTTAGTGTGTGTTGTGTGTGGTTTTCCTTTTGACTAACAACTAAAATTTGGATTAAAAAATTGTTCAAAAATATGTTTTAAACTGAAATTCACCAGTTCCCTTTCAAAAAATTAATCTTGTTTTTTAATTTAAATGGTCAATGGACCATTAATTGTTTTAGAAATAAAAGTGTGTGTGTGAAAACCCATTTTTATATAAATTATTTCAAACCTGGAATTAGTAAATTATTAATATAAAGGTAATGTTTTGGGGATAGATTGTTGGGAATGATTACTGAGTTTTAATATTAACACCAATAGTCTTTTCCTATTTTTAGTTTCTGTTGGAGATTTGACTCGAGCTTTCTGGTTGTGGACGAGAGTTGGTTGTTGTTTGGTGAGCGACTCTGGGGGTCATGAAGGGTTTTGGCCATGGTCAGGTTAGTTTGTGGTTGATGGTTGTTCTTCCTTTTTTTCCTTAATTTTTCCTGCATTTTTCTAACTTCTTCCCACTCTTTTATTTATTTTATTGGGCAAAATCGTTCCCATTTAGTCCTTTGTTGATGCCCTCACACTTGTCGCCAGCCCGGGAGGATCAGGAACACCTCTCGGGCCTTGTGGCGGATCAGCTCGGGTGACCGGTTCAGGGTTGACCCATGTTGGTTCATGAAAATGTAGATAAATGTATTAATTATATTATACATCAAAGGTATGTATATATAAAACAAACAGAAGACATAGTGATGAATAAAGAATCTCTCATAGAAATAAAAGTGAGATGAGAAAACCCTTACCTCATGTCAGAATGTGTTTTTCACTTCTGCCTAATGTACAGGATATTGAAATTAGATTCATTAATAATTTAATTTATAACCTATTAAACATTTAATTAATTAATTATAATTATTTTTAGTTCATTTATGACCTTGTTGTAGAGTTATGAGATTCAATTTTGTCATTCCGGAGTGTTCATTTCAGTGGTTTTCTTGACTGGTTCACTTGTATACATGTACAAAAGATCATGTGAAATGGTAATATTTGTAATGAACTAATGTTTTATCAATGGAAAATATCTTCTTATAATTATGTCATATAATCACATGAAATCACTACACAATGAACGACTAAGTGATTCGTGACCATTAAACGTTATATTGCAACTTCTGTGTTTTGAATATAAAAAATATGACATGCATAGTTATGTTCAATAAGATATCTAGATCTCATAGAATCAACTTAGTTATTGATGAATAGTCACATACCATTGTGAATAGTAACTTACTATTTTTAATAGTAACAAATAGTATGTTTGGAAAAAAATAGGAACTTCACCCATGGATGTATAAATACAATTTAGACATCTCATAAGTGAAAAAATGATCATAATATAAGTATTGGTATTTTTGTATGTCATAAATATTTTAATTACAATTTTATGATTAATTTAATAATTTAAATTTGAAATATATTTTCATAATATTTAATCAGAAATTGTTATTTTATTATATTATGGTTATAACATATTTTTATGGGACCTTGACTAATTTTTCAAGGTGTTATAAAATGAGTTATAGTGTTAATGTTGTTTTTTAAAATAAATAATGATTTTATTTAAAAAATAAATTAATAAAATTAATAAAATTGTTTTTGAAAAACGGAGTTCATTTTTTGATTCTACACATTGAAAAACGTTTAGGGTAAATTTTTTAGATTTTTCTAGAATACATGAATTTTTGACAAATAGTGAAACACAATAATTCACAATAAATGCATGACCTAGAATTTTTGCATCATGCTTGAGTAATAAATGATGTAAATGGACATTGTTTCAAAATAACATGTACTTATCACAATTTATGGTCAAATTAATCATTCATTATTTCTGTTCTTGATGGAAATTAATAAACTAAGGAATTAAATAATAAGAAAACCCTCCTCCCCTCCACTATAAAAACCACCCACACTCCCCTCAAATCATCACTCATCCCATGCCTTGTTACTTTCCTATGTTCTACCCAAATCACTGCCCATTCTCCTCCCCCACGTCTAACATCCCTTGGTATTTTCAAAAGATTAAATCATTTCCCCATAAGAGGCACTCAAAGGAGATAAACTGAAGAGGTAAATTCATCTTTCCGATTCTTTTATTTTCTTTCAAGTTATTTTATTCTCTTGTTTATTTTCTCACATCACTTCAACCAAATGGTATGGTAACTATAGTAAAATACATGTACTAAAATATATTATTATAATGGTATAGTTTATCATAATATCTCCCTCCACCTCCTTTTATTATATAAATGAAAATATTGTCCGAGATGTGTTGATTTATCACATTCAAGGATGATTGGTTTTCAATATGAATTACCATATTCTATAATAGTCATGAAACCATTTTAATGGTTGAAATAGATTATAAAATATATATTTTTTTATTATTTTTTATTATTTAATCTTCTTTTCACACATGATGTAATATAATAATAAAAAACCATTTAATTATGAGAAAAATCGTCAAATTTATCCAAGTATTTATCATTAATGTTTTATATAATGATTCATATTTACTCCAAGTAACAAAATTAAATATAAAACCATGTAACCTTATATATGTTCACTAATTTAGTATAATTTTAATCATGGAAAACTACTCTAACAATACTTGTTTATCTGTTCATGTATATAAGTAAACCTACCATGAAACAAACGGACCCGAACAATGAAATTGAACATCATAACCCATAAAAAAAAATCCATTAATGAACAAAAATATTATTTAATAGATATTTTAAATATAAATAGTTCTATAATTATTAATTATTGAACCTTATTTTATTATTCAGGTCATTAATATCATGCGAAGAACAATATCCGACTTACGGTTAGGGATAATATCTTTTTCAATTTTATTCAAGAATGTCCTCTACGTTATGACAATTTTTGTGTAATCCCTATTAATTAAGTATGATTTAAAACCTCCATATACTTCCCTCAGGATGTATAAGTGAAGATAAACCCCTTTCTCTCTCATTAATCACTCTTAATTACAACCGACACTATACTGCTAATCTATTAGGGATTCCACCCGAACCACCTTTGTTCTGTCAGGTTGTCTTATCTTTTTTTACCAAAATGAATTTATCTTATCTTTGTTTTGTGCATATTATAAATTATTTTAAAAATACAGAATTCATTTATAAACACACTTTCACCATTCTATTTTAGTGATATACATGTTTTTATGTGATTCCATCCTCAATACTTCCCAATATGCAAACTCATTTTATGGGAAACTCCCAAAATCCTTTACCAATTTCAAGTGTACTATTCCGTTTTTTAAATACAAATTTGTTTTTATAAAACCATCCTTTTTGTTATGAAAACTTTTCTATTTCACTTCTGGTTTTATATAATAGATTATTTCCTTTTCTATTTTAAATTCTCTTTAGTATTTTCATTAAAATTGCATTAACATGTTTTAATGCTTAGAATTTCCTAAATACTCATATTACATGCTGTAACTTCTGTTTTATATCTCTTACCATGCTATATTCCTATTTTAACTTATTAATGTCCATGTATGTTTTAATTCCTTTCTCTCATGGACACTTTTATGATAAACCGATTTATTATGCTTTATGACATGAATGTAATACCCATTTCTATCCATGGGTTCTCTTATGGTTATTTATGATTGATTATGTATGATTATTTATGGGGAAAGAATATTCATGAACTTGTTAATATGGGTTCACCCAGATATCACTCTAATACATTGGGTAATGTTTAGTCTCATGAGTCTTTATGTTCAACGGTTCTAGAGGTTAGCCTTGACTCGTGATACCATGTGAAATGCTCTTGGTGGTTAACCATGACTTGTGGTCCTCTTTGTGCAATGAGCCTTGACTCATGATAAATTCACGATTTATGTTTCTTCAACAATACTATGATTTTATGTTTATATGATCCAATGTTTATATGTTATGATTCTATATTCTATTTTATATCATTATGTCTAGATCTCTAACTCTTGTGTTAAAGCCTTATTCTTATGTTTAATCCCTTACTAGGATTTTAGCTCATCCCACTGTTTATGTGATCCCTATGGTACCCTAATTATATGTAAGGGATCAATGTAAGTTAATAGCTCTTTATTAAGATTATGTAAATAAGTTTCATTAGTCCCATGTTTTATGTTTTATGTACCTAGTCTTCAAAGACACTAGACGTTACGAACCTTTGCTTGTACTTTGATGTATAATTATGCGTAAAATTATGTAATGTTATTTGTTAAAGTATAGGGTCACTATATATGGTAACATAGGATTATCGATTTATTTTTGGAGAATAGATATATAGAAATTTATTAATAAACTTACAAATGAGACTTAATATAAAAAAACACCCATAAATTTTTCGAAGTATAGAGTAAGTGTATTATCAAGAAAATACATCCCATTCTGGATACAAACAGGCATTAGTTGATCTGGAATAGATGTATCTAGGGTGAAACCCCAACAAAAACACTCCTTTGAGATAGACTTAGATGGGAACTGGTGCATGAAAACTGGACTTACAGTACTCTTGGTTTGACACTCCTGGGGGATATGATTTCGTAAATTCATGAGCATAATACAAACCATTATTAAGGGAATACAAAAAATATATCATAAGAATATTAGCTAAGGAATAGATCAAGGATAACCTTGATTGAAACATATAGAATCACAAGTTAGAATATACATAACCTTATAAAGTTTATCCCCCTATGTGAATAGTTTCATTTTATTATTTTCAATAGATTAGTATTCAGGCCCTCTAATTGTAAGTTATTTTTCATAGTTAAAGTTGGGAAATTGAATAACATGTGAAAAAAATAAATATGATAGGGAATGTAAAGATTTCCATAATGATATGACTAATATGATGGGAATGAGTTATCAAAACTTCATGACAGTATTTAATTAGTTGTCTTAGGTTATTAATAATAACTTCAATCATGTGAAAAACCCTCCTCCTCCATGGAAAGAGAATGTTTATGTTGAATCCATCATGTGGCAAAGGCCTCCCATGTTTAGTGAATCATCTGACCCCCTCCTCGTGGAACAACAGATTAACTCCATTGAAAAGATATTCTCTATCCTCGAGTACTCAAATGAATATAAATCCATTCTAAGGTTCTATAATTTTGATGGGGAAGCTGATCAGTGGTGGAAACTGATCTAGAATTTGAAGCCCATGAGGAAATTTATTCCATGGAATGGGATGAATTCAATAGAATTTGTTTCAATAAATATTTTCCACAAACCCACCATCTGAATATGGAAAGAGAGTTCCCTAGACTCAGGAAGAAGGAAGATGAGTCAATTGGGGAGTATGAAGCAAAATTTATAAGACTTTCAAGGTATGCCTATGGCTTTTTCATGAACACTGAATGAAAGGTGGATCACTTATTTAGGGGACTAAATTTGAGTCTACTTAAAGTGATGGAGATTCGAGACTTCAAAAACTGTGGGGATAATGTCTGTTGTTCCCTCAAGGTTGAAATGGAGATCAGAGACTCTTACTAGTATCATGGTCCCAACAACAAGAATAGGAAAAATAGAATCTCATGTGGGCGGTCCCACAAATAAATTCCATGATGGGAAGAATCTCGATCATCCCACATTTAATAATTGTGGGAAGAAGAATCATGGGAACTATTTAAATGGAACCACAAATTTCTTCAAATGTGGAAATTTGGTACATTTGGCTAAAAAATACTTATTGGATATAATGAATCCCACTAATGTGGAAGATTAACGAATGGTTTAGATTAACACTCATCCTATAGTGTAGTGTCACAAATTCAAGTATCAAGGCAATTATGTGAACAATTTACCTATGCTGAGGGTTGTTTGAGGAAATAAACAACAACGTATAAGGAAACAATGAAGAGCTTATGCTATCACTACTACTGATGTGGACCCAGAAGATGATGTGGAAAAATAGTACACTAATCATTCATTCACGAATAGTAAACATACTATTTGATTGTGGTTATATACATTCTTTCATATCTTGAATTTTTTTAGAAATATTCAAACACCACCTCAAATTTTGGATGAAAAGTTAATTGTGAGAACAAAGAAAGTGGAAATTATTGCATCCATGTATTATAAATCTTCCCTGGTTAAATTTTGTGGACCGAACCTCCCAGAAAATCCCTTAATACATCCTTTAGTGGAGTCTGATGGTATCTTGGGCATGGATTGACTACCTTACACAATGCCAACATCAAATATTAGGAAAGGGAGATAACTCTTCACATCCCAAAGCATCCTCCAATAAATTATAAATATTAGGAGGAAGATGAATCTCCTTTATAATCAGTGCCTCAAGTGTGGATATTAAATACTTATGAGAAAACATGTCTATATCAAATGATTGAGACAAAGAATAGAATCATTACTTAATTCAAGACCATTGTGAGGGATTACACTGATGTGTATCCCAAATATTTTCATGGTCATCCTCCTAGTTGAGAGGCTGAGTTGTCAATTGAACTTATTCCTAGATCAGTTCTATATATTAAAGACACGTTATCGAATGTCCACCATAGAGCTAGAAGAGATAAAGAATCAGTTAGAGGAGAATTTGGAGAAGGGTTTTATATGCCCAAGTGCTTCACCATGGGGTGTTCCAGTCCTCTTCATCAAGAAGAAGCATTGATCAATGTGCTACTGAATTGATTATCACGATCTCAATAAAATCACGATAAAGAAATAGTATCACCTACCACGGATAAATGACTTGTTATATTAGATTTTTCAGCCAATTACTTCTCTATGTTGGTCCTTTGGTCGAGATATCACTAATTAATGACGAGAAAGGAAGATATTCCCAAGGATTCCTTTTGAATGAGGTATGGAAACTATGATTTCATAGTGATTCCCTTCAGACTCTTTAATTCTACAAAAATTTAAATGTATTTAATGAATAGAGTCTATATATATAACCTCGACAAATTTTTTATTGTCTTTATCGATGCTATTCTGATATACTCCAAGAGCAAGGAGGAACATGAGGATCATTTGAATACTATGTCAAAGACTTTGAAAATGGAAAATATTTATGAAAAGTCTAGTAAATGTGAGTTCTGGATAGTGGAATTTTCTGTCTTGGGGCATGTTATCACCAGAAATGTAATGTCATTATACCCTTATAAGATAGAGGCGATTTAAGAGTGGCTCATTCCAATATATGTAACATATATCCACAGATTTATAGGACTAGTTGGGTATTATTGATGATTTGTGAAGAAATTTTCAAGATTTTCAAACCCAATGACGATGATGACATGGAACAGAGTGATGTTTGGCGAGACTAAGGAATGTGGAGACTTTTTTAAGGAGTTGGAAAAAGGTTAATCACTGCACCATTACTCACAATCCCAATAAGTAGAGAACTATTTTTAGTGTAAAGTGATGCTTATAAGAAGATGTTAGGCTATTTGATGATGAAAATTGATAAAGTGATAGATTATGCGTCAAGGAAACTAGAAATACATGATAAAAATAATCCTACGCATGATATGGAGTTGTTGGATTTGATCTTTGCATTAAAAATATAGAGGCATTATCTCTATGGGGGGGAAGTGTGCGATATATATAGCTCATAAGAGTATCAAATATATATTCACACAAAAAGATCTTAATATGCACTAGTGATGATGGATAGATCTCATCAAGGATTATGAATTATCAATCCACTACCATCCTAGTGATGAAAATAAGTTGGATGACTATCTATGTATAAATGATCATGAATCTTTATCAATGATGAGAATTAAAAAGGATACATTATTCTTAGATTGGTAGAGGATAGATATGGGAATAACTATGGGAGGAACATCATCAATCCTTTCTCAATTGATTTCTCCACCATCCCTCATGGGGAAAATAAAGGATGATCAATGAAAAAATGTGAAAATATTAAAAAGCGTAGAAGCTCTCAAAAATGGGAAATCCTATGAGTTCAATATTAATAATGATAGAGTCATAATGTTTGGGTCAAAATTATGTATACCATCCAATCCAGAGATAGAGAAGGATATTTTTAA
The DNA here is from genome assembly GCA_963277665.1 of Viscum album. Taxonomy (NCBI): domain Eukaryota; kingdom Viridiplantae; phylum Streptophyta; class Magnoliopsida; order Santalales; family Viscaceae; genus Viscum; species Viscum album. The sequence goes on from OY728159.1 coordinate 36,817,358, forward strand.
TGATGCACATAGCTCAACCCTCTCTATTCACCTAGGTAGAACAAAGATGTATCGAGATATCTGAGAGAACTTTTGGTTGGACAATATGAAGAAGAAGATTTCTGAGTATACCTCAAAGTTCATGGTATGTCAAAAAGTGAAGGATAAAAGACAGATGTCTAATGTGATGATGAAACTACTACTCATACCAATATAGAAGTGGGGGAACATGAAAATGGACTTTCTCACCAGGATTCTAAGGATATCCAGAGGAAACAATGCTATATGGGTCATTGTGGATAGTCTTACAAAGACAACACACTATATCATGATTCGAGAGGACTTCTAATTAGATAAAATTTCACATATATATATATCAAAGAGGTGGTAAGGTTTCATGGAGTACCACTATCTATTTTATCCGATCGAGATACATGATTCACCATGATGTTCTGGAAAAGTCTCCAATGTTCATTAAGCACTAAACTGATCTTCAGTACGGTCAAACATCCTCAAACTAATGGCCAATACGAGTGAACTATTCGTACACTAGAAGATATGTTAAAATCATGTTTTATGGAATACAAATAAGGTTAGAACCAATATCTAACACTAGTTGAATTATCCGACAAAAACATTTTCCACTCGAGCATCTGAATGGCATCATACAATTCCCTTTATGGGAGATAGAGCAGAACATCGGCGTGTTGAGATAAATTTAATGAGAAAAAGATGATAGAACCAAAAATGGTTGAAGAAATGGTGGAGAAGGTGAAAAACATTCGACAACACATCAATTTAGCCCAAATATGAAAAAATAGTTGTTTAGAAAATTGTCGATGAGACCTTGAGTTCAATGTTGAAGACATGGTATTTCTATGAATATATCTACGGAGGAAGGTCGTGTGGTTTGGGAACAATGGAAAGTTAATTCCTAGGTACATCAGACCCTTTAATATTCTTTATAATGTTAGGGATATGTCATATCGAATGGAACTTCCAACTAACATGTCCAAAGTACACGATGTCTTTCATGTATCCCTCTTAAAAAAGTACAAACCAGACCCCTCACATATACTCTATTGAGAGGTGGTATAGTTGGAGAATGATCATTCTAATGAGGATTTTCCAGTGAAGATTTTTTTATCATAGAGATAATGTTCTACGTAATAAGACTACTCACCTTGTTATAGTACGATCGAGGAACCATAAGTATGAATATGCAACATGGGTACTTGCTGACGCAATGAAGGAAAATTACCCACACATGTTTATGGCTTAGAATTTAAAAAAAGAAATGTTGAGGGTGAAATTTCACAAGGGTGGAATAATTTAACGACCTAATGATTTATCAATGGAAAATACCTTATTATAATTATTCTATATAATCACATGAAATCACTGCACAATGAAATAATAAGTACTATGTGGCCTTTAAATATAATATTGTCACTTATGTGTTTTGAATTTCAAAAATATGATATACACGGTTGCATTTAATTAGATTTTTAGAGTCTGGTAGAATAAACGTAGTTTTTGATGAATAATAGAATCCCCTATGAATAATAACATACCCTTATTAATAGTAATGAATATTAATTTGTCCAAAAAATAGAAACATCACCCATAAATTTATAAATATAATTTAGACAACATATAAGTGAAAAAACAATCATAGTATAAGTATTTCCATTTTTTATGTCATATATTTTTCAATTAAAATATTATGTTTAATTTAATAACATAAAATTGAAATTTATTTTCATAAAATGTAATAATAATTTTTTTTTTTTTTTATGGTTATAAGATAATGTTACGAGACCTTGATTAATTTTTCAAGGTGTTATAAAATGATTTATAGTTTTAGTGGTGTTTTATTGAATAAATTATGATTTAATTAAAAAATTAAATTAATAATATATATAAAATTATTTTAGATACATGGAATTAATTATTGGATTCTACACAATGAAAAATGTTTAGGGTGAAGTTTTGAGACTTTTCTAAAATACATGAATTTTTGATGAATAGTAAAAAATGATAATTCACAATAAATGTTAAAACCTGAATTTTTGTATCATGATTGAGTCATGGATGATGTAAATAGAAATTGGTTTGAACTCACATGAACTTATTAATATTTTTTCATAATCATCAAACACTATTATTGGTCTTGAGGGAAATTCATAGACTAAGGAATTAAATATTAAGAAAACCTTCCACCCCTCCACTATAAAACTACCCACATTCCCCTATTCCCTTCACTTGCGTCCAGCCTTGTTCTTGACCTACATTCTACCCAAATAACTCCCCAATATCCTGCCACATATCCAAATGACCTTGGTCTCCTAAAATGTCCAATTCTCTCCCCTTAAGAGGCTCTCAAAGGAGATAAACTCATGAGGTAAATTCCTCTTTCGGATTCTTTTATTTTCTTTCAAGTTATTTTATTTTATTGTTTATTTCCTCAACTCCCTTCACCAAAATGGTATGATAGATCCATTAACAAACATGTAATGTTATTATATTATTATAATGGTATAGTTTTTCATAATCACTCCATCTCCTCCTTTTATTATATAAATGAAAATATCTTTCGAGATGTGTTGATTTATCACATTCAAGGATAACAGGTTTTCAATTTGTATTTCCATCATATATAAAAGTCATGAAACCATTTTAATGGTTGAAAAAGATCATAATATATTTATTTTATATTATTTTATGTTATATAATCCCATTTCACCCATGATGCAAAATAATAATACAAAACAAGTTAATTATGAGCAAAATCGCCAGATTAATCCAAGTATTTGTCATTAATGTTTAATATAATGATTCAAATTAACTCCAAGTAACCAAATTAAATTTACAATAATTTAAATTTATATATGTTTAATAATTTCAAATAACTACAGTTCTGGAAAACCCCTCTCACCATACATGTTTATCCATTCATGTAAACAAGTAAACCAACCATGAAACAAACAGACCAAAACAATGAAATTGAAGATCATAACCCATCAAAAATATCATGAATGAACATAAAAAGGTTATAATAAATATTTAAAATATAAAATAAGTTCTAGAATTATTAAATAATTAATATAATTTTATTATTCATGTCATTAATATCAAGCGAAGAACACCATCAGACATAAGGTAAGGGATACTCTTTATTTCACTTTAATTCAAGAATGTCCTCTACATTATGCCCTTTTTTGTGTAATACCTAATGATGGGAAATGATTTAACACCCCTCATTCTTCCCTCATGATTTATAAGTGCTCATAAACCCCATTATCATTCATTCATTACTCTTATGTACACCTGACACCATGTCGATAATCTGTAAGGGATTCCACCCGAACCTCCTTTGTTCCATCAAGTTTCCTTATCTTTATATTTACAAAATGAAGTTATCTTATCATTTTAAGTTTATATTATAAATTTTGTAAAAATGTATCAAATTAATTTATTAATACCCTTTAATCATTATATTTCTTGGATATACATTTTTTTAAGTGAATCCCTCCTTGATACAGTCCGATATGCAAATTCATTTTAAGGAAACATCCCAAGTTTTTACCCAATTTCAAGTTCACTATAAAATTATTTTAAAGACACATTTGTTGTTATAAAATCAGTATTTTTATTATTGAAAAAATCTTGTTTCACTTCTGGTTTTATATTAAATATTATTCCCTTTTCAAATTTAAATGCACTTTATTATTTTCCTTAAAACCGCACTAAAATGTTTTAATGCCAAGTATTTACTAAATACTCTTATTACATGTTGTCACTTATGTTTTACATCACATAACATGATATATTACTATTTGACATTATTATTTTCCACGTATTTTTTTAATTCTTTTCTCTCATGGACACTTTTATGATACACCCATTCATTATGCTTTATGACATGAATGTGATACCCATTTCTCTCCATGTGCTCCCTTATATTTATGTGTGATTGATTATGTATAATTATTTATGTGGAAATAATATTGATACACATGTTAATATGATTGTTACTAGATATCTCTCCAATGAATTGGGTAAATTTTTGTCTCATTAGATGTTATGTGCAGCGGTCTTGGTAGTTAGCCTTGACTCATGCTTCCATGTGCAACGGTCTTGGTGGTTAACCATGACTTGTGCTCCTCCATGTGTAATGAGCCTTAACTCGTTCTAAATTCATGATTTATGTTACATCCACAATACTATTAATTCATGTTTATATGATCCAATGTTTATATGTTAGGATTATATATGCCATTTTATATCATTATGTCCTGATCTCTAACTGTTGTACTAAGGCCTTATTCTTATGTTTAATCCCTTTCTGGGATTTTAGCTCAACCCTTCGTTCATGTGATCCCCAGGGTACCCTATAAAGATGTAAGTGCTAAAAGTACGTTAGGATATCTTTTGAATATTAAATAAAGAAGTTTTTTTAGTTCCATGTTTTATGTTTTATGTACCTTGTCTTTAAAGACACTAGACTTTACGATCCTTGTCTTGGACTCTGATGTATAATTATGCTTAAAATTATGTAATGTTATATGTAATAGGATAGGGTAACTATTATAGTTATATAGAATTTAAATTATATGTTATTAATACACTTATATGAAATTTAATTTTGTTATATTTCATTTTATATCCAGATATTATGACAATTCATTAGACAAATCATTAATGATAACCATTTAGATTATTTTGGCATGTTTTTAATCTTCAGAAACAGGTTTTGTCTTATGTATTAATATTATGTAAATATTATTAGAACATTAAATAATTTTTATTACATATATAAAAGTATGGTTTAACCAAAAAAATGATTTAATGACCAACCTAGAATAAAAAATTGAAAAATGAATACTCGTCATCCACAACATTTTTAAATCGGCACCTCGTGAATGATGTTTTATTTATTAGAATAAAAAGGGGAAGAGAATAGAATTGATGATTGATATTACATTAACATAATAAAATTATATTATATATTTGATATTTGATTTATGATTCATGTTTGGACATAAGAGTTAAGGATAGGACAAAAAAATAAAATAAAAAGAAAAAAATTTAAAAGAATGAACGGGGATTTTACATCTTGATTTCCTCTCCTTGAGAACATCTGTGAGAAGCATTTAAATAGTATTTTATGTGTGAATAGAAGGAATAGAATCTAAGGGAGATTTCTGAGAAAGTGAATTTTAATAAATTGAAAAATTTTTAGGGTTTTGGAGGTGTGAGAGAAGAGGTGGTGAGGGTTGGTATTTATTGTGGTGAAGAGGGGTGTTCTTTGATTATTTTATTCATTAGTTTGTTCTTTTGGATCAAGACTATGAATAGTTTTGATTCCCATGAAATAATAAAATGAGAATCTGAGTTTGAGATTTTGGTTCTTACATGTACAATGACTCAAGAAATAGTGCATTTAACTTATAATGTATATATACTGTAAATTACTGTATTTTAGTATCCACAAAAAAATATGCAATTTTAGAAAAATACCAAAAAATCACTCTGATAATTTTTTGACATGTATAATTAAAAAATTAACTTCATTTTATGAAAATAATTTTCTACATATGATATATTTAATTTTTTATTAAAATCATTATTTATTCAAAAAATATCATCGTTAAATTTATAACTGATTTTACGACACATTGAAAAATTAATTAATGTCTCATAAGATTATATTATAATCATAAGATAAAAAATATTGATTTATAAATATATTTTTTGAAAATAAATTTTCTTTTAAAACGTTATATTAATTATAATATTTTAAATAAACATTAATGTCTCACAAAAATACTAACACTTAGTTTATCATTTTTAAAACATTTATTAACTTATTCCATTATATAAATACTATATATTTTCATTTATAATTTAAAAAAATTAGTTTTATACTTAATAGGTGAATTTACAATTCTATTTGTCATTTTTTTATTCCTAATGGTCAAATTACTATTCTAATCATCATATTTAATAGTATATTATGGATTTAAACTCGGTGTTGTGTGAAATGGAAATTATCGAAAATGGTAGATTGTTTAAGAGAGATAACATAATATCTTGGGGTGTTTCATAAAACTGTCATGAAATTAGATGACAATGACCATAGATTGATTTGTCAACTATATGAACTAATAACACATCATTCTGAGTTACAATTTTCCTTTGATGCATGAAAAATAGTTTTTACTATTTTAAAAAATAAAACATGTGTGTTATGGTCAAAACCATAGAAAAAATCTAATATTGACATTATGTATCAGGAAAAAATGGGATGGGATATTTTTTATTATGTACACATAGAAAACACATTAATATGACCTATGGCATGACCAGAATGACTCAACAAACAGTTTTAAAATGTATGAAAGACTTTAAAAATGTGTATCAGGGGGTCCAAACAAGGAAAAAGAAGTCAAATTTCATGAAATCAGAGGAAAATTACTGTTGATTCAATTTTGAAATGTAAGAACAGACAAAATTTCATTCAGAGTTATAGTTTTCCTACTATGCCCATAAATGCGTTTTTACTGTTTTAAATCACTAAAACGTGCAAGTAATGGTCAAAAGAATAAAAATTTATTTATACTGATGTGAAACCATTGGAAAACCACATTTGATATATTTTCGTTGTGTATGTGTAGACAATACATCAATTCGACGTGTGGTATTGTCAGAATGACTTGGTAAAGAGTTTTTAAAGGTAACAAAGCCTTTTGAAACGTCTTTTGTGGGGTCAAAACTAGAAAAAGGACATCAAATTGGCATGTCATAGGAGGAAAAAAACCTTTTATTTATTTGACAAATGTACGAACTAAATTTACATCATTAAAAGTCACTATTTTGCTAAGATGTTTTTAAACACGTTTTTACTGTTTTAAAACACTAAAACATACGTGCAATGGTTAAAACCCTAAAAAATTAACTCAATTTTTAGTAAAATCATGGTAAAAAAACAATTTAAAATATTTTTTTGTGTACACATAACAACACATAAATTTATCATGTGGTGTGGTTGAAATGAGTTGGTAACCAGTTTTTTAAGGTACCAAAGCCTTTAAAAATATCTTTCAGGGGGGGGGGGTCAAAACTAGACAAACAACTTCTAATTATCATAAAATCATAGGCTAATGACCATAGATTTATTTTTGAAAGGTAGGATCTAACAAAATGTCATTTTGAGTTACGGTTTTCCATGGATGCCTGTAAACACAATTTTTTTATTTGAAAACACTAAAATCTGTGTGTAATGGTCAAAACCCTAGAAAAGATCCTCAGATTGATCTGAATTCATGAAAAAATACCATTGAGATATATTTCATGTGTGAGAATAGAAAAAACATTAATGATATTGGTGGTATGGTTGGAATGACTCGATAAACAAAATTTAAAGGTTCCAATACCTTTAAAAATGTCTGTTAGGGCGTCAAAACAAGGAAAATGAAGTCATATTGACATGAAATCAGGTAAAAGGATTATTGATTTATTTTTAAAATTTCTGAACTAAAAAAAACATCATTCTAAGTTACAGTTTTTTAAGGATGTCCGTAAACATGATTTTAGTGTTTTAATACACTGAAACGTGCGTGCAATGGTCAATACCATATAAAAAACCTCAGATTGAAATGAAATCATCTAAAACAACGGTTGAATTATTTTTGATGTGAAATAAAAGAAAACATTTCAATCCAATTTGTGGTGTTGTCAGAATGAATCGGTAATTAGTTTTTAAAGGTACTTAAGCATTTAAAAATGTGTTTTGTGGTGTTAGAACTAGGCAAGGGATGTCCAATTGACATTAAATCAGAGGAAAATGACCATATATATATTTTTAAAATATAATAACTGATAGAATATTGTTCTGAGTTACAGATTTCCCGAGATTCCTATAAACACTTCATTAGTGTATTAAATCACTAAAATATGTGTGTAAAGGTCAAAAACAAAGAAAAAAACATCATATTGGCATGAAATCGTGGGAAAACCCTCATTGAGTTGTTTTTTACTTTTATACATGGAAAAAACATCAATTCAACATGTGGTGTGGATGGAATGACTCAGTAAACAGTTTTAAAGCTACTAAAACCCATTAAAAACGTGTTTGGGGGGGATCAAAACTAAGAAAACGATATAAATTGACATGGAATTAGAGGGAAAATACTGGAGATTTATTTTTGAAAGGTAGTAACTGATGAAAAATCCTTAAGAGTTAAGGTATTCTTGAGATTATTACAAACACATTTTTTGGGTTTTATGACACAAAAACATGTATGTAACAATAAACAACCTATAAAATGACCCTATATTGGCATGAAATCATGGAACAACCACCATTGAGTTATTTTATATTTGTATTCATAGAAAACACATTAATCCGACATGCAGTGTGGTCATAATGACTCACTAAATAGTTTTTAATGGTACCAACGCCTTTAAAAATGTATATCGGGGGGTCAAAACCATTAAAAAAATGTTATATTACTATTATATCAAAATAAACATCCATATATTGATTTTTGAAATGTAGGAACGGACTAAATTCCATTTTGAGTTTCTGTTTCTCTGAGATGCCCATAAACATGTTTGTAGTGTATTAAAACACTAAATTATGTGTTTAACAGTCAAAACCATAGAAAAACCCTCATATTTATGTTGAGTCATGGGATAACCACCATTTATTTGTTTTTTTAAATATAGGATTTGCATTCAAATCAATGTATTTTTTTATTAATTAAATTTCAGGTGCACCACACGTTAATTTAAAAATTAATTTGAATGTAATATATTTATCCCTTTTTAGTTTCACATGTTGAATCATGTACTAAATAGGTAACTTTATGTTTTCAAAGTGATTATGATGACATATTTTTTGTTTTTTGTTAAAATATATTCTATTTGATTAATGAAAAAACAAATTTTATGTGAAATATTCTGAATATATTTTGTGTATTTTCTATTTTATATTTATTTTCAGAAATGTTTAGGTTTTTATTATATGTAACAGATTCCAACAATAGGAAGTAGGTTAAGCATTCCCATTTATGAAAATCATCATAAGTCAGTCGCAATGGTTCTTATTTTTCAAGGTATATTTAAATTTTATCATTGATTATACTGTAATTCTGATTTATTATGTTTAGTTATTATTTTTGTCTTCATTTTTGTTGCAATTGATGAGAAGTTGTTGTCGGTTTCAGTGGATGAGATGATGTGGAGGCATATACATGTAGTAGTGGTTGTGGGGTGGATGTATATTGGGAATGGGTTATTATTGTACATATTTTATATGTATTTATTTATGAATGATGTATGGGTTGACTGAGGTTATGGTGGCTAATGTTATGACTAATGAGGTCATTATGACTATGGATGTAAATATATATGACAATGGGTGTATGCTTTATGATGTATTTATAATTCATTTACTATGTATTTATGTTTGAGTTTTTTACATGTTAGAGTTTTTATATTAATTTTTTTATTAAACATTTAAAAATAAATAAAATTCATGATATATATTTTGCGACATTTTTTTAAAAATGATGCTAAATAAACTATTGAAAATTTTATTTAGTGAAAATTTCTATTAACTTCCACTAAACATAACCATTTCTACATATATTAGATGTGGTTAAGTTCATTCAAACTATTTTATTTTTAGGTTTTAAAAAAAAACATTGTTCCTAAATAAAATCAAAAACATCATTAAATGTACCATAAATCACTAATACATAACCCACCACTAAAATAAAAGAATCACCACTAAATTACTACCGACCATACAATACACAACAGTTTTAGTAACTACTTCTAAATGATCATGTGGTAGTTTAAAATTCCATTAGTAGTAGAAAAAATTGCTGATAATGCCTTATTTTTTGTAGTATGTATTTATGATTCTACGACACCATTATACTATTAGATAAACCATAATTTTGGAAATAAAATAATATAAAATGTATTTACATTATGGAATAATAAAATAAAAATTTTGTTTTTGATTAATTGAAAATCAATTTTATTTTAATATACTTCAATTAAATATATATTAAAAATACTGAGAATGAGAGGAAAATTATCCAAAAAACAAGTAGACCTAAAATTATAATCGAATCTAAAATTTAATGTTAATGTTTTTAATGTTATTTTCTAAAACACAATAATCTTAACAAAGTGAATTCTTGATTGTTTATTTAAAATTTTATATCAAATATATAATATATTGTGATAACCCATGTCATTATAGGATCTAAAATTCAGATGAAATTTAAATTTTTATCTTTGAAGTAGGGTTTCTTTTGATAATTAAATCATGAATGATAATTTTAAGTGTTGATATATCTTAGTGTGGTAATTTTATTGAGTTTTATGGTTTCATATGTCATTGATGTCTTCGATGTAGTTTTTTTGGGGGGACACTATTAGTAGTAGTGGTTGGGAGCTGTAGAGTGGCTAGTGTCCCTAAACTAGGTAATCAATGAATTATCTAGGTGTGAAGACCCCTTGGATGGGACATTGAACAACTAATTGGTCTAGGCTAGATTTATGGTTTATATCAGGTACTTGATTTCTATTCAATGGATACAAGTTAAAACATGGGTTGAATTTTTTAATAGTGGAAGAAATATAATTCTTCCCCCTTCATTTTTACCCCATGGGGATTTTCTTTGGTGGTATACTAAATCAAGGGAAGGGGTTTCCTTTCCCCAACTCTTATCCTCCCCTATACTCCCTTGGATCCATGTCAATTGGAGGCATCTTATTTCATCTATTTAGTTATGATCCTTCCATATATTCCCCATGTTCTTCGATGTTCTTATTCCTCCCTATGTCTTTTCTTAGTATTTGTCAAGGTTTTGGTGATGATTCCACTTTAGTATTGTGGAATCATACTAATATAAGGGGGATTTGTGGTGTGGTGTATTTTGGTTATCAAAAGAGAGACAATTCCACTTATTTCCCTCCTTTTAATTTACGATAAATCCTAGGGATTTCATCCAATTATCTGGGAATTGGTGACCAATTATGTATCGAATGATGAGGCTCTCATTCATAAAAGTTCTTATAGAATTCCATGGGTAATTGGGGTTCCTTTGATTGAGGTTAAATCCATGGGAGGATTCTTATATATGTTTATAGTTAATTTTTAATGTAATTTCTAAGAGACATGGGATTAGAAGTGTAGCAATGCTTGATGCAATCTTGTTTCAATGATAGGTGATCATTTCATTGAATGGTAACTCCCCTTTGAAGGTAGATGATCTATTTAATAATTATCTTTATGCATGTATGTGTATTTCTTATGTGTGCCTCATTTTTGGGATTACAAATATATTATGGTGTTGAGTGAGTCAATTATTGTAGAATAGGCTTATGTCAAACCTTTTAGAAGTGGGTTTAGTGTTTTGTGCACAAATAGGGATTTAAGAGACATATGATTACTATTCCACAAAGGGGAGTGATGTTTAGAATGTATTAAAGGACACAAAAATAGTCTCAAGTCATGAGGTGAGTCGTGTTTTATATGGGGTGATCCCTAGTTATTCAGTTAATGGGATTCTAAGTAGTTATCCCTTTAGAAATGGACTAGTTTCTATTAGCCTTGGGGATTTCTGGGGAGATTATATAGGAGAAACCATGAGACTCTTCAAGTGATAGGAGTGAGATGATAGAAATAATATTATTGAACCATGGATAGCTAGAAGTATTGGGATGTTCTTGATAATAAATGGTGGCATGGATAACTACCCTCTCATGAGAGTTCCAAGTGACACATAGTGGTGGTAAAGTGGGGATTGAGCCTCTTTGATTATAGATCTCCTGTGAGAGTGATATTAGAGTATAATATGACTTTTGATAACTAGCGGGTATCCATGTGATTATGAATATTATTTCAAGGGGTATTTTTTTGAGACATGGGTGGTTATAGGTAGTCTATGTTTGGAAGTATTGTAGGGAATTATTAGGGAAGATGAATTAGAATTCAATGAGACACTTAGGGATAGTTTCGTACTAGCCGTTTTCTAAGGATAAATTAGGGATTCATTAGAGTTTTTTTAAGACCCTATGGGTTGGTGCGTGGATAAAGAGAGGCATAGTTTCTAGTGTGTCTAGGTATGATCTATGGTCGATGTAATGAACTAGATATCTTATCCCATTACATTGTGTGGTTTTGAGTGATAGAGGTGTCAGGAGGAGTCTCATGGAAGGAGAAGAGGATTTGGAGATGGAATTATAGCTTCAAAGCATAATACAACGTTGTGGATTAGGTTACGTACTATGGGATCTTGAGTAAGGGTAGGCTTGTCGTGGGTAATTTTCTCTTATAGTATATGGGTTTTGATGAGGGTAATTTTCTAGGCTGCATAAGGGTATAATCACATAATGTAAATCCCAATTACATCATAACATGGGTCCTTATGAAATGTAGGAGGAGAGGTGTTGGTTTTGGTGTCTCTTCCACCTAAGAGGTGTCTGTGGCATAGAGGTATGATAGGGTATAATGATTATTAGGTTGAATTTAGCAGTTTCATGGAGGTTAGTTTTTGCATATAACCCTACAAAGGCTTATTTTGTTTCATCTTTCAATTTGGATGTAGTTGCGGCATGGTACGCGGGTTATATATAGCCTTACTCTTGGTAGAAAGGATTTGGATGAGGTCCAAGACATGGGTTTCATTGTAGAGTTGGATCAAGGTCCATTTCAGCGTATATATTTATATAATTCCATGGATTGGGGTAAAAAAGTTTCAATACATCATGGTTAGGGTTGTTGTGCCATGATATCATTAAAAATATTCTAGGTATAAAGTATAGAACACATTAAAAACTCATCACAAAACTGAACATTCTCTCAACTCTTTGATGACATAGGTGCATACGTGGGAGGACTTTTCACACATTTTAATGGGTTTGATTATCAAATTTAGGATTTTGATTCGTAGAGATAAATGTTTAGATCTTTTTTTTTCAACTTATCTATTTCCTTCTCATTATTCATTCATAAAAGGTTGTGGTTGCAGGAATGGATAGTTTGGGAGATATTAAGGCTGGGTATTGCTGGGGAGCACCGTCTTCTAGAATTTTAATACCTCCTTGGTGTAGTTTTTTTCTTATGGGAAATTATTCATTTTTCCTTCACACTGTGATTCAGAAAACCTTAGTCAAGGTAGTGTATCATAGCTCTCTCTTTATTTTGTGCATTTGTGGAATTCACATGCATTTGTTTCATTTAGGGGGTGAAAATAAAATATTTTAAATAGAATAATGAACTAGGATAATTAGAATTTAAGGGGAAGGGATGAGTTCGCACGTGTCTAATAGTTTCTTGGTCGTTTCTTCTTAATCATTCATTTAAACTGAATGTTGATGTGATGTGTGAGCTATGATTGATGTAAATTATGATCAACTAATATGATGATTGTTTGAACTCACCATTCATAAAGGCTTAAGAAAACTTATATATCTATGATCCAGTTTTCTGTAAATCTAAAAATTCTGTGAAATTATCCATGTAGTAGATGATGACTTTTTGTGAAATACCTCCTTAAATTGAAATTATATTAATTGTGGGATGTTTTTCTGAATTTTTGTGTGGTAAGTTTCATTTATTGGTGGTATAAGTTGGTGAAAAATATAATGGGGAGATGTGGTAGTAGTGTGGTAGATACTAGTGTTATTGATGTGAACCCTTAGGTGGGGCAATTTGTGATAATATATATTCTTCTATTATCATGTGATTTCTAAACACACCCCCCCCCCCAAGTTGGATAGTCATACTAATTCCCATTTTTTGGGTTATGGTTGTTTCACCCAACATATAGGTTGAAAAAGGTGGATAAATGAATTCCCCATACACCCACTCTATTTTCATCTGAGGCCAATAGTGATGATGAAATAGTATGTGGTGATTCATAGTAATGACAACGTAGCTTGTGGTGATACCTATTCAAAATATAATAGTTGGTGTCGATGCCTAGTAATCAGAACATGGTTAATGATGATTCCTAGTGATGAAAAATTAATTGGTGGTGCTTATAAATGGTGATATATTATCAATTGGTGGAAATAATTAATGTGATATGTGGAGTAGTTCATTTGGTTGGACCAAAAAAGATGACAATAATAGAATAAGAGGAGGGGTTAAAAGTCATTTAAAAATTTTAAAACAAATAATAAATCAAAATTTATTATTGTTTAAAACAACAATGTAATGTAGTGTTCAGAATATAATAAAGTGATAAAAAAATATGAACACAATATTTTTATAGTAGTTCAGATAACTATGATCCTCTTATACTTTTTAATCTTCAGAACATTGTGATAATATCATTACGCACTATGAAAACACACAATTAAAGGTGTAATAATCTATCTACAGATACTAGATTTTACAAACCATGGAGGCCCAACCAACTCCTGTATTTTTATAGGATTCACAACCTAATATAATTAGAATTTTGTTTGGGAGTCACAATCCCTAAACCTTCTCTTTAGTTGGAAGAATAACCAATACAAGACTAAATAGTGATTGGGAAAATTATAAACTGACACTTTATAACAAATAAAAGAAGAAAATATTTAATAATGAAAAAATAAAAACAATGAGGATCAGAAGAGATAAGAAGATATGAAAGTTAATATACCTCATAGTGCATTGACCACTTCTATAATAATGAATGGAATGATTAATGTTCATTAGTAACGAAACCAATGAATATAGTCCTTGCAGATGATCTCAGTTCTTTTATATAATGTATCATTTCAATATCATATCATGAATCCCATGATCATTATTTATTGACAGGTCAATAATGGTCATCTTGATCCCTATTTTGATTATTTTTAAGAATATGTTTCCTACAATAATCATAGCTATTCAATGGTTAAAAATATTCAAAAACATAATAATGTGTTGTTACCTTTTTTTTGATATGCTTTAATTACTGCATTAATGTTATTAATGTTCTTTAAAATATGATTATTAGTACAAATGATAACATTTAAAATAAATAAAACAATAAAAATTATTCTCATAGTCTTGCAAAAAATCTTCAATGTTATATGAGATTTCCATGTCTACATGCAATCATATACGTGATTTACTTTGTCCATGGAGCAATTTGGCTACATTTCAAAATCAATTACATGGATCATTTTGTACATTGACTACGTTTCTAAAACAACCATGTGGTTGAACCCAAAATGTCAATGTTGCATATTTAACAAGGTGATTCATATATGTGAAAAGTTCACTTATGTAGATTTTCTCTATGTAGATTTGGCCATGTGAAGGAAAGTTATGCTACCATCCAAGCACTAATTTCACTACCATTGGAAATACTTCTTCTACTGGTGGAAAACATAGCTACCATTTCTAATGTGTTACTATTACTTTTTCAGCGCTTCTACTATTACTATTCACTATAAGTAAGGTAGTTGTACTACTATAAAAAGATACCAAAAACTAGAGTAATATCCCACTGTTATTATTAATAATAGATTTAACATCATGGGGAAAATCTTTAATACCTCAAAGATTGAGGGGATAGTATCGCTTAGAAGAAAACAAGGGAATTATATATCTTTTATTAGGGTTAAAAAAATATTTCATAGTGTAACTTCCAGGACCAGGTATCGCACAATGGTTCCCCGAGAATATTTTCCACATTACCTCAGGATCGCTTCCCTATACACGAAAGGTTGCTGACTAGTATTGAGGGTTTGGTAAGTCATTCACGGGGATACTATATCCTCTCTTATCAAAGTAAATACCAGCGGAAATAATAATCAATAATCAAATCATTTATAATGAAAAAAATACCAATATATGAATATAATCAAAAAGTAAATAAATTATTTTACTGGAAAGGGAAACATGCTATGAAACGAAATGTGTCATGTGTCTAAAATGTATAACCCCCCAAAAAAACACTAAAACACCAAAGAGAGTCTAGAACCTCATTTGGTTCCCTCATCCATTATCCAACCCAACTCATCCATCTATCTCAGGGACTTTTCCATTAACCTGTCTAGAAAACAAAATTTCTACTCAGGTACTGATCAGGCAGCCTGAGTAGCGTGTGAGTACAACTCAGTAGGCTACCACCAATGGAGTCTACAAAAAATATAGTCAGAATTAGTGTATGTATTTTTATAAAGAATAAAATACCATTAATAGAGTAAATAGTTTACATATATTCAATTATCCATTATTTAACCGTATAAACCTACAGGTTCCCATGGACACCCGTATCTCAATACCCGCTCTGCCCCATATCAGAATCTGAACCATTTTACATATCATTTTAACTAATGTGCTTTCATTGTCCATTTCAATATAATTAATATTACCTCTAATTTGAACCATATTACAACCCATGAGTATTTGTAACTAATGTGCTTTCATTGTCCATTTCATTGTCCATTTCAATTAATGGGTGTAGAATTCCATCTATAGCACCCTCATGAGTATTTGTAACATCAATCCCAATCTCACAACCCATGTGTATTTGAAGCATCAGTCCCTTTCCCATAAAATAATTTTTTTATGCATGATAGGTGTAGAGTTCCTTGTCTATCAGCCCGTGAGCATTTGGATCATCTATACCTGTCTCACAACCTATTTCCAATAATGAACTTATATCACAAACATTACATTATTCAATATTAATCCAAATTAGTCTTTTATCACAATTTTACAATGTCTAGAACCCTCGTGAGTAATTGGAGCATCAGTTTCTATCCCACAAGCCAGTTCTCAATAAATAAAATATGTCACATACATCACATTATTAAAGATTAATCAACATTATTCTTTTATCAAAATTTTAGATATCTAGTACCCTTATGAGTATTCGGAGAATCAGTCCCTATCTCAGAACCTGCTTCTAAAAAAGAACATATATCACATATATCACATTATTCATGATTAATCATCGTTAATCTTTTATCACAATTTTACTTATCACATGTATGACAACATCACATTAATTAATTCAACAATTAATTAATCACAACAACACATTAATTAATTCAACAAATAATTAATCACATATTCCCATTAATTAATTAAACAATTAATTAATCAAATTTTTACATAAATTTATTTAATAAATAATTAATAATACCATCAAATTAATTAATGTAACAAATAATTAATTAATATCCACAACTCGAAATATCATAATTAATTCTACAAATAATTATCTCATTCACAATATCAATAACATATAATTAATTATACAATTAATTATCTTGGATAATCTATTTAAATATTACATAAATAATTTAAAAATTAAATACTCAACTTAAAATTCCATTTCCTCGTAATTAATTAAACCATTAATTATAAAACATTCTCAATTTAATATCTTAACCATCCTTATTAATTATTTTATCAATTAATTAATTTAATTCATTTAATTTCACATTCATATAAATTATCATTAATTAATTCATGAATTAATTAATCTAACCCATTCAATAGCTTCAAAACAATAGTCTACATTAATTTATTTTTCAATTAACTAATCTAAATCATCCAATTATTATAACACAATAATCTCGATTAATTAATTTTCCAATTATTCAACCTAACTCATTTAATTTTGTCAACACAATAGTCCTCATTAATTAATTCTCTAATTAATTAATCTAATTCAAAAATCATAACATTACATCGATTAATTAATTTAACAATAAATTAATTTAAATTATTCACATTAACTAATTCTTCAATAAATTAATCTTAATTTATCCCTTCAATTA
The DNA here is from genome assembly GCA_963277665.1 of Viscum album. Classification (NCBI taxonomy): domain Eukaryota; kingdom Viridiplantae; phylum Streptophyta; class Magnoliopsida; order Santalales; family Viscaceae; genus Viscum; species Viscum album. The sequence goes on from OY728159.1 coordinate 36,835,142, forward strand.
ATGAAATAATTAATTGTCCATGTCATCTCATATTAATTAATTTATAATCAACCACCCTTCAATTAATCCTCTAATTAATTATTTCCATTAGTTCTATTATTTAGTTCATTAATTAAATAGTTATATAACATCTATTGATTAATTCATCAATTAATTAATTCCATTATTTAATTCAATAATTAAATAATCAAATTTTTCTATTAATTAATTTTTCAATTAATTAATCCCATTATTTAATTCAACAAATTAAATAATCACATTTATTTATTAATCAATTATTCAATTAATTAATCTCATTATTTAATTCAATAAATAAATATTCACATTTATTTTTAAATTAATTATTCAATTAATTAATCTCATTATTTAATTCAATAATTTAAATAATCACATTTCTAAAATTAAATAATTTATCAACTAATTAATCCACCAGTTCCATTAATTAAACCCATAATAAAATAACCAAATCCAGCATTACAAAATCTTAATAATTAATTATTTAAACCATCCACATGTATCAATCACATCATGACCATTAATTAATTACAATATTAATTAACCAATTCCTCCATCACAAAATCCTCATAATTAATCTATCAATTAAATATTTAAACCAACAAATTCTATACCAAATTTCACAATCCCCCATCCAAAATTAATTAATTAACCCAATTAATTAATTGAGATTAGAAAAAATCAATTTTTATCATATCATAAAATTTCTACAATTGCATATGCATAAATAAATCGATACTAGGGGGATTTTATTTTAGACATCCTACTTAAAATGTGATGAAGAAGATATAGGAATCAAACATCGCTGATGGCACATTATTCCGATGAATATCAAGGGAGAAAAATAAATTAATAAACATATCCAATTTAATAAAAATATTCTAAAAAATAAATCATTTTCTATGAAAAAATTTGATACACACTATCCTTTTATCATGAATAATCTAATGCCACTGACAATACGCCAATATGATCAATATCGAAAAAGAAATTGATTATTGAAGTCTAAAAGTAAAGAGAGAGGAGATAGGAGCATGCCATAAATAATGGGCTTCCTAACCATACCATGAGCATCAACCCAAAACCAATTTATAATACATTTTCATCAATAAATTTAGTTACAATTATTAATTGCAACAGTTCTTTATTAATATCCCTTATTAATTTCATGCATCAATTCATCATCATATTGAGCATTTCTTAAAGCTATACCATGAGTCTAAATTAAATATTCAACATTGGACTTTAAATGTCCGCCTAAAATTTAGGGTCATGATGTTGTTGACAGTGTGTCAATCCGACACCGTTAAAGAAACTTATGGCTGAAACGGTGTTTTGACAACAATTATTTTCTCAAAATAATTATAATAATAACACCACCAACAACAAAATTATTATAAAACATCTTTCACCATTTAATGTTTCGTGAACAACATTCATTAAATGTCGACATAAGAAGACAATTAATATTAACTCCACATTTTCTTTTATTTATTTTTGAGTAATAAATTTCACCACTATAACATTGATCAAAAAATAATATTCACACATGGCGAAATGTCATTTATCATTTAAGTGAAAAAAATATTTAACAACACATGTACTTTTCCTATCATTTTGTTTGACAAAAAATAATAATAATACACTAATTATTAATAATATTTTTTTTATAAATAATACTACAATTATTAATAATAATAATATTTAAATTATTAATAATACACTTATTTATGTAATTTCATTAATTTTAGATTAAATATTAAATTAATGAAATTAATCATTTAACCTAAAATTTTAAATAACATCAAACACACATTATGTAAAAATTTTATACCCTGAATAGGGTAAACCCCCCCATTTCGGACCCAACAGTGGTCTCATATTTATCATATGATTCACCATTTCAGAGATATTATTTAAAATAAAAATCTAGATTAAAATAAATAAAGAAATATAAAAAAATTATTTTCGCAAGAGAGACGTCCAAACGTATGATGCTTACAATTGTTATACCCCACCTAGGGTATATATCATGATCCTGGAGAAACGGGGATCTCAGATTTCAAATGCGACACACTGTTTAATAGATATTAATTATTTAATATTTAAATAATGGATTTAATAATTAATTAAATATAAAAAGGGTATTTTTTCCAGCGAGACGTCCAAAATTCTGATGCACACAATTGTTATATGATAAATAGGGTAAAAACCATGTTCTAGATGTAACGGTGGTCTCAGATTTCTCTTATGATGCACCGTTTTAGAGTTATTCAATTATTTTGAATAAAAAGTGTGCGCTTAATATATTATTTTTAATATTTTTTAATATTCATTGAGACTTCTCGAACCTCGGAATCTCACACTTAACTCAACGTCGAACTGCAAAAAATGTTCCCATAAAATATTAAAATGTGTTAACTATGAAATATTTCTCATGTAAGCCTTTAAACATTTATTAAGTTTTTTATCTGCTAAAACATTTCTTCCACATAAAGTATTTATAATCTATAAAAATAAATAACTCAAAGGAAATCTTACTTGGTAAATGGATATAATATTACAATATCACCACCTTATAATGGCTCGTCCTCAAGCTGTACTCCCAAGAACCTTTATGAAAAACCAAGTTCTTACAATCGACCCACATTTGAAGCTTCATTAACCCCTCTTGTTAAGTAGCTCAACAGTAATAGTTTTTATCGGCCTCTGATCAATCATGAGAACCTCATCTATAAATTTTCAATGATTTACCTCAAACTATCAAGCTCCACATATATATTCTTTCATAATAATAACCTCCAAGGGGCCCTATATCCAACCAAAACACATTCATTTAGCTAAGTATAAAGCCAGATCTTTCTCAGTGCATCTGGGGTGATGTCATGGAAGGGGAAATCATCATAACTAATTAAAAGTACCCTAAGAAGTCATAAATGAGTCCCACCACAAATCCTTCATTACTAGTATTTCCTCCCTTTTTTCTTTCACATGGTCAAAATCGAGGTGTTATAACTACCCTTAACCACCCTTCACCAGGGCCCGGTTAACAAGGGTATACTCATTCATATTATTCATGTATCTAATTAGAAATCCATTTTTTCTCATCATGCATAATTTTATAATCTTTATCAATTGTATATTAGGCACATTTTATTTCAATTTCATAAACAAGGGAAAATAACTCATGTTCAACAACATACCCAAAGCCCATTTTCCCATGCATGCCTACAATGACTCATGTCACAAATTAATCCTATGTGCATAGAATGTTGCATACAGACTGAACTCTCATGCCATCCAAGGCCATGTGTATATATCAAAAAAATAAGAAACAACAGTCACATCACAAAATAAGTGAGTCACCCAAGGTGAAATCATATTCAACTATAACAACAAACAAAAATTACAACAATCCCACCCCAGGTACATGGGTTATCCCCTATACATGAGGTTGCTACTCCCATGCATGAGCTCATAACCAAAACCTGAAACTTCCTAGTATCCTTTATACCTTTCAAAAATATCAAGAAAAAAGGAGTAGAAAATAAAACATGCCTTTAATACCTCTTTGTAATGTACCAGCCTGGGTGCCATGCAACGATGCCCCAAGTTGGTCAGTCACATAACCTCAGGCGTGACTTCCCGTATGTCATAGGCTACCGACTGTTAGTGAGGGTATAATATGTCAGTTATGGGGAGACTATACCATCTTTTATCAAAGTAATCACCATATAAAATAATAAACAATAACATAATCATATATAAGGACAAACAATACTAATATCTAAAGATAATCAAGCAGTAAATACAATATTTTACTCGAAGGTGAAACATGTTATGAAAACATAAGTGTCAAGTGTCTAAAATGTAAAAACCAATAGAAAAGACACTGAAACCTCCAATAGGGTCCCAAACCTCATCTAGTTCCCTAATTCATGCTTCATCCCAACTCGTCCATCTAACTCAGGGCCTTTTCCCTTAACCAGTCTAGAAAACAAAAAGTCTACTTTGGTACCGATCAAGTAACCCGAGTAGGGTGTTAGTACAACTCATTAGGCCACCACCAACGATGTTTAAAAAAATCCAGTTAGAAGCAGTGTAAAAAGTTTTATAAAGAATAAAATACAAGTAATAAAATAAATAGTTTACATGTATTCAATTATCCCTTATTTAACCGTATAAACCTTCGGGTTCCCAGGGTCACCCGTATCTCAATACCTACTTCGGCTTGTGTTGTAATCCGATCCATTTTACATTATTAGTTCACATTTCATTTAAACTAATGTGATTTAATTTTCCATTTAATTTAAATTAATATTTTCTCGAATTGGAACATTAGTCCAAATTCAATTAATGGGTGTAGAATTTCATGTCTAGCACCCTCGCGAGTATTTGGAGCATCTGTCCCCCTCTCACAACCCATGGATATTTATAAAATCAGTACCTATCCAATTAAATCATATTTTTATGCATGATTGGTGCAAGAACACCATTTCTATCACCCCGTGAGTATTTGGAGAATCAGTCCCTCTCTCATAACCCTTTCTCAATAAAGAACATATATTATATACATCACATTATTCAAGATTAATCATCATTAATCTTTTATCACAATTTTACAATGTCAATAACCCTCAAGAGTATTTGGAGTATCAGTCTCTGTCTCACAACCCATTTATCAATAAAGAACATATATCACAAACATCACATTATTAAAGATTAATCAAAATTAATCATTTAACACAATTTTACATGTCTGGAACACTCGTGAGTATTTGAAGTACTAGTTCATGTCTCACAACCCGTTTCTCCATAAAGAACATATATCACATACATCTCATTATTAATGATTAGTCATTATTTATCTTTTATCACAATTTTACATGTTACATGTATCACAACATCACATTAATTAATTCAACAATTAATTAATCACAACAACACATTAATTAATTCAACAATTATTTAATCACATATTCTCATTAATTATTTTAATAATTAATTAATCACATAGTCCCATTAGTTATTTCCACAATTAATTAATAATACCATCACATTAATTCACGTTAACCAATAATTAATCAAAATCCACAACTCTAAATCTCATAATTAATTCTACAATTAATTATCTCATTCACAATATCAATAACTTATAATTAATTATACAATTAATTATCCTAAATCATCAATTTCGATATCAAATAATTAATTCATCAATTAACTACTCAACTTAAAATCTCATTGCCTCATAATTAATTCAACGGCTAATTATTCAGTATCATCAATTCAATATCTCAACCATCCACATTAATTAATTCGTCAATTAATTAATATAATTCATTAAATTATAGCATTATTGAAAAACAAAATAATTAATTCAATATTTAATTAATCTAACATATTCAATTGGTTCAACACCATAATATCCATTAATTAATTCTTTAATTAATTAATCTAACCCATCCAATTGTTATAAAAAATAATCCCCATTAATTAATTTTCCAATTAATCAAAAAAACTAATTCAATTGTGCCAACACAAGAGTCCTCATTAATTATTTATCCAATTAATTAATCTAACTCAAAAATCATAACTTTACATTCTTTAATTAATTTAAGAATTTATTAATTCAAATTATTACCATTAACTAATTACTAAATTATTTAATGTAACTCAATCTTTTTAATTTATTTATTAATTAATTGTCCATGACATCTCATATTAATTAACTGAGAATTAATTAATTCACCATAAACCACACTGCAATTAATCCAAAAATTTATGGTTTCAATTACTTCCATTATGTTGTTCAACAATTAAATAATTATGTAAATTAAATTAATTAATTAATTTCATTATTTCATTCAAAAATTAAATAATTACATTTTTCTATTAATTAATTTGTCAATTAATTGATCCCATTATTAAATTCAACCAATCAAATAATCACATTTCTTCATTAATAAATTCTCTAATTCGTAAATATCATTATATAATTCATTAATTAAATAATCACATTTCTATGTTAATTAATTCATTAATTAATTAATCTCATTATTTAATTAAATAATTTAAATAATCACATTTATAATATTATTTAATTTATCAAATCATTAATACAATAGTTACATTAATTAATTCCACAATTAAATAACCAAATCTATCATTACAAAATCAAAATAATTAATTCATTAATTAATTACTTAAACCATCAAAATTAATCAATCACATCATTACCATTATTTAATTCCAATATTAATTAACCAATTACAATATCACAAAATCCTCATAATTAATCTATCAATTAATTTTTTAAACCAACCAATTCTATTCAAAAAATCACAACCCCCCCAATTAATTAATTTACCAAATTAATTAAATGAATATAGAAAAACTAAATTGTTAATCATATCATAAATTTTAAAATATCACATATGCATAAATAAATTGATACTATGGGATTTGTAATTTATAAAACATACCTCAAATATGATGAACACGTGATATGAATCCAACAACACTAATAGCGAGTTATTTTTATGACTATTGAAGGAGAAAAATAAAAAAAAGAAACATATACAGTTTAATAAAAATCTTCTAATAACTACATCATTTTAAATGAAAATAAATTTGATACACACTATCCTATTATCAAGACAAATACAATTACTCTAATGGCACATCAATCTGATCAATATTGAAAAATAAATTTATTATTGAATTCTGAAAAGAAATATAGAGGACAGAGTGGTGTTCCATAAATAATGGTCTTCCTAACAATTCCATATGCATCACACCAAATCCTATTTATAATAACTTTTCATCAATAAATTTATTTAAATTAATTATTTGCATCAGTTATTTATTAATCTCACCTATTGATTTCACATGTCATATAATCATCATATTAAGCATTTCATGAAGCTGTACTATGAGAAAAAATTAAATATTCAATACTGGTCTTTAAATGACCAACTCAATTTTAGGGTCATGTTGTCGCTGGTGGTATGTCAATCTAACACCATACAAAAAATTTATGGCTGAAATTGTTTTTTGACAACAATTATTTTCTCAAAATAATAATAACAACAACAATACTAAATATAATTATTATAAATTATCATTCACCATTTTAAGTTTCGCCAACAACATTCATTAAATGTCACCAATAGTTAATAATTAATAATAACTCCACATTTTCATTTATTTAGTATTGACAAATAAATTTCACCGCTATATCATTGATAAAAAAAAAATATTCACACATGGCGAAACGTCGTATATCATTTCAGTGACAGAATTATTTAACTACACATGTACTTATCTAGTAATTTTGATTGAAAAAAATAATTACAATGGACTTATTATTAATAATATTATCTTTATAAATAATAATACACTTATTATTAATAATATTCTTTTTATTATTATAATACACTTATTTATGTAATTTCATTAATTTTAGATTAATTATTAAATTAATAAAATTGACCATTTAACTTAAATATTAAAATAACATCAAACTCACATTAAACATAAAAGTTATAACCTGAATAGGGTAAACCCCCCATTCTAAACCCAACTATGGTCTCAAATGTTTCATATGATACACTATTTGAGATATATTGATTATTTAATATAAAAAATACATTAAAATATTTAATGAAATATAAAAAGATTATTTTCGGGAGCGCGACATCTAAACGTCTGATACATATAATTGTTTTACCCCACCTAGGGTAAGCACCATGATGCAGACACAACAGTGATCTCATATTTCCATTATGATGCACTGTTTAAGAGAGAATAATTATTTAATATTAAAGAAATGGATTAAATAATTCATTAAACATAAAAATTTATTTTTGTGTGTGAGATGTCCAAACGTTTGATGCTTACAAATATTAAATCTTGCGTAGGGTAAACACCCTATTATGGATGCAACCATGGTCACAGATTTCCCTAAAGACGTACCATTTTAGTGTTATATATTTATTTTTAATAAAAAAGTATGATCTTAATATAATATATTTAATAATTATTTAATCTTCAACGAGACTTTGTATAAGGAATCAGCCATAAACATTACATAATCTTGAATTAAATAAATAATTCATATTGAGGATCTTTTAGGTTTATAGTTTTAGAGAATTAGGCCATAACTATAACATATCAACTTGAAAATTACATGTAGACACAACTACTCAGTATCAATTTTTTTTTAAAAAACACTCTTAAAAAGAAGCATGTCTAGTTCCATGTTTCAGACAACAAGACTTTTCCTAGATATCATCCATGACCCTATTCATCTTTAAGTCCTTTGGAATAGATTTCTAATACTTGGTATGAGTATAAAAATATCATTAAGGGTTATAAAATAATGGAAGGAAACATTAACCCATCAATAAATACAAATCAATGAAACCAATACTTTTGAATCATAACATACCATATGAAATCACAGGATTTATGAATAAGACACAGAAGTCCTAAATCATAAAGGTAAATTATGGAATTAATAATGTAATTACATAGTATCTATCATAGCTACATAGGGAGTCACATTTGGAATACCCATCATAGCATATTCCCTAAATCTCTTAGGAGAAACATTAATGTTTACCTCTGTCTCGTTACCCAATGCAATAGAGAGCAATCTCAGGCTCACCTGCCCTAGGTTTATCACAAAACCACCCATATACATAAACAATTCCCAATAACAATAACATATTTATAACATATAACACAATCATAACAGAAATATAACACTATATCAAATCCAGATATCGAAGTAAACAATTCTATGTGAAACTATTTACAAAAATCATTTAAAACATTTAATAAAGAGATTCTTGAATCAAAGTGTCCCATACCACTTTGAAAATTTTAAAGGAATTATCATTTTAAATCACTAATATCCATATAATTAAATCCTAAAAACGTTTTTTATAATATTGAAATTAATGAGAAATATTTATAAGAATAAATCTTTAAAATATTTAAAACGATATTTTAGTTAATGAGTTTTTATCAAAATGAGAGATGACTGAATAAAAATAATTGAGGAATAACATTTAATAATAACTTTATAATATCATAAGAATAATGGTATTCCAGATATAATATGAAAAAGGACAGTATATACACCATATAAGAGTTAATTGTTGCATAAAAACAATGAAGCCTCAATGGAATGTAAATTGAGACACAATCCCTTATATAAACGGTATCCTTAGATTAAGGATATATCAATGACATAATTATGTGTGAAAAGTATAAATAAATCCAATAGAAGTGGATATTCAGTGTAAAACAATCATAGGTCATTCACACTTATTCATAGCATGAAATTTTCATGAAGTAGAAGCTTAACCCAAAGAATTGAAATTGGGGAAAGAAGTTCCCTTACAGAAATTAGACAACCTAACGACGTCACATTAAAATTCATAAACTGAGTTGATTTGATAGAGAATGGGATCTCATCACATGGAAATAAATTTTACATCAATAAATATATAAAAGAACATATCCTAACATAATAAGATGTAAATTAAAAGACATAACAAAAATAAGTCTTTTAAAAGAGGATGTTGAAAGATTCCCTTACTGATTTGGTAACCTATGAAACATACACCATATGAAATAAGGATCATACATATAAGATGTAAATACCCATAAATGAAAGTATATTACACAAATAGTACTATCATCAGTAGTAAATACCCCACACAAAATTAAATAGTGGAAAATATAGCATGAATCTCACAGGAATAAAAACTGAGATGAAAACCCATACTACCTTGTAATGAATTGAGTACTATGACCAAATGATAATATCCCCAAATGGATCAAATAATTAAATTAATATTAAAAGAATCATGATAATATATATCAAATGGATTTACACAATACACCCCATCCAATGACTAATTGGAAAACAATGTATATCTCTCGGATTTAAAAGTGAGATTACAAATCCCTTACTTTGTGTCTGACTTGATCCGTTCATTCCATAATATCCTGAATAATAAATTTAATTTATTTTTTTTACTTTCTTGAGAACATTTCTAAAGTTTATTATTCCTTTTATATTACTTATTACCATTTTATAAACATTATTTAATCATATATATTAATATCGGTTGTTTTGTCAATATTTTGTACTTGAGTAAAAAATTTAACAACATATAATAACAATTTTTTCATGTGGTAAGATATAAATTATCATAAAAATGATATTAATGATTTATATTTCATATATATCATATATATCTAGTATAAACATGTATTTATAATAGTACATAACATTTAGAAGTAAGAATTGAAATGCACCGTTCATGGAGATGGTAAGCCGTACGTACACATGAACGCTACTTCCATTTCTATTTCTTATTTTAATGGAATTAAAAACATAATTATACATATTTATATTATAATTACAGTATAATAACAAATAAAATTTTATTAACTCAATCCTTTATATGTCCCATATAAGGAATTAATGATTCATATCACTTTGAGGGGGTCGTAGTCCACAATTCCTCTAATGAGATTATCGTATTTACCCACTATAGAAACCATAAAAGAGTGATATAAATGAAAAATATGCAGAAGAATAAAAAAAACATAAATATATATCATATATAAATACAGTTCCATCATAATGGCCACCATGAGAGGATGTAAGAGATAATTGAACAATCATTGTTTTGTGAGGCGTTTGTTTTCCATCCACAGAAACAATATCCTCTTCACCCATTAGATAGAGGTGTGTGTGATATTAGATAGAATAATTCTCATAAAAACATCCTAGTATATTATTCAAATTGTTTTGGATATAAAATTAAATAAATAAAAAGGGTTTAGAGGTTGGATAAAAAAATAAAAGATAAGAAGTTAAGAGAAATCGTTACCTTTAATTTGGGTAACTACCTTTGGTTTGAACAAAAAGGGTTGGTTGAAGTGCCTTATGCCTATGTTATGGCTTCGAGGAGGAGGAGAGGGATTTAGGTAGATTAATTGTGTAGAGTTATGATGTTCCAAAAGGCCTGAGAGGTTTGAGGAATTGGTTATAAGTGGTTTCCTTTTATAAGGGAGAGGAGGGGCTCTTTAGGAAAGTGTGAAAAGAATATTTTATTATAAACTATTATTAGGTGTGAAAAGGTCCGAAACAAATTAAAGTTAAAGATAATATGACTAATATTCAAAATACAATTATCCAATAGATGGTGGACAGGTTTTGGATATTATTTTAGTCTATATAATCTGATATATTTAAATCATTTATTAATGAGGTAAATACTGCATAACTATTGTGTCATCAATAATTTAATTTATTCGAAGTCTAAAAATTATTAAAAAAATACAATGACGTAGTAAATCTTTTTATATTTACAATTAGTATTTATAGTAAAAAATATGACTTATATAACACCATATAAAAATTAATTTACCAAAAGATATTTGATTAGGTCATTTTTTCCTTTACTTTAAATTAATTAATATAAAGTGTCAATATCTCTCCCATGTGGATCCATGGGGTACCAAAAGCAACCCAAGGATTCCCCAGGTCGTCCATGACTGATAAAATATGGTTATTAAAAGTGTTGAGTTAATTTTAAATAATTATAATATTCATTTTTCCTTGAATTACTATATTTCCCTTTAACAACCGTAAATGAAAGTCAAAAGTTACTATTCAGGAAAAATTATTTTCATATTATTAATCCAAATTTTAAGTCTTGATATTAACCATGACTCTTGTATTTTTGAAATTAAACTCACAAAAGTGGTAAAATTTCATAGAAATGAAAAAGTCGGTTTTTTAACTATTACTAAGTGGCTTCACTATTCATCAAAAATTGAAGTTTTTTAAAAAAATACCAAAAACACAGCCTAATTTTTATTTGATATTCCAATTTAAAAAATTATATATATTTTTCCAAATTCAAAACATATATGTTGCATTAATTAATTTTAAATTAATTGCATTTGTTAAAACAAATACCGTGTTTTTACGAAATAATAACTATCCGAAGATTGACACCTGTTTATGTCCAATTTCAACGTGAAATTAATTCTAATGACCAAAATTGGATTAAATTGTAAACATATCTTCTAATTATACATTAAAACCAATTAAATAGATAATATATCCATATAAATATGTTATATTAAAAGGTATTTTCGAATTGAAATACAACATGTTTCACTTTTCATTAAAAATTGCATTTTATCAGAAAAATACAAAAATTTAATCCAAAGTATATTTTGATGCTCCAATTCTAAAGAAGAATATTATTTGTTCATATTGATTATATAAAAGATACCAAAACTATATTTGATGATTTTTTCCCATTAAAAGTCAATAAATAGACCTTTTAATGTAAATTATGCTTAAAATTAGATTCATTCACATTTTAAGCCACTAAATTTTATTGGATAAATGTAAATACATTTAACAAACATGTCTAATCATATTGTAGTTAGTTTTTTTCATTCCCACAAATAAAATGACAAGGATTTAACTAATATTTAAACTAATAATATTATATTATTAATGTGCAATGTAATAATTCAATGAAACCTATTGTTGCGTATCAGGTACACTATCGAAGAAAAAAACCCTTTAAATTAAAAGTAATATTTAATTCACAAATATTAATAAATATGAATAATTTCATGTTCTCTATTTACCTGGGATGTTGCATACTTCCCATCATTTTGGGAATTGCGACCTCAAAATATTAAAACTGGGCATGGAAACTTCATTAAAAAATATGACACCAGAAAAGAGTCCATAGAACTATCACTTTAAAAGAATGAATGTGAAGTAAAAAGGTCACTCGAGACAACAGATACTAGGATTCCATGAAAACATGGATATATAGGAGAAAAAAAACAATCAGGATCTGATGGAGAGTGATAGAATACATTATTATGAGAAAGTTAACCGCCATAAAATCACAAAGATGTGATGGGTCAAACAATATTTGATTCCCCAGTATGAAAAGGTAACAGAAAAAGTTTTTGTTTTAAGTTAATTTTATTGAGTAATTTAATTATGATCTTAACTAAAAACATAAGGAAACATAGTTACTTGTCATTTAGACTTTCATCCTTCCCTAGCTTTCTCACACGAACTCATATTTTCTCCAAATGATGAGTATTCAGGATGACTTGTTCACATTAAAAGCATCATAATCATCTTCAAGAGAATCAAATAATCCAAAAAAAGATGATCTATATATTTCCCGGGTATTTAGACCTTGAACAAAACCAATATGGTTAGTATAAGATGAGATAATCCCCAAAAGGATAATCTTTTACAAAAATAAAAACTACTCTTAATCTCCAAAAAATTTCAAACAATACCCAAAGTTCAACAGAGACTATTGAATAAACAACTGTCTATAAAATTATTCAAAGTAATCATAATTTATATTGAAACCCAAATCCTAGAATAATTTAATCACATAGTTTTACAAGATAAATATTAACATTCATTTTTAAATTATATCAGTTACTCTAAAAGTCTCATATTGAAAAGTAATTAACCTAATCACATATTCTATCTGATAGGTTAATAATTTCCATAAATAACCCAAATTACCTTATTTCAAAAATAAAAACATATGTTATTCCCAAATAAAATTTCAACCATTACTCCACAAACTAGATCCCATAGTATTTTATTTACCTTAAGAATATTAAGTTTCCCCGAATGAGAGAACTTCTTCCAAAACAACCTTTATCTCATAATCACCAAATCATTTTTCTATACTATGTATATCCATTTGATAGAACATAAGTTCCCAATATCAACTTATTATTGTTCCATAATATCTTTTTAGTAAAATAATAAGTTATTCTAACCAGGGACTTCACTCAGGATAGTGGTAGGCGATGTGCCCTTGTCACTCTTCAGTGATGGGTTTGATTCCTGTGGCCTTGCCAGATGCCACAGTTTGTCACCCTTATTATGGGTTTTTCTTTTTATAAAACCCAAATTAACCCTAACATATTTTAACCTCACATGTTTTATTATACCAATCATTTTCACCCCAATACATTAAGATCTCATTATCTTATATATTTTCATTTTTTCACCTCCATATTATAAAATCAAACTACTCCCTAAAGAAAGAACATATTACCTTGATCATGGTGTCCATATGGTTTCATCATCATCTTGTTCATGTAGGTATAAGGTCAATGAATTTAAAAAATTATTTATAGATCATTCAAAATAATTTGCTTCCTTTATCCAAATACACCTTGTATAACATGGGACATATCGGTTTTCACAAAAAAATAGTTTCCGAAAATAATCATGTATAACATATAATTTCAAAAAAATTGATAAAACATTCTTTTTATAAAATAGTCGTACTGAGTTTGAGTTGAAAATTTCAATCAATGGTCCCTTTAAAATACCATAAGTATGTGCTGAATAAGTATAATTTAAAATCAAATATAAATAGGTTGTGCAAGGGTCTCCTTCTTCAGCACCTTTTTTTAAAATCATAATATGCTTCAAAATCTTGTGATAAGGTAAAATATTTGAAAATACATTGATAATATTTACCTTTCTTGAAAATATTAGAGTATTGTAAAAATAGGATTTGACTAAATACAACCCATGATTTACGATGATATTGAGGTATAGTAGAGGTGTTTGATATCTAAAACAACTTCTTTCAAGTGAGTTGTATACTAGAAAAGTTTCACAATCATCTGAACATGACTTTTCAATAATTACTTCAAGCATGTCATCAGGAAGAGATAATAATGAGGTCTGATATCCTTCCAATTCCATTTGTATCTGAATTTCCATAATCTGAATTTTTTATTAAAAAGTATTTAACTGAAATAATAGACATACAGACTAATCACGTGTTTAATGAAAACTAATAATCCCTAAAGATGTCTAAACCAACCTCTGATACCAACTATAAGGACGCGACATTAAACATTACATAATCTAGAATTAAATGAATATTTGATATTGAGGATCTTTTTAGGTTTATATTTTTATAGAATTAGTCCACAACTATTACATATCAACATAAAAATTACATGTAGACACTACTACTCAGTGTCCATTTAAAAAAAACTATTAAAAATAAACATGTCGAGTTCCATGTTTTAGACAACAAGACTTTTTCGTGATCCCATCCTTGGCCCTATTCATCTTTAAGTCATGTGTAAAACATTTCAAATAATAGGGATGAGCATAAAAATCTCATTTAGGGTTATAAAATAAGGAAAGGAAACATTAACCCATCAATAAATACAAATCAATGAAACTAATACTTTTCAATCATGACATAACTTATGAAATCATAAGATTTATGAGTAACACATAGAAATCATAAATCATAAAGGTAACCTATGGAATTCATAACATACATACATTGTAGTTATCCCAACTACATAGGAAGTCACATTTGGAATACCCATCACAGTATATTCTCTAAATCTCTTAAGGTAAACATTAACATTTACCTACATCTCCTTACCCATGCATTGGAGAGCTATCTCGGGCTAAACCGCCATAGGTTTATCATGGAACCACCTATATACGTAAACAATTCCCAATAACCATAACATATTCATAACATATAACACAAGAATAAAGGAAAAATAACATAATATCAAATCACGATATTGAAGTAAACAATGATTTTTGAAACCATTTTCAAAAACCATTTAAAACATTTAACAAAAAGATTTTTGAATCAAAGTTTCCCATAAAACATTGAAATTTTTTACAAAATTATCATTTTAAAAAATTAATTTCCATATAAGCAAATCCTAAAAACCATTTTGAAAACATTGACATTAAAGAGAAATATTTAGAAGAATAAATCTATAAAATATTTAAAACGATATTTTAGTTAAAGTGTTTTTATCCAAATGAGAGACGGTTGAATACAAATAATTGAGGAATAAAATTTAATCAGAACATTATAATATCAAGAGAATAATGGTATTCATGAAATAATATGCCAATGGACAGTATATACACCATATAATGGGGAATTTGTGCATAAAAACAATGAAGCCTCAATGGAATGTAAATTGAGACGCAATGCCTTATATCCGGAATGACATTCGTTATTTATATATCATATATATAATATATTTCCATTATATATATATATAAGTACATATCATTTGGAGGTAAGAAATGAAATGCACCATTCTTGGAGCCGGTAAGTCGTACGTACACATGAACGCTACATTCATTTCTATTTCTTATTTTAATGGAATTAAAACACAATGATACATAGTTATATTATAATTCTAGTATAATATCATATATAATATCATTAAATACATCCTTTATACATCCCACATATAGAATTAACAAGTCATATCACTTTGAGGGGGCGGTAGTCCACACTTCCTCAAATGAAATTATCGTGTTTACCCATAATCAAAACCATAAAGGTATGCTATAAAAGAAAAATATAGAAGAATAAAGAAAACATGAACATAATATATATAATATATAAATATAGTTCCATCCCAATGTCCACCATGATTGGAAGTAGGAGATAATCGAACAATCATCATCTCATGAGGCGTTAGTTTTCCATCCACAGAAATAGTATATTCTTAACACATTAGATGGAGGTGGGTGTATGTTTATTTCGAATACATCTCATAAAAACATCCTAGTATATTGGGGATACTATTTTAGTTATACAATAATGTAATAAAAATATTTTAGGGACTGGATAAGTAAAATAAAACAAAATAAAACAAAATAATTTAAGAGAAACTGTTACACTTAATTTGGGTAAATTCATTTGGTTTGAACCAAAAGGAATTATTGAAATGCCTTCTCCCTAAGGTAAGGGTCATAGAAGTAGGATAGGGATATAGGGAGATTAATTGGGAAGAGGTTGGATCATACAAAAGGCTTGAGAGGTGTGACGAATTTGATAGAAATGGTCTCCCTTTATACAGGGGAGGAGGGATCTACAGGAAAGTGTGAAAGTATTATTTTATTATATAATGGTATTCGGTTTCTAAAGGTCCAAGAATCATTATAATCAAGGATAAGATGACTAGTGGTCGAAATAAAATCATCCAATATCAATTGGACATGTTTTGGATGTTATTTTAATATTTATAATCATATTTATGTAAAGGATTTATTAATGAGGTAATCACTGCATCATTATTGTGTCATAAATAATTTAAATTATTTGATGTCTAAAAATTATAAAACAAATACCATGGTGTAGGAAATCATTTTATATTTACAATTAATATTTATAGTCTAATAAATATCTCATATTACACCATGTAAAAATTAATTTACAATGAGATATTGGTTTAGGTTATTTATGTCGTTGCATTAAATTAATTAATCAAAAATGTCATTATCATTCATATGTGGATCCATGGGGTCCCAAAATCGACCCCAATATTTCCATGGTCAGACATTACTTATCCAATAAGGTTAGGACAAGTGTTAGGGTTATTTTCAATAATTAAAATATTCTTTTTACCTTGAATTACCCTATTTACATGTAACCGCGGTAAATAAAAGTCCAAAGACACCATTAACCAAAAAATATTTTCATCTTATTGAACCAAAATTTACAATATAATAACATCCATGTGTTTTGGAAATTTGAAATTAAAATCACATAAGTGTTAAAATATCATTTAATTGAAATATTCAGTTTTTTAACTACCACTATGTGGTTTCACTATTCATCAAAAGGCGAATGTTTTCAGAAAAATACCAAAAATTCAGCCTAAGCTTTATTTGATAGTCCAAATTCAAAAATGATGTCTATTTATTTAAAATTAAAAAAATATAATTGTCATTAATGGGATCACATGGATAATATAAATATATGTTTACCAATACCTAATGTCATTCCGATTGAGGATGAAGAAACTGACAATGACCAATGAAAGGTATGTATTAATTCGTAGCATATGATTTGATCTTATTGAATGTTATGATATAATTCAATATTTTTATATGTAGGAAAGAAGTATTTCAGAATAATTTGGTAAATAATGGTTAATGGATTATGAAGAACGTTGAATGTGTAAGAGGTCAATATATAAGGGAATCAAGAGTTATGGTAGATTTTAGGATAGAGAAATGATTAAAAGTATTAAGTCTCTTTTGATGATGTTATTACATTAGAAGACTTTTTATAGTATCTGTAAACCTGATGTTTGATATATGAAAATTTTATTCAAGTAATAATTATCTTTTATTTTGTGTTTATAGATATAATTAACCATTTGGGTTTATATGACCCTTGAATTTGAGGCAATTACCGGTTAATACATTTTGGGATGAAAAATGAATGCTATTAGATAAACATTGTGGTTAAAATATTTTATGGTTATTTTGATGAATTTATCTCTTTTTGGGAATGTTATAAAATTATATAGTTTTTTAAAATGGACTACACGCAGACTGTGTGACAACCCGTCGTGTCGGAAAAAGCTCTAGGAATCGAACCCACAATCAAAGTGCGACTGAGATTTATCGCCTACCACTGGTCGACGTGAAGTCCCTGGTAATTATGACTAATTATTTGTAGTTAAATGATTTTATAAATCAAAAAGAAGTTGACCTTTTGGGTTATCTATAGAAATTATTAACCTATCATGGAAAAATATGTGATTATGTTAATTACACTAAAATATGAGACATTAAGAGTAATAGATGTTATTTGGAGATAAATGTTAATATTTATCATAGAAGAATATGAGATAAAATCATTATAAGTTTTCTGTTTCAATGTTAGTTTGGATTAATTTGAATAATTTTAATGACCATTCTTATCGAATGATCTTTGTTAAATTTTGGGTAACGTTTATTATATTTTTTTGATTAAGAGTAGTTTTTATTTTTATAAAGGATTATCATTTTTGGGGATTATCTAACCTTGAACTAACATTTTTTGTTTCGGTTGAGGTCAACATAAATGTAAAATATATAGTTCATCTTTTTTGGATTATGTGATTCTCTCGAAGTTGATTATAGAGCTTCTAATGTGAACAAGTCATCCTAAATAATCATCGTTTGGAGAAAAGATGAGTTCGTGTTAGAAATCTTGTAAAGGTTGAAAGTATAAATGACAAGTAACTATGTTTCCTTATGTTTTTAGTTATGATCATAAATAAATTCCTAAATAAAAAGTAACTTAAAAAATGGTGTCTTTTAAATTTTCTTACTGGGGAATCAAAGACTGTTTAACCCATCACATGTTTGTGATTTTCTAGTGGTAAACATTATCCTAATCAACTTTTCTATCACTCTCCATCAGAACCTTATGGTTTTTTTCTCCTCCATATCCATGTTTTCATGGAGTCCTAGTATATGTTATCGCGGGTGACCTTAATACTTCAATTTCTTTCTTTTAAAGTGATATGTTTACTAACTATTTTCCAATATGGGAATTTTAATGAAGTTTCCAAGCCCAGTTTTAAAATTGTGAGGATGCAATTCTGAAAAATGGGAAGGATTTCACATCCTAGGTAAATAAAATAAGTGAAATTTCTCATATTTATTAATATTTGTGAGTTTAAAATTAATTTTACATTAAAGGGGTATCTATGTTCGATAGCGTTCCCGATAAGTATCAATGGGTTTCTTTGAAATATTACATTTCACAGTAATAATATAATATATTTATTTTAAATAGTTGTTAACTCCTAGACGTTATATTGGTGGGAATGAAAAAAACTCACTATAATATGATTATACATGTTTGTTAAATGTATACACATTTATCTAATAAAAGATAAAGGCTTAAAATATGAATGAATGTATTTTTAAGCATAATTTACATTAAAAGGTCAATTTACTACCTTTTACTGGAAAAACCACTTTAAATTTAGACAGCAAGACTTTTCCTTGATCCCATGCTTGACCCTATTCAACATTATGTCCAAGGGAAAACATTTTAAATACATGGGATGATCATTGAAAGCTCGGTAATGGTTATAAAATAAAGAAAGGAATCATTAACCCATCAACAAATACAAATCAATGAAACCAATAATTTTCAATCATCACATACCTTATGAAATCATGCGATTTATGAATAACAAACAGAAATCATAAATCATTAAGGTAACTTATGGTATTCATAACCTACTTACGTTTTAACTATCATAATTATGTAGGGAGTCACATTTGGAATACCCATCACATTATATTCCCTATATCTATTAGGAAATATATTCATGATTACCTCTGTCTAATTACCCAATGAATTGTGAAGCTATCTCGGGCTCACTCGCCCTAGGTTTATCACGGAAGCAGCCATATATGTAAAAAATTCCCAATAACAATAACATATTCATAACACATAAAACAAGAATAAATGAAAAAATAACATTTCCACATTTCAATCACAATATATCATTTCAAGATATTTTAAAAATCAATTGTTTATTAAACCATTTTGAAAACCATTAAAAAAATTATTAATGCGATTTTGGATTCAAATCGTCCCATGAAAATTTGAATCTTTTAAATGAATTAGCATTTGAAAACATTTATATCGATATAAATAAATCCTTAAAAACATTTTTATAACATGGAAATTAATGATAAATATTTAGAAGAATAAATCTTTAAAACATATAAATTTTTTTAGTTAAACTGTTTCAAAAAAAAAGAGAGACTCTTGAATACAAATAATTGAGAAATAACATGGAATCAAAACTTTATAATATCATGAGAATAAAAAGATTCATGATATAATATTCAAAGGATAGTATATAAACCATATAACAGTGAATTGGTGCATAACAAAAATGAAGTCTCAATGGATGAGCATATCCCAATCAAAAGAAGATGTAAATTAAAAGACATAACAAAGAGAAGTCTTTTAATAAGATGAGTGTGAAAGGTTCCGTTACCGATTTGGTATCTTTTAAAAAATACACCACATTAAAGAACGATCATACAATGAATATGTATATACCCTTAAATGAGAGTATATTACACAATGATTACAATAATGGGCAGTATATACACCACATAAAAGAAAAAAGTGGAATGTATAACATGAATCTCACAGGAATAAAATTTGAGATGAAACCCATAATACATTCTAATTAATGGAGTCGTATGACCAAACGATAATATAAACCAAATGGATAAAATAATACCGTGAATATAATTTGAATAATGATAATATATATCAAACGACAGTATACAATACAGAACATGAAATAAATAAGTGGCCAACAATGGAAATCTCACGGAATTAAAAGTGAGATAACAGTTCTCCTTACCTCATGTCTGAATTGACTCGTTCGTTCTTTAATCTCCTGAATAATAAACTAATGATAATTTATACTTGTTTAAGAATATTTTTAAATTTTATTAATCCTTTTATATTACTTAGTACCATGTTGTAAACATTAAATAATCATTTATGTTAATAACAGTCGTTTTGTTGATATTTGGTACTTGAGTAAAAAATGACCACCTTATAATTAAAAGTTGTTCATGTGGTATGATATACATTATATTAAGAATTATATTAATGATTTAGATATCATATATATCATATATATCTAGTATATACATGTATTTATAATAGTACATAAAATTTATAGGTAAGAAATGAAATGCACCGTTCAAGAAGACGGTAAGACGTACGTATGCATGAACGCTACTTCCATTTAAATTTATCATTTTAATGGAATTAAAACCATATTGATATATTGTTATATTATAATTCCAGTATAATATAATATAAAACATTATTAACTCTATCCTTTTTATTTCCCATAGAAGGAATTAAAGATTCATATAACTTTGAGGGGACGATGGTCCACACATCCTCTAATGAGATTATCGTATTTACCCACGATGGAAACCATAAAGGAGTTATATAAATGGAAAAAAATGAAGAATAATAAAGAAAACATAAATATATATCATATATAAATATGGTTCCATCATAATGTCCACCATGAGAGGCGGTAGGAGATAATTTAACAATCATCGTTTCGTGAGGCGTTTGTTTTCAATCCACAAAAATAATATGTTCTTCAACCATTAGATGGATGTGTGTGTATGTTCAGTTCAAATACATTTCATAAAAACATACTATTATATTTAGGATAATTGTTTTGTTATAAAATAAAAGAATAAAAATATTTTAGGGGTTGGATAAGTAAATTAAAAGAAACTATGTTAAAAATAAATTATTACCTTTAATTTGGGAAACTCTCTTTGGTTCGAACCAAAAAGGATCATTGAAGTGAATTATTCCTAAGGTAAGGCTTCTAAGAGGACTATAGGGATGCAGAAAGATTAATTGGGGAGAGGATGGATGTCAGAAAAGGCTTGAGTGGTGCGAGTAATTGGTTATAAGTGGTCTCCTTTTATAAGGGAGAGGAGGGACTCATTAGAAAATGTGTGAAAACATTATATTATTATAAACTTGTCTTCAGTTTAAAGAGGTAAAAAACATATTAAATTCAAATATAGGATGAATCATATTAAATATAAAATAATCCAATAGAAATTAGATAGGTTTTGGATATTATTTTAGTCTTTATAATCTTATTTATTTAAATCATTTATTAATGAGGTAAATACTGCACTACTATTGTGTAATAAATAATTTAATTTATTCGATGTATAAAAATTATAAAAAAATACCTTGATGTAGTAAATACTTTTATCTTTACAATGAATATTTGTAGTGGAGAATATTACTTACAAAACACCATATAAAAATTAATTTACCAAAAGATATTTGTTTTTGTCATTTTTGCCTTTAGTTTAAATTAATTAAGATAAATTATCATTATCACTCTCAAGTGAATCCATGTGGTTCCAAAATCGACCCAAGGACATCCTTGGTCTTCAATGATCATCCAATAAGCCTAGGACAAGTGTTAAGATAGTTTTTAATAATTATAATTTTATTTTTAACTTGAATTACCTTATTTACCTTTAAGTACGGTAAATAAAAGTCAAAAGATACTATTCACCATATATTATTTTCATCTTATTGAACCACATTTTACTTTTGAAATTAATCCAACCTAAGTAATAAAATTTCATTTAAATGAAAAAGTGAGTTTTTTTAACTAATACTAATCGGTTTCACTATTCATCAAAAACATATGTTTTCAGAAAAATTCCAAAAACAATGCCTAAGCTGTAATTGATATTCTGAATTCAAAAATGATGTCTATTTTACCAAATTAAAAACATTTAATTTTCAATAATTAATTTAAAATTAATACCCTTATTTAAAACAAATATAATAATTTTACGAAACAATAACTATCAAATGACTGACACATGGTTTTGCCCAATTTCAATGTAAAATTATTTATAATGACCAATACTGGATTAAATTTTAAAAATATAGTTTAATAATACTTTAAAACTCGTTAAAAATATAATCTATCCATATAAATAAATTATACGTAAAGGTAGTTTTGAATTAAAATACATCATATTTCACTTTTCATTAAAAATTGCATTTTATCAGAAAATCCCAAAATTTCATCCTAAGTGAATTTTGATGTTCCAATTCTAAAAAACAATTTTATTTGGTTATATAGAACATATAAAAGTGACCAAAAATATATCTAAAGAGGGTTCTCCATTAAAAGGCAGTAAATCGACCTTTTAATGTAAATTATACTTAAAATTAGATTCATTCACATTTTAAGCCTCTATATTTTAGTGGATAAATGAAAATACATTTAACAAACATGTATAATCATATTGTAGATAGTTTTGTTCATTCTCTCCAATACAAAGACTAGGAGATAACTACTATTTAAAATAAAAATATTATATTATTAGTGTGCAACGTAAGATTTGAAAGAAACACGTTGTTGCGTATTAGGTATGATATCGAACATAGAAACCCTTTTAAAGTAAAATTAATATTTAATTCACGAAAATCAATAAATATGAAAATAATCATGTTCTATATTTACGTGGGATGTTACACTTTGAGGGTCTCAGAATCTAACACTTAAATCATTATCAGACATCAAAAAAGTTCCCATAAAATATTACAGTATATTATATGGGAATTATTTCAATTGTAATCCTTTAAACATTTATTATGTTGTGTCACCAATTAAACAGTTTTTCCACATAAATTATTTATAATCTATAATAATAAATAACTCAAACAAAAACATACTTCGTAAAAAGAAATAATATTACACATAGGTTGTGTAAGGTTAAAATATGTGTTGTGTAAAGGTAACCTTTATATAGATCACGTAAGGGTAAACATGAAATGAAATAGGTTGAGTAAAGGTAACAAAAAAATTTAATAGAATGCATAAAGGTAAAAAACACACTGCATATGGGTAGATAGAATTTTCATGCATTGGATAAGGTTATGTACAAAGCTATGTAAGTGTAGATAATAATTTATATAAGGGCGAACATAATTTTCAACAATTTTTATAATAATACATTTGAGATCACACAAAGGATGTGTAAGGGTACCTTTTAGTTTATATAAAGGTAGACAAAATTTTATAAGAGTTGCGTAAGGGTATAATAAACACTACGAAAAGATAATGAAATGTTTATATATGTTTTCTAAAGGAAAAATAGAAAATAAATATGATTAATAAGGGTAAAATGGGAATTTCTGTAAAGGTAATGATAGTTTATGAAAACTCATGTAAGGGTAGAAAGAAATAGATAGAAATTACCTAAATTTAAAAATTGATTTTTAAAATGTGCATAAATGCAATAATAAACTCTGAAATGTTATTTAAGGATAATGAAAATACTTATAAAATTAATTTTTTCACAAGGTCTAGCCAATAAAAATAAGAATAATAATAATAAATGATGAATAAATATTTTTTAAATATAAAATTTAATTAAATAAAATATTATATGGCCTAATATATAATTTAATAATATTTTCTTTGAAAAAAAATATAAAAAAAAAATGAGAGGAATTTTTAATATTTAAAACATAAAGAAAATAAATAACACATATATACTCTAAAATCAGACAAAAAAACACCCCAACTCTAACAATCTCACCCTTTTTAGAAATTACAAAACTGAACAAATAATTTTCAAAAATTCTGCCCCTTATTGAATTTAAAAAAAAAGAAATATAGTAAATGATTAAATTAGAAAATTAAATATACCCCTCAATAAAAGAAAAATAAAATATTACTTTTAAACTAAACTTCACTAAATTCATGTTCAAATTTGAATTTCTCAAATATATAAAAATGTAACATTTAGTAAAAATTATAGCAAGTTTTTTTTGTTGGAACAAACTCTAAACTAATAACTCGTCTATTCACATTATCCTTTATAAAATGAAATAAAACATCTATATATTTTTTTAGACTGTTGTAATGTATTATTTAAAAATTGAAATATCACTAGAATTATCACAAAATATTATAAATTTAGAAAAACTTATATTAAAATAAACTAATGTATTTTTCATCCAAATAATTTGAGAACAACAACTAAGAACAACAAAAAAATCATCATCATCTGTTGATAACTCAATTGATAATTGTTTTTTTTGAACTACCTGAAATTTAATTATCACTAAGAAAATAAAATATATTTACTGTTTTTTTCATTCAATCCTACAAACTCCAAAAGCAGAGTTAGAATATGATAATAAATCAAAACAATTTGGTTTGAATTAAATATATCAGTACTAATAGTTCCATTAATATATCTAATAACTGTATTAAAATGTTTAAGATGAATTTACTTAGTATTCAAATATAATCTTGTAAAAAACTAAACTGAAAAAATTATTCTGGTTTAGATTTAGTCAAATAAAGTATGCTTCCAATCATGTATCTATAAAATTACACATCGAAACACTTTCATGATCTATCCAAATCCAATTTGTAAGTTTTAATAATTGATGTTTAAATATACTTGCATGAATCAAGTAAAATCATTTTAACAAGTTTTTTATCATAATTTTATTGATTTAAGAAAATACCATCTTTTCTTTGGTTAATCTGAAATATATTTTTTTTTTCAATTCTCTCGTTATGCTCTTATCAAAACTAGTAGTCATTAATTTATATAAATAATTACAAATAAAATGATTCATAGAACCAAATGTTATATCATCATCATATTTCATTATAATCAAGATATCATTTGAAACATTCTTTATAAACAAGGTATGATCAAATTTTCCTTTTGAAAATTTGTTTTCAAATAAAACGTGAGTTAGTATCTCATACCACGATTTATGATATTTATGAACATATATAGATTTATTTTGTTTCAAAATATGGTTTGAATTTTTTTTTCATATATTAGGGGTTGTTTATCAAATACTTTCTGTAAAATTACTCCCTTTAAAAATCCACTCTTTACATCTATTCGAAATAATTTAATATTTTGAAAATAAGAAAAAAAAATTATAATTTCATTTATCCTAAAAACAAGAGAAAAATTATTATTAAAATAAATTCCCTCGTTTTGATAATAATCTTTAGTTATTATTCGTGCATTATTCTAAACTATTTATCTAGATTCATCGAGATTATTACGAAAAATCGACTTAGTTAATATTATTTATTTATAATTTTTTAATTTAACAAATTTAAACAATCCATTTATTAAAAATTTATTTAATTATCCATGCATAGAATTAATATAGTTTGAATCATTTAAATAATTATCAATATTAATAAGCACAAAATTATCAATAAATTCAAGATTACGAATGTAATTTTAAACAGATTTTCTAGTTTGTATCCAGGATTCATGATTTTGAATTCTTATTCAATAAGATGAAATGTAATAGTTTTTCCACTACTTAGGATATATTTGAGAAGAGATTTTATCCTCCTAAACTGATGCATTATTATTTTCTCGATCATTCTCTTCACCAAAATTGAATTCCCCAAATTCATCGTCATCTATATTTAAATCCAAATTATTCAATTTATTGTTATTTTAATTAAATTTAAAATAAACATACTCTTAAAAATATAATGTTATCTTATTGAAAACTCTATATAATATAATAGTATTATAATATCAAAAAATTATTCCTTCATCCATTTTTGAATCAAATTGGAACGAATTATCTTTTTTATTTAGAATAAAAACGTTTCTACAAACACTCTTAAATATCCAATGTTAGGTTTAAACCCTTTAAAAAATTCATATGGGGTATTATTTAAATTTAGTATATTATAATCTCTATTGAAATCATTAAAATATATATTAATATTTTCAGCTAAAAATTATTTTGGCACATTAAAATCAATAATCATTGATCTATCTATTTCTTGAATTGAACTATTATTTCTTTCAACCACGCCATTTTATTGTGGTGTCCTAGGGGTCTAAAAATAATATTTATATACATTGTCTTTAAAAAAATTATCATGTTCTAAATTAACAAATTTTCCACCTCTATCAATTCTTATATAAATAGTTATAATATTTTTGAACTTTTTCATAATTTTTCTGAAATCAGAAAAAAATTTATAGAATAACTTTTATGTGATTTCAAATAAATCCTTATAAATATACTGTAATCAGAAACTAATACAAATACAAACTTATTTCCAACTAAAATTGTAGTTATTATTGGTCCAAATAATTCAATATGTAAAAATTCAAGAAATCCAAAAGTACAAACATCATTCATATATTTAATCCATTTATTATGATGCTTACCCTTTAATCACAACTCACCCAAAATATATTTACTTGTTTTTAACATTAAAAATTTTAGAACCTATTCATGATTTAAAAAATTGTGAAATAATATGATGTATTTATGACCAAGTATTATATGCTGAAATATATAATATGCTTTTACAACATTCAATCACTTTTATTTTTGTTTGGTTAAATAAAAAAACAATAGTGTAAACCATACCTTTTCTATTTGCAGAAAACAACATAGAATTGATTTTTCAAGACTATACATTCATCACTTTCAAATATCAATTTTAACCAATCATCATATAACTATTATATACTTTATAAATTTTGTTTCAAACTATCTATAAATAGTACTTTTGAAATAATAAATTTCTTTGAAAAACCATCTTTTGTAATACTTTTAATATGTCATTTAGAATTGTCTTCAAATTTAACCATGCTTTTATTACATGAATTAAAATATGTAAAATTAGAAATATAACCCTTCACATGTCTGAAACATATAATTTCTAAATACCATTAATATTTGTGACTTATAAGGAAACATTCCTAAAATATATCAATCAATTGGAATTTTTTGGTACCCATGATAACATAGGTCTAATTTTATTACTAAAATAATTTTTTAGAATAAAAATTTATTTAAAACAACTATTTTTGGGTAGTAAAAAAGTTATTTATTAATAAAATTTTTAGTATGCCTAAATTATTTAATAAAAATCATAGTGAAATTTTTGGTGTAATTCCCTTACATTGTACATTTAAAGCATGTTACACCTAAAATAATCCATTTTGATATTTTGAAAATATTAGTCTTATTTATAATTTGTGAAAATATATTAGAACCAAAATGATTATTGTTATAGTTTTTTTTCATCATAGACAAACATTTTATCATATTTATCTTTTCCTTGATCAAAAGTATAAAATGTTTCTTTAAGTTCTTAAAACATGTTTTTCAAATCCACATTCCCTTTTTAAATGGATTTTTAATCAGTATATACAATTTTTTTGAACTATTATCTATATTTATAATTTTTTTATTTTCTTACTTTATCTTCTTATAACCATTCTCAACATTAGTCAAGTCTACTAAGACTTAATTAAATATTATTTCATGATGTTTATTATTTTCCACAAGAATTGTTTTTTATGTTTTTCATTTAAATTTTGTAGATACAATATCTATGAATCAAAATTCCTTTTGTATTCCAAATTATGAATAATATTGGTAATAATATTTTCAAATAACCATTTATGTATCTCATTTAATTTATTATTTTTTATATTTTTTTAATTATCAATAATCCTGACACTACCATTCCATAACTCATTTTCTTTATATAGTTGTCTGAATTTAGAATTCACAGAATCAGAATCAGAACTAGAATCATATTGAGTGTCTTTTCATTTTATGTTATTGAATTATGATCAACATTTGTAGAAGTTATCAATTGATTATATAATATACTAGTTAACTCTCAATGTGTATTAATAAATTCAAGGTTCCTTGTCTCCTATTGACTTCCCATGTCACTACTCAAATATAAATAATCACAACAATCCCATTACATTAACAATTATTTCATTCCCTTTATCCATTTTTTCTTTTTAATTATTGAAATATTTTTTTCTAGGAAAAATGGTCATGATGCATTCTTTATTCCTATGATCATAAAAGGTCATATCTAAAAAATCAACATCATTGCTAGTGTTACCTTTATTGAAATCGATTTTTTTCTTCCTTTTGAACTACCTCTTTCCACTATTATTTTCCACAAATTCATAAAACATATTGATAATATGATATATATATATATATCGCCATACTAGAACTCAAAATAAAAAGAGTAAGGTGATTCATTACCATTATAATTAAAATAAATACATTTTGTCATTGTAGACTCCTCCTCAGAAATATTTTTCAATTAAAGTTCATATTATAATAATGAACCAATTAGTTCATCTAAAGTATATTATTTAAAACCATTAATTTTATCAATAAATTTCTCTGTTTTCTTACTATCATTTTTTGTTAATGATTTCAAAACCCTTTTATCAAGAGCTGTATTATTTTGTACTACACCTAGTGTACTTCTATCATTTCTAATACTTTTAAATTAGTGAAACATATAGTTCACTAGTTATTCTTCTATAATATTGAAAACTCAGTATTCTAAACGTAACATTCTAATCATGGTTATTTTAATCATGTCTTTCCCGTAATGAGTAAATTATAGAATTATTCAAATTTCATGTTCTGTCTTACAACCTGAGACATGGATATACAATCTTCTATATATAACACAATAAAAAATATTATTTACATTATATTTGTAAACATACAATACGATATTATTACCTAAAAGTATCTCTGGATCAACTTAGGGTAGTTGATATGGTTTCTTTGGGATTTTAAAATTATCCATACTTAAAGACTTCAGGTATGATTCTATTCTATCACACCAATACATATAATTACTTCTATAAAAATTGTGTTTCTTTTAGGGTTCCAAAATTCATTTTCTTTAATAACTTCTATGTAAAATAATTATTTTTTATTTCTTAGACTATTATGCCTGGGATTTTCACGTTAGCACAATAGAAAATTAAGAAACAAAACCTATATACAGTGGAACCAGCCTTTGATAATAATTATTAAACCGAAATAGATGGAAATAAAAAAAGATGGGGTGGGGGTGAATAGTCAAATAGAACTTTTAAAACAAATAATCAATCAAAAGTTATTATTGTAGTAAATAAAAGTGTAACGTGGTGTTCAAAATATAATGAAGCAGAAATAAATTATGATACACTATTTTTACAGTATTTTAGATCAATAAGATCCTAATATCCTCTTGAATATTCTATACTCGGTGTGAAGATTGGTCCCTACTATTAAATATCACTTTTAAAGGCATGATAAAATATTTATAGATAATAACTTTTACAATACATGGAGGATCAAAAAATACCTGATTTTTATAGGATTCACAAACTAATCTAACTAGAATTTTTTGGGCATCGCATCCTAATAACCATCCTTTTAGTTAGTAGAATAACAAATTCCAAAATTAATTTTGATTGAGAAATTCATAAAATAACTCTTTATAACAATCAAAATTAGAAAATATTTCACAAAGAAAAACAAGAAAAAAATGATGATCAATAGAGTGTATAATATGTGAAATTTGATATAGATCACAAAAAATTGATCACTTCAACAATAATAAATATAACTTTTCAAGTTCATTATTGATCGAACCAATAAAAATAATAGCATCAGAAGAAATCATTAACTCTTTATGATGCATCCGTTAATTATATTTCATTATATCCCTTGATATTTATTTGTTTATAGATCACTAATGACCATCTATCCCCCTCCTTCAATTCCTGTTGAGAAGGAGTTTTCTAAAATTATCACCAACATTTAATGGTCAGAAATATTAAAAAATATGAAAATATTTCATTCCCCATTTATTTGGCATGCTTTCATTCCTTTATTGAACTTATTAAAAACCATTTAAAAATGTTCATTAGTATATATGTGATTTTTTCAAATAAGTAAATCAATAAAAAATATTCTCACCCACATGCAGTAAATCGTTAAAGTTATCTAAGATTTTCATGTCTTCATTTAATCATCTGTGTGATTTACATTGGCTATGTTACAGAATTGGATGTGAGGCTCTAATTGTACTTCAAATATGTCACTAAAATGACAATATGGTTCAACCCAAAAATCCTATGTATCATATTCACCTACCTGATTTGGTTAGGTTGGAAGTCCATTTATATAGATTTGGATATATATATATTTCGTCACATGAATGAATTTTATGCTAGCATTCAGGTCTTGCTTCCACTACCATTGGTAATACATATTCTATCGATGGAAATAGATCTACCATTTCTAATGTGCTACTCTTACTATTTGAGTACTTATACCACTATTGTTTTAGTTTTTCTCCAACTACATTTAACACGAAGTAGTGGAGTAAACCCACTATAAAAAGATACTAATTCAAAAGTAAGATACTAAAAATAATATTAAAAATAGATATAACATCATATTGAAAACATATGCTACCACTAATCATTATTAGATAATACCACTAATAATAAAATAGTGTAATTCTATATCTTTCATTAGGGTAATTATTTTTATAGGTTTTGTATGGGTAAAATGTATTCTATATAATGGTAACCTTTATATAGATCACTTAAGTGTATCGTTGAAATGAAATAGTATTTTTAATTGTAAAATTAAAATTAAATAATATACTTAAAGGAAAAACATGTGTTATGTAAGGGTAGATTTAAATTTCATGAACTGCATAGGGGTAGATAGAAAGCTATGTAATAGCGGATTGAAATCTATATAAGGGTAAACATCATTGTCAAAAAAAATCATAGGGGTACCTTCAAACTTACGTATAGGATATAGAAGTATAATTTTATGCTTACATAAAGGGAACTAAAATTTTATAACACATGCGTAAGGGTACAAGTAATGCTATGTAAAGGTAAATAAAAGTCCATATACGCTCCATAAAGGTAAAAAAATACATATTTTGTGAAAGGGTAACATCAAAAGCTTCTTAAAGGTAAAAAAAGATTTTAAAAACTCAATTAAGGGTAGAAAAAAACTTATAAGACATACATATGGGTAAAACTATATTTTTAATTCATGTATAAAGGTAACAATAAATCAAAAAATTCTATGTCAGGATAATGAAAATACATAGAAAATTAAATTTTCACAAGGTTTAACCAATAATAATATAAATAATAATAATAAATGATTAAAAAAATTAATAAAATATAATATAATTTAATACAAATATTTAGATCTATTTTCAATATTCAAAACATCTTTGAAATATCAATAACATAAATAAAATAAAAAACACATATATACTCAAAAACTAGACAAACAATCTCCCTAACTCTAACAAAATGTATGGTAGGAGGAGAGAATGAGGTTGATTTGCATGATGTTCATGGTACCCTAATGTCTTGGACGTATGGTTGGTGAATATGGAAGGGATAATAGTAGAATATTCTATACATTGGGGAGTAATATTAGAAAACCAATGGATAAGTTATTGAGGGGCACCTTATATTGTGTTCTTTTGATATAATCATATTACTTTGGTTGTGTTACTTGGAGTGTGTGACCTAGTGAGGTTGGGGGTGGATTATTTGAACTATTTAGGTGATTGTTAGTTTTTCTTCTCAATCATTATAGAATTAGTAGTATCTTCTCAAATTTTCAAAAAGGACCTTGGGTATGATCATATAGAGTATGCATGTTATTCTCACCCTATAAAAATATAAACTATTTTTACTGTCTCATAGGTTGGATCTTCGTTGTTGTTTTTACCTTAAGTTTTCCATGGTACTATTTACATTATGAATGTTTTTATTTGTATTTTTTGACCTAGTTTTGATCGCGGTAGTTGATTGGTTTTGTTAATATTATGATCTTAGGATTACTGGGGAAAATTTTCTGATTGTTTGTTTTATACACTTTGTGGTTGTATTTGACGTAGGTTCTATTAGGGGCATGGTTTGTGGGTCAATCCTTTTTTTATTACCTTTATATGAGGGTATCATTGAGGGGGGGGGGGGTGGGGTAATGATAGAGTGGTATCAAAGCTATTTTTGAAGTGTTAGAATGGAACTTGGGGTTAGGAACTTGTGAGTCTTGTATGGTTTGGTATGTAAATAATGTTAGGTGAGCTTAGCTTGAAATGTAATCAGGGGAGAATGTCTAAGGAATAAATTTTTTGGCCCCCTAAAATCTGATGCAAGGACATTTTGTTTTATAAACATTTTATGAAAATTGATGCTACTTGTGGTTTAAAGACATATGAGAGGTAAATGAATCAGGATTTCTTATAATTTTGGTTGCACGAGGTGATGTCAAAAAAATTGAAATGAACTAAATCAAATGAAACCTAATATACCCCTTAATACTATGATTAGGGATTAATTTTTTTTAAATATGGATTCTATATATTTTCTACATGTCGTTCATGGGGGAGAAGTTTAGTAGGCTGATCCACTTGAGTTTCAAAGGATCTATCCATATATGGATGATAAAATGTGGTATAAAAATTCCATGATTTCTAGCATCAGAGTTTTGGAATGTGCAAGGGGTGAGTCTCTAATTTAGAGGTAGAGCGTTGGCTTGGCGAACTTGAGATTTTCTTCAGTTTGATTCAATCTCGAACTGAATACTAGGTTATATTATCAATGATCATTATGAAAAGGGAATCACATTAGTGGTTTTCACTCTATCTTGGGGAGTATAAATAGAAACATGTTTCATGGGGAAATTTTTAGAATTTGTTCTACCTTGAGTTCTTATTATTGATGATGAAGACAGAAAAGAAGTATGATTTTATCTACCTTCAACAAGTGATCCTGAGAACGTGGGACCTTGGGATTAGTTTTAAGGTACTTATCTAAAACTAAACATATCTTTAAAAATGGAATTTCTCTTATAATTATATAATTGTTTAAAATCTTGTAATATAGTATTAAATAATTCACATAGAACACATGATACAACCAACAAAATTTTATTATATAAATTTGGTTATTAAATTTAGAGAATAAATTTCTCCATAATAATATAATATATTACAATGGGACAAAAAATAGAAAGCAATATAACAATAATATGAAAAATTGGGTCTGGTTGATCCCTAAGAATAACCACACCCATGAACAACATTCTAGAAATAAAATAAAATATTAGTAATAAAATATCCATCTTGAAAAATAAAATAGATATAACATTGAGATAAAATAGAATTGAATGAATAATTAATTAATTTTGATTTATTTATAGAATTTTGTGAACCTATATGGCCATTACAAATTTGACAGTTGCAATAGTAATCAGACTATTGGAATAGAAATCTGATTTTTGGAATAGTAATATGACTATTATAAGTAGTAACATGATCATTAAAATAGTATCCTCACATATGAATGTGTAAAATAATGTTTAGTTATATTATAAAATTAAAAAATGACATATTTATATCACAATACAAGTAAATAAATTTTTTTTAAATGAAATTTTTTTTTGTAGTTTTGTAAAACATGTATATTTTATATAATTTTTTATAAAATATATAATGATTTAAAATATAATTTATTTTCATAAAATGGTATTATATAACCATATTATATTTCATTATAATTATTATATAATTTTATGATCCTATAAATAAATTTTCAAAGGGTTTGAAAATTGATGATAATATTAAAAATTTTATCTTCCAAATAAATAAGGATTTTACTTAAAAATTTAATTTACATATTTATAAAATTATTTCCATAAATGTATTTAAATTTTGGTGCTTATATTTTGAAAAATTATTACGTTTAATTTTCATTATTTTTCTAAAATAGTTGATTTTTTTGTGAATAATGAAATTCATCAAAATATGATATTTAACATTATAAGATAAATATATGAATTTATGAGTCATGGATAATTTATGGACCCATTATTTTGAAATAACATGCTCTATTTACTATATATGATCAGAAGATACATTTATATAGTTAGTCTTGAGCCATAATAATAAACTAATAATTATAATATTTAAAAAACACACCACCCCCTCCCCTTATAAATACCACCCATCACTATCCCTTCTTCTCACTACTTATATGCCTTAGATCTCACCAAACCTCTATCCAAATATAACCTAATATATCCCAATTTACTCGTTGTTCAGGTCGCACCAAAAGGCAAAACCAAGTTTCCTTAAGGTGTATTTTAAGGGATAACTTTAAATAGGTAGTATTATCTATCTACCTCTTTTAAAATAATTTATTGTTAAACCATCCCAATATGTTTTCCAAACACCATGAAATAGTAACATCAAAATCCTAAATATATTTCTATGTTATTATTGTGATTTAATGAAAATATTCTACACTCCATTATTTTGTTTATAAATTTAAAACATTGTTCACAATATGGTTGATTCACCACCTCCAAAAATGACGTACATTGTTTTACTCCATGAACTTCATGGATGGTTATAGATAACATTTTAATTTAATAAACAAAATTTAGTTCTCAATGGTTAGTAAAACCACTTAAATGAACTAACCATATAACATTATCATTTTTACAAAATGAATCATCAATACATAAGATAAAAATTTATATATTTGGGACCATTTTAATTTATATAAGTTCAGGTATATTATTTCATTTTACATCTGGAGTTATAGTCCCTTTTGAAAAAAACTCCAATAATTATCCACAAGTTTTCCGACCATGAAACCAGAAATGAACACCCTCAGAACAATGAAATTAAACATTATATCTTATTAACATGGTTATAAATGAACACAATATAATTATATTAAACAAAATATATATGTAAATGGTTTTAAATTAAGTAACTGATGAATATTATTTTATTTTTTAGGAAATTAAGTCTAGGTACATAATGATTCTAGACATAAGGTATGAGATCTCTCTACACCTCCCTATTTTCTTTAGTTATGAACTTTCCCTCTCTAAGCTCACTTTATCTATCTTTTATGTTATTAAATTATTCTAAGATATTTATATATTTCTATTACTTAAATACCAAAATTATTCAACATTTATTTATATTATTATACTTGCCTTATATTTATTTCAAAAAATCCTTCATTAAAATCAAATCAGATTAAGAAGAAATTTTATACACCTTATTAATTTTATGTAACTATATTTTAAATTATTTATTCATATTAAAAATTTAATTTAATTAATTAATTTTTAGAGATAACCATTTTGGTTTACCTTTTAATTTCAATTAATATTCCATATTCATTCTTTCTTTAAAATCCATTAATCGATTCCTTAAAACACCATTTTGAATGTTTATTTATATTTAAAATTCTCTACGATTTTTCATGATTTTTTCTCAAATAAACACAATATTTGAGACATTTTCTTATTAATTCATATATGACCATCGAAAATATTTAATTCCAAATTATAATTGTAATCTTTAGGAAATTTCATATGTCTCTTATATGAGGTAAGACTATGAAAACATTTTCATTCCAATGGTAATTATTATGTTTATGCCTTACATTTTATTTCTATTATGGTGAAAATAAGAATTTACATGTTAATATGGGTAAAACTATATATAAATATAATCAATGTGTATCATTTATGACTTATGAAATTCTATATATGGTTTGGGGGACTAAACCTAATCCACGATGTCACTCTTTCCACCATGTGATGTTGTTTTGACAGTTATCCTTGACAAATGCTTATGTAATGTTTTATATTTTTCACACATTACTATATCACCATGATATTATTATTATTCGTTCTTTATATTATTAATACATAAGATTTTTTGTGATCCTTTTTTATATGATACCATTTTATTCCTTTTGAATCAAATTCTATGTTTTGTTATCAATTTAATTTCCTTACGGGGATTTTTATATCACTCCTTTTGTTTAGGTATTCCCCAAGTTATGCTATGTATTTTTATAATATCAATGGTATTTTGGAGATCAATATGATTATTTAAATGGATACATTTTATTTTAGTTTAATCTTGATTTTTTATGTACCTAGTATTCTAAATACACTAGGCCTATAAATCTTTAGGTGATGCTGATTTGATATTTTTATTATAAAAAATGTTATGTTATGTGTAAAAGACTTGGTTTTCTATAGTTGGCATCTGATTAACGGTCTAGTAATTTTTTGTGGGATTAGGGATTGAATAAATTAGTTTGAAATATATTTATGATTCTAATTATATGAAAATATCATGATTTGTTTTGTGATGTATAGATTGAGTAGTTACCAAACAATTAAATCTCTGTTTGGATACAAATGTGGATGTGGCTATGGAACATATATACATTGGGGAAATAAACCCAAAATGAATAATTGGGTATTAACAAAATATATTCCTAGTGCATAATAAAAAATCCTTATTGTAGACCTCGTTTGATAGTCAAAAGGGATATGCATTGGAAAATCAACAAACTCTTTACCAACCACTATTGATGACTTTAATAGATTTTTAGGTTAGAAAACCTAATCAGAAAATTATGATAAATAACCATGATTGAAACCTAGAGACTCATTAGTTAGGATATATGTGTCATTTATAAGTTATTTATTCTAGGTTCACAGTTTTCCTTTTACATGATTTTATGTATGAGTATTCTCATACCTAATTTAATTTATTCTTTATTTTAGTTAACATCTAGAAATAAGAGGCAAACCGGAATGGACCGAAGGCAGTCATTTTTTTGATTTTTGATAATCCACCTTTCAAGGGATGAGGTGGAACCCTTACAAATCTTGAAGGCTCAGAGACAATTAAATGACCTGTAGGTCTTAGAGGGAATTTCCCAGACAAGACAACTTGGAACTGCTCATCCCTAGCATGTGTCATGATATCAGCACTCCACCTTCACAGGGCTGGTCGGCTAGCTGTCCAATGCAAATATTCACATGCCTTGTACTGATTGAAAATCCATACCAACTCATTCAAATAATTCGTGTTAGCTCTGCTCCAGTGAATGCACCTGCCCTGAATCCTATTCTAATGCCTTGTCCCTTGTATTCTGACTAGTACATCTGCATTTTATGTGTCCTAGAGGTCTTAGGGTGGCCCAAAGGCCTTAAGGTGAACTTAAGGCCTTGAGAATCAACTGTCTCTAAGGCATAGGGTGGTCTGAAATCCTTATAGGACCTGAGGACCAAACTGGTGGCCCAATGGACAAGATAGATGAATGGTTCTGTATGCTATAGTACAGAACAATGCCTACTACAACACCCACTAATGTATTGAACAATACATGTTACAGTTCTGCTACAGTACTGCTATAGTACTGCTATAGTACCCAAAAATAAGCCTCCACCCAGATTTTATCACAGGTCTCTTGGATGCACCTACCGAGTCCTCACCAATTGGGATGAGGCTCATGTGCATCTAGAAATAGGAGGAACCATGCCAACAACCAATGTGATATTAAATGTGATGATTTACAGAATTAATGAAATTCCAAAACTTATGGGAGAAGGATTTGATAACTTCATAGAATTTCTAGATTAACTGACTCATGTTATGAATAATAACATGAATTTTATGGACCATTCTCCTTTTACTAAGAAAGATCATGTTCTGGTCAAGTCCTTTATCTGAAAACATCCTCCTAAATATAGTGGATCTTTTGATCACATCATCAGAGAATAATGGATTAACTCAATTTTAAAGATATTATCTATATGAAAATGATTGAAATAAGACAAATTAGAACTCACCATTTGTCACATGGAGGGGGAAGATGATTAGTGTAAGACACTAATCAAGTGTATAAAGCACAAATAGGAAATCTTTTCTATGGAATGGGAAGGATTGAAGAAATTTTTTTTCATGATATATTTTTCCAAAACCCTATATATTAAAATAGATAGGGAGTTAACCAAACTAAATCAAAAGGAAGATGTTTCGGTTGGAGCATATGATGAAAACTTCACGTGGATTGAATACCATGACCCAGACATTGTCTTCAACACTGAAGGTAAGGAGGACTGCTTATTTAATAAATTAAAGTCGAGTCTACAAAAATTATTGGTAATTAATGACTTTGAAAGCAATAAATGTTACACCTAATGATTTAGAAAATATATATTGAAAACATGGAACACTGTGTCCCTAAAAAAATTATAATATATCTGTTAAATAAAACTTTTCCTCTTCAATGTTTTGAATTTCAAAAAATTGTCATCTAGAGTTGTGATCAGTTAGTAATTTGGGGTTTCATAAGATAAAATTGAATTTTGGTAAATAGTAACATACCCTTATTAGAGGTAATATGACACTTATTAATATTAAATAATGAGATTCTTTTATTTTATTAAGTTAATAATATAATGAGATTTTAATTTATTTTTTAATGTGATATAAAATGATTTATACCTTTAAAATCGTTATTTTTCAAATTAATTATGATTTTATTTAAAAATTAAATAAATAATATTTTGATTTTTTTAACAAAAATGTAGTTAATTGTTGAATTCTACACCTCAAAAAATCTTACCGGGGAATTTTTGGGAATTTTCTAAAATACGTGAATTTTTCATAAATAGTAAAAAATACAATTTTGAGTTTTTAGTATATTTGATAATGTCATAATGATGTAATAATTAATAAAAAATTCTGGTCGACTTGTGTAAAGTTCATTAAGATATTAGGTATTCCAAGTGGATAATTCCACGGTCAAATACGATTATCAAACCCATTGTTTTACAAAAACCACAAATGAGGTGTCTTTTTAAATTAACAAAAAATTATGTATATTTTACTATAAATACCAACTAATACATTCATTATATTTAATTAAAAATCCCTTATCCTAGAATATATGGTGGGTTTACATCCCTATAAGTCTTCCAAAGGTTTCTTCAAGCCCCAAGTTCCCAACATTCATGTTCTATGAGACACTCTACACGTTAAGGGAACCTTTCGCCCCCCTCTTTTATTCAACACTTTTTTATGTTACCTCCTTGAATTTCCATTTTCAAATGTTGGGGTTTGATATTATGTATTTATATTACTTTATTTTTTATGTCCATATGATGAGATACCATTTTTATCTCATCAAATTATTAAATGGAATCTTAATCAACATCGTTAGGATGACGAATTTTCATAAGGGATCTCTAAACTTTTTTTTTCAAGTTCATCTCTTTTATTTTTATCTCCATAAATACATTATCCAAATAACCATGAAAACTCTATTATCATCTATATTCTGTAATTTTATCTTGTGAATGGAAGAACCATCATCAATATTCTTACTCCCTCCCTTTTATTTGTATAAACCAAATCAACGTCCATGAGGTTCTGACTTATAACCTTCGCGGACCATGAAGATTAATTCTTCAATTTATCCTTAATTGCTAGTCATGAAACCATTTATATAGTTTAACTAGACTATAATATATGTATTATATACTAATTAATATTCAGGAACTAGTATATTTACCTATTATTCGTTTATATTACAGAACTAGTTCTTAATAATCCATGTACCGTCAAATAATCGAAGTGTTTTTCATTTAATGATTAATCCTTATTACATGTAACCAAATGATATAAATGAATGTTAAATTTTATTTATGTTCATAAATAATATTTAATTTCAATTCTGGTTATTTACAACCACTCCACATGAACTACATTACTTAAAACAAGTGAACCGATTATGAAAATCAAGAAAACAAACACACCGGAACGATGAAATTCAATATAATAACTTATCAATTAGAACATAAATGAACCATTTTTTTTATAAACTAAATACATTTCTATTAGGTTATGAAATAATTTATTAATAAGTCTAATTTAATATTCTATGACCTTATATTCAAGAGTAGAAAACATTCAAACTTAAGGTAATATTTTTCCACACGAACATCCATTTTCATTCAGGTTACTTTCATTGTCTAATTACCTCAATGAAATTATTATATATTATTATTTAATCCTCATAAATTTTTTTGTGAGTATTCTATATATGTGCACCAACTAGAATGATTCCCTATTTTATGGATACTTACATGTTTTGAAAGACTCTTTCAAAACAATTTCCAAAATACAAGCCTGATACAAGTGAATTTCTGAAAATCATATATATTTTAAAGGGCACTCTATAATCTATTTTTAGAAACCATTATATTCCCAAAATCCCTCATTTTATTATGAAAATACTATATTACTTCACTTATGTTTTTATACAATATTTTTTACAGAATAACTCTTCTTTTCAAAATAAAAGATTATTTATATCAAGAGTTTCTTAATGATATTATAAGAGTATTTTCATTTGATTCAACACTATAGTTGATTATTATGTATTATTGGATTTAATAATATATGATTTCATCTGACATATTTTATTGAATGGTTAATGACTAATTATATTTTGTATAATCTACCCTAATACCATTCACCATATTACTCAGAATGGTTGGATTTTTATGTTTAATGATTGGGGAAAGTTAGTTACATTTCATATGATAGTTTCAATATTAATATATATGTTGTTTATATTTAACCCCACTTATATGTGGAATGAATTGGACATATTATGGGACTGGTGGGGCCCACTATATCCCC
This sequence comes from Viscum album, assembly GCA_963277665.1. NCBI lineage: Eukaryota > Viridiplantae > Streptophyta > Magnoliopsida > Santalales > Viscaceae > Viscum > Viscum album. The sequence goes on from OY728159.1 coordinate 36,877,055, forward strand.
TCGATGCATTGGTAGGTCTCATGAGGCAAATATATGTGGAATTGGTTGAGGCCTTTCCCAATTTGATATATGGTTTTGGCCAAGGCCTTCATCATTTTGAGACATCTTGGCCAAGGTCTTGAAAAAATGTTTCATAATATTCAGCATATGAACATCCCTCATTATGAAGCAAGTAATTGAAATATCATGCAGTTATTCCACTAGTAGAATACCCATGATTATGTTATGACAATATTTAATCGGATCATATTCCTGCCATATTATGTTCAAGTTTATTTTTAATGGCTTGTGTTTTCAATTATTCACTATATCTAATATTTATGTTATCTTACACGTTATTTCTTACTCTTACTGAGTTTTTTATTTCACCCATTTCTTATGATTCATTCTCCCATGATATGAACAAGTTATTTATGAGTGAATTGTAGGCGTAATCTAGGAGGCTTGGATGTTTCTAATGGAATAAATTAGTGTTGCATTTACCTTTATGATGTAATGTTAAACTTATTTATGTTTTTTGTTTATAAAGTCTACTAAAATACTTGGTCCTTCGGGATATATATTCCTTTTTAATATGAAATTGTAATAAAATAATGCACCGACTCTGTGAAACTGGGGCTGGGTCCTTACAGTTGTTATCATAAAAATATTAATAGAAAACCTAGAAACTAGTTTAGAAAATATAGATTAAAGAACAAATAAAAAAGGTAATATTTCATGACAAATATACAATAACATTCTTGTATTTTGGTAAGGAATATATTATGTGGATCTTTCTAAAAAATAAACCCCTTTCTAGATACAAAAACGTAGAGGTTTCTCAACCACAGATATACCAAGGAGTGAAAGCTCCGACAAGGAGTTTCAGGCATGACCTGGGGTATCCTGGTACACAACAATAATCCTTGCCATACTCTTGGTATTGACACTCTCCGGAGATATGCTGAGGATAATTCACATTTTCTTAACAAGAAATTATGAAGGATTTAAATGTTATTTTTTTCTAAAAGAATCCATTTTTGTATCAATGGGATTATCCATGTGTAGGATCTCAATTTATGCTATGTATTTTGTTAAGTTATGATTATACATTATGATTCATACCCTAATCTAGTGTATGCCATTATTTAGAAATGACTCATAGTGGAAGTAATGGAAACCACACGAACGTACGTGTCCCTGGTAGGGATTTACCTTTGATGAAAGATAACGATGTTGACTTTGGTGATGATAAAATTATAACTGTACTGGGAGAACTTACTCAGGTTATGAATAATAACTTTACCCGTATGGGGAATCCGGATCCACCACTTGGAGAAGCTATGTTAAATCTCTTTATGTGACAACAACCACTATCATTCAATGGGACTAAAAACCCATTTTTAGCTACGCAGTGGATAAGTCACATATAGAAGATATTTATCGATTTGGGATGTAATGATAGTGAGAGGGTCATCATTGATGTTTATCGTCTATAAGGACATGTGGATTAGTGGTGGTCATTAATCCAAAACACAAAATAGAATGATGAAATATAAGAGAAGTAATAGAGAGACTTTAAGGAAATATTCCTAGAGAAATACTTTCCTCATGAACAATGAGAAGATATGGAAAGGTAATTTATGAATTTGATGCAAAAGGAAGATGAGAATGTTGCAAAGTATGAATATAAATTCACATGGTTAGAAAGACATGTTGTGGAACTAAATAAACAAATTTAGTAATTGAGTGATAAAGGATTTATTATCCACGGTGTTTCTCCATGGGGATCCCCTAATCTTGTTGTTATGAAAAAATATGAGTCTATGAGGTTTTTCATTGACTATAGGGAGATCAATGTTATAATAAAAAAAAAGTATCCCCTACCTTTAGTTGATGATTTATCTGATCAGCTTCATGAAGCCCAATATTTTTCAAAGATTAATCATTAATCTGGATATCATCATTTTTTCGTGAGGAAGGAATCCATTCCAAAAACAACATTTCGAACTACGTACGGGCATTATGAGTTTACAGTAATGCCTTTTGGACTATCTAATGCACCATATGTTTTCATGGATTTAATGAATAGAGTTTTTATGTAATACCTTGATGAATTTGTTGGGGTGTTTACTGATGATATCATTGTATTCGTTAAAAGATATGATGATCATGGATATAACATGTGCACTATTCTAAAGACTCTTATAAGAAATGAATTATTTGGGTTTTTTAGCAAGTGTGATTTTTGGAACTAATCTGTTTCCTTTCTAGGACAAATTTTCTTAAAGGATGGAATATCTGTAGATCCTTTGAAGACAAAGGTTGTGCGAGAATGGCCTATTACAATGATCATAACTAAGGTATGTTTTTTTTGGTTCAGCAAGTTATTATCAGTGTTCCGTTTAGAACATTATCCGTTTAGCCAACCAAATGACCAAGCTTACTCGAAAAAATGTTAAGTTCATATGGAAAAGGACCAGGAAGAATTTTTTAAAAAATATAATTGAATATTAATTACTTCACCAATCTAGACTCTACCATAAGGGAATTATGGATTTGTGACCTTTAGTGATGCATTAAATAAAGGAATTGGTTGTGTCCTTATGCAGAATGATAGAGTGATTTCCAACGAATCTAGAAGGTAAATATTCATGAAAAAAACTGTCTAACCCATTATATTGATTTAGTGGCAGTAATATTTTCTCTGAAGATTTGGAGACATTACCTCTATGGCAAAAAATGTGAGATATATACAGATCATAAGAGTTTGAAATATATCTTCTCACAAAAAGAACTCAACCTGAGACAAAGGATATAGATTGAAATACTCAACGATTATTATTTCACAATACACTAGGAACCAGGGATGTCAAATAATGTGGTAGATGCTTTGAGTAGAAAGGAACACAAAATTCTGAACAAAATGAAAGTTAAAAGGGATCCTTCTTTTATGGATCTAGTAAAAATTGATAAGGGAATTATCACAAAAAGAAAAAAATAACTACTTTTTCAAATGGTTTCCAAACCTTCTTTACTAGAATGAATAAAACGTTATTAGGACTATGATAAGGAGTTTCAAAATAAAAGTAATGTTATAAATGATGGCAATTTGATTGAATTTTTATGTGAAGGTTGAAATTTGAAATTCAGAAAGAGGCTTTGTGTTCCCGCTATTCCTGGGATAAAGAGGGAAATATTGGCTGATGATAATTGCTCTAATTTCTCTATACACCCTGGTAGCAAGAAGATTTATAGAGATCTAAATGAACATTTTTGGTGGGAAGACATGAAATGACAGATTTTTTATTATGTGTTGAGATGTTTTGTTTGTCAACATGTGAGGGCTGGAAGATAATTTCCTAGAGGATTCATGCCACCCATTCCTATTCTATGGTCTAAATGGGATGATATTAAAATGTAATTTTTCATGTGACTACCAAATAATCCTGGAAATAATGATGTGATTTGGGTCATTGTTGACCGTATTAAAAAATCATCACATTTTCTTAATATAAGAGAAGATTTACCACTTGAACATTTAGCATGACTATATATTAATGAAGTCGAAAGACTTCATGGTGTACATTTATCAAATTTTTCAGATTGTGAACCATGTTTTACATCACAATTCTAGAAAAGTCTTCTGATGGCCCTAGATACTGATCTTTTTTTGAGTAATTCCTTCCACCCACAATGTAATGGACAATAATAACGGACTATTCAAACATTGGGAGACATGTTGAGGACTTCTTCACTTTAATTTCAAGGTATGTGGTATCAGTATTTTCCTCTAATAGAATTTTCCTATAACAGTATCTTCTATTAATGTATTCATATGTAACCATATGAAACATTGTAAGAAAATAGATGTCATACACCAACTTGTAGGGATGCTGTTGGTGAGAGAAATCTCTTAGGCACAGAACTTGATGAGGAAAAATCAGAAAATGTGAAGATTATCCAAACACATATAAAAATAGATCAAATTATGGAAAAAATTATAATGATAAGTGGAGGAAGGATTTGTAATTTCTAGAATGAGATTATGATTTCCAAAATTTATCTCCATGGAAGGGTATTATACGATTCAATAAGAAGGAAAAATTAACTCCCAGGTACATCTGTCTTTTTGAAATGCTAGACTGAATTGGAGCCATAGCATAAAATTTGGCTATGCTTCCTAGACTCTCCAATGTTCACAATGGATTATATGTATCATTGTTAAGTAAATACATTCCAGAACCAACACATGTACTCACCTATGAAGAAATAGAACTTGAGCCCGATCTGTCTTTTTATGAAGAGCATATCAAGATTCTTGATACTAGACAACATGTATTGAGAAATTAGATAACTCATCTGTTAAATGTTCATTGGAGGAACTATAAGATGGAGGATTCAATGTGGGAGCCTGAGGAGCTTCTGTTTAAGACATACCCGAATGTTTTTAGGTAACAATTTTTTAATTTCGAGGAAAAGTTTTTTATAAGAGGGGAAAATGTAACACACCAAGGTTTTAAAAATAAATATTGAATTCATGAAACCTAGTGTCCCTAAAATAAAATACATTTTATAATATATCTGTTAAACAAAACTTTTCCACTTCTATGTTATGAATTTCAATAAACATTCACATAGAGTTGGGATTTGTAAGTCATTTGGAGTTTGATAAGGTACAATTTATTTTTAGTGAATAGTAACATACCATTATGAATAGTAATATGAATAATAATATAACCCTTATAAATAGTAATATGACTCTTATAAAAATTAAATAATGAGATTATTTTATTTTCTTAAGGTAATAAAATAATGATATTTTAATAGATTTTTCAATGTCATATAAAACTATTTATACCTTTAAAATGGTTATTTTTCAAATTAACTATGAATTTATTTAATAATTATGTTAATAATATATGGAAATTTATTATTGAAAAATGGCATTTAATTTTGAATTCTACACATCAAAAAATTATAGGGGTGATTTTTTGTTATTTTTCTAAAATACTAGATTTTATTGTGAATATTAAAAAATATAGTTTTGAGTTTCTAGTATATTTGATTACATCATAATGATGTAATAATTGATTAAAAATTATGGTCATATTTTTTACAATACAAAAGAATACTTGGTTTCCCAAGTGGCTAATACCATGGGAAAGCCCATGGTTTCACAAGAACCACTAATGAGGTGACTTTTTAAACTAATTAAAAATTATCTCTATTTTACTATAAATACCCACTCATCCATTCATTTTCATTAATTCCAAATCCATAATCCTAGAATATCTAGCAGTTTTAAATCCCTATGTGTCCTCCAAAGGTGTTTTTAAGCCCCCATGTCCCCAACCATTATATTCTAGGAGTTACTCAACAAGGTAATGGAACCTTTCACCCTCCTCTTTTAGTTGACACTTATTTTAAGTTACCTCCTTGAATTTCCATTATCATATTTTGGGGTTTGATATTATGTATTCCTATCACATTCGTTTTTATTTCCATATGATGAGATACCCATTTTCTCTCATCAATTCATTTCATGAAATTTTAAGCAATGACATTAGGTTGCCAAATATTGATAAGTGATCTCTCAACTTTTCTTTTATTTTCAAGTTCATATATTTTCTTTTCCTCTCATAACCTACTATTTACAAATTACTATGATAAATATATTATACTGTATATAGTATAATTATATCATGATAATAGAAGAACCATCATCAGTATTCTTACTCCATCCCTTTTATTATAAACGAAATCAATGTCCATGAGGTTCCAATTTATAACCTTCGTGGACTACAAAGATTCGTTCTTAAATTTATCCTTAATTACTGATCATTAAACCATTTATATGGTTTAACATACTATAATATATGTATTATAAATTAATTAATATTCCTTAACCAATATATGTACATATTATTAATTTATATAACAAAACTAGTTCATAATAATCCAAATATCGACAAATAATCGAAGTGGTTGTCATCTAATGATTGATCCTCATTCAAAGTAAAAAAATGATATAAATGACCATTAAAAATTATGGATGTTCATAAATAATATTTAATTTCCATTCTAGAGATTTACAACAATTCCACATGAACTCCATTACGTAAAAACAAGTGAACTAATTATGATGTTCAAGAAAACAAACACTATAGAACGACGTAATTCTATATAATAACTTATAAATAAGAACATAAATGAAATAAAAATAATTTTTATAAACTAAATACATGTATATTAGCTTATGAAATAATCTATTAATAATTATGATTTCATATTCTAGGACCTAATGTTCAAGAGCGGATCACATGTGAACTTAATTTAAGGGTTTTCCACCCGAACTTCAATTTTCATTCGGGTTACTTTCATTGTATAATTACATCAATGAAATTAATATTTATTATTATAGACTCATCATAAATTCTTTTTTAGTATTATATATAATTACACCAATTATAATCCTCCCATATTTTATGGATAGTTACACGTTTTAAAATAAATATTCAATGTTGTTTCCAAAATACAATCCTGATTCAAGGGAATTTCTCCAATTCTTATCTATTTTAAGGTCCCTCTATAATTTATTTTTGGAAAAAAATTTCTTTATAAAATCAATAATTTTATTTTCAAAACACTATCTTACTTCACTTCTGGTTTTATAGAAATAGTTTTTAAAAATTACTCTTCTTTTCAGAATAAAAGAGTTTTTATCTCAAGAATAGCTTAATGATTTCAAAAGAGTGTTTTCGTCTGATTCAACACTCTTGTTGATTATTTTGTATTATTGGGTTTAATAATTTATGATATCATCTACCTTATTTTATTGAACTTTTTATGACTGATTTTATAGTTGATGATCTATCCAAAAACAATTCAACATATTACTCGGAATGGTTGGTTTTTTATGTTTAATGATTGGGGAAAGTTAGTTACATTTCATATGATAGTTTCAATATGAACGTATATGTTTTCTATGTTTATCCCTACTCATGTGAGGAATTCATTGGACTTATTATGTGACCGGTGGGGCCTGATATAGTGCCTCTATGCATTTGTAGGTCTCATTAGACAAATAGATATGGAATTGGCCGAGGCCTTTCCCAATTTTATATATGGTTTTGGCCGAGGCCTTAATAATTTTTAGACGTCTTGTCTGAGGCCTTGAAAAAATGTTTCAAAATTTCCGACATATGAACTACCCTTATTATGAATCTAGTAATTGAAATATCATGTGGTTATTCGACTATTAGAATACCCATGATTATGTTATGGAAATTTTTACTCATCTCATATTCATGCCATATTACGTTCAAGATTATTTTTAAAGGCATGTGTTTTCAATTATTCACCATGTTTAATATTTATCTTATATTTCAATGTTTTTCTTACTCTTACTGAGTGTTTGAGATCACCCCTTTCTTATGTTTTATTTTACCAGTATATTAAGAAGTTAGTTATGAGTGACTTACAGGCTTAATATAAGAGGCTTGGATGTTTCTAATGGAACAAATTAGTGTTGTATTTCCCATAATGATGTAATGTTAAACATATTTATGTATCCTGATTCCAAATTCTAATAACTTCATGGTACTTCGAGATACATATTCCTTATTTATATTCCAATATAATAAAATAAGGCACCAGATCTGGGCAATTGGGGCTAGGTCCTTATAATTAAAATATTTTTCTTTTTATCCTTAAGGATAAGATGGATAATGGATACTATTAATGGTATCATGGGGCAGAATATAAATACATTAAAATGTATTTTTATCTAGGATGATCAATAACTAAATACCATAGAGTAAATAAACCCAACTTCCCACATATAAAAAGTATGGGGATAAGAATCATAGAAACCATCTCAAGAGAACATGGTGATGCTTAATGTTTGTAAAATAAGGGAATCAGGATAATAATTATCGAAGGGAGATAAAAAAATACCACAAATGTAAAGTAAGTGAAAAGGGTTCAAATCAGCACTCATTATATGGTACAATGTTTCAACATAATGGATCTTGTGCATTATTTAATACAATTCCCTAAGATAAGGGTTATCAAAGAAAATAAAGAAATACAACCTCTATGTCCTATAGAGAAAATAAGGGAATATTCTATCACTACTACTAAGGTGGAAATGAGGTAGTGATAGGTACACTGGTAATTTATTCATGAAAGAAACTCTTTGATTCTAGTTCTATACATTCATTCATATATTGTAAGACATGAAATTTCTAGGTAATTTTGTTTATTATATGGAAATATTACGCGTCCTCAAAAATTGATGGCACGTGATTATGTGGCCTGGTGAGCCCGGAATGAATTTCTAAACTTTTTTTTGGGTACGTTCAGTAAATGTGCGAGCTTGTTTTGGTATCTTTTGAAGCAGAGCTCGGAATATAAATCATAGGAAATCGTTGAACTTGCAATGCTGGTATTTTCTTATGGATACCTTCACCTCGACCACAGAAGGTCAAGGGTGAAAGATAGTTTTTATGTTTTTCATGGACGTATAGAAAAATAAAAATATTTACTTTTTTTTGAAACTTATCTACATGGGTTATGGATGTGGGGACCACCAAAGTAAAACTACCAATTTGAATTCAATGGTGGGGACCACCCGACCCCCTTAATCTCCCTCATTAATGCTGGGAAGTCTCTGTAACTTTCACCACTTTCGTTGTGCCACCTTCCATTAATTAATTAAAACCAACTTTAATTGTTCCACCTTCCATTAATTAATTAAAGCCAACGTTAATTGTGCTTACAATTTAAAATTTTACAAACATATATTATTTGGGTTGGCTCCTCATTTTGACTAGGGAGAAATATTTGGTGGAAGGGAGGAATTGAGAATAAATTGGAGGAATTATTCTTCTCCAATGAAGAATGCTTCTCCAATGAAGAACGTCGACGTTCTCCAAAGACTTCGACTCCTTCCTCGTGAAATCCTCCATCATGGGATGTCTTCAGCAATGAAAAAATGGAGTCTTTCCTTCCATCGTTATGACATCAAAAAACCTACGAGGTAGGGTTTGATGTTTTAAATTTTTCCCCTTACATGTTCATGACAATTTTTCAGGATTCACAAAATAACTGAGCTGCTTTCTACAACTCTAACGCGAATGATGCTGGCCAAACGAACAGGGCCTGACCACTCTGCAAATCTTGTGTAATATTTGTTCTGTTCTTCGCGATGGAGGAATATGGAGACCAGTGCTAGAAATTGGCACCAATGGTACTTGAGAATAGCGGTCGGTACCACAGATAGTCACGATGAAGGTGGCGGCACAACCGTGCCACCGGAAAAGGGCCACGGCCCATCGGCCGCGACAGAGCAAGGGTGGCGGCCAGCGGAGGTTGGCTGCACAACGAGGTGGGAGTGTGTGTCCACAACACCTAGTGAGCGTCCGCGCCGCCCGATGAGCAAGGGAAGTGGCTTTTTCTGTGGCGGAGAATGGAGGGTTGCTGAAGTTCGACCGACCGTGGAGGGGAAGCGCACGATGCCCCTCCGTTGAAGCAAGGGGCCATGGATCGCCTCGCATTGATGTATGGTAGAGCACGGCCAGCGTTCGGCCAACTAAAAAGTGGAGGAACATGACGCACCATTAGGAGGACCATGGGACGACCATTTTGGCCAACTAAGCTTGACCGAGCGGGACCTACGGTGGGTCCCGCGTGCTGGCTGGCTACCGAATGTCTTCTTCTATTCGGTGTCTGAGGGAGGGGGGTGCGCTACTCCCCCTTTCATTCCACAAATTTGGGCCAGCATGTTGGGCCGCCCAGTGTTGGTCGGGACTAGTGGGCCGGACCGGATCCATCAGGACCGGGTCGACCAGAACCAGGTCGAGTCGGACCAGACACGGACTAGTTTTGACCCATTCCAGACTTTCGGCCACATCTTGAGCTACAAGCATCCATTTGACGAACTGTATGTGGTGAAGGAAACCATGGAGCGAGGATGTACTTTTGATATACCCCACATGTGTTTTGGATAATGTTGGTGTATATCAATGTTGGATCGAACACGAATCCAACCAGGCCCTTGGGACTAAAAGGCCATAAACATACAAACTGGGCATCTTATTGACGCACCGTCTATCGCGTTGAGACCCATTTTACTTGGTGGTCCTTTGGGATAATATTTCGTGAGACTTTACGGAAGTTGAAGTATTTACCTATGGCTTGAGGAGCAGAACCTCCTAGAATCCAGCGATCCTTGTGCAGGAACCATGTAGCTGGATGTAACATGAAAAAGGGAACCTTCTTGGGTCTGCATTTTAGGATCCCACATGCATCCGCTCTAGGAATCCATATGGGAGTACCTTTAGATCATTTGTGGGTCTGCTACATTAGGATATTGTGTGGGTCTGACGATGTACTGGGATTCTATTTGGGTCTGCTATACTAGGATCCTATGTTGGTCTGATTATGTACTTGGATCCTGTGTGGGTCTGCTGCACTAGGATCATGCATGGGTATGATGGTGTACTAGGATCCTACGTGGGTCTTCCTCCTCACAGAGTAAGATAATTCAGTAGTTACATCAAATCATCTATAATTCTGTACATTATGTTATACCTGGTGTGATAGGAGTCCTTACCTTTTTGGTATTCTTCTGTGTGGCATACCTATGTGGTACTTACCTTCGCGGTGTTGCCATTGTGGTATTCTTATTTGTAGTGTACCTGTGTGGTACTTCCCTTCGTTGTAATATTTCCTTCGGGGATCAATTGTAATTCGTCTAAGGAGTTAGGCCTTGTGTTTTCTCATGAATGATATGGGTAATATTTGATAACTTAGTTATATGTATGGGTATATACCTAAGTTGGGTTGTCACTAGTTTATATGCTTGTGGTTTACCCTTTGTGGATTTTGTGAGTAATTGAGGGTCTCGGGGTCCCTACTGAGTATCTTTATACTCACCCCTGCACGGGCTTCGCCCACACCGTGTTGTGTTTGGTGTAGACGAAAGATAGCGTTGATTAAGGCTGAGGGTACTAGGACTGAATGGTGCCCAAAGGTGGACTATACGGTGTTTCAGTACACAGAGGATATGGAAGGAAGTGGAGTGTCGAGGAGGTGATATGTTCATACCCTTTAGGTAGGATCCTTAGAGGACGACCCAGTAGATATATTTCTCTTTCTTTAGTTTTATTGTATTTTCAGTTGTATTTGTACCTCTACTAATGGGCTTGTATTCCGGCCCCTCTTACATTCAGCACTCTATTCACTATATAGTTTACATGTGTACATATATTGCAGTCTTCTTGGATGCATGTATTTATAGGTTATAAAGGCAATGCCTTCCCAGTTTTAGGGAATACGCCTTTCGGTGCTAGTTTCCAGCCCCAAGACTATGGAAGCAGGGATTTGGGAAGTCACTCACGGGCCCCGAGGGACGGGTTATGACATATATTTCATGTTTAGTATAACTATTCAAACACCACATAAAAATATAGAAGTTGAGTTATCTGTGATAACAGTAAATTGGTCAATTATTTCATATGAAGTATATAAATCATCACCAGAAAATATTTGTAGGACGAACCCCCCAAAAAATATTTTCTTACTTATATTTGTGTAATTTGATGCTATATTGGGAATGTAATGACTGTATTTATATAAATCCAACATCAACAATATGTATAGGGACATTAGTCTTCACATCCCAATTAATCTACTAATTCTGTACAACTGTAAAGAGGGGGATGAATCTCTATTGGAATCATCTTCTCAATTGTGGGTATTATATCCTTATGAGAAAACATATCAAGATCAAATAATTAATAAAAAATGAGAGAATCATGCTTGAATACATGCCCATTGTGAGGGAATATACTGAATTATTCTCTATGTAGTTTCCTAGTCCATCTTCTGCCTGAGCGGTTGGGTATTAAATTGAACATAGTCTTAGATATCTTCTTATATACAAGAATCATCTAAAAATATAGAAAATTGATTTTAGAGAAAAAAAATAAGTATTTAAAAGAGAATCTAGACAATGTTTTTATATTACTAAGTGCTTCACCATGGGGTGTACCAGTTCACTTCACCAAGAAGAAGGATTGGTCAATGAGCCACTACATAGATTACCATGAACTCAATAAAATAATTATAAAGAACAAGTATCCCTTACTATATATTTAAGACATTTTCTATCAACTACATGGGCTACATTATTTATTTAAGGTGGAACATCCATTGAAATATCACCAATTAAAGTTATGGAAGAAGGATATTCCGAAGTCTACCTTTATAATAAGGTATAGACACTATAAGTTCATAGTTATTCCCTTTGGACTCACTAATTCTCTATATATATCCATGGACTTAATTATTAGAGTATTTAGATATTATATTGAGAAATTTGTTGTAGTATTTATAGATGATATTATATTATACATCTAAATAAAGGAGAGGTGTGAAGAGAATTTGAATTCTATGATAAATAATTTTTGAAATGATTAGCTATAATAAAAGTATAATAAAAGTGTGTTTTGGATAGGAGAAGTATCATTTTAGGGTTATGTTATTACTTGAAAAGGAATATCTATAGAACCTACTAAAATAGGATATAAAGTAGTGGCCCATACAAACATCTATAATAGAGTTCTATAGTTTCTTTGGATTATATAGGTATTATCAATGTTTTTTGAATAAATTATAACAATTTTCAAACCCATTTAACAAGATAAAAAAAAAGATATTAATGTATTCATAGACCAATGATAATTGAAATTTTATTAATGAATATAAAAAGAGGATTATCATTTCACCAATACTCACACTTCCCTCTAGTGAGGAAATCTACTTAGTATGTATTGATTTTTTAAAGAAGGGTTTGGGATGTGTATTGATTGAAAATGACAGTGTGAACCCTACACCTCAAGAAATTTTAATGTTCCTGAGTAGAAAAATACAACACATGATATATAATTGGTTTCATTAATATTAATATTTAATATTTGGTGGAATTATATCTGTGGGGAGAAGTGTGAAAGATATATAGATCATAAAAGTCTCAAATATATATTCACACAAAATGAGCATAATATACTCCAATGAAGATAATCAGAGATGATCAAGAACTATGAATTATATACCCACTACAAACCTGGGAATGAAAATAAAGTGAAAAATGATCTAAGTATAATGTATATGACAACTTTATCAATGATGAGAATTGAGAAGGATCTAATCTTATTAAACTATCAAAGTATAGAAATGGGAATCATAAAGTAAGGAATATTATTATTCCTTCATAAAATGATATCTCATCTATCCCATATGGAGAAGAATACGGTTCTCAATGATGTGATGTGTATATATAGAATAATGTGGATTCTATAAAAACAATTAATATCCCTAGAGTTAAAAATTTATTAATTAGGAGTTGTAATACATGGGTCATGAATATGATTACCGTCGAATATTTAGATAAATATGTATCTATTGAATGATGCACATAGATCTAACTTCTCTATCCACCGAGGTACTATGATGATGTATCTATATCTCCAAGAGAACTATTTGTGGAAAAATATAAATAAGGAGATCAAAAATAGAAATCATAGTTTCTAGTATGCTAGCAAGTAAAGGGAGAAATCGAAAACTCCATGTGGATGATGAAACTAGTACCAATACTAACATTGAAATAGGAAAACATCACAATATATTTTTTAAATAGAATTATAAAAAAATCCAAAGTAAATAATGCTATATGGGTTTTAGTGTATTGTTTTACAAATACTGCGCATTTCATTAATATTTGAGATGACTTCTCACTTAATCGGATTTAAAGGATATACATCAAAGAAGTGGTGTGGTTATATGTAACACCAATACCGATTGTATCCTATTGAGATCCAATATTTACATCTATGTTCTAAAAATCTCTGTAACATGATATAAGCACTGAGTTGATCTTTAGTATGGATTATCACCACCTAATAAATGGCCAATATGCGAAAACTATATGTACACTTGAGGACATGTTGAGAGTATGATCTATCGGATTCAAATGTGGATGAGATCAATATATTACATTTTCGAAGACATTATACAACCGAAAATTTTAACCAAACATCTAAATGGATCCATACTAATACTTTTATAGGAAGAGATATAGAACAACTTCATACTAATATGAAGTTGGTGAATAAAAGCTGTCGTGACCAGAAATGGTCTAAGAAATGGTAAAAAAGTTTAAAACCACTCATTCATACATCATAAACTCTCAAAGATGGTATAAGTGATATAATGATAATATTCAACATGACATATAGTTTTTGGCTGGAGATAATGTGTTCCTCTATATATCTCTATAGAAATGGTTCACGTGATTTGATAAGAATGAGAAGTGATGCCCTTGGTACATTGAACCCTTTGATATTCATGATCACATTGGAGTTATAGCTTATTGAAAATCACTCCCACTAACCCAATCTTAAGTTCATTGTGTGTTCAATGTATCCCTTCTGAGAAAATACATACCATATCCCTCATATGTACCCAATCTTATGGAAATATATCTATAGCATCAAATCTATTATAAGTAGTATCAAGTAGAAATATAGGACTTTTGAGATAAAGTTTTACAAAAATAGACTACTCACCTTGTCAATGTACTATAGTGAAACAATATGTATGAGGAGGAGACGTGGGAACTATATGAATTAATGAAGTAGAATTAACCTCACTAATTTTCATCTTAGTATTTAATATAAAATTTCTAGCTCAAAATTTCATAATGTGGGAAGAATGTAACGTCCAATAATTATATCAACAGAATTCACCTTTTGAATATTTAATTTTTTCATATATATTAATATAGTATTATATGATACACAAATACCACATTATATGACCAATTTTTTTTATTATATTAATCTGAAAATAAATTTTAGAGAATAAATATTTCCTTAAAAATTCAAAATATTATAATTTTATAGAAAATAGAAAAGAAGATAGTTGTAATACGAATATATATAAATGCTCGATCTATGGTAATAACCTCACTCGTGAAAAATATTGTAGAAATAAAATAAAAATATTAGTAGTACAATATTAATCTTGATTATATATATATATAAGAATTATAGAAAATAGAATTGAATGTTGAATTAAGGAAATGTGTTGTATTTATAAAAACTAGGGAAACTATATGACTGTTAGAAATATGACCATTGTAATATTAATATAACCATTGGAATAGTAATTTGACCATTGGAACAGTAATATAAACATTGGGAATAGTGACCCAAACATTAAAACATTATCCTCAATTATTTATGTTTAAAATAATAATAATTTAACTTATAAAATGAAAATATGATATATTTTTATCATGATACAAGTAAATAATTTTTTTAAATTGATAAAAAAAGTGTTTATATTTTCTTAAATCATATGTTTTTTATTTTTAGTTTTATAAATATTTATATTGATTTGAAAGAAAATTTATATTTCATTATAATGATAATACAATTTTTTGAGACCATAAGTAGTCTTTCATAGTGTAAAAAAATTGATGATAATATTAAAATTGGAATTTTTGAAATAAATATAGATATTAATTAAAATTAAAACATATAAAATTTATAAAATAATTTTCTTAAAATTTATTTCATTTTTGGAATATATAGGTAAAAAATTGGTCAGGCTGATTTTTTTTCTAAAATAGTAGAATATTTGGAGAATAATGAAATACGACAAAATATGATAATTAACATTATAAGCTAAATACATTAATTAATGAGTCCTGGATGATTTAACCACTCATTATTTAGAAATAACATGAACCATTTACTATATATGGTCAAAATATTCATCACTATTATAAATCCTGAGCTAAAATAATAAACAAAGGATTATTTTATTAAAAAAAACACCACATTCATCCAATTGTAAATACCAAACCTCACTACCCCATATCCTGACACCTTATAATCCTTGTATATTACATAAAAATTAGATAACTATCCCATAGTATATAACCATATCCTAATTATACTAGTCTCACCAAATGGTAAATCCAATGTTCCTTATAGTGTATTTCAAGAGACCACTTTTAAGAGGTAATATTCTCAATCAATATCCTTCAAATTTATTTCAACTTATAACACCACCATATATTCTTCATCTATCTATAAATAGTAATATTAGTATCCAAAATACTAATAGGTTATTATTATTTTGTAATATCTATCTTGTACACTCACTTATTTTTTTCTTTAATGAAAATGTTGTTTACAATATGGTTTGTTCCCCACTTCTATAAAAACAGACATTATTTTTCTCCAACGCCTTCAAGGATTGTAATATAAATCTTATTGTTGTTAAATGAGAAAATAATAATTATATTATAACTTATTTAATGATCCTATAATGTATTGAAAACATTTTAATTTAATAAAACAAATCTTATTTACAATTGTATGTAAAACCACCTAAATAAAATAATTGTATGACATTATCACATTTACAAATGAATCTTTCATATTTCAGAACACATATGTCTAATTAAGATAATTATCTGTTTTATCAGTACATTAATATTATTTCATTTCACATCTAGATTTACATTCCCATTTTAGAAGAACTCCAATAATTATTCACTAGTGATTCGTCCATGGAACCATGAAATGAACAGACTTAGAATAATGAAATTAAAATTTATATGTCATCAAAATGATTATAAATGAACATATTATAATAATAGTAAATAAAATATATAATTAAATGGTTCTTAATTAAATAATTAATAATTTTTATTTTATTATTCAAGATGTTAATTTCATGTGTATAATGATTCTGAACATAAGGTATGGGATTTCTCCGAACAATCCTATTTTCTTTGGGTTATAAAGTTTATCTCTCTAAACCCAATTTTTCTCTCATTTATGCTATGGAATGATTATAAATTATGTATATATATCTGATGAATACCTATTTTATTATCCCTTTATATTATGGTGTTGTACCTGAACTAAGTTCACTTCTCAAATTCCTTCATTAAAATCAAACCATATTAAGGGAAAATGTTTTTATCCCTTAATTATTTTATGTATCTCACTTTTAAATTAATTATTAAAATTACTGAGTTTATTAAATAAATTAATATATCATTTACATACACTTTGGATTACCAATGATTTTCATAGAAAATTCCATTATCATTCTTTTTTTAAAAATCCTTTTACAAATTCCTTAAAATACCACTTTGATAGTTCATTTCTATAATCATTACTCTACCAATTTCAAGATTTTTTCTAAAATCAACAACTTATTCTGAGACCAATGCTTATTTATTAATATATAAATGTCTAATATATTTAATTTAATCATTTACTTGGAATATTTATAATATATCTTTTGATTGTGTTATGAGTAAATAATATAAAACCCATTCCTTTCCATAGATAATTCTTATGTCTATACATTATGTTTGTTATACATTTGTTCCACGCATAAAATACTACATGTTATAATGAGTGATCATATATATCCTCCAATGCAATAGGAAAAATTTATGTCTCATCAGATTATATGTATAAGATTATGTATAAAACCTATTCCAAAACTACCCAAACTTTTCACACATAGATATTAAATCTTATTAGATGAATATTAATTACATAACATAATGGTCCACACCAAAATCTTATAATAATATTATATTTGAAATATGGGAAACATAAGAAACATTTTCATAACATATATATATCATATATCACTTAGTTTAACCTAGAAGTAACCTTCTTAGACATATAATACCCAAATAATTTCTTTATAACCAAGAGAATGGAAATAAAAAAATGGGTGGGATTTGATTCTCAGTAAGGGTAAAAAAGGGAGATATCATTGACCACTCAAGAATAACACAAGCATATGGGTATAAGAATAAGAGCATAACATTTGAAAATTGTAGCGCATATATCATAGATCATAATCATGAATCATGAAATAAATCGTGATAGTTATTAAGACATGAATTATAATGTAATAAGTGGACATGATCCATGAGGGAATAACATTGGAATAAGGTATAAGATTGTGCCTATAAAGTCCCAAACTAGGAGACACATGTTGGTTCATTACATGACCTCAGGTGTGCCTCCCCGTACGCTAGAGGATGCAGACTAGCAGAGAGGGCATAATATGTAACATGGATAGACTATACCCTCTTTATAAAAGAAAAAAAAAATAGTCGAAATAAATTGATAAATAAAAAATTTATGACAATGAAAAACAATAAAACATAACTTATATAAGATAAAGTATCATATGATGAATCAAAAAATGTAAACAATAATGAAAACTAAAGTAGTAAATATCTCATGTCATACACATGTCAAGTATCTAAGGTAAAAATCAAACAAAAGTTACAATGAAAAATCTTATGTGGGTCCTGACATCATATTTGGTTCCCTTATTCATAATTTATCTTGAGTCCCACATCATCCATTTAAGCTAGGTCTTTTTCCCTTATCCATTCTTGAAAACATGGAATTTATTCAGGTACAGATCTGTCAACCTGACTAGGGATGTGATTAAAACTCAGTAGGCCACCACAAATGACATCTAAAGAAATATCTAGTCTATAAATATGTATGACATTTTCTAATGACTAAATAACAAATTAGAATGTAAACAATCTTTATATTTAATTATTCTTTAATTAACTACATAGACATCATGGTTAATAGAGACACCCAACCCAATCATACTTGCTTTTTTCCTAGCTGGATTCTGAAGCATACATTATAGAAATATCAAAATTCAGTATCTCATGGTATTTCATTATACATTTAACTCCAATTTAATTTTGGATATCTTAGAGTATCAATCCAAGTACCAATATCTTCGGAATTTGAACCATCAATCCAATTATAATATTGTCGAGGGCTAGAGCATCAGGGTGGAACCCCATGAGTATTTGGATTATCAATCCTTATCCCACACCTAATGGGTATTTGAAGAATTATTCCTTGTCCTACACTTTGTTTTTCACATTCATGCATCAGGGGACTAAAGCATTAATCCATCACCCCATGGGTATTTAGAACATCATTCTCTAACATACAACTCATTTATCAATATATCATAAATGTCACATATTCCAAATTCATATCGAGGTTCAACATCATTAAACTTTTATTCAATCATTCTCATCACGATGTACATTTTTTATTATCAATAACAACCATGGTTCTATAATTTAATAACATGGAATAACATGAACACTTCCCCATTAATTCAATTATCAACATTTAATCACACAATTCATTAATATTTCAAGGTTAAGGAAACCATCCCTGTAATTCCCTTATCAATAGGAATAAGGATTTCATTCCATTCCAATATCCTATTTTTACCCTTTTAAAATTACATAAATCATCATTTTTTAGATATTAATATATCCTATTGGTTTCCATCAAGTCAAGTCTCTCAATCTCGAATGGGTTCAACGAGATCCATGAATGTTTTCCCAATTAAATAGAATTAAATTTACCTTTTCAATTTATATTCAATCGAACAATGTGGTAACATAATGGTAAAATCACGTAGACATGATCATAATTGATACTATGGGAATTATCAATTAAACCACACACCTCAATATTTTTTATTAACTCTCCCAAACCACAACCGTTAATTCATTGTAGAACAGTTGAATTCATAATATAGGGAGTTATAGGAACAAAACCAAGGATTATGATACAATGAAATAAAACCAAAAGACCTATATCTAAACCAATTTCCAAAGGAGGAAATAATCCCCCTCAATGGAGATAGAATGATGGAAGAGAGATGAATTTAAACAAGGAATAAATCACTTACCAAAGTGGAGTTGATATTTCCACCAGATATTTGATTCAAAATGTAAGACATTAAAGAATCATTTTAACCATATCTTGAGAAACCAAAAATAATATATAATATATTAGGTTGAAATAGGGTTATTGGGGATATAAACTAAGGGTTTGAAAATTTATAAATAAAAAGTTGGGTTCTTAAAATCACACGCACACAGTTTCTTTGGTGGGGTGAATGGTTTTCCAAATTGTGCACTTTAACTATGCTCCCCTACTGTCTACGGAGTATTTTACTGCAAGGTGGGTGAAGGGTTTTAAAAATAGTGATCCAACCATGAATCCCTCCTCTGTATGAGGGATCATGGTTCGGGGAGGGAGGCCGCATAGTTTGGTCAAATTGTTTACCACCTTACATGGCTCCAATAAGGTGTACACAATTTCTTGGTGAAAACCTCACGGTTATCCCAGCCTGTATTCCAATCGTGCACAACCCCATGGGATTTCAAATTTCGTTGAAAAAACCCAAAACAACCCAAAAGAAAGACCCTACCAATGTATGATAAACAATGTGTATAAGAATACAGGAAAATGAACATGAGACATCTCCATAAATGATGGGATCTTACAATCACTTCCCCTCATAATAGCTCAACCTCGAGCTGTACTCCCAAGAATCACTAAGATTATTAGGTAAAAAGTTCCAGATAATTGGCCTAAATATCTGCTTCTATATCCCATTTTTCCTCATGAACACATCCATACATCCACAATACTCAGATCAATGACATAGTCCTTACCTACAACATCTTATCATTGTGATCTAAAACCTGAATTAGATGATCCTCAATGAAATAATCAAACTAAAGCTAAAAAACCTTGAATTTGATCACTTGAGAAAGTTTGGGGTTATATTTTTGAAGCCATGACACATAAAAAATATTATTCATAGCACTGAAACTCTATATAATATCCAATCGATACACCACTAGTCTAATTTTCTCCATATTCTCAAATGGTCCAACAAACATGGGAACTAACTTTATATTCCTATAAATCCTATGTTGACCCAATATTAGTGAAACCCAAAGGAATACACATTCTCCCAATATAGAATCAGGAGGTAAAAAATTTCAATCAATATATGACATTGATATAATCTAAGATGTAGAAATAAGTTTCCAAATAAACTAAACCTACTCCAATGTCTCCTGCACGGGACATGGTCCCAACTACTCAGACTCCCCAGCCTCCATCTAACACAAAGGTGATCTATATGGACTACTATAAATTTCCTCATATAGTGACATCTGAATAGTCTCCTGATAATTGTTGTTATAAGAAAACTGAACAAGTAAAAAGGGCTTCTAACAAGACCCACCAAAATTAAGTATTCATTATATTAGAATGTACTCTAACACTTTGATAGTATGCTCTAATTTCACATATATCTATACATTGAAACTATAATCAAGAGTACATATATACCAAACAATTTATGAAATCTTTTCACGAAGAAACATGTAAATCACGAGTCACGATTTGAAACTGCGCTACATAAAACTGCATGCTAATAGACTATCTCCAAAAAATACATATCTTCCAATTGATAAATATTGAAATTATCCTTTATTGGAAATAAAGGGGCTCCCTTCATCAACTGCTCCACAATCACCCAAATCAGATATTCATTCAAAGTATCCTCAAAATATCAACCAAAAATTACATGTTAATGTCATTCAACTTCCATTATAGATTGGGAAATGACTACAGTAAATCACCAGGTCAATGATTAATGGAATTCACTTACTGATAGGTGTAGCATTAGGCCACAAAAACCTCAACCTCCCTTTGCATGCCTAGCCACCATTACTGTTGACACGTGTCACATTAATTTTTGGTCAAATTATGGTACACTTCCCACCTCAAGGCCTGAAACTCACACATCAGATCCTCACCCATATAAGTCGGAAAAAAATTTGTTCCCGACATAGATTATATACAAAATATATAATTTAAGCTTTTGTGATTGGTATACAAAATAATATTTTCACTAAACAGGAAATTCCATCAATAATTTGAATCATAAACCACCACAACTAAATTTATATCATGTTTAGGGTAATTACATTCATATGCACAAAACTGTCATGATCCATATGCCACATCTCTAGCCCCATGCATCAACACTACTCATATTATGACTCTATATGCAACACAGAACACGGTATACTCCTCACCCGAATTAGGTAGGATCAAAATTTTCATAGTGGTTAAATACCTCTTTAACTATTTGAAATAATTATCACACGCTACAGAACATTCAAAAAATGAAAACCTTATTTATCAATCCCAATAGTGGTACCTCCAAATAGGGAAAATTCATGGATGAATATATGATAATAAACTAATAACCCTATAAAACTTTGGATATCAAAAAACTTCATAGGATGCTTTTAAGAAACCACTGCATGAACTATCTTTGTGTCCATTAAAACACATTCCTTAGAGATTTTGTGAAAAAATAAATGTTTCCCTTCGATAAATATGTGAAACTTAGATTTATTATCATATAGATGATTCTCTCTTAGTGTACTTATTATGATGTTATGATTTTTTTCATGATTTTCATGAGTCTTAGAGTACACCAAGTTTCAATCCCCAAAACAACAACAAACTGATCATGGTATAGGTGAAAAATTCAGTTCATCAAGGATATAAACATATTTGGAATTTTCTTGATCTTGAATAATATCATAAAAAAATTTATAGGCCATATCTGATTTTGGAGGAACTTCATTTTATATTAGATGGTTTACCTATCAACTATTGATACAAAAAACTCAATTAAATCATAGAGATAACACAAGATCCTATTAACTGGTCAAAGAGATCGTTGATATGTGAAAGAATATAATGGTTCCTTACATTCACATGGTTCAACTTCTGGTAATAACAACATAAATGCAACCTCCCACCAGCATTTATAGAAAAAAAACTAGAGAACCTCAATGTGACACACTCTGATGGATAAATACCTTATCCACCAATTCTTCTAGATTAGTCGTAAGAATTTGAATCTCCATCACTGATATTCTATACATTATAATGTAAAATACCTTATATACTAACATTAGATCAATTTTAAACTCAACATCTATCTCAAGTTCCATCCCTGAGAAGTCTTCAGGAAACACATCCTAAAAACAAGTTTACTATGGGTAAAAAACATCAGGATTTTCACCCTCACCATCCAGAAAATGGCTTTAAACCTTGTTGTTGATCTGCCCTTATTTATAATGAACTAGACTTTCATAGCCTGACTACATATCCCATACTATATGATGAACATAACTGTTACCCTCAGGGGTCGTAAAGGTTACTCTTCTATGGTAACAATAGATGTGGGATTGGTAAGATACCAGTAATTCCATAACAAAAATCATGTCAATAATTAACAAGTAATGTATGTAATGATCATAAAAGAATTTAATCTCACCAAACTCAATAGAACACTGCTTAGATAAATAGATTTCCCTCAAATGTATTCCTCTCCATGTATCAATCATCATAGCCCACTCATAAACTCCATTGTCAAACTCAACCCATTCAAAAGTTGAGACGATATAAAATAATGTGAGGATATTATATGAATGAATGTTTTAGAATGTTTAGATGTGATAAGAATAATAAATATATCTATTGATGGTCCAACCATTCCATCCAAATGTTCAGAATGAACGGCATGAAACTGTCCTTTCTCTCTGCCATGTGATAATATCCGAGTTTCTTGAGTTATACTACTCTACATATATGATATCTCTTACCCTAAAGTACCACATTCACAACCTTGATCAACATGACCAATATTACTCCACCTACCATATTGGTATGGTGTAGAAGACCCCCTTACCATACTCTGGTATGGTTAGCTTCTCTATAACTAACCTTCTACTATGGATTTCTATAGAACCACTATAAATGCCCCATATTTACATAAGATCAAATCTCTATTGGTGGTTAGGGTCACTAATTATGATATTGACCAAGCCTACTACACTGATGGAAAATCACTTGAGTATTTACTTGGGTAACTGATCCATCACCTTGCTACTTTTTTTCCACGAATTCAGTAAACATTATAATAGAGTCACTATATACCCTCTAAATACATACCTTCTAGACATCTAGAAGAAACCACCTATCATCCAATGCAATCCTACTTCAGGTTCCCTTAAAAAATGAGTGCCTCATTCACAACCTAAGAAAGCTTCTTCAGACAAAATATGTTAACATTGGAGTTAATCTCACATTTCAGTTGATCTTGAAAATTTTTTTCTGTAGTTTCCCCATCTGCTTCCAACACTAAAATATAACTATAAATTAATAAAGTGATCAACATTCTAACATAAAAGTCAACTTATCCCTCATTCCTAATAATCTCTCAGTAAATGTTCTCATGGAATATCTCTTTAAATTATTTTCATACCATGTTCTCTATATACTCATCCTGATCCTGGATATCCCACTAGTGATCCTCTGATCTGTGCAATATATTAGCAGCCACTTTTACTCTATTTTATACAGTAGTTTATAATTAATTAAGGATGTTCTATATAGACTCAATATACAACTCATCCACCTCAGGTCCACCATCTTGGATGATGGTCGAATGGTGATGAAACTGAAACTCCTATATCAGGTCAGACATATTTTACAGAGCCTATCCGAGGTCTCAATCAATGAACTGCCGAAATAAAGAAAAATTATCATGAAAATTCTCTCCCATCCATTCACTTGAAACTATCATGCCCTCTAGTTCAACTACTTCTGTTAGATTTATATCCATATACTCATATCGTCCTACCAATAAATATCATTATAGAGGAATGCCTATATAATTCTAAACAGACATCATAGGACACATAACAAATTATTAACACATTTATATTAGAGGTATTATCATAGGGCTACAAAAATTCATCCCCCATACTCCACCATATGGTCAACACTAAGGCACTATCACTACCCCCAAACGTCCCTCATATGGGTCATTCTTAACTTAGGGAAAAAGACTTTCATATTTCTAGTTTCTCAGTAGAATTTTATATCATCTAGTTCAAATTACGACATTTAGTGTCATTTTAATTATTTTAATATATTATTAGGAACCATTTTATTTTGAAATACCCAAATGAGGAAAATAATTTTCATTTTCTATATCCCACTCATAACTTTCTTTTTTGTGTGTTCCAAAAATGATGAATGTCACATGAAATCCGGTGTGCCTAGAATGATGGATGTATACTCATCTCCTATTCCATACTGAACCATCAGTAAAATATCCATAAAAAATAATATCACAAAAAATTTTCATAACTCAAGTTGAAATAACATTCAAATTTAACAAAGAACTTCAAGAAAAACAATCCCACCCCAGATACTTGGATTTTCTCCCTCACATGGGTTATCTACTCGCATGTACGAGCTCTCGAAAAAGGACCAACTCAAATAAATATCCTATCCAGATTTATAAAATAAAAATAAAATTGAAAATAAAATTAATCATCCTTCAATACCGCTTTGTATCGTCCGGACATAGGTTCTATATGCTGGTTCCCTAAGCCAGTTTGTTACATGACCATAGCCACACATCCTCATATGCAAGAGGCTACTAACTAGTAGTGATGGTATAATATGTAACGTAGGTTGACTATATCCTCTTTAGCAAAGTATTAAAGTAGTGGAAATAAATATATAAATAACAATTATATGATAATAACCAATAATGAACCATTACAAATATATAATCAAGAATCATATAAAGAATAAAAAATAGGTAAACAATAACCAAAACCAAATTAGTGAATATGTAATGTCATGAAAGTGTCAATTGTATAAGGTAAAACCCAAAATAAAAACACAATGAAAACTTATAGGAGGGTCCTAAAATAATGTCTATTTTCTTCATACATGATCCATCATGAATTCCAACTCATCCATCTACCATAGAGCAATTTCCCTTATCTTGTTTTGTAAACATGAAATCCATTTGGGTACAAATCAGTCATCCACAATAGGGTGTGATTACAGATTAGTAGGCCACCCCCAATGGTGTCTAACGAAATATCCAATCTGTAATAGTGTATGATTTTTTTAATGTAATGTGTTGGAAATTCCATGTAATTTTTTTAATTATATAGAATTATTTCAAGACTATACGCTTTTATGACACCTGATTCTGAGGACCGATGAGCACGGAATAGAATTTCAAACTTTTTTATGTTTTTTTAATAAATGTACGAGGGGGCTTTTGTAACTTTTAAACGGTTTATTAGATCAAAAAATTGAGGGCACCGTTGAAATCAGATCTTTGTGATTTTACTAGAATGGACCAAAATTCAACCGATGAGGGTCGACAGGAAAATATAGTTTTTGGACTTTTTGGAAGAAGAAAAAAATAACTTGAAAATTTATTTTATTGGTTTTTCTTCACCATTGATCAGTGGCACATTAGTACAGAAGTGTGGTGATGAGGAAATGATGAATTCCAATAATGAGTTTCAAAAATTTAGAGCGCAATGAATAATTAATTCGAAGCATAACAGAATCATTGTTTCATATATTAAATTGCATAATGACGCGCCGACGCAGCATAATGAAAACATAAAGACACGTTTCTCTTTTGATGGAATAATTGGTTGGACAATGATAGAAATGTTTTGAAATTCCTCTGATAAATTGATGGAATGTTTTCATTTCTAACGACGAATGCAAGTGAATTTCTAGCGAAAACATTGTCTCAAAGAATGGGTAAGGGACCAGAGAGTGATGAATGCTAACCCCAATGGATGGATCACCATTGGAAAAGAGCTTTCCTCAGATGAAAACTTCTCTAGGCAGGGTTTAACTTTTGTTTTGATTGATCATTCTTCTTTCTAAAAGCAAAGAACACATACCAAACCACAAATATGTTTATTCGTGGGTTGTTAATGTTTCAAGAAGATTACTTGCATCAGGGTTTTTCTTCAGGATCATTTATTTTTTTTGATAGAAAATAAATTTCCCCTACCCATGTTTCAAAACATCCAACATAGAGGAATTATACTAACATGAAAAAGTCCTTGATTCCTATGTCTTTGGGATTTCATGTGATGTTTGCGACTAGACATTCGATTTGATGGAGAGGTAACACTATGGTTGTAGTAGGAATAAAGGCGCCCCAAGGAACCTGGGGGCCCAAACGGTTCTCAAAACAGACCCAAGGAGCAGACCATGTGGTCCGAAGATGACAAAACTAATGTGTCGGTAGTGGGGGCCCGCAATGACAGCCGAAGGTGGGAGACGACATACCACAATGGTGCACTGAAGGCAAATCGGGTTGCGACACTGATGTAGGAGCCACTGACAGTGGGTTGATGGCGGGCGGATAGGGACATAGCCACTCGACTGCACCGTTGGTTGGCCTGTGTTGTGGGGGCCACGGAGACCAACTGGCGTGCGGTCTACTGGGGACCTCATGTGGGACTAAGGTGTAGTCGGCTTAGCCGGCAGCATGGCATTAAACAAGATGTTGGGTTGCATCCAGGATGGAGGTGAATGACCCGCCAATTAGGGGATGGGTTTGTAGGGTGCGAACAGGTCCACTGAGCAGCCTGTGCTGGATTTATCTGACCCACTTATGTTGGCCTATTTGGTGGGATAAAACCGGGCCACTGGGTGTCCCGGGGTGGGAGAGTACTGGACCACCTATTGTGGGCTGGGCCAGATAGAACTGTGTTGTTAGGCGACCTAGCGGGCAAGACCAATGACCGAACTGGGCCGGAATAAACTCGTAGTGGGTCGGTCTATCTGTTCCATGGTACACAGGACCCCCAGGCTGGGTTGGTTGGGTCAGTCCGACTGGGTTGGATCGGGCTTGGACAAATCCTGCCCATGTTTACTAAAACACCATTATCTTTCAGACCATTCATCCCATATATGATATTTTTGTAGTGTTGGGACTCTCACGATTAGGTAGTTCTTTTGGAATGATTTATGGAGGATTTCCTGGAAGTTGAAATACGAAAAATTGCATAATTAGTGGATTTTAATAGAATCAGGCGCACTACGTGCGGGGATCATACGACTGAATGAGACCTAAAGACTGCGGAAAAGAAAAACTGTGTGGATCAGTTACATGCGACCATATATAGATCAGATATGATGACTTAAGTGGGATGTTACTATATGTGACCAGGAAGTCTCACTGTGGGGAGTGTCTCTTTGTGACCTAGCAGACCCACGATACTCATCATATATGAGAACCTCAGTATGATGGCCTAAGTGAGAGGAATCACTGTGTGACCCGATAGACACATGGTGGGGAGTGGCTCTGTGTGACCAAGTATACCCTTAGTACTCATTAAGGAAGAGTAGCTCAGTAGTCCAATGTGTTATTGTTACAATAGATAGTCTTTCTTTCATTACTTTGAGTTACTCTTGTTGTCATCTGTCTTTGCTTTTTTCTCTTACTGTGTGGTCTTACTTCATGGTACTTCCTTTGTGGTTTGGGGTTCCTACTATGTATTGTGTTACTCACCCCTACACAGGCATCGACCACACATTTCATTCTCATGTCAGTGGTCAACACTTCAATGAAGATCTTGGTGGTCCGGCACAAGGTGGTGCTCAGTGAGACAGGGTGGATGAGTGTACTTCTACAACTATAGGCAGCCACCCTTCACCTAAAATTTATGTGGGGACTTGAGAAGATGAACCGTGGTAGTTATACATTCATTGGAGGTTTTCAGATTTCATTCTAGTCTCTTTCTACTTTCAGTTTGTATTGTACTCTGTATTTGTCTTAGTGACAGTTGTGGTTTACTCTTCGTATTTTGAGCTTTGGGCATGTGTACAGGTTTAAAGTAAAATGACTTCCCTTTTTGGATATGCCAACTATGTGCCGGTTTCCAATCCTTAGACTATGGACATATGGACTGGGGTAGTCATGACATGGGCCCGGGGGTAGGAGTTGTGAAACATATAATGAATAAATATCAAATAAAAAATTCAATAGCTTTCATATTTAATTGTTCTTTAATTAACCACATAGACCCCCAATGTTCATAGTGACACCAAAAATAATCACACCACATTCGACCCATACCAGAGTCACAATGATACATCATAGAAATATCACCATTCATTCTATCATGATATTTAATTATTCGTTTAACAGCAATTTTTTATCCTGTATCATGGAGAATAAATCCAAGTAATAATATCTCTACCATTTGGAACATCAATCCTTTACCAAAATCTTTTGGGCCTAGAGCATTATTCTGGTAGCACATGGGTATTTAGAGAATCCATACCTATCTCACACCACATGGGTATTTGGATCATCAATCCTTTTCCTATATTTAATTGTTCACATGCATGCATCGAGGATCAAGATCATCAGTCCAACACCCCATGGGTATTTAGAGATTCATTCCCTAACCCACATTCATTTATCAGTTGACCAAAATTATCACATAGACCACATTGATATGAAGTTTCAACATCTATAACATTCTATTAAATAATTCTCATCATGGTTCACCTTTTCAATTATCAATCACAACCATTTTATTTACATTAATCACTTGTAATAACATGAAAAACGCAACATTAATTTAATTATCAACATTTAATCACACATTTCATTAAACCTTAAAGGTTATTCTGACCAACCCTTTAATTCCCAATATCAACATGAAAAAGGATTGAATTAAATTATAATAACCTATTATTCCTATTTTCACATTCTGTAAATTTATATTTCAGATATATTTTTACACCCCATGGGTTTCCATCAAGTTCAGTCTCACAATATCCATCGGGTCCAATGGGATACATGAATGGCTTCACAATTTCATATAATTAAATTCACCTTTCCAATTTAAATTAAATTAAAAAACATGGAAACACAATGGTATAATTAGAAAAACATGGTAATTAAAAATTATACAACCATACTCAAGATCATTGATAAATTCTCACCAAACCCCAACCCATAATTTGATATAGAATGGTTGAAGTCACAAGGACAAGAAATATCTAGAACCAAAACCTTGGATCAAGATATAATAAAACAAGATCACTCAAAAACAATATCTCAAAATATTTCTAATGAAGAAAATAATCCATCTCAAATGGGAGAGAATGATGGGAGAGATAAGAATTTAAATGTCGAAAAAACCACTTACCAAGGAGGAGTCAATCCTTCCACTGAATCCTTAATTCACAAAGAAAGACAATCAAGGAGACTTTGAACCATCTCCCGAGCCTCCAAAAATGTTGGAAATCATATTAGGTAGAAATAGTGTGATTAGGGATATAAACCTAGGGTTTATAAATTTTTAAATAAAATTTCAGGTGTTTAAAATCCTATGTACAAGGTTTCATGGGTGGGGCATACATGTTTCCAAATTGTGTGCCTTAACCATGTGCCCCTAATATATAGTGTGAATCGTTAATCCTAGATATGCACATGGTTTGAAAAATTATGCCCCAATCATGAAACATACCTCTATCATAGGGTATATGGTTTGGGGAGGGAGGCTACATTGTTTGTTCAAACTATGTGCCACCTCCCTTAGCTCCAAACACAGGTGCATGGTTTCCTAGTGAAAACAATATAGTATTCCATAACTATGTGGCAACCATGAATAGCCCTATAAGATTCCATACGTTTCAAAATTCATCTAAAAGGCCCAAAATAAAGACCCAACAAATGTATGATCAATGCTAGAGTAAAAGAAAACATGATAATAAATATGATACATATCTAAAAAGTTTTGGATCTAATAGCAGCATACACATAAGTATATGAAATAATATATTAGTACTCAATTAATAATACAATTAATATAATAGTATTTTGGTTTCACTCCCAAAACCATATTAGTAGTCATTGTTTACTCTTGAGACTATCATTGTGAATAGATTCCCTTACTGACCAAGGATAAATCCTAAAGGAAGATAAATGAATGGAAAAAATGTACTATATATAAATAACTAGATTATAATAATATTAATCATTTTTTGAGAGGTCGACCATTAGATTTTATCATCGAAACATGATCATAAAAAACATGATAAATAATAAGATTGTAACATAAAACCAATACATGTAGTTCCACTTATATTGAAAGTGACCAATCATCCCATATAATAAATTAAAAATTATTATAATTCAATAATGGGATAATTTAAATACTTATAATATCATATATTCTAATGACCCAAACATGATGTACATGAATATAACATTACTTTTACGAAAACGTTAATACATCACACAGAAAGATACCCAAAACCATATTAGTTTAATGTCGTTGGAAACTAGGAATACACTATATTAAATTGGTGAAAGAACTCAAACATATCCCATTAATATATTACCCTTTATTTTTCCTAACTAAAACCTTTATTTATATCATAGGGAAAAGAAAACATATGAAAACGGTGAACTCAAATTCTCAATAATGGTAAATATGGATTATATAAAACAAAACATAGATTTAAGAATGCAAAAACAAGAAAATAATTTATAAAAATCATACAATCAATAACAAATATCAAAATCTTTAGTCGCGAAAAAAAATTCATTTCATAAGGAAAAAATAATTAAGGAACATGAACCATGATAAAATAGCATTGGAATAAAACATAGAATTGTGGAATACACAATAGCATAGAAAATCATTTCCACATTAGACAAGGCTCATTTCCAAGACTACCATAGTAGAAAAACACCATTACTAAACTGAGTTTATTTTCCAATCCGACCTTGTATTACTGAACCATATTTACTTGTCATTCAAACCCTGTATTACTGAACTAGATTTACTTTCCATTCCGCTCATGTCTATCTAATGAGATATAAATCTTTACCCAATTCATTGGAGGGATATATAGTTCCCACCCATAACATAATGAAAACCATACATATGTGTACCATAAAAATACTAATCGTTCATCATAACATAACACAAGGAATAAAATGGGTTCCTCAAACATCATTATCTTATAACATAATCCATGTAAAAAAATGTATTTAATAAATATAATTCCATCATAAACCTAATAAACCATATGAATATTATGGATAACATAATTAAAATATATCATTAATATTATATGGAAAATAATTTTCATAAAACACTTGAAATTAGTTATTGAGAAAAATATTCATTCTTCTTATAAAACATTTTATTTTCTCAAAATGTTTCACAATTTTGAAAGAAAATAATTTATTTTAAAATTTAATTGAAATCATGTAAATTAATATTCATGGAAATAAGGCTTTATGAAAATATAAAAATCCATTGATGTCGTATAAGTTAAAACAACAGTCTCCCCATACATTTATTGTTAATGTCAAAAAGTATTTCGTATCGAATAATGACAAATTATTCCTTTCACACCATTTAATAAAAAATAACCAATGGTTAAAATTTAATTTAAAAAATTGTTGAAGAATAAAAATAATATTACATAGAATGGATGTGGATAATACATATACCCTCATAAATACATACGTATAAACAATCTCAGATAATAATAAGATTACAAAATTACCCCTTACCAATTTATAATCAGTCAAATCGAATGCCCCATAAAATAAATAAAATATCATTCATATGAAAATATAATAACCATAAAAATAATAATCATAAAAACATTCGTTGGAAACATATACACCATATAAATGAAATAGATGGGCTCTAAGGCATATGTCCCGCAGAAATAAAATTGAGACAAAATAATCCCTTGCCTTAGGTCATATATCCTTTATATGTATCCAAACCTCATGTATAATGATTTAATTGATGTCATTGACATATTATAGAATAATAGTAATATATATGATATCATATATGATCACATTTTTATTATTTTTTTAGTAACATTCCATTATTACTCGTTATTTTTGTATTATCTGCTTTATGTTCTTATGCATGTTTTATCGAATAAGATATGGTCAACATAATTAACTCATAGTTGTATCATTAATAAATTATATTAACATAATATATATCATATTTACCCATTATTTACATTTATATAATCATGATTTAATCTATATCATTTATAATTAATCGCATCACAATGTAGAGATGATAGGTTGTACTTACGCCCGAGCAGCGATATCATTAAGATAATCATGAAATGGTATGGAATTAGATGGTATATATATTTTTCCAGAATCCATATAATGTTATAATAATAATATATTGTTATTATTTTAATCATTATATCGATCCAAGTAATATGGTGGTGAAAAATATATTACACCATGACGTGGAGACGGTAAGACGTACGTTCACACGCGTGGTGATTTAATTTTTCGTAGGATGGATAGAAGGTGGGATATTGTTTTCAAATAATAATAATAAAATATCAGTATATAGGATATAATATATTTTTTAATTTATAATAGAAACAACTAATGATTCAGAAGTAGAAGAAGAAATTATATTGAGAGAGTCGGTAAAGGAGACTACCTCCTCTTCGGCGTGCTTTCTAAATCTCCTCTTAAAGGCACTAGAGTTGGTATTTTGAGAAGAAAAAACCTATATAATGTAAATAAAAAATTTATATATGTTAAATGGTCAGATTATGGTCTATCATTAATTCTCAAAGTGAATTGAAATTGTGAGGTAGTATGTGTCCATTTTTAACTGAGGTGAGGGGAACATTTAGAATCTCTAAAAATATTAATTTATAATAAAATAGAACTACATAGAAAAAACCTCCAAATTCTATATTTTATAATATTAGATTATATAAGGTTGTAATCCCATCATCCAATAAATTTTAATAATTTTTTATGTGAATTTAAATATCATCATGTTAATTTAACACTTAGTTATTTTATTTCATTTTAACTAGGGTAACAAATATTTCAATATATGAAAGGGTGAAATATTTATTTATTTTATGTAAATTAAATAATAAATACATAATTGAGATAATTCTATATGATATAATAATTATTATATATTTTTAAAAATGTTTTATTATATATAAAAAATTTAATAAAACAATGTTTTTACAAAACTACAATAGTGTCAATTTTGACACTATTTAATTATTTTATTTTTAAACAATATCAAAAAAGGAATCTATACTCAAACCAAATATTTTATTATATCTCTATGGGGTCTAGGTCATATATAAAATTCATTATATATATTAGTAATCTCAAATTATGTTTAATTTAATGTTTTTAATAATATTTATTTGATATTTCCCTTAAAAAAATAACTACAACATTAGTTTTGTGTAATTATTAAATAAATGTATTTATTGAATAAAATTTATAAATAAAATACTATTGTTAAGATAAGTCTACTTGGTTTTTTAAGAATTCTTATTTTCAAATATATTTTAATTAAAATCGACTATTTAAAATGATATACTTATTAAAACATGAATGTGACAACTTTAATATCACTTTAAATAAATTATTATGAGTGTAATAATATTTTCAAGATGGATCTAAATGGTAAATAGATTCAATATTGGATGATTATGGTCAAGATATAATATACCTACATTTTTTCCTTGTTTTTTTCTCTTAATTTTTATTATAATTTTAATAAAAATTATTTTATAGATTTTCTATCAATTAAATATTTTTTGCATCATCATTGAATACGAATTTGTGGTAATTTTTTAATCTTTAAATATTCTAAATAAATTACCATCATGTAGATAATTTCATTTTATTTGTGTAGACTTTTTATTAATGAAGTTATCTCATATTTATCACTATATTAAAACCATTCTACTTATAAATGATAAGAGGGTGACATGTGGTCAATTTCTTTTATTTTAATAATATATATAATGTTCATGGAAAATAGTACATTAAAAGGGTAAATTCAGATACATAAGTGTTAGGGGTCGGATTTTATTCACCCTGTAGTATTTTGGAAAATTTTAATGTAATTGTATTGTCTTTATAATCTTATTTGTTACCCTAATTTATATAATTTACCTAATTTAACTTTAACCATGGTAAATAAAAATTACCAATGTTACTGTTCATAAAATCCAAAAAAATAAAAGGAGTATAATTACATAATTTGGACCCACTGATTCCAAATATGGAATAAATTTTTCAAAATTTAAAATATAGATGTTATAGTAATAAAATTTTAATTATTTCCATTGTTAGAACAAAGAACGAGTATTTAAAAGTAAAAACATTGCAAAAGATTTAATAGTTTTTACATCAAAATTCATTGTAAAATTAATACCAACGACCTATATTATATTTAATTATAAAAATATATTCTATTTATACTTTAAACCCATTCAATAGTATTATTTATCCATATAAATTATTTCGACGAAAATAGTTGTTTTCAATTAAACATTAGTATATCATTATTATTCATCAAAACATTGATGTTATCAGAAAAATATAAAAAATTCATCCAAATTAAATTTATTATAGTTTCCAAATAAGAAGTTTAATTTTTATAAAAAGAAGATATAAACTTTCGAAATATTGATTTAAAATGGGTGTTCCAACAAAATGCGGCAAAAATGCAATTTTTTAAATACATCTTTTATCCAATAAAATGAACTCATTATTATATAAAATCTAGAAAAAATATAAGTTGATTTTTAAACATTATATTAAATATATTACCAATATAATTCACTAATAAAATCCATTAATAGTGATATTATTTTTTTATAAACTCATTTATATGAATTTAAATAGATTTTCAGAAAATGATTTCCTTTATTTAAACGGTTTTTATTTTCATTTATAATAAATTGATAATCAAATAATTAATTATATATATGTGTGTAAATAATATTTTTATAATTAATTTAATAGTGTTAATACTCTAAATTATAATTCCGCGGTTATATGGTAGTATAATAATATTTGGTTTCTCATTTAAATTTGGTATTTCGTGAAATGAATTCTGTCAAAAGACTTGAAATTGTTTGTAAAACAAGCCAAAAACAGTGTTGCGTATAATTCAATCTAATATAGTGTTGCATATAACACAAAATTATCTTTTTTTATTGTAAAACATAACACATAAAAGCTATTATGAAAAATAAATCTCATAAATATTTGTGGGGGTGTTACATTCTACCCCCCTTAAAATAAATTTCTCCCTCAAAATTCATCGGAGTTATAAAAGGTTTTCAACTTTGAAAGTTTCATTCATAGAAACCCACCTCTCAAAAAGGAATAATAAAACCTAAAAACATGAAATTTAGAAACATAATGGTTAACCAATGTATCTCCTCACTGGGTTTCCACATAAAAGAACATAGGTGGGAAGAGAAAACATGGATATGGAAGAAAAATAGAACCTTAAAATTTTTATGGAGAGCCATATGGATAAAATTTAGGATAAATTTAACAATTATAAATATATAAATCTATGTTGATTTAAGGGTCCATTTGTTTCATCATAAATAAAGGTACTAGGGTAACATTTTTGGTTTTAATATCCTTTCCCTAATGTTGAATAACAAGAAGAAGTAGTTACTTGATTAATTATAATCTCATCATTTCCTTATACCTTGATTGATTCCCACTTCTTCTCGTATTCCAATAAATGAAGTTGAATTTTTTATTCATGAAGTGTTAGTAGATCCTGGAATTCATAAATATAAAGATAGGTCACTCCTTCCGTCTTTATCACAACAAAAAGGTTAGAATAAGAAATCAAATACACATAAGACCACATATGGAGAGATAATATTTTAATCTAACAAAATTCATCAACGGTTTAAATTATACATTACATAAATGGATAACCTTATAATCCCTCTGAAATATAAAAGTCTAAAACATTATAAATAGGTTAACTGAATTGGTATAACATTTATCTCCAATATATCATAAGGCATCTCTTATTGGTCAAATTCCAAACAAATGAACAACTTCATAATGCATTCTCTTGAGTCACGTTATCAACAAGAATTATCTTATTGGATTTTTGAAAACATGAATGTCTCGATGTTCCAGAACATTGTGTATTATTCCTTATGTTCCAAAAATTTGTTTATTCATCCATGATATCATAATACTCTTGTCAACCAATCCATAATCAGTTCCCAAGGAATAATAATCATCCAATTTACTTATTCAAATCCAACATATCGTTATCCAAACATCATTATCATAACATAAGGGATATATTAAGGGTTATAATTCACTTAATCATGTGTTCTAAAAGTATATCATCATAGCCTTAAATAAATTTTCTAGGTCCATAGAACCATTCAACATATAATTTCCAATCCTTAATGAAAAACCTATACTGAAAACACCTTTATATTTCATGATTTGTATAACATAATCTTTGAATTCAGAAAAATATACTCCTAAATCAACCAACTTTATTATTAAATCATTACTCAAGATCTATCTTCTTAGTCTTCCCTAAAATATGAATCATGTCTCTAGGTTCCTGAAACTTAATATGACCAACAAATAACGATTAAAGTAAAAAATAATTCAAGGACATCCCATACCTTTCACATGTTGTTTACAAAATATTTATCCTCATCAGTATAACCAATACTCAGTCCACCTTCATGATTCTCTTTATGAGATTTCCACTAAGGAAATTGGTTTTCACAATTCCCATACATTCTAAATCTGAAAAATTCATGGTTAATTATGCTATATTTAGTTTTGGATATTGACTATGACCATGAAGCAAAATGTGAGAAATACATATCAGTGATTAAAATCACATATGTAAATAAAATTACATATAATATTTCAGTCAATGATATCCTACGTTTAATCCTAGGTTATTCATGATTGTCAAGAAAACTATAGCATTATAACCAATACTTAAAAATATCCTTAGGAAATCCCTAGACATATCCTTTGAAATATCTCTAGGGATCTCACATAATTTTTCTCATCCGATTTTACAAAGGTTATATAAACCTTCTCTCTAATACCAACTATAATGATTAAAGCTTGACGTACATAGATGTTACATTAATTTTTCAAAATACTTAATACATTACACAGATATATTTTTAAAGACCTTTTTAGATTAGTGTCTTTGGAAACTATGAACACATTATTTTAACTTTGTGAAAGATCTAAAAACATATCCCATAAAGATATTACGATTTAGTTTTCCTACCTAAAACCTTTATTTATATGCTTCAGAAAATATAACATATGAAAATGGTGAGATAAAATACTCAGTAAAGGTAAATATGAAGTATATCAAACAAAACATAAACATAATAATGTAAAAACATGGATATAAATTCTGAAAACCATACAATCAATAAAAAATATCAAAATCATTAATCATGAAATAAATCTTGGTAGATCTTAAGGAATAAATCATAAAGTAACATGAACCATGAAAAAATAGAACTGCAATAAAACATGGAATTGTGAAAAACACAAAAGAAATGAAAATAATTTCCATATTATCCAAGGCTCATTTCCAAGACTATCATAGTGGAAAAACTAAATTACTGAACATGATTTACTTTTCATTCCAACCCTATATTACTAAATCAAATTTACCCATTGTTTTGGCCCTGCATTACTGAATTAGATTTACTTATTGTTCAGGTCATGTCTATTTTTTGAGACATAAATCATTACCCAATGCATTGGATGGAGATATAGGTCCCAATTATCACATAATAAAAAGCCATACATATGTGTGTCACAAGAACATAAATCATTCATAATAACATAACTGAATAAATAAAATGGGATTCTTAAACATCATTCCATCATAACATAATCCATGTAACAAAAATGGATTTCATAAATATCATTCAGTCATAAACATAATTAACCATAAGAATTATATGGATAATATACTTGAAATATATCCTTAATATTAGATGGAAAATAATTTTTATAAAACACTTGAAATTAATTGATGAGTAAAATATTATTTCTTCTTCTAAAACATTTTATTTTTTAAAAATGCCAAAAAAATTTAATAGAAAATAATTTATTTGAAACTAACTTTGAAATCATGTAATGGAATATTCATGGAAATAAGTTATTATGAAATAATAAAAATCTATTCATGTCATATAAGTTAAAAAACATTCTCCTCATACTTTTTCTGGAAAAGTCATAAAGTACATTGTATCAAATAACGATAAACTATTCATTTCATATATCTTAATAAAAATTCAAAAAATGGGAAAAATTTAATTTATTTATTTTTAGAATAATAAAAATATTATTACATAACATGGACATGGATGATAAATATACCATAGTAAATAATTACGTATAAATAATCTCAGATAATAATGAGATTGAGAAATTATCCCTTAGCAATTTATAATCCATAAAATCATTTTCCTCATAAAATGAATAAAATTCCATTTATGTGAAAATATCATAACCTTCATAATAATAATCATTAAAAAATCTTGCAAAACATAAACACCACACAAAAGAAATATGTGGTGTATAAGGCATATGTCCCACAGAAATAAAAGTTAGACAAAATAGTCCCTTACCTTAGGTTAGATATCCTTTATATGTATCCTAAACTTCTATATAATAATATAAATGTTGTAATTGATTTATTCTATAATAATATCAATTTTTATTGTATCTTATATGATCATATTATCATATCTTTGTTAGTAACATTCCATTATTACTTGTTATTCTGGTATTAACGGCTTTATGTTCTTATGCAGGTTTTATTGAATAAGATCCAGTTCCCCTTCATAATCCATAATAATATCATTAGAAAATAATATTAAAATAATACATAACATATTAATTCATTATTTACATTTATATAATCATTGTTTAATGGATATAATGCTGAATGAATCACATCGCATCATAGAGACACTATGTCGTACATACTCATGAGCAACAATATCATTTTGATAATCAGGAAATGGTATGGAAGTAGATGGTATATATATTGTTATAGAATCTATATCATGTTATATTAAAAATATATAAATATTATTTCCATAATTATATCAATCCAAGTTTGATATTAGTGAAAACCTGATTACATGCTGACGTGGAGACGGTAAGCCGTATGTACGCAGGTGTGGTCATTTCATTTTTCATAGGATGGATAGAATTTGGAATATGGTTGTAACATAATCATAATTTCATATCAATATATATTTGATATTATAGATACTAATTTATAATTTAAACAATAAATAAAGATGAATTAGAAGAAGAAATGATCATGAGAGAGTCAGTTAAGGAGATTACCACTTCTTTTTCGCGCTCCCTCTAAATCTTCACTTAATGTCACTAGAGTTGGTATTTTGAGAATACCAAAACCTATATAATGTAAGTAAGTAAGTTTATAAGGGAATTGGGTTGGGTATTGTTTATCTTGAAAGATACATATAAATTGAAATTGTGAGGGAGTATGTGCCCTTTTATAATTGAGGTGAGGGGCACATATGGAATCTCTAAAAATATTAATTTATAATAAAATTAGACCACGTCCAAAAACCTAAAAAATTTCATATTTTGGAAGATTATATGAGATAAGTTTTTTTTTCATTAACAAAAAAAATTGGACAAGTTTATATTTCAATTTAAACTTAATCATTTTAATTTAACACTTAGTTATTCTATTTCATTTTAACTAGGGTAACAACTTTTTCAATATTAAAAGGGTGAAATATTTAATAATTTGATTTAATTTAAATAATAAATAAATAATTCATATCACTTTATACCATATCATAATTATTATATATTTTTAAAAAGGTTTTATTAATTATATAAAATATAATAAAACATTTTGTTGACAAAACAATTATAGTGTCAATTTTAAAACTATTCAATTCATGGGTTTTTAAAACATATTTAAATAAGATGTTATACTCAAAAAAATATTGTATTATATCCCTATGTGGTATAGGTAATTTATAAAATTCATTTATCAAATTAATTATCTAAAATTATATTTATTTTAATATTTTTAATAACATTTATTTCATATTTCCCTTAATAAAATAATTACATCATCAGATTTATGTAATTATTTAATACACTTATTTTTTAATAAAAATTAAAAATAAAATAATATGATGGATATAAATCTAAAATATTTTATATGAATACTTATAGTTAAGTATATTTTGTGTAAATTCCATCATTAAAAATGTTACACTATTATAACATTAATGGGACAACTTTAACATAAAATTTCAAAAAATATTATTTGTGTCATAATGTTTTCTATATGACTCCAAATTATCAATAAATTGACCTTTTAATGATTATGGTAGAGTTAAAATCTACAAAAAATATTTATTTCATGTTTTTTGGCCTTTTAATGGTCATTATAGTTTTAGTAAAAATTATTGTATTGATTTTACATCAACAAAATAATTTTTGCATCATCATTGTATATGCTTTTAAGGTAATTATTTAATCTATAAAAACTAAAAATAAATTAATTTTATGTATATAATTTTATTATATTTTTTGAGGCAATTTATTATCAATGTTATCTAAAATTTATCACTATATTAAAACTATTCTACTTATAACAGATTAGAGGGTGGCATGTCATCACTTACTTTTATTTTAATAATATATATAATTTTCATGGAACATAGTCCATTAAATGAGTAAATTACGATACAAAAGTTTTAAGGGTTGAATTTTATTCATCAAATTTGATATTTTTAGTTTTTTGGGTAATTTCATTGTCTTTATCATATTATTTATTACCATCATTTACCCGATTTAACTTTAATTATGGTAAATAAAAATTACAAAAGTTACTATTCATAAAATCTGAAAACTAAATGGAGTCCATTTAAATAATTTATACCCACTGATTCCGAATATGAAATCCATTTTTTAATATACGAAACATATAATTTTCAGTAATGAAATTAAAAGTATTTCTGTTTTCAAAACAAAAAATAGGTTTTCAAAAGTTAAAAAACATTGAAAAAGATTGAATTGTTTTTACATAAAAATATAATGTAAATTTAATGCCAACTACCTACATTATATTTACTGATAATAATATATTAAAATTTTACATTAAAACCATTAAATAATATTATCTAACCATATATATTTTTTTTTATGAAAAAATTTGTTTTCAATTAAAATTTTGTGTATTTTTTCTATTCATCAAAACTTTAATGTTATCAGAAAAGTATAAAAATTTAATTCAAAGTAAATTTTTATTTTACAATTCCATTAAATGGTTATTTTGTTAAATATAATATATTAAAGCGTCAAAAAAGATATTTAAAAACGGTATACCATCAAATAGCGGAAAAACTACATTTTTTTGAAAACTACTTCATTTATCCAAAAAAAATTAAATTTGTTTTCATAAAATGTCTAGAAAACATATAAACTGAATTTGAAAAATTATATTGAATAATTTAAATATATAATATTTTAATATAATCCATTGAGAGTGATTTTATTATTTTATAAACTCACTTATATGCATTTAAATAGCTTTTCAAAAAAGCATAACATTTTATTTAAAAATTATTTTATTTTCATTTATAATTAATTTATTAGTAAATAATTAATTATTTATACATATGTAAATAGTATTTCCATAATTCAGTTAATAATGTTCATAATTTAAATTATAATACCTAGGTTATAAAGTAGAAAAATAAAATTTGGGTTTTCTCTTAAATTTGGTTTTTCATGAAATTAATTTAATCAAAATGACTTGAAATTATGTGAAATAAAACATGAATAGTGATGCGTATACCGAAAGCGAAGATGGTGTTGCGTATAACATATGATTATCTTGGTGTAGCGTACTACATAATACGTAAATAAAATTAAGAAAAATATATCGCATAAAAAAATCTTCAGGTGTTACATATATTATCCCTTCCTAAAATTTGAACACCCATTAATAAATAATATCTTAATAAAATCATTATATATAGGGGTAATTATTTTGTTTTTTTAAGAATTTCGGTTCAATAGTTCCAAAACATAGTACATTGATCCCGGATGCACAATACATATAATATTAATATTGATATAAATATCATTTATATTCAATATAAATATATGTATATATTTAGACTCATCCATTAACATTATAGGTGGAAAAATATTACATCGTTAATAGTGGCGGTAAGCCATACGTACGCATGATTAATTTTTTCAATATTTAACAAAAGGAAAGGAATAAACTTAAATAATAATTAAATTTAATATAATAATTATTATAGAATAAAAATTATAAATATTCATTAAATACATAATTATTACCATCCATATAAACATGTAATGAAAAATGAATCACATCTCTTTGTGGAGGTGGTTGTCCACACGTACGCATGAACAATGATTTCATTTTTCAACATATTGAAAGGTAAGAACTTAGATATGATGTTATCATTTATGAATAATAATTATCTCATTAATATAATATATAAATATTAAACCCATCATAGTACCTATCCATAAAATATGGTGATGAAAAATTAATTGCATCGCTATATGGAGACAACAAGATGTACATACGCACAAGAAATACTTTCACTTCCCATTTGATGAAAAAGATGTTGGATAATAGATATATCATAACTCTAATAATATTTATATATATTTATTATATTTAAGTTTATATTTTATGTTAAATATCATATATTTATAGGAGGTAAAAGAGGAAGTAAAAAAGAAAGTGATCAGTTAAGGCAATCACCTATTTATTGAAAATACTCTATTATATATCATATTAAAGATCATATGATTGATATTTTTGAAATAAAATCACCTCAAAAATATATATAAGGATGTGTATAAAATTTTTTGTAGGTAAATGTTGATCTAAAAGGCTCAATGTGGTGTAAATAAGTGAACGGGGCTCCCTTTTTAT
Source organism: Viscum album (assembly GCA_963277665.1). Lineage (NCBI taxonomy): Eukaryota > Viridiplantae > Streptophyta > Magnoliopsida > Santalales > Viscaceae > Viscum > Viscum album. The sequence goes on from OY728159.1 coordinate 36,920,769, forward strand.
AAGTCAGGTGGGGGGAACTCCTAAAATTTCATACAAGATTAAAATATAAAAAAGAAATTATATACCCAATTTCTTCCAAATGTACCAATTTTTATAGAAATTATATAATTTGGTTGAAATTATATTATCAAATAAATTTTTTAAAAATTCAAATTGTGTTTTAAACCTTATTTTTTGGTTTAACCCTTTATTTAACCTATTTTAACCTTATTCACAGTAATATACATTTCACTCTTAAAGTGTTATAATTTTAATCATAAGATAATAATTGGATAAAAAATGGAAGAATTATAAAATTTTAGACCATATATTTTACAACTTGACCCATTTCATGATTTTTATTATTTTAAAATAATTTTAAAAAATATGACTTTCATAAAATATCATTAATGTCACTTCTTACACAATTCATAGAATTTGAATCTAAATACACCAGAAAAAAATTTGAAATTATAATATAGTACTCTAATAGAATAATAATATATTATATTGATCAATAAAATTCATGGAGCACTATAAATCACTAAAATTATATTATTTTAATATTTTAATAATTATTATTTTTTCTATTAATCGATGAAATACCATGTCGACATTCCGTAAGAATTTTTTTAATTTTAAAAATTCGAAAATTTTAAATAAATTATGATAATAAGAATATTTTCATTTTTCTCAAAATAAAAATTATGATTCATTCACAACTAGCCATTGTCCCTATGTGAAAACATAAAAGATAATTAAAAGTAAGTGAGTGACATTTTGTATTTTTCATTGATTTCAATATTATATAGGTCATTTTCAAAGATAAGTGTCCCATAAAAATTTAAATTTAGATCCTAATATGATAAAGGATAAAGTAAATTTTTCAAATAATAACTAATATAAAATGATTATGACCTTAACATTTCATTTTTACCCTGGATTACTCGATTTATCATTTACTGAGATGATAAATTTTACTACGACTACTATTCATAATGCCTAAAAATAAAATGGGTCCATTTTCCAAATTTGGACCTAATTATTCCAAAAATGGAATATATTTTTCAAAATTCAATTTCTGTAAGTGTAATAAATTCATTTTAATATTAATGTTCAAAATGCGATGAAAATCATTTTTTATAAAAATAAAAATATTACGTATAAAACGTTATATATTCCTATCCCATTTGTAGAAAAACATTATATGAATGGAAAAACATTTGTATAAATATATAATATATAAATATATTTCATATTATTCATAAATAATTATTAATTTAATTTATTAATATAAAAACACATTCCACACATAAAAATAATTTTATAGAAAAACATCTCTTTTATTTTAAGATGGGTTTTTATTTCATTTTTTTTAATTGATAACCAATGAACTCATTTTATTCATATTTTAAAAAATAATTTTTCATAATTTAGTTAATCATATTCATACATTTAAATTTAAAAATTAGTTTATAATAGTATACTATATTTTGTTTTATTTAGATTTGGGGTTGTGTATATTGCAAGGTATTGATGAAATTAAATTTATTTGAAAATAAATATATCAAAAACTCTCAGGGTGTTAAATTCTATCCCACGTAAAATAAATTTTTCCATTTAAATTCACTCACTCTAATATTAAAAATTAGGATATCCTTTTGTTATCACATACTCAGGTTCCCAAGTAGCATTTTCAAATTTCTGATTCCCCCAAAGAACATTATATAGGTGAGTAGTCTTGTTCTATATCACTTTATCTCAATGATATAATATTTATATTGGATTTTATTAACAATAAATATATGAACCAATTATATGAACTTTGAGTTCAATACATGTGAAGGATCCGTTATATACTTCCTCAAGAGAGATGCATAGAAGACATCATGAATATGTGAGAGGTTTGGGGGATGTTCCAAGCGATAAGATACCATTCCCACTAAATCCAGAATATCAAATTGGAAAATATATATAGGGGTATAATTACATTTAATTATAAATATAATAATCTTATTACATGTATAAATTCCCGGAAACACCTTCTTACTGACTTTTAATTCTTTATTTTACTGATGATTTTCAGAATAACATTTCTATCGACACTGCTATTCCTTAATGTATTATTGAATGGATATAACTTCATATTCCATTTAATTAGATAGATCATGTCCTAATAGAGATATTTATAAAACTTAATTCCATCATGTTATAATTATATACATATTTCTATAGAGGGATTTATATAGAGGCATATAAATGTTCGAGTGCAAGCTATTATTGTAAGAAAACTCGACAAAAGGAAGGTTTTGATCCCAACCACCATTAAAATACATAGAAAATGATATAACTATATCATATAGGTCATTAAATTTTCTCTTATACTAAACATATTTCTATGGGTGATATGATATAATAAAACATAACTCTTTATCTAGATCCCACTAAATACTTTATTTGAACTTTGACATAAACCCCATGTCCCCGTCATATATAATATAATGTGGGACTCCAAGAAATGATACAAATCATTTAATTAATATTTTTAAAATATGATCAAGTGATAAATGTTATGTAATATAAATGAATTGTGTTAACTTTTTAGGGGGATCAAATACAACCCTAATAACATTATGTCCTTTAGATATTTTGGGGAGTCTGATGATAAAATACTTAGGGATGTTTTTCCATTTTTATTCTGGTATGGATAATGGTTATAGAATCCACTTAAACTTTGGTATCTCAGCCATATATTGTTTACAATACCATGCATTTATATACATACACTGCAATATCATTCTTCATGTTTTCCCACCAAAAATTCTCTTTCTGATCTCTATACATATTCATAGTTCTAGGAAAAATTAAGAATAATGAACGACTAGCCTTATCGAATAGATCATTTTTCAAATGTGATATAGATATAAAAAATATAAAATTCCCAAAAATTATCATTCTATCACAACCAAGGTTGAATTGAGGGAAACATTTGTCCTTCTATTGTAGTTCCACATCTTCTTTTTGCACCATGTTAATTATCACATGTATAGATGGGTGGACAGTCATTTGAGAAAGATGAGATTTCTACCATTCCTTCAATATTTCAAGATCCACCATTTGAAAATACATAAATATTTGATATTTTTTTATCCTCATCCAAGATAAGATAGAAGGATCCTTTTGACTCAAAGCATCGACCACCTTGTTCACTTTCCAAGGGTGGAAATGTATTGAAAAATCATAATATTTAATAAACTACAACTATATTCTCTTGCTCATATACAAATATTTCTAATAGAATATATACTTTATACATTTATAATCATAATATATATCACACCTTTATCCATAAAGATAATGAATTTATATCATTAATGCAAAAATCTCCATATCTAACTCCGAATCACTTGTTGGAAAAATTTTTTCATGAACATTAATTTTTCATGAGGTATAAGATATAACCATATAATTCTTCATGAGGATTAATCCATACCTATTTTTAGATGCATCAATCTAGATTAAAAACAATCCTCCACTACAGGGTAGTGTAATAATAGGTGTTTTTACTCTCTTTCTCTTCAATTCCTCATAATTTTCATCACATTCATCTGACCAAAGGAACTTGGTTCGCTTCTAAGTTAACATTGTGAGTAGATTACATAGTCATGATAAATTATCCACAAATAATTGATAATATCCATCCAAAACATTAAAAATTTTTGTATCATTCATGGTGGTTGACCTAGGACAACATTTAATATCTTCTTTCATTAAAGTATCCACCGATATACCATATCTAGAGATAATATGTCTCAAACAATGAAACTTTTTGTATCCAAAATTTAATCATTATAATTTTTTGTAAACTATTATAACTAATTAGGGTCTTTAGTAAAATCCTCAAGTTATATTCATGTTCTTAATTTCACTTCGAATATACAATAATATCATCTATAAAGTCTACCACAAATCGATCAAGGTAATCTAAAAAGCTTTATTTGTTAAATCCATATAGATGACATGGGTATTGTTAAGACCAAATGAAATCAATATATATTTATAGTGTTAATAAATTTTTTGGAATGTAGTATTGATTATATCCTTATTATTGACCCTTAGCTAATGATATGCATAATGAAGATCAATATTGGAAAAGTATTGGGCTCCAAATAGTTGATTAAACAAGTCATAAAAAAAGATGATACTTAATCATTATTGTTACCTTTTTAGGTTCATGATAATCAATATATAGTTTGTTTATTCATATTTATTTTAGAAAAAATTTTCACTCCAAGGTTATTAACTTTTCCGAATAAATCCCTTGTCAATATTCTCATAGAGTTTCTTCATCAATTCATGAAAATTAATTGAGGAAATTCTATAGCGAGTATTTGAACTAGGTGTAACACCATGTACGAGTTATATTGAAAACACAACTTCATGATTTGGTGGAATTATAGAAACACTTCAAGAAACACTTAAAAAAACTATAGTAAATTATACATATCATTTATGTTGATTTTCTTCCCAACTATCTCAGATAAACACCCATTTTAAATAGGAATGAAAACCCATTCAGCTGATTCAATTTCCATTGTAAGTTCATATTTATCATTGTGTTGATAGATGATCCTAGGTTGGTTCATAATATCAAACATGAATTCAATTACTCTTTCATTCCTATATAATTTATGTAAATAATGTCAATATATTCTTAATATAAAATAAAATTCAATGAGAGGGAGAATAATTATATTTTTAGGAAGCACATTCTCACAAACATTAATTAGAAAAGAATCATAGACATGAGAAGTGATAATCATATAATTTGGGGGTTTCACTACCAATATAACATCTAATTATTGAGGCGGTACTGTGACACCCCTAGTAAATCATTTATATATAAGAGTGCGTAGATTCAGAATCAAATAAAACATTAATAGATCAAGAGAGGATGGTATGTGTTCCTTTTAACACCTTGTTATCCACATTAACAATAATTGTCACATGATATTTCACATTATCTCTATTATTAAGATGTTATTGGACTCAATAATAATCATTAACAATCATATTTGATCACTGGTTAGCATAATTACCATAATCCAAAAATTTAAAACATTTAGGTGTGGGGATCCATTCTATTTATCTTTTTATTATTCCTTTCCTTATATGGTATCTTCATATCACTTGAGCATTTTATTTCTTGATGACCTTACTTTCCACACATTAAACATTTTGTAGACAATTTAAGAAAATTTCCACATTGTTTAATTCTACACTTCGAGCTTAAATAAATTATATTCTTTTAACTCTATGGTTTTTAGAGTTTCCTTTGAATTCAATATTTCGTTTCTTTTTAAAAACAATAGATTAATGGGTAAATCCAACATCCATTTCCACATGAATATAATATAGAATTATTTCATCATAGATAATGAAGTCTCTTATTACCAATACCATTTGGAGACATGGTTTTAAGATACTAATGAATCAATCAACCTTACTTTCAGGTTGAATGATAAAATCAATAACATACCTACAAGTATTGTACAGTTTTCATCATAGCTACTAAAAAATTCGTCATCATTATACATTATCATAAATAATTATTTTTTTATGAATAATACAAGGAAATTACTTATTGAAAAATAATCTCTTAAACTCATCCCACTTCATGGAGTCAATTTCTTCCCATTTCCATATGTTCTTGATAATATTCATCCATTGATCTGTCTTTACATACACACATTAAATATCCAAAATAACTTTTTCATGTTCAAAAAACTGGATAATGGAACATATCTTTTAAATATTAATGATACATTTATCAGTAACTAGTGAATGAAAATACCAACTAAAATATAGTGGGCATTGAATCACGAAGTATTCAACAAAACTTTGTTCCCTCCTATTCTTATTTCGAAGATAAGCCTGATTCATAGCCCATCAAAGATTCGTAATCAGAGTTATGAGATTTTTTCATTAAATATCCCATAAAATTATGTTTCCTAGTGGAAAATAGTTTCATTTTCCATCACATTAAATATTAACTAGATTCATTCTGGTTCCATTAATTGGTTAAAATCAGAAAACATTTCATGAGAAAAAATAACCATAATGGGAAACCACATAGTTATGAAAAATAATTTATATGATGTCTAAATCATTGAAAATTATCTTCAATATATGGATACATAGGATTAACTAACTTCATCTATGATCATCATTTATTCAAATCCTTCATAATGGTTTATATTGAAAATGTGAATTAACCAAAGAATATCCCCGAGAGTGTCAAACCTGGTGCGTAGTATGGTAAAACTCTCCATGAAAATTAATTACAGGTGAGATATACTTGGAAAACTATTTTTAGGGTTTTTACACATTGATAAATATATTCAAAAACCACATTCAAATGTAGTATCTAGATATGGTTGTTTTCCTATGAAAAAAAACTTCATTATTTACCATAACTTAAGACATTATCCTATACTTAGTATTATCCCAGGGGTTATCACTGATTGTTTTCATCCAAGATTCTAATGATTATCTAAAACATTATCAGATATCACTAATAACGGCCCATATTTTTCATATATATATATATATATTACATCTTATTTGATGAATATTCATTAAATAACACAATGATCCATGCAAGAATTATATAGTACTACTATCATTGTAAAAATAGAAAAATATTTAAATTGTTCATAGGATATCTACATCATCTCACACTTAGATCTTTATAACTGGCATCCTTCATAGACATATTCTACCCAAATCACTTTTTCATTAAATGAGGAACTGAAATAAAATAAAAGCTGAGATCTGATGCTCATTGAAGATAAAAAATGGAGATATCATGGATCAAATAAACATACCATGATCATAAGGGTATTAAAACATTATCATAACATTTAAAAAATATACCCTATATATCATAGATCATAATCATGAATCATGGCATTAAATTTGGTAGTTCAAAAGATATGAATCATAAAGGAATTAGAAAACATGAGCCATAAGAGCATAAAAGTTTCCCAAGATATAAGTTTGTGGCATAAAAATAAGTATAGAAAATATTTTTATAAGTAGTCAAATCTTACTTCTGAGACTATAATGGTAAATTTATTTCACTCCCCAAACAACTATAGTAGTCATGTTTTACTCCCAAAACTATCATAGAAGATAGAGTCTGTTGCTGAACAGGGTTCACTCCCTATTTTAGTCTTATTTATCACATGAGATATCAATATCTACCTAACTTATTAGAGGGCTATATAATTATAGGACAATAAATCAAATAATTAAAATCATACATATGCATACCTCAAGATCATATAAATTTCAACATATCAAAACCCAATGAAAATAAATAGGTTTCAAAAACATTTCATCAGGGCATAACCTGCGGGAAAAAAATGGGTTTCATAATTATTTCATTAAAGTAAAACCCATAGAAATGTAAGGGGTTTCATAAAATTATTTTCATCATAATAATAAACCTTCCTAGGAAATAGTAAGGATGGAATCATTGGATTATATCCCTAGTAAAGAATAATTAACCCCAAAGTATTTTATCCTAGATGAAAATCACTTTAAAATATTTCTTGTAATATTCCATGAGGAAAATATCCTTTTCACATTGAAATCAATTATTTAAAATCTATGGATTTCTAAAATATTATGGAAACAATTTTATTTGAAAATAAAATTGGAAACTTGTAAGGGAATCCCAAATCATTTAATGGTCATTAATGTTGGAAATTTCTTTTATGCCATGTATGTTAAAACAACGATACCTTTCATAATTTTGTTAAATGGTTATATATACCTCATTTGGAAAATAATAAGAAGATTATTTTTATACCATTTATAAAAAATTAAAACTTCTGTAAAAATGAATTTAAAAAATAATAGGATAATTATAAATACAGTCATGAAAATATTTTTACAAAACATAGACATGGAATAAAAAGGACATTCGACCGAAGAGAGAAATAAATTTTATTTTCCTTAAAAATAGTATTTTGGTATCTAGAGGTATTAAAGGTAGGAAAATTAAAGGAAAACATGTATTCTCTAGAAATAAACAAATGGGAATAAAATTAATGAGTTTCTTGAGAAGTATAATATATGATTTTATCTTCAGAACTTAATCATAATCTATCCATATAAACTATGAAATTGTAACATAAAACACTAACATCAAGTTATACTTTATTTCAATGTGATATATCAATGTGTATAATAAATTTAAATTTATTATAATTATATGAAAAGATAACATACATATGTATAATATCATATGTGATTCATTTATTACATTTCAACACCCATTTGCTAAAAATACCTTTATAAAATCGTCGTTTTGGGGGTGTTAACTACCTTGTTTTTCATAAGAATTTCGGTTTGCTAGTTTTAGACCTTGTATTTTGATCATGGATAAATCATATTCATAATGTTAATAATGATATAAATATAATATATTTTAATTATATATACATATACACATTTAGAGTCATCCATAAATGTAAGCAGCAAAAAAATGAATTTCACCGTTAATGGAGACGATATACTGTATGTACATAGGAACATTTATTCCACATTTTGAAATAAATAAAAAAAGACCAATAAATAATAAATCATATTTAAAAAAATTATTATAATATATAAATAATATATATTCATTAAATCAATCCTTATTATCATACATTTATTGTGTGAATTAAAAAAGAATCACATCACTTCGTGGAGGTGGTAGTGTATAGGTAAACATGAGGGAGGTTATCTTTTTCCAATGAATTTGGAAGGTAAGATGGTACATATTATATTATCATTTCATAAGAATAATTAATTCGGGTATATCATATATAAATATCAATCCCATAATAATACTCATCCCTAAAATATGGTGGTGAAAAATGAATTGTATCACTACGTGGAGATGAGAATCTATATATACGCATGAGGGATACTTCCACTTATAATTTAATGGGAAAGTCTCTAGATAATAGTATTTATATAATAATAATAATATTATTATTATTAAAGTATATTTAGGATAATTATTTTATTGTTTTATTATAAATACCATATATTTAGAGGTGGTAATAGATGTTGTAAAAAATAAAGTGATCGGTTTATACAATTACATATTCTTTGAAATAACTCCTTAATATCTCCTATTAAGGATCCCCATGTCGGTATTTTGGAAATGGAAGAACCTATATAATTTTTTTAAATATTTTTAGAAGATTATTTATCAGGGTTTGGTTGGTATATAAGACCCAATATGATAAAAATAAATGATGTTTGGGGTGGTTCTTTTATAAGTGTGGGGAGGGGAATTCATGGAATATCATAAATGATTAAATTATATAAATTCCATTCTCTAGAGTTTTTTTAAAAAAATTGATAGATACTATAATCTTATTTAGTATGTGCTTTAAATACCATCATCCAATAAGTGTTTTGATAGTTTATGTTATTTTTTAAACATTATTTTTTGGATTTACCCCTTTGTTAACCTATTTCAACCTTTACCATATAAACATATTTTTTACTATTAAAGGGTAATAATTTTACTCATAAGGTGAAAATTAGATCATAAATGGAAGAGGGAAGAAATTTTATACCATATATTATTATCCTAGTCCTCTTTCAATATATTTATGATTTAAGAAAAGTAATAAAATAGTTTTTTCTTAAAATATCATTAATGTCATTTTTGAACCTATTCATATTATTTGACACTAAAGAAACCATGAAGATGATAGAATTTAAATATAATTATTCTAAAAAAAGTAATATGTTTTATTCATCAATAAAACTCATGTAACAATATAACTCACTCAAATTATATCATGTTTAATTTTTTTAAAATCTTTTATTATATTTTTGTTTTAATTAAAAAATATTGTATCGGTGTTCTGTAAGTATTTTAGGTAATTATAAAATTACAAAAAATTAAAAATAGACTTCAACTATGAAAATAATTTCATTATTCTCAAAATAACCATTAATATTTATTCAAAAAAATTCTCTATTTGAGGACATAACAGTTATTTAAAATTTAGAGAGTGACTTTTTTATATTTTTCTTTGCAATAAATATCAAATCGGTCATTTTCATGAACAAGTGTACCTTAAAAAAATTGATTACCAGCTTAAGGTTATATGGGTTGAATTCCCTTCATCAAAAAATAATTAATATCACAAAATTATGACCATAATATTTAGTTTTAACATCGGTTAACCAAATATACACTTTACTAAGGTGATAAATTGTTCCACAATTTCTATTCATAATGTTAAATAAAAGGGTCCTTTTAAAAAAATTTGGACCTCCTTATTCAAAAAATGGAATCTATATTTAAAAATTCAATTTCTATAAGTGGTATATATTCATTTGAAAATAAGTGAAAATAACTTGGTGAAAACATTTTTTTAGAAAAATATATTTTTAAGTATAACACTTGATTAATCCTATCACATTCCTAGAAAAATATTTGATGAATGTTAAAATATTTGATTGAATATAATAAATATATCAATATAATATTTCTCCAATAGTGATAAATTTAATTTATTAATATAAAACAACATTTCTTGCATAAATACATTTCCCCCCAAAACATCTCCATTATTTTAAAATATTTTTGTATTTTAATTTCTATTTAATTAATTACTAATTAATTCATTTTATACATGTGTAAAATATAAATTTATTTATAATTTAGTTACTCCTATTCATATCCAACAATTTAATGGCGCTGTTATAATTGTATACTATATGATGATTCTTTTTGACTCGGGGTTGGGTGTATCACAAACTATCAGTGAATTTATATTTATTTCAAAGAAATATTATGAAATATTATGGTGTTACATTATACCCTTACAAAAATTATTTTCACCTTTAAATTACATCACCCAGAAACAAAAGAATTAGGATATCTCTATATAATCACATCCGCAGGTTCTATAGTAGCTCCTTCAAATTTAGAATTCCTCTAGAGAACTGTAACATAGGGAGTAGTCCTCTTCCATATAAATATATCTTTATGATAAATATTTATATCAGTTTTTCTTCATAATATAGATCTTTAGAGACCTAGTTTTTAACTTGTAAGACTTCAAAATATTTATATATATATATATATTTCTAGATCTAGACACTGAGACAACATGCGATTTCGAGACACATTGTTCCCAGAATTAATTGTATAGAATATATATATATATATATATATTATATTGTGCACATGTGATTAATGAAATAAAATATAATAACTCTTAAACGGTTTATTGGATCAGAAATTTAAGACCATGTATGGGTCCAAAAAGTAGTGTTTACGGTAGGCGCAATATTAAATGATTCGGCGCGGGACGTTCGGGCACCTCACTCTTTGGTAGTGTGATTAAGTGATTTAATTAATTAATTAAATCCCCTTATAACCTAATTTTTGTTCTAATTATTTCGTTAAGATAATTTTTCTAGGGATGGCTCATTATTATATCCCTTAGGAAGAGCTCTCATTCATACTCCTTTTTGAAAACCAACGATGAACATTCGATGTATCATGACGATGTTGCAGATCTGAGTAGATTGGAGTATAAAAAACACAGCGATCATTGGCGGGTGTGTTCATCAATGATGAATAGATCAATATCCAAATATGAATTTTCTATTTTAATCTCTTATCACTAATATAATTTTTATTGGAATATGAAATATATTCGTTTTTCAATTTATTTATCCTTGAATCTCAACATAGATGGAAAATCTAATGTGACCATCGATCAATATACGATGAGTTTCTATATTTCTCATCTTCCTATGTCCTTTACACACTAGTTGTAAATTTATTTTTTTGACATGTGGAAGTGATGAAGAATCATTGATCATGGCATGGATCGGGTTAGATTTGGGTCAGACGATTTTAGATTTCCCATAATTTCTTTACTTAGAGTTGGATCAGAGATGAAATAGTGTTGGATTCGGGAGGATGCATCGGTGAATGACATGGGTTGGTGGTGGATCTAGAAACTGAGGTTTATATGAGGGTTGGGAGACGAAAGGGGTAAAAGAAGTAGAAAAATGAAATAAAAAATAAAAATAAAAATAAAAATATTATTATTAAAATATTTAAACCCCCAAAACTACCACTTTGGGTGTTCGATTCATGCACTGTTTTTGGTGAAACGAATCCATTTACAGTACAGTCTTTTTATGACCTTTTCAGATAATTTTCCATGACACCCAGCCTAGTACCATGAAATGCCCTTGATGTAATAGATTTAATAATATTATTAAATCATTGACCCATTATAACCCTCACATGGGGAGTCCAAACGACATACCTTAAAAGAATACATGATATTAAATTTGAGACTGTAATTTTACAAAAAAAATTAGGTGTTTGTAATGGGCCCATTTTTCAGGTCTATAGAGCATCCTTTTATAATAATAATAATAATTCTATTATTATGGAACCTGTACCTGACATATCTTCTAAAGATGATGTACAAACAATGTGTTATCTACGGAATCGTGTACCTAGTGATGTGATAAATTATTCAGAACTAGTGTCTTGTATTTTTTTAGATTCATGGGTAACCCTTGTATGTTTAACGGTGAAATGTAACTTTCACACCGGTTGCCAATTTGAGCAAGTAAATATCCTATAATGTGAGTTATCACTTGTAGGATGAGGTGGTGGCCATTGATGGGATTTTATAGATATGATGTTAGGGGTTCCAACAATTACACTTATTCAGGCGGCATTCGACAACACTAGAGTGGCACCCTCCAACCAAATTGGACATGGGTCCCCGACAACACTAGAGTTGAACCCTCTAGTCTAAAACGGTGTGGGACCTAAACCATGAGACATCACCTCTTGATTATGAGAAACAATAATGAGACATGGTTTATGTAAGACCCTGACCCCAGTTTTATGGAGCTGGGGCATTAATTCATTACATGGGAATGATTACAATAAGTCGTTTCCCAAAGGAATTAATAGTTTAGTAGTTTTGGAAAACTAGATATATACATAAGGTCAACATTTCAACTTGAAAGGAAATACTACATAGAACTTCCTTTGACAACATCCATAACTCTTACGTTATCCATTCATGTCATTCATAATATACCTCTTCATGTCTTGGGAATATTGAACACAAGAAAGGCATGATCAAAAAATTTCAGTATGGGTAAGCAATACAGTGGAAGATATCATAAACTGAAACATTATTTATGGTTAATAACTAAAAACACATTCCTTATAAAAAATAAACATGAACACATTATCGATGGAATAAGAGCTGAATAGATAATACCGTAATATAGCATAATTATGGGTATTCTACATGTCAAATAACCAAATGAAGATTCAATTACTAGTTTCATAATTATGGAATCCATAATGTCGTACATCATAACCATACCATCAGGCCTCGTGCCAAGACTATAAATAACCATTTTTTCAAGGCCTAGTGCAAAGACCGTATTTTGTATCATGAGACCTGCTGGTGTATCAAGGGGAAATAGAGAGGAACAAACATCACTTAATAAGTCCAATTAATCCCTCATATTAATGTGTATAAAGATAAGAAATATATATATTCATATTGAAACTAACATATGAAATCTAAATTACTTTCCCTGAATATTAAGCATAAACAATAACCATTCAGAGTAAATTGGTAAATGGTTTTATGATAGCACATCCACAATCAATGTAAACATAAACCATTAAATTAAATAGGGTAGTTGATTTCATAAAATATTAATCATAATAGTACATAATAATCAACAAGAGTGTTTAAATAGATGAAGATACTGTTATGAAATCATCGAGTAATTCTAGAGAAAAATACTCTTACATTGAAAATAAGAGTTCTTATGAAAAAATCTTTGTGTATAACGAAATGTAAAGTAAAATAGTATTTTAATAATAAAATGTTTTCTTTTATAAAAATAGTGGTTTCTAAAAATATATTGTAGAGTGCCCTTGAAGATAAGTAAGAATGTGAGAAATTCCCTTGAATCGAGCTTGTATTTTGAGATGCATTTTTGGACGAACCTTTTAAAACATATAACTACCCATAAAAGAATGTAGGATTCTAGTTGGTACAAATATATAAGAAATAAATAACGAATTAATATGAAGTAATTATTAATAAATAATAATTTAGTAGAGGTATGTAGAAAATAAGAGTAACCCGAATGAAAATGGAGGTATGGGTAGAAAACCCTTACCTTAAGTTCGACGATGTTCTTTACCTGATCTTAGTGTCCTAGATAACCAAATTTAATTTGTTAATTAAAATAGAAAAAACTACATATTTATGAAACTGATTTATTGTAGACTTATTAAGTACATTCATGGCCTTCTTGATGGGTTTAAGAAGTCCAATTTTATTGCTTGGGAGTGTTTTCTACCTTGGTATTCATTACCGGTTTACATATATATATGTAAGGATAAAAATTTAAGTTGGAAATGGTTGTCTAGAATAGATTTATTACTTTATTTTTTAACATATATAATATTTCATGGTTATAAAATTCATTTGGTTATTGGGAGTGAAGATGAATCATAATATACATCTTTAATGATAATTGTTTTGGTTAATTGAGAGTTTTTGTTCACTATGAACTCATTTTGATTAATAAATTAATATCATATGTAAATAAGTTTTAAAAACATTAAATAAGTAATAGTAAATATATGATTGTCTGTTTCAGCCATCAAAATGGTTTCATGACCAGAATTGAAGACGATAATAGAAATTGTAAATCTGATTTCCATGAATGTGAAAAATTAACACATATCAGATGGGATTTTCATTTCTAGTATAGAAAAGCGAAGAGGATATATGATGATGAATTATTTCATTATCATAACTAAATTACGTAAAATTTAAGTTACAATAGTTATCATAACATTTTGATGAAATTAGGCGAGGAAATAAAAAGAAATCAAGGAACTTGAAAGAAAATAAAAGAATGATGATGTGCATTTTCCTCTAGAAGTTATCTTCATTGAGATCCTCTTTAGGGGAATGGTTTTGGTCGTTATATGAATCCAATATATTATGGATGTGGGGTATGATCCTGGTAGAAAAATTTAGTAGAATTTAGACAAGGTACGATTCTTGAGAGGAATGAAGAGAAGAGGGAGTGAGGAGGGGTTATAGTGGAGGAGATTGGTGATTTCTGAATATCTTATTCATTATCTTAGTATTTCCCTCAAGAAAACCAATATCATTGATTCATTTGACCCATAATACTAGTATGTTTATGTGAGTTCAAACCTAGTGTGTTTACATCAGCCATGATGGTAGGAATAGTGAATCTAACAAATAATGTATATATACGGTAAATTACCGCATTTGACTATTCATTAAAATTTGACTATTTCAGAAAAATCCCAAAAATCCAGACAAACCATTTTCATACGGGTAGAATTCAAAAATGAAATCCATTTTTAAAAACAATTTTATAAATATGATTAATTTTATTTTTAAATAAAATAATATTTTATTCGAAACATTGCAATTTTAATAATATAATTCGTTTTATATCACTCTGAAAAATTAATAAAGATCTCATTATCTTAGAAAATTAATAAAATAAAATAATAATATTATTTAATATTCATAAGGTTCATATTACTATTCATAAGGGTATATTACTATTCATAAGGGTATGTTACTATTCACCAAAATTTAAGTTGATTCTATTAGACTCCAAATATCACCCTAAACGCAATCATGTATATAAGTTTTTCAAAATTCAAATCCCAAATGATGAATAATTATTTTTATTGGATAGGTAATTATGATGTTTTTTTTTGTAGATACTCAGTCATTCAACCATTCAATATTAAATTTATTTGAAAATTATCTAGATGTAATAGTTTGACACAACTTTAGACTCACAAGGAAGAGGGATAATTTCCCCATCAAGATGCATTCGTGTCACGTGACATAAAACCAGGCAGGTGAGTCAGTTCCACAAAAATTGTATAGTATCAAGGTGTGATGATTGTTTTTATTTGACTTGTGTGTTCAGGATAGATATGTGGGATACTGAGCATCGTTGATGGATTCTCTTAGAAATGTTGGATACTCTTCATCATGGGAAGAGTTGGGAGATGGAGATCCGATTACTCTCTTGTTTAGGCTTCTTTAACTGAGCATATATATATATATATATATATATCTCTCTTTTTTGTACCCACCCATTGGGTTTTGTTTACTATCATTCATGGACAGGTGATGATGTGTGGGGTATGCCACATGTTTCCTTGTCTAGCTTCTCCTGGTTGGAAGAGTCTACTCTCCTACTATAAGTAGCGAATATTTGACGAGATGTTCATATTATAACCCTTTTGATATCCTTACGTTTGGATGAGTTTACATTCACTTTATTTTTGGGTTGATCTATACTCTTACCATACTTTGTTCTATGTACTACATTCCTATTTAGTTGTACCGCATATGTCCCCCTTCATCTTTTTGGGGAATTCTGCTGGGTATGTATATACTCACCCCATCATGAGATTTTCCAGTCACGTGTCATTAATTTGTATATGGAAGATAATTTGATCATGACTTTAGAGGAGGTTAGGGATACAGACTTCATGGACTGCGTACGGTGGTCATAAATTGGGATACAATATCCAAGATCCCAATTGTTTACTCTTTTCTAGTTTTTTTCTAGTTGGGACTTATTTCTATGTGGGTGTGTATTTTTCCATTTTCTTTTCAGTTTGAACTACCATATGTCATTATGTATTGTGGTCTATGCATCTTTTGGTTTATTTACAGAAGTGTTGAATCTTTTATTTCATTCCCTCTGCACTTTTTACTTGAGTTGGATTTATGTGTGTGTATAGGTCCTTAAGAAAATGTATCCCTGAGTTTAGTTTAATCTTTGTCACTTGTCACCACCCCTAGCTTTTGGAGGTAGTCTTGGGGTAGTTAAGGCTTGAGCAACGATATGGTTTGGGTCATGATAGATTAGTATCATAGGTGGTTTGTTCCTTGGGATTTTGTTCGGTTGTTTCCCATTAAAAGTACTGTTTGGGTTTAGGGAAATAGTTTCAAAGTGCCTCCAGTGTTGTTCTCAGGTATGGGAGTACAATGATGGTACGAGCGACTGATGTATCGATTCAATTGGACCCTTATTACTCATGCTCAGAACACTAAGACATTTTGTTGTTGGGTAAAATGGTACATAAATCCTAAAGGATTGAGTCTTTGAATATCCTTATTGAGTCAGCTCCCTATTGTTTTTATCAATATAAAAATATGCATATCAAACCATGGTAATCCTTTATAAATTTTAGTATTCCTCTTCAATGACGTACAGTAAGGATACCAGCTCTGCTTTGTGATAATGACCCTATGAGTGATGAGGCCTCAGTTCAGGGTCCATTATGTGATCCCATTCCTCCAGGTGGGTAGGTATGTAACGACCCGCCATTTCTCATTGGCTTGAGAACTCAACGAGTCATTAATAGTCCTTAAAAGACATACCCAAGGCCCCAAAGGATGGAAATAAATGTTGAAGGTTTTCAAAATACACGGGGGGCGATTTACCCATTAACTGAAAACAACCAACAAACAGAGAAAACTAGATAAACATCTCCATGAAACCACTATATTATGAATGATTTAAAACCAAAACAACTCAACCATTATTTTCATAAAAACCCAACTTAGTGCAACAATGTAGTACAAAACCAAATCAGAGTAAATAGTGGAAATACAACTATAAGACTTCCAGACGACAACCCAACTCCATACTCCACAAGTTCCAAGCTCCAACATCACGAACCAGACCAAGTGTCATGAAGTAGTTCTATAAACGTGTGACACATTACCTTGGCCAACATCCTGATATATGACATCTGCAAAAGCACCAGCATGCCAAAGAAGGGGGTGAGTAATGAAACTCTGTAGGTTTTGCCCGATGACTTCCCAACCCATTCTTATAGGATAAAACATGTTATCACATTTATATAAAAAAATTCCGAAACAGTTCACAATATAGAAAATTCTATTTCCACTCCACTTTTCCAACAAAACAACAAACAAATGTTTCCTAATAAAATTCACATTTCCATTTTGGCACTTTCATTCCATTTCACAAATCCACACAACCAACCATTTCAAAACCCGTGAAATCCACTATGCATGCATCGTTATAACAGTTCTATACTCATGAGCATTCTGTCATCGATCTTCCACGTCATCACAAGGTAATTAATCCCCATGTTCCATTACTCTTTTGGCAGCGAGCACAAGGTCATATTTCAACTAAGCCTCATAAATGCAATATGAACACACACACCAAGTATGTCCAAAAACCACATCATTTCAACCATTCCAAAACCATTTTAATAAAAACCAAATTTATTGAAAACCTTTTCCCCACAAACCATTTTCCAAATCCAGAAAATACATATTTTAATATCAATATTTTAAAATCATGAACCATAACATTTTTCACAAACCATTCTTTCAATTTCCACAATTTTATCAATACCCATAAATCATCACTAAAGATGATTTATAACTTTATTTTCACCACAATTTCACAATCAAAACCAAGAGATTAAATCAATTTGAACCGAGCCGTCATGTTATAGGAAAGATGAATTGAGAGTGAAGCCACCTACCTCAACAAATTGGGCGAAACCAACCCACAGACGAAAAACCCTCAAGAACACCTGGTCAAAACTCCAAAAACCCTCATTATATCTCTTCTCCAAACACAAAAAAGACCAAATATTGTCATATTTTTCATCGACACAGTTATATATACACATAACGGGCGTAGATCTGAGAAAACGAGAGAATGAGAGAAGTAGATCTAAGTAGATATAATAAAACGATCATGAACAATCACATACCTTAAGAATCTGGCTTCGATTCGCCAAGAGAATCCTTTGGATCGCCTCTGGAACTCTTAGGTGAAGACTTACATCACTCAAGGGATATTAATCACGAATTAGGTCCAATTAGGAGGTTTAAAAAAATAAATTAGAAGCAAAACGAGTTACATCCACAATTTAAGGATATAATTTTAAGTGACCGCATGGTTAGTCCGCACGGTTTGACAAAATGTGTGCTAACTGTGTGTTGGCTACTGCCTAGACCAACCTTCTCGCACGGTTTGGAGCTCCCAGTAGAGGCGCTATCACAACAACATTGTCTCAAGGTTTATACAGGGAACACTTCTTCCGTGACTTTCTTCTATCAGATGTGTGAGCTATCACTTAGAAGATAGAGGTTCACATGGTGCCTTTTGGTTATTACAATCGAAACTTATGATGTCATCATGGTCATGTATTGGATTTCCATGGTTTGAGCCCATATTTATTTTCACTATAGACTAGTCAGATGCCTGCACATTGATGGGAATAGGTTCTATTTTCTTGGGTAAAGAAACATCATAGAGGTGAAAGTGTGTACTATAATGTGAAGATTACAACCTATTAACCATCATTTAGAGAGAATAACCCTTGTTGAAATGGAATTTTCATGCATTTGGGTTCTTTCATTTGTAGTGAATTATCTGGAAATCATCCCAGAAGATGTTCTAGGACTACCTCCGAGGTAACAGTTGGAGTTTTGAATTTACTTGAAATCTAGGATTGCCCCTATATCTTATATGGAATATCATATGGCACCCACTAAGATCTAGGAGATAGATTTATAGTTGTAGGACCATTGTGATAATGGTTTAATTTGGCCCAGTGTGTCCCCTTTGGCAGCTCAGGTATTGTTCGTGAAGAAGGAAGAAATGAGCATACGACTATGCATAGATTATCTTCACCTGAACCAGGACATGATAAATAAAAAGTACCTGTCACTGAGGATTTAATCCCTATATGACCATTTTTTAGGTTCGAGATGGTTCTCCAAGATCAATATTAGGTTCAGCTACCACCAGTTGTGGGTTTTCTAGGATGATATTTTGATGTTGTCTTTCCGATGTTGTTATGGACACTAAGAGTTCCTAGTGATGTCCTTCGGTGTGAAAAATGACCAAATCATCTTTATGACATTGATTAAATAGGTCATCAAACCATAATTGGACTGGTTTTTGTTTTCTTCCTCAATGACATACTCGTTTACTCTTTAAAAAAGGAGGGGAATGTAGATCAGTTGAGTATGGTTCTTGATTTACTTCGAGAGAACCATCTTTATGAAAAGATCTCAATATTCCAGTCATAGATACACGAGGTTCAATTTTTGGGGCATGTCCTTTCTAAACAATGTTTATCCATTGATCCAATAAATATCAAAGCATTTATTTCTTGGGATCCACCAATGAACATGTGATAGGTGAAAAATTTATCCGTTTGGTAGGGTACTAAAATATATTTATTGTATAATTATTTAGAAACACAACCCCTTTAAAAAATATGATGTAGAAGGGACATCTATTTATCTAGTATGAGTAATTCTAGAATGCCTTTTTGTAGTTGAGGTAGAGGTAGAAGAGCACTCTAGTATTGAGACTACCAGAGGAAGGCTTTGAGTTCGTAGTGTTTTGAGATGCCTTAAGAGATGGGCTCAATTGTGTGTTGATTCAATGATATGAAGTCATCACATACAGCTCGAGGTAGTTGAGACCTCATGAGAAGAACTATGTGACTCATGAACTAGATGAACCAGCATTAGTATTCATCTTGATGATGTGGTGACTCTACCTTCTGAGAGCTTGCTTTGTGGTTTATTGAGACCACCAGAGTCTGAGGAATCTCTTCACTCAGAGAGACCTAAACCCGAGGCAGTGATTATGGTGGGAGTTCATGAAAGACTATGACTTTGAGATAGTCTATACTATAGGAAAGGGAAATATTGTAGTAGATACCCTTACCAGGAATTCATAGGCTCGCCTTGTGTCGGAAGCTTCAAAGTAGTTAGCTTCCCTACAACTGACCCTGGTTTTGAAGGAGGGTACAATTCTTCTACAGTCAATGGTGTTGACTTATTTAATCCTTTACCATGTGAAAGAGTCCCCTATAGGATAAATCAATTGAAATTTTATTCCTGATCAGATGTCCAATGGTGATGCAAAGGAGGGATATTCTAATGGAGGGAATCACAAGATCTTATTCAAGGAGAAAATATCGGTTTCAGTTGTGATGCGAGAGGAGGTGATGCGAGAGTTACATACTTATTCCTTAGCTATACGTCCCAGAATGGGGATGATTTATATATATCTTTTGTAGTATTTTCGGTTGTTTGACATGAGATTAAGTATAGATGAGTTTGTATCATAATGCATCACCTATCTGCAGGGGAAATCTGAGCACCCAGTTCTGGTAGGTTATTTGTAGCCTCTTGAGATCCCAGAGTAGAAATGGGAAGGAATATACAAGGAATTTATCACAGGGATTCCATGCACAATAATAGTCCAGGATTTCCTCTAGTTGATAGTATAAAAACTAATGAAGTTGGTTCTCTTTATGGATATTAGGTAGAGGAGTTTGGTGGAGAGTTTATGGATTCTGTAGGTATGGGAGATCGTCTACCTTCATGGGGTACCCTTGACGATTTTTTCCAAACATGATGTTCAGTTTACGTCATTATTTTAGAGAGGTATGTAGGAGGAATTCAAGACCCATCTATAGATTAGTGCATCCTTTCACCCCTAGACTATTGAGAAAACCTAGCGCACTCTGCAGGTGCTGGAGGATATGCTAATGGATTGCATGTTGGAATTTTTTTTGGATCTAGGAAGATCACCTTACTTTGTTATAGTGTTCAAATAAAAACTACAACTCTATCATAGACATGACACATTTTGAGTCCCTATAAAAGAGACCCTACATGTCACCCTTGTACTGAACGGAGGTTGGAGAGTCATCTCTTGTAGGGCCTTAGATTGTGCCAGAAACACTAGAGAAAGTGAAGGTCATATGTAAATAAATGATGATGGACTAGAGCAGATAGAAATCCTACAAATATTGATGTCACATGCACTTGGAGTTCAACAAGGGAGACCACATAATCTTTAGTGTCTCCCCATGATGAGGAATGTAGATGTTTTGATGGGGAGGAAATCTATCCCCATTGCTCATCATGTTGTTAGATATTGTGTAGAGGGTTGGCGAGGTTTCCTATCGCCTCTCCCTATTTCTATAGATAGACTGGGTGCATGATGTCTTACACATGTCACATCTAAGGAGATATGTTCATGATCCTACATAGATCATCAACTGGGGATATTTGGATATCAAAGATGGAGCCACCTTTGTAGAGCACCCGGTGGTGATCGAGGATCTACACAAGCGGACCTTATGTGAACGGACCATCCCTTTTTTTTCTATGATAGCATAAAAACATGCATAAGAGTTCCAAGGAGTGGGATAGTTATGTGTGGGCTTATTATCCAATGTTTTTTTTCATATTGTTTCTTTTTTGTTATGAAAATATTAAATGAGGGAATGACATAGAGGTAAAAGTTTATCTTTTTATGACTTTGAAATATTAATATATATATATATATATATATATATTTCAAAGGATAGGCACTAATATAACATGAGATTCTGAGGCCCAGTGATCCTGTAATTAATTTCATAAAAATATTAAATATATTTTATATTATGTGAAAGTGGTTAAATAAATAAAATAGGAAAATTCTTACCTGGTTGACCAGATCAAAAAATAGTGACTATGGTTGTGTTAATAACTTAGTGTTTACCCAAGGCATGACATAAAATGAGTAAAATCATGAAAATTATAACCCTCAGTCATTGGCGGTGCGCTTAAATGAATTAATTAATTAATTAATCATTTCACCTAATTCTGATTATATGTTTTTCACTAAAATAATTTTTATAGGGTTGGATCTTTATTATCTCTCCGCTCGTCAAGATCTCATTTCTCCTCCCATTGGCGAACAAATGACAAAACTTAGATGGATCACAATGAAATTTCAGATCTGAGGATATCAGTGCCTAACAAACACAATGATCATTGGAGGTCATGTTCATCAATAAAAAATGGTTAAAAATATAATTAGGATTTTACTCGTTGAATTTATAATCCTTGATTGAAATTTTATTAGAATATGAAATAAGTTTGGTTGTTAATTTCATC
Organism: Viscum album; assembly: GCA_963277665.1. Taxonomy (NCBI): domain Eukaryota; kingdom Viridiplantae; phylum Streptophyta; class Magnoliopsida; order Santalales; family Viscaceae; genus Viscum; species Viscum album. The sequence goes on from OY728159.1 coordinate 36,943,892, forward strand.
ATCCTTGAATCTCAAAATTGATGGCCAATCTAACACAACCATCGATCAATCTTTTCTTGGATACCTTATTTCTCCTCTTCATTTATTATTCGTGTAATCATCATCGATTTTATTCATGTGTCAAAATGACAATGAATCATTGATCAAGGCATGGATTTGGGTAGATCGGTGTCCGACTATCATATATCTACGATCGTTTTCATTTCATTCGAGTAGTATTAGAGATACAGTGGTAGAAGATTCGGGCTGATGGGGGGGAAGAGGAGGACCTGGTGGATATGGATCAAATAGTGGGGAAGGAAATGGGTATGGGAAGGAGTAAAAGAAAATCGAAAGAATAATAATAATAAAAAGAACAACAATACCATTTTAAAACACATATAACTCCAACTTGGTGAGTATAATTCATGTACCGTATAAGTTGTCGTAACTTCATTTATAAAACAGTCATTTTAAGAACATTTTGAATAATTTTTCCCAACTTGCGAGCTGGGATAATCATTTTTTTTTTGAGGTGATAGATTTAATAATATAATTAAATCTTTTACCCATCATAACTCCCATATGGCCAGTCCAAATGATGTTTCTTCCAAGAATGCACGACCTTAAATTCGATATGACCCTTTTAAGACCAAATTTTGGGTGTTCATCTTGGGGATGTGGATCAGGTCCACCAATATCCACTTTTATAATAATAATAGCAACAACAAAATATTATTATTACAAAACTTGTACCTGAAATATCTTCTACATACGAAATTCAAATGATGTTATGTCTATGAAATCAGGTCCCTAATGATGTGGAGAAATTTTCAGGACTAGTGTGAGGGATTTTTTTGAATTTGTGGGTGGGGCCCATGAATCACCCCTTGCACATTTTATGCTGAAATTAACATTCACACAAATTGACCGATTTGGGAAAGTAAATAGCCTATTCTGCATGTTTATCCACATAGGATATGATAATTCCATCTGATAGAATTTTGAGATATGATTTGAGGGGTTCCAAGTGTGAATCCTATTCAGATGGTGTTCAATGACACTATAGTGTAACTTTCTAGCCGACATAGGATGGTTCATCAACCTATTCCAAGTAGAACCCTCCAGTCCGACTCCTCGATGACACAAGAGTGGAACCCTCTAGCCGTGTTATTCATGGGTCCTCAACCATGAGACATGAGCTATTGACTATTCAACATAATGAAAATAAATGTTTTGATGTAGCTTTGGACTCACAAATAATAGGTACCCATTCCCAAATGAGATCCATTCTTGCGATGCATCTTAAAACCGTGCAGGTGAGTCAGTGCTGCAAAAATAAGATAGTATCAAGGTGTGGTGATTGAGTATCATAGACTTGCACGTTCAAGGAATACACATGCGATGTTGGGAATCATTGATGGATCATCTTGAAACTATTATATAATATTTTCCTTGGGTTGAGTTGTGTGTTGGATATCCCCTTACTCTCTCATTTGAGATTCTTTGACTGAGCATATATATATCTGGTTTCACTACCCACACATTTTGTTTTGGTTACACTTTTTTAGGATAGGTGAAGACATGTGAGTTATGCCAGTTACATCATGTGTCTAGCTTCTCATGGTTGGATGAGTCTATTATCATAATATAGTTATAAAATACTCTATGAGATGTTCATATTCTCACCATATCGATCTCCTTCTATTTGGATGAGTTTAGTTTAACTCTTTTGTTGGGTTGAGCTATACTCTTTCAATGCACCTTATTCTATCTACTACTTTCCTCTTCAGTTGTATCTCTTATTGCTCCCCTTTACCATTTTAGGATCTTATATTAGGTATTTATATACTCACCCATGCATGGGATTTTCCTAACTAGTGTTATGTCTTCTTCAGATGGTAGACATGTTGATCATGACATTAGAGGAGTATAGGGATATAGACTTCTTGGACCTCATATGGTGGTAATGGATTGGGATATAGATTCAGGCTCATAGTTTATTACTATTTTCCAGTTTTGTTAGGTTGGGAAATATTTCTTGTTGGGTGTGTATTTTTTCCTTTTCTTCCCAATTTTCATTACCCTACTTCATTCTGCTTAGTGGTTCATACATATTTTAGTTTATTTATAGTAGTGTTTCATCGTTTATTTATTTCCATCTTCACTTTTCCATTATGTTGGTTGTGTGTGTGTGTCTAGGTATATAGAAAAAGGCCTCCCCAAGTTTAGTTATCCCTTCAGCACATGTTGAAAACCCTATCATATGGAGGTGGGATAGTGGTAGATCGAGCTCTTGAATTAGATGGGTTGTGACAAGGTCATTATCAAGTGGTATGTGCTCAAATTTTTGTATGTGTATAGTATCTGGTATGTACTTTCTCATGATTGATACATGGAATACCTCATGAACTTAAGAGAGGTTCAGTGGAAGTGTGATATGATAAGTTACCATCCCTACTCGATTAAGAATATATAAGGAGAATATATACCTAGGTCTCAAATTTACCTTATTTCTAAATCTCATAACCATTTTCCTTGTATAAATTCTTAGAAACAACATCTAAAAAACTTTTAATTCTACATTTTTCGGACAATTTTCAGTATAAAGTTTATGTTGACTATGAGCATCCTTAATTTGTAAGGCTATCAACGAAAACACAAATAACATTATGACCATTATACATTTTTGGGAGTATGATGAAGAACCCCATAGTGATGGTTTATAATTTCCATTATGATATGGGTAGTGGTTGTAAAATCACCTAATAATTCTATCTATTATCCTTAACTTTCTGACATACCAAGAACCATGATACATACTCTAAAATGCATCTCTTCATATTTTCCTAGAAAAAAATACTCTCTCATATCTCTATAAATCCTCATACTTATAGGATAAATTTACAATGTTGAACTATGAGACTCATCAAACAAATCCATATTTAAATATGGTATGGAAGGAATACATACAAAATTCCTGAATCTTACCATTCTATCATAATCAAGGTTGTATTCAGAAACATTTTTGACCTTGTTTTGCAGTTCCACGTATTCCTTTTGCGAATCGTTAATCATCACATGGATAAATGGTTCAAAAATAATTTGAAAAAGATAATATTTCTCCCCCTATATTCAATATTTTAACATATAACCTTTTTAAATATAGATACATTGAATCCTTTTTAACCTAATCCTGATTAAGTATTTATTATTCTTTTGACTCAATGCATAAACTATAATTTTTTATTTCCAAAGGTGGTTATTTTTTGAGAAATCATAATATTTAAACTACTCCAAAAAATCTTATGTGGTTCATATTAAACTTGTTCTCAGAGAATATATACTTTCAAATTTTATGATTAGTATAAATATCATGACTTTCCCCATTAAGATAATTTCTCCAAATCATTAATGAAAAAATTACCACAAATAACTCTAGCTCACGAGTTAGTTAATATTTCTCATGAACCTTAAATTATCATGGGGAATAAGTTATAACCATATCATTCTATGTGAGGACTCATACAATTCTATTTTTTTTAAATATCACTATAGATTAGAAACTATTATCCACTACAAGTTAGTGTAATCAAAAGTTCACTTATTATCCTTAACATTAATTCCCTGAAATTTTCCTCACAATTATCTATCCAAAAGAACATGGATCCTTTTCGAGTTAACTTTTTGTGTGGATTAGATATATGTGAGAAATTATACACAAATAACCAATAATATATGGATAAACTATTTAAACATTAGATATCCGTCATAGTGGTGGGTTTGGTTCAACGTTCAATAACTTCTTTCTTTGATGGATCCATTGATATACCCTCGCTTGTAATTATATAACCTAAAAATGAAACTTTTTAAAGGAAAAAGTCACACTTGGTAATTTTTTACAAATATTTTCAATACTTAGGGTAGTTATTACATTTTTAGGTGATATTAATATTCTTCCTTTGTCTTTTAATATATATGAATATCATATATAAAGACTACCACAAACTGATCAAGATAGCGTCTAAAGACTCTATTCATTGAATCCACAATGATAGTGGAGGGAATTAGTAAGACCAAATGACATCACTATACATTCATACTATTCATACCTTGTATGGAATACTATATTGGGTATATCCTCCTTGACCCTCAACTGATGTTATACATAGTGAAGATCAATATTTGAAAAGTATTGAGATCCCCATAGTTGATCAAATAAGTTATAAATATGAGGCCTGTGACCCTTAATCATGATTACGATATTTTTAAGTTACCTATAATTAATGCATAATAATATTGACCTATATTTCTTCTTAAAAATGTACTAGTTCACCACAAGGTGACAAACATGGATGAATAAATCCCTTACTAAGATTCTATTGCAGTTTCTTATTCAATTCTGACCACTCAATCAGGTAAATACTATATGGAGTCTTTGAAAAAGGTGTAGCACTAGTTATGAGTTATATTGAGAAATCAACTTCATGATTCAGTGGAATATTTTGAAACTCTACTATAAAAATATCAACAAAATCCATCACAATAGGAATTTAATCGATGTTGAGTTTCTACAACACAATCTGAGAGAAACACCCATTATAAATATGAATCAAGACCCATAAAATTTAATATAATTTCTATTAGAAGTTCATATTTATTTTATCACTGATCAAAGATCATAGGTTGGTCTAGAATATTAAATGTGACTTTATTTTATTGATAGTTAATGTATGGTTTATGTTAATAAATATAATATATGCCTAATATTACATGATATTAAATAATATAGAGAATAATAAGATATATAGAAATTAAATTCCAAAAAACATGAATCTGGTAGGAGTAGTAGATTTGAGATTTGATCATTGTGACAACAGATATTTTCACTACTAATTCAATATCTAATCATTGAGGTTATGAAATGATATTACTTAATAATTTTCATGATATAAATGAATTCTTTTATCTTTTCCCTAAATAGGGTACTTCAATATCAGATCATACTTGGAACCACCTTGTCGTTTTCATTGTATATTTAATCAATTAGTAAAAAAATGGTTAGTATTCATATCAAGAATCATTGATCAGCGTGATCCATCACGAGAAATTATACATACGATATTTAAATCTTGACATAATATTTTCAACCTATGACCCAAAAGGTTTAACATAGGCCATAAGTGATCATCATCTATTCAAATACTTCATAATGGTTAATAAAGAAAATGTTAATTAACCCAAGAATATCCCCCGAGAGTATTAAAACATGTGCACAATAAGGTCACACTCACCATGAACCATAATGCTACATGTTATATAGTTGACCAAATATGTTTAGGAATATTATCCCTAGATGCATCTGTTCTATACCCACATCCACTTATAGTATATAAACATGGATGTTTTTCTAGTACAACCACACTATTTTTTATTATAACATAGGAAATTCTTCTATAATTAGGATTATGCTACTGGTTTTTACTAATGTTTTCTTATACTAATTTTCCAAAGACGATAAAACCTTTCCCTATTACCAAATATAATGATCCATAATTTTTAGAAATAGATATTACATCTTTTTAGATTAATATTCACTACATAACATAATGATCCACACCAAAATCATACAGGTTTAGTATCATTAGAAACATTTACACATAAGAAACTTGTTCATAAGATATCTACATCGTCTCCCACATAGTTCATCATAACTAAAACCCATCATATACATATCATACGTAAAACCTTTCTTCATAACTTGGTGAAAGGAAACATAATAAAGTGTGACATTTGATGATATATAAGTGTAAAAAAGGGATATAAAATTATCACTTAAATATAACATGAGCATAAGGGTACGAGAACATGAGAATAACATTTGAAAACCATACCCTACATATAATTGTTCAAAATATTTAATCATGGAATAAATATTGGCATTTCATGAATCATAATGGAATGAAAGAACATGATACATGAGTGCAAACCATTGGTATAATACATAATCTTGTGGCATAAACATATTCCTAAGTAGTCATGTCTTACTAATGGGACTGTCAAAGTGGGTTGGGTTCACTCACCAAATCATCATAGTAGTCAAGGTTTACTCCCAATAACGGGAAGAGTCTCTTACAAAACTGATCTCACAAACGATTCCATAATTTTTTCTCTTGAGATATCTATATTTACCCAATGCATTAGAGGGATAAATAATTCTTATAAAACCCACAAAATAATGAAAATAAAAAAAATTGCATCATAATAAAATAAAAATTCATAAAATCATAATCCAATAAAAAGAAAGAGGTTTCATCAACATTTCACCATATAATAACCTGTTGAAAGAAATAGATTTCTTAATCAAGTCATCATATCATAATAAATGTAAAACGAAAATTATTAATAATTTGTTTTCATCATAATTAAAATCAATCTAGAGAAAGAGTAAGGATGGTATTATTAGATCATATATACACTAAAGAATAAGTAACATTATATGATTCCATATTAGGTGACATTTCTTGTAAAAGATCACTAGGTGTAGTTATTGAGAAAAACTCTCATTTAAATTTGTATCCACACATATAAAAACAATGTTTTTTGAAAATAATATGGATTTTTTATCGATCCTTGAAATCATGCAATGTAATCATAAAATCTATGAGTGGTCATGATAATAATAAATTTTTGATGTTAGGTATGTTAAAAAATAGATTTCATTCACAAGTTCAGTAAAAAACGTAATGTACCTCATTCAAAAAATGAAAAAAATGATTCATTTTAAAAAAATTTGTAAAAAATAAAACATTGTTAAAAATTAAATTAAATAATCATAGTAGAATAGAAAAAAAAGTGACAACATTTTTATTGAACAAGGACATTGAAGAAAAAGGACGTTCAACTATGGAGTGAAATACAGTCGATTTTTACATAAATACATTATTTATATTTATTCAATTATTAAAGGAATGAAATTGAAAGTAGAAAATTTATTATTTTGAAATAACCATATGAGAATTAAATTAATTATTTTCTCAAGAGTTATAATTTTTCCTCCTGTCCTAGGTGCTACTTAATAGTGCCCCGAGACGGCGATCCAAATAAACTCAAGCACATATCCCCAAACTCCAGGGGATGCTGACTAGTAGTGAGGTCCTAGGATGTGTAAGTGGAATAATTAAGCCCTCATAGATTTAGTATGCAAAACGGTAAAAATAATGATAAATATAGGAATAAATATAGATAAACATATAATAGAGGAAGTAAATGAACAAGTTAAGCAATATAAGTAAACTGCTAGAAAATGAATAAAAATAATGCATACAAAAATGATGATATTCATGATGCTTTCCAAAAAATGAGAGTTCTGGGGATGAGGGGATAAAAATCATATACAAAATTCTTAAAAAAACTACAAAAGATCCAAGAAAGTTTTGAGATATAAATCTAAATTGGGTGGCACCCATGGTGTTTAAACCATTCTATTTCATGGTGTACATATGATACATTATACCAGATATAATAATTAAAAAGAAATATATAAATGAACATGTAATAACTTGGTTCGAGTTCCCAAACAGACACCCATCCCAAACCACCTTCATCGGCCTATACTGTAATTCTGAAAAGTGGTACATGTTCTATGAATAACATGTAAATAAGTACGAAACTAAACCAGAGAGACCAAGAATGCATACCTCCCATGCTTGAGACTTGGCTTGGTGTTTAGTACACATGTCACCATTTAAACTTTCTAGTAAGGTATAAGAGAATAATTATGAATTCATTAATTTCCCATAATATTTATAATGGAAATGCATCTCATATGAATAATAATTCAAATCAAACAATCCATAAATTCAAGAGGTGGCGTCCCATTCCTGTCCAAGGTGATATAAAAAGAATCCCATGTATCATAACAGGAACATCCAAAAATCCAATACAACCAAGTCCATCCAAGGAAATCAATATTGAGTCCCTTATATCACTTAGAGGAATGGTAACATCTTATTCCATATTATGTATCACACATAAGGGACCGAGTATCACCCATGGAATGACGTAGACATATTTATAATGGGTCCATCCATAGCTTCTACTCTAGGGAACCAGTATCACTCAAGAGTATAAGAAATCACTTAGCCATCCCTTTGCTAGAAATCCAAAGCATCTCCCTCAGCATGTTTAGTCGTAACCCACTGAGTATGGTGAGTCCATATATGATTCCTTAATATAGGATCCACGTTCTCTCCCAACCCATATCAAGTGAACCAAGTATTTAATAAACATCATAATCTAATCAACAATATATATGTCTCAAAGCAATATTAGTATATAACCACAAGCCAATGATTTTCATCTCAACACCACATTATTTCCATTTAACCAAGATATGAAATTAATTCTAAATAACATTTGAATATTTCATATAACAATGAAATATGAACAAAACAAGTGAAATCATTTTATGAGTCAGAAGCTACAAAGCATAAGATTTAAACAATTACATGACATCACATGCAAAAAAACACAATCTAACAAGCTTACCAAGGAATTTCATATAGTTCAATCAACTAAGAAAGTGAATAATCATCAATACATTTTCATAAGCAATGAAATATGAGTGAGTCATATAGAATCAACATACCTACCTTTTCATATCATCCATGACATTTCAATATCTCATGCTATCAATCTTGACCAAGTATCACCTTCCATTCAAACCATTTAAATGGCTCAATAAAAGAGTACCAAACAATGAAAGGAACTTGGAATGATATATGGTGAGAAATTTCACATGGTATAAATCTTAAGCATTTAACATAAGACATAAAGATTACCAATGTGAAGAATCCATCATGAGAAATCAGGCCTATGTAATAGGCATAAGAATTTGGCTAATATTAAGCACCTGCTTCAAAAAACATTACAAATGGAATTTGTCTTTACACGTGAGGATAAACAATAAGAATCATCCATAATAATTTTCAAAGGGACCCAATCCATGGTTCAAAACCCATATTAAACTATTTATTAATTTAAAAAACCATCCCAAGGTGAAACCACACTTAGGGAATAAAGAAACAGAGGCCATTTTGGGTGGATCACCTAAATGGGTGGCTAAAGTTAAGGATAACATGCTATAATGTGTATCTCCATAAGGTATGGTCTCAACAGACATGAAAAAAACCCAATAATTTTAATATGTGATAAAAATATTTTCGAGAAGGTTTTGACGGGTGGAACAGTGACGTGATGTTTAAAAACCAACAAAAGGATGGGAAATAATCATAGGCACCCTAACTCAAAGTCATTGTACTACACACATCTGGTAGCAAGGATTGATTCAACCTAAAATGGCATAAATCAGGATATTTTACAAAACCCCCAAAATAGGGCATAAATATGTCGTATAATGATAGAACAACATATTGTGTAGGAGCTTAGAAATTGAATGGTGAAGATGTGATAACTTACTAAGAGGAGTCTATAGCTTATGAAGACAAAGAAAAAATATGATATTTGAGGGAGTAGTTATAAAACTCTAATATAGGGGGAGAGGATATCCACATATTCATGTAGGAAGAATACAATTGATTGGAAGATGAGGGTGGAGAGAAAAAGAAGGTTTAAATCATTAATGAAGTAAAACAACCAACTTTTCACCCAAAATTGCACTGCACACGGTTTGGTCGTACATCTTGTACAAATCATGCCCAAACCACGTGCTTGTTACTACTTCTATAGGGAAATTCACATGGGCTACCACATAGTTTGAATAAATACGCACGAATCATGTGGAGCCTCACTGTCCAACTGCTGTAACCGACTGCACGACTAGGTACCCTAGATCACATGTTTGTAGACTAACCGTGTGGCCTATAGGTGCACACTATCTTCTATCACCCAGTTTAGGGAAACTATACAGGATAGTCTACACAATTTCCTTTAACAATGTTGCCCAGTCTGTTTCCTCCATTTTTGAGGCTCCGAGCTCTGAGCGAGCCTCGGACACACCCAATACCTCCTCTAACTGCATAGGAAACAAAACACGGGATGTTTTATGGAATATAAAATAAACATTAAATGGACTATATAATTGGATAAATCTATTATATTACAACGTCCCCTCTTTAAAACAAATCATCCATGGGTTTCCCTTCTGAGGGTGGTATGACATCATCTGAGAAGAGTTTCTTCCACTATGCATGTACACAGGCCACCCACTCCCATGTCTCATTGTAAAAATGGTTTTTCTTCCATAACACCCAGACTAAAGGAACTCAACTAACTCATAGAACCTTTGAGTTGTGATAAAAAATATGAATTGGTTGCTCCTAAAAGGATGCATCCTCCTCCAGATCGATATACTTGGGATCAAGCGAATGAGATGGTTCTAGATGATAATATTGAATTTGAGATATGTGGAATATGTTGTGCATTGAACTATACCATTGATGTAATAGAAACGGATAGGCTGTTGACCCAACTCATTCCACTATCTCTAATGGCATGATATATCATGGCTATACCTTTCCATGTATCGTGATTCATTTATGACCCAATTTGGATGATACTCGTAGATATAAATGATTTACCACCTCAAAATCAAGAGGGCTATACAAATGATCAGTATAAGACTTATGCCTGGAATGAGCTATTTCCAAATGATTTGGAATTAGATGGACATGATCTGAAGTCTTTTTAACAAGATGGGAACCCAGTAGAGCTACCTCACTTGCCTTAATCCATCCTAATGTTGAATGAAATGGTCTTCCATAGAGAGCCCCGTACAGAGGCATCTAAATTATTTCTAGAAAGCTATTATTATAGGAAAACTGAATTAAATGAATATGTTTCTCCTAAGAAGCACAAAAATCAAGGGTAAAATCCTTAATAATATCCTCTATCACCCGAATCATCTGCTCAGACTACCAATATGTTTGTGGGTGATATGTAGTACTATAGAGGACTTTTTAACCTAGTGCCTTCTAAAGACCTGTCCAGAACTACAAAGTGAACTAGGAATCTCGGTACTAAATGATAGAATGGGGAACACCATAAATTCAAACTTTCCCTCATATATAAGTTCTACCAAACTTATCAATAGAGTAGGTCTCCCGAATTGGAATGTAGTGAGAGACATTGGTCAAACTATCGATGATCACCCATGATGCATTTATTCCTCAAAGAGATCAAGTAAATTTTATCACAAAATCCATGGTGACATCATTCCATTTGAAATAAAGATGGATAGAGGCTTTAGAAGTCTAGCAGGTCACTAGTGCACTGCCTTCTCCTGCTGACAGGTGGATTACCGAGTGATGAAGCATGCTCTCTAACTTTTCATACCTAGTCAATATTTCTGATGATGCATATCCTGAAAAATTTTGATAATCCTAGGATGAACTGCACATACATAGTAATGATATTCCTTCATCATCTCTTCCCATTCATCAAAAGGCACTGAAACATTCCCTCTATAGAGTAGGGTCTCGCTGATATCAACAACACAACAAAGTGGGGGCTTATCTCTTGTGATACTCTCCCCAATAATTTGATAAATGATGCACCCAAACCTATTCTAGAAGAGAAATTTTCACTTACATATATTCTAATACTAGGTTTTCATGTTCCTCTTGAGCCTCTAGATGCAACTCAGAAAAACATAGACATCATTTTCCACTCAATTATGGGCACTTGAATAACTTTTTTCTGATTCTTGCGACTTAATGAATCATCCATGACATTACCCTTACTAGGGGTATAATCGAGCTCAAAATTGAATGACTATTGTTATTTAACCCACCTACACTACCTCAAATTCATGTATCATTTTGTGGAGATGTATTTTAGGATTTTATGATTTTTTTAAACAACAAACCGTTCACCCAAATGATAATGCCTCCAAAAATAAAGATCATGAACAAAAAATGAATGCTTGATATCATGCATAGGATAGTTCCTCTCATGCAGCATCATCTAGCAAGATTCATACATATTGAATTGATCAACTCTCATTAGAAATGCACCCAGTATGATCCTTGAGTCATCAAATTACGCTATGTAATGTTTTCCCCACTCAAGATGAATCAAAATTGGATCTAAAGTGAGTCTTCATTTTAACTCATGAACATCCTTCTCAAAATATTTAGACCATATGAACTGAACACCCTTCTCCATCAGGGCTATACGAAAAGTTGTTAAGTCGGAGAAGTGCCTAATGAAAAACCTGTAATATCCATCAATACATAACAATATGCATATATCAAACACATTATTGGGATTCTCATACGAATCCATGACACCCACCTTCTCTAGGTGAACATATATCCCTACCATTGTTGTAATATAACCCAAGAAGTGAAACTTACTGATTCAGAAGTGGAATTTAACGAGCTTCGCATATAGTTGATGCTCTCTCAGTTTACTCAGCATGATCTCAATATGGTTGCCATGGTCATGTTTATTACAAGAGAACCCCCAAGACGTCGTCCATAAGGGCTACCAGAAAGGAATCTATATATGGGTGGAAACCACAATTCTTTAAATCCATACAGACCGAGAGAGCATTTTTCAAACCAATCATCACAACCAAATACTCGTACAAGTGATAACAACTTCAAAATTCCATACATGGTATATCTGATGGTCTCGTAGGAATCTAATGATAGCCCGAACTCATATCAATTTTTGAGATAATAGTTTATTTTTTGATCTGGTTGAAGAGGTCAGCGACATTAGGTGATGGAAAATGGTTCTTCACTATATGCTATTTAAACCACCTATAATCGACAAAAAATATGACAGTTATATCTGATTTCATGGAAAGTGATAGGTGGATCTCATGGTGATGTTCTGGGTCTGATAAAACTCTTAGCCTTAACATCTTCAAGTTGCATTTTGAGTTCCAGGAGATCTGTTAGTTCCATCCTATACAGAAGAGATGACACTCATACCACACCATAAAATAGATCTATAGTGAACTCAACCTCTCTATCATAAGGAAAGATTGAGAAATCTCCAGTGAAGATTTCCCTGAACCAATCCAAAACCGGAGGTAATTCAATGATTTTTATTCCATGATCACTCAAAAAGAGACTTGCTAGCTGATCTTCCACTATGCTAAGATCCATCTGCTTGGGACCAGCTCAATCTACCTAGATATCCCACTTACCTTTGTGTATATAATAATTTCTATTAGGTGATGTAGAATACATTTGGATGTGATAGAAATACACATTCACATGAAAAATCACAATCCATTCCATACTAGGGATAACATTGAAGTCGGTCATCTTGAGGATGAAGATGTTACAGAAGAAATGGTACCCCCCTATCTCAGGGTTGAACTCTTGAAACTGGAGTATTTCCTCTATTATTACCCCCAATAGAGTGTCAAGATACACAACTATACAAAATTATTACATTGATAGACTAAAAATTTCCACACACACAATATATATAAAATAGTGTGATGAACCAGTATCAAAAAGGGAAGAAACAAAAGTAGAGGCTGCCATAATAGTACCTCAAACTATAAATATTCCTAGACTCTATTCCTCGAGTGATGGTTCACTGCATATATATGGCCTAATAAATGGCCCTGAGATGCAGCCAGACTAGCCTAAGCAGATCCACCCTGTTGATGTTAATGATCTGTAGCCTCACTATCTCGACCAAGACCACTAATTCTTTGTAATTATTGGACAATAGAAGATAAACTCTTAGAATAATGTGTATATTATATCCCATACTCTATAAAGGCCTTAGTACCGATCCGCTGCCACTAGATGATGTTGGAAAAGAATGGCAGAAGCACTATAGATGACCCATCCTATAGTAATCTCGATATTCCATTACGTTCATCATTCACTAGGGATTCTAATAGACTATCCTACCACACCAGTGACATAATATATATCAATTATTATGCATCAACTTGTTGGAACCACGCTCACATTCGCCCTCAAACTGTCACTTAAGACTCTATGACGAACCATCGCCCTATAGCAGAATTGAGCTTCCCTGGCTTCCAATAAAATTTTCTATGAGATTATTCTATATAATTAGGCCTTTTTTCACAATATCTATAATTATATTCAACCAAAATATGTTTACCCATGTGCATAAATCATTCCCAAGCCTGTCCTCAAAGTGCCTCATAGTCATCAATTTGTTACCGGTTAGAGATGGAGAAAAATGCCGAAGATCGGTGAAATGAGAAGAATACTAATGTTCTATCATATATCCCTAATAAATATACAAGAAATACCTAGATCAACCCACTCATAATGTTTTTTGGAAATAAGTGATCAAATAAATGCATTTTTAAGTCTTCTCAACTATGTCTCGACAATGCTCTGACTGAGATACGACATCCCACCAACGCATGGCGGAGTCTCACACAATGTAGGTAGAAATATTGACACGATAATATAGAATAATATTAATATGTTAAAATATGGATATAATCACCTCTAACCACGACTCTATAGAAAAAGTTCTTCCATCCCCTGAAAAAGTTGTGGACGCTACTACTGAATGTCCTGTGTAAGATCTTCCATAATTAGTGCAGGGCAGAGAGCACCCTGAACAATCTTTATAAACCTGTAAAAAATATCACTGAAATTGGATTAATAAACCAATATAAGATCAATAAAAGGTGAATCAAAACTCACATAATGAGGTACTATGAGTGGCTCAGGGCCCACCACCTCTGGAGTGTGCTCATCACCACTCTATTGGTGTACAACACAAGGACTGTAACATCCTAGGTATTTCAAAAATAATAAATTTTTTTCATATCTAGTAATATTTATGAATAAGATATTAATTTAAAATTGAAGGGGATTTTTGTTCTGATAGCATACTCAACACGCAACTACAAGTGTCTCCAAAATCATACATTGCACACAATATTGAGTTATAACGAAAAAGAATTCAATAATAATATTATTATTTTAAATGTTAGTTAATGCCTAGAATCTATATTAGAAGTAATGAAAAGAACTAACAAAAATATTATTAAACATGTTTTCTAAATGTTTTTACATTTATCCAATCAATTTTAGAGGCATAAAATGAGAATGAATCCAATTTTAAGCATAAAATAGTGTATTTTTTTAAAAGGTCGTTTTACCACCACTTGATGGAGAAACATTTTTAATTTTATTTTTAACAAATTTATATATTATATATTAAAAATAAACTTCTTATTTAGAAGCTGGACATCAAAATTTACTGTTCATGAATTATTGATTATTTTATGACAACTATCATGTTTTGATGAATAGTAAAAATACAATAAATTTTAATTAAAAACAACTTTTTCCATTGAGATAATTTATATTATTAAATAATGGTATTTAATGGGTTATAAAGTAAAAATAGAATATATTTATATTATATTTTTTATAATTTACATTAGCATTATTAATTTTATATTAATTTCAAATGTAAAAACATTTAAATCTTGTGTAATGTTTTAACATTAAAAACCCCACGTTCTTATTTTGAAAATGGGAGATAATTTTAAATTAATTTCTTCCAATTATGTGTTTTTAGTCTGGAAGAATGGGTTTTATATTTGGAACCATAATATCTAAATTAAGTAAATAGGTCCCTTTTTTTGGGCATTATGAAGAGTAACTTTAGTAATTATTTTTATTTAACAAGGTTATAGGGTAAATTAGAAAAATAAGGGTAAAGATAATTTTATAATAATGTAATAATACACTAAAAATTATCATAATCATATTGGATGAGTAATGCGTGACCCAATAAATCCATAGTGTTAACCTTTGGTATTTGGGAACTACTTGGGTATGATAATGACATTTTATAACATTTAATTTGATGTTAAGAGAAATATAATTTAAACATATATATTATTACTACAACAAATTTAATTTGAGTTATATAAGTGATATATTAGACTATAAATAGTCATTATAAATATAAAAATATTACCTACAACATTTAATTTTCTTTATAATATTCAAACATTAAATAAATAAATTTATTCATGACACACTGATGATGTAGTGTTTAGGTTATTAATGAAATATTCAAATAAATGATATTAAAAATATTAAAATAAATATAATATTAATATTTTGCTTTCATCCATGATTGTTTTGGATAACATTGACATGTAATGGATGAGTTAATGCCTTTGGTTCTATGTAATCACATTTTTATGAGTTTAACAAAAAATACATTACTAAATAGTATAAAAATTGACATAAATGAGTTTTTAAAAATAATAATATTTTATTAAATGATATAATAGTCCTAAAAATAAATTTTTTTTCAAATTATTTATATAATGTTAAAATTGTCATTAATTTTCCAGTTTTGGTTCGATTGGTATTTTATTGTAACTATAGTTACCATATAATAAAAAAATACAAGAGGACATGGTAAGAGTTAATGTTTTTAACTAAAGGTTAAAGCTAAAATATAAGATTGATTTTGTGAAAAAAAAAACACACCTAAAAAATATTTGTTGAGATTATTTAGACCCCTAATAATAATATCATCTAAATATATCACTTTTGAGATATTATAATTTGAAAATCAATTTATAATAAATTAATATTTCAAGATTTTCCTAAAGTGCGCCTCCTACCTATTATAAAAGGACACCATATCTACCCACTTACTCATACCTATCAAGCCCATTGGATCATTCAAATTATTCTCAAATAATATCCCAACATCACTCCATTCCTCTTAGAAGCTTTTCATTTGGATTAAGGCAACTCAAAGTAACCTTTTGGATAAAATCAAAAGTAGTTACCTGATTAAGAGGTAACGTCTTCTCTAAATATCCTTTCCATTGTTTTCATAATAAAACCACCAAAAATAAAATTATTAAATTGTTTTATAAAAACACCAGTATTATAAATATACTAGGGTTTTATTAAGCTATTATTTCAACATAAACATATACACCCCTCCATCTAATAGATTTAGAATATATTGTTTATGTGTACGGAGAACTACTATCTCAACAAATAATTATTGATTAATTTTCTACTACCACATCCCATGGTAGAAATTATGATGGAATTTCATTTATGTATTATATATATTATATTTATATTATCTCTATGCTTTTGTAAATTTTATTTATAACATACCTTTATTCTTTTCATGTTGTATAAATAAGATAATTTCATTTGGGGAAGTGTGAACTACCGCCCCTCAAAGTGATATGAGTCCTTCATTCTATACGTGGAATGTATAAAGGATGTATTTAATGAACCTATGTAACTTATATAACATCTATATTATATTTTAATTATAATATACATATTTATCCATTAGTTTTTATTTTTTTAATACAAAAAAAATATGAAAGTGCCTACCGTCTCCATGAACGTTGAATTTCTTTTCTATTCTCCAAGTATTGTGAATTATTATAAAAAACATATATATGATATTTATATGTTCTTTAAATCATGAATATAATTATGGAGATGATGGACTTATGAACATATGGACAATTTGTAATCATAACAAGTTCATTTTGGACGCAAGTACCGAATATTGACTAAACATCTGATATGAACATAAATCATTAAGTAATTGTTATAGCATGGAAATAGGTGATATAAAGTGAATAAAAATGAAAAATTCTCTAAAACATGTATAAATTAGCTTATCTTTATTATTAATTGATATAAAGAACGAATGAGACAAATCAGACTCAAGTTAAGGGAAATCTTAACTCAATCTCCACTCATTGAGTTAAATATCCATGTAATTGGTTTTGTTTTTCAAATAATATGTGTGAATGTAATTTTATTGTTTTAAACTAAATATACACTTATATTTGTTAAATTTTTATATTCACACATAATAATCTCTTTGATTTATCCTTAATCTAATGACATAATCATTGTAAGGGACTTCCTTTCTTAGGGGAATATCTTGATACACCATTATTTTACAATAAGGTGTATACAGAACCCTTTGACTCATTATATAATTACTTTTTATATTCTAATGATATTTAATGATTATTATAATATAATTACTTAATGATATGTATTCAAGTGTTTCTTATATGGTAAGGGAATTCTTCAGTTCTATTTTACTTTCATATTCTCTTTCATGTTGTATGTATTTCATATTTCCATACCATGTTATTATTTACATTTTATTCTATCACTATACTATATTATGAGTCTTTTATGAATGGGTTACCCCAGTCCCTTATATTTTTTATGTTTTCTAAAATCATGTTTCATAACCATTATGCTGTAGATTTTTCATCTCAAAATCACTCTCTTTTTATCAAAAAATTATTTTATTATATTTATGTGAATAAATGAACCTATTTTATTTATAGTTGTATTAATGAATACATAAAAATTATGTATTGCATTCTGTAATTAACATACATAAACCCCTTATTCCCTTTATTTGGGTTTAAATGATATAATGATCATGTTTTTAATCACTTTTGATCACATCACGATTTTGATATGACACCCATTTATTTTATTCAATTTGTGTTATATATGAAATGTTTGATTTTGATCTATGTGGATCACACGAAAATAATGAAATATTAAGGGTGTTCCCTAATAGTGCACCATTGCATTGGGTAAAGAAATTAATCTCTAGAGATAAAAAGTTATATGATACCATGGTGAAAAAACATGGTAATTTTTATGATACCTTGGGGAAGGACCTTGGTGATATGAAACCTTGTGGATGGACATTGGTTATATGATTATAAATGTCTAAATTAAACTTTTAGCCACATCTTCAAGTTATGTACCAAGATTATTATTCTTATGATAATCCTCTTTCTCATGCCTTTATGAAAGTCCTCATGTTCTTATTTATATCTCCCAAGATCACATATAAATTGTTTCCCTTTATTTTTCTTGCTGATATTTTTGGGCTCATCCCATGTTTTTAAATGTTTTTCAATGGTATTACGATAGTTTAGGAAAACTAATATGCTATGATGAATGTATTTGAAGATTTTCCTTGAAAAGAAACCATGTTTCATTTTAATATTACTTATATTTTATAGAATAGTAATATTTTTCATATCTATTAATATTTATTTATAATATATTGATTTTATGTTAAACGGGACTCTTTTTTTTGATAGCGTACTCGACATTCAACAATGGGTTTCTCTGAAATCTTATGTTGCACAAAACATTGAGTTATACCGAACACTAATACAATAATATTGTTATTATTTCAAATGGTAGTTAAAGACTGGACAGTATATTAAGAAGAATGAATAGTACTAACAAAAATATGAGTACACATGTTTGTTAAATTTTATTAAATTTATTCAATAATGTTTAGAGGCATAAAATGAGAATGAATTCAATTTTAAGCATAAAATACTCTAATTTTTTAAAAGGCTGTTTTACCTAATTTTGATGGAGAACCCCTTTTAAATTTTGTTTTTGAAACCTTTATGTGTTAAATTTTACAAAACAAACCCTCTACTTTAAATGTGAGACAACAAAATTTAGTTTGGATGAATTTTTGATATTTTTCTAATAACTATCATGTTTTGATAATTAGTAAAAATACGCTAAATTTTAATTGAAAACAACGTTTTCCATCGAGATAATTTATATGGTTAAATAATATTATTTAATCGGTTTAAATTATAAATATAATATATTTTTTTCATTTATTATAATTTAGGTCATTGGTATTGATTTTATATTGAATTAAAATGATAAACAATTCAATCTTTTGTAGTGTTCTATCTTTCAAAACCCCGCTTTCTCATTTTGACAATGCAAATTAATTTTAAATTAATTTCTACAAATTATGTGTTTTTAATTTTAGAAAATAGGTTAAATATTTAAAATCATAACCTCTAAATAATTTATAAAGCTTCCTTTTATTTTTAGACTTTATGAATAGTAACATCAGAAATTATTTTTATTTACCATGGTAAAAGGCTATATAAGGTAAATAAGGGTAAAAATAATATTATAATACTATAAAAACACCCTAAATCTTGTCCTAATAATATTGGATGAGTTATGTCTGACTAAAACAATCCTTAGTCAAAATATGTGGTATTTAGGAGCCAGTTGGGTAAGATAATGTCATTTTATAAAATTTAATTTAAAGTTATGGGAAATATAACTTAAACATGGATCTTATTACAAAGAAATTTTTAATTTTATTTATATATGTGATATCATAGTATAGAAATAGTTATTATGAATATAAAACTATTTCCTAAATCATGGTAGTTTATTTATAATTTTTATTCATTAAATAAATAAATTTATTTATAACAAAATTATGATGTAGTGTTTACCTTAGTAATGAAATATTCAAATAAATGATATTATAAATATTAAAATAAATATAATTTGAAAATATTTATACCATAATTTTTTTTACGACATTGACATGTTATGGATGAGTTAATGCATTCTTTTCTAAGAAATCGAGTTTTTGTGACTTTAAAAAATATTCAATTACTAAATAGTGTCAAAATTGACATAAATGAGTTTTTAAAAAATACCATTTTATTAAATGATATAATAGTCCTAAAAATATTATATTCATATAAAAGACTTATATAATGTTAAAAATATCATTAATTATCAACTTTTGGTTCTAATTTAATTTTATGGTAACTATAGTAACCATATATAATGAAAATACAAGAAGATCTGGTAAAAGATAATATTTTTAAGTAAGGGTTACCGCTAAAGGATGAGGTTAATTTTGTGACATAAACCTGTCTAAAACATATTGGTTGATATTATTTATACCAATGATAATATTATCATCTAAATATATCAATTTTTACTATTATATTTCTAAAATAAAATTGGAATATTATAATATTTCAATATATTCATAAAGTGACCCTCCTCCCTCTTATAAAAGGGCACCACCTCTACCCACTTACTCACACCTTTAAAGGCAAATGTATCATACAAATTATACTAAAATAATCTCCCAACATCTCTCCGTTCCTACTAGAATCCTTACCTTGGTCATAAAGAAACTCAAATAATCCTTTTGGCTCAAATCAAATGTAGTTACCTGATTAAGAGTTAACGTCTTATTTAAATCTCTTTTCTCCAATTTTCCGTGTACAACCCCATAAACTCTATTTATTCCATTATTGTATAATAAAAAAATTATTATAAACAAACTAGGACTTTTTTATTCTTAGATATATTTCTATATATTCATACACCTCCAGTTAATTAATTTGAATATATTTTTTTTGTATACGGTGAACTACCACCTCACGAAACGATGATTGTTCCATTTTCTCCAACCACCTCTCATGGTGGCCATTATGATGAAACATTATTTATGTATGATATATATTATATTTATATTCTCTATATTATTATTTAATCTTCATTTATAAAATACCTTTATTCATTTCATGTTGTATAAATACGACAATTTCATTTGAGGAAGTGTGGACTACCGCCCACTCAAAGTTACGTGAATCATTCATGATATACATATAATGTATAAGTGATGGATTTTATGAAACTATTTAATATATATGAAATATATATTATGTTTTAATTATAGTATAAATATATATCAATTAGTACTCATACATTTAATATGACAATGAAATGAAAGTAGCATTCATGTGTACGTATGATCTACTGTCTCCATGAATAGTGAATTTCTTTTCTTTTCTCCAAATATTATGTATTATTATAAATATATAAATATATATGACATTTATATTGCATTTAAATCATGAATATCATTAATTATATGATGGAATTATAACCATATGGGCAATTTGTAATCATAACAAGTTTATTTTTAACTCAAGTATCGAATATTGACTAAACATATGATATCAACCTAAATCAATAAGTAATTGTTATAACATGGTAATAAGTTGTATAAAATGAATAATAACATGAAAAAGGTTCTCAAAAAAGTTTAAATTAACATAAGTTTATTATTTATGAAGATAAAGAACAAACAATACAAGTCAAACTCAAGGTAAGTGAAATTTTAACTCAATCTCCATTCATTGAGTCAAATATACATGTCATTAGTTTTTCATTTAAAAGAATATGTTTGAATGTATTATGATTGTTTTACACTGAATATACACGTATATTGGGTGTATTCTTATTTTCACACATAATAATTTCATTGATTTATCTTTAATATAAATATATGATCATTTTAAGGAACTTCGTCTCAATCTCCTTTTATTGGGGCATCTCCCAACATACGTTTATATTCCTATAAGGTTTTTATACCACCATTTGACTCATTATTTCATGAAATAGTTAATTATCATGATATTTTACGTTTTTTACAATTTAATTCTGTAATGATATGTATTCATGTGTTTCTTATGTGGTAAGGGAATTCTCCACATATTTTTTTTACTTTCAAGTTCTCTTTTATGTGGTATATCTTTAAAATTTACACACCATGTTCTTATATAAATTTTATTATATAGTTATACTATATTATGATACTTTTATTAATGGGTTACCTCTATCCCCTATTTTTTAATTTTTTCTAAAACCACGTTTCATAACCGTTATGATGCAAATATTTGTCTCAAAATCACTTTCGTTTTCTAAAAAATTTAATTTACATCATTTATGAGAATAAAAAAACTATTTCACTTCAAGGGGTATTCATCAAGACATGAAATTTATATATTTAATTCTATAATTTACATAAATAAAACCCTAATTCCATTTCAATGGGTTATAAATAGCATAATAATCATGTTTTTAATCACTTTTTAACGAATCATGACTTTGATATGATAAAAATATATTTTATGCTATTTGGGTTATTTATAAAATTATTTCCTATGATCTATGTAGACCAAATTAAAAAAAATACATATTAAGGGGGAAATTAGATAACACCCTAATGTATTGGGTAAATAAATTAATCTCTAAAGATGAAAGTTTTATGATACCTAAGTGAATAACCTTTGTAATTTTTATGACACCTTGGGAATGTTCCTTGGTGATATGACACCTTTGAGATGGAACTTTGTGATACAATTATTAATATATAAATTAAATTTTTTAGCCACATTTTCATGTTATGATCCAATTTTCTTATTGTATTGATAATCCTCTTTCTCATGCCTTTATAAATGACTGGATGTTCATATTTATATCTCACAATATCACATTTAAAATATTTCCCTTGTTTTATCTTACTATGATTTTTCAGCTCATACCATGTTTTTAAGGGTTTTTCACTAGTCCCAAGAATAGTAATGATAAATAAGATTCTATGTTGAAATTATTTTAAGATTTGTCTTTGAAAGAAACCATGTTTCATTTTAATTTATTTATTGTTTTCTGATAAAAAATCAATGGTGTATTTAATTATCTACATTGTAATATTGAATGTTTATGTAATATTTGGTCCCACTTCTATAAAACTATAAACCTAATTTTTTTTTGGGAATTAGTAAAGATAAATTCTAGTCAAAAGTCACTAGAATAATTAATGATTAAGGTCAGATACTTACAAGGAAATCACAGTGGAATAACATTACAATTTTCAAACACATGCCCCGAGAATGATCTTTATAGTATATAGGGGAAATAGGTAAAGGAGAAGTAAAAAATGGTATATACAAATACTTTTTGATAGATGAAATAATAGATAAGAAATTGATAAAAGAGGATATATGCATGGCATGCCTCTGAGCATAACACCAGTGACAACTTGTTCCAAGAGCCAGGTCTAGACAAGAAAGAAGTGACCTTAGAATAATCACTAAGACATAGACTATAACCCATTTCTGATGTAAGGTTCATGTTAAGGTATAATTTCACTTATGTGGTGGCCATTTCATTTTGATTAAATTGCACAAATAATTTTATTTAAACTTATTGAATTAGGTGGATCACTATCTCAATTTATAAGGGCCCATACACTTTATAAATAGAAATTGGATGCAAAATTAACTCAATTTATATCAAGATCTTGAATAGTAAACTAGCTTAATTATATATTTATAATAATATAGGCACCGCAAAATATAATATCAATGAAAAATAAAAACCACATGAATTCAGGCATATATATGCTGAAATAAGATGTGGAATAATAATATGCCATTAAATTCATCCCCTATGGTTCCTAGTATGATGAATATAATGTGACACCCTCATTTCATCCAGATGAAGTAAAATAAATCATCATCTCATTCATACCAATGTTAATAAAATCTAAAAATTAGTTATTCACCTTATGTTGAACTTATATAAACCATTAGTGGCTCAAAAAATAACAAAATTCCAATCCCATGTAATTTGGGTTTCTCCAATACGTGGGACTGATAGGTCAAAGCCTAGTCAAGTACAAATCCCTATTTCCAAGTCTCCTATTAAAACCCATGATGTAGGAAAAAAAGAAAAAAAACTCTAATACCACTTATCATCCTGCCCTAGGTACCACTCAACAGTTCCTCGAGTCGTTGAGCCACATGACCATAAGCACATCTCTCTAAATTGTAGAGGCTTTCGACTAGCAGCAAGTGCCTAGTATGCATCCTTGGGGAGACTATTCCCTCTTAAATCAACTATTCACAATGGTAATAATAATGATAAATTGAAGAATAAATATATATATGCAGATAACCATGGATGTAAATGAACAAGTCATTAAATATAATTAATTGTATGGAAACTGAATGTTGATAATATATAAAAAATGATGATGTTAATGATTATTTAAAAAAATGAGAGTACTAGGGATCATGGGATACAAATAATATAATACATGCTATCAAAAAATATTAAAGATCCAAAATACTGCTACAACAGCATCTTAAGCATAGGTGCAGTCCTCTGCCGCCAACTCCACCCTAGGTAGCAGGAAAATCCAACATCATGAGTAGAACACTTACCATTATCCATAATTGTAGTCATAAAGTCTACCCAGGTACCAAATGAAGCCCATGTGGGTTGAGAGATATAAATCTCAATAGGTCGACACACAGAATGTCAAAAACATTCCATTTCATGCTGTAAATAATAGATAGTGTTCCAAATATAATAATTGTAATGAAAAATATAAATAAACATGTAATAACATGGTTTTGGTTCATAAATGGACACTCATCCAATACCACTTGATTCTGCATATGTTGGAAGTCTAAAAAGTGGTACCTTTTCTAAGTAGATAGTATATCCAATTATAAAAGTAAACAAGACAGTTCAAGAAGGCATGCCACTAAGATTTTTCATCATCTTGGTTTCTAATACACATGTCATTATTTAAAATTTCTAGTAAGGAATGAGATAAGAATTAAATATGCATAATATACTCATAACATTGATAATGGAAATGCATATCATATTAATAACCATTCCAATCATATATTCCATCAACTCTAGAGGTGGATTCCCATTCACATCCAAGAAAATATTCAATAAATCCCATGTATTACAATGGAAACATACGATAATACAATGCAACTGATTCATTCTAAGGAGATCCCTATAGACACCCTTTTATCGCTTCGAGGAATGGTAACTTCTATGTCTGTCCCAGGTATCACACATAGGGGACAGAGCATCACCCAAGGGATGGAGTAGCATTCTTTATAATGGGGTTTTCCATAGTTTCCCCCTAGGGAACTAGTATCACTCAGGAGTATAAAAAACACCTGACCAACCCTTTCCCAAAAAGCCAAAGCATCACCCCCGACGTGTTGGGTCATAACCCACTGAGTATAGAAATTCCATACGTGGGACTTTAATACATGACCAATGTTCTCTCCCGACCTGAATCGAGTGACCCATATTTCCAGGGCATATTAAAAGGAATGAATCATTATATATGTCTCAAGGCAATGTATGTATATAACAACATGCCAACAATTTTCATCTTAATACCACAGGATTTCCATTTAACCATGATATGAAATTCAATCCAAATAAAAATGGAATATTTCATATATAACATCAATATGTATTAGATAATAGAAATCATGGTATGAGTCATAATATAAAAAGAACAATCTTTAATCTGTTGCATGTAATTACATACAAATCAATAGCACAAACTAAAAATATTACCATGGAATTTCATATACTTCATGCCACTTAACAAAGGAATAATCATAAAACTATTTTTATAAGAAATGAAATATAATCCAAGAATATACCATCAATGTGCCTCCCATTTAATGTCTTCCATGATATTTCAATATCTTAAACAATCAAGCTTTACCATGCATCACGTTGCATTCTAACAATTTAAATGTCTTAAGAAAAGAGAACCAAACAAGGAAAGAACATGACATGATATTAGGTGACCAATTTTACATTATATAAAGCTTTAAAATTTAACATAAGACATAAAAATTTCCAATGTGATGTAATCATCATGAGAAATCATAAATAAGGCCTTTGGAATAGGTTAAATCATTTTGATAATAGTAATCACATGTGTCAACAAGAATAAAAAACATAATTTGGATTTACACATGGGGATAAATAATAAGAATCAGACATAAGAATTGTCAAAAAGACCCAATGCACAGTTCAACTCCCATAATAAACAACATATCAATTTAAAACACCAACCTAATGTGAAACCCAACTCTATCCATAAAGAAACTTAGGAAATTTTTGTTGGATCACCCATATTGGTCACTAATGTTATAGAGAACACCCTAATATGGGTTTCACGACAATATATGGTCTCAATAGATATGAAAAAACAAGTTAATCATTTTAACATATGATCAAAAGCTTCACCAGAATGATCTTACATGCATCACAATGGCATAAAGTCTAAAAAAATGAAATGATTGGAAATAAACATAGACAGCCTACCTTATAGTAATAATACTACACATGTCAGGTAGTAATTCTTGATTCAACCTAAAATTTGAGAAATCAAGAGACTTTTTGAAACCCAAAAATCATGTAATAAATCCATCACATGAGGTTATCACAATGGATGATGGAGAAATTCATAAAATGAAGTGTGTCGATGATAGAGCTATCCGAGAGAATTCTATAGCCTCTAAAAGTGAAGAAAACATATGATATTTGATGGAGTAGCCACAAAACCCTAATAGAGGAAGAGAGGATCTCCATGAACACCGGAATGAAGATGAATCATAAGAAGAGTAAGAGGGAGGGGAGAAAAATATGTTTTAATCCTTAATAAAATGAAAAAAATAATTTCCCCCCAACCTTTTACTGCACATGGTTTGTAGACACGGTTTTCCAAATCTTGTACAAACCATTAACCTACTATCGCTTCCCTGGGGCACTTCACAAGAGCTACCACACAGTTAGACTGACCATGTGCAATCCATGTGATTACTCACTGTCCAATAGTTGCAATCAACCACACGACCATGTGACATGGACCACACTATTTTAGACTAACTGTGCAACCTAAAGTTTCCCACTCTTTTCTACAACATGGTTTGGTAAACCTATGTGGGCTAGGGGCACAATTTCTTCTTACCATGTGGCCCAATTTGTTTCTACAATTTCCTAGGCTTCGAGATCTGAATAATCCTAGGGTGCACCAAATACCTCCTACAAAAAAATAGTATAAATTAAAAGATACATTTTAAAAAATTTAAAAAAATAAATAAATGTTCCACACCTTTGGATAAATCCAAGAAGTTGTATAGACCATAAGATTTCATCATCGAAACTTAAACATTATAAACCCTAATAAACAATGAGATCGTAACATAAAACCCTTAACTTGAGTTAAAAATTATTTAAAATTGATCTATACACCTCTATAATAAATTTAACATTATTATAATTATATTTCAAAAGTATATTCATATTTATAATAACATATATGATCCCTTTGTAATATTTTGAAACCCATTTATTAATAACCCCTTAATAAAATCATCGTTTTTGGTGTTAAATGTTACATTTTTTATAATAATTTCTGTTCAGTTTTTCTTATCCTTATACTTTTATCATGATTCCTATAACACCCCATGATTTTAAAATATGAAACTTTTTAAATAAATTTAATTTAATTAATAGTTTACGTTGCATGAAACATTGAACTGAAATGATATCTAGCGTATTATTTTGATAATACGGTCTTTATAACCTTGACATTGGAATGGAGGGACTGAATGAGATTATCTAAATTATGAAAATATAGTTTTCACATGTTTATAAAATTAATTCATTGTTTCCAATTAATTATAAATGAAAATAAAAATATAATTGATCATAAATGATTTGTTTTTATAAAAAAATTTACTTTCCATTCTATAATAATAAATTAAATTAATAAATATTAGTGAAATAAATTAATCTAATTAATATTTTTTATATGAAATAAAATTTTTTATATTTATCCAAAAAATATTATAGTCTTAAGATAAGACTAAATCCAAATTTTATCATAAAAAGATATATTTTTCTAAAAGAAAATTTTTCCATATTTTGATAACGCAGCAGTTTGAAAACTAAATTTCTACAATTGTATTCATTTTATTTTAAAAAATATATTAATTTTTAAAATACTAAAATCAAAATTTTATTAGTGTGATTTTTGGTATTTTTCAACGAAGTTTCATCTTTTTGATGAATAATGAAAAATACCGAATTTTAATTAAAGACTGCATTTTATTCTAATTTAATTATTTGGTTAAATTATATTTTAAATTTTTTAAATATTAAATATGTTAACTAACCATAAATAATCCAATTTAATTCATGAAATTAATTTCACATGGAAATTGGATATAAAAAAATCTCAAATATTTGATCTTTTCACCTTAAAAAACTGCTTTTTCATTTTGTCTCTCGGATTAATTTTAAATATATTTTTTCCAATTTTATGAATTAGATTAAATTAAAATTAATTGAATAATTTTAATAAGAAGTTCTAAATTATGTTTTTTTAATTTAATTTTTAGAGAAAAAAGTTACCGGGGTAAAAAACATTTACCGCGGTATATGTAAAATAATGAAAATGGTTAAAGTTGAAATGTAAAGGATAAAAATACCTAAAAAATACAAAAAATAATTTGTTTTTGAGGTATTTATTGAACATAAACATCCTATATAACATTAATTATCATAAAATTTATTGTAAATTAATTCCAACTCAATGTGGTTGACATTAATTATAAAATAATCTTTATCTAATGACTTAATCCCACCCCTCATCAAGTATAAATACCATCCCTCACCCACAAATTTATTCTCACAAGCCTTGATGGTCCAAATATATATGAAAACACCTCTCCCACCCACTATCCCCACAACCATGGGCTTCTGATCTCAACCAAATACCAATCACTAGGTCTCTAAGGGATCCATCATGGAGGTGATATTCAAGAGGTAAATTTCTCAAAACACCTCTCTTAATTTCTTTTCTTCTTTTACTTTTTTCTAACATAAATGATCCATAAAAGAATAATAATTATATAATAATGTATATAATATATTTTAATATCTATTATTCAATATCTTATATCCCTCCCTTTTATTATCTACTCTTATTTAAATAAATCAAACTATTATCTAAGTAATGTCGGTTAATCACCTCTCTAAATAATGATGTTGTTCATTTTCCATTAATACCATCATAACTGGTCATAAAATTATTATTATGAATAAATAAGATTTTAATTGGAATTTAATAACTTATTTCATGTTCTATAACTAATATATATACAAACTATTAATTTAAATGACACTAGTTTGTGATGGTCGGAAAAACCACCAAAATAAACTAATCATTTATCATGAACATTTTTTCAAATAAATTATCCTTATTTTAGAAAAGAAATGATATATGAGACCATTTATATTTATAACAGTTTAATAATATCATTTCATTCTACTTCAGTAGTTTTACTTTTATTTGAAAAGAAAATCCATAATTGTAAACAACTGAACTCACAGTGAAACCATGAAACGAACACACCCTAAATAATGAAAATTATGAAATATAATTAACAAATAGGTGATAATATGTTATGAATGTATCATATAAGATATTATAAATATTAATATAGTTATTAAAAAAATTAATATCATTCATTAAAAAATTATTTAGCAGGTTAAATTACTCACCACTAGAGGGAAGCACAAGGTAAGGGATTTCTTAACCCAATTTCTATTATTTAGGTTATACTTATATTTATTGATTATATTGTGATAAGAGAATTTTTTAAATGAATTTTTAATATATTATACATTATCTGAAATTGATTTATTTTTATTTATATATAATATGCATATTTTATTCATTATATTAATTCCCCATTCATCAAGACAATATTTAAATGAGACATTATTTTAAAAAATTCATGTTTTTAAAAGCTTCAATAAAACTCAACTTTTTTATCCATGTACATTTTTTATTAAATTGATTTAAAAAATGTTTTTATATTATCCTATGACTTATTTAAGTCATTTTTACTAATGTTTTACTTTTTATAAAATGGTTTCAAACTATTCTTTTTTAACTTTTTAAAAATGGGGGTTTTAGGACTTTTTCAAGAAAAATATAAAAGGATTGTTTTTTAACAAATATGGAATGAGCGTATTTTCACACCATCATGATGCCTTAATGACATAAATCTTACTTTAAATATTTACAAGCCTATTTTCCATGAAAATTTTTTCTTTTATAATTTCATGGAATTTAAAAAATTTGTTTTCAAAATAGGAAGGATATTCTCATCAAGAACTATTTCATGTGATATTTGATAATTATGTTCCTCCTAAGACAAAAATATTTAATGTTTCCTATAATTTATTGGGAATATTCTTCATGGACACTATAATAATTAATTTTATGGCTGGTTTATTTTCATTATGTAATTATGTTTATGAATCCTAGTTATTTTCCATTTCATTCCTTTGGAAAAACTTATAATTATTCCTTATATTTAATTGTTTATGTGGAACACATATTCATTATCATTTTATAATGGGTGTTTCTGGATAGAACTCCCATTAGTTGGGTAATTTTCTAGTATCATGATACATCATTTATAATATTAGAAATTAAACCTAATTCCTCAGGGTACTCTTTACACTACATTATATAGTCTTGGAAGTTAGCCTAGACTCATGTTTGTGTCATGTTATATGTCTCCTTCACATTCCTATTCATCCATTATTTTTTGATTCCATGTTCTATATGGTATGTTTCCATTAGTATATTCATGAACTATGATTATATGTTAACATTATATGTTTTCTAGCTCATATGATATGCTTCAATCCCATTTTTATTCCCGTACTATGTTTTTTAGCTCATCCATTTTATCTATGTTTCCCCAGGTTATCTTATGTAGTTATAGGATATCAATGGGAGTTAGGAGCTCATAATTGAGATTAATAAAAATATATTTTATTCTGGTTTCATTCTTTATATTAATTTACCTAGTTTTCTGAAGACACTAGACTTTTTTAACCTTTTTTACATATATATATATATATATATATATATAACTATGAAATAATATGTGTAAAAGTAATGGATCTCTATGGTCAGTATCAGAGAAGGATCTAGTTATTTTTGGAAATTTAGGAATTGAAAAAATTATTAAGAACTCGAGGTAAAATTCGTTCACCATGGGTTACTTATATTAAAACTTATCCAATCAAAATTTTGGATATACTTTTTATTTATTTGACCATACTTCTATATTCAAAGTTTCTGTTTTATATACATATTAGTTGAGTATTCCGGACAAATAAATTAATTTTTCTTTTTTTTGTTAATAGATGGAAATAGAAGAACCCATTCCAAAAAATTGATATGATATTCAATGTGACTATTTCCCTAATGGGATGCCAAACCAGAATAGAATAAGACCTCAAAACTTAATGAAAATACTAGCTCAATTGACTCAATTTATGAATAATAACTTGAATCATGTAGAACTCCCTCAATCTCCTAGTAAAGATAAAGTTGATGTTGAATCATTTATATGAAAATGGCTCCGATATTTAGCTGGTCTTTTGATCCCTTCATTGCAGATCAATGGATTAACTCCATTAAGAATATATTATCTATCTTTAAATGCATAAAAAAGTGAAATTCATGATGTCATTCTATCATTTTGATGGGGAAAATAATCAGTGGTGGACATTAATCAATAATACAATGTATAAGGAGGATATTTATTCTATGTAATGATTAGCATTCAAGAAGATATTTTTCAATATGATTTTCCCCCAAAATCATTATCGTAATAAGGAGAGGGAGTTCTTAATATTTAAGAAAAATGAAGATTATTCTATTGTATATAATGATTAAAAATTAACAATGATTTCATGGTATACTTCCAGCTTTATCATCAGCACTTTAAGTAAGGTGGACTTTTTCTTTGGTGTTTTGAAACTGATTCTATGAAAATCCATAGAAATTTATTGATTTTCTAGTTAAAAAGTGATTATTATTTATTCCATTAAAGTTAATATGGATATCTAGGGTTCATAGTGGTCTAATGGGACTAGAGACAAGAAACATAAGATGCAATTATGTTTAAAAAGGACAAAAAAATATCATGAGGAATGAAAACCCAATATCCCACTTGTCAACAGTGTGGGAAGAAGAATCTTGGAAAATAACTAAGGGGAACCAGATGGATCTTCATGTGTGGTAAATAGGGGAACCAAGATAATCAATACCAAATTAAAATGAAGAAACCCACTAATGAGTAAGTGTAAAAGAAGGTTTAAATAAAAACTATATCTATTTTCCAGTGCTTTAACTACAAGGAATATGGGCACCATGTGAGAAAATTACATAATCTAAGGTTTTCCAGGGAAATTTTTTGGCAACAACCTCCAAAGAATCAAGGAAAATAATATTCTATCACTAATAATGAAGTTGACTCTGAAAATGAATAATTAAGTTAATTCCATTGATGGGAATATTGATCTCCCTAAAGAATTATCCATAGATTAATGATTTCAATGTTGAAAACATGATCATTATAAAAATCAATGTCATTAGGAGAATTTTTTTGATTAAAATCAGCAAGGTGGTATGAGTAATGTTTATATTGGACTACAGATGACATGTGGAAGTAAATAAATGTTAATGAATAAGATAACAAATCTTAATTAATTGTTTAAGAAGGATATGTGATGAATAAATAATTTATGTATTGTTATTCAATGATTATGTTATAAAAATCATTAAATATATAATTATATGTTCTCATTAAGGATTTGAAAGGATATAATGAGTGGTTTTAATGAACTATAAATGTGATTTAATGGTAAGGTAATATTTTTGGGTAACTGATGATTAAGGGAAAGAAAACCATCATATGTTCTTGATATTATAATAATAATGAAATAAATATATTTTTGATTGTGATAAAATAAATGGGATAGTATTGATGACCTTTGAACTAAATAGTACTATGATTAAAATGTTGTTTATGGATTTAGTTTATAAAATTTTTGTATTTATGGTATGTGTAATGAGTTAATTTTTGAATGCATGCATGTTTTCACTAAGATTTTATAGTTATTCAGGTATTACCATGTTTCAAAAGAATAAATGATAATTATATTCAATTTATTTCTATGTGATGATTAAGAGATATATCATGTCGTTTAAGAGATTAATGATAAGTTGAATTTTTAATATTTAGTGACCTTTATTTTAAATTTTTGGATGTTAATAGTTTTTAAGGTTCATATAGGTAACCATTTATGATGTTTTCTACATTGAGTATTGGATGAGGTTTTAGATATTAATGTATTACTTAACCATAAGATGTTTTTTGTATATTGTATAACATCTTCTAACCATTTAGTTTTGATGATAACTAGATACATAAGTAATGAGTTTCAATCCCATTAAGGGTCTTATGACCCACTAGTTTTGTGTACATTATAATTCATTGGAGTAATAAATGAAGAGGATATTGATCAAATCACAATAGAAGATTGATATTTTTAATTATTATATGAAATAAAGTAATTATATCTTCTTAGCTGATTTTGAAATATAATTTTATCCAATTAACATTTTGTTTATGAAATTAATGTCCTTTTCTGACCTATGTTTTCTATGGTTACATGGATATTAACCATATAATGACAATGTTATCTATCATTATACAAAAGAACCTGATTTTTTTAATTATCTTATTTGAGCATGTTTTCACTTTCCAATAATTTTATCCTAATTGGAATATTAGTTATTTGGTGATCTTCACCTTTAACTTTCCCTCTTTTAAGAGGATGTTTGTTTGACCCATTTTCTTATGTGGGTTTCCACAAATGGAATTTTTAAACATCCATATTTTATTTTCATGTTCAATTTAAAATTTCTGAGTATTGTTTTTTGAAATTTTAAATTGTATTGGTATGGTAGCTTATCAATTAGCTCTTCTGTTGAATCCATCTCAAGTTCATGATGTGTTCTATGCATCTCTCACAAGGAAGTACAAACCTAATACTTAAATTGTACAAAACAGAGAGGTCATACTAATGGATCAAGAAAAATCTAATAATTACAAAATGGTATAGATTCTAGTTTTTAGAGATACAATTATATGATGTAATACCTATCACTTGGTTATTTTTTTTTGTAAAACCACCAATTTGAGGAAGCTTTGTGGGATCATGAAGAAGTGACAAGGAAACGGTATCCTTATTCATTTATATAAGAGTAACTAATTTTATTGGTCAAATTAATTTTAAGGATGGTATAATGTAACACCACTATATTTTATTGTATGTTTATTTTTAAATATATTTCATCTATTTGATAGTTTACGTTGCATGAAACACTAGACTTAAATGAACTCTGGGGTATTATTATTCTAAAATGAACAATATAAAATAGTTGTTGGAATGAATGGAATGAACAAGATTAAAAAAATTATGAAAATATAATTTTCACATGTTTATAAAATGAATTCATTTCTTACCAAATCATTAGAAAGTAAATAAAAACCAATTGAACAAAAAAGATGTGTTGTTATAAAAACCATTTTTATGTAATGGATTTTTATCTAAATAAATTAAATTAATCACTGATATTTAATTATTATAATAAAATTTCATGATATATATTCAATCATGTTTTTTAAATTCATATAACAATCTTGATTGTCTTAGGAAAAGACTAAATCTAATTTTAAGTATAAAAGCTATATTTTTCTCAAAGGAAATTTCACTGCCTTTTAATGGCACAACTATTTCAAAACTAAATTTTAATAAATTTACAAACATTATTTGAAAAAATAAAATTCAACTTTTATATAGTAATATCAAAATTATATTAGGATTTTTTTGGTATTTTTCTGAGAAGTTTCATTCTTTGATGAATATTGAAAAATACTGAATATTAATTGAAAATTATATTTTCATCAAATTGATTTATATAGTTAAGTTATATTTTTTTAAAAGTAAAATTATGTCAAGTAATCATAAATAAAACCAATTTAGGTATTTTTAATCAATTTAAATTTAGAATTGGATATAAAAACATTTCATAATTTTGAACTTTTCACTTTTAAAACCTGATATTTCATTTTCCGTGTAGAATTAATTTTAAATATAATATTCACATTTATGTGAAATAAATTAGGTTAAATGGATTCAATATTATGAATTTTAATTTATAAATTATTCTTTATGGTCAAATTAATTTTTAGGCATAAAAAGTTATTGTGGTAAAAAATCATTTAACATAATGTAGGAAAAAGGTAAAGGCATAAAATTCCTATAATACACAAAATTTAATGGGTTTTTGAAGTATTTTAAAAAATAAATTTTTTAAAACCTTAATTATCATCCAAATTCATGTAAATTACGTCCCCTCAATGTGGTCAGCTTTAGTTATAAAATAATCATTATTTAATCACTTATACCCACCCCGCCTCAAGTATAAATACCACCCCTTGCCCACCCATTTCATCTCACAAGACTTGAAGATACTAAAATATCATCCAAATCATATAATAACCAATCTCCCTAGGTCCATGTGTATCTGGTATCACCCAAATACTAATCTCAAGGTCATTAAGGGATCCTTCAAGGAGGTGATATTCAAGATGTAATTTTCTCAACACACCTCTCTTTATTTATTTTATTATAATAATTTCTTATATAGTCCTTCATAAATCAAGGAATTATAACTCAAAGTTATGTTATATAATATATGATTCTAATGTAACATATTATATCCATCCCTTTTATTACATCTTATAATTTAAATAAATAAAACTATTGTCCAAGTTATGCCGATTAATCACCTTTGTGAATAATGATCTTTTTCATTTTATAATATCACCTTCATTGATGGTCATAAAAGTATTATTTGGGTTAAATAAGATTTTAATTGGTATTTCATAACTTATTTCATGTTTTGGAACTAATATATGGATATAATATTATATTAAATGAAACTAGTTCATGATGGCTGAAAAAACTGCCAAAATAAACTAATCATTTTTCGTTAACATTTTATCAAATGAATCATCCTTATGTTAGAATGAAAATGGTATTGGTGACCATTACTACTCATGTAATTTCACTATTACCATTTCTTTTCCACTTCATTAGTTTTAATTCCATTTTAAAATAAAATCCATAATTATATTCAAGTGAACTGACCTTGAAACCATGAATTGGACGCACATGAAACAATGAAAATTATGAAATATTATTAACGATTGGGTGGTAGGATTTTATAAAAGTATAAGAAAGTATATGTTAAATATGAATATAGATCATAAAAAAGTTGATAACATTATTTAAACCATTATACAAGAGGTTAATGTATGCACCACTTAAGGGAATAATGAGGTAATAGATTTCCTAACTGAATTTTCATTCATTGGGTTAAACTTATACTTATTATTATGTCATGTAAAGAGCATGTGTAAAATTAATTTTGAATATATTATGTTTATTTCCAATTATTTTATTTTTATTTACATAGGATCCACATGTTCTATTCATTTTATTAATTTCCATTTCATTGAGATGATATTTAATAGAGATTTTCATTTAAAATAATTATGTTTTTATAAGTTTCATTAAAACATTATTTTTATTCCATGTCTATTTTTTCATAAATTTATTAGTTTTTTTAATATTATCTCATGATAGTTTTAATTCCTTTTAACTCATTTTTTAAAATTTATAGAATAGTTTTAATGTATTCTTGTTTTCATTTTCTAAAAGATGGGTTTTATGACTTTTTTGATAAAAAATAGAAGGAATGTTTTTTAAATTATACAACATGATAATATTTTCCCATAACAATGATTATTTAATGACTTGAAACATAATTTTAAATATTAAATGAATATTTTCAAAGAAAAACAATTCTTTTATAATTTCATAAAATTTAATTTTTTTTTTCAAAACTAGAATGATATTTTCGTCCATAATTAGTTGAAGTTATCTTTTATAATTCATTTCTTTATAAGTTAATAAAATTTGATATTTTTTACGATTTAATGAGAATTTTTCAAGTATAATATATTTATTATTTTTATTGTTGGTATATGTTTATGATTTCAGGATTTTTATGAATCTTGTGACATTTCCATTTCATTTCATGGGTAACCATTAGGAGTATACCATTTGTTTGATTCTTTATATGGAGAACAGATACATGATCATGTTATAATGGGTGCACCTAGATAGCACTTAATTGAATTGGGTATTATTTTAGTCTCATGATACATCGTATACAGGATTAGGGAGTAAACCTAATTCCATACGTGACTCTTTCCACCATGTTATATAATCTTGATATTTAGCCTCGACTCATGTTTGTGTCCTGTTATATGTCATTGTCGCTTTCCTATTTTTCCATAATTATATTATTACATGCTCTATATGTTATATTTACATATTTATATTCATGATTTATTATTATATGTTATCATATTTTGTTTTATAACTCATATTATATGCTTTAGTACATTATTAATTCCCTTAACAATAGTGACCCATGCTTTTTAAATATATTATTACATGGTATTATGCATATTTATTATACATAATTTACTCTTTTATGATAAATAAAATATATTTATAGGTGGTAAAAAATAATTAAAATGAAACTGATCGGTGAGGGTGATTACCTATTCTTTGAAGTAACTCCTTTAGATATCCACAAAAGGATCCTTAGGTTATTATTTTATAATATAGGAACCTCTAGAATTTTTTTTGTATGTTTATAAGATAATTGTTAAGGGTTTTTAAAATTAATAAGGACAATATTTTTTAATGAAGTGAAAGGAGGGGTGCCCTTTTATAAATGAGGGGCGGATCACTCTTGAAATTTATTAAAATATTGACATATAAAAAATATATTCTGTAGTAAAATTTTTCAGAATTGATATATATTTGAATCCATGGTTCTATTTGGTTGAAATAATGTCAACTAATAATGTTTTTACAAGTTTAAGTGGTGTTTTAAACCATATATTTTTGTTTAACCACTTAGTTAACCCATTTAAACCTTAACCATAGTAAAATCATTTTCACTCTTTAAGGGTTATAATTTTACTCATAAGGAGACAATTGGATCATAAATAGTAATTGGAAGAAATTATAGACCATATATTTTTGACATTGTTCTCTTTGAATATTTTTATGATTATTAAATAAATAATAAAATATTATTTTTGTAAAATATAATTAATGAAATTTCTCTAAATACTAATATAATTTGACACTAAAGACCCATAGTCAAATTTGGATTTAAAATATATTACGTTAAGACAAAAATAGTATTTTATATTCATCTATAAATTTTTAACACAATAACCCACTCAAATTATATTACATTCAATAAATTTTAAATTTTTTTTTTTAATTATTCTATTAATTGAGTTAATTATGTATCAGTGTTGTGTATGAATTTACGATAATTATATAATTAATGATAATTTAAAAAAAATTACCATCATGATGATAATTTCATTATCATAAAAACAATTAATATTCTTTCACAACATTATTTTGTCCCTATGTGGACAATAAGAGATATTTAAAAGTACGAGAGTGATGCTTTGTATTTTTCATTGCTTTAAGTATTATATTGGTCATTTCCATGTAAAAGAGTTTCTTAAAAAAATTAAATTTAGTTATTAATGTAATAATTGTTTAATTAACTTCATAAAATATTAATTAATAGAAAATAGTGATCTTAATATTTAGTTTTATCCTAGTTTAACTCAATTTACCCCTTACTATGGTGTTAAATTTTCCTATAGTTACTTTTCATTATGACT
Source organism: Viscum album (assembly GCA_963277665.1). Taxonomy (NCBI): domain Eukaryota; kingdom Viridiplantae; phylum Streptophyta; class Magnoliopsida; order Santalales; family Viscaceae; genus Viscum; species Viscum album. Next base: position 36,983,133 of record OY728159.1, read on the forward strand.
AAAAATAAAAGGGGTCTATTTTTAAAAATTTAACCTTATAATTCCAAAAATGGAATCCATTTTTCAAAATATATTTTTTATAAGTGTCAATAATTCAGTTTAAAAATAACTGTGAAAATGTTACTAATACCGTTTTAAAAAATACATTTTTAAGAATAAAAATGTATTTATTGCTATCCGATTCCTAGAAAAAACATTTGATGAGTGTTAATTTTTTTATATTAAATATATAATATATAATTTAATTATAATAATTCCCTATTAGTGATTAATTTAATTTATTATGATAAAAACACAATGTGCACATTAAAAAAGTTTTCGAGAAAAACATCTACTTTATTTTCAAATGATTTCTTATTTTAATTTCAAATTAATTGATAACCTATTAATTATTATTATGAATATATATAACACAAATTTTTAAAAATTTGGTTAGTCTTATTCATACCGAACAATTTAATGGATATGTTATAATGGTATACTATATTATAATTAATTTAGACATAGGGTACATATATTCTATGCTATCAATGAAAATGAATTTATTTGAAATGAAATATATAATAAACTCTTAGGGTGTTATAGAATAGCTAAGATGTGTTGCATATTTTACATTTCAACCATACTCTGGGTAGATATTAACTAGTCAATATCTACTGTGTTGATATGATAGGGTAGTTAGAATGAGGTCCATTGTGGTAGAATCCCTTATCTTTCTCGATTGTTTATGGAAAACCCTATTCACTACAACATGGATATGGGTTATGTGTCAAGGTATCTTTAAAAATATATTGGTTTGAATTTATATAATCCCTTTAAAATCATCACTCTCTATAAATATTACATGACACTTGGGAGACCAATCTTAATCTTGGAGGGGTTTATAACCCCGATTTGTTGTATTGGATTACTAGCTTTTAGAGTTTGATTATTTGATATCTATGATGAGATATATTCTTTTCACTTTCTTTGATTCCTTCTATTATTTTATCTAATGAAGTATGTGGCTATGGGAATGGATTTTTTGGGAGATATTATGGATGGTTATTAATGTGAGAGAATTGTGTTCTATATTACTGATCTATACATGGAATGGTTCTAATTTTTCAAGTTCTTATTCTTCATTTTTCCTTAATGTAAGGATTCAGAAAGCCTCAATCTAGGTAGGGAATATGAGATCTCTCTTTATTTTGTACATCTATGGATTTAACATGCCTTTTTTCTTTGTGGTATGATAAATATTCTGTTAAACAACATAATGAACAAGGTGAATTTAAACTAAAGGGTAAGGGATGAGTTTACATGTTTTAACTATATTCCTTGATGTTTCCACTTAATCTCTCTTTAACAATGAATGTTGTGGTGATGTTTGTCCTATGGTTTCTATGAATTATAAACCTATGTTTTGATGATTTCTTAAATAAAAATTCATAAAAATAGAAAAAATTATATATTTATATGAACCTATTTTTTGTAAATATATAAATTATGTAACATTAACCATGGATGAAATGATGAATATTTATGAAAGACCTCCTAAAATTGAAATTGTAGTAATTATAGGATATGTTGTTGCTATATTTTTGTGGATAGTTTCATTTATTGGTGTTATATTTCATGGGTTTATGTGTTACTAGTGTGTGTGATACTAGTATTGTGTGAGACACTCTATTCTCATGTTTCCATGTGATTTCTAAACTTATCCCACATGAGTTGGATACTCTTAAAAATTTCCAAATGTTTTGGTTTATTGGTGTTTTCTCAATATATAGGCTGGTGAGGGTGTATGGATAAATTACCCTGTCTCCTAATCATTCATAATACATGTATTATAGTGATTATTTTATAGATGGTGGTGATTCATAATAATGATAGTTTATCCAGTGGCGATGCCAATTAATGATAGAATTATTTGTTATGATTCCTAGTGATGAACGCTATGTTGATGGTAATTCCTATTGATTGCTAATTAGTTGGTGATAATGCAAGATGGTGATGGATTATAAATTTTTATGGTACAAGATTTCTTGTGGTGTATATCATGAATGATAGGATGAGGGAATGATGTTTATATCTTTCATATTCATGATTCAATACTTCCATGGATGCATGGATAATGTATATGGAAGGGATAAAAGAATAAAACAATAATAGTTGGGGAATGGGAGAAGAAAAAATTTCTGGAAGTGGTTTCAGATCACCTCAACTTATATTCTTTTGATTTTATCTTACAACTTTGGATGGGTTATATAGTATGAGTACCATGGTGAGGTTGTGTTATATTAGTTGAACTATTTAGGTGCAGGTTTGTATCATTATTCATTCACTAATATATTCATATTGTATCATTACATTTTGATGAGATACCATGTGAATGATGCTACAATGAATACATGTTTTTCCCACCCTGTATACATATAAACTATTTTTTCAGTTTCTAGGAGGGTTTTAGATGTTGATTTGGACATTACGAGCATATATATTAGTGCTATTGTGGAATTTATGCCCATGGTTTTTTCCTTGGTGTTATTTTCGTTTTAATGTTTTGTTATTTGTATTATTTGGAGTGATGTTGATCTATGATTGTTTTAATATGATCCAAATATTATTGAGTGTAATTCCTCCTACCTTTTTTTATACTCTCAGTGCTACTCACTAACACATGGCCTATAGGAGGAAGGCTCAGTGGTTACCCCTCTTCATTACCATCCATATATGTTTAATAGTGGGGGGTCATGATAGGTTAGTATTCTGAGTTATTTTTGTCCTAGAAGCCTAATATCGTCATATGTATTGTTTATATATGAGTTGGTTTGATGGATATGGATGATGATGTTGGACAGTGTAAGATATAATAATTTTATAGAGTTATCTTCTTTTTGAGTGCTTGGTTGAAATATGATGATAGTTGAGATGTTGGGAATGGGATTTTTTCAATGTATATTTGGTTATTATATATATTTAACATGTGTGTGTATCTATATTGGATGAGGCTATGGTCTATATACCAATAGACTAGGGTTTAGAGTTATAACACTAAGGTTCTCATGCATCTTGAGTTTTCGGAGGATTATAAGAAAAGTGTGATGATTCCCAATTACTCGACTACGTAAGAATTGATTTTCTATACATTATCATGTATGAATTTATAATGAAATATTTTTATAATTATGAGATAGATCTTCATAGATATGAGCATGGGACATGGTAATTAAGTTGTAGAGAGTACAACATCCATGCTTTCATTAGTTTTGATTGCAAGGAGGATCAATGTACAATGAAAGGATCCCTAGATACTATTAATTCTTGGAATGTATTTTGAGACAACTTTTACTAATGTGTTTATTATATTCATGAGATTACATATTAACATTGATGGGTTCCCTATATTCCTGATTAAAGATATTTTTATGCCATTACACTAATGGATTTGTTAATTTCCCGAGACTGGCTATAAATATGACTTTACCCTTTGGGTTTTTAATGAAATGTTTCTATAATATACATGATTATATAATTGTTTGAAATAGGTTGGATCAAGGGTCTTTATCACAAACTAACCATAGACACCACTCAACTAGGTATCATTTCTGGCCAATGGAATGTTTGAAGGGCATTTCTAATCCTCATGAGATAGAATGTAGTTCCATATAAACAAAAATAATCAAAGGGGGATGATTTATCTGATTAAGAAATATTATAAAACATAACCACATCATTATTGGGAATCCAGAATAAATGATTCATAAGTTATATTTCCATTAAAATCAAATAAAAAATAGTACAATTTATAAATACGAAAACATACCATAACATAGAAAAAAATATAACTCATTAAAAATGTAATAAGGATATAATGAAAAACAATATACCATGGAGGCCAACATGGACTCTAAATATAGCATAAAACAAAAATAAATCCCAAAATACCAAATTTTTGATCTTACCATGAACCGATGTCACTATCCAATGCTATAAAACCCAATCCATGAGTGGCCCAATGGGATTCCAAAAGAAGTATCTCATTGTTAATAGAACCTATACCTAGAAAAAATACATAGTCTTAAAACATTGAGTGGTGTAACTATAGTGTGAGAATACTGTCCATGTTGGATTTCACCAACAATTACATGCATTTAATTTATCAAAATATTCCATAAATCCTAGATTTAAATAAAATATTTGAAAATGAGGTTTTAATATTTTCATAGAAATATACTCCTAATAATTCTTAAAATCACTTTTTAAAATTAGAAAAATTACCTTAAAAAAATGGATCACCATTAGAAAACCCATTTGAAAACTTAGTTTCCAAACCATTTTCAAATCATTTTTAGAAAAATTATAGAAAGATCTAAAAACCTCAGGTAAACCATTAGATAAAATAGTGAATCTAAATGGTTAGATATTTTTTTGAATAAATCCATGAAACAATTTATTACACACAAAAAATAAAACAAATTGAATCTGACCCATAAAAGCGATGAAATAATTTTACACATAATATGAAAGAACAAAATAGTAATGGAAAATTAGAATGTAACAGTAGGATAAGATAAGTAAAATTAAGGGTAATCATGAGAAACAACTAAACATCCATTGAGATAATCTTATATGTACTTTAGTGGAAGCATATCTTGGCCTATTGACGATGTTCCTAGTCAATAAATTACCAACATGCTCTAATATAGACTCACTGGTTAAACAACTCATAGTTAGGGTGAATCATAATTAGGGGATACTAGTCAAACTCATCATTAATGGTATACTAACCTTCTATCATCCCCCACTAAGAATCCTAGGATTCCCATATAGAAAATTACATGAGGAGGGGGAACATTTACCATACATAAAACATAAAGAAACACATATCAATAATATTGTATCCCACCTCAACACACTCTCTATTTAAAAGTCTCTCTTTACACGCACAAAATCAATATAATCATATAAATTCTCAATATAAAATTCATTATGATAAAATATAGAATTCAATGAGGGTGTAAGAAATTTAGAAACATGTTATATAAAATATTCCCAATTGGACTAAGGCATTAAGATAATTAATCTCTACATAAAACATATCTTTTAAAACCTTTTTAGAATCAAAGTTCAATTTTAAAACCTCTTATTTTTAACAAATTATGAACAAAACATAAAAACCTATAAAATTTTTATACAAATAATATATAGAAATTGTCAAAATATCATTAAACAACTTATAAATAACTTATCCATACATTATCCAAAAAGAACATAATAAAATATTCAAGAAACACATATATGTTCAATAATAATGAAGTAACAACTGAAAAATCCTCCAAATCACATATGACATATCATAAAATTTCCATTAAGTCTTTAAATTACTAATAAAATCACAAGTACCTTTGAAGATACCTTATAAGAATTTTTATAACACTTATTGTTCATATATTTTTATTATATATATATATGCAAGAATTGACAAAAACTATCCTTTATAATCAAGAAACCGAAAATCTAAATTCCAATTTATAAATTATCTATGGTTTTAAAAAATATATTTTAATAGAAATTAACATAATTTCTTAAGAGAAAAATGTTCCATTTGAAAAAAAAATCATAGAAAAACCTACCTAAATTTTTTGCCTTTACCCTCCATGTTCTTAATTTGTCTCAAAAGATCCAATGTGGCCTCATAAAATAATGGAAACTCTAAATGAAGGAAAACACCACATTAAAATCAAGTGACTAAGAAACCTATGTTTTTTATACTACTATTTAGAAAAAATACAAATGATAATCAAGAAAATAAGGGGAGTAAAAAAACAAGGCCAAAATTTGAAAAAAAACACATAAAATAAAATGAGAGGATCTCAAAATCAAAGAAAGGGAATATGGGGTAACTTAGGGATCTCCCTAATGGTTCTTCATACGAATTAAGAGGAGGAGGAACCATAAAGGGGTTTTATGTTGATAGGGGAGAAACATTGAAATCCAAATTAATAAATATAAAACATGGCCACCATGATGTCACCCCATTCAACATGACATGGTGGACATCCATGAATCCTCGTGAGCCCCATATGCTATGATCCTAGGGTGATCCCATCCTTGATTACATTTTAATACATGAATTTCATCAAATATACATATCCACTTCCATGTAATGGGAATATCAATGGTCCAAAAAAATGACCTCAAAAAAATTGGGCATGGCATGGAAGATACCATTTCAATCCCTAGACTCCTAGAAAACTAGTACATCCACCTCAATGCTCAACCTAGGTATTTATCCATCCTCATTTTTCTATGGAAACCTCAATATACAAACACCAGTTTCAGAGGTGTTCTATTTTTAGAGACGCTAAGCTTAATGTACAAGGACATTACATTACTTTTTTGGAATACGTATTACATAACAAAAACACACACAAAAGAACCGTAAGAGTTTAGTGTCTTTAGAAACTCGGAACATAATCTTCTAATCATGGTGAAGGATCATCAATATCTCCCATAAATATATTCCCTTATTTTCTTACCTAAAACCTTTCTTTATATCCTGGGGAAAAGAAACGATAAAAAGGGTGAGCTCAAATGCTCAGTAAGGGTAAACAAAAGAAAAATCAATCACATAATATTCATAAGAACATAACATTTTTGAAATCTTAACCTGCAAAAGAGATCATAATATCATAACATGGGATAAATCATAGCAATGAAATGAAATCCCAATAATCATAACATAAAGCATGAAACTTTGTAGAATACACACATAATCATATAGAATCATATCTTACTAGTCAAGACTCATTGCCAAGACTATCTTTGTGGACAAAGTACATTTCTGAAACGAGTCACCCTCGTTTCAGTCCTGTTTCACTAAACCGGTATAACCTACCGTTCCAGCCATGACTATCTCATGAGATATAAAATCATTACCCAATGCAATGGAGGGAGATATAGGTCTCACCCATCTCATAATGATACCATTTTTATGTGTGCCACAAAACCATAAATCATACATCATTGCATAACCCATGTAGTAAAAATGGGATTCTTAAACAACATGACATCATAAAAAAATCATATAAGATAAAGGAATAAAACTATTTCCATCACAACATAATCACAACCATGTAATAATAGGGATAGAAACAGAACCCTATATTATCTTAGATGGAAAATAATTTTGATAAAACACTTGAACTCCATTCTTGAGAAAAATATCCTTTCTACTTCAAAAACACTTTTCCTTTCTTAACATGTCATACAATTACAAACTAAAAGATCTTGATTAAAAATAAACATGAAAACTTGTAAAGGAATCTTCTTGGAAATAATTTTTTAAAAATCCATTCATTCCATATAAGTAAAAAAACATTCTTCTCGTACTTTTGTCGGAAAAGTCAAAAAAGTACCTCGTACGAAAAACGGAAAAAGATTCCTTTCATATCTTTTACTAAAAACTCAACGAAGGATAAAATTGGATTTAAAAAATTGTAGGTGGATGGAAATAATATTACATATTGAGGAAAAATGGATGTGGATGATAAAATACACCCCAGTAAATACCAAAGTATAAACAATCTCGGATAAAAATGAGATTGTGATATTTCACTTACCTCATGTCTGATATGCTTTGTACGTATCTGAACCTCCTGTATAGTGATTTAAATAATGTCATTAACTTATTACAGAATCATATTCATTGTTATGATATCATATATCAATCACCTATGACTTTATATTACCCGTTCTTTTGTAAATTACATGTTAAAGAAGCGTTTTGGGTAAAATCGTTTCATTTATCGTAGGTGTTTCGACATGTTGTTCTTGACATTATTATTACTTATATCATGATTTACTTACTTACAGAATATAAAACATGATTTATATATCATATATATTCAATATATATATATATAATAGATATATAAATGAAATGAAACACACCGTTCATGGAGACGGTAGTCCGTACGTACGCATGAACACTGTTTTCCTTTCCTTATTGTCTTGAATGGAAGTAAGTAGATGACATACATATATATATATATATAAATCCAGTAGATTTAACATGTCATATATTTCATTATTATTCATTATATATACTTTATAATCATTCATCAATGTTTAGTGTGGAGAATGAATCTCATCGCGTCGTGGAGACGGTATTCCGTACGTACACACAAGCGATGATATCGTTCACATGGTCGAGGAATTGTGTTGAAGTGTATTCACACTATTTCAGTATCAATATCAATTTATAATAATCATATATAGTTATTCATTACACAATTATACCCATCCAATTAAGGTGGTGGCGGAAAATAGATTACACCACGGCGTGGAGACGGTATTCCGTACGTACGCACACGCGGTGATATCCTTTTTCTGTAGGATGGATAGAAGGTTAATTAGAGTTGTTTCATATTTATAATAATATGTCAGTATATAATAAATACTGATGTTATTACTTTATAATGAAACAACTAATGAATAAGAAGTTGAAGAAGAAAGAAATTGAAAAAGATCAGTAATGGATATTACCTCTTTTTGACGCGCCTTCACTTAACCTCCACTTAAAGAACTAAGGATGATCTTTGAAGAGAACCAGGACCTCTAGGGTGATATTATGGAAGTGGAGAAGAGATTTTTTCAGGGTTTGGCCGAGCTTGAATGCTCAAATTGGTGTGAGGTGGAGAGGGAGGAGGTGCCCTTTTATAAGGGAGGAGAGGGGTACCATAGAAAAATCTCAAAATATTATTTTATATTAAGGTCAAATTCGGTTAATAATGGTTCAAAAGGGTCTTCTTGAGAAGCTAATGTGGGTATGGGTCTAAATCCACTCATACAATAGTATTTACACAAGTTTAGGTTATTATTTTAACCTTATCAATTAGATATAACTCTAAGTTAAACAATTTAACTTTTACCGTGTCTTTTTCATTTCTTACACTATATGGTTAATAAACTTTCTATATCAAGACAAACGAACCCCAAGTTGTTTTTTATTAATATATATAACCTTATAGAAGTAATTTTGCCGAACCTTAGATTTTTATCAATAAAATAACAATTAATAATAAAATATTTGTTTTAAAAACTAATTTATGTCAATTTTGTCACTATTTGGTACATGATTTTTATGAAATTTATAACAGAATGATAAGTTCGAAAAAAGTTACTTATATCAACAATAACATGTAATATTAACCTATAAAATTAATTTAAGTCATAAAAAGTCTCAAATTACATTTATTTGTGCATTTATAACATCCATTATGTCAATATTTCATTAATAAGAAAATTACTGCATCATTTGTGTCATAATAAATTATAATTATTTAATCCCTAAAAATTCGAAATAAATTCTTATGATGTCGATAAATGTATTAGATTTCTGGATACTATTCATTTTCGAAGTTTCATGAAGTTTATCACTAAATTAAAATTATTATACTTATAAGATTTAATAAAGTGACATGTTGTCACATTCTTTGATTTTAATAATAATTAAATTATTTTCATAGAAAAAAGTCCATAAAATGAATCTAATCAGACCCTTAGGTTATATGGGTCTACCTTTAGCCATCCAATAGGATATTTCCAAGTGTTAGGGTAATTTTATATTCTTATATTTACCCTTAATTAGCTGATTTACCTTTAACTATAGTAAATAAAATTTACCGTAGTCACTATTTACAATGCCCAAAAATAAAAAGTAGCTTATTAACATAATTTGGACCCACTGATTCCAAATATGGAATCCATTTTTCCAAATTCAATACACAAAAGATTCAGAAATTAAATTAAAATTAATCCCGTTGGCCAAAAAACCGGTTTTTCTTTAAAACATTGCAAAAGATTGAATTGATTTAACATACGAATTCATGGTAAAATCAATGCTAAGGACATACATTATATTAAATGGTAAAAATATATTCTATTTATAATTTAAAACCATTAAATATTATAATTTAATCACATAAGATATTACGATGAAAAAAGTTGTTTTTAATTAAAATATAGCGTGTTTTTACTATTCATTAAAATATGAAAGTTATCGGAAAAATAAAAATTTTTTATCTAATGTAAATTTTTATATCCTGATTCAAATTAAGAATTTTATTTTGTCAAATTGAACTTATAAACATGTCAAAAACTAGATTTAAAGGGGATGCGCCATCAAAAGGTGGCAAAACTGCATTTTTTGAGAAAAATACTTATTTTACCCGAACAATTTATTTTGTTCTTATACCATGTTCTAGAAAAGTGTAAGATGAATAATATTGTTATAAAATTTAAAATTTATTTAACACTATTCATAACGGCTAGTTCATAACAATATTATAATAATATATCGTTGTTTAGTAAAACTCGGTATTGCGTACAAGACACGCTATCGAGGAAGGTCGCAATTGCGTATACTGCAAGCTAATACAGTGTCGCGTATAGCGCAAGATAATCTTGGTGTGTCGTACAATAGAATATAGGAATGAATTTAAAAAGAATGTATCTTATAAAATCTCAGGTTGTTACATTCTACCCCCATTAAAATGAATTTTTCCCTCGAAATTCATCGGGGTTATAAATCATTTATTATTCATAAAAACCAACATCGTAAAAAGAAATACCAAAACTGAACTTTACAAACTAAAGTATGAAATATAACGGTTACCCAAATGAACTCATCACTGGGTTTCCATATAGGAGAAAATATGGACATGGAAGAGAAATCTAACTGTCATGTTCTGATGGAGAGTGGTAGAGCACATGGCTATGAAAAAGCCAACAATCACAAGGCTATTGATTTGTAGTGATCTAAGGTACCATCTGATTCATCAGATATAAGGGCAGTAGGACAACATTTTTGGTTTTTTTTCATGATCATTTCCCTAAAGTTGATGAAATTGGAATTAGAAGAAATAATTTCATGATTTTGGTATAGTCTCATCGTTTGTCATTCTTTGGATAATTTCCACTTCATCACTTAAAGAAATGAAGTTGAATTTTTCATTCGTGATGTGTTAGCAGATCATGTGATAGAATGATGGGTCATTCCATCTGTCTCAAACAAAAGGGTATAAAAGTTATCAAAAAAAAAATGCATAAGTCCATCTATAGTGAGTTTAATCTTATATAGTTCCTAAAATTGACTTATACTACTTAATATAACAAAAATAGTTTCCACTAAACAGGGACTTCCTGTAGGCCAGTGGTAGGTGAAAAAGGCCAGTCGCACTTCGGTTGTGGGTTCGATTCCCACAGCCTTGTCCGACGCGATGGGCTGTCGCCCGTCCTCCAGGTTGTCATTTTTTTAAAACTAGATTACTATAAAATCCCATCAGTAATATCGAAAAATATTTCTATCCTTAAACAATACTTAGCATATGTCCATCATAATCCATTCCAATATTTAGGCTTATCTAAAATACTTCAGTCCAAGCTTATAGTATAAAGAAAATGATTACTTGAAATGTCATCAACCAAGCATGTGAATACCATCATTTATCCCCCATATATATATATATTATTGGTCACATTCCAATCATGTGAATACCTTAATCATGTATTCTCTTGAAAAAATGAATACCCATTGAACCATAGTAAAAAATTGAATGCAGTTAAGAGGTAACACTTTCCACATACCAAAATCCTCAAAATTATATATACCCAAACCATGATATCACTTAGTCCTTATATCAATCATGAGCTCATGAATACTGTTAAACATTTCATTTTCTCATTTTCCCTTAATTATGCGCATATCATCTTATTTCCAAAAATATCTAAATCACTTTGAATAACAAATTAGACCAATACATAAATATTCCAATACTCCATGATACAACATTATTTTGGAATCCCATTACATAAACACTTAATCATTCCACCACATCGTTGTCATATTCAATATCACCAATAGTGATCGCATGTGACTTCCCTTTGTCCTTTTCCTTTAGAGGTTGCTCATGTCGATCACCACTAACGCTTGGATTAGGGTATTTATTAGCATAATTCCTCATTTCCTTGCACTTGAAGCATTGAAGTGTTGGTGGTGCATTCTCTGCAGTCTTTTCTTTATAATCATAATAAGAAACCCTTTTTCCATTACTTCGACACTGAGCTGCTCGATGACCATATTTTCCACACTTAAAACATTTTCTAGTCCCTTTAAGACAATATCCACCATGCTTCTTTCCACACATTGTGCATAAGGAAACAATCATCATCTTTTCACCATTATTCTGAGATTTATCCTTGAACTCCATCTTTCATTTATTATCAAAACCGTGAGATGGATATGTAACACCAACTTCCATTTATACTTTGACAGCACAACGCACTATTTCTTCATAGCTACTGATGTCTCTTATAGCAAATTCCCTTCGAAGACTTGGTTTTAAGCCACTAAAAAATTGATCAACTTTACTTTCAGGTTGGATGATAATGCTAGATGCATACCTTGCAAGTCGTGTAAAATTCGCTTCATATATACCAACAGATTCATCATCATTCTGCTTCATCTCAAGAAACTCATTTTCCATCATTGTTCGAAGAATACGAGGGAAGTACTTACTGGAAAACATGTTCTTGAACTCGTCCCATTCCATGGACTCAATTTCATCTCTTGGCCTCGTATTCTTGATAAGATTACACCATTGATCAGCTTCACCTTCCAAATGATATACTGCTTAGATGACTTTATCATGTTCAGAACATTGAAGAACTGAAAGTATCTTTTCAGTGGTACTGATCCATTGTTCAGCAACAAGTGGATCAAAAGACCCACTGAAAGAAGGTGGACGTTGCCTCATGAAGGACTCAATAGAATATTGTTCCCTTCTCTGCTCATTTTGAAGTCCACAATGATTCATAGCTTGTTTAAGTATATCAATAAAATTTGGCACTCCATCTCCCATAACATTTGATTGTTCAGGAGGACAATCATTACATTGTCCATTGCATTGATCAACACGGTTCCTTCGGGTTCGAACCATGGTCTAAAACCCAAATATAATAGTGTGAGAGGGAAAATCATGATAGGGAAAACAACTTAATAAAGGGGGTGTACCTTCAATATCTAACATCGTAGGTTTAATTATATGATCGTTTGCGTAATTCTAGTACTATAACCTATACGTAAACATAACCTTATGGACATTCCTAGACAAGCCTTAGGAATATCTCTAGGGATCTCACTAACGTTTTCGCATCCTAGTTTCCAAAGGTTGACTAAACCTTTCCTATGATACCAACTATAGAGACCCGAAGCTTAACTTACAAGGACATTACATTACTTTTGCGGAATACTTATTACATATCAAAAACACACACACAAGGACCGTAATAGTTTAGTGTCTTTGGAAACTCAGAACGTAATCTTCTAATCATGGTGAAAGATTTTCAACATCTCCCATAAAGATATTCCCTGTTTTTATTACCTAAAACATTTCTTTATATCCTGGGGAAAAGAAAACATAAAAAGGGTGAGCTAAAATGCTCAGTAAGGGTAAACAAAATAAATATCAATCACATCATATTCATAAGAACATAACATTTTGGAAATATTATCCTCCAAAAGATATCATAATATCAAAACATGGGGTAAATCTTTGTATTGAAATTAAATCTCAATAATCATAACATAAAGCATGAAACTTTGTGGCATACACACATAATCATATAGAATCATATATTATTAGTCAAGACTCATTGCCAAGACTATCTTAGTGGACAAAGTCCATTTCTGAACCGAGTCACCCTCGTTTCAGTCCTGTTTCACTAAATCAGTATAACCTAGCGTTCCAGCTATGTCTATCTCATGAGATATAAAATCATTAACCAATGCATTGGAGGGAGATATAGGTCCCACCCATCTCATAATGATACCATTCTTATGTGTGCCACAAAACCATAAATCATACATCATTGCATAACCCATGTTGTAAAAATGGGATTCTTAAGCAACATGACATCCTAAAAAAATTCATATAAGGTAAACGAATAAAAATATTTCCATCACAACATAATAATATCAATGTAATAATAGGGATAGAAAAATAATCCTATATTATCTTAGATGGAAAATAATATTGATAAAACACTTGAACTCCATTCTTGAGGAAAATATCATTTCTACTTCAAAAACACTTTTCCTTTCATAACATGTCATACAAATACAAACTAAAAGAATTTGATTAAAAATAAACTTGAAAACATTATAAGGAAGCTTATTGTATATAATTTTTTAAAAATACATTCATGTCGTATAAGTAAAAAATATATTTTATTGTACTTTTTTCGGAAAAGTAAAAAAAGTACCTCGTACGAAAATCGACAAAAGATTCCTTTCATATCTTTTACTAAAAACTCACCGAAGGGTAAAATTGGATTTAAACAATTTTATGTGGATGGAAATAATATTACATATGGAGGAAACATGGATGTGGATGATAAAATACACCCCAGTAAATACCAAAGTATAAACAATCTCAGATAAAAATGAGATTGTGATATTTCCCTTACCTTATGTCTGATATGCTTTGTACGTATCCGAACCTCCTGTATAATGATTTAAATAATGTCATTAACATACTACAGAATCATATTAATTGTTATGATATCATATATGGTTCACTTATGACTTTATATTACCCGTTCTTTAGTAATTTCCATGTTAAAGAAGCGTTTTGGGTAAAATCGTTTCATTTATCGTAGGTGTTTGGACTTGTTGTTCTTGACATTATTATTACCTATATCATGATTTAGTTACTTCCAGAATATAAAAAATGATTTATATATAATATATATTCAATATATATTTATATAATAGATAGATAAATGAAATGAAACACACCGTTCATGGAGACGGTAGTCCGTACATACGCATGAACGCTGTTTTCCTTTCCTTATTGTATTGAATGGAAGTAAGTAGATGACATACATATTAATATATACATAAATCCAGTAGATTTAACATGTCATATATTTCATTATTATTCATTATATATTCTTTATAATAATTCATGAATGGTTAATGTGGAGAATGAATCTCATCGCATCGTGGAGACGGTAGTCCGTACGTACGCACGAGCGATGATATCATTCCCATGGTCGTGGAATTGTGTTTAAGTGTATGTATACTATTTCAGTATCAATATAAATTTATAATAATCATATATAGTTATTAATTACACCATTATACCCATCCAATTAAGGTGGTGGCAGAAAATAGATTACACCACGGCATGGAGACGGTATTCTGTACGTACACACGCGCGGTGATTTCCTTTTTTCCTTAGGATGGATAGAAGGTTAATTAGATTTTTTTCATATTTATAATAACATATAAGTATATAATAAATACTTATTTTATTACTTTATCATGAAACAACTAAAATGAAGAATTGGAAGAAGAAAAAAATTGAAAAAGATCGGTAATGGATATTACCTCTTTTTGACGCGCCTTCACTTACCCTCCACTTAAAGAACTAAGGATGGTCTTTGAAGAAGACCAGGACCTCTAGGATGATACTAGGGAAGTGGAGAGGAGATTTTGGCAGGGTTTGGCCGAGCATGAATGCTCAAATTGGTGTGAGGAGGAGAGGGAGGAGGTGCCCTTTTATAAGGGAGGAAAGGGGCACCTTAGGAAAATTTCAAAATATTATTTTATATTATGGTCAAATTCGGTTTATAATGGTTCCAAAGGGTCTTATTTCGAATCTAAAGTGGGGATGTGTCGAAAGCATCTCATACAATAGGATTTAGACAAGTTTAGGTTATTATTTTAACCTTATCAATAAGATTTAACTCTAAGATAAATAATTTATCTTTTGCCATGTCTTTTTGTTTTCTTTCACTATACGGTTTATAAACTTACTATATCAAGCCAAACGAACCCCAAGTTGTTTATTATTAATATATACAACCTTATATAAGTTATTTGGCCGAACCATAGATTTTTAGGAATAAAATAACAATTAATAATAAAATATTTGTTTTAAAAACTAATTTATGTCAATTTTGAAACTATTTGGTACATGATTTTTTTGAAATTCATAACAGAATGATATGTTCGAACCAAGTTACTTATATAATCAATAACATGTCATATTAACCTATAAAATTAATGTAAGTCATAAAAAGACTCAAATTACATTTATTTGGGCATTTATAACATCAATTATGTCAATATTTCATTAATATGAAAATTACTGCATCATCTTTGTGTCAAAATAAATGATAATTATTTAATCTCTAAAAATTCTAAATAAATTCCTATGATTTCGATAATTGTATTATATTTCTGGATACTATTCATGTTTTATGTTTCATGAAGTTTATCACTAAATTAAAATTATTATACTTATAATATTTAAGAAAGTGACATGTTGTCACATTCTTTGGTTTTAATAATAATAAAATTATTTTCATGGAAAAATGTCCATAAAATAAATCTAATCCGACCATTATGTTATATGGGTCTACCGTTATCCATCCATTAAGATTTTTCCAAGTGTTAGGGTAATTTTATAATCTTAAATTTAACCTTAATTACCCGATTTACCTTTAACTATAGTAAATAAAATTTACCATAGTTACTATTCACAATGCCCAAAAATAAAAAGTAGCTTATTAACATAATTTGGACCCAATGATTCCAAATATGGAATCCATTTTTCCAAATTCAATACACAAAATATTCAGAAATTAAATTAAAATTAATCTCGTTGGCGAAAAAAAAACGGGTTTTCTTTAAAACAATGCAAAAGATTGAATTGATTTAACCTATGAAATCAAGGTAAAATCAATGCTAATGAAATAAATTATATTAAATGGTAAAAATATATTCTATTTATACTTTAAAACCATTAAATATTATAATTTAACCACATAAGATGTTACGATGAAAAAAAAAATTTTAATTAAAATATAGCGTGTTTTTACTATTCATTAAAATATGAGAGTTATCGGAAAAATATGAAAACACTGTCTAATGTAAATTTTTATATCCTGATTAAAAAGAAGAATTTTATTTTGTCAAATTGAACTTATAAACATGTAAAAAACTAGATTTAAAGTGGGTGCACCATCAAAAGCCGGCAAAACTGCATTTTTTAAAAAAAATACTTATTTTACCCAAAAAAATTATTTTGTTCTTATACCATGTTCTAGAAATGTTTAAGATTAATAATAATGTTATAAAATTAAAAATTTAGTTAACACTATTCATAACGGCTAGTTCATAACAATATTATAATAATATATCATTGTTTAGTAAAACCTGGTATTGCGTACAAGACACGCAATCGAGGAAGGTCGTGATTGCGTATACTGGAAGCTAATACAGTGTTGCGTATAGTGCAAGATAATCTTGGTGTTTCGTACAATAGAAGATATGAATGAAATTAAAAAAAATGTATCTTATAAAATCTCAGGTTGTTACACTATTTGTTTCTAATCCATACAAACACCATGACCATGTTACCTAAGGCCACGACATGGTGTGTTTCTCACCCTTTAAAAACTACCCTTCATTGTTCAAATCTCTCAAAAACGCTAATAAGGAATGATGTAATATAGTTTTTTAAATCATGAAATAGTTTTTTTCAGGAAAATTGCATAGGGGGTGTTATAATAACACCTACTATATCACTTTATTTACATATATATTCATCAAGGATTTAACGAAATTTGGTGAAAAACCTCTCACACATGAGAAGATAATAATTAATTAGGTAAATTATGTAAATAAAATTAGATCAAAATCAAAGAAACATAATCATCCCAACATGTCTCAAAAACTATTAATGATGCTCAATGATTACATGGAGATAATCAATGTTTATGACCCAGAGTGGGTAACCCCACCATATTTCGCTTCCATAAAAATGTGGATCAATTGAATAAGGGTATATTACAATTCAATAAATATGAATCACAACTATAATATCAATCAAAGAAACATTATAAATAAATTTGATAAAGGTGTCATCCTTAATTTCATGGAACAACCATTTCCTTTCTTAATCAATACATGATATCAGATAACCCAAATAAAATACTTAGTTAAAAACTATCAATGATATAAGAATAGGAATAAGTAAAATACCTTAAAAATATATACTATACTTTTATCAATATTAAAGTGATGAGAGGAACTTATCATCCATTAATACTTCAATTTAAATAATTTTCATTTATTTCTTAATAAATAAAAATTGAAAAGTATTGGGAACCTTCAATCATATGGTATTATAATAACCAAACTAGACAAATAGGAATCAAATTACTGACTATATATTTTATTGAGATGTTGTAATATAATGAGAAGACTCTCCCGATTCATCATGATTCCCCTATTCATTTTCCCCAGTTTCTACTTTATGTTGGACTATGAGACCTCGTTAACACTAAAAGTGATAGGGATATAAACCATCATCGGTAACCCAATTCAATCCAATCTACCACCAAATAGATATAGAAAAATTCTTTAATTGATTTTAGAAAATATGAGAACACTATGGAGTTGAGGTTAGAATGAATACACATTATAGGAGACAATCCTTTAACACAGTACCAAACACTATGTCAAGGGAAAATGGAACCAAAATTGTGAAATTGTTATCATAATTTTTCACCATCTTATCACCTTGTTAAAGAAGCATCAATTTCATTAACATATCCATCTTCACTTATTTATGTGAATAAAAATCAATAAATGTGGTCTTGAATAAATCCCAAGTCACATTATTCTATAGTTGGGGTAGAATCACAACTTAACAATATTCTAGTCACAGTCCCTCGTGCCAATCCAAGATAATTCTCATTATCAAGGCTTGATTATTTCTTAAATACTCATATATATCCAAAAAATTGGTGAACAATTAAATAGACTCCTTAGAACCATAATAAGCATGGAAGGTAGAAAAACTATGAAAATAATTCTACTCGACCCCTCTATCATGAGTTTGAGAAGTGTCGATGATTGGAAAATCAATTTTAGAACTATGGGAGGTTCTAATCTGAGGAAAAATCCATAATAAAAACCTCCTACATGCCCCAATAATTTTTTGGAGAAATACTATAAATAAAAAATAAACGCAAGACTAAGTAAATATATCTCAATATTTAATTCTTCCAAATCAATATAGATTATGAATAGAACAAAAACTCACGAACATAAATTATAATCACCTATCAAGAAAACCATAACACCCAATGATTTACACGATATCCCCTTTAAATTATTTCATTTTATAAATTAAATAATACATATTATTATTAAAACATTGAAACTCCACTTGAAAATAAATTTAAAACTTCACTTGTTAATCATTAAATACTTTTATAAATTAGTAAACATAAATTTCACATCAATTCATTTTAAAAAACCCTTTTCGTATGTTTCAAAACAAACTTTCACCATTTAAGAGATAAATTTACATAAAAAATAAAATCTATTCAGTTCATATCACATATTATAATAGATCTTAATGAGGAATTGATGACTATTCAAGACGTAGCCACTTTCCTTGGTGGACCATGTGGAAATTGAAAACCTATTACTAAGAGATATATATTTTCATGAATATATCCTCCATATTTCTTATAAATTGTTATCCGCAAGTTTATCTCCCATTTTCATTCCCACACATGAAAATTTCTAAATACAACTAATATGTGTCAACATATACCATAAATTAATTAATAAAACACAACATTCATTACATGTAACCTGAAAAACCATGGTAAATAGAGCCTAAAAATTTGGTAGATCTATCTAGACTCTCATAAAATTCTGATATTGAGAACCAAAATTCATATATCTAATCTGCTAAGACTCCCCAAATAACAAAGTGTTCTTTGGTAACATTTTATCATGAGCTACCCCAAACTGCCCCACAACTGGACACCTATGCTAGCCCTTGGAAAGTATAGAAATGAATTCATGAACCCCATATTGTGGAAACTAGTTCAAGGTTATAAGAACATTAAAAACATGAATGATTTATCCAAAGAATAAATAATGTAAAACATAGTATATTTCTCACTAGTAATCCAATATTTCCCATCCATAAGTTAGATTTCCACGAAAATCAGATAAATAATTATAAAATTAAAACAACCAAAACATGGTATAAATTAAAATAAATATCTAACTCACTAAAAATTTAAAAAATAGAAAATATCAACAAAAATACTATGGATGATGGCTTGGATGATACATATAATATTAAAAAAATAAATAAAATGAATACCAAAATACCAAACTGATGATCTCTATGTGATCCATGGTCACCATCAGACCTCCACAAAACCCCCTTCATGAGTGAAAAGAAACAAGGATTCTATAAATGGATCTCCCCAGTATATAAACATGAACCCTAAAAATCCACTTGATCTAAAAAACTGAGTTATATATGTTTGTTGTGATCATAATGTATTAGTAGGATTTCACTGAAGAGTCAATGTGAGGCGACCTGAGCAAAACATACATTCATAGTCCATCATCTTTGATGAAAACATAATACATCTCAAAATAATTCATGATTGATAACCGTAATGCATTCATGTATTTGGATAATAGATACAAAAAAAATTATGTATGTATGATATTAAATATATTACATTTTATTTCATCACACATGGTATCCTTCAAGACTTATAATACTTATTACCTTTCTTCATAAATCAGGGAAATTGAATCATAAGAAGGGTTGATATCAGATGCTCACTATGAGAAAATATAGTAGGTGAAAATTGAAGATCATAACTGATCAGAAGATAAGAATAAGTGTATGATAACATGATCATAAAATAAAATAGTCATTCCAAATTAGTTACATATTATAAAGAATGATTCATGGACGAATTATTTATCATATAGGATATGTGTTAATAGAGTGTAGAGACATCATTAATTAATCAAGAGTTGTAAAAAAATATCATAAGCATATAAATATTTAATAAGATAGTGGAATACATAACTATAGAAAATAATTTTCTTATTCATGGATCACTGCCTATATTGTCATCACATTTTGGATAGGTTTCTATAGTGGATTGGGATCACTCCCAAATCACTTTTAGACCTTGGGGGAAAAGGTCCCATAATGGATTGAGTTCACTCACAATTACCTAAAATATTATTTCATTAGATGTGATGATTTAAAAAATTAATTATATAGATATATAATTCCATTAATACCAATAAATTTTTCAAACCATATATATTTTGACCACATTATCATGAAAACATTCATCATTTGATCATAGCTTAATTAACTGTGGTGAAAGAAAGGAGTTTTATGAAAGCTTCGTTAAAAAGTATCATCATAATAAATATAGTGAAATAATATGGATGATATCATTAGATAATGTCCCTAGTAAATAATAATAATAAATAAATGATTTTTACATTGGTAAAAAACCTTTTGTAGAACCATTGTAATTGTGCTTTGAAAAACAAGTGGAAATATGATTTTCTTATTGTATTTTTTTAAAATGAATAATACTAGAATAATGTGAAAGAAATTTTCTTTAAAAATTTATGGAAACGAGTAAAATATTATTCAAAAATAATTATGGTACTGATTATTGTAAAATTCATCCATTAATAAAATATTTAAAAAGAATTATTTTTAAACATTTATAAAGAAAGAGAAAATTGACCAGTATAGAATTTTTTTAACTGATTTATTTTATAACACATTAAAAATACTCAAAGCTAGTTAAAAATGAATTTAAATAACCATATAATTTTTTTAAGATAATTTTTCAAATAATATAAATAACATGGATATGGAATAAAAATAATTCCACCTAAAAGAATAAATATGGTCGGATTTTCTTAAAAACATTAATTCAGTATGTTTGAATACCAATATAACAACCCAAATCTTTATTACACAATTAAATATGATTTAATAAATAAACTCTTCACATGATACAAAATGAAATACCGAGAGGTCTAGTGTCATTGGGTCATAGGAAGATTACAAACAACTTAAAACATAAAACACAATCTCTTTATTGAAAAATTCCATTACATGACCATAACATTCCTTTGTACTTAACATTACATTTGATAACCTAAAGAAATTCATAAGAAAAGGATGAGATATAGAGACCAGTAAGGGAGTAAATAATTTATAACATGATGAATACAATACATGTCAAGAAATGTGCATATCAATGGATCATAAGGGAAACACGAACATAAAGGCATGATATAACATGATTTTCATAACATGGAAATGTGTCAACAACACATAACATTGTATTAGCATGATCCAAGACTAATTTCACATGGATCATGAGTAAACACTCATTTAACATGAATTATAATGAGAAAAACCTCATTTAAATTTATGTATCAGGATACTAATATTTACTCAATGCATTTTAGCACTATAAGGGAACACCCTTCTTAAACATTTTATTTCATTCATAACTGTGCCACAAGATCATCCAAAATGGATTCATTAAACATCATAATTTATTCCAAGCTAATTAAATGTGTAATTCATACATGAAACTCTTCCATCAAAAAGTAAATGTGCATAAAGGCGAATACCCTTGATAGATAAATGGGAATGGTATTCATTACACAATGATTTTGGTTTGAAAAATTGCGGTGTAATTTGGGTAGCATAACATTGTTACCAAAGACTTCATAAAAATGATTGATGAGAGAGAAATGGGTGTCTCAAAATATGTACATGAAACATAAATTAAAGGGGTAATATAGATACATGTACTATCAAAATTAATAGAATTTAGATTCTTAATACAAAAGAATTTCTTGAATATAATTGAGGAGAGAGAAATTCCCTACAGAATTTTGGCATTGTAACAGTTGTACATGGAACTCATTAATGAGAGAGAAAAGGGTATCTAATCATATAAAAATAAAAATGCAATTATGGGGGATATGATAAATAATACCCCAATATTTTTAATTGAAAATAATAGGGTATATCAAATTAAATAAAATTGTGCATAAATGAGAAATGAAGAGATCCCTTACATGGAAGTGTGATACCAAAGGCTTGGGAGGGGCTTGAGAGAGGATTATTGGGATCTTATGGCACCTTGGTATGATTCTAGATAGAAGATGTAAGAGGTTGGATGAACAAAAAATGCTTTTATTGATGATGAAGTGGGAGATTGGGTGGGTTTATATAGGTAAAGTAAGGCAATTCTTTATTATTTTGGTTTGGGACATCACACATTAATGTATTCAAAACTGCAAACCAGCCAATGGTTTTTCCCATGGTTTTTTCCAAAGGAGGTGTAGAAAATTATTTTATAAGTAACATGGTAGAAATTATTGAAATATTAGGTTTTCTTATGTGGAGGTGAGCCACACTTTCAAAGATATCAATTTGAAAAGTTAAAAAGTTTTATAAGTCTTGAAGGATCCACTAATGATTTTTAAAATAAATCATACAAAATTAAAATCACATTATTTTAATGTTAAAACATATATTGACCGAACATAATGTTTAGATAATTTTATTACATCACTATTGGGTCACTATGATGTCATAAAACACATTATATATTTAAATGATACTTAATTTTTACACAAACATTCATATGTCTCAGAAAATTATGAAAAAATCACCGTTGGATAATTTTGACATCCTAATTCCAATAATAATATTCATTTTATCTTACTATTATTCTAAATATGTGAAATTTTACTTTTAAAATAAAGACCAACATTTATGGAAAATTCATGGGTTTTGACAAAAATAGCTTTCAAGAGTTAATAAAAATTACAATTTTATTCATAATAATTATATGATAATTTATATTTTACAAAAACTAATTTGGTAAGAATATTTTATTAAAATAAAATATTATTAAAAAATCTGTTAATTCATCAAAATAGATTTCAAAACTGAATATTAACTAAGAAACTACTATTTGTTCTCTAAAAACTATTTAAAAAGTAACAATAATAAAATAAATATATATTATTTATTATATACAAAAATAATTCACATAATCATTGTTCTATGGTCTGGTTACATAACCCCTTATAACACCTTCATAAGACTGAAGGGTAGGGTGTGTGATGGTGGCAGACTCTTGGTGTGGCTCAGATAAAAATGCTCAGGTGGTAGTCTCTATCAACTTTCACTTCTCCCATAGGCGGTTCTGTTCAAGATTAACATTGTTAAGCTCATCTTGGGCTTGGTCAGGAGTGAAGCCTAATGATGCCACCTTCTTTCTGAGCTTCATAAAATGGGCTTCATACAGGGATAGTTTACTGGATGAGGCCATCTCTTCCTTTGTATGGGTAAATTGGATTTGTTAATGCCCTATATTTATACTAATCATGGGATCCTTATTCGTCGACTATTTTAGAAATCATCACAATTTATATTGATAATTTAAAATCCATAATCATAAAACCACAGAAGTGCATACGTTATATAACCATTTTACATAATAAGGCATTTAATTAGATCAAGGGGAATTTTAATTAATAAATGTTTGGGTCGTTATAATCTTTCCACCCTTAAGAAATTTTTCCCTTAAAATTTTCTTTTCCCACACTAAAACAGATGTGGGTAACTCTTCTTCATTACATTCTCCGATTCCCGTGATTCTTCTTCAAACTATTGGTTTCGCGACAACATCTTGATGAGGGGAATTGTCTTATTTCGTAGAATTTTCTCCTTACGATATATGATCATCACTGGATTCTATTAATAGGATTGGTCATTCTCCAATGGTACCACATCTAGATTGAGTACATGCAATGGGTTTGGTATGTACTTCTTCATGAGTGATACATGGAATACATCATATACTTGTGATAGGTTCGATGGTAGTGCTAGTCGATAGGCCACTTCTCCAATACGATCAAGGATCTCAAAAGGGCCGATGTACCTTGTACTAAGCTTTTCCTTTTCCCCAAATCTCAAAACTCTCTCCCATGGTGATATATAGAGGAATACCATGTCTTATAAATCAAAATCTAGGTCTCGTCAATGATTATCAGCATAGCTCTTTTGTCGACTCTGAGCAAAATTAATGAGTTGATGGATGGTATTTACCTTATCCACTATTTCTTCGACCATTTTTGGACCTAAGATTGTTATCTCCCCAACATCATCCCAAAATGGTTGTGTTCTTCATCTCTTCCCATATTGGTCTTCATGAGGAGCCATTTGGATTCTTGAGTGGAAACTTTTATTGTATAAGAACTCAACAAGAATAAGATGTTGATCCCATCCTCCTTTGAAATCCATTGAGAAAGCTCTCAACATGTCGTCAAGTGTTTGGATAGTCTTCTCAGATTGAACATCAGTTTGAGGATGATAATACTTACTAAAAATTAGCTCAGTATCCAGAGAATGTTGAAGACTCTTCCAAAACATAAGGGTGAATCCTGGATCTCTTTCAGATACAATTGATAGTGGTACTCTGTGCAGCCTTACCACATCTCTAATGTATATATTTTCCAGTTTATCTAGGTGAAAATTCTCCCTAATTGCAATGAAGTGTGCAGTCTATGTAAGACGATCGAAAAAACCAAGATAGCATTGTTTCCTTTGGATTTCTTCAGATATCTGGTGACAAAGTCCATTGTGGTATTCTCCCATTTCCATACTGGTATGTGTAATGGTTGCATCATACCCCTAGACTTATGCCTCTCAGCCTTCAATTTCTGATATACCAAGCACTTTGATGTATACTCAGCGATCTGCCTCTTCATGTTATCCCACTAATAATGCTCTTAGTGATATCAATACATAATTGTGTTTCTTAGGTGAATAGAGAAATTCAAACAATGCGTATCATCCAAAATTTCCTTCTTCAAGCTCCAGACATGATGGAACACATATTCTTTTCCAAAATCTCACAATTCCATCATTATTGAAATTAAACTCTTAGGATTTCTCTTTTCTCGTAGTTTCTACCTTCTTCTGAATTCCCACGTCATCCTTTAGATCATCCTTTATCCTTACCAAACGTGATGGTTGAGAAATAATTTGTTAAAAGATTGATGATGTTATATTCTTTATGATTCCCATGTCAATCTTCATCAAATCTAATAAGAGTGTATCCTTTTTAATTATCATCAACAAAAGAATCACTGGGTCCTTTCTACGTAGAGAATCTGCCACCATGTTCGCTTTCCTAGGGTGGTAATGCATTGAGTTGTCATAGTCTTTGATCAGCTCTAACCATATTTGTTGGTGCATGGTAAAATCTTTTTGTATGAATATATACTTAAGGATTTTGTGGCCTGTATATATTTCAAAGTTCTTCCCAAATAGGTAATGCTTCAAAAAATTTAAAGCGAAGATCATCGCATCCAAATCCAAATAATTTTTTGGGTAGTTATGAAGATGAAATTTTAATTTCCTTGAATCATATGCAATGAATTTTTCATTTAGTATTAACACACAACCTAGTCCCTTCTCATAAGAATCACTGAATACCACAAAAAGTTCTCCACTTGTGGGTAATGTGAGCACGAGTGCAGTGATAACCCTCATTTTCAACTACATGAATCTCTCTTCAAATTCATCACTACAATCAAACTTGACTCCCTTCCTAGTTAGCTTAGTAAGAGGTTTTGAAAATTGTGATAAATTTCACACAAATCGGCGATAATATCCAGCTAACCCCAAGAAGCTATGAATATCTTTTGCTGATGTTGGACTCAACCATCAGACAGAGCAAACTTATATGTATATTTTTTTCATATAAAGAGTATTTTTATTGTTTTTAAATAATAAAACCAATGTATATCATTGTTTTATTAAAATAATGGTTAATTTTATTTATTTAATGATTATGTGAAAAATAAATAAAAGTGCATAATTTCTGATTTTTGAAAAATTTTTACAACAACGTTACTATTGTAATTTCATAAAAAAACTATTTCAAAAGTCTTGATTGTTTTTTTTAGACTTCTGATTTTATTTCCTTAAAATTTATCTTCAAGACCTAGAGCTAATTCAATGATATATTAGTACAAAAAATTCATTGAAGTGGGAAACATTTCCAGGTGGACAACGTGGACTCCACCCCAGTAGCAGATGCACAATTAGGTCACCTCACCTTCATTTTTGGTGATTCCACTTGGGATAGCACGATGAAACATATGGATGGATATAAAACAAATTTGGGAGAGTTTGGAGGTCATTAAGGTGGATCTTGATAGTTCTAATTTTGGAGGAACCTTCTTATAACATTTGTCTAGAAAAAGAAGATTCCATTGAAAAATTAATAAATCATTCATACTAAGTCCCAAGGAGCTTCAATTATGAGTGTGAATGTAAAAGAAGTTTATGAATATATTTTATATAGAGTTACAGGTGTGAATAGACCATTTAATGGTCCAAAAACTCAAATAATTTAGTTGGAAAAAAATCATCCTATAAGAGGAGGCCCTCGCCTCATTCCAAAATAATCATCTCGAAACCCACAGCAAGGGAGGGATCCCACAAGGGCCCGGGCCGCTGCTGCTAATCTCTTACCCCCTCATTTATTAATTTTTTTTTATTTTTTTATTCTTTTAGTTTCAATTTAAATTGTAATTCACATTTTAGTTTTAATCCATTCATTTGTGTTCTCCATCAAATTTTCTTCATTTCTTTCCATCTCTCTATCTCTCCCCATCCCACACACCACAATGTAATATCATACTATAGGAAATAAGAGTATAACCCCATGACTTGTCTTGGGTGGGGGAGGTCAATATATTAATGAATTTTTTATATTTTCATTTTATTGTTTGTGGTAGATTTGAGTATCATGCATTGGTCAGGAGAATGTCCACAATTGGGTGATAGACCCCAATGACATGAAACTAAAACAATTTCAATTCTGGAAAAGAATAGTGAATGAAACATTAAATTTCATGTTTAGATTATCAAACTAAAATCAAACACATAAAAAAATTTATTGAATCCAAGAATAAACCCAAAAACAAAGTACTTTCTTCTTAACTGATTCTGTTTTCATTGCATTATTGTATATATTTTTAAATCAAAAACCTAAAAAATATTTTCATTATTTTCATTAGAGAATAAAAACACTAAAAATAAATAGTCCAGGTGATATATAAGAATTAGGTGAACTACATTGAGAAGTATCCTCAAGAGATATGACCCTGGTCAACCACTGGGATGCATTAGGGATAAAATATATTAGTTTTTTTCCATGCCCCATGGGAGGTGTGCGTCACCATACCTCGATTGTAGATTTCATCAAGGGATCCATAGATATCACATTGGATATGATGATATGACCCAATAATAAGACCTATTTAAACCATAATTCACACTAGTTTTACTTTTCATAGCTCATCTCATTTCCCAAGGTCTCTAGTAGAGTTCTTAAATGCTCCTCATGATCCTCCTTGGATTTGGAGTATATTAGAATGTCATCTATAAATACTACCAAAAATTTACTGAGGTAATATCTAAAGACACTATTCATCATTTCCATTATGATTTTTGGAGAATTAGTGAGTCTGAAAGGAATTAATATGAATTCATAGTGGCCATATCATTTAAAAATAACATTCATGGGGATATATTCTTTCATCACCCTTAATTGATAATATCCCAACCACAAATCCACATTGGAGAAGTATTGTGCTCTATGCAGCTAATTGAAAAAGTAATCAAGTCATGGTTGAGGATACTTTTTCTTGATCATGGTTTTGTCAAGCTCATGATAATCGATACAAAGGCTCATTGACCCATCATTATTCTTGACGAAGAGGACTGGTGCACACTATGGTGGAGAATTTGGTCATATAAAAACATTATCCAGATTCTTCTGTAGTTGTTTCTTCAACTCCTCAATCATCAAAAAAATCCATTCTCTAAGGAGTCATGGATATTGGAAACACCCCAGGAATAAGTTCAAGTGAGAATTAAACATCACTTATAGGAGGAAGACCAGATGATTCCTCTTGAAAAACATTAGTGAATTACCTCACAATAGGCAGGACTTCAACGACGGTTACTTCCATAGACTCAAGCATTTGGGCTTGAAACTCATGCTCATCAGGCAGTAATATCTACACATGAGATGATGGAGCTAAAGAAGATTCATCTTCCTCATTGAACTTGTATAGAATCAAGGGTCAATTCTCCATAGGATGAGTGGTTTCCCTGTCACAACAATTTATGTTGGCTCTATATAAGGAAATTCAATCCATGTTGAGAATTGCATCAAATTCCACTATATAGAGTATGATGAGGTTCTCTGGGTAGTTCAATCCACCGATTAGGATTGGGGTGGAGTTATATTCATCGTATTCAATAATTTTCTCATTTCCCATAGTCACTGAAATCTTTACTTCCATGATTTTGGTTGGTATTGGGATTGTTCTACTGAACTTTCAGGATACAAAAGAATGTGTAGAACCAGAATAAAAAATTATGTTCACTATTATTGAATGAATAACTAGAGTACCTATCAACACATCATTGTCGGGGTTAAAATTAGTGGTATTAATGGAAAAGATCTCCCTTTCTTCTTTGGAGGTTGTTGGTTGCCTCAGAAAACCCTAGGTTTAGGGAAATGATTTCCAAGGTGCCCTGGTTATTTTCTGTTGAAGCATTGAGCAATGCGTTGAGAGTAAAACAGAGACTTCCTCTCCTCTATCATAGCTACATGTTTTTCTTTTCAAAATTTAATGGATAGGTTCCCTTCTCTTATATACCTAAATTATTTCCTTGACCCTTTCAGGCAGTTTTCCAGGGTTCTTCTTTCTGCACCCTTGGAAAGTGGGCTACTAGAATTTACTAGCACCATTAGATTTACCCATGAGACCACCAGAATTGAAGTCCACCTTACGATTCTTAACCCCATGATACCCCTAAGATTTTTCGATCGCCATTTTCACCTTGATGGAACATCAGGAAATTTCCTTATTGCTGTCGAAGTCACATATTTCCAGGTCTTTCTTTAGGCTAGGTTTTAGCCCACCAAAGAAGGGGCCACCCTAACATTCAGGTGTAATTTCAAAGACGAAGTTGTATCATACAAACCTTGTGAATTTTTCCTTGTACTCTCCTATAGATTCATCTCCTTTTTTAGGGCAAGGAATACCCTTTCCATCTTAAGTCGGAGGGTGCGTGGAAAATATTTATCAAAAAACATTTTCTATAAATCCTTCAATTCCAATGCCTCGGTCTGCTCCTCAAGATTTATATTTTTTATCAATGTCCACCATTGACCTTATTCACCCTCTATATGATAAGTATCCAAAAGAACGTTCTATTTTTGAGAACATTGAAGGATAAAGAAGATATTTTCAATGGAGTTGATCCATTGTTCGAAAATTGAGGGATCAAATGAACCATTAAAAGTAGGTGGTTGTTGTCTCGTGAAGCTCGCAATTGAAAATTGTTTTTTATTGGGGGGGGGGTTTAATGTTCATCTTAACTCATGTTTCTTTTCATATATTGATTTAACTAAGATAATGTCAGGACAATGATTGCGATTCCCGCTCCCATCAGATTGGGAATCTCATTAGAACAGTCATCACATTGATCTTCACATTGGTTGTTAGCCTATGTCCTCATGTTACTGGCCATTGGCTGGAATAAAAGAAATGTTTGGGGTAACACATAAAGGGTTATCCAAGGAAAAAACATATGACTTATAAATAAGTTTTACTTCCTTATCTTATGAATATATATACTTCAATCTATGTTAACCATGATCTAATTCCCAACATATATTCACAGGGGGATTTTTTATTCCATTAAAAATAGTTCATAACAAGCTTGTGAATATACCAAATCATATTCCCCAAGAGTTTCATAACCCAGAGTGTAGCATGGCCCATTTTTGTGTACTATGATACCCTGGGTCAATCCTGAAACTCCTTATCATAGTTTACACATCTAGGTAAATCTGTGCCAGAGCCGCCTCTACCTGCTTGTATCCCGACAAGGATGTATTTTCGTGATAAACCACATAGTCATTACTCAACAAAATTTAGGGATGTTTTATTATACTTAGTCTTTTCCCTAAGTCTTTCACTAGGGTTTTCTAATCCTAATCCCAAAAATAACTAAACCTCCCTCTAATACCAACTATAAAAACCCTTCTATTTATTACACACTTAAACATGATTTATTAAATAAAGTATTCACTTGATAGATCATGGAATATCAAGTTTTATAGTGTCTATGAGGCTATGTAACATTACATGACAACATAAAACATAAAACACAACATTTTTATTGAAAAATACATTTACATGACCACAATATTCCTTCGTACATAACATTGCATGGGATAACCTAAAGATATGCATAAGAAAAGGGTGATCTATAAATCCTAGTAAGGGATTAAACAAGGAATAACATGAAGAATACAATATATGTTAAGAAATAGGAATATCAATGGATAATAATGGAAACATGAACATAAAGGCATGATATTTCATGAGTATCATAACATGGAAATGTGGAAACAATACTTTACAAGGTTTTATTATGAGACAAGGTTTATTAAACATGGAGAATGATTAAAAAGTCATTAAACACGAATTATCATGAGTAAAACCTCATTTCACTTGATTTATCATGATACTAATCTTTACCCAATGCATTTAAGCACAATTAGGGTGCACCCTTCTTAAACATTTCATTCCATGGAAAAGTGTGCCACAAGATCATATGATATGGATTCATTAAACATCATAATTAATTCCATGATAATGGTATATAGAATTAATACATTAAACTATTCCATGATTATGTAAATGTTCATAATGGTTAATACCCTTGATAGATAAATGGGGATGGTATTCACTACACTATGATTTTGGATTGGAAAATTGCGTTGCAATTTCGGTAGCATAACGATGTGACATAAGACATTCTAAAAATGGTTGATGAGAGATAAAGCAATGTCTAATCATATATAAATGAAACTAATAGTAATATTTCATATAGATATATTTCCCAACCTAATTAATAAAATTTAGATTCAAAAGACAAAAGATTTTCTTGAATGTTAATGAGGACCGAGAAATTCTTTATAGAATTTCGGCATGGTAACAGGTGTACATGGTTGGAATTAATTAGAGAAAAAAGGTATATAATCATTGAACAATAAACAAGGCAGAATTGGGGAGGTGAAAAATCATACCCCAAAATTTTTTATTGAAAATAAAAGGTCATAACAACTTAAATAAAATTGGAAAAAAATCAGAAAAGAAGAAATCCCTTACTTGGAAGTGTGATCTCAAAAGCCTGAGAGAGGCTTGAGAGAAGATTCATGGGAGCCTGGGATGCCTTTGGAGGATTATAGATTTAGTATGGTAGAGGTTCGTTGAACTACAAAGGATTTTAGGGAATATGAAGTGGGATACTGGGTGTGTTTATATTGGAAAAAGGAGGGAATTATTTATTATTTAGGTTTGGGACACAACACATTAAACTAATCAAAACCACAAACCAAAACATGGTTGTTTCCCATGGTTTTTCTATAAATGGGAGTATAAAACATTATTTTATAAGTCCAATAACCAAACATTTAAAAATATTAGGTTTGGTTATGCAGAGGTGATTCACACTCTCAAGGAAATCAATTTAAAAAGTTAAAATGTTTTATCAGTCATGAAGGGTGCACTAATTCATTGTAAAATAAATAAAACCAAACTTAAATCACATTATTTTAATTTTAAAAAATTTATTGGGAAAACATAATGTTTAAATTATTTTATTACGTCACTATTGGGTCATTAATATGTCATAAAACAGATTATATTTTTAAACGGTATATAATTTTTACCCAAAAATTCGACTAGCTTATAAAATTATGAAAAACTCATCGTTGGATAATTTTAACATCATGATTACAAATTTAATATCCATATTATCTAAATAATTTTCTAAATATGTGACTTTTTACATTTTAAATAATAAATGCCCTTTATAAAAAATTCATGGGTTTTGAAAAAAAATATCTTTCAAACCATAAAAAAAATCAAACATTTTTCGTAATAATTATATGATCATTTAAATTAAATAAAATGTAAGTTTGTAATAATATTTTTTTTAAATATTATTTAATTCATAAATCCATTAATTCATCAAAATAGATTTCATAATTTAATTTTAACTAAAAAAATAATATTTGTGCTTTATAAACTATTTAAAAAGTAACAATAATAAAATGAATGTATATTATTTATTATATAAAAAAATAACGCACAAAATCATAGTGTTATGTTCTTGTTACATTACCCCTTATAACCCCTGCATAAGACTGAAAGGTAAGGTGTGCGATGATGACAAACTATTAGGGTGGGTCGGATAACATCGCTTGGGTTGTAATCTCTATCAACTTCCACTTCTCCAGTAGGTGGTTCTGTTCGAGCATAACATGTTGACGCTTGGCTTGGGATTGGTTAAGAGATAAGACCAATGATTCCACCTCCTTTACGAGCTCCGAGAAATGGGATCTGTATGGGGAAAGTCAACGAGATGTGGCAATCACATCCTATTTCTAAGTAAATTGGATTTGTTAAAGCCCTATATGTATACTAATCATGTGATCACTATTCAAAGACTATATTAGAAATGGTCACAATTCATAACAGTATTTTAAAATCTAAAATCATAAAAATAAAGATTTGAATACGTTATAAAACTATTTTACAAAAGAAGACATTTAATTAGATCAAGTGGAATTTTCATTAATAATGGTTTGGGTCCTGGAAACTAAAGAGGTGGAAAATAGAAAGGATTCTTGAATGAAAGGTATTTAACCATATTAAAATTAAATATATTAGTTTTTGGATAGATAGTAAATAAATTTCCTTAAAATATAAATTGAAACATAAATAATCTAGATAAAAAGTAAGATTATAACATACACCCTTACATTGGTGTTCCGCTAAGTTTAATATCATCTAAACTCTTAAATAATACATTTATATTTATTCTAAATTAATATTTTAATAATATTAACTTATATATTTCTACATACTATTCAATTAAAATTACTTTTCATCCATTTATTAATAATTTCATGTTAAAATAAATATTTGGATGTTAAATGTTCCATTTTCTATACATGTTTTTGGTTTGAAACATCTGGTTTCCCTACCTTAGAAATGGTTATAAAATATTATTCATATCATTAATATAATACTTATTTAAAATATAGGATTTTAGAAACATCCATTTAAGTCAATAATAAAAAGTGAATTAAACCTCTTTATGGATGTGGTAGTGTGAGTAGATGATGTTCTTACTTTTCAATGGATGGAAAAAAGGAAGGTACATAATAATTTATTTTTTTCTAAATAATAATTATATCATATATATAATATTTATTCATTAAATCTATCTTTATTACACATAATTTATAGACAAAATTATATAGTTCCATTATATATCATAAACTCATCTAAATTATGATGCTCACAAAATCTATATTTGTTTTCTGATATATTTATCACAAACTTTTCTAGATAATATCGATTATTTCTAACTCATTTTAATTCATTGATTTGTCATGAAAAAAATTACTAGTTAATTTTTTTTCAAAAATTAATTTATCTTATTAACTAAAGAGCTCACTTACGAATAGACTTATTTCCTATGATATTTTTTGGTTTGTGTTAAAGGTTTTTATCTTACAGAATATAGACATAAAATAATAATCTTAAGATATAAGAAATTATATTATGGATTATATGAATTGTCTTACCAAAACAAGTCAATATAAAAAATCTAATGTAGATGGATTTATAATTAAGCCTTTTCTCTTATGAGGATCTCAATTTATATAACAAAAATAAACTCAATACCGACAAGTCAAATATATCAGATGTGTTATATCTTAAAAAAGATATTTTATATTATATATATATATAT
The DNA here is from genome assembly GCA_963277665.1 of Viscum album. Lineage (NCBI taxonomy): Eukaryota > Viridiplantae > Streptophyta > Magnoliopsida > Santalales > Viscaceae > Viscum > Viscum album. The sequence goes on from OY728159.1 coordinate 37,018,016, forward strand.
ATTATATGAATAGTATCAATTTATATTTATCTTATTCAAATCAAATTATCATATGAAGGATTGATATTTTATTCTAATAATTAGTGTTTTTTTTGCTAAACTATTTACTATGACCATATATTTTTAAAACATAGCCTATTATTTAATGTAAATTATAAAACTAATTTGTCTAAGTAGGGAATTATTATTATAAAGTGTTTATTTATACGAATGGAAGGATCTGATGAAGGCACAATATGATATTCCTATTAACTCTATTCATTCTGTATTTACAAAAAAAAAGACACTCACTAATTAAGAACCCATCATACCATATTTCAAAAGGATTAATAACCTAACCATTTAAATTGATAATTGTTATTAATTTAAATTCAAAATAGGTTATATAAAAAGGATAACCCATGGATTAGTAAGATACATGAAGGAAAAAATACCCACACAGTCTTTTTTCTGCTTGATAATTACTTGATCATCTATATTATTTTTCTCATAAGATTATATTTTGAAATTAAAGAACCTCTTAGGATAATATTTATTGGTATTATATTTCTATATATTTTTCTTCTTCATGTATCTAAAGTTTCTTACAACTTTGTGTTGGACCTATATCGGTCTTCATTTTCTTCTCTGTATCGATCTGTACTCGTAATTTTCATGTGTTCTAAGACTGTGGTCAATTATTATAACGAGAGATGGTTAAAATCTAGTAATTTTTTTCTCCATGTAACATCTACTTTTATTCAATTGATAAGCCACGAAAAAATAAAATGTACAGTGAAAATCAATAAACTTTTGGAGTAGAGTGTTGATGGAGATGACTAAAGGATCATTGGGACCCAAGCCACTATAAATTCTATAAATTATTTAATTCTACTTCTATTTTTCAGTCCATTTCCTATTTTTGTTAAGAGAATAATAGACTCATTATAACATTATGATAGGTTATTTAAATGTATTGAATTTTCAGAACTCAATTCAACCCTTCTCTTTAGTCATTGTATGGTATTTATCATACCAAAAATTTGTATCAAAGTTAGAGACAAAATATTTATCTACTCTAAAATGTTATATATGTAATGATCATATCTAAATGGATTCAATGGATCAAAATAGATAATAAAGTCAATGGTTAAATAACCTTATTTCTATGGGGAATCTTTTTAATGCTGTAAGGCTCAGATTATTATATAATTTAAAAATATAGGTTTAGAAGTTTATCTAAAGTTTGTTAAGCCCTATGAAATCCCCATAACTGAACTTGAGACGTGGTATGTTACTATAGGATCCAAATATGATATTAAATAAAAATATATAATCTCTATCATGTGTGTAATTGGTCATTATTTGTTCAATAGTGTTTCTCAATGTGATAGAACACATGAAATCTGTCCAACTATATTAGTAGCCTATGAAGTTACTGAAAATGTAAGATAACCCAAGTAAAAAAATATGAATATAAATATTGATACATCTATAATGATTTATAGTGAGAGAATCTATTAGATAAATGTAATTATGAATAAACTTATAACCAACATGGCTACTTTAGTATATATTGTTCTCAAAAACGATCAGGCTATTAAAGTTCTCGAACGTATATTATCCAAATAGAGTGGAATTTTAGCTGCAATTATGAAATATAATGATATTATATATTTAAAAATAAAATAAATCATTGGTACACTCTTGATGTATGATACAGATATATAATCATAGGGTAGATATCATTATATAGAAAAAATATAAAATGATAATATAAATCCCTCTACATAAAATAATGAGGAGAAATAACAGACATCATTTTCATTCTCATTTGATGAATAAATTTCAAGTTATTATGATATGAGAGATTATATTTATCAAATTTTCAAGAAGATAAAAAATAATCTATAATAATAAGAGTGGGTTCAAATAATCTATTAACAAGTTCATGAAATAGTAATAAAACACTAGTGAATTTAGATTATATAAGTTTAATAATCTTGGATATATCATAATAGGCCATCATCATTTAAAAAAATAAGATGTGTGAAAATAATTGATTCAAAAATTTATAATATAAGGAGAAATCAAAATAATATATAAAGGCTATATAGAGTTCTTGATAGGAATACTATAATGAATCCTATATAGATTCTAAATCTGAATAATATAGTCATAAGGAAAACATTTGCACTCTGTGGAACAAATTGATGATATATATTTGGCCTATTACTATTCTTCTAATGAAGAACCCAAAAAAATATCTCATGAAAAATTAAATGAGTATAATTATATATTACGATACCAATATATGTGTTTAAAAAATACACAAAAGAAATCAAATGAAGTTATTTATAATGAAAATGAATTTTAAAAAAATTGATTTCTAAACACAAATTTTATCTAGATAATTATATTTTTAGTTTTTCTACCTACAATATAAAAATAAAGGAATTAGAGGTTGATGAAATTAGTATGGGGGATGGTGGTGGTGTTTTTACTAATAAGGATGAATATTTTAACAAATCCTTTGTATGAATAAGGAAAATAATGAAAAATGTACCATATTAAGTAAAGAAAAAACCGAATATGTATAAAAATTATTATATACCTATTTTGAATAATAGAAAATTGTCTAATGTAATGTACTTTTATTGTGGAATAAATGATCATTTTCCAAATTATTGTTTCTTAATAAACCCATATGTATGTAGAATAAATAAATAATTTAGTACACACAAGCCATCTAATTTTAAAATTGAAAATCATGGACAATATAATAAGATTGGGATTCCAAAATATTTTTAGATAATATCATTGAACCAATGAAAATTCAGGTACCAAAACATCTTTTTTCTTGGTTTTTTATAGGGAATAAGAAAAATCAACCAAAATGAGAAATAACTCATGTATAGTGGTTTTTTAAGACATATGGGTGAAGTTTTTTTTTCCAAAATTGACTCACTATCAAATATTAATTGAGAAAATGTCACATTAATTTATAATGACAATGAAATTATAGTTGATATTAGATCTATTATAAATCAAAAATAAATTTTCATCTGTAAATTAATTTATGTTTAAGGTTTAAATCACAACCTAATATGTGCTTCTCAACTTTGGGATGATGGATAATAAGTTTATTTTCCAAAAGTTCGTGTTTAATTTATAAATATAATATACATAAATTCAAGGTAGAAATAATTGAAATTGTCTATATCATAGATATTAATTATTTTTTTATGAAAAAATTAAAACTCTTTGAATGTTGAAATTTATGGATCATGTATTTTTAAGAGAAGTATTAGACATTGTAATACTTATTCATTGAGAAAATTATCAAAATGAAACTTGATTTCAAACTTTCCTCAACTCAAATTGGATAAAATGAAACTATGTGATGATGTCTAATTGGTAAAGTAAAATAATTTATTTTTTAAACCAATAAATTTTTTTGATACTTATATAACCTTAGAACTTATCCACAAGGATCTATTCGGACAATCTAGAACAATATTCCTAGGTGGTAAATATTTTTTTATTTTTTGGCTGATGTTTTTTCTACATTATTATGGGTATATTTATTGATACATCAAAGTGAATCTTATTGTATCTTTATTATTTTTTCAAAACTAGTTAAAAATGAAAAAGATACCAAAATTATGTCTTCAAGAAGTGACAAATGGGAAATATTTATGAATCATGAATTTAAATAAATTTTATCAAAAAATGAACAAACATACATTTTTACCTATATAATACATCAAAAAAATGGTTTGATTTATTGGAGGAGTAGGAAATTTCAAGAAATTTATAGAAAAAAATGTCATGGGAATATAGAATAAGCACTACATTTTTGAATGAATCTATTAAAACAATATGTTATGTCATTAAATGAGTTTTAATAATTCATATCTTAAAAAAGACCATATTAGGTATATAATAGTATAAACCCTATGGTTGGACGATTCAATGTTTTTGGATTTATATTTTATACCTTGAACACCAAAGTAATTCTTTGTATGATCGATCCAAAGGCTAATGATTGAATATTCCTGTGCTATTTTACTACTTCAAAATTCAATAGAGTTTTAAAAAAAATTCAAAGATAATTAAATAATATACTCATTTGAAATATTATGAAATTGATCTTTTTAATAAAAAATAAAATAAATTTGATAACTTAAGTGATTCAATGGATAACTTGAGACTTGAACCTCTCCTAGAAAATAAAAAGGATAGAAATTTGGTACCTCATTATGAACTATTTGACCCAAAAGGGAAGAAACTGATGAAAAAAAACTCTACTTCCTAGAAACCTAGAAACCATAAGAACTATCCCTTGGAAAATAATATAGGAAACCTAGCTGTATTTGTTAGGACTAGAAGAAATATTAGAAACCCTGCTTATTTTTCTACATAACATTATCAACTAGAACCTAAAACCATATAATAATCCCTTAATTATGAAAATTATGTAATTTTAAGTATGAAGATCTAAATTAGTTCAAGAGGAACAAGCTATGATAATTAGTTGATTGACACAATAACCATCTTATTATTAGAACTAAATGGGATTTTTAGAACAAATATGATTATCAAGGAGTTATCACTGTAAAAAGGGTAGATTAGTTGCCAAAGGTTATAATCAAGATAGAGGAATAGATTTTGAAGGAATCTTTTCCAAAGATGAATGATTTGAAGCTATTATAATCCTTTTTGTATATGTATCACATATGTATTATAAATTATATCTGAAGGATTTTAAACATTCATTTCTAAATTGATTCTTAATAGAGGACGTTTATATTGAAAACCTCCTAGTTTTGAAAACCCTCACTTTCAAAAGTATATTTTTAAAATAAAAAAAAGTATTTTTAAGGGAATAAAAAACACAAGAGAGATTGCTTTGAAAGAGTATGTTCATTAATTTTATCAAAGGATTTTATTTTATTATTTAAATACCCCACTATTTTTATAAGTAAGCATCATATAATGATATATTTCTTATTAAAATCAACTTTGATGATGTTATTTGTATCAAAAAACCAAAAAATTCAATGTGACTTTTCAAAATTCATGTAAAATGATTTTGAAGTGAGAATGATTAGTGAGTTAAGATTTATTATTTGATGTCAAAATTACTAAATAAGATTTCATAAATGATTTGAATAGAAGAAAAAACATACTTTATTTACTCAAAAATATTTTTATATAAAATCATTAAGACTTTTTTAAGTCTTATGAGTTCCGATATTAAGAAATACATGGAAAAAGCTAAAGAACTTGTTGGAAACAAGTTTTATAGAGTAATAATTAAGATATTTATTTCTCTTAATATAAGTAGACCATAAATTATGTGTTCAATTTTTATTTGTGCTTAGTAACAATCAAATCCAAAATAATCTTGTTGGATTTCTGCTAAAATAATTTTGAGACATTTAAAAAGAATATTTTTCATATATTTTCATTTTCCTAAAACCTCTATTTACATATAATTTCATATTTAGATTCCAATTTTAGTGGGTTTAGTATTTATAGAGTGATTACCTCAGAATACACACTTTTTCTAATATGTTATTTAGTTTCATGGTTTTGTATAAAAAACACTCTGGTTCATTATCAATTGTAGATGCTAAATATATTGCAAAATGTAGTTATTGTGTAGGTGTTTTGTAGATGAAAGAAACCACAAAATATTTTTAATTTAATTTTGATCATATAACAATCAAATATTATAATACAAGAACTATCAATATTTCATAAAATCTAATTTAGTATTCAAGAATAAAGTATTAGAATTAAGGTATCACATCTTAATAGAGTATTCGCAAAAGGGGGATACCTTTATTGAATTTATGGGTATATAAAATAAATTAGTAGAAATTTTTTTATGATATTTCCTGTTGATAAATATGATTTTATCAATTATGATTTTTTATTGTTTTATTTAAATAGATTTTATTCAAATTAATTATTATTTGGTATTCTATGACGATGTATATTTTTAGTTTAGTATATATTTTTCACACTAGATGTATTTAGATTCACCATTATAGTTCTCGATTTCCCATAATACAACATGTTTTCTATTTTGTTATGGTTATATCTTTTTCACACTATGTTTGTATATCTTAAAAGGGAGAGACTAAATTATTCATATTTGTGAGAACATTGAACCCCCATGAACCAAAAATATTTTTTCTTTTGTTCAAAAAAATTTATTCTCTCAAACCTTGATCCGTTCTTATTTTTTAATTAAATCATTGAAAAGATTAAGATCACTGATAGTTCTACTACCAATAGTTATAAATGACTAATGATATTGATAATGGTCCTCAATGAGAATAATATAGATATTATCTAGTTGGATAGAACTACCATGTTTTTGGTTGAAATTTATAAATCAATAAGTATGGAATTATATTTATTTTGAGAGGAAAAAATATTTTTTTCATTGTGAAATAATTATTATAATTTTATGAGCATTCCATTTTTAATGTTATAGATAATGTATAACATTTCACTATTATAAAAACCCAGAAAAGTTCTCGAAGTCTTCGGTGGAAATGGATATCGTTTTCTGATCTCCTCAGGAGGGATGATTTTAATTATATATCTATCTTACTGTAGTGGATGAAGTAATCCATCTTGATATTATAAAGTCTTTATTTTTTCTGCTATAAGTGGAAGAAAAGTTTGTTATGTATCTAGATCTAAATGTAAAATTCTTGTTAATTTCATCCAATATTCAATCAATCATTGAGATGATGAGTTTGAAAAGAATCTGTTTAAATATATGGAGTTGATGTATTTATTTTTTCAAGATAAGAACATATATCTATAAATATATATCATGTCATAATGTTTCGTGATTATAAGAATACCATAAACTTCAATCTTTTTGGAATTCTTTTGAAATATGTCTATGAAAAGTTTTATTTTGATGAATGATATTATGGATACTCAGGGAAATGGGTAGATAAATTATATTGATAGAGTATATAAGATAATTGGGTACATATAGATCTTATTTATAAAGAAACATTAACCCATTAGAGATGATGAAGCTGTTGAAGACGACCTAGATTGTAATGACACAAAATTTTATCAATGGAAATTCCCTCCTTATATTTGTTCCATATTTAGTAATGTAGAATAATTCACATTAATTTCATGATAAAAAATTATTATTATATTATACTAAAAACTATATTTAAATAATATAAATGTTCATAATAATTGAAAATAATTCAATGACATAAAAATTGAAAATAAGATAAATAAAATATAAAAATTTGGATCTTCTAGATCCACTAGAATAAAAAAACTCATAGAAAATGTTGTTGAAATGAGAAAAAATAATATTAATACATTAATAATCATGAAAATAAAAATTTATATATTAACATAAGAGAAAATATAAGTAGATGAATAATTATTGAAATACGAGGTACTTATAGAGAGTATAAAATCCATATGACCATTACAAATATAACTATTGGTATAGTAATATAACCATTAGGAATGGTAACATGACCATTATAATAGTAACCTTACCAATGTAAATTTAAAATAATATTTAGGTATCTTATAAAAAAATTATATTATTATTCCATGGCAGGGGTAAATAATATTTTTCCAAATGATAAATTAATTGTTTATTTTTTGTAAAACATAAATGTTTTATTTTCATTTTTATAATGAATAAAATGAATAAATTTAGTTTTCCGGAAAATGTATTTATAAAATAATATTATGTTCTATTATAATTATAACATAATTTTTAGACAATAAGTAGTGTTTTAAAGGGTTGGAAAATTGTTCATAACATTACAATTTACATTTTTGGAATAATTGAGGAATTAATATAAAAATTAAATATCTCATATTTGGAAAATTATTTTCATAAAATGAAATTTACTTTTGGAATTCAAACATTGAAAAAATTATTAAGGTGATTTTTAATTATCTTTCTAAAATTGTTGAATATTTGGTGAATAGTAAAATACGGTAAATTATGGTAATTTTTTTATATGCCAACGCATGAATTTTTGAGTCAAATATGAATTAAAAAACAATTAGATTAAAGTAAAATACAAAATTTACTATATATAGTCACAAAAATATTTACCATTGATATTATTGAACCAAAATAATTAACTAATGAATAAAAATTAAAGAAACCTTTCTCCACCTCTTATAAATACCACCGCTAACAACCCATTCAACTAAAAAGTCATAAACCATAATGAATTCATTATTTTTTCAAATATATCTCATAAATTTTTTAAAAATATCCATATAATGATTTTTCTTCAATAAACTATAATCTTATTGTTCCCCGTGGAGCTTCTCAAGGAGATGGCATTCAAGTGGTAAAATTCTAAAACTATCATTTTTAAAATTACATTCATCATCTTCTTTATCCTTGCATACATAATCCAAAATTACACAATAAATACATTATTATAAATATACTATAATATTATTGGGTTAATTTAAAATCTATATTCCACCCTCCCTTATTTTTTTTCTAATAAGAATCATTTTTTACAATATGGTTTGTTCACCACCTTTGTGAACAACACACTACATTTTTCTACATAGACTTCATGGGTGGTTATAAAAAGATTATTATCATAAAATATGATTATAGCATGTAATTTGTAACTTATTTTATGGTTTTTTAGGTATAAATAATTATATAATTAAATAAAATGAATCTAGTTCATGACGATCGGTAAAATAACATAAAGGACCTAGCCGCACAATGTTAACTTTTTTACTACGAAAATTGCCCTTTTGTTAGAAAAATTTGGATATTTGGGACCATATAAATTTATATAAATAATGGAATTTTATTTAATTTAACATTTTAGTTCCTTTTACAAATAAAATCAATAATTTACCGCAAGTGATTCGACCATGGATCCATGAATCGAACGCTTCCTGAATAACGAAAGTTAACATTACATATCATTTAAATGATTAAAAATGAAAGTAATAAACTAAAAATAGATGGAAAATGCTAAAAATTAAGTATTTAATTAATCTATTTTGATTATTTAGGATGTTAAGTGAATTGTATAATGATTCTAGAACATAAGACAAGAGATCTCTCTAAACCACCTTCTTCTTTAAATTATTACATTTTTCTCTCAAAATCACTTTCTATCTCACTTTGATATTATGGAATTTCATTAAATTATATATATATTTATATTTTATATATATATATATATATATTCCAATATTATTTTTCCTTCAATTAATTGTTTAATACATTCAATAAGTTCATTTATCAAATGACTTATGATTGATCCCTTTATGTGGTTTACATAAGTATTCACATGTTATGATGGCACAAAGAAATATATATCCAATGAATTGTGTATTTTTTCCATGAGACTTTATGTATGGTATTGGGGAGATAACCAAATCTATAATGGGCCTTTTCCACTTTATGATTTTTTCTTGGTGGTTATCCTGGACTTATACACGTGTCATGTTTTAGGTTGTTGTCATATTTCTATGTGGCCATAATCTTATGGTTCCATATTCCTTATATTATACATACATATGATTATTCATGTTATTATCTTCTTTATGATATTTTTATGCCTTTTTATTGATATGCTATGCCTCTCCATCATTTTTATTACCTTACTGGGGTTTATTTCTTACTCCTTTATTTTATGTATTCCCTAGGTTTTCCTATGTAGTATTCAGTGCTCAATGGATTTTAGGAGATCAGTGTGGAGAATAAAATAATGATGTTATGCATTAGTTTCTTTTGATGTATTGTGATCCTGTTATTCTAAATACACTAGACCTCATGACCTTTGGGTAGTGTTTAGGGGATATTTATGTTAAAAATCATTTAATAATATATGTAAAAGATTTATGTTCCTATAGTTGGTATCATAGAAGGGAATAATTATTTTTGATGAGTAGGACTAGAATAATTTATTACAAACCCTAGAGATACATATACTTATAAGATAATATCCTTTAATTTTGGTGAAGTATAGAGTGAGTGGTTTCCAAGAAGTTATATCTCTGTCTGGATACTTCAACTGGATGTGGCTATTACACAATTATACCTATAGGTAATAACTCCCCAAAAGGGACCATTGGAATTTGACTCGACCATCACCTGGTACATGAAAAAGTGGTCTTTCTATAAACTTGGTTTAACAATCTTGTGTGATATCATTTTTAAATTAAAAAACTCTTTATGAACCATTATAAATGACTTGAACAAATTGTAATGTTATGAAAATTAATGGGGAAATTTCCATTTATAACCTACATTGAAACATAGAGACTCATAAGTTAGGATATTATTTTCAGTTATATGTTATTCCTTATAATTTTATAGTTTCCATTTTAATATGATTAATATTTAATGTATTATCATCATGTTTTTTATTTATTTTAGTTAATGTATGGAAATTAGAGAAATCGTACAAACAAACAATGTGATAGGAAATGTGATAATTTCCCTAATGAGTTTCCTAAACTAATTGTAGTAGGAGGTGGGAACATCATGTAAGTATAGGATCTGGTGACCCATGATCTGAATAATAACATTAATCATGTATAAAACCTTCCTTATCATAAGAAATAACAAGTTACAATAGAATAATTAAATGGGAAGCACCTTTTACCTTTAGTGGATCATCATATCCCCTCATCATGAAAAAATTTAATAAATACATGGAGAATTAATTATATATCCTTCAATTCATAGAATAATATTAATTTATACAGGTTTTCTATCACATTTAAGGGGAAACTGATCCGTAATGGACACTAATCAAGAAAATGATGTCCCAACAGGATATTGATTCTATAGAATGAGAAAGATTCAATAAACTACTTTTAAATAAATATTTACCCCAAACAATCTTTCTTAAAATGGAGAGGAATTTCCTCAAACATATTGAAAATGATGTCAATTATATTGAGATGTGTTGGGAAAACATCAGAAGGTGTGCATGATACACATATAACTTATTCATGAACACAAAAATTAAGGTGAACTGATTCTTTAGTGAATTAAATCTGATTTCGAAAAAATCCTTAATAATTTTATATTTTGAAAACCATGAAGAGATCTTATGTTTCATTCTGATGGTTGAGATTAATATTAGAGAATCTCAATGGTTTTATATCACTTATGATAAAAATACTAAAATAGAGTTTAATTTGGAATGATCTATAGATAATTCCAATGGAGAACCGAAATAATATTATACCTACTATCAAAATTGAGGGAATAATAATACTAAAAACAATATAAAAGGAATTGAGAGGTGTTTCAAATATAGAAACTATAATCAAGATAATCAGTGATGGAAGGAAATAGAAAAAACATTAATTTTAAAGAAGAAAAAAATATTAAGATCCACACTACGACTTTGATATAGTGTTCCAACAACATGAAACATGGGAATTATGAGATACAATTCCTTAGTCGGTAGGTTGTTGGATAAAATCAATGAAAAAACTTATAAATCCAAGAAATAAATGGAATATTATATCACTACTATTGAGGTGGATGATGACTACGATGTGCTGATAGGTACACTAGTTAGACATTCAGGAATAGAAAAAATACTTTTTTATTCAATTTCTACACATTTTTTAATATCTTAATGTTTCATAGAAGTATTCAAATAACACCTTAAAACATTGGGGTTTTTATATTTGTGAGTACAGAAAACCAGTAAATTATTTAATACCAATAATATAACTACTCCCCGGACAATTTTTATAGAATAAATCTTCTAGAAAATATTTTATTACATCCTTTAGTGGATTTTGATGCTATATTGAGCATGGATTAGATGTCATTATATATAGATAACATCAATTATTATGAGAGGGAGATACCTCTTCACGTCTTCAGTCATTCTGTAATTCTGTATAAGTGTAAGGATTTGGATGATTATACATTACTATTTTCTTATCAAGTGTAGATATTATTACATTATTAGAAATCAAATCTTTCCCAAATTATTGAGAAAAAGGTGAAAAACATGCTCGAAGGCATGCCCCTTTGTGAGGGGTAATATGGATATATTTTCTTAAAAGTTTCTTAGAATTAGTTTTGACTTATATGTGTAATTAAATTTTTTAATTATACCTGGATATTTGTCTATATACAAGAATCCCAAAAGAATAACCTTTGTTTATTTGGTTGAACTGGTGAAGAAGTTACAATAGAATATAGGAAGGATTTTATATTCCTGAGTGCATCACTATAGGGTGCATTGATCCTTTTCATCAAGAAGAAGGATTGTTAAATGAACCCCAAAATAGAAAATTTTAAACTCAATATAATCATTATATTGAATAAGTATCTCATACCATGGATAAATGACATGTTAGATCAACTATATGGGGTTAACATTTCTATAAGGTGTACCTTCAGTTGGGATATCACCAATTAAAGGGGAAGATAAAATATATTCTAAATAAATCCTTTAAAATAATGTAAGGATACTCCATGTTCATTGTGATACCCTTCACACTCAATAATTCCCCATAATGTTTTATAGAGTTAATTTATATATTCTTTAGTGATTACCTCAATAACATTGTGGTAGTATTTACAGATGATATTCTGGTAAACACTAAATGTAAGAAGGATATTGTGAAGAATTTCTTGTAAATACTTTATGAAAAGAGAGGATATCTGAAAAGTACAATAAATGTGAGTTATTGGTGAATTATGTATAATTATCATGTAATTTCATCCTCAACAAATAGATATATTTACACCCTTATAAGATAATGTAAATTTAGGAGTGTCCTAGAAAAACATATGTAATGGAGACCCAAATATTCCTTGGACTAGTCGGGAATTATTGACGATTTGTGAGAAACTAGTCATGATTATCAAACCCTCTAACCAATAATAATTGGAAGGTGGTAATTTTTGTTCGTACAGACTAATCTGAAGAAAACATCAAGGAGTCGAAAAGAGGCTTATCATTACATGAGTCCACATGATTCCCTCATGTGGGGAAATATTTGGGGTATAAAATTATGCTTTATAGAAAAGATTGAGCTTTGTAATAATGCAAAATGATAAGTTGATAGACTGTGCCTCAACTTAGTCGAAATGTAATGTGACGAACAATCAAACAGATGACCAGGAGTTTGTTGTAGTAATCTTCACATTGAAAATTTGGAAACATTATCTATATGGTGATAAGTATGAAATATATATCGATTATAAGATCCTCAAATATACATTCACATAGAAGGAACATAATATATAGTAATGAAGATGGTTAGAGATGATCGTAGACTATAACTTCCCAATCCACCACCATCCTAGGAAATAAAATAAAGTAAAATATTATCTATGTTGAATGGATCTAAAAATATTATCAATGTTGATAGTTGAGAAGGATCCAATCCTCATAAATATGTGAAAGAAGGAAATTTGAATCATAAAGGAAGAAACATAATTATTATTTTCTCAAATTATTTCTTAACCATCCCTTTTGAAGAAGATAAAGGATTCACAAAGAGATATATAAGAAATTCAAAAGAAGGTGGAAGTTATTAGAGAATATAAATCCTCATAGTTAAAAATTGATGAAGAAAGAGTTGTAAGGTTTGGGTAATGACTATGGGTATTATCAAATATTAAGATAATAAAGGAGTTATTGAATTATTCACATAACTCAACCTTCTCCAACCACTTATGGAGTACAAACATGTATATAGAAATCCAAGACCTATATTTGTAGGACTATATGAATAAGTTGATTAATGAAAATATAGAATAATTAATTATATGTCCAAAGGTGAAGGATTAAAAGAAAAATATCTATTATGATGATGAAACCCTTACCCATACCTACATGGAAATGGTAAAACATCACAATCTAATTTTTCAATAGAATGATGATGTCAGAAAGGGGAAATAATGATATATGGGGGTTAGTGGACCATCATAAAAAGACTTCTTACTTCATTTAAATTTTTTAGGTCTTCTCAGTCAATCAACATTCAAGGATAGAAATCTGTAATGTGGGGAGGCTGTATGGTATAATGTTATTGAATGTATCTAATAAGATCCTATATATACCAATACGTTATAGTAAATTCTTAAACATGATATGAAAATGTACTTGAACTTCAGTATATCTTATCTCCCCAAACCAAAATCAAATCTTATCAGATGATCTAAACACTTAAGAAAATGTTTAGAGCATGCTTGATGAACATAAAAGGATGAATGGATAAACATATTCATCAAGTTTTTTTCTATAACGATATTATTTTTCACTAAATCATCCAAATAGATCCATATAAATAACTTTATGGCAATATATTTATAATACATGCATGTTGGGATGAAGTTGGTGAAAACAATATATCAGGACCTGAAATGGTTGAAACCGTTTGGCCCTTCCAACAACACATCATGGTCGGTCAAAGTCTATAGAAGAGTTACGCTAATAATCACTGATGAAACCCAGAGATTGATGTTAGAGATAATGTGCTCCTCTACATATCCCTATGGAAGAGATTCATGAGATTTGTTAAGAAGGGAATGTTATGTCCTAGGTACAACAACCCCATTGAGATTATCAACTTCAACAGAGATGTGACCTATTAGCTATCCCTCTTAGAGTGCCTTTTTTCATGTACACACTAGTAGAAAAACTATTTTTTCAGGAGGTATTTTTCACGTCAGTTATTTATAACTGACGTGAAAATATATACATATTACTATTTCATGTTTATTTTATAAAAATCAATGTGAAAAATCCTTTTTTACATCGATTTTTTTCAAAAATGACGTGAAAAAGTGTGTATTCTATAGTCTTTAATGTCAGTTTATAATTTAACCAACGTGAAAGAGTGGGTTTTTTCTTCATTTATAGTATAAATAACCTAAAAAATCTCAACTAATCATTTTTCATGTTGGTTATAATATAAACAACATAAAAACCATTTTATAAATATATGTACCGCTCGAGGGTTTCATTACACAGTCTGGCTATTTCATGACGAACCTCTAGTTTCCCTCTCGCCAAAGCCCTGAATTTATAGTTTCATTGATTTGGTGGTCAAAATCACACCTTAGGATTTAAATCAAACCATAGGGTTTTTTTCCATGGTTTACTCATCAAAAGTAATCCTTAAACAATTTCATTTCTCTCTTTTCGGTAATTATTTAGCTTCACATATCTAACCATCTATTGTTAAATGAGGTTTTCTTCATTCTCATATTACCATATTCATACATTGGGGTTTTTCATCTTCATTTTTTGACATTTGATTATATATTTTCTCATCTTCAATTTCCTCACCTGAAGTTTTGAATATATTTTATATTATGTTAATTAGTTCTTTCATTATTTTAATTTTGAATTTTATATGAATTTTCCTATATTATTTTGTTGTATTTAACAGGATTTATGGGATTTGATATAGATTATTTTATTTAATAAAAATGAGTTGTGTTTACTTGGGGATTCTGTAGAGACCCAAATCATGACATACATAGACATTACATTACATTTGCAGAATACTTAGTACATAACAAAAATAGACACACAAGGACCATAATAGTTTAGTGTCTCTGGAAACATGGAACGTAATCTTCTAATCATGATGAAGGATTTTCAACATCTCTCATAAAGATATTCCCCCTTTTTTTCTTACCTAAAACATTTCTTTATATCCAGTGGAAAAGAAAACATAAAAATGGTGAGCTCAAATTCTCAGTACGGGTATGCATGGAGAAAATAAAACAAACCATATACATTTAATCATAAAAACATGAACATAGTGTTTAAAAATAGAAATATTGAGAAATGACATAAAACATGGGAGTACGTAAGGCATAGATAAAAATAGAACATCAATCATGATATAATTTCTTGTAAATATAACTTGTAATGGTGGAAAAACATTAAGAACGTGATAAGATTTCCATAGTATCCAAGGCATTGATCCCAATACCAGCTTAATGGAAAAAGTCCCTTTCTGAATCGAGTTCACTCCTCATTCCAGTCCTGTAACACTGAAATGTATTAAATTTGCATTCCAGCCATGTCTATCTCATGAGATATAAATCTTTACCCAATGAATTGGAGGGAGATATAGGTTCCACCCATCTCATAATGATATCATTCTCACTTGTGCCACAAAATAAATATACATCATTCATAATAACCCAACGAATAAAATGGGTTTCATAAACATCATCCCATATTCACATAATCCATATAAAAGAAATGGATATCATTTCATAATAAGAAATGTGAAACCATGTAAATCATAGATACATTATACTTTAAACATACACGTATGAAATAATGTCATCATAGATGAAAAAATGGTTTTGATAAAACACTTGAAATGAATTCTTGAGGAAAATATCCTTTCTACTTCAAAATCAATTTCTTTTGACAAAATGTCATGTAATTTTAAGATAAATAGATTTTGTTGAAAATATTCATGAAATATTTTAGAGGTATCTTCATTAAAATATGTCTCTATAAAACCTTAAAAAATCCTTTCATGCCGTATAAGTTAAAAAACCATTCTTCTCATACTTTTTCCGGAAAAGTCAAAAAAGTACCTCATAACATAAACAAAAGATAGATTCCTTACATACCATGTAGTAAAATTAAAAATGGGTAAAAAGTAAATTAAACATACATAAAAACTCCTTTTGAAAACATAGTCATGGATGATAACAATAACCCCATTAAATACTTACGAATAAACAATCTCGGATAAGAACAAGATTGGAATAGTTATCCCTTACCTTATGTCTGATATGCCTCGTATGTATCAGAACCTCCTATATAATGATTTAAATAATGTTATTGACTGATTATAGAATCATATTCATTGTTATGATACCATATATAGTTTACTTATGACTATATATTACTCGTTCTTTTGTAAATTCAATGTAAAAGTAGCGACTTGGGTTAAATCTTTTCATTTATTGTACGTGTTTCGACTTGTTGTTTTTAATATTATTACTTATATCCAGAATTAATTGATTACAAAATGTAAAACATGATTTATATATAATATCTATATTCATCATATACATATATATATATGATAGATCGATAAATGGAATGAAATACACCGTTCATGGAGACGGTAGGTTGTACTTATGCATGAACGATGTTTTCGTTTCCTTATAAAATTGAATGGAATTAAGTAGATGAAATACATATATATATATACTTAAATTCAGTATCATTATTATGTCATATATTTCATTATTATTAATTATATATACTTTATAATCAATCATGAATGGTTAACATGGAGAATGAATCTCATCGCGTCGTGGAGACGGTAGTCCGTACGTAAGCACAAGTGATGATACCATTCCCATGATCATGGAATTGTATTGGAGTGTATGTATACTATTTCAGAATCAATATCACTTTACAATAATCATATATAGTTATTATTTACACCATTATACCAATCCAAATAAGGTGGTGGTGGAAAATAGATTACACCACAGTGTTGAGACGGTATTCTGTATGTACGCACGCTTGGTGATTTGGTTTTCCATAGGGTGGATAGATAGTGAAATAGGGTTGTTTTATAAATATAATAACATAATAGTTAATGAGTGATACTGATGTTATCACCTCATAATGAAACAAATAAAGATGATGATGTTGAAGAAGAAATAATGTTGGAAGAATCGGTAATGGACATTACCTCTTCTTTGAAGCGCCTCTTTGAAACCACCTCTTAGGGCACAAAGATTGGTCTTTGAAATAGACCAGGACCTCTAGGATGTTTCTAGGGAAGTGGAGAAGATAAATTGTTTGGGTTTGTCTGAGCTTGATGGCTCAATGTGGTGTAATGAGGAGAGGGATGAGGTTCCCTTTTATAAGGGAGAAGAGGGGCACCTTGGGAAAAACTAAAAATATTATTTTATTATAAAGTCATATTAGGTTTTTAATATCTCCAAATTGATTTATATAGAAGCTAAGGTGGGGATGGGTTGCAATCCTCTAATACAATATAATTTAGAAAAGGTTAGATTTATATTTTAACCTTATCATTGAGATTTATCTTTAAGTTAAATAATTTTACTTTTACCGTGTCTTCTTGTAATCTTACATTATAAGGTTAATCAACATTCTATAACAAGACAAACGATCCCCAAGTTGTTTATTATTAATATATATAACCTTATATAAGTCATTTGGCCTAACCTTATATTTTTAAAAATAAGATAACAATTAACAATATAATATATGTTTTAAAAACTATTTTATGTCAATTTTGACACTATTCTGTAATTGATTTTTGTGAAAATCATAACAGAATGATTAGTTCGAAAAAAGTTAATTATATCAATATCAACATGTTATATTAACCTAGAAAATTATTGGAATTCGTAAAAAGGCTCATATTACATTTATTTGGGTATTTATAACATCAACTATGTCAATAATTCATTAATAAGATAATTACTCCATCATTATTGTGTCATAAATAAATTAAAATATATAATTTCTAAAAATTATAAATAAAATACCATTATGTATGAATGATTTTTAGATTTCTAATGAATATTTATAGTCTAATTTATCTTATGTATGACCCTATATTAAAAATGTTGTATTTATTGGTTTTTGATTTTAACTATTTTAACTATTATTTAAATAAAATAATATTAAATGTCCTAATCTAATCCAAGTGGACCTAAATTTTCATATTTTATTCCTAAGGATGTCTTTGGTATAATTACACTTATCCAATAGAATTATGAAATGTCTTTGGGTAATAATAGTATCATTTATACCCTTAATTACCCTATTTACTTTTAACCGTGGTAAATAAAAGTAAAAAGTTACTATTCACCAAAAATTATTTTCATCTAATCGAACCAAATTTTAGTCCTTTATATTAAGCATGTCTCTCCGATTTTTAAAATTCCACTCACAGAAGCAGTAAAATTATGTTTTATGTGAATTTTGAAATTCTCCTAGGAGGTGGGTAAAAGACGCTGAAAATTTCAATAAAATTTATATATATATATAAAATAATTATAAAATGACTCCAACGAATTACAATGAAATTATATAGGTATTATGATTCAATTTTGAACTAAAATAAATTTAAATAAAATAAATAATTATTTAAATAAAAATTCAGTTTTTAAATAGCAACATAGTGATTTCACTATTCATAAAAAATTGAAAGTTTTCAGAAAAATACAAAAAATTTACCCTATGATAATTCGATATTCCAAATCCAAAAATGAAGTCCATTTAAAAAGATTAAATTTATAAAATTTTAAAATTGGTTATTACAATTCATAATGGCTAGTTTATATAACAAATCATTTTTTAGTGAAACTCGGTATTGCGTACAACACACGCTATCGTGGTAGGTCAGGATTGCGTGTAATGCAAGACAAGTTAGGGATGCTTGTAGTACAAGCTCCTTTTGGTGTAGCGTATGAAACAAGACATCAATAAAATTTAAAATGAACATTTTTCATAAAATCTCGGGGTGTTACATTCTACCCCCCTTAAAATGAATTTTGCCCTCGAAATTCGCCGGGGTTATAAATGGTTTACTACTCGAAATTTTCTTTAATAGAAACCTACATCGTAAAAATGAATACCAAAACCAATCTTTAAAAACTAAAGTATGAAACATAACAGTTATCAAAATTAACTAATCAGTGGGTTTCCACATAGGTGAAAATATGGATATATAAGTGAAATCTAACCATTATGTTATGATGCAGAGTGGTAGAGAACATTGATATGGAAACACCATCAATAACAAAGCCATAAATTTGTGATGATTTTTGGTACCATTTGATTCATCGGATATAAGAGCACTAGGACATCATTTTTGGTTTTCAATATCATTTCCCTAAAGTTGAAAATTTTGAATTAGAAGAAATAAATTCTTGATTTTTGTACAATATCACTGTTGTTCGTGCTTTGAACAATTTCCACTTCATCTCTTGAAGAAATGAAGTTGAATTTGTTATTCATGAAGTGTTAACAGATCATGTGATAGAATGATGGGTCATTCCATTAGTTTCAAACAAAATGTTAGAAAAAGTTATCAAATATACATAAGTCCATATATGGTGAGGTTATTCATATACGATTCAAAAATGAACATATACTTAATATATCATACCGCTTAACAAAATAAAACTAGTTTATACTAACCAGGGACTTCATGTAGGCTAGTGGTAGGCAATAAAGGCCAGTTGCACTTCTGTTGTGGGTTCGATTCCCACAGCCTTGTCCGACGCGATGGGTTGTCGTCTGTCCTACAGGTTGTCCTTTTTCTAAAACTACATTATAATAACATTCCATCAATAATATCGAAAAAAGTTCTATCCTTAAACAATACTAACTTTTGTCCAATATAATCCATTCCAATATTTAGGCTTATCTAAAATACTTCGGTCCAAGCTCATAGTATAAAGATAACGATTACTTGAAATGTCACATAACAATCACGTGAATACCATCATTTATCCCCCATATATCATAATATATATATTGTTGGTCACATTCCAATCATGTGAATAACTTAATCATGTATTCTCTTGAAATATTAATACCCATTTAACCTTATTGAAAATATGAATGATGTAAAAAGTTAACTCTTTCCTCATACCAAAACCCCAAAATTCTATATACTCAAACCATAATATCACTTAGTCCTTATATCAGTCCTGAGCTAATGAATACAATCAAATATCTCATTATCTTATTATCCCTTTATTATTCGCATATCATCTACTTTCCAAAAATATCTGAATATCCTTTCATGGTTGCCTGTACCATTCATCATATACATTCAAATAATTTAGTAAAAAAATCGTGTAAGAATCCTTAGATGATTCTTTATTCCATAGTACAATGAACTATACTACATATCTCTTGATAAACATACAATCATTCCACTGCCTTCTTAAACAACTTACTGAGATTCAACACTTCTTTCATCTCATATATCATTTGTAGTCTCCTCATCATCATCCACATAAATACTACACATATGACCATGCTGATTCTCTTCATGAAATTTCCCCTTAGGGCATTGGTTTTTATAATGCCCGTATATTCCACATTTAAAACATTTAATCATTTTTTATGTCTTAGAAATACCATTATCCTTGTCCATGGTGTAAACTAATCCTTTTCCTTTGCAATTACTGGTTTTATGTCCTTCTTTTCCACACCCAAAGCATCTTCCAGTTCCATCGATACATTCTCCCTGATACCTCTTCCCTCATGATTTACATGAGGGGAATTGAAATTTCTTTCCTCTATGATCATCATGAAACTCTATCTTTCTCTTATTTTCTGAGTCAGGAAACTTACCATTGTTGAGATTATTGATCATATTATGAGATTTCTAATTAGGCATAATAACGATTTGTGGACCTCCATATCCAATTTTATTTGTTTCTCATGAATAATATCATTACATTGTCTATCATATCCTCTATTATAATGAATCTTCCTATTTCAAGCCATTTTCTAAAACCCAAAAAGAATACTGTGAGAGGCAAAATACTTGCTAGGAAAAACAACATAGTAAAGGCGAAGTTTCATCAATATCTAACAACTTAGGTTAAATTATAAGATCTTTACCATTGTTCTAGGACTATATGATATACGTATACATATCCTTAGGGACATTCCTAGACATAACTTAGAAATATATCTAGGGATCTCACTAACGTTTTCGCATCCTAGTTTACAAAGATTAACTAAACCTTTCCTTTGATACAAACTTTAGAGACCCAAATCTTGACGTACATGGATATTACATTACATTTGCGGAATACTTAGTACATAACAAAAATAGACACACAAGGACCATAATATTTTAGTGTCTTTCAAAACTGGTAACGTATTCTTCTAATCGTGGTGAAAGATCTTCAACATCTCCCATAAAGATCATCCCATTTTTTTCTTACCTAAAACCTTACTTTATATCCTGGGGAAAATAAAACATAATAAGGGTGACCTCAAATTCTCAGTAAGGGTAAGCATGGAGAAAATAAAACAAACCATATACATTTAAACATAAAAACATGAACATATTGTTTAATCATCGAAATATTGAGAAATGAAATAAAACATGGCAGTACCTAAGGCTTAGATAAAAATAGCACATCAAGAATGATAAAATAGCTTGTAAATAAAACTTGTAATTGTGTCAAAACATTAAGCACATGATATGATTTCCATAGTAGCCAAGAAATTGTTGCCAAGACCATCTTAGTGGACAATGTCCCTTTCTGAATCGAGTTCACTCCTCTTTCCAGTCGTGTAACACTGAACCAGATTAACTTACTGTTCCAGCCATGTCTATATCATGAGATATAATTCTTTACCCAATGCATTGGAGGGAGATATAGGTCCCACCCATCTCATAATGAAATCATTCTTACTTGTGCCACAAAATAAACATACATCATTCATAATAACCCAATGAATAAAATGGGTTTCATAATAATCATCCCATCATCACATAATCCATATAAAATAAATGTATATAATTTCATAAAAAGAAAAGTGAAACCATGTAAATCATAGAGACATTATACTAGAAACATAAACATATGTAATAATGTCATCTTAGATGAACGAATGGTTTTTATAAAACACATGAAATGAATTCTTGAGTAAAATATCCTTTCTTCTTCAAAATCAATTTCTTTTCACAAAACGTAATGCAATTTTAAAAGAAAGAGATTTTGTAGAAAATAGTCATGAAATATTTTGGAGGATGCATCATGAAAATATGTCTTTATAAAACTGTAAAAACTAATTTCATGCCGTATAAGGTAAAAAAACATTCTTCTCATACTTTTTCCGTAAAAGTAAAAAAGCACCTCGTAACGTAATCAAAAGAAATATTCCTTACATACCATGTAGTAGAAGTCAAAATTGGTAAAAAGGAAATTAAACATACATAAAAATACTTTTAGAAAACATGGACATGGATGATAACAATAACCCCAGTAAATATCTACGAATAAACAATCTTGGATAAGAACGAGATTGGAATAGTTATCCCTTACATTATGTCTGATATGCCTCATATGTATCTGTACCTCCTGTATAATGATTTAAATAATTTTACTGACCTATTACATATTCATATTCATTGTTATGATATCATATATATTTTACTTATGACTTTATATTACCCGTCCTTTTGTAAATTCGATGTAAAAGCATCGACTTGGGTAAAATAGTTTCATTTATTATACGTGTTTCGACATGTTGTTCTTAATATTATTACTTATATGCTGACTTACTTAATTATATAATTTAAAACATGATTTATATATAATATATATATTCATCATATACATATATACATGATAGATCGATAAATGGAATGAAATACACCATTCATGGAGACGGTAGGCCGTACGTACGAATGAATGCTGTTTTCGTTTCATTATCAAATTGAATGGAGTTAAGTTGATGAAATACATATATATATATAAATCCAGTATCATTATTATGTCATATATTTCATTATTTTTCATCATATATAAATTGTAATCATTCATGAATGGTTAACATGGAGAATGAATCTCCTCACGTCGTGGAGATGGTAGTCCGTACGTACGCAGAGCGATGATACCATTCCCATGGTCATGGAAATGTATGAGAGTGTATGTATACTATATCAGAATCAATATAACTTTAAAATAATCAAATATAGTTATTATTTACACCATTATACCCATCCATTTAAGGTGGTGGTGGATAACAGATTACACCACGTCGTGGAGATGGTATTCTGTGCGAACACACGCACGATGATTTTGTTTTCCATAGGATGGATAGATGGTGAAATAGGGTTGTTTAATAATTATTATAATATATCTGTATATTATTGATACTGATGTTATTACCTCATAATGAAACAACTATTGAAGAAGATGTAGAATAAGAAATAAAATTGAAAGAATCGGTAACAGACATTACCTCTTCTTTGAATCGCCTCTTTGAAACCTCCACTTAGGGAACTAATATTGGTCATTAATGTAGACTAGTACCTCTAAGATGTTTCTAGGAAAGTGTAGAAGATATATTTTCAGGGCTTGGATGAGCATGAATTCTCAATGTGGTGTGATTAGGAGAGGTAGGAGGTGCCCTTTTATAAGGGAGGAGAGGGGAACCTTTTGAAAAACTAAACATATTATTTTATTAAAAAGTCATATTTGGTTTTTAATAGCTTGAAATTGATTTATTTAGAAGATAAGGTGGGGTTGGGTAGAAATCCTCTCATCCAATAGAATTTAGACAAGTTTAGGTTTCTATTTTAACCTTATCATTTAGATTTAACATTAAGTTAAATAATTTTACTGTTACTGTGTCTTCTTGTTTTCTTACACTATAAGGTTAATAAACTTACTATAAAAAGCAAAAAGATCCCAAAGTTGTTTATTATTAATATATAACCTTATCTAAGTCAGGTTGCCAAACCGTATATTTTAAAAAATAAAATAAGAATTAATAATATAATATTTTTTTTAAAAACAATTTTATGTCAATTTTGACACTATTTGGTAATTGATTTTTGTGAAAATCATAACAGAATTATTAATTCTAAATAAGTTAATTAAATAAATACCAACATGTCATATTAACCTATAAAATTATTTTAATTCCTAAAAAGTCTCAAATTACATTTATTTGGATATTTATAACATTAATTGTGTCAATATTTCATTAATAAGATAATTATTGCATCATCATTGTGTCATAAATAAATTAAATTATCTAATGTCAAAAAATTATAAATAAAATAAAATTATAAAGCAAATATTTTTATCTTTCTAATTAATATTTATACTCTAATTTATCTTATGTATAACCCTATATTGAAAATATTTTAGTTATTAAACATTGATTTTAACTATTTTAACTATTCTTTAAATAAAATAATATTAAATGTCCTAATCTAATCCAAGTGGACCTAAAAGTTTAAATATTATTCCTAAGGTTTTATTTGGTCGAATTACACTTATCCAATAGAATTATTACATGTGTTAGGGTAATAATAATATCATTTTTACCCATAATTACCCTATTTACTTTTAAATGTGGAAAATAAAAGTAAAAAGTTACTATTCACAAAAAAATTATTTTCATCTCATCGAACCGCATTTTAGTCCTTGATATTAACCGTGTCTCTCAGATTTTCAAAATTCCACTAAGAGAAGTGCTAAAATTATGTTTTATGTGAATTTCTAAAATCATTTAGGAGGTGGGTAAAAGATGGTGAAAAGTTCAATAAAATTTTAATATATCTAAATATATTATAAAATGACTCCAATGAATTACATTGAACTTATATAGGTATAATGTATCATTTTTTACATAAAATAAATTGAAATAAAATAAATATTTATTTAAATAAAAAGTCTGTTTTTAAAAAGTAACCCAGTGTTTTCACTATTCATCAAAATTTGATAGTTTTCAAAAAAATACCAAAAATTCATCCTAGGCTAATTTATATATTCCGAATCCAAAAATGAAGTCCATTTCAAAAGATAAAATTTATAAAATTTTCAAAATGGGTATTACTGTTCATAACGGCTTGTTTATATAACATATCATTGTATAGTGAAACTCGGTACTGCGTACAACACATGCTATCATGGAAGGTCGTGATTGCGTGTAATGAAAGCCAAGTAAAATATGATTGTAGTGAAAGATCCTTTTGGTGTAGTGGACAACAAAATATAGAAATAAAAATAAAAAGAATATTTTTCATAAAATCTTGGGGTGTTACAGATTCAATGTATTATTATAGCATAATAGTAAAAGCTTCAAATATAGAAGGGATTATTTAATTGGTGGGAAAAATCCTTGTAGTAGGAAATTGTTTATGGAGTCTAGATGTTTATTTTAGGAGATTCATGTCTGATTTCTCTTAGATTAAACCACCTTTGATAGCTTTTACCTTGAATGATATGGAATTTTCTTATAAATATTATATCTAAGAAGTGATTTAGTACTTAAATAAGGTATTAATTATTGTATCCTTTATTTTTTCCAAAAAATTATATCTTCTTACTAAATATTAAGATACCTAAAATATGATATTAAATTATTTAATGTGATTATATTCTATAATATCAATTAATTTAGAAAAGTGATTGTATATTTGAAATGCATAAGTCACTAGGAAATTTGTGAAAAATTATCTTTGAAGGGGTAAAACTTTATGAATGGTCTAATAGGAAGATGAAGTTTCTAATATTTGACAAATGATTGGGATGCATAAAGTTTCCCAGTATCCCAAATATAAGATTCACTCCGCTAATAGAATATTATTTCATAGAACATTTAGATTCTTAATAAAACAAAACTCCCATGTGGATTCATCAAACCAATATTTTTTTATTATAATTCTTTGTTTGATCCCTAAATGGGTTTTAAAAACATGGATACCTTATAGTCTTTAATTGGTTTCCTTAACTCATTTTCTTGTTCCGTATATACATCTTTAATATTTTTTCAATAAGGAATATTGTATTGACAACATAAAAAAAATATAATGATAATAGAAAGTGCTATGACATGTAGAATTTGAAATAATTGTAGCATGGAGATTAGTGTAATATAAATTATAATTTAAATCATAATTCCCTTTATTGTTAGCCCATTTTATTTATTATCTTATAAAAATGTGACATTATAAGAAAGTAACATATTAATAAAATCAATTTTGGTATCTTTTTTTTAGGTCTGCAGCTTATTGGAACAAGTTAAACTTGAATTATGAGAGCATGCCTTACATGATTGAGATTGTATAGTTTACTTATAATTTTATATTTTGTTAAAGAGATTGTTATTTTATTTAATGTGACATTTTATTAAAGTTAAACTCTATTTATGATTATATTATATTTTTAATTAAAATATAGAATAAATTATTTATTTTCATTAATAATCAACTATGAATTAATTATTCTCATTCTATATTTTTATGGATATTGTCTTATGAATATTTGTTTATATTTTTTTAATAATTTCATAAGTTTATATTCATTTATATTTACTTGATAAATTTTTAAAAGAATTTATTTTGTAATTCATTCTATATGAAAGAAGATTCACATAAAAATTTTCTATTTTCCTTTTGATGATTCCATTATTAGTTTTATATATTTTTTGAGGTCCTTTATAATCTCAATATTTTATAATTTATTACCTTTCTTATATTTATTTTTGATATCTCTTATAAAAAATGAGTCGAAGCTGGATAATGCACCTCGAATAGGTGTTGTATATGAGGAAGGTGTCGATGCTTTTTTGTAATTTTCTAAATAGAATATTAAAAAAATGGCATATTTTTTTAACCACGACTGAAATGTTTAAATTTGAAGAAGTTGTAAATTAGATACATCAAAGATCATTTATTTTTTTGGTTTTAATTCGTGCTAAAAACCTTGGATTTGGAAAGTGAAAATAGTGAAAATTTTCATATTTATTGATGATGGTGCATTGTAAGATGATAAATCTATCAGACTAAGTGAAATGATTTGTGAAATTGAAGTAGAGACTATTGAGAGACAACCATCAATTTAGAGTTTAAATGGTGATTCTTAAAAACTATTGTATCTTTTTTGTATGTAATATATTGTTTTATCTATGGTCTTAAGATTGATATACCCGAAGGTGAAACATGTATGGTGTGAAAATAGTTTTATAGAGCTGCTAAAATTTTTGAAATAAATTATTCATAAAGATAATTATATTACATAATCACATTATAAGGCCAAGAAAATATTACACCTAATGGGGTTGGGGTATAAGAAAATACATGCCTTCCCGAATGACTGTGTGCTATATAAGAAAGAATACCAATTTCTGTCACAGTGTCCCAAATGTGGGACATCACAGTATAAGTTGAAAATAAAATTAATGGATAAATTAAAAGTTTTAGAGACCCCTACCAAAGAATTTTGGTATCTTCCTATAATTCTTCATTTTAGATGATTATTTTCTAATTCACATGATGTAAAAAGGTTAATATGACAAGATGATGAGTGGATATGTGGTGGAAAAATATGTCATCTAGCTGATTTTCCACAGTGGAAGAATTTAGATCACCGTTTTACTATATTTGTAAATGATGTTTGAAATATCATACTTGGACTGTGAAGAGATTAAATGAATATATATCAAAGCCTTAGTAGAACACATAGTCCATGTACTGTTTTATTTTAAATTTAAAACTTTTCTTCTTAATGTTTTATGAGGATAAAATATTTAATGTTGATTTTAATGATCAGTGGACCAAAACAGCCCAAAAATGATATTGAAATTTTCTTATCACCATTAATGGATGATTTGAAACTGTTATTGGAGGATGGTATAAGGGTGTATAATTATTATAAAATGGAATATTTTAAACATCATACAATGATTATGTTCACTATAAATGACTTCCTAGAATATGGAAATTATTTGGATACAGTGCTAAGGGGTATAAATCTTTTTCAATTTGTGAACATCATACTTCATATTGTCAATTGGATCAATGGGAGAAAAATAATATACATGTGTCATCAAAAGTTTTTTCCCTATAGAACGCTCTTATAAAAGATTGAAAAAGGATTTTAATGGCTCACATGATTTTTATATTGATCCAAAAACATTATCCATCGATCAGTAATTTGAGAGGGTGAAAAACATTGATGTCACATTTGGAAAGACACATAAATCTGGAATGATAGAAATATTTGGAAGAAACAGTCAATATTTTTGAGCAATGATATTTGAGATATCAGGAGGTGAAATATAACATTGATTCCATGCACTTGGGGAATAATATATTTGAGAGTTTGATTGAATCATTGTTAGATATTAAAGAAAATACTAAATATGGGTTGAATTCAAGAATGTATTTACTCTCAATGGGAACACTTTTGTAGTAATATCCCACTCATCATGGAATGTGAACATTCCTACCTCCGGCTTTCCATAACTTATAGAAGAGGGACAAAATTATATATTCTTAATGTCTTCATTATATCAAATTTCGACATGGTTATTCCTTAAATTTAAATTTTTTGGTTTCTTTAATGGATTTGATGTTGACAGGTATTAAATCTCGTGACTACCACTTCATTATGCCACAAATCCTTTCAATTTCATGTAATGGAAGAATTCCCACCCATGTCAGAATGAAAATCATAAAGGTTTGTTATTTTTTAACTCAATTTTTAATAAGGTAATTTATTTTAATGATTTGAAAATTTTTGAGAACAAAGTTGTTTATATTATTTGTCAAATGGAAATATATTTCCCTCCATATTGTTTTGATATCATAGAGCATTTAATGGTTCATTTGGTGTGAGAAATAATGATTTGAGAACCTGTATATATATATGTTGGATGTATCCTTTTGAATGTTATAAAAAGATATTGAAGTCTTCTGTTAAGAATTCATATCGACCTAAACTTCTATTATTGAGAATTGTAATTCTAAATAGATTTCATAATTTTGTACAAGAAAGTTTTCTGATGTGGAGCACATCTGTTTACCTACATCTCACCATGAACAAGTTCATTTTGGGGGAAAGGGGATATATGTACTAAAATTCAAATTGGTGATAGTTGAATAAACCAAGAAGATATAGTTATACAACTTGAATAAAAAATAAGATGATCAATAATATATAACATTGCATATGAATGTGTTGAAACAATGTTATCCAAAGAAGAATGATGTGTGGATTTTGAATAAACATAACAAATAATTTTTTTGAAAAGATTTATGGAGACCGTGAAACCAGATGCATCAAAAACATTGACATTTTTAGTGGGTGGTCCAAGTTTAAATTTGATAACATGGTCCGAGTATGACATTAATGGTTATACGTTTCATACTAATGATTAGGACAATATAAGTGCTGTTAAGAATAGTGGCGTGTCATTGTTCAGAGAAGCAATGAATTTTTCAGGAGCCAAAGACAAAAACATGATATCTGTATCAACCATATATTATAGAGTCACTAAAGAAATATGGGTGGTTGATTATATTAAATTTCCAGATCTAGTGTTTAAGTGTAATTGGTTTATCAGTAACAATAGTGTCCAACAAGATGAATTTGTATTGACACAAGTTTATCTGAATAAATTGGATTACACAAATGATCATTTAATTATAGAAACACTTGAAAAAACAAATTTATACGTTCTTGATCAATCTGATATGCAGTGGGATATAAATTTATGAGGAAAAAATAGTTTGTCGGTGATTATAAACTTGACGAATATGATGATATATATGAGATAACTATATCCATGGAATGATTAACAAATAATATTGATGAACAAGTCGAATACATGGTTTATTCCATATAGAATGATCATGAAGAAAGAATTTCGTAAAAAATATTTATTACATTCCCAATATTACAAGTAACATATGTTTAATTATGGTTTTATTTTTTAAATTTCATAAGTTAGTTATTTTAAATTGGTTTTATTTATTAAAAAATGTATTATAACTAATAATATAAATTTTTGATTTATATTAGTCTAGTTTTGTCTAGTTTTCCATGTTTACCCTTATGTATATTATCTATTTATTTATTTTGTTGATTGTTTTTTTAATTTAACATTATAAAAAATATATATTGTATCATAGTCCATTAAAAAGATTTTTTTTTGTAAAAATAAATTATGGGGTTGGTGAATTTTTACTATGTCATTTCATCTATCATTAATATTGTTAGTTTTTATTTAGTTATTTAATTTCATCTCTCATTTATATTATTTTAATTTTAGTTAACTATTAAAAATATGAATAAAAATGTGTTATTTTTAGTTTAATTTTCTTTTATGTTTGATAATTCTAAATTTTTTTATTTACATTTTAATGGGATTGTGGAATTTTATATTTTCATACTAACTAATGTTACTTTGATTTTTAGGATGAAAGATCAATCCTCTAATTCACCATATATTTCTAGAGATGATCATACATTACCTATGTAGAGAAAATTACACATTCTTTTATTGTCGAGACTATTTATCATTCTTTACATGAGACATCTACTTTCACGAGGAAAAAGAATTTAAGGGCTGGTAAACACGGCACCACATGTTTACCAAGATTAGCAGTTTCTTGTACCTAGGAACAAAGGAGACCATTGGAATTTTATGATAATGATATTCTATTAGGTCCAAAGGAAAAAAATATCAAGACTTTGGTATCTGGATAGGCCAAAAGAAAAGTTAGAATATTATTTGATGATTGACAAAGTGTTGACAAAATGACACTATCACTATTACAGGAGGCAATTTTGGTAAGATTGTTTGTTACTAATTTAATTATATTGAATTAATGTTTATTGAAATGTGTTTTTTCACTTCTTATCTAATGAAAGATGATATAACTGACACTAGAGGAGTTAGGAGGAAATGTTTGTCATTCGTGGCTAGGAGATTGAGAGATTTTAAATCACCCCTCACATCATAGTTTATTTTTGGGAGTAGAAAATATGAAAATACATATAATATATATCCATTTATAGTTGAATATACATGGAATCAATTTTTTTGAATATAGAAGATGAGTTTATTTTTTGGTCAGTGTAATGTTACCTTTTTATATGTTTTTTATATTAATAACCATGTTATTGATTTTTTTATTTTTAATTATTAATTTACAGTAAGAAAAGAGATATCATCAAAATATTAAAGATAAAAATGTATAACCTCGAAGGTTATCTTGGGGAGGGTATATGTTAATGGAGAAACACATTCTAGAAGAATAACTTCACAATTTGAGAGTTAATTAATCAGGATCTGGAGAGGTTTCCCCTCCTTCCGTCCTACAAGACAAAAAAATAGAAGAGGTCTCTAATGGGGAAAAAATCCCAATATCATACCGATGAGTTATGAGTTATAGATGTTATGATTTTCATATGCTTATTTATTTATTGAAGTTAAATCAACTCTATATCTATTGTAATTCATTATTATTTTTTTTTTCAAACAATAAATTTATGATTTTCATCCGGATAAGAGCACACATGGTATCATTATAGTTTGGGATGGATATGATATTTTATCTATAACATTGAGAAATCATGAACGCCCCAGTCGTGTACGAGGATACCTAGTAGGTGTGTTGGTAAGAAAAGTGTTTCCTCATTCAGATTCTAGTTCAAAGGATTATGTTTATAAAAAAATGGAATATTTGGAAACAGGAATTCAGGATATTCAAGCGACAATGGAGGACAAGATCAGGGCTTCGGTACATGTGATGTTTGTAGACATGCAAGGATAGTTTCGGTCTATCGATCCGACTCCTCCACCTCTTTTAATAGATGCTACTTGTTCTTATCCTACCACAATACCCCTCCTCAATATCTTCTAAGTTACTGTGAGTTATTTATTGATGATTCTAACAATATTATTGCATATAGGACACTATATTATATTAACAAAACCATTTAACATTTCCGGATTGAGATAGAGTATCAGAGGGTCACTATTCCTGATATTATAGATAGATCAGAAAAAATACCATGTCTTACAAATGAAGTGAGTATAGTTGGACAAGAAATGAGTCATTTTTGGGGTTTTCCATCTATATTACTTCGACGTATTACTATAGAAGTATGTATATATGTTATATTTAATTTAATTTTGATAGAATTTTTTTTCTCATTTTAATGTTTACATATTTCTCTAATTTTTTCAAGAAGACATTAATGGTGAAGAAATACTATATAGAGAACAAAAAATTCAAAGTGCTATGACTTTAGATATAGAATCCACTGGTCTTGATTGATTATCAACATACTGTAATTTGTTATTGGGAGTATATGAGATTCCATTTGATACTGCTATTTGAGGGAATGAAATGAAAATGAACCTTTTGAAAAGTGATATCACAAATCTTAATGCTAGAGAGAAATTGGGAATTAACCCGATACAAGTTTTTTTCCATTTAAGTAAATTAATTTTTTTCCCTTTAAATTATATAAAATTTAGAATTATGTCTACTTTATATTACGCATCTATATAAAATTTTTATATAGATTGAGAAGATAGGTGTTTATTGACTTATTACCAACATTTTATTTCTCCAATAGCTAAAATAATGAACGATGCTCAAAGGACAATTTATATAGATGAATGATTTTAGAAGAATGTCATTATGTAGTGTTGGATGTTTCCATATCTTATAAGGTATGAAATATTTTTTCTCAAAATGTGTTATATAGAACTTAACATATTGAAAAATTATATTAAATTTTCTTTTATATCAGTGCTCATTGGATGTTGGGTGTTTTTTGTCTAAGATAGAGGATATTGTATTTATTATTCTTTATCTATAGTGATGTGAGAAAAAATATTAATAATATATTGAACACATAATTTTTCTTATTTTAATTGTTGTTTATATTATAATGAATAATTTTTTTAATGTTTAGATTATTTTCAAACAGGGCATTGAATTTCTTTAGAGAGACGACAAAAAAGAAGAGCAGCATAATGGTAAGATAAAATATGTAGAAGCTAAGTTGAATTATCATTTATATTTACTAAATTTTAAATATATAAATTAAAATTGTTATTTTGAAAGAAAATATCATTGAAATTGTTTCATAAACCATAAGGTGGAACTGAATGTGGATATTATGTTTTAAGATCCATGTATGAAATAATATCAACCACTACAATTACAATGTATCATAAATTTATATTTCATTATAATGAATTCCATGATATTTAACATGTTTTATTGAAAAATCGAATAAAATAATTTCTGTATTATTTTGGTTGCTTTTTATGTCTATATTAGTTGAGGCATTTACAAATTGAATGGGAAAATAATTTTACAGGTTTGATATGATTTTAATTTTTTTTGAAAGTTCAATGTAATGTGTATTTTTCTTGATTTTAGGATTCCACTTGTGTTGTTCTCTAACATTTTTTGGGGGAGGATCTGAATAAATGTACATTGGTTTTTAATTTATTTGAAACTTCAAGGGTATGTGTATTTTTTTGTCTTCATTGTATTCTTCCTCTTGTGTTATATTCTACAGTTTCATATTTGTTTTCTATTTCTAGATGTTGCTGGTGAAGGAGAAGAATCAATGTAACTTTTTAAAAAAAATTATTTTTCACATTGGATATTGGATTAACAATTTGAAAAATACATGTGAGCTATTTCTCATCTCGGTTATTCAATAACTGACGAGAAAACCCATTTATTATATTAGTTATTCAGCATATCCGATGTGATAAATGGTTCATAATATAATTTTCATGTTGGTTATTGGAAATCCAACATGAAAAACATATTAGACATGGTTTTTCAAATCAGTTATTTAATAATCGATGTGATAAATGGTGAATACATTTTTTAGATCGGTTATAAGATAACTGATGTGAAAAATCAACTGCATTAATTATTTATAATATCAGTTTTAAGTATACGACATGAAAACCTTATTAACTACATCCCCTATAACCACATCACCTAAAAACTGACATGAAAACCAAAAAAACCAATGTGAGAAACCCTTTATGCACTTGTGAGATGACATATTCTACATACTACTATTTAAGAATTATGTACAAGATCACTCACATGTATTGAATTTAGAGGTGGTACAGTTAGAAAATGATTTCTCTTATATGGAGAAACCAATGAAGATCTTTGTCTATAGAGATAATGTTTTACACAATAAGTCAACTCACCTCGGTGATAATAACATGAAAAAATAATAAATATGAGGATGTAACAAGGGAACAAACAGAGTCCATGAAGAATAAGTATCATTACATGTTATCTCTTTAGTATGTAAAACAAGAAATTTGAGGGAATAAATTTAAGGGGGAAGAATGTAATGCCCCAGACTTTCATCAATGGAATTTCCATTATTATATTTTTGTCCTACCTAGTGATGTAGAATAATGTAAATTCATCACATGATAAAACAAAATTCACTTTATTATATTAATTTAAATAATTAATTATGATAAAAAATCATCATAATAATTGAAATATTATAATGGGATAAAAATGGAAAATAATATAATTAGAATACGAAAAATTTAGATATGATAAATCCACCAGAATAACCTCCCTTATGAAAAGCAATATATAAATGAGACAAAATATTAGTAACACAATATTCATCATGAATATATATATGTATATATATATATATATATCCTTTAGAGATGTTATAAGTTAATTATGAATGAATTAAGCAATACATATTTATAGAAACATGGAAACCCATATAATAATTAAAAATTTGACTATTGGAATAATAATCTGACCATTATAAATGACAACATTACAATTAGAATAGTAAAATCATCCATGTAAATTTAAAATAACATTTAGGAATATTATAAAATAATATCAAGTTAAATTTATATCATTTTAAAAGTAAATAAATGTTTCAAAAATGATAAATTAAGTGTTTTTATTTTTATAGAACATAAAATGATTAATTTTACTTTTATAAGAAATATAATTATTTAAGAGAAATTTTATTTTAAAAAAATTGATTTAGAGATTATTATTATGTTTTATTATAATTATAATATATTTTTAGAAGATGGTAATTACTTTTTTAAAGGGATAGAAAATTGATTGTAATATTAAAATTGATATTTTCTCAATAAATTGGGATTTTATTAAAAAGTTAAATTCCCTAAATTTAGAAAATTATTTCAGTAAAATGGATTCTAAATTTAGAATCTATACCTATATAATGGATTGGGTTAATTTTTGTTTATAAAATGGTTGAATTTTTTCCAAATAGTGAAATATGGTAAATTATGGTATTTATCATTATATGCTAAATAAATGAATTTTTGAGTCATGGTTGATATAAACACTATTTGTTTTGAAAATATTCATTATTTAATTTATATTTTCTTAAGAATAAATACTTTTGATACACTTTATCCAAAATAATTAACCAATGAATATAATATTCAAATCACCCCTCTCCTCCACTTATAAATACCACCCCTCACCACCCCTTCTCATCACACCTCCTAATACATTCAAAATTAAAAATATCTACCAAACTATCTCCTTAATACTCTCACCATGTAACTAGAATCCTTTTTCTTTCAAAAAAATCCAATCTCAAACATCCATAAAGAGTTTCTTAAGGATATGACATTCAAGAGATATAATTAATGACTGTCACTTTTAAAATTATTTTTATTCATCTTACTTATCCATTCCTACATAATAAAGCATGACATAATTAATAAAATATTATAAATATAATATTTTTTTGTGTTAATTGAATATTTATATTCAATACTCTCTTATTTTTTTCTAAAATGAAATCATTATTTACAGATCGGTTGGTTCACCACACCATGTACAACGAACTTCATTTTTATCTACCACCTTCAAGGATGATTCCTAAAAAACTATAATGGTAAAATATAGATACAATATATATTTTATTACTTTTTTAATTTAGTATAAGGTTTCAATAATCATTTAATTAAATTAAATTAATCTAGTTCATGTCACTCTCTAAAATGGAAAAATGAACTAGCCACATTATTTTAAGGTTATTACTAAGATAAACATTACTACTTTATAAAACAATATGATATTTGAAAAAAATTTGAATTTCCACAATTAAATGAATATTATTTCATTTTATTTCAAGAGTTTTCCCATTTTACAAGAACATCAAAAATTATCCACAAGTGATCCAACTTTGGAACCTTGAAACAAATCATTCTAGAACAACAAAATTAATCATTATATCTAATTTAAATTACTATAAATGAACATAGTATAAATATAATATAGATAATATATATGATACTTTAAACTTAAATTTTTAATGAATCTAATTTAATTATCATGTTTTTTAACCATAAGTGCATAATAAATCTGGAATATAATGTAAGGGATCTCTATGAACCATCATTTTACTTTAGGTTATGAGTATCCTATCTCGATATAACTTTCTATATATATTTAATGTTATTCAATACCTATAAATTATATATATATATATCTAAAATATATTCCAATATTATTATAGCTTTAACTGATTATGAAATATATTCCATATGTTTATTTCTAAAATGACTTTTATTTTTTACCATTGATTAATCACCTTTTCTGGCACACATAATCATGAAAATGTTATGATGGGTGCACCCAAATAGTGCTCTAATGCATTCGTTTTTTTGCCTCATGAAACATTTAATTAGCCAATAAATGAGGCTAATATTCATTGTTAATATATTTAATATTTATGTTATTTATTATTCCTAAACACCATTTTAGTGCATTTTAAACTTTGAACATCATTTCACATTATGATTGTAATACCTTCTTAAAATGCACTATTATTTGGTACATTTTTTAAAATCATTTGAAGTACTCAATGATTCATATGATTTTAATGAATCTAATTATAACTATTTTAATTTTATATTTTTGTAAATTTATTTACACGCCAATATGAACATGTTTGATTAAGGTATCAATGGAGAACTCCAGGAAGAAGATGAGGATATTTTCTGATGAAAGGAATCAATTCTGGAGAAGTCAGATTGGACACCAGATCACTGATGAGACTATAGGGCCCATCATAAAGGCCCAATTAATGAAATATTTCTTGGTATTTTATAACACCTTTATAGGAACAAATCCCTTTTTAGGATCAAATGCTAATTTAGCATACATGGTGTCCATTTAAGAGGCAATGTTAGAGAAAAATATCTGGGCCAGATTCTGCATCCCAAAAAACAGTCCACTAATCTTATGAAATCTCCCAATCCACAACTCTAAATGGGCCCAAATATTACAGGAGGGTATAATACATCTTGGGACATATTTTATTATTCTATTTCCCACTCTGATTCTTCCATCTATAAGGACTTACATGTGCAGTTGTTCCGTAGAAGCAAGATGGCTTCCACCTCGGGTCAACGGTGGCAAAGTCTCCTCTCCCTTACCTTCCACCACCCTTGGCCTACCATACTCAAGTGGGATCCTTTGTACTATTGGAGGCTCGACCCAAGGATCAAAAAATTTCTATTCAATTTAGTGGTGGTGATGGAGTTTATGATCTTTGAGCTTTGTTTTCATCATAATATTATGCTTCAAATATCTCTTTGTAACGTTCTTCCTTCACATGTAAGTTGTTTTAATTCATTATAGTTTCTTAATAAAATTTCTTCTTATACTATTATTTTGTTGTTCTACATATCACTTTGATACTGTTGGTTCAAGTTGTGAATTTATTCACACCATACTTTGTTATATTTATCACACAACGGTGGACTGATCGATTTTTTTGTTGTTTTTTTACTTCTTCAATTCCACCCTCGTAACTATACTTACCGCTTCCGTTGAAGACATGTCATCAATGGAGGGATAAATATTTTATGGGTTTATCCAAGGGAGTAGAAAGGGAGTGTATTGGATGTTATGTATCACCCCATTAACGTAAAATCACATCTTTAATTGAGATTTTTATTTGATGATTTTTAAACTCCATCATCCTTGTTGAATTTAAGGCCACACACATTCTGTGCTAATACGAACCTTTACCTTGAATTTCCGAAATCATTGATCCATCAAGTTTTTAGGTGATTAGTATTAAAGGGTGTATGCATTAAACAAGTAAGTGATGATGTTGTTTTATCTTCTTAAATGAACCCATTTCAAATATAAGAAATTGAAATCATTGAAAAGGAAATACGTCAAATCCACCCCGAGCGATAACCTAGGATCAACTCATTATTTTAAATTGAATTCACTTAAATATTTTAGTTATCCTTTAAACACATATAAAATCAACACAAGTTGGATACTTCATGTCCAAAAACAATCCATATAATGCACGTGTCTGTAGGTACTTTTTAGGACTCTAAGGATTCGACAACCCAAACTATACTACAAGGACCGTCCTACCTTCATATTTTGGGTAATGTTGAGCGAGAATCAACATTATTTATGGGAGTAGGGAGTAAAAAAATCTATTATGGGATTCTATTAACCTTGTGATGTTGACTTGGTGGTTATCCATGACTTTTTCATATGTCATGTTTCAAGTTACTACCACATTCCTATGATGCCATGATCATATGATTCCATGTTACTAATGTTGTGACTCGATATGATTATTCGTGAGATTTTATTATTTATAATATCATGTTATGACTTTTTATTGATAAGTTATGATTATACAACATTTTTATTCCCTTAGTTTCCTTTATAGCTCACCCCTTTATTTTATTTATTACCCAAGTTATCTTATGCAATTTTAATAGATCGAAGGGTTTTAAGAGATAAATTTGTAAAATAAAATAATGTTGTTATGTTTTGGTTTATCGTGATGTATTATGATTCATGTCATTCAAAGAGACTAGGACTCCTGATATTTGTGTTGTGTTTATTGGATTGTTATTTTAAAAATCATATAGTAATGTATATAAACGGTTTGGGTCACTACAGTTCTCAGGTTGAGGGGTAGAAATATTGAGAAATTATTTATAATATAAGTCTTGAAGATGTTACGACCAGTGTGGTTAGGGAGGATCCTTTGGATGTTATTACTATTGCTAATAGTATAAGGAGAGATATATTAGTTATATCTAATTAGATTCAACCTAAAACT
Organism: Viscum album; assembly: GCA_963277665.1. Taxonomy (NCBI): domain Eukaryota; kingdom Viridiplantae; phylum Streptophyta; class Magnoliopsida; order Santalales; family Viscaceae; genus Viscum; species Viscum album. The sequence goes on from OY728159.1 coordinate 37,057,713, forward strand.
ACAACTATAGTTAAAGAAGTTATTCAGGAATATGAATCCATGGTGAGTCAATCTTTAATTTTGACACCTATAATTGAAGATTCCTCTCCTCATGTTCATTGAGGTGATATTTTAGAAAATTGTGTTTAAGAGTCAGTCGTGATATTTTGTGCAACTAGGGATGGTTTGGAAATGACTATTACGAGGATTGTTAACAATTTTCAGGAGAGGAATATCTATATTATTATTAGAGTAGTTATTTTATTCAAATTATTTAGGACTATTGTTGATGAAATTAGAATCAATAGGGATGAAATTAATTTTTTGAGAGTTAATTTATAGGATAAGAAGTTTAATAAGAATAAGACATTACCAAAAGAGATATACACATAGTCATTATGAGGAAGAAGAAACGATAGTGAGATGAACCCTATAATGTATAATAGAATGAATTAATTTAAGTGAATCGATATGTAGAAGAAAATTGATATGTTACTTCTCATATTGATGAAAAATAAGACTTTATTAGCATTGAAGGGAAAATTATTGATGTTTTAAACATTATTGATCAAATTCAATCTCGTTTTGATGAATTTTTTGGTTAATGGTAATCTAATGAAGGATGAGTTAGTAGAATTTGGAACATAATATTATGTTACAAATGATAATTTAATTTAAAAGGATGATCTAAGGACTATAAAATTTTTTTGGGTGTCTAAATTTTTATATATCAAGATAATACCAACTACTCAACCTAATCTGGTCTCTATGATAGATTTTGGGGTCTAAATAGGACGATACAATCTCATTTGGATGCATCATAAATAGAACCTATTACTAGATCATCTACAGAAGGTTTAGATTCTCAATCTTTCATGGGAGATAAGATGGATTTAGTCTCTCTGGAATATTAATCTTTGATTAGAAGAATTACTTTTATGTAATGAAATATTATTTCAATAGAGAACTTTCATCTGGTGAAAATATATTTTTATATATACATTAAGAGTTTTCCCAGATTTCCATAATGTTCTTGCCATAAAATAGCAATGTATGTGAAGGATTTATAATGTTTAGTTTAGGAAAACATCTATTATGTCAATTAAATATCTACAAATACCCCGAAGGATACAGAAATTTTAAGAAATGGACTCTGAAAGATGAATGGTTCACATTCTAGTATCCTCTATTTTTGGGAAGAGAATCCTTCATAAAATCATTAGCTAGTTACCCAACCACATTCATCAAATTCATTTTCATATGAATAATACTCTTTTTATAAACAATAATAAATGATTTAAATAAATAAGGGTAAATAAGTTTAGGTGGATAATCCTAATGTTATTCCAGTGTTGAAATAGTTGATATATTTTAAAAGAAGTATCAATACCTTTATATAGAAGCCATGGAAATGTAATACAATTCTTTTAGAATTTTTAGGAATGAAATTATAAAGAGGATCAACCAGTGTGTGGATGTACTCTTTCAGTTAAATTGTAGATAATGGATTGTTCGTACTATTTATGTCAACTACCTTACTACTTTATAGGGCCTGAAATATATATTTTATCCTACTTCCACATATTCTAGAGAGAATCATAAATTTGTTCCAAATGCTTCAACATCTACTACCTATCGTTCCACCTTGTTAAGGATTCAATTATATCTTGTGGATAAGAATGGTTTAGATAAATCTAAATACGCCACTAAAATAATTAGGTCCAGTTATATTAAAATGGTTATTCATTTTAGTGATATAAATGATGGTCAATTTGGATTAGGTGTATCACTGGGTGATTAGTGTGAAGAAAATGTTTCTACTTTGTTGCATACTTCATCTATGACACCCAACAAAACATAATCTTTAATAATCCACATCAGAAAAACCACCCTACTAACATTCCCCCAAAATATTAACCATTGTTTCTATTTATTTTATAAAATGGTTTTTCAAAACATTGAAATGTATTAATGATCATTTATTTAATGTTGTATACTAGAGTTACACATTTATCATTCATTTATTTTATAGTTTTACATTACCACAAGTTTGTTCTATATATGTCAATCTTTATTTATTTTAATGATTTTTATTAAAATAATTTGTACCTATTAAAGTTAAAGATAAAATATGTTTTACAAATAATTTCTCCATCCTTTTTTATATCACAAAAATAGAAATTATTTATGGGATTTGGGCGTACTAATTTGAATGTTTTATGTAAACAAGACAACATTTTTATTTTCACCATTTTCCCATAAAATAGAGTATTTGTGAGATCCCATATTTTTTTCATGATAGAGATTAGTTTTCATCCAAAGGAGTATATTGTTGTACAATTATATATTTTACAACCATATCTCATAAAGACATATATATTTTGATGAACATAAAACATGATATTATTTTAATGAATTATTTTTCTTATACATTTCCAGATTAAATCTATTATTATTAACTAATTTTAATGCCTCATGTTTTAATGTAAAATTTTACTACGGAAATTATCTTACATGACATAATTTATCTCACATGCTATAGAATTACATTAAAGATGTATTCATTTCCTATTATATGTTTCAGTTTCTACAAATTGATTTTATCCTTTTGAAGGATGACGTAAAATAATTATATTGTGGCTCAATTAAATTATCTTATGGAGTACATGAATTATATTATTGAAATAAATCAAGCTCATAAAGATATATCAGCTAAATATGAAGAATTTTTTTTCCACTTATGATGACATTGATTTGTATTATGAAAGGGAACTTTGTTAGTAAAGTATCTTATATACTAAAAATTAAAATATATTATAAGTGTTTTAACTTATGAAAGATGTTTTATCTTATGTCACTAAAATAATGTCAAGAGAATAGTACTTCTAGAAATATATATTACACAAATAAAATAATCTTAGGAAGGATCAATATTTTATTCTCGTAATTAGAGTATTATTTAGATAAACTCTTTAACATTATTGTGTCATTTGAAAAATCAACTTAAGATTTTATGTGGATTAATATTTTTCCCTAAATAATAAAAGTCCAATTTGTATTAAACATTTATTGTGAAGAATGAAAATATCTGATGAAGATGTAATTTTTTAGGCCTTCTATCTCTATTTATGGTATATTTATTTTTTCCCCCTCTAATTCTAATGCTCACTAATCATTCTTAACTATTCTAATTATTATTTATCAAGATACATTATGTTTAATCATGGTCAATTATTATTTTAACCTATAGTGTTATTAATTTTATCATGAGGAAAATTTTCATATTTTGGTCAAGTGTAAGGCACCATTATGTATGAGATACTAATACTTGTCCTAATGATTGACAAGTCAGTGATACATGAGATACCGATGACATAAGCTACAAATAAGCTATTTTAATTACAGAGTGACTCGGAAGTTTTTCAAAGTATAGGCCACCGATAAATTGACTCATTGCATATTAAGTTACCATCCTCTGACTTACTGACATATAACCTACCGACTTCTGAACTACCGATAGAGAGACTAAACGACACTCAGAAGTCTTATAATTATGGGATACCAACAGATGAGCTACTGATAGATCAACTAATGATAGCTAATTTACATATGCAAGCTCAATTCACAGATAGAATGATCTACTAACAACATAAGTCACATACAAACTGATATAATGATTGTCTGATATACCGAAATTATGAGTCACCGATTTTATGTCACTTAATTTTGATCTTATTACTAACATTCTTATTTATGAAACATAGTACTCATTAGTATGTTAATGTGATTTTTTTTCTTTTTTAGACAATATTTAATGATGTCAACAACCAGTATGAGGTACGAGGTACCCACTAACATTATTCTGGTCTGTATAATGTGAATATATGGACCAACAGTTAAGAGAGTGAGAAATAGGTGACCTATTAAAAATTGTTCCGGAACCATGAAGAAAAACACAAGATATGTGCACTGTGTATAAATGAAGACACTTCTAAGAACCAAAAAATATCAAATCTCTTTAGGAACAACTTAGAAAAGAATAATAATTCTAGAAATATTCTACCTCACTAAGAACAGAAGATAAAAGAAAAAAAATCGCTTTCTTTCCTTATATTCATATAGGGTGACATTAAATTAAATTCTACTATCCTAAAGTATTCTAGAAGATTCATTGATCATCACATAGAGCATTATAAACTCTTCTTATCAGTAGCTCTGCATGTGTACTTTATTTACATTATGAGCAGTGTGTGGCTGTATTATTAACACACACTGACTCATAATCCAAACTGGAAGACACATAGATATATTCTCCATTATGTAATTTTACCCTTTACACTCACAGAAATAACTATGTAAGAGGTCCTTTTGTGGACTATTTGTTTTTTTGGTTTTACACGCCCAAAAAACCCATGGAAGAGGTCTAACTGAGCTGAATAGTTTGTATACATTTGTTACCCCGATCTTGGATGTGGATTAAGTTTATTTAATTTAAACTTCTTGTTGGTAGGTGATCACCAAGTGTAGAGGATTAGGTCTTAGACTAAGGCTAAACCTCTTTTTTATTTTCGCTGTGTGTTTTCAATTTTTTATCATTGCCTTTGTAATTATTTAAATAGACATAAATTTTCATTGATAGTTAATAATACATAGTGCTTATATTATAATTATATTTAGTATAATATGTTTAAAAGTTAAAATGATAATCCATATTGTAATAACTGAGAACTAATAAACCTTTGATAAATCATTCAAACGATCAAATCTTTTATAAATCAACTACTTTGTCTTATTGTCCTGTATTTTTTTGAAATTAATGGTATTTTTAACTGAGAATTTTATATATAAATTTTTATAGGAACTAAATTTACCCCCCCCCCTTTAGTTTCATACTCTGACAGACATTTGGTATCATATGATATTTCAATCAACAATTTCAATGTTTTAAAATTCCCAAAAATTTCTCAATTGTGAATTTTTTGTTTTTATAGATCTCAAAATTTCTATTTGTTCTAAATTTATCTTTCATTGAAACCTGTTTTTACTATTACAAAATGGAAAATAGGCCAAATCGTGTTTCAACCAACATAACTCCCTAATTTAGTGGAACAAATTATTATCAGTGTAAAATTATAATGAAAATGTATTTTGAAAGTATGATTTTTAAAATATTGTCTTCAATTGTAGATGAATATAAAATTCAAGCTACTTTCAGGAATACTTGTGATGATTCTACTAAGGTAGACAAAAATAACAACTATAATGATATAAATTCATTATACTAGAATTTATGGGATGAAAAATTTAATAGGATTTATTCATTTAAAAAAGAACATGAAATTTGGGTTACACTGATTGTGTCACATAAAGGAACCACTATTGTTAAATAAATGAGACGTAATACATAAAATATTAAATATGATGACTTTAAGATGGATCCTGATGAACCCATATATGATGTGTTTTTTAGGTCATATGAAATTTTAATCATGATGGTCTCTTTAGGAAAGACAATAACATACAAGTAACAAGTAATGAAAATTCTAAGATGACTACTAGAAAGATAGAGAGGAACCTTAGTATCAGTAAAAGAATCTTATGACATCAGTAGATTACCTTTAAAAAAGCTGATAGGTAATCTAATGATGTATGAAGAAGAGAATAATTTTAATAGAGAACAAGATGATAACCCAAAGAGAATGTCAGTGGATTTCAAAACCACTACCTACAAACAAAAAGATAAATTGCAAGTTTAGGATAAAAGGTCTAGCAATGTAGAATCACCAAAATATAGTGTGGAGGAAATGGATCATCTAGCCATAATATTTAAGAAGTTTTCTAGAATAAATAAGTTCATCAAAAAACCTACTTACAAAGGAAAGTATGATAGAAAAGGAAACTATAAAAAGGTTTGCAAGAAAAATGAAAATACAAATGATATAGTCTACTATGAGTGTAAGAGAAGTGGACACTTAAAAGCCGATTTTCCTACATTAATCATTAAAAGTAAATATGAAGATAAATATAAAATGTAAAACAAAGAAATAAAGGCCATTTAGAGTGATTCTGATGATATATCTAATGAATCTAAATCTTCACACGATGAGAAGGATAATAAAAGCAACATGTGTTTCATGAAAAACAGTTTTGTGGTAACCATGATGTCTCATGTACAAAAAATATTCTTATTCTGGAGATGAATCTAATTATGAGAATATGATAAAAGAACAAATATTTGAATACTGTTAAATGCATGAGGATACATGATATTAATTAATAGATAAATATAAATCACTCAAGAAACAACATTATCTTAATATTTCTGTTGAATCTGAACTTAAATATGAAAGGAGAAGAATGAACAGATTCTCAATGAGAATAATTAACTTAAACTGTCTAATGAGAAATTAAAGAAGAACCTAGAGAAATTCAAAAATGGTAAAGATACCTTATTTCAAATTATGGGAAAATATGATTCTCCAAAATATAATACTTGTATTGGATATCATATAATAAAATGAAATTTTTTAAAACAAATTTTTTATCCAAATATGGATAATTTCATTTTATGCCTAGTTCTTGAAAATTTAATTCATGTTCCAATACTGGAAAATCTTATAATGCTTCTAGTTTTTCTAGATCAAATAATATTTATTTTTATAATAATTTTCAAACTATTTATAGGAAACCAATGAATAAAATTTGGGTTCACAGAGCTTTATTTATTAATATTACTATAACAAAGAAAGTTAGGGTACCAAAATCTTCCCTTGTTTGATTTATTTTTGTAGGAAATCTTTTTGAAGAGTTCCTCTAATATCTTGTTGTACTTGTATAGTGGGTGTTCAAGAAATATGATATGAGATTATTATTTCTTAAAAATCATATTAATATTTATTTTCGGCATGTCACCATTGGTTACAACACAAAAGTCAAAATTATTGGCCATGTCCAAATCAGTAACACTAACTCAATTTTAAATTCTAATGTTCTATTTTCTATGATATTAAGTAAAATTTTCTTATCATTTCAAAATTACTTGATGATGGATTTCATGTTTAATTTAAAATGATTATTTTATGGTTTTTGATTCTAAAAATCAGTTTTTATTAACTAATTTTAGAAATGAAATTGTTTATTCTATGAATTTAGATTCTTTAGTTTCTCAAAATGTTTATTGCTTGAGTGATTTTCATAGTGTCTTGGCTTAGGTATAGCAGATTATGCCACTATAATATTCAATCCCTTATAAATCATACAAGGTAAAGAATAATCCAGGATCTACATAAGCATGAATTTTCAAATGATAACGTCTGTAATCCTTTTCAAAATGAAAAACAACAAAAAATAACTATTAAGCCAAAAAAGAATTTTCAATTTCTCAAGATCTTGAGAAAACTCACATGGATTTGTTTGGACCTTCTATAATTTCTAGTTTAAATGGAAACAACTATTTATATGATCTAGTATATGACTTTTCTAGATATACATGGACATTTTTTTAGCTCACAAGAGGGAAGCTTGTTCCAACTACACCAAGTATGATAGGTCAGTTGAAAACCTAAGTGGTATTTTAATTCAATCCTTAAGAAGTCAACATGGACGTGAGTTTTAAAATTAATACATTGAACATTTTTACTCACTAAATGTCTATAATCATAAATTTTTTCTCCTAGGAAAACTCAATAGAAATGAGTTGTGGAAAGAAGGAATATAACGTTATAAGAAATTGCCTGAACTATACATAATGAGTATGACATAATTGTTTACTTTTGTGTAGAAATTGTGAATTGAACATGTTATATATTTAATAGAGACTGAATTAGACCTATTCTTAAGAACCATTCCTATAAGTTGTGGAGAAATAAGAAGCCTATGGTTAATTGCTTTATTGATTTCATTTACAATGTATTTATACTTGATACAAGGGATAATCATGACATGATTTCCTTAAAAAGTGACGAGGATATTTTCATAGGTTATTTAACCTATACCAAATCCTATAGCATCTTCAATAAAAGAACCATGTGTGTGTAAGAACATGTAAATATCAAATTTGATGAAACAAATCCACACCAACCTAAAACCACCCTAGAAAATATTATGGATAATCTATCCAATCATGACATAAATGCTAAACCTTCTGACTCTACTTTAAAGAAAGTGTAAAAATCCTCTTGTTCATGAAAATATATAGACTCTGTCTATAGATATCTCGAACTAGTAGATGAACTTGAAGTTACTATCCCTTCTTTTTATAGATCTATTAGAACCCTAAATAACCTTCCCTTAGATGAAGTAGTTGGATAATTAGATAAAGGGACAAAAAATGGATCTTATCTTAGTAACTAGGTTGAACATAAATAATTTTTGTCAAATCTTGAACCTAAGAATATTAATAATGAAAACAATGATGAAATTTGGGTAATGGATATGTAAGAATAATTGAATCATTTTGAATGAAATAATGCTTGGAAACTTGTTGATATACCCAAAGACATCGTAACTATTGGCACTACATGGGTATTTAGAAAAAATGTAGATGAAGCTGGTACTATTGTGATAAATAATGATAGAATAGTTCAACAAGGATATATTCAAGAATAAGGAATCAACTATGAAGAAACTTTTTCACCTATTTCCAGACATTAAACCATTAGAATTTTTCTTGCATATGTAGCACATACCAATTTCAAAATATATCAAATGGATGTTAAAAGTGAATTCCTAAATATTTATATAGTAAAGGATGTTTTTGATTAACAACCCCCTAGTTTTACAAACCCTCATTTTCCAAATCATGTTTTCAAATTATCAAAAAATTTATATAGTGTAAAACAGGATCCAATAGCTTGGTATGATAGAAACAACACTTTTATTATTTCAAAAGGTTTTAGAAAACACATAGCTAATACTAATATTTCTATAAAAATAATTTATAAAAATTTCTTAGTTGTTCAAATATAAGTTGATGATATTATTTTTTGATCGTCAAAACATTCTTCATATATTTGTTTTTCAAAAATGATGGAAAATGAATTTGAAATGAGTTTAATTAATGAACTAAAATTATTTTTTGTATTTCAAAATTTTCAAAATAATGAAGGTATTTTTTTAAATCAAAGTACACTAAAGATCTTATTAAACAGTTTGGATTTGATTGTATAAAAAGTAATTGTACCCTATAGAGTTCTAACTATAAATTGGATATTGATGAAAATGGAAAACTTGTTGATCAAACCAATTATAGTGGGATGATTGGAAGTCTACTCTACTTGACAATTTGATGGCCTAATATTTTGTTTAGTGTGTGTATATTTTCACATTTTGACTAAGCCCTTACAAAATATCATTTAGATTATATTAAAATAATTTTAAAATACCTCAAGTATACCACCAACTTTGGATTGTTCTATCATAGAGGACAACCATTTGATTTAGATAGTTATTTGGATGATGATTATTCTGGTTATATGTTAGATAGAAAATTCACATCAGAAATATGTTCCTTTTGGGAAATTCTCTAGTATCATAGTGTAATAATAATAAAAAATATATTGCATTATCAACTACTGATGTGGAATAAATAGCTCTTGGTAGTTGTTGTGATCAGATTTCATGGATGAAACACACATCACTAGACAATGGATATTAGTTTAGACATGTCCTTATAAACTGTGACAAAAAAAAGTTCGATTAATATTTATAAGAATCCAGTTTCTCATTCTAGAACAAAACATATTTATGTAAGACATCACTTTTTGAGATATCTTTATAAAAATGGTTATATAACTCTTAAATTCATTGCCACATAACATTAACTTGTTGATTTTTTTACTAACCTTTAAACTCTAATAGGATGGGTTATTTCAAACATGAGTTAGGGTTGATCAATTTTTGAGGACCTATTGTACGTGACTCAATGATTATGTCTCACTGAAGTGAATCACCGATGATATCTCGCCCACTTGACTCATCTATGATGTCTCAACAATCCGACTCACTGATGACGTCTCACTGACATGATTTATCGATGATGTCTCACCGATGTGACTCACCGATGACGTCTCACTGATGTGACACAAGGATGATGTGTCACCAGCAAAACCCACTGACATGAACCATTGATGATGTCTCACCAGTATGTCTCACCTATGTGTCTCATCTATCAATACTTATTTATTTCTATGTCTAGAATTTTAAACATTCTTGTTTTATTTCATTGATTTTATTATAACCAGAATTTAGTATTTTATGTTTTCAAATCCCTAAGTTATAATACTAAGGGTTTATCCATTACATTTTACAATCACACTCTTAATATCGAAATCTTAACCTTGAACCCTATTACCATGAGAAGCTATCCTTTTCTCTCAAACTGATCCCTTCGAACCTATCTTAATTAATCGTCACAAGCAATTTGTAAAATATTTAAGGATGAATCAGTTCCATCCAAGATCCAAATAGGTGAATCTATTTTCTCTAATCCTAAGCCTAATCTTCTTTGTCCAGGACGCGCAAATCGTATCATAACCCCTTAGACGGATGTTCATTATGAATGGTTTTTTTCTAGTAGGTCCCTTCTGCTAAATGTATTCCAATCCCATGTTTGAATTGAGTGGTTCTCCAATAATTAGAGACCATACTATCCAAGGCTGGTATATGAGTTTTACCTATATGTTGAATTTCTTCTAGAAGAATCTGAGGTGTTTTTGATAAAGGTGATAGTGGGTGAAAAGAGAGTTTTTTTATCCAAGTACTAGGAAGAATTTCTAAATGTTCCCCTTGGGGGTATTTTTTATGCAAATCATGGATGTTCTCCTCCAACAAGTGACCTCTTCAGTTATGAAGCAGCTTTGGATTAGTTGATCGGCAATGGAGAGTATATGAGGCCTATTACTACATATCTCAATGGCGAGTGCATGATTTTTTTCAAACTCCTCTAGCATCAATTATGTCCCACAAAAGGATAATTTTTGTATCTTAAGTTCCCAGATGTTTACATGTTGTGTCATTTCAAGAATGTCTATAAGGTAAAATTGTGAAAATATATGATGGTTCATATCAATGAGATGATCTAGCCATATTGCAAGAAAAACTCTTTATTTTATCCTAGGATTATCTCCTATAAGTTTAAGGATAAGGGATTTATAAATGAATATGAAGAGACCTTATTTTCTTATAATGGATTATATCTCTATAAAGTTATCTATAAGTGGATGAAATTTAATTGGGATCCCTAGAAAAATATGTGGGTTGAGGATAATGACTAGATGTATGAGAAATTTTATCCAATTACACATCCCTCAAGGTTATGGAACCTGGTTGATCCTGGTATATGACCATATTAATCTAGTTAATGTTATAAAGAGGAGATATTTGAGGAAGGTCAATGAAATGATTATTTTATAGATAAAAGGACTGATCCTAATATTGTTGATATTCCAAAGAGGATATATTATGGTCCTACAACTCCACCTATACCTCTACATTCTATGGAAACAGATATACCTAATAATGATAGTGATGATATTGAAGACTCAAAAAATGATGAGTTAGAAAATAGATCATGTAGTGAAGAATAATCCGGTGAAGAATAAGGAAGTGTAAGTGAAGGAGATGATAAAGTTGAGGATGATTATGAATCTATGGAAGATGGTGGAGAATCTAGCGAGAATGATATATAATATGAAAGTGAATGGGAATATGAATGAAGTGATAATTTAGAAAGTGTATCAGACTATAGTGATGATGAACATGGTCATGGTGGAGATATTGTTGATCCAACCCTAGATCATATTGATCATAAGATTCCTACTTGTCTTGACTTAGTGGAACAAAAATATAATTTAGAATCCCATGGAGCTGTTGAATAGGTTGTGATTATGGAAAGGGAACCTAAGGCTTATGTTGAACCATTTTTGGTGGGAGAGAGAGCTCCTTATGTCCATGTTCAGGAGGAAGTTTCAGATGTAATGGATGTATCAATTACTCTACTTAAGGAGTCAGTTTATTCAATAAATAGGTCTTCAGTTTAAGGGGAGAGCGGAGATAAAAGAGAAAAGGTTGATGTGATTTCTCCCTTAGATGATATTTTAGTACAATCCTGGAGAAGGGACCCAGGGTATGTTACTCTTTTATTGGATTATCCTGATATATATAATAGGACATCTCCTATTCATGTGGTTGATTTAGAACATGTTGAATATATCAACAAATATGAGTTTAATGCCTTCAAGTAAGTGTTGTTAGTAACTGTTCGATCAACCCCTTCATAGCCACATGCACTAGTTTCTAGAATTATTAAAAGACATTCATATTTGATTACTAAGAGATTTGTATCTCAGGCTGAGCCATGATTGATCAATCTTGTCGAAGTTGTTGTTTTGGGTAATCAGAATATTGGGAATGAGCTAAATGCTATGGTGTTTTCAATTAACAATCATAAAATTGAATATAGAACTTCTTTAGATAATGTTTTGTAGATCTTTGGGGACACCACATATGAATATTTTAAGGAAGATACTCTTTCTCAGACTCTAACTCTTGATCTTACTCAGTTGATATCTGATATCTGAGATATAGTGAATGGTGTATCCAACTTATCTTCTCCTATTCCTTAGCCTCCTCATGTTGAGATGGTCAAAAATCTGTTTTGAGAGTAACTTTAGACTATGATGGGTAGCGCTGACCATGAGAGTATCTCAAATATTAGGGATAATTATGATCATATTTATGATATGGTTAAGTTTTAGTCCACTGGTTCTACAATGGATCAGGAGGAAATTACAAATAAAGTATATTTCTATTTCAAGAGATTTTACACCAAGCATATGTTAACCAGTCGCTTCATGTATTTAGTAGTGAATTTGAAGATACCTTTAGTGAAATATGTATTCAAAGAAAAAGTTAGGTGTTTGAAAGATTTTACTCCAATAATTGATAGATTCATTGAAAATAATGATGATTATGAGAATATAATGGAATATAATGGTGAGGTTATTAAAGAATTCAAAAATTTGTGCAAATCTTACCTAAAACATCATAGCACAACCATTGTTTCTCCAGCTTCTGTCCCTATCAGACCCATCATGCATGCTTCTACGTCTTATTATTATATACCTTTCTCAGCTTTAACCATATCCCCTGATCAAGATATTAGCCAAATTAGACCTATCACCAAAAAGGAACCCACAGATCCTGCTTCCTCATCTTGACTAAGTCTTGCTCCTTCTATTTTTACGGGAGTTCCTCTTCCTTACCTTGGTATCCACTTTGTTAATTCCTCCAATCCTACTGTTAAACCTTCTGTTCCTCTCTCAAATGATTCTGATAATGTAATGAATTGATAGAGTCTACTATACCCAAGCATTAGTGGGTTCACTTTTTGATAGGGATTTGATGTACTCTTTTTTGTACTGTTTTTGATCTCCCTTATACTGGTTGATTAATCGAATACCTTTTCTGCTTTCATGTCATTTTTATTTCCCTATATGTTATTTCTTTTTCATTAAATGTTTTTTTTGGATTATCCGAAATGAGGGAGGAATAATATAGAATCTCTCTTAGGGTGAGTTTAAGATTAATCTTTAAGTTTAAAGGGGAACATATACTTGAAACACAACATTTATCAAGTAATATGTACTTGTTTAACTTTTAAAATTTTGTCTCAATAATCTGTGTAATGTGTTAGGAATATTTTTTCAATAATAATAATAAATAAATTCAACTATTGTGGTATATAATTTCTTGTTTTATGATAATAAAAAATTGGGATATTATTGTCCTCCTATAGTTTTAATACCCAAAAATCTTGCTTAAATATAATTATTATGATTTATCAAGATACATTTGGATTGATAATGTTTAATTATAATTTAAACCTCTGGTTTTAGTGATTACATCATAAGAAAAAAATTGTATATTTTGGTTAAGTGTAAGACACTAGTAAATACGATCTATCGATACTTGTCCTACAGATAGAAAATTCATTAATACATGAGACACTGACGACATAACCTACCAATAAACGGATTCATAGGCAGAGTGACTCCAAATTTTTGCTATGTATTGGTCACTAACTAATTATGTTACCGACATATAACCTACTAATGTATGACCTACTAATGTCTAACCTACCAACATCTAACCAACCTATAGAGTGAATGATCGACCCTCATAATTTTTCTAATTAAGAGTTATGGAGAGATGAGCCACCGACGGATCGCCTAGCGACATCTGAGTTAATGATATAAGTTTGATATACTAATAGAATGATATACTGAAAACATAGTTCAATGATAACATGAGATTATGACAGTCTGATCTAGAGACATACTGAGTCACTGATGATCTGTCTCTTAAGTTCAAACTTATTAATAACAATAATATTTATAAAACTTAGTACTGCTTATTACATTAATGAGTATGTCTATCTTTTGTACACAATATTTAGTGATGTTAGAGACCAGTATGAGGTACGAGGTACCATAAAACATGATGCTTGTCTGTATAAAGGGAATATTTGGATCAATAATAAAGAGAACGAGGAAGAGGAAACCATATAGAAATTGTTCATGCACCTTAAAGAAAAACAAAAGAGTTTCATATTGTGCATACACGAACACACTGCTAAAAACAAAAAGACATAAAATCTATACAAAAAATTTATAGAAAACAATAATACATTGGGGAATCATCTACCTCAATGGAAATAGAAGCCAGAAGAAAAATCAATTTTATATTTTGCTATCTATTTATAGAAGGCGGTCCCATCTTCACTTCTATTATCCTGAATGAGTCCAGAAGATTCATATAACGTCAAACAAAGCATTCTGAACTCTTCATATCATTTAGATCTACCTATTTACCTTATTTACATTTTGAGTATTGGGTGTCTCTGTTTTGTTAATACACACTGAATCCTAATCCAAAAAAAAGATACAGAGATATCTTCACCATCTCATATTTTTACCCATTACACTCCCACAAATAACTATGGAAGAGGTCCCTATATAGCCGGTTTGTTTTTTTGTATTACACTGCAAAAAATTTATGTAAGAGGTCTAGTTGACCTGAACAGTTATTATATTGTTGTCTGATCTAGGTTGTGGATCAAGATTATTTTATATAAACAGCTTGGTGGTAGGTGATCTCCAAGTGGATATGATTAGTTTCCATCTTGAGATTGAACCTCTTGTTTGTTTTCACGATGTGTTTTGAAGTTTTGTTTTCAGTATATTTTTTATTATATCAATAAACTTACCCATTATTTGATAGTTAATCTTAGATAGTGTTTAAATTAGAATTTTATTTTGTATATTGTTTTCAAAATGTTTAAATTTTTATCCATATTTTTTAAACTAAGAACGAATTAATATTTGAGAAATCATTGAATGATCAAATATTTTATAAATATGGTACTTTGGTTAATTTCCCTGTATTTGTTTTGAAATTGGTGGATTTTTCAAATAAAAATTTTAGAGAGAAATTTTTATAGGAACTCAATTAACCCCTTCTTGTGTGACCGACACTGACCAAAAATTTGTAAAATAAGGACACTCACTAGTTAAGAAGTCATCACTTAAAATTTAAAATGATTATTCACTTGAAAAATTGGATTAAGAAACTTAATTAATTCAAATTAAAATGAGAATATATAAAAAAGAGATGTGATGGATGAATAATATATAGATAATAGATATAAGAAAATTTATACATGTATATTAACGACTATTCTTGATTATTTTTTGATCATCTCTATTATTGTGTACAAGATTATCTTATGAAATTGAATAACCTCCGGAGTAACTATTTGATGATATTCTATCTATCTATATGTTTCTTCTTCTTCTACTAGTTTCTACTTCAAACTATAATATGATCTTGATTAAATATTTATCATCATCTCTGTATCTATATGAACTCATTGTGTTAAAGAGTACCAATACCATGGGTAGGGGTTATATCGGGATATCTTGGTATAAATATATTGGACATTTTGTACAAAGTAACATTTTATTGAGTTATACTAATAATACACTAAATAAATAATATCATATTGAAAAAACATAAAAATGATAGCATAGAGCATTGGAGGAGTGTACTAGGGGATATTTGTTCCTTTAACCACTATAAATTTCATGTGTTCAATATTTCTCTTACTATTTTCATTTTGTTACTTAATTGTGTCAAAAGAATATTAGACTCATTATTCACTTAAGAGAGGGTCGTCTTTATGTGATGAACATTTCAAAAAAACAATTTGACCCCCTCTTGATTCATTTTTCATCATTTATCTGACCAATTTCCGTGAGAGGTAATGATGGAAAAAATGAAATACATTTCTTCATGGAGGTGGTACTCTGCACCGATGTAGGAACAATGAATTTATTTCTTTTCTTGATGGAATGAAATTAGGTAATGATGGTTACAGAAAAATATTTAATTTTTCTAATAATAATAATATTGATACAATTATGTTGAGGTTCTTAAATAATATTTTAGGGAGGTAAAAAATGAATGAAACAATAAATAAATCAGTTACGATAATTACCCCATCCTTTAGTATCCTTCTTTTTATCTCCCCCTGATCCTTCTTAGGATGGTATTTTACTGTTAATATAACCTATAAGTCATGGGAAATTATTTTTTTATGTTATTTTAGAATATATTGGTTGATTTAATGTGATCAAAGTGTGTTGAAAAGTGAGAAGAGGATGTTCCCTTTTATATGTGAGTGGAGTTGAAACCTTGTAAATATTAATAAATTTTAAATATAATAAATGAAATATTCAAGGAGAGTGGACCCAATTAACATAATTTTTTTACATATGATAATGGAGATAAAAAAGAAATCTACTAATCAAACAAAGATATATTATTTTGGTATATTTGAAGCCTTACCCTATAGTCTCACCCATTTTAAACTTCATCATGACGACTTACCTTTTACTAGGGTACATATTTTTTATGACTAAAAATAAAATTAATCTTATAACCAAATTTGGGCATGATTATTATAAATATAAAACCCATTTTATTAGATTATGTTTCTAAATAAGGTAGAAATTAATTCAAATATGTGCACACAAAAATCTTAAAAACCATTTTTTTGGGAAGAATGTATTTTTAAATCACAATAAGAATTTATTATTATTCAGTTTCTATTAATAATGATTAGATATATGTTAATTAATTTAGTTGAATAAGGAATCAAAGAAAAATAGTTATAATCATTCAGAAATAGTGATCAATTTAATTTATTAAGATAACAATATATTTCACACATAATAAAACGTTTCTTGAAAAATAAATATTTTTACCTTTAAATGATTTTATCTAAATTCAAAAATAATTGATAATCAAATTATTAATGATTATTTACTTACATGTATTAAAAACCCATTTCCATAGGTTTAATAATCTATATAATAGATATTAACTTATAAAAAAAATATAACAAAACAACATTGAAAACAAAACATTTTCATTTATCCAGTAATTATTATGAAATTATTCCTTATCATTATGTTACTATTATATATTTAATTAATTGATTTTATAATTTATTACTTCAATTTTATAAATAATTTCTTTTCAGTAATTCCTAAAAAGTATTAAATTTATGCAAAATTCGAAATTCGATATAATGTCACTTTAGAATAAAATGTATTTAATTTAGTGAATTTGAAAAAGTCCTTTATTTATCAAATTAATCTAATTATCTAGTATTTTCATTTATTTATTTTAGTATTAAATTATTGTTCACTTATGCTCGTTGTTGTGTTTTCAAAATCATTTGAACTGATGAATTTTATTTTAGAGTAAAATATATTCTAAAATCACAAGATGTTACATTATACCCCTTTTAATAATTTCACCCTCAAATTTCCATTAATATATTATTAAAAATGTGGACACATATACCTTATTACAGCCATGGATTCTCATGTAGCTTTCTCAGACTTATGATATCTCCACAAAACATTAACCAAGTGTGTGGTCATAGTCCGTAACAGTTAATCCCTTTGATACAAAATCTCCACTGGTTATTCCTTGTAAGAAATACCATGCTATATTAGTATAAACTCCGAGTTTAGTACAATTAAAATATTAGGTATGAACTTCTTCCAAAAATATACAAATAAATAATCATGAACATGGGAGAGGTTCATTGGATGTTTGAAGTGATATATTACCATTATCATAAAATCAATAATCTCAAAGGTACTAATATATCTACGGATCATCTTACCCTTCTTTATTAATCTTATAACATTCTTCAAAGAAGATATTGAATGGAATACCTCATAACCAACTTCAAACACTATATCTCACTAAATATTTTTATTATAACTTTTATGTCAACTCATTACTTATTTGATGTGTTGTTGAATTGATATAATTCCCTATCCCATTTTATGAGATAACATTGGTCCTAGTAGCTTAAGTTATCTTGAATAATTCCATTATGTAGAATTTTTATACTTCTTTCTGTATAGGGCTTCATAAGGATCCATCTGAATTCTCAAGTGAAGTCTATTTTCTTAATAAAATTTGACTTCTGAAAGGTTTTGAACCCAAACAATTTTAAAATACATAGATCAAGCTCTCATTATATATTCTAGGTTTTTAATAGTCCTCTCAAACTGATCAACTTAGGAAGGATGATATATAGTGGTTATGTTCAACTCTATATTCAAATAATGTAGAATACCTCTCCAGAAATTTGAATTAAACCGTAGATCTTGAGTGTATACAATTGATAGTGGTACTCCTTGTAAACTTACCAATTCCTTAATGTATATCCGAGAAATTGTTTCAAAAGATAAATATTGGATGATATTAGTAAAATTAAATTAATTTATAAGGTGATTGAAAATATAAAAAAAAATCATATTGTATTTAGGATGTTTTATAGTGTTCTATGAAGAAATAAATAGTGATTTTTACCTTTTATATATAGGTATTGGAAATGGATGCATCATCCCTTTAGAATTTTGAAACTCAACCTTAAATTGATGAATTTCTATACGTCGACATACATACTCCCAAACATCCTTCTCTATGTTATCCCACCATAAATTATCCTTGATATCTCTATACATGTTTGTAATTCTAGGATAAATAGAGAATGATGAGATATTTACATTATACAATAGTTCAATATTCAATTATGGTATTGAGAAAAAACATATCTTATTCATGAATCTTATCATTCAAACATGGTTAGTTTAAATATAGAATATTCCATACATACTTTTTTGAGTTTTAAATCCTAATTTAATACCTCTTTAATATTCATATGAATGAGTGGATGGATATTCATTTGAGAAAGATAATATTTGTCCACATACCTCATGATTTAAAGGTCCACCCACTATAAAACCATAAGTATTGGATGTATTTCAATTTTCATCATATACAAGATAACATGATCCTTTAGACATAGAGAATAAGAAAACTTGTTTTCCTTCTTAAGGTGTGAATTTATTATGAAGACAAAATGCTTATCTACACAACCCATCTCCCATTGTGTATATTGAAATATTTATTTGTGAATATATACATCAAAATTTTATGATTATAGTATATATTAAAATATACACCATAAAGATAATACATCCATATTTTAAGTGAAAAAACTATATCTATAATCTCTAAATAATGAGATGTGTAATATTTCTCATGAATCATCAATTTACATGAAGAATATTCTACGACTATATCATTGTTTATGAGAACACATACCAGTTCCTTCTTTAACATATATCTATATATCACAAACCCTTCTCCACTGCGGGTTAGTGTAAGCACATGTGTACTAATCAACCCCCTCTCTACATACATGAAATTATCTTCATATTTATATTTAGAAATTAATTTGACTCTCTCCAAAGTTTACTGGGGTAGTTGATTTGATAGATGTGATAAATTTCTCATTATGAATCGATAATATTTTACAAATCCAAGAAAACTATGAATCTTAGTCATCGTGGTTGGTCCAAGACATTGTTTAATAACCTTATTCATTGAAGGATCAACAAATATACCCTCACATGTAATTATGTGACCCACTAATGAAACTTAATGTAGTTATAATTCACGGTTTATAAATTTTTCATATAAATTATCCTTTATCAAGGTATTTAATACAATCGTCAAAAAATATCCATTCTCTTTCTCAATAGTAATATATATGGGAATATCATCTATATTGAATACTATAAACTGATCATGGTAATATCTAAAGACTCTATTGATTATATCTGTAATTAATGAAGGGACATTGGTTGGGTCTAATTACATCACTATAACTTCATAGTGTCCATACCACATATGCAAGGCTTCAATGTGTATATCCCCACTTTTTACCCTTAATTGATGGTATCCAAATCAATGGTCAATCTTTGAAAAGTATTGATCTTCAGATATTTGGTCAAACAATCCATTAATACAATGTAGAATATACTTATTTTTGTTAATTATCTTGTTATTTTCTCGATAATCAATTAAAAAACACTTTGACCCATATTGTTTCTTGAAAAAAATTTACCTGGTCACCCCACAGTGATAAACTAGGAAATATGAATCCCATTTAAATTTTATCTTGTATTTTTTTTCTTTAATTCCAACAAAAAGATTTGGAGAATTATATAAGGAGTATTTGATGTAGGTACAACCCTAGGTATGAGTTTTATTGAAAAGTCAAATTCACTATTTATGGTAAGACTAGATAACTCTTTAGAAAATACATTAGCATAATCCATCACAATAGGCATATCTTCAATATTTAGTTTCTCCCCAAATACTTTTTCTATATAAACCTCATGAGTAGGTATTAAAACTCATTTAATGGATGTAATTTTTTATTGTAATTTCATATTCATCCTCATGTTAATGGATGAGCATAGGTTTATTCAGGATATAAAATGTGACTTCCCCTCCATGAAAATTCATATGGTATCTATATATACAGATCCACTTCATATGGTGATGTGATACCCTTATAAAATTCTATAGATATAAAAAAGTGGGTAGAACACAAATAAAATATAATATTTTTAGTTCTAGAGTGTATTATATGTTTACATTTCACCACTTTTTTTCATGACCCACTTCAATAGTTGTGGTTTCATAAGACTTCTTTTGGTTTAAGATGTTTCTAAAATTAATTATCATCACTAATCTTTGGATTAACGACCTAATTGGTGTAATTTTCATACTCATTATAACTAAATAATTGATGTGTGGGTGGTTCCTTTGTTGGATCATTGATCAAAATATTCAAATCATTGCAACATTCATTTTTTTGATGGACTTATTTTTGACAAATCAATGATTTATGTACTCCCTTAATGAAACCTCCCCAATGATTATTTATACTTTTTTGATATAAAGGATGATATTTTTTCTTTCTTACATGGGATTGTTTTTGAATGTACTCAAAAATATAAATTTATATTCTTCTTCCATAAACCATGAGAATATTTGGAGTCCCAAGTCTCTATTTCTACCTTGAGAACACATTGGCATATTCATCATAGATATAAAATTATCTTGTAGTCATTTTCTTTTGGATAATTGTTTTTAAAACTACAAAGAATCAATAAATGTTTATAGGGTCAATGATAAAAACATAAGCATAACTTGAATATTAGGTGGAATTTATATTATAGTTACTAATGGGTTCAACATTGTTTTTTCTTCAATTATAGTAATTACCTATAAAGAGTTTGTGGAAAAAAAATTTAAAAATAAATTCCAAATATCATCCCACTTCCTTGAACTCATTTCGTCCTCTTACATGATATTCTTGATAAGATTATACCATTGACCAAGTTAACCATCCAAATGATACATATCCAATACAACCATCTCATATTTTGAGAAATAGAGAATGGAAAATATAATTTCAATTATATTGATCAATTTATCAAAATATAATTGATATAAAGTCCCATTGAGGGAAGGTGGTAATTGAAACATGAAAGACTCAATGGTGATTAATTAATCCATCATTCCATTTTAATGTTTATC
Organism: Viscum album; assembly: GCA_963277665.1. NCBI lineage: Eukaryota > Viridiplantae > Streptophyta > Magnoliopsida > Santalales > Viscaceae > Viscum > Viscum album. The sequence goes on from OY728159.1 coordinate 37,079,733, forward strand.
TTGATTCATTATACCATTCATTTATTGATATATTGTGTTAAGAATTGTAATAATATTTTTATCCCATCTCTCATTCCATTTGGTTTCTCATGTGTATGGTCTTTTTATAGGAAATCTAATTCATTGATCACAGGATTCCTTCCGAGGTATTGAATAAAATATGGTCAACATGTGTATAAATAAATGTTAATTAGAGTTAGTAACAATATAATTATGAAAATAAATCCTAAGTTATCCGTAATTATGAAACCTTCTTTTTACCCATGGAATTCTCAATCCACCATAATTTAATACCAATTGTGGCGACAAGAGAATAACATGCCTATAGAGTTCATCATTTGAGATAAAAATTAATACATCTCACAGTAATCCATAAACGATAACTGGAGAGGTTTAATGCCTACATATAATAGATACATGATCAATTTATTCATGAAAAATAATCATCATGTCATACTATTATTCTTAACACATGGTATCCATTTATAATTGTCATACTTATTATATTTCTTCAAAACCTAGGGAAATGGAAGAATAAGAATGGGGGAGCTTGATGCCCCAAAAAGGTAAACATGGGAGATAACAATATAAGATCACAAGTGAGAATAAGATAAGCATAATGATATTATACAATTATCATAAAATATAGTAATCATTATCAATTATACATATATCATAAATCACGAATCATGGAATAAGGATTTGGCATAAAGAACATGAATCAAAAGAGTTCAGAAATATCATTAATCAGTAATGAGCCATGAGAGAATATCATATGCATAAAAAATTACAACATAGTGTGGCACACACATAAGAATATAAAATCATTAATTTATTCAAGGATTACTACTGATACTTTCATTACATAGTGTACATAGTCCCATAGTATATTGGGTTCATTCCCCAACACCTTTTAAACCTTATTGGGTGGAGTATCATAGTGGAATAGTTTCACTCCCCATTCTTATACATATTATATAATGAGATGTAAATATTTACCCAATTGATTATAGGTAAATAAAATTCCAAGACAACCCATCACATTATTATAACCATACATATGTATTATATAATATTGTAATAACATTAAGCATTTCAATATAACTTAATTAAACCATGGAAAAGAAATGGGTTTCATAAAAAATTCATTAAAAATTCATAATTATAATTCATCCAGAGAATGAATATGGAAAACATCATTATATAATATTCTAGATGAATCATAATAATGGATAAATTGTATTAATATAGATAAAAAACACTTTTATAAAATCATTAGAACTATGATTTTAAAAATAAGATGAAATATATTTTCATGGTACTTTAAAAAAATTAGAAGAAAAATGGGAATTTAATTTTATTTACAAAACCACAGAATATTCTCAAGTAAGCTTTATAATTAATAAAAATCATTATTTTTGGAAAATTCAGTTAAGTGGTAAATGTTTTAAGAAAATGAACTTTTCAAAACGTTATGAAAGAAGTCAACATTTACCCAATCATAAAACATTAAAAATATTATTATTTAAAATTAATTAAAAAAATTAAAATATAGCTGAAAATAAATTCAAATAAACATTTTATTTAATTTATGAGTATTCTAGAAATGATATATAAGAAATGGAAATAGATGAAAAATATTAATATCCTAAAAGAAAAAATAAGGCTCGCATTTCTTAAAGACATTGTTTTAGTATTTTTGATTACCAGCGATTGGGGGATAGAAATAATACTTCAAAACCCTATATATAACTATATAAGAATAAAATACAAGGGTTTTATAATTTAAATAACATATAGATTGCCGAAATAGAAATCAAAACACAACTAATTCAGATAAAAAGTGATATTGTATCCTAAAAAATCACATTAGATTTAAACTTGTTTTAAAATTCCTGATAATCATATATAATAAATTCAAATGTATTATAAATCCATATTATAATAATATTTACATATATATTACTAGATACAAGAAACCAATAATTTCTTTTCATTGGTTTTTTAATTACTATTTGTTAAAATCAATATTTGGGTCTTGACGATTCCATTTTCCATGAATGTGTTTGTTTGATTAGTCTAGTACTTTTCTATGGTACAAGATACAAAAATAATAATCAAAATATTAATATATTATTTATTTAGTAGATTCACATTTAGAACCATCAATATAAATTGCTGATGTAAAATGAAGTATGCCTTTTCTTAGAGGCGGTCATCCAAACATACACACATATGATTTTTTTATTATTCAATGGATATAAAGAAAGGAATGTCGATTTTTTTATCTATATAATCATAATTATTTCATAGATTTCATATTTATTCATTAAATACATCTTTATAACCAAACATAATAGGGAGTGATGAAAATGAAATACATCACTTAATAGAGGTGATAGTCCATACCTATGCATAACTGAGGTTTTCATTTTCCATTAGATGTAAAAGGGGTTGATAATCATTGTTACACGAATATAATAACATTTTGATTATTTTTATTTGATTAAATAATATATTTTAGAATGTTTAATAAGAATGAAACATAAAAGAACATGGTTAAGAAAATTTCTTATTCCTTGTGTATCCTACTTTGGATCTCTCCGTAAGGCTAATTGGCTATGAAATCTGGTGAGAAACTAATCTCTAGATAATAGGAATTGGTTTTTTTAATTTATTTTATAATATCATGGCCAATATAATATTCTCAATGTGTGTGGAGAAGTGAGTATAGGAGGTGACCTTTGATAAGTTAGAGGAGTTGCTCTATTTTAAATATTAAAAACTTTTAAATATAATAAATGTCATTCCCAAGGAAGGTGGATCCAATTTATCCAATTTTAAATTATAGGATAAGGGAATATTAAAATATAGTCATCCAATCAAATAAATCCATGGCTTTTGTGATATTTGAATCAATATCCCTTAGTTTAACACCTTTTTTACCCTTACTGTGATGACTTTTTTTTACCATTGTAATTATTCTATATGACTAAAAATAAAATTAACCGTAAAATAAAATTTACTATGATAATTCCAAATAAGGGTTCCATTTTATCAGATTCAATTTCTAAAATTTTATAAATTAATTTTAGTATCCACACACAAAATACATAAAACCATTATAAGAAAAAATGTAATTTTAAATCCTAGAATGAGTTTAATTTTATTATTTTACTAGTAATAAACATTATATGAATGTCTATTTATTTAATTTAATATATTATTTATAATTTTCATTAATTTTTTTTATAGATTGTGAATAATTTAATTTATTAAAATAAAAACTCTTTGATGTCATAAGAAAAATATTTTTCCGCAAAATATAACATTTTTCATTTAAATTATATTTTCTTCATTTAAAACGAATTTATAATCAATTTATAAATTATTATTAATTTTTATACAAGTATAAAAAAATTTCAATTATTTTAATACTGTAAATAAGATAAATTAACTTTTAAATAAAAGAATATATAATAGAAAAATGTTTGTAAACAATATAATTTATCTGTGCCAATAATTATTCGACTATCATACCTTATAATTAATTAAACAATATATAGATTACATTTAATTATTTTATTATTTATTAATTTAATTTTATCACTAATTTTTACTGATATCATTACAAAAAAATATTAAATTTTAAAAAAATACATAATTTAACATAATAGGTCAAAATAGTATTTAGAATAAATTGTATTTTCTTTAGTGAATTTTCAAAAGGTCATTTATTTATAAATTTTATTTAACTATCTACTAACTTATTCCATTTCTTATTAGTAAATAATTATTCAATTTTTTTTAGTGATTCATGCATCATAAGCTATTAAACACAAAGAATTTATTTTAAAAGAATGTATATTCTATAATCATTGTGTGTTTCACCATGAATTTTTTATGAAAATATTCCACGAATTATAGTTTGAAATAAAAAATTTTAAAATAACATTTTATAGTTGTTGAAAAAAAATTCCAAATAATTTCTAAAATCCATTTCAAAAACCTGAACAATTATTTTTAATAAAAAACTTGGCCCATCATTAAAAAATACATTATAAATTTTACTCTCCAAGCCATTCTCAAATCCTTATTAGAAACACAATGGAATAATCCTAAAAACCCAAGTAAAACCTAAGATATAAAAATTGAATCTAAATGGTAAGTTTAACAAATAAAAAAATATATCCAAGTAAAAATTAATAACAATAAAATAATAAATATGTTTGAAAATAAAATAGATTAAGGAAATTTTCAGATCATATTAAATAACAACAGAAGATAATAGAGAAGTGTAAAATTAGAATATAATTATATGAAAATATGATTAAAATTATAGGTAATCATGGAAAACTCTTAAACAACCAGTAATATGATCGTATATGTATCCCGGTAGAACCATGTTCCGGCCTATCGATAATATTCATGGTGAATAACCTCTTTACATTCTCTTAAACAGCTCACTAATGACACTCCATACTGTGTGGAAAAATCATAACTAGAGTATATAAGTTAGTCTCATCAATACTAGTATAGTAAGTAACAATTATGTCTTACTAAGATTCATAAGATACCTATGTATTTAGATACATGATTTGTGTAAAAAATTACCAAATATAAATAAGAATGAAACGCAATCAATAAAATCTCATCCCACATCCATACTATATTTAATGTAAAGAATCTTTTTATACACACAATAATAAAATAATCACATCAGTTCCCAAGGTAACTTAAAATATGATCATGTGGTGATTTTAACGAGGGAATAATTCTCATTATAAAATTTGTTTATACAAAGTGAAAAATAAGACTTGGTCTTTAAGACAAATAATTTTAATCATCAAATTTTTTGTTGAAACGCATTTTTTGAATCCAACTTCCATTTGAAATACTAATTTTGAAACTATGGAGAAACGTCACTATAAAATGAAAATATCAATTATATATATAATATATGAAAATAATAAAAATATCACTAAAAAATTGTGTAGAAACCATAGTCATATGTCATACATAAGAAACATAAGAACATATCCAAGAAACACATCAATATCAAATAATAATTAAGTAACAACCAAAAAATATTCTAAATATAATATAAAATCTCATGACAAATCATTGAAGGATTTAAAATAATAATCAAATAGTAAATCAATTTGAATACACCTCATCATAATTTTGATAAGGCAGTGCATGAATAAATGTTTTGATATAAATATAAATCTGTGAATTGTTGATATCCACTTTGAAATCAAGAAATAAAAATGAAAAACTATAATGAATAATTTATAAATTATATATAGCCCTAAAAAGATATATTTTAATATAAATTAATTTAAAGGCTCATATACAACATGGTTTATTAAAAAAAGTAAATAACGTCGAAACACCAAGCACAAATCATCACCTTCACTAATAGAGGTCTTAATCCACCTCAATACAACCAATGTTTCATCATAAATCAATGGGAAACCCTAAAATAAGTAAACCAAAATATAAAAATTAAGTTATGGTAAACCCTAGTTTGTTGAGATCATATTATGGATACAAACTAAAAAGATAGATAGGGAAAAAGTATATAAGGACAAAATTTTTGCTAAACCTTGAAAAATCTTCTTAAATTTAAAGGGTAAGATAACAAATTAAAGATGGAGAATGGGGGTTTTCCTAGGGATAAACATGGAATCGAATCACATGAATGTAGATGAAGTGTAAGCCTAAATGTATTTTTAAATAGGTTGGGGAAAACTAGGTTAATAACAACATGAAAACTAGTAAAATTATCACCAAAGAGTTACCTGATACACCACTACAAGGCACAGCTCCAGGTAGATCCATGATCTCTACATTCAATTCCTCCATGGTGAAGTCTAATCATAGTTCACTATTTCTATAATAATTTTATCCACATGAAACTGCTAATAAGATGATTTGGGACTCCTTTTGGTCTTCAAAAAAGATCCACCAAAAATTGAACATGGTGTTTCAGATTAAATTGTAATCCATAAAATCCTAGACAACCACCATGACCACCGTGAAAGCTGACCTATGCATTTAAATCATCCGAAATTCCCACAGGGAAATCTAAGTAATAAAATTCCATTTTCGGAGGTGTTCACTACATTTCACAAGCCATACCATTATTATGACCATGTTTCATTTGACCACAGTCTGGTAAGGTTATCCGACCTTCAAAAATAAACCCTCAAGGTTCAGAATATCCCAATCACACAAAAAAAGAAAAAATAAATAGTAAAAAAATATAAAAAACATCAAATAATAAATTATCGACCTAAAAATAAATTTTGGTGTTATAGTCATGGTGTTATTGTTAGCAGATGAAGAGATGATGTGATTTCATTAATTTTTCTAGTTTATTTTCATATACATTTATATAATATATATGATGTCATATATATTAGCACAATTGTGAGAACATATTTTGTTTTCTCCAAAACCATGGACAGACACCTTAGTGTGCATGTATATAATATGTTTTTCTATGAAGTCATATGTTTTACCAGGGACCCCACTTAGGGTAGCTAGTAGGATGTTGGGAGATGGGGCCAATATGAGACTTTTTTTATAAATATTTCTCCACCAATATTTTTTAAGGTCGTTATATCTTATTTACTAGTTCATCATTATGGGATACCATTAATGTATGTATGTTTTCATGTTGAAATAAGAAACATTTGATATAACATATTCATGTTTATTTTCTATTTATGGTTAGATCTTAGATGCAATTCCATGAATTTACACTAATGTTATATGATACTCATATTATTGAAATGTTTATAAATGTCATTTTATCAATATTATACTCTCCTCACATTGGTTACATACTCTCTAAATTATTTGGAATCCTCTATCATATATTAAGATACGTTTGAGGTTTTTTTACTACAACAGGTATGTTGTTCCGTAATTTTTTACAATATGTTGCAAAATTTTATTGAAACACTTTTTTTGCTTCACTATTTTATACTGGTAGTTAGAAGTAGGATGTTTTTAAAGATTATGATGAATCTAATGCCTGGGTTTAGCTAACCCATGTATAAGTAATGTTAGATACACCAAATATGATTTTGAATTTAATTATTTTTTATGGTTGAGGTGTTTATTCAAGAATGATGTTTTAGGTGAGATTCTTATTTATGGTTTTACATATGGCATAGGGTGGTAAGAGTGGTATCAGTTCATGCTTCATTTTAGGTATATTGGTATCCTGGACATTTACATTGCTGCTTATAGTTATGAAATGGTTTTTCAAAAGTGAAAATTCTTTTGGAAATAAATTAAAAAGGAAATTATTTGAGGAAATATTCTGAGTAAATATGTTTTAATTCACTAAATCATAAAAAATAAACTATTCGGAATTTTAAAAAATTACTTATTGGATGTTTCTAAAATAATCAATACTATTATAGTATTTTTTGAGATTTTTTTAATTTTAATTTTAATTTTTATTCTAAATCATTTAATTATATTTTCTTTTTATGTAGATTTCATGATTTTGTTATTTAAAAATTGCAACAAGGACCAGTTGGAATTATTTAAAAGTTATTTTCCAAAATAGATGTGATGAAGGTTTTTATGTGTTTTTTCATTTCAAGTGATTGAATTTGTCATCCATTTACTCACATCTACATATATTTTTTCATGGGAACTTGAGAACATGTATAGGAAAACCTATAATAGATGAGGCCCTTCCCACTAGTTGAGTGTGCCTTCCTTACTAGGGAAGTAATATATGTGGTACCAACACTAGGATAGTGAAGCTAATATATATTTCCCACTATTTTATGGGTATTACAAAATTACATTGGGTTTCTCCTATATAGAGTATTTTTTCAATTACAGACCATTGAGGCAGTTTATATTGTTAGGGTTTTTCCCTTATGATTTCATGATGCACCTCTTGATGAGGTGGCCCAAGTTAGTCATCTATAAGAGGATCAACCACTCGACAATATGATCCCACACTATTTGATTGATCCCTATTATATGGCTCAGAGATATGAATCTTATGTGGTCACATGACTATACACCATGTGAGATCCTTCCTCTTATATGTCTCATTGATGGAGACATTATATGGTCACATGATCCCTAATCACATGATTCATACTTATCTCATATAATTATCATGTGGTATACATGTACTAGGATTCCCACACCTCATCACCAGATATTCCTACACATTCCACTAGTTTTTATTTTGAGGTATGTGTGGACTAAACTAGATAGAAATAAATGTAGAGTATGAATAAACTGAGGGATCAAGGTTAGATAAAAAGGGTGAATTGTGGGATTCACTTCCTTATTTGGAAACTTCCAAAACACCATAAGTAAAACTAGAGGACAAGTATAAATCCAAATAATGATAATTACTATATTAAGCACCAGTTTGGTCAAATCCTATGATACCAGTAAATATGATCTTATTCACATGACTACATCATGGTTTCATGATAATGGAATCATTATGTCCTTGATAGTCATATATCTGATACAGTCGTGTGATCACCTAAATTCATCTCCTTCCATTGATTGTCTCACACAAAAACCTTATATTTATCATTTTATGTGGATTACCTTATGTGATTGTATTTTGTGGTCCCTTCAGAGGTCATATCAAATGGTTTGGGTTTGAAATGATTTATCCTATCAAAATCATTGTTTCTTAGAAAATGTTGTTCCTCCTCCCAAACTAATGCATCTAGAGATTATAATTTGATGAATTTAGAGATTCCAATGTTATTTTTTTCCATATCCATCTATTTATGAAAACTTTGACCCCAAAGAAATTAATGACATGTTCTTTCTAAGGATAATGCGTAAAAAAAGGTTGACTTGAATCCCCATCTAAAGCCACACGTTACTCATGATCAGGGTATGCACACTAGTACACACGCCATGAATCATGGATTCCAATTTTAAAATGAACCTATGGGTAGTTGTCTATAGAATTTGGAATTATTTAGCAGATAATGATTATAGACATCCTCAATAATGAGGGCCCTTACTAGGAGGACATTGGAGTGGTTTCTCCTTGCTCAATGATGTATTTCTTCTCAGTATATTAGGATATGATAAATATTGAATCCCTATTAGGGTAATCCCATAAACTTTATTATAGGATAACATTTCTCTCCCATATTCTATATCCACGACCTCAATCATCATAGGACATAGAGTTTCTTTTTTCATCAGTTTCCTCTCTAGGTGTAAGTAACATTGAAATGAAATTGTGCAATGTGCTAGAACTTTTACAATCTCTTGTTTATCATACCAAGAAAAAATGATATTCTATTAGAGATATTTTTTGTTATTCAACTATCATAAATAAAACACAATCATTTTGGGCCTCATATATAGGTGAAAGAACTACTAACCATATATTCTCCTTATCAAAGGGTAATATTCCCCGTTAGACATTCCATAAAAAGGTTATATTCCCCATAAAGAATAAAAGGATGCTCCCATATGAATTACCCCCACTCAGTTCTATGTTGTCACACATTACATGAAATATATATCCCCAAAACATGACATTAAACTAATTTTCCAATGTCACCACAAAAAATGTAAAATTGTACAACAATTTACTTACCATGAAACATTAAACTACATGGTATGATTCTTTTATATGACCTTGAACTCTATCACATGATCTACAAAGTCTCTAATTACTAACTCCAATAATATATGTATGATTAATTTTTGTTTTCTGATCCCAATATTAGCATATATCCATTATATTATAAGTTCCACAACATGGATATACTCCTAGTAGAACCATATTCCTTCATCAGGATATATTTAAAATGAGATCATCCCACCACCTTAAGTGCAAAATTCCCTCCAAGTCATACCATATTTTCTCTTGGGATATATCCCCTTGGAATTCTACTCATTATTCCACATTCCTGATAAAATAATCCCCCCTAACTAGAGGTCCATATTTCATCCAGGCATCATTGTATCCCTTTTATTGGAAATATCCTAAATATATCCATAATTGTTATTGGTTAGACATATTCATGCTCTAAAAATCTACCCATCCTCACTGGGCCATATCCCCTTGGAGGTTAACTATAAATGAAAAATCATGCATAACTCCCACATTGATCATTACTAGGTTATATTCTCTTAGAAATTCCATTCTGTATGAATTTTAACTTCTTCTAAATGGTACTTTTCATACAATCTAAAAAGTTATGATAAGTTCTATTAAGTGGCACTGAACTCTGTGGATCTAATTAACGTTATAAAGACATGTAAAAATACTATTTTATAGTCCATCTCTTAAGACCAAAATTAAAATCATCACCCTGGAAGAAACTAAATTCAATAATACCTAATAATGGTCATTTAAAATAAATAATATTCCTTCACCCAAAAAATAATGATATAGAAAACCATTAATGCATATAAATGTGTTCTCATTCACTGATACCCACAACAAATTGAATATATTTCATTAGGGTACCCAATAACATTATTAACATTATTGGGTAACATTCATGAATATGTTTTAAATCTATATGAGAGTCATGGAGTAAGAAATAATTACCTCCCCAAAGGTGTAGATGAGCTTGATATCCCATATTATTTTTTTTGAAATGAATTTGTGGAGTCACTAGTATGTTTTAGTGACTACATGCCTTTGGAAATTAGGACTCTAAAGTCGAAATAAAACAAACTGATTGAATATTTGTCAAAACAAAATAGTGAACTCATCATGAATCTTATAATCTTGAAAATGGATGATTATGATTAAATATCAGTACATCTTGTAAGTTTACATGATTCAATCCTTACTAGTGATTTTGTAATTATGGGTATCCTTTTTAATGGTTTTCATAAAAAACCATTTAGAGAAATATTAAATCCAAAATAATGGAAGCATCCTCAAACACTAACTCATACACTACCACTATAGTTGCAATTCTCATGATCTTTGATAAAAGGAAGTCATCACCCACCCAGTGATTGTGATTCCATGTGGATAACACCTTATAAAGGGATTACCATCACCACATTACCATATTGATGTTGGATGTGGAATAATATAGCATTCGGGTTTCAAATACCTATAGTCCCCCATATAATAAGAAGAATAGGGCCAAGATGATGATAATGAACACTACTGCAATTGAATATTTAAGTGTAGAATCCCACCTTTTTGTCACATAAACTTTCATTACATTATACAAAACTGAGGATCTTTAAGGTTTAGTGTTTTGGAAACCAGGAACTTAACACATGAAACAAAACAAAACATTATTCCTAAACACTTGAAAGGATTATCCTTATGTTCATCCTAGGTTCATTACTGCATCTCACAACTTGGGTACATACATCAAACGAAAGGGTGAGCAGAAGGCCCAATAAGGGAAACAAGGGTAACATTTAACATGTGAACTTGAGATACATCAATAAAGTCATGTAAAAGAACTTTAAGGCATGAGAAAGAAATCATGAGGAATATCATAAAAAACATATTATTTTTCATAACATGATTATGTGGATACAAAAATTAATATTGACAATCATTTCATTTCACCAAGGTCCATCCCCAAGGTGTCATTAAAAATTACGAAGGTTATTCACCAAGGTATCAGTCTAAAAGGACATCTCTAGAGATTAAGTCTTTATCCAATGCATTGGAGCGCTATCTAGGCGCACCCTTGACATGTTTTTATTATCATGTGAGCCACATATATCATCATCAATAATTTCATAAACAACCCATATAGCATAAAAAAATGGGTTTAATTTCATAATAATAACGTTTTAAAAACTGCTTTAAAGACATGATCTTTATGTCACTTTAGACCCACGAAATGGGAAAGTGGGATTCATGTATGTAAATACCAGAATATAAAATAGAAAATTTTGATATATATGTGAATACCCCTGTATAAATAATAGCTTTAAATATTCACTTTCTAACATAAAATAATTTTGAGAAGAAGAGAGAGGCATTTTGAGACGAAAATTCTGCAGCATAACGACTACGTTACAGGGTTTTAGAAAACGTTGAAAAGGGAGGGGACATGGATCACCCACCCATAAATGATATATAAAAATAGTATAGGGACAAAATATAAAGGATTTAAGAACATGGTAATGACAATTGAAAACATACCATAGGAAATGAATAAAATGAGAGGAAGACAAAAATAAGATTTCTCTTATGAAAATTCAGCAGCCTAACGGCGTCACATAAACATCAACCAAAAATGAATTGATGAGATCAAATAGGGTAACTCATCATATAAACATAAAAGATAAGTATTATATATATAGATATCATACCCCAACATAATAAAAAGGAACATGAAAGGCCTGATATGAAAGTAGAACTTGAAAACGAGAAGGGTGAAAGAACCACTTAAAAATTCGCCAGCCTAACGACGTCACATAAAACATCAAAATAATGAATTGAAGAGATAAAATGGGGCCTCTCATAATATGATCATAAAAGATTAGTATGATAGATATAGATATCATACCCCAAAATAATAAGAAGGGACTTTAAATACATTAAATGAAAATAGATCTTCAAAATTGAGAAGGGAGAAAGAATCTGTTACAATAATTTCGGCAGCCTAACGACGACACTTAAAACTTCATAAAACGAAAAAATGAGAGTAAGAGGGGATCTATAATTATATAAACATTAAAAGGGAATTAATAGGAGTATAAAATAACATCATTTAACATAAGAACATGGATAAAAAAAGAAATAAAACAAAAGAGATCACTTGAAAAGAAAAAGAGGGGTCTGATCCCTTACCTTAAAACGCAACTCTTAAAACTCAATGATTGGGACCTTGAGGGCTTGGGGAACCTTGAGACGACTTCTTTGGGAGGAAATGAGACCAGAAAATAGTTGGGGGAGAGTGGGGAGTCGAAATTGATGAGTGGATGGCTTGGTATTTATAGGGAAAGTGAGGGGACAAGGCATTAATGGCTAAGGGACACCTCACAAGTGGTTTTCTCAAAAGCATGGGCTCTCCCATGGTATTTCCCATGGAGTTAGGACACATGGACCACGCATACAATAATTCATCATATTTGGTAATCCAACCCATAAAATATTTCATGACAGCATCATGACAATGTTATGATGTCATTAAACATACCGAAACCCTAAAACTGTATTTTTACTATTCATGAAAATTCAACTTTCTCAGAAAAATCCCAAAATTTCTCCTAAACCAAATATCAATGCACTGATTTAAAAAATTAACTCCATTATATAAAAATAATTTTCTAAATAATTTTAATTTATTTTTTAAAATAAATACATTATTCACTGAAAATTCTGTTTTTTCAGAAAAATTCCCAAAAATTACATTAACATAATATCGATGCACTGAGTTCAAAAAATGAAATCCATTTTATAAAAATAATTTTCTAAATATTTTTAACATAATATTTAATTAAAAAACACTATTCACCCGAAAAAACTAATACTTGAATAACAATTTATGAAACCATTATTTAACCATTTTATTGAATCACATTACATAATCAAGGTGACTAGATTATATTAATACTTTCATTAACTGAGATTACTAATCCAATTGGTCACATTACTAATTTTAAGCATAAAATCACTATTCATAATTTAATATTCATCAAAAATTACATTGATCTTATTAGACTCTAAATTTCATAATGAACATAATTGTAGAAGACCATTTTTTGAAAATCATTACACATTTTTAATTATTTAAGATTTACTTAAACATTTTTTAAAATATACATTCTCTAAAATTCACCAAAAATATGCATACTATATTTATCCGGACATTTGAAAAGTCATAAACATCATCATAAGAAGAAATCCCAATTTTTATTTAAAACAAAGGATTACACAAGTCAGTTGCAGTCTCCTTACAAAGCCCCATATCATGCCAGTATAGGACCTAAGTGTAAGGTGTGCTAAGGATAGAGAATCTGAGGGAGGCTCGGCCAACATCGCACACGTAGTAATTTCTATCAGTTTGAACTTCTCACGAAGGAGATTTCGTTCTAGCTTCATACGATGATGTTCGGCTTGGATTTGGTCCAGAGCAAAGCCTAGTAGTGATACCTCCTTCCCAAGTTCTATTAGATGGGATTCGATCTGTCCAAGACTACTCGGTGAGGCCATCAAATCTTCTTTCTATAATAATTAACCAAGATTACTTGTATTTAGAGACAATAATCAAAACGTTTAGTTTCCAGGGTCATATTGCCCTATAGTCATATAATAGTCAAAACCCAATGGTCTCATTTTAATTATACTCATGTTATCAAATGAAACATTTCTGTTGAGTATACAAATAATATAAAACAAAAAATTAGGAAACAAGATTTATTCAAAATTTCGTGCCATTAAAATCTTCCCCCCCTTAAGAAATTGTGTCCTGGAAATTTTTTTAAAAAAATTGGGTTTTGAAATTTCATTGAAAGTCCCACATCGAAAAAGGAGTCAGTAAAACTATTACTTGGAAAGAAAGAAACGGAAGTACAAAGGTCATCCGAGTTGACCAACACTAGGATTCCATGTAAGAAAACATGGACATGGAGGAGAAAACAAAGGGTCATGTTTGGAGGGAGAGTAAACATGATTAGGAAAAATTTAACCATAAGAAAATCCCAAACTTATGATGTGTGTAAACAGTCCTTGATTACCTAGTAAGAAATGTAAACCAAAAACGTTTTTGTATTACTTTCCTTTTCATAATTTTTGAGGAATTCATTTACTACATAGAACAAAAACATAAGAAAATATACCTACCTTCATGTAGAGTTTCATCCTTTAATAAGTTTCTACCAAAACTAATCTTTTCTCCAAACGATGAGCATTCAAAACTACTTGGTCTCATCAAAACACAAGAATCATTATCTAGAGAATCACATAATCCACAAAATATTAACTATCTATTTCTTCTATCTTTAAACAATATCCCAAAAATAGAAAGGGTAAGGTAAAACAACTATTCAAAAAGAAATTATCCCATAGGAATGGAAACTAATTTTAAATCTTCAAAGTTCCATGGTACTACCCAAATTTCATAATAGACCATTCCATAAATAACGGTCCATAAAATTCCACAAAATAATCCAAACTAAGATTGAACCCAAAATACAAGAAGGATTTGATAACATAGTCATCCAAAATAATCTTCATTATTCATCTCCATACAACATAAACCAATCCTTACATCTTATAAAAAAAGTAGCTAACCTAAACATATTTTACTCAAGATAGGTTAATCATTCCCATAAGTAACCTAAATTACTCAAAGTACACCTTAAATTCATCGAATAATCAAAATATAAGTCAACCTTTCTGCTCAATGAAAATAATGTAGTAATCTATTTACCTCGATCATATTGGGTCCCTCAAATAGTGAACGTATTCCAAAAAAATAATCATATTTTAATCCCCTAATAATCTCTGTCATATTAATACGACAATCGTCGCATTTCCTGTCACATTGGTTGTTGAAACATGTTCTTCCATTTCTGACCATTATCTATGAAGAGAAAGTATAATTAGGGGCTTAAATGCATATCCAATAATCATGAAATGGAACTTAAAGCATATAAGGATATCTTTTAGAAGAAAAGTATGCCCTAACTTGTGATCCCCTAGGTTCCCATCTTGGTTATCCATGATCATATATTCTTATGTGAATCATTATTTTATTTTATCTTTGTTCCTTTAACAATGGTTCATACTAAGCTTATGAATTTACCAAAGCATATCCCCCATGAGTGTCGTATCAAAATGAAGCGACCCCTAAAAACGGGGTGCTTAATGAGACATGATATAATTACCATTACATCATTACAAATTAAATATCATGTCTCATTACAACAGAAGAACGTGAGGCTCAGGATTCTGGGAAACCAGCTGCTTCTGATTAGCTTCATTAGTATCAATCGTGCCTGAAAAATTTTAAACAAAACGTAGGGTGAGTAAAAATGCCCAGTAAGGGGTTTTAAAACATTTTAAGAATGTCCTTTATTAAGTCCATTTGAAAAGAATAAAAATACTTTGCTAAAACAAAACATTGTCATTTCCTAAAAACATGAAATCCATCTTTGTTTGAAAACCACTTGCACAAAGAAGCACGTACTTTAAATGAACATGATCAGAGTGTGCAAAATAAACAATGCATAATGTTGAAACATAAGTTACTTCAATTCTAAAATAATTCTATGGCTAAGCCGGGAAACATGCATATCATGGTTCATGAGTAAAATGTAGAACATCTAACAGTTTGCCATATGAAAACAGTTTTCGTCACATAATGTACATTTTCATGATCATGGGAGCCTTCAACTAGGGGTTGTCCTGTTAGTTGAACTAACCCCTGGTTAACCATTATCCTTACATGTAGAGGGAATGTATAATCCTGGACATTCTCAAGACTTTTCATCATGACCGTATAACATACTTAACAGGTCAAGGCTCACTGCCCACCCCGTATCCTTAGCACAAGTCAAGGCTAACTACCAAGACCGTCGCACATGTTCGTCTCATGAGACTCTTGCTTTACCCAATGCATTGGAGTGCTGTATAATTCTGGGCGCACCCGTCACATCATTCTTGTTGCGCTATATAATTCCGGGTGCACCCATCACATGTAATTCCTATACATCCCTCACATATCCTGACATGGTCATTCGTTCATAGGGTTTAATTCGTGCATTCTCAATTAACACTATTTTCACATACTTGTTCATTACATGAGGAAAGTTTAATCATTAAAACATAATGACATACATGTTAAAACTCCGTGCACATAACAGGTTACCTTATACTTAAAAACATGGGTTTCAAGAGAATGAACATGTCACTTGACATTACATAACATCATAGTACCCAATTAAAGCATGGTCGTTTTCACATATAATGATAAATGGATATTGAGGGTTATTACCCAAAACTGTCTTATAAAAACTCTTTTATTAGCGCTTTTAAATAAACATGAGTACATACCTATGAATACATGTATGCATTTTTACAAGTTCAAGGAGTCCATACTAACCATTTTCACAAACAAAAATCCTCATTTATCCCGGGTGGTGATAAATGGAAGTTCTCAATAGCAAGAATAATTTTGAAAACAAACCATCCCATAAATTTCATCATGCTATGCTATAATAATTTACAAAATAAAAGAACCAAGTTTACATTGGTGTACATACACATCAATATAATCACATGTATATATGTATATATCAATATACTTCGTATACTTGCATGATTTTGCATGTTCATACAATTACCCCAAAACCTCCAAGTTTATAGGAGAAATAAAAATCAAGGTTATAAACACAAAAAGAAGAATTGTATATTTTCATATATCCTCTTATTGTTATGTGTATATAAATGTATATATATATATATATATACATTTATATACACAATGTGTATAACATTAAAACTGAGATAAAATGAACTCTAAGAGAAAACTGCCTTTAACCTGATTGAATTCTGGATGAAGAAAACATTGGTAACCGGTTCTTAATGACTTGATGTAAATATTTATACACATATACTTTTATGTAAGGTGTATATAAAATATAGTGTACCAAAACCGGAGAAAACGGAACCAAAGGAGGGATCTTCCCCTTTACCCACTATTCGGTTCTTCAAGCCGAGAAAGAGATGCCAAATTCTAGGTTCGCACCAGGTTCAAACATGACAGGAACACACATATATTATGTAGATATAAAAACATATACATACTTATATAAAATTGAATCTTGTCAAAACACAACCAATGTTAAAACATGATTCTCACCTTGCTTGGAGAGGAGGAAAAGATGAGGCATGAGGAACCGGGTGTATAAACATATAAGATATATACTGATATATATATAACCCGAATATACATGTATATATATGAAAACTGAAGTTTAAAACAAAATTTTAAAAACATGGTCCGACCCTTACCAGAACAGAGAGGAGATGATGCAGCAAATGAAATCTGGTGCATAACCATAGGATGTATATATATATACATAACATATAAATATATATATAAAAAAACGAAACTCACACATGAACCACAACCAAACTTCAAAAATTCACCCTTACCTGTTCGACGAGGAGGAGGAGAGGAGGCGATCCAGCAAGGAGGTCCAGAATCCAAAGAGGGAGCCGGTCCTTCGGCCTTCGGTGTAATAGGTTTTAAAAAAACAAAGATGAAGAAGAAGACTTAGGGGAGTCTTCGTCCGAGGCGAGGTGTCAGTGTCAACTTGTGGAAAGGAGGAAGCATCGTGGGTCTCTTCACCGGCCTACACGAAGAAAAATAAACGCCCTACGATCTAATGGTTTGACGATGCAATGAGGGAGAAGAAAAGCCGCGTCGTTGGAAGGAGCTACGGCGCAAGGTAGAAGAAAACGCGGAAAAAAAACACGGACAGTGGGGATTAGATGCAGCAAGATCGGACGTCTAGGAGTCATGCGGCTTTAAACAAGATGGACGGCCACGATTAAGGGGAGGAGATCAGACGGCCCAGATTCACCGTGGGTTTTAAAAACACGGTTTTCAGCCGGTTCTGTGTTTTTTATGTTATTTTATTAATATTTTCCTTTATTAAGTAATTTTTTTTATTAAAGAAAATTCCAATTGTTAAAATGACTTTTATTCTTTTAATAAAAATCATTTATCAAATTATAAATTGATCTAATCAAAACATCTTTTTATATAAACATATATAATATATCTTTTAAAATACCAGTAATTTTTTATTGGCCTTATTACATTAAGTATATTATTTTTAAACCATAATTTAATATAGTTTCCAAAATAGTTTATAATGGACGAATTATTAAAGAAGAAATACATCTAATTTATTTCAATATATATAACTCATAAAAAATCCCTCAAGTTTGATATATATATATATAGAAAATAAGAGTTCAGTTGTATGGAAAAACAATGATATTAATTTTCACCGTTTGGAAACATAAACTAGAATTATCATTTTGAGAAAACTAAATTAACATTGATGACACTTTAAAACATTAAAGAAAAAAACACAATTATCATTCTGATTTTATTCCAACGGTCAAAATGAACATTGGATTCTTTGGGGAACCAACGATTGGATTTTTGGTCATTTGTGGTCCAACGGTCATATTTGTTCTTATAAAAGGGTTTGGTCTCGGGTGTCCCTTACCCGAAGTGACCGAAGGAGAAAAAGAAGATGGTTCGTGTGATCCCCTTGGTGCTGAGCATGGTGGCGGTGGCTTCAGCAATACTTATGTTCCTTATGATGGATGCTCGAAGTCCCTACTGAATTCTCGGACTCCTAGTAGTTTTAAGCAGTATTCCCATCATTGTAATCGGGTTCTTGGTTGGAATTTTCAGTTAATTTATCTTAATGGATGTTGTAGCAGAAGGGTCTCTTATTTGAATAAAATAAATTTTCATCCATTTGGTGCATATTATTATTATTATTAGCTGTTTGTTGGTTTACTTAACGGGTGATGTTGGAAAACAAACTTTTCAAAACAAAACATGGTTGTCTCGGGTTGTTACATTACTTCCCCCTTCAATGAATTTCACCCTCGCAATTCTATCATAAAAAGAGAAAAACAGAAACCTCATATGTACAACTCTACCGAAACAGCGGATCTGGATCGGTTAACTGGACACAAAAGTTGGCACACAACTCTTCTGTTTCCCTAGTCTAGATGCACCTCGAACAGTGCTCCTTGAACTCCTGGTCGTGAGTACTACACATGGGCTTCCAAAGGGAGGCTCGTGCGATGAAAAACTCAGAAACGTCCGAGTAGATAAACTCCCTGATGACTCTTCTGGCCATATCATGCTCGATGTAGTAGAGAGGGATGATGTAGTTGAGGAGACTGAGGTTCAGGACTTGGAACATATAAGCTGCACTGAGCTGGCCATCCTGGGCGGCCACGAGGAAACACGCTCTGGCAGAAAAATTTTGTGCCAGAGTGAAGCACTGGAACTGGCCCTCAAAGTACATTCCCCTTCACCTATAGCAGGGGAGTTGAGCAGCAGTGATGAGGTGAAAGACGCGATCATTATCTTGACATAGCCGAAGAATCACTGGACTGTTTGCTAAATTGAGCAAACGCTGGCAGGACCCTCGCAGGTGGAGAAAGGACGGGTAATCCACCATGCATGCCTTGATCAAGATGACTTCTACTAGCTCATCAGGTAGGGATGAGAAGTTCGTTTGTCCAGCCATCTGAAAACAAACATCGAAGGGAAACTCTCAACAACATAGATATGGTGAAGACATGAAAGGAAACAAGAAACCTCCATTTATGTAAAAGTTTACACGGCAAATTCTGAGTTTAGAAGACGTATGCCACATAGTGCGGAAAAACTTCCTAACTCTTCGAACCATACAGAGGATGAACATACAGGACTAAACTCATGGGGACATTTATAACGTCTCCTGAGTTTAGCGTGAGGGGTGTGGATTTGGGAAACGTCGGTGTACACTTCTTGCCTGAGAGACACATGTGTGGACTCATTCTCCAACGCTCCAAAGTCCATTAACTGGCCCAGAAGCCATAGTGCAGAACCTGGCACAGATAAGCCGCTCGGAGGTCTCCGGCAGCAGCAGCTTCTTGGAAAGGGTTATCTAGCATTGTGCCAAATTCCTCGCCAGTTGTAAACACTCGGAAGAGTCCTTCGTGATACCTTCCCCGAAGTGCATACGAGGGAAACTGGGTCATCATCATTAGGAGATAATCCATCCGCATTCCCTGGTGGAGACTAAGAACCCTAGATGAGTTTGACACATCGTACAAGTGCTTACACATCATGAGAA
The DNA here is from genome assembly GCA_963277665.1 of Viscum album. Lineage (NCBI taxonomy): Eukaryota > Viridiplantae > Streptophyta > Magnoliopsida > Santalales > Viscaceae > Viscum > Viscum album. Next base: position 37,100,586 of record OY728159.1, read on the forward strand.
TTTGGGCATAGTTCAAAATGTTCTCGCGACTGGCTAGAGATATAATGTTCTCTAGAGCCTCATTTGGAAGTGACAAAAGGTCGGTAGGTACATCAGCCATCTGAAAGTTATATCATTTTTACTTAGTTAGTCTTAGCAATATATTTATATCACCTGGTTTTCCAGAGTTCCCTGAACCCATCCTCTGATACCAACTAAAAGAGACCCCCAAAAACGGGGTGCTTAATGAGACATGATATACATGACATTACATCATTACAAATTAAATATCATGTCTCATTACAACAGAAGATCGCGAGGCTCAGGATTCTGGGAAACCAGCTGCTTCTAATTAGCTTCATTAGTATCAACCGTGCCTGAAAAATTTTAAACAAAACGTAGTGTGAGAAAAAATGCCCAGTAAGGGGTTTTAAAACATTTTAAGAAAGTCCTTTCTTAAGTCCTTTTGAAAAGAATAAAAAACCTTTGCTAAAACAAAACATTGTCATTTCTTAAAAACATGAAATCCATCTTTTTTTGAAAACCACTTGCACAAAGAAGCACGTACTTGAAATGAACATGATCAGAGTGCGCAAAATAAACAATGCATAATGTTAAAACAAAAGTTACTTCAATTCTAAAAGAATTCTATGGCTAAGCAGGGAAACATGCATATCATGGTTCATGAGTAAAATGCAGAACATCTAACAGTTTTCCATATGAAAACAGTTTTCATCACATAAAGTACATTTTCATGATCATGGGGGCCTTCAACTAGGGGTTGTCCTGTTAGTTGAACTAACCCCTGGTTAACCTTTATCATTACATGCAGAGGGAATGTATAATCCTGGACTTTGTCAAGACTTTTCATCATGACCGTATAACATACTTAATGGGTCAAGGCTCACTGCCCACCCTGTTTCCTTAGCACAAGTCAAGGCTAACTGTCAAGACCGTCGCACATGTTCGTCTCATGAGACTCTTGCTTTACCCCATGCATTGGAGCGCTGTATAAATCTGGGCGCACCCGTCACATCATTCTTGTTGCACTATATAATTCCGGGCGCACCCGTCACATGTAAGTCCTATACATCCCTCACATATTCTCACATGGTCATTCGTTCATAGGGTTTAATTCGTGCATTCTCAATTAACCCTATTTTCACATACTTGTTCATTACATGAGGACAGTTTAATCATTAAAACATAATGACATGCATGTTAAAACTCCGTGCACATAATAGGTTACCTTATACATAAAAACATGGGTTTCAAGATAATGAACATGTCACATAACATTACATAACATCATAGTACCCAACTAAAGCATGGTCGTTTTCACATATAATGATAAATGGATATTGAGGGTTTTTACCCAAAACTGTCTTATAAAAACTTTTTTATTAGCGCGTTAAATAAACATGAGTACATAACTATGAATATATGTATTCATTTTTACAGGATCAAGGAGTCCATAATAACCATTTTCAGAAACAAAAATCCTCATTTATCCCGGGCGGTGATAAATGGAAGTTCTCAATTGCAAGAATAATTTTGAAAACAATCCATCCCATAAATTTCATCATGCTATGCTATAATAAATTACAAAATAAAAGAACAAAGTTTACATTGGTGTACATACACATCGATATAATCGCATGTATATATGTATATATCAATATACTTCGTATACTTGCATGATTTTGCATGTTCGTACAATTACCCCAAAACCTCCATGTTTATAGGAGAAATAAAAATTAAGGTTATAAACACAAAAAGAAGAATTGTATATTTGCATATATCCTCTTATTCTTATGTGTATATAAATGTATATATATATATATACATTTATATACACAATGTGTATAACATTAAAACTGAGATAAAATGAACTCAAAGAGAAAACTGCCTTTAACCTGATCGAATTTTGGATGAAGAAAACAGTGGTAACCGGTTCTTAATGACTTGATGTAAATTTTTATACACATATACTTTTATGTAAGGTGTATATAAAATATAGTGTACCAAAACCATAGAAAACGAAACCAAAGGAGGGATCTTCCCCTTTACCCACTATTCGGTTCATCAAGCCGAGAAAGAGATCCCAAATTCTAGGTTCGCACCAGGTTCAAACATACCAGGAACGCACATATATTATGTAGATATAAAAATATATACATACTTATATAAAATTGAATCTTATCAAAACCCAACCAATGTTAAAACATGATTCTCACCTTGATTGGATAGGAGGAAAAGATGAGGCATGAGGAACCGGGGGTATAAACATATAAGATATATACTGATATATATATAACCCGAATATACTTGTATATATATGAAAACCGAAGTTTAAAAAAAATTGTAAAAACATGGTCCGACCCTTACCAGAATGGAGAGGAGATGATGCAGAAAATGAATTTTGGTGCATAACCATAGGATGTATATATATATATAAGATATAAATATATATATATAAAAAACGAAACTCACACATGAACCACAACCAAACTTAAAAACATCACCCTTACCTGTTTAATGAGGAGGAGGAGAGGAGGTGATCCAGCAAGGAGGTCCAGAAGTCCAAGAGGGACCCAGACCTTCGGCCTTCGGTGCAATAGGTTTTTAAAAAAATGAAGATGAAGAAGAATACTTTGGGGTGTCTTCGGCCGAGGCGAGGTGTCAGTGTCAACTTGTGGAAAGGAGGGATCAGCGTGGGTCTCTTCGTCGGCCTACACGAAGAGAAAAAACTCACTACGATCTAATGGTTCGACGACGCAATGAGGGAGAAGAAAAGCCGCTTCAGTGGAAGGAGCTGTGGCGCGAGGTAGATGAAAACACGGAAAAAAAAAACACGGACAATGGGGATTAGATGCAGCAAGATCGGACGGCTAGGAGTCATGCAGCTTTAAACAGGATGGACAACCACGATTAAGGGGAGGAGATCAGACGGTCCAGATTCTCCGAGGGTTTTAAAACCACGGTTTTCAGTCGGTTCTATTTTTTTAAGTTATTTTATTAATATTTTCCTTTATTAAGTCATTGTTTTTATTAAAGAAAATTTCAATTGTTAAAATTACTTTTATTCTTTTAATAAAAATCATTTATCAAATTATAAATTGCTTTATTCAAAACATCTTTTTAAATAAACATATATAAATATATCTTTTAAAATACCAGTAATTTTTTATTGGCCTTATTACATTAAGTATATTATATTTAAACCATAATTTAATATAGTTTCCAAAATAGTTAATAATGGTCGAATTATTAAAGAAGCAATGCATCTAATTTATTTCAATATATATAATAATAAAAATCCCTCAAGTTTGATATATATATATATATAGAAAATAAGAGTTCAGTTGTACGGAAAAACAATGATATTAATTTTCGCCGTTTGGAAACATAAACTAGAATTATCATTTTGAGAAAACTAAATTAACATTGATGACACATTAAAACATTAAATCAAAAAAACACAATTATCATTCTGATTTTATTCCAACGGTAAAAATGAACATTGGATTCTTTGGGGAACCAACGGTCGGATTTGTGGTCGTTTGAGGTCCAACGGTCATATTGGTGCTTATATAAGGGTTTGGTCTCGGGTGTCCCTTACCCCAAGTGACCGAAGGAGAAAAAGAAGATGGTTCATGTGATCCCCTTGGTGCTGAGCATGGTCGTGGTGGCATCAACAATACTTATGTTCCTTATGATGGATTCTTGAAGTCCCTACCGAATTCTCGGACTCCTAGTATTTTTAATAAGTCTTCCCATCATTGCAATCGGGTTCTTGGTTGAAATTTTCGGTTAATTTATCTTAGTGGATGTTGTAGCCGAAGGGTTTCTTATTTGAATAAAAGATATTTTCATCCAGTTGGTGCATATTATTATTATTATTAGCTGTTTGTTGGTTTACATAACGGGTGATGTTGGAAAACAAACTTGTCAAAACAAAACATGGTTGTCTCGGGTTGTTACATTACTTCCCCCTTCAAAGAATTGCGCCCTCGCAATTCTATCATAAAAAGAGAAAAACAAAAACCTCATACGTACAACTCTACCGAAACAGCGGATCTGGCTCGGTTAACTGGACTCCAAAGTTGGCACACAACTCTTCTGTTTCCCTAGTCCAGATGCACCTCCAACAGTGCTCCTTGAACTCCTGGTCATGAGTACTGCACACAGGCTTCCAAAGGGAGGCTCGTGCGATGAAAAACTTGGAAACATATGAGTAGATAAACTCCCTGATGAATCCTCTAGCCACATCATGCTCGAGGTAGTCGAGAGGGATGATGCGATTGAGGAGACTGAGGTTCAGAACTTGGAACATATAAGCTGCACTGAGCTGGCCATCCTGGGCGGCCACGAGGAAACACGCTCTTGCAGAAAAATTTGTGCCAGAGTGAAGCACTGGAACAAGCCCTCAATGTACATTCCCCATCACCTATAGCAGGGGATTTGAGCAGCAGCGTTGAGGTGAAAGACGCGATCATTCTCTTGACATAGCCGAAGAATCTTTGAACCGTTTTCTAAATTAAGAAAACGCTGGCAGGACCCTCGTAGGTGGAGAAAGACGGGTAATCCACCATGCATGCCTTGATCAAGATGACTTCAACTAGCTCAATGGGTAGGGATTAGAATTTTGTTTGTCCAGCCATCTGAAAGCAAACATCTAAGGGAAACTCTTAACAACATAGATACGGTGAAGACATGAAATGAAACAAGAAACCTCCATTTATGAAAAATTTTACACGGCAAAGTCTGAGTTTACAAGACCTACGCCACATAGTGCGGAAAAACTTCCTAACTCTTCGAACCATACACAGGATGAACATACAGGACTAAACTCATGGGGACATTTATAACGTCTCCTGAGTTTAATGTGAGGGGTGTGGAGTTGGGAAACGTTGGTGTACACTTCTTGCCTAAGAGACACACGTGTGGACTCATTCTCCAACGCTCCGAAGCTCATTAACTGGCCCCAGAAGCCATAGTGCAGGACCTAGCACATATAAGCCGCTCAGAGGTCTCCGGCAGCAGCAGCTTCTTGGAAAGGGCTATCTATCATTGTGCCAAATTCCTCACCAATTTTATACACTCGGAAGAGTCCTTCGTGATACCTTCTTTGACGTGCATACGAGGGAAACTGGGTTATCATCATTAGGAGATAATCCATCCCCATTCCCCAGTGGAGATTAAGCACCCTAGATGAGTTTGACACATCGTAGAAGTGCTTACACATCATCCGAATTTGGGCATAGTTCCGAAAGTTCTCGCGACTGGCTAGAGATATAATGTTCTCTAGAGCCTCAGTTGGAAGTGACAAAAGGTCGGTAGGTACATCAGCCATCTGAAAGTTATAGCATTTTTACTTAGTTAGTCTTAGCAATATATTTATATCACCTGGTTTTCCAGAGTTCCCTGAACCCATCCTCTGATACCAACTCAAGCGACCCCCAATAATGGGGTGCTTAATGAGACATGATATACTTAACAATACATCATTACAAATTAAATATCATGTCTCATTACAACAGAAGATCGCGAGGCTCATGATTCTGGGAAACCAGCTGCATCTGATTAGCTTCATTAGTATCAACCGTGCCTGAAAAATTTTAAACAAAATGTAGGGTGAGCAAAAATGCCCAGTAAGAGGTTTTAAAACATATTAAGAAAGTCATTTCTTAAGTCCTTTTGAAAAGAATAAAAATACTTTGCTAAAACAAAACATTTTCATTTCCTAAAAACATGAAATCCATCTTTGTTTGAAAACCACTTGCACAAAGAAGCACATACTTGAAATGAGCATGATCAGAGTGCGCAACATAAACAATTCATAATGTTAAAACAAAATTTACTTAAATTCTAAAAGAATTCTATGGCTAAGCAGGGAAACATGCATATCATGGTACATGAGTAAAATGCAGAACATCTAACAGTTTGCCATATGAAAACAGTTTTCGTCACATAAAGTACATTTTCATGATCATGGGAGCCTTCAACTAGGGGTTGTCCTGTTAGTCGAACTAACCCCTGGTTAACTTTATCATTACATGTAGAGGGAATGTATAATCCTGGACTTTTTCAAGACTTTTCATCATGACCGTATAACATACTTAACGGGTCAAGGATCACTGCCCACCCCGTTTCCTTAGCACAAGTCAAGGCTAACTGCTAAGACCGTCGCACATGTTCGTCTCATGAGACTCATTCTTTACCCAATGCATTGGAGCGCTGTATAATTACGGGCACACCCGTCACATCATTCTTGTTGTGCTATATAATTCTGGGCGCACCCGTCACATGTAAGTCCTATACATCCCTCACATATCCGGACATGGTCAATCGTTCATAGGGTTTAATTCGTGCATTCTCAATTAACCCTATTTTCACATACTTGTTCATTACATGAGGACAGTTTAATCATTAAAACATAATGACATGCATGTTAAAACTCCGTGCACATAACAGGTTACCTTATACTTAAGAACATGGGTTTCAAGAGAATGAACATGTCACTTAACATTACATAACATCATAGTACCCAATTAAAGCATGGTCGTTTTCACATATAATGATAAATGGATATTGAGGGTTTTTACCCAAAACTGTCTTATAAAAACTCTTTTATTAGCGCTTTAAATAAACATGAGTACATACCTATGAATAAATGTATGCATTTGTACACGTTCAAGGATTCCATACTAACCATTTTCACAAACAAAAATACTCATTTATCTCGGGCGGTGATAAATGGAAGTTCTCAATTGCAATAATAATTCTGAAAACAAACCATCCCATAAATTTCATCATGCTATGCTATAATAAATTACAAAATAAAAGAACCCAGTTTACATTGGAGTACATACACATCGATATAATTGCATGTATATATGTATATATCAATATACTTCGTATACTTGCATGATTTTGCATGTTCGTACAATTACCCCAAAACCTCCATGTTTATAGGCGAAATAAAAATCAAGGTTATAAACACAAAAAGAAGAATTGTTTATTTGAATATATCCTCTTATTGTTATGTGTATATAAATGTATATATATATATACATTTATATACACAATGTGTATAACATTAAAACTGAGATAAAATGAACTCTAAGAGAAAACTGCCTTTAACCTGATTGAATTATGGATTAAGAAAATAGTGGTAACCGGATCTTAATGACTTGATGTAAATATTTATACACATATACTTTTATGTAAGGTGTATATAAAATATAGTGTACCAAAACCGGAGAAAACGGAACCAAAGGAGGGATCTTACCCTTTACCCACTATTCGGTTCTTCAAGCCGAGAAAGAGATCCCAAATTCTATGTTCGCACCAGGTCCAAACATGACAGGAACGCACATATATTATGTAGATATAAAAATATATACATACTTATATAAAATTGAATCTTGTCAAAACCCAACCAATGTTAAAACATGATTCTCGCCTTTCTTAGAGAGGAGGAAATTATGAGGCATGAGGAACCGGGGGTATAAACATATAAGATATATACTGATATATATATAACCCGAATATACTTGTATATATATGAAAACCGAAGTTTAAAACAAATTTTTAAAAACATGGTCCGAACCTTACCAGAACGGAGAGGAGATGATGCATCAAATGTAATCCAGTGCATAAACATAGGATGTATATATATATATACATAACATATAAATATATATATAAAAAACTAAACTCACACATGAACCACATCCAAACTTCAAAACATCACCCTTACCTGTTCGACGTGGTGGAGGAGAGGAGGCGATCCAGCAAGGAGGTCCAGAAGCCAAAGAGGTAGCTGGTCCTTCGGTCTTTGGTGCAGCAGGTTTTTAAAAAAAATGAAGATGATGAAGAAGACTTCGGGGAGTCTTCGGCTGAGGCGAGGTGTCGGTGTCAACTTGTGGAAAGGAGGGAGCAGCGTGGGTCTCTTCGCCGGCCTACACGAAGAAAAAAAAACACCCTACGATCTACTGGTTCGACGACGCAATGAGGGAGAAGAAAAGTCACATCGGTGTAAGGAGCTGCGGCGCGATGTAGAAGAAAATGCGGAAAAAACACAAGGACTGTGGGGATTAGATGCAGCAAGATCGGACGGCTAGTAGTCATGCGGCTTTAAACAGGATGGACGACCGCGATTAAGGTGAGGAGATCAGACGGCCCAGATTCGCCGCGGGTTTTAAAAACACGGTTATCAGCCGGTTTTTTTTTTTAATTTATTTAATTAATATTTTCCTTTATTATGTCATTATTTTTATTAATGAAAATTTCAGTTGTTAAAATGACTTTTATTCTTTTAACAAAAATCATTTATCAAATTATAAATTTATTTAATCAAAACATCTTTTTATATAAACATATATAAATATATCTATTAAAATACCAGTAATTTTTTATTGGCCTTATTACATTAAGTATATTATTTTTAAACCATAATTTAATATAGTTTCCAAAATAGTTAATAATGCTCGAATTATTAAAGAAGTAATGCATCTACTTTATTTCAATATATATAACTCATAAAAAATCCCTCAAGATTGATATATATATATATAGAAAATAAGAGTTCAGTTGTATGGAAAAACAATGATATTAATTTTCACCGTTTGGAAACATAAACTAGAATTATCATTTTGAGAAAACTAAATTAACATTGATGATACATTAAAACATTAAAGCAAAAAAGCCCAATTATAATTCTGATTTTATTCCAACGGTCAAAATGAACATTGTATTCTTTGGGGAACCAAAGGTCGGATTTGTGGCCGTTTGAGGTCCAATGGTCATATTGGTGCTTATAAAAGGGTTTGGTATCGGGTGTCCCTTACTACAAGTGACCGATGGAGAAAAAGAAGATGGATCGTGTGATCCCCTTGGTGCTGAGCATGGTCGCATTGGCTTCAGCAATACTTATGTTCCTTATGATGGATGCTCGAAGTCCCTACCGAATTCTCGGAATCCTAGTAGTTTTAAGCAGTCTTTCCATCATTGTAATCAGGTTCTTTGTTGGAATTTTTGGTTAATTTATCTTAGTGGATGTTGTAGCCGAAGGGTTGATTTTTTGAATAAAAGAAATTTTCATCCATTTGGTGCATATTATTATTATTATTAGCTGTTTGTTGGTTTACTTAACAGGTGATGTTGGAAAACAAACTTGTCAAAACAAAACATGGTTGTCTCGGGTTGTTACAGAAAGAGTGCAGCAAGGCCCATTGTCGTGTACCAGTTCCAGTATCAGACTAGTTTAAAGTGGTGTTTTTGGGTTTTATCCCTATGTACATTTGTGCCAGAGAAACCTCTACCAGCTCGTATCCAGACATGGATGTATTTGCTTGGAAACCCATTACTCAATACTAACCAAAATACCAGGATGATTTCCTATATAGAAAATTTTCTATAGGATTCTTCCTAAAGTTTTCATATCCTAATTTACACAAATAACTAAACCATCCTTTGATAAAAACTATAGCATCCCGCCTTTTGTCACATAAATTTCATTACATTATACAAAACTAAGGATCTTTATGGTTTAGTGTCTTGGAAACCCAGAACATAATACATGAAACAAAAAAAAATTATTCTTAAACACTTGAAAGGAATATCCTTATGTTCATCCTAGGTTCATTACTGCATCTCACAACCTGAGTACATACCTCAAAAGAAAGGGTGAGCAGAAGGCCCAGTAAGGGAAACAAGGGTAACATTTAACATGTGAAAATGAGATACATCAATAAAGTCATGAAAAATAACTTTAAGGCATGAGAAAGAAATATTGAGGCATATCATAATAAAAATAACATTTTTCATAACTTGAATATGTGGATAAAACATTTAATATTTAAAATCATTTAATTTCCCCAAGGATCATCACCAAGGTGTCATTAAAAATTACAAAGGTTATTCACCAAGGTATGAGTCTAAAAGGTCATCTCTAGAGATTAAGTCTTTACCCAATGCATTGGAGAACCATCTAGGTGCACCCTTGACATGTCATTATTATCATGTGATCCACATATATCATCATCAATCATTACATATACAACCCATATAGCAGAAAAGAAATGGGTTTCATTTCATAATCATAACGTTTTAAAAACTGCTTTGAAGACATGATCTTTATGTCACTTTAGACCGACGAAAAGGGAAAGAGGGTTTCATATAGGTAAATCCCATGAATTTTAAATTGAAAATTTTGATATATGTATGAATACCCATGTTTAAATAAGAGCATTGAGTATTCACTAAATAACATAAAATAATTTTGAGAAGAAGAGAGAGAAATTTTTAGACCAAAATTCTATAGCATAACGGCTACGTTACAGGGTTTTAGAAAACGTTGAAAAGAGAGGGGACATGGGTCACCCACCCATAAATAATCTATAAAAATAGTATAGGGACAGAATATAAATGATTTAAGAAAATGGTAATGAAATTTAAAAATATACCATATGTAATGAAGAACGTGAAAGGAAGACAAAAATAAGATTTCTCTTATGAAAATTCAGCAGCCTAACGACGTCACATAAACTTCAACAAAAAATGAATTGATGAGATCAAATAGGGTCCCTCATCATATGAACATAAAAGATCAGTATGATAGATATATTTATCATACCCAAACATAATAAAAAGGAACTTGAAATACTTGACATGAAAGTAGAACATGAAAACGAGAAGGGTGAAAGAACCACTTAAAAATTCACCAGCCTAACGACGTCACTTAAAAATTCAAAATAAGGAATTGAAGAGATCAAATGGGGTCTCTCATAATATGATCATAAAATATCAGTATGATATATATATAGATAATACCCCAACATAATAAAAATGAACATGAAATACTTTACATGAAAATAGATCTTGAAAAATGATAAGGGATAAAGAATCCGTTACAAATATTTCGGCAGCCTAATGGCGCCAAATAAAACTTCATAAAACAAAATAATGAGAGTAATAGGGGATATATCATTATATGAACATGAAAAGGAAAGTAATAAGAGTATAAAAGAACATCCTTTAACAAAAGAACATGTAGCATAAAATAAATGACATAAAAGAGATTGCCTGAAAAGAAAGAGAGTGGTCAGATCCTTTACCTTAAAACGTAACTCTTAAAACTCAATGATTGGGATATTGAGGGATTGGGGGAACCTTGGGAGGACTCCTTGTGAGGTAATGAGACCGGAAATTCGTTGGGGGAGAGTGGGGAGTATAAATGGAAGATAGGAAGGCTTGGTATTTTTAGGGAATGTGAGGGGACAATGCATTAATGGCCATGGGACACCTCACAAGTGGTTTTCTCAAAAGCATGGGCTCTCCCATCGAATTTCCCATGGAGTTAGGCCACATGGGTCCCCCATACAATAATGCATCACCTTTGGTCGTCCAACCCATAAAATATCTCATGAAATCATCATGGTACAGTTATGATGTCATTAAACATACCGAAACCCAAAAACTGTATTTTTACTATTAAGTGAAAATTCAACTTTCTCAGAAAACTCCCAAAAGTTCACCTTCACCAAATATCAATGCTATGATTTCAAAAATGAACTCCATTTGATAAAAATTATTTTCTAAATATTTTTAATTTATTTTTTTAAATAAATACTCTATTCACCGAAAATTCACATTTTTCTGAAAAATTCCAAAAAATTACCTTAAGATAATATCGATGCTCTGAGTTCAAAAATGAAATCCATTTTATAAAAATAATTTTCTAAATATTTTTATTTTAATTTTTAATTAAAAAACACTATTCACCTGAAAAAACTAATACTAGAATAATAATTTTTGAAACTGTTATTTAACCATTTTATTGAATCACATTACTTAATCAAAGTTCCTAGATTATATTAATACTTTCATTAAGTGAGATTACTAATCCATTTGGTCACATAACTAATTCATTTGGTCACATTACTAATACTATGAATAAAACCACTATTCATAATTTACTATTCATCAAAAATTATGTTGATCTTATTATACTCTAAATTTCGTAATGAACATAATTGTAGAAGACCATTTTTTGAAAATCATTACACATTTTTAATTATTTATGGTTTACATAGACATTTTTTAAAATATCCTTTATCTAAAATTCTCCAAAAATATGCATACTATATTTATCTGGACATTTGAAAAGTTGTAAACATCATCATAAGAGGAAATTCCAATTTTTATTCAAAAAAAAGGATTACACAATGCAGTTATATTCTCCTTACATAGCCCCTTATCACGCCAGCATAGGACCTAAGTGTAATGTGTGCTAAGGTGAGAGAATCTGAGGGAGGCTCTGCCAACATCGCATGAGTAGTAATTTCTATCAGTTTGAACTTCTCACGAAGGTGATTCTGTTCTAGCTTCACACGATGAAGTTCGGCTTGGTTTTAGTCCAGAGCAAAGCCTAGTGGTGCTACCTCCTTCCCAAGGTCTGTTAGATGGGCTTCGATCGGTACAAGACTACTGGTTGAGGCCATCGAATCTTTTTTCTATAATAATTAACCAATATTACATGTATTTAGAGATAATAATAAAAATGTTTAGTTTCATGGGTCATATTGACCAATGGTCATATAACAGTCAAAACCCAATGGTCTCATTTTAATTATACTCATGTTATCAAATGAAATATTCTTGTTGAGTATAAAAATAAAATAACACATAAAATTAAGAAACAAGATTTATTCAAAATTTCAGGTCGTTACATTATGTCTCTACCAAAAACATACAAATTAATGTCATCCCTATCTATGTGATGTTGAGAAATACCTTGATGAAACTTCAACTAGATAGGTACATTTTAATTAACATAAAAAAACATCTTCTGCCATCACCATGTAACCCATCACTCCAAGCAGTCATCCAAGGTTATCACCCATGACACCATAGTCTCAAACACCCTACTAAGGAGTCATAGAAAACTCACCATGTGTGGTGAGATTCTACACATAATAAGAGATATCATTTAAATATCCCCTTATAAGAACCATGTTGTCATATTTTGTTCATCACTAGGGAACTGAAACATATCTCGCTAACCCTGAATGGAGATCATAACCATAATGTGACGATGTCCTGGGAACCAAACCATATTTTAGACCCCACCGATGAAACCCATCAATATTTTATGGCATCTTAGGAGTAAGAACATATCATATCCTCATCATATGTTGTCCGGCTAAATATTTCGATGATAATAGGAGGACATAAGTGGTCATATATCCCCACGTTAATTGAAGTCATATGCCAGCAAATCTTAGAATCATCGAAAGGGAATTCCCATATCCCTACTCAAAATCTTTAGGAATATATATATATACTAGAAGATATTGAGGAGATACATTGACATATTTATATAATCAAGAAGGGATAGGCATATATACCAACTCCAATGGCCAGAGTTGTTCACCCGCATATTCATATAGCTACTCATGAGAAATATCATATTCTTGCTCCCATACATAAGTATCCTTGAAACATTCAAGTAAATTATGAGTAATATGATCAGGCTCATATAACTATTCCAGTTGGGTTTCATTTTAATATCCTTACTATTAACATAAGACAAACATATATCCCTATCAAAGATATATGAGAGAGACAAAAATATATTCCATGTAAAAGAGGGCTGAGAAGATACCCATGTTCCAAATAGTGATCATCATCATATTCCAACAGTCACTTTTTGGTAAGATCATATCCATACCAACAGGAGTAAGACATATATTACAACACCATATGATGAAATATCACTTCGATACATCTCAGTGGTTATATAGGAGGAGGATACAATGATGGATCACATATTCACATCTTGTATGTGATACATGATGTGGCATATATTCCCTCACCAGTTCTATAATATCATCAAAATATTATGTAGAATAATGAAAACATGGATTGGGTGCATTTTCCCATTCATGTAAAGGTTAGGTGTTATATTCTGATAGTCACTTTTGGAAGACTCATTTCCCTTCAAACTGGAGTAAGGATAATATTTCCATTCCTTCTAATGAAGGATCACATTAGAACACCTCATCAGTGATACATGAGGTAGTGTATATTTCCACTCCCATTACGGAGGACCTCCAACATATTTTGGTGAATAATGAAAACCAATATCTGGTGTATATTTCTGTTATAATTTACTTTCATTGACAAACAATATCATTCTCTTTGGGGTAGGCTTATATCCATTATAATAACTCAAAAACACCATATAATATTCAGGAAGTTACTTATAAGGGGATGTATACTCCTGAAAATATCAATGAAAGTTGTCATCATATCCTGATAGAAACTTAGTGTCCATCCACTAGAGTTTTATTTCATAATGGTTTCCACTATCCATACATGAACCCAATAGCTCAACATATAACATCAAAACAAACCATATTCCAACATCACATAAAAATGAGGTGGAGGTTGATATTTATACTCTAATGAATTCTTATATCCCTATGTCCATATAATTCTTATCAACAATAGCCCAAGGATCTTAATAATCCTTTTTAGACGGAGGAGGTGATATTTACCATGGAATTCCTCTCTATGGTATCATATATATAGACCATGGGGACTCTTCACCAAACATCCACTATAAAAATATTCCCCATAGAAATATCTCATCTAGAATAAGATATTATCCCCTTGTAAAATTACATTTTTATAGATAATTACTTCAAAAATTAGGGACAACTATATACATTTCCCCATGAGTAGTTGATAATCCTTCACTTCAGTCAATGGATAATTGTGGGTATTGGTCATCATCTCTAAAACCTATAGATCACATTTCATTATACCTTAAAAATAGAGAATTTTGGTTTAATCTAGAATAGGAATATTACTATGATAATAAGAAAAATACCATGGATAAGTTGAGAGATATAGTCTAGGTTGATATGCTGGTCATGTTTTGGACCATTACTACCACCAAATATAAAGTTCCCTAGGAAATAAAAGTATAATTTATACATTATCTATGTCTCAAAATATGGAAAATTAATCTATACATTAAGGGAAAACGTTCCCTATTAGGGATACACTGATCAACATGAGGTGATTGGAAATATTTTCCACTAGGTTGAGTAGGTATCCTTTTGGTGGCATGAGCCTTAAAGACTAAAAATAAAAATAATAATATGCAATATTCTTTCCCTGATAGCTTGAATACACCGCAACATGTGTTGATAATTATTCATCTAATGTAAAAATTATGGGGTTGGGTGATTAGAAGCACAACAATATATTCTATTCCTGAATCAGTATAGCCCTATGTGGTATATATCCTTCAATGTTAGTTCATTGGGATAGTTCACATGATCAGAATGTGTATATATTGAATGGTTGATTCAATAATATTTCACTATTTCTAAATCTCTAAATGGAACATTCATAAAAAAACAAGTGATTATATAGTTCCTAAATTAAACAAATAAGAAAATTTAAAAGGCCCCCTATGTGAGAGAGGCTTGACCTCTAACTATGGAGGATTTTTTTGAAGAATGATTCTTAAACTAACAGTTCATACTTCTCCGAAACTATAACCATATATATTAATAAACTATTTATATGTATTCCATAATTTTAGATTTAGGGTAAATTCAATATAAATCCAAGCCGATATGTATCTAGGAATTTTCAATATATTTAGCACTAATTCCAACCATGGGATCATCAAAACCCCAAAAAAATTCCAGATAAAGTGGAAGTAGAGACAAGCCAACTTATCCCATAGGGTTAGTGTAATTGTTATTGTCACCAAGACTACCAAAAAACATGGGATCCTCAATTCCCCAATTATATATGGATGTAGTGGTGGAAAAAAGTAAAAAACCCATCTCATAGGGATAGGTGAATTTATATTATTACCACCTTAGCCACAAATGGAGTATGTCTTAACCAAACCAAGACAAGTATCATGTGAAGAATCTCTATCGTTCTTTTGAATCCATGATGTATCCTTACTATTATTGATATGTTCGTAAAAATTCATTAACTTCACTCTCTAGTCCATTATCCATAAACCAATCCCTAAGGAATAGGATAAAAGAAATTTCAAATCCATAATGGGTCGTAATTCCAAACAATCATTCATAAAGGAGAGGTTTATAGAGGGACCAAAATTATCCCTCTATGAATTTTCAGAGGGTTAGTTTTACTCCATTAAATTTAGTGGTGGGAGATGATATGATTTTGGATGCTCAGTATTGTTGGGGTAATAACATTAGAAATAATTTGGAAAATTAAAATTTTGATCAAGAGAAACTACATGAATAGGTTCCAGTGCAATATGAATTCCACTTTAAGTTACTTGAAGAGTTTTTTGTACATGAAATCGGAGATAGAACTGAAACCTAGCAACCTAATGTATTTAACTATCCCCACCAATGATATGCATCAGTAATATATAAGTGGAATAGAGTAGCATCATATCAGGAACTCCCTAACGGGAATGATGCTCCTTCCAATAATGGGATATTGGAATATTATGAGGCCAGAGAGAAGATTTGGAATTATTCAATACAACGATTCTGATGGGAAATATTTCTAATAAAAAATATCTGTAGTGGGAGCTAATGTAACTTATATAATAGGAATTGTGATGCTAAAAAGGGACACTACAATAACCAAAATAGGGTTTTATTATCATACTGGATCTATATCTAAACCAATAGTTTATTTGACAATAACCACCACATAATTTTATAATTTCCTTCTATTGGGAACTCAAGAATTATCGCTACATTACAACTACCCCAAACCCATGAATGCTATGGTCAGACAACAAATATATGAATTAATCCATATTAGGCCACACTTTATTTCAATATTCAAGCTTCCCCTTAGTCATTCATACCACTAGAGTAATTAAAATCAATCCAATCCATCATCAATCAGATGGAATCCATAAAGGGAATTGATTATCAAGTACAAAAAGAGAGAAAATATTTCCTTGATGGGGTGGACACAAACCCCCCTCCATTAAAATTTTGGAGACCTTACTTTCCCAACAATCAATTTTCACTTCCAGTTTTTTATATCTATTCATCTCTATAATGATGAAGACAAAAAACCTTACCTCTCAAATTGAAAATACTTTGAGAATGAGAGAGTATAATATTTTATTTTCATATGTAATGGTCTTATATATTCCTTATCCATGTAGATTCTACAAGAGTATCTAGAAGAGTTATATATAAAGACTTCCATGAGGAACTGTAAACACATATTATCCAATTGAATTTTCTCAGCAGATTAGGAGAATTAGGTTATTTATCATAATAACTAAAGGATACCCTCTATCATATCTATCCCAAATATCATTCTATGTAATCCAGTCAATAATATAAAATTTTTAGGGTAGAGGTAGTGACTATCACAGATAAGAAAATACATTTTCTAGCTCCAACTAAAAGTCTCTGTCAATATCTCGTGACACCTCTACCTAAATGAAAAATAACTAAAACAATTCTTGGCATGAAGGGAATATGAATTAATATTTTATGAGTTTTGAAGATGGTAATAATTATTATTATTTTATTTTGAGATATCTGTCTCTAGAATATTTTGTTGTGTCCCATGAGAATATCTTTCTCATGTTTCCATAAATTAGGAAATTGAAGGAGGTAAATCTTAATGGAAACATGAATTATTTTCCTTATTATCATGTGTTGGAAAAAACAATCTAAGATAGAATTTTCCTCAAGGAAATACTCCAAAATATGGTTTTTTTTAGAGATTTTATGTTGGGATATTCTTAATAACATGTGGATTGTGTCTCCACCATTTCAAAAGAATAATAAGGGGAATGAAAATAGGTCCCAGGAAAATGAACATATAGATTTGTTGATTGGATGACCCCAATAAAATATATATTGGGTGAATTCCATACGTATGGTGATATAAAATTATGAAATTGAAACCCAAACTCCTTCAACATCAACTAAACCATCTTTGAAATATTGCACATCCAAAAGTAATCATAACAAAAAAAATTAAAAATAAGTTTTAGGAAAAATAAGAACCATTACCAATCCCAAAGAATGTTTAATACTTGTTATAATTATTTAATCTATCATGTGAAGTATATAATCATCATACTAAAAATAACCCTCATCAAATAAACAATTTATATACAAATTTATTAATATCATTTATTTGAATGACTACTTTTTTATTAATGAAACTAAACTAGAATATGGTCCTCAATTTCTCATGAATAAATGGGGAGGTGGATGAATGAGTAGATATTGATCATTCCATGGAAGGAGAGGCTGTTAAATTTCATAAACTATTGGTATAATCCCTTATGAGACTATATATATAGATGATATTTTCATATAGACACTCTAATGGGGCCAATAATTCATTATTAAACTCTTGGATCATCTAGATATTTGCCACATCATGTTTTATTTGGAGACCACTTGAAATATCTAACTCTAACATGTAACAATAATTGTGGTATAGATATATTGGATCAATATGACCCATTAACGAAAGAATCCCTTAGTATTATCTACAGTTATTTTGAATAACTTTCACTAACCATTAATCATTAACTCAAAGTACAACTTCTCACATTGAAATAAAGTCCCTTGGATCTGAAATAAAATATTAAGAAACAATTGGATGTTCTCCCATCTATTATTTCGATCTGGGATTCCCTTAGAATCTTGAAGATCCTTATTGAATCATTGATCGAGGACCTTTCCATCCATCAAGAGTTTCAAGTGGATGTTTCCATCAGAGATGTTTATTGAGAAGATATTGATCTAGATAAATTATACATTGATGACTTATTAAGATAAATATATTATGAAGAAGCTATACATGGGAAATTAATACCCCTATACGTGAGTGGAAAGAATAGCGGTATCATTGTATTTCAAGCACTCAGACTCAATATATTGGAAAGTAAATTTATCCGATTATGAATCCTTGAATTCATGTGATTTAGTTAAAAAGATCATCCCCTTATAGATTAACTATCTAAAATTATTATAATAGTTAACAGAAGCCCCTTAGTAGTATCATATTGAGAGCCCATTTTAGAAACATTATCTACAACCTTGAGTTCATGGTTGTCCATCAAGAATAAATATTCAATATTCTATTGAGAAGACAATATATTCACTTCAATGATCTGGTTTCCTCATTATATCATCAATTATTTAAATATGTGGTTAATGAGAATGGGTAATTGTTTTAGGTCAACGAATCCCATTTTGATGCATGTTTGGATAAGTAAATGGAAGTATAATACTAAAAAAAGGAAGGTATGTATATTTAGTTAAATTATCGAGAGTATGTATCTACCCAAAATTTATTTTAATCTAATCTTAATCCATGGAGTATTCATGGTTATGATTACATGTTTCTTATTAACCAAATTGAGGAACTAATACTGAATGAGGGAATCCATAAAATATTCAAAGTCCTATACAACTACGGTATAAATTCCCTAATATTCATAATAATAATTACCATAGTAATATAATAAGATAACACTTAAAAATATGGAAATTATTTTGAGGATGATGATCCATAACTATCCATGGAAGAAAATAATTTTATTATTAGAAATATCACCCTATATATAATATTTTATGAAGATAATTCCCCCATGTTGTGTCCTAAATCTCTTGTAATTAGCTTGTATTCCTTCATTGAAAATGATAATTCCCCTGATATTTCCACTTTGATATATTTTATAGAATCATATAGGTACATCATAGAAAAAAATCCAAATGTAGATGCCACTATTTTTTCTTTAGTGCCAGTTATTCTTTTTTTCTTGAAAATGGAAAGGATGGTGGTACATTAAAACCTGCATATTTTTTAATATTTAATTAGTATTTCCTATCATTTATCCTAAGTTAGAATGCCACTTTTCCATCATTGGAATTCAAAATCTTGAAACGTGAATACGAAACCTCTTCTGGAAATCATAAGCATATTATATGTTATAATAATGATTCGTAGAGGATAATGAAGAGGATTAGGATCTTAGGAATTAACATCCAATATTTTTGGAAGGAATATCAAACATGGTAGATGATCACAAACATGAAAAACCTCAACATTGATGATGATTAATGGCCTACTTTGGTTAACAACACTATATCTCTTAATGAATTAGAGAAATATATCACGTTTCCGAAGTAGCATATATATATCTTCACGAGCAATTATATTGTGATGATCACATTAGACCCAGATGTGTCCACCCATCATTTATGACTGAAATAGGATCACAACAGTTATAAATAATTAGTAAAAATAATTCTTTTCCCTTGCTTCCATGGTAGAGGCTGAGGAAAACTAGCTTATCAAGGCCAATATTATTTAGGATGTATAATAATTGAAATTACTAGAAAATATTTTTCCAGTCATGAAAATGAATGGGATAATCTAGTTCAACAATGATTTTAGAGTTCTTAATCAAATTTTAAAAATAGAATATTTTCCTATCTAGATCATTGAGTTTTTTATCGATGTGACTATTGGAATCCTATCCATTTTCATCATGGATGGATACTCTAGATATAACCAAATTTGGTTGATCCATGATGTCAAATAGGTCTCTACCTTTATATATTGTGAAGGGGCTTATAACTAATATGAAATTCCCTTCGGTTTGAATAATTATGGAACCACATTCCAACACTTCAAGCACTATATCATCAATCACTTTCCAGGGAAGATAATGGAATTCTATATTGATGATAGTAGTGAGATATAACTAGTATTCTGATCATATGAATTATATTGAGATAGTTTTTAGTATGGTATGACAACACAACTTCAAAATGAACACCTTGAAGTATGCATTCGAGGAGACATCAAGAAAGTTCCCCAGTTTCATGGTATTCCATCATGGTGTTTATATTAATGCTGAGAAAATAGGGGAAATAATCAATATGAACCCTCCATGAAACCATAATGTTTTGAAAGGATTATTGGGATATCGTACAAATATTAAACTCATTTTTACCAACCTGGATGAAAAATTTATAACATTCAGGAGATTAATGAAGAAGGGAATTACATTTTAGTTGGATAAAGGTTATCAATAACCCTTTCATATCCTTAAGTATTATCTTTTTCATGTGTTAGTCCCAATAACTCCACTTGAAGGGAAAAACTCATTTTTTATGTGGTAGCTCAATATAAATAAATTGACACACTTCTTGTATAAAATAATGATGAAGGAAAATACATTTTCTTATAATATATTATCAGAAAATTCTTAATATAGAAACATGATATTCCAATCTCGATAAGAGTTTCCTTGGGATTTGTTTTTGCAGTATAGAAGCACAAACATTATTTTCAGCACAATGATGGTAATATGGTATCTTTCATCAACCCACTAAAGTATATACTCATACACTTAATATTGTCAGGGTGATTGGAATGATGGAAATACATTTTTTAGTAGTTAGATATATATCTCACCCATTAAAAATCAATCAAGGGATGGAAGTTGATAGATTTTTTTTGTGAAATATTTCGTATTGGAAAAAAAATAGATATGGAGTTTCCCCAATGAATAATAATTTAACATCCATAATTAAATATGAATATGGGGAAAATTTGTTTTAGATCACCGAAGAGCCCAAAATAAAGACAGTGGTTGGCCTAATGAACAACCAAGCAGGTCTAGGAATTCTGTTCATATCCTAAATAAATGAAATATTTCCATACACCTTTCTACGTATAGAGGGTATCATGAATAATGAAAAAGAATATCAATATCTTATTGCTGAATTGAATTTTCTCTTCAGTTTTCATTGAAGTTCCTTCAAATTAAAGGTGAATAAGTGTTTGTAATTCAGAAATTCCTTGATGAATATGGTATTAACTAGGGAAAACTAATCTATTTGTTTCATAATGTACAAAAACTAATTATAGAATTCCTCTGGGAGCAAAATCTAACCCATATTCCATTATCAAAAAATGATCACACTTAGGTATTGGTATATGCCAATATAGATCTAGAAGATCTAGTCTAGGAGGAAATGACAATTAAAATTGAAAACCACAAGTTTACTTATACATTCATCAAATATAATTTAGAGGAGATCAGTGAAATCAATGTTACCCTTGATATTGATGTGAAAATATACACTTCATCATACTCCCCTACTGAATGGATTCGACCTATAATGGAATGACTCTAAAGCAAGGTATTTTCATCAGTTGATCGATAAAAAAAGACCTAGAACTAGGTTGAAAATTTCTTTCTCCATGATTCAAAATGACCTGGTTCACCCAGATTCATCACCTAAGATGACAAGAAGCATGGCCCAAAGTGTGTTCCCAATCTCCAAATACTAGTGACAATCACTGGACATAAAAAATAACTTCTTTGGTACTTTTTCAGCCATGGTAAACCAACATAACCCATCCATGAAATGGGACAACCAAAATAATATAATCAAACTTAATGGAACATAAATATAAAATTACAGTATAGTTAAACTTACCAAGGGATGATACCATAAAAAACATCCTTAAACCATATACATTACATTACATACAAGATAAATATATATGGTATCTCAATTTAAAAATCCCAACCCAATAATAGGGAATGAGAAAAAACATTGTCAATACATACATCATAAATGTAATACACTCTAAAATAGCTCCTCGTGAGTAAACCCTATAAAACCATGTATTCTATAAAAAATTGATGAAAATTAGGAAGATCCAACTATATTCATAGTACCCATTCCTTTAACCATTCCCCACAAAACAATGTCTATGTAGGACTGAAGGTATAAATAGTATGTGAGGAACAAAGCCCAGTAGGATACCACCGTGAATTTTTTAAGGATTTTAAAACATGATAATGAAAATAATAGTTTAGAAACACATTTTAAAAAATATTTAAAATTGAAAATCTTTATCTTTATGTTAATACTTTTAATTTATTTTGGTTTCTTTTTAAACAATTTTTTTCCAAAACATTCATGAATATGGATTGGGTAATGAAATAAGACAATATATAAAATGTTTCTCAATAAAACCAATAAGGAATAACATTGGTAAGCCAAAAATTAATCATCATTTAACCAAATAAATGAAAATTTGAATAACACATGACATCCCATAAATCAAGGAACTAAAATAATGCATAAAAACATGTAAATCAACTCAACATGAGTAATGTGCACTAAGGGATGTATCCATAAGGGTCAAATGTGAGTGAGTCTAATATACATTTTTCTACATGGTAAAAAAAATTAGAATCTCCCATGGTGATACTCAGACCCAACATCATATTTTTCTTTTAGTCTCTTACTAAAAATGTAGAAACTATCTTATAATTCCTCCCAAACTCTCTCTAAGACCCATGGACAACACACACTTACCCTAGGTGTCCCACATGCTGATCAATTCTAAATATAACCACATCTAAAGTTCCATACATCAAAGCTATTTCACAATACATTTATCTTAAAAACATACCCATTCTAAAAAACCTTCTTACATGTTTTTTTCTTAAACCTATTTAGATATCCATTTAAAACCATAAAACCAATTTTGTTCTATTTTATCAAACACTTGGATTTCACTTGAGCCACCTCCCTTTGGAAAACCAACATTAAACCATAAATATACAATTCCATTACATGGATAACATCAAAATTAGGATAAAAATCAATTATAAATCATTTAAATGGAAATTTATCAAACCTAATCAAATGTTATTCTAAATTCAAAGTTAGGTCATGGAAAATGACCTTAAAAAAGAAACTTACATTGAAAATGGTTCTAAACTCATATCATTTAGTGAAAACCACCATATTTGAGAAGATTAAGGCCTTACACACCAAATAGAAATGAAATTAAACAACCCCCCATCCCTTATATTAGGCTAACCCACAAAATATGTTTTAAACCTCTATTAAAATGGATTAATAAATGAGGAGAAGGGTGAAAGGATAAAGAAATATTGAATAAAGTGGTTTACCACTAGCCAAAACACCTAATATTCAAGGAAAATCCACCACCATGGAGACTGGAGGTGCTCTAATTCCAAGGGAAGGACATGAACATGAGAGGGATAGAATATGAGGCGCAAGAGATATAAAATTATTAGGGAAATTTTGTAAAAGAAATTTTTTTAATAAATTGGAGAACTCGAGTGGTTTGTCTACACACATAGAAAAACCTTGTTCCAACAATGTAGGCACTCGTATCTTCCAAAACTAAGAAATGTGGTTTCCCCACTATGCCACTTTCTTCCCCCATAAAGTCCCTAGAAATCCTTATAATGAATCAAGTGAGGCTAATAATCCCAAAAAAATTATTATAACTCTCTTGTCTCATGGATATTTCCACTATACAACAAAATCCTAGGGACTAATGTGATCAATTTATGGTAGATAACATTTCCCTAATGATCCAAAATATGAATAAGGTTACCCATAATGAATTCTTCTTTATCAACCTCCAAATCCTCACACAATATCATATGATATGGGTCTATATATCACCTCTTCAATTGGGAAACATGAAAGATATCATGGATCGAGGTCAACTGTGGTATAAAATCCAAATGGTAGGATACCTTCCATATAAATTTCAAAACACGAAATGTACTACCATAACACAATGATAACATTCCATATTTTACCAAAATAAGTTTTTTTAGTTAAATAGATACTTGAAGAAACACATGATCGCTTACTAAAAACTCCATCAGGTTACGAAATTGATCCTTGTAAGACTTATAGTGACTCTAAGATAAATCTATCTTCTTCTAAATTAGTTGATCTATCTATATTATCTCTTGGATGAGACTCAATCTCAATAAGAAATGCTCACCCGCCATATCCCAACACAAATGGGATTAGAATAAAGACTCGTATAACACCAAAAATAGGGACATCCTAATTGTGTCTTGATAAGTGTTTTTATAACAAAAATTATTCAATGATAGGTGTCTTTCCCATGAACCCCAGAATTAAAGCACACATGCTCAGAGAAAATCCTCAAAAGTCAAGATGGGTTTCTCATACAGGAAATTCTTCGATGGGTGATATAATGTAATCAACCTCAAGTTTTCACCCAAAGACTCTTGGAGTCCCTTCTTGAAACAACGAGTAAAATAAGAATCCCAAACAAAAACTATCACTGAGGGTAATTTAGTTAACTAACAACCTCTATACATATATGTATACATGCTTCCCTACCTTCATTGATTATATGATGGGAAGAATATGGGGTGATTTAATCAAGGGGTCAATAATAACTCATGTAAAGTCATTCCCACTTATAATATGTGGATGTATGACCATAAAATACCTTGATAACTCATCCCAATTCCACACAATAATGGGAATATGTCACAACAATATGATTAGTCTATGATGAACATATTTGATTATCTGGAAGGTAAATATCAGAAAAAAATTCAAAAAATGAACACCTCATTCCATACAACCAATAATGAGCTCTCAAGGCATAAGATATATTGGTCAACTGAAGATGAAATAAGCAACTAGATTAGAGAACATCATGTATCACCTCCTACCTTACGCTCAATGTAACTACTAGAAAATTCTTGAAAATGATAGAACCATAAAGAGATAGAGATCATTCATGTAAGGTCTCCCACCCTTAAGAAAAATGACAATCTATTATCACTCGTGGTTGGATACCCAAAAAATCACAACATGATAGGTAATATAGGGTATGAACTGCAAACTAGTCAAGAACTCTTACTTTCTATACCCAAACACCTGTAGCCTCATATCACCATAAAACTCATCAAAACCAACTTATACATTGATTCTTGAATATCCTATTCCAAAATATTTCTCTGTAACATTTGGGTACCTACATTCTTCTTCACCGGTGCAAAATAAATGTTAAAATCAAAATTCTAAATATATTTTATCAATCGTGTCTATATAAGGTTCATGTACCTCTAAGTAAATATGTAATTTCCGATTTCTCACACATGTGAATGGATACCATGGGAAATAGGACACCACATGGTCATCCTACATCATCACACATCCCAACCCCATGCTAGAGGCATCATAATACCCTGAATAATCTTTCCTATGATCAGGAAGAATAAAAGCTTGTGTGAATATTAAAAGAGCCTATAACTACTCAAAAAATAACTGATACTTTTCATAGCACTCGAACATCAACACATTCCATGTTAATTCCATCAACGGGAAGCCATCCTAGAGAATTATAGAAAAAAAATTCTATAATAGTTATCCAAAACAAAATAAAATTCGATCCAGAAGAAATTCTTGGGATGAACCCGATACAAAACTACTCATTCTTTATCAGGATCCATTGAATATCCTCTCTCGGAATTCATGTGTCTTAAAAACTCAATTATTAAATAAAAATCTAGAATTTGGAAAATTTGTTATATAGATTATTTTCGTTCTAGACTCAATAAACAACCTCAAGATGGTCAAAAATATTCTACTTCATCTTAGAATACACCGAAATTTCATTAAGAAAATTTTACCTTGAAGGCGTCCAAAAAGTGATGGACAATCAGGTTCATCAAGGATATAAATACCTAAAGAAAATTAGTAAACCCAAATGGAATGACCAAATAATCAAAATATTTTCACCAACATTGAATGCTTTAATTAATTAAATCCTCCTCTTTTACCCTCAAATATTTTGTACCTAGACTCAAGCAAATCTTTGAAAACCAATGGGATCCTCTGAGAATATATAAATGATAAAAAACACTAGGAAATGGGTATATATTTATTATTATCAATTGATTAATATTATGATAAATGATGTGAATATAGAGACTTACATACACATTATTTACAAATAGAACTAAAAAATGCCTTGGTGAAACACTAGGGTGAATTAATCCTTTACCCTCAACTTCCTCTAATTAAATATTAATCAAATTCAACTCAGATGGAGGCATGTTGTAAGATGGTAGAGAAATGTTTCTTGTTTTGAGGAGTATATTTAAGGTAAAATAAACCTCTCACTAGTAAAGAAACCGAAAAAATCATATATAAAAATATTATTATAATTTTCCATTACCATTAGAAAACAAACCTCTATACCCTACTCTATGGCATTGAAGAGCAAACTGGTCAACTGGCACAAAATAAAACCCATCTATGAAACAAATGGTCATACCCTCCCTGACTGTAGATCCCAATCACCATAGAAAATGTGAGTTCTCAAACTAAGAGTCATAAAATTTCCTTGAAAAATATAACAATGAATATAATCTTTAATGATGACCAACTAGTCTATACCAATGATATGGTTAAAAACATTGAGGTTCTAGATAAAGAAATCCCAAATAACCTCCATTTTAGAAACTGAAACAAGAAACTATGGGCACTTGAAACCCTGCTAAAATGTCTTGTTATGAACATCCTTCCCAAAATGATAGCAGATGAATAACATACACCCTATAGAAGCCACCGACATTTTACATGATGAGTATTGATCACTCTTACCACTACCCCAATAGTATTTTTCCCACTTATTCCTATGAATTGGTAAAGTGACATAAATTATACCACCTATAGGTACACCCATAAAACATTATTTTCTAACCATGCATTCCTCCTCCATGGACACCTTTAAAATACCATAAATTCCTACAACTTTCTACATGGTCCTTCTTGTATATAAGTGTAAATTCAAATTTTGAGGACTCAAGGGTATTCAGAAACACAAATATATTATTAATTTGATCCAATCATACCCTAGGATCATTGTATCCCTATACACCACAAAAAACTAGTAGATATTTCTCAGAAAAATATAAATCATGGTCCCATGATCATGGCTTATCCCGACCACCCACATGGCCTAAGGATTAGATCGTAGGAATAAAATAATCAATAAAAGGTGGATCAAGTAGAGGAATAACCTATGTAGAATGCTCCACAAAACCCTATATATGTCATTATGAGGTCCTTCTATGGGAAATTATCTAATTAACCAATATGTAATACCATCTAGTCCAATATCTGATCCAATTCGCCATTGACCCAAATAGCATTCTTGATCATTACGGGATAACAAAAAGCACCTGGGGATCAATAAATAACCTATGGGAACAATATTTTACATGAAGGCTTTCAATAACATATTACAATTTAGAAACATCATAAAATATATATCAATCAATACATACATATCACATTACAAAGAGACTCTAAAAAATTGAAAGTGAAACATAACAACCAAAACATGCCTCTTAGTGGTCCAAAAACACCCACCATGTCCCCAGTCACCCTCCCTTGGTTACCCTAACTCTAAATCACAATGTTAGGTGAGAGAAAAAAAC
This sequence comes from Viscum album, assembly GCA_963277665.1. Lineage (NCBI taxonomy): Eukaryota > Viridiplantae > Streptophyta > Magnoliopsida > Santalales > Viscaceae > Viscum > Viscum album. Next base: position 37,128,931 of record OY728159.1, read on the forward strand.
ACATTCTCTATGATAATAAAGACTATAAACACCAAACCGTACAAGCATGGTGTGAGATAATGATCCCAGTAGGATATCTTCAAACTTTCTATGAAAATATTTCATAAGGAAATTCAAATAAGGAAAAACAAGTAAAAATAAGTGAATATGAGGATTAGTGTATAAATGGGGTTATTAAATTTTAAAATTAATTTATCAAACTAAAACTATAAAACATTCCATTTAACCATTTACAAACAAAAAATTTTATTTAAAATATTTGAAAACCATTTCACAAGCTAAAGCAAGATAATAAAGAAAATATGATAATATGAAACTGTGATGGAAAGGTGAACAAGAGTTAATACAATATATTAAAGGTGTATAATAATAATAAATGAATCGAGGATGGAAAATCTAGTTCCTAATAGTGACAATGAACACTGTCATATATCGAGTATAATGTATATAGATGTCATGGGTCCAACCTAGGTACAATCATGATTCCACCTAAGAATAGATTATAACATTACAACATGACTAATTTCCAGGCTTATATCTTGTCTCATGGGTCTCAAGAAAACTATTTCTATGCATACCCACTTTCCTATATGCACATTCATAGCTTGAAACTGTCATGTTCTCTATGGATCCATTGGAAGGGTGTAAATTTTCTAGTGACGCATATATCTTGGTCATACCACCTAACTATCTTGGTTTCCATGACTAATCAAAAGAATGGGTGCGATAAAAAAGTTATGTGAATCACTTGAGGATCCTTATCAACAAAATCTCACTCTTACCCTTAAACAATCTCAACGTGAATAATCACTTTTTCAACCCCCTCCCAAAAATGGTTTGTATAAGAATCAATAAATTTACATTTAAGGCATTATCACATGGGTGAGTTATCATAAAGTTACAATTAGGCCATCAAGCATCATCGATTTTAATTCAAAACCCTTTTTACAATTCAATATTCAAAAGGGTAATAATACTCACTTCCTTTCACAATTCATCATAAAAATGAAAAAAGGGCATCTGAAATATGAATTTATTTAAATAAACCATAAATAATTCAATTAATGTATTATAATTTTAAAAAGGTTTGAATATATTTCTAAACATGGGTTAACATGATCTTTCCTCATTAATAAATACATTATTTCAAATAACCTATGAATTCCAAATTCAAAACAAGGCCAAAATCATTCAAAGGGGGTTCTTGGACATTTAATAATGTATGAATTTTAAACTATTTAGAAATTTTTAAATAGTTCTATTACTAAAGTAAAATAGAGGATTTTTATTTAATAAATCAAAATTTTGTCCAATGCCCTAAATTTCACCAAGACACCGTTTAAAGTTTATTTAAAAAAACACAAACCCAAATGTCATTTAGTCAATTTATATAAAGGTTATAGAAATCAAGATTATAGACAATAAATTGATTCCATATTCAATTCAATGAGAATAGGGTCAAAGTATATTTTATAAGAAATTAAATGGACATATTTCACATATGGGTTAGAAATTAAGAAACAATTTATTTATGAAATTTCGAGAAATAATAAATCATAAAATGAAGGAAAATCATAAAAAAGCCTAGTTATAAATTAATGAATCCAGAAGAAAAAATCTAAGATGTATCATCTTAGATGGTTATCACCAGATCTAAGAAGATAGATCTTGAAAGAAGAGAAAATAGATCCTATATCCAATATCCAACAATAATCTACGAATATCCAAAAAAATACAAGGCCATCATAAAATTTAGGAAGAAGTAATCAAGAGAATAATGGAGATACACTGTTAAGAAGAAAATAACTCATATAAAGAGAAGATCACAATTTTTAATGGTGCATAAATACACCAAGAAATGTGGTTTGGGGAGACTAAATTTCATTAGAGGTAACCCAAAAGCATAAGGATTAGATTAGGTTTGAGTGGGAGGGGTTTAGGTTTAACTAGGTGGGTTAATATAATTTATTTTATATTTTTGTAATGTTAATTACCACATAGAAATTTTTTTTGGGATGGGTCGCATGGTTATCTCTAACCATGCACCTAACTGTGTGACCAAAATAGAGCCCTTGGAAATGTTTCTCACTTAGTCTGCACACATAGTTTAACCATGCGCAGACCATCCGACCCCTTGCAATCTTTTCTAACCATGTGAAAACGATGCAACCCCTTCTACCCATGCTACACACTTTGTTTATACTTGTGAAAACTATGTTCAAACCATGAAACCTAGGTTGAACACATTGTTTAACCGTGAAAAAACCATGAAAAAGACCATAAGCCTTCAAAACAGGGTCAATTAAATAGAAAAAAGAACCCAAAATGAGTTTAAAACATTGGGTAATTATATCAATGGGTGAAAACACATAAAAAAGTAATGGGATTTTAGAACCTACAAACCATAGGACTTTTATCCTGAGAAATTATCTAGTCTGAACGATCAAACATGATGTTATAAGAAGAAATCCATCACTCATCTTTTGAGGTGGAAGGTCCACGATATAAAATAGAGATTCTGCTAAATGATAAAAACCTGCGCACATATCCAAGATCAACACATCAAGATCATCATACATCTCTAACCACAATAAATAATAGAGGAATATCATAGATATACCCATCATTTAACAATTCCTCAAAATGATGTAACATAAGAAAATAACATCCCTTAAACCCAAAATAGAGACATCATATTTTATATAAGGAGAAACATATAAGATAAATCATCCTAAAGCAAGGTAAATAACTAAAAAGTATTTCTACTCTGGGTATATAATCATTGGTAACATAGGATTTTATTTAAAAATGATCCCCATACTTTGATGAGATCATCAAAGAAAAATATAGAACTACTAAGTTCCTGATCTATCAAAAATCCCCATCATCCTAGTAACCTATGTAAATTCTCGTGCTCTATCCATGTTTAACTAAAAATATCCCAGACTTTTAAGGTGGTGAATAGTCGGTTACTACACTCTCACAAGGTATATCATACAATATATCAAAATTGAACTCTACCATTAAGTCAAAAAAAGAGAACCCAATGGGAAAATAATAAAGATATCAATGAAGGGAAACAATTATTACATCACCAATTAAAAAATTATCCAAACCACATTCCAAAAATACCATCATAATGATCCTAAAATGAATAGTTTACAATAAAATACAAGCCAAAATAAGGAAAAACTCGAACAGTGTACACATCCACATAAAAAAGAGGTGGATCAACATTAACCACATTCTAAAAGAAATAGCAAATAACCAGAAGCTCGTCCACTATATGAGAAGCATCACTCTAAGGCCTACGGATACAACCATATTATCCTAAATCATCTAATTTTCAGTAGTCAAGAGATGATGTTATTGATTGAGATTTCCATTTTGAGTGGAACATTCTACCAAACCATTGAAGGTTACCTCGAGAGCCACACCATCTAAAAACCTTTGGATAATTTAAACATAACCTCTTAGAATTAACAGGTTCTCTTCAATGGAAACTCGTGATAGGAATCCTATTTTTTCAAGAAGTATGTCGTTTATCAACCATGAATGGGGAATTCATTATTTTTTGTTGTTTCATTGGATCTTCTTCAGCCAAGAAAGCCATATCAAAAATCTCCTAATAAGAAATCAACCGGACCATATACAAAAAGGTTACAAGGTCTTAGTGAAGACCTTTTATAAAATAGATATCCTTACTAAATTCATTAATGACAAGATCGGGTATGAAACATACCAAACATGATAATTTATTGGAATTATCAAAAAATCACAGCTCATCTTGACCCAAACCCTATGGCTTGATAACTTTACCATTCATCACTTACTCATGACACTGGCACTGAATAATTATTGGCATAAATAATTCCCTGAACATTAATTCTTGATGACAAGAGGTTATCAATAAAATCCCACCACTCTTGAGTAGGTCCCTAGAATATGGATTTCATTTACTTGGCCTTCATAGATTCATGAGTCTTAATAGAATCGATGATCACAAAAACTTCTTCAAGCCACTAAACTACCTTGAGAGTACCTTGTTTTACATTATAATAAGGTGGCTGAAAATCATGGAATTCAAGGATGTGGTTCAAAGGATATAAAGTAATAGGATCAACCATGGAATATAACGTTTGGGTAGAGTCATTGAAAAGTGATTCCATTTCTAGAAAATGTGAAGAAATTCCTTGAGGACTATACAGTTGTAAAACATTCTATCATTCTTGATGGAATTTACAGGAGATATTTTGGAATATTAGAAAACATAGTCATATCAACTAAAGCATCAAATAACACTCAAACGTAGTATCATTTTTTGTAAACAAAATCATAACCCACTTTAATCAAAGAATATTTTATTTCATAACACAAAAGATTTCACCATTTATAATAAATTAATCTTTCTACTCAAAATGATAAATCTTTCTTTAAATAAATGATAGTTTCAAAAAACCATTCACTAGAGCATGTAAATTATTTTAAGGATTTAAAAAACATTAATTCCATTTTTTATTTTCCAAAACCAGATGGATTTTAAATCCATTAAAAACAAAAACTTTTCCTTGTAACATTATTTTATCACATCACATATGAGGCTTAGATAATTATTTTTTTAAACCCATAATTTCATAAAACTCACTTTTTTGGTAATTGAAAACATTTCTCAGAGAACTTATCAAAACATGTTTTAAGAAATAATTTATTTTACATAAGGGATTTAAAATTATTAACAAGGGATAAAATTTTAAACAACCAAACAAGATCTTGAACCAATCCACATCCATAACCCACAAAACATCCTCAGATATGTGAAGCAACTTATAAGAAAATTGATAGGGTTTAATGTTTTGAAAAAAGTTAGATCAATAAAATCCTTTGTAATATGGGTTGGTAAAACACACACCAACCACAAAACTATTCATGGTTGGATATCTAGATCATTCATACAGATTCCTTATATTTTACCAGACCATGAAAACATGGTGTGACTGTGGTCATACTTCCATTATGGATCAAAAATCATAAGAGATTCACAAAATAAAATATAGTATCATTGGTAATCTAAATATTATTTTTCATCAGAGAACTAATAACTAAAAAAAATATTCATGTCCCAACATCCTTGGTAACTCATGTATCATCATGAGGGGGTGGTGATAAAACCATTGATCATGGAATACCTCTTGTGTCCCAACATATTGTTAATATTTTTTATACCAGTACTCCCCAAAATAACATAAATATTTAAAATTAAAGTATTTAAATTTAATGAAATACCTTCTTTATGGTCTAGAATCCAGAATACCATCTAAACCGATATCTGATCTAATTCACTTATAACTGGATGATTATTCATAATCTCAATGGGATAGAAACAAGCATCCAATAATCAATAAATAATTATTGGGAATGATTATTCATTTAAAAGAATTCAATAATATATTACATTGATGAAACATCATCGGATATATATAAATCAATACATACATATCACAATATAGAGAGATGCTAAGAAAAATGAAATCAGAACATAACAACCGAAACCCACCTCGTAGTGGTCCACAAACACCCACCATATCTCAAGTCACCCTCCCTTGGTCACCCTAACAGAAAACCACAAAGGTGAGAGCACGAACACCAATTATAAGATAATAAAATATTTAAACAAAATATGGTACAAGAAAGGTGTGAGATGAATATCCTAGTAGGATTACACCAAAGATTACATGTAATTAAATCACATGGAAAATAAAATATGTAAAAATTAGAGAAAAAATGGGTGAGCTTGAGTATTAGTTTAAAAATAGAGTTTTCAGTATTTAAAATCCATTTATCAAACTAAACCTATAAAACATACAATTTCCCCATTTAAAAACTAAACATTTCCTAGAAAATATTTGAAAACTAGTTCACAAGCTAAGTTCAAATAATTAATAAAATATGATAATTTGAACTTTATATGGAAAGACAAATAAGATTCAATACAATAGATTCATGTTGCATAATAAAAATAAATGAAACAATCAAGGATACTCTGGTGCCAAATAGTGACAATGGACACTGTCATGTATGGAGTGTAAATTTTATTGATTTGATGAGTTCATCATTGGTATGATAGTGATTATACCAGAATAATAGATAATCATAGTACAAAACGACTAATTGATAGGCTTACATCTACTCTCACGGGTCTTAAAAAAACCAGTTCCACACACACCTACTTTAATAGCCTCACACCCATAGCCAGAACCTTTAATGTATTTATAGATCCATTGTTAGGGTGTGAGTCCTCTAGTGAGGAATATATCTAGGTTATCCCATATAAATATCCTGGTTCAAATTAGTAGTTAAAATAATGTCTGAGATAAATAAGTTATGAGGATCACATGGGGATCCTTATTAACAACATATCATTCTCACCCCCAAACACTATCAAAGTAAATAATACCTTTTTCAACCCCATAAAAATGGGATGTATAAGTGTCAAACAAGTTACATTTAAGGGATTATCCTATAAGGTTTGTATCATAATGTACCAACCAATCCATCAAGATTCATCAATTTTAATTCAAACACTTTTTTATAATTCAATATTCAAAAGGGTAATAATACTCGCTTCCTTTCACAATTCATCATAAAAATGAAAAACATTACTTTAAAAAAATAATGTATTTCAATGAAACCCTAATGAATTCAACGAAATTATTATAATTTTAAAAAGGATTTAATATATTTCTAAACATGGTCTATCACCACCTTTTTATGTAAATAAATCATTTATTTCAAATAACCCAAGAACACCCATTTCAATACAAGTTAAAATTAATTCAAATGGGGTTCTTGGTCATTTAATAAATTCATGCATTTAAAAATAATTTGAAAATTTTAAATAGTACAATTTTTTATTCAAATTAATCATATTAATTAAATAAATCGAAACCTAAGCCAAAGCCATAAATTTCACAAAAACAGCCTTTAAAAGTTTTTTGAAAATAAATCCAAACAAACATGAATTTTAAAAAATTCATAAAAAGGTTATAAATATAATTATTATATCCATTCATTTAATTCCATATTTAATCCAAAGAGAATAGTGTCCATGAAGAAATGACAAGGAATTAAATGAAAAAATTTCCTAGAACATGTGTTAGAAATTAAGAAACATATATCTATGAAATATCAAGAAATAATGAATCACAAATTGAAGGAAAATCCAATAGACTCCCAATTGGAAATTATATAATCCAACCACAACAATTCTATGATGTGTTTTCTTTGATGGTGATCACTTGATCATACAAGATAGATCTTAATAGATGAGAAAAAGAGATCCTAGATGTAATATCCCACAACAATCTACTAAGATCAAACAAAACACAAGGCCATCAGAACATTTTTGAAGAAGGAATCAAGTTAATATGAGAGATATAAGATTAATAATAAATTAAATCTCTAAAAGACATGATCTATACTTTGATTCATGCTTCATCCACCAAGAGATGTGTTTTGTGGAGCCAAAATGCCTATAAAGGGATCCCAAAAGCCTAAGGATTGGATTAGGTATGAGTGGGAAGAGATTAAGGTAAATTATGTGGGTTAATATAATTTAATTAAGATTTTTCTGACTTTAATTACCATATGCACGATTTTTTGGGTTGGTTCATACAGATAGTACTAACCATGTGCCTAATCGTACTCCCAAAATAGAGCCCCTAGAAGAGTTTTACACTTAGGTTGCACACTTAGTTTAACTATATGAAACCTATGTGACCCCTTTAAACACTTTTTAACCATGTGAGAACCATGTGAAAATTGTAAAACACCTAATTTATAGGTTAAAAACATTATTTAACCATGCTCAAACCATGAACAAAACATGAAACCTAATAAACACACATTGTTAAACCATGTGCAAACCAAAAAAAGGACTAGAAACCTTCAAAAAGGGTCTGATAAAATACCAAAAACAACATGGAAAAAGTTCCAATCATTGGTTACTCAAATAAATAAATATAAACACATAAAAACAAGTATAGATATGTTACACATTGTCTGCGAAACATAAAACATAGTCACAATCAAAAAAAATTTGAGTACCAAAAAGCTTCAACTAGACCAAAAGAAACTATTAAACATGGAATCAACAAAGAAAACAAACATTAATAGTGTCATAAAATGAAAATGGGGAAATAAACAATTTATATATTTCTTCACTTCTCATGATTTCACTGTGTGGTTAGGAAAATATTATTCTAAACCTAAAAGTGTCAACATAATTTGATAGAAAATGTCACATGGGTTGAAAACTATTACTACTAATCTTGTCCATAAATAGTAAGTGTCCTACAAACTTCCCTATAACACCCATAAACTTCTATATAACACATAAGATCTTCGTGTAACTCCAAATCACTAAAGGAAGCACATAAAATCACAATAAAACCCAATAATTGGGATTAAAATTAAAAAAACCTTCAAAAAACCTATGGATAAAATTTTTTTAACATGTAGAAGAGATCGATAGGCACTCCACTGATCATAACTCTAGAGTCTTGACCCTCCTAACTCAGGTCTATCAATAACCCCTATAAAAATAGTTTATTTGATTCCATTTTTTAGTAAACCGAATGGGTTGACTTGACACATCACCCAAGTAGAAAGACCTCATAGCCTAAAGTTCATTCCGGATCAGCATGGGCTGGATACAAGCACCAAGAATGAGGGATAACTTCTTAGTAATAGTTCCACTCAGTGTAAACCAACAACATCCATCCATGAAATGGTACAGACACACCAATATAATAAGAGTTAATAGAATAGAAACATAAAATTATAGTAAATAAATAATTACCAATTGAAGAAACTATAGACAATATCATAACATATATAACATAATATGCACGATACATATACATGGTATCTCATGTCAAAATATCAAAACCCAAAAAATGGGGAATGAGACAAAACATGGGCAATACATACATCCCAAAATTAATAATCTCCAAAATAGATTCTCATGATCTAAACCTATGACACCACATCTACCCCAACAAAATAATGTATAATGGTAATCATGAAGATACACCTATATTAATAGTTCCCTTTCCTTTACCTCTGTCGTGCAAAATAATTTCTCCACACACCCAAAGGCATATATAGGGTGTGAGGAAACAATCATAGTAGGATATTGTGATGAATCTACTTAATGATTTTAAACCGTGAAAACTAACAAACTAGTTTGAAAACTCATTTTCCAAAACAATTTCACTTTTAAAATGTTTCACTTTAAATATATTCATTGAAATCCCTTTGGTTTCCTTTTAAACGAATTTTTTTCAAAAACATTAGATAATATGGATTGAGTAAGGAAATAATTTCACATGAAACATCATTATCAATAAAAAACAATTAACGAAAATGGTAAACATAAAAATAATTATTATAAAACCTAATAAATGAAATTGGTAATAGTGAATAACATCACAGAAAACAAGGAACTAAAAGAATACATAAATGCATGAAAATCAACTCAAATTTAGTAATTTTCAGAAAGTAATCTATCCATAAAGTTAGAATATTAGTGAGTCTAATATATAGTTTTCAATCCATATAAAAAAATTGGAATCTATCATACTATTCCACATACATAGCTTCTAAGATCTCTCTTAGCATCTTAGTCAACAAGTGGAAGTTCACTAGTTCGTCCTCCTAAAGGATCTTTTAGTCCCATGGAAAACAATAGGAATATATCTTGGTCTTCTTCTCAAAGGATATCACATTCCTTTGGAAAACACATTCTAACACCCTAGGAATCTCACATTATACTCATTTAAAAACATAAAAACACCATAAGCTCCACAAAACAATGTTATTTCATAATCTATTTAAAAGAACATTACCATATTTATTAAAGGCAAAAAATATCTAAAACCTCTTATAATAACTAATTATAACCATAAAATCATTTGATACATTTCATCAAACACATGGAGTGCACTTAAGACACCTCCCTTTGGAAAACCAACATTAAATGATAAATGGACAACAAATAAAATATATCACATCAAACATTGGATAAAAATCAATAATGAATCATTAAAATGTAAAATTATCAAACCTATATTAAATGTTATTAAAAATAAAAGGTAAAATATGGATAAATACATTAAAATGAGACACCTACCTTCGTAATGGTTCCAAACTCATCCCCTTCAACGAAAACAACCCAATTTAGGGTGAAGAAGGGAACACACACCTAAACCTTAAGAAATTAGAAAAAATCCACCAAAAACCATTCAATTCATCCAATAGTCATATTTTGTTTTCAAAATTCTATTAAAATGGAAATATAATTAAAAAAAAGGATGAATGATGAAATTTGTTTATAGAAAGTGACATACCAGAAGCCAAAATATCAAATAATCATGTAAAACTGACATCCAAGGAGATGGTAGAAGATTAAAATCTATGTTAAGGGGATAAATATGAGTGGAGTAGAAAATGAGGATCATGAGATATAAATTAGTGAGGGGAAATTTGGACAATATAATTTTTTTAATGACCATTAAAACTCACACAGTTTTTTCGTATAATTAGACAAACTATGCTATAATCATGAAAGATCTCTTGTTTACCCAAAACTAAGATGCATAGTTACCCTTATGCCCTAAAAGTTTTGAAACCCCATGATTAAACCTTGTAAAATAACATTATCCCATAATAACCACCCTAACATATTTATTTTCATGGTTATACAAACCATGTTCCAAGCAGTTCCAAGGTCCATTTTCCCAAAAAAATATGTTTTAAGCCCCCTACACCGAGAAAGACCATGAAAAAAAATAAAAAATAAACAAAAACTAAAATATAGAAATAATATTGACCCGGTTGGTGTCACATTCCAGGATGGATTAAATAAAAATTAAGTCATGTATAATGGTTCAAATACAAAGGAATTCTTATATAGACAAGGCTTCGATAGACTCAACCTTATATGTATTGAAGTAGTAGAAATACTTACTGACAAACAAGGGAGTGACACTGGAGTATGTGTAAAACATAAATTAGGAATCAAGATCGTGTATCAGATCAAGATTATTATATATTTCTAGATAAAAATGATAGAATATTATGTCAAATTCACCAAAAATGTTCTGTTTATCAAAAGGCATGTGGGTTTCATTCATCAACCTCTAGATTACTTTCATACTACCAGATATTCATGGCAATTTTTCATGCCGGGAATATATGTTATGTATGTATTCCCCCTAAATAAAACTAGAAAGCTAAATTGCATCCTTACTACGATTGACTTATTCTCCAAGTAGGATGAGCCTATACCCCTCACGAAAGAAAAAAAATAAATTATGAACTTCATGATGTTGAAAATCATCATTAGATTTGGTTTCACTAAAATGATATAGATTAAAAATGGAAGTATTTTATATTCTTTCAAGTTGAAGGGTTTATATAAACGATACAACATGTAACCCAATCATTCCTACCAATATCATGTAGTCGACAAATTTAAGATAGATGATTTTAATAATACTTTATCTATCATCCTTTAGAATATTGTGGATAAAAATAATAATCCTTATCCATTAAAGATCTTACATGACTTATGGGACTATCACACCACAACCCACATTACCACACAAGAAACCTCACAATCTAGTGTGTATAGGATCTAGGTAGTCATTCCTATCAATGTTAATATCCCATCACTATGTGTTACTATGTGAAAGTAGCTATTCAAAGATAAACAGTCCAAAAAATGGATGGATGAGTTGGAGCATCTTGATGATTTTTTTAGACATCACCTAATATAGAAATTTATCAATATTATGTTTCATGATCTTTCAATAAGAAAGCTCACCTCCATTAATTCCATCATGGAGTGATCATGTTAGATCTAAAAATTATAATTACTTCAAGAAGGGATCCTCTAATTTTAGAGACAAAGTGGGATGGAGCTTATATCATACATAAATTTTATCCCAATGAGGCATATTTACTGATCACCAATGATGGTGAACATATCACGCCTATTAGTAATGTTAGATCTCTTATGAATTACTTTTCAGAATCCCACATCATTGATATCCATCCTAGAATCATGATGTAAATCTACATAATAAAGAACTAATTATATGACTTTAAACTACATAACATCTCATCCTCATCGTATAATGTTATAATACATGGTCATAGTCTAAGATACAAGACTATAAAATAAATTTCATTACCACCACCATCCTAACTACATGATTTTTAAATTGAAAAATGGAATTCTTTCATACATGAAATTATACTTCGTAGAGTTTCCCATTACCTATAGCCACTATCACCATTGCGTGAGAACTCAATCCATATAAATGTCTCTAGAAAACAATCCACTGGTGTCTTCGAACATCAATTCCCCTTATTCCTTTCATATGAGTCAGATCTATACAAGGATTATATCATGATATAATTATGTGTGTCTTGATTTCTATACTTAGAGGGTATATAAAGATGCAAAAAGTTAACGAATTGGGTCTTATCTCAAAATTCTAACAATTCTCCCACTTTTCCTTGGTTCCTGATCAGACACCATTGTATCTATGTCAGGTATTTCCCTTTGTTAATATAAAATGATTTTTCTTTACTTTTAATATAAATCTTCAAAAAATTAACATTTTACAAATATTCCATCTTGCGTGTGGCCTAGATTTTCATAAGATTATTAGACATTGGTTCCCTTAGCTACGATACTATGATATGAAAATATCATTTTCCCATGTATATATGCATGATATTTATAAGGATTCAACTCAAGAACTACATGTGGCATGTTTCTTAAAATTTCAGGACATGTAAATACATTCGAGGACACCTATTTTGAATCTATAAATAGGAAATCTCCAATTATAGAACCTTTTTTTGGATCATGTTTATGAAAACCCAAATGAAAAGTTCCCCAAAAACTAGTCACTCCCATTCAAACTATATTAGTCCATCCCGCACAAACCAACAAATCATCGAACACTATATTTTATATGGATCAATTCTCTTACCCAAGGGTCATATCTTTGAAAGGAATCATAGAATATGGCCTCTAATCTATCATTATCTGATTCTATGATGAAAAATACCTCAACATTATAAGATTCTGCTAATAGAGCATAAATGATAGATATCCTCCAAATTTTCTGTCCGTACGTTCTCTTGAACTCTTTATAAACATGTGAGATATTCATACTAAGTATGAATCATGTGATATTAGAGGTTATGTAAGATCTTTTAAGGAATCATGATTTAGATGAACCATGTATGAAAGATAAGGAATCAAATCTAGGTCATATGATGAAAAACTACACAACAGAACCCTATCACCCTTTATGATCTGTCAGAAAGTCCCTACTTTCCAGATGTGATCCATATCTTCATGGGTGATCTTGTTTTATTATTATATATTCAAAATTATATTTCCCTACCATTGTGTAGGATTTAGTCATATGAACTTAATTATCATATATGAACTACATATGGATCAATTACTGACATTTTAGGATATATAGAGACGCCTGAATCCTCTAACCTAGAATCAACCGTAGGTTTCATAATTTCAAATTTTCCATTATTAATTTATCTTATCACTCATATCATGATATCTAATGGGTACATAAAATCCAATTCCATATGAAATTAAACTTCTTATTACAAGTCATCATTGTACGACTTTAAACTACAACTTAATTATTTCCATATCACAAGAAATTAAACTATATTAAATATTAGTACTACATGTGGCTTTATTCTTGACTAGTGCATGATATAAAATTATTTATAAATAATAAATAATCATTAATTTTCAAACGATAGTGATAGCCCATATTTGGAAACATCAAGTCCAAAATGCTTACAGCCCCTCCGTTGAACACCTTTCTTATAACAAACCAAGCAGGGATTCCATCAAACCCAAAACCATACCCGATTCAAGACATATAAAGAAGGGAATTCCCAATACCCATGGGTTATAAGCTAGTGTAGGGTATCAATGTAATCACTATGGGAATGATTTTCCCATAATAACAAGAATCAAATAAATAAACATAGCATATAGAAGAACCAACAATAACTAAATATCAATAAATATAAAAACTCATCCAAATACAAAAACTAATAAAAAAATAAGTACAACACTACGACCAAACTACCCAACATGATATCTACATTACATATTGGTCACCACCAGCCACTAGTCCAACCCACTCTAATAAAAACCAAACCAGAAACATGTACCTAAAAAATTGCTCGAGCCTACTAATGTAACACCCCAAGACCTTACAATACTTTTTTTAGAATAAATATAATTTTTTTGTTATCATTATTTTTATACAATGTTAAATATTCTACACCCAACCGAAACTGTCTTACATTACATGCAATGCCGATTTTTACGACCTTTTAATGGTGAACCTATTTTGAAAATAAATTGTGAAATTTTATTTTTTATATTTTTAGAAATAACAATAATATTTTAATTAATAATATATAAATTAGATTAGGGTAATTGTTTGGGAATTTTATTAGAAAATTCTTTTCTTGATGAATAGTAATAATTGATGAAATTTATTTAAAAATAACCTTTTTTAAAATTATGATTAGTGTTAAATTATATTTTAAATTGGATTTTTAAGTTAAATTAGATAAAAAATGAATATATTATTCCAATTAAGGTTATTTGAATCATTTTTATAATTAAATTATAAATAAAAATTATTGAACATTGGAACGTTTTAACTTTAGAAAACCCACATTCTCTCCACGTCTACAATAATGGCCTTAATCATAATTTTCTCTCTTCTTTGATTTGAATTTTAAAAACCAGAAATTAACAATATTAATCAGTATAATATTTTATTTCTAATAAGTTCAACTTAATATGTTAAAAAAAATATTAGTGAAAGTGATTAAAATTAATTATAGTGATTGAGGTAAAATTAATCTTAATAAGGGACTAAAACATAATATTATAGACCAAAATGACCTAGAAACTTGTCCAAAAGCCAATGGATTCCAATAATTTTACCATATCCCTTCTTGGATTGAATTTTATAGGTTATTGGAATATTAAAAATGGAGGATCCCTATATAAAATGTTAAGGAAAAAGGCAAAAAGGGATCTTTCATTACCTTTAACATTTATAAAACATTTATAGATATAAAAAATGTCATATTTTTTTGTTAAAAATATCATTATGAAATATAAATGGATTATTTTAATCATAATAATTAATTTATAATTTTTACAGATGATGTTTTTACTTAAAATTCATAAGAAATACCAATGTACAGATTTTTTTAATTAATAATTAACAAAAATGAATGATACTATAAATATTAAATGTGAAATATAATGATTGAATTATTGTAATTAATTATTTTGTAGATGAATATATCATGTTATATAAATAAAAATATAATATATTTTAATTCCAATATTTTTTTTGATATTTTAAAAATAAAATTAATTAAATAATTTCAAAAATGGAATTATTGTTATTTTACGATAAAAGACATTTTATTAAATGTATTAAAATTAATGAAATTTTTTATTATTCAATGTGATTTTTAAGTTTTAATAAATATTAAATAAGCTCTAGTAATAAACCAATTTATCTTTTATAATTAAAATATTGACCCATATATTATAAAAAATTTGTTAACAAGGCCTGAGTTTAAGTAGTGTTTTAGCGCGTCACATGCACTTGTTTTGAAATTAATGTCCAAAAAACATGGATATTTTATTTTATAAATTAAATATAATATTAATAATTAAGTGTGTCTATATTTTATAAAAAATCTCAATTTATTTTAGTCATAATTGTAAAATTACATAGAATAAAAAACTATATTGTTTAATAAATACAAAAGTTATAAAATTGGGGGTTCTTAGAATTTAAGGAACCAGATTTTTAAAATTCACATAATTTTATGTCGTGGACATTTTAAAAAACCATTATTTGCCTTTAATAAATTAGTTTTTTATTTTTGAGTCACTTTAGGTATGGTATACTTCCCATTAAGAAATAAATTTTGGTATTTACAAGAATTCCACTCCCCCTCTACTATAAAAATGAAAAAAATCTTCCCCTTACTCACAAATCTGAAGCAACATTGGATTGACTATGATCTATCAAAATAGCTCCTAAAAATACCCCCCCCCCCCCCGTCATCCTATAATCCTACCCTTGGGAAGGATGCAATCCAAGGAAGAAATTTGGTTCAAACCAAAAGTAGTTACCAAATTAAGAGGTATCAAAATTCCTCAAGCTCTTTAGTTTTATTTCCATTATCTAGCCCCTCAAATATTATTAATATATTATTTTTAAAAAATATAATTATCCTAAATATAATAGCATGTTATTATTTTAAGGTTTATATCTACACATCCGCACACTTCCATCTAATTGTTAAAAAACATTCTATTTTTATGTACGGTGAACTACTACCTCTTGAAAAAACGATTGTTCATTTTTCCTTTACCACCTCTAATGGAGGAAATTCTGATTGAAAATATTTTTATATTATATATATATATATAATTTTTATAATTTCTTTATTCTTATATAATTTTTATTTATAACATACCATTATTCTTTCCAACTTGTGTAAATATGATAATTTTGTGTGAGGAAGTGTGGACTTCCGCCCCCTTAAAGCAATGTGACTCATTCATGCCATACCTGGAATGTATAATGGATGAAATTAATAAAAGAAATTAAAATATATAAAATAGATATTATACTAGAATTAAAATATACATATATCATTTAATTTCAATTCTTTTAATACAATAACTAAATTAAAGTAGTGTTCATGTGTACATATGACTTATCATATCCATGAATGTTGCATTTCATTTATTATCTATAAAAATTATAGTTTATGCTAATTGAATATGTACTGAATATATATGAAAATTAAATCAAGATGTACATTATGGATACTATTAAATCATGATCTATATAATAGTAACAAAAAATGAAAAGTTAAAAAATACTTGAGAAAAATAGGCAATCAACACCAAAAATAGTTAAAATAATGAACGAGTGATAAAAAATGGGTAAAAACATATTATAAAGAATTAATATAAGATATTATAAACATGAGTATGGTTATATTATAAGCTAGTTACATATTTTAAACCACTATAATGGAGTTTAAATACCACATAAAAATGGAATGTTAAAGTAAGGTAATTTTGTCTCAATTTACATTCAATTGAGCCTTATTTGTTATTATGAGCCAATTCACTTTTTTTGTGTATATACTATCTTTTTTATTTTTTATTATGAATCACCTTATTATCATGATATTATAAGTTTAATTTAATTTCATATATTTCTGGATATTATGATTCAAATGTTTCGAAGTGGTATGAGACACATTAGAATGTCTAAATATGGTTCCCCTAAAGAATGTTCTTAATTATAATATTTTCAATATCACTTCCTTTTGTGATTGATAATTTTAAATTTAAACAATCAATTTATTTTAATCGTTTTAATTGTAATTTTAATTGAATATCCATATTTTTTTTAAAATGGATATTAGTATTTCCTAAACCATATATTATTTTTACAAACGGTTTTCACTTTGATAGTAATTTGATAAACTAGGGAATTATTGATAAAATTGTATTCTTTATTCAATATAGATATTTGACAAGGCATAATTTTAATTTCATTATTCTATATTAGGAATTATTTGGACAGCTAATGATAGGTGGGGTCTAAAATTTATATAGCCCCAAGATTCACCAATAGGTCTAATGAGATAAATAAGTCTTCCAAATTAAATAGGGTTTTATCTGTAGTTTTAAACCAACTTGTGGAAGGTCTTGAAATTACATGTCTTGATGTGACTCGAACATGAAATATATTATGAAATAATTTTCCTCATTTATTTTTAATTATTATTCATTTGTGATATTTTGTGTCGACATATCTATGGATACACTTCATTTCAGTTCATTGATTAAATGGCATGGGTTTCAATTTATTATATTGACATATTGATTTTTGCTTGTCTAGTTATTTGAATTGAATGTGATTTATGTTATTTACCTTTCCATGTTAATTTATTCTCATTGATTTATTATTTCTTCCACTTTACGTATCCTTACTGATTATTTGAACCCATCCTTATTATGTTTCCTTTCCCCGAGTTATGAAAATGAATCCTTTTAATAAGCTTTCAAGGATGATGAATATTTTTATTATGTCTAATGCTTGTATTTGTGACTTCCCAATGTATTATGTGTATAATTTATGTAATCAAGCATTCCAACACTATTTAACTAAATAGTCCGTCGAGAGTTGATTCCTTGTAATCATGCCATCGTAATAAATTAATTCATCAACTATAAGATTTTGGGGTCATCACGTTACAATCGGTATCAAATGAAGTTATCCTGCATCATTGGAAAATATATTTAGAAAAAATAAATTAAGGAACATATTTCTAATATAGAAATTGAGGATTTGTATTTATGAACATCCTATAATTTTGTTATGGTAGATATTATGTGGGTATTCCTAACAATACATCCATTTCACAATACTATAAGTGGGAATGATTCTGGAATTAATGTACATAGGCGTAAAAATTATGACTAGGTATGATAGGCCATACTTGGTGTAACCTGGTACACAATAAGGGGCCTTATTTCACACCTTGTTTGACACTATTGTGGGATACACATACGATAATTTACATTTTCTTTACAACCCAATATGAAGGATTTAAATGTAAATATATCCCCAAAAAAACCATGTTTATGATTATGAGATTATATTTTTAAATTTATGTTAATTTTATCACAACTTTTGGAATTATACATTATGTTATGATTTAATCCAGGAAATTCCATTATTTAGAAATAGTTCTTAGCAGAAAAAAATGAAAAATCCAACAATACACATGATACAATGAGTAATAAGGATAATATATTGCATGGACTCAAGAGAATATTTATACGGGAAATATTATTCAATGTATTATAATAATATGAGGAAATAATATCATGTGTTAACAAGATAAGTAAATATTTATCAAAGTCCTACAACTTTGAAAGGAAGCAAGAGAGGAGGAGGATGGTAGACAAAAGGATGTATAAAGGGAAGGAGGGAAGAAGGATTTTCCCGAAAGTGATAACTATGGAAATAATCACTCTCGTAAATGATTTAATGGTATGGGAATTTGTTAAAAGTTTGGATATAAGGGTCACCATGCTAAAAAATTCAAACGGAATAATAAAAAAGCAACTATTTAGTGTTACAACGACAAGGATATGGGACACTATTCAAATCATTGCCTCAAGCGTCAAAGTAATATACCCCAAATAATGATATTGGATAATGATCATGTTATGCTACTGCCATAGATTAGGGAGAATGAATAAAAATTTTATTCAATAATTATGTAATTTGAGTATTTTATCACCAATTTACTAGTTATTAGAATTTTAGAATATATGAGGATTGTACTGCAGTACCTTTTCGTTAAGGATTTTCGATCTTATGTTGAAATGTACAATGAAAATTTATTCAGTAGAAAGTTAATATATTCATAAAACTGATGTTTTAGAGATAGATAACACTTAATATGTTCCTCATTTTGAGAAAATAATGTAGAAATGATAGATTTGAAAATGTGATGACTACCTTGGTACTTAATAATGACTTGTCGATAAGTGGTATATGCTATCATTGAAAGAACTTACAACAGTTTATAATTTAAAGAGTATATCCAATAATATGTGTATTACCTAAACAATAATGAATAATTCATTTGAACTTTAAGGTTGTATTTTAATTCAAGTTATTATCAAATTTCAAGAGGATAAATGATTGAGGGTGTTCACATATTCAGTGTTTGATGATTAAACAGATACTTCATATTGATTGATGGAAAATGATAACTTCATTTTAGAAATTTAGTGAGCTTATTTCCAAAATGTGGATCATAATATTTTGTAAAAGTTAACCATTTATTAAATGGTTTATATTGATCACTGGATGAGATTTTAGTGGGTAATGTATTACTTCACCATATGAAACATCCTATTCTAGGAGATAAAGTGGAAATATTTCAAGGTATAATCAAAGGAAAAGATTATATTTATAAAATGTATACTTTCTAATAATACTAAAAAGTTAATGAATTAGAAAACACTAGAAAATCTTTTTGAAATAATTTTTTCTATAATCATCATTTATTATGATATCAATGATCTTTAATCACACATTTGGTTTATTGTTTTTTGGTATACAACATTCAACTGAAATTGTTCTCTATCACTCTCTCCAAGAACATGATGGTTATATTTTATTCAATGGATATTATTTCACTAATGGTATCCAATTGTTAATCCTATTTTTTAGTGAACTTCACATTTCAATTTTCCTCTTATTAATAGTATGTGTTAATGATGTTATTTATGATGTGGGACTTTAACAATTGTGGTGTCAAATATCAATCCCTTGAATAACATGATCAAATCTAAATTATGAGGATGAAATTTAATTAAGATGGGGATAATGTAACACCACGATTATTTACAATATTTTCCATTTAGAATAAATATAATATTTTTGTTATAATTCTTTATAAACATAGTTAAACTTATGTTTCACACAATAATGAATTAACTTTTATTACACATGAGGCAAAGTTTTATCACCTCTTAATAGAGGACCTATTTTAAAAATAAATTGATACCCTTTTAGTAATTATATTTTCATAAATACACGTACTGTTTGAATTCAAAATTCCTTCATTATTTTAGGGTGAATTTTTGGGATTTTTCTAAAAAATCATCATTTTTTGATGAATAAAAATAATTACTACTATTTATTTAAAAAAACATTTTATTTAAATAATGATTAGTGTTAAAATATATTTAAAATTGGTTTCAAAATAAAAATAGATCAATTATGAAAATATTAATCCAATGTAGGTCATTTGAATCATTTTCATATTTAAATTATCTATAAAAACTTATTGAATGTTCTAAGGTTTTTACTTTAAAAAACGTGCATTGTTGTCATGTCTATGGAGGCAGCGTTAATCTTAATTTTCCCATTTCTGAGAATTAAATTTTTAAAAATAATAAACACAGTTTTAATATGTATAATATTTGTGTTCTAATAATATAATCTTATTTTTTGACCAAACATATTGGTGAAAGTGATTAAAATTAATTATAAGTATTGAGGTAAAATTAAAATAAGGGTCTAAACCGTAATCTTGAGGGCCAAAATGACCTGTAAACTTGTCCTAAAGCCACTAGGTACCAATAATTAGACCATATACTCTCTGTTTTAAATTTTACGGGTTATTAGGATATTGTTAAATAGATGTTCCCTATATAAAATGTTATGTAAGGAAAAAGACAAAAGAACATTCCTTATTTTGAACATTTATAAGACATTGAGAAATGTAAAAAACATCACATTTTAATTTATACATATCATTTAGAAATATAAATGGATTATTTTTATCATCATAAATTATCAATAATTTTTAGATATTATTTAGTTACCTAAAATTCTTAAGAAATAAGTCATAGTAATTGTTAAGTTAATAATTAACTAAAATAAATGATATTAAAAATAGTAAAATTAAAATATATTCATTAAATTATGATTTTTAATTATTTTTTATATGAATATTTCTTTTTAAAAATATTTAAACTTAATATTTTTTAATTAAAATATTTTCTTGATATTTTAAATTTAAAATTAGATAAATAATGTCAAAATTGATGTTATTGTTATTTTACAATAAATGATATTTTATTAAATGAATTAAAATTATATATATATATATATATATTATTAAAACTAATATTTATGTGTTAATAAATATTAAATATGGCCTATTAATGGTCCAAATTACCTTTTTTAATTAATTTATTGACTCATATATTGAAAAAATGTTGTTCACACAGTCCGGGTTCACTGAGTGTTTTAACACGTCACATGTGCTTGTTTTAAAATTAATTTCCAAAAACATAGGTTTTTTATTTTATAAATTATATATAATATTAGTAAATAATTTTATCAATATTTTCTACTAAATATATCTTTATTTTACTCTTAATTATTAAATTACTTAGTTTGTAAAACTAGGTGCTTTAATAAAAACCAAAGTGATAAAATAGGGAATCTTATATGTTAATGAACCAAATTATAAAAAATTTCATATTTTTATGTTTTGTAGGTTATGATAGAGCATTATTCCCCTTTAATAAATTATTTTTCATCTTTTAAGTCAGTTTAGGTAAGGTAGACCTCCCATTAATGAATACATTTTGTTATTTACAAGAGTGTCACTCCCCCTCCACTAAAAAATGCAATATCTGTACCCCTTAATCACAACACTGAAGACACTTTGGACAAAAAAAGCTTTAAAAAATATCCTCAACATACATCCCATAATTCTGTAATCATGACCTTGGGAATAATGAAATCCCATAAATCCTTTCGGTATAATGAAAAAGTAGTTACCTGATTAAGAGTTAACAAATATCCTCAAGATATTTAGTTTTATTTCCTTATCCATCACCTAAACACTTTTTATTATATGAATGTATAAAAAATAATCCTAAATATACTAGGATGTTGTTATTCTAATGTTTTTACCAACACATTCACACACATCCATCTAATGGTTAATGAACATATGGTTTCTCTATACAATGAACTACCACCTCAAAAAACGATGATTGTTCTTTTTTCTTTTACA
The DNA here is from genome assembly GCA_963277665.1 of Viscum album. Taxonomy (NCBI): domain Eukaryota; kingdom Viridiplantae; phylum Streptophyta; class Magnoliopsida; order Santalales; family Viscaceae; genus Viscum; species Viscum album. Next base: position 37,151,737 of record OY728159.1, read on the forward strand.
ACCTCCAATGGAGAAAATTATGATAGAAACTCTATTTATATATGATATATATAAGTGTGTTTGATATATATAATTTCTATATTCTTTTATAATGTTTATTTAGAGCAAACTTTTATGTTTTCCAACTTGTGTAAATATGATTATTTGTTTTGAGGAGGTGGGGACAACCACCCCCTCAAAGAGATGTGACTCATTCATGCCATGCATGGAATTTATAAAGTTTGGTATTAATAAACCTATTTTACTTATATAGAATGGATATTATTCGGAAATTATAATATAAATATATCATTTAATTTTAATTCTTTTAATATAACAAAGAAATGAAATCAGTGTTCATGTGTATGTACGACCTACTGTCTCCATGAATGGGGCATTTAATTTCTTATCTCCAAACATTATATATTATCATAAATGTATATATAATATTTTTATATGATAATTAAATCATGGTTCACATTATTTAAATGATGAAATAATGATCTATGCAATATAAAAACAAATGAGAAGTCGAAACAAACTTGATAAAACTAGGAAAATAACACCCAAAATAGTTAAAATAATGAATGACTGTTAATAAATGGGTAATAAAATATAATAAGGAATTAATAAAAATATTATAAACATTATTATGGGTTTTTTATAATTTAATAACATATTTTAGACCAATTTATATGAGGATAAATACCACACAAAAAAAGGAAGGTTAATGTATGGGAATATCATCTCAATTTATATTCCATTGACACTTATCTGTTATTATGTGCCAATTCACATTTATTTGGTGTATATACTGCCTTTTCATGTTATATCACGAATCCACTTATTATCATGATATTATATGTTTCATTTAATTTCATACCTTTTTTAATATTATGATTCAAATGTTTCTATGTGGCATGGGACACTTTGGAATGTTTAAAGATTATTCTCCTAAAGAACTTTCTTGATTTTTATCTTTGGAAGATCACATCCTTTTGTGATTTTTAATATTATATTGAAACAGTGACTTCATTTTAATCAATTTTTAATAGAGTCATACTTTAATATCAATATTATCATACAATGGATATTAATATTTCCTAGACCATATATCATTTTTACATATGATTTTCACTTTGGTAGTTATTTGATTAACTGGGGAATTATTGATTAAATCGTATTCCTTATTAAATAGAAATATTTGATAAGGAGTATTATTTATTTCCTTATTATATATAAGTAATGATTTTTAATGGTAATGAAGTGTGGGGTATAAAATGTATATATCCCCTCTATGCATTGATTGGTTCTCATGAGACAAAAAAGTTGGCCAAATTAAACGGATTTCTATCCATAGTTTTAATCCATCTTTTGAAAAGTATTGAAATTATATATTTTCATATTCCTCATACATTAAATCCATTATGAAATATTTTCCCTCATTTATTTTTAGTTATTATTCCTCGATGATATTTTTCATCGACCTATCTGTGGATACATTTCATTTTCATTTTATTGATGAAATGAAATGTGTTTTAGTTTCTTACCTTGCCGTAATGATATTCCATATCTGGTTATTTGAGTGGAATTTTATATCAGTTATTTTAATTTCCATGTTAATTTATTCTCATTGATTCATTATTGATTCATGTTTACTCAGCCTTACTGAGCATTTTATATCACCTGTATTACGTTTCTTTTCCCTAGGTTATTAAGAATAATCCTTTGAATAAGCTTCCAAGGATGATGTTTATTTATTTTTATTACATATCATGTTTGTATTTACTATTTTCCAATGTATTATAGGTATAATTTATGTAATAAGTATTTCAAATCCTGCTAAATTGAAATCTCCTATAAGATTTGATTCCTTGTAATCATAATAATGTAATAAATTAATGCGCTAACTGTGGGATTCTGGGGTCAGGGAATTACAACTGAAACTGAATGGAACAAGAAGGGTGTGCGATTAAATAGCTCAGTAGGTGATCACCAGAGAGTATTTTCATTTCCTTTCCCAAAATAATCCATCAAAACCATTTTGAAAATACATTCCACAAATAGGGTTTCAATAATTTAAAGAAAACAACCTAATTTTCTAGATGTTCTCTTTCTAAAAACAACACATGAATATTTACATTAAAAAATAGTTTCCCTTTTCATAACCCATATCAACATAAAAACATAGATATAACACCAATATAGATAATAAAAAGGGTTGTGCAGAAAGAAAAGGAATCCAAAAATGTAGGCACAACTAACAAAGCTAATATTCAATATGCAGCTGAAATAGATAGATCAAATAGATAATATCCCATTATAATTTCCATTCTATTTATAAAGGAAATCCTTGAAAGTAATTAGTTGGGACTCACCTACCATTATATGGTGTAGCTCCATAGTCAATAACCAACTAGTTTTTCTAAACTAGCCAATATAGTGACACGTCCCACATAGCCTCATCAAGTCAAGAGGAGTACCAACTTGTATAATCAGGGTTCATAATAAACCATCACCCAACCCATGAGACGATGCCAATGAATCCCATGGTAATAATAATAATAATAATAATACTTGGAAACACATGGTATAATTACCATAACCAACTGAATTCCCATTAATGATTGATTAGATAGGATCTCATCCAATGTTTTAATGGTCTCTATATCATAGCATCCCCATGAATAAGCCACTAGGTAGGATCACATATAATGATCTATAATTTTTTCCAAATATAAGCTAGGTATCATAAACAAACATGAAATTACATTTCTTTCACAATAATTATTGAATACCAAATAAGAGTCACACTATCCAGGTTTTCAATACATCTTCCAGAATATACCCACATTCCCATCGTGCCCAAACATCACATAAGTTCTATATCAATTTCCAAAACTTAAGAAAATTCCAATCGATAATTTACATCAAAACTACTTTTTATTAATAACACAAACTGGCAACTGGGCATTGAGATCATGAATGTTTTAAAACAAATCCCAAAGAATATCTCATGTTCTAATTGACCAACACATTTCTAATCCCAGTGCAATTACCAAACACTTTTTCATTTATGTTTCCAAAAAAATTATAAATCATCACTTTGACCTGCATAATTTCAAAGAGACCATTATATTACTTATTGACTAATCCCAGTGCAATTACCAAACATGCTTCAAGGAACACATTTATGACACACTTAAATTCACTCAAATCACCAAGGTTATTTAGAAAAATTTTAATCACCACCTCCACAACTCATAAACTCCATTTGAAAATACAGTAAGAAAAAAGACATGAAATCCAACTCTTTCCATGGAAAAATCACATTTCCAAATTCATTCTCACACCTAATCAATTTTAAAACATTATTTACACCACTTAGACAAATCATGGAACATATATAAGAAACATAATTAGTAAACACACATAAATAAAATACCATTTATTTAGAAAATCAACTTTCAATATATTTTCATTTCCTGTCACTTTGAAAAAATCTCTTTAAGAAACGTTTGTTTGTTTATAAACCAATAAAACCAGACAAACATAAGTTTAACACCATTAAGGTCTCTCAATTCCACATATAACATCCAAGTTAAAATAAATCCACACTTACAAAACATAATCATGGAGAAAACATCACCCAAAGAACCCAATTTTACTTTAAAAACTAAATATGCATTTTATCAAACACCTTACAAGCATTTAACATATTCATAATAAAAGAAACCCTTTTTAAAACTATTTCTCACCCATATTCCATAAAAAACTCCATAATAATTCAGACTAGCATGTCACAATAATAGAGATAACATTTATAAAATTTTTGGAATGATCAAGCATCAAATGAAATGTGCAGGATAGTAAATGGACGGAAAACCCCTACCTAAATGACATGGAAACACAAACAAACATTTGGAGGAGGTTTATCCAAGCCTAGGAGACAATACCCACACCCTAAAATCCATGAAAACAACAAACACATTATCCATTTCCTCTAGTGTTTAGCCATGATATAACCCTTACTAAGAAACACTATGTAACCAAGAGATAAATAAGGGAAAAGGTTAAAATCCACGAAAAATAAAAATAAATCACCTTAGAATACTTTAATAAGAATCTGTTGAGGTTATGGAGAAAGGTAGGAGGGTCTTATAGATCCCCCTGGTGTGATTTGGGCAAACTAAGAGAGGGAAACCTAAAATAGGGAAAAAATAATAGAGCGGAATGATTAGAATTTCATAATTTAAAAGACCTAGGAAACTCACACGGGTTGGTTGAATAGTTTTCCAAACCATGTTCCAACTGTGAAACCTCTACTGGAAAAAAGGGGAACCCATCATGGGATAGTCATCCATTATCCCAAACTATGTTCCAACCATTCTAAATGACCTTACTTGATTCGAGAACCGCATGATATGCTTTTCACATAGTTTCCATAATTGTGCACACAAGTCATGAGACGAGCCTCATACCCCAAACTAGGAGATGCATAGTTACATGGGTGAGGGTGCACAGTTTCCATGAGCCATGCGCGGACAATTCACCACCTGCTACCAATCCCAAAAACTCTGTTTTTCTAAGATGACATGAATATTTATATTGGCACTCTACCTAAACCTTCAATAGAATATACAAAGATAAGAAAAGAATAAGATAAAAAGTATTTAAAAGGTTGGGGTGTTAGAATTATCCCCACCATGAACACTTTCATCCTCCAGAAGTCGCCCAACAAAAAGATAAACAAAATTCGATCGAATTTCAAATAAAACCATGATCCTCAAGGTGACCATTCACTTCAAATGTCAAACCCGACCATTTATATTTTAAACCACAGAATGAGGAATAGTGGGTGAATATTAGAGTGTTCTCCTAACCAAAATAACTCCTCTAAAAACAAAAACATTAGAACCAAAAAATAGTGGCGTCGACTTGAAAAAACCACCACATGGAAAACTAGGAACTCCCAGCACATGCCAAAAATCATCACTATATGGGGTAACCCCTGGAAGATATCCAATACAAATATCGAACAAATACACAATTGACCAACTCCCCATAAGAGGAGAACAACACTGGAACTAAAACTAAATACTTACCACATAAACCAAATCCCCTAATGAAATGGGGAAACCTGTGAATGAACTTGAAACTAATGGTGAGCCCAAACATAGAATACAATCATCAATTCCAACAGATTAAAGCATCTTCCAAACGAGCAAAAAGAAATCGACACTAACCTGCATAGGGGCTAAGAACATAGAGAAGACAATAAAATTATTTAAGACCCACATTTAGATAGGAGTATCTACTCAGATTACAAATGGTAAAGTACAACAAAATTTTACCACAGAAATTTTAATTCACAAAATAACGAAAACTAATACAAGGAAACTCCAAATGTCTCCAGTATAACAATAGAGACAAGATATGGGCCAAGGTTTCCCACACCCTTTTATATTACTAACTGTGTGTGATTTTCACTCTAAGGCATATTGTAGAGACCCGTAGCTTGACGTACATGGACATTACATTACATTTGCGGAATACATATTACATAACAAAAACACACACACAAGGATCGTAATAGTTTAGTGTCTTTGGAAACTCGGAACATAATCTTCTAATCCTAGTGAAAGATCTTCAATATCTCCCATAAAGATCATCCATTTTTTTTACCTAAAACCTTTCTTTATATCCTGGGGAAAAGAAAACATAAAAGGGTGAGCTCAAATGCTCAGTAAGGGTATACAAAAGAAATAAAAATCATATCATATCTTTTTGAAAATCATAACCTGCAAAAGAGATCATAATATCTTAACATGGAACAAATCATAGAAGTGAAAATGAGATCACCATAATCATAACATAAAACTTGAAACTTTGTGGCATGCACACATAATCATGGAAAATCATTTCTTGTTAGTCATGACTCATTGCCAAGACTATCTTAGTGGACAGAGTCCATTTCTGAACCGAGTTCACTCCTCGTTTCAGTCCTGTATCACTGAACCGAAATAACCTTCTGTTCCATCCATGTCTATCTCATGAGATATAAAATCTTTAGCTAATGCATTGGAGGGAGATATAGGTCCCACCCATCTTATAATGAATCCTTTCTTATGTGTGCCACATAATCATAAACCATACATCATAGTGTATCCCATGTAATAAAAATGAGATTCTTAAACAACATGACATCATAAAACAATTCATATAAGATAAAGGAATTCATAAAAATATTTCCATCACAACATAATCAAATCCATGTAATAATAGGGATAAAAACAGAACCCTTTTATTATCTTATATGGAAAATAATTTTGATAAAATACTTGAAATGAATTCTGGAGGAAAATATCCTTTCTTCTTAAAAATCAATTTCTTTTCACAAAACGTCATGCAATTTTAAAAGAAAGATATTTTATTGAAAATGGTCATGAAATATTTTGGAGGAAGCTTCATGATAATAAGGCTTTATAAAACTGTAAAAATCCGTTCGTGCCGTATAAGTTAAAAAAACATTCTTCTCGTACTTTTGTCGGAAAAGTCAAAAAGTACCTCGTACGAAAAACGACAAAATATTCCTTTCATTTCTTTTACTAAAAACTCACTGAAGGGTAAAAATGTATTTAAACAATTGTAGGTGGATGTAAATAATATTACATATTGATGAAACATGGATGTGGAAGATAAAATACACCCCAGTAAATACTTACGAATAAACAATCTCGGATAAAAATGAGATTGTGATATTTCCCTTACCTTAGGTCCGACATGCTTTGTAAGTGTCCGAACCTCCTGTATAATGATTTAAATCATGTTATTTACTTATTACAGAATAATATTCATTGTTATGATATCATATATGGTTCACTTATGACATTATATTACCCGTTCTTTTGTAAATTCCATGTTAAAGAAACGTTTTGGGTAAAATCGTTTCATTTATTGTAGGTGTTTTGACTTGTTGTTCTTGACATCATTATTACTTATATCATGATTTACATACTTCCAGAATATAAAATATGATTTATATATCATATATATTCAGTATATATATATATATAATAGGTAGATAAATAAAATGAAAAACACCGTTCATGGAGACGGTAGTCCGTACGTACGCATGAACGCTGTTTTCCTTTCCTTATTGTCTTGAAATGGAAGTAAGTAGATGACATACATATGTATATATATACATAAATCCAGTAGCTTTATAATGTCATATATTTCATTATTATTTCTTATATATACTTTATAATCATTCTTAAATGGTTAACATGGAGAATGAATCTCATCGCGTCGTGGAGACGGTAGTCCGTACGTACGCACGAGCGATGATATCATTTCTATAAATATTGAATTGAATTGGAGTGGATTATAAAATATATCAGAATCAATATTATGTTGTAATAACTATGTATATTTATTCTTTACACCATTATACCCATCCATGTAAGGTGGTGGTGGAAAATAGATTACACCACGGCGTGGAGACGGTATTCCGTACGTACGCACGCGCGGTGATTTTTTTTTCCGTAGGATGGATAGATGGTGAAATAGGGTTGTTTCATACTTATAATAACATATCAGTATATGAGTGATACTTATTTTATTACTTCATAATGAAACAACCTAAGAAGAAGAAGTGGAAGAAGAAATAAAGATGAAAGAATTGGTAACGGTAATTACCTCTTCTTTGAAGTGCCTCTTTGAGACCTCCTCTTAGGGCACTATAATTGGTCTTTGAGGAAGACCAGAACCTCTAGGATGTTCCTAGGGAAGTGGAGAAGGGATTTTGGCAGGGGTTGGCCGAGCTTGAGTGCTAAAATTGGTGTGAGGAGGAGGGGGAGGAGGTGTCCTTTTATAAGGGAGGAGAGGGGCACCTTAGGAATATCTCAAAATATTATTTTATATTAAAGTCAAAATCGGTTTATAATGGTTCCAAAGGGTCTTATTTCGAAGATAAGGTGGGGAGGGGTCAACATCCTATCAACCAATAGAATTTACACAAGTTTAGGATATTATTTTAACCTTATCAATTAGATTTAACTCTAAGTTAAATAATTTAACTTTTACCATGTCTTTTTGATTTCTTTCACTATATGGTTAATAAACTTACTATCACATGCCAAACGAACCCCAAATTGTTTAGTATTAATATATATATCCTTATCTAAGTCATTTGGCCTAACCTTAGATTTTTAGGAATAAAATAACAATTAATAATATAATATTTGATTTAAAAACTATTTTGTGTCAATTTTGACACTATTTGATATATGATTTTTGTGAAAGTCATAACAGAATTAAATGTTCGAACCAAGTTAATTAAATAAACATTAATATATCATAGTAACCTATAAAATTAGTGGAATTCATAAAAAGTCTCAAATTACATTTATTTTGGTGTTTATAACATCAATTATGTCAATATTTCATTAATAAGATAATTACTGCATCATCATTGTGTCATAAATAAATTAAATTATTTAAAGTCTAAAAATTACAAATAAAATACCATTATGTAGTAAATCTTTTTTTATTTCTAATGAATATTTATAATCTAAAATCCAACATATATAACCCTATGTAACAATTGTTTTTCTAAAAGATATATGTTTGTGTCAATTTTGTATTCATTTTAACTTAATTCAAATAAAGTGTCATTATCACTTACAAGTGGATCAATGGGGTCCCAAAATAGACCCAAAGATGCCCAGGGTCGTCCATGTATCAACCAATAGGGTTAAGACACGTTTTAGGGTAATTTAATATTATTTTGTTAACCCTTATTTACCGGATTTACCCTTAACCATAGTAAATAAAATATTTACCGCAGTAATTATTCAAAATGTTTAAAAATAAAAGTTACCTATTTACACAATTTGAACATCCTGATTCCAAATATGGAATCCATTTTTCTAAATTCAAAACACAGTAGTGGCAGAACTTAATTTAAAATTAATCCCGTTGTCGAATAAAAACGGGTTTTTGTTTAAAACATTGCAAAAGATTGAATTGATTTAACCTACGAATTCAAGGTAAAATCAATGCTAATGACAAACATTATATTAAATGGTAAAAATATATTCTATTTATACTTTAAAACCATTCAATATTATAATTTAACCACATAAGATATTACGATGAAAAAAGTTGTTTTTAATTAAAATATAGCGTGTTTTTACTATTCATTAAAATATGAAAGTTATCAGAAAAATATCAAAACTTTATCTAATGTAAATTTTTATATCCTGATTCAATAGAAGAATATTATTTTGTCAAATTTAACATATAAACATGTCAAAAACCAGATTTAAAGTGGGTGCGCCATCAAAAGGCGGCAAAACTGCATTTTTTTAAAAATACTTATTTTACCCGAAAAATTTATTTTGTTCTTATACCATGTTCTAGAAATGTGTAAGATGAATAATAATGTTATAAAATTCAAAATTTAGTTAATACTATTCATAACGGCTAGTTCATGACAATATTATAATAATATAACATTTTTTTATTAAAACCCGGTATTGCGTACAACACACGCTATCGAGGAAGGTCGCGATTGCGTGTAATGCAAGCCAAGTCAGGGTTGCGTGTTTTGAAAGAATCCTTCGTTGTTTCGTATAACAGAATCCAACCATATTTCATTTATACTTTTAATATATATATATATATATACACTCAATGTTGCGTAGAATAACTATTATCAAAATTGTGTGTAACACGGTCCAAGAATAGTGTTGCGTATACTGCAAGCTAATACGGTGTTGCGTATAGCGCAAGGTAATCTTGGTGTAGAATACAACACAAGACATTAATGAAATTAAAATAATATTTTTTTATAAAATCTCGGGTTGTTACATTCTACCCCCCTTAAAATAAATTTCGCCCTCGAAATTCGTCGGGATTATAAATGGTTTACTATTCGGAAGTTTCTTTGATAGAAACCCACATCGTAAAAAAATACCAAAACTTATCTTTAAAAACAAAAGTATGAAACGTAACGGTTACCCAAATAAACTAATCACTGGGTTTCCACATAGGTGAAAATATGGATATGGAAGAGAAATCTAACAATCATGTTCTGATGGAGAGTGGTAGAGAACATGGCTATGGAAAAGCCAAAAATAAAAAATCCATAAATTTGTGATGATCTAAGGTACCATCTGATTAATCAGATATAAGATCACTAGGACAACATTTTTGGTTTTCCAGATCATTTCCCTAAAGTTGATGAATTAAAAGAAATACTTAAATGATTTTGTTACAATCTCACTGTTGTTCGTGAATTGAACAATTTCCACTTCATATCATAAAGAAATGAAGTTGAATTTATTATTCGTGAAGCATTAGCAGATCATGTGATTGAAGGATGGGTCATTCCATCTATTTCAAACAAAGGGTTAGCAAAAGTTATAAGTCTATCTTATAGTGAGATTAATCGTATATGGTTCCAAAAATGAACTTATACTTCATATATCATACCGCTTAATAAAATAAAAGTAGTTTCTACTAAACGGGGACTTCTTGTAGGACAGTGGTAGGCGATAAAGGCCAGTCGCACTTCGGTTGTGGGTTCGATTCCCAAAGCCTTGTCCGAAGCGATGGGCTATCGCCCGTCCTGCAGGTTGTCCTTTTTCTAAAACTATATTACTATAACATCCCATCAATAATATCGAAAAAACTTCTATCCTTAAACAATACTAACTTATGTCCAACATAATCCATTCCAATCTTTAGGCTTATCCATAATACTGCAGTCCATTCTCATAACATAGTGAAAATGATTACCAGAGATTTAATACCATCGTTGATCCCCATATATCATAAGATATGTTTTGTTGGTCACATTCCAAACATTCAAAGTCCTTATGTATTCTCTTGAATACCCATTGAACCTTATTGAAAACATGAGTGCTATTAAAAGTTAACTCTTTCCACATACCAAAATCCTCAAAATTCTATATACTCATACCATGATATCACTTAGTCCTTATATCAATCATGAGCTCATGAATACTGTTAAAAATTTCATTTTCTCATTTTCCCTTCATTATGCGCATAATATCTCAATCACTTTGAATACCACATTAGACCAATACATAAATATTCAAATATTCCATGATACAACATTATTTTGGAATCCCATTACATAAACACTTAATCATTCCACCACATCGTTGTCATATTCAACATTGCCAATAGTGATCACATGTGACATCCCTTTGTCCTTTGCCTTCAGTGGTTGCTCATGTTGATCATCACTAACCCTTGGATTAGGTCAATTATTAGCATAATGCCTCATTTCCTTGCACTTGAAGCATTGAAGTGTTGGTGGTGCGTTCTCTGCAGTGTTTTCTTTATTCACATCATTAGAAACCCTTTTTCCATTACTTCGACACTCAGCTGCTCGATGACCTTCTTTTCCACACTTAAAACATTTTCTAGTCCCTTTAAGACAATCTCCACCATGCTTCTTTCCACACATTGTGCATAAGGAAACATTCATCTTCTTTTCACCATTATTATGAGATTTCTCCTTGAACTCCATCTTTCGTTTCTTGTCAAAACCATGAGATGGATATGTAACACCAACTTCCATTTCTACCTTGACAGCACAACGCACAATTTCTTCATAGCTACTGAAGTCTCTTATAGCTAATGCCCTTCGAAGACTTGGTTTTAAGCCACTGAAAAATCGATCAACTTTACTTTCAGGTTGGATGATAATGCCAGATGCATACCTTGCAAGTCTTGTAAAATTCGCTTCGTATATACCAACAGATTCATCATCCTTCTGCTTTAGCTCAATAAACTCCTTTTCCATCTTTGTTCGAAGAATACGAGGGAAGTACTTACTGAAAAACAAGTTCTTGAACTCGTCCCATTCCATGGACTCAATTTCATCTCTTGGCCTCGTATTCTTGATAAGATTCCACCATTGATCAGCTTCACCTTCCAAACGATATACTGCTAAGATGACTTTATCATGTTCAGAACATTGAAGAACTGAAAATATCTTTTCAGTGGTACTGATCCATTGTTCAGCAACAAGTGGATCGGAATTCCCACTGAAAGAAGGTGGACGTTGCCTCATGAAGGACTCAATAGAATATTGTTCCATTCTCTGCTCATTTGGAAGTCCAGAATGATTCATAGCTTGTGTAAGTCTAGCAATAAGATTTTGCACTCCATCTCCCATAACATTTGTTTGTTCAGGAGGGCAATCATTGCATTGTCCATTGCATTGATCAACACGGTTCCTTCGGGTTCCATCCATCGTCTAAAACCCAAAAAGAATAGTGTGAGAGGCAAAAATCATGCTAGGGAAAACAATATAATAAAGGGGGAGTAACTTCAATATCTAACATCTTAGGTTTAATTTTAAGATCGTTAGCACAATTCTAGGACTATAACCTATACGTATACTTAACCATAGAGACATCCCTAGACATACCTTAAAAATATCTCTAGGGATCTCACTAACGTTTTCGCATCCTAGTTTCCAAAGGTTGACTAAACCTTTCCTCTGATACCAACTGTAGAGACCCGTATCTTGACGTACATGGACATTACATTACATTTGCGGAATACTTAGTACATAACAAAAACACACACACAAGGATCGTAATAGTTTAGTGTCTTTGGAAACTCGGAACATAATCTTCAAATCCTGGTGAAAGATCTTCAATATCTCTCGTAAAGATCATCCATTTTTTGTTACCTAAAACCTTTCTTTATATCCTGGGGAGAAGAAAACATAAAAGGGTGAGCTCAAATGCTCAGTAAGGGTATACAAAAGAAATAAAGATCATATCATATCTTTTTGAAAATCATAACCTGCAAAAGAGATCATAATATCTTAACATAGAACAAATCATAGAAGTGAAAATGAGATCACCATAATCATAACATAAAACTTGAAACTTTGTGGCATGCACACATAATCATGGAAAATCATTTCTTTTTAGTCATGACTCATTTCCAAGACTATCTTAGTGGACAAAGTCCATTTCTGAACCGAGTTCACTCCTCGTTTCAGTCCTGTATCACTGAACCGAAATAATCTTCCATTCCAGCAATGTCTATCTCATGAGATATAAAATCTTTACCCAATGCATTGGAGGGAGATATAGGTCCCACCCATCTTATAATGAATCCTTTCTTATGTGTGCCACATAATCATAAACCATACATCATAGTGTAACCCATGTAATAAAAATGAGATTCTTAAACAACATGACATCATAAAACAATTCATATAAGATAAAGGAATTCATAAAAATATTTCCATCACAACATAATCAAATCCATGTAATAATAGGGATAAAAACAGAACCCTTTTATTATCTTAGATGGAAAATAATTTTGATAAAATACTTGAAATGAATTCTTGAGGAAAATATCCTTTCTTCTTAAAAATCAATTTCTTTTCACAAAATGTCATGCAATTTTAAAAGAAAGAGATTTTATTGAAAATGGTCATGAAATATTTTGGAGGAAGCTTCATGATAATAAGGCTTTATAAAACCGTAAAAATCCATTCGTGCCGTATAAGTTAAAAAAACATTCTTCCTGTACTTTTGTCAGAAAAGTCAAAAAGTACCTCGTACGAAAAACGACAAAAGATTCCTTTCATTTCTTTTACTAAAAACTCACCGAAGGGTAAAAATGTATTTATACAATTGTAGGTGGATGTAAATAATATTACATATTGATGAAACATGGATGTGGATGATAAAATACACCCCAGTAAATACTTACGAATAATCAATCTCGGATAAAAATGAGATTGTGATATTTCCCTTACCTTAGGTCCGACATGCTTTGTAAGTGTCCGAACCTCCTGTATAATGATTTAAATCATGTTATTGACTTATTACAGAATAATATTCATTGTTATGATATCATATATGGTTCACTTATGACATTATATTACCCGTTCTTTTGTAAATTCCATGTTAAAGAAGTGTTTTCGGTAAAATCATTTCATTTATCGTAGGTGTTTTGACTTGTTGTTCTTGACATCATTATTACTTATATCATGATTTACTTACTTCCAGAATATAAAATATGATTTATATATCATATATATTCAGTATATATATATAATAGGTAGATAAATAAAATGAAAAATACCGTTCATGGAGACGGTAGTCCGTACGTACGCATGAACGCTGTTTTCCTTTCCTTATTGTCTTGAAATGGAAGTAAGTAGATGACATACATATGTATATATATACATAAATCCATTAGCTTTATAATGTCATATATTTCATTATTATTTCTTATATATACTTTATAATCATTCTTAAATGGTTAACATGGAGAATGAATCTCATCGCGTCGTGGAGACGGTAGTCCGTACGTACGCACGAGCGATGATATCATTTCTATAAATATTGAATTTAATTGGAGTGGATTATACAATATATCAGAATCAATATGATGTTGTAATAACTATGTATAGTTATTCTTTACACCATTATACCCATCCATGTAAGGTGGTGGTGGAAAATAGATTACACCACGGCGTGGAGACGGTATTCCGTACGTACGCACGCGCGGTGATTTCTTTTTCCGTAGGATGGATAGATGGTGAAATAGGGTTGTTTCATACTTATAATAACATATCAGTATATGAGTGATACTGATGTTATTACTTCATAATGAAACAACCTAAGAAGAAGAAGTGGAAGAAGAAATAAAGATGAAATAATTGGTAACGGTAATTACCTCTTCTTTGAAGTGCCTCTTTGAGACCTCCGCTTAGGGCACTAGAATTGGTCTTTGAGGAAGACCAGAACCTCTAGGATGTTCCTAGGGAAGTGGAGAAGGGATTTTGGCAGGGGTTGGCCGAGCTTGAGTGCTCAAATTGGTGTGAGGAGGAGGGGGAGGAGGTGTCCTTTTATAAGGGAGGAGAGGGGCACCTTAGGAATATCTCAAAATATTATTTTATATTAAAGTCAAAATCGGTTTATAATGGTTCCAAAGGGTCTTATTTCGAAGCTAAGGTGGGGAGGGGTCGAAATCCTATCAACCAATAGAATTTAGACAAGTTTAGGATATTATTTTAACCTTATCAATTAGATTTAACTCTAAGTTAAATAATTTAACTTTTACCATGTCTTTTTGTTTTCTTTCCCTATATGGTTAATAAACTTACTATAACATGCCAAAAGAACCCCAAATTGTTTAGTATTAATATATATATCCTTATCTAAGTCATTTGGCCGAACCTTAGATTTTTAGGAATAAAATAACAATTAATAATATAATATTTGATTTAAAAACTATTTTGTGTCAATTTTGACACTATTTGATATATGATTTTTTTGAAAGTCATAACAGAAATAAATGTTCTAACCAAGTTAATTGAATCAACATAAATATATCATAGTAACCTAGAAAATTAGTGGAATTCATAAAAAGTCTCAAATTACATTTATTTTGGTGTTTATAACATTTATTATGTCAATATTTCATTAATAAGATAATTACTACATCATCATTGTGTCATAAATAAATTAAATTATTTAAAGTATAAAAATTACAAATAAAATACCATTATGTAGTAAATCTTTTTCTCTTTATAATGAATATTTATAATCTAAAATCCAACATATATAACCCTATGTAACAATTGTTTTTCTAAAAGATATATGTTTGTGTCAATTTTGTATTCATTTTAACTTAATTAAAATAAAGTGTCATTATCACTTACAAGTGGATCAATGGGGTCCCAAAATAGACCCAAAGATGCCCAGGGTCGTCCATGAATCAACCAATAGGGTTAAGACACGTTTTAGGGTAATTTAATATTATTTGTTTAACCCTTATTTACCGGATTTACCCTTAACCATGGTAAATAAAATATTTACCGCAGTAATTATTCAAAATGTTTAAAAATAAAAGTTACCTATTTACACAATTTGAACATCCTGATTCCAAATATGGAATCCATTTTTCTAAATTCAAAACACAGTAGTGGCAGAACTTAATTTAAAATTAATCCCGTTGTCGAATAAAAACGGGTTTTTGTTTAAAACATTGCAAAAGATTGAATTAATTTAACCTACGAATTCAAGGTAAAATCAATGCTAATGACAAACATTATATTAAATGGTAAAAATATATTCTATTTATACTTTAAAACCATTCAATATTATAATTTAACCACATAAGATATTACGATGAAAAAAGTTGTTTTTAATTAAAATATAGCGTGTTTTTACTATTCATTAAAATATGAAAGTTATCAGAAAAATATCAAAACTTTATCTAATGTAAATTTTTATATCCTTATTCAATAGAAGAATATTATTTTGTCAAATTTAACATATAAACATGTCAAAAACCAGATTTAAAGTGGGTGCGCCATCAAAAGGCGGCAAAACTACATTTTTTTAAAAATACTTATTTTACCCGAAAAATTTATTTTGTTCTTATACCATGTTCTAGAAATGTGTAAGATGAATAATAATGTTATAAAATTCAAAATTTAGTTAATACTATTCATAACGGCTAGTTCATGACAATATTATAATAATATAACATTTTTTTATTAAAACCCGGTATTGCGTACAACACACGCTATCGAGGAAGGTCGCGATTGTGTGTAATGCAAGCCAAGTCAGGGTTGCGTGTTGTGAAAGAATCCTTCGTTGTTTCGTATAACAGAATCCAACCATATTTCATTTATACTTTTAATATATATATATATACACTCAATGTTGCGTAGAATAACTATTATCAAAATTGTGTGTAACACGGTCCAAGAATAGTGTTGCGTATACTGCAAGCTAATACGGTGTTGCGTATAGCGCAAGGTAATCTTGGTGTAGAATACAACACAAGACATTAATGAAATTAAAATAATATTTTTTTATAAAATCTCGGGGTGTTACACATGTGGTTGACGCCCTAATGTTTGAAGCATCAACTACCTCATAGACATAATATGGAATCCCCTAATTTAGACTTATTCATCATAAAACACTTCATACAAAACCATTACAGATTTACCAAACTACCATAATGAATATAGGACATAAGAGGATTATGGAATGATGGTTTAAAATATCCAAACTAGATTCACTAAAAATACATAAGAAAATGGTATAATGAACTAGAAGCTATAACCAATGAAATAGGATTATCGGGAATAGGTTCTTATGGAACAAACCTCTCGCTAAATGAAGAACCTTAATGACAACAATATACCACTGATTCACTCCAAAATTCAGTTCATATAATAATTCCTCAATAATGAACTTCTCAAAAAAAATCACCGGATGAAAGAACATATTCCCCGATCTTTGGTCAAAGATTCTAGACCAAAGGAAGAGATTTCGACAGATCCACTAATGTTTTCTCTGACGAAATCGAAACCAGGTCCTTGAAATGATCAACATAGTCTTGTACTAACCACATGTCTTGCTGAATACTCAAGAGCTCTTTCACCTTCCTTGTCTTCACGAACTCATGTATGAACCATAAGAAAAATGTTGTCTTAAACACTTCCCATGTAATCTCAACTTATATCGATGAAGGGGAATTCACCTTCCACTAATCCATTGATGGACGAGGAAAACAACCTAGGACAACATGAAATCTTAAATATTCAAGAGTTCTCAATGATCTGAAAACATTCTCAAATTCCTCAATTCATTCCACTACCTCTAACGGAGCTCAATTACCACGAAAGATGGGAAACAATTGAGAAGAAACAAAAACTGGGAAAGACCCACTTGAATTATTGGGGACCTTTTTTGGTGACATATTATAATAATCTTGAGAAACACAAAAAAAAATCAGAATCAATCTGAAAAATAATTGAAAATAAAATCTAAATACAAAACAACAGGCTCAAAAGCCAAACACTACAAGAGAAACCAAAAATACCATTATAAAAAAACTAATTCAATTTTAAAATAACTTTTTTCCAAGGCCACTATCCAAATTCCAAAAAATATTATTTACAAATTATGAACCCATTTTTTAAAGAAAAATCAACCTTGAAATTCGTTTCCCTTTTAGAAATTGTTTTTTGAAACGCCAAGCCAAACAATTGATCTAAAATAAGCACCCATGGAATCCTATTAATTGTCACATATATGTCAATTCCATCTTCACTTATATCATCTATGAACGTGTTCCCACATGCACATTCTATATATGCCCACACATATTGATACATGCATAAGGAATACCAAGGGTCAAAAAACCATTTCATTATCAAATCCAAACATTTACTAAATTTTTCTATCCAAATCACATTTCCTCCAAATTTTTCCCATCCTATTCAAAATTTCCATATCTATTTATATTTTAAAAACTTATTTTAACTTTCAATCCAAACCCACTTGAATGAAATCATTTTATTTCAATTTTCATTTTCATTTTAAAAAACCACTCACACCAATCAAAAATAAAATAGAGAAAATTCACAATAAAATAGCAGAATGAAAAACTAATGGTCATGCCTTACTCAAGGACATGGTTAATATGAAATTCCCCAAGTAATAATTAACGACTAAGAGTACCTTGAACCATCAAATTGGACTCCACATGGATCACTACTCCCTGTGTGGTCACAACATGACACTGGATCACCTCCATTATCATTCCTCAATCCAAAAAAATAAAGAGGACTCAAATCCCGGACCATCCATAAAAAATCAAAGATCAGAACTTGAAAGGGTTCATGAAATACTTCCCATACCTACCTATTATGTCTCAAAAATCATAATCTCCAATATACCTAACATCATAAATAATAAAACCCTCCTTTGATACAATTTTTCATGACCCAGTTGGGGTTCCATACAACCTAACATCAGAAATGATTCGAGACATGGACCGAAGGGAATTTATGATCTCCATGAGTTGGAAACTCGTGGTGGCCACCAAAGGTAATCACTATGGGAATAATTGTTCCCAAAAAAATCGGATCAAATAAATAAACTAAACATAAATAATAACTGACAATAACTAAAAATCAATAAATATACAAAGCGATCTCAATAAGAAAACTAAGAAAAAAAATTAAATAAAAAACTATGACTGAACCACCCAACCTGACATCAACGTGACCTCATGGTCACAACCAACCACCAGACTAACCCACTCTAATAGAAACTGAACCATAGACATGCACATGAAAAAATAGCTTGGGTCTACCGAAACCTAATGGTACAAGTTGGGTATGAACATTAATAGATCAGAAGGTAATCACTATAGATTCAATGAATTTTATTTCCCAAAATAATAAATAAACAATAGTTTGAAAATACATTCCAAAAAAATGGTTTCAGTATTTTAAATAAAACAACCCAATTTTCTACAAGTTCCCTTCTTAAATACAACACATGAAAGATTACATAAAAACATTTTCACATTCCACAACCCATCTCAAACCCAAAACTCAAATATAACACCAAACTAGATAATAAAAAGGGTTGTTCAAAAACTAATGGAATTTAAACAAGCATGAAATATTATAAAAGACGATATCCAACATGTAGTACAAATAAAAATATCAAATAGATAGTAATTCATTAGAATTTATTGAATATCATTAAATTCAATTCACGAACGTACTCAGTTCGAACTCACCTAATGGAATATGATGAATCTTCATAGTTAATAACGAAATGGCAGCTCTAAACTAGCCAATACAGTGGCACATCCCACCTACACCTATCAAGTCAAAGGGGGAACCAACCCATATAATCATGGCTGGCAAGAAAAAATAACTCTACCCTTTAGATGACACCCTGCAATCCCATGATGATGATAATAATAATAATAATAATAATAATACTTAGAAACCCATGGTGTAGAAACCATAACCAACTATGTTCTCATGGAAAATCAATTATATAGGATCTCATTCAATGTTATAAATGTATATATATCATAGTGTCCACATGTAAGTTCCACTAGAGAGGATCTCATCTATTGTTCTAGTGGGTTTTCCAAAAAGAATCCAAGTACTATAAACACACGTGAAAAGAAATTTCTTTCTCAATCATTATTAAATACCCATCGAGCTTCACATGACTGAGGATTTTAATTCATCTTTGAAAATATGCCATCCTTCCCACTAGGGCCACACATCACATAAGTTCCATATCAATTTCTTAAACATCAAAATGTCTTAATTAGGCATTCATGGAAAAATGAGTTTTTATTAATAACACAATGTTCCAACTAGGCTTTCACTTAATATGAGTTTTAAAAAACCCAAAGAATATCTCAAGTTCCAACAGAGAAATGTATTTCCAATCCCAAATCATTTACAAAACCCTTTTTCCATAACATTCCCAAAATAAATATAAAACATCACTTTCACATGGACAATTCCAAATAGGCCTTTATGCTACTTATTCACCAAAACATATCTTATGTCCCAAAGAGTCCATGATTGAAGAAACACATTTGTGACACACATAAATTCACACAAATAACTAATATTATTTAGAAACAAATTTAACACCACCTAAAAAAGTCATAAAATCCATTTGGAAATACAATAAGTAAAAAAAACATGAAATTTAACTCTTTTATGGGAAATTACCATTTCAAAAATAATGCACACACCAAATACATTTTGAAACATGATTAGAACCACTTATACAAATAATAAAAATATTTAAGAAACATAATGATGGAACACACTTATAATAAAACCAATTTACTTTAGAAAACCAACTTTCAACACATGTTCTTTTCATGTCACTTTGAAAATATCTATTTCAGAAAACATTACTTCTGTATAAAACAATATAACAACCCACACATTAGGGTCACACCACAAAGGTCACCCAATTCCACATATAACATCAAACTCACAATATAAACACAATTAGAAAACATAATTTTGGAGAACATCACCCAATGCATCTAATTTAACATTAAAAACTCAAGTCTCATTTTATCAAACACCTTACACACATTTAACATACTAATAATCAAATAAAAACTTTTTTAAAAAATGTCACACCCATATTCCATTATAAAAACACTGAAAAAATTTATACTGTCATATCACATGAATACAAAACATATTTTTAAATATTTAAGAATGATCACGAATAAAATGGAATATACCAGAAATGAAATAGATGGAATCCCATACCATAATGATCTGTGAACACAACCAAACTTAGGGATGAGGAATATCCAATATTGAGAGACAATCCACACACCCCAACATCCAATAAAACAACCTACACATCATCAATTTCCTCTAGGGTTCATCCATGAGAGAACCCTCACCAAGAAACACCAAGTAACCAAGAGAGTTGAAATTGAATAGGAGAAAAAGAGACAAAATATAATTAGAACTCACCTTAGAAACCTTCAAGATGCATCCATGGAGACTAGAGAGAAAGGGAAGAGGGTCTTCTAGAGCCCCCTATTCTTTCTATGTCAGAGGAAGGGAGGAAAACTTGAAATAGTGTTAAAATAATAGAGGGAAAAGATTGGAATTTCACATTTTTTTTAAGATTTGGGATACTCCTGTGGTTTAGCAGCATTGCATTCCAAACCATGCGCCAACCGTGAACCCTCTACTAGAAAAAAGGGGTAACATTCATGGGATGGTACATGGTTTTCCAAACCATGCACCAACCATACTAAATTCTTCTACCCAATTCCAGAACCACACCGCACACTTGTATCACATTTTCCTAACACAAGACAAGTTGTGTGCCATAACTATAACACCGAAATGAGAGTTACATGATTACATGGGTGAGGGTTCATGGTTTCCCCTATCCATGTTCCAATATTTCACCACCTACCGCCAAGCCCAAAAACTCCACTTTTCTATGATAACTCGAAAATTTCAATAGGGATTCATCTTGAACCTCCACCAAAATATGCAAAGAAAAATAGAATAGAATAAAAAGGATTTCTACATTCAGGGAGTGACATTTATTCCAAAAACCACACATTTCATTTCTAGATTATCAAATTACCTAAAATACTCCATTGTAATCTTTAAGAAGTATAATCAAACCCAAGGGACAATATTATTTGAATATACATACATGGCCCAAAATAGATCTATGTATATGCCCCCATATTATCCCATTAATCATACTAATATGAGTTTGAGGGGAGGGACCTGTAATATATGTGTTCCCTAGAAATATCATAGAAAAACCCATCATTAAAATTTGGTCAAAATTTATCCTTTATATACCTATCCTATATCATAACTCTTGATCCTAGAAATTATATTTTCAATTTACATTATCATAATCATTTTTTCCCAATAGGTTTTGGGGTTTCCTTTGATAATGATTCCCATTTGGGTTATTCCCATTTGTTCCCATCAAAGATGATATATAATTTCATAGGAATCTCTATTCACATCGGGTGAACTAAGCCCTTGAAACTAGACATATTATATCGAGGCATTTTTTCACAGTTCATGACCATATAATATGTACACCTCAATCAAAATGCATATGAACTAAAGATCTAGCCCTTTAGTAAACCAAATAACATGACCTTTAAATTTCAGTGAAAGAGACACAACACATGTCAGTCTAAAAACATGTAAAGCCTGGTTTGATAAATAATCAAGCCACCACTTGTAATGCCAATTTATTCAAGGGATTATGAATTCTTTTGAGAGAAAAATGGAACAATTACCAATGATTTTGAGGCCCACAATATGTCCCTAGAAAAATAAATATTGTGCTCGGTAGATCCACCGGCCAAGGAAATTTTTTGAGTGGTGATCTATCATACCCATTCACCTTGGAAATGTGTTCATGATGAGCCAATAGTTCCAAGAGTCATAGTAAAAAAAGTTTTTAACTTGAATAAAATGTAGTATTAGTGGTACTCATGTATCTTTATGGATAGGAAAAATATTTGGGTGTGTTTCACTTTTGTTTTATGGGTAAAGTTTTTAAAATATTAATTGATGATTAGTTTTGATTGGTTTTAAAAACAATTTAGAAGAATTGTACAATCCTCAGATATAAATTTTCTTACCTTGTTAAATCATTATTTAATTGTTAAACTTCTATTTTCTTAATAATAGAGTGAGATATCACTTGATTACACTCTCGTAGAATTTTTGGTTTGACTAGAGGGATGAAATGGTCAATATAATTTTTAATCTCACATTGGCTAGTAATTAGAGATCTATAATTACTCATAATTCAACCCACTACTCATGACCATAATCAAGGGAGAAGGCCTACGAGGCTTCTATGTGAGATCCAATGAAGAATAGAAGACTTATTTGAAATGGAAGAAATAATAAATATCGTATTACTTAAATATTTCAAATTAAATATAAAAATTAATAGAAGAGATTAACAAGTTACAAAAGTAGAGTTCATTAATAGCAGTGATAAAGGGAATCTAACCAAATCATCCAAAAAGTATTTAATCTTTCATCACAGAAGTTATTACAAAAATAAATAAAGGTAAAATGAGAAACAATAGAACGTAATTATAAAAAATAGCATCTAAGGATGATTGAGAATGTTGACCCTCAACACAGAGTAATGGTGTGATATTTATAAAATAAATCTTGAGAATCCTTGTTCTGATTAAAATTATCAAAAAGAGTTGTATGACCACATTCAACATCACTACTAAAAATGTGGCCTTTAACAGCACTACCACAAAAATGGGTTTTCGCAGCGGCACCCTTTAACAGTGCTAAAAAAAGCATTGGTAAAGGTGGTACCATTATCAGCGCTGAAAAAAGCATTGTTAAATGTGCCACTTTATTAGTAATTTTTTTAGAACTCATAAAGGAACCCCCTTTACCATCACTTTTTTAGCACTGTTAAAGGGGCCCCCTTTATCAGCACTTTTTTAGTAGCGCTGATAAAGGGGTGATTTATCAGCGTTTTTTCCTAGAGCTGATAATGTGTATATTTAAAAAAAGATTATATTTCATATAAAATAATATATTGATATATAAGAATATTTATATTGATATAAATAAAATTTATATATTTTAAATACGTTTTAAATAAGTATTAATAAATATTTCAACATAATATATACGATATGTAGTGAAAATGACATATAAAATATCTTAATAAATAATATTTCGTAATTTTATAATTATCATTAAATAATAATAATTTAATAACAATTTCATGATACAAAAAAAATCAAAAAAATTATTAAAAGATCTAAAACAAGTTAAAAACGTAACTCAAAATTCAAATTACCAGAACTTTTGATCTAGGTGTCCATTTGTGCACTAAAACATTTCAAATCAAAGCATGCGAAGCGATCTACATGCTATAATTAAAGTGGAACTTATTTAGCATTGTTCGTGGCCAAATAATTCCCATAAGGTCTCCAAAACTGAGTTTTTTAGTCCTGATAAACAAATATTTTGACATTCGTTGGAATTTTAGCAAAGTTTAAGGGTGTCTTTTTTCCTTTTTTTCAATGGAAAATGAATTTATTTCACTGGATTACATTAATATTAAAGTTATGGATTTAAAATTTAATCTTTTTTCATAATTTATTATTATTTATAATCAAATATATAATAATAGATACATATTTTGTATAAATTCTCACATAAAATTTTAATTTTATAAATAAATAATTAAACATATTTACATATAAAATATATTTCCCAATATATAAGCCTTATCTAAATAAAAAAATAATATCCATTTTATTTAAAATAAAAATATATGAATATTTATATACCTATATAATGTGTATATGTATATGTATATATATTTATATATGTGCATCTGTATTGAAAAACTGATATATATTATCTATATATTATAAACATATGGATATACATATTAATATATAATATTTTTAAATATATATAAATATGAATAATTGTACTTACTAATACACATATAAAATATATATATATATATATATTTACAAATAAATAGATATAAATATATATTAATATATGAATAAATATATAAATATATAAATATAATAATATATGTTATATATATTAATATAGGGATATATATATATATATTAATATAACTATATATATATATGTTAATATAAATACATATATGTTAATATAAATATATATTATTATACGAGTAAATATAACTATATACACACACACACATATATATATATAAAATAGATATATTATTAAATGAATCGAAAAGCAATATGGTGGAGTATTAATGGTTTAGGCCAACAGGGATGAGGTTCTGTGTTCAAATCTAGGGGCGGCAGGGCGCGCGTGTGGGTGGAAATGGGGCTAAGCGCTGTTAAAGGTAAGGGGTGGCTTGGGCATGCAAGTTGGGGTGGGGTTGGGGGGGAAATGTTGAAGGGGCTTCAAGCACTGTTATGCCCTCTCCTTGAATTGTGGAAATATGTTTATATTTTATTATCGTTTTTTAACATTTATCAGCGCTTAAAAGCACTGATAAAGGGCCCATTTATCAGTGTTTTTAGCCCTGATAAAAGACCCCTATTATCAGTGTTTTTTAGCATTGATAAAAGGTGTCTTTATCAGTGATTTTTTAGCACTGATATAAGGGACCCCCCTTTATCTTCACTGTGATTAACAAAGATTTTTAAGTACTGTAAATGGACTTTTCTAGAACATTTAATTGCCATATTTGTTGTACTACAGCACGGACATTTATCATCACTAAAAAAACCATGATAAAGGGAACCTTTATCAGCACATTTATTTGGAACTGATAATTTTTTTTACTAGTGCTTTGATTTTTGAGCTGATAAAGTTTATCATTTATTAGCACTTTATTTTTAGCATCGATAATGTATACCTTTTATCTGTGCTTTATTTTTAGCAATAATAAGGGTCTAGAATAAAATGAAATAATTAAACAAGTAAAAATAAATTAATAAATTTATTAATTAAATAATTATTGTTAAAAATGAATAAATTGAATATACATATATGTAAATTATATAATTTAATAATTAATATATATTAAATATATAGCTATGTAAAAAAATAAAATGAAATAATTAATCAAATAAAAGTTAATAATGAGTAAATTAAGAAAAATATTTAACATTTTATTAATTAAATAATTATTGGAAAAAAGTAATAAATTTAATGTACATATATATATTATAAATATTAATAAATAGTATACATTAAATATAGATATATTCAGTGAGTAAATTGTAATATTTAAACAAGAAAATTAAAAATGAATAAATTAAAAAATTATTTAAAATTTTATTAATGTAATAGTTTTTAATAAAAATATATAAGTATAATACATATATGTAATATGAATAGTAATAAATAATATATATTAAATATAAATATATAAAAAATGAATAAAAAGTAAACAAAGTCATGACTTGTTCATTTTTAATATTGTTGGATTTAGAAATTTAACATATATCAAACGTCTTGTGTTACATTGATTTCACATACATATATGTAATTAATGCATTTTATATACAACACACACACAAAAATATTTATGAAACTAATGAAATCTTATATAGAAACACATACACCTAATATTTTTGTAATTTATTCAGATTTTAGTATATTTTGTTTTTATTTGGTGTGTTTTATTTATTTAATTTTAATATTATTATATTTTGGTATTATTTATGCATATTTGATTTTATTTTTAATTTTTGAAATTGATCATTTTCTATTATAAATTTATATAAATTTATTTTCTATGTTTTATTATTTTAAATATGTATTCATAATTACTACAATATAGATATCCTTTATTTTTTAATAATTTATATTTTATTAATAAAACATATTCGTTTTTTAACATTTTTAATGTGTACTCATTTTGAATTATTCGATTTTACTTATTTTTAAAATGCATGCATATAAAATTATATATCCATTAAATGTTGTTAAAATAATATATAAATAAATACTTATGAAGAAATATATAGATGTGTATTTATTATCTTTAGAAATTTAGAAATTTATAATTATAATAAATAAATAAATTTTATTTTTTAAAAAACAATGTATATAATTATAATTATAAATATTATATATATTTAAATAAATGTAAAATTAATAGAAATTTATTTAAATAATGTACTCGAATAGAATTGAACTCGATCCCTCGTCAAGTCTCACAGGTGTAGCTACCACTGAGCTACACCCTAGGGGTTATATATATAATAATATAAATAAATAAAGAAATAAATAATATTTTTTTAGAGTATTATTCGTATATTTATAAATAAATAATCATATAATCAAATAATTATAAGTTATAATAAATATTTTTAATCAATGAATATGTTTTTATTTTTATATATTTATTATATATATATATAAATACATAAATATATATAAAAATATAAATACTTTTATAATTTAAAATTTTTAATGAATATATTTAATATATATATATATATATATTTATTAAATATATATATATATATCATTATATAAATATATATATAATGATATAAATATATTTATAATAATTAAGTATATATATATATTTATAATTATAATGAAATAATTATATATATATTTATAAATGTATATTTACTTTATTAATAAAATTGAATATTTATAATTATAAATAAAATAATATTTTTTAAAAAAAATTTAATGAAATTATAAATAAATAATTACAAAATTATAATAAACAAATATATAAATATATAAATATTTTTTCAAATTTTTTATTTATAATTATATTGATAAATTCTATATCATCGCTAAGGTATTGGCACTGATAAAAGTTAATTTTATCATCACTGTTTTAGCACGGATAAGGATGCATTTTATCAACACTTATCAATTTAGTGCTCATAAATGGGCTCTTTATCAGTACATTTTTTGAAGGCACTTGTAAAAGTGCCGCCGGTCTATTTAAAAGAACTCTAATCATGACTCATTCAATCATGATTCTCAAGCTCTCATGGAACTCCCCTACAGTAGGTACTACTCTCTGTTATCTCAAATGAATCAAGGCTAGAATTCTAATGTATCTTATTTCTTCCTTTTTATCTCTCATTGTTCAATTTTTTGGTTTCCAGAGTTTATATTTTTGTGTTATTATTAACCATGAAGAACCCTACATCTCATTTATCTCTCTCTCACACACATACCTATATGTAGGAACTGACACCCTACTCTGTAAACTCATTCTAGCTTCATACGAGACCACTGCGAACTGCATCTCCATCCGTTGTAGCATCTGATGGTAATTTTTCTATTTTTCTGTTAAATTATATTTTTTTACCTTTTAGATAGTTTAGTTTTTTATTTTTGGAGTCATGTCTCCATATTATTACATGAACATGGAGATGAAAAAAGTTTAGTAGTATATTGGACTAATTTTAGTGGATGTGTTATTTGATATAAATAATTTAATGTGGATTAATATACATATTGTTATAATTTTAATGTGTTAATATATTCCAAGGAACTAATGTTTAAATTTTCTACTTTATATTGGTTAACATTATAAATATGTTATATATATATAATTTAATAAGAAACAAACTATTTAAAATGTCATTAAATTAAAAATAAGCATACTTTTTCAGTTTTTTATTTTATCCAATTTCAAAAAATTTAAAGTACTTTCAATAAGATGTCTGTTTATAATTGATTTATAGGCTATAATTAATAAACCCATTTACTGAAAATTATATTCACCAATGAATTATAGTTATGAGAGAAGACGACATTCAATGGGTTCAGTATATCATTAAAGGAGATACCATTTATTTCCATTATCAATGGATTGTCTATATTAATTACCCATGTCATTTAAGTTTATAATTACTTAAAATAAATTCTGAATTTTTACAAACTAAAAGTAAATATATATTATGAATTTACTTTATTTTAAATTTTTTTTAATGATAGGTGTCGAGCCCCCTTAATTAAAAAGAAATCATGAAATCCTTTTATGATTAATGGGGTGAGAGGTAACCCATTACCATCAGTATGGAAGATGCCAATAAAACAAACCCAAAAGATGGATAAAGTGATCAATGTAGAAAAAATGACAAAAAAAGGTATGAAAACGCTTCATTGCACAATATAGCGAATCAGATTCTAGTAGAATAATTTTTATATGTTGTTTCATCTATAGAAGATTTTATATATGATTTTAATTTTCTATAAAATTTTTTAAAAAATATATTACACTATAAGAATGAAATTATTTTTGATGAAGTGACATGATTTAAAAAATTTATTTTCATTATATTGTGTGTGTGTTTGTGCTATCTTACCAATAATATTCCATTTTATAAAACAATAACATCATAATATAGTCCAACTATTCATAACCTTACATGAGATGAATGAAAATGTTACTCAACCCTTGGAACCATCAACCAGCTTCCAAAGGATTTATAATAAATAGGCAATATTCAACATGATCCACGAGAAATGGTTTTAAAACCCAAATCACATGACAAGTAAATCTATTTAAAATAGTGGAAAATAATATCCCAAGAATGTAAATTCCTATGGGCCTAAAAACAATAACAATTTGAAAGATACTTGGTAAAAATAAAATCCTATATGAATAACCATCCTATTATTTACGATACAAGCTCTACAAGTCTCCGCTAGATATCATTTGATACTCTATCCCTTCTTATAAATAATCAATCATTGCAACCTTTTAGCCAAGGAAACATCTGCAACATATGAACCAAGATTCACATAATGTTGGTAATATAATGTAACTAGGTGGGTTTTATTTTATGATTT
The DNA here is from genome assembly GCA_963277665.1 of Viscum album. Lineage (NCBI taxonomy): Eukaryota > Viridiplantae > Streptophyta > Magnoliopsida > Santalales > Viscaceae > Viscum > Viscum album. Next base: position 37,181,438 of record OY728159.1, read on the forward strand.
TCCATGCTCTTAATTAACATGAAAATCATGTATGTCATTTTTATTTTATGAAAATTTTTGTAATGTATGATAATTGAAATAAGAATACAACTGAAAATAGTTTTGAGAAACATAATAACTTTTCATAAAAAGGGACTAAATGTTTAAAAAACAAGGTTGTGTAAATAATAATTCAGTTTGGAAATATAGATATACAATACAATACACCTCATATATAAGAGTCCACAATTGCATGGGTCCTTCATGAAAATTATTACTATCTTAAATTTAGATATAATACCTCAATTGTCAAGTAAAAGTATCCTTCACTACCTTTATTTAAACCATCCTAAAACAACTAATTAACATCCATATCATGATGATGGGTTGAACTACCTATTTCAAACTAGCCTTCCTCCCATCATTATTGTTCTAATGTTCCTTGATGACGTACCTCCCGCTTGAATTGTATTCATTAGTCTCTATCAAGGCCTCTCCCATAGCATTGAATACTGCATATCCCAACTAATTCTTTAAATCATTCATACATTTATCCACCGCATTCACTACTTCATGAGAATATAAAAAATTATACTTAAAAACTAATCAAAACATAATGATTTAATTTGTTTGATTTCTTGATATGCATATTCTTATTCGAATCACCCAGTTAATTTTGACAACACTACATCAATTTTTTTTAATTTGGTTGTAGTCACATTATAATATATTAGAACATGATAGTCAATAATACTTAGATGAGAATACCACTACGATGGGTGACCTCATAAAAATACTCATGTTGCACATTTTTTGTGAGAAAAAACATTCCAAACACAACTTTTAATTCTATTTTCCTTCATCCTTGATAAATATAATAGGGTTCTAATCGGAATATCAAAGGTATTTCACCCACAATGAGTAATGATATATGACATTTCTTTTAACATCATATTTAGGGTACTTTCTCTTTATAGTTTGGATAAATCGATGGTTTTAATGATCTCCCGTCTACATCACACAAATACCACCACAAGTTTATATCTCCCTCAAGCCCTGCCAGAAAAAAGAAACATTTTATAGGATGTAGAAAATAGTATGTGTTTATGAATGGAAGTAAATAATTGTGAGTGTAAGGCATGTGTATTTTGATGTTTATTCCTTTTTTTGAAATATTATATGTTATAATCCATGTTTCAAATTTCATTTTAGTAATTTTTGATCCTCTGTGGATATAGAGATCATATATTTGAGACAAATGTGATGGAAAAGGACTAGTAACATAGGTTAGAGTCAATGAATCTCAAGGGGGATGATTTTATGTTTTCATTGTCGATTCAGGGACCTTTCATCTCTCAAACATTTATTATTTCATTCTGTAGCTTGAGACTCATCTGTCACCTCTTATATTTTGGTTGTACTAATCTTAGTATTAGTAATCCAAAATAATCACTAGTACCCGATATGGGATGTATTTTGGTTAGATTAGTTCAAGAAACATAGGTGTATTTCCACAAATGATGGGGGATGGATATAAAAAATTCAATAATAACTGTTTGGGGTGTATTTCATCAAGGAACATTAGAACCACAATGATGATATGAAGTATAGATTGAAAGAGGGAGTCCAATCCATTATATAGAGATAGAATATAATCAAGCGTTTGAGAAAAAATTAAATAATGGTGGTGTAGGTTAGTTGTACCAGAGTATTGAAATATTACATATCTATTCTAGATAGTTACAATTTTAATGGAATATGCATGAAAATGTAGAATTTTTTGCATAGAGTGTACTATATTGTTGTTATTCAAGTCAAATTATATGTTTGACTACTTATTCATACAATGTCTTCTGAACATGATGATGTTACCAATCCTGAGGAAGGATAATCTATTGAGGCTGAATTTATATAATTATTAGGGGATCAACAACATGTTGATGAAAAAAACAACGACTCTACATCACAGTGGTGAATAAAATTATTAAGGTAAGAAGTCAGGGGATAAAATTTGAGGTTGGTTGGAATCAATGCGACTAACCAATTAACCCCAAAATGTCAATTTTCGTTGATTATCTTGGGGTGAAAATGAGGATGAATGTTATTATTGATATTGATTCATGGTTTCACGTCTAACCTGTAATGAAGGAAATTATTGGGAAAGATATAATGATAATTTTACAATATACTTTCTATAAATTTATGAAAATTTAAATTATGAAACATTGATTTAATTTTCCTTATTACTTATATAGTTTTTTATTTTAGAATATTTATTTAATAATTTTGAAATAATAGCCTCTTGAAAATTCAATATAGCATTATGAACTCTTATAACTTTGTTATATCTTAGGGATGCTGAGGGGAAAATAAAGTCCCACCCACCAGCTAGTTATGTACACATTATGAATCAAGAAACATGGACCACTTTCATCAACCACTATAATGTGAAATCATTTTAGGTGAATTTTAGTAGATAATATATCATTTAATTTTATTTATTTTATAAATATTGATTCAAAATTATTAATTTATAAAATATAAAAAGAGTGATTAAAATAAATAACATGAATCAAAACCAATGTACCCTTATCATAGAGAAAGTATGGGGTATGCTTCATTAAAGAATAAATAGGTATGTTTTTTAAATAAAAATTAAAATTTTAATTATGTAATATGAAACAAAAAATTCATATATTTATATTCATATTGATGAATAAAAATTTGAATCCACTTTTATCCCTCATCAAGTACTATGGAAGGAGTCTTATGTAAACAATGACGATAAATTAGTTGATGAAAACACAAAAAAAATGTATGGGAAACATTTATAAGTATGAAATAATTTTTATTCATTTTTCTTTACAACAATATTACATAAAATTTTCTATTTATGTTCATATTTGTTTTGTATTATTTATACACATGAATTGGAAATAACCATACCAGAAGAAAATATACATTGAGTAGCTTTCATGCGATCTGAACAATGTGGTCATGTTAGAGCATTATGTTTTAGAGAATCTACTTGAAAATATTTCAAAAATATTAAACCACATGAAGATACATATAATATGGTGAGATGATTAGAGAGAAAAATATACTCACTATTAGATATTATTTAGTCTGGTTTTCGTAGACCAATGTATGAGAATGGATTAAAGAGAACCGACAGTGGGGAAAAGATATTGACATATACCAAATTCTCCCACAAGATTTGGTGATAGTAATTTCACCAAACCAAATACCATAACTATGGTAATCAATTTATTCATTAATATTTCTCTTACATGTGAAGAAAACAACTTTCTATAACTTTATATTTCTAAAAGTAAATACGGTACAATTTTCTGTGATTTTTATCTATCAATACCCACATACTACCCTATTGTGATGGGTATGGTGTATAATATTCATCAAGAGAAGATACATTATCAGTATGCCTCAAAATATATCATGAGAGTGGGGATTTAGGTTGCTTAAGAGATGACTTTTTAGTGGCCCATTCCGCTTGATGGTCTAGATATTATAACAGTTAAATATTTTATTTGAGCTTTAATAGAATGGATGCCTATTGTATAAAGATACATATGTATTAATGAATTTTTTTCATATAAAATACCTTTAAAAGTTGATGATAAAAGTTTTAAAGTGAATTATTCTATTACATATGGATAAAGAAATGGGGAAATGGAAGTTCGAATTAAAAAAATCTAATAAATAGACTATGAAAAAAAACGAAATTCGGATAATATATTCTACCTACTATTTATATATTTAAATATATTATCATTAAAATTATATGTAGAGATTACATTTAATGATAATGTTATGTCTTACAATGAATATAAAAAAAATAAGGAATTTCCATTATAGAAGAAATATGTCTCGAGACTCAAAATGGGATTCTCAATATTGAATAGTTGGGCATATATATTATGTATACATATATAAGGAACATTTTCATAATACATCTATCTATATAGTGAGATAATATATTTATTAAAGTTAATAACTATTCATATTTTGTAAAAACATTTATATTGAAACTGTATAAATGGAAGATCATGTGAATCACTATCTGGATTCACTAATCCAAGTGTCATTTCTATAATAGAACATACATTCGATAATGATGAAATTAAAAAAGAAAAAATATGATTTACATGATGTTTTTAATCAAAACGTATCAGACGATAGACACTTTTTTATTACTACAATGAAGAAAATAAAACTCTACAATCTATCCATATAAAATATATTTTTAAATTTTTCATTAATTAATTGTTTTTTAAGGAGCAATAGATGCAGGTCGTAGTCTATCTAGACATCCCAAATATTTATTTTTGGAATCCAATGCATGGATATCCAACCAAAAAAACACATGATGTGTATTGTGAATTTTTAATAAATTTCAATAAAAAATTTATATATAACTTCAAATTTTATGTTTCAGTCTATTTTTTACGAAGATAGTTTTTATGATAGGGCAGTCGCTAAATAAAGTCTAGATAATGGCATGAAGTAGGTGTTTGAAGAGATAAATATTCTAAATTACTAAAAATTGAATCAAATTAAGGTATATATAGAAATATTTAACTATCAAAACATTTCAAAAAAGACTTATTTTCATCAATGTTCTTATAGTGTCTGAAATAAGATAATGGCATCGATTGTGGATATTATGTTTGAAATTTTATTAGAGATATCATAAAGAATTAAAAGATCAGTATCCCCAATAGGTAATTTCTAAAGGTAATTAAAATTTCATTAAATATATTTCATAATCATTTTTTCTACATTTTCTCAGTACTATCAATATTTTCAACAACCTAGATACTAAAAAGAAGAAATAAATTTGTTTAGAGACAAGTGGGAAGAATAATTTTTGTCAGAAAGTATACCGACAAAATATATATGTTATTACCTACTATGTTTTTGATCTATTATTCTTTATTACATTCAATATATATTTGGGTTGTGAATAATTAGTTATGTAATGCTTATATATTATATGTGATCTATTTATCAAGGATATGCATAATGGAGGAAATCAATTTGTTTAGAAGCGTTGATCAACAAACAATAAACTTATTGGGAAATAGAAGAGGTAGATGCAAAGGCAGAGGAGGAGCTGAAGTCAAAGACTGTTGTGGAGGAGGAGTAATATGCGGAGAACAAGGAGGAGGATGATATAAATAATATCTTGCAAACAATAAATTTCTTGGGAAATGTAGTAGAATTATGGTCATACCAAGATTGTGTTTGAGAAAAATTGTTGAAAAGTACACACAACACTTTTAAATTAAGATAATATCCATTGTGATGTTTTTTAGGTGCCTTATAGAAATAATGTTTTTCACTACTTTTTTATGTTATTTTATATAGGTTAGTAATTTACCTATATAATCGTTATATTCTGTAAGCTTCAATTTCCCCAGTAGTGTTTTTGAAGAAACATATGTACAACTGCTAATCATCAATAAAGTATATAATACAACTCAAATGTTTGAATAAATATATTTCTAATCAACCACAAAAGTCAGAAGGTGTGTGATGTAACTATTAGAGGAAAAAACGCATTGATATATCATGGTCATCCAGGAGGGCTTGCGTCAAATTGTTCATTATCAGTTTAAAATTGACATTTTAATATATAAAAGTATCACTCACTAAAAATTGAGAAAACATTCTCATATTGTATTGATAATTTAGGTAAATGATTCATAATTCATTTGTGATGTATAGAAATCAGTTTCATGTTATACCCACATATGATTAAACTTGTATGAGTAAAAGTGCATGTTTCATGTTTAAAATTATATTTTAGTAAAAAAACCCAAGTGGCATACTCAAAAATTAGGTAATACATTATAATTGTTTTGATACATTATTAAAATGATACATAAGTAATTTTTGACATTTCAAAAATAGCTGAACATCAATATGATGCATGGTGTGACTGGTATGACTCTATGTACGTCATGTTATTAAAAAATAACATTATTTTTTGTGAGAAAATAACAAATTACATAATAAAAATTTAAAAAATACATTCTAATTGTTTTTTTAGTTTTCTAAAATGTTTCATAAGTAATTTTTGTTGTGTATGAATCATCTGCACCTCAATCCAACTCACAGTGTGACTGGTATGACTCAAACTTTCAGTTATTTGTTTAAAATTGACTTTTTTATACAAAAAAAGTTTAACTCAAATAAAAATGATTAAACACACATGTTTTCTCTTGATAATTTAGGGAAACTATTCATAATTTAGTATTTATGTACATGAATTAGTTTTATGTCAAATCCACACACAATATAACTTATTTGACTACAATTGCATGTTTTTAATTTAAAATGACATTTTACTAAAAAAACAAAAGTTACATACTCAAAACCAAAGAAACAAATTAATATTTTTTTTATAACTTAAGAAAAAAAATCAAAAGACATTTGAGACATGTCAGAACTGGCTGCACTTCAATCCAATGCACAGTGTGACCGGTATGACTCCATGGGCATCTTTTTATTCAAAATTGACATTAATTTTAGTGAAAAAACTGACTTACCAAAAACTAAGATAGCACATTTAGATTGTTTTGTTACATTATTAAAATATTCATTAAGTCATTTTTGTTGTGTTGGAACTAGCCGTATCTTAATCTGACTCACGGTGTGACCCATATGACTCAAAGTTCCTATTATCAGTTTTAAATTTACATTTTAATACAAAAAATGTATCACTCATTGAAAATCGAGAAAATGGTTTCATATTGTCTTTACAATTTACTATATTTATTATTAATTCATTTTTGACATGTAAGAATCAGCCTCATTTCAAACCTACATGTGATGAAAACAGTCTGACTAAAAGTGTATGTTTCCAGTTTAAAATGAAATTTTAGTAATAAATCACAAGTGGAATACTCAAAACCAAGTAATTGAATACATATTATATTGATATTTTAAGAGAAATATACAAAAGTGATTTTAGATTTGTTGGAATCATTGACACCTCAATCTGATGTATGATGTGACTGGTATAACTCCAAGTGCATCTTTTTAATTAAAACTAACATTAATTTTAGTTAAAAAACATTTGACATACTCATCATCAGAAAAATAAATTTGGATTATTTTGGTACTTTAATAAATGATTCATATGTCATTTGTGAGGTGTATGAATCAAAAATTCTTTAATCCAACTCATAGTGTCCCTAGTATGACTCAAAGTGTACATTATCTTTTTAAAATTAAGATTTTAATATAAAAAAGTGTCACTCACTAAAAACCAAAAAAATGTGCTTGGATTTTCTTGATAATATAGGAAAATAATTAATAATTATTTTTTATGTGTAGGAATCTATATCATATCAAACCCACAAACGATGAAACATGTATGACAAAAAGTACATGTTTCCAGTTCAAAATAGCATTTTAGTAAAAAAACACAAGTGGCATTCTCAGAACTAAGGAAACACATTCAGATTGATTTAATAACTTAGTAAAATTATCCATAAGTCATTTTAGACATGTTAGAATCATCCACAGCTCAATCTGATGCACAGTGTGATCGGTGTGACTTTAAGTGCGTCTTTTTAATCATAAATGACATCAATTTTATTAAAAAACCAAATTACAAACTCAAAACTTACTAAACGCATTCAGATATCTTTTTTACATAAGTAAAATGGTTCATATTTTTTTTGTGACATTAAGGAATAATTATCACCTAAATCTGAATCATGGCGTGACTAGTATGACTCAAAGTGTCTCTTATGAGTTTAAAAATGACATTTTAATACAAAAAAGTGTCACTCATTGAAAATTGAGAAAACGAACTCAGATTTTATTGAAATTTTTGTACAATGATTCATATTTCATTTGTGACATGTAGGATTAATTATCATATCTCACCCACACGATATGTAGCCTATATGACTAAAAGTCCATGTTTCTAGTTTAAAATGACATTTTAGTAAAACACACAAGTGGCGTACTCAAAATTATTGAAAAACATTTAAATTGTTTTGATTATTTAGGACAATGATCTCTATGTCATTTGAGATCTTTCAAAATAATTCACGCCAGAATCTGATGCATGGTCTGACTGGTCTGACTCCTAGTGCATATTTTTATTCAAAAATTACATTAATTTTAGTAAACATAACAACTGACATACTCAAAACCAAGAAAACACATTTGAATTATTTTGGTACTTTATGAAAATGATCCATAAGTCATTTTAGACATTTAGGAATTAGCTAAACCTCAATCTGACTCATGGTGTGATAGGTATGACTCCATATTAACATTTTTATTCAAAATTGAGATTAATTTTAATAAAAAAATGATATCATCTATAATAGTGGGTTTTTCTCTTATTTGTGTAGGAAATTTTATTTCATTTAAAATATGTATTTTTATTGGATTTTTCTAATTTTTGTTTTTTTCTATGATTTATTATTTTGTTACAGAACATTACATGCCCTATTTCTAGTGATGTAGTGTGTTGTAACATCACACTGTAGTATTTACATTTATCAGTGCTACTAAATGCACTGATAAAGGACTTGTTTATTAGTTCATTTATTGGTACTGGTAAAGAATTCATTTATCAGTGCTTGTAAATTCACTGATAAATATTTCCTTTATTAGTGCTAATTAAATGAGCAGATAAATGTTTTCATTTCTCAGTGCTTTTTATATTGATAAAAACCCCTTTATCATCACGTTTATAATGCTAATAAATTTTTTGGAATTTTAACCATATAGGGGTAGTCAGTGTTTTGTTAGCATTGTTAAAGTAATCTGTTGTAGTAGTGCTTCTTTAGAAATGTTCCTTAATTTTCGTGTCAAGGTGTGACTTTGGGAACCTTAAAACTAGTCTAATTTTAGGGTTTTGATTCACTACTATAGATATTCCCATGAACAATGCGGAAAAGTCTTTTAACAGCACTAAAATCATTGTTTCCCTTAGTGATGATAAAGGGGGTCATCATTTACTAGTGATAAAAAAGCATGGATAAAGGCCCAACCTATTTTAGTGTTCTATTTTTATAAAAAACACTACAACACATTCTTTAAACCTATATAAAAAATATATAATTTAATTGAAATAAATTTTACATCATGAATACCAAAAAAACTGCTATATACATTTCAAATACTTTTCTTATAATTAATATCCACAAACATTTAGAAACATTAATCTTCCATTGTCTTTGGAACCTGCGATCCCCTTTCAACGAAGACCACCCATGTTATTAGTTCTCAAACCAATCACATATAATCGAGAAAATAAATCCACATATACAAGAAAACAACTATTATTTTTGTAATACTAGAAATAAATAAAATAAATATTAATATGAAAGAATAAATTGATAAAATGTAAAATTTAAATGAAAAGAAACATTTGGAGTTATATCAATCACATAATAAATCTAATTGATGTTTTGTTGATTTATATACTTCAAAATTGAGTTATGGATCGTTTTCCTAAAGTATCAAAACAATCTTAAGGTGTTTTCTCAGTTTTGAGTATGTCAATTTTTCATTTTACTAAAACTAATGTCAATTTTATACAATGAAACACATGGAGTTATACTGCTCACCCCACGTGTCAGATTGAGGTGTGGTTGATTCCTACCCATCAAAAATTACATATGGATCATTGTACTAAAATATCAAAATGATTCAAATTCATTTTCATAGTTTTCAGTATGTCACTTGTGTTTTTTACTGAAATGTCATTTCAAACTGGAAACAAGTTCTCTAAGTGATACCTATCACATCCTATGTTGGTTTGATGTGATATTTATTCCTACGTGTAATAAATGAATTATGAATGACTTTCCTAAATTATCAAGATAATTGGACCATATTTTCTATGTTTTCAGTAAGTGACACATGTTTTGAACTAAAATGTCAATTTTAAACTAATAATGGACACTTTGAGTTATATCAATCACACCATGTGTTGGATTGTGGTGAAGTTAATTACAAAATGTAAAAAACGATTCATGGATAAGTTTCCTAATGTATCAAAACAATACTAATGTGTTTTATTGGTTTTCAGTATGGCATTTGTTGTTTTTACTAAAATTTATGATTTTTTTTTAAAAAAAGAATCATTTAGAGTCGTATCAGTCACACCATGCATAGAATTGAGGTTCATTTTATTTTTACACATAAAAAATGACTTATTTATTGTTTTCCAAAATTATAAAAATAATATAAATACATGTTATTATTTTTCAGTATGTTATTTGTTCTTTTTTAGTAAAATTAATGTCAATAATAAAGAAAAATCAAGACTCTGAGTTACATAGGTAACACCGTGCATCATATTGAGTTGAGGTTGATTACTACATATCAAAAATTAATTTGGGATCATTTTAATAATGTATCAAAATAATAATAATCTTGTTTGATTGGTCTTCATTATGTCAATTCTTATTTTTACTAAATTTAATGTTAATTTTAAATAAATAAGACACACTTAGAGTTATACCGGTCATTCCATGAATTGAATTGAGGTGATATTCATTACATAATTTTATAAATTACGTTTCAATTGTTTTCTTAATTTATTAAAACAATCCAAATTTGTTTTCCACGTTTTAAGTACGTCACTTGTTCTTTTTACTAAAATAAATGTTAATTTTAAATAATTAGACACCCATGGAATTATACCAGTCACAGCAATTGTTAGATTTTTGTGAGGATTATTCATACATGTTAAAATTGACTTTTGGATTTTTTTTCATGATGTATGAAAACAATCTGAATGCATATTATTGGTTATGAGTATTTCACATGTGTTTTTTTATTAAAATGTTATTTGAAATTGAAAGCACATAATTTGAGTCATAAAAGTCACATTGTGTGAAGATTTAATGTGATACTGCTCCTTATTCATAATAAATGACTTCTGAATTATTTTCATAAATTATCAAGATAATCCGAGATTGTTTTCTTGGTTTTTAGTGAGTGTCATTTTTTAAATTAAAAAGTCACTTTTAAACTGATAACAGACAGTCTAAGTCATACTGTGAAAATTGTGTATAATATTGATGTGAGTTTAATTCATACACATGAAAAATGACTTCTTGATCATTTTCCTAAATTATTTAAATAATATAGTTGTTTTTTATTGGTTTTGAGTATTTGAGTTGTCGTTTTTACTAAAATTAATGTCAATTTTAAATAAAAAGGTGAAATTGGAGTCATATCGGTCACACCATGTATCAAATTGTGGTATGGATGATTCGTAAACATCAAAAATGAATTATGGATCATTTTACTAAAGTATTAAAACAATCAAAATGTTTTTTTCGTGGTTTTGAGTATGTCACTTATCTTTTTTACTAAAATGTCATTTTTAACTAGAAACACATAAATTGAGTCATACTGGTTACATAATGTATCAGTATGACATGATATTAATTCTTACATGTAAAAAATAACTTTTCAATCATTTTTATAAATTATCAATACAATTAGAGTGTTGGATTTGTTTTCATTGTGTGACACTTTTTGAACAAAAATGTTAATTTTAAACATATAATGGGCACTTTGAGTCATATCTGCCACAAAATGTATCGTATTTAGGTGATATCGGTACCCACACTTCACCAATGACTTATATATCATTTTAATAAATTATAAAAACATTATTAATGTGTTTTCTTAGTTTTGAGTGTGTCAGTTTTCTTTTTTACGAAAATTAATGTCAATTTTAAATAAAAAAGAAAAACATTGAGTCATAATGGTCACAATGTTTTTTGGATTAGGGAGAGTCTAATTACTAAATGTCTCAAATTAATGATGGATCATTTTAATAAATTATAAAAACAATATGAATTCATTTTCTTAGTTTGGATTATGTAATTTATTATGTTTTACTAAAACATCATTTAAAACTAGAAAGAGACACTTTTAGTCATATTGGTCACATCGTGTGTTGGTTTTATGTGATAATAATTCCAAAAAATATAAAATAACTTATTAATCATTGTAATAATTTATCAAGACAATCCAAGATTGTTTTATATTTTTTGTAAGTGACAGTATTTGAACTAAAATTTCAATTTTAAACGGATAATGGACAATTTGAGTCATACTAGGAACATCATGTATCAGATTGAGGTGCGGGTAATTACTATATGTGAAAAATGACTTATACATTATTTTATTAATATATAAAAACATTATTAATATTTTTATTGGTTTAAGTATGTCTATTGTATTTTTTACTAAAATTAATGACAATTTTTAATAAAAAGATACACATAGAGTCCTGCCTAACACCAAATGGGTCATATTGAGGTGAGTATTATTACTACACATCCCAAATTAATTATGCATAATTTTAATTAAGTATTGAAACCATACAAATGACTTATATATTTTTTGTATGTCACTTTTCTTTTTTAGTAAAATGTAATTTTAAACAGGAAACACTAACTTTGAGTCATACTGGTCACATCATGTATCGGTTTGATGTGATATTGATTCCTATATGTAAAAAATAAATTATAAATAGTTTTCCTAAATAATCATTACATTATAAGCATGTTTTATTTTTTTTATTGAGTGATTCTTTTTGAAATAAAATGACAATTTTAAAATGATAATGGACACTTTCAGTCATATTGAGCACAACATGTATCACATTGAGGTGAAATTGATTCACACATTTCAAAAAATGAATTATGGATCATTTTAATAATGTAAAAAAATAATGCAAATTAATTTTATCTATTTTGAGTATTTCAATTTTCCTTTTTGCTAAAATTAATGTCAATTTTAATTTAAAAGATACACTTGGAGCCATACTGGTCACACCGTGTGTCAGATTGAGGTATGGTTGATTCCAACACATCCCAAAGTATCAAAATATCCCAAACTCCAATGCTACCACTATTTTTATTTTATTTATATGTTGAGCTTCCAAAAAATTATATTGAGTTGATGTTCTTAGCTGAAAATTATTTTTAAACTCAGAACATAGAATCAATATGCAGGGTTGTTGTTCAAAAAATAAAGGTAAGGAAAATCATGCCAACATTAGAAAAAAGGAACATTTTACCTTTTCTGTGTATTTTTTTATATATTTGAAAGAAAATTATGACTTCCCAAAAGATTTGAAAAATAAATAAATAAGTATTAGATAAAAATAATAAGGACATTAACTTAAAAATAGTATATAAAATGATGATAAAATTAATTAAATAAGTAGTAGGAATTCACCATTTCATGATGGATGTATAAATTCTTTGAATCATTTCTTAGTTATCATTATCTCAATTGTAGTCTTAGATTCTAATCTCCCATTAGAATGAGTAGCTTAAAACCCACACCTACTTGAACAAAAGAATCCACTAGTATATAAAAACAATTATTTTGAGTAATACTTACAAAAAAATAAACATAAATACGAAACAATAATCAAATTCTATGGAAAATTTTTTTACTATGGAAACATTAGGATTAACTTATTTATTCAGTAGAGGAAGTGTCATTTCTCTTCATGTGAGAAAATAGTAAGGAACTTCAAGGAAAGTGATAAATGATAAAACGGTTGGGGTGAAAATCTGTTGAGGGAGAAGAATAATTTTGATGTTTTGGTGTATAAAGGAATGAAATATATATAGATATATTCTAAAATTAAAGAAATCTATAATAACTAATGAAAATTAAAATCAACATTTCATTATTTAATTTCTCGGTAAAATAGATAAATTATAGTGTAACATTACCTTTACATCTTACTAAAGGGCTTCCTTCATTATAGTCTGTTCTTCCGTGATATTGGTAACATCATCATTTACAAAATACACTATCTACATGAGTAGTCAATAATTTATTTTAGATTATGTTAATTTAGTAAAAAAAATTACTATTATGATGGGAAAAATAATATATTAAAAAAACACTTTTACCTCGTAATTGAACACAATGTTAGAGCCACAAATTCCATTATCTCATGAGCATGAGCGGTTTAAAAAGATCCACACCAAAATGTATAAGGAAACCCAACTATATAAAAAAATTATTATGTGAGTAATACTGAAAATAAATAAATGAAACCAAAATATGAAACAATATATTACATTTATAGAGGTTGCATCTTCATGTTATATGTGTATATTCTACCATCGTGTATGCTACCCATTTTTTTCTAATATAATCCATATATTCTTTTGAATATGAGTATTTTTTATATTCAGAGTAGTATTGGAAAAATATAAATACAAATATGACAAATAAATATTTTAAATTAAATAGTAATTATCTACGAAAAGTGCTCTTCATAGATGATATTCTGTTGATAGAATGTGATCTATCCTTTAAATTTACAATCATAAAAACCACAATATTGTACAATTTTCCAAAAATACATATATATTGATAAAAATAAGAAATTTATTTATTTGTGTTTGGATAGTGGAATCTTATTATATATACCCGGATACTTGTCCACTTGTAGAACTTTTTGGATTTATTGTGTGCATGGGTTGTCCACATGACATGAATTTAATGATATATAAAAACCACCCTATCATAATAGAATTCCAAATATAATATAATATAATATATATAACTTTACTTTTAGTTCAAAAATTTTGGATGTAATGTATTAAAAAACGTAAAACGTCGTCATGTGTGGTCATTTTGTTGGGTATCCATGCAGTTAATCCAAGAAATAAATTTTTGGAGTACCCAAATTAACTAAAATGAGTATCCAATGTTTCCAAATAACACAAAATGGAATAATTAATGAATCAAATTAAAATATACTTGATATACTATAATTGTATATTTTTACCCCTGCAACATTAGTATTAAGCCTGGTTTAAGCAGAGGTGGGAAGGAAGGGGGATTAAGACAATATCTTTGAGTAACTAGTTTGAAGGCCTTTCAGACGATGTTTTGAGTTCGGATTTTGTGATTCTAGATGAGGGAGAAGGATTCGGTGTGACAATTTCTAAAGGAAGTATAGACGAACATTATACTGATGAGGCTCTATGTCCTAAGAGTTATAGGGGGCCCTGGAGAAGGAAGGGGAGGAAAGATTACTCATCGCTACCTCTTCCTCTGAGGCTCGATCAGAAAAGATGATGAGTGAAACGTCGATGGATATGGAACCTATGAGACATCGGGGGCTAGGGGAGCAGAATTTACAGTCCTCGGTTATGCTTTTATGCTCCGAAGAAGAAGTGATAGAACGGTTTCTATTGCTCAATGCTACTGAAGAAGATGCGGCTAAAATAATGGGGAGTTCTCTAGTGGTGTCCCTTAGTGAGGATCGGTACTCTTGGACTGACAAACATTAATCAATTCTGGTAGGGGGTTTCAACTATGGGAAGATCAGTGTTGGAGAGTACATTCAGACTTGTGACCAACTTGTGTCTATTTTTGAGAAGCGACTTTTGGAAGAATCCGAATTTAAGTTACCATACATTACTTGGAGAAATCTATGGAGATGGACTCCAGTAGCATTATATTCCTTGCTATAGACTTAATGTAAGCATGTGGATTTGGTTGGAATGTGAGGGTGCAGCGGTTGTGTGAGTTTGGTCTCTTCTGGACAACTTTTATTTTCCTTGGAGTTTTGTTTTTGATTGTTTTCAGCATGCTACTTCGTCTTAATCTGGAAGGGGATTAGAGCATTAAGTCTTCTCGATGAAGGTCCATTTGATTTGGATGCATGATAGGGTATGTCTTCACCATCGGTTCTCTGCCTGTGCTTCTGCATGGGACTACTTGCAGAGGGGTCTGTGTCGTTGAAGACTTATTGTTGGGTCATTTATTGGGGTGGAGCAGTCTGATTGCTTGTTTTGGTTGTATGAGGTTTCTTACTTTTTCCCTTTAATGTATTTTATAATAAAAAATTAATTTTCATGGAAAAATTGTTATTAAAAATAGTATTCCATGTGATGGTTTTATTTTAATCATTTTGGACAATTTTGTAAATATTTTATCCATTTTTTATTCTATTTCATTTTGGTCTGTAGAAGTGTCGTGGGGAAAAATTAATCCAAATTTATTATCATGTTGTAATTTCATCAATTTTAATTCATATATATTCCTACAAAAATAATAGTAAATTTAATTATTTATAATTAAAAAATTTTATCAACTACTGGAAAAACAAATTATTAAAACACACCTCATCTATACATTTAAAACTAACACTCATAGCCATTAATACTTGAGGATTTAATTTAGGTTTTCAAGATAAATGTACTTTATAATTATCTCTCTATACATTTGATCTTAAAAACAAATTAAATTATTACTACCACTTTGTAACTTTGTATCCTCATCAACCTTAAATGTCAATAAATGAAGATATTGAAAGGGCATAGAAAACGTGATTTCTGAATATATTTTTGATTGGTTGGTTGATCCTTCATATGTATTTGATGTGAACGTTTGTTTCACCCATTCCATTAGTATTTCTATAATAAGAATCATCATTTCAATCCTTTTTCATTAATTGTTAGAGGATTATCATGAAAAATAAATTGGAAATTTATACTAACTCATCGAAATATTTTTTACAAGATTTGATGGCCATGATATGAATGTTCCAAAAGATTAGTCGACCATATTAATATATTAATAATCAAGTGGAATAGGTAGCATGACACTCAGATCATGAGCTATGGAAATCCCCACTCTCATATGACCTGTTGGGAGTGGTCTATTGGGTAGTCTATCTTCATGGATATTGAATATGGTATCCCTCGCAACAATGTGATGGATGAATCTTTATAGATATAAATTGTAGTCATTTTTACCCTATAGAATATATGTTCAAGAAATCTATTTGTGTTTTCATGATTCCCATTTCATAGAAACAATTATTAGAATATTTATTACCTCATCTAATAGAACTCATTGAGTGGAATGTCTCACCTCAAAGCTAGTGGGGTGTGGTGGGATCATCAAACAATGGTTTTTCTTGAGTTTATTCATCGATTTTCATCACCCATATAACATTTTCTAGGAACTCATTCTTAAAATGAAATTTCTCTTCAAGGGAATCTAATATTTCTTTCATCCTACATTTCATTATCTTTATCCTACTATTGTTTTCCTTTTCTCAAAATATTTTTTGGGTGTCACCCCAAAACCCACACATCTAACATGATCATACTATTCTAGAAGCTTCAAGGCCACTGATATATGATGTTCATCCATTACATCTATTGATGATTCCTATGTCTAATTCAGATAGAAAATCTAGGAAAATAAATAATAATTATTCTATAATATTGATATAGATAAAAATAATAATTTTTATGTCATACATACTCATGTTTCCCACATGTTGTTTATATTATCATCTATTAGAATCTCATCTTTTATTACACGTGCCTCCTTCTATAGTACATGATGTGGGACGGAAGTGGCTTTGGATTTGGATTCATTAATCAGAATATAAATAGAGGTACATAATTATGATGTTATTTCATATCACATAATTTTTTTTGTATATTTAAAATATATATGATTTTTTTCAATGAAGTGTACCTCATAAATGTTTTATGGTAAGGGTATGTTCGTTTTGTTTCCCATTCCTTATTTTTATCACACTGTTTTTTTAATAAAAAAAATTTCAATCCAAGTGATGAATAAATGTATTGTCAAACAATGTATTAATATTCATAATGTACAATAAAATATATCTATGCATGATGGACAATAGAGACGTCAAAAACATCTTATATTATTAGGTGTGCATACATAAGTGGTGGGTCTTAGTTCATTTTCCCTTCAGTTTATTTAAGATGAAATATCATTAGAATTAAGTGAAAGACTCTGTGAATCCTTCCAAAATGAATTGATACATATATTTTGTGGGATTCATCTACTATAAATTAACTCTTCAAGGGATGATGAAGAGTAATTGAATGTTTCATTTTTTTTATTTTTTATTAAAATAAATAATGTATTTCATTATGTTATCGTAATCTCTACCCAAATTAGTTTCTTAATTGTGGGCACAACATGGTGTCATGAATCAACGTCAATCAGAATGTGTTTCCTAGTGATGATCCCAATTTATTTAATAAACATGGCCTTTTGTGGTTAACAATATTGTCACACACATTCAATCCAACCCCAAATTTGATGCATTCTCTTTTCACCATAATTTTTATTTTGACAACATCATGCTATGCTAAACCGGTTTTTTATGCAGCATCATTTCTTCACCATCTAGCATTTTTTAGATTCAACATCGCCAACATTTTTATCTATATATTGGTATTATCGATATGTGTAGAAGTTCATTGTTCCTATGAACTAAGAGAAGTAACATGTTAAGAAACCTAATGTTCATCAGGATTGGGAGAATCAACACATGCAGAATTATTTATCTATATAAATTTTTAACATTTAATTTAGATTAGATAAATGCAACAGTGGAAAGATAATAACATGAGGTAATTCAATTTATATTGAAAAAAATATATAACCTACTTATTAACCTCTCTTACTTTTTAAGGATGAAGAGATTTTACCCCTTTATCAAGTATCAAAATAACTTCACTATGGTCTCTTCTAATGTATACGAGTTTTTCTACATTGGGACTACTATGAAGTGATTGTAAATTCTCAATGAATGGGTTTTCCTCAGTTGAACTATTATATAGCTCATTAGTGGTTTTGGTTGATAATAGAATAATTGACAACATTCAGATTGCATGATCTGGAAAATAATATAATTATACTATACATGATTCAATTATAAATTGTTCATATTTGTACCCTTCCTTACAAAAATCCACTTTCATGAATCACAACTCATTTATTATAACAGCACTAATGTTATCAATCTAATTTCATTGAAAATTCATCACTTGGAATGTTGTATAATCTAACACCCATGTTTTTTTGATGATATCAAAGTATACCATATTCACATAAATCATACTTCTGTAATTAGTACTACAAACATGCATAACTTCATCCACAAGTGTAACTCCACTATTTTTTATTAGACTTCCTTCATCATGTTCACTAGTATAAAACATATAACCATTAATTACATAACCATTATAATATAATATATGCACATTTGGTCCTCTAGATAGCCATCAAATTCATTACGAAATTGAATCTATATTTCCATCAGGATCCTTAAAAATATAGTTTCAAAACCATCCAATAAACTATTGATTGTGTGTATTTGATATCCATCTTTCATCCTATAATGGACTCAAATGCCTAAGAATTTTTTTTGAGTTTTAGCATATGAGGAAACCTATAGACTGTTATGAAAAAATGTAATGTTGGGCCCTCTCTGGATCTATAATATTGATTTTGACAAAAACTATTATATAAATTAATTAACCCACAAGCCACGTTGTGAGATAAGATTTCAGTAGACCTATGATTTACACACCGAACAGGTAGTCAATATAGAATTCAATGACTTCCTCAATAATATATCACTCTGTAATATAACCCTCTTGCTGACTTTGATTTTGGACATACTCTTTCACAATCATCATATACCATTAAATAAGTTTCATCCATCTATATTGTACAAGACTACATAGTCAAATCTATCCCACTAAGTGAACAATAATGTGAAATATCATCTCAAATAATTTTGGTGGGATGAAAATTTCCTATTCAAAGAATATGCCAACAATTCATTTTCCATAGTTAGAAATATCATCGGGTATCTAAATTTGTTGCATAATGCTTTGAAAAATAAACAGATATTGGTTAATGTATGATATATATTCTCGGAAAAAATGCAATATAAATCTAAAAGGATTAGATCTATCATCAAAACATAATAGTCACATGATTTCAAACCCTTTAACATTAAATTAGTCATTGTTATGATATTATTGATAATATATGAATACCCATTTGTAACCTTCAAATCATTCAAGGAGTTTCAAAATTTATATCTCTTATACCTGGAAAGAGTGTATGAAGATTGAGGAAGAAAGGTTCATTTTTCACCATTCACTAGAGCCAAATAATCCTGTATTCCCATGACAACTATATTCAACCTAGACATATTTCCATCATTTATTTTACTAGGATAATTTAGTAATGTGATAATTACAATATCACATACATTTTTTCATCATTTATAACTTTAGTAAAATATATGACGCAGATAAAATTCCAATATGGTAATTCAGAAAACTGATCTCTTTTTCCAATTGGTTTTCATAAGGATTTTTAAGAACAAATTACCAATATATGTGGTCACATATTTTAATTTATAAAAATATTGAACATATATTAGTGGAGATGGTGTTGTACATTATTCTAAACTTATGTTGAATGATTTCATCCAACATTGGTACTTATTTCTTCAGGGTAGAAATCTATGAAGTACTAAAAACACATTCTTAGATGATTGTTTCAACCTAATTGACCACATACCTTGTTCAAAAATGTGACACCCTTGAGTTACATTAATGATATATACTGAAATATTTCCATATGTAGAAAAGTCATTTATCATTTTTTACAACATGGATCTCAATGTAAAATATGCATTTCTATAAGTATCATACAACGTAACACCTGAATCATACAATAATTTCAAATATTTGTTCAATGGATCCAAATAAACATAAATTTCATTAACCAATTATTTTGGAACTGATATAATAATAGATAACATTATGTATTTTCATTTCATGCATAACCATGGTGGAAAGTTATAATTTTCCAATATAACCAACCTTATATTCTGAGTGATACTTTTAAAACAAAAAAGATTCCCTCCATCTATAGATAACACAAGAACAAGGTTTATCAACCCGTTACCAAATTCAAGATACTCATAATCAATATTTCTATTTTTATTTAATAGACAAATACAAAGTACAATGTACAAAGTACAAAGTACAATTTACAAAGACAACATGCTAGGGGGCCTAAAGTAATGTAGACCAAGGGCATTCCGTCATATCAAATCCACACCCTCCAGCTTATAGAGAGAAATGTTTGATAAACATGCTACATTTGAGCCTTGGAGAGCTAAAGATGTGAGATAATCTGCTACTTTGTTCCCCTCACGCCAAGTATGGGTTACCATTTCATTGTTGTTGAGGAGGCCACTACATAGCCTGATTATATAAGATATTTACCTTCGAATAGAGCCTATACCATGTATGTAATCATGAATGATCATTGAATCTATTTCCACTTGGGAGAGGGAGATATTTTTCTAAGCACAGAGGTTGATCCCTATAAGGAAGGATTTTTCCTTTGCCAGTATGGATATGCCACTACTGTAGTGAGCAGTGAAGGCTATCCAAACACCTCCCCTATGATCGCGTACATCCCATACACCTCGCATGTCCCACGAAATTCATGATCAATCTATATTGTGCTTGCGGAAAATTCTTGCGGGAGGCCATCAAACCCAGTGTCCCTGTATGGGAATGTTGGACGGTGGGAGAGCCTACATCATGCAATGAAAAAGTGACTCCTTCCAGTTACTGATCAATGACACATTGTCAACCAATAGACTCTATTTCCTCACAATGATGGACCACCCTGTTGATGTACTCCCCTCATATCTTTCCTTGTTTCTGGCCAGCCATGGGTGCCAGCATCTAGCACTAAGAATCACAATTCTAGCTGTTCCCTCCAGACCTTTGTCATATGCCCTCGTAAATCACTAGTCCATCAAAGGAGTATCATTAAACTCCCGAGAAGAATATGAAGTAATCCCACCAAAATCACTCCACACAGCATGATCCCACTCCCCTTAAATGAATATGTGATTCCTATTTTCGTCCCTTCACTCCTTATAGAATTGGCATCTAGAAGGCAGGTTGATGCTCATCCTTTTAACATTTTCAACCGAAGGTATAGCTTTGTTTCTAATCCTCCAAATGATGAAGTTATATTTCATGGGAATCATAGAGCACCATACCATGTCATTCCATACATCCCTTTGATCAGGAGTGCTGGACATCCTGCAATAATATTTTGAGTTGAACTTCCCCGATTTGGAGGGTGTGAAAATGAATCTATCCTAGTCTGAATTAATGATCATTGAAGAAAGTAGCTCTTGTTGACTGTTTTCCAGTACCAACTTGATGAACAGTAGGTGGATACATGCCTTTATAAAGGATATGTTAGGAGCTGGGCAGCCTGGATAGCTGATCTCTTCGCCTGCCCAGTTTTTGTACCAGAATGAAATATTCCACTCACATATAATTCATTGAAACTTCCAGAAGATGTTTGGTATGATGTTGTTGATCTTTTACTAGATGGGGGAGGCGTGCGTAGAGGCAGTTACCACATTACCTACCCTATAACTGGACATCAACATTCTATAGAGGGTGCGTTCATCCAATGTTTTCCATGAAGGTTTTTCGTGTATACAGTCAATCGTGATATGTAAGCTCATGACGTTAATCCCCCCATCATGTATAGGTCATTACATGTTGTACTATGAAACCCAGTGTCTTTTTCCTTCCACGAGAGTATCCCATATAAATACTATGAGAATTTTTTCAATATATTTGATTAAACCCTTTAGCACATTAGTGGAGGCCAGAGCATGGATGAACATGACTGACAGGACATTGTTAACTAAGGCAATCCTGCCCCCAAAGGATAAGAAATTATTCTTCCAATTAAGGGATCATCTCGTGATCCTTCTCACCACATGGTCAAAGTCTCATATACGCATTCCTCTTGGCGAGATGGAAGTGCCATGATACTCTATAAAAAATATTCCCTGATGCATGCCTAGTCTCTGACCCAGATCATCTGCCCTATTAGGAGCACATCTGTTCAATATATAGAAACTAATTTTTTCCTTGTTAACAACATGTCCGCTCTTGTGGAGGTACTCTTCCAATAACATGATGATATGAATCATTTATCTTTTTCTCTCATTCATTAAAATAAGTGTAACACCCCAAGCTTCCACAATACGTATCTCTTTGAATAATACAGTTGTGTGTGTTCTACACAACTCTGAGATCTAACACACACCACAACCAATCAAACTAGACGTTATGAATAGTAATATCCATGTTTTTACATTTTATAAGTTTTATTTATCAAAATGGACTTCATTTTTGGATTCGTAATATCAAAATTAGCTTAGGGTGAATTTTTGGTATTTTTCTGAAAACATTCAATTTTTGATGAATAGAGAAAAAAACTGAGTTCTAGTTTAAAACCGTATTTTTATTTAAATAATTAATTATTTTATTTAAATTTATTTTAGTTTAAAATAGATACATAATACCTATATAGGTTCAATGCAATTCATTGGAGTCAGTTTATAATAATTTTAGATATATATAATGTTTATTGAACTTTTCACTGTCTTTTCACCATCTGTGAGTGGAATTTCGAAAATCTAAGAGACATGGTTAATATCAAGGAGTAAAATGTGGTTCAATAAGATAAAAATAATTTTTTTTGAGTAGTAACTTTTTACTTTTATTTACCATGATTTAAAGTAAATCATGTAATTAAGGGTAAAAATGATATTATTATTACCCTAACACATGTCCTTATTCTATTTTATAAGTATAATTCGACCAAAAACAACCTTAGGAATAAAATATGATCCTTTTTGATCCACTTGTATTAGAATAGGACATTTATTATTATTTAATTCAAAGAAGTGCTAAAAGATATAAAATCAAACATAAATTACTAAAAATATATATATATAGGGTTATACATAAGATAAATTAGATTATAAATATTCATTAGAAATATAAAACTAATTCCAACATAATGATATTTTATTTTCAACTTTTAGACATTATATAATTTAATTTATTTAGGACACAATGGTGATACAATAATTACCTAATTAATGAAATATTAAAATAATTGATATTATAAATATCAAAATAAATGTAATATAAGACATTCTATAAATTCCACTAATTTTCTAGGTTAATATAACATATTAGGGTTGGTTAGATGAATTTTCTTCGAAGTAATAATAATGTTATGATTTTAGAAAAAAAATACCAAATAGTGTCAAAATGGACATAAAGGAGTATTTGAAACAAATATTATATTATTAATTGATATTCTATTCCTAAAATTATAATGTTCAGAAAAATGACATAGATAAGGTTAGATATATTAATAATGATCCCCTTGGGTCTTTCTTGGCTTGTTATACTAAGTTTGTTAACCATATAATATAAAAATACAAAGAGACATGGTAAATGTCAGACTATTTAACTAAGAATTAAATATAAATTATAAGGTTAATATATTGACACAAAGTAATCTAAAATCGATTGGATGAGTGTATTTCGACCAATCCCCACCATAGCCTCAAAATAAGTCACTCTGGATCCATTATAAACCGAATATGAATTTATTATAAAATAATATCTTAAGTTTTTTCTAAGGTGTCCCTCAACCCTCTTATAAATTGGAACCCCCCTTCTCTCAAATTCATACCATAAAGGCGTTTTGGATCAGCCAAAACCTGGCCAAATATCCTCTCAACTTCCCTCACTTCAATCTAGATGCCTCAGTTTGATCATAAATCCAACCTATAGAGCCATTTTGATCAAATCAAAAGGAATAACGTGAAGAAGAGGTAATGTTTTCAACACCCTCTTTCAAGTTCCTTTCTTCTTCCACTTATTATTTATTTTATATTTACATTATAAAATAATAACTCCATTGTATTCTATAAACATTGATGTAATTATAAATATGGTACAATCATATTCAGTATTATAGCCATCTTTTGAATGACATGTCACCATATGTGTGTACGTACGACTTACCGTCTCCACGTCGTGGTGTAAATGTTATTCAAAACATTATTATTTTGATGGGTATGATAATGATGTAAAATTTATGTAAATAATAAATATAACCTGATAATTATTCTATATATATGATATACCATCCAATTATATATTATTTTAATATCAAAAGAATGATATTATCGCTCGTGCATACGTACGGACTACCATCTCCACGAACGCGGTGAGATTTATTCTCCATCATATCCATTCAAGAATATTTTTCATTTTATGATTAAAAATAACATTTAGAGACATGATATCATTCGGGATATTAATAATATACATCCCATCCATAACAAATATGGCTCACATAACAATGAATATAAAGGAAAACGAATCCTTTAACACCCAAAACGACGATAATACTAAGATATTATTAACAAATCAATGTTAAAAAATAATATATGATATCATATTAATGTATATGATTCTTTTATAATTTAATAAAAAATATTTCACCATTATAAAGGAGCATAACCAACCATTAACCAAGTAAAAGTGCAAGGTAAGGGTTTATTTCACAATCTCTTCATTAACCGAGTTTGTTTATACGAAATTATCCACTGTGACCTCTTTATCATACACATCCATGTTTCATAAAAATTTATATAAAATAATGATTAATATTTTACTGACTATGGTTTAATGTCATTTATACCATTGTTTGACTTTTTATAAGAGTTTTATAAAACAATATTTCTTTCATTTTCCAAACAATGTCGGCTATTTTCCGCCGTTATAAAATCTTTGAAGCTTACCATACAAGATTATAAGTAAATTTACAATGTAAATGTTTTATTTTATAATTATGAGACTTTTAAATGATTTAAAGAAAAGATATATTTCTCTCAAATAGTTTCGATTTCATCTATGTCAACATACTTTGATGGATTTTAAGATTATTTGAAGTTGATTTATTATGATAAAAAACATCCATATTGTATTGATGGTTTTGTGATAAAATTACTGTGGATGTGTTATTTTTATACCATTCATGGTTTATAGAGAAAGTATTGACATTTTTTATACTAGTTTGAATATGACTTTTTATGTTATGTTTAAACCTGTTCATATGAGGAATGCATTTGACTTAATAAGTGATGGGCTGATACCTTAATATATCCTCGATGCATCAGTAGGTATAATGATACAAACATTTGTTTTGGCACAATGCCTTGAAAAAATATTATTTGTACTCTTGGCACAAGGCCTTGACTATGTGGTTATGATAGTCTGGCATTATGCATTCCATCATTATGAAAGTGGTTATTGATATTTCTTGTGATTATTCGATTAGAAGAATATCCATGTGAATATGTAAATGGAATTATTTCATTTTATTTCTTCCATATTATATTGATGTTCATGTTTAAAAGGCTTTTGTTTTATTTATATATTGCCTTAAATTTTATGCTTATTTATGAAAGTTTCTGCTATATTGTTATCCTTACTAGGCATCTGAGCTCACCCCTTTCTATGTTTTTTTTGTCCTAGGATGTGAAGAAGTATTTTATGAATGAAATATAGAGATAGTATAAGTGGATATGAGTTTGGTCTATGTGGACACGATGTTGTAGCAGATTTTCACTTTAAGATGTAATGTAAACTTTATGAATGTATCTAGTGATTCCAAGGCTACTAAACTAATCGGCCTTTCGAGACATGATCTTTTATGATCATGCCAATATTATGTAATAATGAACCGACTCTGGGTAATTGGGGTTGGGGCATTACAGTTGCTATCATTGGATTTTTAGTAAAAACCTTGGAAGCTAGATTTAGATAAACTCTGATTAGAGCACATAGTCCTAAGATAGAATTTGAGGATTAGTATAGAAGAATTTCCTAGAATTTTGTTATTGTAGAGATTATTTGAGTTTTCCAAGAAATACATCCCTGTCTTGATACGAGCATGTAGCGGCAGCTCTGGCACAGATGTATCTAGTGGTAAAACCCGAAAATACCACTATGATCTAGACTCGAACGGGAACTGGTGCCCGACAACGGGCCTTGCTCCACTCATGGTTACGACACTACTGGGGGATATTCGTAGGATAATTCTAATTTTTATTAAAAACTATTATGAAGGGTTTATGAGTATATAATTACTCAAAGAAGACATTTTCATGATTATGGATTATATCCATAAACTATTCAATTTATGTTAAGTGTTTTAGATGTTTGGATTTATATATTGCGATTTATAAACTAATATATTGTATGCCATTGTTTAGAAATGGAGAATAGTGAAAGGAATGGAAACATTATCAATGCATGCACTCCATGTAGGTATTTACCTCATACTCAAAATAAATATAGTGGATCTAGTGATGCAACTAGTGCTGATCAGCTAATCACCATACAGGGACAACTCACTGAGGTTATGAATAATAACCTTACCCGTAAGGAGCACCCTGATCTGCTTCGTGGAGGATCAATGTTAGATCTCTTCATAAGGAAACAACCACCTATATTTAACGTGGTTACAAATCCACTAGTAGCTAAGAAATGTATAAATACCTTAGAAAAAATATTCCATTCCATGGAGAGTAGCGAAAGGGAAAATGTTGTCATGGCAGTTTACCACCTCACCAGAGATGCTGATCAATGATGGTCATTGATTCAAATCCTGATGGAAGTTGATGAACTATAAAATATGGAATAGAGGGAGTTTAAAGATATTTTCTTAGAAAAATAATTTGCTCATGACCATCGACCAGATACAGAAAGACAATTTCTCAGTCTGAGGCAAAAGGAGGAAGATAATGATGAAAAGTATGAGTCTAACTTTACAAGGTTAGCTAGGCATGCTGCAGATTATATACGTAACCCATGGAGTAAGACTGATCATTTATTTGATGGGATAAAACCATTTCTCTGTCGATCATTAGTTTCACAATCCTTCTTGTCGTATGAAGATATTGTCTCATGTGCTAACAAGACAAGAAAAATGATTTCTCTAAGTCTTTTGACTTTAAATCAAAGCTAGAGAAGAAGAGATCTACTGATCACTCTGGGAATGGGAATAAGGGGAAGAAGGGAAATGCATTATATGCATCTTGCAGTAAATATGTGAAGAAACACCCTGGTAATTTCTTGAAGGGAATGGGAGTCTCTTTCAAGTGTGGTGAAAATGGCCACCAAGCTCGTGATTGCAAGGGGAAGAGAGAATCTACCGATATTCAATGGTAAAATTGTAGGGAGATCGGACATAATGAAAATGAATTTCCTAAGATTCAGGGGATCTTACCTCATAAAAGGCCAAGGGATCACGTTCAAGCTTATTCTATCACTACTGCTATGGTAGATTCTCCTAAGGACATGGTGGTGTGTAATTTAATGGTTTCTTCAAGTTTATCCAATGCTTTATTTGATTATGGATCTTCACATTGTTTTATATCATCCCTATTTTCTAAGAATGTTTGATATTTCCAATTTGATATAATAAGGGATTTGTCAGTTAAAACTCCTAAGGGATGTATCATTGTAACAATTTTTTGTCAATCAGTCCCCATTAGAGAACATAAATTTTTTTTATGTACTGATCTCATCGTCATACTCATGATTGAATTTCATATAATCCTTGGTATGTATTGTCTTTTAGACCATGATGCAACAATTTATTGTACGAATAAGGAGGTTTCTATTTTTGATGATGATGATAAATAACACCTTATCTTTAGAGTAGAATTGTCACCACCTTATTCTTATCTAGATTTACCCCAGTAGCTTAACTAAATTCAATTATTTGGGAGGAAGAGAATGAAATGATTATGGGTGAGTAAAGGAATGTTCAAATAGGGGATGCATCTATTGTGAGAGAACATAGTGATGGTTTTCCAGAGGATTTACATGGACATCCTCCAGAATGAGAAAGTGAGTTTTCCATTGATTTATTTCATGGTTCAAGGACCATATCAAAGACCCCTTATAGAATAGCCACTATGGAATTATTTGAACTACAGAAAACAACTAGATGAATTGAGTAATAATGGTTTTATTCACCGTAGTGTTTCTCCATGGGGATCCCATGTCCTTTTTGTTAACAATAAAGATGGATCTATGAGGTTATGTATCGACTACAGGGAAATAAATGCTATAATAATAAAGAACAAGTATCCCCTACCTCGCATTGATGATTTTTTTGACCAACAGCATGGAGCTCAATTCTTTTCAAAGATTGACCTTTGATCTGGATATCATCAGTTGTGTGTGAATAAGGGAAACATTCCAAAGACAGCATTTCGAACTAGGTACGGGCATTACGGGTTTACAGTAATGCCTTTTGGGATGACTAATGCACCCTTTGTTTTGATGGATCTAATGAATAATGTTTTCAAAGAATATCTTGATGATGTTGTGGTGGAATTTATTAACGATATCATGGTATAATGAAAAAGCTACAAAGATTATGAAAATCGCTTGCGCATTATATTGAAGACTCTGAGAAGACTTGAATTATATGAGAAGTTTAGTAAGTGTGAATTCTAGTTTAAGGAGATTTATTTTCTTGTACATATTGTCTCTATGTATGGAATCTCTTTTGATCCTTCTAAGACAAGAGCAATCCAAGAATGTCCAACACCAACGAGTATAACCGAGGTATGCAGTTTTATTGGTTTAGCAGGTTATTATAGGCATTTCCTACAGAATTTTGCCAATTTGGCTAACCCATTAATGAAGCTCACACGAAAAGGGGTTAAATTTGTTTGGACAAAATATTGTGAAGAATGTTTTTATTAATTGAAATGATTATTAGTCAATGATCCTATATTGACCCTACCATCGGGTAATGATGGGTTTGTTATTTATAGTGATGCTTCAAATAAAGGACTTGGTTTTGTCCATATGCCGAATGATAGGGTTATTTCCTATGCATCAAAACAGCTGAAAATTCATGAGAAAAACTATCACACTCATGATCTTGAGTTAGCTATTGTAATCTTTGCATTGATTATTAGGAGACACCATATCTATGGTGAAAATGTGAGATATATACCAATCAAAGGAGTTTGAAGTGTATTTTCTCACAGAAAGAAATCAACTTGGGGCAAAGTAGATGGATTGAATTACTCAAATATTATGATAGCACGATACACTACCACCCGGGGAAGGCAAATATGGTGGAAAATACTTTGAGTATAAAGGATCATGGATTTTTAAACAAGATGAGAGTTGAAAAGGATCTTATATACATGGATCTAGTGAATATTGATATGGGAACTACCATGGAAGGTGAATCATCAATAATTTTTCAAATGGTGGCCAAACCATCTTTCCTAGAATGGATTAAGAGTTCTCATACCGATGATGAAGAATTTCAAAAGTAAATTAAAGCTGTGAATGATAGGAGAATGAGAGACATTGTGTATGAAGAAGGAATTTAGAAATTTGGGAAGAGACTTTGTGTTCTCGATATACCTGATTTAAAAAATGAATTGTTGGATGATACTCATAGTTCCAATTTATCTATACACCATGGGAGCACCAAAATGTATAGATATTTGAAGGGACATTTTTGGCGGGACAACATGAAGAGGGAGATTTCTGATTTTTGGTCAAGATGTATGGTTTGCCAATAATTGAAAGATGGAAGGCAATATCCTGGAAGTGTCATGAAACATCTTCCCATACCTGAGTGGAAATCAGATAATATCATGATGGAAATAGTCATGGGACTACCAAAGAATCCTAGAAGGAACGATGCAAAATTGTTCATTGTTAATCATCTTACCATGTCAGCACATTTTCTTTCTATAAGAGAAGATCTACCACTTGAACGTCTAGAAAGACTCTATATTAATGATGTTGTAAGACTTCATGGAGTATCCCTATTGATTGTTTCTGATCGTGATCCACATTTTAAATCAAGATTCAGGAGATGCCTTCAGAAATACCAGGATACTGAGCTTCGTTTGAGCACTTCTTACCACCCCTAAACTAATGGACAATCAGAACGGACTATTCAAACCTTAGAAGAAATGTTGAGATCTTCCTCACATGACTTTCCGGGTATGTGTGATCAATATTCACCTTTGGTATAATTTTCCTATAATAATAGGTTCCATTAAAGTATTTGGATGGAACCATATGAAATGTTATATGGAAGGATATGTCGCACATCAATATTTTGTGGTGACATTGGTGAAAGAAAACTCGTAGGCCCAGAACTGGTAGAGGAAACAATGGAAAAGGTGAAGTTAATCCTAAACCACATCAACGTAGCTCAAAGTAGGCAGAAGATCTATGATTATTACCAAATGAAGGATATGGAATTTTAGGTAGGAGATCATGTTTTCCTGAAGGCATCTCCATGGAAGGGTGTTATACATTTCGGTAAGAATGTTAAATTGAGTCCCAAATACATCAAAACTTTTGAAATTCTAGAATGACTAGAGGTTGTAGCTTACCGTTTGGAAATGTCACCAAGTCTCTCCAAAGTTCACGATGTGTTCCACGTATCACTGTTGAGATAATACATGCCCATCCCAATGCATGTACTCACCTATGAGGAAGTAGAACTAGAACCCGATCTATCCTATTGCACAGATCCTGTCAGGATTCTTGATTCAAGAGAACAAGTGTTGAGAAACCCGACGACTCGTCTGGTAAAAGGTCTATAGAGAAACCATAATATAGAAGAGGAAACATGGGAATCTGAGGAACTTATTATGAAGAACCACCCAAGTATTTTTATGCATAAATATTCTAGAAATTTTGAGGGCAAAATAATTTTAAGGAGGGGAGAATGTAACACCCCAAGCTTCCATGGTACGCTTCTCTTTGAATAATATAGTAGCATGTGTTGTACACAACTTCGAGTTATAACACACACCACAACCAATCAAAATAGTCGTTATTAATTGTAATACCAAATTTTTAAATTTTTATATGTTATATCATTCAAAATGGAATTCATTTTTGTATTCAGAATATCAAAATTAGATTAGGGTGAATTTTTGGTATTTTTATGAAAACATTCAATTTTTGATGAATAATGAAAAACACATAGTTATAGTTTAAAACCGAATTATTATTTAAATAATTATTTATTTTATTTAAATTTATTTTATGTCAAAATATAATCATTATACCTATATAAGTTCAATTTAATTCATTGGATTCAGTTTATAATAATTATATATATATATATATATATATATATTATTGAACTTTTCATCGTCTTTTACCCACATACTATAAGAATTTTCAAATTCACATAAAACATAATTTTACCGCTTCTGTTAGTGAAATTTCAAAAATCTGAGAGACACTGTTAATATCAAGGAGTAAAATGTGTTTTAATAAGATAAAAATAACATTTGGTGAATAGTAAGTTTTTGCTTTTAAATACCACGGTTAAAAGTAAATAGGGTAATTAAGGTTAAAAATGTTATTATTGTTACCCTAACTCATGTTCTAACTATATTGGATATGTATAATTTGAACAGAAACAACCGTAGGAATAAAATATGAACCTATTTGGTCCACTTGGATTATACTAGGACATTTATCATTATTTAATTAAAGAAGAGTTAAAAGAGATAAAATCAATGTTAAATAACTAAAACATTTTTAATATAGGGTTATACATAATATAAATCAGATTATAAATATTAATTTGAAAGATAAAAATATTTCCACCATAATGATATATTATTTATAATTTTTAGGAATTATATAATTCATTTTACTTATGACACAATAGTGATGCAATAATTACCTAATTAATGAAATATTAAAATAATTGATATTATACATACCAAAATAAATGTATTTTAAGACTTTTTATAAATTTCACTATTTTTATAGGTTAATATATAATATTAGGATTGGATAGATGAATTTTTTTTTAAGTAATAATGCTGTTATGAGTTTAGAAAAAAAACTACCAAATAGTGTCAAAATTGACATAAAGGAGTTTTTAAAACCAATATTTTATTATTAATTGATATTCTATTCCTAAAAATCTATATTTCATCCAAATGACTTATATAAGGTTATATATTTTATTAATTAACCACTTGGGGTTCTCTGGTCTTGTTATAGTAAGTTTATTGACCATATAATATAAAAATACAAAGAGACGTGGTAAATGTCAAACTATTTAAGTAAGAGTTAAATATAAATGATAAGGTTAATATAGTAACCCAAATGTATAAAATCTACTAGATGAGTGGATTTCGACCCATCCCTGCCTTATACTCGAAATAAGTCACTTTGGAGCCATTATAAACTGAATATGAATTTATTATAAAATAATATTTTATGTTTTTTCTAAGGTGCCTCTCACCCTTCTTATAAAAGGGAACTCACCCTTCTCCCAAATTCATACCTTCAAAGGATTTTGGTTTGGAAAAACCCTAGAAAACTATCCTCTAAACTTCCTTCACTTAAACCTAGAGGCCTTAGTTTGATCAGAAATCCATCCAATGGAGCCCTTTTGATCAAATCAAAAGAAAGATCCCGAAGAAGAGGTAATGACTTCACCGCCCACATTAAAGTTCCTTTCGTCTTCCACTTCATCGTTCATTGATATTTCCATTATAAAATAATAACTACAATATCTTCTATATACTATGATGTTAATATAAATATGGTACAACCATATTCTGTATTATATCCATCCTTTGAATGACATGTCACCATACATGTGTACGTACGGCTTACCGTCTCCACATCGTGGTGTAATTGTTATTCCAAACAATATTATTTGGATGGGTATATAATGATGTTTAATTGATTTAAATAATAAATATAACAATATAATGATTCTTTATATATGATATAACATCCAATTATATATTATTTTATTATCAAAATACTGAAATTTTCACTCGTGCGTACGTACAGACTACCGTCTCCACGTATGTGATGAGATTCATTCCCCATCGTATCCATTCAAGACTAATTTTCATTATATTATTAAAAATAATTTTCTGAGACATGATATCATTCTAGATATTAAAAATATACATCCCATCCATAAGAAATATGGCTCACATAACAATGAATATAAAAGAAAACGAATCCGTTAACACCCGAAACGATGATAATATTAAGATATTATTAACAAATCAATTATAAAAGATCATATATGATATCATATTAATGTATATAATTCTTGTATAATTTAATAAAAATTATTTCCCCACTACCCAGGAGGTTAACCTACCCTAAACCAAAGAAATGTTCAAGGTAAGGGTTTGTTTCACAATCTCTTCATTATTCGAGGTGGTTTATACGTAATTATCTACTGGGACCTCTTTATCATGGACATTAATGTTTCTTAAAAATGTATTTTAAATAATTCATACTATTTTATAGACTATGGGTTAAAGTCATTTATACCCTTGTTTGATTTTTTATAAGATGTTTATAAAGGAATCATTCTGTCATTTTCCAAACAAGGTCTTTTTTATCCTTTTCGACAGAATTAAGATAAGAATGTGTTTTTTTAACTTATACGGTGGCTGTGTCTATTTTCTTCCATTATAAAATCTTCTAATACTACCTTAAAATAGTATAAGGATATTTTCAACGTAAATGTTTTAAATTATAATTATGTGACTTTTAAATTATTTCAAAAAAAGAGATATTACTCTCAAATATTTTTGATTTCATCTATGTCAACATCCTTTGATAGATTTTAACCTTATTTGAAGTTGATATATTATGATACAAAAAACCAATATTGTATTGATGGTTTTGTAATATGTTTGACTGTGGATGTGTTATTTGTATACCATTCATGGTTTATGGGGAAATTATTGACATTTCATATGCTAGTTTTAATACGAATGTTTATGTTATATTCAATCATTTTCACATGAAGAATGCATTGGACTAAATAAGTGACAGGTGGAGGCTGCTATAGCTCGTCAATGCATCATTAGGTCTAATGAGACAAACTAGTTTCTGGGGGCAAGGCCTTGACAAAATCTTATTTGTAGTCTTGGGACAAGGCCTTAACTATGTGGTTATGATAGTCTGGTATTATGTGTTCCATCATTATGAAAGTGGTTATTGATATTGAATGTAATTATTAGAATAGTAAAATATCCATTTGAATAAGTAAATGCCATTATTTCATATTATTTCTTCCATATTATGCTCAATTTGACGTCTAAAAGGTTTTTGTTTCAGTTATATGTTGCCTTAAATGTTTATGCTTATTTATAAAAGTTTCTGCTATATTATTATCCACACTGGGCATCTAAGCTCACCCCTTTCTATGTTTTATTTTTCCCAGGATGTGAAAAAGTATATTATGAATGACCCCCAGGGAAGTATGAGGGGATATGAGTGTGGTCTATAGAGACAAGATGTTGTTGTATTTTTTCACATTAATATGTAATGTAATCTTTTTGAATGTATCAAGTCATTCCAAGGATACTAAACTAATCAGTATTCCAAGACATGATCTTTTGTTATCATGCCAATATTATGTAATAGTGCACTAACTCTAGGTAAATGGGGTCGGGGAATTACAATAAGGGTTTTTTCAGTGAACATTAGATGGGAAATGGAGACTAGGTTCAAACTCTTTCGGTAAGAGATCATGTCACCATTAGATATATCGTTGTTGATCATGAGACTAATAGTATCATGTATAAGAATAAAGATGCTCGGGGAGATGGGGTTCCCCAATCACAACCCTCTATTTACGTCGAATAAGCCCTGAGTTTTCCCCATAAACGAAACCACCATCCAGAAGGAGGTGTAGCATCGGAAGAGAATATCACATGCCTAGGAATAGAAACCCATGATCACAAGCACCCTATTAATGAACCCCCATTCAACTCTGTCATGTGCCTTATTCATATGTATCTTTATAGATATATTGGATGAATGGGCCTTGTTATTGAGATCTCTTAGAATTTCAATAGACAGTGTTGTCGCCCATTGGATGGAGCGGCCTTTGACAATGTTGTGTCACTCGAGGGAGATCCAACGGTGTAGGATCATATATACCCTTGTATTAACGGTACTAGAAATAATAGTCTAAGGGAATTTTCACATAATTACTGGGATATGGTGAAGGAGGGAGAAGGGGTCTTTGATCTTTTAAATAAGGACTAGAGTCATTGCACAAGTAGTGACGCAGTGACCCCTTTCCCAAACTAGATCATGTGGACATGATCCCTTCAGCCGTGAAGCATCATGCTGGTATCTGGCATATAAATTCCACCGCTTTGACCGTCTAGTGATATTGGCCCTATGGTTTTCTGAATTCCTATGAGTCATCTTACCATAGAAACAACTAACCCATGAGTACACCTACTCAATTGATTTTGTCCTCCCGTGAAAGAAGTCTTGTACAAATCTAATAATATATTCTTGGATCATTTCATTTAATTGAGAAATTAGTTTAGTAAAACTAGCATCACTACATATGTTTCCAACTTTTTTATTATACAACTTCAGTATGGATGAAAATTCTATATATTTAGTGCAACCAGCATACAATAACATCTTTTCACAACTCTTTATATTCATAATCAATTTTTTATAATCAAGAATTTAATCTTCAACTCTCATTATCATTTCCTCAGTATGATCTTCATCATAATTCACACTTATAATCACATCATAGATATGGACTTCTTCATTTTCTATACTTGTAATCACATCAAATGATCCATAAAACTCGGTTTTATCTGTGTCACTAGCTACATTAATTTTATCCATAGTTTTATTCAAAAATTTATAACTTCAATCAATTACATGAAATTTCAAGTGTCCTTAAAACTCATCTAGACTAATTATTCTTGAACAACAATATCATGAACACATTCAAAGGATTTTAGAAGGGTCGTATGCATGATATTTTGAATGCTTGATGAACTTATTAACCCCATCTTCACACTCTTTTGTCATATGATTGGCATCCATATATTCTATATTTATATCCATCCCATTTGATTCAATAATATTAGTATTTATTAAAACAAATACATAAAATAGGTTCAATTGAAGATGTATCTCAATAATTTCATGAAATAAAATATAAATATATAAAAACGTTTTATTATACTGCGTGATAAAAAACATATTGAAGAATATTTTGAAATATAATGTAGGATATTTAACTATTAAAAAAATAACTTCAATTTAGTTGTGTAGGAAGCACTTAAATTATTGTGATGAATTTTGGATCAAAGTATTTTCTCTTTTTTATTGGATCTAGGCACAATACCTTGATCATTTCTCAAATTTTTTACAATGTGAATGAAAATATTTTAAGGTAGAATAGATTATTCATTAGATTATTAAATTATAGAACAATATCCATGAAGAATTAGTGATCAATTGAAATGTTTTTTCATATTTTTAATAATCAAAATCCTTTTTGTTTGATTATAAATGAACTATAAAATCACATTTATATTATAAAAAACATATGAAATACAACTATTGAATGTAATAATGAAGAAAAAATAGAATTTATATTATTTGAAACCCCATTTTATAATAGAAAATATGGGTATTGAATATTATAATGGTTTCAAAAATAAGGAAGAAATTATTATATTTTTTAAAATATTTTCAACCCTCAAATAGAATTTATGAAAGTATAAAAGTATTAAACTACTAATAAATTGAAAAATGTGTACATGTATAAAAGTATAAATTAATAATGTTTATATATTTATATTATTATATAAAACTATATATGTATATATATGTATAAAATTATATATACTTTATAAAATAATGTACATTTTAATGAAATATATATAATTTATAAATTTATAAAACTACAAAAAGTAAATATATGTTAAAAAAGTATATATAATTTATATAAGTATATAGTTTTATAAATTTATAAATGTATAAAATTATATTATATAAAAGTAAAATTTATTAAAGTATAAAAGTATAAAATTATTCAATTTTAATCCACTGATGAAATGATCAATATTTGTTTTAGGGTTAACAAAAAAACTCAAGGTGTACCTTGATAGTCTCATGAGATTTAATTTATAGGTACCAATGTATTGAAACTAATTTTTTAAAAAAATCTCTCTCTATTTTTTTTGATTAGTTTTGGGAAAATATTTGGGGAAAAATATTTCCATAAATTCCTCCCATTTCATTCTATACACCTCTTAATTTTACCTTATACTGATAATCAGCACCCACCATTTATCTACTTCTCCTTTCAAATTTGAAATGGCTATCCATTTCATCAAAACTAGTTGATCAGAGGAACCCAAATATTAAGAGGTAATTACTGTATGAATAAATCCATGGTGAGTAGTTTCATCCCTGGCTTGTTTGGGAGTTTGAAATGGTTCATAAAACAATTAATTTTTTATGAATGTTGAGTGAGTATTGTCATGATATTGTTCAATCTTGTTCTCATTCAATTTGGTTTCTTATAGGGATAGTCACCTCATTGTCCATCATACCCATTTTTATATTGGTTCCTCTTGGATACATCTCTTACTAAATCTAATAGTGTGAATCATGTGTAATAAAAAATAATATCTCCCAAATTTGTATCTAGATATATATTCCTTAAAAAATTTATCTTGTATATGATTCCCTAGGAGAATTGGAAACAAAAGGAGGAGGGATATAAAATTATTAGCAAGTGATGACAAATAAATGGATCATAAAGTGGTTAGATCAAAATAAAGTGAGAGAAAATAGTAATAAAGAAAGGTCATTTTAAAATTAGATTGAGGTGCTCTCGGTGCTAGGGTCTCCCCCGCCGCCTCCTTTATCCTCTCCATGGTGGATATGCTATGAACTCTTCCGGCATCCTCTCTTTCGTGTTTTCGGCTCACACTCATACTATGGTTTCAAGCTCAGACTCTGTGGCACTTTGGTTCTCGATACTCGGGTGTAAGACTAGTTTGCGACAAGGTCACATTGTTCAACGGCTCACTCTATTGAGCGTTCGTGGGATCATGGTATCTTGTGGTAGAACTTCGTCCTGGTTTAACAAAGCTTGAGGGATGTGGCCATGATACAAAGGATTGTATGTTTAGAAGGCTCGGGGTGGTCTTCTTTGGTCAGGCTGTTGGTGGCAACGGGCTATGTTTGGTTGATCTATCATGTCCGGGATAGGTGATGGGTTTTTTCTCTCAACCTACTTTCTTCATTCTCATTTTTTGATTCGCCTATTGCTGTTGTTTCGATTCTGCTATTTTTTATTGTTTTGCTTTGGATGAATCTCTTTGGGTATCTCATTTTTTTGTGTTGTGAGACGGTCATCAATGCTCCTTCGGACTTTTTGGACTGATTATTTTCATTATGGCCCTGAATTTCGAATTTGGTCCTGCCCATTCGGAATCAGTTTTCCTAGTATTTTCTCTTTCTAAGCATTTGTGATGGTTTACAGTGGGAGGAACTTGTGACGGAAGGGGATTTCTGGTGATTTTTGGTTTCTCTATTGTTGATGTTCATTCTGGTTAATGATGTTTTCTTATGAAGATGACGACGGTGGATTGCGGAAATGGTGATTCTGTTGGGTCTCGCTGGTGTGTGGCAGGTGAATTGGGAATTTGGACATGATAGGCATACGTCTCGAGGAAGGCATGGGACTCAATATTCTTGGATTCCGATATGGGTGAAGATGCTTTCTTAAAGTTTCAATTTGATATTGAATTTTGTGGACTCTCACATAGCTTTTGATTAAAATGTTAGGTTTCCCGCTAATCCTAAAGTTGCATTATGAAAATGAAAAAAAATTGATTTGGAAAATTAGAATTAAATGATAATATATTTCTATAAATAATTAAAGAACATATAATTTCATGAGATATCATACATTAAAATATGAAAATAATGATTTTACCCAAATTCATATCTTAAAAAAGGATAAATATTTAAGAAAAGAAAATATGAGATCCATTTTTTACCCATCACTCGTAAAATAATAAATTCTTGTGACTAAATAAAATAAATATATTGATATATTTATATACAAATTAAAAATCACAATAATCTAAAAGTGTATCATAATCTTTTAACCAAATATGTTATCATTATATCTAACCATTTAAACTATGTTATATTCTTGTTAAACACCATTTAAATTAATATTGTTATTTCCAAGTATTACGATATCTTGATAACCAAAAAAATCATAGTAAATAGAAATATCACAATTATGATATACTAATAATAACGAAAAACAAAACATAAACATACCTGTCATCACCCAAAACAAATAAAATTTTAAAAATCAACCAATGTCATTTAAGATCAATTCACGATAACTGATACATGAAAGAAATGAATATATTCAAATTTAGAGTCTCTCATAAGGGAAAAGGGGTGACTAGTCCGATGAATGATCACTACAACAGAAATTGGTTTTGGCGGCAGGTTTTTAGCGGCGGTTTCGGCAACCTCCACTAAACGTTTTTTTAAAATGGTTTAGCGGTTGTTTATTATAAACCGCCATGAATCATTTTATATAATGCTGTCAACCCTTCTCTCCCCCACAACGACCTCGCTTCCCCCGCTTCCCATGTGACCCCCCCCCCCCCCCCCGTGACCCCCACGACCCCGCGATGTCGGCGACCCCGTGAACCCGGTGGCCCCGGGCCCC
Organism: Viscum album; assembly: GCA_963277665.1. Classification (NCBI taxonomy): domain Eukaryota; kingdom Viridiplantae; phylum Streptophyta; class Magnoliopsida; order Santalales; family Viscaceae; genus Viscum; species Viscum album. Next base: position 37,221,806 of record OY728159.1, read on the forward strand.
CGCCACCCTGGCGACCCCGCGACTCTAGCAACCCTGGGACCCCAAAAACCCCAGTCCCCTGCGACCCTGACAACCCCACGACCCTATGTGGTATTGAAGATTTTTCTAATATATTTTATTTATTATATGCATATGTGGTTGTTCCAATTTACTTCTTTACTATATTTTGTGTTCCTAAGTATGAAAAGTGAATTTGCACTCATATTGATGTATGAAACCCTTTAAGGACTCTGTTGTGTCCATTGATGTTTGAGATCATACGTAGGTCTACCCTTGGGTGATGAAAACCCCTTAAGGTTGGTGAAATATTTTTTAAAATGTTGCAATAATATAATTGTGAAGTGAATGGGTAGAAAATTGTATGTTTTTATATAGTCAAGGTTAATTGGATATTTGAAATATGGAATCTTTATTTTTTTAAAATTCCTAGTTTGATCTTAAAATGTATCAAATTAATCATTTTTTACTTTGATTCGGTTATGGTTTTACATGAAGGACAACAATGTTTTGAAAGTGGGTATTTTTTTGAAAAGGATGTGTTGACCTCAATGTTATAGGAAAAAAGGGTTTATCTTAATATATATAAAATGGTGATTAGAAATGGGGGTGTGGTTCCCCTTCTATGAAAATGATTTAAAATCCATTTTTATGGTTGTAAATAGAAATGAAATTACTGGGACATGTTGAGTTTTTAAAATAGGAAGACTAGGTTTTTTAAGGGTGGATGAAAGGTTATTTCAATTGAGTATCTTGATTTTTCTTTTAATACATGATTTGATTTTTAAGATATGTGGAGAACAAAATCATTTAACTGATATATGGGTAAGTGAGATAGAAGCCTCGATAATTAGGTTGGCATGATAATGTGTTTTATTAAATGAAATAAGAGATAGATGTGTTTTATTGATGACATAACAAAAGGGGGAATTTGGAATAATGTGATTGTGTTAAATGGGTTAAGGTATGGAATTCATATATGTGATAAAAGAGTTGTGATTGTAAATGGAAGATATGTTAATGGGTTATTCATTATAAATGGGATATAAATTGTTAGTTATGGGAATGATCATTGAAGTATATTGATATAATATATTATTTTATTCTTGGATTGTAACCTAGGGAAATAATTTGTAGAGATGTTGTTGTGTCAATCCACTATGATATGAAGATTTAAATTTCATGCTTCATTAGCAGCAATGAAATTTTTAAACACTAAGTAGTCCTTGACTTTTCCTACCAAAATTAGTTTTTCTATTATTCTAACTCTATTTAAAACTATATCCCATGTGAATTCATGAAGATATCTATATAGAGATTTGAACATTAACTAATAATCTTGGTGGACTAAACTCGCTTTAAGTCCCACCACGTAGTACATTCAAAGGATTAAATCAATGAAATACATGTATATGATCTAAATAAACTATATAAATTATACTGAAATAATATTCATGTATAATTATATCCATTTCAATGAGGCGTGTTGACACTGATGGTATTAGGAATTGATTCCACATGTTGATTAACAGTAAAATAATGATGGATGTATCCAATAAAAATATATCATATACGATATCCATAATTTCCATATTTAGATAAATGGTACCCCAAACCATATAGGAATTATGTTTCTTGTTCATGATATCCTTCACTTATGTATAAAACTACATCTCAAATGTCACAAGATTTTTATTGCTTTTGTAATAAGGCCCATCCTAATTAAATTAATTATTCCTATATGCCTCTCAGTTTTTCTAAGTCTTTTTTATCAACTAGTCTAATTGGAGTATTCCATCTGAGCATACAAAACTAGAGGTAGAGTTGATCTTGTTGCACCAACTGGTCATAGAATTTTAGGAAAGTATTTTTATGATTCCCATTCATGGAACGGTGGTGTAAATTCTATAGTGGTGATATGAATTATTTATTCATGGTTAAATTTAAGATGCACTATAAAAAAGCTGGTCAATTGATGTGATATGGATTATAAGAAACTCATCCCATTTATTGATTTTCTATTACATTATTATCATAGGAATGACTCTACATATTGTGTTTAAATCCCATGTTGATGCTCCTTGTTTCACATAACTGAACAATGGTGTCTCCTACAGTAATATTCCATCCAAAGTCTCTTCCTCCAACAAACTCTTTATTATCTATTTCTAGGTTGCATGAAATATAGAACATTAAAAATATTGATAGATCCTTAGTTTGGAGACCTTGAATAATGATCTATTCATTCAATCCTTTTCAAGGTGTTTCCTCTCATGAACACTGAACAAGGTGATTGAATTTTAATGTATATTTAATCTCTTATACACATACATGTTCAAATTTAAAAATTATTCTACATTTATCACCCCACCTATTTTCGAGAATAATTATTTAACATTACAATTATAAAAATCAGTTCCATGTGAGGTATTGAAACAACATGACCTATTAAATCTACATTCATAGTTTATATGCCTTTTGGTTATAATGTCTTCATGGGAGGATAAAACAAGGAGGATTCTATGTTATAGTTTTCTTCCTACTTACAGAATCTAGTAAATAGTATTTGGATTCCATCATCACTGTAAAAAACTAAACTATGATAAAATGTGATTGGTGCCAATTTTTTTCTATAATCATGGGGATAGAGGAGAATATTGATAAAGTGGAGATTCTTCTAAAACTCTTTTATGGCTTGGGCACAATTGGGTTCAATTAATGGAAGTTATATGCTCTTATCCATCATTTTATCACTTCTTGAGAGGAATAGGTACTCCAAGAATATATCCTCCTCATGAACTATGATTCCAACCAAGTTATGATGATGTTACTTTTTGTTATCTAATATTATATTTTGATGCTATAAAGGATTTTAAAAGTCAAGGGTTGAAAATTTTGATATTTAGGAGAAACATGATAGGAATATTGTTCAGCATAACCTTTATTATTGACGATGTGGTAATTGAGTAATATGATATTGTTAGCACATTGTTTCCCTTTACCAGAGAAACTTCCCTCATCCCAAATAATAGAGGGTTCATATCTAACTCAAGGGCTCATCTTTATAATATTATGTTTCTGTAATCTTACACTATCATATATATGATTCTATTTCTCTATTTAATAGTTACTATTCGTTTTAATTTTTTTTATTATTGTGTAGGCACATTGTGATATACATGGATGAAAGATGGATCACATTACCAAGGAACACACCACAGTATGTTCAGGGTTTCAATGAGTATTTGTATTTTGTAATTTCTAATCGATCCATTGAATGTAGAATAAGATGTCCATGTATTAAATGTAAATTTAGAAAATGGTTGAAGAGTGATGACGTTTATGAACATTTTATACTAATGGAATTCCCTGGTCAATTTGTTTTTTTGGGTTTGGCATGGAGAATCGAACGTTACAGAAAGATTGAGTACTGATGTTAATCCACAGAATGAGGTCCCAAGTTCATCGACAATGGAAAATGAAATAAAAAAACTCATAAATGATGCATTCGACCCTACAAGACACCACTATCAGCATAAAAACATATCAGAACAACAAGAAGAGGGTGCTAAAAATTACAACGTGACAAGTGATGTTTTTGAGACTCTAACACAAGCAGATCAAGATTTTAACATATCATTGGATCCTCCTGTTTATTCTGTGGATACAAATGAAAGTTAAAACATCACTATGAAAAATTTGTTTCATGATTTAGTTGACGATGTAAATCAGAAGTTTTATAGTGGTTGTTTGAAATATTCAAATCTTTCATTTCTGCTGAAGTTGTACCATATCAAATGACTATGTGGAATTACAAATAATTCAATGTCCATGATATTATAATTGATTCTTGATGCATTACCTCAAGAAAAAATCCCAGCATCTTATTATGATATTAAAAAAGTTGTTAACAAGCTTGGTCTGATTTATAAAAAATACATGCGTGTCCCAATGATTGTATTCTTTATTGGGGAGAGGATTCATGTAGACAGATTTGAAAGAAATTTTATTCTTCTAGATGGAAGTCCAATGGTGTTGTTGGAAGTCTGAATGAACAGATTTTCATGGGGAAGAAGAAAATGAACACACCTGCAAAGGTTTTGGGTTACTTTCCCTTGAATCCTCGATTTCAAGGATTATTCATGTCATCAAAATCCACCAAACACATGGAGTGGAATTCTTTAGAGAAAAACAATGATGGGTTAATGAGACATCCACGAGATTCCCAATCATGGAAGGCATTCGATTCATTACAAGTATATTTATCAGCTGATCCATGGAATGTTCAATTGGGATTGGCTGGTGATGGATTCAACCCATTTGGGACATTGAGTATCAGTTATAGCATTTTTCCAGTTGTTTTGATCCCTTATAATCTGCCTCCATGGATGTGTATGCAACAAACAAATTTTATCATTTTGATGATTATTCTGGGAAAACAAATTCCTACAAATGATATTGATGTATACTTATATCCTTTGATTGATGAATTGTAGGAGTTATGGAGCTACGGTGTGGAGACATTTGATGCTTCTTCTAAAACAATGTTCAAAATGCATGTTGCTTTAATGTGGACCGTCAGTGACTTCCATGGTCATGGGAATTTATCTAGTTGGAACACTTACATGGGTTTGGATTTAACCGTTTGTAACTTTTATTTTGATCCCAAATGGCTACCTCACAGTAGAAAATGGTTATTATTGTTCCATCGAAGATTTCTCGATGCATCTCATAGATTTTTGCTGAACAGATCAAATTTTATTGGTTCCATTGATCATAGACCACCTCCAAAGTTGTTAAATGGTTTTAAAATTTTGACACAACTTGAAAATGTTGAAACAGAAGTTTGGAAGGTTCATCATTTGAATGGTAGTGGAAAATGGGTCCGAAGTGAATCGTCAGGTGAAATCAGAATGCAACAACTGAAGAAAAAAATTATATTCTTCAAACTCGTATATTGGGAATTTAATTTGTTGTGGCACAATCCAGATGTGAAGCATATTGAGAAGAAATTCTATGATAATTTTATTTTCACATTACTTAATGTTCATGTAAAGTCGAAGGATAATCTCAACTCTCGAACAGACTTACAAGCAGTGAACATAAAACGTGATCTCTAGCCAGACGAGAATGAAAAGTATGATCCGGCCAAATTTTTCAATGAGAAATAAGGATAAAGATACATTCCTTCGAATTTTAATGAATGTGTAGGTATCTGATGGGTATTCGAGTAACATATTTCGGTTTTTTGACTTGAAGAATTGTAAGTTACAATGATTGAAAAGTCACGATTTAGATATTTTGTTACAACTGTTACTACCATTGACATTGCGTACATTATTACCTGAAAATGTTACTACTGTTGTACTCCAATTCTTCACATTTTATAAGCAATTATGTGAGAAGGATATACATCCATTAATGTTTGACAACCTCCAGGAGAGGATTGTAATGAACCTTTGTGCAATAGAGATGATCATTACTCTATCGTTTTTTACTGTCATGATGCATTTAACTATGCATTTGGTTGAAGAAGCTAAATTAGGTGGTCCCATTCATTATCAGTGGATGTATCCAATAGAGATATATTTTATTTATATGTTTTTCATTTATGTAAACAATTTTTGGCATTTAAATAAATACATAAAATTATTATTTTATTTCATAGATATCTTTGGCATTTAAAAGCATATTTGAGAAATAAATCTCAACCAGAAGCCTATATTTCTAAAGGATATTTGGCTGAGGAGTGTCTTACCTTTTGTTCCAGATATTTGGAAGGTATTAATACAAGATTTAATCATGTTTGACATTTTGAAGACACATCAAATCAATCTCAAATGCATCAGAAAGCAAAAATATTTCCTGCTATTAGCCGATCAGTTGGAAGGACCTCAAATGTGACACTGATAAAATTGGAATTATTACAGTCACATAGATATGCGCTACTGAATAGTGAAATTGTAGATCCATTTCTTGAAGAGTTGAGGATAAAAACAGAGAGATGAATGAGAGGCTGATCACAAAATGAGAAATATATAATGAAATCTATTAATAAAGAGGTTGTATAATGGTTTCCATAACCTATAATTTCATTAATATTGAAATAAATACAGCTATTTATTTGACACATACATTTTGTAAATCTATTAAATTATAATTATTTTTTCAGATCATGAATATTGATACTCGAGTAGACTTTTCAGAAGATTTGAATTTTCTTGGTAGAGGTCCTATAAAACAAGTTATAAAGTTCGATGCTTATAATGTGAATGGCTTTAGATTTTGTACAGTCAATCGAGAAGTGGGTTTTAAAACACAGAATAGTGGAATATTTACATTTTCATAAGTGGGATACTATGGAAAGCTGTATGATATTATTGAACTAAACTACCACATACATTTTTCTATTGTTTTTCTAAAATGAAAATGGGTCGATATTTTCATAGGTGTTAAAAGATATTCCTTGCAATTTACTTCTGTGATCTTCTCTCGCTTGATGGTTGTTGGTGATCTTGAACTGCATGATCCATATATATTAGCATCGCAAGGAAAAATTATATATTATGTGAATGATGTTTTTGATTAAGGGTGGAGTGTAGTTGTTCAAATAATACAATATGATTTGTATGATATGGGTGATGAAGTGGAAGATTTGACCTCTAAAATTGAATTTCATCAACAACAAGAAGCATAATAATTTGTCCATCATGATATTGAAAATATTACTCTATAAAGGATGAATGAAGTGGATGAAGCAATGGAGTAGGAAATTGATATGATTTAAGGGGAAAATGATTTTATGTACTATTATTTATTCATTCAGCAACCACTTATTTCATTTCTACAGTCATTCATTATCATTGTTATATATATTTTGTCTGTTAGTATTGGGAATCTATTATTATTTTTAATTTTTTTTCTGCATAATTTTTTTGAAATATATATTCTGAACAAAATTTTATTTGATTAAATGATAGGAATTCCATGTAAAAAGTGGTACACTATTTCATATAGTTCTACGACAGATGATGATTCATCTGGCTCCCTCCCCATGGCATCTGACACACCAGCTACGTACACCCCTACATCATCTCTCCCTGCACCATCTCTCACACCATATCTAGGTGCCCCATTAAAGGGTGAGTTGTTGAATCCCTATTCAGAAGCCTCAGCAAAGGGGTGGTGACACGCCCCTTCCAGTTCATCATGGGCATGCTGGAATTTCACTGTCATAGGTACAAATTTTAATTAAATAAATTTATTTCATTTTGTTTATATTAATTTTTTTCTCATTGAAGAACAAATAAATGCAACCGTGGAGAAAAAAATTAAAAGTTCAGATGTTTCGAATATGAATGGATAGAACATAGTCATTCCATTTGATTCTTATGGGGTCCCTAAAGATGACGCTGTGTGGTTACATGGCTAGATTCTAGGCCAGATAGCAGCGGAGCCCATTTCCCTTCCTATTTCTTATGATGATTGGAGACATATTCCTCCCAGCTGGAAAAATGACGTTTTTATTCCCAAATAAATGTAATTTTATTACATTATTGTTTAATTCAATGTCATGTTACTAATATGTTCAAAATGAATTTCTATATACAGATGTTCTTCTACTTTACAATTGCTGATTTGATAGCACAGAAGTGAATGTTGAAAAATCATGGTAAGAAATGGGATTGTTTCAAATGGAGATTGTGGTGTAATTTCAAGGATTCTTTGTTGACCACGTAACAAATGTATGAGAAGCTACCTAGTGGGGTACCGAACGAATAATGGAATGTTATTGTTGACAACATCGTGATGAGAAGCGAATGGTATTGAAATATATATTATTATACGATCCTCATTTTACATTTATACATGTATATGGAGAGGATATAACATTTAATACATTACTGTTAAATTTCATTTTATTTATTCTAGGATCTCTCAAGAAAGAATGTGTCAAACCAGGATAATCAAGTCATCCCTCACACTACGAGCTCCAAAATATTTTCTAGAAGCCGAATGACATTGGTAATCTTTTAATTATATTAAATATTTAGATGAAAAATATTATCTGTGTCATATATTGAATTGTTGATTTATCTTTTCACAATGTAGTCACAATGTTTATGGCACGAACATTACCAAACTAAACTGTGGTTGGATGTTCACAAAAAATCAGATGGATGTTTTATTAATGATCCCACCAAAGAAGTTGGGGTATGAAGTCAATTTTTTTATGATAACATATTATCTGTTTTTTCTGTGTTAATATATATTGATATTTGATTTATAGGTAAAAATTAAAGAACTACGGGATGCCAATCCTGGGCAGTCCTGCTCAGTCTCCCATGATGATCCAGTTGGTAATGTCCCTGGGAAGGAGCATCCTGGTAGAGTACGCAGGATGGGTTTCAGACCCGTACCATTTGACATCTTTGGCATGCCACCAGGGATTCCAGCTGCATCTACTCCTGGTTATAATCAGTCGATACCTGAATGTGCTCAGAGGGAGATTGCTTCTCTACGAACCACAGTTCAAGATCAGAGGGATCAGTTATCCACTTTGCAGAAAGTGATGACTAATATCAATCAGCATATGAGTAGATATTCCCCCAGTTGTAGTGCATCGACTGGTGGTCATTGGGTAAATCACAAAAAAATCAAAATCATTTAGTTTACAAACATTAATCAGTTTTATGTTTTATCATAAATATTCAATAGTATTTAATTTTCAATATAATGTTCATACAGGTGACAATAGAAAGTGGAGATGGAAGTAGAGAGGTTGATAATGCATCATCGGACCCTGAGTAGTTGTATTGTTGATGTGTTGAAAAAATATGGGAACAATTGGTTTGTATATGTACAATGTGTGGCACATAGTTTCCACCAAAGATTTTCAAGTCCTAATATTTCCTTGATTTCTCATGTTTCATTTTATGCATTTTATTGATTTCTGATGTTTCCGTTTATGTCTTGATTTTTCAAGTGTGGTATACATCATTCCAGTTTGTCATGTGATTGAATTAGTAGTCGAGATTTTGGATGACTAGGAATTCAACCGATCGTTGATGTGTTGAATAAATTCTAGATGCCTAATATTATAATATGTAATTATTCAATATGATCATCCAATAAGGTAAACCCTTCTGGAATTTCTATCATATGACACCATGAATCACAAAAACATGTGGATTGATAACTCTTTATTAGAAAACATTTTCTAGGAAACCAATAAAAAAGGTTTTCATTTTCCATAACACAAACATAACCTTGTTTTCTATTTTAGCCTAATATGATTCATGTTATATAAATCCCGATTTCCCAGAATTGTTCATTAATTTATAAAAAATTACATGTCGTTCCATGAATAAAAACATAGAAAACAATTATATCTCACAGCTAGCGTATCACCGAAGGTGAAATAACATCCAACTATAACATCAAACAACAAGAACAACAATCCCACACCGAGAAACTGGGTTTTCTCCCATCTATGGGTTAGATAATCCCAAAAAAACACATTACCAAGTACTGAAACATTTTAATATCATATAAAAATTTCAAAAAAAAATATTCAATAAAAAATAAAATGGCTTTGATTCAACATTATGACACCATTACATAGGTTCCACTAACCTTGTTCCCCAATCCAATATACCACATGGCCATAAGAATGCATCCTCATATACAAGACGCTTCTTACTAGTATTGAGGGTCCAATGGGGTATGTGGGGATAATATTCCATCTTTACCAGTGTAAAACAATAGTATAAATCAATTTAAATGATAACCAAGTATGTTATAAGAATAATCATGCATGATGTATTCAATTCCAAAAATTGGGTAAATCCTCACAACTGATATAGTAAACATCTCAGTTCATGCATGTGTCATGAGTTAAGGAAAAAAAATAAAAAACCCCATTAAAATACTAAAATCGGTCTCGATGTCCATCATGTTCCCTCATACATGCTCCATACTATATCCCAAACCAACCATCTATCAAAAGGAATTTTCCCTTATACATTCCTAAAACGATGAGATCTACCCAGGTATCTATGGCATCCTAAAATAGGTGTGATTATAGGTTAATAGGACACCACCAATAGTGTATAAAAAATAAATCTTATAATAACAATAATATTATACACACAATTACAATTAAATAAAGAACAATTAAAAAAAGGTAAACAAGTTCCATAATTAAATATCAAGCATTTAACCTTGTATATCCTTAGATTTTATGATGATATCAAATCCCACCAAACCTTCTTCATACATGTAAAAATTAACAATGGTAATTCATTAATCATTTCAAATTCATATAATATGGTTCACTAATCTGTTCACTCATATCATACACATAAGTTTTAGTGCCTGGAAAGCCATGTAAATACACTATCCAAGCATAGGAAACTTCATATAAATCATATCAAGTCCATTATGTCAAATTTCATGTCTAGCCATCCCACATCAAAGATAAGTAATTCCTTGTAAAAAAATTCTTAACCATGGGTGGGATCTACTATGTCCCTCATCATTTACTAATTCAACAATACACATTCCACAAGGTCAAACACACTTGACCTTTTTATCAAATTACAATATCAAGGGTGAACCTATTTCATTTCACCAATATTCACATAGTTTATCACTTTAACAGCAGTTATCCTAATTCCATAACTAATATATTTTACAATTCATTCAAAACAAAAACCATTGTACATATTTTCAATTCCATCAAATAACATGGATATTCCCACATTTTCCATTCATTATTTATCCCCTTAGTTATCTCACAAACAATTTAACCATTGAATTTATGATAAAAACCCACTTATTACATTTTGACATTCTAAAAATATCTATATTTTTTTTAATATCATAAACCCTTCAATTTATTATTTAATAACTATATTCAAATGTTCATGTGATTGTAATACCCCAAGGGTGGCCATAAACCCAGTCCACTCTTCATCAATATATCCAAAAACATCCTTGAAATGTCCGAAAAATCATTGAGCTGATATTATTTTATGATATTGTGTCTGGATTTATTTTTTTTCAGGGTAGTGGTGTAGTAGAAGGAACAATTGTTTTTTCTGGTTATCTTTTCACGGCGGATTTAACATCCACTAATAGTATACAGGTAATATAGTAGTGGTAGTTAAAACCATAGTGAAACGTAAGTATTTTTACGTTTAGAGGTGGTTTAAACCACCGCTACAAAGTCACATCACCCACGTGTATTCACGCGGTTCTCGTGCCTTTAATGGTGGTCTTTAACAGACCTTGATTTTATTTTATTAGCCGTGGTTTTAACCGCCGCTAATAAAATAAATCCCCGGGCTCTTAAAGAGCACCGCTAAAGTCCCGAGAACCTCTGAAAATTGGGCAGCTATGACGCTTTTCTTAAACCGCCTATAAATGGAAAAAACCACCTCTAATATTTTTCTGATTCCAAATTTAGCGGTGGTTTCTACAAATCACCACTAACTCATGTAGAGGCGGTTTAAACCACAACTAAAGGGCGGTTTTCTTGTAGTGGATGTGGCATAGTCTGAGAAAAATGAATTTAGTATGCTTGAAATTATTAATAGATATATGATTAGGGATGTCTCTTGTGCTATATTTTGGATTGATCTTGGCTTTGAAACAATAAATTTAGGGGGGCCTACTTTGAAAGCCCCAGTGGAGACCTCTGATCTGGTTAGAGAATTGGAACCATCAGCCAAGAGGCCCTTACCTCCAGAGGAAAATAGTATCTCTCAGAGGGATGATGAGACATGGAAACAGCGTAAGACATGGAGGATAGGGTGACATCCGCATGGTAGGGGTGGTGGATGTTGCTTTCAATGAGGATGTCCTTATGATTTCTAAATGTGATAGTCTTTTTACCAGTGTCTGTTTCACTGGTATTTTTAATTCTTCTCCATCTTGTATGTTGTTTTTGTTTTCTCTTAATAAATTATCAGGTCATGGAATGATAACCTATGGTCTATACCATTCTTCTAAAATAATCTCTAAAAATTTCTAATACTCATTCAAATCAAAAAAAAATTATACCTTGCTCATTTCATATCCATTTTCAGCATGATAATATTTAATCATTTAATGTAAAATCTTAAAGACAAATTTAATTTATAATTATTGTGTATTTATAATATTAAAAACATATAATTATCATCACATGACACATAGTAAAAATGTGTATGACACATATACCAAAGAGTCCATGATGAAACTATATTCAAACCCCTATCAAAATGAAAGTCTTCTATTAATTAAAATTAAAATTATTATTAAATCAAACTATACACTATCAGTGCACATGTACGGTGTGAGTATATAACTAAGGGGGTAAATCTAGTATGAATGACATGTATCATGGTCAGAGGGAGTAAATACCCACATGGAAGATGTGATTAAAGAGTAGAATAAATAATTGCAAACCATAGAGCTTTGATGATTTGTTGATAAAAATCTGTGAGGGTGGAGGGCAACGATAGTAGAGAGAAATGATGACAGGGAGAGACAACTACAGGGAAACGAGTGACGACGGCGACAAGGAGTGAAAATAATGGGTAAATCGAAGGTGAAGGCATGGAGTGATGGTAGGCAGTGACATCAGTGAGAATAGTTCACGACAACACTATGGTTCCATGAGAACATGAAGGCGGGAAGAGATGGCAAATTTCTTAGGGTTCATTTTATAATAATGGGTAAAGATTTTATCAGTGCTTTCAAAAAAGGAACTGATAAAGAAAGTTTTTTTGAAAACTAATATCAAAAGTGCATATTTTAAAAGAACTCACTATCAGTGCTTTTTTAAAACTTATAAAACTACACTATATCGGCTATTTTTAGCAATAATAAAGAGGAATCATTATTAGTGCAAAAAAAGGGTTGAAAAGGATCTAAATAAAAAATTATTTTTTATTTAAATATATTTATTATAATTTTATAAATATATTTATATAAATATATTTTTCAAGTTATTATATATATTTTTAGAATTATAAATATAATAGAATATTTTATTATTTAAAAATAATAATAATTGTTTTATAAATATTTTACATAATTATAAATATATAAATATATATATATATATATGTGAATATATATATTTATTTATATATAAGTATTAATTTATCAAATTATAGTAAATATATTTTTTATAATTTTAAAATATTTTATATAATTATACATTTATAATTATAAATTTAAATATATATATATTTAAAAATATTTCTATATAATTATAAGTATATTTCTACAATAATATCACATGGCCCGCACAACTTTGGTATATTTACATAATTACTTAATCATATATCCAGTGGTTGGTTGGTTGCCCGAGTTCAAATGGTTCCATGTAATCCTGTATCAGAATCGAGTTCAAATCTACATCGGAACAAATTTCCATTGGCATACGATGATACATGCATGTAGCAGGAAGATGGTAACGCAAGCATGATGCAGGAATGAAGCTACACTAGTCTTTTGGGCCATGTATTGAGCTTACTATCCTCTGGGCCTTTGGTCCATGTACTGAATAAATAAGGCTTGATGGGTGATATATCTCTTGGGGGGGGTTATGACGTGCCTTTCCGGTCTATGTGTGTGGTGTGTCTGTGTTTAATTTATAGTACCCTCAATCACTTAATATATATACTTATATTAATATATAATTATATATAATTATAAATATAATAACCATATTTATTATTTAATATATTCATTATAATTTTATAATTATTTTAATTTATATATATTTGTACTTATAATTATAAATCAATATATATAAATGTATTTTTATATAATTATAAATATAATTAATATATTTTTTAAAATATATTTATTATAAATTTTTAAATTTTTATATATTAATGTATTTATTTATAATTATAATTATAAATAAATATATTTAAAAAATATTTATATATATATTATAAATATATTTATTAAAATATAAAAATTTATTAATATATATTTATAAATGTACTAAATATATTGATTATAATTTTGTAACTATTTAAATATATAATTATTAATTTATAATTTAATAACTAATTTTAAGAAAATTAATATATTTAAAATTTGTTTATATTTAAATAAAAAATTTATAATTTTATATATGATAATTATATTAATAGTAATTTTATATGTTTTTTTGAGAACATAATAAGTTCATGGTTATAACATGAATTAATCATACCCAATAAAGTAATGATCATAAAAAATGAGTCATCACATATATGAAAAACATGAATAATAATGGTGTTAATGTATAATTAAATATTCATGAGTAATGAATACATAACATTTTCATGTGTCATCATAATGTATGAAATAGTAACATTTAGAACCTATCAACTCACTATCATGATCGAAATATATAATTATTAACCTAATTCAATGGAAAAATAAATTTTTTTCATAATTATAATTATAAATAAATATATTTTAAAAGTATTTATATATAAATAAAATATATAATTATAAATATAATAAATATATTAATTTTATAAATTTTTTATAATTTTCTAATTATATATATATATTTATAATCTTATAAATACTTTTTAGTACATTAAATATATATTCAAGTTATTAAAATATAAATATATATTAATATATCATATTTATATTAATTATAAACTTTTGTTTTTTATTTAATGTATATAAATAAACAATATTTGGGAATGTAAGTATAATAATTATATATATATTTTAATAATATTTTTTATTAAAAACTTTTAATAGTTATATGAATAGTGATAATAAATTTATCCTTTATTAGAGCCCAAAAATGCTAATAAACGATACAACATTTTGGCATTTTATTAGCACTGATAAATGAAAATTTTATCAGCGCTTTTAACTAGTGCTGATAAAGATGAGACTTTTATCAGCGATTTACACTTTGCACTAATAAAAATAGATGCTTCCATTGCCTCGACCTACGGTAGTGATTGTTTTTTGGTATTAAGAATCTTCTCAATGTGATTTGTGCTCCTCCCGCCATCAAGCTCCATAAATTTTGAAGGCTAAGTACTTCAGTACATCATAACACAATGTACATTATTTTATGATCAAAGGATGAAGATGATAATCATATTAAATTTTGGACCTAGATTCTAGTGAATTGAAAGAGGGAAAACTAGCCTTGAGTATAGGATGTCACTACAATTGGGTCTTGGCTTGGTGGAATCGAATTAAAATAATTAAACATAATGAGACAACAAATTAATTCAAAAGATTTAATGTAATTAAAATTCATTCTCCATGGAAGGCATGAGCTGGCAGGTGATGGTGTTTGAAATATGAAAATGAAGATTGAGGTGTGTGAAAATGACCATGTCATGCTAGAATTCTAATTTGAGGTAGTCATCACCGAATTTTCATGGGTTCATGCTCAATCACGATGTATGGATATTTTTTGAATCCACTACCCATGACATGGAATTGAAAGTGCTCTCTGCCATCCGCAACCTACACAGGAAAAAAACATAGATTAATTTATATAATTTTTTTCAGACAAATTCAATTCTGTAGCTCTTAAACATCAATATTTTAGTATTTTAGTTCTTTAATTTTAATTTCTAGCCTCAATAGGTGGATGTCTCATACGATGCTTGGTTTTCATCATCCTTAATGGAATCTTCAACAAGAGGCACTAGTGTTCCTCCTTTGGTGGCACACATGGATTTCTTTTCTAGGTCTTCTACAACAAGGGCAGGCTTCAACCATGGATCTCATCAGCATCAGTCGAGATTCCATTGGCATGCATGTAGTGAGGATTGTTCTATTTCTTTTTAGAGCTAGTTTAGCACTGATAAATGCCACACTTTATCAGTGTTATTTCTAGAACTGATAAAGTCCCAGTCTGTTTATTGTGATGTTTTTATAACATAACTCTTGAACAACATCATGTACACAAAAACAACACACTACAACCTCCTGTACAAAAAATATATAATTTAATTGAGATAAATTTTACAAAACAGATAAAAAAACAATACAATATACATTTCAAACAATGCATTGTATAGTTACATTTACAAATACTATCCACAAACAATTTAAAACATAAATATTTGTAATTGGCACCCGTTCCCCCTCACAAAAATTCCACCCATGGTATCCATTGTCAAACAAATCCCCTCAATCAGGGAAAAATAATCCACATATATAAGGGAAACAATAATATATTAGTAATTTTATAAAGTAATAAATTAAACATTACCTTGAATGAATACATTAATAAAAAGTAAAATTTAAATAAAAAGCCACACATTGAGTTATATCAGTCACACCATATATTTTATTGAGTTGAATTTGATTCCAACACGTCAAAAATGAGGTATGGATCTTTGTCTTAAACTATCAAAAGAATTCGAATGTTTTTTCTCAATTTTTAGTATGTCACTTGTTTATTTTATTGATATTAATGTCAATTTTATGTAAAGACACATTTAGAGTTATAAAAGTCACACAGTGTGTGGGATTGAGGTTCGGATGATTCATATACACCAAAAATTACTTATGGATCGTTTTCCTAATATATCAAAAAAATTCCAAATGTTTTCGCTTGATTTTCAGTATGTCACTTGTTTTTTCTAAAAAAATTACATTTTAAACTACAAACATACACTATCACATCCACTCCCTTCATAAATGCCCCTATTGGACAAGAAATGAAGAAATAGAGATAATGACACCGGATTCCCACATTTAGTAGGCATTAGGTTGGCAACTAGCACCAAGGGTATACAGATCTCACAATATGGAGCCATTACAATTTTATGAAACAAGATTAGTAGATATGATTGATCATCCACAAAAAAACTTGAAGACATCTACAAAAGAAATAAAAATCCATCTAACATGCATGCATAAAAATAGAACGGGTACAAATATGACAAAACTCCAATGTAAAGTAACCAATAGAAAGGTAAAGCAGTAACTTAGAAACTATCCCAATACCAAACTACTAATTCCCAATATGGTCCATGTAATACTCATCGAAACATGAAAATTGTTTTATATATATAGGGTGAGAATAAATGTATACTCAGTAGGAAAATTAAAGTCTATCATGCATGTGTGAAAGAATCATACTAATGCCCCTATGAGAAAAAATAGATCCAAAAAACGCCGAACAAGTATAACATCCATCCCAACCTAACAAAGGCACACTCACCAAATTATACATGTCATGTAATGTAATATAGTTCACATCAATGATAGGGTACCATGATCCACTTCCCACATATAAGTTGTTCTTTCCTAACGGAAAACATCCTCAAGATACCACCTCTTCTGAATGTACCACGTTGTAGCCTTCCTACACACACCTGGGTTTCACAAACAACACCACTTCCCAAACAGAGACAGTTGATCCACAAAACACATTACATCACACCAATAATCACCTAGGCCACAAACCACAACACATCATGCCTGAAGACAATTGGGCACCAACCACATCATATCTTGCCCGCAGAAACCTGGGCCATAACCAGATTACATCCCACCCGTAGACTACTTGGATAGCATAACTTATCTCATCCCGAAGACCCTTGGGAACTAAAAACTCATCTCACCCCAAAGACACTGGTAGAGCAAAACTCATCTCATATTGAAGATACATGGGAAAAGAAAACTCTCCCACACACACCCGGGCCTCACAAACTACAGCCTGTACAAACAATATTGGGCTATCTCTACCTGGAAGAGAGAGCAAGGAAGAGTGAGTTTCCCACCATCCATCCTCCCACTGGGATGTTTGGGAAAAACACCTTCCCCCATGATAATGGGTGTGTTTGGAACATAGTGGTCAACAATGGTGGGTTTCATATAGAAATCACCAGGAAAATACATGTATATACATATGTGATACCAAACACACTTGCACAACCTTTGGCTCTTAGGCAAAACACCAACTCACAACACTTCCAACATTGCTACAACATTTAAATGAACAATACTACACAACCAACCACTAATCCCAATTCACACTCCCAACCAAATTATTTGACTAATTTCATTCATTATTAAACAACTCATTTATCCATTCCACCACTACTCATGAATCTTCTTAGGACAACACACAATAACCAACAAAGTTCTCAAAATGTGAAGAGCCCTAAAGGGACTTCACATTTCTTCTACTTTTAACACCCATTCATGGTATATCATATATCGATCTATGGATGAAGGGTGATGCTTTTAGAATGATAATCATGTAGAAACACCATGATGGATACCCATACCAATAATTATTGTCGTCCTTCAAATTCATCTTGCTCATGAAACATACCAATAGAACCAACCTACAACTCACAACCCCAACCGATAACACATTACTACAGAAACAATATTACAGCCCCGTTGGAAAACACTTATTATCCATTCTAGAATCAATCAATATCTCAACATGATATTCTATTTCCCCACACAATCCATCCCATATCACAAACTAGAGAAAACCCACACATCACATCACCCCTTGTACCATGGAAAAACACAATTCAATATTTAAACAACAATCCCTCATTTAATTCCACACGTTTAATTTATGTTTTATCATAGAAATATTTTATCTTGGGGAATCCATTCATTATCTGAATATATGTGATTAACACATTTCTATTTTTATGTGATGCCAAAAAATATTCATCAAGAAAAAACTATAACACATACCCATTGAAAGAAAATCCACCAATGAACCTAATTTTCCATGGGGCATCAATCCCATATAATTAAAATATAACAAACATAATATCAAAACTACAAGGCCTTGAAAACGAACCCCTCCACCCATTTAAATTACGTTTATCAAATTTTTATCTTTGATTAGCAGTGAAAAAACTTGATCTATAGGTGATCAAAAGTAGATCCTACCCACATGATGCACAAATGAATAGAAACAAGGGAAATCCTACCTCAAAAGGGTTTCAATGATCCTCGCAGAAGAATGGGCCACAAAGGGATCTCTTATAAACCCACCCAGAATATCTGCATCCATTCAAGGTTGTTGCGGCACCACCGCACTAACAAAAACCAGAGATAATCCCATTTAGAACCATGAGAGATCATCCTCCATCACATGGAAACAGTAAATGGGAGGGGAAAGAGACCAAACTAGAAGAAACCGCAAGAACAAAGGAAGAATACACCTTAGATCAAAGATGGATCAATACCGATTGAATGAGGTAAGCGAGGAATCAATTCTTGATGAAGGAATCCTCAAAATTCCAAAGAGGGGTCACCGAGTCTCCAGGGGATGAATAAGGGTCACTACAGTCATAGGGTTTGAAAACCCAAGTGACTGAAGAAACAAATAAAAGGTATAGTTGTCGGGTATTACATGACGTGTAATACCCTTTCATGTTGTGTAATGCACCATGGATGAATTCCACCAAAAAAACCCATCGTATTTCGATTTATTTTATTTTTCATACCCAAAAACATTTAATTCTATGAACCATTTAGGACAATATGTTAAACTGAACATCACATCATGTAATTTGGTTACGTGATGTGTAATACCCATATTCTAGATTTGTGCAACTAAAAATCACCAATCTCTTCCGAGCCTCATTTGAACACCTCTAACAACCAAAACTGGAAAAGTAATCGACTAGAAGGGAACAAACCATTACATCAGATAACTATCAAATGATTCTCACACTTAATAATCCAAAACGAAACCTATAAGAAAAAGGGGTCCAATCAACCACCCCATGAGATACCTCTCAAGAACATCTTCATACATCATGTATTACTATGATCCAAACACGCCATGCCAAACAACCACAAACACACATCACAAAACCACCAACAAACTTTCTCACCCTCTACAAATCCTAAACCAACAAACACTACAGTCAATAAATGAAACCATAATGAACACAGGAATCAGAGAGTTTTAGCCTCCATGTCACGATACTATCCACTCTAGGCAGCCCTGAATTAGCCTCACAAGTTAAATCACTTCACATTTAATGCATCTCAATTAGGAATCTAGTCCTCCCATATATTTAAGTTAGGAATTTATAACATATCACACCACACACATATAAAACCATGGAAAAAATATTCCCTTTCATAAAACATGGTTCAAACATTAAATTTCATAAAAAAATATTAGAACAGCTCTGGGTACTAGGAGCACATCTACGTTTATCACTCCCAGATACTCTCCATTTGACCACCATGCGTCAACAAAAACTGAACCAAGGGAATGTTCCATCCACGAAACACCTTATCTTAATGATCCTAGATCTCTACTTGCTACTCCACGGATGTCACGTCATCCTTGATATCGAACTATCCCTATTAAATGATAGGAGAGTCATTATGAAGATACTAAAAATCTGAGAGGTGTGGAAGACATCATGGATTTCTTCCAACTGTGGTGGAAATTCGAATTGGTGTGCCACCTCCCCAACTCACCCTAACACCTCAAAGTGTCCAAAAAACTTGAGAGAAAGCTTACTCCCTTTTCCCAAACTATGTTTCCCACATCGAGGGGAAACCATAATGAACACCTAGTCTCCAACCTTTAACTCCAAGGGACCACTTCTTCGGTATGTATAAGACTTCTTCCACTCACACACTACTTTCATCTTCTCATGAAAAAGATAAACCATTTCTATGATGCTCGACACTACCTTGGGACGAAGAACAACTATCTCCCCAAAATCTTTCCAAAATAATGTAGAATGAAATAGTCTTCCATACAAATATTCAAATGGATCTATGATAACAGAATATTGATAACTATTATAATAAGAAAACTCTACCAAGGGAAGGTGTCATACCCAAGATCTTCCAAAGTCCAAGACATATGTTCGCAAAATTTCTTCAACATATGGATAGTCCATTCTATCTTCCCATCTATTTGATGGTGGAATGAAGTGTCGAGGCATAACTATGTTCCAAAATCATGCTAGAATATCTTTCAGACTCGTAAGGTAAAAAATGTATCCAAAATGAGAAATTGGATCTTCAGACTCCATCTAGCCACACCACCTCATCCACAAACCATTTTTTCAAGGCATCCACTACTTCTGACTCCTTTATCACTAAGAAGTGAGCCAATTTCATCATTTAATCCATTACTAACCAAATAGAATCAAATAATACCTATGTTCTAGGTAACCCTATGATTAAATCCCTCAATATTTAATCCCACATCCACTCCGAAAAATACAAGTACTGCAAAAAGACCACTAGAAACACGACGCTTGACCTTTACCTACTGGATGACCAAGAATTGTTCAACATACTCTGTTATTTCCGGCATCATAATGGGCCACCAAAATTACATCCTCAAACCATGGTACATCTTAATAACATCTGGGTGTACCGATAAAGGTAGGCAATGGGACTCACAAAGGACTCTATCATGCATTGCCACCAGAATGAACAACTTCCCATAGAACATCATATGGTTATGACTATCCTCTAACCATCCCTCCATAACATCACCATGGACAAAATGACAGCACAAAAACTCTACCTTTAAGTCTACCCACTGAGAATCTTCCACCTGCTGCATCAGAGAAGATTGCAATGTAATTTGAAACAAACAGCCTCTTCCACCATCCACTTTTGAATCCAAGTGAAAAGCTTCTAACTCCCCCATCACTCTCCAAGAATCCAAATAATACCAACAAAATTTATTCGGTGAATTACTTCTTGAGGAATAGGACACAAAATTCGACATTACCAAAGTTTCAAAGATAAAAAAATCATCTTATTATAGAAAAATTATCCACCTCCACTACCACAAGTTCAAATATATTTAGGAAAATATGTACCTCAAACTATTGTGATCTGTGAAGAACAAAAAGTGATTCACAATGAGGAGATTTCTCCACAATTTCAGTGAAAATAAAACCACTACTAGCCCTAGATCATGGGTGGCATAGTTATGCTTGTGAGGACGTAAATTCCTAGACCCATAAGAGATCACCGACCACTCCTTCATCAACACACATCCTAAAACAAAATGGTAAGCATCACCAACCACATAAAACATCACCTCTTATTTAGTAAATCAAATCACTAGTGTACTAACCAACACTTCCTAACACTAAAAATCCCTGGTCAAAGTCGTCAATGTGTATGAAACTTCAGAGAAATCAAGTACAAACAACCGATAATATCCTACAAGAATGAGAAAACGTTGAACTTTTTCCAAATTCATGGGTGCTTCACAAGAAACAAATGCTTCAACATTCGGCAGGTATACTATCACACACTTCTGATACACCACGTGACTAAGGGAATGAACCTCTCATGTCCATATGTTTCCCCTGGAAAACATCACATAGAGCTGGTGTTGTCGAAGAACCTACAAGAATGTTCTGAGATGCTCTACATGACCCTCCTCTGACTTCGAGTAGATTAAGATATCACTAATGAACATGACAAAGAGCCAATATCAGAACACATGGAACACAGAGTTCATAAGTTCCATGAACATAGATGGTGCATTTTTAACACTAAATGACATTACCACAAACTCAATGTTCTCGTACCTATATCTGAAGGCAATATTCAAGAAATCACTGCCATTCACCCTTAACTGGTGATATCCAGACCACAGATCGATATTAGGAAACCAAATCATCCCTATTAGATGGTAGGAAATATTTTCTATCCTTAGAAGAGGGTAAAAATTATTATTTTTAACTTGATTCAACCTCTAGTAGTATATGAACAAGCTAAGATGGGAATCTTCCTTCTTTATGAAAAACACTGGAGCATCCCATGGAAACACACTAGGCTGGATAAAAACCTTCTACATCAGATCTTATATATCAATCCTCAACTCCCACAGCGCATAATGTTCAATCTGATTAGAGGCCATCGAAATCATAAAAGTACTGGGTTGAAAGTATATGCCAAACACAACAACATGTTGCGGGGGTAGTGTCACAACCTCCTCAGGGAAAACATCTAGGAACTCCTTAATGACCCTGGGAACCTCTACCATCCCAACATCGATTGATTCCACTAACATATCAGCAAATAAGGGTTGAAGGGGTTCTACATACTGATTTCCAATCTGACATCTCCTCTCTCTAATCAAAACTGCTAGCTGGCCATCCATCTCTAAAAATAGAACTATCCTCTGGAAAAAGTTGATAACATCATGCAAGGAATACAACTATTCAATTCCAAGAGTGACATCGTATGGTTTCATCTTTATAAATAAAAGATATATCTTGGACTAAGGTGGTCCCCTCACCAGTCTACATCCCTGACACACATCAAACAATGTATTATGAAATATTACTGGAATTCTCAACACTAGTTGCTTAGAATCCTCTATATATATATATATATCCCTAGAGCATGGGTTAGAGTAGGTGAAATAAAGGAGTGTGAAGATCATGAATCAAATAAAGAATAATAATGGTTATAAAATAAACTGATCTTACCGCAAACAATATCTGGACTTGATGAAACTACCGCTTACGTGAAAATGACCACATCGAGCTCCTCTGACTGTCTGTTGACGAACGCCTCCACATCCATACTCAGGTTGAGGTCCCTAAACATGAGAAAAATCCTGATTTCATCCTCTAACCGCTCTATCTCCTCTCGATGGTGAAATATCCTACTACTGAAATGACCTGACTGACAACTAATGTTGAGGATAGTGCTTAACCTATAAACCACCACCCTGTTGAGCTTGAACAGCTACTGGACACTAGTTCTAAAGATGGCCATGAACTCCATAGATGAAACAAATCGACTCCAATCCCACAGAAAAATCATGGGAACCACTAGCACTGGAAGAAAAAAAAGGAATATGCTGAGTTCAACTTCCTACTGGTGGAAACAACTAAGGTCCAAGTGCTTGAGGCCTACCACTGGTAACCCTTCATCTCAATGAAATATGATGTCTCCACTCTCATGGTAGACCTCATCATGAGTAAATTTGTTAGATCACCTCTACCTTCTTCTCAACCTATATGTACGCTGACAACATAAAAAGAGTAACAATATACTCTATAGAGGGATGGAGTGCCTCCTCAAGATTCCTCGCATGACACTCCTCATCAAGAAAGAGATCTTGGAAAAAAATTAATGACATCCTTGAACGTGATCCATATCACCTGGACTGACATACTCCCATATTGAAGGTAGAGTAGCTCCTTCCTGTTCTCATCCTTTATGGTCGATGAAAGAAAGTCTGCACAGAATTCCTTCTCATAGTTGACCCACAAAACATCTCATTCCTTTTCATCCCCCAGATAAAGCATCCATCACTAATTCATAGATCCTCACATCTAATTGTTTCCCAAAGGAATCCAGTAATCTATCGAGGCATGTATTAAACTAAAGGTGACCTCAAGATCCATGATCCAGGTTTCTATATCCATGTATGAAACACTACATTCGTACGTTCCCAAATAATGCTTCTGGAAATCCCACAACATCCTCTACCATTGGTAATCCTATTTAACTATATCAAACCTTCGTCGATCAACCAGATCAGACTGCTGAGCCTCAACTACCTGAGCCGCATGTAGATGATGAAAAAGATGCATAGATTAAAAGAAAACAAGTAGTTCCTATGCCTCAGTAGTATAGATTTAATTTTTTAAGATTCATTATAAATCATTTAACTCATTATTTTTATTAAATTGAACTTTCCCAAAATGATACAGTTAAAAAAATAACACAATTCATTATGATGCATGTGGCTTTCCTAGGGTCTCTACCCTATAAATGATGTAGCCACACTTGTTTGTTCAATAAAATCAGGGTCCATGCATCAGATCAAAAGGGTCCCTAAAATAACATGCCATAGTCAGTCTTCCTAGGCCTATGTCATTCACCATGATCAGCTGACACTGTTTCACTACCATCCCATGAAATCCTCAATGTGCCTTACTCCAAACTCCATCCTATTTCTCAACCTTCAGCTTTAATACCATTCTATCATGACCCCCTAACTCTAAAGATACCCCTCCAAGGCTAGAAATGAAGAATGTGAGATAATGAGCCATAATTGCCACCTCCATTAGCCCTGGGTTGTTGACTAGAACCAAGGGTATATAGTTCTCACAATATGGTACACATTAACTTTTTTTTAAATAAGATTGAGAGATATGATGGACCATTCACAAAAAAAACTCAGAGACATATATAAATGAAATCCAAAACAATCCCATATGCATTCATATAAATAAAACTAGTACAAATTTAAAAAAACTCATAAGTAAAGTACCCAAAAGAAAGCTAATGCAACAACTCAACAATTGTCCCACGCCAGAGCTAGTAATGCCCAACACTGTCCATTTAATACTCCTTGAATCCTGAATATTGTCTTATATACATATTGTGAGCATTAATGTATACTCAATAAGAAAACCAAATTATCTCGTGCACATGTGAAAGAAGCATAGTAATTCCCTAGTAAGAAAACAAGAGTCTTAGACCTCACTTAATAGGTATACTAACCATCCCAACATCACCATGGAACACTCAACAAATAATTAAAGGTAAGTAATGTGATGCATCAGAAATCGATGATAGGGTACCTTGCACCCCTTCCCACTAATTAGCTGATCTGGACTAATGGAAAACATCCTCAGGCTCCCACCTCTTCTTAATGTACCCTGTCACAGCCTACCCACACACACCAAGGCCTAAAAAACCACACCAAATCTTGTCCACAAACACCTGAGCCACAAACCACATCACAACCCACATCTTAGACACCCGTTTTACAAAATACATCACATCCCACCTAAAAAAACCTAGTCCACAACCACATCACATCACGCCCACAGAAACCTGGGCCAAAACAACATCACATGCAACCCTTAGACACATAGGAAAGCACAACTCATCTAATCTCGAATACACCTAGAATGAAAAACACATATCATCCCAAATATACCTGCGATAACACAACTTTCCCACACACAACGAGGCCTCACAAACCACATCATTCTTGCAGAATCTTGGTTTATCACTGAATGGAATTAGTAGGGAAGATTTGGTGTCCATCCATCCATCCTGCCACCCTGATTGTTTCAAAAAACACCCTCCCCCGTGATGATGGGGGGGGGGGTTCGTCACAAAATGCTCAACAAGGGTGGGCTGAATATAGAAATTACAAGGAAAATACATGTATATACATATATGATACCAAACACTCAAGGTCAACCTATGGGTTCTCAAAAAAACCACCAACTCAAAACACTACCAAATATACTACTACATGTAAATGCATAATACCACACAACTATCCAAGCAACCATATTCGCATTCACAACCAATTTATTTAACAAATTGAATTACTTATTAAAATAGTCATTTATCAATTCCACCACTACCTAAGAATCTACTAAGCACTACACGGAACAGTAAACAATGTTTTTATAAGGTGGAGATCCATAAAGAGACTTCCATTTTCCTCTAATTTTAACACCCATTCATTGTATATCTTATTTCAATATCTAGATACAGGGAGAATATTTCTACATGTTACGAATGGAGACACTCCAGGAGAATTACCCATAAAAACACTAATTCCCTCCTTTAAATTCATCTCACTCAGGCCATATACCAACAAAACAAAGCCCCAAATCACAACCCAAACCGATAACACATTACCGCACAACCTATCTTGCAGCCCTACTGCAAAACACTACTCATTCATTCCAAAATCAACCAATATCACAACATGAGATTATATTACACCACCCCAGCCATCCCATAAAAAACCAGAGAAACATACACATCACATAAACCCATGTACCATGTCAAAACCCAATTCTAGATTTAAAAAGTCATCCCTTACTTAATTCGACTTTTTTAATTCAATGATTAACACAGAAATGTACAATCTTGAGGCATCATTAATTAGTTAGATAAATGTGATTATATAATTTCAAACTAAAGTGATACTAAACAATCTAGATCAATTAAAAACCACAAAAAATATACCCAGTGCACAAAAAGCTACCACCGACCACAATTTTCAGCAGGGCATCATGCTCATGTGACCACAAGATAGTAATCATAATATCAAAAATGAAAGAGCATGAAAAGGAAATCCATATACCCCTTTAAATTTTGTTTTACTAGTTCTTATATTTGATTCAACTAAAAATATCAAAATCCATAGATGAGAAAAAGAAAATAACTCCCACAAGATGCACCAATGAACAAAAAAAAGAGATATCTGACCTCAAAAGGGTGTCAATAATCCTCACACAACAAAGGCCCATGCAATCTCTTGCAATAGCGGTATCCATTTGAGGATGTCGCGACACAATTGTACTAACAACAATAGAATAGAATCCCATTTTGAACCATGAGAGATCATTTTCCATCACATGGAAAGAAGAAACTGAAGGGGAAAGATACCAAACTAGAATAAACCACAAGAAACTAAAAAGAATAACATTCCATAGATCTAAGATGGATCACTACAAGTCAAATTAGGAAATCTTGGAATCATTACATGATGAAGGAATAATCAAATTTTCAATGAGGTGTTGACGAGTCTCCCGAGGTTGAGTAAGGGTCACTATAGCCATAGGGTTTGACAGCCAAAGTGGCTGAAAAAAACATAAAAGTTACAATATTGGGATATTACACGACTTGTAATACCCATTCACATTGTGTAATGCCTTCCATTTGAATTCCATAGAAAAAACCATCACCTTTAGATTTATATTATTTTTCAATCACTGAAATAATTTATGTTGTGAATCACCTAGAAAAAGAAATGAATCCAAACTTAGCATTGTGTAATTTAGTTATACAACATGTAAAACAACTCTTTCTTGGTTTTTTGCAACTGAACTTCTCCAAAATACTCTATGCCTCTCCCGAACACTTCTAACAACCAAAACTGGAAAAGTAAAAGTCTGGGAGGTCTCTGATCGTTACACTCACTCTGAGTCATATGAGTCACATCATATAAAATTTTGATCCGAAACTTATTCCTACAAGTCAAAAAAATATGAATTAATTTACTAAATTATCAAGGTAATTAGAGTGTATTTTCTTGATTTTCAATGAATAACACACGTATTGAACTAAAATGTCAATTTTAAACTCATAATGGCACTTTATGTCATACCGGCCAAATTGTGTGTCGGATTGAGGTATAAACCAAATATTATTCATGGAATGTTTTCTGAAATTTTCAAAACAATCCAAATGAATTTTCCTAGTTTTACGTACATCACTTGATCTTTTTTCTAAAATTAATGTTAATTTAAAATAAAATGACACATTTGGAGTCATACCAATCAAACTGTACATTGGATTGAGATGTGGCTAATTCTTATATCTCCCAAATGACTCATGGATCATTGGACTAAACTATGAAAAATGTTGTATTCATTTTATTTTTTTTCAAATGTTCTCTTGTTCAATTTACAAAAACTTATGTCATTTTTAATTAAAAAGACACAATTGGAGTCATACCGATGTCATTGTGCATCATATTGTGGTGAGAATGAATCAAAAACGTCTCAAATGACTCATGTATCATTTTACAAAATTATCAAAACAATAGTAATGCATTTTTTTAGTATGTTAGTGATCCTTTTTACTAAAATTGTTGTTAATTTTAAATAAAATAGACACACTAGGAGTCATACCAGTCACATTGTGCCTTATATTGAGGTGAGGCTGATTCATAAACATCCCAACTGAGTCATGGATAATTTTCCAAAAGTATAAAAACAATATGAATGTGTTTTTTATGTTTTTAGTTTGTCAGTTGTTTCTTTTTACAAAAATTGATGTTAATTTTAACTGAAAAGATGCACTTGGAGTCATAATGGTCACACCCTACTTTAGATTGAGGTGTGACTAATATCTACAATTCTTAAATGAATCATATATCATTTTACTAAAGTATAAAAATAATATAAATGTTATTTCTCGATTTTGAGTAGGTTTGTTTCCCTTTTTACTAAAATTGAGGTAAATTTTAAATAAAATAGATATACATGGAGTCATATCTTTCACACTATATCTTGGATTGATGTGTGTATGATTTTTACACGTCCAAAAGGATTCATATATTATTTTACTATAGTATCAAAACATTATAAATGAATTTTATTGGTTTTCAGTATGTCACTTCTTCCATTTTACTAAAATTGATGTCAATTTTAAATTAAAAGGTGCACTTGGAGTCATACCGATCACACCATGTGTCAGATTGATGAGAATATGATTCATAAATATTAAAAATTTCTCATGGATAATTTTTCAAATGTATCAAAACAATAAAGACGAGTTTTAATAGTTTTTAGTACATCAGTTGTTCTTTTTTCCTAAAAATGATGTCAATTTTAAATATAAAGACACATTTAGAGTCATATTTGTCAAAATGCTCATCAGATTGATCTGCGTCTAATTTCTAGATTCCATAAATGACTTTTGAATTATTTTAATAAGGTATCAATATAATCTGAATGTGTTTGGTTAGTTTTGTGTAGGTTAGTTTTTCTTTTTTACAAAAATTGATTTAAATTTTATATTAAAAATATGCACATGAAGTCATGTCGGTCACATTGTGCCTCAAATTGAGGTTAGGATGATTCCTACACATCCAAAATTACTCATGGATCATTTATTTAATATATATAAATAATTCAAATGTGTTTGACTATTTTTGAGCACATTACTTGTTTCCTTTTACTGAAATTGATGTCAGTTTTAAATAAGAAGACGCACTTTGAGTCATACCGGTCACATTGTGCTTTAGATTGATATGAGACTAATTCCTACATGTATCAAATGACTCATGGGTCTTTTTTCTAATGTAAAAAAACAATATTAATATTTTTTCTTAGTTTATAGTATCTCAGTTGTCTTTTTTACTAAAATTTCATTTTAAATTGGAAACACACACTTTGACTCATACGGGTCACATCATGTATCTGTTTAACATGAGACTGAATCCTATATAGCAGAAATGATTTATGAATAAATTTATAATATTATAAATTAAATATATGTATGGTTTCTCAGTTTTAAATGAGGGAAATATTTTGATGTAAATTTTCAATTTTAAACTTATAGAAGACATTTTGAGTCATACTGGTCACACCGTGTGTCAGATTGAGGTGAAGATGATTCCTAAATGTCATAAATGACTTATAGGTCATTTTCCTAAATTATAAAATCAATGTGAATGCATATTTTTGTTTTTAATGATTTCATTTGTCCATCTTACTAAAATTAATGTCAATTTAAAATAAAAAGATACTCATGGAGTCATACCCATTACAACATGTGTTATATTGAGGTGCCACGGATTCCTAAAAATCCCAAAGTCTCAAAATAATTATAACCACCAATGTTACCATAATTAATATTTTATTTATTTGTTTAATTTACAACACTTCATATTTATTTGAGATAGATTTTTCGGCTAAGAACATCGAATCAATATACTGGGTTGGAAGATCAACAAATAATAGTGTGGTAACATTGGAAGAAAATAACATGTTATCTCTTCCCAAATTATCTATGAAAAAAATAAGTATTAGATAAATATCCCATGGAAAATAACATAAAAATAGTAGATAAAATGATAAAAAAATTAATTTAATAAGTAGTAGCAATTCACGTTTTCATGATGGTTGTATACATTCTTTGCCATGAATATGAAATTAATCCAACTATATAAGAAAAAAATATTATATGAGTAATATTAAAAATAATCAAATTACAAATCAATATGAAATATGCTATTACTCATATTAAAATCACATATTCATACTATTTCTGTACATTATGTGGTCATGTATGGCGCCCATTCATTTCTTTGAAAATTTATATTATCTTTTGAATATGATTTTTTTCGACAATCATAGTAGTAATAGAAAAATTGAAATATACAATTGATTAATTAATATTTTAAATTAAATATTAATTATATTTGAAAATAGATCTTCAAGGATGTTTGTTTTTTGGTTGAATATGATCTCTCTCATAAATTTACAAACATAATAACCATAATTATTTCTATTTGTTTATCATAGAATATAAAAAACCATTGAGGAAAATAATTAATTTGTTTATATGTGTTTGGATAGTGAAATATTATTATATATACCCTCCTACTTATCCGGTGATAGAAATTTTTAGGTTCCTTCTGTACAATTCTTGTCCTCATGCCATGATTTAGCAGATATTTATACACCACCCTATAATAACAGAATATTCATTAAAACAAAATATAAATTTTTCAACTTAAATTTTAGTTATAAAAAGTAGTATTTAGTGTATTAAAAAATGAAAAACAGCATCACATGTGGTCATTTTATTGGGAATTCATTCAGTGATTCAAGTAAATTAATATTTGGAGTATCCAAATTGACTACAATGAGTATCCAATGGTTCATAAAAAAAATAAGTAATGAAATAAATGAATATATATTTAATATGATTAAATTATAGTTTTTACCCCTACATTGTTGGTTTTAAAAAAATTATGTCATCCCTATGTTTGATTTCAAATTATGTGTCCATGTTTTCCACTATTTCACCCATTTTTTGGATTCTATTTTTATTTATACTGTAGAGGTGATGTGAGGAAAGATGAGTCCAAAATTATTTTCAGGGGGAATACCTTGAATTGGTATTGATATATATGCCTACAAAAAATATGAAATGTATTTATTCATAATTATATTAGTATACACATCCCACATTTCATGGGTAATCAAGTGTGCATACAGATCTTTTGGGTGCTAGTTTGTTTTCCCATCGACATCATTAATATGATTTATCATTAGAATTATGTGAATGAATATGTAAATCCTTCATGAAAGAATAAATACATATTTATTATTGTATTCTTCTAATATAAATGAACTCTTCAAGGGATGATGAAGAGTAAATAAATTTTTATTTTTTTATTTTATAATAAAATAAATGAATGACATCAAAATGTTAACATAATCTCTTCCCATATTAGTGTATAAAGCATGGAAACCAAATGGTTCACAAATCTAAATCAATAAGAACATTTTTCCAAGTGATTAGTCTAATGTAACATCTGAAGATGGAATTGTTGGGGTTAACATGTTGGCCCTCTTCATTCCATCAAATATCAAATTTAATGCCTTTGCATTTTTCCTGAATGATTTTTGATAACACCGTCATTCTACTATGCTCCTATTTTTTAGGCATCGCCTTTCCTTTATAGCCTACCAATTACTTAGATTAAACAACGTCAATATTTTTTTCCTATATAATAGTAAAATTGGAATTTGCATAATGTCATTGTAACTTTTTATTGGGAGCAACAGCATGTTGAGAAACATGTTATTCTCTAGAGTGGTAGCATTAGCATGAGAAAAATCTTATTGTTCCTCATCACTAGGAGTAGAAATAGGTTGATAGTCATATTGATCCTTAGGATTAGGAGAACCAACACATATAGTAGTCATTATCTATAAAAGTGGTTTAAAATTTAATTTATATTACATAAATGTAGCAGTGAGTATATAATAACACGAGGTAACAAAATATAGATTACCAAAAAAATATAATAATTATTAAATTCTAATTTTTTAAAGTGTGAAGGTATTTTAACTCTATATCGAGTATCTAAATTCCTTAATTTTGGTAAAATTTGACATACAAGACCCCATATACACTAAGGCCATTAAAAATGAATACAATGTCCCAAAAAAGGGACATCCACGGTTCAATTTTCATCAGGCTCTTCACCAGTTTTGGTCGATAACACTACAATTAAACACTTTCAGTTTTCAGGATCTAGAACATAAGATACTTTTACATCATGGGATGTCATTATAAATGGTTTTTATTTGTACCCTACCTTCATAAAATCCAAATTTATGAATCCTAATTCATATATTTTAACAACACTATGGTTATCAACCAACTTGCATTGAAAAATCTGAAATTGTAATGTTGTATAATCCAACTCCCATATTTTTTTAATGATTCCAAAGTATTACATATTCACATAAATATTATTTCAGTTCCTATTACCAGAAAGATTCATCGCTTCATCCATAAGTGTAACCCCACTATTTTTCATGGTACTTTTTCTATCATGTTCATTTGTATATAACATATAACCATTAATTACATAACCATTGTAAGATAACAAATACACACTTTCTTCCTCTGATTAGTCATAAAATTCCTTCTGAAATTGAATTTCAATTTTTATCTGAATCTTAAAAATTATTGTCCAAAATCCATCTTATAAAATATTTACAATATGTATTTGATATCCATATTTTACCCATTGATGTATTAAAATTCCTAAGAAATTATTTGTGTGTTTCATCATAAGGGGAAACATATAAACTATTATGAATGATGTGAAGGTGGTCCTACTCCAAATTTGTAGTATTGACTGTGACAAAATCTCCTCCAGAAATTACTTCACCCACATATCATCCAGTGTGATGAGATTTTAGTTGAAAAATTCTTTCCACACTGAACAGGTATATGGTACAGAATTCAATGACTTCCTCAACAATATACTCCTTTTCAATGCAACCCTTTGGCTGACTTTGATTTTTCACATACCCTTTCAAAACTTTTATATACTATTCAATGGGGTAAATACATATATATTGTACAAGATCACATTTTCAAATCTCACTCTCCATGCAAACCATCAAGTTAACCATCATATCAAAGAATTTTTGTGGGAAGAACATTTCCAATTCACATAATATAATGAAAAATTATCTTCTCATAGGTGGAAATTTCATTGGATCTATAACTTTACTACATATAGATTTAGCAAAGAAACAGACTCCGGTTAATGTATGATTGAAATTATTGCAAAAAGTGAAATGTAAAACTATTGGATGTAGATCTTGCATCAAAACATGGAAACCATATGATTTCATACTCTTTAAATTTAAATCGGTCATTTGAATGATATTCTTGATATTCGAGGGATACCATTCTAGAAAAATTATGTTATTAAAGAAGTTATAAAATAGATGTATCTCTTGTTTGGTAAGAGTGTATTTAGTTGGAGGAAGAAAATTTCTTTTTTCACTCTTCACTAGAATAAAATCTTCTCATATACCCTTGTCAACCGTTTACAACCTCACCTTAATTACATTATTTTTTGGGGTGCATTTGTCATAGTGTCGATGGTACAATCGCATAAATTTTTTCAACATGTATAACATCAAGAATTTTTATAACATATAGACAATTCTAGTATGGTAATTCAAAAAAAAACTGATCACTTTTTCAAATTATTTTTTGTAAGGTTTTTTATAATGTTTTACAAAAAGTATTTTCAAAATCGTTTACTTTCTCAAATAGTTGATCACCTATTATTGGAGATTGTGTTATTTATTCTTCTAACATCGAATCAATGAATTATTCCACGATCGATACGTATTCCATCAAGGTAGAAATCTATGATGTCCTAGAAGCACAGTCGATGATGAATGTTTCAACCTAATTTACTATGTACCTTGTTCACAAATTTGACACCCTTGAGTTACTTTAATGCTATATACTAAAAAATTTACATAAGTATGAAAGTCAATTATCATCCCTTAAAACACAACTATCAATGTGAAATCCACATTTCTGTAATCATTATATAACATAACACCTGAATCCCACCATAATTTCAAATCCTAGATCAATGGAACCAAATAAAAATTAATATCATTACTCTTTTTTCCCTGATATAAGAATACAAAACATGATATATTTTAATTTAACGCATAACCATGGTGGAAAGATATAATTTTTTAATATAACAAAAAATGTACTATAAGTGATTCTTTGAAAACCAAAAGGATTCACTCCATTTGAAGATAATGTAATAAGAAATTTTCGTAGCTCATTTCCACGTTCAAGACAGTAAAGATAAATTCTCTTCGATTAAGGATAATATTTTGGGTGGTGTAGATTTCCATCTTTATTAATTGTATATGCATGCCATGTCAATTTCCCTGCAGTCACCTCACTTCAATATATGTTCCAAAACCTTGGATTTATTGGAAAGTACTATACAACTTTCATAAGATTGGATTCATGTTTCTTATATTGAGATGCGCCAATATTTGAGAATTTGATAAGGGATTATTGGTACATGAGAAATAGTATACAGTCATTCAGGCATGCATATGTTATTTCAATGATTATACCATTGAGCGTAGCATTTGTTGGATATCAAATATTCAGAAAAAGAGCTTATAATTTTCTAGGAGCCTGTCATGAAAGAGAGAATGCAGTTCTATAAAATTTGCATCAATCCATATGTTTCTTCCTTTCATATTATGAAACATTAGTATGGCTAAAAATGCTGTATATTTAGTGTTACCGGTATTAAATGGAATCTTTTCACAAATCTTTAACATCTCAAAAACTTTAGGACAATCATGATGTTAATATTTAATTGTATTGGTCATTTAATCAATACGATATTCAACATCATTCACATATGTAATCAAATCCTCGATACAATATTATTCATTTTACACACTTGTAATAATATCAGATGATCTATAAAACACAGTGCTCTCCCATCCACTAGATACATTCTCTTTTTCCTCATATTTATTCCAAAATATATAATCTTGATTTATTTCATGAGAGATGAAGTGTTCTTCCAAATTGTTTGGATTAAGTAGTCTTGAATAAAAAACATAAACACGAAAAAAGGATTTAAGTGGTTCATATGCTAGATATTTCGAAAACATGGCAAACTATTTCACTCCATTTACATACTCTTTTGTCATACGATTGGCATCTATCCATTCTTTATTGATATCCAACAAATTTTATTTCATAATAATAATATCTATCAATATAAATAAACAAAAATATTTATCACTAGGGTCACCATACAACCATATATTAGTCTCAAAATATCCAAAGGAAGCTAAATAAGCCAGAACAAACTCGAAAATATATAATATATGTGTGATCTAAAAGTCCATCATGTCACAACAACTGACCAAATATAAGCAATAATTTTTTATTCCTTATTAGAAAAATATAGATTCAAATACATTATAAAAATATAAATTTCCTATAATGTTTTACCAAATAATTAGTAACACATAAAATTGTGCTGAAACAGTTTTTCTAATATTTTAATTAAATGAAAAAAATTACTTGGAATTTTTTTTCTTGACCAATACATCTTGGTCAAATTGCATTTTAAAAACAAGAATTTATACTATTTCATAAACACACATATCTAAAATACACATTTCAAAACTCAATGTGGTTTCCAACTATAATACAGTGTTCCAAAACATCTTTGAAAACCCACAATTTCCATTAAACTAGGCATAGTGGCCTAAAAAACCAATTTCATAACTCAAACATTCTTAGAGTTTCAAATAAAAACAATTATAACTTCACATTTGAGAAACAATTTAAACATATTATTAAAATAGTTCAAAACACTTCATAATATTTCTTTACTTTTTTAATTCTTTTAAAACCCTCCAAAATCACTTTTCAAGAAATATTAAATGAAAACAATATATATAATGAATAAAACACATGATAAAGAACCACTGTTTCAAGTCACAGAACATGGGGAGAATGAAAAAAAACACGTTCCAAAAATTAATATAAATAGCATGGGATATAATAGAAGGACAGAGATAAAACCCATAAAAATACTAAAAAGGATTCTAGTGTCATGGGCATCGTCTTTAGCGTGTATTAATAAAAGGACTTTAATTAGAAATAATAAAACTATGTCATAACTACTAAACCTATCAAACCCCCTAATAGTCCCATAAAACTATGTCATCAATAAGAAACATACCCACATGGGATCACTTGCTATAATGGTCCTATAAGAATTAAAGGGGATATAAAGGGGATCACACATTTTATGAAAACACCTTTTTTATAAAATTTCAAATGGGACTTCTCTTTTCAAAACATGATTTGAATTCCAATACATTTTATAATTTATAAAATCCACCCCAATTTACTCTTCAAGAATATTTTATCAAAATGCCTTTGAAACTCAAACGGGGATTCACACTATCCTTTCAAAGGCTATTGAAAAACTTTGAAATACTGAATAATTTTAAAAATCCATGCCACATAAAAAAGCACACCCTTTGAAATAATTGTTCTCATTTGAAAATATTAAAACCATTAAAAATAGAAATCATTGATATAAAAATTAACCGAGTCTAAAAAAAGTGGTTTTAAATATAGATTAAAGGGTTTAACATGCCACTTATAAAATATGTCAACATTATCCAACATTTGTAACACTTTAAAATCACAAAAACTATTGGTTTGAAATACAATTAACAAAAGGAGTGTTCTCACATTTAAGGAAGATAGTTTCATGAAATCAATGAATATGAATCATGGAAATGTATAGATCCCATGATGCATTTTAAAATAAAAAAAATGATTTTTAAAAATAATAATTTAATATGAGGAATAACATATCGCTCCCCTACTTCTCTAGAAGCCTTATAGACCCTCCTTATGCCATCCAACCCTCCCCCGTCATCTCAACTTTAATCATGGTGATTATCCATTAAAAATCAAGGTATGCATTAACTTAGTGGTCCATATCTCTTCATTCCACCTTATTTATCCCCCTTTCTCCATTATCATTCTCTATAATGGTCATGGTAACAATGTCTTCAAAATTTTATGTGATTTACTTTGGGATTATTTTTCTAGGGAATCTTGTAAATCGCTTGGAATATTTCCTCTTATATTATGGTAATTTAACAACCATTGAAAATGAATTCAATGACTATTTGTAGGTGTCCCTATGTTAATCCAATAACCTTAAAAAATTAATGCACACGATGTAAGAAAATTTTCACGGTTCACGAAAATTAAGCTACATAAAATGTGAATATATAAGTGATTTATTGATGTAGTAAAATCGAAAAAGTTCATCAATTATATATGGTTTACAACAGAATCATTAGGTCGTTTTATTTACAAGTAAACCTAAAGATAAATGTTCACTTTTTTGTTATAGAATAGAGAATCACTATCCCTCAAGTGTTCGAGTTTTATCATTAATAATAAAAAATAAAATAAAAATACTGCATTGGTAGATATATTTATAGCATATTCATGAAATTTGATGAAATCCTTCTTATTCCTCCTCTTCTTTAGCTTTGTTGATCAGTAATAACCAAATACTCACAGAATTTCTAGAATGTTTGCCTTTATTTTTCTTTATCAATTATCAATAATTCCATACACTTTATAAAATATTCTCCAAACGCTTTACCCTCACTTCATAATAATTTATCAATGTCCTTGATCTATCCATGCTTTTTATAACCATTATGATCATTATACATTTCCACCAACCATATTATATTTTCAAAGAAAACAAATATGGTGAAACTATATCTCATATTCTCACATTACAACCTCCATGTTTGAAGGATTATGAATTATTTAAATTCAACAGATATAAAATTTTATATGGTGCAACATATATAAATACTACAAAATCCATTCAAAATTTATACTCCTCTAAAAAACATATCACAATCCATATCTTTAATTCTAAATAGTGTGTCATGACAAAATCTAAATTTATATCTCTTAAAATCCATATAACAAAATGATTAATATCACAATATAGTCACCATTTTATTACCTTCATTAATATTTTAATACATAATCCTTAATGCATCACCCGAAAACATTTTTTAAGAAAAATATTCTTTAAAAAGCACATGGTTATTACATCTCAATAATTATATTCATAATAAATACAATGAACCAAAAAGAATTCACCCTAATCTCAAATGATTCATTATTTTAAATAAAATAACAATCAATTAATTATGGGAATATTCCATTCAATGAACTTTATCTTTGGGGGAGCGAGTGGCGATGGAGGAAAGGGTAGGAGAGGCAGGGGTGAGGGTAGCGCATGGGGCAATAGTGGTGGTGAAAGAGGGAATCAGAGGTGGTGGGGGCAGTGGAGCTGGTGATAGCGCTCTGGTTCCCATGAAACCTTTAGGGGAGCATTAGTGAAGGTGCGAAAGCTTGAGGCAAGGGGTAGTAATGGTGCACAACGGTGAAGGCGAGCAGTGGAGAAGGCGGAGGTAGAGGTGAAAGAGGAAGGGAAGAAGAAAGAGAAGGAAAGCATTGACGACCAAATGGTGGTTCCATGAAGGCTTGAAGATATGGGGAAGATGAAGACCTGTTAGGATTTTTTTATAAAAAACCACATGGTTTTTATCAACACTTTCAAAAAAAGTGCAGATAAATTATTATTTTATGAGCGATTTTATAGAAAGCACTGATAGAAGCTCATTTTATCAAGGATTTTTCAACGATGATGTAGATAAACCTTTATCAGCACTAAAAAGCTTTGATAAAGAATGTCTTTATCAGTGGTATAAATTTAGTGCTGATAAATAATAGTATTATATACACTGATAGACATTAATGTTAATAAATTATTTGTATTAATATATATATTTATAAATTTATTAATATAATAAATATATTTATTATAATACTATAATTATTTAAATTGATATATATTTATTTATAATTATAATATAATAATATATATTTAACATATTTATAATTTTAATTATAAATAAATATATATTTATTCAAATAATTATAAAATTGTATTTTATATATTTATTATCAATCTTTACCAAATTTTTATAATTATTTAAATAATTATATTTTTTTACAATTATAATTGTATATGTATTTAAATAATTATAAAATGATAGTAAATATATTTACTATATTCAAAATTATATAATTATATATAATAAATATATTAATTATACTTATAATGGTGTAGACCATGAGTTGAAGTCTATGGTCTCCAAATTTATAAAAAAGAGTGAAGTGCAATGAAACATCAAAGGGGTACGACAGAGACCCAAAACATAAGTGGCCGGTGAGGGACCCAAAAACAAAGAAATCCAAGATTCCCAAATGCACACCCCATTATCTCCAAAAAAAATCGTACCCTAAGGCCAACAAAATGTGCTGAAGCCCCACTACACATAGAGATAAATCATACACCAGCAATCGCACATACACTGTCCAACCTACCATAGAGGAACCCCCAAGGTCATCATCAAAACCCTGCAAGCCAGGGTCAGCCTTTGGAAAAAATCATCTATAGAAATTTTCCCTTCACCACTCTCATGATTGTGCCATCAGCACCAGAAATGCTCTACGACGTGCATGCCTACCGTTTTCCAGTCATCATCTACTGCATCCCCGATCCACATAGGTGTGAAACCCTCCACTCCACTCCCGTCGTAGTGACCGTGATCCTAGATCTAGTCTTCGCCACACATTATCCACCACTAGGAAAATCTCCTCATCGTCTTCACCCTTGTTGAAACACCACCCAACATCAATCAGTTGCCTCATCATGCCGCTTTCATCACAACACCATCTTCCTCCGTATCTTATGAGGTCAACCTTCGCCTACCCACATCATTTGAAGGTAAATTCAAGCTAAAAATTAAACCATTATTCCATTTAATCTATACAGCTCTGAGGGTACCTTTTAACCTCATAATGGACCAGAGGAGACGTTAAATTTCATGTCCTCATAGCTTCACATTCTATAAGTGAGTCCATATTAAATGACTCATATGTAGATTTCATGAGATCGGATAATTGGGATTGATAAGACCCATCGACATTTTTATTCAAACTCATATGACTACCTCCAATTTCATGACTTAAGCCATCGTTGCTACAACCCTTGGTAAAAGAAGATCATACCTCATGAATTGATGCATGTTGCAGCACTAGAGAATCATGCTGATCGTCAACAACATGAGATACCTTATGATCAAGAGGCTGAGGACATCCCTACGGAGGATATTGTTCACCACTAAATCTAGCCTTATTGTCTGAATCCACTTGGGTAGACTTCTCGCAATCATCCACTCTAGAACCAGCAGTAGGTGTATCAACCAAAATAAAAATATGAGTATTCTCATCAAAAGAAGGTTGATATAAAACATGCTCAGATACATTGGAAATCCTAGGGTTTCTAGGCAGGAACCACTGAAATCACTCATCATTGAGAACATTCTTCACATTGGATAGATGCCTACCACCTCTTTACCCAGGTTACCCAATCATTCCTATGTCGATACATTTATTGGATGATGTTCATCCATGAGTATCACAACATCACAATCCTCAGTAGTTTCTTTCCCCAGATGGCCCTTACCATCAACCTCCACCAGATCCCTAGGGCCAGCACCATTGGATACCTTGCTAACGTTCCTATTACTAGCCTTGTTGACACTAGAGATAACATCAGTAAAGGAAATGGTATATTGATGGGAACCAGTTGGAGGATCCTGTAATCATCATTTCATGGTCCAGTAAGTCTGCACTGGCATAGTGGCATCTCCCCTCAATCCATCCTTCTCTAACTTCCCTTCCATTGTTTTAGCTGAAACAGGGATGGTCAATTTATGCTTGCAATTTTCAGCTCGATGAACAAACATTTTAAAGTAAGTACATCAAATCCCTCAATGGAATATTTCTTTAACATGAAAAATATAGAATTTTTTTTTCAAAACTCAGGCACATACTCATATTTAATACCAAAGCTCCAATATAAATTCCCCAACAACCAAATAAAAAGTTTTAATGAATGTTGAATTATGATCAAATTACACTAAGATATTATTTAAATATATATTTATCTATTTATAATTTTATAAATAATTTATTAAGAAATTATATATAGATTGGAAATATTAAAAGATATATAATATAATATATCAAATTTATAGTAATTATAAACATGAATATTTTTATTAATGCATATAAATGAACATTTTTTTAATATAATGATTATTTTTTTATACCTTAGAAATATTTTTTATTAAAATAATTCATCAATAGTGATGATAAATCTATCTTTTATGAATGCTAAAAAAGGTGTTGATAAATGATAAACATTTATCAATGCTTGTTTTAGCACTGATAAAATTTACCCTTATTTTCCATTTCATCTAGAACTAATAAATGTGGAGATTTTATGAGTGATTTTTTTCTAGCACTAATAAAAGTCAGTCCATACCTTACCAAGATCTATGGTAGTTTTTATGTAGCATCGTGACTGACCATGGTCATATCACATGAGGATCTTCTCAAGTGAAAGGACCTTATCCATCCACTATTCTAAATAAGGAAATTAAATTTCTTTTTCCATGTCCGACAATCGGTGTGCATCAAAACTGGAACCATTACTGGGGATCCAATCATATGTTTACTTATCTTTTTATATTTCACATCTTAGATAGATTTTGTTTCTTTATAAAAAAACAAAAAAAATCCATGATGTTTTTAAATGACCATTTTTTCAATTCATGGAATAGTTACTCACATGTGCGAGATCTAGATGCTAATGTGCCCTAGTCTACAGAAGAAATCAATTTTTTTTTGCGCAAAATCGATCAAGGGAGCATGAATACAAATTAGAAAAGAGAAAAAATTCAAGGACCTCAACCAAGATCTAAAATAGACCCTTGAAAAATTAATGCTTGAAGGATTGATTGGAGAGTTGATTTAATTCTAGGAACACTTCCTAGAATTTAATCAATATGAGGCCAAACACAAGAATATACCTCCTTAATTCTTGACAAAACATTTGAAGAAGTCCACAAAAATATTTAAAGGAGTAAGTGGGAAAAAAGCTCAAATATGAAATTCATGATCTTAAGGAACTGATGAATGATCTATAAGGCCAAATGGATTAGATAACTGCATATTTCGGAGCACCATCAGAGAAATATGAACATGAACAAGAAAATGAGACACTTATCTCCACTAATTTACCCGAGGAGGTCAAGGTGGAGGATTTTCCAACTGAGCTACTTGTGGGAGATCAACAAGATCGAGATGAATTCTGGAATGAATGTGAGAAACTACTTGAAATCCCCAAACACTTCCAAGAGTAAGATCTATTACTTTTGGAGGAATTCACCACCCAAGTGGTGGAAATCGAAGAAAAGATACAGGATCCTGACTACATGTCTCTATTCACTTAGAACAGTGCTGGCCATAGGGAAATCCCCACAAGACCTTGTGCTAGGAAAACATATAATCAAGGTAAATAAAATACAAAATAAGGGCATGAATTTTATCTTTTTACTGTAACTATCAATGTATTTTAGGGGAAATTTTTTTTTGATAGTCTTGGGCAACCCAATTTCTCAGACCGTTCCTGACTGAGAATCCACTCCATGTGGCGCTTACCATTGAAGTAGATAATAAAACTGAACCAACCCAGGGAGTTAAACCTTTATTTGACACCATCACTTATAATTTTATCAAAATTTAATTATGCACCACTCCCTTCTATTTTTTATACATATTCAGACAATATTTTTTATTCCATATTGGAGTATGAGAAAACTATGAATTCACCTTCTGAGGAATACACGGAGATCCCAAATTATGATGAACATACATTTGAGGATCCCCATAAAGAGATACAAATAGCTGAGCCTATGGAAATCAGAAAATTGGTTTCTCTAATTAAAGGGTATAAAAATCGTTTTAAAAATTAAAATTGAAATTTTATTCAAGTAAAAATTCATGTGATTTTCCCCTTTGATTGTTTAATACATGAAATCTACGTGAATATGACACTGGCATTGGAAGAGATGGTTGAAAAATTAAAAACATGGATGTAGGATGATTCATACTTCATCCTACCCCACCATGTAAGATAAACCTAATTGTGAATGGGGAGAATCTGGTATACACAATCCATGGATCATTAATCAAGAACAAGGGTGATGAATAAGTTGATAAAATCTATATGTGGTGGTTCAAAAAAAAATAACCTTTATCCACTAAATGACTTTGTTGAAAATTGTTCAGTGTTTCATAAAGCGTGCAAGTAGTTTTCCTAAAATAGTGGAATAACATATACATGGATTACCGAATCAAAAATATGAAAGTACCATTAAGTTTGAAATTGTAGGTTTACACTAGGAGCTACTTAACTTTTGTTAGTGTGGCACTTCAGTATAAATATCTTAAAATAAAGTAAATTTCATTAATAATTTAATTAAAAAGTTATTTTTAACGCAACTTTGATATTTAATTGAATATTTATTTTTTAGTAATTTAGTGTTACAACATAAAACTATAATTCCATTGAGGAATGGAGATATATATCCCTCAAAAAAACTGGCAGATCATGGATCGACGATGAACAACACACCGAGATTCGTAGGAACTTCACCGCCACTGCTGACAACAACAATCCTTCATCTGTGACTTATATGAATTGAGGTACGACATCGTTATTTAATTTTATTTCCATATTTCTTGAATCAATGATGAATTTGGATCAAATAATGAATAGGTTGAACCATGGTTCGATCATTCTTGTAGTATGGTCTTATTTGTGGGAAATAATTGGGGTTTATTTTTATCTATTATTGTTTCTTCATTATACGTTATAGCAAGAAAAAATTGAGGATGTAACAAAAAAAAGGGCTGTCGTTTGTTAATAAGGGCGTTCTTTGTGATTTTATTACCCCCGTTCTTAGTGTTCTTCTTTATTGGACCATCATGGTCATGGATCGACTTGCCAGGAGGATCCAAAGGCGACCAGACCCCTAGATTGATGGAAAGATGAATCAAATCCCAAGGTAGTGTAGATAACAACATGATAATCACAGATGTATCTTCATCTAGAAAAAACGGTGCATTAGAGGACAACTAGTGGAATGTGGAAGAATCAAAACAGGTGGTGTCAGCCAGCGGTGCATGATGGCATGGTCCACCAGCGCCATGTCAAACATGGATCA
This sequence comes from Viscum album, assembly GCA_963277665.1. NCBI lineage: Eukaryota > Viridiplantae > Streptophyta > Magnoliopsida > Santalales > Viscaceae > Viscum > Viscum album. Next base: position 37,266,655 of record OY728159.1, read on the forward strand.
GGAACTTATGGGAGATCGTGGGGTGGCGAGACCATAGACAGGTGCAGTGCGTGGGGTGGGCATGGACATTGCAGGTCGACTACATGGGATACAGTGTGGCACCATGGGGACAAGGGGGCATGTGACCAGGGTGGTCTGTGTACTGAGAACAAGCCTGCCCATGTGGATGCGAGCTAGACTAGGGGAGATGAGCCGCACCAGGCAGACCTAGTAGGGCCAATGGTATGGGATGGAATGGGAGCAGTAAAACAGACTGGGCTAGGTTGGGCGGTGAGTTCGTCCAGGTCTGTCATGTCTAATCGGGCCTAAACCAGACCCAGGTTATATCTTTTAACTAAAATGGAAATAACCATCAAACATTGTGTCCATTTAAATATATGTTTATGGATTTGGGACCGTTCAAATGAAAGAGTCATTTTGTGATATCATAAGATTTTTTTTTGGAAGTATTTATATGACCTGTTGTCTTGAGGTGTAGCTTATCATAGAATGAGAATGCTACGGACATAATTCCATAGCTGGATATGTCATTGAGACTATGTGACTTACAGAGCCTATGTATTTTATAGACTTTGTGTGTATTATAGAGGTTTCATGTCTTATAGAGACTGTGTGTCATATTAAGACTGTGTGTCCTATCGATATTTTGTGTCATACAAAACCTATTTGATAATAATAATATATGTATTCAACTTATACATATGCGATCTGACTATAGATTGCATTATATCATTCTATGGTGTACCCCTTCATGGTATTTTTCCTTTTTGGTATTATGTGTGGTAATTCCTTCATGGTATTTTCCATTTGTGGTATTCTATGTGGTATCACATTTTTGGTATTCCATTTTAGTTTTGGGGTGTCCTATTGAGTATTGTTTTACTCACCCCAAGATTGGATTTTCTGGCACATGTCGTGTCTTGTGAAGATGATCAACCATTTGAAGAAGACCTAGGTGGACCAGGACAGTGTAGTGCATATCAAGGCTAGATATATGGGTGATCCTAGGGATTCAGAAAGTAGTCCCATTACCTTCACCTTCAGGTTTGATCTAGTAATGACTTCTACAGATGAGTTTCAAGAACTTGTGCGTTAACATTCTTAGACAGGTGGGTTCCATGTGTCGGTTTTGTTTTTAAACTCATTTTTCTTTTTTGGTGGGCTTGTATTCTGTCCCAATTTAATTTCTAGTTCTTTCAATATTATAATATGGTTGGGATATAGTGGTTTTCATACAATATTTAATTAATGTTTTTACATTTTAGTATTTTTGGCTTGGTGATGTGTGTGATCATATAGGTACTTTGGTGAATGGATACCATTTGAAGGATATTCCTACCTAGTGTTAGTCACCAGCCCCTTGATTATTAGATGCATGCATGGGTTAGTCATGACATAAGCCCCTCTAAGATAGGAAATGATAGAGTGGAATCAGAGGAGTCGGTTCTACATTAAGATTGGGAGACTTCGAGGATGGTTTGGGGAAACAGTGTTAAGTGTTTCAGGTTTAGATTTTAGGATACATAATTTAGTATTGGTTCGACGGCCTATGTATCCATAAACCAGAACTCAGGACACCAAATAGTAGACTTAGTACATGAAAACACTAGTTTTAGGGAAAATATTGGTGCATCCATCATTTAGGATTTGGGTGTGTTTCAATGTCCTTCATGAGTTAGCTCACCAGGTATACTTTATTTATTGTGGTACATCTTGTTTTATTTCATGATGCCTCTATATTGACATCCATCTAGGATTCCATTGCATGATCACAAGGATGATCATCCTAGAAACGAGGCATCAACACATGGGTGTGTACTGGATATGGAACCTCTCGGTGATTTGGCAGTTGTAGTACCACTTATTGAGAATCAGCTACTACAATCACTACCAGTTGTGGATTCACGTAGATTCAAGGCATTATACAAGTTTCAGAGGTATAGTCCTCCTAGGATTCAGAGTGATCTAGACCCCCATGAAGATGAGTATTGGTAGGAGGTAGTCACCCATGTCATCTATCTTGTGAGAATTCCACATAACTATATGAAGATCTATGCCGTTAGTCTTTTTAGGGCATTTTTGGGCAATGTAAGAGCTTAGTTACCCCAACATAGGATGTGGAGACTCTCTCTTGGGAAGACATCAAGCATATTATTTATAGAGGCGTTTTTATGCTACGTTATGACTAGTATCTATACATGAGCTTCTAAATCTGCAGTTGTTCAGTTTGACTGTGGAATATTACTTTGTAAGATTTAGCAATCTTTCATGTTACTCCACAGATATGGTTCGAGGTGAATTCATCAAGTGTTGGACCATCAAGAAGTGATTTCTCTAGGATATCAAAGCATCCATGACATCTCTTATCGTCACTACTTATGATGGGGTACTTGATCTCTCTCTACTAGTGGAGTGATTTATAGCTAAGAAGACACCATCAGTGGGAGCTAGTAGTGTGAACCATGTTGGTAAGACATCAGAAGCAAGAAGACAATGTTAGTTGTAGGAACCCAAGTGGGAAAATCACTCTTGGGGGGAATACTCAGGATTCATGATCAGTGCTATGGGGCTCCTCGGGCTGCTCATGTCAGTTGAGGGACATGATGTTCTATTTTTACAGTATTTTGGGACATCTGGCACGATATTTCCTAAACCATGATATGACTGATCAAGAGACAGTTGATGAAATGCTAAGGAAGATGTGGAGGTAGGACTAGAGTGGTCCACATGGTGGTAGTTGTGGAAGAGTAGGATGAAGATCATTAGGAGGTGGGCCGAGGTTTGGCGTATTACCACCACCACCACCACCCCCATGTGGTGCACACCATGCTCAGGGATCTGGTGGGCATGGATGAAGTCAGCTATTGGTTATATAGGATTATGACCACAATGCTCCAAGTATGATTATATGTACAGTATATGTTTGTTCCACTCTAGCTATAGTTTTAATAAACACATGTTACAATCATTCATTTCTTTCCATGGACCTTACTTGGGGATTTGAGATTCCATTTGAACTGTGATTCGACCCTTATGCATAGAGACTCCTACATGAGAGGATTCAACTATCACACAGAAGTTCTGATAGTGTGAACTTACTCTTGGAGGTTAGAGTTTCAGTTGGAATCTCTTCATAGCGGCGTTGAGGTCTTATGATGTCATTCTTGTTATGGACCGGTTATCCATAAATAATGCTAATATTGACTATTTTAGGCACAAAATATGGTGTGTTTGTAGTTATTGGACCAAATTTTCCATTTTTCATGGAATGAAAACACATGAAGTATATAAAGGACTCACTCATAGTGGGGTGAATCCAATTACTCATCAGTTGGTGAACCTCACCCTCAATTTAGTGGATGATATGAGTCCTCAGTTCCCTTCAATTGTGGAGGAGTATGTAGACATATTTCCTTATGAACATTTAGGATTACCTCCCATCATGGTGGTATAATTCTTCATTGATCTATACACCAAGACAATGCCGATATCTACACTTACATATCGGGTGACTCCCACAGTGCTTCGTGAGCTGAGGGTGTAGTTTGAGGACTTGTAGAGGAGGGGCTTTGTGATGCCCAGTTTTTTACCATGGTCGGCCCTAGTTTTGTTGTCCAAGAAGGGAGAAGGGATCTTGAGTTTATGTCTCACCATCTAGTGTGTAAACCAGCTGAACATGAAGAATATGTATCCACTACCAATGATAGATTAACTCTTCAATTAGTTGAAAGGGAACATTGTTTCTCAATGTTTATGCTCAGATTAGGCTCTCACCAGGTACGGGTACGGGACGAGGATGTACCGAAGATGGCCTTCACAGGTTGATTCAGTCACTAAGAGTACTTGGTGATACCTTTTGATTTGAATAATGCCCCAACTGTGTTAATGGGAATCATGAATATGATCATTCAGACTTACATAGAATAGTTCATGGTGGTCTTCATTGATGACAACATAGTGTACTCAATGTCTAAGGAGGAGCATGTCATACTCTTGGGGATGATACTTGACACACTCTGCGATAAACATATTTACTGGAATCTCTCGAATTATTAGTTTTGAATGTGATATTCCCATTTTATAAGACACGTCGATTTTAGAGGCTAGAGTTCTAGGGGATCCAGTAAAGATTTAGGTAGTTCTTGCTTGGGAGCCACCCATGAGTGTTACCGAGGTGTCGAGTTTCCTTAGATTGACTGAACTCTATCAGAGGGTTTTACCTAACTTTTTTAGAGTAGTATCAACCTGGAATAATTCGACAAAAATGGATAGCCTTTCTTGTGAAGTGATAAGTGCAAAAAGTTATTTCATAAGAAGAGGAAGAGGTTAACGAGCACTCCCATCATAAGATTTATAGTAGATGGTTTCAAGTACATAGTGCTCTGTGATGCATACGAAACAAGGCTTGGTTGTGTTCTAAAGAAAGGGAAAGAAGTGATTAATTATTTTTCACACCAGTTGAGGCATCATGTGAAGAATTACTTGATGCATGATCTTGATATAGTAGTGGAAGTCTTCACATTGAATATGTGGCGACACTACCGGATGGGTGAGTGGGTTATCATCTACTCTGATCACAAGAGTCTGAAGTATATCTTCTCTCAAAAGTATCTAAACATGATATAGAGGCAGTGGTTATATTTTCACTAGGACTTTGACATTGAGATTATCTACACTATTTTGAAGGGGAATATAGTGGCATATGCTCTCATTAGGAGATCTAGTTCATAAATTCCAAGTGAGGCGTAAAATTATTTGGCCTCTTTGTGGATATCCTTTGTGTATGTAGATGGATTATCTTAACTTCATTTTATGGTTGCCACCCCTACACCCTTACAGTGATTTAGGGAATAAAATCTTGGGGATATCGACTATAGGACTTTACATGATTAGATTACCACTAGGCATGCCCCTAATAGATATTTGAAATGTGGAGATCATGTCATCATTTTCAGTGGGCACACAGTAGTACCATGGGAATTACAAGAGGAGGTTCAGAGGGAGTTCAAAACATCCCCTTTGGACGCACATCTAGGTGTGGAGAATAAGTTCCAGGACCTCTAATGTCAGTTTTGGTGGCCTGGGATTAAGAAAGGAGTTGTAGAGTTCATCTCATGATGCATCACTTATTAGTAGGTGAAGGTCGAGTACCAAGTTTCTGTGAGTTTGAATCATCCCATAGAGATGATATAATGGAAGTGGGATGGGATATCAATGGGATTCCTTACATTTTTACAAAATACATCTAAGGGACATGATACCATCTAGGTGATTGTTGACCGACTCACCATGTCCGCCCATATGTTAGTTATCTGAAAGTAGAGTTTAGTAGAGAGAATGGGGAACCTCTATGTGAATAAGATAGTGCAGATTCATAGAGTTCCATCAATTATTGTCTCAGATAATGATTCTCGATTAGCATTAATGTTTTTAAAGTGATTACAAGAGTGGTTTGGGACATAATTACGCATGAGCACGACATTTCTTCCCCAAACAGATGGCCAGATGGAGAGAACCATTCAGGTTCAAGAGTATATGTTGTGGGCCTGTATCGTTGATTTTTTTCATAGTTAGGAGGATCACCAACCTCTGGTGGAGTTCACATACAACAATAGAATATATTAAACTATTGGTATGGCACCATTCAGGGCCTTGTACGAGCAGCTCTATAGGTAACCACATTGCTGGACTGACCTAGGAGAGTTAACAGTCATGGGTCCGTTGTTGGTGTGGGCGACCACATAGAAGGTGAAGATCATCCAATAGTGAATGAAGACTACATAGAGCCAATGAAATTATTATTGTGATAGGTAGTTGTAGACGCCGGAAAAGTCCGTTGTTCCCAAACGAAGCTCCGGATGCGGAAAGCGAGGTCATATTTGGAGTCGGAAGGATGTTTCGGAGGGCCCGGAGGCCTTGCGCGGAATTTCAGAGGCCCGCGCGCAAAGGTGATGTTCCGCGCGCACACCCCCCGGGATGCGCGCAATGGGCCGGTCCGGCGCGCAATTTTGCGCGCCGCGGGTCCGCGCGACTCCCTTGCGCGCCGCGCCCGATTCCGCGCCCGCGAGGAGAATTTCGCGCTCGCACCCTGGATTCCGCGCCCGGGGTTGCCTATAAATATAAGGCGACCCCCAACGTTTCAAAGGTGGCTGGAAGTCGAAACGTCTCTCGTGCGCGCAATTCAACCCCTTCCGCGCGCAATGACGAACTTCAGGTAACCCCCTTTCTTTCGCGCAAGAAAGCCTCGGGGTCCGCCTTCGCGCACAATCCCCGCTGGTTCCTTTCATTTGAATAAAAACTCACCCTAAGGCCTTTGCGCGCAAAAGAACCCGCTCGCGTGCAATTGCCCCCGGGGTGCGCGCAATCCGGCCCGATTGCGCGCACCCCCCTTCTTTCAAGTGGCCATTCGTTAAAGAATGAGCCGTTGCCCCCGCGCGCTATCCGAAGCCCGGTGTGAGCATTCTCAAGCGTCCGCGCGCAAGGCGCTGGCCCAATTGCGCGCCAGCCGCCCCGATTGCGCGCCGACCCGCAGTATTGCGCGCAATGCTTCCTTTTTGCGCGCAATCTGCCAGGGTCGTCCCCGTTGACCTCCTAAGGGTACCCGCCTGTGTGGCACCCGATGATTCTCATCCCGGGTGCCCGCACCGTGCGTTGTCTTCCCGTGCGGCCCTCCAGGTTCGTGCGAAGTGACATGCACCCATCGTCCGGCAACCTATGCCCAGCATGACGTTAAACTGCGCATTCGTCCCGCATGACGTTAAACTGCGCATTCGTCCCGCATGACGTTAAACTGCGCATACGTCCAGCATGACGTTAAACTGCATATTCGTCCAGCATGACGTTAAACTGCACATCCGTCCAAGCTGCACGACGTTAAACTGCCTAGCCCCCATCGTCCGCGCTGCAAGACGTTAAACTGCCAAGTGCTTCGTCCTCAACACATGACGTTAAACTGTACTTCGTCCGGCAAGACGTTAAACCGTCCGCTTCGTCCTCAACACATGACGTTAAACTGTACTTCGTCTGGCAAGACGCTAAACCGTCCGCAACCTGATCCCGTGCTCCGCACACAGGGTCCCCCCGGTTTGGATGTGGCCCCCACCCGCTCGTCCCTGCAGGGATGTCGGGATTGCCCCTCTTTAGGGACGATTTAATGGGAGTGGCTTTTCCCTACGGGGGCAGGGTATTACAAACCCCTAGTTTCTCGTGGGAGGCTGCACATGTGTATCTCCATTGCGCCTCCCCACTGCCGAAGCCAGTAGAGGGTCTGACTGGGATCGAGGTGTCTTCTGCTTTCGGTCCAAGTCCCTTCCAACTGAGTTTTGCAGCATCCGGGCTGCCCCAAGTGCGTAAGTCCTGACAGAATGAACTACGTGGACTTTGATCCCTGTCTCCTATACAGGGTACGTATGAAGCCTTCTTGAGGTCCAAGCCCGCCACCTGGTCGTCCCGGTCGTATTTACGTCGGTTCGTCCATCAGTGGACCCCTCCAGGGTTCACGCTTGCGTCGATTCACCTATGAATCCGCCCCTGTGGGAGACTGCCCGTGTGTATCTCCACGGTGCCTCCCCACAGCCCCCCTTTTCCATTTCTCCTTTTATCGTCCAGCATGACGTGAAACTGTGATCCACCCGGCCGTTCCATCCCCCTCTGTGCGAGGTGGTTCGGTTCAATCCTCCGCCCGGCGGCCTAGACCTCTTCGTGAGTCGGCTTGCCGACGTCCAGCATGACGTTAAACTGTATACCCGAACTACGTTGACTTTGATCCGTGCTAACGCGCGGTACGTAGGAAGCCCCTACGGGGTCCAAGCTCTTCACTCCATCATCCATCCTGATCCTTACCCGGGCCGCCACATCCCGGTGGGGGTCATGCCACTTCACTCCACTCCACGTTACTTGGGAAGCCGCCCATGTGCTGGCCCCAGCGTCGGAGGTTCCCCGCAAGGGGTTCTGTCATCTGATCCACTTTTCGTGTTGATCGGTCCGATGCCGTCCCCGCTGGACGTTAAACTCGCGGCATACCCCGTGTTAAACACGGGAAGCTGAGGAAAACCTCAGGTGACACAGTTCCCCGCACCTAGTACGGGATGCCTCAGGCCATCATGCCTTCGAGAAGCCCTATTAGGGACGGAAGACAGATGTGCAGAGCCGCAGTGTTACGACACGCCCCCAGCACCCAGAGCCACCCGGCCTTCTCACCGCAGGTTGCTGCCCCGCCCAGACTCCTTGGAACGTCCGGGCGGAAGCAGCGTAATTAACCGGTGTCCATGAAGATATGGCGCCGGGAACGAGATTCACGAACATTCTTAAGTCTATGAGGGAGACCCGGATTAGGCGACGAGTTCCGAGGAGACGTCCAAGGAAGGAGGAGCCGACATCCCATCATCCCGGTTTCGATCAAGGAGCAGACGCCCCTGAATAAGGGACGAATGCCGCCCGCCCTTGGAAAGCGGGACTGCGGGACCACAAGCCGCGCGCCTATCCCCTCGGGTCGACGGGTGCACGCGCGAACGCGTCCTGGCGGAACAGCGTAACCCGACGCACATCCGCACCGAAATAGAAAAATGGTGAACCCGACGTGAATCTCTTCTCCTCGATACGAAGACCGATGGCTTTCAGAGGTGTTGGAAGACCGGCGTGTTGCCCGGCCAAGCATTCAGTCTTACCCGCCAGGGGCTGGGGAAGGGACATCGGGCACTCCGTCTCGCAACGTCGAGGGCCTGGGTTCCCCCCACGGAAGGCGTCATGGCGCTAATGGTTGGTTGTCGATTCCTTTTTCCTGTCAGTGTTAATGGGTCATTCTCCCTGCTTTCAGAAATCAGGTCGCCCGATCCAGTGCCCGATCGCCACCCGCCCACTGGCGCAGGGACAGGGGAAACACCGACGCGGCTACTCCGCGCGGTCCCGCCCGTTCCGCAGCCGTCCCAGCAGCCGCAATTGCGGGGCGACCATGCCCTCTCTCCCCCTCGGAGGTCATCCAGAGAACGGTGATCAACACCCTGGTGCGGAGATACGAGGAAGAGGGAGTCATCCCCACTAGGGAAATGGCTCGCCTAGACCTTGAGGAGGCTGCGCCTCGCCACCACCGCCGCCCCCGAGGGCCGCGCAGGGAGGCACCGCTGCCTACCTCAACGTCCAACCGCTTCGGGAGCTTATCCCCGGAGCGCTCTGACAGTTCCCTTCCCTACGCGGATGAGGTGGAAGAGGCCCGGGATCACCCTATCCGGGATTCGCTCCAGGGATCTACGGTAAGGACTCCCGCCAGGCCACGGCGACACCGCCGCCAGGCCTCTCCAGTCGAAGAGCGGGCTCTCCACCTGCCCGCGCCACTCATCCCGACTCGTCTGTCTCGACGCCAACGTCGGGCACGAGCGGAAGAGGATGCCCACCTTGGGGCTCTAGCAACAGCGGCCGCATTGGCCCGAGCCACCGCTGGCTCCAGTCGCCAGGCCTCTGTGCATCCTGAGCGGGGGAACTCCTATGCCCGACCCGGATCGAGGCCCCGACCGCCCCAAAGGCAGGTTGGGTTGACTCTCACGGTTGCTGGTACAGGCAGTAGCCACCGCGGACCACCTCGCGGTAGCGCTATTCACCAACAGGGTCTACTCCGTGTGGCTGATCCAAGAGGCATGGGTCATCCCACCTCCCGATCCCGGCCCGGAGGCCTGCCCGGAATCATCTCTCCCCGCGTCCCCTTTGATATCTGTCCCGGTGCCCCTCGCACCTTGGTTCCCAGTCCTCTTGGCCCCAGCACCAGTGCGGCCGGAGGACGCCAGGACAGAGATCAGCCCTGCCCCGAAGAACCACCCAGGGGCAGGAAGGCAAGGCGTCGACGCCGAGGGAAGAATGTTACGGAATTCCGGACAGAGATCCGACCGGTGTGCTTCTCTGACTCAGAGGCAGAGTACGATTCGGCGACAGAGCCCCTTCCCCAACCCCGCCAGTCAAGGGCAGGGGTAGGAATGCGGCACGTCAGCCTCGTGCTCCCCGAGAGCGAGATCGATGTGATCCCCGCTTCTCTCCGAAGGTATATCCGGAGTAACGAGGGCCTGGTAGACCCCCAAGGATCAAGCTTGCGGTTGGTACCGGCCCCTCCGGAAGTGCCTTCCGCCCCGATCGGAGAAGCCGGAGACTTTATCTGGGGACCGGCGGTCGAACCTCGATCTAGTGCACCCTCGGCGAGCACCGATGCTACGGCAGGATGTTCGCTCGCCGGCCCGTCCTATCGAGATGTGGTAGCTGGGGCACTGCCACCCTCAAGGGGAGGCCCGGGATATGGAGGCCAATCGGCCTGCTCGCCGTATTCACCGCCGGCCAGCCCGTCGGCCCGGCGGCCCGCCTCGGCACCACTACCAGTTCCCCGTCCGTTCCCAGCCATGGAAGAGGACCAAGGAGATCTGGGTCCCGAGTTTGAGTCGTGGAGCTTCTGGACCGTCCTTGCAGAGGGCCACTTCCCTGAGAAGTTTTGGCCAGTCGCAGGACCGGGCTTTGATGCACCCGAATCGCTCACCCCGGATGAGTTCGAATGCTTCCGCCGAACTCTCCGGGAGACTCGCTCCTGTCTTCACCGCCTACAAATGCCATACCCCGGGAGTCAAGCGCACCTGGAGGATATTGGTGAGCAGTGCCGTCAAATTGACCTGGCCATGCTCCCCGCGGTTCGGCACCCCGGGTCATTTGGGCACCACGAGGCCCTCCAACAACGATGCGTTGAGTGTTTTCAAGTACTCCGCAAAGTTATCGAGGAAGCCACTCCCAAAGTGTATATCTGTGGATGGGGGTAGTACGCTGCCCTACGCTTCAGTGTGATCCGCCGACAGCCCGATTCGCTGGGTGGCCCTGAGGGTATATCCCCAGGGACAGGAACGGTCAATATGGCTGACCTGTCGGGAGAGGGGAACGACTTGGAACTTCTCGATGGGGGCTTCCCCCCCGAAGACAAGCCGTCGTCAGATCCATCAGTGAGAGTTACTCGTCATCAGAGAAACCTCCTGGGGCTCCCCGCACCCACTGAAGCACTGACGTTAAGCCGAAACGTCAGCAAAGGAAAAGAGCACAGCGAGGCTATAAAGCCCGCCGACCCATCTGCCTCCATGCAGAGGGCAGAGGAGGATCCTGAGAAGGCTACGCTACGTCAGCAGCTCGCCGAACAGAAGAGGCTGGTTGACCAGCTCCTCGCCGAGCGCGCTGCAGAACGGCGGCCTGACTACGGTGATCCCAGGCCAGGACAACAGGGACCGGAACAACCGCACCTCGACGAGACTCTCCCGGGCAACCGTGATTACGCCGTGTTCGCCGACAGCAGAGAGGCCATTGCCTACGGCAAGAGGGCGCGGTATGTTTCGCCACACCCTCCCGAGCGGCGTGACTACCTGAGAGATCCCGCTCGGATTCCTCCCGCTGCCCCAAGGGCCGCTCCGCCCGCCATCCCACGAGCTGCCGAGTTCGACGACCCGGTCGACGACCCGATTGAAGGGCCATGCAATGCGCTCGTGGTTAGAGATCCTCGCCAGGACTGGAACCCATGTCCGGACGATCCGATGGCGGCACTCATTGCCCGCTTGGAAGCCTTGGAGACTCGGCAGGTGGCGATCCCACCGGACGGCAAGCCCTACCCAGCATGGGTGGATGACATGCCAGCGCCTCCGGGATTCGGGAATCCCACTTTTGCCCCCTTCAACGGGACTGGAGATCCGCCACAGCATTTAGCCCACTTCAACTCGAGGTGCGGGCCTATGTTGGGGACTCCGGCGCAGCAGGAGGCCGCTACGCTTCGCTGCTTTGTTCAGACACTGGAAGGGCCAGCATTTGTCTGGTACAGCCAGCTCCCCGTCGGGTCGGTAACCAGCTGGGAGGACCTCCGTAGACAGTTCCTCTACCAGTTCAGTTCCACGACCCGGAATACGAGTATCGCAGACCTCTTCAAGTGAAAGCAGAGGCCTGATGAGCGAGTCGCGGACTTTGTCGCCCGATGGAAGGGTCTCACGTATTCCCTTGACATGCCATTGACTCAGGAGCAGTTGCTGACAATGTGCGTCGGGAACGTCAAGACCGAGATGGTCCCTTCCCTGATTACTCAGAACTACCCCGGAGGGTTCAGGGACTTCTCAGACAAAGCTCAACGTCTTGAGGAAGCCCTGCAACAGGCCAGCCAGGCACACCCGCTGCCTCCTATGATTCCTGCAAGGAGAGCCAGCAGGGCTGAGCCCGCTGCTGTGGCCCAGATAGAGGCTCCCAGGCCGTTGGAGCTTCTGCCGGTGAGGCCAGCTCCGCAGCCTCACAGGAATCCGCCTCCACGGGCTCAGATCCCGGCCCAGCAACGGCAGCCTCAGAACCGGCCGGCCCCTCCGCGTAATGTACCGCCACAACCTAGGCGAGATAATCAGGGTCCACCTCCTCGGCAGGCCCCTCTAGCCCCTCGTCAAGACCGCGCTCCCAGGGGCCCGCGACACCTGACGTACTCATTCCATGAGGATCAGGTCCCCGGTTATTTCCGGAGCGCCCTGGAGCAGAGGATTGTGCGACTGCCTGAGTGTTGGAAGCCAGAGGAGGCACATCTCACAGATAACCCCCGCTACTGCCCCTACCATCGGGCCCTGGGGCACACCATCCAGCGGTGCTATGTGTTTAAGGACTGGCTCCAAGACCAGATTAACAACAATGTAATCAGGTTGGGCCCAGCTCCAGCACAGGTAGCGGGCGTGTTCGTGGGATCAGATGACGATGGTGGCGATGAGAAAGAATGGAAGCTGGTCTCAGACCGCGGATCCCAGAAGTACAATAACTGAATGGCCCGCAAGACGACCATTCGCGCCCAGGGAATCATCCGTGCGCGCTTGAATCAGCCTGAGCCCCCAGAACCTGCGGGTGCTGCTTCGACATCGTCGTCCCGGTCTGCCTCCTCCAAGAGGAGCAAACGGCGGCAGCGCAAGAAGGAAGAGCGCGCCCCGCCAGTTCCGCCACTATCCCGTACTCTCGGCGATTTCATGCCCTCGGAGATGGGGGTCCCTCCTCGGATCCGCCCAGTGATGGATGATTCGTTCGATGACGGTATTGGGTACGCTTCGGTTAACACCGTCGAGCTGGTAAATCCCTTTTCGGTTCCCGACGTTGAAGAACACCAGGTGGACCTCCCTAGCGTCCCCGGTCGTCGCCACCGTCGAAAGAACCGCAGCAGCAGGAGTCGCCGGGGCACAGCCGTCGGTACCTCCGGCCAGGCCGTGCACGCCACTGAGACTAGGCGGCAGGCTCAAGATCGAGCTCAACGTGCGCAGGATCCCCATCCGGGGATGACGGATTCGCCTCCGCCACTGTTTGTGGTGTGGGACCAGGCAGAACCGCCTCAGCCGCGTCGCGACCAGCTCCGCCCTGCCACAAGTCCGTCCCGGCCTCCTGACTCCAGTACGGTGACCATTTCCTGGACTGCGACCAGTGAACAGCGAGATGCGCCAAGTACCAGTCGGCCGCCGATCCAACCGGTAAGGCCCGTCATGCCACCAACCGCAGAGCAACCTCCTGCAACCAGGAGCTCGCGCTTGGCCAAAAAGTATGATGTCCTGAAGCACTTGGCCGACATCCCAGCAAGGCTCTCCATCCTTGAGGCTCTGCGCATGTCATCTGAGATGCGCGAGGCACTCGCTGAAGCCCTGAAGAGCCCCCTCCAGTTTGAGACAGAGGTTGCGGCTGCAGAGGCCTTTCACGCCGAAACGATCGAGGACGCCGAATGTCAGGCAGTTATCTCGTTCTCTGGTAAGGATGAAGACCCTCCTATACAGGGACACATTCGTCCGCTGTATGTCATTGGCCAGTTCAATGGCCTTGAAGTCCGGCGTTGTCTTGTCGACACGGGGTCCGGGATTAACCTGATTCCAACTCGGACGCTCCGGAGATTGGGGTTGTCTGAGGATGACTTGATTCCCTCCGACCTCAGGATCCAGGGGTACGACCGCACCGAGCAAACCCCGGTCGGCAAGATACGTTTGAAGACCCAGTTCGGTGACTTGGTTGCCAACACCGAATTCATGGTAGTCTCTCAGGACACTGCGTATAACGCATTGATGGGCAGGCCATGGCTTCACCTTCACGCGGCGGTCCCCTCGTCATACCACCAATGCCTCAAATACTCCCTTAATGGTCGAGTAGGCGTGCTTCAAGGAGATGCCTCTCCTTTTGCCTCATGTGAAGCCCGTTATCTGGACGCAGACTATTACAAGAGCAAGGATAAGCAGATCCTGGCAGGTGAGGTTGAGCCTGTCGCTGTTGCGACCGATCCCTGGGCAGGTCTGGATGACGCTTACGTCCTCCCGATTCACCGGTTGGACGTCGCCATGGTCTTGACGGTCCGCGAGTCTCCTGATGAGACGGCCGCGACCGCCCGCGCCAGCACCAGTGGCCCAGCAGGACCTGGTAGCCCCAATGCAGTTTCCAACACAGTCTCTCCCGTGGATGATCCCTCCCCGAGTGGAGAGGGTATGGAAGACGCACCCCCAGCCTTTGAGGAGGGCGTCCCCGCCACGGTCGATGAGTTAATACAGGTGAACCTTGGAACCGAGGCCGATCCAAGACCCACGTTGGTTAGTGCCGCCATGCCCTCTGAGGAGCGGCAGCAGTACATGGACTTTCTCAGGCAGCACCGTGATGTGTTCGCTTGGGGCTATGACGAGATGCCGGGGCTAGATCCTCAGGTAGCCGTCCACCGCCTTGGTCTCCCGGCGAACCATCGCGGGTTCAAGCAGCCTCCCAGGAAGATGCACCCATCCCATGGTGCCATGGTTGAGGCCGAAGTTGACAAGCTTATCAAAGCCAACTTCGTGAGGGAAGTTCAGTACCCCAAATGGCTGGCCAACATTGTGCCGGTCAGGAAGAAGAACGGGCAGATTAGAGTCTGCATCGACTTCCGCGATCTCAACCGCCACTGTCCGAAGGATGATTTTCCCCTTCCAGTGACAGAGCTGTTGATTGATGCCACGGCAGGGTTCCAAGCCCTCTCCTTCATGGATGGATACTCCGGATACAACCAAATTCGGATGGCCCCTGAGGATGAGGAGTTCACTGCCTTCAGGGCCCCCCAAGGTACCTTTTGCTACCGGGTCATGCCCTTCGGCCTGAAGAATGCAGGTGCCACCTATCAACGGGCGATGCACCGCATATTCAAGCCAATCCTCGGCACACTGGTGGAATGCTACGTCGACGACTTGGTTGTCAAATCGCGCCAGCGTCAGGACCATCTCAACGATCTTGAGAAAGTGTTCAGCTTCCTCCGGTCTCGCTGCCTGAAGATGAACCCGTTGAAGTGTGCCTTTGGGGTCACCTTCGGAAAGTTCCTTGGATTTGTGGTAAGATACCGGGGTATCGAGATCGACCCAGAGAAAATCAGGGCGATTAGCCAGATGCCTCCCCCAGGTACCGTCCGGGAACTGCAAGGGTTCCAAGGCCACTTAGCCTATATACGCCGATTCATCGCGAATCTGGCCGGCAAGTGTAAGCCCTTTTCTCGGCTTATGAAGAAAGGTGCCACCTATGTATGGGATAAAGAGTGTCAGACCGCTTTCGAGGAAATCAAGCAGTACCTGCTTCAACCTCCGGTCCTGATGCCGCCCGTATCCGGAAACCCGCTGGTCCTTTATGTGACCGCCCTGGAACGGTCCCTGGGTGCCCTTCTCGCCCAGAAGAACAACGAGGGAACAGAGAATAGCCTCTATTACCTCAGTCACATGCTCCTCGATGCGGAGGTTAAGTATTCCCCCATCGAGAAGAGCTGCCTGGCGCTCGTATTTGCCGTACAGAAATTACGGCACTACTTGCAGCACCATGAGGTATAGTTGGTTTCTCGGGTAGACCCGTTGAAATATATCCTGAGCCGACCTATGTTGACTGGCCGTCTAGCGCGGTGGGCTGTGATTCTCTAGCAGTTCGACATCAGGTATGTGTCTCAGAAGGCCATCAAAGGGCAAGCGTTGGCAGACTTTCTGGCCGCTCACCCGACCTCCGCGGATCAGCCGCTGGATCTAGGCTTTCCTGATGAGACCATTCTCTCGGTTGATCGAGCCGATCCATGCTGGCAGATGCACTTTGACGGTGCCTCCCGGAGCCCCACCGGTAGAAGACTCGATAATCCTAAGCTCAATAGAGTGGGCTTGGGCATCGTCTTCATTACCCCGGAGCGAGCCGTGCTGCCATACTCTTTCCTGTTGTCAGAGGGCTGTACCAACAATGAGGCGGAATACCATGCCCTCATCACCGGCCTCGAGTTAGCTCTCGAGATCGACATGCCCCATCTGTGTGTGAAAGGGGACTCCGAGCTGGTCGTTAAGCAGATCAATGGCGACTACGTTGTCAGGAAGCCGGAACTTGTGCCATTGTTGGAGTGCACCCTTCTTCTGATGGCCCGGTTCCCTTCTCGGCCGGAAATTGTCCATGTTCCCCGGTCGCAGAACGGTCGAGCAGATGCTTTGGCCAGCCTGGCTGCGTCACTTGCGGAACCTGAACAGGACAACCTGATCGTCCGCGTGACGCGCCGCAGGCTCATCGCTCCCGTTATCCCGGAAGAAGATCGCGGCCCGTTGGTAAGTAACCTCACCACGGTTGCCCCTATGCACGGAGCCCCGAGTACCCCAGATATAGCAGTCGAATCAGCCCGTGATTGGAGGGCGCCTTTGGTTGAGTACCTCCAACATGGCATTCTTCCGTCAGATCGGGCCGAGCGCGAGCGAGTTCGACGCCGCGCATCGCAGTTTGTCCTCCAGATCAGTCCCGGTCTGGAGCAGATCCTCTACAAGCGCGGGTTTGATGGTGTTCTCCTCCGTTGCCTTCAGGGAGTCGAGATCCCACGAGTCAGGCAAGAGGTTCATGCTGGTTCATGTGGCGCCCACCAGACTGGGCCGAAGCTGTCCCACCAGATTCAGAGGTTGGGATACTTCTGGCCCTCTATGATCCATGACTGCATCGAGTACGCCAGGAGGTGCCATGCGTGCCAGGTTCATGCGAACTTTGTGCATCGGCCGCCGGAGCCTCTCCATACCACAAGGTATTCCTGGCCCTTTGCAGTCTGGGGACTGGACGTTGTGGGACCTTACCCGCCGGCGACAGCTCGCCAGTGCCGGTTCATTCTGACCGCCACGGACTTCTTCTCCAAATGGGCAGAAGCGATTCCACTCAGAGAGGTCAAATCCTGTTCGATCGCTGACTTCGTGACCTCCAACATCATCTATCGATTTGGAGTGCCTCACGCTATCCTCACGGATAACGGAACCAATTTCCGAGCAGCCGAGTTGAAGAAGTTGTACGCCAAGTATAACATCCGCTCGAACCATACATCTCGCTATCATGCGCAGGCGAATGGACAGATCGAGGCGTTTAACAAAACCCTCTCTAACATTCTGCAAAAGATGGTTGGTCAGAACAAGAAGAGTTGGCCGGACAAGCTCCCCAACGCCCTCTGGGCTTATCGGACGACGACTCGCAATTCCACCCAGATGACCCCTTATTCCCTGGTGTATGGAGCTGAGGCCGTCCTGCCCATCGAGATCCAGTTACCGTCCTTGCGCACTGCGGTCTACGACCAGCAAGTGCCGGACAGAGTTGCTGAAGCCCGTCTAGTCGAGTTGGAAGCACTGGATGAGAATAGACTTCGCGCTTTGCACAACTTGGAGAGGCATCAAAGCAGAATGGCTCGAGCTTTCAATAAGAAGGTTCGCTTCCGCTCCTTCCTGCAGGGTGATCTAGTGCTAGCCCTAAGAGCACCGATGATCCCCGGCAGGAAGCCGCCCAAGTTGGAGCCCAAGTGGGAGGGACCTTTTGTTGTCCACAAGGTCTATCCCAATGGCGCGTACTCCCTAGCGACTATGGATGGTGAGCGTGTCACTCCTCCCACCAACGCTAGGTTCCTCAAGCCATACTTTGCCTAAGTGTCCGTTCGTCCTGCATGACGCTAAACTGCACTTCGTCCTGCATGACGCTAAACTGCACTTCGTCCTGCATGACGCTAAACTGCACTTCGTCCTGCATGACGCTAAACTGCACTTCGTCCTGCATGACGCTAAACTGCACTTCGTCCTGCATGACGCTAAACTGCACTTCGTCCTGCATGACGCTAAACTGCACTTCGTCCTGCATGACGCAAAACTGCACTTCGTCCTGCATGACGCTAAACTGCACTTCGTCCTGCATGACGCTAAACTGCACTTCGTCCTGCATGACGCTAAACTGCACTTCGTCCTGCATGACGCTAAACTGCACTTCGTCCTGCATGACGCTAAACTGCACTTCGTCCTGCATGACGCTAAACTGCACTTCGTCCTGCATGACGCTAAACTGCACTTCGTCCTGCATGACGCCAAACTGCACTTCGTCCTGCATGACGCTAAACTGCACTTCTTCCTGCATGACGCTAAACTGCACTTCGTCCTGCATGACGCTAAACTGTACCACGTCCTGCACGACGTTAAACTGCATTCGTCCAGGCTACAAGACGTTAAAACTGTTCAGCATTCGTCCGCGCTGCAAGACGTTAAACTGCCAAGTGCTTCGTCCCGCATGACGCTAAACTGCACTACGTCCGAGCTACAAGACGTTAAACTGTTCAGCATTCGTCCTGCATGACGTAAAACTGCCACTCAAGAACTACGTGCGGCTTGATTCCCATCCTTATGGGATACGTAGGACCGCCTGAACCCTCGTGTTTCAGGCCCAGCCCCATCCTTCGGGAATTTCCATCCCATCTCGGGCCCTTGGCCCAGTTGCCCCGGGGTGTGCGGCGTATGGTGTGAGTGCGGGGCTATGCCCTCATTCACGTCGGTTTGCTCGTCACGCTGTACGCCCCCCCACGTTTGGGGATGCCTTCTGCTCCCCCCTTCTTTTTTCCTTATCGTCCTGCATGACGTTAAACTGCACTTCAAGAACTACGTATGGCTTGATTCCCATCCTTATGGGATACGTAGGACCGCCTGGACATTCATGTTTCAGGCCCAGCCCCATTTCTCGGGAATCTCTATCCCGCGTTGGGCCTCTGGCCCCAGTTCCCCTCCTTTTTGTGCGAGGCGTATCGCGTGAGCGGGGGATTATGTCCTCATTCACGTCGGTCTACTGGCCGCGCCGTACGCCTCCCCCGTGTGTGGGACTACCTCACACCCCTCATCGTCCTGCATGACGTTAAACTGCCTTTCCAGAACTACGTATGGCTTGATTCCCATCCTTATGGGATACGTAGGACCGCCTGGACGCTTGTGTCTCAGGTCCAGCCCCGTCTCTTGGTTGATCACGGGGATCTGCCCCCCTTCGGTTGCTCTCAGGGTGAGTCCTCCGACCCTTCCCGGAGATCTGTTAACATGTTTTGGGTGCTTCGGTCTATGACTCGTAGTGTCAGATTCAATCCCGACAAGTCCTGTGTTGCTTGTCAGGCCCCACGCTTCCTCTTGTTCGAGCCTTCACTCAAAGGGATCCTCGTTAGCAGTTTGGGTACGATGCCTCAGTGCTCTCCCACCGCTCCGGGTCGATTTACCGGCGGGTCTTGGGCCGCAAATCGATATGAATCCTGCGATTGAGCGGTTGATGCTCGTTTGCTTGCCCCGTCTTAGGCTGACGCGATCGGATGTTGTGTTGCGAATGCGTCAGCAACGTCCTTGATCGCCATGTCAGCTCTCTCAGGCTCTAAACATTGGTTGCGCAGTCCTCATCACACTCCGCCTTTGTGCGTTGTAGTGGAATCTTGACACTCTCTTCATACTGACCTCCGGTACGCCTCTACACGTTAGGCAGACCAACCAGGGTAATGATGTCGTTCGAGGCTCCCATGATCTGAGCACCAAGGATATATGCAGATATCCTCCCTAAGGGCCATGCGTAGCTGGACCCTCGTCCCCATAAGGAGGAGGGAGTCGCCCGAACAATTGCGTTCTGGGCCCAGTATATCTGGAGGCTAGCATCTCTGCCCCTTGGGTGATGGACATATGCAGACCCCTATCCCAAGACTCTTCTCCTAGAATCGTGCGTGACCGCAGGGCTGGGTATGTTCCCACCTCCGTCGTGTCCGCCGTACCGCAATAAGCGGATTCCTCCATGGTCCGAACCACACGACCTTAAACTGTGTTGTCTGGTCCTACCACACGACCGTAAACTGTGATCGTCTTGGCCGCCCGACGAGAAACGGCACTGCATCGTGATGTCCTCCTCAGGGGACACTCATGTTGGGCGCTGGTTAATGACCACGCCATTCATCAATGCCTTCCATGGCTTGATTATTGTGGTGACGCCAGAGATTTCTCAATCACGGGCATGTCGCCGCACAAAGAAAAACCATTCATCTTTAAGGACAAACAAGAAATATCAAATGCCGCTCCTTTTGTGTGCGAGGGTCAGACCCGCACTCTTCCCCGCGCTGGTGCCCGATTGTGTTGCACCGCGCTTCAAGAACTACGTGCGGCTTGATTCCCATCCTTATGGGATACGTAGGAACGCCCGGATGTTTGAAACTTCGGGTCCAGCCCCCCACCTCTTAGAGATTCCCCCTTCTCTGGGGAATCCGCCGCCTTCAGGTCACCCTCAAGGCGTATTCCCCGACCCCTTGCCGTGGTCCACCGGTGTCAAGAGTACTCTGGTTTATTGCCAGGAGGGTCAGGATCCGCTTGGTCAGGTTTCCTCCACTTTTCAGGCTTCGTGCTCCCTTTCATTCGGACCCATCGTCTACGCCC
Organism: Viscum album; assembly: GCA_963277665.1. Lineage (NCBI taxonomy): Eukaryota > Viridiplantae > Streptophyta > Magnoliopsida > Santalales > Viscaceae > Viscum > Viscum album. Next base: position 37,287,342 of record OY728159.1, read on the forward strand.
TGGGTGGAGCCCCCGTGAACGGTTCGGACACAATGCCTCAGTGCTCTCCCACCGACTCGGGCCGGTACCCCCAATGGCCTCGGGCAGCAAATCGATATGAATCCTGCGATTGAGCGGTCGATGCTCGTTTGCTGCCTCATTCCACCAACGGTTAGTGCGATATTGATGCTGCTTTTCCGCCACGGTCGGCAGTACTCCCATATCGTTACACCGGTGCCCCCAGTCCTTGAGTGAATGGCCGCATGATTCACATTTTCCACCTCCCATTCTGACCAGGCGAAGCCTCGACACTCTTGACACTATCCCTCAGTGCATCTTCGCATATCCAGGGGATATGACCACGATGTGGCGTGCTTTGAGTCCTTATGGTCCGAGCTCTAAGACCTTAAACTAAGATCTCTCCTTATGGTCCGAGCTCTAAGACCTTAAACCAAGATCTCCCCTTATGGTCCGAGCTCTAAGACCTTAAACTAAGATCTCCCCTTATGGTCCGAGCTCTAAGACCTTAAACTAAGATCTCTCCTTATGGTCCGAGCTCTAAGACCTTAAACTAAGATCTCCCCTTATGGTCCGAGCTCTAAGACCTTAAACTAAGATCTCCCCTTATGGTCCGAGCTCTAAGACCTTAAACTAAGATCTCTCCTTATGGTCCGAGCTCTAAGACCTTAAACTAAGATCTCCCCTTATGGTCCGAGCTCTAAGACCTTAAACTAAGATCTCCCCTTATGGTCCGAGCTCTAAGACCTTAAACTAAGATCTCTCCTTATGGTCCGAGCTCTAAGACCTTAAACTAAAGATCCCTCCTTATGGTCCGAGCTCTAAGACCTTAAACTAAGATCTCTTCTTATGGTCCGAGCTCTAAGACTTTAAACTAAGATCTAGCCCCATGGTCTGAGCTCTACGACCTTAAACTAAGATCTCCCCAAATGGGGTCCTACGTCCTGCATGACGTTAAACTGCACTCTCAGAACTACGTGTGGCTTGATCTCCAGCCTGATGGAGTACGTAGGAACGCCCGGGCATTCCAACTCGGGTCCAGCCTCAGGGATCGCTAAGTCCCGCCCCTCCTCGCCGCCGGCCGTCTGGCCTGACTTCGGGTAGAGTGGTGCAGTTGTGATATTCTCCCCGACCCAGCTCGGGATGCCCCATCGCAATGATGGGAAGCGACGGTTTCCTCGTCAGAGAGGTGCTGTCTGAGAATTGAGGTGACTCACGGCCATATTAGTGCATCCGCCTAATACGTTTTCCCCACGGTGGCGCAATTTTGAGAGCGTTGGATTCTGTCCGAGCAAATCGTCACTTCGCCCCACGCTTCGCATGCCCTGTTGATCTGGATTTTCCACCCTTGTGTCTGAAGGAACCCCAAAGCGGTATTCATGATGACATGTGGTCCGCCTCCTGCAATATGAATGATGGCCTTTTTCGGTCCGTCTATTGCAGTTGTTATGGTCGATCCACTGTCCGCCTACCGTCTTGGGCATTTCCTGGAAGGCCGACCGTTGTGGATGTCTGGATTCGGGACACGTGATTCACCCTTTCTCATTTCCCTATGTTCGGATAAAATCTCAACGCCCCTAGCATTGTCCCGCTCGTGTGTTGGAACAGGTTGGGGGAATGGTACATTGATTAGGTCTGAGGTCTCCTTTCCTAGGAATGACCTCCCTCTTTTCTCCAGAAATCCAGGCCCAATTATGGATGCCTGAAGCTTGGTTAACACTCCCGCGAGACAATTTGTGGTTGAGTATGCCAAAAGACACAGATAAATATATTGATTCATACAAATGGATCGAAATATTGAGTAACGGAAGCAAAATGTTCTAGGAATGGCAAAAAACAAAGCCCCTAAGGATTAGCGTGCTGGATAAGTCTTTCTAATGCCGCTACCCTTTGGCTGGCGGCCTCCAGGGCTACTTCTCGTTCTCTGCGTGCCCTCTCCTCATCGGCGGTCGCAGCACGCAGTTCGTCGATCCTGGCCTGTGCACGCTCCCGCTCGACTTGGAGTGTGACCATCTGTTGGCCCGCCTCCGTCAGCTGTACCTGAGCGTCGATCAGTTGTGCCGATAGTTGCTCCACAAGCTCGGTACATGCTGCGACGAAGGCCTCCTTCTCTGCCGCCTGCCCTTCGAGGCGCCGGACTTCCTGCTCTGCCGCGATGAGCGCCTGCGTGCTCTCCGACATGTCCCGACTTTGTGCGACGTCGGCACGCCGGCGGCTCTCGCGCATCTTCTCGGCCATGAAATCACGGACCGTCAGATGGAGGCGTTGAGCATCAGCTCCCCCGGCACAGAGGAAGCGCAGCCAGGTCTGAAGTGATCCCATGCGCCCCAGCCATTCCGATGGGTCTCGCTTGAGGAAGCGCTGGATGCACTTCCACCCCCTGCGTCGCGTTACCCGGCTATCCTCGACCGCCTCCGCGTCCGAGTCATCCATCTCCTCGGGGTCGGCAGGCCGGTAAGCAGGGAAGGCAGCCAGTAGGTCTGCTGCAGGGTCCGCCCCCGGGAGGTCCTCACAAGGGATAGGTTCCCCAACATCCGGGCAACCTTCTTCTCTCTCCCCAGCGGCGCTGACACCCTCGTCAGCCCCCAACCTCTCTCCGATGTCAGCACCGCCGATGTCCGGAGCCCCTTGATCAGCAGTTGGTGGGGCCGGCTCGGTTTGGAAGGTCTGTTCCGGAGCAGGCGGCATGTCCACCACTGGTCCACTCGTAGATGGCCCAGGTTCGGCAACCCGACGAGCCTCCAATGTTGAGATCACTGCGCGGGGCATGCCATGGTTAGTCACGGATCGTCAATGGCAAGCACCAGCAGTAAAGTAGGGAGACTTACGGGAGTTCGGAGCGTCATCTTCCGCTACCCCGGTCGCCGCAGGAACAGTTACAGCAGGGGACCCCTTAGCGCTTGACAGTTCGATAATGGGTGCCTGGCCCCCGCCTTGTCCTGCTGGCGCCTCTCCTACTCCTGTTGAGGACGCCTGACCGACATCTGTGTGCTCCTGAAAAGGATGGAGAAACGGGTTAGAAGCTGCATAATAGAATGGATGAAGCAAGTTGAGTAGGGATAGAAGCGGACCTCGAAGAGCTCAGTGACATCAACGTTGTCAGAGCCGGCCACCTCGCCACTCTCCCGTGGGCTCCCCCGATGGGACCTTCCCTCGGAGCCTTCATCCTCCCCCGTCTCCTCCTCCTCCTCGGAGCCGCTACTGTCATCTTCTCCTGGCGGCATCTGTTCTGGAGCGAGCTCGAGACCGAGCATCACCTTCACCAGAAGGGATGGCTCCGCACGCTGACCACGTTGGCGCGCGTACTCGTCCATGGCCGTCAGATATGCATATTGCCGGTTGAAGTCCACCCTGTCGGTGATCTGGAGGCGCCCGACCTCTGGCAGATAGATTCCTTCTCTGAGTATCTTTCGCCAGATGACGTCGGTCCCCAGTGACTGCCGCAGGGTCATCCAGGCCGACCACAGCGCCGGGAAGACTGCATCGTGGGAGGGTTCGAGCAGACGTCTCACCTGCTTCCCGGGCCGCTCTCCGACCGACGCATGCGCCCCCTCTCTGGGCGCCGAGGCCGTGGCGGCAGCCTGCGATGCGCCCGCCGCCGAAGTCCCTGCCCGCACCGGCTCCGCTGCTTGGCGCGCCTCCGTTCTCCCCCGTGTGGCGGCGCCTCGCCTCCTTCCTTGACGCCCGGTCTCCGCACGGGTAGCCTCGAGCCGCCGAACTAGCTTCCGCAAGAGCCCCTCAGGGTACGCGATGGCCCAGTGTTCGGCGTACTCGGTTGCCAAGCCTGCGTCAACTCCGGTAGGAGGGAGAGTGATGACGTCGCCAGAGCCGAAGGCGGCAAACATCAGCCACATCTGGCGAAGGACGCCAGGGTTCGTCTCCTCCCGGACAGCAGTGAATACCCTCTTCGGCATCCGTTGAAGGCACCCGAACTGCCTGGCGAACCGGGTCGGCACGTAAGGCTCGCAGATCACCTTCCCGTCGATCCGAGCCATGAGCACCCCGCCCGGCATGTTCAGGAAATATTCATGCTGCTCCAGCGGGCCCTGTCCGTTGTCGATCATCTGGCCGACAGGAGTGGGGAACGGGCTGAAGTTGAAATTGGCATGATTGCCAATCCGAACCCTCACGCCCTCCTCACTGAGGGTCATCGGAGCGACCCCCGCAATGTTCAGCAGGGAGGGTCGCAGGCCGTTGCCCGGAGGACTGATGGCATTTGGGAACGTATACCCACCGAGGTGAGCAGCCACCCATCCGTGGAAGAACTGAAAGGGCCCACAGATCCTTCGTGGCGACCCCCCTCGTGAGATGCGTCCCAGAATGGCATACAGCCTCGCCAGTACTGGGACCCCGAGGTTGTATCTCTTGTTGGCAGCCATGGCTCCCGCCATCGCCAGTGTCGCCGGGCGGACGCCCATCCTCGCATCCCGCACTGGCAGGAGCCACCCGCTCAGAAAGGCGGCCAGGAACGCCGCGTACCAGACGTTCGGGTCCCGGGCCTCGATGACGCGGTACCCCCATGAGCGGTAATCGCCCGTCTCCAGGACCCGCCAGTACGACCCGTTCCGGCTCCTCTGAGCTGCGGTCGGGCACCGCTTCCCCCTGCCTGGCATCTTGACCACCGGGTCATGCTCCAGGAACTGGCCGAACCAATCCTTGTAGGCTATGTCCTTCTGGAAGTCTTGGATCCCGAGCCGCTGCGTAGCCAGGTCAAGAAGATGCCAGGTCAGAATGGGAGTCCGTGACCTGTCCTCCCAGATGTTCTTCGGTGGCAGGAACTCATCGTACTGGTAGCCCTCCAGCGGGATACCTCCGATGCAGTGGATGTCCCAGAGACCGATGCCGACCTCCCCATGGTGAAGATGGAAGGTGTTGGTATCCGGGGACCAGCGAGTGAACAGCTCCGGCCCGAGCTCAGACTGCTGGTAGAAGTGGAACTGTGACGTCCACACCGCCTCGAACAGGCCGATGTACCGCAGCTCCTCTGCGAAGTGATCGCAAGTGTGGCGTACCCAGAACGCCCAGGCCCATTCACTGGTAAAGTTGCCCCCAGATCGCAAGTCCCAGTCCTTCAGCCAGCCCTTGGTGTCGTCCGTGACGCTCTGGCGATATATGCTCGAGTAGAGGGCTGGAGAATTCTCCGCAGTAGGCTCACCCCCATCAATGGTTCGCGTCCTCGGGTTCAGGACATAGACATCCAAGTGTCTGGTCTCCCTGGCAGGATGCCCATTGTTGGTGATGTTATAGCGGAGAAGCTCGTCCTCCCGGGTCACCCAGGTCCGCGGCGCATCAATCTCGAACCCTGGCACCGGAACCTCATCTAGGATGCCGAAGTTCCAGAGCGGCAGGTTGTCCGACAGTGGATATGTCTTCTGGGCCGGCGTTAGTAAGTCGAACAAGGATTGATTGTTAGAAACAATCTCCTTGGCTCCGTAAACCTCCTCGTTCGTCGCCATCTCGGCTCTGCGAGTGGCGGCATCCCCTTCATTTCCTCTGTGCGCGGCCATCTCGGAAGATTCGGGAGTCGTGCGGGTTAAGGGATGAAGCGTGCGGGATCGGACGAGGCTGGTGGAAAAGTTTGAGAGGCGGCGCGCAATCCTAGTGGGCGGCGCGCAATCGGAAAGTCCTTCGCGAAAAACCCCGGGTATTCGCGCAAAAACAGAGCGAAGTCCGGACGGTTTTGCGCGACGAGCGAGCGAATTCCGCGCCGGAAAAGGCAATTTCGCGCACGAGAGCAAAGAGGCTTATCGCGCGGAAGGCCAGTGTACGGCACGGAGGGACCCAGTGCCCCTATTTATAGGCGAGGCCGTGGTCCGCGCTGCGCGGAAAAGGCTTTGCGCGACCGCATCGGCCGCTTTCGCGCCCGACACCCATTTTTGCGCGCCACAGTCCCGCGTCGCCCAGGACTTCGGCATTCCGGCGTCTCCCTCGGAACCCGATCGTTGCGACCTCTCGCCGATCAGATTCCGAGGGGGGGCTTTTATAGACGCCGGAAAAGTCCGTTGTTCCCAAACGAAGCTCCGGATGCGGAAAGCGAGGTCATATTTGGAGTCGGAAGGATGTTTCGTAGGGCCCGGAGGCCTTGCGCGGAATTTCAGAGGCCCGCGCGCAAAGGTGATGTTCCGCGCGCAAACCCCCCGGGATGCGCGCAGTGGGCCGGTCCGGCGCGCAATTTTGCGCGCCGCGGGTCCGCGCGACTCCCTTGCGCGCCGCGCCCGATTCCGCGCCCGCGAGGAGAATTTCGCGCTCGCACCCTGGATTCCGCGCCCGGGGTTGCCTATAAATATAAGGCGACCCCCAACGTTTCAAAGGTGGCTGGAAGTCGAAACGTCTCTCGTGCGCGCAATTCAACCCCTTCCGCGCGCAATGACGAACTTCAGGTAACCCCCTTTCTTTCGCGCAAGAAAGCCTCGGGGTCCGCCTTCGCGCGCAATCCCCGCTGGCTCCTTTCATTTGAATAAAAACTCACCCTAAGGCCTTTGCGCGCAAAAGAACCCGCTCGCGCGCAATTGCCCCCGGGGTTCGCGCAATCCGGCCCGATTGCGCGCACCCCCCCTTCTTTCAAGTGGCCATTCGTTAAAGAATGAGCCGTTGCCCCCGCGCGCTATCCGAAGCCCGGTGTGAGCATTCTCAAGCGTCCGCGCGCAAGGCGCTGGCCCAATTGCGCGCCAGCCGCCCCGATTGCGCGCCGACCCGCAGTATTGCGCGCAAAGCTTCCTTTTTGCGCGCAATCTGCCAGGGTCGTCCCCGTTGACCTCCTAAGGGTACCCGCCTGTGTGGCACCCGATGATTCTCATCCCGGGTGCCCGCACCGTGCGTTGTCTTCCCGTGCGGCCCTCCAGGTTCGTGCGAAGTGACATGCACCCATCGTCCGGCAACCTATGCCCAGCATGACGTTAAACTGCGCATTCGTCCCGCATGACGTTAAACTGCGCATTCGTCCCGCATGACGTTAAACTGCGCATACGTCCAGCATGACGTTAAACTGCATATTCGTCCAGCATGACGTTAAACTGCACATCCGTCCAAGCTGCACGACGTTAAACTGCCTAGCCCCCATCGTCCGCGCTGCAAGACGTTAAACTGCCAAGTGCTTCGTCCTCAACACATGACGTTAAACTGTACTTCGTCCGGCAAGATGTTAAACCGTCCGCTTCGTCCTCAACACATGACGTTAAACTGTACTTCGTCTGGCAAGACGCTAAACCGTCCGCAACCTGATCCCGTGCTCCGCACACAGGGTCCCCCCGGTTTGGATGTGGCCCCCACCCGCTCGTCCCTGCAGGGATGTCGGGATTGCCCCTCTTTAGGGACGATTTAATGGGAGTGGCTTTTCCCTACGGGGGCAGGGTATTACAAACCCCTAGTTTCTCGTGGGAGGCTGCACATGTGTATCTCCATTGCGCCTCCCCACTGCCGAAGCCAGTAGAGGGTCTGACTGGGATCGAGGTGTCTTCTGCTTTCGGTCCAAGTCCCTTCCAACTGAGTTTTGCAGCATCCGGGCTGCCCCAAGTGCGTAAGTCCTGACAGAATGAACTACGTGGACTTTGATCCCTGTCTCCTATACAGGGTACGTAGGAAGCCTTCTTGAGGTCCAAGCCCGCCACCTGGTCGTCCCGGTCGTATTTACGTCGGTTCGTCCATCAGTGGACCCCTCCAGGGTTCACGCTTGCGTCGATTCACCTATGAATCCGCCCCTGTGGGAGACTGCCCGTGTGTATCTCCACGGTGCCTCCCCACAGCCCCCCTTTTCCATTTCTCCTTTTATCGTCCAGCATGACGTGAAACTGTGATCCACCCGGCCGTTCCATCCCCCTCTGTGCGAGGTGGTTCGGTTCAATCCTCCGCCCGGCGGCCTAGACCTCTTCGTGAGTCGGCTTGCCGACGTCCAGCATGACGTTAAACTGTATACCCGAACTACGTTGACTTTGATCCGTGCTAACGCGTGGTACGTAGGAAGCCCCTACGGGGTCCAAGCTCTTCACTCCATCATCCATCCTGATCCTTACCCGGGACGCCACATCCCGGTGGGGGTCATGCCACTTCACTCTACTCCACGTTACTTGGGAAGCCGCCCATGTGCTGGCCCCAGCGTCGGAGGTTCCCCGCAAGGGGTTCTGTCATCTGATCCACTTTTCGTGTTGATCGGTCCGATGCCGTCCCCGCTGGACGTTAAACTCGCGGCATACCCCGTGTTAAACACGGGAAGCTGAGGAAAACCTCAGGTGACACAGTTCCCCGCACCTAGTACGGGATGCCTCAGGCCATCATGCCTTCGAGAAGCCCTATTAGGGACGGAAGACAGATGTGCAGAGCCGCAGTGTTACGACACGCCCCCAGCACCCAGAGCCACCCGGCCTTCTCACCGCAGGTTGCTGCCCCGCCCAGACTCCTTGGAACGTCCGGGCGGAAGCAGCGTAATTAACCGGTGTCCATGAAGATATGGCGCCGGGAACGAGATTCACGAACATTCTTAAGTCTATGAGGGAGACCCGGATTAGGCGACGAGTTCCGAGGAGACGTCCAAGGAAGGAGGAGCCGACATCCCATCATCCCGGTTTCGATCAAGGAGCAGACGCCCCTGAATAAGGGACGAATGCCGCCCGCCCTTGGAAAGCGGGACTGCGGGACCACAAGCCGCGCGCCTATCCCCTCGGGTCGACGGGTGCACGCGCGAACGCGTCCTGGCGGAACAGCGTAACCCGACGCACATCCGCACCGAAACAGTAGTGTAGACCATTGTATTTCAGGGAAAGAGACCATATGATTCTTCGGGTCTCACCTAGATGTGGAATACATCTATTTGGCTGGGGCGATAAGCTATCTCTGAGGTTCATTGGCACTTTCAGGATTCTACATTGATTTGTAGAGGTGGAGTACCTCTTGGATATACCACTACAAATATATTGAGTGCATGATATATTCCACATGTCGTAGTTGAGGAGGTATGTGTATGACCCCTCACATGTCATCTACTGGGGAGAGATGAGAATGTAAAATGGGGTGACTTTTTCTAAGTACCTATTAGAGATCTAGGATAAAAATTAGAAGATCATTTATTGGTGGTCAATCCCCCTTGTACGAGTTTGGTGGTAGCATGGGAATCTCTAAGAGATCACTTTGGATTAGGAGGATGAGATTCGGTTTTTGTACCCTCGTATTTTTGTTTGAGTTTCCCTTGTTTTGGATTTCCTAGATGTAAATCCCTGTGGTGGGGAGAATGTAATAACTCATATTTTTAGGTTTTATATTTATAAATTAATTAGAAATTTTTTGAGACCATACCCTGAAACGTTGTGTGATTCTACGTCCCGGTGTTCCCAAAACAATTTGTTGAAAATAATCAATTTCTAATAAACCGCACGAGAAGTTTTTCTAAAATAGTGGAATAATTCTTAAATAGGTGCTCAAATATAAAATCTGATAGAACACTTTATTGTGGAATGATTGGTTTACCCAAGGAAAAAAATTACTTCACATGGAATGTGTCTTTAGTTGAGAAACCCAAAAGGATGTAAATATCAGTAATAATTAAATTAAAAAGATATTTTTTTATGCAAATTTGTTTTTATTTTAATATGTCTATTTTATGAATTTTGGGTTACGACATAACCCTATAATTCTGATGAGGCAAGGAAATATAGCTCTCTCAAATGAACACCAGCATATCTTGGGTCATCCATCAACAAAAAACCTGGATTTGAATGAACTTCACCACTACAGATGAGGAAAAAATTCTTTCTTCCACGACTAATCTAATTCGAGGTAGGGAATTTTTATTTGATTTTAGTTCCCTATTTCTAGAATTAATGATGAACCTAGATAAACAAATAAATTGGTTGACCCACAGTTCAATCATTCTTATAGAGTGGTCTTAATTTTTGGAAATTATTGGGGTTTAGAGTTATCTATTATTGTTTCTTCATTCTTCATTATAACAAGAACGAATTGAGGACGATGTGAACAAATTCTGAGGTTCTTTCCTAAAGTAATTCATGGTGCTTTTATTACCCCTATCCATGATTTACATCGTCATTGGACCCCCATGGTCACATATCAGCTTTCTGGGAGGCTCCAAATATGATCATACACCTGAAGTGATGGAAAGATGAATCAAATCCCAAGGTGGAGTAGATCAGGTCATGAGGATCATGTATGTATCTTTTTCTCAATAAAAAAAATGGAGCACTAGAGGATGATCAGCGGTCCACTGAAGCGGTGGTTATATTGACATGGACTGTGGCTCGACCACGGAAGGGAGCCTCAGTGATGATGAGGCTGGGGGAAGGCAGTGCATGTGGGGAATGCAAGGACATGACGGGCTGACTACATGGGATTTTGTGCGACACTGTGGGGACCATGGGGCATGTGGTCGGGGCATGCCATGTGTGGTTAACAAGCTGGACTATATGTGTTTTGGCCGGACAAGGGGAGCTGGTTTGCACCAATTAGACCCAGTTAGGTTGGCCAGGTGGTTTAGTGGGATGGGCCTGAACAGGCCCAGTAGGCCAGATTAGGTCGGGTCGAGTTAGCTGGCGGTTTGGGTGGTCAATCGGGTTACATCGGACCCGGACCATACCCGAGTCAGATCATTTTACTAAAACGATCATAACTTTGAAATGGTGAATCCATTTGATGAGCCTAATGCGACATCAGTTTTTGTTGAAGAATGAAAATTATCTAATAGCTTGAGGAGTATTTCCTCTTGGAATGAGCGCTCTACGAATGGTATTTTGTGGTTGGCTATGACCTTGATACTATAAGACATATACGGGTTGTGTGTATTATATTTATGGTATGTATTATCGAGACTATGTGTTTTATAATGATTTTATTCTTATCAAGACTATGTGTCTTATTGATATTGTATGTCTTAAAAAATTCATTTGATAATCCTGCAATTTTTATTAACGACTTATACTAGTGTGAGCTGACAATAGATTCCTTTGTGGAATTTTATTTGGTATCTCCATCATGGAAATTTTAATTTTTGTTATTCTATCTGTTAACCCTGAAATTTTATTTTTACATTGTGAAATTTGGTTTAGTATCATCATTGTGGGTTTCCTTTTTGGTTTTGTGGTTTCCTACTAATTATTGTTTTTATCACACCTGCACAAGCTTTTCCCACATGTGTTATCTCATGCGAAAATGATCGAACCATTAACAGAGTCCTAGGTGGACTTGGACCAGATGATTCTCTGTGGGGTCAGACAGACGGTTGATCCTATGGCTTCAAGCAATAGTCTCCTTACCTTTTCTTATATGTTGGATATAGTAGGGTTTTCAATAGATGAGTTTTAGGAACATGTGAATTCTCTATCCTATATGGGGGTTCCATGTGTTAGATTTGTTTCAAGAATGCTTTTTCTTTTTAGTGGGATTGTATTCTGGCTCTTTTTACTTTCCTAATCATTCAATTTTGTACTCTGGTTGGTTATAGTTGTTTTCATGCATTTTTTACTTATTATTTTTACATTTACGGTATTCATGGCTTAGAGATGTGTTCGTGAGTTCGAGTACTTAGGATAATGCCTCCCATTTGTGGGATATGCCTACTAGATGATACTCGCTAGCCCCTAGCCTATTGGAGGTGGCAATGGGGTAGTCATTTCATGGGCCCCTCTGGGACGGGTCATGACAACATATTTGGATAGATCTATTTTATCATATTTCCTTAAATATTTATATTATATTTTATAATTTATGATATCTGATTTTTTCAATTGGATTTGGTCCTAAATTTAAATAGTTTGGTTATTTGTTTATATTGCATTAATATTTGAAAATTTTCTATATATTACTGTTTAGTTATATATGGTATTTTCGTGAAAGTTGTTTCCATATATGGTTAATATTGTGTGTATATTTTCTTATGTTTCAAGCACAAGGACAATTCATTGTGTATTTTTGGTAAAATCATGAAATGATTTTTTATCATTATTTAAAGAGGGTAAATCATTTACCAATGAAAACATGATAACCTTGGTTCTCTTTATTAGTCCTAAGTGATTATATAACACTCTCAGGGATAGTGGTGGTCTAATTTTTTTACTATTCATGTATCTGTGTATGGACATTATATGTTGAATCAAATTAGTGTCTAGATTTTCTAAAATATCACGTTTAATGAAATATGATAGAATGTTTTGATTTAGGGGGTGAAAAATTTCCTTTTCATTTCAACAGGTACATAGTCGAAACCTACATTTATAATGAGGTCTAGATATTCAGTATATACATCATGGGCATGTTGTTTTGAGTCTCTGGAGTATGAAATCTAAAAAACTAGAAATGAATCATATGTATCTAATGTGGTCCCATCATTTAATTTAATAATATATTATATCAAAATTCGTACAATGGGACATTTTTATATTATTTATATTATTATTATTTTATGAAAACGACTTTAATTAATTTTAAGATGGTATAATGTAATTATTGGCTTCTAAAATACCATATTAGGGGATTCAAAATTAATGATATTTGTTCACATGTGTGTTAATATTGATAATAATTATCTATTTATTGCTTACTAATGAATTATTATAATTTTTTCATAGTTAATTTTATTGATCATGTTATATTGTATCGCCCCAAGACTTTAGGATATATTATCTTTTAAATAAATTCAATATCATTGATATATTTTGGAACACACAACCTCGATCCCCAATTATTGTAAGTCAACATTTTATTTTGATAAAATTGTAATAAAATTAACATTTTAAATTTTAACGAAACGAAAATAATAATTTTATAGCACAAATATCAATTTCGAACTTACATGGACAAAATAAGACTTGAATTAATTTTTAATTCATCCTTTATAAATACGATTATAGGAATAATACAAAATTTATCATTAAAAAAATACTTTTTTGTTTATAATAATAAATTATAAAAATTTTTATCAATAATTTATTAACTATGAATTGGAAATAAATAATTATTGGATCATTTAGAGGTAAAAGGGATTTTTTCTATAGAAAACATATTATTTTCTGAAGATTATATTTGTTTTAAATGACATAATGTTTGACCATTTTTGTTAATTTATATAATTTGTAATGATCAATAAAATAAATGAACTTCATAGAATATATATCTAACTATATGAATTTAAATACATCTAATTATCATTATAAGTAATATAATTAATATAATTTCATGTTATGTTTGAAAAATGCATTTTTTGAAAACCCACATTCTTTGATGATTTACGGGTTTGTTTTTATTATAAATAATACCAATAATGATAATTGAGTTTAATAAAATAGATTCTATATCTGGAATCATAATTATAAATATTATGTAATAAATTCAATATAATTTTTGGTCATAGTGACTAGTAAAGACATTAAAACTTAATTACCTGAGTTACGGTTAAAATTATGTCTTGTGCGATACATGTATTTGTGTTTAAATTATATTTTACACACTCATAGAATTTTTATTTGATAAATTTCATTTAATATATATAATCATTGGGTCTAAATTGCCAAATAAATATCATTTTATTATTTGCCTAATGGATAAAAATGAAATTTCAAAAAATTGTTACAGTAGTGAAAAATAAAAATGGTAAAAGAAATTAAAATTGTTATATTGATGAATAAAATATTTAAATAAATTTTTTTTTTGTCTTTTTGAGGTGAGTATATACCCTAAAATTCCCCCACATCATTATTTATCAATATTTTTTTCACTTTCAGTGTGAGTGACTTCCTATTATTTAATATTTCTGGGAATTTAGAATAATTACACTCCTGAATTATAAAATAAAACTCCATCCCCTCACTTCTACACACCTGTCAAGTAATTTAGATTGAAAAAAAACATCCCAAATTTCTCCCCAAAATTCTTACCCACATTATATAGGTTATTTTCTTCCAAAAGTACAACCATGTGTTCCTTAAGAGGATATACCAAAGGAGGTTTCTCTAAGAAACGGTAATTGTATTAAAAGAGCTCTTTTTTTTTATTATTTTAGAAATATAAATATTCTATTAATGATTCCAATATAATAACACATTTATATACCATATAGTTATATTTTTTTACTTAAATTTAATTACCAATTTCCATAAACTCTTACATAAAATGGGGAAAAATCATTGATCGTGGGTATGGCAGACTACTGCCACATGAAGCGATGTAACTCATTCTCCATAAATACATCTCGTGGCTGGATATAATGATTTATTTATGATATATATATATATATGTAGTATTTATGTGATAATTATAGTTGTATAATTATAATAGAACATATTTATTTCTAATTTTTATTAAGTTTTAAATATTATTACGTCATTTTTCTGTATGATAGACTACATCCTCTAAAAGCGATGTGACTCATTTATCAGTTATGATTTACATATAAGGGAATATGGATATGATAGTACAAGGATCAAGTGACAACTGAGAAGGGGGGGGGGTGAATCAATTGTTCACATTATGAAAATTTTAAGACATTAAGAAACATACCCCTTGAATCCTATTAAGATTTCTTTCATTATCAAAATGTATAATATACTTAATAATGAAATAATAGTATAGCTATTAAGTCACACATAATTTACAATGTTTGGCCTCAATGTGGGAACAAAAACCCATTCCATAGACACTCCTAGGGGAATATGGAAATCCACTATAATGAAGAAGTGAATACAACTTTATCCAACTCTCCTTAGACACCTTCTATCTCATGATAGGTAAGATTATACTATCATCCGTCAGTTAACAATGTTTTCTTATAGAAAATATAATCCGAACAAAATAATAAAAACTTTGTCGAATCTACTCTACAAATTCTCAATCTGAATCCTCAGTCTTGTTTGGATGATTCATATCTTATTAGTAGTGTAAGGATGGTTCTGATTATTATGTTCCTTAAACCATTAATTAAAATCTTCCTCAATCATTGTGGGAACCTTTCAATTTGAATTCTCCAGCACTCCACATTTTCTGAATTTTTAAATGTTACAAATGAGTGAATTTTCTAAGCACATGTTTTTAGTAATCTCAGAAAAGAAAGGTGGGAATATTGAAAATCATTCCCACTTACTCAAATCTCAAAAACATTATAAATATCTCACAATTAATTTTCAATGTTGTACTTATTCCAACCTCCTTAAATTTCTCTGAGATTTTTGAAAAGTTGAAATTTGGGGTTTTCTTCTTGAAATCATCACAGATTTCTCAGAATGATAATACTGGATTTTGGATCTGATTTTCTCAGAAATATGCTCAGAAATCAGGTTCCATATTGTGTAGAAATCGGGTTCCGAATTTTTCAGAAAAAAGGTTTCAAATATTTCTGAAACTAGGTTCCGAATTGTTCAAAAATCAGGTTTTGAGGTATGTAGAAATCAGGTTCTGATTTGATTAGAAACTGCGTTCTGAATTACTCTGAAATCATGTTTTGAACTATGAAGAATTCGTGTTTTGAATTGATCAAAAATAAGGTTCTAAATTTTCCAGAAATTAGGTTCTAAATCCTGATGAAATCATGTTCCCGATTGTTCAGAAAGTAGTTTATGGTTTTCTCATGAAATAGGTACTGTATTTCATAGAAATCAGGTTTTGGTTTTGTTATAAATAATGTTTAGAAATAAGGTTTGGGTTACTAAAGAATCAGATTCAGAAATTAGATTCTGATTTCATCGAAAATCATGTTTCGAAATCAATTATTGGTTTTCTTAGGACCAGGTGCCAGATTTCACCAAAAATGATATTATGGTTTTGTTTGAAATCAGGTTCAGAAATCTGGTTGTTGTTTTCTCAGGATCCAGGTTCTGAAATCAGGTTACAGTTTTTTAAAAAATCAGGTTCAGAATTTAGGTTCGAGTTTTCTCAGGAATCAGGTTCAAAAATAAGGTTCCAGTTTTTTCACAAACATGTTTCATAAATCAGGTTCCAGTTTTGTCAAAAATCAGTTTCAGAAATCATGTTCTTGTTTTCTCAAGAATCTGTTTCAGAAATTGGGTTCTATTTTTCCCAAAATTTAGGCTCAAAAATCAGGTTCTGGTTTTCTAAAAAAACAGGTTCATAAATCAGGATGTAGTTTTCTCAATAATCATGTTCAGAAATCATGTGCGGATTTTCTCTAGAATCAGGTTCAGAAATCAGGTTCTAGTTTTGTCAAAAATAAGGTTCAGAAATCCAGTTCCGGTTTTGTCAGAAATCAGGTTCATAAGTGAGGTTATAGTTTTCTCAGGAATCAGGTTCAGAAATCAATATCCAGTTTTTTCAAGAATTAGGTTCAGAAATCACGTTCCGGTTTTCTTAGGAATCAGGTTCAAAAATAAGGTTCCAGTTTTTTCAGAAATTAGGTTAAGAAATTGTGTTCTAATTTTCTCTGGAATTAGGTTTTGAAGTTTCTCAGAGTTTTCCTCAATGAAAATCATCAAACCTATTCACCATTTATTCAACAAAATTTATCACAAAACATTTCATGATTTTTATGAACTTTTGGATTAGCACTGCATTATCTATGTTTTGGGAATGTTAGAGAATCTCTATATATTTTGACTCTTCAACAACATCTTCCAAATTAAACAACTACTTTCATACTCAACAACATTCATTAAGCTCAAAAACCTCTTTAAACCCGAAAATTTATTTTTTCCAATATATCAAAAACATTCTACAACAAAAAGGTTAGTTTTCAACATATACAAAACATTGATAAAACAAAAAAAACAACAATAGTTCTTCAATATCTGCTTTTGGATTTGTTGACAACCTTTGTTTAAAAAATTTACCAACTCTCAGAATTTTTCCACTACTCGAGTTTTTGACATTTATCAAAAAATATCATTTCTTAAATGAAAGTGTCTTGACAACACACTACTAGATAATGTAATGTTTTGGAAGGATTTCTATCCCATAGTGGCAAGAAAATTATGCCGCCATGTAAAGATAAACTCCCCTTACTCAAACTCCCCCATTACATTTAGCTTTCTCTTTCTCACTTTTATTTCTCTCTCTCATTATATTATCTCCCACATTATAGGAGAACCACAACTTCATATTCATAAATGAAAACTAAGTAAAAACATCTTAAAAAAATATTTCTTACTCTCCCCCTTTTTCAACATATTCCAAAATATAGTGTGGGATTTTCCTCATGTGGTTTAATAAGACATGGGAGGAGGCTGAACATGGAGTTACAACCTCAATTTGAAATAACCTTTCCTTCGACATTTCTTTTGTAATGATATCAGAAATATGATACCTTTTTATGTGTATTCTAGAAAAACATCTCCAGCATCGACTTTCTCTTTTCTGAAATGAAATTTTATATAAATGTTTTTTGATCATGACTGTTGGATAAGGTTTTTAGAAAGATCAATTGAACTCTGATTATGAAAAAGTATCTTTAATGGTTTAGAAACATTTAATTTCAAATATTTTATATGAACATTCATCCACATCATTTAAGTACAAGACTAAGTAGCTACAACATATTTTAATTTGGTTGTGCTCAATGTTACCGAACATTGTTACTTGCTATGTAAAGTCACACAACATTCAACTAAGAAAAATGTTCCTCCAGATGTAGATTTTATAGAATTACAATCACCAGCCCAATCAACATCAGTGTAACCATGAAACTATAACTCATTGTTTCTTTTGTATAACAACCCTTATGAAGTTATTCCTTTGACATATGTCAGAATCCTCTTTGATGCCAACATATGTGATTCTTTTAGATTATTTTGATACCCGACACATAAAATAACTGCATAAACAATATTAGGCCATGATGTTGTATGGTTAACAAGACTTCCTATCAGCTTCCAAAAATCATTATGATTTACACATATTCTAGATTCATCATTGTTCAACTTTGTGCTCAATGGAATGGGAGTTGAACCTTCTTTGGATTATTTTATTAAAATATATTTTAATAATTACTTGGAAAGAATTTCTTCAGATAATAAAGTGTGTAATTATTATTTTTTTGAACTTGTAAGACAAGAAAGAATGGAAATTCCCCCTACTTTGACATTTCAAAATTCTTTTTCATCTCTTCAGAAAACTCTACAAGAACCTTTTCTTTATCACCAGAAAAAATTATACCATCCACATAAACAATTACAATTAATGTTCGGGAGTCAACATATTTTACATACAAGTTACAATTAATTTTCCTTTAGAAAAGTTCATAATTATCAAATAATCATCACATTTTGAATACTAATAATGTGGACCTTCTTTCCACCCATACAAATCTATCTTCAATATAATTTTTTTTTCATCCTCATCAAGTATAAACCTAGAAGGTTGTTCAATGTAAACTTTTTCTTCAATTTCACCATTTAAGAAAGATGAATTTAAATCCAACTAATAAAATTTTTAATTATAATGGGAAACAAATGTAAGAAACATTCGAATTGTTTCTAGCCTGGGAACAAGGGAAAAGGTTTCATCAAAATTCACACATTCTACCATTAAATATCCTTTACCAAAAAGTCTTTATTTGTTTTTTGAAACTTCTCCATTCTCATTAAATTTACTTTTGTAAACCCACTGGGTTCATATAACAGTTTTATTTACTATCCTTGGAAAAAGGTCCCATGTTTCATTCTTCTCAATCCAATCTAGCTCTTCATTAATAGAGTCCACCCATTCTATATATTGAATAGCCATAGAAACTGATTCTAGTTCAACTTTTGAGATGTGTGATGTATGATTTTCTAATATCAACATTCTTCTTCACTGAACTAGAGATTTCTGATTTCCAATAATATTTTATTATTCAACATGCTTTTTTACAGTTGGAAATATCATGGTTTATTCCTCGGAATCACTATATTCACCACATGACTCATCTGAATCATGATGAGGTTGTATTGGATAACATGAACTATTGTTTGATTCTCCAATGTTTCATCCCTATCATTCTCAATAAACATTTCAACGAACATTTATTTTCAATTACCTTCACATCATATGTGTCCACCAACCTTTGTAAATGTTTGTTCCAATATTTTTAACTTCTCTCATTTGGTGAATAACCCATGAAGGTTCGTTCCTCACCATTCCCATAAAACATTCCCAAATCCATATTTTGGACTTTAAGAAAACATGAACTTCCAATGACATTGAAGTATTCTAATTAGTGTTATTTGTAATTACAAATTTCATAAGGATTCATGTTGGTTTCTAATATCAACAAGCCTCTATTTTCAACATTCAACGAAGTATTAACATCTTCTCTCCCAAATAATTTGGAATGTTTGTATTCAACCAACATACTACTTCATATTTCCACTAAGCTCCTATTATTTCTTTCTACTACTCTATTTTGTTGTGGAGTATAGGGATCACTATACTAATTTTTGATACCATGTTTTCTTAGATAAGTTTCAAAATCATTGTTTGTGAATTAGGTACCATCATCTATTCTTAGCTTCTTTACAGAAACCCCCAATTTTTTCACAACATCTTTTCTAATGAATTGGAATATTTTAATATCCTATAACTTGTGGTTAATGAAGATGAAGTTTTTCATCCAATTGAAATCATCAATAAATGTGATAATGTATAAATACCCTTTTTTGATTGATTTCTCATCAGCCCACATAGATTGGAATGGCTAATCGCAAGTGGTTTACTTGATTGAATCTCAACTCTTTTATTACTTTTGTTATTCAACTTTCTATTCTAAAAATAAATACAATCATCTTAATCTATTATTTTCAATTATTGAAAATTCAGAACATCATCAGCTTCAAAAATGATTTTCTTGTTCTTCTTCCCAGGATGACAAGTATTTGATTCCATAACCTATTCTCATATTCAGCACTAAAATAATATGAGTTATTGGATTCTCCAATTTGAAATAGATTCCCACTGGTTCGTTCTCCTTTTTTAATGTCTTTTCCTTTTTTCAAACTTTTGATGATACAAGAATCCTTTTTGAAGATTAATTCATTTCCATCGTAACGAAGTTGAATTACACTATGTATGTTATGCTTTAGCCCATCAAAAAGATACAATTATTTAGAATTTAGTTACTCTGATCTAGTATCTGCCGTTTTGATTCCATTAATTTTTAAGGAACTATCATTTCCAAAAGTAACCACTCGTCCAACATGACTCTCAACATGTTATAAGTTTTTTTTATCACCTATCATGCGTGAATAACAACCACTATCAAGAATCCATGGTTTGTTCCTTCTTCTTTCTTTCAAAGCTGTCTCAACAATGAATGATCTCTCATCGACCTTGTTATTTATAGATTTAATTTCTTTCTTATCATAGTAAATTTTTTATTGATGGAGTGTCATTGAACATTCGGCATGATGAACAGACTGATCACATATTCCAACAAATTCTTTAAGAGATTCAAATTGATTGTTTATTGGAATGTTTATGACATCTTGAGAATTTACTTTTTCATATTTTTCTTAGTGGGGAATGTTACTCATTCTTATTTTACAATTTAGTTCCCTTTTATCAAACCTTCTTTCGGGTATAGATAAATTGTGATAAAAATTCTAAACTCTATGCCCATAGATTATGTATCACCAAAAATGGCCTTCAAATCATGATTTTCTATTAACGAATGCTCTTCCCTATGTAAATATTTTGAGGTAGGTAACTTATTTCATCCCTAACATTCTTAGGATATATACCAGATTTTCTTTTGAGTGAGATTTTAACTTTTGTAGAGATGATAGGTTTCTCACAACCTTTTTCCATCCAAGCATTCCCAAAACCTTTTCCAGACCCTAAAATTTCAGAAGAGTCAGATGTAATATTATTTTCGGGAGGAGACGATTTCAGCTGATTCCCATAATAAGCCTTCTCAGAAATTTTAGAGGTCTCAGTTTTTTCTTCTATAGCTTTGTTAAACTTCATATTCTTCTTCCTCAATGAATTTTTAAACTCAATGAGTTTTTACAGCACCTTGTTCACTTCTTCTTCCTTAGTTTCCAAAATCATGCTCAGATCTTCAATCACCGTTCCTTTCCATAATTTCTCAGTTTTTACCTTAGAATATCTTGAATGAATTCATCATCTTGATTGATGACATTTTTTATTCCATCTGCAACTTCTTAACGATATTTATGTAGGTTCCTGGCACAACGGAAGCACGTTGGTGGGATTTTACCAACATTGATTTTAATGTTAAACAATGTTGATTCTGAGATCTGTCACGATATAAAACACTGTATCGTAGGAATAGAACGAAGAATGAAAAAGAAAAGAAGGTTCCTAGAACCATTGAGATATGATCTTCATATATTGGTTAAAATTAATTTAATTAATTCATAAGAATTACCTTGGTGGAATTCATTCTTCGTTGATGTGTCCGATCATGATTCGATGGTCCGTCGTTGCATCATAGAATCCAAGGGTAGGATTCCTCTAGCAGGAATCCACATGTGTGCCACGTATCTCTAGACATCACTAAAGGGATCTCTGGGTGCTAGCACAGAATAACCTTCGCTTGCGATGTCCGCCTTTGACCGCCTTGATCCGGTGGAGGATCACACTATCGTAACGTGAGGGCATTCTTGGAGGAATGGGAATTCCCTCTTGTCTTGAGAACATTTCCAAATATTTTGTTCACAAAAATGGCTCTCAAATGTGTTACGGTTGTGAGGATATTTATAATTGGGTTTGAGGTTAATAAAGTTATAAAAATAAATAAACGCGTTACGCTTTTTATTTATTTCATTAACTCTTATTGAAACCCCATGTCGAATTATTAATTCCTTGACATGCGCCCACGCTGATTATAATTAATATAATTTTTTAAAACAATATTATATCTTCAGAATCCCGACAAGAAAACTACATGGCGTGTAATAATTAATACATGACATGTACTTGTTTTCCATAATACTACGTGGCGTGTATATTTAATATACACGACATGTAATTTTATTTTCCATTTTTCTCTACCACATTTTTTAGACCATGAGTATTGTCTATTTATTTCTTAAATAAATGTAACTACATTACTTGATAATAAATATATATTTTTTCTCCCACAATATATTCTCTCGAATAACTAGTGTCAAAGTAAATGCGATCAGGCTTCATTAAATAATTATTAAACCACAGTCGGGAATAATATTTATTTAACTTGTTAAATTAATATTTAACTGAGATACAATGACACACATAGTGTGTGACCCTCTAGGCCTCTTTCTCAATGGTATTAGGCGGAGCCTGCTTAAAGTCCAAGGTTAGTGTCTAGCAACACACCACGGAACCCGTAGAGAATGAAGTTTTCACCGCAATGACGTGTCACATCCTATGAACGCTTACCGTGTAATATAATCCCTTTGTCTCGATATCTCTGGTCAAGCAGGTTGCATGCTAGTTCCATCAACCCATGTGCTCGATTATTCTTTCTTTGAATTCCTAGAATTGTACTCACCCATACCTTACCATGGACATGGATTTATTTAGGCAATATCAATTCCATCAAAGGGCCTGAGATATTTAATTCTGTTATAGAATAGAAGGGACAAATCCATTCTCACATTATCTATTAATGCAATATTACTTGTGACGCACCCAATGTATCCTACCTCACTGAGAACAGTGTTTCGTCACAGTTTTTGTCAATATATCTGAGTGCGTGAGTTATAATACCCATTACTAATAATCTTAAAGTCTAAACACCAAAACTCGTGTCCGCATATAGGAACATCAAATAACAATTTTAAATGTGGATTTCTTACTGGCGGTCTTGTTCTCATAACATCCTCCTAGATATTACCAAGGGCACACACCATGAGTAGGTGCCTCAAAGTTTGATGAGCCCTCACCACTAATGACCTATATTATTTGTGTCCCTCAAATAATATCATCCGACCATAGAACATTAATTAAATAACAGTTTTATGGATCTTCCAAGTTCTCATCATAGCAGGGATCCTCTATGAGTCTTTAATGAAATAATTGTTCATAAGACATTATTATATGCATTTTCACACAGAAGAACAAAAAAGATGTGTTAAGGCTTTTATTAATGAATAAAGTACAAAGTAGTTGGTTCTAGGCCACCAACTCCAACAATTTCTTCATTACTCTAATTTCTTTCTTTAGAGAATTTTTTTGCTCAATACATCCATGAAGATTGGTTATGAGATGATACTCTCTATAAGATTCATCACCACCTTCTTCAATTTATAATGAATCTTTTGTTTTCTAATCTTTTGAAATAATGGTTATGAATTCATGTGAACTTTGATCTTCAGAAGAATTATTTCTAGTTGATTCTGATTCGACCTTCTTGCTCAACATACTTCACATCATTCTGAGGTAATTCTTCCCCAATTTTTTACTAGATTTCTCATCGTTATAATTTTTTCCCACATCATCCATCATGGTTTTTCATCAGAATCACCTCGATATGCTCTACCTTTCTTCTTAGGGAAATTTATAAAAAAAATTCCCAATTACATTACACTAAAAACACATGAGAGGAATTTTTACTCCATATTTTAATCTTCCTCTATGATAGTTCATAGATATAAGGGACATGATCTTTTCATTTATCTCATCATTATACTTATCATCAGATTCACAAGGATCAGCTTTATAAACTACACTAATTTTCATATTTCTCATGGATTCAAAATCCATTTCATCTTTCATTTTCTTATTAAATATTGGTACATTCTGAATTTTATAAGAAACAAGAAATTTATGAAATTCATCAAGAGATAAGTCATCCTTTTCTTTATGGAAAGTTTTTTAGAATCAAACATGACTAGAATGATTCTCATATGGTTCCTCACAATTATAGAATATTCCAAGTATTATCTGAATCTTATGATGTTGCATACAATTTAATTAAATCTTGTGAAGTATTCATCAATTGTTTCATCAGATATAATCGTTATTTATTCAAACATACTAATAAAAATTTATATCTTGGCCTCCTTGGATTATATATTTCCATTTAAAACACTTTCCAGCTTGTCCCGCATGCTTTTTGATGTTGTGAGACCCGTCACCTACTAATAAAATTTCTTTGATAAGGACTAGAGAATATAATTTCAATACTTTCCATAAAATTCTATGTTTCTCTTATCAGAAAAAATCATAGGGGCATTTTTCTCAATAGGAGGAAATCCAGAAGTAACAGCATCAAAAAATTCATGGCCAAGAGATTAGAGATAAATTATCACCCTATATTTCCACACATAATAATTCCTTCCATTGAATTTAGGAATTCCTCTATTGTTGGCCGAATTGATATTATACATGATAAGAATTAAACAAGTAAACCTCCCTATGATACCAATTGAAGTTTCAAGGATCGAGTAACAACTGGTGGGTTGAATTAGTTGTTCACTTTATGTAAGTTGCAAGACATTAAAAAACATAAACGTTGAAACCTGTTATGATTTCATTCCTTATCAACCTGTATCGAATAACTTATCATGGAATTATTATTATGAAATTAATCCACACACGATTTAAAGGGTTCATACTCAATGTCAGAACATACATACTTTCCATATCCACTCCCATGGGTATATGGAAATACATTATAATGAAGAAGTGAATACAACTTGTGCCAAATCCCATTAGACACTTTATATCTCATGATATGAAATATTATTCTGACTCCCATCAGTTTACAATGTTTTATTAAATAAAAAATGATCCAAAAAATTCAATAAAAAATTGTTTAATCATTTACAAAAATGCTCAGTCTAAATCCTTAATCTGGTTTGGCTGATTCCAATATTCTCAGCAAGGTTCAGATGGTTTTGATTAATCTATTCCTTAAACACTCAAATAAAATCTTCTTCAATCATTGTGGTATATTTTGACATTAAATTCTTAAACACTCTACCTTTTTTGTGTTTGTGAATGTTAAAAATGAGAAAATGATCTGAGCACATAGTTAAAAGCAACTTGGAAAACAAATGGGGGATCTTAAAAATATTTCCTGCTTCCTAAAATATCAAAAACACCACAAATCACTCGCAATTAAATTTAATATATGACTTATTCAAACCTCCTTAAATTTCTCTGAGATTTACGCAATGTTGAAATTCAGGTATTCCTTCTTGAAATGTTCATATCATTTTGAGAATGATAATGTTGGATCATGTTTATGATTTTCTAAGAATCAAGATAAAAAATTAGGTTCTGAATTGTGAAAAAATAATGTTCTGAATTATCTCAAAATAAGGTTCCAAATTTTGTCAATATCATGTTCCAAATTTTCCATAAATCAAGTTCCGAATTATGTAGAAATCATCTTCCGTATTGTTCAGAAATGAGGTTCTGAATTACTCAGAAATCAAGTTACAAATTGTGCAGAATTCAGGCACCGAATTGTTCAGAAATCAGGTTCCAATTTATGAAAAAATGAAGTTCCATGTTATACAGAAATTAGGTTTCGAATTGTTCAAAAATCAGATTACAGGTTTCTCAGAAATCATGTTTTGGATTTCTCATAAATCAGGTTCTCGATTGGTCAGAAATATGATTCAAAAAACATGTTCTATTTTTGTTTGAAATTAGGGTCAAAAAGTAGGTTTCGATTTTCTATAGAATAAGGTTCTGGATTTCTCAAAATTCAGGTTCATGTTTTGTTAGAAATCAGATCCTGAAATCAATTTATAGTTTTTTCATGAATTATGTTTATAAACTAGGTTCTAGTTTTTTCAGAAATCAGGTTCAAAAATCAAGTTCATAAATCAGGTTCCGTCTTTGTTATAAATCAGTATAAAAAAGCAGGTTATGGTTTAGTTAGAAATCAGGTTTGGAAATCGGGTGCTGGATTTCTTAGGAATCAGGTTTAGAAATCGGCTTTTGGTTTTCTTAGGAATCATGTTCAGAAATCAGTTTCTGGTTTTTTCAAGAATCGGGTTCTAGTTTTTTTTTTCAGAAATCAGGTTTCTGTTTTTTTAGGAATGATGTTCCAAATATTCTCATAATGTTTCTTAGTGAAAATCGTAAAACCACTTTACCATTAATTCAACATCTTTTATCAAGAATCTTTTCATGATTTGAGATAACATTATGATCAGTATAGAATCGTCTGATTTTTTAAAGAGTTTGAGAAACATTCTAACATCGTAATCTTCAAAAATATATTTCAAACTCAACAACATCTTTCATACTCATCAAGTTTCATTAATCTCAACAAATTCTCTATCCCCAATAACTTATTTCATATTCTATATTATAAAAATTATTCAATAAAAATTGTAGATCTCAAAAAATAAAAAAAACATTATTAAAACAAAAACATCAAAAAGGTCATTCATGATAAATTTAATAAATAAAATTGATATATATTACCTGATTTTAATTCTGTAAAATTTATATATCACCTAATTTTTACCCATCCAACCATTAAGAAATGATATTTTTGTTCGTTCTAAGGTAAGACATACCGTCTCCCTAAAGTGATGTGATTCATAAAATATTTCAAATTTCAATTATGGTTCTAAAGATGTTTATAATGAAAAAAATAATCTATATATCCTTCATGTAATTATTTTAATAATGGAACTATATCATATTTTCATTAACCATATCCTTCACGAGAAAACATTCATGAGAAAACAATGCAACTAACAACCAAAACACTAGTGAGAATGAAAAATTGTTATAGGACGGGTGATATGATGTCATAAAAGAATCATATATGTTATTGTAAACATTAATATGGTTAAAAAACAAAAAAATATTTCAAAAAATTCTTCTTCTTTTTTAAAATTGTTTAAAAATAAAATATTAAAATAAATAAAATTAAATTAAAATTAGATTCTAAAAACATCACTTTAAACATCACAAAAAAAAACTCCCTTAAAAAGCTACTAAAGATGAGTTTAGAGGGTGATCATATAAATATAAGTGTGAGTTAAGATATTTCATCTCAATTTCCACTCATTAGGAAATATTAGAAATTATGCACCTATTTATTTTTACATGGTTTATATAATTCCCCATTAAAAATAATTTTTAAATCAAAATTAAATTTCTATTAAATTTTGATATATTATTTTTATTGTGAATATGGTTATTTCCTAAACCATAAATTTTTTTAACATATAATGTTTTATTTTGAATATTATATGATTGATTGCTGAAATATTCACATTCTTTAATATTTAATAAATACAAATAATTTATTAATAAGTTATATTATTCCTGAATTATATTGATTATTCGATATATTATGAATTATTTGGTATTTTAGTGATGTGTGGTCCCAAAATTATATAACCCCTCAATGCATCAAAATATTTATTGAGAAAAATTATTTCGCATAATTATATGGGGTTTTGCAAATAGTATTAAATTGACTAGTGAATGGTCTTGACCGAATTGGTATCATGATTCCAAAGATCTTGAAATCTTATAATTAATCATTTCTGTAACTGAGAATTTAGATATTATTTTTTCCCATTATAATTTTTCATTGATATTATATTGGGATAAATTTGATTAACATTTTATTGAATAAATGGAATGTGTGTTTAGTTATTTACCCTACTATATTGATTACGACTTATTTCATGATCAATTTATTAATTAAATGATTTTTCTAATTTATTTACCTTTCCATATTGTTATTTTTTATTTAATCATGATATGTCCTAATGTATGTAACCCTTACTAAGCTTCTTATCTCACCATTATTTTTTTATTTTCCTTAAGATATGATTAATATTTATTTAAATGAGTTTCAATGATGATGAAAATTTTAGTTTTTTATGTTCAATGTTTTATTACAAATGTTAAAGGTGTATCATATATGTACCTAGACATTTATGACTACTATGTTATTCAATCATTTGGGATTTGATTGCTTGTATCTAGTTCCAATGTAATAATGTGGATATCGTATTTCAGTTACTAAGGTTGGGGTAATAAAATTTTTCATCAAAGAATATTTATGGTAAATATTGGTAACTAGATTAAGGTAAAAATAGACTAAGAGACAATAACTTATGATAAAATTTGAGGGTATGAATAAAATACCAGCATGATGTTTTGGTGTAAAAG
Organism: Viscum album; assembly: GCA_963277665.1. NCBI lineage: Eukaryota > Viridiplantae > Streptophyta > Magnoliopsida > Santalales > Viscaceae > Viscum > Viscum album. The sequence continues at coordinate 37,315,359 of OY728159.1, forward strand.
GGATTACATGGTTTTTCATATAAATACACCCTTATATGGGTACTAAATGTGGATTTGGGTTTATAACACATATACATAATGGTAATAACAATAAAAAATGAGTGTTAGGATTGACTCAGACATTACCTATTACATTAAAATGAGCCTCAATTCAATCCTGGATTGAAAATTTGAGGGATATGAATTGGTTAATTTATATTTTCTTTATGAAATATATGATATTATTCCTAAAGAAACACTTTTTATGATTCCAATATTAATAGTACATAAATTATAAATTTATATTAAGGTCTACACTGTATTTATAATTGTATATTATGATTTAAAATTCTTAATTTTATAAGCTAATCCATTATATGAAATTTTCTAGAAATGAAACCTGGAAGAAATAAGGGTATCAATACTCATGGAAAATATAGAGATTCACCATATGGTAAATCCAATATTGATGGTATTGGAATTGAGTAGAACATTATTATATTAGGGTAGCTTAACCTGGTTATACAAATAACAATTCCTTAAATGAGAAACCTAATTTTTCTTAGCATGATTCTCATTTGTTTTACCACATGATGAGAAAGAAGGCTCTATCATGTAGTGTGACTAAAATCCTATGGTATATAAGGAATGGATATAGTCCTTGGAATGGAAATTTTTTCCCTTGAGATTCGACGAAATGTAAACGCATATATTTTAAGTATTCTATCGTAAGGGTGGTACATATCAATGTTCTTCCTGATCCAGAATACTAAAAAGGAGGAATAAATACAAAATGTGAAATAGAGATGTTTTATGAAGATATTATTTAATATATATTTACCTGGTTATCTATGAAGTAAAATTAATTGAATTTTCATTTGCTTAAAAAAATGAAGAATAACTTTCTTTGGTGTATGAGGCTACCCTTAACTTAATATCCATGTGTTCTATATATTAAATATGTAATATATAATATAGGATTTATTATTTTTTTGAAGTAATTTGGAAGAGTCTCTAAAGGGGACTGTTCTATCAAAAAATTTCATTATATAAATAAATAGTTTTATACTACATAAAAATAGAGGAGAATTTTCTAGTTCATATTTTTTAAAGGGAAATAAATAAAATAAGAGGATGGATGAGCACTAATTAAAAGGGAACTTCTTCAAAAATAATAAGATATTGAAATAATTTAATTCTTGAAAAATAATTAGAAAGGATCATCATGTGAAATGTTTAAAGGGATTGTGATTTTACAATTTGTTCATGGATATGGATCATCATGCTAAATAAGTAAAAGGGAAGAATGAAAAATATGCTATCCAATGCATGAATTTTAATGAAATGGTGAATTGTTTAAACTAATGTCCCAAGCATCAAGGGAACTAACCATAGAAGAGCCTAATGGAACATGTTCAAGTTTGTACAATATGTACAAAGATGTTGAAAGTACCCAATAATGTAGTGGTAGGAATTTTAATTCTAGTATAATATTTATCTAATGCTATATTTTATTATAAAACCTCATACTCTTCTATATATTGCATGTTTTCCAAGATAATAATATATTTACCTCGCACCTTAGGAATGAACTTGTTAGTTAAAACTCATAGTGAATGTTTCACTAAAACATGTATTTATCAGGATGTCCCCATTATGAGACGTAACATTTTTTAGTGGACATTATAATAATACCATTAGTTTAATTAAATATAATCCTTATAATGCACTAACATATAAAATATAATGAATAAAAATTATTGTAAGAAGAAGGAAACTATATTTTGTGATGAAGATATTCAATTCCAAATGACTAGTGAATAGAGATTATTATCCAAGACATTTCATTATCCATCCCAAATAGATCTACAAAATTTGATTTTTTGGAAAGAATAGAAATCACAATATTGGGGTGAAAAAATGTAATCTTTAAATTTGGGATGTAACTACTGTGTATGCATACATTGATAAATTTCCAGATGAATTACCTATACATACACTAGAACATGATGTTATGTTTTCCATTGACATAATCCCTAATGAAATACCTTTATCTAAGACTCCATATAGAATGACCACTGAAGAAATAATGTAGTTGAAGGGAAAACTAGAGGATCTATGAGACAAGGGATTTATTTTCCATAGTGTTATACCCAAGGGGGAACTTATTCTGTTTTTTAAGAATGAAGATGTATCCATGAGGATATGAATTTATTATAATGAATTCATTGTTATTATAAAAAAGAAAAATTATGCTCTACCTCACATTAATTACTAATTCAATGAAATTATTGAAGTACAATATTTTTCAAATACATAACTTCATCATGAGCATCATAAATTAAGATTAAAGAAGGAATATATTATAAAAAACCATAATATACATACAATGTTATTACTTCAGAATTAAAGCACACTTATTACAACAAATAACAAAACCATGAAAGGACTGTATAGGTATAGTGTCTTTAGAAACTGGGAAACATAAACAAATGGTTCATAAAGCATCTACAATGTCTCCCATTTATTTCATCATATCTAGTGTCCCTTTTGGCATATCCTACTTAATAACCTTCTTCCTGACCTGGGGAAAGAAAACATATAAAAGGGTGAGCTCAAATTCCTAGTATGGGTAAACAAAAGAAATATCAATCACATCATATTCATAAGAACATAACATTTTGGAAATCATAACCTACAAAAGAGAACATAATTTTAAAAGGTGTGATAAATCATAGTAGTGAAATGTAATCCCAATAATCATAACGTAAAACATGAATCTTTTTGTCATACACACATAATCATAGAGAATCATTTCTTAGTAGTCAAGACTCATACCCAAGACTATCTTAGCGGACAATGTCCATTTCTGGACCTAGTTCACTCCTCGTTTTAGTCCTGTTTCACTGAACAGGTTTAACATTACATTCCACCCATGTCTATCTCATGAGATATAATTCATTACCCAATGCATTGGAGGGATATATAGGTCCCACCCATCTCATAATGATACCATTCTTATGTATGCCACAAAATCATAAACCATACATCATAACATAACCCATATAATAAAAATGGGACTCTCAAAAATCCTGTCATCATAACATAATCCATAAAGGTATATCATAAAAATAAATCCATCATAACATAATAAAATCAAAATAAAAATAGAGATATAAACAAAACCCTATATTATCTTAGCTGGAAAATAATTTTGATAAAACACTTGAACTCCATTCTTGAGAAAAATATCTTTTCTACTTCAAAAACAATTTCCTTTATTAACATGTCATATAATTTTGAACTAAAAGCAGTTGTTTAAAAATAAACATTAATACTTATAAATAAATCTTCATGGAAATAATGTTATAAAAATTCATTCATGTCGTATATGTTAAAAAAAAATTCTTCCCCTGCTTTGGCCGGAAAAGTCAAAAAGTACCTCGTACGAAAAAAGCCAAAATATTCCTTTCATATATTTTACTAAAAACTCACTGAATGGTAAATTTGGATTCATACAATATTTAGGTGGATGGAAATAATATTAAATATTGAGGAAACATGGATGTGGATGATAAATATTCCCTAGTAAATTCTAAAGTATAAACAATCTCGGATAAAAATGAGATTGTGAGATTTTCCCTTACCATAGGTCTGATTTGCTTCGTAAATGTCCAAACCTCCAGTATAATGATTTAAATAATGTCATTGGCTTATTCCATAATCATACCCATTGTTATGCTATCATATATGTTCATATTTATATCTTCTTATTAGTAATATTTCATTGCTACTTGTTATTCGGGTGTTTATTACTTTTTCTTCTTATGCGTGTTTTGTCGAATAAATTCTTATTCTTCATTTTAGGATATAGATACCTCATATATAGAATGGTATTATTGTAATATCTATCATAATTATTCATTCAATTCATTTATATAATCATTATGCAATGAATATCATGTAGAACGAGTCGCATCACATCGTGGAGACGATATTCCGTACGTACGCAGAAGTGATGATATCGTTCCCATGATCGTGGAATTGTATTGGAGTGTACTTATACTATTCCAGAATCAATATAAATTTAAAATAATCATATATAGTTATTATTTAATCCATTATACCCATCCAAGTAAGGTGGTGGTGGAAAATAGATTACACCACGGCGTGGAGACGGTATTCCCTACGTACGCACACACGGTGATTTCGTTTTCCATAGGATTGATAGATGGTGAAATAGGGGTGTTTTATACTTATAATAACATATTAGTATTTGTGGGATTATGATTTTATTACTTCATAATTAACCAACTAAATAAGAATAAGTATAAGAATAAATAAAGTCGAAAGAATCGGCAATGGACATTACCTATTCTTTGAAGAGCCTCTTCTTGACCTCCTATTAGGGAACTAAAAATGGACTTTGTAGAGGGCCAGGACCTCTAAGATGTTTAAAGGGAAGTCTAGAAGATAATTTGGCAGGGATTGGCCGAGCTTTAAGTCTCAATGTGGTGTGATTAGGAGAGGTATGATGTTCCCTTTTATAAGGGAGGGGAGGGGCACCTTTGGAAAAACTAAAAATATTATTTTTTTATGAAGTTATATTCGATTTTTAATATATAAAAATTCATTTATTTCGAATGTGAGGTGTGGATGGGTAAAAACATTCTCATACAATAGAATTTATACAAGTTTAGTTATCTATTTTAACCTTATCATTTATATTTAACTTTAAGTTAAATAATTTTACTTTTACCGTGTCTTCTTGTTTTCTTACACTATAAGGTTAATAAACTTAATATTACAAGACAAAATAACCCAAGTTGTTTATTATTAATATATATAACCTTATCTAAGTAATTTTGCCGAGCCTAAGATTTTTTGGAATAAAATAACAAATAATAATATAATATTTTTTTTAAAAACTAGTTTATATCAATTTTGACACTATTTGGTAATTGATTTTTGTGAAAATCATAACATAATGATTAGTTATAAAAAGTTAATTAAATCACTACTAACATGTAATATTAACCTATAAAATTAGTATAATTCATAAAAAGTCCAAAATTACATTTATTTGTGTATTTATAACAACATTTATGTCAATATTTCATTAATAAGATAATTACTGCGTCATCATTGTGTCATAAATAAATTAAATTATTTAAAGTCTAAAAATTATAAATAAACTACCATCATGTTGGAAATCTTTTTAGCTTTCTAAATAATATTTATTGTTGAATTTTTCTTATGTATAACCCTATATTATAAATGTTTTAGTTATTAAACATTGATTTTAACTATTTTAACCCTTCTTTAAATAAATTAATAATAAATGTCCTAATCTAATCCAAGTGGGCCAAAATGGTCATATTTTATTCCTAGGGTTGTTTTATATAGAATTACACATATCCAATAGAACATGGCCATGTTTTAGGGTAATAATAATAACATTTTTACCCTTAATTACCCTATTTACTTTTAACCGTGGAAAAAAAGGAAAAAGTTACTATTCACCAAAAATTATTTTCATCTCATTGAACCACATTTTAGTCCTTGAAATTAACCGTGTTTCTCGGGTTTTCAAAATTCCACTCACATAGGTGGTAAAATTATGTTTTATGTGAATTTTCAAATTCTCATAAGAGGTGGGTAAAAGACGGTGAAAAGTTCAATAAAATTTTTATATATCTAAAATTATTATAAAATTACTCCAATGAATTAAATTGAAATTATACAGGTGTTATGTATCAATTTTGACCAAAAATAAATTTAAATAAAATAAATATATAATTAAATAAAAATTTGGTTTTTAAATAGTAACCCGGTGTTTTAACTTTTCATCAAAAATTGAAAGTTTTAAAAAAATACCAAAATTTCACCCTAGGATAATTTTGATATTCTGATTCCAAAAATGAAGTCCATTTTGAAAAATAAAATTTCAAAAATTCGGTATTACTATTCATAACAGCTAGTTTTAATAATATTTTAATAGCATATTGTTGTTTAGTGAAACTCAGTATTGCATACAACAGATGCTATCAAGGAAGGTCGTGATTACGTGTAAAGCAAGCCAAGCTAGTGTTATGTGTAGTGAATGATTCCCTTGATGATTCATATATCATTAAAACAAAATATTTTTCATAAAAATATCGGGTGTTACATTCTACCCCCCTTAAAATGAATTTCTCCCTCAAAATTCATCACGTTGTAACAAACAGATGAGGATACCCCTCCCTCATCATATACCCAAGCTCTCATTTAGCTTCTTATAATTGGTGGTTCTCCATAATAATTTCACCAAGAGAGTGGTCTAGTTCCATAGGACTTTTTTTCTACGATCCAGAATCTTTATCGGATTTTCTTCATAAGAATGATCTTGCTCCAGCGGTACAACTTCTGAGCTGAGTACATGTGAAGGATCGGGTATGTACTTTCTCAGGAGAGATACATGGAATGCATCATGAACTTGAGATAGATTCGGTGGAAGCGCCAATCAGTAAGATACCTTCCAAACACGATCCGGTATTTGGAAAGGACCAATATACCTAGGGCTCGGCTTTCCCTTCTCTCCAAATCTCATTACTCTCTTCCAAGGAGATATTCATAAGAACACATTATCAACGAATTCAAACTCTAGGTCTTTTCTTCGGATATCAGCATAACATTTTTGTTGACTCTGAGCTTCTCTAATGTGTTGTTGAATAGATCAGACCACTTCTTCCATCTTATCAACAAAATCAGGTCATAATAGCTTTCTTTCCGAAACTTCATCCCAGCAAGTTGGAGTCCTGCATTTCTTTCCATAGAGAGCTTCATAAGGATCCATCTGAATACTGGAGTGAAAGTTATTATTATAAAAAAATTACAACAAATGCAGGTGTTGATCCCAACCACCTTTGAAATCCATAGAGCAATCTCTTAACATATCTTCTAGAGTTTGAATTGTTCTCTCAGACTGACCGTCTATCTCAGAGTGATAAGCAGTGTTGAAACTCAACTCTGTATCTAGAGTATACTGAAGACTTCACCAGAACTTCGAGTTAAATATCAGATTCCGATCGGATATAATGGAATGTGGTATTCCATGCAATCTTACCACTTTCTTTACATATATCTGGGAAATCTGATCTAGAGAGAAATCCTCTCTAATAGAAATGAAGTGTGCAGACTTTGTAAGACGATCAACTATGACCCAGATAGAATTATTGCCTTTGTATGTTTTAGGAAGTTCAATGACAAAGTCCATAGTGATGTTTTCCCATTTCCATTCGGGTATGGGTAATGGTTGTAACATCCCCTTAGACTTCTGTCTCTCAGCATTAACTTGATGACAAACCATGAATCGAGAGACATATTCAGCAACATCTCTTTTCATGCCATCCCACCAGAGGTACTCTTTCAGATCCCTATACATCTTCGTGATTCTAGGATGAATAGAGAATGAAGAACTATGATCCTCATCCAGTAGCTCCTTCTTTAATTCTGGGATGGGAGGAACACAAACCTGATTCTTGAACTTTATTATCCCATCACAATCAAGGTTGAATTCAGGAACATTTCTCACCTTCTTTTGTAACACTACATCTTCTTTCTATGCCTCTTTAATCTTCACACGTATTGATGGTTGAACATTCATTTGAGAAAGCTTTGATTTTTTCCCTTCCATTATAATTCCAAGATCCATACTTTGTAAATCCATAAATATTGGATCTTTTGTGATCCTCATTATGGATAATCTATCATGGTCTTTTCGACTTAATGTGTCTGCTACCTTGTTTGCATTCCCTGGGTGGTAATGAATTGAGCATTCGTAATCCTTAATCAGCTCTAACCATCTTCTTTGGCGCATATTCAGCTCCTTTTGTGTGAAAATATACATTAAACTTTCATGATCAGTATAAATATCACACCTTTCACAAAAAATATAATGCCTCCAAATCTTTAATGAAAATATTACCGCAGCAAACTCGAAACCATGAGTTGGGTAATTTTTCTCATTCATTTTCAACTGTCTTGAGGCATAAGCTATCACCATATCATTTTGCATAAGAACACACACCAACCCCTTCTTGGATGCATCACTGTAGATTACAAACCATTCTCCACTACAGGGCAGTGTGAGAAGAGGTGCACTGGATAACCTACTTTTCAAATCCTTGAAATTCTCTTCACATTCCTCCGTCCATACGAACATAACTCCTTTTCAAGTCAACCTGGTGAGTGGATTAGATATTCGTGAAAAATATTTCACAAAATGTCGATAATTTCTAGCCAAACCAAGAAATCTTCGGATCTCAGTTACAGTTTTTGGTCTCGACCATCTTTCAATAACCTCTGTTTTTTTCTGGATCCACAAATATCCCCTCTTTTGAGATTATGTGACCCAAAAATGAAACTTTTTGAAGCCAAAATTCACACTTGGTAAATTTGGAAGAAACCTTCTCCTTTCTCAGGGTCTACAATAGAATTCTCAAGTGATATTCATGTTCTTCCTTACTCTACGAATAGATACGAATATCATCTATAAAGACTACCATAAACTGATCAAGACAGTCTCTAAAGACCCTATTCATCAGATCCATTAAGATAGAAGGGGCATTAGTAAGACCAAATGGCATCACTAAAAATTCATAGTGTCCATACCTTGTACAGAAATCCATCATTGGTATATCAACCCTTTTCACCCTTAATTAATGATACCCTGAACGACGATCAATCTTGGAAAAGTATTGATCTCTGCGTAGTTGGTCAAATAAGTCATCAATGTGTGGGAAAGGATATTTATTCTTGATAGTGATCTTGTTATGTTCTCGATAAGCAATGTCGAGTCTCATTGATCCATATTTCTTCTTAACAAATAGAACAGTTGCTCCCCAAGGTGACGCATTAGGGAGTATGAATCCCTAATCAAGATTCACTTGGAGTTAATTCTTCAATTCCTTCAACTCAATTGGGGCCACTCTATAAGGTGTCTTTGAAATATGTAAAGGACCTGGTATGAGTTATATTGAAAACTCAACATCACGATTGGGTAGAAGACCTGGTAATTCCTCCAGAAAGACATCATTAAACTCTCGTTCCATGGGCATATTCTTAATCGTGTGTCTCTCTCCAACCATTTGAGATAAATAACCTTCATTTAGTGGAATCAAGACCCATAATATGGAAGAAATTTCCACTAGATGGTTATGTTCATCCATGCATCAATAGACGATCATAGATTGATCTGGAATAGGAAACGTGACTTCCCTTCTTTGGAAATTTATATGATCTCCATATAGAGAAATCCAATCCATGCCAAGAATCACATAAAATTACACAATAGGAAGGATCGCATGATTTTCAGGAAGCCCTTTCCAACAAACTTCAATCGGAGAAGAATTATAAACTTTTGATGCAACTGTTGTGTCATTAGGGGTTGTCACATCTAACTAAACATCTAATTGTTGAGGTAATATGACGATACCCATAGAAAATTCTTCAGAAATAAAAGAGTGGGTGGATCCAGAATCAAATAAAACATTTGATACTTTAGATTGGATGGTAAGTGTACCTTTCACCATTTCGTTATCGTACTCCACATCGCTGATAGAAATTGCATGGGACATTCATTTTTATTTAGCTTTAAGAGTTTGTTGATGTTGATCATCATCAAAAACCCTTGGACTAGGGAACTGATTGACATAATGCCCAATTTCCTTGAACTTGTAACATTGAAGTATAGGAGTTGCACTCTGTGTAGCCTTTTCTTTGTTCGCATCACTAGACATCTTCTTCCCATCATTGCAGCATTCAAATTCTTGATGACCTTCCTTTCCAGATTTGAAACATTTACTTGTCCCTTTATGACAACTACCTCCATGTTTCTTTCCACACTTTGACCATAAGCGAAAGCTCATCTGCTTTTCAGTGTGCTCTTTAGAGTTCCCTTTGAATTCCATTTTCCTCTTCTTATCAAAGGCATATGACTGATGGGTTACTCCAATCTCCATCTCAACATTGAGATCACATCGAACGATTTCCTCCTAGCTATTAATGTCCCTTATGGATAACACCCTTTGAAGACTTGGTTTTAAGACACTATGGAATCAATCGACCTTACTCTCAGGTTGGATAATAATCCCAGAACGTACCTTGAAAGTCTTGTAAAATTTTCTTCCTAGGTACCAACAGATTCATCATCCTTTCACTTTAGTTCAAGAAACTCCTTCTCCATCTTTGTTCGGATAATACGAGGGAAGTACTTATTGAAAAATATGTTCCTGAACTCGTACCATACCATGGAATCAATTTTATCCCTTTTCCTCGTATTCTTGATAAGATTTCACCATTGATCAACTTCACCTTCCAAACGATAAACTGCTAAGATGACATTATCATGTTCCGAACATTGAAGAACTGAAAATATCTTTTCAGTAGTGATGATCCATTGTTCAGCAACTAATGGATTAGTAGACCCGGTGAATTAGGGTGGACGCTGCCTCATGAAGGATTCAACAGAATGTTGCTCCTTCCTTTGCTCATTTGGTAGTCCAGCACGATTCATAGCCTGAGAAAGTTGTGTGAGCATGGCTACCTGATTTTTTATTCCATCTCCCATAATGTGTTGTTGCTCAGGGGGAAATCATTTCATTTCCCGTCGCATTCCGCATTAACATGGTTCCTTCAGGTTCTATCCATTGATTAAAACCAAGAAGAATAGTGTGATCAACACAAATTATAATAGGAAAAACACATAATCAAGAATAAATTTTTACACTTATGGTATTATCATAGGTTTTTCATGTCCATTTTTTTAAACACTAAGATTGTGTTCTATGATTAGACTTATCTTTAGGGTTCTTACTAAGGGTTTCACATCCTAGTTTCCAATGTTTGACTATACCATTCCTATAATACCAAATATAACGGCCTATACATTACATACATTTTTATTAATTCAGAATTGAAGGACACTTATTACAAAATATAACAAAACCATGAAAGGACTGTATAGGTATAGTGTATTTAGAAACTGGGAAACATAAACAACTGGTTCATAAAGCATCTACAATTTATCCCATTTATTTCATCATATCTAGAGTCCCTTTTGGCATATCCTACTTAATAACCTTCTTTCTGACCTTGGGAAAGAAAAAATACAAAAGGTTGATCTCAAATGATCAGTAAGGGTAAACAATATAAATACCAATCACATCAGATTCATTAGAACATAACATTTTCGAAATCATAACGTGCAAAAGAGATCATAATTTCATAACATGGGACAAATCATAGAAGTGAAATGTAATCCCAATAATCATATCATAAAAAATGAAACATTTTGGAATACACACATAATCACATATAATCATTTTTTAGTATTCATGACCCATAGCCAAGACAATCATAGCGGACAAAGTCCATTTCTGAACTGAGTTCACTCCTCATTTCAGTCCTGTTTCACTGAACCGGTTTAACATGCCGTTCCATCCATGTCTATCTCATGAGATATAAATCTTTACCCAATGAACTATAGGGAGATATAGGTCCCACCCATCTCATAATGATACCATTCTTATGTGTGCCACAAAATCATAAACCATACATCATAGCATAACCCATGTAATAAAAATGGGATTCATAAACATCACGTCATCATAACATAATCCATAAAAGGATATCGTAAAAATAATTCCATCATAACATAATCAAATCAATGTAAAAATAGGGATATAAACAGTACCCTATATTATGATAGATGGAAAATAATTTTGATAAAACACTTGAACTCCCTTCTTGAAGAAAATATCCTTTCCACTTCAAAAAAAATTTCCTTTCTTGACATGTCATAAAATTTTGAACTTAAAGAAGTAGATTAAAAATAAACTTGAAAACTTTTAAAGGAATGTTAAAGGAAATAATGTTCTAAAAATCCATTCATTTTGTATAAGTAAAAAATACATTGTTCCCGTACTTTGGCCCGAAATGTCAAAAAGTACCTCGTACGAAAAACGACAAAAGATTCCATTCATATATTTTACTAAAAACTCACCGAAGGGTAAAATTGGATTTAAAAAATTTTAGGTGGATGTAAATAATATTACATATTTATAAAACATGGATCTGGACGATAAATATTCCCCAGTAAATTCTGAAGTATAAACAATCTCGGATAAAAATGAGATTGTGAGATTTTCTCTTACCTTAAGTCTGATTTGCTTCGTAAATGTCTGAAACTCCTATATAATGATTTAAATAATTTCATTGACATATTAAATAATCTTACTAATTGTTATGATATCATATATGGTCATATTCTTAGCTTCTTATTAGTAATATTTCATTGCTACTTGTTATTCGGGTGTTTATTACTTTTTGTTCTTATGTGTGTTTTGTCGAATAAATTCTTATGATTCTTTTTAGGTTATAGATACATAATTTCCATAATTATATTATTTTAATATATATAATATTTATTAATTCAATTCATTTATATAATCATTATGAGATGAAGATCATGTAGAACGAGTCGCATCACATCGTGGAGACGGTATTCCGTACGTACACACGAGCGATGATATCGTTCCCATGATCATGGAATTGTATTGGAGTGTATTTATACTATTTTCGAATCAATATCAAATTAAAATAATCATATATAGTTATTATTTAAACCATTATACCCATCATTGTAAGGTGGTGGTGAAAAATTTATTACACCACAACGTAGAGACAATATTTCGTACGTACGCACGTGCGGTGATTTCATTTTCTATAGGATGGATAGATGGTGAAATAGGGTTGTTTCATACTTATAATAAAATATCAGTATATGAGTAATACTGATTTTAAACTTCATAATGAAACAACTAAATAAGAAGAAGTAGAAGAAGAAATAAAGTTGAAAGAATCGGTAACAGACATTACCTCTTCTTTGAAGAGCATCTTCTTGACCTTCTCTTAGGGAACTAAAAATGGTCTTTGTAGAAGACCAGGACCTCAATTATGTTTCTAGGGATGTGGAGAAGATAATGTTTTAGTGTTTGGAAGGGCACAAAGGCTCAATGTGGTGTGAGGAGGAGAGGGATGAGGTTCTATTTTATAAGGGAGGAGTGGGGCACCTTTGGAAAAACTAAAAATGTTATTTTATTATAAAGTTATATTTGGTTTTTAATAGATCAAAATTGATTTATTTTGAAGATGTGGTGGGGATGGGTCTAAATAATCTCATACAATACAATTTATACAACTTTAGTTATCTATTTAAACCTTTTCATTTAGATTTATCTTTAAGTTAAAAAAAATTACTTTTACTGTGTCTTCTTGTTTTCTTACACTATAAGGTTAATAAAATTACTATAAAAATCCAAACGAACCCCCAATTTGTTTATTATTAATATATATAACCGTATATAAGTCATTTGGCCGAACATTATATTTTTATGAATAAAATAACAATTAATAATATAATATTTGTTCTAAAAACTATTTTATGTCAATTTTGACAGTATTTGGTAATTGATTTTTGTGAAAATCATAAAAGAATGATTAGTTCGAAAAATATTAATTAACTCAATAAAAACATGTCATAGTAACCTATAAAATTATTATAATTCCTAAAAAGTCAAAAATTTAATTTATTTGGGTATTTATAACATCAATTATGTCAATATTTCATTAATAAGATAATTACAGCATCATTATTGTGTCATAAATAAATTAAATCATTTAAAGTCTAAAAATTATAAATAAACTACCATTTTGTAGGAAATCATTTTATCTTTCTAATGAATATTTATAGTCGAATGTATCTTATATATAACCCTATAATGAAAATGTTTTAGTTATTAAACATTGATTTTAACTTTTTTTAACCCCTCTTTAAATAAATTAATAATAAATGTCCTAATCTAATCCACGTGGGCCTAAATGGTCATATTTTATTCATAAGGTTGTTTTTGGTCGAATTACACTTATCCAATAGAATTAAGACATGTGTTCGGGTAATAATAATAACATTTTTACCCTTAGTTGCCCTCTTTACTTTTAATCGTGGTAAAAAAAGTAAAAAGTTACTATTCAAAAAAAATTATTTTCATCTCATTGATCCAAATTTTAGACCTTGTTATTAACAGTGTCTCTAAAATTTTCGAAATACCACTCACAGAGGCAGTAAAATTAAGTTTTATGTCAATTTGCAAATTCTCCAAGGTGGTGTGTAAAAGACGGTGACAAGTTCAATAAAATATTTATATATATAAAATTATTATAAAATGACTCCAATGAATTTAATTGAACATATATAGGTGTTATGTATCAATTTTTACCTAAAATAAATTTAAATATAATAAATAATTAATTAAATAAAAAGTTGGTTTTTAAATAGTAACCCAGTTTTTTCACTATTCATCAAAAATTGAAAGTTTTCAGAAAAATAAAAAAATTTCACCATAGGCTAATTTTTATATTCCGAATCCAAAAATGAAGTCCATTTTGAAAAATAAAATTTCAAGAAGTGGGTGTTATTATTCATAATGGTTAGTTTCAATAAAAGTTTAATAGCATATCATTGTTTAGTGAAACTCGGTATTGCGTACACCGCAAGCTATCGAGGAAGTTCGTGATTGTGTGTAAAGCAAGCCAAGATTGTGTTGTGTGTAGTGAATGATTCATTTGATGATTTATATAACATAAAAACAAAATATTTCTCATAAAAAGCTTCGGTGTTACATACATTCCATAGATAAAATTAAAAATGAGTTAATTACATTTCGTGTTTACACAAACTCTATTTATATTGACTAATTATATATTTTTTTAATGATGAGATGAATATATTACACAATGAATATCTTGATGATTTTGATTGGGTATTAATTAAGGATATCTTGGTGTATTCTAAAATCTAAAGGTACCATGACAATCATTTATGGAACATTATTGAGACTCTTGGATGAAAATATCAATATATGAAATTTAGTAAGTATGATTTAAGGATTAAAAAAAATTATTTTAATGGAAAAATTTTATCTAGGTATGTGATCTAAATTGGTCATATAAATAAAATATTAGTCCAAGAATCTACAACACCAATGAACATAACTGATGTATGTAGTTTTACTGGTTTCACAGCTTACTAACAGAGATTTTTTCAAAACAATTTTTCAATGGGTAACCCAAGAACCAATATTAATCATAAAGGATCTATGTTCATATGTACAAGGGAATATGAAGAATGTATTCAATAATTAAGGAGAATATAGTTTGATGCTCTCATTTTAACTCTACCACTAGGAAGTTATGTATTTGTGATATATAATGATTCATAAAAAAGAGAAATAGTTTTTTCTCTAATAGAAAATGATAAAGATATTTCATATAAATCCTGGTAGTTAAGGACTTATGAATAAAACTAAACAACCCATGTTATTGAGTAGGAAGCAGTAATATTTACATTAAGGATATGAAGACATTATCTCCAAGGTGAAATATACAAGATATACACTGATCACTATAGCCAAAAAACATATTTTGAAAACAATATCTCAATATAAGGAAAATGAGACGGCTTGAGCTACTCAAAGATTATGGTTTATCAATACACTACAAGACATGGAAGAAAAATATGGTAGTTGATGCATTGGTTAGAAAATATCATGGATTCTTGACAAAAATGAGGATTGAGAGGGATCTTATATTTATGAATCAAGTAAATACAAATATGTTGATTTTTGAATAAAGGGATATATCACACCTTTATTAAATTACTGAGATAATTTAATTATAAAAAAATTATAAATTACTCAATGTGATTATGAGAACATTAAAAATAAAATAAATGCCATGAATGTTGAAAACAAGAATGATTTTATTTTTAAAGATGATATTCTAAAATCTGGAAAGAGACTATGTGATCCATATATAAATTACTTGAGGAGGAAATTATTGGATTATTCTCATAGTTATAATTTCTTTATAAACACCAGTATCACCATGATGTATTGGGATTTGGGGGAACATTTTTTAGTGGGATAACATGTAGAAAGAAATATATGATTATGTATCAAGATACTTGGTCTTTCAAAAGCGCATGGCTGAGAGATAACATCCTAGAGGAGTCATGAAACCATATTATATTCCTATTTGGAATTGTCATGACATTATTTAGGACTTTATCATCGAATTATAAAATTCTCCAGGAAGGAATGATGAAATATAAGTTATTTTAGAACCTCATAACCAGTCCATACATTTTTTTGTCTATAATAGAAGATTAACCACATTAGTGACTTAAAAAATTTTAAATTAATGAAGTTATAATAATTTATGGTGTCCTATTTTAATTTTTTCCGATCATGATCCTATATTTAAATCATAATTTTAGAAATTTTCCTAGAATACTCTTGATATTGAGCTTCAATATAGAACCACCTTCCATCCTCAAACTAATGGATAATATAAAATGACTATTTATACATTGGGAGAAATGATTTGGTCATTCTCACTTTATTTTCATAGTATGTGAGATTAGTATTTAACTTTTTTATTTTTTGTAATAATAGTTTCCATTAAACTATTAAAATGTAGCCTTATAAAGCATTATATTCCACGATATTTTGCACTCTATCTTTTTGGGGTGAAATTGGTAAAGGAAACATGTAGGCCCTAATCTTTTTTAAGAGATAACAAAAAAGGAAAAGGCTATTCATGATCGTATTAATGAATCTAAATGTTGGAAAGAGTGTTATGATAACAATTGAAGGCTTTTTTTCAAGTGGGAGAAATTTGTTTGTTAAATGTATCTCAATGGTAGGGTGTTATAATGTTTAATTAGAAGATAAAACTGAGCCCTATTTACATCGAACCCTTTGAAATTTTGTAAAGGATTAGAGCTATGGATTACTCGTTGGAAATGACTATAATCAGATCTAAATTACATGATGTGTTTCATATATAATTTTTAAGGAAGTACATTATAGACATAGAACATGTTCTCACCTATTATGAAATTTAACATGAACTATATTGGTCCTACATTGAATATCCCAAACATGTTTTTTCTACAATATAGAAAGTATTGAAGAATTAGATCACTCGAATAGAAAAGGTACATTGGAGAAATCATAAAATGGATGAAGCAACTTGGAAAACAGAAGCTATTATGAAAAATAAATACAATAATTTGTTTATAAGGTAATTGTATAGAAACTTTTGAGGACTAATGTTTTGTAGGAGGTATTATTGTAACACCTCTAGACTTTATGATATATTTATTTTTTAATAAATTTAATCTATTTTATAGATTGTGATACATTAAACATCAATAATTAATTATAGTAAGTGAACATTCTATTTTAATAAAATAATAATGAAATTAATATTTTAATATTTAATAGAATAAAAATAATAATTAGATAACATGAATATAAAAGTTTAACTTACAGAAAATAATCTTAGAATAATGTTTTAAAAATGACTATTAGAAATATACTTTTTTGAATAATATAAATTATTGTATTTAACAATTACTCATTTTATTTAAAATATTTAATTATATTACATATAATTATAACTTATTTAAATTTATATATAAAAGAAATAATGAAAATAAAAGTTATAAGTAAAAGGGATAATTTTTAAAATAATGATTATTTTTTCTGAAAATTGATTTGTATATAAAAGAATAATGTCATACAACTTTATATAACTAAAATAATATCTAATTATGAATGAAATAAATGAAAAGAAAAAATTATATATATATATAAATATCTGAATTTAAATCCATCTAATGGTTATTAATAGCCATATTGTTAATATAATATCATCTTATGTTTGAAAACTTATTTTTTGGAAAAAATTACCTTTCGACCAGATTTAGGGGTTTGATTTTAAAAATATATTTAATTAAATAATATGTATTACATATTTTGGATCACAGTAATTAATATTAGTTAATTATTTGAACATAATTTTTGGTCATAATTGTTAGTAATGATATTAAAAACCATTTACGATAGTTAAGGATAAAACAAGGTTTTGCAAGTTACATGTGCTTATTATAAATTTAATTTTCTGCACACATATATTTTTTATTTGATAAATAAGATTTAATATATATATTAATTATTTCCAAAAAATACAATAATGTTTATTCTATTTTCATCATAATGGATAAATTAACTAGGATAACAAAAAGTTAGGTTACTGAAAACTAAAATGGGAATAATATGTAAATATAGAGGATAATTGAGGAACATGTTTAGAATATTTTTATTTTTATATGTTGGAGGTGTGGATAATTTTTATAATACCTAAAATCTATTATTTTTATATTTTTGAGGCACTTGTGGTGAGATTGACTACCCAATATTAAAGAGTTTTGGGTATTTACAAAAATGCCACTCCCCTCAATTATAAAACGGAACTTCCTAACCTCATTTATTCGCACTTATAAATACTTTTTGATCAACCATAAACTAACAAAAACCTCTCCTAAAAATAATTATCCACATTATATAGGTTTATTTTATCCAAAAATACCAGAAATAGTGTCCTTAAAATGATATCCAATAAAAGTTTCTATATGAGAAGGTAATCATCTTAATGAAAATATTTATTTATATTTCATATGTTACAATAATAAATTATTTATTAAAACATTCAATAAAATAACAAAAATATATCCCATATAAAAATATTTTATAATGTTTAGGTAAGAACCTATATCCATTCCCTGTTCCATCAAATGGGCAACAAAATCTTCGATTTTGTGTACATCGGACTACCACCTCAGTAACCGATCACTAGTATAGAAAACATTTTTATCATCACCATTTTTGATGTAGGTTATAAATTAACCGACCTAAAAAAACAAACCGCAAAATTTTTTACGTCAGTTATCAAATAACCAACGTAAAAATTGAGGTATCTACAAATTTTTTATGTCTGTTATAAAATAAACGACATAAAAAAATGTGACATCTGAGGCCTTCTTGACGCCTGATATTTGATAACCGACATAACAACTTAACCCGTAGAATTTTTAATGTCAGTTATATTATAACCGACCTAGAAAACCAACACCTGGCAGTTTTTACGTCGGTTATAAAATAACCGATGAAAAAGCTGTCATTTCTGATGTGTTTTTTATGTGTTTTGTAGAATAACCGACGTAAAGAACCAACAAACAAATTTTTATACATCGGTTATAAAATAACTGATGTAAAAAATGTGGTATAAAAATACATTTATAATGTCAGTTATTATAATAACTAACATTATAAATGTAATAGAAAGTTGTAGTAACGTCGGTTATTAAATAACCAACTTATAAAACATTTAAAAATTTAACACGCCCTGTGGATTGTCATTTATGATTTTTCGATCAACAGGCCGATGACTCATCTCTATCAAGCGGAAAACCCTAATCGACTCTTCAATATCATTTCATTAAAATCGTTTTTACATCATCGTTTATCATCTTTACTCTCCTCAGATCTATCATCTCCACTCCCAACACTTAGGTAAGCATCCCACGACTTTATTTCGTTCGTTTTTTCCAAGATAGTCTATATTTATGTTTTGCGATTTTTTTGTTTAAACTATGTAAGATTCTTAGATTTCGAACCCTCTTAACCATTTTCCCATGATCATATTATTTATTATCACCGTATCTATTAGATCTACTCGCAATATTCACGAAATCCTCACCTACTTCTATTTCGTTTGTTTTTGTTTCACAAATTCCCGACACTGATGGTAATTGATGTTATCATTGACAAGTAATGATATCATTCACCCATATTACTTAAATTTATATGTAAACCATTGTGATACACCCATTCTGTGTACCAGTGTGATTTATTTTATATTTATATATGGTTTCTCATGGTCAAATGTTTGTTTTGGATCCTTGGTTTTTTATATTTTGGTTATCACTTTTTTGTTGTTGAATAATCAATTTACATCACCTATTTTCGTAGACTATTATATGTCTTCATATTCTATTAAAACTCGATTCATTTGACAATATAGTATTTTAGACTAGTATGGGATACAGTTCATGGTTCTCATTTTGAATAATGAAATGATACCAAAACTAGTAGCTTGAGGTTAAAATCCCTATATATTCTAAAACTAGTAGCTTGAGGTTAAAATCCCATGGATCTGGGGGCTGTCAATAGGGTTGGGGGATGTCCAGGGGGTTGGAGGCTGTCTAGAGGGTTGGGGGCTGTCCAGGGTGTCCATGGAGGTGGGGGGGAGTCCAGGGGGTGTGTGTGTGGGGGGGGGGGGCTATCCAAGAAGGTGGGTGGCTGTGTGGAGGGTGTCAAAGGGGGTGGGGGATGTCCAAGGGGGTGGGTTGGGGGTTATCCAAGTGGGTGGGGGCCTATCCAGAGGGTTTGGGTGGTTTCCCGGGAGGTGGAGTGTTGTCCATAGGGTTGGGGTGTCCAGGGGGTGTCCAAGGGGGTAGGGGGTGGGGGTGGTGACCAGGAGGGGTGGGGGTGCTTTCTAGAGGGGCGGGAGGCTGTCTAAGGGTGGGGGCTGTCTAGAGGGGTGGGGGGATTTCCAAGGATGGTGGGGTCCACGGGGTGTCCAGGGGGTGGGGGTGTTGTTCAGAGGGTTCAGGGGGCTGTCTAGAGGGTTGGGGAGTGTCCAATGTGTCTATGGTGGTGGGGGGAAATTTAGGAGGGTCTGTGGGGTGGGGGGTTCCAAGGGGGTGGTGGATGTCGACGGGGTGGGGGGATGTCCAAGGGGATGGGGGGACTGTTTAGGGGGGGATGCTGAACAAAGGGTTTGGTGTGTTGTTCGGGGTGTGGGGGGATATTTAGATGGTTGGGGTGTCCAAGAGGGTAGGGGTGGGGGTGGTGTCCAGGAGGGGTGGGGGTGCTGTCTAGAGGTGTGGGGGACTGTCCAGGGGGTGGGGGCTGTCTAGAGGGTTGGGGGGATGTCCAGAGGGTTGGGGTGTCCAGGGGGTGTCCAAGGGGGTAGGGGTGGGGGTAGTCTTCAGGAGGGGTGGTGGTGCTGTCTAGAGGGGTGGGGGTGCTGTCTAGAGGGGTGTGGGTTGTCCAGGGGTGGGGTTTTTCCAGAGGGGTGGGGAACGTCCAAGGTGGTGTGGGTGTCCTGGGGGTGTCCAAGGGGGTGGGGGTGGTGTTTAGTGGGTTTGGGGGCTGTCCAGAGGGTTGGGGGTGTCCAGGGTGTCCATGGAGGTGGGGTGTGTATGGGGAGGGGGGGCAGTCTAGGGGTACGTGTTTGTGTGTGTGGGGGTCCAAGGGGGTGGGGTGTCTAATGGGGTGGGGGACTATCCAAGGGGGTGGGGGTTGTCCAGAGGGTTTGGGGTTTGTTTGGTGCGGGGCCGTCCAGAGGGTTGAGTGGTGTCTGGGGGTTATCCAATGGGCCAGAGGTGGGTGGTGGTGTCCAGGAGGGGTGGGGGTGTCCAGGAGGAGTGGGGAGATGTCCAAGGGTGTGGTGGTGTTCAGGGGGTGTCTTAGGGGGGTGGGGGTGGTGTCCAAGTGGTGGTGGGGGGGGGGGGGGTTGTCCAAGGGGGTGGTGGTGTCCAGGGGTGTCCAAGGGGGTGGAGGTGGTGTCTAGGGGATGGGGGTTTTCCCATGGCGGTGGTGGTGTCTAGGGGGTGTCCAGGGGGTGGGGGATAAGTGTCAGTTGGGATTAACTATTGCATTGTGTTTAGTGAGATTATAACATGATGATTGTATTTGTTCATGGATATTAGTGTTGCAATATGATACTATTTGGTTATATATATTTTGACAAGTCATCGACTATGAGAAAATTATGGGTTATGGGGGAGACCAGGTCGTGGTTTTCAAATATGCATAGTTTTCCTGACCCCATTATTCCATGATGATTGGATTAACATTGTGATTTTATCTTTTTGAGTTTTTATTTTAAATTTTATTTTATTCTCAGGTTTACTCTATTTTCTCTAATTTTCTATCAACCATAAGGGGACCCATGGTTTTCTTTGATTCGATGGAATTTAAAACTGTTATATCTAACTATATTTTATTTTTAAAATCATATTCAAGCATAAGTTTTAAAATACACATAGATTTGTTTTATATTTCAAAATTGTTTTACATTCAAATTATGTTCTTTTTACTATAAACATATATTTGTCTTATCTTATAAAGATGTATAATTTTGATATTTGTTATATGTAATAATGAGTCAATGATGGATTGCTGAACATCAAATGAGAAATTAATATGAGGAAGGTGTTGATTCCTTTTTGGAATTTGCTAAAAGAAATGTTCCAAGTAGTGACATGTTTTTCTATCCATGCCCGAAATGTTTGAATATGAACAAGTTAAAAATTAGAGAAATAAAAGATCATCTAATTTTTCGTGGTTTTAATCCAAGTTACTTCCCATGGATTTGGCTTGGTGAAACCTGATGGAATGTCACTGATGATGATGATTCACAAGATGGTAACTCCAATGGAATTGAAGAAATGATTCGTGATATTACAGTAGAACAAACTGATATAGAACTGATAGTTTTGCGTCTATATGGTGATGCTGAAAAACCATTATATCATGGTTGTACAGATTTTACGGTTTTGTTGGCGGTGATAAGATTTATTATCTTGAAGGAGAAACATGGATTGAGTGACAGAAGTATTACAGAGCTGCTACAATAGATGAATGAAATTCTTCCAAAAGATAACGATCTTCCAGATTCAAATTATATGGCCAAGAAAATATTATGCCTAATGGGATTGGGATACAAGAAAATACATGCCCGTCCGAATGACAGTATTAAATATAGTAAGGAATATGAATTTCTATTAGGGTGTCCTAAATGTGGGGCATCACGGTATAAGGTGAAAGAAAAATCATAGGCTGATGTAGAGATTACAAATATCCCTTCAAAGTTATTTTTGTATCTTCCTATAGTTCTTCATTTCAAACGTTTATTTTCTAATTCACATGAAGAAAAAAGGTTAATATGGCATGCTGATGAGTAGTTATGTGATGAAAAAATACGTCATCGAGCTGATAGTGCACAATGGATGAAAATTGATGAGCAGTATTCTACATTTGGAAATGAAATTAGAAATCTCAGAGTAGGGTTGTGAAGAGATGGAATGAATCCATACCGAACCCTCAGTAGCACACATCGTTCATGGCTTGTTTTATTGGTAATTTACAACCTCCCTCCCGATGTTTGTTTGAAGCAAAAATATGTCATATTGAGTATAATGATCTCTGGTCTGATGAAACCCATCAATGATATTGATGTTTACTTGTCACTGTTGATTTATGATTTGAATCTTTTATGGGCTGATGGTATTTATGTGTATGATTCATATAAAATGGAATATTTTCAACTGCATGCAGTACTTTTGTTCACTATAAATTACTTCCCATCATATGTAAATTTGTCTGGATATAGTGTTAAATGGCATAATGCATGTCCAATTGGCGAACAACAGACGTCATACTGTCAATTGCGTCATGGGAGGAAAACAACGTACATGGGTCATCAAAAGTTTTTTTTCCTATGGATCACCCTTATAGAAGACTAAAAAAGGCATTCAATGGCTCACAAGAATTTTATATTTCTCTAAAACCATTATCCCTTGATCTTTATTTTGAGAGGGTGAAAAACCATGATGCGACAATGGTAAAGACATAGAAATCTGGTAATGATATTCATATTTGGATAACAACGTCAATATTTTTTAGCCACCATATGGGAGATATCATGAAGTTAATCATAATATTGATGTCATGAATGTGGATAAGAATATCTATGATTATTTGATTAGAACATTGTCCAATATTAAAAGAATTAAAAATGATGGGTTGAATGCATGATTACACTTACTATCAATGGGAATAAGTTTGGAGTTTGCTCCCGATCCTAAAGGAAGACGAACATTTCATCCCCCAGCTTCTCATACATTATCATAGAGGGAGAAAATTATATTTTTTTAGTGTCTTAATGATAAGAAAGTTCCTCAAGGTTATTTTTCAAATGTAAAAAATTTTTGTCTCATTGAAGGACTTGAAGTTGATAGGTATGGAGTCACATGATTGTCACATCATGATGCAACAAATTCTACTAGTCACATTGCTTGGAATATTGCTCATCCGTGTCATAAAGGCTATAATGATGTTGTATTATTTTTTCAATTCAATTTGTAATAAGTAGATTGATTTCAATGCTTTGAATTTTTTTTAAAAGGATGCAATTTTTAAACTTTTTTAATTGGAAATGTATTTTCTTCAAACATTTTTTGATATAAAGGTGAAATTAATGATTCATTTGGTTTGAGAAATCAAGATTTCTGGACCTGTATATCTTCATTGGATGTATCCTTTTGAATGGTATATGAGAATATTGAGTGGGTATATTAAGAATTCATATCGAACTGAAGCCTCTATTAATGAAACGTATATTTTTAAGGAGGTTTCAGAGTTTTGTACGAGCTACTTGGCTGCGGTGCAGCACATAGGTTTGCCTCCATCTCAACATGAACGAGTTAATAATGAGGGAAATGGGATTCATGGATTGAGAGAAAAATCATTGTCATCTGAACAGATGAAGATGTTAGAATCATACATATTGAATAACATATCTGATTCTCAATAGTATATCAAATTGCATATTAATGAGTTGAAACAATGACATCCCAAGAAGAACGAAATGTGGATTTTTAATGAGCACAACAAATAATTTTTATTATGGATTAAAAATACCTTACTTGGTAGATCATAAGTATCTGAGACATTAAAATGGTTAGTGGGTGGTCCATTTTTAAATGTGATAACATGGTCTGGTTATGACATTAATGGATATTCATTTCATATGAATTCTCAGGAAAATAGAAGTGTTCTTCAGAATAGTGGTGTATTTGTGTCTGCAGAAGCAATGCATTTTTCAATTTCTAAGGACAAAAACCCAATTTCTACATCAAGTATATATTATGGAGTGATTGAAGACATATGGGAGGTTTATTAATTTAAATTTATAGTTCATGCTTTTAACTGTAAATGGTTTATTGGTAACAACAGTGTCAGACACGATGAATTTGGAATGACACTTTTTAATATGAATAGATTGGAAGACACAACTGATTTTTTTATAATGGAAACACATGCAACACAAATTTTCTATGTAGAAGATCAATCAGTTATGTTGTGGGATGTTGTTTACAAGGAAAAATCAATATGTTTGTGAGGATGAACTTGATGAAGATTCTGATTTATGTGAGATACCTAATTCCGTGGAAAGATTAATAGAAGATAATGATGAGCATGTTAAAGGCATGGTTTGTGCCATAAGGAATGATCACGATGAAGGAATTTGGGAAAACAATCCATTTGTACATTCCTAAAATTACAGGTAACATATATTGATTTCTTGTTTACATTTATAATTTTTCATAAAATGTTAGATATTGTAAGTTTTTTATTTATTAAAATATTTATTACAAAATAAGTATATGATTTTTTAAGTTTGTTTACTTTACTTTATCATGTGTACCATTAGATGAAATATATATCTATTATTTTGGTTCAGTGACAATTACTTGACCATGTTTACCAGGTTTACAACGTTTACCATGTTTACCATCTTAACCATATTTACCATCATTGACATTTTTTAACATGCTTACCATATTAAAATTTTTTACTATTACATAACATAGTACAATTTTCGATTTACTGATTAAATTAGTATTAAAATATTTGAATTTGTATATTTGTGAAGTAATGTTTGTTTTTTTATTAGAATGATAATGACATATCATTCTGTTGATCAACCACATGATTTTGGAGATGAGCATATTGGTCACACCCTTGGGGAAGAACATTAACATGCTCTTCTTGATGTTCCCCAATCATCATCATGTTCTCCTATTAAGACAAAGAATTAAAGAGTTGGTAAATGTGGTAGCACACATTTACCAAAATTAGCACTTTCTCATACGCATGATCTGAGGATACTCATTGAGTTTGATGATGATGATATTCCTAGAGGTCCAAATGAATATGATTTTAAGAGTTTTGTATCAACTCAGGATAAGACCAATGTAAGCATTTTTTATGATTATTGGATAATTGTGTATAATGCGATAACTCTCAGTAATGGGAAATGATTTTGGTAATATCTTTTTCTATTGTTTGACTATTCATTAAATGTTTCTAGTATATATAATATGTTTAACCTCTTCTTTATCATATGAAATTTTATATTAGTGACACTGGAGGAGTCAGGAAGAAATGCTTATTGATGGCCGCCTAGAGATGGAAGGATTTCAAATAAACCCTCTCATCTGGTTCCATTTTTGTTCATAGGAGTCATGACAATCCATGTCGTATATATCCTTTTATATATGAAGACACATGAAGACAGTTTGTTGAAAGTAGAAGAAAAGATTCATTTTTTGTAAGGGCAATGTAATATTTTATAATCTTTCTTATATAAGAGATGTTATTAATGTTTTGTTAATGATTTATTATTCTTAATTTATAGAAAACAAGGAAATATAATCAGGAGATCCAGTCTAAAAATAAATACCCCCATAGTTTATCTCGGGGAGGGTATGAATTTTTGAAAGAACAAATGATGGTAGAAAATTTTCGAAAACTAGGAGGTGAGTCTTCAACATCTAAAGAGGTGGCCCCTCCATCCCCTCCATCTAGACATGAAAAATGGATGAGATCTCGGATGGGAAAAAAAGGAAATATCTTTCAGAATAATCAAGAATCCTAGCTGAGAGGATTGTAAGATATCTATTTTATTTATTTATGTTAACTATTTTCTTCATATAATTTAAATAATTATAGAAATGTTCAATTAATTTATACAGGACTCTTTTAATGACTAGAGCTCATAGGGGGGATTTACAGCTACTGGGAGGCATGATATTTTATCTGTATCATTGGGAAAGCCTAAACATATTGGTCATGTAAGAGGATATCCAGAAGGTGTATCGGTAAGAAAATTGTTTCCATGTTCTTCAACATCAAACATTGAGAGTGTTTATAAACAAAAATAGAATCCTTGGAAGCCGAAGTTCATAATAATAATGAGATGATGGAGGAAAAGATTAGAGCATCGGTACAATCTATGTATGCAGACAATCAATGACAATTTCAGACTATAGCTCCCACTCATCCACCTCCCCCTACAAACCCCGTTATTTATCCTCCACCTTCTCCAGAAGCTCCCACTCCACTACATCATCCTACGGACCCCATTGTTTATCCTACTCCTCCGCCAAAGCTTTATACTTATTGCGAGTTGTATGTTGATGATCATAAACATCATATAGTTTCATATCGGTTGGTATATTTTATAGGTGATACACTAAAATCATCAACAATAAGAGGTAGAGAATCATAGGTTCACTGTACAGGATAATATAAATAGATCATCTTGAGTACCATTACCTACAGTTGAGGTGACGATAGTTGGACATAGTATCGTCCATTTTTTAATTTTTCCATCCAGACTTCTTCGACTCATTACCATAGATGTATGAATGTTATATCTTTTATATTTTTTATAGTTGTTTTATCATTTGAAAACTAATATATTTTTTTATTTATTATTACAGGAATACATAAAAGGTAAAGAAATATTTTATAGACAACAAAAAATACAAATGGATATGACATCTGATACAGATTCTAGTAGTCTTGACAGATTGTCAAGATATTCAAATTTTTTGGAAGGTCATTATGAGTTTCTAACTCATGTTTGTGGATGTGCAATAACTGTGGGGATTATGAAAATTTATATCATGGAGCTTTTTAATGGAGATAAGTTGGGCATCAACATGGTGAAATTTTTTTCCATGTAAATCTTAACACCTTTTACCGGCATTATATTTATTAAAAATGTATACTTATGTCTGTTTTGTATTAGGTATCTTTATAACATTTTTGAGAGGAATGAGCTGACAGATGTATATGGATTCATGGACCTACAATTGATTTCCCCTGAAGCATGTGCATTGGATGAGGAACAAAGAATTCTTTATATTGCTAAAAGACTTGAACAAAATATAGTCACACAATTTTAAATGATGCCTTTTTGTGAGAGGTATAAAACCCATATCTCTCAAAGAGGTCAATATCTTTTAACATAGAAAACCACTAACCTTAAATTTTTATTTATCAGCAATCATTGGATGTTAGGTGTTTCATCCCAAGGGAGAAAATACTTTATTGGATATGCTCTGTCTATGATGATGTGCGGGAATGTTTTAAGAATATATTGGAAAAGTAAGTTTCAATTTCTCAATAGTTTTATATATTATAATGAAATTTAAATTTACCGCATTCGTATTATTTTTTAATAGTTGATGGGTCTACTTTCGAAAAACAACAATGAAAAAGAGTTCAAATATCAAATATGTAAATGCGAAGGTAAATATCCATTTATAATTTGTACGTTTAGATTTATTATATAAAAATAATACATTGAATTTACACTCATTCAAACAAAAGTTTCATGAAAAATGAGGCATCGTCGATTGCAGATATTATATGTTAAGATTTATGTATAAAATTATAACAACTTGGATAGTTGTTAACATTAACCTAGTAATATTTCCTTTTAAACTTTTCCATAAAATATTAATTTGATTTATTTATTATACAAGTTAACTTCAATCCTGTTCATTTGTAGCTATTTGATGACCCTCAACCCTATACTTCTCAAG
The DNA here is from genome assembly GCA_963277665.1 of Viscum album. Classification (NCBI taxonomy): domain Eukaryota; kingdom Viridiplantae; phylum Streptophyta; class Magnoliopsida; order Santalales; family Viscaceae; genus Viscum; species Viscum album. The sequence goes on from OY728159.1 coordinate 37,344,031, forward strand.
ACATCAAACACTTACAAGTGGATTGGTCAAGTTATTTTACAGGTTTGATTGAATTTTAGTTCTTTGTAGTGTAAAATGTAATTTTGAATATCGTCGTTGTAACTGTGTATTTGGAAGTCGTTTAGGTTGGATTTAGTTTTTATTGAATTTGAAAATGAAATTTTTGAATATTATATATGTGAATGTTTAAATTTTCTATACTTCTTATTTTGGCTTACTTATTATGCTTTTTCTGGTATGGATTCTGGTCTGAGGGGAGGGGTTCCAAGGGTGTGGGGGGTGCTCAGTGGGGTGGGGGTGTCCATCGGTGTGGGAGGGATGTCCGGTGGGGGGGGGGGTGTCCTAGGTGTCCTTGAGGGTGGGGGGCCAGTCCAGGGGGTGGGAGCAATTCCAGGAGGGTGAAAAGGATATCCAGGAGAGTGGGAGGCTATCTAAGGGGTTTCCAGAGGTGTGGGGGTGTCATGTGGGGTGAGGGGGGTTCCTAGGGGTGTTGGGGGGCTATCCTATGGGGGAGGGGGGTCCAGGATGTCCATGGGGATAGAGGGGGGGGGTCATTCCAAGGGGTGGGAGAGGAGGAGCTACCATCCCTTGGGGGGCTGAACACCGCTGGAAGGTAATCATCACTCCCACATGGGAAACATTTTTAGATCTCCAGCTTCATATGTGGAAGTGATGACTACCTTACAGCAGCGTTCCCCCTAGAGTGGGTGTCTAAGAGGGTGTCCAAGAGGTTGGGGGTGTACAAGGGTGTGGTGGGGGAATTCCAATGGGGTGAGGGGGTTCTGATCATTTTTTGGTAACATTTTGGTCTGTTTTAGGGGTGTGGGAGGACTGTGCAGGGGTGTGGGATTTCTGTCTAGGGGGTGGGGGAAATATAGAAGGGTGGGGGTTGTCCATGGGTTTGGGGGATGTCGAGGGGTGGTGGGGATGTCCAGGGGTGTGGGGGGCTGTCCAGGGGGTCGGGGAGCAGTCCAGGGTTGTGGGGGGGTGTCCAGGGCTGTGGTGGGGGTTGTCCAGTGGGGTGAGGGGGGCTATCAAGGGGGTGGTGGCGCAGTCCAGGAGGGTGGGGGTGGGGGTGTTCTATGGTTGTTGGGGGATGTCTAGAGAGTGGGGGAAGTCCATGGGTGTGGGGGGGGGGGGGTCCAGGGGTGTGGGGGCTATCTAGGGAGTGCTGGGGAAGTCTAGGGGTGGGTGTGTCTAGGGGATGTGAGGTTGTCCAGGGGTGTTGGGGACTGTCCATGGGGGCAGTCTAGGGGTGTGTGTGTGGGGTAGAGGTGTCCAGGGGTGTGGTGGGGTGTACATGGGTGTGGTGGGGGTTGTCCAGTGGGTAGAGGGGGTTCTAGTTTATTTTTGGTAACTTTTTGGTCTGTTTCAGGGGTGTGAGAGGGTTGTACAGGGGTGTGGGAGTGATGTCCAGGGGTGTGGGAGTGATGTCCCGGGGTGGGGGTATACAAGAGGTTGGGGGATGTCCAGGGGTGGTGGTGATGTTCGGGGGTGCAGGGGGTGTCCAAGGGTGTGGTGGGGGCAGTCTAGTGGGGTGAGGGGGTTCTGGTTTGTTTTTGGTAAATTTTTGGTCTGTTTCAGGGGTGTGGGAGGGTTGTCCAAGGGTGCGGGAGTGCAGTCCATGGGTTGGGGGTATACATGAGGGTGGGGGTTGTCCAAGTGTGTTTGGGATGATCCAGGGGGTCTGGGGGTAGTCCAGGGGTGGTGGTGGGGGTTATACAGTGTGGTGCAGAGGGGGGTTGTGGGGCTGTCCAGGGGTGTTGGAGTGTCCTTCCAAGGTGTAGGGGGTATACATGAGGGTTGGGGGAGCGGTTCCCGAGGTGTTTGGGGATATTCATGGGGTCGGGGGTAGTCCTGGGGTGTGGTGGGGGATATCCAATGGGGTGAGGGGGGTTGTTAAGGGATGGGGGGTTTCTGTAGAGTATGTTTTAAATGTTATCAATGTAAATGCTTAATTTTGTTTCGTTTCTTGTTTTGGTATACTTATGTTTTTGTGGTATGAATTCTTGATTTGGTATTTGGTTGATTCGGGAGAGATCAGAGGACTGCATTCCATTTAAAAAAAATTTGGTCTTCCACGTCGGTTATTTTATAACCGACGTGATAAAGGAATGGGAAACAGTTAATCACGTCGGTTATTTGAATAACCGACGTGATAAACACCTGTGGAATGGTTTATCTTGTCTCTTATTTAATAAACGACATGATAAACCCCCCCCCCCCCGGACAGATTTACCACATCCGTTATTATATAAGCGACATGATAATCCAATTCCCAGGGGTTTATCAGGTCGGTTATTAAATAACTGACATTATTAACATCCCCCGCAGTTTTTTATCACATTAGTTATATAATAACTGACGTGATAAACCCACCCATAACCGATGTGATAATGGCCTGGGAAATTGTTTGTCACATTGGTTATATAATAACTGACGGGCTAAACCCTCCCCCTGGTTTTTGCACGCCGGTTAATTAATAACTGACGTGATAAACACCGTGATGTTATGTTTTATACGTCAGTTATTAAATAACCAACGTAAAAAAACAATTTTTATAAAATCGTCCATATTGACGTCGGCTAATAACAGACATAAAAAATGAAAAATAACCTACTTAAAAAACTGTTTCTGCACTAGTCAATGTAACTCATTTTCTATGAAAAACATTCACGGTTGGATGTAAGGAAGAGTTTAAGGTATATATATATATATATAATATTTATGATATACATATACTTATTTCATTATAATATCATATATACCTTATTAACATTCTATTCCTTTAAAAATGAAATAGCTTCACTCATGTGTATGACAGCCTACCGCCATGCGAATCAATGTGACTCATTTTTCAATTATTATTTTCTTGGAAGGTAATATTTATAAATTTAATTTATATATGTGATATATATGTCATGATAATTATTATATAATATTAATATATCACCCAATTCCATAAAATTTCACCTATTGAGTGATGTGACTGTCGCTAGTTCTTACATATGACTTACCATATAGACGAAGCGATGTGTTCTATTTTCGATATCCAATTTTCAAGAATGGTTATATGGATATATAAAATGATAGAAAAAATTATTTATAAAAACAATAACATTATGTAGACTATGAAACTATATTCTATATCAATGATTTGTAATTTTCAAGAAAAAACATGCGTGTGAAAATAAGGAAATTAACACCCAAAACAATAGTGACAATGAAATATTGTTATGTGAGAAGTCTCAAAATGAACTCCCCGAAAGCGCCTTATAAACCACATATAGTCCATAATTCTAGGAAAATTTATCATCCATTTTAAATCCATCCCATGGTTCCACGATAAACCTCTACGATTTGTTTCCCCTCTTCCTGACCTACAGCCTCACTGGTGTATGATTATTCATCCCCCATGGGTTAGTCTTATAATCCTCTAGATCTGGGCCCCTATGTTGCACCATCATTCAAATATGTGCTCCTCCATCCACTCTGGGATAGATTCCATCATTTCCCTATTTCATAGAAATCCCCTTAGATCCCCCTTAAGTCTCCTTGGAGGGTTAATTCCCAGTGATTTCATTTCCTACGTCCTCCTTAGTACAATCTTTGGCCCAGATGTAGTGGATGTAGATAGAGAGATTTGGGGCATACAAAACCCCACTCCATCTTTCTTAGAAATTAATTTCATCTTAGGGTTTTTGATGTCACCCAATATATTTGTGTTCAACTAGACTATGTTCTATATTTCCCTAGATTCTCACAAGGACAACATTTTGGATTCATGTAGAAGCCTTAGATATGTCAGTAGGTTGCGCTTCTCCCACTACATATGGTCAATGGAAATCCACCTCAGTCGAGACTCCTCCATCACAGTTGTTTGGATTTCTATCCTAACTCTACCTCTATCCTTCCAGAACATCTCCTTCCTTACAAGAATAGTTGAATCCCTCAGATCCTTCCACTGCAATGATGTCCGCCCTCTAGATATCACAAAGACCTCCCTCACACGTATCTACGAGGATATGGATCACTCTCATCATCCTCCTCATTGTTTTCTTCTCCATGTTGAATGATATGTTGATTTGGTGCAAGACCTCTTATACCCTTCTTATTTCTTCTTCTTCACTACCTATCACATCAATGGTGACATAAATATCTCATGATAATAATATTATTCAGAGAGAATTTTAGGATGTTCATCAACCTATACTTTTATTTTTCTCATTTATCATAGGACCCACTAAATAATTCATCATTATTAAAATTTCAACATAATAATTGCATTTACTAATATAAATATATTTATCTTCCTAAATCACTTCACCGGTAAAAGTATTCACATGAAGTATTTTCTCTGAAAGATAGAATGTACCGACTTTCATGAGAGAAACTCTACAGATTATATATAAGTCTGGAAGGTTGTAAAAATTAATATTCTCAATAAATATAATTAATATCAATGTTTTTTAGACGATAATAATTCTATTTTTATATACAAACGTAACATTAATCATATTATAATCAATTTTTACATTCATTTGTAAATAAATTTTATTAATATAGCCTAATTAATATATAGGAACATTCTCAATATACATCAAATCCATTATTTAGTCAATATAGATATATGAAAAAGTGGTTATTATTGTTTGTAGTTCCTCTAAAAATGAAACTATTTGGGAAATAATCCTATAAAATCACATCACATATAACACTTCAATAATTGGGTAAAAAACACTATAGATAATACTTTATGTCCCAGAAACTAATATATATCCCAATGGAATCCTAAGTATTAGGATGACCTAGGAAAGAGTAACACAATTAATATCATCACATAATATACCATGGGGATCCACAAAATTTAACACTATACACAATTTAATACATAAGAATAAAACATTAGATGTTTCTTCCCTGATGGTTAATTGATATATTTGGATTTTTTCCATGAAAAGAATCCAGAACATTGTTTTTCAAAGGGACTTATAAATTCTTTCATATTATATAATATATTTTCTTCAACAGTATACATGATAGGATTTATTAAATTATAAATATATTTTTCTTCAATATAAATTATTTATATAAATTATATTAATATCTGACTCTATAAAAAAATTAATCTATAAGTAACCCAAATTAAATGTTATATTTAGTTATCAAAATTCTTTTGAATCTCAAATATAAATATTCTAATCTAATTTATTCCAGAATTTAGAGTCATATTTTATATAGAGTCCCCACAAGAGTTTTCAAGGTGTGATAGGTATATAACCCCCATATTTCACTATTAAACATATAATCCTAGAATTTTTTGAAGTGTAAATCAACGTCCCAGAAAAATTGTTCAATTATAAAGGGAGACGCCAATTTTATAATAATTATAAACTACTTACAATTAATTTCAATCAAATAACCCATGCCAAATCAAAATTAGATGAATAATAAAATACGATATACAACTATATGTATAATATATGACACAAACCTGTCTATTAAATTATTTAAATGACAAATAGAGATTCATGAGGGGTGTTCTCAGTCCACACATTTTAGTGAACATGAATTGGGATATAATTTAATTAATGTGAATCATTTTACCCAAATAACATAAATTATACTAGATTTTACTTAAACCAAAATTCAAGAGTGTTGCTTATATACATTATATCTCCATGACATATCAGTTAAGAAGAATATTTGAAATTAATGAAATGGAATGATAATAAGAGATAAAAATAGTAATACAAATAAAATAATGGATAGAAAAATTTACTAGTACTTCTATGTCATCAAAAACTGACACGCATACATCTTGATCTCCATGAAACCTAAGGTAACTCAAAATCAAATGACTCTGTAATCCATTGAAAAATCAGTCTGGAATAAGATTGACAACAATGGATGTATTAAAACTGGATTATGAACCTGTAAGTTCGACTTATTCTATAAAAATGGAATGAGCTATATATGATGTGATACAAGGAACCTAGTATATTTTCACCAATGGGTCCATGAATTCACTTTTATAAAGTATCCATAAAACACTAGTTAGAAATTAATTTATTTAAAATAGTGTTTTATTATTTTCTGTAAAATAAAACCAATGGTATTTCATTGTAAATATAATTTATTATAAATAAAATAGTTATATTGAAAAATTATATTTAATAAATTTCGTAATATCATTAATTTATATATAATTTTAAAATTAATATGGAAAATCAACTCAACCAAAAGTAATTGAAATCACCTAAATATTACTAATTAGTTAACGATGTAAGTGGTATCTAATGAATCAAGAAACATATTGTTATAAGATGAATATTCTGTTGGTGAATAATTAATAAATAAGGAATTAATTTAAAAAACAAAGGTAATCAATGATAAATGAGTTCAATGATTGGATGATAAATCGTAAAAAAACACAATTAAATATGTACAAAATAATTCAATGAAAAAAATGTTTATATAATAATGATTATTATAAAATTAAGGCTGAAATAGAAAATAAAATAATAAATATGTATTTTAAAATTGGTAGTATACGAAGAATAATGTATTTATATTAGGAGGTAATCAATAAATAAGGAATGTTTTTAATGAACTATGTTATCCAATGATAAATGAGTGCAATTCATTGAAGATCAATTGTAAAATAATAAAATGAAATAAAATTATATAAGTACTAAATAACCAAATGAATAAACTTATAATATAATAATGATTATTTTAAAATAAAAGAGGAAATGGGAAATAAAACAATAAATATGTATTTTAAAATTAGTAGAATATAATGAATAACATATGGATACTAGGACTTGGATACCCAGAAATGTCACATCACCCAATCATTGGATATCATATTTCCAATTATTCTCTGCATAGAGGGGGTACCACATAACGGTTTCACTAGCACTTATATTGGCGGGAAGACCTATCAGGTATAGGTTATCCTACCAACAATCCTATGGGTTCCTATGAGGTTTAATATATAAAATGGAATTTAGTGATATATTTTCTAGTCAGATATATAAAATGATGCATTCTTATAAAACATACATCATGAATCTTCCACTATTTTCTAAAAGATAATACCACACTAACATAATATCTTTTCTATTTAAATAATAATATGAAAATTCTAAAAAAATAATAAAATAATTAATATTGTTATTTATAATATTAAGAATAATGGAGATGATGTAGGAGGGAGGAGGGTTGTCAATTGTCGGGGATCATCCTAGAGACCAACAACCATGAGGCTTGGATATATATTCATTTAATCCAACCCTAATTAGATAAAATTTTGTTTTTTATAACACTTTAATTCTTCCCAAGGATTAAACTAGTGAAAAATATTATCATATGAATATGAACAAGATCAATCACTATACATAGATTCCTAATCATGGTGATTTCGTTGAAAACTTGTTTCCTATGACTTGGAAGATTATCAAGAAAGGATCAGTGGGGTCCCTTGATTCCAACCCATATTTTATCATGGAACATTGGTATTTAGTTATGTTTTCAATCATCACTCATTTGATATTTCCAAAAGCATAAGACCTGTTGAAACTCACAATCATGGTAAAACAATTTATTCATATCTATGTTTTTATGAATGGATTGTGAATGTGTTAAAGAGTGGTTTATACAAAATTATTTTCCCATCAAAATCTCCCACAATGTGATCTTGTCAATTTGGGCCTCTCTATTTGGATATTTGAATTTTAAAAATCAAGGAGTGGGGAATTAATATCGATATCCAATGATTAAAACACCAATGGATTGGTTTGGATATGTTTTCATAGTCTCTTCAATTTTATTTCCTCCCAAATAACTTTTAGGATATTTATTCTTTAGTGTGTACCAATATCCAATTAAAGAGTGAGAATATAATGGTCATATATAGAAACTACAAGAACAATCTACTGAAGGTGGTAATTTATACCACTATGAATAATGATTTAATTTAAAAACCATAGAGGAAAAAAATTCTTGACATTTTTCTATGGTAGGTGTCCACAATTATGTGTGTATTTCATGTTCATTAAGTATATGGTAAGTTAATGTAGTATCACCAATGTGACCTCTAATTTTATTAATATTAAATGGAATATTTATAGTGACTATAGTAAAAAGAAAGAAAGGATCCAGATGAAAGATAATTATGTGAATATCTCTAGAGATGATTCCAATATCCCTGTTTTTTGGTACATATAGGGTGAAAACCTATGTGAATACCTTTATTGAATGTCCTTCCCTGGAAGGACCTGTTGTTGAAAATTATCTGGAAAATAGTGAAATGAAGGACCCTAATATTGAAAAACATAATGGATTTCATATGAAGTTTCTAAAATAATTTTCTAATATAATTAATATTTTTTAGAACACTATTTTTGGCAATTATATTCCCTAATTTTTGTTGATGGAACCATTCAACAACCCACTCATGAAACCATTACAATAAAATTGACTATAAAATTAAAAACTCAGTTGGAAAATAGTTTTGAGTAAACCAAACCAACTTTAGATTTGACTATTTACACATGTATTTTCAATGAGTGTGTGTCCAATACACACACTTTTATCTAGTTAGTGGATCCTCCCCCAATATCTTACCTTTTTTGGCCTAATAAAGTTTAATATGATCTTTCAAATGATTTGATTTCTCTTAATGAGGTTATGGATATGTTTATTTAAGTGAAAATATATAAGTATTTCTAAAGGATGTAAACTGAGGGGGTTTTCTTGAATAAATTTATTTATAAAACAAATGATCATTCATCAGGGGTCAATTCATGGATGATGAGGTTCAAAATGTTACCCTACATCTTGTGGATGAATTATATATTTTTGAAGACTCTCATATTCTCGATAGTATCCTAGTAAATGTATTAACTCCACCCAAAAACAAAATATGAGAAAAGTTAAATATAAGAAGGCACCCTCAAATGTGGTATGTATTAAGGGACCACTAAATAAGAGAAATTTTCAATATTAATTGATTGAATTTTAGTTATTTTAATTGGAAATATAATATTAATACATCCATAGCCATCATGTATTTCCATTCTCAATATTTTCCAATTACTTTTTGGAAATACTAAACATAATATGAAAATATAATTCATTATGATCTTTGATTGGGGTAAGATTGGTTATGATTGTAAGGCTATCATAAATAAATATACACAGACGGAGACAATATGTGAAATCAAAATAATGAATATTTTTTCCTCTTGGTTCAAAATATGAATCAAGACCTCTATTTAAAGACTAACACTTTTAATTTCACATTCAATAATCCTTTTAATATGATTCTAACCATTACATTAAAAGAATTTATCTTTGGTTGGACCATTAATTGATGTTTACTTATGTTACTCACAACTATATTCTTCTTGGTGACATTAACAATGTAGTAAATATAGATGAGAATATTTGATATAACTTCCTGATTGTGGAATATTTGCAATTACAATGAATTATTGATATATGTAATCATTATGATATAAGCGTAATTGTGGATGACTTTTCTTGATCAAAGAATACAATGAATGGCTAAAAATTTTATAAACTAGATATATCAGTGAATTCCAACTCTGATAAAGACAACAAACATTAGGATATATGTATAGAACTTGAAATATTTAAATTGGATTATCCACAATCATTATTTAAAATTATGGAACATGTTATAATTTTCCATTTACTTTCATATTAAAAAATTCACATCTTTCTCTTGATGATTATGAAAAATTAAATTCTTTGATATTTTTCCATTTTGAGAGTGAGGATGTATTCTAGAGGTTTTTTCAAAATATTAAACAGACCACACTGATACTTTGATCATAAAGCATGGATATGTTCTCCAATAATGATTCAAATATACCCAAGGATGAAAATGAGCCCCTGGATCAGCGATCCGCAAAATATTTGTTGAATCATTCATCTAATTAAGAAATATAATATTCCCACAACATAGATATTATTATTAACATGAGTTAATCCAATTCTAAGGATCAATTATATATCCAATAGATTGTTGATGTGAAAAACATTCTATGTTTATTCATCACATTCGATGGGAATATAATGTCTATTTGAACATAACATCAATTAATAAAAATAGGTGTATTATAAAATCAAATTATTCTATTAGTAAAATCATGGTTTGTTGATTTTAAAATATTTAAAAAAACAACTCTTTCACTAACTCTTACTGCACTTTCTTGATGATTTTTTCAGTTATGTGAGTGATTAGAAATATGATATTATGTTAGCTTCTCCATTTTATGAGGAGATAAAATATTATATTTTTTCCACTAAATGGGGACAATAATAAAGGTCCTCATGGATTCAATAGAAAATCTTTCATGAACTATTAGGATATATTTAATCTATCTGTGGCATAGTTTGTTAAATAAATCTTTTGAATGTGATATCTTCCTCCTTTTCTCAATGATCATCTCATTGGCTTCATAAAAAAAGTTGATCATGTAGTTGGAGTGATATAAGTCAAACCTTTTTTCATTGGGAACACATAATCTATGATAGTAAAATTCATGACCTTAAACATATTCATGATTCATATTGCCTATTATGGTGAAATTGGTTTGGATTATTACCTAGGGTAAATATTCATGGATGTAGGTACACATCCTCAAATGGTGTAAAATACTTCAAAAGAGACATATTCCTTATAAAAAATTTCAAAAGTTTTATATTTCCAATTTCTTTAACAAATTGAGATGGGGTATTATTTTAAAATAATTCAGTGTTATAGCTTTCCTTATAAATAGATCCACTTTTTACACCACCAACATTATTTATATATACTTTCAGTTCACATTAATTTCCCTTATAAGGGGGTTTTAGTCTCTATAAAGGGTTTAGAGAATGATTCTACTTATCTTCCCACCTATATGGTCTAGTTGGGGAACCCTAGTATTTTCCCTCATTCAGATATGGTTAAAAATAAGCTTACCCCCACAAAGTATTATAAATATTTTAGATTACCCCCTCACCATTTTAATAATAATGATACTCTATACATTAGTGATCATGATAATGATTTCTTGAATCCCATCAAAGATACATTCGACCATTATCTGTAGGATTCTAGAAATATTTTCTATTAGCATAAAAATATTGTAATATTGAGGAATGTATTTTATATCGTAAGGAAATGGATTGTTCTAAAATATTTTCTTCTATAATAGGTAGAATTTTTCATTACATACTTGGTTATAAAATTATTCTTGGGTAAGATTAAACTAATTTACATGTAAGGTATTTCTAAAAATATCACATATCATATTTAGAGTTTTAAAAGAAATACCTTATTCTAATTTGGTACACTTTTCCTTGTCAATTTTTCGATTACCACTACATTAATATACTCCTTTCATATTTATTGATGGGCAAGGGAGTTGATCAAAATAATTTACACTAATATTTTTGACATTATATAGTTTGGTTTTATATATGAAATGATACTTGTAAAATTTTATTATAATAAATGTGTGATTCCAATTGATATGTGAGTAGGTGGAATTAAGGAAATAATGATTTTTAACCACTAACTGTTGACATATAATAATCTGATTCTGATTAATTATAAGAAGGATTAAAATGAGTATATAAAAGCTATAATTATTGTAATATTGCTCAAGGGAAACCATTTTTTTATTCTTTAGTTTGACAATCCAATGGGGATCACAATGAGGAGATTATGGTGAACACCCAATGAATCCATTCTTATTCATCCAACCTAGATTTCTTGGATAAAACCCAACATAGTTTCCTAATTGAAAATCGTTATCAATTACATTAATTTCTTACTAGGATGTCTATTTTTGATACTTTATCTAATTTTAAATATTTCAAACACTTCAATTCTCCTAATATAAAGTAGGGAAATCATTTTTTCATTTAATGGGTATGACCAGGCATTTTGGCACCCAAACAGACTTGGAGTTATCACACCCAACTTGTTATATATAAATTTATGTGATCCATATATAGATTTTCCATAGTGTATGAGTCTTATTAGGAGGCCATTTGTCCCACAAATATGGTTTTTCTCAAATAGATTCTCTATTCCTATAAGATTCCGAAGAATAATAGCCTATTAGTGGAATTTTTTTAATTCACCTCTTACATATTTATTTTTGGAACGATGGTATAGGCAACCAACATTTTTTCATTAGATTATCTTATTATAAGAATATTTTGGTTCATGGAGTTAATGTTTTCTATTTTATATTTCCATATCATGTCTTCATTGATCATTTCATGGGTGATAATATCAACCTAGATCTCAATATATAGGTATATAATTTATTATTATCATATGAAACTATAATTTGTAATCATTTTTTGATGGATAATAAATCAATAATATGTGAAATTTTTAACCCAAAATATAGATTAAAAATTTTATGTATCTTTAAGGATATAGTTTTTCTTCTAAATAGTAAGATTCATGGATTTTCCACTCATTGGATGACCACTTCACTCTACAACAATAAGGTGTGAATGTTGTTCCACATAAGAATATTCAACTGCAGTTTATCATGTGGATACCTCTACACCTCTATTGGATTAAAATTATTTGGGATAAAGATTCTTTTAATGAATTTGTATTTTGATATTGTGGTGTTATATTTATAAAAATAATTAGATTTATTAAAGGTTATTTCTATTATATAATTTGTATTATTATTTATGTCAGCATGGAATATTGAAATTTTATTCATGTGATTAATTATGTAAGTCCCTTTTTATATTGTTATTTTTGGATTGAAATTGATTTTATGTTAGTGGTTAATCTCATAAAAATATGATCATTACATGTTATTGGGATAATCTCCAAGAATTCATTGCCTGTCTTTCTTATTTGGAATATATTCACTTCCAAGACACTCGATTTATATAGGGGTGATCATTGAATTATATGTTTTGTTGAAAATTTTTGAATACGAGTGGAAATACTTATGGTATTTTATTCTGGATGTGTCTATTTTTCATATTTTTTTGACAATGTAAGGTTTGATATCTATACTAATATATGATCCCTCATTCTCCTAAATCTATTTTTTTATATATTTTTTTAGAGGAATGGGTATTTGAATCACATAAAATAATGACTTCGATAAAAAAATAAAAGTAAAAATATCATTCTTAGAATACCTTAAAAAACTAAATTATATTTTAAATTACTCATTAGAAATAAATTATAAAAATAACATTGGAAAAATATTTGAAAACAAATTTCAAACCAAAAATTTAAAACAAATGGATTCAATTTTTTGTTATAAACATATATATATATATATATATATATATATATTATAAAATACTAATCCTCATAAAGATACAAAACCATTCCATATTTTATGATACTCTTTGGAATGTTATAGAAACAATAGTCAGAATGTATGATTTTTTCATATAAATTCTAGGAGGAGTCTGGAAGGAGGAGTGGCTGTAGCATATTTCTTATGTATCATCGGTTATCCAATATAGAGCCACTAGGTAGTTAGTATCCTTAGTTATTATCCCTAAATAGTTCTTATGCTCAATTTATTTCTAGATTATGAGGGGTAGATATTTGTTTTTCTTATGGGGAGAAATTTTATTATGGACATCCTTGTAATAATATAAGGCCCGCCCCCTTTTTCCCTTCCTCATTTTTTCCCACATCTATGACTAGTATCAATTCCAATTTTGTTCCCCACTCTTATCCATCCTCTATGGAATGTATCCTTCATCAATGGAAAATTTTGGATTTCTCCAAATATTTTAGAGATCCTAAGGTATGTCTAATAATTATTTAGAGTATATTTCTTGGTTCTTTATCATCTATGTTTTCACTTCCACCTTTATATCTAATACACCCTATTTTTAGTGTTATTTACTAGTTTCAAAATGTCCCCATATTCAAGAAAAAAATCTCAATATTGGTTGAGTATACTCTTTTATGTAAAATGTAGTATCTTCGATACATTAACAAATAATATTGTATAATAATAAGAACACGGGTTTCATGATCTCACATATTATCTAGGATAATACCTTATAAATTGTTTATATTCTTTTGTTATGTTTTTTCCTCAGTTACATAAATTTTTTTTTGTGTAATTTTCTTATAATGATGGTATATCTAAACATTATGTTTTATTTGTAAGATGGAATTAAATAGTAAAAAATATTACTATAAATTGAATGTACGAGATCATTAGAATGGTGTGTACCTTGAATTTTATAAGTAAAATGGGTAGAAGTTGTTAAAATTGTTGAGAATACAGTCATGTTTTTGTTAGATGATTGTGAAAAAAAATAACAATAATTGATGATCATGATTTAGAGTTTAAAACATGAAGTTTCTTCTAAAAATGAAATGTGGAATGAAAAATAAGATTTTGGCCTGATTTAGGAAATTATTTGAATGGTCCATGAAGAGGACCATATGTGATATGAATAAATTTTTTAATTTATATACTTATATATAGAATATTAAATGGTACCCTCATGATTTCAGGTGATTTTTGATGATCATGATATATCCCTTTATAAAATAATAAATAAATAATGAGAATACCTTGATATTAAAATTTATAATGCTATTACTGGTTACTAGTAACATAAATAATTAAATGTTGTAAATGGGGATGGTGTGATTTAAAGATACTATTACATGTAATGTAATGAATTAATTTAATAATTTTGTGAATAAATGTTTTTTATTATATTTTTTTCTAAATGTTTATTAAGGAAATTACAAGGATATCATATGCAACGTTTTGGTGCTTCATGTCATGGGTGATCAATCGATTTTAGTAATGGGATCAGTTGAATGTCAATATCTTAGGGAACCCATAGATTCAATAAAGTAATATTCTATGTAATTTTATAATTAATTCATTAGATTCATCTTAGATTATTTATCATTAATTTCCTATGGGAAATACCTCATAGACATTTTAAATGAATATATTTATTGAATTCCACAAATAAATGTTTTTTATTTTCACATGGTAAAAATGATAAATTCCACATGTTGAGCTCTCTAGATTCATCATGATCTCCTTGGGTGAAATTACATAGGTGTGAGTCTTGGATTCCAATTAATCAGTGCTTCTAAAATTCATGGATGGTTCCTTGATTTCATATTAATAAACTCCATTTTTTGGAATTAATATCACCTCCCCATTGGATTCTCCATGGCTATTGTTTATAAGTAATGTTCATTTCATCTATGTGTATTCCTAAAAGTTATTATTGGTATGATGAATTAGTAGTATTAAATGGAACCATTTTATCAATGATGTATACTAAAAAGAGAGACTCACCATTCCAAGATAATTCTGACAAGTACTACCTCAATGTTTCATTATAAATATTGAGTTCATATGTTTTTATTTTTTTAATTGCATATATTAAATTCATTGGATTATTATATTATTCTAACATGTACATAAAATTCGATCATTAATTCTAGGGATTCCATTTGTGGTGGTATATTTATTATTAATCATACTCTAATTAGGTTGTTATAACACTTGTGTATGTATGTATATTCTTAATAGTTTCATGTATGGTCTTGGATTGAGCCACGATGTTGGGTAATTTTCTGTGTAGTTATGATTGATCATGGAGTTTGAGAGTCATCTTGGACCTGGATCATTTTTATTATATTACCATTTTAATTTTAGTATCTTCAGACTAGGTATTTTTTCAGTTATTGATGTTTGACATCCTAACATGTAGAATTTAATTTCATTTTTATATATAATGTTTTTTGATTTATCAAGAGTTTCGTTGTTTTTTTTCACAAAATATTTATCCGGATGACTCATGTCATTGTATTCAGTTCAAATGTTTTTGTAGTATGATATATGGGTGTCGTATCCCCAACATACCACCTTATAACCATGCTTCTAGTCAACAACATATTCCATACGTGGGGGTATACTTGAGGTCATGTAGCGACCACTGATCTAGAAACAATCGAGTGGTTTGAGATAGTGGGGCATTACAAAATTATACTAGAGGGGTGATTTAATTTTTCATAATATTTTTGAAAAGTTAAATGGATAATGGGATTGTTTATGGAAATAGTAAGTAGCTTCTCCCTACAACTCACTACCCCACATATGAGAGAAGAACATGTTCATAGCAATGGAATGATGGATCATTTTTTTTCTTTAACTGTTGATCTGATTTCATCTCATGTCATAAAAATTATTTAGAAGAATATTTTTAGTGTGTTTTATAAGTTATATAGATATTAAAATAGATGTTATGTAAATTTGACACATCATGTACATAAGTTTAAATTATCATTTTAATGATTTCCATAATTAAATAATTTCATACCTAGATAGTGACACGAGTTTGTTTTTTAATGATTCTACATCAATTCATACAATGTTTTCTTATATAAGTGTATGGTGAAATATTACATAGAAAATCCTCTAAAGGGAAAAATATTTATTATAATCAACTTATAAGATTATTATAAATTCTCTGCTATATAAAATTTATATTACAAAATTTATAATTTTTTCCTCTATAATATTTAACTGAAAGTTAATTTAACCAAGCATCAGTTATGGAAATTTTTTTATTAAAGTTTATTTGTAAAGTAAAGGGATGTGATAATGTATCTTGATTTTAATGTGGTGTCAGCTAAATAATGATATACTAAAAATAATTACATGTTATTCTATATAAATTATAATTTAAAGTTCATTTATTTGAGATATGTTTATATAATTTAGGTTTTATCTAAAATTATAAAATATTTTGAACCCTAAATATATAATATATAGGGAAAAAAGATGTTTTCAATTAACCCTATGCATGGGTAGTCATGGTCATTGAACAAACAAGAGTTATATGACATCTATGTGATGTTTGGACTGTAAAAATAGAAACATAGATTAATGTAGGTTAGGATATATGTAAAATTAAATTAAGAATTGGTAGAAGATATACATAGATTGATCTAATATGGAATGACCAATAATAACATTTTATGACTACCTGGTACCTTTGTGGGAAATAACACACTTGAGAGTGGTTTGGTTAGATTATAATGAACCATTTTTTTAGACATGGAATTGTGTTTTTGGATAGTTATAGTACGATAAAATTAGGAATGAGAATAGAAGTATTACCCATGAGGTATAGATATTATGGACTATAAACTATTATTTAGGTAATAATGCATTTTGTCTTTTTATGATACCATTTTTTTGTATGATAAATTATAATTGTGGTTGGGAGTTTCTTATGATAGGGGTAATCTTTAGAATGTATGTTCCTTGAGAAGGAGGAGAATTTGAAAATATTTTGGTTGTGTTCAATGAAGGGAATATACTATTACTGTGTAGTAAAGGCTAGTAAAACAACTTGAATATATTCAGGGCCATGTTCAAATGAATTTTTCAATACCCCTAAATGGATTTCTCTTAGGTAATGTTGAATCATTGAGGTTTTTTTGTCATTAATACTACATTAAAAGGGATAATATTTCAAATATTCATAATTTTCAACTCTTAGTATAGTATATAATGCGATGGTCAATTTGGACCCGATATGGTTTACTATATAGTGAGTAGAGTATGGTTTTGTGCTTTGGGTTTTAGAATTTTTCTTAGTTTGAGGGTTCTTGAGTAAATCAATTTGAATTGTTTAGGACCAATGGTTTAGAAGAGTGTCCATTGTGTTTTTTAGCGAGGTTAGAATGAGGTGGTGGCATGTCAAGTGTTGTAGGTTTGTGAATTATTTTTGTGAACATGACTATTTTAATTTGATTCTTATCTTCATGATCAGTACACCCAATAGAGTGAAACCATTAAGATTCAATGTAATAGTTATGGTAATAATATGTTGGAGAAGTGTTGTGTTATTTAGATTTTGGATTGAGAGTTATAGAATCTTATTCTTGTAATGCTTATATTAGAAAGAGGCAATTTGTGTATGTTGGGGATTGATGCAGAATAAATGAGTGTTTAGTAGGAATATAGTACCATAGATATTATTGAGAGTCATAGTGTCCCCATAGTAGGTGATCAAACTATGGATGGGTCAATGTAAAGAGTCATGGTTTCCCTAACCCTGAAAAATTCTATGGGATAACATGATCATTGAGTATATCATGAGATTAGCTACATGCATGAATTTTTTTTGGATTATTATAAGGACGCACTCATGGTTAGGTTTGAGAGGCCATATGGTAGAGAGTTAACCATTCAATTTTTAGGGGTAATTTTTTAATGGAATTCCAATATATTTTTTGGATTTAATTACTAATGAGCATATATACCGTGGTCATCAGTGTCTAATTTAGACATATTAGTAAGAGTGGGGAAGTAGCATATAGTTATTTCATGTGGTGATTGATAGAGGATAGGACAGGGAAATTTTAATTTTAATTTTTTTCATTAAGCTTAGTGTACACTAATTTTGGGGAATATCAAATTAGTCATGAAAAAGTGGTTCCATGTGGGTAAGATCATTGATGGATTGAGTTAATATAGAAATTGTTTTAATTAATTTACAATACTTTCATGAAAAAAACGTATAAGGATGTAGTTTTGTAGAATAGTGTCGTCGTTTGTCCTTAGGTGTGGTGTTGGTGGGAGTTTAAATGTAACCATAAGGATCGAGGGAACATCTATACTCATTCTACTGAACAATGAATTTTAGGGTTATGTGAGGGTTTAATAATGGAATTCCATTATTATTTTATGAATAATAGTTGTGATTTTTTGTGTGTTGGTTGTGAAGATTATCATTATGAGGTTGGTTGGTCTGAGGAGGATCAACATTTATTTGATTATTATTGTATAAGGGTGTTAGAAATAACATCATGTGTAGAATATTTGATATAGTGGGTAAATTTTAGTAATTTACCAATTATTTATGATAATACAACATGCAAAATAATATGAACCAAATGAGTAAGATTTTTTATTTTTGTTTCAAAATTGTTAATGAGGTGTTGGTTTAATATCTGATTAGTGTTTCATAAAAGGGCCAGTGAAATGAGTTGTAGGCATTCAATGAGAATTTTATTAATTAAAACAATAGTTCATCAAAATAATATTTTTCAGATTTGGAAATGAATGGAAAAATTAGATGGTGGGGTGAACTATAATAAATTTCATCCCTTGGTTGAGGACATCAGAAAGACTCTTTGTAGGTGGGTGTTAGAGGGCACTGCCTTAGTATTCAGTGATAAATCATGATAATTGGAATTATGTAATGTGGATATGGGATTTATGATCATAGTTATTCAATATAACCACGATTGACATTTTAGGATCTATATATTCTACTATGGTTGGGTTGTGTCACTCATATATTGAGTGTATTAGTCCAATAGAGAACATCTTGGTGTTAGTGATAGCTAACAAATGAATAACAAGTCAGGTTGATTTAGTTTTGAAATATTTGAGGAATATATTGATGGTCATATGATATTTCCATAGTAGGTTATATTAAAGTAGGCTTGGAGGTAGATAGGTATGTAGAAAATTATTTGTATTATGTTTCATGTTGAATTGAATGTTAAGTAAAGGCCGTATTCGACGACAATTTTGGCTGAAAATTCATTATTTTGATGCAATAGACTGATGATAAGGGAATCTTGTAGACCATTAGCTTCATTTAGTGTTGTGATATTTAAGGTATATTGGGATATTGGTAAATCTCCTAGGTGGGGTGTCATGGTGGAGTTTCTTAGAAGGACTAACACCATGATTCACTAGCCTATAAGATGTCAAATGGTGAAATTGACTTATCCAATGAGTGATGTGTGTTTTGTTATTAAAATTGGGTATAATAATTATTGATGGTTTAAATAATTTTTACAAGTTAATGTGAGATAAAATGTTAGTGTTTTTAGTGGATGTGGTTCTGAGTTCTCAAGAATATACTTCGGGACCATCTTTTCTAAATGGGGTGGTCGAAAAACCTGATTTTGTTTTTTATATCAACCCAATTTAAATTTTAAAAAACACCTATAATGTGAATTATGAAAATGTGTTAATTTTTTAAGGATAATTTTAATGTCATTATATGAGGATCTGGTGCTATACCATGTTGTTCCATGTAATGATCTGGGTGTTTGGAATAGGTCAAAATCTCCTCGTAGTTTGAATTTTCCTACTGGTGGCGAGCCTAATTTTTTGTATCATTGATAAGAACTGAATTAAAAGGTGTAAATTAGCCTTAAATGGTTTTTATGGTGTGTTTTGGAGTCTAGGAGAGTGTGTCGAGTTTTCAGAATGATTTCCAGAGCATCGGTGGCCCGAAGGCCTTGTTTTTGGGAATCAAGTGTCAGAACACGGTTTAGGGAAGCCATGCAACTGGAGGGCATATCTGTGAATGATCGTCTGAAATATTTATAGATAGTTCCACAAAATTTCTTCATTGTTTGTTAAAATATGCGGGGAAGCCATGGATACCTTCATCCCTATGAAGTGGCTTCCACACGGTTTGGAAAACCGTGAGGGAAAACAGTACGGCCAGTTCTAGGTAATTTCTTAAAATTTTTATTTTTATTTTATTATTTATTTTTTCTATTCACTCTCCTTAATTATTAATCCTTGTTCCCTCAAACTAGGGTGGATTCACCCCTTTTTCTCTCCAATGGATTTTTAATCCACCTCCCTGTCTGGCCTATGTTGTAACGCCCCGACCCCAGTTACCCAGAGTCGGTGCATTATTACATAACATTGGCATGATCACATGAAAGATCAAATCTCGAAAGACCGATTGGTTTAGTAGCCTTGGAAGTACAAGATATATTCATAAGTTTTACATTACATCATAAAATGAAAAACTACTACAACAACATAATGTCTCCATAATCCACACTCATATCCCCACATAATATCCCTGCAGGTCATTCATAACTTACTTCTTCACTTCCTGGGAAAAATAAAACATAGAAAAGGGGTGATCTCAAATGCCCAGTAAGGACAACAATATAGCGGAAACATTCATAAATAAGAATAAACTTTTAAGGCAATGTATAACTAAAACAAAAGCCATTCAAACATGAACTTTCAACATGGTATGGCATAAATAAAATGAAATAATTCCATTTACTTATTCACATGGATATTCTACTAATCGAATAATCACATGAAAAAATCAATAACCACTTTTATAATGTTGGAATGCATAATGCCAGACTATCATAACCACATAGTCAAGGCCACGTGCCAAGACTACAAATAAGATTTTGTCAAGGCCTTGTGCCAAGACACTAGTTTGTCTCATGAGACATACCGATGCATCGAGGAGCTATAGCGGGCTCCACCCGTCACATATTAAGTCCAATGCATTCCCATATGAAAAGGTTTAAACATAACATAAACATTCGTATTAAAACTAGCATACGAATTGTCAATACTTTCACCATAAACTATGAATGGTATAAAAATAGCACATCCACAGTCAAACATATCACAAAACCTTCAATACAATATAGAAGTTTTGTATCATAATAAATCAACTTCAAATAATCTTAAAATCCATCAAAGGATGTTGACATAGATGAAATAAAAATTCTTTTAAAAGAAATATCTCCTTTTATTTTGAAATCATTTAAGATCCATATAAAATAAAACATTTTCTTTTAAAATATTCTTATAAGCTTGTAAGGTAAGCTTTGAAGATTTTATAACGGCGGAAAATAGCCGCACCCGCCGTATAAGTTAAAAAAAACATTCTTACCTTAATTCTGTCGAAAAGGTTAAAAAGGTCCTTGTTTTGAAAACGACCGAAAGGTTCCTTTATAAACAACTTATAAAAGTCAAAAAGGGTATAAATGACTTTAACTCATATTCTAGTAAATAGTAAAAATGTTTTGAAATACATTTTTAAGAAACATGGATGTGGATGATAAAGAGATCCCAGTAGATTATTACGTATAAACAACCTTGGATAATGAAGAGGTTGTAAAGTAAACCCTTAACTTGTACTTTTCCTTGGTTGGGGTAGGTTAACCTCTTGTATAATGGTGAAATAATTGTTATTAAATTATACAAGAATCATATATTTTAATATGATATCATATATGATCTTTTAATATTGATTTGATAATAATATCTTAGTATTATCGATGTTTCGGGTGTTAACTTACTTGTTTTCTTTTATATGTTTTGTTACATAAGCCATGTTTGGTGTATCTTCTTCATATCCAGAATGATATCAAGTCCTTAAACATCATTTTTAAATCATCAAATGATAATTATACTTGAATGGATACGATGGAGAATGAATCTCATCGCGTTCGTGGAGACGGTAGTCCGTACGTACGCACGAGCGACAATATCATTCTTTTGATATTAAAATAATATATAAATGGATGGTATATCATATATACAGAATCATTAACATGTTATATTTATTATTTACATGAGTTACACATCATTATTATACCCATCCAAATAATAATGTATTGAATAACAATTACACCACGACGTGGAGACGGTAAGCCGTACGTACGCACGTATGGTGACATGTTATTCAAAGGGTGGATAGAATAATGAATATTGTTGTACCATATTTATAATAACATCACAGTATATGTGAGATACTGGAGTTATTATTTTAGAATGGTAAGAACAAAGGAAGAAGAAGTGGAAGAAGAAATGAACTTGGAGAAGGGTGGTGAAATCATTACCTCTTCTTCGAGTTCTTCCTTTTGATTTGATCAAAATGTCTCCTTAGGATGGCATTCTGATCAAACTAAGGCCTCTAGGATGTAGTGAGGAATGTTGGGAGAGTATTTGGGCAGAGTTTGGCCGAACCAAAAGGCTTTGAAGTTGTGAAGAAATGGGAAGGAGGAGTGCCCTTTTATAAGAGGGGTGAGGGGCACCTTTGGAAAATCTAGAGATATTAGTTTATAATAAATTCATAATCGGTTTCCAATGGCTCCAAAGTTGACTATTAAAAGGTTAAGTTGGGGATGGGTGGAAAACAACTCAACCAATAGAATTTAGACAGGTTTGGGTACTTATATTAACCTTATCTTTATGTATTATCTCTAAGTTAATTAGTTTCACTTTTACAATGTCTCTTTGTATTTTTATATAATATGGTTAATAAACTTACTATATACATCCAAGAGACACCCAAGTGGTCCATTAATAATTAACCTATCATGATATAAGTCTCTGGTCCGAACCATATATTTTTATGAATTTAATATCAATTAATAATATAATATTTGTTTTAATAACTCTTTTATGTCAATTTTGACAGTATTCAATAGTTGATTTTTTTGAATCTTATAACAGATTGATTACTTCGAAAAAAGTCCATTAAATCAATCTTAGTATATCATATTATCCTATAAAATTAGTTTAATTCATTAAAAGTTTCATATTATATTTATTTGGGTATTTATAATATCAATTATTTTAATTTTTCACTATTATAGTAATTACTGCATCATCATTGTGTCATAAATAAACAAAATTATTTAATGTCTAAAAATTATAAATAAAATATAATTATATATGAAATCGTTTTATCTTTCTAATGAATATTTATAATCTAAAATCCAACATATATAACCCTATGTAACAATTGTTTTACTAAAGGATATATGCTTCTGTCATTTTTGTATTCATTTTAACTTAATTAAAATAAAGTGTCATTATCACTTACAAGTGGATCCATGGGGTCCCAAAATCGACCCAAAGATGTCCATGGTCGACCATGTATCAACCAATAGGGTTAAGACACGTTTTAGGGTAATTTGGTATTATTATAATATTATTTTTAACCCTTATTTACCGGATTTACCCTTAACCATGGTAAATAAAATATTTACCGTAGTAATTATTCAAAATGTCTAAAAATAAAAGTTACCTATTTACACAATTTGAACATCCTGATTCCAAATATGGAATCCATTTTCCTAAATTCAAAACATAGAAGTGGCAGAAATTAATTTAAAATTAATTCCCGCTGTCAAAATAAAAAGCGTGTTTTTAAGAGATAATAACTATCAAAAGATTGACATTTATTTATGTTCGGTTTAATTGTAAAATTATGTCCAATGACAAAAATTATATTAAATGGTAAAAATATATTCTAAATATACTTTAAAACTACTAAAATTCATAATTTATCTTTATTAATTATTTTGATTAAAAAATTTGTTTTTAATTAAAATTTAGTAATTTTCACTATTCATCAAAATATGAAAGTTATCCGAAATGTACCAAAATTTCACCTTAGGCTAAATTCGATATTCCGAATCCAAAAATGATGTCCATTTTGAAATATAAAAAATATATTATTTCAAAAAGTAGGTATTACTATTCATAACGGCTAGTTTGATTGGTTATGGTGTGTTAGAAGTCGGTGTTACGTACAACACACGCTATCACATTATTCAAAGAGAAGCGTACCGTAGAAGCTTGGGGTGTTACATTCTCCCCTCCTTCAAATAATTTCGTCCTCGAAATTTCTAGAATACTTATCACATGAAAAGACTCGGGTGGTTCTTCATCATAAGTTCCTCAGGTTCCCACGTTGCCTCTTCCATCTTATGGTTTCTCCACAAAACTTTTACCAGACGCGTTGTCCGGTTTCTCAGTACCTGTTCTCTCATATCAAGAATCCTGACGGGCTCTTCGCAATAAGACAAATCAGGTTCCAGTTCTAATTCCTCATAGGTGATTACATGCGTTGGATCAGGCATGTATTTCCTCAACAGAGATACGTGGAACACATCGTGAACTTTGGAGAGACTTGGCGGCATTGCCAGTCGGTAAGCTACAACCCCAATTCGTTCTAGAATTTCGAAAGGTCCGATGTACCTGGGACTCAATTTACCTTTCTTACCAAAACTTATGACTCCCTTCCATGGAGATACCTTCAGGAAAACATGATCACCGACTTGAAATTCCAAATCCTTCCTTCGATTATCGGCATAGCTCTTCTGCCAACTTTGGGATGCTTTGATGTGATTTTGGATTACCTTCACCTTTTCCACCGTTTCCTCCACCAGTTTTGGGCCTACAAGTTTTCTTTCACCAACCTCATCCCAACAGGTTGGTGTACGACATCTGTTTCCATATAACGCTTCATATGGTGCCATCTGAATACTCGAATAAAAGCTATTGTTATAGGAAAATTCTACCAGTGGTAAATATTGATCCCACATACCCTGAAAGTCATATGAGTACGATCTCAACATGTCTTCTAGGGTTTGAATAGTCCGTTCTGATTGTCCATCTGTCTGAGGGTGGTAAGCAGTGCTCAAATGAAGTTCAGTATCCAGGGATTTCTGAATACTTTTCCAAAATCTTGAAGTAAAACGGGGATCAAGATCAGAAACAATCGATAGGGGAACTCCATGAAGTCTCACAACTTCATTAATGTATAGTCTTTCTAGACGTTCCAGGGGTAGATCTTCTCTTATAGCAAGAAAATGTGCTGACTTGGTAAGATGATCAAAAATAACCCATATTGCATCAATCCTTCTAGGAGTCTTTGGTAGCCCCATGAAAAAGTCCATCGTAATATTGTCCCATTTCCACTCCGGTATGGGAAGAGGTTGCATGACTCCTCCAGGCTGTTTCCTTCCAGCTTTCACCTGTTGACAAACCATACATCTTGACACATAATCAGCAGTCTCCCTCTTCATGTTGTCCCACCAAAAATGTTCCTTCAAATCTCTATACATTTTTTTTCTCCCAGGGTGTATAGAGAAATTGGAACTATGAGCATCATCCAGCAATTCCCTTTTTAGATCAGGTAAATCGGGAACACAAAGTCTCTTCCCGAATTTCAAGATTCCATCTTCATATACAAAGTCTCTCAATCTCCCTTCATTCACAGCTTTAATCTTCTTTTGGAATTCCTCATCATCGGTCTGAGAGCTCTTAGTCATTTCTAGGAAATATGGTTTGGCAACCATTTGAAAAAGCATTGATGTTTCACCTTCCCTGGTTATTCCCTTGTCCAACTTCACTAGATCCATGAAAATTGGATCCCTTGCAATTCTCATATTGTTCAAAACTCCATGTTCTTTTCTACTCAAAGCATCTGCCACCGTGTTTGCCTTCCCCGGGTGGTAGTGTATTGTACAATCATAATCCTTGAGTAATTCAAGTCATATCCTTTGCCTCATGTTGAGTTCTTTTTGTGAGAAAATATACTTCGAACTCTTGTGATCAGTATAAATCTCATATTTTTCACCATAGAGGTAGTGCCTCCATATCTTCAAAGCAAAGATCATAGCTGCTAACTCGAGATCAGGAGTAGGATAGTTTTGTTCATGAATTTTCAACTGTCGTGATGCATAGGCAATAACTCTATCATTCTGCATAAGGACACAACCACATCCTTTCTTTGATGCATCACTATAAATAACGAACACATCATTCCCTGATGGTAGAGTCAATATCGGAGCATTGACTAATCTTTTCTTCAGTTCTTCAAAACATTCTTCACACTCTTTTGTCCAAACAAATTTAACCCCTTTACGTGTGAGCTACGTTAATGGGTTAGCCAATCGGGCAAAATTCTCGACGAAACGTCGATAATAACCTGCCAATCCAATAAAACTGCTTACCTCAGTTATACTCGTAGGTGCTGGCCATTCTTGGATTTCCTTGGACTTAGAAGGATCAATAGAGATTCCATCTTTAGAGACAATATGGCCAAGAAAAGAAATCTCCTGAAGCCAGAATTCACACTTGCTAAACATCCCATATAATCCATGCCTCCTCAGAGTCTTCAAGATAATGAGTAAGTGATTTTCATGATCTTCGTAGGTTTTGTAGTATACCAAGATATCATCAATAAATACCACCAAAAATTCATCGAGATACTCCTTGAAAACTCAATTCATCAGATCCATGAATACAGAGGGTGCATTAGTCAATCCAAACGGCATTACAGTAAACTCGTAATGCCCGTACCTGGTTCGAAATGCTGTCTTAGGAATGTCATCCTTCTTTACACACAACTGATGGTATCCAGATCGAAGGTCAATCTTGGAAAAGTATTTAGCTCCATGTAGTTGGTCAAATAAACCATCAATACGAGGTAGGGGATACTTGTTCTTTATCGTTATAGCATTGATCTCCCTGTAGTCAATACATAACCTCATAGATCCATCTTTCTTTTTAACAAAAAGAACAGGGGCTCCCCATGGAGTAACACTAGGGCGAATAAATCCCTTATTACTCAATTCCTCTAGTTGTTTCTTTAGTTCGACTAACTCTATTATGGACATTCTATAAGGGGTCTTCGATATAGGCCTTGATCCCGGAATCAAATCAATGGAAAACTCAACTTCTCGTTCTGGAGGATGTCCAGGTAAATCTTCCAGAAGTACATCTACAAATTCTTTCACAATAGTTACATCCTCTATTTGAACATTCCTTTCCTCACCGACAGTTATTTCATTCTCTTCCTCCACAATAATTGAATTAAGTTGAGCTACTAGGGGTGGATCTAAATAAGAATTAGGTGGTGACGATTCTGCTCTAAAGATAAGGTGTTCCTTATCATTATCATGAAGAATCGTAACCTCTTTCTTCTTACAATAAATCTTCGCATCATAGTCCGAAATCCAGTCCATACCGACGATTATATCAAACTCAATCATAGGTATGACGATGAGATCAGCAGATAAAGAAAATTTATGTGCTCTAATGGGGACTGATTCACAAAACTTTGTTGCAATGATACTTCCCTTAGGAGTTTTAACTGATAACTCCCTTATTAAATCAAATTGGAAATATCTAATTTTCTTAGGAAACTAGGAAGATATGCAACAATGCGACGATCCAGAGTCAAATAATGCATTTGCTAAACTTGAGAAAACCATTAAATTACCTGCCACCACGTCTTTTGGAGCTTCTACCTCTGTAGTAGTGATAGCATAAGCCTGGCCTTGATCCCTTGGCCTTTTCTGAGGTATGTTCTCCTAACGCTTAGGACATGCATTTGCATAATGCCCCATCTCCCTGCAATTGTAGCACTGAACATTGGTAGCTTCCTTCTTCCCTTTGCAATCATGAGCTTGGTGGCCTTTTTCACCACACTTGTAACAGACTCCCATTCCCTTCAAGCAAGTACCAGGATGGTTCTTCCCACATTTACCACAAGATGGATATTCAACCTTTCCCTTCTTCCCCTTATTTCCATTCCCAGATTGATCAGCAGGTCTCTTATTCTCTTGCTTTGCTTTAAAGTCATAAGACATAGAGAATTCCTTTTCCGTCTTGATAGCACATGAGACAATGTCTTCGTACGACGAAAAGGAATGTGAGACTAATGCTCGACGGAGAAATGGTTTTAACCCATCAAAGAAACGATCAATCTTACTTCTTGGGTTGCGAATATAATCTCCAGCATACCTCGCTAACCTTGTAAAGTTATCCTCATACTTTGTGACATTCTCATCCTCCTTCTGTCTCAGACTTAGAAATTGCCTTTCCATATCTGCTCGATGGTCGTGAGGAATGTATTTTTCTAAAAACAGATCTTTGAACTCCCTCCACTCCATATTTGATACTTCATCATCTTCCTTCATATTTTGAATCAATGACCACCATTGATCAGCATCTCCAGTGAGGCGGTAAACTGCCATGATAACTTTTTCCCTTTCACTGCTCCCCAAAGCCTGAAATATTTTCTCTAGGGAAAATATCCATTGCTCAGATACTAAGGGATTTGTACTCCCATTTAACGTTGGTGGTTGTTTCCTCATTAATCGATCTAACATTGATCCTCCACGCTGCGGATCAGGGTGCTCCATACGGGTAAGGTTATTATTCATAACCTGAGTAAGTTGTCCCAGTATGGTGATTAGCTGATCAGCACTAGTTGCATCACCAGCCCCACTATAATTATCTTGAGCAGGAGGGAAATCCCTACATGGAGTGCATGCATTGATACGGTTTCCATTTCTTCCACTAGGCGCCATTTCTAAACAATGGCATAAACTAGATCAGTTTATGAATCAAAATACATAATCCCATACTTATAAAACACTTAAAATAAATTGAACTGTTTATGGATATAATCCATAATCATAAGAATGTTTTCTTTGAGAAAGTATATACTCATAATCCCTTCAAAATGATTTGTAAAGAAAAATGAGATTTATCCTAAGCATATCCCCCGGGAGTGTCATAACCAAGAGCGCAGCAAGGCCCGTTGTCGTGCACCAGTTCCCGTTCGAGTCTAGCTCACAGCGGTGTTTTCGGGTTTTACCCTAGGTACATCTGTGCCAGAGCCCCCTCTACCTGCTCGTATCCAGACAGGGATGTATTGCTCAGAAAACTCACAAAATCTCTACATTACCAAAATTCTAGGAAGTTCTTCTATACTAATCCTCAAAGTTCATCTTAGGTCTACGTGCTCTAATCAGAGTTTATCTAAATCTAGCTTCCAAGGTTTGTACTAAACTTCCTCTGATACCAACTGTAATGCCCCGACCCCAGTTACCCAGAGTTGGTGCATTATTACATAACATTGGAATGATCACAAGAAAGATCAAATCTCGAAAGACCGATTGGTTTAGTATCCTTGGAAATACTAGATATATTCATAAGTTTTACATTACATCATAAAATGAAAAACTACTACAACAACATAATGTCTCCATAATCCACACTCATATCCCCACATAATATCCCTGCAGGTCATTCATAACTTACTTCTTCACTTCCTGGGAAAAATAAAACATAGAAAAGGGGTGAGCTCAAATGCCCAGTAAGGATAACAATATAGCGGAAACTTTCATAAATAAGAATAAACTTTTAAGTCAATGTATAACTAAAACAAAAGCCTTTCAAACATGAACTTTCAACATTGTATGGCATAAATAAAATGAAATAATTCCATTTACTTATTCACATGGATATTCTACTAATCGAATAATCACATGCAAAAATCAATAACCACTTCCATAATGTTGGAATGCATAATGCCAGACTATCATAACCACATAGTCAAGGCCTCGTGCCAAGACTACAAATAAGATTTTGTCATGGCCTTATGCCAAGACACTTTTTTGTCTCATGAGACCTACCGATGCATCGAGGAGCTATAGCGGGCTCCACCCGTCACATATTAAGTCCAATGCATTCCCATATGAAAAGGTTTAAACATAACATAAACATTCGTATTAAAACTACCATACTAAATGTCAATAATTTCACCATAAACTATGAATGGTATAAAAATAGCACATCCACAGTAAAACATATCACAAAACCTTCAATACAATATAGAAGTTTTGTATCATAATAAATCAACTTCAAATAATCTTAAAATCCATCAAAGGATGTTGACATAGATGAAATCAAAATTCTTTTAAAAGAAATATCTCCTTTTATTTTTAAATCATTTAAGATCCATATAAAATAAAACATTTTCATTGAAAATATTCTTATAATATTGTAAGGGAAGCTTTGAATATTTTATAACGGTGGAAAATAGGCGCACCCACCGTATCAGTTAAAAAAACATTCTTACCTTAATTCTGTCGAAAAGGTTAAAAAGGACTTTGTTTTGAAAACGACCTAAAGGTTCCTTTATAAACCACTTATAAAAGTCAAAAAGGGTATAAATGACTTTAACTCATATTCTAGTAAATAGTAAAAATGTTTTTAAATACATTTTTAAGAAACATGGATGTGGATGATAAAGAGAACCCAGTACATTGTTACGTATAAACAACCTTGGATAATGAAGAGGTTGTAAAGTAAACCCTTACCTTTTACTTTTCCTTGGTTGGGGTAGGTTACCCTCCTGTATAATGGTGAAATAATTGTTATTAAATTATACAAGAATCATATATATTAATATGATATCATATATGATCTTTTAATATTGATTTGATAATAATATCTTAGTATTATCTTTGTTTCGGGTGTTAACTTACTTGTTTTCTTTTATATGTTTTGTTACATAAGCCATGTTTGTTGTATCTTATTCATATACAGAATGATATCGCGTCCTTAAACATCATTTTTAAATCATCAAATGATAATTATACTTGAATGGATACGATGGAGAATGAATCTCATCGCGTTCGTGGAGACGGTAGTCCGTACGTACGCACGAGCGACAATATCATTCTTTTGATATTAAAATAATATATAAATGGATGGTATATCATATATACAGAATCATTAACATGTTATATTTATTATTTACATGAGTTACACATCATTATTATACCCATCCAAATAATAATATATTGAATAACAATTACACCACGACGTGGAGACGGTAAGCCGTACGTATGCACGTATGGTGACATGTTATTCAAAGGGTGGATAGAATACTGAATATGGTTGTACCATATTTATAATAACATCACAGTATATGTGAGATACTGGAGTTATTATTTTAGTATGGTAAGAACAAAGGAAGAATAAGTGGAAGAAGAAATGAACTTGGAGAAGGGTGGTGAAATCATTACCTCTTCTTCGGGTTCTTCCTTTTGATTTGATCAAAAGGGCTCCTTAGGTTGGCTTTCTGATCAAACTAAGGCCTCTAAGTTGTAGTGAGGGATGTTGGGAGAGTATTTGGGCAGAGTTTGGCCGAACCAAAAGGCTTTGAAGGTGTGAAGAAATGGGAAGGAGGAGTGCCCTTTTATAAGAGGGGTGAGGGGCACCTTTGGAAAAGCTAGAGATATTGGTTTATAATAAATTC
Source organism: Viscum album (assembly GCA_963277665.1). Classification (NCBI taxonomy): domain Eukaryota; kingdom Viridiplantae; phylum Streptophyta; class Magnoliopsida; order Santalales; family Viscaceae; genus Viscum; species Viscum album. Next base: position 37,375,768 of record OY728159.1, read on the forward strand.
ATAATCGGTTTCCAATGGCTCCAAAGTTGACTATTCAAAGGATACGTTGGGTATGGGTAGAAAACAACTCAACCAATAGAATTTAGACAGGTTTGGGTACTTATATTAACCTTATCTTTAACTATTAACTCTAAGTTAATTAGTTTCACTTTTACAATGTCTCTTTGTATTTTTATATAATATGGTTAATAAACATACTATATACATCCAAGCGACCCCCAAGTGGTCAATTAATGATGAACCTATAATGATATAAGTCTCTTGTCCGAACCTTAGATTTTTAGGAATTTAATATCAATTAATAATATAATATTTGTTTTAATAACTCTTTTATGTCAATTTTGACACTATTCAATAGTTGATTTTTGTGAAACTCATAACAGATTTATTACTTAGAACAAAGTCAATTAAATCAATACTAATATATCATATTATCCTAGAAAGTTAGTTTAATTCATTAAAAGTTTAATATTATATTTATTTGGGTATTTATAATATCAATTATTTTAATTGTTCACTATTATAGTAATTACTGCATCATCATTGTGTCATAAATAAAATAAATTATTTAATGTCTAAAAATTATAAATAAAATATCATTATGTATGAAATCTTTTTATCTTTATAATTAATATTTATAATCTAAAATCCAACATATATAACCCAATGTAACAATTGTTTTACTAAACGATATATGCTTGTGTCATTTTTGTAATCATTTTAACTTAATTAAAATAAAGTGTCATTATCACTTACAAGTGGATCCATGGGGTCCCCAAATCGACCCAAAGATGTCCATGGTCGACCATGTATCAAAAAATAGGGTTAAGACACGTTTTAGGGTAATTTATTATTATTATAATATTATTTGTAACCCTTATTTACCGGATTTACCCTTAACCATGGTAAATAAAATATTTACCGCAGTAATTATTCAAAATGTCTAAAAATAAAAGTTACCTATTTACACAATTTGAACATCCTGATTCCAAATATGGAATCCATTTTCCTAAATTCAAAACACAGAAGTGGCAGAAATTAATTTAAAATTAATTCTCGCTGTCAAAATAAAAAGCGTGTTTTTAAGAGATAATAACTATCAAAAGATTGACACTTGTTTATGTTCGGTTTAATTGTAAAATTATGTCCAATGACAAACATTATATTAAATGGTAAAAATATATTCTAAATATACTTTAAAACTACTAAAATTCATAATTTATCATTATTAATTATTTTGATTAAAAAATTTGTTTTTAATTAAAATTTAGTAATTTTCACTATTCATCAAAATATGAAAGTTATCCGAAATGTACCAAAATTTCACCTTAGGCTAAATTCGATATTCCAAATCCAAAAATGATGTCCATTTTGAAATATAAAATATATATTATTTCAAAAAGTAGGTATTACTATTCATAACGGCTAGTTTGATTGGTTATGGTGTGTTAGAACTCGGTGTTGCGTACAACACACGCTATCACATTATTCAAAGAGAAGAGTACCATAGAAGATTGGGGTGTTACATATGTTATTTGATCATATTTCTTCCTGATTAATGTCACACCGAGTGTATTAATAGGGAGAGATAGTTCCACTGGGATTGGGTAGCTTATTCTCTTTATGTCATTCCATAGGAGACACATTATCATGATCCTAGAGGGAGATTACAAAGGGGGTTATGTTTTTGTGACATCGGCCTATGTAGATCATGATGTCCTCATATGGTCTCCAAAGAGTTTATTCTCGGAGACAAAAAACACTAAAGAACCTTGGAATCCCTATTTTATGGGGCTAATTTCCAGAGAAAGGAACTAGGTGGATAAATATTTGTCCAATGACACATGTGTACCCTATTGGTTGAGAGGATGTGAGGTTGGGCTCATCAGACATTTTTTGAGGGAATTATTTTCTACTTCGGGATTCCCTTATAGATTTAATACATGTTCATATGTCTGTGAATCCTAGATTATTTCCCGAAGTGTGTGTCCATAGATTACCCTGGAGTTACAAGATCAATCATGGACATGCATGGACTAGGAATTATTGAGATAATATTAATTTATTCCCTATTATGAGTTTTCCTAGTGTTTTTCGTCATCCAAGGGGGATATAAGTTGCTTCGATATTAGGATCAGACCCACGATATGGTTTTATTACGTATCCTCTTGAGATGAATAAGAACCCAAAAAATTCAGTGTCACATAACAGGACACATAACATTTTACAATGATGTGGAAATTACCCATCCGTGCTATTTATCATCATGCAAAATGGATGCCTAGATGAAATATTCCTAGTCAAGATCCAACATGTGGCTTATGGGAATGTAGCCTGGGAATCTTAGGAAAGACATGGTCTCATAGATAAATATGAAACCACCAAGAACAAGACCCATAGAATGTTATAGTTCCTTGGATATCAGGTTTGGACCATAGTGAGGCTTCCTACATATCCTAGTTGATTATAAATAAAATCCATCATAGTTTGGTTCAAGATGTGACTTGATTAGGTACAACATTTAAGAGATGCGAATATTAATGGGACATGGTCTCTCATTTCATGGAAGAAATGATATGTATCTTGATCCTAGATAAAGGTTTCCTATTTTTTGTGAATTAGAGTTCTAGTAATTCATTGTGGGTTTTTCCAATGTCATATTATCACAGTTTTCTAAGCCCACATGAGTCATGCTCTATGTGAAAAACAAGAGGATGGGAAATATTAAATAAAGGAGCACTTTCTCATTTTTTTAGGGAAATGAAGGAGCCGATGAAATAAGATTCTGGGGTGATAGTGGAAAAGGGTGCGGAGTAATGGACCCCTCAATATAAAATGTAAGTGAGGGTCATTATGTTCATCCTGAAATTATAGGGGCTTACTTCAGGATGAATGCCATAGAATGTATTTTGGGAAAGGGTGGGAATTGTTCTTCTTATAAAAAGAAAAGATATAATTGTTCTTTTCAATTATCACTGCTCTTTATTGAATGGAAAGGTGATTGATTACCTTTTCTTCCAAGAATAGGGAGGTTCACTTTAATATCCCATGGATGGACTCCATGTTTCCATGGGAATTTAGAATTAAGAACATTCATGGAGTTCATACCAATTCATGGATTACATTATTGACTCTTCTTACCATGGGTATGTAGACTCATAAGGGCACACAGATGCTTCCAATATTTTTTTCATACTGGTACAATGGATTTGGTAGAGGCATTGGCCTGATGTCGATGGACTAGTTTACAAATAGAATTTAGCGTATGGGATGGAAATGAATGGTCATGATTTGTACATGATGGCTGAAATCCCAGTGTTACCCTACTCCTTGTAAAATTTTTTTCATTAATCGTGGGGTACCTTCATCATGGAATTTTTCTATGCTTGTAGATATGGATGTTGTTTTCATACTAGGGTAGTACATGGATCTGGGTATGGTATGTGTAACTTGGTGGTATAGAGAATTAGGTTCTATTCGAACCCCATGATGGTATGTAGAGTGTAATTACATCTGAACAGAGAAGCACTACACCAGGAAGGGTTTCGTCTGCATAGGGTTACGCTGTGCGGTATGTTTGATTGAAGAAGGGAAATTAATCTCGCAGTTCATAGGGAGTTCATTTGTGACAAGAGTATGGTTCTTGGTTTACCTTTTAGGTTCACAGATATCCCATATTATTATTATTTCTTCTAATTTTGGTTTTCTATGTGTTTTTACATGCTTGGAATCATTCATAGTCCCATATATCACTGATTCTTTTCCCTTTGAATTCATTTGTCTATAGAGTCTCAAATTTCATCAAAATCTTCTCCTTTTCACAGATCCCCTTGGGGTCCTTTTATAGAGTTACTAGGAGGTTGTATCTCTGGGAACACGACATGTTTTTTGGAAGCCCATAGAGGGATCATCTGACCCACAGATTAATTGGTCAACTGAGGCTCACATTGTTACACTTTTCAGTGGTTGAAATTAACACCTCATTTCGGAGAATGACTTGGTTTGTATGCTACTATCAGCCTTTCCTCATCTGCGAACTCTTCAGTCTAAGAAGATAGTATCCAGATCTGTACCTCTCTATCATTTTTTCTCCAACGACACATTTTGCAGGTGGAATATCTCCATCTCTATTATACCAACATCATGGTTTGTAGTTAATGGACTCTATTACCCATTCATTCCAAGAACATCCAAGTTTGTTGGATAACTATTTATGGGCCAATGTTTCATAGACGATTTGTGTACCACTCGATATGCAGTATGTTACTTCGATGGACCTTTCCCAAAAACAAGTATGAAAACAATATTGGGTCCTTCTCAAAATTGGATTCCTTTATTATTTTAATCCAATTTTAATTTTAACGTGAATCCCTATCCTTTATCAATTTTAAGGGAGTATTTTATTTTCTTTTGTAGGGTTTTTGGGACCCTGCAAATCCCCCCATCAATATGGGGTCTGGTCAGAATGAATATTGGGATATTTTGATGTAGATAATGGTCCCAAACTAAACTAGTCTATAGTAGAAAGGTGGATCCATTGGGGGACCATCCCTATATATAGGGGCTCAAGTCATTTGACTTTTACTTGGTTTCACACAAAAAACACTTCACAACCTAGTCTCGAATTTCATTGTTTCGGTGTACCAAGTTCTTTGGAAACTTCATTGTCCATGAACTAAGCATTTCATTTTGAAAAGCTCTTACTCTTCGCAGTTTCCTTAGCCATAAACCATCCTTTTGATCCAGCCACTGAACTATGGAATCTAAAAATGTAAGTATGAAATTATGCATAATAATATGTTATGAAGCCTCCCGGTGGACCAAACGTCAAATCCATAGAACTAAAAATTAAATTTCCTAATCGTATTTTAAATATTTAAATTATGAACCCTGAACATATGCATAGTGGGTCTTGGTATACAGATTTACCATTTGGTGAACCAATTTACATGCTAGAGAACGATTCATGGGACTGATGCTTATGGGGAATTCTGTATACTGTTGGTTCATGGGAGATGTGTTCCGTGAACCATCCTCTAGAATTAGTACATAGAGCCTTGTGCTGGGTGGAATTCTTTGGCCGTTTGACATTTTTAGAATTTTTTTCTCCAGTTATTTTAATTGGACTGACACTTTTGAATGATACATTTTTTTTAATAGGAATAAATATATGATACTCACACCACCACTAATTATGATGATGTTTTTGTTGACGTTGACGCAGCTCCACTATTAGAAACAGAAGAAAGGATGAAGGCTATGGAGAATGATATAGGCAATGAAATCCTAGTCACCCCACTGCATCAGGATTTAGAAAAATTACTTAAATGGGTCAAAAGGAATATCCGATCTCTAACAGGCTTCCCACTTATGGATTTGGACTACTGTCTAACACACCTATCCCAAAGCCACACATGATTCTATCAGCCTACCATAAGTATATTTAGCATCACTATACCTAAGGCTCTCTTCTCATCGACAAGGGGAATCATTCCGAAGGAAACCTTTATTGGGTTCTCATTTCAATATACCCATTAGAATTTGTAGGGGGGAATGAAGAATTCCAGATGAGATGGCACATTTTTATCATAAAATTTCCCAAAGATCCATGGAAAATGAACAACATGTCTAGTCATCCTAATAGGACCTTCGTAATGGGGGTTCATTTGGATTTGATTGGGGGTGTCACTTAGGGGTTCATCAAGGATATGATGAATTTTAGATCAAATTGCAAGCTGTTGGGGATTTATGATGCCTTTTGGGAGTCTTAGACTTATAGTCATCGAACCAGCTCCCTCATCTTACAGCTTTTGAGCATGTGGAGTCTTAACACCAATACTTTCCATTTGACCCATGTGGAGGTTGGCATCATCCTTTGGGACTTTTAGTTGATTTTGAGGGGATCCTATCATCTAGGATATGTATGATGTGTTTTTACCTACCACTTCCACCTGTGATAAAGTGGAGACGACTACTCCTTTAGATAAAATGTTCATTGATCAAGCAGAGAAAACTTCATAGGATGATGACATATGCCCAAAACAATACATCTCCTTCTAAAAGTGGATTAGTGCCTTTTCCAAGCAGAGTGGACTAGATCCCGATGTGCGTAGACCAAGGACATGTCTATCAAAAAAAACTAGAAGGAAATCAAGCACTTACTATCTCATCTTGGACGAGGTCGGGTTCTTTGAATGGGGATATGAACTCATCCCCAAAGTGGATCATTTGTTTTGGTTAGTAGTATAACAACCATGTTGTTTATTACACACTTAATCATAATTTATTACATAATATCTTCACTTGATACGACATAGAAGATCAATAGGTCTAGTGTATTTGGGGCTTATGATCATTACATAATAGCTGAGAACATAAAACACCCAATATCATTATTGAAAACTTACTTTACATAACCACTACCTTTCTTCATACTTAGCATTGCATGGGATAACCTAAGTACATCCATAAGAAAAGGGTGAGCTATAAAGCCCAGTATGGGAATAAAAATGGAATAATAGGAGGAATACAATTCAAGTTAGAAAATAGACATATCAATGGTGAACAAGAGAAAAATCAACATAAAGGCATGATAAAGCATGATAATCATATCATGGAAATGTGGCAACAACACTAAACATGGATTTAGCATGAGTGAAGGATCATTGCACATGGAGCATGAGTAAACCTTCATTTCACATGAATCATGATTAAATCCTAGATTTACTTGAATTAAAATGAGTAAAATCCTATTTCACATATTTTGTCATGATACTATACTGAACCAAATGCATTGGTGCACTATCAGGGCGCACCCTTCTTAAACATTTCATTTCATGCTTAAGTGTGCAACATGGATCACAGAATCAATCAACATCATAAGGTATTCCACTATTAATTAATGTGGAATAAATACATGAAAGTATAATTCAATATGTATATGTGTATAATGGTGAATTCCCTTGATAGAGACATGGGTATGATTTTCACTACATAATGATCATGGCTTGGAAAAATGCGGTGCTATTTCGCCAGCATAACGGCGTGACATAAGGATTCATGAAAATTGTAGATGAGAGATAAAAGGTTGTATCATCATATATAAATGAAATGGATATTAATGGGTTCATATATATACATTTCCCAACAAACGTAATGGAATTTAGATGCATTAGACTAAATAATTACTAGGATGTACAAGAGAACAGAGAAATTTCTCAAGGAATTTTGGCATGTTAATGGGTGTACATGGGAGGCATTAATGAGAGATAATGGGTTATACCATCATATATACATCAATAGTAAATTATGGGGGAGGTGATAAATAATACCCCAATATTTTTAATTGAAAACAAATGGTAATAACAACTTTAAGAAAATCGGACAAAAATGATAAATGAAGAAATTATTTAATTAGAAGTGTGATCCCAAAGGATTGGGAGAGGATTGAGAGAGGATTTTTGGGAGATTTGGGCACCTTGGGAGGATTATAGAGAGATTAGGGCAGGGGTTGGTTGAACTCCAAAGTCATTGAGTGATGTGGATGTGGGAGCTTGGGTGGGTTTATATAGGAAATGAGAGGGAATTCTTTATTATTTAGGTTTGAGACACCTCACATTAAACTAATCAAAACCACAATCAACCCCATGGTTTTTCCCATGGTTTTGGAAAAAGGGGATTGGAAAATAATATTTTATTATGCCAATGACCGAACTTCTTAAAATAATAGGGTTGCTTATGTGGAGGTGAGCCACACTCTCAAGGAAAACAATTTAAAAAGACAAAAAAATTTATCAACCTTGAAGGGTCCACTAAAGCATTGTAAAATAAATCAAAAAAACCTAATAACACATTATTTTAATGGTAAAAAATATATTTTCTGAAAATAATGTTTATATTATTTTATAAGAATACCATTGCGTCATTATGATGTCATAAAACAAATTATATATTTAAACGGTATTTAATTTTTACCAAAAAATTTGATTGCCTCAGAAAATTTTGAAAAATCCACCATTTCATAGCATCGATGTCCTGATTAAAAAAATACTATTCAATTGATCTATATATTCTTATAAATATGTGAATTTTTACTTTTAAAATAAAAACCGAAATTTACCGAAAATTCATGGGTTTTGATAAAAAACTACTTTCAAACCATATTAAAAATTACAATATGATTCATAATATTTTATAATATTTTATATTTAATAAATGTATTGTAATTATAATCATATTTTATTAAAATATTTTTTAATTACAAAATCCTTTAAGTCATCAAAATATATTTCTAAGTTGAATATTAACTAAAAATACTATTTGTGCTTTAAAATATATTTACAAAGTAACAATAATAAAATTAATGCACATTATTTATTAGAAAATAATTTACAAAGTCATAGTGCTAGGATCATGTTACATAACCACATATAACACCTACATAAGACCGAAGGGTAAGGTGTGCGATGGTGACAAACTCTTGGGGTGGCTCGGATAACATCGTTAGGGTGGTAATCTCTATTAACTTCCACTTCTCTCATAGTCGGTTCTGCTCAAGATTAACATGTTCAAGCTCGGCATGGGATTGGACAATAGTGAAGCCCAATGATGCCACCACATTTCTTAGATCCGAAAAATGGGCTTCTTATGACGAAAGCCTACTAGATGAGGCCATCACTTCCTTTTTTGAGTAAATTGGATTTGTTAAAGCCCTATACTTATACTAATCATGTTATCACTATTCAGCAACTATATTAGAAATGGTCACAATACATAACGGTATTTTAAAATCAAGAAACATATAAACAATGAAGTTCACATTTTATATAAAAATAAAAAAAATTAATAAGATCGAGAGAAATTTCCATTAATGAATGTTTGGGTTGTTATAATCATACCCCCTTATAAAAAATTGTTGCATCACAATTCGATTACATACAAAAATATCAAAAATTTAAACATGGAATCAATGTTTCTTACCTACCACCATTAAGCATTCCCCAACCCTCATTATCACATAGATCACAGAGAGCTAGGGTCCACTTAGGGCATCAATACATCAATCCACATTCAAAGTCTTCCACTTCCTTAGTACAGACGCATTCAATGAAACATGGATCATACCGATGGAAAATATGATGCAATTTTAGAAAAAAATTGTTTCTAATGTATAGTTTCAAAACATCACCATGTACCAGTTTTTTGTAAAATAGTCTTACATAGTCAGATTTGAAATTTTTGAAATGTGTTTCTTCTTATATATTGTCTATGATTCCAAAAAATCTAGATGAAAAGACTATATATATTGGGTGATCGGAGGACTCCCTCTTCTAAATCTATTCTAAATTCAAATAGTGCATCATACTCTCTAGATAGGCTGAAATATTTGAAAATACCCTGATGGTGCCTCCATCGTCTTGAAAGGTGGTAGATTTGGGAGCTTAATATTTGATCATAGGTGTGCCTTGATACTTTATTATTCCATGGAATGGACGAGGTGTTGTATATGTCGTAGATCATCTTGCAAGAAATTTGTACATTGGAAATGATTTTGATGAAATGTGAGATTGACATCGAAATAATTATAGCTAGTAAGTCCTTAGGAAGGGACAAGAGTGTTGTATGAGGTTATTCCCCTTCTATCTTGAAACTATCCTTTATAATTCTAACGAAATGTATCAAAGTTTTAGTTACCCCTAGACATGATAGAATTGTGATATAAAACTACTTCAAGTATAATGATTTATTATTCCTTAATGAAAGAAAAATTAGGGGTAACACATAAAGGGTAATCCAAAAAGACAAAGGACTTATAAATATCTTTTATTTCCTTAACATAAGAATATATAGGCTTAAATCTATGTTATCCATGATCTATATTCTAAAATATATTAATAGGGGGATTCCCTTAATAATGGTTATGTAACACCCTGAGATTTTATGAGAAATATTCATTTAAATGTTTTTGGTATCTTCTGTTGTATGCTACACCAAGATTAGCTTGCACTATATGCAACACCATATTTTCATGGAATATACGCAACACTACTCTCGGGTTTTTTTGCACACAATTTCATGTTATTTTGATAGAATTAATTTCATGCAACACAGACTTGGCTTGTGATACAAGAAAGATCGACCTTCCTCGATAGCTTGCGTTGTACGCATTACCGAATTTCACTACACAACAATATATAATTATAATATTATTATGAACTAGCCGTTATGAATAGTATTAACAAAATTATAAATTTTAAAACAATATAATTCTTTATACACATATCATAGAACATTGTATGAGAACAAAATTAAATATTTCGTATAAAAGATGTATTTTTTAAAAAATGCAGTTTTTTCGCCTTTTGATGGAACATCCATTTTAAATTTAATTTTTGACATGTTTATAAGTTCCTGTTGACAAATTAAACTTATTTTATTAAATCAAGATATAGAAATTTATGCTGCAAATGTTTTTGACACTATTATGATAACCTTCATATTTTGACGAATAGTAAAAATACATTAAAATTTAATTAAAAATAACATTTTTTCATCAAGATAATTTATATGGTAAAATTATAATATTTAATGGTTTTAAAGTATCAATAGAATATATTTACACCTTTTAATATAATTTATGTAATTATCATTAATTTTACATTTAATTCACAAGTAAAAACATTTCAATCTTTTGCAATGTTTTGAAAAAATACCTTCTTTTTTCGACAATGAGATTAATTTTAAATTAATTACTGCAACTTCTATGTATTGAATTTGAGAAAATGGATTCCATATTTAGAATCTTTAGGTCCAAATTATGCTAATAGGTGAATCTTATCTTAGGCCATTGTGAATAATAACTACTGTAAATTGTATTTACCACAGTTAATGGTAAATTAGGTAATTAAGTGTAAAATAATATTATAACATTACCCTAACATTTGTATTAATTTAATTTTTTTTGTTTTATTTAGTACAAAAATATATTTGGGTTTAAATTTTATCTATTAGAACCCACATGTATGTGATTAAGACATTTATTTTATTTTATTCAATGAAAATGTAAATATGTCTCAATAAAACATTAATAATTAAATTATTTTTAATAAATGGATATAATGAATACAAATTTTATTATAAAGACTCATTTGAAATATAAAATGTTTTTCTTTATCATGGTTATTTATTTAAAAAAATTAATAAATATATAAATAACATAATATATTATACATTAATGATGCAAAAATTATTTATTTAGTGAAAAATCAAAAATATAGTTTTTATTAATATTATAATACACATAAACGGCCCAAAAACAATCCAAAAAATATTGGTCGAGTATATCTACACCATAATCATTAAATTGTAGACTTTTGGTCCATTTTGAGCCTTATAAAATAGATTATGACATTTACATTATTTTATTTTAAATGATGTCAAAGTTATCACCTTCCTAATTTAATGAATATAAAAATTTACATGTTGTGATTTTAAGATGATAAATTCGATTAAAAGAATTATTATGAATTATATAAGATTTATATTCATCATAGTTTTTTATTTTAATTTTAAGGACACAAATAAGTATATTAAATAATTATACAAAAATGTTGTGTTAATTATTTTATTAAGTGAAATATCTAAAAAATGGTTTTAAAAATATTATAATAAATATTATATGAACTAATTAATGTGATTAACTTATTTAATAGATGAATAAGAAATGTTAGGAATCAATTAAATATTTCTTTTTGAATATATATTCTGTGTGGATTTTATTTAAAATCATATTAATGAATTGTGTCAAAATTGACACTGTAGATATTTTATGAAAATAACATATTATTAAATTGTTTAAAAAAAACAAAATTATTTAAAATTTTCAAATTAAAATTTATATGGTCTACCAGGTCAAAAGTATCAAATTTTCTACAATTAACAACACATATGTAATTATTTATAACCATTTAATATTTATAACATTATCACCATATGTAAAATCAAATAGATAAAATTAGGATAAATAAAAAAGATAAGGTTTAAAATAAAATCAAAAAACACGTGTAAATTTTATTTTTTTTATGATATTAAAACCCTATATTATCTCATTTCCTAATTGGAGTCACTTTGAATGTTTTTATGTGGGTTTTGAGTTTATTGTAAATTAATATTTTTGAGGATTCTAGATGAGCCCCTCTCCTCTCCTATATTTTTTCACCCCCTTCCCTCTCATGTTTTCTCAATTTTGAGCCTTCATGATCGGCTAAAACCTGAAAATTACTCTTCTAAATATCTCTAGTTACATTATAAATGTTCTGGTCTTCTTCAAAGTCCAACTCTAGTTCGTTAAAAGGATGATTAAAGGAGGCACTTCGAGGAAGAGGTAGTATATTCTATCGATTCATTCAAATTTATTTCTTCATCTACATCCTCTTCTTAATTGTTTCATTATAATGTAATAAAAAAAGTATCAATAATACGATGATATTTTATTATAAATATTAAACAACCATATTTCAGCTTATACCCATCCAATGAAAAATGAAATCACCGCCCGTGCGTACGTACGAAATATCGTCTCCACGCCGTGGTGTAATATTTTTTTTCATCACCAATAGACATGGTTGTGTATAATGATTGAATAAATTACTATATATTATTATTTTAAATTTGATATTGATTCTGAAATATTATAAACCATACAATTCAATACAACTCCACAATCATGGGAATGATATCATCACTCATGCTTACGTACGGCCTACCGTCTCCATGATGTGATGTGATTCATTCTACGTGATCGTCATTGAATAATGATTATATAAATTAATTGAATGAATTAATATGATATATATTATACTAATACAATTCTGTAAATTATATAGCTATAACCTAAAAATAGGAATATGAATTTATTCTACAAAACATTAATAATAACATAATATAATTAAAACCCAAATAACGAGTAACAATGAAATGTTACTAATAAACCAATAAAAAAATGACCATACATGATATCATAAAAATAAATATGATTCTAGAATAATTCTATGACATTATTTAAATCATTATACATGAGGTTTAGATACGTACAAAGCAATCAGACATAAGGTAAGGGGTAACATTGCCAATTTCCTTTCTATCTGAGATTGTTTATTCGTAAGTATTAACTTGGGTTATATTTATCATCCATGTCCATGTTTTATAAAAATGTTTTCATAAAGTGTTTACAATTATTCAATGTATGTTTAAAGTCATTTTTACCCTTCGATGACTTTTACCACATGGTATGGAAGGAATCATTCTTTTGTTTACCATATGAGTCACTTTATGAATTTTTTGATAAAAAGTACAAGGAGAATGTTTTGTTAACATATATGAAATGAAAGAATTTTTAAATTTTCATTACACCTTATTATTTTGAAGAATATTCCACGAGATTTCATGATTATTTTTAAAAAAATTATTTTCATTTAAAATTGCATGACATTTGGAGAAAAGAAAATGTTTTTGAAGAAGAAATTATATTTTCCTCAAGAATTCATTTAAATTGTTTATTAAAAACTATTTTCCATATAAGATTACATTCTATAATATTGTTATATTTCATTTATAATTTTCCTATTTTTTATATGGTTTGATTTTTTTTGTGATGAAAATATATCCATTGTTTTATATGGATTATGTTATGATGGGATGATGTTTATGAAACCCATTTTATTTGCTGGGTTATTATGAATGATTCATGTTTATATTTTGGCACAAGTAAGAATGATTTCATTATGATATGGGTGGGACCTATATCTCCCTCCAATGAATTTGGTAAATATTTATATCTCATTAGATAAACATGGTTGTGATGACTAGTAAATATGGTTTAATAATACCTTGCTAGAATGTCAAGGAAACTCTGTTTAGTAATGGACTGTTCCCACTAGAATGGTATTGGAAGAAATGCTTTGGCTACTTTAGAAATCATATCATGTGCTTAATGGTTTTCCATAATTACATGTTTTATTCCCATGAAATTTTATCAAGATTGATGTTCCTTTATGATCAATTCTTTACTTACTACCAAGATTTATTTCACTACTCAAAATTTTGATGTTTAGACTTTACGTTCATCTTTTTAAGTTAAAATGTATATGGTTTGTCATATTTATTTCATGCATAACCTTACAGAACATTTCATCTCAGCCTTTATATTTTTTATTTTCCCCAGGATATAATGAAAGGTTTTAGGTAAGAATACAAAAGGGGAACATCTTTATGAGATTGTTTATGATCTTTCACCATGATTAGAAGATTATGTTTCATGTTTGCAATGACATTAAACTATTGTGATCCTTGGGTGTCTGTTTTGGGTTATGTATGATTAATGGATGGCGCCTCACTCTCTAGGGATGCTCTCGGGCTCTTGGCTTGGCTCGCCTTCTTCCTCCGCCTTCTAGGGTTTCTCTAATATGGCGTTGGAACTTCCACTCCGCTTTCCCGCTCTGGTCTTATATTTCCCTCTGTTATGACTCGCACTCTCCTATTCATTGTTTCTCTCTCTCAATGGATCTGGTCTTATCTTTCCTTCACTGGCTCCATGAAGGCCTATCTCCGGCTGCCTTTCTGCACTCTGGCCTCACGATTCCACTGCTCCTCTCCTGGTCGGATCTGGGGAGATAGGAGCACCGAGGATTTGGGATAGTGGTTTGCCGATGGTGGGTCCTCTCTATGTCTCTTCTCTTCTTCATTTAGGGTTTTAGTCCCCCAGTATCATTCACTGAATATACGTTTTTAGGGTTTTATCCCCGGGTTTCCCCTATTTTTCTTCGATGTTGTATCGGTTTTTCTCGGTGGTCTTCAGTGGCAAGAGGTTGTTGACTGGTGATAAGATCCTCAGGCGGATCGCTGTGGTTTTGAAAATTATTGACCATTTTTGTTGTTTCTGGTGGCTGTCGTTGCTAGCGTTCTTTTGGTTTGGTGCTGAGGTTTCTGGTGCTTCAGGGTGCTCTACCCGTTGTGTCTCCTCCGTGATTCTGCATCCGACGTCTTTGGTGGCTCGACGACATTATCTACGACACTGATGAAGGGTTTCTGTTCTCATAGGCAATGATGTCAACTTATTATGTGGCGATAAAGGTCTCCATTGGTGGCTCCCTTAGTGAGGTGGTTGTTCTTCCCAGCCACGGTGATGGATTTTACTGGTCTTCTTTGGTGACGACAGATGCGATCTTGGTGACAACATGGGTCTCGGCGGAGACAATGATATGATGGTTGTATATTTGATGTAAGTGTGTGTGTGTCTCGAGGCGATAGTGACAGAGAAGTGGTGATGGTCTGACTGCATTTTGATTTTCAATTTATGAAATGGTTATCTCCCTGGAGGCATTTTTTATTAAAATCAGTGACGGGGCTGTGATGTTGGTTCCTTTTGATTTCTGATACAGGATGGTTGTGTCGGTCATGGCGCAATGATGTTTCTGTTTTAATTTTTGAAATTTCAACTCTATAATGTTTGGTTTTGTGAGGGTGTATTTTGCTGGTGGAATTTTTCTGTAGGTTATCACTTACCCTCCAAAGTGGATTTTTAATATAACAAAAAATGGATTGATGTTTTTGGTTATGTAGGAAGTAATATGCAAAAGTAATGCAATTTCTATATACATCATGCTTGGGTCACTACAGGTTCATACTAAGCTTGTGAATTTACCAATGCATATCTTCTGGGAGTGTCATAACCAAGAGTGCAGGAAGGCCTATTGGTATGTACGAGGATACCCTGGGTCAAGACGGAAACTCATTGTCGGGGCTTTCACTACTAGGTACATCTTTTCCAGATCCGCCTCTGCCATCTCATATCAAGACATGGATGTATTTTCATGATAAACCACTTACTCAATTCTCACAAAAACGTAGGGATGTTTTTATTATACTTAGTCTTATCCCCAAGGCTTTCACTTGGGTTTTCTTATCCTAATCCCAAAAATAACTAAACCTGCCCTTTAATACCAACTATAACAACCCTGATTTTAATTACTAACTTAAAACTAATTTATTACATAAAATATTCATTTGATACAACTTAGAATATTGAGTTGTCTAGTGTATTTGGGGGTTAGGAATATTACATAATAGCTTAGAAAATAAAAAAACAACATCTTTATTGAAAACTTCCTTTACATGACTACTACATTACCTGGTACTTAGTATTTCATGGGATAACCTGAGGACAAGAATAAGAAAAGGGTGAGCTATAAAGCCCAGTAAGGGAATCTACATGGAATATAATGAGGAATAAAATAAATGTTAGAAAATAGACATATCAATGGAGCATAAGATAAACACAAACAGAAAGGATTGATAAAGCATGATAATCAAAACATGGAAATGTGGCAACAACACTTAACATGGAATTAGCATGAGCCAAAGATCATTGCACATGGAGCATTATTAATACCTCATTGAAGATGAAACATGAGTAAAACCTCATTTCACTTGAATTAGAATGAGTAAACACCCATTTCAAATGATGTATCATGATAATATACTTCACCCAATATATTGGAGCGCTATTAGGGCACACCCTTCTTAAGCATTTCATTTCATGCGTAATTGTGCCACATGGATCAAGGATTCAATCAAAATCATAAGTTATTACATGATAATGCAATGTGGAACAAATACATGAATGTACCATTTAATATGTATATTGTTATGAAGGTGAGTACCCTTGATAGATACATGGGTGTGGTATTTACTACACCATGATCTAGGCTTTGAAAAACACGGTGCAATTTCGGCAGCATAACGACGTGACATAAGGATTCATGAAAATGGTTTATGAGAAGGAAGATGGTGTATCATCATATATAAATGAAATAAACAGTACAAGGTAATATAGATAGATGTTCCAAAAAATGTAATGGAATTTTAGATGCCTAATACAATATAATTACTTGTATGTAAAAGAGGAGAGAAAAATCCCTCAAGGAATTTCATCATGTTAACTGGTGTACATGGGAGGAATTATTGAGAGAGAAAGTGGTATCCCATTATCCAAAAATAAAGAGGACAGTATGGGGGAGGTGCTAAATCATACCCCAAAATTTTTAATTGAAAACAAAAGGGAATAACAACTTATTTAAAATTGGAAACAAATGAGAAAAGAAGAAATCCCTTACATGGAAGTGTGATCCCAAAGGCTTGGGAGAGGCTGGAGAGAGGCTTCTTGGAATATTAGGGCACCTTAGAGAGATTATAAATATAGGAGGGTAGGGTTTCGTTGAACTACAAAGGCTTTGACTGAAGAGGAAGTGGTAGATTTTTGGGTTTATATAGGAAAGGAGAGGTAATTCTTTATTAATTAGGTTTGGGACACCTCACATTAATATAATCCAAAACACAAACTAGCCCAGGGTTTTTTCCGATGGATTTGGCCAAAGGGGAGTGGAAAATAATATTCTTATGAGAACAATGACCAAAATTATTAAAATAATAGGGTTGCTTATGTGGAGGTGAGTCACACTCTCAAGGAAAAAAATTTAAAAATAAAAAAAATTTATAAACCTTGAAGGGCCCACTAAAGCATTTTTAAATAAATCAAACAATTCTAAAATCAAACTAATTTAACGGTAAAACATATATTGTCCAAACATAATATTTATATTGTTTTATTACATCACTATTGGGTCATTATGATTTCATAAAACAAATTATATTTTTAAACGATGTTTAATTTTTACTCAAAAATTTGACAATCTCAAGAAATTATGAAAAATTGAACATTGGATATTTTTGACATCCTGATTGCAAAAAAAATATTTGATTTATATAAATAATTTTATAAATATGTGAATTTTTACTTTTAAAATAAAAACTGACTTTTACAAAAAATTAATGGGTTTTGACAACCCTTAATAAAAATTACAATTACATTCATAAAAATATATGATAATTTATATTTAATAAAAATTAATTTAATTATAATTATACTTGATTAAAAAATTATTTAATTCATAAATCCTTTTATTCATGAAAATATATTTCTTAGTTGAATATTAACTAAAAAACAATTTGTGGTTTAAAAAACATTTACAACGTTACAATAATAAAATGAATGATCATTAATTATAAAAAAATAATGTACATTGTCATAGTTCTAGGGTCTTGTTACATAACCCCTAATAACAACTGCATAAGGCTGAAGGTTAAGATGGTGACAGACTCATTTGGTCGCTCGGATAACATCGCTCGGGTGGTAATCTCTATTAACATCCACTTATCCCATAGTCGGTTCTTCTCAAGATTAACTTGTTGAAGATCGGATTGGGATTGGTCATGAGTGAATCCCAATAACGCCACCTAATTTCTGAGCTCCAAAAAATGGGCTTCAGATGAGGCAAGTCTACCAGATGAGTCCATTACTTTCTTTTTCTGAGTAAATATGATTTGTTAAATCCCTATATTTATACTAATTATGTGATAACTATTCAAAGGCTATATTATCAATTGTCACAATTCATAATAGAATTTTAAAATCCAGAAACATAAAACCAATGAAGATTACATTTTAATAACCATAAAAAAATTTAATTTGATCAAGAGGACCTTAAATTAATGAATGTTTGGGTTGTTACAAGCAGAATTCATGGACATTTTTTAGTGGATGGCTCTTACCCACATGAGATTTTGGCAGCATAAGAGTCACAAAAATCGTCATGGCGACTCATATGGCCACTAGAAAATGAAACAACCTATGCATTCTTTTATAGGAAAAAATTTAATGCCTACTAGGTTAGACAGTAAAGAAAAGTAACCTCATGAGATGGTTGGGCCCTTCCTAATCCTATGGGGTTGGATTTTAGCCTACAAGGCAGGATATACATTTATTAATTCATTGTCAATTCCTTACACATTTTTCTAGCCTTATCATCAGATCAATGGTGAGGTTATGCCAATAGGTAGGGTTAAACAAGATAAACATGAATACCGAACTGAAAAGAATGCGAGATAAATGATGGCTCAAATCAAATTCCATGACTTATTCATGTATATTCCTTAGGATTCCCCTACAAGAACCATCCTAAATGATGAATCTAATAAATTTGTAAACCAATGGTATATTTTTTCTTTGAGGGATGGTATATTTATCAGCCACATTTATGGGGGGATTATTTGAGAGAGATACACACCTTTTAGATATATCCTTCTATTTAACAGTGTCCAAATGTTGTGTCCCCTAACACTTAATAGCACCTATTAAGAGATATATCTTATGATAGTCAGTCAATTATATCTACTGTTCACCCAGGAGGACACCTGGTGCAAGGTTAAGCTCCTAGATTCTGAGGGTTTCATGCCCTTCCTTAAGAATTGACACACTGACTCTTGGATTCAATCATATCCATCTAGTCATTTATCTAATTTAATTCCAAGTATTACAACCCCCAAGGAATCAAAGGAAAAAAGGGAAGGATTAGAAGAAGGAATCCAGTGGGAATTCCTGACCAGGGAATGTTATTTGGAAACATCTTGGTTCCCTCTTAAGGAAGGTCTTGAGACCTTGGGGCGTGAGTTCAACAGCTTTTGAGGATACTGTTGGAGACCAACCACCCATCTAGTCTGATGATATATTTTATATGTCCTGGAAGCAATGAGATACCTTGAAGGTCCTTTATACTTTTCACGATTAGTCCCCTCATGCCCTGTGGCAGTTCCTCTAAGAGAGAGATAGGGATGGTTCTATTGGTTTTCCTGCCACAGTTGTGGAAAATGATACTCCATGCTCGCATGCAGAGTCCTGCAACTATTCAGCTATATAGGTTTATGAGACTATGGAAGAACCTATGATCAAATAGAGACGAATGAATCCTACTTTTTTTCCACATGATGATCTTCCAGCATTGGCCATCCCCATTGCAGTTGATTTTCTAGGTACCAGGAGGTTCTGGGATAAAATGAGGGAAATAAGCCCCATAATGAAATTTAGAGGCTGTTTCAAGGAAGACACATTGACCATTATGGTTTTGGGGGAGCCATATCTCCCTTATTTGTTTCAACTAAAGAAAAACCATATGAGGCGGCTGTTTATCTAAGTGAAATGGAAAAATTCTTCCATGCTCCCAATAACAGAACATACTGGTCGGATGAGGTGGCATGGATGATGGTACTACAATGACCAAATATTGAGGGAGAGGTCGTCAAATTCCCATGCCATGATTTTAATTCCCATTATTGTGATGATTGTAAAATTCCCCGTCTTTAATTTGACAGGATCCTAAGAAGTCTCGGAAAATTGGTCTTTCCCTAGAATACACAACTAGAGGCACTGTAGCTGGGGATTGTGTACCTTCAGATCTGGGGGTTGATGGGGAAAGTTGTCATAGTGCTGTCTAAATATGGACTATGTCCTTGCAGAACCTCAAGGGGAATTTAACCTCTCGGATCTTCCTGATATTCTTTCCTGAGATCCAACCCCATGGAATTCCATGAAATGTTGGAAAACATCTCTACTGCTGAAGAGAATTTGGAAGGATATTACTAGTAACTACCACAACTATTTAACAGGTCATCATACCATGAATTTTATCTTATTAAACCATAATAATGTTATTATTTTTTATTTTGGACCAATATGTAACCAAGAGGTTGTTTCATAGGAATCTAAGACTCCCATCCCTTCTATAGCATAAGAATGGAAATAGACAATCGTGGTTTCCCCTGATCAGATGATTTTTGTTCCAATGGTGGAGGATCTTTAAGATGTTGATGTCCCAACTAAACATGTAGATCTCACTACCATGGAATAAAATGGCCCTGATAAAAACAGCTAAGCTGATTGAGGAGTCTGGATCACCACAGAACATTAAATGGATTCCCATTTCTAGGGAGTCAACTGCCCCAAATATTCTGGACATGATCATTATAGAGAGAACGCAATTAGAAGCAGATAATTAAATAGAGCAAGCCAAACCTGCTCAAATGGAGGTTAATTCATATGTAAGTGTACTATCATGGATATGAAGATGTTATAACAAGATATAATTTGTTTCTTCCAATCACAAGAGAGGCCATGATCCCAGCCCCTAGTGTTTTGTGGCTGGCCGTCACACCTTTTTCCATGATAATTATCCCTACTAGAATGGTCTTAGTAAGTGGTCTCTTAAAGGATTCCTTGGAGGTTTGTGGCTCACTTGGACATAGCTCCAAGCCACACACACTTCAGACTGACTTTGGGTCTCAATTGCTTATCGGGGATATAATAACATATTTACTGAGTAATGATGTCTCCATGGAGGATGAAGGTATCAATGCTTCAATATATGGATGTTAATTTTATATTACTCATACCTCTCTCTCTTCTCCCCCATGTTTTTAGGGGTTAGATATGTTTTTTCAAATTTTCTGAATACAAACACAAGTACTGTTGATTGCAATGGGTTCTACAGTCATGACTTCTATCACAACTATTAGGGACGATGCTGCTAAGGGATCTAGTCACACTGTAGACGTTGAATCTGACACCCCTATTAGAATTCGTTTTATAATATATTTCATGATTGGGGAGAGATTCTGGAACTGATTGAGAGATCCTAGTTAGCCTTAGACTCGGTAGCGAGAGCTCATGGAAAACATATGGTGTTTAATTTCTGAAACACCACTTAATTAATTGATGATGAAGCTTTCAAAGTTACACTTCCAATTTTTGGTTTTTGGGTTTAGAGGATTAGATTATAATGAAATCTATAAAATATTGAATTTAGTGGTTTCTTCTAGGGAGTCAACGGTAATGCTCGAGTCTCATATTTTTTACTCAAGAGCATGCATCTCATCTTGTGGCTGTAAGGAAAATACTTATGAAAGAAGCTTCAGATCAACATAGGGTAGCCATGAGGATGCAGAATGATATCACAAATTTGAGGCCATTCACAGAACAAATTTTCCATTATGTGGAGCATATTAATATGTAATTAGATCACCTTAAAACAGAACATCCCCATATTTCGACGGCATTTGATTAGGGGAAGTTGTGAGTGCATGAAGGGAAAAAGGATGACCTTTAGGAAACAAAAGAGGCAGATTCGTTGAGGGAAATTGCAGAGGCTGAGACACCAAATTTTATAAGGATACGTGTGACCATCGAAGAGATGAATTAGACACCGATATAAATATATAAAGCTATATAATGTATTTTAATATTCATGTCCTTCCCATAAGGAGAGGCAACAAATTGTGAGTTCCCTCTATACCTTTATTTAATGAAATGAAAACATTTTCCCTCCAATACTCTTCATTTACCCTTATCGTTCAATAATAATCATTTATAACCAAATAAATTCTAAAAAATAATGTCAAACACTTATCAATTTGAATTATAACACGTGATAAGGGAGTAATTAGGATATGCTCTAATTTTTTCCTATACTGAGGGGTTTAGTAAGAATATTTTTCCTTTTTTGGGTCACATGGAGAACCATAAAAAATTGATTTTTATTCATTTTGACCATAATTTTTGTCTAATCGGGTGTTGTGGACATAGAGGGTATAACTTTTCTTTTTATTAGGACTCCCTTTACTGGTTTTCGACTAATCAAGATTTTCATCTCTTTAATATTTTTTGATTGCTCAATTATTTTCCTAAAACGTATGTAGCATTGATTTAGTGAGTGGTCACTCAACTTTTGTCCAGGGTTCCCTTTGCGTTTTTTCATCAGGGAGAGTGATGAATTTTTTCTTAGGTAGTTTAGATTCTTTCACTTAAAACTACCATTATTGATGTTTTAGGTAAAAAATATTTGAACATGACTTGCGAGGTGAGGGACCCAATTCATGATCTACTAACCGAGGATTCCCGGACAAAATTTAGATATAGATGAGGTATTTTTCCTGACCCTATCATATGATTTCTGGATATAAGACACAAAATGGAGATTGGAAACTATGGGATGTATGTAGATAATAAAATCCTCTCTTGAGGACAGATTTTCCGTTACTGGATAGGCCATTTTTGTGTACAACGTATGCAGATCCGCTGGGGCATAATGTGCGTAGTCAATAAAAGATGTCCGCAAGTCACTAGCCTTCTATTTCCAATAGCCATAAATTTTATATATAACATTTGGATTTAATTTTGTGATTATTACCATAGTGGGTTGCCCTTTTATGGAATTTAATTTATTTAATAAGTGAATTTATATCGACTTTGGATGGAGAACTGCTCCCACACAAATTTGTATTGTGTAAAAGAGGGTTGATGCATGGTGATGTTTAACGTCGTACAACTATGACATTTGAGAATTGTTTTTTGAAATAGTTCTACTCTATCGTGAGAAGGTTAAATTATTCATTTCCTCTACAACCATTTGGTCATGAAAATCCTTCACCATTAGGATTTGAGAGGGGAAAAATATGTAGAATGTAATCTGAGGGGCTTCCAAATCCAAGGGCTGAGGTTGAACAGAAATGTTGTAAGGGAATGCACAAGTAGAAATAACTTCTTTTGAGGATTCATTAACCATTGGTTGATAGACCATTTCTATTTGAGACATATACAGAGCATCTGAAGCATAATGTGTATATTCAAATAAATATTTCTATAGGATGTTGGTTTTCTACTATTGATGGCCATGGTGAATTATAGAGATTCAGAACTTTTTTGGACATAGAGTACGGCTCATGAGAATGGGTATGCCTTAACATGAAAATGGTAATTTCATATTGAAATTTGTTAGGAATTCCATGAATCAGTAGACACACTTCTATCTCATCCATGTGAGTTGTTTCCTTAGGCAGGTCTCACCCTTGCGTGAGTTGGGATGAGTTGTTTTTTGCTTCACAATGGGATCTGATTATCAAAGTCAGATTTAACTATGTATCCTATGATGATAGGAATCAATCTATACACATTTTTTATGGATTTACCATATTCATATCAGATTCATGCATATGAATGAGAATTTTTATTTTGGACATGGATTTACCAATAGAGAGGTAGTGTTTGTCAAGCCTCCTTGTGTAGATTGATTTCTTGCATAGGGTCAGGAGGGGAAATACCCTTGGAATTGTACTAGACTAATGGTGAATACCATGTATTATTATAATGCGGTTTAAACATTATTCAATCAGTATGTCTATGAAGAATCCCCAGGTAACTAGAGAGTAATCATTCCAGAGTGTTCTGACTTGTTGAGGACATGAGTAGGAAAGAAATTTTAAACCATGGTTTAAATGGTTCTATGAACATGTGAATTGAAATGGTAATTAGAATCCATTAGGAGTATGTAAATTTGAATATCCTCTCCAAGGGATTAATTTTCCTTTGTTTAACATTCCATTTTTGTGGTCAACATAAATAGAGCCTCAAGGGAATAATGCATACAGTCAAAAAAGGTGTCTGTCCGACATTGGGATTCCATTTAAAATGGCCATGATGGTTTATGATGATCAAAAATCACTCAAAGAATAGTGTTTTATGAGGGTATACTGTTTATTTGGACATGTCAAAAACAGTCAGGCAATGATCGTTCATGGAATTCCATAATTATTCAATGAATTGGGAGTCTCTTTTTACAAATTTAACATGTATGTGAGGTGGGATATTATGACTCCCTCTTTGGATCTTGGACTAGTTTTGATGATCTATGCATCCCGATACTATGTTACCTATGAAAATCATGGTTTGTGTGTATGGAGTGGGATTATTTTATATATATTTTGGGTACCGTGCAACTTTTTTCACATGATGTTAGGACTTTAGGCCATGTAATTTAATGTTATGATGTGAGGAAATCATCCATAAAATTTAACATCGTGTGGAAAATATGTTGAAAAAACATTTTAAAATTAATGTTGCAGGGAAGAAACATCAAATAGATCACACTTAAATATCATAGAATCATGCCGGGATATTCCTGCTACAACCTAGACATGAGCTAGGGTAGAAGGTTTAAAACATGATTGTGTGGGGTCTAGAGTCAGAAGGAATGAAATGGGGCTTAGATGAAATTATTCATACAAAGAAAGAAAATGACTCTCATGGGGATGCATTTTCCATCAGTTGACATGCCATTTTTATGGGAACCATATGTAGATCCTCTAGGGTATAATGTGCATCGTCATGCAAAGGTTTCCACAAGACACTGGACTTCCATTTTTGATAGTTTAGGATGATTATGGTGACTTGAGATTTTTTGGGGCATAGAGTTTGATGGATAAAAAGAGGATGTCTGGATTTGTGAGGGATGTCCAGAGCAAGATTAGTTTCAATGATAGAGATCCTTTAAATAGATCTGATTCATATGTAAGGGGAATCATGGTCACCTGACACTTTCAAAATGTAAGAATTCATATTCAAAATCCCCAGACATCTATTTTCTTTTTACATGCAGGGGGGATAATTTCTGTTTTTTTATTCTGCCTGGCTAGACCAAGGATTTCTGGATCGAGTTTTGCGAAGTATCCCATTATATTGAGAAACAATCCATAAAATCTATTGATATACCTTGTAGTTTAATTTTGTGTGGTTATGACTTCTTTGTCTGTGTAGTTTAATGTCATGCGGTGAAGACTCATGAATTTCCTTGTGCAATTCTAGCTCATATACAAAGGGAGGATTTTTTTTCTACGATGGCTAGATCCCTGAAGGACTATGGGTCCCTATGTGTCCCATTGGTGGGTGGGAATTAAGCCTCACATAGTGCTAGTATCATGTACAGTTTAGCGATAAATATAAAGGAAGAATGTGAACCGACTTTTAAATTATGAGGTGAGTTAAGTGTCAAGCTTGAACCTTTTGGAGGATTCATATGTATCCCAGTTAATTAAGAATCGAATTATATGTAGTTGTTTAACGTACTTCCCTGAATATGTCTGATTGATAAGTAGGAAGGAGGTAATTTATTTAGGTGGTGGTTAGATGAGGATGAATAATACAGGTGTCACAATGTATCCTGTGAGAAAAAAATCAAGCCACATGTAGATATTTATGTTCCTGATTCCGGTCGGACCCATGCATTGTGTGGGGTCATTTTACATTTTTTACTACATCTGTAATGGGATGGATTTTCTAGGAGTCAATATGTATCCTATGAGGGGAAACAATATATCCATAGATAGTTATTGAGTGTGTCATGGTAGGTGACCGATGCCAGTGGCAATGCCCGCTCAAGTGAGAACATCATTAGGGCTATTCAGTTTAACCTCATGTGGTAAGGAATAAATTTCACCCCACACAAGTATGGAATGTATGAATAGAGTGGGGTGGATTTATACCATCCTTTCATGATGACGGGATTATTATAGTCCTCTATTATTTTTCTATGCGGGAAAAATCTTGACCACCATTCCTAAGCTCGCATGAGTTATAATTATTGTGAGAAACATGGAATGATGGGGAGTTACCTTGTAGTATACAAGAGATAAAGGATACAAGAGAGGAATTCCATGTCATGTGGTGGCTGGACCAAGGCTTAGGGTCAAGGAATCTCAATATATCCAATTTATGAATAGGAATCAAGCCGTACATAGTTCTATAGCATGTAATGGTAGGTGTTTGATGCCAGAGAAAATGTTCCCTCTGGTGAGAACATTGTAGGGACCATACAATTTCACATTTTGTAATAAGGATAAATGTTCTCCCCAAGAAATTATATCTTGTACATATGGAGGGGGAATTTTATACCATTTTTTCAAGATTATGGGAATATTATACTCTTTTATTCTTTCTCTATCTGGGGGAAATCAAGACCACCATTATTAAGATCACATGAGTTATACTCATTGTGAGAAACAAGGAATGATGAGAGGTTCCCTTGTACTATAGGGGTGACAGAGGATACAAAAGAGGCATTCCATGTAATGTGATAGATGTAAAATGACTAATGGTCAATGTGTCACTATATATCATATTGATAAATTAGAATCAAGTTGTACATAGTTCTGTAGTGTGACATGATAGGTGACTAATGTTGGAGACAATGTTATCTTAGGTGAGAAAATTGTTGGGACCACACAGTTTAACGTCATGCAGTAAGGATGATTGTGTATTTATGGAATTTAATAACATATATCTAAGATGAAAGTGTATCTATATAGTTTGATAAAATACATCTAAGACTAATATGGTATGCTTATAAAAATATATTTTTTAGGAACCTTGCATTGGTTGGGGATGTTTTGAGATATTTTTTCATTGAAATTATGGAATACACTCCGTTTGAGTAAGGTTTGTGTACAATATATGGTCCTTCCCATGTTAGTTTCCACATTGGAGGATTCTTCCCATGTATCATTAGGGTTATGAGGACCAAAAACATTTTTCCTTTGATGAATGATTGTAGGAGAGCCCTCTTATTGAAGTCTCATGCAACTCAAATTTGGTTACGGTAAAGATGGTGAAAATTGTGCAATCATTTCTTGTACAATCTCTCCAAAACAATAAACCTTTTATGATGTTTCTCATCTGTAGATAGTTGATCACAAACCACAATGTGGAGTGATGTTAGTTTAATTCCAATGAGAAGAACCGCCTCTGTCCCAGATACAAATGAGTAAGGGGTTGCATGAGTGGCAGTGCATGTTGTGGTCTGCTAAGACCAACTAGCACGGAGGATATTTTTTTGTCACGATTTCATATCCCTGTCTACCAACATTTGGATTCTTTTGTATAGGGTGTTGTTGAAATCCTTTGTCTATCCATTGTCCACTGTGTGGTCGCAGGATGAACATTTGGCCTTGATACCATACTCATGGTAGAGTTTTTACAATTCAAAGGAGAAGAAATTGGTGTCGTTGTCTATCAGTATTGTGTGAGGGACACCAATCCTCATGATGTTTCTGGCTTTCACAATACCGATAATGTTATTTTATCTTACTACATTGAGTGGCTTCACTTTTACAGATTTGGAAAAGAATCTAGTGAATATGAGAATAGAATTAATTTTTCTATCCATGGTGGGAGGATATGGTCCAACGATGTATATTCCTCATATGGAAAATGGCAAGGAGTACATAGCTAGGTGAAGTAAATCTGGGGGATGATAGATAAAATTGGCATGGACTTGGAAGGAGTGCCACTTTTTAGTGAAATCAGCACAACCATGCAATATAGTGGGCTAATAGTATCCACACATTTTAATTTGGTGATAATTTTTGGAAGCTTACTATTGTTCCCCACAAGTTATAGTATGGACATCATTCATGATGGTGGTAGTATCTTCTCCATCAATGCACCTACGATGGACACCCTCAAGGTCCAGCATATAAGGAACCTTTTTCCAGTTTGTGATTCCATATAACATGAAATTTAATGATCTCTTTATGTTTTTCACTTCCATACCTATCTAGTAAGAGTTATCCCATTTTAAGATAGTCTACAATGGGAGTAATATAGACGATGCTAAGACCATATGGCTCAGATATGGGACTGATCACATTAGTTTCTTATTTGTTGGCATGAACATATAGTAAACCCATCAGAAAGTGTGAAATATTGATGAATGTCTCATTTTGATCTTGGTTTTCCAGAGATATGGTTGCATTTTCCAAATCATCAACTTGCAAATTTTGTTACTGGTTAAAGTATGTAAATGTCAGTCCTAACAGGAATTATATCACTAGATATTATATATGGTTCTTCAATGAGATAAAAATCACTTTCTTGACGTGAAAATGATTTAATTTTTCTTCTAAGGGTCGAATTTGATTCCTCAGTAGAACATGACGAAGCCGATTTTTTATGGTGACACTAAAAGCACCTTTCAGAGTGTTCATATGCAAGTTGTGTGGTTGTAGTTTGTTGAAGATGGTTTCAATATCCACCATATGGTCTGATCATTTTCCTGATTTATCAAATAAATCATCTAAATAACATTCAACGAACCTTCCTAGGAAGGGTATGAAAATGTGTGTCGTGGTGCACAGATGTGTTACGTAGACATTTTTCAAAATGAAGTGAATCAACTTATAACATAACACTCCCTATGAAGCCCTAATGATGATAAATTATTTTTTGGGAAATTTATATCTAGTTATATCCTGAATATACATCCATAAAATAGAGAGCCTCATTTCCAGTAGTTTCATTGATCAACAATCCCGTTATAGGGACTGGGAAATCATCTTTCGGGCAGTTCCAGTTGATGTCCCTAAAATAAATGAAGATCATAATCTTCCTATTTTTCTTCTAAAAATGGAATTTTTTTCTATTCAGACAGGGTATTATACTTCCCTAATGATGTTATATTTTATGATCTTGTCGACTTCAACATTTTATTTTGGAAGCATGTTTCTAGTGCGTCCTTCTAGTGGCTTGCTCATATCCACTTTGATATTCCGGAAGGCGTATGTGGTGAGAGGACAACTATAGATTGAGACTTGAAATATTCAAATAATTATATGAAAAAACCTATTTATAATTATTCAAGAATGAGGCATATCTCTCTCTCTTTAGGAAGCCTGACCACACTAACTAGAGTGGGTCATAGGTCTTCTTCCGTACCCATGATGATTTACATGAGTTTATCAATAGTGGTGGAAATAATTTCCAAATATGATAGAGGGGCATCCCTTATGTCTTTTTCCTCCTCCACCGTAGCATCCTCATCATATTCTTCTTCTTCATTGGATGGGGATGCAATCCTTGTAATGATTTCTCCATAGTTGGGGGGGGGGGTTGACGTTTTGGGGTGTGGAAGGTAAGTTTGTATCTTCTACCTCAGCCATTGGTGGGCGATTTTCTTGGATATATGCCGTGAGTTGTAAAAGGGTTTCCTCATATTCCATGAATAAAGTGACGTTTTTTCCTACCTCAGTGGGTGAGGTCGGAATTTTATAGATTCTTGAGGTCATTTCACTGGTATTTTCATATGAACCATACCCATTATCTTGGGAGTCAATATGCTTTTTATGCTATCGGGCATTGAATACATAACAAAATCCATGAGGTCTATTGAATATACATCCAAATTTGTACTTTCATCTTCAATCTGATTGAAAACAATTACATATTATTCCCCATGTTACATGAGGGGATCAGTAAGAAATATATCCAAACTGTTCGGGGTGGCGAACCAATCAATTCCATCTATCACAATGTGTTTTTTCTTTGGTTCATATAAACCTAAATCAATGTATTGTGACTCACATGACTCTAAAGAGGCCATATCAACTTGTAGTGTCCCACTCTATTTATTAATTCTATTCATCGGGCGATGATGGTATGAGGAGGGGATTGATGCTTGCATATGAAGCAGCAGCCTTCCAAGTAAAGTATCAAAGTCCATATTATTTAGGACCACCAGAAATAATGGGTGAGCTATGAGGTCACTAAACTATATTTTGAGCTTTTTTTGGCCCAACCGCTTCTCCTCTATTTTTCCATAGCCCAACAGAGATGTGGTGTACGGCTTCAAATTATCCTCATTGAAACATAGCTAATGGAGTGTCTACAGTGGGAGGAGAAGAACCCTAGAGCCATTATTGATGAAGAATTTTCAGATTTTGACGCCATTTATCATGATATAAATATATAAGGGGTCGATGTGCCCTTGAATGATGGTGTCTTCACCTTGATCTATGATGGATATAAATGAATGAAATTATGTATGATTTATCTCTCACCAGTAGACTTCAACGTTGAATACATCGACTTCAAAATCTTGTGGACTCATCGAAGCTTCTGTGATAGATTCCACGAGATCTGTTGATAGATTCAGTGTATCCATGATTGGGAACTCATTTTCACTACATATAACTACTTCAGAATGTAATATTTCTAATCTAAAAGCATATGCTTCCCATCATGGGGATTCTCTTTGACAAACGCTTTAGCGGCTGATCACCTGATGAAGAAGCGTCTACCCTTGGTACAGAAGAAATAGTAGATTATGTCCCTGGTGGATTAGTCCAAGATGATTTGTTCACATGATTAGGGTAATTGGTCAATTTTTAGTCCTGTAAAAGATATTTTAAATGAATTTGATAGCAGAGGTATCTTGTAGGGAAGGAGATTTTTTAGCCACTTTTGGATCCACTGGAGGGTCCTTCTGTGGGTTTTCGCAACACTGACAGTTCGATATGTGTTGGAGAAATATGAATTATTTCTCTTACGCCCCGACCCCAGTTACCCAGAGTCAGTTCATTATTACGTAACATTGGCATGATCACAAAAGATCATGTCTCTAAATACCGATAAGTTTAGATGCCTTGGAAACACTAGATACATTCATAAGTCTTACATTACATCATAATGTGAAAAACTGCAATAACATGGTCTCCATATTCCACACTCATATCCCCTTCATACTATCCCAGTGGGTCATTCATAAAATAAGTCTTCACATCCTGGAAAAATTAAAACATTGAAATGGGGTAGCTCAGATGCGTAGTGAGGATAACAATATAGCGGAAGCTTTCCTAAATAAACATAAACATTTAAGGCATTGAATAACTCAAACAAAGGCCTCTTAATCATGAACTTCAGCATAATACGGTAAAATAAGTTGAAATAATGCCATTTACTTATTCTCATGGATATTCTACTAGTCGAATAATCACTTGAAATATCAATAACCACTTTCATAATGAATGAATGCATAATTCCGGACTATCATAACCACGTATCCAAGGCCTCATGCCAAAACTACAAATAAGATTTTTTCAAGGCCTCATGCCAAGACAGTAGATTGTCTCATGAGACATACTGATGCATCAAGGAGAAATAGCGAGCTCCACCCGTCACTTATTAATTCCAATTCATTCCTCATATGAACAGGTTTAAACATATCATAAACCATAACATAATCGTATCACATAAAACATGCATAAAGTAAAAATAACATTTCCAAATTTTAATCACAAGATATCAATACAACACATTGATATAATAAAAAACCATTTTCAATACCAAAATAAAAGAAATTTAAAACCTTTTATTTATTTTTCATTTAAAAAATGTTATGGCTTGTAAAGGTAGTCGAAACTCAAATAATGGTCACGGCGGCGGAGAAGTCATTGTCAGCGCATACGTACTACAAAAAAACATTCCCTTTTCACGATTAGTAAAACAATTCATATAAAAACTATTTATTTTGAATAAATGTAAAAGTAAAAGTGTTTTACATACTGTATAAATGAAAGTTGTGAATAAAACAAAATATGCCTCAGCAAAAGGAGATTGAGACGAAGTCCCTTACCTCGTGTCCGACTTGACACGATTGTTATTTAATCTCATCAATAATAAACTAGAGTATATCTCTAATTTATTAAGAACCTTTTTAAAGTTCATTATCCCTTTTATATCACTTATTACCATGTTACGAAAATTATGTAGTCATTTAAGTAAATAACGGTGGTTTTGTCGATCTTCGGTACTTGAGTCAACAATAAACTTCTTATAATTACAAGTTGTTTATGTGGTAGAATATCCATTATCTACAGAATTATATTCATGGTGTAGATATCATATATATCATATATATCTAGTATATACATTCATTTATAATATTACATAACATTTAATGGTAAGAAATGAAATGCACCGTTCATGGAGACGGTAAGCCGTACGTACGCATGAACGCTACTTTCATTTATATTTCGTATTTAATGGAATGAGATCATAATGATATAAAGATTTATTATAATTCCAGTATAATATCATATCTAATATCATTTACTCTATCCTTTACACGTCACACTTATGGCATTAAAGATTCAAATCACTTTGAGGGGGCGGTAGTCCGCACTTCCTAAAATGAAATTATCTTGTTTACCCATAATGGAAATCATAAATGTATGCCATAAATGAAAAATACATAAGAATACGAAAATCATAAACATAATATATATCATATATAAATATAGTTACATATTAATGGACACCATTAAAGATGTTAAAAGAAGATTGAACAATCATCATTTTGTGAGGCAGTAATTCACCTCCCACAGAAACAATATGTTCATTAACCATTAGACGAAGGCGTGTGTAATTGTAAATTAAATCCTTCTCAAAAAAACATAATATTATATTTAAGATACTGGTATTGTTACAAAATAAACTAATAAAAACAGTTTAAGGGGTTGGAGAAGAAAAATAATACGAAAGAACATAAGAGAAGACAAACCATAAAATCAGGTAACTCTTTTTGATTTGAGACAAAGGATTCCTTGGGACGACTTCTGCCAAAATTGAGGCTTCTAAGAGTAATAGAGGGATGTTTAGAGTGTATTTGGGTAGAGTTTGACCAAGCCAAATTGCTTTGATGATGTGAATTAGGTGGTAGAGTTGGGGGATTTTATAAGAGGATAGGAGGGGCTCTCTTGGAATGTCCTAAAATGGTACATTGTTATATAATGAGTTTAGGATTTTAAAGGTCCCAAAATTATATATTTCTAGGATAAGGTGATAAGGGTTATAAATATACTCATACATTAGTTATTTGACATGTGTATGTCTTAGATTTTACATTATCGTTTCATTTTCTTTAAATCGTTAATTAATGTTGTAATCGATACATCATCATGGTGTCATAAAAAATTTAATTTATTTAATGTCTAAAAATTATAAAAAAAATAATGATGTAGGAAATATTTTTAGATTTAAAATGAGTATTTATAGTCAAAAAGTTAACTTATATAACCCCATGTAATAATTGTTTAGTAAAACTACACATGATTGTGACAATTTCATTTTTACTTTAAATAAAATGTTATCAATGTCATTTTCTTACCCATGTGGCTCCATGGGGCCCCCAAGTTGACCCATAGATTTTCTTGGTCGCCCATGACTCATAAAATAAGTGTAGGACATGTGTCAAGATATTTTCATATTTTTATAATATCATTTTGACCTTAAATTTCACTAATTACCTTTAATCGTGATTAATAAAACATAAAAGTTACTATTCATCAATAATTATTTTCATCTCATTGAACCAAATTTTTCTTTCTAATGACAACCATGTATGTTGTATTTTTTAAATTCAATAAAAATAAGTGGTAATGTTTCATTTACATGAAAAATTATTTTTTAAACTACCACTTAGTGGTTTAACTATTCATACAAAATTGATGTTTTTCCAAAAAATACCAAAAATTCACCCTAAGCTATAATTGATATTATAATTTAAAAAATGATGTCTATTTTACAAAATTCCAAACATATAAGTTTCATTAATTATTTATATAATTAATTCCCATTGTCATAACAAATGGCATGTTTTTAAAAAACAATATCAATCAAAAGATTGACAATTGTTTATATCCAATATCAAAGTGAAATTAATTCTAATGACCACCATTGGATAAAATAGTAAAATTATATTCTAATTATCCTTTAAAACAACTTA
Source organism: Viscum album (assembly GCA_963277665.1). Classification (NCBI taxonomy): domain Eukaryota; kingdom Viridiplantae; phylum Streptophyta; class Magnoliopsida; order Santalales; family Viscaceae; genus Viscum; species Viscum album. The sequence continues at coordinate 37,410,099 of OY728159.1, forward strand.
ATAGTATAATTTATCACAATAAATTATCTTCATTAAAAAAGTTATTTTTATGTTTTTTCACAATTCATCAAAAATTGGATGTTCTTAGAAAAATACCAAAAATTCAACATAGCTTAATTTTGATATTAAGAATCCAAAAATGAAGTCCATTTTGAAATATAAAATATATATAATTTCAAAAAGAGGTTATTACTATTCAAAACGGCTACTTTGATTGGTCACATTGTGTTAGAATCTCGAACTTGCGTACAATGCAAGCTATTACATTATTGAAAGAGAATCATACAATGGAAGCTTGTGGTGTTACATTATCCCCTCCTTCAAATAATTTAGTCCTTGAAATTTCTAGAAAACTACTGCATGAAAAGACTCGAGTGATTATTCATCATAATTTCCTCTAGTTCCCACGTTGCATCTTCCATCTTATGGGTTCTCCATAGAACATTACCAGAGGAGTCATCTGGTTTCTCAACACTGGTTCTCATGTATCAAGAATCCTGATGGGATCTTCGCAGTAATACAGATCAGGTTCCAATTCTAATTCCTCATAGGTGAGTACATGTGTTGTTTCAGGCATGTATTTTCTCAACAGTGATACGTGGAACACTTCGTGAACTTTGGAGAGTCTTGGCAGCATTGCCAAACGGTATGCTACAGCCCCAATTCGTTCTATAATTTTGAAGGGTCTGATGTACCTGGGACTCAATTTACCCGTCTTACTGAAACATCTAACTCCCTTCCATGGAGATTCCTTCAAGAAAACATGACCACCTACCTGAAATTCCAAATCCTTCCTTTGGTTTTCAGCATAGCTCTTTTTCCTAATTTGAGCTACTTTGATGTGGTTTTGGATTACCTTCAACTTTTCCATTGTTTCCTCCACCAGTTCTAGGCCTACAAGTTTTCGCTCACCAATGTCATCCCAACAGGTTGGTGTGCGACATCTTTTTCCTTATAACGCTTCATATGCTTCCATCTGAATACTTGAATGGAAGCTATTGTTATAAGAAAATTCTACCATAGGAAAATATTGATCCCACATACCCTGAAAGTCAAGTGAAGATGATCTCAACATATCTTCTAATTTTTGAATTTTTTCGTTCTGATTGTCCATCTGTTTGAGGGTGGTAAGCAGTACTCAAACAATGTTCAGTATCCAAGGCTTTCTGAAGACATTTCTAGAATCATGATGTAAAATGAGGATCATGATCTGAGACAATCGATATGGGTACTCCATGAAGTCTCACAACTTCATTAATATATAGTCTTGCTAGACGTTCAAGTGGTAGATCTTCTCTTATAGCAAGACAATGTGCGGACATGGTGAGACGATCAACAATGACCCATATTGCATCATTCCTTCTAGGAGTCTTTGGTAGTCCCATGAAAAAGTCCATCGTAATCTTATCCCATTTCCACTCAGGTATGGGAAGAAGTTGCAATATTCCACTAGGCTGTTGGATTCCAACATTCACATGTTGACAAACCAAACATCTTGACACAAAATCATCACTCTCCCTTTTCATGTTGTCCCACCAAAAATGTCCCTTTAAATCTATATACATTTTGGTGTTCCCAGGGTGCACAGAGAAATTGTAACTATGAGCATCATCCAACAATTCCCTCTTTAAATCATGTATATCGGGAAAAAAATGTCTCCTCCCAAATTTCAAAATTCCATATTCATAGACAAAGTCACTCAATTGTCCATCATTCACTGCATTAATCTTATTTTCAACTATTCATCATCATCTTGAGAACTTTTATCCTTTCTAGTAAAGGTGGTTTGAAAACCATTTGAAAATGTTTTGATGTTTCAACTTCCATGGTTATTCCCATATCCATATTTACTAGATCTATGAAAATGGGATCCCTTTCCACTGTCATCTTGTTCAATACTCCATGATCATTTCTACTCAAAGCATATGCAACCTTATTTGCCTTCCCCGGGTGGTAGTGTATCGATAAATCATAATCCTTGAGTAGTTCAAGCCATCGACTTTGCCTCATGTAGAGTTCTTTTTGTTAGAAAATATATTTCAAACTCTTGTGATCGGTATATATCTCACATTTTTCACCATAGAGATAATGTCTACATATTTTCAAGGAAAAGATTACAACAACTAACTCAAGATCATGAGTAGGATAGTTTTTCTCATTAATTTTTATATGTCGTGACGCATAGGCAATAACCCTCTCATTTTTCATAAGGACACAATCAAGTCCTTTCATTGATGCATCACTATAAATAACGAACCCATCATTCCCCGATGGTAGAGTCAATATAGGAACATTGACTAATTTTCTCTTGAGTTATTCAAAAAACTCTTCACACACTTTTTTCCAGACAAATTTAACCCCTTTACGTGAGAGCTTCGTTAATGGGTAAGCCAATCGGGAAAAATTTTAGACTAAACGTCGATAATAACCTAAAAAACCAATAAAAATGCGTACCTCAGTTATACTCATCGGTGCTGGACATTATTGGATTTCCTTGGACATAGAAGGATAAATGGAAATTCCATCCTTAGAGAAAATATGGAAATGAAAAGAAATATCCTGAAGCCAGAATTCACACTTGCTAAACTTCCCATATAATTCATGTCTTCTAAGAGTATTCAGGATAATGCACAAGTGATTTTCATTATATTCGTAGATTTTGGAGTATATCAAGATATCATCAATAAATACCACCAAAAAATCATCAAGATATTCCCTGAAAACTCTATTCCTTATATCAATGACTATAGAGGGTGCATTAGTCAATCCAAAAGGCATTACTGTAAACTCGTAATGCCCGTACCTTATTCAAAATGCTATCTTTGGAATGTCTTCCTTCTTCAGACATAACTGGTGGTATCCAGATCAAATGTCAATCATTGAAATTTTTTGATCTCCATGCAGTTGGTCAAATAAATCATCAATGAGATATATGGGATACTTGTTCTTTGTTGTTATTGCATTGATCTCCCTTTAGTCAATGCACAACATCATAGATCCATATTTTTTCATAACAAAAAGATCAGGGGATCCCCATGGAGAAACACTATGGAGAATAAATCCCTTATTACTCAATTCCTATAGTTGTTTATTTAGTTCAACTAATTCTTCATTGACCATTCTATAAGTGGTCCTCGATATAGGCCTTGATCCCAGAATTAAATCAATGGAAAACTCAACTTCTCGTTCTAGAGGATGTCTAGGTAAATATTCCAAAAACACATCTAAATATTCTCTCACAGTAGTTACATCCTCTATTTGAACATTTCATTCCTCTCCCTCAGTCATTTCATTCTCTTCCCCCGTAATAATTAAATTTAATTGAGCTACTAGGGGTGGATATAAATAAGAAATAGGTGGTAACGATTCTGCTCTAAAGATAAGGTGTTCCTTATCATCATCATCAAAAATCATAACCTCCTTCATCTTACTATAAATCTACAAATCATAGTCAGAAATCCAATCCATACCTAGGATTATATCAAACACAATCATAGGTATGACAATGAGATTAGGGATAATGAACATTTATGTTCTCTAATGGGGACTGATTCACAAAACATTGTTGCAATGATACTTCCCTTAGGAGTTTTGACTGATAATTCTATTGTTAAATAAAATTGGAAATATCTAATTTTCATAGATAACTAGGAAGATATGAAACAATGCAATGACCCAGAATCAAATAATAAATTTTCTAAACTTGAGGAAACCATTAAATTAACCACCACCACGTCCTTCAGAGCTTCAACCTTAGCAGTAGTGATAGCATATGCTTGGCGTTGATCCCTTGGCATCTTCTGAGGTAAGTTCCCCTGACGCTTAGGAAATTCATTTTCATAATGTCCCATATCTCTAAAATTATAGAATTCCACATTAACAACAAATCTCATTCCCTTTCAATCATGATATTTGTGGCCTTTTTCACCACACATGTTACAGACTCCCATTCCCTTCAAGAAAGAACCGGGGTGTTTCTTCCCCCATTTACTGCAGGACTGATATTCAACATTTCCATTCTTCCCCTTATTTAAATTTTTAGATTGATCAGAAGATCTCTTCTTCTCTTTCTTTTATTTAGAGTCAAAAGACTTAGAGAATTGATTTTCTGTCTTGATAGAACACAATTAAATATCTTTGTTCGATGAGAAGGTTTGTGAGTCTAATGCTCGATGGAGAAATGGTTTTAACCCATCAAAGAATCAATCAATCTTAATTCTTGGGTTATATATATAATCTGCAGCATGCCTCGCTAACCATGTAAAGTTAGCCTCATACTTTGCGACATTCTCATCCTCCTTCTGCCTTAGAATCAGAAATTGCCATTCCATATCTACTCGATGTTCATGTGGAATGTATTTTTCTATCAAAATTTCCTCAAACTACCTCCATTCCATACTTGATATTTTTTCATCTTCCTTTTTGTTTTGAATCAGAGACCACCATTGATCGGAATCTCTAGTGAGGCGGCGTAAACTTCCATGACAACATTCTCCCTTTCAATACACCCCAAGGCATGGAATATTTTCCCTCAGGAGTTTATCCATTACTTATCTACTAATGGAATTGTACCCACATTAAATTATGGTGGTTATTGCCTCATGAAACGATCTAACATTGACCCTCCACTTTGCAGATCAGGGTGATCCATACGAGTATGATTATTATTCATAACCCGAGTGTGTTGTCCTAGTATGTTGATAAGTTGATCAGCACTAGTTGTATCACTAGATCCACTATAATTGTCTTGATCAGGAGGGAAATCCCTATATGATGTGCATGCATTGATACAGTTTCCATTCCTTCCACTGGGAGCCATTTCTAAACAATGGCATAATGTAGATTAGTTTATGAATCAAAATACATAATAACAAACTTGCAGAACACTTAACATAAATTGAACTATTTATAGATATAATCCATAATCATAAAAATATCTTCTTTGAGGAATTACATACTCATAAACCCTTCATAGTGGTTTTTAAAGAAAATGATAATTACCCTTATCATATCCCCCGAGAGTGTCGTAACCAAGAGTGCAGCAAGGCCCATTGTCGTGCACCAGTTCCCATTCGAGTCTAGCTCAAAGCGGTGTTTTTGGTTTTTACCACTAGGTACTTCTGTGCTAGAGCCGCCTCTACCTGCTCGTATCCATACAGGGATGTATATCTTAGAAAACTCACAAAATCTCTATAATACCAAAATTCTAGAAAGTTCTTCTATACTAATCCTCAAAGTCTATCTTAGGGCTATGTGCTCTAATCATAGTTTATCTAAATCTAGCTTCCAAGGTTAGTACTAAACTACATCTAATACCAACTGTAACGCCCTGACCCCAGTTACCCAGAGTCAGTGCATTATTACGTAACATTGGCATGATCCCAAAAGATCATGTCTCGAATGACCGATTAGATTAGTATCCTTGGAAACAATAGATACATTCATAAGTCTTACATTACACCATAAAGTGAAACAACTACAATAACATGGTATCCATAGTCCACACACATATCTCCTTCAGACTATCTCTTCAGGTCATTCAGAAAATACTTTTCACATCCTGGAAAAATGAAAACATTGAAAGGGGTGAGCTTAAATGCTCAGTAAGAATAACAATATAGCGGAATCTTTCATAAATAAACATAAACATTTAAGGAATTGTATAACTGAAACAAAAGCCTTTTAATCTTGAACATCAGCATAATATGGAAAAATAAAATGAAATAATGCCATTTACTTATTCTCATGGATATTCTACTATTCGAATAATCACATGAAATATCAATAACCACTTTCATAATGATGGAATTCATAATGCCAGACTATCATAACCATGTAACCAAGTCCTTGTTCCAAGACTACAAATAAGATTTTTTTCAAGGCCTCGTGCCAAGAAACTAGTTTGTCTCATGAGACCTACCGATGCATCGTGGAGCTATAGAAGGATCCACTCGTCACTTATTAAGTCCAATGCATTCCTTATATGAACATGTTTAAACATATCATAAACCATATGATAATCGTATCAAATAAAACATGCATAAATGAAACATAACATTTCTACATTTCAATAACAAGATATCAATACAACACATTAATATATTAAAAAAACCATTTCCAATAACAAAAATAAAATAAATTTAAAACATTTTATTTATTTTTTTCATTTAAAAAAAATTATGGCTTGTAGAGGAGGCTGAAACTCAAATAATGGTCACGGCAGTAGAGAAGTCGTTGTCCCCGCATACATACAAAAAAAACACTCCCTTTTTTTCTTTTAGTAAAATGCTTCGTGTAAAAAATATTTCTTTTTAATAAACGTAAAAGTAAAAGGGTTTTATAAACCATATAAATGAAAGTTGTGTATAAAACCAAATATGCCTCTGTGATAAGAGATTGAGACGAAGTCCCTTACCTCGTGTCTGACTTGACTCGATCGTTTTTTAATCTCCTAAATAATAAACTAGATTAAATATCTACATTCTTAAGAACCCTTTTCATGTTCATTATCCCTTTTATATCACTTATTACCATGTTACAAATATTATGTAGTCATTTAAGTTAATAACTGTCGTTTTGTCGATCTTTGTTACTTGAGTCAACAATAAACTTCTTATAATTACAAGTTGTTTATGTGGTAGAATATCCATTATGTCCAGAATTATATTCATGATGTAGATATAATATATATCATATATATCTACTATATACATGCATTTATAATATTACATAACATTTATAGGTATGAAATGAAATGCACCGTTCATGGAGACGGTAACCCGTACGTACGCATGAACGCTACAGTCATTTATATTTTGTATTTAATTGAATGAGATCATAATGATATAAAGGTGTATTATAATTCCAGTATAATGTCATATATAATATCATTTACTCTATCCTTTACATGTCCCAAATATGGCATTAACGATTCAAATCACTTTGAGGGGGCGGTAGTCCGCACTTCCTAAAATGAAATTATCGTGTTTACCCATAATGGAAATCATAAAAGTATGACATAAATGAAATATACAGATGAATAGGGAAATAATAAACAAAATATATATCATATATAAATATAGTGACATCATAATAGCCACCATGAAAGGGGTTAGTAGAATATTGAACAATCATTGTTTTGTGAGGCAGTAATTCGCCACCCACAGAAACAGTACGTTCTTTAACCATTAGACAAAGGTGTGTGTAAGTGTAAATAAAATCCTTCTCATAACAACATCCTATTATATTTAAGATACTTGTGTTTTTACAAAATAAAGTAATAAAAATAGTTTATGGTGTTGGAGAAGCAAAATAATACAAAAGAACATAACAGAAGACATTACCTTAAAATTGGGTGACCCTTTTTGATTTGAGCCAAAGGCTTCCTTGGGAAGACTTCTGCCCAAAGTGACGCTTCGAGGAGTAATAGAGGTAAGTCAAGAGAGTATTTGGGCAGTGTTTGGAAATCCCAATGGCTTTGATGTTTTGAAAAAGGTGGTAGAGGTGGGGGCCTTTTATAATAGGAGAGGACGGTAACTCATGGAAAGTCATGAAATGTTACATTATTATATAATGAGTTTCAGATTTTAAAGGTCCCACAATTATATATTTCTAGGATAAGGCTATAAGGGTTCGAAATCTACTCATTCAACAGTTTTTTGACATGTATAAGTCTTAGATTTTACATTGTCTTTCCATTTTATTTAAATCGTTAATTAATGAGGTAATCGTTGCATCATCATGGTGTCATTAAAATTTAATTTATTTAATGTCTAAAAATTATAAGAAAAACTATCATGATGTAGGAAACATTTTTAGATTTCCAATTAATATTTATAGTCAAAATGTTAACTTATATAACCCCATGTAATAATTTTTTTAGTAAAACAACACATGTTTGTGACAATTTTATTTTTACATTAAATAAAAATTTATTAATGAAATTTTCTTACCAAAGTGGCTCTATGGGGTCCCCAAGTTGACCCATGGATTTTCTTGGTCATCAAGGACACATCCAATAAGGTTAGGACATGTTTCATGATATTTTCATATTTTTATAATATCATTTTTACCTTAAATTTCACTAATTACATTTAATCGCGATTAATAAAACATTAAAGTTACTATTCACCAAAAATTATTTTCATCTCATTGAACAAAATTCTTCTTCCTCATAACAACCATGTATGTCAGATTTTTGAAATTCAATACCCAGAAGTGGAAATGTTTCATTTACAAAAAAAATTATTTTTTAAACAACCACTTAATGGTTTCACTATTCATCAAAAATTGATGGTTTTCTGAAAAATACCAAAAATTCACCCTAAGATATCATTAATATTCTGAATTCAAAAATGATGTCTATTTTACAAATTGCAAACATATAAGTTGCATTAATTGATTTTATAATTAATTCCCGTTGACATAACAAATAGCGTGTTTTTATGAAACAATATCAATCAAACGATTGACAATTGTTTATGTCCAATTTCAAAGTGAAATTAATTATAATGACCACCATTGGATAAAATGGTAAAATTATATTCTATTTATACTTTAAAACCACTCAATAGTATAATTTATCACAATTAATTATTTTCATTAAAATGTTGTTTTTAAGTATTTTTCACTGTTCATTGAAAATTGGATGTTCTTAGAAAAATACCAAAAATTCAACATATGCCAATTTTGATATTACGAATCCAAAAATGAAGTCCATTTTGAAATATAAAATTCATATAATTTCAAAAAGTTGTTATTAATATTCATAATGGCTACTCTGATTGGTCTCGGTTTATTAGAATATCTAACCTGCGTACAATGCAAGCTATTGCATTATTGAAAGAGAAGTGTACCGTGGAAGCTTGGGATGCTACAATTTCATTCAGGAATGCATCACCCTTGGTGTCCATGGATTCCATGGATTCTTCCTCCAACTCCATAGCTAGATTTGGAGGATTCCGGTTGATAATAATACTCATCATTGAAGAAGGGATCGATCAAATGGATGACATTGACGGGACCAAAAATCATCTCCTCTTATGATGATGACATTTCCTCATAATCTACTATAGGTATTTCTATTTTTTGGGGTGATACCCCATATATCATTTTGCAGGGTAGTGCCTGTAGTGTTTTTTGGTGGGGTGGTTCCAATTTTATCAGATTTGGTGGAATGAAATATGAGAATGTAAAATCCAACCTTGGATTTGGTGCGAGTTCATCTTCATCTAATTGTTTCTGTCCTTCTAAAAGGATTTCTTTTTCTGGAAATTGTCCTCTCCTTGTTTGTGGAGCTGAGGATGATGGATGTGCTTCATTGAGAGCTGTTGGAGGCACGATTTGTTGCAATAACTGTTCTTGGAGTATTCAATGATCTTAGCCGACCATCTCACAAATCATTAAACTATCAAACAAATTTTCTTTTTTGTAAAAAAAAATTTATAGTTCCCTTCTTCATCTAAATCAGTTTTGGAAACATATTCCACTTTCACTGGTGGTTGTTCCATGTTGACCTATTCACAATCTATCATTTTTTTCAGGAGGTCTTTAAAGACAAAAAACTCCTGGATATTGAATCTCAATATCCTATGGAACGAACAACAACCTGTTCGGTCATCAAAAACTAATTCCTTAACATCTTTTGGCTGATGGAGATAAAGAATCTTTCAATTCATGGAAGCTACAAAGTAATCGTAAACATGGTCATCCTAGAATGAGTATACATTATTTATATATTCCTAGAATTGATTTATTTTGGCCCCCTCCACTCATCTTGATGGGGCAGTGGTGGCTGCTGACATCGAGGAGGACCTGTAACGTTTACTGTGGGCCTTAGAGGTGGGGCTAGTGTAGGGGTGGATTTTGCATGATAGAATCCATCTCAGTTCTCCTGTCACTTTTTATTGTGGATGACGGGGCTATACAAGACTTGAGATTATTCTATTATAAGGAAATTTCTATCCTTTTAATGATAGCGAAGAAGCCTCAGGACCCATTTTTTTACTTCAATGGCATTGTGCATTCGTAGATCATCATAGAGATTATTTATATGGATGGAAATAATCTCATCATGGAGGAATGACCAATTAATTTAGTAAGTCATACCTTTCTATCCATTGATGAAATCTGAGACTCTCTTGTTCTCTTGCTTTTTTGCAGTTTACAAGATCCCTGATAGTTGTTTGGGGAAATGTCAAGCTGAATTTGAAAAGGAATTGGTGCTGGATATCCTTCCATCATATTATTGAGATATCTAGTAAACTTGTGTACAATACGACGGGTGAACCCTATAGTGTTCCCAAAAAGCATCTGAATTTTACAGACTCTTGTTTCTCTGGAGTTCCCATCAGGGGATCACAATAACATGATTAGGGCATTAAATGCCACTCCAGGTCCCCTTATCCATTAAACATAAAAAATACAGGATTTCAAAAATTTTGTGGAGGTGGGACATTTTTCATCCAGTCAGGGTAAGAACACTATTTAGGTTATACTAGAGTGCTTCATCCATTTATATCTTCCATTCAAGTAGTTAATATCTCGATGGTATTTAGGAGAACATGATTCATGTCATCTTGGACTTGAGAATGAGAAGGTGCAGAATAAGGAAAGATTGGATGTTCCAGTAGTACTGGAATTGGAAGTGGATATATACACCCCAATGAATTTATTGTGGATTTACCTAAATCTATTGTAGTTTCTTTCCTAATGGAGGGAAATATTGATATCCTGCAGAGATTGGTTTCAGGTAGACTGATGGTCCCGACACTACCCCGAATGAGCCATCCAGCCTTGATTTGATCATCAGGATAATCCCATGAGGTAAAGGGACTTATGATGGAAGTGGGTGTTGATTCTCCACTCGAGGAACATACCCAGTAGGATGGAATGATCTTAACAGCTCGGCGTTGATTCATCTCATCTCTTTTAGTTATTCCTCTTGTTGTGAAAATCTCTCCTCAAGGGTAGGGGAATCATCATCCTAAGGAGGAGGTGAAGGGTCTTAGAAATTATCATAATCTTTTCCTTATTGAAGATTATTATGGGAGGTAATGGTGGATTGACTGAGGGGTAAACCAAATTTAAGACAACTCATTGGTTTCTAGTGTTCAGACCTTTAGGATCGGTGTGGACCATTTTCGAGAGGGAACCCTCTTATTTTGGCTTCCTCATGTTTTTCATTATTTTTAGTGAGGAAAATGAGGATGATTTCCTTGATGTTCACTAATTCATTCTGAATTTGGGTGTGGCATACTAGGTGATGAATTATATGTTAGATTCTTACACCCATTATTGGATCTTTTTTTGCCATTCCGTGATAGTCTATGGGTTTCTTGGAAAAGAGTGACTCAAAGGGATCCCTTATATGACTTTGTAGTATGAAATCATCCTGGTGGACATGATTCATGAGTTAATTTTGAAGGGGTGACCCCTCCAAATTTTTCTCCCCATATTGGAGAAGAAATATGTCAGTTTCTTGTGAATTTGAGGTAAAAATACCCCTAGCATTGTGGGATGGAGATTTTCTTATACTTTTACTGAGAGTTACTATCCCAAATGTGATGGTCTTATGGGGGAATTTTGATTAATAAATGCCCCCATAACTATGGGTTGGGGATGATCTTGTGTGGTAGTGGTTTCTACAGCTAGGTATGCCTTCTTGATCTCATGCATTCCCAGGTGGATACGATCAAAATATGGTGTCAGGTCTCAATATCAATTACTTACTTATGAGGAAAAAAATAGGGTTCGTTGATTGGATTCTATTAAATTGGAAACCTACTAGATTTTCTCAGTTTCCTAGTTTAGGATATTCTCAATGGACTTCTTTCGTTGGGCCTGATGCTTCTATGACTTACTGATGGACATCTTTTGTCGAGTGTTCCACCTTTCCAAAGTAGGAACTTCATTTGACTACCTTCATTGTGTAATGAAATTAAAGGATGTTATTTCCATTGATTTTTACTGTATAGAGATTTTGATGAAGTATAGAGATCCATGTTTTACCTATCCTCAAATATGAAGAGTAGACAGGGCATCGCTAATAAGACACCACAACTTGTGAAATGCATGGAGGTAGGAAACTCTTATATTTTTCATTAGAGTTTCAATTTGTGGCCACCATGCAGATGGAAGGTATTCTAGGTAACTTTTATGGAGAAGATATCCCAATAAGTCAACATGTTCTGCATACCCATCATTGGGAAAAAACTTAACTTTTAATAGGATGAGAGTTGTTTCGATATCGAGGATAATGTAATGCATAAATTCTTCTAAAACAACTTTTGGTAAGTTGTACTAATAAGTGGCCATGGGAAAATACATAATTGGCATTCCATCCTTTCCTAATATTTTTTATAGAAGAATTATATATTATTGTTATTCTTACATGGACTCTTCGTCTTGATCCATCCATTTTGACAACTTATTACTGATTTTTTCAATTCAGTGGGTCTATAGAGAGTCTTGTTGACATTAGAATGGTGTAGGGTGGCTTGGAAGATGAGAGTGGCCTCAGGACATCCACTGGGTGAGAAAGGATATCACTAGTCATGGGGAGATTATCCCAGATGCCTTACTCCATTTTCTATGTGCCTTAGTATATGAGGGTTTTCTCATATTTGTTCTAATGAGTGGAGGACCTTCTCACCGGGATGAATTTACATTGCGAGGATGACCTTCACAGTCAGTGTTGTGATGGAGAGGGCTACTATCGCAGCTTACTATCCAACCATTGAGAAGACATCTACGATATATACCTTGGGTTTGAATTTGAGGGTAGACTATAATAAGGACAGGTCCTTTTTGCTACATGACTCCATTGAGTGGAGGGCCTTCATAATGACTGCTATTCTGGTGACGACTACCATCATATATTTGACTGCAGGAAGAGTATATATATTGTACACTATAGGGAGATCCTTCAGGATTTACTAAAATGAAGGGATGGCTTCTCATCACTTAATGTCACTATAGGAAGGAACTTCGTAGTGACTGATGTCATTGCGAGGACTGCCATCATAACTTGATGTATGACTATAAATAGAATCATATCTATAGTGTATACCCAAGGGAAGACCATTAGGGTACACTAAAGCATGTGGATGGACTTCTTTCTGTATGATCATCTGGTCAAGGGGACAGATACCTTGACACGCATCAGGATATAGGCTCTCGTGATCGATCATCTCTGGCTCACGGGGTAAGCCCCGGTGGGTTCTCTGAGGACGGCCATCAGAGCTGCTGGTAGCACTTTTGTGAAGATGAACTATGAAACTACTACTATAACTTCCATTATTTGGTAATAGTCTAACAGACTCTTGGGCCTCTATTGATAAATGATTGATGGTTCCATGAAGACCTGCTTCTAGCAGAGTAGAATCATGAATTTTATCTTCATTTTCTAGTTTCCTTTGACACCATACATTTGTGTACACTCTATTTGTAATAAACTCATTATACATGTTGTTGGTAATGAAATTCATGCACGTGTTGTTTCTAATTGGTTTTTGTGATGTTACCAGGATATTAAATCGAACATCTTGACTTCTAGTAGGGATATATGCCTTCTATGGAGTAGCCACCAAGTTTGTCCGGTGTCCCCCATTTGGTATAAGTATTTGTTCGTAATCTAGATGTCCGTGTATCGCAGGATATGGAATACAACACACTAGACTCGAGCATAGATACCTTATTTTCCTCTGGAGTTATAATCTTATTTGGTGGGCATATCACCATGATCAGGGATATAAGGTAGCGGACTCGACTCATCCCTTTTTCCGCCGGTGAAATGACTTCTTATCTTGTCTAGAAGATATATTATAGAATCGCCATTTGATCCTAAATCATGTCCAAGATATGATACATATTTGACCGGAAATGGTATGAATTCACATTCTGATGTCAGGGTAAGAGTTTGTTCCTTCTCTGGTCCTCCATGAGTTGCAGTGGGTACTAGAAGTTCTCCTGTATCTGGGCAGAGGAATGAGTCTACTGCTGGCTATTTTTCCTGGTATCCACCATATTTGCCAGGTGGGAATTGTATTTTTGAGAATTAATTTATGTCTACTCGTAATCGGTTTTATTTGTCTCACAAAATTTATTTGCATCTCGATGAATATGACTCTTTTCGTATTTAGTTTCCACTGTATTTTTCTTGTGTACTTTATATTCCCATGAAATGTTTTTATAACTGCTCATAATTTGATGACGTATTTAAATAGTGGGCATGTTTTGTGTCAGAAAGGAGTTGTTCTTTCTTATTTCTAGGTTGCATCCTATTTTGGAGACAAGATTCTTGCGTATTAGCAGAATTTTTTTTTTCTTGTAATTTTATACACTGTCTACATGGCGAGACCAGTGAGAACTGGAATGAATGTACATTTTCTTATATTGCTCCACCCTATTTATGTGGTCGGATTTAGTAGGGGGGCTGGACTGTATGACAACCTATTATGTGCCATCGTATTTATGGGGCATACCTCCTCCTCAGAAACCATGGTGATAACATGTTCTTGATTATGCATTGTCTGACCTCGGCGGGTAGTATGAAGGGCCTGCGTTGATTGGACATTTTCAAGTGCCCCCAACATGGGATCCTCATTAATGTTGTGATATCGAGTTGTATGCTGCATATGGATATGTCCTCCAAAAGGATCCCTTGATTAGGCATCATATGCATCTGGGATGAAGTCATTGGCATAGACTTAATCTACCACCATATGATAATGGAGGTACTTATTATCACGCTCCTCGAATAGTCTCCTGAAACAGTTGGAGAAAGCCAGCGGGGTTATCCTGTGATGAATCTTCGACCACTGCTGAAGAGGCCGTTGGAGAGATTTTGAGGATTAAAGGGCATGCCTTTCTCCCTCTACTATGTAGAGAGTACCTTTTTAATGGTACTCTTTGATCAGTGCATCTAAAACCAAGCGTTGAAGATGCTGGGTAGGTGAGGATGTCATGTTCTTTGTTGGGGATCCAGCTACCCTTGTGGTCACTAACATGCGAGTATGAGATATTTTTTGAGATGTCATTTGGATAGATAGGAGCTCTACTAAATTATATATATATATATATATTAAATATACATAAAAATACCTTGTTAATATAACAACTTATGATCACATGTGAAATTGATGAAATTTCAAGGCCCTCTTAATTTTGAATGTGATAGGGTATTGTGGTGGGGTAATCTGCCACGTTGGTGAAGGATTTATGTCGAATTCTCAATTTTTGTTTCATCCCAATTCATGTCGTATGAGGATTATGGATATGGTGAGATGGCCCTCCTGGGATTGGGATACGTATCCTTTTTCTGTCATTAAAGAGGTACTACATTCGCATGTTCCTGAGGGTAAATGGAAAAGGGGGTTAAGTGTCCGTGCACATAGCTTATGTCGGTTATGATGGCGTTAGATGGTATCCAAAGGCATTATTAATTGATCCAAAATCACCAAATGGACATAGTATCAATTATTGATGAACCTACTTTCCAGATGAAATCTCTCATTAGATGACGATTTGGACAATGACACTTCATGACTCTATTGATCGAGAGGATGGGATGCCGTGCTCAACAAACAATTTTGGGGGGGGAATATTTCCTACTTCGAGACTTTCTTATAGATTTAATTCATGTTCATATGTTTGGAATCCTTGGTTGTTTCCCTATGAGTGTGTCCATATATTACCCTAGCGTTACAAGATCAATCATGGATATTCATGGATTAGGAACTGCCCAGACAATGATAGTTTAAGACCTATGATGAGGTGCTCTAGAGTTTATCATTTTCCAGGGGATGAAACTTTTATTCATATCGAGATTAGACACATGAAATGGGTTACCTATGTATCCTCTTGAGAGGAATTAGAACTCACATAGTTCGGTGTCACATAACTGGACACATCATGTAACACCCCAGGCATTAATAGTACACTTCTATTTGAATAATACAATAGCTTGCAATATACGCACTTCGAGTTTTAGCACACAACGAACAATCAAACTAGCCATTTAGAAAGAAGTTATGAATCATAATACCAACTTTTCAAAATTTTATAAATTTTATTTTTCAAAATGGACTACATTATTGGATTCGTAATATCAAAATTAGCTTAGGGTTAATTTTTGGTTTTTTTAAAAAAAAATCCATTTTTTTATGAACAGTGAAAAACACTACGTTATTATCTAAAGCCGATTTTTTGTTTAAATATGTATTTTTTAATTTAAATTTACTTTGAAGTGAAAATAAATATATAATACCTATATTAGTCAAATATAATTCATTAGAGTCATTTTATAAGAAGATAAAATGTATAAATTTTTATGGAACTATTTAACATCATTACCCACCATCTAGGAATAGTTGAAAATTTTCATAAACCCTAATTTTACATCATCTGTGAATTTAATTTCAAAAATCTGAGAGACACGATTGAAATCAGTGTCTAAAATCTGGTTCAATAGGACGAAAATAATTTTTGGTGAATAGTAACTTTTGAATTATATTTACCATGATTAAAAGTAAATAGGGTAATTAAATGTAAAATTGATATTATAATTTCCCTAACACATGTAATAATTCTAATTGATAAGTTTATTTTGACCAAATCAACCTTAGGAAAAAAATATTATGTTTTTTGATCCTCTTGCATTAGATTAAGAAATTTATTATATTTTATTTAAAGAAGAGTTAAATGTGTTAAATTATAACTTTAATAACTAAAAGATTTTAAATACATGCTTATTAATAAAATAAATTCAACTATAAATACTCATTATAAATATAAGAATAATTACTACATCCTAGAATTTTATTATATATTAAATAATTAAATTTATTTATGACACAATGATGATGAAGTAATTAACTTATTAATGAAAGACTAAAATAATTGATGTTATAAGAAGTAAAATAAATATAAATTGATTCTTTTGATTCATTCCACGAATTTTATAGATTAATATGACATTTTAGGGTTGATTCAATTAATTTTTTTCGAATTGATCATGTTGTTATTAATTTAAAAAAACAAATAGTAAACAATGTCAAAATTGACCTAAATGTGTTTTAAAAAAATTACTATTTTATTAAATGATTTAATATTACAAAAATATAATATTAGGCCAAATAACTTATATAATGACAGCTATGTAATTTATGAAACACATGGGTTTATCTTGGCTTTTTAAGGTAAGTTTATTAACCATGTAATATAAAAATACAAGAAGACAACATAAAAGTTAAACTATTTAACTAAGAGTTAAATCTAAAAGAAATGGTTAATATGGTGACCTAAACATCTATAAAATCGATTTTTTAGAGTATTTCGACCCATAACCACCATATCCTTGATATAAATTCATTTTGAGCCATTATAAACTGAAAGTTATTTTAAAATAAAATATTATTTCAATCTTTTCCGAAACTACCCCTCACCTCTCTTATAAAAGGGTACATCGCCTTCTCATAAATTCACACCTATAAAACTTTTCACTCAGAAAAACCATACATTAATCACCTACCAACTACCCTAACTTCAATATAGTGTCCTTAAATTTATCAAAAATCCAACATAAGGATCCTTTTGATGAAATCAAAACTATAAACCCAAAGAATAGGTAATTATTTCATCACATCTTTCAGGGTTCTTTTCCACTTTCACATCCTCTTTCATTGTTGTATCCATACCAAAATAATAACTCTACTGCCTTCTATATAATATAATATAA
The DNA here is from genome assembly GCA_963277665.1 of Viscum album. Lineage (NCBI taxonomy): Eukaryota > Viridiplantae > Streptophyta > Magnoliopsida > Santalales > Viscaceae > Viscum > Viscum album. The sequence goes on from OY728159.1 coordinate 37,427,836, forward strand.
TTATAAATATGGTACAACTATATTCATTATTATATCCATCCTATGAATGAAAAAGTCACCATTCATGCATACGTACGACTTACTGTCTCCACGTCGTTGGGTAGTTTGTTATTCTACACATCATTATTTGGATGGGTATAATAATGAGTATAATTGTTTTATATAATAAATATAACATTTTAATGATTATTTATATATATTATAACATCCATTTACATATTATTTCACCCTAAATATAATTATATCATTTCTCATACGTACGTACGACTTACCATCTCCACGATGCAATTAGATTTCGTTCCCCATCAAAAAACATCAAGAATAATTTTAATTACATGATTAATTTTTTTTAAAGAACTTACTGTTAATCTTCATATAAATCTGTTACAATTTATCCATAAAAAACATGACTTACATAAAAAAAACATATATAGAAATATGAATTAGTTAACACCTGAAACAATGATACAAATGAAATATTATTAACAACAAAATAATAATGGATCATTTTGATATCATATTTGTATATGATGTCATTGTATAATTTAATAAAAATAATTTAACCAATATACATAATTTTATCATACCATAGAATAAGGAAAAGTACAATGAAATATTTATTTTTAAAATCACTTTATTATCTAAGGTTTTATATATGTAGGAATTTAATTAGAATTATTTATCATCCTCATATATGTTTATTAAAAATGTATATCAATTTTTTTTAATATTTCCTAGAATATGGGTTAGAGTCATTTATACCCTAGTTTGATTTTTTATATTTTTTTAATGGAATATTTCCATCTTTTTTCAGACAAGGTACATTAGGACCTTTTCGAAAAATTAAGGTAAGAATGTTTTTTATCTTATATAGAGGATACATATATTTTATATTGTTATAACACCTTCAAAGCTTCCCATACAATCTTATAAGAAAATTTTCAAAATAATAGTTTTATTTTATAACAAATTGACTTTTAAATTATTTAGAAATATAAAGATATATTTTTGTCAAATATATTTGATTTAATCTATGTCAACAACCCTTGATGGATTTTACACTTGTTTGATGTTGATTTATTATGATTCAATTTTCCATATTTTGTTGAAGGTTTTGTGATATGTTTGACTGTGGATATGTTATTTATATATCATTCATATTTTATGGTTAAGTATTGAAATTTCATATTCTAGTCTTAATATGAATGTTTATATTATGTTTCAACCTTTTAATATGAGGAATGCATTGGACTTAGTAAGTGATAGGTGGATCCTACTATTGCTCCCTGATGCATTAGTTCGTATCATGAGACAAACTACTGTCTTGCTAAAAGGCCTGGAAAAAATTTATATTTAGGGTCTTGTAACGAGGCCTAGACTTGGTGGTTAGGATATTTGACATTATTCAATCCATCATTATGAAATTAACTATTGATATTACATGTGATTTTTCGACTAGTATAATTTCTATCTGAATAAGTAAATGGAATTATTTGATTTATCTTTCCCCTATTATGCATATGTTTATGTTTAAATATTTTGTGTTATAGTCTTATAAAGTGGAATATTTTTTTATGCATACTTATGATAGTTTCTGAAATATTTTTATCCTTAATTAGCTACTGATCTCACCCCTTTCATATGTTTTAGTTTTCCTAGGATGTGGAGAATTATATTATGTTTGACATGAAGAGATAATCTATGGGATATGAGTGTATTAAATGGAGACACAATTTTTTTCTTTTCATAATTTAATGTAAAACATATTTATGTATCTAGTATGTTCAAAGATACTAAATTGATTGGTCTTTCGAGACATGATAGCTTGTGATCATGCCAATGTTATGTAATAATACACCGACTCTGGTTAACTAGGGTTGGGGTGTTACACATCACATTTTATGGTCAGGGGACAAGGACCCATCCGTATAGTTTAACATCATGTGGTAGGTAAGCCTATGAAAAAGGTTCCAAATCAAGATCTACTGTAAGGCTTATGTCGAGGTGGCCTATGATGCTCAAGAAAGATTTGTTCTTCTTGATGAATATGGCCCCATAAAGAACAAATATTAGATATTGTTAGGGTGCCTTGGATATTTTTTTGGACCTCAGGGAGACTTCCTACGTTTCCCTATTGATTATAACCCAAATCCCCCATAGTTTGGTTTGAGTTGTGATTTGATTAGGGCTTATACATGGGTGATGACCATTTTAAGGGGACATGATCTCTCATTTAAGGGATGAAATGATATGGATGTCAATCCAAGATATAGGATTCATGTGTAACTTAGTTGTTTTGGGAATCAGAGTTCCCATATATTATTGTACTTTATTCAAATGTCGTATTTTCATAGATCTCTAAGCCCACTCATGTCATGATCGATGAGAGATACAAGTGGTTGTGAAAGATTCAATAAATACATAACATCTCTTCTGTATTTAGGGAAAATGAGAAGCCTATGGAGGAAGAGTTGGGGATGACGGTGGACAAGGGTGTGGAGAAACAGACACATTAATGTGAAATGAAAGTGAGGGTCATTAGGTCCATCCTAAAACGTTAGAGTATTATTTCAAGAAGAATTCCCTAGAATTCATTCAGGGAACGTGTAAAAATGTTTCTTATCTTTAAAAGAAAAAGTGATAATAGTTATTAAGACTTATCTCCACACTTCATTAAATGGAAAAGAGAATTATTGCCTTTATTCCCATGAATTGGGAGTTTCACATTAGTATCCGATGGTTGGACTTTGGTTTACCTTGGGAATGTAGACTTAAGTACATTAATGGAGTGTGTACTGATGAAATTATTACCTTTCTGACTCATCTTACCAAAGATCTGAGGAATCATGAGGGTATGATAATGTGCTCGATAGTCTATTACTATGGGTTTAGTGGCTTTCGAAGAGGCTTTGTCCTGATTCCAGTGGACTACTTTGCAATGGGGATTCACTGATTGGATGGAAATAAAAGGGCATGATTGGAACCGAAAGGTGGAAATCCAAAGGTACCATACTCTACATACCATTTTTTATTATGGAGTGCGGGTTATTTTTTGCATAGAATTTTTATATGCGAGTGGAAGGGTCTTTTTATTACTAGGGTGGTACATGGATATACATGTGGTCATCATACTGGGGTGGTACATGGATCTAGATGTTGTCCACATATCAGGGAGGTATGTGGATCTGGGCATGGTCCATATGCCATTGTGGTACATGGCCTTGGTCTATGTTCACAAACAATGGTGGTATGCAGTGTTGATGTCCCTCTATGTGGTGAAGTGCTATAATATGTAGGATTTTTTCCACATAGGGTTATGATACGTGGTATGCCTGATTAAAGAATGGCCATTAGTCTTACAGTTTGTGGGGAGTTCATCCATGAAGGGAGTATGGTTTGCATTTATCCTTTTAGGTTCACGGTTGGTCAATATATTTATTCCCTATTCTACTTATGGTTTTCAATGTTTTTCTACCCGCTGAAAACCATTCATAGTCCATACCTCACCAACATTTTTATTTTGAAGTATTTATTCCATAGAATCCAATATCATCCAAAAATCCAATCCTTCTCGTAGCACCCTTGGGGTCCATTCATAGAGTGTTTATGAGGCCGTATGTATGGGAACACAAAACCTTTTTCAGAAGCCCGTGTAGGGATCATCTGACCCATAGTTGACTTGGTAAACCGAGGCTCATGGTGTTTCATTTTACAGTGGCAGAAATTACAGCCTCAATTCTGGGAACAATGCAGTTTGTGAGGCACTGTCATCTTTTCCTCATCCATAAACTGCTCAGTCTTTAGGGATTGTATACAAAGGCGTACCTCTCATTCTTGTTTTTTCCAACGATTTGGTTTTCCGCATGAATTTCTCGATCTCTATTCTTCCAATGGCATGATTCGTGGTTCAGTGATTCCTTTATCAGTTCATTCTGTGAAATGGATTGTTTACTGGACCACGCATCATGGGCTAGTGTTTCATAGACCGTCCATATGCCACATAGTTCCCGGTCTATACCTTCCGTGATTCTTACTCAGAAACTATTATGTAGACTAGTTTGGGTTGTTTTCCATATTTTATTCATTCATTCTTTTCCCCCCATTTTCATCCCAAAATGCATCCATTTCCTTTATCTATTTTGTGGGAGTATTTTTTTTCCTTTTACAGATTGTTCAGGACCTTAGAGATCTGTCAGAATCTATAGGATCACCTCGGTAAGGATAACCTCACACTACATTATTCTTTGTCTATATTTCTCATTATGGAACACTATTTTTGTAGAGACCCGAAGCCTAACGTACATGAACATTACATTACTTTTGCGGAATACTTAATACATAACAAAAATATACTCACAAGGATCGTAATAGTTTAGTGTCTTTGGAAACTCGGAACGTAATCTTCTAATCCTGGTGAAATATCTTCAAAATCTCCCACAAAGATCTTCCTTTTTTTTTACCTAAAACCTTTCTTTATATCCTGGGGAAAAGAAAACATAAAAGGGTGAGCTCAAATGCTCAGTAAGGGTAAACAAAAGAAATATCAATCACATAATTTTCATAAGACCATAACATTTTTGGAAATATAAACCTGCAAAAGAGAGCATAATTTCATAACATGGGATAAATCATAGTAGTGAAAATTAAACCCTTACTTAAAACATTACTCACTGTGGCATACACACATAATCATAGAGAATCATTTCTTGTTAGTCAAGACTCATTTCCAAGACTATCTTAGTGGACAAAGTCCCTTTCTGAATCGAGTAATCCTCGTTTCAGTCCTGTTTCACTGAACCGGTATAACCTACCATTCCAGCCATGTCTATCTCATGAGATATGAAATATTTACCCAATTCATTGGAGGGAGATATAGGTCCCACCCATCTCTTAATGAATCCTTTCTTATGTGTGCCACAAAATCATAAATCATACATCATTGCATAACCCATGTAATAAAAATGGGATTCTTAAACAACATGACATCATAAAACCATTCATATAAGATAAAGGAATTCATAAACATAATTTCATCAAAACATAGTCCAATCAATGTAAAAATATGGATAGAAACAGAACCCTTTATTATCTTATATGGAAAATAATTTTGATAAAACACTTGAATTGAATTCTTGAGGAAAATATCCTTTCTTCTTCAAAAACATTTTTCCTTTCATAACATGTCATACAACTTTAAAATAAAAGAAGTTGATTAAAAATAAACTTGAAAACTTTTAAAGGAAGCTTCTTGGAAATAATGTTTTAAAAACCCATTCATGCCGTATAAGTTAAAAAAACATTCTTCGTACTTTTGTCGGAAAAGTCAAAAAGTACCTCGTACGACAAAAGATTCCTTTCATAGATATTACTAAAAACTCACCGAAGGGTAAAAATGGATTTAAACAATTGTAGGTGGATGGAAATAATATTACATATTGATGAAACATGGATGTGGATGATAAAATACACCCCAGTAAATACTTACGAATAAACAATCTCGGATAAAAATGAGATTGTGATATTTCCCTTACCTTAGGTCCGATTTGCTTTGTAAGTGTCCGAACCTCCTGTATAATGATTTAAATAATGTCATTGACTTATTACAGAATCATAATCATTGTTATGATATCATATATGGTTCACTTATGACATTATATTACCCGTTCTTTTATAAATTCCATGTTAAAGAAGCGTTTTGGGTAAAATCGTTTCATTTATCGTAGGTGTTTTGACTTTTTGTTCTTGACATTATTATTACTTATATCATGATTTACTTACTTCCAGAATATAAAATATTATTTATATATCATATATATTCAGTATATATATATATATATAATAGATAGATAAATAAAATGAAAAACACCGTTCATGGAGACGGTAGTCCGTACGTACGCATGAACGCTGTTTTTCTTTCATTATTGTCTTGAAATGGAAGTAAGTAGATGACATACATATGTATATACATAAATCCAGTAGTTTTATAATGTCATATATTTCATTATTATTTCTTATACATTATAATCATTCTTAAATGGTTAACATGGAGAATGAATCTCATCGCGTCGTGGAGACGGTAGTCCGTACGTACGCACGAGCGATGATATCATTTCTATAAATATTGAATTGAATTGGAGTGGATTATACAATATATCAGAATCAATATGATGTTGTAATAACCATGTATAGTTATTCTTTACACCATTATACCCATCCATGTAAGGTGGTGGTGGAAAATAGATTACACCACGGCGTGGAGACGGTATTCCGTACGTACGCACGCGCGGTGATTTCTTTTTCTGTAGGATGGATAGATGGTGAAATAGGGTTGTTTCATACTTATAATAACATATCAGTATATGAGTGATACTGATGTTATTACTTCATAATTAAACAACCTAAGAAGAAGAAGTGGAAGAAGAAATAAAGATGAAAGAATTGGTAACGGTAATTACCTCTTCTTTGAAGCGCCTCTTTGAGACCTCCTCTTAGGGCCCTAAAATTGGTCTTTGAGGAAGACCAGAACCTCTAGGATGTTTCTAGGGAAGTGGAGAAGAGATTTTGGCAGGGTTTGGCCGAGCTTGAGAGCTCACATTGGTGTGAGGAGGAGGGGGAGGAGGTGTCCTTTTATAGGGGAGGAGAGGGGCACCTTAGGAATTCTTAAAAAATATTAATTTATAATAAATCAAACCCCACTTAAAAACCTCCAAAAATGACTCATATTCGAAGCTTAGATGAGATAGGGTTGTAATCTCATCAACCAATCAAATTTAGACATGTTTGGATCTTATTTTAAACCTTATCAATTAGATTTAACTCTAAGTTAAATAATTTAACTTTTACCGTGTCTTTTTGTTTTCTTTCACTATATGGTTAATACACTTACTATAACATGCCAAACGAACCCCAAATTGTTTATTATTAATATATATATCCTTATCTAAGTCATTGGGCCGAACCTTAGATTTTTAGGAATAAAATAACAATTAATAATATAATATTTGATTTAAAAACTATTTTGTGTCAATTTTGACACTATTTGATATATGATTTTTGTGAAAGTCATAACAGAATTACATGTTCGAACCAAGTTGATTAAATCAACATTAATATATCATAGTAACCTAGAAAATTATTGGAATTCATAAAAAGTCTCAAATTACATTTATTTTGGTGTTTATAACATCAATTATGTCAATATTTCATTAATAAGATAATTAAGGCATCATCGTTGTGTCATAAATAAATTAAATTATTTAATGTATAAAAATTATAAATAAAATACCATTATGTAGGAAAACTTTTTAGCTTTCTAATGAATATTTATAGTCGAATTTATATTATGTATAACCCCATATTAAAAATGATTTACTTATTAAACTTTGATTTTAACTATTTTAACCCTTCTTTAAATAAATTAATAATAAATGTCCTAATCTAATCCAAGTGGGCCTAAATGGTCATATTTTATTCCTAAGTTTGTTTTTGGTCGAATTACACTTGTCCAATAGAATTAGGACATGTGTTAGGGTAATATTAATATCATATTTACCCTTAGTTACCTTATTTACTATTAACCGTGGTAAAAAAGGTAAAAAGTTACTATTCACCAAAAAATTATTTTCATCTCATTGAACCACATTTTAGTCCTTGATATTAACCGTGTCTCTCGGATTTTCGAAATTCCATTCACAGAAGCGGTAAAATTAAGTTTTATGCAAAATTCAGTTTTTAACCTACCACTTAGTAGTTTCACTATTCATCAAAAATTGATGTTTTTCAGAACAATGCCAAAATTTCATTCCAAGCTATATTTCATATTCCGAATTCAAAAATGAAGTCTATTTTACCAAATTCATAATATAAAAGTTGCATTAATTAATTTTTTAATTAAATCCCGCTGTTAAAACAAATAGCGTGTTTTAAAGAAACAATATCTATCAAAAGATTGACACTTGTTTATGTCTAGTTTAAATGTGAAACTACATCCAATGACCAACATTGTATTAAATTGTAAAAATATATTCAAAATATACTTTAAACCCACTCAAATTAATGATTTATCACTATTAATTATTTCGATTAAAAAAGTTGTTTTTAATTATAATTTAGTAATTTTCACTATTCATCAGAATATGAAAGTTATCCGAAAAGTACCAAAATTTCACCTTAGGCTAAATTCGATACTCTGAATCCAAAAATAAAGTTCATTTTGAAAAATAAGATTTACTGGATTTCAAAAAGTGGTTATTACTATTCATAACGGCTAGTTTTAATAATATTTTTATAGCATATCGTTGTTTAGTGAAACTCGGTATTGCGTACTACACACGCTATCGAGGAAGGTCGTGATTGCGTGTAATGCAAGCCAAGTCAAGGATGCGTGTTGTGAAAGATCCTTTTGGTGTAGCGTACAACACAAGACATTAATAAAATTAAAAATAATATTTTTTATAAAATCTTGGGCTGTTACATTCTACCCCCCTTAAAATGAATTTCGCCCTCGAAATTCGTCGGGGTTATAAATGGTTTACTATTCGAAAGTTTCTTTAATAGAAACCCACATCGTAAAAAGGAATATCAAAACCAATCTTTAAAAACAAAAGTATGAAACGTAACGGTTACCCAAATAAACTAATCATTGGGTTTCCACATAGGTGAAAATATGGATATGGAAGAGAAATCTAACCATCATGTTCTGATGGAGAGTGGTAGAGAACATGGCTATGGAAAAGCCAGTAATCACAAATCCATAGATTTGTGATGATATAAGGTACCATCTGATTCATCAGGTATAAGATCACTAGGACAACATTTTTGGTTTTCAAGATCATTTCCCTAAAGTTGAAAATTTGAATTAGAATAAATACTTACTTTATTTTGGTACAATCTCACTGTTGTTCGTGCCTTGAACAATTTCCACTTCATCTCTTAAATAAATGAAGTTGAATTTGTTATTCGTGAAGTGTTAGCAGATCATGTGATAGAATGACGGGTCATTCCATCTGTCTCAAACAAAAGGTTAGCAAAAATTATATGCATAAATCGATCTATAGTGAGATTAATCATATATGGTTCCTAAAATGGACTTATACTTCATATATCATACTACTTAATATAATAAAACTAGTTTCTACTAAACAGGGACTTCCTGTAGGCCAGTGGTAGGCGATAAAGGCCAGTCGCACTTCGGTTGTGGGTTCGATTCCTACAGCCTTGTCCGAAGCGATGGGCTGTCACCCGTCCTGCAGGTTGTCCTTTTTCTAAAGCTATTTTACTATAACATCCCATCAATAATACTAACTTATGTCCAACATAATCCATTCCAATCTTTTGGCTTATCCATAATACTGCTGTCCACTCTCAGAGATTTAATACCATCATTGATCCCCATGTATCATAAGATATATCTTATTGGTCACATTCCAAACATTCAAAGGCCTTAATCTTGTACTCTCTTGAATACCCATTGAACCATAGTGAAAACTTGAATGTAGTTAAAAGTTAACACTTTCCTCATACCAAAATCCTCAAAAATTCTATATACTCAAACCATGATATCACTTAGTCCTTATATCAATCATGAGCTCATGAATACTGTCAAACATTTCATTTTCTCCTTATCCCTTCATTATGCGCATATCATCTACTTTCCAGAATATTTGAATCACTTTTCATGGTTACCGATACCTTAAAATTATTGAAAACCACAATAGACCAATACATAAATATTTCAATACACCATAAAAGTACCTCAATAACATTATTCTTGAATACCAATACATAAACACTTCAGTCCATCCACTTCAATGATTGTCCTGGAATATGTCCTTCCTTGATTTAGAAGTAACTTTTTTGGTCAGGGCATTGAGTTGGGTAATGACCATGTTCTCCGCATATAAGACATTGAACTCCATAATAGTCTGTCACTCTATGACCCTTTTCTCCACACAGATAACATCGGTCCCTCCATTTGAGGTATTCCTCAAGGTTCTTCTTCCCTTCTTTAGAAATCTCAATCTTCCTTTCTTTATGCTCCTCAACATGCGAACATGCATAATAGTTTACCTTCCTCTTCTTTGATGAATTAGGCATACCACTAAATTTCACCTTGTTAATCATATATCGCGATGACTGATTCGGCGTAATCGCAATATCTTTCTCTCTAGGAATTACACAATTTTGTTGCTCATAGTCACCAATTTGTCCATTGGATTCAATGTTAACCGAATTCCTTCTATTTCCCTCCATTAACTAAAACAAAAAAAGAATCTTGTGAGAGGCAAAAATCATGCTAGAGAAAACAACATAGTAAAGGGGGAGTACCCTTAATATCTAACATCTTAGGTTAAATTATAAGATCGTTATCGTAGTTCTAGGATTATATCCTATACGTATACTTATCCTCAGGGACATCCCTAGACATATCTTAGAAATATCTCTAGGGATCTCACTAACGTTTTCGCGTCCTAGTTTCCAAAGGTTGACTAAACCTTTCCTCTGATACCAACTGTAGAGACCCGAAGCCTAACGTACATGAACATTACATTACTTTTGCGGAATACTTAATACATAACAAAAATATACACACAAGGATCGTAATAGTTTAGTGTCTTTGGAAACTCGGAACGTAATCTTCTAATCCTGGTGAAATATCTTCAAAATCTCCCACAAAGATCTTCCTTTTTTTTACCTAAAACCTTTCTTTATATCCTGGGGAAAAGAAAACATAAAGGGTGAGCTCAAATGCTCAGTAAGGGTAAACAAAAGAAATATCAATCACATAATTTTCATAAGAACATAACATTTTTGGAAATCTTAACCTGCAAAAGAGAGCATAATTTCATAACATGGGATAAATCATAGTAGTGAAAATGAAACCCTTACTTAAAAAATTACTCATTGTGGCATACACACATAATCATAGAGAATCATTTCTTGTTAGTCAAGACTCATTGCCAAGACTATCTTAGTGGACAAAGTCCCTTTCTGAATCGAGTAATCCTCGTTTCAGTCCTGTTTCACTGAACCGGTATAACCTACCATTCCAGCCATGTCTATCTCATGAGATATGAAATATTTACCCAATGCATTGGAGGGAGATATAGGTCCCACCCATCTCTTAATGAATCCTTTCTTATGTGTGCCACAAAATCATAAATCATACATCATTGCATAACCCATGTAATAAAAATGGGATTCTTAAACAACATGACATCATAAAACCATTCATATAAGATAAAGGAATTCATAAACATAATTTCATCACAACATAGTCAAATCAATGTAAAAATATGGATAGAAATAGAACCCTTTATTATCTTATATGGAAAATAATTTTGATAAAACACTTGAATTGAATTATTGAGGAAAATATCCTTTCTTCTTCAAAAACATTTTTCCTTTCATAACATGTCATACAACTTTAAAATAAAAGAAGTTGATTAAAAATAAACTTGAAAACTTTTAAAGGAAGCTTCTTGGAAATAAGGTTTTAAAAACCCATTCATGCCGTATAAGTTAAAAAAAACATTCTTCGTACTTTTGTCGGAAAAGTCAAAAAGTACCTCGTACGACAAAAGATTCCTTTCATAGATATTACTAAAAACTCACCGAAGGGTAAAAATGGATTTAAACAATTGTAGGTGGATGTAAATAATATTACATATTGATGAAACATGGATGTGGATGACAAAATACACCCCAGTAAATACTTACGAATAAACAATCTCGGATAAAAATGAGATTGTGATATTTCCCTTACCTTAGGTCCGATTTGCTTTGTAAGTGTCCAAACCTCATGTATAATGATTTAAATAATGTCATTGACTTATTACAGAATCATATTCATTGTTATGATATCATATATGGTTCACTTATGACATTATATTACCCGTTCTTTTGTAAATTCCATGTTAAAAAGGCGTTTTGGGTAAAATCGTTTCATTTATCGTAGGTGTTTTGACTTTTTGTTCTTGACATTATTATTACTTATATCATGATTTACTTACTTTCAGAATATAAAATATTATTTATATATCATATATATTCATTATATATATATATATAATAGATAGATAAATAAAATGAAAAACACCGTTCATGGAGACGGTAGTCCGTACGTACGCATGAACGCTGTTTTTCTTTCATTATTGTCTTGAAATGGAAGTAAGTAGATGACATACATATGTATATACATAAATCCAGTAGTTTTATAATGTCATATATTTCATTATTATTTCTTATACATTATAATCATTCTTAAATGGTTAACATGGAGAATGAATCTCATCGCGTCGTGGAGACGGTAGTCCGTACGTACGCACGAGCGATGATATCATTTCTATAAATATTGAATTGAATTGGAGTGGATTATACAATATATCAGAATCAATATGATGTTGTAATAACCATGTATAGTTTTTCTTTACACCATTATACCCATCCATGTAAGGTGGTGGTGGAAAATAGATTACACCACGGCGTGGAGACGGTATTCTGTACGTACGCACGCGCGGTGATTTCTTTTTCTGTAGGATGGATAGATGGTGAAATAGGGTTGTTTCATACTTATAATAACATATCAGTATATGAGTGATACTGATGTTATTACTTCATAATGAAACAACCTAAGAAGAAGAAGTGGAAGAAGAAATAAAGATGAAAGAATTGGTAACGGTAATTACCTCTTCTTTGAAGCGCCTCTTTGAGACCTCCTCTTAGGGCCCTAAAATTGGACTTTGAGGAAGACCAGAACCTCTAGGATGTTTCTAGGGAAGTGGAGAAGAGATTTTGTCAGGGTTTGGCCGAGCTTGAGAGCTCACATTGGTGTGAGGAGGAGGGGGAGGAGGTGTCCTTTTATAGGGGAGGAGAGGGGCACCTTAGGAATTCTTAAAAAATATTAATTTATAATAAATCTAACCCCACTTAAAAACCTCCAAAAATGACTCATATTAGAAGCTTAGATGAGATAGGGTTGTAATCTCATCAACCAATCAAATTTATACATGTTTGGATCTTACTTTAAACCTTATCAATTAGATTTAACTCTAAGTTAAATAATTTAACTTTTACCGTGTCTTTTTGTTTTCTTTCACTATATGGTTAATACACTTACTATAACATGCCAAACGAACCCCAAATTGTTTATTATTAATATATATATCCTTAGCTAAGTCATTTTGCCGAACCTTAGATTTTTAGGAATAAAATAACAATTAATAATATAATATTTGATTTAAAAACTATTTTGTGTCAATTTTGACACTATTTGATATATGATTTTTGTGAAAGTCATAACAGAATTACATGTTCGAACCAAGTTGATTAAATCAACATTAATATATCATAGTAACCTAGAAAATTAGTGGAATTCATAAAAAGTCTCAAATTACATTTATTTTGGTGTTTATAACATCAATTATGTCAATATTTCATTAATAAGATAATTACGGCATCATCGTTGTGTCATAAATAAATTAAATTATTTAATGTCTAAAAATTATAAATAAAATACCATTATGTAGGAAATCTTTTTATCTTTCTAATGAATATTTATAGTAGAATTTATCTTATGTATAACCCCATATTAAAAATGATTTACTTATTAAACTTTGATTTTAACTATTTTAACCCTTCTTTAAATAAATTAATAATAAATGTCCTAATCTAATCCAAGTGGGCCTAAATGGTCATATTTTATTCCTAAGTTTGTTTTTGGTCGAATTACACTTGTCCAATAGAATTAGGACATGTGTTAGGGTAATATTAATATCATATTTACCCTTAGTTACCTTATTTACTATTAACCGTGGTAAAAAAGGTAAAAAGTTACTATTCACCAAAAAATTATTTTCATCTCATTGAACCACATTTTAGTCCTTGATATTAACCGTGTCTCTCAAATTTTCGAAATTCCATTCACAGAAGCGGTAAAATTAAGTTTTATGCAAAATTCAGTTTTTAACCTATTACTTAGTAGTTTCACTATTCATCAAAAATTGATGTTTTTCAGAACAATGCCAAAATTTCATCCCAAGCTATATTTCATATTCCGAATTCAAAAATGAAGTCTATTTTACCAAATTCATAACATAAAAGTTGCATTAATTAATTTTATAATTAAATCCCGCTGTTAAAACAAATAGCGTGTTTTTAAGAAACAATATCTATCAAAAGATTGACACTTGTTTATGTCTAGTTTAAATGTGAAACTACATCCAATGACCAACATTGTATTAAATTGTAAAAATATATTCTAAATATACTTTAAAACCACTCAAATTAATGATTTATCACTATTAATTATTTCGATTAAAAAAGTTGTTTTTAATTATAATTTAGTAATTTTCACTATTCATCAGAATATGAAAGTTATCCGAAAAGTACCAAAATTTCACCTTAGGCTAAATTCGATACTCCGAATCCAAAAATAAAGTTCATTTTGAAAAATAAGATTTACTGGATTTCAAAAAGTGGTTATTACTATTCATAACGGCTAGTTTTAATAATATTTTTATAGCATATCGTTGTTTAGTGAAACTCGGTATTGCGTACTACACACGCTATCGAGGAAGGTCGCGATTGCGTGTAATGCAAGGCAAGTCAAGGATGCGTGTTGTGAAAGATCCTTTTGGTGTAGCGTACAACACAAGACATTAATAAAATTAAAAAGAATATTTTTTATAAAATCTTGGGCTGTTACAATTTTCGTCCAAGCCAATAACCCGATTTAATACAGAAACTCATATCTACCTCGATCAGCTTCGAATTGGAGCTCGATAACGGACGTTCCAATGCCTACGAGTATATGGTAGGTAGTTCATACATTGTTTTGAGTTCTCATGGACTTTTAGAGGTCACTTATTTTTAGCACAACAACGGATTTTGAGTGAGACCCTCACTTCTTCATATTGAATTGACCATATTCTTTGTGGGTTACCATTGGTCATTCCCTTACCTTGGATATGCGAGTGAGATTAGGTTAGAGGCTATTTATCCATGAGTAATTTATCCATTGGTGTTTTATTTAATCTAATTTTTTTTTTAAATTGAATCGATCTGGTTATTAAATTCCCATTCATTCATGACCTCCATGTAATATTATGAGGAGTGTTCAGATATGAAATTCAGTCATAAAAATTTAATTGATTGATTAGAATGTTTTGTTTAAATTGTATATATGTAATTTCTTGAATTGAATGAAATGGGACCCAATGGGGTTAGGAAGGGTGTGTCCTGGGAGGAGGTTGGGATTGAATGGCCATCGGGATTGAGTGATGTGGATCTCTGTTTGGGCTCGGACTGGATTTTCATGAGTGGTTTGGACCACATGATTGGGCATCATGGACATCCGATTGAGGTGGAGAGCCTGTTAGGCTGGGAAAGGCTTGAGATAATTTAATGGAGTGGAAATTGGATTTGAGAGACATGATCATAGGGGAATTATGTTCCATAGATGATGTATTAGGTTCTTATTTCGTGATTTTCAATGACCTGTGATGGACAAAGTGCCAATTGAATTGTGTGCACAAAAGTTCACTCCATGAGGAGGTGGTTTTGACCACTCATGTTTATAGAGCCCCCTGATAGTTGCAGCATAGGTATTTATGTTTTTGGGGTGGTTTCCATAGAAACCCACATGGAAGGTGAGGAACCTTGGGTTGATAACAATGAGGCTATCAGGTTGGGAGCTTAAACTATCTATGAATAAGGACATGGTACTAGATATTTATTTGAGGACATATATTGTTGTTCCTCTAGTTGTTGTTCCATGGGACGCCGTTAGATTTTGTGTAGGGGTTTGTGGGACCAAGAAGCACTTTTTTGGGCATAGATTCAGGATGTCAATACTTTGAGTCATATGTTGTTAGAAGGCACATGGTTCTAGGTTATGTTTCTGGGGTGGGAACTAAGGGTTCACTGAGAATTTGTGACTATAGGGGTACCATGGGCCATGGTCCAAGGACTCTCTTTACTTGTGATATCCTAGTGATGACTGAAGTAGGTGACACTACATGGTTGCTGATGAGCACTAGTGGATGTTGTGTTTATTTATTGCATCGTACTGTATACATTTCATAGAGATTAATGTCTGATTAAACATATATATTAGGTACAAACCATTGGGTGGTATCTAACAAAAATTCATCTCAAACCCTACACGGGACCTTCTAGATTCATGTTGACATTATGAATTTAATTACATGTAATGGATCAACCTCACGAGCTGGATCATGGTATTTTTGGTGAGGATATTTTCATGGACCTTGAGGCCTTTCCTAGATGGAGCTTTACTTTTGTTTAGAATTCACTCTTGTATTATCAGGGAAATTTTTGTATGTAGTAGTTGCGATTATACTTGGGTACCGTATTTATATTGACATTTATGACTTGTTATTGATTGATTTGTTATTTGTTTTAGTTTTTTTATAAGTGGTGTTTGAAATTATAGTTTGGTTACTTTCTCTTTCTACGTTTGTTTCTTTATTACTTCCATTGTTTATTGATATTGATGTGTTTTATATATGCAGGTCTAGTTTGAGTCAATTGAGTCATATATTTATGATCTATGTTATCTTATTATGCTTAGACCGACATATTATCTATTACCAGGGGTTATATCTTCCCCACTATACCAATTTACACCCTCGCTGCTAGTCGAAAACCTTTAGTGTTCAGGGTGGTTCACATAAGGCTAGTGGAACATGACCCGTTAGAACTGTTCGGGTGGCTATTCAAGTCAGTGACTCTAAAAGTGGTATCAAATGAGTATATTTTACCTCTTTTCTTGGTATTACTATTTTGGATTATTTTATACTATAAATAGGTTGTTATCGGAATTGGATTTCCAACTCATTCTTGGGGTTCTATAGCCCCATGTATGAGGGATGGATTGAGTTAACTTTGGTGGGTTATAATGTTTTTTATTTACTCAGATTATAGTTTATATGATTTCCACCTTTTTGTCTCAAATATTTTATGATAATGATTTGTTGTGATATGTGATCCTTGACCTGGTTTGGCAATGGAGAATTAGACCATGGCCTAGTGAGGCAAGGAATGTTTTCTTGGCTTTGATAAGAACCTTTTTTAGGACATTTCAAATTCATATACGCACGTATGATTTATTAAGTGATAATACCATGTGAATAATACCAAATGCCTTGTGGAAATGTAAAATTAAATTATTGAAATGATTTTTAAATGTGAACAATGATACTCCTTGGTTTATATATATATATATATGTAAAATTGCATGTGGCATGGGAATATGGAATTGAAATCATAGAAGAAGGCATGCTTTATGGTTGAGGTGAATTTCAATCACCCAGAATGGGTGACTTAGTGATCGATTTGAGGCAACGTTGGTTGTTAGGATGGGCATGGATGGGGATTTTATGACACTTGGCTCTATTGAGGGTGGGTAAGGAATGCACGGGACAAAGATTTCGTGGGCATAGTTGTAGTGGGGGAGACTAAGGGTAGTTGTCATACACTTCATTTTTTACTTATTATCATATATGAATTATATAATGTTATACATATGGGATGTCAAACTATTTAATGGAATTTAGTTAGTTCATATTAAATTAATCGAATGAAGCGTTAGGTGGAAAATGTCAATGTTCCATAGGATAATGATCATGTTCAGACCCTTGAGGGCTAGGTAGAGCACGGGTTGTTGGTACATGCTTAGAAACTTGATTAGTTTTATGATCTAGTTCAACAAGGGAAGCTATTAGGATTGACAGTGTTCGGGCTGTGGATCATCAAGTAGCTATGATCTTGTTTGGTACGTTTTTTGTAGGGGTTTTGATAGAGGTGATCATGGAATAGATCTTTATACAGTCTATCATACTCAAGAGTTCTAGTTGCAGTACTAGCCACTTTTTCAGGGCGAGGGTGGTCTATAGTTATAGAAAAGGATCGATAGAATGCAAATATTCATTGATAAAATAGATATGCCTCGATAGTGGAGGGTATATATGGTGACCTATATTCCTACAGTTTCATATAAATGCTTGTGGGATTAACAGTTTTATGCTCGCAGACATGAGGGACTGATCTTGAAAGACTTTGAGGGAAATTTCTTCCAGCAATTTTCCAAGACATGCTGAGGGTAGAGGGAGCTCGGGAGTTCATGAGCCTTAATTAAGGTGACATGTCCGTCATTTTCTATGTAGTTACATTCACTGATTTCTCATGCTTTGGACTAGGTATGGTATGTGATGACACCTCAAGGGTGAGGTTCTTTGAAGATGTCTTATGGAACATCATACAGGTGTAGGTAAACATATTTAGGATGGAATCGTTCATAGAGGTAGTGAATCAATGGATCATAGATGAGGTAAAACAGATAGAAATGTCCCATTTCACTTAGGTGACAACTTTCTATTATAGTTCGGTTGGTAGAAAATAACGTTGGGTTGAGTTCCACTAGGGTTGTCAGGCCAAGAACCATCAAGACCACCTCGTGGTAGCACATCAGTGGTTTTATTTTAATGGGGGAAACTGAGGTTTATACAGACTCAGTGTGATAGTCCTCCAATGTAGTTCTGAGCTGTTGGGAAGGTAGTTCATCTCAAGAGGTTCTAAAAAAACTTCACAGACAGCTGAAGACAGGGAAGGAGGCATGCGTTGGCTCCGAAGATCGGTTTAGGATTAGTAACAATAGAGGGTAGCTGAGGTTGAGTTACATGCGGAGGATGCGGTAGGGAAAGTGGGACCCATACATGGGGTCAGTGGCCAGAGGATGGTGAAGCGTTGTAGGGAGTTCAGGCTTTAGGTAGTAGTGTGTCAAGGCAGGTACAAATCGTGGAGATTCCTAGTGATGAGCAGGCTAGTGATCTGATGACAACCATAGGTACACCGTAAGAATGGGAATAGTTTATTTTGGTTTTTGTTGGCATGGACTATTGAGAAATTTATATTTTGAGTTCACAAGGTGCACATGTTGTGTAAGGACTGAACAAACACTGTTCAGTGGGTTAGCACCATCTCAGATGTGTGATTATATATATATATATATATATGAGGCTCGCGGAATCTAGAGAGTCGTTGGATGCATGTTATGAGTTTATTGGCATCTGGAGAATCATTGGATTCATGTTTTGAGGTGCTTAGGGATCATGTAATCTGAGGCATGCAGGTTACATGAGGGTCCTTGGGAATTAAGATATTGAGGATGTTAGATTGTGATTGAGATGCTAGTCATCGGGTTTTTTTGATCATCCATGTGAAGCGAGAACTTTTTGTGACATGGGTGTCATGAGCTCGAGGAAGACACAAATGTGGTGAGGGATGTGAATTTTTTGACGGGAGTGGAGCGAGAGTACCTGGTGAGTTGTAGGGGTGATGATTCATCATGGTAGAACCATGAGTATGTGAATAGGTCTATGGACTTTTGATTGATTAGAGTTTTGGTCAGGTTGATACCGAGTAAGGAAATTCCAAAGCTGGGGAGCCCATTGAAGAATTTGGCCTAACCCCTTAAGAATAAGGTTTTATGGGTTGTTTGTATTGGAATGTTAATCTATAGAACCATATATTTTTTTTTCTTTGATAGCTTTGGGATGATCTTTGTTAAGGTGGGGAGAATACAACAAACTTGGATTTTGAAACGGGTCAAAATCCCCACGTGATTTGAATTTTTCAACAAGTGGTGATGGAACTTTTTATTTTATTGATAAAAACTCAATTAAAAAAGAATTTTTTGGCTCTAAATGTTGTTTTTGGGTTGGTTTTGAGGGTACGAGAGTGTGTCGGGTGTTCAGAACTGTTTCAGGAGCATTAGTCGCACGACTGCCTAGTTTTTGGGAAGTAGGTGCAGGTGCATAATTTAGGGAAATTTTCCAACAAGAGGCGCACAACTTTTCTAGCTCATTTTAAAATTTTGTAGGGAGTTTTTTACTATTTCCGCACATTTTTTCAAACTGTGTATGGTATACTATTAGACCTACATCCCTAGTTATTTTCTTCCGAATGGTTTGGAAAACCATGTGGGTACACCATGCTGCTAGTGCTTATTATTTTTTATAAACTTTTCTTTTTCTTTTATTCATTTATTTTATCTCCTATCACTTTCATTATTCATGCTTAGATGACCACAGTAGGGGATATCCTCTCTTTTTTCTCTTCTGATGGATTTTGATCTTGTGTCTCTGTTTGACCTTCGTTCTTTAATACATTGGAATCTATAGGGTTTCCTTAGAAAGGCTAACCACTTGGACCCTTCTTCTCTATATATCCTTCCCCTTAAAGACCACTATTTTTTTCTGAGCTAATTTTAGGGTTTGAGATGGAAACATACATCTATTTGTATTAGCATAGAATTGTATCTTGACATTGAATGTGAATATTCCTTTGAGTATAAGGTTGGTGATTCGTACCGTATTTTAAGGATTCAAGGACTTTTAAGGGTTTTTTATTATCAGCGCAACAACATATTTTGAGAAGGACCCCTACTGATTCATATTGAATTGATTGTATCCCTTATGGGATGTCGTTGGGCATTCCCTTACATCGGTTATGTGAGCATGGTCGGTTTAGTGTCTTTCCCTCCATGGGTTGTTTATCCATGGGTGTTTAATTCAATTAAATTGTTTTTTAATTGAATTTAGATGACTATTCGATTTTGAGGCATTAAAGTCCTCCTTGTTAAATTATGAGGTTTGTTAAGAGGAGGAATTCAATAATATAAATTGAATTACATTTGTAAAATGTTCTGTTTAAATTTAATAAATGTAATTTCTTGAATATCATGAGATGAGACTCAAGGGGTTTGGGAAAATCACTGTATAGACCCTTGGTTTACACACATAGACATTACATAACTTTTTCGGAATACTTAAACATTAATCAAAAATGCGCCAAAAGACCGTAGCTGATATAGTGCCATTGTAAACATGGAAACATAAAAAAATGGAATATAAGTGAGCTACATAATCTCTTACTAGGTTCTTCTTTACTAGAACCCTTACTAGAAATATCAAACATAGTAAATATCATCATAACCTGGTGAAAAATACATAAAAGTGGTCATATAAAATGCTCAGTAAGGGTAAACTAGGAAGGCAAGATATCATAAACCTGAGTATAAGGGAATGAGAACATGATATTATAAATATAAGATCATACACTACATATCAATGATCATAACACAGATCATGAAATAAATATTGGAAGTTCATAAGGCAGGAATCACATTGAATAAAGAGCATAATTATTTAAATCTCAAGATAGGAATAAGACATGGAATTGTGGAAATACATAATAATATAATATTATATCTAAAGTATCTAAGCCATCACTTCCAAGACCATCTTTGTGGAAAAATTACTTCATTGAGCTGGGTAACCACTATTCCATCCTTGTATTAATGAACTGAGTGACCCATGTTCTAGCCCTGTATTACGGAACTGAGTAACCCTCATTATAGACCTATATTATAGAACCGAGTAATCCTCATTCAAGTCATTTATTACTAATCTGAGTAACACTCTTTCTAGCCCTGTATTACTAAACCGAGTAACTGTTGTTCCATCCATGTATTAATGAACTGATTAACCATCATTCCAACCTTGTATTACTAAACTGAGTAAACCATCGTTCCAACCCTGTATTACTGAACCGAGTAAAACCTCATTCCAACTGTATATATATCATGATATATAAATATTTATCCAATGAATTGAAGGGAGATATAGGTCCCACCGATCACATAATTAAATCATACACACATGGTCCACAAAATTATAAATAACATTTCATAACCTAGGAAACGAAATGGGTATCATAAACATATAAACATATCATAACCTGTGTAAATAGACATGATTCATAATCATACAATCATAAACATAATCAATGAAATGAATTGGGTTTCAAAAACATATATCCCCTTAAATAAAATGAGTTTCATAAAATATTAACAATGAAGGAGAAATGAGTTTCATAAGGACCATGGAATTAATCATAAATAATTCACATAGGGGATAATAATAGAACATTTAGATCATTTCGTATAAAGGCATGAGTAACATCAATATATTTCATCATAGCTAGAAAGTAATTTTGAGATTTCCACTAAAACAATTTGATTAAGAAAATATCCTTTCCTGTTAGAAAAAGTATTTGTAATACCTAAACCACATGAAAATATTTCTCATATAAAATACCTTGAAAATTTATAAACAATATAGTAAATCATTTTGAAAACCATTTGCCTTGAAAAAAATTTAAAATATACCTCAAAACATTTTAAAAATAAATTTCTTCATAAAAACAAGAAAAATTTAAATGAAATATTGAAAATGTTTTGAAAACCTATAAAAAATTCTTGAAAATTATTTGAAAATCAGTTTTGGAAATCAATTTTAAAACATATAAATAAGACATGATTAATTAAAAAAATATTTTTCCAAGAAAACGTATAAAAGAAGATTAAAACCATTTTAAAAAAATATTCCATAAAAATTTATTTTAAAACTGTTTTGTTAGTGATTATATTTTAACAATTTAAATGGATCTGCATCGAAATTATGGTGGGTAAATCCATACATGTCGTACAAGGTCAAAAAAACATCCCCTCTTCACATTAAAAAGGATATAAAAATGCATTGTTTGGAAAAAGACAAGAAGATTCCATTAAAGATATTGGTAAAAGTAAAAAATGGTAAAAATTTATTCTTGATATTATTGGGCGATGGTGAAACATTTGTAGAAACCCTTTTTATAAAAAATAGATTCCTGAAAAAAGAGACGGTATATTTCGGTTTTCCTCAAAAAAAATTCTTAACTAACTTATGTATTAAAGAGTATAGAATAGTTCCAATATATGAGTATATCAGGAAATAATATAGGATATGTAAACTAATAAATATTCTTGAGAGATGTATAATAAGATTTTATCAATGAAAACATAAACAAAAACAATCTGAAAAAAAATGAGATAGTGTCAACAAACTAGTTTAACATGGTATATTGGGATCATGCTATCCATGTAATGAAAGGTGATTAAAATAACTTTATAACTTCAAAAAAAAATATTTATATTCATGATATGGAATGTAAAATGTAATTATATGAACCCCAAAATAAGATTTTAGGTGTATAACAAAACATGAGTCTCAAAGAAAGAAAATAGAGACAATAATATTTATACCAAATTGGTAACTTTTTCCACTTAAACACCATAGAATAAGGTTAATGAAATGGGAATGTTAGTACTCATTAATTTATGTACAATATACATAGAATAAAATCATGGGATGTACATAAACCACAAAACGTAAATAGTGGCGAACATATCTTGTATCTCATAGAAATTAAATGTGAGATGAAATCCCATTAACTTGTATCTTAACTCTCTCTGTACTCGTAAAAGATTCCTTTATAATAAATATAATTTTATTAGAATTATTTTAATGAATAATTTTATTATACATAATACCATATATGGTTTTATTATGATTTCATATTACCATCTTGTTAATGATCCTATGTCAAGGTTTCACTTCTAGAATATTCACTTTCTTCTTCACATGGGTATTAAATTGTTATATCATTGATCCATATACGTATATCATGATTATATAATGTATAAAAAAAGTAAAATACAAGTTATATCCATTATGGTTATATTATAATAATATAGAGTGTAACAGAGTTTGTAATGGAGTACACCGTTCCTTGAGACAGTAACCTGTACGTACACAAGAATGTTATTTTCTGTTTTTATTGTCATATTGAAAGAATGTATGTAAATGAAATATTTTTATATGCATATATATATATATATAATTGTTATAGTATCAAAAATATATCACATATATCATATAATTTCATTAATCCCATCCTTAATACACTTTTTGTGGTGTGTGAACGAATCACATCGTTTGAGGGGGTGGTAGTCCACACAGCCCCAAGCGAGATTATCGTATTAACCTCAAATGGAAGGTAAAAATAGGTGTGTTGTAAAAATAATAATGAAACATAAATACATAATAAATATAATATATTACATTTATAAATATATTTTCCATCTTAATAGCTACCATGATTTGTGGGGATGAATAAATGAACAATCATTGTTTCGTGAGGTAGTAGTTCGCCATACACAGAAACAATATTTTCAACATACATTATGTGGAGATGGGATTAAGTTTAGGTCATAAACATTTCATAAAAACATAATATTATATTGATCATTCTTTTTTTTACAATGGAATAAAGATATTTGAGGGGCATGGAGAATGAAAATAATGGAAATGATCTTGAGAGATGACGTTACCTCTAAATTGGGTTACTCTTTTTGGTTTGTTCGAAATGGATTCATTGACAACATTTGATCCCAAATGGATGATTTAAAGTGGAAAATATTATATTTTGGAGACAATTTTGAATGTTTTTTTTTTCAAACATAATTGGGTTGAGTGGTAAGAGGATGGGGTAGAGTTCTTTCCTTTTTTATAGACAAGGGGAAGTGACATGTTTTTCAATACTGAAAAAGTATTCAATAATGTGTGGTCTATCTTACCTAAAGTTCCTAAAAAATATAAAAATAATGTATTAAAAGAAAATTAATGGTTTATAAAAACAACATCCACACACAAATATGTGCATTGTAATTATTTGGTTCCTTAACATCTATGATTCCCCAATTTCATAATATGGGTTTTATTAAAGCATGTAGTTTTCTAATTTAATTAATTTGTGCATTACAACAAAATTAATGTGATATTTATTAGAAAATATATATCCATTGAATTATTCAATTTATATAAAATTTATAAAATTAAAATCCCATTTTTTCGTATATTAATTGTAAAACAATCACATATGAGGCGCTAAAACACTACTTGAACCCATACTACTTTAACAACATATTTACAAAAAATTGATCAATATTTTAATTATAAAGAATCAATGTGACATTAATGTAAAATATTTAATATATAATAACAAATTGAATTCACTTTTCCAAATATAGGGTTTTTTCCAATTTTAAATCATTTTATAAGATTAATTTATATTAAAATGACAATATTGTCAATTTTGATATTATTTATTTAATGTAAATATTCAAATATCAATAATATATTAAAATTAAAATATAATATGTTTGAAGGTGATAAACATGATATATTAATAATCAAAAATAAATAAAGATAATAATTCAATCAATTAACTTCTCTTTTAATATTTCATGTATTATTTATTTTGGTTAATTATTAACTAAATAATCATTATATTAATGATTCTTAAGAATTTTAAGTAAATAAACTGTCTATTAAAACTATTTATAATTAATTATGATTACAACAACACATATATATTTCAATAAGATATATAAATATATTTTTATAACTAAAAATATTATGTTTGGTATATATTTTAATGTTTTATAATCGTAAAAGGTAAAGAAAGTTATATTTTTGTCGTTTACCTGACCCTTTTTTATAAGAAAATTCCATTTAATAATATACCAACATCCCATATATTTTGGACCAAGTTGATACATGGTCAAATGTTTTTCATCCTATTGAGTTTGGAGAGGTGTCTAAGTAATTTTTCTCCATAATTTTATGGTTTAGTCCCTTATTTATCTAAATCGTAACTAAATAACTGCAATTAGTTTTAATCACATTCACTTATCATTTTGGTAAAAAACAATTATATGATATTATTAGACAAAAAATATCTTATTAATCACATAGGTTTATGTATGATTTTAAAAATTCTAATCACAAGTGTAGGAAAATTAAGATTAACGCTAATAATGCAGCGAGGGTGATATAACAGGGTTTTTATAGTAGAAAAATGTACAAAAGTTTGGTATGTTTTTATATTAAATTTCAATGTGAAATTTATTCTAATGAATTTTATTTTATTAATATATGTAATATTAATCTATTCTTACAATATAAAATTTTTATAATATCATTTAACATTAATAATTAATTAGACAAAAATTCAGTTTTTAACTAAAAAACAATATTATTAATTGTTCATCAAAAAACGATTTTTCTCAGAAAAATCCCAAAAATTCACCCTAGGATAATTTATAAATTATGAAATAAAAATGATTTTTATTTTATCCAACCAAATTTAAAAATTAATCTAAAAATAATTTTGTTATTAAAATTGATTCATTCAAGAATAAAATATTTTTATCATAAAAGGACTTTATCGAAAATGTTATCTTTCATTATCAATATGTATTATTTATATAAAACAACAATATTTGAAAATTAGTTTCTAATATTTTTGACATATAGGTTATTATTACATTATTAAAATAATTAAAATAATAAAACAATATCTTTCATAAAAACTCAGTGTTTCGTGCATCGTACGCCAAATCAGTGTTACTTGTAGTGCAAACCAAGTTGGTATTGCACGTAGCACAAGACAAGTTGGTATTTTATGTGAAAGGAATGTCCAATATGGGTTTTTAATATATAAATAAATATTTCTAATGTCACATGATATGAAATATTTTGAAAATATAAATTAATTGGAAAAAAAATTCTCAAAATCTCGAAGTGTTACGTTCTACCCCCCTTAAAATGAATTTCTACCTCAAAATTTTTTTTCGTTTATCAAAGTTTAAATTCATGAATTTTTAATTCATATAAACCCACATTGTAAAAATGGATACTAAAACATCCCATAAAAATTGAAATTTTGAAATATAATGTTTACCCAATGTAACATATAATTTGGTTTCCATATAGTTGATCATAGGTTGGGAGTGGACAATGGACATGGAGTAAAATAATATATATATATATATATATATGAAGGGATTGAGTTCATCAATAAAAAACAAGTAAATGATAAAAGGAATGTTGGGGGCCTAAAAATCATAAATCAATGACTATTTAAAAGGCATTCAGCTGAAAAAAATAAGGTATTAGGACAACAATTTTTTTAATCACATTCAAAACATCAATTAATTCTTGATAAATATATATAAAAAAAATCTCATTCTTTGTTTTTTCTTTGAAAAATTTCAAATACATCAATTTTCTATTGGAATGAATGTAATGAAATTAACTTCGATGAATAAATCACTAAAAATTATTTTAATGGTTCTTTAGAATAAAAAGTCTAACTATTTTTCTCTAAATAACTACATGCATTAATCTATAAAAATAAAAAGTAACACCAATAGTTCATCATAAATATTTATTCATTAAACAAAATAAACATTAAACATGTCATCACATAGACCAATGGTATGTGTGAAACCCTTATCATTTTTCAGTCATGGGTTCAATACCCATGGCCTTTCCAGACATGATTGGTTGTCACCCGATATACATGAAGCCCATTTATTAAACGGAAAAAATATAATATATAAGATGCACATCATTGAAATAAGGTTAATCAATGATTATCTTTTTAACCAATGTTTTCATCACAAACTCAATGCACTAACACTTCCTCCATATCATAACTTAAACATTTCATGAACGGTTAACCTTATAACCCATCGATAATGTGAAAATCCAAAACACTAGAAAGAGAGTCATGAAATTAGATTAACATTGATTCACTAAGTATCTTTCAGTTTTCACATTCCAATCATGTGAATAACTCCATTATATATTCGTTTGAACCAAGGAAACAACCTAAATTACCATAAATCCTTTTAGAAAGCATTCATGCTTCCTCATTGCAACGTATATTGGATTTACCCATTAAATCAATAAATGTTGTAAACATTATTAGTGGAACAATAAACCCCAAATAAACAAGTCATTACGTAGTTCCAAGGTAATAAATAATATCCAATTTTCTTATTCATATCCCAGGTAACTTTATTCATACAACATCATATCAAGGGTTACATTTCCTTTGAAAAAAAATCAGTTTATCATTAAATAACTTAACGAGTCCAACATAAACTTGTATGTAATGACTGAAAAACATAATTAGAAAAACCCTTGTATATTTCATCATTAATAAATATTTCATCCAAATACAAAAATACTTCAATTAATTCATCCTTAATCCATTAACAATAATACCTATTTCCTTTCACGTTTCATCTGTAGTCTCGTTATCACCTATAATATAAACATTACTCACACCACCTTGCAAATTATTTTGAGGAACATTCCTCTTGGAAAATTGGGTTACATAAAGACAATTTTATCAACATTTAAAATTCTTAACCTTTGATAAAGACTTATGGAGGAAAAAATTACCATCCATTTCATTTACCAAACTCTTCATTTTCCCTTGTAGTCACTTTCTTTGTGTCCTTATTTTCCACAATCAAATCACCTTCTTATTCCTTTAATACATTCACATAGGTAATTTTTTCCAAATTCATCACATAAATAAAACTGAATCTTCTTTACATAAGGGACTTTATTACCAACACTCTCATAAAAATCCTTTTTTAACATCATTAGAGAGTCCTAGAGTTGGTTAAGATAATCATTATTAATGATGTTCCGTGAAAACTGATTAAGAATGATCATGACATATTTTACTCAAGAAATCATACATCTTGACTTCTCATTAGAAAATATCGCGTCACATTCAACATTAAAAAAATTCCTTCTAGTTCTCACCATTGAATTAAATCAAAAGCATAGTGTTAGAATTACTTATCAAAGTATAAAACCACATAATCATGAAAATAATTACTTATAAGATATCTATATCATGACAGCTTCTATAATATATGATACCTTGGTTTTATCCTCACTTATTCATACATAAATTATATCTAAATAAATTGTGAAGGTTTTTTAAGAGTTTGTAAATTTCAAAATCATATCCCCTGGGAGTTTCAAACTAGGTGTGCGACAAGGCCCGTTGTTGTGTACCAGATTATCTCGAGTTAAGCCCAGAACATCTTGTCAGAGTAGTTACCCCTAGGTACATCTGTGCGATATCCACGTCCACTTGTAGTATCTATATAGGGATTTATTGCTAGCAAAACACACATTCTATCATTTATCAAAATTCCAGGGCTTTTTCCTAAACATTAACTCATCCATATACATATCCTTAGAGACATCATTATACATATTCATATAAATAAACCTAGTAATCTAACTAATGTTTTTTATTATAGTTTTTAAATTATTACAATACCTTTTATCTGATACCAACTATATCGACCCTTTCATTAAAAACATAGACATTACATATCATTTTTAGAATACATAAACATTACTCAAAAATATTCTCAATTGTTGTAGTTGGTATAGTTTCCTTGGAAACATGGAATCAAAAAAACATGTACATAAGTGAGAAACATCATCTCCCACTAGGTTCTTCTTGACTATATCCCTTATTAGAAATATCAAACATAGTACATTCCATCATAACCTGGGGGAATGTAGACATACAATGGGTGATATCCAATACTCAATAAGGGTAAATAAGGGAAACATGCAAGCATAAACATGAGTATAAGGGTATGAAAACATGATCATGTAAATAAAAGAGCATAACCTGCATATCAAAAATAATAACATAGATCATGGAATTAATATTTTATGTTCATAAAAAATGAATCGGATAGAAAAAACAGAATAAGACATGAAATCCTGAGATAGGAATAAAACATGGAATTTTGGAAATACATACACATATAATATGATTTCCAAAGTATCCAATGCATCACTGCCAAGAATATATTAGGGGAAAAACTTCTTTAATAAACTACATAACCCCCATTACAACCCTATATTATAGAACTGAGTGACCCTTGTTCCAGCCCTGTATTACTGATCTATATAACACTCATTCAAGCCTTCTATTATTGAACTGAGTAACCATCGATTCA
Source organism: Viscum album (assembly GCA_963277665.1). Classification (NCBI taxonomy): domain Eukaryota; kingdom Viridiplantae; phylum Streptophyta; class Magnoliopsida; order Santalales; family Viscaceae; genus Viscum; species Viscum album. The sequence continues at coordinate 37,457,651 of OY728159.1, forward strand.
GCCTTGTATTATGGAACTTAGTAGCCCTCATTCCATCCCTTTATTACTGAACTGATTAACCCTCATTCCAGCCATGTATTACTAAGTTGAGTAACCATCATTCCAACCCAGTATTACTAAACTGAATAAAAACTCATTCTATTCTGTATTACTAACCTGAGTTAACCTTTATTCCCGCCCTACCTATCTCATGAGATACAAATGATTACCCAATTTACTATAGAGATATATAGGTCCCACACATCACATAATAAAAGGATACATACATATTCCACAATATCATAAATAACATATTATAACCTATGAAATAAAATGGGTATCATAAAATTGTAAACATATCATAACATGTGTAAAGATATTGTTTTTATAATCACTTCATCATAAACATTACCCGCAAAAAGAAGTGGGTTACAAGCATATAACCCATGAAAGAGAACATGTTCCTTTAAAAATAATACCCATGAAGGAGAAATGGGTTTCATAAATACCATAGAATTAATAATAAATCATTTATATAAATGATATGATTGGAAAATTTATACCATTTCCAAAAAGGCATGAGTAACATCAAGAGATTTCATCATAGATAGAAACTAATTTTGAAATATCCTCTAAATGTGTTTAATGTATAAAATATAATTTCTTTTCTAAAAAAGTATTTTTAATACGTAGAGCCATTTGAAAATCATTTTCTTATATAATACCTTGAAAACATATATAGAAGACATGAAATCATTGAAAAAACCTTTTTATTTGAATAATTTTAATATATCTATCCTTCAAAATATATTAATTTTTTTATTGGAAAACACTTGAAATTTTTTTATAAATCATGAATTTTTTTTAAATGCAGTTCTTTTAAACTACTTCAAAAAAATTTATATAATTCTTTAAAAAATTTTGAAAATAATTATTTAGAGTGAACATAGAAAATATGTAAATAAGACATGAAAAAAATTAAAATAGTTTTCCAAGAAAACATATAAAAGAATTTTAGAAACATTTTGAAAAAAATTACTTTTAAATTGTTTTTTTAAATTTTTTTATTAAATATTGACTTTTTTAAATATGTTAAGGGAGATTCGATGAAATTATAGTCCGTAAATCCATACATGTCGTATGAAGTCAAAAGAACATTCCTTTTGCACGATAAAGAGGATTGAAAACTTCCTTCTTTGGAAAGAGTCATGAAGATTCCTTTGAAGAGATTGGTAAAATGAAAAAAGGGGAAAAAATTCTTTTATATATTATATCTGAATGATATAATATTCATGGAAAACCTTTTTAGAAAACATATATGTCCGACCAAAGAGTGGGTAAGTCTTGTTTTCTTGAAAATAATTTCTTAAATAACTTAGGAAAAAGAGTAGAAAATGGATCCACTAAATGATTGTATCGTGAAATGATATTGGATTATGAAACTCAGGAATAATATTTATATATGTATTATAATATTTTATCAATGTAAACAAGAAGATAAATAATCTCGAAAAGAAATGAGACTGTCTCAATAAACTCTTATAACATGGTATCTTGTGATCATACATTCAATGTAACGAAAAGTGATTACATGAAGAATATAATATCATTAAAATATTTATATTCAATACATTTCATGTATAATTGAAGTATAAGCACCTCAGAAAAATATTTTATGTTCATAACAAAACAATAGTCTCAAAGATGGAAAATTGAGAGAAAAACATTTTATCAATTTGGTAAATTTTGATACATTAACCCCATGAAAGAAGGATCCTGAAATGGTAATTTTAATCCCCATATATTAATGTAAAATATAAATATTATACATTAATGGGTGGTATATACACCACAAAAATAGTAAATAGTGATGAACATAGCATGTATCTCACATAAATTAAAAGTGAGATGAAATCCCCTCCCCTGGTGCCTTGAATCACTTCGTACTAATACATGATTCCTGTATAATAAATATAAAAATATTAAAAATATTTTATAGAATAATTCTATTTGTCATAATACAATATATGATTTTATTATGTCTTTATATTACCCACTTTTTAACGATCCAATTTCATGGTTTCACATCATGTAAAATTAACTTTATTCATCCCATGGGTATTAATTTGTTATATAATTGATCCATATACTTATATAATTATTCCATAATTTATAAAATGATGTAAATATCATGTATATATCATATAATTATATTATAATAATATATTTCTTAATACATTATGTAATGGAATACACCATTCATGGAGATGACAAGTCGTATGTATGCATGGACACTATTTTCCAATTATTATTATCGTTTTGAAAGAAAGTATGTGAAGGAGATATGTATATATATTTTTGTATATATATCATTATTATAGTAGAATTAATATATAATATATATCATATATGTTTTCTAAACCCGTCTTTAATATATTCTATGTGGTGTGTGAACGAATCACATTGCTTTTAGGGGTGGTAGTCCACACTTCCACAAATGATATTATCATATTAACACCACATTGAAAGTAAAATTATGTGTGTTTTAAGAGGAATAAATAAGCGTAATGACATAATAAATATAATATATTGCATATATAAATAGAGTGTCTATCATAATGTCCACCATGATTGGTGGTAATGGAGAAATGAACAGTTGGTGTTACGTGAGGCAGTAGTTCTCCATAAAAAGAAATTGAATTTTCAACATCCATTAGATGGAGGTGTGTGTAATTTTAGGATAGAAAAATTGAATAAATATATCCTAGTATATAGAGGATAATGGATCTATCACAAAATAAGGTAATAAAGAGAGTGGAAGGGGTGAATAAGGAAAATAATGAAATGGAGCTTGAGAGAAGACGTTAACACTAAATCTGGTAACTACTTTTAGTTTGTTTCAAAAGGATTCCTTGATAACATATCATAAAAAATGGATTAGTCTAGGTTTAATGGATAATTTTTGGGAGGAATGTTTTGTAGCTCTTGGCTTATGTTAAGTGTCTTGAGAGGTGTGAGCAAGGGGTAGAGTGCTTTCCTTTTTATAGGGACGGGGGAGTGTAACTTTTGTACATACAAAAAGGTATTCAATAATGGGTGGTCTATCTTACCTACAGTTCCTATGAAATGGAATAATATTGGATTAATTGATAATCATGGCCAAGAGAAACGTCATGATCACAAAAATATGTTCATTTTAATTATTTGGTTCCTTAACATATATGAATCTCTAATTTTATCATTTTAGTTTTTATTAATGAATCTAGTTTTATAATATATTAAATTTTTCCATTAACACAAAATTAAATACATATTTATTATAAAATATAGATACAATTAATTATTAACATAATATTAATTTTATAAAATTAAAATCTCAATTTTTTGTAAATTAATTATAAAACAATCGCATGTGATGCGCTAAAACACTACTTGAACCCAGACCGTCTTAACAATGTATTTACATAATTTGAGTCAATATGTTAATTAAAAAAGATTAATTATTCCATTAATATAAAATATTTAATATCTATTAACACTAAAAAGTTTACTTGGTAGAATATAGGATTTTAATAAAATTTAAATCATTTTGTAGGATTTATTTCAATTTAAATAACAATAATGTCAATTTTGACATTATTTATTTAATGCTGTTTCTAAAATATAAATGATATATTAGAATTAAAATATATTATTTTTACCGGAGTGTAAAATTATATATTTATCTAAATAAATAAATAAATTGAATAATTCAACAAATTAACTTCAATTTGAATATTTATAGTATCATCTATTTTAGTTAATTATTAACTAAATAATCATTATATTGATGTTTCTTAAGCATTTTGAGTACCTAAAAACCCATAATAATTATTGATTATTTATTATTATAACAATAACCCACATATATTTCAAAAGTATATATATATATATAACTTAAAATATTATGTTTTGTACTTATCTAAAGTATTTATAAATTTTTAAGGAAGGAAACTTCCCTATTTTTTCTTTTTCATTACATACCCTTTTTTATTGGGAACATTCATTTGATAATGTCCCAATATCCCATATATTTCACAAAAACTGGGGACATGGTCAAATTTTGGAAACCAATGGATTTTGGAAATGTTTCCATGTCATTTTGGTCTTTATTATTAATCTTTAGTCTCTTATTATTCTTAATCCAACCTTAACCACCGTAATTAATTTTAATAACATTCACTAATAATTTTGGTCAAAAAATTATTGACTTATTATTTTACAAAAAATATCATAATAATTACATTTTTTTTCTTATTTTCATTATTCTAATCATAGAAGTGAAAAAATTATGATTAACTCTAATCCTGCAGAGGGGGTAAAATAATTGTTTTTTATAATAGAAAAACATTAAAAAGTTTATATATTTTATATTCAATTTCAAAGTGGAATTAATTATAATGAATTATATTTTATTAATATATTTGATATTCTTCTAATGTGACCTTAAAACATATTTATAATATCATTTTTCATTAATAATTAATTACATAAAAATGTAGTTTTTAACTAAAAAATCGTATTTTAACTATTCATCCAAAAATGATGTTTCTCATAAATTTCCCAAAAATTCAACATAGGGTAATTTAAAAGTTTTTAATTAAAAAAAAATTTTATTGTATCCAATTCAATTTATAAATATTTATAAAATTAATTTTAGTATTAAAATAGATTCATTAAAGAAAATAACATTTTTTATATTAAAGGTCATTACCAAAATAATTCTCATTCATTATCAATATGTTTATTAGTATAAAAGAACAATACATGATAATTAGTTACTACTAAATATAAGGGCTTTGTTATAATTATCTTATTTAAAAAAAAAATAAAAAGAGTTGTTTTATATAAAATCAGTGTTGCGTGCATTATACACAAAGTCGGTGTTGCTCGTAGCTTAAACCAAGTTTGTATTGTTTATAACGCAAGACAATTTGGTATTACACATGAATAGTTTGTTTGACTTATTTTTTTACTATATATATATATGTGTGTGTGTGTGCATGTGTGTGTGTTTCTAAAGAACTACTTCTAGTGTTATGTGAAATTAAATATATTGAAAAGATAAATTAATTTGAAAAAAAACAATTCTCAAAATCTTGGGGTGTTATAGGCATGGCCCGAGATGAGGTTTGGATGGAAATGAAATAATGATTGAGGGATTTGGATCACTGTCAGAGATTGGTATGAATTTTCTTGAGTGTATTCAACCACATCATTGGGCGTCTTGTATGTCATATTGTGGAGGTGAGGTCCTCTGGTTGGGAAAGGCCCCAGATACATGGATGGAATTCCCATTGGTTATGAGAGACATGGTCGTAAGGGCATGAGGTGCAAGAGATGGTGTGGCTTAGGTTCTTATTTGGTGATTTTCACTCACCCATGATAAAAAAAGACCTGATTGAATCATGTGAACACATGCTGACTCCATCATGAGGTGGTCTTTACCACTCGTGTGGGTAGAGGCCCTCGATAGTTGAGGGTTATGTTTTTTTTTGGATTGGTGGTGTCTTCTATAGAAATCCACGTTGAAAGTGAGGAGACATCAGTTGATATAAATGAGGCCACCAGGATGGTAGCTGAGTCAATCAAAGCTTGAGGCCATGGGCTAAGTTATTTATTTGAGGATAAACATCAATGTTATTTCAGTTTTCATGCCATGGGAAAACATTATCTTTTGATCATGGTTCAGTGGGACTGGGATATAATTTTTTGGGTGTGCCTTTGGGATGTGAGTATTTGAGACATGAGGTGTCTAGAGGAACATGGTTCTAGGTAAGGTGATTGAGGTGGATCCTAAGGGTTCACATGGACTTTGTGACTATAGGGGTACATTATCCATGGGATAAGGACTCTCTTTGCTTCTAATATTCCGATGATGGCTGAAGCAGGTGACACTCCCAAGTGGCTGCTGAGCACTAGTGGAGGTTGAGTTAATTTATTTCATCGTACTATTTAATTTTCTTAGAGATGCATGTATTCTTAAATACATAAACAAGGTACACACCATTGTGTAGTATCCTATTGGAATTCATCTCACACCCTACATGTCCCCTTCATGATGCATATAGACATTATGACTTTACATACATGTAATAGATAAACCTCAAGAGATAGATCATAGTATTGATTAACATGGATATTAGTATGTATCTTGAGGTTGTTACTAGATGGAGTTTTAAATTTTTTAAGCATTAAGACTTGTATTAGCATGACTATTTTTTATGTATCAACAATAGTTATCCATGTGAGACCTTTGTATATTGACATGTGTGACCTTCTATGGATGCATGCCTTGTTTGTTTTATTAGTGTTTATAAGAGGTTACAGGAATGTTCTTCTATTTACTTTAAACTACTACAGTTGTTTCTATATTTCTTCTACTATTTGCTGATACTGGTGTTTTTCCTCTATGTAGGCTTGGTTTGAGTCTATTGAGTCATTTATTTCCATTACATGTAATCTTATCATTCTCGGACCAGTATGTTATCTATTACCGGAGGTTATATCCTCACCAATATACCTATTTATACCATCTATACTAGTTGGAAGCCTTTGTAATTCTGGGAGGTTTTCCTAAGGTGAGTATCAATTGGCCCGTTAGCACTGTTTATGTGGTAGTTCGGTTCGGGGATGTTACATTGCAACACCACCAACTAGCCTGTAAATATACATCAGTTATCTGATGGCCATGGTAAATAACCAGTATAGTGTCTCATCTCAAAGAAATGAATGATGAACAAGGGAGAATATATATTGGTTACATAGGAATAAAGATTATGTAGGTAGAACCATATTCTTATTGGGGACTCCCCCTAATTATCGTACTTGGGTTTGATCAATTCTACAACTAGTAAAAATACCACTTTTCCACGTCCCTCTTCTCCATCCACCCTGATTGTTATACTCTATCGTTTTTATTTTTTTCTTATACTATATGATTTTTAGAGTGTTAAGTATGAGTAACCATTTAAAAGATTCAATGTATGTGTTTTCTATAATTTAATTAGTCAATCTACCCTTATAAATAAATACACCAATTTTTTAGTGATTTTATATTGATTCACAATTAAACAGATTTTTTATGGAACCAATTATTGATGTTGGTTTAGAAGCATCATTTTAAGATAATGTTGGTGGTATATATAATTATACCATAATAATTTTTCATTTGAAGACCATAAGTTGTGAGATATCACTAGTATTATTTAAGATCACCTAAACAATTATATAATTGAAACTGTTATGTATTTTCATCAAATACATTCTTATTTATTTTTTTGTATTCATATATTAAAGGGATTACCAAATGGGATATTTTAGTTTTGACTAGAAATTATCTTTTCCTAATGAAAACTTTATCTCTTATATATGAGAATATGAGAATGGGGACTACCTTGATACTAAAATTTATAAGTTATTTCCTTCCGATTTATTAAAATTTTATAATAGTATATAAATAAGACCATAGGAGATATGTTAAAAAACCATAATTCATGAATGATAAAGTAAATTGTAGTAACCTAGTTATGACAGGTAATTTTTATGAGCATCATTTATCCAGTCATAAATGAGGAATGAAATAATATGATTATCTGAATATTAAAATGATTTGTGGAAATAATGAGTCTTGGTTGCCTAAAAAATAAAATATTTTAAATGGAAACATAATGGTTCAAAATGATGATTAAAATGAATTCAAGGAACTAATTGAATGACTTAATGGAATGATATTAAATATTAATAATTATTTCCTAGTAATGTCATGGGAAAGTGAATGTATTTTATATGCACTGCATTAGCGTTCATTGTTATATGTGTGCCCCAAATTCTTGTTTGGGACATAGACGGATGTCTATGTATAATAAAACCCATAGAGTTATTAGGGTTAAATGATATATAATTCATTAAGGAATTTATTATATTACATTTGGATTCATTATTAATAATTCACTATGGTGGGTCCCCGTATGATTTAGCTATTGTCTAAACCTGTTTAATTCCATGGATGACTGTCTTGTATTCATATAGGATAACGTTTTTGTGTAACACCCCAAGATTTCATAGTGTGTTATTTCTTCAAAATAATTCAATAACTTGCAATACAAGCAACACCGAGTTCAATTTCACCATGACTTACCAAAAAAAAGCCATTAAAAGAGGTCATGAATAGCATTAACTACATTTTTAACTTTATATAATCCTTATAATTTTAGAATCCATATTATGAGTTTCTTAGTCATAATGCAAGAACAGATTCATTTTCAGTATTGCACTTTTATCAACTTTTAATAGTGAAACCTTTTTAAATACAATTATTTTTTAATCAAAATAATTAATAGTGATAAATTATGAATTTGAGTGGTTTTAAAGTATATTTAGAATATATTTTTACTGTTTAATATAATGTTGGTCATTGGACATTATTTTACAATTAAACCGAACATAAACAAGTGTCAATCTTTTGATAGTTATTACCTCTTAAAAACACGCTTTTTGTTTTGACAGCGGGAATTAATTTTAAATTAATTTCTGCCACTTATGTGTTTTGAATTTAGAAAAATGGATTCCATATTTTGAATCAGGATGTCCAAATTGTGTAAATAGGTAACTTTTATTTTTAGACATTTTGAATAATTACTGTGGTAAATATTTTATTTACCATGGTTAAGGGTAAATCCGGTAAATAAGGGTTACAAAAATAATATTATAATAATAAAAATTACCCTAAAACGTGTCCTAACCTTATTGGTGGACACTGACCCGACCATGAGCATCCTTGGGTCAATTTGGGGACCCCTTGGAGCCAATTGTATGTGGTAGGGACACTTTATATTAATAAAGTTAAAATAAAAATAAAAATGGCATAAGCTTACATCTTTTAGAAGACCAATTTTTACATAGGGTTATACATGTTGGATTTTTGATTATAAATATTCATTAGAAAGCTAAAAAGATTTCCTAAATAATAATATTTTATTTATAATTTTTAGACATCAAATAATTGAAATTATTATTGACATAATAATGATGCAATGTTTACCTCATTAATAAATCATTTAAATAAATAAGATTATAATGATTAAAATATTATCTAAAACATGTCCAATTCTTATTGGTTGATGTTATTTAGAATATGAGTCATCTTATCTTCGACCTCAATGATTTTTGGACCATTATAAACCGAATATAATTATATTATAAAGTAATACTTTCACTCTTTCCTAAAGAGCCCCTCCTCTCTCTTATAAAAGGAGACCACTTCTACTCATTCCTCACACCTCTCAAGCCACTTGGCTCATCCAAAATCTGCCCAACTAAGCTCCCCACATCCCTATCCTCCTCCTTGAAGCTTTCCCGTAGGCAGAAATCATTTCAAGAAGTCCTTTGGTTCCAACCAAAGTGAGTTACCTAAATTAAAGGTAACATTTTATCTTAAATTATTTTCAATTATTTTGCTTCTCCAACCCCCAAACTCTTTTTATTTCCTTTCTTTTGTAACAACACCAGTATCCACAATATACTAGGATGTTTTTATAAGAAGGATTCAAACTACACATTCACACAACTCTATCTAATGGATGATTAACATAATGTTTCTGTGGATGGCAAACTAACGCCTCACGAAACGATGATTGTTCAAATACATCTTACCGCCTCTCATGGTGGCCATTATGATGGCACTGTAATTAAATATGATATTAATGATATATATTTTATATATAAGCTTCTGTAATTCCATTTTATTTCATACAATTATTCGTTTCATGTTGTATATACATACGATAATTTCATTTGAGGAAGTGCGGACTACCGCCCCCTTAAAATGATATGACTCGTTCATACCACACATGGAACGTATAAAGGATGGTGTTAATGAACTTAAGTAACATATATAAAATATTATATTTTACTGGAATAGTAATATACCTATGTATCATTTGGATTCGATTCTTTTAAAATAAAAATTAAATGGAAGTAGCGTTCGTGCGTACGTACGGACTACCGTCTCCACGAACGCGATGAGATTCATTCTCCATCGTATCCATTCAAGTATAATTATCATTTGATGATTTAAAAATAATGTTTAAGTACTTTATACCATTCTGGATTTAAATAATATACAACCTATCCTTTACAAACATGTCTTACGTAACAAAACATACAAAAGCAAACAAGTAAGTTCACACCCGAAACAACGATAATACTAAGATATTATTATCAAATCAATGTTAAAAGATCATATATGGTATCATATTAAAGTAAATGATTCTTGTATTATTAAATAACAATTATTTCACCATTATACAGGAGGTAAACCTACCATCGACCAAGGAAAAAGTACAAGGTAAGGGATTCTCTTATCTCACTTTCAATTCCGTGAGATTTCCATTCTTCACCACTTAATTATTGCATGTGGTGTATGTGTACTGCCCATGATTGTATTCATTGTGTAATATACTTTAATTTATGGGTATTTACATCATCATGGTATGATACTTCTTTCATGGGTGTATGTTTCGAAAGTTACCTAATCGATAAGGGAATTTGAGATTTCGATTTCCACTCATTTGGCTTAACGCATATTTCATTGATTATATTACCCCAAGATTATGTGTGGAATCACTATTCATTTTATTATGTCATAATTTCCACTCCCCTTACTGTGGATATAAGTTTGATACACATAATCACTCCATTGATAATTCTCAAGTCATTGATATGAATTTGATAAGAGTAATTTTAACTCATTCTCCATTTGTTGAGTTAAAAATCCAATTCGTTGGTATTGTTTTTACAAGAATATGTGTGAATGTCCTTTGATTGTTTTACACTGAATATCCAATCATATTTAGTGTATTTATATTTGTCACACATAATTATGTCATTGATTCATCCTTAACCTAAGGATACAACCTTTATGAGAGATTTCATCTCAATTTACATTCCATTGAGACTTCTTTGATGATATACACCAAATCACTTTTATGTGGTGTATATAATGTACTTTGACATAGTATATCATGATTCCCTTTATTCTCATGATATTACAATGTTTTTATTACCTCAATTATTTGTATTCAAGTGTCTCTTTTGGTTAGAATCTCTAACTAAAATACCATTTTTAAATGTTTTAAAGACTTATTCATCTAAACCTTTCTCATTAATGTCCATGTTTTAAAAATGGTTTTAAGGATTTATTTATATGGACATTAAAGTTTAGAAATCAAAAATCCTTTTAAAAAGTTTCAAAGTAGTATGGGACACTTTGATTCAAAAATCTACTTTTAAATGGCTTCTTGACAAATAGTGTGACTTTTAATTGTTTTCAAGAAAAGGGGGATATTTCTCTCAAATAGTTTTGATGATTATCTATGTCAAAATCCTTCATTATTCTTGATTGAGGTTAATGTGATACAATACAATCTTCCATATTGTATCGAATGAGTTATGTTTGACTGTGGATGTGCTGTTTTTATACCATTCATGGTTTGTGGTTAAAGTATTGACATTTCGTATGCTAGTTTTAATACGATTGTTTATTTTCTGCTTAAACCTATTCATATGAGGAATGCATTGGACTTAATAAGTGACGGGTGGATCCCGCTATAGCTCCTCGATGCATCGGTAGGTCTCATGAGACAAACTAGTGTCTTGGCACAAGGCCTTGGAAAAATCTTATTTGTAGTCTTGGCACGAGGCCTTGGCTATGTGGTTATGATAGTCTGGCATTATGCATTCCAACATTATAAAAGTGGATATTGATATTGCATGTGATCATTCGACTAGTAGAATATCCATGTGAGTATGTAAATGGCATTATTTTATTTTACCTTTTCCATTTTATGCTGAAGTTCAAGTTTAAAAGGCTTTTGTTTTAGTTATAAATTGCCTTAAGTGTTTATGCTTATTTATGAAAACTTATGCTATAATGTTATCCTTACTGAGCATCTGAGCTCACCCATTTCAATGTTTTATTTTTCCCAGGATTATGAAGAAGTAATTTATGAATGACCTGCAGGGATAGTATGAGGGGATATGAAGAAAAGATTTTTTTTATGATGTAATGTAAAAACTTATGAATATATCTAGTTATTCCAAGGCTACTAAACCAATCGGTCTTTCGAGATTTGATCTTTATTGTGATCATGCCAATGTTATGTAATAATGCACCGACTCTGGGTAACTGGGGTCGGGGCGTTACATTTTGAATGGTATGTGAAGATATTGTTATATTAGTCTATAAGAAATTTAGATGAAGAACTAATATTTGAGCTATGTACACTAATAATGATTCATATTAATGTTAAGAATAGTTCATTGAGTTTATATTGGTAGATATGATGTATCAAAATCTCTGTTTTTTGATCCGTTAAAATAGATTCTATGTTCCATAAGCCTTTTCAAACATGGAAACTATGAAAATAAAAAGTACACAATAATAATAAATTATTAATAAATATATAATGGAAAAAAGTATGGTAAAAAATTAATATTTATTTCCTTTAGATGGTAAATACTTAATAGGAGTCAATAAGAAACAAGTTATTTATAATAAAAACGATTTTCTATATATTATAAATAATCATTTAATTATATAAATATAAAAATTATATAATTTAATTTGGAATATTTAATGTTAATTTGTTAATACCTCACTAAAGAATTATCTTAGGATGAATATTGGGTAATTTTCATTAATAATCAATTTTGAGGTGAATAGTAAATAAATTGATATCTTATTAATTTAATTAATTTTTTGATTAAATAAAAAATTTTGAAACATTTTACAAATATTTTTACATAATAAAGTATAATATATGAATTTAAAATTCTATTATTAATTTTTAAACCCTTGCTAAATATTTTCCAAATTTATGCTCTCTTTTTATGAAACAATTTTTCAACTGGTTTATTTAATTTTTTAAAACACAATGATATAATTTATTTTATTTCATTTATTTTTAAGTAAATTATCATTTTAAGAAGTTATTTATTTAAATTTTATTGTAATCAGTGTATTTGATAAATCAGTACAATACGTAAATAATATATCCTAAAAATAATCATAAAAACAAGGTCTTGCAAGTTACTTCCAAGATCATTATTGTTAATTAAGATATAAAATGAAAGTTAATTTTATAAATAGATTAATATGTTTGATATTATATTATTCATACTATATATCCTGTGCTGTTTCATTTAGGGTTATATATTTCTAATTATTAGTATTTATGAAAATTAGAAAGATAATAGTGAAATTATTATTGTTTTTCAGTTAATATCACTTAATTTAAAAGAAATCAATGAAATTTATCTACTTTAAATAATTATTCTAAAATTATTAAATAAATAAATAAGTATATTACAAAATTTTAATTTTTATTCAATAATAAATAAAATTATCAACTGATAATGAAAAAATTCAATTTTCCACAAAAATAGCATGTCTACACATTATCTATTTTAATTTAAAAGTTAATATTATGTTATATATTATTTTAATTTTATTAAATATATATAATATTTAGTTCTATGACACCCAAACATTATTATATTTATTATGTTTCATTTTTAATAAAATCATAAAATCATGGGGAAAGAAAATTTACATAGTTTAAAAGTAAAAAAGATAAAATGAAAAAAATTAATGGTAAAAAACATGATAACATGTTTTATACATGCATGTAAGAATATTATTATTACTTTATTTATGCTAATACACAAACCAATCAATAAGTATATAATTTTTGATCCATTGGTCATTGAATTGTATCATAGAATTATTTAAAAATAAATGATGTTTCCAAAATTTCTCTTTTCCACTATTATAAAATGGGATCACTCACACACTTTGAAACAAAAAAATATCATTAAAATTTATCATTGAAAAACCTTCATATTACTCCACCTAGAATATAATCCTTTTAATATAATCCTAGATTCACCCATAGTATTCCTAGGAACTTCAATTTCAAAGGATTTTTATAGGGGGAAATATATTCTGATGTAAGTTTTTTATTCTCTTAAGGATTTCTTCTAAATCTTACCATTGCAGATATCTTATCATTGAAATAATATAACTAAATAATCATAATTAATATATTTATATTTTATTATATTATTTTTCAATGATTATTTATTTATTTTATTGAACATATAAAAACAAATAAATATATTTTTTCATTGCACAATGTACCACCTCCATATAATGACATGGTTTTTTTCATTAAAAAATTATACGAATGATATTAATTGTGTAAATGATTAATAAATATTATATATATCATATTATAAGGATTCATAAATTTCAATTTAATATCCATCTTTAGTACCTCTAATGTGGTGAGAAATAAGAATTATAATCTTACTAATGTGTAGAATACCACCTCAATGACGAAACAATATTTGTTTTTATCCATATTCTCATAAAATATTTATATCATAAAATATGGATCAAAATCATTCAGATAATATTATCATTATTATTCAATTAAAATTATATTATTTAACAAATACCTATATAAACATACTCTATAATTGAGTTATATCATATTCATGTATGGGTCGGTTTAACCACCTATGTAGATAATTCATTGAAATCCGATTATAGATTACTATAGGTACATGTATATTTTTATTATTATAATATTGTAGTAAAGATATTATTAATTTATTATTATTTTAACATTAAAATAAATATTCAACTTTTTATTGATGTATATTTTTATTTGATAAAATAACCATAATAATATGATATAAAAGTTGTTTTCAAATAATGTAAAAAATAAAATAAAATATTGAATAAAATTAGAGTATTTTAAAAATAAAATTTATTTATTATAGATTAATAATTGATATAAAAATAATGAAATTTTTATCAAATGATGAGTAACGACATCAGAACTATTTAACATACAGAAAAAATAATGTTATTAACACATGATGGTAATAATACACTATAACTAATTAATGTACTCATGATTTGTGATTATTCTAAGGATTATAAAAGGATTATATTTATGAGTAATATTTTGATATTTTTTATTAATTTATTATTTTCTATAGGAGGTTATAGTATAATAACTATTTAGGGAATCAATGTAAGTGCATTAATCTTTATATTCATTCATTATATTATGTTTATGATATAAACCATGCAAGATTTTATATGGGGCAATTAAAAAAATATCAAATGGTTTAAATGATTTTCTCGTATATTTAATGATATCCATTGTCTCATTTCATGTTAAATTTATCATCGTATTATGGTTCCAATTGTCCAATCGTATATTGACACACTTTATGCATTATCCTAATTTTAATTGGATTGAATGTCTTTTTTGTGTCATGTCTATTTCAAATTTTTACTATAGTTATATTTGTTGTTCTAATTATATTGAAGGATGGTTTATGTTATCATGTTATTTCCTTTGTCATATAATGGGCTAGTTAGGGTGTCTTTTCATGTCAAATTGGCATGGTTCATTATATTTTTGGTATCATATGGATTTTCAACATAATGTCAGTTAGAAATAACTGAGTTGGTTATGTGTCATGTGTAAACAATAGTTATAAATGTCATAATTTGGATAGTTTCTGTATAAAAAAGGACCTACTCTCTCGTTTTCATGACTGGAACCAAGTTATAATGGGTGGATAAGTACTTTTTCTGGGGTTTTGGCTTAGAGGTTGATGACATTTGAATGAAATTTACAGGAATTTTATTTTCATTGACATTTTTTTAATTAATTTTTTTCTTGGTTTCAAAAAATTCATTACATTTTAATGATTTTTATTAATAAATGACATTGTATCTATGATTTTATAAATTTCTGATGTCTAGTATATATATTTCTTTTTCGACACATTGCCTTCAAGAAGTGCTCTTCCAAATATAAGAGAGGAGGTTGAAAGATACGTTCTGTAAGAGAATCCTCGTGTGGACCCAAAATTGTTAAAATATGTTATCACTAAATTTTAGACTCTATGACAAGTGGGTCTTGGGAACCCATGATATGTAGAGGATCATGGATCTAAATTTACCTAAAGTCATCCACCCATCATTATTGGTAATAGAGGACCCCATGAATAAAAGTACTGTATTGAGACGATAGAGAGTATCATCATCTTATTGAAAAAACATGAAGACTCTAGGTGGTTTTTCCACATATATTTATGTGGGACCAGGAATAAGAGGGTGATACTTAATTGTACATTCTAAGTTACATGATGAAGTTACATTGGTATTCTTTAAGAAAATAATTACAAAGTAGTTTTACCATTAGGCATTGATTATTGTGAATACACCTCATTTTTAACCATATGGTAGGGGGAGTGAATCATTCTTGATTATTCTTACCATTTTTTTAGTTGGTGAGTCATCCAACATATCTATTCATTAATGAGTTCTAGAAGGCACCATGGATTGTGTTAGGATAGAGGCCTGATATTCAATCTATGATAATAATCATGTTGCTTCTAAAATTTTTGGAGGTAGTCAACAAGAAATATTTGGATGAGGAATATGTTGCAACAAATAAAGGTTTAGCTAGAGCTTCAATTGGTTTAGTTGTTATCTAGGGTGAATCTTATAACCAAAAAATAAATTGTATGGGTGGTCAAAATTATTCATGCCCAATTTCATTGGCTTGGACACGATAGTAAAAGTTTTTCTACAGCAAGTGAAAAAGACTAGGTCATACCAAACCATAAAATATGGGGGCTGCTAAGGATTGTAATATTTTTTGATGATCTATCCATTTACATCATTTTTGTAAAATGGTGTCTTATTATAGTAGGGAATGATCCACACTAACCAAGGGTTGGTAGGTTTATACTAATGCATTCATGGGTGGTTGGTCTATTCCTCTGTCCAAGGTATATGTTCATGTGGCTAAGACTGAAGAAATTTATGAAGTGGAGTATGCACCTGATGTATGTAATGTAGGTCCATCAACTATTATTCGTATGATATTTTTGTCATATTATATGGTGCCATCTTGGTTTTATATAGGAATTGGTCACTATTTTAGATCATCAATGTTTGTGGATATGTTTGATTTCCTTTTAAAAAGTATTCCATTATTATTATATCTTTCCATGAATTTAGGGATGATGTCCAAAAAAGGTTTTAGATGTGATGTGTATTACATTATGATAG
Organism: Viscum album; assembly: GCA_963277665.1. Lineage (NCBI taxonomy): Eukaryota > Viridiplantae > Streptophyta > Magnoliopsida > Santalales > Viscaceae > Viscum > Viscum album. The sequence goes on from OY728159.1 coordinate 37,474,833, forward strand.
CTGGCTAAGAGGTGGTGTGGAACTACTTTATGATTGATATTGAAAAGTTCTATCAGAATATTGGAATGGATTAGATTTTTCAATGTTAAGTTCCAAATATACACTTATCACAATCAGGATCATTTCTTATCTAATGATGGGGCGAATCATGTTTTCCAAGGTGATTGGGACTGTTGATCAGAAATAGAAGGGCCTATTGTTCCTGATTCTAATGAAAAATCATGCCACTTATCATAGAATTTTATTGATGCAACTAATCTGTTATGGGGTAGTAATCATACTCAAATTTTCAATGATTACGCTGAGGTAATTTAGAATATTTTTCTATGTTTTCACTAAAGATAATGGTAAAGATTTCTATAGACCTACTCCTAGGTACGATTCCCATTTCTACATCATCTTATCATATGGTACCAAATGTGTTAGTGGAACTTAAAGTCCATCTTGATGAGATAGAGTTTAAATGATTTATTCTTCATAGTTTGTCACTAGGGAATTCACATTTCCTATTTTCTATGAATGTTTATGAGAGTGAAAAATATTTTATTGATTACCAAATATTGAATCGAGCAACCGTTAGAAAAATACTATAATTTTATGAGAATTGATTATCTATTTAATCATCTTGAAGGGACTCATTTGTTTTCTAAGATTGAAAAGAGTCCTGGGTGTCATCATTTGATATTCTAAGAAGAATATTTAATGAAGGTAGAATTTAGGGGTTGATATGAGCATTTTGAGTTTCAGGTTTTTCCATTTGGTGTCCCTAATTATCATGCAGTGCTTAACGATTTGGTGAACTGAATCTTTTATCAGTTATTTGATTATTATTTTATGTATTCAAGGATGGTATTTTAGTATAATACATGTAAGCGGAGGAAAATATATACCATTTTAATATCATTATTTAGACCTTGAGAGAATATTTCAATATAGTAATATATCTAATTGTCAGTTTTGCATCCCTGATGTGATGTTCCTAAGGCATGTGATATCAGATAGTGGTTTCATCGTAGATCATGAAAAGGTGTAGGATGTTATATCCTAATAACATCATAGAAACATGTTTGAGATCCATATATTCTTTGGTTTGTCTAGTTTCTATATTTTTTTTCATGACATCCCCAAACTCACATCTCTGATGAAGGATTTAACCCATAATGGTGTAATTATTGAATGGAATCACAACATTAAGAGATCTTTTTTGGACATTATGGTAGGGTTTAATTCAATTCCATTTTTTATTCTTCTAGATTGTTTAATGATGTTTTTTAAAATGATTATTGTATGTTTTGGGATGTTTCAATTTGTCAAGGAAATAGATTATTGATAATATCACCCACCAGTAACATTATCATGAGAAGAACCACTGTACCCTCAATCTGGAGTTGGAACCAATATTACATGAACTCAAAATGTGGCATCACAATCTTTATCGGGAGATTTTTATTATGTATACTAATCATAAGATCCCAAAATATATTTTTACTCAAATTTATCAGAATATATGAAAACGATGTTCAGAATAATATCATCAACTATTTATATTCAAATTGATTATACCCTTAGTAAAGTGAATTTATTTTTGATGCATTGAACGTAAAATTACTCACAAAATACTTAGAAGAGTTAGTTTAGGATTTGGCTCTGATGAGTTTTTTTGACATATTCTTTAATGTGAGAGTGGTTGGTTGATATGTGTTATTCGCATCAAAAAAATATGAATTGTATTTTTATGAGAATTTTCAGCTCCATTATTTGATAGATATTGAGTTCCAATTATTTAGTAACATATATAATGGTGGGGTGGACTTGGTTGTTTGGTCTCGGTCACTATGTGGGTGTTTGATATTAGGTAATAGCTCAGTTGTTCGATTTTCTGTGAGATGTGAGTTACTGGATGGTTGATACCATTATTTCTAGTCTATGAGCCATGGGGAAACCAAGATGAATCATGAGTGGACGCATAGATATTCGTTAATGGGGATGAGGTTGTCAATTGAAGATTTTGATTCTTGTATGTTACGTATAACTGAGTTGTGGGGGTACACTAGAGAATTGCGGGGCTTCGACAACACTAAACCATTCAAATATAGCAGTTTTATTGGATTTCCATAGATTTTGTCATTAGTTTTCCAAATAATCCTTTTGGGAACGATGTGATTCGAGATAAAATTGTTTTAATCATAAAATCATTTCATTTCTGACCTGTTTAGGAGATGATAAAATTAGGGAAGCATGAGAAATGATATATATAAGATATTGTGATAATTCATTGGGATCCCTTTGTGGTTCTATTTGATAGGGATATGAGGTTGACATATAGGTTCTAGAAATGTTTACTAGTGTATAAGTTTTCCTATATTAAATTAAGAACATATTATCATCAGTAGATGGAAGGACATACATAAATAGATATCTAGGATATTGAGGATATACTTCGGGCTTCTGTTTTGAAATTTTGGGGATCTTTGAAAATGTGTTTTCATTTGTCTCAACATTACTATGTTAATTGTTATCATGAATTGATAAAAATATAACCCATATATGAATTCTATGGGCCTCAATATAGACATCCATTATTTTAGAAAGAGTTGAGAGTGTGGTCCATGGTTTGACCTATTATGGTTCACCAGATGACTAAGATAGTGTAGTTGATCCAAAGGTGTTTAATAATTGTACAAAGAGATCATAAATCATATGAAGACCATCATTGAGGGATGTTGTATTTTTAGGATGTTGTTTTGGGTTTTATCTGATTTTCACCATGCTTGGGACAACATTGGATGGGTAGGTAGGGTATACTGGCACCAACATTTGTTGTCCCCTTTGAGAATGTTGGATGAATATGGAGGGTGGTCTAAATGTTTTACTTCTATCTAGATTGATGTATATCCACAATGTGTTTATGTTTCCCTATTAAATTGGTATATAAAAAAACCATTCTTTTTGATCTGATGGAAGGATGTTGATCTTAATCCCAATACAACATTGGCTGAGAAACCTGTTCAAATTACTGATCACTGGGAAATGTAATTCATGGTAAAATGATCCCCTTGTCCTAATACTATGGTAAATAGATTGGAGATCCAATATATATGGGATATGGAGTCATTATTTATGATACACTGACCTTCTCTATTTGGGGATCATGGATCATGATAAATTTCTAGAGGTTGAAAGCATTAATAGTGGGGATATTGTAATTACATGATAACTTCATATTAGATAAGTTTTATACTTTATTTTTAGTTAAATTCTTCTTTAGGATTATAATCATTAAAATAATTTTAGATGATACATATAATGGTGACATATGTGATTTATCGGAATTTTCAACATAAATGTATAATGTTTTCATTTTGTGGGGCTATTAAACGCTGTGAAATTCGAGTGATCGCATTTTAATTATTAAGATGAAGAGATAGTGAAATGGATACACAAAATGAGAGGTGTCCACCCCCAACATAGGGTTTACGTCATGTAATAGGATAAATTGGGTTTTAATAAGAATGAGATGGGTTTTTAATGTATATTTTCTTTATGGAATACCCGAAGTGTAATGGGATAAATTTTGTTTTAGTAATATAGATAGGGGTTTTTCTTTTTATATGACCATTATGAAATACCTTAAGTGTAATGGGATTAAAGGTCATGTAATTTTCATGATATTTTATTTTTAGTGTGGTGTAGGGCTGATTTTAAATTCATTCCTCTTATAGGAAAATTTTCTCAAACCAGGGCACACCCAAAGTGATTTTGGATAACTCCTTTCTTTCTAGGTCAATTGGTTATGCTATTGATCACTATTGGGGTTATATTTCTTCCCTCTAGTTATGTAATCCATTTATTTCTTCTTGGTTTTTGGTTACAAATATGGTTTTAGATTCGGTTTTTTAAATATTTTTAATCATATATAGCTTTATATCTATTATTTTTAGTCTCATGGTGTTCCTTGTCTCCTAAATTCCATTCTCCAGGCTTCCATATGTCATTTGAGAAAGTATATGGGTTTCTACCATGTAAAGGTAGTTGTTTCTATAAATAGTCTAATTCATTGAATTGTGTATCATTCTGGATAAATTACATTGGATTTATTTTTAATTTGATGTGATAAGTTGGTTCGAATGATTTCATAGAAAATAATCTTTTTGAAAGTGGTGTTTCTATTAAAACAGAATTTCTTGAATTGGAAATGGATTTCCAAACACCAAAGTGGATTGTGTTGGATTTGAAATTTTTTTCTTTATATGTATATACATTTTGAAACTCAAAAAAAGATTTCATTTGCATTGATTTTTTTTAATTAATTTGAAAATTTGTTTTCAAACTCTTATATGGATGTTCTAGGCTTTGAAAATGAATATCTTGATTCAGAATTGGTTTTTCATACTCATAAGTGTTTCTTAAAGGCTTTGAAAGAGATTTATTAAATTTTGATCATGTTTTTTAAAATTTATTTTGATATATGCACATTGGGAACTATAGGGGAATTAGTAAAGATATATAGGCATCCTTAGTATGTGATACACCACTAGGAGGTCACATTTTTTGATATCGACTTGAAAGACTCAATATTTTTTGGATCCAACATGTTTCTATTTAGGACTGTGGTTTTCTATTGTATTATTATAAATAGGATATTGCATAATAGAGATTGATTTTTCAAATGTCATTTTTAATTTATAGGAATTTAACATATGACTGTTTTTATTATGGGTTATTGCTGATATATTTTTAATTTAGGTTATATCACATAGCACTATAATATAGGTTATTTTATTGATATGTGTACACTTTTTGCAGGGATATTCATTTGTATTTTTATCACTTCTATTTTTCATATTTATTGTTTGAGAATATGAAAGGATTTCATGAAAACGATGAAATAATAAGAAAAAATGGAAAATTATTTATAAATTGTTTGGATCTATTATAATTCATCGTAAACATGTTCTATATTAATATATAGAGTTATTTCATTCGTGATAATAGCCTTTCAATGGAAACTATGGCCACATCATACTGGGATTTAGATCACAAACTATTAGTGACTTTTGGAATTTTTTGATGATTTATTTCAGGATTAAGGTAATGTGAAGTGTATATAGTAGTATGATTGGTTCTCTGGTATCTACTAGAATTGATTCATGTTGGTATATAGGTGAATGGTGGTCATGTTGGATCATGACATAAATTCTGTTTCATTTTATTTTTCATTGATTTTATTCATTTTTTGTATATCAAATATTTTATCTTTGTACTCTTGTTGTATGTAATTTTAGTTATATTAATGAATGGTTTTTGTTATCTTATTTTTACCTTTATCATGTGATAGAATAGTTCAGGAAACATGTCTATTAATCTGGGGTAGGTTCATTACATTTCAAATGTATTTATTTTTAACCATCATCTCTTGATGAACTATTAAATCATTATAATTCTCATGAAACATTCATGTTATCATTATAATAATTCATTTAACCTTATATTTTTTTAAAAAAATACATATTTTTTATATCATGGATATTATTATTCCCAAATCTATATACCACTTAAGCATACCATATTTTACAATGAAGGTAATTTTATTGAATATGGAAATATAGATATTATTTATTATACATACAATATAGATAATTATTGATAGTAATTTTTTAATAATAATTAAATTAATCATTCAATATATACTGAATTTATTGGATATACCGTGATGGGAGGGCCCTGAAATTATTTATCCCCTTGATGCATCAGATGGTCACATGAGACTAACCAGTTGGCTAGTGTTAATAAATTGGTTTTGGTGTGTCCAAACTCATCCACATAAATAGACATTGAACAAGTAATTTTATACAATTTATCATGATAATTGAGATTATTACATTCAACATTATTCTTTTTATTAATTGATAATTTTTTTATTATTATCCACGAGATTATTTCTTTGATATCAACCATGGATACATTTCATGCTCATATAATTGATTAAATAGGATGTTTTCATTTATTCAAAACTATAAAATGATTATAAATCCCCTAATCATGATAGACTCTATTTTATACAACCATTACTAAGTTTTTGAGAACACATTTTTTCATTCTATTTATGATATAAAGATTGAATATTTAATCGAGTTCATAGATGAATAATATTAACATTTACCCTGAATTATCTTTTCATTCAAATATATAATGAGGATCATATATGTATCTGGTTCATTAAGAATACTGAACTGATAAATATATGGTGATGTGATCCTTTGAATCGTAGAAATATGTAATAAAGTAGACACAGACTCTAGTGTGTTGGTGTTCTGGTTTTATAGTTTGTATTAGAGTATGTGTTGTAGAAACCTTTTGAACTTGGTATAGGAAAACATAAAATTGGGAAAAATTCTGTATAAAATAATTTTAAGATATTTCTAACTATATGATAATATTATAAAAGTGTTTTTAACGTGCAGATTAGGTTGTTTTACTAGAAATGAATCACTTTATAAATACTAGATGTCAATGTAGTTTTTGTACTGATGTATATAGTATTCATGACCCCAAAAAGTGTGGGTCATCTATATATCTACTATAATTATGGCACATGATTAATGAGACATTATAGAGAACCCCTTTTGACAATGCATAATGAAATAATTTTTTTAATTTTAATTTTCAATATGAACAATATTCAATGGTTTGGGGAAAATATTTTAGGAACAATTTTCATAATTTTGACTTTATTTATACATAAAATTCCAATTTCTGTTAACTGTTACAACACATATGGAATTTGTTTTGTGATTTAAAATTCATAATATTATTATCTAATTTAAGATATTACATTTTTTAGAAGTGGATCCTAGAATATATATTGGTATTAATACTCATGGAAAATGTAACTTTCTCCATACTAAAAAAGGGAATACTACTGTTGTTATTGTTATGTAAATCATATCAATAGTTTTGAAGATAAATTTTTTATAACTGATAAAAATGATCATATACAACAATATGGTGTTCCATGTCTTTGTATAACCATATTGTTTCATTTCATGTTACATAATTCATTTTATTTTATTATAAATACTAACCTAGTAGTAAATGATCAATAGAATAATTGAATTTAGAATATATTTCTAGGCTTTATATAAATTAGAGTTAAATGGATATATTGGAAAATTATTTCCATAATGGGTAGTCTGATCAATAGTGGTCATTAGTCTATAATAATGTGTATGGAGGTGAAATGGGAATCATGTAATGGAGATCTTTTAAATTAGTATTATTTAAAAAATATTTCCCATGAGGGAAAAAATAAAATAAAGGTAATGTCCCTCAAATTATAGAAAACTGATGATGAATATATTTTAGAGTTTGGGGATACCCTTAAATGACTATTTGAGTTTGATATATATTAAATATGTAATTCTTTATTATTTATTATCCAAGTCATTGATGTACTTAATCCAATCCTTTAAGGGGAACTAGTTTAAACTGTTTTTTCATCATATAATTAAATAGTTTTATGATTCATAACAATAGAGACGTGATTTTATAGATCATATTTCATTTAGAGAAATCAATGTAAAAATTTGTTAGTTGAGAACCAAGATAAAGGAAAAACATCGTAGAAAAATAATAAAATGAAAAAATTTCCATTATTTGAAATTTATTGAATAAAATATCTGGTAAAATGAATGATTGGTATGGGGTTTGTTATAAGTGAAGAGACATGTGATATCTAGCTATTTAATGAAATTGGAAGACTAGAAAAACTATTATCTAATGCACCAACTATAAATCTATGTACTATTTAATATACCAATGAAAAAACCTCAAAGAAACCTATCATAGAAGAGGCCGAGATGAAAAGGAAGAGCATTTGAGATAACTACAATTTAGGATGAATGTCCAAAAGATGTTGTGGAAGGTACAATAATCAGAGAATATAATTTATTTAATATTTTCTTTATTTTATATCTTTACCCTCTTTTTTATCCTACCATTGTTTTTGAAAAATTAATTTTTACCCGGGACTGTAAGAGGGATTATATAAACCAATAATCTAATTGGAAAATATACAAATAGATAGAAATGGAGATTAGCCATAAAGATATGTAATTATATGTATATATAATGAGGCTTCATCATTATTGTAAAATCTAGAACCACCCCTAGTAGCTCTTCTAAATTACTTTGTTGGGGAAGAAGTGAAGAACAAATATATTGATGGGAAGGGTAATATTTCAATTGTGGATATAAATTTTTATATGAATATATTAATGCATTTTTTTATTAATTACCTAGGATCCACCAGAACATGATGTCCAGTAATCCATTGATTTAATACATCACATAGGAACTATAGAAAAGGCTCCTTAAAAATTTACCACTATGGAATTAATGGAGTTGAAGAAAAAACTGAGTTTGGTGATAAGGGATTTACAGACTTTGTAGTTAAAACATGTGAAGACTATATTATTTTCCTCAAAAATATATCTTATTCTATTATGATTTGAATTATATATACTTAAATAAATGGTATTACTGTGAATAAAAATTATAATAAGCCAAAAATTGATGAATTGTTCAGTAATAATTAGTTATCTCAATATTAATCAACAATTTACCTTTATTTTGGGTATCAGTAATTGTCAGTAAAGAATTAATGTATTTAGAGGAGAACATTTGATATAAGGTTTATATATTATGATTTTATGGTAATTAATATTTTTCTAAGATTATTCACTCCTTAGTTTTATGTATATAATGAATAGTAAACTCATCAGTATCATGATACGTTTTTTTGTGTTTTATAATTTTAATTTTTTAGTGTACACTAATAGATATGTGGACCATAACAATAACTTGTGGATATTTCATGATTCAGTTAGAGGAAATATATAAATTATAAAATATAAAATTTGAGAATTCTACATTCACAATGGTTCGTTACTTGGACATATTATCTTCAATGATGAAATATGAGATAATCATATAAAGAGAAATGCAATCATATAACGGCCTATATGAAGAAACATAACTGATAAAAATATTTTTAATGTAATTTTCGGTTAATATCGGTGATTTTATCAATGTTATTTTAAATATGCTATCATGTTAACCATAATTAATCAAAAGTGGTAAGATCTTATAAATAATGGAATGTACTTATTTTGAATAAATTTGGATGAAATTTGTCAATACATCAATATAAAATATATAATCAAGAAAGGGTTTATTTTTATTTTAACTTAATTCACAAACTAGTGGAATTAGTCCTTTGCTCATAAAAAATTATATAGTTATTCCCTATGCATCATGGGGGACACATACACATGTATAGAAACATCCAAACTGTGATCATTATTTGGTATCCATAAATGTTTTGATGATATAGATTCATTATTTTAATGGAGAAAGATATGTGATATTCATAGATCATAAAAGTCTGAAAAAAAAAATATTCTCCCATAAAATTCAACACACTGTGTAAAAAATATGGCCAAAGATACTTAAGGATTATGATTTCATAATACACCAAAATCTGGGAATAATAATTATATAGTAGCTATATTGAATATGAATGATCCCTGATTCCTAACCAAAATGATCATCCAAAGGGATCATGTGATAATTGATTTTTTCATGATGGAAATGGCAATTATTAAGTTTGGGGAAACATCACTCCATTGTAAAATTATTTCTAAACCATCTCTATTTGATAAGATAAAATTTCCCCATTATGATAATGGAAAACTACAAAAAATGACATTGTGAATTATGGAAAATAGATATCATTCAGCAATGATGATTTTATTCTAAAAATTGGAAAGAATATATGTGTTCAATCTATAATTAGTATGAATAATGAATTTTAGAATTAATTTCATATGTAATATTTTATTATACACCGTGGTAGCACAATGATTTGTTTGAATTTGAATGAACAATTTTATTGAGAAATTATAATCCAAAAAATTAATTTTTTGTATCAAGATGCTCAATTTATCAATAGTTGAAGGCTATGAAATAGAATCCTAGAAAATTTACGCAACCCAAGCCTACTACTATGTGGAAATTGAATGACATAACTATCAACATTTTCACTGGAATACTAAATACTTCTTGAGTGAATGATATCATTTGGTTTATTGATTATCTCCTTACCATATTTTCAAATTTTCTTTATATGATATAATATTGGCCATGTGAGTGCCACATATGGATCTTTATTAATGATGATTAAATATGACATGATTAACCCCTTTCATTTTTCTAAAATCTTGATTTATGATCTATATCGATATACTGTAAATCTCTTCAAAAGGATATTAACAATGAGTTCCCTTTGAGAAACACATATCATACTTAAATAACATCAAATCCCATTTGGTTAATTAAAAAATTAAACTATATATTGACATTTTTCACACATTAATATTAATATATTTTGGTTTGTTAATTACCACTGTTGAGTTTTCAAATAAAAATATCTTCCATTCATTTATTCTTATAGTACCATAGAATGTATTATTTGGAAATATATTTTATATTCCATTGTGTTGGGATAATATTGATGAATGAAATGGTATAGTCCTAAAACATGTTGAGGAACCATGAAAAAATGTAATGATTATTCAGAACCATTTTAAAAAATCAAAATTATATAAAATTATCTATGCTAATAACTAATTTAATTAATCAATATTTTATGTGTGAATGTTTTTTCCTGAAAGTATATCAATGGATGTTTTTTTAAATGTTTGTTAATGAAGATAAATTATGCCACATGTACAATTGAGCTCATCATATTTTAGAAATAATTGGACTTGTGGATTACTATTTTTCAATGAATCAAATTCCCTAAATAAAATTATATGTTTTATATCTCATTGGAATATTATTATATTGTATACCCAACACATATTCTCTCCTCTAATTAAATTTATTTTCAACATGAAAATTTATACTAGTAATTTATTATCTATATTCTAAAAACTGTAGTAATTTTTTAGAAAAATATTATGACATTAATGATAATGGTTCACCATAAAATAAAATTATTTGGGTTTAATGTGGAAACCACAATGTTTTTTTATTATAAAACACCATCATTTTTATACAAATTAATATCTATAAAAATTTCATGGAAAATTTATTTAAATTGGGTAGAATGTATAACATGATCATAAATTACATTAAATGTCCATTTTCCATTAATGAAATTATAATACAACGCACATTTAATTATTTACAGGAACAAAAATTTGAATTTTATTGGATTAATGTTTTATTTGAACACACTATGTAAAAATTTGGCTATAATTAATTATAGAAAATTTTCAATTATATATATTATTTTATGAACAATGGAAAATTTGGTATTTAACTAATCCTAATTTTATTTATAAAACTTATGCATAATATTATTGGGATTATAAATTCATTCCACAAACTTTTCCACATGACACATAATATTATCCTCAATTAGAAAATTTGTTTCATGTTTGATTATATAAGTGTCTTCATGTAAGAATAAGGAGAAGACTGGATCTCCATATTACAATAGATTACATAGACAATGGGGGAAAGAGATTATTCAAAAATCATTCCCAGTATGATGGTGGAGTGGTGAGAATATCACACCAGGGGTAGGTGAAACTGTTGTTAAATTGTGGAGTTAATGGTTGCAATTCATTAAAAAAAATTATTATTAAATTATAGGAACTTTTTTGTTATAAAAAGTCCTTATAGTGTGTATACCACCCAAATATGGTGGTAATCTTATTCATTGGACCCATTTGATTGGTCTTTGAGCCCAAAATATATTATTAATCAAATTATATTGATGCTTAATGTTTTTCATTTCTACATTATATAATTTTACATCACTAGAAAGTGGATTTCAAATATCTATCTCCCATCTCACACATGTACTAGATATGTGGCTTAGTTGTGTATACCACTTATGTGGAGGACTTGTACAAATTATCATTAATGTGAACTTATATGAAGTACTTGTGTGTATAATTTTTTTGAACCACTAACTTCGAGAAATATCAAAGACCAGTTACATAAATTCCCACATTATTATAGGGTCTTTAATATTCATATAAATAGACACCATGGGAACCTCATTTCATTATTTTAGAATACCTAGAGATGTGTTCAATCTCTCATCACCCAACTCCCTCACCCAAGCACCCAAAATCATTAGGTATATTAATATGATTTAAAATAAGATAAAATAAAGTAAATGTTACATTACATGAGTTACAAAATGAAAAAAACACCAAGAACCATTGTGAATAACCAAATTTTCAATAATCCCAATAGTTCAGGGTCAAAGGAACCCGTTTGACCTTGTTAATTACATAAAACACTTCCAAAATAGTCTATATAGATCCATAATTATCAATATGATTCCTTTTTGATGTTCTATATAAGCGTCAATGTCATTAAAAATTCCTATTTGTATAAAATACTTGTGTATAACATATGTATAGATAACACGTTCTACTATATTCAACCACCCAATTGAGTGATCCCTTATATGGGAAACTCTTCAGCAAAGAAACCCCCCTAGGTGATTCTCCAAATTCTCATATACATGGATAATACTAAATGACAACCTAGAATATTATTAAGAATTTTTAGTATCCACTACTTGGGATAAAAACCTTTTTTATACATCTATATGGTTATTAATCATTTCCATACCATACTAGTACTAAAGACATTATATACCCCAATCAAAAAGTATATACAACATTTCTACTCCTTGCTAGGGTTAATTCCCTTCAATATCTAACACATGGGATACCAAATTATTTTTATCCCCATGAATAGATATAGTCAACATTGGTAGCCACCACTTAATCTAAACACCATTGATATCCCACCAAAGTAATAATCACATTTACTAGATCTATAATGGGATAAAAATCATTAATATACCTCAATAGGTTAATGAAACTTCACTTTCCATCACATGGGATAAGAACTATTTATACTCATTTCAATAGGGATATGTACCTTTTATAGCCATAATAAGAGCTAATAACCATCGTTATTCATCACTATGCCTAAACACATTTTATGGAGCACTCACAAGGTTTTTGGAAATTTTATTTCACCCATTGAGGCTATGAAACTTCACTAACCCTCTCAATAGGCCTAAGAACCCTCCCTATACCTCTCACTAGGGATATTAAAATTTAATATCCCCCACTTGGTATAAGTACCTTATTTATCCCACATTAAGTATAAGAATATTATAAACAAATGTCATTATGGATATGTAACTTTTACATCCGTCTCAATGTATATATGATCCTATTTATCCCCACTTTTTATGAAAAGCATTCATAACCCTTAAACTATGGATATTTATATTTTTAGACATATCACATGGGATATGCAACCTTTCTTTCCCTAGCTTTGGATAATAATATTAGAAAGCCTTCAAACTAGGATTAATCATAGATTCCTCTATGTCACATACCTATTAATTGATTCATTCTGAGTTCAATATGATTCGAGACACTCCCATAGGATTACTCCTTTTTCAAGGTATAAGACCCTGTTATAAAAAACCCCATTCCACGTATTTTTACCTGTAGATTGGGGGAAAAGAAATATTAACTGTCATCCTCCTAGGTGTAATCCTTGAATAAATCTTTAAATACCATTTAGTTGAGGGAATCATCATGGTTAAAATTGACCACATATATAATCCTCTTGGTTCTAGAAACATTGGAATAATTATTGGCGAAATCCCGGACTAAATATTTTTTAACATTGATTTCACATACTCATTATGATTTTCATTTTTCACCATGAGTCATGATACTACTATTGGTTCCAGATGAAGGGGCTTCCTCCTAGGTGTAAGCCCTGACCAAATCCTTAATTAACATAGAGTAAATATTATCCTCAAGGTTATCATCAATAAACTCCGATTTAGATATACCTTTTGGTTTCAAATACATGGTAATCCTCTTAAATGTAATACCAAGTCAAATCATCAATTACCATTGACTTGATAAAATCCTCATGGTTACCATATTCATATAGTGTTTATATTCTCTTCTATTTTCAGGCGTCCTACAATTTTAAATCCCCAATAAAAAAAAACTCCATTTATTATATTTTTAGCAGTATATAGGGGGTATTTTGGAAATTAGGATTGGGATTCCCCTTCGGTTTATGTACCAACATAATCAATAATTATAATTGTTTTGAGATACTCCTCCTTATTATCATTATTAACTAGACTTGAGATACACCCCCTGGTTCTAGTAACATGGGCATCCTCTTAGGTGTATTAATAAACCAATTATTCAACTATCATTAATTTATGAAACTCCTCAGGGTTAACATTAATCACCAAGAGATTAGATACAACTCTAGTTTCGAGAAACATGTTCACCTTCCATGGATTACGACCTAAACAAGCATTCAATTTCCTTTGAGTTTCTAAAAACATCATTATTTACATTAAAATCATAGATTTCAAATATTCCGATTTGTTTCAAAATAGATGGAAATCATCCTTTTATTAAGCCCCAATAAATCCTTCAATTACCATTGAGTTGACAAACATTTTCATGATAATCATTATTTACCCTGATTTTAGATACCATTCTTTGGTTTGAATACATGAATATCATCCTAGGTGTAAACACCAATCAATCTCTCATGCTACCTATATTGATATTATAACACCCCAAGATATTATGGTATGTCTCTATTAAATTTAAGAGATTTGGCAGCTTATGAGATAATATTAAATGAATTGTGATATACAATACAATATTAACATGACTATTGGAATAGTAATAATATAGTTTCCACATAATCAGTGTAACATAAATAACATAATTCATGACGTATTTGTGACATAATGATTTATAGAACATAAATTTCGAAAATTCAAAATTTTATTTTATACAATATTCATTATAATACAAAAAAATTAAATTTCCAAACCTAGAAATTTTTTACGAAAACCTAATCTCAAAAATGATTATTTAAAATAAATGATTTTCTTTATTCTTAAAATTTTCATTTTAATAATAAAAACTAATTAGAATTACGAAGGATTTTTAATTCCCTAAACCAATTATATTATATAAATATAATTTTCTATTGTAAATAAAATTACTTTTTTCAAGTCGTACCTTTGAAATATTATTTTATTTAATATTTTATTATGGAAATACCCCTCTCCTAGAGTATAAATAGTCAATCTCCAATTGATTGGAGAAAAAATCACCCCATCCATTAAAAAGATATTTTCTACCAAAATATTATATATTAAGACTCTTATTATCTATAGTAACGTTTTGGAGTGATAAAACTCCAATCACCAAGGAGTTATAATGTTATATAAGAGAAGATACACCTATGAAAGAGTAAAACTCTATTAACTCTTCAATTTTTCTTGTTGTCCTTCATATTTTATCAAATTAAATTCCAAAACATATACTCTAATATTTTTTTTGTAATTTTACATTATATTAATGATTCTAACATACTGAAAGTATTATATATGAAACATATATAAACATCATTCTCTATTTTGTTACTCCTTCGTCAACGTCTCGTTAAAGGTAAGTTAACCACATACTAAGAAATTTCCATGAAAATTCATACATGGATCATAAAGGTTGGAAATTATTAATTATATAAATTATATAAATATTTAATTACATTTAATATATTATTTTTTAATTAATCATATAATTTTGTTATTTATATTTAACGAAATAAAAAAGTAGAGTCAAAATGATAGTTTTTTAAGAAAATCAAGATATCAAAATGATTCAATTTCACCAAAAAAATTGATAAATTTAATCAAATGACTATAATTGATTAATATTAGCATAAATTACAATAATTAACATTTTAATTAGTGTTTTCATAAATTTAATTTTATTATTCATGAGGAAATAATGTGATAAAATTATATAGAAATTAAGATAAGGGTTTATTACTGAATCTATTTTTTTTATTCGGGTTTTATTTTCATTCTATTTAAAAAATTTTGATTTTAAATTATAAATTTTTACTCATCTGATATAATATTTTCATTCCCAAAACAGATTTACCTTTATCAATTATTCCTTCTTTGATAGTAAATAAATGTTTAATGAGGTTACCTTTTAAATATTTCCTAATAAGCAAGCCCAATTAAAGGGAATATCTTAATTTCTAACCCATTTTAGTGAACAATCCATAATCTGTTTTAAACATATATTATTTTTATGAAATAAAAAATTTAATCAAGAAAAACAATCATTGTTCATTTATGGTTTTATTTAAATAGTTATTTGTTTTTTACACTTCAAAGACTCTATATTATTTTCCCTCAAACTACACTAAAGTGACCCATTTATAAATTTTCTTTAAATCTCTTTTTTCATGATTTCACATAAGTGGGGAATAATTTATACCTGAAATATAATTGTTCTTCACTTTTTTTAATGATATATATATGTTCAAAATCTTTTTTTACAAAAACTGAAAATGATTGTCCAAAATAACACTTCGTTCCCTAGTAAAAGGTTATTTATATCAATATTTCGTCAGTTATTTTATTAAAATATTTTTATATATTTATATATACTATATTGAATACTGCTTTTTATTGAAATTGATCTCTAATGTTACCATTTAACATAATTTAATGAATGGTTTATGATTATTTTTGTGGATGTATTATCTTCATATCATTCATCAGATTACTTTGGATATTTTAGGATTCAAGGAATGTTATTAAAATATCATATGCTAGTTTCAATATGAATGTGTATTTTGATTATGTTCCACCCCATTCGTAGGATGAATTTATTGGACTTGGTAAGTGAGGGTAAGGGACTGCCACATCCCCTCGATGCATCGGTAAGTCTAATGAGATAAACTGTATTGATTTTTACCGAATTATATATGGTGTATTAGATAAAGCCTTGATTATATGTTTATGATGTCTGATGTCATGAATTTACTTATTATTATATTAGTATTTAAATTCCATGTGATTATTCTTCTAGTAAAATATCCATGTTTAAGCATCATTATTATGTGATTATTTATAGGACATTATTTAATCAGTATTTTTTCCTGCTATGTTATGCTCAAGATTATGTTTTAAGGCATGAATTTTTAGTTATTAAACTTTACAAATTGTTTATATTTATTTATGATAGCCTCAAATTTATTAGCTACCATTACTAAACATATGATCTAACCAAATTCTTGTGTTTTATTTTTTATCATGGTTTCATGATTTATAATATGATTGACATGCATTGATAAGATAAGAGAATATGAGTGTTTTCAATGGAGTTTCTATATTATAATTTATTTATATATGTAATGTAACAATTATATTTGTATCTAGTTTACCAAAGCTACTAACCCATTCCATTCATTGGGATGTGATTACTTTTTTATAGATTCAATTTACTAAAATAAGGCACAAGCTCTATGATACTAGGGTCAGGATTTTTACAGTTTGTATCCGAGTATGTTTAATTGAATCATTTGAAACTATATTTAAGAAAACATATATTAGGAAAATGTGCCCCTATGAATAACATTGATAATATTCTCAAGGTGACCATGATTTTGATTTTGATATTAGCTATACATTAAGTATTATAGTAGTTTTAAATTTTCATAATGTAATCTAGTAAAATCCATTATTTAGAAGTGTCAGCTAGTGGATGAATATGAAACAATACCAATGCACATATCCCTTGTATGGATTACCCTAATATGAAAGATAATGATGTTGGATATGTAGATAAAACTATAGATCCTCAACTTATAACAAAACTAGGATAACTGTCTCAGATTATGGGTTATAACCTTACTCACATGGAGTAGCGAGATTGAAAATGTAGTGTGATAATATTTTACCACTTTATGTGAAAAAACCTATATTATTTAATGGGAAAACGAACCAAATTGTAGGTAATAAATTGATAAGTTCCTTAAAGAAGATATTTCACTATTTGGGAAGTAACAAAAGTGAGAAGGTTATCGTGGAAGGTTATCATCTATTAGGAGATCCAAAAAAATGTTGGTCCTTAATTTATGAAAAAATTAGGAGGAAAAAATTGAAAATATGTTATGGACGGATTTTAAATATGTTTTATTAGAAAAATATTTTCATCCCAAATATAGAGTTGATATGTTTAGGAAATTCATTAGACTAATAAAAACGAGGATTAAAACATTTACAAGGATAAATATGACTATACAAGGTTGTAAAGGCATGTTTCGGACATCATACATAATCCATGGAATAAGACTGAAGGTTAGTTTGATTATCTTGAAAATATTTTGGAAAGGTCACTAGTATCATGAAAATTTTTATCATATGAGTATATAGTATTATGTTCCATCAAGATGGAGAAATAATTTTCCATTCCATACAGCTTTTAAGGGAATCAAGATTAGAAGAGGAATACTAATTACTCTAGAAAATGAAATAAATAAGAAGGGAATAAGGTAAGCATAAAATATACAAAGTGAAATAAATGTACAAATAAACATCATGGATAATGATTATTAGGAATGGGAGTTTGTTACAAGTGTGGAGTAGAAGGCCAATAATCCCATGATTAAATAAGAAATAAAGAAGCTGATAATGTGAAATGATTCAACTATAATGAGTTGGGACGATTTTCAAATTACGATCTTAGAATTCGAGGAAACATTCCCTGGAAAAGTTCAGGGAAAAGAGTTCACACTTATGCCTTCATAACACCAGAGGTTAATGTTCTTAATGATGTGGTGGGAGATCTCCTAAAATTTATTTACAGCTTTATTTTTATTCTGGATCAAATCATTCCTTTATATGTTCCCAGTTTTCATTAAAAATTATAGATTTTAAATTCACCTTAACAAGGGTATTTTTAGTTAAATATCCTAGTGGAAACTTTATGTAAAAAATTATGTCGATCAGTTCCAATTAAGAAACATAAACTTAATATAATTACTGATTTTTCTGTCATACCTTTGGTGGATTTTGATATAATCCTTGGTGTGAATTATCTTTAAAAACATAAATAAAATATTAATTACAATGAGAAGGAAATTATTATTTGGGATAAATATGATGAATTTATTAAATTAAGATGGTAGAATTGATCATCTGAGTTATATATGGATTCACCTCTACTGGATCTTCTAAATCAGATTCTTGTATAATAATATAAGATAAAATCTAAGGATAGAAAATGTGATCTCTAAATTGAGGACATTCATATTTTATAGGCATACATTGATTTATTTACAAATGATTTATCTTGACATCCGCTAGAGAAAGAATTTGATTTTCCTATTTATTTAATCCCTGATGCAATAACTATATAAAATATTTATTATAGAATGGATGTAGTAGAGTTTATAGAGTTAATGAAAAAACTAGTGTAATTTTTTAATAAGTGATTTATACACCCAAGTCTTTTACCATGGAGAGGTCCTATTCATTTTTTTAATAATAACGATGGACCTTTGAGGTTGTGCACTGAGTATAGGGAGATCAACGCTATTATAATAAATGAAAAGTATATGTTTCTTTTCGTTGATTTCTTATTTGATAAAATTAATATATCTCAATATTTTTTAGAAATTTATCTTCATAGTGGATATATTTAATTTCTTGTGAAGAAGTAAGATATTCCAAAGATAGCATTTCAAACATGGTATGGAAATTATGAGTTTATAGTAATTCAATTGGGACTGACTAATGCTCCCTATGTTTTTATAGATCTACTAAACTGAGTATTCAAGTATCATGACCCTCTTTATTTTATATGAGGTAAGAGACATCAATGTGTCACTCAATTCCTTCCTCAAGATGAAGGAGATAATGTGAACCCCTGAGTCACATCTTCAATGGTCCCTAGAGCGGCGAATAACACCGAGAGTATAACATCTCATATAATATGAAAGGTGTTACCCTTTTATAGAACAAGATCATGAGATAAGGTGGTAACTCCAAAAGAACTCCAAATAAAAAAAGAAAAAGTGATGGAAAAATCCATTCCAACATGCATGTTCAAAAGTAAAGTTCATACAAAGTAAAACAAAACTCCAAATTAAAGTACCCAATGAAAATATACAAAAAAGAAACAACAAAAACCCTAGATGAAAGAGATTGTAAAGTCCAGCATGATCCTTAAAGTCCTTCCATAATCCTGAAAATAGTGTTACATACATAGGGTGAGTACACATATATACCCATTAAGAAAACTAAAAACACCCGTGCATAAGTTCGGGAACATAATAACGTCCCTGGGAGAAAACATTAGAACCTCAAAACACCGACCACAGAATACTAACCATACTTTCCTCACCAAGGAACACTCACCAAATATCAGAAGTTATGTAATTTAATATTATATGAACATCAACATTTGGGTACCCCTCACCACTTTCCCACTGGTTATATTCTCATCCTTAACAACTAACGTCTTGATGCTACAACTATTCACATATACAGTCATTTTTCCACAGCCCTCCAACAGAAAAATGTCCCTCAACCACACCACACATATCGTCCATAGTCACCTGGTCCACCACAACCACTCCTCTTGCTAGAAGACACCATAGCCTCGTCCTGAAGACAATTAGAATAAAAATCCTTGTCCAAAAACACTTAGGTCTTTCATCAACAAAAACCCTTCACCGAATTATCATAGAAAATGGTAAGACTCAGTCTATTACATCATGATCATATATGCTCAAGCGGTAAGAATCATAAAAGGGTGCTGGGAAAAATTTCACTAACTAGCCATCCATCCTCCCACTGGGATGTTGGGAAAGACACCCTCCCCCCCTGAGATGGAGGTGTTCAAGACATATTTCTCAATAAGGGTGGGGATTATATTGAAATCACAAGGAAATAAAATTTATATATATATAGGTTAGAAAAACCTGAGCCCATCCTATGGTTACCCATAAAAGATAAAAAAGTCATATATAACCATAGTTGCAACTACCCCTATTTGCACAGCCCCAAAACTAAAACCCTTTTCATTTAACCACATTCCAATTATTTATTTAAGGGATTAAATATAATTTATTCAATATCTATCAAGAAACTACCCTCCAAAACCACACCAAAACAAAAAGAAAACATTACTATTGTCTCACTACACAATAACACAAAACCAAATTTATATTCTGTTGGAGAAACCACCAATTATCCAACACGCATATTCTTCCATTGCCAATAATTATTATTCCAAGTTATACCACACAATCATTCTCTCAAAACACATCCCTACTTCCTGGATACCTAAAAATTACCAAATGTGGTCTCACTGAATACAAGTTGATAACCACACCATAGTCCCACTACCCAACATCTTTCGACCATCACAAAACAAAAAAGTCAATTCAGCTACCTACAGGTCCTTCTATTCCACAATCAATCAGTCTATCAAACTGGGATACCAACACACCCACTGCACTGCCCAAGACAAAAATCCCAAAAAAACTAGCATTAAACCCTATCCCCACTATACACACCTACCATACCATTCACATAAAAATAACTCCTATGTACACCCATGTAACCACAACGATACTCCCAATAAAAACACAAAATAACTCACACAACATCAACAAACTCAATTGAACATTGCACTCAGCCACACATATCAGTAGGATATGTATATATATTCAGATTTAACAAGTAGAGGTCTTTTAATTCCAGTTAATTATAACCTGGGTGATCACACAATAGGTTTGATCTAGGGACAGCCATTTATTTAACAATGTATACGTGGTTTAACAGTTTTTCATGTAAAGACTGTTTATGAAAGCATAAAAAAACCGAATATCACTATTGGATAATTAAAGACAACAAATGGTCATGCTTTTTAGGAGGCATACAGTCTCACCAATCAATTTAAGAATCAAATATAGTAATTTATACAGGTGATCAACATCAAACCAATCCATGTCCTTTATTTTATTTAAACCTGTTATCTTTTCATCATATTTACTTCTTTTTTATTTTTCATTTTAATAAAAGTATTTTTCCGTTAAACATAAGGAATCATTAGTGCACCCATCCCTGATGATGAACATATAAATAGTGATATAAGAAATCCCTACAGGGATGAACAAATGATCGATGTTACTCCTTGCCCCATGAACATTGGATCACTCGAGCAGCATGAGAGAACTCCAAGACAACTTATCTGGAGGGTCTCTAGAATAGGAAGACAAATAATTGAGCGAGGAAGGCTCTAGGATCACCAAGGGGAAATGGAATATATAACAGGAAGGGAAGATTCCATATTTGAAGAGTCAGATCCTAATTTAAATGAAGAACGGGTTTAAAAGAAATTAACGTGGTATCAGGGTCAAGATCATACAGTTTTGGTATCTCAAATTTCTCAGGATGGTTGGACATTTAAATATATAATTAATATTCATCGAAATTCTAGTAAAAATTCCCAAAAAATGATTCAAAATCAGTTTAAATCAAATAATACATAATAGGGGTGAAGCTGGAAAAATGGATGAATTGGGAAAACTGCAAATGTGTCAATGATGGGTGAGTCACAGGTGGGTGAGTCACTAATGGGAGAGTCACCGACATAGAGCCACCAATGCTAATATACTGACACAATGAACTCATGATTTATCAATGTAATAATGCCTCTACTTAATGACACCCTGACTCACTGACAACATGACCAACCGAAACCCTAACTCACCAACATTGACGCTTCTGACTCACTGACGTCGACACCTAGGACACATCGACACACTAACATGTCGATGCACTGACATATAGATGCACTGACATTCCAACACCCTGACTTGTAGATGCACTAACATGCTTGTGTCTTGAAATGATGACAGTATGACATATCGACAAATTGAGTTTCCATTGGAAAATAGGAAATTTATAAATCTTTTAAAATGAGGCACAATTGCCTGCATGAACATACTAAACACTAGTTTTTCACATAGTGAGAGCACAAGGAAATTTGGGCCAACAGAAAAGATACCTCTTGAACTATTATCATTTTAACATCCCAGGTAAATAAAGAATACCACTTTTTTATATTTAATAATATTTTCGAATTAAATATTAATATTACTTTAAAGTGGTTGCAATGTTTGATAGCGTACCCGATATGAAACAACAAGTTTCTTTGAAATCTTTTGTTGCACACTAGTAATATAATAATATTATTTTAAATTTTAGTTAACACGTAGTCGTGGTATTGGAGGTAATGAATATAAATAAAAAAAATATGATTACATATGTTTGTTAAATGTTTTTACATTTATCCAAAACAAGATAAATGCTTAAAATACGAAAAGAATTCAATTTTAAGCATAAATACTCTAATATTCACGGAAAGGTCGATTTATCTACTTTTTATGGAGAACCCTCTTTAAATATAGTTTTGGTCACTCTTATACATTTTATTAGAAAAAATAATATTCTTCATTAGAATGGGGACAACAAATTTTACTTTGTGTAAATTTTCGGTATTTTTCCGATAAATATCATTTTTAGTGAAAATGATGCATTTTAATTCAAAACCTCCTTTTAATCTGATTTATTTATATGAATAAATTATCTATTTAATTTAAATTAAGGTTTATTTAGAATGTATTTTTACAATTTAATCCAATGGTGGTCATTTAAATTAATTTCACTTTGAAATTGGACTTTAACTAGTGTCAATCTTTTAATAGATATTGTTTCCTAGAAACATGATATTTGTTTTGACAGCAGGAATTAATTATTAAATTAATTAATGAAATGTATATGTTTTTATATTTGTAAAATATACATCATTTTTGAAATCGTAATATCAAATATATCTTAGGGTGATTTTTTTGTATTTTTCTGAAAAACTTCAATTTTTGATGAATAGTGAAACTACTAAGTGGTAGTTAAAAAACTATTTTTTCGTTTAAATGAAACTTTACCACTTCTGTGATATGATTTTTAAAAATCCAACATACATGGGTGTCATTAGGATGTAAAATGTTGTTCAATGGGGTTAAAATAATTTTTTTGGTGAATAGTAACTTTTAAGTTTATTAATCTTGATTAGAGGTAATTATTGATATTTAAGGAAAAAATAATGTTTTAATATTATGAAATTACCATCACACATGTCCAACCATTATTGTATGTGTCATGGCCGACCAAAAAAATCCATGGGTCAACTTGGGGACCCAATGGAGCAACTTGGGTAAGAAAATGACATTAATAACATTTTATTTAAAGTAAAAATAAAAATATAACAAACATATATTATTTTACTAAAATAATTTTTATATGGGGTTATACTAGTAATGATTTTGACTATAAATATTCATTGGAAATATAAATGGATTTCCAACATCAGAGTATTTTTTTATAATTTTTAGAAATTATATAAATTAAATTATTTATGTCACCATGATGATGCAGCGATTACCTCATTATTTAACGATTTAAATAAAATGAAATGATATTGTAAAATCTAAGACCTACACTTGTCAAAAAACTATTGTATGGGTGGATTTAAAACTCTTATCACCTTATCCTAGAAATATATAATTTTGGGACCTTTAAAAACAGAAACTCATTATATAATAATGTATCAATTTGTAACTTTCCAAGATTGCCCCTCCTCTCCTCTTATAAAAGGCACCCACCTCTACCACAGTACCCACACCTCTAAAGCCTTTGGCTCGGCCAAAACCTTCCCATTTTGTCTCTCCAAATCCCTCTATTACTCCTAGAAGCCTATTTTTGGGCATAAGTCTTTCCAAGGAAGCCTTTGAGCTCAAATTATAATGAGTTACCCGATTTAAAGGTAAAGTCTTCTCTAGTTTTCTTTTGTTTTATTTTTATTCTCCATCCCCTTAAATTCTTTTTAATACATTTTTTGTAACAACACCAGTATCTCCAATATACTAGTATGTTTGTATAAGAAGTATTCGATCTACACTTACACAGACATCCGTCTAATGGTTAATGAACATACGGTTTCTTTGGATCGCGAATTACTCCCTCACGAAACGATGATTGTTCAATATTCTTTTAACCCATTTAAAGGTGGCCATTATGATTTCACTGTATTATATATATATGATATATATGGTATTTATGTTTTCTATATGCTTCTGTATTTTATATTTAAAACATAACTTTATTCTTTTCATGTTGTGTAAATCCGATAATTTCATATTAGGAAGTGTGGACTACCACCCCCTCAAGTGATGTGACTCATTCAGACAATACATGGAATGTATAAAGAATTAAATTAATGAACCTATGTGACCTATATAACATATATATTATACTATAATTATAATATATATATATCTCTCTCATTTATTTTTAATTCCTTTAATATGACAAAGAAGTGAAAGTATCCTTCATGCGTACGTACGACCTACCGTCTCCATGAACAGTGCATTTCATTTCTTTTTATCTCCAAATATTATGGAATAGTATAAAATGAACATGTACTGGATATATATGATGTATAAATAATTAATACTATTATGGATATGATTTACTTATAACTACGTGGACA
This sequence comes from Viscum album, assembly GCA_963277665.1. Classification (NCBI taxonomy): domain Eukaryota; kingdom Viridiplantae; phylum Streptophyta; class Magnoliopsida; order Santalales; family Viscaceae; genus Viscum; species Viscum album. The sequence continues at coordinate 37,500,416 of OY728159.1, forward strand.
ATCATTTTTAAACACGTTCATTTTTGACTCATGTACCAATCATCTGCAAAAACGTCTGATATGAACTCACATTATTAAACAATTATTATAACATTATAATATGAGATATGAACTGAATAATAATATTTAATGGAGGTCCTAAAAAATTATAAACTAACCAAAGTTTATTATTCAGGAATATAAAGAAACGGACAAGACAAGTCGGACTTGAGGTATGTGATCCTACCACTCTCTTTCTTTTTAAGTACTCTATTTTATGTAATTTATTTTAAGCTCATCTTTCTTATGTTTGGGGATGTTATTTTATATTCTTCATACTCTACTTTTTATGTTCATATTATGAGATACCCTATTTGATATCGTAAATCCATTTTTGGATGTTTAATGTGGCACCGTTAGGTTGCCGATTTTTCGTAAGGGGTTTTTCATCTCACTTTTATTCCCGTGAGATTTATGCTAAATTTTCCACCATTCCCATTTAGTGGTGTATATAATGCCCATTATTCTACTCCTTCGGTAATATAATTTCTTTTATGGGTATTTACATCAATGTTTTATAGCCATTCCTTCATGGGGTGTACGTTTCGGATCTTACCCAATTCGGTAAGGGATCCTTTCACCCACCTCATTTTAAAAGACTTATTTTTGTTAGTTATTTTAATCTTATTTTGGAATATGTTCTTATATATCCTTATTTATATAAATTTTATCTCCATGTGAGGTGATACCCCTTTTTGTTTCCCATCATCTCATTTTATGAATTCTAATGTTACAGCGTTAGTGTAATGCCCCGACCCCAGTTACCCAGAGTCGGTGTATTATTTCGTAGCATTCGCATGATCACAAAAGATCAAGTCTCTAAAGACAGAATAGTTTAGAAGCCTTGGAAACACTAGATACATTCACAAATGTTACATTACATCATAAAAAGAAAAACTAATAACAAAGTCTTCATAGTCCATACTCATATCCTCTTCTGACTATCCCTGCAGGTCATTCATAAAATACTTTTTCACATCCTGGAAAATATTAAAACATTGAAAGGGGTGAGCTCAGATGCTCAGTAAGGATAACAATATTGTGTAAGCTTTCATAAATAAACATTAACATTTAAGGAAATGAATAACTAAAAAAAAGCCTTTTAAACTTGAACTTTAGCATAATATTTCCAAAGTAAAATGAAATAATTCCATTTACTTACTCACATGTATATTCTACCAGTTGAATAATCACATGAAATATCAATAACCACATTCATAATGATGGAATGCATAATGCCAGACTATCATAACCACGTAGACAAGGCCTCATTCCAAGACCACAAATAAGATTTTTTCAAGGCCTCGTTCCAAGACACTAGTTTGTCTCATCAGACCTACTGATGCATCGAGGATCTATAGCGGGCTCTACCCATCACTTATTATGTCCAATGCATTCCTCATATGAATAGGTTTAAACAATTCATAAAACATAACATAATCATATCACATAAAATATAAATAAAGGAAACATAACATTTCTACATTTAAATCACAAGATATAAATACAACACATTGATATAATAAAAAGACATTCAAAACCATTTTCAAAACCAAAATAGAAGAAAATTAAAACTTGATATTTATTTTTCATTTTAAAAAAAAGTTATGGCTTGTAGAGGAAGCCGAAACCCAAATAATGGCCATGGCGGCGGAGAAGTCGTTGTTGCTGCATACGTACGATGAGAAAAACATTCCTTTTTGTCGTTTAGTAAAACACTTCATATAAAAATATTCCTTTTGAATAAACGTAAAAGTCAATGGGGTTTATACACCGTATAAAGGAAAGTTGTGTATAAAACCAAATATGCCTCAATGAAAGGAGATTGAGACGAAGTGCCTCACAAATATCATATTTTTAAATAAAATAGATCTATTATGTGTATTAACTATAAGTACACATAATGAAAGTACAAATACAATATAGGACATAATAATATCATGACATAATTTGAAAGTAGGAGATTAACCCAAAGAATAGAAATTGGGTTAATAAGTTCCCTTACCTTGCATCATGTCTTGACTCGACCGTTCTTTAACCTCCTTAATAATAAACTAGAGATAATTTATAATTCTTAAGAACCTTTTTCAAGTTTTTTATTCCTTTTATATCACTTATTACCATGTTATGAACATTATGTAATAGTTTAAGTTAATAACGGTCGTTTTGTCAATCGTTGGTACTTGAGTCAAAAATAATCTTCTTATAATTACAAGTTGTTCATGTGGTGAAATATCCATTATATCCATAATTATATTCATGATATAGATATCATATATCTCATATATATCCAGTATATACATGCATTTATAATATTCCATAACGTTTAGAGGTAAGAAATGAAATGCACCGTTCATGGAGACGGTAAGCTGTACGTACGCATGAACGCTACTTTCATTTCTATTTCGTATTTAATGAAATCATAATGATATAAAGGTATATTATAATTCCAGTATAATATCATATATAATGTCATTTACTCTATCCTTTATACATCCCACATATGGCATTAACGATTCAAATTACTTTGAGGGGGCGGTAGTCCGCACTTCCTAAAATGAAAATATCGCGTTTACCCATAAAGGAAACAATAAAGGTACACCATAAATGAAAAATACAGAAACTTAAGTAAAACATAAACATATTATATATTATTTATAAATATAGTGACATATTAATGTCCACCTTTGAAAGTGTTATATGAGTGTTGAACAATCATCGTTTTGTGAGGCAGAAATTCACCATCCACAAAAATAGTATGTTCTTTAACCATTAGATGTAGGTGTGTGTAAGTGTATCTCGAATACTTATTATAACAAAATCATAGTATATTGAGTATACTTTTTTGTTACAAAATAAATTAATAAAAAGAGTTTAGGTTGTTGGATAAGAAAAATAAAACAAAATAACATTAGCGAAAACATTACCTTAAAATCAGGTAACTGTTTTGATTTGAGCCAAAGGCTTCCTTGGGAAGAATTCATCCCATTGTGAGGCTTTTAGGAGTAAGGTAGGGAAGTTGGGAGAGTATTTGGGAAGAGGTTGGCCAAGCCAAAAGGATTTGAAAGTGTGAGTAAGGTGGTAGTGCTAGGGGCCTTTTATAAGTGGAGAGGAGGGGCACTCTTGGAATGTCATAAAATGTCACTTTATTATGAAATGATTTTCGGATTATAAAGGCCCCACAATGATATACATCGAGGATAAGGTGATAAGGGTTCTAAATCTCCTCATACAATATCTTTTTGAAATGTGTAAGCCTTAGATTTTAAATTATCCTTTTATTTTATTTAAATCGATAATTAATGAGGTAATCACGGCATCATCATGGTGTCATAAATAATTTAATTAATTGAATTTCTAAAAATTATAAATTGATTATCATGATGTAGAAAATATTTTTATCTTTCTAATTTATATTTATAGTAAAAAATATGACTTGTATAACCCCATTTAAATTTTTTTTTAAACAACTTATGTTTGTGACATTTTTATTTTAACTTTAAATAATAGTTATTTATGTCATCGTCCTATCAATGTGGCTCCATGGGGTCCCCAAGTTGACCCATGTATTTTCTTGGTCGACCAAGACTCATCCAATAGGTTTAGGACAACTGTCAAGGTCATTTAATATTTTTATAATATCATTTTTACCTTAAATTTCAATAATTACCTTTAATCGCGATTAATTAAACATAAAAGTTACTATTCACAAAAAAAAATTATTTTAATCCCATTGAACCAAATGTAACTTCCTAATGACAACCATGTATGTCAGATTTTTGAAAATCAAAACAAATAATTGGTAATATTTCATTTAAATGAAAAAATCAGTTATTTAACTACCACTTAGTGGTTTCACTATTCATCAAAAATTTAAGTTTTTCAGAATAGTGCCAAAATTTTACCCTAAGAAATAATTGATATTCTGAATTCAAAAATGATGTCTATTTTTCAAAATTACAAACATATAAGTTTCATTAATTATTTTTCTAATTAATTCCCGCTGTCAAAACAAATAGCGTGTTTTAAGAAAAAATATCAATCAAAAGATTGACAATTGTTTATATCCAATTTCAAAGTGAAATTAATTCTAATGAACACCATTCGATAAAATGGTAAAAATGTATTCTAATTATACTTTTAAAACAATAAATAGTATATTTTATCACTGTAAATTATTTTGATTAAAAAAGTTGTTTTTAAGTATTTTTCACTATTCATAAAAAATTGGAAGTTCTCCGAAAATGACAAACAATTCAACTTAGGATAATTTCGATATTCCGAATACAAAAATGAAGTCCATTTGGCATTATAAAATTTGTAAAATTTCAATAAGTAGGTATTACTATTCATAACGGCTACTTTGATTAGTTGTGGTGTGTGTTAGAACTCGAAGTTGTGTACAACACACGCTACTATATTATTCAAAGAGAAGTGTACAGTGGATGCTTGGGGTGTTACATTCTCCCCTCCTTCAAATAATTTCATCCTCGAAATTTCATATAATATCACAGTATAAAAAGACTCGGGTGATTCTTCATCATATGTTCATCGGGTTCCCACGTTGCCTCCTCCATCTTATGGTTTCTCCATAGAACTTTTACCAGACGAGTCGTCCGGTTTCTCTACACTTGTTATCTTGTATCAAGAATCCTGATGGGCTCTTCGCAATAAGACAGATCGGGTTCCAGTTCTAATTCCTCATAGGTGAGTACATGCGTTGGGTCAGGCTTGTATTTTCTCAATAGTGATACGTGGAATACATCAGGAACATTGGAGAGACTTGGAGGCATTGCCAAACGGTAAGCTACAGCCCCAATTCGTTCTAAAATTTCGAAGGGTCCGATGTACCTGGGACTCAATTTACCCTTCTTACCGAAACATATAACTCCCTTCTATGGTGATACCTTCATGAAAACATGTTCTCCTGCCTGAAACTCCAAATCCTTCCTTCGATTGTTAGCATAGCTCTTCTGCCTACATTGAGATGGTTTTATGTGGTTTTGGATTACCTTCACCTTTTCCATCGTTTCCTCCACCTGTTCTGGGCCTACAAGTTTTCTTTCACAAACTTCATCCCAACAGGTTGGTGTGCGACATCTCTTTCCATATAATGCTTTATATGGTTCCATCTGAATACTTGAATGGAAACTACTGTTATAGGAAAATTATACCAGAGGTAAATATTGATCCCACATACCTTGAAAGTCATGTGAGCATGATATCAACATGTCTTCTAAGGTTTGAGTAGTTCTTTGTGATTGTCCATCTATTTGAGGGTGGTAAGCAGTGCTCAAACGAAGTTCAGTATCAAAGGCATTCTGAAGACTTTTCCAGAATCTTGATGTGAAACGAAGATCACGATCAAAGAAAATCGATAGGGGTACTCCATGAAGTCTCACAACGTCATTAATATATAGTCTTGCTAGACGTTCAAGTGCTAGATCTTCCCTTATAGCAAGAAAATGTGATGACTTCGTGAATGATCAATAATGACCCATATTGCGTCATTCTTTCTAGGATTCCTTGTTTGTCCCAGGAAAAAATCCATCATAATATTATCCCATTTCCACTCAGGTATGGGAAGAGGTTGCGATACTCCACTAGGCAGTTGCCTTCCAGCTTTCACTTGTTTAAAAACCATACATCTTGACACAAAATCAACAATCTCCCTCTTCATGTTGTCCCACCAAAAATGTCCCTTTAAATCTCTATAAATTTTGGTGCTCCCAGGGTGTATAGAGAAATTGGAACTATAAGAATCATCCAACAATTCCCTCTTTAAATCCGTTATATCGGGAACACAATGTCTCCTCCCAAATTTCAAAATTCCATATTTATAAACAATGTCACTCAATCTCCCATCATTCATAGCATTAATCTTCTTTTTCAACTCTACATCATTGGCCTGAGAACACTTTATCCTTTCTAGTAAAGATTGTTTGGCAACCATTTGAAATTTTTTAGATGTTTCACCCTCCATGGTGATTCCCATATCCATCATTACTAGATCTATGAAAATAGGATCCATTTCCACTCTCATCATGTTCAAAACTCAATGTTGTTTTCAAATCAAAGCATCTTCAACCTTATTTGCCTTCTCTAGGTGGTAATGTATCGTGCAATCATAATCCTTGAGTAGTTCAAGCCATCGTCATTGCCTCATGTTGAGTTCTTTTTGTGAGAAAATATATTTCAAACTCTTGTGATCGGTATATATCTCACATTTATCACCATATAGATAATGTCTCCATATCTTCATGGCAAAGATTACAGCGTCTAACTCGATATCATGAGTAGGATAGTTCTGCTGATAAATTTTCAGCTATCATGATGCATAGGAAATAACCCTATCATTCTGCATAAGGACACAACCAAGCCCTTTCATTGATGCATCACTATAAATAACAAACCCATCACTCTCTGATGGTAGAGTTAATATACGAGCATTAACTAATCTTCTCTTCAGTTCTTCAAAACATTATTCGAAATCTTTTGTCCAGAATAATTTAACCCCTTTACGTGTCAGCTTCGTTAATGGGTTAGGCAATCGGGCAAAATTTTGGACAAAACATCGATAATAACCTGCCAAACCAATAAAGATGCGAACCTCAGTTATACTCATCGGTGCTGGCCATTCATGGATTGCCTTGGCCTTAGAAGGATAAACATAAATTCCATCCTTAGAGACAATATGGCCAAGAAAAGAAATCTCCTGAAGCTAGAATTCACACTTGCTAAACTTCCCATATAATTCATGCCTTCTAAGAGTCTTCAAGATAATGCACAAATGATTTTCATGATCTTCGTAGCTTTTGGAGTACACCAAGATATCATCAATAAATACCACCACAATATCATCAAGATATTCCTTGAAAACTCTATTCATTAGATCCATGAATACAGAGGGTGCATTAGTCAATCTAAAATCCGTTACTGTAAACTCGTAATGCCCGTACCTTGTTCGAAATGTTGTCTTTAGAATGTCTTCCTTCTTCACACACAACTGATGGTATCCAGATCGAAGGTCAATCATTGAAAAGTATTGAGCTTAATGCAATTGGTCAAATAAATCATCAATGTGAGGTAGGGGATACTTGTTCTTTATTGTTATATCATTGATATCCCTGTAGTCAACGCACAACCTCATAGATTCATCTTTTTTCGTAACAAAAAGGACATGGGCACCCCATGGAAAAACAATAGGGCAAATAAATCCCTTATTACTCAATTCCTCTAGTTTTTTCTTTAGTTCAACTAATTCCAGGGTGGCCATTCTATAAGGGGTCTTCGATATGGTCCTTGATCCAGGAATTAAATTAATGGAAAACTCAACTTCTCGTTCTGGAGGATGTCCAGGTAAATCTTCCGAAAACACATCTACATATTCCTTCACAATAGGTACATCCTCTATTTGAACATTCCTTTCCTTTCCATTAGTCATTTCATTCTCTTCCTCCCCAATAATTGAATTTAGTTGAGATACTGGGGGTGGATCTAAATAAGAATTAGGTGGTGACGATTCTCCTCTAAAAATAAGGTGTCCCTTATCATCATCATCAAAAATTGTAACCTCCTTATTCTTACAATAAATCTTTTCATCATAGTCCGAAAATCAATCCATTACAAGGATTATATCAAACTCAATCATAGGTATGACAATGAGATCAGTGGGTAAAGAATAGTTATGTGCTCTAATAGGGACTGATTCACAAAACATTGTTGAAATAATACTTCCCTTAGGAGTTTTGACTGACAATTCTCTTATTAAATCACACTAGAAATATATACTTTTCATAGAAAACTGAGAAGATATGAAACAATGCGATGATCCAGAATCAAATAATGCATTTCTTAAACTCGAGGAAACCATTAAATTACATGCCACCACGTCTTTCAGAGATTCAACATCAGCAGTAGTGATAGCATAAGCTTGGCCTTGATCCCTTGGCCTCTTCTAAGGTAAGTTCCCCTGACGCTAAGGACATTCATTTGCATAATGCCCCATATCTCTACAATTATAGCATTCCACATTGATATCAACTTTCTTTCCCTTGAAATCATGAGCTTGGTGGCCTTTTTCACACAACTTGTAACAGACTCCCATTCCCATCAAGCAAGTACCGGGGTGTTTCTTTCCACATTTACTGAAGGACTGATATTCAGCTCTTCCCTTCTTCCCCTTATTTCCATTTCCAGATTGATCAGAAGATCTATTCTTTTCTTTCTTTACTTTAAAGTCATAAGACTTAGCGAATTCCTTTTCCATCTTGATAGCACATGAGAAAATATCTTCATATGACGAGAAGGTTTGTGAGACTAATGCTTGACGAAGAAATGGTTTTAACCCATCAAAGAAATGATCAATCTTACTTCTTGGGTTTCGTATGTAATCTGCTGCATGCCTCACTAACCTTGTAAAGATAGCTTCATACTTTGCGACATTATCATCCTCATTTTGTCTTAGACTCAGAAATTGCCTTTCCATATCTGCTCGATGGTCATGTGGAAAGTATTTTTCTAATAAACGATCTTTGAACTCTCTCCATTCCATAATTGATACTTATTCATCTTCATTTGTATTTTGAATCAATGACCACCATTGATCGGCATCTCCAGTGAGGCGGTAAACTGCAATGATAACCTTCTCCCTTTCACTACTCCCCAAGGCCTGGAATATTTTCTCTAAGGAGTTTATCCATTGCTCAGCTACTAATGGATTTGTACCCCCATTAAATGTTGGCGGTTTTTTCCTTATGAAGTGGTCTAACATTGATCCTCCATGTTGTGGATCAGGGTGCTCCATACAAGTAAGGTTATTATTCATAACTTGAGTGAGTTGTCTTAGTATGGTAATAAGTTGATCAGCACCCATTGTATCTCCAGCTCTACAATAATTATCTTGAGCAGGAGGGAAATACCTACACGAAGTGCGTGCATTGATACAGTTTCCATTCCTTCCACTAGGCACCAATTCTAAATAATGGCATAAACTAGATTAGTTTACGAATAATAATACATAATTCCACATATGTAAAATACTTAACATAAATTGAACTATTAATGGATATAATCCATAATCCTAAAAAAAGATTTCTTTGAGGAAGTATATACTCATAACCCTTCATAGTGGTTTGTAAAGAAAATGAGAATTATCCTAAGCATATTCCCCGAGAGTGTCGTAACCAAGAGTGCAGCAAGGCCCATTTTCGTGCACTAGTTCCCGTTCGAGTCTATCTTAAAGCAGTGTTTTCTGGTTTTACCCCTAGGTACATCTGTTCCAGAGCCGCCTCTACCTGCTCGTATCCAGACAGGGATGTATTGCTTGGAAAACTCACAAATTCTCTATAATTCCAAAATTCTAGGAAGTTCTTCTATACTAATCCTTAAATTCTATCTTCGGGCAATGTGCTTTAATCAGAGTTTATCTAAATCTAGCTTCCAAGGTTAGTACTAAACTTCCTCTGATACCAAATGTAACACCCCGACCCCAGTTACCCAGAGTCGGTGCATTATTGCATAGCATTGGCATGATCATAAAAGATCAAGTCTCAATAGGCCGAGTAGTTTAGTAGCCTTGGAAACACTAGATACATTCATAAATGTTACATTACATCATAAAGCGAAAAACTAATAACAAAGTCTTCATAGTCCATACTCATATCCTCTTCTGACTATCTATGCAGGTCATTCATAAAATACTTCTTCACATCCTGGAAACTATTAAAGCATTGAAAGGGGTGAGCTCAGATACTCAGTAAGGATAACAAAATTTCGGAAGCTTTCATAAATAAACATTAACATTTAAGGCAATGTATAACTAAAAAAAGTCTTTTAAACTTGAACTTTAGCATAATATGGAAAAAGTAAAATGAAATAATGCCTTTTACTTACTCACATAGATATTCTACTAGTCGAATAATCACATGAAATATCAATAACTACTTTCATAATGATGGAATGCATAATGCAAGACTATCATAACCACGTATCCAAGGCCTCGTGCCAAGACCACAAATAAGATTTTGTCAAGGCCTCATACCAAGACACCAGTTTGTCTCATGAGACCTATCGATGTATCGAGGAGCTATAGTGGGCTCCACCCGTCACTTATTAAGTCCAATGCATTCCTCATATGAATAGTTGTAAACATATCATAGACCATAACATAATCATATCACATAAAATATGCATAAAGGAAAAATAACATTTCCACATTTGAATCACAAGATATAAATACAACACATTGATATAATAAAAATAATTTAAAAACCATTTTCAATACCAAAATAAAAGAAAATTAAAACTTGATATTTATTTTTCATTTTAAAAAATGTTATGGCTTGTACAGGAAGCCGAAACCCAAATAATAGCCATGGCGGTGGAGAAGTCGTTGTCGCCGCATACGTACGACAAGAAAAACATTCCTTTTTGTCATTTATTAAAACACTTCGTATAAAAAGATTCCTTTTGAATAAACGTAAAAGTCAAAGGGGTTTATACACCGTATAAAGGAAAGTTGTGTATAAAACCAAATATGCCTCAATGAAAGGAGATTGAGACGAAGTCCCTCACAAAGATCATTTTCTTAAATAAAATAGATATATTATGTGTATTCAATATAAGTACACATAACGAAAGTACAAATACAAGATATGACATAATAATATCATGACATAATTTGAAAGTAGGAGATTAACCCAAAGAAGGGAAATTGTGTTAAGAAGTTCCCTTACCCTGCATCCTGTCTTGACTCGACCGTTCTTTAACCTCATGAATAATAAACTAGAGTTAATTTATAATTTCTTAATAACATTCTAAAAGTTTTTTATTCCTTTTATATCACTTATTACTATGTTATGAACATTATGTAATTATTTAAGTTAATAACGGTCGTTTTGTCGATCTTTGGTACTTGAGTCAAAAATAATCTTCTTATAATTACAAGTTGTTCATGTGGTGGAATATCCATTATATCCCGAATTATATTCATGATATAGATATCATATATCTCATATATATCCAGTATATACATTCATTTATAATATTCCATAATGTTTAGAGGTAAGAAATGAAATGCACCGTTCATGGAGACGGTAAGCCGTACGTACACATGAAAGCTACTTTCATTTCTATTTCGTATTTAATGAAATAATGATGATATAAATGTATATTATAATTACAGTATAATATCATATGTAATATCATTTACTCCATCCTTTATACATCCCACATATGGCCTTAACGATTCAAATCACTTTGAGGGGGCGGTAGTCCGCACTTCTTAAAATGATAATATCGCGGTTACCCATAATGGAAACAATAAAGGTATGCCATAAATGAAAAATAAATAACCTTAAGTAAAACATAAACATATTATCTATTATGTTTAAATAGATTGACATCTTAATGGACACCTTTGAAGGAGTTATATGAGTGTTGAACAATCATCATTTCGTGAGGCAGAAATTCGCCATCCACAGAAACAGTATGTTCTTTAATCATTAGATGTAGGTGTGTGTAAGTGTAACTATAATAATTCTTATAACAACATCCTAGTGTATTTAGGATACTGGTTTTTTACAAAAGAAATGAATAAAAAGAGTTTAAGGGGTTGGATAAGCAAAATAAAACAAAATAACATAAGCGAAGACATTACCTTAAAATCGGGTAACTCTTTTGATTTGAGTCAAAGGCTTCCTTGGGAAGAATTCGTCCAAAATTGAGGATTCTAGGAGTAAGGGAGGGAATTTGGGAGAGTATTTGGGCAGAGGATGGCCGAGCCAAAAGGCTTTGAAAGTGTGAGTAAGCTGGTAGTGATGGGGGCCTTTTATAAGTGGAGAGGAGGGGCACTCTCGGAATGTCATGAAATGTTACTTTATTAAGAAATTATTTTCGAATTCGAAAGGTCCCACAATGATGTATTTCGAGGATAATGTGATAAGGGTTCAAAATCTACTCTTCCAATAGGTTTTTTACAAGTTTATGCCTTAGATTTTACATTATCAATTCATTTTATTTAAATAGTTAATTAATGAGGTAATCACGGCATCATCATGGTGTCATAAATAATTTAATTTATTTAATTTCTAAAAATTATAAAACAATTATCATGATGTAGGAAATCATTTTATCTTTCTAATTAATATTTAAAGTAAAAATATATGACTTTTATAACACCATTTAAAAATTGTTTTAGTAAAACAACTTATGTTTGTGACATTTTTATTTTAACTTTAAATAAAAGTTATTTATGTCATTTTCCTACCAAAGTGGCTCCATGGGGTCCCCAAGTTGACCCATGTATTTTAATGGTCGGCCATGACTCATCCAATAGGATTAGGACAAGTTTCAAGGTCATTTCATATTTTTATAATATCATTTTTACCTTAAATTTCATTAATTACCTTTAATCGAGATTAATTAAACTTAATAGTTACTATTCACCAAAAAATAATTTTAATACAATTGAACCACATTTTACATCCTAATGAAAACCATGTATGTCGTATTTTTTAAAATCAAATCACAGATGTGGTAATATTTCATTTAAATGAAAAAATCAGTTATTTAACTACCACTTAGTGGTTTCACTATTCATCAAAAATTGAAGTTTTTCAAAATAGTGCCAAAATATTACCCTAAGCAATAATTGATATTCTCAATTCAAAAATGATGTCTATTTTTCAAAATTCCAAACATATAAGTTGCATTAATTGTTTTTCTAATTAATTCTCGTTGTCACAACAAATAGCGTGTTTTAAGAAAGAATATCAATCAAAAGATTGACAATTGTTTATGTCCAATTTCAAAGTGAAATTAATTCTAATGAACACCATTGGATAAAATGGTAAAAATATATTCTAATTATCCTTTTAAAACACTCAATATTATAATTTATCACTATAAATTATTTTGATTAAAAACGTTTTTTTTAAGTATTTTTCACTATTCATAAAAAATTGGATGTTCTCCGAAAATTACAAAGAATTCAACATAGAATAATTTCAATATTCCTAATACAAAAACGAAGTCCATTTGGAAAGATAAAATTTATAAAATTTCAAAAAGTAGGTATTACTATTCATAACAGCTACTTTGATTGGTTGTGGTGTGTGTTAGAACTCGAAGTTGCGTACAACACACGCTACTGTATTATTCAAAGAGAAGTGTACCGTGGAAGCTTGTGTTGTTACTGTTAGGCTGTCGGATTTCTGTAAGGGAACTTATTAACCCACTTTCAATTTTTGGGTTAAACCTCTACTTCTTGATTTTATTATTCCAAGATTATGTGTGGAATATCTATTTTTTAATTTCCACAAACCATTGTGTGGATATACTATTTCTACACATAATCATATCATTGAAAAATTCTTACATCATTTATACGAACTTGTATGGGAAATCATAACTAAATCTCATTTCATTGAGTTAAATATCTATGTCACTGGTTTCGTTTTTCCAAGATTATGTGTGAATGACTTCTGATTTTTTTACACATAATATCCTCTTATATTTGGTGTATTTATATTTTTCACACATAATCATGTAATTAATTTATCCTTAATCCAAGGATACCGAATTTGTAAGGGACATCGTCTCAATCTCCTTTCAATGAGGCATATTTTTTTTTATATACAACATTATTTTATACAGTGTATAAACCCCTTTGACTTCTACATTTATTCGAAAGGAATATTTTATATAGGAAGCGTTATACTAAATGGAAAAAGTTTGTTTCTTTTTAACGTACGCGATGACAATGACCATTCTACCGCCCCGAGTATTATTTGATCTTTGACTTCTTCAATAAGCCGTTATATTTTTAGAAGTAAATAAATACCATATACTCTTTTATGTATTTTGGTATTGAAAATGGTTTTTATAATTTATTTTTTATGTCAACATATATAAGTGATATATTGTTCTTGAAATGTGGAAATGTATTCTGTCCTTTATAATTGTTTTATATGTTAAGATTTTATAATGGTACTTAGACATTTCATGGGTGGTTACGTGATAAACCATATGATGGGTGTTGCCGTGAATACCAGGATCAGTGGTTACGTTATAACCTCCAATTAATTACGTATGGAAGTCGGCCGTATGGTTATTCCATTAAGTGATTTGTGTTGAAGTCGACCATATGGTTATTCTATTTAAATATTTTTATGTCCCGAGTTACCTTTATATGTTATGTGTTATTTATATGGGTTTTATGGTAATCATATGGATAAAAAAGGGTAAGTAATGATATATTATTCAGGGAAGAGTTTTACTACTTCATTTAGGTGAAATATATTACTTTGATAAATTATTCATGGTTTACTTGTTGTTTTGAAAAACTATCAGTTTTCCTTCAGTGTGTATCCCTTACAGAGATTTTTAAGTTCATCCCATGTTTTTTTGATATGTTTTCCATAGGACTTAGTGTGGAATAGGTTCAAGAATGGGATCATGGAAAATTCATTCTGTCATAAACATGAAACTAGACATGACCCATTTTTTCAAGAGTTCATGTTTTGTAAAAAAGGAAACTATGTAGAAGTTTCTTCTTAGTGAACTTTTGAGATGTAATATTTATGTCCTAATTATCTAATACTCTAATCCTGAAAAGATCTTCAATGTGAATTATTCATTTAATTCAATAATATGTAATGTTTAAGGCCGGGGCCTTATAGTTGGTATCAAAGGTCGGTTTAGACAACTTTAGGGATTAGAAGTTTTTGTTAAACAAATGATTAATCCCTATGTTTATTATCTTACTTAAATCCTTCTTTTATAACTTTTCCAGATCAAGGAAATGGAAGGAGGAGGATCTCAAATGACATTCTTATGTCTTCCTGATGACGTGCTTGCAATAATTATTGAAAAGTCATGATTGGATGATTGTGAAACTTTTTCTATCATACAACACACTTGCAAATAGCTGTTTGAGATGTCAAAAACTTCCTATATACCTCGTTATCATCGTGGATCATGGGTTGTATTTAGGCAAATCATATTTTCACAATATTCTCATATTTTCACGAAAGGTAGATATTATCTAGACATTTTCAAATATTTTACCTTATCATAAGATTTTGAAGCAGAATATGATTTTAAAGAAGGTGCTAAAAAAGGAAACCCTTTTGCAACCTATTTATATTTTCTTTTAAAATATTGTCTCTCAACACATACAAATGTTATTCTAAAAAGACCATTAATTGAATGATTCAACTCAATTTCGGTCTAACTATTTTATAGAAATCATGTCTTATCATATTTTTTGAAATTATATGTTATACATGACTATTTTCCAAAAAAAAAAATCTGTGAACACCCATATGACCCTTGTTGTACAAGGTGTATTTGGATGGAGGAAGAAAATGATTTTGAAGGATCTCTAAATAATTTTTGTGATGCATGGACCTTATACCTTCGTGAACAAGATGATGATGAAACAAATATACACCGTGATCAAGGTATTATGTTCTTCATTTGTGGGAATCATTTTATTTTATCTTATGGTGGTGAAATAAGACTTTAAGAATTATGATTTTGTGATTGTAATGAATTTGGATGAAAATGGGAGGTATAAGGAAACCATTGAGCTTAAAACATGTTAGGTATATTTTTGGAGTTTTATAAAAAGGAAATCACGTAGGATGGGTGACAACCCATCACATCTAGTAAGGCCGCAGGAATCAAACCCACAACTGAACCGCGACAAGGGCGTATGGCCCACCACTAGACTATGTGACGTCCCTAGTTATTATGACTTATACTTTTTAGTTAAATGATTTTATGGATAAATAATTAGTTTATTTTGGGAACTTATGTTTTATTAAATGGTTATCCTTAACATAGTAAAATGATTTGGTGACTGAGTAATAAAGGTTATTTTTGATGATTTTCTCTCTTTTGTGGAAATAATATATGCCTAGAGAAAATAGAATACATTGGGATTTCAATTGAGGAGAAACGATGGAATTTTATTTTGGACGAATCTATGTTTTTATTGTAGACATATGACGTTTTGATTTATTTATGATAATTATTAACCTATCATGGATAATATGGGATTAGGTTAATTACCTTTCAATACGAGACTTTAAGAGAAACTGATGTTATTTGGAGATAAATGATAAGATTTAAATTGGAAGATTATGTGATTAAATCCTTCAAATATTTGGGTTTCAATCTTAGTTTGGTTTACATAGAAGGATTTTATGGAAAAAAAATTTATCTAATTGTCTCCGTTGAACTTTGGGTTTTGTTGGAAAAATTTTGGAGATTAAGAACAGATTTTCCTTTTATAAAGGATTATCCTTTTGTGTATTATCAGATCTTGTTCTAACAATTTTGGTTTTGGTTAAGGTCTAAAGACATGGAAAATATATAGTTCTATTTTGTGGGTTAGTTGATTCTCTAGAAGTTTATTATAGCACTATTAATGTGAACAAGTCATCCTAAATACTCATCATTTTGAGAAAGTATGAGTTTGTGTTAGAAATTTGGTAGAACATGAAAGTCTACATGAAAATTAAGTATGTTTCCTTATGATTTATTTAAGCTCAAAAATAAATTACTCAATGAAACTTAACTTAAAACAAAAAAATTTTCCATTAACTTTTCCTACTAGGGAATTCAATACCGTTTAACCCATCACATGTTTGTGATTTTCTGGTGGTTAACTTTCTCCAAAACATTTTTTCTATCACTCTCCCTCAGAGCATGACCCTTTTTTTCTTCCATATCCATGTTTTCCTACATGGAATACTAGAATGGGTTAACACAGGCGACCTTTGTACTTCTCTTTCTTTCTTTTAAAGTGATAGTTTAATTTACTCTTTTTTCTGATGTGGGGCTTCCAATGAAGTTTCCAAGCCCAATTTTAAAATTGTGATGACGTAATTTCCAAAAGGGCGGAAGGATGTGGAATCCTAGGTAAATAAAGAATATCACCTTTTCATATTTAATAATATTTTCCAATTAAATATTAATTTTACTTTAAAGTTGTTGCTCTGTTCGATAGTTAACCCGATATGCAACAATTAGTTTCATTGAAATCTTACGTTGCACATTAGTAATATAATAATATTAATTTAAATGGTAGTTAACACTTAGCCTTTTTATTAGTGGTAATGAATATAAGTAACTAAAATATTATTATATATGTTTGTTAAATGTTTTTACATTTATCCAATAAAATATAAAGGCTTAAAATAAGAAAAGAATTCAATTTTAAGCATAAATACTATAATATTCAATAAAAGGTCAATTTATCTCCTTTTGATGGAGAACCCTCTTTAAATATTGTTTTTTTCACTCTTATACATTTTATTGGACCAAATAAATTTTTTTATTAGAATCGGGACATCAATATTTACTTTGTGTAAATTTTTGGTATTTTTCCGATAAAGATTATTCTTAGTGAGAATGTTGCATTTTAATTCAAAACCTCCTTTTAGTCTGATTTAGTTATATGGATAGATTATCTTTTTAATTGATATTATAGTGTATTTAGAATATATTTTTACCATTTAATCCAATCATGCTCATTGGAATTAATTTCACTTTGAAATTGGACTTAAACTAGTGTCAATCTTTTAATAGATATTGTTTCTTAAAAACACGCTATTTGTTTTGACAACAAGAATTAATTATTAAATTATTTAATGCAACTTATATGTTTTTAATTTTGTAAAATAGACATCATTTTTGAATTTGGAATATAAAATATATCTTCGGGTGAATTTTTGTTATTTTTCTGAAAAACTTCAATTTTTGATGAATAGTGAAACCACTAAGTTGTAGTTAAAAAAACTGATTTTTCATTTAAATTAAACTTTACCACTTCTGTGATTTGATTTTAAAAAATCCGACATAAATGGTTGTCATTGGGATATAAAATATGGTTCAATGGGATTAAAATAATTTTTTAGTGAATAGTATCTTTTAAGTTTATTAATCACGATTAGAGGTAATTAGTGTAATTTAAGGTAAAAATAAAGTTTTAATAATATTAAATTACCTTGACACATGTAATACCCTTTTTGGATGTTTCATGGCCGACCAAAAAAATCCATTGGTCAACTTGGGGACCCCGTGGAGCCACTTTGGTCAGAAAATGACATTAATAACTTTTTATTAAATGTTAAAATAAAAATGTCACAAACTTGTATTGTTTTACTAAAACAATTTATACATTGGGTTATACAAGTCATAATTGTGAGTATAAATATTCATTGGAAATCTAAAATTCTTTCCTACATCATATTAGTTTTTTTATAAATTTTAGTCATTAAATAAATTAAATTATTTATGACCCCATGATGATATAACGATTACATCATTATTTAAAGATTTAAATAAAATGAAAATACAATGTAAAATATAAGACCTACAATTGGAGAAAACCTATTGTATGGGTGTATTTCGAACTTTAATCACATTATACTAGAAATATATAATTGTGGGACCTTTAAAAACCGAAACTCATTATATAATAATGTAACATTTTATAACTTTCCAAGAGTGCCCCTCCTCTCCTCTTATAAAAGGCCCCAACCTCAACCACCTTTCCCACACCTCTCGAGCCTTTGTCTTGGCCAACCCCTGCCCATTTTGTCTCTCCACATCCCTATATTACTCTTAGAATCCTCACATTTGGCATCAGTCTTTCCAAGGAAGCCTCTGAGCTCAAATCATAAAGAGTTACCTGATTTAAATGTAAAGTCTTCCCTAGGGTTCTTTTGTTTTATTTTGCTTCTCCAAACCCCTATACTCTTTTCATTTATTTCTTTTGTAACAACACCAGTATATTCAATATAATAGGATTTTTTTATAATAAGGATTCGAGCTACACTTACACACACATCCGTCTAATGTTTATAGAACATATTGTTTATGTGGATGGTGAATTACTGTCTCACGAAACGATGATTGTTAAATATTCTTTTAAGACCTTTAAAGGTGGTCATTATGATGTCACTGTATTTTATATATATGATATATATGGTATTTATGTTTTCTATATGCTTCTGTGTTTTATATTTAAAACATACCTTTATTCTTTTCATGTTCTGCAAATGCCATAATTTAATATGAGGAATTGTGGACAACCACCTCCTCATGTGATGTGACTCGTTCATGCAATACATGGAATGTATAAAGAATGAAATTAATTAACATATGTGACCTTTATAACATATATATTACACTATAATTATAATATATATATATCTCATTTATTTTTAATTCCATTAATATGACAAAGAAATGAAATTAGAGTTCATGTGTACGTACGACCCACCGTCAACATGTACGGTGCATTACATTTCTTTTTATCTCCAAATATTATGGAATAGTATAAAATGAATATTTAATTGATATATATGATATTTAAATCATTAATACTGTTCTGTATATGATTTACTTATAATTACATGGACAATCATTTTCAAAAAAGTACATTTTTGACTCATGTACCAAACATCAGCAAAAACGTCTGATATGAACTCACATTATTAACCAATTATTATAAAAGTATAATTTGTTATATGAACTGAATAATAATCTTTAAAGGAGTTCCTTAAGAAATTATTAATTGACCAACGTTTATTATTTAGTAATATAAAGAAATGAACAAGACAAGTCGGACTTGAGGTAAGGGATCCTACCTCTCTCTTTATTTTTAAGTACTCTCTTTTATGTCATTTCTTTTAAGCACGTCTTTCTTATGTTTGGGGATGTAATTTTATATTACTCATACTGTAATTTTACTTTTCATATTATGAGGGACCCTATTTGATCTCGTAAATCCATTTTTGGAAGTTTTAAGTGGTGTCGTTAGGCTGCCGAGTTTTTGTAAGGGATTTTTCATCTCACTTTTATTCCCGTGAGATTTTTTCTACATTTTCCACCATTTCCTTTGAGTGGTGTATGTACATACCATTATTATACTCTTTTTGTAATATACTTTCATTTATGGTTATTTACATCAATGTTGTATAGTCCTTCTTTCATGGGGTGTACGTTTCGGAAGTTACCCAATTCGATAAGGAACCTTTCACCGTCCTCATTTTAAAAGAATTATTTTTGTTAGGTCATTAAATCTTATTATGGGATATGTTCTTATATATCTTTGTTGCTATAAGTTTTATGTCCAAGTGATGATATACCACTTTTTATCTCTCATCATCTCATTTTATGAATTCTAAAGTGACGTCGTTTGGCTGTCTGATTTCTGTAAGGGAACTTCTTAACCCATTTTCCATTATTTGGGTTAGACCTCTACTTCTTGATTTTATTATGCAAAGATTATGTGTGGAATATCTATGTTTAATTACCACAAACTATTTTGTGGATATACTATTTCTACACATAATCATCTCATTGATAAATTCTTACGTCATTTATACGAACATGTATGGGAAATCATAACTAAATCTCATTTCATTGAGTTAAATATCTATGTCAGTAGTTTTATTTTTCCAAGAGTATGTGTGAATGTCCTATGATTGTTTTAGATATAATATCCACTTATATTTGGTTTATTTATATTTCTCACACATAATCATGTAATTAATTTATCATTAATCTAAAGATACTGACTTTTTACGGGACATCGTCTCAATCTCCTTTCATTAATGAATATTTTGTTTTATACACAAATTTCTTTTATATGGTGTATAAATCCCTATTACTTATACTTTTATTTGAAAGGAATATTTTCTATAAGAATCATTTTACTAAAAGAAAAATTTATGTTACTTTTTAACGTATGAGGTGACAATGACCTTTCCACCGCCGTGAGTATTATTTGATGTTTGGGTTCCTCAACAAGCCATTATATTTTTAATAGTAAATAAATACCATATACTCTTTTACGTATTTTGGTATTTAAAATGGTTTTGATAAAGAATTTTTTTATGTCAATATATTTATGTTATATATTTCTCTTGAAATGTTGAAATGTTTTCTTTCCTTTATAATTTTTTTTATATGTTATGATTTTATAAAGGTACTTGGACATTTGATGGGTGGTTACATGATAAATCATATGATGGGTGGTGTCGTGAATACTAGGATGGGTGGTTACATCATAACCTCCAATGCATTGGGTATGGAATATGGCCGTATGGCTATTCCATTAAGTGATATGTTTGTAAGTCGACTGTATGGTTATTCCATTTAAGTATGTTTATGTCCCAAGTTACCTTTATATGTTATGTGTTCTTTATAAGGGTTTTATGGTAATCTTGTGGTTACAAAAGGGTAAGTAATGACAATTTATTCAATGAAGAGTTTTACTAATTCATAAAGGTGAAAAGTATTACTTTGATAAAGTATTCATGGTTTACTGGTTGTTTTGAAAAACTAATAGTTTTCCATCTTTGTGTATCCCATACTGAGCTTTTTATGCTCATACCATGTTTTTTTTTGAAATTTTTTTCACAGGACATAGTGTGGAATAGGGTCAAGGATGGGATCAAGGAAATTTCATGCTGTCTTAAACATGGAACTAGACATGACTCTTTTTTTCAAGATTTCATGTTTTGTAGAAAGAGGAAACTATGTAGAAGTGTATGCTTTGTAAACTTTTGAGATGTAATAGTTATGCCCTAATTATCTAAAACTCTAAACCTGAAATGATCCTCAACGAGAATTATACATTTAATTCAATAAAATGTAATGTTTAAGGTCGTGGCCTTATAATCATCTTCGAGAATTCAAACTAAACCAGAAGATAGGGGGTATGAACAAACAACCCTTAAGATACCTCTTCAGAGAAAACCACCTTGTGGTATTCTAAAGAAGGAGTGAAATACTAGATATTATAGAACACCTCCTTATAATCTATCTCCTAAAAACCGTGAAAACTCTAAGTCCCCATAATACCCCAAACGGACAAGAAAAAACCAATGGTCACACTGACTAGACACATGTATTAGAGAGCTCTTTCCACTATGTCAATATAATTCTTCTTTTCGGGTCACAATCTTGCCCGTGTGAGTTTTATCACATCTTCATTGATTTGAATTAGTTATAGATTAGGTTATTCTCTCCTTATAGTGAGGAATTTTTACAAAAAAGAAACATAGAATATGGATAGAACTTATCATACAACAATTGAGGTCAAACATTACATCACAAGGAAGGTACAATGAAAAAAACAAGAGAAAAATTAAAACAAATCTGGGTACCAGGAATGAATCTGGGCTTCTCACTCCCAAGAACTCACTTGGAGGCCACTATGCCTCCATATCACATTAACCAAAGGAATTTTCCATCAATGAAGATCCTTTTACTCATGATCATCGATTCATACCAATCGCTCCTCGAACATTGCATCATCCTCGACATCCAACTCTCCCCCAGCTACAACGTGGGACTCATCGTGTAGATACTGACAGCGTTGAGAGACCTGAAAGACAATATAAATTCTCTCGAAACATGGTGGAAATGATAGTTGATATTCCAACTCCCCATTTCATCCTAAAACCTTAAATGGTCTGATGAACCGGGAAGAAATCCATCTTACTCATCCAAACCTCCAATGTCCTCACTGAGGGGAGACCATTAGGAACATGTTGTCCCCATCCTCAATTTCCATGGTCCTCCTCTTGTGATTGGCATATGAATTCTACCAAACCTAAGACGCATTCATCCTCTCACTCACAAACTAAACCTTATCCCTTGTGTTGAGCACTAACTTTAGTCCAAGACGATTTGATTCCCTTACCTCAGAAAAACATATGGGTGAGTGAAAAACTCTACCATATATGTCTTCTAACATTTACATTCCAATTGTAGATTGATAGACATTATTGTAGGAAAATTCTACCATGGAAAATTTTTGTACCCACGATCATCCAAAGCCTAGAACACACACTCGAAGCATATCATACATCATATGGATGGTCATATCTATTTTCCCTTTGTTTGAGGGTTAAAAGTAGTGAAAATGAATAATTAGGTGACCAAGGCATGCTAAAATCCCCATCAGACTCGCAACAACAAATGTGGATTGGGATATGAGACAATGTATCTTGGAACTTCATGCTATTGTACCACCTCATCAACATACCTCCACACCAAGGGACCCACTATGCTCGACTCCTTGATCACCAATAAAAGAGTCAAATTTTTAAAATGGTCTACCACTACCCAAAGATAGTTTCCTCTTTCGTGGGACCTGGGTAATCATTTGATGAAATGACTCCAAATTTCATCCAACATCCATTTACGAATATGCATGGTCTGCAAAAGAACACAAGAAACATGGTTCTCATACATCACCTACTAACAAACTAGGTTTCCTTCCACAAACTCTACCATTGTCTACATTATCTTGGTCCGCCAAAACAATTACCTAATCCCTTAGTTTATCTTTTAGATTCTTGGATGCACTATTGGGGGTGAGATATGGAAATCACATATAAATACAACAAGCATTTCGACAAGGACAAACTGCTTCCCACGATATATCATATGAATCTCGATATCATCCTACCATCATTTTAGAGCATCACCCTAGACCATGAAATCATCCATTACATTAGTCTCTGAGTCTGTTTACTGAGACACCTCTACCAATTGTAGCAAGGAAGACCTCAAAGTAATCTGAAACAGATAGGCTTCTCCATTGCCCCTAGGGATCCATGCACAAAGTTTCCAACTCCTCTATTGCCTATGAATCATTCATATATTTCTGGACTACCTCTTTTTGCATCTTCATGGTCAAGGCTCCAAGCCCCACATTCCCATTCCTTGCGGTATTAGATATTTTGATTTTTTAATCCTAGAAAAACAACATCCACCTTCGCTGCCGCAAGTTTGGGTCTCACTGGGAAAAGATATACCTTAAGTTCTTGTGATCCGTAAAGACCAATGTTCTCCCCAATGAGGTCATGCCACCATAACATTAGTTATAGAAAAATAACTACAAGATCTAGATCAAGTATGGCGTAGTAATGTTTTTGAGGACATAACTGCCTAGACCCATAAGAGATTAATCCTCAATGCTTCATCAGCATACATACCAAGCCTATATCGGAGGAATCATAGAACACATAGAACATCACCCCTTCCTATAGAAACATAATCACTAGGGAACTGACTAGCTACCCTTTAAAATTAATGAATGATACCTGACACAACTCACTCTACACAAAGGCCTCGCCTTTTTTATTCAAATCTGTCAACGGAGCTACAACTCAAGAAAAATTGATTATAAACCTATGATAATAGCCTTCCAGACCCCGAAAGGTATGAAAATCCACAAAATTATTCGTTTTTTCCCACAAAACATCCATTTAGACCATCAATGGGTCCACTAAAACCCCTTGTTGAGGCACCATGTGTCCAAGGAAGTGCACATCTTGCATCCAGAACTTGCACATTGACAACGTCCCATAGAGCTGGTGGTGTAAGAGGACCTCTAAGACTGTCCTCAAATGCTCCAATTACACCTCTTATAACCTTTAGTATATTAGTATGGTGTCCATGAACATGATAATGATCCGATCTAGAAACTCACAGAAAATAGTGTTCATGAGCACCATGAACACAGCTGGTGCATTTGTGACACCGATGGGCATGACCGTGAACTCTAAGTGATCCTACCTTAAACTGAAAGTAGTATTTGGGATTTTAACCTCTTTTTCCCTCAAATGGTGATATCCAGACCACATGTAGACCTTATAGAACCAACATAACACTTTAACTAGTTGAAATTATCATCGATCTTCAAAATGGGGTAATGGTTCCTGACCGTCACCTGATTCAGTCTCCTGTAGTCTATGCACTGTCTTAGACAATTTTTCATCTTTTTCATGAAAAAGACGGAAGAAACCCTGTCACAAACCAACCTGAGTCGACCCTGAACCGGTCACCTAAGACGGATCGCGACATAACCTGGGAAGCGTTCCCCATCCTCCCGGGCTGGCGACAAGCACCTGGGTATCAAAAGAGGGAAAGAGGGAACAATTTTTCCCGATAAAACAAATGAAACAGCAGAAGGAAAATGGACCACTAAGAGAATAAACAAAAAGAAAATAAAGAAAGACAAAAAACAACCACTAACCTGACCATGACTAAAGCCCCTCGCGATCCCGAGGGACTCCCACCAAACCACAACCAACTCTCACCCACGACGAGGAAGCTCGAGCCTAACCTGCAATAGAAACTAAAAACAGGAAAAACACTATATGCTTGAGTATTAAAATGCAATAGGTAGGCCCGACTAATTCTATTCCCAAAGCACAAAACATTAAATAAATAATTTATCAATTCCAGGTTTGAACTAAATTATATACAATATGGGTTTCCACACATCCACATTCATTTCTAAAACAAGTAACAGTCCATTTCCCTTTTTAATTTAAAAACAACTATAATGTTTGGAAGAAACATGTTCATTAAATTTTTAAATTCGCTTCTGCGAACCATTTAGAAACCCAAATTTTAGTTGTTATTAAAAAGGGGAAAACACACAACATGCAACACACACTAAGGGCAATGGAAAAAGTGGCACACAAGGGCCAACTACCGAACTAGACCTCTCAATCGTCCGCCACATACAAATAAACACTAAAAGAAACATGGGTCGAACCTAGGATATTGTGAAAAATCCAGAACATACTATACATTTAACTCATCCTGAAGGCATTACCTTACTCAATGATGTCATAACACCCATTATACTACCCGGTATATCCCTGCATGGCCTAACAGAGGGGCCCAATCCCCATAGAAGTAATAACTCAGTATTGCCCTACTATGGGGCCACTAGCCAGAGCGTGGTCTAAACTAGTGCAACAATCATTCTCAGAAGATTCACTCACTATGCCAGGTTCCAATGTCAACACATATAATAAAAATGGCGTGCATCCACAATGTAAATCAAGCAGTCAAAAATCACTAACATCACATATAGCTCACGCAATCAATGCACACCAATGATCACCCCCGAGTGGGTTTTCCAAAATAATCTATTTTTTAAAAGTGCCAAACGGGGCTTCACCTATTTTAAAGAAAAACATCATTTCTTGAGAAAACCCAAAACACTTGATCAGAAGAAATCATTTATCTTTAAAACTAGAAGTACATTTGAAATTCTGTGAATTATGTTTAGAGGTCAAACATGCATTCTTTCAAAACTGGGTGTCCGCCCGTCAAGAAAATGTTCCTAGTGTTCGGTATAAAATAAACGTCTCTTCTCACAATAAATAATCATTTAAAATTTTATTATCTAATATTATTTATCATTCATTTAAATTAACAAAACCTCAAGGAATTAATATATTCTAAATTTAAAGGTGAGTGAAATTGGGGACCTACCTCAACTCTCAGCTCGAACACGACAACGCGACACGCCTCGCACAGGCGCACAAGCACGCGCAAGCCGATGATTGTGGTAATGCAGGGTCACCCCGCCAATACACTGCAATAAACGTACAACAACAAAGGTACATAAACATGGACTTAAAACAATTAAACTAAACAAACAGCATGAACACGACCTCGACATTCTTACAAACAAAACTCCCCCCATCAACACCACTTACTAAACCACATAAAAACCATGAAGTGTTTACAAAAAAACACACAATGCCAAAATAACTCACTAAACAATTTAAAGATCCAACATACCATTTTAAGAAAACACTTGGAGTGAACCACTGGACAAGAGTGCACAATACGATGAGATCAACATTTAAAAACACATGCATCTAAAAACATTATTAAAACCAGACTCGCAACATCAAATTTATTTAATAAATCATCTATAAATTCATAAAACTATTTTGAGTAGTATATTGCAGTTTTTCATAGACAAAACCAACTCAAAACCACATGAACAGTTTTATATAACCCTTAAATCATTTATAAAACATATTTTCACCTTTCAGATATTATAATAAACCATTTTCACAATTAAACAAACCACTATGAAAAGTTTATTAAATTTTTTTTCAAAATGTGTCTCCTGACTTAAAATATAAAAAACTCACTCAAAACATCTATTATAACTAAACACACATTGACGTCACACCAAAACACAACTACAGCCCTTGCACATTTTAATAAACCAACAACACAATTTATAAAGCACTGCAAAATAGTTAACACAACTAAAAAAACAATTTTTCACCAAACTAACTAATTTCTAATCACGTCAAAACAACCGAGCACGTAAAATAGTTCGCCAATAATGACCGTCTATAATAGAAAATAATTTTCTCCAAAACCATTTATTCTAAAAATAAAAATAAAAATAACCACTTAATACTTAATGGATTTGAAAATACAAGCAATCAAATAGTATAGATTTAATGGGGAAAATCAAGGTGATCCAATTATAATTGTCGAAGAAACCAGGAACCTGGTGAAAAACACCAATCGCACAACAACTACACCCGCATGAAGATGAATCTGACCCAACGCACCAAAATTGAAATAAAATTTTTGGATTGAGCATAAAATTTAAACTGTAACCATGAATAACCTTACACACAAAGAAGGGAAAATAAATTACCAAAAGGAGTGGTTATCAGATGGGGGTTTGGCAGTACACAGGAAAAGGGCACGACTCGCCTGGAAGGGCGCAGCGATGGGGAGCAGCTCGACTAGCAGGGCGTTTGGCGGCCGGTGATGAGTGAGAAGTGCAGGTCAAAAGGTCCACGACCCAATGGGGTGTGTGCCGGTGGGGGGGGGGGGGGGTGGGCTCGAGCTACTGTCTCGTGCGCACCAGAAAACGAGGCGATGCCGATCAGGCCTCCGACGATAATAGGGACTCACGGACGGAGGGAGAGGGTGCACTGGAAGGCCGTAAGGGGAGAAGGGGGTTGTTGCACTATCGAAGTGAGGTCTGCTGGTGAGATATTGAAGCTGGAGTAGGGTTCTATAATGAGGTGTACAGCAATGGCACGATGCATGATTGGAAAGCGGAATGAATTCCAAGAATGAAAGAGGGGTGTGGATGATCTGTAAGCAAGAAAGGGGATCTGTTTGGCGTGAGGCGGAGCAGTGAGGCGGAGGGGCACGGGAGTCGTGCTGGTGTAGGGAGGTGGAGGCCGGCAGTGCGGGAAGAGGGAGAATAGGGAGAGGGAACTGGTGGTTGGGAGGCTGGAGGGTCGTGTGCTGGTGCACTAAAGGGAGAAGGAGGGTGCTATGGGGGGAACTCTGGCGCTGTAGGGAGATGGTAATAGGGGGAAGCGTGCAGGGATACAGAAAGAAGAGGAAGAAAAAAAACTGGGGAGGGGGCATACTGCGCCGAAACCCTAGGCCCTTCTCCATTTAAAAAATAGAAAAACAATTTAAATCAAATTATTTACATAATAATAATAAAAATTAGACGTTATAATAATAATTATAATAATACACATGATAATATTAATTTTAATAATATGAATAACTCTAATAAAATATAATACTAATAACTCGATAAAAATAAAAATAAAATTATTAACAATAATGAATATTTTAAATAACACAATAAAACACAACATTACCCTTATTAATTTTTCGAAGGTAGGAAAATCGTGTCGATATCTAAGAGGCACTGCATGAGGTATCCATAACACACTTTCCCCGGGTGCTCAGTAAACGTCAACTAAATATGCACTCTGCCCGGGCACTCAACAACGTCAGCTGAAGAACGCACAATTTTTAACATGACCCAAATGTTTTTAGTTCGGGACTCAACCCAAAACCCATAAAAAAATTTAAATGTCAATGAAAATTATAGAATAAAATAGAGGGTAGGTCGAGGTGTGACAATTCTCCCCACCATAACTCTTTCTGCCCTCGGAAAGCCTAAACAAGATCAAGACCCAAATATGAAACTCCATAAGTTCCACTCACCCCCAAAAGTTTAAGAACCTTCATTTGATCGATCCATAAAAACACTGAAACCCCATGACACACAACTCATCGTTAAAACAAGATCACCTTAATCATCACCAAGAACAACCCAAACGATCAGTTTCAACCAAGGAACCAACGTAGTTAAATCACCTCCAAAACATATCCATATAATCATAGTCCAACAAAACCATTGGGTGTACTCAAATCTCAACGTTCACTCGAGAGGAAAATCTCAAGATTATGGGGTTCTGCATGAGACCACCTACCACCAAATGAAACATGAAAAGAAACTCTGATACTGTCACGGGGAGGCCCGAACGGACTCCCCACCATAAGGATCAGAAAAACCCTAAATTAATTTCGGTGTAACTCTGCGAGACCCACTGTGGGTCTCCCCACCATACAAACTGATGATATTCAACGAACTTAAAAATGTTCCAAACGGACCAGAAACCCCCACCATGAGGAGGGGGGAAAATAAGGCAGGGCCCGACTAATAGAGCATCAAAACTATTGTCACCTCCCCATTAAAAATGTCATACCCTCGGAATCACATATACCATGCCACACTATGGACTGAGATTAAACAAAGGCCCTTCTTCACCGTTGGGGTTCTCCTGACTACATTCCATCTTCACTCTAGGGCCTATGGCTGGAGCACTAATGATTGAAGCATATCCTACCTCGTAGTTAGGATTCAGAAATTACCAAACATCACACACAAAATATAATTTCACCAAACACACTTCCAATAAAAAACGATTCAAAGAGGTTCAACCGAAACTAAACATACAACTGAAAGAAAAGAAACACAAAAAAATTCTACACAATATGATTAATACAAACAAGAAATACTACAAAGAAAAGACCTAAAACTAATCCCCAATCATCGCCCTACTCCAGCCAGTGGGGAGAGGTGACCTTCGATGAACCAGGTCTGGCTTCAGCACGCTTCTTGGAAACACCTCGGCAGAATCGCTGCAAGTGACCCAGACATCCACAGGTATGGAAGGGTCTTGGAGCACTCAGGCATGTCAGCCTCTTGTGACCTTGCCCACCACACTGGTGACAGATCCCGACATTGCGCAGTGAAGAAGATGACTGAAGGTCTTAAGGCCTCTTGATTCCTCTACCAGCACCACCACATCAGGTCGCTTCTCATTCTTCTTATCACTATCCTCTGCACTCCTTCCCAAAGCTGGAGGGTTCGCCACCTCAAGTCCTCCGACTAGCTCAGCTTCAGCAAGAAAGGCTTCCTCGACAACATCCGAGAAGGTGGATAGGTTGAACTCTTCCACTCTCGATCGCAGCTCAGGTCGGAGTCCAGACTCAAATTGTCAAGGCTTCCTGGGATCATTCGCAAAAAACCACTGATCATACGGAACTAGGTCTACGAAACGTCGATATAATTCCAGTACCGATTCAACGCCCTGCTGAAGACAACACAACTCCATCCTCTTCCTCAACTTCGTCAACTCAGAGAAGTGTTGTTGGATAAATGATGACTTGAAAAACTCCCATGTTAGATTTTCCTGGGGCTTATTCTAGGACACGGTCTTCCACTATTTCCAAGTCGGGCCTTCAAGCATAATGGTAGCCAACTTTACCTTTAACGACTCAGGAAACCGGATGAAACTAAACTTCCTCTCAGTCTTCTGCAACCACTCCTCCGTATCAAGTGGATCTTCTTGTCCATAAAAGAGAGGAGGGTTCAACTTCTGGAACTCAAGAACATAGTCGATGGGTTGATCAACTGGAGGATTCTCTAGGGGCACACCACCCAAATATGCACCTTAGGCCTCCATCAAAATGTCGTGGGGGTGAACACTAAGGAACAAAGGAACAAAAAACATAGTCAAAACATGGTCATTTCCATTTCAATTTCAACTTTTCACAATTTCCAAAATAAAACATTACAAAACGATTATTAAAAGTAAATAAAACCCAAAAAATCCACATGGAGAACTAGTGTTGATGGGTGACTCAGACATATGGTTGGCGGCCATACGCCATTCACGCAACCGTCACAAGGAGCTCTCTAGGGTAATGTCCTCTGCTCCTCGTGGATTTCTAGGCCCTGGGAGCTCACGGAGAACACTAACCCGACTCCCATTTCATTTCCCAACACATAAAAAACCATATAAAAACCAAAAGTCACCAATAACCCAAACATCCAATGGTAACCTGAGGTTTGGAACGAGCAAGGGTTCATGACGTCCTTCTCGTCAGTATGCCCCGAGTCCCAACAATTATACTCCTTATACCATGACAACCACAAATAACAATGGGTGATCTGAAAAACAAGGTCCGCTCAGGAGCCAACCTCCCTCTGATACCATTTTTTCACGAACCAACCCGGGTCGACCCTGAATCGGTCACCTGAGCCAGCTCGCGACATTACCCGGGAAGCGTTCCTGATCCTCCCGGGCTGGCGACAAGCACCAGGGAATCAAAAGAGAGCAAGAGGGAACGATTTCGCCCGATAAAACAAATGAAACATTGGAAGGAAAATAGAACACAAAGAGAATAAACAAAACTAATAGAAAGAACGACCAAAAACAACAACTAACCTGACCACGACTAAAACCCCTCACGATCTTGAGGGTCTCCCAACAAACCACAACCAACTCTCACCCATGACGAGGAAGCTCAAGTCAAACCTGCAACAGAAACTAAAAATAGGAAAAACACTATAGGCGTGAGTATTAAAACTCAGTTGGTAGGCCCGACTAATTATATTCCCAAAGCACATATCATTATATATAGAATTAATCAATTCCAGGTTTGAACTAAATTATATAAACCATGGGTTTCCACACATCCACTTTCATTTCTAAAACAAGGAATAACCCATTGCACTTTTTAATTTAAAAACAAGTTTAATGTTTGGAAGAAACACGTGCATTGCATTTTCAAAATCGCTTCTGGGAACCATTTAGAAACCCAAATTTTAGTTGTTAGTAAAAAGGGGAAAACACACAATATGCAACAAAACACTAATGGTAATGGAAAAAGTGGCACACAAGGGCCAGCTACTGAACTAGACCTCTCAATCGCCCACCACATAAAAATAAACACTAAAAGAAACATGTGTCAAACCTAGGAGATCATGAACAATCCAGAAAATACTATACATCTGACTCATCTTGAAGGAATTCCCTAACTCGATGATGTCATAACACCCATACTACTACCCGGTATAGCCCTGCATTGCCTAACCGAGGGGCCCAATCCCCATAGCAGCAATAACTCAGTATTCCCCTGCTATGGGGCCACTAACCAGAGCATGGTCTAATCTAGTGCAGCAATCGTTCTTAGAAGATTCACTCACTATGCTAGGTTCCCATGTCAACACATATAATAAAAGAGGGGTGTGTCCACAATGTAAATCAAGCAGTCACAAAGCACTAACATCACATATAGCTCACGCAATCAACGCACACCAAAGAACACCCTCGAGTGGGTTTTCCAAAATAATCTATTTTATTAAAGTTCCAAACAGGCCTTCACCAATTTTAAAGAAAAACGTCATTTGTTGAGAAAACCCAAAACACTTGTTTAGAAGAAATCATTTATCTTTAAAACTAGAAGTACTTTTGAAATTCTGTGAATTGTGTTTAAAGGAAAAGCATGCATTCTTTCAAAACTGGGTGTCCGCCCATCAAGAAAATGTTCTAAGTGTTCGGTATAAAATAAATGGCTTTTTTCAAACTAAATAATCATTTAAAATTTTATTATCTAATATTATTTATCATTCATTAAAATTAACAAAACATCAAGCAATTAATAAATTCTAAATTTAATGGTGAGTGCAATGGGGGACCTACCTAAACTCCCATCTCGAACACAACAACGTGACACGCCTCGCACAGGCACACAGGCACGCACAAGCCGATGATTGCGGTAATGCATGGTTAGCCCGCCAACACACTGCAATAAACACACAACAACAAAGGTACATAAACACGGACTTAAAAAAATTAAACTAAACAAACAGCGCGAACACAACCTCGACATGCTTACAAACACAACTCCCCCCCCCCTCATCAACACCATTTTCTAAACCACATAAAAAACATGAAGTGTTTACAAGAATAAACACACAATGCCACAATAACTCACTAAAAAATTTATAGATCCAACATTCCATTTGAAGAAAACACCTGGAGTGCACCACCAGACAAGAGTGCACAACACGACGAGATCAACATTTAAAAACACATGCGTCTAAACACATTTTCAAAACTAGAGTCGCAACATCAAAAATATTTAATAAATCATCTAAAAATTCATCAAAACTATTTTGAGTAGTATATTGTAGTTTTTCAAACACAAAACCAACTCAAAACTAGATAAACAGCTTTATATAACCCTTACATCATTGATAAAACACCTTTTCACCATTCAGATAATATAATAAACCATTTTCGCAATTAAACAAACCACTAAGAGTAGTTTATTAAAAAAATTCAAATTGTGTCGCATGACTTAAAATATCAAAAACTCACTCATAACATCTTTTATAACTACACACACATTGACGTCACACCGAAACACAACTGCAGACCTTTCACATTTTAATAATCCAACAACACAATTTATAAAGCACTACAAAATAGTGAACACAACTAAAAAAACATTTTGCACCAAACTAACTAATTTCTAATCACGTCAAAACAACCGAGAAAGTAAAATAGTTCTCCAACAATGACTATCTATAAAAGCAAATAATTTTCTCTGAAACCATTTTTTTAAAATTAATAATAAAAATAATCACTTAATACTTAACGGATGTGAAAATACAACCAATAAAATAGTATAGATTTAATGGGGACAAATCAAGGTGATCCAACCTTAATCGTAGAACAAACTAGGAACCCGGTGCAAAACACCAATTGCACAATAATTGCACCTGCATGAAGATGAATCTGACCCAACACACCAAAATTGAAATAACATTTTAGGATTGAGAACCAATTTTAAACTGTAACCATGAATAACCTTACACAAAAAGAAGGGAAAATAAATTTTCAAAAAGGGGAGGTTATCAGATGGGGGTTTGGCAGTACACTGGAAAAGGGCGCGACTCGGCTGGAAGGGCGCGATGATGGGGAGCGGGTCGGCTTGCAGGGCGTGTGGCTTCCAGTGAAGAGTGGGAAGTGCAGGTCAAAAGGTCCATGACCGAATGGAGTGTGTGTCGGTGGGGGGGGGGGGGGGCTCGATCTGCTGTCCCTTGCGCACTAGAAAAGGAGGCGATGCCGATCAGGCCTCCGACTAGAATAGGGACTCACGGCCGGAGGGAGAGGGTGCACTGGA
This sequence comes from Viscum album, assembly GCA_963277665.1. NCBI lineage: Eukaryota > Viridiplantae > Streptophyta > Magnoliopsida > Santalales > Viscaceae > Viscum > Viscum album. The sequence continues at coordinate 37,534,628 of OY728159.1, forward strand.
AGGCCGTAAGGGGAGAAGGGGTTTGCTGCGCTGTCAAAGTTATGTGCGCTGGTGAGAGATTGAGGCTGGAGGAGGGTGCTGGAACAAGGTGTACAGTAATGGTGCGACGCTTGATTGGCAAGTGGAATGAAGGCCAAGAACGGAAGAGGGATGTGGAAGAGGTGTAAGCAAGCAAGGGGGTCTGTTTGGTGTGAGGCGGAGCAGCGAGGCAGAGGGGCGCAGGAGGCGCGCTAGTGTAGGGAGGTGGAGGCCGGTGGTGCGGGAAGAGGGAGAATAGGGAGAGGGAACAGGCAGTTGGGCGGCTAGAGGGCCGTGTGCTTGCGCACTAAAGGGAGAATGAGGGTGCTATGGGGGGCACTTTGGCGCTACAGGGAGATGGAAATAGGGGGCGGCACACAGGGCTACAGAAAGAAGAGGAAGAAAGAAAAACTAGTGAGGGGGCCTACTACGCTGAAATGCTAGGCACTTCTCCATTAAAAAAAAGAAAAACAATTTAAATCAAATTATTTTCATAATAATAAAAATATTATATGTTATAATAATAATTTTAATAATACACAAGATAATATTAATAGTAATAATAAGAATAACTCTAATAAAATATAATAATAATAACTCGATAAAAATAATAATAAAATTGTTAACAACAATGAATATTTTAAATAACACAATAAAACACAACTTTACCCATATTAATTTTTCCAAGGCAGGAAAATCAGGTCGATATCTAAGAGGCACCGCATGAGGTATCCGAAACGCACTTTTCTCGGGTGCTCAGCAAACGTCAACTGAAAATGTGCTCTGCCCGGGTGCTCAACGACATCAAATGAAGAACACACATTTTTTAACATGACTCACAAGTTTTTAGTTCGTGACTCAACCCAAACCCCATAAAAATTTTAAAAGTCAACGAAAATTATACAATAAAATAAAGGGTAGTTTGGGATGTGACAAACCCACAACAAAAAACATGGATGAATAAAACCCTTTTTTTATCATTTCTTCATCGATCATCCACAACTCCTGAAACTCAGAAAGCGCCATCCGATAGGGAGCCATCGAAATTGGATGTTAACCAGTTTGCATGTTTATTCCAAACTCAATGTCACGTTGAGGGGGGGGGGGTTGATTCACAACATCTTTGGGAAATACATCTAAGAAATCTCTAAAAACCCCTAATACATCACCCATCTATGTATATGATGATTAACCTAACATCTCTACTAACAAAGAATGAAGAGGCTCTAAACACCGACTGCCCTCTTGATAACTCCATTCGATAATGAATGAAACATGATGGCCTCCCATATTCGAGAACACGACCCTTCGTCAAAAGTAGTCAATAATGGCACTCATATAAAGCAACTATTAGATTCATAGTATTATATTATAGGGATGAATCTGTAGTAGAAGGAGATACACACTGCACTGATGTTGCCCCAATATCAGTCTACTTCCTCAATAAACATCTAACGGACTAGTCTGAACTATAAATAGCATACTCAACACTAGGTCCATGAGAAGTCACTATACATCTAGTCCTAGAGTATGCGGTAGACTCGGTGCAACAAAGGAGAGATAATATACTAAATCAAAAAAATCATACACAAGAGTACTAAACTGACTGATCATACCTAAAACATCCTCTGGGTCTATAAGAACTTCTACCTTTATGGGGTTCCACTACCCACACCCAGCTCCTCTACACATCGACTATTGATTTCCTACCCACCCACTCCCTAGTCGGGGTCCCTGAGGAATACCATAATGTTGGCCTCCTCCGACATTGTCTACCCTCAGTGGAGCGGGAGCTCGCTTCCCCTATTACTGGAAAGGCCTGACCGACAACTGCAACTACTAAGGTGGGCGCTGAACCTACCCAGCCCCACTATATGGTGCTCGGACAGGGCACTGGTTCTGAATATTTACGCATCCTCCCTAGAAAATGAACCTAGGTCCTAGACCCATGGGGAAAGGTGGAGGACCAGGATATTGAAATTGGATGTGATGGGTCAACATCATTCTAGACAAAAACATAAAGGTCCTAATGCTGGTGACTTACTACAGACGGCCTTCCCCATTGAATAATTAGTTTGGATCCCCTCTCGTTTAACACCTCCTAGTGTGTTCATCCACTACACTTACTCACTCTTCTACTAAACCTCTATGTATATTAGTAGTGTAAAGGGGGTGAAGACATACTGATGAGAAGGAAAATGTACCTTATCTAAGAGTCTTTCTCAGGAATACTCATCTGAAAAGAGATCTAGTACAAAGTGCAGGATAACTTCGAACATGATTCCATATCCCTTTACCGACATACTCCCCTATTAGAGGGATAGTAGCTAATACTTATTCTCAGCCTTCATCATGGGAGAAAGGAATTATTCACACAACTCCTTCTAAATATCATCCCAAAAAACCTATGTTTCCTTCCTATACCCGAGATAATGCATCCTACACTAATGCACTACTCCTCATATTTAGCTTACTACCAGAGGATCCCAGTACTCTATTAGATCTTGGATCAAGATGAATGAATTCACTAGCTCCTCGAGACAACTCGCGGTATCCATATCTGAGATGCTTCCCTCGTAATTTCCTAGAGTCAGTCACTGGAAGGCAGGAAGCATCTTTTTCCTCTGGTCATCTTCCTCCTCTCGATCAGCTCTCTACTTATCAACCAGGTCAACCTGTCAGGCCTCAACATCTCATACCACATGGGGGTGACGTCTGGGTGCCATAGCTGAAAAAGTACATAAGAACTCCTAAGCTTGAGAAGTAAAAATTTATTTAAATTTTTAACTCTTTATTTATTTTAAATTTTCAAAACAACAAATACACACAATAAAAAAATTAATTATGATGTGTGTACATTTCCTAGGGTCTATAACATGTAATAAATGTTGCCCACATTTTCATTTAGTTAGTCCAGTGTCCTCACATCAGATCATGGGGCCCCTGTAAAATACCAAGTCCTTTCTAGTTTTCAATGTCCAATCTCGCGCACTAAATTTGCCTAACACCATTTCCCAACAATACTATAAAATCCTCACCATGCCTAACTCTAACTGCATCCTCCCTCCAAAACTCCCTCAATGTTTCTATGATACCATTTTGTTATGACCCTCCATCTTAATGATGAGGGATGGGGTAACAAAGTGTCATGCCCTTCCTGAAGATGAGGAAATGATAATGACCCCTGATTCCCCCAATCAATGGCCCCCAGAGTAGTGACTAGAACCAATGTTACAGAATGTAACAAAATATGTTGGGCAGTAAACTTTTATAAATCATTATTTAGAGATAATATGGTAAATCCCAAGAAAATATCAATACCAAAAGTAAACGGAAATCCAGAATCCATTCCCACATTCATGTTAAAATTTAACGGAGATAAAAATTAAAATATAACTCAGATGTGAAGCCCAAAAATAAAAGAGACTAAGAAGAAAAAACAACTAATCCCAACACCTAATCCAGTAATGTCCAACATGGTCCTAAAAGTTCTCCTGGAAACCTGAAAGCATTGTTACCGATGTAGGGTGAGTATACAATTATACCCGTTCAGAAAATTAATGTCGCCCATTAAAAAGTGAAGGAATAAACTAATGGCCCAAAGAGAAAATAGTAGAACCTCATGTAACCATCCAAGGAATACTATCCATCCCAGCCCCACTAAGGAAATATCAGTAAATATCACAAGGTAAGTAAGGTAATATTATATTAAAATCGTCATTTTGGTACCGCACAACAGTTTTCCCACTAGTTAACTGCTCATCCCTAATGGCTAACATCTTGACACTACCACACTTTTCATACACAGTCCAACTGCCAAAACCTTTCTGCCCACACCTAGGCCTCAACGACACCACACAACTCGACCACATGAAACTGGGACACCACAACCACACCTCTCACATGAAGACACTGCTTCCTCATCACGAAGACACTTGGGAAACAAATCTTGACCCACAAACACCTAGGCATATGATCTAAAAAAAACTCTTTCCTGATGGATCTTGGACTATGGTAAGCCTCAATCCATCAAATCCTACTTAGATATGCTCAATAAGTATGAACTAGAAGAGGGTGTGAGGTAAATGTTAGTAACCATCCATTCATCCTCTCACTAAAATGTTGGGAAATACACCCTCCCCAATTAAATATAGGTGTTCAACACACTGTTATCAACAAGGGTGGGGTGAATATAAAAATCAAAATGAACAACAATTTTTGTATATATAAGTCATAAAACACTCAACACAACCTATGGGTCCCTATAACAGAAAAACATTAATATAGAATAACAATTGCTGCTACCCCTATACGAACATCCACACAACCCAACACCTTTTTCATTTAACCTCATTAAATTTATTTATTTAATGGATTCAATGTAATGTTTCCAGCACAATTGGAAAACTACCAACCACAACCACACCAAAACAACAAGGAAAAGAAAACTAAAGTCCCACTGCACCACAACACAAAACTAGATTTACATTCCTCTGTACAAACCCCCAATCATCCTAAACACATGTTAAGAAATTTCCAACAATCATTCTTCAAAATTGTACCACAATATTCTTCTCACACAACCCAAACACATATCCCCACCACCTAACAATTCCCAGATGGAGTCCCACTACATACATGTTTATAACTACACTATATTCCCACTACCAAACATCATTTGACTTACATATCCCAAGAAGGAAGATTAAATTCTGACAGTTCCATCCACTCTACAATCAATCAGTCTCTCAAAATGGGATACCAAAACACCCCCCTATGGTTTTAAAAACACAAATCCCAGAACAACTATCCTAAAAGCACAGCCCCACTATAAATAAATACCACACCATTCTCAGAGAAATAACTCCTATGTCATCCCATGTGCCAAAAACCGTGATACCAATAAAAGCACCACATAACTCACAAAGAAATCATAAAACTCAATATAAAATAGAACTCAACCATGCTTATAAGAAGGATATGTATATATATTCATATTTAAATAAAATTGTTCTTTTAATTCCATGTAATTATAACTAGGGTGATCACACAATAGTTTTGAGCTAGAGGCATCTATTTATTTAACAATGTATATATGATTTAATGGATTTTCATGTTATAACCATTTATCAAACATCAAACCAAAACGGAACATCACTACTGAACAAGTAAAGACCACCAAAAGTCATGATTTCTAGGAGAAATATTGTCTAAATAATACATTTAAGAATCAATTATAACCAATAAAATAGGTGATCTACATCAAACCTCTCCTTACCCACTGTTTTAATTACACATGTTATCTTTTGATCATATTTACTTATGGTTTATTTATCATTTTAATAAAATTATTCTGCTATTACTAACAAGGAATCATTAGTACACCCAACCAGCATAGTACAAAAATAAAGGGGGATAGAAGAAATTCGTAATTGGATGATCAAAGGATTGATGTTCCTCATTACACCAAGAATATGGGTTCGTGTGATCAGTAAGAAAGAACTCCAAGAAAAATGATCAGGATGGGATCTAGAACATATGAAAAAATATTTTACGGATGAAATATCTAGGCATACCAAGGGGAAACTAAAAACCCCAAAAGGAAGGGAAGATCCTGGCTTTGGAGAGACAGTTCCTATTTTTAAGGAATAATGTTTCTAAAAGACATTTACACCAGATTGTGTTCAATATCACATGGTTTTGGTTTGTCAAATCACACAAGATGTTAAAAATATTTATATATATAATTAATACCCTTTGAAAATCCATTAAAAATTCTTGTAGAAAGAATTAAACTCAGTTTACATCAAATACTATAAAGATGGGCCAAATTGGAAATCTAAGAAAAACCGTGAATACAAAAAATGATTCACTGATGGGTTATTCACTGGTGAGTGTTTCACCATTGGGTGAGTAACCAATGTGGACCCACCAATGATAATAAACTGACCCAATGACCTACCAGCTTTTATTCCAACTGATGCCTTGACCTACCGACTCCCGTTCTCAACGCTTCCTCAACATACCGATTCCCTGACTCATCAAAACCAATGCTCCTAGCTCACCAATGCCGACACCTCTATATCACATACACACTGACATAATGATGAAATGACAAGCCTAAGCAGTGACATGATGACACAATAACATGTTGATGCACTGAGATGCCGATGGAAAACTAGAAATATTGAAAAATCATGAAATGATCATCCATTGACTACCTAAACACCCTAAACACTAGTTTTTTTTACAATGGGAGGTCCTGATGAAATCTGGGTCATCACATCAGGGAATATCTAGATAATTTTTCTTGGAATTTATTGATGATATATTGCTATAATTGAAAATCTACATGGACCATGATAACCACTTATTATGTGTTCTGGAGATTCTTAGATTAAAATTGTTATATGGTAAGTTTATCAAGTGTGACTTATGGCTTCAAACAATTTCTTTTCATGGACACATTGTCTCAAATGATGGAATCTTAGCTGATCATGTGAAAAAATGAATTTCAAGAATATTATACAACATTAAAAATAACCTTGATATGTTTTTTCATTAGTTTAGTATGTTAATGTTGAAATTTCATTTATAATTTTTCATTATTATCCAACATGTCAACCCATGATTCTCATAATGGGGTTATGTTTTTATTTACAAAAGAATGTGAATAATTGTTTGAAGATCTGAAGAGAATATTAATGAATTCACCAAACATGAATCTAACATTGAGTTATAGGGGGTTGTTAATTATATTAATGCATCAAAGAAATAAATTGGTCGTGTCCTTATACAGAATGATAGAGTTATTGGCTATGCATCACAGTAGTTAGAAAACTCATATAAATAACAATCCAAATCTTGATCTTGATATGAGAGCTATAATATTTTCTATAAAGATATAGTGGTGTTATATAGATAGTAAAATATGAGGGATATATAAAGACCAATATAGTTTTAAAAAAATATTCTCATAGAAAGAACTCAACATGTGGGATAGGTGGTGAATCGAGCAACTCTTGGACTATCATTGTTCAATATACTAATACTCTCAGAAGTAATATAAAGTAGAATATGAATTGAGAAGAAATGATTATGATTTTGTTTTAATAAAATTAATTAACAGAGATCTTGTTTACATAGACCTAGTGAATATGAAAATATGAATTATTAAAGAAGGTTAAAAATCACTACATTCCAAAATGGGTTCCCAACCATCATTTTTTAAAGGATTAAAATTTCTCGATATGATGATGAGAATCATTAAAAGAAAATTTAAGGTGTTAATGCTGGGATTTTTATAGACATTGTATCTGAAGATGTAATTTTGAAATTTTTGAAGGGGATTTGGGTTCCCTCTTTACTTGATATAAAAAAATTATTATTAGATGATTCTCATATCTTAATTTTTTCTAAACTACCTGGTAGAACTATGATTTATATATATTTTGAGAAACTTTTATGTTGGGGCAATATAAAGTAATAAATTAATGATTATGTATCAATATTTTCTGTTTGTTAATGGATGTAGTTTAGAAGACAACATTGTAGAGGAGTAATGAAACATCTACCAATTACTACATGGGAATGGGATGAAATTAATATCATTTTTTCACTATATTAACATATAGATCATAAAATAAAGATGAAATATGGGTAATTATTGATTTAATTACAGAATCTTCACATTTACTCACTATAAGGGAGGGTTATACATATGAGCACCTTATATGACTCTTTATTAATGAGGTTATAATACTTCCTGGTGATCCACTTTCTATTGTGTCTTATTTTGATCCATGATTTAAATAATCATTATAGAAAATTCTATAGACGAGTCATGATACTGAGCTTTACTTGAGCACTTCTTACCACCCTCAATCATACAAACAATCAGAAATGGCGATTCAATATTTAGAAGACATCTTGAGATCCTTCTCACATTACTTTCTTGGTATATGGATGTACTTTTTATATTTCATAGAGTTTTCCAATGGTAATATTTTACATTAAAGTATTCAAATGGCACTGTATTCATCTTTATATGGAAAGAGATTTCATTCCCTAATTTGTTGGGATAAAGTTGATATAAGGAAGCTTGTTTCCCCAGATCTTGTGGTGGAAACAACAAAAAATGTAATTACTATTCAAATCCATATAAAAGATATTAATGTATGAAAAAACGTTAAGGTGAAAATCAAAGAAATGATCAAGAGTTTCATGTGATAGATCATGTCTTCTTGAAGGTATCTCTATGGAAGGGCGTCATATGGATCGTTAAGAAGGGGAAATTAATATCGAGGTGTATCGGAACTTTTGAAATTCTAGAGAGAATTTGAGATGTGGCTTATTTTTTTAATTTCACATAGGAATTATAAAGTACATGATGTGTTCCACATATATTTTGGGGGATGTTAATTCTATACCCAATGCAAGTTCTCATTTTTGAAAAAATTGAATTGGATAACGATTTATCTTACTGTTAAGAGCCTATCAAAATTCTAGACACTTGAGAAAAGGTTTTTAAGAATTAGATGACTTGGGTGGTAAATTTATATTGGTAAAATGAGAAAATTTAAGCAGAGATATGGGATCCAAATGATATTATTATTAATAACAATCCAAATATTCTAATGGTGAGAACTTATAGAAATTTTTAGGAAATGGTTTTTGATGTAGTGGGGAATGTAACACCTTGACATCTTAGGGAATGTATCCTTTAAATTTAAGATCATAAATTTGTCATTAATGAGATGTCTCCTAAACTATAGATATTCCACAATGATTCCTTGACTACGGATGGTGTCGGCTTTGGTCTCCCCAATTCTTGATGTTGGAAGGGTAGATAAGGATCCTCTAACATTGTCATAGTGTTTTTCCCTACCATATCCCACCCAGAGGATCGACCAAAATTCCTGCTTATCTATTTTAGTCTAAAGGTTACCAATTAGTTTTATGGTGTGCCACATCTTCTATTGTAGTATTTTGAATTCATGGATGCTTCAGGGTTCATTAATGATAATGTGGTGGTTCGTTTTAGAAATGAATGACCATTTGTTGATGATTTTAACAAGTGAATTTTTAAATAATTGGGGATAAAAGACCGAGAAATTCTTGATCTTCTTGACAAGACACACATAATGATTCTCTTTACATATGAGTATGACCTGATTCACGTGATGTCATGTTCTCCTAAAAAATGCCTTGGTTGTAGGGTCATTCTCATCCGTTGGACATATGATTTTAATAGAAAAAATGATTCACCATATGTTTTTTTGGGTTAGCTTCCCAGAATTACCTCTTCCATCTAAAATCCCTTACATCCTAGAAATGATGGGGAATATTGTATGATGTTTCCTCTATGATTGCAGTGGAACACAATCAGTAAGTCACCCAATTAACCCACATATGTTTGTGGAGGAGGATGTATCCAGACCACCGGTGGAGTGGGTTTGGGTGGTTTTTGTTAAATAATTTAGGTTCAACATGTTGTGGTAATTAAATCATGGGTGTATTTTTTCTCAGTATGAAGGAATTTGGTGTATTGGACTTCTGGGTGGAGGTGTGGTGTAAGTCATGGTGACATGAAGTATAAGAAAGATAAAGAGATGGCATTGACTACCATTGATTGCAAATCAATGGGAACTAACATCTTAATGCAGATGGTGGAAAGACCCTCATCTTTTATAAAGGTAGTGTATATATTTAATCATCTGAAGATGGACCTAGTGGAAAAATACGAGAAAGATTCACTAGATCTAGGAATAGAAGTAGAAGTTCATGGTATTGGATCCGTGAACACCATAACATTTTTAACTCACTCATAGGTTTTCCTAGTGCGAGAGGTAATGCCTTTTAGGGATATATAATGTAATGGAGGTGATAAGTTTCAGGTTTTATACAAACTAAGTAATCTAGTGGAATTGGAAGGAAAAAAACTAATGACACTCGGCTGCTTTTGGTTCATGAAGGGATCTCAGATGATCCAAGAAGAGTGTTAGAACCTGAGGTTAAGGATCTGAATACAAAAAAAGATATAAGATGTAACTTTAATAAGAATGAATCAACACATGTTATCCCTATCGAAATAGTGGATCATTGGGTAGCATTCTAGTGAAAGATCCAAAATTCCATCCAAACATGTAATCGTCTTGCCGATGTGGGTGGATTCTATCAATATAAAGTGAATTTCGTTAATGATCAAATAATAGGTGGGATAGAGTCTGATGAGGATCACCCTGGATATTTTTATAGTAAAATATGGAAGAGATTCATATTTAAATCGTATACAATGAAATAAAAAAGTCCATAATTTAGCCGAGATAAGGGAGGTTAAATCTTGACAACAGGGAATAAAAGCAAAGGGTGAAAGGATTATTCATACCTTTCAAAAAATGGATACCATGTCATGTAATGAAATAAAATTAACTAAGATGGAATGAATGCCTTCTTCTATTGTTAATATGCAGGGAAAATCTAAAGAAGTGATGGTCGATTTTGGTGAAGTTAGTACGAACAAAACTGGTGTGAAGAATTTAATTAGTAAGAAATCTCAGGGACTGAATGTTGAATCAAAAGAAGAAATGTTGGATAAGTTTCTTAATATCAATGAATCACAAGATGATGCTGAAAATATGATGGGTAGGCCACTTTGAGTGGATTTCAATAGTGAGGAGACTATATAGATCAATTAGCAGGACTTGATAATATTAATGGGTTTTAAAGAATAAAAGATATGTAAAGAAGAGTATACACAAACTTGGAATAATTTGGTAGATCACATTAAATATTTCATTAACGAAGATCTAGATACATAGGTGTAATCTATCTCATGGAAACTATTTCTGGAGAAATAATTAAATATGCTTAAGTTCTATTTAATTGATTTTGTGATCTCTTATATATCATCTATGTTAAATCTATGTGGTTTCTCACATTTCCATAAAATATTTTTCAAAAAAAATCTTTAAATTTTTAGTCCATAGGTGATGATCATAGCGTAATTGAATCATGATATACTATAACATATTTACATTCCCATTGTAATAGTAATTTTACTATTTAGAATAGTAATCTTACCAATATAATACTAATCTCCCATATAAAAGTATAAATTTTTTTGTTATCTTATGAATGAAAATATAATAAATTTATATCAAGAAATAAGTCAATATCTGTTTTAAAAATGATAAAATAATTTTTTTAATTTTTTTAAATTTAAATGTTTATTTACAATTTTATAAATAATAAAGGAACTTATTTTTACAAAATAAATTCACAAATTAATATTTTGTTTTCTTTTGATTATAATATAATTTTATGAGATATTAATTAATTTTTTAGAGTGTCATAAAATTATTTATAATTTTAAAATGAATATATTTTAAATAAATGAATATATTTATTAAAAAATGAATATTATCATATTTAAAGAAAAATTATTAATTGGCATCCATTTTTAAAATTACAACGTAAAAATTCTCCAAGGGTTGTATTCATTTAGTTTTCCGCAACACTTAATTTTTATACTGAATAGTGAGAATATATTTTTCACTTAATCGATGTTACTTAAATATAATATTTTGTGAGGTATTAGTGACATATTGATATTTCTAAAATAAATTTCAGATATTGTATATTTAATATAAAAAATTTAATCATTGAAAATCAATTAACTCAATTTCAAAACATAACAATTATTTTAAAAAACCTAATTTCTATGTGATTTGTAAAATTAAATTTTTCTTTTTTTTTCACTCTAATTTTTAATAAACTAATGAATATGAATTATAAAGTTATTAAATGTTTTAAACAAATTAAATTATATTAATATATGATTTATATTTTTTAAAATTCAGTATTACATGTCTTACTTTTGAAATAAAAAATTATTTAATATTTTATTCTAAAAATTCCCCTATCATCGCGTATAAATAATCCCTCCAACATCCCCTAGAATACCACTCATCCGACCCATTACAAAGCTAATTATCTGCCAAAATATTCTATATTAAGCAACATATAATCCATAGGAAAATTTTTTAGTGATAAAAATCCAATCAACAAGGATTTATATTGTCATATAATAGAAGCCACACCGAGGATAGAGTAAGCCACCATTAACTCTTCCATTTTCTTCTTTATCATTTCCTTCTTCTTTTTTCCCAAATCCATTTGGATCCATATAATAAAAAATTACTTATCCAGTTTGGTTACATGATATTAATGATTTTAAACTAATCGAAATATATTATATACAACATATATAAATTTCATTATCATTTTCCCTTTCATTCAACAACATCCCATTAATGGTCGGTTAAGCGCCCATGGAGACATTGTGATGATTATTGAATTACAAAAAATTCATATATATAAAATATTAATTATTTATGATATATTCTTATATTATTATATGCATTCTATTATTCATTATTTATTTATAATAATGTATTATTTACATTTAAGAAAACAGTTAAATCAAAGCAAAAGAGGTTTTTTTTAAGAAAAACAAGATAAAAAATGCTTCAATTTCATCAAAAAAATTATGAAATATAATGGAATGATTATAGTTAAAATATTTTTTTAAAAAAATTTATATAATTTAAATATAGATCAGTGTTTTAAAAAAAATTATTCAGGAGTCACAAACATGATAAAATTAAACAGGAATTTTGGTAAGGGTTTCTTCCTGAATAATTATTTTTTCTTTGGGTTATGTTTGCTTACTATTTTTCCATGAATAATTCTCAATTTTTCTTACTAATCATCCCACATTTTATATGAATAATATAAATATACATACCATTAATAATTATACATTATTTGATGGGAAATATATGTTTTATAAATAATAATTTTAAATTTATCTCGATAAGAAAGCCCGATAAAATGGAACATTTCATTTTCATTAACATTTGCATGTACACTCCAAGATATATTTTTAAAAAATATTATTTCTAGGAAATAACTCTTTTATTCTTGAAAAACTATTTTAGCTAATTTTTTGTTTTATGTAAATATTTTTTCCATTGTCTTTATTAAAGTCTCTTATATTTTCCCTTTAACCGAACTAATGTGGACTATTTTTATAGATTCTTTTAAACTGTTTGTACATGTTTTATATTTTGATCAGAATGAGTTATACCTGAAATAAAATTCTAATTCAGTTTAATTTTCTGATATATACATGTCTACAATCATATTTTATGAAAAATAATAATGATTTTCTATAAGATTTTTCTTTCCAAATAAAATGTTATTTCTATTAGGAATTCTTTTATAATTTTATTAAAATATTTTAATCTCTTTCAACATGCTATGTTGAATTTTTTTAATATTGATTCCTTATGTTAGCATAAACCAGATTGTATTTAACATTCCTTAATTATTTTTCAGGATATACTATATTGATATCATTTTCTATATTACACTGGATGGTTTATGATTTGGGTAAAGTTATTAATATTAAATTTTATATTTTCGATATGAATATTTACATTAATTATGTTCCAAAATTTCATATAATGAATAAATTCAAATTGGTAAGTGATGGATGGGGGCCTTTATATCCCATTTATGCAATGGTAGGTCTCACGAGACTAACTAGATTGGGCCTTTAACTATTTATGATATGTGTCTTGGCCAAAGCATTGATGGTTTTTTTAGGATGTACCACATTATGAATTCCCTCATTATGATATTATTATTTATATTCCATTTCACTATTCTATTATTAGAATATCTATGGTAAATTTTTATTCTCTTTTGATTATTTATATGACATTTCATGATTAGATTTTATTCCTTCCATATTATGATCAATATTATGTTTTAATGGAATGACGTTTTTTATTCACCTTATAGTTTTGTTAATGGTTACTTATGATAGCTTCTTTTGTACTTATTACTCATAATGATCATCTGAGATCACACCATTCTTATGTTTCAATTTACCCTCTGATTCCAAAATTTGTATTATTATTGACATGTAGGGATAAAATAATATAATATTATTATTTTCAATGGATTATATATGTTTCACTTTATTTCATTTTGTAATTTAATAATTATGTTTATATATAGTATTCCAAATAAACTACACTTTCATGTCTTTTGAGATGTGATTTATTATTTATAGTTCTAATGTAATAAAATAAGGCATTGTCTATATTCTATAGGGTCATTGTATTTATAGAAATGCACCCCCTAAATTCATAAAACACAATTTAGTTTAGATATACCTCAAGGATTCTTACAACACAATCATTATTGACCGACTTACTTTATGAGGTATCATAGATAAATCCTAGCATAATACCCACTCTGAAATCTAAATGTATTCTCTAATGTAATGTGACTTTTCTTCTACTATCTATTGTTCATCCCATTGATAACGACTCTCTTGTGTAGAGATATATATTATGATCATTCAATTATCATGATAGAATTTCCACCATTATTATATTATTTTTTAGGTGTATTATATGACCATTCAACCAAACAAAGTGGGCTCCAATTGTTGTTTTGAGAAAGATACAAAAAATTCCTCTTTAATTATAGAACCCAATTCCCCTTCATCCTTACCCATTCAAGTAATCATATTTTCTGTACTCCATTTTTTCACAAGATACATTAAACAACTCATTGAGGATAAATCACAATTTAAAAACACAATCCACCTCTTATACGAACAATAATCTCCAGAGGGCCTCATTGGTTATCTTTAATCCAAAGAATCATTAACTAATAAGTTAATTATGGGGAAACACTAAATTATATTGTATTTTATATCAATCAAATGGTCTCTGTAATACCTTGATATTTTATGAAATATTTCTCAAAATAAATATATTGTCATTTATAGTTTCCATTACACAAATCACCATATTTTAATGAATCTCAATATACTATTAAAATTATTATTTAAACATGGATATTATAACCTAGACATTAAAAATTGTAGTATAAATAATAAGAACAAATATTTCAAAAATAATTATTATGGTTTAATAAAAATAATTTATACTGATAAATATGTACATAATTTTTAGTGTAATAACCATTTACATTGAAATCACATTTCTACAGAGAGAATGGTTTTCCTTAATTTCTATGAAAAAAATAATAAAATTAATTTTTACACATTTACAAATTTTATTTGAAAAAATAAACAATAATTTTTTAATCAACATTTAACTTTATTCTTAGGGTAATTTTTTTATAATTTCCTAAAATGATCAATTTTCATGGAATAATGTTAAGTAATGATTTCAATTAAAAACATCCTTTTAGTTTAAAGTTTTTAAAATGTTATACATTTTTTGAAAATGGTTTAGATGTAACAATAGTTAAAATTTGTTTTTAATAATCACATTTAAATCATAGGAATGAAATTTATATTGTTGTTATATACAATAACTTTTTCTATGTTTGAAAAAAATTATTATTTGGAAAATTGTTTATTCATCCCCTTTATGGGATGAACCTTAAAATAAATTCCACAAATTCTAGGGATTTATAATATTATCAAATAATATTTTCCTTTTCACTGTTAATGTTTTATAATTATCCATTTTGGATCCTTTTTTATGTTTTAAACTGGCATATATCATTTTATTTTAAAATATTTAATGTATTCCCTCTCCCCCCACTTATAAATGGTCACACAGTATCCTCTCCCCCTAAAACATAGATGCACTGTTTTAGTATATAAGCACCCAAATATATTCTTTACATCCATCCCCACTTTCTAGATTCATTAATTTTATTGTAAAACCTTCTTTATAATTTTGGGTGGAAAATTTAAAGAGGTTCACTGAAGAAGTTATTTTGTCACTAACCATGAGTTTTTATTTTATTTATTACCTTAACTTTTTATAATATTTCTTAAATATTATGACATAATAAAACTAGTATTTACCATATATGGATATGTTATTTTTTAAATTTAATTAAATATATCTATATTATTTTCAATGAAATGGTTAATGAACTGATGAACATGTGTGTAGAGAACTATAACCTCACAATATGATATAAATAGTTTTCTATCACCTCCACTCATGGGTGGATAAAATGAAATATTTAATGAATAAAAAATTACATTTAAGACATAATTATAATTATATATTTATAATATTATATATTCATTATTACCTTCTTATATATTGGGAAATGATAACATTAGTTTTGTGTACATGTGCACCACCACCTCTACGAAGCAATTTGATATGTTTCTCATGAAATTTGGAAATAAATGGTAAAAATGATAAATTTATATAATTTAAATGATATAAATTATATAAAAATTATTTTTTAGGTATAATTAATATTTATGTTTCCTTCATTCCATCCTTCAAAAAATGGAAACATCATTCATGTGTACGTACGACGTACCATATCAATGAACATTTCAATTAATTTTCCAATTTCTAACATTAATGGTTGAAAAAAAATATTTATATAATTATTATATATTACCATTATATCATGATTAATATTATTTATATTATTTATCATAATCAATGTATAAGGAAAATAATTGATTAACTAAATCATTCTGGAAAAACTCAGCTCTTGTCACCCAAAATAGTGATTTTAAGAATTAATTTTTAATAAATGGGATATACATTGTTATATGAAAATAATGTATGTTATGATAAATAATATAATAGTTTTTAATGGATTTATTACAAAGTTATTCTTGCAGTAAATTACGGTCAAATGTGTAAAAATAAATTTGAGACTTGAGGTATGAGAATTTTTTCTCAAATTATCTTCTTTGGGACAAATGTTATCTAATGCACCTATCATATATTATAAGGTGTATATACATTCCATTTTATATTTTATGTCATCAATTAAATTATTCTCATGATATTTGTAATTTTATTAATTGTTATTCTTTCATGGGGGCTATGATTCTAAATTTACAATTACATGTAAGATATTTACTTGTCACAATTATATTCATGGGACATATTCTATATTTACCAATTGTTTCCTTTTAGAGATTTATTTATAACAAAAAAACCAATTATATGATTCATATTATGAAAACTATAAAATATTCAAATTTATATAATGATCATTATTTATTGGTCTTAAAATTTATAATTCACCAATGCGGTATTGGTTAGATGATACAATCTCATAATTTATCAAGATTTTTTATGATTATGCTTAAAATTATGAAATATTATAATATTATATCTATAGAATACATAATTTTATTATATTATGTTTATTTAATAAAAATAAATTTCTAAATAATTTTTATTTTCCTTATGTTTGAAATATATAAATTGAATATTTTTTATTAAATATTACTATATTTCTCACTATGTTCAAAAATCCATTTTCCACCATGTTCATAGATTTAAAAAATATTTTCATTAATGTTTTTAAAATAATAAAATGATAGATTAAATTAATTTTCACTCATGTTTTAACATTTCCAAAATCATTTTAAAGGAATATTATTTTAATTTTATCAAGTGGGATACTTTTTTATAACCCCTATTTCAAGGAATGAGGGGGAACCCTTACAAGGCCCGTAGGCTCCAAGTTTACATAGCCCATATGATTAGGATATTACATGACCCAATGGTATTAGGGAATTCAACCATATTATCTAAAAAGAACTGTCCCTCCCCAGCATGTGAGTTATGATAGTAGCTATCCACCTACGCATGGCCGTCTGGATAGGCTTCCCGTGTAAGCACAGACCCGTCCTAATGGCATAGCCATACCCACTCATTATGACAAATCCATTTGGTTTAGTAAGGTATATTGCCCATAATGATAGTCTTTAGAGTGGACCATGAATATTATAATTTTTTGGGGAGTTAATTGATTCCACTATGATAGTTTTAAAAATAAGGATTCCAACACACCTTGTTTGACAATCTTGGGGATATATTTTTAGAAATTCATAAAATCATTATAAAATAGTATGATGTATTTGAATAGAGGGTGTCCATGAATAGAATAGGTTAAAATAATGGAGATATATATTGAAAATAATGGGTCATGATTTATAACCCCAATGAAATGTTTTATAGGATAGATCACTTCGATAAGTGATTGCGGATGATTATGCTATCCAATTTGGTTTTAGAAATGGATTGATGATAGGAAAATAAATTTTGGGTGGTAACTGGTTTGAACATATAATGAAGTTTCATATTTGGGTATATTTATATAAATTCAATTATTTAATTAAAAGAATTTTGTTATGTTAATTTATATCCCTAACAATTATATATTATATAAGAAGTGAAAGGTACCATATACGGTATGTTGATCCCATTTCAAGTCTATGATTCTTATCTAGTTGATGCTTTTGGGAATGTTCTACCTAAAAATATTTTTATTCACCCTCTATTTGAATTTAATATTATCATATTAATGTATAATAATTCTATAAATAAATCCCACATCAATTGTAGGACCATAAAAATATAAAGTATGAGCATTATATTCAATAGCATGTGTGGAACTCAACAACAATTGCATAAGAGAATATAATAACCCAAGAATATATAATATATTTTTTATTTTAAATAAATTAAATATATTTTATAGATTTCAATTCTTGTGAAACTGAGTTAGCATATGTCACATGTAACAATGAGTTTTTTTGATGGCTTAAATTAAACTCAAGACCATGTTTTACCGAACAATAATATATCAGTAAGATATTATTATTTAATAAAAAGATATAAACTACCCACTATGAATATTATAAACTAACATATTAAAATACATGGTTTACATAAATATGAAATGAATTCTCTTTATTAAAAATAACTATAAATTATTATAAGATTCAATTTAAAATAAATGAAATATTTCCTAAAAAACTATTTTTATGCTCGAAATTTTTTTCATAATAAATTATATTAATTAATATTAGTATATAAGATAAATAAAATATATATATTATATATTCAATCAATTTTTATATTCATCCAATATATTTGATTTAAATAATAGAAGATCAAACCCAATTTTATTCATAAAATACTATATTTTTATTAAGGCACATTTTCCGCCTCAAAATGGAGAACCTATTTAATACAAACTTTTTGTAACCATCATGAACATTACATGTAAAAATAAAATTAATATATTAAATAGAAAAATAAAAATGTAATTTATGGTTATTTTTTCTATATTTCAATGTGAAGTTTCATTTTTTAATGAATAATGAAAAATCCTTGAATTTAATTAAAGCTTCTTTTTCATATAATTTATTTATAATGACAAACAATATTTTAAGATTATTTTAAATTTTATTAATATATTTTTTTAATCAGTGTTTATAATTAAGTTCAACAGAATCAATTTCACATTTTAATTGGAAATAAATATAGGGTAAAATTTTCGACGTATATTTTTTAGAAACTGATATTTTCATCTTATATGTGGGATTAAATTCCAATTAATTTATGCCAACATGGCTATTTTAATTTGTTTAAATGAATAGAATATTTTTCATATTATTAATTTATTATTTTTAGTAATTACATCTTAGTTTTTTAAAAAATATTAGTAATATAAATTATAAATAATTACCACGATTTAGGTAAAATTATGCTTAATAAGGGACTAAACCGTAATATTATGGGACCAAATTACATACAAAATTTTCCAAGATCCATTGTATGGCCATATTTTGAAACTATAGTATTTTTTATATACTTTGGTACATTATTGGTTCTACTTTTAATGTAAAAAACGTGGGTGGAATTACATTTGAAAAAATTTACAAGTGTGACACTCCTCCTCCACTATAAAAAGCCTCCTATTCTACCACTTAATCAAACCTCTAAATTCATGTTTCTTCAAACAATATCTTCAAAATATACCCTAATATTATATCAACTAAACCTAGTAGTGTCACCATGGACATAAATCCATCCAAGGAAACCCTTTGGTTCAAACCAAAAGGAGTTTCCCGATTAAGATGTAACATCATTCCTTAAGAACTTTATGTTTATTTCGAATCTCCTACCCCTAATATATTCTTATTTTATGATTATATAATAAAGAATTATCCAAAATATGCTAGTATTGTTTTATGATAAGGGTTATAACTATAATAAAACACATTTCCATCTAGTGGTTAATGAACATAGTGTTTTTGTTTATAGAGAACAATCAACAAACGAAACGAATATTGTTTGTTTTCCATTACTACCTCTCATATTGTGGAATTAAGATGAATATTTTGTTTATATATATTATAAATTATATTTATTATGACCTTATTATTCTTTAATTCTATTACAAAACATATCTTTATTCTATCCATTTTGTGTAAAAATAATAACATCTTTTGTGGAAGTGTGGACTACCACACCCTCAAAGCGATGTGATTTGTTCGCATGATACACAGAATGTATAAAAATCTATCAAAATTAATATTATATTAAAGAAAAAAATCTATATTTAATTAATTAATTAATTACCTTTCTTGGAATATTATATATTTAATTTTCATTTTTACCCTATGACACACTTAAAGAGTGATAACATCGATATTGGACGTATGGACTATCGTCTTCTCAACAAGAGGCGATTCCATTTACATCACAATGATTCTATATATAAGTATATATGATTATACCTCTTTGTATTTATTATATAATTATAATTGTTAAAATATATAGTTTGACATACCTTCTTTCCATAATGATAATTGAAATATGTGAACGTTAGTCATTCGTGTGTACGACCAACCAACTCTATGATTGCTGGGTTGGTTAATTTTTTATCACCATATATAATTGTTCGTATTAAAAGAATAATGTATTTTTAAATATAATTTTTTTTCATGTTTATTTTTATTTAGATTTTATATAATGACCCCTTTGTCTATAGTTGACATAAAATAGTTTTTTTACACATAAAACGAATTTGGTCAAAACACCCATCATTAAATTAATTTTTTCTATAGTGGTATAACACATGGTAATAAGTTAAATACAATGTATAATAAACATTAAAAAAAATTTATATAAATTAAATAACTAACCTATTTTTTTTAATTTAGTAATATAAAGACACACAAGAAAATTTGGGCACAGGTTTAGGGATTCTCATCTAAATTTTAACATCAGGGTGATAAATGTCATGTTCACCATTTACTTATTTTGTGTAATGTATATACTAAAAATATTGATATATTATAAAATTAATTATTTTATATTAGTGGAATTTAAAACTTTTTTTTAATATTGTTACATTCTGAGGCTTCTGATTTAAAATATTTCAATGTGGCATGGGACACTTTTGGATGTGTAAAGATTATTTTCCTCAATACTAATACAAATGAACATTAAATATTATTTTCAATTTGAGGAACTTATATGACCATTTATCAATAAACCCTTTAATTTTATTATCATATAGTTATTCACGACCATTATAAAGTATTATTTTTATTTTCTCACACATTATTACTAAAAATACTTTATAAAAAGTTTTTAAGAAAACCAAACATCATGTATCCCTACTATTAGAGAAATAATTATCATTTAAAAACAATTTTTTTTACTATAATGTTTTAAAATATGTTTTTAGTCTTTTCAAAATGATTTATTAAAGGCATTTTTATCATTTTCTTAACTGTATTTTCAATGGAATCTTTTTGTAGCTTTCGAAATAATTCATTTTTCTATCATTTTACCCGGAAAAATAAATCTTATTTCACCTAATACAACATGTATAGATTCACTAACCATGAATTCATTGAATGTTCCTTTTCAGGTTTAAAATGTTACATTTTAATGAAAATGTTATCAAATGTTTTTTTGAAATAAAATGTTTTTCAAAACAAAACTATATTTTCCTCAGGAATTCTTTTAAAAGATCTCTTGATTTATCAAGCACGAAAACCTTTTATTTACTTGACTTTAGTATGACATTTTGTTGCGATCCTTATGCTTCCTATGGATAGTTGTTGATATATTTTTGCAAATATATTATCAAAACTCAGTTCCTTAATTACATTGTTAGTCCCCACGAAATATTAAATTTATTATGATCTTTGAACATTGAATTGGCCCAAGATTTCCATATCATTTAATATAGACATGTGCATTTCCTAAAACATATACCAATTTTCAAACGGTGTTTACGTTGAATTTTATTTGAGAATATGGTGAAATATTGAAAAATATATTTCCATTATTAAATAAATATATTTGATACATTATGTTGTTTATTCGATACAAGGAATAATTTGGACAGGTAAGACACGGTTGGGGACCATTTAAGGTAAGCTCTATGGGTTGGGGATCAATTAATAAAAGCCCTTAAATGCATCATTAGACTCATGAGAGGAAATTATATTTAGATAAACCCTTTGAGTTTTTACTAGTAGAATATATGGATTTTTACCCGATATGATACACAATATTGTGAAATATATTAATGGTACTCGTTCCATGTACTGTGGAGACACGACATCAACTAATCAATAATTATCCTAATTTAGTTTCAGTTAGTATTCATTCATGAGATCTGGCATTGGCATATCGATGAATATATTAAATTTTGATTTCATTGATTAAATAGAATGTGTTTCATTTCCATTCTTTGAAATATTTATTTTTATTTATATATATATTTCAATGTCCTTTTTCCATTTATTTACATTACACTTTTATAATTTTAATTGATTAATTATTTCTTCCACTATATGATTCCCTTACTAAGATTATTTTATCACCCATCCTTTTTTCCTTTCCTTAGGAATATATGAATCATACTATGATTGATATGTAGGGATATACTAGATGCAATAATGTCGTTTTATTTATTTATTAGAATACAATTATGTTGGAACAAGTGTATTAATTTGTAATAAACAACTCATGTATGTATCTAGTTTAACAATAATAATAAACTATAAATCATTTAAGATTTAATTACTTGTAATCATTCTAATGTAATTGATAGATGAAACCAGATCAGAGCTCTATGGGGTCGAGTCAATATAGTTAGTATAGAAGGATGTTTATTAGAAAACATGGAAACTATATTTATGTAAACATATATTAGGGAATGTAACCCTATGGTATTATTTGAGGATATGTTTATAAGAAGATCCTATAGTTTTGGTGAAGTAGAGATTATTTGAGTCTGTATAGCATTAAAAACATATTTGGATACTGCAAGGGGATTCAGTTGTAGAAAAATGTAAATAGGAGTAACAACTCTAACAAGGTGTGTCGGGATAGACGTAGCATAAACTAGTACATGACAAGAAGACTTACTGCACACCTGGTTTGAAATTCATAAGGATATTATTAGAATAATTAAATTTTCATTACAAATCATTATTCATGATTTGAATAGACAATGACAACGAATAATATAGGTTAAACCTAGGGTGTTGTAGATTTGAAATAAAGTTTCATGATTTATAAATCCACCTAATGATATTGTGGATAAACCCTAGACCATTTAAGGAACTATATAAAAAAAATGGTTGAAGTATTTATATGTTAGGGTTAAATTATAAACCATAATTAAATGGATATTTAAAAATTAACATTATTTAAAGTAATACAATCACATTTATTTTGGGAATTATATTAATTTGTGTTTAAAAAATTAAAAAACATATTCCGTGATTAAAAAAATAAATTCCAGAAGGTCATGGGTCTTGAAATCATGATTAAAGGATTTAAAGGGTTTCCTCTAAACACTGGCCTACCCAATGTCTTAGTTAATATATAATTGTTTTTAGTTAAAAAATACGACAAATAAATATTAATGATGATCTTGTTTTGTAACATCTGAGGTTAAGAGACTAATTTATTAACCATACCAAATTTTGAAAATAGTTAATGAAAAATAGTTATATTTTTCACTCTATTATGGTCATTAAAATCCAATTAAATTTTTTTCATTACATTAGGAATCAAATATTATTTTTGGATACCAATATCATGAAGTAATGGATAAAATATAATTTGATCAATTATAAAAAAAATTTTAATTGATCACATGAATTAATATTGTATCATGTATGTAAACTTCCTAAAATTCGTAGGTTATAAAATAATTTCTCATAATTAGTAAAATGAACTAAAAAACTACTTTTTAATATCTGTTAAAATGATGGACTTTAAAGTCATTGTATATTACTTAATTTGAGGCACCAAAATTTCTAATGAACATTAAATTGTTTTTTACTAATGATGATAATCACTACCTTTAAATATTTATTCTTTTCCTCAATGAACATATCATAAATTTCTACTAATTTCCTCATACATAGAGACCATAATATGTGTTTTTCCATGTTACATTTTTACTTCCCATTATCTATTTTATAGAGGATGTTTTATGAACCCATATCATGTTTTTTTATTTAAAAAGAGGAAACAAAAAAATAATCTATCACTATTATAGAGTTTAATTTGAGAGGTCACAGTTTAATTAAGGTTGGGATAATGTAACACCCCAAAATTAAAGTCAAAACATTATATTCAAAAGCAGGTATGACACACTACACCAATCATGTAGGAGAATATAATACTGAAATACATTATAATATATTTAAAATTTTAAATAAATTAAATATATATTATATCATTAAATTCATGCGACATTAATTTAGTGTATGTCTCATGCAACAAAATGTTTTTTCAATGGATTTCATTACACTCAAGATATAGTTTTACTGAACAATAAAATATTATTAAACTATTATTGTTTAATAATAGGATATAAACTAGAAGTTCTTAATAGTATTAAGAAAGTTATGAAAATTCTTGTTTTACACAAATATTAATGGAATTTATTGGTTAAAATGAATTTATGATCCAATTAGAAATAAAGGGAATATTTTATAGGAATTTTTGTGTTCTCATAAAGATGTTTTATCTTAATAATACAAATTAATTAATATAAGTGGATGATTTTAATGTAATATATATATATACTATATAGAAATAAAATATTTTTGATATTCATTAAATAAATTCGATATTCACAAGATATAAACAAACCCATTTTGGCACATAAAATACTATATTTTTATTAAGGTAATTTTACCTCTTTTTAATGACAAAACATCTTTTAAATATATTTTTTGGAACATTAATAAATATTATATGTCAAAATATATATAATATTTGAAATATAACGTTAAAAATTTGGTTAAATTTAATTTTTGGATTTTTTTATAAATATTCATTTTTTAATGAATAATGAAATTGTTTGGAATTTAATTCAAAACTGCATTTCCATCAAATTAATTTGTAAGGAAAAATAATATTTTTAATTATTTTAAAATATTATTTATATATGTTTTTTATCATATAATAAAATTTATTTAATATATATCAATTTCACATTGAAATTAGATATAAAAACATAAAAATATTTTGTATATCTTTACATTAAAAACCGGCATTGTCGTCTCATCTGCGAGATTAAATTAAAAATAATTTTTGCCACTTATGTGATTGGAATTTGCAAAAATTGATTAAATATTTTCAATAATTAAAATTTATAATTTATAAAAGGTCAAATTATTTTTTTACCACAAATATTTTTGATAG
This sequence comes from Viscum album, assembly GCA_963277665.1. Taxonomy (NCBI): domain Eukaryota; kingdom Viridiplantae; phylum Streptophyta; class Magnoliopsida; order Santalales; family Viscaceae; genus Viscum; species Viscum album. The sequence continues at coordinate 37,560,235 of OY728159.1, forward strand.
TAATTAAAATTAATTATAAGGATTAAGGTAAAATTAAGCATAATAATGGACTAGACCTTAATTTTAAGGGCCCAAATAACCTAAAACATTGTACACGTTCCATTTTATAGAAATATTTATACCCTTTCCTCTATTTTGTAGACTTTTATGCATTATTGGATTCACTATAAATTTGGAAAAACATATTTGGAATTCCCTTTCAAAAAATTTACAAGAGTTCCACTCCCCTCCACTATAAATGACATCTTCATTCCAAATAGAGTTACTCAATTAAGAGATAACATCATTCTTAAATCTCATTAGTTTTATTTACATTATCCACCACTATAATAGTATTATTACATGATTATATAAGACCAATTGTCAAAATTATAATAGGGCTTTTTTAAGATCATTTCATAATCTATACCCACACACACTTCCTCCTAATGGGTAAAGAACATATTTTTTATGTGTAGAATGAACTACCACATCATGAAATGGTTATAGTTAGTTTTCCATTAAAAATATAATGGCTACAAATTTTTATTTACACTATATATATATTTTTTGTATAAATGATATTCATTTTTTATTTAATATTATATAATTTTTGACAACATATATTTTTATACATTCCATGTTTGGTAAAAATGATAATGTGATTTGTGGAAGTGTGGACAACATCCCCCTTGTGGTGATGTGATTCGGTCACACGATACATTGAACGTATAATTTATCTTGTTAATTAAAAATATACGACATAAAAAATATATATTATGTTTTTGAAATTATTACCTCTCTATAATTATAATATATATCATTTTCTTTATTACCCCTTCACACACTAAAAAATTGATAACGATGATTGCATATGTGTGAACTACCATATCCTCGACATGATGTGATTCATTATACATCAATATAATTCTATATATATATGTATATATGATTATATAACTTGGTATATATGATATAATCCTAATTATTAAAATATATATTGTTTCTAACCTTTTTTTATAACGATCATAGATAAATGAGAACATTACTCATGCATACGTATGACCTACAATTTATATGAATGTAATGTTGGTTTATTTTTTATAACCATATTTAATGATTTGTTTTAAATGTATAATTAATGTAGATAAATGATGAATATATGAATTGTATTATTCTGGAGATGTAATAAAATTACACCTTTGACAATCATTGAGCTAAAAAAGTTGTTTTTGACATATAAACTGAATTCCATCAAAACAACCAACATATAAAAATGTTTATGTAGATGTATAGGAAATTGTAATAAGTGAAATTATATTTATTAAAAACATTAAAAATGTTCTAAAGAATGTAAATAAGGATCATAAGTTTTTCATTTAGAAATATAAAGACACATGAGACAAGTCAGAAACAATGTAAGGGATTTTCATCACACTTTTAACATATGTGAGATAAATGTAATGTTCACCATTTACATATTTTTTATAGTGTATCAAATGAAAACTTTGATATATTATAAACTAAATAATTTTATCTTCATGGTATTTAAAACATTAATAAAATACTATTCCATATCGAGGCCTATTATATCAAATATTTCAAATTTTTATTAGACACTTTGGGTTGTTTAAGGATTATTTTTCTCAAAAATAATACAAAAATAGTTCTATTATATTTCTATTTTAGGAAATTTTCTTTCCATTGTTAAATGAGTTCGTTATTATTATTCTCCTTTGGTTATTCATGACCATTTTCAAGTATTAGAACCATTTTCCCATTATTTTGTAGTCAAAAATTTATAGAAAATGTTTTTAAGAAAACACGATAACATTTCACACTTTTTGAATGAATCAAAATTATTATAAAAACCATTTTTTTATAAAATGTATTAATTTTTTTTTAATATTTTAAAAACTATTTCATAAAGACATATTTTCTCGTTTTTCTTTTAAATAATGTTTTCAATGGAATATTATTATATCTTTTTAAATATAGAGTTTGTCAATGTTTTTATCATCTAAAAGGAATGTTCTTTTACCTCATAATACATTTAACAAATTACATTATTTAATTCTATTAAATATTCCCTTACATGTAAAAAAGGATTATTTTTAATGTACATATATTCAAAAGTTATTTTCAAAGAAAATGCTTTTAAAAAGGTTGTACTAAATAAAACAATATTTTACCCAAGAGTGTTTCAAAAAAACTATTAATTCATACATGACAAAAACCCTTTATTTTACTCTTTTTTGGTTATTTCTTATTTATACGAACCTTAATCTTCCTGGGGATGGTCTTTGATTTATTTTTCCAATTATTTTATTGAAATTTACATCCTTGATTACCTTGGTAGTCCCCATGAAATAATCAGTTTCATAAGAGCATTGAACTTTTAATTTCCCATAGCATTACAAATCATTTATCATTGATATATTAATTTACTAAACCATAAAATATTTTTCATAAAGTTATTAATTTTAATGTTATTTTATTAATTGGTGAAATATTGATAAATTTGTATACATTATTCAATACATATATTTTATAAGGTATATTGTTATTCGATATGAGTAATGCTTTGGATATGAAATTCGTAGGTTGGGGAATATTTAAGGTATGAACTACAGGATGTGGAAAGGTTAATGAAAGCCCCATGATGCATCAATAGTCTCATGAGGAATAATTAGTCGAAAAAATAATTCTATTTTGATTGTATGTAGAAGAGATGTAATTTGAATTGATATGCTAAATAATCTGGCGAAAGGTATTGATTATACTGGTTCCATGTTGCTAGGAAACCTGACACCCAATAAATAATAATTTCCCTCAATTTTTATTATTATTAATCAATGATGAGATATTAGGATAAAATATATATCTTATACATTTTATTTTATTTTTATTGATTTAATGTGATGTGTTGCAGTTTTTTACCTTTCCTTAGTTATTTTGACTTATCTAGTTATTTAAATAGAACGTGTTTCCATTTATTTTCATTCTAATTGATTATCCTAATTGATTCATTATTGTTACACAGAAAATTATCTGTCAATGTTCAATTGATCACACCATTATTATGTATCTTTTTCATAAGAATCCAAGAAGGGTACTATGAATTATAGACAAGGATATACTAGATTTAATAATGTTATCCCCAATTTTATTTTTGAAAATTATTATGTTGTAATTAATTTAATAATTTTTAATATATCACTGGTGTTTGTATCTAGTTTACCATGACTAATAAACTCTAGACCCTTTTGGATTTTATTCCTTGTCATCATGATAATGTAATTTACATCCAAGACTACCTCTGGGATCTATTGGGTAGTGTCACTACATGAATATATATTAATGGAAGGTCACATTTAATATTCCAAACCCAAATATTGTAGTATATAATGTCATGGATAAAATTGATAGTATGATGGAAATAAATAAACATTGTATGGATCAGCATTCCCCTTATGAAGAGGTGTTTATCTCGAATGGATGGGGAGAATGTCCACAATTTTTGTATGCCTATTTTTCAAGATTTTTTTTATGTATTACCAAATAATATTACAAGACTTTTTATAAATTGTGATGTTGAGTTCTCGGTAGAACTCACTGTAAGTGATACATGCATTTCAACGAGTCCTTATTTAATATCCCTAAATCGGTACAATGAATTGAAGAAGAAAATCACGGGGAATCATGATAGAGGATTTATTCAACAATGTATTTCAAATTCAGGGGCACATATCCTTTTTATAAATAATAATGACAACTATATGCAACTCTTAAGTGATTATAATGAAATAAAAAAATTCTCAATGAAGAAAAAGTATCATTTACTCCATATTGACGTCTAATATGATCAACTATAAAGTATTAAATACATTTATAAGATAAAAATTATTTATAGAGATCATCAATAGATGGTCATAAAGGAGGATTTTTTCATGAAATCATTAATTATAAGGTATGTACAATATGAATATATTATGATTTTATTGACATAGTATGTATGATAATTTAGATATTAACTTGATAAAATTATTGTAGTATTTAATGAAGTTATTTTTATCTTTTTTAATAGTATGTAAGAGAATATATATCTCTTGATAATGTTATTAAATACCCTATGTATAATGAAAATGTAAGAGAAATTTACAATGTTTTAATTTGGGATACAGAAGGATTCACTTTTTCATTTTATTATATCATTAAAACTTTTATCTAATGATTTGAAAATAATGGATAATTAAATCATGAATTTAGGGGAAAAATGATATCGTTCTCAACATGGAGTTCAACCGCCTATCCAATATATGAACATGGAGTCCCTAAATTAAGAAATAAACTAATGAGAATATAAAAAATATATGTGAGTTTATCCTTGGTTGAGATGGAATGTTAATTTTTAGGAATAATGTCTGTGTTCCTTCCATGTAAGATTTGAATAAGGAACTTTCAAAGGAATATCATATTTTTTTTATTCTTCATTCATAGTGTCATTATAAAGATGTATAAAGTAATGGAATATTATTTTTTGTGTTAAAACATGAATTCATATATTGAGGATATCGTATCATAAATAATGGAATTATAGAAAATTATGGTTGAGGGAAAATGATTATTTTTATGTTAATACTGGTAATCATATAAAAATGGAAATGGTAAAACATCATCATGGGTCTCCCCAAAAAATCTGACGAGAATAATTCTATACGGATTCTTGTAAATTCCCATACAAATCATGCATAATTGATTACGATTGTTGAAGATTTATCATCAGATCACAATTACATTGTATACATTAAGTAAGTGGAATGGTTTCATGGAGTACCAAACTCAATTTTGTCTATTTGGGATTAAAGGTTTACCTCAATATTTGGGTGATGTTTTTTGGTAGAATTCATATATGGAATTGAGTTTCCACACCACATATCATTATAATAATGTTTTATAATATTATATAAAAATAATCACCATATATTATATGATGATATATTATTATATATATTTTAAGGGTAGGTGTGATCAAAACATACCTCTAGATGGGTTTTCTTGAAACAATCAATTTCACTCAAGATTTTCAGTTTCTATCTATGGATCCCTATATGGAAGGAGGTGTAAAATTCCTACATTATGGGTAGATGTTGGAGAAATAAAGATATTGTATCCTCATATAGTTATAGAAATAGTAAGATAAATTCAAATACATCCAAGAGAATATCCTAATAGATAAGAGTCGAAAAAAATTATACTAACAATCATTTTTGTAATTTAGTGTTTTTAGTTTATTAAATTAATTTTAATTGAATTTAATCTTTAAATAAGTTAATGAGCTCTAGGAAGAAATTAAATATATGACCCAGTTATATCTTACACTTTTATATTATTGATCTAGTAGGTTTTGTGTCATGGAGATTACATTAAACCTCCCCCATGTACATTATGTGTTCCATGCATATGATATAAGAATATACATATCTAACAATTTACATGTACAAAAATAAGAGGTCATACCAGCAGAAAAATATCATTCTTGTCATGAAAGCCCAATAGAGATTATCGATTTTATAAATAAGGGCTTATAAAATAAGATCACTAACATAGTTAATTTATTTTGTAATTAATCCACCAACTTTAATAATATTTGTGGGAACTTGAGGATATGTTGAGATAGAAATATCATTAGTTGTTTGTATTAAAGATATGAATTTTTAGGTCGAAATTCATTTTATTGGGGTATAATGTAAAACCAAAAGATTTTATGAAATATAATTTTTCAATGAATTATAATTTCTTTAATAGCTTACATTATATATGACATACAATTTTAATGAACCACAATATATTTGAAATATTACTATTTTAATATTTCATTTATAACATAGATATTAAATTTTTCCATATGACTTTGAATATTTTTTTAAATGTTATGCATAATGTTTCAATTAAATAAAATTTATTGATATATATGTACATAATTTATTGTATATAATTTATATAATTAAAAAACATATTTCTTTTCCAAAAATAAAATTCGTTTCTTTTTTTGAACAAATAATAAAAATAGTTTTTAAAACATTAAAAAATTTATTTCAAGAAGTGAAATTATTTAATTGAATCTATATTTAAAAAAAATTGGATGATTTTTTTTCATAATATTCAAGAAGAAATTTTTTTCAACGACTAGTAAAAAATATTGATTTTTATTAAAAATTTTATTTTTTAAAGTATTTTCAATGTTAGTTTTTTTAAAATTGTAATTAAGTATAATTGTTTCAATTATAATATTATTTATCCAAATTATGTCATTATAATAAATTGAAAATTTAATTTTGATATAAACCATTTTATACTTTTGAATGATTTATCTTTGCAAAATCATTTATTGTCTTGTATACAGTATTAAATTAAAATTAGATTATTCCTCATAAATGTATTTAATATTAAAAAATTGATTCCATATTAAAATTATAGTAATTAATATTTTTTAACAGTTTCATCTTAAATTATTTTCTTAATGAATTGAAAAATATAAAATATTAATTATTGTAGTCAAAGTTAAGACCTGTTAACCAGGGGATAAATTAAAATGTAAAGGTTAAAAATTACCTCAAAACATTCAATTTTTTAAAATATCCATATTTCTTCCATATCCAAAATAATGATTAATTATTTTCCATTTTTGAGGCTTCTCAAATGATGTAAATGTGGGTATATTCTTTTCTTTTCAAAAAATCAAAGTCCTTCCTCTCCCTCAATTATAAAGGTTCACTAAATATCCTCTAATATATACAAATGAATTTACATTATTATTGGAAAATACCTACCAAAATACCATACCTATAATCCAAGACACTTCATTGATGCCATAGATTTATTATGAAACCCACAAATTATAATTCCCTGAGATTTGGTGAATTGTTTTTCAATTTAATTTATCTTTTTGATATTTTTCATATCAGATGAAAATATAAATAGTTATGTATATAAATATATATATATATTGAACAAATAATTCAAACATTAATTTCACATGGAAATAACATGTATTGAGATACACACAATACTGAATTGTCTTGCGCTATACGCAACAAAGAATTGGCTTACCCAACACTGACTTGGCGTACATTACACACAATACCGAGTTTTTATGAAATATCATTTTACTGTTATAATTGTATAAATAGGATTAGTTATTAACTATAGATTGGAAAATAGTAATATGGATAGGTATAACTACATTCCAAATATTTTTATATTGGTTTTATATAAATAAAACATATTGATAATAGAAAATATAATTTTTTGTAATGTCTGTATATGTATAAAAATATTTTTTTCTAGATTTTATTTATTTTTATATACATCTATAAAGAAAAATCATATTACTTTAAGACGCATTTATTAGTTTAAATTGATAAAATAAAAATAATTTCAGAATTTAAAAAGTATAAATTAGCTTAAGAGAATTTTTGGCATTTTTTTATGAGACTTCATTTTTAATAAATATTGAAAAATATTTCATTATTGTTAATAACAGATTTTTTTTATATAATTATAAATTATAAAATATAAATTAATTTTTGAAGGAAAAAATTAAAATATACATATATTAATACAATTTAGGTTATTATAATTAGTTTCACATTAAAATTGAATATGAAAACATAATGAACTTTTGAAAAAAAAATTGACATTAAAAACCAGTTATTTCATTCCATTTACAGAATTAGAATTAATATTTATTTTTTGGAATCAATGATTTGAATTTTAAAAAACTTACATATACCATTTAAATCAGTATAATATTTATAATATAATTATATCATGTAAATTTTTTACCAAAAGGCTTAGTAAAAATGATTATAATTAATCACAACGATTAAGATCTAATGAAGCTTAATTGGGGACTAAACCGTAATATTAAGGAACCAAATAACCTATAAACTATTCAAAATCCCAATATATTGAATTATTTAATCCATAAACATTAAATTATTGATTCTGTTTGGTTTTTTATGACTTTTTTTATGTAATAACATGTGTACAACTAATAAATTTTCAAAAATTTATAGTGAGTCCTTTTCCTTCCCTATAAAAGTACAGAAACTCTCTCACATACTCCAACCTCTCAGAAAAATTTTCATTAATTCTTTATCCTACTAATATAATTATAAAAATACTTCACTTACAACTTTAATACTCCCATTTTGATGGAAGAAACCGAAAAAATTCTTTTGGAACAATCAAAAAAGAGTTACCCGATTAAGAGGTAACTACTTCACTCAAGATCCTTTATTTTATTTTATTTCTCCAAAACTATACTATATTTATTATTTTATTTTATATAAAAAAGTATAATAAATAAAAAAAGATGTTTTTATTCTAATGGTTCATTATAAAATTACACAAACTTCCATCTAATGGGTAACAAACAAACTGTTTACATGTATGATGAACTACCATCATACTAAACAATGATTGTTCATTTATTTATTTTACTACCTTTCGTGATGTAAATTATGATGTAACATATATTTAAATATGATATATATTATATTTATTATGTATTTATTTTTAATTATTCATTTTATAACACATAACTTTTTTACATTTCATTTTGTGTAAATATAATAATTTCGTATGAGGAAGTGTGGACTACCACACCCTCAAAGCGATGTGAATCATTCGCAAAATGCATCGAATGTATTAAAAATTGTTAATTGAACTAATCTTATATAATTTATATAATATTTATACTAGAATAAATATCTATATATTTATATAGATATCTTTCATGTACTTTGTTTCTTTCAATATGATAATAAAAAACATAAACAACATACATGCATACATATGACTTACCGTCTCCATAAATGATGTATTCCATTTCATAATAATATATGATATATAATATTATAATAAAAATATAATAAATATAAATTATATCTATATAATGGTTTCCATTATTGAAATATTTATATATGTATAATGACCAATGATATAACAAATTTAGAGAAACACAAAAAACTAAGAGAATATTATTCGAAGCATAACCCTAACATGAAATTTATAACAAGAAGGTAATATAAAGTAATTATAAATACATATATGGTATTATATATAAGAATATTATTCCATAAAAAAATTTAATAAATTGTTATTTATTATATAGGTGTTCTGAAAGAGTACAACGAGAACAATGACATTAGGTAAGGGGATTTCATCCCACTTTTTATTTATGTGAGATACATGATTTATTTACCACCCATTCCTTTTGTTTGGTGGGTATACATACCATGTATGTATTAAATAATTATAATACTTAATGTTATGAATATTTACCTATAAATTTCATGATCATTATTTCATAGGTGTTATGTTTCAAAAGTTCTGAAATCTGTAAAATAGTTTTCTCTCAATCTTCCTTCATTGAGACTCATGTTTTTTATTCTCTTAAATTATTTCCATGGTGTATATAATTTCATTTTTCATGTTATATAATGAATATAATAATTGTAATGATTTTTTAAGATTCATTTAATTTCTTTTTTTTACATGGATGGTATGATCCAATGTTACCAAGTGATAAGAGATTATTGAAAAAATATCGTCACTTTCCACGATTATTTATGAATATGATTCAATTAATGTAATATCATGATCCATCTCTCAAGAAAACCCATGATTATACTTTAAATTTGTATATTGAAGATATATCCATGTATTATTAACATTTTATTTCACTCTTTGGTAATTAATATAATTAAGAAATTTTCTTTAAGAAAATATGCCCATATTTCCCTCTTCGGATGGAAAACTGTTTTAGTTCAAAAACCATATTTTTTAAAATGTTTTAAAATGTGTTTTTAGATTATAATTAATGTTAGTTTTTAGGGAAAACATGATTTAAAAAATGTTTTATGGTTTTAAAATCATTCTTTATAGGTTCTCAAAACTTTTTTCAATGAAATGGTTTTCAAAATGGTATCATGATTTTTTTTAAGTTCTCAAAGTGATTTCAATGAAAATTGTTTTTAGAATATTTTGAAGGATATTTAATATTTTTTCAAGGAATATGTTTTTAAAAATATTTTCATGATTATTTTATATGTTTTCATGGAAAATTGATTTATAATAATTTTAAAGAAGTGATTATATGTTTTAATAAATGGTTTTTAAATAGTTTCTAAAGGTTTATTTATAATATTTCAAGTTTATTTGCTTGAAAATGGAGTAAAAATGGTTTTTATATTTAAATATAAAATTTTCAAAGAATAAAGGATACTTTTTTCAAGAAATGATTTCAAAATATATTTGAATATTATGTTCCATCTAACATGACATCTATTGATGTAACTCTTTCCCTACTAATAAATGATCCAAATTTTTCATTCACATTACTCCTAGAATGGTTTATGTTTTAATGGAATAGTTTTGTATAATACTATTTCACTTCCATTGGTTATATTATTTTGAAACCCACATATCTTCACGAGTTATACTTAAATGATATTATTCTCAAACAGTTATCTTTTCCATAGTTTATGATGTTATGAAATGTTAATGATACCCATTTAATTTCATAGACTATTATTTGATGTTTATAAAACCCATATATTTTCATGGGTCATGATATGATGTGTTTTTTGGAAAAAGAATGAATTATTTAATTATGTGATGGTTGAGAACTATATCTATCTTCAATGAATTGGGTAATGATAAATGTTTTATGATCTACTAGGATACAAAAGAGGTCATCCCATGACTGAAACAACATGGTATATGTGAGTACATCCAAATCTCGAAACAAGAGAATACATGGGGGACATACCCAGATCTAAACAAGAGGGTATACGGTAGTGAACCCCAATCCTAATACAAGAAGTTACATGAGAGGAAATTCCAAGCATGAAAAAAGAGGGTCAATGTGAGGACATCACATGACCGAAATAAGAGGGTACCCAGAAGGGAATCCAAATCTATAAGGAGGTACACAAGTGATTAACCCAATATTAACATGTTATGAAGGCCATAGCAGGCCACCTTGATATAGTATTTTTATATTCTTATATGTTTTCAAAAATTCCATGTCTTGTTACTAGGTTATGATTTAGTAGATTATGTTCATTATTTGCTTATATTTTATTTCTTATGAATATCTAGTAATTATTATGATATCTGATATCATGTGTACGAGAATGATATGCTCAATTTTTATACACTTTTGTTCATGTAATTCTTACTTTGTTCCTTTATTTAGCAATAACAAGCATGTAAGATCAACCCATTCTCATGTTTTCATTCCCTAGGTTATGAAAAATGGTTTTTGGTAGTTTTAATAATGGTTTAGACATTTATGGGAAACATTGAAGAACTTTCACCATGATAGAATATTTTGTTTCTATGTTTATAAAGACACTAAACTACTACAATCATTTGGAATGTATTTTTTTAATGTATTGAATTTTCATCTATAATTAATTGATATCCATGTATGTCAATCCTGGGTCACTACATATTGTATTCAAGGAATGGTTTAGTCTTCAAATTGAAATTAGGATGAGAAATATTTAGTGAGTTTCCTAGGTATATTTCTAATGATATTTCTAAGAATGTGTCCAAGGACATGTATAAGGATGAGTCAATTTTTTATGAAATGTATAGGAATTATGGTAAAGGATAGAGTGATTGGATTTTTAGAAATTCATCCATGTTTGTAAAATACATATTAATGTGTCTCTATAATATATGTACCTAGGTGTAAAAACTCCGACAAAATGTCCCTAGATTGACTTGGGGTAATCTGGTACACGATAATGGGAGATGTTATACATATGGTTTGACACTCCATGGGGATATGATTTGGGCATTCAAAAAATATATAAGAGACATCGTGATGGTTTTAAATAGAGGATAAACCCTAGGCATCATAGATTAAATAGGTAGGATCCATGATTTAGGAACCATATAAATAAGTTTTCTTGGTTATATGGTATCTCAATATAATAAATGTTTCTCACACTATGCTTTATATTTTTAGTCAAAGGAGAAAAATACAAGGATCACTGTTAAAATTTAATATTTCATGAATCGAAAATATTGGAATTATGAAAATATATTTCCCAAATGGAAAGATCATAAATATAATAAAAATGGATGTACAAGTATTGGTTATATTTATAATGATAACAATACTATAAATGACATGTGAAAGATATGTGATGTTCTTCTAGTATTTCTTATATTCATAATAAGAATCATGATTAGATTGAATTTTCAGAACCTTAATTCTTGAATCATTTTTCATATTATAGGAAAGTGGTATTATGGAATAATTTGATGAATCCCAAGTTATGGTTTAAGAATAATGTTGGAAGAATGAAGAATTTTTGTTTTTAATTTTGAGATAATGTTATAAAAATCATTAAATATATACTTATTTTTAGTATAAGTGTTGATTGAATATTTAATAGGACATGTTGAATGGTGAAGAAGACATAGAAAAGTGATTTCAAAAATGGTGATAAAGAGAAAAAACCCTTAATTAATGTCTGAAAATGTTAAAATAAGGTTTGGATAAGCATAATATGGATAAGAAAAAGTAAATTGGATGGTATAAATTTCACTAGAACTGGTTATTGAAAAAACATCCTATTCCATCAAGGGTAATGTTTAAAATTTCTAGGAATTAAGCGTTATCTTCAGAAATCATTAGAATAAGTAAGCATGCATGTTTTCCAAAAGGGTGTATGGTAATTAAGGTTTTTTTCTTATTTCAAGAGAAAATATTATTTGGGTATGCACAAGTATAGAATTTGAAAATCATGTGGTACTTTTTGACATATATAGAATCAATATTAACATGATTTCATGTTTTAATTTCTAAAGCATCGGGTTTTCAACATTCAAAAGGGTTATAATGTTAAGAATTCATGAAATATTTATGTAATATTTGTAGGAATTAGTTATGTATTGAGTTAGTATTGAATACCATGGTTAAAAGGATATTATGTTATTAAACATATATCAATAATTTCTTTCATATTAAATCTAATAACATATTTTTCCATGAATAATTACCATAATGTGGAGGCCCCTTTTTGGTTATGACATATATACTATTAAACAATGTCTACATAACCTTTGGTCTATGAACTAGAACATTAAACTTTTTTTACTTATAGATGACATTTTCTATACAAGAATATATCTTTTCACATATCGTTTCCCCTAACAAATTCTATATTGACTTTATCAGCATCCTCTTATTTCAATAATATGTGGCATTATACTATACTACTATTTTTTTAATTTTATTCAAACATATACATCATCTATATTTGTTAAAATTTAATGAACACAAACTACTTATAAAAATCTATAAAATACATCCAAACCTCATAACAAGAAATGATATAATTGAAAAAAATCAATTATTTTCCTTTTTGTTATTCACCTCACATATCCTAGGAACAAAAAGACTGTTCGAAACAAAAAAAGGGAAAAGAATTAATCTTTTCGGGTTAAAAACAAACAATGGGGATCTTGAGAGAAAGTCATGTTTTTACAAATAAGATTCCAAATTAATGGATTATTCTTTTTTTATATCAAACATAGAAATGTTAGAGCACATAGTTTCACTTTATTAATTTCATGGGGATTCACAATCCTTATTTATATGACTGAAAAAATATTCATATTTTGAATATCCTACATGATCATAAACATAATAGACTATGATATCTTATTTTTCTTAAAAATTGACATGATAATCTGATCTATTCAACATTATTTTGAAAACATGGGTCCCCACCCTTGATTCCATGTTAATTTGTTGATTTCCACACTCTTATGTATGATCTAGATCTATATTTCAGATTTCATAATAGATTTATTTATTAATGACCTATGATGAATGTTTTATTCTTCATTGTATGAGATCTATCTAAAAATATGTCCAATTAATATAGGAATGTGTGGTTTGATTCCCACACACAGGTGATATTTTGTGACATCCGGATCACTTATCCTGGTTCCTAATTCTAGTCCACTATCATTCTCTCTAAAAAAATCAACACATTTCCTGATTCTAGATACCCATTTCATGAGTTGAGATTATTATTATTGGTAACCCAAACCCATTTATTTGATATTCATATCTCGGTGAAATATATGATCACCATTGATGAGATACTCATTTTGTAAATAATTATCCTAATAGTGAGGTAGATTCAAATCCCCCAGCTAATTTATTAGTACATAAAATATCTCTATATTCACGATAGAATAAGATTATATTCATTCCAAATGAATCTAATTATAAATTCTCATTTTTTAGAATCTAAAAAATAATTACATATAATTTTCCACAATACCAATTATATTATCCGACCTTAGTCATTACCACTTAATTTTGAGTAGAAATGAGTCTATTTTTTGACGAAGAAGACAGATGGATATCAATCCGCCAAAATATTTTTCACACATATTGTGATAGATATTCCTAAAAAAATCCCTAATTTAGTGGCCTAGTGTTAAGATGACCCCTATAGGATGAGGACTAGGATTTTTTTTTAAATGATGAGAAAATGATATCGACGCCTTTAAAAATTTATTGAGGATCTTCTAGTAACTTTTTCTATATAGGGAATCCATTTCTGTTTTCTATACCATAAAAATTGGATAATTTAATATGTGAATTGGATGTAGAGGTCCATAGTTTTTGGGAGAATTTTAATCCTATAATGGATATATGTATGGTGTTATACATGATGGTGTATGGGTTGGAACTATGGTTAATGAAATGGTATGATGCTGATCATGCATATTATCATGCTTAAATATGAGATGCTTGTAACACCCCAAAATTATGACAAATATATTTCATTTAAATAAATTAATTTATTTTTTTGATATTTTATATTACACAAAAAACAATGTATTAGGTTTTATTATATAGATATTTTTTTAGCTTATGTTCCATTAAACAATTAGATTCGTCAAAAAATTACAGGTTATGTGACACCGGGATGCAGTGAATCATGAAATAATATTATATTTAATATGTTCATTATATATAAGTCATTAAATGGGTGGGTATGAATATTATAGAGTAATTTATGAAATATAAATATAAATTTCCTACTCAATATAAATTTATTAATAAACAATTAGAAAATAATCTATATATTTCATGTAAAATAATTTTATTCCTTAAGATCTTGATTTCTTCAAAAATAATTTTGTTGTTTTTATGAGAAAGAATTATATTTAATTAACATGGATTTTAAAATTTTTCTTTGACAAAATAAATCATATTTTTTAAATCACCACATCAAAATTATCTTATAGTGATGTTTTCGATTCTCTCCGAAACAAAATAATTTTTAGTTAGTAGTGAAAAATACCGACTATTTTAAAATTATCATTAATTTTATTTAAATTAAATTTTAAATTAAATATTAATGTCAAATATATATTATTTATATTTATTTAATACAAATTACTATCTTTCAATTTACATTTTATTTGATTTTAGTATAAGATTTTTTGGTCTAAAATATAGATTTTGTCTAGAAACTATTTTAATGTACATAATGTTACTTCGATTAAATTAATTAAAATAATCCACAATTATAATTTTTTTAAAAATGAAATATATATATATATATAATATCAATAAACTTTAATTTATATTTATAAAATAATTATTATTAGGCATATTGTGAATATAAAATAATTTTATGCTTGAAAAACATTATACATCTGAAAAACACATTCTATAGTCACGTTTGTTGGTTTTGTTTTAAATTTTATTTTTTTAATTTGATAAAATTATAGTTTAAAAATAAATTAAATTTTTAATTCCTAATTTCGATATTTTTTATAGACATTTTTCATAATTTTCTAAAAATATTATTTTCATTGATGAATAGTGAGAAAAACAATTTTATTGATAAATAGAATTTCATTTAAGTAATTTATAATGGTAACTGTTATTTTATTTTCTATTTATAAATATTTTAATTATATATCAATGAGTCCATTTTTTCATTTTAATTTATTTCATATTTAAATTGGATGTAAATACATTATAAACTTTTGGATAGTTTCTCTTTGAAAATCTGATTTCTCAACACACACACATGATTAATTTTGAAATATATTTTTAAAATAATATCAATTTAATTTTTAAAAATTTATTCCACATTAGTAATAATAATAATTTAGATAATATAATTCTTTCAAATTAATTTTTTTAAAATTAATAATAGTAAATGTAGTACAACCTATTTCCCACGGTTACTGTAAAAGTGGGTTTTCCGAGCATCAAAATAAAATGATAGGTAATAAAATAAAATAAAACCTTTTCTAAAATATATTTTAATGATATATTTATACATTATGATTTATAATTATATATAATACTCTATTTGGTATCCTATTTTCATGATAAATAAGTGGGTGCATCTTTCACTTTCAAAATATCACAAGTGTGACACTCACCTCACTAATAAAAACACAACCCCTCTATCTATTTATTCAAACTGTAAAACCTTTTTTTCAATTACATGAAAAAATAACATCCCTAAATACCTGTTATACTCGTTGACTTCATATTTTTGATAGAAATGTATCCTTGTAAAGCATTTGTAAACATAAATATGGAGGGTAATTGAAGAATATGTAACATTCATCAAAGAGATTTTTTTATTATTTCATTCTCTGTATAATTAAATTATTATTATAACATGATAATAAAATAAAATAATTATATTCCAGAAAATTAATTTATTATGTAAATTTTATGACCTAAAATCATCTTTAATTCTATCAAATGTGTTACAAAATCATCATTCCACTATACGATAGACTACTGCCTCGAGAGATTATATCAGTTTTTTTATTTCTGCAACTCATGGAAGGAAATAATCATGGATTGATTATTTATATAAGAAAAGTATTATATTATTATATTGAATCTTTTATTATATTATACACACCATCATACTCTCAATTATCTTAGGAATACGACAACGACGCTCGTTTGTACGATAGAGTACTGCCATGCGAAGCGATGTGATTCCTTCAATATTTACAAGAAATGTATTAATTATTGTCTAAATGAAAATATGTGTTACATATGTCATAATTTTTTTAATTATAATATATCATTTTACTTAATTTCTTTCAATCTAAAAGAACATGGAAGCGACGTTCACCTGTACGTATGGCCTACTGTCTCCATAAATAGTGTATTTAATTTTCTATCACTAAATTTTATGGATTACTAAAAATACCTATGAATGGAATATATATGATATTTAAAGAATAAAAAAAGTATTTAGATTCTAAATTCATGATCAAATTAATTGGTCCTAAAATGAACAGATAGAAACAGAAACAAAATACAAAACATGTATCACCCAAAACGTAACGTTAACTTGTAATTGTTAATAAATAGGTCATAAAACATAATAATTAAATAATTTATAGTCTGATATATATATAGTTATGTAATATGTTTATAATAAACATATAATCTTATTACTGGAGGTTAGTACATGTATGACAAAAAGGATGGCTTGTGATAAGGGATTTCCATATCACTATTATTCATTAATGATGTACAATCCATATCCACCTCATGTAACATTATTATGGTGTATATAATTATCATGCTTTTTATTTTATGGTTCCATAATTAATTTTATGGGTATATAAATATATATATTATTACATCTCTTTCATGGGATTTGTGAGTCAAATTTTATTGAAGATGTAAGGGATCTTTTCAACAATTTTACTTCTTTGAGTAGTTTGATTATAGTATGCACCTATCTTATTTAATTGGGGGTATATATAGCCAATATGACATTTATTATCATGAATTAATTTATAATCATGATATTTTCATAATCAGTTAATGTTATTCATTCATGTAAATTAGGTTTCAATCTTAACAATGTGGTTATGATTTTATATTTCAACGTTATCATTTATCAAGATTGGTTATCATTAAATTTTTTATGATAAAATTTTATTATAAATATTGTAATATATTGTTGAATTTTATTCTAATATTTTTATATATATGGAATAGAAAATCTTACATGATTTTCCTCTCATTATATAATCCATATTTAACGCGAACATAGTAATGAAAAAATATCATTTTTTATTCATTTGTTGAAAAACAATTTTATTTAAAAACCATGTATTTTAATTTTTTTAAAATATTTTTGTATTAATAAAATGATATATTAAATTATTTTTTACCCATTTTTCCTTTTTATAAAATCTTTTAAATGTAATATTCATTTAATTTTCCAAAAAATGTGTATTTTGATTTTATAGAAATATGAAAATAATCTTTGCTTTTGATATGCATTAAATAAACAGCATTTATCCTGACCATGATTGCACAATGATATCAACATTAACATAAATTTTTTAAATATTCTTTTCAATAAATTATTTTAATTAATATTTGGATAATATTTATTTTTTTAATAAACTATATTTCCTTGATAAAGTATTTTTAAAATATTTTTTTTCAAATTGGAAAGTCTATTTTTCTCAAGATATGTTTTAAATTACTTTTAAGAATAGTAGTGTATGTATTTAAGTTTATATATAATGAAAAATATTTTCCAATTTTTTATCGTTCTAAATTTTTCATTTCAATGACGAAATGATATTTGCCTCAAAAAAATATTTTTAATGATTGAAAATAATTATTTTCCTTCTAAAATAGCATCTTTTGTTATTAACTATACCTTATAGGGGATAATATCCCTATTTTATATTCTTATTAATTCTATAAATTGTTTATATTTATGAAATAATTATGTTTATGAATCTCATTTATAATCTTTGTGTTTTACCATAAAAAAATTTGAATGAAACCTACTTATTTTAAATCATTTTATGATATCATGAAATTATGATATTATAATGAAACATGACCCTTTTATAGAAGTTGTTATATTATCTATTGATTGTGACACCAATTTAATTCCATGGGTTATGTTATAATGAATGTTTAATGATATTTTGGAACACATAAATATGGGGTTCATTATGAGATGGGTAATACCTTTATCCACCTCCAATTAATTGGGTAAATATTTATATCTCTTTAGACAGAGAGGACTGGAATGAGGAATCAAATTTATTTGAAAAACTAATTCCTCTGATATGATAGTCTTAGTTGTGAACCTTGAATACTATGATTTTTTGGGAGTGAACCCTATTTAATATGGTATTCTTGGTATAGATCCTTGAATACTATGGAAATTATTTTCTATGTTTATTTATATGTGATATATCTATGTCTTATTAAAATGTTATTCTCTCATTGATAATGCTCATTAATTAACTTATAGTTCATGTGTAATGAAAAGACTATATTTATTCCATGAATAAATATTATTATCCTTTATAATAAGAGTATGATTATCAAATGTGATTCTCATATTATTATACACTTGTGTTCTTTTCATTCATACTTGTCTCCCTTATTTATCATTAATGAGCATCTGAGATCTACATATGTCATGTTTCCTTTGTTGTGGTTATGAAGGACGGTTCAATGCAGGGTATGTTTTTGAATAGTATAAGAGGGGAAGATATATATGGTATATATTGAAGATAATTAACAATATTTTAATATTGTTCACCTAGTGTCTAATGACACTCAACTAATTTGATCCTTAGGTGTTCTTTTTTGTAATTTATTAAATATTCAACTAAAAAGACATAATATTAATGTATAAAAAGTCTAGGTCACTATTGTTTTATCAATTTAATTTTTATTATATCGTTTTAAAAGAGTGATGTGAAATAAATAGTGAGTTACCTAGGGATAATTATAAGGAAATGTCTTGTTATTTCACTAAGGATAAGTCTAAGAATGAGTCAAATTATAAGAAAATATTATGGAATTTTGGTAAAAGACAGAGAATGGGGTTTCCTATAAATTACATCTTTATCTAGATTATAAAATTGGATGTAACTATAGAATAGAGGTACCTAAAGGTAATAACTAGGAAAAAGATTCATTCACCTGGCATAAATAACTACTTATCGTATGACAATATTCCATACTAAACAACTAGTTTGTCCCTCCCGATGGATATACTTTGGAAATTCACAAAATCATCATGAACCACCATTATGGATTTATATATATTATATCTTTTACTAAACAAGGAAAATTTCAAGTTATCATATATAAAAAGTAATGTTTCATCAATTAGAAATAATATATGTAATTATTTCATGATGAAATGGTTTTCTTTTGTGATTTTTTTCCCACACCTTGTTTTTATGTTTAGTTAATAGAAGGGAATGGGAAAAATTAGATCAACATAGAATTTAATATAAAATTTATAGATAAGAATATAAATGGGATTATGAATGTAATGGAGGATATTGTGATTATAACTAATTAATAACATGATATTTGATTAACAACATCCATATTAACATGTTTTCAGACTCACCAAAGAAGAGAAGCATACCATTAGTAGAGATTTTTGGGTATTGGAGACCATAGAGGAAAGAATATCCAATTTCATATATTTATAGAATGTGTGATCCATGTGTTCTGAGAATGAATCAGAGGAATGAGAACATGTTTTATGTTATTATAAGAAGGAATCATAGTATGTTACTTTTGTGGGAATATGAAAAGGTGATTTAACACAATAGTTGTAAATATTTTACTCCCTATGGTATAATTAATGGATGAATGTATTAAATTTTGATGGCATGAGAATTATGTAAATCAATGTACTAATGAAATACCTGTTATGAGAATCCAAAAGTTAGTGGGATAAATGGTTATAATACATATAATAAAGATACTATGAATAAGACAATAAAGGAAGGATTTATTTAAGAAGAATATGACGAATCCAAGATAATGTCATAATAATTAGGTGGAATAATAAATGTGTTATTGTTTTGAAATTTCAGAATGATAATATATGAATGATTTTATTTATAAATATTATATATAAGTTTTTCATTAATTATTTTCATGAATACATTGAATGGTTCTAATGACCTAGAAAATTTGATTTAATAGAAGTGTGAAATTTTTATTATACTAATATAATCATTATTATGTTCATAATGTTATGAAATTGTTGTTTTGTTTTGATAAATAGAGGATTGATATGAATAACCTTAATTTTATATTATTGAGGACCATGTAACTGATTAATGATTTGGGGAAAAAGAGGTTAATGTATTCATTGATGTCTGTCACAATATTTTTATACCGAAAGAATATATTCAAAAATATATTTTTTTTATTCAAGTAAAATTGAATCATGTTTTTTTCCATCATGTATTTTGGTAATTTAGGTTATTACTATGTTTTAATATAATACCTGATAAAGGTATTCACAAGTTTGGAAAGTGAAAAATAAGAGTTACTTTATATCATTATAGGAACAATGATAAGTTGACATTAGAAATTTATTGACCCAAATTGTAATTCTTTGGATGTTAATATTTTTAAAGGATTAGAAGGTATACCGTTAATGATATTTATTAATTTTAACATTGGATAAGGATTTAGTATTTTACGTATTAAAATATTATATGAAGATTTATTAATGTTGGATAACCCTTAAAACCATATTTTTGTGATGATAACTAATCTGAATGAATTGCCATTTTAATTATGGTCTTTATGATTTGATAGTGCACCAGACATATCAAATACACCTTCATTTCATGGAGTAAAATATGAATTTGAAATTTATTCTCAAACAAAAAATGTATGAATCTATTATTATAAAGAGAAATGAAATCATGTTAGTATATATTCTCATTAAACATCACCATATTTTGGAAAAGGATACTTAAATAAAATATTTCCATGTAATTGTCATATTTTATGATATCGATGAATTTTTTCATTCATCTGTTTATAGTTTTTTGGCTACTAAAATTTTCTGTAGAACCCACACTTTCTTGATCAAAAATCCTAACCACCCTATATAATTTTTATATTTACTTCAATGTCTATATGTTTAAATGCAACGTATGTTCTCTTTTGTTAAAGCATAGTAATTAGTTAATTTAGTTAACCATTATGTTTCAAACTATTAATTTTCAAATTATTATTTGTTATTCATTAATAATATGTGGGTTTCTATGAAAGAATTATAAAATGTTAAAACATCAAATCCTGAGAAAAAATTAATAGGAGAAATTCATTTTAATGTAGTGGAATGTAGAACCCCGAGATTTTGTGAAATATTTTTTTCTTAATTTCTTTGATTATGTTCTATATTTTCAAATGAAACAGTAGGTATAGATTATGATGTAATCAACACCATGTAAAACTTTATTTACACACAACAATGGGAATATTCCAAATCTTTCATGACACATGACACTGAGCATGAGTGAACAATGAAATAACAATATTTTAAATATTTTCATTACAAAATATTCCTTAAATTTATTGTTATATATTATGAAATACATATTGAAATTGATATATAAATTTAATACTCAATATCATTTTATTTATAAATACATATAAAATAAGCAATTGATTTTTTTGTAATGTAATTATATTAATAAAAAATATGTTTTCTTCAAATTTGATTTTATTGATTTTTATGAGAAAATATTATAATTAATTATATATATATATTTTATAATTTATTTTATAAAATTAAATACATTTTTTAATTATTATATTGAAATTAACTTATGGTTATATATGAGTATTGATTTAGAACATATTTTTTTAATGTGAATAGTAAAAATAGTGATTTATATAAAACTATTATATCGTAAAGATAGATTATTCAATTTAAATTCCACCTTATGTTAAATATAATATAAATTTATTATATTAAATACAAATAATTACTTTTTAATCAACTTTTGTATTGTATTTTAGAAAAATTATATTTTTTGGTTTCAAAAATGGGTTATGTCTAATATTTTTAATGTAAATAATTTTTCTCCGTTTTAATTATAAAAAATTATATATAAAGAATTTTCTAAAATATATGTATATATGATATATAACAAATATTAATTTATTTATATAATGATTATTATAAGACAAATATTTATGGAAAAACCATATTGTGCATAAAAAATGACATGTATCATAAACTCGTCCTATAATTGAATTTGAGGGCTTTATTTTAAATTTAATTTGATCCACATTTAGAAATGTTTTAATTAAAAACTAAAATATATTTTTTAAATAAATTTATCAAAATTAAAATATCCTATGTTTTTGAGAAATTTTTGAAAAGACTAGTTTTTTATAAATACTTATAAAAAATAAAATTTAAATGTAAACAACATTTTCATTTATTTTTTATAAAGTTAAATTATATTTTAAATATTCTTAATGTGTAATTAGGTCATTTATATATCCATTAATATATTATAGATCATTTTTATCAATTTTATATTAAAATTGGATACAAAAACATTTTAAACATTTGAACATATTCTCGTTGAAAACCATCATTCTAATCTTGTATGCTGAATACAGTTTATATTAAAATTTTATACATTAATAAATAGAATTTATAAAAATAGAATTAATATTTTGAATCAGAATAATTATTTTTATCTAATAAGTCCAACCAAATGTTTGACCAAAATTAATAGTAAAGACAATAGAAATCAATTACCATAGTTAAGGTAAAAATGGGTTTACAAGTGGGATAATTTGAAGTGATACATGTTAAATGTATTTTAAAACAACTCTAAGATTAATAATATGGAAATGTTTAGACCCTATAATGTTATATTATTGATAAAAATCCATTTTGAAAACATATGTGTTGATAAAAATTTTCTTAAACCTTTTTTCATTCTAAAACATATAACTATGCCACTCACCTCTTTAATAAACAGCCACCCCTCCCCACTGCCCTTCACACAATCATAAATTTTTTTCTCCGACATGAAAATCCAAAATATATACCCAAATTCTCTAATGTCATCATAAACGTAATACTTTGGACATAAATCTAACCTATGAATACTTTTGGTGCAATCATTGGGGGACACCCGAAGAAGTGGTATCGTTCATCAATGATCATTTTTGTTTTATTTATTCTCATACCTCCTACAATTATTATAATAACATAATGATATTATATAATAATTATATAAAATATAAAGATATGTTTTTATTTCATGTTAATGACCTAAAACCATCTCCACGTCCATAAAATCGGTTATGAAAACATCATCTGTGTGTACGGTGGACTACCACCCCACGAACTACTGTAATTTGTTTCCCCATACACAACAATAATGTATATACAAAATTATAGGTTTATTATTTAAATATGATATTTATGAAATTTTTATACTTCATAAATTTATATATGGAACATATATTCAATCTCTTAGTTTTTTCAGAATACGATAATGCCTCTCATATGTATGGTAGACTACCACCTCATGAAGAAATGTGACCTATTCACACATTACATGAATGGTAATAAGGATGGTTTTAAGGAAAAATATTTGATATATATGACCTAAAAATTATTCTTTAATTATAATATATCATTTAAAATTATTTTATTCATTACAAGATGAAAATATAAAGAGAGTTCACGCATACATAGAGCCTAACATCTCCATAAAAAGTGTATTTTATTTTCTATCAATAAATTTAATATATACTATAAATAAATATATAAATTAAATATATGACATTTGAAATTTTTTAAATATTATATATATGAGTAAATAATTATTAGCATATGTTGACCAAAAATGAAATTTCAAACATATATTGAAAACAAAGAGGCTATTACTCCAAACATGAATTTAAATTTTTTCTGTTAATAAATAGATAATTAATGTCATAGAAAATAACATATGGTATTATATATATAAATATTTTTATGTAATATATTGATAATAAAAAAATCATTATTGTAAAAAATGTTTGAATATGTATAAAAAAGTCAATACTTAAGGAAATGGATTTCCTTTATTCTTATATTTTATGTGAGACACTTTCCATCATAACCAATAACTATTTTATGGGGTGTTAATAATTATAATGAATGTATTTTATTATTAATATCATTACATTTATTTGGATTTATATATCCTTTTTCACATCTCTCATTAGTGTGACTAATAGTTCAATATTTACCAAAACGGTAAGGGAGTTTCCCTCAAATTTCCTTCATTTAGACATAATTCTTTGTTATGCACCTATATTCTTTTAATTTTTTGTATATACAACCATATTATCAGGTAATATCATGAAATAATTTATTATCATGATATTTTAATTTTCATTTAATGGTATTACTT
Organism: Viscum album; assembly: GCA_963277665.1. NCBI lineage: Eukaryota > Viridiplantae > Streptophyta > Magnoliopsida > Santalales > Viscaceae > Viscum > Viscum album. Next base: position 37,585,564 of record OY728159.1, read on the forward strand.
CATGGGTATTATGTTATAATGTTACCTATGTGGTAATAATTTTATGTTTCAAGCTCATTATTTGTCAAGATTTCTCAAGTTTAAATTACAATGAATTTTTTAAAGAAAAATCATTAATGAAACTATTAAAACATCTTACTATATGGTTCTCTATTTATAATACACATTATAAATTCATTCTTCTCTCTTTACGTACATAATAATGACAAAAAATGTATTTTAGAAATATCAACTTTATTTCTTTTTCAGTTAATGATCCATTTTCATCCAAAACCATTTTTTATAAAAATGTGTTCAATTTTTTTTAGAATTTTTAAAAATATTTATTAAATAAATTTTACCCATATTTTAATTTTTACAATAACTTTTTAAAATAATAATTATGTTAATTTTCATACAATCCTCATTTTAAAATTTATCGAAAATATGAAATGAATATTTTTTTAACATGCATGACATGAATAATTGATTTCACTCCCATGAACACTAAAAGATTTTATTATTCCATTAAATATTTTGAATTAAATTATCAATTAACATTTTTCCTTAATATATGGGAAATTTATATCTTTTAAATAAATTATTTCTAATTAAAAATGGTTTCACAAAAAATTTTAAAATGTATTTTTCAATGTAGAAATTATATTTTCTAAAGGAATAATTTTAAAATGATTTTAAATATTTTTTATATGTTTTATGGTTATATTAAATATTTTCTAAATGTTTTATTTTTTAAAAATTGTTTCTTAAAGTGGAAATGATATTTTTCTCGAGAAATGTTTTAAATGATCGATCCATATAATTTTCCATAAAAGCTGATATCTATTGATGTAATATATGACTTATTAGGTATATGATATGACGATTCCATTGTTATTTTTATCTGAATGGTTCATGATAATGATTTCATTCCTTTTTGAAACATATTTACATTCTGTGGGTTTTACCATTGAAATGTTCTTATGAAAACCACCTCTTTTTTCCATTAGTAATAATTAGATGAAATGATGAAATGAGTATGATTTCCATTTCATTTCATGGTTAGGATATATTAAATTTTTTATGAACATTTATAACAATTAAATATTTATTTAATTATGAGATGGGTGGGACCTATTTCTCTCTATAATTCATTGTGTAATGATTTATATTTTTTGAGATAGACATGACTTGAATGGGGAGTGAACCTATTTTAGTAAATGGATTTGTCTTTTATAATGGTTTAGTGTGTGAACGTTGAAAACAATGATGATTTGGGGAGTAATCCAATTACAATTTGATATCCCTAGAAGTTATCCTTATGAACTATGGAAATGAGTTTCTACGATTATGTGAATTCCCTGAATCAATGACTAATGACACTGTTATACTCTCACAAATCATGTTTATTGATTGCATTATGAGTATTTTTTTAGTGACAATATTTATTTAATGAATTAATATTATGATATTTTATATACGTTTAATGTTTTTAAAATGTTGTGATCATATTTATATACCCTGATTTTCAGGTTATTTTTACAGAATTCTTTTTTTTACCCTTCCCAACTATTTGATTTCACTCTTTATTATGATTCTTTCCCCCATGTTATGAGGAATGGTTATAAATAGGTTATGTTAATAAAGAATAGTAATAAAGAATATATTAATGAGATATATTTAATATACTCATAAAAATTCATGATTTTTTACATAGTATCCAAGGACAGTAAACTATTATAGTTCCCAAGCATGTTTTTGTGTAATCTATTGAATATTCATTGACAAATATGTAATATCTATATGAAAAATCTTGTTTTCTATAATAAATTATTTATAATATTTTTATTATGGGTAATATAATCAGTCATTTCAATGAGGTTTTATGAATTATTGTTATTTGGAGTAAATTTAATTTCTGTGATAGATTTCATTATACACACCACCCTATCTAGCTTGCTTTACATTCCACAATGAGTTTTAAAATGAAACTTATATATTTGTAATATAATTAGATAAACAGGATCATTATTACCAAGAATATAATAATAGATATATCAATATTAAGATATACATTTTTGTTATTAAAAATAATGGTTTTATAAAATTTAAACAGATTGATAAAAAAATATATAATATTAATTGAAGTATTTATTTGTTAAAAACATTAATTTTGAAAAAATGTTTTATGCCTCATTGTCGAAATTATAAAAGTTATGTTTTTATATATTTTAGAGAATTAATTATATTAAGTAAAAATTATTTTTTTAATCAACATGTAATAATAATCTTAGAGTTAATTGTTTTTAAATTGTATGAAAAGTTTTATTTTTGATGAATAATGAAAAATAATCTATATTATTTCTAAATTACACTTCATTTATATTATTTTTATTAGTATAATATATTTTAAAATTTTTTAAACTAAAATTTGTTTAAATATATATCTATTAATCCAATAAATGTCAATTAAATCAATTATATATTGAATTTTGATATAAAAATACATCATACCTTTTATTTTTTTTCTCTTCAAAAACTCGACTTGTCATTATATTTATGGGATTATTTTTAAATTAAAAATTTCCACTTATGACAATGAGATTTTTAAAAAATGAGTTAATTTTTTTGAATAAAAATAATTATGTTATATAATAATTGAAAATTAATTTATGACCATAATAAATTGCAAAAACATTGAATCTTATTTATCGTAGTTAAAGTACAAATGGGTTTAAATTTGGTTAAACCAAAATAATAAGACATTAATTGACAAAAAAAGATTCTAAAATATATTATATATCCATCTCTTGATTTAATCATGTGTAACACTCAAGAATGGTCCATCATGGATCATTTAAGCAAGAGAAAACATAGTTAAAACGATTTATTTTTTAAAAATACAAGAGTTTCAGTCACATCATTTATAATAGGCCACCCAATATCACATATTATTCAAACCATAAAACCATTTGTTAAAAAAATACCTTTAAAAATAACTTCCCAAATTCCCTCCACTCTTCATAGAAGAATTATTTTGGGAGGAAATGTGACCTAGGATTTAATTAATTGAAAACATAATGAGGTTAACTAAGGATGTGGTAATGCTTTTCATTGAGAATTTAAATTATTATTAAACCATGATGATATAATATCATCAGTATCTTATTTATATGTGGTTGTTTTTATTTTATAGTGATTATATATGACCAGAATCTATTCCATAAAATGGGTTAAAAATTAATCATTCATATTTACAATAGACTACTGTATCATAAAATGATGTCATTAAATTATCCACTACAACCATTATAAATTGTTATAATGATTTATCAACTATTTATATATGATTATTTTGATATTATAACTCTTATATAACCATAATATTAAATTTCCATTTGTTTAAATTCCATTCCCTGAGAATACGATAACAATGTTCATGCGTATGGAAGGTTATCACCTCATGAAGTAATGTGATTAATTCATGATTTTAATGGAAGTTAACAAGGATGGTTTTAATGAAAATATGAGATATATATGAAATAGAAATAATTTTTTATTGTATATATCTTATTTACCTTTCTTTATTTCATTCCATCATAATTATGGAAACAACATTCATGTGTATGTACGACCTAAAATCATCATAAATTATGTATTTTATTTTATAATAGTAACATTTAATGTTAAAAATAAATAAGTATTTAATTAATATATATGATATTCATATCATTATTAACATTAATTTTGTTAATTAACCATGATCAATATATGTGGAATGAAAATTAAAAATCAAAACATATAGAAAATGCAACGTGGTTATTACCGAAAACAATAGTATGACATGGAATGGTTAAAAATAATTTATATAAGGACATAAGTAAAACCTAAAATTTGATGAAATAGATATTTTATATCTATATTATATTTATAATAAAAATATATTATTTATACAATATATTTTAATGTATGTGAAAGAAGATGACATTGAAGGAAGGATATTTTTTCCACATTTTTCCTAATTTCATACAGATGTAATGTTAGGCACAAGTCATTATATAGATGATTTATATACATCCCCGTTGAAAAATATTATTATGTATTTAATTATTATCATTATATATTATGTTTTATTTAATGATTTTACTTCATGGTGTCTATGTTTCAATGTTCCTAAAGTGATAATTTTTATGTTACAAACTCAACGTTTATTTTGATTGTTTATGATTTTGTTTCCAATGATAGGAATTTTTAATCCATGTAACAAGAAACTAATTTATTTACTTCTAATATGATTTTTATGATTTTAATAATTCATTTTCCACCCTTGGGTACATAAAATAATTAATAATTTGTATAATAATTCCATCTTTTTTCACCCATCATTCAATAATTAATTTTTATTTGCAAAAATGTTTTAAAAATTGATTCCATATTTTTACTATAATCATATGATTATTAATATAAATTTTTACCGATGTTTTAATATTTTAAAATTATTTTTGAATGATATCATCTTTTTCTTCAAACAATTTTCTTTTACCTTTTATAGAAAATGGGAATGTAATCATCTTTTTAAGGTTTATGACACAAACAAAACCTCATATAATTATGCGTATTATTTTAATTGATGAATAATTTATTTAAAATCAATATTTTTTACAAATTAAATAATTTTTAAAAAATTTTAGGTTTTAAAAAATCATTTCTCAATGAAAAAAGTCTATTTTCATCCAAAAATGTTTTAAATGATTTTTCAAAATCATTTTACAACTAACATGACATCTATTCATGTCATCTGTAATTTACTAAGGATATGAACCAAAGATAAAATTATTAATCGTTTTATCATTATTATATTATTAAAATAAGTCTATGTAACCCATTTCAATTCCTCATGTCATACCATTATAAAATTATTATTAAAAGAACTTATTTTATTATGTGTAATGTTATGATGAAATGAAGAAATGAAAAAAGGATTGTGAAACATATGTATTTTAATTTTGTTAAAATATTAAGAAATTTTTATTAACCCTATTTCATGTCATGATATTTGACATGATGAATGTTTTATGATATTCTAGAACACATATATATTTGGGTTTCATTATAAAATCGGTGGGACCTATATCTCTCTCCCAATAATTAGGCAATGATGTGTATCTTATGAGATAAAATTAAATGGAATAGAAATATAACACTATTTATTAAGTATAATTTTCTGTTCAAATATTCATTAGTGTGAACCTGGACTAAAATAATGTTTTAGGGGAAAAACCTATTCCACTCCAATAGCCTTTGAAGTGAGACTTGACTTCTATGGAAATGATTTTGATATGCTTATGTGAATGCCACAAATTCTGTATTATTGTAATATTATACTCTCATTTCATATGATATTTTATTATCTTATGATTAGTGTCTTATTAACATCCAATATTTTTTCCATGAATCCGGATTACGATATTTTATATGTAATTTACGTTTTTCAAATGTTATGGTCATGTTTTGATACCTTTATGATCACATTATGCTTATGTATATCATTTTCCTACCCCTACTATGTATATAATCTTACATTATCTTATGTTTTAATTACCATAGTTATGAAAAAATGTATTATGTTTTTCTTCTCTAAGAAGTGTGATAGATATAAATGACATAATGGGAGGTGAAATAATTCACCAATATAACATTTGTTTATGATTAAAAATTTTCAATGGAACTATACCTTTATGATCTTTTGGAATGTATTTGTGTAATGTAGTAAATGTTAAAAATGATGTAATAAATATTTATGATAATAATATGTAGTATAAGAAATTTTTAAAGATTACATGGTTTCCCAGTATAAAATTTGTAGGACACACAGTGATTTTTGTTTTTAGTGAGTGGGTTGAACTCAAAATAATGGTGTCAATGTAAAATGAAATAGATGATGAAACTATTTTCCTCTTGGGTATCGAAACACTATGATATATGGAATAAAAAATATTATTACTATGTTCTAAAAACATTATAAAGATATTAATCGAGATGGAAAATCCAAACATCAAAGGAGAGTTAAACATTAGGTTGAGTCCTACATGATGAAAATATATTCCATTATCCAGTGTTCAAAACATGAAATTTTCATTTTTTCTATATTTCATATACAAGGTGAAGAATATAAATGGTGGAATCTTATTAATTATATTTGGAAACATAATGAAATGGACTCCTTGTATGGGGATAATTTAAAGAACATAATTTTCTCCAAGTAAAGCCATGAATTTTTTCTTCGAAGATGGAGAACGTGTTACTTGAGGTTTAAAATAATAATGATAAATTTATTGGTTCCTTTGAGAAATATTTTACAAAATTGTTGAGAACCCTTATGGTGTTATCATCTGACCTATATGTATGGTTTATTGATATATTACTGGATTTAAACCATCTCCTAGAAGTGTATAATACCTAATTTTCTTCAATAGCTAGGAAGATATTTTTCGAATACATATTATTGTGTAAATAGAGGATGGAGTTACAAATAAATCTCAATGTTTTGAGAGGAAGTTAAATTTTTAGTTAAATAGAAAATATTCAAACCATGGGGAGAAGAAGATGATCATTCATTTATTCTCATTGTTTGCGAGGAAGAATAGCGATAATTTTCGTAAGGGTCATAGAAAGTGGTTTTAAAATATAAGAGATGACCATTGATAAATTTATTACAAATGTGATTGGAAGAAACTATATAATGTTGAAAGTAGAGATAATGTGGCATATAATGAAGCACCCACACTCAAGTGTTCTAAATACATGAAATATATGCATTGTACTAACCAATTCCAAAATGTGAAGGTTAATGATGATGTGGGATGTCATTAACTATATAATTTGATGGTAAAATTTAATATCATATGATCAGTATTTTTGATGAGGGCTGTGAAAGTAATATTGTGAAAGGTACACCTACCATAAAATATAGGCTTTTAATGTATTATTTGACTTTAAATCTACCAATTGAATCCTATCTAAATTATTTTTTATGTGAATAATGTAACCTCCAAAATAATTTGATCTATAAATTTTAGTGAAATCCCCAAATGGTACAATGACCCCATCACAAGGATTTGATTCATCTAAAGTTCATGTTGGTCGAAATGTGATTCCTAAAAATCCTTTCATTCATACTCTGTTTAAATTTGATGTCAAATTAGCCATGTGGTGACTTCCTCTACAAATAATTCTACATCAATTATCGAACAATGGAATACATATTTGATATTACAAAACAACCTATGATCATATATCAATGTGATGACAAGTAGGAGTTTCATATGTATATCACATCCACTTTATGAGTATTAATTAACATCCGAAAGGGGTTCCTATCCGAATTTTTTTTGAGGAAATAGTCTTATATGGAATGCATATTGATGAAAAATTTGATGATTTATTTCTAGAATAGCTTCTTAGTCTTCAACCAAATGACAAAATAGTTTTTTAATAGAACTCATTCATAGTTCCACAGTAATTACAAAAAACATTGTATAAAATTTCCCCCTTTGATTTGTATGAATTGAAGTAGAAACTATAAGATAACCTTGGAAAGGGATTCATTCAGCCATACTTTTCACATTGGGGAACACTTGTTAATGTTTCTAAAAAGATAAATAGAACAAGGTGAATCTGTGATGATTATGAGAAAATGAACAAGATCATCATCAAGAATAATTATGATCTTCCCGATATTGATGAATTATTTGATCAACTACATTATGGTTAATACTTTTCCAAGATCGACATCTATTATAGATTTCAACAATTCAGGTTGAAGAAGGAGTATATAACCAATATTCCATTCCATATGAGGTATGTACACTATAAATATATAGTGATTTCATTGGGACATACTTATTATCACACTAACTTTATTGATGTATTGAATAGAGTCTTTAGATGTTAACTTGATTTGTTCATCACAGTATTTATGGTTGATATTCTTTTATATATATTAATATAAATTAAGATCATCGAGATAACTTGGAAATTGTAACAAAGACCCTGTAGAAGGATAAACTATTTGAATAATTTACAATATGTTACTTTTTATTTTCAAAAAAGGAATAATGTTTGGGTCATATCTACTTATGTGATGGTATATTAGTAGGTCCATCAAAGGTAAATCCTATTTAGTATTGGATTAGAAAAACCACATAGAATGATATCCTTTATTAAATTAGTTTAGATAGATATTATAAATGGCTTATAGACAATTTATCACAATAATATAATCTACTAACCATGTTAACTCATAAGGGAGCCCTGTTCCTCTGGGGAGATGAATGCGATGATAATTTATAGGAATTAAGGAAAATATTTTTTAGACAAAATCTTCTTAAATTACACTATATAGAAGAAGGGTTTATAACATTTAGTGATGAATCTAAGAATGGAGTGAAATGTTTTTCCATGTTTAATGACACGGTTATATATTACTAATTAATAAAATTTAGGTTTTATGAGAAAAATTATCCAACTCAGGATTTAGAGTTAGAAACGAAAATCATTTCATTAATGATATAGATTCATTATATTTTCGTTGAAATGTATGATATATATTCTAATACCAAAGGAGTGAAGTATATATTTCTAGAGAAGGAAAAGAATATGTTCTATAAAATATGGATGGTGCTAATTAAATATTACACCTTCTGATTTTTTAAAGACAAATCTATGTTCGACTGCGCTTGCAATTAGCAACACTGAGCCCAAAAACAATGATTATTTAAATATCAGTATTTTAAACATTTCATTAAGTTTTTTTATATAATAAGGTATAAAAAATTATGAAATATATATTTTTTATAATTACATGATTAAATTGTTAATACATAATAAATCTATTTTTTAACATCATTTTGTTCTCCAATATATCTTTTCTTTAGAAATGTTTTTTATTTTTTTATCAAAAAAATTATTTTAACTAGTTTATAGAAAATTTTCAAAATGAATTTGATAAGAAATCCCATTTTAGGTATTATCATATAAAAAATTATATTAAGTGAACATTTAGTTTTTTTTTAAAAAAAATTATATTTTCTATTGAATAGTTAATAGTATAATTGTTATGTAAAATTCTGATTTATTTTGATAAATTTCTTAATTTAAAAGTAGAATTATTTTTTAATTTTAATTAACGGTAACATAAGAATTATTTATTTATTTATATTTAATTATGTAATATAAATTTTAGTCTTATTTATAATGGGAATTAGTATATGATTATATTTATGATTAAAAATATATTTTTGTATAAATACATTAAAATGTATAATGTTTCTAAATATTAATTTAATTTATATGTTTATGAATTATCAGATTATGAATTTTTTAGTGAATTTATTATGATTAAATGGATTCCATATTTTGAAAAATCCAAATTAATATTTGGTAAAATTAGACATGATTTTTGTTAAATATGAATATTAAGTGCACTAAATATTAATTACCTCGGTAAAAGGAACATAAACTAATCTTGTATCAAAATAGTTTAATAATGAATATAAGAAACATGACCATAATAATTATATTTACTTTAAATTTAAATGATAAATATATTTATCTATTATTATTTTTTACATTATAAATGATTAAGTGATTAGTTTTATAGAAAATATATTTTGATAGAAAAAAAGCATTGTTTTTGAAAATATTCAAAATCAGTTAAATATTTTTTAAGAATTAATGGATTTGTCAAATATAAAATTTTTTATTGAGAAACTGTTATAAAAGAATTCTATTAAATAAAAAAGATCATATAATTTTTATGTTGCAAAATGTAATTTTTAGAGGGGTTCGAAAAATCATATTGTCTAAAACCCCATAATTTCACAACGAATTTCGATCAATTTTTATATGCTAAAACTCATAAACATGTAAAATTAATTAGAAAAAATGGTTATTATTTTATTAATCAGAATTTGAAAATAATCTAATAGGTAATTTTTCATATTTTTCACTAATAAATGAATTTTTGGGAAAAATTTATATACATTATAAATATACAATGTGTATTATGACATCATAATGAACAAATTATAATGCAATAAATACTGTAAAAGGTATCCACAACCAAATATATGTTTAATCCTTAAAGTAATCTGATTTTAAGTTTATTATATGAATGAATTTTATGTTTTAATGAATCCTCCAACGCCTATAATATATTTCATGGCATTAAAATCATTTATTTAAGGTCATGTAAAATTATACATCCGCAAGGTAAATATTTTAATAATTTATACCCTTAGTCTTATAAAACAATAAAAAATACATTTATTTAAAAAACCATGATGGAAAAAACCTCAGTGTGGTTTCCAGTTTTGATTAAATTTTTATATATAGTCAAAAACCGAGGTTTGGGAAATAATAATAAATCCTTAACTCATTTCCTATATTAACCCACAGAAGTTCCCATTTATCATCATTCAAAAACCTTTTACCACATCCTCAATCATCCATCATCTCAATATATTCCTCTTAAGGATCCCCCTATCCCTTAATAATCTATTCACAAATATTTGGAATCACCCTCTCATGTTAACAAACCTCTCCCTATTTTTATTTCAAGCACAGTATTCATTTAATTCCTTTTAAAAGGAAATTTGGGTAACCACGTTTTAATAGGATAATATGATCCAAAATGGACTATTAAAGTTCCTAAAATGATATAGGGTTAAAAAATAGATATATAATGGGATGAGTACTTATATTTAGGCCATTTTCCCCTTATCATTTTATATCAACCTCTTGAAATCCAATTGTATCATTAACTACGATAATTAATTTTAACTATTTTTACTACTAATTATGATAAAGAATAATGTTAAAATTGTTATATAATTTTAATTTCACTTATTACAAACATATAATAAATTTTTCCTAATTAAATTTATATATTTTCCTCAATTAAATGTAAAATTTAAACCACACAGATGATGAAAATACATATTTCCCAAGGTAAAATTTTTATTAGTATAGAAAATTTTAATTTCAAAAGCCAACCTCAATCTGATATCAATGACATAAATAGTTTTAATAATTGAAAAAGTATAATAATTTTACTTTTTTAATATTTTAAATCAATATTTTGTGTTGTAAATTCATTAACATATTATGTAGATTATAATAAAATCATTATTTGTAAATGTTCATCAAAAAGTTATTATTTTCAAAGAAGTCTCAAAAATTAACCCTAAGATGATATTATAATTTTTATTACAAAATGAAATTAGTATTCTGAAACAAAATTTTAATATTTTCAAAAAACAATTTAATTACTTTTTCACAATAATATATAAAAAACATTTGTTTGAGAAAAGAATTATTTTAAAATTGAATAAATACATTACATAAAACTATGTAATTATAAATTAATATATTTTATCTATATAAAAAAATTATATTTAATTGTAAATTTTTATATATTCCTTTACATTTTTCAAAATTTAATGGCTAGTCTATGTTGATCATGTTTAAATAAAAATATTATTTCTAAATCAAAGTTACGTAAAAATATATATTTCATATAAAATAATTAATTGATAAAATGAAATTTATTTTATAAAATTATTCCATTAATTATAATGGTGTTATAAGAGGAGTTAGATATCCATTTTGAACCATTTTTAATTATCAATTTGACATGTTTCCATATATGGATGTCAGAGAAATCACTTTGAGGAGGCCAGGGATCCATATATCTACTTCCAAGTCAACACAATTATATACTCAACATTTATATAGGTTCTTTATAGAGAATATGTTAATAAGAGGAAATTACCTAGTACTGAATCATCATTAGAAGAGATATGTATGAATTGTGGGGTTAGAAGAGCTATGGTATAGGGTTCCAAGTTTCTTAGATAAAAGATGTTTCATATAACTAAAAATGGGTCCCATCCATAACTATATCATTTCTCTATGGTTTACAAAACTGTATCCCTTTTCAAGGGATCGTAAGAACATTATTACTATGGTTGATTATGAATTTAATAAAAATAGTTCCCAACTTTTCTATAAAGGAATATTTTACCATCTATTCTTCTTCTGTTTTATTTTTTGAGGTACTTTCAGCTGAGGAAGATGTATCACAATGCCCCATTTTGGGACTAGTAGAGGGGTGAAGTGGGGGGGGGGATAAATCCCTGAGATCCCCCCTCATCCTTAGAGAGTATATATTTTCCATGTAGGTGTACTTAAATATGTTCATAGTGTTCATGGATTAAGTCTTGTTCAATATCATTCTCAGGATTTTCCAACACTAAGCAATCATGTAAAGACTCAGAAATTGCATATAATTTTTTTAATTGTATAAACTATTAACAGACTGTGAGAATTGGAAGCACGAGATTCTGAGGCCAAGAGAGCTCTAAACTAGATTTTGTATTTTCTCAATGTAGGTTCATTAAATTTATGGGTTGGAATTTTTATTTTTTGAACTAGATCTCGGATTGAAATTTCAGAAGTATGGTTGGATTCACAACTCTTGGATTCACTTAGGAAAATAATTACTTCGACCGATAATGTTCGGGTAAAAAATTTAATTTTAGGAAATTTCAAAAAAAATAATAAAATAAATCTTTGAGTTATTTTTTTTCATCAACCTTTTAGGGATGATGGTAGGATCGTAGAGTTAAAATGTCATTAAATGAAGTCATTTAATAACCTATTACAGTTGGTTGTATAGTCGCACCATCAGGTAATTAATGAGTTCATTAATTTATTCATTAATGGACCACATTAATGCGAGGAGAGTCAAATTATTTAACTCTAAAATATTTTTCAAAACGTTAGAAAAAGGGATTTGAGAACCGCACGACAATTCTTGATGAAGATCCGGTAGAAACCCTCTCCAACAAAGAACAAGGAAGGAATGACGCCATTGACGATTCAATCCGGGATTAACCGACATCGACTATCACCTTCAAACTTGGATTCTTCTCCCACATCTGTAACATTTTCCAATGAGTTCATGGTAGGGGTTTTGATTTTATTCTAAGTGATTTATGAATCATCTTATTCCGTTCATGTCAATATATGACGAACATGGATCAACTAAATAATAGGTTGATCCATGATACATTGTATTTTTTCTTGAGGGTGGTTGATGCAAGGTTGATATTTGAGTTTAAACATTATCTTGATAATGTTTGAATTCATCCCATGCTAAAAAAATAATGTGGAAGGCACAACATGATCCGAACAAGGCCCGAACCCTCTACTAATATTGGATTTGTTACATTCTTCACAGGAGACTGAGCAACACAATAGCAAGGTGAAACTGAGGACCACGCAGTGAAGGCGGCATCTCAGGAGGCCCGTAGGTGTTGACGATAAAAAAAAGGACCACCAAAGATTCATTGGTGGCCCGGAGATATACCTCTGGCGTGGCACCTCTGGCATTGCGACTCCTGCGACCAGTGGCCATGAGGAAGTGGCAATGTTTGTAGGTTCTTTGGCGGACATGGTGGCGGTCGACCGTCGCCGGCTACATTGATGGTAGGTGGAACACAGCGGCAGAGGTAGACCCACATCTGTGGGTCCCTCCCTACACCGGGAAGGTGGGGGAATCCTGGCGCCACCAGTTGAAGAAAAAAACAAACTCTATCCGTTTGTGAGGGGGAGTGGATGGAACCTTCACACCTGGTGGGCCGCGCCCAGCCGGGTTTTCCAGGCTGGGTCCAGGCTGGGCCCAAAAATTTAGGTTCTGGCTGTGCTGGCTGGGTTGGGTCGGATCAACTCAGACTGGGTCGGGTCGGCCTAGAATGGGTCTGATTGGGTCAAAATTCTCAGGTTGGACAGTATTGTGGCCCCATTTGACCCAGTTTTTCTTAAAGGGCCATAACATCTAAACTAGATGTTAATTTGATTAACTCTCTATGACAGTAGAACACTTAGGATAAGGAAATAATTATAAGATACTACGATTGTATTTTGGAGAATGTTGGAGTCTGGATGGGTTGGATCGAACTTGAATCCAACCTGGACCTCGTTACTAAAATGCCTAGAACATATTGAATTGGCGTCTGATTGATGCATCTTCTATTGCCTTGGAAAACTTATGACATGCCGGTTCTTCAGGTAAGTTATTCACATGACATAGTGTTTGTTGAGTTACAAGCAACGTCTTGAGGAAAATAATCTATAGAACTCAAGAACACTGTGTCTAGGATTCCTTTGGATGGTTGTCAAGTGAATAGAAACCCTTTCTGGATCTGCAGCAGAGCAACCCTGTATGGATCCGTAGTAGCGTGGCCCGATGAGGACCATCCAAAGAGTGGTCCATCATGGATCATGACTTTGGACCCTGTGTGGATCAATGACTTGTGACCCTATGTAGATCGATGACTTAGGACCCTGTGTGGATCGGCTACATCCAAACCTATGTGGATCGACTACTTATTACCTGTGTGGATCGATGACTTACGACCCTTTTTGGTTAAGTGTCTTATGACCATGTGTGGATCATCAATAGAAAAAATTATTAATGGATCAATAGTGTAACATCTCAATATAATAATATGATTTATCTTTAAATCAAATCATCATTATTTATGTTCTATAAGTTTTATACCTTGTGTGAGATTTCTTTAACCTTGTGCTTTGTGATTGAGATAATTTAATGTGGTTTTTCCTTTGTGGAATTATAGGATACCTCTGGGGGTATAACGGTTATTACTGGGTATTGTTATACTAACCCCTATATAGGTATTTTCCAGCACAATTTTTTTGTCTTGTGAAGATGATGAACAGATTTGATCGATATTTGGGTGCCCAGACTAAAAGGTGTACTTAGGTGAACCGTTTATGTGGAGAGCCACATTGACTAGCTGAACATACCCTTTAGGTAGGATCTTAGGTGGATTAACTCAGGAGATATTTCTCATTTTTCTATTCTATCATTAGTTGGGTTTTTATACTGGCCCATTATTCTTGAGTTCACAGATTTACTTTTAGTAGTTATACTATGTGTTTTACCTTTGTTGTGTATTTGATCTGTGTTTTTGCTAGTTTAAAGGAAACATATTCCCATTTAAGGGATTTTATTTTATATTGCATGTTTCCTTCCCATGTTCTATGGATGGCGGCCTTGGGGTTGCCACAACACGGGCCCCGAGGAACCGGTGGTGACAAGGTGGAATCAGAGGAGTCTATTCTATTGAAGAACTATGTATCTAAACCATTCAATGTGGATATAGTGTTAAGTGTTTTGACAATGGTTTTTAGTTCTGGGATACCAGTGTTGGTGATGTGGACAACATATCCATACACCAAGACCCAGAGTTCTTATTTCCATCTCGATACACAAAAACACAGTTTGTGTGTGTTTTGAAAGTGATTTTTTTAATTTTTATCTCTTTTGAGTCAGCTCTCCAGGTATAACTTATTAACTGTGCTACATATATTTCTTTATAAAATTTCACCGCATAGAAATGAATCCATAATTCTAGTGATATATCTCAATGATGGCCCTACGAGAGATAATTTGTTGGTAAAATTCCCTCTTATAAAGATATCACCATAAGGTGGTGTAACAGCAGCACCACCACCTATAGGGAATTAGTTTCCAAAATCCCCACTAATAGATAGTTCATGATGACTTAGAACATGGTATGAGTTTCAACAATAAAGGCCACTGAGGTTTCATGGAATGATAGATCCACATGCGGCTAAAGACTAGTTGGAGACCGTGGCTAGAGTTTTCTGTATTGTTGGGACAACATCATACCAAATGGTTATCTTAGCTACCATTATATTCTAATGCACATTTTGGAGATGTTGTAGCCTGACTCTCTAGTTGAACGATGAGGTGACCCTCACCTGGTTAGACTTTGAGGGCCTTTTTAGGGAAGAGTTTATTCCAGAGACTCTACACTCTGTGCATATTCAAGAACACCTACACTTATAGCACAACATCCAGATAGTGTCCCAATAATCTGTGAGATTCACTAACCTCTCCTGCTACTCAACTGACATGGTATGTGACCCTTTCTTTCATGAATGGACCGTTGATTAGGGTCTATGATGGGAGATTAGAGTGTCAAAGATATCGCTCAACATAACGACACATGCGGGAATGCTAGAGAGAGCACTTATATTGGGGAGCTTCCAAGCTGATCAAGCACTGACAGCGAGAGCCACTACTGGAAAACACATAGCTGAGTCATATTCAGTATGTAGTAGGTAGATGAAACAGAGTCCCAATATGGGAAGACCTTATGGTGGAAGAACCTAGGATACAGGATCAGAGGAGCGGAGCTCATGGGACTGAGGACATCAATAGAAGAACAGTTTGTGCTACTTGTGTGACAGACAGGGTAACATGGCACGCGACTGCTTGACAAGACACACCATTGATGAGTAGATGGTCAAGGGATCTCCATGGAAGAGGTAGATATTATCTATGGGTGTTCCAATGGGGTGCAGTCATGGAATTGGAGCTGTTCATGCATTAGCCGGTGGGTGACTATTTGATGTACTACAGCCACCACCTCCGGGTGGTCCACCCAGACCTCAATGAGCAGGTGGATAGGGATTAGCTCAACTTCATGTATCTAAGTCCTCTAACCAAAATGCTACTATGATGATTCCATTTATGATCTATGTCTACTCCACCCATGATTTAGTTCTTACAGACACATGTCCCACTAACTATTTTATTTCCATGACTCTCGTTATGATCTCAGAGATTACAGTGGATCCGTTGGATTGATACTAAATTTTGGAGACTCTTACAAGATATTATTTGACCATTACACACTTGTTACGGTAGTGAGAGATTACTCTAGGAGGTGAGGTCTTTGAAGGGGATATCCTAGTAGAATCATCAAGGCCTTAAGATGTCATCTTGGGTATGGACTGGTTATCCATGGCCCATGCTCAAATCGTCTGTTTTAAGTGAAATGTAAGGTGTGTCCTGAAGGATGGGACAAGGGTTTACTTCACCAGAATGTTGGGAACCTTTGTAGCTCAGGATGGAATTTCTCGGATAAGGGTGCAGCTGATCACTCATTAGTTAGCCTGCCTTACCATTAGAGTAGTTGAGGACATGACTCTGAGTTTTTCTATAGTGGTGGATGATTATTCTGACGTATTTCGTAAGTATGTTCCCGGACTAACTCCTCATAGAGAGGTATAATTCTATTCCAACATATACCCTGATATGACACTGATATCTACACCATAATTACGTATGACTCCTGCATAGATTCATGAATTTAGCATATTTTTGGAGGACCTGTAGGCGAATGGGTTCATAAGGCCTAGTGGATCTCCATGGACAACCCCAATTTTGTTCGCCAAGAAGGAAGATGCTTTTTTGAGGCTCTGAGTGGACTATCAGTGCCTAAACTAGTTGACCGTGAAGAAAAGTTTCCACTCACAACGATTGATGATCTCATTGATTAGCTGAAGGGAGCTCAGTGGTTTTCAAAGATAGGCCTCAGACCAGGCTATAATCAGCTTAGGGTATGATATGTGGATGTACTAAAGACGACCTTTAGATTCCGATATGGCCACTAAGAATTCATGGTGATGAATTTCAGTATGACCAATGCCTATAAGTGTAGATGCGACTTATGAAAAGGATCATCTAGCCTTACCTAAATCACTTCATGGTGGTATTCATTGAAAACATCTTGGGGTACTCAGTTTCAGAGGAGGATTATGCCAGTCATATGTAGACAGTTATAGATACACTATGAGAGCACAATCATTATGGTATTCTCTGGATGTTGCAATTATGGATACGAGAGGTCCACTTTTGAGACACGTTATCATGTAATCTAGAGTTGGAGTTGATCTTACAAAGATAGAGGTAGTTATTTATTGGGAGCCATCCAATAGTGTGACTGGGGTGCAGAGTTTTCATGGGGTTGGCTGGGTAAAACCAGAGATTTATACCTGACTTTTCGAGAGTATCAGCACCCTTTTCATCTTTGGCAAAGAAGGTACAACCATTCTGGTGGATATAAACATTCCAGAAAAATTTCCAGGAGCTGAGGCAGAGACTGATGAGTTCCCCCTTCATGAGGCTACTAGAAGAGGTTGTTGGGTTTTTAGTCTACCATGATGCATCTAGGATCGGAATTGGATGTTTCCTAATGCAGGAGAAAGTGGTGATTGCCTACAACTCATGACAGTTGGAACAACATGGGTAGAACTAATCTGTACATGACTTGAAGTTAGAAATAGTGTTTTTTTCCTTCAAGAGGTGGCATCACTACTTGATGGGTGAATGATTTACAATCTACTATGATCACAAGAGTCTCATATATATATTCTCACAAAATTACCTATGACTGAGACATCAGAAATGGATAGAGTTCATCCAACACTATGAATTTCAGATAGTATACACTCTAGTGAAATCTAGAACGGTGGTAGACACACATAGTATGGGTCTTGGTTTATAGATTCTGAGTGAGGAGACATAGCATCTAGCCGTGTTGTAGCTATACATTATGGATAGTAATAGAGAATATTACCTACAATCAATGTCATTCAATTCCATACTCTTTTAGTGATTCAGGGACTCACAACTTGGGGATATTGACAATGATACCTGACTTGCTCAGATATCCTTAGAACACCCTCCTGAAATATTTTATAATGGTGGGGAGATTGTCATCCTTTTTAAAGGACGCACCATGGTACCAATGACACTATGAGAAGAGGTGTTGATGGAGTTCCACACATCTCTATTGGAGGTATATCCTGCTGTGGAGAAGATGTAATAAGACCTCTAAAATCAATATTGGTGGACATAGATAAAGAATGTAGTGGCAGAGATCATTTCCTGATGCCTCACTTGTTAGTATGTGAAGGCCAAATATTAGGTTCCAATAGGCTTAACATAGACACATTAGGAGCCGAAATGGAAGTGGGATGGAATCACCATGGACATTGAGATAGGGATACTATGTATGCCTTAGGGCCATGATTCCATCAAGGTTAATATTAGCCGACTCACCAAGAATGAACACTTCCTACGCATCTGAGATGAGGGATCAGTAAACAGCCTGAGAATCCTCTACATACAAGAGATAACGGCTCCACGGGGTTCCATCGATGATCATTTCAGGTCATGAAACTCGTTTTACATCCCAATTCTGGAATGTATTACATGAGGCATTTAGGAATCAGGTACGCTTGAGAACCACCTTTCACCCTCCTCCTGATGGTCAGATGGGGCGGGCCATACAGAAACTTGAAGACATGCTTTGTGCTTGCGTCCTTGATTTTGGCTGCAGTTGGGAGGATCACCTTCCACTAGCAGAGTTCACATACAACAATAGTTATAACTCCACCATTAGCATGGCATGGTTTTAGGCATTGTACGGGAGACCAGGCATACCACCTCTATGTCAAAAAGACCAATGGGAGTCATCACTTATGTGTCCAAAATTTTTACAAGATACCACTATGAAGGTGCAGATCATCCAGGGGCGGATAGAGAATTCACATAGCAGGGATATGTATTTTTCCTACAGGAGAAATAGCCTATTTTTGTTTGAGGAGGGAGGCCATGTATTCCTATGGGTCTCACCCCAATGAGGATTGCAGTGATTTGGTCTAGGTGTAAAGATATATCCTAGGATCATAAACCCATTACAAATCCTTAGCAGATTTATAGATGTGGTGTACTGCCGCTATCTTACCCCACATATGCACAAAGTGCATAATGTTTTCCATGTGTCGCCGCTATGGAGATACGTTCATGATCTATCACGTGTCATCGACTGGGGAGAGATTTACTTTGACGATAGGGTGACTTTTACAGAGTTCCCGGTAATGATAGAGGATCGACAGGAGCAGTTCCTTCATGGGTGACTGATACCTCTATTGTGAGTTTGGGGGAAGCACATGAAACTCTAGGATAGCACATGGGGGTGGGGGGTCAGATTCCTGTTTAGTAGCACAATTTGATTCCTTAGCTTTAGTTGTGGCTTTCGAGGCTATAAATCCCTGAGGTGGGGAGAATGTAATGACTCAAAAATTTAGTATAATATTTTATTTATATGAAAATATTATAATAATGAGAAAATTGATGACCCAAGATTCTGAGGGCCAGAGAGCCCAGAACAGAATTTTGAACTTTTTATGGTACATTTAGATAATGTGCAAGTTGAAATTCCTATCTTTTGAACCGATGCTCGGATTGAAATTATGAGGTCACCTTTTGATTTTCATTTCCATGATTCACTTAGGAAAATCATATAATAAACTGGAAAGGGTCAGATGAAAAAGTTAATTTTTGGAATTTTTATAAAAAATAATAAAATAACACTTTGAGTTATTTTATTTCATTCAACTTTTGAGCCATGGTGGAGGGACCACACAGTTAACAGTTCATTAAATGAAGTCATTTTATAACCTATTACACATGGTTGTGTAACATCACCATCATGTAATTAATGGGTTCATTAATTAATTCATTAGTGAACCACAATAATGTGTGGAGAGTTAAACTCTTTAACTCTAAAATTATAATCAAACATTTGAAAAACGGGATTGGATGGTTGTGGGAGAAATATCGATAAAGCGTCAGTGGAATCCCTCCCCAACCAAAAACAAGGAACGAATAAATCCATTGAGGATTCGATCTGATATCAATGAATACAAACAAAAACCCTCGAACACGGATTCTTCTACCTCATCGACAACATTTTTAAATGAGTTCAATGTAGGGGTTTTGATTTAATTCAAAGATATTTATAAATAATATTATTTTTTTCTTATCAAAATATGAAGAATTCAGATCAACCAACTAGTGGGTTGATCAGAGGTTCATTATTTTTCTTCCCGATGTTGGTTGAGGTTGCGTTGGATTTGGGGTTTAGACTATATATTGATGATGTTTGAATTCTTCCCATATTAAAATGCTAATGTGGAGGGTGAAAGACGATTTGGAAAAGGCCTAGACTGTGACAACTGGGTCCCAGGGACAGAACAGACACACCACCTTTACTTGGCAGTCAGGTCCTTGCCTTCCAGGTACCACCCGTTTCCCCGCAGACATGTGGTCCCGACACTAGGGCCCACCTATGTGCTAGAAACATGTCATCTGAATACTGACTATCCACACAATCCAACACATTTCCTTTACAGTGTGTTTTTTCCTTACTCACTCACACTCTAGGAAACTTCCCAAGTGGT
The DNA here is from genome assembly GCA_963277665.1 of Viscum album. Lineage (NCBI taxonomy): Eukaryota > Viridiplantae > Streptophyta > Magnoliopsida > Santalales > Viscaceae > Viscum > Viscum album. The sequence goes on from OY728159.1 coordinate 37,606,753, forward strand.
CACCCATCCTAATCACTACTCCAAGCCAAACATGCTTAACTGTAGTGTTCTAACCAGGTTGTATCCCGAAAAGGAAGGTTCACCTTGTTGACATTAGTCATATTATTTAGTCATTTAACCCATTATCATTTGGGGGTGTTACAATCACACCCCCCTATAGATCACAACAACCTCGTTGTGGAACCTACATCACAACCTAGGTAGTGCACCACACTTAAGTCTGTGTACCACCAATGATACAAACTATAACAACACCCCTTTTTATTACACTCTCAAACATAATTTATTACATAAAATATTCATATCATAATACATATAATATTGAGAGGAATAGTTTATTTGGGGATTAGGATAGTTACATACCAACTTATAACATAAAACACACAACATATTTATTGAAAAATCCCTTTAGATGACCACTACATTCCCTCGTACTTAGCATTGTATGGAATAAACTGAGGACATGCATTAGAAAAGGGTGAGATATAAATCCCAGTAAAGGAATAAATATGTTATAACATGAGGAATACAATACATGTATGAAAATAGGCAAATCAATAGATCATAAGAGAAACATGAAATAAAGGCATGATAAAACATGATAATCATAACATAGAAATGTGGCAAAAACACATAACATGGAATTAACACAAGCCAATGATCATTGCACATGGATCATGAGTAAACCCTCATAACACATGTGTCACTAGTAAAACAACATATCACTTGAATTAGAATGAGTCAACACCCATTTTAAATGACTTATCATTATAATATACTTTACCCAATGCATTGGAGCTCTATCAGGGCACACCCTTCTTAATCATTTCATTTCATGCATATGTGTGCCACATGGATCATATAACACGAAATCAATCAACATAATAATTTATAACACGATTAAGTAATGTCAGAAAAATAAATTAAATTAAAATTCAATATTTATATGTGAATAAAGGTGAATACCCTTGATATAGACACTGGTACGGTATTCACAACACAATGATCTTGGCATGGAAAAAACGCAGTGCATTTTCGGCAGCAGAACGACGTGACATTAGGATGCATTAAAAAGGTCGATGAGAGAGCAAATGGTGTCTCATCATATTTACATTAAATGTATAGTAAGGGGTCTTATATATACATTTCCTAAATAAAATAATGGAATTTAGATGCATAATACAAAATAATTACTTGGATGTAAAATAGGAGAGAGAAATCCCTCATAGAATTTCATCATGGGAACATGTGTACATGGGAGGAATTAATGGGAGTGAAAGGGGTCTCCATTTATACAAACATAAAGAGGTATGTATGGGGATGGATAAATATCATACCCCAAAATTTTTAATTGAAAAAAATGGAGTAACAACTAAAAGAAAAATAGAGAAAATGAGAGAGGGAGAAATCCCTTACTTGGTAGTGGGATTCCAAAGGCCTAAGAGAGTTTAGAGAGAGGATTCTTGGGAGATTGGTGCACCTTGTGAGGATTATAGAGGGAGGAGGGATGTTTTTTGACTAACTCCGAAGGATTTGAGTGAAGAAGAAGTGGGAGCTTGGGTGGGCTTACATAGGAAAGGTGAGGGAATTCATTATTATTTAGGTTTGGGACTCCTCACATTAAACAAATCAAAACCACAAACAAGACCTTGGTTTTTCCCATGGTTTTCCCCAAATAGGACTGGAAAAAAATATTTTATTAGTCCAATGGACGAGCTTCATAAAATAATAGGGTTTCTTATGTGGAGTCGAGTCACACTCTACTAGAAAACAATTTAAAAAGAAAAAATGTTTTATAAGTCTTTGAGGGTCTACTAAATCTTTGTAAAATAATTAAAACAAAACCAAAATTACATTATTTTAATAGTAAAACATATATTCTACAAAAAAAAAAATATTTTATTTTACTACATCACTATTGGGTCATTATGATGTCATAAAACACATTATATTTGAAAATGATATTTAATTTTTATAAAAAAATTCAACTGTCTAAGAAAATTATGAAAATTTTTCCATTGGATAATTTTAATGTCCTTATTCCTAAAATAAATTCATTTTTATAAATAATTTTATAAAAATGTTAATTTTTAATTTTTAAATAAAAACCGACATTTACCGGAAATTCATCGGTTTTGAAAAAAAACATCTTTTAAACCTTAATAAAAATTACAATTGTATTCATAAAATTGTATCTTCATTTATATATAATAAAAATTACTTTTATAAAAATAATATTTTATAACAATATTATTTAATTAAAAAACACATAAATTCATCAAAATATATATTGTAGTTGAATATTATCTAAAATTATTATGTGTCCTTTTAAACACTATTTACAATGTAACAATAATAAAATTAATGCATATTCGTTATACAAAAATAATGATCATAATCATAGTTCTAAAGACTTGTTACATAATCCTTCATAACACCTGCATAAGACCAAAGGGTAAGGTGTGTGATGGTGACCGACTCTTGGTGTTCCTTCGATAACATTGCTCGGGTGGTAATATCTATTAACTTCCACTTCCCCCCATAGTCGGTTCCACTCAAGCATAACGTATTTAAGATTGTCTTGGTCTTGATAAATGTAAAATTCCAATGACGCCACCTCCTTTTTCAGCTCTGAAAAATGGGCTTTGTGTGGGGAAAGTGTACTGGATGAGGTCGTCACTTCCTTTGTCTAATTAAATTGGATTTGTTGAAGCCCTATATTTATACCAATATTGTGATCACTGTTCAATAGCTATATTAGAAACAGATACAATTCATAATGGTATTTTAAAATCTAAAAATGTAAAACCATTTAACATCACATTTTATACAACCATAATAAGAAATTTAATTATATACTTATGAATTTCCCTTAATGAATGTCTGGGTAGTTATAATCTTCCACCCTTAAGAAATTTCACCCTTGAAATTTCCTTTTCCCACTCTAAAAAATGTGGGTAACTCTGCATCATCACATCCTCCAATTCTCATGTCTCTTCTTCAATCTTGTGGATTTTTTACAACACTATGACGAGGTTCATTGTCTTATTTCATAGAAATTTTTCTTTAGGATCTAAGATCTTCACTAGTTTCTCCTTGTAAGAAATATCATCTTCTAGCTATACTACCTCTGAAGAGAGTACATGTGAAGGGTCTGGTATTTACTTAATTAAGAAGGATACATGAAAGACATCATGTACTTTTTCCATTGTATGTGGAACTGCTAGTCGATAGTAAACAACCACAACATGATCAAGAATCACGAAGTGGCCGATGTACCTAGGACATTACGTCCCTTTCTTTCCAAACATCATGACCTTTTTCCATATAGATATGAATATAAATACCATGTCTCCAACATTAAACTCAAGGTATTATCAACGGTTATCTGCATAACTCTTCTATCAACTCTAGGCTGCATTAATATGCTGCTGAATGAATTTAACCTTATCTACCATTTCTTTGAACATTTTTGTTCCTAGCATCATATGTTCCTCGACTTCTTCCAACCATGTCAGTGTTCTTCACGTCTTACCATATAGGTCTTCATAAGGTTCCATTAGGATGCTCGAGTAGAACCTATTATTGTAGGATAATTCATCCTGTGGAATATGTTGGTCCCACCCTCCAATGAAATCCATAGAATGTGAGCATAACAAATCATCCATTGTCTGAATAGTTCATTCAGGTTGGACATAATTTTGAGTAGGATAGGATGTACTAAAGTTCAGTTCAGTATCCATAGCATGCAGAAGACTCTTACAAAACCTAGAGGTGAATCTTGGATCTTTAAAGGGTACAATCGATTGTGGGACTCCATGAAGCCATACCACTTCCCTGATATATATCCATTCCTGTAACGACCCAAATATTAACATACATGGACATTACATTACTTTTTATGAATAATTAATACATGACAAAAACAGACGCTCACGGATTTTATCAATTTAGTGTCTTTGGAAACTCGGAACATAATCTTGTAATCATGGTAAAAGATCTTCAACATGTCCCATAAAGATCATCACCTTTTAGTTTTCTTACCAAAAATATTTATTTATATCCTGGGGAAAAGAAAAAAAAATGGTGAGCTGAAATGCTCATTAAGGATAAACATAATGAACATAAAACAATCAATAAACATTTAAATGAAAAAACATGAACATAAAAGCTAAACAAAAAAATCATGAGAAAATAAATAATTCTTGGAAGTATGTAAGTCATATATCATAAAGGAACATAAATCATGATAAAATATAATGGTAATAAAACATGTAATTGTGGAAAACCATTATGCACATGATTTGATTTCCATAGTAGCCATGGCATTGCTGCCAAGACCATCTTAGTGGACAAAGTCCCTTTCTGAATCGAGTTCACTCCTCATTCCAGTCCTGTATTACTGAACTGAATTAACTTACCATTCCAGCCATGTCTATATCATGAGATATAAATCTTTATCCAATGCATTAGAGGGAGATATAGGTACCACCCATATCATAATGATATCATTCTTACTTGTGCCACAACATAAACATTAATCATTCATCATAACCCAAAGAATAAATCGGTTTTCATAAACATCATCCCATCATAACTTAATCCATATAAAAAAATGGATATCATTTCATTATAAGAAAAATGAAACCATGTAAATCAGAGAGACATTATACTTGTAACATACACATATGAAATAATGTCATCTTATATGTAAAATGGTTTTGATAAAACACTTGAAATGAATTCTTGAGGAAAATATCCTTTCTTTTTCAAAATAATTTTCTTTTCACAAAATTCCATGAAAATTTTTAAGAAAATTATTTTGTAGAAAATATTCATGAAATATTATAGTGTAATATTTATGAAAAAAAGGCATTATGAAAAAATAAAAATCCATTCATGCTGTATAATTTAAAAAAACATTCTCCTCGTACTTTTGTTGGAAAAGTCAAAAAGTTCCTCAAATGGTAATCAAAATAACGATTCCTTCCATATGATGTGGTAAGAGTAAAATAGGGTAAAAATGAATTTAAACATACAGGGAAGAAAAGTAAACATTTTATGACAACATTTTGTGAAAATATAGACATGGATGATAAACATAACCCCCATAAATACTTACGAATAAACAATCTCGGATAAGAATGATATTGGAATAATTGTCCCATACCATATGTACGATAAGTTACTATGTATCCTAACCTCCTGTATAATGATTTAAATAATGTCATTGACATATTAAAGAACCATATTAATTGTTATGATATCATATATGGTTTACTTATGACATTATATTACCTATTCTTTTGTAAATTTGATGTAAAAGCAGCGATTTGGGTAAAATCGTTTAATTTATTGAACGTGTTTCGACTTGTTGTTATTGAAATTATTACTTATATCCTGATTTAATAAATTAAAAAATGTAAAACATGATTTATATATAATATATTTTCATAATATAAACATATATATATATATGATAGATCGATAAATGTAATGAAATACACTGTTTATAGAGACGGTAGGCAATACGTACGCATGAACAATGTTTTCGTTTCCTTAGTGAATTGAATGGAATTAAGTAGATGACCTACATATATATATATATACATAAATCCAGTCTCATTATTATGTCATATATTTCATTATTATTAATTATATATACTTTATAATCATTCATTAATGGTTAACATGGAGAATGAATCCCTTCGCGTCGTGGTGACGGTATTCCGTACATACGCACGCGCGGTGATTTCTTTTTCAATATGATGGATAGAAGTTGAAATATGGTTGTTTCATATTTATAATAACATATCAGTATATATGTAATACTTATGTTATTACTTTATAATGAGACAACTAAATAAGAAGAAGTATACGAAGAAAGAAACTTGAGAGAATCTGAAGAAGAGATTACCTCTTCTTCGACGCACCTCCTTTAAGCTTTTTCTTAAGGAAGTAGAGTTTTTCTTTTGAGAAGACCATAACCTCCATAATGTTTATATGGAAGTGTAGAAGTGAAATGGGCAGTTTTTGGCCGAGCTTCATGTCTCAAAAGGGTGTGAAGAGAAGAGAGAAGGGGTGCCCTTTTTATAAGGGAGGATAGGGGAACCTTTGGAAAAACATAAAATATTATTTTATAATAAGGTCATATTCGTTTTATAATAGCTAAAAATTGATTTATTTCGATGTTAAAGATGGGATGGATCGAAATTATCCCAACCAATAGTTTTTAGAAATTTTCGGGTTACTATTTTAACCTTATATTTTAGATTTAACTCTATGTTAAATAATTTAACTTTTACCGTGTCTTCTTGTTTTCTTACACTATGTGTTTAATAAACATACTATAACAAGACTAATGAACACCAAGTGGTTCAATATTAATATATATATTTTTATCTATGTAATTTTTCCGAACCATAGATTTTTTAGGAATAAAATGACAATTAATAATATAATGTTTGTATTAAAAACTAATTTATGTCAATTTTCATACTATTTGGTACATGATTTTTTTGAAACTCATAACAGCATGATTAGTTCTAAAAAATTTAATTAAATCAATAATAACATGTCATATTAAACTAAAAAATTATTTTAATTCTTAAAATGTCTTAAATTACATTTATTGGGGTATTTATAACCTCAATTATGTTAATATTTCATTAATAAGGTAATTAATGCATCATCATTGTGTCATAAATAAATTAAATTATTTAATGTCTAAAAAATATAAATAAAATTTCATTATGTATTAAATCATTTTATCTTTCTAATGAATATTTATAGTCGAATTTATCTTATGCATAACCCTATATTAAAAATCTTTTAGTTATTAACCTTTGATTTTAACTATTTTAATTCTTCTTTTAATAAAATAATAATAAATGTCATAATCTAATCAAAGTGGACCAAAAGGTTAATATTTTATCTCTAAGGTTTTTTTGGTCGAACTATACTTATCCAATTGAATTAGGACATGTGTTAGGGTAATAATAATATCATTTGTACGCTTAATTACCCTATTTACTTTTAACCGTGGTAAATAAAAGTAAAAAGATACTATTCACCAAATATAATTTTTATCTTATTGAACCACATTTTACACCTTGACATTAACTATGTCTCTCGGATTTTCAAATTTCTACTCACAGGAGATGTAAAATTATGTTTTATGTAAATTTTCAAACTCTCCTAGGAGGTGGGTAAAAGACAGTGAAAAGTTCGTTAAAATTTTTTTATGTCTAAAATTATTATAAAATGACTACAATGAATTACATTGAACTTATATAGGTATTATGTATCAATTCATACCTAAAATAAATTTAAATAAAATAAATTATTTTTTATATAAAAAGTCAGTTTTTAAATAGTAACCCAGTGTTTTCACTATTCATCAAAAAATGAATGTTTTCAAAAAATACCAAGAATTCACCCTCGGCTAATGTCGATATTCTGAATCCAAAAATGAATTCCATTTTAAAATATAAGATTTATTAAATTTCAAAAAGTGTGTATTACTATTCATAATGCCTAGTTTATATTATATTTTAATAACCTATCGGTATTTAGTGAAACTCGGTATTTCGTACAACACACGCTGTCATGGAAGGTCGTGATTGCGTGTAATGTAAGCCAAGTCAGAGTTGCGTGTAGTGCATGACTCCATTATTGTTTCTTATAATATAATCCAACCATATTTCATTTATACATTAAATATATATATATACACTAAATGTTGTATAGAATAACTACTACCAATCGAACTTTAAATTGTGTGTAACATGATCAAAGAATAGTGTTCTGTGTAATGAAAGCTAATACGGTGTTGCGTATAGCGCAATATATTCTTGGTGTACCATACAACAAAAGATATGAAATAAATTAAAAATAATATATCTTATAAAATCTCAGGGTGTTACATTCTACCCCTTCAAAATGATTTTCGTCCTCGAAATTTTTCGGGGATATTAATGGATTTCAACATGAATGTTTCTTTAATTGAAACACACATCGTAAAATGTAATAACAAAACTTAACATTAAAAATAAAGTATGAAACGTAACGGTTAACCAAATTAACTAATCACTGGGTTTCCACATAGGAGAACATAGGTTAAAATATGGATATGGAAGAGAAAAATATAACAATCATGTTCTGGTGGAGAGTGGTAGAGAACATGGCTAAAAAAACCAATGATCAAAACGCCATAAATTTGTGATGATATAAGGTACCATATGATTAATCATATATGATGATACTATGACAACATTTTTGGTTTTCAAGATCATTTCCATAATGTTGAAGAACTTGAAGAAATACTTACATTATTTCAGTACAATATCACCGTTATTCGTGCCTTGAACAATTTCCAATTAATCTCTTAATGAAATGAAGTTGAATTTTTCATTCATGAAGTGTTAGCAGATCATGTGATAGAATGATGGGTCATTCCATCAGTCTCAAAAAAATGTTAGCAATAGATATATGTCCATATTATGGTGAGATTAATCATTATATGGTTCTAAAAATGGACTTATACTAGATCTATCTTAACGCTTAATAAAATAAAAGTAGTTCCTACTAACATGGGACAACCTATAGGCCAGTGGTATGCAATAAAGGCATGTCACACTTCATCTGTGGGTTCGATTCCCATAGCCTTGTCTGACGCGATGGGTTCTCACCCATTCTATGGGTTGTCCTTTTTCTAAAACAATACTATTATAACATTATAGAAAAAATATCGAAAAAAAGTTCTAGCCTTAAACAGGACTATCTGATATCCAAAATAATCCATTCCAATCATTAGAATTATCCAAAATACATCTGTCCAATCTCATTGTATAAAGAAAATGATTATTGGAAAGGTTTCATAACAAGAACGTGAATACCATCATTTATCAAACAATATATCTTGTTGGTCACATTCCAGACATGTAAATTACTTAATCATGTATTCTCTTGAAAAATGAATACACATTAAACCTTAGTGAAAAAATGAATGCAGTTAATAGTTAACTCTTTCCACATACCAAAATCCCAAAAATTCTATAAAATCAAACCATGATATCACTTAGTCCTTATATCAATCATGAGCTCATGAATACTATCTAATATATTTTTTTCTCCTTATCCATTCATTATGCGCATATCATCTTCTTTCCAAAAATATCTAAATAACCTTCCATGGTTACCGGTACAATTCATCATATAATTTCAAAAACTCACGTAATGAAAATAGTGTTACAATCCTTAGATTTTTCTTTATTCCATAGTACCATATATTATTCTTGATAAACATAAAATCATTCCACTACCTTCTTAAACAACTGATTGAGCTTCATCATTTATTTCATCTCATATATCATTTGTAGTCTCTTCATCATCATCAAAATAAATACACATCGTACGACCATGCTAATTATCTTCAAGAGAATTTCCCTTAGGGTATTGGTCTGCATAATGCCCATACATTCCACAATTAAAACATTTAATCATTGTTTATGTCATAGTAATACCATTATACTTGTCTATGGTGTAAACTGAACCTTTTCCTTTGCACTTACTGGATTTGTTTCCTTCTTTTCCACAACTAATGCATTTTCCAGTTCCTTTGAAACATTCTCCTTGATGCCTCTTCCCACATGATTTACATGAGATAAATTGAACTTTCTTTCCTCTAGGATCATCATGAAACTCCATCGTTCTTATATTAGATGATTTGGTAATCTTACCAAACATGAGATTATAGATCATATTATGAGATTTCCTATTAGGCATAATAACGATGTTTGGACTTCCAAATCCCGTTTCATTTGGTTTCTCATAAAGAATATCATTTCCTTTTCCGTCATATCCTCCATTATCGTGAATCTTTCAGATTCCATCCATTTTCTAAAACCCATAAAGAATAGTGTGAGTGTAAAATATCATGCTAGGAAAAAGAACATAATATAGGGGGGAGTATTGTCAATATCTAACATCTTAGGTTATTTAACATCTTAGGTTAAATTCTAAAATCATTACCGTAATTATAGTACTATAACCTATACATATACTTATCCTTAAGGACATCCCTTGACATAACATAGAATTATTTCTGGGGATTTCACTAAATATTTCACATCCTAGTTTCCAAATGTTAACTAATCCTTCGCTCTAATACCAACTGTAACGACAAAAATCCAGATTTACATGGAAAATACATTACTTTTGTGGAATACTTAATACATGAAAAAAACAGATGCCCAAAGATCATATTAGTTTAGTGTCTTTGGAAACTCAGAACATAACCTTCTAATCATGGTGAAAGATCTTCAACATCTCCCATAATGATCTTCCCCTTTTTGTTTTCTTACCTAAAAACTTTCATTAAGTCCTGGGGAAAAGAAAACATAAAAAGGGTGAGCTCAAATTCTCATTAAGGGTAAACATAAAGAACATAAAACAATCCATAAACATTTGAATGCAAAAAACATGACCATAAAATCTAAACAGAAAAATCTCGAGCAAAGACATAAATCTTGGAAGTACATAAGGCATATATCATAAAGGGACATCAATCATGATAAAATATCATGGGAATAAAACATGTAAATTTGGAAAACCATTATTCACATGTTATGATTTCCATAGTATCCATGGCATTGCTGCCAAGACCATCTTAGTGGAAAAAGTCCCTTTCTGAATCAAGTTCACTCCTCTTTCCAGTCCTATATTACTGAACCAGATTAACATACCATTCCAGCCATGTCTATCTCATGAGATATAAATCCTTACCCAATGCATTGGAGGGAGATATATGTCACACCCATTTCATAATGAAATCATTCTTAATTGTTCCACAACATAAACATAAATCATTCATCATAACCCAAAACATAAAATGGGTTTCATAAACATCATCCCATCATAACCTAATCCATATAAACAAAACTGGATATAATTTCATCATAAGAAAAATTAAACCATGTAAATCATAGACATTATACTTGATACATAAACATATGGAATAATTTCATCTTAGATGGAAAATGGTTTTGATAAAACACTTGAAATGAATTCTTGTGGAAAATATCCTTTATTTTTGAAAATCATTTTCTTTTTACAAAATGCCATGAAAATTTCAATAGAAAACGATTTTTTTGAAAATAGTAATGAAATCTTATAGAGTAAGTATTATTAAAATAAGGCATTATGAAACCGTAAAAATACATTAATGCCGTATAATTTAAAAAAACATTCTCCTCGTACTTTTGTTGAAAAGTCAAAATGTTTCTCATATGGTAAACAAAATAAATATTCCTTCCATATGATGTGGTAAAAGTGAAAAAGGGTATAAATGACTTTAAACCTACATGGACGAAAAGTAAAAATTTTATGGAATCATTTTGAAAACATATGGACATGGATGATAAACATAACCCCAGTAAATACTTAAGAATAAAAAATCTCAGATAAGAATGAGATTGTAATAATTATCCCTTACCTTATGTCTGATATGCTTCGTATTTATAAAAAACTATTGTATAATGATTTAAATAATATCATTGAATTATTATAGAATCATATTCGTTGTTATTATATCATATATGGTTTACTTATGACTTTATATTACCTGTTCTTTTGTAAATTCGATGTAAAAGCATCGATTTGGGTAAAATCATATCATTTACTGTACATGTTTCGACTTGATGTTCTTGACATTATTAATTATATCCCGATTTAATTAATTACAGAATGTAAGACATTATTTATATATAATATATATTCATAATATACATACATATATATATATATATTAAATATCGATAAATGGAATGAAATACACTGTTCATGAAGACGGTAGGCCGTACATACACATGAACGCTATTTTCATTTCTTTATTGAATTGAATGAAATTATGTAGATGACATAAATATATATACACATAAATAAATTATCATTATTATGTCATATATTTCATTATTATTCATTATATATAATTTATAATCATTCATGAATGGTTAACATGGAGAATGAATCACATCGCTTCATGGAGACGGTATTCCGTACGTAAGCACGTGTGGTGATTTCATTTTCCGTAGGATGGATAGAAGGTGAGATAGGGTTGTTTCATATCTATAATAACATATAAGTATATAATTAATACTTATGTTATTATTTATAATGAGACAACTAAAGAATAAGAATTAGAAGAAGAAATAAACTTGAGAGAATTGGAAGAAGAGATTGCCTCTTCTTTAACGTACCTCCTTTAAGATTCCTCTTATGGAAGTGGAGTTGGTCTTTTGAGAAGACCAGAATCTCCAGAATGTTTCTAGAGAAGTGTAGAAGTTAAATGGGTTGGGGTTGGCCGAGATTCATGGCTCAAATGGGTGTGAAGAGAAGAGGGAATGGGTGACCATTTTATAAGGGAGGAGAGGGGCACCTTTAGAAAAACAAAAAAAATATTATTTTATAATAAAGTCATATTCGGTTTATAATAAGTCCAAATTTATATATTTCTATGATAAAGTGGTTATGGGTCTCAATTCTCTCAAACAATTGGTTTTAGTAAAGTTTAGGTTACTATTTTAACCTTATCTTTTAGATTTAACTCTAAGTTAAATAATTTGACATTTAACATGTCTTCTTGTTTTCTTACACTATATAGTTAATAAACGTACCGTAACAAGCCAATATAACCCCAATTGGTTCATTATAAATATATATATCATTATCTATGTTATTTGGAAGAACCTTGGATTTTTTAGGAATACACTAACAATTAATAATATAATATTTGTTTTAAAAACTATTTTATGTCAATTTTGATAGTATTTGGAACATGATTTTTTTTGAAAATTATAACAGCATGATTAGTTATAGAAAAGTTAATTAAATCAACACTAACATGTCATAATAACCTAGAAAATTAGTGGAATTCATAAAAAGTCTAAAATTACATTTATCTGGGTATTTATAACATCAATTATGTTAATATTTCATTAATAAGGTAATTACTACATCATCATTGTGTCCTAAATAAATTAAATAATTTAACATCTAAAAATTATAAATAAAATATAATTATGTAGTAAATCATTTTATCTTTCTAATTAATATTTATAGTTGAATTTATCTTATGTATATCCCTATATTAAAAATGTTTTAATTATTAAACATTGATTTTATCTATTTTAATTCTTCTTTAAATAAAATAATAATAAATGTCCTAATCTAATCCAAGTGGAACTAAAGGGGAATATTTTATCCCTGAGGTTGTTTTTGGTCGAACTAAACTTATACTATTGAATTGGGACATGTGTTAGTCTAATAATAATATCATTTTTACCCTTAATTACCCTATTTACTTTTAACCGTGGTAAATAAAAGTAAAAAGTTACTATTCACTAAAAAATATTTTTTTCTTATTGAACCACATTTTACTCCTTCATATTAACCATGTCTCTCATATTTTCAAAATTCCACTCATAGAAGCGGTAAAATTAAGTTTTATGTAAATTTTCAATCTCTTCTAGGAGGTGGGTAAAAGACGGTGAAATGTTCAATAAAATTTTTATATATCTAAAAGTATTATAAGATCAATCCAATGAATTACATTGAACATATATAGGTATTATTTATCAATTTTGACCTAAAATAAATTTAAATAAAATAAATAAATATTTATATAAAAAGTCGATTTTTAAATAGTAACTCAGTCTTTTCACTATTCATCAAAAATTGAATGTTTTCAGAAAAATATCATAAAGTCACCCTAGCCTAAGTTTGATATTATGAATCCAAAAATGAAGTTCATTTTGAATGATAAGATTCTTAAAATTTCAAAAAGTGGGTATTACTATTCATAATGGGTTGTTTACATAATATTTTAATAACATATCGTTGTTTAGTGAGACATGGAATTGCATACAACACAAGCTATCGTGGAAGGTCGTGATTACGTGTAATGTAAGCCACGTTCGGGTTACGTGTAGTGCAAGACTCCTTTATTGTTGCATTTAATAAAAGAAAATAAAATTCCTTAAACATTGAATATATATATACACTCAATGTTGCATAGAAGAAATACCATCAAACGAACTTGAAATTGTGTGTAAAACGATTCACGAATAGTGTTGCGTATATTGCAAGATAATACGGTGTTGTGTATAGAGAATGATAATATGGTGTAGTGTGCAAAAAAAGATATGAAAGAAATTAACAAGGAATATATCTTATAAAATCTTGGGGTTTACAATTCCAGTTGATCCAATGTGAAATCCTCCCGAATTGGAATAAAGTGTGTAGACATTGTAAGATGATCCAAAAAAACCCAGATTGCATTGTTTCCTTTGGTTGTCTTCAAATGTTCGGTGACAAAGTCCATGGTGAGGTTCTCACATTTCAATGTTGGTATAGGCAATGGTTTCATTATCCCTATATACTTTTGCCTCTCAACCTTTACTTGTTGACTCACAAGGAAAATTTATTTATACTTAGTGATCTCCTTCTTCATCTTATCCCACCAATAATGCTCTCAGATATCTCGATACATCATTTTGTTTCCTGGGTGAATAGTGAAATTTGAACTATGTACATCATCCAAATGTTATTTTTTCAGCTCTGGACTTGATGGAACACATAGTCCTTTCTAAAACCTCACAATTCATTCTTCATTAACATTGAACTATGAGGATTTCACTTTTTTCATAGCTTCCACTTTCTTCTAAATTCCCACATCATCCTTTTGAGCATCCTTTACCCTTTCCAAACGAGATGGTTGAGAAATCATTTGTGAAAGGATTGATTATGTTCCCATAATTATGTTTCCCATGTCCATCTTCATCATGTCTAAGAAGAGTATGATTCGCAACAATGATAGAATCGTTTGGTCCTTTCTACTTAACACACATTCCACCTTCTTTTCTTTCCTACAGTGGAATTGGATTGAGCAGTCATATTCTTTGATCGACTCTAACCATCTTCATTGGCACATTTTCAACTCTTTCTATGTGAATATATACTTGAGGATTTTGTGGTCCGTATATATTTCAAACTTCTCCCCAAAGAGACAATGACACAAAATTTTTAAAGCGTAGATCACCGCAGCCAACTCCTAATCCTGTGATGGATAATTCTTCTCCTGAAATTTCAATTGCCTTGAAGAATAGGTAATGAATTTGTCATTTTTCATGAACACACAGCTCGTGCCATTTTTATAAGAGTCAATGAATACCACAAAAAGGTCTCCACTTGTGGATAATGTGAGCACATAAACAATGATAATCCTCTTTTATAACTCCGTGAAGCTTTATTCTCATTCATCACTCCAAGAAAAAATTACTACTTCTGAGTTAGCTTGGTAAGAGGGTTGGAAAACAGTGAAAAATTTCTCACAAATTGTCGATAATATCCATCTAACCCCAAGAAACAATGGATATCCATTATCAATGTAGGCCTCTACCATCCCACAATTTCATTTGTTTTGGAGGGATCCACAGATATCCCATTGCTTGTAATGATATGGCCCATGAATGGGACCTCCTTCAACCAGAACTCACACTTACTGTACTGTTCATTGAGATTCTCCTTCTACCCGGTCTCTAGTATAGTTCTTATATGATCCTCATGATCCTCCTTGGTTTTGGAGTATATCAGAATATCATATATAAAGACTATAAAAAATTTTATGAGGTAATCTCTAAAGACTCTGTTAATCAAGTCCATGATGATTTATGGAGAATTAGTGAGTCTGAAAGGAAATACTATGATTTCATAGTGCCCGTATCTCGTAAGAAAAGCAGTCTTAGTGATATCTTCCTTTTTCACCCTTACTTGATAATATCCCAACTGCAAATCCACCTTGGATAAGTATTGTGCTCCATGAAGATGATTGAACAAGGAATCAATTTGTGGGAGAGGATACTTTTTCATTATTGTGAATGTGTTAAGCTTGTGATAATCGATGCAAAAGTGCATTAACCCATCTTTCTCCATGGTTATGAGGACTGGTTCACCCCATGGTGAAGAACTGGTATGTATAAACCCTTTATCCAGATTCCATGCAATTGTTTCTTTAGTTCTTCACGCTCAATAACATCCATTTTATATGGAGGCTTGGATATTGGAAACACCCTAGATATAAGATCAATTGAGAATTCAACATCATTTCTATGAGGAAGAACAGACAATTCCTCTAGAAACACTTCAAAAAAATTCCCTCACAATAGGCATATCTTCAAGGATTGTTTCCTCCTTAGACTCAATCATCTGAGCCATATTCGCATCCTCATAGGGCAGTAATATCCACACTTGAGATGACGGAGCTAAATAAGATTCATCTTCCTCCATGCACTTGTATAGAATCAGGGGCCGATTCTCTACATGGAGAGTGATTTCTCTATCACTACAATTTATGTTGGATCTATATAAGAAATCCAATCCATGCAAAAAATTTCATCATATTCCACCAGAGGGAGTATGATGAGGTTCACCAGGAAATTCAATCCACATATTATGATAGGGGCAGAGTTATATTCATGGAAAGAAATGATTTCTCCATTTTCCATACTCATCGACATCATTACTTCCATGATTTGTGGGGGTTATTGGATTGTTATATTAATAGTTGGGATATAAAACAATGCAGAAAACCATAATAAAAATAATGATCACTATAATTGAATGAATAACTGTTTTACATGTCACTACTTTGTTGTCAGGGTTCACTTTGGCAGTAGTGATGGAAAAAGTTATCTCTTGCTGCCTTGGTGGTTGTTGGTTGCCTCCGAAAACCCTTGGCTTATGGAACTAATTTGCATGATTCAATTGTTCTTTTCATTTTTTGCAATGTACAATGTGTTGAGGATCGAATGGATCGTTCCTCTCCTCTTTTGCTGTTGTGAGTTTTTCATGTCGGAATTTAACATCTAGGTGCCCTTCTTTTCCACACCAAAATCATTTCCTCATCGCCTTCAGGCAATTTCTGGGGTGATTCTCTCCGTACCATTGGCAAGTGGGGTGATGGATCTTCTTAGCCCCATTGGATTTATCCATTAGACTACTGTCATGGAAGTCCACCTTATATTTTTTATCCCCATGATACCACTGAGATTCTCCAATATCTATTTCAACCTTGAGGGTACATCAGACAATTTACTCATAGATGTCAAAGTCACGGATCACCAGTGCTTTAGGTTATCTCGGTTTCAGCACACCAATGAAGAGTTCAACCTTGAATTCATGGGTAATGACAAAGACAGAGGCATATTGCGCATGCCTCTTGATTTTTTCCTTGTACGCTCTGACATATTTGTCATATTTTTTCTTGAGGGAAAGGAAGTCCCTTTCTATATTATGCCAGAGGTTGCGCACAAAATATTTATCAAAAAACATCTTCTTGAAATCCTTACATTCCAATTACTCGATCTCCTCTTTAGGTATCATATTTTTTACCATCTTCTACCATTTTTCAACTTCACCCTTCATATGATAACAATTAATGACAGATTTCTCTTGTTCAGAACATTGAAGGATGGAGAATATTTTTTCAATGGAGTTGATCCATTGTTCGTCGATTGAGGGATCATATGGTCCATTAAAAGTAGGAGGACTTTGTAGTGACCCATGCTTGGCGTACATAGACATTACATTACTTTTGCGGAATACTTCATACATAACAAAATCGAAAACCCATGGACTGTAATAGTTTAGTGTCTTCGGGAACATGGAATATAATCCTCATAATCATGGTGAATGATCATCAATATATCCCATAAATATATCCCCCTTTTTTTCTTACCTAAAACCATTCATCATATCATGGGGAAAAGAAAACATACAAATAGTGAGCCCAAATGCTTGGTATGGGTAATCATGGAGAAAATGAAACAAACCATATAAATTTGAACTTAAAAAAATGAACATAATGTTTAAACATGAAAATATGGAGTTTTGAAATAAATCTTGGCAGTATGTAAGGCATAAACCATAATGGAACATGAATCATTATAAAATAGCATGGGAATAAAACATGTAATTGTTGAAAACCATTAAACACATGATATGATTTCCATAATAGCCAAGGCATTGCTTCCAGGACCATCATAGTGGACAAAGTCCATTACTGAACCGGGTTTACTTGTCGTTCCAGCCCTGTATTACATAATTGGATTTACTAGCTATTCCAGCCATACTTATATCATAAGATATAAATCTTTACCCAATTCATTAGAAGTAGATATTGGTCCCAACTATTTCATAATGTAAACATTCTTACATGTTCCACAAAATAAACATGAATCATTCATCATAAGCCAGTGAATAAAATGTGTTTCATAAACATCATCCCATCATAACATAATCCATATAAAAATGGATATCATTTCATCATAAAAAAAATAAAACCATGTAAATAATAGGAATATTATACACGAAACATAACCATATTAATGAATTTAATCTTATATGGAAAATAGTTTTGAATAAACACTTGAAATGAATTCTTCAGTAAATTTTCCTTTCTTCTTAAGAATCATTTTCTTTACTCCAAATAGCGTGAAATTTTAAAAGAAGATAATCTTATTGGAAATAATAATGAAATATTGTATAATAATCTTCATGTAAATAAGGTGTTATGAAACTCTAAAAATATGTTCATTCCATATAAGTTAAAAAAACATTATCCTCGTACTTTTTACCAGAAAAGTCCAAAAGATCCTTATATAGTAAAAAGAAGAAATATTCCTTTATATACTATGTGGTAAAAGTCAAAAAAGGGTAAAAATGACATTATACATACCTGGAATAATATTAAACACGTTATGAAAACATTTTTATAAAACATGCACATGGATGATAAATATAACCCCAGTAAATACTTATGAATAAACAATCTCGGATAGAAACGAGATTGGAAATGTTACCCCTTACCTTAGGTCTAATTACTTTGTACATATCCAAACCTCATGTATAATGCTTTAAATAATTTCATTAAATTAGTCAAGAATCATATTTATTTTTATGATATTATATATTTTCATGTTCTTATCAAATTAGTAGTAACATTTCATTGTTACTTGTTATTCAGGTGTTAACTTTTTTATGTTATTATCCAAGTTTTGTCGAGTAAATTCAAATACCTATTTTTATGTTATATATATATCATTTACATAATTTTATTAGTATAATATATATCATATTAGTTCATTGAGTTCATTAATATAATCATTTTTCAATGAAGATCATGTAGAACGAATCGCATTACATCGTGGAGACGGTAGGCCGAACTTACGCACAGGCGATGATATCATTCCCATGATTGAGAAATTGGATTAAAGTTTATGGTGTATAATAATCCAAAATCAGTATTACATTTTAAAAAATCATATATTGTAATTTTATCCATCATTATAGCCATCCATGTATGTTGGTGATGAAAACAAGATTACACCACGGCGTGGAGACGGTATTCCATATGTACACACACGCGGTGATTTCATTTTTCATAGGATGGGTAGAAGGTGAAATATGGTAGTTTCATATATATAATAACATATCATTATATTATTGATACTAGTGTTATTACATTATAATGAAACAACTAAATAAGAGGATGTTGAAGAAGAAATAAATTTGAATGAATCAGTTTAAGATATTATCTCTTCCTTGAAGTGCCTCCTTTAAAATTCCTCTTAATTCACTAGAGTTATTCTTTTGAGAAGACCAGACCCTCTATAATGTGACTACAGTGGTTGAGAAGTGTAATTTTCAGGGGTTATCCGACCATGAAGGCTCAAAATTGAGAGAACTGGAGAGGGAAGAATGTTCCATTGTATAGGAGAGGAGAGGGGCACTTTTGGAATCCCCAAAAATATTAATTTATAATAAACTCAAACCCCACAAATAAACATCCAAAGTGACTCAAATTTAGATTTGAGATAATATAGGGTTGTAATCTCATCAAACAATCAAATTTAGACATGTTTTGATTTTATTTTAAACCTTATCGTTTTGATTTATCGTTATCTAATCTATTTAATTTTATTTTTTGTAATAATTTAATAAATTTTAAATGGTTATAATTACTTTCTTGTGTGTTTTTAATTATAAATAATGTCATACCTTATAAAATGTTAGACCATATAAATTTTAATTTTTAATTTTTAAATATTGTTGTGATTTTTAAACAATTTAATAATATGTTATTTCCATAAAATATGAATAGTGTCACTTTTGTCAAAATTCATTTATTTGTATATAAATAAAATCCACCCAAACGATATATTAGAAAAAAATAATTAATTGATTTCTAACATGACTTATTCATCTATTAAATATGTGGAGTACATTAATTAGTTGATATTATATTTATTTAAATATTTTTAATACGATTTATTTTATATTTCTCATAAAAAATAATTACATCAATATTTTTGTATAATTATTTAATATACATATTTGATTCATTAAAATTTAAAATAAAATTCTATAATGAATATAAATCTCATATCCTTCATAATAATACTTTTAATCGAATTTATCATCTTAAAATCACAATATTTAAATTTATATATTCACTAAATTATGAAGGTGAAAACATTGACACCATTTAAAATAAAATAATTTAAATGTCCTAAAATTTTATATAAGGCTAAAAATGGTCCAAAAGTCGAAAATTGGGTGATTATGGTGTATAAATACTCGAACAATAAGTTTTGGTCATTTTTTTGGGCATTTTGATGGGTATTAATATTTTAATTAAAACTATATTATTTATTTTTTAATTAATAAATAATTTATGCATCATTAATGTATATGATGTTATGGTAAATATATATTGTTTAAAAATTAAAAATAAATTACCATGATAAATAAAACCATATTATCATTCAAATGATTATTTAAAAAATAATTTATATTTAGTATAAACTTATATTAAAAATAATTTAATTATTAATGTTTGATTGAGACATATTTAACTTTTCTATAAATAAAATTAGATAAATTTATTAATTATATACAAGTGGGTTTTAAAAGATACCATTTAGACCCAATTATATTTTTGGACGAAATATAATCATACAATTATATTAATCTTGGTTTTAGGTTAATTTTATAATATTATTTTTACCTTAAAAGACACGATTTACCTTTAACTGTGGTAAATAGAATTTACCATAGTTACTATTCATAATGGCCAAAAGTAAAATTATACTACTAATATAATTTATACCTAATTATTCCATATATGGAATCCATTTTTCCATATTTAAAACATCGAAGTTGCAGAAATTAATTTAAAATTAATCTCATTGTCGAAAAAATTGGTTTTTGTTTAAAAAATTGAAAAATATTGAAATGTTTTTACCAATGAATTCAATGTAAAATTAATGATAATTACATAAATTATATTAAATGGTAAAAATATACTCTATTTATAATTTAAAACCATTCAATATTATAAATTATCCATATAAATTATCATGTTGAAAAAATTTGTTTTTAATTAAAATTTAGCATATTTTTACTATTAATCATAATATTAAGTTTGTCAGAATAATGTCAATAATTTATTCAATGTAAATTTTTATATCCTGACTCAAATTAAGATGTTTAATTTGTCAAATTTAACTTATAAACTTTTCAAAAATTATTTTTAAAATGGGTGCACCATCAAAAGGTGACAAAATTTCATTTTTTTGAAAAATAATTCTTTGATATGAAAATTTAATTTTGTTCTCATACCATGTTCTACAATATGTGTATGATGACTTATAATGTTATAAAATTCAACATGTGATTAATACTATTCATAACGTCTAGTTCATAATAATATTATAACAATATATCATTGTTTAGTGAAACTCGGTATTGAGTACAACACACACAATTGAGGAAGGCCGCTTTTGTGTGCAACACAATCAAAGAATAGTGTTGTGTATACTTCAAGATAATACCATTTTGAGTATAACTCAAACTAATATTGGTGTATCGTACAACACAATACATCAATAAAAAAATATTTCTCATAAAATTTTCGGGTGTTACATTTTACCCCCCTTAAAATGAATTTCTGCCTAGAAATTCATCGGGTTATAAATTGTTTACAACATGAAAGTCTCTTTCATAGAAACCAACATCGTAAAATAATACTAAAACAAAATTTTAAAAACGAATGTATGAAACATAACAGTTACCCAAATTAACTCATCATTGGGTTTCCACATAATAGAACATAGGTGAAAATATGGATATAGAAGAGAAATCTATCCATGATTATCTGATGGAGAGTGGTAGAGAACATGGCTATGAAAATGCCAACAATCTCCAAGCCATATATTTGTGATGATCTAATGTTTCATCTAATTCATCTGATATGAGGGTACTAGGACAACATTTTTGGTTTTCAAGATTATTTCCCTAAAGTTGATAAATTTTTGCACAAGGATAAATACGTACTTGAATTCAGTGTAATATAATCGTTGGTCATTCCATGACCAATTTCCACTTCATCTCGTATTTAAAGAAATGAAGTTGAATTTTTCATTCTTGATGTTTTATAAGATCATGTGATAGAACGATGGGTCATTCTATCTATCTCAAACAATATGTTAGAAACAGTTATCAAAAATACATAAGTCCAAATACGGTGATATTAACCATATATGGTTCCAAAAATGGACTTATACTTAATATATCAAAGCAATTAATAAAATAAAATTATTTTCTACTGACCAAGGACTTTCTGTTGGACAGTGGTAGGAAATAAAGTCTTGTCTCACTTTAGTTGTGGGTTTGGTTCCCACAACATTGTCCGACGTGACGGGTTATCACCCATCCTCCAGGTTGTAATTTTTGTAAAACTATACTATTATAATATTCTAGAAAAAAAAATTATCCTTAAACAATACTATCTAATTTCCAACATAATTGATTCTAACATTTAGGCTTATCGAAAATACTTCTGTCCAATCTCACAGTATAAAGAGAACGATTACTAAAAAGTTCGTATAAAAAGAATGTGAATACCATCATTAATCCCCCATATATCATAACATATATCTTGTTGGTCACATTCGAAACATGTGAATTACTTAATAATGTATTATTTGAACATTAATTACCATAGAACCTTTGTGAAAACATGAATGCTATCAAAAATTAACTCCTTCGACATACCAAAATCCCAATATTTTATATACTCAAATCATAATATCACTTTGTCCTTATAGCACTCATGAGCTCATTAATAATATCAAACATCTTATTTTCTCCTTATCTATTCATTTTGCACATATCATCTTCTTTCTATGAATATTACAATCACATTTCATAATTAATGGTACCATATAATTATTGAAAACCTGAATAAACCAATACATAGTTATTCCAAAATTCCATGATACTATAAATGAGATTCCACAACACTATTTTGGAATCATGTTACCTAAACAGTTAATCATTCCACAACATCTTTGTAATATTCAACATCACCAATAGTGATTGCATGTGATTTCCCTTTGTCCTTTTTCTTTAGTGGTTGTTGAAGTCGATCATCATTAACCCTTGGATTAGGGAATCGATTAGCATAATTCCTCATTTCCTTGCACTTGTAGCATTGAAGTGTTGGTTGTGCGTTCTCTGTAGCCTATTCTCTATTAACATCATTAGATACCTTTTTCCCATTACTTCGGCACTCAGCTCCTTGATGACCTTCATTTCGACACTTAAAACATTTTTCATTCCCCTTAAGACAATCTCCACCATTCTTTTTTCCACACTTTTAGCATAACGAAACATTTTTCTTCTTTTCACCATAGTTTTGAGATTTTTCCCTGAACTCCATCATTCATTTATTATCAAAACAATGAGATAGATATTTAACCCCAACTTCTAGTTCTACCTTGATAGCACAACAAACAACCTCTTCATAGCTACTAATGTCTCTTATATCTAATGCCTTTTGAGGACTTGGTTTTAAGCCACTGAAAAATATATCAACTTTAATTTCAGTTTGGATGATAAATCCAGTTACATACCTTGCAAGACTAGTAAAATTCTATTCGTATATAACAACAAATTCATAATCCCTTTTAAGCCTCAAGGAACTCCTTTTACATCATTGTTCGATGAAAATGAGGGAAGTAATTATTAAAAACATGTTCTTGATCTCATCCTATTCCATGGATTCAATTTCATCCACCTTATATTCATAATTAGAGTCCAAAGCCAGTCTGCATCACCTTCTAAATGGTAAACAACCAAAATGAATTTTTCATGTTCTGAATAGCAATGTATGGAAAATATCTTTTCAATGGTAATTATCCATTATTCAGCAACATGTGGATCAGAAGACCCACTGAATGAAGGTGGACATTTCCTCATGAAGGACTCAATAAAATATTTTTCCCTTCTCTGCTCATTTGGATGTCCAGAATGACTCATAGAATATGTAAGTATATCAATAAGATTTTCCACTCCATTTCCCATAACATTTGGTTGTTTATGAGGACAATAATTGAATTTCCAAGTGCATTGATCATGAACATAGTTCATTTGGGTTCCAACCATTATCTAAAACCCAAAAAGAGTAGTGTAGGAAAAAATCATACTAGGAAAATAACCTAATCATGGGGCGTACATTGAATCTCTAACATCTTTGGTTTAATTTTAGGTTATTCATGATATTTATCATAATTCAAGGAATGTAACCAATACTTATACTTAACCTTAGGGATATACCTAGACATATCATAGAAATATCTCTAGCTATATCACTAAATTTTTCACATCCTAGATTCCAAATTTTAACTAAAACATTCCTCTAATACAAACCATACAGACCCAAGCTTGACATACAAAGACATTACATTACTTGTGAAGAATACTTCCTATAGAACAAAAACAGACACACAAGGACCATAATAATTTAGTGTCTTTTGAATCATGGAACATAATCTTATATCATTGGGAAAGGAAAACATATAAAAGGTGAGCTCAAATCCTCAATAAGGGTATCCGTGGAGAAAATAAAACAAACCATATACTTTTGATCAAAAAAACATGAACACAAAGTTTAAACATCAAAATATTGAGTTGTGAAATAAATCATGGAATTACGTAAGGCATATATCATAAAGGAACATCAATCATGATAAAATAGAATGGGAATAAGAAATGTAATTATATAAAACCATTAAGCACATGATATGATTTCCATAATATCCAAGGCATTGCTGCCAAGACTATCATAGTGGACAAAGTCCATTACTGAACTGGGTTTACTTTCCACTCTAGCCCTATATTGCTGAACTAGATTTACTATCCATTCCAGCCATGTTAATCTCATGAGATATAAATATTTACCCAATACATTGGAGGGATATATATGTCCCACCCGTCTTATAATTAAATCATTATTACGTGTATCACAAAATAAACATGAATCATTCGTAATAACCCAACGAATATAATTGGTTTCATAAACATCATCC
This sequence comes from Viscum album, assembly GCA_963277665.1. Lineage (NCBI taxonomy): Eukaryota > Viridiplantae > Streptophyta > Magnoliopsida > Santalales > Viscaceae > Viscum > Viscum album. Next base: position 37,632,240 of record OY728159.1, read on the forward strand.
CATCATAACATAATCCATATAAAACAATGGATATCATTTCATCATAAAAAAAATCAAACCATGTAAATATTAGGAATATTATACTTGAAACATAACAATATTAAATAATGTAATCTTAGATGAAAAATAGTTTCGAATAAACACTTGAAATTAATTCTTGAGGAATATATTCTTTCCTCTTGAAAATCATTTTCTTTTCACCGAATTTTGTGAAATTTTAAAAGAAAAGAAATATGTTGAAAATAATCATGAAATATAGTAGTATAAACTTTATCTAAATAAGGTTTTATAAAACAGTAAAAATATGTTCATGCCATATAAGTTTAAAAAACATTCTCCTCGAACTTTTTGCAAGAAATGTCAAAAAGCACCTCGTATGGTAAACAAAATAAATTCCGTCCAAACAATGTGGTAAAAGTTAACAAATGGTAAAAATGACTGTAAAAGTACGTATAAGAATAGTATACACATATTTAATTTTTTTTAAAACATGTACATGGATGATAAATATAACCCCAGTAAATACATACGAACAAACAATCTCAAATAGAAATGAGATTGGAAAAGTTACCCCTTACCTTATGTCCTATTGATTTGTACATATTCAAAAGTACTATATAATGATTTAAATAATGTCATTGAATTTTTACAGAATCATATTTATTTTTATGAAATCATATATGGTAATGTTCTTATTTGGTTATTAGTAACTTTTCATTGTTACTCGTTATTCGGGTGTTAACTATTTTATGTTAATATTCATGTTTTGTTGAATAAATTCATATTCCTCTTTTTAGGATACAGATATATCATTTAAAAAAATTATTTTTATAATATAAATCATAATAATACATTAAATTCATTTATATAATGATTCTTCAATGAAGATCATGCAGAACAAATCACATCACATCATGGAGACGGTAGGCCGTACGTACGCATGAGCGATGAGATCATTCCCATGATTGTTGAACTGTATTGAAGTGTATAGTGTATAATATTTCAGAATAAATATAACTTCTAAAATCATCATATATTGTAATATCTTCCATCATTATACACATCCAATTATATTAGTGATGAAAACAAAAGATTACACCACGGCGTGGAGACGGTATTCTGTACGTACGTATGCGTGGTGATTTTGTTTTTTTATAGGATTGGTAGAAGTTGAAGTAGAGTGGTTTCATATTTATAATAAAATATAAGTATATGATTGATTCTGATGTTATTAATTTATAGTGAAACAACTACATAATAGGAATTAGAAGAAGAAATAAATTGGAAATAATCGGTAGACGATATTACCTCTTCCTCGAAGTGCATCCTTTAAACATCCTCTTAGGGAACTAGAGTTGGTCTTTTGAGAAGACCAAGAACTCAATAGTGTAAATATAGTGGTTGAAAATAGTAATTGGTAGGGGTTGGCTGAGCTTGAGGGCCCAAAATTGATAGAATAGTAGATGGAATGAGGTGCCCTTAAATAGGAAAGTAGATGGGAACTTTTTGAATCCTCAAAAAAATTAATTTATAATAAACTCAAACCCCACATAAAACATTAAAAGTTACTGAAATTAGGATATGACATAATATAGGGTTGTAATAGCATAAACCAGTCAAATTCAGACATGTTTTGATATTATTCTAAACATTATCATTTTGAATTATCCTTATTTAATCTATTTAATTTTAATTGTGGTAATAATGTTATAAATATTAAATGCTTATAAATACTTACTTATGTTTTGTTAATTGTAAATAATTTGATAGATAATGTCATGTCAGACCATATAAATTTTACTTTTTATTTTTAAATGTATTCTTTATTTTTAAACAATTTAATAATATTTTATTTTCATAAAATACCAATAGTGTCAATTTTCCACAATTCATTAATTTGAATTTAAATAACATCCACACCAAAGATATATTCAAAAAAATATATTTAATAATTTACTAACATGTTTTATTCGTCTATAAAATTATTTTTGAACGTTAATTAGTTCATATAATATTTATTTTAATATTTTTAAACCATTTATTTGATATTTCTCTTAATAAAATAATTACTATAACATTTTGGTATAATTATTTAATATACTTATTTGTTACATAAAAATTTAAAATAACATACAATGATGAATATAAATCTAATATTATTTATAATGATACATTTAATCATATTTATAATCTTAAAATCACAAAATTTAAATTATTATATTCATTAAATTATGAAGTTTACAACATTGACACCATTTAAAATAAAATAATATTACTGCCCTAATATTTTTTATAAGGCTCCAAGTGGTCCAAAAGTAGACACATGGAATATTATTTTTTATATATACTCGACCAATAGTTTTTGGTCATGGGTTTGGGCCTTTCGATGGGTATTAGTATTTTAATAAAAACCATATGATTGATTTTTAACTAAATAAATAATTTCTACATTAATAATGTATAAGCTATTTCTGTAATTATATATTTCATCAAAATTACTAATAAATTACCATGATAAAGAAAAACAAATTATATTTCAAATGAGTATTTATAATCAAATATATATTCAGTATAACTTAATATTAAAAATAATTTAATTATTAATGTTTGAGTGAGACATATTTAACTTTTCTTTAAATAAAATAATCACATACATGTGGGTTCCAATAGATACCATTTAGACCCAAGTATATTCCAGGACAAAATTTAATCACCAAATTATATTAATACATGTGTTAGGGTAATTTTAAAATTTTATTTTTACCCTTAATTTCATAATTTACCTTTAACTATTGTAAATAAAATTTACCATAGGTACTATTCATAATTTCCAAAAATAAATATAGCCTATTAAAATAATTTGGACCTATTTATTACAAATTTTGAATCTAATTCTCTAAATTCAAAACACAGAAGATGAAATAATTAATTTAAAATCAATCTCGTTGTCGAAAAATGGGTTTTCGTTTAAAACATTGAAAAATATTGAAATGTTTTTACCTATGATTTCTATATTAAATTATTTATAATTATATACATTATATTAAATATTAAAAATATATTCCATTCATACTTTAAAACAATTCAATATTATAATTTTACCATATAAATTATCTAGATAAAAAAATTTGTTTTTTATTATAATTTATTGTATTTTTACAATTCATCAAAATATGAATTTTACCAGAATAATGTAAAAATTTTTACCAATGAATATTTTTATATACTTACTCAAAATGATAAGTTTAATTTGTAAAACATAACTTATAAACTTATCAAAAAGTAGATTTAAAATGGGCGCGCCATTAAAAGGCGACCAAACTGCAATTTTGGGAAAAATACATCTTTTATCCAAAAATTTAATTTTGTTATCATACCATGTTCTAGAATATGTTTAAGATGATAGATAATATTATAAAATTCAAAATCTGGTAAATAATATTCATAACTGCAAGTTAAAAAAATATTATAAAAATATATCATTGTTTAGTGAAACTCATTATTGCATACAACACATGCTATTGAGGAAGGTCGCTCTTGCCTGCAACACAAGCCAAGAATAGTGATGTATATACTAAAAGCTAATATAGTGTTGCGTATAATGAAATATAATCTTCGTATAGCGCACAACACCAGACATCAAAAAAAATTAAAATGAATATTTCTCATAAAATTTCTGGATGTTACAGAATTTGTCTCATGAAGCTCTTGATAGAGACTTCTTCTTCCTGGGGGGTTTTAACGTTCCACTTGAACCGTTTATCTATTAAAATATTGGGTTAAATGATAGAGTATCTTGAAAAATTTCGCGATTTCTGCTCCCATCGGATTGGTCATCTCATTAGCACGGTCATCACATTGATCATCACATCTGTTTTTAGCCCGTGGCCTCCTATTATTGACCATTGGTAGGAATAAAAGGTATGTAAGGGGTAACACAAAAAGGGTAATCCAAGGAATAACTAATAAATTATAAATAATTTTTATTTCTTTAACTTATGATTTCATAGCCATCAATCTATGATATTCATGATCTACTTTATCACATATATTCTTAGGGGAATTTTTTAAATTCCCTTAATAAGGTTTCATAGTAAGATTTTGAATTTAAAAAAACATATCACCTGAGAGTGTAATAACCAAGAGATCAGAAAGGCCCATTTTCATGCACCAGTTCTAATTTGATTCTATCTAAAATTTGTGTTTTTTGGTTTTACCCCTAGGATATATCAGTGCTAGAGCCACCTCTACCAGCTCATATCCAGACAGAGATGTATTTTCTTGATAAAAAACTTACTCACAACTCACCAATACTTAGGGATGTTTTTATTATACTTACTATTATCTCTATGTCTTCATTAGGGATTTCTAATTCTAATCCCAAAAATGACCAAACACATCCTCTGATACCAACCGTGAAAATTGGGTACCAGTGAAAGCACATACACCCCGCCTTAACATGGCCCTTGGGTTGATCTTCTTTCCCACACATATTTTTAGGGAATTTTTTAATTTCTTTAATAAGGGTTCATAATAAGCATGTAAATTTACCAAATCATATCCCTCGTGAGTTTTGAAACCAAGAGTTCCGCAAGGTCCATTGTCGTGCACTAGTTCCCATTCGAGTCTAGCTCAAAGCTGTTTTTTCGGGTTTTTCCCCTAGGATACATCTGGGAACGAGCCGCCTCTACCTGCTCGTATCTAGACAGGGATGTATTTTCTTGATAAATAACTTACTCAACACTCACAAATACTTAGGGTTATTTATATTATACTTATTATTGTCTCTATGTCTTCACTAATATTTTCTAATACTAATCCCAAAAATAACTAAACATATCCTCTGATACTAACTATGAAAACTAGGTCCTGGTGACAGCACAAGAACATCGCATTAACATGGTCGTTGGGTTGATCTACATTCTCACATATATTCTTAGGGCAATTTTTTTAATCCACGTAGTAAGGTTTCATACTAAGCTTGTAAATTTACCAAACCATATCCCAAGAGAGTATTGTAACCAAGAGTGCAACAAGGCCTGTTGTCGTGCATCTATTCACATTCGAGTCAAGCACAAAGCGGTGTTTTAGGGTTTTAACCCTAGGATACATCTATGAAAAAGCCGTCTCTAGCCACTCGTATCCAGAAATGGATTTATTTGCCTTATAAACCACTTACTCAATACTCACCAACAATTAGGGATGTTTTTATTATACTTATTCTTGTCTCTATATCTTCACTAGGGTTTTATAATCCTAATCCCAAAAATTACTAAACCTATCATTGGATACCAACTATGACAATTGTGTCCCTATTACTTCAAAGACACCCATCCTTAACATGGTCATCATGTCCTAGCCCGCCAGGTACCTCTAGTTTCCCCGCAGACACATGGTCCCCACATTGGGCCCCACCTATGTGCCTGAACAGGTCAACAGACTACTGACTTTCCCCACAGGACAACAGAAGTACATTCTAGTTTGTTTTTTCCACACTCGCACACACCATGGGAAACTTCTTAGAAGTTCACACATCTTAATCACTTCTCCAATACAAGAACGCTTAACTTTAGTATTATAACTAGGAAGGATCCCGAAAAGAAAGGTGAACCTTATTGACATGAGTCATATAATTTAGTCACTTAACCCTTTATCATTTTGGGGTGTTACAATCACCCCTCTGTAGAGCTCTATGACCTCATTGTGTACCCATCATCAGAACCTATGAAGTAAAATTCACATAAGGCTAGGAACATCCTCTGATACCAACTATAACAACCCTGGTTTTTATGACACACTTTAACCTGATTTATTACATAAAATGTTCACTTTCTACAACATAGAAGATTGAGTGGTCAAGTTTCTTTGGGGATTAGTATCATTATATAACAATTTATAACATAAAACAAAGAACATATTTATTGAAATCATTCTTTACATGACCAATACATTCCCTCATACATTGCATTGAATGGGATAACCTGAAGAAATGCATAAGAAAAGGGTGAGATATAAATCCATGTAAGGTAATAAACATGGAATAAGATGAGTAATACAATACATGTATGGAAATAGTCATATCAATGTAACACAAGAGAAACATGAACATAAAGTAATGATAAAGCATTATAATCACAACTTGGTAATGTGACAACAACACATAACATGGAATTAGATTGAGCCAAGGATCATTGAACATGGAGCATGAGTAAACCCTAATTGCACATGAATTCTGAGTAAAACATCATTTCACCTTAATCAACATGATTCAAAACCCATATCACAAGAGGTATCATGATACTATACTTTACCCAATACATTGGAGGGCTATCAGGGCGCACCCTTCTTAAACATTCCATTTCATACATAAGGGTCCACATGAATCATATAACATGGAATCAATCAAAATCATATGTTATTACACAATAATGTAATTTGGAATAAATAAATGAAATTACCATTCAATATGTATATATTCATAAATGTGAATACCCGTGATAGAGACATGGGTATGGTATTCACTACACACTGATCTTGGATTGTAAAAAATGTGGTGCAATTTCTTCAGCATAACGATGTGACATAACGATTCATGAAATTGTTGATGAGAGATAAATGGGTGTCTCATCATATGTACAATAAATGGACAGTTAGGGGTCATATAGAAACATGTCCCAACAAAAGTAGTGGAATTTAGATGCATAAAACAAAATAATTTCTTGGATGTAAAAGAGGAGAGAGAAATCCCGCACAGAATTTCAGCATGGTAACTGGTGTACATGGGAGAAATTATTGACAGACAAAGTGGAATTCGATTATACTAAAATAAAGAGGTCAATATAGGGATGTTGATAAATCATACCCCAATATTTTTAATAGAAAACACAAGGGCATAACCACTTAAAGAAAATTGGACAAAATTAAAAATGAAAGAAATACCTCACCTGGAAGTGTGATCCTAAAGGCTTGGGAGAGGATTCTTGGGAGATTGGGGGACCTTTAGAGGATTCTATAGAGAAGAGGGAAGAGGTTGTAAGAACTAAAAAGTACTTTAGTGATGATTATGTGTGATCATGGGTGGGCTTATATTGGAAAGTAGAACGAATTCTTTATTATTTAGGTTTGGGACACCTCACATTAAAGTAATCAAAATCACAAACCAGCCCATGATTTATCCCATGGTTTTTTTCAAAAGGGTAGTGTAAAAAATTATTTTATGAGACCAGTGGTCTAACATCTTAAAATAATAGGGTTGCTTATGTGGTGGTGAGTCACACTTTCAAGGAATACAATTTAAAAAGAAAAAATGTTTCATAAGTCTTGGAGGGGCCACTAATGCTTTATAAAATAAATAAAACAAACCCCAAATCACATTATTTTAATGGTATGTCAATTATTTTCCGAAAATAATGTTTATAGTATTTTATTACTTCACTATTGGGCCATTATGATGTCATAAACCTAATATATATTTAAACAGTTTTTAATTTTTATCCAAAAATTCATCTATCTCAGAAAATTATGAAAAATTCACTATTGGATAGTTATTTCATCCTGATTACAAAAATAATATTCATTCTTTCTAAATTATTTTATAAATATGTGAATTTTCAAATTCAAAATAAAAACTGACATTTACTGAAAATTCATGGGTTTTGACAAAATCAGCTTTCAAACCTTATTAAAAATATCAATTGCATTCATAAATTTATATGATCATTTATATTTAATAAAAAGTTATTTATTTATAATAATATTTTATTAAAATATTATTTAATTCAAAAATCCATTAATTCATCAAAATAAATTTCTTAGTTGCATATTAACTAAAAATACTATTTGTGCTTTTAAAATATATTTACAAATTAACAATAATAAAATGAATGCATATTCTTTACACAAAAATAAGGTACATAGTCATAGAGATAGGGTCTTGTTACATTAACCCTTATAACACCCACATGAGACCAAATGGTAAGGTGTGTGATGGTGGTAGACTCTTGGGGTGGCTCGGATAACATTGCTCGGGTGGTAAGTTCTATTAACTTCCACTTCTCCCATAGTTGGTTCCACTCAATGTTAACGTGTTCAAGCTCGGCATGGGCTTGGTCAAGAGAAGAGCCCAATGAGACCACCTCCTTTCTGAGCTCCGACAAATGGGCTTCGTAAAGGGTAAGTCTACTAGAGGAGGCCATCACTTCCTTTTTCTGAGTAAATTGGATTTGTTAAAGCCCTCTATTTATACTAATCATGTGATCACTGTTCAATGAATAAATTAGCAATAGTCACAATTCACAATGGTATTTTAAAATCCAAAAACCTAAAATCAATTATGTTCACATTTTATATAACAATAATAAGAAATTTAATTAGATATAGGGAAATTTCCATTAATGAATGTTTGGGTCGTTACAAATACCCTACATCGATTTCGGTTTTGTTGTGTTCCTTGTAGGGGACTGAGAAACATGGTCGAATGAAAAAACTGAGGGCCACGTAGTGTAGGTAGCATCCTGGGAGACCCATAGTCACATAAGGGAAGGAAATCGAACCAATGCTGCTTCACTGATGGCCCGTGGAAGAACCACAGGTGCGGCACCAACGGCGCATCAGTGTTGGTGACCGGCGACGACGAGGATGTGGCAGTGGTAGCATGCTCTGTGGTGGACTGGGAGGGGGGGTTGGACCCCATAGAGCCGAGTGAGCCTAGAGAGTCCCATGGCCTAAAGGTAAAGGTTGACCTGGGTCAGGTGAGACCCAGGTTAGACCCGGGTCGGGCCAGCTGAGACCAGGTTGGGGCGGGGCAGTCCTACCTGGTCGGGCCAGACCCGGACCCAATTTGACAAAGTTTTTCTTAAATGGATAGAAAATCTAAACCAGTACTCTGTTTGATGAACCTTCTAGGGTGCTAAAACACATAGGAATAGGAGGTCCTGTGGAGACAATCCACATGGTTTTTAATGAATGTTATAGTATTGATTGGTTGGATCGAACTCGAATACAACTGGGACCCTGGTACTAAAATGCCTAAAACATACAGATTGGGCATCTAATTGACAAGTCATCTACTGAGTTGGAACCCTTATTACACGGAGGTTCAATAGGTTACTTCTTAATGGAACTTCATTGAATTTGAATCATGACTGATGGATTGAGGATTAGAATCTATAAAACTCAACCGCACAAAGTGCTGGATCCTATGGCTAGCAGGTAAGTGAAGTGATACCCTTTATGGATTATCTTCAGAGAAACCCTATATGGATAAACAATAGAACAACCCAATGAGTAATAGCCTTATATTAGACCATATTGGATCAGCGACTTCTAACCATATGTAAATTGATAACTTACGACCATGTGTGGATCAACGACTTACGACCCTGTACAGATTGACGACATAGGACCCTGTGTGGATCGATGACTTACGACCCATTATTGATAAATAAATTATGACCCACTATGGATCAGTGACTTACAATCCTATGTAGATTGGAAATAGAATAAATTATTCATGGTGCAGCTGTGGAACTTCTCAATGGAATAAGATGACTTATATTTATGACTACCCATCATTATTCATGTTCGTTATGTTTTATACCGGGTGTGATATGTCTTTTTCTTTATGAATTGTGATTGAGATCATTCTTTATGTTTTTTTCTTTGTGGAAGTCTGGGTGACCTTCGGGGGTCTCAGTGTCCATACTAGGTATTGTTATACTCACCCATGGATGGGCTTCTCCTGCATATTGTTGTTTCTTGTAGAGCCGACAGAAAAGTTTGGATGAGATTTGGGAGATGGGACTAGATGGTGTTAGGAGCTGACTGGTTGATGTAGAGAGCCGCATTGACGAGCTATACCTACCATTCAGGAAGGATTCTAAGAAGACGACCTCAAGATCTATTTTTCATTTTTTTCGTACATTCATTAGTTGGGTTTGTATACTGGCCTATTCTTATTCAGTTCACACATTTAATTGCAGCAGTTATACAATGTGGTATTCTCCTATTGTGTACTTGGTCTATGTGTTTTCCGGTTTAAAGAAAATTCCTTTCACTTATTGGTATATTCTTTTTTGTGATAGATTCCAACCCCTGGCCTATATAAGGAGGGATCGTGGTAGTCACGACATGGGACCTGGTGGACGGGTTGTGAGAAATCTAGATATATTCAAGGTACCATTATCTTATATTCTATATGGATGCATTTATAGTTTCAGGTAGAATCAACACACACCATTATATCACCAATCCTTGTCCATTTTTTGGGAGTTTAGGTGGAGAGAATTCTAGTTACCTAAGTGTTTACTACACCAGTTCGAATTTGATCTTATATCATTGATGTACATAGAAGTTGTGAGATAGTATTGGAGAAACTCGTTGGTAGACATGAAATGATTATCGATACAACCCTATTACATAATACTTGGTAATAAATAAATATATTTAGTGTATGATATTGTGGAATTTATAGGATTCATATTTCACTCCATGATACTGATTTTGATTATTTTATGTTCATTATAGACCATGACTATAAGTTATGTTAAATGATTATTCCATACATGTCTTCATTGTGTACTGTATTAAGGCTGAGTATGTTGGACATTTATCTGAAGATGATTCCCATGGTTGTGCAATAGTACTCAAATGTTTTTCCTATGGAAGTTGTAGAATCAACCCCCCCCCCCCCTCCTGATGAAATGTTTTGTTTGGAATAGAGATACAACTATCCATTTCTCTAATATAGATATCCCTCTATAAGATAGAGCCTCTATGATGAAATATTTGTGAGTATATCTGAATGTTCTATTAGAGTGTGGTTTTGTTTGACAGAGTTTGGAACCATTATCTAACTTGGATTTTTCTTAATGAAGGTCAAGGGTATCTTTTATTTGTATTTAATTATTTGATAGTAAAGAACCAATATGATCTTACATATATTGATGATTTTTTTGATCTTCTAATAGAAGAATGATATTTCTATAAGATCATACTATGGTCTAGATATCATACAATTCATCTAACTGATGATAATGTTTCATTAATAGTTTTTAACGTCAATATGGGAATTAAAAGTTTGTTGTGAGGTTTTTCTGTGTGAATAATTCTCATAAAATGTTCTTGTGTTTGATGAACATAGTGTTAAGAGAACTCTTATACTGGATTGTTGTTATTTTCACTCATTACATAATCATATACTCCATCACATAAGAAGATCATTCATATCACCTTCATGTTTTTTTGGTATTTCTTCATCATAAGAACCTACTTATAATTTTGGAAAAGTGTGCGTTCTTGGTATGGTAAGTTCATTTAATAAGAGATGTCATGTTTCAATGATAATTATCTATTGACCCTTTGACAATTCAAGACATAATTTCTTGGTCATCCCCAAAATATTTAGATAGGTTAATGGTTTCCATGTTTTTTTATTCTATAAAAGGATACTCATAGATGATTTCAATTGGGGTGGTAATCCTTGGAAAGAATTAACTAAATATGACAAGTCGTTATTATAGATTTATTAGTGTCATGAATAATTTGAATATGCAATGAAAATGTTTTTCAGTTATTCAGTTCATATTTTAATAAATGATAGAGTTCAGTTTAATTATTTCCGTGATTAAATTTTTATGGTTTTGGTATAGTGTAGTTTAGTTTCTCTGGGTATAGTTTTAAATTATTTTTTATATGAATTGGTTTCATTGTAAAAAATATAAGTTACTAGACAATATTTTTCAATACCTTCACTTGTTTATGAAACATATGGTTCTAGGAGAATTCATTAACAAATTTAGGTATTGGTTTGGAGTTAGAATCTATAATCATATGTAATTAAGGATGTGAAACTAAGTTCAAATCATTTATTTTATGTTCATGGATTGTGTTGGATTTTGGTTTTTTACTAGTGTTAGTATGGTTTTTGTGCTCTGTACACGACATTTATGAAATTCACAATGTGATTGGAATTTCTTTAATGATTGGATTGTTATACTATAAAAACTATCATCATGACCAAGTTATTCATGATCTGAATTAATTATCATGAAAATATTTTAAAGAAATTTTGTTTTATTGGAACATAATTTCTAGTGAATTCACACTACGAATGACACATTCACAAAGTCAATTTTTTTCTTGCTTATGAACCAATAAATCCTATAGTTCCTCTATTTTTCAAAACCTATTTTGTTCTCCAAACCACTATGTGTCTGGAAGTGCCTTTTTCGATTCCACTAATACCCATTTGTAAGGGATTACTCCTCAACTTCCTATGTTAGATCCATTTCCATCTGAGTTCAGTACATCCTATATTTCACATAGTTTGAGAATATATTGATATTATTTTCTCCCATTATCCCTTTATATTAATTTTTTCCCTTTGTTATTATATATTTATTTCATGTTTGTAGAGAATTTTTTGGAGTATTTTTATAGAGAGATATATATTTATTATGGGAGAGGTGATCAATATATGTGATGTCATTCTATTTTCTTTTAGAGATAATTGATTCCTTGATTTTGGGGATTCATTTCATGTAATTTAATTTTATGGGAAAACATAATTTTATCATTATTTATCCCATTAGGTGATGGTTGAATTGGACATGATTAATATGAAACTGGATTAATGAAAAAATGGATTATGATCATAAGGAACATATATTTTTCCTATGATAATGGGTTTCCTATTTGTTCTTGTTAGTGTAATTTATATTTTTAATCATTTCGATCAAGTTCGATAATCATGGAGTTGCAATTTTTATTTTTTAAAAATGATAAATGAATGTAATGATGATAATTGTTGGGTGAATAATTGATTAAAGAGACATATTTAACAAATAAACATGTTTAAATAATATTAGGGAAACAAAATGAAGATTAATGCTTGAATAATTATGTTATTATTTAATATGTTGATTTAAATGTCTAAATAACATGATGCAGGAATGTCTTTTGATAATTTCAATAGACATAAATTTGAAATGGGAGATGAAAGTTTCATTTTTTGTAGATATTTTAATACACATTAGAGGGTACATTTCAACATTCTATGGATTCTAGTATTTGATTCCCAATTTTACCCATAGATATAACCTATAACAATTGAATCACATAAATTAAGATGGAATAAAACATATTGTTTAATAATGATAAATATTTGGGACCGAGTGATCTAATTTTCTGGTAAAAGTAAAATGCCTTAATTTTGAGGCCTATCTTTCATGTTGATTTTTTTTCTAACTTATGTGTTTCTCTATTAATGAGTCGTTATATGTGTTATGACATGAGATTTGGAAGGCTATAAGATGTTGAGATATGGGTTCAAAGGACCCAGGACTTTGGTAGTAATTGATTCCCAAAATGAGAATATTATTGGAGATATTCTGGATAGTGTTGGGGATGGAAGAAATATTGATGGAAATGGGTGATGATGTGCATTCTCATTGTTATAATTTATTTTTTCATACATTATTACTAATGTTCTTTATAACGATTATATTTCTAGGTTTCATTTTTCTCTAAATTTCATTCCCCATATCATGGGGAAACTGGGTTTTCTTTGACTAAAATCATTATGGAATTTCGTGATGCTTCATTGATTACTTATAACTATACAACAATTAAAATGATGTTTCATAAATGTCTTATCAAGTGTGGTTTTTTTGTTAAAATTCTAGGATTTTGTTTAAATTGAGAAACTATCATCTCATAGGGGTTTTCTTAAGAGGGATGAGAAATTAAATTTATGATAATGAAATGTGGAATGGGATGATATTGATTAATTGAAAATGAATTAATTTACACAATGTAATTTTTTATAATTTAATGAACTAATAAAATAAATATCATTGAAATTTTGGGTTCTTATTAGATTTTTATTTCATTGTGGTGGCATCCAGGAGTTAGATAAATGATAGATTCAATTGAGAATGAGACTATGTTAATGGAAAAAGTGTAGTTGTGATCTATATAATATAAAGTATATTTTATTATTGTAAATGATACCCCATACATGTTGTAAACACCCATATTTTTTTGTATAAAAACCTATGATCGATAGATTTCATTTCACACAACACTGGGACTTAAGAAAATTGAAATATATTATAATAATATTACTATATATATATGACCATTATAAAATAGACATTTAATTGGTGGGTAAAAAAAAGATTGAAGTAATTATGAAATATATATAAAGGAAACAATCAATGAAAATTTATTAATAAATTATTAGTAAATAATCACTCATTTTTTATTATGGTCCTCTTATTCATCTAAAATAAATTTTCAGCAAAAATGGATTTTCTTGATTCTTTAGATAATATAATTATTAATTAAATGAAAATATGGATCTTATTGTCTGAGTTAATGGATATCATTTTATAATCATAAAATACAAAATAGATTATGAGGAAATTTTTATATTTTTTTAAAAATAATAATTTCTCAATGTACAATGAAAAAAAATGATTTTCTTAAAAATATTATGTTATAGTATTTCAAAATTAAAATAATGTTTTATATTATTTTCAAACTATCATTAATTAATTTTGATTAAAAAAATCTAATCAAATTAATTAAAATTAATTTTATACATTATTTTTTTATAAAAATATTCTATACCTAAATATTCTTGTTTTTGATAAACTAATATTGATCACTTTTAAGGCATTACAATAAATTAATTTTTAAAACATTAATTATTGAATCTTGAAAATTGGATTCCATATCTAGAAACAGGAAGTCAAAACTTGGTAAACCACTCCCTTTTATTTTTTTTCAATACAAATAATAACATTAGTAAATAATTTTTCCAATAGTATATGTAATTTGGGAAATTAAGGTAACATAATATATGATATGTACTATAAAATAACCCAAAAACATTACACTATCAAATTAGATTATAATATATCAATAATATCAGTCAATCTATTAAAAAAATTTAAATTTTTATAATATTTTTTTAATTTCACTTTTATTTTATTTTATGTAATGAAATATTAAAAGTTTCACTCTCACAGTTTAATTATCAATAAATTTTTTTAAAAATTGGTTCAAATAGAGTTCATGATCAATTATAAATTTCCATTTTATAGATAAATGATTTAAATTTATCATTGTAATTTTTTGACATTTTTTATTAATGATATCACAAACATGAATCGTCACTCATCACTGACATAGATTTTATTCAGTTAAAATAAAAATAAAATAAATTGTAATAGAAATGTTATAAGTAATATAATTAGAATGAAATATTGAGTTGAAAAACATTTAAACTAAAATATACCATGTTTGGGATATGTTAAAGGATTATATTAAAATTATTATGTTTTGTTTTATTCAAATTCATTTTAAATGAGTTGTTCCTATAATGACATTAATGATATTTTATAGTAAGTAATCTTATATAAATGATTTAAAATACCTAAAACCATATATTTGAACAAATAATTGGACTATATTATAAAATAACTTGGTTAAACAACTTTCCTTTAATATTTACTATTTTACAATTTAAAGTATAAAAAACATTTAATCATTGTAACTGTAAAAAAAGATTAAGAGTATTTAAAAAACACTGTATTGTTAAAAACATACACTATACTTGCCAAAATTTTATTGAATGAGATTATTTAGATCCATCTGTACCTATAATGGAAATAATATGTTTGGATACATTTTTCCATGTGAAATAATTTATATTAATTTAATACATTAATTAAAATAATGGGTTACCCTCCACCGCTTTTATAATGGGGTACCTCCTCTCCTAATTTCATTACACATCAAAATAAATTTAAATAAGAAAATAAATTCCCAAATCCCTTGTTAACATTTATCCCCATATTCTAGAGGTCGTGTTTTTTGGTATAATATCAACCATAAAAGATTATTTTGTAAGGAAATAAATGTTTTTCGAAGAAGTGGTGATATAGAACACATGTGATGAGTTGGGCTTGAGCTATAGTAATTATTACATAAAAACTACATTTATAAAGCATCAATTTTTCCTTTTCTTAATATTTATACTATAAGTTCATATTATTAAATTTTTTTATCAATCTATTTATATAGAAACAAAGGAATTATGAAGAACATTTTATGTCTCCATTAGATATCTTTTGAATGTCTTCAAAAAGAATCATTTTTCAATAATTATATTGATTTTTATAGAGTTTAAAAGGGATAAATTATATATGATATTTCAAAAGATATGAAATAATTTGGTTTTTTTCATAGTAATTGTTATGTGATGTTTGGATTCTTTTATAACATTTCATGTTTTCTTTAATAAAAAAGGCTATCTTTACCTTTTTTATGAAATTTCTAAAACGATTATAAATGTAATATATATTTTGATATGTCAATTTTTTATCTTATAATTATAAATGATATCCCATAACCACCTATTTTTATCATATTAGTAATGATCTATCAATAACTCACGTTATCCCTCTCTTATATGTTATGGATTTGTCCTAAATTATATATATATATGTCTCTTAAAAAACTAAATTCCTAATTATCGCTTTTATGTGAGAATACATGTTGTAAATCCATTGATCAAATTCTTATGGTAAAAAAAATTGATTAATGGAAAAATTCAGATTCTTTAATCCTCTTATGTAATGTACATAAAATGATTTTATTCCCACTGTGAAAATTTATTTCGAGACCTGTGATAACATTCATATGTAATATTTAATTTCTTATTCAGTTTAAATTCACTATGTTATTTATATTTATTATGATATGAGGAATTATTATGAAACAATATCCCTTCCCTGGGTAATTCATATAGTTATACATTAAGATTGATTTCCTTTTGTTGCACAAATAGTATTGAACATGTCATTTTGGGGGTGCCCAGATAACATTCCAATGAATTGGATAATGTTTTAGTTTCATGATACATTATTTATGGGAATATAGAGTTAACATAATTCAGGTGAGGACTCTATCCACCATGTTATATTGTCTTCAAATTTTTCATTTACTTATGTTTATGCGATATTTTGTGTTCTGGACACATTTATCATGTTTCCATGATATTATGAAAATGTGTTTCTCGCTAATAATAGATCCCAAATCATGGACTGAATCATCAATGGTTGGTTTATGATATATTAATTAGATGGTTATGCATTTATTTATTACTTTATTTTAATTCTATGATCATTTGTTCTTTACATGAGACCTGTAGATGATTTTGGTTATATAATTATTTTTATTATTTAATAATGATATTATATCCCCTTGGTATCCTAGATCTATGATTAATTTTTAATAATTAATTAACAATATTTTTTCACTTTTTTTCTTATGCCTTTTACCGACATGGTCTACACATTATTTCTTTATGGATCACAAGTTCATAGTTATTCATTGTTGTAGTGGGTTCAAGGGAGATAGAACCACTATATACATGTTGGTTTTTTAAATGGTGAATAGATCGATGTTTTTAGTTCTATCAGGATGGATTAAGGGTGATGATTTCTTATTCTATAATCCATGATTAGAATAGGGTGATAGGATGAATTTGGGACATATTGGAGATTTACATATTCCATTATCTGGCCATCTATAGCTTCGAAATGATATCCAAAGGATTTAACATTTAGTTATGAGTGGTCAATTGAAAAAATAATTATTATCAATGATAAATATGGAATCTACATGAAGAATATAAATATTTTATAAAAAATCTCACTATAATATTGAATTCTAGGATAACACATGTCATGTTCACTGGTTAGAGGTGGTCTTAGTGTTTTAGTAAAATATTAATAATCATACTCTATTTGGTCAGAACCACATGCCATATAACCATCCCTGGGTGGAAATGTGTTATCTTATAAAGCATAAAAATACACATATGTTGGAGGAAACATTATATACTCTAGGAGTACATGAGCTTGGGTTTGTACCCAGGTATGTATAGTTATATGTCTAGGTACATGGGAGAAAACTTAAGTATAGAGGCATAAACAACTATAATGTGTAGGTCCTGAGTGGCCCAGACACACCACGCGCAACTAGTACAGGATATGTATTATGATATGGATTCCAAGACAAGCCCAATGGAGAATAATGGATGGTGGTAAGGTGGGACTACATTCTATGTGGACACATTATGGGTCATATAATTCCCTCAAAAAATCATTTCACATATAAATGTTTTTTGGAAAAAGATATTTTCCAACGTGTTTCCTGTCATGAGTGTTTTTTCAAGTTGAATTTTATGGTTTAATTTGTTGTGTCATAGAATATATGTCTTCAGATATTATGGAAATGATTCTTATTTAGGTGATACATGAATATGGTAGTGATCAGGGTAAGTTCATTAGAGGGTTTCTATGGTTGATACTCCCCTATCACACTAGAGTATAGTTTACCCATAAATATTAATCAAATAGATATGGTATTACCATAAACCATGAAAGATTACTCTATCTATAGAGTGTTACCCCCCCCCCCCCCATTATCAAGCTATAATGGAGTTCATTCCAACCAAATATTTTTTCTCTCTATTGACTATGGAGTATATTAGAAGAGAGGTATAAGACCCGTCACCCATATTATGGTGGGAATTGGTTTTAATTTTAACCATCAGGGAAATGAATTTAGAGATAGAGGATGGCAAATAAACAATGTTTAGGCCGTGATATTGTGCTCCACTTTCAATGTCATCTAAGTTTCTTTATGTGTGTATATATATATATATCACAGTTCGTGTGTGTGTTGGGATTCACTCCCATATTTACATGGGATTAAATGACTCCAATTATATCTTTATATAGATATATTTGGGTTTTCAAGTTATCCAAATGGGTATGTATGTACTCACCCCTAAACGAGCATGGCCCACACATGTCATTTCATATACAGAAAATTTGAATACGAACAGTGACTAGGGTTTGGCATAGTGATAACTAGGTTAATTAACCATTCATGAAGTTTGATCTTGGTAATCAAGGGTCGGACTCTCTAAATATTCTATATATCATGTTTTTATTTATTTTGGAGCTTCATTACTATTTTAGAATGTATTTTTACCATTAATTTATTTGTTTTATTTTACAATACTATCATTTATACACTAGAATTTGTTACATGAATGTTTTCACAATATATGATATGTTATTTTTAATATTCATCATCATTTTTGAATAGTGATGGTTTCGTTCATGCATATAACTTTATTAGTAAAAGTCAACCCAATCTATTTATTCCCTCCCAGCACCTGTTTCCATCTCTTGGCATATTAGAGGTGGGTGTGTGGCTATGATGGCTTCTCCTTCATGTAGACAGGAGGTTCCATGTCCATTAAATTATCACCAAGTGGAATCAAAGGATGTTAATTCCTTGGGATGGTGTTTGAATTGTTCCCATTATTTTCATTGTATAACACGTAGAGAAATGGTTTCAAAGTTTCCTGACATTCTTTCATGTCAGGGGGCCCGGTTTTGGTGCAGTAGATAACATCTCCATAAACCTAGACACTAACTACCTATTTTTCTACTCAACATACTAAGATAATGGGTGCAGTAAATAATTATATATGAATCATGTGGGATTAAGTCCTTTGATATTATTTCTTAATTAGTATCTCAAAATATAAATATATTTTTTCTCATCTTATGGTGGTACGTCTTTATAACTTTTAGGATTCCTCTACAAATACATCCTTCTAGGTTACTCATTCTATATCATGATTAAGATCCAATGTGAAATGAGTAACCTATCAAGGGTCAATATCATGATGATTTTTTTATAAGTGGGATGGTATCATCACCCCCTCCCAATTATGGATATTATATTACCATTAAGAAGGGATGAGGATGCTTACAATATGTGCAAACGATGTGAGTTCCAGCATCAAAGACCAAAGAGGTGTTGTTTCGATCTTGATCCCCTGTTAGTGAAGGATTGGATTGATTTGGTGGACAAATTATTTGTGCTAGTTCATACCCTTATATATTAGATGGTTGATCTGGTATCTAGTCTATTCCATGGTAAAATTTCTATATGTGTTGTCTATTCATGTAGACCCATGATGATATGATTCTCTCTTGGTATGAATTCTTGTAGCTATTTTGTTAAGATATTTTTAATTAATTATTAGTTTAATTATTTATCTATGATATTATTGATCTGAAACATGGTTCTAGGTTAGTAAATATGTTTTCTATGAGTTTCATTCACCAAACATGATACTCCCTTGAAACTGCGTGAGTTGGATTATTTTGGGGATAGTATGTTGGTGAAGGCACTCCATAGAGAAATTCCAACCAGTTTTGTTTCTTTTTTATATCCCCACATAATATGGAGTGTTGTAGGTCTCTATAGATATATAGAGATTCTATTTAGAGAGTCTTCTTAAGGATTATACCTGTTGTAGGTATCATAGTGATGAGTCATCTGGAACATATATGTGGTGTCAAATGTCGAGGTCATGGTAGAGGATTTATAATCATACCCATACACAGTCACATATGCATGTGGATCTAGGATTTTGAATAGTATCCAGTTATATTGAAGAAGAAATCTATAATTATTTTTATGATTGTGGTCACATAGATCAAATTTTCCTAACCCTTCATGTAGAATGAAAATGTTAGACAGTTGATGGACGACCATGAGTGTGGAAGCACCGTGATTAAGGATATTTGAAACATGGAAATGGCGTCCCTTTGGGTTTTAGTGCTCAAAGAGATGGTGGTGAATCTCTTTAGGGAGGATTAGTTAGTGGATGAAAATGAAATAACCTCCTTCCACCACCACAATCGGGTAGACAATGTCAGGAACATGAAGCTCGCGTTCGGGGTTGTGGGTAGTTTTCATGCATGGAGGGATATGACCAAGCTTCACTTGTGATAATATGATGCATGATCTATGTTTATTATACTATTTCTGTAGTACGAGTGTGCATAGGTACGAGTCATTACATCATCTCTGAATTCATACTGCGGTATATGGAGCTTCAATTTGAGACTTTATCCCTACAATTATGACTAGAGGTTCATATAGGGAGTGATTCTTTAATATTTTTTGTCTGATGGTAGACTGAGATATTTCTCGATGGAGAGTGTTTTATGTGGGACCACTTAGTCATCATAATGAAAATTATGATTTCATATTAGGTATGGATTGATTATATATTGTTAAAACTATATTTAATTTCATTGCAATTGGACATAATGCATATGGATGGTTGGTAAGAGATTCTCATTTATTGGGGAGAGTGATATCATAGATGAGTGAGTAGGCCTTTCAAGCCGAGGAATGCAGCCCATCAATACACATCAGTTGTTGATTATAGCCCTTAGTGTAGCGAGAGCATTGGGAATCTGGATTCCTTCAAAAATGGAGGACATTATGGACATCTACCGTAAAGATTTTTAAGAGTTACCTACAGTGCGGTTTATAGAGTATTGTATAATCTTGAACCTAGATAAAGCTTCTATATCATTTGTGTCACATAGAATGTCCCCTATAGAGATATTGTAGATAAGGGTGCGGTCATATGACCTTTAAAATAGTGATTTTTTTGTTCTAGTTTATCCCTCTTTTTAACACTATTTTTTATGTGTGTCAGAAAGTACGATAAGATATTTTGGTTTTTTATTGGTTATTAATTCCATAAATAGGTAAAAATAAAAAAACAAATACACTATAATGAGGATATAAAACCTTCATGGAAAATTACGTGTTGTGAGTTTGTTCTCAATGATCGATCTTATGTATGACTTGAAATTAAAGATTTTTTTAGGACGATATTGGAAATATGGTATTCCAATGTTTCTATATACTATATGTGTCACTTGGGATGCCTTTTGGTTAAAAACATTCCCACCATCTATTTTTTGGTTTAATGAACCAGATCATTCATCCATATATGAAATGATATGTGTTCGTTTTTATTAACGATATACTCATTAAATCTGTTTCAATGAAGTAAAATATAGAGCATGTGAGTATAGTATTCAACATAGTCTTGGAGAACCATATTGATGGTATTATTTATAAATTCTAGTTTTTGATCCATGTGGTTCACATTTTAGGATATGTTACTTCTGGGGATGGATTAAATTTAAAGCCAACAATGTTTGATGCAGTATTTTATTAAGAGACACAAAATAGCGTGACATAGGTATGGAGATTTCTTGACACGGAGGGGTACTAAAATAATTCAATTCCAAAAATTTCCAATGTAGATTCCCTTATAAACATCATGATGTGGAAATAGAATCTTTTTTTTTTGAATAAGTGGTGCAATGGAGTCTTTGAGTATATGAGGTTGAGGTTGAACAATGCTTTTATGATGAGACAAACAAAGGTTATCATGGATTAAAAAATTTGATATCATTCCTCTTGAGAATAATCGTTGTACATTGATGGTGGGGTTATTAGTGACCACATATTGGCCAAATAATTAGTTACCTTGTGATAAAAACTACACAAATCATGACCTAGAGTTCGTAGTGGTAGTATTTTCTCTTAATGTGCCAAAGAACTATCTTTTGGAAAGTTCATTGTTATTTATTATGAACACAAGAGTCCTAGGTAATTATTCACGATTATAGATGTTATCATGATACAGAGTCACTAGTTGGAGTTATTGTTGTAAAATTATTTTAAGATAGTCTACAATCATTTGAAGTGATACGTGGTGGCCAATTCTTGTTGAAGGATCTACCATTCATGACTAGTAGAGAAGTAATATAAAAAATTATCTTATTTTAGATTACCCTAGTGTATGATAGCATATAAAATTATCATAAGCTAATAGTGATGACTCATAAACTTATCTAGTGTATAAGAAAGACCCATTTGGGAGATATCAACTGTGAGGTTCTTCCAATGTTGGTATCCTATAGGAATACAACAAATGGAAAATTTGATGGAGGGGATACCATCATCATTTCAAGAGGACATATGTTTTTTCTATTCTCAAGGAAATAATAGGAGATGTGGGAGTTTATTAATTCTCATTTTATTATAAAACTCAGAGTAAAATATATTTACAAGGATCCATAATTTATGTTTCTGTGGGATTCCATGGGGAAGAGAGTAGTCATGTTTGTATCTTGTGTATCACATTTATGTAGGTGAAGGCTGATAACCATGTCCTAGATGTTTTAAGACCACCTCTATAGATCTCAGTGAAGAAATGGGATGGAATATCCATGGAATGTTCGAGGAGGTTTCCATAACTTGTGATAGTCCATGATCCCATTTGGGTGACTATTGATCGACATACCAATTCATCACGCTTCATTTATATTATGGACATGAATTTAGTGGAGTCTTTATTGTAGTTTTATGCGAGGTAAGTTGTTTGAATTCCTAGAATTCCCTTGTTTATTTCTTCTAAATTCATTTCACTTTATATTTCAATAGCGTTGAAAGGACCATTAAAAAAATTCAAGAACTAGTTGGTGACGATTACAACATTTCCCCACAGATAGATAGGTAAATTGAGTATACTATCCTAGTGAAGGAGGATATTTTGTGTGATTTAATTTTAGACATTGTTTATAGATAGGAGCATAAATTTATATTGGGTGATTTCAATTATAATAATATATATCACATTACTATTAGGAAGGAACCATTCATTCCCTATATGGGAGACCGTTCAGGTCACCCTTGTTCTATAACGAGATTAACGAGACATATCATATTGGTCCAATTATGGTGTTGGCCATGATTGAGAAGGTTTATATAATCTATGAGGTGATTTTGAAAACTGTGAGTTAATATAAATATTACATAGATCATTTTTATATCCATTTGGAGTCCATCCAAGGAGACCAAATTTTCTTGAGTGTCTAACAACGATGAGGATTTTGGATGTTTGGTTAGAGATTTAACATATACATTAGGTTAATATGGATGTTCAAGATCCATTAGATGGTTACCATATTTTTTTAATTCCTATACATTCCCCCATAGTTGGAGTGGGTGAATAACCACTTACATATGATTCAAATCATGAGATACATCAAACATCCTATAGAAGTCATTGAATGTGGAGAGATAGTTGTCAAGGATTAATCCACCTTTAGAGAGTAACTCATGTTGATCAAGTATTTTAAATATAAAACCCTATAGGGATGGAGATTTCCTTAGTTTGTGTATTATCTTAGCATGGGAGCTTGTAGGATTGATCTTGGGAGAGGAAGACCCATATACATCATTAATTTATCACATTTTAATAACATGGACAAAACATAATTAACGTTGTGTACAATTTAGTGACACTATTTTTTCAATGATAGAAATTAAAATATATTATAGAATATTGTTAGATATTTAGATAAGACAGTGTGATATTTCAAGATCCGTGGGATAGAAATTTATATTATAATATTATTAAATATAATAAAATTACATGTGGGATGTTTTTTAGAAAAACTGGAATAAATCCCAAAATATAGTCTCATATTAGAAATATTACACCATTTGTGAATTTGGAATGTAGGTTTTCCCCTGTAAAAATCTAAGGATTGTAGAGACCCAAGCCTTAACATACATGGAAATTACCTTACTTTTGTGGAATACTTAATAAATAACAAAAACAGACACCAAAGGACCATAATAGTTAAGTGTCTTTGGAATCATGGAACATAATCTTCTAAACATGGTGAAAGATATTCAACATCTCCCATAATGATCTTACCTTTTTTCTTAGCTAAACCCATTCTTTATATCTTGGAGAAAAGATAACATATAAAGGTTGAGATCAAATTCTTCGTAACGGTATGTATGGACAAAATAAAACAAACCATATACATTTGAACTTTAAAAAATGAACATAATTTTTAAACATCAAAATCTTGAGTTGTGAAATAAATCTTGGCAGTACGTAAGGCATAGATCATAAAAGAAAATCAATCATGATAAAATATCATGGGAATGAAACATTTAATTGTGGAAAACCATTAATAACATGATATGATTTCCATATTAGCCAAAGCATTCTTGCGAAGACCATATTAGTGGACAAATTCCCTTTCTGAATCGAGTTCACTCCTCATTAAAGTCCTATATCACTGAACCAGAATAAATTACCATTCCAGCCATGTATATATCATGAGATATAAATCATCTCCCAATGAATTGGTTGGATATATAGGTCCCACCCATCTCAAAATTAAACCATTCTTATGTTTTCCAAAATATAAACATAAATCATTCATCAAAACACAAAGAATAAAATGGGTTTCATGAACATCATCCCATCATAACATAATTGATATAAACCAAATGGATATCATTTTATTAAAAGAGAAGTGAAACCATGTAAATAATAGATACATTATACTTGAAACATAACCATATGAAATAATGTCATCTTATATGGAAAATGGTTTTGATAAAACACTTGAAATGTATTCTTGAGGATAATATCCTTTCTTCTTCAAAATCATTTTCTTTTCACAAAATTCCATGAAATTTTAAAGAAAAATATTTTGATGAAAATAATCATGAAATATTTTAGATTAAGATTCATAAAAATAAGGCATTATGAATCCATAAAAATCCATTCATGCCATGAAATTTAAAAAAACATTCTCCTCGTACTTATGTCAGAAATGTCAAAACGTTTCTTGTGTGTTAAACAAAACTAAGATTCCTTTCATAACATGTGGTAAAACTCAAAAATGGGTAAAAAGGAATTTAAAAATACATGAAAACATTTTTAGAAAACATGGGAATGGATGATAACAATAACCCCATTAAATACTTAGGAATAAAAAATCTCAGATAAAAATGAGATTGGAAAAGTTATCCCTTACCATATGTCCAATTTCTTCCGTATGTGTCTGAAACTCATCTTCTTCGACGCAACTCTTTTAAGAATCCTCTTAAGGAACTAGAGTTGGTCTTTTGGGGAGACCATAACCTCTATAATGTTTCTAGGGGAGTTAATAAGAGAAATGTGCAGGGGTTGGCCGAGCTTGAAGGCTCAAAATTGTGTGAGTAGGAAAGGGAGGAGGTTCCCTTTTATAAGGGAATAGAGGGGAAACTTTGGAAAACATAAAATATTATTTTATAATAAAGTCATATTCAGTTTTTTAATATTTAAAAATATATTTATTTTGATGTTAATGAGGGTATGGGTCGAAATAATATCAACCAATATTTATTAGACATGTTTAGGTTACAATTATAACCTTATCATTTAGATTTATCTATATGTTAAATAATTTAACGTTTACTGTGTCTTCTTTTTTTCTAACACTATATGATTTATAAACATACTATAAAAGCAAAATGAGACACAAGTGGTTAATTATTAATATATATATCCTTATCTAAGTCATTTTGTCAAACCGTCGATCTTTAGGAATAGGATAACAATTAATAATATAATATTTGTTTTATAAACTATTTTATGACAATTTTGAAACTATTTGGAATTTGGGTTTTTTTAAATCATAACAACATGATTAGTTTTAAAAAAGTTACTCAAATAAATACTAACATGAAATATTAACCATGAATATTATTGTAATTCAAAAAAGTCTCAAATTACATTTATTTGGATATTTATAACATCAATTATGTTAATATTTCATTAATAAGGTAATTACTGCATCATCATTGTGTTATAAATAAATTAAATTATTTTATTTCTAAAAATTATAAAAAAATACCATTATGTAGGAAATATTATTATCTATCTAATAAATATTTATAGTCTAATTTGTCTTATGTATATCTCTATATTAAAAATGTTTTAGTTATTACACTTTGATTTTAACTGTTTTAACTCTTCTTTAAATAATATAATAATAAGTGTCCTAATCAAATCCAAGTGGACCTAAATAGTAATATTTTATTCCTAATGTTTTTTGGCCGAATTACACTTATCCAATAGAATTTTTACATGTGGTAGGGTAATAATAATGTCATGTTTACCTTTAATTACCCTATTTACTTTTAACTGTGGCAAATAAAAGTAAAAAGTTACTATTCACCAAAAATTATTTTTATCTTATTGGACAAAATTTTACTCCTTGATATTAACTGTGTCTCTCAGATTTTTTAAATTCTACTCACAGAAGTAGTAAAATTACGTTTTATGTAAATTTTCATATTTTCTTAGGGGGTGGGTAAAAGAGGGTGAAAAGTTCAATAAAATTTTTATATATCTAAAATTATTTTAAAATGACTCCAATTAATTACATTGAACTTATATAGGTATTATGTATCAAATTTGACCTAAAATAAATTTGAATAATATAAATATTTATTTAAATAAAAAGTCGGTTTTTAAATAGTAACCTAGTGTTTTCACTATTCATCAAAAATTGAAAGTATTCAGAAAAATATCAAAAACTCACCTTAGGCTAATTTCAATATTACGAATCTAAAAATGAAGTCCATTTTGAATAGTAAATTTATTAAATTTAAAAATGTGGGTATTACTATTCATAATTGGTAGTTCATTATAATATAATAATATTATCTCGTTTAGTGAAACCCAGTATTGCGTACTACACACGCTATCGAGGAAGGTCATGATTGAATGTAATGAAAGCCATTTTAGGGATGCGTGTAGTCCATTCTCACTTTGGTGTTGCGTATATCATAATCAAATCTTATTTCATTTATACATTAAAAAAATCTATATTTAATGTTGCGTAGAATAATTTCTAGAAAACGATCATGAAATTGTGTGAAACACAATCCAAGAATAGTGTTGTGTATACTGCAAGCTAATACGGTGTTGCGTATAGTACAAGCCAGTCTCGGTGTAGCGTAAAATAGAATACATCAAAGATATTAATAAGAATATATCTCATAAAATCTTAGGGTTTTATATTCTACCCCCCTTAAAATGAATTTCTCCCTCGAAATTCGACGGGGTTATAAATGGTTTACTACTTGAAAGTTTCTTTCATATAAACCCACATCATAAAAAAGAAATAGTAAATCATCATTTTAAAATGTAAGTAAGAAATGTAACAGTTACCCATATTAACTCATCAAAAGGTTTCCACATAGGAGAACATAGGTGAAAATATAGACATGGAAGAGAAATATAACCATTATGTTCTGATAGAGAGTGGTAGAGAACATGGCTATGAAAAAACCAATATTCACAAATCCATAAATTTGTGATTATCTAAGGTACCATCTGATTAAACATATATGAGAGAAATAGGACAACATTTTTTGTTTTTTAGATCATTTCTCTAATGTTGAAATTTTTTTGAATTAAAATAAATACTTACATGATTTTGGTACAATCTCAATGTTGTTCGTGCCTTGAACAATTTCCACTTCATCTCATAAAGAAATGAAGATGAATTTGTCATCCGTGAAGTATTAGCGGATCATGCGATAGAATGATAGGTCATTTCATCTATCTCAAACATAAGTTTAGGAAAAGATATATACATAATTCCATCTATTGTGAGATTAATCGTATATTGTTCCAAAAATAGACTTATACCTCATCTATCATTCCAATTAATAAATTAAAAGTAATTTCTACAAAACAGGGACTTACTGTAGGCCAGTAGTAGGCGATAAAGGACTATCGCACTTCGGTTGTGAGTTTGATTCCCGCAACCCTATCAGATGCGATGGGTTGTCGCCCGTCCTTCGGGTTGTCCTTTTTCTAAAACTATAACATTATAACATAACAAAAAGTTATAGACTTAAACAATACTATCTGATGTCTAAATTAATATATTCCAATCTCTAGATTTATCCAAAATACTTTTGTCCAATCTAATAGTATAAATAAAACTATTACTAAGAAGGTCATATACCAAGAATTGAATACAATCATTTATCGCCCGTATATCATAAGATATATATATATCTTCTTGGGCACATTCCAAACATGTGAATTCCTTAATCATGTATTCTCTTGAAAAATGAATACACATTGAACTTTAGTAAAACATGAATGCTGTCATAAGTTAACACATTCCACGTACCAAAATCCCAAAAATTCTATATACTCAAACCATGAAATCACTTTGTCCTTATATCAATCATGAGCTCGTGGATACTATCAAACATATTATTTTCTCCTTATCCCTTCATTATGAACATATCATCTTCTTTCCAAAAATATTTAAATCACATTTCATGGTTACCGGTACCATATAATTATTTAAAACCAAAATAGAACAATACATAGATATCCCAATATACCATAAAAGTACCTCAACAACATTATTTTTGAATACCAATATATAAACACTTCAATCCATTCTATTCAATGAATGTCATGGAATTATTACTTATTTGATTTAGAAGTATCCTCTTAGGTTAGGGCATTGAGTTGGGTAATGCCCATTTTCTCCACATATAAGACATTGAACTCCATAATAGTCTGTCACTCTATGACCCTTCTCTACAAACAGATAAAATCTTCCCCTCTATTTGATGTATTCATCAAGGTTCTTCTTCCCTTCATTAGAAATCTCAATCTTCCATTCTCTATGCTCCTCACCATGAAAATATGCATAAAATTACATCTTCCTCATATTTTATGAATTAGGAATACCACTATAGTTCACCTTGTAAATCATATATCACGATGATTGATTCGACATAATCAAAAAAATATTTAATTCTAGGAATTACGCAATTTTGTTGCTCATAGTCACCAATTTTCCCATTGGATTCAATGTCAACATAATTCTAGGAATGTAACCTATCGTTATGCTAGACCTTACTGACATCCCTAGACATACCTTACAAATATCCCTCAGGATTACACTAAAGTTTTCGCATCCTAGTTTCCAACAGTTGACTAAACCTTTCCTCTGATACCAACTATAGAGACCCAAATCTTGACGTACATTGATATTACATTACTTTTACAGAATACTTATTACAAAATAAAAACAGACACCAAAGGACCATAATAGTTTAGTGTCTTT
Organism: Viscum album; assembly: GCA_963277665.1. Taxonomy (NCBI): domain Eukaryota; kingdom Viridiplantae; phylum Streptophyta; class Magnoliopsida; order Santalales; family Viscaceae; genus Viscum; species Viscum album. The sequence goes on from OY728159.1 coordinate 37,662,173, forward strand.
GGAAACATGGAACATAAGCTTCTATACTTGGTGAAAGATCATCAACATCTCTGATAATGATCTTCCCTTTTTATTCTTACATAAAACCTTTCTTTATATCCTGGGGAAAATAAAACATATAAAGGGTGAGCTCAAACCCTCAGAAAGGGTATGCATGGGAAAAATAAAATAAACCATAAACATTTGAACTTCAAAACATGAACATAATGTTTAAACATAAAAATCTTGTGTTGTGAAATAAATCTTGGCAGTACATAAGGCATAGATCATAAAGGAACATCAATAATGATAAAATAGCATGGGAATAAAACATTTAATTTTGGAAACCCATTATAAACATGATATTATTTCCATTGTATCCAAGGCATTGCTTCCAAGACCATCTTAGTGGACAAAGTCCATTTTTGAATCGAGTTCACTCCTCGTTCCAGTCCTGTATCACTGAACCAGATTAAGTTACTGTTCCAGCCATGTCTATCTCATGAGATTGAAATATTTACCTACTGTATTGGAGAGAGATATAAGTCCCACCCATCCTATAATGAAATTATTCTTACGTGTTCCACAATATAAACATAAATCATTCATCAAAACTCAAAAATAAATTGAGTTTCATAAACATCATTCCATCATAACATAATCCATATCAAACAAATGGATATGATTTCATCATAAGAGAAGTGAAACCGTGTAAATCATAGAAGCATTATACATTAAACATACACATATGAAAAAATGACATCTTAGATGGAAACTTGTTTTGATAAAACACTTGAAATGAATTCTTGAGGAAAATATCATTTCTTCTTCAAAATATATTTCTTTTTACAAAATTCCATGAAATTTAAAAGAAATGTATTATGATTCAAATAGTCAATAAATAATGTATAGTAAGCTTCATAAAAATAAGACGTTATGAAACCATAAAAATCCATTCACGCAGTATAGGTTTAGAAAAACATTCTCCTCATACTTTTGTCAGAAAAGTCATAAAGTTCCCCATGTGGTAAACAAATGTAATATTCCTTTCATAACACGTTGTAAAATTCAAAAATGGGTAATAAGGACATTAAACATGCATGAAAACATTTTTAGAATACATGGGAATGGATGATAACAATAACCATAGTAAATACTTACGAATAAACAATCTAGGATAAAAAACGAGATTGGAAATGTTATCCCATACCGTAGGTCAAATTCCTTCCGTATGTGTCTAAAACTCCTCTTCTTCGACGGACCTCAATTAAGATTCATCTTAAGGAACTAGAGTTGGTCTATTGAGGAGAGAAGAACCTCTATAATTTTTCTAGAGGATTTGAGAAGGAAAATGGGTTGGGGTTGGCCGAGAATGAAGGCTCAAAATTGTGTGAGGAGGTGCCCATTTATAAGGTAGTAGAGGGGTACCTTTGGAAAAACATAAAATATTATTTTATAATAATGTCATATTCAGTTTTCAAAATATCTAAATTAATTTATATCGAAGATAAGGTCGGTTTGGGTCTAAATAATCCCAACCACTTTGGTTTTAGGCATGTTTAGGTTACTATTTTATCCTTATCATTTAGATTTAACTCTATGTTAAATAATTTAACTTTTATAGTGTCTTTTTGTTTTCTTACACTATATAGTTAATAATCTTACTATAACAAGACAAACGAACCCCACGTGGTTCATTATTAATATATATATCCTTATCTATGTCATTTGGCCAAACAGTGTATTTTTAGGATTAGGATAACAAATTATTATTTAATATTTGTTTTAAAAACTATTTTATTCCAATTTGAAACTAATTGGAAATTGATTTTTTTGAAATTCATAACATAATTATTAGTTCTAATAAAGATAATTTAATCAATACTAGAATGTCCTCTTAACCTATAAAATTTGTGGAATTCATAAAACGTCTGAAATTACATTTATTTGGGTATTTATAACATTAATTATGTTAATATTTCATTAATAAGGTAATTACAGCATCATCACTATTTTATAAATAAAATAAATTATATAATGTCTGAAAATTATAAATAAATTACCATTATGTAGGAAATTTTTTTAACTTTATTATTAATATTTATAGTCAAATTTATCTTATGTATAACCCTATATTAAAAATGTTTTAGTTTTTACACATTGATTTTAACTCTTTTAACTCTTCTTTAAATAAAATAATAATAAGTGTCCTAATCTAATCCAAGTGGACATAAATGTAATATTTTATTCCTATGGTTGTTTTTTGTAGAATTAAACTTTCCCAATATAATTAGGACTAGTGTTAGGGTAATAATAATATCATATTTACCTTCAATTACCCTATTTACTTTTAACCGTGGTAAATAAATGTAAAAAGTTAATATTCCCCAAAAATTATTTTTATCTTATTGAACCACATTTTATGCATTGATATTAACTGTGTCTATCGGATTTTCAAAATTACACTCATAGAAGCAGAAAAATTAAGTGTTGGATAAATTTTCAAATTCTCCTAGGATGTGGGTAAAAGACGGTGAAAAGTTCAATAAAATTTTTATATATCTAAAATTATTTCAAAATGACTCCAATGAATTAAATTGAACTTATATATGTATTATGTATCAATTTTTACCAAAAATAAATTTAAATAAAATAAATTTTTATTTAAATAAAAAGTCGGTTTTTAAATAGTAACCTTGTATTTCCACTATTCATCAAAAATTGAATGTTTTTAGAAAAATACAAAAAATTCACCCTAGCCTAATTTCGTTATTCAGAATAAAAAAATGAAGTCCATTTTTGAAGATAAAATTTATAAAATTTCAAAAAGTGGGTATTACTATTTATAACGGCTAGTTCATAATAATATTATAATAATATCTCGTTTAGTGAAACCTGGTATTGTGTACTACACACACTATCACAGAAGGTCGTGATTGTGTGTAACGCAAGGCAAGTCAAGGCTACGTGTAGTGAAATCTCCCTTTGGTGTTTTGTGTATCATAATCAAAAGATATTTCATTTATACATTAAAAAAAATCTATCAGTAATGTTGCGTAGAATAATTTCCACAAAATGAACTTGAAATTGTGTGCAACACGTTCCAAGAATAGTGTTGCGTATACTTCAAGCTATCATTGGTTGGTATGTTATATGGATTAGTTAATTAATGTATTTAATTAATATTATTAATTTAATAAAACATCATTTAATAATTTAAAAGACAATAATGGAAATTCCCCAGGGATATCCACATAAACCTATGAGATTAGAGGGGAGATTCTGATGTTCTATATTGGTAAATGAAGGTCGAAGAATGGTTATTGAAATAAAAGATGTGGATCCAGAGGCAATGATTACATCAAGACTTCTCATTAACTCATGGGTATTTTCCCCAGAAGTTATTGATCACAAATTGAGGTAGGTCTAATTAATATTAAATTTATAACCTTTTTATAAGGGGATTGAGCATTGATTTTTATTCTTCAATTAATTCATTGATCACACATTGATTATATGATCACTATAGATGAGTTACGTTATTCAAATCATTTAATTATTGAATAATTACATTTTATCAACAATGTTTCACTGATATATGATTTTTTTAATAATAATCATCGAAAATTCAAAATTTCACCAATGTTTATATGTATTTCCCCCACACGTTCTAAAATTTATTCACTATTGTTCAATAGGGATAAAATTCACAATTTTTTGGGGCGGGATCCATCATGATGGAACCCCAAGATTCAGGGAGGATTTTTGAATGTCAAATAAATTTTTGTGTTTTAGATAGATTGGGATGGAAAGGGGGTAATACATTGTGGTTATAGGATCTAAAAATGGTGATGAATGATGGGATTCACATGGGATGCATGCGGGTCTTCGATCAAATTTCGGGATTTTATTTTTTGGCCTAAGTAGACTAAGAAATAATAGTCGTAGGCTTCCCATTATCTTTCAGATATTCAATTGGTGACATATTGAAAAACTATGAAATATCTTGAACCCATGAGATGGATTTTTAGATTATATAAATGAATTGGATAAAAATTATGTATCCTAAAAGAACACATGGTGTGTAGCCCCAATGGCAACAGTGCTGGGGTTTCATGGAAATATTATGGATGAAAATATTTGTGGTTAGATGCATCTTCCATGTGGACCTTTATAGGTGTCCATGTGGTGTTCCTTACAACACACTCTGAGGAACCAATGGAGGATTAAAAACCATGTACTCATAGAGTAATTGGGAATAGGATGGTACCCGAGTCTATAAAAGTACATGACCATGTATGTGGGTAGGGCTCAAAGTACACTTGTATGACCAAGAATACATTAAATGGAATTGAGAGATTATTCTATGTTTTCTTCTACCTATACACACCGTGTACAATGATATAAAATCCAATCCATATATAGAGGAGAAGAATATTGTACAAAAATATGGGGCCTAAAACTGTGTAATCCCCACTACAATATCTTCCTCACGTTATTATTCATTTACAATGAAATTTAATTTTTTGAGTAACCCCATGGGTGTTTTTATTTGTAGAACACAGAGGTGTCCTTTTTCTATAAGAGATAATATTTGAGATTTTTGTTTCCGACTCTTTCGCTGGGGTGCGAGCGTCCGTCTGGGAGGACGAAAGGCGCGATTTTGTTCCCCTGCATTCCTACTTTTCAAAGGCAGGCAGCATCTGTTGCTTATTTAGGGACATCTTCTCCTTGATCGAAACATGATGATGAGATATCGTTTCTTCTTTCTTTGGATTCCTCCTCATAGCTCGTTACCTAGTCCTGGTATCCCTAATATACTTAAGACGTTGTTCATGAAACTCTTCCTAGTGCCATATTTTCATAGACACCATTTAATTATGCTACTTATGTTTGGAAACTCCAAAGGGTCCGGTCAGGGTAGCAACCTTCGGTCAGGGGAGTAGTCACTTTGGGCATCACTGTCTCGTATAGAAGCTTGAAAACTAGCACGTCCTTGTTTCTTCCCCTTATTAATGGGATTCTTGAGGGTGCAGAATCCATAGGAATCTCGTGTCTAATGTGAGGAATTTTATTCCATAGGCATGTCTCTGCGGTTTTCCTCATCTTCCCATGTTTAACACACGGTATGCCGCAAGTTTAACGTCCATCAGAGATGGATCAGGATGATCAGAACCCTGACTAGAGTGGATCAGATGAGTGTAACACCTGAATGACAGTCTAATGAAGTTAGTTGACATGACCTCACCGGGATGTGGCGGACTGGGTAAGAATCAAGATGGATGATGGTATGCTGAGTGAAATGGGTTTCGAATGGGATGGAACCACTGTGAGAACGATGGTAATGTTGGGAATGAGTCTCATGGAGAATTCCTATGTATCCCAATGGTAGGGAATCAAAGTCTGTATAGTTCAAGAGGGGGATGGGACATCTAAGGAGGCAACTCCTGAAAATAGCGTCCTATAAGGGACCTAGTGGAATTCGAACCTCTGGGTTGGTACATGACCTTATCGAGACACCTAGGCTTGAGGGAAAGATCAAGAGATGATCTTTAATTGGGGTGTACATATAGGATAACAACATGATGATGTGTATGGGGATTACGTGTGGTTAACAGCCTGGGTTGGTCTGACATCACTAGGATGGACCAAAAATGTGGGTGCCAGATAATGGTATTACAATGGCTTACCACTAAATAGGAGATGCATTGGCTTACCGCTGATCAGGATACAACACCTTACCGCTGATTGAGGGAGACAATGTCTTTCCGCTGCATGGGGACGAACGGATTACCGTTGATTGAGGGACAGAACGACATGCCACTACATGGGGCACAACGGCTTACCGCTGATTGAGTTACACAGTATAATGTCATGTAGGACAGGGGTGGACCAACATATATAAGGGCTTGAGGTCTAGAAGGATGGTGTAGGCGAACCGACGTGAAGAGGGGTCAGAATGACCAGGTGTTGGGATTGAACCTTGTGGAGGCTTCATAAGTACCATGCCTTAGCATGGATCAAAGTCCACGTAGTTTGGAATTGGGGTCATGGAACGTATTTGAAGATAATCGGAACCAGTGGGTGTTGTGATTGAACCATGTTGAGGAATCCTACTTACCATGCCATAGCAAGGATCACATTCCACGTAGTTAGGAATGGGGGTGTGGGGCTTATACTCTAGGAGGCCTTAGGTGATGGTGAAACTACGTGAAGATGGTTGGAATGACCGGGGTGGTGGTCTTGAACCTCTTGGAGGCTTCATACGTAGCTCACCTTGGAAAGGATCTCAGACCACATAGTTCAAATGGAGTTGGTTTGGGTCTTACAATCTAGGTTTCAAGGAGAGGATATCATGGTCGATAATTTCCCTAAGCCCATGTGAGTCATGCTCGTTGTTAGAAACAAGAGTCGACAAAGACCTGACGATCACATCGTGAAAGGTGCATTTGTGGGAAGTGGAGTGGGGCTTACACGAATTTAGTGGCCCAAAGTGAAAACAAGGGATTTTACGTAGTTAGCAGCCCGAAGGGGTTGGGACTAACTCCATTATAGAGTTTCGGTGGGGACAAAGCCCAATGAGTGAGGGATTTTTCATCGAAGAAATAGGGGAAATGTTCCCCATCACACCCTTTCTTGGAATTTTGCTACAAAATGGGACAGTTTATTTGGCGAACTACCTCCTACAAGAAAGGCTAGAGGCCTACACAAATATGGTTTCCCTTCTCCACAGACAGGCGTCATTACAGTAATGAGGATCTCATTCATTATGAGGAAGATATCACTCTCATGGAGTTGAGCGGGCGTAAAGAATGTCCACGCCGGGGGACCCCACGTAAGATTCATTGGAGGAAGACAAAGTTTAACCTCATGTGTTGAGGATGATGGTGTTTGGCAGTTTAACATCCTGCAGCTCGGATGAGGCAGGTTCACACCACACCCCATGGACTTACATAACTGGTACCCTTTAACCATGGTGAAGGAAGTGCACCGGCAATGCCGTGACTGGTGGGGTGTCAATGGATATCCCACTATGGGTCCACGTTAGCATGGATATGCGAATAAGAAATAGCTTTTAGCATTAATATGAAAAGAATCATGAGTCGAAGTAATGCAATGGGAAATATAGTCCACGGGACGTTGAAATTACTCCGTGCAAACCAGAGGGAAAACACGGTGAATGGGAACGTGACGTTGGTGTGTCACGTGAATGAGTGGTTTGAACAAGGTTCCTCAAGGTGATCACATCACATGGAGTGGATGTCTAAGAATGGCCTAAGGATGATTAGAAAGTATGCGCGTAAGATAATGGGTTGGCGCGCAAGTCGAGGTGTTGCACGCAAGATGCAGGCTAAGCACAAGTCGGACCGGAGGCGCACTACAAGAAGGCTTATGTTCAAGTCAGACAGGTGGCATGCAAGGACACCTTACGAAGAGGGGGAATGCATGCAAGACAACACCCCTTGCATGAAAATAACATGAAAAATTATGAGAATCTGAGGGCACATCCGAAGGCTCCCCCAACCTATCATACAACAACCATTCCCAGAAGGCCATGGTTTTTCACGTGGACATATATGATTGGGTTTTCGCATAGAGGAGAGTCGCTTCATCTTTAGTTATATTCCCCTGAAAAGAGGGGATATGGTTCATTTTATAGCTGGAGTCCCTGATGTGTCTTGGGAGGGACCACCGTAGAAACCCCCGTCACCATTTCCTCGGGCGCATAAATGGCGCTGGTGACGCCAAATGGGTGTTCGACGTCGCCTTGGGCACGGTACCAGTCCTGGACACGGAAAACCTCATTCGATGACGCCTTGAGCACGGAAGCAGGAGTTGGAGCTGTCGGCACACAAACGTGCATTCCACGTTGCCTTCATCATGGAACCAGGCCCAGCCGTGCAAACGGGTTCGTCGTGGCCTTCGGCGTGGAACAGGTCTGCGCAAAAACGACTATTCATTGTCGCATTCGGCACAAAAATGGGCCCGCACACGAAAACCTTATTTCGACGATGCCTTGGGAATGGATGTGGGGTATAGAGAGACTTTTCGCGGAGTCCATCATTTTGGGTGCCGAAGTAAAGGCCGAATTCGAATGGTTTGAGTGATGAAGGTCGCTTGCGCATGCTTGTCCAATTTTTCCACACACCCACCCACCAGGCCCTAGGATTCCTTTTCATTTTCTAGGATTCATTCAGAGATTATTGATCCGCTCGATGTTCCATTCCTCCGGATTTTGGCGTCAATAAATTCTCGCCATATGAATTGGAGTTGAAAGGGATCCTGAAGGTTGGATTCTGAGAGTACACCGTAGAATAAAAATGGAATCCATAGTGCATGCAAAAACATAGATTGCGCACACAAGAGGGCTCTGCGGGTGTGGAAGAAATGTCCCCGCTTTATAAATATGCCAATCCCCCTGTACCTTCATTGACTATTTCTACACGGCAGTCTTGCTTGCTCTCACGTTCGAAAAACTTCCTCTTCTTCATGTAAGATTCCGCGATTGATTCACTTTTTTTGGGCCGTTCGGAATTTTTCCGTGCATGTCAATTTCCTTTCACGCTGCCACTTTTACACACCAGATTCTCTATCTTTCACGATGCTGCCATTTTTCATGCTGATTCCTACATTATAATGCTGATCCTATCAATGTTCTAAAAATGGATGCTCTTCTGAAAAACGTCGAGAAGGAAGTTTCTGCTACAACAAGGAGAACTCAAATGATGTTGAAACCTCAGATTCTTAATGTGAGGAGGGTCATTTATGACAATACAATGCGCTTCGTCATGTTGAAGAAAACTTAAAAGGACTACGTCCTAAGCGGCAGCCTGCCGCTATGGAACATCATTCTTTTGGATGAAATGTTGATACGAGGTTTTGAGACGGACACACTGCAGTCATGGGTGATGCGTGAGGATATTCTTCCACAATTTCACATTACCAACAACATCTATCCTATTAGGGAGACACCGAATATAGCCATCTACATCCTAAATATGAAGAATAAGACGGTTGTAGGAAGTGATCTAGTTCCTGAGGAATATCCCACTATTTATGAAAGTACTTTCATAAGCAACATTACTGATGAGACAACAGTCTGGAAAGAGTGGGAATTCAGATCTGGGGGAATCATTACAAAAAAATGGGCGTGGGCATACTGGGTACACCTGACCTGCGAGGAATTTGTGCTGGATCTGCGGGCCATTTTTCATTTTGAGGCAGTTTGGACATATCAATTCAACGTTTACCGACAACAAGTCTTAGTAGAAGATTCGTTTAGTCATTGATCGCCTGATACGAAAACTTTTCACCTCCACCTTGGGGAGGTAGGAATCATACTGTGGGATTTCCATTGTATCGAAGGGATCCTCTTGGAGGGGTATCAGTATGATGAGTTCCTTCCGACATAGAATGTATGGGGGATAGGACCAGCACCCCGATTCTGTAATGGCACATACTGGAGCAATCTAAATAGTATCTCAAAATAAAATATATCCTAAAGGAAATATCCAACATAGGGTGTTTTAGTCTCTTCCAAACCCAGGACACTGCCGTGATAATACCAGGTCGAGGGAAGAAATTCCTGGATACTTCTTAGAGGGGAAAGGCATGATTATATTGGATAATTTTGGAGATGGTTGAATATTGATCATGGAGACTTGGCATCAATGAAGTTCGAGACCCGAATGTGATATATTCCAGGTTCCTCTACATGTTCTTGAGTGGCTGGATGGTACCCGTGAGGGACATGAGGATGGGAGTCTTCTTGGGGATTCTATTGATGGCTGGAATCATGGCGGAAATGATCACGGTTAACGTTAGGGTACCAGTGTTGGCTAGGACATTCCGTATTTTAGTGCACATTTCAAGGAGAAGTACACCCAGGTGGATATGTGGGCCATTCCAGATCCTCCATGGTTGGGTCCCAACCCACTGTGTGGGTATGACATTCTGAATTCCATCTTCCCCCATGGGATTGGAATGCAGTCATTGTAACACCCCAGGTAAATAAAAAAAATACATCTTTATATTTACCCATATTTGTGAATCAAACATTAATATTACTTTAAAGGGGATGCTATGCTCGATGGCATACCCAATACGCAACAACGAGTTTCTTGGAAATCTTACATTGCACTCTAATAATAAAATAATATTATTTTAAATGGTAGTTAACATGTAGCCATTGTAATGGAGGGAATGGATAGAAATAACTAAAAAATGATTATATTTGTTTTTAAATGTTTTTACATTTATCCAATAAAGGATAGAGGCTTAAAATACGGAAAGAATTCAATTTTAGGCGCATATGCCCTAGTTTTCACTAAAGGTTCACTTATCACCTTTTGATGTTGAACCATCATTAAATATAGTCTTGTTCACTCTTAAACATTCATTTGGACCAAATAAAACTCTTATTAAGTATCGGGACATCAAAATTTACTTTGTATAGATTTTTGGTATCTTTCCGATAAAGTTCATTTTTTTAATAAATAATGTAAAATGTTGTATTTTAATTCAAAACCTCTTTTTAATCTAATTTATTAATATGATTAGATTATCTTTTGAATTGGTTTTACAGTGAAATTAGAATATATTTTTACCATTAAATCTAATAGTGTTCGTTGGAATTAATTTCACTTTGAAATGAGACTTAAACCACTGTCAATCTTTTGATACTTATTGTTTCATAAAAACACGCTATTTGCTCTGACTACGGGAATTAATTATTAAATTAATTAATCTGACTTATATGTTTTGAATTTTGTAAAATAGACTTCATTTTTGAATTCGGAATATCAAATATAGATTATGGTGAATTTTTGGTAATTTTCTGAAAAACTTCAATTTTTGATTAATAGTGAAACCAATAAGTGGTACTTATAAAAACTGATTTTCCGTTTAAATGAAATGTTGCCATCATTGTGTTTTGATTTTCAAAAATCCTACATACATGGTTGTCATTAAGATGTAAAATGTGGTTCAATGGGATAAAAACAATTTTTTTGGTGAATAGTAACTTATTATGTTTTTAATCGCGATTAGTGGTAATTAGTGTAGTTTAAGGTAAAAATAATGCTTTAATAAAATAAGATGAGCTTTACACATGTCCTACCCTCATTGGATGTGTCATGGCCGACCAATACAAGCCATGGGTCAACTTGAGGACCCCATGGAGAAACTTTGGTTGGGAAATGACATAAATAACTTTTTATTTAATGTAAAAGTAAAAATGACACAAACATCATATGTTTTACGAAAACAATTTTTACATGGGGTTATAAAGATAAGACTTTTTATTATAAATAGTAATTGGAAAGATAATAAGATTTCCTACATCATAGTAGTTTTTTTATAATTTTTAGACACTATATAAATTAAATTATTTATGACATCATGATGATGCAACGATGACCTCATTATTTAACGATTTAAATAAAATGAAAAGATAATGTAAAATCTATGAACTACACATGTCAAAAACTTATTGAATGGGTGGATTTAGAACCCTTAACACCTTATCTACGAATTATATCAATGTGGGACCTTTTCAAACCCGAAAAACATTTTTAAATAAATTAATATTTCTTACTTTCCAAAAGTGCCCCTCCTCTCCTCTTATAAAAGGCCCCCACCTCTACCTCATTTCACACACTCCTCAAGCCTTTGGCTCGGCCATCCCCTGCCCATTTACTCTCTCCACATACCTCTCCTCATCCTAGAGGATTCCCTTTAGGCAGAATCCTTTCAAAGGAATCCTTTAGGCTCAAATCAAAAGGAGTTACACTTTTAAAGGTAATTCATTCTCTCATGTTCATTTGTTTTATTTTGCTTCTCCAACCCCCTAAACTCATTTTATTTACTTATTTTTTAACAACACCATTACTTCAATATACTAGGATGTTGTTATATGATTTATTCGTGCTACACTCTCACACAACTATATCAAATGGTTAACGAACATACGGTTTCCGTGGATGGCGAAATTCTTCCTCCCGAAACGATGATTGTTCAATACTCATTTAACACCTTCAAAGGTGGCCATTATGATGTCACTATTTTTATATATGATATATAATATGTTTATGTTTTACTTAATCTTATGTCATTTTTGGCTTACTTTTATGGCTTCCATTATGGGTATAAGTGATATCTTCATTTTAGGAAGTGCGGACTACCGCCCCCTCAAAGTGATGTGATTCATTAATGCCATATGTGGGACGTATAAAGGATGGATTTAATGTTATTATATATGATGTTATACTGGAATTATTATATACCTCTATATCATTATTATTTCTTTCCATTAAAGTATGAGATAGAAATGAAAGTAGCGTTCATGCGTACGTACGGCTTACCGTCTCCATGAATGGTGCATTTCATTTCTTATCCCCAAATGTAATGAACTATTATAAGTACATGTATATAATGGATATATATGATGAATGATACATCTAAATTATGAATATAATTCTGGAATTAAAATATACATACCTCTCATTTAGTTTTAAATCCATTAATATGACAAAGAAATGAAAGTAGTGTTCATGCGTACGTACGACTTACCGTCTCCATGAACGATGAATTTCATTTCTTACATCTAAATGATTATGTGATATTATAAATACATGAATATTTTAGATATATATGATATATATGATATTCAAATCAGGAATTTCATTCTGGATATAAATAAACTTTTACCACTCAACAACATGTAATTGTAAGAAGTCCACTTTCGACTTAAGAACCAAATATCGACAAAACAAACATTATTAACTTAAATGATTACATAATGTTTATAACATGTCAATAATTGATATAAAAGCAATAATGAACTTGTAAAATGTTATTAAGCAAGTATAAATTAACTCAAGTTTATTATTCAGGACGTTAAAGAACGATCGAGTCAAGTCGGACCCGAGGTAAGGGATCCTACTCCTCTCTTTCTTTTTAAGTACACACTTTTATGTCATTCCTTTTAAAGATAATATTTATTGTTATTGGGATGATATTTTATATTATACTTACTGTAATTTTTATGTTCATTTGATGAGAGACCCTATTCTCTCTCATCAATCCATTTTGGATGTTTTGAGTGGCGCCCTTACGCTGCCGAACTTTCGTAAGAGATCTAACCTCTCTCTTTCTTTTTAAGTACTCTCCTTTATGTCACTTCTTTTAAGCTCCTCTTTGTAATGTTGGGGGATGTTCTTTTATGTTCCTCTTACTATACATTTTATTGTAATGTGATGAGAAACCCTATTTGATCTCATCAATCCATATTCGGATGTTTTATGTGGCGCCGTTAGGCTGCCGAGTTTTCGTAAGGGATTTTTCATCTCACTTTTGTTCCCGTGAGATTTATGCTACATTTGCCACAAATTCCATTGAGTGGTGTATGTACTTCCCATTATTCTACTCTTTGTGTAATATACTTTCGTTTATGAGTATTTACATCAATGATCTATTGTCCTTCTTTCATGGGGTGTATGTTTTGAAAGATACCCAAGTCGGTAAGGGAACCTTTCACCCTCCTCTTTTTAAAACACTTCTTTTGTTGGGTCTTTTAATTTACATATTTTTATGTTGGGATATGTTATCATATATCCTTATTGATGTAAATTTTATGTCCAAGTGATGAGATACACTTTTTATCTCTCATCAACTCATTTTGATGTGATGCCGTTAGGCTGTCAAGGGAACTTTTTAACCCAATTTCGATTTCTTTGGGTTCAATATGTAGTCATTGAATATGTCATCCATTTAATATGTGTGAATGACCTTTTATTGTTTTACACTTAATATCCACTTATATTGGGTGTATTTAAATTTGTCACACATATTTTTTAGATTGATTTGTCCTTAATTTAAGGATACCTTCTTTATAAGGGATTTCATCACATTTGACATTTCTATTGAGGGTTCATTGTTGTTATGCACCAATTCACTCTTATATGGTGTATATACTTTCCTTTGGAGAATTATATCATGAATCCATTTAGTCTCATGATATTATAATGTTCTGACTAAATGTTATTCCTCAATTATTGTATTCAAGTGTCTCAAATTTTGGTAAAACCCCTTTAACCAAAATATCGTTTTAAATGTTTTAATTATTTGTTCTTATTAATATCCATGTTTTCAAAATTGTTTTAAGGATTTATTTATATGGATATTAATGTTTTTAAAATTTAATCTTCAAGGTGGTATGGGACACTTTGATTCAAAAATCTCTTTATTAAATGTTTTAAATGGTTTTGGAAAGGGTTTCTTTTTGAATGGATTCATTATTTCAATATACTAAAATGTTATATTGTGATTGAAATGTGGAAATTTTATGTTTCCTTTATGCATGTTTTATGTGACACGTTTATGTTATGGTTCTTGGGCATTGTTATTAAAACTGGTGGTTCCGTGATAAACTAAGGGTGGGTGAGCCCGATATAGCTCTCCAATGCATTGGGTAACGCGAAGGAGTGAAACGTTAAGGTTTCTCCGAAGAGATTTAGGTAATATACTGTGATGGGTATTCCAAATGTAACCAAGAGGGTTACTCCCTACGTAAGAATGTTATGAATGCCTCAAGTTACCTTTATGTCTTATTTTTTCTATGATTTATTCATGATTTGATATGCCTATGTTTTATGGGTAAAGTGTGATTTAATTCTAATGTATATATGAACTCATGTTTCCTTTCTATATTTTTATAACTCTTACTGAGCTTTTTCTGCTCATCCCAAGTTTTTGAAATGTTTCTCACAGGTCAAGGGAAAGGTACATGATGTGATGATAGTGTCAAGGATGTGTCAAGAAAGAATCCGTGTTATATTTTTAATATGTTCCCGTTGATGGGAAGAATGAATACTGTCTTTTATGTAACCACTTTGTTTAAATGTGGAATATAATGCAAGTTTCATGATCTAATTCTCTAAACCTCTAAACCTGAAAAGATCCTCAATGTCTAATCTTGTAATAACTCAAGATTAAGTAAGGTTTAAGGCTGGGGAATTATAGTTGGTATCAGAGGTCGGTTTAGATAACTTTAGAGTTTAGGGTATTCATTAAGCATAAGTGACATTACCATAATGGTTAGGATTTCAGAAAGAGTCCTAGTTTTAGATAAAGTAAATGAGTAAGTGTATCTTAGTGTTTACCTTCCTCATTAGTACATGATGGTTATGTTGATATACTCACACTGACATTTTTGGTTTTAGTAAATGGCTGGATCTAGCAGGCACCAATGTGACAATGGGTTTGAAGGAAACTATGGTGGTTCTCTGATTAAGATACTGGATGAGATGGGGGATTCAATGAGGACTCCCATGGTTGTTCTAAACCAACTATCAAGGATTCATGATCAACCACTTCAACCTTGGTGAGTTCTCTAATGCATAATGTACGAGATGACCAACTCGATGTCGAAATTCAGGTAATAATTAATAAGGTAACCATTAGGGTTTATATGATCCTTACTTTTTAGGTAATTATGGGTTACTCTATGATATTATGGAAAATGAAAGGAATGAGATAAAGTTGAGGTTAAAATATGTTATGATCATTTTTTAAGATTTTATCTCGTTTTGGGGGATGTTTTAAGAATTATATAGTTTTGGAAAAAGGACAACACGCAGACCGTGTGAAATCCCGTCGCGTCGGACAAAGCTACGGGAATCGAACCCACAACCAAAGTGCGACTAGTATTTATCGCCTACCACTGGACTACGTGAAGTCCCTGGTTAGTTTGACTGGTTCATTATAGTTATATGATTTTATGAATTAAGAGTAAGTTGATTTTGGGTTATTTATGAAAATGATTAACCTATCATGGAGGATATGTGATTAGGTTAATTACTTTTCAATACGAGACTTTAAGAGCAACTGATGTTGTTTGGAGATAAATGTTACGATTTAACATGGAAGACTATGTGACTAAATCCTTAAAATACTTGGGGTTTCAACCTTAGTTTGGTTTACGTTGAAGAATTTTATGGAAAAATTGTTTACCTAATGGTCCTCGTTGAACTTTGGGTTTTCTTGGACAAATTTTGGAGATTAAGAATAGATTTTCTTTTTATAAAGGGTTATCCTTTTTTGGATTATCTGAACTTTTACTAACCTTTCTAGTTTTGGTTTTGGTTAAAGCCTAAAGACATGAGATGAATATAGTTCTCTTTTGTGGATTAGGTGATTCTCTAGAAGTTGATTTTAGTACTCTTAATGTGAACAAGTCTCCCTAAATACTCGTCTTTTGGAAAAAAATATGAGTTTGATTAAGGAATCTAGTAAAAGTTGAAATTCAACATGATAAGTTATTATGTTTCCTTATGAATAAATTCCTCAATAAAAATTAACTTAAAACAAAAATTTTGTCTATTAACTTTTCCTACTGGGGAATCGAATACCATTTAACCCATCACAAGTATGTGATTTTCTTATGGTTAACTTTCTCCTAAACATGTTTTCTATCACTCTCCATCAGAACATGACCCTTTGTTTTTTCCTCCATGTCCATATTTTCATACTTGGAATCCTACTATGGGTTAAATCGGGTGACCTCTGTGCTTATCTTTCTTTATTTTATTGTGATTGTTTTACCGACTATTGTTCTGATGTGGGACTTTCATGCGCAATTTTAAAATTGCGAGGACGCAATTCCCAAAAGGGGGGAAGGATGTAACACCCCAGGTAAATAAAGAATATGACATCTTTATATTTACCCATATTTGTGAATCAAACATTAATATTACTTTAAAGGGGATGCTATGCTTGATGGCGTACCCAATACGTAACAACGAGTTTCTTGGGAATCTTACGTTGCACTCTAATAATAAAATAATATTATTTTAAATGGTAGTTAAATGTAGCCATTTTAATGGTGGGAATGGATAGAAATAACTAAAATATGATTATATTGGTTTTTAAATGTTTTTACATTTATCCAATAAAGGATAGAGGCTTAAAATACGGAAAGAATTCAATTTTAGGCGCATATGCCCTAGTTTTCACTAAAGGTTCACTTATCACCTTTTGATGTTGAACCATCATTAAATATAGTTTTGTTCACTCATAAACATTCTTTTGGACCAAATAAAACTTTTATTAAGAATCGGGACATCAAAATTTACAATGTGTAAATTTTTGGTATCTTTCCGATATAGTTCATTTTTTTTTAATGAATAGTGTAAAATGTTGTATTTAAATTCAAAACCACTTTTTAATCTAATTTATTTATATGATTATATTATCTTTTGATTTGGTTTTAAAGTGAAATTAGAATATATTTTTACCATTAAATCCAATAGTGGTCATTGGAATTAATTTCACTTTGAAATTAGACTTAAACTAGTGTCAATCTTTTGATACTTATTGTTTCATAAAAACACGCTATTTGCTCTGACTGTGGGAATTAATTATTAAATTAATTAATCTGACTTGTATGTTTTTAATTTTTTAAAATAGGCTTCCTTTTTTTAATTCGGAATATCAAATATAGCTTATGGTGAATTTTTGGTAATTTTCTGAAAAACTTCGATTTTTGATGAATAGTGAAACCACTAAGTGGTACTTATAAAAACTGATTTTCCGTTTAAATGAAATTTTGGCATCATTGTGTGTTGATTTTCAAAAATCCGACATACATGGTTGTCATTAAGAAGTAAAATGTGGTTCAATGGGATAAAAGTAATTTTTTTGGTGAATAGTAACTTATTAATTTTATAATCGCGATTAGTGGTAATTAGTGTAGTTTAGGGTAAAATTAATGATTTAATAAAATAAGATGAGCTTGAAACATGTCCTACACTCATTGGTTGTGTCATGGCCGACCAAGAAAAGCCATTGGTCAACTGGAGGACCCCATGGAGCTACTTTGGTTGGGAAATGACATAAATAACTTTTTATTTAATGTAAAAGTAAAAATGACAAAAACATCATATGTTTTACGAAAACAATTTTTACATGGGGTTATAAAGATCAGATTTTTGATTATAAATAGTAATTGGAAAGATAAAAAGATTTCCTAAATCATAGTAGTTTTTTTATAATTTTTAGACACTAAATAAATTAAATTATTTATGACATCATGATGATACAGCGATGACCTCATTATTTAACGATTTAAATAAAATGGAAAGATAATGTATAATCTATGAACTAAACATGTCCACAACTTATTTAATGGGTGGATTTCGAACCCGTAACACCTTATACACGAATTATAGAAATTTGGGACCTTTTGAACCTGAAACACATTTTCAAATAAAGTAATATTTCTTACTTTCCAAAAGTGCCCCTCCTCTCCTCTTATAAAAGGCCCCCACCTCTACCTCATTCCACACACTCCTCAAGCCTTTGGATCGGCCAACCCCTGCCAATTTACTCTCTCCACATCCCTCTCCTAATCCTATAGGATTCCCTTTGGGAATAATCCTTTCAAAGGAAGCCTTTAGGCTCAAATCAAAAGGAGTTACACTTTTAAAGGTAATTCATTCTCTCATGTTCATTTGTTTTATTTTGCATCTCCAACCCCCTAAACTCTTTTTATTTACTTGTTTTGTAACAAAACAAGTATCTTCAATATACTAGGATGTTGTTATAATATTTATTAGAGCTACACTCTCACACAACTATATCAAATGGTTAAAGAAAATACGGTTTCCGTGGATGGTGAAATTCTGCCTCCCGAAACGATGATTGTTCAATACTCATTTAACACCTTCAAAGGTGGCCATTATGATGTCACTATTTTTATATATGATATATAATATGTTTATGTTTTACGTAATCTTATGTATTTTTCATTTGTGTCTTAATTTTATGGCTTCCATTATGGGTATAAGCGATATCTTCATTTTAGGAAGTGCGGACTACCGCCCCCTCAAAGTGATGTGATTCGTTAATGCCATACGTGGGACGTATAAAGGATGGATTTAATGTTATTATATATGATGTTATACTGGAATTATTATATACCTCTATATCATTATTATTTCTTTCCATTAATGTATGAGATAGAAATGAAAGTAGCGTTCATGCGTACGTACAACTTACCGTCTCCATGAATGGAACATTTCATTTCTTATCCCCAAATGTAATGAACTATTATAAGTACATGTATATAATGGATATATATGATGAATGATACATCTAAATTATGAATATAATTCTGGAATTAAAATATGCATACCTCTCATTTAGTTTTAATTCCATTAATAAGACAAAGAAATGAAAGTAGCGTTTATGCGTACGTACAGCTTATCGTCTCCATGAACGGTGCATTTCATTTCTTACATCTAAATGATTATGTGATATTATAAATACATGAATATTATAGATATATATGATATATATGATATACAAATCATGAATGTCATTATGTATATAAATAACCTTTGACCACTCGAACAACATGTAATTGTAAGAAGTCCACTTTCGACTTAGGAACCAAATATCGAGAAAACAAACATTATTAACTTAAATGATTACATAATGTTTATAACATGTCAATAATTGATATAAAAGGAATAATTAACTTGTAAAAGGTTCTTAAGAAAGTATAAATTAACTCAAGTTTATTATTCAGGACGTTAAAGAACGATCGAGTCAAGTCGGACCCGAGGTAAGGGATCCTACTCCTCTCTTTCTTTTTAAGTACACACTTTTATGTCATTCCTTTTAAAGATCATATTTCTTGTTATTGGGATGATATTTTATATTAAAATTACTGTAATTTTTATGTTCATGTGATGAGATACCCTATTCTCTCTCATCAATCCATTTTGGAAGTTTTGAGTGGCTCTGTTAGGCTGCCGATCTTTCGTAAGAGATCTTATCTCTCTCTTTCTTTTTAAGTACTCTCCATTATGTCACTTCTTTTAAGCTTCTCTTTGTACTGTTGGGGGATGTTATTTTATATTCCTCTTTCTGTAAATTTTATTTTAATGTGATGAGATACCCTATTTGATCTCATCAATCCATATTCGGATGTTTTATGTAGCGCCGTTAGGCTGCCGAGTTTTCATAAGGGATTTTTCATCTCACTTTTGTTCCCGTGAGATTTATGCTACATTTGCCACAAATTCCATTGAGTGGTGTATGTACTTCCCATTATTCTACTCTTTATGTAATATAATTTCGTTTATGAGTATTTAAATCAATGATCTATTGTCCTTTCATGGGGTGTATGTTTTGAAAGATACCCAAGTCGGTAAGGGAACCTTTCACCCTCCTCTTTTTAAAAGACTTCTTTTGTTGGGTATTTTAATTTACATATTGTTATGTTGGGATATGTTCTCATATATCCTTATTGATGTAAATTTTATGTCCAAGTGATGAGAAACACTTTTTATCTCCCATCAACTCATTTTGATGTGATGCCATTAGGCTATCAAGGGAACTTTTTAACCCAATTTCGATTTCTTTGGGTTCAATATGTAGTCATTGAATATGTCATCCATTGAATATGTGTGAATGACCTTTTATTGTTTTAAACTTAATATCCACATATATTGGGTGTATTTATATTTTTCACACATATTTTTGAGATTGATTTGTCCTTAATTTAAGGATACCTTCTTTATAAGGGATTTCATCACATTTGACATTTCTATTGAGGGTTCATTGTTGTTATGCACCAATTCACTCTTATATGGTTTATATACTTTCCTTTGGAGTATTATATCATGAATACATTTATTCTCATGATATTATAAAGTTCTGACTAAATGTTATTCCTCAATTATTGTATTCAAGTGACTCTAATTTTGGTAAAACCCCTTTAACCAAAATATCTTTTTAAATGTTTTAATTATTTGTTCTTATTAATATCCATGTTTTCAAAATTTTTGTATGGATTTATTTATATGGATATTAATGGTTTGAAATTTTAAGCTTCAAGGTGGTATGTGACACTTTGATTCAAAAATCTATTTATTAAATGTTTTAAATGGTTTTGGAAATGGTTTATTTTTGAATGGATTCATTATTTCAATATACTAAAATGTTATATTGTGATTGAAATGTGGAAATGTTATGTTTCCTTTATGCATGTTTTATGTGACACATTTATGTTATGGTTCTTGGGCATTGTTATGAAAATGGGTGGCTCCGTGATAAACTAAGGGCGGGTGAGCCCGATATAGCTCTCCAATGCATTGGGTAATGCGAAGGAGTGAAACGTTAAGGTTTATCCGAAGAGATTTAGGGAATATACTGTGATGGGTATTCCAAACGTAACCAAGATGGTTACTCCCTACGTAAGAATGTTATGAATGCCTCAAGATACCTTTATGTCTTATGTTTTCTATGATTTATTCATGATTTGATATGCCTATGTTTTTTGGGTAAAGTGTGATTTCATTCTAATGAATATATGAACTCATGTTTCCTTTCCATATTTTTATAACTCTTACTGAGATTTTTATGCTCATCCCAAGTATTTGAAATGGTTTTCACAGGTCATGGAAAGGTACATGATGTGATGATAGTGTCAAGGATGTGTCAAGAAAGAATCAGTGTTATATTTTAAATATGTTCCCGTTGATGGGAAGAATGGATACTGTCTTTTTTGTAACCACTTTGTTTAAATGTGGAATGTAATGCAAGTTTCATGATCTAATTCTCTAAAACTCTAAACCTGAAAAGATCCTCAATGTGTAATCATGTAATAACTCAAGATTAAGTAAGGTTTAAGGCTGGGGCCTTATAGTCATCCCTCTTGATCATCGATGGGATCCGCCAATTGAATCTTAGGAATGATGGAGTCAAGCTCATGATCGAAAGACATAGTCACTTTGACTTCCACCCATTCCAAACCCCAGTTTCCCAAATGGAAGACAATGGGCAGGGTCCATTGGAGCAGAGAGAGTACCTGCAGTGTATCCGGGGTAGCGTTCTAGTGGCCCGAATTGACGAAAAAATGTTCTGTGAACCCTATGTGCCGACCAGATTTTCCATGCAGTTCGAGTGCATTCCATAGATTCCCAAGAAATTATATATTGAGTTACGGGATGAGTGACATCCCTGCATTCTATGCCAGCTATGGCTTATTTTCATGATGGCAGGCCTAGGAGAAATCATTACTCTTACCCCCACCGATGTCAGTGTCGGACTGTCGATAGAGTATGTTGAAAACTGGCCGAGGACGTACCCCGAAGCGAGACTTTGTAAATGCCTTTGGAAAATCAAGGCAACTATTTCAGAGCCTAAAGAGAAGAAATTCCGGTGAGGTGATGCGGGGGAAGTGAGGAAGAGAACATTTCGGGGGGCTAGCGCAGTACAGGCTGGTACTTCATCGACAGGGGAAACACAGACCAAAAACGTGCCTCGGCCCTCCAAGGAAGGATGGCCTCATTCACGGCCTTGGGGAGAAACTGGGGATCTTCCATGGAAGAAAATTAGAGATCTACTGACACCATCCATTGATGTTATCTTTCTTTATCTATGGTCTTCTTAGAGAATGCGGCAACCATCCATGTCTGCCGAATAGTTATGGCAGAGGTTGATGCGTATCGGGATCGATCTACCACACATTGGGCGCATCTGTATACTCGGTAAGGTAAACATTCATCACCATAACGCATTACAAACATCCATGGACATGTACACATGCCAGCGGGGGCGATAAAAAGGTCTTTATCTCCTGTTGAATGTAATGCTTGGCTAGGCATATGATCCAGAGAGGCTAACATTAGATGATGAAATTGTATAGCAGGAAGAAGAAGTAGAATAAGAAGATGACAAAGATGATGATGATGAGGAGGAGGAAGACCATATCGAGGGTCTGGGAGGAGAGGGGCCTTATGAAGCTCCCACTCACCAGGAGAGTTCATGGAAGAGTGAAAACATTGTTGGATCTGATACATAACTATAAGACCATCTTGAGGTGTTGTTTTAACCTTATACCAGTCTTCAATTTTTTCATAGTCTCGGTCTGTCAACCTAACACTACCCTATTCAAGAACACGTGGGAGAGGGTCCCCAGGAAACCTTCCCCACTGAGGTCATGAGTACACCTATGGAGACTGGGGAGAAACCTCAGGGTTCAGTCCTTGGGACTGGGCATAATGGGGCACTGATCTTAACTGGACTAGGCGATTATGAGCCAGGAGGAGATCCACTTTCCATCCCCATTTTCCAAGAGAATCCGAAATCCATAATCGAGTTGAAATGTGCTAAAGGATCTCCGATGGAAGGGTCCCCCTCCATGACACAAGATTTCAACATCGCTTAATATGGCTCTTGTAATTCCATTCTCCCTGGTTTTTCCTCTTTGTCGGAGAATTCATCTGATCAAGATACTAATTCCTGATGCAGTGAATTCAAGGTTGGAGGCACGAAAAGTCATCGAATTCAGGATGTATATAGGAGCGGGATGGAAACTGACCATATCATCCTTTTTAGAATCAAACATTATAAGAAACCATACGCATGTACTCAGTGATCCAGAGATCACAATAAAGGATGATAATGTCATAGAGGAAGAACCCCAGCCCGACGAGACCGATGTCACTGACGAGGTAGAGGTTCTTGGAGAAGACCCTACTGGTGAGCTCCTCACCACTTTCCCATAATATCAGCCTATGGATCCTAAGGAGATAGATTATTTTGATTTGGAGGATGCTGATGACATCCATATGACGCATCACAATGGATGGAAGTCTATCAAGCGCTTTCTCAGTTAGCCTCAGATGGATTGGATAAAACAGATTGGATCGCTCCATACCAGGATGTTCATTCTATGTAATAGAGGGGCGAATACTAAATGACTTCATTTTACAGTCCGAGGTTACATGGCTGAGAAGTAGTGCGAGATCAGCCAAGACTTTGACGTTTCCGAGTGTCAGGAAGAGTCAAGGAGTACCCGAGCGTTCTTGAAGGCAAAACAAGAAGTCCAATTCCTAGAAGAACGGATCAAGTAGAAGGAGGTATTCATTGAAAACTACTCCAAGAATGTGATGTAATTGAGGGACCAAATAGAAGATTCCCAATAGTGTCTAGTGGAAGCGGTTCACCAAATGACCGCACTCCAAACTGGACAGGTGCAAGCACAAGCCAGGTTAAGGGTACTGCGCCATGCATCCTCTGATGAAGTGAAGTTTCTCAGGGGGTGGGAGGAAATCCTGGAGGCCATAAGCCCAATGGTAGAGGCTCTATAATGATTTATTCAAGAATATTATACCTGAAGGCCCTATTTTGGTTGAACTCATTAAAAAATTTCCCCTTAATGTCCCTTATTTTGAACTGAAAGTATGGCAATATTTATTTACTTCTTCATTTGGTTTAGTGCATTTGACCACAATCTAGAAATAAATAGTAATCCATTACTATGATTGTGTGGGTTGTACCTGGTGTGAGAAACAAGGGATGCTCTCACTATTACTTTGTTTGAATATAAGAGTGCCGACCATGATTTGGGTACCTGAGGTTTGAATGAGAAATTCAGATTCCCGAAAAGAAAAGATAGAGACGTGAGTGGAGAAGGAATCTCTCATAACAGTCAAATTACCACCTTCCCAATGTGCTCTAATGGCTGAGTAGGGTAATTCCAGGGGAGCTAGAATAAATCAGAACATGGGTGAACGGAAGGTGTGAATGTCAATACCCAAGATTTGTAACACTGTTGTAATGGCATGACAATTACGAATGAATGTTGACCGTGTTCGAAACACAATATCTTTATTGTGTTTGCCTGAAATGGGGATGAAAAATGAGGCCCAACCACTATCCATGTTAGAAACATGGTGCTTGGCTTAGAATATCATCAATTAATCATCTGAAACGTTGTCCCAGGAGAATAGGCAGGCCATAGGCCGAGAATCCATATTGTTAGAGGTTCCCTTAGATGTGAAAGGGGATGAGGGTCTGAATTAAGGGAATGAAATGCATGGAGAGTGGAGCGATTGGTTTTTTTGTTCAAACAGAATAAAAAACACTTGATAATACTCCACCATTGTAGAGTCATTGGTCTGATCATCTGTCATTCCTTCTTGTAGACATGACCTCTCTAGCGAGGAAATTGTTGCTTCCCAATGTAATCGTGGTGCATCCTGGACTTTTTCAGTGTTAAGGTGCTTGGTTCCCTAAAAGAACATGGACCAAGGGGGTCGAAAAAAGGGGGGGACCAGATTTGAAATTCTTGGGCTGGACCCAATGGAAAGACGGTTGGGAATTCCTATATATCCCATGAGGATGGGAATCAAGCCATATGTAGTTCTGGAAGATTTTGTGCAGTTTAACGTCTTGCGGCAGGGACACCAAGTGATATTAGTTTACGGTCATAGAGGTAGGACCATGGATTGGTTATGAATGCAGGGGACCCATGATGAGGTCATTATGAAAACCGACGTGAATGAGAACCTATAGTCCAAATTACCAAGTGTTCCTTGGAGAAGCGTTTAGGTCAAGGGACCAAACATGAAAGTTAGGCTGGGCCCTTAGGGAAGTGTTTGGGAATTCTAACGCCTCTCATGAAATGAGAATCTTGTAGAACATAGTTCTAATAGGTGGCATGGTAAGGTACCAGTGCCGGGGATAAAGGGGGAGAACGAGCCTATCCCTCACACCAGAAGAAGAGGCATTTGATAGGTCTTATTTTTCCTTTAGGGTGAAATATGTTATTTACGAAGCTATATGCCTAGAATAGAGAATCTAGGCATCACAACAAAAATCAATCCAAATGTAGTCTTTGAAAAATTGTACGGCGTTTGACTGATCCAGACATGATTTCCCTTGAGTGAGAACATCACAATGCAGTGCCATTTTTTTCCGTGCAGCCGGGATGATATTCTCGCAGTTTAGAGAGATGTGATGGGAGAAAGCATGCATTTTACAATCGTATGGTATAGACGTAATAGTTTAGAGTCATGTGGGGCTAGGAAAAATACTCTAGAGTTGCATGGCTCAGAAAAATATAAGAAGGATGTGGTTCGAAAGGTAATGTTCACAGTGTGATAAAGAATACCAGATGTGAATGGTGATGATGTACACATCATACAGTGAACAATTACATAAAAGAAACCTCGGACTGAGGGGCCAGGAAATATTAGAGGATAAGGGGAAGGTGAAACTAGATCCCAATTGAGCTGGACCCATAGACGAGGTGTATGGGTGTTCTTATGTATCCCATGGAATGAGAATCAAGATATATGTAGTTATACAAAGGGGAAATATGAAAAGATCATAGTTTAAGGTCTTAGAACATTGACCATGGAAATGCAAGACTATTCCAAGTAAGTGCGGACCTTAATCCGATGCTAATTCTACTATAGTCAAACTCGGTGTACGAAACAACGGATGATAAGGTATTTGAAATATATAAAATATATGCAAAGGGGAAATCGGTGGATCCCCGAATGATTTCCTTATCATGGATTTTTCTTCCTAACGTGTGAATGCACACTGAGGAATAGTACCAAGAGTATTTAAATTCTACTTGGATATGATGAGGTGGAGAAGAATGTGAGTCATGTAACCATCATTTTGGGCATAATGGGGTTGGCATGATAATGGATGATAATTTTTGACCGTGTTCAAAACACAACATCCATATTGTCTGGTCTGGGGTGGGAACAACAAACGAACTTCGACCACTGACCAAATTTACAACACAATACTTGTATCAATTTGTTTCTTGAAACCCTTGACGATGATGGCCTGTAATGTTTGGAGGGACCTTGGGCCGAGTATCCATGCCATTCGGGGTTCCCTAGGGGTCTGAAAGGTGATATAAACCCTAATGAAGGGAAACATGATGCCCGAGAAATGGGTGGAATCATGTCTAGGAAGAATCTGATATTTCATGTGCTAATCCAGACTACCATTAGGCACATTAGTTGATCACTAAAGAGGGATGTGGGTCTCATCTAGAGAGTGGCCGATATGAAAAGACGAGTATAGCATAAGCGTATGGAAAACTCATAGGAGGAGAAGGTAAATTTGGTTGTTGTTACAGAACCGAACGTGAATGAGGACATAATCCCATACCACACCATATACCTCTCTCCCTATGGAATGGAGGCCAAGGGGCCAAGATGAGGTTGGACCCGAAGGCTAAATGTCTGGCCGGTCCTACGTATCCCATGAGGATGGGAATCATGCCACATGTAGTTCTTGCAGAGAGTAATGTGTAGTTTACCATCATGCAATAAGGACACAAATGGGTGAGGTATCCCACATAGAAGTGGTGTACGGCACGACGAGTAACCCGAGATGAATGAGGACATGGGTTGGGGCTTGAAAAGGCCAAGGGGTCTAAGGGTGGGCCTTAGATAGAATGCCCCAACCATCTTGCAGTTTAACATCTTGCAGTAAGAAAGAATGTGATATTCATTTAGGTTCATATAGACCAGACCATATATTCCTAATTTAATATAATATTCTTGGGATAGGAAGGGAGAACCATCATGCTTATATAAGACCACAAATCGGCAATGAAGATTGAAGACAAATGCTGACCAGGTTTGAAACATGGTACCCACCCGTATGTTAAAAGATTTTGGGGAAAACAATTGAGCATCGATCATTGAGCATATTCACAACATGGGACTCACATCAACCTTCCACCTGCAATCCTCGAGGACATTAGCCCGTAATGGTATGAGAGTTTTTAGGCTTGTCATCCATGCCATTCAGAGTTCCTTTTGGATATACAGGGTGATGAACACCCAAATGATGGGGATAGCCAATCATGGCAGGGCCTCTGCTCATGGGGTAGATGAAAAATGAAGGGAGGAATGTCTCATTGGGAGATTTGTGGTGTGGTGAAATTTCCTGATGTGAATGAGAACATAAGTTCGCACCAGAACACACAATTATATATGAGAACATGTACTACAATAAAACTGCCATTTAACGGTGGTTATTTTTGAATTTAGTGGTGGTTCTATCCAACTATAGATGGGTTGATGGTAGTTTAAAGATAACACTGCTAAATTTGGCATCAAAAAACTATTAGAGGCGATTTTTTCCATTCTGCGTCGGTTTAAGGGAAGCGTCATAGCTGCCTCATTTCACGGTGGTTCTAGTCACATTAGCTGTGGTTCTTACGGGCCCGAGATTTTATTTTATTAGAGGCGGTTATAAGTTCCGCTAATAAAATGAAATCAAGTGGTCGTAAAACCGCCTATAATTTCATGATAACCACCTTGGAATTCACGTGGGTGATGAGACTCTATATCGGTGGTAAAAATTGAAGCTACTACCTTACCTGTATACTCTTCGCGGCAGTTAAAACCGTCGTGAAAAGCTGACCAGAAAATAATATTCTCTATTTACACTGCACCAATTCCCTGAAAAACAAATCAAACCAGAAACAATATCATAAAATACCATCAACTCAATGATTTGTTGTACTTTTCAAGGATGTTTTTGGATATATTGATGAAGGGTGAACTAGGTTTATGGCCACCTAGGGGGTGTTCCAATCCCTTGAACATGTGAATTTAGTTATTAAATGATAAATTGAAGGATTATGAGATTAAACCAACTATAGATATTTTTAGCATGTCCAAATCGAATAAGTGATTGTTTATCATAACTTTAATGGTTAACTGGGTTGTGAGATAACTATGGGAATAAATAATGAATAGAAAATGTTATAATATCCATGTTATAAGATGGAATTGAAAATATGTAAAATGGTTTTTTTTATGAATTAATAGTAAAATAGAATAGTTATGGAATTATGTTAAGTGCATTGAAAGTGATATACTATGTGAATATTGGTGAAATGAAATAGTTTCACCCTTGATGTTGTAATTTTTTTAAAAGGACAACTGTGTTTGACCTTGTGGAATGTATATTTATGGATTAGTAAATGATGAGGGACATAGTAGATCCCAGCAATGGGTAAGAAACTTTTTACAAGGAATTCTTTATCTTTTATGTGGGATGGATTGACATGAAAGTTGACATAATGGACTTGATATGATGTATATGGAGTTTCTTATGATTGGATAGTGTATTGACATGGCTTTCCAAGAACTAAAGCCTATGTGTATGATATGAGTGAACTGATTAGTGCACCACAATATATGAATTTGACATGACTAATAAATTACCATTGTTGTTAATAAAAATGTAAAACCCATTTATATTAATGTAATATAATTTTGACATGGCTGATGAAGGATTGGTGGGAATTGATGTCATCATAAAACTGATGGATATATAGGGTTAAATGCTTGATATTTAATAATGGTCTTGTTTACCTTTTTTTCCTTGTTAATTATTTAATTATACTTATATATATAGTATTATTGTTATTATAATATTTATTTGTTTATACACTATTGGTGGTGTCCTATTAACCTATACTAACACCCTTTTTAGGATGCCATTTATAACTAAGTAGATATCATGGTTATATGGATGTATAAGGGAAAATTCCTTTTGATAGATAGTTGGTCTGGGATATGATATGGAGCATGTATGAGGGAACTGGATGGACATCGAGAACCATTTTAGGATTTTTATGGGTTTTTTTATTTTTTTTCATAACACATGACACTTGAAGGAACTGACTTGTTTACTATATTGGTTGAGGGGATTTACCCATTTTTTGGAATTGAATACATCATGCATGATTATTCTTAAAACAAACATGGTTATCATTTAAATTGATTTATACAATAGATTTATACTGGTAAAGATGGTATATTATCCCCACATACCTCATTGGACCCTCAATACTAGTAGGAATCCTCTTGTATATGAGGTGGCATTCCTATGGTCATGAGGCACATTGGTTTGGGGAACCAGTTTATTGGAAACTAGGTAATGTGTCACAATGTTGTATCAAATCCATTTTATTTTCTATTGAATAATTTTTTTGAATGTTTTATATGATATTAATGTGTTTCAGTCCTAGGTAATGTGTTATTTTGTTGTATTATCTAATCCATATATGGGAGAAAACCCAGGTTCTCAGTGTGGGATTGTTGTTCTTGTTGTTTGATGTTATAGATGGATGTTATTTCACCTTGGGTGATATTCTAGCTATGAGATATTATTATTTTCTATTGTTTTATTCATGAAAAGTCATGTAATTTTTTATATATTCATGAATAATATTAGGAAATCAGGATTTATATAACATGAATCATATTAGGCTGAAAAAGAAAACAAGGTTATGTTTTTGTTATAGAAAATGAAAATCATTTTCTATTGGTTTTATAGAAAATAGTTCCTCATAAAGAGATATCAGTACACATGTTTTTTGTGATTCACGGTGTCAAAGGATACCAACTCCATAATGGTTTACCTTCTTGGATGATGATATTGAATAATTTTATGTAATAATATTAGGCATCGGGAATTTATTCAACACATCAAAAATGGGATTGACTCCAAGTTATCCAAAATCATGACTAACAATTCAAACATAGGCCTAACTGGAATGATGTATACCAAAATTCAGAAATCAATATATAAAAGGAATCATTAGAAATCAATAAAATGAAAAATGGAAACATGAGAAATCAAGAAAATGCGAGGACATGAAAATGTTTGGTGGAAACTATGTGCCACACATGGTACATATAAAAACCAACTATTCCCATGTTTTTTCAACACATCAATAATATAAATACTCGTGGTCTAATGATGCATCGTCACCCTCTCCACCACCATCTCCAATTTCTATTGTCACATGTAAGAACTATATATTGAAAATAAAATAATGTTTCATATTTATATTAAAACTTAAAACCAATGAAAGTTTTCAAACTAAATGATTTTGATATTTCGTGATTTACCTGCTGACCATTGGTTGATTCACTACAACTGGGGGAATATCTGCTCATATATTGATGTATATCAGTCATCGCTTTCTGCAAAGCAGATATTTGATCCCCCTGATCTTGAACTGTGGTTTTTTAGAAGCAATCTCCCTCTGAGCATCTTCAGGTATGGATAGACTATAACCAATAGTAGATGCAACTAGAATCCCTGGTGGCATGCCAAATACCTCAGATGGTACGGGTTTGAAACCCATCCCACACACTCTTCCATGATGCTCCTTCCCAAACACTTTAGCAACTCGGTCATCCTGGGAGAATGAGTAAGACTTCCCAGGATTGGCATCCCATAGTTCATTAATTTTTACCTATAAATGACACATCAATATATATTAACATATTAAAAACTGATAATAATTTATTATAATAAAAAATTGACTTCTTACCCTAATTTCTTTGGCAGGCTCATTAACAAAACTTCTATCTGATTTTTTGTGAACATCCAACCATAGTTCAGTTCGGGATGCTTCATGACCTAAACTCCATGACTACATTAAGAAAAGATAAATCAAAAACTCAATATATTAAACAAGAGATATTTTATTACCAATATTTAATATAATTAAAATATTAACAATGTCGTTCGGCTTCTAGAAAATATTTTTAAGCCCGCAGTGTGAGGGATGACTTGCTTAGCCCGGTTTGATGCATTTTGTCTCGACAGATCCTGAAATAAATAAAATGAAATTTAACAGTAATGTATTCAATGTCATCTCCTCTTCATATAAATTTATAAATGTAAAATGAGTATAATATAATAATATATATGTCAATACCATCTGATTCTCATCACAATGTCTGTCAACAAAAACATTACACTATTCTTATGGTACCCCATTGGATAGCTTCTCATACATTTTTTGCATGGTCAATGAAGTATCATTGACATCACACAACAATATCCATTTTAAATATTTCCATTTCATACCATGATTTTTTTAACTTACCCTTCTGTGCTATCACATCAGCAAATGTAAAGAGGAAAAACATATTTATACGGAAATTCATTTTGAATATAATAGTAACATGACATTCAATTAAACTTTAATGTAATAAAATTACATTTATTTGGGAATCAAAAACTTCATTTTTCCAGATTGGAGGAATATGTATCCAATCATCATAAGAAATAGGAAGGGAAATGGGCTCCCCTTCCAGCAGGCCCAAAATCTGGCCAAGTAACCCCGCAGCGTCATTTGTAGGGACCCTATAAGAATCGAATGGCACGACTATCTTCTTTCCATTTATATTCCAAAAATATCAACTCATTATGATATCTCCATGGATTCATTTTTTTCATCATCGCTGAGAAAACAATTAGTATATACAAAATGCAATAAATTTATATAATTAAAATTTTTACCTATGATAGTGACACTCCAGTATAACTGTGATGAACTGGAAGGGGCATGTCACCGCCCCACTGCTGAGGCTTCTGAAGGGAGAGTTGACAACACAGCTTCTAATGGGACACCCACAGATGGTGTGAGAGATGGTGCAATGAGATATAGCGCAAGGGTGTAGGCATCTGTTTCCTCAAATGTCGTGGGGATGGAGCAAGATGAATCACCAGCTGTCGCAGAACTTAATGAAATAGTGTACCGCTTTTTCCGTGGTATTCCGGTCATTTAATTAAATAAAATTTAGTTCAAAATATATTTTTCAAAAAAAAATATGCTGCAAAAAAATTAAAAATAATAATAGATGACCAGTACTAACAGAATAAATATATATAACAATGATAATGAATTACTATAGAAATGAAACAAG
Source organism: Viscum album (assembly GCA_963277665.1). Classification (NCBI taxonomy): domain Eukaryota; kingdom Viridiplantae; phylum Streptophyta; class Magnoliopsida; order Santalales; family Viscaceae; genus Viscum; species Viscum album. The sequence continues at coordinate 37,694,722 of OY728159.1, forward strand.
TGGTTACTGAATGAATAAATAATTGTACATACAATAATTTTACCCTTCAATCATGTAAGTTTCCTGCTCCATTGCTTCATCCACTTCATTCATCCTTACTAGACTAATATTTTCAATATCATGATGGACAAATAATTATGATTCCTGTTGTTGAGGAAATTAAATTTCAGAGGTAAAATATTCCACTTCATCACCCATATCATACAAATCTATTTGTATTATGTGAAAAACTACACTCCACCCTTCATCCACAACACCATTCACATAATATACCATTTTTTATTGCGATGCTAAGATATATGGGTCATGCAGTTCATGATCACCAACATCCATCAAGTGATAGAAGTTCACAGAAGTAAATTGCAAGGAATATCTTTTAACAACTCTGATAATATCGACCCATTTTCATTTGAATAAAACAACAGTAAAATGTCTGTGGTTGTTTAATTCAATAACATCATGCATCATTCCATAATATCACACATCAAAAAATGTTAATATACCACTATTCTATGTTTTTAAACCCACATCTCGATCAACTGTATGAAATATAAAGCCATTAAAATTATAATCATTTACCATTCTAACATGATTTATAGGACCTCTAGCAAGATACATAAAATATTCTGACAAGTCTGCTCGAGTATTATTATTCATGATCTGAAAAAAGAAGTATAATTTAATAGATTTACAAAATGTATTTTTCAAACTTTTATTCTTATTATTGAAATATTTATAAACATGCATTTCATGAAAACAATTCAACAGGCTCTTTATTCACAGCTTTTGCAATATCTTTCTCATTTCATGTTCAGCCTCTCATTCATCTTTTTGATTGTATCCTAAACTCTTTAATAAATGGATCTGCAATATCACTATTCATCCGCACATATCTATGTGCCTGTAATAATTATAATTCAGTCAGTGTCACATCTGAGGTCCTCCCAACTGATCGACCAATAGCAGGAAATATTTTTGATTTCTGATGAATTTGATATTGATTTTATGTGTTGTCAACACGTCCAACTCGATTAAATCATGTCTCAATATTTCCCAAATATCATGGACAAATGGTAAGACACTCCTCAGCCAAATATCCTTCAACAATAGAGCCTTTTTGTTGAGCTTTATTCCTCACGCATGCTTTCAAATGACCAAGATATCTGTGAAATAAAATAATAATATTATTCATTTATTTAAATGCCAATTGTTTTTACATAAATGAAAAACATATAAATAAAATACCTCCCAATTGGATACATCCAATAATAATGAATGGGTCCTCCTAATTTAGCTTCCTCAACCAAATTTATAGTTAAATGCATCGTAATAGTAAAAAATGATGGAGGAAAGATCATATCCATTGCACAAAGGGTCAATAAAAACCTCTCCTGGAGGTTGTCAGGCTGAAATGGATGTAGAGATTTCTTAAAATATTTCCTAAAAAAATGTGTAGAATTGGAGTAAAACAAAATAAACTTTTTCAGGTAATAATGTATGCAATGTCAATGGTTGTAACTGTTGTAACAAAATATGTGAATCGTGACTTTTCAATCCATGTAACTTAAGATTCTTTAAGTCAATGTACCTCAATATTTCACTCGAATACACATCAGATACATTCAAATTCTTTAAAATTTTAAGGAATGTATCTTTATCCCTGATTTTCATTATAAAAATAGCTGGAGAATACTTTTCATTCTCATATGGCCAGAGATCACGTTTTATGTTCCTTATTTGTAAGTCTTTCTGAGCAATGAGATGATCCTTAGACTTTCCATGCCCATTAATTAATGGGAAAATCAAATTATCCTAGACATTCTTCTCAATATGAATCACATAAATATTGTGCCGCAAAAAATTAAATTCCCAATACTAGAGTTTAAAGAATATACTTTTTTTCATTCATTGTTGCATTCTGAATTCACCTGACGATGCACTTTGGACTCGTTTTCTGCTATCATTCAAATGATGAAACTTCCCAAATTCTGTTTCATCATTTTCAAGGTGTGTCAATATTTCAGAGCCAGTTTAAAACTTTAGAGGTGGTCTATGATCAATGGAACCATTAAATATTGATCTATTTTGCTGAAATCTTTGAGATGCATCGAGAAATATTCGATGGCACAAGAAGGACCATTTTCTACTGTGATGTAGTCATTTGGTCACAAAATCAATGTTACAAAAAGGAAAATCCAAAACTGTGTAAGTGTTCCAACCAGATAAATTTCCATGCCCAGGGAAGTCACTAATGGTCCACATTAAAGCACCATGAAATTTTAACATTGTTATAGAAGAAACATCAACTGTTTGAACACTATTGCTCCATAACTCCTTCAATTTCCAATCAAAGGCTGCAAGTATACATCAATATCATTTCCATGAATTTATTTTCTAGGAATAATCCTCAAAATGATAAACGATGTTTTTTCCATACACATCTATAGAGGTATATTATAAGGGATCAAAACCACTGCCCAAATGCTATATCTGGTACTTAATTTCCCAAATGGGTTGAATCCATCGGCAGCTAATCCCAATCGAACATTCCTAGGATCAGCTGAAAAATCTAGATGTAATGAATCATATGTGTTCCACAATTGGGAATCTCATGGATGACTCCTTAACCCATCCCTATTTTTATCTACATAATTCAACTTCATGTGTTCAGTGGTTTTCGGTGACTTGAATAGTCTTTTCAATCGAGGCTTCAAGGGAAAGTAACGCAAAACCATTGCAGGTGTGTTCCTTTTGTTCTTCTCCATGAAATTATGTTTATTCATACTTCCAACATCACCCTTTGACTTCCATATAGAATAAGAATATTCCTTGCAATTTTGTCTGCTTGAATCCTCTCCCCAATAAAGCATACAATCATTGGGAAAAACATGTATTTTTGTATAATTCAGACCAAGCTTGTAAACAACTTTTTTTCATATCATAAAAAGATTTTGGAGTTATTGCATCAAAAAATGCATCACAAATCAATTCCAATATCATGGACATTTCCTTATTTGTAATTCCACATAGATATTTATATGGTAAAACTTTATCCAATATGAAATCATTTAATATTTCAAACACCCACAATACAACTCTGGATTTCCATCGTCATCTAAATCAAGAAACACATTTTCCTTAGTGATGTTTTATCTTACATTTAGCTGCACAGAATCAAGAGGAGGATCCAATGATATGTTACAATCTTGATCTGTCTGTATTATGGTCTCTAAATCATCACATGTCACGTTGCAATTGGTAGCACCCTCTTCTAAATTTACATTCAGGACATGGACATCATATTCTCCATTCAACGGATCAATTATAAACTAAAAATCAAAAAACTAATTCGAACCCTTAACACACTGAGGTGTGTTCCTCGGTAATGTGATCCGTCTTTTATCCATGTATATCACAATGTGCCAACACAATAAAAAAATTAAAACACATAGTTACTACTAAATAGAGAAAGAGATTCATATATATGATAGTGTAATATTACAGAAACATAATATTAAATGAATGTGATTACATTCATCCTAGACTATACATATTAATGAAAAATCATCTATTTTGGAGTAAATATAGAGAAATAAAATACAAATCAAATTAAAATACACAATAAACCCAGTTGAACTATCTCACAATAAAATTTCCCAAAAAAAGTCACAACCATATTAAAAACTGAAATCATCTCCATGTGATTCCCAAAAAGTCACAACACTCCAAGGTCCTTTTATGGAACAAGAGGAAACAAAGGACTACAAATAACAATCTTAGAATTAGAATGAAAATATAGAAGTTACACACACATGAATGTGTATGAGAAGTGTGAGATAAATAGTCCTAGAAATATTTTTTTATTAATTTTATAAAAAAGAATCAAAAATACATATTTTAAATATAGTTCTAGTGTTTATTATTCACATATATAATTTTTAAAATACATAAATCACATGATTTATCAATTTTAGTAAAAATATACAATTCCTATATAAAACATGGTAAGATTTAACACATTATATTATAAAAATTAAAACAAAAAAATCACTAAAACAATAAATGAAAATAAATAAGCACCAATATATTACTAAATAACTATATAAACATCCATGAAGAGATGGTTCCGAATTAAAAAAATCAAGGTATATGGGTTTAATCTAGGTAAGAAATGGGATACACTAAGTAATCATCAATGGGATCCAAGAATTATGTGTAACTCAACGGGTTATAACATGAAGGATATTGGAACACACATATGGACACCAAAATTTTTATTGTCCAACACTATTTGAACAAAACACCTATTTTATAATTCTAAGTGCTCCAATACCTTATATATAATCCCACATAAAGACACCTAGTCAACTACATCATACCAAGAACCATGTGTGTAACTAGCCATCTCATCCTTCCCAAAGACACTTGGGAAATTGGATCATATCAATCGCCCCACCTTGGAGCCTCAGTCTAGGTGTATTACCCCACCTTGGAGCATTATTACAGTTACATTACCTCCTCTAGGAGCCTATGTCTTTGTGAATTACCTTACCCTATAGCCTCAATCTAGGTGAAAATACACATTCATTCATTAGGGATGTAGGGCCTCATTATTACACCATAACCCATGGAATACATTGGTGGTCCTAGAGTATCAGTCTGATCAACTCGTTGGAGGAGCCTCAATCCAATACCCCACACACTATTAATCTATGTGAACATGATTCTTTATCACTAACTTATCTATTAACTAAAAAACACAACCATTGAACATATTTACCATTTGTAACCATAAACATTTAACACATTTATCTATCACATACATGACCCAGTACACATATACCATTATTCCATACCCCCCCCCCCCTTATCATTGTTTGTTAACTAGTAACATTTATCATTTAGTTCATTTCATAACAATGTTCACATGACAAAAAAATACCCATGTGTTATATCTCACTAAAAAATATATCCAATTAATTATTATGGTCCCAAAAATTCTTTAAAACCAAATAATCTTATAAACACAATTAAAGTACTCATTTGAAATAATTTCGAATCCTCAACTTAAAACATGGGTATTCCACTTTTAAAACTAAAAACTTCTTCAAGGATTCCTTTTCAAAATCAACCATTCAAACCAACCATTTAGAGATTCATAAGAAATTTTTCAAACACCAAATTCAATGAATCATTTGAAATCTCCTAATAAAACCCACCTCTAATGCATTGTTTCCATCATATAAAATTGATAACAAGATTAAAATAAGAACACATATTTCAAACCATTTCAAGAGACCCTTGTAAATTTCAAAATTAATTACATATAATCATTTCATTTTACCCTTTAAACACACCCACATTCCCAATTAATATTTAGAACACATTCTCTCTAACATGTAACCCATTTTAATGTTCACCAATTTATTTCACCATGCTCATTATTTTGGTATATTCTATGGGTATCACTAGGTTTGGTCTTACATCATCAAAAAACTCAAAAAAATTTGTGAAGGGTTTAAAACTTCAATTTAAGTCCCCAAATCACATTACATAACCAAGGACTCCAAACGAAACAAGGAAATACATAATCAAACACTCATAAACATATAGACCATCTAGGTTACTAGATAATTCTCTAAATTAATAATGATAAGAATAAAAGGATAAAAAATAGGGGATGGATCAATAAAACTGGGTCGTCGGGGTCGTGGGGTCGTCCGGGTCACGGGGGTCTGGGGTCACTGGGGTCACGGGGTCGCTGGGGTCGTGGGGTAGCCGGTGTCACGGGGTTTCCAGGGGCTACGGTCATGAAGGAAGCCGGGGGGGCCAGCGTAAGTGGGGGAAGCGGAGAGAGAAGAGGGTCAGGGTCGGGGGAATGTTCAGCGGTGTTAAGAAAATGTTTCGCAGTAGTTCATTATAAACCACAGTGAAACCATTCTGAAAAAAGGTTTAGAGACGGTTCCCAAAATCGCTGCTAAAAAGCCATTTCTGAACACAATTTATGTTGTAGTGATGGGCCAGGGGCCAGGAGATTCCAAGGGGCCTGAAAAGGACAAGGGGCTTGAGGCTGGGCATCCTAGAAAACTATATCCATTTGATCTCTTCTGTGATTACAGCAATATCATAGCTCTTAATACCATGTGAGCAGTGCTTGGTGTGGGAAAGAAGGAGCTAGATTTGGATTTACCTTTTATATAAGTGTCAGATAACTGGCATCGCCTGAAGAGAGTTTGTCACTTGTAAATATAATGGGTTAGAATGAACCACTACAGTCAATGTTTGGGACTTCGTGGGGTGGCTCTAATGACAAAGGATAGATGTTGACCATGTTCGAAAAACTGTGCCCATATACTGACCTGGGACGGCAACAACAAATGATCATCAACCACTGACCATATTCGCAACGCGAGACTTGTATCAACTTGTTGCTCAACATCCTTTAGGGCGTCTACCCAAAGTCATCAAAGAGCCCTTGTGTCGAGCTTCCCCACCATTCAGTGGCCCTTCTGAATGGTAAGGATGATGGATTCAAAATCCAAGGAATGAGTGAACCAGAGATGTGTCCATACATTTTAAATTCATGTAGGGCGGTAAAAGAGGCGGAAACCTCCGAGATTGGGACTTATGGTGGAATCGAGATGATATCATCGTGTAATAGGGAAAAAACTTTCACCACACCATATGTCTTATCCTATGGGGAGATTCAGGCACTTGTGTTGGGCCAATAGATGAAATTTCTAGGCATTTTTACCTATCCCATGAGGATGGGAATCAAGTCGTACATAGTTATTGAAGGTCGTGATGTTTAACAACATGTGGTGAGGATATGGGATGATAGAATAATAGGGAATGGGCCCATGGTGCGACCATCATAGTCCTGACATGAGTTGGGATAAATAAGCGCACACTATACCATGAAAGGATCCTCCGAGAAAACTATTAACAGAAGGAATAGTAAAATAAGAAAGATTGGGGCTGGGCTTAACACGAAATATTTGAGTATTCCTACATATCCCATGGAATGGGAGTCAAACCACACATTTTTATAAGGGCGCAGTTTAACGTCTTGCAAGATGACATACTGTTTAACATCATGCAGGATGAAGCAGTTTAGGGTCATGCAGCACCAGACGGTTTATGGTCATGCCAGACCTGATACTGTTTAAGGTCGTTTTGGACCCTACAATTTAGGGTCATGTCAGACCCGGATGTTTAGGGTCATGCAATAACATCTGGATCAGGAAATGTATTGCTTGAGAAACATGGCATTGTTGGGAGGAGTTATAGGCTCACCATCCATGGTCACCAGGGAGTATGCTCCATTGTGGTAAATCTTTGAATTATGTAAGGTCCTTCCCGTTTGGACCCCAACTTGGGTGGTTTCATGATATGTCTTATTGGGGTATTGAGGGCCAATACCAAGTCTCCTTTCAAGAAGGAGCATAGATGAAATTTCGGGTTGAAAGCATTAGAAATCATATTTTGATACATTTTCTAATTGTGCAGATCATGAAGCCTACACATTTCGAGTACTTCTAATTTAGCGAGACGAATTTCAGCTAACTTATCTGGATCATGATGGACATAGGACACTATGTGTAATGAATGCAGATGTATAACGATGGGCAAGATAGTATTAGTTCCATACACCAGGGAATATGGGGTCACCTGGGAGGAATTATGAGTCATTGTCTGGTAAGCCCATAGAGCGCCGGGGAGCTTGTTCGGTCAACTCTTCTTATTCTGACCAACCATTTTCTACAAAATGATAGAGTGGAATTTTTGAATTCCTAGAACTATCCAATTTCCTGCGTGTGATAGTGGGAGGTATGGTTCGAACGAATGTTGTACATGGCGTAAAATTTGTCAGCTCGACTGCTCGGAAGTTCATGACATTATCATTGAGGACAACATGAGGGACTCCAAATCGGTATATGATATTGGAGCTCATGATTTAAATGATATAACAATATTTGACCTCCTTGAGTAGAACTTACTCTACCCACATGGAAAATAAATCTGTAGCGGTCAGGATAAACCTGCACTAGGGAGTAGTTACTAGTGGATATAGTCCCACAACATCGAGTCCCCATATCGCAAATGACTAAGAGTACTTGGTGGAGTGGAGAGGTTTTGGAGACCGATGCATGATGTTATCTTGAATTTGGAATGCATTACATCTCTTGGTGAACTCGATGAAATCATGGATGATGGAGGTCCAAAAGTACCCATGTCTATGGATCTGGTGGGACAGCTTCATCATAGTCTGGTGGGCGCCGCAGGAACCGGCAAGAACCTCCTATATGATGTGAGAAATCTCAACTCCTTGGATGCAACGGAGGATAACACCATTGACCCTATTCTTATAGAGGGTCTTATCAACAATGGGACCACTCTATAGGGTAAAATGCATCACGCAATGTAAGATTCTCTCATGCTTGGCCTTATCAGCATGGAGGAAACCATTTTGGAGATACTCGAAAAAGGGGGATCTCTAGTTGGGGGTCACTTCAACCACTGCATCTAAGGAACCTGGGGGTCCTGATGTGGAGTCTCCAGTGGTGAGATAGCTTACCCGTCGGCAGTCGTCATCATCTAGGGTGATGGGATCAATGACTCCCGGATGTTCCATGTGTATAATTAGATCATCCTGCCTGGTTTCTTCATGTGATGTAGCCAGGCTTTCCAGGTCATCTGTTAGACAATTCTGAGATCGAGGGACATCAGTAACTTCCGGATGAGATAGAAATTGAGCCATTAGTTGGAGGTTGCCCTCCAGAAATGGTATGACCGATGGTTTTCTAATGACGTAGTTACCGTTGATTTGCCTGATGAATAGTTTAGAATCCCCTTTCATATGAAAATGGGGAATCTCAATCTTTAGGGCTAGCTTTAGGCCAATGATAAGAGACTAATACTCTGCCTCATTGTTGGTGCAGCCTTCTGACAACAGAAATGAGTTCGGCAGAATGGATTGTGTCGGGTAATAAAGGAAATACATAGTCCTAACCTATTGAGCATGGGATCATTGAACCTCCTTCTGGTGGGGATTCGAGAATCTCCATCAAAGTGCATATACCAACATAGGATGACATGATATACAGAGATTATTGCCTCATCTAAAAAATTGAGATCTAGGGACTGGTCAGTAGAAGCTAGATGGGCAACAAGTAAGTCTGCCAATGCTTACGCTTTAATAGATTTCTAAGGGAAAAACATTATATTGAACTGCTGAAGAATCACTGCCTACCATGCTAGACGATCAGTCAACATAGTGCGGTTCAATATGTATTTCAGTGGGTCTAACCGAGACACCAGATGTACCTCGTGGTGCTATATGTAGTGTCACAATTTTTGTACTACGAATTCTAGAACAAGGAAGCTCTTTTTGATGGGGGAGTATCTGGTCTCTGTATCGATGAGCATACAAATGAGGTAGTAGAGGCAGTTTTCTATCCCCCCATTATTCATCTATGGGAGAAGGGCACCAAGAGTTCATTCTAGGGAAGTCATGTATATGATCAGTGGTTTTTCAGATATGGGTGGCATCAAGACCGAAGGCTAGAGAAGATACTGCTTGATTTACTCGAAGGCGGTATGACACTATTTGTCCCACTCATTGGTGGATCCTTTCATCATGATCTGAGAAAAGGGCTTTCACATGTCAGCCATATTCGCAATGAATCGGCGTATGTAGTCTATGTGGCCTTAGAAACCTCGATGCTGTCATATTTTGCTCGAGGTAGGCACTTGACTGATGGAATTGATCATCTATGTGTTGATCATGATGCCCTGGTACCTGATAACAAATCCAGATAAATTCTCATAGGTGACCCAGAAGGCACATTTCTAGGGTTAATCTTTAGGAGGCGGGAACGGAGGAAGCCGAACACTTTCTCGATGTCCATGAGATGGTCCTGGTGCTGGAAAGATTTGACCACCAGATCATACACATTGCATTCCACCAATGTCCCGAGCATCGTTCAACAATTCTGTCATAGGAAGGGTAAAATCATCCTTCAGTCCGTCACGGTTGAGATCACGGAAGTCGATAAAAACTCTGATCTATCTGCTCTTCTTTCTGACTAGAAAATGGTGGCCATCCATTTGGGGTAATGGACCTCTTTTACCAGGTTTTCCCTGATGAACCTGTCAACTCCATCCTCGACCATGTCACCGTGAGAAGGGAGCTTCTTTCTGAGAGGTTACATGAACCCATGATGATTTGGTGGATGAATGAGGAGGTGGATGACTACCTGAGTATCTTATCATGGAATCATGTCATAACTCCACGAAAACACATCACGTTGTTGATTCAGGATGTCTACATATCGATGCTGCTCCTAGAGTGACATAGCGACACTGATCAAGGTGGGTCTCAGATCTACCTCGCTACCGAGGATAACATATACTAGTTCTTCGACCGTGGAAGAAATTAAAACTTCAAAGGCAGGGGTAGAATCCACAAAATACACTTCTTCACTTTCAGAGGAGGGATCCCCAGTGGGAGTAGCATCCTCCGGGCTGGCAGATTCCAACAGGAGGCTGGTACCATCTTGATCAGTAGTGTTCATTGCATCAGGAGATTCTGGTACTGCAGAAACTATAAAAATGAAAGATGTCGACCCAATCTCATCTGTACATCAGCCCAAAGGACTACACATGATAATGACAATGTAGTAGTGATGTGTTTCCTTAAGTTGGTTAATTATAGATTGTAGAAATAGGAAATAATGTAATACTTCCATATCCAGGAGGCGGATATCCTGATACCTTACTTGAGTAGGGGGCTCAGGGATCACCGAAGCATGATTCATATAAGAGTACGATGTGATTTTCCACTGTCTCTCAGACCTGGGAATGTGTGAACCCTCATCCCAGATACAATGAATCATTTCCCAATGTCGGGGTTCATGGCCTCTAATCGATGGATTATAAAGATGTATGTGTCAGCTCGACCTGCCCAGGGGTCGGTTGCACTATGACATGCTCAACCTCATTGGCCTGAATCTTCTTGTCCTTTCTATTGTAATAGTCGGAATCCATGTAGTGCGATTCAAAAGAAACATAAATAGATGTGTCACCTTGGAGCATTCTCAATTTACCATTAATGGAGTTCTTGAGACACTGGTGATACGATTAGGGAACCGCCGTGTGTAGGTCGAGCCAAGGCCTGCCAGTCAATGCATTGTATGTAGTGTCTTGGGAGATGACCATAATTTCAGTGCTCTCCACTTGGACACCGAACATGGTCTTCAAATGAATCTTACTGACCGGGTATGTTTTTTCCTTTCATAACCTTGGATTTTCAGGTGAGAGGGAGTCAAGTAGTATTCAGACACCCTAGATTCCATAGTCTTTATGTCAGGATAAGGTTAATCTCAGAGCCAGTTTCAACATGGCAGTGGCAAACCTCCACACCATTAAACCATCCAGGGATGTAAAGTGGTTGAATGTGACCCTTTACAGGAGAACCTTCATCTTTTCCATAAAATGAGATAATGTCCTGACATTCTTCATTCTCTATCTCTTCTTCATGAAAGGCCTCTGAAGCTGCCACAACCATCTCTAACTGGAGGGGGCTTCTTAAAGGATCAACAAGGGCCTCACGCTTATCTGCCGAAAGACCAAGGGCCTCAAGGATGTTAAAAATTCCAGGATGCTGTAATGGTTCTTGAAAATTTCATACATCCACGCCAGGCGTGAATGATTTCTGGTAGGAGGTTGCTCCTTAACAAGCGGGACGGTGGCCCCTCCTGGCTGGGCTGATGGCAGACTGGTGTTGGGAATGTCCCGCTGCTCACTAGGTGAATCACACAGAGTGACTACTGTGGTGAGGCCAACTACCTAAGACTAGTCCACAGTGGAGGGTGGATGATCATGAAGAAGTCTTGTTGACTCTGCTTGGTCCAATATCACAAACATCGGTGGTGGTGGGACTAATGGTGATGGATGTGGAGGTTGCATGTGCTGAGCTCTAGACTGGGCTTTCTCTCTAGTATTAGTGGAATGCACAACCTGGCTGGAGGTTTCAGTTGATGTTCCTCGATGACCCATGTAGTCGCAGCTCTGCTGATGTTGGAGTCGGCTGGGGATGTTAGGGAGGTCCCCCCCGACGCTCCCTATCGCCGGGAGTCATGTAGGGGTTTACCAGCTCCATGGTGTTAACCAAAGCATTCCCATGACTGTCACTTGAAGAGTCGTTTTCTGTTGGGAGGATTCTGGGAGGAACCAAAATATCCAGGGGAATGAAGTCGCCCAGAGTATGAAACGATTGGGGAATTGGTGAGCCACGTTGACATTCATTGCACCGCTGATGCTTGCTCTTCTGGGAAGAGGCTGACTGAGATGATGATGAAGAATTGGCAGTTGTATCTTTTGGAGGCCCCTACTGATTCATTCATGAATGCATGATACCATGGGAATGAGCAACCATTTTTTGATTCATCCAGTCATCATATTTCTGGGACCCATGGTTAGAAACCAACTACCACTCACCCTCTCTATTGCTGGTGCTGTTTGGACTTATGAAGACGCATGCCACTTGTGATGGAGTCAGGCACAACCTAACTATGTTGTTATCGACTTAGTCCTGAATCCTGTCTTTGAACACATATCCCTTCTTGAGGGTGTGCCCCAAGATCTGATGATAGGTGTAGTAGTTGGGACGATCAGTGAGGTTCAACTCTTCTGGCCTCTACACTCAGAGAAACGCACAATCCCTTGTTCCAAGGAACATAACAAATATCCGAGACCCGATTCTTGTATAGTGTGTAGGTATATTTTCTTCTATTCAGAAAGGGGGGCCTTATAGCCTGGCCCTGACATGGATCTGGAGGATCCTGTCCAGAAGGTGGAGCCTGGTTGTCCCACCTAGGTGGCGGCATCACATTTCACTGGGGCACCTGCTGATTCATAGTAATTCATTGTTGGGATGGAGGATTAACTTGTTCTAGTTGGCGTCTGCGACACTGGGGAGGTGGCTCAATTGGTAATAATTCCATCTTCATGGGGAACTCTATTTGGGAAACCGTGGTTGGATTGGCTCTGGCATCCCTCCTTGCGGGAACTACAGGGGAAATAGATGTGCCTAGATTGCTTGTTACAGGGATATTCCAGGCATTGGGCCTCAACAAAAAAGTATCAGAATCTTCTAGGGTAGTTTTGGGTGACCAGAGAGGGAACCAGTTACATCATAACATTTCCCACAATCATTGTCAGTAATTTCTCCCGATTTAGTGGCTTGTTAAGTGATTATGTAAGCCTCTTCCACCGGGTGATAAAGTCCACAACTTGCTCGTTAGGCCTTTGTATACACTTGAAGTGGTCTGTGATGCTTGTCTTTTATGTGGTGGAGCTGAAATGGTAAATGAATTGACTTCAGATTTCCTCCCACTTGGATACCGATCCGATGGAGAGATAGATGTACCAAACAAATGCAGGACCCTCGAATGTAGGTACAAAGAATCGGAGCTTGGCAGCCTCCAGGTGGGCCGGAGTAACTAACATGGGACTACACCTCGAGGAGATGTGGACCAGATGTTGTGGCTGGTCCTCTGTCCCATTGAAGGGGGAAAATGTCAGATTCCCGAAACCTGGCGGTGTCAGCATATCATCCATCCATGCTGGATATGGATTGCAATCAGGTGGGATTGCCTCCTGTCGCATCTCAAAAGCCACTAAGAGGTTAATGAGTGTTGCCATTATATCTTCTGGCTGGGGGGGGGGTCCTTGTCTTGAGAAGGATCCCTAATAATGAGCATGTTGGAGGGATCTTTAACATGGTAAGAAGTCCCAATGTCTCACGAAGTGACCAGTGGCATGACCCTTTGTGCTGCTGGGCGAGCCCGATATGGGTCTCTCGGATCGTCGCACCATTCATGAGGGTTTGGTGAGACACATAGTTCCCTCTTACAAAAAAATTTCTGGATTAAACTGTGTCCTTGATAGAAGCATGATTAGGGTTACCTGTTGGCAGCTCGCTGAGGGAATGTTTTCTGGGCCCTACTGTACTATTATAGGATTACCATAGTCTGGCCATCGATATGCATTGCGTTCATTCAAGAGTTCATCGACCAACTTCTTCTGCTCATATTTTTTTTTCTCAATACGGCATTCTCAATGTCTTCCTCGTACTTCTTCCCTGAGGTGGATGGGCCGGAGTGCTTGGCAGCTCTGATGTGATCTTTACCCTTACCGGAATTCTGGCTGAGTACTAATTCCTTGGTGGGCTCATGGAGACCTAGTAGGTTCCTATGTTAGCGAGTAACCATCCTTGATTGTTCCAATAGTGGTAAAACACCCTTGGGGGTAACTCACAATTAAGAATCTCCAACTAATCCTCCTCATCCACTATGTCGGCCATGTTGACCATGACCCTTCCAGGGGGAATGTACTCGATATCGCCAAGAAAGTCGGGTTTTTGCTGGATTAGACTGAAGATGAGGGAAGCATATAGACCCTGTAATGGATTTTTTGTGGGGGGAAGAATCCTTGATGAACTTGCTGAGTATCATGAAACTCTAAATGCATTCCTCTTGGAGGAACTTATGGCAGCCGGGTGACTTGGGGTGTTGGGCCACAAGGAGTGAAACCAGATCAACCAGACAACTTTTCTCGCAAATACCTTCAAAATGTTCATGGATCCAAGGATAAAATACTCTCTAATGACGAAGGAAAATTTGCATCACCCAAAGCGTTTGGTGGAAACACTCAACATCCTCTAGGGTGAGGGATTCCGGCACACGGATGTTCGGCGCTACCACTATCTAGAACATCTCAAGGAAGTAGTCCGTTATGAGGACTTTCCACAAGCTCCTTAGCTCGAATTGAGCATTTTTCCCTTCATTATCCCAATCGTCAACCAGATCTGGATGAGGAACTGGTAGCGACACAATGGAAGACCACTAGGGCGGAAGGCTGGACGGGGGAGAGTACGAAGAGCGGGCTAACTGGCGGCTGAATCTTAGGTTGTCCTCCGAAGATGGTAGCGACCTGGGCACTACATCGTGATAATTTGGGCTGACAACCGCAATTCCTGGCTGATGGGCTAGGTATTCTGGTGATAGGTTGTGATGCTACCCGCCCGCCATTATTCCCCAAAATCATTCTTAGTGAGCTCTTCATGAGGTATAGAGCTCTTCTGGTGATAATAGTGGCGATTTCATGACCATGACCCGTGGGGTTTCTATATTTTCATCATCCTAAATATACCTATGGTCGGAGGAAGGAATCTGATGGACCACACATTCCGGGATTATTAGGCTGATGTGCATTGTTCTGTCCCCATCTCTTGACTCAGATGAGCATAGGGAGGGTTCTCGAGTTGAGTTGTATTCCAATTTAGAGACTAAGAATTGGAATATTTTGATCTATGTCCAGACCTTCCTTGAATTCTTCTAATGGCGACAATGACCCGCCTTCCTTCTCCTGGGTGGCTCCTCAGGACTAGGCTAATTTCGGACATGAGGTCCTTCGGTTGTAGTGGTGCTGAGGCGGAGAGGGTTTCCACCTGAGTAAGCCGGGGTTCAAGGAGAACCTAGAAAAATATCAAAGGGGACATGGGGAGGACATCAATGGATAGTGATGGAGTGGGAAAGACCTCCTCTAGAAAATGGAAGGAGCATGGAGTGGAGTATGAGGAGGCCCTTTGGACCGGTCTAGCTAAACACGTGTAGGACCTCAGTGTTGGGTGCTAGTGACGTGAGGCTAGCCTTCACCCCTCTAGTTGTCGAGGCAAGGAGGACCCGCACCCGCTTCTATGAGGACATGTGAAAGATCCCCACGTTGAAGAGAGCCTGGATGTGCAAGGTCCCTACACCTGTAGTCGGGGGAAAAGGAACGATTCAATACCCAGTGTAATGGGCACGAGAGAGACTTCTACACTAAGTGTCACCTCCGCGTGCAAGACCCTCATTTGGATTGAGGGTGGCATAGGGCGAACCTCCATGCCGATCCTTGAAGCAGGGAAGTATGGTGATCTCCATGGTATTGGTATGGTGAGGACTCAATAATGGGTGGCATCGCTGCAGGTTAGCTCGTGGCAGCCACTGCTTATGCTAGCGACCAAGAGAGTCGACCTATCCTACCCGTGGGGTAGTTGGGGCCTCGATCCTATTCGGGTGTATAAGTTCCCCTACTCAGTGTATACATGGAAATAATGATATGCATCCGTGGTGGATCGGGCCACAGTATACGTCGATGTCGACGCTCCTTGGTGGGTGTCCCCTTAAGCTTGTTCCCGACGCCAGTGTCAGGTCAAATGAACCAAAGCCGGTGGGACAGGTACGTGGCTTACCGACTCCTCATCTAGTAAGACGTGGTGGCAGTGTAGACACGGCCTGGAGAAATCCCTTGCCGTGAGCCCCTGGATTGGGACTCTAACTGGGTTGGACCATACAACACCTAAATCGCTAGTGTATGGCAACGAGTCATCAAAGACTTCTCGGTAGAGGCTTCCGAAATGGTTATATGTTGGTGTGGGGAGCAGCGGCTCACGGCGTGGCCCTCGTGGGCGAAATTGAAAATGAGGCGCATACACCACCAGATCCTGGAAGGCCAAATCCTGTGTTGGGATTACGTCCCCTCCTCATACCAGTGTATGACGTCATTCATCACCCATAGATGGATAACCTCGGATGGGGAGATGGATCATGCATGCTCCATGGTAGTGGGTGTATAGTTCATCATGGAAATGAAAAAAATGTGTGGGACAACTATGTTGGAACTTCCCCTGCCCCGACATTGGTGTGCAAGCGGTGATCACATTCTGGGTGCAACAACGTGATTCTTGAGGTGCATGGATATTAACCCATCAGTGATAAAATAAAAAGTTATCAACGACAAATTACATAGAACCATTCTGTATTTCATGACTAGTAAGAGGGATCCCTATTGACAACATTGAATCATGGGATGTCCAACGTTATACTACCCCAAATTCTGGTGAGTTTCACACCACGCCCGCTATTTGCCGAGCGGGACCCGACACCAGATAACTAGATCCGGTGACATGATAATCCATTGATACCTTTTTCACTACTAATATCTATACTGAGGAGAATAATTTCACAATGGGTTTACCATTTTTGTTTCTGACACTTTTTTTGGGGCGCGCATGTCCGTTTGTGGGGATGAAAGGCGCAATTTTGATTCCCCTCATTATTGCTTTCCAAAGTCGGGTGACATCAGTTGCCTATTCCAAGACTTCTGCTATATGATCTAAATCGGATGATGGGAAGTAAGTTCTTATTTCAATGGATTCCTCCTCGGAGCTCATTACCTAGTCCGGATCTCCCTTATAGACGTAAGACATTGTTCGTGAAGATCTTTATAACACCATATTTTCAAGGACAACTGTTAATTACACTACTTCTGTTGGGAAATATCAAAGGGTTCGGTCAGGGAAACAACCTTTTGTCAGAGGAGTAGTCAGGATGGGCATCACTGGTATGTCTGGACGCTGGGACACTGGATTGTCTGGGTTTCTTCACTTTATTATAATGCTTCTCGAGGGCGTGGAAGCCTGAGGAATCCCACATTGAATGCGATGAATGAATGCCATAGGCATGTATCTGAGGTTTTCCTTAGCCTCCCATGTTTAACAAAGGTTGTGTCGCAAGTTAACGTCCATCAGAGACAGATCGGACTGATCAAAACATTGACTAGATTGGATCAGATGAGTCTAACCCCTAGAGGACACTCTGATGTAGGTGTGTTGACATAACCTCCCCGGGATGCGGTGGTCGTGGTAAGAATCATGCTGGATGATGGTTTGCTGAGTGAAATTGGTGGAGAATGGGATGGAATCATCATGAGAACGGTGGTAATGTTGGGCTTGAGTCTGAGGGAGACTTCTTACGCATCCCCGTGGCATGGAGTCAATGTCTGTGTAGTTCAGGAGTGGTATGGGACATCTAAAGAGGGAAACTATGAGAATGGATGCATGGATGGGACCTAGAGGAAGTATAACCTCTAGGATGGGACATGGACTTCATGAGACGCATAGGCTCGAGGGAAATATTAGGCGATGAACTTGAATTGGGGTGTGCATGTCGGATAACAACCTGATGATGTGTATGGGACTTACACATGGTTAATAGTCCGACTTGGTCAGATGTCACAAGGACAGACCAAAGATGTGGGTCCTAGCTAATTGGATTACAACGAATTTATACTGAATTGGAGATGTATAGACTTAACGCTGATCAGGATACAATAGCTTACCTCTGATTGAGGGACACAATGTCTTACAACAACAATGGGCACAACAACTTACCAATGATTGAGGGACACGACAGCCTGCCACTTCATGGGGAAAGAGGCTTACCACTGATTGAGGTATGCAGTTTAATGTGAGGTATGACGGTGGTGAACCGACGTAAATAAAGACCTGGGGTCTAGACGGATGGTGTAGGTGAACCGATGTGATGGGGGTCGGAACGACCAGTTGTTGGCCTTGATCCTTGTGGAGGCTTCCTACGTTCCATTCCTTAGCAAGGATCAAAGTCCATGTAGTTCATAATTGGGGGCATGGAACCGATGTGAAGATAGTCGGGACCAACGAGTGCTGGGATTGAACCTCGTGGAGGCTTCTTACGTACCTTTCCATAGAAAAGATCAAAGTCCACATAGTTCGGAATGGGGGTGTGGGGCTTACACTCTTGGCAGGCCAAGGTGTTGGTGAACCGATGTGAGGATGGTTTGAACAACAGGGGTCGTGGGATTGAAACTCTAGGAGGCTTCCTACATAACTCGCAAAGACCTGATGATTACGTATCAAAAGGTGCGTCCATGGGAATTAGAGTGGGCATTCCATGTATTTAGTGAACCAAAGAGGAAACAAGGTCTTATGCATGGTTAACAGCCTGAAGAGGTTGGGAATTACTCTATGACGGAGTTCCGGTAGCGAAAAAGCCCAGCGGGAGATGGATTTGGCACCAAAGAAAGGAGGGGAACCTTTCCCCATCATGCCCTTTTCTGGCCTATTGCACTGAAATGGGAAGGAAGTGTAGGGGTACTACCTCCTGAAAGAATGTCTAGGGGATTAAACCAATATAGTTACCCTTCCCCACAGACATGTGCTGCTCTAGTAAAGATGATCTAATTCCATTTTAGGAAGATATCACTCCCGTGGAGATGAGCGGGCATAAAGAATGTCCATTATGGGGGATCTCGGATAGGATGCATGGGGGAAGTCATAGTTTAATGTCATGTGATGAGGACGATGGTGCTTCGATGTTTACCGTCTTGTAGCTCGGATGAGGCAGGTTCACTCTGCACACCTACGAATTACATAACTGGTACCCTCTAGACCTAGGTGAAGGGAGTGCACCAATAATGTTGTGACTTGGTAGTGTCGAGAGGTGATACCACTGGGGTCCACATTAGCATGGCTATACAAAGATGCAATAATTGTTAGTGTGCCTATGCAAAGAAAAATGAGGCGAAGCAACAATGGGCAGTATTGTCCAAGGGACCTTGAAATAACTCTATGAAAACTTGAGGGGCCACACGGTGAATGAGCGTGTGACACAAGTGTGTTGCGTGTAATAGTGGTTTGAAGAAGGTGCCTTAAGGTGAGGGCAGCACATGGAGCGCATGTCCGAGAATGGGCCGAGAAAAAATATGAAGTCTGCGCACAAGATGAAGGGTTGGCATGCTTGGCGGAGGTGCTGTGAGCAAAATGAGTGTTTGCACGCAAGTAGGGGGTGTTGCACACAAGACGCAGGATGCACGCAAATCCGACCAGAGGCGCACCAGAAGAAGGCTGGCGCGCAAGTTGGATAGGTGGCGGGCAAGGACGCCTGACGCAGAGAGGGCCTACGTGCAATGAACATGACAATTTACGAGAATCTAAGAGCACACCCGAAGGCGCCCCAACCTATCATGCAACAACCATTACATGAAGGCCATGGGTGTTCACACGGTCGTAGAAGATGGGGTTTTCACGTAGTAGAGATTCGCTTCATCATCGGTTAATGTCCCCTAAAGATAGGGGTGATGGTTCATTTTATAGGTAGAGTCCCTGGAGTGCCGCACAAGGAATCAGTGTGGAAACCCCGATCATCGTCGCCTCGAGCGCGGAAACGAGGTCGGCCGGGCGAACAGGCGTTCGATGTCGCCTTCAACATGGAACCGGTCCCGGCAATGCAAAAACCCTTTCGACGATTCCTTGTATGCGGATGCGGGTTCCGGAGTGGCTGGTGTGAAAATGGGCGTTCCACGTCACCTTCAGCGTAGAACCGGGCCTGGCAGCACAAACAGGTTTGTAGTGGCCTTCGCTGCGGAACGAGACCACATGAAAATTGGTGTTCGTCATCATCTTTAGCGTGGAAATAGGCCCGCATGTGCAAAAACAATTTCCAGGATTCCATGGGTGCCGAAGTGGATCCTGAGTGGCCGGTTGCGGAGGGCGGCATTTTGGGCGCCGAAGCGACGGCTGGTGCGCCATAGTTTGAGTGACGAAGGCAGCTTGCACTCGCTTGTTCAATTTTTTCATGCACCCTCCCACCACACACTGGGCCCCAGGATCTCTTTTTCTTCATCCCATCATTATTCAGAGCTCTTTGATCTACCCGAGGTGCTCTTCCTCCAGATTTTTGCGCCAACAATGTTTTAAACCAGATTATTGAAAATTGAATTAATCAAGGATGGATGACCATATAATTTTTAGTGTTCAAACTCCCCTATCACACTAAGGAAAAAATTGCCTTATCAACATATTGTGGTAGAGTTAGTACTCCTGCACACTGGGGACATGTTCTCTATCTAAAGAGTGATACTCAAATCTTTATTGTTCTCTAGTATGGTTCATGTACTCAATAGGTGTTGTAGATCCCTTGGTATTTTATCACAGTATAAGGGATAAGGGACCAACACCCATATTCTAGTGATCTTGTGTTTGATGGTGAGCATTAGTGACAGACTCTTGGTGCTACTAGATGAATCATTGATGATGGATTGGATGTGATATAGATATCCCATTTTTCTCACATCTTCGTTTATTTATGACTGTATATATATCAATGTATCTATTGGGTTTTTCCGTCCTGATTTTGGTTTACGAAACTCTTATTGGATGTTTCTATAGTCCCCTCTTATTTTTTAGGGAATCATACAGATATTTTATATACACACCCCTATATAGGCTATTTCCACACAGTTCTAGTACTATGAAAATAATAAAAAGATTGGGAATGTCTGGTGGAGCATTTTGATACCCAGGTTCATTGAAAACATACAATGGTTGAGCATTCAGATCCGGAGTTTTTTAATCGCATATTTCATTATTTTTAGTTATTGTTAGGTTACGGAAATATTTATGGTTGGGCATGTATATATTCACATTATTTTTTGGTTTCATTTTATTATACCCTAATGTATTCCATAGAGTTTATTACATTTTAGGTTTTTCTCTAGATATTCTTATATTATTAATATTCCTAGTCACTATTACTTGGAGATGGATGGGTGTGTGCATTCTGTTTGTGATGCACCGAAAAACTAAAGTTATAACATTATATTGAATAACGTGTATTACACATGACATCATACATCTAATGTAAAATAATATCAGTATACTTTATAATATATTTTCTATTTAAAATAGACCTTGAATATATTTCAATGCATGAAGCACCGAGTGAGATAATGCTACAAGAAATAGAGATCGTCCTCAATAGATTGTATCAAATGGAAGAGAATCCCTCCTTGATACCTTGTGTTACCCACAAGAGTGATCTTCATCAAAATTTTGTGTTACACGCAGGACATAGTTTCACCAAAGAACAATGAATTATTAAAATATTATTATTTAATATAATATGATATAACCTATCTATTATGTTAGTGGTTATGAATAATATTAAATAACTTATGAAAATATATGGTTTATAATAATATAATATTAATTCATAGGTTAAAAATTAATTAGAAATTAATATAGGAACCAATCGAATATAGATAGAATTTTGTTATATAAAACCATTTTTGTATCCTCATTAAGATGTTTTACCATAATAAATTAAATTAATTAAAATTAGTTAATTATTTTAATGAAATTTATATGTTACATATTCAATAATGTTTTGTATATTCCTCCAAAAAACAATTTATGTAGAATATAGGATCAAACCCAATATTCAACAAAGAAACCTATATTTGGGAATTCTTAATTGCCTTTTAAAAGAATAACTATTTTAAATAATAATTTTAACACTTTTTTGAATTTAATTTGATAAAATAAAAATTAATTTTTAATTCGTATTTTATATATTATATTAGGATTAATTTTTGGGAATTTTCCAAGTAACATTTTTTATAGAGAATAATGAAAAGTACAACATTTAAGTTAAAAACAACCTTTTTATTTGAAAAATTATTAATCAAAAACAATGTTATATATTTTCTTTAAAGTAACATTGGTTAAATTATACATTTAATTATATAATTTAGTTCATTATAATAAATATAACTTTATATTTAATATAAAAACATAACAATCTTTTGACATCATTCATCAAAAACTAGATAAACTGTTTGAATCTAAGTTTAACATTAATACAAATGTTCCTGCTTTTGTGATTTGAATATTGAAACTCTAATATAAACCATTTTAATCAAGTTGATATTTTTTACTAATAATATAAACATAATTTTTGACCTAAATGATTAGTGCAAGTGATTAAAATTAATTACAATGATTAAGGTGTAATTAGGCTTAATAATGGACTAGAAAGCTAAGTTTGAGGGACAAAATATCCTAGAAACTTGTAAAAATCAAATTTTATGGGAATAAATCATCCATGAAACAGAAATTAATTATTCTGGGAGGGTTTTTATGATATTTCTTCGCTATGAACATGTGTACACCCATCTTCTATTCAATAATACTAAGTGAGTCATTTTCCTTCCCTATAAAAGCCCACCACATCTACCCATTCCTCACACCTATGAAGACTCTTAATTTAGGAAATGAATTGGTTGAATTATCTCCTGACATCCCTCCATATGACTTAGTATCCTCCCTTTTTTTAGAAATCAATCCAAGGAATTTTTTGGTATACACCAAAGGAAGCTACCTGATTGAGAGTTAACACCTTTTCTCACGCTCTCTATTTCATTTCCTTTATCCACTCCATATACTATTATTATTATATTATATCATAGAAACTATATTATTCTCAATATACTATGATGTTTTTATTTTACTATCTCTACCTTCACTTACAAACACCTTCATCTAATGGGTAACGAACATATGGTTTCTATGTACAACGATCTACTGCCTCACGATGTGATGATTTATCTACATTCCATACCTCCTATCAAGATGGAAATTATAATAGAAACTCTATTTATATAAAAATATTTGTAATTTATTATGTATTTTCGATTCTGTAATTTTTATTTCTCACAACCCTTTATACTTCCATATGTGTAAATACAATAATTTCATTTGAGAAACTGTGGACTACGACCCCTCTAAGTGTTATGACTCGTTCATTCCATACATGGAATATATAAAGATTGGATATAATAATCCAATGAAAAATATATAATATATATATTATATTTCAATTTATAAAATATACATTTATCATTCAGTTTTAATTATTTTAATTTAACAAAGAAATGGTGGGAGCATTCATGCGTATGTATGGCCTACCATCCCCATGAATGTTGCACTTCATTTATAATGTCCAAATGTTATGGACTATTACAAAAACATGTGTACTAAATATATATGGTAATTTATTCATGGTTTAAATTATGGAGATGATGAAACCATGAAATGTTTAATAATGGAACCAAATAACAAGTCAAAATGTACTAGATAATACTATGCAATTAACACGTAAGAAAGTTAAAATAATGAATTAGTGTTAACAATGGGGTAATAAAATACTGTTATAATTTAATATATGATATTATAAACATTATTTTTTTTATAATATTAGTTATATACAAATTTTAAACCACTATACAATATGTTAAATTCCACACAACAAAAAAGAAAGGATAATATAATGGATTCTTGTATCATTTTCATTCGGTGTGGAATGCCTAATTATTATGCACCTAATTTTATATATATAGTGTAAATAATTCCAAATTGACATATAATATCATGAAACATAATATTATAATTTTATTTATATTTTTCATCTTTTGATAATCACTTTTGGGTCTTTCGATTCATATGTAATGGATTTCATCTCAATTTGATTTCATCGAGTCGCATTTTATAATTATGTACCTATTTTATTATATATGGTGTATATATTTCCGTTAAAATTATATACCATGAATCTTCTTACTCTCCTTATATAATTAAATTCATTCAATATCACTACTTCATGATGTTTTTATTTCTAATGGTTCAAAGTGGTATGTTAGACATTGGAATATTTAAAGATTATTTTCCTCAAGACTAATCGTAATGATATATCATTGTAATTTATATTTGGATAAATTACTTAACCATATTTCAATTAAACCATTCATTTTTTTCTAGTTATTAATAACAATTTTTATGTGTCAGTAACATTTATATACTCTTTGGTACTATGATGTTTTGAAAATATTTTTCATGAAAGCCCGACTTTACCCACTATTTTAATCCACTTTAGATTTGTTGTACTGATATAATCCTTGTTCTTACTCTGGATAATTTATTAATTATTTTAAAATGTACAGTATTTATAGCATCTTCCTTGACATATTTTTTTTGAAATATTTAATATCGTATGATCAGAAAACAATTAATTTCCCCTTAATATCAATTTATTTTTCAATGGATATTACTATTTTCATAAATTGTATTCCATTTTAAATATGGTTTCAATTTTCAAAAAAAATGACGAATTGTGGAATTATTTATTAGCCCATATTTATCATTAAATACGGTTATTTGATAAGGCTTACCAATTATTTTGACTATTAAATTTGATGATTTCTTTATACTTGAAATGACATGTGGAGCCTAGAAATTATATAGCTTCTTGATGCATAGAGTAGTTCTCATGAGTCATACAATTTTGAAAATGGGATTATACCCTAGATTTTAAAAATTATTTTGAATGGTATATAAAATAATATATTTTCATGTTCCTTGGACATGACGTCAATAAATAAATCAATTTTCCTCATAATAGTTTAATTTATTATTCATCCATGTGATTTTTTATGGACATATCTAGGGATACATTTAATTTTATTTCATTGATTAATGACATGGGTTTTAGTTTTAAACATTCTCATATTAATTTTTTGTTTTTTAGTTATGTGAATGGAATGGAATTTTAGTTATTACCTTTCAATATTTATTATATACTTTAATTCAGTTTATTGATTACATGGCATGTGTGTTCAGTTTTATACTATTCTATAATTACTATTCTGATTGATGCATTATTTCTTCCACTATATTTTTACCTTTCTAAGAATTTAAGCTCAACCTTATTTTTTTATTTACCTAGGATTCCATGAAGTGTACTATGATGTAAAATAAATAATATACTAGATGCATTAGATTTATCTTCATGATGTTTAAATCATTAGAAGGGAAAATTATTTTTAATTAGTGTATCCATTTGTAATGAAATACTCATTTATGTATCGGGTTTCCAAAGACAAATAAATTGATCAGTCCTTTGGGTATTGATTCCTTGTAATCATAATAATGTATGCAGTAGTAGACATTATCTTTGAGCTATCTGTGGTTGGTTTTGTACAGTTTGTATTGATGGAAGTTTAGTAGCAACCTTGGGAACTAGATTTAGTAAAAAGTTGGTTAGCGAACATAAGCCTATGTTGAATTTGAGGATAATTATTGATGAAAACCCTAGAAATTTTGTAAAGTATAGAATATTTGGGTCTTCCAAATGATAAATTCATGTCTGTATTATACAAATGTAATTGGTTCTAGAACATATGTACCTATGAGAAATATATCTAACTTGGTGATTTGTCCTTGACTCGGTGTAACCTTGTACATGACAGTGGGCCATACTGTTCATGTAGTTTTACACTCCAATGAGATATGCTTAGGACAATACATGTTCTCACTATTAACCATTTTTTAAATTTTGAATGTATTTTTACAATGAATAATAAATGTTAAACCTAAGTTGTTTTAGATTTAAAAATTGATTTCCATGATTTATATATACTATAGAAAATTATACACTTATCTCTCTATGACTATTGTTGCACAAACTATTATTTATGGTTTTTTTTCAGGGGAGAGAACCTAATCGATTCAAGTTACCATATAATGAGATAAAAATAATGGTGAAAATAAGAAACCAAATTATGTGTTAACATGAGTGATGGTTATCATGTGTTTGTCAAATTAGTTTTCAGAAAATATGATTAAAAATATATTCCTTTACCAACACATGAGCGTCCCAAAGAAGATTAGGACGGAGGATGATAATAGCTCGAGTGGTGGATACCATGTAGAAAAGATGTGTACACATTAGAAATGTGATAAGTGTTGAAAAAAAACCGAGGAACGTGTCTCAATATAACAAGTAAATTCATTTTGTGTGGGATGGATGGACATAAATGAATTGATTGTAAAGTAAAAAGGAAGATCATTTTGGAAGGTAATGAAGCTTATCCTAATATATCCTATACAGTTCTTTGTCATATATGTTAGGAACCTATACATTACCCAAGACAGTTTCCTATCCTAGAGGATAAACACATGAACATGGAATGACCTATGTGGAAATAAGTGGATAAAGTATTTTTTCATGGAGGTTGTGTTGAAAACCATAATTAAAATGTTATTTAGTGATTAACCTAATTTTGAGGATATACATCATATATATTTTAGAAATTATATTAATATAGTTTTAGAAAAGGAATAACTATTAGTTGAGGGACAACTAATAATATTTATAAAGTTAATGGGTCTTGAACCCATGACTAAAGGATGACAATGGTTTCATGGCACCACTGACCTACATAATGACCTTGTTAATTTTCTTGGTTTTTAGTTATACAATATAATGAATAAAAATTTATGATATAACAGTAGTAACACATTTTAAGATTAGAAATTAATATATTAACCATATTTATTTTTGAATATAGTTTAAAAAATGGTAAGACTTTTCACTCTTTTATAGGCCTTAAGAATATTAAAAATATTCTCTTTGTGCGTTAGGGAAAAAATCCATTGTTGTTTTTTAATTTTTTTTGGGAGTAAAGGGGTGAATTAGAATTTGATCAAAGAGAAACCAAATGTTTGGATTATTCGTATGATATTAAATCCTATAATGTACTAATATTTTTGTATATTATTTTTCATTAAAAGTATTACCTAACAATAGTAAAATGACATAAGAATAAAATGTTTTCCTAATACCTACGTTTCTATTCGATCGATGGCCTAATAAATCAACAATGTTTTATGTTTTGAGGCCCTCAAAATTCCATTTATCATTCACTTTTTTTTGTTTTAGGTTCTCATTAAATCCCAATAAATATTTATTTTTTTCCCTCTAATTATGTTTATATACTTTCCACAAATTCTCTTCTACTTAGAGACCTGGTTATATTGTATTATATGTGACCTTTTTAAAATTCAATTATCTTTTTTTATAGAAGATTACTTATAAACCATTTTCATGATGTCATATTTCAAAAATTGGAAGTATCATAAAATATATCACCAAGATTGATATTAAATTTGGAGGGCCAATTTAAATAAGGTGGGGACCATGTGTGGCCCCAAAAACTAATGTAAGAACCTTGTATTCTACAGCGTGTATGACACACCGTAACAAGCACACAATGTAAAATAATATCCATATACATTATATCATGTTTACTATTTTAAATTAAACCTTTATATATTTAAATGGATGCAACACCAAGTTGGATTGTGTTAAACACAAGAGATACCTTAATCTATTTCTTGTGTTTCAGACAAGAGTGACCTTCCTCAAAATATTGTGTTACACGCAAAACAGAGTTTCACTAAATAACAATGTATTATTAAAATATTATTATTTAATATAATATGATATAACCTAGACATTTTGTCAGTGATTAAGAATATTATGAAATAAATTACGAAAAAATATGGTTTAGAAAAATATAATATTAAGTGATAGGTTAAGAAATATTTATAAATTAATATGGGAACCAATTGAGTATAATTTGATTGTTTTTATATAAAACCATTATTTTTATGATCACAAATCTATTTTACTGTAATATATTAAATAAATTAAAATTAGTTATTTATATTAATTTAATATATATGTTGCATATTAAATCAGTTATTTTTATATTCATCCAATATATTAGGTAATAATAAGACAACAACAAACCCAATATTTCACATAAAAACCTACATTCAGGCATTTTTGCCAACCTTTTAATGGAAATATCATTTTTTTAGTGATTAGTGAAAAATAATGCGTTTATGTTTACAACTGCCTTTTCATTTAAATAAATATTAATGTAAAATTATATAATAAATTTTTTTAATGTAAAATTGGATCAATTATAAGTATATTAATATAATTTATTTTATTATAATCAATATAAATTTAAAATTTAATATAAAATCATGACAATCATTTAAGCGTTTTTAACTAAAACCAGTCAATCTGTATGTCTGTGAGATAAACATTAATTCTAATTTTCCCAGTTATGGGAATTGAAGTTTAAGAATTGGAAATAAACCATTATAATAAAGATGTTATTTTTTTCTAATATTATAAACTTAAATTTTCTCAAAAAATATTACTAAGTGCAATTACAATTAATTACAATGATTAATTGATAATTATGCTTAAAATGGACTAAAATCATATGTTTAAAAGGATAAATTGCCTACAAACATCTAGAAACCCATTTTTATTCCATATATCTAACATTAATATTTAATAAATGAGTTATGGGTGTTTGGTTTGACCCATGTTAGGTACAAAACTTTGTACAACTAACTTTTTTTCAACAAAAAAAAGTGAGTCCTTTTCCTTCCCTTTAAAAGGCCACCACCTCTACACATTCCTCACACATCATAAGGCTCATATGTTCGGCCAATACCAGACCCAATTGTCTACCAACATCAATAATTGTAACCTAGAATACTCCCTTTGATTAGAAATCAATCTATGTAAGATATTGGT
The DNA here is from genome assembly GCA_963277665.1 of Viscum album. Taxonomy (NCBI): domain Eukaryota; kingdom Viridiplantae; phylum Streptophyta; class Magnoliopsida; order Santalales; family Viscaceae; genus Viscum; species Viscum album. Next base: position 37,723,881 of record OY728159.1, read on the forward strand.
ATACACCAAATGATGTTATCCGATTAAGAGGTAATGCCTTTTCTCAAGCTCTCTAGTTTCATTTCCCATATACAGTTCTTAAACACTTAATATACTTTTTTTAGTAGAAAAGAAAGTATAAATAATATAATAGTATGTTTTTTGGTTTTTATTTATGCATAATATTACACAAACCACCATCTATTGGGTAACAAACTTTTTCGGTATACGATGAACTACAACCTCATAAAATGATGATTATTCAACTTTCCCTACCACATCTCATGGTGTCCATTATTATAGACACTATAATTTTATAAAATATATATTTTATTTATAATTAAATTATGATTTTTTAATTTTTTTTATAACATACCATTATTCATCCATCACATGTAAATAAGATAATTTAATTTGAGGAAGTGTGGACTACCGCCCACTCAAAGCGATATGACCCATTCATTCCATACACAAAATGTATAATGGTATGGGATTTTTTGTCTCATTTTCATTACATGAGGCACACAAAATTATTGTGTACCTAATTTATTATCTATGGTGTAAATAATGCCACATTTACATATAATATTCTTAACCCTGTTATTCTCATTATATTTATATGTTCCATTTGATTATTATCATTTTGGGTCTTTTGATTCATATGTGATGGATTTCGTCGCAATTTAACTTCATTGAGGAACATTCTCTTGTTATGCACCTAGTTTATTTTATTTGATGTATATATATCCATTGAAATTATATATCATAAATATGCTTACTATCCTGATATTATTATGTTCATTCAACATTAATTATTTATAAGTTTATGATTTAAAATGTTTCAATGTTGTATGAGACACTTTAGGATGTATAGAGATTATTTTATCCAAGGCTAATCCTAATGATATTTCAATGGAATTTCTATTCGAGGATATTTTATAATTTTTTATAAATAAAACCATTCAATTTTATCTAGTTAATCATGACCATTTTCATGTGTTAGATCAATCTCTCAACTCATTCTTACTATGAAATTATTGTAAGTTTTTTAAGAATGCCTATCTTTTCCATGTATTTTACTTCAGTTTGTATTTTTCATATTGATATAATCCTTATCCTTCATCTGGAACATGTTCTATTGATATGGCCGTGGATAGTATTCACATTCACTTCATTGAATTATTTTGTAGTTTTCATGAAATATATATTCTTGTATAATCATTTAACATTAAATTTCTCCTTTATATCCATTTCATTTTTCATGGATGTTCCTATTTCTTAAACTGTATTCCATTTTATATATGGTTCTTACTTTTAAAATTATTTGAATAATTGAGGAATTATTTAGTGATCTGTGTTTATCATTCTACATTGTTATATAATAAAGTTTATTATTTATTTTTTTTATTCAACATGAGGATTTCTTTAGACTGGAAATGACAGGTGGAGCTTAGACTTTGTATAGTTCCTCGATGCATTGATAGGTTCTCATGAGACGAATAATTATGAAAATGGGTTTCTACATATAGTTTTAAATTGTATTGTGAAAGGTTTTGATGTTAATAGGTTTTTAGGTACTTGATATATGGTACCCATACAAAAATCAAATAACCTCATTGTATTTTCAGTGATTTTTAATCCATGATATTTTGAATTGACATATCTATTGATAAATTTCATTATAGTTCATTGATTAATGGCATGCATTTTAGTTTCATACCATGACATATTAAGTTTTCCTTATCTAGTTATTTGAATGGAAATTTTTTCCATTTAATGTGTTTCTATATTTCTTATGTGTTATCATTCAATTTATTGATTACAAGGCATGTGTGTTCAGTTATTTACCATGCCATAATGACTGATTTCATTGATTCATTGTTGTTTCTGCTGTATTTTTCCCTTATTAAGCATGTGAGGTCACCTTTATTGTGTTTCTTTGCCAAGAAATCCACGAATAATACTAATAAAGTGATATAGGAATATACAAGATGGATTATATTTATCCTCAAGATGTTTATTTTTTAGAAGGCAAAATATATGTTCTAATTATTTTATCCAATTGTAATACAATACTCATTTATATATCTGGTATACCAAGACTACTAAACTGATTGGTCCTTTAGGGATTGATTCCTTATGATCAGACTAATTTATGTTGTATTAGACACTATCTCCAAGATATTAGGTTCTTGGTAACTATTTTTTGTATCAAAGGAATCTTAGTAACAACATTGGGGACTAGATTTTGGAAAAAGTTGGTTAGTGAACATAACCCTAATGTATAATTTGAGGATAAGTATATATGAAACCCCTATAATTTTTTTATTTTATAGAGTATGTGGGTATTACTAATGATATATCATTTCAATGATACTAAAAGTGGATGTGGTTCTTGCACATATTTACCTAGGAGTAAAAAATATGAAAAGGTCTTCCGGGCTTGACTTGGGGTGACATAGTACACGACAACGGGCCTTAATGCACATATAGTGTGAAAAACCTATGGGATATGCTTATGATAATCTGCATTTTCCTTAAAAACCATTATGAAAATTTTGAATGGATTTTGAAAATGAGTAATTAATATTAAACCAATGTTTTTTATAATAAAAAATGAGGCCTCATGATTTAGATTTATTATAGATAATTATACTCTTTTCCCACTATGACTATTGTTCGTCACACTATTCTTTGTAGTTTTAGTCAATGGCTGGAACCTGTAGGGTTCAATTTAACATAAAACATGAATGATGAAATCTTGAAAATGTGTATAAAAAATATGTGTTCACAGAAGTGACAGATACCATGTTTATGCCAAATCAGTCTTCACAAAATATGATTAACAATATATACCATTAAAAACTCACGAGAACACCAGTAAATAGAAAGATAGTGGATGATAACATCATGAGTGGAGGAGACCATGTAAAAAATAAGGCTCTAAATTCAACATGTGGGACATGTAGAAAGAGTCACCCATGATATTGTCTCAATTGAATAAGTAAATGATTTTTGTTTGTGAAATAATGACATAAAGAAAATGATTGTCACGGAAAAAAAGGAAGTGTATGATAGAGGGAAATGAATCTCATCAAAATAAATCTTTTATATTTTGTTATCATATATGTGGGGATCCTTGACATTAACCAAGTCAATTACATATCCTAGAAGATAAACACAAGACCCTGGAATGATCTATTTGGAAATTAATGGATTAACTATTTCTATATCGAGGTTGTGTTGTGAACCGTAGTTAAATTTCTATTTAGTGACTAACCTAATTTCATGAATTACCATTAAATATAATTTGAAAAATATATTAATATTGTTTTATAAAAATACAACCTATAATCCAAGTGACAACCAACCAATTATGGAAATTCCACGGGCCTTAAAAACATGACAGAGGGACATAAATGCTTCACTCCAACAACAGACCTATGTAAGGCCATTGTAAATTTTTATTTTTGGAAGTTAAATAATTTAATGAATAAATATTAAGGATGAACCGGTGTAAAAATTTTTAGAATTAGAAATTAATACATTAACCATATTTATTTAGAGAGAATGTTAAAGACCAAAAGTAAGACTTATCACTCTTTTATAGGCCTTATAAGCCTTTAAATGATTCTTTTTTTACTACAAGCATAAAAGATGGATTGGTGGTAATTAATTTTTTCTGAGTAAATGGTTGAATTATAATTTGATCATAATGAAAAAAAAGTTAGGATTTGTCATATTATAATAAAACCTATCATGTAAGAATATTTTTTTATATTCTTGATCATCATATGAAATCCCCAACATTAATAAAATGACATAAGAATAATATGTCCACTGAATACCTAAAATTCTATTGAACTGATTCCCTTATAAATCATTATATATTTAGGGCTTTGAGCCCCTAAAAATTACATTTATCAATCACTAGTTTTTGATTTATGACATCATTCACTCCCTATAAATATTTACATTTTCCTCCAAGTATAATTCCCTAATTTTAAATGATGTTCTCTTAATTAGATACGTAGTTAAAATGTATTCCATGTGACCATTGTAATGTTAAAATTATTTTTATAGAAGATTACTTAAGACCATTATCATGATTTGGGATTTTGAATAGAGGATGTATCAAAAAATATATCACCTGGATTGATTTTAAACTCGTGAAGTTGCAATTTAAATAAGGTCAAGAGTTTGTTACACTCTAAACAACTAAAGTAAGAACCTTTTATTTGATTGTGTGAATGACACACGATTTCAAACAAATAATTTAAAAAAATATCCATATACATTATAGTATATTTATTATTTAGAATAGATCATTTATATATTTCAATACACACAAAACCAAGTTTTCCTGCATTACATGAAAGAGAGACCTTCCTTTATAGCTTATGTTACATGCAAGAGTGACCTTCCTTAATAGGTTTTTATACACAGAAGATCTTCTATCCATGAATTTTTTTGTTAACTGCATGATAATCTTTCCCCAAATAACATTGTATTATTAAAATGTTATTATTTAATATAATATGATATAACCAAGACTTTATGCTAGTGGTTATGAATAAGATTAACCGAATTTTGAAAATATATGGTTAATAATAATATAATATAAATTAATAGGTTAAAAATTAATTATAAATTAATACATGAACAAATTAAATATAATAATAATGTTTATATGTAGAACTATTTTTGTATGTTCACAAAGCTGTTTTACCAAATAAAAATAATGTAATTATAATTAGTTAATAATTTTAATTGAATATATATTTTATATATTCAATCAATTATTTTTTATAGTCTTCTAATATATTTTTAATTATAATATATGATAGAACCAAATATTCTATATAAAAACATGTATTCGGGCATTTTTAACTGCCTTTATTAGAGAAATTATTTTAAATCATAATTTTGACAGTTTTATGTATTTATTTTTATATAATAATCATTTTTTGAATTCATAATTTCAAAAATATCTTAGGATAATATTTTGGGATTTTCTCGAGAAACATCATTATTAGTGAATAGTGAAAAATATTATGTTTAAGTTAAAAAATGTTTTTTGTTTAAATTATTATTAATGTTAAATTATATTATTATTTTTTATCAAGGAAAATTGGATCAATTTTATACTAATTAATATAGTTTTTATATTATAATAAATATACCATTTCAACTTAATATAAAAACACAATGAAATTTTGAGCATATTTTTACAAAAACCTATTAATTCGTCTATCTCTAAGATTAAAATTTATTATAATTTTCTCGCTTCTCGGATTTGAGTTTTGAAAATCATAAAAAAAAATAATCAATATTATACGATAGGTCTAATATAATCAAACAATTTTTTTTATAAAAATGATTAGTGAATGTGATAAATATTATTACAATTATTAAGGTGTAATTATGTTAAAAATGAACAAAACCCCTATGTTTAAGGGCCCAAATAACCTATAATGTAGTCCAACACCGTTTTTATATCCATTTCTCAGACATGGAGATTCCATTATTTAGTTTGGGAATATTTGGGAGACATTTTTTTGGAATGAACTTGTGTACACGAAACTTCTTTTTATTAATACCAAGTGAGTCCTTTTCCTTCCCTGTAAATGGCCAACACGTCTACGCATTCCTCACAATTATCAAGCATCTTTGTTTCATCCCAGACCAGAAATAATTTTCTCTCAATGTCCCTCCCTGTGACCTAGGATCCCCCATTTGTTCAAAAATAAATCCAAGTTAGATTTTTGTATACACAAAAATAAGTTACATTATTGAGAGGTAACAACTTACCTCAAACATATAGTTTCCATTTACGATGAACTACTATCTCACGAACCGATGAGTGTTCAACTTTTCTTGACCACCTCTTATAGTGTTTATTATGATTGAAAATATATTTATATCAAATATATATAGAATTTATAATTTTTTATTGTTATTATATTTTTATTTATAACATACTTTATGATTCCATCATGTGTAAATACGACAATTTGGTTTGAGGAAGTGTGGACTACCGCCAATCAAAGCGATGTGACTCTTTCATGCCGTAAATGGAATGTAAAAATGATTTTAATAAGAATTATATGAATCATATATAACATATATATGATAAAATAAATTATTAATTACATATGTATCATTTAGTTTTAATTATTTTAATTCAACAAATAAATGAAAGTTACATTCATGCGTACGTACGACCTACCTTCTCCATGATCAGTGCAATTCATTTCTAATATCCAAATGTTATGGACTATTATGAATACATATTTAATGAGTAGATATGATTATTTATTCATTTTTTACATTTTGGAGATGATGAAAACATGATATATTTAATAATAAAAACAAATAACAAGACAAAACATACTAGAGAAATCAAAGGAATTATCACCCAAAACATTTAAAATAATGAATGAGAGTTAATAAATGTGTATTAAAATATTTTAATAAGTTAATATATGATATTATAAACATGAGTTTTATTCTAGTATTAGTTATTAACATATTTTAATATAATATACATGAGTTTAAATTCCACACAATAAAATGGAAAGAAAATGTAAAAAATTATTGTCTCATTTTCATTCAGTGAGGTATAAATAATTGTTGGGCATGTAATTTCATATATATATCATGTAAATAATTCCACATTTACAAATAATATCATGAATCATATTATATTCTTTTTATTAATATGTTTTGTTTTATTATTATCACTTTTAGGTATTTATATTCCTAAGTAATGAATTTCGTCTCAATTTCATTCAATTGAGGCACATTATATTGTTATGAAATCAGTTTATTTTATATGTTGTATATATATCCATTGAAATTAAATATCACAAATCTCATTACAATACTAATTGTTTTACATTAATTTAATATTAATCCTTCCTTAAGATATTTTTTGAAATATTAGAATGTGGTATGGGACACTTTTTGATGTTTAAATATTATTTTCTTAAAGACTAATCCTATTGATATTTCGATGGAATTTCCATTGAAAGAAATTATAAACAATTTTTCAAAAAATAATTTCATTTTAATCAAGTTAATCATGGCCATTTTCAGGTTTTATTACATGTTCTCCACCCTTTGGTATTATGATTTTTTATAAAATGTTTTTCAGAAATCTGGACTTTACCCTTTATTTTACTTCACTTTGGATTTTTCCTACTAATATAATCTTTACACTTCCCCCGGATAGTTTATAATTTATTTAAAAAAAGTTAGTATTCCAATTCACTTCATTGACTTATATTTAAGTTTTCCTAATATTTTTAATCTATTATTATCTTCTATAATTGAATTTCCCCTTCATATCCATATCTATTTTAATGGATATTACTATTTTCTAAATTGTATACCCTTTTTATATGTTGTCTAATTTGAAAATTATTGGTTGAATTGTGGAATTATTTAATGATCCATATTTATAATTCAATATAGTTAGTTGATAAGGATTATTAGTTATTTTGATTATTCTATATGATTATTTCTTTGTATTGGAAATGATGGGCGGAACCTGGACTTTGTATACCTCTTGGATGTATAATAGGATCTCATGCGATGAATAATTGAACAAATGGATTTCTAACCTTATTTTAAAACCATATTATGAATGGTCGTGATGGTAATAGTTTTTCTTGTTCATGATATATGACGTCTATAATGAAATAAATTTCCCTCATAGTTGTTTCAGTTATTATTCATCCATAAGATTTTGCGTCGGCATATCTATCGATAAATTTCATTTAAGTTCATTAATTAATGTCAGATGTTTTTGTTTTATACTATACCGTATTTATTTTTCCACATCAAGTTATTTATATGGAATTCATTTTGAGTAATTACCTTTCCATATTTCTTATGTACTTTTATTCAGTATATTGACTACATGGATTGTGTGTTTAGTTACTTACCTTTCTATAATGACTACTCAAATTAATAATTATTGCTTCCACTATATTTTACCTTACAAATAATTTGTGCTCACCGATATTATATTTTATTACTAAGGAATCTAGGATGAATAATCTGAAATAAATTTACTAATATTCTATATTGATTGGAGTTACCATCCAGGTGATAATTCGTTTAGAAGGAAAAAATATGTTGTAATTGTTGTATCCATTTGTAATGTAATACACATTTTTTTATCTGGTCTACCTAGAATACTAAACTTATTAGTCATTTGGGTCTTGATTCCTTGAAATCATGATGATATACGTAGTATAAGACACTGACTCCTGGATATCTTGGTTTGGGTTACTACATGGTTACTTAATGCATTGGACCTCCATTAAATTTATTCATTATCAATGCATGTTTCGATCTCGTAAAAAATTGTAAGAAGGTTGGGATTGTGACATACTTTACTTCCATTGAGAATGAGTTCCCTAGGGGATCATGTTGTTATATTGGAGTCAAAGGGAATAGACATATGAATTAAATGATGAAAAAATGAGGAGTTTAATAGAGATAAATAAATTTCATTTTAGAGATCCATGTATAGTTTGTTGTCTCAAATGAGGTAAAATCACAATTTTATAATTAAATACCATATTCTAATGGAAATATTATAAAACAAGGAAGGAAATATTTTATTCAAATAATTAATGTAAATTTACTGAAGTATTTATGTATTTGAAATCAATTATAATGTTCTAGATGTATTTTAATCACGATTATCCAAATTTTATCAAACATTAAATGTATAAGAATGAATTAATGTTTTTTTTAAATAATGATTTTATAAAATATGTTGAATAGAACTCATAATAAAAAAAAATTCTAATATTTTTGGAAAAGTCATTTTTTTGGTTAAAACCTAATATTTAAAAAATATTTCCTTGATAATTTTTATTTGCGATAATTAGATGATTGAAATTGAAAATGTAAATGGGATAGTATTGATAACATAATTGTTTTTTGTTTTTTGATGATAAATTTATTTGGACCAGTTTTGATGAAGTTTGTTATATTTTTATATTTATTTAATATTTTAAATAATATATTATTTATAAGTATTTAAATTATTTATAGAAGCATATATGTTTTCATGTGAGTTTATCTTATGAGTTACAGATACCATCATTGATTTATAAGGTTATGATTGATAATATATTCAAAGGAATATATGCCCAACTCGGGTTTTAATTTATGGAATTTTAGGGTGATTTGAAATATTTACATGGTTTAATGAAGAATACATTATTGAGGTTTAAAATAAATTTGGTATGTATGTAATTTCATGTTATCTTAATTGGATATTGAGATTCCCAAAAAAATTTATTTTTAAAAATTGATTCATTGAAAAGTTGATAATTTCAGATATTGTTTTATGGATATTTTATAGATAAACTATCTGGTTTGTTTCTAAAAACATATTCTATGCATTTTTTCTGATGATCACTAAATTACTAAATTATTTAATTATTAGTAATGATGTTTAATGAGATTTTTGGATATTATTATTTATGTTGATATATAGGTAAACATTAGTATTAGCATGTGATTTTATATGGAAAAACTACTACGAAGAATGAAATTAATTTTCTTTTAATATAATATGAAATGTTTGACAACACCTTTCTAGATAAAAAATTAGATAATATTGTGGTTATTAAGTATTATTTGGGATTCCAGAATATTAATGAAATTATCTATTTTGAACCCTTGTTATTAATGTGCATGTATTAGAGTTTAACATACCATTTCATCATATTATGATTTATACATTGTGAATATTTTCCAAAAATTTTAACCACTTTATATTGGATAAATTTTAAACAATTATTTCATGGAATGATATCCTTTTATGAATTATTTTTTTTATTAGTTCTCTATGAATTAAAATATATTTATATTCAATACTCATCATATGGAAAAAACATGATATTATTTTGTAAAATGAATAAAGGATGAATATCTAATTTTGGTGTAATTATTTTTTATTAGGTTGATATTATTTATATAAAAGTAATTACTAGACTATAGGAAATGCATCTTGAAAAAAAAAATTCAATAATTAACTTCATTTCTAATGAATTTATTTCCTTTTTCACACCTAATTTATTTAGGAATTGGTAGTCATTATCTTTCCCATGATCATTCAATTTATAGTGATCAATGATCTTCCTCACTCTCAAAAAGTAATTGGAGATTATGATCTTATTTCATGTTAATATATTCAATTCCCCCTAATGATCTCATATTTTTAAAAATATTTTTGTGTTATTCAAGATGAATTTCATATTTCCCTTTCCATTATTTTAAGGGGAATATTTAGTAACACATTTTATGATGTGGGATTTTAGTAATGGAATCATAAAATGTGAAAACCTAGTTTATTGAAACTGAGTTCATGTTGCAAGGTTGTAATATATTATTTTGGTGAGAATGTAAAACAAAAAGTTTTTTTAAAATGAATGTTAAACTTCACAAATTTCGTCACACGCAACATGATTCTTTAAGCGAACATGGATATAATATAAAAATATTTATATTTATATTTGACTATTATAAAATTGTAATTAAGATTATGAGTAAGAATTTTATTAACCACATTATGAAATATATATATTGATTCTGAAAAAATAAAATATTTTGATAAATTATTATTAAACAATAATTATTATTTTTTGTAATTTCTTGTTATTATTGAAAAGTATGTTTTCATTAAAAATAATTTTTAATTTTTTTTGTGGGGAACTACTATTTTTAAATTATAGACCAGTTAAAAGTATTATTTCATAATACTGTAATAGTTTTTGAAATCATAATATCATAATTATATTGTGATGAAATTATGATATTCTTATGAAAATACTTATGTTTCAATGAATAGTTATTTTTTAAAATTTTTATTGAAAAAAATATTTAAATTTATACAATATAAAAATAAAAGTATTATATTAATTATATTTAAAATTTTATTAGTTAAATTTTATTAAATATAATCCAATTATATAATTTTTTATTACTTTTATATTTATATTTCCTAAAAAACTTTTTCATACATAAAAATGATGTTTATAAAAAACATATTTTCATTACATTTTTTATTTTAATTATAAATTAATTTTTTAAATTATAGAAATTTAATCAGGAAAGTGGATTCCGTATTTTGAATAAAATGGAATTTTTTATAAATATAATTTTTTATTTGTTCATAATAAATAATAATTATGGTAAATAATTTTCACCATAATACAGGTAAATCATGTAATTACGGTTACAAATAATATTATAAGAACAAAACAATGTATATAACACTTACTATTTTCCTATTGTATAAGTGATGTTAAACCATTTAGATCAACATTTTAATTATATGACATCTTGGAGATATATATATAAAATTTGTTTTGATATTATATTATTTAATGTAATAAAAATAAATGATGTAATTTTATTTATGTAATTATCTTTAAATTTTTATGATTCGGAGAAACAGAGGATTGTTTTGATTAAAATTTGTAATATGAGATAAAAATATATTAATTTTACCTTGTAATTTATTTTTAGTTTTAAATGAAAAAATTTCCTTCAAATCATTCAAAAAACGGGATACAATATTTATTAAAATAATAGAAAATTAAAATAAAGGATTATAAAAATAGTAAAAGAAATATAATTTGAATGAATTTTTTCATTCCATGAATTATTTAGATAAATATATAATTATATAAAATTTTGGAAGTATTAGAGTCAAATACCAATTTTTTCATTTTTTTCAGTGTATAATTAAATAAATAGTTGAAAATTTTACATTAATGATATTTTATAAAAAATAATATTTTATTATATATTAAAAAATCCTAAAAATGTTACATATTAAAAAAATATGGATATAGTTGAAAATAACATCCATAGTCCATTTATTTTCAATTTTTCATTTTATACAAACTACATAAACCACATAATATTAAAAAATCTATTTTATTGTCGTAATTTTCAAAATAGATGGTGGTAAAATAAGAAATATTGGGTTAGAAATATAATATAATCATGTAAAAGTTTTATTGGAGGTGATTATGTTTACTAATCCTCATCCTATCAATGAAATATATAATTTTTTCTATTTCTCTATTAGAAATAAATTATAATAATATAACAATTTATTAGGGTCGAGTAGTAGACATCCCCCAATCTTATAAAAGGGCACCTCCTCTCTCATTCTCTTAACACCTAATTTTTTACTCGGACAATACCTAACCAAATCCATTACTATCATCCCTAACTATGTTATAGAAGCCATATTTTGGCTAGAATAGAAACCTTATGTAGTGTATAGAGTAAATAATTCAAGCTTGTCAAATGGAGAAGATGACAAAGACCACATGTGATGATTCAGGCTGGAGGTAAGGGACACATTAATTTTAAAACAACCTCTTGAATTGTTAGCATATTTATTTTCTAAATATTTATATTCTGTGTTCTTATTTAAATTTTTATTGATTCTTTTTTGACTTAAATTACTTAGGAATGAAATTTTCAATCTGTTTTAATTTTATTTATTTTGTATTAAAAAGTGATATTTTTACACAAGTTGTTCAAAATAAAATTACATTCTTTAAAAAGGTCAGAAAGCATTCTATTTTGACATATATGTTTTAAATGGTTTTTCTAACCTGTTTAACTATTAGTTTATGAATAGATTCATTTATAAGGTATCATGTTTTCTTTAATGAATGAAAACCACTTTCCCATTAATCTATTTAATTTTAAAATTGGTTTTTAATAGAATATATATTCAAATATCTCATAATTCTTTTCTTAATCAAGGAAGGGATCACACTAACTTAATTTTTGGGTTCTATGACCATTCTATATTTATAGACTTCTTTCTGTCCATTTTTTATGGATTTATTAAAAATTATGTATATATATATCTTGATTATACACCATGATGATTGACTATTTTTTAATTTGTAAACACATTCCATAAGGTCCATTCCCAGATTCTATTATTAAAAGAAAACCAGATTAAGGGAAACATTTTTGTTCCTTAATCCTTTTATTTAATGCTGATGTAATGTTTTTATTCACTAAAGAATGACTAATTTTTAGTCATATGATTATTTAAATCCATATTATTAAATTATTTATTTTATTGAAAATATTTAAGACACTTTATTTGATAATGAAATGAGGGATTACTATAAAAACCATTCCATTCAATGGGTGAATCATATGATAATTCCATTTGACTAATTTTCTATTATGTAAGAGAAAATTAGGAACTTGTTTTTTTGGGTGCCACCATGTATTTATCCTATTCATCTAGAAATATTTCGTTTCCTCATGTGACATTATATAAAATATTATGGAGTGAAACTTATTAACTATGGCACTCTATCCACAAATTAATATTGTATAAGTATTTACTGCTGTAAAATTCATATTTCATGTTATTTCTTTCTCATTCTTTTACTATTATTATATGTTATTATGAAACAATGATATTTATGTTATTATCACATATTTTTAAAAATGAGTCTATGTTTAAAGTAATTCATATTCTATTATGTAATGATGTTATGTATATAATTTTTTGAAAAAATTTAATAATTTTATATTGATTAAAATGAAACCTTTATGAGTTTAGTTATTCATTTAATTATTAAAATGTAATATTTTATGAAAATCATTTTTTTAGATTTTGGATTCTATGTATTATTTTTTTTATCCAAAAGGTTAATATTGAAGAAGAAAAATCTAGTATATGTATTCTTTAATTGTCATTATTCATTGTTTTTGTCTATATTCCCCTGGCTGGGAATGATGGTCTCATCTAACATCTAAAAACTAAATAAAATTTTATAAGGATGGTGAGGTAAATAGATGAGGTTTTGAAAAAATATTTTACGAGATGTCAGGAAAATAATTTTTTATGTCATTATTGCTTTGTTTTGTTGAAAAATGGATACTATGAATATGAGTTCACATTTTTCTATAATATTTATATATTTCATTGTGATTGACTAATTAATTAATCCAATATACATTTAATATAAAAAAATTACTAAAATTATTTATATATTTAAAACTCTTGATTCTGAAATTTTTATGAATGGTGTATTATAAATTTTGCAAGGAGAATGAAACCTCATGGAATATTTAACCGTATTTTCCCCAACATCGATGTTTGATAGGGATTGATGGTGGAGTATCCAATCTATGCCTATTATCTTTTCTTAGTATTGTTATGTGTTGGTATTAATGTTTTTAATTATCAAAAAATATGTGTGTGGAGAATTATAATAGTTTCTAGTTATTTAAAAAACATATTTATCTGTATATTGTATCAAAATGGATATCATTATTATGATGTGTATTGGAGATTATGGTTTGATTTATATTACTCAACACATGGTCTATGCTGATTTGAGGTACAATAATCAACAGATAATACCTAAAATACGAGTTCTTGTAGCTCTATAAAAATACACTGTTGATGCTTCGAGATTTTGAATGTGATGGTGGGATAAAGTGATGCATGACCTGAATTCGATGATACTTTATCCCTAGAGTCTTTGGGAATTTATATTTTTGATAGAGATGTATCATGATGTTTTATTTTTGGGAAGAGTAAGAAACCAGTGGTAATGCTATAGTGGGGTTCACATGGTGAGACATAACGAAGGAGAGGATAATTATTTAGTATACTAATTTAATTGATATGTTTGTTTCTATTATTTTTCACTTTGATTTTTATTCTATTTTGTTCATTGAATAATAGGGTATAATTATTTTCGTACTATGTGTACTTGTTATCCACACCCAATGTATATACAATATATTATTTTAGCTCTACGAATGTTGGTTGGATATTTGGTAGGATATTATTATCTCATAGTTATTCAGGAGATTTTTGGGATTTGTTTTCACAATCAAAATTATATTTGGGATATTGTAGTCCTTTTTAGTCCTATTAGTTTTGTATGACATTAAATGAATTCTCATGGATTTTATTTATCTATATATGTCCAGATATGATATGTTTAGTTGTCTCATGTCACACTATATATATTATTTCAAATGTGAATTCCTCCCATTTTTATATATAATATACCCATGGTATTTTTTGTCGACCATTAACTTATTAGATGTACGAATCAGATGTCATTGTCTCTATTTTTCTCATTGCCAACCGAAGAGGGGTGCCTTTTTGGAGAGACATTTTAGAAAAATACCATCCCTATTCTTTCGCTGGATGTTTTATGATTATTTCAATGTGATGTATAAAACATAGTATTATTTTCATTAGTTAGTCTATGATGATATAAGAAATTTTTAATGATATTGTGTAATACATATTAATGGATTATGATTATGTGATGGGTTGGACTGATATATTATATCCCTCTAATTCATTGGATAATGATTTACATTCTATGATTTCAAGGGTTAAATGAGAGGATATCCATAGATCTATAAATGGTACACATAGGGTTATTTTAAGTCAAAAATTTGGTAAGCAGGTTTGTAGAACAATAATTAAAAGGTTATTAATATCATTGAGGGTTTCCTTGACCAGTGATTTATGTTATTAATATTATTTTGAAAAAAAACTACACTATTTTATGACGTTAACTTATTCTAATTTTCTGATGTTCGGACCCCTATTATTTAATTCTATTATGATTCATCTATTATAGACTACCATGAATTTATCGCAAACTTTTTTAAATAATATATGAATTTATGAGAATAGTTTTTTAGGTTATGATTATTTTCTATACACCTATTTCCATGTTATGTTTATATAAGAATTGATAACTCCCTTTTTTTACTCTTTCTACAAATCTAAGATCAACCATTTTATGTTTTATTTTACTTAGGATATGATGAATTATTTTATTAATGATTAGTCTAATAAGGGATCAGGTATTAATATAATATGTGGGAGATGATATTTATCAAAAATGTACTAGTTTATTATGTATCCAAAATTTCAAATAATCTAAAACCTTATAGACATATAAAGAATCATAATTTTATATAATTAATATTCATTTAATATGATGTAATATTTATGTGTGAAAAGTATGGGTTTATGTAGTTTTTATAAATAAATATTTTCAATTTTTTTGAAATTGTTTGAGAAAAATATGGGGAGTAATCTTGGATAATCATATGTATTAGATAACACCCTTTGTTCTGGTAATAAAAGAAGTGTGGTTTTATAATAAAATAGATCCATATCGGTGCACTAGAAAGTGAATGTGCTTGTTTCCCATATGATCCTATGTGTAACAAATTAGACTATATAGAATAATGTTTTAATTTGATTATTCGTAGTCCTTAGTGAGTGAGCGAAATAATATACACATCGATAGACAATATTGATAAATATTCTTTTGTTAATTCTAATTTTTATAAATAATCATTATGTTGGATTCGAATAGATGATAACCATGTATGGATTATTTGAAATTAAATGTTTCATAGTTAAAAAATATAGTATCATGATTTATACATTCTATGAATGATTATTTAGGATTATATAGTTTTCAACTTTTATTATTTTTTCTTAGATATGTTTTTTAGTTAGTGTCCAAGACATAAATAAACTCTGTTAATTATAAATATAAAAGAAAACTTAAATGACTATCCTACTGATAAACTCATTTATATGTGATATAGAAGGAAAACTCTTGTTGTTATGCTTACACAATTGCAGACGCTCATCATGAACATATTGAAATTGGGTGAAATTGATTCTATAATGTGGATTTTGTTTATAAATTATTTTTTATGAAAGTACATTACTGATTTTATTCATATTGAATTGGATAAAAAATAATATAATCTAAATTATAGGGATTATTGATCCATTAGTACCATTCAGAAATGTTTTACATTATTTATGAATAATGCCTTTGGTATATACATTGAAGAAAAAATTATGATTTATCAGTACTCTAATGGTTCAAAATTAATTATTGAAATATTGTTATCCATATAGTAATTTATTGATATAATGAAATAATTGGATGTTCTATTTATATGGAAATAATTAATGTATTTTTTAATAAATATTATAGTATAGAAGAAATAATAATGGTTGAATTCAATGAAAATGATAATAATAAAATTCACAGGGAGTAGAAGATGAGACTACAAATATATGTGAAATGTGGAAGGAGAATAAAGGATATTAGATGAAACTTCCTTACCAGATGAACATTGAATTGTACCTCAAATGAATAGATTTAATGTTCATAAGTCGATGGTTTATAAATTATATCATTCATTGTTTAATGAATTCAATCAAAAAATGTACTAAATAATCTACAAGAGGGACATTATCAAATAGAACAAAAAATATTTCTTTATGAGATTTTATAAATCCTTCCTGACTATCAAGAACTTGTATTACATGATGTGAGGATAATTTATTATACCAGAACAAAAAAACCTGCATACACTATAGTGATATAAATTAGGATTACCATCATATTAAGATGTTCAAGATAACATTTCAAATGAAAGATGAGTGTATCATTTGATATTGAAACCAAATCCGTGAAATGATGAATATGATAGTTGGTATTATGATAATAAATAAATATAAAATCAAGGAGGAGGTGGACTTTATAAATTTACTATAATTTTTTGAAGATTTAGTGACACTATTTTACTTAAGAGAACATCCATGTAAACCATATAGTTTATTTATATTAATGAAGATGAATATAATTATTATTTTAAAATCCTTTATAACCTTTTCTATTATAATCATTATGAAAAATATATTATGATTAGGAAATTAGTTTATTAAAGAAGGCATTTGAGTTACCATACTAGATTGATTGAGGGTTCTCAAGGATAAGGATACAATTTTGAGTCTGATTATTATGATAAAGGACATAAATTCCAATAAATATAGTCCCAACAATAGGGTAAATTTATTAGCAACCCTAATATAAGGTTATTTACTTCCGTGAAAAATAGGGATAATTTGTAGAATCATTTTTTAATTTTTTTTCTATTTTGTTACTAGCATTACCAAGATTATTATTACTTGTTTTTACAAGTTCTTAATACATTAAGAAAATTTTAGAAATTTTTTTTAATTTTTTTATAAATATTTACAACTATAATTCTAATTTTATTGTAATGAATAATCTTTTGATAAAATTACATAAATTATTTTGTAATGTTTTAAATTTAAATATCTAAAATTCAACCCCAACTCTTATAGATAAATATATATGTATTTGATCCATAATTTAATATATATGTTGGTTTAAAATTGTTATAAATTATTATGATTTTTTTTAAAAAAGGAGTATATATATATGTAATATTCATGGTTTTTCAATCAACACATTTGAAAATTAAAATCCATGAAGCCCGGTAATATTTTTTTGTTCTGTTTATGGATCTGGGAGAGACCTTTAGAAAACATTTTTTATAAATAAATGCATTGACACGTTTTTCATAATGACCACAAAATATCAAATTTCAATTGGATGTTACTAAATTTTCTAAGGAATATAAAAAAATTATATACTCAAATAGCTTATTAGAAACAATTTGTTCTGTTCAATTATTATAGGCATATGTCGTCAAATTTCTACATGTAATATAGCTAACAATAATTGTATGAAACATCAATGGAATAATTTTTGATATTAAAATTTTATTGAATATAGGAGAGAAATTTTATGATTATATTATCTAGATAATTATTTTGTACATGGAAAAACAAATGAAAACATTCATCAATATTTTTTTAACATCAATAATATTATACAATTTCATAGAGATAAAGAACACACTAATGAATATATGGTTGAAAAACAATTGATACAATACCAAATTAGTTGGAATATAAGTGATAATATAATTATTATACTAATAATATTACAAATATTAGTTTAGATTTTGTGTTTACTACTATAATGAAACATAAAACTTGATTAAAGAGTGATGTAGAAAAAAAGAAAACTAACTGGGCTGAATTTCGGTCTATATATACATCATCATTTGAAAGAAGATCCTGTAAAAATATTTCCAAATCATTAGATAAGAAATATGTGAAAGTTAATGATGAATGTAGTTCATCTAATGAACATGATTGTAGATGATCTCAAAAGTCAAAAATGTTTAATAATATTAAGGTATGCAGTGATTTTCACTTAAAAAATAAGTAAAATCAATAGTAAATTAGTGGATTAATATAAAATATTTATGTTATATGTAATAAATTTTAGAAACACAGGAATATAAGACCATATTTTTGATGGTCAAGAAGGAAAGACAATAAATATAGAAGATTATACATGAGAAACGTCTTGAAAATATTTAATGTTTATAATAAATAAGGTTATGGTTGTTGAGAGAGTTATTTTTCCAAAATTAGTTAGTCATAAAGTTTTTCATTTCTATTTTTGTATTTCAAGGTACATAAGTTGATTTATTTATAAGGTTTATGAAAATTCAAAGACAAATTTATATTTCATTTTAAATTATCTAGAATATGATGAATAATTTTCTACATTTTTTAAAATATGAATAAGAAGTTACATTTATTGATTAGGATATAGAATATTGTATTGAATATTTTTCTAGATATTTATCCTTTTTTGGGAAAAAAATGTTACAAAACTATGAAAGTTACAATGTGAAATACAGTAATGAGAATTCCATAATATAAAAATATTTAGGAGAAATTTTAGATCTCACTATGGAATTTGATAATTATTCTAATACTAATTCATTAAATGAAGATGAGAATAATTTTTTTAAAACGAACTCAAAAGTATTCAGTTGAGTTTTTTTGTTAACAAATTTAGTTCATGAAAAGAAAAATTTTAAAATATGTACGGAAAATGATACATTAAATAAATATTTATTGGATCAATTTTAAAACAGAAAAATCACTTTTCAAAAAATTATTCACTATGAAAATCATATATTATATAATAAATGTTAGAGATGGAGACACTAAAATAATTTGTGCTCATTAAACGACTTTAAATAGTTTGGTTTTCATAAAGAATATATTTTAATATAAATAGAAGCTATTAAACATAAGAAATATGGATAGATTTTGATTCCAAAATTACTTTTTTCTAATCATTATATACCAATTCATATATAGGTACCAACATCATAATTTTTATGTTTTAGGAGAAATGTTTATTTACACAAAACATGTATATTTGGAACATTTATAGTGGATTTTCTAGGAATATAAACGGAAAGAAGAATATTGTATAGAATAATATTAATATTAAAGGGGAAAATCACATTTATAGAAATTTAAAGGGATAAATCTATAGTAAAGTTGATATTTTACTTATCCGTAAAGAATTTATTTCATTTTTATTATATTTATAATAATTAATTAGAAAAAAAACTTTCATAAATAAATTATGTGACGAAGGATATATTTTGAATTTTATAATTGATGAAGTTATTGTTCAGTGTTTACAATGTTAATTTATTATTTTTACAGAGAGGCATGAAAATCTAAAAACACTAATCATAAATCACTATATAAGTTTATATCTACCATGATGTATATAAATAGAAGATAAATAACAATTATGGAATATAAGGTTAGGAATTTGTAAGTTTATAAACTAATCCAAATGTTCTTTGAAAAGACTCATAAGAAATCTACCAGAAATTAGTTTTAATTTATATAGTGTTTTTGTGTACTATCAATTCTATAAGAAATATTACTCTATAATTATATCTATAAGGTATGTTTTAACCTATGAATCTATATAGTTATTTCATATTGATCTAATTGGTCCAAATAGACTTTGAGTATTGGTGGAAAATTATATATGTATGTATTAGTTGATGAATCCACTAGATACATATTCTTTATTGACTATTTTTATTGTTTATGAGATCAAATTGATATGGAAAATTTGGTTTACTTTTGTAGTGTTTTTTCTATTAGAAATAAAGATATTGTGTATTATTAGGTAGAGTAATTATCTCAATTCTTGTAATAGAACATCCAACTTGTTATGAGTATTTTTTTCACACATATTTTTCAAAGATAAACCCTAATAATTTTATTTTATTTGATAATAGTTTAAGATATTATTGTACTGGATCATGAAATATTATCAAATCAATATAGCCATCCCTTTTTATGAGTTAATTTTTTAGATCACGAAGTTCCACATTGGTTTTTTAGATGTGAAAATGAAATTAATAACATAAATTTATTAACATAAAATGGTTTGGTTGTGATAACCTAAAATTTTCGTGTATCAAAATCATTATAATTTTAAAATGTATGATAGTTTAAAAAAATAGAAAAATATTCACTAATTCAGCCTCATACCAATAAATTAATTTTATTAGATATATGAAAATATGAAGCATTTTACTCTTTAAAATACCAAATAATAAAAATCTACGTGTATATACATTAAATATAAACTATGGTGGATTAATAAATTCATATGTAATAATATTTATACTTAATTTATTGATATGAGTTTATATAAATGATTAATTCATTTACATTTTTATTAATTATGACATTCATGATTTTATGAAGCTCTATTGAAAATATTCCCCAATAATTTTCTATTTGATGTAGTTAGAATAACATTTGGAGACTAAGGGGTCCTTGGGTAATATAAGTAGGTTCTAGTGAAGTAGTGTATGGCCATTTTGTGAATATTATACATTTAATTTTATTAGTTATTTTAGATAATTATTTCGCATCAATATAAATATCATGGTGCATTATTTAAATATTTAATTATATTATTATAATGTCATAAGAAAATTATGTGACTGATGTTTAAAATATCAATGGGTCTATTACAATATTAATGATCACATGATGTTTTAAGACAACACATCAGTTTTTAGGTCCATCATTACTATGAAATAAAAAACTTTTGAAATTTTATTAACAATATCATATGTATTATAAGGGATGTTTTGATAAATATAATTTTTAGAAGACATCACCAAATTTGAGTTTCTAGATTTCCACTTCAAATTTTATGATATAAGATACCATACAACGCGATTAATATGATTTTCTATTAAATAGAAATCAATATTATTATTTATAGTATGTAATTCATTAAAACAATCAAATATATGTAGTATCAACTACAATGATCAACAATATATATGTATTAGATTGATAAAATAGTATTTTCCAAATTGATTATTTGGTAGTAATTGTGAAACATGACATATCACCAGATACAATATGTATAAAATATTTATCAATGATATATGATAGTGTATGTTCAAAAATAATATTTACATATAAAAAATATCATGACAATTAATGTTTTTTTTATTATAGAATACAATTGAAATATGTTTTCAAATATAATATTTCACAACAATATGAAATATTATTATAATTTAAAATTATATATAATAAAAGTTATTCATTAAATATAAATGTTTTCACATTAATTTAAATACTATCCAACACAAATCATATATAGTAAATTTTAATTGAGATATCATGATTGGAAAATGAGGAAAATATTTAATTATTTGTATATTAAATATTTATATATTCATTTATATAGATTGTTTTTTGAGATTTGTATACTAATTATTAATGAACATTTATGTTAAACTATGTTTTGTTATATTTCCATAACATACATGGTGTAATAGTTTAAAAAAACATCTTTTTTATTATATATGTTTTCTATGATAACGTAGTGTTTAGAGATTTAATTTATAGGTTAATTATATATAAATAATATGTATTGAAATCGTAATAGACTGAAAACATCTATTGAGTATTTAATCATATATAATATGACATTTGATCAGTATTCTCACTATCCTATTGTCTTGTTCCATGATATTAAAGGAAATATTTTTCTACTTTTCTCCTTGAGAATACTATGATGATTTATTTTATTTCACATGATTTTAATCCATTAAAAAAAATTCTATCATTAGGTTTAGGCATGATAGTCATTTTCACATGGGTAGATATATTTTGAATATGCTTTTTCATAGAATGAAAAAACATTTATTCACTATGGGAGTGAAATATTAAAAAAGTTTGATCCTATTAATTTTGTTTACGAATTTTGGATTTGAATTCAAAATCATTAGAAAAATAAAAAACTATTTTAATAAAAAATGTTATAGAAAATGAATTTGGTAATTAAATGACTAACAACATAATATAAATAAAATTAACTTGAAAATGGTAAGGCAAAGGATCCTCTTTAAATAATGGATGCTACATTCCATAGAAAGAAGATATATGTTAATAAGTTTAAAAATAAAATCTGTATATTCAACAAAGATGGTTTCCTATATATGTTTTGGTGGAGAGGGGTATATGAACAAGTTAGATAATAAAATATTTTTCTTAGATATAAGTAACACGTAACCTATATAATATATGGAATGTTATAAATGATTAATAGACATGAGTTTTATAGTCATTTTGGATTTGGATGACAATTTTACAACTCAACTATCATTGAATAATATATGATTTAATTTTAATTATGAAGACGTAAATGACAATGTGACATGAATAATTTCATTATTGACTCATTACATTGTGATGTATGGATCTTTCGATGACATAGAAAGTGATGTATGGGATTATTATTCTAAAAAAATATATCATTAAAATTATAAGTATAAAAGTATAAAACTTTAATCTCTCCCATTGTTTGACTCACTAACAATATAAATATTTTTATTTTAGAAATAGAGTCCAAAATAGGTAGAAAGAAACAAAAACACCATTGTGAATTAATGTGATGTATAATAATATGAACAAATATCATAGGAAATGATCCAATGGTAACGGATAAACCACATAATAGGATATATCAAGAGGTTTTATTATATATCAATCAATAAAATCCCCAAAGATAGATCAAATTAGTAAAGACATAAACTATGGATAAATCACCATAATTTCATTAACAATTTTTTGTAGGTGTTTCATTTAGATATAAAGATGGATGAAACTAATTATTGATTATTGAAGGAGTCACTCATCTCTATGAAAACATAATGATAGATGATAAATATCTATTAAATTTGGGTTTTATATTTTTTCCTAGATGATTTATTTGGTAATGATATGTAAAATTACATAATATCTATATCAGATAGAAGATTAAAAATAAAAAGTTTAAAATAGACTTCAAAACATGGATCATGACTACTTATCTATAAAAATAAAGGTATCTGAAATTGTTAAAGGAGTGGAACTGATAGGTGTCTTACAAAAATACAGCAAGATCAAAAAGTATAAAATGGTCCAGTACCCCTTTATATAATATTTTATGAATATATTACACTCTTAAATTATCACATCACATTCCTTTTGGGATAAGAGATATTCATTTCTTAAAAACTTTAATGTCTATAGTTAATGATCAACCCAAAATATTCCTAATGAATAAGTTCCTCATTCATGGTATGATTGGAAATAATAAAAATATTGACTAAATAAAATCAATATTATAAAAATGATGGATGCTATTGATTATTGAGATGTAATATAAACTAGAGTGAGTTGAGGTGATGGATAACTCATGTGGGTCCTCTGAAAAATCTATAGTGGATATAATGATCTTTTTACATATGTCTAATACTTCTATTATGAACTAGGATAAATCCGCACCAAAATGATATTAAATTATGCCTATGGAACCCCAGGAACGAAATAATATATTCAGACATAAAATATCTAAAAAGTGACAGGGTTCCTCATACAAAAATCAATCATGATTTATTATTCAAGATATAAATATAGTCTTAGAGACTATTCCAATGATGGGAACCATTAAAATTATGAAAAACCAGCATATCAATGATGGATCGTACTTCTTGAGAATGAAACATTCCCACTGAAAATGTTTGAGAATAACATCACATACATTTTTGGATTTCACGCACTATATATACTCTTATATTATTTTATTATTAATCACTCCCACATCATAAGTTTTAAACATCCAATAATAACTTTACTCATGATATCTACAACCTTGATCGGTATCTCACAATAGATTATTAAGAATTTATTCCATGATTCAAATGAATAATAATGAGGCCTTAATAAAATAATGGATATTTCTTATGAAATAAGGAAATAAATTTCTATCAAGATTTGTCCAACCTCTGATCAATAGGATCTGACATTCCAAATTAAAAATTATTCCATATATTCTATTAATAATCTATTCGAAATCATCGATGTAGTTATTCTTTTCTAAAATGGTGATATAAAACATTACATGTGAGTTTTTCATATTGATCATCCATTCCCATTTAAAATATCCCTAACTTTCATTCAAAAATATATTTTGTGAACGATGACACTACTATTTGAAATATTATCGTACTTTCCACTCCTGCTATAATATTGAACTATTCAATTATAAAATTTTGAATCTTTTTTATGAAATGATGAATTAAACAAATCCATCTATATAGACAAATTATATATAAAAATTAATGTGTGTTTAAATTTAAAATGGTTCACCCACAAACATTTGATTTTAACGTTTAAACTACACTAAAAACAACCTAGGACATGATTTAATGTCACAAAGAAAGAGAATATCCAAGGATAATATCAATGAATTATTTTGAATCCCAAAATCATTTTTCATTAAAAAAGGTAAAAAAGTGTAAATAAATTAAATATAAAATAACATTTTATACCCATTCATAAAAACACAACTATATAAGAAAATTTCGAGTAATTGTTCACTCAATTATGTCATAATATATCTTTGGTGTGATCATGATCATGAAATTATATGAAATGATTTATCTATCAATATATGGATTCATTTTATGAATCAAAATAATCACCCCATAAATTATTATACCTTTTATAAGAATATAAGTCGCATATTATATGGGTAGAGTAAAAAAGATATATTATTTATTTAGAATTTTACAAGAACCTTGTAAGAAATGGTTGAAAAGATTAATATTATGAATTCAAAAATCCTAGGTAGATGTATCACTAGTAAGATGATAACCAGAATAGGGGAGGAAAGACCATGCGGGATTTAAAATCAAAATAAATAATTCAAAATAATATAAGTGAGCGAATTGTTAATGGTTTACCATGTCTCATTGTAGAATGATCCTGGGATTCAATCGAAGCCTCACACACAATCATGCTTAAGACCATAGACAATCAGAAAATATCCATCCTCCAATGGATGATCAATTAATAAATATTTTTTGGAATACTTATATGAAATAAGTATTTTAACATACATGTTTTTATAAATATAAATTGTCAATTTCGTTTCTCTGACCACTATAAAGGATTAACTATGTTCTTTAAGAAATGCGATGCAAAATTGAACAATATTATTTAAATATTATTTCTAAAAAATAAATTGTCAAGTTAAAGGCTGATTATATTGAATGATTATTTTTCCTAATCCATGTATGTAAATATGTTTCTTTATAATCACCTTCCAACTTCCATCTAGTGTGTGAACATTCATGTACCTCCCTCTTTTTAAGGACAATATTTCTTCTGGTAGATATTGGTCACTAGAAAGAATAATAAAAAAATCATTGGTCCATTGTTCCTAAAGACTAAAAAATAATTAGATTATTTCAAATTGATGTTCCAATAATTATTTTGTAAAGCATAGTTATTTATTTAACCAAGGTTTAATATAACACTTCAATTAGAATAACATATTTTGGTATAAAACCAATGCATTATTTTGCAATGAGTTGTTCTATAAATTTTAAACTGCTGCTATAAGGTCCCGACCTTAAACATTACTTAACATTGAATTAAATGAATAATTCACATTGAGGATCTTTTAAGGTTTAGATTTTTAGATAATTATAACATAACTATTACAACTCAAAAGATTACAAAGTAGACACTTCAACTAAATTTCCATAGAATAAAAAAACACTTAAAAAGAAACATGTCTAGTTCCATGTTTTATATAGCATGACTTTCCCTTGATCCCATCCTTGACCCTATTCCACATTATGTCCTGTAAAAAACATTTCAAAAAAACATGGGGTGAGCATAAAAAGCTCAGTAAGGGATACACAAAGAATGAAAAATGATAGTTTATCAAAACAACTAGTAAACCATGTATACGTTATTAAAGTAATACTTTTCACCTTTACAAAGTATTAAAAACTCTTCACTGAATATAAGTTCATTACTTACCCTTTTGTAACCAAAATATTACCATAAAACCCATATAAATAACACATAACATATAAAGGTAACTTGGGACATAAACATACTTAAGTGGAATAACCATTCGGTCGACTTCCACACATATCACTTAATGGAATTTCCATACGGCCAACTTCCATACATACTTAATGGAATAGCCATACAGCCGACTTCCATACCCAATGCATTTGAGGTTATAACGTAACCACCCATCCTAGTATTCACAGCACCACCCGTTATATGGTTTATCATGTAACCACCCGTCAAATGTCCAATTACCAATATAAAATCATAAAACACCAAACAAATATAATGGAATGAAAAAATTTCCACATTTTGATCACAATATATCACATAAATATATTGAAATAACAAATCCATTATAAAAACAATTTTCAATACCAAAATACATAAAAGAGTATATGGTATTTATTTCATTTTATAAATATTACGACTTGTTGAGGAAACCAAGGACCAAATAATACTCGCGGCGGCGGAAAAGGTCATTGTCACCGCGTACGTTAAAAGAAAAATTCATTTTTGTCATTTAGTAAAACGCTTCATAGAAAAATATTCCTTTTGTATAAAATTAAATGTAAAAGAGGTTTATACACCGTATAAAAAATGTTGTGTATAAAACGAAATATTCCTCAATCAAAGGAGATTGAGACGAAGTCCCTTACCTCGGGTCCGACTTGACTCGATCGTTCTTTAACATCCATAATAATAAACTTGAGTTAATTTATACATGCTTAATAACCTTTTTCAAGTTCATTATTACTTTTATATCACTTATTACCATGTTATAAACATTATGTAATCACTTAAGTTAATAATGTTTGTTTTGTCAATATTTGGTTCTTAAGTCGAAAGTGAACTTCATACAATTACATGTTGTTCATGTGGTAAAATATTCATTATATCCAGAATTATATTCATGATTTAGATATCATATATATCATGTATATACAGTATATGAATTTATAATATTACATAATCATTTAGAGGTAAGAAATGAAATTCATCGTTCATGGAGACGGTAAGCCATACGTACGCATGAACGCTACTTTTATTTCTATGTCATATTAATAGAATTAAAACTAATTGAGAGGTATGTATATTTTAATTCCAGAATTATATTAATCATATAGATGTAACATACATCATATATATCCATTATATATATGTACTTATAATAGTACATTACATTTGGGGATAAGAAATGAAATGCACCGTTCATGGAGACGGTAACCCGTACGTACGCATGAACGCTACTTTAATTTCTATCTCATACATTAATGGAAAGAAATAATAATGATATAGAGGTATATTATCATTCCAGTATAACATCATATATAATTACATTAAATCCATCCTTTATACGTCCCACATATGGCATTAACGAATCACATCACTTTGAGGGGGCGGTAGTCCGCACTTCCAAGAATGAAATTATCGTGTTTACCCACAATGAAAACCCTAAAGGTAAACCAAAAATGAAAAATAAAGAAGCAAAAAAGAAAACATAAACATAATATATATCATATATATATATATTGTGACATCATAATGTCCACCATTAAAGGTGTTCAAACGATTATTTAACAATCATCGTTTCATGAGGCAGAAATTCGCCAACCACAGAAACAGTATGTTCCTTAACCATTAGGTGTAGATGTCTGTAAGTGTAGCTCGAAATATTCTTATAACAACATCCTAGTATATTTAAGATACTGTATTTGTTACAAAAGAAATGAATAAAATGATTTTAGGGGGTTGGAGAAGCAAAATTAAACAAAAGAACACAAGTGAAGACATAAACTTAAAATCGGGTAACTCTCTTAGATTTGAGCTCAAATGATTCCTTGGGAAGACTTATGCCCAAATTTAGGCATCAAGGAGTAATAGAGGGATGTGGAGAGACAAAATGGGAAGGGGTTGGTGGAGCCAAAGTCTATGGAAGTGTGGGTAACTGGGTAGAGGTGGGGTCCTTTTATAAGGGGAGAGGAGGGGCACTCTAGGAAAGTAAAGAAATGTTACTTTTTTTTTAAAATGAGGTTAGGATTAAAAAGGTCACACATTGAGATAATTCAAGGGTATGGTGAAAAGGGTTCGAAATCCACCCATCCAATAGGTTTCGGACATGTGTAGGTCATATATTTTACATTATCTTCTTATTTTATTTAAATCGTTAAATAATGTGGTAATCACTGCATCATCATGATGTAATAAATAATTTAATTTATTTAATGTCTAAAAATTATAAAAACATTATCATGATGTAGGAAATCGTTTTGTATTTCTAATGAATATTTATAGTCAAAAATCTGACTTGTATAACCCCATTTAAAAATTGTTTTAGTAAAACAACTCATGTTTGTGTCATTTTAATTTTAACATTAAATAAAAAGGTATTAATGTCATTTTCCTACCAATGTGGCTCCCTGGGGTCCCCATGTTTTCCCATGGATTGTCTTGGTAGGCCATGACACATCCAATAAGGGTAGGACATGTGTCTAGGTATTTTCATTGAACCACATTTTACTTCTTAATGACAACCATGTATGTATGATTTCTGAAAATCAAATCACAGAGGTGGAAAAGTTTCATTTAAACGAAAAATCAGTTTCTTTAACTACCACTTAGTGGTTTCACTATTCATCAAAAATTGATGTTTTTCAGAAAAATACTAAAACTTCACCCTAAGCTATATTTGATATTCTGAATTGAAAAATGATGTGTATTTTAAAAAATTCAAATCATATAAGTTACATTAATTAATTTAATAATTAATTCCTGATGTCATGACAAATAGCGTGTTTTTATGAAACAATAAGTATCAAAAGATTGACACCTGTTTAAGTCCAATTTCAAAGTAAAATTGATTCCAATTACCACCATTGGATTAAATGGTAAAATTATATTCTAATTTCACTTCAAAACCTATTAAAAAGATAATCAAATCATATAGATAAATTACATTAAATAGAGGTTTTGAATTGAAATACAACATTTTTCACTATTCATTAAAAAATGAACTTTATCGGAAAAATACAAAAAATTCACAAAAATTAAATTTTGATGTCCCAATCATAAATAATAAGTTTATTTTGACAAAAATAGCTTATAAAATTTTCAAAATATAGATTTAAAATGGTTTTCCATCAAAAGGTAGTAAAACAATCTTTTAAAAATATTAGTGTATTCCATTCTTAATATTGGATTTATTCTCATTTTAAGCCTCTAAAACACTATCTAATTCAATAATAGACATAGATAAAAATAACTATTATTCATTACTAACTTGGGATGTTACATCCTTCCCCCATTAAAAAATTGCATCCCCGCAATTTATTTACTTATCGAATAAATGGGGGTACTTATCCCTCATTGCATTTTCAGATTCCCATGTTGCCTCTTCAACCATATTGTTTTTCCACAAAACCTTTACCTGGTGAATTACATTATTTCGCAACACTTTCTCTCTTTGTTCAAGAATCTAGACTGATTGTTCTTCATAAGAGAGATTCTCTTCCAACTGAACTACCTCTGGTCTCAAAACATGAGATGAATCAGGCATATAATTTCTCAACATCGAAACATGAAAAACATTGTGTACCTGAGATAAACTCGGAGGTAAAGCCACTCGGTAAGCAACTGATCCAACTTTCTCCAGAATTTCATATGGTCCAATGAAACTTGGACTCATCTTTCCTTTCTTACCAAATCTCATCACTCTTTTCCATGGAGAAACCTTGAGAAAAACATGATCACCTACTTCGAAAGATAGATCCTTCCTCCAGTTATCCGCATAACTTTTCTGTCTGCTCTGAGCTGTTTCCATGTGTTTCTGAATCAACTGAACTTTTTCTGCCATCTCTTCTACCAATTCTGGTCCCATCAGCTTCCTTTCACCCACTTCACCCCCAAAAATCTAGAGTTCGACACCGTTTACCATATAATGCCTCAAATAGAGCCATCTATATACTGTAATGAAAATTGTTATTATATGAAAACTCAACCAAAGAAAGATGTTGGTCCCAACTTCTATGATAATCCATCGAACAAGCTCATAGCATATCCTCCAAGGTCTGAATTGTTCGTTTTGACTGCCCATCTGATTGCAGATGAAAAGCTTTACTAAAATTTAATTCAGTACCCAACGAATTATGAAGGCCTTTCCAAAAGTTAGAAGTAAACCTGGGATCACGATCGGACACAATGGAGAGATGAACTCCATATAACCTGACTATCTCTTTAAGATACAAACGGGAAAGTTCATTTAGGGAAAACGTATCTCGTATAGCAAGATGTGAGAAGATTTAGTCAAGCGATCAACAATAACCCAGATTGCATTATTAACTCTTGATGCCTTCGGTAATCCCACGACAAAATCCATGTATATATTTTCCCATTTCCACTCTGGAACTGGTAAAGGCTGAAGCATCCCTTTTGGTAACTGCCGCTCTGCTTTTACCTACTGACAAGTCAAACAATTCACAGTAAAATCAGGAATAACCCTTTTCATTTCATCCCACTAGTAATACTCCCGCAGATCTCTGTACATCTTAGTATTTCCAGGATGAACTAAAGACAGAGAACTATGAGCTTCACATAACAACTCTTTCTTCAACTGTGAATCACAAGTCACACATAATATCTTCCCAAACCTCAAAGCACAATCATTATCAATGTTGAATTCATGCAACTTACCCTTCTGAACCAGCCCTAACTTTTTCTGCAACTCACTGTGTTCCCTCCGTGCTTGCTTAATTCTGTCTGATAGGGATGATATCACTAATACCTGAAACAAAACAGATGAACTTCCTACACCAACAACTTCTATTCCAAAGTTCATCAAATCAAAAACCAAAGGATCTCGTTCCAAACACAGCATGGTTAGTGAAGCATTACTTTTTTGATTCAAAGAATCAACCACTTTATTTGCTTTTCCCGGATGGTAATGAATTGTACAATCATAATCCTTGATTAATTCCAGCCATCTCCTTTGTCTCATGTTCAATTATTTATG
This sequence comes from Viscum album, assembly GCA_963277665.1. NCBI lineage: Eukaryota > Viridiplantae > Streptophyta > Magnoliopsida > Santalales > Viscaceae > Viscum > Viscum album. The sequence goes on from OY728159.1 coordinate 37,756,112, forward strand.
AGTGAATATATACTTTAATCTTTTGTGATCAGTATATATTTCACACTTTACTCCATACAAATGATGCCTCCAAATTTTTAGATCAAAAAAAACAGCAGCTAATTCCAAGTCATGTATAGGGTAATATACCTCATGAGTTTTAGACTGACGTGAAGCATATGCAATTACCTGATCATTCTACATAAGGACACAACCATGTCCTTTAAATGAAGAATAATTGTAGATAACAAACTCACCATTCCTAGAAGGAAGTTCCAAAACTGGAGCATTCACCAATCTTCTTTTCAACTCCTGATAAAAATCATCACATTCTTTTGTCCAGATAAACTGAACACCCTTCCGAGTTAGCTTAGTCATTGGACTAGATAATCGTGAAAACTTATCAACAAACCTTTAGTAGTAACCTGACAAACCAAGAAAACTACGGATCTCGGTTACATTTGTGGGTCTTGGACATTCATCAACAACTTTTTTTTAGCAGGATCAAAAGTTATGCCTTTTTTTGAAACAATGTGACCAAGGATAGAAATCTTTTGTAACCAACACTCACACTTTCTGAATTTTCTTTACATTCACTTTTCTTTTAAGGTTTGCAAGATAACCCTTAAATGTATTTCATGACCCTCTTTACTTTTAGAAAACACCAAAATATCATCAATAAAAACAAACAACTTTTTTCACCTGAGTCAGCTGAGCCATCACTGCAACAAACTGTTTAGTTCTAATTCTGACCATCTCAGGATATTGATTTGAAAGGTCATTTCCCACTATATGCCTTCCCAAAAAAGTTGTTCTTCTTCCCTTATTCCTCTGTGGAAAACCATTCTGAACAAACATGTCTTAGATGAAGCAACATGGTAATCTTCAAATGCTATATCATTTAAAAAAAATATTTATTGATAATCATTTAATAGAATTATAACTCCTAAAGTTTTATAAACCGACCTATGATACCAAATATAAGGCCCCGACCTTAAACATTACTTAATATTGAATTAAATGAATAATTCACATTGAGTATCTTTTTAGGTTTAGAGTTTTTCGGAATTAGAACATAACTATTAGATCTCAAAAGATTACAAAGTAGACACTTCTACTATGTTTCCATTGAATAAAAACACTTTTAAAAAGAAACATGTCTAGTTCCATGTTTTATATAGAATGACTTTCCCTTGATCCCATCCTTGACCATATTCCACATTAAGTCCTGTGAAAAACATTTCAAAAAAACTTGGGGTGAGCATAAAAAGCTCAGTAAGGGATACACAAAGAATGAAAACTGTTAGTTTCTCAAAACAACATGTAAACCATGTATACTTTATCAAATTAATAATTTTCACCTTTACGAAGTAGTAAAATCTCTTAACTGAATAAAAGATCATTACATACCCTTTTTTAACAAAAAGATTACCATAAAACCCATATAATGAACACATAACATATAAAGGTAACTTGGGACATAAACATACATAAGTGTAATAACCATTCAGTCGACTTCCACACATATCAGTTAATGGAATAGCCATACGGCCAACTTCCATACATACTTAAAGGAATAGCCATACGGCAGACTTCCATACCCAATACATTGGAGGTTATAACGTAACCACCAGTCCTGGTATTCACGGCACCACCCGTCATATGGTTTATCACGTAACCACCCATCAAATGTCCAAGTACCAATATAATATCATAAAACATAAAACAAATATAATGGAAGGAAAAAATTTCCACAAATTGATCACAATATATCACATAAATATATTGACATAAATAATCCATTATAAAATCCATTTTCAAAACCAAAATACATAAAAGAGTATATGGTATTTATTTCATTTTAAAAACATTATGGCTTGTTGAGGAATCCAAAGACCAAATAATACTCGCGGTGGCGGAAAAGGTCGTTGTCACCACATACGTTAAAAGAAACATTCCTTTTTGTCATTTAGTAAAACGCATCGTAGAAAAAGATTCATTTTGTATAAAAGTAAAAGTCAAAGGGGTTTATACACCGTATAAAAGAAAGTTGTGTATAAAAAGAAATTTGCCTCAATGAAAGGAGATTGAGACGAAGTCCCTTACCTGGGGTCCGACTTGACTCGATCGTTCTTTAACGTCCTGAATAACAAACTTGAGTTAATTTCTAATTGATTAAGATCCTTTTTAATGTTAATTATTACTTTTATATCACTTATTATCATGTTATAAACATTATTTAATCACTTATGTTAATAATGTTTGTTTTGTCGATATTTGGTTCTTAAGTCGAAAGTGAACTTCTTACAATTACATGTTGTTCGTGTGGTCAAATATTCATTATATCCAGAATTATATTCATGATGTAGATATCATATATATCATATATATCAATTATGTGCATTTATAATATTACACAATCATTTAGATGTAAGAAATTAAATGCATCGTCCATGGAGACAGTAAGACGTACGTACGCATGAACACTACTTTCATTTCTATGTCATATTAATGGAATTAAAACTAAATGAGACGTATGTATATTTTAATTCCGGAATTATATTAATCATTTAGATGTAACATAAATCATATATATCCATTATATATATGTATTTATAATAGTACATTACATTTGGGGATAAGAAATGAAATGCACCGTTCATGGAGACAGTAAGCCGTCCGTACGCATGAACGCTATTTTCATTTCTATCACATACATTAATGGAATGAAATAATAATGAAATAGAGTTATATAATAATTATATTATAACATCATGTATAATAACTTTATATCCATCCTTTATACATACGACATATGGCATTAACGAATCACATCACTTTGAGGGGGCGGTTGTCCGCACTTCCTAAAATGAAATTATCGTGTTTACCCACAGTGGAAAACATAAAGGTAAACCAAAAATGAAAAATAAAGATGCATAAGGAAAACATAAACATAATATATATCATATATAAATCTAATGACATCTTAATGTCCCCCATTAACGGTGTTTAAAAGAAGATTGAACAATCATCGTTTCATGAGGCTGAAATTCGCCAACCACAGAAACAGTATGTTCTTTATCCATTAGATGTAGATGTGTGTAAGTGTAGTTAAAAATAATCTTATAAAAACATCCTAGTATATTTAATATACACGAGTTGTTACACAAGAAATGAATAAAGAGGGTTTAGGGGGTTGGAGAAGCAAAATAAAACAAAAGAACACAAGTGAAGACATCACCTTAAAATCAGGTAACTGTCTTAGATTTGAGCTCAAAGGCATCCTTGGGAAGCCTTCTGCCCAAAGTGAGGCTTCACGGAGTAAGAGAGGTATGTGGAGAGACAAAATGGGTAGGGTTTTCTGATACAAAGGCTTTTGAAGTGTGGGTAAGGTGGTAGAGGTGGGGGCCTTTTATAAGAGGAGAGGAGGGGCACTCTTGGAAAGTAAAGAAATGTTAGTTTATTTTAAAATTAGTTTCGGATTAAAAAGGTCCCACATTTATATAATTAGAGGTTAATGTGATAAGGGTTCTAGATCCACCCATTCAATAGGTTTTGGACATGTTTAGGTCACATATTTTACATTATCTTCTTATTTTATTTAAATCGTTAAATAATGAGGTAATCGCTGCATCATCATGATGTCATAAGTAATTTAATTTATTTATTTTATAAAAATTATAAAAAAATATCATGATATATTAAATAGTTATTTATTTCTAATGAATATTTATAGATAAAAATATGACTTGTATAACCCCATTTAATTTTTTTTTAGTAAAACAACTCATGTTTGTGTCATTTTAATTTTAACGTTAAATAAAAAGATATTAATGTCATTTTCCTACCAAAGTGGCTCCATGGGGTCTCCAAGATTACCCATGGCTTGTATTGGTCGTCCATGACACATCAAATAAGGGTATGACATGTGTCTATGTACTTTCATTTTATTATAATATCATTTTTTCCTCAAATTGTACTAATTACCTCTTATCGCGATTAAGAACATAAAAGTTACTCTTCACCAAAAAATTATTTTAATCCCATTGAACCACATTTTACTTCTTAATAACAACTATGTATGTTGGATTTTTTAAAATCAAATCACAGAAGTGGCAAAGATTCATTTAAATGAAAAATCATTTTCTTTAACTATCACATAGTGGTTTCAGTATTCATCAAAAATTGAAGTTTTTCAGAAAAATACCAAAACATCACCCTAAGATATATTTGATATTCTGAATTCAAAAATGATGTCTATTTTACAAAATTAAAATCATATAAGTTACATTAATTAATTTAATAATTAATTCCAGCTGTCATGACAAATATCTTGTTTCTATGAAACAATAAGTATCAAAATATTGACACCAGTTTAAGTCCAATTTCAAAGTGAAATTGATTTCAATGACCACCATTGGATTAAATGGTAAAAATATATTGTAATTTCACTTCAAACCCAATTCAAAAGAAAATGTAATCATATAAAAAAATTATATTAAAAAGAGGTTTTGAATTAAAATACAACATTTTTCACTACTCATTAAAAAATGAACTTTATCAGAAAAATACCAAAAATTCACACAAAGTAAATTTTGATGTAACAATCATAAAGAATAAGTTTATTTTGACAAACATAGTTTATTAAATTGACAAAAGATATATTTAAAATGGTTTTCCATCAAAAGGAAGTAAAACAATCTTTTAAAAATATTAGTGTATTCCATGCTTAAGATTGGATTTATTCTAATTTTAAGCCTCTAAAACACTATCTAATTCACAAATGGACATAGATAAAAATATATATTATTCATTACTCACTTGGGATGTTACAACTGCCTTGAAAGAGTAATCATAATTATTTACTTTGACGAAATGGATGTTATATGTTAATTTTATGAACCTTGAATTTGTGGAAGGAGTGAGGATTATTAGATAAAGAAAAATCTAGGTGGTTGATAAAAGTTAATAAAAATTATATACTACCATGAATATTTTCTATGAACATATCCTCCCTATTCTATAATATTTTAATTCCACTCTTATTTTTTCACTATGCGTGCCTATATCTATTGACAACCAGATCAAAAGATTTTCTTAAGAAGGTGAATATATAATTCATCTATTTACCTTCTAAATGAAGGTCCCAAACCCATTTATTTTCAAATTGATTATAAATTGTGATGAAATAATATATTATAGAAGAATCCTTAGAATAAGAGTTTAATGAGGTTAATTTTTTCTAGGGAGATTTAACTTCTCCTTAAACAAACTAGAAAGAAATAAAGACATGAAAAAATTAAAATGTAATATATGAACTTGATGATATGTTTATTGGTATAGGAACTAAATAATTACACCTTCATCATGTCTTTCTAGAATAGCAAACTATGAACCATGGTTTTCCTAAAATTATATGATTATCGACACACATCATGAAATAGAAATTCTATATTAACAAATATTTGTTATTAATTAAAATGATAATAATATTCCCAATGTTTTTATGAGTAATTTTTTTAGAGAACATTTAGTTAGTGAAACATTTACCCTACTATTCTATATCACTGTGGTTGACAGGTCATAGTGGGGGTTATTTTTTAGGCACCTAGAAAACCATGGGTTTGGGAATGATTTTCACCAATTAATGACTTGTTCTTGGGTCATGTTTTCATTATCCCCATAGTGGTGAAATATTTTTTAATCCTCATATAAATAAATAGCAATAATGGGGGATATATTATAATTTCATCAAACAAAGACAGTTTCATTATGTCGATATGAGAGGAAGTAATACCATATAAATTTACAAGATTTTCATATTTCCCTTTTATCTGATAGTATATAATATTAAATAGTGGATGAATCACTATTATATCCAAAATATACCATTATATCCCTCCAAATAACACATTAAAAATAAAACAATTAAGAATGTATTCTTCCTAAAATACATTACATGAATTTTTAATCATATCACTTTAATTATTAAAATAGTTTATATTCATAATGTATACAATGGAGGTAATATAGTACATTAGAAATAAACATTGAGTATAAGTCACCAAAGGATCATGGGAATTACTATCCCAATGTAGAATTATTGACAAAAAAGCCATATTTTCATAATAATATTGACCCTCTAGTGTGTGGATATTATTGCTGAGAGGATCAAAAAAATAAAATAAAATATACATATTCCTACAGCTATAATGTATCTCCCACCCAGTGAGGGGCTTGACTAATATTTTATCCTCAATAAGACAAATATTAAATTTATATAAACAGTCTAAATCCCATCTAAGACAAGGATAATCACATAAAATGATCAAATTATTGGTTCACTTCCCGTAGAGAAGTCCCCTAAAAACTCATGTTCATGTGGATGTGAGAAAATGTGTCTCTGACACTTTGATTCATATAATTGAGGCCTTGAATATAAAATGGTTCATATAATTTACTAGAATTATAAAAAATTTATTTCTACACAATTAAATTATCATCCCCACAATGATGACAATTTGGTCTTGAAGATGAAATGATATATCAATTTTAATGTATATTTGAGTGAATATTGTGTTATCAATATAAAATGTATAATTAATTGAAAACATGTGTCACACTGAGATTTTCATTTTTACCTTTTACCCAGTTTAAATTTTGGCCTTTTATTTTTCCCTCAATATTCGGATGTGAGGGGTTTAAATTTTTAGATTTTGGGTGTTTTTATTTTGGCGCACAGTCAGCGCATAATTTGTGAAAACTATGTGGCCTTCTCCAGGACATTGTTTGGGACTTTCCATGATTTTGGGTAAGGTTAAACTACCATCACATGATTTATAAAACTGTTTGGTAACCATATGGGATGCCACTATCTTATGGAGGAACCATCCCACATGGATAGGGCATGATTTACACAAACACCATGCGGCTAAGATATGTGAGCATCCCTGATCATATGAATGTCAAAATTCATAATCTACTGTTAAATTATTATAACTAAAAATATACCCATTTATCCATACATATAGGTCATATATCCCTATAAAGGCTCATACTTCATTATTCAAGCATCATCTTTCTTCGCATGGTATAGATCTATGGATTTCATCAAGAGTCAGGGTTTGATCTTCAAGGTGTTATTTGCCACTCCCAATCATCTTCATACTTCCTCCATTTTTGAGATATCCTTATAACTTGTTCATGTGAATCTGGGGTTCATGTTTTATTTATATAAGCTAGAATATTTTTTCTTTTAGGGTTCCTCATGATACTTCCTGGCTCTTGGAACCTTCATGGTCCATTTTCAGGTGTGCATTGTTAAAGAACAATGTGATGGATGCATGTTTCCCATTTAAATTTACTTTTTTATTTTTTATTTTTTGGTTTCATTATTATTATACCTTAAATTAATTTAAAATAATTATGTCTTACCATTTAAATTACTATTTGGTATGGAAAGTTGGGATACATTTTATTTTTTGATAAATGGAATTGTTTTCTTAAATGTTTCACACTAACGGTTTAATAAAATGTCTGGTTGTCATTTGTTAATGATTTTTGATATATAAAGAATGGTTTGGATTCATAAATAGTTTTTTGGTATTTTAAAGGAATGTTTCATTTTCTAAAAAGTGGTTTCTAAATGTTTTGTGTTTTGATGTGGTGTATTTTTCATGGTTTGAAAATGACTTTTCAAGTAATTGTGGTTAATGGATCATTTGGTGTATGAGTGAAAATTGATTTGTCAGGTAAAATGTTATGTGAATGTTAATATAATATTTTTTGAAATGATTGTGAAATTTTAAATGTTGTATTTTCAATTTTTTGGAAAGATTAATTTCTTCATTGATAAATAACAGTTTTATGAAAAAACCTTGAGACCAGTAGGCATTTTGGTGAATTCCATAAAAAAATTTACCATAAAAACTATACTTGGGTTATCTATTCGAGTTGGTTGTGTTTTATGTTGTGCATGGTCTTCCATGTAGGAATTCCTTGGGATCAAATGGTTGAATGGACTGGGACTTGATCATTTGGGAGACTCAGGCGACGCCTATTGTGAAAAATATTATATAAGTTTATGTGGATTAATTATCAGTTAGAATTTATTTGATCACCCACTTATAAAATCTTAACATATAGAACCTGTAATGGGTATTAAATTATTTGATAAACATTGCTCTACCAGTATTTTTATTCACGATCTAGTGGTCCATAGGATGAGGATATGTTGAGTTTTATTACTATGGGATAGTTCCCCTTAGTCTGTGCCATTTGGTTATTAGATGAGCACGTGGGGGAGTTTTGATGTCAATGAGTGAGGCATACTTTCTGTGATGAGTCTACAAGTATTATTATCTTCTATATTATTCACAAGTTCTTAATTATGAATACCTATTTCCATTTCCCTTATAATATGATTATTGTGTTGTTCTCATGTGTGGCATGATTCTTTGGGAAGTGATTTGTGTGATTTCAATGGATCATGAAAATTGTTTTAAGGTAAAAATATTTTATACTCTTTTATCAAATTTGAAAAGGAAACATGAATTGATTATTGAAAAACATAATATTTCTTGATTGGAAAAGAATTTGGATATGGAATGAAATGTGAAATAGGCCATTTTTTTAATTGTGAAAAATATGGAAGATATTACATTAATATATTTTATTTCAAACTTGAATTAGATATTTCATTTATATTAATGGAAGTGAATTGGTAATATATTTTTTCAAGAACAGTTATTAATTTTTAATACTCACACCTAATGTATTTTTATTATTTTTAGATTGTGGGGTCAGTCTCAAATTATTTTTCATCACCGAAAGTGATGGTTAGTTTTGTTGTAATAGAGATACCCTCCAGGTAACATGGATATGTTTGGTTGTCAGGTGTATTTCAAATTGTTTTATAGTTTTTTGTAATATTAGTTTTTTCGTAAAAGATGTTCAGATTAGATATTCGTATAGTATTTTTGATGCTTTGTTTAAATTTTTTATATTCAGTTTAGTTATTTATTTGGAAAAAAATATTTCATTTTATTCTATGTTGATTCCTGATACTGGTTTCCAACCCCTGGGGATCAGGAATGCCCTTCGGTCATGTCATTGATTGGCTCGGGTGGCCAGGTCAGTGTGGACATGGGTTGGTTTGTGACAAAATGTAATAAAAGGTGATTTATCATAGAGTACCGTTTTTCATAGTTCTTTATTTCTTTTAGATTTCAATGTGGATCGAGAAGGATTATTGGTATCTTGTTGTGTAGGTATAAGGGAGTTTCGAGACAACACTTTATGGACAAAAACCTTTAGTTTCCATGGGATGTTTGGTTTGTTGGTTTCTTTGGATATTGAGGTTATTTTATGTTGGGTTAAAAAGGGAGTTAGGATAATGGTATTAGTGGTATTGAAGGGTCTGTAAAGCCGTTTAGAGATGGGGATATAGTATTATAAGAGTCTCTTTGATGGTGGTGTGTTTGGCATGTGGCCATCAGCCATATGGGCAAGTCACCCCTCAATACTACTTCCCTGTTATGAGTTGTTTTTGGACTTCCTTCACTCTAAGATCCATTTTGGATTCTCTTCATTTGGAATTGTGAAAAAAATATTTTTTGCATTAATGGGAGGATTTTTGGAATGTGGATAATGAATATTAAGAATCATTTTTGAGGTAGGATATAGGAAAAAGAATTATTTTAAAATGACCTTTTGGGGTGAGACCAAAATTGAATAATGGGATTGAATTTTTATAATCAAAATATAGAGCTATTGAAAATTCTTTTTTTGAAAAAATGAATTTATTTTAAAGAGGTTTTTGGAGTTCATTTTAAAAAAGAATAAGTTGTTATTTAATCAAATAATTTTGATAGAACAAAAGTCATTGATATGACTAAAATATTTTTAAATGAATCATAATAGATTTTTATTTTAACAATTTTTGGGTGAAGGTTGAAATGGAATATGGATTGAATGTGAAAAAAATTAGTGGTATGATTTTTGGGAAATAGAAAACGTTTTTTATTGAAAATTTTTATTTTAATGGGTGCTCTCATACAAGATATATATGAATAAGTTTATGGGTGAGTTTTCATATTGGCATGAGTTGTTGGATTCCCAAGGTGGCATGGACTATGCATGTGTGAGGCTCCATGGAATACCATAGGTGAGTGTGAAAATACAACAAGTTTTTTATTTGAAAATTGTTGTTAGGATGAAATTTATTAATGTTTGATTGAAAATGGTTGTGTTTCTTGTTTTTATTTTGTTTGGGGAAGTGTTTCTTATGTGATATTTTCAACTTCAAAACACTTTTTGATGATTTTGTCTTAATTGAGCCCTTAGATTTTTGTTCCATACTGTCCAACCTCAATGGGATGTGATGTATAATAGTTGTGTAGCTAAGGGTGGTTCCTAGTTAACAGACCGTCCAGTTGAACAAGAATAGCATTTTCTTCTTTAGTTTTGAATGTTGAATCCACCCCTCTTTTATGGTCTATAGGATCGACATGAAGATGAAGAGTGGATGTAGAATATTGAAAAAAAAATCAATTTCCATGAGTTGACTGAGTCATTTAAGATAATGTTTTATATGTTCATTCTTGATGTACTGACCTAGAAATGTTGGAAGTTTGTCTCTTAAAACATGCCTTTGTATGATATCTCATGTGAGTTATTCAATGTATAGTTTATACATTAGTACCCTTTTGAGCTAAAGAAGGTGATAAAGTTGATGATGATGTGATATTTTCATAAAATAAATTGATCAATTTTGGAGTAAATCTGTCATTTTGTGGATCTTTTACCTTATCTCATGATTTATTATTTAGATGATCCCATGAAGGCTCAATGGTTTGATTTTGGGATTCATCTTGATCTACAGTTTATTTTTCCTATGTATAATCTAACTTATTTTTCTGATGTGGTGAGGGAAGAAGTTTGTGTCGATAATTTGATGGATGGAGTTCTTGAGTTATTTTTCCCTCCCTCAGTTCATGGAATGTGGGAGGGGAATTCTAGTTATGAGATGGAGTAGCATCCTGAGGAAATTGGTGTTAGTATATGAATTAGAATAACTCTTGATATTTCTTCATATTCTTACAATTTTAGTATCATGGTGTATCATCAGTACTTCAAGACAGATCAGAATAACTCATCATGTATTAATGATCGAAATAATTGTCTTGCTTGTGGATAACTAGGTCATTGAAAATGGTTTTATAAGGGTATTTCAAGGAAGTGACATAGAGTCAGATCGCAGGAGTAGATAGATGTTGAGAAATGTGTAATTTCCATTAATATTTTAGTCTTTCATTATAATCTGTTGGTTTTCTTTTGTTGAATTTTTGTGTTTATCCACTTTAAATTGTGAATTTTTTATTTTTTACATTCCTGGTAAATTTTGTTATAATAGAAGATTGTTTTTCTTTTGGATTATCTAAATTATATCCCTCATGAGTGGAGGTGTGTTCTATTATGTGCCTCATTTCTATTACATTCCTCTGACATAAAAAATATTAAGTGTGTAATTTCTAAAACACCATTTCTTATTGAAATAAAGAGTTTTAAATGGGGATCATCAGCTCTTGACTACAAGATAGTAGATGCATCAGAGATCAGGGCTCCTTCCATAGGACCCATAGTGAAGTTAGTCCATAGTTTGGAATTCTTGGTGTGTGATGGACCTTGTTATAGACCCATTTTTGGTAATAGGTGTATTGGCCTCAATTTTTTGAAAATATTACGACGTTCTATTAAGTTTCAAATTTCTGTTCAGTTTTCTTTGGTAGTTTCCCCTTATAGTAGGGGTTTGTTGGACTGTATGAGAATGTCCGTAGGTTGGAATGTGTTATTAGTTCATGCTAGTTGTTTTTTATGATAAAGATACACAGCATAGTCTTTTTTGGATTCATATATAAATAATAGGAGAAATTTGTTTCTAATGGTGGGGAGTCAATTTCAAAATTCTTTGTCAAAATCTCAGTTTGGTTTCACATGTTCTGGATTGAATTTTGCATTCTTACTCGAGAAGTGGATTCGTTTATTTTTATGTTTTGGGAATGATGTGTAAGTTTTTTTTGGTAATGGTTGAGATTTATTTTTTTAATATTTTTTATTATGACGATTTGCGAATCATTAAACATTGATCGATCAACTGGAATATGTTGTTCCTTTCATGGGAGGAAAGCAATCTAGTGGGGAGAATTGTCACACCTATATTTTTGTGTTGAAGTATAATATAGTTTATCTAGTTTCCTTGTATTTTTCAATTAATTTTCATATGTCGTGGGTTTAAATTTTATGTTATTTGCTGTTTTTAATTAGGTTCATGGTTGGCTCATGATTTTTGGAAAACTTTGCTTCCTTCTCCAAGAAACCATGCCGGTTTTGGGGTGCTTCTGGTTATGTGTGCTTGGAACATTTACTATAAAAAAACCTTGTGTAAAGTGTGAGTGAATACAATATCTCATGGAAAAACCATCCTACATGGATGGATTACTATTTACCAACCCATGCACACTACCAAGATCAGAAATATTATGAAATTTGTAAACTACAAATACAAAATTTTATTCACAAATTTTCATATTTCTCCCCCATCTAGTTTGTGCAGCCCTAGGGGGTTCCTTTATGGATATTCAAGCCATCTACATGATTCCATGGTATGGATATATGGATTTCGTTAATATTTTGGGTTAGTTCATCATGTAATTATTCTCATTTCCTCTTGTTCTTCCTAGTTCCTCAATTTCCACTTTATATCTCTTTATCCCATAGTCATGTGGATTTAGGGTTCTTGTTTCCCCTAATATTGTAGGGGGTTCAATTTTTTATGGTTACTCTTGGAAGACCATTGATCTTATAACATCTATAGTGTGTCTTCAGGTGCACATTGTTTAAGCACGATGAGGTTGAGGAAGGTTTCCATTTTTCAATTCAAAATTTTAGTTTAATATTAATTGGTTTCATGATTTTCAACCCTTTTGTAAATATAATATAATGATATTTGATCTTGGAAAATCGTTTTTTTGTTTGGAATTTGGTAATTTCATCCTCGTTTTTTGATAAATTGAATTTTTTTGTTAAATGTTGCATACAATGGTTTTTTTAAAATTTATGGTCAGCCATTGTGAATTATTAGTTATAATAAATGCATTTTTGGCTATATAAAGGTATTTTTTGGAATTTCAAAGGATGGTTTTGGATTCTAAAAAGTGGTTTCTAAATGTTTTGAATTAGGAATAGGTGGGTTCTTCATGGATGGAAAGTGGATTGTCACGTGATAGTGGTTAATGGCCCATTTTTTGTTTTAATAAAAATGGATTCGGCATGAAAACATTGATGTGAATATTCCAAAGGGTTTTATGATTTTTTTTGAAATGATAAATGTTTTATCTATGAATCTTTAAAAAGGTGATTTGTTCTTTGAAAAATAAAGGTTTAATGAAAAGAGTAAAATGACCATTGATTATTTTTTTGAAGAAGGGAAAAATGATTATAATGAAAAATATCCTTGGATGGTCATATTGCCTTAGTCATATTGTATGTTATTTGAGGTCCTCCATGCAAGACTCCCATGAAATAGAATGGTCATAAGGAAAGAGACTTTATCCTTACAGTGACACGAGTGTTGGATTTTGTTGAAACTATTATATATTTTTAGGTGATTCCATGATTTCATGGAATCATTTGGATTACCCTCTTCGAAACTGTTGAAATGGAGACCCGAGGATAACTATTGAATTTTCTCAGAAGGATTTATAAATTTGTTTGGTATGCACTACCTAGTGTCCTGTAGCATATGGAAATATTGTGTTTTATTACACTTGGATAGAACCCATTTGTCTGTACCATATGAGGTATGGTTGAGCCTGTGAGGGAGTATTGATATCATTGACTGAGCATTCTTTTTGGGATTATTTAACATGTATTAGTATGATCTGGATTACTCAAAAGCTTCAAGGTTTCACTCTTGGCTATTGAAACTTATTTTCTTACTGTAATTATTGAGATGCTTGTTGGTTGGATACTCTTTAGTTCTTTTTTGACATTAATCTTATTCTTGGATTATTGTGGTTTTATCGTGTATGATATGTTTCCTTATGAAGTGATGTGCTGGATTGAAAAGGCTTATGTATTTTTTTTAAAAATTATATATGTTTAATAATCAATTATGCCACATTTTAACGTAATCATCAAATTCCTCTAGAAAATTTTAATGTTTCTTGAATGTAAATGAATATGGATTCGGAATAAAAGGGGAAATATGCCAGGTTTTGTTTTAAATAAAAAATTTTAGAAGATAATAATTTTATATATTTTATTTCAAACATGATGTTGATGTTTATTTTTTTGAAGGAAGTGAATTTGTAATAGAATTTATTGGGCATACATACCGAGTTTTAATAACTAATCTTATAGTTATTTATTGTTTTTAGATTATGGTAAATGTCTCTGATTTTTTTTCACACCATGGTCAATGGTTTGTTTTTGTATTAGAGACTGACCATTGAGATCACGTGAAGATGTGTGGTCGTCAGGTGCAGTTTGTGTTATTATATAGTTTTTTTAATTTCATTTTTGTTGTAAAAAATATTATGTTTGGATATTCATATATAATTTGGGATTCCTCATTTTTATTTATATTATTTAGTTTATTATTTATTTTTTTGTGAAATTATTCCCTTGTCTCTATGTTGATATCGTACACTATTTGCAATCCCTCAGGGATTATGCATTCCTTTCAATCCATGTCACAGATTGGCATTAGTGTTTGGTTCTGTGTCAACTCATGCTAGATCATTACACAAGTTTCATCCAATGAAATACCAATTTAATTAAAATAAATTTAATTTGAATTGGTAAATTTATCTATGGAATCTGGATCTATAAAGTGGCTAAAGATGAGTCCCGACCCTTATGCACAATATGGTAATAGTCGATTAAGGAGAATTGTTTCCCAGGGCAGTTGAAATCTATCACCAATTCTCTTATATAATTAATCATAGAGAAAATATTTTCCAAGAATTATTACATATTAAGAGTATAAAACATTGAAGGATTGTGTATGATTCATGATCTGATGACTCACTCAATGATATTTTGGCACCTCAGTACACAAAATCTAACAACCATTCCCAAAAACACATAACATATAATAATAGATTTGATAAACATCAATGATTATAATATCATTTCTAAATTTAAAAATCTTAAGATATGTTTTTTAAGAGTAATTGAGAATGGAGAAAAATCATAAACTATAAAAATCCAATTTTTTTTCAATAGAAATTTTTCCAATTAAAAAGGATAATAATTTATTCATAATTAGTCATAAAATTTTCCAATAAATCCTCTACATGAAATTGTCCTCTAATCCTAGAATAACAACTATATTTCTTCATAACATTTTAATGGAAAAACTAAGATGTTTGGATCTCAAGAACTCATTAAGGGAAAATATAATAAATCATAGAATGATACCAGTGAGGAAAAATGTGATATCATTATAATAATGAGAATATTATTGAGGTCTTGCAATGAAGAAATAATATTTTAAACACATTGAATAAACAATGATTTTAACATAAGATCATGGTTTCATTGGAATGTGGAAACAACATAATCATAATATAAATGGAATTTGCCAAGAATTACACCCTATGAAATAATTATATTCTAATGATTACTCCCTGGGACATTATCATATATCAATGAACATTACTTAGGAAATTATAACATATAAGTATAACATCCAAATCTCATATATAGGATCTAATGAGACATTACATTTTGTAACGCATTAATGTAGAATCTAGGTTCACCAATCAGAATGAGAAATCATTCATAGGTGTATCATTTTTTTCAATCAATATATAATAAAATCCAATCAGAATAAAATTGATGTTATATCATTTTTTTTGGTTCACAAAGGAGTCATTAATGATTTTTAATTAATCATGGCATAATAATAACATGCAAATTAAATAGTTAAAAATTTACTTTAATGAAAATTCTATGAAAATACAACTCAAAAAACATTATTACATGTACTGTACATTAACCACATGTGAAATAGATATAAAATTTAAAAAATAATTTTTGTAATTAATAATTTTATTCAAAATTTTGGTGAATATAATTTAATAAAGTAGATAAATATCAGTCATCTAAATAAGTAATGCCTTGGTAGAAAATCATTCTTATAAAATTGTATTATTCGTTATGAAAAAACAAGTAATGGATCATACCATGGATTTGATTGAAAATTTCATTATATTTTATAATAAATAATGTGTATTGTATAATTATAATAATACCCTTGATAATGTATACAATATAGATGATGAAAAATATTATATGATTTAGGAAACATTCATTAGAAATAATTAATATTATTTTCTATTGGAAAAATTTATAAATGATTATTTAAAAAAATATTTATTATAATAATTTACTTTTTGAAATCATGAAATCAAATATCATAAAATAAATTTCCTCTATAAACAATTACATATATGATAAATCATAAATTTTTTTCTTATATATAATTTTTTAAAAAGTAATTATATATTACAATTTCATTATGAATGTTATGTAATATAATTTTAAATATTCATAACATTATATGAAATAAAAACCATTTCCTTATACTAACCATCTAGAATAAATAAAAAAAAGAATAAATAAATTTATTAAATCTACATCATAAACAGTAGTAATACAAATTAATTTGAACTGAGGTGATGGTAAACCTGATGGAAACATGATGTAGAACTTATTTTGGTAATAGATCCTAATTTTGGAATGAAAAATATAGACACAAAATATATATTTACCATAGGTAGTATAAGATTATATCTTTTAAAAACCATAATTTTCATGGTATAAGTGTTTTGTAAAGGGGGATGATATTAATTAAGATAATAAATATCTCATTAAAATAAGGAAATGGCACATTTCAAAAGATAATGCTAGGAAGAGGTACTTTTATGATCAAGATCCCGAAAAGATATCATGACTCATGAGAAAGAAATGGATTGTGCCTAGGAATCAATTAAAAGAGAGTAATATTTTAATAAAAACCCTTAAGGAATAATGTGAATTAAAAAGAACATAAAATTTCATTATAACATACACTTAAATTTGGTTCTAATGATTTGGAATAATATTAACTATATAATATAAATTGGTTCATAATTTAAAACATGTCTAATCTAATGGTGTTTTAGAATAAAAATCATTACGACTAATGAAATATAATAATAAAAAACATCAAAATAAAGATATATTGATGTTAAAGTTCAAATTCTATGATTCGGAATAATAAATTATACTTCAAATCCAATTGAAATTATGAACACCATTTAAATTAGATTATTATCCTAAATGAACTGGTATATAAATTAATAAAACATTGAGACCAGATTATAATATTATTTCTCTACATAGACAGATAAATCTATGATCTACTATGAAAAAAATAAAAATTCTAATTAATAATTCATGAATTAAATTAATTCATAAAACATTTAAAGTTTCCAAATATATAAATAATCAATATTTATATTAGTTATTTTTTCTAATTCTCTCAATTTGGGTGTTTATGTTTGAGATTGTTTGTAGTATATTAATTTTTGGGGTGTAGGTGTTCATACATCCTCCAAAGATCATAAATATAAGTTCATTAAAAATATTTTAACAAATCACATATAAATATGTTTTAGGTTTTCATTTACTTCAATTACGTAATGTCCATGATTTTCCATGAATTATTATTAATTATTTAATGAATCTATTTCAAGACAAAGCACTGAAATGTCATGCGATTCTGAGGCCCGGTGTTCCGGAAATAAATGTTTGAAAGAAATTAAAATATTAAATTGCAAGTGACCATAGATTTCATAATATATAGAATTAACTTCTAAATTAATGCCTAAATCATAAGGATATGTGAATCATTTCATTCAGAGTAGGAACATTAACGTAGGAAAGGCTTAACATCACCCAAAATGGGACGACTGTAAAAGATAGTTTTTATATGTTTTAAAGAATGAAATAAATGGAATAAATATTTTATTTTCTATTATAGTGACAAAATGACTTGTTTTACCATTTTAAATTAATATTTATGCAATGACTCAGGCTTGGAATCATAACCTTGAAGCTCCCTGAAGGCTATGGAGAGAATCCTTGGTGAATTCTCTCAGTAGAAAATGAATAGATGTTTGATTAGAGATCATTCTTGAATAATCGCTAAGGACAACCAATCCTCAATAGTGAATGATCCTTTTCCCTAATTGGGTGTTTTTATTTCATATTATGATTTCCACCATTCATAGAATCAATGATGAACACAAATCAACCAATGAACAGGTTGACATATGAGATAATCAATCTTGAAAGATGGGCTTGATTGTAGGAATAATCCGGGTATATTATTATTTGATTTAGTTTTTTGATAGTTCTTATGTGAATGGATCGAGGTTGGAATGAATATTGGTTGAGGTTCATTCTTAGACTTTTCTCCATGTGTTTTCATTCCCCCATTTTTCACATGCATTATTTTATCTTCATGGGGTTATGAATGAATGATCATTGAACCTCCATTTCATGTGGAAATGATCAGAAATTGGAGATATCACACAGATATGACCTAAAAAAAGTGATTCAATGATGGAAATTGATGAATCAAAGAAATTTTGTATTTACTATTTCATAAAATTATTTTGCGTATGATTTAAATGATGTTTATGGATCTATCTAAATGCCTGGAATTCACCAAACCAGTGTTTAGGTGATGAAAATATCCGGAATCATGAATTTAAATATAAAAGGACCATGGAATTGGTACCTAAATTACTATGCGAGGCACTCGGAGTAAGAATATGTGGATCTAGAAATTATAGAACATATATAATTTAGTAATGGTTATACGGTGTGTATTCGTCAAGGAAACACATAGTGTGTACATTGGGTGTACATAAGAATGGGTGCAGTACATAAGTGTCTTACATGTCATGTAATACTCCATAAAACTAAACCCAGAATGGATACATAGGTTACCCAATGTACTGAAACACAGGTAGGTGAACAGGTGTTGATGTCGTGTATGAAAACATGGTCTGGATCGACGAGCAAAACCTGGATGGAAGGGCATGATGTGTAAGAATTTCATCACATCGTGTACTCTTTTCTTTACATGACATATACATTGAACAAGGTCCATTCTACAAGTTCGATACCATGGGACAAGGGACACATTGTGTGACCCTATTACATGCAATGTAATATCTTCTTCATGGCTTGAGCTATATTTACTCTATATATTGGACATGTTTTATTAATTTTTTTTTTCATATCGATTCCCTTAATGTTAGTTGGTATCATTTCTTACTTGTAATAGTATGATCCCTTCAGTAGGACAACCTAGATAGATTTTTTGGAATCCTCTTTCTGATAACCCAAGTGAGATCCTCTATTCATTCTTCATTCCCTAATTGGAGTTATTGGTATAAACGTGACCAACACTATACGAGCGATCATCCTCTACATTGGAGGTTAATATTGATGGAGTTGATGGTATCACCACATAGACCTAGTAGTGATCCTATTCAGTGTATTGTATCTCTCTTCAGGTTTATCATTGTATCCCCCTCATTAAAGTTCTATATGAATAGTACTTCTTAGACGGACATCATCGGTGCTATCAGACTCAGAAGTGTGTTTTCAAGATGGGTCCTTCATGGTTGCATCAGATTGAGTCCCCAGTAAAAGTACACAATAGTTGCGACATACATCTATACTATGTGTATTGATTTGAGTTTTTTCTAAATATTCTTTTTATATTTGTTGAATACATATACTATGTAGATATAACTGTACCACTATCTTTGTGTATTGATTTTCGATTTCAGAGTGTCCTATTGAAAATTGTTATACTCACACCGATGCAAGATTTACCCACACATGTCATTTCTTGTGTAGATGAGAGGTCTTTTTGATGGATTTTAGGGTAGAAATAGATTGGATAGTGCATTGTGAGTTCATAAAGGCCGATGTATACCTATATGTTTGTGCAGCAGTCCCAGTACCTATTTGTATACTGGTTAGACATTGTATTTTACAGACTCGTTCTTTTGTTGGGAATGTATCCATGAATGTTTTATATTAATGTATGTTACAATCATATTATACTCTCATTGGTATATAGTGGTTTTCATACATTTAGTTCATATTGATTTTTTTCATTACAGTATTTTGTGGGGTTGGAGATGGGTGTTTTTATACAGCTACATAGGCAATGCCTCCCATATTTGTGATATGAATACTCTATGCTTGTAAACTGCCATTTTATATTTGAGGTGGGATTTGGGAGTCTGTAAATAGTTTCTAGATGGAAGGATCATGATAGATTGGTGTCATAGGTGGTCGTTTCGTCCATAGGAACTAGAGTTTATGATATTTGTTTAGTGATATAGTGTCTTGTTGTTTGAGTTTGGCTTTCAGGACAGCGAATCTAGTTTTGGTGCGGGTGGCCTATGTATCCACACACAAGGACTCTAATAACCTCATTTTTGACATTGTACATGAGACCATTATTTTGAGGGTAAATAATGGTACATGCATCAAATAGAATGTGTTGTGGTCTCTATGTCCTCCTCGAGATAGATCTCCATATATTCTCATTGATTGTGGTACATCATGTCTTTCTTATTAGATGAATCTTTGATGCATTCCATCTAGGAATCAATAGCTTGAACAAAAGGATGACCACCCTAGTTATGAGGATTCAATACATGGACATGTTACCTAGATGATACCTCGAGGTTGTGTACTATCTATACCACCACCAAAAGAGTGGAACGTGGTACCCACCATACTAACAGTCAAGGACTGTAGGGTGAGGAACCTCCATGAGTATCAGAGAAGGATACCACTCATGTTTTGAGTAGATCCTAACACTTAGGTGGATGAGGACTTGCTTGATGTGGTGACTAGAGTTCTCTATCTAGTCAGGATACTGGCGGGCCTGATGGTGATCCAAGCGCTGAGCCTTCTGCAGGGTTCGGTAGGGCGATATAGGATTTTTTTCATACAAACTTATGATGAGGAGACTCTTTCCTTGATGGATTTCAAGTGTCTCTTTAGAGATGATATATAAATGGTTATATTGAGGCTGGTGTGTATAAATGAGTTTCTTCTTCTCCAGTAGGGGTCCTTGATAGTGGCTGAATATTCATGTAGGTCCACCAACCATTCTAGGTAGTCAATGAATTTGGTCATAGATTAGTAATTCAATGCTAAGACCATTGAGTGAGGTCTATTTAGAGTCATTTGAAATAGTTTTAGAGCTATATGTATTCCAATTTATGCTGGAGTGATCGAGTGATATGGGGTGTTTGAAAGCTTCTTAGATGAGCTGATGCATCCAAGGATAGTTAATAGTGGGAAATCATGTGCAGAGAGCTCGACAGTGGGGAGATGATGTCAATCCCAGGGATCTTGATGTGGGAGACATTTCAGGAGTTTCAATGATAAGAAATTTGAGGTTAATGACTCTAGGGATGGATCTAGTTAGCCTATAGAGAGGCGATGCTACAAATGTGACCATATGGGAAAACTCATTCGAGATTTTCCACCTCGTCAATCTGATGATATGGAGATTGTGGATGGACTATTGATGTAGAGGAAATGATAGTAGTTTGAATATCCACATGGTGACAAACATGGAAGAGGATATTGAAGAGTCGTGGGAGATGGAAGATGTTTTCACATTTTACGACCACCACCCGCTGAAGGTCCACGCTAGGCTCATGGAGATAGAGGATAGGCATGGTTACAACTGCATACAGTCAAGGAATAGGACATCAGGGCTCTAGGGATGATTTAATTTATGATATATTTTTTTTCAACCTTATATTTCATATTGATCGAAACAATTTCCATTCATTCCATTCTTGACTCAAACCTTGTATGGGACCTTGAGATTCTGTAAGAACCATTGACTCAAACCTTATACTAGGAGACACCTACTAGAGGAGACTTGATGATCAAACATTCATGTCGACAACGTGACCTAACCCTTAGAGGTGAGAGTTTCAATTGGATTCTCTTGGTGGAAGCATCGAGGCCTTACATTTTCATTATTGGTTTAGATTTTTTATCTTCAGTTCTTTCCAGGATTGAATGTTTTAGTAGAATGGGGTAGTGTGTCCATATTGATTGAACATGAATTTCCATTATCGAATAAAAGGAGACATAGACAGCATGAGATGGACTCATATAAAAGAGGGTGTATCATACTACTCATGAGTTGGCTAGCTAGACCCTAGGAGAAGCATATTCTATGAGTTTTCATTTCCCATCAATAGTAGTGGAATTTGAGGGCGTCATCCCTAATGATTTTATAAGATTACCTACCCATTCAGAGATAGAATTTGGAATTCAATTACACCTTATGATGATACTAATTTGTACACCAACATATCAGATATCTCACACATAGCATCAAGATATTATGGTGTAGTTGGAGGAAATTCAGATGAAGGGCATCATGAGACCCAATGTTTCATAATGGAAGGCCCCATTTTTGTTTTCCAAAAAGGAAGGCGTTCGCTTTGGGTTTCATGTGTACTATGGAATATGATCTAGTTGACCATGATGAACTAGTTTCCACTTCCAAGAATTGATGACCTCTTCCATCATTTAATTTGGGCATGATTGTTCTTGAAGGTTAACCTTCAATTCGGATCACACCAGTTGAAAGTAATGAAATGGGATATACCAAAGATGAAATTGAAATGCCTCTATGGTAACTTTGAGTACATATAAATTCTTATTTGTGTGATAAACACCCCATCAGTTCTCATGGGACTCTTGGACTAAAACACTTATCCTTATTTAGACTGGTTCTTGGTATTCTTCTATTATGATATCCTTGTGCACTATGTGTCCGAGTAGGATCAAATGAGACACCTACGGATGTATATGAATGTACTCTCAGACGTCCAATATTTGGGGAATCTCAAAATTCCAATTCCAGATTCATGCATTCCACATTCTGGAAAATGTTATTTCACTCGATGGAGAGGCTGTAGACCCAACCAAGGTTGAGGCTATGTTACCATGAGATCTAAATATTATCATGATGGAGTTATGAAGCTTACTTGGGAATGAATTATATTACCGTAGTTTCATAGAACATTTCTCTAGGTTATCATCACCTATGATAGCTTACACTCAAAAAGGGAAGCTTTTTAGGGGTAAAGAAAAATTCCAGTAGGATTTTCAGCAGTTCAGGTAGATATTGATTATCATTATGTTCATGATTATTATGGTGGAGGGTGCTGAGTAAATAGTGTTTTGTGATGCACCAAGGACCAGACATGGTTGTGTCCTTATGCGGAGTAAAGAAGTGATTCTCTATGGTTTATTCCAATTGAGGCCACAGGAGTAGAACAATGGGACCCATGATCTCAAGATGGAAGTAGTTTTTATCACATTGAAGAGGTGGAGATACTACATGATTGGATAGTGATTTTTCATCTAGTCCAATCACTTGAGTCTCAAGTATATATTCACTCAAATTAATGTAAAAATGAGTTAGTGGAGAAGGGGAGAGTTCCTCTAGGACAATGAATTTTAGATTATCTATACTATCTAGAAGGTGAATGTGGTGGTAGATTCTTATAATATGAGATCTAGTTCATAGATGTGGAATGAGGAGTTAGAGAAGTTACCCTCATTATAGAAATCCTTCATGATTGGAGATGGATAATCATACCTCCAGTCAATGGTTGATACCCCCACACTTATACAATGAGTTAAAAATCAAAAAATAGAGATAATATCTACGGGACCCTATATGCTCAGATTTTTGTACGACATGCACCTAATGAATATTCAAAACGTGGGGTGCACATCATTCTTTTTAGAGGAAGCACTGCAGTACTAGTGTCATTGTGAGATGTGGTTCTCATAGTGTTTCAGGAATCCCCTTTGAACGTACTTCAGGGTGTGTAAAAAATATACCAGGATCTCCGATGTCGGTTTTGGTGGACAGGGATTAAGAAGGTAGTGTCATATATTGCTTCTTGATTCCTTACACGCCAGCAGGTGAAGGCTACGCACCAGGTTCCTACAGATTTGGATACACACCTTGAGATACTGGAATGGATGTGGGATGGGATATTTATGGAATTCATGATGGGTTTACCACATATATCCATGAGAAATGATTTCTTCTGTGATACTTATGAATTACTCACTATGTCAACCCACTACCTAGAAATATGAGTGCAGAGTTCAGTATAGATAATGGGACACCACATTGTGTTGGATATTATTCTGCTCCACGGAGTCCCATCAATTTTTTTTCATGACAATCGTTTCACATCCCAGTTGTGGATGTTATCACATAAGGTGTTTGGGACTCATTTATTCTTGAGAATTGTATTTCACTAATAGGCATATGTCCAGATGGAGATGACTATTTAGTTCTGGGGCAGAGGGTGTGAGTTGGCATGTAGTACATTGACTATAGTTGTGAAGATTATCTACATCTGGGGGATTTCATGTACAATAAACGATATCATTTCACCATTGGTGTTGAACCATTAATGGAAATGTATGAGTGACCATTTTGGTCACAAATTAGCTTGATAGACCAATGATAGTTAGCAATCATTGGCCCAATGTTGGGGCGAGAAATTATAGAGAATTTTCATATTATCAAGGAGAAGATGAAGACTATGTTGAACTATCATAAATATTATGCTGATTTAAAATGGAGGCCCTAAGAGTTTGATAAAAGATACTACGTGTTCCTTCATTTCTCACCTTGACATGGATTGTAAATATTTGGCTAGTTTAGCATGTTACCTCCATGTTTTATCATCCCTTTTCATATACAAAATAGAGTTGGTGGGGTGGAATAAAAATTATCTATACACATGAAGGTGGAGGGGGTATAAAATGTCTTCCATGTGTAGAAGATTATATATTATGTGAATGATCCATCACCCATCATAAGGTGGGGAGTGATGGACAATGGGGATGGGATGAATTTTTCTTAGTAGCTAGTGGAGAACTAGGATAAGAAGGTGGTGATACTTTGTGGGTGAGAAATTCATTTGGTGCATGTCTTGTGGAATTTCATGAGTCCATAGGAGTGCACATTGAAGCAGAAGGCTCAAATTCATGCACAATACCCACATCTTTTGTTATACTATTATTTCATGATTTTTAGGGATATAAATCCCTAAAGTGGTGAGAATGTAATTTACCATATTTTTCAATATATATTTTTAATTGTTATATAGAATTAATTCAATACCAGCTGGTGAGACAATGTGAAATTTAGAGGTCCATTGTACCCAGAATAATGGATTGAAAAATATTGAAATATTATATTCAATGCGTATGATGTTTTCCAGATTGAGTGGAATAACTTCTAATTAGGGGGGGGGGGGCTAAATCTGAAATTCAAGGACACTTTTACATTTGGAGTAGTAAAATTACACTATGTGTGTCTTAACATTTTATGGTGATGAATGATTATGAATGTTAGTATTTTGATATTTTAATTAACAAAATAAATTGATTATTTATTTTATTTGACATTACGGTGGCAGAAAAAACATGTTTTCCTCTTATTGAATATAATATTTGAAGGGACCCATGGTAAGAATCGTAACCCTAGATATTCCCTGAAGACTCTGGATAGAACCCTTATAGAATTATCTCGATGAATGATGTATGGTGGATCCGAGATTATTATTGATAGATCATCAAAGACAACCAATCATCAACAACGAATGATCCTTTTTCCATGTAGGGTGTTGTTATTTTGGATTATTATTTTTTGTATTCTTAGAATCAACTATGATTCTGTATCATCATATGAACAGGTTGACCCTAAGTTAGATCATTCATGTGGGATAGGCTTGATTTTAGGAATTATATGGTTTGATTGTTATTTGATTTAGTATTTTGATCATTCCTACATGAATGGATCAAGGTTAGAACAAATAACAGTTATTGTTTTTTCATCATGTTTTTTACTTTTGATTTCTTTCCCACATTTTCCCATCATGTTCCACATTATTTTTGTGGTTATGAACAAATGAGAATTGAACCTCTATTTTGTGGAACAATAATCAGAAATTGGAGATCTCACACAAGGATGACTTAGTGGAGGAGTGTAGGTGAATAATATGGATGAATGAAATTGATTTGGGAGATAACGATTTTTGAAAGGTGTTCGTTGAATGATATCAATGTTATTTACCGAGATTATTGAAGGACTAAAATACCCCTAATCAGTGTTAGGGTGACAAATGAACCGGAATAATGAATTTTGAGGTGAACAAACAAAAGAATCTAGACCCAAAGGATTGGTAGAGCTTCCTGGAAGAAGAATAGGTGACTCTTAAAATTCTTTAACACATGTTGTGTAGTATGTAATACATGGCATGTGTTCATCATTGAACTACTCTGTGTGCACTCTAGGAGTGCATGGGAATAGGATGAGGAAACGAGGTTCCTATATAACATATACTTCATCACATGAATTGAACTAGATCAGATACAATGGTTACCCTGTGTAATGGTACATGGGAAGGAAAATAGGGTTGACGTCTTGTATTAGAACATGGATATGGTAGACATGCATACCATAGATAGATGGGAGAGACATTTAATCCATTATTCGATTTGTGTACTCCATTTTTACACTACATGTTCTCTCAACAAGGGCCATTGTACATGGCTAGTACCTGAGGTCAAAGGACATGGTGTGTGTCCCTACTACATGACGTGTACTATATTGATCTTGGATTGAGCCACTTTTCCACCATATCATAGATAGGTTCCTTTAAGGGTTCATTCCCATATCCCTTCCCTAATTTGTATTTGATATTTCTTCCCACTCATAGTATAATTATCCCATCAGCTGCAAATCATTGATATAGTTGTTGTAATCTACTCTTAGAGGCCCATAGTAGGACCCTATATTCACTCTTATTTCCCTAGGAAGAGTTCATGGTATCGACATAACCAAAACTAGGTGGGTGTTGACCCTCTACTTATCTGATTAATTCATATAGTGTTTTTATCAACCCATCTCCCTAGATTGGATCCTCATCTGTGTATTTTCTCACTCATCATATCAATCATTTTATCACCCTCATGATGATTTTCAAATAATATTACTTCTCAAACGGACATCATTAGTGCTATTAGACAAAAGAGTTTGTTCTCCCGAATGAGTGATTCATGGATTATTCAGACTGAGTCCCTGGATTGGGTATGTAGTAGTTGAGACTTACCTATATACTGGGTTTCTATGTTTGAGTATATCTGGGTATCCTTGTTATATATTTGGTAAAATATATTCTGTAGATATGATAATACCTCTCTTTTGGAGTACTGCATTGGGGATTTAGGGTTTCCTACTGAATATTGTTATACTAACCTCTACAAGGGATATACATGCATGTGTCATGTCTTGTAAAGATGATAAATCTTTTGATGACGTCTAGGGTAAACCGGTACTGAACCTATCTTCTTGATTTTATACTGGCTGAGGTGTTTATATGGCATTGAGTAGCACTCTAAGTATAAATGTTTTTATAGGATGAACATTTTATATTATAGACTCTATATTTTGGTGGGCTTATATCCTGGCCTAATATACATTACAAAAAATTATATTCCCTTTGTAATTTGGTTTTAATATATTTATTTTCATACATTTGTTCCTCTATGTTTTTTTTCCCTTTTATCATTTTGTGGGAAGGGAAATGTGTGTGTGCATAGAGGTACATAGGCAATGCCTCCCAATTAGTGATATGCCTCCATAGTTATAGTAACCATCCCTTGTCCTAATGGAGATAAGAATTGGGAGTCACAACATGGGACCCATTGTGATGTGTTGTGACAAATTACTTCTTTATTTTTTATACATGAAGATGAAATGGACATAGAATATTATTCAATTGATTTTGATCTTCAAAATGTTTTTTCATAATTAATGAGTTAAATATTCTACCATACGTCATATAACAAAATAAAAAAATTATTTACATATTTACATTATATTTTAAAAATAAATATTCTTTTTTAATCGACCATTGTAATGGCCCTGACCCTCAAGGTCTTTTACATTATCAACTTCTAGTTCTTAGGGTGACCTGGACACCATGGGTGAGTCATTAGGGCATCACTGTCAGTGGTGGGGAGTCACCGAGTTGTATCCTATCTGTGCCACCAATCATTGTGTCACAGATCGGTCTAACCGATCGATTCCACACACGAAATGTGCCACCGTGGATTGTTGGGGTTTCTTTCTCCATTTTTCCCGTAAATCCTCTTTTAAGTCCTCTTACCAATTATAATGTAGTTTAAAGCCATTTTAATCACATAAATTATGATTTAAATCCTCTAAGAATGGGGACCATGGAGCCATTGTTATATATTTTCTCCATTTAAAGGATATCCATTAACTCATAGTCATTATCTCCACCATATCTAAGGATAATTATTATATCCCACTAAATTCTTAACTGTGAAACCACCAAACCACAAGGTTAATACACGACCCAATTTTTGTGAACATTGAGACTTCAAATACTGTAAGTCTCGGATCAGACCTTTTATCACCTCAGATATTCTTTATCCCGAGTCTATTTCTATTCATTGGTGAATTTGGAGTCCCTCTTCCAGAGACGAATCATGCACCTACGCTGGAGCTCTTTCCGCTCACCCATGAATCCTTCCAGTTTTCTTTGTATACAAGCTGGGAATCCTCAATTCATGATGGAAGGAAAAAACTTCAATACTTAATCATCCAAGTATGGGTTATTCATTTTTCTCTCTTCACTACGTATCATGTGTTTAAGTATGATAATTTCCTCTCGAGATGTGGATGTAACAAAACCTTAACGATGATAATAAACAGACTCTAAATAATGAAGGATTGTGTTTGATGAAGATGGTCTTTTATTTATTTTATCTTTATTTTTATGTAGTGAGTTGTGTGAGCTAATTCCCATTGAAAATAGTTGTCATCGGTGTCCTTTATTATGCACTAATGAGCCTATATTTTTCTAGATAATAATGTGATTCAATGGCTGTAACATGGAAACTAGTTAATCACATAAAGTTACTTGATAAAATAGATACCTAATGAATAAGAATCCTTTTTTATCACACCAATTTACCAAATGGAAAGAATGAATATGACAACCCCGCTTTTTAATACAACTTAAGCATACTTTATTACATAAAACTTCACTTGATCCAACAAAGAAGATCGAGAGGTTTAGTGTCTTTGGGGCTTAGGATCATTACATAAAAACATTAAACTTGAAATACAACATCTTTATTGAAAACTTCCTTTACATGACCACTACATTCTTTCGTACTTAGCATTGCATGGGATAGCCTGAGGACATGCATAAGAAAAGGGTGAGCTATAAAGCCCAGTAAGGGAGTAAACAATGAATAACATGAGGAGAGAAATACATGTTAGGCAATAGTCATATCAATAGAGCATAACAGAAACATGAACATAAAGGCATGATAATCATAACATGGAAATGTGGCAACAAAACTTAACATTGAATTAGCATGAGCCAAGGCTCATTGCACATGGAGCATGAGTAAACCCTCATTGCACTTGAATCACGAGTAAACCCTCGTTTCACTTGAATTAGAATGAGTCAACACTCATTGCACATGACGTATCATGATACTATAATTTACCCAATGCATTGGAGCGCTATAAAGGGCACACCCTTCTTAAACATTTCATTTCATGCATAAGTGTGCCACATGGATCAAAAAAACATGGATTCATAAAACATAATCATTTCTTCCACGATAAAGGAATGTGGAATTCATACATGAAAATTTATAATCAATATGTAAATGTGCATAAAGGTGAATACCCTTGATGGAGAAATGGGCATGGTATTCACTACACAAAGACATTGGCTTAGAAAATCAGTGCGATTTCGGCAGCATAACGGCGTGACATAAGAATTCATAAAAAACGTTGATGAGAGAGAAAGGGGTTCCTCATCATATTTACATGTAATGGACAGTAAGGAGATCATATATATACATGTCCCAACAATAGAAATGGAATTTAGATTCATGATACAAAAGTATTGCTTGAATGTAAAAGAAGAGAGAGAAGTTCCTTTCGGAATTTCGGCATAGTAACGGGTGTACATGGGAGGAATTTAATGAGAGAGAAAGGGTTCTCCCATCATTCAAAAAATAAGAGGGCAGTATGGGGGAGGTGCGAAACCATACCCCAACATTCATAATTGAAATAAAAAAAGGCAATACAACTTAAAGAAAATTGACAAAAATGAGAAAGGAAGAAAACCCCTTACTTGGAAGTGTGCTTCCAAAGGCTAGAGAGAGGCTTGTGAGAGGATTCTTGGGAGCTTGGGGCACCTTGAGAGGATTCTAGAGAGAGTAGGCCAGAGGTTTGACGAACTTCAAGGGCTTTGAGTGAGGAGGAAGTGGGAGCTTGGGTGGGTTTATATAGGAAAGGTGAGAGAATTCTTTATTATTTAGGTTTGGGACCCCTTATATTAAAATAATCCAAACCACAAACCATCCCATGGTATTTTCCCATGGTTTCTGGAAAAGGAAAGAGGAAAACAATATTTTACAAGTCCAATGTCCGAACTTAGTAAAAAATTAGGGTTGCTTATGTGGAGGTGAGTCACACTCCCATGGAAATTAATTTAAAAAGGCAAAGTGTTGAATAAGTCTTGAGGGCTCCATTAATGCTTTGAAAAGTAAGTCAAACAAACCCAAAACCTCATTATTTTAATGATAAAACACATATTGGCCGAACATAAGGATTATGGTATTTTATTACATCACCATTGGGTCATTATGATGTCATAAAACACATTATATATTTAAATGCTATTTAATTTTTACCCAAAAATTTGACTGTCTCAGAAAATTATGAAAAATTCACCGTTGGATAATTTCGACGTCCTGATTCCAAAAATAATATTTATTTTATCTAAATAATTTTCTAAATATGTGAATTTTCAATTTTAAAATAAAAACCGACATTTATAAAAAATTCACGGGTTTTGACAGAAATGGCTTTCAAACCTTAATAAAAATTTTAATTGCATTCATAAAATTATAAGATCATTTATATTTAATAAAAATTAATTCAATATTAATAATAATATTTTATTAAAATATTATTTAATTCAAAAATCCTTTAATTTAATAAAATATAATTGTTAATTTAATAATAACTAAAAACACCATTTGTACTTTAAAAACTAATTACAATGTATCAAAAAAAATTATATTCATTATTATATACAAAAAATAATGTACATGAACATGGTGCTACTTATTTGTTACATAACCCCTTAAAATAGCCGCATAAGACCTAAGGGTAAGGTGTGCGATGGTGACAGACTCTTGGGGTTGCTCGGATAACATCGCTCGAGTGGTAATCTCTATCAACTTCTATTTTTCCCGTAGACGATCACGTTCGAGCTTGACATGATGAAGCTCAGCTTGGGCTTGGTCAAGGGAAAAGCCCAAAGACGCCACCTCTTTTCCGAGCTCCGACAAATGGGCTTCGTAAGGGTCAATTCTACTGGATGAGGCCATCGCTTCCTTTGTCTGAGTAGAAATAGTTTCGTTAAAGCCTTATATTTATACTACTCAGACGATCACTGTTCAACGGCTATAAAAGTAACGGTCACAAATCTTAACATAAAACTAAAGAATTTGACATCTTATAAAAACATTTTTTTCATAAATAAACATTTAACTGGATCAAGAGGGATTTTCCATTAATGAAACTTTGGGTCGTTACAACATTCCCCCCTTAAAAAATTTCTCCCACGAAATTTTCCTTTTCCCACACTAAAACAAATGTGGGTAACTTACCTTCATCATATCCTCCGACTCCCAAGTTGCTTCTTCAAACTTGTGGTCTCTCCACAACACCTTGACGAGGGGCATTGTCTTATTTCGTAGAACTTTTTCTCTACGATCTAAGATCTTCACTGGTTGCTCCACATAAGAAAGATCATATTCCAATTGTACCACCTCGGAAGAGAGTACATGTGAAGGGTCCGTTATGTAATTCCTTAAGAGGGATACATGAAAGACATCATGCACCTTGGACATAGTCGGTGGAAGTGCTAGTCGATAGGCCACAGCCCCAACACGATCAAGAATCACGAATGGGCCGATGTAACTTGGAATTAACTTCCCTTTCTTTCCAAACCTCACGACCTTCTTCCACGGAGATATGCGTAAAAACACCATGTCTCTGACTTTAAACTCAAGGTCTCGTCGACGATTATCTGCATAACTCTTCTGTCGACTTTGGGCTCCCTTGATATGCTGCTAAATGGTTTTCACCTTCTCCACCATTTCATCGACCATTTCTGGTCCAAGAAGCTTACGTTCACTGATCTCATCCCAACATGCCGGTGTTCTACACCTTTTCCCATACAGGGCTTCATATGGTGCCATTTGGATGCTCGAGTGGAAACTATTATTATAAGAGAACTCAACCAGAGGAAGATGTTGATCCCATCCTCCTTTAAAGTCCATTGAGCACGCTCTCAACATATCCTCAAGTGTTTGGATAGTCCGCTCGGATTGGCCATCAGTTTGAGGATGATAGGCCGTACTGAAGTTTAGTTCAGTATTCAGAGCATGTTGAAGGATCTTCCAAAACATAGAGGTAAATCTTGGATCTCAGTCAGACACAATAGATAGTGGTATTCCATGCAACCGTACCACTTCCCTGATATATATCCGTGCCAGTTGATCCAAAGAGAAATCCTCTCGAATAAATATGAAGTGTGTAGTCTTTGTAAGACGATCCACAACAACCCAGATTGCATTGTTGCCTTTGGATGTCCTTGGAAGTCCAGTGACGAAGTCCATGGTGATGTTCTCCCATTTCAATTCTGGTATGGGCAATGGTTGCATCATCCCCTTAGACTTCGGCCTCTCTGCCTTCACTTGCTGACACACCAGGCACTTTGATGTATATTCAGCGATCTCCTTCTTCATATTATCCCACCAAAAGTTTTCTCGTAGATCTCAATACATCTTTGTGCTCCTTGGGTGAATAGAGAAATTTGAACTATGTGCATTATCCAAAAGTTCCTTCTTCAGCTCCGAACTTGATGGAACACATAGTCTTTTCCCAAACCGCACAATTCCTTCTTCATTAACATTAAACTCTGAGGATTTTCCTTTTTTGATAGCTTCCACTTTTTCTTGGATTCCCGCATCATCCTTTTGAGAATCATTTAACCTTTCCAAAAGATATGGTTGAGCAATCATTTGTGAAAGGATTGATGATGTTCCCTTCTTTATGATTCCCACGTCCATCTTCATCAAGTCTAAGAAGATTGGATCCTTCTCAATTCTCATCATTGATAGAATTTCTGGATCCTTTCTACTTAGGGCATCCGCTACCTTGTTCGCCTTCCCAGGGTGGTAATGTATTGAACAGTCATAATCCTTGATGAGCTCTATCCATCTTCCCTGGCGCATATTATGCTCTTTCTGTGTGAATATATATTTAAGACTCTTGTGGTCAGTATATATCTCACATTTCTCTCCATAGAGATAATGCCGCCAGATTTTCAAGGCAAAGATCACCGCCGCCAACTCCAGATCATGTGTTGGATAGTTTCGCTCATGGATTTTCAACTGCCTTGAGGCATAGGATATCACTTTATCATTCTACATTAGCACACATCCTAAGCCCTTCTTCGAAGCATCACTGAATACCAAAAAAAGCTCCCCACTTGTGGGTAAAGTGAGCACGGGTGCAGTGATAAGCCTCCTTTTCAACTCCTTGAAGCTGTCTTCGCATTCATCACTCCAAGAAAACTTTACTCCCGTTCGAGTTAGCTTGGTAAGAGGGTTGGACAATTGTGAGAAGTTTCTCACAAATCGTCGATAATATCCAGCTAACCCCAAGAAGCTATGGATATCAGTTACCGATGTTGGCCTCGTCCATCCCTCAATTGCATCTGTTTTGGAGGGGTCCACAGATATCCCATTGCTTGTGATGATATGGCCCAAGAATGAGACCTCCTTCAACCAGAACTCACACTTGCTGTACTTTGCATAGAGCTTCTCCTTGTGCAAAGTCTCTAGTACAGTTTTTAAATGCTCCTCATGGTCCTCCTTGGTTTTGGAGTATATTAGAATATCATCTATAAAGACTACCACAAATTTGTCAAGGTAATCTATAAAGACTCTATTCATCAAGTCCATGAATATTGCTGGAGCATTGGTGAGTCCAAAAGGCATTACTATGAATTCATAGTGCCCGTACCTTGTACGAAAATCAGTCTTGGGGATATCTTCCTTCTTCACCCTTACTTGATAATATCCTGACCGCAAGTCCACCTTGGAGAAGTATTATTCTCCACGAAGCTGATCAAACAAGTCATCGATTCTTGGGAGAGGATACTTGTTCTTTATCTTGATTTTGTTAAGTTCACGATAATCGATGCAAAGCCGCATTGACCCATCCTTCTTCTTGACGAAGAGGACTAGTGCACCCCATGGTGATGCACTTGGGCGTATAAACCCTTTATCCAGATTCTCCTGTAGTTGTTTCTTCAGCTCTTCAAGCTCAAAAACAGCCATTCTATATGGAGTCTTGGATATTGGTAGCGCCCCAGGTATAAGTTCAATTGAGAACTCAACATCTCTTCTTGGAGGAAGACCAGGAAGTTCCTCGGGAAATACTTTAGTGAATTCCCTCACAATAGGAATTTCTTCAAGGGTGGTTTCTTCCTTGGACTCAATCATCTGAGCCAGATATGCGTGCTCATAAGGCAGTAATATCCATACTTGAGATGATGGAGCTAAAGGAGATTCATCTTCCTCCTGACACTTGTAAAGAATCGGGGGTCGATTCTCCATATGGAGTGTGATTTCCCTCTCCCGACAATTTATGTTGGCTCTATATAAGGAAAGCCAATCCATGCCATGAATTGCATCAAATTCCACCAAAGGGGGTATGACGAGGTTCGCCGGGAAATTCAATCCACAGATTATAACAGGGGAGGACTTATACTCATGGGATGCAATGATTGCCCCATTTTACGTACTCACCGACATCTTTACTTCCATGATTTGTGGTGGTGCTGTGATTGTTCTACTAAACATTCGAGATATAAAAGAATGCGTAGAACCTGAATCAAAAAGTACGTTTGATATTCTTGAATGAATAACTAGCATACCTGTCACCACTTCGTTGTTGGGGTTCACTTCGGCAGAAGTGATGGCAAAAGTTCTTCCTTGCTGTCATGGAGGTTGCTGGTTGCCTTCGATAACCCTTGGATTAGGGCAATGATTCGCAAAATGACCCGGTTCTTTGCATTTGAAGCATTGAACCACACGTTGAGGTTCGAACGGAGCGTTCCTCTCCTCTGTCGCAGCCGCGGGTCCTTCTTGCTGACAGTTAACAGCTAGGTGCCCTTCTCTTCCACACTTGAAGCATTTTCTTGTCCCCCTAAGGCAATTTCCAGGTGCTTCTTTCCACACTTTTGGCAAGTGGGGTGCTGGAATTTCTTAGCGCCGTTGGATTTATCCATCAGACCACCAGCATTGAAGTCCACCTTACGCTTCTTGTCACCATGATACCTTTGTGATTCTCCGATCTCCATTTCAACCTTGAGGGAACATTGGACAATTTTCTCATAGCTGTCGAAGTCACGGATCGCTAATGCTTTCCGCAAGCTAGGCTTCATCCCACCAAAGAATCGGTCAACCTTGCATTCGGGGGTAACGATAAAGCCGGAAGCGTATCGTGCAAGCCTTGTGAAGTTTTCCTCGTACGCTCCCACAGATTCTTCATCTTTCTGTTTGAGGGAAAGGAAGTCCCTTTCCATCTTAAGACGGAGGGTGCGTGGAAAATATTTATCGCAAAACATCTTCTGGAATTCCTTCCATTTCAAAGCCTCGATCTCCTCCTCAGGCATCGTATTTTTGATCAATGTCCTCCATTGATCAGCTTCACCCTCCATATGATAAGCCGCCAAGAGAACCTTCTCTTTTTCAGAGCATTGGAGGATGGAGAATATCTTTTCAATGGAGTTGATCCATTGTTCAGCAATCGTGGGATCGGATGATCCACTAAAAGTAGGAGGCCTTTGTCTCATGAAGCTTTCAATAGCGACTTGTTCTTTCTTAGGGGGGGTTGAACGTTCCTCTTGACCAGTGTTTCTATTCAAAACTTGAGTTAGCTAAGAGAGAAGCGTGACAAAGTTCACGATTCCCGCTCCCATTGGATTGGGCATCTCATAAGTACAATCATCACACTGATCTTCACAGCGGTTGTTAGCCCGAGTTCTCCTATTACCGGCCATTGGCTGGAATAAAAGGAAAGTTAGGGGTAACACATAAAGGTTAATCCAAAGACAAAAGTTGATGACTTATAAATAAACTTTAATCTCTTTAAATCATGAGTCTATAGGATTCAATCCAGGCTTTTCATGATCTACCTTCTAACATAAATTCTTAGGGGCATTTTTCCCTTAATAAGGGTTCATACTAAGATTGTGAATTTATCAAAACATATCCCCCGGGAGTGTCGTAACCAAGAGTGTAGCAAGGCCCGTTGTCGTGCACCAGTTCCCTTTCGAGTCTAGCTCAAAGCGGTGTTTTCAGGTTTACCCCTAGGATACATCTGTGCCAGAGCCGCCTCTACCTGCTCGTATCCAGACCGGGATGTATTTGTTTGATAAACCACTTACATAGTTTTTACCAAAACTTAGGGATGTTTTTATTATGCTTAGTCTTGTATCTAAGGCTTTACTATGGTTTCCTAATCCCAAAAATAACTAAACCTATCCTCTGATACCAACTATGACAACCCTGATTTTTAATACAACTTAAGCATACTTTATTACATAAAACTTCACTTGATCCAACAAAGAAGATCGAGAGGTTTAGTGTCTTTGGGGCTTAGGATCATTACATAAAAACTTTAAACTTGAAATACAACATCTTTATTGAAAACTTCCTTTACATGACCACTACATTCCTTCGTACTTAGCATTGCATGGGATAACCTGAGGACATGCATAAGAAAAGGGTGAGCTATAAAGCCCAGTAAGGGAGTAAACAATGAATAACATGAGGAGAGAAATACATGTTAGGCAATAGGCATATCAATAGAGAATAATATAAACATGAACATAAAGGCATGATAAATCATGATAATCATAACATGGAAATGTGGCAACAACACTTAACATTGAATTAGCATGAGCCAAGGCTCATTGCACATGGAGCATGAGTAAACCCTCATTGCACTTGAAGCATGAGTAAACCCTCGTTGCACTTGAATTATCATGAGTCAACACTCTTTTCAAATGATGTATCATGATACTATACTATACCCAATGCATTGGAGCGCTATAAAGGGCGCACCATTCTTAAATATTTCATTTCATGCATAAGTGTGCCACATGGATCAAAAAAACATGGATTCATAAAACATAATCATTTCTTCCACGATAAAGGAATGTGGAATTCATACATGAAAATTTATAATCAATATGTAAATGTGCATAAAGGTGAATACCCTTGATGGAGAAATGGGCATGGTATTCACTACACAAAGACATTGGCTTAGAAAATCGGTGCGATTTCGGCAGCGTAACGGCATGACATAAGAATTCATAAAAAAAGTTGATGAGAGAGAAAGGGGTTCCTCATCATATTTACATGTAATGGACAGTAAGGAGATCATATATATACATGTCCCAACAATAGAAGTGGAATTTAGATTCATGATACAAAAGTATTGCTTGAATGTAAAAGAAGAGAGAGAAGTTCCTTTCGGAATTTCGGCATAGTAACGGGTGTACATGGGAGGAATTTAATGAGAGAGAAAGGGTTCTCCCATAATTCAAACAATAAGAGGGAAGTATGGGGGAGGTGCGAAACCATACCCCAACATTCATAATTGTAATAAAAAAAAGGCAATACAACTTAAAGAAAATTGACAAAAATGAGAAAGGAAGAAAACCCCGTACTTGGAAGTGTGCTTCCAAAGGCTAGAGAGAGGCTTGTGAGAGGATTCTTGGGAGCTTGGGGCACCTTGAGAGGATTCTAGAGAGAGTAGGGCAGAGTTTGGACGAACTTAAAGGGCTTTTAGTGATGAGGAAGTGGGAGCTTGGGTGGGTTTAGATAGGAAAGTTGAGAGAATTCTTTATTATTTAGGTTTGGGACCCCTTATATTAAAATAATCCAAACCACAAACCATCCCATGGTATTTGCCCATGGTTTCTGGAAAAGGATAGAGGAAAACAATATTTTACAAGTCCAAGGTCCTAAATTATTAAAAAATTAGGGTTGCTTATGTGGAGGTGAGTCACACTCACATGGAAATTAATTTAAAAAGGCAAAGTGTTGAATAAGTCTTGAGGGATCCATTAATGCTGTGAAAAGTAAGTAAAACAAACCCAAAACCTAATTATTTTAATGATAAAACACATATTGGCCGAACATAAGGATTATGGTATTTTATTACATCACCATTGGGTCATTATGATGTCATAAAACACATTATATATTTAAATGGTATTTAATTTTTACCCAAAAATTTGACTGTCTCAGAAAATTATGAAAAATTCACCGTTGGATAATTTCGACGTCCTGATTCCAAAAATAATATTTATTTTATCTAAATAATTTTCTAAATATGTGAATTTTCACTTTTAAAATAAAAACCGACATTTATAAAAAATTCACGGGTTTTGAAAGAAATGGCTTTCAAACCTTAATAAAAATTTTAATTGCATTCATAAAATTATAAGATCATTTATATTTAATAAAAATTAATTTAATATTAATAATAATATTTTATTAAAATATTATTTAATTCAAAAATCCTTTAATTTAATAAAATATAATTCTTAATTAAATAATAACTAAAAACACCATTTGTACTTTAAAAACTAATTACAATGTATCAAAAAAATTATATTCATTATTATATACAAAAAATAATGTACATGAACATGGTGCTACTTATTTGTTACATAACCCCTTAAAATAGCCTCATAAGACCTAAGGGTAAGGTGTGCGATGGTGACAGACTCTTGGGGTTGCTCGGATAACATCGCTCGAGTGGTAATCTCTATCAACTTCTATTTTTCCCGTAGACGATCACGTTCGAGCTTGACTTGATGAAGCTCAGCTTGGGCTTGGTCAAGGGCAAAGCCCAAAGATGCCACCTTTTTTCCGAGCTCCGACAAATGGGCTTCGTAAGGGGAAATTCTTCTGGATGAGGCCATCGCTTCCTCTGTCTGAGTAGAAATGGTTTCGTTAAAGCCTTATATTTATACTACTCAGACGATCACTGTTCAACGACTATAAAAGTAACGGTCAAAAATATTAACATAAAACTAAAGAAGTTGACATCTTATAAAAACATTTTTTTCATAAAGAAACATTTAACTGGATCAAGAGGGATTTTCCATTAATGAAACTTTGGGTCGTTACAATGAACCTAATAAATGATGTGGTTAAATATAAAAACAACATTTCTATGTTCTTCCAACAAACATGGTTGTTCTGCTTGATGCTTGTTGGGTAACATGAATGGGGATATGATCTATTATTGTTCAGTTGTTGGTTGTGTATTTGAGGACCCATGGGTTTTCATGCTGGGGCTTGGTTTGGTTTCAGTACATCATGTGATCTCACATATCCCGTTTGTTTTTGTGACTTTACAAGAGAACCAGGTGTGAATGCTTAAATTATAGCCTGGGTATTTTCAATCAGTTGTTGTCTTGGCATGTGTCTATTACTGATAGTTTCCCGGTAGTAATGGAATAATTTAATTGGAATCACATGATCATGGCAACATTATTGGGAACAATGTGGGATTTTTTTTCCAAAAATTGATTGTGCTCGGGTTGTGGCCATTGTGAGTTCGTGCATGTAAGAATAGTAGCGAGGGTGGTCGGGCTTCGGCAGGATATAGGCTGGTTGTTTGTTTCTGAACCCTTAGGTTGGGTTGAGTTTTTGTTTAATTATATGTATATATTTAGTTATTTTTTTTCTTATTCACACCCCACCCATGTGGATCACTCTGTGTCGAACGCCCCCATTACATGGGAGAGGGTTTTTTTCCCAACATTAATATGATTATATAGTTATTAACTCCTTTATACTCCCTCTCACAGGTAGCCCATGATTATTTAGGAAGTATGTAATGAACTAAGGCTCATTAGGTCCAAAGAATCTTTGGGCTTGGTGGGTTGTGTTGGTTGTCTTAGGTGTGCGCGGGAAGGTTGGTTCCCCAATTGTCATCGAGATGAGGCCCATGTGTTTTCGGGAGTGGCATTGGCTGTTCTGGACCATGTGTCTTTAGGAATGATAGAGGTTGTTGTGGACTAGGTGTTTGTGGGTGTGGTTATGTGTGGCTATGGTGGCCTTGGTTTCTGCAGGTGGGGTGTGTGGTTGGGTTGGCCCATAGAGTTCTTTTTGGGGATGCAGTGGGACTGCACTAAGACTTTTGGGGGAGGTATGATGCATAGGATGTCCTAAATAACTAGTGGGAAAGTTGTGCGGTGTACCCAAATATAGACATGATATTTCTATTACGTTACCAGATGTGGGTTATTTGGAGAGTGTGCCTTTTTTAGCATGGGTGGATATTTTTCTTTCTAGGTTATTTTATTATATCTATTTCTCATGGGGAATTAAAATGACTAACAAATTGGGCATGAGAACTTTTCACTTTGGCTACTGAGTACACATGTACACTCACCCAACATATACATAAATGTGTGCCTATTTCCAAGTGAACATTGAGGAACATTACAGACCTTGCTAGCTCGGGCGTCAAGAGTAGTCATTTTTTCTATGCTTTATTTTGGTTTTTTAAATCAAATATTTCTTGTACCTTTTATTAGTTTATTTTTATCATGCATATGGTAATGTATTTTTGGATTTACTTTTACATTCAGTTTTTGGAGTTGTTTGGGATTTACTATTTTATTTCATGATATGATTATATAAAAAGGGTAATGCCTTCCATTTTTCATGAGATTCTATATCCTTGTTTCTAGATTCCCCTCTGGGGCCTATTGAAGAATGAAATCGAGGGATTGTTATCTCTCCCTCTTGGAGAAGGAAGGGTTTGGCAGTTTTCTATCCCTTTCCTCATCTTGGTGAAGACATGTCGTGACAGAATGGTATCCTAGGTGATGGTCGAGAGATACGATTGAGTTCCGGGTTAGGCATAGTGAGGAATGTATGGGAAGGTAGGGAAACATTTTTAGGCAATATTGGTGTGTGAATTAGGCTAGGGAAGACTAGTTAGGACATGGGATTTCAGCCCCCCCCCCCATGATCTGATATAAGTACTATTGTCTAACAAAACAACCAAGTGAGGATACAGTGATTGCTGGGTAGAGGGCCTAGGAAAGGTACACAAATAAAAATGTATTGTTTTTTTTCATGTAGTCGGTGTTTTGGGAATTTGATATAAATAAAAATTTCATGAAACAATTTAAAAGGAATATTATAAACTAATCAAGCTTAGGCGTTCCTTGGTTACCTTGTAGCCATGGAATCCGAATGATGTCCATGAGTTGAATGAGAAATTGAGGCAAAGGATGTTGATATGTTTGATCAACTAATCATTGAATAAGATAAAGAGGATGAAAATTTGTAGAAGACTCTACGTTCCATCTAGCAGTACACCCTCAGGAAATACGGGGGTACTATTTTGGATATGGAGACAGAGGGTTGGCTTGAGGGCTTACGATCACCTTTACCGTGATCCATGCTCTGAGAGAGTGCCGGGTTCTGTTGACAGTCATTCAAATGAGGGGGGCATAGTTTTAGGGGTGGACGCTCTACCTCATATAGAGGATAGAGACTGAGGGTTTGTTGGCCTACTTGGAAAATAAGTTCCTAGTGAAATTACATTTTTCAACAATAAAGGCCAAGAAGAGGCAAGATCTTCTCTCCCTCCAGCAAGGGAGATTGTTGGTAAAAGTGATGGGTATCAATTTCAAGGATCTACTTCAATTTTCACCTCACCACTTTCTTGATGAGGAGTCTCATGAGAGACATTTAGAGGAGGTCGTGCGACCTTCTCTACAATATGCTCTTACTCCATTCACTATACTGTCGTACGTGGAGGTCCATAGGAAAGATAAAGTGGTAAAGAGGATTCTCATTCTAGGATATGTAATGTGAGAGGGGATCCATTTGGGATTATCAAATGGGAATACCTTCAGCAGCTAGACTCCAACATTAGGGCCTTTTAGTTTTCAGCCGATGAGGTTTAGGTCTCAGCACTTCTAGTTTCGGTCTCCCCTTCCTCGTCCTTTCACTACTGGCATAGAACCAAGATGCTTTATATTTGGAATCCTTTGATATATTTAGAACAAGCCCGCACAACAAGTTATATACAATGGTTGTGGGACAGATCATCACCCACTTTATTAGTAGTAGTTTCTAGCTAGGCATTTTCAGTAGCAGAATTAGAGACAAAGAGATCTCGCTCTTCCGAGAGAAGATGTTGTAAGAGGGGGCCCACCTCATGGCACTCCTCAAAGACCTAAACCAGGGCATTGTTGGTGAGGCTTCCTGCATATGAGTGGTAGAGGTGCTATGCGTGAGTAGTTTCACACTATAGAGGCAGCAGTTCTAGCAGGCCAAAGGATGATCGAGGTACGATCAACATGTTTTGTACTTTTTCATATGATTTGTTTTATTTAAAAGATTAAAACATCTTTGTTATACTCGCTCAACACCATGCCTTGGGCCTAGGAATAGAGAGACCTTCTATGCCCCTAGTGCTGAGTACACTAGTTGGGGGTCAGACCAGCATGTCAGATGTTTTCAGGGATGTAGACTGTTGTTGGGGCTACATCAGTCTAGAGAGGATCTTCTTCTATTGAAAATGTAGCCATACGATGTCATCATAGGAATCAACTATCTATTTTCTATACGAGCTGTTATCAACTATTTCTGGAGAAGGGTCGAGTTTTCAGATATGGGA
The DNA here is from genome assembly GCA_963277665.1 of Viscum album. Taxonomy (NCBI): domain Eukaryota; kingdom Viridiplantae; phylum Streptophyta; class Magnoliopsida; order Santalales; family Viscaceae; genus Viscum; species Viscum album. The sequence goes on from OY728159.1 coordinate 37,799,175, forward strand.
GGCCATCGTGTAGCTTTTGTTGGTGAGGATGATTTTCTAGGAGGGCATCCAGTGAGTAGACCCCTTCTTTATTGGTTAGTTAAGCTGTTAGTGGAGTCAGTAGACGTAGGGAAGGCAAATGTTATGGGAGTTTTCATAGAGTTCCTGGATGTTTTTTCTGAGTAGGACGTGACTCTACCCCTTAGACATGAGGTTGTGTTCGGGATAAACATACAACCCAATAACCATCTGATGTTGACGACTACTTATCAGATGGAGCTTTCTGAGGTGCGGGAGATACATATTCTGATTGAAGATCAGATAAAGAATGGGTTTGTCTGGACAAGTGTGTCATTGTGGGGTTCTATAGTCTTATTTTCAATGAAGGTAGAAGATGGTCTTAGGTTGTGCATAGAGTACCGAAGATAGAATCAGGTAATAGTCAGGAACTATTACCCTCTCTCTAGGATAGATGATCTCTTTGACTAGCATAGGGGAGCATGTTGGTTCTAAAAGATCAATCTTTAGTCTGGTTACCACCAGTTAAGGGTGAAAGACAATGATATCCGGAAGACTGCTTTTAGGTGTAGGTATGGGCACTTTGAGTTTATATTCTTTCTGTTTGGTGTTATGAATGATCCTGTTGTGTAAATGTGGCTCACAAACCATGTTTTCAGTAAGTTCCTGGCCCGGTTCATCCTCGTGTTCATCGACGACATCCTGATATACTCAAGATTAGAGGAAGAGCATACTGAGCACCTTTGTAACAACCCGAGATTTTATGAGAATTATTCTTTTTAATTACATTGATGTATTGTGTTTTATGCTACACCAAAGCGAGATTTCACTACATGCATCCCTAACTTGGCATGCATTACAAGCAATCACGACCTTCCTCGATAGCATGGGTAGTACGCAACATCGAGTTTCACTAAATGATGATATATTATTATAAAATTATTATGGACTAGCCATTATGAATAGTATCAACTAAATTTTGAATTTTATAACATTATTATTCATCTTACACATTTTCTAGGACATGGTATGAGAATAAAATAAATTTTTTGGGTAAAATAAGTATTTTCAAAAAAATGCAGTTTTGACGACTTTTGATGGCGCACCAACTATAAATCTAGTTTTTTACTTGTTTATAAGTTCAATTTGAAAAATATAAAAATATTCTTTTAAATAAGGATATAAAAATTAAATTTGGATAAATTTTTCATATTATTCCAATAACATTCATATTATAATAAATAGTAATAACACGCTATATTTTAATTAAAAAGAAATTTTTTAAATCGTAATGATTTATATGGTTAAATTATAATATTGAATGGTTTTAAAGTACAAATAGAATATATTTTTACAATTTAATATAATTTATGGCATTAGCATTAATTTTACATTAAATTAATACGTCAAAACCTTTCAATATTTGGCAATATTTTATCTTTTAAAACCCATTTTCATAACAATAGGATAAATTTTAATTTAATTACTGTAACTCCTATGTAATGTCCCAGAAATTTCAAGGAATTTTTTTTCTTAATTTTCTTTTAAAGTTTAAAATAGTGTAGTTTCTAACGGCACCTAAATCTGAGGTCTGGTGTGCCTGGAATCAATTTCTGATGTTGAGCTCGGGTACGTTCAGTGAACAAAAGAGTGGGTTTTTCTAACTTTTAAACCGGTGCTCGAAATTGAAATACGAGGGCACCGGTGAACTCGTAGCGTAGGTTTTTGCTTGAGAATACCATTTCTGGAGTTGCGTTTGTTCGAGTAGAGTTTTACTTAATTGGGTTAACTAATGAATAAAATAAAATATCGTGCAACTGATTTTATTTTTATTCAAGGAAGTGTTAACCTAAGATAAAGTGGTTGATTGGGACCCACACCCTAACTAATCCACTAGTTAAGATATTAGTGAGGGTGGGTCCCACACGATCCCCACCCTTTCAACTTCCTCAACCCCCTATTAATTAAGGTAACACACTCGCACCCCCCTTTTTAAATAAAGTCAACTAATGCATTTAATTAAAAATTAAATGCCTCTTTTAATTGAGCGGCTTAAACATTGCAATTAATTCAATTTATTGTTGATTCGTTTTTGACCATTCAAGAGATTTGGCATGAGTAATAAAATAAGAAAAACTCTAATTTTATTGGTGGTTAGATTGTTGAGAGAGGGCTTGGGAGAATTACTCGAAGACTTGAACCTTTTTTTCCTCGACGAAGAACATGAAGAACGCGAAGAATGCGAAGAACGCCGACCTCCGACGAAGGTCGACAAGAACACCGGATCCTTGGAGATCAATGACGTGACACCGATGAATATTTTCTCCGCGATGTGACAATCCTCCTTCTGCGACGCCTTCTTCCGCGATGTGCATTTCCGCGACGAACCTTCGTTCAACTTTTCCTCGAGGTAGGGGTTTAATTTGAGAATATTAATAATGTCATGATTGTTTTCCATCTAAAACCAGAATGCGGATCAACTCATTATTAAGTTGATCCACAAATGTTTTTGTTTGTGGGTTTGGAATTTCATTTTGATTGCGTAAAAACCGTAGGGAGATTATTTCTTTTGTTCCTGATTAATTCCATCGATGTTTATCATCCTTATTTGAGCCACCAGATATCACAATAACAAGAGAAGGTCAGACCGCATGAACATGGCCGACCCACCTCCCTCCTTTGTTTTTTTATTTTGTTGTGGCACATGTAAGGCAGCGTGGTGCCGTTGCACTGCGCGGAATCTATGAAATTGGGTGAAGAAGCGTGACGCCGTCACGCTGCGCCGTTGAAGTCGAACAAAGCCGTGGCGCCATCGCGCCACGCCGGAAAGCCATGAAGAGACGCGGTCTGTTTATTGGCGTGCGGATCGACGGGCCATGGTAAAATGGGCCGTAGGGGTGATTTGAAGTCCTTGCAGTGAAGGGAAGGTCCCAGGAGGACCACATGCGAAGACAGAATTGAAATCGGACAGTCGGAGCGCGTCCGGGGGTCCGCGGAAGGCGCCGTCGGCGTGCTGTGCCGGCGCAGTAGTGGAGTCGGGATCCCACGACCGTGTAGGATCCGGTGGAGGGGATAAGCGGCGATCCTCCGCGTCGCTGGCAGAGGTGCAGCCCCCAAATGGGGGTCACGGTTTCTACTCAGGGGGGGGGGGGGGCAGCGCGCGCCCCGTTTCATTTGCTTGGCCGTTTCGGCCGAGCCACATGGTCTGCGGGCACCGCGCCCTGCCAGAGCCAAGCTGGGCCGGGCCGGGCCCCGTGGGTCGGGCCGTGCCCACCGTGCCGCGCCGCGCCCTAATGTGCCGGACCCGGTTCGGGCCGACCCGGGGGGGGGGGGGGAGGGGTATCGGGCCCGGTCCGACCTGGCCCGAACCCCCACATTTCAGACAGTTTTGTTCAAACACCCATAATCGTGGGCCATGTACCTCTGATAGATGCACTGTCAGTTGCGATGCGATCCTTAGATCGCGATGGTCGATTCGGTATATTACACTCAAGGTTTCAGAGAACTTTGTGTACGGCCGGGTTGGTTCGGATACGAAACCAACCGAGCTCTCGGAGCGGAAACACTTATATCGTGAGCTCCGGACATCCAATTGACGTGTCATAGACTTTGTTGGATTTCACTTGGTGAGATGGAACTTTTGGCATACTTCGCCTGAGTTTTGGTTGTAGTTGGATAGTGGCCAGGTGTGATTGTATCTGAAATCCAACCGGGCCCCTAGAACGGAAAAGGCGATAACTTTCAGACCGAACGTCCGTTTGACGAACCGTCAGTGGGGTTGGTGTTCACATTTTGAAACGGTCTCTATGATCTTACCCTAATAGAGTTCAGGGCACAAATGAGATACGGCCGGGTTGGTTTGCACACGAAACCAACCGGGCCCCTTGGACGAAAAGGCTAGTAACTCACAGACCGGGCGTCCGATTGACGCACCGTCTATTGCGTTGAAATCCCTATGACGATGTGGTCCTTTGAGATACTTGGAGTATCGACCAGTATCTCGTGGAGAAGACCCTCCCGGAGATGAGCGTGCAGAGTACGAAGACCGTGTAGCCGACTAAGACCTGACGACTGCTTGACCGACTAGACTAGGAGGGAGTCGACTAGACCAGTGGATGGAGCACTACTTTGTTTGGGTGCAGACCCATGGCGGACGGAGCACTACTTGTTTGGGTGCAAAACCACGGTACTCGTCCGGAGAGTACCTCTGCAGGCTATTAGGGCGTGTGCACTACTCTGTTTGGGTAGCATACCCCGGTGGGAAGCACTACTATGTTTGGGTGGCTGGCCCGCAGTACTCGACAGGAGGAGTACTTCAGCAGTCTAAAGTTAGTGAGCAGTACCTCAGAGTCGTGACAGGATCATTGTACACTCCAGAGACAGGGCTCTTCAGCAGTTACGATTTCGATAATGAAAATCATGGTTTAAGCTGAGTCTATGGCATTTGTGTTTACCTCATGATTGAGATGAGTCACTTGAAATCATAGGTATATGTATGGGCATATACCTAGGTAGTGGTTATCCATTGATTTCATAATCTTTGTGTTTCCTCATGATTGAGATGGGTTACTAGATAACTTTGGTATATGTATGGGCATATACCTAAGTAGAGGTTATCTGTTGAGATCTTCTTTATGGTTATCCTTGACGGATTTAGAGAGACCATGAGGGTCTCGGGGTCCCTACTGATTATCATTATACTCACCCCTACAAGGGCTATGCCCGCACCTCATTGTATTGGTTGCAGACGATGGGAAGTGCTAACAGAGGCCGAGTGTTCAAGGACTGGACGGTACCCGGAGGTGGACCTCACTACGAGTCAGCATCAAGAGGTGGACTTCACGGTGAGACGATACTCAGAGGAGGTTGACGGGCAAGAGAATTGTAGAGGCTATCTGTACCTACCCATAAGGTAGGATCAATGGTGGACGATCCAGGAGTTGCGGTATCTGTACCTACCCATTAGTTAGGATCCGAGGAGGATGACCCAAGAGATGCTTCCATCCTTCTAGCTGTTGTCTTTTTCTATTTTACTTTCGTTCAGTTTTAGTTGTACTTTCATTTAGGTTTGTATTCTGGCCCACTATATTTTCTGGACTTTCTTTTGTTCTTAGTGTATTTCTTCGGCTTGTACTATGTATGTTTGTTTACTTCTATAAAGAAAATTCCTTTCCAGTTATCCGGATTTAATCCTTTGGTGCTAGTCGCAAGCCCCTGGCCTATGAAAGGTGGGCTTGGGGTAGTCACGACACGGGCCCTGAGGACGGGTCGTGACAAATTGGTATCATAGGAGTCGGTTCTAGTGCAGAACATATAACTTTGATATTTTCTTTATGTGAATCAACTGTGTTTAGGGTACCGAGTGTGGTTTTCAGTTCAGGTAGTCCAGTGTTGGTGCGGGCGGCTGATGTATCCATACACCATGACCTTGACAACTGATTTCTGACTTTGTTCATGAAAACACTGATTGCATGTTTGTTTTCAAAGGTTTTCCCTTAAAAAAGCTCAAACCAGGTCAGCTCACCAGGTATAAATTGTTTGACTGTGTCACGTTGTTTCTTCAGGAAGCATTTTCACGGACGACCAGCTAGAGCCCAGAGGGATGTGCGTACTGACAGCCTGCAAAGCGATGAGGCTTTGTTATAAGGCCCTCTTACAGTTGAGACACCAACGGAGGCACTAGCAGTACTACCATATGTTGGTCCACCGATGCCACCAGCCCCAGTAGTAGGCGATTCACGTCGCTTGAGCGCGCTGCATGGGTTCCAGCACCAGAGGCCACCCAGGTTCCAGGGAGAGACATACCCGCAGGTGGCTGAGGATTGGCTGGAGGATGTGGAGAGAGTCTTCAGGCTAGTGGGGACACCAGTAGGCTTCATGGTGAACTTTGCTTCAAGCCTCCTTCAGGCAGCAGCAGGAAGGTGGTGGAGCCACTTATTCTAGTTTTGCGACGGGATGAACTTCACATGGGGTGACTTAGAGACCATCTTTAGGGTGGAGTTTGTACCAGTATCTCTGCACCACGGGAATGTTCAGGAGCTGCTGCCTTTCCCATAGGGTTTTCGATCAGTAGATGAGTCATATGTGGGTAGTAGATAGGTGATGCAGTGGTCCAAGAGGACCAGAGCCAGTTGGACGAGGAGCAAGAAGTGTTATGAATGCGGCAGGAAGGGTCACCTGGGACGTGACTGTTCGACTCCCCTTACAGTTGATCCAAATATGTTGGAGGAGCCACCGAGACAGAAGCAGCGATGGGTGCTAGAGCAACAGCGGAGCGGTGGACAAGGCAGTAGAGCTCTAAGACCAGGTGGACATGAGCGAAACTAGTGGATTCATGTTTGTTCTTGGTACTTCTAGTTCCATGTTGTTGTTGTATTTGTGTCTTTGTACTATGAGATGCAATAATAAAAGAAACTTATCCTAGTGACACATGCTTTCTTGTCCTTTTGATTTGTTGATACTGAGAGGTTCTGGTTCAAAATTGTTGACTTGACCCTAACTTTCGATATTTATACTAGAGGTGACCCAGTGACCTCACACTGATGCAAACAGTGTGACTCGACCCTTGGAGGCGAGAGTGGCAGTTGGATCTCTTGGTAGTTACATCGAGGCCTTAAGATGTCATCCATGGCATGAATACATCATTCATGTCAGGATTGACTGTATTAGGCAATGGTCATGGTTCATCCGGGGGATGAGACAACGTTTCTCTTTTCAGCAAGGGAAAATCTTTGCAGCTCTTTCAAATCGTAGGCAAAGAAGGTGCAGATCATCCAGGAGCAGATGAAGACTTCATAGTGCAGTAAGAAACAGAAAACATGCACCAGTCCTAGAGACTCAGGCGTGTTAAATGTTTCATGAAGAGGAATCATTAAGGAGAGATGAGTCTACGAAGCAGCAGACGTGGAGGTAGAGCTAAGAGAGCAACATGAGGTGGTGTACATTTTAACATGCTACAACCACCCGCCATAGTTATCCCTGCCAGGCTCAGGGAACTGGAGGGCAGAGGAAGAGTGCGGCTGCATGCGGTCAAGGAGTGTGACCCAATGGATCTAAAAATGATTCAAGGGACAGTCTGTTTCCACTACTAGTTGTCATAGTAACAGACGTCGATATGAATCATTCCTTCCTTCCATGAATCTTTTCCCAGGCCTAGAGTTTCGGGTAAGCTGTGGACTTTACCCTCACATATATAGATACCTTGGGATGAGACTCGATAATCACACTTACACCGACAGTGTGGTCTGACCCTCGAGGCGAGAGTTTCAGTTGAAATCTCATGGTGGCAGCGTCGAGGCCTTAAAGAGTTGGTTTTGGTATGGATTGGATTCACAGTTCATGCTCAGATTGACTATATTAGGAAAAAAGGTTGTGGTTTAACTATGACATCGGGATGGGTTTTCCTTGATCGGTGAAAAGGAAACCCCATGCAGCACAGGATAAAATCATGCATAGCAGGGTGCGGCTGATCACTCTTGAGTCGGCCAACCCTACCCTCGCAGTAGCAGGAGTTTTGAGTTTCAGTTCCAAACAGGAATTGGAGACCTCTAGAGTCCTTGGATGACGATCACATCCTTATACGGGTCTCACCTCGACGAGGTTTACGGAGATGTGGCCGAGGTGACAAGTTATCTCTGAGGTTCAACGGATCTTTCTAGGTCCTCAACAGGGTAGGTGAGGTGATTTACCGCTTGAACCATCCACCTCAGTTGCACAAGGTCCATGACGACTTCCACGTATCACAAATGAGGAGACACGAGCACGACCCTTCACATATCATCGACCATGAGGAGATGGATGTTGGCGATGGGGTGAATTTAATGGAGGTTCTAGTAGGGATCGAGGATTGACAAGAGCGGATCCTATGAGAACGGTTTATTCCTCCGGTGCGCTTTCACTGGTAGTACAGGAACCTCTAGGTGAGCACATGGGAGCAGAAGGCTCAGATGCGTGCTTAGTACCGCTTTTGTATCCCTAGTTTGTGTTAAATCTTTACGGGGACATAAAGACCTGAGGTTGGAGTAATTCAATGTCCCAGATATTTCAAGGAAATGTTTTTCTTAATTTTCATGGAAATTTTACAAGGGCGCAGTTTCTGACGGCTCCTGATTCAGAGGTTCGGTGTGCTCGGAATCAATTTCTGATGTTTATCTCGCGTACGTTCAGTGAACGAACAAGTGGGTTTTTCTAGCATCTGAACTGGTGCTCGAAATTGAAATCTGAGGGCACCGATGATCTTGTAGCGTCAGTTTTGGATTAAAAATACCCTTTCAGGAGTTGCATTTGTTCGGGTGGAGTTTTACTTAATTGGGTTAACAAATGAATAAAATAAAATAGAGTGCAAAAAATTTTATTTTTCTTTAAGGAAGTGTTATCCTAAGCTAAATTTGTTGAGTGGGACGCACATCCTAACTAATCCACTAGTTAGGATATTAGTTGGGTGGGGCCCACACGAGCCCCACCATTTCAACTTCCTCAACCCCCTATTAATTAAGGAAACACACCCGCACCCCCCTTTTTAAATAAAGTGAACTCGTGCATTTAATTAAATATTAAACGCCTCTTTTAATTGAGAATCTTAAACGTTTCAATTAATTCAATTAATTTTTGATTCGTTTTTTGAATTTTCAAGACCATTGGCATGAGTAATAAAATAAGACAAAATCTTATTTTATTGGTGGTTGGATTTTTGAGAGAGGGCTTGGGAGAATTACTCAAAGCCTTGAACCTTTTTCTCCCTCGATGAAGAACGCGAAGAACGTGAAAAACGCCGACCTCTGACGAAGGTAGACTAGAACGCCGGATCCTCAGAGATCGACGACACAACACCGACAAATCTTTTCTCCACGATGTGACGATCATCCTTCCACGATGCCTTCTTCCGCGATGTGCAATTCCGTGACGAACCTTAGTTCAAATTTTCCTCGAGGTAGGGGTTTAATTTGAGAATATTAATAATCTCATGATTGTTTTCCTTCTAAAATAATTATGCAGATCAACTCATTATTAAGTTGATCTGAAAATGTTTTTGTTTGTGGGTTTGGAATTTCCTTTTGATTGCGAAAAAACTGTAGGGAGATTATTTCTTTTGTTCCTGATTACTTCCAACGTTGTTTATCATCCTTATTTGAGCCTCCTAATATCAAAATAACTAGAGGAGGTCGAACCGCATGAGCATGGCCGACCCTCCTCCCCCCTTGGTTGTTTTATTTTTTTTCGGCACATGTAAGGTGGTGCGGTTTCATTGCACCGCGTGGAACCTATGAAATTGGGTGAAGAAGGGCGGCGCCGTCGCACCATGCCAGAACTCCACGAAGAGACGCGGTCTGCTTATTGGTGTGTAGATCGACATACCATGGCAGAACGGACCGCTGGGGAAATTTCATGTCCTTGCAGCGAAGGGAAGGTCCTGGGAAGACCGCAAGCGAAGACAGAATTGAAATCCAACCACCGGAGTGCGTCCAGTGGTCTGCGGAAGGTGTGACCTGTGCGACGCACCGGCGCGGCGCCGCTAGCAGCCGAAGGCGGAGGTTGGCACTAGCCGGCCGCCCGGAGGCGGCAGCGCCCCGGCGTACCGCCGGCAAAATCCTCCGTGGCTGAAGCCGCGGCAGAGGCGGGATCTCACTGCCGTGCGGGATCCGGTGGAGGGGAGACTTGGAGATCTTCCACATCTCTGGAAGAGGAGAGGCCCCCATGTGTGGGCCGCAATTTCCAATCAGGGAGGGGGGGGGGGGGCAGCATGCCCCCCGTTTCTTCCGCTCGGCCGTTTCTGGTGAGCCGCTTGGTCCGTGGGCGCTGTGCCACGCCAGTGCCAGGCCGGGCCGCCCAGGCCGGGCCGGGCCGCATTGGCCGGGCCATGCCCACCAGGCTGGGCCGCGCCCTAAAGATTCGGACCCGGACCCGGATCGGGTCGACCCATTTCGGGCCGACCCGGGGGTGGGGGTATCGCGTCGGGTCGGACCGGGCCCGAACCACCTAATTCCGGACAGTTTCATTCAAACACCTATATCTTGCGCCACAGACCTACGATCGATGCACCGTCCATTGCGATATGATCCTTGGATCGAGAAATCTGTTTCGGTATATTACATTAAATGTTTCGGAGAACCTTGAGTACGGCCGGGTTGGTTCGGATACGAAACAAACCGGGCCCTCGGAGCGGAAACGCTTATATCTTGAGCTCCTGACATCCAATTGATGTGTCGTTGACATTGTTGGATTCCTTTTGATGAGACGGAACTTTTGTCATACTTCTCCTGAGTTTTGGTTGCAGTTGGATAGTGGCCGGGATGGAATGTATCTGAAATCCAACTGGGCCCCTGGAACGGAAAAGCTGATAACTTTTAGACCAAATGTTCGTTTGAAAAACCGTCAGCGTCGTTGGTGTTCATGTTGAGAGACGGTCCCTATGAGCTTACCCTATGAGAGTTCAGGGCACAGTTGAGATACGGTCAGGTTGGTTCGCACACGAGACAAACAGGGACCCTGGGACGAAATGTCTAGTAACTCACAGACCGGGCATCCGATTGACGTGTCGTCTGTTTCGTTGAGACCCCTATGACATGACGGTCTTTTGAGATACATAGAGTATCAGACAGTAGCTCGTGGAGCGGACCCTCCAGGAGACGAGCGTGTGGAGTACGGAGACCGTGTAGCCGACTGAGACCTGACGACTGCTTGACCGACTCGACTTGGAATGAGTCGACTAGCCCAGTGGACGGAGCACTACTTTTCTTGGGTGCAGACCCAAGGCGGATGGAGCACTACATGTTTCGGTGCAGACCTGCGGTACTCGTCCAGAGAGTACCTCTGTAGGATTTTAGGGGGTGTGCACTACTGTGTTTGGGTGGCATACCCCAGCGGGAAGCACTGCTGTGTTTGGGTGGCTAGCCCAGGGTACTTGACAGAAGGAGTACTTTGGCAGTATTAGGTTAGGGAGCAGTACCTCGGAGTCATGACATGATCACTATACACTCCAGAGACGGAGATCTTCAGCAGTTACGGTTTTGATAATGAAAATCACGGTTTGAGCTGAGTCTATGACCTTTGTGTTTGCCTAATGATTGAGATGGGTCACTTGACAACTTAGGTATATATATGGGCATATACCTGGGAAGTGGTTATCCGTTGATTTCATAATCATTTTGTTCCCTCATGATTGAGATGGGTTACTTTATAACTTATGTATATGTATGGGAATATACATAAGTAGAGGTTATCTATTAAGATCTTCTTTGTGGTTATCAATGTTGGATTTAGAGAGACCATGAGGGTCTCGGGGTCCCTACAGAGTATCGTTATACTCACCCCTGCACGGGCTATGCCCGAACCTCATTGTGTTGGTTGCAGACGAGGGGCAGTGCTGACGGAGGCCGAGTGTTAGAGGACTGGATGGTACCCGGTGGTGGACCTCACGATGAGTCTGTATCCGGAGGTGGAATTCACGGTGAGATGGTACTCGGAGGAGGTTGACAGGAAAGAGAGTTGTGGAGGCTATCTGTACCTACCCTTCAGGTTGGATCCGTGGTGGACAATCCAGGAGTTGTGCTATCTGTACCTACCCTTTAGGTAGGATCCGAGGAGGACGACCCAAGATCTCCTTCCATTCTTCCAGCTGTTGTCTTTTTCTATTGTACTTTCGTTCAGTTGTAGCTGTACTTTCAGTTGGGTTTGTATTCTGGCCCACTTACTTTTAATCTCTTTCTTTTGTTATTAATTTATTACTTCTGCTTGTACTATGGGTGTTTGTTTACTTCTATAAAGGCAATGCATTCCCAGTTATCAGGATTTATGCCTTTGGTGCTATTCTCCAGCCCCTGGCCTATTGAAGGCGGGCTTGGGGTCGTCACGGCACGGGCCTCGAGGACGGGTCGTGACATTTTGTGTTTTGAATTTTGAAAAATTTATTCCATATTTTGATTCAGTGGGTCCTAATTATGCTAATAGGTTACTTTTTTTAATTATGAATATTAACTACAAAATTTTTTATTTACTTCAGTTAAAGATAAACTGGGTAATTGAGGGTAATCCTAATATTATAAAATTACCCTAACACATGCCAAAATTATATTTAATGACTTAAAGTTGACCCTTATCAACTAAGGGTCTGATTAGATTCATTTTACGGACTATTGACCATGAAAATAATTTATTTATTATTAAAACCAAAGAATGTGAGAACATTTCACTCTCTAAAATCTTATAAGTATAATAATTTTAATTTAATGATAAACCTCATGAAACCTTTAACATGAATAGTTTTAAGAAAAATAATAATCTTATCTACATCATGTGAATTTATTTAGGATTTTTATTGATTAAATAATTATCATTAAATGTGACAAAATAATGCTGTTGAAGTTATTTTATTTATTGAAATATCAAATAAATGGTTTTAGAAATATTAAACTATATATTATATGAACTATTTAATGTCATCCAAAAATTTTCTAGATAAATATTACATGTTATGAATTATTAAATATTTTTGTTCGAACATATCTTCTGTGTATATTTTATTTAAATTCAAATAAATTAATTGTGTCCAAATTTCCACTATTGATATTTTATATTGTTAAATTATTTATAAATCACAAGATATATTTTAAAAATTACAAATTAAAATTTATATGATCTAAAATGTCATAAAATATCAAATTATGTATAATTAAGAACACATAAGTAAGTATTTATAACAATATAAAATTTATAAAACTATCCCCACAAATAATATTTCAAACACATTGAATAAAAAATGATTTTAACATAAGATCATGGTTTCATTGGAATGTGGAAACATCATAAACATAATATCAATGGAATGTGCCAAGAATTACACCCTATGAAATCAGTATATTCTCTTGATTACTCCCTGGGACATTATCATATATCAATGAACATTAACTAGGAAATTATAACATACCAGTATAACATCCAAATGACATACATAGGATCTAATGAGACATTTACATTTTGTAACGCATTAATGTAGAATCTAGGTGCACTAATCAGAATGAGAAATCATTCATATGTGTATCATTTTATTCAATCAACATATAATAATATCTAATGGGAATAAAATTGATGTTATATAATTTTTATTTGGTTCACAAAGGAGTCATTAATGACTATCATGACATAATAATAACATGAAAATTAAATAGTTAAAAATATACATTAATCAAAATTCTATTAAACTACAACTCAACAAACATGATTACATGTACGGTACATTAACCACATGGGAAATAGATATAAAATTTAAAAAATAATTTCCATAATTAATCATTGTATTAAAAAATTTGGTGAATATAATTTAATAAAGTTGTTAAATATTGGCCATTTAAAGAAGGAATGCCTTGGTAGTAAATCATTCTTATAAAAGTGTATTATTCACTATGAAAAAACAAGTAATAGATAATACCATGGATGTGAATGAAAATCTCTTAATATTTTATAATAAATAATTTGGATTGTATAACTGTAATAATACCCTTGATAAATCATACAACATAGATGATGAAAAATATTATATGATTTAGGAAACATTCATTGGAAATAATTAATATTATTTTCTATTGGAAAAATTTAAAAATGATTATTTTTAAAAATATTTATTATAAAAATTTACTTTTTGAAATCATGAAATCAAATATCATAAAATAAATTTCCTCTATAAACAATTACATATATGATAAATCTGAAAAATTATTTCCTATAAATAATTTTTTAAAAAGTAATTATATCTTATAATTTCATTAAAGAAGTTATGTAATATATTTTTTAATGTTCATAACATTATATGAAATAGAAAACCTTTTCTTTATACTAACCATATAGAAAAAATTTAAAAAAGTATAAATAAATTTATTAAATCCACATAATAAAAAATTGTAATACAAATTAATTTGAACAGAGGTGATGGTAAACATGATGGAAACATGAGGTATAACTTATTTTGGTAATAGATCCTACTTTTGGAAGGTGAAATATGTACACAAAATAAATATTTACCATAGTTAGTATAAGATTATTTCTTTTAAAAACCATAATTTTCTTGGTATAAGTGATTTGTAAAGGGGGAGGATATTAATAAAGATAATAAATATCTCATTAAAATAAGGAAATGGATCATTTCAAAAGATAATGCTAGGATGAGATACTTTTTTGATCAAGATCCCATAAAGATATCATAACTCATGAGAAAGAAATGGATTGTACCTAGGAAACCATTAAAAGAGAGTAATATTTTAATAAAAACCCTTATGGAATAATCTGAATTAAAATGAACCTAAAATTTAATTATAAAATACACTTCATGTTGTTCTATTGATTTGGAAGTATATTAACTATATAAAATAAATTGGTGCATAATTTAAAACATGTCTAATCTAATGGTGTTTTAGAATAAAATTCATTACGACTAAAGAAATATGACAATAAAAAACATCAAAAGAAAGATATATTGATGTTAAAGTTCAAATTCTATGATTCTGAATAAAAAATAATACTTCAAATCCAATTGGAATTATAAACACCATTTAAATTAGATTATTATCCTAAAAGAACATGTATATAAATGAATAAAACATTGAGACCAGATTATAATATTATTTCTCTACATAGACAGATAAATTCTATGATATACTATAAAAAAAATTATAATTAATAATTCATGAATTAAATTTATACATAAAACATATATTGTTTCCAAATATATAAATATTCAATATTTATATTAGTTATTTTTTCTAATTCACTCAACTTGGGATTTTATGGTTGAGATTGTTTGTAGTATATTAACTTTTGTGTTGTAGGTGTTCATACATCCTCCAAAGATCATTACTATAGGTTCATTAAAAATATTTTAACAAATCACATATAATGATTTTTTAGGTTTTAATTTACATCAGTTATGCAATGACCCTGATTTTCCATGAATTATTATTAATTATTTAATGAAACTAATTCAAGACAAAGCACTGAAAGGTCATGCGATTCTGAGGCCTGATGTTCTTGAAATAAATGTTTGAAAAAAATTAAAATATTAATTTGCAAGTGCCCATAGATTTCATAATATAGAGAATTAACATCTAAATGTATGCCTAAATCATAAGGATAAGTGAATCATTTCATTCAGAGTAGGAATATTACCCTAGGAAAGGCTTAACATCGCCCGAAATGGGACGACTGTAAAAGATAGTTTTTAGATGTTTCAAAGAATTAAATAAATGGACTTATTATATTATTTTCTATTATAGGGACAAAATGACATGTTTTACCATTTTAAATTAATAGTTATGCAATGAATCGGGCTTTGAAACATAACCCCGAAGCTCCCTGAAGGCTATGTAGAGAATCCTTGGTGAATTCTCTCAGTGGAAAATTAATGTTTGTTTGATTAAAGATCATTCTTGAAGAATCTCTAAGGACAACCAATCCTAAATAGTGAATGATCCTTTTCCCTAATTGGGTGTTGCTATTTCATATTATGATTTCCAAAATTCATAGAATCAATAATGAACACAAATCAACCAATGAATAGGTTGACCTATGGTATAATCAATCTTGAAAGATGGGCTTGATTGCAGGAATAATCCGGGTATATTATTATTTGATTTAGTTTTTTGATAGTTCTTATGGGAATGGATCGAGGTTAGAATGAATATTGGTCAAAGTTCATTCCTATACTTTTATCCATGTGTTTTCTTACCCCCATTTTTCACAAGCATTATTTTCTCTTCATGAGGTTAAGAATGAATTATCATTGAACCTCCATTTCATGGTGAAATGATCAGAAATTGGAGATATCACACTGAGATGACCTAAAAAAAGTGATTCAATGATGGAAATTGATGATTCAAATCAATTTTGTATTTACTATTTCAAAAAAGTATTTTTCATATGATTTAAATGATGTTTCTTGACCTAAGTAAATGCCTAAAATACACTAAACCATTGTTTAGGAGATGAAAATATCTGGAATCATGAATTTTAATATAAAGAACCATGGAATTGGTACCTAAAGTACTGTGCGATGCACTCAGAGGAAGAATATATGGTTCTTGAAATTATAGAACATATGGAATTTATTAAGGGTTACACGATGTGTATTCATAAAGTAAACACATTGTGTGTACTTTGGGTGTACACAAGAATGGGTGGAGTACATACGTGTCTTACACGTCATGTACTCCTCTATAAAACCAGACCCAGAATGGATACATAGGTTACCGAATGTACTAGAACATGGGTAGGTGAACATGTGTTGATGTCGTGTAAGAAAACATGGTATGGATCGATGAGCAAAACCCGGATGGAAGGGCATAGTGTGTAAGCATTTCATAACATCATGTACTCTTTTCTTTACATGACATATACATTGAACAAGGGAAATTCTACAAGTTCAATACCATGGGTCAAGGGACACATTTTGTGACCCTATTACATGAAATGTAATATCTTCTTCATGGCTTGTGCTACATTTACACCATATATTGGACATGTTTTGTTAATTGTTTTTCAATATCCTTTCCCTGAATGTTTGTTGGTATCATTTCTTACTTGTAAGAGTATGATCCCTTCAGCAGGATATCCTAGATAGATTTTTTGGAATCCTCTTTGTTATAACCCAAGTGTGATCCTCTATTCATTCCTCATTCCCTAATTAGAGTTAATGGTATCAACATGACCAACATTATACGAGCGATCATCCTCTACATAGGAGGTTAATATTGATGGAGTTGTTGGTATCACCACATAGCCCTAGTAGTGATCCTATTCAGTGTATTGTATCTCTCTTCATGTCTATCAGCGTATATCCCTCATTAAAGTTCAATATGAATAGTACTTCTCAGACGGACATCATCGGTGCTATCAAACTCAGAAGTGTGTTTTCAAGATGGGTCCTTCATCGTTTCATCAGATTGAGTCCCCAGTATAGGTACACAGTAGTTGCGACATACCTCTATACTGTGTGTATTGATTTGAGTTTTTTTCTAAATATTCTTTTTATATTTGTTGAATACATATACTATGTAGATATAATTGTACCACAATCTTTGTGTATTGATTTTCGATTTCACAGTGTCCTATTGAAAATGGTTATACTAACGGCGACATAAGATTTCCCCACACATGTCATGTCTTGTGTAGAAGAGAGGTATTTTTGATGATGTTTAGGGTATAAATAGATTGGATAGAGCATTGTGAGTTTAGAAAGGCCGAGGTATACCTATAGGTTTGAGCAACAGTCGCAGTACCTATTTGTATACTGGTTGGACATTGTATTTTACAGACTTGATCTTTTATTGGGAATTTATCCTTGAATGTTTTATATTAATGTATGTTACAATCATATTATACTCTCATTGGTATATAGTGGTATTCATACATTTAGTTCATAGTTGTTTTTTTCATTACAGTATTTATGTGGGTTTGGAGATCGGTGTTTGCATACAGGTACATAGGCAATGCCTCCCATATTATTGATATGCATACTCTATGCTAGTAAACTTCCATTTTCTATTTGAGGTGGGATTTGGGAGTCTCTAAATGGTTTCTATATGGACCGATCAAGATAGAGTGGTGTCATAGGTGGTCGTTTCTTCCATAGGAACTAGGATTTATGAGATTGGTTTTGGGAAATAGTGTCATGTTGTTTGAGTTTGGCTTTTAGGACAGGGAATCCAGTTTTGGTGTGGGTGGCCTATATATCCACACCCAGGGACTCTGGTAACCTCATTTTTGAAACTGTACATGAGACCATTTTTTGGAGGTTAAATAATTATACATGCATCAAATAGAATGTGTTGTGGTCTCTATGTCCTCCTCGAGACAGATCTCTAGATATTCTCATTGATTGTGGTACATCATGTCTTTCAAATTGGATGAATCTGTGATGCATTCCATCTAGGAACCAATATCTTGACCAAAAGGATGACCACCGTAGGGATGATGATTCAATACATGGACATGTTCCCTAGATGATACCTCGAGGTTGCGTACTATCTATACCACCACCGATGGAGTGGAACGTGGTACCCTCTATACTAACAGGCAAGGAATGTAGGCTGAGGACCCTCCATGAGTATCAAAGAAGGATACCACTCATGTTTTGAGTAAATCCTGACACTTAGGTGGATGATGAATTTCTTGATGTGGTGACGAGAGGACTCTATCTAGTCAAGATACTGGCGGGACCGATGGTGATCCCAGCGCTGAGCCTTCTATAGGGTTCAGCAGGGCGATAGAAGAGTTTTTTCATGCAGACTCCTGATCAGGAGACTCTTTTGTTGATGGACTTCAAGTGTCTCTTTAGAGATGAGTTCTCAATGGCTATATTGAGGCTGGTGTGTATAAATGAGTTTCTTCTTCTCCAGTAGGGGTCCTTGATAGTGGCTGAATATTCATGTAGGTTCACCAACCTTTCTAGGTACTCAATGAATTTGGTTAGAGATTAGTAATTCAAGGATCATATCATTGATTGAGGTCTATGTAGAGTCATTTGAAATAGTTTTATACATATATGTATTCCAATTTATGTTGGAGTGATCGAGTGATATGGGGTGTTTGAAAACATATTATTTGAGCTGTTGCATCCAATGATAGTCAGCGGTGGGAAATCATGTGCGGAGAGCTCGACAATGGGGGAGATGAGGTCAGTCCCAGGGATCTTGATGTGGGAGACATTTCAAGAGTTCCAATGATAAGAAATTTGACGTTAATGAGTCTGGGGATGGATCCAGTCATCCTATAGAGGCAATGCTACAAATGTGACCATATGGGAAATCTCGTTCGAGATTTTCCAACTCATCAATCTGATGATATAAAGATTGTGGATGGACCATTAATGTAGAGGAAATGATAGTAGTTGGCAGATCCAAATGGCGACAAACATGGAAGAGGATATTGAAGAGTAGTGGGAGATGGAATATGTTTTGACATTTTACGCCCACCACCCCTGAAGGGCCACGCTAGGCTCATGAAGATAGAGGATATGCGTGGTTACAACTGCATGCAGTCAAGGAATATGACACCAGGGATATAGGGATGATTCAATTTTTGATCTATTTCTTTTCAACCTTATATTTCATTTTGATCCACACAGTTTCCATTCATTCCATTCTTGACTAAAACCTTGTATGAGACCTTGAGATTCTATAAGAACCATTGACTCAACCCTTATAATAGGAGACACCTACTAGAGGAGACTTGATGATCAAACATTCATGTCGATAATGTGACCTAACCCTTGGAGGTGAGAGTTTCAATTGGATTATCTTGGTGGAAGCATCGAGGCCTTACAATTTCATTATTGGTATAAATTTTTTATCTTCAGTTCATTCCAAGATTGAATGTTTTAGTAGAAGTGGGTAGTGTGTCCATATTGATTGAACATGGATTTACATTATCGAAGAAAAGGAGACATAGACAGCATGGGATGGACTCATGTAAAAGAGGGTGTATCCTATTACTCATGAGTTGGCTAGATAGACCCTTAGAAAAGCATTTCTATGAGTTTTCATTTCCCATCAATAGTAGGGGAATATGAGGGCGTCATTCCTAATGATTTTACATGATTACCTACCCATTCAGATATAGAATTTTGAATTTAATTATACCCTAAGATGATACTGATATGTACACCAACATATCAGATATCTCGCACAGAGCATCAAGAGATTATGGTGTAGTTGGAGGACATTAAGATGAAGGGATTAATGAGACCCAATGTTTCATAATGGGAGGACCATTTTTGTTTTATAGAAAGGAAGGTGTTCACTTTGGGTTTCATCTTGACTAGCGGTATATGATCTAGTTGACCATGATGAACCAGTTTCCACTACCATGAATTGATGACATCTTCCATAATTTAATAGGGGAATGATGGTTCTTGAAGGTTAACCTTAGATTCGGATCACACCAGTTGAATATAAAGAAAGGGGATATACCAAAGATGACTTTCAAATGCCTCTATAGTAACTTTGAGTGCATAGAAATTCCTATTTGTGCGATAAACACTCCATTGTTTCTAATGGTACTCATGAAATCAAACATTTATCCTTATTGCGACTAGTTATTGGTATTCATCTATATTGATATCCTTGTGCACTCGGTGTCTGAGTAGGATCACATGAGACACCTACGGATGTATATGGATGTACTCTCAGATGTCCAATATTTGGGGTGTAACGACCCATAAATTTCATGAATTTTTTTTTCTTAATTTTCTTTGTAATTTTACAAGAATGCAGTTTCTGACGGCACCTGAATCCAAGGCCCGGTGTGCCTGGAATCATTTTCCGAAGTTTATCTTGGGTACGTTCAGTGAATGAACGAGCGGGTATTTCTATCTTCTAAACCGGTGCTCGAAATCAAATTATGAGGGCACCGATGGAATCACAGCACAAGTATTTGCTTAGAAACTCCTTTTCCGGAGTTGCGTTTTCTCAGGTGTGGTTTTTAAATTTTTGGGGTTATGTTAAGAAATAAAATAAAGTGGTACAACAAAATTATTTTTATTTCACATAAAGCCACTTAAAAGCCACTTAAATCCACTTGAGCTAAGTTAAAGTAGATAGGGTGCAAACAAAAAATATCCTACCCTCGTGGTAGGATATTGGTGAGGTGGGGCCCGCACGAGCCCCACAATTTCTTTTCCTCTAAGTAACGCACCCGCGAAAAAATCTCATTAATGAAGTCAACTAGTGTGTTTTCTTAAACTCTGAAATGCTTCTATTAATTGGGCGGTTTATTCGTTGAAATTAATTCTATGAATTAATGGGTTGTTACTTAGTTTGTTTTTCAAATTTGTAGGCATGTTAATAAAATGAGACCAACGCTTGTCTTCTTGAGGATTGCTCATTGAGAGGATTTGGAGAAGACTCCAAGGCCTGAGATCTCCATCCTCCTTCGCGAAGAACGTGAAGAACGCGAAGAACGCGAAGAACGTGAAGAACGCGAAGAACGCGAAGAACGCGAAGAACGCGAAGAACGTGAAGAATGCGAAGAACGCGAAGAACGCGAAGAACGTCGGCCTCCGACGAAGGGCGACGAAGAACGCCCGACCCCCGGAGATTGACGCGACACCGACGCTTCTTCCATGACATTCATTCCCCGTGACAAATATTCGATCAATTGCTTGAAATCGTCGACGCGACGCCCTTCCGCGACGACGTGACTCCCTTCCGCGACGTGACGATCACCTCCTACCGCGACGGTCAATTCCGCGACGTACTCGCACTCGTCCGACGACATCTATGAGGTGTGGGATGTTTTGAAAATGATAATACTCCATATTTGTTTCCGTTCAAGGCATGAACGTCGGCCAACTAATTAACAATTTGGTCTCTGGATTATTATTGCGGTTCGGGGTTTATCAAATTGATGGGAAATATTATGGTGTTGTTTCAAACCGCTAACGCGGTGGGTGCGGACCAACAAACAAGTCCGAATCACCACATTCATTCTCGTCCTTAGTGTGCAGAATGACGGAGAACGACAAATGAGGCCACAAGGGAGATTTGAGGGCTTTGCAGTGAAGGTTGGGTCTCGAGAGGACCACTGTCGAAGAAAGCACGTAAAACGGACCACCGGAGCGCGTCCTGTGGTCCGCGAAATCTCACGCCGACGTGGCAGCGGCGGCCGGCGCGCCGCCGGAAAAACCCGATGTGGCTTCAGCCATGGCGGTGAGGCTGTTCCGCGGCCGCGCGGAACCAGGAGGCGGGACACGGTTGGCATGCCGCGTCCGGGTGCTGCGGAGCGGCCCCAGCGCGGGGGCTGCGGTCCCTTCGCTCGGCCGCTCGGCAAAGCCGAGCCGAGCCGAGCCGACCCGCCGGGCCAGGTCGCGCCCAAGTCGGGCCGGGCTGCCCTGGCCGGGCCGAGTCGCACCAAACCGGGTCAGAACCGAACCCGGGTCGGGTCGACCTGGTTCGGGCCGACCCATGGGGGTTGGTCCGGGTCGGTCCGGGCCCAGACCCCCCTCTTTTCGGACCATTTCGTTATTTCACTCATAACATGAGCTACTAGACTCCGAACGATGCGCCGTTAGCGGCGATGCGATCATTGTATCGAGACGATCGTTTCGGTATATTACACTCAAGGTTTCGGATAACTTTGGGTTCGTCCGGGTTGGTTTGGTTATGAAACCAACCGGGCCCTCAGAGCAGAAACACTTATATCTTGAGCTCCAGACATTCGATTGATGTTCCGTCGACTTTGATGGATTCTTCTAAGTGGGACAGATCTTTTGGCTTACTCCACTCGAGGTTTGGATGTCGTCGGAGTGCGGTCGGGTTGGTTCGCTCACAAAACCAACCGGGCCCCTGGAACGAAAAAGCCAATAACTCACAGACCGGGCGTCCGATTGACGCACCGTCTGTCTTGTTGAATTACTCTTGATGAGGCGGATCATTTGGGATACTTCACCCGAGTTTTGGTTGCTGTTGGATAGTGGTCGAGTTGGATTGTACCCGAAATCCAACTGGGCCCTTGGAACGGAAGAAGCTGATATCTTTCAGACCAGATGTCTGTTTGACGAACCGTCAGCGGCGTTGGTGATCACGTTGAGAAATTGTCCCTTTGAGTATTCCCTATGGGAGTTCGGGGTATAGTTGAGGTACGGCCAGGTTGGTTCGCACATGAAACCAACTAGGCCCCTGGGACTAAAAGGCTAGTAACTCACAGACCGGGCGTCTGATTGACGCGCCGTCTGTTGTGTTGAGACCCCAGTGATGAGGCGGTCCTTTGAGATACTTCTTCATGGAACCTTGTGATACTTGTAGTATCGACCAGCATCTTGTGGAGAGGACCCTCCCGGAGATGAGTGTGCGGAATATGGAGACCGTGTAGCCAGCTAAGACCTGACGACTCCTTGACCGATCGACTCGGTGTGTTTCGGATAGCCCAGTGGGGAGTGCATGGTTGTAGCGGCAGATCGACAGTGGTGGAGCGCTTGGTTTTAGTGGCAGACCCGCGGTACACAACAGAACGAGTACCTCTGGAGGCTATGATGGGGAGTTCTTGGTTGTAGCGGCAGACCCACGGTGGAGGAGCGGTTGGTTGTAGCGGCAGACCCGCGGTACTCAACAGAAGGAGTACCTCTTGAGGCTATGAGGGGGAGCACTTGGTTGTAGAGGAAGACCCATGGTCGGAAGCACATGGTTGTATCAGCAGGCCCATAGTACTCGACCTGAGGAGTACCTCAGCAGTTTTAGGTTAGTGAGTAGTACCTCGGAGTCGTGACATTACCACTGTACACTCCAGAGATGGGGCTCTTCAGCAGTTACGGTTTCGATCATGAAAATCCTGGTTTGAGCTGAGACTGTGACCTTTGTGTTTACCTCTATATTGAGATGGGTCACTTGATAACTTAGGTATATGTATGGGCATATATCTAGGTGGTGGTTATCCGTTGATTTCATGATCATGGTGTTTTCCTCATGATTGTGATGGGTTACTTGATAACATAGGTATATGCATGGGAACATAACTAAGTAGAGGTTATCTGTTGAGATCTTCTTTGTGGTTATCCATGTAGGTTTTGGAGAGGCCTTGAGGCTCTCGGGGTCCCTAATGAGTATCATTACACTCACCCATGCAGAGGCAATGCCCGCACCTCGTTGTGTTGGTTGCAGACGATGGACATCGCTGATCGTGGTGGAGGCCTGCGGAGCAGGACGGTACCTCGAGGTAGACCACTGGGCAAGACGTACTCGGAGCGGTCGGCTAGACCTGAGGATCAGTGAAGGATTTATGTACCCACCCTTCAGGTGGGACTTCCAGTGGAAGGCTCGACGTTGCTGCTTTACTTTTCAGTTGCTGTTTTCCCCTTTCGAGTTGTACATTACTTTCTGGTTGGGTTTGTATTCTGGCCCACTTACTTTCCGCACTTACTGTTGTACCAGTTTTTACTTAGTGTTTACGTCTACCTTCTTACTCTGTGATTTTTTTTACTTTACAATGGCAATGCCTTCCCTTTATCGGGATTTACGCCTTAGGTGCTAGTCGCCATCCCCTGGCCTATGGAAGGCGGGCTTGGGGTAGTCATGGCACGGGCCCCGAGGGCGGGACGTGAAAAATTGGTATCATAGGGAGGTTCTACCGCAGAATATGGGACTATGATCTTTTTATCCTTTCTGTGAAGAAATAGTGTTATGAGTACCGAGTGTGGTTTTCAGTTCAGGGAGTCTAGTGTTGGTGTGGGCGGCCGACGTATCCATACACCAGGACCCTGACAACCGATTTCCGACTCTGTGCACGAAAACACTGATTGTGTGTGTGTTTGCAGAAGTTTTTAAATGTCAACTCAAACCAGTTCATCTCACCAAGAATAATCATTTAACCATGTCACATTGTTTTATTCAGGATGCCTTTTTACGGACGACCAGCTAGAGCCCGGAGGTGTGTGTGTATTAATAGCCTGTCGAGCGACGAGGCTTCTGTACAGGGCCCTCTTGTAGTTGAGGAACCAGCGGAGGCACCAGCGGTACTACCATACATTGGGCCACCAATGCCACCAGCCCCAGCAGTGGGCGATACACACTACTTGAGCATACTGCATGAGTTCCAGTGCCAGAGACCACCCAGGTTCTAGGGAGAGAAGGACCCGCAGGTGGCTGAGGATTGGCTGGAGGCTGTGGTGAGATTCTTCAGGCTAGTGGGGACGCCGGCATGCTTCATGGTGATCTTTGCTGCCAGCCTTTTTCAGGTAGCATCAGGTAGGTGGTGGAGCCACTTGTTCCAGTTTTGCGACGGGATGGCCTTCACATGGGAAGACTTCGAGACCTTCTTTAGGGTGGAGTTTGTGCCAGAAGCTCTACACCCCGAGCATGTACAAGAGCTTCTACCTTTACCGCATGGTTTTCGATCAGTTGTTGAGTCATCTATGGGTATTAGACAAATGATGCAGAGGTCCAAGAGGACCAGAGCCAGCCGTACGAGGCGCAGGAAGTGTTATGAATGCAGTGGAAAGGGTCACCTGGCACGTGACTGTCCGACTCCTCGTACAGATGATCTGCAGGCTTTGGAGGAGCCACCGAGGTAGAAGCATTGGTGGGTGCTTGAGCAACAGCCGATAAGTGGAAAAGGAAGTAGAGCTCTGGGAGCAGGTGGACAAGAGAGGAACTAGTGGATACGTCCCTTGTAATTCTAGTTCCATGGTGATATTGTATTCGTGTCTTTGTACTATGAGCTGCAATAATAAAAAGAAACTTATCTTTGTAATATTTTCTTTACTGTCCATTTGTTTGGTTGATACTGAGTGGTCCTGGTTAAGACTGTTGACTTGACCCTCACTTTCAAGATTTCTACTAGAGGAGACCAAGTGACCTCACACTGATGCTGACAGTGTGACTCGACCCTTGGAGGCGAGAGTGACAGTTGGATGTCTTGGTAGTTACGTCGAGGCCTTACGATGTCATTCATGGCATGAATACATCATTCATGTCAGGATTGACTGTATTTGGCAATGGGCGTGGTTCATCTAGGGGATGAGACCAGGATTATCTTTTCGGCAAAGGATAAATTTTATCAGCTCTTCCATATCGTAGGCAAAGAAGGTGCAGATCATCCAGGAGCGGATGAAGACTGCACAATGTAGTAAGAAACAGGAAACCGGTGCCAGTATTAGAGACTTGGGCATGTTAAATGTTTAAAGATGAGGAAGCTTTAAAGAGAGATGAGTCTGTGAAGCGGCAGACGTGAAGGCAGATCTAGGAGAGTAGCATGAGGTGGTGTACATCTTAACATGCTACGACCACCCGCCTTAGTTATCCCTGCCAGGCTCAGGGAGCTGGAGGGCGGAGGAAGAGTTCAGCTGCATGCGGTAAAGGATTGTGACCCAATGGGTCTAAAAAATGATTCAAGGGATGGTCTGTGTCCACTGCTAGCTACTGTAGTAACAGACATCGATATGAATCATTCATCTCTTTCACAAATCTTTTCCAAGACCTAGAGTTTCCGGTAAGCTATGGACATGACCCTCACGTCTGGAGATACCTTGGGAGGAGACTCAATAATCAAACTAACGCCGACGGTGTGTTCAGACCCTCGAGGTGAGAGTTTCGGTTGGAGTATATTGGTGGTAGCATCGAGGCCTTACGACGTTGGTTTGAGTATCGACTGGGCAATCACAGTTCATACACAAAATGACGGTATTAGGCAAAATGTTTGTTGTTTAACTACGACGTCGGGATGGGTTTTCCTTGATCGGCGAAAAGGAACTCCTAGGCAGCACAAGTTAAACTCTTGCACATGAGGGTGCAACCAATCACTCTTAAGTCGGTCAACCTTGCCCTCTTGGAAGCAGTCGTTGAGTTCTAGTTCTAACAAGAATTGGAGGCCTCATGAGTTCAGAATGACAATCATGTCCTTATACGGGTCTCACCTCGACGAGGTTTACGGAGATGTGGCCAAGGCAGCAAGTTATCTCTGAGGTTCAACAGACCTTTCTAGGTCCTGAGCTGGGTAGGCAGGGTGGTTTACCGCTTGACCCATCCACCTCAGTTGCACCAGGTGCACGACGACTTCCACGTATCTCCACTGAGGAGATACGTGCTCGACCCTTTGCATATCATCGACCATGGGGAGGTGGACGATGGTGATGGGGTGTCTTTCACGGAGGTTCTAGTGGGGATCGATGATCGATAGGAGCGTGTCCTACGAGGACGATTGATTCCTCAGGAGCACTTTCTCTGGCAGTACGAGATCCTCCAGGTGAGCACATGGGAGCGGAAGGCTCAGATGCGTGCTCTGTACCGCTTTTGTGACCCTGGTTTATGTTAATGCTTTACGAGGACGTAAAGACCTGAGTTAGGAGTAATTTAATGACCCATAAATTTCAAAGAATTTTTTTTCTTAATTTCCTTTGTAATTTTAAAAGAATGCATTTTCTGACGGCACCTGATTCCGAGGCCCGGTGTGCCCGGAATCATTTTCTGAAGTTTAGCTCGGGTACATTTAATGAACGAATGAGCGGGTTTTTTTAACTTCTGAACCGGTGCTCGGAATCAAAATCTGGGGGCATTGATGGAATCGCAGCGCCGATATTTGCTTAGAAACGCCTTTTCCGGAGTTGCGTTTGCTCAAGTGTGGTTTTTAAAATTTTGGGGTTAAGTTAAGAAATAAAATAATGTGGTGCGACAACTTTATTTTTATTTCACTTAAAGCCACATAAAATCCACTTAAAGACACTTCAGCTATGTTAAAGCGGATAGGGTGCAATCCAAAAATATCCTACCCTCTTGGTAGGATATTTGTGAGGTGGGGCCTGCACGAGCCCTACTGTTTCTTTTCCTCTAAGTAACGCACCCGCGAAAACTCCTCATTAATGAAGTCAACTGGTGCAATTTCTTAAAATCTTAAACGCTCCTATTAATTTGGCGGTTTATTCGTTGAAATTAATTCTATGAATTAATGGGTTGTTAGTTAGTTTGTTTTTCAAATTTGTTGGCATGTTAATAAAATAAGACCAATGCTTGTCTTCTTGAGGATTGCTCATTGAGAGGATTTGGAGAAGACTCCAAGGGTTGATATCTTCATCCTCCTTCATGGAGAACGCAAATAACGCGAAGAACGCCGGCCTCCGACGAAGGGCGACGAAGAACGCCCGACCCCTGGAGATCGACGCGACGCCGACGCTTCTTCCGCAACGTTCGTTCCCTGCGACAAATCTTCGATCAACTGCTTGAAATCGTCGACGCGACGCCCTTCCGTGACGACACAACGCCCTTCCACGACGCGACGATCACATCCTACCACGACGGTCAATTTTGCGACGTACTCGCACTCGTCCTACGACAGCTACGATGCAGGGGTTGTTTTGAAATGATAATACTCCATGTTTGTTTCCCTTCAAGTCATGAACGCGGGACAAATAATTAACAAGATGGTTCGTGGATTATTATTGAGGTTCAGGTTTTATCAAATTGATGGGAAATATTATGGTGTTGTTTCAAACCGCAAACGCGGTGGGTGCGGACCAACGAACAAGTTCGAATCACCACATTCTTTCTCGTTCTTAGTGTGAGGAACGACGAACAGAGACCAACGGGGCCGCAAGGGTGATTTGAGGGCCTTGTAGTGATGGTCGGGTCCCGAGAGGACCACTGGCAAAGACTGCACGAAAAACGGACCACCGGAGCACGTACGGTGGTCCACAGAATCTCACGCCGGTGCTCCGCTGTCAAAACCCGCCGCGGCTGAAGCCGCGGCGGCGAGGCGGTTCCACGGCCGCGTGGAACCGGGAGGCGGGATGTGGCCGGCATGCCGCGTCCGGGTGCTGTGGAGCGGCCCCCGAGCGGGGGCCGCGGTCCCTTCGCTCGGCCGCTCGGCCGAGTCGAGCCGAGCCGAGCCGACCCGCCGGGCCGGGTCGCGTCCAGGCCGGGCCGGGTCGCGCCCAGGCCAGGCCGGGTCGCACCAAACCGGGTCGGAACCGGACACGGGTCGGGTCGACCTAGTTTGGGTCGACCCAGAGGGGTTGGGCCAGGTCGGTCCGGGCCCAGACCCCCCGCATTTCGGACCTTTTCGGTCTTTCGATCATAACTTGAGCTACGGGACTCCGAACGGTGTGCCGTCAGCAGTGATGTGATCCTTGGATCGAGGCAGTCGTTTCGGTATATTACACTCAAGGTTTCGGAGAACTTTGGGTTCAGCCGGGTTGGTTCGGATACGAAACCAACAGGGCCCTCAGAGCAGAAACACTTATATATTGAGCTCCAGACGTCCGATTGACGTTTCATCGACTTTGATGGATTCCTTTAAGTGAGACGGATCTTTTGGCTAAATCCACTCATGGTTTGGATGTTGTCGGAGGGCGGTCGGGTTGGTTCTCTCATGAAACCTACCGGGCCCCTGGAACGAAGAAGCCAATAACTCACAGACCAGACGTCTGATTGACGCGTCGTCTGTCTCGTTGAATTCCTCTTGATAAGACGGAACTTTTGGGATACTTCGACCGAGTTTTGGTTTCTGTTGGATAGTGGCCGGGTTGGATTGTACCCGAAATCCAACCGGGCCCTTGGAACGGGAGAAGCTGATATCTTTCAGACCAAACGTCCGTTTGACGAACCGTCAGCGGTGTTGGTGATCACGTTGAGAAACAGTCCCTTTGAGTATACCCTATGGGAGTTCGGGGTACAGTTGAGATACGACAGGGTTGGTTCGCACATGAAACCAACCGGGACCCTGGGACGAAAAGGCTAGTAACTCACAGATCGGGCGTCTGATTGACGCACCGTCTGTTGCGTTGAGGCCCCTGTGATGAGGTGGTCCTTTGAGATACTTTTTAGTGGAACCTTGTGATACTTGTAGTATCGACCAAAAGCTCATGGATCGGACCCTCCAGGAGACGAGCATGCAGAATATGGAGACTGTGTAGCCGGATGAGACCTGACGACTGCTTGACCGATTGACTCGGTGTGTTTCGGATAGTCCAGTGGGGAGCGCTTGGTTGTAGAGGCAGACCCACAGCAGAGGAGTGCTTGTTTTTAGTGGCAGACCCGCGGTACTAAATAGAAAGAGTACCTCTGGAGGCTATGAGGGGGAGCGCTTGGTTGTAGCTGCCGACCCACGGCGGAGGAGCGCTTGGTTATAGCGGCAGACCCGCGGTACTCAACAAAAGGAGTAACTCTTGGGGATATGAGGGGGATCGCTTGGTTGTAGCGGCAGACCCAAAGTGGGAAGCGCTTGGTTGTAGAAACAGGCCCACAGTACTCGACCGGAGGAGTACCTCAGCAGTCTTAGGTTAGTGAGCAGTACCTCGGAGTCGTGACAGGACCACTGTACACTCCAGAGACGGGGCTCTTCATCAGTTACGGTTTCGATCATGAAAATACTAGTTTGAGCTGAGTCTGTGACCTTTGTGTTTACCTCTTGATTGAGATGGGTCACTTGATAACTTAGTTATATGTATGGGCATATACCTGGGTGGTGGATATCCGTTGATTTCATGATCTTGGTGTTTTCCCCATGATTGTGATGGATTACTTGATAACAGAGGTATATGCATGGGCACATACCTAAGTAGAGGATATCTGTTGAGATCTTCTTTGTGGTTATCCATGGAGGTTTTGGTGAGACCTTGATGGTCTCGAGGTCCGTACTGAGTATCATTATACTAACCCCTGCACGGGAAATTCCCGCACCTCGTTGTGTTGGTTGCTGACGACGGACATCGCTGATCGTGGTGAAGGACTGTAGAGCAGGACGGTACCTAGAGGTGGACCATTGGGCGAGACGTACTCGGAGTGGTCGGCTGGAACCGAGGAGCCGTGGAGGCTTTCTGTACCCACCCTTCAGGTGGGACTTCAGTGGACGGCTCGACGTTGCGGATTTACTTTTCAGTTGTTGTTTTCCCCTTTCGAGTTGTATTTTACTTTCAGTTTGGGCTTGTATTCTGGCCCACTTACATTCCACACTTACTGTTGTACCAGTTTTTACTTAGTGTTTACTTCTTCCTGCTTACTCTGTGATGTTTGTTTGTTTACATTACAAAGGCAATTCCTTCCCTTTATCGGGATATACGCCTTAGGTGCTAGTCTCCAGCCCCTGGCCAATGGAAGACAGGCTTGGGCTAGTCACAACACGGGCCCCGAGGGCAGGTCGTGACATGGGGAAACTAAAAATTCCAGTTCCAGATTTAGGCGGTCCACATTCTGGAAAATGTTATCTCACTCGATGGAGCGGCTGTGGACCCAACCAAGGTTGATGCTATGTTACAATGAGATCTAATTATTATCATGATGGAGTTACGAATCTTCCTTGGGAATGAATTATATTACCAGAGTTTCATAGCACATTTCTCTAGTTTATCATCAACTATGATAGCTTTTATTCAAAAAGAGAATCTTTTTAGGGGTAAAGAAAAATTCCAGCAGGATTTTCAGCAGATCAGGTAGATATTGACGAGCATGATGTTCTTGATTTTTCTGGTGGAGGGCGCTGAGTACGTAGTGTTTTGTGATGCACCAAGGACCAGACATGGTTGTGTCCTCATGCGGAGGAAAGAAGTGATTCTCTATGGTTTATTCCAATTGAGGCCACATGAGTAGAAAAATGAGACCCATGATCTCAAGATGGATGTGGTTTTTATCACTTTTAAGAGGTGGAGACACTACCTGATTGGATATTGATTTTTCATCTACTCCAATCACTAGAGTCTCAAGTATATATTCAATCAAATTAATGTGAAAATGAGTTAGAGGAGAAGGATATAGTTCCTCTAGGACTATGAATTTTAGATTATCTATTCTATCTAGAAGGTTAATATGGTGGTAGATTCTTATAATATGATATCTAGTTCATAGTTGTGGAATGAGGAGTCAGAGAAGTTATCCTCGTTATAGAAATCCTTCATGAATGGAGATGGAGAATCATACCTCCAGTCAATGGTTGATACCCCCACACTTATACAATGAGTTAGAAAATCAAATCATAGAGATACTATCTATGGGACCCTACATGCTTAGATGTTTGTAGGACATGCACCTAATGAATATTCAAAAGGCAGGGTGCACGTCGTTCTTTTTAAGGCAAACACTGCAGTACTAGTGGCATTATGAGATGTTGTTCTCAGAGAGTTTCAGGCATCCCCTTTGAAGGTACTTCATGGTGTGGAAAAAAATACCAGGATCTCTGATGTCAGTTTTGGTGGACAGGGGTTATGAAGGTAGTTGCATATATTGTTTCATGATTCCTTACATGCCAGTAGGTGAAGGCTACACACCAGGTTCCAACAGATTTGGCTAAACACCTTGAGATACTGGAATGGAAGTGGGATGGGATATTGATGGAATTCATGATGGGTTTACCACATATATCCATGGGAAATGATTTCTTCCGGGATACTTATTAATGACTCACTATGTCAACCCACTCCCTAGAAATATGGGATCAGAGTTCAGTATATATAATGGGACACCACATTGTGTCAGATATTATTCTACTCCACGGAGTCCCATCAATTATTTTTTTTATCATGATGCTCGTTTCACATCCTAGTTGCGGATGTTATCACATAAGGTGTTTGAGACTCATTTATTCTTGAGAATTGTATTTCACCAATAGTCATATGTCCAGACGGAGAGGACTATTCAGGTTTTGGGGGAGAGGATGTGAGTTGGCATGTAGGATATTGACTGTAGTTGGGAGGATCACCAACATCTAAGGGAGTTCATGTACAATAATAGATAGAATTTCACCATTGGTGTTGAACCAATCAAGGACATGTATGGGTGACCATGCCGGTCACCAATTTTCTTGATAGACCTAGGAGAGTTAGCACTCATGGGCCCAATGTTGGGGCGAGCAATTATAGAGAAGGTTTATATTATTAAGGAGCAGATGAAGACTATGTTGATGTGTCATAAGTATTATGCTGATTTAAAATGGAGGCCCTAAGATTTTTATTGAAGAGACTATGTGTTCCTTTATGTCTCAGCTTGACAGGGATTGTAAATATTTGGCTGGTTTAGCATGTTACCTACATGTTTTATCGTCCATTTTCATATACAAAATAGAGTTGGAGGGGTGGAATACAAATTATCTATACACATGAAGGTGGAGGTGGTAGACTATGTCTTACATGTGTAGAAGTTGATATATTACATGAATGATCCATCACCCATCATCAGGTGGGGAGTGATGGACAATGAGGATGGGACAACTTATTCTTAGTAGCTAGTGAAGAACTGGGATAAGAAGGTGGTGATCCTTTGTGGGTGAGAAATTCATTTGGTGCATGTCTTGTGGAATTTTATGAGTCTCTAGGAGTGCTCATAGAAGCTGATGGCTCAAATTCATGCCCAATACACACATCTTTTGGTATTACATTATTTCATGATTTTTAGTGATATAAATCCCTAAAGTGGTGAGAATGTAATTTACCATATTTTTCCATATATTATTTTTAATTATTATATTGAAATAATTCAATACCAGCTGGTTAGACAATGTGAAATTCAGAAGCCCGTTGTACCCAGAATAATGGATTGAAAAATATTAAAATATTTTATTTAATGTATATGATGTTTTCCAGATTGAGTGGAATAACTTTTAATTAGGGGGGCTAGATCTGAAATTCAAGGACTCTTGTGCATTTGGAGAAGTAAAATTACACTAGGCGGGTCTTAACACTTGCTGGTGATGAATGATTATGAAAGTTAGTATTTCGATATTTTAAATAATAAAATAAATAGAATATTTATTTTATTTGACATTAAGGTGGCAGAAAAAACATGTGTTCCTATTATTGGGAAGAATTTTTGAAGGGACCCATGGTAAGAATCACAACCCTGGATATTCCCTGAAGGCTCTAGATAGAACCCTTATAGAATTATCCCTACGAATGATGCATGGTGGATCTGAGATCATTCTTGATTGATCATAAAAAGAAACCAATCCTCCACAACGAATGATCCTGTTTCCAGGTAGGGTGTTGTTATTTTTTATTATTCTTTTCCCTATTATTAGAATCAACTATGACCGTGTATCATCCAATGAACAGGTTGACCCATGGTTAGATCATTCTTGCGGGATGGGATTTATTTTAGGAATTATATGGTTTGATTGTTATTTGATTTAGTATTTTGATCATTCCTATATGAATGGATCAAGGTTGGAACAAACAACATTTATTGTTTTTTCTTCATGTTTTTTACTTGTGATTTTTTTCCCACATTTTCCCATCATGTTCCTCATTATTTTTCTGGTTATGAATGAATGATAATTGAACCTCTATTTTTTCAAAGAATAATTAGAAATTGGAGATCTGACACAATGAGGACGTGGTGGAGGTGTGGAGGCGAATAATATGGATGAATGAAAGTGATTTGGAAGTTAAAGCGTTTTGAAAGGTGTTCGTTGAATAATATCAATGTTATTTTCTGAGATTATTGAAGGCATGAGATACCCCTAATCAGTGTTAGGGTGATGAAATGAGCCAGAGTCATGAATTTCGAGGTGAACATACAATAGAATCTAGACACAAAGTATTGGTTGAGCTGCCTGGAGGATGAATAGGCGGCTCA
The DNA here is from genome assembly GCA_963277665.1 of Viscum album. NCBI lineage: Eukaryota > Viridiplantae > Streptophyta > Magnoliopsida > Santalales > Viscaceae > Viscum > Viscum album. The sequence continues at coordinate 37,833,197 of OY728159.1, forward strand.
TAAAATTCTATAATAGATGTTGTGTAGTATGGGATACATGGCATGTGTTAATCATTGAACTACTCTGTGCTCACTCTAGGAGTACACGAGAATAGGAGGAGGAAACATGTTTCCTATATAACATATACTTCATCACATGACGTGAAATAGATCAGATATAATGGTTACCCCGTGTACTGGTACGTGGGAAGGAAAACAGGGTTCACATCTTGTAGTGAAACATGGATATGGTAGATATGCATACCCTAGATATATGGGAAAGTCATATAATCCATTATACAATTTGTGTACTCCATTTTTACACGACATGTTCTCTCAACATGGGCCATTTTACATGGGTAGTACCTGACCTCAAAGGACATGGTTTTTGTCCCTACTACATGCCGTGTATTATATTGTGCATGGATTGAGACACTTTTCCACCATATCATAGATAGGTTTCTTTAAGGGTTATTTCCCATATCCATTCCCTAATGTTTATTTGATATTTCTTCCCACTCATATTATAATGATCCCATCAGTAGTAAATATTTTATATAGTTGTTGGAATATACTCTTAGAGGCCCATTGCAGGATCCTCTATTCACTCTTCTTTCCCTATATAGAGTTCATGGTATCGATGTAACCGAAATTAGGTGGGTGTTGATCCTCTACTTATCCGATTAATTCATATAGAGTTTTTAACAACCCATTTCCCTAGAATGGATCCACATCGGTGTATTTTTTTACTCTTTATATCTATCATTTTATCACCCTCATGATGATTTCAAAAGAATATTACTTCTCAAACGGATGTCATTAGTGCTATCAGACTCAAGAGTTTGTTATACCAAATGAGTGATTCATGGATAATTTAGTCTGAGTCCCTAGTGTGGGTAGGTTGTAGTTGAGACTTATCTCTAAACTGGGTTTATATGTTTGAGTATATCTGGATATCCTTGTTATATATTTGGTAAAATATATTTTGTAGATATTAATGTACCTCTCTTTTGGTGTACTGCATTGGGGTTTTAGGGTTTCATACTGAATATATTTATACTCACCTCTGGAAGGGCTATACATGCATGTGTCATGTCTTGTAAAAATGATAAATCTTTTGATGAAGTCTAGGGTAAACATGGACTAAACCTATCTTCTTGAGTTTATACTGGCCGAGGTATTTATATGGCTTTCAGTAGCACTCTCAGTATAAATTTTTTTATAGGATGAACATTGTATATTATAGACTCTTTATTTTGGGTGGCTTATATCCTGGCCTAATATACATTAAAAAAATTATATTCCCTTCGTACATTAGTTTTAATTTATTGATTTTCATACATTTGGTCCTCTATGGTTTTTTTCCGTTTTATAATTTTGTGGGCAGGGAAATGTGTGTGTGCGTAGAGGTACATAGGAAATTCCTCCCAATTAGCGATATGCCTACATAGTTCTAGTAACTATCCCTTTTCCTAATGGAGATAAGAATAGGGAGTAATATCATGGGACCCATTGAGATGTGTTGCGACAAATGACTTCATTATTATTTATAAATGATGATGAAATAGACATAGAATATTATTCATGTGATTTTGATCATCTAAATGTTTTTTCATAATTAATGAGTTAAATATTCTCCCATACCTCCTATAACCAAATAAAAAAATTATTTACATATTTATATTATATTTTAAAACTAATTATGATTATTATAATCGACCATTGTAATTGCCATGTCCCACATGTTCTATTACGTTATCAACATCTAGTTCTTAGGGTGACCAGGACACCATGGGTGAGTCATTAGGGCATCACTGTCGGTGGTGGGGAGTCACCGAGGTGTCTCCTATCTCTGCCACCAACCACTGTCTCACTAATCGGTCTAACCGATCAGTTACTCACTCGAAATGTCCCACCGTGTATTGTTGGGTTTTCTTTCTCCATTTTTCCCGTAAATCATCTTTTAAGTTCTCTTACCCATTTTATTGTAGTTTAAAGCCATTTTAATCACATAATTGATGATTTAAGTCCTCTAAGAATGGGGACCTTGGAGCCCCTGTTATATATCTTATCCGTTTAAAGGATATCCACTAACTCATAGCCATTATCTCCAACATATATAAGGATAATTATTATATCCCAATAAATTTTGACCTGTAAAACCGCAAAACCACAAGGTTAATCCACGATCCAATTTTTATGAACATTGAAACTTCACATACTTTATGTCTTGGATAAGACCTTTTATCACCTCAGATATTCTTTATCCCTGGTCTCTTTCAATTAATTGGTGCATTTGGAGTCCCTATATCAGAGAAAAATGATGCACCTATGCTGGAGCTCTTTCCGCTCAGCCGTGAATCCTTCCAGTTTTCTTTTTATGCAAGTTGGGCATCCTCAGTTCTTGACTGAAGGAAAAAACTTCAATCCTTAATCATCCATGAATGGGTTATTCATTTATCTCTCTTTACTACGTATCATGTGTTTTAAGTATGATAATTCTTCCCTCTAGATGTGGCTGTAACAAAACCTTAACGATGATAATAAACAGACTCTAAAGAATGAAGGATTGTGTTTGATGAAGATTGTTATGTATTTATTTTATCTTAATTTTTATGTAGTTAGTTGTGTGAGATAATTCCCATTGAAAATAGTGGTCGTTGTAGTCCTTTATTATGCACTATTGAGCCTATATTTTTCTAGATAATAATATGATTCAATGACTGTAACATGGAAACAGGTTAAACACATAAAGTTACTTGATAAAATAGATACCAAATGAATAAGAATCCTTTTTTATAACACAAATTAACCAAATGGAAAGAATGAACCTGATAAACGATGTGGTTAAATATAAAAACAACATTGCTCCGTTCTGCCAAAAAACATGGTTGTTCTGCTTGATGCTTGTTAGGTAACATGAATGGGGATATGATCTCTTATTTTTTAGTTTTTGGTTGTGGATTTGAGGACCCATGGGTTTGCATGTTGGGGATTGTTTTGGTTCCAGTACTTCATGGGATCTCAAATATCCCTTTTGTTTTTGTGACTTTACAAGAGAACCGGGTGTGAATGCTTAAATTATAGCCTGAGTATTTTCTATCAGTTGTTGTCTTGGCTTGTGGCTATTAGTAATAGTTTCCCAGTAGTAAAGGAAAAATTTAAATGGAATCAAATGATCATGGTTACATTATTGGATACAATGGGGGATATTTTTTAAAAAAACTGATTGTGCTCGGGTTGTGGCTGTTGTGAGTTCATGCATGTAAGAATAGTAGCGAGGGTGGTTGTGCTTAAGCGGGATATAGACTGGTTGTTTGTTTCGGAACCCTTAGGTTGGGATGAGTTTTGGTTTAATTATATGTATATATTTATTTATTGTTTTTATTATTCACACCCTCCCATGTGGATCACTCTGTGTCGAACTCCCCCATTACATGGGAGAGGGTGTTTTTCCCAACATTCATATGATTAGCTGGTTATTAACTCCTTTATACTCCCTCTCATAGGTAGCCTATGATTATTTAGGAAGTATTTAATGAACTAAGGCTCATTATGGCCAAAGAATCTTTGTCCTTGGTGGGTTGTGTTGATTGTCTTAGGTGTGTGCGGGAAGGTTTGTTCACCAATTGTCTTCGGGATGAGGCCCAGGTGTTTTCGGGAGTGGCATTGGTTGTTCCGGACCATGTGTCTTTAGTCATGATAGTGGTTGTTGTGGACTAGGTGTTTGTGGGTGTGGTTATGTGTTCATATGGTGGCCTTGGTGTCTGCAGGTGGGGTGTATGGTTGGGTTGGCCCATAGAGTTGTTTTTGGTGTAGCAGTGGGACTGCATTGAGACTTGTGGAGGAGGTACGATGCATAGGATGTCCTAAATAACTAGTGGGAAAGTTGTGTGGTGTACCCAAATATAGACATGCTATTTCTATTATGTTACCAGATGTGGGTTATTTGGAGAGTGTTCATTTTTTAGCATGGGTGGATATTTTTCATTCTGGGTGATTTTATTATCTCTATTTCTCATGGGTCATTAAAATTCCACCCAAATTGGGCATGAGAACTTTTCATTTTCTCTACTGAGTACACATGTAAACTCACACAACATATATATAAATGTGTTTCTTTTTCCAGGAGAACATTGATGTACATTCCAGACCTTGCAAGCTCGGGCGTCAAGAGTATTCATTGTTTCTATTCATTATTTTGGTTTTTTTATCAACTATTTCTTGTACCTTGTATTAGTATATTTTTAACGTGCATATGGTAATGTATTTTTGTATTTACTTTTACATTCAGTTTTTGGAGTTGATTGGGATTTACTATTTTATTTCTTTATATGATTATATAAAAAGGGTAATGCCCTCCATTGTGAATGAGATTCTATACCCTTGTATCTAGATTCCCCTATGTGGCCTATTAAAGGATGTAATAGAGGGATTATTATCTCTCCTTCTTCTTGGAGAAGGAAGGGTTTGGCAGTTTTCTATCCCTTTCCTCATCCTGGTGAAGACAGGTCGTGACAGAATGGCATCTGAGGTGATAGTTGAGAGATACGATGGAGTTCAGGGTTAGGCATAGTGAGAATTGTATAGGAAGGTAGGGAAACATTTTTAGGCAACATTGGTGTGTGAATTACGCCAGGGAAGACCAGTTAAGACATGAGATTTTAGCCCCCCCATGATCTGATGTAAGGACTATTGTCCTACAAAACGACTAAGTGAGGCTACTATGATTGCGGGGTAGAGGCCCTAGGAAAGGTACATAAATCATAATGTATTGTTTTTTTTCATATCTTGGGTGTTTTTGGAATTTTATTTTCAGAAAAAGTTCATGAAACAATTTAAAATGAATATTATAAACTACTCGGGCTTAGGTGTTCCTTGGTTACCTTGCAGCTATGGAATCCGAATGATGTCTATGAGTTGAATGGGAAATTGAGAAAAAGGATGTTGATATGGTTGATCAACGAAGGATTGAATAAGAGAAAGAGGATGAAAATTGGTAGAAGACACTATGTTCCATCCAGCGGTACACCCTCAGGAAATACAGGGGGTACTATTTCGGACATGGAGACACATGGCTGGCTTAAGGACATACGATCACCTTTACCATGATCCATGCTCTGCGAGAGTACCGGGTTCCGTTGAAAGTAATTCAGATGAGGGGGTAGAGTTTTAGGGGTGGACGCTCTACCTTATAGAGAGGATGGAGACTGAGGGTTTGTGGGCCGACTTCGAGAAGATGTTCATAGTGGAATTACATTTTTCAACAATGAAGGCCAATATGAGGGAAGATCTTCTCTCCCTCCAACAAGGGAGAATTTTGGTAATAGAGTTGGGTATCAATTTCAAGGATCTACTTCAATTTTCACCTAACCTCTTTTATGATGAGGAGTCTCAGGAGAGACATTTAGAGGAGGTCGTCTGACCTTCTCTACAATATGATCTTACTCCATTCACTATACTGCCGTACGTGGAGGTCCATAAGAAAGCTAAAGTGGTAATGAGGATTCTCATGCTGGGATGTGTAATGTGAGAGGGGATCTAGTTTGGATTATCAAATGGGAATACCTTTAGTAGCTGGACTCTAGCATCAGGGCCTTTTAGTTTTCAGCCGATGGAGAGTAGGTCTCAGCACTTCCACTTCCAGTCTCCCGATACTCGTCCTTTCACTGCTGGTATAGGACCAAGATGCTTTATCAGTGGTAGCCTTTGATATATTTAGAACATGAACCCATGCCAAGTTATATACAATGGTTGTGGGATGGATCATCACCCACTTTATTAGTAGTAGTTTCTAGGTAAGAATTTTCAGCAGTAGAATCAGGGACAACGAGATCCGTCTCCTCTGAGAGAAGATGTTGTAGGAGGATGTCGACCTCATAAAACTCCTCAAAGTCCTCAACCAGGGCATTGTTGGTGAGGCTTCTGACATACAAGTGTTAGAGGTTCTATGCCTGAGTAGTTTCACACTATAGAGGCAGCATTTCTAGCAGGCCAAAGGATGATCGAGGTACGATCAACATGTTTTGTACTTTTTCATATGCTTTGTTTGATCTAAAATATTCATACATCTTTGTCATAGTCAGTCAATCCCATGCCATGGGAATAGGCATAGAGAGACCTTCTATGCCCATGGTGCTGAGAACGCTAGTTGGGGGTCAGACTAGCCTGTTGGATGTTTTCTGAGGATGCATACTATTGTTGGGGATACATCAGTCTAGAGGGGATCTCCTTATGTAGAAAATGTAGCCATATGATGTCATCATAGGCATCAACTATATATTTTATATACGAGCTATTATCAACTGTTTTTGGAGAAGGGTTGAGTTTTCATAAATGGGAGGCCATCATGTAGCTTTTGTTGGTGAGCATGATTTTCTAGGAGGGAATCCAGTGAGCAGATCCCATTCTTTCTTGGTTAGTTACGTTATTAGTGGAGTCAGTAGACGTAGGGAAGGATGATGTTATGGTATTTTTCATAGGGTTCCTGGATGTTTTTTCCGAGTAGGATGTGACTATACCCCCTTGAAGTGAGGTTGAGTTTAGGATAAACATACAACCCATTGCCCCTCTAATATTGATGGCTACTTATTATATGGAGCTTTATAAGGTGCGTGAGATATAGATTCTGATTGATGATCGGATAAAGAAGGCGTTTTTCCGGCCAACTGTGTCATTGTGGGGTTCTCTAGTCTTATTTGCAATGAAGGTAGATGATGGTATTAGGTTGTGAATAGAGTACCGAAGATAGAATCGATTAATATTCAGGAACTATTATCCTCTCTCTAGGATAGACGATATCTTTGACTAGCATAGGGGAGCAAGTTGGTTCTAAAAGATCAATCATTAGTCTGTGTACCACCAGTTAATGGTGAAAGACAGTGATATCCGGAAGACTGCTTTTAGGTGTAGGTATGTGCACTTTGAGTTTATATTCTGTCTGTTTGGTGTTATTAATGGACCTGTTCTGTAAAAGTGGCTCACAAACTATGTTTTCGGAAAGTTCCTGGACTGGTTCATCCTTGTGTTCATCGACGACATCCTGATATACTCAAGATCAGAGGAAGAGCATACTGAGCACATCTGTAACAACCCGAAATTTTATGAGAACTATTCTTTTTAATTTCAATGATATATTCTGTTTTATGCTACACCAAAGGGAGATTTCACTACACGCATCCCTGACATGGAATGCATTACAAGTAATTGCGAACTTCCACGATAGTGTGTGTAGTACGCAATATCATGTTTCACTAAATGAAGATATATTGTTATAATATTATTATAGACTAGACATTATGAATAGTATTGACTAAATTTTGAATTTTATAACATTATTATTCATCTGACACATTTTCGAGGTCATGTTATGAGAATAAAATAAATTTTTCAAGTAAAATAACCATTTTCCAAAAAAAATCCAGTTTTGAAGCCTTTTGATGGCACACCGACTTTAAATCTAGTTTTTGACTTGTTTACAAGTTCAATTTGAAAAAAAAAATTCTTATTTGAAATAAGGACATAAAAATTTATTTTGGATAAATTTTTCATATTATTCTGATAACATTCATATTTTAATGAATAGTAAAAACACGCTATATTTTAATTAAATTTTTTTTTCATCAAAATAATTTATATGGTAAAATTATAATATTGAATGGTTTTAAAGTATAAATAGAATATATTTTTAAAATTTAATATAATTTAGGGCATTACCATTAATTTTACATTGAATTCATAAGTAAAAACATTTCGATCATTGGTAATATTTTAACTTTTAAAACCCATTTTAATAACAACAGGATAAATATTAATTTAATTACTTCAACTTCTGTGTTTTGAATTTTGAAAAATGTATTCCATATTTTGATTCAGTGGGTCCAAATTAAGTTAGCAGGTTACTTTTGTTTTTTTTAATTATGAATTTTAACTACGAAAATTTTTATTTACTTCAGTTAAAGATAAATCGGGTAATTAAGGGTAAACCTAATATTATAAAATTACCCTAACACATGAAAAAACAATATTTGATGACTCAAAGTCGACCCATATCAACTAATGGTCTTATTAGATTCATTTTATAGACTTTTTACATCGAAAATAATTTAGTTATTATTAAAACCAAAGATTGTCACAACATGTCACACTCTTAAATACTATAAGTATAATAATTTTAATTTAGTGATAAACTTCATGAAACATTGAACATGAATAGTCTCCAGAAAGATAATAAATTTATCTACATCATGTGAATTTATTTAGAATTTTTATTGATTAAATAATTATCAAAAAAGGTGACACAATAGTGATGTTGAAATTATTTTATTTATTGAAATATCAAATAAATGGTTTTAAAAATATAAAACTATATATTATATGAACTATTTAATTTCATCCACGAATTTTAGAGATAAATAATAAATTTTATGAATTATTAAATATTTTGGTGCGAACATATCTTCTGTGTAGATTTTATTAAAATTCAAATAAATTAATTGTGTCCAAATTGCCACTATTGATATTTTATATTGTTAAATTGTTTATAAATCACAAAAAATATTTTTAAAATTTAAAATTAAAATTTATATGATCTAAAATGTCATAATATATCAAATTATGTATAATTAATAACACATAAGTAAGTATTTATATCCATATAAAATTTATAAAATTATCACCACAAAAAAAATAAAATTGAATAAATAAGGATAAATCAAAATGATAAGGTTTAAAATAAATTCAAAACATGTCTAAATGTAATTGGTTGATGTGATTATAAAACTATCTTATCAAATATCCTAATTTGAGTCACTTTGGAAGTATTTATGTGGGGAATAGGTTTATTATAAATTAATATTTGAGAGGTTTCCAAAAGTGCCCCTCCCATCCCTTATAAAAGGGAACCTCCTCCCTCTTATCATTACAGAATTTTGTGCTTTCATGCTCGGCCAAAACCTGACAATTTACCTTATAAACTTACCTAGAAACATTATAGAGGTTCTTTTATCATCAAAAGACTAACTCTAGTACCTTAAGAGGAAGCTTAAAAGAGGTGCGTCGAAGAAGAGGTAATCTCTTCGACCGATTTTTTCAAGTTTTCTTTCTTCTTAAACTTCTTCTTCTTTTGTTTTTAATTATAAATCAATAACATAAGTATAAATAATATAATGATATGTTATTTTAAATATGAAACAACCCCATTTCACCTTATATCCATCCTACAAAAAACAAAATCACTGCCCGTGTGTACATACAGAATATCGTCTCCACGATGTGGTGTAATCTGTTTTTACACCACCACCTTAATTGGATGGGTATAATGGAGTAATGAATAACTATATATAGTTATTATAAGATCATACTGATTATGAGATATCATATCATTCACTCCAATTCAATTAAATAATTATGGGAACGATATCATCGCTCGTGCGTACGTACGGATTACCGTCTCCACGACGCGATGAGATTCATTCACCATGTTAACCATTCAAGATTGCTTATAAAGTATATATAATGAATAATAATGAAATATATATCATGATAAATCTACTTTATATATATATAATTCATCTACTTAGTTCCATTCAAGTCAATAAGGAAAGGAAAACATCGTTCATGCGTACGTATGGCCTAACTTCTCCATGAATGGTGTATTTCATTTCATTCATCTATCTATTATATATATACTGAATATATATGATATATAGATATTGATTTAAATTCTGGAAGTAATTAAATAATTATATAAGTAATAATAATATCAAGAACCACAAGTCCAAACATGTACGATAAATAAAATGATTTTACCCAAAACGCTACTTTAACATAGTATTTACAAAAGAATGGGTAATTTAAAGTCATAAGTGAACCAGATATGATATCATAAAAATTAATATTCTTCTGTAATAAGTCAATGAAATTATTTCAATCATTATACAAGAGGTTTGGATATGTACGAAGCATATCAGACCTAAGGTAAGGGATAATTTTGCAATCAAATTTTTATCTGAGATGACATATACGTAAGTATTTATTGGGGTTATATTTTTCATCCATGTCCATAAAATTGTTTTTAATAAAGTGTTTAATATTATTCCTTGTATGTTTAAAGTCATGTTTACCCCTCTATGACTTTTAATTTGTGTTATGGAAGGAATAAGTCTTTTGTTTACCATACATGGTACTTTTTGACTTTTCTCTTAAAAGTACGAGGAGAATGTTTTTATAACGTAAACGGCATGAACGGATTTTTACGGTTTTATAACGCATTATTTTAATGAAGTTGAAACTAAAATTTTTCAAGGTTATTTTCAATAAAATACTTATATTTTAAAATTTAGTCGAATTTTGTGAAAATGAAGTGATTTTAAAGAAGAAACGATATTTTCCTCAAGAATTCATTTCAAGTGTTTTGTCAAAACTATTTTCCATCTAATATGAAATTATATAGTATGATTGTATTTCATGTACAATGTCTCTATTATTTAAATGGTTTGATTCCTTCTATGTTGAAATTATATCCATTTTTTATATGGATTACGATGGGATGCTGTTTATTAAACCCATTTTGTTCATTGAGTTATTATGAATGATGAATGTTTATTTTGTGGAAAAAGTAAGATTGATTTCATTATAAGATGGGTGGTACCTATTTCTCCCTCCAATACATTGGGTAAAGATTTATATCTCATGAGATAGACATGGCGGGAACGATATGTTAATCTAGTTCAGTGATACAGAACTGGAATGAGGAGTGAACTCGATTCAGAAATGGACTTTGTCCACTAAGATGGTATTGGAATCAATGCCTTGGCTACTATGGAAATAATATCTTATGATTAATGGTTTTCCACAATTAAATGTTTTATTACCATGATATTTTATCATGATTGATGTTCCATTATGATATATGCCTTACATACTTCCATGATTTATGTCTTTTCTCAAGATAATTATGTTTAGATTTTATGTTCATGTTTATTTTGCATTCAAATGTTTATGGATTGTTTTATGTTCTCCATGTTTACCCTTACTAAGAATTTGAGCTCACCCTTTTTATGTTTCCTTTTCCCCAGAATATAAAGAAACTTTTTAGTCAAGAAAAAAAAAGTTGAAGATATTTATTGGAGATGTTGAAAATCATTCATCATGATTAGAAGATTATGTTCCATGTTTCCAAAGACACAAAACTATTATGGGGATTTGGTGTCTGTTTTTGTTATGTATTATGTATTCTGCAAAAGTAATGTAATGTCTATGTACGTCAAGTATGGGTCTCTATAGTTGGTATCATAGGAAAGGTTTAGTCAACCTTTGAAAACAAGGATGCGAGAACTTTAGTGAGATCCCTAGAGATATTTCTAAGGTATGTCTAGGGATGTACCTAAGGTTAGGTATAAGTATTGGTTATAGTCCTATTATTATGGTAACGATATTATAATTAAACCTATGATGTTAGATATTGAATGTACTCCCCATTTATTATGTTGTTTTCCTAGCATGATTTTTGCCTCTCACACTGTTCTTTTTGGGTTTTAGATTATGGATGGACCCGAAGGAACCATGTTGATATATGAAATGGACAATGTAATGATTGTCCTCCCAAACAAACAAATGTGATGGGATATGGATTGACAAATCTTATTTGTATAGTTACATAAGCTATAAATTATTCTGGATTTCCAAATGATCAGAGAAGGGAACAATTTTCTATTGAGTCCGTCATGAGGAAACAACCACCTTATTTCAATGGGTCTTCTGGTTCACTTGTTGTTGAACAATGGATCAGTACCATTGAAAAGATATTTTACATACATCACTGTTCATAACATGAAAATTTCATTTTAGCTGTTTACCATTTAGAAGGTGCAGCAGACCAGTGGTGGACTCTAATTAATAATACAAGGCCCCAAGATTAAATTGAATCCATGGAATGGGATGAGATCATGAAATTGTTTTTCAGTATGTACTTCCCTTGTATTCTTCGAAAAAAGATGGAAAAGGAGTTCCTTGAGCTTATGAAAAAGTATGATGAATATGTTGGTATATACGAAGCAAATTTTACGAGGCCTACAAGGTATGCATCTGGCTTTACCATCAAACCTGAATGTAAAGTTGATCGATTCTTCAGTGTCTTAAAACCAAGTATTCTAAAGGGATTAGCTATAAGAGACTTCAGTATCTATGAATAAATTGTGTGTTGTCCTATAAAGGTAGAAATAGAAGTTGGTGTTACATATACATCTCATGGTTTAGGCATGAAATGAAAGATGATGTTCAAGGAAAAATCTCAGAACAACGGTGAAAACAAGGTGAATGTTTCTTTATGCTCAAAGTGTAGAAAAAAGCATGGTGGAGATTGTCTAAAAGTTACTAGAAAATGATTCAAGTGTGGAAAAGAAGTTCATCTAGCAGCTGAGTGCCAAATTAATGGGAAAATGGTTTCTAATGACGTAAATAGAGAAAAGACTACAAAGAACGCTCCACCAACAATTCAAAGCATCAAGTGCATGGAAATGGGGAATTATACTAATAAATTCCCTAATCCAAGGGTTAAAGATGATTGACGTGAGCACCCTCTTAAGGAAAAGGACAAAGGAAAGTCACATGTGATCACTATTGGCGATTTTGAATATTCCAACGATGTAGTGGAATGATTATGTGTTTATGTAACGGTATTCCAAAATAATTTTGTGGAATTTAATTTATAGTACTGTGGAATATTATAATATCTATGTAATGGTTTATTATGGTTTTCAATAAATATAATGTACCAGAAACCATGAAAAGTGATTCAAATATTTTGGAAAGCAGATGATATGCGCATAATGAAGGGACATGGAGAAAATTAAATAATTGATAGTATTTATGAACTCATGACTAATATAAGAACAAAGTGATATAATGGATTGAGTATATAGAAATTTTGTGGTTTTAGTCTGGGGAAAAAGTTAACTTTTGACTGCACTCATGTTTTCACTAAGGTTCTATGGTAATTCATGTTTAAAAAGAATTCATGATTAAGGTATTCACATGTTTGTAATGTTACAAAAATCATATATATTTTGATATATGGGGGATAAATGATGGTATTCATGTTCTTATTATATGAAATTTCAAGTAATCGTTTTCTTCATACTATGAAATTGGAAAAATGTATTTTGGATAAGCCTAAAGAATGTAATGGATTATGTTGGACATAATATAGTATTGTTTAAGGATAAATTTTTTTTGATATTACTTCTGGATTGTCATAATAGTGTAGTTTTAGAAAAAGGGACAACCTACATGACGGGCGACAACCCGTTGCGTCAGACAAGGTTGTGTGAATCGAACCCACAACCGAAGTAAGACAAGCCTTTATTTCCAACCACTGGCCTACAGGAAGTCACAAGTTAGTAGAAACTAGTTTTATTTTATTAATCGGTATGATAGATGAAGTATAAGTCCATTTTTTGAATCATATACGATTAACCTCACCATAGATGGACTTATGTATATTTGATAACTTTTTATAACCTTTTGTTTGAGATAGATGGAGTGACCCATAATTCTGTCACATGATCTGCTAACACTTCATGAATGAAAAATACATCTTCATTTCTTTAAGAGATGAATTAGAAATTGTTTAAGGAACGAAAAATAGTGAGATTGTAATGAAATAAAGTAACTATTTCTTCTAATTCAAATTACTCATGTTTAGGGAAATTATCTTGAAAAAAAATGTTGTCCTAGTGCCCTTATATCTGATGAATCCGATGGTACCATAGATTATCACAAATTTATGGCTTTGTGATTGTTGAATTTTTCATATCCATGTTCTCTACCACTCTCCATCAGAACATGACGGTTAGATTTCTCTTCCATATCTGTATTTTCACCAATGTTCTCATATGTGGAAACCCATGGATGTGATAATTTGGGTAACCATTACATTCCATACATTAGTTTTTAAAATTACATTTTAATATTCATTTTTATGAAGTGTGTTTCAATGAAAGAAACTTTCAAGTAGTAAATCATTTATAACCCCGACGAATTTCAAGGGAGAAATTCATTTTAAGGGGGATAGAATGTAACAACCTAAGATTTTGTAAGAATTATTCTTTTTAACTTCATTAACGTATTGTGTTGTATTCTACACCAAAGTGACCTTGCAGTACACGCATCTCGGAGTTGTCTTTCATTACACGCAATCACGACCTTCCTCGATAGCGTGTGCACTACACAATACTAGGTTTCACTAAACAATGATATATTGTTATAATATTATTATGGACTAGCCGTTACGAATAGTATTAACTACATTTTTAATTTTATAATATTATAATTAATCTTAGACATTATCTAGAACATGGTATGGGAAGAAAAGAATTTTTTTGGGTAAAATAATTATTTTTCAAAATGTGTTGTTTTGCCGCCTTTTGATGGTTCACCGACTTTAAATCTAGTTTTTGACATGTTTATATATTCAATTTGAAAAAAATAAATTATTCTTTGAAATCATGATATAAAAATTTACTTTGGATAAATTTTTCATATTATTCTGATAACATTCATATTTTAATGAATTGTAAAAACACGCTATATTTTAATTAAGACAACTTTTTTCATAGCAATAACTTATATGGTTAAATTATAATATTGAATTGTTTTAAAGTATAAATAGAATATATTTTTTACCATTTAATATAATGTAATGAATTACCATTATTTTTACATTGAATTAATAGGTAAATACATTTCAATCTTTCACAATATTTTAACTTTTAAAACATGTTTTCTTAACAATGGGATAAATTTTAATTTGATAACTAAAAATTCTGTGTTTTGAATTTTGAAAAATGTATGCCATATTTGTATTCAGTGGGTCCAAATTATGTTAATTGGTTACTTTTTTTGATATTATGAATAGAAACTATGGTAATTTTTATTTACGTCAGTTAAAGATAAATCAGGTAATTAAGGGTAAACCTAAGATTATAAAATTATCCTAACACATGAAAAAATTATATTTGATGACTAAACATAGACACATATCACCTAAGGGTCAGATTAGATTAATTTTATAGTCTTCTGACCATGAAAATATTTTAATTATTATTTAAACCAATGAAAGTGACAACATTTCTCTCTCTTGAATCTTATAAGTATAATAATTTTAATTTAGTGATATACTTCATAAAACATCGAACATGAATAGTCTCATGAAATATAATAACATTATCTACATCATGTGAGTTTATTTAGAATATTTAAGGATTAAATAGTTATCATTAAAGGTGACACAATAGTGATGTTGAAATTATATTATTTATAGAAAAATCAAATAAATGGTTTTATAAATATTAAAATATATATTATATGAACTATTTAATGTGATCCAAGAATTTTGTAGATAAATATTACATGTTATGAATCTATTAAATATTTTGGTTCTAGAATATCTTTTGTGGGGATTTTATTGGAATCCAAATAAATTAATTGTGCCAAAATTGACACAGTTGATATTTTATATTATTAAATTATTTTAAAATCACCAAAATTATTTTATAAATTACAAATTAAAATTCATATGATCTATAATGTCATAAAATATCAAATTACGTATAATTAAGAACACATAAGTAAGTATTTATAACCATATAAAATTTATAACATTATTACCACAAAAAAATAAATATATTAAATAAGGATAAATCATAATGATAATGTTTAAAATAAAATATAAATATTCTAAATTTAACTTTTTGATA
Organism: Viscum album; assembly: GCA_963277665.1. Taxonomy (NCBI): domain Eukaryota; kingdom Viridiplantae; phylum Streptophyta; class Magnoliopsida; order Santalales; family Viscaceae; genus Viscum; species Viscum album. The sequence continues at coordinate 37,848,934 of OY728159.1, forward strand.
ATATTACAAACCTATATTATCTAATATCCAAATTTTAGTCACCTTGGAAGTTTTTATGTGGGTTTTAGGTTTATTATAAATTAATATTTTAGAGGTTTCAAAAAGTGCCCCTCTCCTCCCTTATAAAAGAGAACCTCCTCCCTATTTTCATTTCACAATTATGAGATTTCAAGCCCTGCTAAACCCTGCCAATTTCCCCTCTCAACGTCCCTAGAAATATTTCAGAGGTTTTGGTATCCTCAAAAGACCAACACTAGTGCCTTAAGGGGAAGCTTAAAATAGGTGCGTCGAAGAAGAGGCAATCTCTTCTACCGATTCTTTCATGTTTTCTTTCTTCTTCAAGTTCTTATTCATTATTTGTTTCATTATAAAGTAATAACATCAGTATCAATAATATAATGATTTGTTATTATAATTTTTAAACAACCACATCTCACCTTCTATCCATACTACAGAAAACAAAATCACCGCGCGTGCGTACGTAAGGAATACTGTCTCCACGTCGTGGTGTAATATATTTTTCCACCACCACCTTACATGGATGAGTATAATGGTGTAAAGAATAACTATATATAGTTATTATAAAATCATACTGATTCTGAGATATTATATCATCCACTCCAATTGAATTCACTAATTATGGGAACGATATCATTGGTCATGCGTACGTACGGATTACCGTCTCCACGACACGATGAGATTCATTCTCCATGTTAACCATTCAAGAATGTTTATAAATTATATATAATGAATAATAATGAAATATATGACATGATAAATCTACTTTATATATATATATATATTTGATCTACTTAGTTCCATTCTAGTAAATAAGGAAAGGAATACTATGTTCATTCATATGTACGGCCAACCGTCTCCATGAACGGTGTATTTCATTTCATTTATATATCTATTATATATATATACTGAATATATATGATAGATAAATCATGATTTACATTCTGGAAGTAAGTAAATCATTATATAAGTAATAATAATATCAAGAACAACATGTCCAAACACGTATGATAAATAAAACGATTTTACCCAAAATGCTACTTTAACATATTATTTACAAATGAACGGGTAATATAACATCATAAGTGAAACGTATATGATATCATAATAATTATTATGATTCTGTAATAAGTCAATGACATTATTTCAATCATTTTACATGAGGTTCAGTTACGTACGAAGCATATCGGACCTAAGGTAACATATAATTTTTCTATCTCATTTTTTTCTGACATTTCTTATTCGAAAGTATTTACTAGGGTTATATTTTTCATCCATATCCATAAAAAGGTTTTTCATAAAGTGTTTAATATTGTTCCATGTATTCTTAAAGTCATGTTTTCTCCTATATGACTTTTACTTTGTGTTATGGAAGGAATCATTCTGTTGTTTACCATACATGGTACTTTTTGACTTTTCTGTTAAATGTACGAGGAGAATGTTTTTATAACTTATACATCATGAACAGATTTTTATGGTTTTATAATGCCTTATTTTCATGTAGAATACTAATCAAATTTTGATGGTTATTTTCAATAAAATACTTTTATTTTAATATTTTGAGGCATTTTGTGAAAAGAAAATGATATTAAAGAAGAAAGGATATTTTACTCAAGAATACATTTCAAGGGTTTTTGTCAAAACTATTTTCTATATAAGATGAAATTTTTTAGTATGATTATATTTCAAGTATAATGTCTATATTATTTACATGGTTTGATTCATTTTTTGATGAAATTATATCTATTAGTTTTATATGGATTACGATGGGATGATGTTTATGAAACCAATATGATTCATAGGGGTATTATGAATGATGTGTAATTATTTTGTGACAGAAGTAATAATGATTTCATTATGAGAAGGGTGGGACCTATATCTCCCTCCAATTGATTGGGTAAAGATTTATATCTCATGAGTTATACATGGCTGGAATGTTAATTTAATCTGGTTCAGTGATACAGAACTGGAATGAGGAGTGAACTCAATTCAGAAATGGACTTTGTCCACAAAGCTGGTCTTAGCTGCAATGCCTTGGCTACTATAGAAATCAAATCATGTTCTTAATGGTTTTCCATAATTAAATGTTTTATTCCCATGCTATATTTTCATGATTGATGTTCCATTATGATATATTCCTTATATCCTTCCAAGATTTATGTCTTTGTTCAAGATTTTGATGTTTAGATTTTATGATCAATTTTTTTTTCATTCAAATGTTTATGGATTATTTTATGTTCTCTATGTTTACCCTTACTGAGCATTTTAGCTCACCCTTTTTATGTTTCCTTTTCCCTAGGATATAAGGGATGGTTTTCGGTAATATAACAAAAGGGGAGGATCATTATGAGAGATGTTGAAGATCATTGACCATGATTAGAAGATTATGTTCCATGTTTCCAAAGTCACTATACTATTACGGTCCTTTGGTGTTTTTTTGTATTACGTATTCCAAAAATGCAATGTAATGTCTATATATGTCAAGTACAGTTCTCTACAACCTCATGATGGTCTTGGAGATCCTTAGACATCACCATCTCAGTCGGAAGTTGTCCAAGTGAAATTTATTGACACGAGCAGTGTACATTCTTGGACATGTGGTGTCTCAGCATTGGGTAGTACTATACCATTCAATGGTTGAAGCGATTTTTTCATGGGCATATCCCAATAATGAGATGGAGGTTCGTAGTATCCTAGGTCTGGAAGGCTATTATTGGTGGTTAGTACTTGACTTCTCTCAAGTTGTAGCTCCATTGAAAATTTTTAAAAGAATGAACTAGACCTCCATGTAGAGTGAGCAGTGTCGTGAAGCTTTCAGCTATCTAATGGAAAGGTTGGCCAGTGCTCTAGTGCTGATGTTTCTTGAATATGGGGTGTTGTTTTAGGTTTTTTGTGATGCTTCTGGTCTTATCTTTGGGTGTGGGTTTATGTAGAAGAGGGGAGTGATCTCTTATAGGTATAATAATTTATGTCCTCATGAGGATAACTATGCTACACATGACATATTGATTTAAAAAGTAGTGTTTTTGTTGAAGTTGTGATGGAATTACCTCATTGTGGAGCACTTTTTGGTCTTCAAAGATCAGAAGAGTTTGAGGGATATCTTTACATAGTAGAACCTAAACTTGTGACAATGATGGTGGGATGAGTTTTTTCAAGACATTGACATAGAGATCTCTTACAATGAATGTAAGGGGAATGTTGTGGCCAATTCATTGAACAAGATGTCATAGTGGGAAGCTATTAAAGAAATATGTTAATGTTTGGAAGGCAATGGAGGAGTTGGCTTCATTACACTTGGATGCATGGGTGACTGGTGTAAGAGGTTGTCTATTTTAGATGAGAATGTATTCCTCTCTATTATATTAGGAGTGGGAGTCTCTGTGGGGAGACAAAGAGAGTGAAGTGATTCTTGACCTGGTTGACATGGGCAAAGCTCTGGACTGGTGGTCAGAGGATTGTTAGAATCATATGGTTTTCCCAGAGAAGTTTTTTGTCCCAGAGACGATGAATGAGGGGATTCTCTTCGTGTTCCATAACACGCCCCCAGAATTACACCCTGAAGTTTCCAAGAAGTATTGAGGCATGAGGGAGTAGTTTTGGTGGCCCAGGGTTAAACGAGAAGTGAAAGGGTTTTGGAAAGGTTCCTAGTGTTCCATTAGGTGATGGTTGAACACCACATCCCAAGAGGATTGTTCCATTATTTATAAATACCTGAGAGGAAGTGGGATGACATATCAATAGATTTATTTAAAAGCCTACCCAGAGTTCCAGGAGGATAAAATGGTATTTAGGTAGTGGTAGATCGGCTGGCGAAATCTTCTCACTTCCTAGCGACCAAGGAGACGAGTGTAGTTGATGCCTTATCATGGAGATGTGTGGATGAGGTGGTAAAGTTGCACGTAGTTCTGAGTTCTATAGTCTCGGATCGGTATGCACGTTTTACCTCATAATTCTATATGGGATTGTAGCATGGTATAGGAATGTGTTTTGGACATCAGGGGATCCAGGGTATGCCAATTTCCCTTAGTATAGGTTGCATACTATAATAGCTATCACCCTACTATGGGAATGGAAACATTTGAAGCTTTTTATGGGAGGCTGTGTCATTTCCCCATGTGCTGCACCGAGGTTGGGGAGGTAGGTGTTATTAGCCTAGACATAGTTCAGAGTATAATAGAGAAGGTTCAAATTTTGTGTGAGAGGAGGAAGGCAGCCTAGGACTGACAGAAGTCGCATGATGATCGTAGGAGGAGGCCCATAGAGTTTGAGGTTGGAGACCATGTTTTCTTGAAGGGTTTCCCTTCACATGGGTTGTAAAGGTTCGACATGGGGAGAAAGCTCTCTACTAGGTTTATCAATACTTTCAATGTGTTGGGGAGAGTTGGAGAGGTGGCATTTCAGCTGGATATTCCACTTTAGTTGGAAAGGATCCGCGACATTTTCCACATCTCCCAGCTTCATCCACATCTACACAATGACACCCACATCATTGAATATAGAGAGTTAGATATAGGGGACAAAACTATGTTTGCGAAATAACATGTATGGATCGAGGATCAAAAGAAGAAGGTGATTTTTGGGAGGACAATCCCTTGGGATCATGTGTTTTGGGGGAACGGTGGCCTCAAAGAGAGTACATGGGAGTGAGAGGCTCAGTTTTGCGCCTAGTACCAAGAGCTATTTTGAGTTGTTGTTTTGAAAATTACTTGATGTTCATGATTTTGTGACATGTTGTTATGTTCTTATTGAAATCATTTTATATGAGATGATTTGATTTCCTAATTCTCTAAATGTGCTTGAAAAGTCCTGACCATGGGGGGGGGGGGGGGGTTGATCCGTAATCGATATTCTTTAAGGTGGATGAGATAAAACCCATGTGGGTGAGTCAGTGTCTCTCGAACAGGATATTATCTTGACTTGCAGGAACAATACCACAAAATAGGTTTCCATAGTGCCACCCTTTATCAGCTCTAAAAAACCATTGATAAAGGTGGGGGGGCTTTATCAATGTAAAACAAAAGCACTGATAAAGAGGATATTTTAACAACCCTAAAACGCGCTGTTAAAAGTGACCCTATATCAGTGTTTTTTTAGCGCTGATAAAGGGGGCCAATAGTCGCATTTTTTAGTAGCACTGATAAAGGGGTGATTTATCATCCCTTTTTCATAGTGATGATAAATTTTATGTTTCAAAAACAAATAATGAAAAACATTTGTTATATGAGTATAATTATATTGATATAAATATAATATATATATTTTTAAATATGTTTTAGATAAGTATAAATAGACTATTATATATAATATATAACAAATTTATTGAATATATAATTAAAATATTTTAAAAAAAATTAATTAATAATTTCCATATTATCATTGATTAATAATAATTTAATATAAATTGGAAGATACAAAAAATCAAAAAAAATAATAATAAATATATAAAATAAGTTAAAAATATTGCTCAAACATCAAACAACCTTATGTTCTGATCTGGGTGTCTGTCTGAGTTCTACATCATATCAAATAGATTCCTACAACAATATATATGTTCTTGTGACCCAAGAGAACTTTTTGTCACAATTTTCGAGGCCAAAAAAGGCCCAGAAGGCCTCTAAAATTGATTTTTTTATATGTATACCCCGATTTGATAACATTAAAATAGGTATAACTTCTAATCCAGATCTCCGTTAGGCCTGTTCCACATTTCATATCTAATATTATTTCATTTTATTCGATTTTACTTGTTTTTCTGTTGAAACGTGGTTCTGGATTAGAAGTTACGGTTGTTTTAACATTCTCTGGCTTTTCAAATACACATATATTTGTATTTATTCGTAAACTTATATATGTTTGAGTGTGTGTGTGTTGTATATATGTATGTATGTTAATATTTATTTATTTATAAACACACAAAAAAATATTTTAAAAATGTTTTTAAAAGTAATCTTATAAATATGTATTAATATACAAATAAATATACAAATAAAAAATTATAACTGAAAATATATATACATATATATAAATATATTAATTTACGAATGAATATATATATAGTATATGTATAAATATATATGTATTTATATAACTAAATATATATATATCAATATGAATATATATTGATATATGAATAAATATAACTATATATATATATATTAATATACGAATAAATAAATAAATAAATATATATATATATATTAATATCTGAAGAAATATATATGTATTAATATAACAAAAAATATATATATTAATATGAATCTATATTAATATACAAAAAATGTAACTATATATATATATATATATAAATAGATATATCAGAAAATAGAGAAAAAAATGAAATGGCTTAGTGGTGAAGGTGCAGGCGCACAAGGGGGAGGTTGTGGGTTCGAGATCGGGTGGAAACAAGGAGGTTCCCACATGTGGGGGATGCATGAGAAGGGAATATTGTGAGAGTGTTAAGCCGGGGGTCCGCCTAGAATTGATAGGGGGTCCATCACTGTTAAAAGCTCCCCCAACATTATATAATTCATTTTTTTTTCATTTTATCAGCGCTTTTTAAAAACGCTGATAATGGAACCTTTTATTAGCTACTATTTAAACAATGATGAAAGGTGTATTTTATCAGCTCTTTTTTTAGTGCGGATAAAAAATACCATTATGAGTGCTTTTATGAGCACTAATAAAAGGGACACCCCTTTATCTTCTCCTAGATTAACATTGCTTTTTTTAGCACGGCTAATGCACTTTTCTAGCGCTGATAAAGGCCATATTTGTAGTAGTGTAAGGGACTCCCTAATACATATGTCTTGATTGTGTGGTTGTTATTTGTTTGTGTGGTTACTTGGGGGAGAAGAGCGGTGGTGTATCTGTGGTTGTTTAGGAGATAGATGATGGAGTGGTGTTCCAAGATATCTCAGCTTATTTCCACATTGGAACAAATTTAGGGAAGTTTTGTCCCTGAGAGGTATCTCACAAGTTGGTTGTTCAGAAACCTCTCTTTTCATTGGGGTTATTCTTGATTCTTGAGGATGAGAATTGTTTGAGAGGTATCATATGTAATTGCTCGGACCCTCGTGTTCCATTAATTTGTCAAATTATGGTTCTTGGGGTGACCTGGACGACATTGTTGCGTCATTAGGGCATTGGTTTTAGTGATGAGGTGTCATTGAGGTGTCGGCTATCGGTTCCACCGATCGGTCTCCCAAGTTTGGTGTGTCACCAATCGGTGTGTTACCTATCAGTCTAATTGATCAGTGGCACACCCAAAAGGTGCCACAGGGGAGTGTCGAGGTTTTGTTCCCAGGTGTTCCCGTAATATTATTTTATGTCTTTTTACCCTTTTTCAATGTGGTTAATGGAAGTTTTAGGAACATAAATGATGATTTAAATAACATAATAATGGGGGAACCTTAAGCCCCTCTTATGTGTTTTCACCATGTAAAGGGTATCTATTAACTCAAAACTGTGATCTCCACTATCTCTGAGGATATTTAATAAATCTCAATAAATTTTAACGTGTGAAACCGCCCAACCGACTGGTTAAACCATAATCCACTTTTGGGGAACATTTAGATTTCACATCCACCAACTCTAGGATTTGGCCTTTTATCCTAGGATATCTTCTTCATCCCTGGTATATTTCCTTTCCTTGGTGCGTTTGGAGTCCCTCTTCCAGAGACAAATCGTGCGCTAATGCTAGATCTCTTATCGGTCATCCTGTAAGACATCCAGTTTTCTTTTCATGAAAGTAAAAAATCCTTAGTTATTGATTCTCGGATAATGTTTCGATCCTTGGTCATATAAGTCGGGGTTCTTCCTTTGTCTCTCATTATTGTGTATCATGCGAGGTGGCTATGATAATGCTTCTATCGGGACATGGATGAAACCAAACCATAACTATGATAATAAATATAATCTAAATAATGAAGGGATTTGTTTGATTATGATGATGATGTATTTATTTTATCATCATTTTTATGTTGTGAGGTGTGTGTGATTATGCGCACTGAAAATAGTGGCCATTTTTAGTCCTTTCTTGCACACTAATAATCCTCTATTTTTCTGGATAATATTGTGATTGAATGACTGTAACATAGAAACATATTAATCAAATAAATGTGGTCTATAAAATGGATTCCAAATGAATAATAATAATTGTGTGATCACCACGGTTAACTAAACAAAATGAAGGAACTTGATAAACAGTGTGGATAAATCTTAAAACTCCATTTAACTTTTCTCTTAAGACACATGGTTGTTCTGCTTGATTCTTGTTTGATGATGTGGATGAAGATGAGTTCTCATATTGTTAATTTGTTGGTTGTGGATTTGAGACTATGTGGGGTAGTATGTTGGTGATCAGTTTGGTTCTAGGACATTTAGGGATGTCACATATCCCTTTTTATGTTGTGACATTACAAGGGAACCAGGTGGGAATGATAAAATTGACGCTTGGTTGTTTTCCTTCAGTTGTTGTCTTGGATTGTGGCAATGTATGATAGTTTCCCGGTAGTGGAGGAATATTTTAAACTGAATTAGTTGAACATGGTAACATGAATGGGTATAATGGGTGATTTATTTTCTAGAAATGGGATGTGTTCTGGTTGGGGCTGTTGTGTGTTCGGTCACATAGGAATAGTAACGATGGTGGTTGTGCTCTGGATGTGTATGTACTAGTCATCTATTTTGGAACCCTTAGGATGGGATGACTGATTTTTTAATTATAATTATTAATTTGTTTTAGTTTTTTCTTATTCTCACACCACACATGTAGGTCACTCTGTGCCGAACACCCCCATTTCATGGGGGGGGGGGGTATTTTTCCCAACATTCTTATGAGTAGAAGGTTATTCGCTCCATTATGCTCCATCTAAAAGTTATCCCAGGATTCATAGGGTAGTATGTGATGGGCTAGGGATAATTATGGCCCATGAATCTTTGGGTAGGGTGTGGTGGTTTTGGAACATGTGTGTGTGGGCAGGTTTGTTTCCCAACCGACTTTGGGATGAGGCTTATGTGTTTTCATGCATGGCAGTAGTTGTTCAATCCCATATGTCTTTGGGCGTGGTAGTGGATGTAATGTAAAAGGTCTCTGTAGGTGTTGTTATGTGTGGTTGTTTTGGCCATGGTGTCTGTGATAGGGGTTTTTTGTTGGAATGACCCATAAGGTTATTATAGGGGCGGCATTGGGACTGAAGTGAGACTTGCGGGGGAGGTATGATGCATAGGATGTCATAAATAACCAATGGGAATGTGGTGTGGGGTACCCAAATATTGATGTTCTATTACTATAACATTACCTGACTTTCATTATATGGGGAGTTTTCCTTGGTTAGGCTGGGATTATAGTTTCTTTTCTAGGTTGATAGTTTATATCTATTTATCAGGGGTAATTAGAATCTCTCTCTACTTGTGCATGAGAGATTTTGGTTTTCCATACTGATTATACCTATATACTCGCCCAATGTATATAAAACTACATTCAGGATTCCAGGAAAACATTGAGGACTGTGCTGGACCCAACTAGCTTGTGCTTTAAGAGTTTGCATTACTGCTCGTTTTTTTGGTATTTTTTAATCAGTTTTTTTGGTACATTAAAGAAGTATATTTTGAACATGAAAATTGGAATGGATTATTGGCATTACATATACTTCAAGGTTTTGGAGTTGATTTGGGTTTACTATCATATCTCCAATCCTTAATTAATAAAAATTCCAATGCCTTCCATTTTACGTGAGATTCTACGACCTTAGTGCTAGTCACCACTTTGTGGCCTATTGATGGTGGAACTCGTGAGTCATTTTATCTCCATCAACATATAGAACGATGTTTCTAGAATTTTTACATTCCTCAAAAAATCTTGGTGATGGTAGGTCTTGACAAACCTAATGAAATTTCGTATCATTTTTATCATAGGTGGTCAAACACTCTCAAACACGGACACACTTTAACTAAAAAATTGAGTATGGCTAGAGAGTTGTTTATTTTAACATTATATAATTATAATATATTCATAATGATTTTAACTAATGTTTTTTTATTATGAGTTATTTTTTACTAATTTTTGATAAATATTGGAGTACTGGAATTAAAATTGAAAAAATGATTATTTGTGGAGGCATGATTCCACAAAATACATGATAATAATTTTCCATTATGCATCGAATAACATGATGGAATGTTTATAGTAAGTGATAATCTTAAAGTCATAAATGAATTATATAAAAAAATTAATTCTTCAATAACAACATTCATACCGGTCCTGATGGTTGGGGACGAAAAACCGAAAGCATCCTAATATGGATGGATTATATTTTCTTATATTCTGATGAAATTTTTTGTTTTATTATTATATTAAAGAGAAAAATAGTGATTATTCTATTATTATAATAACTATGAGAAAAATAATTATGATAAGAACGGTATTAAAATATTATTATGGTTCTTAAAATCAAAACAATAACAATGAAATGTTATGAAAAATATGACACCTATATTGTGGTCTTATTTTCCTTCATTATGAAGGACAATTATTATTTTTATTTAAAATATATTTTTGGTGAATAGTTTCATTAGAAAATCTAAATTAATTTTAAGGGAGAAATAATTTTTAGTTTTTAATGGAATGTTTGAAAAAGTTATCGAGTATTGAAGATATCAAAGATATAATCTATTTTTAAGTGAGAAATAGTGACATCTTCATGATATATAATGATATGGATCAAGAATGATATGACAAGAAATATAAGAGAGTGAGATAATTGAATGTGTTTCGATTATTTAGGAATGAATTTCCATCGTAATAATGGGTTCAATGTGGTATAAATGTTAGGTAAAATTTGCAAAACATGATCCACTATAGATCATTCTTTTAAACACATATTACTATAAATTAAACACTAATCATGTAAATTAATTTAATAATAAAAAACATATGTTGGTACTTATTACAGAATATAAATATTATAATTCTATATTAGGGTTCAGTTAAATATAATTTCCATTCATAAATAACATAAATTTTAATTTAAATTAAACAAGAAACAAAATATTTTTTTCTAAAATATTATATTTAAATGGTAAACATATATATATGATAAATTTTTTATTGTTTATAATTTTAGTGATAATAATTAGTTTATTAATTAAATTAATGTTCTAAAATAATAAAATAATTCCACAAAAATATTTTTCAATATTTATTTAACTGTTAAAATAAATTAAATTGGATAACTATCATTATTAATGTAAATGTTTAATTTATTTTAAATAAATTTGGGAATGGAAATTCTATGTTGAAATTTTTTTAAATGCATAATTTTACCCCTTTTCATATTTTATTACTTATGTGGTTTTATGATATTATTAGATTTTATTATTTATTGATAAATTCATAAATAATATAATTATTATAAAAATCGTATTTTTGAAACAAATAATCACTATTTTATGAAATATGCCAAAAAATAAAACCTAGTAAATTTTTATATAATAAAGATAATTTTTTAATATAATGTAATAATATTTATAATAATTATTTATTTATCATTTTTTAGAAAATAAAAAAATATGAATATCAACATCCTTAATTTAAAAATATCATTTTTAACATTATTTGTTTCAAATATTAGTTTATAAAAATTTTATAATTTCAAAAAATTTTATATTTTATATATTTTGAACATATATTATATTTTATCAATATTATCATTTAAATGTTAATAATTTAAATTAAATTTAGTGTCATGACTATCATTTTACTGTTTGTGTGAAGAAAGTTATCAAACTCAGTATTATTTAACGTAATATTTATATACTTAAATATGAGGATATTAAACTATCTCCCCAAAGAAGAAATTCAATACTCATAATTTTGTTACATATAAATTTATTAATAACATGAAAAATATAAATATTACTTTAGATAAGTTTTTTTTCCAAAAAAGTATACTTTAAAATCTTTTGTAAAATTATGATGGAAATACTATTTTTGGTCAGGTAAGCTGAATTATTCATTTTCCCCATAATTTAGTTGAATTTTGTACTCCTATTGATAACATATTGTAAAACCACAATATTTTATTGTATATATCATTTTATATAAATTTAATCTCTTTAATTTCTTACATTTCACAAAACACGAATCATAAATAGACACTAAAATATTATTATTTTAACATGATCGTCATAACCTAGAAATTAAAATATATGGAATCAATAGTGTTAATAAACTAATTAAATATATAATTTTACAACTAATTATTAATTAATTAATTAATTACTTATATGTGAATAAGAAGTTAACATTTGAGATATTAATTTTAGTCTTAAAATATATGGTTTGATAAAAAATAGGATTTTATAGCATTATATGATAAATAATATATAATTAAATTTATAAAACAATATGAAATTTATTTGGAAACATTAAAACAATTTTTGGATTCATCTTGTCAGATTTATATTAACAATTTTTTTATAATTTTATGAAAACATTAATTTTTTAGTGAAATGTAAAAAAAGTGTTCTTTAGGAAACCCTCAGGTACGTTATATTCATAATCCATTTTATGGTTATAAATTCATATAAAAGGAAATTATTTTATTTTTCAATTCAAATTACCTAACAATTTAACTTTAAATAGTATATATATATATATATTTAGTAATAGTATGTTTTCCTCTTAAAAACACAAATGCCCAAAAAACTATTTTTCATTGCATTTTGACAGTTTCTTTTTATAAGTAATTTTCCATCTTATGTGTTTTGAGTTTATTAAAAATGGATTATATATTTTCAATCCTATGTTCAAAATCAGGATATAATTTCATTTTGATTTTCAAATATAAAAAGATTTAGCATGTAAAAAATATTTTCCATAGTATAGGTAAAATGAAATTGCTTGTTAAAGTTAATATATATAAAACATAAAAAAATAAATCGGTGTTTGATGTGTTTATCATACATAGGTTTCATTTATAACATTAATTATCATACATATTCATTTGAATTAATCCCACCCAAATGTGGTTGGATATAAATTTAAATTTATCAATATTTAATTATTCAAAATCACCACCCCTCAAAAATTAAAAACTATCATGAAAAATCCCTTTCTCTGAAAAATCCTAGAATATATTTAGATATCATAAAAACACTCATTACAACTATACCCACGTTCATATTCTTTTAATTCCACCCAAATACAATTTTTATTTTTATTAAGGGTTCATACTAGGTGGTGATACTCAATAGGTAACTTTCTCAAGAATCCTCTCATAATATCTTATCTTATTCTACATTATCATATCCTCTAACATCAATCAATGAATAATGAATTTAGAATCATTTATATAATGTAATTTTATATTTTTAATCTAATATATTCTATCATATACTTATTCCTTCTCCTCTTATTCGAAGAAACAACAATATTGTCCAAATTATTGCAGTTAACCATCTTCAAGGATAATTGATTTTTATTTTCCATTACCACCCTCAAGGATGGTCATAATTGTATTATTATAGTGAAATAATATTTTAATATTTATATTATAACTTATTTCACGTTCTGGAACAAATATATGTATATAATAATAAATAAAACAAATCTCATTTTTGATGGTTAGAAAAACTATAAAAAATGAATCAATTATCATTAACATTTTACCAAATTAATCATCCTTCTATTCAGAATAATAATGATTCATGGGACTGATAATAATTTTAAAATTTCATGAATAAAATTTCATTTTAATTTTGGAGTTTTATGTCCAATTTATAATAACATCCATAGTAATACCCTTATGATCTGACTTTGAAACCATGAAATGAACTAAACCAAAACAAATAAAACAAATAAATATTTTTAATAAATGGGTTGTAAAATGTTAAAAAATATCATATATGGTATTATAAGCAATAATATCATTCTTCAATTAATTATTAACATTCATATATCATTTATATGGGATTTTAAAGTAATCCAAACTAAAGGGAAGCATGAGGCAAGGGTTTGTCGTCTCATATTCACTTCAATTAAATATATTCTATATTCACAACTTATTTCTTTTATTTAGTGTATATATTACACTTTTATATATAATATCAATAATCTCATTATATTAATGTTATAAAATTTTTCATTGACAATTATTACTTTTATGGGTAATACCATTCGATTGATAAAAAAGATGTAACGGATTTCTTACCTCAATTTCCATTCATTATGTTCAACATTTACATCATCCATTATTCAATTATATAATTATCTGTGATATAAAATTTTATTAAATTTTGTTTCATATCCAATTTTTTTATGTTATTTTAAAAAAAATACACAGAAAACATTATTCTTATTAATGCTCACATCAATGATATAATATTTATAAGGGACATTATATTGAAAATTATTATTTTTAATGTTTCTCTTAGTACTATTTTTTTAAATGACAATTTTATCTTAAATTGTTTCTAAAAATTATATTAGTATTATCCTATTGTTGTTTAAATTATTCTTAATCATGTTTTTCTTAAAAAAAGGGTTTTGAAATATTTTTTTTTATTTTCTAAACATGGTTCTTTGTGATTTTTCCAAAATATACACAAGGAATGTTTTTTATCTTCTATGTAATTAGTATAATTTCCCACCATTATGACACCATAATTATATGACGTTTTTTTAAATCAATTTTTTTTTCTACCAATGAAAATTGTTTTCTTTGTAATTGTTTTAAACATTAAAATATATGATTTTGAAAACGGAAATGTTACTTTTTTCATCAAGTATGTCAAGTGATTATTCATAATTATTTTATATGTAAATTAATATTATTTTTTGTTTATTATTCATTAATTTGGATATTATTTTTGGATAATATCCTTATTATGTTTGTATTTGTTTTATTTTTATGATGGAAAGATATTTTTGACACCTGCTTCTTTTCAAATGGTTTTTCTACGATAATGTTTTCATAAAATAAAATTCATTTCCATGTGTTATAATATGATTTATGTTCTTTTGGAAAACATATATATATTTATTTAATTAAAGGATATGTGGGACATGTATCTCTCTTAAATTCATTGTGTACATATTTAAGTTTCATGATATAAAAATGAGAAACATGCTGATGGTCATGATCCACAATGGGAAGTAGGTGTGTCTTAATCCACTATGAGAAATAGGTGTATCATAAAATATTATGTTGATGTACTTGTTAATTAACCTGGACATATTAAATGGTTTATAATAAATATTAATGTGACGCATATTTATTACACTATCTTATTTATCATTATATATTAATAATTATTTCTCACTCTTAAAGTAATTTTTTTCTTAAATGATAATGTTTATTCCATGAATCATGTTTATGAACCATGAAAGGTTAGGTATTAACATCATAAGTTGTTATCATGAACACACTCTTACATTTTTCTTTCATTTGATGATGGAATTATATAACCTATGATTATCGTTTTGAAGCATCTTAGATCACCCATGTTTATTTATATTTTCCACTTTCTTGAAGAAATTCATTAAGTATTATATGTAAAAAAGGGTTTCAATTAGGAAATAATAAGTAGGAGGTGATATAGATGATTGATTAACCTATTTTAGTTGTTTAAATGATTCCAAGTTCTCTAAAAAATTATGGTTCTAGCATGGGTATTTTGTTAAGAAATGAATATATATATATTTAGATGTAATATTTGTGTATAAAAGGAATGGATTATTATATTTGGTATCAGATTAAGGTTTAGTAAGCATTTGAAAATAAGGATGAGAATACCTTATGTAAGATCCCAAATTATAAGTCTAATTATATTTTATATTCCTATATTTTTTTATGATTATTAATAAACAAGTATTAATCCTATGGTGTCATAGATAAAAAAATTTAATGAAATTTCTAGTGATTATGTATTTTTATACTATGATTTTTTTCGCACACACTTTTATTTTTCGATTTCATAAAATTGATGGAACTGGGAGGATTCATGTTAATAGTGAATGTGATAGAAAATTAAATGAAATTCCTTGTGAGAAACCAAATAAAATGGGTGTATGAACATGAAATATTTTTATTGGGTCTGATCATAAATAACATAATATGATCACTAATATCAATATTATTGAGTTTTCAAACCCATTTAATAAGAGAAAGATTGAATTTCATTGTAACTAAAGAGAATTGAAAACATAATTTTACTAATGTAAATCTTGTGGGAAGGGGAATCGATGAGAATGTTTCAATGGATATAGTAGATTCATTGGGGTTTTAAATATATGAAATTATGTCCCCTAGAAATAAAAGTTTGATAGGATTCATTATTCCTGAATGGTTTCTATTGGATTCATTTATGGAATCAGAAACACCAAATGGTTCTGTATCTATAGAGACCATCTTTCCAATGGTAGGTGATCATCTTGTCATTTGGATGACGATTATTGAGAATACACATTGGTCGAGCGGATGGAAGGTCAGGCTCATCGCACCCTTTTGGGGATAAATATTTCTTACTCTAGGACACTTTTATAGATTTAATATATGTACATTATTTCTTATTAATTCACCAAGTATTAAAGGAGTTTCATTTATGATTATACAATCAATGAATAACATGTATAAATTTTAGATTCATATCTATTTATACAAAGTTATTCATAAATGGATACATCTATATATTACCGAGGTTCTCCACCAATGGTGTCCTTTGGTACACTTCCTAGTGATTCTTTGGTCGTTATTATAAAAATACGTGTTTTGAAGACACCCGGTGATGCACTATAGAATTTATCATCATCTAGGGATACGTGAGGTGTTTTAATGTTGGGGTTTTACCCATAGATGGGCTACCTATGTATCATTAGGAAATTAATCCAAAACCATATAGTTTTTGCGATGTAATAGGAAAAATCGTACCTTTTAAGGTTATATGATAAGGAACAATCCATATTGTTTAACATTATCTGGTAAGGACACATATGTAGAATATTCCTAATCTATATTTTGGTGTTGTACGTATAGAAAATAATCCCATGGAACCAAGAAGGGATACTATTTTCTATGTTGACTTAGACTGAGCTAGGAATGTGGCCCTGGAAGACATGTTTTATTTAGATTGTTGGGTTTAATGTTTTGGGAGTATTTTTACCTATCTCATATGGTTGATAATCAAATCCCACATATATTATGAAGTCTTATAGGAGAGTGTAGTCCATTGAGATATATGATTTTGTACATACTTCTTAAAAAGGATACATTGGTGATTTAGGGGTTTAATTTTTGTTACTCCTATGGAGGATTCATATTTATGGATAAGGTGAGATGAAGTTCAATCCTTAGAAAGGATTCCAACATCTCCCACTTTTGATGGGAATTAAAGCTCTCGTAGCTCATTCAAGGAGTCGTTTTTGATATTTTTTGATAATCAAAAATCTCAAAGACCTTATGAGTAATGATCGGTGTGAGAAAAAAGAGGATGTTAAATATTAAACAATGTCACACGCACTTTTTCTCCTCCACTGGTGGAAGAGGTAGTGGATAAAACCACGATAGTGGAAGAGGGCACAAAACAATGAATCATTCAATTTGAAATGGTATAGAAGGCTATTGGATCCAGCCCAAAAGTATAGGGTCTCATGAAATGATTTCTGATCAAAAATTGGTCCTATTAGGGGAGGGAGACTTTTATTTTGTTGATAAAGAAATGAATATGTGAACCGTACTTTAACGCCACGACCCTAGTTACCCAGAGTTGGTGGATTATTACGTATCATTGTCATGATCACAAAAGATCAAGTCTCAAAATACAGATTTGTTTAGTATCCTTGGAATCACTAGATACATTCATAAATGTTACTTTACATCATAAGGTAAAAAACTAAAATAATATAGTCTCCATAGTCCACACACATATCCCCTTCATACTATCCCTACAGGTCAGTCATAAAATAGTTTCTTCACATCCTGGAAAAAATAAAACATAGAAAGGGGTGAGCTCAGATTCTCAGTAAGGATAACAATATAGCTTAAACATTCATAAATAAGATTACACATTTAAGGAAATGTGTATCTAAAAAAATCCTTTAAAACATTAACTTCACCATAATATGGAAGAAATAAAATGAAATATTTCCATTTAATTATTCCCAGGGATATTCTATTAGTCGAATAATCAGATGAAATATCAATAACCACTTTCATAATGATGGAATGCATAATGTCAGACTATCATAACCACGTATCCAAGGCCCCGTTCCAAGAATACAAATATTATTTTGTCAAGGCCACATTCTAAGACATTAATTTGTCTCATGAGACCTACTGATGCATCGAGGATCTATAGCGGGCTCCACCTGTCATTTACTAAGTCCAATGCATTCCTCATATGAACGGGTTTAAACATAACATAAACATTCGTATTAAAACTAGCATAAGAAATGTAAATACTTTCTCCATAAACCATGAATGGTATTAGAATAACACATCCATAGTCAAAAATATCACAAAACCATCAATGCAATATGGAAGTTTTGTATCATAATAAATTATCTTCAAATAATCTTAAAATCCATCGATGGATGTTAACATAGATGAAATCAAAACTATTTGGGAGAAATATCTCTTTTTTTGAAATCATTTAAATGTCACATAATTATAAAATAAAACATTTACTTTGAAAATATTTTTATAATCTTGTAAGGGATGACTAGAAGATTTTATAATGGTGGAAAATAGCCTCACCCACCGTATAAGTTAAAAAAAATACATTCTTACCGTAATTTGTCGAAATGGTAAAATAGGTCCTTGTTTGGAAAATGATGTAATGATTTCATTATAAAAATATTATAAAAATTCAAAAAAGGGTATAAATGAATTTAACCCATATTGTGTAAAATAGTAAAAATGTTTTGAAATACATTTTTAATAAACATGGATGTGGACGATAAAGAGGTCGCAGTAGATAATTACTTATAAACAACCTCAGATAATGATGAGATTGTGAAATAAACCTCTACCTTGTACTTTTCCTTGTTTGAGGGTAGTTTAACCACCTGTATAATGGTGGAATAATTTTTATTAAATTATTCAATAATCATATATGTTAATATGATATCATATATGTTATTTTAACATTTCTTTGTTAATAATATCTTAGTATTATCGTCATTTTGGGTGTTAACTTACTCATTTTATTTTATTTTTTTTGTTACATAAGCCGTGATTGTTATGGATATGCTGTATATTCTTCAAACCCTGAAACATATAAAGTCCTTAAAAATTATTTTTAATTATAAAATAAAAATTATACTTTAATGGATATGATGGGGAATGAATCTCATCGCGTTTGTGGAGACGGTAGTCCATATGTACGAACGAACGCTACTTCGATTTCATTTTTCATTTTAAAAGGAATCAAAAGAAAATGATACATGGGTATATTATAATTCCAATATAATATAATATCTTATATGTGTTACTTATGTTCATTAATACCATCCTCTATATGTTCCATGTATGGTATGAACGAGTCATGTCACTTTGAGGGGGCGATAGTCCGCACTTCCTCCAATGAAACGTTCGTATATATATACAACATGAAACAAATAATGGAATGTTATAAATTGTAATTATATAAGATTATATATAAGATAAATATCATTAATATCATATTTAATTATAGTTACAAAATAATGGCCACAATGAGAGGCGGTAGAAGATAATTGAACAATCATCATTTTGTGGGGAGTTTAGTTTCCATCAACATAAACATTATGTTCTTCAACCATTAGATGGAGGTGTGTTTAAGTGTAGTTCTAATATTTATCATAAAACCAAACTATTATATTTAGGATAATGGTTTGGTTACAAATTGAATGAATAATAGAAGATTAGGCATTGGAGAAGTAAAATAAAAGAAAATAAGCTAAGAGAAATTGTTACCATTAATTTGGGTAAATTCCTTTTGTTTGAACCAAAATGGACTCTTGAGGTACCTTTTGCCTAAGTTAATGTAACACCCGAGACTTTTATGTTATATAAATCATCAAAGGAATCTTTTTCTACACAACACTTTCTTGGCTTGCTTTACACGCAATCGCGACCTTCCTCGATAGCTTGCGTCGTACGCAATACCGAGTTTCACTAAACAACAATATGCTATTAAAACTAGCCGTTATGAATAGTAATAACCACTTTTTGAAATTTTATAAATTTTATTTTTCAAAATGGACTTCATTTTTGGACTCAGAATATCGAAATTAGCCTAGGGTGAAATTTTGGTATTTTTCTGAAAACTTTCAATTTTTGATGAATAGTGAAACCACTAAGTGGTAGGTTAAAAACTGAATTTTGCATAAAACTTAATTTTACCGCTTCTGTGAATGGAATTTCAAAAATCCGAGAGACACGGTTAATATCAAGGACTAAAATGTGGTTCAATGAGATGAAAATAATTTTTTGGTGAATAGTAACTTTTTACTATTTTTACCGCGGTTAATAGTAAATAGGGTAACTAAGGGTAAATATGATATTAATATTACCCTAACACATGTCCTAATTCTATTGGACAAGTGTAATTCGACCAAAAACAAACTTAGGAATAAAATATGACCATTTAGGCCCACTTGGATTAGATTAGGACATTTATTATTAATTTATTTAAAGAAGGGTTAAAATAGTTAAAATCAAAGTTTAATAAGTAAATCATTTTTAATATAGGGTTATACATAAGATAAATTCGATTGTAAATATTCATTAGAAAGCTAAAAAGCTTTCCTATATGATGGTATTTTATTTGTAATTTTTAGACATCAAATAATTTAATTTATTTATGACACAAAGATGATGCAGTAATTATCTTATTAATGAAATATTGACAAAATTGATAATATAAATACCAAAATAAATGTAATTTGAGACTTTTTATGAATTCCACTAATTTTTTAGGTTACTATGATATATTAGTATTGATTTAATCAACTTGGTTCGAACATATAATTCTGTTATGACTTTGAAAAAAATCATATATCAAATAGTGTCAAAATTGACACAAAATAGTTTTTAAATCAAATATTATATTATTAATTGTTATTTTATTCCTAAAAATCTAAGGTTCGGCCAAATGACTTAGATAAGGATATATATTTTAATAATAAACAATTTGGGGTTCGTTTGGCATGTTATAGTAAGTGTATTAACCATATAGTGAAAGAAAACAAAAAGTCATGGTAAAAGTTAAATTATTTAACTTAGAGTTAAATCTAATTGATAAGGTTAAAATAATACCCTAAACTTGTCTAAATTCTATTGGTTGATAGGATTTCGACCCATCCCCACTTTGGCTTCGAAATAAGACCCTTTGGAACCATTATAAACCGATTTTGACTTTAATATAAAATAATATTTTGAGATATTCCTAAGGTGCCCCTCTCCTCCCTTATAAAAGGGCACCTCCTCCCCCTCCTCCTCACACCAATTTGAGCACTCAAGCTCTGCCAAACCCTGCCATTTTCCCTTCTCCACTTCCCTAGAATAATCCTAGAGGTCCTGGTCTTCTCCAAAGACCAATCTTAGTTCCTTAAGTGGAGGATTCAAAAAGGCGTTCCAAAGAAGAGGTAATATCCATTACCGATCTTTTCAATTTCTTTCTTCTTCAACTTCTTCTTCTTTAGTTGTTTCATGATAAAGTAATAACATCAGTATTACTTACATACTGATATGTTATTATAAATATGAAACAACCCTAATTCACCTTCTATCCATCCTACGGAAAAATGAAATCACCGCGCGTGCGTACGTACGGAATACCGTCTCCACGCCGTGGTGTAATCTATTTTCCACCATCACCTTACAAGGATGGGTATAATGGTGTAATCAGTAAATATATATGATTATTATTAAGTAATATTGATACTGAAATAATATATATATATACTCCAATACAATTCCACGATC
This sequence comes from Viscum album, assembly GCA_963277665.1. Classification (NCBI taxonomy): domain Eukaryota; kingdom Viridiplantae; phylum Streptophyta; class Magnoliopsida; order Santalales; family Viscaceae; genus Viscum; species Viscum album. The sequence goes on from OY728159.1 coordinate 37,870,920, forward strand.
ATAGGAACGATATCATCACTCGTGCGTACGTACGGAATACCGTCTCCACGATGTGATGCGACTCGTTCTACATGATCTTCATTTCATAATGATTATATAAATGAATTGAATGAATGAATATGGTATATAATACACTAATACCATTCTGGAAATGAATTATCTATAACCTAAAGATAAGAATAAGAATTTATTCGACAAAACACGCATAAGAACAAAAAGTTATAAAGACCCGAGTAACAAGTAACAATGAAATATTACTAACAAGAAGCTAATAATATGACCATATATGATCTCATATCAATATGTATGATTCTGGAATAAGTCAATAACATTATTTAAACCATTATACAGGAGCTTCGGACACGAACAAAGCAAATCGGACCTAAGGTAAGGGAAATATCACAATCTCATTTTTATCCGAGATTGTTTATTCGTAAGTATTTACTAGGGTGTATTTTATCATCCACATCCATGTTCCCTCAATATGTAATATTGTTTCCATCCACTTGAAATAGTTTAAATCCAATTTTACCCTTAGGTGAGTTTTTAGTAAAGAATATGAAAGGAATCTTTTGTCGTTTTTCCGTACGAGGAACTTTTTGACTTTTCCGACAAAAGTACGAAGAATGTTTTTTTTTAAATTATACGGCACGAATGGATTTTTAAAACATTACTTCAAAGAAGCTTCCTTTACAAGTTTTCAAGTTTATTTTAATCAACTTCTTTTATTTTAAAGTTGTATTACATGTTATGAAAGGAAAAATGTTTTTGAAGAAGAAAGGATATTTTCCTCAAGAATTCAATTCAAGTGTTTTATCAAAATTATTTTCCATCTAAGATAATAAAGGGTTCTGTTTCTATCCATATTTTTACATTGGTTTGACTATGTTCTGATGGAATTATGTTTATGAATTCCTTTATCATATATGAATTGATTTATGATGTCATGATGTTTCAAGAATCCCATTTTTGTTATATGTGTTATGCGATGATGTATGTTTTATGATTATGTGGCACACATAAGAAAGGATTCATTATAAGATGGGTGGGACCTATATCTCCCTCCAATGCATTGGGTAATGATTTTATATCTCATGAGATAGACATGGCTGGAACGGAAGGTTATTTCGGTTCAGTGATGCAGGACTGAAACGAGGAGTGAACTCGGTTCAGAAAGGGACTTTGTCCACTAAGATAGTCTTGGCAATGAGTCATGACTAACAAGAAATGATTTTCCATGATTATGTGTGCATGCCACAAAGTTTCAAGTTTTATGTTATGATTTTGGGGATCACATTTTCACTTCTATGATTTATTCCATGTTAAGATATTATGATCTCTTTTGCAGGTTTTGATTTTCATAAAGATATGATATGATTTTTATTTCCTTTATTTCCCTTGCTGAGCATTTGAGCTCACCCTTTTATGTTTTCTTCTCCCCAGGTCAGGAAGATGGATATTAAGTAGAATATGCTAAAAGGGACCCTAGATATGATGAAATAAATGGGAGACACTGTAGAAGATTTATGAACCAGTTGTTTATGTTTCCCAGTTTCTAAAGACACTATACCTATACGGTCCTTTGTGGTTTTGTCATATGTTGTAATAAGTGTGCTTCAATTTCGAAGTACTAACAATGTATGTAAAGTATGGGTCGTTATAGTTGGTATCAGAGGGAAGGTATAGTCAACCTTTGGAAACTAGGATGTGAAAGCCTTAGTAATAACCCTAAGGATAAGTCTAAGCATAGAACACAATCTTAGTGTTTTAGAAATGGCCTTGAATAACCTAGGATAAGACCTTAAGCATGAAAATTTTATTCTTGAATTATGTGGTTTCCTATTATAATTAGTGTTGCTCACACTATTCTTCTTGGTTTTAGTCAATGGCTGGAACCCGAAGGAACCGTGTTAATGCGGAATGCGATGGGCAATGCAATGATTGTCCCCCTGAGAAACCAAACGATATGGGAGCTGGAATGCAAAATCTTGTAGCCATGCTCACACAACTTTCTCAAGCTATGAATCATGCAGGATTTCCAAACGAACAAAGAAGGGAGCAACATTCTGTTGAATCCTTCATGAGGCAGCGTCCACCATCTTTCAGCGGGTCTACTGATCCATTAGTTGCTGAACAATGGATTAGTACTACTGAAAAGATATTTTCAGTTCTTCAATGTTCTGAGCATGATAAAGTCATCCTAGCAGTGTATCGTTTGGAAGGAGATGTGGATCAATGGTGGAATCTTGTTAAGAATACGAGGCAAAGGGATGAAATTGAGTCTATGGAATGGGACGAGTTCAAGAACTTATTTTTCAATAAGTACTTCCCTCGTATTCTCCGAACAAAGATGGAGAAAGAGTTCCTTGAACTGAAGCAAAGGGATGATGAATCTGTTAGTACCTATGAAGCAAATTTTACAAGACTTGCAAGGTACGCTTCTGGTATTATTATCCAACCTGAGAGTAAGATCGATCGATTCTTTAGTGGCTTAAAACCAAGTCTTCGAAGGGCGTTAGCCATAAGGGACTTCAATAGCTACGAAGAAATCGTTCGATGTGCTCTCAAAGTCGAGATGGAGATTGGAGTAACCCATCAGTCACATGGGTTTGATAAGAAGAGGAAGATGGAATTCAAAGAAAAATCTAAAGAGCACACGGAAAAGAAGATGAACTTTCCCTTATGCTCAAAGTGTGGAAAGAAACATGGAGGTAGTTGTCTTAAAGGGACAAGTAAATGTTTTAAATGTGGAAAGGAAGGTCATCGGGCATTTGAATGCCGTGATAATGGGAAGAAGATGTCTAATGATGCAAACAAAGGAAGGGATACACATAATGAACCTGCTACACTTCAATGTTTCAAGTGCAAGGAGATGGGGAATTATGCCAATCAATGCCCAAATCCAAGGGTTGATGATGATGGTCGACGTCAACAAACTCTTAAGGCTAAAGACAAAGGAAAGTCACATGCAATTTCTATCAGCGATGTGGAGTACGATAACGATGTGGTGAAAGGTACACTTACCATCCACTCTAAAGTAGCAAATGTTTTATTTGATTCTGGATCCACCCACTCTTTTATTTCTGAAAAATTTTCTAAGGGTATCACTGTATTACCTCAACAATTAGATGTTGAGTTAGCTGTGACAACACCTAATGGCACATCAATCGCATCAGAAGTTTATAATTCTTCTCCGATCGAAGTTTGTGGGAAAGTGCTTCCTGAAAATCTTGTGATCCTTCCTTTAGTGGAATTTGATGTGATTCTTGGCATGGATTGGCTTTCTCTACATGGAGCTCATATCAATTGCAAAAGAAGGGAAGTCACATTTCATATTCCAGATCAACCTACGATCGTCTATCAATGCAAGGATGAACATAACCTTCCAGTGGAAATTTCTTCCATCTTATGGGTATTGATTCCACTAAATGAAGGTTATTTATCTCAAATGGTTGGTGAGAAACTCACGATTAAGAATATGCCCATTGTACGGGAGTTTGATGATGTCTTTCCGGAGGAATTGCCGGGTCTTCCACCAAATCGTGAAGTTGAGTTTTCAATAGAACTCGTACCGGGTGCTTTGCCTATTTCAAAGACACCTTATAGAATGGCCCCAATTGAGTTGCAGGAATTGAAGAAGCAACTCCAAGAGAATCTTGATAAGGGATTCATACGCCCTAGTGCGTCACCTTGGGGAGCACCTGTTCTATTTGTTAAGAAGAAAGATGGATCAATGAGACTCTGCATTGATTATCGAGAACTTAACAAGATCACTATCAAGAACAGATATCCTCTCCCACGCATTGATGACTTATTTGACCAACTACGCGGAGCTCAATACTTTTCCAAGATTGATCTTCGTTCAGGGTATCATCAATTAAGGGTCAAAAGGGAGGATATACCAAAGACGGCTTTCCGTACAAGGTATGGACACTATGAATTTATAGTGATGCCATTTGGTCTTACTAATGCCCCTGCTATCTTCATGGATCTAATGAATAGAGTCTTTAGAGACTATCTTGATCAATTTGTGGTAGTCTTTATAGACGATATTCTTGTCTATTCAAAGAGCAAGGAAGAGCATGAAGATCACTTGAGAATTATATTGAAGACCCTGAGAAAAGAGAAGCTTTATGCCAAATTTACCAAGTGTGAATTTTGGCTTCAAAAAGTTGCATTTTTGGGTCATATAATCTCAAAAGAGGGGATATCTGTGGATCCAGCAAAAACAGAGGTTATCGAAAGATGGTCAAGACCAACAACAGTAACTGAGATCCGAAGTTTTCTTGGTTTGGCTGGATATTATCGACGTTATTTCACGGTTATCTAATCCAATCACCAAGTTGACTCGGAAAGGAGTTAAGTTTGTCTGGACAGAGGAATGTGAAGAGAATTTCAAGGAGTTGAAAAGAAGGTTATCCAGTGCACCTGTGCTCACACTGCCTTGTAGTGGAGAAAGGTTTGTGATCTACAGTGATGCATCCAAGAAGGGATTGGGGTGTGTTCTTATGCAAAATGATATGGTGATAGCTTATTCCTCACGACAGTTGAAAATCCATGAGCAAAATTACCCAACACATGATTTGGAGTTGGCTGCGGTAATCTTTGCATTAAAGATTTGGAGGCATTACCTTTATGGTGAAAGGTGTGATATTTATACTGATCATAAAAGTTTAAAGTATATTTTCACACAAAAGGAGTTGAATATGCGCCAAAGAAGATGGTTGGAGCTGATTAAGGATTATGACTGCTCAATCCATTACCACCCTGGGAAAGCAAACAAGGTGGCAGATGCATTAAGTCGACAAGACCATGCTAGTTTATCCATGATGAGGATCACAAAAGATCCAATATTTATGGATTTACAAAGGATGGATCTTGGAATTATAATGGAAGGGGAAAAATCTTATCTTTCTCAAATGAATGTTCAACCATCTATACATGTGAAGATTAAAGAGGCACAGAAAGAAGATGTCGAGTTACAAAAGAAGGTGAGAAATGTTCCTGAATTCAACCTTGATTGTGATGGGATAATAATGTTCAGGAATCGGGTTTGTGTTCCTCCCATCCCCGAATTAAAAAAAGAGCTGCTGGATGAGGCTCATAGTTCTTCATTCTCTATTCATCCTGGAAGCACGAAGATGTATAGGGACCTGAAAGAGTACTTCTGGTGGGATGGAATGAAAAGAGATGTTGCTGAATATGTCTCTCGATGCTTGGTTTGTCAACAAGTTAAAGCTGAGAGACAGAAGTCTAAGGGGATGTTACAACCATTACCCATACCCGAATGGAAATGGGAAAACATCACTATGGACTTTGTCACAGGACTTCCTAAAACATCCAAAGGCAATAATGCTATCTGGGTCATAGTTGATCGTCTTACAAAGTCTGCACACTTCATTGTTATTAGAGAGGATTTCTCTCTAGATCAGCTTGCCAAGATATATGTAAAGGAAGTGGTAAGATTGCATGGAGTACCACTTTCTATTATATCTGATCGAGATCCGAGATTTACCTCAAAGTTCTGGCGAAGTCTTCAGCATACTCTGGATACAGAGTTGAGTTTCAGCACTGCTTATCATCCCCAGACAGACGGTCAGTCTGAGAGAACAATTAAAACCCTAGAAGATATGTTGAGAGCTTGCTCTATGGATTTCAAAGGAGGTTGGGATCAACACCTACCTTTGGTGGAATTTTCTTATAATAATAGCTTTCACTCCAGTATTCAGATGGCTCCTTATGAAGCTCTCTATGGAAAGAAATGCAGGACTCCAACTTGCTGGGATGAAGTTGGGGAAAGAAAGCTATTAGGACCTGATCTCATTGATGAAATGGCAGAAAAGGTCAGATCTATTCAACAACACATAAGAGCAGCTCAGAGTCGACAGAAAAGTTATGCCGACAACCGAAGAAAAGACCTAGAGTTTGAAGTGGGTGATAAAGTGTTCTTACGAATATCTCCCTGGAAGAGGGTTATGAGATTTGGAAAGAAGGGGAAGTTGAGCCCTAGATATATCGGTCCTTTTGAAATACTGGATCGTGTTGGGAAGGTAGCTTACCGATTGGCGCTTCCACCGAATCTCTCTCAAGTTCACGATGTGTTCCATGTATCTCTCCTGAGAAAGTACATACCAGATCCTTCACATGTACTCAGCTCAGAAGTTGTACCACTGGAGCAAGATCTTTCTTATGAAGAACAGCCGATAGAGATTCTGGATCGTAGCGAAAAAGTCCTACGAAACAAGACTACTCGCTTGGTGAAAGTTTTATGGAGAAACCACCAACTTGAAGAAGCTACATGGGAGCTTGAGGATATGATGAGGGAGAAGTATCCTCATTTGTTTGTTGCAAAGTGACGAATTTCGAGGGCAAAATTCTTTTTAAGGGGGGTAGAATGTAACACCCGAGACTTTTATGTTATATAAATCATCAAAGGAATCTTTTTCTACACAACACTTTCTTGGCTTGCTTTACACGCAATCGCGACCTTCCTCGATAGCTTGCGTCGTACGCAATACCGAGTTTCACTAAACAACAATATGCTATTAAAACTAGCCGTTATGAATAGTAATAACCACTTTTTGAAATTTTATAAATTTTATTTTTCAAAATGGACTTCATTTTTGGACTCAGAATATCGAAATTAGCCTAGGGTGAAATTTTGGTATTTTTCTGAAAACTTTCAATTTTTGATGAATAGTGAAACCACTAAGTGGTAGGTTAAAAACTGAATTTTGCGTAAAACTTAATTTTACCGCTTCTGTGAATGGAATTTCAAAAATCCGAGAGACACGGTTAATATCAAGGACTAAAATGTGGTTCAATGAGATGAAAATAATTTTTTGGTGAATAGTAACTTTTTACTATTTTTACCGCGGTTAATAGTAAATAGGGTAACTAAGGGTAAATATGATATTAATATTACCCTAACACATGTCCTAATTCTATTGGACAAGTGTAATTCGACCAAAAACAAACTTAGGAATAAAATATGACCATTTAGGCCCACTTGGATTAGATTAGGACATTTATTATTAATTTATTTAAAGAAGGGTTAAAATAGTTAAAATCAAAGTTTAATAAGTAAAGCATTTTTAATATAGGGTTATACATAAGATAAATTCGATTGTAAATATTCATTAGAAAGCTAAAAAGATTTCCTACATGATGGTATTTTATTTGTAATTTTTAGACATCAAATAATTTAATTTATTTATGACACAAAGATGATGCAGTAATTATCTTATTAATGAAATATTGACAAAATTGATAATATAAATACCAAAATAAATGTAATTTTAGACTTTTTATGAATTCCACTAATTTTATAGGTTACTATGATATATTAGTATTGATTTAATCAACTTGGTTCGAACATATAATTCTGTTATGACTTTGACAAAAATCATATATCAAATAGTGTCAAAATTGACACAAAATAGTTTTTAAATCAAATATTATATTATTAATTGTTATTTTATTCCTAAAAATCTAAGGTTCGGCCAAATGACTTAGATAAGGATATATAATTTAATAATAAACAATTTGGGGTTCGTTTGGCATGTTATAGTAAGTGTATTAACCATATAGTGAAAGAAAACAAAAAGTCATGGTAAAAGTTAAATTATTTAACTTAGAGTTAAATCTAATTGATAAGGTTAAAATAATACCCTAAACTTGTCTAAATTCTATTGGTTTATAGGATTTCGACCCATCCCCACTTTGGCTTCGAAATAAGACCCTTTGGAACCATTATAAACCGATTTTGACTTTAATATAAAATAATATTTTGAGATATTCCTAAGGTGCCCCTCTCCTCCCTTATAAAAGGGCACCTCCTCCCCCTCCTCCTCACACCAATTTGAGCACTCAAGCTCGGCCAACCCCTGCCATTTTCCCTTCTCCACTTCCCTAGAATAATCCTAGAGGTCCTGGTCTTCTCCAAAGACCAATCTTAGTTCCTTAAGTGGAGGATTCAAAAAGGCGTTCCAAAGAAGAGGTAATATCCATTACCGATCTTTTCAATTTCTTTCTTCTTCAACTTCTTATTCTTTAGTTGTTTCATGATAAAGTAATAAAATCAGTATTACTTACATACTGATATGTTATTATAAATATGAAACAACCCTAATTCACCTTCTATCCATCCTACGGAAAAATGAAATCACCGCGCGTGCGTACGTACGGAATACCGTCTCCACGCCGTGGTGTAATCTATTTTCCACCATCACCTTACAAGGATGGGTATAATGGTGTAATCAGTAACTATATATGATTATTATTAAGTAATATTGATACTGAAATAATATATATATATACTCCAATACAATTCCACGATCATAGGAACGATATCATCACTCGTGCGTACGTACGGAATACCGTCTCCACGATGTGATGCGACTCGTTCTACATGATCTTCATTTCATAATGATTATATAAATGAATTGAATGAATGAATATGGTATATAATACACTAATACCATTCTGGAAATGAATTATCTATAACCTAAAGATAAGAATAAGAATTTATTCGACAAAACACGCATAAGAACAAAAAGTTATAAAGACCCGAGTAACAAGTTACAATGAAATATTACTAACAAGAAGCTAATAATATGACCATATATGATCTCATATCAATATGTATGATTCTGGAATAAGTCAATAACATTATTTAAACCATTATACAGGAGCTTCGGACACGAACAAAGCAAATCGGACCTAAGGTAAGGGAAATATCACAATCTCATTTTTATCCGAGATTGTTTATTCGTAAGTATTTACTAGGGTGTATTTTATCATCCACATCCATGTTCCCTCAATATGTAATATTGTTTCCATCCACTTGAAATAGTTTAAATCCAATTTTACCCTTAGGTGAGTTTTTAGTAAAGAATATGAAAGGAATCTTTTGTCGTTTTTCCGTACGAGGTACTTTTTGACTTTTCCGACAAAAGTACGAAGAATGTTTTTTTTAACTTATACGGCACGAATGGATTTTTAAAACATTACTTCAAAGAAGCTTCCTTTACAAGTTTTCAAGTTTATTTTAATCAACTTCTTTTATTTTAAAGTTGTATTACATGTTATGAAAGGAAAAATGTTTTTGAAGAAGAAAGGATATTTTCCTCAAGAATTCAATTCAAATGTTTTATCAAAATTATTTTCCATCTAAGATAATAAAGGGTTCTGTTTCTATCCATATTTTTACATTGGTTTGACTATGTTCTGATGGAATTATGTTTATGAATTCCTTTATCATATATGAATTGATTTATGATGTCATGATGTTTCAAGAATCCCATTTTTGTTATATGTGTTATGCGATGATGTATGTTTTATGATTATGTGGCACACATAAGAAAGGATTCATTATAAGATGGGTGGGACCTATATCTCCCTCCAATGCATTGGGTAATGATTTTATATCTCATGAGATAGACATGGCTGGAACGGAAGGTTATTTCGGTTCAGTGATACAGGACTGAAACGAGGAGTGAACTCGGTTCAGAAAGGGACTTTGTCCACTAAGATAGTCTTGGCAATGAGTCATGACTAACAAGAAATGATTTTCCATGATTATGTGTGCATGCCACAAAGTTTCAAGTTTTATGTTATGACTTTGGGGATCTCATTTTCACTTTTATGATTTATTCCATGTTAAGATATTATGATCTCTTTTGCAGGTTTTGATTTTCATAAAGATATGATATGATTTTTATTTCCTTTATTTGCCCTTGCTGAGCATTTGAGCTCACCCTTTTATGTTTTCTTCTCCCCAGGTCAGGAAGATGGATATTAAGTAGAATATGCTAAAAGGGACCCTAGATATGATGAAATAAATGGGAGACACTGTAGAAGATTTATGAACCAGTTGTTTATGTTTCCCAGTTTCTAAAGACACTATACCTATACGGTCCTTTGTGGTTTTGTCATATGTTGTAATAAGTGTGCTTCAATTTCGAAGTATTAACAATGTATGTAAAGTATGGGTCGTTATAGTTAAGGCTTCTAGGAGGAGTAGAGGAATATAGTTATATTAATTGGGTAGAGGTTGTATGAAACATAAGGCTTTAGATGTGTGAGTAATTGGTTAGAAGTGGTGTCCTTTAAAAAGAGGGAGGAGGGGCTCTTTAGAAAAAACGTGTTATTTTATAATAAATTCATATACGGTTTATATTATATGGTTAATAAACATACTATAAAATTCCAAGCGAACCCAAAGTGGTTCATTAATGACATAAATATCATAATTTAATCCATTTGGCCTAACCTTAGATTTTTAGGAATATTATATCAATTAATAATATAATATTTTTTAAAAACCCCTTTAGGTCAATTTTGACACTATATAATAATTGATTTTTGATAAAGACATATAAAATTTATTAATTACAAAAAAAATCATTTATTCAATAATAACATGTCATATTAACAAATAATATTCGTTGAATTCATTAAAAGTCTCAAATTATATTTATTTGGGTATTTAAAATATCAATTATTTTACTATTTCACTAATAAAGTAATTACTGAATCATCATTGTGTCATAAATAAATTAATTTATTTACTGTCTAAACTGTATAAATAAAATACCATTATGTAGGAAATATTTTTATCTTTCTAATTAATATTTATAATCGAATTTATCTTATGTATAACCCTATACTAATAACGTTTTAGTTATTAAACTTTTATTTTAACTCTTTTAACTCTTCTTTTAATTAAATAATAATAAATGTCCTAATCTAATCCAAGTGGACCAAATAGGTTCATATTTTATTCCTAAGGTTGATTTTATATGTCTCAAATTATTATAAACTGACTCCAATTAATTAAATTTATCTTATATAGGTATTACATATCAATTTTTACATAAAATAAATTTAAATAAAATAAATAATTATTTAAATAAAAATTTTGTTTTAAACTATAACTATGTGTTTTTCAGTATTCATTAAAAATTAAAAGTTTTCAAAAAAATTCAAAAACATTACCCTAAGATAATTTTGATATTTAGAAATCAATAATGAATTCTATTTGACCAAATTCATAACATAAACATTTCATTTATTAATTTAAAATTAAATCCCACTGTCAAAACCAAAAGGCGTATTTTTAAGAAATAATAACTACCAAAAGTATGACACTTGTTTATGTCTAATTTCAAAGTGAAATTAGTTAAAATGATCATCATCGGATTAAAATGGTAAAAATATAATCTATTTATACTTCCAATCAATTAAAATGTATAATTTAACAATATAAATTATTTTGATTTAAAAAATTGTTTTCAGTTAAAATATAGTATTTTTCACTATTCACTCCAATATGAAAGTTATCATAAAAAGACCAAAACATTATTGAAACTAAACTCTTATGTCCTAATTCAAAAGAAGAAGTTTATTTTGAAAATTTGAATATATAAAAGATTCAAATATTCGATTTAAAAAGGCTTCTCCATTAAAAGGCGATAAAAGTGAATTTTTTTTTTAAAATACATCTTTTATCTGAAAAAAATTTATTGGTTCTTCCATTATTTCTAAGAAACTCATAATATGGATTCTAAAATTATAAGGATTATATAAAGTAAAAAATTCAGTTAATACTATTTATAACCACTTTTGAACGGCTTGTTTGGTAATTCATGGTGAGCTAGAACTTGGTGTTGCTTGTAGTGAAAGTTATTGAATTACATTGAAGAAATAACATACTATTAAATTTTGGGGTGTTACATTCTTTCCATATTCAATAAATTTCGTCTTCACAATTTGAAATTATTTTTCTAAAATAAAAGGTTGAAAATAGAAAATACCATTGGGAAAACCGACATCAGAAATTAGGATAATAAAATTTAGTCTTAAAAATAGGAAAGGGAAAATTAAAGGGTCGCCACCAAATTATGATCATGATTAGGAGAAAATTTGTGGAAATTAAAGACATATAATTGGAGAAAAAAACTTCAATATTTATAGGTAGTGATTGAGGTCATCAATAAAAAACAAGTGTAAAATTGATGGCCTTAAATTCATTAATCTATGATGATTTAAAATACCATTGACTCAACAAAACATATTGTATTAGGATAACACATTTTCTTTGTTAAGATCCCTTCCATAATGTATAAGAAATAATTTCTTCATAGAATAAGAGAAGAAGAAAAATATATACTTAACAAGTAGAGTTCCATCCTTTAACTATTTTCTATCGCAAACTCATCTTTCACTCTAAAAGATAATAGAACATAAAATAATAATCTATTAATACTATTCATATATGGTTAAAAAATGAATTTATAATTCATCTACAAGATATTTTTTAAAAAAATGTCTACATTATTCAGTCCAGGACATCACGTGGGCCAGTGGTAGGTGATACAACCTTGTCGCCCTTCGGTTGTGGGTTCATGTCCTGCGGCCTTGCCGGACGTGATGGGTTGCCTCCTGACCTCCGGGTTGTCCTTTTATGGAAATCTGAAAATAATCTGAAACTATAATTATCCAAAATACTTATGTCCAAACTCACAGTCCAAACTTTTTAAGGAAGGAAAATACAATGAAGATCCTTTTTTCTGCATAATAACATGTGAACTCCTTCATCTTGCCTTCTTTTAAAAAACTGTAACATCCTAAATTACCATAAAACCATATTATATACATTCATGATCCCTTATTCCTTATAGAATAATAGATATACTCTTTCTATCAAAAAATGTTGTAAACTCCAACAATGATGGAATATACAAATCATTAATCAGTTTCAAGGTAATAAAAAATATCCAATATAATTTATCCAAATCATTCGTGTATTATTACAAAATCACTACCTCGGTATAAAACCCATATTATGGTTTATCATTCTCTCAACCATATATTTTCGTAAAATTTAACATGCTATTGAGTCACTTTTCATGGTTCCACTCAATCTCAAGTCCTTAATGATATAGTATAATAGAACAATCCTTATATACTCCATAATTATTATAACCAGTAAATTGTTTATACAACAATCAAATGACATAATTCTCTAATAACAAAATAAGAACTCTAATCATTCCTCCTCATCTGTGGATGTATCATAACTTGATTATTATCCAATAGCATCATTTGGTGAATACTCTGTTGATTTTTACATAGGTTCACATAGTGTCTTAACTCCTTGCAGATGAAGCATTGTTCATTTGAAACCTTTTTCTTAACCTTACAATCACGTACATGGTGTCCTTTTTTCCACACATATAACAAACTCCCATTCCCTTCAGGAAAGTTCCAGGGTGTTTCTTCGCATAGTTATAACATATGGTAAATTCTTCTTTTCCCTCTTCCCTTTATCCATATTTCTCTCTTCCATCATTTTCATCCCTTGATTACCTTCAAAGGCATAGGAATCTGAGAATTCAATACTTATCTTATTAAAAAATGATACTATTTATTCCTATGTTGAGAATACTTGGGAGACTATTTCTCTTCTAAATATTTGATTACTAAAGTGAAAGATATGATCCTTCTTACTCTTTGGATCATACGTATTTTTGGAGTTCACATTCCTTCTAATGGGCACCATTACTATACAATAGCATAATCTAGGTCAGTTTATGAATTACAATGAATCATTACAAACTTGTAAAATACCTAAAGTAAATTGAATGGATTATGGATATAATCCATAATCATAAAAATGTATTCATTGAGGAATTATATACTCATAAACCCTTCAGAATTATTTCTAATGAAAATTAGAATTATCCTAAGCATATCCACCGGGAGTGTCGTAACCAAGAGTGAAGCAAGGCCCGTTGTCGTGCACCAGTTCTCATTCGAGTCTAGATCAAAGCGAGGTTATTGGTTTTTACCCCTAGGTACATCTTTTCCAGAGCCGCCTCTACCTGCTCGTATCCAGACAGGGGTGTATTTCTCAGAAAACTAACAAAAATATCTACAATACCAAAATTATATGAAGTTCTTATATTCTAATCCTTAAATTCCATCATAGGTCTATGTGATCTAATCATATTTTATCTAAATCATACATCCAAAGTTTGTACTAAACATTCTATGATGCCAAATTCAATACCCCCACCCCAGTTACCTATAGTCGGTTCATTATTTCGTATCCTTGGCATGATCACAAAAGATCAAGTCTCGAAAGACCGATAATTTAGTAGCCTTGGAATAACTAGATACATTCATAAATGTTACATTACATCATAAAGTGCTAAACTACAATAATATAGTTTACATGGTCCACACTCATATCCTTTGTAGAATAACCCTGCAAGTCAGTCATAAAATATTTCTTCACATCCTGGGACAAATAAAACATAGAAAGTGGTGAGCTTAGATGCTCTGTAAGGATAACAATAAAGCGGGAACTTTCATAAATAATCATAAACATTTAAGGAAATGTATAATGAAAACAAAAGACTTTTAAACATGAACTTCAGAATTATATGGAAAAAATAAAATGAAATAATTCCATTTACTTATTCACATGGATATTCTACTAGTCGAATAATAACATTCAATATCAATAACCACTTTCATAATGATGGAATTCATAATTCCAGACTATCATAACCATGTAGAGAAGGACTCGTGCCAACACTAGAAATAAGATTTTGTCAAGGCCTCGTGCCAAGACACTAGTTTGTCTTAAGAGACCTACCGATGCATCGAGGATCTATAGTGGGATCCACCTATAACTTACTAAGTCCAATGCATTCCTCATATTAACAGGTTGAAACATAACATAAACATTTTCATTAAAACTAGCATATGAAATGTTAATACTTTATCCATAAACCATGAATGGTATAAAAATAAAATAGCCACAGTCAAACATATCACAAAACATTTAATACAATATAGAAGTTTAGTATCATAATAAATCAACTTCAAATGAGGTAAAAATCCATAAATGGATGTTGACATAGATGAAATCAAAACTATTTGAGAGAAATATCTCTTTTTTAAAATAATTTAAAAGTCACATAATTATAAAATAAAACATTTTCTTTGAAAATATTCATATAAGATAGTAAGGGAAGCTTCGAAGATTTTACAATGGTGGAAAATAGCCACACCCGCTGTATAAGTTAAAAAATATACATTCTTACCTTAATTTTTCGAAAAGGATAAAAAGGTCTTTATTTGGAAAATGACATATATATTCCTTTATACACTTCTTATAAAAAGTCAAAAAAGGGTATAAATGACTTTAATCCATATTATATAAAATAGTAAGAATGTTTTGAATTAAATTTTTGAGAAACATTGATGTGGATGATAAAGAGGTCCCAGTAGATAATTATGTATAAACAACCTCAGATAATGAAGAGATTGTAAAATAAACCCTTACCTTGTACATTTTCTTGTTTTAGGGTTGTATAAACTCTTTTATAATAGTTAAATATTTGTTATTAAATTATACAAGAGTCATATACATTAATATTATTTCATATATGATCTTTTAACATTTCATTGTTAATAATATCTCAGTATTATTGTCATATCAGTTGTCACTTTACTCATTTTATTTTATATGTTTTGTTACATAAGTCATGTCTTTTAGGGATAGGTTGTATCTTATTCATATACAGAACAATATCAAGTCCATAAAATATATTTTTAATCATAAAATGAGAATTAGAATTCAATGGATAAGATGGAGAATGAATCTCATCGCGTTCGTGGAGACAGTAGTTCGTACGTACGCATGAACGCTACTTCTATTTCATTTTTCATTTTAATAGGAATAAAAACCAAATGATAAATAGGTATATTATTATTCCATTATAATATAATATCTTATATTTTTTACTTAAATTCAATAATAAAATACTTTATATATTCCATGTATGGTATGAACGAGTCATATCAATTTGTGTGGGCAGTAGTCTACACTTCCTCAAATGAAATTATCATATATATATATATACAACTTGAAAAAAATAATGGTATTCTATAAAATGGAATTACATAAGCTTATATATAAGATAAATATCATCTGTAGCATATTTAATTATAGTTCCATCATAATGTCCACCATGAGAGGCTGTAGGAGATAACTGAACAATCATCGTTTCGTGAGGCGTTAGGTTTCCATCTGCAAAAACATTTTGTTCTTCACCCATTAGATGGAGGTGTGTGTAAGTGTAGTTCTAATTAATCTCATAAAATTATCCTAGAATATTTTGGACACTTGTTTTGTTATGAAATAAAATAATAAGAAGATTTTAGGTGTTGGAGAAGTAAAATAAAAAAAGAAGCTAAGAGAAATCTTTACCTTTAATTTGGGTAACTCCCATTGGTTTGAACCAAAACGGACTCTTGAAGTGACTTTTTTCTAAGGTAAGGCTTCTAAGAGAAGCATATGGATGTAGGGAGCTTAATGGGGCTGATGTTGGATGATCCAAAAGGCTTGAGAGCTATGATGAATTGGTTAGAAGTGGTGTCCTTTTATAAGGGGTAGGAGAGGCTCTTTAAAAAAACAAAAAGTATTATTTTATAATAAATTCATATTTAGTTTATAATAGCTCAACACTAGATTCATTAAATTATATGGTGGTTATGGGTCTAAAACTGCCCAAAAAATAGGTTTTGGACAAGTTTGGGTCACTATTTTTCCCATATCATTTAGATTTAACTCTTAGTTATATAGTTTGACATTTACCATGTCTCTTTAAACTTTTATATTATATGGTTAATAAACATACTATAAACAGCCATGAGAACCTCAAGTGGTTAATTAATGACATTCCTATCATAAAATAAGGCCTTTGGCCGAACATTCGATTTATAGAAATAATATATCAATTAATAATATAATATTTGTTTTAAAAACTCCTTTATGTCAATTTAGACACTATTTAATACTTTAATTTTTTTAATAGTCTTATTAAATTTATTAATTCGAAAAAAAATCATTTAATCACTCCTAACATCTCATATTAACCAATAAAATTCTGGTAATTCATTAAAAGTCTCAAATTATATTTATTTGGGTATTTAAAATTACAATTATTTTAATATTTCACTAATAAGGTAATTACTGCATAATCATTGTGTCATAAATAAATTAAATTATTTAATGTCTAAAAATTATAAATAAACTACCATTATGTAGGAAATATTTTTAGCTTTCTAATAAATATTTATAACAGAATTTATCTTATGTATAACCATATATTAAAACTCTTTTAGTTATTAAACTCTGATTTTAACTATTTAAACTCATCATTGAATTAAATAATAATAAATGTCCTAATCTAATCCAAGTTCACCAAAGAGGTTCATATTAAATTTCTAATTTTTTTTGGTCGAATTATACTTACCAATAGAATTAGGACATGTTTTAGGGTAATAATAATATCATTTTGACCCTTAATTACCATATTTACTATTTACCATGGTAAATAAAAGTAAAAAGATACTATTCACCAAAAATTATTTTTATCATATTGAACCACATTTTACTCCTTGATATTCACCATGTCTCTCGGATTTTCGAAATTCCACTCATAGATGCAGTAAACTTATGTTTTATTTGAATTTGAAAATTCTTTTTGGAGATGGGTAAAAGACGGTGAAAAGTTCAATAAAATTTTTATTTGTCTAAAATTATTATTAACTGACTCCAATATATTACATTGAACTTATATAGGTATTATGATTATTTTTTTCCCTAAAATAAATTTATATAAAATAAATAATTATTAAAATTCAAATTCGGTTTTAAACTATATCTTAGTGTTTTTCACTATTCATCAAAAATTAAAAGTTTTCAGAAAAATACCAAAAATTTACTGATAGATAATTTTGATATTCCTATTTCAATAATGAATTCTATTTTACCAAATTCGAAACAAAAATGATTCATTAATTAATTTCAAATATATTCCCGCTGTCAAAACCAAAAGGCGTATTTTTAAAAAATAATAACTACCAAAATTTTGACACTTGTATATGTCCAATTTCAATTTGAAATTTCTTACAATGAACATAATTGGATAAAATGGTTAAAATATAATCTATTTATACTTCCAAACCATTAAAATGTATAATTTATCAATATAAATTATTTTGATTTAAAAAGATGTTTTCAGTTAAAATATTGTATTTTTCACTCTTCACCCAAATATGAAAGTTATCAGAAAAACACCAAAACATTATTGAAACTAAACTCTTATGCCCCGATTCAAAAGAAGAAGTTTAATCTGAAAAATTGAATATATAAATGTTTCAAATATTGGATTTAAAAAGGCTTCTCCATTAAAAAGGGTAAAATTGAATTTTTTGAAAAATACTTCTTTTATCTGAAAAATGTATTTGTTCTTACATTATGCCTAAGAAACTCATTATATGGATACTAAAATTATAAGGATTATATAAATTTCAAAATTCTGTTAGTACTATTCATAACTGCTTCTCAACGGCTTGTTTGGTAAGTCATGGTGTGCTAGAACTCAGTGTTTCATGTAGTCTAAGATATTGAATTACTTTGAAGAAATAACTTACTATGAAATCTTGGGGTGTCACACATACCTTTCATTCTAGGAATCTGAAGCTCCATATTTTGATAATGATAAGTGATGGGAATGTCCCAAATCCTAGTCCTCTTAACTAGGAACTTCACCACACTATTCTTGAGAGAATGGTTCATGTGACTGCGAATATAGAAACCCAATGACACTACATGAATCCTAACCACATTATAAAAAAACGGTAAATCCTATAACTGTGTATATAAAAACATAAATGGGAGACATGCTAATGTTCCATTCCCTTGGTTTTAATATGGAAGGAGGTTTTTGTGTTGGATTCGACATAATCCCCTTCATACAAGGGTGATAATGAATAGTAAGCCTTTCCATGAATGTCTTTAAAGACGGATTGATGAAAGGATTGTATAAGATAAAGGATAATTTGAATCAAATAGGGGAAACAAGTAGGTATATGGCGTGTAATTATGTGTTACTAGGTAGGCTTGGGGGACCTGAAGATTACTTAAGTGATTAACAACATGAATGTTAAAAATTGTAAATACTTGACTCAAGCCTTCTAGAGTATTCATAGGTATTCCCAAAGGTGGGGATCTCAAGTTACATAGAGAGAAATGAGGGGCATTTAAGTGTTTCATGGGTGCTTTATGTGTGCATGTGTTACAGATTTCAAACACTTAATGGACATATGACCTATAGTCCTTCTATAATTCTTCTGCCCTGGTTGATAAAGAACTATCATAAAGGTTTCGGAAGACTTGGGAGAAGCCTTAGAGAGACCATAGAAGAAATTGGGATTTAGGGGATTTTATTTTTCACAAATGAAGACCCCCACGGCCAATTTATAAGGAAATAAGATACCCTGGGTAAAAGATTTGGGTTTTACATGTTGGTGGGATGCAAACATTGTGGCGTGCAAGTGGATGCATGCTGACGATTACTTGGCTCAACAGGGGAAATCTCAAACTTGACTATTTGAAAATATAAAAATTCAAGATGTATTTTCTCCTCTTTTTTATAATTTTATTCAATTTTTTACCTTTTCATCAGTGTGATGGAACATAGTCTCAACCCCCCCCCCCCATCTGAATTGGATCCGAAATGAAGATATGGTCTTTCACGAAGGTAATGTTATGAAAATGTTTAATGAATTTGATGTGGCGTAAAAACTAATAGTGCATGAGGTATAGGCACCCAATATCATAGCATGATGGGTAGTCTTCATTGATTATATATTGTGGCATCTCATGAACAAAATTTAGAAAGGATTCTGTAAATCATAATTTTAGTGAAAAGGTGTTTTCGTTCTGATGATCCGGCTAAAAATCTCAGTCATGCTTCTTCTATATGTTTTTAATTTTCATGCCACAACTTGGGTTCCTTAATTTCATGTTAAATTTATACATGCTCTCCAAAACTATTCTCACATTCTTTAATTACTTTGTCCAATTTTCATAATTCCTTTATAAAAAAATCCAAAATGGGATCACTTTAAGATGGATTTTGATTTCTTTTGCAGGTTCAATGGCTCGGAAGATTATTATAACTAGTGATGAATTGTATAGCAAGTTAGTTGACAATATAATGAATATTTTTCAGCATGATTACTTTGAAATATGTGATTGTACTCTACCAAATTTCTCAATGAATCCGAAGAAATATCACCTCTATTTTCCAAAGAGTACTTATTGGCCTCTATATAGTGATGGCCAACTACAAGATTCCTAAATACCGGATCCAAAGCATTGGGTTCCACATTCTTGGTTTCAAGAGAAAAATAATTTCTCATCTTCCAATATTTTTTTAAATAATCATTTTATACTTGTGGAGGCATGAGCTTGTAAGGGGAATGTGAACTCTAAGGAATTTTCGAGTCGATGCCTCCTTCCTTCCGCCTCGGATCGACTCGTATCTCCACCTCGGTGTTGATTGGCCATATTATAGAAAAATTCTATTTCACGGTGGAATCATGAAACATGTTCGAATTATCCATTTTTATAATTTTCATCTCTGATGGACTGCATCCCATGTTACTCAATGTTTGTTAGAAAAGACTTTTATTGGCAACAAAGTGATGGTTCAGTGACCGAGATCCAATTTCTACGGTTGAGGGTTACAGGATTTTCTCCGATGTGTGCATGGGGTCGTATATTTTGGTCTTTGAGCTGGATATATTGGTGGAGATGGGATTTGGGTTCTGAATTAAGATGGGACATTTCAGGAATCTATTGCGCTCGAGGTAATACCTTCTATTAATTTGTTTCTTATCATTGTTTTATGTTTTTGGATAAGGTATATACTATTCATTTGTTGGATTTGGCTTCTATGATTTTTGTTTGTGTTTTGGTGAATCTACTATGGGATCTTGGTTTTTGGTGGTAGAATCCTAAGACTTTGTAACCGTGGTGGAGGAGGTTTTTTGGATTTGGGTTAGTCTGATGCCCATGTTGTTTGCGTGGACATCAACCGGTGATGGTGTTTCTTAGAATTAGTTATGATACATTTTTATTGGTGGATATTTGATAGTGATGGATTATACCATTTGGGTGTGAATGATTTTGGATGTGTCTTTGATTTCTGTGTATGTCCCGTATTTTTTAAAGATGGATATTTGAATTTCATGTCGATGGATTGTAGTTTTTCTTGGTGCATTATTGTTGCCTTAAACCTAGTTATCTATGGATCCAGGGAGTCAGAAACCAGATCATATATTTGTGGATGCTCTAGATGAGGTCCTGGGAAAATTGATTCCACTGTATCAATGCTCTTCAAAATTGACAGTTTGAGAGGGTATGGCTATGGCCATTGGTTCCAAGCCCGTGAACTTTTGTATGGGACAATTAGTTGAATCGTAGTAGAAGGTCAAAATTGGATTCAATTTTTTTGATGCTGGGAGGGGATTTTCTCAAGTAGTGTGGGTTTTTCATGGTCTTGGACTTTTGATTTTTTTGGGAATTTTTATCTATTTCTTTTATTTAATGCCGGTTTTCCCCACTTCCCTTAATAAGGGGGTTTATCTTAATAAAAAAAATTTAATTTTATGTCATCTTCAAATATTTATATTAAAGGAACATATATGAATACCAAGATGATAGTTAAGGCCCATTTTTTACATCACATCACATGTGCTTCATATTTGAAATCACACACACACAAGCAATAGACACAGTACTATTCATCCATTATTCAAGATTATCAGTGAAATCAATCTTAGGGGTGGAAGAAATTTTGGGATTTTCCCCAGGAGGGGGTGTTAAGACCGCATGGATGAGGGAATATTAGGTATGTAAGACTTGTGCAAAGTTTATGGATGACTTAAAAGGCATCAGAATTTATGTGGCTGGATGGCTCAAGCAAACCTATGTACATAAAAATGAAGACTTCTTGCACTAGTACACAAACTTTTATTTATGTCGTCTTTTTTCATTTTAACATCGGTTTTTAGGTTATTTTATTTTGAGAAACATTAAAAATATGATTGTTTATGTTGGTTATTTAATAACAGATGTGAAAAATGGGGTTTTATGGTTTTTGATGTCGGTTTCTAAAAAACCTACATGAAATACTCTATGGAAATGGCATGAAGAGGCCATTTATTACATCAATTTTTCAAAAAAAATTGACATTAAATGTCATTTTTAGGTCGATTATTTAATAACCGAGATTAAAAGTAATTTTTAACATCGGTTATTAAATCATCGATGTAAAAAATGTTTTCCATCTTGTAGAAAATTTTCTAAGATTTCATTTGATAGGTTATAAATCTCAAACGGAGTTACAGATCAAAAGTATTGACCATTAGAAGTTTGATATTTTTTTAGGAAAGATTAAATTCCCCAATTGTAGCTTCATCTTAGAAGGAATATTTAAATCCGTAGGTAGATTTGTAGTTTTATCATGATATAAAGAATCATCCATCATTATAATAAATTAATAATCGTAAAATTGTATATCAATTAAGAAAACAACTCATAGAAAATATAAATCATGGGAAAAGAAATACAAATACGTTGACAAGATCACAAAAATAAGAAATCGTGGATTCATGTGGAAGTTCTTACAAGTTGACTCGGTGGAATGATGATAGTTGAATTAAATGATCTTCAAATTGTATATCAATTAAGAAAAAAAATCATAAAAACCCTAAATCAGGGATATATGATTAAATATACCTTGATGAGATCATGGAAAGAATAAATAATTGATTCACATTGAAGATCAAATGAGTAGATTTGGGGGAATGATAATGGTAGAAATAAATGATTGTTAAATTAGGATATGTGTATAATAGAAACATATAATTTAGATGATAAGATAAAATGTGATATTAAAAATTTTAGGTTGAAATTCTAAATTTCGATTCCATGGTTTAAAAAATTGGAAATTTTGCATTTGGGGGATATTAAAATTATCTTTCATGCCCATTTTATGATAACCCATGTGAAAAGATATTAAAATTCATACTTATTTTTCACATTTGTTATTATAAAACTAATGTGAAAAGGCAATATTCATAACTTTTTCACATCAGTTATTTAATAACTGAAGTTAAAAGGTAATTTTCAGGCCAGTTATTAAATAACCAATGTGATTTTTTTTAAAAATTTAGTTCATTTACCAAGATTTATTTTGACAAGTCACAGACCTCAAAACTAGTTACAGATAAAATTTTATGGCCTTTAGAATCTGGCCTTCCCTAAGACATCATTTAGAGATGATCAACTTCTGAACACCATAAAATTCATTTCATAAATCCGTTTGAGCTCGGTGACCTATAAAATTAATGCTTATGAAATGAACTACATGATTTTCTACTTTTTTCACATTGGTTATTAAATAACTGATGTGAAAAATATCCTTTTAATGTTGGTTATTAAATAACTGATTAGGAAAAATCATGAAAATCGATTTTTCACATCAGTTTTTTAATAACCGACGTGAAAATGTGAATATTTTAAAATATTTTATTGGAAATGGAATTTTCACATCAAATATTTAATAACCGACATGGAAAAGTGATCTATATTGATTTTTTAAGTCGTTTATATAATAAATGATGTGAAAATTCAGATTAAATGGATTTTTCACCCATGTTCTTATATAACGTCGTTAAAAATCAACAAAAATTTATTTATACATCGGTTATATAATAACTGACATGAAAAAACAATTTTATTATATTTTCACGTCAGTTCTAAATAACTTATATGAAGAAAGGCATCGTTGAAAACTGTTTGTGTACTAGTGATGACATATTTGAGGAGGTGATGGAGTATAGAGACCAATTCCTTCCATTTGACACATAGAGAATTGGGCATCAGTTTGTTCGATATCTACTAGATATCTGGATCTCCATTCCTTGGAGAAATGTATTATGAATTTATTCCTTCAAAAGAAACCTAGAATGACTCGAAAAATACACCATCCTTAGATCATGAGTTAATGAAGATATTTTATAAACTCAAGAATCATAACACAACAATGTCCCATACAATAACAGATGTTAACCTAGGGTAGTGGATGTAAATATTTTCTATGAAGAAGAAAGAAAATGGTTCCACTATCACTTGTGCAACAAGATTTAAAAATGTAGAATACATAGGTACACCTGAAACATTCTGGGAAACAATTGTGAAAGAAGATTTTGAAAAGTGGGAGTATAAAGTCAGCTCAATAATTCCTGTGAGGACACAACTTGCAGGATTCCTAACCAAGTGGCTTAGTGTATATCAATTTCCCGTATAAGATTTCAATTGTGGCACAAGTATGAGATCCTTTTTTTATATAGGCCATTCTGCTAGAGGAGAGCATGGTAGGGATGGATACCCCAATTTTGGTGATGATTTATAGGATCTTGTTGCCTATTTTTAGAGGGAAGTATTCATTCCGAATAGAAAAACCATTCCAAGTTTTATAGGGATGGATTGTGACTCATTTCAGAACATATGCTATGCAGATTGGGGTTCAAGACCTTGAAAGATCGTTCTGACCATCTATTCAAGATTTTTTTGTGTATTTCCGCAATATTGTATAATGACTATGAATATAAGTATTGATAAAGTATGTAAATGTAATTTCATCTTTTACCTTATGAGAATCCACCTATTGGGTGATCTGATGATGACGGGACAATCAACTTAGAGATAAGGGAGAATATTCTAGCATGCATGGATGTCATATTGGCCACCAAGATCGATGGGGAAATCATATTCAAGGATTATACTTCTTAATGATTTTGAAATTAATAGAGTTGTCTGCAATAAATGACCATATATCCACCAGTGTATATCAGATTAGAAAAACATTTAATGGTGGACCAACAACAATGGTTTCTATCATTTGTAGATAAATCTAGGGTAATATTCAACCTACCTACCGTTGATGCAAAAAGAAGATTGACTATCTCGTATGCCGAGATATGGGTTTCATCATACCTTGAAAGGGTTGTAAACCATGTAGTCCCTCAGTTCAGGGTAAAGAGAGGTAGTAGAATAGAACCATCTAATTTGGATGGTAATTCCTCATCATAATAGTTATATTCATTAGAGTCTGAGGGTGGGGTGACGAGGCTCAATGCTCACAGAAGAAACATTGTCCAAGATACAATCCACCATTTAGAGTCAAGAGAGCTATAACATCAGTACCAACTAATGTTGTATCGAGGCCATCTAGTCTCCAAAATGTAGAAGAGCAGCAAGTCCAATTTTCTCATCCACCATCTTTGATGACTGGAATTGAGAAGAAACTCAAATCTAAAACTACGAGATCATCATCAAAACCTGGTGAATTTTACACTGAACAAGTATGAACAGAGGCAGTTCAAACATGGAAAATCTTGCATTGTGATGTAGAAACCACATGGATAAATTTATATGAACAGTTTAGTATTCCATGAATAGGGGATCTATGAGCATCTTCTGATATTTCATTTTATGAACAACCTATATGATGTAAGAACTTATATCTCAGTACTAGAGATGCTCATATATGCAGCTGATGAATCGATTCCCTACACAAAATGAGTTAATTAGATGATAGATTGTTGTTCCAATGAAGGTATTGACCTTTAATTTTATAAATAATGGCATACATTTATTGATCTTAAAAATATATGTTTTCATTTTATAACATTATTTTTTCATTTGATACTTGAATTTAGCCAAATAATTATTTCATAGGTGATATAGAAATTTATCTTACATTTGACTAAGGGAAAATCAATTGACGTCCCATTACCACATTATAGCCCTGTTGGTGCTGTACTTAATGTTGTTAGATCACCCTGTGAGTCGAGAGAGTTATCTGAAGGCCAAGAGGAAAATGAGGATGAGATGGAATAGGTATTGTAGTCTCAAATACTTTTTTTGGGCATAATGATGCAATTTATCTCATGAAATCAACGAAAAATAAATATCAATGAATGAAAAGTGTGTTTAAATATAGTCTTAGTTGTGGTAAGAATTACTAAAATCATAAATTTTAGATTCATACATAGAATGTTTTTAAAAAGGTTGAAACTGCAAGAAATTCTATTTTTTCTTCTCTTATGAAAAATATTAATGAGACTCGAGGAACCTTGGAGGGTGCTTCCAAACAAGTACAAATTCCATCCAACCAAGCACCTCCTTTAACTGAGAGGTAATTTATGCCAGAGGAGTCAACATCTATTCTTAGCACTACTCTTGTTCCTACTACATGGAGAGAGGATTCAATTGGTAAATCAGAAGTTCTTTATGAGAATCTACCTTTAACAATAACTGACATCCATTCCGTGTTTCTTTAGGTTCATCCAATGTAATATAAATTCCAATAACAAATGATGTTGTCACCATATCTATTACTGAGGAAGATATTCATGGTAAAAAAATTTCTGAGGAGGGTCATGGAACAAATTCCTTATGTGCTCACATGGGTGATACCCATATGCGATTTGTGATATCATTGGATGATATGATGAATAATAGATTTCCTTTTGAAGAAGGATTAGAAAATTTTAATATGAAAAATAAATTATATAATTATGATGTTCCTTCTATAGTACCAAATGGATTTCTGTTTTTATTTCTCATCATATCAATATTTTTGTAATTAATTTTCTAGCATGGATTGGTTGAAATATGTACTTCCATCTAAAAAAACAACTACAATGACGATGCATGAACTAAGTGTCAATATCACTATCAATGCCGTAGTTACAGAAATGTTTTCTCATGTGAACATTGAAATTGGAAATCTTCATGAGAATCATTAAGATAATTCTGATCATGTTAATTAAAGCATTCCACATCAAAATACATCAACCATAACTACTAAATATGGGAATATTGGGGAGGATTTTTTATAATAAGTTTTCTTATTGTTTGTTAATGGTTACCAATATTGTGATTGTTCTCACGGTTGTAATTCTTTTTAAACTAACCATAATTTAAATTCACTATATTGAATTATAAACATCAATATATACTACATTTGGTGAATCTTATACTTCATCTGAAATATTATTAGGATATAAAGTGAATAATTTAAAGGAAGGAGAATAACTTGGCATATATTTAAGTGCATTAATCCAGAAATATGATCCCCATTATGTCAACAATTTTGAATAAGATCTGGATCTGCAAAAGTCTATTCACCATGCACATCACTAGGCATGAAAGAAAATATGGAAAATAATATTTGAAATTCACCTTGTGGAACTATCATCACAATGTGCATGACTTTTATCTCAACTCAATATGTTGGGATTTGGCGGTTCCAAATACCATGGCGTCCAACATATAATGAAATAAATCATTCAAAAAGGGAGAAAGTGAAAAAACATTCATAAGATCTGATAAAATCCAAGAAATTTCCGAATATTGATGAATTCCTATATGAACTATCCCAAGTTGAGGCCAATCATACTACAATGTTGACAGGAATCAAGTAGGTAGTTAATTAAATGATTTTTCAACAGTTTCATCATTAAAAAGATTTGTATATTGTTATAGTAGATCTTGAAAAACTTCATAATTCGATAGGAGAATTCCAAAATGATGGTGAAAAAAAATACTGATGCCAATGGAGAAATACTTCAACCAGAAGATAATGAGACTGGTTGGATAACTAAACTTCAATAGGAAACTGATGGTGCTCAAGATTCCATTAAAGAAATGAGATGTTATGTAAAAATACACTTGGGATTTATGAAAGAGTGACTTCATTTTTTGGATGTTCCTGTAGTTATTTCTTATTCACAAATCAAAATAATTTTGTTTGTAATCATTTATGTCTTCATCAATTCATCCTTTTAATTTTAATGTTAATGTTACCTTCCATAATATGATATTTTCCTACTAGATAACCATAATTACAATGATAGGGATGGATTTAACTCTTGTTTTTTAGATAAGCCAATGGGCGTAGTGAGAATAGATTTTTTTTTTTATAAGGTCACACACAAAACCCCATTACATTTCTGTGTTTTGAATTTTTATTGTTCAATATTTCTTAAACCATACAAAATGTATGTCAAGAGAGTTGAGACTTTGAAAATTTTTCATATCTCCCTTTTTGGGTATTAAATATGGTTATTACCATGTATTTTATTAAGGGTAGTTTATAGTCTTGAATATTAGACTAATAATGCTGGTGTTTAAGGTTAAAGATCTTTGGCCATTAATTTTTCAAACTAGAACCCAAACAAGGTTTGTGGATATGAATTGCTGCAAAATTCATTAGATACCTCTAAGGGGAATTTTGAGTCATGATTTATATGGTCACCAAATATAAAACATGATGTATAATCATATAGAAGTTATTTTACAAGAACATAGTTTCCATTTCTTAACACACCCATTATGGTGGATGTCTTATGCAGGGCCAACAGAGGCATGTTCTGCATAGCCAATCAACGGTATCCTTCAAAAAATAGTCTCGTTATGTTGGAGAATTTTATATTAGGCCACTTAAGGGAACATACTACATAGTCAGACCAAATATATCTAAAACTTTTGATTTTTTATTAGTGTGAGACAAGGGAGATTATGATTTGGGTGACTCATGACAACAATGGGTCATTTTTCCAAGGAATGAGATCTACGAATAAAGGTCTATCTGTGCTGACATTGGTTATGAATAGGGAAACCACTCCTACAAAAATTTGGTGTATAAAGAATGATTAAAATTGTTCAAAATGGGACTTTCTAGCAGTGTGACGTGTATTTTTGGGTCATGCAGTATAGACATTATGTTGTGTACTTTCAATTCATGATTCCCAAAAAATTTAAGGATTTAATTTAAGGTCATTATATTTGACCAAAGGATTATGAGTCTCAAATTTATTGACTATTTTCTGGGAAACATGCTACCATATTTAGTTATCGGAAGGGGGAAATGAAAAATGTGATTTGTAAATTTCTAGATCTGAAGAATGACATTGGAAAAATGGGATAATAGCATTTAAAGAGGTCTCATTAAAAAAATTATGTTACCATTGTATGGAAAACCCATTATGGGGAAAGTATTATATAGGGACAACTAGGGGAATATGTTTCATATAAAAACAGTGGTATCCTTTGACTAGAAGTCCCATTATGTAGGAAAATTTTATGCAATGCCACAAGGTCCTATACTGCATTTTCATGAAAAATAGCTCTTGAGAATTTGACCTTTTATTCCTCAAAGATGATGAATGTTTATAATGATTCATATTTTCCCATGAATAGAGTACGTTTAATGAAAAAATACATGATTATAGAGAGAGTATTTACAATCATTATTTTCAATGAATCAGAGGAATATGATTTCTACAAAGGTCTAATACAAACATAGGATGTACGATCTCTCTAGATTTAGGTCATGAGACTAGGACTAGAATATTATGGAAACAATGCATGATATGGGGTCAAATGATCAAATGTTATTTTAAGTTGATTCGATCATATTGAGATGGGAAGTATTTAAACCATAGTATTGCGAAAATTATGGTCGGGAAAAATTATATGGTTCAAGTATACAATGGATGACCTCCTTAAACTATGGGTTCATGAATAATATCATTAAAGGTTAATGGGGAAGACGATGCTTCTCCTATAAATGATGTTACCACTATTTGACAAACCCGATATGGATGCAGTATTATGTAGGGTTAACTGGGGTCATATGATGCATAGTCAAATAGTGGCATCCTTTGACTGACATGCCAGTTTTGTATGTGAATTTTATGAAAGGTCACCGAAGGGAACATACTTCATAGTAAAAAAAAAGAGCTCACATAGAGAATACTATGTAAGGCCACCTAAGGGAACATAATGCATAGTCAGAAAAAATGGATCTCAGGTATTAGATATTCTATCACCAAAAACGAAAGTAAGATTATGAAGGTTTGAATGTATTCAGGATTAGGAGTATGAAACGTGACAGGGGTAACATCCAATGAAAAAGGTAAATACATGGAATGATATTGGCCATAAATTTGGAGTTACATAACTAGATCTAACTCATATTTAAAATGGGTACATTTCTTTATTTACTTGATGGGATAATTATGGAGACGACCCAACTGAAGAGATCCTGCATAGTTTTTAAACTGTATGCAGGAGATGGAGAATCGTAATTTATCTAGTGCTGGGACTAATGGTTAAGGCCTAGTCTTCCATAAAAATCTCAGTGGAATGAGAATCATGCCATACACAGTTTCTTCTGTACTATACAGTTTAAATTCATACAATGAATACAATATGGGCTTTGATATGAAGATAAATTGAATCTCCTCATATAGATCTGACTCGTATATATAAGAGCATATTCTTATTTTCATATCATTATATAGTTTTGTCTACTATTGGAAATCTAGTTTTCACTACATATCTAATATAGATAAGAATCAAGGTACACATAGTTCTTGTAGGTCCATACAGTTTATTGTTACCTAGTGAAGACATTAAGTGATTTAGATGTGAGAATAAATATTTTATCTGGACTAGGGGATAAAACCATGGTTTCATTATTTATCTTGCAAGATAATGAATCATTCCACCCATATTTCTTGAGTTTTTCCTCATATCAATCACGTTTTGATGTGGGAATGAAGAATTGTTTTTGTTATGGTTGGACCAAAATTATATATTTAGGCGTCTTTAAGTATCCCATTGAAATGAGAATCACGCCAAATGTAGTTCATGAGAAAATTTTCCCCCATACCAATTGAGTTTGATGTGACTGACGAGGGATTATACCACATCATGGAAAAATGGTTTAACATAAGACACATGATGGTATAAAGATCAAACCATATATCATGGAAGTTTACACTATACAGATATGGTTCTTATATAGGTTGAAAAAGGTAAATAAATGTCATTGTGGTTGCAGTTGGGCCCATGATTGGAGATCCAAGAATATTTTAATATCCCATTGGAATGAGAATCAATCCACAAATAGTTCTTGAAATAAGGTCTCTATATAGATATGATTCAAACATAGGGGGAAATTTAACTCATGTTACACTAAGGAGTAACAATTATATGAGTAATTATTTTTCATGGAAGCTAAACCTATTTTTTTTAAAGAAACACAAGTAATACCAATTTGTGATATCTTATAGGATTTTTTAATTTCAAATGAAGATGATGTTAACCATATAGTTTAATGTCATTTATTGGAGAAAAATGACATCATATAGTTTAACATAGTATGACAAGGAAAAAGATTCTATGAATTTTAATGTCATGTAGCATGGAGGCATATTGTTATTATGTAGTTTCATGTCTCGCAACTAGGACATTATTTTGTTCAGTTTTAGGTGATGTAATGAGGACATTAGTGTGAGTGATTTTAGAAAGTTCTTCTTCAATAATATCGCATTAGTTAGAGTTGTAATAGGTTCCTTATCCATTGAGATTAAGGAATATGATCCATTAGAGTGGACCTTATTTACAACGTAAAGTCCTTCCTGCTTGGTTCATGCATTGGAGGCTTTTTTCCTAGTATCATCAGAGTCATCAGAACTAATACCAATTCTAATAGAGGAAATGATCTGAGACAAAAATTCTTGTTAAAATATCATGCAATTATATTATGATCGAATTTTCAATGATGAAATGTGTTCAATATCTTTTCATATAATCATTCAAACACAAAAAATTAATTTTAACATTGTTCATATGTAGATAAATGATTATAGATTGCAACTCGGAGTGAAGAAAATTTAATTTCTAATTGAAAACTGCTTCTATTCCCTACACCAAATAATATGGTGTTTCCCGAGTGGTATTATGGGTAGTAGTTTGATAAGAGAATAATTCATGAAAGAGTTTACCAAGATAGGGTTTCTTATCTTTATCCACCACTTTCTGGAGTATATTTGACACAGTATTGTTGAATGAATCTATCTGTCCAATGGCCACTACATGATCGCGAGATGAATAATTGGATTTGATATTGTGCTCCTGATATATCTTTTTTACCTAAACAGAATAAAAATGACTTTTTTTCCATCAATATGGTATGAGGGTCACAAAATATAGTAATGAAATCAGCTTTTACAAACCTGAAAATGCTTCGGGATCTAGTTTCATTGAGAGTTATTGCCTTATCCCATTTGGAGAGGAAATCATTAGTAGAAATAATATACTTAAACTACTTCACTGTAGCTATAGGATATGGTCATGTAACATCCATTCCCCATGTAAAAAATGGATAGTATTATTTATCTATATGTGGTAACTATGGGGGTTGACGAATGAAGTTAGAATGAACTTGGTAGGGGTGACACTTCATGGTGAGATACGTGTAGTCTTCCATCATTCAAGGCCAAATCTATCTATGACATTGGATATGATCTGAAATCCTTTGTTCATAATAGTGAGCACCATATGTTCTAACTTATACATAGTTCATGACAACGTTAATTTCTTCACCATCAATAAACCTGAAGAGGACTCCATCAAAGTCTTGTTTCTAGAGGATCTTTTACTAATTTGTTCTATCATAAAGAGTGAGATTGACCACTCGTCTCCGTATTTTCTCTTTCCTAGATCTATCAGGTAGAATTATTAACTTTTAAAGGTATTACATGATATGATTACTCCATCTTGTAGTATGGACATATATCTAAGAAATATGACTTATTTCATTAATTACCATCATTTTAGTTTTAACAAAAGGTGAAACCAAACTTCTATAGGAAATATTGATTATTGTATCATCCTGATATAGACATTCCAGGGCTATGGATTCATTACCCAATGCATCCACATGGGAATTTTCAGATCGCAAGAGATATGAAAATGTTGGATCTAAGGTAAATTCATCCATTAACCCTCTCACATAATCTCACCAAAGGATTAACTCTTATTTTCTAATAAAATAATCCCTATTGATCTTTTTGATTGCCAATTATGAATAATATTTCACTATCTGGTGGTTTACTTGTACTTGGATTTCCAATTCTAATAATGTAATGCTAGGTTGATATTTTTCCTCATTGTTGGTAACACCTTCTGATACCAGAAAGGAATATGGTAACATTACATCCTCTATGGAGATAAGAAAAATTTCTAACCCAAATATGTTGAGTTTATGTTCTTCCATTATCATTCCCATTGTACATCTAGATGCACAATAAATTTACACCTCGCATATTTGATGACTGTATTGAATAGAGAATATTTATTCATCAGGAATTTCAGTATTCAAAGATGTCTCTTCTGAATGTGGGTGTTTATAAAGGAAGTCTGCTAAGTCTTGGCCTTTTACCGCCTTTTGAGGCATAAATTGGATATCGAACTATTGAAAAATAACTTCCCACCATGAAAGACATCCTCTAATCATAGAAAGACTAAGTATAAATTTACACATGTTATTTCTAGAAACCTAGTGGACTTCGTGACACTACAGGTAGTGCCTCAGCTTCTAATCTACAAAGATTAAAGCCATGAAGCTTTTCTCAATACTTGAATATTGAGTCTCTTCCTCGAGTGTTGTAAAAACGAGATAATAAAATATGTTTTCATTCCCAGAACTATTCTTTTGTGCAAGGAAGGCCTCCAAAGGTTGCTCTAAACTGTCATATAAGGAACGAGAGAGTTTTCTTCAATAGGGATCACTAATATCAATGGTCTCAAAAGACATTTATTGAGTGTATCAAATGCCTATTAGCAGTCATCAGTATTTTGATAATTGGTTCCATTCGTCATTAATTTTATGAACGGTAATCTCTTTCCTGTTCTATTAGCTATTAAGTGTCAAATATAATCCATGTTCCCTAGATTTCCTCATTATTCATTCAGATTTTTGAGGAGGTAAAATTACAAAGATAGATTTTTCATCTATGGGTCAAATTCGATGACACAATTTCATATAAGGAAGCCAGAGAATTTTCCTAAGGTAACTTCAAAAGAACATTTTATGGGGTTCATCTTGATATTATGTTACCAATGTTTACTAATTATGGTCTCTAGATCAACTATGTCATCAGAACATTGTCTGGATTTCACAACTAAATCATCCACATAATAAATTTTCCTTGGAGGGTTTGAAGATATGATTCATATAACGTTGATATGTAACATTAGAATTTTTTAAGACAAAGGAAATTTCCAGATAGAAAAACACACATTACGAGGCTACGAAGGAAATAAAATCCTCAACTACTGGGGAAATAAAAATTTAATTATAACAATAGTATCCATACATGAAGGAAAGAGCTTCACAGTAAGCTATTACATCAATTAAGAGGTCATAAATTAGAACCGAGTAGTCATCTTTGGGAAAATGATAATTGGGATCTCTAAAACAATTAAAATTGTTTATTTTATCATTCTCTTGTTTCTACAAGGAAAACAGTGTCTACGTATTTGGGAAATTTCACCCCCATTAAAAAGTTATCTTTGATAATTTTTTCGACTTCAGATTCAATTTTAGTGGCATGTGTTTAGTGCGTTCTTCTTGGTACCTGCATAAATCCTTGATGATTTTTTTTGTAAACCCCAAATAATGAGTTCCCACATAGAGATTAAGACCTATAATTTCTATATAGTCCCAATAAAATACATCTTGATATTCCTTTAGAAAAAAAAGTATACATCTCTTTCTCTTCAGATGTTATGGCTGGAAAATTAGAGTAAGGCGTGGATCTTCTTCTATACGCAAATTTGTTTATTTTAGGTAATGCACAGTAGTGGAGATGCCTTCATAAAATATTAGAGGGTAACCTTTAAGATATTATTTTGTTTCTTCCAGACATGTCACTTTTTCTATTTTTCCTTGAAGGGTGGGTGGTGAAGCTAAACTATTAGAGCTATTGGGTTATTCATTATTTGGACATACTAAAGAAGTGGCAACCATTCCTAAAGCTATTGATGATTAATGGTCTTAATGGAGTTTTGAAGAGAGAATTATGGGATAATAATAAATATACATGTCTTCCATTATTAATGTGTGAAATTATTCTAGCATGACTGATAAAACAAATACATGATACTTTTTAATGGATGAGATGAATAAATATCCATTTAAGAATTCACAGTCAATAATTTCTCCCATGTTGTGAGGCTCGATTACCACAATAATCAATATTAATATTACTATGCTAGTGCATGGAATTGGGTCTATCCATTCATTTTCATTTATAGGAAACAAATAATATATAATAAGGTGTTTTAATTGGATAGATGGGATCTGTTATAGACCTTTCATATCCTTGATTCTTGTTACAATTTTTTTCAGGGACCTTTTTTCAATTGTGTGATAGAATTAATCCTGAATATACAAAGATTCACATGTTTTCAATTGGTCCTCATCACCATGTAATGTCCTAATATTACTATTGAAGAAATACATGAGACGTTTGTGATATGAGGAAGGAATGGAATCATATTGATGATGCCAAGGACATCCATGCATAATGATCAATGATGTGTCCTATCTGACAACCATGAGATCTGAATTAGATAAAATATCCCCAAACTGAGTTATGAAAATAATATCTCCTAGAGGTTCGTGTTCATTCTTTTCATATCCTTCCAACATCATAATGGAAGAATCAAATTATTTTTTATTAAGGCCCAATCCACGATGTGTATGGATGGGAATGATGTGGAATCCAAATCCATTATCAATGAATACTCATCGGATGCCTGTTTCAGTAACCCTACCAAATAGATACAATGTTAGGATGTGCCAATGTACAACATCATCCTCTTCTTGATCCCTGAAAGACATAATTGCATGATATTATGCAGGATAATTCTCTATACAGTAAATCTCAGCAGAAAAAACATCAGTTTCAAACACTTGAGGGCTTGACAATTCATCAATAAGTGATTCTAAAACATATTTTTATAGATTCAAAGCATCCATGATTTATTACATGGACAATACATGGTCTAGTTGTTTCTAAACATCACACATTTTTCCAAAAGTCCTGTGTTTTATAGCGTGGAATTTTGGATTTTCGCGTGCCTTGAAAGTTGATTCTTTGGAAATATATGTATCATATTTTTAGGTAGAAGCCAGAAATACTTCTGCTATTAGTATATTAGACTAACTAGGTTTATCTAACAGCTAAATGAGTGATAGGGTAAACTATAATAATTATTCCAAGATGATCATTTTAGGGACAATCCATCAATGTGGGAGAGTGTTCCCCTGTTCTTAAGGAGCCCACTAATGTTCTCTCCTCTGAGTTTCTCCTACCTAAATGGTTTGAGAAGTGGTATTGTTAAAATAGTGGCTTCTATCATATCCATGTCTTCCCCTATAACCTCAACTTTGACTTCATCCCCAATTTGGTGTAGGGAATTTAGGTCCATAACCAAAATCAAAATTTCCAAAGGTATCTTTTAAGTGGATAAGGTTAACGAACTAAAGATACATTCATCAACTGATTAAGACTCCTCTTGAACATTTGGTTCTTGTTTTGTAATTTTTAGGGTGGTGTGGATGTTTTTGTGGAAGATCACATTAAATATGCCCAACTCATGGAAATTCATTTATATGAAATGAGATCATCTTCTTTTAACTATTTTTTACTTTTCTGGTCATGTTTCGTCTCTAAGGTTTGACCATTGGTGGATTGATCTTCTAATGAAGATGGATTTCATGTAGGGAATGTGTAAGGAAGAACAATCTGTTGTTTTAACTATGTTCGTATAATGACAGGAGTTTGGTTGTCCATTTTCTTGACCATCCGATATTCTTACTTCTATGCATTTTTTATTTTTTCAATATTCAGTCCTTATTTTTTGCCTTGGATTGATAGCAGTAACACATGCTACAAGGGCTGATTATGTTTTTAGATTTATTTATAAAGAGTCTATAATTTATTTTCGAGGCTATCTAAAAATCACTTCTGAATGGGATACCCCAACAGTTGAGGAAAGGGGACATGATTGGAGAGATCTTTATCTCCTACTTTATTCAGTTTCTTGGCCCTTGAAAACTAAAAGAATTTGTATTCAAAGGATTAAATAAAATAACCAAGAACCTATTCATTCCAAAAATAATAATCCATGATATTTAATACCTAAAAATCTTTTTGTGTTTGATCATTATGATCATATTAATGAGGCAGTTGTTTCTACTGATGCATGGTAGGTGGGGCCCTTCGGTTTGATAGAGGTTCTGATGTAAAAGTTGGTACATGTGCTTGTTTGAGTGTGACTATATCATCCTTTTATTTCACTGTTCCCTTTCCCAAAGATTATATGAATACATGAGATTTAGATTTTGTTTCCACAATGTATTCCTCCACTTGTGGGTTGATTTAATAAATGAATCTAAACCCTCGTTTGTATTTCTTAAGGATCATTGATGTGCATAACTCATCATGCATATTTTCTAGAAATATTTGTAGTAACTCTTATTGAGGGACTGGGAGGTTTAAGGAATATGTTAATTTTTTCCATTGTGAAATGAAATATGAAACTCCTTCATTATCCTTTGTTTTCAACTTTCAATATCAAAAACTATTGTCTTCGACAGTGATGAGATGAATCGAAAACAAAATTTTAGATGGAGATCTCCATATCTATTAATTGATAGAGACTACAAATTTGAATTATAGAAAACAGATTTCCCTTGTTATTATTAAACATATCATATGATATTTAATTTTTCTTGTTGTTGGTGGGTCCCAATTATGGGATCACAATGCGAAAAAAATGTGTTAAGTGATTCTCTAGATCTCTCGACCATTAATGATTGGAAATATGGTATTAACAAATTTTGGTTGGGGGATTGATCAAATCTACTGATTCTGTGTAAGTATTCTTTTCTAGATGTACTGGTTCACACCATTATTCCATAGTTCAAATCGATTTGTTAATTCCTCAATTGTATTCATAAGGATTTATGGAATATCTGGATGATCTAATACTTGTACATGTACAACATATGGAGCTTGAACTAGCGTGACGATTGGAAAAACCACTTGTGGTAGAGGTGCTTGTATCTTTCTTGGGTAAACCATGGGGAAGGGCCTATAAATATTTGTTTTATTATATCATTGTTTTGTACCATATTAATGGAATTATTTTTCCATATTTGTAGTTGAAGTAAACACTATTTGAAATGGAGTTACTATAGGATGTTCAAGTTAAGAATCTTATTGTAGACCATGTCTAGATGGAATGCTAGTTCAGATTAACTCTTCATTGATTCTTTTCAAATCTTTCATGTCCTCCTATGGATGTAAAAATAATTATTCAAGCAATA
This sequence comes from Viscum album, assembly GCA_963277665.1. Lineage (NCBI taxonomy): Eukaryota > Viridiplantae > Streptophyta > Magnoliopsida > Santalales > Viscaceae > Viscum > Viscum album. Next base: position 37,909,118 of record OY728159.1, read on the forward strand.
CATATTGAACTTCTCTAGTGGAAAAGTGAGAAATTACATTATCTTTACCCTCCCCCTTGTTAGATGCCTTTCATAGATGTTAGAGTTTTTTACTTGAAGGATGATCTGTATTCTTGGTAAGCCTCTGATTTTGGGAACGCACACCTCTTTAATTTTCATTAGTGTGTACCATAATATTAATAAGAATATAATCATAAAACTTCATAGAACATGACTAATTTTCTAGAGAATATTATATAATGGTATTAATTTTATTCACCAATTCATAATGAATTGAAGAAATTCTTTCAGTATATTGGAATGATCGTTTTCATCCATTATCTATTCGAACGTGTGTCTTCCTATATACTAATTTCCCAGGAAATATTTTATGGATAGTAACAAAAAATGAATCCCTAGATAGTTTAGTTATGCATTCATTTTTTTGTATTCTTCCCTCATCATGAGAAAACTGACTTCCACTTAGGAGGGTATTGTGGATGTAATAGATCCAACAGCCCTATATGTTGATGCAACACCTATTATTATTCTTCAAACTATAAGTCATAGATTGTTGAATTCAAAGCTAACATTAAAAAAGACAGTAACCTAATAGGATCTGGTGGCTCTTGAACAACTATGGATGATATTAGAGCATCTGCTCTTCTAATATTATGGATTCTGGTATGAACATTCGTTGGGTGAATTATTTGGAATCCACTAAAATCACATGTTTTGGAAGACAATTATGTTATTTCAGTTATTTTTGCAATAAGATGTATGTCATACTCTTAGCTGTTGGCCTGCTTAATGTTCGATGTTGCATTATGAATATGTATCTCGAATGATTTCTCTTTTTGGGTCTGACATTGATGAGAGATTATTGAGGCTTGTTCTTGAGCGTATCATTGATTACACACATCATCTATTCAATGTAGCTGGCTATGGGAAATAACATTGCATGAGACCATTTTTGGTAGGCTATGTATATTTTAGAGCACAGTGAAATGAAATAATCCATGTTCACCCCATCCATTGATTTAAACACGAGATGTGGTATCTTTAATTAAATGTTGTAGCATCTTTAGTGCATTGAGATAGGCATGCTGATGATATCCCTAATACTTATCGGACTTTGGATATTGGGAAACTCAGAGAGATGCCAAGTCAATTTGTTGTTTCAACCCTTATATTACCTTTAGTTGACTTTGAAATTTTTCATAAGGTAATTATTTTGATTTCAGATGATGCATAGTTATACATATGTTGTGTAGAATATAATGAATTCCATATTTTGATATTAATTAAGGAATGATGCATTGAGAGGGTGCCTAAGGTGATAACATGACTGGAATTTCACCCTTTTCCATCTATTTTCTCATAGTCAATATATCTTCCTCATATATTTTTAGATATTTCTCTACTTGGTCCAAAATGTGTGGACACTTCTCAATTGTTTTATCACACACAATAGGATCATTTGTCTTTTTCTCTTCTATATTTGAAGGAAAATGAACTAAGGGAGATTGGGATAATGATCACCATTCTGGGCAATCCTGTGGTAGAGAATGTATTTCACCAGTTAATAACAAGGCATCAGACACGACTGACCTTATGTTGGAATGCACCTCGATATAAAAGGGGTTTATCATGACTACATTTTCAATTGGAAAATTATCAATATAATATTAAAAAATACTATAGATATTACTTTTGAAGAAAATTCCATTAAGGGAAGAACCACCATGGTGGATTACAACAAGGGATAAATCATATTTCTATTAGGTATTCATTCCACATAGAGTTTTTTGTGTCTCTAATCCAGATACATGTTCTTTAAATTTTCTGAATTGTAATAAAGAATGACTTCATGATGAAGTATCTAATAAAAAACTTTAGAACTATTGATACTGCTCCCAAAATTTTTTAATGGGAGCATATGATCTTTAGTTGAAACAGATAAATGTATGAGGCCATCAAGAAATCCAATATTAAGGGGAGTTAGATCATATATTTAATCATTATTTTCCAACTATGTTTGGAGAGAATTATTCTTTGATTCTCTTTTATACTTAGATGGGGACACTAATTGGGAGATGTGGTTATCATGGGTATGTGTATGTTTATGCTTTAGAGTGGTCATCATAATGTGATGGTTATCCCTAGTTGTAAAGGGTTTATGTTCCCAATTTGTTTTTCTATTTGATATGGTGAGTATGGCCCATAACATTCTTAGACTGGAACTATAAAGTCCTGGAAATTTCAAGGAATTTTTTTTCATATATTCATTGGAATTTTACGAGTCTGCAGTTTTTGATGGCTTGTGATTCTAAGGCCCAGAGTTCCCGCAATGATCCGTCAATGTTTTTGATAAGATTAAATTAATGCGCGTAAGCAGTTTTCCTAAAAATGTGTAATAACTATTATAATATTACTCATATCATAAATCTGAGGCCACCGTTGCCCTCGGGATGGCGGGTTTACCCTAGGTGTGACTTAAGTTTAGTCGGCACGAGCCTCCTGTGAGAAAATACGAAATGGCCTAACCGTAAATAAAATAAAATAATTATTTTATTTTATTTTCCAAATTATTATAACTCACAAACAGTATCTTGGATTAAAAATATGATACCACTGCTGAACTCGTGAGGGTAATTTTTCGTTAAGAAGATACTAACATGGGTTGGAAAGAGCCATGAGATAAAGTTAGTTTTTGGCCGCAAATAAAATAATAAAGTGACAATTATTTTATTGTACAATTATTATCATTTAAACGGTAACCCAGATTGGACATCTGAGTGTACCGTTGGGTTTGTTTGGGCTGTGTTTCACCTAGGAAGAGCCTAACCTCGACTGCAGTGGGTCTAGGGTGTCTGTTATTATTTTTCCACACATTTTTTTGGGTACGTTTAGTAAACGTACGTTTGGGATTTTATATATTTTGAACCAGTGCTCGTAATTGAAATCAGAGGGAAACGATGAACTCGCAACACCGATATTCTCTTAAGGAGACATTTACCAATGTTGTGTTTTGTCGTATCTGGTAGTTAAAATTTGGGGATTCATTTAGAATTAAATAAAATTGTTGGGTCGCAATTTTATTTTAAGTGAAAGTTAATTCCTCTAAATGGAAGTTGGCGTGGGGCCCACACCCCACCTAACTTCTCATGGGCGGATATAAGTAAGGGTGGTGGGGCCCACATGAGAAAATAACTTATCACCATCCATAAACTTCCTTGAAACATCCATTTTACTCCCCTTCATTTATTTTTGACAACTCCTCCCTTTTTGAATTTTAAACTCTCCACCTCTCTCTCATTTAGTTTGCCAACTCAATTAATTAATGACTTCATTGATTAATATGTGGGTAAAAAATTCATTTGAATTGTTTTGTATTGCATGGAAATTCTTTAAAACATTGAGAAGTCTATTATAATATTTGGATACCAAATATTTTGGTGGGGGAAACCTTTGGTGAATTAGAAGAGCTTCATTCTTCCACGAAAGACATCATCCTCTCTCAGCAAATAATGCTCCACAACTTCTCCTACCATATTCTTCCTCCATGTCAAGGGAGAAAACACCGCTCACGAGAAGTGTCGCCTACGTTAACAAATCTTTTTCCAATGTTGACGGGATGTCACCGTTCTCCACGACGCCGCCTTCCGCGAAGCCCGACTACGGTGACACTCATCTTCCACGACTTGTCGACGTGCGACATTAATTACGAGGTAGGGGTTTCATATAATTTATAAGTGAATAAATTATCGTGTTGCTGTTGAATTCTCTAGAATGTCTTCAGACTTTTGTAACCTCCTTACGCGGTGTGCGTGGGCCGAATGAACACAGCCCAACGACCCTCCATTGTCGGTTGTTTATATTCACGATGGAGACGGTGTTGAAAGAGGCGGCGACGAATGAAGGCGGTGGCAGCAACGGCAGCCGTGCGCCGACCAGGCTCAAGAACCGCGGCACAACAAGGGGTGCCTCACTGCGGAGGACTACGGCCCGTGCTCCGCGAGATGCTTCGACAGTGAACTGGCCGGCTCGTCAGCCAGACGGGTTGAAGATGGCAGTGGCACACGCTGGTGCCGCGTGGGAGATCCATGGCACTCGCAGGTGCCACATGGGAGATCCACAGCTTGCCCATGTGGGCCGCTCGCGCTGGAGAAGATGGTCGGCTTAGACCGGCCGGGCTGGAGGGAGGCACCACTTGGTGGTGCGAGTTCGGTAAACCCCCCCCCCCCCCCCCCCCGCATCGCTCGTCCAACCGAGTTGAGCCGCTCGGCCATCCCGGGCGAGCTGCGGCCAGCCAGGCCGCGCCGCGCCGCGCCCTCCCACACCTGGCCACGCCGCGCCAGACCGGGCTACTCTCCATCATGTCTGGCCGCACGCTTCACTGGGCCGGTCCGACACCGGCCAGTTCGGACCCGCCAAAACTAGGTCGACCGACCCGTCAGCCCATTGTGCTTATAGGGTCGGGCCTGTTACAATTAAATACAAATAACATCATGACCATGCATCCGATTGACGCGCCGTCTATGGCACTGGGTCCCTCACATCGAGGTGTTCCATTTGCGGTACTCTGTGTGAGTTTTGGACGACTTTGGAAAAATGACCGGGTTGGTTTGAAACCGGAACCAACCAGGCCTCGGATCGGAAACACCTATAACATAAGGACCAGATGTCCGATTGACATGATGTAAATTACATTGGATTTCATTTGATGAGACAGTTCTTTTGGAATACTCCACGTGGGATTAAAATGAGATTGGAGTATGGTAGGGTTGGTTTTAGCTTAAAAAGCAACTAGGCCATTGGAATGGAAAAGCCAATAACTCACAGTCCGGGCGTCCGATTGACATGTCATCTGTTGCGTTGATACCCCTATGAAGAGTCGGTCCTTTGTGATAATTCTACATGAGACTTAATGACACTTGGAGTATCAGCTTGAGACTCGTGGAGCGTACCCTCCTGGTTACGGGCAAGCAGATTGCAGAGACCTAGTTGCTGGCTGAGACTTGACGACTGGTGATCGATCGAGTCGAAGTGATTCAGATGGACCAGTGGAGAGCACTTGGTTGTAGAAGAAGACCCATGGTGGAGGAGTGCTTGGTTGTAGTGGTAGACCCGCATTACTTGATATAAGGATTACCCTTATAGGCTATGAGGGGGAGCGCTTGGTTGTATCGGAAAACCCATGGTGGGAAGCGCTTTGTTGTAGCAGCATGCCCACAGTACTCGATAGGCGGAGTACTTCTGCAGTCTAAGGTTAGTGGGAAGCACTTGGTTGTAGAGGCAGGCCCATTGTACCCGACAGAGGAGGAGTTCTCCTATAGTCGTGGTTTCAACATCGTGAATTAAAATCCTGGTTTGAGCGGAGTCAATGTCCTTTGTGTTTTCTTCATGATTGAGATGGGTTACTTGATTACTTAGGTTTATGTATTGGAATATACCTAAGTAATGGATAACCATTGATTTCATTCTTTTTGGTTTATCCTTGTTGGATTTTTTTGAGACCATGAGGGTCTCAGGGTCCCTACTGAGTATCGTTATACTCACCCCTACACGAGCTACGGTCACATCTCGTTGTGTTTGTTGTAGACGATGGACAGTGCTGACAGAGGACGAGAGCGCTAGGACGATATTTCGGTTCACGGTGGAGTCTGACGGAGGTGGAGTGCTGAGTAAACCATCTGTACCAACCCTTCAGGTGGGACTCCCAGAGGACGACTCTACAGTTGCTGATTTACTTTACTGTAGTTGTACTAGCTTTTCAGTTGTATTGTACTTTATAGTTGGGTTTGTATATGAGCCCATTTACTTTTCAACACTTAATTTTGTATTCAATATTATATAGTGTTTACTAATATTGCAAAATATATTGTGTTTCTTTACTTATATAATGCTAATACCTTCCCTTTTTCAGGATTTATGCCTTTGGTGCTAGTCGCCAGCCCCTGTCCTATGGATGTCAGGCTTGGGGAAGTCATGACACGGGCCCCGAAGATGTGTTGTCATAGATTTTTATCAGAGGAGTCAGTTATACCCAAGAACATAGGACTCTTATATTTATAGTCTGTGAAGAAATAGTGTTAAGGGTACCGAGTGTGGTATTCAGTTCAAGGAGTCCAATGTTGGTGCAGAGGTTGACGTATCCATACACCAGGACCCTGACTACTTATTTCTGACTTGGTGAACTAAAAAACTAAATGTGTTTTTGTTTCAAAATTTTCCCTTTAAGTCTGCTCAAACCAGGTCAGTTCACTAGGTGTAATATTTTGATCGTGGAGAACCTGTTTCTTTTCAGGATGTCTTCACCTAGTCATACAACATGGGTTCCGAGTGGACAGCGCGATGGTAGCCCACCGAGCAGCGAGGCCACGATGTACGACCCCATCACAATGGAGGCATCAATGGTACCACTACCCTCTGGGAAACCTTTTCCACCAACCCCTATAGTAGAGGGTACACGCAGCATGTGCATGTTGCATGGGCTCCTGCGATAGAGGCCTCTAAGTTATTGAGGAGAGACAGATTTTCAGATGGTTGGATGCTGGCTGGAGGTTGTAGCACGATTTTTCCACACAATTGGGACACCCACTGACTTGATGTTGTACCTAGCTGTTAGTCTATTTCTGGAAGAAGCTAAAAGGTGGTGGAGCTCGATTCTCTAGTTTTACGATGAGGCGAACCTCACCTAGGGAGACCTCGATGGTCTTTTCAGGGTGGAGTGTGTACCAGAAACTCCACGCTCTGTATAGGCTCAGGAGATACTGCTCTTTCCGTAGAGCTTTCCGACCATAGTGGAGTATTATACATCCGGAAGTATACAGATGACACAGATGACTAAGAGTACAAGGCCAAAAGGTGGGCGACCACAGGATATAGGTTCGGTTGTTCAAGGAAGACGAAGCAGAGCCAACTATAGGAGGATCAAGAAGTGCTATGAATGCGGCAGGTAGGGTCACAAGGCTCTCGACTGCCTGACCCATTCTGCAGATGAGCAGCATGCAATAGAGGGACCTTCCAGGCAGAGGCAGAGGATCGACCGTGGAGGTCTGACAGGAGCAGGCGAACGTGGCAGAGGAGCTGGTCGAGTAGTATGTGGACAAGAATGAGAATATCTATTGACATGGAGGCCTTTGTTTATGATGATTCTATCTTTGTTGAAGTCATTTTTTGTGGATGCTTTGTGTATTGTACATTGAGATGCAGTACTAAAAGATATATTTCCTTCTGACGTTTGCTTTACTGCCTTTTTGTGTGTTTTATATTGAGAGGTTCTAGTTAAAACTGTTGAATTTACCCTCATGTTCGAGATTCCTACTATTGGAGACCTAGTAACCACATACTACTGTCGACAGTGTGACTCGACCCTTGGAGGTGAGAGTAATGGCTGGATCTCTTGGTAGTTGTGTCGAGGCCTTACGACATCGTCCACACCATGAAATAGTAATGTTCATGTTAGGATTGACTATATTAGGCAATGAATGATGTTCATCCATGGGATGAGACCAGATTTCTATTTTTTCCAAAGGAGAAAACATACCAGGTGGTCGCGTTGTTGATATCCATTGCGGATAGGGATGGAGCAGCCTTTCTGCAGTCCCTCTTAATCACTCCTACACTACCTCAGCGTGTCATAGATAGTGCAGGCTATGTTGCATAAGGTGCAGATCATCCAGGAGTGGATGAAGACTACACAGAGAAGACATAAGTCCTATTATGATAAGATGTAGAGACAACTAGAGTTCGAGGTTGGAAACCACGTCTTCTTACGGGTCTCACCACGATAAGGTTTGCAGAGAATTCGGTGAGGTGAAAAGTTATCTCCATGCTTATCGGACCTTTCCAGGTCCTCATCAGAGTAGGTGAGGTGGCTTACCACCTTTCCCTTCAACCATAGTTTCATCGGGTGCACGAAGTATTCCACGTATCTTAGCTGAGAAGAAACCTGCATGACCCGATCCACATCATCAATCACGGGGAGTTGGACATCGATGATAGGGTGAATTTCATGGAGGTCCTAGTGGAGATTGAGGATCAATAGAAGCGGGTCCTACCTAGATTTTTGATTTCTCTGGTGCGCTTTTGCTTGAAGTAAGAGAACCTCCAGGAGATCACATGAGAGCTGGAGGCTCAGATGCATGCTCGGTACCCACTATTGTTCCCTTGTGTATGTTTTAGCATTACGGGGACGTATAACCCTGAGGTGGGGGTAATATAAAGACCTAGAAATTTGAAGGAAATTTTTTTCATAAGTTTTTTTGGAATTTTACGAGTCCGCAGTTTCTGATGGCGCGGGATTCCGAGGCCCGGAGTGCCTGGAATGATCCGTCAAATTATTTTTAAGCATAAATTAATTCGTGAAAGCAGTTTTCCAGAAAAAGTTGAATAAATCTTAAATGGTTACTTGGATCAAAAATATGAGGCCACCGTTGCTATCATGATGGCTGTTTTACCCTAGGCGTGACTTAAGTTTATTCGGCACGAGCTTCCTCTTAGAAAACCTGAAAATGGCATAACCGTAAATAAAATAATAAATTAAAGTTATTTTATTTTTCAAATGCTTATAACTCAAAAATGGTAAATCAGATTAAAAATATGAGACCACTGCTGAACTCGTGAGGTTGTTGTTTTTTTAACAAGTTACAAACTTGGGTCGGTGAGGGCCACCAGAGAAAGATAGTTTTTGGCCGCAAATAAAATAATTAACTATCAATTATTTTATTGTAAAATTTATAAATTTTAAATGGTAACTCGAATTGGATATCTGAGGGTACCGTTGGGTTCGTTGGGCAGTGTTTCAGGTAGGTAGATCTTATCCTCGACCGCAGTGGGACTCGGGTAGCTGTTAATAATTTTCCAAACTCTTTTTCAGGTACGTTTAGTAAACTTAATTTTGGGATTCTATATCTTTTGAACAGGTGCTCGGAGTTGAATTCAGAGGGCACTGATGTACTCGCAGCTCCTGTATTCGCTTCAGTGTACCATTACCACAGTTTTGTTTCATCGTATGTGGTAGTTAAAATTGGGCGAATCTTTTGTAAATAAATAAAATTGTTGCTTTACAATTTTTTTTAAGTTAATGTTAATTCCTCCAAACTGAAGTTGGGGGGGCACACCCCACATAACATCCCATGGAAGGATATTATTAAGGGTGGTGGGGCCCATAGGAGCCCCTATCTTATCACCTTCCTTCAACTCCCTTGAAACCTCATTTAACTCACCTTCATTTATTTTTGACAACTCCTCCAAATTTGAAATTTAATATTTCCACCTCTCTCTCATTTAGTTTGACAACTCAATTAATTAATGACATCATTAATTAATTTGTGGGTAAAAAATTCATTTGAATTTTTCTAAATTGCATGGAAATGATTTAAAATTTTGAGAAGTCTATTATAATATTTGGTTACCAATTATTTTGGTGGGTGAAAACATAAGATAATTAGAGTAGATTCATTCTTCCATGAAGAACATCATCCTCTCTCGGCGAATAATGCTCCACAAATTCTTCTACCTTCTTCTTCTTGCACGTCAAGGGAGAATGCATCGCTCACAAGAAGCATCGCTTATGTCAATGAATCTTCCTCCAATGTTGATGTGATGACACTGTTATCCACGACGCTATCTTCCACAACGCCCGACTACCGCGACACTCTTCTTCCGCGGGTTGTTGACGTGTGGCGTCAATTACGAGGTAGATGTTTCATATAATTTATAAGTGAATAAATTATCTCCTTGGTGTTGAATTCTCAAGAATGTCTTTGGACTTTGGTTACCACCTTACCCGGAGGGCACGTGTCGAATGAACATGGAACAATGACCCTCCGTTATTGCTTGTTTATATTCGCGATGGAGACTATGTTGGAAGAGGCGGCATCGAACTAAGGCGGCGGTGACAACAACGGTTATGCGGTGGCCCGAAGAAGACCATGGCACCAGGTGCCATGCAGAAGGGAAACATCGGCCCATAACCGCAGGCCGCTCAGTTGAGGATGAACCAGCATGCCGATGTTACCTGGGCTGAAGAATCGCGGTGTCACAGGGGGTGACGCGATGTGGGGGACCGCGGCCCGTGTTTCGTTGGATTCTTTGATGGTGAAATGGACGGCTCATCAAATGGTCGGGTTAAACATGGTCACGACATCTTTGGCCCACCAATGTGGGCCGGTGGCGATGGAGAATCCTGTTGGCTTCGGCTCGCTAGGTAAGAGGGCGGTGCCGCTTGGCCCCGCCGTTTCGGGAAACAGGTTCCCCCCCCCCCCGCATCGCTCTGCCACCCGGTCCGAGCCGCTTGGCCAGCCGGGTCGAGCTGCATCCAGCAAGGCCGCACCATGCCATGCCAGTCCGGGCCATGCCCCGTCATGTCGGGCCGCACCTTCATCGATCCGGTCCGACACCAGCCAGTTCGGACCCGCCAAAACCGTGTCGACCGACCCACCATCCCAGTGGGCTTAACGAGCCGGGACCGTTACACCTAAATACGAATAACATCACGACCGTGCATCTAATCGACGCGCTATCTATGGAACTTGGACCCTCACGTCGAGGTGGTCCTTTTTCGATACTCTATGTGATTTTTGGATGACTATGGAAAAAAGTCCGGGTTGGTTTGAAACCGAAACCAACCGGGCCCTCGGAGCGGAAATGCTTATAACATAAGGACCTGACGTCTGATTCATGTGAAATCAATTAGGTCAGATTTATATTGATGATACATTTCTTTTTACATAATCCATGTTGGATTTTTATGGGATTGGAGTATTGTTGGGTTGGTTTTAGCTTAAAAACCAACTGGGCCCCTAGAACAGAAAAGCCAATAACTCACAGACTGGGCGTCCGATTGACGTGCCGTCTATTGCGTTGAGACCTCTATGAAGAGGCATCAATTTGTGATACTTCTACATGAGACTTCATGAATCTTTGAGTATCAGCTTGAGACTCGTGGAGCGGACCCTCCCGGTTACGAGCGACCAGATTATAGAGACCTAGTATCTTACTGAGACGTGACGACTTCCGATCGATCAACTCGGAGTGATTCATATGGCCCAGTGGGGAGCGCTTGGTAATATCAGTAAACCCATGTCGGAGGAGCTCTTGGTTGTAGTGGTATACCCATGATACTCGACATAAGGAGTTCCACTATAGGCTATGAGAGGGGGCACATGGTTATAGCGGAAGACCCATGGTGGGAAGCGCTTGGTTGTAGCAGCAGGCCCACAATACTCGACAGTTGGAGTACTTAAGAAGTCTAAGGTTAGTGGCAATCACTTGGTTGTAGTGGAAGGCACACTGTACTCTATAGAGGAAGAGTTATCTAGTATCCGTGGTTTCGACATCATGACCTAAAATCCTGGTTTGAGCTGAGTCAATGACCTTTGTGTTTTCCTCATGATTGAGATGGGTAACATGATAACTTTGGTATATTTATGGGTTAATAACTAAGTTTTGGTTAACCGTTGATTTCATACTTTGTGGTTTATCCATGTTGGATTTTTTGAGACCGTGAGAGTCTCGGGGACCCTACTGAGTATCATTATAATCACCCCTGCACGGGCTATGATTTCACCTCGTTGTGTTGGTTGTAGAAGACAGACATCGCTGACGGAGGTCGAGAGTGCCATGACGGGATGGTACCTATAGGTGGAACATATAACATTTTGGTTCCAAGTGGAGTCTAATGGACGTGGAGTGATGAGGAGACCATCTATACCAGCCCTTCAGGTGAGACTCCCGGAGGATGACTCAATAGTTGTTGATTTACTTTACTGCAGTTGTACTAGATTTTCAGTTGTAGTTTTTTTTACAGGTAGGTTTGTATAATGGCCCATTTACTTTTCAGAACATACTTTTATATTCATTATTACATATCTTTTACTTATCTTGCGTTCTCTTTTGTGTTTGTTTACTACTATAAATGAAATTCCTTACCTTTTATTGGGATTAACGCCTTTGGTGCTAGTCGCCAGCCCCTGGCCTATGGAAGGCGGGTTTGGGGTTGTCACGGCTTGGGCCCCGAGGATGGGTTGTGACAAGAACAGAGGTGTATATCTACTCTAGGATGACTTACTGATGATTTATTCTTGGAGTAGTGGTATAACTATGTTTTTATACCTATAGTAATACTGAATTTTCAATTATTTTATTATTACAGGCTTCTAAAATATGTGGAGGTAGACGTGTCTTCCCTTTCTCCATTTCAAAAATACATTTGTTGAGTTCCACATTCAGAATAAGAATATATGTCCATTTTGTATCTGGAGTATGTGTATATACCTCATCCTTTCTTCTCATTCATATTAATGGATGATGACAGTACTCATGTATGTGGCTAGAGAGTTCAGTATGCTTGAGATTTGACATCGAAACATTTTGACTGACATCAGTGGGTGCTTCCAAACGACGCGGTTTGAAGGCATGATGGATTATGGAAGGTGCATGTGCCTGATGGATGTTTCTTACAAAGCATGGTGAATGGACTTTTTTCAATGCATACAGACAATACTATAAGAAAAATTGGGGAGTGCATGCAATTGTATGTTCTTGCTTACAAGTTGCGACCATATTTAATTAGTGGGATTCCTTGAATGCATCTATATAATTCTATTAAGTAGATTATAGTTTTAAAGTATGTGTTTGTGTATGCTCATGGTACTCTTCTAGATTTAAATAGTGGGATTTGTTAGACACATCCAAATGATTCTTATGAGTAGTGAAATTATGGCAGACATGTGTTTATACCCGTTTGTTGTTTCCCAACTGGTTAGGTTGATGTAGTTATATAAAGGGAGAAAAAGAAATAACCTTATCCTTGTTACCCAGATGTTATCCTCGATGGTTCATCTTGATTACCTAGGTCTATGGGACCTGGGCTACACAATCAAAGGCAACACCCCCATCATTTTGGGGGTTCACTTCCACATGATTCTTTTGGCGATGATTGTAGGTGAGAGCCCTCTAGAAGGACCCTTGTGTGTTCGAGTTAAGACAATTAATTACCTCAAGATCTACGTCCATGTAGTATAGGAGTCACTCTTTATTTCATACTAGAGATAAGGACCTGAAATTGTTGATGATGGTGGTTGGAACCATCTACTTTTTCACCCCCGATAATTGCTGACTGGATGATCGAGGGTTCCTGTTAAGTTGAATAGATTTTGGGGCATCCTCCATGGTTGGGATAGTAACATGTTGATGGTATACACAAAAAAATACATTTGAGAACCAATGTTTAAAATGATGAATTGATGATGACATTGTTCCATCAGATGATGATACATTTTGAGCAGTAGTTGGGGCATTTACGGGTGTAAATATGAAGGAAACCATTTCGAGAGAAGGGAGTTCTTGAAAAAATAAAAAAATATAAAAAAATGAATTTCATTAAATCATTTACTTTTAAATGGACACATGTGTGATTGATTCCTTTGTATGGTCTTTGTTTATCTTTTGATAGGGTCGTTACAGCTGGGTAATCTTATCAACTTGGTTATGGATTCACATCGTGATCACCATAATTTTGTTTCGCCTATAAATGGGACTTTTGCAGGAGTCATTGTTCCTAGATGGTTTCATTTATGTATAGAACTAAAAAAACCCAATGGTTCTATTACCATAGGTACCTTCTTTACATAGGCATGCATTATTAAGGTCATTTGGATGACAATTATTGAGAATACAAGTTTTTTTAGAGGATGGGAAGTCGGACACATCCCACCCATTTGGTAGTAATTTACTTCTTATTCTAGGTCACGTTAATAGATTTAAGACATGTACATGAATACATATTAATTCAATAAGTATGAAATGTTTTTAGCTTGTGATTTGGAAACAAATGATTAACATGTATAATTTTTTTGATTCATATTTCTGTATCTATGGTTCTTCATCGATGGATAAATATTTATTTATCTATGGTTCTCCACTTATGGATTCCATTTGTATTATACTTAAATATTATTCTGTCGTTAATAACAATACATTTGATTTAAATCCACTCAGTGAGGCACTTTATAACTTATCACCATCCTTGGAGACGATAGTTGTTTTAATGTGGGGATTGTACCCATAGATAGGCCACCTATGTATCCTTTTGAAAGGAATCCTTACCCACATAGTCTGGTGCCATGTATCCAGACACATCATACTTTTTAAGGTAATGTGATAATAACCAATCCATAGAGTTTAATTCCATGTGTTAAGGGTGAATTAGCATAATATTGTTAATCAATGTTTTGGGGGACACTTATATCGAAGAAGCCCAAAAAACATAGAAGGGATATGAATTCCCAGGATGAATTAGACCCTAATATTAATTTTGGATCAGAAAGGAATCGGTAGATTTTTAATATTTGGTTTTTTCATCGGGGAGGATTCCCACATATCTCATTTGGATGAGAATCAAATCCCACAAAGTTTCGAAAGTCCCATAAGAGAGTGTAGTCCATTAAGAGAAATGGGTTTTGGCATACTTCCTAAAATGGATTTCATGGTGATTTTTGGGATTAATTTTCAGCTTACTCCTTCCCATTTAAGGAAAATATGAGGTGAAGCTCTAGTCATAGGAAGGATTCCTACATATCCTAGTTTTGATTGGAATCATAGTTCTTGTAGTTAATACGTTGATGTGTTTGTGAAAATGTTGGGAACATAAAAAATATCTAATCCCACACGATTCTTGCTCGATGAAGGAAATATGAGGATTTTAAAGCATAAAAAAAGCCACACACACTTTTCCACCTCCACTAGTGGAAGAATCCATTGCTATGGTGGAATAGGTGGATCTGGTCACAGAGCAATGAATCGTTCCATGTAAAATGAGATTGAAGGCTATTCGATCTGGCTCCAAAATCTAGGGGATTATACTGTGATCACATACCTAAAATTGTTCCGAGTAGGGTAGAGAGACTATTCCATTGTTTAAAAGAAAAATACATGGAAACCATACTTTTCCTACAATGGACATGGGGAATCAATTTTTACAGACTATTAGAGACATGCATGGCCAAAACTACAATCCTCTAAACGTAGAACTACCTAACATTGTTCATGAGAGGAAGGTCCATCTGACTTGCGATATAGAAACCTAAATAAAATACACAAATCCTAGCCACATTTTAAAACAAATGTGTAATCCTCTGACTTCAGATATAAATACACAAATATGTGACATGCTGATATTCCATTCCAAAGGGTTTGGTATGTAAGGAGGTTTTGGAAGAGGCTTCAAAATACACTATTTCAGAAAAGGGATACAATGAAGACGAACAATTTCCATGAATGACATTGAATTAGGTTTGTTGAATGGATTGAATAAGATAAATGGATAAGTGTAATCAAAGAGGGGAACCCATGTAGTTATCTAGAGAGCGGGCATGGGTTCACAGGTATGTAACACCCCGAGATTTTATGAGATATATTATTTTTAATTTCTTTTATCTTCTATTATACAGTACACCAATATTATCTTGTACTATACGCAACACCTCATTATCTTGTAGTATACGCAACAATATTATTGTCTTGCATTACACGCAATCGCGACCTACCTCAATAGCGTGTGTAGTACATCATACCAGGTTTCACTAAACAAAAATATATTGTTATAATATTATTATGGACTATCCATTATTAATATTATTAACTACATTTTAATTTTTACAACATTATTATTCATCTTACACATTTTCTAGAATATGTTATGAGAACAAAATAATTTTTTCGTGTAAAATAAGTATTTTTTTTAAAATACAGTTTTGCCGCCTTTTGATGGCGTACCCACTCAAAATCTTGTGTTTGAGATTTCTATAAGATCAATTTTACAAAATAAAATTCTTTTTTGGAATCTAGATAAAAAAATTTACTTTGGATAAAATTTTCATATTATTTTGATAACATTCATATTTTAATGAATAATAAAAACACACTATATTTTAATTAAAAGCAACTGTTTTCATCGCAATAATTTATATGGATAGATTACCTTTTTAATTATTTTTAAAGTGTAATTGGAATATATTTTGACCATTTAATCCAATTTTGTTCATTGGAATTAATTTCACTTTGAAATTGGATATAAACAAATATCAATCTTTTGATAGTTTTTGTTTTTTAAAAACACGCTATTTGTTTTGATATAGGAATTAATTTTAAAATTAATTAATGCCACTTCTATGTTTTGAATTTGACAAAATAGTCATCAATTTATAATTCTGAATATTAAATAATGCTTTGGATGAATTTTTTGTATTTTTATGAAAAACATCTATTTTCGATGAATAGTGAAACCACTTTGTGGTAGTTAAAAAAATAAATTTTTCATTTAAATGGTGTTTTACCACTTATTTGAAATGAATTTCGAAAATATGAGAGACACGGTTAATATCATGGACTAAAATGTGGTTCAACGAGATGAAAATAATTTTTGGTGAATAGTAATTTTTTACTTTTATTTACCACGGTTAAAATTAAATAGGGTAATTAAGGGAAAAATGATATTAATATTACCCCAACACATGTCCTAATTCTATTGGATAAATGTAATTCGACCAAAGAAAACTTAGGAATAAAATTTGACCATTTATGCCCACTTGGATTAGATTAGGACATTTAATATTATTTTATTTAAAGAATAGTTAAAATAGTTAAAATCAATGTTTAAAAACTATAACATTTTTAATATACGGTTATACATAAGATAAATTCGACTATAAATATTAATTATAAATCTAATTAGGTTTCCTACATAATGGTATTTTATTTATAATTTTTAGACATTAAATAATTTAATTTATTTATGACACAATGATGAAGCAGTAATTAGATCATTAATGAAATATTGACATAATTGATGTTATAATTACCCAAATAAATGAAATTTGAGACTTTTTAAGAATTACAGTAATTATATAGGTTATCATGACATGTTATTATTGATTTAATTATCTTTATTAGAAATAATAATTCTTCTATAAGTTTCACTAAAATAAATTACCAAATAGTTTCAAAATTGAGATAAAATAGTTTTTAAATCAAATATTATATTATTAATTGATATTTTATTTTTAAAAATCTAAGGTTTGGAAAAATGACTTAGATAAGGTTATATATATTAATATTAATCAACTTGGGGTTCGTTTTGATTGTTATAGTAAGTTTATTAACCTTATAGTGTAAGAAAACAAGAAGACGAGGTAAAAGTAAAATTATTTAACTTAAAGTTAAATATAAATGATAAGGTTAAAATAGAAACCTAAACTTGTCTAAATTCTATCGGATGAGAGGATTTAGACCAATCCTCACCTTGCCTTCGGAATAAATAATTTTGGAGCTATTAAAAATCTAATATGACTTTATAATAAAATAATATTTTGAGTTTTTCCAAAGGTGCCCCTCTCCTCCCTTATAAAAATGGCACCCCTTCCCTCTTCTCTTCACACCCTATTGAGCCTTGAATCTCGGCCAAACCCTGACCATTTATCTTCTCCACTTTCCTAGAAAAATTTTGGAGGTTCTATTCTAATCAAAATACCAACTCTACATCCTTAAGAGAAGGCTTAAAGGAGGTGCGTCGAAGAAGAGGTAATCTCTTCTTTCGATTCTCTCAAGTTTCTTTCGTCTTCAACTCCTTATTATTTAGTTTTTTTCATTATAAAGTAATAACATCAGTATCACTCATATAATGATATGTTATTATGAATATGAAACAGCCCTATTTCACCTTCTATCCATCTTATGGAAAACAAAATCACCACGCGTGCGTACGTACGAAATACCGTCTCCACGCCATGGTGTAATCAGTTTTTCCACCACCACCTTAAATGGATGGGTATAATGGTGTAAATAAATAACTATATACAGTTATTGTAAAGTGATATTTATTCTGCAATATTATTAATACACTTCAATTCAATTCCATGATCATGGGAATGATATCATCGCAAGTGCGTATGTACGGACTACCGTCTCCACGAACGTGATGAGATTCATTTTCCATGATTAACCATTCAAGAATGATTATAAAGTATATATAATGAATAAAAATGAAATATATGACATAATTAAGCTACTGGATTTATTTATACATATATATATATGTATATATTTCATGTACTTACTTCCATTCAAGTCAATAAGGAAAAGAAAACAATGTTCATGCATACGTATGGCCTACTGTCTCCATGAACGGTGTGTTTCATTTAATTTATCTATCAATTATATATATATACTGAATATATATGATATATAAATCATTTTTCACAATCCATAAGTATGTCAATCATGATATATGTAATAATAATATCAAGAACAACAAGTCCAAACACGTACGATAAATGAAACAATTTTACCCAAAACGCTACTTTAATAAGGAATCGACAAATGAATGGGTAATATAAATACCTAAGTGAACCATATATGATATAATAACAATGTATAAGATTATTTAATAGGTAAATGACATTATTTAAATCATTATACAGGAGGTTCAGATACATACGAAGCATATCAGACATAAGGTAAGGGATAAATTTTCCAATCTCGTTTTTATCCGAGATTGTTTATTCATAAGTATTTACTGCGGTTATATTTATCATCCATGTCCTTGTTTTCTAAAAATATTTTCAGGTATGTTTAATGTGCTTTTTACCCATTTTTTACTTTTACTACATGGTATGTATGGAATCTTTCTTTTACGAGGTCCTTTTTGACTTTTCTGGCAAAAGTATGAGAAGAATGTTTTTTTAACTTATACGACATGAAAGGATTTTTATGGTTTTATAATGAATTATTTTCATAAAGATTCCTCCAAATTATTTCATGAATATTTTCAACAAAATCTATTTCTTTTAAAATTAAATGACGTTTTGTGAAAATAAATAGATTTTTGAAGAATAAAGGATATTTTCCTCAAGAATTTATTTCATGTGTTTTATCAAAACCATTTTTTCATCTAAGAGGACATTATTTCATATGTGTATGCTTCAAGTATAATGTATCTATGATTTACATGGATTCACTTTTCTTATTATGAAATGATATCCATTTCTTTTATATAAATTATGTGATGATGGGATGATGTTTATGAAACCCATTTTATTCGCTGGGTTATTAAGAATGATGTATGTTTATTTTGTGGCACAAGTAGGAATGATTTCATTTTGAGATGGGTGGGACCTATATCTCCATATAATGAAATGGGTAAAGATTTATATATCATGAGATAGACATGGCTGGAATGGTAAGTTAATCCGGTTTAGTAATACAGGACGGGAACGGGGAGTGAACTCAATTCAGAAAGGGACTTTGTCCACTAAGATGGTCTTCGCAGCAATACTTTGGCTAATATGGAAATCATATCATGTGCATAATGTTTTTCCACAATTACATGTTTTATTTACAAGCAATTTTATCATGATTGATGTTCTATTTTGATCTATTCCTTACGCACAACCATGTTTTATGTAATTTCTCAATATTTCGATGTTTGAACATTGTGTTCATGTTTTTATGTTCAAAAGTATATGGTTTGTTTTATTTAATCCATTCTTACCCTTACTGAGCATTTTAGATCACCCTATTTATGTTTTCTTTTCCCCTTGATATAAAGAAACGTTTTAGTTAAGAAAAAAGGGAAGATCTTTATGGGAGATGTTGAAGATCATTCACAACGATTAGAAGAATACGTTCAATGTTTCCAAAGACACTAAACCATTACGGTCCTTATGTGTCTGTTGTTGTTATGTAATATGTATTACGAAAAAGTAATGTAATGTCTATGTATGTCATGCTTGGGGTCTCTACAGTTGGTATGCGAGGAAAGGATTAGTCAACCTTTGGAAACTAGGATGAAAACACTTTAGTGAGATCCCTATAGATATTTCTAAGGTATGTCTAGGGATGTCCCTAAGTTTATGTGTAAGTATATGTTATAGTCCTAGAATTACGGTAACGATATTAGAATTAAACCTATGATGGAAGATGTCGATGGTACTCCCCCAAGATTATGTTATTTTCCTTGTATGATTTTTTCCTCTCACAAAATTCTTTTTGTGTTTTAGTCAATGGAGGGAACCAGAATGAATTCGGTTAACATTGAATCCAATAGAAAAATTGGTGACTATGAGTAACAAAATTGCATAATGCATAGAGATAAAGATATTGTGATTATGATGAATACTTCATCACGATATATGATTAACAATGTGAAATTTTGTGGTATTCCTAAGTCATCAAATAAGAGGAAGATGGAATTTTATGCATGTTCTCATGGTGAGGAGCATAGAGAAGGGAAGAATGAGATTTATAAAAAAGGGAAAAAGAACCTTCAGAAATAACTCAAATGGAGGGAAGATGTTATCTATGTGGAGAAAAGGGTCACATAGTGACAGACTGTCGTGGAGTTCAATGTCTTATTTGGGGAGAACGCGATCATTACCCAACTCAATCCCCAGACCTAAGATGATACTTCTAAATCAAAGAAGGATGTATTCCATGACAATCATTGAAGAGGATGGATTTAAGTGTTTACGTCTTGGTATTAAAGAATAATGTTGTTGGGGTACTTTCATGAAATAATGGAATATCTATGTATTGGTTAATTCTGGTTTGAAATAATTATATGGTACAGGTAACCATGAAAAGTGTTTGAAATGTTTTTGGAAAGAAGATTATATGTTCATAATGAATGGATAAGGAGAAAATAATATTTTTGGTAGTATTTATGAGCTCATGATTGATATAAGGACAAAGTCATATCATGGTTTGAGTATATAAATTTTTTGGGATTTTTGGTATGTGGAATGAGTTAACTTTTGAGCGCATTCATGTTTTCACTAAGGATAAATGGGTATTCATTTTTTTAAATAGAATACATGATTACTGTATTCACATGATTGGAATGTGATCAAAAATATATATCGGGGATAAATGATGGTATTCACATGCTCGGTAGAAGAAATTTTAGTAATTGTTTTCCTTAAACTATAAGCTTGGATAGAAGTATTTTGGATAAGCCTACAGATTTGAAACAGATCATGTTAAACATAAGATAGTTTAAGGCTAGAACTGTTTTTGATATTATTGATGGAATGACATAATGATGTAATTTTAGAAAAAGGACAACCTGCAGGATGAGCGACAACTCGTCGCGTAGGATAATGCTGTGGGAATCTAACCCGCAACCGAAGTGCGGCTGGCCTTTATCACATACCACTAGCCTACAAGAAGTCTCTGGTTAGTAGAAACGAGTTTTATTTTATTAAGCGGTATGATATATGAAATATAAGTTCATTTTTGGAATCTTATATGATTAACCTCACCATAAATGGACTTATGTATATTTGATAACTTCTGTTATCCTTTTGTTTGAAATAGATGGAATGACCCATCATTCTATCACACAATCTTCTAACACTTCACGAATGACAAATTCAACTTCATTTCATTAAGAGATGAAGTGGAAATTGTCCATGGAATGACCAATGGTGAGACTCTATAAAAAACAAGAACTTATTTCTTCGAATTACAATTTCTTCAACTTTAGGGAAATGATCTTGAAACCCAAACATGTTGTCCTAGTGCCCTTATACCCGATGAATCAGATGATGCCTTAGATCATCACAAATCTATGGATTTGTAATTGATGGTTTTCTCATATCCATGTTCTCTACCACTCTGAATCTGAACATGATGGTTAGATTTTTCTTCTATATCAATATTTTCACCTATGTTCTCTTATATGGAAACCTAGTTATGAGTTACTTTGGGTAATCATTAAATTTCATATTTTATTTTTCAAAATTATATTTATCATTCCTTTATACAATTTGGGATTCTATGAATAGTAAACAATTTATAACCCCGATAAATTTCGCGGATGAAATTCATTTTAAGGGGGGTCGAATGTAACACCATGAGATTTTATGAGATATATTATTTCTAATTTCTTTGATCTTCTATTATACACTACACCAAGATTATCTTGTACTATACACAACAAGGAATTAACTTTTAGTATACACAACAGTATTCTAGGCTTGCATTACACGCAACCGCGACCTACCACAATAGCATGTGTAGTACGCAATACCGGGTTTTCACTAAACAACGATATATTGTTCTAATATTATTATGGAGTATCCGTTAGGAATAGTATTAAATAAATTTTGAATTTTATAAAATTATTATACATCTTACACATTTTATTGAATATGGTATGAGAACAGAATAAATTTTTCAGGTAAAATAAGTATTTTTAAAAAAATGCAGATTTGCCGCCTTTTGATGGCGCACACACATTAAATCTTATTTTTGACACGTCTATAAGATAAATTTGAGGAAATAAAAATCTTCTTTGGAATCAGGATATAAAAATTTACTTTGGATAAATTTTTAATATTATTTTGATAACTTTCATATTTTAATGAATAATAAAAACACTCTATATTTTAATTAAAAACAACTTTTTTCATCGCAATGCTTTATATGGTTAGATTATCTTATTAATTGGTTTTAAAGTTTAATTAGAATACTTTTTTACCATCTAATCCAATGTTTTTCATTGGAATTAATTTCACTTTGAAATTGGATATAAACAAGTATCAATCTTTTGATAGTTTTTGATTCTTAAAAACACGCTATTTGTTTTGATAACAGGAATTAATTTTAAAATTAATTAATGTCACTTATATGTTATGAATTTGACAAAATAGACATAAATTTTGAATTCAGAATATCAAATAATGCTTAGGCTGAATTTTTGGTATTTTTCTGAAAAACTTCAATTTTCGATGAATAGTGAAACCACTTAGTGGTAGTAAAAAAACTGAGTTTTTCATTTAAATGAAATTTTACAACTTCGGTGAATTGAAGTTTAAAAATCCGAGAGACACGGTTAATATCAAGGACTAAAATGTCGTTCAATGAGATGAAAATAATTTTTGGTGAATAGTAACTTTGTACTTTTATTTACCACGGTTAAAAGTAAATATAAGGGTCAAAATGATATTAATATTACCCGAAAACATGTCTTAATTATATTGGATAAGTGTAATTCGACCAAATACATCCATAGGAATAAAATTTGACCATTTTGGCCCACTTGGATTAGATTAGGACATTAAATATTATTTTATTTAATGAATAGTTAAAATAGTTAAAATCAATGTTTAATAACAAAAACATTTTTAATATATGGTTATAAATAAGATAAATTCAACTATAAATATTCATTAGAAATCTAAAAAGATTTCCTAAATAATTTTATTTTATTTAAAAATTTTAGACATTAAATAATTTAATTTATTTATGACACAATGATGATGCAGTAATAGCTCATTAATGAAATATTGACATAATTGATGTTATAATTACCCAAATAATTGAAATTTTAGACTTTTTATGAATTAAAGTAATTATATAGGTTATCATGACATGTTATTATTGATTTAATTAACATTTTTCGAACTAATAATTCTGTTATGATTTTCACAAAAATCAATTACAAAATAGTGTCAAAATTGACATAAAATAGGTTTTAAAACAAATATTATATTATTTATTGTTATTTTATTCCTAAAAATATAAGGATCGGCCAAATTAATTAGATAAGGATATATATATTAATAATAAATAACTTGGGGTTCGTTTTCTTTGTTATAGTATGTTTATTAACCTTGTAGTGTAAGAAATCAAAAAAGTCACGGTAAAAGAAAAATTATTTAACTTAAAGTTAAATCTAAATGATAGGTTAAAATATAAACCTAAACTTGTCTAAATTCTTTTGGATGAGTGGATTTAGACCCATACCCACCTTAGCATCGAAATAAATCAATTTTGAGCTATTAAAAACTGAATATGACTTTATAATAAAATAATATTTTGAGTTTTTCCGAAGGTTCCCCTCTCCACCCTTATAAAAAGGGCACCCCGTTCCCTTATCTCTTCACATCCTTTTGATCCTTGAAGATCGGACAAACCCTGATCATTTGCCTTCTCCACTTCCCCATCAACATTTTTGAGGTTCTGGTATTCTCAAAAGACAAACTCTACTTCCTTACGAGAAGGCTTAAAGGTGGTGCGTCGAAGAAGAGGTAATCTCTTCTTTCGATTCTCTCAAGTTTCTTTATTCTTCAACTCATTCTTATTTAGTTGTTTCATTATAAAGTAATAACATCAGTATCACTCATATACTTAAATGTTATTATTAATATTAAACAACCCTATTTCACCTTCTATCCATCCTACGGAAAATGAAATCACCATGTGTGCGTACGTACGGAATACCGTCTTCACGTCGTGGTGTAATCAGTTTCTCCACCAACACCTTACCTGGATGGTTATAATGGAGTAAATAAATAAATATATACGGTTATTGTAAAGTGATATTGATTTTTTAACATTATATATACACTTTAATACAATTCCATCATCATGGGAATGATATCATTGCTCGTGATTACGTACGGACTACCGTCTCCACGAACACGATGAGATTCATTTTCCATGATTAACCATTCAAGAATGATTATAAAGTATATATAATGAATAAAAATGAAATATATGACATAATTATGCTAATTAATTTATTTATACAAATATATATGTATATATTTCATCAACTTACTTCCATTCAAGTCAATAAGGAAAAGAAAACTGTGTTCATGCGTACGTACGACCTACCGTATCCAAGAACGATGTTTTCCATTTCATTTATATATGTATTATATATATTTATATACTGAATATATATTATATATAAATCATGTTTTTCATTATGAATGTAAGTAAATAATTATATAAGTAATAATAATATCAAGAACAATAAGTCCAAACACATACGATAAATGAAACAATTTTACCCAAAACGCTACGTTAACATGGAATTGACAAATGAATGGGTAATATAAATACCTAAGTGAACCATATATGATATAATTAAAATTAATATGATTCATTAATAAGTCAATGACATTATTTAAATCATTATATAGGAGGTTCAGATACATACGAAGCATATCGAACACAAGGTAAGGGATAACTTTTCCAATCTAGTTTTTATCCAAGATTGTTTATTAGTATGTTTTTACTGGGATTATATTTATCATCCATGTAATTGTTTTCTAAAAATATTTTCATGTATGTATAATGTCTTTTTTAACCATTTTTTACTTTTACTACAAGATATGTATGTAATCTTTCTTTTACGAGGTAATTTTTGACTTTTCCGGCAAAAGTACGAGAAGAATATTTTTTAACTTATATGGAATATAAGGATTTTTAAGGTTTTATAAAGACTTATTTTCATGATGATTAATCCAAATTATTTCATGACTATTTTCAACAAAATCTCTTTCTTTTAAAATTTCATGATGTTTTGTGAAAAGAAATTGATTTTGAAGAAGAATGGATATTTTCCTCAAGAATTCATTTCAAGTGTTTTATCAAAACCATTTTTTAATCTACGATGACATTATTTCATATCTATATGCTTCACGTATAATGTCTCTAAGATTTACATGGATTCACTTTTCTTATTATTAAATGATATCCATTTATTTTATATGGATTATGTGATGATGGGATGAGGTTTATGAAACCCATTTTATTTTTTGGGTTATTAAGAATGATGTATGTTTATTTTGTGGCACAAGTAAGAATGATTTAATTATGAGATGGGTGGGACCTATATCTCCCTCCAATTTGTTGGGGAAAATTTTATATCTCATGAGATAGACATGGCTGGAATGGTAAGTTAATCCGGTTCAGTAATATTGGAATGGAATGAGGAGTGAACTCGATTCATAAAGGGACTTTGTCCACTTAGATGGTCTTGGAAGAAATACCTTGGCTAATATGGAAATCATATCATGTGCTTAATGTTTTTCTACAATTACAAGTTTTGTTTACAAGCTATTTTATCATGGTTGATGTTCTATTTTGATCTATGCCTTACCTACATCCATGTTTTATGTAATTTCTCAAGATTTCAATGTTTGAACATTATGTTAAGGTTTTTATGTTCAAATGTATATGGTTTGTTTTATTTTCTCCATGCTTACCCTTTCTGACCATTTGAGCTCAAACATTTTTATGTTTTCTTTTCCCCGGGATATAATGAAAGGTTTTCGTTATGAAAAAATGGCAGATCGTTATGGGAGATGTTGAAAATCATTCACCATGATTAGAAGATTACGTTCCAGGTTTCTAAAGACACTAAACCATTATGGTCCTTGTGTGTCTTTTTTTGTTATGTAATAAGTATTCCGAAAAAGTAATGTACTTTCTATGTATGTCAAGCTTCAGGTCTCTACAAGGTATGATAGGTAGAACTTATTTTCACTTATGTGATGATCGACCTAGATGTTAAAACTTTTCCAATACATTAATCATGATTTCAGTAGTATTATCAGGAATTCATAGAAATGGGGCACTCCAATTTCCTTGACAGGAATTTGGGTCATTCTTGTGTTTCTAATTTAGGGAGGTTTGGCTCTTTAGGCGCACAAGTGTTATTGATTTTATACACTGTAGGGACTTAATTACAATCATATTCATTTAATTTCTCCACCCTAGTTGTTAACAAACTACCGTGAAGGTTTCAAAAGACATGGGCGAAGTAGTAAGGTGACCCGATCAGTAATTGGGATTCATGAAAACTTTTCCGTCACAAATGAAGACCCAATAGTATATTTATAGTCAAATAGGCGACACTATGTTAAAGAGTTTGGCCATGCAAGTGGATTGTGTGCCAAACCTTTGGATCACAAGTGGCTCTATGCTGACGGTGAAATGGTTCTACTGGGGCGATTTTAAACATTACCCTTTGCAAATCAAGAAATTCTACATGTATTTTCTCCGTTTTATTTCTAAGTCATTTCCCTCTGTCATGTTTTCATCAATTTGATTGAAAAAAGTGTCAATAGAAAGAAAGAATGAAATTTTAATAGAATGGTGAAAGGTTTAGTAAACATAATGGATGTGAATAATAGTATTCCTAAGGCATCATCCAAAGATATATTTTTTAAATCTGTAAATTATGGGAATTATGAAAATCAATACCCTTGGGGAAATATAATTTTGAGAATTAGAATGGTTGAATTATTAATTGTTCTATTACTGATGATAATGTGACAATGATAGAAATATGATATGGAAGAAGTTTTGGCAAATAAAATTGAAAATCATTGTTAATGGGTTAGGAAAAATATGAATTATGCTGTGTTTGTGTATAAGAATAATTTTTAGATTTACTTTTATGTATGTATGGAGTAATTATACATATAATTAATGTTTTACATTAGTTTTTTCTATATTATTTTAAAGTATACATGGAATTATAATGGTTAATATGAAAAATGATTGAGGTTTTAATGTGATATTTTTGGATATCACAAGATTAAGGGAAAAATAATCCTTAGTAAGTGCACGATGTTGGTATAATAATGAATGAAATATATCATTGATTGTGATAAAATAAATGGGACATTATTAATATTTTTGAAAATGATTATTAATATGATGAAATGGTTGTTTATGTATTTATTTTATAGAATTTTTAGATTTATGATATGTTGATATAGTTTATATTATAAATGATATATATTTTCAATATTATTTTTGGAAATTCAGTTCATTAAAATGCTAATTAAATTACAGGATAAGGATCTTCACACTTTTTGTTTTGTGACCACTAATAGTTACATATTGTTGTTTGGTCGAATAATGAAAATTTAAATTAAAATTTTGTGACCTTGTTTCTAATTTTTTGACTTTTTATCTTTTTGATGGATCAAAAGATTAACAATTTATGAAATTGTTTACTTTGAGTATTGTTTGAGGTTTTAGAGAATAATATTATAATGACCAAATATAACAATTTATGTGTATTGGATAACATATGGTAGCTAATTTTTATGATGGTAACTAGAGAAAAAATAAATGAATTTTCATCCCTTTCTGGATCTTATGATCAACTAGTTCTTCAGGAATTACAATTTCAACTTCATTTCATAGAGTTTAAAATGAAGAAGAAATTGATCAAGTAACTAAAAAATAGTGGGATTGTACTTATGATATAAAATAATGTATTTATATCTTCTTAAAGGATTTTTGAATAATGGTTCATCCTATAATCAAGGATTATTATGAAATCAGTGGAATTTTTCAAACATATTTTTATTATGGTTTGGTGGTCGTTAACCTTATCTTGATTATATTATCTATCTCTATCCATTAGTTATTGGAGATTATTTTTCCATTACAAATAAATATTATAATTTTACATAAATGTTTACCCTATGTAAAAACATAGTTACGTGCTACATAGGTCAACCTTTATGTTTTCAAATTTTCCACTTTAATGGTAGTACAATTTTTATTGATATAATATGGGATTCTATGAATAAATTATCCATAGTAAATGCTTTGATCACTTAGTGATATTTTTAGGGTGAAATAAATTTTTATGGGGTTATAATTTAAAACAAAATGATTTTACAGTATGCCTATTGCTAAGTAAATTTATTCAAACTGATAGGTTACATTGTGCAGAACATCATTCCTAAATGAACTCGAAATTATTATTATTTTAACATGGACATTATAAATAAGTTGTTAAATTGGAAGGGAAAAAATATATTTACCACATTACGAAAAATATAATTTTTCATTAGCTTGTTCATTTATAAATTATTTCATTTTGGATATGAACAAACTTTTTAGTAAAGTAATTTTATTCTATAAAAATATTTTTTCCTAAAAATAACTGTTTTCCATGTGAAAATAAATATATTAACTTTTCAAAAATTAATATAATTTATTTTATAAAATGAAAATCATTTTTTGGATTTAGAATGTTGAAATTATATATGGATTAATCTCCTAGATATATCTGAAAAATAGAAATTTTCAGTGATTATTACAAAAATACTTATTTACATAAAACCCTCATTTTATTTATATTTAAATGTAATTTTTGTAATTTTAATTGATCGAAATGTAACATAATTAAAAATTAGTTATAAATTCTAGATTTAATTTAATTTAAACCATATTTATTCTTGATTTTGTAATAAGTACAATTTCTGGGATTTAAATTATGTTATTCCCAAAAAAAATATTTTACCTTTTGTATTGATGGTTCGATTTTAAAAGAAAATTTTATACTATCGAGTATTTAATTACAAAAAATATATTCAATATTTTTAATCATAAGGTCCTTATTATTTTACAAGTTCATTTTAATTTTTATTCAAAAAAATCACTATGGTAAAAAATATATCTACCATACTATATGTAAAATAATGTAGTGAGTAAAAGTTATATCATAAAAGATTAAAAAAATAAAATAAAAAACATAAAATGGATGTTTGTTATGTTACTATACTATATCTATGATTTTTAAAATTAATTATCATTTATGTTATTGTGAATTAATTCCAAAAAAATCAGGTTGTCCTTATGTAAAAAATAACCATTATTTAATCACTTAAAACCACCCCTCTTAAAGTATAAATACCACTCCACAACACCCCCAATCTATTCAAATTAATTAAAGATTTTAAAATCTAAATCTAAACCTATACTCTCCACTCTAACAACATCTATGTGCTTATTTTTCACCAATATACCAATTCTATGTTCCTTAAGGGTTCCTTAAAAGTGGTGATATTTAATATGTTATTTTCTCAAACAACATCTATTAATATACTTTCTAATCCTACCTTTTATTCACATACATTACTCTTAAAATCATAATAAATATAGGTCATTTTTATACTATAATTGAATATTTCAAATGAAATATTTTCTGCCCACCATTTTCCTCACATCCTTTTATTTAAATTAATGAAACCATTGTTATAATTTTAATGGATAACCATATTCTTGGATAATGATTTTCTTTTTTTCAATACCGCCTTCATGGATGATCATAGATGTATTGATCTAGTTACATTAGATAGTATCAATTATGTTAATAATTATTTCATCTTATGAAACTAATTTATATACACAATATTATATAAAATAAAACTAGTTCATGGTGGTCAAAATATCAACCAAAATAAACAAATAAGTAATAATTATCCTTTTATCAAATGATTAATACTCATGTTTTATAGAATAATAATATATGTGACCATAAAAAATTAACAAATTTCATGAATTCTAGTTAATTTTTTTTATTTCCCTTTGAAAAACCCACATTTATACACAGATGAACCAACCATGAAACCATGAAATGAGTGTACTTTAAAAGATTAAAGTAATGAAAAAATATTAATTTATATGTGGAATGATATCGTAATGGTTTCAGATAAGGTATTAAAATTTTGAATTTAGTTCATGAATGAATAAATAACATTATTTAAATATTTATAATAGAATTTTATGAAAGAAAAGAAAAGGGAAGCATATGGTAAGGGTTCTTCATCTCACCATAATTTTGTGTTATATATGTGAGATTCAACACTTATTTAACATAAGTGGGGTATATAATTATATTTGAAACTTACAATCTTGAATATAATTATCTAAATGGTATTAAATATTTTATTAACAAATTATTAATATTATGGGACACATTATTTAACTGACTACTATGTGGTATCAGATTTCTTAAGTCTATTTATATTCATTTTGTTAAACTTATAATTCATTGAATA
Organism: Viscum album; assembly: GCA_963277665.1. Lineage (NCBI taxonomy): Eukaryota > Viridiplantae > Streptophyta > Magnoliopsida > Santalales > Viscaceae > Viscum > Viscum album. Next base: position 37,939,768 of record OY728159.1, read on the forward strand.
TAATATATTATTATTATGTGTGACATTAATTTTGATCATGTTATATTGTGTTCACACTATTTAGGTGGGTTTATGATGATAAAAATAATCTATACATTTTCATAATGATAACTTCAATTGTATGTTATTTATAATGAACATTGTTTTAAAAAAATTTATTAAATGTTTCCCTAAGTCATTATTTTCCCATGTCCATGATTTCTACATTTTTTTTGAATTTTATTAAACTTACCTTATGAATTTTGAATGTAATTTCTACTAATGTTTATATTTTTACAAACTCTTTTGAAATGATTTTTTTTTTTATTTTTATAAAAAAACATATTGTGATTTTTCTGAAAAAAATACAGTATGAATGTTTTTTCTATAATATACGGTATAAGAAGTTATTCCTTCCATCATAAAACCTTAATTAATTTATTCATACATTAAAATAATTCAATGTTATTTTCAAATGAATCGTTTTCCATTATAATTAAATGAGTCTTTAATGATGATCTATTTAAAAATTGAAATGTTTAATTTTTTTTCAAGATTTACTTTAAGTGATATTTACAAATAATATTCAATCAAAGATAAAATTATATTACTTTGATTATGATTTAATGTAGAAATTATTCATTTATAACATCCTTATTACTTATTTTGTATGGTTTATATTTAGGATATAATGATAATCATGAATCTTGGTACTTTTCTAGGGGTTATATTATGATGTAATGTTTGTGAAATCCAATTTCAATTCATCTGTTTCGATATGATATATATTCTTATGGAACACATATATATGGTTTTAATTATGTTAAGGGTGGGAAATTTATCTCACAACTATGAATTGGGTATATCATTCTATCTAAATAGATAACCATGGGAAACAAGTTTATGTGAATGATCCACTTTGGGAAATAGTTGAGTCCTAATCTACAATGGTAAACATACATTATATGATCAAATTGGTTGATGTTCTTTGTAGTTTAACATATAATATGAAGTGGTTTACAAAATTTATTATGATAATGCACTTTTAGGCCTTAATATTATGGATAATGATTTATTTATAATGCATTCTCACTCTCATGTCCCGTTTTTTAGAAATGATTGTGTTTATTCCATGAATCATGATTATGTTCTATTACTACATGAGTATGAACATCTTATGTTATTATCGAGATAAAAGGCTTATCATATGATTTCATATGATCAAGCATTCATTTCTACATGGTTTATCCTCACTGATCATATATTCTCATGCTTTATTAGGTTTATCTTCCCTAAGATATGAAGAAAGGTATTAAGTATGTAATGTTAAAAAGGTTTATATTTAAGAAAGAACAAGATGGAGATGATATAGTTGTTTTATACACCATTTGTTTATGTTTCCTCATTTGAAAAGAAACAAACCCCCTAGATTTTTAGAATTACTTTTCTATGATATGTAATAAATATAAAAATATTTATATTTAATATCTATTTATGAATATAATTGGTTCTTATACATAAATAATTTTATAGTACCATAGATACATTCCATAGTGTTTTTTCATGGGATGTTATTTCCTTAAAAATAATTTTTTATTTTTTCATCTTCACCACCGTTATTTTAACTACTCTACAAAATTATCTTCATTTTTGTTGTAAGGATTTCAAATAATTTCCACTTTTTAATGGAAAATAATCATATTTGATTAAAAAAAAGATAATAAATAATCCCAATGCTTTTCCTATTACAAAATATATCTAAAAAATGACTGGATTTTACATTGCATACCTTGTTAGGGTGTTTAAACCATTATCATTAAAAAACTATAAATGAATATTTAAGAATGGGAATACATAAATAATTAAATGTAATGATTTAATAGTATGAGAATAAAATGAATAAGTCATTAATGATTCAGATAACATATCTTATGATATTATTATCTTCATAATAGGTTTATCTATCATCATTTTAATATTAGGTACTCTAATATTTTATACCTAAATAATATTATATAATGAAAATAATGCATACTTGGTTGTAATAAGTTTATGAATTAACCCATGCATATCAAATGGGATTTTCAACCATGGTGGGCAGAACCAGATCATTCAACCTTCACTACAACGATCATCAAGATATTCTCAACAATTAATTATATCTGATATTAAACATATATACATCTATTCAAAAACCATTTCCACTTATAGTGTGTAGATAGGAATTTAATTATTGAAATCAAAACTCAACAATACCAAAATTTCTAGAGGTCCTCAAATACTAAGTCGTATATCTAGGATTTGAAATAATTATTTCTTATCTAAATCGATATAAAATAAAAAATATATAAAACACATCCAAATTGTTTTGTGAATAAAAATTTACAAAGGTCACCCTTAACCCATCAACCTTAAAATAATTTCTAAATATTAAATAAAACTAATAAATTAACATAATAACAAGTAATAAGTTTTAAAATATCCAGTAATACTAATTGTAGTTCCGCTACTATAGTTCTATCAAATATGATGCAAAAAACACATAACTAAAAACATTTGATTTGATATAGACATAGGATTACAGTATCTTTATAAAAATTAAAAAATTAATGAAAATTTAGTTTGGAGTTATATAGAATTAGGGGAATTGTGAATAAAAATTATTGAATTTTTTATCCAATCAACATTTTCTAATTAAAAAAGAAAACTAATTAATCAATTATGAGTACTCAAAATATCCAAAAAATCATCCAAACATGATTTTCCTTGAATTATGGAATAACTAATACATTTCATCATATATTATTAAAAGAAAAACATATAATGAGGTGATATAATATACTCATTAAGTGAAAAAATTACAAATTATAACATGATATTTATGAATCCTAACATTATATCATATTAATAATTATCATATGATTGTGAGCATGGAATAAAAATAAGATATCATAAAGGTATGGATTAAACAGTTATCCAAACATTAATTCATTCCATTAATGGAATTTTTTCCACTATAAAAAAATTATATCATAATAATATTCCAATGATTACTCACTATTCCATTATCATATGCTAAAGATTACCCCGATACCATTATAACTTGCTAAGGATTAACATACAGCCTATTAAAATGGATTATTTTTTACTTACAAATATTATACATAGACATTCATTAGACATAGAAAATATCCAATTCATAATATATCTATATTGGGGCACCCATAAAAGTGAAAAATCATGTATATGTGGGCCAAATGGTTTCAATAAATATATCAGTATATCCCAATGAAATATTTGGGGTTTACTGTCCTTTTTAAGTGCTTACCTAGAGAAGAATTCATGATTTCCTCAAGATACATGACATGATAATCTCATGGAAAATAGATTGGTATCTAATGTCCATAATAATCATTAAAAGTAAATACCACTCAATAATAATGACTATACCTAAGATATTTTCACCATATATAAAAGTGATATACAATTTATAAAATAATTATCCTAATCAAATGATGGATTAGACTTATAAGTGAATACACTTTAATAAATTGATTTAATATAATGAATTAACATCGACATTTTTATAAATAAATCATTCATGTAAATTAGTATGATTATGTAAGATAAACCATGTGATGACTTATAAAATAGATGTAAAAATTAATTTAATAATTAATCTAGAAAATAAAAGCGGATGGTATAATATTAAGAATACCCATAATCACGAAAAAAATGTCGATGCGGGACACTTTTAAAATCATTTGGAAAAATGATTTGAAATAAAAAATGCCACTATACTTTTAGAAAATTTCAAATGTAATTTTTTTTAAATGAAAATAAGAATTCCCTTTTTAAAATCATGGAATTGTACTAAAAATCCTATTAGAAAATTTAAAAAATATTGAAAGTTATGATCACATGGAATCATTTAATATGGACTTCATGTATTAAAAATGAACCAATTATGAAATATTTAAATAAATTAATTTAAATTATTTTTATATAAGTTAGTATAGATTAAAATAAATGATAATTTTTTATGGGATAATTTTTAAAAAATTCATGTCATAAAATTAAAAGAATTTTTTTTTGAGAACTGTTAATGTAAAAAGTTAAAATAAAATCTATTAAAACCATTTTATAAACCCCACTAAAAATGTACGGTAATAAAAAAGTCAGTTGAGAATAAGTTATTGGAATCATTAATGTCTCTTTATAGGTAATTTTTTTGGTTTATAAGTCATTATTTTGATAGGTATAACATAAACAAAGTAGAAAAACTATCTATTGAAAAATACATGTGTTATTCTTATCAATATATAGATTTTATTCATTGAATAATTTCAAAAAATGGGAGGATACTAATATTGAAAATTATTACCCCCCCTAAAATAATTAAATAGAATAATTTACAATAAAATTGTATGTAATTTTACTTATAGATCAATGTTATTAAAGGATTTCATAACTCATGTGAAAAATTATATTAGGTGAGAAAACAATTATTACATGAGTAACCTATTAATAAAAACCCTAGATATAGAATGATCTTAAAAATGAACTAAAAAAATTAATGAATTATATTTTATTATAAAATATAAACTCGAAATTATATCGATCATATAAAACTAAATTTATTCCATAAAGAGAATGGTGTCTCAAAAAAGGTAGTTTGATTAAGAGGTCCCTTATGAAATAATAAAAATCCACAAAACCTATTAAAAGAATTATTTATTAAATTACAAGTTATAATGAAATGAATATGGTTAATAAATGATATTTAGTATATAGTTTTAATTATATAAAACAACTAAAATATTCCTTTTTCAAAATAACATGTGTCTCAAAGAAGAATGTTTTACGAAAAAACACATACCTTCATTCCCAACTTTGTGAGATGCACTATGTACTCATGCATAACAAATATATATTAATTAATAATTATAAAACCATATTCGTACCTAATATTATTTTAACTTTTTAATTATTATTAATTATCTAAAGTTTTTTTCTTAACAATTACCACATTTTATGATTATAGTTTAGACTATATTTAATAGTTTCATTGGAGCAGTTTTAGTATTTATTAATAATACAGTTATTACAATTAAAAATTAGTTAAAATCACTACAATTGATTAAATTTTTTGATATATTACATTTATGTTTACATTAATTCAAACAATGGTTTTTATCATATAAGATAAAATAAATACAAATCATTTTTCGGTGATTTTCAATCATAAAATGGTTGTCTTATTAATTAATAAGATTAAATTTTTTATCCATTAAAACATAAATTAAAAATAATTATTTATATATTTATATCATATTATAAGATTTTATACATTTTGAAAATCAGAAATGACATAATTAAATATCATTATTCAAAAATATGGTCAACTTGGCCAAAACATGAACACTCTTTAACTCGATCATTATGAACTGTAAATGAGATATTTATGTTGATATAATATCATTATAATAGATTAATAATGAAATTATCTATATATTTTTATGATAATGAACACTCTTTTATGGTTTTTGGATACATATTGAAAATCTAAAATAAACAAAAAAAGATTCTTCCTAAAGGTGGTAATCCACATAATATATGGTTAGAATTTACCATTACTCAAAAAATGATATGGGGAAATATGAATAGAATGTGATAATTTAGAAATCAAAAATGGAATATATAAATAATATTTATTTATAAATTCAATTATTAATACCATCCATGAAGGTTGGTGTTCATGAAACTGAAAATGTCACTTTATAGAGGTTGTAATCCACACACAAACACACACACTAATGAATAATATTTTATTTCCACTGGTATAGAAGAAAGAAAAATAAATGATTAACTGATACTGTAACACCCGAGACTTTTATGTTATATAAATCATCAAAGGAATCTTTTTCTACACAACACTTTCTTGGCTTGCTTTACACGCAATCACGACCTTCCTCGATAGCTTGCATCGTACGCAATACCGAGTTTCACTAAACAACAATATGCTATTAAAACTAGCCGTTATGAATAGTAATAACCAATTTTTGAAATTTTATAAATTTTATTTTTCAAAATGGACTTCATTTTTGGACTCAGAATATCGAAATTAGCCTAGGGTGAAATTTTGGTATATTTCTGAAAACTTTCAATTTTTGATGAATAGTGAAACCACTAAGTGGTAGGTTAAAAACTGAATTTTGCATAAAACTTAATTTTACCGCTTCTGTGAATGGAATTTCAAAAATCCGAGAGACACGGTTAATATCAAGGACTAAAATGTGGTTCAATGAGATGAAAATAATTTTTTGGTGAATAGTAACTTTTTACTATTTTTACCGCGGTTAATAGTAAATAGGGTAACTAAGGGTAAATATGATATTAATATTACCCTAACACATGTCCTAATTCCATTGGACAAGTGTAATTCGACCAAAAACAAACTTAGGAATAAAATATGACCATTTAGGCCCACTTGGATTAGATTAGGACATTTATTATTAATTTATTTAAAGAAGGGTTAAAATAGTTAAAATCAAAGTTTAATAAGTAAATCATTTTTAATATAGGGTTATACATAAGATAAATTCGATTGTAAATATTCATTAGAAAGCTAAAAAGATTTCCTACATGATGGTATTTTATTTGTAATTTTTAGACATCAAATAATTTAATGTATTTATGACACAAAGATGATGCAGTAATTATCTTATTAATGAAATATTGACAAAATTGATAATATAAATACCAAAATAAATGTAATTTGAGACTTTTTATGAATTCCACTAATTTTCTAGGTTACTATGATATATTAGTATTGATTTAATCAACTTGGTTCGAACATATAATTCTGTTATGACTTTGACAAAAATCATATATCAAATAGTGTCAAAATTGACACAAAATAGTTTTTAAATCAAATATTATATTATTAATTGTTATTTTATTCCTAAAAATCTAAGGTTCGGCCAAATGACTTAGATAAGGATATATATTTTAATAATAAACAATTTGGGGTTCGTTTGGCATGTTATAGTAAGTGTATTAACCATATAGTGAAAGAAAACAAAAAGTCATGGTAAAAGTTAAATTATTTAACTTAGAGTTAAATCTAATTGATAAGGTTAAAATAATACCCTAAACTTGTCTAAATTCTATTGGTTGATAGGATTTCGACCCATCCCCACTTTGGCTTCGAAATAAGACCCTTTGGAACCATTATAAACCAATTTTGACTTTAATATAAAATAATATTTTGAGATATTCCTAAGGTGCCCCTCTCCTCCCTTATAAAAGGGCACCTCCTCCCCCTCCTCCTCACACCAATTTGAGCACTCAAGCTCGGCCAACCCCTGCAATTTTCCCTTCTCCACTTCCCTAGAATAATCCTAGAGGTCCTGGTCTTCTCCAAAGACCAATCTTAGTTCCTTAAGTGGAGGATTCAAAAAGGCGTTCCAAAGAAGAGGTAATATCCATTACCGATCTTTTCAATTTCTTTCTTCTTCAACTTCTTTTTCTTTAGTTGTTTCATGATAAAGTAATAACATCAGTATTACTTACATACTGATATGTTATTATAAATATGAAACAACCCTAATTCACCTTCTATCCATCCTACGGAAAAATGAAATCACCGCGCGTGCGTACGTACGGAATACCGTCTCCACGCCGTGGTGTAATCTATTTTCCACCATCACCTTACAAGGATGGGTATAATGGTGTAATAAGTAACTATATATGATTATTATTAAGTAATATTGATACTGAAATAATATATATATATACTCCAATACAATTCCACGATCATAGGAACGATATCATCACTCGTGCGTACGTACGGAATACCGTCTCCACGATGTGATGCGACCCGTTCTACATGATCTTCATTTCATAATGATTATATAAATGAATTTAATGAATGAATATGGTATATAATACACTAATACCATTCTGGAAATGAATTATCTATAACCTAAAGATAAGAATAAGAATTTATTCGACAAAACACGCATAAGAACAAAAAGTTATAAAGACCCGAGTAACAAGTAACAATGAAATATTACTAACAAGAAGCTAATAATATGACCATATATGATCTCATATCAATATGTATGATTCTGGAATAAGTCAATAACATTATTTAAACCATTATACAGGAGCTTCGGACACGAACAAAGCAAATCGGACCTAAGTTAAGGGAAATATCACAATCTCATTTTTATCCGAGATTGTTTATTCGTAAGTATTTACTAGGGTGTATTTTATCATCCACATCCATGTTCCCTCAATATGTAATATTGTTTCCATCCACTTGAAATAGTTTAAATCCAATTTTACCCTTAGGTGATTTTTTAGTAAAGAATATGAAAGGAATCTTTTGTCGTTTTTCCGTACGAGGTACTTTTTGACTTTTCCGACAAAAGTACGAAGAATGTTTTTTTAACTTATACGGCACGAATGGATTTTTAAAACATTACTTCAAAGAAGCTTCCTTTACAAGTTTTCAAGTTTATTTTAATCAACTTCTTTTATTTTAAAGTTGTATTACATGTTATGAAAGGAAAAATGTTTTTGAAGAAGAAAGGATATTTTCCTCAAGAATTCAATTCAAGTGTTTTATCAAAATTATTTTCCATCTAAGATAATAAAGGGTTCTGTTTCTATCCATATTTTTACATTGGTTTGACTATGTTCTGATGGAATTATGTTTATGAATTCCTTTATCATATATGAATTGATTTATGATGTCATGATGTTTCAAGAATCCCATTTTTGTTATATGTGTTATGCGATGATGTATGTTTTATGATTATGTGGCACACATAAGAAAGGATTCATTATAAGATGGGTGGGACCTATATCTCCCTCCAATGCATTGGGTAATGATTTTATATCTCATGAGATAGACATGGCTGGAACGGAAGGTTATTTCGGTTCAGTGATACAGGACTGAAACGAGGAGTGAACTCGGTTCAGAAAGGGACTTTGTCCACTAAGATAGTCTTGGCAATGAGTCATGACTAACAAGAAATGATTTTCCATGATTATGTGTGCATGCCACAAAGTTTCAAGTTTTATGTTATGATTTTGGGGATCTCATTTTCACTTCTATGATTTATTCCATGTTAAGATATTATGATCTCTTTTGCAGGTTTTGATTTTCATAAAGATATGATATGATTTTTATTTCCTTTATTTTCCCTTGCTGAGCATTTGAGCTCACCCTTTTATGTTTTCTTTTCCCCAGGTCAGGAAGATGGATATTAAGTAGAATATGCTAAAAGGGACCCTAGATATGATGAAATAAATGGGAGACACTGTAGAAGATTTATGAACCAGTTGTTTATGTTTCCCAGTTTCTAAAGACACTATACCTATACGGTCCTTTGTGGTTTTGTCATATGTTGTAATAAGTGTGCTTCAATTTCGAAGTATTAACAATGTATGTAAAGTATGGGTCGTTATAGTTGGTATCAGAGGAAAGGTATAGTCAACCTTTGGAAACTAGGATGTGAAAGCCTTAGTAATAACCCTAAGGATAAGTCTAAGCATAGAACACAATCTTAGTGTTTTAGAAATGGCCTTGAATAACCTAGGATAAGACCTTAAGCATGAAAATTTTATTCTTGAATTATGTGGTTTCCTATTATAATTAGTGTTGCTCACACTATTCTTCTTGGTTTTAGTCAATGGCTGGAACCCGAAGGAACCGTGTTAATGCGGAATGCGATGGGCAATGCAATGATTGTCCCCCTGAGCAACCAAACGATATGGGAGCTGGAATGCAAAATCTTGTAGCCATGCTCACACAACTTTCTCAAGCTATGAATCATGCAGGATTTCCAAACGAACAAAGAAGGGAGCAACATTCTGTTGAATCCTTCATGAGGCAGCGTCCACCATCTTTCAGCGGGTCTACTGATCCATTAGTTGCTGAACAATGGATTAGTACTACTGAAAAGATATTTTCAGTTCTTCAATGTTCTGAGCATGATAAAGTCATCCTAGCAGTGTATCGTTTGGAAGGAGATGCGGATCAATGGTGGAATCTGGTTAAGAATACGAGGCAAAGGGATGAAATTGAGTCTATGGAATGGGACGAGTTCAAGAACTTATTTTTCAATAAGTACTTCCCTCGTATTCTCCGAACAAAGATGGAGAAAGAGTTCCTTGAACTGAAGCAAAGGGATGATGAATCTGTTAGTACCTATGAAGCAAATTTTACAAGACTTGCAAGGTACGCTTCTGGTATTATTATCCAACCTGAGAGTAAGATCGATCGATTCTTTAGTGGCTTAAAACCAAGTCTTCGAAGGGCGTTAGCCATAAGGGACTTCAATAGCTACGAAGAAATCGTTCGATGTGCTCTCAAAGTCGAGATGGAGATTGGAGTAACCCATCAGTCACATGGGTTTGATAAGAAGAGGAAGATGGAATTCAAAGAAAAATCTAAAGAGCACACGGAAAAGAAGATGAACTTTCCCTTATGCTCAAAGTGTGGAAAGAAACATGGAGGGAGTTGTCTTAAAGGGACAAGTAAATGTTTTAAATGTGGAAAGGAAGGTCATCGGGCATTTGAATGCCGTGATAATGGGAAGAAGATGTCTAATGATGCAAACAAAGGAAGGGATACACAGAATGAACCTGCTACACTTCAATGTTTCAAGTGCAAGGAGATGGGGCATTATGCCAATCAATGCCCAAATCCAAGGGTTGATGATGATGGTCGACGTCAACAAACTCTTAAGGCTAAAGACAAAGGAAAGTCACATGCAATTTCTATCAGCGATGTGGAGTACGATAACGATGTGGTGAAAGGTACACTTACCATCCACTCTAAAGTAGCAAATGTTTTATTTGATTCTGGATCCACCCACTCTTTTATTTCTGAAAAATTTTCTAAGGGTATCACTGTATTACCTCAACAATTAGATGTTGAGTTAGCCGTGACAACACCTAATGGCACATCAATCGCATCAGAAGTTTATAATTCTTCTCCGATCGAAGTTTGTGGGAAAGTGCTTCCTGCAAATCTTGTGATCCTTCCTTTAGTGGAATTTGATGTGATTCTTGGCATGGATTGGCTTTCTCTACATGGAGCTCATATCAATTGCCAAAGAAGGGAAGTCACATTTCATATTCCAGATCAACCTACGATCGTCTATCAATGCAAGGATGAACATAACCTTCCAGTGGAAATTTCTTCCATCTTATGGGTATTGATTCCACTAAATGAAGGTTATTTATCAAAAATGGTTGGTGAGAAACTCACGATTAAGAATATGCCCATTGTACGGGAGTTTGATGATGTCTTTCCGGAGGAATTGCCGGGTCTTCCACCAAATCGTGAAGTTGAGTTCTCAATAGAACTCGTACCGGGTGCTTTGCCTATTTCAAAGACACCTTATAGAATGGCCCCAATTGAGTTGCAGGAATTGAAGAAGCAACTCCAAGAGAATCTTGATAAGGGATTCATACGCCCTAGTGCGTCACCTTGGGGAGCACCTGTTCTATTTGTTAAGAAGAAAGATGGATCAATGAGACTCTGCATTGATTATCGAGAACTTAACAAGATCACTATCAAGAACAAATATCCTCTCCCACGCATTGATGACTTATTTGACCAACTACGCGGAGCTCAATACTTTTCCAAGATTGATCTTCGTTCAGGGTATCATCAATTAAGGGTCAAAAGGGAGGATATACCAAAGACGGCTTTCCGTACAAGGTATGGACACTATGAATTTATAGTGATGCCATTTGGTCTTACTAATGCCCCTGCTATCTTCATGGATCTAATGAATAGAGTCTTTAGAGACTATCTTGATCAATTTGTGGTAGTCTTTATAGACGATATTCTTGTCTATTCAAAGAGAAAGGAAGAGCATGAAGATCACTTGAGAATTATATTGAAGACCCTGAGAAAAGAGAAGCTTTATGCCAAATTTACCAAGTGTGAATTTTGGCTTCAAAAAGTTGCATTTTTGGGTCATATAATCTCAAAAGAGGGGATATCTGTGGATCCAGCAAAAACAGAGGTTATCGAAAGATGGTAAAGACCAACAACAGTAACTGAGATCCGAAGTTTTCTTGGTTTGGCTGGATATTATCGACGTTTTGTAAAAGATTTTTCACGGTTATCTAATCCAATCACCAAGTTGACTCGGAAAGGAGTTAAGTTTGTCTGGACAGAGGAATGTGAAGAGAATTTCAAGGAGTTGAAAAGAAGGTTATCCAGTGCACCTGTGCTCACACTGCCTTGTAGTGGAGAAAGGTTTGTGATCTACAGTGATGCATCCAAGAAGGGATTGGGGTGTGTTCTTATGCAAAATGATATGGTGATAGCTTATGCCTCACGACAGTTGAAAATCCATGAGCAAAATTACCCAACACATGATTTGGAGTTGGCTGCGGTAATCTTTGCATTAAAGATTTGGAGGCATTACCTTTATGGTGAAAGGTGTGATATTTATACTGATCATAAAAGTTTAAAGTATATTTTCACACAAAAGGAGTTGAATATGCGCCAAAGAAGATGGTTGGAGCTGATTAAGGATTATGACTGCTCAATCCATTACCACCCTGGGAAAGCAAACAAGGTGGCAGATGCATTAAGTCGACAAGACCATGCTAGTTTATCCATGATGAGGATCACAAAAGATCCAATATTTATGGATTTACAAAGGATGGATCTTGGAATTATAATGGAAGGGGAAAAATCTTATCTTTCTCAAATGAATGTTCAACCATCTATACATGTGAAGATTAAAGAGGCACAGAAAGAAGATGTCGAGTTACAAAAGAAGGTGAGAAATGTTCCTGAATTCAACCTTGATTGTGATGGGATAATAATGTTCAGGAATCGGGTTTGTGTTCCTCCCATCCCCGAATTAAAAAAAGAGCTGCTGGATGAGGCTCATAGTTCTTCATTCTCTATTCATCCTGGAAGCACGAAGATGTATAGGGACCTGAAAGAGTACTTCTGGTGGGATGGCATGAAAAGAGATGTTGCTGAATATGTCTCTCGATGCTTGGTTTGTCAACAAGTTAAAGCTGAGAGACAGAAGTCTAAGGGGATGTTACAACCATTACCCATACCCGAATGGAAATGGGAAAACATCACTATGGACTTTGTCACAGGACTTCCTAAAACATCCAAAGGCAATAATGCTATCTGGGTCATAGTTGATCGACTTACAAAGTCTGCACACTTCATTGCTATTAGAGAGGATTTCTCTCTAGATCAGCTTGCCAAGATATATGTAAAGGAAGTGGTAAGATTGCATGGAGTACCACTTTCTATTATATCTGATCGAGATCCGAGATTTACCTCAAAGTTCTGGCGAAGTCTTCAGCATACTCTGGATACAGAGTTGAGTTTCAGCACTGCTTATCATCCCCAGACAGACGGTCAGTCTGAGAGAACAATTCAAACCCTAGAAGATATGTTGAGAGCTTGCTCTATGGATTTCAAAGGAGGTTGGGATCAACACCTACCTTTGGTGGAATTTTCTTATAATAATAGCTTTCACTCCAGTATTCAGATGGCTCCTTATGAAGTTCTCTATGGAAAGAAATGGAGGACTCCAACTTGCTGGGATGAAGTTGGGGAAAGAAAGCTATTAGGACCTGATCTCGTTGATGAAATGGCAGAAAAGGTCAGATCTATTCAACAACACATAAGAGCAGCTCAGAGTCGACAGAAAAGTTATGCCGACAACCGAAGAAAAGACCTAGAGTTTGAAGTGGGTGATAAAGTGTTCTTACGAATATCTCCCTGGAAGAGGGTTATGAGATTTGGAAAGAAGGGGAAGTTGAGCCCTAGATATATCGGTCCTTTTGAAATACTGGATCGTGTTGGGAAGGTAGCTTACCGATTGGCGCTTCCACCGAATCTCTCTCAAGTTCACGATGTGTTCCATGTATCTCTCCTGAGAAAGTACATACCAGATCCTTCACATGTACTCAGCTCAGAAGTTGTACCACTGGAGCAAGATCTTTCTTATGAAGAACAGCCGATAGAGATTCTGGATCGTAGCGAAAAAGTCCTACGAAACAAGACCACTCGCTTGGTGAAAGTTTTAAGGAGAAACCACCAACTTGAAGAAGCTACATGGGAGCTTGAGGATATGATGAGGGAGAAGTATCCTCATTTGTTTGTTGCAAAGTGACGAATTTCGAGGGCGAAATTCTTTTTAAGGGGGGTAGAATGTAACACCCGAGACTTTTATGTTATATAAATCATCAAAGGAATCTTTTTCTACACAACACTTTCTTGGCTTGCTTTACACGCAATCGCGACCTTCCTCGATAGCTTGTGTCGTACGCAATACCGAGTTTCACTAAACAACAATATGCTATTAAAACTAGCCGTTATGAATAGTAATAACCACTTTTTGAAATTTTATAAATTTTATTTTTCAAAATGGACTTCATTTTTGGACTCAGAATATCGAAATTAGCCTAGGGTGAAATTTTGGTATTTTTCTGAAAACTTTCAATTTTTGATGAATAGTGAAACCACTAAGTGGTAGGTTAAAAACTGAATTTTGCATAAAACTTAATTTTACCGCTTCTGTGAATGGAATTTCAAAAATCCGAGAGACACGGTTAATATCAAGGACTAAAATGTGGTTCAATGAGATGAAAATAATTTTTTGGTGAATAGTAACTTTTTACTATTTTTACCGCGGTTAATAGTAAATAGGGTAACTAAGGGTAAATATGATATTAATATTACCCTAACACATGTCCTAATTCTATTGGACAAGTGTAATTCGACCAAAAACAAACTTAGGAATAAAATATGACCATTTAGGCCCACTTGGATTAGATTAGGACATTTATTATTAATTTATTTAAAGAAGGGTTAAAATAGTTAAAATCAAAGTTTAATAAGTAAATCATTTTTAATATAGGGTTATACATAAGATAAATTCGATTGTAAATATTCATTAGAAATCTAAAAAGATTTCCTACATGATGGTATTTTATTTGTAATTTTTAGACATCAAATAATTTAATTTATTTATGACACAAAGATGATGCAGTAATTATCTTATTAATGAAATATTGACAAAATTGATAATATAAATACCAAAATAAATGTAATTTGAGACTTTTTATGAATTACACTAATTTTATAGGTTACTATGATATATTAGTATTGATTTAATCAACTTGGTTCGAACATATAATTCTGTTATGACTTTGACAAAAATCATATATCAAATAGTGTCAAAATTGACACAAAATAGTTTTTAAATCAAATATTATATTATTAATTGTTATTTTATTCCTAAAAATCTAAGGTTCGGCCAAATGACTTAGATAAGGATATATATTTTAATAATAAACAATTTGGGGTTCGTTTGGCATGTTATAGTAAGTGTATTAACCATATAGTGAAAGAAAACAAAAAGTCATGGTAAAAGTTAAATTATTTAACTTAGAGTTAAATCTAATTGATAAGGTTAAAATAATACCCTAAACTTGTCTAAATTCTATTGGTTGATAGGATTTCGACCCATCCCCACTTTGGCTTCGAAATAAGACCCTTTGGAACCATTATAAACCGATTTTGACTTTAATATAAAATAATATTTTGAGATATTCCTAAGGTGCCCCTCTCCTCCCTTATAAAAGGGCACCTCCTCCCCCTCCTCCTCACACCAATTTGAGCACTCAAGCTCGGCCAACCCCTGCCATTTTCCCTTCTCCACTTCCCTAGAATAATCCTAGAGGTCCTGGTCTTCTCCAAAGACCAATCTTAGTTCCTTAAGTGGAGGATTCAAAAAGGCGTTCCAAAGAAGAGGTAATATCCATTACCGATCTTTTCAATTTCTTTCTTCTTCAACTTCTTCTTCTTTAGTTGTTTCATGATAAAGTAATAACATCAGTATTACTTACATACTGATATGTTATTATAAATATGAAACAACCCTAATTCACCTTCTATCCATCCTACGGAAAAATGAAATCACCGCGCGTGCGTACGTACGGAATACCGTCTCCACGCCGTGGTGTAATCTATTTTCCACCATCACCTTACAAGGATGGGTATAATGGTGTAATCAGTAACTATATATGATTATTATTAAGTAATATTGATACTGAAATAATATATATATATACTCCAATACAATTCCACGATCATAGGAACGATATCATCACTCGTGCGTACGTACGGAATACCGTCTCCACGATGTGATGCGACTCGTTCTACATGATCTTAATTTCATAATGATTATATAAATGAATTGAATGAATTAATATGGTATATAATACACTAATACCATTCTGGAAATGAATTATCTATAACCTAAAGATAAGAATAAGAATTTATTCGACAAAACACGCATAAGAACAAAAAGTTATAAAGACCCGAGTAACAAGTAACAATGAAATATTACTAACAAGAAGCTAATAATATGACCATATATGATCTCATATCAATATGTATGATTCTGGAATAAGTCAATAACATTATTTAAACCATTATACAGGAGCTTCGGACACGAACAAAGCAAATCGGACCTAAGGTAAGGGAAATATCACAATCTCATTTTTATCCGAGATTGTTTATTCGTAAGTATTTACTAGGGTGTATTTTATCATCCACATCCATGTTCCCTCAATATGTAATATTGTTTCCATCCACTTGAAATAGTTTAAATCCAATTTTACCCTTAGGTGAGTTTTTAGTAAAGAATATGAAAGGAATCTTTTGTCGTTTTTCCGTACGAGGTACTTTTTGACTTTTCCGACAAAAGTACGAAGAATGTTTTTTTTTAACTTATACGGCACGAATGGATTTTTAAAACATTACTTCAAAGAAGCTTCCTTTACAAGTTTTCAAGTTTATTTTAATCAACTTCTTTTATTTTAAAGTTGTATTACATGTTATGAAAGGAAAAATGTTTTTGAAGAAGAAAGGATATTTTCCTCAAGAATTCAATTCAAGTGTTTTATCAAAATTATTTTCCATCTAAGATAATAAAGGGTTCTGTTTCTATCCATATTTTTACATTGGTTTGACTATGTTCTGATGGAATTATGTTTATGAATTCCTTTATCATATATGAATTTATTTATGATGTCATGATGTTTCAAGAATCCCATTTTTGTTATATGTGTTATGCGATGATGTATGTTTTATGATTATGTGGCACACATAAGAAAGGATTCATTATAAGATGGGTGGGACCTATATCTCCCTCCAATGCATTGGGTAATGATTTTATATCTCATGAGATAGACATGGCTGGAACGGAAGGTTATTTCGGTTCAGTGATACAGGACTGAAACGAGGAGTGAACTCGGTTCAGAAAGGGACTTTGTCCACTAAGATAGTCTTGGCAATGAGTCATGACTAACAAGAAATGATTTTCCATGATTATGTGTGCATGCCACAAAGTTTCAAGTTTTATGTTATGATTTTGGGGATCTCATTTTCACTTCTATGATTTATTCCATGTTAAGATATTATGATCTCTTTTGCAGGTTTTGATTTCCATAAAGATATGATATGATTTTTATTTCCTTTATTTGCCCTTGCTGAGCATTTGAGCTCACCCTTTTATGTTTTCTTTTCCCCAGGTCAGGAAGATGGATATTAAGTAGAATATGCTAAAAGGGACCCCAGATATGATGAAATAAATGGGAGACACTGTAGAAGATTTATGAACCAGTTGTTTATGTTTCCCAGTTTCTAAAGACACTATACCTATACGGTCCTTTGTGGTTTTGTCATATGTTGTAATAAGTGTGCTTCAATTTCGAAGTATTAACAATGTATGTAAAGTATGGGTCGTTATAGATACTATAAAAAAATATAAAGAAACTAGTAATGTTTATGTTTAAAATATTATATTTATATGGTTGGTTCTGATAGTAAATAATACAAATGATACATTATGAACAATGTGATAGATACGTTCAAACCATGAATGTCCTTTTGATGAGGGAATTTAAATATAGTGACTTTGTTTAAATTTTAGTGAAGGGTAAATTTAGGGAGGTTAAAGGACATGATGTGGTTGAAATTTGTGCAGGGTATCATTAAAATTTGTAAATAAGATTTGATTACTAAAGAGGTAGACATGATCCCCATTTCATAAGTTATGCAGGGAGACAATTGAATGTGATATTATTATAATTAAGGGGTATGAATGGAAAGGAAGGAAATATAACGGAGTTAGGATAAAAAGGTTGGTACGACATGTAGGTAAGACTTTAAAACCTAATAAATAGTGTTTATAGAGTCAATGGCCATGAAATCATATAAAAATTCAAGAAACACTATATTAGTCATTTAAATATTAATTACTCTGAATTGAATTTCAATCATGTCAACTAATTTATTACATAATATATATACAAAACCACATTACAAAATTTATACATTTTTATACTGAATTTGAATTCCATATAACATAATTAATTTTATAAATATAATAACATATGATTTTAATTTAAACACAAAAAAATATTAATATTTTAAATTGATTTTTTATTTAGACATTAAACGTATATACATGACAATTTTATCATGTTTACTATATTTCATGATTATAATTAATTAATTTTAAAAAATTAAAGCTATGTGACATTCAATTATATACCAATTTGAGTTTTAATATATTATTAATTAATTAAATGAAATGTTATAATATATAATACTTTATCCAAATAACCATTTACATTAGTTTTAATAATGTCAAGAATTGGTTCTCTATGTTCAATTACCATTTTTAATTGAATAATGTTATTTTTTCAGTTTTATATTGGATCAAAAAAATTATTTAATCAACTAATATGGATTAATATATATATATTTATATATATATAATTTTATGAAAATTATTATTTTTTAAACAAATTTTGAATAAAAATTGATATTTCTATATAATCCGCGAATGTTCATAAAAATAAGATTTTAAATTTGTATATTGACAAAATGTAAATTTTATTTAATTCTATTTTTAAAAATTATTCATTTAACCTTTAATGGAAAATATTAAATGTAAATATCAACAAATTTTATTGAATGAAGACCTTTTAAAAAATAATGTGTTTTTAATACTTTTTCAAACCAATTAACTAATTTAAATAATTGTTATATTTTATATCATATATATATATATATTATGTTATAATAATGGTCATTTAAAAATGACTAATTTAATTTAATAATATCTCCCGAACACTATTTATGTTCATGTGAATAAATATATCAAAAATAAGTATTATTTAAAGGAAAATCTAAAATCTAAAATCTCAGGATATTATAGTTCGGTACTGAAGAATAGTAAATATTGAACAGGGTGATGAGGGGGAACTAGTGATACTATTTAGATGATGTGCACTTTTATAGGGAGTGCGACAGTTCAAAAAACATCTATAGGTTCTTTTTTTCCATTATAGGTAACGAGATTGGTGGAATCTACTAATTTTTGACCCTTGATTGAGTTATTATACATATTTTGAGGGTCAATAGGAATGGTCAATTGGGAGAGGTAGGAGGATCCTAATGTGATTTCATTAGAGGGGGTTCTATGAAAACTCTATCCAAATATATCCGTTCATATACCCCCATAGGTTAGTTATCTCTAGAAAAAGGATTTGTAGAAGTAATCACGAGTTTTTTCAAAGTCGGAGGCCCCATTTATGAATTATTAGATGAAAATTCCATTTATGTAAAAGTGATTGGGGGAAACCTATAATTGAAATTAATTTTGAATGATTATTTATCATTTTGGCTATCTATGAATCCATTCTAAGGAGGTTATATTTTATCATTGTAATACACTGAAATAGATATTAATTTGTTATAGATTATTCTTGGCATCAAGAATATTAAAATATGATCTCTTATTTCTATGATCCATCATAAAACAAACAATTTTATTTATAATTGTGATTTTTTAGGATAATCATTTAGAGCATCTATATCTGAAAGATATTGACATCAATGTCAATTATTATAGATCAAGTGTGTTAGATAGAAGGTTCAAATAAATCATTTTTTTAGATTAAAAAAATGCATAAATAAAATAGATTTCATAAATGGTGATTTATATCTATATTTCATAAATAAAAAAATATTTACTACATTCCTGATCATAAGTTATGATATATGTATACCTAATGGAGTAATTCAGGATTTTGAAGAAATTTACTATTTTATATTGATAAATATTATTTTATTCTAATACTAAATTGAGATAAGATAGAATTATTAATAAATATTTAAATACATATATACACCTTTTCTTATCGAAGAACGAGTGCGACAGGAAACCCCCATTATGGTGGTTCCAGATTAGCTTAAAAGTCGATTGTATGGGGTTTATTTCATTGTCAATCTTTAATATCAGGTTACCATTATCACTATTCAACAAAAATCACACAATGGTTCCCCCATCTATAATTGGGTACAGACCTGGGTTCCAAAGGTAAGTGATCACCTGGTTTTTCAGCCTCAATGTCACTTAGGGACTCACACTGTTCTAGAGGATGGGAGGTCAGTATCATCAGAACCTTTGAAAATAATTTGTTCACAATCTGATATTCTCTTATAGATTTATGATATGTTCACAAATCCCTTCATAATATACATACGAGAACAATTTCCATAAAAACATTTTGTGCGTTACATATTTATTTGTGAGGAAGATGAGGATTTTATTTGTGAATCCATCTATATGTATATGTATGTTTCATTATCTATTTACCACTTAAGAGATTATTCATACTTGTTGAATCCATATAACCCAATTTTTTGAATTTTTATTCCATATAGGGAGGCAGCTAATATTCATAGGGGGGGATTGATCCATTATGATGAATCATATGTATCGTAATAGCAGGTGGAATCAAAAACCACATAGCA
The DNA here is from genome assembly GCA_963277665.1 of Viscum album. Classification (NCBI taxonomy): domain Eukaryota; kingdom Viridiplantae; phylum Streptophyta; class Magnoliopsida; order Santalales; family Viscaceae; genus Viscum; species Viscum album. The sequence continues at coordinate 37,960,655 of OY728159.1, forward strand.
TTTTAAAATTATATAGTTTTTCATGATATATAAAGGATATATATGATTTCTATGAGGACAAATATATTAAAGATCGAGACCCAGGGGCATCCTATGTATCCCTATTATAGATATAATTAGAGGTAACATAATTAATTTTGTTTCTCAACCCACTAGAAGATTATGTGGAATGATTAACCCATGCAAATGACTAGGTATTGATTGTCAAAATGTCGATGAAATGAGAGGACATACATCGATGTGGGGATTATTTATACTTGGTCCCAAGAATGGAGTCATGTATATTAAAGCAATTGTAGTAATTAGTGATATCATAGTTAACCGATTCCATTTGTACTAGACCTAAGGTAGATTTCCTTATATGGGTAAGGTTTATATCTTGCCTCTTATTGGGGATTACATACTATCTTTTCTCTAGATAGTGCTGATTCATGATGTGACTAATTTGACTACTACAACACCCTAAGACCACATGAGTTGTGCTCAATGTGAGAAACAAGGGGAAACATTTAATATGTATCCCTTTATAAGGACACGGGGATAATGTACTGGTATAGATCTTGGAATGTTTAATATTGATATTGTGCCATTGGGATGCGTCTTATGTATCCCAGTTATGAAAGGAATCAGATTCATCATTGTTTAGTTGATTTACAATTACATTGATGGAGTAGATAAAGTGATTTGTCAATGTGAATGATTGGGACTCAATGGATGAAATTTTGAGGACATGGAAGTACACACATCCATATGGATTCTGGTTTGTCATCGAGATTAGGCCTTAAAAACAAATACTAGATATCATGGTCATTGCAGGAATTGTAGTCATTGTACTTCAATTGATTATGCAATACACATTTACATTTACCTATTCTATGTAGAGGATTATTTTTTGCTGATATGATGGTCGGAACACCCTAATAACATGTGATTTTTTCTCTTCATGAGAAATAAGGGATTAGAAATAATCAATGTTATTGTTGGTAGATATGGGGCTTATGTTCTTGGATTACCCTTGGGAGATTAATATCAAGATTGATCCTCAGTTATATGTCCATGTATTCTATTATTGGTTGCATTTAGGGTCATCGTAGTTTCATTTATATGGGATTACACACTAACATTTCCCAAATAATAGGGGATTACACACCAAGGATGGACATAGCCATAAAATTTTGAGATTCCCATTAATATTGGGCCAACTTGTTTCCCTAACATGTGCTGATTATCTACTGAAAATGCATTGATTTACTACATTACATGTAAGATACTATCTCCATGACACCTCTTAAGATAAATTTAGGATCTAGTTTGTGAAACCCTAACATTCAATTTCTAGATCTTGTGCATTATATTAATACATTAGCATGATTACAAGGAATTAAATCCTGAAGGACTGATCAGTTTAATAATCTTTGAAAATATATTACATACATTAAAATTACATTATAATTACAATCATAAAAATATCATAGATAATTCATTCATAACTAGATTAATCTCCTAGATTATCCCTAAATATTATTCATATTACACTTCTTAGAATGTGGGGATAATAAAACATAAGAAACAGGTGATTTTGGATACTTATTAAGGTAAAACCATACAATATAAGATATCATAAATAACCATAAAAATCATGGTAATTATAACATTGAAATAAAATACCATTAAAAATAAACATAAAAATAATTTTTCAAGAATAAGTCAAATATTACCATTTAAACATTGAAATTGATATTATACAAGTCAAAGAATGACATTTAATATTTATAACTAATTTAATAATGATGGAAGGCATTATGATATACTTCTGAAACATATTTTCAACTCTCGGCCAAGACATTTAAAAATAAATTGTTAATGCATCAGAAAAATACCTATATGAAAATAAATGTTCAAGGCCAGACCCATGTCAATAACTAGTTTGGCTCATGAAACCCACTGATTCATCAAGGGGTTATAGCAGGCCACACCCGTCACATACTAAGCCCAATAAATTCCTTTTATGAAAAAATTGAAACATAACAAAAATATTAATATTATAACTAGAGAATGAAATGTTATTATTTTAACTATAAACCATGAATGGTATTAAAATATCACACCCATATTAAAACATATCATAAAACATTCAACGCTATGGTATATTATATCATAATAAATCAACCTTAATTAATCATAGAATCCAACAAAGTATTTTTACATATATGAAAATAATCTATTAAATTATTTAAAATATTATGAGAGAAATATCTCTCATTACACTGAAAATAATTAAATGTCAAGCAATTTATAAAAAGAAAAATTGAAAAATATATTATTGAATCATTGTTTCTCATTCCAATTTGAATCATATGAAAAGAACTAAATGTATAAATCATTTATCTCCATATAAATAAATCCTTAAAATAATTTTTAAAACATTTACATTAATGGGAAATATTAGAAGAATAAATCAATAAGAAATTTAAAAGGATTATTTAGTTAAAAAGAATATTACATAAAACCATAAAAATATTTCTTTTGATTTTTTTTAATAAAAGTAAAAATAGAGATAAAATGTTCTTTATAATCTGTTATGTACATATAAATAAATATGTAAGATAATATCAACAATATTAAAATGGAGAAAGGATTTAAACACTCAAAGAATCCCATACAACATTGAAAAATTAAATAATAATCCCAATATATTCAATTAAATATTTAAAAACCATGATGATGAATTTATTGATGATATCAAATATAATGGGTTAAGTACATACAATCCACTCAATTAATACTAGGTTAATGAGGCTTATATCTCACGAAAATTAAAAGAGTGGCAAAATTCCCTTACCATGTGCCTGATACTCTCTGTACATGTCCAAGTCTCTTGTAAAATGGTATTGAAAATATTATTAAATTTTACCATTATAATAATAATAATATTTAAGATGCAACATATGTTTCATTTATGACTTTATATTAATTGTTTATTAAGAAATTAAATTTTAAAGGAACAATCCGGGTACAAATTGATTCGTTTATCATCCGTGTTTTGAATTTTCATTATTCATCATATTACATAGATCATTCTTTAATTACATACAGAATGAAAAAAATGTTTTTATATCATAAATATTATGAATATAAATATATATAATAGATATATTGATAAAATGGAATACACCATTTATGGAGAGGGTAGGCCTTACATACGCATAAACATTTTTTACATTTTTTATTATATAAAATGGAAGAAAGTAAATGGAATATATATATATATATAAATATATATTATTCTAGTAGAAATTTTATTTCATATATTTCATAATTATAATTAATATATATTTTTATAATCATGATTGTATGGTTAATGTGGACGATGAATCTTATCATGTCGAGGAGATGGTAACCTATAAATATGGATGAGTGATGATATCATTTACATAATTTTTAAATGTTGTGGAATTAGATGGAAAATGAATTGAAAAAACCATTTCATATTAATTATTTAAATACATTATATTATCAATTATACCCATTGAAATATTGTATACATGACAAACATTTTACAGCACAATGTGGATATCGTTAGTCGTACACACACATGCATGGTGATATTTTTTTTCATAGGATGGTTAAATGGAAGAATATGGTTGTCCTAAAAAAATAAAAAAAATTAAATCATATAGAATACTATGGTGTTATTAATGTTTTTGGAGAAAACATAGTAAAAATATTTAGAAGAATAAAAAACATTGAAATAGGTGATAAAACAATTACCTCTTTTTCGGGTATCACCTTTTGATTTGCACAAAAAGACTTGATATGATGGTTTTTTGAAAAAATTATAGACTATACATATAGTTAGGGAGTTTGGGAGAGTAAATGGGTAGGTTTAATCTGATCCAAACGGCTTTATATGTGTGAATTGTAGATAAGGTGAAGCACCCTTTCATAAGAGAGGAGAGAGGCAATTATGGAAAATTTTAAAATGTTAATTTATTATAAATTTATTTTAATTTTCAAATAGTTAAAAAGATATTGATTTCCAATATAATATGAGTATTGGTATAAATACTCTCCACCAATGAATTGTATACATGTTTAGGTCATAACATTAACCTTATCTTTTGAATTTGACCCTTAGTTAAAGAGTTTAACTCTTACATAGTCTTTATGTCTTTTTAACCTATAGGGTTAATATAGTTATAATAAAATTACAAAAAAACCCCAAATTGGATAATTAATGACATATTTTAAATTATAAAAGTTAATTAGATTATCCTAAAATTTTTATGACTTTTATATCATTTAATAAAATATTATTTTTTTAATGTATCATTTATGTCATTTTTAATACTAATCATTATTTGAGATTTTAAAAAAATAAATTGAAAATGATAACATCAAAAAAATAATACAAATATTTCTATAACATATCTATGTTGTCTATAAATGTTTTCAATGTCATTAATTAAGAAAAATTATAGTCATTTTAATATTTTTAATATCATTTATTTGATATCTCAATTAATTAATCAATTACAGCATCATCATCATGACAAAATTTTATATAATAATTTATGTTAGAAAAGATATAAATAATTTATCATGACATAGATAAATTTTAAATATCTTTACATAATATTTATAGTTTACCATATCACTTATATATCGTCATATTAAAAATAAAATTGTTATTAAACTTTCAATAAGATATTTTTTTCTCTTCATTACATAAAATAAAATGAATGCATTAATCTTAAAATAGGGTCTTAAAAAGGATAATATTTACGAACTAGTATTTATCTAGGAAGAAAAATAATTATCCAAGAAATTTAAGAGATGTGTTAGGGTAATATTATGTTATTATAATACTATTTTCCCTTAAATTACCCTATTTACCTTCAACCGTGGTAAATAAAATTTAAATGACATTGTTGAAAAAAATTATTTTTATTATATTAGACCAAAATATTAATACTAAAAAAATTTATGTTATTTTTGAAATAAAATTCATTGAACCGGTAAAATTACTTTTAATTATAATTTGAAAATGCAGCTAGAAGGCGGGTTAGAAGACGTTAAAAATGTTTAAATAATTTTTATGTATAATTATATTAAAAAATGATTCAAATAACCTTAATTGGGATAATATAGGAATTATTTATCAATTATTAATTTAAAATCAATTCAATGTTGAATAATTTTTTAAATTAAGAAATATGGTTTTTAACAATAATGTAGTTTTTTTCACTGTTCAAAAAAAACTGAGATTTTTGAAGAAAAACTCTCTATGATAATATAGATATTCTAAATTTAAAAATGTTTTATATTTTACCAAATTCAATTGAAATGTGTGTCTAAAATTAATGTTATTATTGTTCATAAAAGGACATAAAAAGAGGTTCCATTAAGCAAATAATATTTCTAATCATATAACTATTTTACCAAGAAAAATAAAATTTCATTACAGATACGTTTTATTTATGTGAAATTTTTTTTAATAACATGGAAAAATTATTCATTACTATTTATGTTACTGTACATATTGGATACGTTATAAATATATCATTTCAATAATTTTAACAGTAATGTGTAGTTTCAAAGAAAATCACTCTTTTGTGTTACACATGAAAATTCTGTGTTGCATGAGACACAAGATATTAAAGATAATGTAATTTGAAATATTTGGTTATTAAATTATCACCTCATTTAATAAATTGTTTCCTTGCAATATAACATAGGAATAAAAAGCCATCGTTGGAGATTTCAAATTTTCTTTTCTGAAATCCCTCATCCAAAAATGGATTAATGAGATCATTATTTTCAAAAAAGAAAGGGATGTACAAAGGAAACATGAGATAAATAATAATAGTCTTAAATATAGGATAAAATGTACATAAATGAAAATGTTACCATCATGTCATGATAGAGAGTGATAGAGAACACGATTAAGAAAAAGTGAAAAACTACAACGCTATAAATCTGTGGTGATTTTTTGGCCCAATTGATTCTATCAAAATAGAATGTACTATGAGTTTTTTGGTTTTATGATACATTCCATAGTGTTTATGAATTAATTTAATTAATAAAATATGAACAAAATTATGCATAATTATAATTAAACTAGAGTTCTATCAATTATAAAATTTCAACCCCAATCACATCTTTCTCTCAAAATGATAATAAAATTAGATAATATTATATTTATTTTAGTCAAATAAGGTTCCAAAAATGAATTTATAATTCATTTTTCAGTATATTTAAATAAAAAAATACAATATGAAAACCATGAAACCACATAGGTTAGAGGTAGCAGATAAAGACTTGTAACACTTCGGTTGTGGGTTCGATTATTTATGCCTTGTCCGATGCGACGGATTTTCACCCGACACGTGGGTAGTATTTTCTTAAGATTATATTATTTTATCATTCCTATAATAATATTAAGAATTTGTTTTCCTTAGACAATACTATCTAATGTCCAACATAATAAATTCCATCCATTAGACTTTTCCAAAATTAATCTATCCAATCTTATAGTCCAAAAATGTCTCTAAATTTCCAAAATCAATTTTAACATTAGATTCCCTATACAATATAATATAGCCATTATTTTCAGAAAAATAATATTTAATCACACTTAAATCCTTATTGACAACTTTTATTATTCCAAATCATTAATGAATAAGTATTCTAGTTGAATCCTTATAGATATCATGAATCTTATAACCCTATAACTATAGATGTAATAAGTCATAGAACCAAATACAAAATAACATTATTCATTCCACTTAAATCTTAAACCATTAACTATCCTTCACGTTATTAATTAATAATACCTCATTGAGCTCAGTTTTTAATTTGAAGCCTCTTCATTATCGGTAGTATAAATATTACTTGTATAATAATGAAAATTCCGACCATCGACCAAAACATAAATAATAATATTAGAAACAAAAACCAGTTGTAGAGTTTTGAATATTCATTAATAGAATCTAAAAATAATTCAATCATATTCTCAATACATAACTCTATAAGATTAACATAGTTTATCCACTACCAAATATAAAGGATGATATCCTATACTTATCCCCAAATTCATTCACTGTTTTATGTTTTCTAATCTATTTTTTGTAAATATAATTTACAATGTTGTTTTTAAACATCCATTGATAAGAACTGTCATGACCAATCCCCAGATGTTTGGATCCAACTCATTATTTTAATACATTGACATGATTACATGGAATCATATCACTCAAAAAAAAATTATTACCCAACACTTTTAAAGAAAAAAGTGAGAAACCAAATATAACAATCAAAAGGAGTAACCAAGCCATTAAAATGAAAACTCAACTTATCAATATCCCTAAAAAGTTTCCACGAATGAGAGCTTATCGGAGTGTCAGGCTCCTCCATCAGAATATCATCAAACCTCAATGCCAGCTTGTCCCATGTTTGAATATACTCCTCGATGATGATTTTCTTTTTGTTGAACCCCCTTATTCAGAGGAGATTCTTCTTATCAATCCACGTGCCATGTTCCTCATTGTGAGTCACCCCCCTTAGGGGCCTTTCCATCATTCTTTCGGCATCGTCATCAGGATAATTAATTATCAGAATACTTTCATCAATTACCTCTTCCGAACTCATGAGAAGTTCCATAAATGGTGCAAGTATATGATCAGACGATGACTCCTGCTTCGTACATACAACTTTGGAGATTAACTGAGAATCATTGACTACTTTATTTGCCTTAATCTTCTTCGTTGATCTATCCTCCATTGGTAAAGGTAGGTGAAAATAGTCCTTCCTCTCTTTTTGGCTGCCCCTCTTGCTCTTACTCCTCTTTGGACTATGGAGCTCCACCTATGAGTCACTTATAGAAAAGAAGTCATCATTAGGCTCGTTTCCCAGATCACTTGTCCCATTCATGGCATCACTAGCTGAGCCAACCTCTGGAACCTCATTCGAAATTTGATCAAAACTGTTGTCAGGCACAGTACTGTCTACCTCCCTCCATGGTCTTACCCATAGCATAGGCTCACCAGATGAACCATTTCTCAAGGTAGGACTGCCTATATATGTATCCCTTGGTGACCAATATTATTCTGCTTTGTCATTGTTACCCCTACCTACAATCACCACTTCAATATAAGATGCACCGTCTTTGTAGCCTCCCTCCATAGGACCACTATCTCCAAGGGTACGCTCAGTTTCCATAGGTTCAAGACCTCTTTCCGGCTACCATTTCTCCAAGGGTACCTCCACAGCTAGGCCAAGATCCTTCCTCAACCGGTGGAAAACTTCATCTACCAAAGGATTATCCTTCGATTCACTTGGAGGTTTCTCTGTTGTGAAAGAATTCTTTGACGTACAATCTGAAATCTCTTTCCCCTTCCTACTATGTCCGTCTGTTGGATGAGGCATGGAGTTGTTACCAGTACCAACATCCTTGAGCTTTCCAACCTTGCTAGACCCACGTCTATAGTTTGGCAACTCATGGACCAACCTCTTGCAATCCAGACAGAAATCAACCCATGATTCATTAATAACTTGCTAATTGCAGTGATATTCCTCTCCAACTATGATCGAGACAAAATCAGATGGATCACTGGAAACATCAACTTCTGCACACACATGCGGATTCACCGAGTGACAAACAGATTTGGTTCTGTTATCAGAATAGAAATATAAACCGACCATGTTCCTCATTATCCTAATTATTGAGGGATTTTTAAAAGGAATATGAATATTATGAAATCTCACCCAGAGGGAAACCAAGGGATAGTCCTGCTTCATATGGACATCGTAAGACCATCTAAGTAGATAAAAACGTGAACCATTGCAGTTGTAGGGCGCTGCTGACCAAGATTGAATCAAATCTACCTCCAACGCGAAGTGGATCATTATATTTCTGTTATCCAGTAACCCCAATGTAGCCCTTTCCTATAAATCCAAAAATCCAAAAACAAACCTATCAAAGGTATCGACCGAAGGCCTCCCTTGCAAAAAATGAACGATCAATGTTTGGTTGAGATGTGAAGAAGCATCGTTGAACTCTCCTATCGAAAGCGAAAGGTTAGGTAATCCTTCGTAAAAATCAGGAACCTTCAGAGACAGCGAACATGATGGGAACAGAGGGAAACCAGCAGGGTAAGAGAAGGGTGAGAAGGAAGAAGCCTCACCCTTGAAGGATGAAGAGGGTCCCTCCCCCACGAGTGGGGGAGGGACCAGTGCAGGAGTCTCCGTCATCATGGTGCGGGGGAGGAATAGCATCACGTGGCCGCCGTCTCTACCTTCCCCATTCTCCATGGAATCATATCCTGAAGGAATGATTATTTTACCAATCATGAAAAATATATTACTTACATGAATGTCAGATTACAATTTGAAACATAAAATATAATACAGATAATCCATTGATAATTCCATTATTCTCCTAGACTAACCCTGTATATAAATCATAATACACTTAATGGAATCCTATGAAAAAAACAAAAGAAAATTGTGATCTCACATGAACTGTAATGTTTTATAGTATTGAAAAATCATTCATAAATATCCCTAATCATTAAGAAAAGTATAGGACTGAAAGACATTATTTTTATACATAAACATGAATATAATATGGAATGAATAAATCAAATAATAACATTTAAACATTTCATGGATATTATAATTGTAAAATAGACACATGAAATATCAGTAAATAACTTTATTATGAGGGAATTCATAATGGATGACATTTGAAACATAACTTTGTGCCCCCAACTAAGACCTCTAATGATAAATTGTTGTGGCCTCGACTTAATCCATATCTGAAAATAAATGGTCAAGCCCTTGGCCATGTCCATATCTATATTGTCTCATGAGACCAACTGATGTATTGAGTGGATAAAGAGGACCTCTCCCACCACTTACAATGTCCAATTCATTCAACATATGAAAGTAGAAACACATAACAAAAACATTTATATTATAACTAGCATACAAAATGTTAATACTTCAACCATAATCCATGAATGATATGAATATAGAAAATCCACACTAAAACATACCATACAAGCATTGATATAATTTGGTATATTGTATCATAATAAATAAAACTCAATTAAGCATAAAATCTGACAAAGAATATTGACATTGATTTAAATAATCTAATAAAATCATTAAAACACTTTGAGAGAAATATAATTTTTTTAAATTGAAAACAATAAAAAGTCACAAAATTTATAAAAGAACATATTTTAAAGAGATTCTTGAATCAAAATATCCCGCACCACATTTAATATTTTGAAAGTAATTAACATTCTAAAACATTCATGTACATATAAATAAATCATTAAAATACTTTGGAAAAAAAGGTCATTAATGAAAAATATTTATAATAATAAATATTTAATATTTTAAAAAATATTTTTTAGCTAAAGAGTACCTTACATAAAACCATAAAAATATTACATTTGAAAATATTTTAATGAATGTCAAAATAGATTGAAAAAACTCTTTATGATCCTATATATATATAAAATTATATATGATAACATCAATAATATTGAAATGGAGAAGGATTTAAACATTCAAAGTGTCTCATACCACATTTCATATTATAGTAATAATCTAAATATCTTATAAATAATATTTAAATACCATGAAAATAATTTAATTCATGCTTTAAAATAAATGGGGGCATTACACACAATATAGACAAGAAATTGTTAGTTAACATGGCTTATTTCTCATGAAAACAACAACTAATATGGAAATTCTCTTACCATTGGTCAGTCTACGTATGTTTCCAAAACACCTGTATAATATATTTAAAAATATTATTAAATTATACTAGAATCATAATAATATTTATGATATCATATATTATTCATTCATGGATTTATATAAATCTTGTATTTATATTTTCCATTTTAAAGAAATATTTTGGGTAATAATCTCTTAGTTTATCATACTTTATATGACTTTGATCATATTACATATATTATCATTTAATTACATATAAAATGTAAAAAATTAATTTTATATCATAAATGTGTTTCATATAAATATATATTAATGATATTAATATATATAATGGAAAACACAATTCATGGAGACGATAATCTGTACATATTCATAAATGATGTTTCCATTTTTTCGCATTAAATGGAATCCTGTAAAAGGAATATATGTATATATATATATATTATTAAAGAATAATTTATATGTCATATATTTTATAATAATTCATAATATAGATTTTTAAAATCATCATTTAATGGTTAATGTGGAGGATGAATCTCATCACACCGAGGAGACGACAAGATGTTCGTATGCTCGAGTGAAACTATCACTTCTTCAATGGTTAAATGTCATGGAATTGGATTGAATATTAATTTTATATAACAAATAACATTTAATTAGTATTATTTAAATAATTTATATTCATCACTATTCCCATATAAATAATGTATACATGAAAAACATTTTACACCACGGGGTGGATATGATATGTCGTATGCACACACATATGGTGATATTGTTTTTCTTAGGATGGGTAAAAGGAATAATATGGTTATCCAATTATCACAAAACATATAACCATATAATAGAAGATTGAGGTATTAATTTGGTATGGAAACAAAATAGAAACAATATTTAGAAGAAGAAAGGAACATTGAATGCGGTGATAAAATAATTACATCTTTTTATGTATCTTTATTTGATCTTAAAAAAGGGTCTACATATGTTGGTTTTTATCTCAATTTATGGAGTATTGTATGTAAAGAGTGAGGTTTGGAGGGGAAATGGGTATTTTTTCATATCAAAAGGGCATTATAGGTGTGAATTAAAGATATGAATAAGTTCTCTTTTACTATATATTTTAGAGCCACTTTTAAAAAATAAAAAAAATATTAATTTATTATAAATTTATTTTAGGTTTCTAAATGATAAAATGTGTTTTATTTTTTATAGGATGTGAATGGGTAGATATTAGTTCAAAAAAATAATTTTAGGCTTGTTTGGGGCATACACGTAACCTTATAATTTTTATTTAACGCTTAGTTAAATTGGTTAACTCTTACACCATCTTATCGTATTTCTAAACTAATGGTTTCATATATTTATAGTAAAATTACAAAAAAAAAGGATCATTTATAAAATATTTGATATTATACAATTCAATTGGATTGAACTTATATTTTTATGACTTTTATATTATTTAATAAAATATTTTTTAAGGTATAATGTATGTCCTTTTTAATACTGTTAAATATTTGAATTTTTACAAATACCAAACCAACATTATAAATTTGAACCAATAAATTTAATATGTCAATTATATGTATATGGTATCTACAAAATTTTTAACGTCATTAATTAAGTGATATATATTTACTTAAATACTTTTATTATCATTTATTTGATATCTCAATTAATAAAACAATTACTGTATCATTATTATTTCACAATTTATTTTAATTATTTAATATCTAAAAATAAAAAATTAATTATACTGATTTATATTTATTTTTTATATTTCGAAATAATTGTTATTTTAAATCATATCACTTATATATCTTATTATGAAAAATTAAATAGTTTTTAAAATTTTAATATGAGATTTTTAACTATTCTTTAAATAAAAAATAAAAAATGACTTATATTACACAATCAGATTAAAAAGCATATTATTTCATAAATAAGGTTTATTTGGGTGTAACATTACTTATATAATGAAATAATTACAAGTTCTAGGGTAATTTTATCTTTTTATAATATTACCTTCACCATTACTTAACCAGTTAATCCATAACCATGGTAAATAAAAACTAAAAGTTTCTATTCACCAAATATTATATTGATCCAATTAAAGGAAAATTTCCATAATTATTACAACCATGTATTTTAATTTTTCTAAATTTAATTCATTCAATTGGTAAAATTAATTTTAATTCTAATATTTAATTGTGAAAATAAGGTGGGTAAAAAAAGGTTAAAAATGATTAAAGAGTTTTTATATCTAATTATATTATAAAAAATATTCTAATAAAAAAAATTGGGTTGATATATGAATTATTTTCCTTTTTGGCTTTCAAATCAATTTATAGTGAAATATTTGTTTAATTGAAATATTTTTCGTTTTAATAATAATGTACTATTTTCTACTATTCATCAAAAATTTAACATTTTCCGAAAAATCATAAAAATTCATCATAAGGTAATTTTGAGATTACAAATTCAAAAATTAAGTAAATTTTACCGAACTAAAATTTCTAGGAGTGTATAAAATAAATGTTATTCTTGTTCTCTAAGGACATAAAAAATATCTCTATTATATTTCTAAAAATATAACTATTTAATAGAAACATATACATTTCTTTATAAATATGTTTTATTTATGTGAATAATTTATAAATGATATTTAAAAATTATTTATTAATATTTATAATACTATATGAAATGAATAAGTTATAAATATATCATTTAATAAAATTTAACACTAATATGTTGGTTCATAGAAACTAAATCTTCTGCGTTCTACAAGACAAGTCGGTGTAGTGTTCCACATAAGATATTGAAGATAATGTGACATTAAATATTTGGGTGACAGATAGTTTACTTGTCTGGAGGACTTCACATAATCTGGATAACATGTTTGAAGGTTATTTCATGATCATGGATGGATTATCTAGAGGACATCGCAATACCAGAACAGTTGGCCCTAGAATCCATAACATGACTTCCACTGGCTTGTCTATAGGGATATTTATGATCGATTTGAATTTCCTTGGTGTCATTCCAATAGTTGGATGACATACATGAATGGAACTGTGATAATCAATGAGACATGTCTGAAAGGGTTTCTCATGTTTGGAGGACATTTCTAGAGGAAATCTCATGTTTGGGATGACATGTATTGAGAGCATTTTATGACATGGATAGATTTCCTGTGGGCATTTAAAATCCTAGTTGACACTATCCTATTGTACAATGAGATTCCACTGTGATGAAATGGTATCGTCTTATAAGTCTGGAGACACATCTAAATGACATCTTGAGGGTTGAATGGTGTGCTTGCAGGGATTCATGAGACATGGGTGGCACGCATGATGGGAATCATGTGACTTTTGCTAACATGTCTAGAGTACTTATCATGACCCAAATAGTATATCAAAGGAACTTCAGTAGATATGTAGGACGTGTCCCAGTGATATTGAATGAACCGATGGTTCATGTGAAGCACATGAGGCTCAACATGTATACTCTTCACAGATGTATTTCATCATTAGTCATTATTATTTTATTTATATTGGTATTTCCTTATATTTTTTTAGTGATTCCTTGTTTTTAGTCGCACATGATCTAGTTGGAGTGAAGTATATTATTCACATATCCTGCTTGAAGTCATTCAACTAATATATGGGTGATCACGTGATGTTATTATTCATGTTTTATGGTTGCTTTAGTATTTTAATGGTATCTTACAAGAGGTAAAACATTCCGTTCTCGAGATCCACCAATTTTAGAAATCCTTTCAGGTAGTTGGATGAAAAAGGTTAGACGTTTCATCCATAGAGTAATGGATCATTATTCATGCATGATTTTCGGATTTAGAGTCCTTTCCGCCATATTTTTTCATTTTATTGCATGTAAAATATAGCATGAATATGATATAGAGTCGGGAAAGGTAGTTTTCATGATTCATATTCCCGAGTCTCTACTGTGCATCTCTCAGTTGGAATTCCCTAATTTTCAGTGTCCCAGAGTCCATATCTTAAAATCATCCATTTTGTTATTATTTCTAATTAATGGATTATTGATGAATCATTCAAGTATGAAAATGTTATTAAATATTTTTATATCTATATACCCAAATTCCTTCATGATATTAGGGTGCCGGATGAAGGGCTTTTGAGTGATATCTTGTGACTTGTCTAGGACATTCCCAGGGAAAAGGTGGGATTGTCCGGATCCCTTCACGAGATCATGATGAATTGTTAAGGGTTACTATGAGGACATGTTACAAAAATCTATGGCACATTTTATGAGTTTTACAACTATGACATCCTCCCACAACCACTACATTTCATTTCCATTTTCTAATTTACTTATCTCGAGAGTCATGCGATAAATAATTAGTAATTACAATGTCAAATACTCAACCTGTTGTTGATATGTTGTGTGACAAGTTATGTTAATTTGGATATGTGTGGGAATTTCATAGACAATTACATTTATTTTTCCTTAGGGGGAAAAGGGGGATATATAGGTTTCCAGTACATAACTATGTATCTTCTTGTGATGAGGATGAAATGTGAGAATTATTTTTTGAGATGTGGCTGAAATGGTACTCGAGGTTTGTGGTGTCTTTCTAATAACTATGGGTTCATAAAATGATTATTAAAACTATGAGTGACTGCCACCTATTCCACTTTTATTTCTATTGATTATTTTTAATCTTCATGGTATCTCATTATTTTTTCATGAATGTTTTCAAAGACAAGAATTCTTCACATGAGTGGCGAATCAAGCGAGTTTTACGATCACAAGTTCTATCCACCGTATGGAAACTGTCACCATATTTTTGATGTTTTTTTGGATGGGTAGTCATGAAACAACATGTTGACAAGGTGTGTGACTTGGGGGAGCTAAAATGGATGTCACCGCATAACCAATGGCTATATGAGGCACTTTCTCAAGAGTATGAGGGATTTTCTAAGGGGATTGGAACAAAATTTCATAGGTTGTGCACTGTATATGGAACATTCACATGACAATATGATGGCTACCCAATAGTGTTTCTCTTAGAGGCTTCAATGATGCCCAAATCTCATCAACCTTATACTTAGTTTACTTTTTTGTAGAATATAAAAACCATATCCATGTATTTCTCCATTTGTGAATATTTTTTATGAATATATAGTACGGATCAAAAAATGAACCCGCTTATGAGTGATCTTTATGTAGACAAGGGTTTAGTTAGGAGTAAATTAATTGCATGACTATGTCATTCGGGATGTCATGAATTGATCTCTTGGGGGACTCTTTGTACATCAGTAAATGCTTGGTTTTCCAAAAGAAACCCTATTAATAGGGGTTATAGGGCCATTCATTTCCTCAGGTACACATACCTCTTGAGCACTATAATATTTATTCCATCTCATTCCATTATTGCAAGACCATTCTGCAAGACCTAACTATATGATCTCATAATGACCCTATATTTTCGAGGAAAATTCTGCAAGAAAATTTTCTCCCATGTTCTGGTTTGAACTAACTATGAACTATATTATAGTAATGTTTTTGAATACTTTTAATGTAATACATAATAAAATTTGTGGTTTCTAAACATCTACTGACATGGACATATGATCCATTGACTATCACATGACTTGTGTGACCATGTCTAGTTCACACGATCATTTGTCTATGCATCGAAATGAGACTTTTAAAATCCCAATGAGGTTATGACACCCATGAGATCTTCAGAAGATCGGAAAATTTAGTAATTACTTATGTGATTCATGAATCCATTTTTGATTCATATGATATGTATGACACTTCCAGTTTATTTTATATTTCTGCTAGAAGTATTTTATTTAGTATCTCTTACATATTCCACTTATTTCCGTTCATATGGGTTCTGGTTAATGCCAAGGTTACTCTACTGTGGTCAGTCAAAGGTCTATGATTTCTAGAAACCATAATTTTAACACCTAAGATCATGTTCATTATGATAACAAGAACATCAACAGGTTCCTCTCATACACGATTTAGTATTGTCCTATATCTCATTGACATCCTTTATATGGGTTTGGTTTTCCTGAAGAAGTTTTCATCCTTCTTTTATAATTCAACCAAATATCTTTTTGGATGTCAAATTATTCTCAATTTATTCAGATGAATATATTTATGAAAGGATAACTAGATGTAGTTAAACAATAGGGTTTTTATTAAATGATTTCTATATCTCCCATGGGTTCAAAAAGCTATTGATTTTTCTCATCAGCCTATCACTAAGACATACTTGATTATATTTATATCTTTTATAGACAATACTAGAAGAGGATAAAGAATTAAATGTGATCTCTGACCTGGATAAATTTTTTCTGATAAATGGGCACATACCTTATCGGCTAGGAAATGATTTATAGAGTTCCCAGATCAATTATTCATTCTTTATCTTTATGAAGCTATATAGATTTTCTAATTAATCATCTACTTCTAGATCAATCATCTTTGAAAAATCTTGTGTTGTTGGTTCCCTCTTACTAGAATAGTCCTTCTGTTCTATCATGAAGTGGGTATCATCCTATGGTACATATATTGACTTGGGGGGGGGGTTACCCATCTTCTAGAAATGTATGATGGGTTACTCCCACCTATATATATCTGGGATTATCCATTAGAACCTCTATTTTAGGTATAGGAAATTCACACCAATGTGAAGGAGAAACTGAGGATGGTGTTGAAGATTCCATTTCTCATCTCATTTAAGGACTGGATCGATATTTTAATTCATTATAGAAGGGTCAGGCCTACCTCTATATGCCCATATCAGTATACTTCTCAACAGCTCTATGATAGTGTTGGCTTATATTGGTCCATATTCAAAGATGGGGACTATATCCTATGGGTATAAAAATAGATCATGAATATCTCTTTAAGAATTACAGTAGAAGGGTTTATTTTCATGTTACTGGATGGTTGGATATTCCTTCTTGGTGATGCTCATTATGGAATCCACATTGGTACAATTATAATGGCGGTGTGACATGTGAAAGGAAGAAAAATCAGTTTATAAGTGTTTTTATATTCAAACATTTACCAACTCCACATACAAAATCAACAAGGAATTATCCCATATAATAAAAATGGTGCTTTCCAATTTTTTTTGCATGGATAGGGGAGAATTTTATTTGTTTTGAATACTATAAGTCCACAAGGTTCTCTGATTCCTTATCCCTTCCTTGAATGAAGAATATATCTGGTAATGGAACCATGTATTTATGATTTCACAAGGATAACTATACATTGAGATGATTAGATTTCTTTTATTGTTCCCCATATCGTGCATCTGTTGGCATGAATATTGTTAATAGTATCAGTTCCATTAACAAAAATTCATATATAATCCCTTTGTGGGAGAAGATTCATATAACTTTGTAGGGTGATTTTATCATATATAGGAATTATTAACAATGTCAATTTTATTGCTAGTGTGGTTCCACCAAAATGGTATCCCATCTTCCTTTTGAAGGTGTACTTGGATAAAAACACTCAGGGGTCATTCACAAGTTTTGGATGATGTTAAAATGTGAAGATATTGATTTCAAGATCATTCTTATACCTGAAAATTATTCCTCATTACATACCGAACATTATTCCAAGGCTTTGGTAGTAGCTTATCTATATGGTGTACTACTCGTGTTTCTCTACCATGTGGGCATGCCTTCTACCTCACCAACCCCTCTATCTGAGGCAACGACAGTGTCTTTCAATGACCTGGGTGAGATGTCATGGAACATTCCTAATTCTTATAATGACCCCCTGATAGTGAAACATAATATATTGACGACATTAATCATCTGACATTTGATACAAGTGATAATCATGTTGAGAGAAGATAATATAATTTTTCTCCTACTTATTTATAAACTCAACAAGCTATTCCTTCTCCTTCCACATCAACTCCATCAGTCATAGAGGTGCGAAAAAAATTAGGTTGATATGGAAACACATTCTTTAATTTATTATTAAGACTCCTTTGATTTTTTTTATGAGCAAGTAGAATTCCATCATCAAATATTTCATGACATGGTGGGAGGTTATTTCTACCAAAAACCACTATATAAAATAATGAAGAAACATGTTACGACATGGAATGATTTTTCCACCAGTGAGAATGAATTTCATGATCTTATATACATGACTCCCCTAGTAGGAAAATGAAGAAGATGTTGGAGGAAAAAGATAGGGTCTCTAGCTGATATCTAAACTGAAAGCACAAATGGATTTTTGGACCATGAAAATATGGAGGCTCTGAGGAAATCAATTATTTTATATGGTCTGACCTTTCTTCACCACCATACTCATTGGAAAATTCTCACATGAGATTCAATGAGTTGACTAAATTATTTAGGTATATTTCTCTGGGGGATAATCCGAAGATGTGGGGAAATTTGATCCCTAGAATTTGATCGACACTTCTACAAGAATTTTTCAGTCATTTCCAACACATCTTATCAAATATTATTGCAGTTTGATCATTTTCACAAATTCAATCAGTGAATATACCATTTAGACTCTACATGTTTTTTTCCATTTCTATTTTATTCACGATTTTAATGTCATTTCACTATAAAATGTATATATAAATCACTATATATACCCATTAATTAAATAATATATAGTAAACATAAATGTCTGGAAAAAATTATTTAAATCATAACAGATTCATTTTTAGAAATAATTATGAATTCCAACCAACATGATATTCCTTATTGATACATTTACTCTATATATCATTAGACGACTATATTTGCAGAAGAAAAATTTTGTAGAATATGTTTCTTAGTTGGAGATTTCACTTATTTTGATGATGCTGATAGGCTTCATGAGAATACCATGATTTCAACTAAATAGATACGATGGGCCTTACATTATTTTTCATTCTTGTAGACTAGATGGAATCCATGATGTCAATTTGGGTTATTTATCATGAACCATTTAACATTGCAGTTCATGTTCTTTTAGCACGTACCTTATTTCTATTTAGTTTAGGGTCTTTTATATCAGACCTTCTATCACATAATTTTATAGTCTTTTAACTCTGGACATCTATCTCTTCAGATTTTCATCTTTTTTTCTAGAACCATCCATCTGTTTAGTTTAGGGGCTTTTTTATTAGGAATTATGTTTTTTATTTTAGGGTATCTTTTCTTAAACATTATATCACTTTAGTATAGGGTCTTTTATATGACTACTTCTATGACATTATTTTATGGTATTTTAGCTCAAACATTATCAATTACCATGTAATATGTTACAAACATCATAAGAATGAACCTAAACACAATAAGATGATGGGTTATGTCATTGTGTTTTAAGGGATCACAATGATTAAAAGTACCTTTTTACATAGTAATGCATTTGGATGACAATAATATATGCACATGTAAGAGACATAACCAAGAATGAATAGTCAGGAAAATTTCCTCTTGAAGCCATGCATCATTTATATAAGGAATGGAAGATTTATAGATGAAATATTTGTTTAGAATGAAATAATAGGAATGCTAGGTCCACCTGTATAGTTGTAGTATGGATTAAGTCAGTCATAAACCAAAATATTTTTCCATTAAAATGAGATAGGGTAGACATGTCTGGGATAAACCATAAAAATATATGGTTTTTGTTTCTATCATGGTGTTTCTAGGGCATAAAAGGATTAAATCCTTCTTCTTGTAAGGACAAGATTACTTTAGTTAGTGGGTAAAAGACATTCTTGTCTAGGAGCATGGTAATGAAAAAGATGATATCCAATATGTATCTAGAGACATGAATGATTTTTGATTATTCCATCGTCTATATGATGAGGTTTGGTATGGGAGGAGATCTATCTAGGATTTATTCTATCACACTAGATAAATGAGGATCTTATATTGTGTAGATAGATCCATATTCCATATGTTTTTGAGTCATGAGGCATATTCCATCAAAGGTTTGGGAATGTATTATCAAATTCATTCTTCGAGAAAGGGTACAAAACATGGTGATGCTGTGTCGAGGATGTAAAATCTACTCGAACAGTTTGGTACAAAAATTCTGAACCATATACCAAAGACCACTAGTCTAGATAATGATATGGGAAAATAATTCTTAGAATAACTCAAAACAGACTATGGTGTTGTGTTCATCCATATCAATTTTACGGAGCACAAGGATCAGAAATCGTTTTTTGAAAGGTTACCCATTTGTTCGATGAAAATAGGCATATATGAAAGAGGCATAGACATACATGAGTAATCATGAAAAGGGTCCCTGAAGTAGGGTATCCATTCTAGGGGCCATTAAAAGTTATGGTAATAAAAGGCACTAAAATCATGACGTGTGATTTTTAGAACATGTGATATCCATGAAGGGTTTTAGTATCTTAAAAGTCATGTCACCACCTAGAAAATATATTCTCATGGTGATGATATAAAAAAATAATTACCCTAAATTTTTCCAAAACCAAGGGGTCTAGTGAGAATATCATGGAATTTACTAGGGTTACAAAGTAGAACCTATTATCTTCATCACTTATTCTTTCACACCACAAGATTTTTATAAAAATTAGAGTTGAATAGTTTATAGAAAGAATACTTAACATTTCTCTAGACCACATTTTTTGTGTTTTTTACATGTAATTTTTTGTGTCTCTTTCCCTAGCATTTTAAGTTATTGTGATTTGGATCATCGTAAGATAGATTTTAAAGTATTATAGGTCTGACCAAAGGGCTGATAGTTTAGGGTCATGATGAACATGGACCTAGTATACAGGATGATACATAAGTGTCAAATTAGGGTACCTCGTGTTGAGAGTAACCCTACATACCTTTGAGCGGGAGATAATAATATTTTAAATCAGCAGTCGAGAATCTCAGGTCATGAGAAATTATTTACGATAATAACACTGAGAGTATTTTATATCAAACTGAGGTGATGAGTCATTCCAAAGTTATCTCAGGGATTAAATGGATCATAAATCACATTTTGCAGAGTGGCTCATTGGGTTGATGACTATAGGTTCATATAAAAGATCCATAGGCACATATTCTTATCATGAAAAGTGTCACTTGAATATGAGTATTATTTCCAGGGGCCAAGGATATTTTTTTCTACTCGAGGAACTGTATAAATAATATGTGGGTTATGGATTAGGGTAATTTAATAATTAAATTAAAGAACCCAGTACTCTGGATGAGTATGTTAAGGATCTTGTGGTTCCATGATAGGAAAATAAAAACGGGTAATGGCATAGAAAATTTGTTTCCATGTATTGGGTACATTTATAATGTATTTTAATGTTTGGTGGTAATGAAATTCATCATGTATTTCAACATCATGTGGTGATAACTTTCTGGTCCCAAATATATAATGACATAAAACTATATTTTTTTTTCATAGTTTAACATCATGTAGTAAGGATATTTTCCCAGAAATTAACATTCATGCAGAGAGGATATTCTTGTTATTTAGTTTTAATTTCATGCCACAATGATGTTTCCCATGCAGTTTAATTCCATGTGGCAAGGATATTCCCTTCACAATTTATCTTAATGTGGTGAGGACATTTTTATTGTTCAGTTTCAATGTAATCTGACTAGGACGTGTTCCTTGTTGTGTAACATCATGCGAGAAGAACGTGTGAACCGATGTGAAGTATTTGTGAATGATATATTATTTTCAAATAATTTTTTACATTGATTTGGCTCTTATCCAGGAGAAATGATTTGATGTGGCTCGACTCCTTTGTAGATGGGGTTCCATTCTTATCAACTATTTCAAATAAGACCCTGATTTTAGATTTTGGTGTCATGATGTATCTAGTGATGATAGAGATAAAGCCACATATAGTTATTGAGCAAGAATCCCTCTATGATGGTTTGACACATTCATAGAGGGTATATTTGTTTTTATTTATTATTATATATGGGCCTAGGATTAGTGTTCTGATTTTCACTATATATCAGTTGGTAATAGGAGTAAAGCCACATGTAGTTCTTTAGGAACTATGTAGTTTAACATAATACGATAAGTAAATGTATTTTCATTGTGAAATGGGGGAATTATGGATTGACCCAATGATGGAAGTATTGGTGTCACTAAATATCATAGGGTAATAGGAATCATGCAAAATGTTGTTATTAAAGGAAAACATCCTTGCGCTAGTCTGGCCTATACACATAGTGAAGGAATTCTTATAATTCACCATAATAGACACTAGATTGACGATCCATGTTTCACTATGTTTCCAATGATGTGGGGATTAATTTCACTTGTAGTTCATGAATGGATGTGGTCTTGGATAACAACACCAAAAAATATTTTCATCATTGGATAATTCCTTTGTAATGTATAATTTTATATTATTTGAGGGACATTAACACCACGGTTTATCATCATGCGTTGAGGAATCATGGTATAAATATTATGGCCTTTCATTTAGGACTGTGATGAGGCCATAATTGGATTTAGTTCCTTGTTTTAGTCAGGGAATCCCTTACTGAAATTCCTAATACAACGTGTACATTGATCGGTGTGAGAAAAAAAATTAAAAGGGTTCCTCCCAAAATGTAGAGGAAAATTATGGATTGTATAGGGGTTATTTTTCATCATGAGGGGTCTAGGAAAATATATTGGATTGATGCATCCCTATGTATGTCACTCAAAATGAGTATCAATCCATATATAGTTATAGGAAACCCATTCAATTTAGTGTCCTGAGGAAAGAAATTAGTGGTTCAATTTAACATCTTACGGTATGTGCATGAATGAAAAAATTTTAATGAAAAGGGAAGGTAATGGATAGGTCCCAAAATATATATTTAGGAATCATTACCTATCATGCATAGGTATAAATCATTACATATGTAGTTTTCAGGGATCCATGTAGTTTAAAACCATGTGATGACGAATTCAACTGCACAATTTAATATCTTGTGGAACTGATGTTAGAAATGGAGTTTAACATCCCATTG
This sequence comes from Viscum album, assembly GCA_963277665.1. Taxonomy (NCBI): domain Eukaryota; kingdom Viridiplantae; phylum Streptophyta; class Magnoliopsida; order Santalales; family Viscaceae; genus Viscum; species Viscum album. The sequence continues at coordinate 37,984,396 of OY728159.1, forward strand.
TATGGATGTTATCCATGGAGTGTAACATCATGGGGTAATGATGTCTCTAAATATTTTAGCATCACATGTTAAATATGCTATACATCGTACAGTTTAATGTATTACTTCTTGGACATTAGGTGATGCGTAGTTTATCATCTTGCTACCAGGAAAATATTGTGCAGTTTAACGTCATGCACCCATGATGATATTGTGAATTTTATCATCATGTATTCTGGATGATCTTTTTTAGTTTAAATTCATGCATTCCGAATGAAATATTTTCTTAATGATAGATATGAAAAGTATTTATTGAGAAATATTGCATTGGTGGGAGGGTTTTTTACACTCCACTTATATAGTTTCCAATGATGAAGTTCAATTATGATATACCTTATATATGATATAAGGCCCTTTCCATTTAGGTTCTATCTTTGGAGGCTTCTTATCTGGTATCATTGGGGTTCTACGAGCCAGGACCAATTATCCATGGAGGAATGAACAAAGTAAAATATTCTTATTAAAGGCTCATGTGATCTGATTTTGATGAACCTCTAGGTTTTATAGTGTGCAAAACCGATTATCATCGAGCTACACTAATTCATCCAGTCTCTTTTTTGATTTCTCATCATCCACGATCTCTTGACAAATGGAAATTCGGAGAGATGGAATATGTACCTCTATGGGTAACTATAACACCCGGAGATTTTATGAAAAATATTCTTTTTAATTTCATTAATGTCTTGTGTTGTACACTACACCAAAAAGAGCTTGCACAACACGAAACCTTGACTTGCCTTGCATTAAATGCAATCGCGACCTTCCTCGATACCGTGTGTAGTACGCAATATCGACTTTCACTAAACAACGATATGCTATTAAAATATTATTAAAACTAGCCATTATGAATAGTAATAACCACTTTTTGAAATTTTTTAAATTTTATCCCTCAAAATGGACTTCATTTTTGGATTCGGAATATCGAAATTAGCTTAGGGTGAAATTTTGGTACATTTTGGATATGTTTCATTTTCTGATGAATAGTGAAAATTACTAAATTTTAATTAAAAACAACCTTTTTAATCAAAATAATTAATTGTGATAAATTATTAATTTGAGTGGTTTTAAAGTATATTTAGAATATATTTTTACAATTTAATACAATGTTGGTAATTGGATGTAATTCTACATTTAAACTAGACATAAACAAGTGTCAATCTTTTGATAGTTATTATCTCTTAAGAACACGCTATTTGTTTTGACGACAGGAATTAATTTTTAAATTAATTAATGCAACTGATATGTTTTGAATTTGTTAAAATAGACATAATTTTTGAGTTCATAATATTATATATAGCTTAGGCCTAATTTTTGGTAATTTTTCTGAAAACTTTCAATTTTTGATGAATAGTGAAACCACTATGTGGTAGTTAAAAAAACTGAATTTTTCATAAAACATAATTTTATCGCTTCTGTGAGTGGAATTTAGAAAATCCGAGAGACACGGTTGATGACAGTAAGTAAAATTTGGTTCAATGAGATGAAAATAATTTTTTGGTGAATAGTAACTTTTTACTTTTTTTACCACGGTTAAAAGTAAATAGAGAAATTAAGGGTAAAAATGATATTATTATTACCCTAACAAATGTCCTAATTCTGTTGGATAAGTGTAATTCGACCACGAACAACCTTAGGAGTAATATATGACCATTTAGGCCCACTTGGATTAGATTAGGACATTTATTATTAATTTATTTAAAGAAGGGTTAAAATAGTTAAAATCAATGTTTAATAAGTAAATCAATTTTAATATAGGGTTATACATAAGATAAATTCGACTATAAATACTCATTAAAAATCTAATACGATTTCCTATATAATGATATTTTATTTATAATATTTAGAAGTTAAATAATTTAATTTATTTATGACACAAAGATGATGCAGTAATTATCTTATTAATGAAATATTGACATAATTGATGTTATAAATACCGAAATAAATGTAATTTAAGACTTTTTTTGAATTAAACTAATTTTATAGGTTAATATGACATGTTAGTATTGATTTAATTAATTTTTTTCGAACTAATCATTCTGTTATGATTTTCACAAAAAATCAATTACCAAATAGTTTCAAAAATGACATAAAATAGTTGTTAAAACAAATATTATATTATTAATTGTTATTTTATTCCTAAAAATCTAATGTTCGGCAAAATGACTTATATAAGGTTATATATATTAATAATAAACTACTTGGGGTTCTTTTTCCTTGTTATAATAAGTTTATTAACCTTATAGTGTAAGAACACAAAAAGACACGGTAAAAGTAAAATTATTTAACATAATGTTAAATCTGAAAGATAAGGTTAAAATAGGAACCTAAACATAGCTAAATTCTATTAGATGAGATTATATTGATCCATTCCCACCATATATTTGAAATAAATCAATTTGGAGCTATTTAAAACTGAATATGACTTTATAATAAAATAATATTTTTAGTTTTCTAAAGGAGCCCCTCTCCTCCCTTATAAAAGGGTACCTCCTCCCTCTCTTCCTCACACAACTTTGAGCCTTCATTCACGGCCAACCACTGAAACATTCTCTTCTCCACTTCTCTAGAAACATCCTAGAGGTCCTGGTCTTCTTCAAAGACCAATTTTAGTTCCCTAAAAGGAGATCTCAAAGAGGCGCTTCAAAGAAAAGATAATTTCCGTTACCGATTATTTCACCTTTATTTCTTCTCCCATTTATTCTTATTAGATTGTTTCATTATGAAGTAATAACATCAGTATCAATCATATACTGATATGTTATTATAAGTATGAAACAACCCTATTTCACCATCTATCCATCCTACGGAAAACAAAATCACCGCGCGTGCGTACGTACGGAATACCGTCTCCACGCCGTAGTGAAATCTATTTTCCACCACCACCTTACTTGGATGGGTATAATGGTGTAAATAATAACTATATACGATTATTTTAAAGTGATATTGATTCTGAAATAGTAAACATACACTCCAATACAGTCCCATGATCATGAGAACAATATCATCGCTCGTGCGTACGTACGGCCTACTGTCTCCATGAACGGTGTATTTCATTCCATTTCTCAATCCATTATATATATATGTATATTATGAATATATATTACATATAAATCATCTTTTACATTCTGTATTTAAGTAATCATGATCTATGTAATCATATGAATAATTACAAGTGAAAACACGAACGACAAATGAGACGATTTTACCCAAAACGCTACTTTAACATGAATTTACAAATGAACGGGTAATATAAAGTCATAAGTGAACTATATATGATATAATAACAATGAATATGATTCTGTAATAAGTCAATGAAATTATTTAAATCATTATACAGGAGGTTCGGACACTTACAAACCAAATCGGACCTAAGGTAAGGGAAATATCACAATCTAATTTTTATCTGAGATTGTTTATACTTTAGTATTTACTGGTGTCTATTTTATCATCCACATACTTGTTTACTCAATATGTAATATTATTTCCATCCACCTAAAATTGTTTAAATCCAATTGTACCATTCGGTGAGTTTTTAGTAAAGGATATCAAAGGAATCTTTTGTCATCTTTCGTATGAGATACTTTTTGACATTTCCGACAAAAGTAGAAGAATGTTTTTTTCTAACTTATACTGCATGAATGGATTTTTAAAACATTATTTCCAAGAAGCTTCCATTACATGATTTCAAGTTAATTTTTTATCAACTTCTTTTAGTGTATAATTGTACGACATGTTAAGAAAGGAAAAGTGTTTTTGAGGAAGAAAGTATAATTTCCTCAAGAATGGAGTTAAAGTGTTTTATCAAAATTATTTTCCATATAAGATAATATAGGGTTCTGTTTATATTCATATTATTACATTGAATTGATTATGTTGTGATGGAATTATTTTTATGAATTCCTTTATCTTATATGAATTGTTTGATGATGTCACGATGTTTAAGATTCCCATTTTTATTACATGGGTTATGCAATGATGTATGATTTATGATTTTGTGGCACACATAAGAATGGTATCATTATGAGATGGGTGGGACCTATATCTCCCTCCAATGCCTTGGGTAAATATTTTATATCTCATGAGAAAGACATGGCTGGAATGGTAGGTTATACCGGTTCAGTGAAATAGGACTGAAATGAGGAGTGAACTCGGTTCAAGAAATGGACATTGTCCACTAAGATAGTCTTGGAAATGAGTCTTGACTAATAATAAATGATTCTCTATGATTATGTGTGTATTCCACAATGTTTCATGTTTTATGTTATGATTATTGGGATTCCATTTCACTACTATGATTTATCCCATGTTATGAAATTATGCACTTTTTTGCAGGTTAAGATTTCCAAAAGTTATGTTCTTATGAATATGATGTGATTGATATTTCATTTGATTACCCTTACTGAGCATTTGAGATCACCCTTTTATATTTTATTTTCCCAGGATATAAAGACATGTTTTATGTAAAAAAGGGGAATATCTTTATGGGAGATGTTGAAGATCATTCACCATGATTAGAAGATTATATTTCGAGTTTCCAAAGACACTAAACTATTATGGTCCTTGTGTGTGTGTTTTTATTATGTACTAAGTATTCCGCAAAAGTAATGTAATGTCCTTGTACGTCAGGCTTAGGGTCTCTACAGTTGGTATCAGAGGAAATGTTTAGTCAACCTTTGAAAACTAGGATGCGAGAACTTTAGTGAGATCCCTAGAGATATTTTAAGGTATGTCTAGGGATGTATCTAAGGTTATGTATAAGTATAAGTTATAGTCCTAGAATCACGCTAACGATCGTAGAATTAAACCTAAGATGTTAGATATTGAATGTACTCCCCCTTTATTATGTTTTTTCTCTAGCATGATTTTTTCCTCTAACACTATTGTTTTTGGGTTTTAGACGATTGCTGGAACTCGAAGGAACTGTGTTGATCAATGCAATGGACAATGAAATGATTGTCCTCCAGAAAAAACAAATGTTATGGGAGATGGAGTGAAAAATATTATTGCTATACTTACACAAGCTATGAATCATTCTGTACTTCCAAATGAGAAGAGAAGGGAACAATATTCTATTGAGTCCTTCATGAGGCAACGTCCACCTTATTTCAGTGGGTCTTCTGATCCACTTGTTGCTGAACAATGGTTCAGTACCACTGAAAATATATTTTCAGTTTTTCAATGTTCTGAACATGATAAAGTCATCTTAGCAGTATTTCGTTTGGAAGGTGAAGATGATCAATGGTGGAATCTTATCAAGAATACGAGGCAAAGAGATGAAATTTAGTCCATGGAATGGGACGAGTTCAAAAACTTATTTTTCAATAAGTACTTCTCTCGTATTCTTCGAAAAAAGATGGAGAAAGATTTTCTTTAACTAAAGTAAAAGGATGATTTATCTGTTGTTATATACGAAGCGAATTTTACAAGGCTTGCAAGGTATGCATCTGGATTTATCATCCAACCTGAAAGTAAAGTTGATCAATTATTCAGTGCATTAAAACCAAATCATCGAAGGGCATTAGCTATAAGAGACTTCAGTAGCTATGAAGAAAATGTGCGTTGTGCTTTCAAGGTAGAAATGGAAGTTGGTATTACTTATCCATCTCATAGTTTTGACAAGAAACGAACGATGGAGTTCAAGGAGAAATCTCAGAATAATTGTGAAAAGAAGATGAATGTTTCCTTATGCTCAAAGTGTGGAAAGAAGCATGGTGGAGATTGTCTTAAATGGACAAGTAAATGTTTCAAATGTGGAAAGGAAGGTCATCAGGCATTTGAATTCCGCAATGATGGGACGAAGATGTCTTATGATGCAAACAAAGGAAGGGATACACATAATGAACCTACTACACTTCAATGCTTCAAGTGCAAGGAAATGGGACATTATGCTAATAAATGCCCTAATCCAAGGGTTAGTGATGATCGGCAGGAGCAACCACTTAAGGAATAGGACAAAGGGAAGTCACATGCGATCACCATTGGCGTTTTTGAATATGATAATGATGTGGTGGAATGATTAAGTAATGGGATTCCAAAATAATGTTTTATATAGTATCATGGAATATTGGATTATTTATGTATTGGTTTCTGTGGTTTTCAATAATTTTTTGGTACCGGTAACAATGGAAAGTGATTGAGATATTTTTGTAAAAAAGATGATATGCGCATAATGAAGGGAAAACGAGAAAATGAAATATTTGATTGTATTCATGAGCTCATGATTGATATGAGGACTAAGTGATATCATGGTTTGAGTATATAGAATTTTTAGGATTTTGGTATGTGGAAAGTGTTGACTTTTAACTGCATTCATGTTTTCACTAAGGTTAAATGGGTATTCAAGATAATACATGATTAAGGCCTTTGAATTTTTGGAATGTGACCAACAAGACATATCTTATGATATATGGGGATCAAAGATGGTATTAAACCTCTGGTAATCATTTTCTCTATATTATGAGAGTGGACTGCAGTATTATGGGTAAGCCTAAAGGTTGGAATGGATTATGTTGGACATAATACAGTATTGTTTAAGGATAGAAGTTTTTTCAATATTATTGATGGGATGTTATAGTAATATAGTTTTAGAAAAAGGACAACATGTAGGACGAGCGACAGCCCATTGCGTCGGACAAGGCCGTGGGAATCGAACCCACAACCGAAGTGCGACTGGCCTTTATCGCCTACCACTGGACTACAGGAAGTCCATGTTTAGTAGAAACTAGTTTTATTATATTAAGCAGTATGATATATGAATTATAAGTCCATTTTAGGAACCATATATCATTTATCTCACTATAGATGGACTTATGTATTTTTTGATAACTTTTCTAACCTTTTTTTGAGACAGATGGAATGAACCATCATTCTATCACATGATCTGCTAACACATCACGAATGACAAATTCAACATCATTTCTTTAAGATATGAAGTGGAAATTGTCCAAAGAACGACCAACGGTGAGACTATACCGAAATCATGAAAGTATTTCTTCTAATTCCAATTTCATCACCTTTAGGGAAACGATTTTGAAAACAAAAAATGTTGTCCTAGTGCTCTTATATCTGATGAATTAAATGGTACCATAGATCATCACAAATTTATGGCTATGTGATTTCTGGCTTTTTCATAGCCATGTTCTCTAACACTCTCCATCAGAACATGATGGTTAGATTTCTCTTCCATATCCATATTTTCACCTATGTGGAAACTCAGTAATTAGTTTATTTGGGTAACCGTTACGTTTCATTTTTTGTTTTTAAAGATTGGTTTTGGTATTCCTTTTTATGATGTGGGTTTTTATCAAAGAAACTTTCTAATAGTAAACCATTTATAACCCTGACGAATTTCGAGGGCAAAATTCATTTTAAGGGGGGTAGAATGTAACACCACGAGATTTTATGAAAAATATTCTTTTTAATTTCATTAATGTCTTGTGTTGTACACTACACCAAAAGGAGCTTGCACAACACGCATCCTTGACATGCCTTGCATTAAACGCAATCGCGACCTTCCTCGATAGCGTGTGTAGTATGCAATACTATGTTTCACTAAACAACGATATGCTATTAAAATATGATTAAAAATAGCCGTTATGAATATTAATAACCACGTTTTGAATTTTTTTAAATTTTATCTCTCAAAATGGACTTTATTGTTCAATTCAGAATATCGAAATTAGCTTAGGGTGAAATTGTGGTACATTTCGGATAACTTTCATTTTCTGATGAATAGTGAAAATTACTAAATTTTAATTAAAAACGACCTTTTTAATCGAAATAATTAATAGTGATAAATTATTAATTTGAGTGGTTTTAAATTATATTTAGAATATATTTTTACAATTTAATACAATGTTGGTCATTGGATGTAATTCTACATTTAAACCAGACATAAACAAGTGTCAATCTTTTGATAGTTATTATCTCTTAAGAACACGCTATTTGTTTTGACGACGAGAATTAATTTTTAAATTAATTAATGCAAATGGTAAGTTTTTAATTTGGTAATATATGAATCATTTTTGAGTCATAATATCAAAAATAGCTTAGGCCTAATTTTTGGTATTTTTCTGAAAACATTCAATTTTCGATGAACAGTGAAACTACTAAGTGGTAGTTAAAAAAACTGAATTTTTCATAAAACTTAATTTTACCGCTTCTGTGAGTGGAATTTCGAAAATCCGAGAGACACAGTTGATGTCAGTAAGTAAAATGCGGTTCAATGAGATGAAATTAATTTTTTGGTGAATAGTTACTTTTTACTCTTTTTTTTACCACGGTTAAAAGTAAATAGGGTAATTAAGGGTAAAAATGATATTATTATTACCCTAACACATGTCCTAATTCTGTTGGATAAGTGTAATTCGACAAAAAATAACCTTAGGAATAACATATGACCATTTAGGCCCACTTGGATTAGATTAGGACATTTAATATTAATTTATTTAAAGAAGGGTTAAAATAGTTAAAATCAATGTTTAATAAGTAAATCATTTTTAATATAGGGTTATACATAAGATAAATTCGGCTATAAATACTCATTAGAAATCTAATAGAATTTCCTACATAATGATATTTTATTTATAATTTTTAGACATTATATAATATGATTTATTTATGACACAAATATGATGCATTAATTATCTTATTAATGAAATATTGACATAATTGATGTTATAAATAGCCAAATAATTGTAATTTGAGACTTTTTATGAATTCCACTAATTTTATAGGTTAATATGCCATGTTAGTATTTATTTAATTAACGTTTTTCGAACTAATCATTTTGTTATGATTTTCACAAAAATCAATTACCAAATAGTGTCAAAATTGACATAAAATAGTTTTTAAAACAAATATTATATAATTAATTGTTATTTTATTTCTAAAAATCTAAGGTTTGGTCAAATGACTTATATAAGGTTATATATATTAATAATAAACAACATGGGGTTCGTTTGGCTTTTTATAGTATGTTTATTAACCTTATAGTGTAAGAACACAAGAAGACACAGTAAAAGTAAAATTATTTAACTTAATGTTAAATCTAAATGATAAGGTTAACATATGAAACTAAACTTGTCTAAATTATATTGGATGAGAGACTTTAGATACATCCCCACCTTAGATTTGAAATAAATCAATTTGGATCTATTTAAAACCGAATATGACTATATAATAAAATAATAATTTTAGTTTTTCAAAGGAGCCCCTCTCCTCCCTTATAAAAGGGCACCTCCTCCCTCTTTTCCTCACACAAAATTGAGGCTTCAAGATCGGCCAACCCCTGAAAAATTCTCTTCTCCACTTCCCTAGAAACATCCTAGAGGTCCTGGTCTTCTTCAATGACCAATTTTAGTTCCCTAAAAGGAGATCTCAATGAGGCGCTTCAAAGAAGAGGTAATTTCCATTACCGATTCTTTCACCTTTATTTCTTCTTCCACTTTCTTCTTAGGTTGTTTAATTATGAATTAATAACATCAGTATCAATAATATAATTATATGTTATTATAAGTATTAAACAACCCTATTTCACCATCTATCCATCATACGGAAAATGAAATCACCGCACGTTCGTACGTACGGAATACCGTCTCCACGCCGTGGTGAAATCTATTTTCCACCACCTCCTTACTTGGATGGGTATAATGGTGTAAATAATAACTATATAAGATTATTTAAAAGTTATATTGATTCTAAAATAGTATACATACACTCCAATACAGTCCCACGATCATGATAATGATATCATCGCTCGTGCGTACGTACGGCCTACCGTCTCCATGAACAGTGTATTTCTTTTCATTTATCGATCCATTATATATATATGTATATTCTAAATATATATTATATATAAATCATGTTTTAAATTCTGTATTTATGTAATCATGATCTAAGTAATCATATGAATAATTACAAGTTAAAACACGAACGACAAATGTGACGATTTTACCCAAAACGCTACGTTAACATGACTTTACAAAAGAGTAGGTAATATAAAGTCATAGGTGAACCATATATGATATAATAACAATGAATATGATTCTGTAATAAGTCAATGACATTATTTAAATCATTATACAGGAGGTTTGGACACTTACAAAGTGAATCGGACCTATGGTAAGGGAAATATCACAATCTAATTTTTATCCGAGATTGTTTATACTTTAGTATTTTCTGAGGTGTATTTTATCATCCACATCCATGTTTACCCAATATGTAATATTATTTCCATCCACCTTCAATTGTTTAAATCCAATTTTACCCTTCGGTGAGTTTTTAGTAAAGGATATCAAAGTAATATTTTGTCATTTTTCGTACGAGGTACTTTTTGACATTTCCGACAAAAGTACGAAGAATGTTTTTTTCTAACTTATACGGCATGAATGGATTTTTAAAAAAATTATTTCCAAGAAGTGTCCATTACAAGTTTTCATGTTTATTTTTTATCAACTTCTTTTAGTGTATAATTGTACGACATGTAAGGAAAGGAAAAGTGTTTTTGAGGTAGAAATGATATTTTCCTCAAGAATGTAGTTCAAGTGTTTTATCAAAATTATTTTCCATCTAAGAAAATATAGGGTTCTGTTAATATTCATATTATTACATTGAATTGATTATGTTGTGATGGAATTATTTTTATGAATTCCATTATCTTATATGAATTTTTTGATGATGTCACGATGTTTAAGATTCCTATTTTTATTACATGGGTTATGCAATGAGGTATGATTTATGATTTTGTGGCACACATAAGAATGGTATCATTATGAGATGGGTGGAACCTATATCACCCTCCAATGCATTGGGTAAAGATTTTATATCTCATGAGATAGACATGGCTGGAACGGTAGGTTATACCGGTTCAGTGAAACAGGACTGAAACGAGGAGTGAACTCGGTTCAGAAATGGATGTTGACCACAAAGATAGTCTTGGAAATGAGTCTTGACTAATAAGAAATGATTCTCTATGATTATGTGTGTATTCCACAAATTATCATGTTTTATGTTATGGTTATTGGGATTCCATTTCACTACTATGACTTATCCCATGTTATGAAATTATGCTCTCTTTTGCAGGTTAAAATTTCCAAAAGTTATGTTCTTATGAATATGATGTGATTGATATTTCATTTGTTTACCCATACTGAGCATTTGAGCTCACCCTTTTATATTTTCTTTTCCCCAGGATATAAAGAAAGGTTTTAGGTAAAAAAGGGTAAGATCTTTATTGGAGATGTTGAAGATCTTTCACCACGATTAGAATATTATATTTCGAGTTTCCAAAGACACTAAACTATTACAGTCCTTTTGTGTGTGTTTTTGTTATGTAATAAGTATTCCTCAAAAGTAATGTAATGTATTTGTACGTCAGGCTTGGGGTCTCTATAGTAACACTACCCAGTTCCCATAGAAATATCAGCATCCCATTTCTGGCTTAGTAGTATGCATAGTGATACAGGAGGCCCGTAAAGCATGAATGAGATTTTGTTTCCTAGAAGTGTCATCTATTTTCACCATCTTATAAATTACAACTGATATATTGTCATTTTAGGCCTCTTTCTATACATTTTTTAATTCATGATAAGGATATTTTTTATTAGACTTGATATTTTACACATGGTAATATATCGTCAAATACATAGGAAAAATGTTGGTTCCATTATCCATCAATAATGTGTGAAGGAACCAAAACCTGGTGATGATACGGGACTTTACAATGTTGAAAATGTTCCACATAACGAGATATTTTAGGTTTATTTTCTCAGCCCATTTAGAGAAGAATTCTATAGTAGGTGGTATTTACATTAATTTCATACCAAGTTAGAATACTTTTTCTCATTACATGTGAAGATGTGATTCATATTATATAGAACAGAAGAAATAAATTCATGCATGGTGAACCTGCCATCAACCACAAAGCTACTCTCTCTAACATACTTCTCGTGGTACAACAATCCAATACTCATCATACAGATTTCTGTAATAACTCTTTTAGGGACCTTACTATGTTGTGAAACCTCTGACTTCAAGGTAGATACCCTATGCTCCTTGGCACCATTTATTTTTTCTAATTTTATCCATTTGTAGGTTGGAAAAAATGAAATACGAATGGTGCCTAGAGAGGAATCCTGAGACCTTCTGGTTAGGGACTTACTTTTAGAGATCAATATAGTGATTTTTCATATGGGGAATATGGTATTTATGTATATGATACAGATCATGAATCCAAAATGCAGTGTCTCATTAACGAAGTGGATATTTCTCAGCAAAGAAACTAGAATTATGTATGGTTTGAAAGTGACTTGAGCATAATTTTCCAATCAGTTAGGCTGGGCCAAGTTCATATTTCTTTGATACTCACTACTAAATATAATAGCTACCCTAGTTACCTTTCTTTACTGAACTATATCATCACACACATCGATTGTGAAGCAATCCGACATGTATACTATCTTTCTAACAAAGGATCCTCATAAATGAATTATAAACACTACTACAACATGCCTGAAAAGTTGATGAATACCTTTACACACAATTGATGTAAAATTTCCCTATGTCTGAATCCTGTATATTTTTTTAATTATATTATTCCTTGATGCTTACTCTTTTAAACAAATGGCCCACATCATGTATTACTCAAATGGAAGATGACCGATAATATTTAGCCGTATGTGGAAATTGTGAGTGATGATTGATGAATTTTTTATGGATATGGAATGCATGTGATTTCTTAGTGAATTCCAAATACTTATATTTCATTGATTTACAGTAATATCCCTACCTCTTGATTTAGTGGGATACCCTCATCCCAAATTGATGGGCCTCGCAAGAGCCTGGATGGGCTCTCTACATGGAGATTAAAATCTCTATTTTTTCAATGTATTTGAGGTGTATTCCATAAAATACATACAATTATAGGACTTTCTAATCATTTGGACCATTATGCAAGGTGATTTTATCTTCATGGTGTAGAATATGTTCTCTCCAGTTTTAATCTATTAGGAGAGTCTTGATTTGGAGATATCTTAATATAACCTCCATCCATACAAGGGTTCTCATCGGTTCACCACACTATGGGGTGGTGTTTACCTATTTTATTTCATTCATATAACATAATATGATCAAAGAGGGCATTTTGTTATTTTTCATATGGAATATTTATTCCTCTTGATGAGGGCCATCCAGGATGGTAGCAGCATTAGAAAATTCATTAGTTTCACCATAATGTGATTAGGGAACATGACAGAATGTGGTCTCAAAAGGGATATTTTCCATTAGTCCCCAGATGTAGCCAGTGAAAGGGGTCATTTATTATTATTTTGATATCATATGCTTCAATGAAATAATTTATCATTAGTTTTTAATTCCCCCTTGATGTTCAGGTTGGCTCTATTCATTTATTTGGTTATTTACAACCCAGCGATGAGGGATTTCTTTTTTGGCTCATTGTTCATTCAGCCTTAGAATAATGAGCAAGGTTATTGAAAAAAGTATTTATCTGGAGAGAAAAATAAAAAACATGGACCAACATGATTGATCATCAATTTTATCATCCTTCTTCCTATAGGATTCTCGTAAGGTACATCAAAATATTTACCCCTTGTGTGGGGTGTTTCTTGGGCATATAAGACCACTTCATCTAGGAGATCAATGTCCACCGATATGTTTTTTGGTGTAGGAAGGTCTACATGGAAATCAAAAAGGTATTTCACTTTGAATAATTTTTTTATAAAAACTGATTGATGTATATTTGTAGAATGACTGCCTGTCAGGACAAGCACCTAGTCAACAAAGGACAACCAATGATGTAATTTAGCATATCAACATAAGAGACGATATGGACTTTGTGGTGATACAAGTAATACACCATATTATTCAAAATAAACATTAGTGTAAGGAATTTATTCTAAACATCATAGTATTTGGTCGTAGTATCTATCATTTTTCTATTGAGGTAGTAAATATTGTTTACAATTCCTACCTCTGTTTTCTGGGCAAGTAGTGCACCCTTTGAGGATTCCATACAGTCCATATAAAATATAAGTGGCCTCCATTCCATTTAAGGAGTTAGAATCAGTAGGTGAATTAGGTACTACATTAGACATTCGATTGATTCTTGGTAGTAATAATCCCATTGATTGGTGGTTCCCTTCTTTTTTAGCATAGTGAAAGGGAGATCATTGTCATTGAGGTTAGATATGAATTTCTGAATAAATGAGTGGATCCCTGGGAACACCCTCAGTTCATTGATATGGGGGTGAAATTTATAAAATATAACTATTCTCAAATGGGTTGACATTAATCCCATGATGGATTACCAAAAATAGATGTAACATTCAAGATGTTACCTCGAATGTGCATTTAGTGGATTCACCATGAAATTGTGTTTTCACCACTTATCAAATATTTTTTAAAGATATTTTAAATTTTCACATAATTATCATGATTTTATAACTAGATCATTAACATAACTATTGGAAATCATCCGTGTAATCTCATAAAGATACGATGTGTGGTGTGTTTGTTTTTTTACTAATTTCATTTAATCCAAAGATCATGAACAGATTGAAAAATATATCCTAAGGTGCATTAATGGAACAAGATTATTCATCTTTGGTGACATCATTTTTTATTTTACACTTTATAATCATTAATTATTTAAAGGGCTTTAAATCCAATAGTTGCACTGATCAAGTGTTTTGGGATAGATAATGGGAAATCGTACATGGGAAAATTCTGATTAATGTAGCTGAAATAGATAAAAACCCTAATCTTCCCATTTTTTGAAATGGAAAATGATGAAAATCAATGTTGGGTATTTTAATTCTTGGAAAAATATGGGTTTGAAATTTAATTCAAATATTCCATCAAAATTGGTCACATGAGAGAAATACATCCACTAGTATGCTTACATGATGACTCATCTCTCATCTGTTAGGGTGGGATAGAGTTTATCAATAACAATGTTTAGTTTGAGAATTTATTTATTTTTCCAAGAGAATTCATATTGATTTTTTGTGAAATGTGATTTACATCTCTTAGTATCTAAGGGGAATGGAAGAACTAATCACATTAGGCCTTTCGACAGCATCCATCAAGATATTTATTTTACTAAACTCATCAATTGCGGTGGAGACACCTTTCTCAAATATAGGATGTCAATATATTTGTTAATCATAGTCCTCCTCTAATTATGCGATTGTGGAGAAATTTTCAGAAGATGATAGTAATATCAGAGATTCTCTATCACTATTAGTGTGAGTAATAATTTTATAAGAGGCATTATCATCCCCTACTGTATGAGTACGGTAGAGATATGAAGGAGATGATTGTTGTTAAAAATGTAATAGTAGAAAAGAGAATCTTGGATCTATGGGACCAGGTATACCACCTCAAGTAGCTTTATGGGGACCAAATAGTCATTGTCATGAATATTATAAAGATTAATAAGGTATTTCCACAAGTTGTTTAGAGCGACAACTTATACACCATCATCCACAATTTTTTGTTTGCCTCCATTTCTTTAGAATATTACTTCAATATACTTGTATTTACAATCCTCAGGAGGAAACTATCACAAAGTATTATGCTGAAATTTCACTCGATGTTTTATTGTTGAAAATAATGGAATGTTGAAGGTACTTTCATGTTGATACGAAGCAAGGTCCTTATGATTCAGATATTTTATTTTGTGTATTACTCAATAGAAAAGAACATATTTATAGAAGAGATCACCCAAAATCGAGTTCGGAATTTCATCTTCCAGATAGGTTTTACCTCATGCTTATAATACATGTCTATGGTTATCTTTCTATGATAAAATACCCTTATCTATATCCCAATAATTGTAGAGTTCAAATTGGGGTGATATTGATCCTGTAGAATTTTACAATCAGATCCATTTAGAGGTTGAAATTAGCATTCTTCTCGAAACAAATACGTCTTTAATGTGACCTTGAATGAAATCCTCTATATTGTGTTTTATGAATGAGATGGCGACATAACATTATTATTACGTGGTCTCCATTTTAGTGGCTTTGGTTTTAGTGAATTAATTCTCAAATTCATATGATCTTTAGATGTCTTTAATGAGTGACTCTCTGAGATCTTTTGAAAGATGAAGCATATCATTGATTGAGAGAATGGATGGGAAAATTAACGAATTATTAATAATGTCATCATTTTTTTCTAGATCTCAGTGCTAATTGAGGTGGGTTTTCTCTAGGTAACGTGACTCAAGAATTGTGGATCATGAGTTAGAGGTTTCTGTAGTTTTCATATAGGTATTATGTGAATCTTTATCCAGTGGTGTAGGTCATGATGGATTTTCACTTTTTCGTTGATAATATTATTTTACCCTTAATGAGTTGGAATCCAAGTGAATTGGATGTGGAAAACAATTAGAATATTATGAGACACCTCCATGTCTTTTCTAGTCTTAGTAGAGTTCATGACCATGGGTCACTACAACATATGTGTCCTCATTGGGGACATGATTGAAATTTTGGGTCTCACCACACCCATTTTGTCCCTTGAATCCTCTTTTCCTCAGTATGTAGCCAACCATTACCTATTTATGTTTGAAGAACTCAGATTCTAAAACATATTCCTCATTTTTGAAGGATTTTCCAATTGTATCACATTGATAAAACCAAATAAAATCTTATAATCCAATAAGTATTTTGTTTTGTGAGGCTTTTCATGTCTTTCAAATGTTTTATGGAATAAATCAGTGACAATTAGAGATATCTTTGGAGTGGGGTATTACTCTTCCTCTTTTATCTCTTCCAGATTTCAGTGGTCATTCCCACCCATGGAAGAAATATATGATTTCACCACCTTAGGTGGTGGATCAAATCACGGTCAACATAGTTGGGATCTCATGGTTGTATGGAATCAATCATTGTTTTTCTAAGTCATCCATTTGTCGAACATCTATTCACACCTAGGTTTGAATTTCTACCATCTACACTCTTATTATGCCTGGGAATCAGTTATTCTAGCCACCTACTCGATGGATTTATCAATCACCCCATGTCCAGAATCAACCATTCCATGAAGGAAGTGCTTATTGAAAATGAAGTCAAAGATATTATGACCCAATCCTATATGAAAAGGCTAGTAGTAGAGACAGTCAGTGATGTCATCCTCATCAGGCTTCTTGGGCTCTGGTATCATGAGAAGGTTATCATACTGGGATTCCATAAAATAAACGGTGATTTGTTCATGTTAGAAGGAGTATGTTTTATAAATCCATTCCTAAAATCTCTGGAAATCATAATTTTTAGTGATTATATATGAGGATGATTCTAAAATTATATCCACTCAATAGGGGGTATATGGAAGATTAGCACTTACCTGGGTACTTGCACTAGCATTACTACTAGCTTAAGAGTGAAAACTATAGTTTCTTCAGTATCTATCCATTTCCCCTGTGAACAAGAGATGATCCAATATTTTTATCAGATTCACCATATGAAATCCTTGATATGTTGATCCATTTCTAATAACTCCTAGAATGCACGTGGTTACTTCCTGGAGATCAGAGGCTTTTGCAGCTCATCTTAGATAATTTCATCACTATGTTCCTGGAACGATTCTTCTATGAGAAGGATAAAGTGTTAATAGGTTATACACTTCCATAAATATAGGAATTTATAGAACCTGTCATTTTTTCTTTTCATATTGTTATTTTGGTTGAACATTTTAATCTCCCTTAGAACAAAGATGAACTGATAAAGGATATAACGAAGATGTTCTTCCCATCCTAAAATGAATCATACTATAAAACTGTCGTATGAAAAATATTATGGGCTTATTAAGTACTTCTCAAAACCCCTCAGCTATGTATCATCATATTGATATTTAGTTTCCATGAATGGCCTACCTCATGATACAATTTTTGTTAGATTTTATTTGGGATCACTTGCACCTTCGAAGGATGAGAAAGTGGGATTTTAGAAATTGGTAGGAAGAATAGTGTCATCCACCCACTCAAGATATGAATTCTTCTTAGAGCGGGCAGGTGCTCATTTTCCTTCTATTAATACATATCATTTAGATAGGGACATGATGACATTAATTAGATTCAGGGAAACAAATGTTTGATCCAACTATGATCTTTTAAGAGTTAGTGGGGTTGTTGAAGTGACCTCACCTTTATATCCCTTTGATAATCAATTTTTTCTATGAAAAATTAATTTTCCAAGAAAGGGACTGCTTATTTCCACAGTAGATGGATGCCAAAATAATTTTGTAGTTCCTCATATATTTTTAAATGATGGATTGATCTGAACCCAATATGATGCTAATATTCCACTTTTGTAATAGAATAAGATGTTATAGGATGAGTGTCACTTTCTATTATCCTTAAATGATATACCTTAGGGATATTTCCCCTATATAACTCATTGGTGAGATTTCATAGAGTTGTTTTTTTTACTCTGACATTGTGATAGTTATTACTATGTGGGAGTAAACTCAAATATTCTAGGTGGTAATTGGGATATGGCCAAACCATTAGCTTTTTTATTTGGACATGTTATTCCATTTATGTTAGAACTTTTTATTTTTAGGTTCTAGATTTTGGAGCCTCCTATAGTTTCGACTGCGTATATCATCAATTAGTGCATCTAGATCACCCTCATATCGAGGTATATTTTTTTGTGGCCCACTTCATTTTTACCATAGTCACCAATATCATCTATATTCATTGTGAAGTAAATAATTGAACCATATTGGGTAATGTTTTTTATTCTATTACTGTTGATTCTACAAGATGATTCAGTAATTCAATTATTAGGGTCTTCATTTGAACCCTTATCAATATTTCTCCATTTTGGTTTATGACCACGATGATGTATGATCTACTATTTTAAACATTTCTCCTGTTATGGTCTATGAATAGTGACCATGAGTGGGTTTTTTTGGTAAATTCTTCCAAACATTCCCTAAATAACATATGTTTTTATTTTTGTGGGTGGAACAGATGATATCTACAGCATTTATTTTGTCCTCCAAACTTGGGGTAGAGTGATTCCATTAGCGGTGATAATGATTTCGAAAATTACTCCAACCCAGTGGATCAGGGGATATTCCAGGAATTAATATGCATTTATTGGGCATGTTGTTGGGGATTAAATGTATCCATGGGTTTATTTTATGATTACTAGGATATAAATTTATATATAAAAACCCCAATACTCATGGTATGTTGGTGACCTATAATCTTCATTGATTTATATAGGACCCTCTCGGATAATGATGATCCCAGTGATGTAAATTGAGATAAAATTATCCCAGACTAGTGGGCATGGGTTTGTTTTCAACTACTGAGGATATGTATCGAATCCTCTAGAGAGCAGATGATCCGAGGGTGGAGGAAGTTATAGATATTTGGCTAGATCGGTCGGTCAAGTCTTCTTCTGGATGGTTTCTATTATAGTTACTACTGTGACCTGTTTATTATAGAATAGTTATGATTTCGTAGGATCTAGGTGTAATTAAATCCCTTAAAGATAACTATTCTTTATAGGACATCAAATCTATGTGATTCTATTACACCTATATCCCATAAATATAACCATTCGTTACCTTTCACACTGACATCTCCAAATGATATATTGTTACAGGACATCAAATCAATGTGGTTTTGTTGTTCAAATGATTCAGAAAAGTGAAACACTGCATGCTATCCATATCTTTGAATACAGATGCATGATGTTTATTTAGACATCATATATCAATGGGTTATGATGGAATGGTTTAAATATTGTTTCATTTTTGACTAATGATATTCTGGTTTTGAATCTATGGTATTAGTATTATCATCCATGTCTAACTAGAGAAAAGTAGAATGATTTTATAAAAGTTACAATAAGCTACCAAATAAGGGTGATGTCATTCATTTAGTCTATGATTGGT
This sequence comes from Viscum album, assembly GCA_963277665.1. Classification (NCBI taxonomy): domain Eukaryota; kingdom Viridiplantae; phylum Streptophyta; class Magnoliopsida; order Santalales; family Viscaceae; genus Viscum; species Viscum album. The sequence continues at coordinate 38,004,364 of OY728159.1, forward strand.
AGACCACATATTTTTTCATAGAAAAGGATGGGGCTCCTTTTCTGGATCTTCTGAGGTCTCATATTCAGTAGTAGAGAGGGTCAAGAACATGATGGGGAGGTTGTTTCGGGATAATTGTATCCATATGTCCATGTCAACCTCATCTTTTTCATAATGAGATGCCTCAATTTGTTTTGACCATAAAAGACACTTCATTGTTTCACATTCTGATGGGCATGGAGTTCTACTCGAAGTTAATAGGGAACCACATGTAGTTGACCTCAATGTTTTAATAATATCTTTATACGAAAGCCTCATATATTGGAAAACCTACATATATAAAATGATTTCCTGTAAAGGAGAGGATTTACATGGTCATGTTATATATCACTGTAGGGAGGTTGAACTTGATGGATGTCATTAGTAGAGTCCCTACGATCCTTCAACAATCAACCAAAAATAGGAATACCATAGTAATGCTAGTTATATTTTTCATTTGAAGTGTTGATGGACTGTTGTAGTGGTGAGAAAGTGACTTAAATAGCCTTATGTATAGAAGCATTGATATTTTATTGAAATATATGTCCTGATATCGGTCTTGAATAGAATATTTGGACATGATTTTCATTAATGTATAGGGATATAATCCATCAATATAATGGTTTCTAGAAATATCTTATAATCATTTGGTATTTTTGTAATATTCACCATGTGCTGAGAATCAATGCTAGTATTCCAAAGATTTATCTCATCACTAAATAGAATGTGATCTTGTCCTGAGTAATGTGTCATTCTCACTAGGTGAGCCGTATTCAGAATAGGAGTATGATTATGATCATGAGCCTTTGGGATTTGATTATGGTATTTTGTAGCATGAATACAATCCCACCACATGGCATGTTCCACTGTCACATAGTGATCCCCAATTGTAATAGAAAAATGATATTGTTTTGAATCTACATTCCCCAACAAAAAATGTCAATGGTCATCCGGAATGGGAGAAGGTATATGGGCCCCCTATTGTATTGACTCCAAGTAATGTTTTTTCAGTCATTCATCAATGAAGTTATGAATATGTTATTGACTTATGTGATTTTCTAGAATATGTTAGGAAGATTCACGAACATGTATATGATCCCATATAGGGTCTTGTTTCATTATCACATGGTTTTTTCCATCCATAATGGGGTTATATATGGGATCCCTGGCCATTGGAGCATGCAAATGGACCACTTATACTTGAATATGACCCATTCCTGAGGGTTGTAAGCTTTTCACTTGGTAACACAAATTAGAACATGGATATTCTCTAGATAAGAGGACTTTGGAATATTTTTCTATACCTTTTTGATATGTAAATTCCATAGTAATGAGGCATGTGTCACTCTCACCTAGTGATCCCCAGTTGGAACAGGAGTATGATCCCTATCATGTTACTAATCCTTTACCATGCCATGCCAATAATGATCCTAAATAAGAGAAATATTCTATACATTCTCTAGAGATGAATCATTTTTGGAATGATTAGAGTGTTCAGTTTTCCCAACTATATGGATAAGGGTTTGTGTTTGTCCCTATATATATTGATGTGTTCGAATATGTTGACAAAGTTCTTCAGCTATTTCTATAACATAACGTAATTATAGAAAAGTGTGTGCAAGGATACGAGCCAGCACATTTTCCATCTCCACCATATACTGATAGATCTATTTCGTAGATTTTGTTATATGTTCCCACTTCTATTCTATTTCTTCCACCAGAATATGCTAATGGGAATCCTGCATCTGGTTAGAAATATGTGCCCCCCATTCCCACTATGAGAATATTCCAAACAACTTGTTCTGAGTTGTAATGCCCCAACCATTGAAGCCCAGAGTTGGTGCATTATTTTAATAAATAGGCATGATAACACCGAATCATGTCCCGAAAGATTGATCAGTTTAGATGTCTTGAAAAATATATTACAAACATGAATGTTACATTACACATTAGAAAATAAAACACAGTATAAATGATCCTTTGAGAATTATATTAATCACCTAGCTTAACTCTTCTTTTCAGTTAGAATACACTTATTGGAATCGTGGGAAAGAAAACATAAGAATGGGGTGATCACAAACACTCATTAATGGTATGAAATATAGTGGAAGATAACATAAACATTATGCACGGTGAATAATTTAAAACACATGCCTTTAAAAATAATAAAAATGAACAATTTTATGAAAGGAATCTAAGATGAGTATATAATCTAATAACAAAACATATCCATGGGTATTCTACTAGTAGAATAACCACATGAACCATCAATAATATTTTCATAATAAGAGATTGTATAATGCTGGAAATTCTGAAACATTTGGACGATGCCTCCACCAAGGTGCCTAAAAATGATTAAGGCCTTGTCCAAATCCATATATAAAAGTTACGAAAGGCCTCATCCAATTACACATCTAATTGTATCATGATACCCCTAATGAATTTAGGAGTTATAGAAGGATCCACCTATCACTTACTATGTCCAATACATTCTTTATAAGAAATGGTGGAAACATAACATAAACATTCGTATTAAAACTAGTATAATAAATGTCAATACATTAACCATAAACCATGAATGGTATAAAAATCAAAAAAACCACAATCATTTATATCACCAAAAATTCAATAAAATAAGGAATATTTGTATCCAAATAAATAAACATCAGTCATGTTTAAAATCCATCAATGGATGTTGACATAGATGAAAATTATTTGAAAAAATATTTAAGAGAAATATCCCTTTTTCACGATAACATTTAAAAGTCTCACATTTATAAATGATGTAATTTAAATGATATTTTGAATAAAATTGTCCCATAACACTTTGAAACATTTTAAAAGAATTATCATTTCAAAACATTCATGTCCATATAAATAAATCCTTAAAATCAATTTCAAAACATGGACATTAATTAAAAGGATTTAGAAAGATAAAGATTTTAATCATTTAAAATGATGATCTAGATAAATAAACCATCCCATAAAACCATAAAGGAAACCATTTGAACGTATTTTAATGAAATATGGGTATCGATGATTAATATGTCCCATTAAAAACTTAAACATTATCAATCCCAGAGTAAAATGAGATTGAGTAAATAACCCTTACCTTGCCCTTTCCGTTGGTCAAGGGTACATTTAACCTCCTGTATAATGACCATAGTATGTTATTAAATTATACCAGAACAAGAACCAGAACCATATTAATATTTATTATATCATACATGATTCATTTTTGAGTTTATACTACCCATTTAATAATGATTTCCATGTTAAATTATCATTTGGGGTAATAATCTCTTTCTTTATCCTATGTGTTTTAACCTGTTATTATTGATCTTATCATTTAGATCATGATTTAAATACATCCAGAATATGAAACATGATTTATTTATAATATATATTTAGAATATAAATATTTATAATAGATATATATATATATGAAATGGAAGGCACCGTTTATGGAGATGGTAGGTTGTATGTACGCATAAACGTTGTTTCAGTTTTCATATCGTATTGAACGAAAGTAAGTGAATAAGATATATATAAGTATATATATATATATATTTATTTATCTAGTATCATTATTATATAATATATTAAATACTTACTAATAATTTTTTTTTATAATCCTCCTTGAATGGTGAACGTGGGAATGAATCTCATCACGTTGTGGAGACTATAATCCGTACATACGCACGAGCGATAATATGATTATATTGATGGTGAAATCGCATGTAATTGGATGGTATATTATATATAATGAATAATTTAAATGTTATATTCATTATTTAAATCAGTTATAGTTGTTATTAAACACATCCAAATAATGAAGGGTTTGAATAACAAATTACACCACAACGTGGAGACGGTAAGCCGTACATATGCACGTCTGATGACTTTTTCTTTTAAGGGATGGATACAATAACGAATATGGTTGTACCACATTTATAATAATATCATATTACTTGAGAGGTAATGGATTTATTATTTACGTATGTAAAAAACAAATAAAGAGGAAGTGGAAGATGATAAGAACATGAAAGATGGTGGTGAAATTATTACATCATCTTCAGGTGTTTCCTTTTGAGTTGATCAAAAGGGATCCCTATGTTGGATTTAAGATCTGAGTAATGACTCTAGGTTGATGTTAATGATGTTGGGAGGATATTTGGGAAGGGTTTGTCCAAGCGAAATGGCATTGGAGGTATGATTTTGTGGGAAGGGAGGTACCATTTTATAAGAGAGGTGAGGGTCAATTTAGGAAAATTGTGAAATAATATTTTATATTAAAATCAATTTCAGTTTCTAATGGCTCCAAAATAATTTATTTCTATCCTATGATGGGTATGGGTAGAAAAAAAACTCATCCAATAGGTTTTATATAGGTTTAAGTCATGATATTATCCTAATCTCTTAGAATTAACTCATAGTGAAATATTTTAACTTTTATTGTGTCTTCTTGTATTCGTACAGTATACAGTTAATAAACATAATCCAAAAATAAAAGATAACCTAATGTTGTTATTTAATGACATATATAATATCATTTACCACTTTTGTAAGAACCTTATATTTTTAGGAATATTATATCAACAAATAAAATAGTATTTGTATTGAAAATTAATTTATGGAAATTTTGACATTATTTGGTATTTGGTATTGTTGAAAGTCATCACAACTTGATTACTTCGAACAAGATACATTGAATCAACAATAACATGTCATATGTCCAACAAAAATTATTGCATGTCATAAAAATTTTGAAATTATATTTATCATAATATTTATAATACCATTTATTTGAATCTTTCATTAATAAGGTAATTACTACGACAACATTATGTCATAAATAAATTAAATTATTTAATGTATAAAAATTATAACTAAAAAACCATTACTTAGTAAATATATTTAGATTTCTAAATAATTTTTATAGTAGAATATATATAGTGTTTAACCCTATAGTAAATATGGTTTTGTTATTAAACGTTGCATTTAACACTTTTAACTATTCATTATTTAAAATAATATTAAATTCCCTAATATAATAAAAGTGGATATAAAGGATAATATTTTATTCCTAATTTCGTTTTTGGAAGAATTACACTTATCCAATATAATTAAAACATGTGTTAGGGTAATTATAATATGATTTTTACCCTAAATTACCTTATATACTTTTATCCTAGGTAAATAAAAGTAAAAAGTAACTATTAACCAAATAATATTTTCATTTTTTTGAAATAAATTTTACCTACTTATGTCAACCATGTCTCTCAGGTTTTTGAAATTCAACTCACAGAAGCCGTAAAATTATGTTTTATACAAATTTGCAAATTCTCTTAGGAGGTGGGTTAAAGATAGTAAAAAGTTCAATAAACTTTATATATATATAAACTTATTATAAAATGAAAAAAATGAATTAAATTGAACTTATATTGGTACTTTGTATCTATTTTAACTTAAAATAAATTTAAATAAAATAAATATATATTTTTTAAGAAAATCGGTTTTCACCAATAACACAGTGTTTTCAATATTCATCCAAAATTGAATGTTTTAAGAAAAATAGCACAAATTCACCCTAAGATAATTTAGAAATTCTGATTAAAACATCGATGTATATTTTACAAAATTCATGACATAGAAGCATGATTTATTAATTTAAAATTTATTCCTGTTGTCAAAACCAAAAAGCGGGTTTTTAAAAAGTAAAAACTGTAAAATGATTGACATGTGGTTTTGTCAAATTTAAATGTGAAATTACTTATATTGACCTAAATTGTATTAAATGATAAAAATATAATCTAATTATGTTTCAAACCTTGAAAATATATAACTTAACACTATAAATTATTTCAACTAAAAACGTTGTTTTCAATTAAAATATAATATTTTTCATTATTTGTAGAAATATGAAAGTTATCAGAAAAGTTCCAATAATCTATCCAAACTAAATTTTTATGTCCCTATTCTAAAGAATAATTTAATTTCATTAAATTGAATATATAAAAGTGTCAAATATTGGTTTTAAAAAGGGTTCTCCACTAAATGGCGGAAAAATTTAATTTTTTGAAAATTACTTCTTTTATCTGAAAAGATGAATTTATTCTTATATTATGTCTAGAAAACACATAATACAGATGTTAAAAATATAGATTATATAATATTAATAATGCAGTTAATAATATTCATAACTGCTTTTTGAACGTCTAGTTTGGTATGTTTTGGTGCGCTCAAACTCGGTGTTTTGTGTAGCACATGTAATTGAACTACTTTGAAGAGAAAACATACTATGAAATATTGGGGTGTTAAATTCTCCCCTTCTTTAATAAATAATGTACTCTCACTTTGAAATTGTTTTTAGAAAATAAAAGGTTAAAAATAGAAAAATACCTTTGCGGAAAACCCACATCGAAAATTGGTTCAATAAAATTTAGATTAATAAGAGGGAAAGAGAGATGAAAAATCCCCCCCCCCCAAATTATGATCTTGATCAGCAGAAAATTGGTGGAAATTAGAGACACATAATTGGAGGAAAAGGTAAATATTTATAGGGATTTATTGAGGTTATCAATCACAAACAACTGTAAAATTGAGGGCCTCAAAGCCATCAATCTAAGATGATGTAAAATATCATCGGTTCAACAAAACATATGGTATTAGGGTAATATATTTTTTGTTTTAAGATCCCTTCCCTAAAGTTTAATAATTAATTTATTCATAGAATAATAGGATATATATATATATATACTTGACAAGTAGAGTTTAATCCTTCAACTAATTCTTACCAATATCTCATCTTTCACTCCAAAAGATAATAGAATTAAAAAATATTCAATTTATCCTAATCGTATAGGGTTAAAAAATGAATTTATAATAAATCTGTTAGACCATATAAAAAACTACATTATACAAACCAGGTCATTACGTAGGTCAGTAGTAGGTGATACACTCTTTCTGCTCTTCAGTTACGGGTTCAAGTCTCGCGCCTTTGTCTTACGCGACGGGTTGTCACCTAACCTCTTGTTTTTACTTTTTATTACAATCCAAAAATATTCTTTAGAAATGATTTAACCATAATAATAGTATCCAAAGTCAAACAATATCCATTCCAACCTTTACAATTATCCAAAATACTTTTATACAAACTCACAATCCAAAATTAATAAAGATGTTAAAAAAAAATGAAGATCTATTTTTCCACGTAATAACATATGGATTGATTCATCATGTATTCTTTTAAAACACAGTAACAACCTCAATAACCTTTAATCCTTATTGATTACATTCATGCTTCATTTTTTCTTATAAAATATTATATATAATCTTTATATCCAAATTTTTTGAATATTCCAACAATGATGGAATATACAAACCAGTAATCAGTTTCAAGGTAGTCAAGAATATCAAATATAATTTATCCAAATCAATCATATATTATTACAAAATCACTACCTCGGTTTCAGAACCATGTTATGTTTTATCTGTCTCTCATCCAAATATTATCTAAAAACTATAACATGATATTGAGTCAGTTTTATTGGTTCCACACAATCTCATGTCCTTAATGGAGTGGTACTGCAGTACAATCATTTTATTATCTATAATTATTATAACATGTGCATAATTAATACAATACTCAAATGAAACAATACTTTAAAAACAACATAATAAGTCTAATCATTCCCCTTCATATTTGGTAGTATCATAACATGATTATTATCTAAGAGAAGCATTTGGTGTATACTCTGATGATTTTGAAATTGATTCTCCTAGTGTCCCAACTCTTTGCTGATGAAGCATTGTACATTTGAATCATTTTTCAAACTGTTTCAATCATGTACTTGGTGTCCTTTTTCTCCATAATTATAACAAAATCCCATTCCTTTCAATCATTTACAAAGGTTATTCATTCCATAGTTATCCCATATAGAAAAATCAATCTTTCCCCGCTTCCCTTTATCCATGATTCTCTCTTACTTCCCTTTCTTCTCTTTTTTCCTTTCAAATCCATATGACTCAGAGAATATTTTACTTATATTATCAACACATGATACCATTCCTTTATATGATGAGAATACATGGGAGACTATTTCCCTTCTAAATGTGCGATTAATTCCATGAATGATATGTTCTTTCTCAATCATTGGATCATACATATTGTTGGAGTTTTCATTTCTTCTACTAGGTTCCATTTATAAACAATGGAATACACTTGGTTAATTTATGAATCACAATGCATAATTACAAACTTGTAAAATACACAACATAAATTGAGAAGATTATACATACAATCTATAGTCATATAATGTTTTCTTTGCATATGTATTTACTCCAAAATACATCATAATAGATTGTATTGAAAATTTGAATTATCATAAGCATATCCCCTGGGAGTTTCATAACCAAAGTTGTCGTAATGCCCTTTGTCGTGTACTAAGATACCACGGGTCAATCCCGAAACTCCATGTCTGATTTTTTACTCCTACGTACATATGTGCTAGATCCTCCTCTACCTGATCATATCTAGACAAAAATGAATTTCTTGGAAAATTTATAAAATCTCATCAGTAACAAAATTCTAGGAAGTTATTGTATACTAATAATCATAGTCTCTCTTAGGGTAATGTTTTCTAATAAGAGTTTATCTAAATCATGTTTCCATGGTTTGTACAAAACATCCTATGATACCAACTTTCATGCCCCAACCCCAGAATCCCCGAGCCGGTGCATTATTTTAATAAATTGTCATGATTACAAGGAATCATGTCCTGAAAGACCGATCAGTTTAGAAGTCTTGGAAAATAGATTACATACATCAATGTTACATTACACATTAGAAAATAAAAGACAATATAAATGATCTTTTGAGAACGCCATAAATCCTCTAGCTTAAACCTGATTATAATTCATAATACACTTCTTGGAATCCTAGGAAAATAAAACAAAAGAAAGGGGTGAGCTCAAACACTTAGTAAGGGTAAGCAGTACATCAAAGGATAACATAAAAATTAGGCATGGTGAATAATTTAAAACACATTCCATTACAAAAAATAAACACAAAACCTTTATGGAAGGAATTCGAGATGAGTAAGTAATTACATAATAAAACATATCCACAAGTATTCAAAAAGTCGAATAACTACAAGAACCATCAATAATATTATCATAACAAGGGAATGTATAATGCTGGACATTCTGAAACATTTTGTCAAGGCCTCGAACATGACATATAAAAATTATTAAGGCCTCGGCCCAAACCATATATCAAATTTGGGACAGGCCTTGGTCAATTCCATGTCTAATTATCTCATGAGACCTACCGATGTGCTGATGAACTATAGAGGGCTCCACCCTTCACATACTAAGTCCAATACATTCTTCCTATGAAATGGTTGAAACATAACATAAATATTCGTATTAAAACTAGCATTCGAAAGGTCAATAATTTAACCATAAACCATGATTGGTATAAAAATAAAAGATCTATAGTAAAATATATCACAAAATGTAAAATACAATGTGGAAGATTTTTATCATTATAAATCAAATTCAGGGAAGTTAAAAATCTATCAATGGATGTTTACATAGAAGAAAATGATTTTTAACACTCTTTGAGAGAAATATCGTTTTTCAGTAAAACATTTAAAAGTAAAAAATTTATAAAAGAAGTATTTTAAAAGAAAATTTATAATGAAAGTGTCTCATAGAACTTTGAAACTTAAAAAAAAAATTAAAATTTCAAAACCTTGGTGTCCATATAAATAAATCCTTAAAATCATTTTTAAAACATGGAAATTATTTAAAATAATTTAGAAAGATAAATCATTAATAAATTTAAAATGACGATCTAGTTAAATAAAACCTCCCATAAATAAATATAAGATTCCTCTTAGAGATATTTTAGAAAAATATGGGTATCAATGATAAATATGTCCCTGTTTATACTTACACATAAACAATCTTGGATAATAATGAGATTGAGGAAACAACTCTTACCTTGCACTTCCCTTTAGTCAAGGGTTTGTTTAACCTCATGTATAAAGACCATAATATGTTATTTAATTATACTAGAACGATATTTATATTTATTATATCATACATGTTTCATTTATGACTTTTTTACTACCCATTACATATTTCCCTCAATTTAAAGTTAACATTTATGGTAATAATCGCTTTCTTTATCGTACATGTTTTAACTTGTTATTCTTGATCATATCATTTAGATAACGATTTAAATAATTCCAGAATATAAAACTTGATTTATATATCATATATATTTATAATATAAATATTTATAATAGATTGATATATGAAATGGAAGGCACCGTTTAATGATATGGTATGTCATACATACGCATAAACGCTTTTTCTGTTTTCATGTCGTATTAAACCAAAGTAACTGAATAAGATATCTGTAAGTAAATATATATATATATAAAGAATAATTGTTATGTAATATATTACATAATTATTAATAATATATATTTTTAAAATCATTATTGAATGGTGAACATGTGAATGAATCTCATCTAGTCGTGTAGACGGTAATCCGTATGTACGCTTGAGCGACACTATCATTATATTGTTGGTGAAATCACTTGTAATTGGATGATATATCATATATATAGAATAATTAAAATTTTATATTTATTATTTACATCAATTATACTCATTATTATACCCATATAAAAAATTAAGTGTTTGAATAACAAACTACACGACAATGTGGATATGGTAAGCCATACGTACGCACGTATGGGGTATTTTTCATTAAGAGGATGGATAGAATAATTAATATGGTTATAACATATTTATAATAACATAAAAATACTTAAGAGGTACTGTAGATATTATTTTGGTATTAAAACAACAATGAAAGAGGAAGTGGAAGATGAAATGAACTTGAAAGGGGTGGTGAAATTATTACCTCTTCTTCGGGTGTTTCCTTTTGAGTTGATCAAAATGGATCCTTAGGGTTTATTTATGATAAAATTAAGGACATAGGTTGATTTGAAGGAAGTTTTAAGGTTATATTTTCATGGTTTGGCCGAGTCAAATGGCATTGGAGGTATGATTTTGAAAGAAGGGAAGGTACCCTTTTATAAAAGAGGTGAGGGTCACTTTAGGAAAAGCTTGAAAAAATATTATATAATAAAATAAATTTCAGATAATAATGGATAAAAATGACTTATTTCTATAATAATATGGTTATGGGTTTAAAAAAACTCATGCAATAGGTTTTTTTATAGGTTTAGTTCACCATATTAACCTTATCGTTTAGAATTAACTCTTAGTTAAATATTCAACTCTTACCATGTCTTCTTGTGTTCTTACACTATATGGTTAATAAACATACTCTAAACTTCCTAGAAAACCTCATGTATCCATTAATTATATATATAATATTATTTAATACTTTTTACAAACCATATATATTTTTGAAAATTATATCAACCAATTATATAGTATTTGTTTTTAAAAATAATTTATGTCAATTTTGACATTATTGGGTATTTGTTTTTTGTAAAATGTCACCACAACATTATTACTTAGAACAAGATACATTTAATCAACCATGACATGTCATATGCACCTAGTAAATTAGTGGATTTCATAAAAACTTTGAAATTATATTTATTTTAATATTTATAATTCCATTTATTTAATTCTTTCATTAATAAGGTAATTATTGCATCATCATTTTTTCATAAATAAATTAAATTATTTAATATCTCAAAATTATAAATAAAATACCATTTTGTAGTAAATAGTTTTATCATTCTATTTAATATTTATAGTCTAATTTATATTCTGTGTAACCCTGTATTAAAAATAGTTAAGTAATTAAACTTTGAATTTAACCCTTTTAACTCTTCTTTAAATAAATTAATAATAAATTTTCTAATCAAATCCATGTGGACCTAAAGGATCATATTTTATTCCTAAGGATTCTTTTCGGTTGAATTAAACTTATCCAATAGAATTAGGACATGTGTTAGGGTAATTATAATATCATTTTTTCCTTTAATTACCCAATACACTTTTAACTTTTGTAAATAAAAGTAAAAAGTTACTATTCACAAAAAACTATTTTCATCTTATTGAAAAAAAATTTACTCATTTTTTTCAACCATGTCTCTCAAATTTATGAAAGTCAACACAGAGAAGCGGTAAAATTGAGTTTTATGCACATTTGCAAATGCTCCTAAGAGGCGGGTAAAAGACTGTAAAAGGTTCAATAAAATTTTTATATATCCAAACTTATTATAAAATGACACAAATTAATTACATTGAACATATAAAGTTATTATGTATCTCTTTTTACCTAAAATAAATTTTAATAAAATAAGTAATTATTTAAATAAAAATTCAATTCTAACCAATAACGCAGTGTTTTTCACTATTCATCACAAATTTAATGTTTTTAGAAAAATACCAAAAATTTACCCTAAGATAATATTGATATTATGAATTAAAAAATGAAGTCTATTTTACCAAATTTAATATATAGAAGTTTCATTTATTAATTTTAATTTAATTCCCGTTATAAAAACAAAAAAGCAGGTTTTTTAAAAGTAAAATCTATCAAATGATTTACATGTGTTTATGTCAAATTTAAATGTGAAATTACTTATAATGACCTTAATTTTATTAAATGATAAAAATATAATCTAATTATACTTTACAACATTCTAATACATAAAGTAACACTATAAATTATTTCAATATAAAAATTTGTTTTCAATTAAAACATAATATTTTTCACTATTTGTCAAAAAATAAAAGTTATCAGAAAAGTACCAATAATTTATCCAAAATAACGTTTTATGTCATACTTATAAATAGAATTTAATTTCATTAAATTGAATACATAAAATTTTTAAATATTGGTTTTAAAAAGGGTTCTCCATTAAAAGGCTTTAAAATTACATTTTTAAAAAAATACTTCTATTATCTGAAAAAAATAATTTGTTCTAATATTATGTCTATGAAACACATAACATGGATGTAGAAATTATATATAGTATATAAGATTCAAAATACAGTTACTACTATTCATAACCGCTTTTTTAATGTTTTCTTTTCTATTTTTTGGTTCACTCGAACTCGGTGTTGCGTGTAACACAAGTTATTGAATTACTTGTAAGAGATGACATACTAGGAAATCTTGTGCTATTACACGATTGATACCAGATATGAGCCTTCTCACTAGTTACCATTGGAATATTCAAACTGACTCCATTAGTTTAATTGGGTATATGATTCCATGAAGAATATATAGAGACTTCTTTTCCAGATGTGTCTTCATTTCTCCCTAGGCATGGGCCTCAAAAGAGGTAGCATGTCGAGTCGTACCCTTAGTATGTGACTAATGGGTACTGTTATGATGGTGATGGTGGTTTATATGTTCTCTCCTTGGACAAAAATAATCTATAAGGGAGAAATATTTGAATCCAAGGTCTAAAAACATTAGATACTGAAGGTGGTAGTTATCACGCTCCAGGGATAATCTCCCTAGATGATTATATGTAGTAATGAAGGCCAATAGATTTTAAACATATTTCCCCAGGAAATGTGAACATTCTAATTGTCCTACCTGGAATCCATCCCTAATGACTTCTTATGTAAGGATAGTACATCATCAGGGATACTCTGGGACCATTTTTTTTCCACCATATGTTTGAGATGTCGATAATGTGGGATCATTGTGCGACCCAAAATGGTTGTAGACATAGGATATTTTGAAAAGTGATCTCCAGATGAAGAAAAAATTGTTTCAAATAGTTATGTTGTTGATGAGAGTAGTATGTACATTCACATAGAAAATAATGAACAAGTTTATGAATTAGTACAATATTGTAGGCATGATATGATCAATCTAATATGCATAGTTAAAAAAAGTGTGCTTTTCTTCCCAATACATCTACTCAGATTACTTGGACATGACAAATAATTGTTGGAATTATCTCATGAGAATGCTGGTTATAGGGGATCAAGTATAATATTCATGTTATTCATATCATCTTTATCTTTGTATGGTATGCAAATCAACGTATCCTGATGTATGATTAATTTTTATTTATGTTTTTTATTAGTTTCATGTCATATTTTCAATTTTTTCATGTATAGGATACAAAAAAATTGATTAATGAATTATAACCTAATCATTTTATTATTTGAGAGATAATTTTTGGGTTCACCATTTTTGTTTTAGCGGGGAATGAGTGCAAATGTAAACCCTTGTCGAGGTGGGACTGATTTGGATCGATGATCAGTTGTGGTAGTTTTGTTTCATTCAAAACCATTAACATTGTGTTACCATTTTCACACTTTTATGTAGAATCCTAACGCTTCTTCCATATGTAACTTGGTACAAACCTGCTTCCCAAATACTAGCAATCATCTGGGTTTTCATGCCCAATAGAAAAACAAAACTCAAATTGGTCTGGAGGATACAAGGTTAGGCTCATGAATCCCTTCTCAGGGGAATTATTCCCTAATCTGGGAATCTATTATAGATTTAATATATGTTTTCAAATATCAATCTAATCACAAAATGTGACACATTACCCTAATAAAATGGCTCTGGGTTATGTCTCTATTTGTGTAGATGACTAGTATCTTATTAGTGAATCCATCTATATGTATCTGAGGATCCACATATTATTCCTAATAATTAGAAATTGCTTATGTGATGAATCTATATAATTAAGAGTTTCATATTTCACTGCCATGTATGGAGGTGTTTAATATTCCATAGAGGGGATTGAGCCATTATGATGCATCCTACTTATATCGGTAATTGTACAATCCAAAACCCACATTGTTTGTTAAACTCCTTGAGATTCACATTATTAAGAAAAGAAATATATTAATTCTCTATGGTTTCTGATATGGATGCTCTAGTCATGGGTGGTGTTCTACATATCCAGATTATGGAGGTAATGAAAGTGTATAATGTTAATTTGGTTTCTAATTACACTAGAGGATAATTTATAATGATAATCCAACAAAATTTATTGTGTCTAGATAGTGTAGATGTTAGATAAATGAGTGTAATTACTCCGAAGTGGGTGCCTATTTCAGATCATTCCTTTGTATGACGTCTTACATATCTAGATCATTGCAGGAATTAGAGTTTTTTCTATTCTTATCCATGGGGATAGACCCATTGTCAATACCATTATATTGGGGGGGGGGGTATATCATTCCACCTTTTAGGGATTATATACTAAAATATCTTTGGCTTCTATATATTTGTTATGCGAATGGTATTATTATTTCAACTAGATAATCCTACACGAGATTTGATCAAAGTGATAAATAAGGGTTAATTTGTAATCAATATCTTTACATATTTATAAAGGTATTATGAATGATGATTACTCTTGGGTTGTTTAATTTGGAGCTCGGGCCTCAGGGAGGCGACCTATATATCTTGGTTATAGATGGAATCGATGTCATCTTAGTTCTATTAATTTCTATGCCCACTATGTGATGAGGTAGAGTGATCAACCCATGGGAATGGTTGGGACCCATAGGATGAAATGTCATAGAAATTATGGGACCCACTCTAAAATGGATTGCCAATTGAGTTTTGGATCAGGACATAAAAACATCCAATATGTATTGTTGTTATAGAGGGAATTTGATTACTCAAAGTTCAATGGATTTATGTTTACACACTAAAATTTCCTTAGTCATTTTAATGGTTTTAGGGTAGATTATATAATTAGTAAAATTACCAAATCCCATGAGTGATATTCTCATTATGAGAAACACAAAATGAAAAATAATTGATGAAATTTCATGTAGACATGGGACTTATGTGTTCGGAATTCCAATCGGATATTAACATAGATCTCGAACTGCAGGTGTAACACTCGATAATTTTATGAGAAATATTTTCATTTTATATAAATCATCAATGTAATCTTTCATTACACACAACACTAGCTTGGCTTTCTTTACACGCAACTGCTGCCTTCTCGATAGCTTGCGTTGTACGCAATACGAAGTCTCACTAAACAACGATTTGCTATTAAAATATTATTAAAACTAGCCTTTATGAATAGTATTAACTGAATTTTTAATTTTATAACATTTTAATTCAACTTATACATTTTCTAGAATGAGATATGAAAGTAAAATCGGTTTTTTGGATAAAATAAGTATTTCTAAAAAAATGCAGTTTTGCCGCCTTTTGATGGCGCACCCACATTAAATATAGTTTTTGACATGTCTATAAGTTGAAATTGGAAAAATAAAACTCTTTTTTTGAATCAGGATATAAAAATATACTTTGGATAAATTTTTGATATTTTTTTGATAACATTTATATTTTGATGAATAGTAAAAATATGATAATTTTTAATTTAAAACAACATTTTTCATTGAGATAATTTATATGGTTATATTATAATATTAAATTGTTTTATAGTATAAATAGAATACATTTTTACAATTTAAAATAATTTATGTCATTAGCATTAATTTCACATTGAATTCATAGGTAAAAACATTGCAATCTTTGGCAATGTTTTAACTTCTAAAACCCGTTTTCTTAACAATGGAATTTATTTTAAATTAATTACTAAAATTTATATGTTTTGAATTTGTAAAAATGGATTCCATATTCGGAATCAATGGGTCTAAATTATGTTAATAGGCTACTTTTTATTTTTGGGCATTATTAATAGTAACTACGATAAATTTTATTTACCATAGTGAAAGGTAAATTGGGTAATTAAGGGTAAATATAAGATTATAAAATTACCCTAACACCTGCAAAAATCCTATTGGATGACTAAAAGTCAACCCATATCACCTAACGGTCGGATTAGATTCATTTAATGGACTTTTTGCCATGAAAATAATTTAATTATTATTAAAACCAAAGAATGTGACAACATGTCACTTTCTTAAATATTTTAAGTATAATTATTTTCATGTGGTGATAAACTTAATGAAACATCGAACATGAATAGTCTCTAGAAATCTAATACAATTATCTACATCATAATAATTTATTTATAATTTTTAGGGACTAAATAATTATCATTAATTATGACACAATAGTGATGTTGAAATTATTTTATTAATTAAAATATCAAATAAATGGTTTTGAAAATATTAAAATAAATATTATATGAACTATTTAATGTGCTCCAATAATTTTCTAGATACATATGACAATTTTTGAATCTATTAAAGCTTTTATTTTGAACATATCTTCTGTATATATTTTATTTAAATTCAAATAAATGAATAGTGTCAAAATTGACATTATTGTTATTTTAGAAAAATAAAATATTATAAAATTATTTAAAAATCAAAAAAATATTTAAAAATTATAAAATAAAATATATATGGTCTAAAATGTCATAAAGTGTCAAATTATGGAAAATTCGCAACACATATGTAATTATTTATAATAATTTAAATTTAGATTATTATTACCACAAATAAAATTAAATTGATAAATAAGGATAAACCAAGTTGATAATGTTTAAAAAAAATTCTTAACATGTATAAATTTTATTGGTTGATGAGATTACAACCCTATTTCATCTAATATTCGGATATGAGTCATTTTGGAAGTTTTTAAGTGGGGTTGGGATTTAATAGAAACTAATATTTCATATATTTCCAATGGTGCCCCTATCCTCCCTTATAAAAGGGCACCTCCTCCCTCTCCTCCTCAAAAAAATTTGAGCCTTAAAGCTCAGCCAATCCATACCCATTTCTCTTCCCCACTTCCCTAGAAACATACTAGTGGTCCTGTTCTTCTTCAAAGACTAATTGTAGTGCCCTAAGAGGAGATTTCAAAGAGGCGCTTCAAGGAAGAGGTAATGCCCGTTACCGATTATTTCATCTTTATTTCTTCTTCTACTTCTTCTTCTGTAGTTATTTTATTATGAATTAATAACATCAGTATCACTAATATACTGATATGTTATTATAATTATGAAACAACCCTATTTCACCATCTATCCATTCTATAGAAAATGAAATCATCGCGCGTGCGTACGTATGGAATACCATCTCCACACCGTGGTTTAATCTATTTTTCCCCACCACCTTACTTGGATGGGTATAATGGTGTAAATAATGACTATATATGTTTATTGTAAAGTGATATTGATTCTGAAATAGTATACATACACTGCAATACAATTCCACGATCATGGGAATGATATCATCGCTCGTGCGTACGTACGGAATACCATCTCCACGATGTGACGTGAATCGTTCTACATGATAATCATTTAATAATGATTATATAAATGAATTGAATAAATAAATATGATATATAGTACACTAATACCATTCTGGAAATGAGGTATCTATAACCTAAAGAGATGAATAATAATTTATTCGACAAAACACGTATAAGAACAAAATTTAATAAACACTCGAATAACAAGTAATAAACAATTACTAATAAGAAGCTACAAATATGACCATATATGATATTATAACAATAATTATGATTATGTAATAAGTCAATAACATTAATTAAATCATTATACATGAGGTTCAGACACTTACGAAGCAAATCGGACCTATGGTAAGTGAAAATCTTGCAATCTCAATTTTTATCCGAGATTGTTTATACTTCAGAATTTGCTGGGGAATATTTATCATCCACATAAATGTTTCCTCAATATGTAATATTTATATCCTTATACAATAGTTTATATCTAATTTTACCCTTCAGTGAGTTTTTAGTAAAAGATATGAAAGGAATCTTTTATAGTTTTTGTACGAGGTACTTTTTGACTTTTCCGACAAAAGTACGAGAAGTATATTTTTTTAAATTATACGGAATGAATGGATTTTTAAAAATTATTTTCCAAGAATATTCCTTTAAAAGTTTTCAATTTTATTATTAATCAGCTTATTTTAGTTTAAAATTGTATAACATATTAAGAATGGAAAATGTTTTTGAAGTATAAAGGATATTTTCCTCAAGAATGGAGATCAAGTGTTTTATCAAAATTATTTTCCATCTAAGATAATATAGGATTCTGTTTCTATCCCTATTATTACATTGATTTGATTATGTTGTGATGGAATTATTTTTATGAATTTTTTTATCTTATATGAATTGTTTTATGATGTCATGTTGTTTAAGAATCCCATTTTTATTACATGAATTATGCAATGATGTATGATTTATGATTTTGTTGCACACATAAGAATGGTATCATTATGAGATGGGTGGGACCTATATCTCCCTCCAATGCATTAGGTAAAGATTTTATATCTCATGAGATAGACATGGATGGAACGGAAAGTTATACCAGTTCAGTAAAACAGTACTGAAAAGAGGAGTGAACTCGGTTCAGAAATGGACTTTGTCCACTAAGGTAGTCTTAGAAATGATTATTGACTAATAAGAAATGATTCTCTATGATTATGTGTGCATGCAAAAAGTATCATGTTTTATGTTATGAGTATTGGTATTACATTTCAGTAACACGATTTATCCCATTTTATGAAATTATGATCTATTTTACAGGGTAAGATTTCCAAAATGTTATGTTCTTATTTTGATGTGATTGATATTTCTTTTGTTTACCCTTACTGAGCATTTGAGCTCTCCCTTTTTAATGTTTTATTTCCCCTGGGCAGGAATAAGGGTATTAAGTAAGATATGCCAAAAGGGACTATAGATATGATGAAATAAATGGGAGGAAAAGTAGATGCTTTATGAACCAGTTATTTAGGTTTCCCAGTTTCTAAATACACTATACCTATACAGTCCATTCCTGGTTTTGTTATATATTGTAATAAGTGTGCTTCAATTCTGAATTAATAACAATGTTTGTAAAGTATGGGTCGTTATAGTTGGTATCAGAGGAAATGTATACTCAACCATTGGAAATCAGGATGTGAAAGCCTTAGTAAGAACCCTAAGGATAAGTCTAACCATAGAACACAATATTAGTGTTTTAGAAATGGCTATGAACAACGTATGATAAGACCTTAAGTGTTAAATTTTATTACTGATTATGTGGTTCTCCTATTATAATTAGTGTTTCTCACACTATTCTTCTTGGTTTTAGTCAATGACTGGAACCATAAGGAACTGGTTTAATGTGGAATGCGATGGGCAATGCAATGATTGTCCCCCTGAGCAACCAAACGTTATGGGAGATGGAATAAAAAATCTTGTAGATATGCTCACACAACTTTCTCAACCTATGAATCATGCCGGACTTCCAAATGAGAAAAGGAAGGAGCTACATTCTGTTGAATCCTTCATGAGGTAGCGTCCACATTCTTTCAGCGGGTCTATTGATCCATTAGTTGCTGAACAATGGATTAGTACTACTAAAAAGATATTTTCAGTTCTCCAATTTTATGAACATGATAAAGTCATCCTAGTAGTGTATAGTTTGGAAGGAGATGCTGATCAATGGTGGAATCTTATTAAGAATATCAGGCAAAGGGATGAAATTGAGTCCATTGAATGGGACGAGTTCAAGAAATTATTTTTCAATAAGTACATCCCTCATATTCTCCGAACAAAGATGGAGAAAGAGTTTCTTGAACTGAAGTAAAGGGATGATGAATCTGTTGGTACCTATAAAGAAAATTTTACAAGACTTGCAAGGTACGCTTCTGGTATTATTATCCAACCTGAGAGTTAGATCGATCGATTCTTTAGTGGCTTAAAACCAAGTCTTCGAAGGGCCTTAGCCATAAGGGACTTTAGTAGCTACGAGGAAATCGTTCGATGTGCTCTCAAAGTTGAGAGGGAGATTGGAGTAACCCATCAGTCACATGGTTTGATATGAAGAGGAAAATGGAATTCCAAGGAAAATCTAAAGACCACACTGAAAAGAAGATGAGTATTCCCTTATGCTCAAAGTGTGGAAAGAAACATGGAGGGAATTGTCTTAAGGGGACAAGAAAATGTTATAAGTGTGGAAAAGAAGGTCATCAGGAAATTTAATGTTGAAATAATGGTAAGAAGATGTCTAATGATGCAAACAAAGGAAGGGATACACAGAATGAACCTACTACATTTCAATGTTTCAAGTTCAAGGAGATGGGGCATTATGCCAATAAATGACCTAATCCAATGGTTGTTGATGATGATCGAAATCAACAAAATCTTAAGGCTAAAGGCAAAGGAATGTCACATGGAATTTCAATTAGCAAAGTGGAGTACGATAACTATGTGGTGAAAGGTACACATACCATCCAATCTAAAGTAGAAATGTTTTATTTGATTCTAGATCCACCGACTCTTTTATTTCTGAAGAATTTTCTAAGAGTATCATTGAATTTCCTCAACAATTAGATGTTGAGTTTTCTATGACAACCCCTAATGGCACAACAGTCGCATCAAATGTTTATAATTCTTCTCCGATTAATGTTTGTTTGAAAGTGCTTCCTGCTAATCTTGCGATCCGTCCTATAGTGTAATTTGATGTGATTCTTGGCATGGATTGGATTTCTTTATATGGAGATCATATCAATTGCCAAAGAAGGAAAGTCACATTTCATATTCCATATCAATATATGATCGTCTATTGATGCAAGGATGAACATAACCTTCCAATGGAAATTTCTTCCATCTTATTTGTCTTAATTCCCCTAAAGGAGGGTTATTTATCTCAAATGACAGGAGATAAACTCATGATTAAGAATATTCATGAGTTTGATGATGTATTTCCTGAGGAATTTCTGGGTCTTCCACCAAATCGTGAAGTTTAGTATTCAATAGAACCTGTACCGGGTGCTTTGCCTATTTCAAAGACACCTTATAGAATGGCCACAATTGAGTTGCCGGAATTGAAGAAGCAAATCCAAGAGAATCTTGATAAGTGATTCATATGCCCTAGTGCGTCACCTTGGGGATCACATGTTCTGTTTGTTATGAAGAAAGATGGATCCATGAGACTCTAAATTGATTATCGAGGACTTAACAAGATAACTATCAAGAAAAAATATCCTCTCCCACACATTAATGACTTATTTGACCAACTACGCCGAGCTCAATACTTTTCCAAGATTGATCTTCATTTAGGTTATCATCAATTAAGGGTCAAAAGGGAGGATCTACCAAAGAGATCTTCTCGTACAAGTTATGGACACTATGAATTTATAGTGATGCCATTTGGTCTTACTAATTCCCCTGTTATCTTCATGGATCTGATGAATAGAGTCTTTAGAGACTATCTTGAATAGTTTGTGGTAGTCTCTATAGATGATATTATTGTCTATTCAATGATCAATACTGAACATGAAGATCACTTCAGAATTGTATTAAAGACCCAAAGAAAGGAGAAGCTTTATGCCAAATTTACCAAGTGTGAATTTTGGATTTAAAAAGTTGCATTTTTCGGTCACATAATCTCAAAAGAGGGAATATCTATGGATCCAGAAAAAACAGAGGTTATCGAAAGATGATCGAGACCAACAACAATAACCTAGATCCAAAGTTTTCTTGGTTTGGCTGTATATTATCAACGTTTTGTGAAATATTTTTCACGATTATGTAATCCACTCACCATGTTGACTTGAAAAGGAGTTAAGTTTGTTTGGACGGAGGAATGTGAAGAGAATTTCAAGGAGTTGAAAAGAAGGTTATCTAGTGCACCTGTGGTCACACTACCTTGTAGTGGAGAAAGGTTTGTGATCTACAGTGATGCATCCAAGAATGGGAATGGGATGTGTTCTCATGAAAAATGATATGGTGATTGCCTATGCCTCACGACAGTCAAAAATCCATGAGAAAAATTACCCAACTCATGATTTGGAGTTAGCTGTGGTAATATTTGCATTAAAGATTTGGAGGCATTACCTTAATGGTGAAAGGTGTGATATTTATACTGATCATAAAAGATTAAAGTATATTTTCACACAAAAGGAGTTGAATATGGGACAAATAAGATGGTTGGAGCGAATTAAGGATTACGACTGCTCAATTCATTACAACCCTGGGAAAGAAAACAAAGTGGCAGATTCATTAAGTCGACAAGACCATGCTAGCTTATCCATGACAAGGATCAAAAATGATCCAACATTTATGGATTTACAAAGGATGGATCTTGGAATTATAATGGATGGGAAAAAATAGTATCTTTCTCAAATTAATGTTCAAATATCTATACATGTGAAAAATAAAAAGGCATAGAAAGAAGATGTAGAGTTACAAAAGAAGGTGATAAATGTACCTGAATTCAACCTTGATTGTGATGGGATAATAAAGTTCAGGAATCAGGTTTGTGCTCCTCCCATCCCAGGATTAAAGAAGGAGCTGCTGGATGAGGCTCATAGTTCTTCATTCTCTATTCATCCGGGAAGCACGAAGATGTATAGCGATCTGAAAGAGTACTTCTGGTGGGAAGGCATGAAAAGAGATGTTGCCAAAAATGTCTCTCGATGCTTGGTTTGTCAGCAAGTTAAAGCTGAGAGATAGAAGTCTAAGGGGATGTTACAACTATTACCCATACCTGAATAGAAATGGTAAAACATCACTATGGACTTTGTCACCGGACTTCCTAAAACATCCAAAGGCAATAATGCTATCTGTGTCATAGTTGATCGTATTACAATTTCTGCACACTTCATTGCTATTAGAGAGGATTTTTCTCTGGATCATCTTGCCAGGATATATGTAAAGGAAGTGGTAAGATTTCATGGAGTACCACTTTCTATTATATCTGATCTGGATCTGAGGTTTACCACAAAGTTCTGGCGAAGTCTTCAGCATACTCTAGATACAGAGTTGAGTTTCAGCACTGCTTATCATCCTCAGACATACGGTCAGTCTGATAGAACAATTCAAACTCTATAAGATATTTTGAGATCTTTGTCAATAGATTTCAATGGTTGTTGGGATCAACACCTACCTTTGGTGGAATTTTCTTATAATAATAGTTTTCACTCCATTATTCGGATGGATCCTTATGAAGATCTCTATGGAAAGAAATGCAGGGCTCTAACTTTCTGGGATGAAGTTGGGCAAATAAAGCTATTAGGACCTGATCTCGTTGATGAAATGGCAGAAAAGTTCAGATCTATTCAACAACACATAAGAGCAGCTCAGTGTCGATAGAAAAGTTATTCCAAAAACTGATGAAAAGACTTAGAGCTTGAAGTGGGTGATAAAGTGTTCTTACGAATATCTCCGTGGAAGAGGGTCATGAGATTTGGAAATAAGGGAAAGTTGAGCCCTAGATATATTGGTCCTTTTGAAATTCTGGATCGTGTTGGAAAAGTAGCTTACCGATTGGCGCTTCCAACGAATCTCTCTCAAGTTCACGATGTGTTCTATGTATCTCTCATAAGAAAGTACATACCTGATCCTTCATATGTACTCAGCTCAAAAGTTGTACCTCTGGAAGAAGATCTTTCTTATGACGAACAACCGATATAGATTCGGGATCGTAGTGAAGAAGTCCAATGGAACAAGTCCACTCTCTTGGTGAAAGTTTTATTGAGGAACCGCCAATTAGAAGAAGCTACATGGGAGCTTGAGGATATGATGAGGGAGAGGTATCCTCATCTATTTGTTATAATGTGACGAATTTCGAGGGAGAAATTCATTTTAAGGTGGGTATAATGTAACACCCGTTGCTTTTATGAGAAATATTTTCTTTTTATATAAATCCTAAAAGGAATCCTTCACTACACACAACACTAGCTTGGATTGCTTTACAAGAAACTGTGGCCTTCCTCGATAGCTTGCGTCGTACGCAATATCGAGTCTCACTAAACAACGATATGCTATTAAAATATTATTAAAATTAGCCGTTATGAGTTGTATTAAATGAATTTTTAATTTTATAACATTTTAATTCAACTTATACATTTTCTAGAATGAGGTATGAATGCAAAATCTGTTTTTTGGATAAAAGAAGTATTTTTTTAAAAATGCAGTTTTGCCGCCTTTTGATGGAGCACCCACGTTAAATCTAGTTTTTGACATGTTTATAAGTTCAATTTGGAAAAATAAAATTCTTATTTTGAATCCGGATATAAAAATTTACTTTTGATAAATTTTTGATATTTTTCTGATAACTTTCATATTTTGATGAATAGTAAAAATACACTAATTTTTACTTAAAAACAACTGTTTTCATTGAGATAATATATATGGTTAAATTATAATATTTAATGGTTTTAATGTATAAATAGAATATATTTTTACCATTTAATATAATGTATGTCATTAGCATTAATTTCATATTGAATTCATAGGTAAAAACATTTCAATCTTTGGCAATGTTTTAACTTCTAAAACCCAATTTCTTAAGAATGAGATTTATTATAAATTAATTAGTACAATTTATATGTTTTGAATTTGGAAAAATGGATTCCATATTCGGAATCAGTGGGTCAAAATATTGTTAATAGGCTATTTTTTATTTTTGGGCATTATGAATAGTAACTACGGTAAATTTTATTTAACATAGTTGAAGGTAAATCAAGTAATTAAGGGAAAATATAAGATTATAAATTTACACTAACACTTGCCAAAATCCTATTCGATGACTAAACGTCGACCCATATCATCTAAGGGTCATATTAGATTCATTTAATAGACTATGTTCCATGAAAATAATTTAATTATTATTAAAACCAAAGAATGTGACAACATGTCACTTTATTAAATCTTATAAGTATAATAATTTTAATTTGGTGATAAACATTATGGAACTTCTAACATGAATAGTCTCCAGAAAGCTAATACAATTATATACATCATAGGAATTTGTCTAGAATTTTTAGGGATTTAATAATTATCATTAATTATGACACAACAGTGATGTTGAAATTATTTTATTAATTACAATATCAAATAAATGGTTTTACAAATATTAATGAAAATATTATATGAACTATTTAATGTTATCCACTAATTTTATAGATACATATGACATTTTATGAATCTATTAAATCTTTTAGTTTGAACATATCTTCTATATATATATTATTTAATTCAAATTAATGAATAGTGTCAAAATTTACACTATTGTTATTTTATAAAAATAACATATTATAAAATTGTTTAAAAATCACAAAAATATTTATAAATTATAAATTAAAATTCATATGGTCGAAAATTTTATAAATTGTCAAATTATGGAAAATTCACAACACATAGGTAATTATTTATAATAATTTAAAATTTAGAATATTATTACCACAAATAAAATAAAATTGATAAATAATGATAAATCAAGTTGATAATGTTTAAAATAAATTCTTAACATGTCTAAATTTTATTGTTTGATGATATAACAACCCTATCTCTTCTAATACTTGGATATGAGTCATTTTGAAATTTTTTATGTGGGGTTGAGATTTAATATAAACTAATATTTCTTATATTTCCAAAGGTGCCCCTCTCCTCCCTTATAAAAGGTCACCTCCTCCCCCTCCTCCTCACACCAATTTGAGCCTTCAATATCGACCAATCCCTACCCATTTCACTTCCCCACTTCCCTAGAAACATCCTAGAGGTATTGGTTCTCTTGAAAGTCCAATTATAGTGCCCTAAGAGGAGATCTCAAAGAGGCGCTTCAAAGAAGAGGTAATGCTCGTTACCGATTCTTTCATCTTTATTTCTTCTTCCACATCTTCATATTTAGTTGTTTCATTATGAAGTAATCAAATAAGTATCACTAATATACGGATATGTTATTATAAGTATGAAACAACCATATTTCACCATCTATCCATCCTACGGAAAATGAAATCACCGCGCATTCGTACGTACGGAATACCGTCTCCACGCCGTGGTGTAATCTATTTTCCCCCACCACTTTACTTGGATGGGTATAATGGTGTAAATATTTACTATATATGATTATTTTAAAGTGATATTGAATCTGAAATAGTATACATACACTCCAATACAATTCCACGATCATGGGAACGATATCATCGCTTGTGCGTACGTACGGAATACCGTCTCCACGATGTGATGCGACTCGTTCTACATGATCTTCATTTCATAATGATTATATAAATGAATTGAATGAATAAATATGATATATAGTACACTAATACCATTTTGTAAATGAGGTATCTATAACATAAAGATAAGAATAAGAATTTATTCGACAAAACATGTATAAGAACAAATAGTAATAAGCACCTGAATAACAAGTAATATTGAAATATTACTAATAATAAGATAAGAATATGACCATATATGATATAATAACAATAATTATGATTCTTGAATAAGTCAATAACATTATTTAAATCATTATACAGGAGGTTCGGACACTTACAATGGAAATCGGACCTAAGGTAAGGGAAAATATCGCAATCTCAATTTTTAAATGAGATTGTTTATACTTCAAAATTTACTGGGGAATATTAATCATCCACATACATGTTTCCCCAATATTTAATATTTATATCCTTATACAATATTTTATATCCAACTTTACCCTTCGGTGAGTTTTTTGTTAAAGATATGAAAGGAATCTTTTGTCGTTTTTCGTACGAGGTACTTTTTGACTTTTCTGACAAAGGTACGAGAAGAATGTTTTTTTAACTTATACGAAATGAATGGATTTTGAAAACATTATTTCCAAGAATCTTACTTTACTTGTTTTAAAGTTTATTTTTAATAATCTTCTTTTAGTTTAAAATTATATGAAATGTTAAGAAAGGAAAATGTTTTGGAAGTAGAATGGATATTTTCTTCAAGAATGGAGTTCAAGTGTTTTATCAAATTTATTTTCCATCTAAGATAATATAGGTTCTGTTTCTATCCCTATTATTACATTTATTTTATTATGTTGTGATGGAATTATTTTTATGAATTTTTTATCTTATATGAATTGTTTTATGATGTCATGTTGTTTAAGAATCCCATTTTTATTACATGAGTTATGCAATGATGTATGATTTATGATTTTGTGGCACACATAAGAACGGTATCATTATAAGATGGGTGGGCCCTATATCTCCATCCAATGCATTGGGTAAAGATTTTATATCTCATGAGATAGACATGGCTAGAACGGCAGGTTAAACTGGTTCAGTAAAATAAGAACGAAACGAGGAGTGAACTCGGTTCAGAAATGGACTTTGTCCACTAAGATTGAATTGGAAATGATTCATGACTAATAAGAAATTATTCTCTATGATTATGTGTGCATGCCACAAAGATTCATGTTTTATGTTAGGATTATTGGGATTAAATTTCACTACCATGATTTATCCCATGTTATGAAATTATGATCACTTTTGCAGGGTAAGATTTACAAAATGTTATGTTCTTATTTTGATGTGATTGATATTTCTTTTGTTTACCCTTACTGATAATTTAAGCTCACCCTTTTGTATGTTTTATTTCCCCAGGTCAGGAAGAAAGGTATTAATTAAGATATTCCAAAAAGGGACTATTGATATGATGAAATAAATGGGAGGAAATGTAGATGCTTTATGAACTAGTTGTTTATGTTTCCTAGTTTCTAAAGACTCTATACCTATACGGTCCTTTCCTGATTTTGTTATATGTTGTAATAAGTGTTCTTCAATTCTGAATTTATAACAAGGTATGTAAAGTATGGGTTGTTATAGCAGGGAGGTATCCTATGTATCCGAGATATGGTAGGCGTCAAATTCATGATAGTTCACTGGATTGGGTATAAAATATTTTGGTTTGCCTTATAATGTTTCTTAACACACTAAGGATAGGCAAGGTCATCAAATAAAAGGATTATCTAGATTATTTGGCCATTTTTACAATCTAAAATGTACTGATTTTTGGCTCAACATGGATTTATTTCCTTCATAAGATGTAGTAGAGTTTCTTCCTCACATGTATGAATAGAATTTATTTATTTAGTTGATTTGTTCATAGGACTTCACATAATCTGGATGACATGTATGAAGTGTTTCACATGATAAAGGATGGATTGTATGGAAGACATTGCATGACCTATATGTTTCATCCTGAAATCCGTCAAATGAAATCATATGGATTGTCTAGAGGTTGCAAAATAATCTATCTAACATTCCCTACTGTCTTCACAATAGATAGTTGAGATACATTGAGAGATTTTCCCTAGTCAATGTGAAATGTCTTAGTGGGTGACATATGACTAGGGGGCATGTCTGAACATCATCAGAAATCTGGGATAACATGTGCAGAGGGAATCCAAATACCCAAATGGCATTCCCTATGGGCATTTGGAGACCATTTTGACATGCCTGAGTGGTGTCATGAAATTTAAGGTTCATGAATTAGTTCCTCCTCATGCATGTGTTAACATGTATGAAGGACATCTTGAGGCTTGAATTCTGACACCCTATGGTTTCATATGAATTGTGTGGCTTGCCTGAGGGGATCCATGTGGATTGAATTGATGTGTCCCTAGAACATGGGATGTCCCAAATAGTATTCTAAAATAGTCTCATGAGATCGAGGAAATGTGTCCTTGAGATGTCACGTGCCCTGGGTTGTTCAATTGAGGTTCACATAGGTCAACATGTATGCACTTCGTGTAAGTATCCCATTGTTAGTCTTTATTCAACATAGTATAATGTGTGATCAAAATATTTATTCATTTTTATCTTGTTTTACATCTCATGTAATCTAGAATGTGTGAGTGATTTTCATTACGTGTCCTACAATAATTTTTTCAGGTGATCTAGGTATGATCATGTGAAATGCTTATGCATGAAAAATGGTTGCTCCGGTTTTTTTCAAACACATTACATGATGAAAAACATACATATCTCAAGATCCTATGCTTCAAGAAATATACTATAGACATGGATGAAAATGTTCCAACTTCTCGTTCAGAGATAATTTCTGCATTTTTCATGCTAGGTTTGGGGATTTATGGGCCTCAACAACCCCATTATACTCCCATTTTCATGGTTCATATCACATGAATCAAAACTCGAGCCAGTGAGGGACTTTAGAATTACACATATTTATGAGTCTAAATCAATGTTCACTTATAGGGTGTCACCGAATTATAAGGAACTACAAGTCCAACCTATTAATTCCTCATTTACTAGATTATTTTCAATTAATGGGGGTATTTTGAATCAAGATAGTATAGAAAAGGACCCCGGGATTTCCAATTAGACATTTCATATTGCCCTTTTGAGGCTATGTTTCTTGTAAAAAGGATTTAAAATTATCATTGTTGACATCTCTAGATAATTCCATGATACACGAATGTATTTTTATTTGGCCTTCACTATGTTAGGACAAAATTTTATACAGTATGGAGATACCATGTTGTTGAATTCATTTGTTCATATAAAGTGTTTTACCTCCAACATAGGCTCAAAAATCTACTCATTTTTTTTACTTTTCTTATTTTAAAAAGGTTTAGAGTCATGTTTTATTTCAATACCAATGTCAAAGAGAAATACTCCACCTCCCTGTGATGCATCATGTGGCCAATAAAGTTCTCATGGAAAGCCATGAGTATTCCATGGACAATTACATCTCTTTTACCTTAGGTGGTAAATTTAATTTGTGATTTCCCTAGTACATATTCGAGGATCTTAGAATGATAATGATGATATGACTGAGGGGTTTTCTAATATGATGAATACATATCAGCATGGTGTTGCAGTGTCTTGCAGATCCCAAGGGGTGTGTCACATGAAAATAATGACCGTGAGTCACTCGCACGTCTTCCACCGTTATTTCCATTATCTATTTTAAAATTTCATGGGATCTCATTATTTTTCTTTAATGATGACTCAGAAAATATTTCTATCCATAACTGATCACCTCATGAGTTTTATTATTGCAAAAGAACACCAACATTTTGGAATTTTTTTCTTATTTTCAAATGATTTTTGGATGGATTGTTAGGATATATCCTGTTGACAACTGTGTGGCATGGGGGGAGATATTTGGATAATATCTCATTAGCCAAAATTGTATAAGATGCCTTCAAAAGAGCATAAGGACATGTCAAAGGGATTTTAAATGATCTTCCACATGCTATATGAATCATATTAATCCTTCATTTGACCTTATCAAGGTCACACAATTTTTTTTTTCTGTTATGGGATTATGTGAGACATGAGTCATGACCACCATCTCCATCCTTTTCTATTATAGAGAAGAAAATACTCATGTCCATGTATTTCTTCCCTTAGGAATTTTATGATGCAATTTTTGTGGGAATAAAAAAATTTGTATTTGTATATATATACGAATTAAACTTTTTATAAAATTTGGAATATTTAGTATTGGTTATGTATTCTAGGTAGGGATAATAAATTCTAAATTTGCCAATATTGGATGGTCATATTTTTTTATCATTGCATTTCACTA
This sequence comes from Viscum album, assembly GCA_963277665.1. Taxonomy (NCBI): domain Eukaryota; kingdom Viridiplantae; phylum Streptophyta; class Magnoliopsida; order Santalales; family Viscaceae; genus Viscum; species Viscum album. Next base: position 38,035,697 of record OY728159.1, read on the forward strand.
AAATATTCAAATCGTGAAGAATAATGAAAAATTCGTCCATTAAAATTATGAATATTAGATGATTGTGTCCTTTGATTATAAATCATTTGAATCATTGAACTCGTTAATATTTAAAATAATTTAATGGAAAAATTCTAATATAAAGTCTGAGAGGAATAGTGGGAATTTATATTGTCAAAACATGATAAGAATCACCGAGTCTGGATAGAGTGTCATAAGTCCTCAAGAAAACCTCCCCAAATGTCCTAGGCTACTGACTAGTGGTAAGGGACTGAAATAGTTTGTGGAGAGGGTGTTAACTCATATAAATGTATAAATAAATTGTAAATAGCTTAATAGTAAACATCACAATAGATATTGGATTAATCATTACATCATGAAGCACATTGTTATATAAAATTATGTTTCCATGGAAAAATATCACTAGTTACCAACTAAGAATACTATATATAAAAATAAATAGATAAAAAATAGAAGGAGGATCTCAATAAAACCATAATCCCCATTCATCTGCCTGTCTATACATACACATCATGATTCTAAAAACTAATCCACCACACAATCCATTCAATAACCTATAGATGGAAAAAATGGTCTATATGTGCACTATGATTCATTAAGAGTTATTTAACAAGTATCAGAAGGGTGTCACCTTGATCATCTCATATATGGAATTATACAATAGCGTGTGAAAAAGAATAACCAATATATAAATAAACATGAGTGTTGAGTAATTGTCTTTAGAAAACACCACCACTACACTTAGAGGGTTACAAAAACACACAAGTAGGCTCAACAGGGGCTATCCAGTCATCCTCGAAACCTCACTATACCAAATTTCGAACCCTGTCTCGATAGATTATAGTACTATCCATTGATGTTTTTTAAAATGTTTGTAGGTATGTGATTATATTCATCACTTTGTGCTTATTAGACATCACTATGTTTCCCAAATTATTTAACACCTCACAAGCCACTATAAGGTGGTTGTCTCCATATGTTTCACCTATAGTAAACACTCCACACTAAAAACTTATTTTTCTATTAGTTCTCACATGATGGTATATCCACATGACATTCCCAATTAATCTAATCACCAAAATCCATGGATGGTCATTCCCCTATGTCATTATTCTGACACATTATATACACTCTACCATTCACTATAAACTCCCATATTTTCCCAATATTTTAGTGAAGTAATACATGTAATATAGAGACCAATACTATACATATATTGAAATTATATCTAAATAGATGAAAATTAATTATATAACATTATTATGCATTCCAAAAATCGTTTTATTGTTTTGTCTTCAAAACAAAAAATATTTAAAAAACTTGTTCATAATTGATAATCTGTGAAATGGTTCTTTAAAAATGTAACCATTATTAGAAATATAATGCATAAAACTTTTCAATGTAACATTGTAAAAGGAAACATAAAAAATAGTGAATTTTGATGTATTTAAGGGTCATAAGTGGAGATATCAATTGTCACTTTCCATGTGAATAATGGTATGAGAACATGATATTAATATCTAAAAACCAAATCCAATATACTAATGATCCAAACAACGTGTCATTTTATAAATCATGAGAGTTTATAAGATGTGAATAAAAAATGAATCAATGAAAATGATCCCTAAGAGAATAACGTTTACATAATACATATGTTGTTTTTGTACACATATTCATAAAGTATTGATTCCTTATCCAAAGATCATTTCCAATATAATAAATGTTTATTTTGTTACTTATAAATACATTATATAATAAGTATATTTTTACAAAAAATATTATCAATGTGGAAAATTTCGACTACTAAACTAGGTTTACTTCCAATTCATGTCATTATTACCACATGATATACCCTTATATACCTGATGGATTGGAGGGATATATAATTTCAAGACCACCCATCACATAATCATAATCTGTTGAATATTTTCCCAAAATATCATAAATCGGTCATCATATATCATAGCATGTGGAAAGTAAATGTTATTCATATAAATTTCAATATTTTATCATAACATAACAGATGGAAAATAATAGGGGATCATATACACTCAATGGGAAATTCATAAAGCATGAAATGAATGAATGTTAATAGGGAGGACATTATCAGTGTTTGGGTGTTTTTAACTATTCCCTAGGTTGGGATATTTCTGTCTTTGATCCCTCCCCTGTAAGAGGGGGTGGTTCTGATGTCCAATAAAAGGACCCAACCTATTTCTCTTAGTTATTATTGTAAGACCAATTTCTTCAATATATTCCATTCAATCATGCTTGTCCTTAATGATCAAAATCTATTTATGTTTTTCCATAACATTCAATTTTATACAGAAAATTCACCAATGAATATAACATCAAGGATCTGACCATAGTGCATCTCTTTATATTGAATTTTATTTTAGTTAACATGTTTGACATGTTTTTTGGGTTGCATGCACTAATGAAATGTTTGAATTTTGGAATTCTCACCAGTGCTTACATCATGGTTCATTTTTCATTGGTGGTTTATTTTATCCAATATTGGTCCAAATATCCTATAATATTTAATAGTTACCATTTAATCTTCATTAAATGGTTATATGACATTCACATGAAATGAAATGATCCGAATATAGCGATATGTACATGATTTGCATATATTCCACATCCTTTCCACAATCCTTTAATCTTCCACATGTCAGGAAATATGGTTGGACAATTTTTGTGTTATAATAGTAATATAAAAGAATTCTGTAACCCAATCAACCCTCATATATGTGTCCATGTTTTCATTTATAATCCACCAATTGATTGAATCTAGAAAATATAAAATAATGAAATCATGGTCAATGTTCCTTGAGGTTATTGAGATGAGTGTTAATGAAAGAGACTCCCAACCAATGATTAATTTTGAATAGTATACCCATAGGATAATGATCAACAGCTCTTGATCTAGGAATTTGAACCATGGTTACAATTTGTTTTTTAAAATTTCATGTCAAAAAGGGTGAAAACAAGGAAAATTAAATACTATGAAAATTTTAAAAAAAATTTGGTAACCATATCTTGATAGAAATAAAATAAAATAGAGGTTGATGCATCAACTCTTGTAAAAGGTGGTATTAATTAGATTATTAACCTTATTGAGAAAACAGTAACTTGTTTTGAGTGGGTCAAGTAGGACCATGGTGGGAGCATGGTTGATCCCAAACTATTCATAAGAAGTGAATTAACTAATAGGGTATAAGAGGGATACTGGAAGGTATGAAGCTAATAATGAGCAAGATATAAGGCTTCTCATATACTCTAATAAAATAGTGTTGGAGGATTCCAAAAATATCAATGTTCTAAAAGTATAGGTAGATAGCATTTATAAGAGCACTCTCTAAGATGATCTCAATGATGATAAAAAATTTTGGATCGAAAAAATACCATACTTTGGATTGTTGAATCAATGAGGGGAAAAATAAATAGGAGGAGTGTATTCAGACTTGGGATAGGGTTCCATACCATTTTGAGGACATCATCATGGGTGAAATATACATGGAATTAACCTAAATATATTTTATCCTTTATAGGATGAATGTATCTAACTATTTTTAAAATTTTATCGAATGAAATTGGGGCTTCTTATATTTTTGGAGTGGGGACTTTTTTTTTCTTATTATAACGCACACCTTAAAAGTGATATTGAAAAAAATAACAATAAATTGTTATAATGATTTTATCCTTGGATTATTTACCTCTTAAGACATAATATTAATTATATAATGTTATCATAAATAAAAATTCTTTTAGATGATCACTTGAATTATTTATTTGGAATAATACATGTTTCATTTTGAAATCATTAATTTAAAATAATAACTGTTTTTTCAATTTTGATAAATGTAACTTTATAAATAAGGATAATAATATTTCATTTCAAATATAATTTAGAATAACAAACAACGGTAAAAATGAAATTCATAATCATAGGAGAAGTATCATATTATTCAAATTTTTTTTCACAATATGGAAATATGATAAAAAGGATTTTGGACCAAAGAGGAAAAAATTTTGGTATTCCAAAAAAATGTTCATTTACTCTCCGAAATATAAAAAGATAGGTAAATGAAAGTAATATATGAATTGTATAGAAATAAATATTTGATAGTAAAATAGATGACATTACTGAGTGGTATATCATGAAATTTCATCACCATATACTTAATCTTAAATAACCCCAATAAACAATGAGATTGTGAATTAAATACCTAACCATGACCTTGACATTGTCTGATATCACTATAATATTGTATATAATATATAAAAGTTTATTAAAATTGTATAATAAAAAATTTAACAATATTTTTATATTATATATGATCAATTTATAAAAATTTTCTTCATCTGAATGTCTGTCTAAAGAGGGGGGTGAAATGAGTATCCAATAAATTTTTTTTTTGAAAATGCATTTAAATAAAATCTCTTATTTTAATTAAAACATCCCAATTAGTTACAATAATAGTTTGATATAATAATTGAACTTTTAAAAGAGTTATAGATGATTGATTAGGTATCAGTTAAAGTAATATTAAATATTATTTTAAATTTTTAAATAAATATACTAAATCATGTTCTTATATAAACTCTAATTACAAATAACTATCAATATAGTGGTGTTTAATGAATGTAAAAAATTAGTGTTCTAAAATAGATTATAATGAAAAAAACAATAACCATAGTTGAAATATGAATAAAAGTGGTCCAATATCAAGATGAGACTTAATCCACTCCACTTTGAAATCACTATATTCCAAGCAGTTTATATAAAATAATATTTTTATCCACAACCTCAATTGGGATTTACATTAGTATAGAGGCTATCTAGACCACATAGGGCCTCTCACACTATTTTAGTGTGAGTCAAAAAATAAAAAAGGTCACACAAGTCCACTACCATAGTTATTGGGGTACAAACATATAAAAGAGAGTATGCGAAGATATTAAGTATCTTATAGTTTAATGCAGGATACATATTATGTAGAAAACAATGTATGACACACTGCTTATAATATACTGATAAATAAATAAATATAGCAGGTATAAATTTTGAAAGGTCTTTTTTCGCTAAATGTTATAATTTGCAACTTGTGACTCCAAAAAAGTGATTTTACCTGAGGATTGGTTCAAGTATTATATGTTTCAAAATAATCATAGAGTTATGGACTTATTGTTCTTGAATATTATAGTGAACTAGATGTAGTATATTATTCATCATACATAGTTGAGTTTATGAATGATGAATTAGGTATGATATTCTGGTTCTCGTAATATTATAAAAATCACTAAATTTGTGAAGAAATATCGTTTCATTTATCTCATTTCACATTCACTTATTCTAGATGAGGGAGAGTCATTTATCATTTAATTATTAGTATCAGTATAATGAATCTGTTGGATCCTCTACATCCTTGTACAGTCAATCTAACACATACATCATTGCATTATATTGAGAAATTGAGGAAAATTAATTAAAATAATCAGTTGATTTAAATTTACTAAAATATATATTAGTATTATTTCATTAAAAATAAATTGAAACAAAAGTGAAGATTTATGGAACATGGTGGTTCTTAGAACATGTAGTCACTTAGAGTCATTCTGGGAGACATTGGAATGATTTTTTAGTGGAACGATGACACTGCCTTTGTGGTATGTCAGGATAATGGTGTTTCATTTTGAATCATTTTCAATTTTTCATTGTAGATGTATTAATTCCTTGACGATTTCTGAAGGTGATGGGGAGACATCGTTGGTGGCGTCTCATACCATGTCAAATTTCCATCTCGGTGGTAAGTCATTGAGGATGTTGAGACAACCCCTTGGCCTTGAGTAATCATGTATGTGAGTCATTTTTTGTTGATCTCTTATAAATAGGAAAATTTCGTCATTATTTATTAAAAAATATATTGCTAATAAAAATCATGAAACTCATTAAATATCATAGTAAATATTATTACGTGGTCATTAAAACAAGGAGGTCAACAATATCATGTTTTTTGGTGTTTAGAATTCAATGAATTTTATATTTATGTCAGAAAAGGTAAATTATGTTAGTTTTAGAAATTTGGTGTCAATGATAAATAAATAGTCAAAAAAACATAAATACATAGTATAAAATTGAAAAAATGGTAGTATGGTATCAACAGAAATGAAACAAGAAAAAAAATTAATGGTAAATTCAATATATCTTTTACCCTTTTGGATTATAAAAATGTGCACCGGAAAATAGAAACACTATCAAAATAATAAGAAAACATGAAACAAAAGGGAAATAAATTTAAGAATATCAAGATAATTATGATGAAGAAAGTTAATGAAAAACAAACCCAATATAATGTTCTCCAAAAAGTAACAAAAACATTCCCATCAAAGAAATTATTTCAAATCCATTATTCATTTTATGATATTGAGAAGGATCCAACATTTCTTTCCCCATGACCTAGGATAAGGCAGAGTGCTTAAAAAATATTTTCATGTAACTGGTGGAGTGGTTGAGGGTATTAAATGGATAACTAAAATAACTTCAATAATATATAAAGGAGGTTGAAGATCTCAAATAATGATTGTCTAGATATGATTAAATTCCAGCCTTGGAGTAATAGAAAATGGCTAGAACATTTTTGAAAATGTACAGGAAGTTATCTGGCCACTTCAGGCTTCAAATACTATGGGGTGGTTATATGAGGAGTCATGTGGGATGTCACCAGAATGGCTTCATGTTCCAAAACTATAATCACCTGAAAATAAAGAAATTATTTCATAATATGTATGGATTATATTATAATATTTTTACCTCACTCAATTTCACTAAATAATTCATTATTTTCATCCACAAAAAGATTCAATAGAGGAGAAAAGTCATTAAATTGATAAACATTTATTAACTGTTTGGGACACATGAGACATAATAAATTTAAAAAAAACTAAAAGTGGTCTTTCATCTCATTCTTGGTATGTATTCTTGAAATATTATACATTTTGGCCTTAGTTGTAGTCTTTAAATCATACTTTATGTATAAATATGATTCTTTAATCAACTTGAGAAATTGGTCACACTCATTTATTATTCTATTTATGGTATCCTGAGGATGATATGAAACAACACCTGTAGAGCCAGATTAAATGAATCTAAGATTTTCTCTGTATATTGATCATAAAAACTAAAGATCGCTAATAGTTGAATGAGGATCACTTGAACTAGAATCCACTAAAGTAAGATATTTAAATATATCCAACAACGAATCCATGCTTGATTTAAAAGTAATGTGCATCCCTTCAATAAAAGATCTCAAAGACTCCATATCACTGTAGTGTATTTTATACTAAATTTTTACTTCTTCAATATGGTGCAACATCTTTTTTTGAATGTGGTGAATCACCAAGTCAAATAGATACTCAGCATATTGTTCACTAATCATAGAACTATTTGGCTTATTATTCCTCAAAAACATACCAAAATATGAAACTATATTTCATCTAAAAACATCCAATCCACCCTTGGTGACAATGTCAATAGGAAGATTCTACACCAATGGGGAAGGTAGCCACAAATAATCAAACAGATCAAATATTATAGAAACATGAATCTAATAAACCATAGATTCTTTAGGATATATCTATTTTTAAATGGAAGGACACCATAATTTGGTGAACATCCAACCTCAACTTGAGAATCCTTCAAATTCTCTACAATGAATGGATTATTTAATGTAGCCACATATTTCAACTGAAAATAAACATCAAATCAAAAATATATGGTCATCGATAATCTACTCTAAAAATCAATTTTCATATATTCATCCACATACCTCTAAACATTAGTATTAATTCTATTATGGTCAATAACATCATGATCTCACTATGTCTAATTATCATCTAATGATACATAGTTTCCATCAATAGTATCATATACATGATTATTTTTTTAACATGTGGATTACTTCCCCTCAACCTATGAATGAATTTATTTTATAGTAGCAAGATCTATTTCTCAAAAAAACTGTATTTATCTTCTGATTAGGAAACATATCCTTTATGGGAAACATGTAGATATTGAGGAGTCTCAACATCATCTCTTCTAAACATCACACTAGGGCCATACGGAAGAAAATATATATCATCATCATCATTTTTTTATTTATTTCCTTTAATAATTGATTCATCAATTAATATATCATTTTTATGTTCATTTTCATATACATATACATCATCATCATAATCAACATTTGAATAATCTAATTTAGATATTATTTAAAATTGTTCTTCAATAATGATTTTCGCCTCTTCCTCATAATGTTTATCAAATTTCTCTTTTTTAGCTAGAGTCATAAGATGGATAATAGCTCCATAAGTGATATCAGGAGGAAATGGTGATAGGACATGGTCACTTCCCTCATCTACTAGATATTTATCTTCTTCATTTACACCAATAGAATATTTTTCTTTAAGATCATAATATTCCACAATTTTATTAGGTTATAGACCATGATCAATAAGATATTTTGGTCTTGATAGGCAGTCAATATGATTAAAATAATATTATATTTTCTAACTATCACCACAAAACTATTTTTTCAAAGTGTTACAACTGATCATCATTTTTATATAAATTGTCCTTATAATAAAAAACCTCCACATTCCACAACTAACTCTTCATTTTCATAAAAAATCCTTTTATCATTAAATATTGAAGAAAATATATTTGGATAAATTAGGGAATTTGATTTATAGGTTGGATTGATTATTTTTTATATATGAATCAGGATATATGAACAAGGTTCTGTATTTTTAATCTTTTCATAAGACAAATCAAATAAAGTACATAATATTTTATGGTCAAAAAATCACCCTTCATTAGGCATAACATGTTTAGTATGAATTAAAAAAGAGATCAACACTCTCCATATAACTATGAGGAAACTGGACTTCACAATGTCCAAAAACTGGTTATATAAATAAGGGATTATTCCTAAATAAAATTGTCACCGTAAATTGGGATTGTTCATTAAAATTAATTAAAAAAATATTCATGAGGAACTTTCAGGATTTCAACCAACTATTTTAATGAAGAGAAACTTATGTGACCTTTACCTAAACTTCTTACCCAATAATTGTTTTCGAAAACCAACTACACATACTGGTATAACTCATACACCAATATAAGATAAAAATGTATCATATTTAATGAAAAACAATCCATCTATCCTTGTTTCTATATAACATTCAACACTAAGGATATTTTCAAAAGCATATATTCAACTTGAACTTCCATTTTAGTTAAAAACTCCATCTTTCAAAGCTCGAGTTTAACTTGTTCAACATCTATAGAAAAACTCAGTTTGATATTCTACATCATTGCAGAATACTAATTTTCTAGAGAATATTCTGAAGCTAACAAAACTGCAGTCATGGCGATCTTCTCGACAATCATGGTTGAAGGTGAAAGGAAAGTCAAAATGTCTAGAATAAAAGTATCTCACATGGATATAGAGAAAAAATAGAGTGAGAAAATGGGAAAATTTAAACTAAAAGAAGTGTTGTATTTTTAATTTCATATTTTCAGGGATCCTATAAATCAAAATATTAAATTCGTATAAACTATTTATAGAGTAATAAATTTCATGTAAATAATGATGAAAATATAAACGACAGGTTCAAAACTATTAATTGGAATTTTTGAAAAAAGAATGAAATATCACAATGTTGAGACAAACCAATAGTGTGAAGTCCAAATGTGAGAATTCAAACTGTGGGAATACCAATGGTGAGAAGTGCAATGGAGATTCATTCATAATAGTGAGACATACCTAACAATGAAACATTCCACACCGTGATTCCTGGAAAATTGAAATTAACCAAAATTGATCATACCAATTCATGTTTCATGTAATTCATTGTCTCATAATTAAATGGAATATTTAATATATCAATAAAATAATGTAATATTTCAATGAAATGAAGTTTCATATCTCCTTTTATAAAATAATCTCTCAAAAATTGATATTTTCAAAATGATATGTTTTTATCTAGAATGTGATTCAGTATTCTTTGAAATATTTATAACACTTATATTATAAAATTTATATATGGACATGTCAGAATTGATATCCATAATCTAGTAATGTGTGGTTCATCCTAATAATTTGTGTATAATAGATACCTTTAGCTCTGTATGCAGTTTCTACAACAAACTATGTAAAAAAATATTTTTATTAATATAATAATATACTAGTGAAATTCCTAAAAAATGACGTGTTGGATAGAAGATTTTTCAATCTAACATATATCCACAAAAATCAGTATTTCCATAAAAATATAAATAAAATTATTGAACTCTTTGGAACAAAAATCCTAAATTTTTCATATATTTGATATATTTGAATATTCTAATTTTATTTATAATATGATACTATTTTGGAACTTTTTGAAATTGAGCACACATACAAGCACTAAAAATAATATCAGGTCACATAAAAGAAATGTAGAGAAGACTTACAATCATACCTATTTAAAAGGTTTAGTAAATTAGTTTTCTAGCTTCATTAAGATCCAATTTATATGTGGTACTCATTGGAGAATCATAACAATTACTTATATTAAAAATTATTTTTAAATTATTATTGGTATATTTAAATTGATTTAAAATGTTCCCTTCTTTATTTTGATAAATATGAAAACTGAGAAATAAATTGAGTGCACATATTTAACACATTTAAAATTCATTTTGTATTACTTTAGAAAAATAAGTACATGAGGAATTTTTTTGCGGATAAAAAATCATATTATCACGCTATATTTGTACAATAAAAGAACATTTTTAAATTAATTTAAAAAATATAGTTGGATCATCTATACCTTCAGAAAAAACGATATGAAACATGAAATGTGTTTAGAATAACATAATAAGATCTAGGTAATTCGATTAACTATATATAGAGTTTTTCAATTTTAAAAATCAATTTTGAAAATAAGTATTTCGAAAAACCCAATGGTTGTTCAAAAAATAAGTCCATAACTGTATACCGAATTAAGAAAGAACTATTTACATCCATTTTATAATATTTTAAATTTAGATGAGCTAGATAAGATATATGTATTCATGTTAATTCAATTATCACTATGGTTTAAAATATTATATTTATAGTCTATTCTATCTTCTTGAATATAGCCATGTTCAACTAGTCTAGCCTTGTTTTATACTTTTGTGCATGATTCATCTAATTTGTTTATACACACACATTTACTGCATATATTCAAGGAGTACATGGTTATATAAATATGTGACCATAATTTATATCTTTCAAACTGATTTAATTATTCTTGTATTTACATTACAAATAATTCAATATTAAATGCATCATCAATGTTCTTTATTTCTAGATGAGGAAATAAATCATGATGTTCATAATTATTTCTATGATAATCTCTAGATTTTGTACATATATCTAGATATCCAACTATTGTGTCTAAATGATGGTTCATAAGGGTTCTAATAGCTTTAAAAATAGTAGGTATTGATACTTTAGATTATTTTACAGGTTTGGGATATGATGTTATATAAAATTTTGACAACTGGATGACTTTTATAACTATATAATAGTAGAGGAAATAGGTTTGGAATATATATTGAGAGTTGATAGATCTTCCTCAAGGACTTTTAAAGAGGTAAAAGTCTCATTTTGATCTGTCTCATAAATTTTTAAATGATCAAACTCTTCCACAATCTCAGTCCTTTTTAATTAAAAAAATATAGGCCTTACTAGAGGTTAAATGACATGAGAAAATGCAATCATCACTTTTTGAGTCAAATTTCTCTAGATTATAATTCATATTAATTATAAATGCTTTGCAAGCAATATCCATAAATTAGTTATCCTTAGGCTTTCAATCATTCAAAATATTATAAAAGATCTTTTTCAAGATAGTTCTAATTAAAAACTTATTGATTATGAAATAGGTTTTGATTAAATCCTCTTCACAAAAATAGATAGGTAAGTCATATTCATTTATCATAGTTCAAGATATCTCTTCATATTTTTTTCCTTCTCTCAACAACTCTATTCTAATGAGGGATCCTATGAGTGAAGGAGTTATGACTATATACATTTTGTGATAAAAGTCATCAAAAGACTTGAATTTACTACTCATACACATGCTCACATCATAGGGTATTAATCATATGTCCACTTATGTTTTATATTGTTCTATAATTAATTGTATAGTAAGAACAATGTAATTTTTTCTCTAGATTAAACACCCTTGTATACCTAGAAAATTTACCTACTTATATATATATATATATAATACTTCAAATTTATACAAGAAAATCAATATGGTCCAAATAAATCCATATGAACCAAATCCATATGTTGTGTTGGTAAAACATCCTAATTTAATATAAAATAATTGTTGTGATGCTTCTCTTTTTATTGTAGTTACATACTCATTCATGTGAGAACTCATGTTTTAGTAGATATGTGATGAATAAATTACTAGAAATATTTATAAGAGAATTAATATTATTGTGTACTAGCAACCAATTCCAATTCCAGTAAATTTTTAATATCACTCATTCATAAAATATTTTGAGAAACTAAATAATTCAAATTAAAAAAATAAATATTCTCATTTTTTATAGAAGTATAAAACTAAACATCATTTATAATAAAAAAACATTAAATTAATTATTCTCGAATTTAATTTTAAACCATGATCACATAATTCTGAAATTTTTGTAAAATTAAACTTCAAACCACATGTAAACAATACATTAGAAATTAAAACTGAATTGATTCTACTAATTTAGATGGGGAAAATTATTTTTAATTTAGAACTATCATCGATGATGATGTGAACATCATAAAACATTATTACGATATTGAAGTTAGAATAATATTATATCATATGCCTTAAAAAACAAATGATTATGTACCATATACTTTTATAAGAGGACTTCAACTAGTTTTCCTATTAAAAATTCTCATAATAAATTATTTTGGTACACAGATTTTCTTGTGTCTAGAAGTTTTAGTAACTTGTGATTCCGAAACCTTTTATTTTTTAACATATATTTTATATATAGATAGTAAGAATCATGAAATAAATTGTTTTTAGTCTTTTAGAAAAATAACTATTTGTATGATTTTCATATTTGGGATTTGTAAAAATGTACTCTTTAACACTTTTTCTTTGTCCCCATTGGTATCATATACTAGTAACATATTTTATAGAAAAATATTTCACTAAAATATGAGTAAGATATTATCTATTTTTTTTATATTTTAAAAATATATATTCATTTATTCATTAGAAATTTTATGTTTAGTTGTCTCTTTTAAAAACTGATCATAATTCTCTTTCACAATAGATAATTCTTATTTTTTATTGGCACATAAATAATGTTGTCTCTTAAAAGCTTTATATTTTTCCATAAGTTCATTAAAAGTGTCATCTATCATATTAAAATATGATAAATATGAATTTCTTACTCAAATTATCTTCACATGATTCATTCATAGAATTATAAGAATTAATCACTTGGAAAACATTTGAAATAATAGACATTTCAGAGACATTAGTCCTGAAGAGGACGTTGGATCGATCTAAATTTTCCTTGTGGGATGAATTAGAATCACTGGAGATATCTTTAAAAAAACACTTAGTGCAATTCATTTCATTCATATAACTTTGGTCCTTGTAATCATATATATTATTTTATTTTAACTTTGGATAACATGCTTTCATGTGTCCTTTTATTTTTCATTAATAATAGTTAATTTCATTTTTTTCATCCTTAATTTATTATATATTATAGTTTCATTTTATGTCATATATTCCATTAAAACTATTATTTATGAAAAAATAATTATTTAAATAAAATTTCATGACTTTTCATGCCAGTTGGGCAATCTCCTCATCACTCTACAAAGGTGACTCGCCACAACTCGAACATTCAGCCATTATCTTTTTTATCATTTTCTATTTATTTTGATTATGTAGTTCTGAATGAAATAGAATTTCTTTTAGGATTATCATCTTAATCTAAGTTGACATTCTATTTTTCGTAATTCATCATTATCATACCAATCATCTTAATAACCTAAGTTTTTCTGATGTCACATAATTCTCTCACTGAAATAGATGTGGCTCTCCATCTTTCAGGAAGGAATTTTACATGTCTCATGATTTTCTATTTGTTATAATATAGATTTACAATCAAGAATATAGTGGCCACAATGTCAATAAATCTATGATACATATTAGATATTAGTTCATCAGACTTCATTTAAAAATCCTAGTATTTAATAGTGTGTGTGTTTAATCCCATTTTCATAACATTAGTTGTTTCTCCATGAGAAACAACAAGTGTGTCTCAAATTTCAAAGGTATTTTCACTATAAGAAATTATATTTAATTTATCATCTCTTAAATCATAATAGTATTAATTTTTTTGATTTAAAATTATGATGATAATAAATATTTGTAGCATTAAAAACATATTTTCTAAGATTCATAGGTAAATTATACTTATCCTCAATAGTATACTAGATTCAAAATCCCAAAATTTCATTATGAAATTTCATAGTAATCTTCCTTTGAGAATAGTAAAATATATTGATAAATGGAGGTCTGTTAGTAGCCGAACCATGTTGTCTTTTATCTATTTGAATATTTAATATTTATAACTAACAAAAATTTAACATCTTAAATTTTTTTTTAATAAATGTCAGAAATGTTTTTAATAATCATTAATACAAAATTTTCGTCAGAGCGTGTATCTTAAGAGGGGGAATTGAGGACCCATTTAATTTATTTATTAAAAATGAATTTAAATAAGACCCCCTAATTTATATAAAATATCCCAGTTAGATAAAACATCATTTTGGTATAATAAATAAACTTTTAAAAGAGTTCTCAAATATGTAATCGGTATTTTATAAAATAATATAAAATATTATGTTATTCCTTGAATTCAATTTACCAAATCATGTTATAAAATGAAAACTAATAAAAACTAACTATCCATGTAGTGATTTTGTATTTAAGGTAAAAATAGATTCAACTTTAAAAAATAAAATATAATAAAAATAAATAAAACACACTATTTTGATATATGAGGATCAGTCTCTGGTTGAGACTAAATCTTATCCACTTGGAAGTCAAGTACTTTTATGTAGTTTATGTAAAATTAAATTTTGATCTAGAATATGTATAGGGTTATAAAATATTATTTTATCTATTTAGACCACAATATGCCTTGTCAATAGTTTTCATCGGAGTAAAACAATACAACAGGTCACAAAAGAACTCCACCACTGTTATCATGGGAGAAATAGATAAATTAAAATATGCTAAGATGTCTGGTATCATCTAGTTTAAATCAGAAGTCAGTGTGTATATACAAAAAGTAACACACACCGCACGTAATATAAAAGATAAATAAATCAAAAATTTCATGTAAGGATTTATAAATTTCATGTGGCTTTTAATGATATTATTTGTAGCTCATGATTTTTTTAAAATTATTTGAAATGAGGCTCAAGTCATGTTTGAAAATTAGCATCAAAATATAGTGTCATAAACTCTTTCTTCCTAACTATATGAAGTCACTTGATGTATGATGATCTTTGGATTCCTCTGTGGAGTTTAATTAGGATGTAGTAGGTATGCTCTATAGGATCATAAAATAATATATATATTACTTATAGCGTGTAGGTATGTTATAGAATTAAAAACATATAACATTTAGTTATTCTACATGAGGGAGTATGCTACAAATTTTAGGAATCATGCAGTATTAGGGAGAATTAGATAGATCATATGCATCGTCAAAAAACATGACAATAACATACATCAATTCTTTATGTATAATAATTAAGGAAAAATAATTTAAATAATCAATATAATTAAATTCAATAAACTAGTAATTATTAATATTTAAATAAAAATAAATTTAAATAGTAGTGGTTAGTTAGTGACAGTAGTGGTGTCAAAATATTATAGTGACTAAATTTCTGGAGGTGACTCAGATCCTGGTGTTGGGATAATGGACTAGTGTGTCCTTAGAACAATGATTGTTACTTGGTGGTATGTCATACTACCAATGTTTCATTCTAAAACATTGTCAATTTTTCATTCTCGAGTTATGACATCCTCGATGGTGTCTCAAGAAGATTATGATAAATCAGTATAGGTGTCTCATTATTTTTCAAATTTCCTACTCATTACAGACTCATTACAGAGGGTTAGACTTTTCATTGGTAGTAATTCATCTTGGTGGTGAGTCTTTGTTTGCGGCGTCGCATATTGAAGAAAATTTTTGCAATCTATCTTACAAAATAAAATCCTAAAAAACATGAAACTAGTTAAATATCATAGTATTCATGAGTTTTTTATCATTAAAACATGTATTTCAACAAGTGTAACACTCATATATTAATAATTATATATTAAAATCATTTTTCTGGGTGTTCACTATTAATTGTTTTCCAAGAATTTTTGTTTGACAGTTTTGTCCATATTTTTTAATCATATTTATAGAATATACATAAATTAAATCCCGATAGAGATATATATATATATATATATTCTTTTTATATATTTATATTTATATTCATCCATGAAGTACATAAATTGAAAATTTTATTACACCATTTGTAGAGATGATAGCTTATAATTATGTATTAAATACGATTTCACTTTTCAAAAAAATGAATAAATTTATGGTAAATATAAATTCAGAATTATAGTATCATTATTAAATAATATATATTATATAAAAATATATCCTTATTAACATCTATTAAAAGGAGAAATGGAAAATTAATTCCATGCCTTTGTGGAGGTGGCGGTCTATTTGTACACCTGATTGACATTATCATTTTCTAAATGATTGGAAGGTAAGATGGTGGATAAAATATTAAAAATTTAGTAGAAAAATTATTTAACAAAAATAATATATAAATATACAACTGATAATAATAAAAATCTATTAAATACGATGATATAAAATGAATGGTATCAGTACATGGTTAAGGAAGTCCACATGTGCGCACGAGGAATACTGTAACATTTAATTTGAGAGAATGGAGTGTCGATAATAGCTGTAAAATATTTTTAAATTTATTTAACATTGTATAGGATATTAAATATATTTTGTTTTGGAGAAGTCTAAAAATAAATAAGATGGTGAATAATAAATAAATTAAAAGATGTTAGATAGGTTAATTACCTATTCTTTAGTGGGATCTTTTATGATTTTTATAAAGGATGGTTGGAATGGTCATTTAAAAACACCATAACCACTTAATCATTCCTAAATATGTAGATAATATAATTGGGTATGTTTGGTGGATATTTATAGATCAATGGTGTTAGATAAAAATATTGAATTGATGTACTTTTATAGAGTATGGAAATGACACACATAGATTTACTAAAATGATTAAAATCTAACAACGTTATTCCAAGGATAAATGATTTCAAATTGAATAATATTATATTTAACGAGTATAAGGTGAAAATATAACCAGATAATAAAAATTTTATATATTCTTTTCTTTGTAAACCATTCCTTTTGGATTTAACCATTTATTAAATGATTTTTTAACATTAAAAATTGTAATGTGTTTTTCTATGAAAAATCATTATATATTCACTAATTAGTTAATAATTAGATCATAAATGGAAATGTGGTTATACTTGTTCTCATTTCATATTATAATTATTCTCTATCATATTTTTTTATATAATTTCGTTTTTTTATAAATTATCATTAATGTTATTTTTTGACTACTAATTTATTTGATATTATTATCATCACCTTACAAGTGGAACTAAAATATAAATGATTAACACATTCCGAATAATTTATTTGTTGATAAAAAAATCATTTATGAAAAAAATTCAATATTTATTTAATAAATTTTAATTTTCAAGGAAGTCAGCTAATTTATTTTCCTATTAATTGACTATTTATTTTTTCGGTGTTACATAGGCGTTATTGGTAATTATTTAATCAGTAAAAATTATTAATAAATAATTATCATTAAAAAAAATAGCCAAAATGTTCGAGAGAGAGAGGCAGAAACCTGCTCCCGAAAAACTATAAAAAAATGAATAAACAGTACAAAGTGACTTGGAAATAGGAAGCCTTACAAATGCGATGTATACAAAGCACCTTCTCTATCATTGAAATCCAAACTGTCACAATAGATGGGTAGAACAAACGACCAACTGGAACTAACCTCCATAATCTCCCATTTGGAGAGTGCATCATCCACCTGATTAGCATGTCGATACACATGAAAGACATTGAGGCATAAGCATTCAGCAAGACTGAGGCAGGAGATCCAAGCAGACATCATCCTCCAAGGAACATTTCACGATCAATATTTCAAAATCTGCACAACAACAGATGAATCTGACTCCAACCAAACTCTAATCCAACCATAACACACCACATACATGATAGCCATGACCATAGCACAATGTTCTGCCTAAATCGCATGAGCATACCCAACATAATGAAAGAAGAAACCCTTAACAATGCCATGATGCATTCTGAAAACTTCACCACATCCACTATGAACCGGTGCACTGAAGGCCGCCTTGTCAACATTCAATTTCAACCATTCAGAAATTGGTGGAATCCACTAAATGTGAGTGACCATTCTAGGATTCCTTTCCCTACCACGGAGTCCAAGAGCTATCGATAGAACAACGTCAGATACATCATTGTTCATAGATCCAGTTTTAATCATTGAAGCAAGTATAATTCCTCTATGTACCACCAGAACACCGTTCTGGAAGTAAGGCTTCCCATTGTTAAAGACAATATTATTCCAAGACTTCCAGATGAATGAAAAAACTAAGACAATAGCAGCAATAAAAAATGATTTCACTTGATGAATGAAATCAACCTTAAGGGATGAACTGAGCAGTGAGTCAAATGAGAAAAAAATCAAGGCATAAGTGGAATGAGAATACACATACATCCAAAGGCGACCAAAAAATAAACATTGTAAAAACAGATGTGAAATAGATTCATCATTGTTAATGCACACGGGACATACCGAAGCCAGATTAAATCATATGCACTGCAGCACACACAAAATAGGCAGTCTGTTTTTCCAAATTCTCCAGATCAACAAATAATCACTTGGTGGAATGTAGGGTTGGCAAAAGCTTCTCAGCCATGATGGGATTCTAGAACTCACACTACATTGCAGATTATAACAATCCTGACTGGAAAAGGAGCCATTGATAGCATGTTTCCAGATATGAGTGCCGGTATCAACATAATCATATTTAGTAATTTCCATATAAATATCACTAGGAATGATATCAAAAGCATTAAAATTTCCATTCAGTTCAGAGATCAACAAAATGGGGATTTTGTCCTTTTTCCTTGTAAACATGCATGACATAAGATAAGTGGATTTAGATAAAATGTATTTAAATAACCATATTGATAAAACATTGTTAAGAGTTTCTCATTTACATAACCAAAACAGTGATGCCAATGTTGGGTGTCGTATGAGTCTTTTGAAGTATCGTTGTTATCAATCTCCATTACATTGTCTGTGAAAGAAAATATGTAAAGACAATTATATAAATTTTCCCTACCAAAAAAATGTTATCTAGTTAAAATATGCAACATTAATTTCCAAACAACAAAAAAAGTCAATCCATATCTAATATAGATACAAAAATAATGTTTTTTAACAAACGATGCATAATAACAAACCTTTAAAATCATTACCATCCATGTTGGAAACATGAGGCTGTGTTCCCTGATAGATACAATAACATATTTGGCTCTGTTGGCTACTCGTAGATCTGACTACTCTCTACCAATCTTCTTGAATCTACTTGGTTCCTGTATTTCGATATATATGTGAGCACCACAAGTGGCATCATAAACCCAATTTGTAGAAACAAATAGATTGCATTCGAGAAAAAATGCACCTAAAGCATCCCCATGTTTCTTAGGCATGGTGTTGTTCTTCATCTAGTGTCCATTTTTTCCACATGAAAGTCAAATAGACTTGTATTTCCTTGTGCCCCATTTAATATTTATTTTCATGGAGTAATGTGAAGAATACATGGTCTTAATACTCTTCAGAATCCATTTCCACTTATTTACCATTAGGATACAAGGCCTTTTGAACTTAAAATATTTTTCCACTTGGTGAATGATGATAATAAGACCAGATAGAGACTTATCAATGTGGTTCCTGTTGAAATTGATAACAATTTTGGAGAAGCTCTGATGGAGTGATGTGAGAATGAGATCGGTGCCCAGTTCTTCAGGGATTATAAACCCTAGAACCTCTAGCCGCTGAATGTATCCAATGATAATGACAAATGAGGCCCATATAGGGATCCATATCCAAGAATACTTTGATAGAGTGCTTTGTAGGTCTCAATCCTTTCTTTTATTTATCTCTCCTGGTAAATACCATGGATATTTTCGATCATCCTATAAGCACCAATGTTTTCATGAGATTTCAAGATCTCACTAGGCATTGATGAAAGCGTCAAAAATTGAACATTGATCACATTATTCTAATGATTCTCCCAGACCCCCAAATCTGCATCATGTGCCTCATTGAAGGTGGATCACGTATGCTGACTCCAACATGTTAGAATTCTGTTCATGGAATAGAATAACCAGGAGGCATCTAAACCATTGATGGATGTTACTGTTGGTGAAGATGTGGTCTTTACCCTGAATTGATCACAGTGACAGTGTGGTTGATGAGATTTTTTTCATTATTATACCATTAAAAGAGAAGATCATTAGTATATCCATGATTTTTATGAGAAATAATAAATTAATTTCATTAAGTCTCCCACTATTTTATCAAGTTCCAATGTCCCTCAACATTGTACTCAAAATGTCTAGTTGTCCTGAAATACTATATTAAATGATAAATATTCCCCGTCTCAAAACCCAAAAAAGGTTTTTCTAACCTATTTAAAGGTATTTATGTAGGAAAGTGTTTTCCACCTATGGGGTTGTAGCTCATTGACCTGTTGAGTGGAATCCCCAATCATGAAATCCTGACATTGGGTTTTCTCAACTCTTGGCTCAAATATTACACCGTGTCTACCAAGGAAACTACTCTTGATGTAACATGTTTAAGTCAACTATAAACCTTTCATAAGTTATTATTTTATATAAGTATGTTTCCCAATAAGGGATCGTCAAAAGCATAGTTATATTGAGTTTTTCTTATTCATGTTACTGAAGGCTTGGTTTGACATGAATTTTTTTGAGGAATTTGTATCTCTTATTCGTGATGTTCTTATTATCATTATAACATGCTTGTTAATATTAAGTGGAAATTACTTAATTTAATAACCATGTATTGGTAATATTGATGAATTAGCCAAATTTATTTTAGTTTTATCTTACATGCATGTTTAATACATTAATTATGTGATCGGGAAAACAAATCCATAATGATAAACCATGAAATAGATTGAAATAAAATAAAGAAAAGGTAAATATCATGAGATTTGGTATTGGTTAGTTTATCTAGTAGTTTATAATCTAACCCTAAAATTGGGGAGAAAAAACATGTACCATTTGGGTTCATGTTTACAGCTTTCCACCTATCCACCTCTGTATCTCCTTAGATTGGTCTCATCTCAACTCTATCTTGAACTGCATCCTCTAGCTTGGGAGTTCCATCTATTACATATTCTAATAATCTCACACATTAGTGAGAGGAGAAAGAGGGGTTTACATAAAAGAAACTATGGGCATGTATTCCCTATATATTAATGATGAGAAATGCGTCAAATGCTAAAAATTAATTTAATAAATATATTAAATGGAAAACAATCACATATAATGGTCTGGGTACATATAATGATCACCCACATACATGCAACATGTTATGCATTTATGAAAACTAGTTTTCACATTATTAATATTTATAATTTGGATAATTCATTCTCAAATCAATTAATTATTTTCTATAATTAATCAATCATTTTATCTGTAAATTTTTTTCTAAATTTCCACGAGATTATCATCCTTCATTATTTTAAACAAATAAATTCCTTTAAAATTATCTTTTTATATAACTTTTACCCTTGAGGAAACCCATTTAATTTCTATTCATAACTACCAAATCATTTGAAATGATCATTACGAAGATATTAAATTAAAGTCATATACCTAAAACACCTATCACGTGTTGTGCCTCAGCTTTACACATACACAATGGTACACGTCTTAGGGGTTTGAATAAAATAATATTAAATTTTAATAAATCAGCATAATTTGGATGAGTACACAACGTGTAGTTCAAAATACATGGCATGCACTATCAGTCACTATCCTTATGAAGTACATGACCTGGAATATTTTGTGTCAATATACTTCAAAAATCATTGTATTACATTAAATATCTTGTGTGACACATGTTGTGTATTAGTAGTGTTACACGGTCTCCAATAGGGAAAGACATGTATGTGGTACAAGGTTCAACCATAAATAGAAGGGACTAAATTTCGTGTCCATTATGCCACTCATCATGTAATCTAGATACTGTGTGCCACCTATTCCTAGTCAATACCAAAAGTCTTTCAGACATATACAAACTCCAATAACATGGCTTGGTTTATTGGCCATGTCCTGATGCATTGAACCTTGATACACAATGTTTGAATTCAACTACACACCATTTATTCTAGAGTTTTATGGACATGATCCTTTGGAACCTCTGGATTGGATCCTCTATTTTATTTTAATCAGAATTGAAATAAATTATCTTTTCTATAAGGTTATTGAGAAATGAAAAGTGGGATAAAAGTTCTCAAAATCGTGATTATAAGAATGATTAATATTGAATTGAAAAACTAAATAATGAAACTTTAAATCATCAACGTATTATTCAGATAATTATAAACTATGATTTAAACCATCTGATACTATATAATGGTTCCAATTATAGTAGAAGAATGGTTGGGAGGACACCCATCATTAATTTTTACCTTGATCAATGATTATTTTGGGATCAACATGAAAATTAATGACAGTCTCCAGAAAATAAAATTAATGATATTGATAAAGAAAGAAGAGGCATGAATCCTTTAGTGAAGATCTTACAAAACATGTATATAATTAATTTAATTAATTTCATAATAAAAATAATTCATGGATAATCTGTATTTTTTCCTTGATATGTTTATCATCAAGAATAACCCTTCCCGATTATATTTTTGTTCTTTCATGGATCAATATTATAATTTTCTTAGCAGTGATCCACACATGCTCTGATGGCATCTGATCGACACAACATGTTCTCCAGGTGCTAGTACGAGGATGTGAGTGTCTTGTTTCATTCGTTCATGATCGCTTGTTCTTTTTCCATGAAGAACATCTATTATTATTGAGAGGGGTTGGAAGAGTATTCATGAGAATAATTGTTTATCTCAAAAATTATCAATTAATTGGGTGTGTGGTTTTGTACATGGAATATTCGGCATATGTGTTTATTTATTGACATGGGGGCATTAATTAGAATATTTAGTTGCATAATAATAATTATATACATTCATAAACTCAGATAAAACCCATGCTATTAATATTAATACCACATCATTGTTTATGGTGTAAAAACATGCGCAAAACAGAATTATAAATAAACGTCCTCATCAAAAAATAATAGCAGTGTTATTATAATTTGTACAAACTAGTTAAATAATTACATATCGTCTTGAAAATAATTATTTTTCTACAAGACGAGCATTGGTCCAATCAAACTCTACTTCCATTTATTGAAATCTCAATTAAATATTTAAATAAATTCTTCTCTTAAATAAATATTTTATGTACAAACAAGATCATATGTATTAAATGTTCAGTAAAATAAATAAATATATTAAACCCAAAATCTAGTGAAAAAAATATTTATTTAATTTATGAAATTATTTTAACTTGAATAATTTCTTTCACTATCTTGAGAATGTTATTTATTAATTAAATTATTGTGTAATTTAAATGATACCATTTGAAACACATAGTTTCTGACCATATAGTATTCATTATAACTAGTATTAAGCGGGTTTGCCTAAATTCCAAGAGTACTATATAAAAATGGGTTAAGGAACCCCGTATAATGAACATAAAGTCTTAATACCAACATCTACATATGAAATATCACTATGTAATAAAATCTCTTTATCAAGATATATCATCAATCATGCTTAATGATAGTGTGATCAACTTTTATGCCTGATATATCGCTCATTGACTACCTGAAATAAACTCATCGTTAGTCCATGGACAATGAACTTCACGTGATCGTTATATTTAAATCAATAGGTTGAGATGTCAAATTTCATAAATAGAAGGTAAAAATCAATCCTCAACTTATCCATTAATAACATTCCACTCAAAATGCACCAAACATATCCTACATCCCACCAATTGTCTGAGTGACTATTTTTGTCAGTAAATCAAAGTGTTGGAATCATAACACGTATTAATGATAATCTAAAAGTACAAGGATCATTAAAAATTCTCACATATAGAAATATCTGATGACACCAAATCATGTCAAATTCATACCAGTGAGTCTGTTCTCATAATCATTTGTATTGGAGATTACAAAATGTGAACTTCATGGGAGTAAGTCCCTTCTTCTTACAAATACTCGCACCTAACGATCTCCATACTATGTGTCCCATTATAGTATGTCATCAAATCATATAAATATATTTGAAAATATTATTATATCATTTCAAAGTTCTCATCATTTTAAGGTACATACATAATCAAATAAATAAAAAACTAATCTTGGACATTATTACAACATATTCATGCAGAGCATTGAACAATATGTAATAATATGTTCTATATTTAAATACATTAAATATATATGTAATCAATGTACAACCACTTGGTTCTAGGATACCAACTCTTACATAATGTTTTCCTAACTATCATGAAAATATGAGTACATTTTCTTCGCATTAATTGATTGAGACTTTTTGAACGATACTGCTGATTTTAAACTGATAATTCACATATTGAGTTATATCGAGTACATCATAAAAGATTTTGAGGTGTGGATAATTAATAAGCACAAAAAATGACATACAGATTATCTACTAAATTATAAAAAAAATGTGTTCTCTTGGGTTTGACTAGGTTTGTTGTTGTTATTACTAAAAATGATGTAAATTTTAAATAAAAATACACACTTGGAGTCATACAGGTCACATCGTGCATCAGATAATGGTAAAGATGATTCATAGATGTCTCAAATGAATTATGGATCATTTTCCAAAATTCTATGAAACATGATTAGTTTTTTTTTCAGTTTTGATTTCGACACGTGTGTTTTTTACTAAAATGTAATTTAAAACTAGAAACACACACATTGACTCACAAAAATCACATAATGTTTATTTTTTAAGTGAGAATTATTATTACACGACAAAAATGATTTATAAATCAAGCTCTAAAATTATAAAAAAAATCCACGTTCATTTTTTATGTTTTCAATAAGTGACCCTATTCAAATAAAATGATTACATTAAACTGATAATGGAAACTTCGAGTCATATCAGGCACATCATGGATCAGATTAATTTTTAGCTAATTCATACATGTCAATAATAACATATGGATAATTTCTATAAATTATCAAAACAATTTGAATGTTTTTTCACATTTTTGAGATTGTTAGTGATTTTTTTTAATAAAATCGGTGTCAATTTTAAATAAAATGTCTCACATAGAGTCATACCAGTCACACCATGAGTTGAATTGGGGTGTGTCTGATTCCTACATATCCAAATTCAATTTTTTTTATCATTTTACTAAATTATCAAAATAATATCAATTTGTTTTAATGTATTTGAGTACAAAACTATTATTTTTTACTAAAATTATATTATCAACTAGAACCATGCACTTTGAATCATACATATAAGATAGTGTATTAGTTTGATGTGATACAGATTACTACTTTTAAAAAATTATCTATGAATATATTCAATAAATGTTGAAGATTGTTTGAGCTTTTTTCGTAGTTTTCAATGACTTGAACTTTCTGAACAAAAAGGTCAATTTTAAATTATTAATAGGTACTAGGAGTCATACTGGACACATCGTGTATCATATAGACATGGGGATAATTCCTACACATAGAAAATGACTTATGGATCAATTTATTGTGGTTTAATAATATTATGAACATTTTTCTTATTTTTGTTTATTTTTGTTGTCTTTTTATCTATAATTTATTGTTGATTTAAAATAAAAATATGAACGTTCTGTCAAACTAGTCACACCCTATGTCAGATTGAGGTGTTACTAATTCCCAAAAAACCCAATGTATAAAAAACCCCTAAAATACAATGTTAAAAAAAATTAATTTCTCTTCATTTTTGAACTAACAACAATACATGTTGAATCATTGTTCATAACCAACAAAACCATTCGTGTTATTGAAATATAGAAGAGTAAATGATGATCATGTGACCACTATATGAAAATAAGGGAACCAAATTGGAATATGATATTTTGATACTCATCTAGATTTCTATAAAAAGAATGGTTTTGTGGATAAAAACATTGACTCAATATGCATTCTTGGAAGTTCGACAAAGAATGACAATGAAAAAAATTCTAAAATTATAAGAAAAGAATGTTTTTTTCTTTTATGTCTTGATTTTGATAGTTGAAACCGTGATATCTCTTCCAAATTAACTTCTAAAAAAACAAACTATGTATTAATTAAAAATAATTATTATATTAACCTACAAAGGGTAGTTAAAATGATGAAAATTTTTATAAAATGAGTATCATTAATTCAACATTTCATTATGTATGTATTAATTCTTTATGTATTTCCTAGAAACAGTTATCTCCAATATAGACATTAAAATTAATGTTTCACAGGAATAGCCATATTTGAAGAAAATACCCAATCTCGAAAAAAGAATCCACCTGAATAAGAAAACTATTATTATACGAGTAATAATAAAGATAAATAAATTAAACATCAATTTTAATTAATACATTAAAAATGTGGAAAAATATTTTACAGTAAAAACATCAATATTTCCTTCGTGGTTGCATAATGGAAGTAACATGATGTAATTTGATAATTGACAACACGACATGTGAGAAAATAGTTTTTGAGTGAGAAGAAGTCTTAGGATATTTTAGTGTATAAAGGCATTAATGATAGGAATACCACCCAAGCTCAAACAAAAGAATTCACATTAATAGGAATACAATTATTATGAGAATAATAATAAAAATAAATAAATAAAAACTAGATATTTGAAAATAATTTATTTATATGGATAGTGATTTTAGTGTTCAAACAACAAAATTATATCTTTGAATGATCAGAGAAACAAATTTTCTTTTCCTTCAATTGTATATGAGAGAACATGAGGTAATGTGATAAACGTAACACTTGATGGGTGAAAGGTTTTTGTGGGATAAGATGTTTGTGGAATATTATGGGTAGAATGTAATAAAATATGGATTGATATATTATAAAATAAATGAAATATGCATGGAATAATGAAAACTAAATCAATAATTCCATATATTAATATTAAATTAAATATAAAAATTATATCATAACATTAACATTAAATATTAACAATTGGTTTGTCTTATTATAGAATGTTATTCCATGGTATCAGTTACATCTTATGTGTTGAATACACTATCTATATTATTTGTATCACTTTTAATTTTGATAATGTTAATATATTAGATACTGAATAATAATATGAGAAAAAAAATCGTATATTAGAAATCACTTTTTTCTTATCATCAGAAAGCCTTCCTTTCATTAAGGGTATTTCATATTTTTTTCCCTATTGAGAATAAAAATACCCTCATTATTTCCTAACTAATCGTACAAGACATTTTATACATCAGTACCGACCTGAACTGAGTGTGGTCTCTAAATGAAAATGGGCATCCTTGATTGAATTTTCATCTCACCTGACATTTTATTTGGTCACCAACAAGACAATAAACCAATTTTTTTTGCTAGATCTGGGACATAAAATACTTTATCATATTCTTATTAAAATTATGAATGTAATATATTATATCCCTTATAAAATAAAATTATCCTTCATGAGGCTTATTTCATCAACTGTCACTACAATTTTATTGCCATCAAATTTTAAATGGAAAATAGGAACTTGAAATTTTATACAATCCATCTTTTAAATCAGTTTGATAATTCCAATATATGATGTATTTTCATAAATTGTATTTGTATCCTTGGATCCAGATATATTCTTTCCTTTTTACACACGCATAACACCAGTGTTTTTCTTCATACTATAGTCACCGTGTTCAATTTTATAGAACATATAACCATTTATTAAGAAATATTTTTATGATAATACAATTCATTTGGTCCCCTGGATATCTGTTGTCAATGTTCATTAAATGAATTTCGATTTATAGAGAACAATCGTTTAATTTGATCACAGAACAATATAATAAATAATATATTATGTGTATTTGATATCCATCCTTCATATCAGGATGGATTAAAATATCTAATAATTTATTAATGGGATTTAATGTTTGGACCAAAAATATCACAATTATGTAAAATCCCTAACATCGATTTCCCTCACTCTATCAATGTAACTGTAACAAAATATCTTTGAGGTATCCATTCGCCCACAATGCATCTTCTATGACGAAATATTATACACTTTTGATATCATATTCATATAGGAGTCAGTACAGATGTCAATAGATTCCTAAACAATATATCATTCTACAATACAACATTTTGGGCGACATCGATTCAAGACCTAAAATTTCAAAATATTTATATAACATTATATAGGGTACACCCATATATAATGAAAATGAGCAAATTACTGAACCTATTTAACCATGTGAACCATCAAGAGGACCATTATATCAATGAATTATGGTGGGAAGAACATATCCAATTCACATAAAATGATTTCAAACTCCATAGTCAATATTGGAATCTTCACTGGCTCAATAACATTACTGTATATGGGTATGAAATAGATGTAGAGTATGGTTGATGTATGATATACATTTGAAGATAGAGTGAAAAAGAAATCAACATTGATCAAAAAATTAAAGTCATGTGATCTTAGTCATTGTAAATTAAATGTATTCATTGACACAACATTCTAGATATTTTATGAATTCCCCTATAGAACATTCACATTATTTAGTATAAGAAAAAATTTCAAATTTTCTTTTCTGGATAGAGTGTAAGATGTTAGAGGAATAAAATTCTACCCTATACTCTAAACCATGGAAAATTTGATCTTTATCCCCTTTCCAATCATGTCCAATGCATATAAATTTCATATATCATTTGTTCTGGAAAAATTAGTAATTTTTTTATGACAATATCAAATATTATTTTAATAAAGGAATGGATTCAAGAAAATGATTGACATAAAAACAAATCAACTATGTTAAATCAACAAAAATTTATATCTTCTTGCAACCACAGATTATATTATTTTTTGGAAAATTGTTTTCCAAAAACACAATCGAAATCCTTTAGTTTAACAAACATTTAATCACTCATTACATGAGATGATTTTGTACATTGTATGGTATTCCCATCAAATACTACCATCCATGATAGGTATTTATTTTATAAAAGTTAAAATTTCATATTCTTAAAAACACAGTCTTTGAGGAATGTATTAACGGAACTGAGTATGTTTGTTTTTCAAAAACTGGACACCCCAACATTACTTTACTACTATAGCCTGTAAATTTCAATAAGTGGGAAAATAATTTACCATACCATAAAACATGGACCTCAATTTGAATTATTCAATTATATAAGCATCATACATTATAACACATGTATCCCCATAAATTTCAAATATTGGATCAATACATCCAAATAAAGATAAATATTATTACAATGATTCTCTGGTCTAGATTTATTTATAGAAAACACAATGTATTTCCACTTAATGAAAATAAGTGGTGGAAGGTTATAATTTACAAACATGATGGGTCATATTCTTTGAGAACTAGTATGTACACAAAAATAATTTATGATATTTATAAATAACCTTAGAAAAATGTTTTTCATAGAATTTATAAATTCATGATACTCCTAATAAGTTTAATTCCACTGAGGAGAATTGGTAGGATAGTGTGGGTTTCCATAATTAATTATATTATCTGCATTCCATGTCCATTTTCTGATGGTTTCCTGACATTCATATTGTCCTCTAAGTTGGGGAATGATAGAATAGTACAATACATATTTTGAATGAATTTATTAATCATTCATATATCGATTTGTACCATACATAGAGGATTTTATGGGTGATTCATGGTCCATTAAAAACAATATGAATTCATTTAGAGAAGCATTTATTTTCTAGAGATCATTCCCATTGATAATAGAATTCATTTGACACTATATGTTCAACATGGATGTACATTTTAATCAATTATCACATCTTTCAAGAGATGATGTATTTTTTTAAAGATAATTTCATTTCAACCACATCATGATTATAAATTATATAAATTCAATATAGATGAAATTGTTTTGTATTCTATACAACTGATTTTCAATGATCTCATGAAACTACTGTTTAATATTTTAAAAAACATCATATAATTATAAATGTCATTTTCATTTTCCATTGTCGTTTCTTTCATGCAATCTTCGTCCTAATTTTCATTGGTATTAATATTAAATGATCCATAAAGCAAAATATCATCCTAAAAATTGTGCATGTTCTATTTTTCCTACTTATTATTAGAAAACTTATATCATTGATATACAAATGTAATGTTCATCCAACTAGTAGAAAATAATTTTTCTTGAATAACAACAATATAACTACAATCAAAGGATTTGAGAAGGGTCATATTAATGCTCTATTAAAAAATTAATTGTCTTATTAACTACTTATTAATAATCATTTGTCAATTTATAACCCAACATCCATTATCAATTCATATCCATCCTATTATCGTCATAATATATTAATGATGTATAAAAAATAAATAAATACACATAGGATACTATTTATTAAAGGTGAAAGTTATTTATAATTCGTATAATGGAATCAATACATATGATTGTTGCAAATAAATTCAATATGATTTATAAAAACTGGGTGATTGAATATTAATAATTTAATTAATATACTATGATTGGATTTATCCCATAAATTCATTAATAGGTAAATGTTATCGTCAGCTGTCATCCTCATCAACTCTTCTCCAAAACATGTCTCATTGTGTTTTGTTGTTTGACACACCATTTATTTCATGTGTAAATGCACCTACTATTCTTCAAATACTCTAATTAGCATCATACATGGGATGAATAATGATCAAATTAGTATAAAAAACTAAATTGATATGAAGGATCATTTTGAATTAATAAACAATAATATTAACTGTTTAGTAGATGAAGTTAATGAGAATGGTATTTGTACTGCATTGTGATATCTAAAAGGTGTAATGACTCCCACTTGTGTGAATTACACAATAGTAAGTACATATTAACTCAAGGAATATTGATGGAGATATTGGGTGGTGGGGCATAAACAGTATTGTTTGTGATTCAATTGGTCATTGAGGGGAGTTGTTTAAATATATGCATCATTGGGCCCTAATTAATTCAATTCATAGAGAATAAATCTCACATGTAAAGCAATCAGTCCTATAACAAAGACTATTCATACCTTAATTAAAATGAGACATCAGGCCTTTGTAAATAAACTACAAAAATGAAAATAAGAAAATGAAATTAATGTGTAATAACAAATCCAATTGTGATATAGAAGAATACTAAAATTGCATTCATTCAACTAGAAGATATAAAATTGTATTAGAAAAAAATTAAAAAATAAAGAGTTCATTAATATATATTGATGGTAATTGGATATTCATAGGGATGGAACCAATATATTTAGAGTAAAAATAATGAATAGATAAAAATAATTTCTAATAAATATTCAAACACTATATAATTTGAAAATATCCAATTTATTTTTTTTGGAATAAATGATATGGGAACCTAAGGAATTATTTCACTTAATATTTATGGTATATCTAATATTTTAGAACAAATAAAAATTAAGATGTCTTTTAAAAATCACAAGGATTGGGAAAAATAATTTTACGAAAAAATAAACCTAATAACAATAAATTTTTTAATCATCTCAAAATGTATATTTGATTAAAATATTCATGAGTAATGTCTGGATAGGATGAAAAAAATTATTTTCAAGTATATGAAGTTTTTATTTATAGAGACCTAAGCCTTTTACATAAAATAATTCATGAATTTAAGCATAATAAATCATCAGAGTACATGAAAAGGATCGTTATGTCTAGTGTCTTGGTATACTAGGAACATATAACATAAAACTTGGGGCTAAAAACATATTTATTTATTCTCCATAAAGATATTCTAACTTCGTCTGAGCCATTAAATTTTCATAGGGTACCCTGGGGAGCACATAAACGAAGGGATGATCTAAAATACCCAGAAATGGAATGAACAGAAGGACACATCTCAAGAACATGAGCTAGGAGGCATGACATAATGATATCCAAAGCATGAAACATATAAAATCATTTAACATAAGCATGGGATCATATAAAAATAGACTCTTATAAATGTGTAATAATCATAAATCAAATATTTAGCATGGGTCAATGCTAACCGCCAATCCCGTTTCCCATTTTAGTACGGGTCAAGGCTAACCTCCAATCCTGTTTCACATTGCATCTCATGAGACGTAACCTTACCCAATGCATTGGAG
Source organism: Viscum album (assembly GCA_963277665.1). Taxonomy (NCBI): domain Eukaryota; kingdom Viridiplantae; phylum Streptophyta; class Magnoliopsida; order Santalales; family Viscaceae; genus Viscum; species Viscum album. The sequence goes on from OY728159.1 coordinate 38,068,568, forward strand.
CGCTATCTGGGCACAACCATCTCAAAATTTTCCTGAATATTCTTTGAACATATATATTCTTACAACATAAATCTTCTTTCCACATGAGTAATTATACATAATTAATTTTTTATAAAAATTAGTTTACCCATGGAGAGAATTGGGTCCCACAATCATGAAATAAATCATAACTAGCGGGTGTATCATGAAAGTGTCCATCTAAGGAAAGAATTAGAAAATACATGAAATTACATAGGGTAAAATACGTATACGACATAGTAAGTGGTGTCAAACATAAGTGACAACATATGATAAATTTATTTTATAAACATTAGCATTAATACATTTTTCTGCGGTTTTAAGGAAAAATAATTGAAGCATTTAAAATAGTAAAGATAAAATTATTTTTTACAAACTAGAATTGAACCAAGAAGGGTTTCATAATAAAAATACAGAATTTATAATGATAATTTTGTCTTAAAACAGAAGATAGTGTGCACTTGAAATTGGTTTAATGTTCGGGGTGTTTCTTTAAAATGAGTGTACTTATTGGGAAGTATCGAAAAGAGATTTACTTAAAAGCATGTATATCACCGAAAGAGAATGATAGATGGATCATGGAACATGAGTTTGGAGAATATAAACAGAATTTTGAAGTTCTACATAAATCAAAAGACAACAATATTATTGTAAAAATAATGATAGATCAACCAGAAGGAATAAAGGATGTTCGGGTAGAAACCATCATGGTTTATTGGCATGGTATCAAGTGTAACAAAAAGGGCTTGATGAGAGAGATAATGGGTTTATCATTACTTATAAAACATTAGGCCTATATGGGGATGGGGTATAAACATACCCCATCAAATGGTATTATACAAAAGGCGTAGCATAGAGAACAATCATGATTAAGAGTAAAAGGGGGGATCCCTTACATAAAGCGGTTGGTGTTCTCCACGTGTTATTAACGACCTCTTGAGACATCCTCCATTGAGAACCTCCGAAGGGGAGAGTTTATGGTATATTGAGGATTTTGAGAGATTTTGGATGTGGGGGAAGACCTTAAGGACTGATTTGGGTGGAATAATTGCAAGGCATAAGGCTTGAGAATAGTGGAGATAAGAGGGAGTGAAGGGGGGTTTTATAGTGAAGGAGAGACTGTATTTCATAATATTATAATCATTAATTTATTATTTCTTCCCATGACATGGAATAATAAGTATTCCATGACCAATAATATTTATTTTATCATGTGATCCTGAACTAAGTGGGCTTGCATCAGCAGAACATCATCGATGACTCAATTAATCCATTATTTAGCATTTATTGCGAATTATCAGATTCTACTATTCATAAAAATTCATGTATTTAACAAAAATCTCAAAAATTCACCCTAACCATTTTTTATGTATAGAATATAGAAATGATGTCCAATTTTCAAAAATAATTTTCTAAATAAGATTATTTTAATATTTAATTAAAATAATAATTTATTATCAAAACCAGTTTTAAAACATTCATTATCTTATTATAAAATAAAGATATATCATGCTTCCAACTTGAAAATTATTTTTATACCACCATAGGCAAGGTTACTATTCATTAGGGTATATCACTATTCATAAGGGTATGTTACTATTCATTACGGTGGGTTACTAATCACCGAAAATGACATTTTCCTTATCGAACATTAAATGTTTACGGATTACAAACGTGTCTGCCAGATTTTCAAAATTCCAAACATAGAAGTGACAAACATACATTTAAAGGTCACTTAGAACTTATTAGTTCATTATGTTGTGTTTTCATGTGATTTTAGGACATACTTTTGAGAATGTAATTTCCATTAAAAATAATTGTGTTGTTATATTCTTCCCCCCATATGAAATTTCGCCCTAGAAATTTCATTTTACATTCTATGACAAAAATAGGTGTGGGTTATTTTCCTTCAATGATTCCTCCAATTCCCATGATAAATCCATGTACTTATGGTTTCTCCAGATTACCTTCACCAGTTGAGTAGTCTTATTGCGTATAACGTTTTCTCTCTGATTCAAGATCATCACTGGATGCCCCTCGTAAGAGTGATCATCGTCCAACTATACCACCTCTGAAGAGAGTACATGTGATGGGTCTGGTATGTACATCCTTAAGAGAGATACATGAAATACATCATGTACTTTCGACATGGTAGGTGGAAGTTCCAGTCGATTGGCCACACCCCCGACTCGATCAAAGATCTTGAAGAGGCTGATGTACCAGGGACTTAATATCTCTTTCATCCCAAACCTCATGACCTTCTTCCATGGGGATATATGTAGAAATACAATGTCTCCAACATTGAACTCATGCTTTCATTGATGGATATTTTCATAACTCTTATGTCAACTTTGTTCTTCATTGATATGTTTGTGAATTTTATTCACCTTATCCACCATTTCATCGATCATTTCAGATCCTAGCAGCTTACGCACACCGCCTTCATCCCAACATTTCAGTGTTCAATAAATTTTCCCATAAAGAGCATCATATGGATCCCTTTAGTTGCTCGAGTGGAAACTATTGTTGTAGGATAATTTAACCAGTGGAAGATTTTGGTCCCATCTTCCTTTGAATTCCATTGAACACGCTCTCAACATGTCTTCCAATGTCTGAAAAGTTGGCTCATATTGGCTATTTGATTGAGGATGATAGGTCGTACTAAAGTTCAGTTCATTTCTCAGAGCATTCTTGATACTTTTCTTAAACATTGAGGTGAATCTCAAATCATGGATGGATACAATAGAGAGTGTCACTCCATGCATCCTTACCACAACATTTATGTAAATCCGTGCAAGTTGCTCCAATGAGAAGTCCTCTCGAACCTCAATAAAGTGAGATGTCTTTGTAAGATGATCCATAACGACCCATATAAAATTGTTTTCTCTAGATTTATTGGGATTTCTAGTGACAACGTCAATGGTAATGTTCTCCCACTTCCTTGCTAGTATGGGTAGTGGTTGCATCATCCCCTTATACTTTTCTCTCATAGCCTTTACATGCTTACATATGAGGCACTTTGTTGTATATTCGGCAATCTCCCTCTTCATATTGTCCCACCAAATGTTTTCTTGAAGATCTCAATACATTATTGTGGTCCATGGGTAGATAGAGAAGGTCGAGCTATGTGCATAATTCAATAACTCTTTTTTATCTCTGGATCATATTTTACACATTATTGTGTCCCAAATATTACAATTCCTTCTTAATCAATTTTGAAATTGGAGGATTTCTCATTTTTAACAGCTTCCACCCTTTTCTGAATTTCCACATTCTTTCTTTGAGCATCCTTTATTTTCTCCATGAGGGACGGATGAGCAATCATTTGAGAAAGGATTGATGATGTTCTACCCTTAATGATTCCCATTTCCATCCTTTTCAAATATATTAAAATTCGATCCTTTTATATTCTCATCGTTGATAAAGATGCCAGATTCTTTCTAGTTAGAGCATCATCCACCTTGTTTTTTTTACCGTGATGGTAGTGGATTTAGCAGTTATAATTCTTGATGTGATATATCCTTCTTCACTGGCACATATTAAGCTCTTTCTGTGTGAATATATATTTGAGACTCCTGTGGTTAGTATATATCTCACATTTTTTCCCATAGAGATAAGGCTACATGATTTTCAATACAAATATCACGTCTGCCAACTCCAGATCATGTGTGGGATTGTTTTTCTCATGGATTTTCAGCTTCCTTGAGGCATAGGATATCAATATATCATTTTTCATTAGCACACTACCTAGACCTTTCATAGAAGTATCACTATACACTACAAAGATTTCTCCACTTGAAGGTAGTGTGAGTACCAGTGCAGTGATAAGACACTTTTTCAACTCCTTGAAATAGTCTTCACATTCCAATGTCCTGACGAACATTACTCCATTTCGTGTCAGTTTGGTCATTGGTTTTGACACTCATGAAAAGTGCTTCACGAATCATCGATAATACCCAGGTAGACCTAAATATTTGTGGATATTTGTTATAGAATTTGGCCTTCACCACTCTTAAATTGCATTAGTATTGTAAGGTTCCACATATATCCATTTCTTGGTGATAACATGCCCCAAGAATGATACTTCATACATCCAGAACTCACATTTACTGAACTTTTCATACAACTTCTCCCTTCTAAAAGTATTTAACATAGTTTCCATGTGCTCCTCATGTTCCTCCTTTCTCTTGGAGTATATCAGAATATCATCAATAAAGACCACCAAAAATTTGTCATGGTAATATTTAAAGATTCTATTCATTAAATCCCTGAAAATATAGGGGCATTAGAAAATACTAAGGGAATCACTATGATCTCATAGTGTCCATACCTCGTTCAAAAGGTAGTCTAGGAAATATCTTCCTTCCTCACCAATAGTTAGTGATATCCTGACTGAAGGTCCACCTTAGATAACTAACTAGCCCTACGAAGTGGACCGAACAAGTCATCTATCCATGGAAGGGGATACTTGTTCTTTATAGTGATTTTATTGAGATCAGGATAATCGATACAGAGGCACATTGATCTATACTTCTTCTTGATGACGAGGGCTGGATTACCCCACAATGAAGTACTCAGGTGTATAATATCATTCTCCATATTCTCCTGTAACTGCTTCTTCAACTCTTCAAGCTCTACAGTGGCCATTTTGTATGTTGTCATTGAGATTGGCAGAGATCCATGGATAATTTTAATTGAGAACACATCCTCTCGGTTAGGAAGTAGACCAGGAAACTCTTTTGGGAATACATCAGTGTAATCCCACATGATGGGAATGTCTTCAAAAATGATTATATCCTTTGTCCCAATCATTAGAGATAGATATGATTTCTCACATGGAAGCAGTATCCAAACTCGAGATAAAGATTCAAAAGGAGACTCATCTTCCTCCTCACACCGGTAATGAACCGGTGGATGCTTCGGGATGTAAAAAGTGATATCCCTTTCCGCCAATTTAAGTTGTCCTTTTACAATGATAGGCAATCCATAACCAAGATAGCGTCGAACTCCACTAATGGAAGTATGAAAAAATTTGATGGGTGGTTCAGTCCACAAACATTAACCTGGGAGGAGTTATAAAACATTGATGCAATAATTATTTCATTTGCATTTTGCACAGATAACATTTCCTCCAAATTTTGAGGTGGTGTTTGAATATTTTTACTAAATCTGCAAGATAGAAAAGAATGCATAGAACCAGAATCAAATAGTATTTTCTCTATTCTTGAATGAATAATAAGAATACCTATCAACACATCATTTTATATCTCCCCCTCAGTAGTAGTGATAGCATAAGCCATTCCTTGTTGCCTTTGAGGTTGTTTATGATTTCCTTTGACAACCCTCGACTTAGGGAAATTGTTCGCATAATGCCTAAGTTCCTTGCAGTTATAACACTGAACTGCAGGATGAGTGAAGATTTGAACATTCATTTTTTTCCAACATTAGAAGAATTTTTTATATCTCTTCAGCAGTATATTTCTAGATGACGAAACATTCCAAATTTGAATAGATTTTTGGTTCCTTTGAATCAGTCACCAAGAAGCTTCTTACCACAATTTTTTGCAAAGGATAAAGTGAGGCATCATTCCATCATGGGATTTTTTTTGATGAACCACCCATGTTGTTCTCCATTTTTTGTTTCATGTCACTAGGACCATGAGACCAATGAGAGTCTCCATTCTCCATTTCAAACTTGAGGGAACAAAGGAATATCACCTCATAGTTTTCGAAGTCTCGAATCACCAGCACTTTTCGTAGACTCAGCATTAGTCTTCTAAAGAAGCGATCAACTGTGCTTTCGGTGTTCTTGAAAATGCCATAGGTGTACCATGAAATCCTTGTAAAGTTTGTTTCATATGCCCTGATAGACACATCTTCCTTATTCTTGAGTCCAAGGAACACTCTTTCTATCTTGAGATGGAGGGTTTGAGGAAAATAATTTTTGAAAAACATCCTCTTGAATTCCTCCCATTCTATGGAATCAATTTCTTCTTGGGACATTGTATTCTTGATCAGTGTCCACCACTAATCAACATCCCCATCATCACGATAGACTTCAATACAAATTTCTCTTCTTCCAAGCACTAGAGGACATAGAAAATCGTTACAATGGTGTTAATCCATAGTTCTGTGAGGAGGGCATCAAAAGCCCTGCTAAACATGGGAGGCATTTTCCACATGAATGATTCTATAACAACTTTCTCTTTCCTTGGAGGAGGAGGATGTTCCACCTGATTCATGTTATTATTCATAACATGAGCCGGATGAGCAATTACTGACATGATGTTTTGAGCACCCTCTTCTATAACATCAGGCATGACATTAGAGAAATCATTACATTGACTATCACATTGTTTTTTGGAATGTGTTGTTCTATTTCTCGCCATAAACTATGAACATGGACATGTAATTAGAGGTCAGGAATACTTAGCTATTGATCATAAAAAGAAACATTGAACATAAATGTCTTAAGTTATAAAGAATAATGATATCCTGACTTGTGATTCCATAGGATTATATCAAGGTTATCCTTATTCTATTTCTTAACATATATTATTATGGGCTTATTTTTGTCCCTTAATAATGGTTTTTACTAAGCTCGTGAATCTAAAAAAACATATCCCCTAGGAGTGTCGTAACCAAAAGGGAAGAAAGGCTCATTGTCGTGCACCAGTTCCCATTAGAGTCTAGATAAAAGTGGTGTTTTCTGGTTTTACCCCTAGATACATCTATGCCAGAGCCGCCTCTACCTACGCATATCCATACATGGATGTAGTTTCATGATAAACCACTTACTCTATATTCACCAAAATTTAGGAATGTTTTATTATACATTGTATCATCCTAAAGGTTCTCACTAAGGTGCTCTATTCCTAATGTCCAAAAATAACTAGACCATCCTCTGATATCATCTATAGAGACCCGAGACTTTTACATAAATCATTTCATGATTTTAATCATAATTAATCATCGAAGTACATGCCAATGATCGTTATATCTAGTGTCTTGGAAGACTGGGTACATATAACATAAAACATGTGGCTAAAAAACATCATTATTTAATCTCCATAAATAGATTATAACTTTTTTTGAGCCCTTACATCTGCATAGGGTACCCTGGGGAACACATGAAGAAAGGGATGTGCTAAAAAGCCCAGTAAGTGAATAAACAAAAGGATACATCTCAAACACATGAGTTAGGAGGCATGACATAATGATATCCAAAGCGTTCCACTTATAAATTCATTTAATATATGGATGGGATCATATAAACATGGAATCATATAAATGTGGAAGAATCATAAATCATATATTTAGTATGGTTCAAGGCTAACTTCCAATCCTGTTTCCCATTTTAGTATGGGTCAAGGCTAACCACCAATCTTGTTTCACATCGCATCTCATGAGACTTAACCTTACCTGATGCATTGTTGCACTATCTGGGTGCACCCATCTCAAAATTTTCAAGAATATTCTTTCCACATAAATATTCTTACCACATAAATATTCTTTTGACATGAGTAATCATACCTAAGGAATTGTTCATAAATATTGGGTTACTCCTGGAGAGAATTGGGTACCACAATCATGACATAAATCATAACCAACGGGCGTATCATGAAAGAGTCCATGTATGGAAAGAATTAGAAAATACATGGACGTCCAGAGGATAAAATAGGCATATAACATAGTACATGGTGTCAAACATAAGTGAAAACATATGTTAAAGGTATTTTAGAATCATTAGCATGAAATTTTTTTTGGGATGTTTTAAGGAAAACACTAAAGATCTTTTACAATAGTAAAGAAGGAATTATTTTATATAAAACCAGAATTGAACAAAAAGGTTTTCATAATGAAAATAAATAATTTACAAAGATAATGGTGTCTTAAAATACAAGATAGAGTGCACCTGAAATTGGGAAAAATTTCAGGAAGTTCTTTTAAAACGAGTGGTTTATTGGGAAGTATCGAATAGAGATTCACTTAAAAGCATGTATATCCCCGAAAGAGAATGAGAGATGGATATTGGAACATGAGTTTGGAGCATATAAAAAGAATGTTGAAGTTATACATAAAAGAAAATAAAACAAAATTGTGGTAAAAAGAATGATAGGGAAACCTGAAGGAATAAAGGATGTTTAGTTAGAATCCATCTTGGTTTATTGGCATGGTATCAGATGTAACTAAGATTGTTTGATGAGAGAGTTAAGGGGTTTATCATCACTTATAAAACATTAGTGTTGTATGGGAAATGTGTATAAATGTACCCCATCACATGGTATTACACAAAAGGAAATTCGTAGAGAACAATCATGATTAATATTAGAAATTAGAGGATCCCTTACCTTAAATCCGTTGGTGTTCTGAACTTGTTATTAACGACCTCTTGAGACTTTCTCCTTTGATAACCTATTAAGGGGAGGGGTTTTGGTATTTTGAGGAGGATGACAGATTTTGGACATGGTGGAAGACCTTGTGGAGGGATTTGGGAAGAATAATTGAAAGGCACAAGGCTTGAGAGGAGTAGAGAGAAGAGGGAGTGAAGGGGTTTTTTATAGTGGAGGAGAGGAGGGACTTAATAATATTATAATCATTAATTTATTATTTCTACCCAGTCAAGGAATATTAAGTATTTCATGAAGTAGAATAATGATTTTATAATGTTATCACCAACTATGTGGGATTACATCATCAGAACATCATCGATGACTCAATTAATCCATTATTTAGCATTTATTGTGAATTATTGGATTCTACTAATCCTAAAAAATTCAAGTATTTCAGAAAAATCCCAAAAATATTACCTTACCAGTTTTCAACCTCTATAATCCAAAAATGAAGTCCATTTTTCAAAAACAATTTCCTATATATGATTATTTTAATATATAATTAAAATAATAATTTATTATCAAAACAAGTTTTAAAATATTAATTAACTTATTCTAAAATAAAGGTATATCTTTCTTCAAACATGAATATTATTTTTGAACCTCTATATGTGCGGTTAATATTCATTAAGGTATATCACTATTCATAAGGGTATGATATTATTCATTAGGGTGGGTTACTGTTTACTAGAAATTATGTTTTCTTCATCGGACACCAAATAACATACTGATTACAACCTTGTATGCCGGATTTTCCAAATTCCAAGCACAAAAGTGACAAACATACGTTTAAAGGTCATTTAGCACTTATTAGTTCATTATATTGTGTTTTCATTTGATTTTATGACATACTTATGAGAAGGAAATTTACATTGAAAAACATTGGGTCGTTACAGTATTTATAAGAAAAAGTAATTTTCTTGACAATTATGAATTCTATAATGATTTTGGATACATAGTATACAATATTCATGTAATGAAATAAATAAATACTAATTATGGAATATATATAGGTTTTACATTAAATGGGAGATGAATCTCTATTAAAAAAATAGTTTTTATGTGAGAAGATTCATCATTACTAAAATTTTATAAAGAATCTTTACCATTGAATAAACACTATTGGACATTAGATAAATTAAGTGGTTGTATGAAGAATGGGATATTGTAAAGTTCAAAAAAATATGGGACTTCCCAAAGTGGTATTCACATTCTGAATTTTAATTTCAATTACCTTGGACTATCATCCCATATATTATTTGGTTAGGACTTTCAAGCATAAAGGCAACATATTTCACCTTAATGGATGGTGGGATATGGAAAAGTTGGGGGCTTATGGGAAACAAACTCTCGATCAAGATAATTATATTTATAAAATGATCAAGTAAATAATATTAATGGATTTTAAAATTAATTTCACTCAATAAAATATAATAAATTTTAATGATCTATTTCTCATCTAAAATGGAATGAGAAAATAATCAATAATTAAAATATTGTTCCGAATTTTTCTTGGTTACTCATGAGAGGAGGATCGATTTTTTGGATAGTTACTCCGTCACACCCAATAATTATTATCTGATATCCTTATATCAATTCATTAATACATCACATATATAAAAATTTGGCAACAATGATATAATAATTTTAACGAAAGTTTGATAATAAAAAATGAAAATAGATATTTCCAAACATTAAATCAAATAGTGAGGAGGAAGAAAAAAATATAAGATACCTTATATTGATGATTTGAATTTTTTAAGATAATGTAGAGATGTGAAAATCACTAGAATACTTTTATCCTCGAATTTTTTCCCTTCAATCATTTGAGCCTTGGATTTGATTCTGGATTCGATCCTTGATTCGAGCTTCGATTCATAGAGGATGAGCACCGAAAGAGGGTGTCTTCTATAGAATGATTTGTATATCATGACAAGTTCAGGATTGTTTTAAGTTATTTAAATAGATTAGGGAACATTTATCAGGGCAACTAAAAATCCTTGATAAGATCCCATTTATCAAAAAAAGATCAATAAGCACAATTAAAAGGAATCATTATCATCTACTTTTTAGCATCGATAAAGATGCCTTTTATCAACACTTATTTCTTAAGCAATGATAATGGATTTATAATTATAGTTACATATAAATTTTATTAAATATATTTATATCATTATATATATTTAATAAATATATAATAACATAAATATAGTATATAACTTTTTTATTTAAAAACATGAATTGTAATTTATAATTATTTATATATATAATTATAAATTTATAATTAAATAAATATTTTTCCAAAAAAATAATATTTATATAATTACATATATACATTTAATATAAAAATATATATTAAATATATTTATTATTTAAATAAAAATTTTATAAATTTAATATTTATTGAAATATATGTAATTATTTATCTAAGATTATATAAATACGTTTTTTTAAAATATAATTATTTATTCAAAATTATTAAAATAAAAATTTATAAATTTAGTAAATATAAATTTAAAAATATATTTATTTATAAATATTTTTTTTAATATTTATTTATTATTATTGATGAACATTTAATCTTAATTTCTTGCATGTTAAAAATGAGTGAAACCTATTAAATATAAAATGAGGACACTTTAATAATATTGAATTAATGGATATGATTTAGTAATTAAATATAAATTACTAAAAAAATAGATATATCTACTAAAATAAATATGAATAAATATTAATAATATTAAAAAAGTGTATATATATATATAATTAATACTAAAAATCGATTAATTTTCCAATAAAATAAAAATCAGATTAAAAATGAATTAATACATAAGTATAATAAAATTAAAAATAAATAAATAAAATTTACTATGATTATAGGAATTATATATTTAATATATCATGTTATAATTAAATTTTAAAAAAATACTAAAATTTGAATAAATTACAAATATATTAGGTGTTTTTGTTTCAATATAATATTTCATTAATTACAAAAATATGAATGTATGTGTGTATATATTGTTTATAAAAATTAATTAATTTTGTATATGGGAAATCAATGTTTCAAAAGTATCATGCATGTTAAATTGAAATATAAAATAACATTTAATCATGTGCATTACTCGATGTAAATAGACGTTATTTTTCATTTATGTTAATTTTTGACTATAAACCATTATTCATTAAATATATGACCATTCAATATAAAGTAAAAATATATTTTATTATATAAATAATATTTATATAAATTCATATACATATATGTATTCAATATTTGATTTTTATTAACATTATAAACAGTTATTTAAATAATAAATATTTATTATTTTTCATAATTTACTTATTTTTAATTTTAATTTGTTTTATTTTTATTTTACATATCTCGATATATTTAATTTATAATATTAATTAGTGTTTTTAATTGATATTTTGTAGAATCAATTTACTCAATTTCCGTAATAAATATTTACTTAATAAAAATATCATTTTTTTTAATAAACCAATTTTTTTCATATTTTCAATTTTTTCAATCCAATTTCGTTACTAAAAAATCACTAATAAATGATCCATTTATTGGTGATGTAAATATAGAGCTCATAAATTGAACGTTTTATCAATACTAAATGTAATGTGCGGATAAAGCTACCCTTTATCAGTGCTAAAAATAAAGTGATAATAAAGGTTCCAGTTATCATTTATTTTTGTATCTCTGATAATGTCCAACATTGTTAAATGCCTTTTTTGTAGTTGTGTGAGAACCCAATGCCTTATAATGGCCTAACCAAAATTGATAAGTAAAATTAGTATCTTAATCCTAGACTATAACAGATGGAACTCCATGAAAATGAACAATTTATCTCAAATAGAGATTTAACTTGTCCTCCACTATGGATGCATCATGAATTGGTTTAAAGGGATCATAATTTGTGATATTATTGATCATAAATAATAAAAACTTATTCATTATTTGGGAATTTGGAGACTCAAAAAAATATTCATATGAATATCGTCCTACATCCAATTCATTATAGGAAGTGGATAATGTAAACCTGAATGCTTTTTGTGCTTGGTCTTGACATATTGGAAAGTATTATAGTGAGAAAAAATGTTATAGATGTCACATCTCATACATAGAAACCCAAAATTTTAATTTAATTCCATATAACATCATTGTGTTTATTAGGTGCACAACTCATTAAAAATTATAAAAACATTTCATCACAAATTTTTTCATATGAAACTGATTGGGAACATGATTCTAATAAAATAGAATACCCTATGTGGGGAAGGACTGATCATCAATAGTCTCCCCTCAATTAATAGAGTCTCTAATTATTTGGAATTCATCATAAATATTTTTTTTCCAATGAAGCAACTCAAGAAGATCATATATTAGATTGAAACTATCCATGATAACCTCATCCCCAATTTCCCATACTCAAATATGATACAATGTCAAAAGATCCATCTTATTGCACTCATCTGATGATTATTTCACTACCTGGGATTGGATTTTCCTTCTCAATGTAGAATAAACGACGTTCCCATTCCCAGAGTTATATGAAATGTAAAAATTAAAATACAATATGTACTCCCAAAAAAATATGGAGGATATTCAATTAATTTTTATATAATATATTACTCTAGTTGTTGGTGTCATAATACATGGTAAACATTTCATAGAAATGGTTATGTGGACAACCCATATGTGCATGAATCAAACATGCATGTTCATGGCCATGGGTCTGATAATTCTTTTAATTTTCCATATGTATTTGAGATCTATTTGAAATGAAGTTATTAACCTTTATAAGAATGTAACCCAAACCCAAACCTGACGTGTCAAAAAATAACACATAGCCATGCTCTCCCTTTATAATGGTCAACACCAATGAAAATTAAAAACTACATTACATATCATCAAAATATCTATGAAATTCATCAACCCAAAAAAATCCTCACCCTCTTCTCCGATATAGAGGCCATCGGAAAATCCAATTAAAATAAATCCTTTTAAAAGGAGCTATTTTATCTAGCTAAACCTAATAATCTATGAATCACATAAAATGTATATGGTTTATACCATGTAAAAACAAATCTCAAATTCTCTAGATCAAGAAAAATATTATGTTACAAGATAATGTTTCCCAAGATCACACCTTCCTGAATCAAGAAATCACATTTCTAATGATTATCATAATGTTAGTGATTACTCATCAATATTAGATCTTAATTCAAATGATGCACAAGATCCTCCATATATATTGAATATACCATGGTTTCATCATCTAAGAACACTTCAAACGTATCAAGAGACTCCGGGAATATCATGTCTATCAGATCCCAAAACACTAAAAGGTCATTTGTTAGATAAAATGGCTTGAAAAAAACTCATAATGTCTATACCAACTCTGAAAGGTTGTTTTATTAAAGTCAAAATACATTATTCTCATCTAGTGAAAAATATATCGAAGTACGTTCTACAAGAACCACTTTCATTTTTTCAATAATTTAAAAGGATCATCAGTATATGATAACATATAATTGTTATATATTGTAAATGTAGAGACCCAAAGCTTGACGTACATGGACATTACATTACTTTTGCGGAATACTTAATACATAACAAAAACAGAAACACAAGGACCGTAATAGTTTAGTGTCTTTGGAAACATGGAACGTAATCTTCTAATCGTGGTGAAAGATCTTCAACATCTCCCATAAAGATCTTCCACTTTTTGTTTCCTGACCTAAAACATTTCTTTTGATCCTGGGGAAAAATAAAACATAAAAAGGGTGAGCTCAAATTCTCAGTAAGGATAAGCATGGATAAAATAAAACATTCCATATACATTGGAACTTAAAAACATGAACATAATGTTTAAACATTTAAAATCATGAGAAACGACATAAAACATGGAAGTACATAAGGAATAGATCATAATGGAACATAAAACATGATAAAATAGCCTGGGAATAAAACATGTGATTGTGGCATCCATTAAGAACAAGTTATTATTTCCATAGTAGCCATGACATTGCTGCCAAGACCATCTTAGTGGACAGAGTCCCATTCTGAATCAAGTTCACTCCTCATTTCAGTCCTGTAACACTAGACCAGATTAACTTACCATTCCAGCCATGTCTATCTAATGAGATATAAAATCTTTACCCAATTCATTGGAGGGAGATATAGGTCCCACCCATATCTTAATTAAATCATTCTTACATGTGCCACAACATAAACATAAATCATTCATTATAACCCAAAGAATAAAATGGGTTTCATAAACATCATCCCATCATCACATAATTCATATAAAATAAATGGATATAATTTCATAATAAGGAAAGTGAAACCATGTAAATCATAGAGACATGATACTTGAAACATACACATTTGAAATAATGTCATCTTAGATGAAAAATGGTTTTGATAAAACACTTGAAATGAATTCTTGAGGAAAATATCCTTTCTTCTTCAAAATCATTTTATTTTCAAAAAATGTCATGCAATTTTAAAAGAAAGATATTTTATTGAAAATAGTCATGAAATATTTTTTAGGAATTTTCATGAAAATAAGGCTTTATAAAACAATAAAAATCTGTTCATGCTGTATAAGATAAAAAAACATTCTTCTCGTACTTTTGCTGGAAAAGTCAAAAAGTATCTTGTAACATAAAAAAAGAAAGATTCCTTACATTCCATGTAGTAAAATTCAAAAATGGGTAAAAAGGACATTAAACATACATAAAAACACTTATATAAAACATGTACATGGATGATCTAAATAACCCCAGTAAATACTTACGAATAAGAAATCTCGGATAAAAATGAGATTTGAAAAATTATCCCTTACCTTATGTCTGATATGCTTCATATGTATCTGAACCTCCTATATAATGGTATAAATAATGTCATTGACTTATTACAGAATCACATTCATTGTTATGATATCATATATGGTTCACTTATGACTTTATATTACCCGTTATTTTGTAAATTCATTGTTAAAGAGTGTTTTGGGTAAAATCGTTTCATTTGTCATCCGTGTTTTGACTTGTAATTATTAATATGATTACTTAGATAATGATTACATAATTCCAGAATATAAAACATGATTTATATATAATATATATTCAGAATATACATATATATAATAGATCGATAAATGGAAAGAAATACACCGTTCATGGAGACGGTAGGCCGTACGTACGCATGAACGCTGTTTTCGTTTACTTTTTGAGTTGAATGGAATTAAGTAGATGAAATACACATATACATAAATCCATTAGATTTATAATGTCATATATTTAATTATTATTGCTTATATATACTTTATAATCATTCTTGAATGGTTAACATAGAGAATGAATCTCATCGCGTTGTGGAGACGGTAGTTCGTACGTACCCACGAGTGATGATATTGTTTCCATAATTATTGAATTGAATTGGAGTGGATGATACAATATATCAGAATCAGTATGATGTTATAATAAATATGTATAGTTATTCCTTACACCATTATACCCATCCATGTAGGGTGTTGGTGGAAAAACAGATTACACCACGGTGTGGAGACGGTATTCCGTACGTACGCACGCGCAGTGATTTTGTTTTCTGTAGGATGGATAGAAGGTGAAATGGGGTTGTTTAATATTTATAATAACAAATCAGTATATTATTTATACTGATTTTATTACTTTATAATGAAGGAATTAATGAAGAAGAAGTTTAAGAAGAAAGAATCTTGAAAGAATCGGGAGATGAAATTGCCTCTTCTTTGATACGCCTCTTTGAAACCTCCTCTTAGGGCACTATGATTTGTCTTTAAAGTAGACCAGAACCTCTAAAATGTTTCTAGGAAAGTGGAGAAGATAATTTTTCAGGGGTGGGCCGAGCTTGAAGGCTCAAATTGGTGTGAGGAGGAGAGCGCGGAGGTGCCCTTTTATAAGGTAGGAGAGGGGCATCTTTGGTATTCTTAAAAATATAAATTTATAATAAATCTAACCCCACTTAAAAACCTCCAAAAATGACTCATATTAGAATATTAGATAATATAGGGTTGTAATTTCATCATCAAAACAAATTTAGACATGTTTGGATCTTATTTTAAACCTTATCTTTTTGATTTATCCTTATTTAATCTATTTAAGTTTATTTGTGGTAATAAAATTATAAATTTTAAATTATAACAAATAATTACTTATTTGTTGTAAATTTTCCATTATTGTTTACTTTATAACATTATAGACCATATAAATTGAAATTTATAATTTTTAAATATTTTTGTGATTTTTAAACAATTTTATAATATTTTATTTTTATAAAATAACAATAGTGTCAATTTTGACACTATTCATTTATTTGAATTTAAATAAAATATATATAGAAGATATGTTAGAACTAAAAGATTTAATAGATTCATAATAGGCCATATGTATCTAGAAATTAGTGGCGAACATTAAATAGTTCATATAATATTTATTTTATTATTTTTAAAACCATTTATTTGGTTTATCTCTTAATAAAATAATTACTACAACATTTTTGTATAATTATTTAATATAATTATATGTTTCATAAAAATTAAATATAAAATCCTATGATGAAGATAAATATATTAAATTTCACAATAGTAATTTTACTCGAATCTATCATATTAAAATCATAATAGTTCAATTGTTATATTTATTAAATTATGAAAGTGACAACTTTGGAATTATTTAAAATAAAATAATATAAGTGTCATAATTGCTTGTATAAGACTCCAAATGGTAAAATATTCTACCATTGTATGATTATTGTTTAAATGTACATGAAAAATAAGTTTTGGTCAGTGTTTTGTGCCTTTGATTGTCACTATTACTTTAATAAAAACTATATTCTTGATTTTTCACTAGATAAATAATTTCGGCATCACTATTGTGTAACAATTAATGATAATTATTTAATCCCAAAGTATTTTAAATAAATTATCATGATGTAGATAATTTTATTAGATTTCTGTAGACTATTAATTTTTGACGTTTCATGAAGTTATCACTAACTTAAAATTATTATACTTATAGTATTTAAGAGAGTGACATGTTGTCACTTTCTTTGGTTTTAATAATAATTAAATTATTTTCATGGAAAAAAGTCCATTAAATGAATCTAATCTGACCCTTAGGTGATATGGGTCGACATTTAGTCATCGAATAGGATTTTTCCAAGTGTTAGGGTAATTTTATAATCTTATATTTATCCTTAATTACATGATTTACCTTTAACTATGGTAAATAAAATTTATCGTAGTTACTATTCACAATGCCCAAATATAAAAAGTAGCTTATTACCATAATTTGGACCCACTGATTCCAAATATGGAATCCATTTTTCCAAATTCAATACACAAAAGTTACAGAAATTTAATCAAAATTAATCCTGTTGTCGAAAGAAAACTCATTTTTCTTTAAAAGATTGCAAAAGATTAAATTGATTTAACCTACGAATTCAAGGTAAATTCAATGATAATGACATAAATTATATTAAATGGTTAATATATATTCTATTTATACTTTAAAACCATTAAATATTATAATTTATCAATATAAATTATTATGATGAAAAAAGTTGTTTTTCATTAAAATATAGCGTGTTTTTACTATTCATCAAAATATGAAAGTTACCAGAATAATACGAAAAATTTATCCAAAGTAAATTTTTATTTCTTGATTTCAAAGAAGAATCTTATTTTGTCAAATTGATCTTATAATCATTTCAGAATCTAGATTTAATGTGGGTGCACCATCAAAAGGTGGCAAAACTGCATTTTTTTTAAAAATACTTATTTTACCCGAAAAATTTATTTTGTTCATATACCATGTTCTAGAAAATGTGTAAGATAAATAATAATGTTATAAAATTAAAAATTTAGTTAATACTATTCATAACGGATAGTTCATAATAATATTATAATAATATATCGTTGTTTCGTAAAACCCGGTATTGCGTACAACACACGCTATCAAGGAAGGTCGCGGTTGCGTGTGATGCAAGCCAAGTCAGGGTTGCGTGTTGTGAAAGAATCCTTAGTTGTTTCATATAACAGAATCTAACCATATTTCATTTAAACATTGAATATATATATATATATACTCAATGTTCCGTAGAATAACTATTATCAAAATTCTGTGTAACACGATCCAAGAATAGTGTTGTGTATACTGCAAGTTAATACGCTATTGCGTATAGCGCAAGGTAATCTTGGTGTAGCATACAACACAAGAAATTAATGAAATTAAAATAACATTTTTCATAAAATCTCTGGGTGTTACAGTAAATAAATTTTGTTTTATAGAAATAAATACAATGGTGAAGTGTTCTATAATCTTTACTAGAAAAGAGAATATGTGCCACCTATGTTGACTCAATTTTGTGTATAAATCCATCTATAATAGATGTTCCTACAATGTCCTAAACTCTTTTATTTCCACTACATCCATGAGTTTGGAAGGAATAAATACTAGTTGAATATGGGGAACTAAATCAATTGAAAAATATATCCACCCAACATGTAGAAAACTAGAGTTGTTAGAAAAAATCATATTGAAACTCCATGATAACAGGAGGGAGGTCACTTATCAAATATTCTCACTCAAGTAAAAATATAACACTGATATTACATTCCAAAACACAAGATAATTAGGTATGACTCTACTCGACCATGGGTCTCGTTCTCTATAAATGATACTACATAACCCATCAGGATTAGTAAAAGAGACCAATCGAAGATAAAACCATTTCTTGATTTATTTGAATTAATCCAATCAATCGTGAAATTGACATTGTGAGTTTTCATGTCAAGTAATAATAAATACCATGTATGATAAATCTTTGGTAATAAGTATATAAAAGTAGGGAAATGGATACCATTCCCTCTATTTTTTCTAAGGGTATAGTAATATCCATTACATAAGACCAATCCTCTATAAAAATATTTAACAAATTCTCAAAATGAGATGATATAAATGAGTGAGACTAATTAGTAAAAAATAAAGTATTAATTAATGATTATTTAATAGTAATGGTACATGTCTCAATCACATCTCCCATATCTGGTTCATTTGGAGACTGTTCTGTTGTTTGATAATGATTCGTTGTAGTTTCAAATGGATAGAACCCCATAGATTTTGATACATAAGAAAATCCTCTAGTAATTTTTGTTGATTATGAGAATGTTCTTTTTTGTGGGTTATATTAGTTAAAACATAATTTCTATAAGTGTCCCTACCGACTACATGAACCACATATCTTGGGATCCTGAGTTAAACATATTTCAAATTCTGAAGCATTAAAAACTAAAATAAAGTGAATTGGAGAGTTCCAGGAACTGCAAGAAGTTAAGAATACCCCTGAGGTCGGGATCCACCATGATAATCATCAATTTTTCTCTCCCCGTTATGGAAACACACAATACCTCTACATGGTGAAAATGTAACTCCTATCAACCCTAATTTACTATCCTAATCATGTTTGACCATCAATCCCTGATCTAGTACTTCTGTATAATAAGAGAGATTCTTCCTGAAAACTAGAGAATGAATATATGTTCAATGTCTCATATTGAACCATCACATCATAATCTATTCATTTATTATAATCTCTTGTGAATGCTACATAATCTCAGAAAATCAGTTCGTATATTCTATCATGGTCCTATCACCCAGATTGATTTTAAAAAATTAAATAGCTTAGACAATACCATATATTCTAGATAGAACTATTAATTGATGAGAACATTGATTTCCTTCCACTCTATACCCTCGGGATTCTTATACATCACTATTAAGTCCCACAATCTATTGAGATGTCAATCCATCATAAAGGTGGAGCATTTCACGTTGATGAACTTAGTAATTTCTAGGAACTAAAAATGAAGTTGTATATTTATTAAAAAAATACCATGTTTGTTGAGGATCATTATAACCAAAAAACACCGGGGGATTTAGTAAAGGATATCAGGAAAATGACTCCACAATTAAACCCTTTGAGTGTCAATAGTTTGTTTCTGAATGGGGATGGGTGACATTTCCTCTCCTTGAGCTTGGAAAACATGCACAACTACATCGACAAGATTCTAGTCAACGATTGGATTTTATAAGTATGGTTCTATTGTATCTTCCTCATCCATCATATTGACATTTCTTATCATCGGAATGATGCTACAAAACAATTTCAAAAAATAGGGAATACATAGTAACACCCGAGATTTTTTATGAGAAATATTTTGTTTTTATGTTATATAAATCATAAAATAATTCTTTCACTACACACAATACTAGCTTGGCTTTCTTTGCACGCAATCGCAACCTTCCTCGATAGCTTTCATTGTACGCAATACCGAGTTTCACTAAACAACGATATGCTATTAAAATATTATTAAAACTAGCTGTTATGAATCGTAATACACACTTATTGAATTTTGTTTTTAATGGACTTAATTTTTGGATTCGGAATATCGAAATTATCCTAGAGTGAAATTTTGGTATTTTTCTGAAAACATTAAATTTTTGATGAATAGTGAAATCACCCGGTTACTATTTAAAAACCGACTTTTTAATTAATTAATTATTTATTTTATTTAAATTTATTTTAGGTCAAAATTGATAAATAATACCTATATAAGTTCAATGAAATTCATTGGAGTCATTTTATAATAATTTTAGATATATAAAAATTTTATTGATCTTTTCACCGTCTTTTACCCACCTCCTAGGAGAATTTGGAAATTCACATAAAACTTAATTTTACCGCTTCTGTGAGTGGAATTTAAAAAATATGAGAGTCATGGTTAATATAAAGGACTAAAATTTTGTTTAATGAGATGAAAATATTTTTTGGTGAATAATAAATTTTTACATTTTTTACCACGGTTAAAAGTAAATATGGTAATTAAGGGTAAAAATGATATTATTATTACCCTAAAACATGTCATAATTCTATTGGATAAATGTAATTCGAACAGGAAAACCATAGGAATAAAATATGACCATTTATGTCCACTTGGATTAGATTATGACATTTATTATTAATTTATTTAAAGAAAGGTTAAAATAGTTAAAATCAATGTTTAATAACTAATTTTTTTAATATAGTGTTATTCATAAGATAAATTAGACTATAAATAGTAATTACAAAGATATAAATATTTCCTACATAATGGTAGTTTAATTATAATTTTTAGAAATTAAATAATTTAAATTATTCCTGACACAATGATGATGCAGTAATTATCTTATTAATGAAATATTGACATAATTGATGTTATAAATACCCAAATTAATGTAATTTTGGGCTTTTTATCAATTATACGAATTTTATAGGTTAATATGACATGTTAATATTGATTTAATTAAATTTTTTGGAACTAATATTTCTGTTATGGTTTTCTCAAAAATAAATTACCAAAAAGTGTCAAAATTGACATAAAATAGTTTTTAAAACAAATAATATAATATTAATTGTTATTTTATTCCTAAAAATCAATGGTTCGGACAAATGACTTAGATAAAGTTTTATATATTAATAATAAACAACTTGGGGTTCGTTTTACTTGTTATAGTAAGTTTATTAACCTTATAGTGTAAGAAAACAAGAAGACACAGTAAAAGATAAATTATTTAACATAGAGTTAAATCTAAATGATAAGATTAAAATAGTAACCTAAACTTCTCTAAAATATATTGGATGAGATGATTTCGACCCATCACCACCTTATCATAGAAATAAATCAATTTGGAGCTATTAAAATCTGAATATGTCATTAAAATAAAATAATATTTTTAGTTTCTCCAAAGGTGCCCCTCTCCTCCCTTATAAAAGGGCACCACCTACCTCTCTACTTCATACCACTTTTAGCCTTAAATATCAGCCAAACCCAGACAAATTATCTTCTCAACCTCCCTAGGAAAATCCTAGACGTCCTGGTCTTCTTCAATGACAAATCTTAGTTCCCTAAAAGGAGGTCTCAAAGAGGCGCTTCAATGAAGAGGTAATGTCTGTTATCGATTCTTTCAAATTTATTTCCTCTTCTACTTATTATTCATTAGTTGTTTCATTATGAAGTAATAAAATAAGTATCAATAATATATTTATATGTTATTATAAGTATGAAAAAACCCTATTTCACCATCTATCCATCCTACGGAAAACGAAATCACCGCGCATGTGTACGTACGAAATACCGTCTCCACATCGTGGTGTAATCTATTTTCCACCACCACCTTATTTGGATGGTTATAATGGTGTAAATAATGACTATATATGATTATTGTAAATTTATATTGATTCTGAAATATTATATATACACTCCAATACAATTCCACAATCATGGGAACGATATCATCGCTCGTGCGTACGTACGGAATACTGTGTCTACGATGTGATGTGACTCGTTCTACATGATCATCATTTCATAATGAATATATAAATGAATTTAATGAATAAATATGATATATAGTACACTAATAAATGTTTGGAAATGAGGTGTCTATAACCTAAAAAGAGAAATAAAAATTTATTCGACAAAACACACATACGAACATAATGCAATAAACACCCGAATAACAAGTAGCAGTGAAATATTATTAATAAGAAGCTATGAATATGACCATATATGATATCATAAAAAAAGTATGATTCTGGAATAATTCAATGAAATTATTTAAATCATTATACATGAGGTTTGGACACTTACGATGCAAATCTGACCTAAGGTATGAGAAAATCTCATAATCTCATTTTTATCCGAGATTGTTTATACTTCAGAACTTACTGGGGAAAATTTATCATCCACATCCATGTTTCATCAATATATAATATTATTTACATGCGCCTACATTTTTTTAAATCCAATTTTACCCTTCGGTGTGTTTTTAGTAAAAGATATGAAAGGAATCTTTTTTCGTTTTTCGTATAAGGTACTTTTTGAGTTTTCCGGCCAAAGTACGGGAAGAATGTTTTTTTACTTATACGACATGAATGTATTTTTAGAACATTATTTACATGAATCATCCTTTACATGTTTTAAATTTTATTTTTAGTCAACTTCTTTTAGTTCAAAATTATATGACATGTTATGAAAGGAAATTTTGTTTGAAGTAGAAAGGATAATTTCCTCAAAAATGGAGTTCAAGTGTGTTATCAAAATTATATTCCATCTAAGATAATATAGGGTTCTGTTTATATCACTATTTTTACACTGATTTTATTATGTTATGATGGAATTATTTTTACGATATCCTTTTATGGATTATGTTATGATGACGTGATGTTTAAAAATCCCAATTTTATTACATGGGTTATGCTATGATGTATGGTTTATGATTTTGTGGAACATATAAGAATGATATCATTATGATATGGGTGGGACCTATATCTCCCTCCAATGCATTGGGTAAAGATTTATATCTCATGAGATAGACATGGATGGAACGTCAGGTTAAACCGGTTCAGTGAAACAGGACTAAAAGAAGGAGTGAACTCAGTTCAGAAAAGGACTTTGTCTGCTAAGATAGTCTTGGAAATAAGTCTTGACTTCTAAGAAATTATTTTCTATGATTATGTGTGTATTCCACAAATGCTTCATGTTTATGTTATGATTATTGGAATTACATTTCACTTTTATAATTTATCCCATGTTATGATCTCTTTCGCAGGATAATATTTTCAAAATGTTATGTTCTTATAAATATGATTTGTTTGATATTTCTTTTGTTTACCATTACAGAGCATTTGATCTCACCCTTTTGTATGTTTTCTTTTCCCCAGGTCAGGAAGAATAATATTAAGTAGGATATGCCAAAAAAGGACTCTAGATATGATGAAATCAATGGGAGACAATGTAGATGATTTATGAACCATTTGATTATGTTTCCCAGTTTCAAAATACACTTTACCTATACGGTCCTTTCATGGTTTCGTTATATGTTGTAATAGGTTTTCTTCAATTCTGAATTAATAACAATGTATGTAATATGTGGGTCGTTATAGTTAGTATCATAGGAAAGGTATATTATACCTTTGGAAACTAGGATGTGAAAGCCGTAGTAAGAAACCTAAGGATATGTCTAAGCATAGAACACAATATTAGTGGTTTAAAAATTGCCAAGAAAAACCTATGATAAGACCTTAAGTGTAAATTTTTTTCTTAATTATGTGGTTATCCTATTATAATTAGTGTTTCTCACACTATTCATATTAGATTTAGTCAATGGCTAGAACCCAAAGGAACCGTGTTAATGTGGAATGCGATGGGAAGTGAAATGATTGTCCCCCTGAGCAACCAAACATTATGGGAGCTGGAATGAAAAATCTTGTAGCCATGCTCACACAACTTTCTCTAGATATGAATCATGCATAAATTCCAAAGGAGCAAAGGAAGGAGCAACATTCTGTTGAATCCTTAATGAGGCAGTGTCCACCCTCATTCAGCGGGTCTACTGTTCCATTAGTTGCTGAACAATGGATCAGTACTACTGAAAAGATATTTTCAGTTCATCAATGTTCTGAACATGATAAAGTCATCTTAGCAGTGTATCGTTTGGAAAGAGATGCTGATCAATGGTGGAATCTTATCAAGAATACAAGGCAAAGAGATGAAATTGAGTCCATAGAATGGGACGATTTCAAGAAATTATTTTTCAATAAGTACTTCACTTGTATTTTTCGAACAAATATGGAGAAGGAGTTTCTTGAACTAAAGTAAATGGATGATGAATCTGTTGGTACCTACGAATCAAATTTTACAACACTTGCAATGTACGCTTCTAGGATTATTATCCAACCTCAGAGTAAGATCAATTGATTCTTTAGTGGCTTAAAACCAAGTCTTCGAAGTGAGTTAGCCATAAGGGACTTCAATAACTATGAGGAAATCATTCGATGGGCTCTCAATGTTGAGATGGAGATTAGAGTAACCCATCAGTCATATGTGATTGATAATAATAGGAAAATGTAATTCAAAGGGAAATCTAAAGAGCACACTGAAAAGAAGATGAATTTTCCCTTATGCTCAATGTGCGGAATGAAACATGGAGGAAATTGTCTTAAGGGGACAATAAAATGTTATAGGTGTGGAAAAGAAGGTCATCAGGCAATTGAATGTTGAAATAATGGAAATAATATGTCTATTGATGCGAACAAATAAATGGATACACAAAGTAAACATCCAACACTTCAATGTTACAAGTGCAATGAAATGGGGAATTATGCCAGTCAATTCCCTAATACAAGGGTTATTGATGATGATCGATGTCAACAAACTCTTAATGCCATAGACAAAGTAATGTCACATGCAATTACTATCGACGATGTGGAGTATGACAACGAAGTGGTGAGAGGTACACACACCATCCACTCTAAAGTAGGAAATGTTTTATTTTATTCTGGATCCAACCAGTATATTATTTCTGAAGAATTTTCTAAGGGTATCACCATATTACCTCCACAATTAGATGTTGAGTTGGCTGTAACAACACCTAATGGCACAAAAGTCGCATCAAAAGTTTATAATTCTTCTCCGATTGAAGTTTGTGGGAATGTGCGTCCTGCATATCTTGTGATCCTTCCTATAGTAGAATTTTATGCGATTCTTTTCATGGAATGGATTTATTTATATGGTTCTCATATCAATTTCCAAATAAGGGAAGTCACATTTCATATTTAAGATCAATATATGATCGTCTATCGATGCAAGTATGAACATAACCTTCCAGTGGAAATTTCTTCCATCTTATGGGTATTGATTCCACTAAATGAAGGTTATTTATCTCAAATTGTTGGAAAGAAACTCACGATTAATCATATGCCCATTGTACGAGAATTTTATGATGTCTTTCTGGAGGAATTACCAGGTCTTCCACCAAATCGTGATGTTTTGTTTTCAATAGAACTCATACCAGGTGCTTTGCCTATTTCAATGACACCTTATAGAATGTACCCAATTGATTTGATGGAATTGAAGAAGTAACTCCAAGAGAATCTTGATAAAGGATTCATATGCCCTAGTGCGTCACCATGGGGAGAACCTGTTCTATTTGTTAAGAAGAAATATGGATCAATGAGACTATGCACTGATTATCGAGAACATAACAAGATCACTATCAAGGACAAATATCCTCTCCCATGCATTGATGACTTATTTGACCTACTATGAGGATCTCATTACTTTTCCAAGATTGATCTTCATTAAATGTATCATCAATTAAGGGTCAAAAGGGAGGATATACCAAAGACAATTTCCATACAAGGTATGGACACTATGAATTTATAGTGATGCCATTTGGTCTTACTAATTCCCTTGCTATCTTCATGGATCTGATGAATAGAGTCTTTAGATACAATCATGATCCATTTGTGGTAGTCTTTATAGATGATTTTCGTGTCCATTCAAAGAGAAAGGAATAACATGAAGATCACTTGAGAATTGTATTGATGACCCTGAGAAAGGAGAAGTTTTATGCCAAATTTACCAAGTGTGAATTTTTGCTTCAAAAAGTATCATTTTTGGGTCACATAATCTCAAAAGAGGGGATATCTGTGGATCCTGCAAAAACAGAGGTTATTAAAAGATGGTCGAGACCAACAACAGTAACTGAGATGCGAAGAATTCTTTGTTTGGCTGGATACTACCGATGTTTTGTGAAAGATTTTTCAAGGTTATCTAACCCACTCACCAAGTTGACTTGGAAAGGAGTTAAGTTTGTTTGGACGGAGGAATGTGAACAGAATTTCAAAGAGATAAATAGAAGGTTAGCCAGTGCACCTGTTCCCACACTACCTTACAGTGGAGTATGGTTTGTGATCTATAGTGATGCATCCAAGAAGGGACTGGGGTGTGTTCTTATGCAAAATGATATGGTGATAGCTTATGCCTCACGACAGTTGAAAATCCATGGGCAAAATTTTCCAACTCATGATTTGGAGTTAGCTGTGTTAATCATTGCATTAAAGATTTGGAGGGATCACCTTTATGGTGAAAGGTGTGATATTTATACTGTTCATAAAATTTTAAAGTATATTTTCACACAAAAGTAGCTGAATATGCGTCAAAGAATATGGTTAGAGCTGATTAAGGATTACGACTACTCAAATCATTACCACCATGGGAAAGCAAACAAGCTGGAAGATGCATTATGTTGACAAGACCATGCTAGATTATCCATAATGAGGATTACAAAAGATCCAATATTTATGGATTTATAAAGGATGGATCTTGGAATTATAATGGAAGGGGAAAATTGTATCTTTCTAAAATGAATGTTCAACCATCTATACATATGAAGATTAAAGAGGCATAGAAAGAATATATAGAGTTACAAAAGAAGGTGAGAAATGTTCCTGAATTCAACCTTGATTGTGATGGGATAATAAAGTTCAAGAATCGGGTTTGTGTTCCTCCCATCCCAGAATTAAAGAAGGAGCTGCTAGATAAGGATCATATTTCTTCATTCTCTATTCATCCTGGAAGCACGATGATATATAGGTACTTGAAAGAATACTTCGGGTGGGATGTCATGAAAAGATATGTTGCTGATTATGTCTCTCGGTGCTTGGTTTGTCAGTAAGTTAAAGCTGAGAGACAAGAGTCTAAGGGGATGTTACAACCATTACCGATACACGAATGGAAATGGGGAAACATCACTATGGACTTTTTTACCGGACTTCCTAAAACATCCAAAGCCAATAATGCTATCTGGGTCATAGTTGACCATCTTACAAATTCTTCACACTTCATTGGTGTTAGAGAATATATTTATCTTGATCAGATTTCCATGATATATGTAAATGAAGTGGTAAAATTCCATGGAGTACCACTTTCTATTATATCTGATCGAGATTCGATATTTACCTCGAAGTTATGGCAGAATGTCTTCAGCATACTCTGGATACATAATTGAGTTTCAGCACTGCTTATCATTCTCAGACAGACAGTCAGTCTGAGAGAACAATTCAAACTCTAGAAGTTATGTTAAGAGAATTCTCTATGGATTTCAAAGTTGGTTGGGATCAACACCTGCCTTTGGTGGAATTTTCATATAATAATAGCTTTCACTCCAGTATTCAGATGGATCCTAATGAATCTATCTTTAAAAAAAATTCAGAACTCCAACTTGCTGGGATGAAGTTGGGGAATGAAAGCTATTAGGACCTGATCATGTTGATGAGATGGAAGAAAAGGTCTGATCTATTCAACAACACATAAGAGGAGCTCAGAGTCGACAAAAAATTTATGCCGACAACCGAAGAAAAGACATAGAGTTTGAAGTGGGTGATAAAGTGTTCTTACGAATAACTTTTTGGAAGAGAGTAATGAGATTTGGAAAGAAGGGAAAGCTGAGCCCTAAGTATATCAGTCCTTTTAAAATAATGGATCATGTTGGGAAGGTAGCTTACTGATTGTCACTTCCACCAAATCTCTCTCAAGTTCATGTTTTGATCTATATATCTCTCCTGAGAAAGTACATACATGATCCTTCACATGTACTTAGCTCAGATGTTGTACCTCTGGAGCAAGATCTTTCTTATGAAGAACAACCAATAGAGATTCTAGATCATAGAGAAAAAGTCCTATAGAAAATGACCACTCGCTTGGTGAAATTTTTATGGAAGAACCACCAATTAGAAGAAGCTGCATGGGAGCATGAGGATATAATGAGGGAGATGTATCCTCATCTGTTTGTTACAATGTGACGAATTTCGAGGGCGAAATTCATTTTAAGGGGGGTAGAATGTAACACCCGAGATTTCTATGAGAAATATATTTTTTAGGTTATATAAATCATCAAAGGAATCTTTTACTACACACAGCACTATCCTGGCTTGCTTTACACGCAATCACGACATTCCTTGATAGCTTGCATTGTACGCAATAATGAGTTTCACTAAACAACGATATGGTATTAAAATATTATTAAAACTAGCCATTATGAATAGTATTACACACATTATGAAATTATATTTTTCAAAATGGACTTCATTATTGGATTCGGAATATCGAAATTAGCATAGGGTGAAATTTTGGTATTTTTCTGAAAACATTCAATTTTTGATGAATAATGAAAACACTGGGTTACTATTTAAAAACCGACTTCTTATTTAATGAATTATTTATTTTATTTAAATTTATTTTAGGTCATAATTGATACATAATACCTATATAAGTTCAATGCAATTCATTGGAGTCATTTTATAATAATATTATATATATATAAATTTTATTGAACATTTCCCCGTCTTTTACCCACCTCCTAGATGAATTTGTAAATTCACATAAAACGTATTTTTACAGCTTTTGTGAGTGGAATTTCGAAACTCTGAGAGTCACGGTAAATAACAATGACTAAAATTTGGTTCAATGAAATGAAAATAATTTTTGGTAAATAATTACTTTTTACTTTTTTTTACCACGGTTAAAAGTAAATAGGATAATTAAGGGTAAAAATGATATTATATTTACCCTAACATATGTCATAATTATATTGGATAAGTGTAATTCGACCAAAAAAAACTTAGCAATAAAATATGACCATTTAGGGCCACATGTATTAGATTATGACATTTATGATTAATTTATTTAAAGAATGGTTAAAATAGTTAAAATCAATGTTTAATAACTAAAACATTTTTAATATATGGTTATACATAAGATAAAATAGACTATAAATATTCATTAGAAAGATAAAAATATTTCCTACATAATGGTAGTTTACTTAGAATTTTTAGACTTTAAATAATTTAATTTATTTATGACACGATGATGATGCAGTAATTATCTTATTAATGAAATATTGACATAATTGATGTTATAAATACCCAAATAAATGTAATTTGGGACTTTTTATGAATTATACAAATTTTATAGGTTAATATGACATTTTATTAGTGATTTAAATAATTTTTTTGGAACTAATATTTCTTTTATGGTTTTCCCAAAAATCAATTACCAAAGAGTGTCAAAATTGACATAAAATAGTTTTTAAACCAAATACTGTATTAGTAATTTTTATTTTATTCCTAAAATCTAGGGTTCAGAAAAATGAAATAGATAAGGTTTTATATATTAATAATAAAAAACATGGGGTTCGTGTTACTTATTATTTTATGATTATTAACCTTATAGTGTAAGAAAACAAGAAGACACAGTAAAAGATATATTATTTAACTTAGAGTTAAATCTAAATGATAAGGTTAAAATAGTAACCTAAACTTGAATAAAATCTATTTTATGAGTGGATTTAGACCCGTACCCATGTTAGACTAGAAATAAATTATTTTGGAGCTATTTCAAACCGAATATGGCTTCAGAATAAAATAATATTTTCAGTTTTTCCAAAGGTGCCCCTCTCATCCCTTATAAAAGGGCACCTCCTCCCTCTCTTACTCACACCACTTTGAGCCTTCAGGCTCGGCCAACCCCTGACGAATTCTCTTCTCCACTTCCCTAGATACATCTTATAGGTCCTTGTATTCTTCAATGAACAATTTTAGTACCCTAAGAGGAGGTCTTGAAGAGGCGCTTCAAAGAATAGGTAATGTCTGTTATCGATTCTTTGAACTTTATTTCTTCTTATACTTCCTCTTCTTTAGTTGTTTCATTATGAAGTAATAACATCAGTATCATCATATAATGATATGTTATTATAAGTATGAAACAACCCTATTTCACCATCTATCCATACTACGGAAAACGAAATCACTACAGGTGCGTACGTATGGAATACCGTCTCCACGCCGTGGTGTAATATATTTTCCACCACCACCTTACATGGATGGGTATAATGGTGTAAATAATGACTATATATGATTATTGTAAAGTAATATTGATTCTGAAATAGTATACATACACTCCAACACAATTCCACAATCAGGGTAAAGAAATCATCGCTCGTGCGTACGTACGGAATACCGTCTCCACAATGTGATGCAGCTCGTTCTACATGATATTCATTGCATAATGATTATATAAATTAATTTAATGAATAAATATGATATATATTACACTAATAACATTCTATAAATGTGGTTTCTATAACCTAAAAAGAAGAATAAGAATTTATTCGACAAATCACACATACGAACATAAAGCAATAAACACCTGAATAACAAGTAGAAATGAAATATTATAAATAAGAAGCTATGAATATGACCATATATGATATCATAAAAATGAGTATGATTCTGGAATACATCAATAAATTTTTTTAAATCATTATACAGTAGGTTCGGACACCTACGAAGAAAATCTGTTCTAAGGTAAGGGAAAATCTCACAATCTCATTTTTATCCGAGATTGTTTATACTTCATAATTTACTGGGGAATATTTATCATCCACAACCATGTTTAATCAATATATAATCTTATTTCCATACACATATATTTTGTTAAATCCAATTTTACCCATCGGTGAGTTTTTAATAAATGATATGAAAGGTGTCTTTTGTCGTTTTTCGTATGAGGTACATTTTGACTTTTCTGGCCAAAGTACGGGATGAATTTTTTTTATCTTATACTAAATGAAGGGATTTTTAGAACTCTATTTCCATGAATCTTCCTTTACAAGTTTTAAAGTTTATTTTTAGTCAACTTATTTTAGTTCAAAATTATATGACATGTTAAGAAAGGAAAAAAAATTTGAAGTAGAAAGGATATTTTCCTCCAGAATGGAGTTCAAGTGTTTTATCAAAATTATTTTCCATCTAAGATAATACATGGTTCTGTTTATTTCCCCATTTTTACATTGATTTGATTATGTTATGATGGAATTATTTTCATGATATCCTTTTATGGATTATGTTATGATGACGTGATGTTTTAGAATCCCATTTTTATTACGTGGGTTATTTTATGATGAATGGTTTAGGAATTTGTGGCACACATAAGAATAATATCATTATGAGATGGGTGAGACCTATATCTCCCTCCAATGCATTGGGTAAAGATTTATATCTCATGAGATAGACATGGATGGAATGGCATGTTAAACAAGTTCAGTGAAACAGGACTGAAACGAGGAGTGAACTCGGTTCAGAAAAGGACTTTGTCCGCTAAGATAGTCTTGGAAATGATTCTTGACTACTAAGAATTGATTTTCTATGATTATGTGTGTATTCCATAATAGAATAATGTTTTAAGTTATGATTATTGGATTTACATTTCACTTCTATGATTTATCCCATGTTATGATCTCTTTTGTAGGATATGATTTTCAAAATGATATGTTCTTATAAATATGATATGTTTGATATTTCTTTTTTTTAACCCTTAGTGAGAATTTGAGCTCACACTTTTGTATGTTTTCTTTTGCCCAGGTCAGGAATAAGGATATTAAGTAGGATATGCCAATAGGGACTCTAGATATGATGAAATAAATGGGAGACAACGTAGATGATTTATGAACCAGTTGTTTATGTTTCCCAGTTTCTGAAGACACTATACCTATACGTTCCTTTCATGGTTTTATTATATGTTGTAATAAGTGTGCTTCAATTCTGATGAAATAACAATGTTTGTAAAGTATGGGTCATTATATACATCATATTATTAATCATATCGAAAACTAATACAATTGTAACCAGTATATTAATCCCATTTCATAAGAAAGCAACCTTTGGATTTATACTTATAAAAATCCAATGTAGGGGGAATTTTTTCATATTATTCATTAAGACACCATTATAAAACACCATTGATGACTTAAGGATCATTATGATCAGATTTATCCAGAAACTCTCTTGAATGTACCTCCTTTATACCAACAGGATATTCCAAACTACATACAATCATCAAGGAAATATTTTATACCTTCCCCTACAGTGACACATTTTTCACAAACCATCCTAGATACCCTGGTACCCTGATAATTGAGTCGATCATGAAATAGCCCTAATGAATTTATGATCCCCACAAGATGGATACTTGCATGTGGAATCATACAATTCAAAAGTTAGGATTTAATATGAATGAAACTCAATAATCCATGAAATGTAACACTTCTATCTCGATGGGTCATAACAACACATCTCCTCTAAGAGGTTCATTCCCATTTCATAGAAATAGTAGAAAAAAATTGAAATTTCCATAAATAAATGGTTGGGTGTGGGCAATAAACCATTTTAGGGTTTCAGTAAATATTCAATAAATATTTTTTATATAGTAAACCAAAACATGATTTAAATTTTTATAATATAGATCAGGTGGATACAATTTAATATTTAATACAAAAAATTATTTATTTTCTATTTAATAAAAATATTTCAACTTGACATAAATAAATATTATATATCAAATAGTTTATATAAATTAAAGTGAATGAAAAAAATATCTATATGAATAGAATTTATAGTCAAAATAATCACAAAAGAATTATGTTCATCTTCCCAATGATATGACAGTTTATAGTTATTGGATAATCACACATCTGATATTAGTGATCATGGAGTATGTGTACACATGTCCCTTGGGCTCAGACTGAATATGAATCATCTATAATTTATATGGGACAATATCTATGTTATTATCTATATTTTAGAGATGTAATAATAAATATATTTCAATGGAATTACCATTATAACATTACTTTATCAAATAAACAACTAACTACCAAGGCTCACATCTACTCAATCTATCAATAGACAAAGTGAATGTCATTAAATTTAACATAAAACATCATTCATCACTCAATTAAAAACATTTATTTTCTAAATTATAATTCACATTAAAACCCAAATCATTCAAGTTTCATCATTTCATTCCCTTTTCAAAAAATCCATTTAATGTTTTTTTATCAATAAAATTAATGTAATTTTCAAAAAACGATTAATAATTTTTTTCATTATTTCAATCAATTTATTTTTATCCCCAACACCGAATTTATAATTAAATTTGGCGGTTTCCCCAAAATAAAAAAAAAATTAAATCCAAATTCCAGTTTAAATTTAATGGTTTTTTCAAAAATAAATTTTATATAATTTCAAAAACTAACCAGTCTAATATTTAATCAATTAGAAATTTGGAAACGGAAGTAACTACCATTAATCATGAAATGAAGAAAATGTAACTTCACATGAAAATGGATAATGAAGGTATGGAAAATCGGTGAACATGGCCAAGAATCATGATTCAACAACATAATTTTTAGATCCTTCAATCCAAGGATGATCTATAGAAATTAAAGGAGGGAAATATAATGATTTAGGATATATGAGGAGAACATAAATGAATATATATGCTAGAACCAAAAAGTTGATGAATCATTAATTGGATTATCTATAGGGAATATACATCTTAAAAATAGGATACGAAGATCCATTCAGCTATAGAAAGTAATCTTGTAGGATTGGGATGTGAATTTCAAACAAACAACTTGGTTTAAACCACCTCTCAAAATTTTACATGGTGTTTAACCCAATTACGTATCGTGTTAAATACTTTGAAAACCCATCACATTTATTAGAAAAATCCCACATTTATTTGTTACACATCATATAAACTATACACATTGTGTAACCATGAATGTAGTGAATCCATTACATGTTATCTTTTAGGTGTTGATTACAGATCATGTACCCCAATCACATGATGTGTAAATACCCAACAGACTACAAAAATTGAAGGTTTTAGGATGAAAATTACATTAAATCCCTTACATTATTATTAGAGTTGTCATCCCAAATCCTTCTCATTATTACTCACAAAATAACTAATAAAAAAAATAACGGTTAAAAATACCTAATATAAAGGATGCATTGAATTAAAATATTTATATAAATTAAATTTTATATTCATTCGAAAAATAAAAAAGAATGATTAATGGAATAAGATAAGAAAATTATAAGATGTGATAATGAGAACATAATTAGATATAGATGAATAAAATTTATTTATAAATGATGTTAATATCATATTATATATCAAATTTACAAATCTATAGGTGGATATTCTTCTTAATATAGATTCATATCAAATACCCAAGTGAAAAAACATTCCAAATGACATTAAAACATAGAAAATACAAAATACATGACATTATAACCACATTTAATGTAGCAAAAAAATTACGGGATTATATATTTATATGGATCACATTTAATGAAATAATTACAATTATCATTACATTTAAACATTTCATGATTGCAAGGGATGAAATATTATTTTTCAAGTTTCTATATGAAATTAATAAATTAAATAGATGTTTTAAACATGAATATAAATAGAATATTAAATTTCATAAATAAATAGCATTATTAACCCATGGAAACAAATGAGGAATTCAATGAGATAATGTTGTTATCAATGTGAAAAGAAATTAATCGATAAATTTATTTCTAGTGTACTCGAACCATATACAATAGGTTATAATATCGTGTTAATAATATTAATTCATAAAAAAGGCTTTGGTATCTGGGTGAACACCCTTCAAGGGAAATAATTATGAAAAGGGTATATAAAAAGGAAATTAGTTTTTATGAAGAATTATCATTATTATAATTATATTATGAGGGAATACAGTGAAAATATTTGGGTATTATTTAAAATGAGATCTCAATCCAACACATCACTAATTTATATTGACATTGATAATGAACTATGTGACGTCGTAATATCAAATGCAATGATACTAGTAGAGTTTATAAAATAAATGAAAACATGAAATGATGGATTGTAAAATAGTATTAAAATAGATAAATAAGAAATAAATTGAATATAGTAAATTAAATATTGGTTTAAAATACTATTGATATGATTTTATGACCCATTCAAATGGTTATGGAATATATAATTTTAAAAATAACTTATATATTAAAAAATTATATAATATAAATGTATAATAAATAAATTATTTTATGTTTATAATTTTTATAAGAAAAAATATTTATAAAACCAATTAGGCTAAGGGACTAAAAATATTTTAAAATGTTATTATAAAAACTAGTAAAATTGTAGAAAAAATTTAAAAGTATTATAAAATCGATATAAATTTTTATAGGAATAAAAAAATTATTTTAAAATATTGCTTCTATAAAAAATGTTTCTCAATAATGGAACTTAGAAATAAAAAAAGTATTTATATATATATATTTAAAATTATTCCCATATAAATTTCATATGTTGTGATGTAATGAAAAATTGAATGAAAACATCAAGGGATACATATCCAAAGATATTAATTTGAAAAATAATAAAAAATAACATAAATTATTATATTAATAATATTTTTGAATATGTATAGATATATATGGTAGTAGAATATATGACAATAAAACTGTTAGTTTTTGAAAAGAACCTAATAATGAATATATGGTTTGAAAAATGATGATATATGATATGTACCAATAAGAGATTTATAAAAAATAAAAAATAGATTGTCAAATGATTTTTCATAATACCAAAATACAAAATAAAACATATTTCCTTTCACTTTTATAGGGATTGTTTTGAAAAGTGATGGTCAATAATATTTTTAAAAGGCCTTTTGGCTTACCCCACCACTATATAATAATTTCATATTGGTTTAAATGATAATTTTGGCTATCTTTTTTTAAAAACCCTCACTTGACCGACCCTGATACCCAACCCCATCCCATTCTCTCATACCATATCATCCATGAAAAATATAACTCTAGGTAACTAATACCCTATCTGCTGCATCATTGGAAACTCATGAGGATTGGTGGGGATGGTTACCCAATACTTAGTCCCTTTCCCCCTATTGGGATCGTTTTAACCTAATCACTAGACTGTAATCACCAAAAAGCATGAACTAAATACCATAAAAAATTCCATATATAAAATCTATTTTCTTATTTATACTTCCTAGAAACCATTTCATTATTTTTTGATTACCTATAATCCATTGCCTATGTTATATTTCTAATTTTTTTGTCAATTAAATATTATTATTTATTTATCATAGTATATATGCAGATATAAAATATTATTTAGTGTTTTTTTTTTGATTTTTTTAAATTGGATGAATTCAATAATGCTTATATAAGGTATTAATTTAATTATATGTCTTTTATTAACTTTGATAAGAATTTTGGAAGGTTTTTTTAACAATAGTGGGATTTTATTATAAACATTATCTATATGTTTTATATCAATGTATTTTATTGTCTTGTTAATTTTATTATTATTAAACTAATTAATTTAATATGTGTTTAATGGTTTTATTTTGTAATATGCATTATTTATTACTATATTAAATTCATAATAATAATTTTTTATAACAGTTACATTGTTTGGTTTGTATTTTTATTTGTATAGTTATTTTTAATAACAACTGTTTTTTTATTATTATAAAAAATCATTATTATAGAATATGTGAGTAAATATTAATTATATGTTTCATTTAATGAGAATAATAATTCAGCAATTATAATAATGATAATTTATAATAAGGTGAAATACTAAAAAAAATTTTATGTGAATGGTCAATATAAAATTTATTTTCAATAGTGTTACGAAAAACTATTTCATTATCCTAATTAAAAAATTTGTTAATTATAATTTTTTGAAAATAAATATATTGTTCTAAAAATTTTAAACTAATAATTTTTTTATTAGTTTAATGTTATTGAAATCAATAATATAATGAAAAAAGATGGATTACCATATCAAAGTACACACCTCATTATTATATGAGTTTGTACATGTTTATATATTTTTCATTTCAATATCAACATGTGATGGAAGAATAAAATATACATGACCTAAATGTAAATTTATAAGATGTTTGAAGTGGGATTATTTGTTTTAGAAATTGATACTAAATTAATTTTCTTCTCCTAAAATGAGTTGTCTTAGGAAAGGTGAAAAAATGATATAAAGAAATTGGGAATTTATTCATTCAATAATAATGGAATAGTATATTTACCAATAGTGGATAATAAAATTTAAAACATCTTAACTTTTGAGTTTATAATAATATAGAAAAATAATGAAAAAAATAACATATCAGTTAATAAAATTGTTCACGTTGAAGACATAAATTGAAATTTCAAAACAATACGGATGCCTAATAATGGTGTTAAAAAAATGGATGGTTATGAAGAGACTAATATAATGGAAAACAAGACTAATCATACAAATTAGTTTTTTAAATTTGTTTTAGATGGAGATTTATAATTAAATGATGGATTTTAAAAATATTCAACGTTTTCTTTTCTACTGACATTGTACCACATTATGTGTTTTTGTAAAATTCAAAATATAGAAACATTAATGATATTATAACCATTGTGAGTTTTATTTGGTTTAGAAAATATTCCAATATTATTTTATTATATTTATAAGGTTCATATAAACCATTGAACCTATTATGTGATGATACAAAAATATCAAGTTGATTTAAAATTTTGGTGCAATGAAGATTGGAATAATGAAAACTGAAAATGATTATATTAATTTATACCTAATTAAAAAAAATACAACGTTTTTTATAATTCATTACAACAAAAAATACATAAATTTAATATTATAATGATTATTTTATTGTACATTTCATTATAACCTTTTCTATACTAATTTTTTATCTCATATAAGAATAATGATCATATTTACTTTCATATTTTGTAAAATAATAATGAAAACTTCATAAAATATATAATTTATTTATTTGTGTGGTTGAACTTTGATTAATTACATCTATATTAACCTAATTACCTTATAAATGATTCCTTGGGGTGTTCATTTGATAGATTCGATCCTTTTTGGAACAATATGTAGAAATTATAACATATGGGTGACTATTTTAGTCCCATATCATCAAAATGCCAAAATGTTTCTATAAAATACATAATTTGTCATGAAGATTATAGTTACTATAAATCAAATTCCTATGAATGAAATTTATAGCTTCCTTAAATCTTTTATCCATTAATTATTTGAGTTATTTAATAATAGTAAAAAAACATAATATGTATATATAATATAAATTCTCATAATTAATGTTGGCCTCTTGTTCACAATTAGTGAAATTCATGGACATGTTATGTTTTTAGATTTGGAACGAACACACTATTCCGGTCATTATTTTTTTGGAATAGTTTTTGAGTCTATAAAAAAATATTATAGTTATATTTTGTCTATCCTGTTGCTTCGTATCTTCCTTAACACATTGTTCATAATTTGGACTATCACGTTTTGTTTCGATGGAAATATTTATTTATTGATATCATAAAAATCATTGGCAACATATAAAAATTATTAAATATTGATATAGTGTATGGAAAATATTTTTAACTTAACAGAGTTGGTGGAAGAGTTAAAACATAGTCAAATACATGGTAAACAATACAATTGAATAAAATATTCCTCTTTTTTTATCTCACTTATTGGGAAATTTATTTTTCTACTCATAATCATGATGTTATATGCGTATAGTAGAATTTATATGATAGTTATGTTTAACATTACATAATTTTTTTTAAATTAAATGGATAATATATATAATCATTTGTACATATAATGCCACAATTTGTGATGATTTAAATGGTAAATGGGAATGGGAATAATTTGACAACTATATTGACAGTGGATCTCATAATAACTATATATTCGTTTAATGATTAAATAATGTGAATGTTCCTGATGGATATTATAGTAAAAAATGGAGATGTGTTGATTTTTATCATGGAAAAACAATTGTTTTAAAATATCTTGACTCAAATGTATTTATAGATGAATTTATTTATTTTGATGTACATATTTTGTTTCATGGAAAAATAAATATGGTTATTATCAACATTTAGACATTTTTTTTCACAAAACATTGCGATAATTAATTATGTACCAATGTGTTTTATAAAAACCACGATTAAATTTTAATCCACTATGTTACATATAGATGATCATTTATAATTTATGATTCAAATTTATCATTCATCTAGTAGAGAATGGTTTTCATGCACTGGAAATTTGAGGGCCAATATATTTTCTATTTATCTATCCATTGGAGATGAATTTAATATTAATATTAATTAAAATATTAAATAGATTATATTCTACAAAACATATAAAAACTACATTAATTACATTCTTACTAGTTATCATTATGTAATATATCCATTTTATGTATTATGTTAAAAATATACCACATGTAAAAGATTATTTTAAAAAAGGTTACCTTATAGAATAATTCATAACCATTTATTTAACGTATTTTCTTTTGATTGAGACGCTATTTAATTAACTATGTTGTGTTAATGATAATTAGAGTCATATTCAATATAATTAAGAATTATCTCTGTTTCCAACATTATGATTAGAATATGGAATATTGTATTCATTTTGTAGATATATTTTAAGTTTATATTTGGGAGAAATAATTCTACTCAATTCAAATATTATTAATCCATATGTTTTATAATTAAGGTAAAAAAATTCATTTTAGTAAAACAAGGGATGATATATATACTCATAAAATATTGATAGAAATTGCTATTTTTTTGAAAATCATTTAATATAAAAATATAATACATAGATTACATATTTTGAAAGTTATATTATTTTTGTATCTATTATTTATATAAATATGTGTATGTCATTAACTATAATTATTGATACTATATGTATGATGTTTTGAAGAATTTTCAATAATTCACATTGAATTATGACAAAAGAATAAATACCTATAATGATGCATGGTTTCATTTTACATACTATTGACCATGTCTAATGTTTGGGAACCAAAAATTGTCTAATAGTAATTATTTCATTTCACGTTTTCTATTGAATGATGGATGTTATTATCAAGTAAAATTTACATAGGGAATTAAATTTCTTTTATTAAAGTATAACTATAAAATATTAATAGTTTTATTTATAATAAATGATTACATGTATATTATTTTATTTTATCATCACCAATAAATACTAGTGAGAGAGAAAAACATGAACCAAATTACTTTCCTTCCTAGTAAAAAATGTGATATATTTTCCATAATATTGTGAGAAATCTTGGAGAAGTTTTTCCTATAAAATTAATAGATATGTTTGGTAAGGGTGATTATAGTGATGCAATTTGGGATACTAAACACCAAAAGAAAACAGTATATTAAATTGTTTGTATATAATAATATAGATTATTTAGGTCATTCAAGGAAGATTAATTTTGATATGAATAAATTTAAAAATAGTTCTAATGTGAACAATTAATCATGATAAATATATGATTAATAAGGAATAGAATTTGTATTTTGTTATTTGATATTATTAAATTTGTCGAGTATTATTTAATAAGAGTTTAACTATGTATATATTTGAGAGGGTATCTATATGATGTATATTTTTTAAGAATATCAAATTTGAATAGTTTTATTGGTAGTTCTCACTATACATCTCAGGTTTACCATTCACCATATCTACCATATGGTACACTTCATCACATTGAATAAATATTTTCTTTGGAATAATTTAATATTATCATAATATGATTTCATCCACATGTATTACTTTCATTACACATGATTTTTTATTAGAACAAATAGTTATGGTTGGTCAATCTAGAAACCATCTTTTGTTCGATTACCATCGAGCAATTTTTTGTTGGTCATAGTCATTAATATATAATTCAATTAAAGAATATTAAATTCATAAATATTCATTATTATAACTAAAATTAAAATTTAATTTGATAAATTTAATTATATAAGAAATAAAAATATAAATATTCATGATTTTTTGAGTTTTATTAATTTAAATTTAGTTGTTTAATTTGATGAAAATGGGGTACACAGTATGAATTCTGTAGGTTTTTTTTAAATATCATAGGTCATTTATTTTTTTGAAGTGGAATCTCGTCATATTAATTATTTAGAATGTTTTAAAATGACATCACCTTTGATGACCAAATAGCTTGACACTCATACAATGGTAACATCTTGATTTTGTATTCAAATATGGTTAAATTAATCTATTTTATATATTGTGTAATTAATACAATTCATTTTAATTAGATCATACATAACAGATTTTGATTTTGGAATCCTTGATATAATATAATTTCAGTGGGATTTAAAATATATAATCAAAAATGGAAATATTTCATAGGGAGGATATTGAATCAATTCAATGAAACATCACCATTATTGAGTTAAATTTATGAGATGCTCCTCAAACACATTACATTGGATGAATTTAATTTTTATTTTAATAATTTTTATAGTGAATAATAGTAAGTGTTTTATTAAATATCCTTATATTAGTAGCAATTTGGAAATAAAATATCTTTTTTTATTAACATAAAATGTTGTCTAGTGATATTGATGAGAAAATTATTTAAATTTAGAGTATCATGTAATTCCCCAAACATCTAGGTTGCTTATTTTTACATGGAAATGATATATAATAGTTCAATTTAATTTATAGTAATACATATCAATAGCACTTCATGTAATTTATATTGTCTTATTATTTAATATGTACTTATTTGAAATAGGAATTGTATGTGGGTTATTTTGTTGAATGAAATTATTTTTCATTTTTCTCCACAAAAAATATGGAAGTTAATTTAATGACCCTATTGAAAATATTGGTGTATGAAATTTTATTTTTTTGGTTACTGTTACTGAATTTCTGTATAATTTAATAGTTTTTATCTAATAAAACAAATTCAGTGAAGTTTGGGATTACAAACATTCAGTTTTATCATTAGTATCCTCTATGAAAATCACTAATCATATCCTAGTAATGGAGTGTTACGGTCATGTGCAGGAGATGAAATTTATACCATATTCTTTATGGGTCATCTACTTGAACCTTTTAACTTTTTTGATGATGTGTATTGTAGGGGTGTAAATTTTTTTTTCATTCCATGTTCATAAATGGAAGTACATGCACAAAAAAAATATTTAATGATCATTAATAATAGAATATGTCATTGAATGGTCACATTTCAACATTGGACTGTTCATAAGATTATGTTATTTAAGGTATGTACAACTATAGTGATGAAAAGTTAGAGTAAGTAATATGAGGTTTAGGGATAGTAAATTAACTATATATATAAATTTATTCTAAATTTTAGTAGTTTATTTTCTGTATGTAAATATTAATATAAATTCTAAATTAAAAACTCTAGTGTCCAAATTAATAGGATTCCAATGAATTTATCAAATTCAATATTATTTATCCTTTTTTATTTATTTATGGGCTTAAAATTAAGTATTTGAAATTGGATTTCATTAAATATAATTTTGTATTTTAATATATATAATTGAATTCTTTCATAAAATAATGGATGTTCAACATGGGATGGAAGAAATCCTATATTTTGGGAGGTAGATAAGAACTAAAAATCAGAAAAAATAATTTCATGTAGTCTTTTTTACAGAAGAGGATATATTTGTAAATATAGTCATAGTAATGGATGGGTTAATTTTTTACTTTTGTAATATTGAGTACAAGTTATACTACTTTATGGGTGATATTTTAAACCCATATGATGGTATGAATTATGCATTCAATATCATGCATCATAAATGTGGTAATCATATTTTTTAATAATTTACATGACTACCTATGATAGATTATTATTGTATAAAAACATTATAAGTTGGTATTTAGTAATTATATAAAAAATTAGTCTCCAAAATGGAGTATCTAATATGTAATTTAATTATATATTAAATTCAGTGGGATTTATTGTGTATGAATCATCATTGTAATTATAAATCATTTTTTTCATTGAATGTGTTCCATATTGATGTGTAGATAAGAATAATAAATATAGGGACTAGAGGAAATTAGAAGGGATGGATGTGATTAGAGGAAACATGAGACCTTAACGGAGTACAATGTGGATATATCGTTGTAATGTATATAAGTGGGGAATGCAGAATCATTATATTAATTTTATTAGACCAAAATTTTATATAATATTTGTATATTTATTTTAAATTGAGCATTCTTGAATGGGGTTTGGTTCGATTTCATGGAAAAAAATATTAGAAGAAATTTCAATATGTACTAATAATTGAGAGAAATTTAAGAAAACCATTATATTATATTAAAAAGACTAAAACCAA
This sequence comes from Viscum album, assembly GCA_963277665.1. Taxonomy (NCBI): domain Eukaryota; kingdom Viridiplantae; phylum Streptophyta; class Magnoliopsida; order Santalales; family Viscaceae; genus Viscum; species Viscum album. Next base: position 38,113,055 of record OY728159.1, read on the forward strand.
CTATAGATGTTGTAAAAAATTATTATTATTCAATATATTGAGATTTTTATAAAACTAATGTACATGTTTGAATTTTTTTTATTCTTTTCATTTACATTTTTTAACCACATGTAATAATTTAAAAATTGAAAAATATGACACTATATTGAATAAATAAGGTTAAATACTCTAGGTAAAATTTAAATTATTCATTTATAAGAAAATTTTTAGTTGTGGTTTTACAAACCATCGATATATATATGAAAAAAATAACAAAACAAATAAATATTTATTTTTTTGCGAATGAATTAAAATAAAATTCTACCACTAAATCCTAATTCATGGTACAATAATAAAACCTCCTAAATAAACTATGAAAAACAACGACTCAAAATTTTGAAGTGGTTTTGATAAACTAACTATTAAAATCAAAATAATACAGAAATTACTATTTCTCCTATAGTGTAATGAAAAAATTAATACCAATGAGATAATTATAAAACACAATTGAAAAAAATTAAATATATTTTTTGTAAGTCTATTTATATCTATAATAAAAATTAAATAATTTTGAAAATATTATATGAAAATATGGGAGATTATACAATCGAATACATTTCATAACCCCATAAAATCATTGTATGTTCAGTGGCATCTAAAACAATAAAATTCATTTTATTTATTACATAATTCACATTGGTATTGATTTTTATTGAAGTATTATTATTGATTTTAATTTTTTTATGAAACACCATTCATTTATTTGATTAATATTTTTAATTCACCCCCTATATGGTACCCCACGTCATAAAAAAATTAATGTAGAAAGATAATGACTCATTGATCCCACCTCTAATAGGCTACAATTTACTGACTAGAATGAATGGTAAATTATAAAATACATTGGAGGTATCACCAACATAAAGATTTGATGTGTAACATTTATGATCAAAAAAATGACTAATGAATTGATACTAAAAATAAATACATAATAATTCCCAATGCATTTTTTGATATCATACAAAATTCGATACAAAAAAAGTTATGGAAACAAGATATATCCACAACTGCCACCATGGGGCTCCAACTACTCCTAAAAAAATTATCTAAATAGTATTTTCCTACTCCATCACTATGCATATAATGTTTATCTAAACTATTGTTCATATATATAGAGTTATTGAAACTTGTATTCTCTGAATGATCCTCATTGTAACAGATCATGAAACGTTTGAATGGAGAGAAAAAAATCATATTCAATAATGGCATGTAACTTACTCATCAACTAAATGTATATATTATTTATATTCTATTCCTAGTATGAAAAATGTTCCAAATAATTCATATAATGCATAGACCAAATATTAATAACATATATATATATATATTTCGAAAACCAGTAACCACTTTTCCTCTAGTTTTCATCACCAATTCCCAAACATTAGACGTCCTGATTAATGATCACTTCCAAAAATAATACATGATGAAAAAAATTGGGAAACAATATCATTACATGCACCCCATGATGCTCATCAACGCATCCATATCCTTCATATTGTTATGAGGCTCATTTGTAAAAGTAAACATTGCCTATGTATTATGTATTATACCACAACCCATCAAAAGAAACATATAACATGACAATAATAATCCATGAGATTCTATGTGAAGAATATATTATTGTGAAATAAATTCCAACCATCATATCCTAAAAAACACTGTATAGGATATCACACTAGTGAAAAAAAATACTGTAGTACATTCATAGAGATAGAGAAATAAATGGTGTATTCATTTCCCTGTATCCTTTTCGACATATATGTTGTGGAAAACTCTTGCAAAAGATTTGGTTGTCATCTACCATTCCAATTATTGTGGATTAGTGTATGAAATTAGAAAATATTGTATAATATAATAATAAAATATATCCAACGATAACCTAGATTTAAAATCATCTATCATTATCTTCACAGACAACACCTTGCTTCCACAACCAAGGTTTATATATGATATATGGATAAAATAATCATGTTCAATAAAAATTAACTAACTATGTTTTAATTAATATTACTCCATTTTCATTAAATAATTATCATTTTAATCTACTGTTTATATATTAGTGAAACTATATAATCCTTTTTTGTATTCTCAATTATATCATCATCATAACTAATAAACCTATTGTAAAAACGTTTTTTCATTAATTTATTTTCATTTTTAAAAATAAATGTACTATATTAATATTATGAACATACCTCATAATGGATACAAAATTACTGAACAAAATAAAACTAAATCCAATAAAAGGAAACTAATTATAAAAAAATCATACATCCGCAATCAAATATATATCAATATAGAAGTAATCATTGATGAAAATCCTAGGTTTGAACTCATAATGACCATCCTAAAGTTCTCCAAAACACCATAAAACATCATACAACATCCTAAATCCCATAATAATATCTTTAACACATTTACTATAGTCCACCATAATCATTATAACTTAGACCTTGTACCACCACTATCATCATGATCACTGTATCGTTCCATCACAAACATCAACATCACCATATCATCAAGCATCCACAATTCATAAATCCTCACTCTAACCATATTTGATAATAAGAAATTCAAATCACATATCTACATCATTGATTATTTATTTTTCCACACAAAATAGTTAAGGTAACAACGATTTTACCATCAAGGAATTAAATCATCCACAATAGACCATTGTACAATGGTTTTCTAAATTATGAAACCTTTATCAGCATTTTTAAGTAGATATAATTGATGTAACATGATTCAAGTATTATTTACACATTATAAAAACACCATGGTGGTAAATAATTATTCTCTCAATTACATATAACTAAATTATGAATAACATCCCAGTTTATATTTTTTTTTTCATTTTCATGAATTCAACCATACTAAAAAACAAAAAAAAAATATGTCGTGGTGGATAACACTTTATAGTTAAAATTTTAAGAGATATCAATAAATAGATGCAATTAATTTTTTATAACCCATAAATTTAATTACTCAATTGATATATTAATAATAATTTCCTTGTGAAAATAACATCTCAGTTCTCAATTATTAGGAATTGGAAAATAATTACCTATAATATTATTTATGATGTTTAACAAAACATCCTACTATAATTTTGATAGAATTAAATTAAATCATAAAAATGTAATATGATTCTATATTTCCCTATTTTAGATAATTTAATAAATTTTAAATATATATTGGATAATGAATAATTTTCCATTTTGTTTCAACCATTAAATTTTTTATGAAAAAAAAATTATTATCAACAAGAAAAGAATTAAATTTTCTACCTATTACATCAATTTAAAAACTGATCACATAATATTACAATATATATTTCAGTTTATTTAATAATATCATTAAATTTTAAATTATATTTCTCTATGAGATTGTCTCCCTAATATTTTTATTACTATGAAATAATAATTCTCAATGATATTCTAAAGGTAGATATACTAGAGAATATAATTATATCTATTTAATATACCCTTAAATATAATTCAATAATTTTAGAGTTATGAAATACTATAAGGCCCTAGCCTTAAAAATTACTTACTCTGGAGCTATTTTCAAGAATACATGTTGAGGATCCTTTCAGGTTAAGAGTTTTAGGGAATTAGATCCTAAATCATGCATTACATCCCACATTTAAACAAAATGGTTACATAAAAGATAATACTAATTTTTCCCATCAACAGAAACATATTTAAAATAAAACATGGATTCTTTCTTGACACTTCATTGACACTATCATAACATCATGTACCTTTCCCTTGACCTGTGAAAAACATTTCAAAAACATAGAATTATCATAAAAAGATTAGTAATGTATATAAAAATATGGAATGAAAACATTGGTCCATGTATACATAAGAATCAATGAAATCATACAATACTCATAAAACATAAGAATATTCACATACCTCATCAAATCATGAATATGTAATATAAATCATAATACATAAAGGTAACTTGATTCATTCATAACATTCATACGTTGGGAGTAACCCTCATGGATAGGTTTGGAATACCCATCACAGTATATTCCCTAAATCTCTTCGGAGAAACTATAATGTTTAACCCCTTCATGTTACCCAATTTATTGGAGAGGTATATCAGTCTCACCTTCCCTTAGTTTATCACAGAACAACCCGCCTTCATAAAAAATTCCCAAGAACTATAACATAATCATATCACATAAAACATGCATAAAGGAAACATAACATTTCCATAGTACAATCACAAGATATGAATAACACATTGATATAATAAAAACATTATCAAAACTATTTTAAATACCAAAATAAAAGAAAAGTAAAACAGGGTATTTATTTTTAATTTAAAACAAAGTAAACATTTATGGCTTGTAGAGGAAGCCGAAACTCAAATAATGGTCACGACGACAGAGAAGTCATTGTCACCGCATACGTACAACAAAAACATTCCCTTTTGTCGTTTTATTAAAACGCTTCATATAAAAATATTCCTTTTGAATAAAAGTAAAATTCAACAGGGTTTATAGAACATATAAAAGAAAGTTGTGTATGAAACAAAATATTCCTCAATTAAAGGAGATTGAAACGAAGTCCCAAATCTCGTATCGGACTTGACTCGATCGTTCATTAACATCCTGAATAATAAACTTGAGTTAGTTTTTAATTTCTTAAGAACCTTTTTAAAATTCATTATTCCTTTTATATCACTTATTAACATGTTAAGAACACTATGTAATTATTGAAGTTAATAATGGTCATTTTTTTCGATCATTGTTACTTGAGTAAAAAATAAACTCTTTATAATTACAAGTTTTTCGTGTGGTATGTGAAAACTGGGTCCTGGTGACAGCATAGACACCCCGTCTTAACAAGGTCGTCAGGTCCTGGCCTACTAGGTACCACCAGTTTCCCCCATAGACATGTGGGGCCCACCCTAGTGGCGACCCACATGCATGAACGGGTCATCTGACTAATGACAGTCCCCGTAGGCCAACACATAATGTAAATACGCGAAAATTTCAAGAATTTTTTTTCTTAATTTCATTGAAATTTTACGAGTACATAGTTTCCGACGGTGCCTGATTCCGAGGCCTGGTGTGCTCGAAATCAATTTCTGAAGTTTAACTCGGGTACGTTCAGTTAACAAACAAGTGTGTTTTTCTAACTTTTAAACTCGTGCTCGGAATTGAAATCTGAGGGCACATATGAAACCGCAGCACTGATAATTGCATAGGAGCACCTTTTCGGAAGGTTCTTTTACTTGGGAGGAGTTGTTAAAAATGTGGTTTTAGTGAGGAATAAAATAAAATTATATTACAATTTTATTTCTTTTTTCTAAGTAGTTATATCCTAAGTAAGGGAGTTGGGGGTGGGACCCACTTTTTGTTAACTAACCTTGAGAGGCAAATAGGTGAGGTGGGGCCCACACGATCCCAACACCTCACATTCTTAACTCCCCAAAACCCCCCACTTAAATTGTATAACTCCTGAACTCCTCCTTTAATGTTGTGACTTTACCTCTCCTATCATTTAATCAAGCCAACACATTAATTAAATTAATGGATTTGAGTTTCTAAAATTTTAACTCTTAACGTGGCTTAATAAAATAAGTGGAGCTTATTTTATTTTTGAGTTAGAGGGTTGTGTTAAAGATTGGAGAAGAAAGCACTATTTTTGAAGAACATCATCTCCTTCATTGAAGAACGCTACATCTTCGAAGTAGGACATCAACATGGAGGTCCTAGAATTTTCCATCCACTTCCTCTTTTGTGACAAGGAAGGAGACACCGACTATGGAGACTGATTCCAACAACATAGTTCTTCTTCTTCTTCTGACATCAGCGGAATCGATACCATTCTTCCGCGACACCCACTACCGCGATGTTCGAATTCCATGACTCGACGACGTGCGACATCAATTTTGAGGTAGGGGGTTTTCGTATATAATCTATATATAAATTATACCCTCGTGAAAGGGTATTTAATTGCAGGGTGTTCATATAATTTGTTTTGAATAAATTATACCCTCATCAATAATTAAAATCATGTGTTTAAATGTTTTCAATTTGATTACACCTAACGCGGAGGGTGCAGACAAAACAAACACAGATGACAACCCTCCACAGCTTGTTTATTGATGTGCGGATTGAAGGTGATAATGGAACGAGACCAAAACATTGATTTGAGGCCTTCAAAGTAAAGTACGGGACCCGAGATGAACGCTGGCACAGACGGAATTGAAAACAGACCACCGGAGCATCTCCGGTGGCCCGCGGACATCACCGGCAGTGCCCAGGTGCACCGCCCAGAGGAACTACCGTGGCTTCAGCCACAGCGGCAGGTGGCCGGATACTACGGCTGCGTGGGATCTAGGGGAGCAGGACACGGCGCTCGCCGCGTCCGCGTAGCGCAAAGGCCGCGGGGGAGCGCGTCCCCCACTCGGCTCACAGGCCGAGCTAGTGGGAGACTAGGCCAGGCCAGGCCGGGTGGCATAGACCAGACCGGTTCACGCCCTTCCAGGTCAGACCCAGACTCGGGGGGCCGGGGGGGGGGGGGGGGTTGGGGCGGTTCGGACCGGGCCCAAACCCCCCATTTTCGGATCACTTATGTTATTTTGACCATATCCTGGGATACAGACCTCCTATCGATGCACCGTCAATTGTGATGCGATCTTTGGATCGAGACGGTCGTTTTGGTATATTACAATCAAGGTTTTGGAGAACTTTGGGTATGACAGGGTTGGTTCGAACATGAAACCAATCAGGCCCTCTGAGCGGAAACGATTATAACATGAGCTCCGGACGTCCGATTGAAGTGACATCGACTTTGATGGATTCCTCATGATGAGACAGAACATTTGGCATACTTTGCCTGAGGTTTGGACGTAGTTGGATAGTTGGAGGGTCGGATTGAACCCGAAATCCCACCGGGGCCCTGGAACGGAAAAGAAGATTACCTTCAGACCAGATGTATGTTTGACGAACCGTCAGCGGCATTGGTGATCACATTGAGAAACAATATATATGATTATTCCCTATGAGATTTCGGGGTACATTTGATATACGGTTGGGTTGGTTCGTACACGAAACCAACAGGGCCCCCGGGACGAAAATGCTGATAACACACAGACCGGGCGTCCGATTGACGCGTCGTCTGTTGTGTTTAGTTTCTTATGATGTGGCTGACCCTTGGGATACTTCTTCATAGAACCTTGTGATACTTGGAGTATCAACCAGTAGCTCATGGATCGGACTCTCCCGCTGACGCGATAGCAGAGTGCAGAGACCTAGTAGCCGGCTGAGACTTGATGACTGCTGATCGATCATCTCATAGTGATTCAGATAGCCCAGTTGGGAGTGCTTAGTTGTAGCAGCAGACCCACGGCGGAGGTGCACTTGGTTGTAGCAGCATACTCGCGGTACTCGACAGAAGGAGTACCTCTGTAGGATATGAGGGTGTGCACTTGGTTGTAGCTACAGAACCATGGTGGGATGAGCATGGTTGCAGCGACAGGCCCACAGTACTCGACAGGTGTAGTACTTCATTAATCCATGGTTAGTGGAGCGCTCTTGGTTGTAGCGGCAGGCCCACTGTACTAGATAGTGGACGATTTATCCAACAGTCGTGGTTTCGAAATCATGACTAAAATCCTGGTTTGAGATGAGTCTATGACCCTTGTGTTTACCTCATGATTGAGATGGGTCACTTGATAACTTAGGTATATGTATGGCCATATACCTAGTTAGTGGTTATCCATTGATTTCATAACCTTTGTGTTTCCTCATAATTGAGATGGGTTACTTGATAACTAAGGTATAAGTATGGGCTTATACCTAAGTAAGGGTAATTTGTTGAGATCTTTCATTGAGGATATCCTTGTTGGATTTAGTGAGACCATGTGGGTCTCAGGGTCCCAACTGAGTATCGTATTCTCACCCCTATATGGTATATGCCCGCACCTTGTTGTGTTGGTTGCAGACGATGGGAAACACTAACAGAGATCGAGTGTTCGAGGACTGGACTGTACACGGAGGTGGACCTCACGACGATTCAGTATCCAGAGGTGGACTACGTGATGAGACGATACTCGGAGCATGTTGACGGGAGAGAGCGTTGTGGAGGTTATCTGTACCTACCCTTCAGGTAGGATCCGTGATGGATGATCCAGGAGCTGTGCTATCTATACCTACCCTTCAGGTAGGATCTGAGGTAGACGACATATGAGCTGCATCTATTCTTCCAACTGCTTGTCTTTTCTGCTGTACTTTCGTTCAGTTGTAGCTTTACATTTAGTTGGGTTTGTATTCTTGCCTATTTACTTTTTAGCACTTCATTTTGTACATAGTGTATTACTTCCACCTTTACTCTGTGGTGTTTTGTTTACTTTTATAAAGGAAATGGATTCCCAGTTATCAGGAATTACGCATTTGGTGCTAGTCACCAGCCCCTGGCCTATGGAAGGCGGGCTTGGGGTAGTCACGGCACGAGCCCTGAGGATGGGTCGTGAAAAATTGGTATCAAAGGTGTTCAGTTATACTGCCGAACCCAGGACTCCGATATTTCTTCTGTGTGAAGAAATAATGTTAAGGGTATTGAGTGTGCTTATCAGTCCAGGGAGTCCAGTGTTTGTGAGGCGGCCGACGTATCCATAGACCTAGACTCTGACAACTGATTTCCAACATTCTGCATGAAAACACTTCTTGCATTTGTGTTTCAAAAGTTTTTAAAAGTCAGCTCCAACCAGGTCATCTCATCAGGTATAAATCATTTGACAGTGTGACCTTTGTTTCTTTCAGGATGCCTCCCCGTGGACGACCAGCTAGAGTCCTGAGAGTTGTACGTACTGACATCCCGCTGAGAGATGAGACCTCAGTACAAGGATTTATTCTAGTTGAGGCACCACTGGAGGCACCAGAGGTACTACCACCCATTGGGCCAACGATGCCACCAGCCCCACCAGCAGAGAGTGCACATTGCTTGAGAGCACTGCATGAGTTCTAGCGCCGGAGGCCACCCAGGTTCCGGGGAGATACGAACCCAAAGGCGGCTGAGGATTGGCCGGAGGTTGTGGTGAGAGTCTTCAGGCTAGTAGGGACACCAGCCGACTTCATGGTGATCCTTACTGCCAGCCTCCTTCAAGAAGCATCAAGCAGATGGTGGAGCTTGATGCTCCAGATACATGACGAGGCGACACTTATATGGGCAGACTTTAAGAGCATGTTCCGTTCAGAGTTTGTACCATCTACCATTCGAGTGGTGTGTATACAAGATATACAGCATCTACAAAAGGGTAGTATTATGGTGGCACTGTACTCAGAAAGGTTCACAGACCTCTCGTGCTACTCCAGAGATATGGTATGTGACCCGTTCATCAGGGCCCAAGCCTTGGAGAAGGGGCTCAGGCGAGAGATTACATCTTATGTTGTTTCTCACAGCATCCCGACATAGAAATGGGTGTTGGAGAGATCCCTCTTAGTAGAGAGTTTCTTTGCTGAGCAGTCTCCAGTAGTAGGACCCACCACTAGCTGGAATGTGGTAGAGTCTTCCACAGCGGGCAGTAGATAGATGACGCAGAGGTCCAAGAAGACCAAACCTACATTTGGTCGACTGCATGACACATGATCGTGTGTGCGAGGCACCCGGGGTGGAGAGCGACTTACCATTAGCGGACAGTGTTACTCCTGTGGCGGGGTTGGACACATGGCATGTGACTATCCGACCCGCCATACAGATGACCAACAGATAAAAAAACGACCTACCATGTATAGGCAGAGGTTTGATCGAGGTGGACTGCAAGGAGCAGAAGACCGAGGCAGGGGAGCTAGCCATGCAGCTGGAGGTGGACAACGCTTTGAGGTGTTTCCACCACCACCACCAGGAGGTCCACCCCGACTGCAGGGAACAAGTGGACATGGGAGAGCTCAGCTTCTGGCAGCAAAAGCATATGACTATAGAGCTCCAGAAGCTGGCGGACAAGAGAGGGACTACTTCCAGGCATGGGACCATTGATCATTATGGTTCTAGTTTCCTTGTTGTCATTGTTGTGTGTCTTTGTACTTAGAGCTATAGTAATAAAAGACACTTGTCCAAGTGACATTTGCTTCCTTCCTTTTTGTGTACAGAGAGGTCCCGGTTAAAATAGTTGACTTGACCCTCACTTTCGAGATTCCTACTGGAGGAGACCCAGTGACCTCACGCTGATGCTGACAGTGAGACTCAACACATAGAGGCGAGAGTGACAGTTGGATCTCTTTGTAGTAATGTCGAGGTCTTATGACGTCGTCCATGGCATGAATGCATCATTCATATCCGTATTGACTGTATTAGGTAAATAACGTGGTTTATCCAGGGGATGAGACTAGATTTCTCTTATTGGAAAAGAAGAAATCATAGCAGCTCTTGTGGGACCAGAGAAGGTCTAGGTCATCCAAGAGTGGATGAGGATAGCTCAGAGCCGACAAAAGTGTTATGTTGATAGGAGGCATAGACCACTAGATTTTGAGGATAGCGACCTCGTTTTCTTACGGGTCCCACATCGACATGGAATTACGGAGATTTGGCTGAGGTGACAAGTTATCTTCGCATTTCATCGGACCCTTCAAGGTCCTCAGTAGTGTAGGCGAGGTGGGTTACCGCTTGACTCATCCACCTCAGCCGCACCAGGTGCATGACGACATCCACGTATCTCAGCCGAGGAGATACGAGCACAACCATTCCCATAACTTCGACCATTGGGAGGTGGAATTTGGCGTTGGGGTGAATTTTGAGGGGTTCCAGTAGAGGTTGAGGATCGACAGGAGCGTGTCCTACGAGGATGGTCGATTCATCTTGTGCCATTTCTTTGATAGCATGGGAACCTCCAAGAGAGCACATGGGAGAAGGAGGCTTAGTTGCGTGCTAAGTACCACTTTTGTATCCCTAGTTTGTGTTAAATCATTACAGGGATGTAAATACCTGAGGTGGGAGTAATGTAAATACTTGGAAATTTCATGGAAATTTGTTTCTTAATTGCTTTGGAATTTTAGGAGTGCACAGTTTCTGACGGTGCCTGATTCCGAGGCCCGGTGTGCCCAGAATCAATTTCTGAAGATTAGCTCGGGTATGTTCAGTGAATGAACGAGCAGATTTTTCTCACTTTTAAACCGATGCTTGGAATTGAAATCTGAGGGCACCGATGAAACCGTATCTCATGTAATTGAATTGGATCACCTTTTATGAAGGTGCGTTTTATAAGGAGTTGTTAAAAATGTGGTTTTAGTGAGGAATAAAATAAAATTATATTACAATTTTATTTCTTTTTCCCTAAGTAGTTATATCCTAAGTAAGGGAGTTGAGGGTGGAACCCACTTGATGTTAACTATACTTGAGAGGATAAATGTGGGGTGGGGCCCACATGATCCCATCCCCACATATTCCAAACTACTCAAAACCCCCCACTTATTTTGTATAACTCATGAACTCCTCCTTTAATGTTGTGACTTTCCCTCTCCACTCATTTAATTAATCCAACACATTAATTCAATTAATGGATTTGAGTTTTTAAATTTCGAACTCATGACATGGCTTAATAAAATAATTGGAGCATATTTTATTTTTGGGTTAGTGGGATGTGTTATGGATTGGAGAATAAAGCCCTAGTTTTGAAGAACTTCATCACCTTTGTTGAAGAAAACTACGTCTCTGAAGAATGACATCGACTTGGCGGTCCCTGAATTCTCCATCCACTTCCTCTTCTGCGACAAGGAAGGAGATTCCGAATGTTGAGAGCGATGCCAAAAACAACATTCTTCTTCCTCTTCCAACATCGACGGAATCGATATCGTTCTTTCGCGACACCCGACTACCGCGATGTTCGACTTTCGCGACTCGATGACGTGCGACGTCAATTTCGAGGTAGGGGTTTTCGTATATAATCCTTATGTGAATTATACCCTCGTGTGTGGGTATTTAATTTCAGGGTGTTCTTATAATTTATTTTGAAGAAATTATACCCTCTCCAATAATTAAAAGCATGTGTTTAAATGTTTTCCATTTGATAACTCCTAAAGCGGAGGGAGCGTGCCGAAAAAACACGGCCGAAAACCCTCCGTAGCATTTTTATTAATGTGTGGATTGATGATGATGATGGAACGGGACCACAATAGTGATTTGAGTCATTCGCAGTAATGTACGAGACCCGAGATGAACACTTACGCAGATGGAATTGAAAATGGACCACCGAAACAACTCCGGTGGCCTGTGGACATCACCGGTGTCCGGAGGCGGCGACCGGCACCGGCTGGCCCCCAAGAGGTGGCGGCGCTGCGGCGCGGTTCTAGGAAGAACCACTTCGGCTTCAATCGCGGTGGCATACGCCCAGATCCCTCGGCCGTGTGGGATACCGGGGAGCAGGACGCGACGATAGCCATGTCCGCGGAGCGCAAAGGCCGCGGGGGACCGCGTCCCCCGCTCGGCTCGCTGGCCGTTCCAGCGTGCCCCCCAGCCGGGCCGGGACGGGTTGCGCGGACCGGACCGAGTCATGCCCCGTCGTGCGAGGCCGCGCCCTGAAGGGTCGGACCCGTACCCGGGTCGGGTCACCACGGTTCGGGTCGACCGGGGGGGGGGGGGGGTGGGTTAGGTCGGACCAGGCCCAGACCCCCCATTTTCAGATCACTTACGGTCTATTGCCCATATCATTGGTTAAGGAACTCCAATAGACGCACCATCAGTTTTGATGCGATCCTTGGATCGAGATGGTCGTTTCGGTATATTACACTCAAGGATTCGGAGAACTTTTCGTATTGCCGGGTTAGTTCGAACACAAAACCAACCAGGCCCTCAGAGCGGAAACGCTTATAAAATGAGTTTCGGACGTATGATTAACATGTCGTCGACTTTGTTGGATTACTCTTGATGTGATGAAACTTTTTCCTTACTTCTCCTGAGGTTTGGATGCAGTTGGATAGTGGTCGGGCTAGATTGTACCAGAAATCCAACCGGGCCCCTAGAACGGAAAATCTGATAGTTTTCAGACCTGTCATCCGTTTGAAGAACCGTCAGCGGCATTGGTGATCAAGTTGAGAAATAGTCCCAATGAGTATACCCTATGAGAGTTCGGGGTACAGTTAAGATATTGTCTGGTTGTTTCGTACACGAAACCAACTGGGCCCCCAGGATGAAAAGACCGATAACACACAGACAGGGCGTCCGATTGATGTGTCGTCTGTTGTGATGAGTTTCCGATGATGTGGTTGACCCTTGGGATTCTTCTCCTTTGAACTTTGTGATACTTGTAGTATCGTCCAGTAGCTCGTGGAGCGGACCCTCTCGGTGACGAGCTAGCAGAGTGATGAGACCTAGTAGCTGGCTAAGACTTGACGACTACTGATCAATCGTCTCAGAGTGATTCGGATAGCCTAGTGGGGTGCGCCTGGTTGTAGCAGCAGACCCACAGCGGAGGTGCGATTGGTTGTAGCAGGATACCTTCAGTGCTTGATAGAAGGAGAACCTATGCAGGCTATGAGGGGGTGCACTTTGTTGTAGTGGCAGACCCATGGTGGGATTCACTTGGTCACAGCGGAATGCCCATAATACTCGACAGGTGGAGTACATCAGCAGTCCAATGTTAATGGGGAGCACTTGGTTGTAGCGGCAGGCCGACTGTACTCGACAGAGGAGGATTTCTCTAGCAGTCGTGGTTTCGACATCATGAAAAAAATCCTGGTTTGAGCAGAGTCTATGACCTTTGTGCTTACCTCATGATTGAGATGGATCACTTGATAACATAGGAATATGTATGGGCATATACCTAGGTAGTGGTTATCCATTGATTTTATAAACATTGTGTTTCCTCATGATTGAGATGCCTTACTTGATAACTTAGGTATAAGTATGGTCTTATACCTACGTAAGGGTTATCTATTGGGATCCTTTTTTGTCGTTATCCTAGATGGATTTAGTGAGACCTTGAGGGTCTCGGGGTCCCTAATGAGTATCATATACTCAACCCTGCATGGGCAATGCCTGTACCTCATTGTGTTGGTTGCAGACGATGGGCAGCACTGATAGAGGCTGAGTGTTTGAGGACTGGATGGTACCCGGAGGTGGACCTCATGATGAGTCAGTATCCGGAGGTGGACTACATGATGAGAGGATACTAGGAGGAGGTTGATGGGCGAGAGAGTTGTGGAGGCTATCTGTACCTACCCTTTAGGTAGGATCTGTGGTGGATGATCTAGGAGTTGCGCTATCTGTACCTACCCTTCAGGTAGGATCCGAGGAGGATGACCTAGGAGCTGCTTATATTCTTCCAACTGCTTGTCTTTTCTATTGTATTTTCGTTCAGTTGTAGTTGTACTTTCAGTTGGGTTTGTATTCTAGCCCATTTACTTTTTATAACTTCCTTTTGTACTTATTGTATTACTTCCACCTGTACTCTGTGGTTTTTTTACTTTATTAAGGCAATGCCATCCCAATTATGAGGATTTACTCTTTTGGTGCTAGTCGCCAGCCCCTGGCCTATGGAAGGCGGGCATGGGGTAGTCACGGAACGAGCCACGAGGAGGGGTCATGACATGGTAAAATATCCATTATAACAAGAATTATATTCATGATATAGATATCATATATATCATATATATCCAGTATATATATGCATTTATAATATTACATAAAATTTATAGGTAAGAAATAAAATGCACCGTTCATGGAGACGGTAAGATGTACGTACGCATGAACGCTACTTTCATTTCTATTTCATATTTTATGGAATGGAATCATAATGATATAAAGGTATATTATAATTCCTGTATAATATCATATATAATATCATTAACACCATCCTTTATACATCCCAAATATGGAATTAACGAATCAAATCACTTTGAGAGGGCGGTAGTCCGCACTTCCTAAAATGAATATATCGCGTTTACCAACAATGGAAACAATAAAGGTATTACATAAATGAAAAATATAGATTCTTAAGGAAAACATAAACATATTATATATCATATATAAATATAGTGACATCTTAATTTCCACCATTTAAGGTGTTATAAGAATAATTAACAATCATCATTTCGTGAGGCAGAAATTCGTCATCCACAGAAACAGTATGTTCATTAACCATTAGATGTAGGTGTCTGTATCTGTAGCAAGAATAATTCTTATAACAACATCCATTATATTGAAGATACTATTGTTGTTACAAAATAAATGAATAAAATGTGTTTATGGGGTTGGATAAGTAAAATAAAACAAAACAATATTAGAGAAGACTTTACCATTAAATCTGGTAACTCCTCTTGGTTTGAACCAAATGGGTTTCGTGAAGAGCATTCTGCCTATGGTAAGGCTTCTAGGATGAATAGATGGATGTGTACAGATCCAACATGCATAGCTTGGCCGAGCCAATGGCTTGAGAAGTGTGGTATGGAGGTAGAGGTGGGGGCCTTTTATAAGAGGGTGGAGGGGCACTCTTGGAATGTCAAGAAATGTTACTTAATATTAAAATGAGTTTCGGATTTTAAAGGTCCCACATTGAAATATTTTGAGGTTAAGTTGATAAGGATTCTAAATATAATCATCCAATAGGTTTTCGAAAAGTGTAAGTTTATATTTAACTTTATCTTTTCATTTTATTTAAATCGTTCATTAATTGGATAATCGCTACATCATCATGATGTAATAAATAAATTAATTTATTTAATGGCTAGAAATTATAAAAAATAATATGATTTAGGAAATATTTTTAGGTTTCCAATGAAAATTTATAGTTTAAGAGATCATATACATGGACAAAAATATAAATTTTTTACTTAGGTGATACATTCTTTAGTGATAATATCCTTTCATTAAAAATAAAATGATAGTGTGTCACTTTCACCCAAAAGTGATTCCATGGTGTCCCAATGTTTCGAACAAGGAAACCCATGGTCGTCAATGACACAACAATTAGAATTAAGACACATTTTGGGGTCATTTTTTATTATTATGATATTATTTTATTATCCTTAACTACCAGATTACTAATTAATCACGATAATTAAAGATAATTACCATCGTTACTATTCATAATGTCCAAAAGAAAAATCCTTAATTACATAATTTGTACCATATGATTCAAAATATGGAATCCATTTTACCAAATTCTAAAAATAGAAATTTCAATAATTAATTTAAAAATAATTCATGTCATCAAAAAAATAGCGGTTTTTTTAAACAATATCTATGAAAAGTTTGTCACTTGTTTATGCCCAATTACAAAGTGAAATTAATTATAATGACCACCATTGGATTAAATGGTTAAAATATATTCTATTTAACTTTAACACCAATTAAAACAATAATATATCCATATAATTTAATTAGATGAAAAATTAGATTTGATGTAAAATGCAGTATTTTTCACTATTCATTAAAAAAATGAACATTGTCAGAAAAATACCATAAATTAATCCAAAGTAAATTTCAATGTCTCAATCATAAATAATAAGTTTATTTTGTCAAAAATATCTTATAAAATGGTCAAAATATATATTTAGAAATGTTTTTCCATCGAAAGGCATTAAAACAATCTTTTAAAAATATTAGAGTATTCCATGCTTAAGATTGGATTTATTCTCAATTTAAACCTCTTAAAACACAATCTAAATCATAAATATTCATAGATAAGAAAATATATTATTAATTACTTACCTGGGATGTTACAACCTTCTCCCTTTAGAAAATTGTGTCCTCGTAATTTATTTACTTATCGAATAAGTGGGAGTATTTATCCTTCATTGCATTTTCAGATTTCCATGTTACCTCTTCACTTATGTGGGTTTTCCACAAAACCTTTTCTTGATGAATCACCTTATTCCGCTACACATTCTCCCTATGGTCATGAACTTGGACCAGTTGTTCATCATAAGATATATTCTCTTCTAGTTTAACTAGCTTTGGACTCAAAAACATGATATGGATCTAGTATGTACCTCCTTAACATTGAAACATGAAAAACATTGTGTACCTAGTATAAAATCAGAGGTAAAGCCCCTCGGTAATCAAATGATCCAACTCTATCCAATATTTCGTATGGGCTAATGAACCTTGGACTCAACTTTCCTTTCTTACCAAATCGCATCACACTTTTCCATTGTGATACTTTGAAAAAAACATGATTGCCTACCTCAAAAGAAAGATCATTTCTCCTATTGTCCGCATAACTTTTCTGCTTACTCCGAGCTATTCTCATGTGTTTCTATATTAGCTGAAATTTTTCTGCCAAATCTTCTACTAATTCCAGTCCCATCAACTTCATTTCATCTACTTCATTCCAGAAAGCTACAGTTCGACATCGATTCCCATATAATTCCTCAAATGGTGCCATCTGTATACTGGAATGAAAAATGTTATTATAAGAAAACTCCACCAAAGAAAGATGTTGGTCACAACTTCCCTGATAATCCATCAAACAAGCATGTAGCATATCCTCTAATTTCTGAATTGTTCGTTCTGACTGCCCATCTGATTGAGGATGAAAAGCTATACTAAAATTTAATTCAGTACCCAACGACTTCTAAAGGACTTTCCAAAAGTTATAAGTAAACATGGAATCACGATCAGATAAAATGGAGATGGGAACTCCATGTAACCTGACTATCTTTTTAAGATACAAACGAGAATGTTGATCTAGAGAAAAATTATCTTGTATAGAAAGAAAATGAGCTGATTTAGTCAAGAAATCAACAATATCCCAGATTGCATTATTACCTCGAGATGTCTTCGGAAATCCCACAATGAAGTCCATGGATATATTCTCCCATTTCCACACTAGCACTGGTAATGGCTGAAGCATCCCTTTTGGTAACTACCTCTCTACTTTTACCTGTTGACAAGTCAAACACTTCACAGTAAAATCAGCAATATTTCATTTAATTCTGTCCCACTAGTAATACTCTCGAAGATCTCTATACATCTTAGTACTTCCTGGATGAACTGAAAACGAAGAACTATGAGCTTCACATAACAACACTCTCTTCAACTGTGAATCACAAGGCACATATAATGTCTTCCCATATCTCAAAACACAATCATTATCAATGTTGAATTCAGGCAACTTACCATTCTGAACCAGCTCTACTTTTTCCTATAACTCACAGTCTTTCTTCTGTGCTTGCTTAATTCTATTTGATAGAGAAGATTTCACTGATACCTGAAACAAAAATGAAGAACATCATACACCAACAACTTCTATGTCAAATTTCATAAAATCCATAACCAAAGGATCACGTTCCAAATGCAACATTGTTAATGAAGCATTACTTTTTTGAGTCAAAGCATCATCCACTTTATTTGCTTTTCATGGATGGTAATGAATTGTACAATCATAATCCTTGATTAATTCTAGCCATCTCCTCTGTCTCACATTCAATTATTTCTGAGTGATTATATAATTTAATCATTTGTGATCGTTATATATTTCACACAATACTCCATACAAATGATGCCTCCAAATTTTAAAAGTGAAAACAATAGAAGTTAATTCTAAATCCAGTGTAGGGTAATTTACCTAATGAGTTTTCAACTAACGTGAAGCATAAGCAATTACCTGATCATTCTGCATTAGGACGCAACCAATTCCTTTCAATGAAGCATCATTGTAGATAACAAACTCCCCATTTCTGGAAGGTAATGCCAAAACTGGAGCATTCATTAATAATATTTTCAATTCCTAAAAAAATAATTACATTATTTTTCCTGATAGACTTAACACCCTTCCGAGATAGATTAGTCATTAGAATAGATAACCATGAATTTTTTTTTACAAAACTTCTGTAATAACCTGAAAAACCAATAAAACTATGAATACCGGTTACATTTGTGGGTCTTGGCCATTCTTCCACAACCTTTGTTTTTTGCAGGATCGACAATTAGTCCATCTTTAGAAACAATGTGACCAAGGATAGAAATTTTTTTTCCACCAAAACTCACAATTTCTTAATTTCCCATACAATTTATTTTCTTTTCAGGTTTGCAAAATAACCCTTAAATGACTTTAATTCTCCTCTTTACTTTTAGAAAACACCAAAATATCATCCATGAAAACAACCACAAACTTACCAAAGAACTCATGGAAAATTCTATTCATAAGGTCCATGAATACAGCAGGTGCATTGGTTATCCCAAAAGGCATTACTAAAAATTCATAATGTCTATATCTTGTACGAAACGTAGTCTTTAGAATATCTTCTTGCTTTACCTTCAACTGATGGTACCCCGATCATAGATCAAACTTTAAAAAATACTGAGCTACCTGGAGTTAATCAAACAAATCATTGATATGAGGCAAAGGATATTTATTCTTAACAGTGATGTTATTCAATGCTCTATAATCAATGAAATGTCTCATTGAACCATATATCTTTTTAACAAATAAAACAGGATCACACTATAGTGATGTGCTAGGTCAAATGAAACCTTTCTATAATAAATCATGAAATTGCTCCTTCAACTCTAAAAGTTCAATTTGAGCCATTTGAAAAGGGGGTCTTGAAATTTTCTTAGCATCAGGAACTAAGTCAACAGTAAATTCAAATTTATGGTCTGGTATTATTCTAGGCAACTCATCAGGAAAAACATTCGGATACTAATTTTCCACTAGCACATCATTAATCTGAACAGTTCCTTTGTTTTCGACAATATGTTCAAGGTAACATTCATTTCCATCTCATACAAGTTTTGCAGCCTCTTGATATGTTATCAATAGTAAGGGTTCATTCCTATACACAAAATGAAAGTCTTTCAGAAAGGAAACTTCTTTATCTCTACAGTCGATATTAGAATGGTAAATAGAGATCCAATCCATACCCAGGATAACATCAAACTGTACTAGAGGTAAGATAATAAGGTTTGCATGTAGGTTCTTTCAATGGATAAGGAAAATAAGATTATTATAAATTCTTTTTTGCCTCAACATTTTCCCCAGGTGTTTTTACCACAAGTTCAAGAGTCATTTCTTGGGATGGTATTCCCATTTTACTAGAATGGTTTTTAGAGATGAAGGAATGTACAGATCCTAAATCAAACAATACACTGGCATAATCGGAAAAAATAAACTAAGTGCCTAATGCCACTTCATTTGATGGCCCAACATCTGCTGATGTTGTTGCAAAATATTTCACCACCCCTTTCTTCTTATAGTATAACTTCTTCCCATCACTCGAGCTCTTTTACAAACACTCGTTTTCATAGTGACCCATCTCATTTCACTTGAAATATTTCACTAACTGTAAATCAAATTTGGTCTTTCCATCACCTAGATATTTTCTAGTGCAATCACGAGCCTTATGTCCCATATTCCCACATCGGTAGCACTCTACAGAATTCAAAAGACATTCCACGATATGGTTTTTACTATATTTATCACAAACAAGAAACTTAGTTTTAATACCATCAGACCTTTTTGAAGAATTATTCCCTTTCTCCTGCCACCTATGTCTCTTCTTCTGTTGGTTTTTATAGAACACATGACCATCGGCAAACTCCATTTCCACCTTCTCAGCACATAGAAAAAGGTTTTCATAACTTTTGAACTCACGAGAAGCTAATTCCCTTCGATAATTTGGCTTTAATCCTGAGTAAAAACTGTTGACTTTACTATCAAGGTCTCGGATAAAATTTTAAGCATACCATGCCAATCAAGTTAACCATTATTTATAAGCAGCCACTGAGTCGTCCCCTTGCCTCAATTCTATGAATTGTTTTCCATCCTATGTCGAAAATCCTTAGGAAAATACTTCTCAAGAAACATACCTTTGAATTCATCCCAATCGAGAGTATCAATCTCATCATTGTCCCTGATATTTTTAATGATTGACCACCACTGATCTACATCACCCTCCAAATGGTAAACAACAAGAATAACCTTTTGATTGTCTGATCACACCATGACATCAAAAATCTTCTCCAGTGATTTAATCCACCTTTCAGCTAGCACAGGGTCAGACGATCCTCTGAATGATGGGGGATGTTTCCTCATGAAATTTTCCACCACTGACATGTTTCACCATGGTTGATCTGGCTGATCTCGTGCATGGATACCACCACCATTTATCGCTTGATTCAACTGCGCCATTACTGCAAAAAACTATTCAGTTCCAATTCCGACCACCTCAGGATGCTGATTCGGATGGTCATTTATTTATGTATGCCTTCCTATCACTACTTCCCTATTTCCTCTGCAGAAAACCATTCTAAACAAACATGTCTTAGATGAAGCAACGAGGTAATCTTCAAATGATATATCATTTAAATTTGACCATAAAAAATATTTTTGGATAATAATTTAATAGAATTATAACTCCAAAAGTTATCTAAACTATCCTCTGATACCAAATATAAGGACCCATCCTTAAAAGTTACTTAATCATGAGTTATTTTCACGAATACACGTTTAGGATATTTTTAGGTTTAGAGTTTTAGAGAATTAGATCATAAGTACTTCATTACATTCCACATTTAAAAAATGTGGTTACAAAAAAGATAGTACTCATTTTTCCCATCAACGGAAACATATTTAAAATAAAACATGGATTCTTTATTGACAAATACATGAGACAATCATCACATCATGTACCTTTCCCTTGACCTGTGAAAAATATTTCAAAAACATGGGATGAGCATAAAATGCTTAGTAAGGTATATAAAAATATGGAATAAAAGCATTAGTCCATGTATACATAAGAATCAATGAAATCATACTATTATAATAACACATAAGAACATTAGCATACCTTATCAAATCATGAATCAATCATAAAAATAATAATACATAAAGGTAATTTGAGGCATTCATAACATTTTTACGTAGGGATTAACCCTCATGGTTACATTTGGAATACCTATCACAGTATATTCCCTAAATCACTTCGAAGAACCCTTAACGTTTAACCCCTTAGCATTACCCAATAAATTGGAGAGCTATATCAGGCTCACCCGCCCTTAGATTATCACGGAACCACCTGTCTTCATTAAAAATTCCCATGAACCATAACATAGTCGAATAACATAAAACATGCAAAAAGGAAACATAACATTTAAATATTTCAATCACAAGATATCAATGTCACATTGATATAATAAAAGAATTATCAAAAAAAATTTCAATACCAAAATAAGAGAAAAGTAAAACATAGTATTTATTTTTCATTTAAGGAAAAAGTAAAAAGTTATGGCTTGTAGAGGAAGTTGAAACTCAAGTAATGGTCACTGCGGCATAGAAGTCGTTGTCGCCGCATACGTACGACAAATACATTCATTTTTTCATTTTAGTATAACGCTTCGTATAAAAAGATTCCTTTTGAATAAAAGTAAAAGTTAACAGGGTTTATACACTCTTTAAAAGAATGATGTGTATAAAACAAAATATGCCTCAATGAACATAGATTGAGACGAAGTCCCTTACCTCATGTCCGACATGACTTGATCGTTCTTTAACCTCCTGAATAATAAACCTGAGTTTATTTATACATTCACAAGAACCTTTTTCAAGTTCATTTTTCCTTATATATCACTTATTACCATGTTATGAACACTATGTAATTATTTATGTTAATAATGGTCGTTTTGTCGATCATTGGTACTTGAGTCAAAAATAAACTCTTTATAATTACAAGTTGTTCATGTGGTAAAATATCCATTATATCTAGAATTATATTCATGATGTAGATATCATATATATCATATATATCTAGTATATACATGCATTTATAATATTACATAACATTTAGATGCAAGAAATGAAATGCACCGTTCATGGAGTCTGTAAGCCATACGTAGGCATGAACACTACTTTCATTTCGATTTCATATTCTATGGAATGGAATCTTTACTATATAAAGGTATATTATATTTCCAGTATAATATAATATATAATATCATTAACTCCATCCTTTATATGTCCCACATATGGAATTAACGAATCAATTCATTTTGAGGGGGCGGTAGTCCACACTTCCTAAAATGAAGATATCACGTTTACCCATAATGGAAACCATAAAGGTATGTCATAAATGAAAAATAAAGAATCTAAAGGAAAATATAAACATATTATATATCATATATAAATATAGTGACATCTTAATGGCCCCCTTTGAAGGTGTTATATGAATATTGAACAATCATCGTTTCGTGAGGCATAAATTCTCCATCCATAGAAACAGTATGTTCTTTAACCATTAGATGTAGGTGTGTGTAAGTGTAGATCAAAAATAATTCTTATGAAAACATCCTATTATATTGAATATATTTGTGTTTTTACAAAATAAATGAATAAAATTATTTTATGGGGTTGGAGAAGCAAAAAAAAAAACAAAATAACATTATAGAAGACTTTACCTTTAAATCGGGTAACTCCTATTGGTTTGAACCAAAAGGGTTTCTTGAAGAGATTTATGTCTAAGAAAAGGATTCTATGATGAATAGAGGGATTTTGAGAGATAATATGAGCAGATCTTGGCTGAGGAAATGTCTTCAGTAGTGTGGGTAAGGAGGGAGAGGTGGGAGCCTTTTATATGAGGGAGGAGGGGAACTCTTTGGAAGTCAAGAAATGTTACTTTATATTAAAATGAGTTTCAGATTCTAAAAGGTCCCACATTGATATATTTCTAGGATAATGTGATTAGGGTTAGAAATATACTCATCCAATAGGTTTTTGACAAGTGTAAGTCTTAGATTTTACATTATCTTCTCATTTTATTTAAATCGTTCATTAATGAGATAATCGCTGCATCATCATGATGTCATAAATAAATTAATTTATATAATGTCTAAAAATTATAAAAAAATACATTGATATAGGAAATATTTTTATCTTTAAAATTAATTTTTATAGTCTAAGATATCATTTACATGGAAAAAACTAAATTTTTTTACTCGGGTGATACATTCTTTAGTGATATTCCCCTTTCTTTAAAAATTAAATGATACAGTTTCACTTTCACCAAAAGGTGATTCCATGGGGTCCCAAAGTTTGGAACATGGCATACCTTGGTCAGAAATGACACAACTAGTAGAATTATGAAACATGTTGGTGTCATTTATTATTATTATGATATTATTTTATTACCCTTAACCACCCGATTACTAATTAATCATGATAATTAATGATAATTACCATCATTACTATTTATAAAGTCCAAAAACAAAAGAATCTTAAATAAATAATTTGTACCCTCTGATTCCAAATACGGAATCCATTTTACCAAATTCCAAACATATAAATTGCAATAATTAATTTAAAAATAATTCCCGTTGTCAAAACAAATAGCGGGTTTTTTTGAAACAATATCTATGAAAAGTTTAGCACTTGTGTATGCCCAATTCCAAAAAGAAATTAATTATAATGACCACAATTGTATTAAATGGTAAAAATATATTTTAATTACACATTAAAACCAATTTAAAATATAATCTATCCATATAATTAAATTATATGAAAAAGCAGTTTTTATGTAAAATGGAGTATTTTTGACTATTCATTTAAAAATGGACACTGTCAGAAAAGTACCAAAAATTAATCCAAAGTAAATTTCAATTTCCTAATCATAAATAATAAGTTTATTTTGTAAAATAGAGCTTATAAAATTTTCAATAGATAGATTTAGAAATTGATTTCCATCAACAGACAGTAAAACAGTCTTTTAAAAATATTAGAGTATTCCATGCTTAAGATTGGATTTATTCTCATTTTAAACCTCTTAAAACAATATCTGATTCATATATATGCATAGATAAGAAAATATATTATTCATTACTTACTTGGGATGTTAAAAATATTATTAATTTGTATATGAAAAAAATTAATTCATTTTTTAGTAATGGAAATAATATAATGAAATTCAATACATAATTTTCTCCCATAAATAATTCCAGGTTAAAAAACAATTTACACTATAAGGGACATTTGTGATTTTAGAATAATGAGGATAATAAAATTCCTTATATTTCATGTTTATGTGGAATTATAACATTAATCCACAATATAAAATTCTCCCTTGTATTTTAATCATTAAATTTCTATATTTTTTTAATAAATATAATTAGTTTTCATGAAATTTCAGGGGCATCCATTTCATCACCTAAAACAGAATTAATTTACACTCCATATTTTAAATCCATTCTTCCTACGGTTTATAATTTAGTATTTATTGTGTTAAATTCCACCCATTTTAAATTGTTATAGTAAATAAATGTCTTATCACACAAAAAATATATTAAATAATAGATTTGAAGATACCATATAAGGAATTTTTTATATTGTCCACCCCCATAATAGTAGAGGGAGAGAGATTAATTTAGTTGAAATTTATTCAGAATGGAAGAAGTCGAGGAAACACAAATCAAATGTAAATTGATAAAAATATCTGAAAAATTGACTTATTCCTCAAGGATAGAAGAGAAATGAATAATAGTTAAAAAAATAAAAATTTTATTTTAAAATCCACGGGCACTAGTTTAATTTGGATATTTAATTGTAATTAAAATAATATTATATATATATCAATATTTATTATTCTCATGTGTTTTCTTAATAATTCTATATTTAAGGGAAATAATTGTTTTGAGAAATAATATATTAAAAACCATCATATTTATATATTTAATTCCATATATTACATTTACATTTTATAAAAAATAAACGCCTCATTGAAATATAGAATGATTAGAAAAATATCACCTATATGTGGGAAATAAGTTATATATTCAGGTAAATTGGTTTTATAGATACATGTGTGATTAACCAGAATCATATTAAAGAAACATCCAGATAAACATATGATGGTACGAAAAATGTGTGATATATTTTCGTGTAGATTTAAAAAACACACAATCACCATTTTCAAAAAGTGAGGCATACATTTATGCATGTCAATAAATTTATGAAATACTATTATTAAAGATTAAGTGTATCTGGGTTAAATATTTGTAACTCTAACACTACGTTTATATGGACTTAAGGATTTGAGAATTACACTTGGGTAATAGAATGAACGCGGAGCTGAACCATACATGAGCTAGGAAACTTATTTAATCCTGTATAAAATGGAGTCTCTCACATTATATTTCCATTATAATATCATGTTTAACATGACATAAAATTAATATTAAGGGAATTTCTCATACACAACTCCTCAAAAGTAAGGAATACCATTATGGAAAATTTTAATGACATTCCTTACTATTACCTATAGGTATGATCCCTTGTAGTGGTAAAAATAACTTTAAAAATATATTATTAAAACCAAAAAAAACATATTTTAATAATTATTAAAAGGTTATGTTATTATTTCAAATATCCCCAAAAATATAAAAGAGTACATTATTTTTTCTTTTCCTAATCATTGCTCACTAACCAAAAAACTCAAGGATTTATATCAAAAATATTGTGACACATATATATATATATAAAATAGGGTACCAGATAATAGCATCCCCACTTGTTTGATAATCCAATTAATTAAAATAACATGTCATAAGACATCATCTATTGCTTATATAATCCATAATGAAAACACCTAAGAAACCATAACATTTTATGAACCCCATATTGCACATAATCAAATTCAAATCCTCCGTATTGTAACTAGGATAATTTGATAATTCCACCGCATCCTTTTAGTTGTTTACAATACATTGATCCATAATATAATGTACATTATATACCTACAACAATCTAAAGGGTACTTATTCTAGAATACATAAATATTTAATATCTACAATCCACCAAATCTGTTATAACTCACTTATAAGAAAACAACACTATGCATACCCACTATCAATACTACAACCATATTGAGTGTGGGTGAGAGGGGTAATAATCCATTCATATCTACATAAACCTAGATACTGAGTAAAATACTACCATAAACTATTGTTTTCTTTTATAATTTATAATCCAAAAAAGTTAAATGATATCATTAATTAACACACTAAGGGAAACTATCTTACTATATACCCATCTTTCCCTATCTCCATGTATACCACATGTCTTCCAACACAAGGGAATGGTTTTTAAAAAATAATTTAAAAATCAAGGTAAATATTAATGAATTTTATAGGCAATAATAATTAATTTTCCATTATCATTATATTATTATTGTTCAAATATTCCAAGACACAGTTTGGTGGAACCATTTATTACATACCCATACAGTCATGTATCTAATCATCATAAATAATCATAATAAACTAAACCAGTTCATTCAGTAATCCATTATCAGATTTTAAAATTAATTTTACAAAGGAAAATATAAAAACATATCAAAATAATATTTCTCCCATGGTGAATTGCATCAAACTGCATCACATGAAAGAAAATATATCATAAATTGTTTTTTTCCAGTCATCCATCAAGTAAAAACCAAGAATAATGTACGAATCGATGACAAATAACATATCATAAATCATACTAGATGCCTTGATTTTATTCCTAAAACCATGAAACATCATAAAAAATATAGAAACTCAATCTATTATTATCAGATCTATCACCTTACAATATTATAAACATCATAACTACCACACAATGTTACAACCATCGTTATTACTATAACCCCATTCGAATATAACCATCAACAGAACCATGTCCTCAAAAGTACCATCCCATTACTCATCATTACACAAATCATATTAGGATACCCATAATTTACATCAAGGAACTAAATTCTAGAGAATTCATATATATTAGTAGTATTTTCCAATATATTTCATTCAGGGAAACTATGAACACAACATCAAGGCATTAAGGCCTCAGTAATCAAGAATTTTGTGACACCCAAAGACATTAAAATATTTTTCCATTTAATAAAATTTAATTTTTTTCTATCATACCTAAATAAAACAACATGATAACTTTACTTTACCAACTGCACTAATTTAGTTGCATTACATATAAAACTGTGTTTTATATACTTTTAATTGTGTTCTAACTTAAAAATATGCTTCTAATTTTTTATAACATTTATAGGTCAAAATGAACATAATTCTTGAATATTTAATATCAAAATTATCTCTTAGGGACTTATTAGTGTTTTTCTGAGAAGTCTCATTTTTTGATTTATGGTAAAAATAATGCGTTTTATTTAAAAATAAGGTTTCATTTTAAATATTATTTGTGTTACATTATATTTTAAAATGATAATTTAAATTAAAAATAGATAAATTATATATATATATATTAATTAAATGTAGGTTTATTGAATAATCTTTATATTTATATTATATATAAACACTTATCGATATTTTAAATGTTTTTACATTAAAAAATTTCTTTCTTTCCACAATTGTTGGATTATAATTAAAATAAATTTTCCAACTTATGGGATTTGAATTTTGAAAAGAATACATTTGTTTTTTTAATCATTATGATTTTTTTCTAATACGATCAACATATTTTTTTATGAAAAAGATGACTGAAAATCATTAAACGTAATTATGGATATTAAGGTATACTTAAGCTTAATAAAGGACCAAAACATAATCTTAAAGTAAAAAAATACCTGGAAACTTATCCAAAGTTAATTGGATGCCAATAATTCGACCATATTCTATATATTTTTTGTAATTTAATGTGTTATTTGGACATTATAATATGAAAATTCTTTATATTAGAAGATATGAAAAGAAAAAGACAAAAAGGGTACTTTTCATAATGTTAACATTTATAAAACATTGAGATATGTAAAAAAAACATATTTTCAGTTATACATATCCATTAAAAATATAAATGATTTATTTTTATCATAATTAATTATCACTAATTTTTAGGGATGATTTAGTTAGATTAAATTATTATTAAATACCAATGTAATGATTATTTAGTTAATAATTTATTAAAATAAACATTACAATAAATATTAAAAATAATGTAAATTAATTTAATTAATTAATATAATTTTTATTTTCTGATTAATATTTAATGTTAAATGTCGTTAAACATAATATATATAAAATTAAATATTGTTATGATTTTTTAATATTAATTAAAAATAAATAAAGTAAAAACAATCTTTATTTTTAATATAAATTAAATGATATTTTATTAAATGACTAAATATTAATAAAAATTATATATTTTTACATGTGATTTGTAAGTGTTAATAAATATATATTTTTTTAATAGAATAATTTATCTATTGTCATTAAAATATTGATCCATGTATTGTAAAATTATTGCAAGTATGGTCCATGCATAACTAGTGTTTTTCTGCATCACATACAATTTTTTTAAACATTATTCCAAAAAAATCATATATTATTATTTTTGAAATTTTATACCAGATTAATAATTAATTAAATTTATATTTTATAATAATTCTCAATTTTATTTATTATTAATTGTTAAATTACATATATTAGAAAACATGTTCAATTAATATAATACAAAATGATAAAATTTAGAAAACTTAGAGGTCAATGAACCAAATTATAAGCATGCACTTCTTATTGTGTGGTGTGGGGTTTTCACAAACATTTTTCTCCATTGCTTGATTATTTTTCCATTTTTGTGGTGCATTCGATAAGTATTACCTCCAATTAATGAATACACATTTGTATTTATAAGAGTGTAACTCCCTCTCCACTATGAAAAAGAAAATCACTCTAACCATTCCTCAAACCTTTCAAGCCATTGTGGATCGACCAATATAATTAAAAATAGATCCTCAAAATCTAATTCCTTATTACATATTATTCCCCTTTATAATAAATCCATTCATGGAATCTTTCTGGTATAAACAAAATAATGTTACCTAATTAAGAGTTAAAAGCATTCCTTGAGCTCTTTAGTTTTATTTCCAATCTCAACAACCTGAACTCTTCTAAATAGATAATTGTATAAAAACAATATCATAAAAATTCATGTAGGTAATTATGTTATGTTTTTGACCAAAATTTCAATAATATCTATCTTATGGGTTACAAAAAAACTTTTCATGTGTACAATGAACCACAAGTTCACCAAATGGTGATTGTTCATTTTTTTCCATTACCATCCATCGTGGTGGCCATTATAATATCCAATATTTTTAGATATTATATGTATATATATATATATGATATTTTAATTTTTTAATTTTTATTTTAATTTAATTTATAACCTACCTTTATACATTAAATCTTTTGAAACATGATTATTTCGTTTAATGTAGTGTGTAATATCCCCCCCAAGAGATATGACATGTTCATTCCATATAGGGAATGTATAAATGATGGTTTTAATAAAAATATATAAAAAATATGATATATATATATGATACAGAAATTAAAATCTAAATATCTATCAGTTACTTGTCATTTGTTGAACATGAAAAAGAAATGGAAGCATCATTTATGAGTATCTACGACCTACCATCTCCATGACGGTGCCCCTCGTTTCCTATCACCATATATTATTTATTATTATAAAATATATATAATGAATATATAGTATAATTAATTAATTGTTTAATATATAATGATAATTAAATAATTATCTATTTAACTGGAACAAAAATTGATAAGTCAAAACATACTTGAGAAAACTAGGCCATCAATACCCAAAAATAGTTAAAAAATGGAAGAGTGTTAACAAATGGGTAGTAAAATATTATATGGTGTTAATATATGAAATTATAAACATGATTATGGTTCAGAAATATGTTTTTAACATATTTTAAATAACTATTATGTAGGATAAATATCACACAACAAAAAGGAAGTTTATGGTACAAGATTTCATCCCAATTTACATTCCATTGATAATTATTTTTGTTATGCGCCAATCCACAATTATATGTTGTATATACAACCCATTCACATGTAGTATCATAAATATCCTTATTATCATGTTATTATATTTAATTCATGTAGAATAATAATTTAAATGTTATAATGTATTATATAACACTTTTGATATTTTAATGATTATTTTCCCTTAAGAATTATTTTTTGTCAACAACCATTGATGTTACTTATCTTCATATGAGTTATTATGGATAAATCCATATTATATATTCAATATGTATATATGAAAAATAATTTTGATTATTAATGAAATCAAATATTTTATTTTATTAATTATATGGATAGAGAAAAATGTTGTGGGATGTTTAAGGTATGCCCAACTAGTTAGGGACTGATTAATAAAAGCCCCTGGATGAATTGATATTCTCATAGGAAAATACTATGTTGGAAAACCGATAATAATATTTATATAGATTGATATAAAATTTATTTTTAGATTTATTTATATTAGAGTTATGTTTGGACAAACCAAATAAGTTGGTTACCAGTTTGTTTTAAACCCTCTTGTGAATGGTCTGAAAGGTAATGGTTCCATGAACATAGGTAACATGGAATCCCAAAAGTAATTATTTACATTATTTATAATTTAGTTATTATAATTATTCATAAGTGATATTAGGAATACATAAATATATGGATTTTTTTCATTATCAATTTATTGATTAATGGCATGGGTTTTAGCTTCTGACCTTGAAATATTGATATTTCATTATCTAATTATATGAATGACATGTATTGTTGGTTATCTATATTTCCATGTTTGGTTATTATCATTGATATGTTATTTATTTTTATTTACATTCCATTACTAATAATTTGATATCAATTTTAGTACGTTTCCTTTCCCCATGTTATAAAGCAGAAATCATTGAATAATCGTTAATAGACAATGTTAATTTCATACATTTATATAACATGATTGTATTTAAAATTTCCCTATATATTCTGGGTATCATTTCTGTATTCTAGAATTACAATTATTTAAAACTCATTAGTCCTATTGGATTTGACATCTTATAATCATGAAAATGTTATAATTTAATACATCGACTCTAAGCTTTTAGCTTCAGGGAATTATAATTGTTATTAGCGGGATAATAATCAACAACCATGGAAACTAAATTTAGAAAACATAGATTAGGAAAAATAAAACTAAGATATAATTTGAGTATAATTATAGAATAATTCCTTTTAATTTTATTAATCTATATATTATGTGGGTGTTTCTACCTGTACCTCCTTGTCTGGATACAACAAGTGGATGTGGTTATACCACATATGTTGCTAGGATTAATAACTAGGCCAAGGTGTTCTGTGGATTACTCCGGGAAACCTAGTACATGAAAATGTGCCTTACATTACACATGATTTAACATTCTAGGGGGATAATCATATGATAATTCAGATTTTATTTACCTACAACTATAATGGATTTTAATGTAATGTTGTTTAAAAAGTAGGAAATGTTTATGATTCTAATTTTTTTGATTCATAAATTGTTTAATGGTATATACCATATTGGGAATTATATATTAATATTTTATGAGATAATTATGTAGCTATTATTGTTTAGAAATGGATCATTGTTAAAGGAGTGTAAACGTCACTGAAATACGAGATCGAAATATTAAGAAGGATCATATTATTCATAGTCATAAACCAATATTTAAAAGGGAATCAATAGCCCACACTTTTTCAACATATGAGGACATAAAATAAATTGATAACTAGATAGGCAACGACTAATCATTGTATTATGTATTCAAAGGAATGAACCAGAATAAGAGGGCTAATAGGGATAATATTGATAAGTAAATGAATGGAATGAAATATTTTCCTACATGTGATAACTGTGAATAGACACATGATTGTACTTTCATAGAGGTAATGGGAATAAGTTATATGTGTGTATAAAAAGGCTACCTAGTACTTTATTGCAAAAAAATGAATTAAAATTATTATATGATGTTGTTCCACTACAAAGAGTTGTGACAATATAAAAATAAATTTTTCATGTGTTAATGTAATATAACCCAATATAGGCTATAAAATCATGGTTAAGATTTTTCTGTTTCCAAGGACAAAGAGTAATGATTACATTGATTATATTTGGATTTGAGAATTATATAATTTGAGGGTTTATAAATAATGTTCAAGCTATAATTTTTTTTATTATATGAGGACTGTACTGAAGTACATGTTCATTAAGGATTTGAGTTCATTTTTTGAATGATACCAATAAAAGATATTCATTATAAAGTAAAACATTTTTTAAGACACATGGTTTAGGGAAGTATAACCCAACATTTATTCCTAATATTAGGAAATAGTTCTTTTGATAAAAAAATGGTTTGATTCCCTAACAGAAATTTGATAAGTGTCAAATACTATGAAAATGAGTAATGATTTATTATCTCTTTGATAGAGTTTACATCACTCTTTTATTTTTGTAATATTTCAAAAAAAATTATTAAATATGAATTTTATACGAAAGAATATTAGTAATAATTTTTATGGTAATTATAGTTATTACCATACCTCCAAAGTATGAATGATGATGGTTCTCAAATTTTTAAAATGTGATGATTAAAGATACACTTCATGTTGACCAAGGGATAATGATTAGTTCATTTTGAATTTCCTTATAATGTTTTATATCACAACGTTTTTGAAATATTTACCAATTTTAAATGGTTTATTTTATATTTGAAATAGTTATTATATATTAATTTATTACATCACTATATTAAAAATCATGTAGTAATAGATGATTTATATATAATTAAGTTCATAATCAATGGAAACGAGTTTGATTATAGAAATTATTAATTACATATATTATTAGAGTGTGAAATATTTTCTCAAATATAGAAAAAAGGAATTGAAAAAATTTTGTTTCCCAGTTATCATTATATATTTATAAAGTCAATTAATTTTATTCACATGTCTGTTCTATGGGTTTTTAGTCTAAAACATTATGATAAACATTTTATTTATCACTTTCAATCATAATATGATATTTATATATCTCATCTATATCGATATTTTCAATAACATTCTTTTATTTGAATGAATATTTTTGTGGTGAACATTGAATTTCATTTTTCCTCTTATTGAGAGGATGTTTTATCAAACCTATTTACGAAGTTGGGTTTTCCATAAAATTATTTCTAAATATCCATCCCTTAAATTCACGAATTGATTTTAAATAAAAATGATGATATTTGAATAATATGAGGTAAATTTGACACCCAAGGTATTAAAATTATTTATTCCTTAAAAAAATTAATTTTTTACTATCATGCTTGTACAAATCACCATGAATTCTTACTCAACCAACAACACTATGTTAGTCTTGTTACACACAAAACTGAGTTTTCATGCCTTTTAATAGGGCACCTATTTCAAAAATAAATTTTTAATATTTTAAAATTTTATATGTGAAAATACAAATACATTTTTAATTCATAATTTATAAATAATATTATGGTAAATTTATTTTATTTTTATTTGATGTTTCATTTTTTGAAAAATAGTAAAAAGTACATTATTTTAATTAAAATATAAATTTTCGTTTAAATTATGATTACTGTTAAATTATTTCTTAAATAGTTTATTAAATTTACAATAGATCAATTATATATATATATATTCATAAAATTTATGTAATTGTTATAGTTTTTAAATTGAAATTAGAATAATAGACGTTTCGATAAATTGAAACTATTTACATTAAAAACCTACTTTCTCACAATGTCTGTGGGGTTAGCGATTGAATTTTTTTTCATACATGTATAAATTAAATTCTGAAAAAAGGACATACATAGTTGTAATATGAAATAAGTATTTTTTTTAAAAATTTGGCATTAAATTTTTCAAAATGTTTTTGTGAAATTGATTAAAATTTATTATGGTGATTAATATAAAATTAATTTTAATAAGTCTCTAAAACATAATCTTATGGACGAACATTTCATTGAAACATATAAAAGGCCATTAAAACCAATAAATTGGAAATATCCTCTATTGGTTCAAATTTTATGTGTTATTTAGATATTATTAAATGGAAATTCCCTATATAAAAGGTTATGTAAGGAAAACATAAAAAATATAAATTTTCATACCTTTAAGATTGATAAAACTGACCTATATGTCATAAACACCATATATAATGTTTTAAATATCATTTATTAATTTTAATGAATTATTTTTTACATAATTATTTATAAATAATTTTTAAATATGATTTAGTTAACTAAAATACTTAATAAATGACAACATAATTATTATTTAGTTAATAATTTACTAAAATAAATGATAGGAAAAATATTAAAAATGAAGTATATTCATTGAATTAATTCCATTAACTATTTTTAGAAAAATACATCACATTAAAAATATATAAACTTAATATATTTTAATAACATTTGTTTGATATCATAAAATTAAAATTAATAAAATATTGTCATAATTGAAATTATTGTTATATTATAATGAATGATTTGGTATTTTATGATTTAAAATAATAACAATCATATATTCTTCAAATTTATTTTTATGTTTTAATATATATTATATATGGTCTATTAATGAACCAATTTATCTTTTATAATTATCATAGTGACCGATAGAATGTAAAAATATTTTTTAGCATGATTCGAGCATAAGTAGTGTTTTTGCGCGTCAAAAGTGCTTGTTCTAAAATTAATTTCCAGAAAAAATTATTTTTATATAAATTAAATATTATATTAAAAATTATGTGTATCTATATTTTCTTTTAAATTTAAATTTAATTTATTCGTAATGGATTAAATACATAGATTAGAAAAGTAGTTCATTTTAAAAAAATTCATAATAATATAATAGGGGAAACATAGATGTTTGGAAACCAAATTATATAAATTCACTTAAGTTTCTCTAGTGTATGTTTTTCTGGACATGTTTTATACATTAACACATTGTTTCTATATTTTAGAGTCACATTATCATTCTTAGACCTGTTATTAGTGAATATATTTGGGAATTTACATGAGTACCACTACCCCTCTAATTAAAAAATGTGGGCACTCTACCCATTCCTTAAACCTATCAAACCATAGTGGATTGACCAAGATATACCCAAATATCTCCTCAAAATCCTTCCACTAATCATAGATGATTTCCCTTGGGAAGAAATACATCCAATGAATCATTTTGGAAGAAACCATTAGAAGCTACCCAATTAAGAGGTAACATCTTTCCCTAAGATCTTTAGTTTTATTAGAATTATACACCTCCTAACATATTCTTGTTACATGATTTTATAAAAAATGTTATCTGTCAGGACCCCTCCCACGTGGCATGTGTCATGACTACCCCAATCCCGCCTTCCTTAGGCCATGGGTAGGAAACAAGCACCAAAGGTGTAATTCTCTAAAACTAGGAAGGCATTGCCTTTTTAACCTGTAAACACACACACCAGAAAGCACAAAGCAAGACGAAACACCAAGTAAACTGTATAACAAAGAGTTAAGAGAGTAAAAGGGGCTAATATACATTACCAACAGTAAAGGTACAAGTAAAAATGAAATGAAATACAACTGAAGAAAGAGAAAATATAGTTACTGGATCATCCTTTGAGGTTCCTACCTGATGGGTAGGTAAAAATCACATCCTCAACACTCCACATTCGTTCGTATCCTCCGGGTAACGAAACACAGTATGGTCCACCCGTACATACCATCCAGTCCTGGTACTCTCAACCTCCATCAGTGATGTCTATTTTCTGCATCCAACACAACCAAGTGCGAGCATAGCCCGTGTAGGGGTGAGTATAACGGGACTCAGTATGTCATGACCCGTCCTCGGGGCCCGTGCTGTGACTACCCCAAGCCTGCCTTCCATAGGCCAGGGGATGGCGACTAGCACCAAGGCGTAAATCCCAGTAAAAAGGGAAGGAATTGCCACTGTAAAGTAAACAAACACCACAGAGCAAACAAGCATTAGAAGAAAACACTGTCTAAAAACTGAGTACAACAGTGAGTGAGGAAAAGTAAGTGGGCCAGAATACAGACCCAAACTGAATGTAAAGTACAACTGGAAAGGGAAAACAACAACTGAAAAGTAATGCCGCAGCATAGAGCCATTCACTAGAAGTCCCACCTAAAGGGTGATTACAGATAGCCTCCATAGCTCTTCGAGTCCAGTCGTCCACTCCGAGTACGTCACGCCCAGTGGTCCACCTCGATGTACCGACCTGCTCTGCAAGCCTCAACCGCGATCAACACTGTCCGTCGTCTGCAACCAACACAACATAGTGCGGACATAGCCAGTGCAGGGGTGAGTATAAGCTACTCAGTAGGGACCCCGAGATCCTCGAAGGACTCCCAGAATCCAAAAAGGATAATCCACAAAGAAAAGATACAATCACCAAGTAACATCCGACACTACTTCGGTATATGCCCAAAAATATACTTAAGTCATCAATTCCAGATCGCCTCCAACATCCGAGCTCAAGTACAACCCAGTCCACACAGGAAATCACAACCCAGTCCACATAGGAATGAAAAACGTAAATCCACACAAGATAGCACAACAAAATCCACACAGGAAATCAAAACAGGATTCAGCTCACACAGGTATACTTCTTCGTAGGACGATAGATATGATAAGATCTTTAAACTAATTCATCTAAGTCGTCGGACCCACAAAGGATCGATAGGTACTAACCCCCGCAATGAACCGCAATGGATCTGACCCACACAGGATCGATAGGTAACTGACCACCGCAATGACACACACAAGATCGGACCCACACAAGATCGATAGGTAACTGACCCCTGAAATGACCCACACAAGATCAGACCCACATAAGATCGATAGGTAACTAACCCCTGCAATGGACCACACGGGATCGAACCCACATAGGATCTATAGGCGCTGGCCCACATAGGACCACTGAGCGCTGACCCACACAAGATCGGACCCACACAGGATCTGTAGAACTGATCCACCGAGGATCTGTGAGTGCTGTAGTCATCGCCGTCGAATCCACTGAGGATCTCTGTACAGTTGTCGATGTCGTCATCATCGTAGCTAGATCTAGGGTTATCGCACAAAGCACGCTCGTTCAGGAGGGTCCACTACATGAGCGAAGAGTCTGATACATCAACTAACACATAGTCCATATTTGATGTATCCAAAAGTTCTGTATCGTCAACAGGAACTCAACGTCACAGACGGCGCGTCAATCAGATGCCCAGTCTGAGAGTTATTGAATTTTTCGTCCTAGGGACTTATTGGTTTTTTAATCAAAACCAACCCCATAGTACTCCTCCTGCATCCAAACCTTGAGCGGATTAATCCAAAAGTTCCTTCTCACTAAGAGGAATCCAACAAAGTCGACGATACGTCAATCGGACGTCCGGAGATCAAGTTATAAGTGTTTCTGCTCCGAGGGCCCGGTTGATTTCGTGTATGAACCAACTCGGGCGAACCCAAAGTACTCTGAAAACTTAGTTACGATATACCTAAACTAACATCTCGATCCAAGGATCACATCGCCGCTGACGGTGCGTCGATTGGAGGTCTGTAGCCCAAGATATAGGAAAAAGATCGAAAGAGGTCCGAAAAAGGGGGGTCTGGGCCCAGACCGACCCGGCCCAACCCCCCTAGGCCAGCCCGAACCGGGCCGTCCCAACCCGGATGGCGCGACACAGCACGGCCGGCGCGGACCGGCCCGGCATGGGCACGACCCGGCTGGCGCTGGCCGGGTGGCCGGCGGGTCGGCTCGGCCGTTACTGCCGAGCGAAGCGGGGGGCACGCTGCCCCCGCGTGGAGAGATCTCGGCCCCACGTGGGACTGCCCTTACCAGCGGACGCGGCCGGCTGCCACGTCCCGTTCCTTCTGGTCCCATGCGGTCGGGGGACCACAGAGGCTCCTCCCGACGGCACACCGGGTTCCACCACCCCCTGCCGTCGGCGCCGCCGTGCCGGCGAGGCGCGTCGGCGGGCCGCTCCCCAGACCACCTGATGAGTTCTGGTGGTCGGAATTGCATGTCGTCTTTGCCAATGGACCTCCCAGGGCCCGTCCTTCACTGCAAGGACCTCACATCGCCCGTGCGGCCTGCTTTTTCATCACCCACCAATCTGCTCACCAAGAACGAAGAGACGGTGGGTTCGGACTTGTTCGTTGGTCCGCACCCACCATGTTAGTTGTTTTAAAAGTCATCCGAGAAATATTTTAAACATAAGCTGTGGGTATAAAATCACAATATTTAAAATTCACCATATGAAATCAAGCCTAGGATAAAATTCACGAGGAAATTTAAAAGAACTTCAACCCGCTACCTCAATCGGTTGTTGATTGAAGGTTGTCGCGGGAAAAGAACGTTGCGGAAGGAGGATCGTCGGCGTCGTGGTACACGACGTCGCTTCATCGATCTCCGAGGGTTCGGTGCTCTTCGTCACCCTTTATCGGAGGCCGGAATTCTTCATCGGCGATGATGCATTCTTCTCATTCTTCGCGTTCTTCGCGATCTTCACTTTCTTCAACGAAGGAGGATGGAGATCTTCAAGATTTAGAGTTTCTCCAAATCCACTCAACAAGAAACCCCTCAACAATCCTAGTGTTGGTCTTATTTTATTTCCATACCAACAATTTCAAATTCAAAGATAACAAACAAATAATTAATTCAATGAATTAATTGTATCAATTTAAATACCCAATTTAATGGGTCGTTTCTTAACCAGAAAAACGTAAGGTTTGAATTTCATTAAAAATGGGTTTTCGCGGGTGCGTTACTTAGGAGAGATGAAACTGTAGGGCTCATGCGGGCCCCACCTCACAAATATCCTACCAAGTGGGTAGGATATTGTGGGTCCCACTTTATCCGCTTAACTTAGGTAAAGCGACTTTAAGTGAAATAAAATAAAGTTTCGCAACACTTTTATTTTATTTCATAACTTAACCCCAAAAATTAAAAACCACACCCGAGAAAACACAACTTCGGAAAAGGCATTTCTAAGCAAATACCGTCGCTGCGATTCCATCGGAGCCCTCATAATTTGATTCCGAGCACCAGTTCAAAAGTTTAAAAAACCCACTCATTCGTTCACTGAACGTACTCGATTTAAACTTCAGAAATTGATTTCGAGCACACCGGGCCTCGGAATCAGGTGCCGTCAGAAACCGCATTCTTGTAAAATTTCCAAAAAAATTAAGAAAAACATTTCCTTTAATTTTACGGGTCTTTACATCACTCCCACCTCAGGGATTTACATCCCCGTAATGATACATCATAAACTAGGTTAACAAAAGTGGGTACTGAGCACGCATCTGAGCCTCCCACTCCCAAGTGATCTCTTGGAGGTTCCCGTGCTTCCATCTGATGCGCACTAGAGGAATCGACCGTCCACATAGGTCCCACTCCTGTTGATCCTCAATCTCCACCGGGATCTCTGCAAATGTCACCCCATCATCAACGTCCAGCTCTCCATGGTCAATGATATGTGTCTGGTCATGCACATATCTCCTCAGCTGAGATACGTGGAAGACGTCGTGCACCCGGTGCAACTGAGGTGGTAAATCCAGGAAATAAGCCACCTCGTTAATCCTGCAGAGGACTTGGAATGTTCCGATGAAGCGTGGAGACAACTTGCAGTCTCGGCCAAATCTCCGTAATCCACATCGAGGTGAGACCCACAAGAAGACGTGGTCGCCATCCTCGAACTCCAGTGGCCTCTGCCTCCTATCAGCATAGGACTTTTGCTGGCTCTGAGCTGTCCTCATCTGCTCCTGGATGATCTGGACCTTCTCTGTCGTGGCCTGGACCATCTCCGATCCCACAAGTACTGACTGCCCAGGGTCTGTCCAGCACAAATGAGATCTGCAAGGTCGGTCGTACAACGCCTCGTATGGTTCCATCTCGATGGTGGAGTGGTAGCTGTTGTTATATGCAAACTCCTCCAAGGTTAGGATTTCCAACCAGCTGTGACCAAAGTCGAGGACACATGCACGGAGCATGTCCTCGAGAGTCTGTATAGTCCTCTAAATCTGACCATCTGTCTGAGGGTGAAAGGCGGTGCTCAGACGTAGATGCGTCCCGAACGCCTCCTGCAACCCCTTACAAAGCCGGGAATTAAAGAGAGCATCTCGATCAGAGACGATAGATGATGGCACACTTTGAAGCCGTACAATCTCCTGAATGTAGAGATGTCCCAAGCTCTCCACTGAGCCCTGCTCTCTAATGGGTAAGAAGTGAGCCGACTTGGTGAGTCAGTCGACAATCACCCAAATGGAGTCGTGACCTCTAGAAGTGCGTCGAAGTCCAGTCCCGTAGTCCATAGATATTCCATCCCACTTCCTCTCTGGGACCTCCAAGGGATGTACCAAGGCTTCCGGTACCTGATGCTCTGCTTTCACCTTCTGGAAGGTGAGGCACCGAGAAACGAACTCTACCACAACCTTCTTCATGTCTGGCCACCAGTGCTAAGAGCATCGACTACCACATTCCACATTCCAGGAATATAGACTATCTCAAAGTCATAGTCCTAGTGAAACTAGATCCATCACCTCTGTCTCAGGTTCAGGTCCTTCTGCGAGAAGATATACCTGAGACTCTGATGGTCAGAATAGACTGTAAAGCGCTCGCCCATCAGATAGTGCCGCCATGTCTTCAGAGCGAAGACCACTGCCGCTAATTTCAGGTCATGGGTAGCATAGTTCTTCTCATGCTGACTCAATTGACATGATCCATAGCCGATCACGGCCCGCTCCTGTATCAGGAAACATCCGAGTCAGGTCCCTAATGCATCGCAGTAAACTACGTACCCTACTCCCTCCTCTGGAAAACTTAAGATAGGCGTGCGGGTCAATCTCTGTCTCAACTCATGGATGCTCTGCTGACATCTGTCTGACCACACGAAGGGTCGAATCTTCCTCCTTAACATTCTGCAAAGCGGCAAAGATTTCTCCATGGCCGAAAAGGGAAATTTGGTCTCATCCCCTGGATGAACCACATTCTTTGCCTAGTACAGTCAATCCCATCATGATTAGTTAATTGATGGAATGGATGACGTCGTAAGGCCTTGACGCTGTGACCAAGGGATCCAACCGTTACTCTTACCTCCAAGGGTTGACTCACACTGTGGGCATTATTTTGGGGTCACTAGGTCTCCTCCAGTAAGAATCTCGCAAGTGAGGGTCAAGTCAATAGTTTTTAACCGGCACCTCTTAGAAATAACAAACAAAAGACAAGATAGCAAATGTCACTAATGCAAGTGTCTTTTATTAATTCAACTCAATGTACAAGGACACAAGACAACACAAACAACGAAGATAGAGGAATAATGGGAAAAGGCCTCTATGCCTGGAGCTAGACCCGCACTTGTCCACCTGATTCTGGAGCTCCATGATCGTAATCTTCAGCTGCCTGAAGCTGTGCTCTCCCCTGTGGTTGGGTGGACCTCCTGGTGGTGGTGGTGGTGGTAGAGCCTCAATGCGTCGCCCACCCCCTGCTGCTCGGCCAGCTCCTCTTCCTCGTTTGCCTGCTCCCTGTGGACCGCCACTGTTAAACCACTGCCTCTGCCTAGTTGGTCCCTCAACCGTCTGCTGTTCCTCTGCATGGCGGGTCGGGCAGTGACGAGCCATGTGGCCATGCCCGCCACATGCATAGCACTTTATTCCACTCGTAGGAATTGTTCTACTGCGTGTTCCCCGCACCCCCGAGCCAGTATTCTATGGTCGTACGCCCAATGTCCTGGCCCACTTGGACCTATGCGACATCTGTCTAATGCCGCCTGCAAGACGACTATGCCACATGTTGCCCTGCGGTAGGTCTCGCCGCTGGTGTAGACTCATCATGAATGCTCTCAATGAGAAGAGCTCGCTCCAGTACTCCTTCCAAAGTCAGAATGATGAGGGAGATCAGTGATGCCCTGATCTCATGCCTCAATCCCTGCTCAATGGTCTGGGCCTAGAAGAATGGGTATCGTACCATATTTGTCGAGTAGCGCAAGTGATCGGTAAATCTCGCCGAGTACTGGGCTGTCGTCAAGCTGCCCTGCCGCAGCTGTAGAATCTCCTGGATGCGCACCGCATGGAGGGTGGCTGGGACAAACTCTGAGCGAAAGAGGCTCTCAAAGTCCGTCTAGAGAAGAGATGCCTCATCGTCCAGCTGGAGCATCATTCTCCCCCATTGGCCCACTACAGCATGTAGTAGGCTCGCTGCGAGGATCACCATGAGGTCTGCTGGTGTCCTCACTAACCTGAAAACTGGTACCACAGCCTCCAGCCAGTCCTCGGCTGCCTAGGGGTCTGCCTCCCCATGGAACCTCAGCGGTCTCTGGCACTGAAACTCGTGTAGTGAACTAAGGCGATTTCCATCATCAGCGGCTAGGGCTGGTAGCATCGGTGGCTCGGCGGGTAGAGGTACCGACAGTGCCTCACTGTCAAGGGTCCCTGTACCGAGGCCTCATCGCTCGGTGGGCTATCGTCACACACAACTCTCAGAACCCTAGCTGGCTGCCGTCGTTGGGACATCCTGAAAAGAGACAGGTGCGCCAAGGTCAGAACAATATACCTGGTGAGCTGACACAAAGTAATCACAAAAAAACTTGAAACACACATGCAATCAATGTTTTCACGCATTAATTCGGAAATCAGAAGTTAGGGTCCTGGTGTACGGATATGTCGGCATCCGCACAAACACTAGACTCCCTGGACTGATAACCACACCCAATACACTTAACACTATTGCTTCACTTAGAAAAGTATTAGACTCCAAAGTTTTTCGGTAGAACCGAACTCCTCTGATACCAATTTGTCACGACCCGTCTTCGGGGCCTGTGCCATGACTACCCCAAGCCCGCCTTCCATAGGCCAGGGGCTGGCGACTAGAACCAAGGCGTAAATCCCGGTTAAAAGGGAAGGAATTTCCTTTTTAAAGTATACAAACACCATAGAGCACGAAAGCAGTAGAAGTAAAAACTATGTAAAAGCTGAGTACAATAGTGAATGCAGAAAAATAA
Source organism: Viscum album (assembly GCA_963277665.1). Lineage (NCBI taxonomy): Eukaryota > Viridiplantae > Streptophyta > Magnoliopsida > Santalales > Viscaceae > Viscum > Viscum album. The sequence goes on from OY728159.1 coordinate 38,156,901, forward strand.
GTGGGAAATAATACAAACCAAAAATGAAAGTAAAGTACAACTAGAAAGGGAAAATATCAACTGAAAAGTAATGTCACGGCATCGAGCCGTCCACTAGAAGTCCCACCTAAAGGGTGAGTACAGATAGCCTCCACGGCTCCTCGGGTCCATCCATCCACTCCGAGTGCGTCCCGCCCAGCGGTCCACCCCCGGGTACTGACCTGCTCCGCAAACCTCAACCGCGATCAGCGCTGTCCGTCATCTGCAACCAACATAACATAGTGCAGACATAGCCCGTGCAGGGGTGAGTATAATCTACACAGTAGGGACCCCGAGACCCCCGAAGGTCTCCCTGAATCTACAAAGGATTATCCACAAAGGAAAGATACAATCAAGAAGTATCATCCGACACTACTTCGGTATATTCCCATAAAAATACCTAAGTCATCAATTCCAGATCGACTCCAACATCCGAGATCAAGTACAACCCAGTCCAGACATGAAATCACAACCCAATCCACACAGAAAAGCAAAACGTAAATCCACACAGGATTGCACAACACAATCTAAATAGGAAAGCAAAACTGGATTCAGCTCAGACAGGTATACTTCTTCGTAGGATGATAGAGATGATAAGATATTTCCACTGATTCATCTAAACCGTCAGACACACAATGGATCGATAGGTACTAACCCCCACAATGACCCACAAAGGATCTGACCCAAACAACATCGATATGTAACTAACCCCTGCAATGAACCACACAAGATCGGACCCACATAGGATCTATAGGTAACTAACCCCCGAAATGACCCACATAGGATTGGACCCACACAGGATCAGTAGGTAACCAACCCCTTCAATGACCCACACAGGATCGGACCGACACAGGATCTGTAGGCGCTGGCCCACACAGGACTGCGGAGCACTAACCCACACAAGATCCGACCCACACAGGATCTGTAGCACTGATCCACGGAGGATCTCTGATTGTTGTAGTCATCGTCGTCGAATCCACTGAGGATCTCATTACAGTCGTCGTCATCGGCATCATCGTAGCCAGCTCTAGAGTTCCAGCACACAGCAAGCTCGTTCAGGAGGGTCCGCTCCACGAGCCGAGAGGCTGATACATCAACTGACACATAGTCCTAAGTTGATGTATCAAAATGTTCTGTGTCGTCAACAGGAACTCAACGTCACAAACGACACATCAATCGGACGCCCGATCTGAGAGTTATTGGCTTTTTGTAACAAGGGCCTGGTTGGTTTTTAAGTCAAAACCAACCCGACCGTACTCCACCTGCATCCAAATACCGATCAGAGTAATCCAAAAGATCCGTCTCACTAAGTGGAATCCAACAAAGTCAACGGTACGTCAATCGGACATCCGGAGATCATGTTATAAGCGTTTCCCCTCCAAGGGCCCGGTTAGATTCGTGTACGAACCAACCAGGTCGAACCCAAAGTACTCTGAAACCTTGAGTGAAATATACCGAAACGATCTTCTCGATCCAAAGATCTCATCACCGCTGACGGTGCGTCGATCGGAGGTCCATAACAAATGATATGGGCAAAAGACTGAAAGAGATCCGAAAATGGGGGGTCTAGGCCCGGACAGACCCGACCCAACCCCCCTGGGTCGGCCCGAAATGGGTCCGACCAGGATGGCACGACCAGGACTGGTTGGCACGGCCCGACCCGGCCTGGGCGCAACCCAGCTGGCACTGGCCGGGTGGCCAGTGGGTCGGCTTGGCCATTACGGCTGAGCGAAGCGGGGGGCGCGCTGCCCCCACGTAGAGAGATCGCGGCCCCGCGTGGGGCCGCCCTTGTCAGCCGACGCGGCCGTCTGTCGTGTCCCATTCCTTCCGGTCCCGCGCGGTCAAGGGACCGCGGCCTGCCGCCGCGGCTTCAGCTGCATCGGCTCCTCTCGGCGGCGCACCGGGCGCCGCCGCCGGCGGGCCTCTCGCGGACCACCGGACGAGTTCCGGTGGTCGGAATTGAGTACCTTCTTCGCAATGTCCCTCATGGGGCCCGTCCTTCAACGCAAGGAATTCACATTGCCCGTGCGTCCTGCTTTGTTATCACCCACCAATCCGCTCACCATGAACGAAGAGACGGTGGGTTCGGACTTGTTTGTTGGTCCGCACACATCGTGTTAGCAGTTTTAAAAGTCCTCCGCCAAATATTTTAATCATAATCTGTGGGTATAAAATAACAATATTTAAAATGAACCATATGAAATCAAGCCGAGGATATAATTGATGAAGAAATTTAAATAAACCGCAACCCCCTACCTCAATCGGTTGCTGGCCGATGGTTGTCGCGGGGAAGGAACGTCGTAGAAGTTAGATCATCGGCGTTGCGGTACATGGCGTCATGTTGTCGATTTCCGAGGGTTTGGCGCTCTTCGTCTCCCTTCGTCGGAGGCCGGCGTTCTTTGTCGGCGACGATACGTTCTTCACGTTCTTCGCGTTTTTCGCGTTCTTCAATGAAGGAGGATGAATATCTTCAAGATTTAGAGTTTCTCCAAATCCTCTCAACAAGAAACCCCTCAACAAACCTAGTGTTGGTCATATTTTATTCTCATGCCAACAATTTGAAATTCAAAGATAATAAACGAATAATTAATTCAATGAATTAATTGTAACAATTTAACTACCAAATTTAATGGGACGTTTCTTAACCAAAAAAACTTAAGGATTGACTTTCATTAAAAAGGGGTTTTCGCGGGTGCGTTACTTTGGATGGAAGAAACAGTGGGGCTCGTGCGGGCCCCAGCTCACAAATATCCTACCAAGTGGGTAGGATATTGTGGGTCCCACATTATCCGCTTAACATAGGTTAAGCATCTTTAAATGAATTAAAATAAAGTGTCGCACCACTTTTATTTTATTTCTTAACTTAACCCCAAAAATTAAAAACCACACATGAGCAAACTCAAATCCAGAAAAGGCGTTTCTAAGAAAATATTGGTGCTACGATTCCATCAGTGCCCTCGGAATTTTCTTTCGAGCCCCGGTTCAAATGTTATAAAAACCCACTTGTTCGTTCACTGAACGTACCCGAGCTTAACTTTGGAAATTGATTCTGGGCACACCGTGCTCGGAATCAGGTGCCGTCAGAAACTGTGTTCTTGTAAAATTCCCATGAAAATTAAGAAAAAAATTTTCTTGAATTTTACGGGTCATTACACAGTAGAGACCCCGAGATCATTAAGGTATCACAAAATCTAACATGGATAAACCACAATGTATGAAATCAAATGATAACCTTACTTAGGGATATTCCCATACATATACTTATGTTATCATGTAATCCATATCAATCATGAGGAATACACAAAAGTAATGAATTAGCTCTACTAGGATTTTATAAATATTATCGATACCTTGGATAAGGGAGAAATCCTCCTCTATCGAGTACAATGGGCTTGCCGCGACACCAAGAATGCTTCCCACTAACCTTGGACTGCTGAGGTACTCCTCTGGTCAAGTACTATGGGTCTATCGAATCAGATAGAGGCGCTCCCCACCGTGGGTCTGCTACATCACCAAGAACGCTCCCCTCATAGCCTGCTGAGGTATTCCACCTATCATGTACCGTGGGTCGGTCGCGTCACCAAGCACACTGCTCCATTGTGGGTCTGCTGTGACACCAAGGTGATCCAAACTGGGCTAGTAGAGTCACACAGAGTCAAACAGCTAGTAGTCATCATCTATCATCCAACTACTAGGTATCCACACTATGCTCACTCATCTACGGGAGGATTCACTCCATGAGATACTGGTTGATACTACATTTGTCACGAAGTCCCGCGAAGAAGTATCTTAAAGGTCTGCCACACCATAAGGGTCACATCGCAATAGAAAGTGCGTTAATGGGATGCCTGGTCTGTGAGTTATTATAATTTTAGTCTTGGGGGACCAGTTGGATTCGTGCACGATTCAACCTGACCGTATCTCAAATATACCCCAAACTACAGTGGGGTATACCCAAAGAGAGTCTCATGATCCATTATTACCAGATCTGCTGAAGGTTTGTCAAACGGACATCCGGTGACAAAGATATAGACAATAGAAAGTAAAGGGTTGTTGTGGTCCGGGGTCCGGTCCGACCGGGTCAGACCGACCTAGCCCGCCCCAGTCAGGGCCGACCCAGTTCAGTTCAACTAGACCCGTTGGGCGGGATGCCCATTATGTTCGGTTCGGCCTGCTGGGTCCAGCCCAGCAGGAAGCGAGGGGCGGCAGAGGGCAGAGAGGGTGCATACCAGCCGTGAGGGAGAGAACCAGCCGCGGGTCAGCATGAGGGTGGTTCGGCCTGGAGGTTGCCTCGTGGGCGGCTCGGCCCCAAGGGTTCCGCGAGGGCGACTCGACCCTGGGCACAGGGACGGTTCTATCGTGGTGCTGTGAGGGCACCTGCCGGTTCGGCCGAGTCACCGCGATGGTGTTGAACCGTTAGTTCAGGGCACCGTGAGGGTGCATGCCGGATCGGCCGGGGAACGGTGAGAGTGCGCACCGGTTTGACCCGAGTCCTGTGAGGGCATGGGACGGTTCGACTGGGGCACTACGAGGCTCCGGTTTTTCCGAGTGATCGGAATTCCAGCTGCATTGCGCGGTCGGGGTGGTTTAGAAGGCTAGTGGGCCGTTGTAGCCGGGGCAGCTCGGTAGGCCGGTGGGAAACACGAGATGGTTGGTGGTGCGACAGGCAGAAGGTGTGGATCAGCCCAGGCTGGTGGAGTCAGTTTGGTCAGAGTGCCAGAGCCATGAGGGGGCAACACGAGACGCAGAGGTCTCGAGCAGTGCTGACGTTTCCTTCGTCACCTTTGTCGCCTTCCTATGTGTTTTTGAACCCCACAAAGAAGAATAATGGGGGAGTGTCAGTCCATGTTTGTTTATCCTACACCCTCCGCGTTCAGAGTGGTAGAAAGTGGTTCATCAAGAACATACACAAAGAATGAGCATGGAAAATATTTTAAAAAATCAATTCCCATAATCCTATGATAATTTCTATTCCCAACCCAGCAAAGGAAAAATAAGGGAGAACATGGAATGTGTTAATCAAATAATGAATAAACCCCTACAAATTTACGTAAAAATTTATTTCAAATCCGCAAGGAGAACATCCGCAAATCAACTCGATAATAAGTTGATATGTATTTGTTGTTTTTAGAAGGAAATAATTAATGGAATAACATAATACTTAATTAAAAACCCTAACATGTTCGATGTTGGCGGACATTGGCTTGAGAAGGCGAATGTCGATTCGTTATAGACGAACACATCATACGTCGAAGGATGTTCCGAGGAATAAGGTTGATGTTATGGTCGAAATAGATGTTCTTCATCAGTGGAGCGTTCTTCATCGGTGGAAGCGTTATTCATAGAGGAATCATTCTTCCTTGGGGACTCTTTCTCCAAATATCTCCTCCCAATTCCACAAAATATTCCAAGGAATATTAGATTATGTTTCTATATAGTTTTTTGGCACACAATTCAAAATAGCCTATTCAATTGGCTAGGATGGCACATTTATTTGGTGTCTTGGCAGAATTAATGTTGAGGTGTTAAAGAGGCTCCGCCGACATTAATGAGGGGGGTTGAGAGGTTTTCTTCTCCTCCCATTAAATGGGGGTCAGGTAGTCCCCTCCACAATAAATCATGAAGAGGAGGTTTAGTTCTGATAGACCCCACCCCTGAACATCTACATGGTGGGGGGGTACCACAAAATAAAATAATATATGATCTTATTATATTTTATTATTTCCACAAAAAACCCAAAAACAATCTTACAATATCGACCAAATGTGGTCAAGGTGAACATCTCCTTAAATGAATATCGGTACTGCGGGTTCAACGATGCCATCATATTTCATTTCCGAGCACTGGTTAAATAGAAATAAAAACATGCTCATACATTTACTGAAAGTACATGAAAAAAACATAAGAAATTTATTTCGGGCACACTGGGTCTCAGAATCATGTGTAGTTAATTTTTTCAGACTCGTATAATTCTGAAATATTTAATAAAAATTACAAGGAAATTTTGGATCTTTACATTCCCCCCACCTCAAGCTTTACGTCCCCATAATCCATAACTCAATCTAAGGGAAAAAGTGGGGGTAATGAGCATGCATCTGAGCCTCTCGTTCACATGTGCTCTCCAGGAGGATACCATGATGTCAGCGAGCGCGCACTAAAGGTATCAATTGTCCATGAAGAACCCGCCCTTGTTGATCCTCAATCTCCACGAGAACCTCTATAAAAGTCACACCATCATTAACGTCCATCTCACCATGGTTGATGATGTGAGAAGGGTCGTTCACCTATCTCCTCATCTGGGGTACGTGGAAGACGTCGTGCATCCGGTGCAACTGAGATGGAAGAGCTAAGCGGTATGCCACCTCTCCAACTCAGCCGAGGACCTAAAAAGGACTGAGGAACCTCATAGATAACATTCCACCTCAGCCAAATATCTGTAATCCTTGTCGATGTGATATCCATATAAAATTGTGGAATATATCCCTGAACTCTAGAGGTCTCTATCTTCTATCGGCCTATGACTTCTGTCTTTACTATGTAGTCTTCATACGCTCTTGGATGATCTGCACCTTCTCTGTGGTAGCCTATACCATCACTAGTCCCACGAGTGCTGAGTCCCCTAGGTCAGTCCAGCACAAAGGTGATCTGCAAGGTGGCCCATACAACACCTTGAAAGAAGTCATCCCAATGGTGGAGTGATAGCTGTTGTTGTATTAAATCTCCCCCAAAGGTAATTGATCCTCCCAGCTGCGACTTAAGTCGAGGGAAGAATCGTGGAGCATGTCCTCGAGGGTCTGAATAGTCTGCTTAGTCTGACCATCCATCAACGGATGTAAGGCAGTGCTCAAATGAATCTGCGTTCCAAAAGCCTCCTACAAACCCTTCCATAGACAAGAAGTTGAACATGTATCACTATCGGAGACTATATTCATGGTTACTCCTTCTAGACGTACAATTTCTTGCACATAGAGGTGTCCCATGCTCTCTACTAAACCCTACTCTCTGATCGGTAGGAATTGGGCTAACTTGGTGAGATGGTCAACGATCACCCAAATCGAGACATGTCCCCTAGGTTTACGTGGATGTATTGTCAAAAGGTCCATGGATATCCCATCACACTTCCACTCCGGGACCTCTAAAGGTTTAACCAAGCCTACTAGTACCAGATGCCCCGCCTTTATTTGATGACAAGTGAGGCATCGAGAGAAAAACTCTGTAATTGCTTTCTTCATTTTCGACCACTGCAGTTGTCGTCGTAGGTCTTGATACTTCTTCTCCACTCTTGGATGTACCGCCAGAGGGGTTGTGTTGAAATCCCTCAACAATTCCTCTTGAAGTGACAGTGGTACCATGGTACATCCCTTGAAATGGATGATGTTCTCCCCACCTTTAGAAAATCTATCAGGTTCATGTCCTGTGGATATATAATCATGTCATGTCTCACAGTTAGCATCCCCATGTTGTACCTCCCTATCTTGCCGATGAAGTGTGGGAGTGACTGTAAGAGACAATAGAAAAGCTTCTCCATCTCTATCGACAAAGAATATCTGCAAATCAGCCAACTGCTCAATCACCTCACCTTTGAGGTTTATACCAGATATCCTACTGAGTGAATCTGCAAAAAAATTACCCTTCCCAAGAGTATATACTATCTCAAAGTCATGGTCCTATAGGAACTCAAGCCATCATCGATGTCTCAGGTTCAGGTCCTTCTAATAGAAGATATACCTAAGACTCTGGTGATCGGAGTACACTGTAAAACACATGCCAACCATATAGTGTTTCCACATATTCAAGGCGAAGACTACTAATTCTAAATCTAGGTCATGGGTAGAGTAGTTATTCTTGTGTTGTATTAGATGTAAAGAACAATATGTGATCACTACTTTCTCTTCCATCAGGAAACATCCATGTCCAGTACCTGATGCGTCACATTAAACAACGTACCCTACACCCTCCTATAGAAGCCTTAATAATGGGGAAATAGGCAGCCTCTGCCTCATCTCCTGAAAACTTTGGAGGCATTTCTCTGACCGCACGAGGGGTTTCTCCTTCTTTGTCAATGCTGAAAGTGGTGCCACCACTTTGGAGAAGTCTGGAACAAACCTCAGGTTATATACAGCCAAAACCAAGAAACATCGTACTTCGGTCAAACTCCTTGGTGGCTCCCAGACAAGTACCACCGTAATCTTTTCAAGATCCATTCCAACTCCATCCTCCGATATGACACGTCTGAGAATGTGAACCTCTCGGATCCAGAAACAGCACTTCGAGAGCCTACCATAAAGCTGGTGCTCTCGGATTGTGTCTAGTTCTACTTGCACATGATAGATATGCTCCTCCTCAATAGTCGTGTAGATCAGAATGTCGTCGATGAAAACTATGACAAAGAGATCAATGTATGGCTTAATAATCATGTCCATGGGTCCCATAAACACTACTGGAGTATTGGCCACGCCGAATGTCTTAACCAAGAACTTGTAGTGGCCATACCGAATGTAACAATCCATCCCCTCTAGACTGGAGATGGAGAGTTAAATGTGATATTGGAATGGTTAGAAAGAATGAAAATACAGAAGGAACGATTAGTTTATTAGTATTGAAGAAACTAGATACATAGATGCTACTCAAATTTCATTGGAAACGATTACAAAATACAATACATAACAAATAAAAAATCTGCACCCACAAGAACTCAATAAATGATATCCTATTTGTCACATGTTTAATGTAAATAATGAAATGGGTGAGATAAAATGCTTAGTAAGGGTTAAATATAGTGGAATAATTATTACAATAATAAGTGAATCAAAATCAATATGACATAATCAATATACTATATTGAATAAATGAATAGCTAATTCCATTAATAAACTGATAATGAAACTGCATCCATAGATTTTGTCATAGTGAAAACATCATGGTTAGTAATAAAACCTGATAATGAATAAAGATAATTATTATTATTTGGATGTCATGTATCTTTCACATGAAACAATAATACCTTAAAAAAGGTTTAGTTATATGGGTAGAAACCCGTCTGATTATTGGATACAAACTCAAAGGGTTTGTCGCCAAACTGATTTGTCTCATGAGACATACCGATGCATCGAGGGGCTATAGTTTTCCCTAACCTCCACTACATGTCCGAATAATTATTTATACATTTATTCAATACAATATAAATATTCCTTTTCAATATCATTATAGATTAGATTATATATATTTATAAATATTTCCATAATCAAAATAATGTTCCAAATAAACACAGTATGTAAAATGGTATACGGTTTAGACAAAAAAGATATCCATGATATGTGATTATGGATATTTAATATAAATATAATGTAAAATTAAAAGTGGTCTCAAGTGGGATGTAGGTACACCACATTAGGATTATGTGCACAATACCAAGTTAGTCACAACGAAATCATAGTTGAGACAAAAGCCCTTACCACAATGTAATCTATCAAATCATATGACCAGAACTTAATAACCCTCAAATTAATCATTTAATAACATGAATATGAAGATAATAATTTTATTATATATCAAATGGAAGCACACATGTACCACATACATTAAATAAGTTCCAAAAAAAGAAAATCCCATAGAAATGAAAGTTAGATGAGAATCCCCTTACAGACATTTAAGCATGGTAATAAATGTTATTGAGAGGGATTAATGAGAGGGAAAGGAATATTACGTTATTTATATGTCACAAGGGATGTATGGGGGAGGTGATAAATAATACCTCATCATTAGGAATTAAAAATAAATTAGCACAACATAGGGGAGACTCTTGAACAAAATTGAAAGAGGGGATCCCTTACCTTATGCTTGATGGTGTTCTTGACTTGTTGTTTAAGACCCAAATAAACAAATTAGTGTTATTAATTCATAATTCCATAACCCCTTATATAAGTAAATGATTCATTATAACCTTTTATAGTTCATTCATGGCCTTTTTGATTAGTTATATGGTACAATTTTATTGTTCGGGCTCGTTTGTTTACTTGGTTTTAAATGATCAGTTTACTTATATTCAAGTTAGAATAAATATATAAGATGGGTGTGGTTGTCTAGAAATTTACTTATATTCTATTAGTGATCATCCATAATATTACATGGTTTAAAATTTAATTTTGTTACTTATATTGTAGTGGAATTATTATATATAGATCCAAAATGACTACCATTTTGGCTAAACGGTGGGTTTGAATACAATGAACATGTATTATAGTATAACGTAACAAAAATTGAACAAAAGGAATAAAGAAATAATAATCGGATATATTAAAAATATAATAATCTGGTTCATCCATAACAAATATGGTTTCATGACCATAATTAAATATTATAATAGAAATTGATAAAATGTTGTCCTTGAATGTGCTAAATTAACACATCTCAGACGGTGCATTCATTACATTAAAATAAATGGTTGGGAAAGGAGAGAATGTAATGAACTATAAATATAGAATGAAAAAATTATAGTTCATGTATGTTACTGAATTTTTCATACTATTATGGAGAGGAAAGAAACAAAATGAAAAGTACTTAATGGAATTGAAGGAATTGGAAAGAGAAATTTACCACTAGAGACTTCCACCTTTAAGAACATCATAAGGGGAGTGGTTTTGGTATTTGGAAGAGGATAAGAGATTTTGGAAATGGGGGAGGATCTCAGGGAGAGACATGGGAAGAATATTGGAAAGGAACAAGGATTTAGTGGTGTTAGAGGAAGAGGGGGTGAGGGGTGCTATATATAGTGGAGGGGAGAGGAGTTTTCTTAATATAAAATTCATTAGTTTAATATTTACTCTCAAAACAACTAATGGTGAGTATTAAATGACCAAAAATAGTAATATATTCATGTGAAATAGAACTAATTTGGCTTACATCAGCAGATCATCATCAATGGCTCAATTAATCTAATATTTAGCATTTATAGTGAATTATCAGTTTTTACTATTCATAAAAAAACTTCAAGTATGTCAGAAAACTCCCAAAAACTCACCATAACCATTTTTTGACGTGTGGAATCCAAAAATGAAGTCCATTTTGCCTAAAATAGTTTTATAAATATGATTAATTAAATATTTATTTAAAAAAATTATTTAACAAAACATATAAACACTTAAAATATTCATCATTATTTTTATGTTTCCTAAATTCATTTATACATTCAAGGGCATAGATACCATTCATAAGAGTCATATTACTATTCATAAGTGTATTTTACTATTCATAATGGTAGGTTACTACTCAAAAGGTTAGTTTACTATTCACTAAAAATTAATTAAATTATATCAGACTCCAATTATTATCTTGATCAAAACTGTGTTTGTTAGACTTTTAAAATTCAAATCACAAAGCTAAAAACTTTATGTTTTATGAATTAGTTTTTGATATCTCCTATAAGTAACCATGTATTGTTCCATAGAGGCTAAATTATTCTTGAAATATAGGCTAGAAATAAAATTTATTTAAGAGAAACATACCATAAAATGTTGGGTGATAGATTATTCCCTACATCATAAATTTTGTCCTCAAAATATTATGTTTGAAACTCACAAAAAAATTTGGGATGTTCTTTTTCCTGAAATACTCTTATTCCCATGTTGCTTCCTCCCTATTATGGGTCCTCCAAAGATCCATTACAATAGGAATTTTCCAATTCATCAATACGTTCTACCTTGTGTCAAGAATCCCAATAGGATTTTCACAGTATGAAAAATCCGGTTCCAGTTCAATTCCTTCATAGTTGAGAACGTGCATTGGTTTTGGAATTTATTTCTTCAACAATGACACATGGAACACATCATGGAATTTGGAGAGATTTGGATGTATTTCTAAATGGTAAGCCAATGTTCTGATTCTTTCCATAATTTCAAATGGTTCGTTATACTTGGGGATTAGTTTCTATTTCTTACTGAACCTTTAGACACTCTTCCATGGAGATAATATCAGAAATACATGACCTCCCACTTGAAATTCCAAGTCCTTTCTCCATTTTTAAGAATAAATCATCTACCTACTTTGGGATTCCTTAATATGGGCTTGTGTTTTCTTCACCTTTTCCGTGGTCTCTTAAATAAGTTATGGGTCTTTAATTTTCCTCTCACAATATTTGTCCCAATAAGTTGTATTTCTACATCTCTTTCAATACAATGATTCATATGGAGCCATTTGAATACAAGAATAGAAACTATTGTTTGAGGAAAATTCCACCAAAGGTAAGTATTGATCCCACATACCTTGGAAATAATGAGAGCATGACCACATCATGTCTTCTAGAGTTTGAATAGTCCTTTCAGATTGTCAATCAGTTTGGGGGTGATATGCATCAGTAATACGAAGCTCAATATTCAAAGACTTATGCAGACTTCTTCATAATATTGATGTAAACCAGGGATCTCAATCAGACAAAATCGATAGAGGTGCACAATGAAGTCTTACAACATCATTAATATAATTTCTTGATAAGTGCTCACGTGGAAAATTCTCTCTTATAGGGAAACAAATATGATGATTTTGTGAGCCGATCAACAATTACCCATATTGAATCATTCCTTCTTTGTGTCCTTGGTATTCCAGTGAAGAAATACATATTAATGGTATCCCACTTCCACATAAGAATATGTAGAGGTTTCATCACTCCTTTGAGATGTTGTCTCTCTTCCTTCACATGTTGACAAACTAGGCATCTTGACACATTCTCAGCAATTTTTGACTTCATATTATCCCACAAGAAATACTCCTTCATATATCTATACATCTTGGTGCTACCTGGGTGTATAGAGAAATTTGGCCTATGAGGATCATCTAATAGTTCCCTTTTTAGCTCAGCAATATATGGAACGTAGAACCTTATCCCAAATTTTAGAACTTCGTCTTCATAAATGAAGTCAGCCAATCTCCCATCCTTGATACCATTAATTTTATTGAGAAGGTTCTCATCATCATATTGAGATCTTTTTATCTTCTTTAATAATTATGTATTAGAAATAATTTGAAAGAGGAATGATGTTTCCCTTTCCGTAACTATTCCCATATCCATAATTAATATATCCAAAAATATAGGATCTCTCTCAATCTTTATTTGAGTCAGATGTCCATGATCTTTCTTGCTTAATGAATCTTCAACCTTATTTTCCTTTCCTTGGTGGTATGGTATTGAAAAATCGTAATCTCTGACTAACTCATGCCATCTCCTCTGCCTCAGGATGAGTTATTTTGATGTGAAAATGTATTTCAAACTCTTGTGGTCTGTATAAATCTCACAGATATCTCCATTGAGATAATGCCTCCTATTTTCAGAGCAATGATTATGGCTGCTAACTCAAGAGCATGAGTTGGATAATACTTCTCATGAGTATTCAACTATCATGATGCATAGGTAATAACATTATCATTTTTCATAAGGATGTGACCCAATCCATTCTTAGATTCATTTCACTATATTATAAATCCACAACTTCCAGATGGAAGTGTCAAAATTAAGGAATTGACCAATATTCTCTTCAATTCTTCAAATCATTATTTACATTTTTTTTCCACACAAACTTAAATCCATTATGTTTGGTCTTGGTTACCGAGATATCCAGTCGGGAAAAATTGAAAATGAAAATCATATAGTAACCTACTAAGATAATAAAAATAAGTACCTCAATTATGTTTAGTGGTGTGGGACATTCTTGGATTACCTTTTTCTTCATAGGATCATCTACGATTCCATCCATAGAGAAAATATGGCCTAAAAATGAAACTTATTGAGTCTATAATTTGCATTTTCTAAACATTCCACATAACTTATTGCTTCTAAGAGTTTTCAGAATAACCATAATGTGATTCTCATGGTCTTCATAGCTTTTTGAGTATATATGGATATCATCGATGAATACCACAAAATAGTTATCAATATATTCCTTGAAAACTCAATTCATTAGATCCGTGAAAACACATGTTTCATTTTTTAGTCCCAAAGGAATTACTGTAAACTCGTAATGCCTATACCTATTCCAAAATGCAATCTTAGGAATATCATCCTTCTTTACTCACAACTGATGATATCATGATCGAAGTTCAATCTTTCGAAAAGTATTGAGCTCCATGAAGTTGATGAAATAAATCATCAATTTGGGGTAGATGATACTTATTCATTATTATAATAGCATTGATTTACCTGTAATAATTTTAAAGCCTCATGGATCCATCTTTCTTCTTGACAAAGTGGACAGGGGCTCCCCATGGAGAAACACTAGGTCGAATAAATAATTTTTGTCTCAAATCCTATTGTTGTTTATTTAGCTCTATTAATTACATAATATCCATTCTATAGGGATTCTTTGATATATGTCTTGCATCAGGAATTAAATCAATAGAGAACATATCTTCCCGCTCTGGAGGATTTCCAGGTAAATCATCTAGAAATAAATCAATGTATTTTTTCAAATTGTGCACATATTCAATTAGAATATTTCATTCCTCACCCATAGATATTGGTTTATTTTCCTCTCTATGTATTGAATTTAGTAGAGCAACTTGGGGTTATTCCATATAATAATCAAGTGGAAATGTTTCTTCCTTAAAGAAAAGGGATTCTACACCATTTTCAAAATTTGTAACTTCCTTATTCTTACAATAAATCATCACATAATAATTTTATAGTTAAACCATACTGATAATTTTATCAAATTTAGTCATTGGAATGGTGAAAAGTTTAGCAAATAAAGCATGTTTTGGTGTTTTGTGGGGGACTAGTCGACATGCCTTTGTGCCAACGATACATCCCCCGTGGGTTTTGACTGATAACTCCTTTATTAAATAAAATTGGACACATCTAATTTTCTTGGAATTTGGGAAGATATAAATGAATTAAATGAAACATAATAAAATAAAGTTTTTCATCAGTTTGAGGAAACAATTAAAGTACCGACCACCACATCATTAGGAAATTGATCCTCTATGGTCATAATTGCATAATCTCTCCCTTATTCTCTTCGCTTTTTCTATGACATGTTCCCTTGGTGCTCAAGACACTCATTTGCATAGTGTCTCGTCTCTTTGAAATTGTAGCATTGAATATCATTAAATTTTGTCCTCCCCTTGCTTTTATCAGAATGATGACTCTTTTCTCCGTAGTTATAGCAGACTCCCATGAATTTAAATATTTCCCGAGATGATTATTTCCACATTTCTCACATAATGGATATAGATTTGTTCCCTTGCTATTATTTGGTGATTATCTTTTTCATTTGTTATCTGATTACCACTTCTTATCTTGGTTTCATTTGAAAATATTTTATCTAGAAAATTACCTCTCAGTTTCGATGGCACATGATAAAAATTCATCATACGATGAAAATTATTGGGATTCCAGTGTCCTTCAAAGACATGGCTTAAGACCTTCATAGAAATGAAAAATATTGACTGCCGAGTCCCAAACGTAATCAATGGCATACCTAGCCAGCCTTGGGAAATTACCCTTATACTATGCAACACTATCTTCATCCCTTTGTTTTAAACTAATGAATTTCCACTTCATTTCAATTCGTTGTTCATGAGGGAAATATTTTTCAAATAATATTTCCTTAAAAGTCATCCATTCCATATCTTTTATTTCTTCTTCCTCCATGTTATTCGGAATCAAGTACCATCATTGATCAGTGTCTACCTTTAGACAATATACTTACATTAATACCATTTTATTTTCATTACATCGTAATGCCATGAATATCAATTCAAGGGACTTTATCCATTACTCAGCAAAAATTGGGTTAGTAGTCCCTCTGAAAAATGGGGGTTTCTATCTCATGAAACGATCCAACATAGGTATAGAATGGTTATTCATTACTACTAGAGTATGTTGTACCAATATTGTCATGATATGATCTTCTCAATCATTGACTTTGTTGACTAGTTTAGTTGGGATATCCCAACCTTGACCATGAATATTTATTCCCCATATTCCTTTAGATGGAATTTCTAAGTAGTGGGATACACTAGATTAGGTTATTAATCTCAAATAGAAAATCACTCAACTATCATTGAAATTATATGTATTGTTATCATATAACAATGATTTCTTTTAGGAAAAATATACATTAAACTCCTTCATAATTTCTTGGAAAGAAAATGTGAATTATCCTAATAATATCCCCTGACAGTGTCGTAACCAAAAGTGCAGTAAGGCCCATTTTCATGCACTAGTTCTCATTGAATGTAACGCCCCGACCCCAGTTACCCAGAGTCGGTGCATTAATTACATAACATTGGCATGATCACAAGAAAGATCAAATCTCGAAAGACCGATTGGTTTAGTAGCCTTGGAAACACTAGATATATTCATAAGTTTTACATTACATCATAAAATGAAAAACTACTACAACAACATAATGTTTCCACAATCCACACTATTAACCCCTCATAAAATCCCTGCAGGTCATTCATAACTTACTTCTTCACATCCTGGGAAAAATAAAACATAGAAAAGGGGTGAGCTCAAATGCCCAGTAAGGATAACAATATAGCGGAAACTTTCATAAATAAGAATAAACATTTAAGGCAATGTATAACTAAAAGAAAAGCCTTTTAAATATTAACTTTCAACATGGTATGGCATAAATAAAATGAAATAATGCCATTTACTTATTCACATGGATATTCTACTAATCGAATAATCTCATGCAAAAATCAATAACCACTTTCATAATGTTGGAATGCATAATGCCAGACTATCATAACCACATATCCAAGGCCTCGTGCCAAGACTACAAATAAGATTTTTTCAAGGCCTTGTGCCAAGACACTAGTATGTCTCATGAGACCTACCGATGCATCGAGGAGCTATAACGGGCTCCACCCGTCACATATTAAGTCCAATGCATTCCCATATGAAAAGGTTTAAACATAACATAAACATTCATATTAAAACTAGCATATGAAATGTCAATACTTTCACCATAAACTATGAATGGTATAAAAATAGCACATCCACAGTCAAACATATCACAGAACCTTCAATACCATATAGAAGTTTTGTATCATAATAAATCAACTTCAAATAATCTTAAAATCCATCAAAGGATGTTGACATAGATGAAATCAAAATTCTTTTTAAAGAAATATCTCCTTTTATTTTGAAATAATTTAAGATCCATATAAAATAAAACATTTTCTTTGAAAATATTCTTATAAGCTTGTAAGGGAAGCTTTGAAGATTTTATAACGGCGGAAAATAGCCGCACCCGCCGTATAAGTTAAAAAAAAACATTCTTACCTTAATTCTGTCGAAATGGTTAAAAAGGACCTTGTTTTGAAAACGACCGAAAGATTCCTTTATAAACCACTTATAAAAGTAAAAAAGGGTATAAATGACTTTAACTCATATTCTAGTAAATAGTAAAAATGTTTTGAAATGCATTTTTAAGAAACATGGATGTGGATGATAAAGAGATCCTAGTAGATTATTACGTATATACAACCTTGGATAATGAAGAGATTGTGAAATAACCCTTACCTTGTA
This sequence comes from Viscum album, assembly GCA_963277665.1. Taxonomy (NCBI): domain Eukaryota; kingdom Viridiplantae; phylum Streptophyta; class Magnoliopsida; order Santalales; family Viscaceae; genus Viscum; species Viscum album. The sequence continues at coordinate 38,174,449 of OY728159.1, forward strand.
CTTTTCCTTGGTTGGGGTAGGTTAACCTCCTGTATAATGGTGAAATAGTTGTTATTAAATTATACAAAAATCATATATAATAATATGATATCATATATGATCTTTTAACATTGATTTGTTAATAATATCTTAGAATTATCGTCGTTTCGGGAGTTAACTTACTCATTTTCTTTTATATGTTTTGTTACATAAGCCATGGTTGTTGTATCTTATTCATATCCAGAATGATATCTAGTCCTTAAAAATCATTTTTAAATCATCAAATGATAATTATACTTGAATGGATACGATGGAGAATGAATCTCATCGCGTTCGTGGAGACGGTAGTCCGTACGTACGCACGAGCGACAATATCATTCTTTTGATATTAAAATAATATATAAATGGATGGTATATCATATATACAGAATCATTAAAATGTTATATTTATTATTTACATGAGTTACACATCATTGTTATACCCATCCAAATAATAATATATTGAATAACAATTACACCACGACGTGGAGACGGTAAGCCGTACGTACGCACGTATGGTGACATGTTATTCAAAGGGTGGATAGAATACTGAATATGGTTGTACCATATTTATAATAACATCACAGTATATGTGAGATACTGGAGTTATTATTTTAGAATGGTAAGAACAAAGGAAGAAGAAGTGGAAGAAGAAATGAACTTGGAGAAGGGTGGTGAAATCATTACCTCTTCTTCGGGTTCTTCCTTTTGATTTGATCAAAAGGGCTCCTTAGGTTGGCTTTCTGATCAAACTAAGGCCTCTAGGTTGTAGTGAGGGATGTTGGGAGAGTATTTGGGCAGAGTTTGGCCGAACCAAAAGGCTTTGATTGTGTGAAGAAATGAGAAGGAGGAGTGACCTTTTATAAGAGGGGTGAGGGGCACCTTTGGAAAAGCTAGAAATATTAATTTATAATAAATTCATATTCGGTTTCTAATGGCTCCAAAGCTTATTATTCAAAGGTTAAGGTGGGGATAGGTCGCAAACAACTCAACCAATAGAATTTAGACAGGTTTGGGTACTTATATTAACCTTATCTTTAAGTATTAACTCTAAGTTAATTAGTTTCACTTTTACAATGTCTCTTTGTATTTTTATATAATATGGTTAACAAACTTACTATATACATCCAAGCGACCCCCAAGTGGTACATTAATGATTAACCTATCATGATGTAAGTCTCTTGGCCGAACCTTAGATTTTTAGGAATTTAATATCAATTAATAATATAATATTTGTTTTAAGAACTCTTTTATGTCAATTTTGATACTATTCAATAGTTGATTTTGGTGAAACTCATAACAGATTGATTACTTCGAAAAAAGTCAATTAAATAAATCCTAATATATCATATTATCCTAGAAAATTAGTGTAATTCATTAAAAGTTTCATATTATATTTATTTGGGTATTTATAATATCAATTATTTTAATTTTTCACTATTATAGTAATTACTGCATCATCATTGTGTCATAAATAAAATAAATTATTTAATGTCTAAAAATTATAAATAAAATATTATTATGTATGAAAGCGTTTTATCTTTCTAATGAATATTTATAATCTAAAATCCAACATATATAACCCTATGTAACAATTGTTTTTCTAAAAGATATATGCTTGTGTCATTTTTGTATTCATTTTAACTTAATTAAAATAAAGTGTCATTATCACTTACAAGTGGATCCATGGGGTCCCAAAATAGACCCAAAGATTCCCATGGTCGACCATGTATCAACCAATAGGGTTAAGACACGTTTTAGGGTAATTTAGTATTATTATAATATTATTTTTTAACCCTTATTTACCGGATTTACCCTTAACCATGGTAAATAAAATATTTACCTCAGTAATTATTCAAAATGTCTAAAAATAAAAGTTACCTATTTACACAATTTGAACATCCTGATTCCAAATATGGAATCCATTTTCCTAAATTCAGAACACAGAAGTGGAAGAAATTAATTTAAAATTAATTCCCGCTGTCAAAACAAAAAGCGTGTTTTTAAGAGATAATAACTATCAAAAGATTGACACTCGTTTATGTTCAGTTTAATTGTAAAATTATGTCCAATGACCAAAATTTTATTAAATGGTAAAAATCTATTCTAAATATACTTTAAAACCACTCAAATTCATAATTTATCACTATTAATTATTTTTATTAAAAAAGTTGTTTTTAATTAAAACTTAGTAATTTTCACTATTCATCAAAATATTAAAGTTATCCGAAATGTACCAAAATTTCACCTTAGGCTAAATTCGATATTCCGAATCCAAAAATGAAGTCCATTTTCAAATATAAAATATATATAATTTCAAAAAGTAGGTATTACTATTCATAACGGCTAGTTTGATTAGTTATGGTGTGTTAGAACTCGGTGTTGCGTACAATACACACTATCACATTATTCAAAGAGAAGCGTACCGTAGAAGCTTGGGGTGTTACATTCTCCCCTCTTTCAAATAATTGCGTCCTCGCAATTTCTAGGGTATTACTGCATAAAAAGACTCGGGTGGTTCTTGATCATAAGTTCCTCGGGTTCCCACGTTGCCTCTTCCATCTTATGGTTTCTCCACAAAACATTTACCAGACGCGTCCTCCGGTTTCTCAGCACTTGTTCCCTCGTATCAAGAATCTTGACGAGCTCTTCACAATAAGACAGATCAGGTTCCAGTTATAATTCCTCATAGGTGAGTACATGCGTCGGATCAGGCATGTATTTCCTCAATAGAGATACGTGGAACACATCGTGAACTTTGGAGAGACTTGGCGGCATTGCCAATCGGTAAGCTACAACCCCAATTCGTTCTAGAATTTCGAAAGGTCCGATGTACCTGGGACTCAATTTACCTTTCTTACCAAAACGTATGACTCCCTTCCACGGAGATACCTTCAGAAAAACAAGATCACCGACTTGAAATTCCAAATCCTTCCTTCGATTATCGGCATAGCTCTTCTGCCTACTTTGAGCTGCTTTGATGTGATTTTGGATTACTTTCACCTTTTCCACCGTTTCCTCCTCCAGTTCTGGGCCTACAAGTTTTCTTTCACCAACTTCATCCCAACAGGTTGGTGTACGACATCTCTTTCTGTATAACGCTTCATATGGTGCCATCTGAATACTCGAATGGAAGCTATTGTTATAGGAAAATTCTACCAAAGGTAAATATTGATCCCACATACCCTGAAAGTCAAGTGAGCAAGATCTCAACATGTCTTCTATGGTTTGAATAGTCCGTTCTGATTGTCCGTCTGTCTGAGGGTGGTAAGCAGTGCTCAAATGAAGTTCAGTATCCAGGGATTTCTGAAGACTTTTCCAGAATCTTGAAGTAAAACGGGGATCACGATCAGAAACAATCGATAGGGGTACTCCATGAAGTCTCACAACTTCATTAATATATAGTCTTTCTAGATGTTCCAGGGGTAGATCTTCTCTTATAGCAAGAAAATGTGCTGTCTTGGTAAGACGATCAACAATAACCCATATTGCATCATTCCTTCTAGGAGTCTTTGGTAGCCCCATGACAAAGTCCATCGTAACATTGTCCCATTTCCACTCCGGTATGGGAAGAGGTTGCATGACTCCTCCAGGCTGTTGCCTTCCAACTTTCACTTGTTGACAAACCATACATCTTGACACAAAATCAGCAATCTCCCTCTTCATGTTGTCCCACCAATAATGTTCCTTCAAATCTCTATACATTTTGGTGCTCCCAGGGTGTATAGAGAAATTGGAACTATGAGCATCATCCAACAATTCCCTTTTTAGATCAGGTATATTGGGAACACAAAGTCTCTTCCCGAATTTCAAAATTCCATCTTCATACACAAAGTCTCTCAATCTCCCATCATTCACAGCTTTAATCTTCTTTTTGAATTCTTCATCATCAGTCTGAGAACTCTTAATCCTTTCTAGTAAAGATGGTTTGGCAACCATTTGAAAAAGCATTGATGTTTCACCTTCCCTGGTTATTCCCATGTTCATCTTCACTAGATCCATGAAAATTGGATCCCTTTCAATTCTCATATTGTTCAAAAATCCATGGTCTTTTCTACTCAAAGCATCTGCCACCTTGTTTGCCTTTCCTGGGTGGTAGTGTATCGTACAATCATAATCCTTGAGTAATTCAAGCCATCTCCTTTGCCTCATGTTGAGTTCTTTTTGTGAGAAAATATACTTCAAACTCTTGTGATCAGTATAAATCTCACATTTTTCACCATAGAGGTAGTGCCTCCATATCTTCAAAGCAAAGATCACTGCTGCTAACTCGAGATCATGAGTAGGATAGTTTTGTTCATGAATTTTCAACTGTCGTGATGCATAGGCAATAACTCTATCATTCTGCATAAGGACACAGCCAAGTCCTTTCTTCGATGCATCACTATAAATAACGATCCCATCATTCCCCGATGGTAGAGTCAATATAAAAGCATTGACTAATCTTCTCTTCAGTTCTTCGAAACATTCTTCACACTCTTTTGTCCAAACAAATTTAACCCCTTTACGTGTGAGCTTCGTTAATGGGTTAGCCAATCGGGAAAAATTCTGGACGAAACATCGATAATAACCTGCCAAACCAATAAAACTACGTACCTCAGTTATACTCGTAGGTACTGGCCATTCTTGGATTGCCTTGGTCTTAGAAGGATCAACAGAGATTCCATCTTTAGAGACAATATGGCCAAGAAAAGAAATCTCCTGAAGCCAGAATTCACACTTGCTAAACTTCCCATATAATTCATGGCTCCTCAGAGTCTTCAAGATAATGCGCAAGTGATTTTCATGATCTTCGTAGGTTTTGGAGTATACCAAGATATCATCAATAAATACCACCACAAATTCATCGAGATACTCCTTGAAAACTCTATTCATTAGATCCATGAATACAGAGGGTGCATTAGTCAATCCAAACGGCATTACAGTAAACTCGTAATGCCCGTACCTGGTTCGAAATGCTGTTTTCGGAATGTCTTCCTTCTTCACACACAACTGATGGTATCCAGATCGAAGGTCAATTTTTGAAAAGTATTGAGCTCCATGCAGTTGGTCAAATAAATCATCAATACGAGGTAGGGGATACTTGTTCTTTATCGTTATAGCATTGATCTCCCTGTAGTCGATACATAACCTCATAGATCCATCTTTCTTTTTAACAAAAAGAACAGGGGCTCTCCATGGAGAAACACTAGGGCGAATAAATCCCTTATTACTCAATTCCTCTAGTTGTTTCTTTAGTTCGACTAACTATACAGTTGCCATTCTATAAGGGGTCTTCGATATAGGCCTTGATCCAGGAATCAAATCAATAGAAAACTCAACTTCTCGTTCTGGAGGATGTCCAGGTAAATCTTCCGGAAATACATCTACAAATTCTTTCACAACAGGTACATCCTCTATTTGAACATTCCTTTCCTCACCGACAGTTATTTCATTATCTTCCTCCCCAATAATTGAATTAAGTTGAGCTACTGGGGGTGGATCTAAATAAGAATTAGGTGGTGACGATTCTGCTCTAAAAATAAGGTGCTCCTTATCATTATCATCAAGAATCGTAACCTCTTTCTTCTTACAATAAATCTTCGCATCATAGTCCGAAAGCCAGTCCATACCGAGGATTATACCAAACTCAATCATAGGTATGACGATGAAATCAGCAGATAAAGAAAATTTATGTGCTCTAATGGGGACTGATTCACAAAACTTTGTTGCAACGATACTTCCCTTAGGAGTTTTAACTGACAACTCCCTTAATAAATCAAATTGGAAATATCTAATTTTCTTAGAAAACTGGGAAGATATGAAACAATGCGATGATCCAGAATCAAATAATGCATTTGCTAAACTTGAGGAAACCATTAAATTACCTGCCACCACGTCTTTCGGAGCTTCTACCTCAGCAGTAGTGATAGCATAAGCCTGGCCTTGATCCCTTGGCCTTTTCTGAGGTAAGTTCTCCTGACGCTTAGGACATGCATTTGCATAATGCCCCATCTCCCTGCAATTGTAGCACTGAACGTTGGTAGCTTCCTTCTTCCCTTTGCAATCATGAGCTTGGTGGCCTTTTTCACCACACTTGTAACAGACTCCCATTCCCTTCAAGCAAGTACCAGGATGTTTCTTCCTGCATTTACCACAAGATGGATATTCAACCTTTCCCTTCTTCCCCTTATTTCCATTACCAGATTGATCAGCAGGTCTCTTCTTCTCTTGCTTTGCTTTAAAGTCATAAGACTTAGAGAATTCCTTTTCGGTCTTGATAGCACATGAGACAATGTCTTCGTACGATGAAAAGGATTGTGAGACTAACGCTCGACGGAGAAATGGTTTTAACCCATCAAAGAAACGATCAATCTTACTTCTTGGGTTACGAATATAATCACCAGCGTACCTAGCTAACCTTGTAAAGTTAGCCTCATACTTCGTGACATTCTCATCCTCCTTTTGTCTCAGACTCAGAAATTGCCTTTCCATATCTGCTCGATGGTCGCGAGGGAAGTATTTCTCTAAAAACAGATCTTTGAACTCCCTCCATTCCATATTTGATACTTCATCATCTTCCTTCGTATTTTGAATCAATGACCACCATTGATCAGCATCTCCAGTGAGGCGGCAAACTGCCATGATAACTTTTTCCCTTTCACTGCTCCCCAAAGCCTGAAATATTTTCTCTAGGGAAAATATCCATTGCTCAGCTACTAAGGGATTTGTATTCCCATTGAACGTTGGTGGTTTTTGCCTCATGAATCGATCTAACATTGATCCTCCACGCTGCGGATCAGGGTGCCCCATACGGGTAAGGTTATTATTCATAACCTGAGTAAGTTGTCCTAGTATGGTGATTAGCTGATCAGCACCAGTTGCATCACCAGCCCCACTATAATTATCTTGAGTAGGAGGGAAATCCCTACATAGAGTGCGTGCATTGATACGGTTTCCATTTCTTCCACTAGGCGCCATTTCTAAAAAATGGCATAAACTAGATCAGTTTATGAATCAAAATACATAATCCCATACTTATAAAACACTTAACATAAATTGAACTATTTATCGATATAATCCATAATCATAAGAATGTTTTCTTTGAGGAAGTATATACTCATAATCCCTTCAAAATGATTTGTAAATAAAATGAGAGTTATCCTAAGCATATCCCCCGGGAGTGTCGTAACCAAGAGTGCAGCAAGGCCCGTTGTCGTGCACCAGTTCCCGTTCGAGTCTAGCTCAAAGCGGTGTTTTCGGGTTTTACCCCTAGGTACATCTGTTCCAGATCCGCCTCTACCTGCTCGTATCCAGACAGGGATGTATTGCTTGGAAAACTCACATAATCTCTACAATACCAAAATTCTAGGAAGTTCTTCCATACTAATCCTCAAAGTTCATCTTAGGTCTACGTGCTCTAATCAGAGTTTATCTAAATCTAGCATCCAAGGTTTGTACTAAACTTCCTCTGATACCAACTGTAACGCCCCGACCCCAGTTACCCAGAGTCGGTGCATTAATTACATAACATTGGCATGATTACAAGAAAGATCAAATCTCGAAAGACCGATTGGTTTAGTAGCCTTGGAAACACTAGATATATTCATAAGTTTTACATTACATCATAAAATGAAAAACTACAACAACAACATAATGTTTCCACAATCCACACTATTAACCCCTCATAAAATCCCTGAAGGTCATTCATAACTTACTTCTTCACATCCTGGGAAAAATAAAACATAGAAAAGGGGTGAGCTCAAATGCCCAGTAAGGATAACAATATAGCGGAAACTTTCATAAATAAGAATAAAAATATAAGGCAATGTATAACTAAAACAAAAGCCTTTTAAATATTAAATTTCAACATGGTATGGCATAAATAAAATGAAATAATTCCATTTACTTATTCACATGGATATTCTACTAATCGAATAATCACATGCAAAAATCAATAACCACTTTCATAATGTTGGAATGCATAATGCCAGACTATCATAACCACATATCCAAGGCCTCGTGCCAAGACTACAAATAAGATTTTATCAAGGCCTTGTGCCAAGACACTAGTTTGTCTAATGAGACCTACCGATGCATCAAGGAGCTATAGCGGGCTCCACCCGTCACATATTAAGTCCAATGCATTCCCATATGAAAAGGTTTAAACATAACATAAACATTCATATTAAAACTAGGATATGAAATGTCAATACTTTCACCATAAACTATGAATGGTATAAAAATAGCACATCCACAGTCAAACATATCACAGAACCTTCAATACCATATAGAAGTTTTGTATCATAATAAATCAACTTCAAATAATCTTAAAATCCATCAAAGGATGTTGACATAGATGAAATCAAAATTCTTTTTAAAGAAATATCTCCTTTTATTTTGAAATAATTTAAGATCCATATAAAATAAAACATTTTCTTTGAAAATATTCTTATAAGCTTGTAAGGGAAGCTTTGAAGATTTTATAACGGCGGAAAATAGCCGCACCCGCCGTATAAGTTAAAAAAAACATTCTTACCTTAATTCTGTCGAAATGGTTAAAAAGGACCTTGTTTTGAAAACGACCGAAAGATTCCTTTATAAACCACTTATAAAAGTAAAAAAGGGTATAAATGACTTTAACTCATATTCTAGTAAATAGTAAAAATGTTTTGAAATGCATTTTTAAGAAACATGGATGTGGATGAAAAAGAGATCCGAGTAGATTATTACGTATAAACAACCTTGGATAATGAAGAGATTGTGAAATAACCCTTACCTTGTACTTTTACTTGGTTGGGGTAGGTTAACCTCCTGTATAATGTTGAAATAGTTGTTATTAAATTATACAAAAATCATATATAATAATATGATATCATATATGATCTTTTAACATTGATTTGTTAATAATATCTTAGAATTATCGTCGTTTCGGGAGTTAACATACTCATTTTATTTTATATATTCTGTTACATAAGCCATGGTTGTTGTATCTTATTCATATCCAGAATGATATCTAGTCCTTAAACATCATTTTTAAATCATCAAATGATAATTATACTTGAATGGATACGATGGAGAATGAATCTCATCGCGTTCGTGGAGAAGGTAGTCCGTACGTACGCACGAGCGACAATATCATTCTTTTGATATTAAAATAATATATAAATGGATGGTATATCATATATACAGAATCATTAACATGTTATATTTATTATTTACATGAGTTACACATCATTATTATACCCATCCAAATAATAATATATTGAATAACAATTACACCACGACGTGGAGACGGTAAGCCGTACGTACGCACGTATGGTGACATGTTATTCAAAGGGTGGATAGAATACTGAATATGGTTGTACCATATTTATAATAACATCACAGTATATGTGAGATACTGGAGTTATTATTTTAGAATGGTAAGAACAAAGGAAGAAGAAGTGGAAGAAGAAATGAACTTGGAGAAGGGTGGTGAAATCATTACCTCTTCTTCGGGTTCTTCCTTTTGATTTGATCAAAAGGGCTCCTTAGGTTGGCTTTCTGATCAAACTAAGGCCTCTAGGTTGTAGTGAGGGATGTTGGGAGAGTATTTGGGCAGAGTTTGGCCGAACCAAAAGGCTTTGAAGGTGTGAAGAAATGAGAAGGAGGAGTGCCCTTTTATAAGAGGGGTGAGGGGAACCTTTGGAAAAGCTAGAAATATTAATTTATAATAAATTAATATTCGGTTTATAATAGCTCCAAAGCTTATTATTCAAAGGTTAAGGTGGGGATAGGTCGAAAACCACTCAACCAATAGAATTTAGATAGGTTTGGGTACTTATATTAACCTTATCTTTAAGTATTAACTCTAAGTTAATTAGTTTCACTTTTACAATGTCTCTTTGTATTTTTATATAATATGGTTAATAAACTTACTATATACATCCAAGCGACCCCCAAGTGGTACATTAATGATGAACCTATCATGATATAAGTCTCTTGGCCGAACCTTAGATTTTTAGGAATTTAATATCAATTAATAATATAATATTTGTTTTAAGAACTCTTTTATGTCAATTTTGACACTATTCAATAGTTGATTTTTGTGAAACTCATAACAGATTGATTACTTCGAAAAAAGTCAATTAAATAAATCCTAATATATCATATTATCCTAGAAAATTATTTTAATTCATTAAAAGTTTCATATTATATTTATTTGGGTATTTATAATATCAATTATTTTAATTTTTCACTATTATAGTAATTACTGCATCATCATTGTGTCATAAATAAAATAAATTATTTAATGTCTAAAAATTATAAATAAAATATCATTATGTAGGAAAGAGTTTTAGCTTTCTAATGAATATTTATAATCTAAAATCCAACATATATAACCCTATGTAACAATTGTTTTTCTAAAAGATATATGCTTGTGTCATTTTTGTATTCATTTTAACTTAATTAAAATAAAGTGTCATTATCACTTACATGTGGATCCATGGGGTCCCAAAATATACCCAAAGATTCCCATGGTCGACCATGTATCAACCAATATGGTTAAGACACGTTTTAGGGTAATTTAGTATTATTATAATATTATTTTTTAACCCTTATTTACCGGATTTACCATTAACCATGGTAAATAAAATATTTACCGCAGTAATTATTCAAAATGTATAAAAATAAAAGTTACATATTTACACAATTTGAACATCCTGATTCCAAATATGGAATCCATTTTCCTAAATTCAAAACACAGAAGTGGAAGAAATTAATTTAAAATTAATTCCCGCTGTCAAAACAAAAAGCGTGTTTTTAAGAGATAATAACTATCAAAAGATTGATACTCGTTTATGTTCGGTTTAATTGTAAAATTATGTCCAATGACCATCATTTTATTAAATGGTAAAAATATATTCTAAATATACTTTAAAACCACTCCAATTCATAATTTATCACTATTAATTATTTTGATTAAAAAAGTTGTTTTTAATTAAAACTTAGTAATTTTCACTATTCATCAAAATATGAAAGTTATCCGAAATGTACCAAAATTTCACCATAGGCTAAATTCGATATTCCGAATCCAAAAATGAAGTCCATTTTCAAATATAAAATATATATAATTTCAAAAAGTAGGTATTACTATTCATAACGGCTAGTTTGATTAGTTATGGTGTGTTAGAACTCGGTGTTGCGTACAACACACACTATCACATTATTCAAAGAGAAGCGTACCGTAGAATATTGGGGTGTTACATTCAAGTCTAGCTCAAAGCGGTGTTTTTGGGTTTTACCCCTAGATGAATTTGTGCCAGAGCCACCGCTAACTCCTCGTATCCAGACAGGGACGTATTGCTGAAAATATCTACATAATCTAATCCTTACCAAAATAATTGGACTTTATTGTACGTTTATCCTCAAAAACTACCTTAGGGATTTGTTTTCGACTATAAATTTCCTACTCTAGTTTCAATGTTTTCAACTAAACTTCCTCTAATACCAACTGTAACACCCCGACCCCTCTAGACTGGAGCTGATGCGTTACATGTGATATTGGAATGGTTTGAAGGAGTGAAAATCTCGAAGGAACAATCAGCTTAGTAGTAATGAAGAAACTAGATACATATATATTACTCAAATTACATTAGAAAAGTTTACAAAATACAATACATAAGGAAACTAAAATCTTCATCCATAAGAACTCAATAAAAGATCTCCTATTTGTCACCCGTTGAATGTAAAAAATGAAAGGGGTGAGCTCAAACATTCAGTAAGGGTTACAAATAGTAGAAGCATGAGTACAATAATAGGTTAATCCCAATCAATCTGACATAATCAATATGGCATAGTGAATAAATGAATAACTAAGGCCAATAATAAATTGATAATTAAACTGCATCCATATATTCTATCATAATGAAAACCTCATGGATAAAAATAATAACTAATAATGAATAAACAAAATTATTGTTATTTGGATGTCAGGTATCTGGAACATGAAGCCATAATACCATTAATACACTTTAGTTCTATGGGTAGAAACTCGTCTAATTTTTGGAAACAAACTCGAAGGGTTTATCGCCAAACTGATTTGTCTCATGAGACCCAATGATGCATCAGGGGGCTATAGCAGGCCTCACCCTACACTGCATGTCCAAATAATTCTTTATACATTGATAAAATAAAATATAAATATTCCTTTTTAATATACATATAGAGTAGAGTATAATGATTTATCAATATTTACATAATCAAAATAACTCTCCAAAAAACATCATATGTAAAATGGTATACAATTTAGAAAAAAACATATCCATGATATGAGATTATGGATATTTAATATAAATATAATTTAAAATGAAAAGCGATATCAAATGGGAAGTAGGTACACCACATAAGTATTACTCGGTGCACAATAAAAATTTAGTCACAATGAAATGGTAGTTGAGACAAAGGCCCTTACGACAATGTAATCGGTCAATTCATTTGACCAGAATATAATAACCCTCACATTAATAATTTAATAACATTAATATGAATAGAATAATGTTATTATATATAAAATGTCAGTACACATAAACCAAAAATATGAAATAAGTGGAAAAGAATGAAAATCCCACAAAAATGAAAGTGAGATGAGAAACCCCATACAGACATTTCGGCATGGCGATGAATGTTATTGAGAGGGATTAATTATAGGTAAAGGGGTGTTACATTATTTATATGTCACAAGGGTAGTATGAGGGAGGTGAGAAAGAATACCCCATCATAATAATTAAAAATTAAACGGCACAACATAGGGGAGATTCTTGAACAAAAGTGAGAGAGAGGATCCCTTACCTTATGCATGAAGGTGTTCTTGACATGTTATTTAAGACCTGAATAAATAAACTAGGATTATTAATTCATATGTCTAGAACACCTAATATATGTAAATGACTTATTATGACCCATTTTAGTTTATTAAAGGCCTTTTTAATTAGTTATAATGTTCAATTTCATTGTTCAGGCTCATTTGTTTACTTGGTTTTAAATGATTGGTTCACTTATATTCAAGTTCGGATAAATATATAAGATGGATGTGGTTGTTGAGAAATAAAGTTATATTCTATTAGTGAACATCCAAAATATTACATGGTTTTAAATTTAATTTGGTTATTTAGATTTAAGTCGAATTATTATATATATATATATATATATCCTTAGTGATAACTATTTTCGCTAAACTGTGTGTTTGATTGCAATTAACATGTTTTACATTATAACATAATACCATTTTTACAAAATTATTACTAAACTAAAAAGAGGATATATTACATAAATAATAATCTTGTTCAGCCATAACATAAATGATTTCATGACCATAATTAATGATTATAAGTGAAATTTATAAACTGTTGTCCTTGAATGTGCTAAATTATCACATCTCAAATTGTGCTTTCATTTCTTTCAAATAAATGGTGGGTAAAGAAGAGAAAGTATTAAAATATAACATTAGCATGAAAAAATTCTAGTACATTTATGTTACTGGATTTATCATTCTATTATGGTGAGGAATGAAACAAAATAAAAAGAACTTAAAAGAATTGAAGGAATTTGAAAGAGGATTTTACCTCTGGAGACATCCTCTTTTGAGAACATCTTAAGAGTAGAAGTTTTGTTATTTTGAAGAGGATAAGAGCTTTTGGACATGGGTGAGGATCATAGGGAGTAACTTGGGCAGAATATTGGCAAGAAACAAGTCTAGAGTGGTGTTAGAAGATGAGAGAGTGAGGGGTGCTTTATATAGTGGAGGGTAGATGTGTTTTCTTAATATAAAATTAATTAGTTTATTATTTCCTATTAATAAAACCAATAGTGAGTATTCCATGACCAAAAATAGTAATATATGCATGTGCTTAGAAAAAATTTTGCGTACATCAGATATCATCATCAATGACTCAATTAATCCATTATTTAGCATTTATTGTGAATTATTGGATTTAAATATTCATCATAACAATTCATGTATTTTAGAAAAATACCAAAAATTCACCCTACCCATTTTTCGTCATGTTGAATCCAAAAATGAAGTCCAATTTTTAAAACTAATTTTATAAATATGATTAATTAAATAATTATATAATAGAAAAATATAAACACTTAAAATATTCATCTTCATTTTTAAGGGGATTAAATTCATTTATACATTCAAGGACACAAATACCACTCATAAGAATCCTATTACTATTCATAAATGTAAGATACTATTCATATGGGTACGTTACTATTCATAAGTGTAGGTTACTATTCCCTAAAAATTATGTTAATTTTATCGGACACCAATTATCATCCGGATCACAACCGTGAATGTCAGATCTTTAATATTTATATCACACAGCTGACAAATACAAGTTTCACGGCTACGTTTTGGATATCTCTGATAATTAACCATGTTTTTTTCCATAGAAGCTATATGATTCTTGATATATAGGCTATAACTATAATTTATTTAAGAGTAACATACCATAAAATTAATGGGGTGCTACATCAATTCCTGAGGGCTATCTTCTGCACATCCACGTCTCGAACGCTGAGAATGTGATCTCCTAATCTAAGGTCTATCTTTAAGAACCACCGAGATTGCTTCAACTGATCAAAAAAGTAGTTAATCCTCAGAGTGGGTACCTATTCTTCACAGTCACAATGTTCAGGTGCAATTAATCAACACAAAGCCTCAAGCTTCCAACCGCCTTGTTGGAGAATAGAATCGGGGCTGCCCAAGGTGAATCACTGGGCCAGATGAATCCCTTCCCCTGCAAGTACTCTAGTTGTACTCGACGCTCACGAAGCTCCACGGGATCCATCGGATATGCTTTTGTAGATATCGGTGCCATCCTGAGGTACATGTCAATGTAAAATACTACCTCTCTGCCAAGAGGTAGACCCAGAACATCATAAGGGAAAACATCTGTGTATTGGTCCACCACTACAGGATATCTCTGACTCTCCACATCAATTGCTCCGAGGGTAAATCTAGACAAATGATGAGTGATTGGTTGTATTATCTTCCAATCATGTTCATCCTATGCATCAAAGGCTACCTTTTTTCTGGTGAAGGTAAACCTGGTCCCATCCGTGCAGACAAACCACACTTTTTGCCTCATACAGTCAATGTGAGCATTGATTGTAGATAAACAGTCCATAGCCAAGATGTTTTCATAAGGCCTCGACGACGCTACTAGGAGATCTGATCTGAAGATCTCTCCTCCATGAGTAAGCTCACATTTATAGCATCATTGTATAATCATCAAATCTACTCCCGCATGAGTCTCTAGACATAATGATCTAGACAAAGGCTCTGTCGGAATCTCCAAGCTCCGAATGAGGGTAGTGGCAATAAAATAATTACTGGAATGTGTGTCTATAAGTACTGCAGCAATGTTGGAATAGACACAGACCGTACCTCGTATCATCTACGGAGCGCCATGAACTTAAGCCTCAGCTACCTCGAGCTGATCTCTCCCCTGTCCACCTACTCCCTGCGGTCAGGGTGGACCTCCTGGTGGTGGCGGGGGTAATATCTCAAATCATTTCCCAGCACCAGCTGCACGACTAGATCCTCTACCATGTCCTCCGGCTCCCTACGGACCACCCCTATTGTATATATGTCTCTACCTGGGAGGTCCTTCGACCATCTGCTGATCATCCGAATGGCGGATCAGACAGTCACGTGCCATGTGGCTCTGCCACTACATGAGTAACACTACCTGCTCTTGGTAGGTCTGTCTCCACCTTGGGTGCCCCGCACAACTGATATGTGTCGACTGGTGGTGGATATCATTATTGGTGACTACTCGGCAAGGAAACTATCCACCAATAAGCTCTCTCTGACACCCCCGCTTGTGTGGGGATGCTGAGTGAGATCACCGAAGCCCCAATCTCATGACTAAGTCCCTAATCGATGGTACGAGCCCTAAAGAATAGGTCATGCACCATATAGATGGAGTATCATGTGAGTTTTTTGAACCTCACTGAGTAATGAGCTACAATCATTCTTCCCTACTACAAATGAAGTAGCTCCTGTATGCGCACTGTGTGAAGAGTCGTTGGAACAAACAGTACTTGAAACATGCTCTCAAAGTCTACCCAGAGAAGTGTCACCTCGTCATGAACCTGGAGAATCATGCTCCACCATCTGCCTACTGCTGCCTGTAGAAGACAGGGAGTAAGAATCACCATGAGGTATGCTAGTGTCCCTACCAGTCGAAAGACTCTCATCACAGCCTCCAGACAATCCGCATCCGACTGTGGGTCCGTCCCTCTCCTGATCCTGGTTGGCCTCTAGAGTTGGAACTCGTAAAACATGATCAAGTGTTGTGAACCATCTTTTGTTAGGGATGGTGGCATCAGTGGCCAAACGGGGAGTGGTACCACTGGTGCCTCAGCTGGAAAAGGGCCCTACACCAAGTCCTCATTGCGTTGTAGGATATGAGTACATAAAAGACTTGGAATAGTAGTTGGATGTCTACAGGGATGCATCATAAAAAGAAAGAGGTGTTCTATGGAAAAAAATTATTCTTGGTGATTGGACATGGTTGAGCTAACATAAATAAAAATTTTGAAAACACACATGTAATCAGTGTTTTCGTAAACTGAGTTAGAAATCATAAGTCAGTGTCCTGGTGTATGGATATGTCAGTCACCACACCAAAACTAGACTCCATGATCTAAAATCTGCACTGACTACAAATAAAAATATTTCATCAGTGAAAGAAAATATCAGAGTCATAAGTTCTGTGAAAGAGCTGACTCATCTGATACCATTAATTCATGACCCATCCCTCAGAGCCCATGCCATGACCACCACAAACCTAACTTCCTTAGTCCAGGGGATGGAAACCTACACCAAAGGCGTAATTACATAAAACTCGGAAGGAATTGGCTTTATAACCTATAAATACCTACACATGAAAGCACACAGCTGGATGAAACACCATGTAAACTGTATAACAAAGAGTGATGAAAGTAAAAGGGGAAAGAATACATGCCCAACAGTAAAGGTACAAGTACAACTGAAATGAAATAGAACTAAATAATGATAAAATACAGCTACTGAATCATCCTCCAAGGTTCCTACCTAAAGGGTTGGTTCAGATCACATCCTCATCACTCCACATCTGTTTGTTTCCTATAGGTACCGACATGCAATATATTCCACCCCTGGGTAATGTCCAGTCCTGCTACACTGAGCCTCTGTCAACGATGTCAGTCATTTGCATCGAACACAATGAAGTGCCTATAAAGCCCCTGAAGGGGTTAGTATAACGACACTCAGTAAGGACCCCGAGACCCTCATGGTCTCACAAAACCCAAAACGATAAACCACAAAGTTTGAAATCAAAAGATAACCTTACATAGTTATATTCCCATACATATATCTATGTTATCAACAAAATCCATCTCAATCATGAGGAAAACACAAACGTAGTGACTCTTCTCAAACATGATTCTATTCACATTATCAAAACCTCAGCTATTGGATAACTCCTCCTCTATTGAGTATAGTGGGCCTTCCACGATACCAAGAGCGCTTCCCACTTACCTTGGACTGTTAAGGTACTACTCATGTTGAGTACTGTGGGTCTGCCGCATCACAAATAGGCGCTCCACACCATGTGTTTGCCGCACCACCAAATGTTCTCCCCCTCGTAGCCTGCTGCGGTACTTCTCCTATCGAGTACTATTTTTCTTCCACGTAACCAAGCCTACTCCTCCACCGTGGGTCTTCTGTGACACAAAGTCACTCACCACTTGGCTAGTAGAGTCAATCCGAATCAAACGGTCAGCAGTCATTAGGTCACAGCTAGCTACAAGGTCTCTGCACAATGCTCGCTCGTCTCTGGGAGGATCTGCTCCACGAGCTACTGGTTGATACTCTATCAATCATGATTTCCTAAGAAGAAGTATCTCAACATTCTTCCATGTCATAACGGTCTCAATTCAATAGATAGTTCTCCAATCAGACTCTGAGTGTATGAGTTATTATTCTTTTAGTCCTGGGGGTTCGGTTGGATTCGTGCATGATCCAACCTGATTGTATCTCAACTATACCCCAAACTTCAGTGGGGTATACTCAATGGGACCTTCATCCTCCAAGATTACATGTTACACTGAAGGATCGTCAAACGGACATCTGGTTCAAATTAAATGTCCAAAAGAATGTAAATGGTCATAGTGGGCCAGGGTATGGTCTGACACTATAAGACTGACCCGGACCGACCCAGTCTGGGCTGACCTAGTTCGGGTCGACCCGGACTGAACTGTTGGGTTTGGCATAGCCTGTTAGGCGGACCATCCGGTTTGGTTCAGCTCGGCATGTTGGGCCCTGCCTTGCAGGTCGCGAGGGGCCGCGGAGGGCCGAGAGGGCACAGACCAGCCATGAGGGAGGGGACAGGCCACAGTTCAGTGTAAGGGTGGTTTGGTCGGGGTGATGTGAGGGTGAGGGCTGGTTTGGCCGAGGCGCAGCGAGGGTGTGGGCCAGTTCGGGAGGGGCGCTGCAGGGGGACAGTTTGTCCGAGGGCTCGGAAGGCCGGGGGATGACGCGAACTGGCGGGGGGTGTGCCTGGAGGGCGTGCCTAATGGGCAGCGTGGTCTGTCGGTGGCACGGCCAGTGGGCAGTGGGGTTCGGCCTGGGGCGGTGGATCTTGTTCGGTCGGGGTGCTAGAGCTTCGCGACGGTGGCGCCTATCGTAGAGGCCACAGGTGGCGCGACCATTGCCTTTGTCTCCTCCTTCACTGTTTTTACCATCTTCCATTTCGTAAAACACCACAAAATAGGACGACGAGGCAAGGGGGGGGGGGTCAGTACAATTAGTTTGGACCGCACCCTCCATGTATAGAGTGGTATCAATCGAATCCTCAAGAACATAAACAATGAACGAGCATGGAAGATATTTTAAAACATCAATTCCCATAATCCCTCGATTGTCACGACCCGCCTTCACCAAAAGGAGGGAAGGGTCAGCTGATTTCTAGGACATTCCTTCTTTAAGTTGAAGGAGAGATTATGACCCCCGAAACCCACCTTCAATAGGTCCCAGAGTGGCGACTATCACCAAGGGTATAGAAAATTCTCGCAAATGGAAGGAATTACCCTTTTTATTTTATAGGATTGAGAGATAAGGAGAAGAAAACCCCACAACACCAAGGTAGAGAGAAAAGTAAAGCCAAAATTTAACCATTCCCACATGCATGTTTCAAAATTAAAAGCCACAAGGTGAAAAAAGGTGACAACAAGGTAAGTACCAAAAGGAAAACACAACTGCAACTGCTCCAAATGTCCGAGCAAGTAAGGTCCTGCGTAATCCCCGAAGTCCTCCTGGAAACCTGAAAGTAGTTTTATATATGTAGGGTGAGCATACAAGTACACTCAGTAAGGAAAACCAATGACTCTCATGCACAAGTGGGGGAACGTACTAAAGTCCAGTGAGAAAAGAGGAAACTAAACACCTATCAAGGTAAACTATCCACCCCAGGCCTCACCAAGGCACACTCCCCAAATAACGCAAGTCAAGTAATTTATATAATAAGAGAACATCGATGTTTGGGTACCCCGCACCACTTTCCTACTGGTTATTGAGACATCCTACGCATCAGACCAATCCCGCCATTCTCACCGCAGTCCCACTGCCACACCCACTAGCACACACCTGGGCCACAACTACACGCAGTCCACTGCCGAAATCCCGCCCGTACACACCTGGGCCTCAACCGCACGCAGTCCCACTTCTGAATCTATCCCGCACACACCTAGGCCACAACTGTCACACGTAACCATGCCTGCAAACACCTAGGCCAGAGCAACCACCACCACGCCCGAAGACACCTTGGCCTCATCCTGAAGACACTTGGGAAACCACCTGCCGCACACACCTGGCCAACCACCACACTACCCAGTCCGAAGGTTCTTGGTCTAATAATGGACTTCAGGCCATCATAGCCTGCCCGAAGATACTTGGGCTATCCAAGAAAGGGAGCATAAAAGAAGATAATAACTAACCACTAAGAATAGTGTTGGGAAAACACCCTCCCCAATGAAATGGGGGTGTTCTGCACTAGGTTCTCAACTTGGGTGGGGCACGAATAAGAAACACAAAATTACAAGTATAGATATAGGTAATAAGAACTCACCCAAACCTGGGTTTTTCTTCAGACACCCTATAGATCACAACAACACACAAGTCCGAGTCACGACTCACGCTAACAACCCATCATCCCATTCTTATTTCATGTTCAGTAATAATAATTGAGTTATGCACTACTGGGCATGTATTAGGCATAGGCATAAGTCTAGAAAGGTAAATAGTCATACATCAACCAAAACGTCCACACCTGGTTCTCAACAACAGAGGATTCCACCCCAATTTGTGATATAAACAAGTAACCACCCGAATTTAAAACTCACAACCACAGAATCCACACCAACAGAAGATCCCATCCCCCAAAAATCACATGACCACCGAGAGTATAAAATAACAGAGGATCATATCCCCTCCCACATATCCAGCAATCGGCCCGAAGGGAAAACAACCAACTACCACCACTAACACAAGCAGGGCCTTGCATGTATTTTCAGATTTAAACGACTTAACACACTCCATGATTCAAATTCCGTGTGTTTTAAATGGGGGTTATCACAAAAGGAAAGATCTCGGTGCCTCAATTTATTTGGCCAGAGATACGTGATTAACCAATTCACTTTTCACGGCAGGAGTTTACAACCACAACAAGCTATTTAAAACATTAGTAGGGGTTCATTAGTGCACAAACAACAACCACCAACGGCCTCGATTTTCAGGAGGCATAAGCCAACACAACTCAAAAAGATGGTCATAAGAGAAAAAATATCAAAACATAAGACAACATCAACGATCACAACCCCCCTTCATTATTTATAGAATTCATTCGTTATCTTTAATTAGGCCTGGTTTATCCAATTCTATAGAAACAAAAGCACGCCCACCCCTCATGATACAGAAAGAGAGAGGCAAAGGAAAAATTCCCTACTTGTTAATAGATGATCGACGTTTAGGTCGGGGGAGTGGAACTTTACGGATAACAATGCGGCCGGTCTGACGCACCAGAAGCTGTTTGTGAATGTCACGATGGAGGAATGGAGAAACCACGGATATCCCTTTGTTTATAGGAGCCGGGGACGGTTGAGGTGAAAAAGTGAATCCGAGTATGTGGTGGGGGTCATGGGTTGATCACGCGGCTCTACTCATCACAAAAGGGGTCGGGTGGTTTAAGCTGACTCATGAATTGATGAAGCATTTAATTAAAACTCTTATGGACATTACAGGTCTTAAAACCTGGTTAAACGAGTCAGAATAGGGTTTAAAACCCTATTTACGCAAAGGAGCGTTACTGGAAACAACTTGACAAGGCCGGGTGACGCGAATCGGTCTCACCGATCGGTCTCACCGAGACGCCACTCCTTTAGAACCCGGATTTTGGAAAAGGGATGGACCAAGAGAGTCTGAGTCATCACATCAGATACCTCTCAAACTATTCTCGTCCCCGAGAATTTAGATAACCTAGAAGGGAATGGAGGGTCCGAAAAACCACCCCAAAAGATACCTCTCAAGAGAGAACCTCATCGCTTACTAAGAAAATCTTCCTGTCATGAACCAAGAAACATATAATTTCCAAATTTCCCGGGTACGTGGGTTGGGGAGTCTCTTCCCCCATGTCAAGATATTATCCGCTTTGGGTGGAACTGACTCTCCGGTATGGGTTTAATCGCATCCACCTTAATGCGTCTTGATTAGGGGTCGGGTTCTCTCCTTCCCTATAGCTGGGGGTTTTCACACACAAGCAGAGGAAAGAAACCAGAACATTTCATATCCAAATGACAAAATGTTCTACCACAACAGGTACAACAAGGAACAAAACTCAAAACAACTATGGGTACTAGGTACGCATCTGTGCTTCCCTTTCCCACGTACTCTCCTCAAGCCCACCATGTCTCCACAACACGCGAACCAAGGGAATGGTTCTTCCACGAAACACCTTCTCCGTGCGATCCTCGATCATCACTGGTCTCTCCACAAAGGTCATGTCGTCCTCGATGTCCAGCTCTCCCCAATGAAGGACGTGTGAATCGTCATGCAGATACCGACGGAGTTGGGACACATGAAAGACATCATGTATCCTTAGTAGCGGTGGTGGCAACGCTAGCTGCTAAGCCACATCACCGACCCGCCGCAACACTTGGAAGGGTACGATAAACCTAGGGGAAAGCTTACTCCCCTTGCTGAACCTCCGCTGCCCACGCCGAGGGGATACCTTCAAGAACACGTGATCCCCAACCTCAAACTCCAAGGGCCTCCTCCTGGTATCAGCATACGACTTCTGTCAGTCCTGGGCTGCCTTCATCCTTTCCCGTATGAGCTGAACCTTCTCTGTCGTGTTCTGCACCACCTCCGAACCAAGGATGCCTGCCTCTCCTACTTTGGTCCAACACACAGGCGAACAACATGGCCTCCCGTACAAAGCCTCAAACGGGGCCATGTCGATGGTAGAGTGTTAGCTATTATTGTAGGAAAACTCTACCAAAGGCATGTATTGCACCCATGACCCTCCCGAGTCTAGAACACATGCTCGCAGCATATCCTCCAAGGTCTGGATGGTGCGCTCCATTTTCCCATCTATCTGGGGATGGAAAGTAGTGCTAACGCGTAACTGGGTGCCAAACGCATGCTGCAATCCTCTCCAAACCTGCGAGGTAAACCGTGCATCCTTATCCGAGACTATAGACCTCGGAACTCCATGAAACCGCACCACCTCATCCACGTACTTTCGTGCCAAAGCATCCACAACACTCGACTCCCTGATCGCCAGAAAGTGAGCCGATTTCGTCAACCTATCCACTACCACCCAGATGGCGTCGTACCCTCCTTAGACCTTGGGTAGTCCCGTGACGAAATCCATTGAGATGTCATCCCACTTCCACTTGGGGACACCTAGGGGATGTAGTAGGCCACTTGGAACATGGTATTCTGCCTTCACTTGCTGACACACTAGGCACTTGGCCAGAAACTCCGCCACTGCTCACTTAACTCTGGGCCACCAAAACTGCCTCTTCAATCCCTGGTACATCTTGGAAATTCCAGGGTGTACCGCCAGTGGTGAGTTGTGGAACTCACTGAGAACTCTGCCGTACATTGCCTCTGGGACAAACAACCTCCCCTGGAAAAGCCTCTGGTTCTGACCATCCTCGGTACATCCTTGCGGAGCATTTCCCTGGTCATCTTGGACACGCATCACATCGCACTCTAGGTCTCCCCACTAAGACTCTTCCACCTGCTGAAACAGGGATGACTGCACTATCATCTGATATAGACAGCCTCTTCTGCTATCCATATTCGCATCCAGGTGTAAGGTAGCCATCTCTTCCATTGCCTTCCAGGCGTCCACTGACTCTCGGACCACATCCCTCTGCGTCCTCCTGCCCAAAGCATCGGCCACCACATTTCCCTTTCCCCCAGTATAAGAGATCTCGAGGTCGTAATCCTAGAGGAACTCCACCCATATCCACTGTCGCACGTTTATGTCCCACTGGGAGAAGATATACCTAAATCTTTTGTGATCTATAAAGAACACAATGCATTCCCTGATGAGGCAGTGCCGCCATAACATTAGTGAAGAAACGACCGTTGCATGCTCTAGGTCGTTGGTGGCGTAATTACGCTCATGGGAACGCAGCTTCCTGGACCTGTAAGAGATCACCCCTCATCACTGCTTCAACACGCATCCCAGGCCCAATCCCGAAGCATCGCAAAATACCTCATATGCCTCCCCCTCTTCTAGTAATCTCAGCACTGGGGCACTGACCAACTTCTCCTTCAGATAGTTGAAGGTGGACTGGCACTGCTCACTCCATACGAAAGCCTGGTCCTTCTTGGTCAGAGCTGTCAAAGGGGATGCTACTCGGGAGAAGTTGGGTACGAATATCCGGTAGTAACCTGCCAACCCGAGGAAACTTCGGACTTCTGCCACATTCTTGGGTGCTACCCAAGAAACAACTGCTTCAACCTTTGATGGGTCGACTTCTATCCCCTTCTCTGACACTACGTGCCCGAGGAAGTGCACTTCTCGTGTCCAGAACATGCATTTTGACAACTTCCCATACAGCTGGTGCCATCGGAGGACCTCCAAAACTGTCCTCAGGTGCTCTGCATGGTCCTCCTCTGATCTAGAGTAGACCAGGATGTCATCAATGAACACAACCATGAACCGATCCAGGTACTCTTGGAATATGGAGTTCATAAGCCCCATGAACACAGCCGGGGATTTCGTAACACCGAAGGGCATGAATAAGAACTCAAAGTGTCCATACCTGCACCTGAACGTTGTCTTCAAGATGTCGCTCTCTTTCACCCTCAGCTGGTGGTACCCAGACCACAGGTCGATCTTTGAGAACCATCCTACCCCTTTCAGCTGGTCAAAAAGATCATCTATCCTTGGGAGAGGGTAGTGATTCTTGATCGTCACCTGATTAAACCTCCTGTAGTCTATGCACAGCCTAAGACCTACATCTGCCTTCTTTGCAAACAAGACCAGAGCACCCCACAGTGACACACTCGGACGAACATAACCCCTCTTCATCAGATCATCAATCTGTATTCGCAACTCCCGTAGTTCCGAAGGTGCCATCCGGTATGTAGCCATCGACATTGGACGAGCGTCGAGCTGCAGGTCTATCCTGAACTCGATATCACGTAGAGGGGTTAGAGTCGTCACCTCTTCAGGAAATATGTCCATAAACTCACGGATGATCTCTGGCACTTACACCATTTCCGCATCTACTGATTCTCCCGTCAGCTCAGTCAACAAGGAGAGGAGAGGTTCCTCTCTCCTGTTTCCCTTCAGACTGCTCAGCTCGCCGGTGAAGGTAACACGCCAGCTGTCCAAGTCTGAGAACACCACCCTTCTTCAAAAATAGTCAATGAAGGCGCAAACAGAAAATAGCCAGTCGATGCCTAGGATGACATCGTATGGCTGAATCTATAGTAAAAGAAGATCCCGAACTGAATGGTGTGGCCCTATCATCAGTCTACATCCCCAACAAACGAACTACGGGTCGGTATGACCTCCAACTGGTGTGCTCAACTGCTGTGGCACTGGAAGTCTCTTGGCATCTAGACCCAAGGCACGGGCTAGACTGGGTGCAACGAAGGAGTGCGAAGATCCGGTATCGAAAAAAGCATAACCAAGAGTGCTAAACAAACTGATTGTACCTCGAAAAACCTATGGCCTTGCTGGGACTGCTGCCTCTGTAGTGTGCAACTGTCCACGCCCAGCTCCCATGCCCCTCGACTGTCGGCCACCCCCCCGACCACACCCTGGTCGAGGTCCCTGTGGAGCGCCCTGAGGTCGGCCTCCTCCCATGTCTTCCCTCGGAGGAGTGGGAGATCTCTGTCCCTGCTGCTACTACTGGAAAGGTCTGGCTGGAAAATGCTGCTGGGGAAGATGCTGGGACTGACTTCTGCTACTGTACTGCACCCGGTCTGGGCACTGACTCAGGAGATGCCCAGGGCATCCACAGATGAAGCACCGTGGTCCCGGGCCCGTAGGAAAAGGGCGAGGGCCGGGGGATCGAAACTGAAATTGTTGCGGCCTGCTCCCAGCGGGTCTGAACCTAGAGGGTCCTGACGCTAGAGGCCTGGTGCTGACGACTTTCCCCTTTGATGGTCCCAGCTGGATCCCCTCTCGCAACACTCCCCCTAGAGCATTCATCTGCTCCACCACTTCGGCCTTCTTCTGGACCTCCAAGTACGTCGACATGGTAAAGGGGGTAACATCATACTGGAGGGAGGGTCGGAGTGCCTCCTCCAAACGTCTTGCCCGAGACTCCTCATCGGGAAAGAGGTCCGGAGCAAAACGTAGGAGGTCCTTGAACATGATCCGTAGCTCCCTCATAGACATACTCCCCTACTAGAGGGAGAGTAGTTCTTGCCTCTTTTCTGCTTTCATGGTCGAGGAGAGGAACTCCGCCCGGAACTCCTTCTCGAAATACACCCAAGCCACCTCAGACTCTCTCCTCTCCCCTAGGTAAAGCATCCACCACTGGCGTGCCGCTCCCCGCATCTGGCTAACGGCCAGGGGAACCCATTACTCGGTCAGGGCCCGAATCAGGCCGAAGGCTATAACTAGCTCCTCTAGCCAGCCTTTCGTCTTCATATCGGAGGTGCTGCCCTCATACTTCTCGAGGGCCTATTGCTGGAAGGATCGAAGAGTCTTCTGCCACTGGTCATCCTCTTCCTCTCGATTAGCTCTCTGCCAATTGGCCAATGTAGTCTCAGGGGCCTCGATCGCATGTACCAAACATGGTCGCCTTCCAGGTGCCATAGCTGCAAGGTAAACACAGAATGCCTAAGCCCAAGTAGTGCAGAATATCGTTCTTAAAACTTCTTAAGATGTAAATTTATTCTTAATTCCCAAGACATCCCAGAAACACAAGAACACAAGTCATTATGATGCATGTACCTTTCCTAGGGTCTCTACCCTGCAATCAGTGTGGCCTCACTTGGTAGTTCGGTAGGTCCAGAGTCCTTGCATCGGATCACGGGGGGCCCTAAAATCTCGTGTCCTAGCCGGTCTTCCCTGGAATAATTCACGATCCAAGGTCACCAAACACCGTTTCCTTACCATCCCATTCAATCCTCACTGTGCCTAACTCCAGACTCCATCCTATCTCTCAACCATCCCCTCTGATACCATTCTGTCACGACCCGCCTTCACCAAAAGGAGGGAAGGGTCAGCTGATTTCCAGGCCCTTCCTTCTTTATGTTTAAGGAGAGATAATAACCCCCGAAACCCGCCTTCAATAGGTCCCGGAGTGGCGAATAGCACCAAGGGTATAAAAAATTCTCGAAAATGGAAGGCATTACCCTTTTTATTTTATAGGATCGAGAGATAAGGAGAAGAAAACCCAATAACACAAAGGTAGAGAGAAAAGTAAAGCCAAAAGTAAACCATTCCCACATTCATGTTTCAAAAGTAAAAGCCACAAGGTGCAAAAAGGTGACTACAATGTATGTACCAAAAGGAAAACAACAACTGAAACTACTCCAAAAGTCTGACCTGGTAAGGTCCTGTGTAATCCCTGAAGTCCTCTTGGAAACCTGAAAGCAGTTTTATATACATAGGGTGAGCATACAAGTACACTCAGTAGGGAAAACCAAAGACTCTCATGCACAAGTGGGGGAACGTACTAAAGTCCCTTGAGAAAAGAGTAAACTAAACACCTATCAAGGTAAACTATCCACCCCAGGCCTCACCAAGGCACACTCCCCAAATAATGCAAGTAAAGTAATTTATATAATAAGAGCACATCAATGTTTGGGTACCCCACGCCACATTCCCACTGGTTATCGAGACATCCTACGCATCAGACCAATCCCGCCATTCTCACCGCAGTCCCATTGCCACACCTGCCCGCACACACCTGGGCCACAACAACACGCAGTCCCACTGCCAAAATCCCGCCCACACACACTTGGGCCTCAACCGCACGCAGTCCCACTGCTGAATCCCGCCTGCACACACCTGGGCCACAACTGTCACACGTAACCATGCCTGCAAACACCTAGTCTAGAGCAACCACCACCACGCCCGAAGACACCTGGGCCTCATCCCGAAGACACTTGGGAAACCACCTGCTGCACACACCTGGCCAACCACCACACTACCCAGCTCGAAGGTTCTTGGGATAATAATGGACTTCACGCCATCATAGCCTTCCCGAAGATACTTGGGCTATCCGAGAAAGGGATCAGAAAAGGAGCTAATAACCAGCCACTAAAAATAGTGTTGAAAAAAACACCCACCCCCATGAAATGGGGGTGTTCGGCACTAGGTGCTCAACTTGGGTGGGGCGTGAATAAGAAACACAAAATTACAAGTATAAATATATGTAATAAGCACTCACCCAAAGCTAGGTTTTTCTTCAGACATCCTATAGATCACAACAACACTCAAGTCCGAGTCACGACTCACCCTAACAACCCATCATCCCATTCTTGTTTCATGTTCAGTAATAATATTTGAGTTAAGCACTACTGGGTATCTAGTAGGCATAGGCATAAGTCTAGAAAAGTAAACAGTCAAACATCAACCAAAACGTCCACACCTAGTTCTCTACAACAGAGGATTCCACCCCAATTTGTGATATGAACAAGTAACCACCCAGATTTAAAACTCACAACCACCGAATCCACACCAACAGGAGATCTCATCCCCCAAAAATCACACAACCACCAAGAGTATAAAAGAATAGGGGATCCCATCCCCTCCCACATCTCCAGCAATCGGCCCGAAGGGAAAACAACCAACTACCACCACCAACACAAGTAGGTCCTTGCATGTATTTTCAGATTTAAACAACTTAACACACTCCATGATTCAAATTCCGTGTGTTTTAACTGAGGGTTATCACAAAAGGAAAGATCCTAGTGCCTCAATTTATTTGGCCGGAGATTCGTGATTAACCAATTCACTTTTCATAGAAGGAGTTTACAACCACAACAATCTATTTAAAACATTAGCAGGGGTTCATTAGTGCACAATCAATGACCACCAACGGCCTCAATTTTCAGGATGCATAAGCTAGCACAACTCAACAAGATGGTCATAAGAGAAACAACATCAAAACATTAGAAATCATCAACGATCACAACCCCCCCTTTTTTATTTATAGAATTCGTTCGTTATCTTTAATTAGGTCTGGTTTATCCAATTCTACAGAAACAAATGCACGCCCACCCCACATGATAAACAAAGAGAGAGGCAAAGGAGAAACTCCCTACTTGTTGATAGATGATCTACGTTTAGGCTGGGGGCGTGGAACTTTACGGATAATGATGCGGCCGGTCCGACGCACCAGAAGCCGTTTGTGAAAGTCACGATGGAGGAAAGGAGAATCCACGACTATCCCTTAGTTTGTAGGAGCCGGGGACGGTTGAGGTGAAAACGGGAATCCGCATAAGGCGCAGGGGTCGTGGGTTGATCAAGCGGCTCCAATCGTCAAAAAAGGGGTCAGGTGGTTTATGCCGACTCATGAATTGATGAAGAATTTAATTAAAACTCTTATGGGCGTTACGGGTCTTAAAACACAGTTAAACGAGTCAGAATAGGGTTTAAAACCCTATTTACGCAAAGGAGCATTACTGCAAACAACTTGACAAGGTTGGGTGACGCCGATCGGTCGCGCTGATCGGTCTCACTGATCGGGCTCCCTGATTGGTCTCACCGATCGGTCTCACCGAGACGGCACTCCTTTAGAACCTAGATTTTGGAAAAGGGAAGGACCAAGAGAGTCTGGGTCATCACATCAATAATTTCTATTACCAACCCTGCAAAGGAAAAAGAGGGAGAACATAGAATGTGTGAATAAAATAATGAATAAACCTCTACAACTTTCCACAAAAATTTATTCCCAACCCATAAAGAAAAACATCCACGGATCAACTCAATAATAAGTTGACCCACATTATTTTTTTGTAAGGAATGAGTCAAGGGATTAAGATCATACTTAATTAAAAATACTACCATGTATGATGAAATTTGATGTTGGTGCGAGATGGAGGACATTGATTCGTTGTAGACAAACACGTCCTATGTCTAAGGAAGCTCTAAGGAAGAAGGTCTATGTTGAGTAGTGGTCGAAATTATTTGTCGGTGGAGAATTATTCATCAGTGGAAGCGTTCTTCATGAATGAAGTGTTCTTCGTTGGAGATGATTTCTCTCAAGAGCTCCTCCCAATTCCACCAAATATTCCAAGGAATAATAAATTAAGTAACTATTTAGTTCGTTGGAAATGAATTCAAAATAGCCTAATTAATTGTCTAGGATGGAACATTTAATTAGTGTGTTGGAAGAATTCATGTGGAGATATTGAAGAGGCTCCAACACATTAATGAGGGATCTTGATAGGTTTCCTCTCATGCCATTAATAGTGGGTTCGGTGGTCCCCACCACAATAAATGAAAAAGATGAAGTTTAGTTCCGGTGGACCCCACAGCTGAACATCTACATGGTGGGTGGTTACAAAAAAATAAAATAGAAAATGAACTTATTTTATTTTATTATTTCCATGAAAAACCCAAAAACTATCAATCACTCTCGAACCACTACCATCAAGGTGAAAGTATCCTTAAGAAAAAATAGGTGTTGTGAGTTCAATGGGGCCCTCCGATATCTATTTCAAGCACCAATTAGATAGTCATAAAAACCTACTGGTGTGTTTTACTGAACGTACATGAACAAATAATTAGAAATTGATTCCAAGCACACCGGGCCTCGGAATCACGTGACGTAAATTTTCACAGACTCATAAAATTTCCATATATTTAAAAAAATTAAATAGAAATCACGGGTCATTAAATTATCCTTAATGTACTAGTTTTTTATTCTATGTTTTGACCTTAAATTATGTACACTTCCATGTAATCGGTAACGAAAATATTGTTGCTGTGCATGACAAACTAATACCTCACAAAACGATGATTATCCATTTTTCCATTACCACATCTCGTGGTGGACATTATGATAGATAATAATTTTAT
This sequence comes from Viscum album, assembly GCA_963277665.1. NCBI lineage: Eukaryota > Viridiplantae > Streptophyta > Magnoliopsida > Santalales > Viscaceae > Viscum > Viscum album. The sequence continues at coordinate 38,205,051 of OY728159.1, forward strand.
ATATGATATTTATGATATTAATAATTTAATTATTATTATTTATTTTTGGTTTATAAAATATCCTTATGCTTTCCATTTTGTATAAATATGAATATTTTCTTTCAGGATGTTTGGAGCAATATGACTAATTAGTGCCATACATGGAATGTATAATGGATGGTTGTAACAAATATTTGTAACATATATTACATATATATTATAATTGAATTGATATATAAATATATATCAACTACCTTTAATTCATTTGATTTTAAAAATAAATGGATGTATTGTTCATGTGTATCTACTGCCTACCGTCTCCAAGAATAGTGCACTACATTTCTTATCTCCAGATATTTAGGATTATTATAAAAAAGATATTTATTAAATATATATGATCCTTAATTCATGGTTAAAATTATCAATATAATTATATAATATAATAATTAATGTTAACAACAAATGATTAGTCAAAACATACTTGTACAAACTCGGGAATTAAAATAATAAATAGTTAAAATAATGAAATATTGACAACAATCATGTAATAAAATAATATAAATAATTAATACATGATAGTATAAACATGAGTATGGATCAGGTATAAGTTATTATTACATATTAAACCTCTATAAAGGATGATAAATACACAAAAAAATTCAGGTTAAGGAAAAGGATTTTGTCTCAATTTACATTCCATTAAGACTTATTTTTGTTATGAACCATTTCCCATTAACATGATATATGTACTGAACATTGAAATGTTATATCATGAATATAATAGTCCCAAATATATTCTATGTTTTTATATTAATTATAGGGAATTATTGATTAAATTTTTCAAATTGGTACTGGACACTTTTGAATTTATAAAGATTATTTTTTCGTAATAATGTTTTTATGTCATCATACACTGTTTTCACATACATTACTCTATATTATTATTAATAAATATATATGAATAATTTAATATGGATATATGAATATGTTATTTTCTATTAGTGAAATCGATTATCCAATTTTACGTACGCTTTAGATAGGTAAGACTCATGTTGGGGACCGATTAAGGTAAGCCCTATGGGTTAGAGACTCGTTAATGAAAGCCCATCAATGCATCAGTAGTTTCATGGGATGATATTTATGTTAATAAAACTTCATGTTGGTAATTATTATTATATTATAAGTCTTCTCAAATAACTTAACAATAGATTAAATGGTGGAATACCCAAAGTTCTTTTCAACTAATATGTTTTAAACTATCTTTTGAAAGGAGTTGTCGGTAATGGTTACATGCACCTAGGATACATGGCGTCTAACAAATAAGAATTTCCAATATTTAGAATTCAGTTATTTTAATTATTTGTACATTATAATTTTCATTAAAAAATTAATGGATGTAATTATTTATGAGATTATTGATTAATGGCTTGTTTTTCAACTTGATAATTTTTCATATTGATATTGACTTATCTTTTATTTTAATGGATTATCTTATTAGTTATTTACAATTCTATGTTAATTTATTCTCATTGATTGATTATTTATGAGAATTTACATACCCAGGAAAGGAATTGAATCTTAGCCTTTATATTTCCCCTTTCCTATGTTATAAAGAGGATAGAATTGAATAAGATTTAGAGGATGGTTTTTATTTCTTTTATTTAGGTATGATGTTTTTATTAATTATTTACCAATGTATTATGGGTATCAATTATGTTATATGGATGGTTAATATTGTTAAACCGTCCAGTCCTTATAGATTTTATTTCTTTTAATTATTATATTGTAGTAAAATAAATCATTGTCTATGGGATTCTATGGTCGGGGGGTTACAAGTGGTTCTACTAAGAAATAATAAATTCACCTTTAAAAAAGATCAGTCTTAATTACATCTTTAATTAACCAACTTATAATTCCTGTTTTTTCAGAGATAAAAATAAATATTAGTACACAGATGTAGAAAAAATCAACATTACATACATCATGAGTTAATTACATATATAAAAAATTTAATATAAGGAGTCCTTATTCTTCTAATGAATATTAAATATAGTTATTAATAATAACATTCAGTGTTCTAATTTTTATATATTTTAAGAATTAAATCATGCTAAATTAAAATAAAAAAAATGAAGTGGTTAACACAAAATCTAGTAAATATCTTGTGGTAGTAATATTTACATTTGATTCATATGGTGCCAAATATTAATTAAATTCCCAACAAGAAATGTTATTATTTGTGTACTTTAGATAATCCTATTTCATGTCTCCAATATCCAAAATTATAAATTAATTCAGACTAATATTATCTGAGAATTATATCATAGTGGCATTCTACCACATTTATAATATTAAATAATAATTAAATTATGGAATGGAAGTAATTATTTTCCATCATGGATTATCTCTAGAATAAAAAATAAATATAGAATAAACTATAGAATTCCATTCAATTTCCAAAATTATATTAATAATAGAAATTTAAACAAAATAACCATCATATGTTTAAATTATTTCTCACATTAACTATAAAATTCTATATTTACCATGTAAAAATAAAGATAAAATATATGCGATTACAAAATATCTAATAAATAAAAATATATTCACATCGTGAAATCATCTTCACAATTATTTTATGTTTAGAAAATACTCTAGCTACAAGGGATTACACACATTTCATGATTTATATATATAATTTTCCTTATATGAAAAAAACATTAACATAGTTTAACAATTTACATGATATGAAATACTATTTAGCAGCATGGGATAAAAATTTCTATTAATTTCTTATTAATTGATTTAATATAAAAACATGAAATAAAAATATTCTCCGTGTAAAATAACTAATTTATAATAGTGATATTACACATCATGAGATAATAAAAATTATATAATAATAATTATAATTGATAGCATGTTCTTCCAAATTTAGATGATAAAATAATTTTAATCTTCTTTCATAAAATTATCACTTTTATTTAAATCTATAAAAATGTATATTAATAAAAATATAAATAGTTTACATGAAATATAATTTATATTGATTTAATAAAATAAGCAGTTGTAAATTGATGACACATTTGTTAAATCCCTTAATAATATGATTTCAATATTAAAATTTGATTATTGTTAATTTTACCTAATTAGAGAAAGGAAACTAAACCATGGCCCAAACAAAAATTAATATAAATTAATGGATGGAATTTTTTATCCCCATCCCTGAAATGTTATTATCATGCTAAAAAAATAGAGGATAGAGAGAAATTACATAAGAATGGAAAATATAGGTCTAACTCATGTGGATGAAACTCACGTCCAAAGGAGATGTCTTTCAGGAAAAAATATATGGTTTTGGTTCCCTAAAGCTGCAGAGATACAATGAAGGGTTTAAAATAAGGGAAATAATGAATTTTAAAATATACATATACTTTTTCCTTAAATATTTTTTATTCTAATTGATATCAAATTAAAAAAATACCTTTTTTTCACATTACTCATTACAGGACATTGAAATTTAAGGAAGGTAAAATATTGTATTAATTATGAAAAATAAACTCAAAACCATATGATATCCACATTTAGTTCTAGATTTCATGATGATTGTGATACATTTAAATATAATAATGAAATATATAATTTTTATTATATCTCACTTCCCCTTATATCAGACATACATGATACAGAAGTGTACATTGTTTTATACAATTGTAGCCAATTACCCAAACACATCCTTCTTAAACGATGTGATACGTTTATGCGAGTAATAAAAGAGGTTCATGTAACATTAAATGATTTTTAGAATACATAAAACACTATTATTGAATGGAAAGTCATTGGGTTCTTGGGGGTGTGGATTAGAAGTTATTTATATTAGTTTTAAAGGATTAATGTCAAAGTAAAAAATTATGATAAATGACTATTTAAATTATTACAATTTTATTTATTTTTAATGTAGTATTTTAATTTATTATTTATTAAAATTAATAATTTTTTTCGAAAAAATATGACCTCTTAAAGATATTTATTGAATGGAAAGTCATGGATAATCCATGATATATTTTATGGGATATGATTAAAAATAAGGGAATAATTTTTTATGTAGTTGTTCCATTGTGATTTCCCTATGATATTTATAATTTCTTAGTTGAGTTCATAAATTAAATTTTTTGTCCCACTCTAAAGGGGTATAAAAAAAAGTTTCCAATTATAAATAAATTACTCTAAATTAATGATATATAATTAATATTCTTTTTATGACCATGAACAAAAAATTCATTTCCTAAACTACCACTCACTAAGTTCCAAGTTTATATCTTTCCCTAGATATGTATATATTATGAGGGTTTCCAACTATGTTAATTGAATATAATGTAGTGGTACTAGTATAGGTTACCCTTTTGATATCTCAGAGGTGGTGAGTAAATAAATGAGATGGTTTTCGTGGGTAGTGGCCATATACATCACTTCGATATGATAAAGCCATTGGACAACAGAGATGTTCTTTGGGAGAGTCTTCAGCCCTACAAAGATGTGATTACCGGGACATTTAGGCCTTAAGATGTATAATTATTATTTGATTCCATAGGCTATCCTTTTGATGACATGTGTACTGAGAAGGTCCTTTACTCTTAACTTTATATTGCTATCTATATAGACATTCCAAGGACTCTAATTAGGCATTTGAATTATATGATTATAATGAGGGATTTGATATCCTCCAATTAGAATAAGATGATAGGAGAGATGTGTATTATATTATTTTCCATGATGGGTGTCTGGGTTATGATGAGACCTAGGGGACCCTAATGAGTTCCCCCATGAGGTTTGGACCCTAATGAGAGGCAGTATATGTTGAATGGGTAGGTATGATTACAAATGTCACCATAGAACCCATGTCAATGATTTGAGCCTACTAAGGGGGTCAAAATTTAAGTTAATTCACTTTAGTGGCTGGGAAAAAATTATGGGATATGTTTTTGATTATATATACACAATAAATATTCTATTATGGAGTAGATTTGGTGATATGAACTACCCACTATTATATTTTTGAGAAACATGGGATATGTGGGGAATGAAACATTGATTTGACATTTGTTCCCTTCAAATTAGTTCATATTCCAATGTAATTTTTCATTGTATCTTTATAGTGAGATATAAATTCCATGGGGATATAATGAGTGGGTATTCGAAGGATTTGGGTTGAGAGTACAATAATTTAGGGTTCCATGAATTAGAGGCGGTAATACCTTAATTTGGGCTACCCAATATTTTTTTATTGGATTCTAGAAGACACATATGTTATAGGGTTTGAGGAATATGCCCCCAAAGTATTTTAAATCTAGGTACAATTTCTTTGGGACTATAAGGATATATATTTTCCATGGTTGTGTGATGAGTAGTGATACACCATGACACTATATGATATTAGTTGAGTTCAATCCCATGTGTTATGTAGGAATTCTGGTTTAACACTACTTTTTTATTTTTTCATCATCATATTATTTATTTACTATAAATAAATCACACGAGTTAAAAAAAAATTACTCACTTTTTATGTATATGATGTTGTATGTTGTTCTATTCTATGATGTAAACACACTATATCCCCCATGGTTACAAGTAATATCAATTTGTTTTGGTATTTATTGTTTAAAAAGTTATTGAGTTATATTGGGGGGGGGGGGGTTAATGGAAATTTAACAATTGTTTTCAGATTTCATACAGGTTAATTGTACATGCACAACTAGTAAAAACAATTCGACACCTTATAAGAATGTGTGAAATTAAAACAATGGCCACTGAGTAGGAGCATTGTTAGGAACATGGGTTTTCCAATCCAATGTCCATCATTGAGAAACCATGATATGTTAGATATTTTTGATTTTTATGGATGAAAATGTTTTTGTCGAACCATGATACCCTATAATGGAAAAAATATTTGGTGGTACTAGACACAACATGGTTAGTGCATGGTTTTTCTAACCATGTAACCTAACTATGCACTGTAAAAAATAAGGTTCAAATTTTTTGGATATAATATTTTTTAACATCTTAATGTATAATTTTTCTCTTAATCCATTATGAAATCTCATTACACTCCTTCCTATGTCTACATATACCATTCCCTTTATCTAGAAAAGAATCAAAGGAAAATCAATGTGTGTTGGAGGCCCTGATTCCTTGATAAATTTTCATTCTTGCGATATTTCCATATATTATTATACTTCCATATAATAGATTTATGGATATAATATTTTTTTAATATATTAATGTTGTTCATTCCAATTCATTATGAGTTATTATTATTATGGATGATAGTTAACAAGATCTATGTATGATGTTGGGTGATTCAAGATGAATTCTTTTGGTGTTTTGCGATGTTCTTCATTTCCACAAATGTTTGTGAGTTAGGTGGATTTTTTCATGAATCCTCTTGTTAAAAATGATGTATTGATTTAATATTGATTTAATTTGTTGAATTTAATTGTGAAATTTTTGTGGTAATATTAATTAAATTTGTTATTAGTGGTCTTTTGTAAAATTGATGAAATTGGTTGTTTTAGGTAATGCGAAATTGGTAAAATGATTTTAAAATTATGATTCTATTTTTATTGATTTGATTTATAGAAATTCATTAAAAAATGACTGTTTCATTAAAATGGTTTCGCACGATTGGTTTGGAATGGTGTTTTCCCTAAATAAATGGCAGATATTCATTTACAAAAACATGACCATGTGGATGGGGAGTGTTTCAGTGTGGTACATATTATATGGTAACCATTAGTGACTTTACAGATAGTTGATAAAAGAACCATTCTCATGGAACTATTTTATGGGCAAACATGTGGGGATGTGTAAAATAAAACATGTATTTCCAAATGGTTTTGTGAAATGTATTTAATTACTAGTTTTGTTTCTTTCAATGGAAATCTATTTTTCTTATAATTTTTTTATGTTTTGATATAAATTAGTTTTATTTTTTTATAAAAATTAATTTTCTAACGAATTTATATATTTTTAAATCATATTGGCATGATATGGGATGTCATTAGTTAAATCCTACTTGTTTTTACACTCATCCCCTACATGGGAACATTGGTGAATATATAGATGCTATATATCAAGACATAAGTAAACAAAAGGCATCTAAGTTATTTATTCATGCATCCTAATACATTGGGAATGACTTGTAGTGTTGGATCTAGGTACATTCTGATGGTTTCTACTAGATTTAATGATTTTTATTGATTTATTGGTTTTGGATTCATAATTTTACTATGATACTATTCCATGTTGTAGTTTGGTGTTGAGGTTGATTTTTCCTTTTATTTATGCTAAATTGTACTCATAAATCATATTGTTTTTGTTTTATAATGGTATTCATTCCCTTATAAAAGTATAATAATCCTCCCATTATTTAATAAAAATATAGAATTCATTTTTTTAATTTTCTGTCTTGGGAATATCTCTTATGTCCCTATATAACACATATCACTTGTCCTGATAATGAGGAGTGGAAAATTTTAGAACATGAATTATTTTGTTCTTCCATAGAGTTGAAAGTAGACATGGTTGAATACCTTAATGGAATGGTATTATGAATTAGGATCATCAGAACCTTAAATATAGATCCTAAAGTGGCATATCTAGCCTAGTTGTGTTGAACGTAAATTTACTATGGGGTTTGGGTACATGAATGTTTTGAAACAATTATATGATTTGTAACATCATCATTATGTGCTTACATGTTTAAAATGTCATATAATTTTAATGAAATGTTTTAATATAGTATTTTTGGAATTTGGGAAATTCTTTTTCTGAAATGTGTGATGTATTATATTTGAAATTGCTAAGCCTTCACCTTACATAAAGTGATGTGATATAGGATTTTATTCTAGTTATATTAAATGGAACATGAAGAAAATTTATGAATCCAACCAAAAAGGTTACTGAAAATTGTATTTCACCACATCCATTATTGATCCCATAATGGGTTGAATGTATTGTCAGGGCATGTAACTCCCCTTAGTCTCATTATACTGAGAATATATACGGATGTTACTTAGTCTTAAGGGACATATCATTAATGAAAATTGCTGATAATAATTCTTAATGGTATTTAATACATTTTGGTGATGATTTTCTATTCTAAAATAAAAAGACCAACCAAACATTCATATACCAAATATGCCACTATATGATTCATGCTAAAAAATAAATACAAATCAACTTTTCATTTATTAAAAATCTAAAATTATTAACCATAGTGAAAGATTTCCTTATTAATGTACATAGTAGATGAAAAAACTCAACGACTCCAATGAAATAACTCCAAACTCTAACTCAAACTCCATGCTCTATATTTCTGAAGTACCATAAGAGTAGTGATATGATTTACCATTACGAGTGTCCAAAAAAATATCTACAATAGAATAAATGTTCCAATGTATGGATGAATAATGAAACTTGGTATATTTTACTCAATGAATTCTCTACTCACACAACTTGGATAGAAATATTTAGAAAAAATTATAAAATAATTTAGATAAAGTAATTTCAATAAAAATATTGAAACAATTAATCACAAAACCAAAACAATTTTTTTTTTCAAAATAGTTTTCCACAAGAAAAAAGTTTTCCATGAAAGAAACCAAGAATGTTTTTTTTAAAGTATAAATGTTTCCATTTATTGTTTTATCATCTACCAATCCACATAACAACATATCCACACATCTACAAATCCATTATTCATTATTATAGTTTCATACTCATGAGAGGATTATTATCAGTATAAATTGTCATAAAAAGTTATTAAGTTCCAATTTCAATTACACAATTAACATTGATCACATGGTCATATTTCAACTGAGGCTCCTAATGAAATATTACCGCACACCACTAAGTATTCCCAAAAACCATTTTAATACCCAAATAATTTAAATAAAAAATTATTTTTGATGAAAAACATTCTGAAAACCATATCTATAAAACCAAAAATTAATTTAAAATTATTTCTAAAGAAATAAAAACCAAAAAACCATTTATAAAATATATTTATTAAAATTATTTTACAAATTATCTTCCCTAACAATTCAAAATTCTATAAAAAACCCCAAACCATCAATAATGAAATTCAATACCATGATTTTCACACAAATAAGGGCATAAATTTTAACCAATTTAATCAATTTTAAAGACATAAATTCCATAATATATGATTCAAAAGTAAACTATATAGCATGATTTTTATGAGGAAAACAATTAACATCACTCAAAAACCAACAATACTGGGTTGAATTTCTACGAACCCTCTATAGATATCTTCCTCTATCAAAAAACAAGACAAATCTAATCATATTTTTCATGATTTATCATATATATAACTGCATTAGATATAGATATATGATACCGAGAATGATAGAGATACAGATCTTTGAAAAAAACCCTGAAAATCAATGAATGATCACTTACCATGAGATTCCAGCTTGCAATCAAAAAAGGAAACATCTATATCACTTCCTACACTATGAGTAGTTGTTATAAAAAAGCTGATAGAAAAAAAAGATAATATGTTAGGCTCGTTTTGGGGAAACACTACAAATTAAAACCAAAATCCAACCTATATCCACTTTTTTAGGATCTGGTTTTCTAATCGAATAAGGTTTAGTCACACTATTAGGAAAACCATTTTCTTACTATATAGTAGACAATTCTCAATAATGAACCTCATACATTTAGATTACATGGTTAGTAAACCATGAACTAACCATTCCAAATCCCAATATCTCAATTAAATTAGATTCACTAAGATTTATAGATGGTTTGTGAAAACTATATGTTGCTCTGTTTCCATTAATTTAACCCTTGATTTAGGGTGAACGGTTTCTTAGAGGTGTTTCACAGTTTTGAAAAACCATGCAGTAACCATGAATCAATAGAGAAGTTAATTATTTTTAAAAAACGTTCTATATAATCTCCCACACATCACCCATATACTCTAAATAATTAGAAATCAAAATGAATGTGTCACATAATAAATACACGAGTTACTATATTCCCACAACCATTGACCTTTGAAACCTAAAAAAGTAGAAAGACATTGTCCTCCTGATAGTGTTTTAAACATTGCACTTTAATTCCATTCCCATATTCTGAGGTCTCTTAATAAATCTGAAAGTGTTTCCAAAAATCCTATACTAGACTATAACTTTGACCATGTTGTATATCCACAATCCATACTTGGATATATACCAATGACGAATCTAGTTCTAGTTCAATATGTTCCCATCAATTCACATGTTTAGGATCCAGATGATACTTTTTAAATAGGGATATTTGCATCAAATTTTTCACCGCACTAAAATGAGTTGAAATTTCTAAGAGATATTCCTCCTCACCAATCTATTTTATTTTATAAAAATGGATTCTGTGTCTAAGAAATAAAATTCTCTAATTCCCAAAAAAACCAATCCTTGTAGAGATCCTCAAGAACACATGATCACTCACTGTGAGTTATAATGACCATTAATGATGATCCGCATTTGATTTATGATGAAACTAATATGTCCCCATTCTTTTCTTGATCAACTAAATATTGTTCGTTATTTCATATACAAGGTTTGTCACATCCTCCGAAGTCTCACTTGTTTCCACCAAACAAAGTGTAGAACGACAAGGAAGCCCATAAAATGATTTAAATGCAACCATATGAATTGAGTCTTAATAACAGTTTTTATATTATAACTCTAGTAGCGTCTCATGCTCTTCCCATGGGACACCGAAGTCCATTACCCAAATCTGAAACATGTCATATAATGTCTTTATTTTCCATTCTAACACCCCATCCACCTGAGGATGATACTTTTCACTCATATTCTACTGAGTCCCATGGAATTTCAATAATAATTTCAAAAAATGAGTGTTAAATTATAAATCTATTTCTAATAATATCAAAACTGGTATTCCCGGACAATTTAAACTTATTGGATATATATTTTTGGAATGTCCACCACCATATGTGTGTCATGAATAAGAATCAAATGATGTAAACTATTGAGTCAATCTAATATCAGCAATACAGCATCGTGATTCTGAATCATTATTGGGAGAAATTTTATAAAATATGAAACTATCTTCTCCAACTTCTGAATAGGAAGAGATAAATATTGCAACATATGTGATGGTAATTGATGCCCTGCATAAATTTCTGAAAATATAAGCATCTAGAAACTTATTAAGACACATTGAATTTGATAACATTCCACTAGATCTGTTATTTATGTGGTTTATAGCAATTATACATTGTAGTTATAACAACCTATTTTGAATGTTGGTAAAATTGAAGAAGTTGTTACTATGACGACATAGGTATGAAAATTCAATATGTTTACCAAAAAAATTACTCTCATCCAACATACAACCCTAAATGGTCTCCCTATAATTGAGTTTGGACCTCCTCAACACACATTATTAATTAGATGTCTATTATCCTTTAACCACATATTCCAAATCAAGAACCAAATAGACTCAAATGAATATTATATCATTTACTTTGTATTCACATTCCATGTTCATGTTGGCAAGGACCGACATCAACCTCAACTCATTTAATATATATTTTCCCAAATGATCATATAAATTTTTTATTAATGTAACTACCTCCTAATTTTCTTCTCTTGGTGTATACATCAAGTCAATTACAATCATCAAAAGATACTTCATCCATATTATTTTTCAGGTTCAAATCCAATTGTTAGATAGTATGAATCAAGATGTTTGGATCTTTTAAAAATGTAAAATTTTCACAAAAGTGTTGATGAAGCCATGTCTTCATAGGATAGACTACGAAAACTAGATCAAAATCATGCGTTGGTTAGTTCTTCCTATTCAATCATAAATACCATTATCCATAATAAAAAACATGATAATATTTCATGAGAAAACATCCGAAACATGTTTCTCCGAGCATAAATATACACGATGTACCCTTATATTTATTTTTGAAAAACCATGAATCGTGTTATTGTATGGTTTACATTTTTTCTCCAGAAAAGACATCTGACATTCCTCGTCCCATTTCAATGGAACATTGTTCTTTGTAAAATTGGTCATAGGCAAGGTATGTAATGAAAAATCAAGAACGATGGTTCAATAGTGACCTTATAGAACTATAAAACATTTTTATCATGAAAACATTATATAGTGGTTTCCAAAATATCAAAACTTCAATAATTTCTAAAACCACATAACAGCTAGTTAAAAAATAACATTTGTAATGAAATGTACCACTTGTATCAAAAAACCACACATTTATAATTTGGTATATGGCTGATTATCCTTCAATATTCCCAAAATTGTCTCTAAGTGTTACTTTTTATCAGCCCATATCCTTGAATACAGTAGATTATCATACACAACACTCCAAAAAAGAATCTAGATACATTTGAAAAATCTTATTCATCAATTGAAAAAATAATTTTGGTTATCCATAAGAACAAATGGCCAAAAACATATGCATAATACCCATATATAATTTAGATAGTTATCTTCATAACATGGTTAATATTTTGAATTTGGAGATAAATCCTTAGACATCCATCTTCCGCTTTGAGAAAGAAGACAATCACTACCCCTGGAGACATTCTAGGCTGAATGAACCCTTTGATTTAAAGATCATTTAGCTTCACCTTGATCTCCCTTAGTTTCATTGGTTCTATATGATATGAAATAAGTGATATAGGATAGGTCTCTAAGAAGGTTTCAATCATTAAATCCACATCTCTCCTTGGTGGAAACTCTACATTTTTTTGGGAAACACATCTTGAAACTGATCCACCACTTTTGTAAAATTATTATTCTCAATATGTTTTATTGATGCCAAGTTCACTTTTACCAACAAGTATGAGACCATTACAACTACTAGTGCCAACTAGCCCATTTCACCTTCAATTATATCTATCCCCATGAAAGAGATTATCGATGCCATATTCAGTTATAAAACTGTCATCTCTAGTTTAACAGTTGACGGGAGACTTTAACATTGTCAACCAATACACACACAAAATTATATCAATGATATCCATATTATGAATATAGAAATTCCATATCAACTTAGCCCTATCAATGGCAATTGACCATTCCATACACAAAAAATGTCAATGTTCTCATTCACCAGGGGATGTTTAAAGTATTATCATAGAAGTAATCATCTCAAATTTTAAACTAAATACATATTCATCATTATAATCAATTAAGGAATGAAATCCAACCATACCATAAATATATTTCATTACTTTAGAATTTGATATAATTGTACCAAACAACATATATGGTCTAGACTAATAATCCACAATAACATATTCCACTTAATATAATTACTATATTGTTGAACTTTTCTATATGTTCCCTTATTGTAATTAAATATCCCTAGGATTCTTGGTATACCTAGAATTACCATAAAAAACCCTATTCTAATTATGATATTGATTGTGCTTCCTTAATCTCCCCAAAGAATTTAAAGCTCGTGACTCTTAAAAAGTGTCATGAGCACCCAACCATTGGGAAATGTGACCAAATAACTATATATTCCAAAAAACAATGTAATTATTGCGTGATATTGGATATTATATAAACTCTTACTTCATGTGGTTGAATGAATGACATTAGAAACATCCATCTTGGCTTGATTTTCTTACAGGACGATTTAATGCTCCAATAATTGGTTTCTGGTTAATGCTCTCACCAGGGAAATAAGTGTCCCATTTGTTCATACTCCCTGCATTAGTGATCTAACTATTCAACATTGTTATCAACATACATCATTTTCCCATATGTCTCGAGATGTCCCTTTCAGAAACTAATGCTTCATTTACCATCACTGTATAATCTATAATATAGATCACAACAATCATTGAGAGAATCTCATGTCTCAACAACAACTCAAAGTAGAATTCCATCAAGTATGCACTAGAAGAAGCCAATGTTTAAAAGTGCACAATATTAATTTATTTATCCACATACCCAATAAGAAAATATATTCCTTTCTTTAAGGTGATTAAATTGGTAATTTATTTTATTATGAACATATGAGGGTAGAATTTTTTGTTAATTTTTTTTAGAATCAACCAATGAATGGTTATGGTCTAATTTTTCTGGAACAGGTAAATTAAACCATTGATGTTCTTGATCATCTAGAATTGAGGTCTCCATCTTGACATTTAGCACCATTGTTGTGCTGATTAAATTTATAATATGATTCATCCCATTTAGCCACTCTTTTATTTTTTATAGTTCCAAATCTTCCCGAAATATGGGTAGATTATTATTTTGAATTGGATGGAATGATCCACATGCCTTGGCTCATCCCTTCCATTCCTCATATGCATAGCTTGAAAATCATGAACTATTCTATGAAAAAAAAATTTTGTTCAAATGTAGCTCAAGTGAAACCACATTCTCAGAAAAAAAATCCCAATCGGTTTCTACAACGCCTACAAGGGACCATTTTCTATACAACTAATAAACTCCATAAGTGTCACTCTATATTATAGTCAGGATTATTATATAAAATTAGACCACCACATTCTACCAGAATAATATATTCCAAAATAAATATTTTCTATTTCCAATAATTTTTGAAAAATCAATACATTCACTTGAAATGAAACCATATTTTAAATAACACAACCATGATTTATTTCAAATTCATTCATTTGAAAAAAAAATCGTCAATTTTAAAAATTCAACATATTTCACCTAATAATATATCATTACTAAAAATGAAATATTCAATGCTTCAGGGAAGTCATTTTCTAATTCATGGCATACTTATATCCTTGGATATTACCATAATAATGAGATTTATAATCATATACATGTCTCGAAAACAATTTATGTTCCTAACTACATGTGAACTTTATGTTATTCATTAAATGGTTAGATATGTTTATATATGCTCTAGATTTCATGTCTTGACAATATTAATCATTTTTAGGATCCCAACTCAAGGATTTTACCAGAATGATTTCAACTTAGTGACTGAAAACAAACACAAATTCAAAGACCACCCATGATATAGACCACCTGATCTACAAAAAAAAGACCAATATGATACCATTTGTAAAATCCCTCTTATTCTCATTCGATATAGATGATGGGGATGACATTAAATTTCCAATAACAACAACCCCAAATATGAAAAGTATGGGATAAATGACAAAGGAATTCAATGCATCTGGTGGATGAGTTTTTCTATAAAAATATAATAGACATTCAAATATAACAAACCCAAATAAGACACTATACGATTCATCAAAAAATTTGATAAAACTCAACATTTGATTTATAAAATTAAATCCAAAACAATGTACCACTAATTAAGAACAAGATATCAATGAAAATATTAGTAGAAAAAACACAAAGAATACAACAACATATATCAAAACTTCTACGCCAACTACATGATCTAGATTATAGAAGTTATAGTAGAGATGTGAAATGTTTTACATTTAAATTTTTCATTGTAAAACTTATTTGAAAAAGTAGAAAAATTAAAATGAAAGGGTGAGTAATGACGCTCATTAGATTTTCCAAAATGACTTCCATACTCATACCCCTGAAATAACACCATTTAGAACATTATATAAAATAATTTATATAAAACAACTTCAAACAATTGGTTACAAAACTAGAAAAATAATTTTTATAAATAATTTTCTATATGAAAACTATTTTCCATTAGATCAAAAAATATTGTTGTCAAAAAAAATTCATCTTTCCCTTTTATTAATATCCCATTCCAATCCACATATCTAAAATCAACACATCTACAGATGCTTTCATTGTTATGACAGTTTCATACTCATGAGTAGTTAATTTTTGATCTATTATTTTTTTCAAAATGTAATTAGATATCATGTTCCATTAAAAAATTTCACCATGAACAATTTCATATTTATTCCATGAATAATAATGAAATATGAAGACACACCATTATGTAATCACAAAATCCATTTCCATGCAAAAACCACTTCAATGCCCAATCATTTTCAATAAAGAATTATTTTAATTGAAAATAATTCTAATAAAACTTTTAAATAAAACAACTATTTTTTTGAAAATTCATTCTTAAGAAATCAATAATAAAATTCCTTATTTAAGATCTTCGAATTAAAACCATTTAAAATAATTTTTCAAAACAATGCCCAATCCAAAAAAAATCCACAATCCATCAGTAATGAATCTTTATTCAATGATTTTCAAAATAATTTCACAACAAATTTCAATAAATTTAATCAATGTTAAATAATTAATACATGTTATTAATAGAATAGTTGATGTTGAAGCCACATAGAACGGGTTTTATGATGAAATCGAAGAATTACACTCAAACAACAATTAATCCATATGGAATATCTAGGAACAAACCATAGATCACTTCCACTATTATTAACCATGAAAAATAGTAAAATATTTAGAATCAACAGTCTTTTATATAACCAAATAAAATTTATATCTACGAAATTAAGAGATATAAAAATTTATCTCTAAGAAAAATAAACCAAAAAAATTAAGAAAAACCACTTACCACAACAGTACAACTTCAAATCCCCAAGAGAAGCCTCTGGATTCCTTCCAAATCAAGGGGGAAATGTTTATCAACCATTTAGGGGTAAAATGATGAGTTAGAACTATTTTGGAGAAAAAAAATTACATAAAACTAACAGATTACCTTTATCCAATTTTTTATGGTCCAATTTTCCAATCGTATATGTTTTAGTCGCACCGTTAGGAAAATCAAAACTAACAATGTTCCTACAACTATCTCAAGAGTAACCCTCTCATGGTTATATAATATAGTTAATAAAACATGTTCCAACCCTGAGAAATCCTACTCTCTAACATATAATAGTTTCGACATGGTTTACACACTGTTTGGGAAAACTATGCACTACCAATGTGAATTCCATTTATCCCCAAATTCATTGTTCCAAATTTTCTATAGGTGTTTCATGGTTATCAAAATTTTTTTACCAACTATTCAACTTTATGAATTCACATATCCCATAATTTTCTCCAAACACTCTAAAACATCACCTATATACTTTACATAGATAAAATAGAAAAATAAAGGGTTGGTTACCTGATGCTTGGGGTACTAAAAGTCTATTCAATCTATAGATTGTGGAAATAGAATAGATTAACCATGGAAGGTTGAACATTTCATTTAGGTTAACAAGAAGGATCCACCCATCTTTATGTGTGATTCAAAACCACAAAAATTAATATTGTGGATGGAAATGATGAATTTAATCTTTTATTTCCTACGTTCACAAGATAAGAATATAGTGAAGTTGGATATATATATATATACTATATTATCTTGCATGGATGTAGTGGGAATTAGTAGTTCATAATAAATTGAACTATAGAATTCAATGGGAGGATTTTGATGAATTTTTTATCAAAACATTCTATCCTCACACATTCATAAAATATATGAAAAACATATTCATTCAACATGAAGCAAGAGAACCTGCTAGTGATCATTTAAATTGATAAATTAATTTATTTAGTCATCTTTATAATGATTTTTTTAATTGGTTCATGGATAAAAAACACTTTTCAATAAGATTTTAATTCATAAATTCACTCAAATAATTTAATAATTTATAAAAAATTGTATTCAAAGATATTCACTAGAGAGAAAGTGTAATAAATAGACATATTAATAACTATTTGAGGAGAAAGTATATTAATAGCTATAGTAAATTGTGGGAAACCAAATGCTGGGAATAAGAAATGGAACTAGTATTTCCAAGGGAGGGGAAAAATTAGATTCAGATGGAAGGTTATTTGAATCTTCCTCCTAATCCCAAATGTAAGTCAGGCTGTTTTAAATGTGGTTATATTGGTCACATGAATAATGGTAGTGCAGAACCACCTAAAGAATGGAACAATTTCATTTAGATGAAGAATTTTTCATGATATTTTTACTATTCACCAAGGTCATTCTCTAGGGATATATAACTTTTTTGTAGATGTCATATAATTTAGCAGGATCAGTGTTGAAGAATATTTCATAGTTTATAAACATAGTTATCCATTTAGATTCTTGGAATACCATGACTCCTCATCTAGTAAAATATTAACATGTTAATAATAAAAAAATTTACTATTTAATAAATTGTGTAGATATAAGATATTTTTAGTGGATGGTAAATCATGACTACATGTGGTGATAAGTACGATTCTATTGAATTAAACCCTTATTCATTTTTTTGATAAATATTCTTACTATTTATTTATATTTTATCATGTATTTGATTTTATGGGATTTCATGATGATATGATTACTCCTATTTTAAAGCATTAATATCATCTTGGTAAAAGTGAATATAAATAAATTATATGAATATTATGTCCTATAACCAAATTTGGGTCGGAATTTATATTTTATTTTACTATTTTTGATATACATGTCTAAAATATAATGGTGAGTATGGATAGGTTGACAATGTTTAATGATCAAATCATCTGTTATTCGTGATGGATTATTTTTAAAATTTATAATGATGTTGAGCATATTTTCTAAGTGTACTAGAATTTAATGGTTGGAGAAACATGTTTTTTGTTTATATATTTTTGTATTATCTAACACATTTTGGAATCATTGAACCTAGAATCAGTGGATGAGATTATGGAGAGTCGTTTTTTCAGAAATTGATGTTCAATTTACTTATTTTCTTCATGCTAATTTTATAGATTTTCCACCTAAAATCGAATTGTCAATTACGATTATCCTTATACGAGGGACTAGTCAAATAATTTTTTTTTCTTTTGAGACAAAACCATTATGGTTAATAGAATTGAAACCCTATTTCGATGAGATTTAAATACTATTGTTCAATCCTCCTAGTATAGTGTTGTTGGAAACATTGAACTTTTTTAGGAAATGGATAGTAGCTCTCTAACGATGTGAGAGGATTATAGTATGATTAACAATGTTAAAATAAAGAATAAGTATCCTCTTCCATGAATTGGCGATCTATTCAATCAATTAAGGTGACCCCATTTGTTTATGAAAATTGATAAAAATTCAGGATATCTCCAACTGTGAGATCATAAGGGGTTTACATTGATGTAATATTTCAATAGTATATATAGTCATTTGGAATATGTGTATATGACTTATGGTTTTACAAATTCGACAACAACAATTATGGAATTGATGAATCAAATACTTCAAAGGTATCTAGATTCATTTATGGTAGATTTTTTAATGAAAAATTAATGTATTCAAAGTCAAAGGTTGTCCATAAGAAACAAATTGTGAAACTGTTGGCTATTTTATGAGATCATAAATTGTATTCCAATAATTAAAATAGTTATTCTCAGATACAATTGGTCAGAATTAGTTGAGACATCACAGGATGGATATATCCATTAAGAAAGGGAAATAGAAAAGATTAATCTGATTATGAAAAGAATGTATATGGAATAGAATTATCAAAAAGCATTTATGGATCATTAGAAACATTTTTTGTTATTATAGGTGAGTTATCATGCTCTCTTGATGATATATCCAAGTATTGAAAGTCATATTTTTAGGAATTAGTGAAATTTCTATAATCCAAATGTATTCCCTTTTGAGATATATTAACGTGATGGTGAGATGTATTATTGGTTGTCCATTCCACCAAGGTTTTGTTCAGTCCATAAATTGTTTCGGGTACCTCAATTGATGATGTACTATTTTGATACTGACCATTTGTTTTGATTGAATCATGTTGACCTACAATAGAGGGATACAATGGGTCATGTTTCATAGAATGTTGTTGATAGTAAATATTACATATTCCATGGGAAAATCATCAGAATACTACATGTTTAATGGGGTTATGGTTTGATTTATGATAAATTTTTTGAGCAATAGAATGAAATGATCGAGTCATATTTCAAAAAATTTATTAAATATGGTGTGTTTCAACTTTAGAGGGATGAAAATACAAATGTTTGGGAGAATTTTTTGCCATCAGTTTTAGGTGTTGACCCTTTATTAATATAATTATATTATAAAAAATTATTGGGCTTATTTTATGGAGGTTGAGAGAAGTTTTTAATGTTTCTGGTGATTTCTATATGTGAACCATTTAAGGATGGTTAATAGAAACCATGAAGAAACTTTTAACATATTGTATAACAGTAATAGAAGGCACTAGGTTGTTGGACGGTTGGACAAACCATGGCTCCACCTGAGAAAAATCATTTAATTTTTTGAAGTGAGTTTTAGAATGATTAGAACACTACATGTATAATTATGTGATACAATTATTCACGGATTTTTTAGAGAAAGTGGCTATCACATATTTTTTTGTATTATTTTCCTAAAAAATCGACCTTACCATTCACTATTAAAAACTAGATTCAAATATTGTGTATCTATCTTGGTTTACCCATAGATGAATAATTTTTTTTAAATTCTATTCTAACAATAATTACACTCTATCCAATGTCTACAGAGACCATTCCCATGACCCCATGACTAATCCTTAGGGTAATCTAAGTGCATTATAGTCCCAGATTTCATCGTAAGTGCTCATTTGAGGTGGTTTTCTTAATAATATTCTTCATCCCTCTCTTAGAATCACTCATATAATTCATTGAGGATATATTAATGTGATTTGACTATAATAATGACGATTTACTTATGTTTTTTTGAAAGGGAATGAGATATATGGATAGTTTAGGTATTTTAATGTAGTTTTTTGGTGTTTTGTGTCATTATTAATTTTCCGCATTGTTTGATGGGTAGTTGGATTCAATACCATCACAAATTGTTAGAAAATAAGGGATTTATTAAAAAAATATTAAATTTATGAATTACAATATGATTTTATTTTTAAAATATTGATGGAAACCATCTTTAGTGATTGTTTGTGATGTTGTGTAAATTGGTTTTTTTTGTGGTCAGTTGATTTAGAGACAAGATTTCAAAATTATAATTTTATTTATTTTTGGTTTGTCTTATGGAAATTGTTTTCTAAAATAAATCAATAAAAGTATTATTTGACCAAAATGGATTGACATATTTATGTTGGCGTTTTGTTTTTTATAAAGAATTGGCATGTGTTAATTTTCATTAATATTACCATATGAATGGGGGATGTGAAATTTGGGATCATGGTATAAGTTTACCTTCTGATTATAAGATTTATCTATAAGAGACCACTCATGAATATGAAGTTTTCACCATGGAATTCATGTTCGGATTTGTGTTATGGATTGGGTAATGCCAAACAGATTTTTATTGTGGTTTGAATAAATAGTTTATTATCATTCGATTTAAATATTTTTCTATTAGAAATGTAATTGGTTTAGATTTAAAATATTTTTTGTTTATTTATATATGTTTTGAAATATAAATTTCTTAACGTGTTCTATCCTATTACTGTGATTTGTAAAGACATTGAGGAAGTCCTACAAAGATTTAAACTCATCCTTTATATTGGAAATTTGGTGTATTTGTAGATTATATATATCGTGAGACAAGTAAAGGAATGTTATATTATTTAATTAGTGATTCATAATGATACCTTAGTCATGATTTTTCTGAGTTGAATCTTGGAACATGATGGTAGTTACTACTAGATGTATCAGTTTTCATTGAATTGTTTTTTAGAATTTACAATACTTCATAGATATGGTTCACAATGGTAGTTTTGTTTTGATGTTGAATTTTTTCTCCTTGATTTGTATTACTTTTTAATCACGAGTCATATATTTTTTTTTGAATATGGTAATATGGGTTTTTTTAGAATTATTTTCAAAGAGAAAAACATCCCCTAATTTTTGTAGAAAATCGTGGAATTTATTTATAGATTTTAGTGTTGTAGGTATGTAACATAATTACTAGTATAGCACATACCACTTCTCAAGACAATGAGAATGTGATTGATGTTACCCACACAATCTATTTTGGGGGGAAAGGGATCCTGAGATCTAAAGATGAAAATCATAGGTTTATTAATATTGTTTTTGAGGGGCATCAGATAGAACATTTGAGTAGTATAGGTTTGATGGGTATAGATATTGGGATAAAGTGATACATGGGGATTTACTGGAGCCTCTAATAATTTAAATTATTTCTATATTATTTTTTTTTTCTTTTGTTAGTTCAGTGGGAGATAGTGTTTCAACATTAACATATTCAATTGTGTTTCATGTATTTTATGTGATTCAATTTATTGGTTTTTCCTGCACTTTTTCCAAAATGTTTAATGATTTTAGAAATATATATTTGTCTGTGTGTGTGTGTGTGATATTATAATATAGGTTTGTAGTCTTTCCATGGTAATACCCAAGACCTATGAGAAGAGTTAGTAGAATAGAAAATATACAGAGGAATTCTTGGTGTCCAGTGGTGACTACCCCAGTTTTTTCATTGGTTATTAGTTAATGAATAGGGCGGGGTGTTATAAAATGGTATCAATGATTTATTTTGACTAACAACATATATTTTTCAATTTTTTTCTTAATATTTTGTGGAATTCTAAACAGGTGACATTGGGATTCATCTTAACTAGTAAAATACATCGGGATTATATTTACTGAATAGATTTTCAGATGGGACATATAGGGTACATGAAATATTTGATTAATGATCATGGTTTTAGGTGTTATGGTTTTTTGATATACACATACTATGAAACAAAATAATTTCTTATTAATGATTTATTATTGTTGAGTGATTGGAAATTTTATCACGGCCCATTGATAAGATTCCAGATATAATATTTTTGTTATTATCATATTTCTAATAAGCTAGTGTATATATATCATGTTCATAGTGAATTTTCAAATTAACATTCAGAAGCATGTATTTTATAGATAAAACTAAAAACATGGTATTTATTTAATATGTATGTAAAAAACTAAATAAGTTTTTACAATATATCTTCTTAGTGGAATCATTTTTACCTCAGTAATAATATAGATTAATTTCAATGTCAGATCATGTGGATCAATGGAGAAATTCTTGATAAGGGACTCTATACATTCGATCAATATTTGGGATTTATAGGAACGATAATTGATTTGTACATGGATTTTCGTAATTATTATTAAATTCTATTATAAGTGATTATGGTACTGGTTTTTGAAAAAAAAAATAATGTGTCAAAAATATCTAATATGGTGTTTTTCATATAGTTTTTCTGCCAATTTCTACTGAACCAAATAATTTTATTATAAAATACTAAATAAAAATCATAATAAATTGTTGTTTTTATATTTATATATCAAAATATAATTATGTGATTCACCAGTGGTAACTCATATAAATGGAAGTTTAGTGAGGATAATTATATGATTATAGAAAAATGAGGGGATTGTCAAATATATTAATTAAATATGAAAATCATTTACCTAAAATTTACGTAATTTTCTATTTTATGCCTCAGATGGATATTTGAACCATTGACTGGGTTGTGTGTCTTGTAAATTTTCATGTCCTATTTGACATAGGAACATTGAGGTGTTTACCTTGAGTTATATATTATGTAATATATAAGATATGAGTTAGGTGAGAGAGTATTGTGCTTTAACATAGGGATTAAGAATTTAGAGTTAGCTGTTATAAATGAAATGAATTTTTTTAAATGAGGGAATCAAAAGACTAGTTTTAGGTTGGCCTTAAAATTTCCATAGATGTTGGTAGAATGGGAACATGATTTATATTTTACATTGATTGAAAGGATGAAACTCTAAATGAATGTTATAGGCACAATCATGCCTTAAGTATTCGGAATATTGAATAAATGATTTCCTAAAATTCCTTTAGATCCCTTCATAATATGTGTAACAAAATATATTATAGAAATTATTACACCTTTTAATTTCATGAATAAATCACACTAAGGGATAGTACGTTGGATTAAATTTTCACAATTCAAGGTAAGGATCGGTAAAATACATTTCAATACATATTTTAGATTATATTTCATTGGTGTGTTAGAACATGAATGGATTCTTGTGGATATAGTGTGAATCTGGGGTTAGTGGGTTTTCATCCTCCCAACTATGTAATATGTGAGATTTCCATTTTTTAAAGTGGATAATCATGGGTGGTTCTAGATAGATAAAGTTTTAATACAATGTAAAATCAATAGTATTTTAGGATAGTGATACTAGGTATGATGACATTAGACTCATGGGAGAATATAAATGGTTGAGTGACGGGGTGTTATAGGATGTTACACAATTAATTTTTTAAAAGATCAAATTATAATACACTTCATATATAAGACATCCTTGAATTTGGTATGGATTAGGGGACATATCATTGCAATGTAACAATATAATTGATGATACTCATATCGAATTGGTTTCATAGGTATTTGATAATACTGGATAATATCCCTCTATGTAAGTGTAAATATGAGAAATAGATAATGTGAAATTTCCCAACAAATTCACAATGATCCTATTATTGTGTCGACGAATTCTTAATCATTGATTTAGTGGATAAATATTAACTCTATGGTCAAACATTTCATGGATTTTCAAGTGGAGTGGTATATAGAAAGATATATATTCGAGATTCCACTATTGCTAATTTTAAATAATTCCCCTAATTAAACTTGTGGAGTTCAAGGAATTTCAATGATGTAATTATAATTATTCTTCAATATTTAGTGTTTTAGGTTATTATTAGCACTAATTTTTAAGTATTAAAGGAGTTTATAGTAATTATGTGTGCTGGTTAAAAGAGTTATGGTCAAAGACGATTGACATAGTGTTGGTTACTTCTCAAGAATGATAAGTCCATTCATTGGATGGTTTATAGGTTATTATGATGTATGTGATATTCTAAATATGATTTTATCTCATCCCATAAAAATATTGTTTTTTAATTTCTAATGATATATTAGTTGGATTTATTCTCTTTCCATTAGTATAGTGATTGGATATGTGTGTTATGAGGGAAATTAATGGGATGAGACATGATTTTTCACATTAAGTATGTGATTAAATACAGTTTATCTCAATTTTATATAGGAAAACCCAACTCTATTACACAGTTTACGGTGTGATCCCATCGTTCATGTGATTCTATCAGTGGACCGATTTTTCTATTAGATACCATTGCACAATAATGTGACGAAACAAAGAGATGTCATATATTGAGATAGAAATTCATGTGTTGTAAAGGTATGTTAGTACTATGGTACATTTATATTTAATTTAATTTAATTCTGGTATGAAAAAATTTATTTTGGACCATTCAAGGAGTTGTCATTGTATACGAGCCTTATTCATATGTTGTAGAGAATCTAATAAATCAATATAAAATCAAATATGAGAAGTAGTATTAGATTTTGAGTGTTTTTTTATACAAATTTCAATTTGGATAGATATAAACATCCTCTAGGGTGAAATTTGAATATTTGGATTGGGATTTAGTCGGAGTTTTTGATGGTGGGGATAACCATTCCTCGATATAAGCACATAATTTCATAACCAATGGCATGGAGCATCGTATTCCTATGCATGAGTTGATTGATGAAAATATAGTTTCACATAGTATATATTTATGGTAAATAAAAACATTAAAATTTTAGTGGTTAAATGATGGTGAAATGGTTTTTGATGGGTTGTGTGCTTAATTTTACGAGTTAGACAATGGGATCTCAATCAACAATCGAAGATAGAACATGATGAGTAGAATTTTAGTTTGGTACCAAATAAAAATAGATATGTAATTAAATTATTGAAGGAAATATAGAAGAAACGATGTGTAATATTTATAATATTTAATTACACTACATCTATATGGGATGTTATGTATAGTATGAATTTGATTTTTTGGCAAGCTGGATAGTTTTCAGGGTTGGGGATATGAATGATGTTTTGAATTTTGAAACACCCAGAAATGTAATTTTTTGAACTAGTATCTTGAATTGGTTAGGTAACATGGATTAAAAATATTTTAAATGGAAAAATAGATGTTCATGATTTTCTAGGGAAGCTACTATAGACAAAACTCTCATTATAGAAAGGCATTAAAACATGACTATTCCAGATAGAGGGATAAACAACTGACCAGAATGTTCATTATTAAAACAAGGTATCCATTACATGATATTATTTCCAAATATTTTAATTAATTTTATTTAGATGAATCATTCCCCCATTTTATGAATGAAAGATTCCACATAGTGTGGTCATCAACTTTTGTCTCCTCGTCTTTTTATCCCCTTGATTATAGGGGGACCATATTGTGCTTTTAATGGGATCTTATTATACACACCATCCAATCCATATTTTTTAGTTGAACCCCTACATATCTCTTGTATTTATTAGATTTTGGAATATATTACACTATATTAGGATGGAATATTCAATTTTATGTGAATTTTATCAATATTTATAGAGGTGAATCCCTGATGATGTATGAACATCATCTCATTTCATTTTAGTGATGATAAGTAAATGATTTTATTTTAACTGTTTTTTCCAAAACTAATATATTTAGAGTTGGAATCATCCACATGAAATTTTTCTTCTATGATTCATAGGCCTGTTGTTGTAATGAATTTTCACCGCACATTAATATCGATGGTTTCAATATGGCAGGGCACCCCTAAGAGATTATAAGCTTTATGTCTATTTTTAAAACAATGTAATATTTTCTTTAATTTATATAATATTTTAATTAATTATATAAATTATAGGAAAATCTATTATGATGGGGACTGTCATAGAGAGGTGTTTTCAAATGGACCTACATGAACCTATGAGGTGTTTGTAAGCCATGCTTAAAAGGTGGAATGTATTTTATGAGGTTGAAAGCCCCATTTAAAATATATTTTTTGAATTTATGAACATTTTCATGTTATGAGATATGTAATTCCACTAACCGTGGTAGAAGAACATAAAAATTATATTTATTTCATAAATAAAAATTAATTGTATAAAATTATTTTGATAAGGTTTGAAGGCCATGATGGATCATGAACACTTGATTTATAACTTATTCCACCTATGGTTGAGGAATGGATATAATATCTATGAATTTTTATGTATGAAACATGATGGGTGAAATCTATAAAATGTGGGAAAATGTAGTGTTTAGAGTATTGTATCCCTGAATGATCTCTATGTATTAGTGAGTAATGAATTGATTTTTTTATCTGGGGATATGGCTATATTAAAAATTGAAAACTCATAAACAATTTGAATTAGAGAGATTAAAATAGTGTATTTGATCCTCATGCATAGAATTATCATAACCTAAGTAAGTGGGGACTGTTAATTTAGATGATAGAAATTGTTTTTAGATTGGACATGGGATAAATTCAGAAACGATATTGGCCCCAATATTTCTCATTACAGAGGATTCTATATAGAATTTCCTAGGAGGCCAAAGTTGTATTGATATGATATGATGATTCAAAAATATGCTATTTCCCCAATGTGATGAGTGTTGATTAAGGGAACTTGTGAGAGAAGGGGAAAATGAAGGGTTTCTTATATATGATGAGACCTTAGAGACCCCGGTGGGTTCCCTAATTATGGGTTGATCCTAACAAGAGGGTACATACTACCAATTGGGGGTGATAATCATAGGTGTCACCATAGAAAATGAATTCACAATTCGATCCTTCTATAGTAATGGTGATTATAGTTCATAAATTAAAAATGTTTATGTCATTTTTTAGGTTAGGTTTGGGAATATGGTAATTAATCAAGGTTATTTTTAAGTTGTGATTTTGATTTTACTCACATCCAACCATTATGAATTTCAGATACATGAGATTCATAGTGAATTCCTTTAGAATCTATCCTTCATGCTAGTCATAAGGTTTTTACTTCCATATATTCCATATCCATTGGGTTATTTTGAGTTATTTGTTATTTTAACTTTCCAATTATAATTATTTTGTAAATATCCCATGATTATTCGAGAAACATTAATTTATTTTTTTAGGATGAATAGATGATGTTTCATGGTTAGTGAAAAGTTGGTAAAAAACTATGGGCTATCCTAGTGTAAAATATGTGACCAATATAGTGGAACTGTCGAGTTAACAAGGCTATGTGCATGGGTGTGTTAGTATAAAAATCTATATTGGCACCTTTAATAGTGGTACAATTTGAGGATCATGTCTAGGTGCATGGGTGTACACCCACACCATAAAAAAATGAGAATAGTTTCCCTCCAAGATAAAGTTATCGAACAATCATTTCATGGTTTTGTAAACAATGAGGCCAAACCATATATCCTGCAAGAACATTAAGAATCTTGAAATTAATAATTCAGATGCCCTGATTTTGACCCTAAATCACCCATACCTAAATCCATTCGACCCTAATTTTATAGTTATTCCTCCCTCCCTCACCTTTGCCGTTGGGCTCTATTTTTTATAGTGATTTGGATTTGGATATCCAAGGAACCTCCAAGTTATATTATTATCTTATCATATATTCTCTTTTCCAGGTATATTCTTCTTTATATATAGGTTCACTTTCTCATGTAATGGTTTTGACCTTGGTTTCATTAAATAGATATTCTTTGGGTCAAATAATTATAGTTATGGGTTTATCTTGATTCCTTAGTGACTCTCAAGGTGTGGCTGGTGGTTTCTCGAATATATTTATGATGATTAAATAACTAGGTAGGGTGTTCCATTATTTCACATTTCTTAGTTATTTTATTATTCCTACTATAGTGTTAAAATGGGCAATATAAATTATGTGGATAGTGAAAATCATGTCTTCCATAGTTTTTAGTGTCTATATTAGTTTAATAATGTTTTTTCTATTTTAAATATTATTTGACATGTGTGTTTCTATATTTTTATGTTTGATGTAGTATGTGGGATTTCATTTGATATAAGTAATGAAATTGAGAATAAAGGGATCCCAAACATCTAGAAGGTGATTCTGGACTATAATGTCATGGTAGATAGACAATTTGAAGACTAGTGTGCATAAAAAACACTAACAAAATATGTATGTGATGGGGAATGGTAGATCAGGAAGAACATTCACAACATATAGATGTAGTCCCCATGATTATGAAGATTCTATGACCGCATTATCCCTTGCATCCTAGAAATTTACCATGGCATCATGTATTGATTAAAATTCAAGTTGATGTTTCAGTTATATACTCTTTAATTTCAATGTATATTTAATTTATATTTTATATTCATTTTCAAAAAAAAATGCTAATCTATAATCAAATTCTTTTTTATATAAATATATTTCAGTGGTAACCAGGGTGGATTTTGGATCAAACCAGATTTAAACTCTTAGGTGATTGTAGTCTTGTTATGTTTAGCCTCATAAATGGAATGGTTTCCCATTGGGATGATGGTGGATGGAGGTGTTAATGGTTCATTCATTGGTTGGATTTGGTTATTGTGGGGTGATGGTGATAAATCATAGGTTTCATGGAATATTATGCTTTAGTGGGAACTGCTTCCCATTTTGGACATATTGATTTTCTTCATACAAAATACTGTTTAATTCATATTTTCTATTTATATATGATATCTTTTATTATGTTTGTTGGTTTATTGTATGACTCTGATGTTGATTGGTTTTATACTATAATTTTTTATTATATATATTTTATTATAACAAGAAATTTCAATATGAAATTTGATTATTGATTCTCATGAACTGGTTTCCAACCCGTGGGGATCTAGAATGCCTTTAGGCTATTCCACAGGCTGGGTTGAGAGTCATTATGTATGTAATCCTTTCAATGTTCTAGAAATATTGGTATCATATGAGGGGTTTTTATTTCTTTTGTTAATATTATTTTGTAAATTCTAGATATATCAATGTTTGGACTATCAGGGTGTATGGTTTGGTTTAATGTGGGGTTTCTGGGTGACAACCCTCTTGAAAAACCATAGTCCCCAATCAATTTCTTGAGAATTTGTCTGAATCTTCCTCTAGGTGTGATCAAAAGGTTATAGATTATGAATGGTAACTATTCTAGGGTGGAGTTGTTTGAAATGTTATTGTGTTTTTTATGATTTAATTATACTTTATGGGAATTCATAATTTTTTGTATTGATAAAAAATTTATAAAAATTATGGCTTGATGGTTTTTTCGATCTGGTTATTAATGTAGAATAATTAACACCATGAAACATCCTTTGAAACTCGTGAAGTGTCCATGGAAATTTATCCCTCTCAAATTGATCCGAAATTAGTTGATGTCATTGATTAGGATGTCTTGGAATTATATCATGGAAGTTGGTATGGTTTTTTTCATGAAAAGGAATACACATCAGGTTTAGAAAAGGATAAGGCATGGTGCTTTGGAGAAAAATACTCTCTCCTTCAACGGTGGCATGGACCCCTCAAGAAGTTGAGGATTTAATTAAAATGTTTGATCTTATTTTGGTTTTATTGATACTCTTGATGCAGTCAAGATGAAGTGAGATTCATTCAAGGGATAAGGCCCTTGTCATAGGTGGCGAGAATCTGTGGTCCAAGCTGGGAAGAAGGAGTGTATGGGGTGGAATGGATTTATGGTTTCCTTCAATGACATGTATATCCATGAAATGGTATCCTAGTTCATGGCATGGGAGATTGAGGTTCATCATCATGGGAATATGACAAGGATGGAATATTCTAACATAATTGCTAAATTAGTCTATTTTACATGTGATTTGGTCTCTATTGAAATGCTATATAGTAACTCTAGCTTATCATTGATGTATATTACATCATTTTAGAGGAAATATTCATAACATTTCAAAAAATAAATGTATGGGGATCATAATTGTTTTGTGTATATTGAAACATTGAAAAAATATTTCATCCTTTTGAATGATCTTAAATAGACCCCATAATGGTCTCCATCATTAGTAATTCTACTGAAATATTTTTTACATAACCTAGGGAACATAAACAAAAGATATGTGTGATCTACATATTCTATGTGATGGTAAATAATGTAAATTCATAATAATCATGTGAACAAAATTTTATGGAACATGGTCATAACATTTGAAGATCATCCCCATCATATTACAGATCATAATGAAGATTCACAATTCATAGGACATGAATAATAAAAAATAGATATTATATTAAATGAAAGAAGAAAATATAAATAAAAACTGTTATTGTGGATAACATATAAGCATAGAACAACCCCATGAAAAGGTGGCATTCCAAGGAATTTGTAACCTGTTCAGATTGGGTAAATGAAAGGTGTACCTACTTTGGTTTGGGGATTCCATCTCATGTAACCTCTTATTTTGGGATTGCGATGTCCTCCCATGTACCCTCTTTTTGAGGCTTGGGATGTACCCCTATGTAGAATCTTATTTCGGCATTATGATTCCCCCCTGTATACCCTCTTGTTTTGGACTTGGGATGTACTATAGTATATCCCCTTCCTTATATCATGGGATTCCCTCCCATGTACCATTTGATCCCATAAATCATTTACCATAAAAAAAATTCACTAGAGGGAGATATAGGTCTCACACATCACATACAAAACATATACATACATTTTTCATAGTAAAATATAACTTGTTCCATGTCATGACCAATAAAGAGAGATGGGTTTCATAAAAATAAAAATAACCGATGAAATGAAATGGACATCATTAAAATTTCATCACATCATAACCTGTGTAAAATAGATAGGATTCATTATCACATCATTAATGAATAACCTATGAGAATAATTGAGGTTCAAAATCATATAACCCATGTAAGAGAAAAAAATTCATAAACATGTGACCTATGAAAGAGAAATATGTTTCATAAACATATAAACATTTAATGAGAAATAGGATTTATAATGACCATGAAATCAATCGTTACACATTTATTAAAAGAATATGAATTGAAACTTTTGACCATTTTATAGAAAGGAATGAGTAACATCAATAGATATCATGTTATATAGAAAATAATTTTGAAATATAATTTATAAAATTTTCCAATGGAAAATATCATTTATTATTTTAAAAAATCATATTTTTGCATAAAACCATTTGAACATATTTTTCATTATTAAATAAATTAAAAATATTGATAGAATACATGATATCATTTTGAAAAAACAATTATTTGAAAACATATATAATAATATTAAAGAGATTTTAAAAACATTATTCTTTGAAAACACATTGAAAAAATAAAAAGATATCATTAAAATGTTTGGAAAACCATTTTATTGAAGATGATTTGAAAACTCATAAAGAAATAAATAAAATGTTTTGAAAAAACTTCTGAAATGAATTTTTTTTAATGATGCCTGAAAATATTTTGAAAACATTTTTGATAAGAAACATTAATTTATAAATATTTACATAAAAATGTCTTTTTAATCCTGGAAATAATCTTCACATAAATAGTGGAAGGTAAATATGTAAATGCTATTTAATATAAATAGAATATTCCTTTTTTGGGGTATATAAGTAAACAAAATAAATGATTTATTATGTAAAAATAAGATTTCAATGAAATCATTGGTAAAAGAACGTTGGGGTAAAAATATCATTTAGTTATTATAGGATAATTGTATAATATTATTGGAAATCCTTTTTAGATAACATTTTTTTAATGGAACAATGATTTCTTATTGAAGAAGTGGTAATGTTAGGATTTCTTAAAAACACATTCTTAACCATATAATGAACCAAAGAGTAGAAAAAATGGTACCTATAAAATAATATTTTATGGAAAACCATTGTATATGAAATTTCCAAAAAATTCATGAGATATGGTTTGTAATATTCCCTCAAAGGAAGCATAAACGAAAACAATCATGAAATATGATGAGATTGTTTCAACAAAATCAGAGCAGTTGATAACATGCGATCATATTATACAAGTAAGAAAATGAAATTAATTGAAACTTATAATATCATGAAAATAATTATACTCATGATATATCATGTAAAACTAAATTATGTTCTCCTAAAATGTATTTTAGGTGCATAACATAAAATGAGTCTCAATGAAAGAAAATTGAGACAAAACAATTTTAAATATTTGGTACCTTTAAACCCCATGAAATAAAGATCATTTAATGGAAATTTAAATTCTCATAAATTTAAATATAAAAAAAATTAAACACATTCAGCTGTATTATACTCACCACACAAACTAATTGAGTATTGAATAAAGCATGTATCTCCCAAAAATTAAAAGTTTGATGAAATCCCCTTACCTTGTGTATTGACACTCTTTTTACATGTAAAAACCACATGTATAATAAATATATATTTGTTATAAATCATTTAATTAACCATATTATTATATCTAATACCATTTATAGTTTCATTAATTTTTTATATTTCCCCCTTGTTTATAATTCTATTGTATGGTTTTCCTTCAGATAATATTCTCTTTATTCTTCACATGTGTATTAATTTGTTATATATTTGGTCAATTTAATTATATCATGATATCAAGATTTTAAAACTATATATAAATATCATGTATACACATTATCTGTGTATTATAATTTTCCATATAATATATAGGAATGAAATAAATTACACATTTCATGGAGACAGTATGTTGTATGTACGAATGAATGTTATTTCCATTTAATAATCACGTTGAAAGAATAAAAGTAAAATACATATGTATAAATATATATTTATTTATATACATATCATGGTTACCATATATTTATTACAACAAATATATTTACTAATCCCATCGTTAATAAATTCCTTGTTGTGTATGATTGAATCACATTTCATTAAGGTGCCGGTAGTCTACACTTCCGCAAAAAAAATTATCGTATTATCACAAAGTGGAAAATGTGAGGACATTTTTTTGTAAAATAATTAAATAATATTAAATATATAATAAATTCATATATATAATATATAAATATAGTGTTCATAATAATGTCCACCATGAGAGGCTGTAATAGAAATAATGAATAATCGTCATTTGGTGAGGTGGTATTTCATCGTACACATAAACAAAATGTTCAGTACACATTTTATATAGTTGAGTGTAAGTGACATTCAAAACAGTAGAATGAAAAAATATTATCATATTTAGGATAATTGTTTTGTTTTACAATCATTGAATAAATAGAGTGTAGGGGAGGATAATGAAAATATACTAAATGTTCGTGAGAGAGTACATCACCTCTAAATTAAGTCATTACTTTTTGTTTATGCAAAAAGGCTTCCTTGGATTTCATTGATATCAAAAGGAGGATTGAAGGAGTAAGGGGGGATATTGGGATGTTTATTTAGAATATCCCATTAGAAAAAAAGTGGGTTGAGAGGATTGAGGAAGTGTGATAGCTTGTGGACTTATATTGGAATGGAAAAGGTCTCAAGTAGGAATTTTTTAAAACATGTTTTGTGTACCCAATTTCTTACCAAAAAATATACCAACAAAATAATGTTTATGGAGGAAATTAGAAGAGGCAATGGGTTTTTGAAAATATTATAGGGCAGTCTATTCGCAATTATTAAGCTTTAGTCCCCAATTAATCGCAATTTCTGTTAATTACTTAGATTAATTTTAGTAACCTCTACTAATATTCTTATCAACTAATAAATTTATCTAATTATAACATAAATATAATAATCATTACAATAGATTAATTCCATTTTTTAATTTAATTCATATTAATTTAAAAAAATATATTTAATATTAATCTCGTAGATGGGACAAAATAAGGGGGTTTTAAAGTAGAATAATGTTCAAAATTTTGTTATGTTTTTATATTCAATATTAAGATGAAATTTATTATAATGACCTAAACATTGTTAATAAATATATAATTTATCTAAATAATTATTAAATAAATTTAATGTATAATTTAACATAATAAATAAATTTAACTAAATGTTGATTAATAAATAAAATATAATATTTTTAACTATTCATCAAAAATTGAAGTTTCATAGAAAAATACCAAAAATTTATTATAGGATTATTTATATTTTCATCACAAAAGTTCACAAAAAATAACTTGTTCGAGAAAATCATATTTGTAAACAAATACAAACTGTACAAAAAAATACTATTTTTCATAATAAATATGTTTGATTTATAAAAAACATAATTTTATAAAAGTAGTCATCACTATTAATATTACCATGTTTTAATTTCTTGTTTATAAAAAACTAATTTAAATAGTTATAACAATAAAATCAAGTTTCATAGAAACTCAGTAATGCAAGTAACGTACGTTATGTCCGTGTTGAGTGTAGTACAAGAATATTAAGTGTTCTGGGTAACACAATCCAAGTTAGTTTTATGTTAAAGTAATGTTTGACATAGTGCTTTACTATATATTTATAAATAAATTTTTTTCTAATGTCATGTTCAATGATAAATATAAAAAATATAAATTAAATTTAAAAAACTTATTTCAAAATATATTGGGGTGTTACAAGTAAAATTCACATTATTTTATAATGGTGTTTCATCATTACATTAGATCCAAGGTCTTGTTTTGTATTATGAATATATATTCTGAGGTAGTTGATTGATCCCTGATGGTAGAAATCAACTGAGAAGGCATGTAGGGATTCTATGATAGAGATCTACCTTAGGGATACAATAGTGGTGGATTGTAAAATAAGAAAAAAAGACTAGTGAGAAAGAGAATAAATTATTTGGTAGTTTTAGTTACCATTCTAAAAAAGAATCATATGTGTCCATTAGTTTTAGGTATATTTTGTGCAAAAAACATGGAAAGATGTTGAAGATGAAGTAACTATGTCATAATGATCATTATATTAGTGTGGGAAAATGGTAAACTAAACAAAGTTATGTAAGAGTGGTGCACTAACTATGTGGGGCATCGGTTCATGAGAAAACATAGAATTTCTAGGTCTGTCTGAAGCATCAAGGGAAGTGGATTCATAATTTGATGGGAATTTCGGAAAGTCTAGATACTCTAATGTGTATTCTTGTGTCATATGTTCTTCTTTAATGTAATGGGTTGATGTCAGAGATGTTAAGGATGGATTACAATTTGTGGTAGATGAGTTCCTAGAGGCGATTCTAGAAAATTTATCAGGGTTTCCCCTTTTGCAGGATGTTGAGTTCACCATTGATTTGGAATCAGTAACAAATCAAATATCTATTACCACATTTTACTTAGACTCCACCATGTCGGGTAAATTAATGATATATCTTGAATATTTAGAATCCAATTTTTTCTTTTTCCTGAGTTTTTTTCCATGTTTGACCAATTTTTTTCAATAAATGGAGAAATATACTTCTATTTTTTTTCATTGATTATAAGAAGCTTAATGAGGAAACAATGAAGAACAAATACCACTTTCACAGTATTAATGAACTATTTTATTAGCATAAGGTAAAATTTTTTCTCTTGGATTGAACTGTGCTTTCGGAATCATCAACAAAGTGTTTTAGAGAAAGACGTTTCAAAAATTTACTTCTGATGTAGGTATGATTAGTTTAAGTATATTACCTAGCCATCTGGTTTAACAAATTCTCTAGAAGTTTTCACAGATCTTATGAATAGGGTGTCCTGTTAGTACCTATAATATTTTAGACTGGTGTTTATGGTAAAAATAACAGTTTACTATAAGATTGATAATGGTCATTGGAATCACTAGAGTATCCTAATACACACAGATCGATATCATCATAATTATGATATGATATCCTAGTGAACTTTCATTACTCATGTGGTTAAATTTCTATAACACGTGATCATGGGTCTTGGGGTCCTAGTATAAGTATATAAAATCAGATAAGTGATCTTTTGAGATAACTATAAAACCTATTTGAGATCAACATATTTTTGGTACCAGTGGGGTGCTATAGGCAGTTTTTCAAATATATATACCATCTTGATATTCCAAGGACATCACTAACCTAGAAAGGGGTTCTGTCTCTTATGGATCCTAAAATATCAGATATTTTTTAGGAGGTTTAATGTAATTTAACAACACGTCATGTATTTAACTTACTAGAATCGATAAAGGGATACATAGTCTATTGTGACACTTTATGTATGGATCATGGGTTCTTGTTGATGTAGGATGACCATGGGGCGGTTTTTTGCTCTTGCTAACCCTAACCACAATAAAAGAAATACCTAACTAACAACATAGAGATTTAATTGGTATTTATTTACATGAAAAATGTCCTAATATTATATCTTCAAGGATAAATTCATAGTTTACATAGATCATAAGATAATTACAAAATTTTATCATATGTGGATCTCATTTAAAGGAAGTGTCAAAGGGGTTGGTACATTCAAGTGGATGATTTTGATGTCTTCTATAACCCAAGAAAAGGGGTTAGTGTAGTAAACACCAGATTTAGGAAGATGTATGTTTGTGTAGTAGAATTTTCCAATGATGAGTGTTCTTTGGTGGGCCTTCTCACCCAGATCTATATATAGACTAGGGATAAAAGTGTATCCATGTTGTTTTTGCAAGTTTTTAGCTGTTGTCCTCCATTTTTAGCTGATTTGGAAAGAGAGGACAAATGATGATTTGTTTTTTTGTTATATAAAGCTTATAAAAGGTTGGTTTGTGCCATGTGAGTTGTTTTGGTCTTATGAGGGATTTTTTTTCATCAATGGGTCTTTCATGGTTTCTTT
This sequence comes from Viscum album, assembly GCA_963277665.1. Taxonomy (NCBI): domain Eukaryota; kingdom Viridiplantae; phylum Streptophyta; class Magnoliopsida; order Santalales; family Viscaceae; genus Viscum; species Viscum album. Next base: position 38,242,654 of record OY728159.1, read on the forward strand.
TCATTGTATATATTGGATATCCAATATATCAACAAGTCTCAGTTTTCAAATAATCCACGAACTACCATGATTTTTTACAATATGAAACACTTGTACATTTGGCTAGCTATGTTTCATGATATAGATAACATTGTATTTGGATACATGAACTTTCAATATGTTAAATACAATCATTATATTATATATTTTTTTATTAAATCTCATACCCTTACCACATGGAAGAGGTACAAGGTCTCTATGTACATCATCATTGGTATAACTCCTACAAACCAACAGAGTAATTTTGTATGGGTGGTTATTGACTATATAGAAAAATCATTAGATTTATTCATGATAAAGGATTCAATAATGGTATATTAGTAATACCGGTTTAATTTTGAAGATTTAATAATGCATCATGGTGTGTTTTCTATTATCCTTTTAGAAAGGTACCCCTTCTTTACCACTTGGTTTTGGTCAGTTCTTAAAAAGGAAATGGTGTCTTTGGTCAAAATAAATACAAGATTTCCCTATAAAAGATATTATTAGATAGAGTGATAAACCCATTTATGGAAGACATTAATCATGCATGTGTGTTGGAATATGGAGTCTCGTGGGATATTTATTTGGTATTAGTGGAATTTGAGTATAGTAACAGTTACCAATCCTCTATACGAATGGATCCCTATGAGGTTTTTATGGTCACCCATGTCAGTAAACATTGTGAAGGGTGAATGTGGGTGATACTTATTTATTTTATCCAAATCTAGTTCAATAGTAACAACTTAATTTTATAATAGTCATGTAGTTGTTGTTGATAAAAAATGATCATATATGTCTTATGTTGATGAAAAACAATGATCCTTATATTTTTCTTTATTTCATTGGGTATTTATAAATGTGGTCCATTTCCTAGGTCACCATCATATTTTTAATTAAGGGAATCCAATTCCAAGGTATGTTATCTTTTTTCTGATTTCTAAAATCACTGGTAAGGTGGAATATATTTTGGATGTCCCATCTCACATGATTTCAATCAATGATGTGTTACTTGTATCAAAATTGAAGTTGTAAAATCTTGAACCATATCAAAACTGGAACTGTGATGACTTAAATATAGAATATGATTTGATTATGTTTGATCAATTGGTGTGGAATGGGGACTCCCAAAAAAATGTGATTTGGGGAGTTTGATATGACTGATTCAAATCCATATCCAACACAAAAATGATGGGAATGATAGATGGGAGTGAAAGTGTAGGGAGGATAATTAGCCTCATTTAATATCTAATAAGGCTTCAATTTTACATTCCAAGGGAAATAATTTTTCCTATGGTGGTGGGATAATTTTCACCTCATTTTTTTTATATTGAGCGATTTTATATTATTAATTTTTTAATATATTTATTAAATTAATTAATTGATTGTTTTTAGAATAAATGGTGGGTTTCATGATAGATATTAGGAGGTGCACAAATTGTATAATTATTGAATTATCCCAATAGAAAAATTGAACCCTAGAAAGTTGTACTGTCCATTTAGCATGATATATCAAACATGAGCATGGCCTCAATGTTAAATTTTGTGGCTATGATAATAGAACTGTCTGAGAGGCACATATAGGTTCACTGGCTTATAACCCCTACAAAAAAGTAAGATTCTAGTTATCCTCTTAGATGAAGGGTTTTCGTGGTTGGCATTTGGTTTGGAAAACAATGCGGTCTAACCCTACAGATTTCCAAACATTAAAAATATATAAATTCAAATTTTCCCCTCCCTTATATTAACTCAAAATAAACTATAACACAACCCATTTGATCATCCATACCATGTCGTTCCTCCCTCCATTTCCCTCCTATATTGGGATCCATTTTATTGGGTAATTTTTCATAGAATCATCAAAGACCCTTCAATTAATATTCCACTAATATATTTTATTCTATTTATTTGGTCACTTAATATTTATCTCATGGATTATCATTCTACATAAATGTTTTTGACATGTTTTGGGATCAATGTCAATTTATTCAGTTAAATTAATTATGGTTATGTTGTACAATAGTTTTCATAGGGTCCCATCATGGTGTTGTTGGTAACACCTAGATATGTGTAGTTTTCAAGAAATTGGTTGGTGTTTCAATGATTTTTCATTGCTATCTAATTTTATTATTATTTTTTAGGGTATTAATTGGATTATATAAGTGGTTATATTTGTGGGAAACATTTTTTCTAATGATTTTCTGTGTGAGAGGGTTTAATAATGATTTCTTATTTGTAAATTTTTATTTAATTTGTTTGTTTATATTGTTTGAATGTTGATAGAGACATAAGAGTCTCATCTGGTGAAAGAAATGAAAATTAGGAGAAGGAAATAATAGATATATCTTTGTAGATAATAGGTATATTACATTATGATAGTTCATATAGGCAAGAGAAAATATCCCTAATAGATTTATGAAACAACACTAACTATGAATAAATATTATGGGGACTGGAATCTCGATCAAGGCCATAGTATCAAAGAGATATGATCATCAAGAGTATGAGGGTAATACGAACCATCTAACCCTAGTGACCTAGGGTTTTTCCATGTTTCAAATGTTATACATGCAATTCATCATGACATATCATTAAAAATTTTTCCAATTTCAAAGATTTAATTATTCAAATTACAAAATTTTTCATAAAATAAAAATAATTTAATTAGATAGCTAAATTCAATTCATGGATTATATTTTGGTCGTATCATATTTTTAATTTTGATAACACCCTGTAACACCTTTAGGTGTATGTGGACATTGTTATGTTTTACCTAGTTAATGAGACAATTCTCCATGGTGGTGATGGTTGGTCTATGTACTAGTGGTTAAATAATTGGTTGGTTTTTTTTGGTAGTGTTAAGATGGAATCAGACCACATGTGTATTGGTGGATTTGGGACTAGTTGGTCACTCATCTAATTTTGGTTATTGTTGTTTTTTTAAAATTTTAATCATGATTACTACATTTTTTTCTTTTCTCACTTGTATTGTGCAAGTTTGTTTGTGGTATGAAATTGATGTTTATTTTTTTTATAATATTAAATTTTTCTATTATATTTGATTCTCATGGGTGAAATCATTAACAAATATGATTCTTTATTCCTAGGAACATGTTCCTATTTCTTGGGGATCGATAATGCCATTCATCCCATGACATGGGTCAGGTAATGTGTCGGGTTGGATGGTAGCCTAGAATAGTTCATTAAATTATTCTTGGTCCATAGATCATTATATAAAAACAATCAATCCACGAAGATAAAATTATTTGGTAGTACATGGGTTGGATATGGTGGTACAATTTTTTACGTTTCTATGAATTAGATCTGGATGTACCATGATTTTAGATGCCTTGAATTTAGTCATTATAACCTAGAGGATGAACTAGTTTCATGGATGGAAATAGATAGTTATGTGGGTCTAGGTAACCATGTAATATTTCTTTCAGACCATGATGATACATGGTTGGGATCAATATATAACAATATTTGTGAAACTCTATCATTGTTTTATAGAGGTTTTGTTTGATCCATGTTTTTAATAGGGTTTGATGCTAAATAGTGGTTATTTATTTTTGATACTATAGTAAATTTATTTATTATAATAATATCATATATGTATACCATTAATTTTATTATTATTATTAAGACTACATTGGTGGTAACCTAATGAGTCATACTCACACTTTTCTCAGGCATCAGGACACATGGTTACATGAGAAGAATTTCCTAGTTTAAAGCTTAGCTATGGTAGATGTCTACGATATAATGGTTTTATAGAATACAAATGATGGGATCAAAATTTTGGATTAGGTGTGGATCATGGAATATTTGTAGAAACTAGTAATTTTAATTATATGAATTTTTATTGGGTATATGTGGTTATCCCACTAGAAATCCATTGATTCTGTATGATTTCAGGATTCTTTATTCCTTGCCTTATTTTATATTTTATTTTATTCTCCAGTGTAATATGTTATTTATAATTTTCAATATTGGTCAGATTATTTATAATTTTCAATAGCTAGGGGTATATTCTCCCCACTGTAATACACTTGAACCCTTCTACTAATCACCAACATCTTGAAAATATAGAATAGTGCCAAAGGTCTAGTGGTAATTCATCTTGTTCAGGCACTACTAAATGGTCACATAACATATTGGGAGTATGTAAATAATATATTAATATATGATTTATATATTTATATATTATAATGTAACAATTATATAATTTTTTTAGTATAATTATACGGTTGCTTTATTTTAACAACCACTACCTTATCCTGATAAAAAAAATTTAAATGGTTGGAATCATCTCAACAATACATGATATGATCAAATGATCCAGTTCAACAGTTTAATTTAAAAAAAGGTGTGTTCAAATAATGTAAAATATGTATAGGTGGATATTGAAATGGTGAATATGATATATAAAATTAGTTATCTTATTTAAACATCATGTTTCTTTATCATTCAATAAACCCAATCATGATGGTTTGGGGAATTTCATCCCATGCCTGATCTAAAAGCCCCATATCCAAAGCACTATCATTATTCATACATTACTTATTGAGATGGTAAAACATTATGGTAGGAAGATGAATCACACACGTTTGATACGTGATTCATGTTATCTTATTGATATGTCATAGAGATGAGAGACTGGTAACATACATCAATAATTCTTATTTCAGGAATATGGAATGATAACAATTTCACTAATATATATTTAGTTTAAAGTGAAATGAATTTTTCATTTAAAATTATTTTGTTTACCTTATCTCTCATTATGGATCCAAACTTCTGCTTTCTTATTCATTTTATATCATTTCTGAATAAGAAAACAATCAAAATCAATCTCAATGTTATACAAATTCTTTATTATTCACTGTGAATTATGAAATTATTCTTAAAATGGAGCCTTCAATTATTAAATAAGGAAATTTATCAGTACATTGTAATTGATGATTAATTATGTAACAATGAATATACTAGAAAACATTATTTAATCATCTAAAAGATCATAAAGGTTAACCATATGAAATATTTTTTATGAACCTTTTTGTTCATACATGTTAACTGCTCTCACGTTATGCCTAGTAGCCATTATAAAAAAAATTTGTATGAATTATTCCTATGTTGGAAAAATATTTTAAGATGTACTAGATATAATGGGGTTTCCATGTGATGTTAATATAGCACAGTGTATCAATCATTCATCTACAACAGTCTACAGTTACTAAAATAAAATTAGGTTTATAATAAATATATGTATTAATAATATTCAAGGAGTAAATTAATCTATTATGGTTATGAAAAATATAATATTAAATAGATTTAAAATTCACTCATACATAGTTATTATGGTAAATGGGAAAAAATTAAATAACTTAATTCAAAATAAACCCTACCACAAGATAATTTTACCTTAGGGGCCACTACACATCATGTGATTCCTACACAGTGCACCTTACACATGATATTACTTAATCGCATGTACGAATTAGGAATGTAGTGTTAATCACAAGTGAGGTTCATTTTTAAATGATAATTTTGAAATAATATCATTCCCATTCAACAAACATATTCACAATAAAGATAAATTATTTATTTTTTTCATCTATAAGGTAAAATAATGTTTAAATGTTGTTTTTTCAAAAATATAGATACGTATAAAATCATATAATTTAATAATCATTTATTATATTTTGAAAAATTTAATTTGTAATATTTTATACTCCATTAATATTTTTAAAAATTATTGTACAATAAAAGGTTTATACATAATTAAATAAAATTATTATGATAAATGTGATAAATTAATATCAAAAAATATTTAACATTAATATTTTCATAAATTTTACTATTTATTTTTCTTTCCCTGTAATTGAGAAATAAAGACATTATTTATAGAATATAGGCACATATTATATATTGTTCAAAAAAAAGAAAATCAAAAAAAGAAAATTGTTGATTTTTTGAATTATGAATTCTTGAAAATTAATTAATTTGAATTTTTTGAATTAAAGACTTATGTGGACAAAAATTATATAAACCACAAAAAAATATTTCCTGATGATTTATATTTCTAAATTTATGAATATCATTATTATATTATATTGGAATTATTTCAATTTTTATTATAATAAAATTGAAATATATATTTTTTTATTTCATTTTATATAATTCATTTCAGTAAATATCATGTAATGAAATGTTTGAAAACGTTCAAATTTTGAATAAGAAAAATTTATTTACATATTTATAATATAATGTAATTTCTCTAATAAATTTCAATATAATATAGAGATTATTTTCATCTAAATTCATGAATATTTTTAAAAAAATATTCTCTTCATGGATGTTTTCAAATAATCAATTATTTATTTCATTCCTAAACTTATTATTCAAAAAATAATATATTTATTACATAAATTCATGTAAATATTTGATTAATGTTGGTCAAATATATTATATGTATTATCATAAATTCATCTCATGAATTACATAAAACGTATGATACATGATTTAGATTTATTCTCAGATGAAACTAGATAATATTATATAATAAGGATAAATTAAAAATTATATTATTATTTTTTACACAGTAGGTGGTAGAATAATGATGAAAATATCTCCATCACGAGTATGTATCTCTAGGTAGGGAGACCATGATTTGAACAACTCATTGTCCAAAAGTATTATTTCTTATCTATATTATGGATGTTTTACTATATGTCGTAAAAACATTACTCATGTGGGGAAAATTAATTAAAGATTAATCTATTATAATTTATTTAATGGAATCACATTTATTATAATTGGAATGCGGTTAGATATATATTAATATTATTATATTTTTATTTGGGATAATATCTCATGATATTAGATGTAATTGGACTCATTTGTAAATCATTATGAGATGTCATAAATAAATGGAATAAAATGATATATTATGGTGACCGTAAGTCTGTAATAAAATAATGACATTATATTTATTCAAAATCTAACAAATAAAAATATCTCGATCACTCAACTATATTGGGTGTGAACATTTTGACTGTCGCCAAATTTTATAATGTAATTTATAGTAGAACGAGACTACAGAGTAAGATATATAAAAAATACCATATTGGGATCTAGGTTACAAATATCTAGGAACCCAATGTGTTATGATATAATGTAAAAGGGGTCTTGTTCATCCATGTGATAAATATGAAAAACGGGTTTTCACATAATCATCCTATAGTTATATATGATATGATTTTTATGAATTCATACCTAAATAACAATAAGGTGAGTGGAATATCGAACAAGAATAATTTCAATGAGAAATATTATCCAATACCACTGATTGATATGATTAAATAAAAATGTGTCAAAAAAATTTTTGGATCTATTTTAATAAATTTAATTATAAATGATTACAAAACATGATAGAAATCTAAGAAAAAACTTTTTATTATCGTATGATTCAATATTTTTATTTTCTACGTAATCAAAATTTATTGTATAGTTTCAACCCCAAAAATTTTATTATAGTAAAAATTAAAAATTGTAAAATGTAACAATGATGAAAAATTCAAATACACCAAAACCCATATGTATCAATCCCTGCCACATGTAAATCAATAATCAAAAAAATTAAACAGACATATAACTGAACAATGATCTAACATGGGAGAAAAACCCTGAAATATAGGTCCTCATCATCTATCACTATATCACTAACGATACTAATGATCTTCTTGAAAAAAATGTCATTATTTGACATAATAAATAAAATTAATAGAATTCAAAAAATAACTGAATGAATGTACACCAAAAATCACAATAACTATTGTGAATAAACTGACTCACACAAGAGTTCACAATCCATCAAAGAGCATAATAAAATGTACATCAATAATGAAAGTCACTCCAATTTCACAATTGAAACAATAGATCCACAAGTTTTAGATTCTCATAAACATTTTTTTAAGGCCATGGCTCCTAGACAACTATCATCTTGAAACATAACCCAAAACACCCTGAGATTAATAGATATGGGGAAACGTGGAATGGGTGTGATATAACATTAACTTAAAGTATATATGTAAGAGACAACTCTCTTATCATGTTTTAACATTGAAAATACCAAATCAAAACTTAAAATAATATGCATAACCACTAGAAATATAAAACAACCAAAAAGTAACATCATTGATGTATATAAAAACACAATGAAACAAAACCATCAGATTCAACCATAAGATATATCAATGGATAATAGTTGTAACAAAAATAATGTAAAATAAAGAATAGCAACTATGTTTCAATTCTAATAAATCCAAACTAAATGGATTTACATCAGAATTGAACAAGATATTGTAAGTCAATAAGGTTCATGAGATTTTTTATTATATAAATGGTTATGTCCATTTGCTGGCATGGTACATCCCACCAATATAAAAAAACATGAAATCCAAATTAATAATTTTGGTGAGGATGAAGAATATGATTTTGGTAAAATATATTCCACCATGATAGAATTCATTAGTGTGGAAAAAGAAGAAGAATAATGGATTATGACTACGTAAATTTTAGATAGAGGAAACAATTATACATCCATTAGAGGCAAAAGTAAGGAGGAATAATAAGATATATATAGATAGTGACGTTAATGAACATACAGTGTAATCTCTAGATCACTAAAATAGGCAGGTCCATTTGAGAAGGGATACATCAACATGATAAACTCATCAAAAAATCATTATAATATGGAAATATAACATCATCATAATAACTATTAAAAGTGATAGTAATCATTGAAAAGGGTAATAATAATAATACAAACATGTATTACCTTTATAAATACTATAAAATATTATTGGGAAAATAAATTCAATTTTTTATTCAAAACAACTACATGAGTAAAACAACTAATATATGGTTTTAACTAATGAATTTAGATGCCTATAGAATCATTGGATTCTTTTAGTATTTTCATGTTATAATAATATTTTTTTTACCACTAGACCTGCTTGAATTATTTAAATGAGTATAAGAATAGTTATAATAATACTATAAATGTGTTGATGATACGTGTCTAATTTAATGTGAAAACCATGTTATGGTGAAATATTAATTTTAAAATTTCATAAAAGATAAAATAAGAAGGTGTATATTTTTTTGGTGTTTCCAATATGTTTCTTCATGCATCTAGTCAATGATATTGAAACATAATGTTATTTTAAAGGGGAGTAAATATTACATTTGATGTAAATATTTTATATTTAATAAATTTTTGGGGAAATACATAGAATTTTCATGCCTTCTATTACATTAATAGAAATTAATTTTTGTTTTCTATAGTGTATGTGGTATTTGATGTACGAAATTTTAATGTTGTGATTATACACTAGTTAAAAATGGTTTGAAATAATAAATACTATATTTTGAATTTATGTGATCAATTAATGGCTTTTTATATATTGAATTTTAGTAAAAAGGAAACAATCATGATAGGAATAATCATAATAAAGGATATGTATCGTCATCCCGTTTCTATATTATAATATGAAAACTTGTTTTCTCTTAGATTTATCGTTAAAAATAATTGGATAATTAGTAAAATAAAAATTTTTTATGATTTATAGAATTCAATAACATTTTTATTAGAAAATGATTGAAATATTAATTTATTTGTAAAAGTGTAATATTAGATATTTTCTAAAATAAGATGAATTGAGATTCCACCACCACCAGTTCCATTTTTATTAGATAAACATCGTTTAATATATTTTCACTAAACAAAAATAATAGCATAAAAGATACATATTCCCTAATTTTTTATTAAATATTCCTATTAAATGAAAATTGGTGTTGCAAGTTAATGTTAAATGTGGATTTGAATAATGTTAGGATTATATGTAGAGAATAAAGTGTCCAATGATTAAGTTGGTGCATGTTTGAACTTGGATATGTTCTATGATGTGAAATAAATTATTATTCCATTCAAAATACAAAGTGATTGTCATCATAACATAATAAGGTTTCTAATATCTTTCTGACGTAATTTTATAAATAGCTATCTTCAATTTTGTGGAAATTTTTAGGAAATAAGATTTTTTTGAATGAAGACAATGTATATATCTTGTGTTTTATATAGACAAAATAATTCATCAAGTTGAAAAATGCTATGTTGTGAAAATAAGTTGTTTATATATATTATTGTAGTTGGACACTTATAATATAATTTCAAAATATTATCATTATTCTAATAACATTACATTATATATCATTCTACATAAAGAGTTTATTCAGTGGTTTTTATCATATAAACACATCGATATGTGTAATGGATTACATTAATATTTAATGTATATGACAAATCCCAAAATAGTGTTGTTATCAAATTAATTATTTGGAAGTCTATAAAACAAGATATATTTTTAATATCCATATTTATTATTAATTTTGTATTGTTATATAATTTTAAAACATAAATTTTGTAAGATATACTAAAACAAAATCTCTATTTTATAATTCTATGAAATTTGGTTAATATACATATATTTTCATATAAATCTTGTGATTTTTAATGAAAATCAAACTTTTAATGTTTGAATATGTGTTTTACCAAAATTATGATCATTTTGCAGTTTTATAGTTTATAGAAATCATAATTGTTATCACGAGTATTAATATTGTAGTAGGTTATAAAATATGATCATAAGGAATAAATTTTTTAACATAATAACCCATGATTTATAGTACATGGAGTACCATACCCATTATATTTGGTATAATATGGGTCCAGGAATAATATAAATCGCCACCATTACATGTGGTCAGTGTCATACATGGAATTATAATTTTCATAATTTAGTTGCTATTAAACATAAGCATTATGTATTTTCCCATTCTTGATAGACTAAGAATGTTGTTTATCATGTCATCTGTTGGAGTATAACTATGATTAATTTCCCACTGGTCAGCTGAGTATAACTCTAGGACCTCCACTAATATATTCTAATGAAAATTAAAACTATAAAAATTAAGTAGATTGGAAGTTCATAAATATTAAATTCAATGCAATATTATGTGATTGTCAACCACTATGAATAAAATGGGGGTATTCGAAAACATGGTATGTATATACTACCAAAATCACGAATTATTGTGCTCTCCATGTCACGTGGACATACCCTATCTCATCAATACACTAAATATCTTATAGAAAGGGATAATATTGGTATTAATTGATCTATTTTATTTCATGATATGGACACAAGTATTTTTATATATATTTTTCATAAATATTATGAATGATCTATTTTTAGCATGTGTAGTATATATTATTTTATAGGATAAATTTTTAAAAAAAATTATGGTAAAATGGATGATGGGGTTACACATTCTTATTGACCAAATGATTTTCTTAATCATTCAGTTGATATAAATTCATTTTATTGCTAATTTTTATTGTATTTTATTGTTTATTCAAAATATATTTCATGTGATTTTATTAATTTCAACTTCATTATTTATTTCCATTTTTCTTATATAACATTATATATTTTTGAATTTGGTCTTATATGAAATTTAATATGATATAATATAACTATTTATTGAAAATTGTCTATAAATAATTATTTTATTTGATACATTTAAATATATTATTCTTAAATCCTAGGCATATTTGATGTGCACAGAAAATATTATATTTTATTATATTTTTTTCATATAGATCATGTGATTTTTTTCTATAAGGGATATAGGTTGTTATATGATAACATCAACTATATTGACATTTATTAGATATATTGGAAGGATTTTATTTTAAATAATTAATTGGATATAAACAATTGGATAATTTTATATGATGAAATGCTTGTAATGTGAGTTTCATTCCTATGATGGATTCATAGTTGGTAGTAAAATTTTCCAATAAATTACTGCATTTGAGATAGTTTTTGGAAACATAATAGTGGATATATATGATTGTAAACCTCATCAGGATTTTGTATTTCAATATAAGCAATTGATGAATATTCATGACCCAAAAATCTCTTATCTAAATATTGTTTCATTATAAGATGTTAAAGCATCAGGGAGGTAAGGATGATAATTCACAAGAAATTAGTGATTAATTTTCTCCCATATACTCTACAATAAGTGTGATATTCGGTGGATTTACATAATTTTTGTTCATCTTTATATCAACATTAATGTACTGTATATAATATATATTTGATCTGTGGTCATAATTATTTATTTACATTGTGTGAGATGTAAAATATGTTATGCAAGCGGTAATGTCGTTATAAATAATTTTAAAAAGTAATAAATTACAATAAAATACCATTGACAATTAGTTCATTCCATTACAGATCATGAAATTTAATATATTCTAGAAGATCTTAAAAATATATGTTAATGTGTTGAAAAATAAAAAAACACCATATTTTTATAGTGGATTAAATTAAATTGATCCTACATGAACTATTCAGTATTATCTTCTCATAAACATAAATATAAAAAACTATAAAAGCCCACAACATTTTAATGAATTTGATACCCTATTATAGACATTATATTTTTCCCACATAGATGATAAACATTAATGAATAAATAATTCACTTTTAAATAGGTGTAAAAATTGAAATACCATACATATATAGTGTCTGAATATCTAAATTACAATACACATTTTAATAGAGAAATTTTAAGGACACCACAATAATAAAAAATAAGGAATTATTAAATAAAAACTAAGAGACCAAAATAAAATTCAATAAAAAAATTTCATTGTATCTTAATCCATCAAGAAATATTAATTCTAAATGTTCAATATTTGTGATATATTTTATAGATTAGTAATCATTGGTTCATATTATTAGTACCTTACAATTATTTATATGTTACAATTTCTATGAAAGTTACCATGATCCATATTTCCACTGACATTAATCAATTTTCATTACATGATCTCCATGATAATTTTTATTTGGGTGGTTTTTATATTTAAAAATCAATTTAAATTTCTGATGACTTCTAAAAAATTCTATAACCTATTTCATGAGAGGAAAAATAAAGCTATAGACCAAATATACACACACAAATATATATATATATATAATCTGAATATCCTCATTATATATTTTATATTATTTTCAATAAAATATTTAGAATAAATACTATTACACTCTATCAAAAAATTGGACATAAATTATTAAAATAAAGTTTACTATGGTTTGTTTCAAAATGTAAAATAGAACATTGTAGAGTGTAATAAAATATTTATAAGTTTAATGGTACGACACATTAAATATAATTTACAAACAGATGTGTTGAGTTAATTTTTTTTCATAATGTTCTACCATTTTATTATAAAGTAAATTAAATAACTTAGGTGTATCTTATTATTCTTTTTAAAATATATTTTTTTTAAAATCATGAAACAAAGAATAGAATAATAAAAAAATTATTATAAACCCTAAAATAATTAACTACACATGAAATGAGTGTTTTTAATTACGTAATTTTTAAACTACAGGATTAGTAACTATAAATAAATTAATAATATAAAATAATAAATATAACACTCATACCTTCCCCATTAATCATGTGATTCCCCAATAAACTAAAGTAAGTACCTTTTATTCGATAGAACGTATTGCATGTGACACGAACCATACAATTGAATATAATAACCTGAGACTCTAATATATATTCACTATTTTCTATATATAAAATACATTATATATATTAATAAATACATAAAAATAGTTATCCTACATTATACACATGAGTGACATTTCTCGAAAGCTTACATTACACACAAGTGCTAGTTTTACTAAATAACAGTGTATTTTAAAAATAATATTATTTAATATAATATTATATAACCTAATAATAATGTTTGATTTTTTAAAATTTATTAAATCATCTATGATAATTTATGACTTATATTAATTTAAAATGAATTCATTGGTTACCAATTAATATGAAATAGAAATAAAAAAATTAGATATAAAAAATATATATTATTGTTTTAATTATTCCAAATGATGGGTTTCTTAATTTATTATAGTTAGGGAAATATTTAATTTAATTTTTATTTTATATATTCAATATTATAATTTTTATATTCTATATTTAGGTTTTATTAGCCTTAATATAAGGACAAATCCAATTTTATGCATAAAAACCTTAATTTTTATATAGGAAATTTCATCGGCTTTTAATAGAATTCCTATTATAAATAGTAATTTTGAAATAATGGATTTTTAATGTATAAATAAAATTAATATTTTTAAGAAAAACAAAGTAATATACTTAGGATGAATTTTTGATATTTGTTTCAATAAATTCTTAATTATTAACTAATATTTCATAATAATAAATTATTGTTCAAAATTGCATTTTGATTTAATTTATTTATAATATTAAATTATAAATTTTATTGGTTTAAAGTTTAATAAGATAATAAATTTATCAATTAATTGAATATTTTTCATTTAAATCAATTTCCCTTTGAAATTTACTATATAACCATGAAAACCATCTGATATTTTTACAATCAAACCCCATTGTCATGTTTCCTCCATAATAGATTTAAAATTAATTTCTTCCACATATATGATTATACTTTGTAAAAACTTATTTTATATTTAGAATAATAAATATTTAAAATAATTAATATGATAAAATAAGTTATTAACCAAAAATATTATGAATGTAATATAAATTAACTAAAACTAATAAGGCCAAATTAAGCTTAATAGAGTAAAAAACCATTACCTTAACAACCTAGATGACCAAGACACGTGTAAAACAGACATTTTATTTTCTATATCTCACCTATAAACTATAAATTATTTATTTTATGGATTTTTTTACTTTTTAGGTAAGAACTCATGTACACCTAACTTATTTCTAAAAAATCCATGTGAGCCATTTTCCTTCCATATAAAATGCTATCACATATCCCCCTTCCACACACCACAATAAAAGATTATGATTGTACAATATCTACCAAAATATATTCTTAAAATCCCTTCCCTCAACTAATAATCCTCCCTTTGGGATAGAAGCCTCATGAAGATTCCTTTTGGTACAAACCACTAGAAGTTACTAGATTAAGTGGTAACATCTTTTTCTCAAGTTTCCTAGTTTCATTTCTATTATTCACACCCTAAAATCACTTTCATACCTTATTATATAACGTCACATGTATAAAATATATAATATAATTTTTTATGTAATGTTATTTTCAAAAACTAACACACAAATTATTTTAATGGGTATCAAATATATTGTTTCTATCTATAGAGA
The DNA here is from genome assembly GCA_963277665.1 of Viscum album. NCBI lineage: Eukaryota > Viridiplantae > Streptophyta > Magnoliopsida > Santalales > Viscaceae > Viscum > Viscum album. The sequence goes on from OY728159.1 coordinate 38,257,990, forward strand.
TCTACCACTTCACGAAATGATGATTGGTCAATTTTATTTTACCACCAATCCTAGTGGAAATTATGATGGACAATATATTTTTATTTGTTATATATGATACTTATAATTACATTATTCTTTTGTCATTTTTATTTAGAAATTGTATTTTTTTCATTTCATCTTATGTAAATAAGATAATTTTTTAAGGATGTATTTACTACACCCCTAAAAGAGATATGACTCATTCATACCATATAATGAACACATTGTGGATGATTTTAATAAACAAATTTATCTTATATAATAGATATAATATTATTGTATTATTATATAAATATGTATTATTTTTTCAATAATTCCATACAACTATAAAATGTATGTACCATTCATACGTACATACGACCAGCTGTCTCCATGAATGTTTCATTCATGTATAATATCCAAATATAATAGAAAATAAGAAATAAATAAATATATATACTAACAATTAATGATTATTAATACATGTTTTACATTTTGGAGATGATTAATTCATGATTTAATTAATGATGAAAATAAATAATATGTAAAACCTAACTCGGGAAAACAAGGCAATTAACCCCTAAATTGGTGAATTTTTTGAAAGAGTGTTCATAAACTGGTAATTAAAAAATATAAGGAATTAATATATGATATTATAAACATGATTATAGGACATGTATAATTTATTAACATATTTTAAACAATTATACATTATGATCAAGATGACACAACAAATGGATGGTTAAGGTAATGTAATTTCATCTCAATTTACATCTCATTGAGACATATTTTTTACTATTTTCCAATTATCTTATATTCATTGTACATACTTCCTTTTAATATTATATTATTATTCCCATTATTCCCATGATATTTAATGATTCATTTGGAGTCATATGTTATTAGAATATTATTATTCAAATGATTCAATATGGTATGTGACATTTTTGATTGATTAATGATTAATCTTCTCAGGATTGATTGTAATGGTTATCTGTTTATTCTCAATTCCTTTGTTGAGAATTAAACTTATCATGAAACATTCAATATATTTTTATCATATTACACTATAAATTTACCTTAATATAAATATTCTCATATAATAGATATTTTTATTTCATAAGTTGTATACCATTTTAATAGAATGTATACATTTATAGCTATTTAATTATTTTGGGGAAATATTGAAAATTTTGTATCTTTTATTCAAATATGATATTAGATAATGAATATTATTTATTATGATTGTTAAATTTGAGGAATAATTTGTATTGGAAATTATGGGTTGAGCCTAATCATTATATATCAACGTGATTCATCAATAGGTTCTCAAGAGAAAAATAAAATAACCAAAATAAACAAGTTTCGATCAGTATTTTTAAAACATGTTGTGAAAGGTCTTGAAAGTATCTGTTTTCATATTAATTAGGCATTAATTCCATTAAGAATTCATGTCACTGTTTTAGTTTGAATTATTATTCGTCCACTATATTTTTCATTGACATATCTTGGGAATGATTTCATTTAAGTTATTTGATTAAATTCCAAGTATTTTAGTTTCATCCCATTCAATATTTATTTTTCCTTTTCTAGATATTAGAATTTAAGGTGTTATTAATTATTAAACATTACTTGTTAATTTATTCTCATTTATTCATTATTTTATCTTCTGTAAATACACTTAATAATAATATTATATCACCCTTATTATGATTCATTTCTATTGGTCATGAAGAAGAAATCGTTATTTAATATTTCAAGGATACAGATTATTTAATTTTATTATCTAACATGTTTTCAATATCTATTAACCAATGTCTTACGGTTATGTTTTATCTAATATTATTTTACTAGACTACAAAAATTATCAGTCATTTTGTATTGGATTCTTTTTAATCATTCTAGTGTAATATGATAGTGGACCGTAATCATGATTGTAGGGGAGGGGCATCTCAAATAAAATGCACCCTTCACTGTCTCCTCAATTTGAATATTCTAAAATCTAACATCAATTTATAAAACCACTCCCCCTTTTTTAATTTAATAAATACCAAAAAAATATAGTTGAAAATTCCATCACATAACATAATATTTATTTTAATGAAAATAACCTTTTTGATTTAAAAATAATAATGAGAAATAAATAATTGACATTAATCATAAATAGACATTAATATACCATAAGAAACCCTTGAAAATGTGCATGGTATACAATATAAAAAATATAACATATACATGTCCCATAAATATATTTATCTTTTTTTAAAAATTATTATATATAAAATAAATGATCTAAACAATTTCTTAGAAATATTTTCACTAAGGTTAATAAATAAGAACCATAAAAGAGTAATTAATATATCTTACATCATTAGTATAATCTAAATCTCAATCATTCCATGTTAAAATAAAATATTATTAAAATTAATTACATCTAATTATTTAGCAAATACATTAGAAAGTTGATTATTAGAGTAACAAAATTCTAAATAGTTTTTCCTTTAATAATAATATTTCTAGTAAACTTAAACATGCCATGTATGGTTCCAAATACATGTAACCCTTTTATTTTATGGTTTGGGGAGTTTGAGATGATGATTGTAGAATCAAGGAGGAAACGTAGGGATCAAACTAAAATATCACACGTAGATGATTATATGGAATATGACCTTATGAAATATATTAAGGTGGAACATGATGGATTTGACACCTATGTTTTGGAATATGGTATAAGGAATAAGGATTTTGATGACCCATCCATTTTTGGCTTGGATGTTCCATGCAATAAAGCTTTGGATTATCCTATAATAAGGCTTGTTAAGATTTGATGTGTGGGGAATGATACTTTGAAAAATGGGTTTGAGAGGTGTTATTCCAAATTAATTACCCATATGGAAAAGAGATAAGATTAATCATAACCTAAATCATAGATTTCATGGTTAAATGGTGTAGTGGGTTTGGATATACCATAACAAATCTAACACTTTTATAGGATCTATGATGTTTTTCTTTAATGGTTTTTTACCACATATATTATGAAATTGATACATACACTACATCATTATGCTTTCAATAATATAAAATTCTATGACATGGTCAAGGGGGATATTCCCCGGTGTTTTATTTCATTTAATGACTATAAATAAATTAATATACTTTTCTCAAATTTGTCTCTCTATTTAAGGTTATTCACAGATAATTGATTTTTTAATTCCATAGAATACATTTTGATCGGGTTAAACACAAACTATTTAGTGGTAAAAATATTTTGGTATGAGGTTATAAATTTTTCATTTTTTATTAGTTTCCCTCTATTGGATGTCATTTCATCCTCTTCAATCTTCTTTTATTATAGAATATGATCTTATTTATTTATTATATTGAATTTTATTTTTTATCACTATGGTTATGGTGTGGTTCTAATGAGGGGATGCATTTTTACTCCTAAGAATTGATATTGGAGATCTTTGTTATCCTTTAATTATCATGAATGAACCGTGAAATACATGAGGTAGGTTATTCTTTAATTTATATTTTTGTTATTATTTTTAATCTTTAATTGATCATTCTTAATTTCTATGTTTTATAAGGGAATTAAAATTAATAAATAATGATAAAACTTAATGAAATAATTGGTTTAGGGTTTATGTGATCTCATGTGTTCCTTTAATATGTTAATAATTTCTCTCTTAGTTTCTAGAAATTTTTAAATACACGTTACAATGTTTAATCATGATTTTAATTCATAGGTTTATAATTTTAAATGGATTACAATGGATAATGAATTTATGGGTTCTAAATTGTTGGTTGGATAAAGTATAAAATATTCATGTTCAGAAAATCAATATATTTTCATAATTTGATAGATAACAATTGATTGAATATTCATGTTTAATTTAATTTTTAATTCCATGTGATTTTTAAACATTAAAAAACAATATGATAGTTATTCTTATTGATTTATAATAATAAATATCCATTTTAATGGAATATTTATTCTAATAATGTTTTTAAAAATACATGTTCTTCTTATGATCTTGTTAAATTAAATTATAACTTGTAATAGCAGATTCCAAGGGTTATTCATAGTAGTATCACATGAAAAATTATTCTATAATTAAAATAATTTGATTAAAATATTTGCTTGGTAAACATAAATCTTTGTTCTTGAGTGATTCAATTTTCTTGATATGGCCAAATTAATTTTTATTAAGGTTCGAGTCAGTTTATTTTCAATACCTGGTCAAATGCTTTGTTTTTTCGGTATATATTTTAATTATAACACTTTTTTTATTTCCATCCATATATAATATTATCTATAACCGGGACTTTCTATGTGATTGGATTTGAGCCTCGCATTGTTGATGGTTTGATGAGATATAGAATGAGAGGCTTGGGTTTATATTAGTAGTTGATTACCGAGACAACAAGATGCATGGTGATTTCAGGTATGGTACAAGGCATGATTGAATGAGTTGAGGAATGTATTTACATTTTTTTAGGAAATAAGTATTCTAAATTTTAATTATATGTTTTATGTCCAGATTTCTGGGTTTTATGTTTGTCATCATTATAATTCTAAATTTCTAGGGCATCTAGTTACGCTTGATTGTCATTATTTTATGGTATCTTAGGTTGTTTACTAGAGTATATACAACTACGGAATAGTAAGAAAATAATTCTTATTTTAACCCATGGTGATGGGGCATGTTTGAATATATTTTTTTGATAATCATTAGAATCTATATACTTAGTTCGATTATCCATGCAGGTCATTTAAATTGCATGTAAGGTTAATTATTTGTGTAAGTAGAATAACATTAAAAAATTGATAATTAAATAATTAATGTGAGTTTAAATTTTAAGAATAATTTAATTAATTGAAATTTATTTTCAATGCTAGTATAATTTATGGATATTATGTTCTTCATGGTGGTAATTGGGTGTATATGGGTCCATAAATTCAATTACGTATATGAATAGTTTATTTCACAATGTTTGATTTTAAACTATAATATTTCATGTATATTCATTTATTTCATTTGATGATTCACCCATTTCAATTGGGATACTAAAACCTAATTTACTATATAGTTGTGTTCTTTCAAAATTTCAGGTTTTTTGAGGAATTGATGGATTACTAACCCCTTTATCCCTCCTCTCTTCTCTGAGTTGCATTATGAAATACTATGCCTAATGGTTATTTTATCCCATATGAGTGTATAGGTATATATTGGATTTTTTATTTCACAAACCATTATTTGTAGATATAATATCCTAATGATTATTAATGTTATTTTTAGAGACCCAAAATTCTTATAAATATATGTTACATCATAATATGTGAATATTCAAGTTGTACCATAATTATTGATTCTATAAAAACATTTGACAAAAATTTTAGAATAGTGGATACAAAAACAAATGGTTAATAAGTGAAAAACATCGTCTCCCTATAATTCCATCATATATAGAGGAATTAAAAGACATATCATAAATTACACCTCCCTTTATATCCTAGTTAAATGAAAAAAATAACGGGAAATATATGTTACTTATTTATGGTAAAAAAGGAAGATATCAACATCACATGAGGCAAAAGGTATGAGAAAATGAGAATAAAATTTGAAAAAAAAATATATCTTGCAAATCATATAACATAAAAATTTTCATGGACTAAATATTGGTAGTTTATAATACATGAATTATTAATTACTAAATTAATATAGTCCATGATAGAATAAACATAGCAAATGACATATATTTTGTCAAAACAAATAAATTCATAACATGTAAGGCTACGAATAACCACCATTGTGCGTAATACCACATAGAGATAATCTCTGATATAAAATAATATTGGGCATGTGATAACCACCCATATACATACATTTATACCAAAATATGATAAAACATTTATGTTATCAGATCCTATGAAATAAAACATGATTCATAAAAATTTATTCATATCTCAACCCACTAGAAGGGCATAAGTTTCATAAATATTTTTTAATCATAAACCTAATTAGTATATAGAAAACTAATATTCGTATAATTCAATCATATAATCATTAAATAATAATTAACATCAAATGGTGTAATCATTTATGTATAATGAAATGAAACTATGAAAATTTCCTGTGGAAAATAAAAAATCATTGAATTTATGATTTTAATGATAATGATATATTAAAAATCTATTCATTAATAAAATAATAATTCATCCATATAAATTATAATTTAATATATTGAGTGGTCAAGATCATGAAAAATGTCGTGCATGTTAAAATATTGATTCCTTTCATGTTTTCATTAAAATCAAAAGGACCCCTATTTTTAAAACGAAATAAATGGTTTTATATTTTTTTTATTTAAGTCAATGGTAAAATTTATTATAACAAATCTGAAAGTAAAATAAATTCATCCTGAAAACATTTTAAAAAAACATGAAAATGGCTGAAATAAATGTTTTTCAATCGAATAGTGAAATAAAGTTCGGTATATTTTAAAAAATGGAAGAATTATAAAATAAATAGAGGGAAATAATGGGAAAATATGTATTCACATTAATCAAACATATAAGAATAGTAATAATGATTTTATATATATATTTCATTATATTTCACCATCATGAGCATAAACATAAATAATATTGATAAACGATGTTATTTTATCAAAAAATTGTATCCATTTTTGTAAAATTGAATTGCAAGAACCATGATATAATAGAATTAGGAGAAACATTAAATATCAAGATAATAAATATATTCTTGATTTAACATTAAAAATTGGTTGTATATAAACATCATATAAAAATAAAGGTGCAGAACATAATTTATGGACCAATGAATAACAATTTTGAAAAAACAATAATTCATTAGGTTTTAACGTCCATCATACATATTCAGACCTCTTATATTAATTATAATTTTTTAAAATATATTAATTAACCATTAATATATATAATATACGACATATTATATTCATATGTCCTTTAATATCTTCTAAATTATTATTTACATGTAAAAATCACTTCTGAATCCATAAATGCATTGTTTTCCATGCCATTGTTATATTTGATATTTTTAGTACAATAACATTGATCATGTATCCAATATATTATTAATAATAATAATTATATAAAAATAATTTATATTCAACATATATTTATTTACCATAATCCATAAATGGTAGACATAAAAATGAAATTGTTTATTCATGGAGAGGGTTGGTTGTACATACGCAAGAATGTAGTTCCTAGTTTCCCAATTGATGATATCAATGAAATATAAATAATATATTTAATTTAAAAAATAATATATATTTTATATATATCACTTGTACTCATTTAATTTACCCTTCTTATATGCAATGAGATACATTGGTGAAAATTTAATAACATCAATCCGTGTGGCGGTAATGTTTCGTACACATGAATGAGATCATTGTTTCCCCAATCGAGTAGATTGTAATAACTAAAAAACAATATAATAATTAAAAAAATATTATATATATCATATATATTCTTTTATACTATCCTTATTAAAATATATTTAATGAAAAACACATAAATTTAGTTTGTGAAGTGGTAGATGACCTTACACATGACCGACATTTTTATCTTCCAACGGGACGAGATACCTGAAGTTAGATATTATGTTGAAATTATAAATGAATAATAAAATAATAAATATAATAATAATTTTAAATAAATATTAAATTTTTCATTATATCTATATGTGAGAGGTGGTTATAGGAAATGAAAACCATTGGTTCGTGTGGTTGTGGTAGTCCATTGTACACTCAATCGACATTTTTCTATCCCATTTGAAGGAAATGGAAACATATATAAGTAATTTAATGTAATTAGTAACATATCATAATTTGGATGATATTTGTGTTATTATATAATAATATGTAATGAATTTTTAAATGATTTATAGGATCAAGTAAAATGAAAATTCTTATTTTAAAACATTACATCTTCAAGGGATGGCCTATTAAGGCTTAACCTAAAACATCTATTGATTTGATTTATGAAATCCCCAAGATATTTTTGATTTGGAAATGTATGTATGGATGATATTTGTATACTAAATGTATGAATATGTTGTTTTAGAATCATTGCATAGGAGATGAGTGGAGGTGCCCTTTAATTAGTGGGGTAGAGGGCATATATAAAATTTAAAAAAATAAAATAAAATGTTCCAACATTTAAAAAAAAATATATTAGGTGGTAAAATATATTTCATTAGAGTATATATGGAATATTTATTTCAATCAATTTGGATTGGATATATTACTATGTAATATTACCCCTTTTATGTCTATTCTGACCCCCAATTAACATTTTTTAACATTTATCACAATAATAAAATTTTATTACCTTTATTAGTCATTTTTAACAAAAATTAAGTTGAAATAATTAAACAATATTGATTATTTTGATTCAATATATGATCTGGATTTTACAAAATATTATTCATAGATGTTTTAAAAAAATTGAAATTATACAACCAAACATAACTAGAATGATGTTTTCTAATGAGATAATGTTTATATTCTTAAAAAATATTTATAACAATAATAAATATAAAATTGATTCCAATAAACTATTTTGGATAATTAAAAAAATTATTGAACTAATTTCAATTTAAAGTCCATTTAAAATCAAAAACAAACATATATATTATTTTAATTAAATGGTAATTTTAAATAAAAAATATTATTTTTCTAGATTCATTGAAAAAAATGAACTTTTCATAAAAATCACAAATATTTACCCATTGATAGTTTTCAAATGAATATTTATAAAATGGTGATTTTTTCATATAATATTTCTAAAATATGAAAAAGTAATTAGATTATTTATATTATTCATTATAATAATACTTATTTTTTGAATTATTTGAAGAATTTACTAAAACTAATAATCTATTTTATCAATTTATTTTCCATATTTAAGACCATTATACATAATATTTATGTCTTTTTATTTTATTCACACCACTAATAATAAAAATTAAATGATAATATTAATGTTATATAATAATATAATTTTTTTGGGGTTTTTTAAAACATAGTGTTTTATTTAATTCAATGAATTGATGAAACTACTTTTATTCAAAAAAATATATTTCATAAATTATATGCATGTCACATTATACCATAAATAAATGTATTTTCTTGAAACTAAGGATGATTTGGTCTCATTATGAATATTTTTTCGAACATAGCGCCCCCAATATAGTTGTTTCACAACAAAACATTGACCAAGATTCTGGTATTTTCCCCAAGATGTTTATACTTATTAATAATAATATCCATTAATTATTCATCATAAGGATGATAATTCTCTAGTTTTATCACCATTGTTTTCCATAAATGAGATGTATCAGATATGTACATTCTAAAAATAGGTATGTAGAACACATCGTAATCCCATTGGAGACTCAGTGGAAACACCAAGTGATATGCTGTTATCCCAATATAATCCATAATTTCGAAGAGTTTGCTAAAACAATTGATATGTTTTCAATTATTAATAAATACCATTAAAATATTCCATGTGAAAATTTACTGAAAAACCATCTCACCAACTTCATATTCCAAATTATGTTGATGTTTATTAGCAATTCGTTTATATTTAATTTATTCTGACCCTTTGTTCTCCTGAATAGATCTAAACATATCTTCTATTACTCCATCAAGTTATTATAAAAAATATTTATTTTTAAAAATTCATCCTAACATATGGGATTTGTTCACTGATTTCTATATATGGATTCATAAGTATCCCTATTAATTCATGAGTGACAAATTTTTTGAATAAATGACAACTATTCGGTGTTGTTGATCACAAAAACCTTTGAAATAATGTGATTATGATCTAAAATTATACTACACTATTTAAAATTATATATTTGGATGACCACAGCTTAGATGATGGTATAAAATATCAAAAACCAACACTACATATTTATTTAACTGATGAGTTTTCAAGAACATAAATGATCAAATATATTCCTAATTAGATATAATTGAATATCATATTGTACGAAACCATATAATATTCACAATGATTAATTAGGAATGATGATTGAGAGATAACTATTCTATGATTTCAATAACATTTGATAACATTAAATGGTGATGGAGAATTACCCATATTTAATTTATCACTTTATATGTTTTGGCGGAGTTTGACAAAAAAATCAAATGTTATATTTTCCCATTTTCATACTTTGACGGAGAATGTTTATGGAATCACCTTGGATATTTTTATCTCATCCATACATTATAAACAGACCATATAACCCTATACACACTCTGTAATGTGTATCTTCTAATTTTTAAACTAGATATACACTTCAATGTAGGTCAATGGTATGTATTGTGATGTTTTAATCCTTCAGTAGTGGGTGTAACCGATGTGGCCTTTCATGATGTGATTGGTTGTTGCCCAACATATGATTTATCCTTTTTCTAAAACTATATTAATATAACTACAAAATCTAATTATCCCATATTGAACACGACATCAATTATATGGTAACTAATAAATATTATCAATAGCATACATCTTTTTCACATAAAATATAAAGACATTAATACTAAAACTACTATTTTCACTAAAAAAATATAAAACCAAAGGATTCAGTTTCCATAAACTTCCCCTAAAATTTATTTAATCATGATAAACTCTCATTATATAAGACGTAAATATGGGTTCATTTTTAACACTGTAGTAATTTAAAATATTTTCAAATCTAAATAAATATACTTTTTATTCATTCCTTTGTTTTACACAACAGCATGTAAATCTTAAACTACACACAACAATCAGTTAGCCTGAGTTACATGCAAGACATAGTTTTACAGAATAATAACATTTTAAAAAAAATTATAAGAGTTTATTAATACTAATAAACACATATTGAATATTATATATTTTATATAACATTAACATTCATCTAATATATTCTCTAGAAATGATATAGGAACAAGTTCAAATTTTCGGATTAAAAAGTATTTTTTTAAATGCAGTTCTACAACCTTTTGATGGAACACCGATTTTATATCATGTTTTTGAAACATTAATATATTATATTTAACAAAATAAATGTTTTCATTTGAGTTAGGGTATGAAAATTTTCTTGGGAGGAATTGTTGATATTTTTCTGATATGTTCAAAATTTTGATTAATATTAATAATATAGTAAATTTAAATTAAAAAAACCTTTTATCATAGAAATATTTTATGTGGATATATTATATTATTGAATTTTTTTTAGGTATAAATAGTATATATTTTTATCATTTAATTTAATATTTTTCCTAGGAATTATTTTTAAAATTCTTTTTTATGTAAAAACATTTCATTCTTTTTTAATTTTTTAACTTTTAAATATATATTTTCATTCGGACAACGTGATGAATTTTTAAATTAATTACAGTGAAATTTTTTTAATTCATAAAAATGGATTCCATATTTGGAATAAGAAGGGCCAAATTATATAAATAATCACATTTTATTTTGGAATTTATGAATTTTATGTTCAGTAATAAATTTTATTTACCACGGCTAAAGGGAATATTATGTAAATAAATGTTAAAATAATATTATAATAACATAAAACGTCCATAAATCATTTCCTCATATTATTTAATGAGTCATGGGAAACCAGAAGAAAGTTAGGCTGAAATATTGTCATTTGGAAGCCTCTTGGGTTAGATAGTTACCTATTATAATAATTAATTTAAAGTAAAGTAAAATATAACATAAACATTTATATTTAAAAAAAATCCATATAATAAAATATAAATAATATCTTCGAATATAATTATTCATTTGAAAGCTAAATATATTTCCTAAGTAATGGTATTTTATATATAATTTTTAGACATTAAAAAAATAAATTTATTTCTGACACAAATATAATGTTCTTATTACCTTATTAATGAAAGATACAGATAAATAATTTTATAAATTAAAAAACCTAATTTAATAATTTTAATGTAGTACTTGAATTTTATGGAATATGATGACATTTTTTCTTCGATTTAATAATATTTTTTCAAATAAATCGAAATTTTAATACTTAAACAAAAATCAATTACTAAATAATTTCAAAATTTTAAAAAATGAGTGCTTAAAACAAATAAATAAACGATATAACATTCATGAAAACCTATATTTTGTCCAACTGACTTATATAATGTTAAAAATTTCATTAATGATCCACATGAATTTATTTTGGCATTTAATATTAAATATATTTAATAGATATTGTGAAAATAATAGAAGACATGGTAAGAGTTAATTTATTTATCTAAGGGTTAATGCCAAAAGATAAGGTTAAATTTGTGACCTAAACATTATAAAAGCTATTAGATTATATGATTTAGAAAAATATTCACCTTATTAAAAATATATCTATTTAAAGATATGATAATTTGAAAATTGATTTATAATAAAATTAAATTTCAAGACATACATGATGTTCCCCTCCTCCCTCTTATAAAAGGCCACCACCTCTACCCACATACTTTCACCTCTCAAGCCCCTTGGTGCATCCAACTTCTACTCAAATGAGCCCCCAAAATCCCTCACTTACTCATATAATCAATACAACAATTATTATGAAATTAGAGAAGGACTTATTTTAAATCAAAAGTACTTACCCGATTTAGATGAGGTTGATGAACCCTCGACTAAAGGAAAATACAAGGTAATTGTTAATTTCACAATCTATTTATTATTAATGATTTCATAAATGTAAGTATCTACTTGGATATCCATATCATCAATTTCTAGGATTCATAAAAAATAATATAAAATATTATCGACAATTGTTTAAATTCATTTCTACCTATGTTTGACTTTTTACAAAACATTTTGGAAGAACTATTTATGCAATTTTTCAAACAAGGTACATTATGACCTTTTTGAAAAATTAATGATGTAATGTTTTTTAGCTTATACGGATCAAGTAGCCAATTTCCACCATTATTATTTCATAAAATGTTGAAGCATAACTTATTGTATTATAATTTTATTTTCAAAAGAAATGTGTTCTTTTATATTTGCGTAGATTTTTAATGATTACAATGTAAAAAAGGGATATATCTCTAAATGAGATTAAATAAATTTATTGATATATTTTAATATATTTCTACATTATTTGATAGATTTTATGCTTGATTGTTTTTGATTTATTAAGAAATAATATTCCACATTCTAATAAAGGTTTTAGGATATGTTTGACTCTGGATGTTCAATTTTTATACCATCATTGGATTATGTTTAATGTATTAGCATTTCATATGTTGGTTTTAATATGAATATTTATATTATGTTTCTACCATTTCATATGAGGAATGAATTGGGATTACTAAGTAATGGATGGGGCCCACTATATCTTCTTGATGGATTGTTAGGTCTAATTAGACAAACTAGATATGGACTTGGCTGAGGCATTACCGATTTATTTTTAGATATGGATTTGACTGAGGGCTTATCTTTTTTAGATGATTTGGTCAAGGCATCAATGATATGTTTCAAATTTCTTTCATTATGAATTTCCACATTGTGATATTATTCATTGATATTACATGTGATTATTCGATTATTTGAAAATTTATGTGAATGTTTAAAATGAGTTATTTTATTTAAAAAGTCACGTGTTTCATTTTTATACATGGTTTGTTGATTATGGTTATTTATGATAGATTTTTCTATATTATTTAACCTTACTGTATATCTGATATCACTCCATTCATATGATTTATTTTCCCAGGATTCCTGGAAGAGTTGTATGGTTTTTTTCTAGGTCAATCTATAAGAATAATGGGATTCTCAAAGAATGGACTATGTTTCATATTGTGTTTTGAATTTTAATGAATGGTTAATGTATGAAATATATTTTCCATTACTGTTAAATTGATTGTTCCTTCATGAAATGATTCCTTGTAACATGAAAAATGTATTAAAATAACGCATCAGCTCTGGGATTCTAGGGTTGGGGTGTTACAATCATTGTAATTGATGTTATGATCAGACATAAACTCAAAACCACATAATGGTATACATAAATATTTAGTTAATCATACATGGATTAATATATGCATCAAAAGGTAATTCATTGTTAATTTGTTAAATAAGATACAATGAAAGAAAAAAAATTGCATTGGAACTTTGGGTTCATACATGCCCTGACAGAATAATAAAAGTGATTTTTTACACTCAGATACATGTAAATGGATATATTCAATGTTGAGAATCACATCATCTAACACTAATAGATAAATAACAATATTTTTATATGGATCCTTCATGAATATTCATACATTAATTTACCAACAATGAACTAGAGGATAAGTGTTCTATAATTATCATGGTTACCTTCATCCATTGTGGTTGCATATGATTTCAATTTTTTCCTTGTTATTAATGGTTTTTGGGGCATATAATACTAAATATTCCTTAAATTGGGTCATTCATTTGTATAAATCCCAAACTCCTTATACTTGAAGAAATATAGTGTTTTTGGTGAATTCTATGTAGCATTCTCGATATTAGTATCATTATGCACCTTCAACCCATCACTTGTGAATTCAATAACGACATAATAAGACAATCCAAACAAAAAAAATTATTGAACCCATAAGACAATTTCCCCAATGATTCATTCCACACATTGAGTAAAAATAAAATGTATTCATATTTTCTCTATGAATTTCATAGTTTCCCTTTACTTACATCAACCTTTTATAATCAATACTATGAAAATGATTATTAAAACCAATTTCAATTTCCATATTTATTGTAATTAACAATATATTATTATATTCCATAGTCACTTATAGATAATTTCCCTCAAATACATGGTTTTAATATATTTTTGAACTGATCAACCACACGTTCTTGTTGGATAATAATACCATTAGTATAGCTGATACATCTTATAAAATTAGCCACATAGGTTCTTGAAGATTCATCAATAATCTATATTAGGTTAATGAATCCCTTATATAATATTGTATAATTAATACAAGTGATTTTATTATTCATAAATAATATCATAAAATCATCCCACTACATGGATCCAATTTCATTTTATTATCTTGTATTATTAGTATGATTCCACTAGTAATCTGCTTCTCCATCAAAATGATAGAATAAAAAAATGAATTATTCATGCTAAAAAACTAGAGATTTGAAAATTTCATTTAAATTTTACTGATCCATTTTTCAACAACTATTGTATAATAATAAACAGTAAAATATGGTGGATTTTTACTCAAGAAAAACTGAAATGTACATTAATTACTCAATGTATTATTCTGAAGGTCAATATTATTTATAGATGTAGGAATATGATTTATAATAGAAATAGTATTATTTATTATGTATCACGTAACATCTATTTCCTTGGGATGTAAATAAATTCATTGTATAATTCATTCCATGGTATCATAGTTCTTTTGGGCTCCAGACATTAACTAAAACAAAAATATCATAGTGGTAGAAATACTAATCATATAAGGAAACCACATAGTCATAAAACTTAAAATTACGATATAATATCACATCCTTTTCATTAGACGTTTCGACATCATTTATAGGTATTCATTTATATTATTTTTAGAATATTTATTTTTAGTTTACTTGTGGTTTATTTAGGTGATAATTGGATGTTTTTTGGGGGGTTTTGGGAAGTGAATGGCTGGTAAAAGGTTTTCCCAATAAGTGATCCCTACCCAATGGAAATTTAAAAATCATAGTAAATAGATATTACATATATAAAGAATAGTATTTAAAACCTTACACCCTAGTAGTAGTAAATGTGTGACCCCATATGAGGAATAAAATGATTAGAAACACAATTAGGGAAAATAGTGCACCTTAAGTAGGAAAACACGAACCAAAAATTTCAACCCAAAAAAATTAAATATAAATTACAAAACCCTCCATGAATAACTCTAACACAACCCAATTCAAACATAAATGTTTCATATCATTTTTGTAGGCTCTTAGATGTATTATATGGCATTCTATCATCTATTTAAAATGAATCCAAACCCAGATTGAAGATCCTCATATATCTGGGTACAAAATTCTCATCTTGTATGGTTTCCTACCGCTCTCTTGTATTTCATTAACTAGTGAAAAAATGTTTTTCACATTGGACTTTTAATGTCCATTATTTAGGTAAATTAATAAATTTAATGTTCTATATTTATTTTTAACGTCGACTAATTAAAACCAAAAATGTAAATAATTTTTGGTATGCCTTTTTCAAATCAGTTATTAAAAACCCAATGTTATTTTTTATCATTTCAATATAAAAAATATCCAATCTGAAAAAAGGTTTATCATGACAGTAATCAATGAACTTCCATGATAAAACAAAGCGTTTAATATGTCCAAGTCGGTTATTTCATAACCGATGAGTTGAAACCACATGCATTTTCTTATGACATCTTATCTTTTATAAATATTGTGATAATGTATATATCACATCTATTTATATATAAAACTAATGTGGAAAATGTTTTATCATATTGGTTATGTGGTAACTGACCAAATAAACCAATGATGATTAGTTTATCACATCAATTAAAATATATCAACATGATAAATAGTGTTTTTATAAGTCTTTTGTGTCAATCATTTTCATACTATACAAACATAAAATTAATAATTAAATACCAATATAAAAATTAGATGAACAATTTTAAAAAATAAACATATAATTTTAAAATTTAATTTTTAAAAAATAAGTATAAAAACCATCAAAAAACAAATAAAGAATTTAAATTTATGTTTATAATATACAACTCCTAGGAACTAAAATTCAGTTAAACCTTCGAATTGATTCACCCTTTTTATTTTAAAAAAATACATCTCATGTGAACTATAAGGCCCATGGTAATGAAAAAGTTAAACATTAAAAGATAATTATTTAACATGTATTCGTAATAAAAATAATGAAATATTAAGGAAATGTTTTTAAAATACAAAAACATGAATGGAAATCTAACTATTGAAGATTTAATTAATTAATAACAAAATCATAAAAGAAAAGTATCCACATAATATTATGCATTCATTTTTATGAAAATTTAGTTTAAACAATTTTTCTAATTAAGAAAAACATTTTTTAGTAATATATATAACAAATTTAATAGTTGTAAATTTAAAATCATCTTTGTTTCTATAAATTTGATCTTGGAGGTCATCTTATTTGTATTATTCTAATAGAAATTTCATCTTCCTTTTAAATATAATATAAATAAAGAATTTTATTTCTTTATAATAAAAATAATTTCCAAAATATTCATTCTGATGTATCCTATAAGGACATGGCCATAAAAATTACATAATGTTGAATTAAATGAATAATTCCCATTGGGGATCTTTACAGGTTTAGTGTTTTATAGAATTAGGCCATAACTATTACATTTCATCATGAATATTACATGTAGACACTACTACTCGGTATCTATGTTTTTCATAAAATAATAACTCTTAAAAAGAATCATGTCTAGTACCATGTTTTAGGCAGCATGAATTTTTCGTGATCACAATCCTACAAACTATTTATCTTTACGTCATGTGGAAAAAATTTCAGAAAAACATGGTATGAGAATAAAATGCTCAGTATGGGTTATAAAATAATGATGGAAAACATTATCCCATCAATAAATACAAATCATAGAAACTATATTTTTCAATCATTACATACCTTAAGAAATCATAAGATTTATGAATAACAAACACAAATCTTAAATTATAAAGGTTACTTATGGAATCCATATCAAAAATACATTGTAGCTATCACTGCTACATAGGGAGTTACACTTGTAATACCCATAATGGTATATTCCCTAAATCTCTTAGGAGAAACATCATGTTTACCTCCGTCGCGTTACACAATGCATTGAAGTGATATCTCGGGCTCACCCGCTCGAGGTTTATCACGGAACACCCGTATACGTAAAAAATTCCCAACAACCATAAAACATGTATAAATGAAATATAACATTTCCACATTCCAATATATCAAATCAAGATATTGAAATAAACAATGTTCTATCAAATCATTTTCAAAACCATTTAAAAAGAGATTGTTGAATCAATGTGTCCAATACCACTTTGATGATTTTAAATGAATTATCATTTTAAAACATTAACTTCTATATAAATAAATTCTAAAACACATTTTTAAATCATGGATAGCAATTAGAATCATTTTGAAGAGTAAATCGTTAAAACATGTAAAACGATATATTACTGGAAGAGTTTTTTCTAACAAAACGTGAGACTCTTAAATAAAAATAATTGATGAATAAAATTTAATCAAAACTTTATAATATCCTAAGAATAAGTGTATTAAAGATATAATATGACAAAGTATAGTATATTCGCCATATAAGAGTGAATTGGTGCATAACAACAATGAAGTCTCAATAGAAATTTAAATTGTGATAAAATCCCTTATTAAGATGGTAACCTTAAATTAAGGATAAATCAATCACATAATTATGTGTGACAAATATAAATATACTCAATATAATTTGATAATAAGTGTAAAACAATTATAGGTCATTCACACATATTAATTGGATGAAATATTCAAGAATTACTAGTTGAACCCGAAGAATTGAAATTGGGTTAAGAGGTTCCATCGTAAAAATTCGACAGCATAACAGCGTCACATTAAAATTCAGGAATTGATTTGATGAGAAAAAGATGGATTGTCCTAACATGGATATAATGTTTACATAAATAAGGATATAGAATATCATATCCCAACATAATAAGATGTAAATTAAAAGACATAACAAAAGGAATTCTTTTTTAAAATGGTGGGTGAATGGGTCCCTTACCAATTTGGTAACATAAAAAACATATGCCACATGAAAGAAAGATCATAAAATTAAGATGTGAATACTCATAAATGAATGTATATTAAGCATAGAGTACAATCATGGGCAGTACATACTCCACACAAAAGGAAATAGTGGCAAATATTACATGAATATCACGAGAATAAAAAGTGAGATGAAACCCCTTACCACGTTGTAATCAAAAGAGTCGTGTGACAAAAAGTTAATAACCACCAAATGATTCATAGAATAAAATGAATATAAAGATAATCACGATAATATATATCAAATGGCAGTAAAAAAGACACCATATTCAATAAATTATTGGTGAACAATGGAAATCTCACGGAATTGAAAGTGAGACATGAAAATCCCTGACAAAAATTCGGGAGCCTAACGATGCCAATTAAAAATTCTTAAAATGAATTGATGATAGTAATAGGGGTAATATATTCATATGAAAATAAAAATTAAATTATGGTGAATATAAAATAACATCCTAAAACATTATAATAAGGACCATAATGGAAATGACGTAAAAGGGAGTACATGAAAAGAAAGAGAGATGTCAGATCCCTTACCTCGTGTGAAACTTGACTAAGTCCTTCTTTAATCTCCTGAATAATAAACTAAAGATAATTTATACTTTATTAATATCCTTTTCCAAGTTTATTATTCTTTTTTATATCACTTATTACCATGTTATAAACATTATGTAATCATTTACGTTAATAATGTTCGTTTTGTCGATATTCGGTACTTGAGTAAAAAATGGACTTCTTATAATTACATGTTGTTCATGAGGTTAAAAGTTCATAATATCCAGAATGATATTCATGATTTGGATATCATATATATCATACTTATTAGTCATATACATGTATTTATAATAGTACATAACATTTAGAGATAAGAAATGAAATGTACCATTCACGGGGATGGTAAGCCAGACGTACGCATGAATGCTACAGTCATTTCTATTTCTTATTTTAATCGAATTAAAAAAAAAATTATACATAGGTACATTATAATATTAGTATAATATCATATATAATATCATTAAATATATCCTTTATAAATCCCACATAAGTCATTAATGAGTCACATCACTTTGAGGGGGCTACAGTCCGTGCTTCCTCAAATGAGATTATCGCATTTACCCACTATGGAAACAGTAAAGTCGTGCTATAAATGTAAAATACAGAAGCATAAAGAAAACATAAAAATAATATATATCATATATAAATATATTTCTACCATAATTTCCACCGTGACAGGGGGTTTTATATGTTATAACAATCATCGTTTCATGAGGCGTTAGTTTTTCATCCACATAAACGTTATGTTCTTCATCCATTAGATGGAGGAGTGTGTATGTGTAGTTAAAATAAATATAATAACAACATCCTAGTATATTTAGGATATTTTTGTTGTTACAAAAGAAAGGAATAAAAATAGATTCTTGGTAGGAGAAGTTAAGTAAATGAAAACAATTTAAGAGAAACTGTTACCTTTAATTAGGATAACTCCCTTTGGATGGAACCAAAGGACTTCTTGGAGTCCCTTATGGCTATGGAAAGGCTTATCTGGGGAGGAGAGAGATATATAGAGCTTAATTAGGTAGAGTATCGATGAGCCAAATGGCTTGAGAGGTGTGAGGAATTGGATAGCAATGGTCCCTTTTTATAGGGGAGAGGAGGGGCTCTTTAGATAGTGAGAAAATATTATTTTATTATATAATGATATTCGATTTCAAAAGGTCCATGTATCATTAGAGATGAATATCAGATGAGTCATGATCCAAATAAAATCATAAAATCATAATTGGACATGTTTTGGATAATATTTTAATCATTATAATCTTATTTATTAAAATCATTTATTAATGAGGTTAATAATACATCATTATCGTGTCACAAATAATTTAATATATTTGATGTCTAAAAATTATAAAACAAATACCATGATGAAATTAATCCTATTATATTTAAAATGAATATTTTTAGTCTAAAATATGACTTATATAACACCATATAAAAATTAAATACTAAAAGATTTTTGTTAATGCCAATTTTGTCTTTACATTATATTAATTAATCTAAATTTTCATTATCACTCTCAAGTTGCTCAATGGGGTCCCAAAATAGACCCAAATATGTCCTTGGTCGGTAATGACTCAAAAAATAAACATTGGACTAGTGTTAATGTAATTTGGAATTATTATAGCATTCTTATAACCTTGAATTACCCTATTTATCTTTAACTGTGGTAAATAAAAGTCAAAATTTACTATTCACCGAAAATTATTTTCATCTTAATGAATAAAATTTTACTACTAGATAACAACCATGTATGTTTTATTTTTGAAATTATATTCATGGAAGTGGTAAAATTTCATTTAAATGAAAATATCAGTTTTTTTAACTACCACTAAGTGGTTTCACTATTCATCAAAATTGATGTTTTTCAGAAAAATACCAAAAATTCCACGAAAGCTATAATTGAAATTCCGAATTCAAAAATGATATCTATTTTTAAAAATTAAAAACATTTAAGTTGATTTATTTAATTTTAAATTAAATATCGTTATCAAAACAAATAGCATGTTTATCAGAAACAATAACTATCAAAAGATTGTTACTTGTTTATGTACAATTTTAAAGTGAAATTTATTTCAATGACCTACATTGAATTAAATGGAAATATATATTTTAATTTCACATTGAAAACAATTAACAAGATAATCCAACCATATAAATAAATCAGATTAAAAGGCACATTTGAATAGAAATACAATATTTTTCACTATTCATAAAAAATTAACTTTATCGGAAAAATTCAAAAAATCTACAAAAAGTAAATTTTCATGACCCCATTATATAGAAGGATTTTACTTGGTCATATAGAATGTATTAAAGTGACCTAAACTATATTTAAAAATGGATCTCCATTAAAAGGTGATAAATAATCCTTTTAATGTAAATTATGTTAAAAATTATATTCATTCACATTTTAAGCCTGTAACTTTTATTGGATAAATTTAAATACATTTAACAAAAATGTTTAATCATATTTTAGTTAGTTTAGTTCACTCGTGACAATAAATCGTCTAGGAGTGAACTACCATTTAAAATAATAATATATTATTAGTGTGCAACTTAAGATTCTAAATAAAGCCAATGTTTCGTATCGTGTACGCTATCGAACATAGAAACCATTTTAAAATAAAAATAATATTTAATTCAAAAATTAATAAATATGAAAAAATAATATTCCTTATTTACCTATAATGTTGCATCCTTCCCCCCTTTTGGAATTTCATCCCCATTATTTTTAAATTTGTGCTCGGAAACATTATTGAAAGTCCCATATCTGAAAATAAATTCTGTAAAACTATATCTTTAAAAGAATGAAAGAGAAGTGCAATGGTCACTCGATTTAACCCATACTAAAATTCTATGAAAAAAAGGATATAGAGGAGAAAAACAAAGGGTCATGTTCTGATGGATAGTGATAGGAAACTTGTTTAATAGAAAGTTAACCACCCGAAAATCACAAACTTGTGATGGTTTAAACAGTCTTTGATTCCCCAGTAGTAAAAGTTAACAGACATGGTTTTTGTTTAAAGTTACTTTTCATTGAGGAATTTATTTATGATATTAACAAAAAACATAAGGAAATATACATACCTTTCATGTATACATTCATGTTTTACTAGATTTCTAACACAAACCCATATTTTCTCCAAATGATGAAAATTCAGGATGATTTTTTTTCACATTAAGAGCGATATAATGAGCTTAGAGAGAATCAAATAATCCAAAAAAGATGAAATATATATTTCCCATGTCTATAGACCTTAACCATACCAAAAATGTTTGTGAGAGATCAAATAATCCCTAAATTGGATAATCTTTTATAAAAATAAAAAATACTATTAACCTCCAAAATTTTTCCAAAAAAACCCAAAGTTCATCAAACACCATTCAATAAATAGCTATTAATAATATTCTTCAATGTAATCCAAACTAAGATTTAAACCCAAATCTCTGAAGGATTTAACCACATAGTCATCCAAGATAAATCATAAAATTTAACTCCAAATAACATCAGTTACTCTTAAAGTCTCATATTGAAAAGTAATTAACCTAATCACATATCCTCCCGGATCGGTTAATCATTTCCATAGATAACCCAAAATCAACTCATTCTTGATTCATAAGATCATCTAACTAAAAAAAATAGTTATACTAACCTGGTACTTCATGTAGTCTAGTGGTAGGTGATAAATACCGGTCACACATTGGATGTGGGATCGATTCCCACAGCTTTGTCTGACGCGACGGGTTGTCACACAGTTTGTGTGTTGTCCCTTTTCAAAAACTACATAATTTTATAACATTCCCAAAAAGTGATAAGTTCATCAAAAATAACAATAACATATTTTAACCAAAAAAGGTTATCTAGTAACTTTTGATTTTCATAACAAAAATTTATTAACCAGTAATTGCCTCAAATTCAAGGATCATATAAACCCAAATGGTTCATTATAACTATATCCACAAAATATAAGATTATTATTCCTTGAATAAAATTACCATATATCAATCATCAGGGATACACATACTATTAAATTTTTTCTAATGTAATCCCACAATCATAAGAGACTTAATACTTTTAGGAATTTCACCATCCTAAATTCTATCATAACTCTTGAATCCCTTATATGTTTACTTCTTACTCATTCAATAATCTTCAAGATCCATTAACAATTAATTTTCAACTTCTTCTGTAATAATTCTTTCCAACAAACAAAATCATGTATCATATCCTAAGAGTTAAATAATAGGAAAACATATATTAAGAAATAATCCATACCATTTATTGGTCTTGTTAGTTTCTATATCCTCAATCGGAATGGATTTAGGTATTGGTAAACGAATATTTGTATGATCCTGGTGATCCCATTCCCAAACATTCTTCGTAGGACATGTGTTTGCATAATGACCATGCACAACACATTTAAAACATTCAATTAATCCTTCAGAAAGGACATCTTTCCCTTTCCTAGTGTCAACTATATTCATCCTTTTTCCATGAAATGATCTTTCTTTATGACCTTGATTTCCACATCTGTAGAATATTATTGTCCCATTGAAATATTTTCCTATGTGTTTCTTTCCACATCATTGACACATTGGTTTTTTTGCATACTAACATTTATGATTATTACCTGAACATCTGTAGGGATTTTTTTCTCACATATATGATGTCTTATAAAAATCATTAATGTTCAGGTGGTCAATCATGACTCTAGATAGTTAGTTGAGAATAACAACAAGAGTTCTCATTGCAGATCCCATATAATATAGTTGCTCGTTCAGAAAACCATCATAGTTTTCTTCCTATCAACTGTTACTTCGTTTCCTACTAGGTCCATCCATATACTAAAATGAAATTGGTCAGCATGAGTATATCAATAAAATCATCATAAAATATCTTATGAGGAGGGTAAACACTAATATATACTTATTCTTGTTATCTTAAACACATTCACGTTTTAAAAATAACTATGACCCTTTTTAAAATCTTAACCATTATGGTAATGTCACTTATGCTTAAATTGTACCCTAACATATAATATTATCTAAACCGACCTCTGATACCAACTATAAGGACCCGACCATCAACATTAAATAATCTTGAATTAAATGAATAATTCACATTGAGGATCTTTTCAGGTTTAGAGTTATATAGAATTAGGACATAACTATTACATTACAACTTGAATATTATAAGTATATACTACTACTCAGTATCCATTTTTAACATAAAATAAAAACTCTTAAAAAGAAACATGTAAAGTTCCATGTTTTAGACTGCATGACTTTTTCGTGATCCCAATCCTTGACCCTATTCATCATTACATCATGTAGAAAACATTTCAAAAAAACATGATATGAAAATACAAATCTCAGTAAGGGTTATAAAATAAGGAAGGAAAATATTATCACATTAATAAATTCAAATCAATGAAACTATATTTTTCAATCATTATATTCCTTGAGAAATCATATGATTTATGAATAACACACACAAATCATTAATAATAAAGGCTACTTATGGCATCCATATAAATATTACATTATTTCTATCACAGCTACATTGGTATATACACTTGTAATACCCATCATGGTATATTCCATAAATCTATTAAGAGAAACAACATTTTTACCTCCGTCATGTTACCCAATGCATTGGAGAGCTATCTCAGCTCACCATCCCTAGGATTCTCATGGAACCACAAATATACGTAAACAATGACCAATAACCATAACACATGTATAATAGAATGATAACATTTCCACAATCCAATATATCAAATCATGATATTTAAATAAACAATGTTTTATCAAATCATTCTCAAAACCATTTAAAAAGTGATTTTTGAATCAAAGTGTCCCATACCACATTTAATATTTTAATTTAATTATCATTTGAAAACATTATTGTCCATATAAATAAATCCTAAAACTCATTTTTAAAACATGGTACATAATGTGAAACATTAATAAGAATAAATATTTGGAACATTTAAAATGATATTTTAGTTAAAGAGTTTTTTTAACATAAAGAGAGACACTTGAATACAAATAATTGAGGAATAACATTTAACAAGAACTTTATAATATCATGAGAATAAATGGATTCATGATATAATATGCCAATGTATAGTATAGACACAATATAAGTGTGAATTGGTACATCACAACAATGCAGTCTCAATGGAAATGTAAATTGAGATGAAATCCCTTATAAAGATGGTATCCTTAAATTAAGGATAAATCAGTCACATAATTATGTGTGAAAAATATGAATACACCAAAATATAAGAGGATATTAAATTTTAAAAAATTAGAGTTCATTCAAAAATATTCCTTGGATGAAATATTCAAGAAGTACATGTTGAACCCAAAGAATTGAAATTGGGATAAGAGGTTCCCCTGTAAAAATTCAACAGCCTAACAGCGTCACATTAAAATTCATAAAAATAGTTGATGAGATAAAAAATGGAATCCAATCACTTGTATTTAAAGTTTACATCAACAAGGATAGAGAAGAATATATCCCTACATAATAAGATTTAAATTAAAAGTCATAACAAAATAAGTCTTTTATAAAGTTTAGGGTGAATGGTTCCCTTACCGATTTGGTAATTTTCAAAACATACACCACAAGAAAGAAATATCATACAATTTATATCAAAATACTCATAAATAAAATTATATTACATAAATAGTACAATAATGATCAATACATACACCACACAAAAAGAAATAGTGTCCAATATAACATGAATCTAACGAGAATAAAAATTGAGATGAAACCCTTTACCATGTTGTAATCTAATGAGTCGTATGAACAAAAGTAAATAACCATCAAATGATTCACAGAATAACATGAATATAAATAGAATCATGATAATATATATCAAATGGAAGTAAAAAATAAACCACGTTAAATAAATTAGTGGAGAATATTGGAAATCTCACGGAATTGAGAGTGAGATAAGAAAATCCCTTACAAAAATTCGGTAGCCTAACGACGCCACTTAAAAATTCATAAACTGTATTGATGAGAATAATAGGGGGTATCACATCATATAAAAATAAAAATTACATTATGGTGAATATAAAAGAACATCCTCCAACATAAAAATAGGGACCATAAATGAAATGGCATAAAATGGAGTACTTGAATAGAAAGAGAGAGGTCAGATCCCTTACCTTGTGTCAGACTTAACACGATCATTCTTTAATACCATGAATAATAAACTATGGTTAAATAATAATTTTTATAAGAACCTTTTTTATTTTATTATACCATTTTATATCACTTATTACCATGTTATTAACATTATGTAATCATTTAAGTCAATAATGTTTGTTTTGTCGATATTTGGTACTTCAATCAAAAACAGATTTCTTATAATTATATGTTGTTCATGCAGTCAAAGGTTAATTATATCAATAATGATATTAATTATTTTGATATCATATATATCATATATATCCATCATATAAGTGTATTTATAATATTAAATAACACTTAGAGTTTAGAAATGAAATGTACCGTTCATGGAGACGGTAAGCCGTATGTACGCATGAACACTACTTTCATTTTTATTTCTTATTTTAATGGAATTAAAATATAATGATACATAGGTATATTATAATTCCAGTATAATATCTTATATAATATCATCAAATATATCATTTATATATCCCACATAAGGCATTAACGAGTCAAATCACTTTGAGGGGGCGGTAGTCTGCGCTTCCTCAAATGAGATTATCGTATTTACCCACTATGGAAACCATAGAGGCGTGATATAAATGGAAAATAATGAGGCATGAAAGAAATCATAAAAATAATATATATCATATATAAATATAGATCCATCATAATGACCACCATGATAGGCGGTTGGAGATATTTGGACAATCATCATTTCGTGAGGCGTTAGTTTGCCATCCACAGAAACATTATGTTCTTCATCCATTAGATGGAGGTGTGTGTAAGTGTACTTCAAACACGTCCCATAAAAATATCCTAGTATATTTTGGATACTGTTTTTGTTACAAAATAATGTAATAAAAAGATTTTTGGGGTTGGAGAAGTAAAATAAAAGAAAACAATTTAAGACAAACCATTACCATTAATTTGGGTAACTCCCTTTGGATTGAACCAATGGACTTATTGAAATGCCTTCTGCCTAAGGTAATGCTTCTAAGGGAAGGAGAGGGATGTAGGTATCTTAATTGGGCAGTGTTTTGACAAGACAACTGTCTTGATAGGTGTGAGTAATTGGATAGAAATGGTCTCTTTTTATAAGGGAGAGGAGGGGCTGTTTAAGAAATTGTGAAAATATTATTTTATTATATAATGAAATTAGGATTCAAAAGGTCCAAAAATCATTTAAGATGAATATAATATGACTCATGATGGAAATACAATAATCCAATCATAATTAGAGATTTTTGGGATAATATTTTAATCATTATAATCTTATATATTTAAATCATTTATTAATGAGGTAAATACTGCATCGTTATTGTGTCATAAATAATTTAATTTATTTGATGCCTAAAAATTATAAACAAAATACCATGTTGTAGGAAATCATATTATATTTCCAATGAATATTTATAGTATAAATTACGACTTATATAACACCATATAAAAATTCATTACTAAAAGTGTTATGTTAATGTCAATTTTGTCTTTACATTATATTAATTAATCTAAATTGTCATTATCACACTCAAGTTGCTCAATGGGGTTCCAAAATAGACCCAAAAATGACCATGGTCGTTAATGACTCAAAAAATAAGGATTCGACAAGTGTTAAGGTAATATGGAATTATTATAATATTCTTTTTACCGCGGTAAATAAAAGTCAAAAGTTACTATTTACCAAAAATTATTTTCATCTTAATGAACCAAATTTTACTTCTAGATAACAACCATGTATGTCTAAATTTTGAAATTAAATTCACAGAAGTGATAAAATTTTATTTAAATGAAAAAGTCAGTTTTTTAACTATCACTAAGTGGTTTCACTATTCATCAAAAATTGATGTTTTTCAGAAAAATATCAAAAATTCAGCCTACGATATATTTGATATTCCAAATTAAAAAATGAATTCTATTTTTCCAAATTCAAAACATAGATGTGGAATTAATTAATTTTAAAATTAATTTCCGTTATCAAAACTAATAACGTGTTTTTTAGAAACAATAACTTTCAAAAGATTGATACTTGTTTATGTCCAATTTTAAACAAAAAATAACTGTAATGACCAAATATGGATTAAATGGTAAAATTATATATGTATTTTACTTCAAATACAATTAAAAATATAATCCATCCATATAAATAAAATATATTAAAATACACTTTTAAATTAAAATACAATATTTTTCACTATTCATTAAAAATGAACTTTATCGAAAAAATTCCAAAAAATTTACACAAAGTAAATTTTATTGTCCCCATTCTAAAGAAAGGTTTTATTTGGTCATAAAGAATTTATTAAAGTGACCAAAACTATATTTAA
The DNA here is from genome assembly GCA_963277665.1 of Viscum album. Classification (NCBI taxonomy): domain Eukaryota; kingdom Viridiplantae; phylum Streptophyta; class Magnoliopsida; order Santalales; family Viscaceae; genus Viscum; species Viscum album. The sequence continues at coordinate 38,287,005 of OY728159.1, forward strand.
AAATGGTTCTTTATTAAAAGGTGATAAATTGGCCTTTTAATGTAAATTATGCTTAAAATCATATCCATTCACATTTTAAGCCTCTAAATTTAATAGATAAATTTGAATACATTTAACAAGCATATATAATCATATTTTAGTTAGATTTTTTGATTTTTAACAATAAAATAGCTAGGCATAACTTCTATTTAAAATAATAATATATTGATAGTGTGAAACGTAAGATTTCAAAGAAACCTGTTGTTGCGTATCGTGTACGCTATCGAACATAGAAACCCATTTAATGTAATTTTAATATTTAATTAAAAAATTAATAAATATGAAAAAATTCATATTAGTTATTTACCTGGGATATTGCATTTCCAATATATTCTTATAATGTTAACGCACTTCATCAAGGATAGAGTTTAGCTATAAAAGCGTCATATCTATCAGAAATAAACACCCAACATCCAACATCCAATGAACAATAATAATAAATAAAATTTAGTGTTAGTTGTTATTATGTTAAGAGATATAAAGCATAATTTTAGATATATGATTCTTACTCTTTAATATGTGGAAACATCCATCACCAATAAATTGCACTCTTTATAGATCGTTCAGAAATATAAAATTTTCATTCCTTATCATTCAATGTCCTTGCAACATGTGATATAAAATATGGGTCAATAAATCCATATAAAATTTTCATATCACGCTCCTTTAAAATTGTATAAATAATTCTAATTAAAATCATACACAATTATCAATTATAAATAATTTTTAAATATATTATTGGATAGAAAAATTATTTTAATCAAATTACGTATGAAAAAATTTCATCACGTTGAGGAAAATGTTCTCTCTAGATAAAAGATGCATGATATAAATTTTAAAAAAACCCACAATCATCATACTCCAACAGAAATCATCTTTAATTTGATAGTCATATACAGTCAATAAAAATTTTTAATATGTTTTGAATATATGAAGACTCATATAATTATTTCAGAATATATACAAAGTATTAATTTTTTCTATACTATATCCCATTACAAGTAACGTATTCCAAAAAAATTACATAAACATTTATAATTAAAAATGATTAAAAAATTATGGAAAATGAAATATATGATAATGTAAACACATACCTCTATTGTAACATGTCGAATAAGTTTAGATGAAAAATATAAAAATATAAATTTCATTTTCTAACTGTACTCCCCTCATGTGTTGGAAATTTTATTTTGGATGATCTATCTATAATATCATTTATAGGGAACCTATGATGCTCAATCACTATTTGATGATGAGGAAGGTTATCGACCATATAAAATTTCATCCCATATGAAATAATACAATAGGGATCATCCACATATGACTCAAAAAAACTCCATGTATATGGAGTAGGGGGTGTAAGAGTAGGATACGAGGGATTTTGGTCTACATGAGAAGTTGGATGAGTCAAATTTGTAGTAGGAGTGGGAGTTTCAAGAAAATATGTTGTGGTTTCATTAGTTTGAAACTGTTATTTCGTAGTCTACAAACATAGACTATACTTGGACTAAGAATAAATCCTATATCATCACATGAATATCTTAAACCATATATTTCAATGATTAGGTATTTATAAATATCACATAATAAAGAAGATGCATGCATGTATAATATTTTATTCACAGATAAAACTATCATATATCTATATAGGCATCCTGAGTGTTCGGGTATTCCGAATAATGTATATAAAATTCACTTCCTACCCTCTACTATAAAGTCCCTCTCTGTTCTTGGCTTCTCAAGAGAATCATGTATTAATTATTTAAAAGTGTCTATAATGAATCAATTTATATAAAAATAAAGTTAACATAATCAATTGAATAAATTAAATATCTTACAATACTCGCAGCTACATCCTTAAACTATTTCATAGGATATTGTCATATTTTTTCATCTGATCCCTCATTAAATTTTCATATATATTTGGGAGGAGGAGGATATTCAACCTCATAATGCATGATGTCTCGGCTATAAGTTTTTGATATTTTTGGAGCTATCATTTACTCTTCAAATAACATATACCCTCTCTCAGAAAAAGTATGAGGGAATGAATTTTTAGATTGGATATCATGATGAGATCTCATTAATTACTTTATATTAGGAATAATGAAATAATTAATTAATAACTAAAAAGATTATTAATAAAAAGAAACATATAAAATTTAATATTTTACATACCAAAAATGAATCTTGTCTCATACTTTTAAAATATTTCATCCATTTAACTTCATCTATAAATGGAATTATATCATTGGGATTATTATATTTCATACTCTAAAAAATTAAATCTTAGGTGGGGTTGATTTAAAATCCATACACATCATTGTATCCATTGATAAAAATTTATCCTTACTCTTAAAGTATCAGGTATATCACATGTCATCTAGTAAGAATGGAAATAACATATATTACAATAAAAATTTCATGAAAAGTAAAACAATAAGAAATAGACTTACCAGAATTTTCACCCACTACTGTGATAGTGTCACATTGTCAACACCTCTCCAAATCATCAATCAAGATTCAAGATTTTAATTAATGTTACACTACTAAAAAATTATGATTTGTTTTTAATTTTGACCTCTTAAAATTTAATTATAATTAATCCTTATTGGAATCCATTCATCCATGACATGGAAAACATATAATTTATGTAGATGTGTGGTTAAACATTTTTCAACCTTCAAACTCTTCTTTCCCCCCTTGGTAGTAGGCATGTCATTTAAATTATGTTGACGATGCTCATCAATAGTATTATGTTTATGTACCTCTCCATAGGTATGTGTGTAATCATCTACATAAATATGTGGTAGATCAGATGATTGATCTTATATTATCTTACAAATGAATGAAAAAATCAATTAGTACAAAAATATAGTGGTCCAACTATAACAAAAATTGTAAATAATAAAAAATAAATCACATAACAAAAAGTAACTAAAAAATAAAAAAAATATTTAATCGGAAATGAAAAGACATAGATGGATCAAAAAAATCATCATATTGTCTCTTTACATATTCTATTATATAGTATTTTTTGTTTTATATAACATATGAAATTGAAAACAATTTGTTTGGAAAAAATTAATTAATAGATAAGTTATGCAACGGTAGAATTTGTAAATTAAAAAAAAATAAAATTACTATAATCCAAAAATTTAACTTATAAACTTTAATAGATGATTTAATAATGATAATAAAATTAAAATTTCAAAAAATTTATGAAATTTTTAAAATTAAACCACAAAACATAATACCGGTAACATTAGGGATGCCTGAAAGGGTTTTTTTTTAAATTCTTTGATCATGATCATTCCATAATGAAGAGACCATTTATACAATATTTTCATCAATATTATCTTCTAATCATTCCATGAAAGGTGGGATCACACATAAATCAGCAACTTCGTCAAGTTTATCATCACCAAAATACTATTTTTTCCATTAAAAAAATAGACCTTTTCATATCATATTGATCAAGATAATTTATTATTTGTTTTCCATTGGTATCCATGATAATTGATTCACTAATGTATTCCAATTTATTTAGAGTGTCTTCTTTCAATAAAAATTCATCATATATTACACTATTGTTACCAAAAAACCAACAACACAAAAACAATGGAACACGAAATTTAATGTAAAAAAAAACTCCAATATTTATTCAATGAATGCATTAAATTATGTTATTTTGGAGATTGGTTTTTTTCTATGGAACATTATCAATTAATTTATTCAACGAACAGCAATACACAACTTTTCTGAACTGTAGTTATAGTGACCTTGTCTTTCGTATGAAATGTTTAGCCATTACAACTGTGGTGATTAAATGTTATCAAATTTAAACTATGATCACACACAATAATTGTCATTGTTTTTGAAGAATACGACCTAATAATCAAAGTCTATTTAGAACATGGAAAATTGTTTTTGCTAAATAGATTCAAATTTCACAAATCTTTCTTCTTTAGATACCACTATTTAAACACATTAATATAAAATGTTCTTTATGGATGAACATCCTCTATGTTACTCAAAATGTATAAATATGCCTTATTGATCTATTCACGAATAAACTATTTTTCCTTTAAGAAACAGATCCCCTTTTACACATAATTAACTTAGTAATACTGAGATGTTTGAGGATCGATGAGATAAACTCCAGAAACATTATTTGTAAAAAAACATAGAAACCTCATCATAAATATACCTGTAAACAATAAAGGATTTATGTAAATATGGATTCTTAACATACTCTTTGAATATCATCATATACCTTTCAATATTATACATCCTAGAATTATATACATGTTTAAAACCCATTATTTCTTTTAGTAATTTTATCACTAAATTCAAAATAATATTTAAAGAAGAATGAGAAAAATAAATTTCTAATTGTAAAAGTATAGAAATCATTTAATTATTCAAATTATTAAAATCATTCAAATCAATTATCTTATTTGAAATTTAATTGAAATGATAACACACATTCATAAAAATCATTCTCACATGGATTGGAAATATTCAACGTAATAAAATAGCCAGATATTGATGCATCAAAACATGACAATCATGATATTCCGTACATGTATAATTCAGATCCAATTGAACCGTAAATGATTCATATCATTTTTGGAGTCTCTTAGATGTAATACAAGGAATTCCATCATCTATTGAAAATGAATCCAAACACATATTGGAGATCCTCAGATTTCTGGGTACAAAATTCTCATCTTATATGGTTTTCTACCTCTCTTTTGTATTTCTTTCACTACTTAAAAATGTTTTTCACATTGGTCTTTTAATGTCCATTATTTAGGTAAATTATTAAATTTAATGTTTAAAATGTATTTTTAACGTCGACTAATTAAAAGCAATATTGTAAATAATTTTTGGTATGCCTTTTTCAGATTTGTTATTAAAAACCCAATGTTATTTTTTATCATTTCAATATAAAAAATATCCAATCTGAAAAAAAGGTTTATCATGACAGTAATCAATGAACTTCCATGATAAAATAAACCATATAATATGACCATGTCGGTTATTTCATAACTGATGAGGTGAAACCATATGCATTGTCTTATGACATCTTGTCTTTTATAAATATTTTTATAAAGTATATATCACATCTATTTATATATATAACTAATGTGGAAAAAGGTTTTTCATTTTGGTTATGTAGTAACTGAACTAATAATCCAATGATGATTAGTTTATCACATCAATTAAAATAGATTAACATGATAAATAGTGTTTTTATAATTCTTTTGTGTCCATCTTTTTCATACTATAAAAAACTAAAAATTATATACGAATATAAAAATTAGATGAAAAATTTAAAAAATTAAACATAGAATTTTAAAATTTAGTGTTTAAAAAATAAGCATATAAACCAACAAGAAAACATTTAAAAAATTTAAATTTATGTTTATAATATACAACACTAAGAAACTAAAATTTAGTTAAACCTTCGAATTGATTCACCCTTTCTATTTAAAAATAATACATCTCATTTGAACTATAAGGCCCATGGTAATGAATGATTTAAACATTAAAATATAATTATTTAATATGTATTCGTAATAAAACGAATGAAATATTAAGAAATTTTATTAAAATACACAAACTTGAATGAACATCTACTTGTTGAATTTGTAATTAATTAATAACAAAATCATAAAAGAAAATTATCCACATAACATTATGAATTCATTTATATGAAAATTTTGTTTAAATGATTTTTATAATTAAGAAAAACATTTTTTAGTAATATATATACCAAATTTAATAGTTGTGAATTTAAAATCATCTTTGTTTCTATATATTTGATATTGGAGGTCTTCTTATTTGTATTATTCTAAAATAAATTTCATCCTCATTTTAAATATAATAAAAATAAATAATATTATTTCATTATAATAAAAATAATTTAAAAAATATTATTTCTTATGTATCCTATGAGGACCTGGACATAAAAATTACATAATGTTGAATTAAATAAATAATTCACATAGAGGATCTTTACAGGTTTAGAGTTTTAGAGAATTAGGCCATAACTATTACATTAAAACATGAATATTACAAGTAGAAACTACTACTTGGTATCCTTTTTTTTCATAAAATAAAAACTATTTAAAAGAATCATGTCCAGTACGATGATTTAGACAGCATGAATTTTCCGTGATCCCAATCCTATACACTATTTATCTTTACGTCTGGTGGGAAAAATTTCAAAAAAACATGGTTTGTGCATAAAAAGCTCAGTATGGGTTAAAAAAAAACTATGGAAAACATTATCCCATCAATAAATAAAAACCAAAGATACTATATTTTTCAATCATTACATACCTTAAGAAATCATAAGATTTATGAATAACACACAAAAATCATAAATAATAATGTTTATTTATGGGATCCATATCGAACATACATTGTAGCTATCATAGCTACATAGGGAGTCACACATGTAATACCCATCATGGTATATTCCCTAAATCTCTTAGGAGAAACATCTTGTTTACATCTGTCGCGTTACACAATGCATTGGAGTGCTATCTCAGGCTCACCCGCCCTAGGTTTATCACGGAACACCCATATACGTAAAAAATTCCCAATTACCATAACAAATGTATAAAGGAAATATAACATTTCCACATTCCAATATATCATATCAATATATTGAAATAAACAATGTTCTATCAAATCATTTTCAAAACCATTTAAGGAGAGATTTTTGAATCAATGTGTCCAATACCACATTGAATATTTTAAATGAATTATCACTTTAAAACAATAATTTCCGTATAAATAAATCATAAAACCCATTTTAAAACATGGATAGTAATGAGAATCATTTAGAAGAGTAAATCGTTAAAACATTTAAAATGATATTTTAGTGGAAGAGTTTTTTATCAAAAAGAGAGACTCTTAAATAAAAATAATTGAAGAATAAAATTTAATCAGAACTTTATAATATCATAAGAATAAATGTATTCATGATATAATATGAAAAATTACAGTATATGCACCATATAAGTGTGAATTGGTGCATAACATCAATGAAGTCTCGTTGGAAATTTAAATTTGGATGAAATCCCTTATTAAGATGGTATCCTTAAATTAAGGATAAATCAATCACATAATTATGTGTGAAAAATATAAATACACCCAATAAAATTGGATATTATGTGTAAAAAAATTATAGGTCATTCACAGAGATTCATTGGATGACATATTCATGAAGTACAAGTTGAACCCGTAGAATTGAAATTGGGTTAAGAGGATCCCTTTTAAAAATTTGACAGCCTAACGGTGTCACATTAACATTTAGAAATTCAGTTGATGAAGAAAAAAGAGAATTTCATATCATGGATATAATTTTTACATCAATAAGGATATATAATATCATATCCCAACATAATAAGATGTAAATTAAACGACATAACAAAAGGCAGTATTTTATAAAAAGGCGGGTGAATGGTTCCCTTACCGATTTGGTAATATACAAATCATATTCCACATGAAAGAAGGATAATACAATTAAGATGTTAATACTCATAAATGAATGTATATTATGCAAAGAGTACAATCATGGGCAGTACATACACCACACAAAAGTAAATAGTGGCAAATTTTACATGAATCTCACAGGAATAAAATGTGAGATGAAACCCTTTACCACATTTTAATCAACTGTATCGTGTGACCAAAAGTTAATAAACACCAAATTATTCATAGAATAACATGCATATAAAGATAATCACGATAATATATATCAAATGGCAGTACAAAAGTCACCATATTCAATAAATTATTGGCGAACAATGGAAATCTCACAGAATTGAAAGTGATACATGAAAATCCCTTACAAAAATTCAGTAGCCTAATGACGCCACTTAAAAATTATTAAAATTAAATGATGAGAGTAAGATGGGTTATCTAATAATATGAAAATAAAAATTAAATTATGTTGAATATAAAATAACATCCTTCAACATTATAATAAGGAACATAAAAGAAATGACGTAAAAGGGAGTACTTGAAAAGAAAGAGAGAGGTTGGATCCCTTACCTCGTGTGAGACTTGACTCTATCATTCTTTAATCTCCTGAATAATAAACTAAATCTAATTCATACATTCTTAATATCGTTTTTCAAGTTTATTATTCTTTTTTATATCACTTATTACCATGTTAAAAACATTATGTAATCATTTAAGTTAATAATGTTCGTTTTGTCGATATTCGGTACTGGAGTCAAAAATGGACTTCTAATAATTACATGTTGTTCGTGAGGTCAAAGGTTCATAATATCCGGAATTATATTCATGATTTTGATATCATATATATCATATATATTCATCATATACAGTTATTTATAATAGTAAATAATATTTATAGATAAGAAATGAAATGTACCGTTCATTGAGACGATAAGCCAGTCGTACGCATGAACGCTACATTCATTTCTATTTCTTATTTTAATGTAATTAAAACAAAATTATACATAGTTACATTATAATATTAGTATAATATCATATATAATATCATTAAATCTACCCTTTATACATCCCACATAAATCATTAAGGAGTCACAACAATTTGAGGGGGCGGCAGTCTGTGCTTTCTCAAATGAGATTATCATATTTACCCACTATGGAAACCATAAAGTCATTATATAAATGTAAAATGAAGAAGAATATAGAAAAAATAAACATAGTATATATCATATATAATTATAGTTCCATCATAATGGCCACCATGAGAGGCGGTTGAAGATGTTATAACAATCATCGTTTCGTGGGGCGTTAGTTTTCCATCCACATAAACGATATGTTTTTCATCCATTAGATAGAGGTGTTTGAAAGTTTAGTTCAAATACATATAAAAAAACATCCTAGCAAATATAAGATACTATTTTCGTTACAAAAGAAAGGATTTGAAAGAGTTTTGTGGTAAGAGATGTGAACTAAATGAAAACAATTTAAGAGAAACGGTTTCCTTTAATTTGGATAACTCCCTTTGGATAGAACCAAAGGACTTCTTGAAGAGCCTTATGCCTAGGGTAAGGCTTCTCCATGGAGGATAGGGATTTAGAGAGCTTAATTGGGTAGAGTTTTGATGAGAAAAATGTCTTGACAGGTGTGAGAAATTGGATAGAAATGGTCACATTTTATAAGGGAGAGGAGGGGCTCTTCAGAAAGTGTGAAAATATTATTTTATTATATAATGATATTCGATTTCAAAATGTCCGCGGATCATTAGAGATGAATATCACACGATTCATGATTTAATTAAAATCATAAAATCATAATTGGAAATGTTTTGGATAATATTTTAATCATTATATGCTTATTTATTAAAATCATTTATTAATGAGGTGAATACTGCATCATTATTGTGTCATACATAATTTAATATATTTGATGTATAAAAATTATTAAACAAATACCATGATGAAATTAATCCTTTTATATTTAAAATGAATATTTATAGTCGAAAAAATGACTTGTATAACACCATATAAAAATTAACTACTAAAAGATTTTTGTTAATATCAATTTTGTCTTTACATTATATTAATTAATCTAAATTTTCATTATCACTCCCTATTAGCTCAATGGGGTCCCAAAATCAACCCAAATACTCCCTTGGTCGGTAATGACTCAAAGAATAAACATTGGACAAGTGATAAGGTAATTTTGAATTATTATAACATTCTTTTAACCTTGAATTACGTTAATTCTCTTTAACCGTGGTAAATAAAAGTCAAAAGTTATTATTCACCAAAAATTATTTTGAACTTAATGAAAAAATTTTACTTCTATATAATAACCGTGTTTGTTGTATTTTTGAAATTCAATTCACAGAAGTGGTAAAATTTCATTTAAATGAAAAAGTCTGTTTTTATTAACTACCACTAAGTGGTTTCACTATTCATCAAAATTGATCTTTTTCAGAAAAATACCAAAAATTCCATGTAAGATATAATTGTCATTACAAATTCAAAAATGATGTATATTTTTACAAATTAAAAACATTTAAGTGGAATTAAATAATTTTAAAATTAATTCCCTTTATCAAAACAAATAGCGCATTTTTAAGAAATAATAACTATTAAAATATTGTTACTTGTTTATGTCCAATTTTAAAGTGAAATTAATTTCAATGAACAACATTGGATTAAATGGTAAAATATAAATTAATTCCACTTTAAACCCAATTAAAAAGATAATCCATCCATGTAAATAAATCATATTAAAAGGCATATTTAAATTTAAATAAACATTTTTCACTCTTCATTAAATAATGAACTTTATTGGAAAATTTAAAAAAATTTACAAAATGTAAATTTTGATGTCCCCATTCTAAATTAAGATTTTATTTGGTCATATAGAATGTATTAAAGTGACCTAACCTAGATTTAAAAATGGTTCTCCATGAAAAAGAGATAAATCATCCTTTTAATGTAAATTATGTTTAAAATTAGATTAATTCAAATTTTAAGCCTCTAACTATTATTGGATAAATGTAAATACATTTAACAAACAAGTATAATAATATTTTGGTTAGTATCATTCATTCGTGAAGATACATCATCTTGGAGTTAAGTACTGTTTAAAATAATAATATTTTTTTAGTGTGCTACTTAAGATTTCAATGAAAGCCATTGTTCTGTATCGGGTACGCTATCGAACATAGCAACCCTTTTAAAATAAAATTAACATTTAATTAAAAAATTAATAAATAATAAAAGGTTATATACTTTATTTACCTAGAATATTACATCCTTCCCACCTTTTTGTAATTGCAACCCCATAATTTTAAAATTTGGGCTCGGAAACATTATTGAAAGTCCCATATCTGAAAAAAGAGTATGTAAAACTATCACTTTAAAAGAATGAAGGAGAAGTAAAATTGTCACATGAGTTATCCCATACTAAAATTCCATGAAAAAAGGATATTAGGGAGAAAACAAAGGGTTATGTTCTGATGGAGTGTGATAGGAAACTTGTTTAAGAGAATGTTAACAACTAGAAAATCACAAACTTGTGATGGGTTAAACAGTCTTTGATTCCCCAGTAGTAAGAGTTAACAGACAAGGTTTTTGTTTAAAGTAAATTTTCGTTGAAGAATTTATTTATGATATTAACCAAAAACATAAGGAAATATACATACTGTTCATGTAGAAATTCATTTTTAACTAGATTTCTAACACAAACTCATATTTTCTCCAAATGATGAAAATTCAGGATGATTTGTTTTCACATTAAGAGTGCTATAATTAACATCGAGAGAATCACATAATCCAAAAATGATGAACTATATATTTTCCATGTATATAGACCATAACCAAAACCAAAATTGTTTGGGAGAGATCAAATAATCCCAAAATATGATAATCTTTTAGAAAAAGAAAAAAATACTCTTAACCTCCAAAATGTGTCCAACAAAAACCCAAAGTTCATCAAACACTATTTAATAAATAGATATTCATAAAATTATTCAATTTAATCCAAAATAATATTTAAACCCAAATCTCCGAAGGATTTAACCACATAGTCATCCATGATAAATCATAACATATATCTCCAAATAGCATCAGTTACTCTTAAAGTCTCATATTGAAAAGTAATTAACCTAATCACATATCATCCCCGATCGGTTAATCATTTCCTTAGATAACCGAAAATCAACTCATTCTTGATTCATAAATCATTTAACTAAAAATAAATAGTTATACTAACCTAGTACATCATGTAGTCTAGTGGTAGGTGATAAATACAAGTCACACATTGGTTGTGGGTTCTATTCCCATAGCTTCGTCTGACGCGACGGGTTGTCACACAGTTTGTGTGTTTCCCTTTTCAAAAACTATATAATTTTATAACATTCCAAAAAAGTGATAAATTCATCAAAAATAAAAATAACATATTTTAACCAAAAAAGGTTATCTATTAACTATTGTTTTTATCCCATAATGTATTAACCGGTAATTGCCTCAAATTCAAGGATCATATGAACCCAAATGGTTCTTTATAACTATATCCACAAAAGAGAAGATAATTATTCCTTGAATAAAATTTTCATATATCAACCATTAGGGTTACACATACTATAAAATTTCTTCTAATGTAATCTCATAATCAGAAGAGCCTTAATACTTTTAAGCATTTCACCATCCTAAATTCTTCCATAACTCTTGAATCCCTTATATGTTGACTTCTTACTCATTCAATATTCTTCATGATCCATTAACAATTACATTCCAACTTATTGTGTAATAATTTTTTCCTACAAACAAAATCATGAATCATATCCTATGATTTCAATAATAGGAAAACATATATTATGAAATAATCCATACCTTTTATTGGTCATTGTTAGTTTCTTCATCCTCAATCGGAATGGATTTAGGTATTGTTAAATGAATATTTGTATGATCCTGGTGATCCCATTCACAAAAATTCTTCGTAGGACATGTGTTTGAATAATGTCCATGAACACCACATTTAAAACATTCAATTGATCCTTTGGAAAGGACTTCTTTCCCTTTCCGAGTGTCAACTAGATTCATTCTTTTTCAATGGCAGGTTCTTGATTTATAACCATCATTTCCACATCTATAGAATATTTATGTCCCTTTGAAACATTTTCCTATGTGTTTCTTATCACATCCTTGTCACATGGGTTTTTGAGAATTCTAACTTTTATGATTATTACCTGATCATTTTTAGGGATTTGCTTATCACATATATGATGTCTCATAAAAATAACTAATGTTCAGGTGGTCAATCATGACTCTAGATAGTTGGTTGAGAATAACAACAAGTGTTCTCCTTGCAGATCCCATATCATTTAGCTTCTTGTTCAGAAAACGATCACAGGTTTCTTCACATCCACTGTTACTTTGGTGCATTCTAGGTCCATCCGTTTACTAAAACGGAAAAGATCAGCATGAGTATATCAATAAAATCATCATATAATATCTTCTGAGGAGGGTAAACACTAAGATATACTTATTATTTTTATCTTAAACTCATTCACGTTTTAAAAATAACTATGACTCTTTCTAAAATTCTAACCATTATGGTAATGTCACTTATGCTTAAATTGTACCCTAACCACTAATGTTATCTAAACCGACCTCTGATACCGACTATAAGGACCCGACCATAAACATTACATAATCTTGAATTAAATGAATAATTCATATTGAGGATCATTTCAGGTTTAGAGTTATATAGAATTAGGCCATAACTATTACATTAAAACTTGAATATTACAAGTATATACTACTACTCAGTATCCATTTTTAAAATAAAATAATAACTCTTAAAATGAAACATGAATAGATCCATGTTTTAGACAGCATGACTTTTCTGTGATCCCAATCCTTGACCCTATTCATCATTACATCATGTGGAAAACATTTCAAAAAAACAAGAGATGAACATAAAAATCTCAGTAAGGGTTATAATATAAGGAGGGAAAATATTATCACATCAATAAATTAAAATCAATGAATCTATATTTTTCAATCATTATATACCTTGAGAAATAATAAGATTTATGAATAACACACACAAATCATTAATCATAAAGGTTACTTATGTCATCCATATAAAAATTACATTGTTTCTATCATATCTACATAGGGAGTTACACTTGGAATACCCATCACGGTATATTCCCTAAATCTCTTAATAGAAACATCATTTTACCTCTGTCACGTTACCCATTGCATTAGAGAGCTATCTCAGGCTCACCAGCCATAGGTTTCCCATGGAACCACACATATACGTAATCAATGACAAATAACCATAAATAATTTATAATGTAAATATAACATTTCCACAATCCAATATATCAAATAAATATATTTAAATAAACAATTTTTTATCAAATCATTTTCAAAACCATTTAAAAAGTGATTTTTGATTCCAAGTGTCCCATACCACTTTGAATATTTTAATTGAATTATCATTTGAAAACATTAATGTCCATATAAATAAATCCAAAAACCCATTTTTAAAAATGGAAAATAATGAGAAACATTAATAAGAATAAATATTTAAAACACTTAAAATGATATTTTAGTTAAAGAGTTTTTTTAACAAAAAGAGAGACCCTTGAATACAAATAATTGAGGAATAAAATTTAATAAGAACTTTATAATATCATGAGAAGAAAGGGATTCATGATATAATAAGTCAAAGTACAGTATATACACCATATATGTGTGAATTGGTACATAACAAAAATGAAGTCTCAATGGAAATGTAAATTGAGATGACATCCCTTATAAAGATGGTATCCTTAAATTAAGTATAAATCAGTTACATAATTATTTGTGACAAATATGAATACAAAAAAATATATTTGAATATTAAGTTTAAATAAATTAGAGTTCATTCACAAATATTCATTTAAAGAAATATTCAATAAGTACAATTTGAACCAAAATAATTGAAATTGGGATAAGAGGTTCCCTTGTAAAAATTCGACAGCCTAACGACGTCACATTAATATTCATAAAATGAGATGATGAGATAAAAAATGGTATCTAATCACATGTATTTGAATTTTACATCAACAACGATATATTGGAAAATATCTCTACATAATAAGATGTAAATTAATAGACATAACAAAAAGAAGTATTTTATAAAGAGTAGGGTGAATTGTTCCCTTACCGATATGGTAATTTTCAATACATACACCACATGAAAGAAGTATCACACAATGAAGACGTAAATACTCATAAATGAAATTACATTACATAATGATTAAAATAATGGCCAGTATATACACTACACAAAAATAAATAGTTGCAAATATAACATGAATTTCACGAGAATAAAAATTGAGATGAAACCCTTTACCATGTTATAATCTACTGAGTCGTATGACAAAAAGATAATAACCATCAAATAATTCACATAATAACATGAATATAAATAGAATAATGATAATATATATCAAATGGAAGTACAGAATACACCACATTCAATAAATTAGTGGCGAACAATGAAAATCTCACGGAATTGAGAGTGAGATAAGAAAATCCCTTACAAAAATTCGGCAGCCTAACGACTCCACATAAAAATTCATAAATTGTATTGATGAGAATAAGAGGGGTTATCTCATCATATAAAAATAAAAATTACAGTATGTTTAGTATAAAATAACATCCTCCAACATAAAAACATGGACCATATTAAAAATGACATAAAAGATAGTACTTGAAAAAAAAGAGAGAGGTCAGATCCCTTACCTCATGTCAGACTTAACTCGATCGTTCTTTAATCTCATGAATAATAAACTAAGGATAAATAATAATTTTTATAAGATACTTTTTCATGATTATTATACCATTTTATATCACTTATCACCATTTTATGAACATTATGTACTCATTTATGTTAATAATGTTCGTTTTGTCGATATTTGGTACTTCAGTCAAAAAACGGACTTCTTATAATTACATGTTGTTCATGCAGTCAAAGGTTAATTATATCCAAAATGATATTAATGATTTGGATATAATATATATCATATATATCCATCATATACATGTATTTATAATATTATATAACATTTTTAGATTAGAAATTAAATGTACCGTTCAAGGAGACGGTAAGCCATATGTACGCATAAACACTAATTTTATTTCTATTTTTTATTTTAAGGTAATTAAAACATAATGATACATAGGTATATTATAATTCCAGTATCATATAATATATAATTTCATCAAATATATCATTTATACATCCCACATAAGGCATTAACAAGTCACATCACTTTGAGGGGGTGGTAGTCTGTGCTTCCTCAATTGAGATAATCGTATTTACCCACTCTGGAAACCATAAAGGAATGCTGTAAATGGAAGATACAAAAGAATAAAGAGAACATAAACATAATATATATCATATATATATATAGATCCATCATAATGTCCACCATGATAGGCAGTTGGAGATATTGGAACAATCATCATTTCGTGAGGCGTTAGTTTTCCATCCATAGAAACATTATGTTCTTCATCCATTAGATGGAGGTGTGTGTAAGTGTAGTTATAATAATTCAAATAAAACATCCTAGTATATTGTGGATACTGTATTTGTTACAAATTAATGTAATAAAATTATTTTATGGGTTGGAGAAGTAAAATAAAAGAAAACTATTTAAGAGAAATCGTTGCCTTTAATTTGGTTAACTCCCTTTGGTATGAACCAAAGGACTTATTGAAGTGCCGTCTGTCTAAGGTATGGCTTCTAAGGGAAGGAGAGGGATGTAGGGAGATTAATTGGTCAGAGATTGGATGAGAAAAATGTCTTGATAGGTGTGAGGAATTGGATATAAAGGGTCTCCTATTATAAGGGAGGGGAGGGGCTCTTTAAGAAAGTGTGAAAATATTATTTTATTATATAATGAAATTAGGATTCAAAAGGACAAAATATCATTAATGATGAATCAAAGATGAATAATGATGGAAATAAAATCATCCAATCATTATTAGATATGTTTTGGATAATATTTTAATCATTATAATATTATATAATTAAATCATTAATTAATGAGGTAAATACTGCATCATTATTGTGTCATAAATAATTTAATTTATTTGATGACTAAAAATTATAAACAAAATACCATGATGTAGTAAATCATTGTATATTTCTAATGAATATTTATAGTATAAATTATGACTTATATAACACCATATAAAAATTTACTACTAAAAGAACTCGGTTAATGTCAATTTTGTCTTTACATTATATTAATTAACCTAAATTGTCATTATCACTCTCAAGTGGCTCAATGGGGTTCCAAAATCGACCAGAAAATGACCATGGTCGTTAATGAATCAACAAATAAGGTTTCGACATGTGTCAAGGTAATTTTGAATTATTATACTATTCTTTTAATCTTGAATTACCCTATTTACTTTTAACCGCGGTAAATAAAAGTCAAAAGTTACTATTCACCAAAAATTATTTTCATCTTAATAAACCACATTTTACTTCTAGATAACAACCATGTCTGTTGGATTTTTGAAATTAAGTTCACTGAAGTGGTAAAATTTCATTTAAATGAAAAAGATAGTTTTTTTACTATCACTAAGTGGTTTCACTATTCATAAAAAAAATTGACGTTTTTCAGAAAAATACCAAAAATTCAGCCTAAGCTATATTTGATATTCTGAATTTAAAAAATGATGTATTTTTTTCCAATTTCAAAACATAGATGTGGAATTAATTAATTTTAAAATTAATTCCTGTTATCAAAACTAATAACGTGTTTTTTAGAAACAATAACTTTCAAAATATTGATACTTGTTTATGACCAATTTTAAAGTGAAATTAATTGCAATGACCAAAAATGGATTAATTGGTAAAAATATTTATTAATTTTACATCAAAAAATATTAAAAACATTGTCTAACCATATAAATAAATTATATTAAAAGACACTTTTGAATTAAAATACAATATTATTCAATATTCATTAAAAAATTAACTTTATCAGAAAAATTCAAAAAAATTTACAAAAAGTAAATATTAATGTCCCCATTCTAAAGAAAGATTTTATTTGGTCATATATAATGTATTAATGTGACCAAATCTATATTAAAAAATTGTTCTCCATTAAAAGGTGATAAATCGTCCTTTTAATGTAAATTATGCTTTAAATTAGATTCATTCACATTTTATGCCTATAAATTTTATTTGATAAATGTGAATACATTTAACAAGAATATATAATCATATTGTAGTTAGATTTATTAATTTTCGACAATACAACAGCTAGGGGATACATACTGTTTAAAATAATAATATATTGTTTTGTGCAATGTAAGATTTCAAAGAAACATGTTGTTGTGTATCAGGTACTCTATCGAACAGAGAAACCCTTTTAAAGTAAAATTAATATTTAATTCAAAAATTAATAAATATGAAAAAGTCATATTCTTTGTTTTCCTGGGATATCACATTTCCAATACATTCTTATAATGTTAACGCACTTCACCAAGGATAGAGTTTAGCTATAAAAGTGTCATATCTATCTGAAATTAACACCCAACATCCAATGACCAATAATATATAATAAAATCTAGAGTTAGTAGTTATTATGTTAGGAGATATAAAACATAATTTCATATATATGTTTCCTACTCTTTAATATGTAGAAACATCCATCACCATGCAAATGCAATCTTTATAGATCATTCAAAAATATAAAATTTCCATTCAACGTCATTCAATGTCCATGAAACATGTGATATAAAATATGGGTCAATAAATCCATATAAAATTTTCATATAACGCTCCTTTATAATTTTATAAATATTTCTAGTTCAAATCATACACAAATATAAATTATAAATAATTTGTAAATATATTATTGAATAGAAAAATTATTTTAATCAAATTGCATATGAAACAATTTCATCATGTTGAGGAAAAACATCTCTTTAGAAAAAATATGCATGATATCACATTTCAAAAACCCCACAGTCGTCATACACCCACAAAAATCATCTTTAATTGGAATGTCATATACAGTGAATAAAAAATTTGAATATGTTTTGAATATATGAAGACTCTAATAATTATTTCAGAAGATATATAAAGTATTTATTTTTTCTATACTCTATTCCATTACTATTAATGTATTCCAAAAAAAATTACATAAACATATATAATTAAAAATGATTAAAATATTATTGAAAAATGATATATATGATAATGTAAACACATACCTCTATTGTAACATGTCGAATAAGTTTAGATGAAAAATATAAAAATATAAATTTTATTTTGCAACTGTACTCCCCTCTTGTGTAGTAAATTTTATTTTGGATGATCTATCTATAATATCATGTATAGTGAACCTATGATGCTCAGTCACTATTTGATGATGAGGAAGGTTATCGAACATATAAAATTTCATCCCATATGAAATAATACAATACAGATCATCCACATAGGACACAAAAAAACTCCATGTCTATGGAGGAGGGGGAGTAAGAGTAGGATACGAGGGAGTTTGGTCTACATGACAAGTTAGAGGAGTCAAATTTGTATTAGGAGTGGGAGTTGCAAGAAAATATGTTTTGGCATTAGTAGTTTGAAACAGTCATTTTGTAGTCTGCAATAATAGACTATACTTAGACTAAGAACCAATCCTATATCGTTACATGAATATCCTAAACCATAGATTTCAATGATTAGGTATTTATAAATATCGCCTAATAAAGAATATGCATGCATGTATAATATTTTATTCACATATACATCTATCATATATCCACATATACATCCTGAGTGTTCGGGTATTCTGAATAATGTATATAAAATTCACTTCCTACCCTCTACTATAAAGCCCCCCTGTGTTCTCGGATTCTCAAGAGAATCATGTATTAATTATTTCAAAGTGTCTGTAATGAGTCACATTATATAAAAATAAAATTAACATAAAAAATTGAATAAATTATATATCTTACAATCCTCGTAGCTACAACCTTAAACTATTTCATAAGATATTGTAATATTTTTTTCATCTGATCCCTCATTAAATTTTAATATATATTTGGGAGGAGGAGGAGATTCAACCTCATAGTTCTTGATGTCTCGGCTATAAGTTTTTGATATTTTTGGAGCTATCATTTACTCTTCCAATAACATATACCCTCCCTTAGGAAAAGTATGAGGGAATGAATTTTTAGATTGGATATCATGATGAGATCTCATTAATTACTATATATTATGAATAATTAAATACTAAATTAATAACTAAAAAGATTATTAATAAAAATAAACATATAAAATGTAATATTTTATATATCAAAAATGAATCTTGTCTCATTCTTTTAAACAATTCCATCCTTTTAACTTCATCTATAAATGGAATTATATCATTGGGATTATTATATTTCATACTCCAAAAAATTAGTTCATAGGTGGGGTTGATTTAAAATCCATCCACATCATTGTATCTATTGATAAACATTTATCCTTACTCATCAAGTATCAGGTATATCACATGTCATCTAGTAAGAAAGGAAATAACATATATTACAATAAAAATTTCATGAAAATTAAAACAATAAGAAATAGACTTACCAGAATTGTCACCCACTACTGTGATAGTGTCACATTTTCAACACTTCTCTAAATCATCAATCAAGAATCATGATTTTTATTAATCTTACACTGCTAAAAAATTTATGAATTGTTTTTAAATTTGACCTCTTAAAATTTAATTATAATTAATCTCTATTGGAATCCACTCATCCATGATATGGAATACTTATAATTTATATAGATGTGTGGTTCAACATTTTTCAACCTCCAAACTCTTCTTTTCCCCCTTGGAAGTTGACGTGTAATTTAAATTATGTTGAGGATGCTCATCAATAGTATTATGTTTATGTAACTCCCCATAGGTATGAGTGCAATTATCTACATCAATATATAGTGGATCAGATGATTGATCTTATATTATCCTATAAATAAATGAAAAAATCAATTAGTACAAAAATATAGTGGTCCAACTATTACAAAAAATTGTAAATAATAAATAATAAATCATAGAATGAAACGTAACTAAAAAATAGAAACATATTTAATCGGAAATGAAAAGACATAGATGGATCAAAAAAATCGAAAAATTGTCTCTTTCCATATACTATTATATAATATTTCTTGTTTTATATAACATATGAAATTATAATCAATTGGTTTTGCAAAAATTAATTAATAAATAATTTATGTAAGGGTAGTATTTTTAAATTTGAAAAAATAAAATTACTATAAACCAAAAATTTAACATATAAACTATAATTGATGATTTAATAATGATAATAAAATTAAAATTTCAAACAATTTATGAAATTTTAAAAAGTAAACCACAAAACATATTACCAGTAACATTAGGTATGTCTTAAAAGGGTTTTTTAAATAATTCCTTGATCATGATCATACCATAGGGAAGAGACCATGTCTAAAATATCTTCACCAATATTATCTTTTAATCATTCCATGGAAGATGGGATCTCACATAAATCTGAAACATCATCAAGTTTATCATCACCAAAATACTATTTTTTAAATTTAAAAAATTGACCTTTTCATATCATATTGATCAAGATAATTGATTATTTGTTTTCCATTGGTTTCCATGATAATTGATTCTCTAATGTATTCCAATTTATTTATAGTTTTTTCTTTCAATACAAATTCCTCATATATTTCACAATTGTTACCAAAAAACAAATAACACTAAAACAATGGAACATAAAATTTAATGTAAAAAAATTCAATATTTATTCAATGAATCTATTAAATTATGTTATATTGGAGATTGGTTTTTTTCTTTGGAACGTTATAAATTCATTTATTCAACGAACACCAATACACTACTTTTCTAAACTGTAGTTATAGTGACCTTGTCTTTCGTATGAAATGTTTATCCATTACTACTCTAGTGAGAAAATGTTATCAAATTTATACTACGATCACCCACAATCATTGTAAATGTTTATAAAGAATATGACCTAATAATCAAAGTCTATTTAGACCATGGAAAATTTGTTTTGTTAAATAGAATAGAAATTTACAAATCATTCTTCTTTAGATACCAATATTTAAACACATTAATATAAAATGTTCTTTATGGATGAACATCCTCTATGTTACTCAAAATGTATAAATATACCTTATTGATCTATTCACCTATAAACTATTTTAACCTTAAGAAACAGATCCCCTTTTACACATAACTAACTCAGTCATACTGAAATGTGGGAAGATCGATGTGATCAACTGCAGTAACATTATTTGTAAAAAAACAAAAAAACCTCATCAGAAATATACTTGTAAACAATAATGGATTTAAGTCAATATGGATTCTTAACATACTACTTGAATATCATCATATACCTTTCAATATTATACTTCCAACATTTACATACATGATTAAAAACCATTTTTTCTTTTAGTAATTGTATCATTAAAATCAAAATAATATTTAAAGGAGAAGGAGAAAAATAAATGTCTAATTAGAAAAGTATAGAAATCACTTAATTATCCAAATTATTAAAAGCATTCAGATCAATTATCTTATTAGGAATTTAATTAAAATGATAAAAAACATTCATAAAATTCATTCTCACATGGATTGGAAATATTCGACGTAATAAAATTTCCAGTTATTAATGCATCAAAACGTGGAAATCATGATATTCCGTACATGTAAAATTCAAATCCATTAAATAATTTTTTTTATATTTTATGAAAAACCCCAATGTACAATGATATCATGATGACACATATCAATTAAAATTTTCATCCTACTTGTTAAATAATTACAAGACGGGGTAGGAATGATCACCTTACATTTGTAATGTGAGGTAACTCCAATTGTAATCCCATTGAGAGTAAGTCCAAAATTTAATTCAGATAATATTTTAGTTTTTACTTTAAATATTTAGCAAATTAACAATTAGAATGTCACATATATTACTCTCTACTTACCTGAAATCAATGTTATGTTTGACCTCATGACATCTTCAATATGGTATCTCAAAAAAAATTGTCAATTTATTCCAAATATTTCTATCATTACCTGATTTATGTGTGTCTCTAATCGTCACATTAGGGTTTTTCAACCTCTCATAATAATATTCAGTTTATAATGTTTTTGAAGAAATATAATTTTTTTTATTCATTTAATACCTTTTTTAATCTTATATAATAATTTTCAATTTATCAAAAAAACATTTGATGACCCATCTATACTATTTTACTCCAATAATGCAATTGATAATATGAAGTGTTTTTTATAAAAACTAAGACATGATTAATGAAACCTAAAACTGTATCCCAAAAGAATTTACGTAATCTAGATATACATTTATAGTGAACATACTCATTTCATGTAATATAAAATATTATATTTTATATGAATTATACTCCATCATACCATCGTCAAATATGATTTTAAAATCAACAAATTATGGATAACTGAAAACATCTATATCATTTCCATGATGATTTTGTCTAGAGATCATTAAACTCAACATGACAGACATTCACTTCATTCAAAATATAAGGATAAGTTTTAATGTAACAAAAAATTGATCATTAACTATGAAGGATACTATGTATTCTATATTGATTCATTTAATCCATGCATAATATAAGTATTATATTTCTATAATAATTCATGAATGTTGGAATCTTATGATCCATTTTCATATACTATAGAAAATCATTTCCATTTTGTAATTTTCCTTCACATTTCCACTCATCTGGATTCAGTCTTAATATTTTTTCATTATGTGAATTTCAAAAAATATATATAAAAAGATGCTAAAATTTCAATGTAGGTGTCCCTGTAACTGGAAAATTAGAATGAAATATTGGTTTCAACTTATATCATGACACCCCATATTTAGGACACATTGACAGAACATCACATTTTATAATTATATATCATGAATTCATACGAGAATACATGTATTGTTTTACCCTAATCATGTTCGGTATAGTATTTTATTATATTATAAATGTGAATTAAGAAGATAATTGTAATTAAGAACAATATCTTTCAAAAATAATATATTATATAAAAAACTATTGTAAATCCAAAAATGTTTCACTATCAATTTAATCAGTCATAGAATAGGTGATAAAATCATAAATCCTGTACAACCCAGATATAATGGGTATTGAGAATCACTATATAGCCAATCAATTGTCTGAACATTCCAAGTTTTTAATACATAAGTATCATGAATAAAATTTTCAATTTCATCATTGTTATCATCGTTCAAATGATAATTATCAATTGATCCAAAATTACACCATGTTATACTATGTAATTTCAAAGGGATGTACCTTAGATTAAAAACATGAAAACTCAAATGTTATTTTATATTTATTATTTTCAACTTCTTCATATTTAAGAATATATGGAATAGACAAAAAAATTTCATTGTGTGGAATATTTCATAAATGAAATTATAAAATAGAATAAATTCATTCCTCATATACATCACTTATTCCCTATGTAATAATCTTTCTTCTAATAATTTCATTCTATAAAAAATATAAAAAAATCAAATCCAAAATAATATAATATTGATAAAATCGAGATTAAATTATTCATGTCATTCTATGTATAGATTTATTTTAAAGATATTATAAATTGAAATTAAAAAAAATTGATATTTTTTAAAAATATATGCTTATTTGGAACGTATAAATATAAATTATAGAAACCAGAAAATCTATGTTTAAATTTATTTTTTATATCCTAAAAATAAATGCATGGATGTGATTTACCTATGAAATATAGTTATATTATTCATTCATTTTTCATTTTTTGAAGGAAATTAGATTAAACATCAAATTGAATATTATTGACCAGAATAGAAATCATGTACAAGAAGAACATTATATATTCGTTTAAACTCAATTGTTTTTTATGTGATCTAAAGAATGCAACAGAAGATAACTAGTCAGCCCTATTAGTGTCCATTGATTCATCATCATTTTCTAGAGATTTAAGGGGCATGTATCGATCACCACTAGAGGGTGTGTACATTGATTCATGAAAATGTAATGACACAACATAGTCAAAGATAGAATAATCAACATCATCTTGTATGAATGATATATAAATACAGGAAACCATTCTTATTTTGATTATATTAATTATAAAATAAAAAGTAAAATATATTCAATTGGTTAAAAAATATTTTTTCTCTATGTTTTATAGATAAAAATTTATTGGTCATAAAATTTATGTCATTTACATTACAAATGTATTATCGATTCATAATAAAATATATTAGGCTATAGGCCTAGAACATACTTCCACTACAAAAGGGGAAAAAATTATACAAGATGATAAATGTCCTCCTTGTTTGGGTATAATATTTAATAATTAACATGTTTGACCACTTGAATTTTAAAAAACATTATAGAACCATTTGTAGAAGAATTTTAATATTAAAAAGATTTAAGGAACCAAATATGAAAATAAACAACCTACATGATAATATAATATTTACAAAAAATATAACTTGTTTCTTTATTTGGAAATGAGATATATACAAATATAAAAAAAACTCAAAATATATAACTAAACATGATGGGAAGGTATGATTTCAATAAACATAAATGTATTAAATGGGAGGGTTTCCACGAAATTGAACATATAAAAGTGAGTTGTGTGAGGCTTAAATGAGGTTTAAGAAATAAGAAGATTGAATTCATTGAAAAATGATTTTTTGAAGGTGGGAAACTAAGATTGGATTCCTCTATCTATGAAATGATGTTAGGGATTTCTCAAAATAGAGAACCACAATTCCATTTTCTAGATCGAATAACATTGAAATGATACAAAATAGAAATATGTATCATTTAAAATGATATATCTCATTGGTTATTAAATTACTGATCTTCAAACGTAGCATTTATTCCTCTATCACATCATTTATATAGAATGTAACATGAAAAATTGGAATTAACACATTGGTTATTATATATAATTGTCATCGAAAACCTATTATATCAAGTTAGTAATTATATAATAGATGTGAAAAATCTGACTCGATATATACTTTGTTTTACTACTTTCTCATCATTGGAATGATTTTTTCCTCTATTTGTGATGGATCTAGATATAGATTTGTTTTATCCTAATTCATTTGATCTTGGATCAAGATTTTTTATCTATATATCATTCTTCCTTATGAATATTGTTATACCACATCAATTAGGGTTTTCTATTGCGAGAATTCATCATCTATTTCAAGGTAGGTTGTCTAAATTGGAAATCTAATGTTCTTAGTTTAATTACATGTATGTAATCGTGTGATTTCAATTTTCTTGATTTGTAAATATCATAGATGATAAAATTGATTAAATTAAACTTCTATGTGATAAATATTTGTTTAAATTAAGAAAAAAAATTAGTGAAATTGGATAAATTATTTGATTAATTAATTGATTTAACATCATGATGGTGTAATTGAATGGATAATGGTATTGTGAAATTAGTCAATTAATACGATTATAAAATAATTTATATTTATCGTTATGTGATTGTTGATTCATCCTTAGTGATTTAATGGGTCATATGGTAAAATGATGAAAATTTATTTAATAGTGAATTGTTCAAAATATACCATGTGATTAAATTTAAGCAGAAAGTTTGTTATGATATATTTTAATGTTATACCATGATGTGAATTTTTTTTAAAAATGATTAATGTTGATTAAAATTTAATGGTGTGATATATGATATATATGTGGGTTTGAATGATATTAGAGTGTAGGAAACCGGCTGGAGATCCAAATACAAATATGGGATAAATGAGTATGGGATGGGCAATGAGGCTCCAAATACATCTACAAAATAATGATTATTGGATAGGGATGGAGGCTACAAATACCCATGGGGTGTTTTAAATGACGCTCTATGCTAATGATTTTGGCATTGGACCACTGTTTCAATTGGCCGTGATATGATTTAAATTGAAATAATAAATGTTACCATTGATATTGTATTGTGGTTCAAACTCTTACATGGGATGATGTAAGTATTGAGGGATTATATGCCCTCAAGAACTTATGGGTTTATGTGGTTAATTAAAGAAGAATGAAATATAATTTTTTTTTTCATTTTACCCCATCTTTTATGAAACTATATACAAAATTATTGAATGTATATTATTTTAGAAGTCATTGGATATGGCATACTGAGTTGTACTCACACACTCATCAGGCTTCCAAATCAGTACCCCAATATATTTCATTGTTGTAGGACATGATAAGGAAATTATACCTATGTTATATGGTTGATATGGGATATAGCATGGATGAGGGAACCATACCTGGTACCAGGTCATTATTTGGAGTTATCATGGTATTTATTTTGCGTATATCATTTTCACATGGCACATAGTTTTCTGGACATATCTACTTTTTTTGTTGGATATAGTATTGATGTTTTATTCATCATGAGATACTCATTTTATTTGATTTTGGTTTTTATCTATTTATAGTTTTTATTTATTTGTGTTGTGGTATTATATATATAATGAGTGTAGTATTACAATGGTTAATAGTAGACCCCCAATAATAGTTGGTATCTTCTAAGATATGAAGAGGCATTATTGAGACGATTTGGAAAAATGGATAGGGTTACCGGTGTGTGGAAACACATTTGAAACATTAAAATTTGGTTTCAGAGCTCTATTTTTTTTCCATTTTTTTGAAAAAATATTTCAGAAGAGGTAGTTATGAAAATAAGAATGTTATCACTCATTAGAGTAACTAACCAATGTATGGGGGAAAACCCAGGTACCCATAGTGAGATTATTGTTATTCATGTGTCTTTTTCTAGTTTGGTGTTATTTCACCTTGGATGATTGACATGATGGGTGATGTCATTATACTTTTTTGATATTTTCTAATATATGAATCATAGTTTGATATTTAATGAGAGTTGAGTATTCATGCATCGTTATACACTCTAATTGTTATTTTTTTACTTGACTCATTTTTGGTATTGTGGAAAAAATATTTTTTGGGTATGTTGTTGAACTTGAGATGCTTTTTCTTTTTTTTGTGAAATTGAAATGAAGAATATTCTTATTATAAAATTTTTATTTTTAAATGATAATGAATTTTGAAAATGGATTTATATTGAGACATTAAAAATGAGAATGAGTTGAAATTTTTTATCTATGAAATAGATGTATGATGGTAATGTCTTGTGATAGCACCTTAGTTTGGACCATGTGGCAAAGAAAAGGGGGGATACATGTTATGACATTATCAAAATCCCTCTTATGTAAAAATGTTTATGTTGTGTTATATTTCCTCGATAATGTGTATATAAGTGTTGAGATAATCCTCCACAATGACCCTTGAGGATAACATAACAATAGTAAATGGATATAAATGATCTTATTACAGAAGAACTTGAGTCACTGATAGTGTCGGGTGAAGGATTGAGGGAGATGTTTCGTTATAAATTTTCTCATTTCATACAGTTTATGGGGAGAGGTATATAGTGGTGTTTGATGTGTATGTCTAATTAGAAAAGGATATTTCCATTATAGGAACATATGAATTTTACTGCATAGGATGGAATTATGGCTGTTGAGTAATTTATTAAGTCTATCCAGACTATAATTGACCATTTGAAGACTCATGTTGAGAACGGTGGAATGTTGAATACTTATAATATATGAGGATCATTGAAGTAATGGTGGGATGAATAATCTTATACTAGGCAGCTGTGAGAATGGTATGGAAGGAAATTTTGGATAATTTCCTGAAGTAATTTTATCTAGAGACCAATACATTGGAGAGTAGATGCTTTCATTCGATTATCTTATAAGAGTACGTACATGATACACTATGCTGACCACTTTACTAATTTTCATCACTTATCACTAGTGATCGAAGGGTATGAGAAAACTATGGGTAGGTGTTTTATGAGATAAATAAATATTATATTAATTCTTATCTTCTTATAATTTAGCTAATTTGTTTTATAAATATGTGGTACATTCTATCATATGTAAAGAGAACCACAAAGAGGCATCTAGTGGAGGATAAATGATTTATTATGGATGATCAAGAGGTAAATATTGTAATGGTAGAACGAATTTCTATGATAATTTTGACCATAGAAGTGGAAGGATGTGTGGATATAAGGAGAATCAGTTACTTCTGATCTTAACTGATTTCTTATCCACTATTGTAATATGACATTCAACTTTCATAGGAACTGTCTTTGTCCATCCATAGTGTTCCTATATTGTGATAGGTTTGTACATCTACAATGGTTTTTAGTAAACCATCATACATGGGTCGTGATATTGAATGTAAGAAGCAACAGATTTTAGGAATGGGATCTTCAACATAGTATCTTCTTGGCACTCAGATTTTGACAATCCTTAGTGGAAGAGGTAGTGGATGTGGAGATTATGGGAAATAGAAACTGTATTAGAATTGTGGTTCAATACATCAGACATATTTTATATCACATGGGAGAGGTGAAAAAAAATTCACACACTTGTGGATAGTGATATTTTACCATCGAAATATAGTGGTACTTTTCTTATAGGTTCTACTCTTTTCAGATCGTTCCTTAAAATTTAAACCACAAATTGTTCTATATCATACCAACTTGTGAATGGTTAGAGCCTAGAGGTAGGGTTTTTGAGTAGGTTTATGATGATAAATACCCATTTTGGAACACAATAGAGATATATCTAATTGTGAAAATAGAGTTCTCTCATGATCAGGGAGTATCATTTTAGTCTGGATGTTTATATACTTGGAAAATCAATCTCTGACCTAATTATGGTTATGGGATGGTTTGTATCATACCAAGACCACATTTATTGCTACCAAAAGCAGGTGAAATTTATATATTCTGAATTTCACAAATATATTCACCGTGGATAGTCGGATATCTTGGTTGAATGTGCCAGCCTAGTTCAAAAGTATTTTCATTGATAATAAGGCTGATGGGAATCTTCACCTCTGTGTTGAATACTATACGTTTTACTAGATGACAGTAAAGAACAAATATCCTCTTCTACGTATCACATAATGTTTGACAAGTTGAGGGGAGCTTGTATTTTATCCAAATCTAAATATAGATTAGGGTATCATTAGTTGTGAGTTAAACAATCATATATACCTAAAATTTATTTTAGATGTTTTTGTGGACTTTAAGAGTCTTTTGGGATGTATTCCTAGTTTATGAAGATACTAAATATTTTTATGGTCATGATGAATAAAATCATCCATACAGAACTAGATTAGTTTTTGTTGTATTTATTGATGAAATATCGGTGTAATTGAGACATGTGGTGATCATTCCCAATATCTTTAAATCATCTTGGTTATACTAAGGGAGCATTAGATAGACACTCGGTTAACAATGCCTCAGAATTGGAAATACCAGGTGAACCTCTTGGGTCACATCATTTGTAAGAAATTTGTGTCCATGGACCTAGAGAGCATACAGGTAGGGTCTCTTGGGTGAATCCAAACAATATTTTGGATACCCATACCTATTAAGGGTTTTAAGGATGTTAAATGAGGTTCATACTTGAGTTTTTCCATTTTGAAGCACTATTTTTGGGATTGACCAATTAGTGGATATAGTTTGAATTAACAATGAAATGTTATTATTTTTCCAAGGAGCTAAAGAAGTGATTGAAAGAAACCCATCATGATATTACATAAGCTAGTAAAAGAGTATATGGTTCATTGTGACACTAATGTGATCAACCTTTTACCATTTTTAATGTTGGGAGATCGTGTAGTGGCATATGAATCTTTGATTTTGAGGAAAAATGAATGGAACTACCCATTGCATAACCTTGTGTTGTCAGTAGTTATATATGTCTCGATTATTTGGTGGAATTATATGTTTGATGGGAAAATTATTCTATATACTTGTTAGAAGATAGTAAAGTACATCTTTTCACAAAAATATTGTAATCTCTGGTAGTTTATATGTGTTGAGTATTGGTAGTCATTCAATTCGGAGCTATTATATATGATCTGGAAAAGAAATCATGTTTTTAATGATTTACGCTGGAAAAATAAAACGTAGGAAGTTGAGGATCCTATTGATGAGTGGAAAATGATTACAATACTGTATGATATACAAGTGGTGGTTCCATATGTTCAGGGGATGACGAATCTTGTATATGTTATAGTGGATTCTACACTTTTGATTGAAATTTAAAATAGATTGTAGGAGTATCTGAAATGTTTTTCTTCGAAGAACGGGATAGAAAGTGGGTTGTTAGAGTCAGACTAAACTACATATGAGGATGAGAAAATTTAGGTTAGGAATGAGGTTATTAATTGAACAAGATTATAGGGGGAGATGACACCTGAATTTCATGACATGATGTGGCTAGTGCATCAAGGAATGGGAAAAATATTTTATCGCCTATGATGAATGTTTTGGTTGGCAGGCATGAACAATGAGATTTTAGGGATTGGGATTTGATTTTACATTTATCACTAGGTGAAATTTGAGCCTCAAATATCTTGTCATTTATTATAATCATTTCTCATTTTAAAGTGGATATGGGAAATAGTTACAGTGGGATTATTGGTGGTTCTTGAAGGTATTCAATGAATGAATTAATCTATTTGTGTGATTATGGACCAGTTGAATAATGAAGGCTATTTCTAGCCTAAAAATATGGATTTCTAAGTAGACTAGTTGGGAATTATGTACCCTCAAGAGATTGTCTGTCTAAATAGGATTCTATAGAGTGTTATTTCGAACCAAGACTCGTGATTTACTTTAGTATTCTAGTAGGTCTTAAATATGGTTATTGGTAAATATGTTTTATGGATTCTGACATTCATACAATAGAAATATGAGCATTCATGCATATTATACAAGTGAATGTGGATATGGTTTGAGTGAGTGTCCATAATTTGGGGGGTCTTGGGATACACATCGAGCATTCATGGTGTATCTCTATAACAGACCCTATCTAGAAACTACACATATGGTACCATATAGAGATCTTTATTATGGGATATGTAGATCACCGTGATGGAGGATGGAAGCGGGTGTGTTAGAGATGCTGGGATTGAGTCTTATAAATGAGATTTTAGTGATGGTTTAGTTGAATCAATATAGTACGACTACATAAAATAGTAGAAATATGACATAAAATAATAGAAATTGAGTGCCCCTAAAGATTACAGATGGTTCTCAGATGTTCCTTTCTGTGGTGACTAGGTTGGTTCACCATAGGATTTAATTATAGGTAAAAATTGTGCATATAATTGTAGAACAATCTACGGCCGTGGAGTGAATCAGGCTAGTGGGATACTGATTGGTTCATACATTGAGTTACCGTACTATGCATGATATCTTTTATGCATCACATCAATAGTGTTATCAACTCTTCTAGTGTTATGTTATCATTTTGTATGATTTTGGTCTTGATATCGATGCATCCTTAGAGGAAAATCGGATACATGAGTTAGATCACAATGAAAAAGTGTTGCGAGGAATTACTATTCTGATTGTTCATATATTGTTTCAGAATTATAATTTTGAGATGAAAAATTGGAAAATAGAACTATATGTGGGTGATTTGTGGCCTGATCATTTTTACTCAGAATCATAGAAATTCTTCGGAGTAGAGATCTATGATGATCTATTAAAAGGTGGGGAGATTGTAATATCCAATCCTCTTCTAGAAATTTTTCAAGAACATTTATACGTAATAATTTACCTTATTTTCAATTGTTTTTTTTTATTTTTTCCTTGGTTGTTTTTTAGTATAAAATATAATGTTTTTGGAGGGGTTTTGGGATGTTCATGGTTCACGTATGGTTTTCCCAAACCCTGTTCCGTACCATAGAAAACTACGAAGGCCTCGGAAGAGGGAGATTTCATTGATATAGCATTTTTTTAATATTGTGTCCCCCCCTTTGTAATAACTATGTGTCCACCTAGGATTACACACATGGTTAGGATAACAGTTATAGAAAACCATGTTCCCCATATAGGAAACTATGTGCATGGAATTTTAATCCAACAAATATTAGATAGAAAATTCTCTAATTCCCTAAATATAACCTGATCTAATCTCAATTATATCCTAATTAATTTCTCTAAATTCTGGAGGTTCCTATATAGATTCCAATGAATTAAAAACACCACAATTGATTTATATAATCAAATATTTAATATTTTAACCTCTTTGAGTAATATAATCTTTTCATTTATGGTTTCATTACTATTTTCCATCAGTCTCTCATCCTTTGATGTTATTTTTTGACTATTTTTGATTGTTAATGATATTGGATTGATGTATCATGAATAATTTGATTTTTTATATATGATTGCGTCCTATATTTCATTCATCATGGCGAACATGACTATTTCACTTTAGTTGGGGTTTTTTTTGCGAGCGGTCATCATCAATTTCAATGTAGGTGGTCTAAAATGGAAACGAATATCCATGATTAAATTACATGTATGTAATTGAATATTTTCAATTTTTATGAGGCAAAAATTTCATTGTAGAGTGAAATGAATAAATATAATTTCCATGTGATACTGATTTTTTTAAATTGGGGTTATTGAAATTTGTGAAATTTGATTAATTAATTAATTAATTAATTAATTGAATATTGTGGTTGTGTAATTGAGGGGATATTATAATTGTTTCATTACTAAATTAATGTGATAATGAATTTATTTATAATTAGGGTTATGTGATATTTGGTTGAAAATTGGTGGGTAATATTTTCAAATGAGGAAATCTGTTTTAATAGTGATTTGTTCATATTATAACAAGTGATTTAATTTAAGAACCATGATTTTTTTGATAAATTTTATTGGTATTACATGAAGTAAAATGTTGATATATTTTTTATTATTGATTACCCTTGAATGATGTGACATATGTGATTTATGTTTGTTTGATAGATATAACATTTTGGGACATATTCTAGGGCACCAAATACCCATATGTGACTATGTTGTTTGGGTTATGGATTGGGGATACAATTACCCATATGAGATAATAGTAATGGGACATGGACTGATTCTCTAAATACCAATGTTATTGTTGATGTGTGGGATATGGAATGTTGATCCAAAAAACTCTAGGGTACAAGACATGATGTTCTACATCCAAGTGTTTGGAATTTTACAACAATTCGAATTATCCATGATATGGTTTCAAAAGTAATTATTAATGATAAAAATTGTATTGTGATATGTTTTAGATATTGTCATTGTTTGAAGTAGGTATTTAGCGTTCAGTGGTACTCAAGAACCCAAGGGTTTATGTTATTAATTAAATGATAATGAAATGTGATAATTATGTATATTTTACATTATATATTATTCATTATTAAATCTCTCACACAATTATTGTATGGATATTTCATTTGATGCTATTAGTGGTGGCCTATTCGGTTTTACACACACACACTAATCAAGCTTCCTGATCCACACTGTAGTAGAATTATTTCTTATAAGATACGATAAGGGAGAAATCCACATATTAGTTGACTTATATGGGATGGATAATGGATTGTGGAACTTAACATGGTGTTGGGACTATCTTGGGAGTTCAGAGTGTCTTTATTTCAGGTTTTTTCATTGGGCACCTGGCATGTATATAGAATGAAAAATATACTACATTGGTTAGATATTGTACTCCTTTCAGTTATCATGTGATAATGGTTTTTTGTGTTTGTGATTAGTATCTCATGATTATTGTTATTTATTTCAATTATTGTACTACTATGATAAAAATGATGTAGTTCCCCCCATGATCGAAATTAGACCCTTAGTGCTAGACAATAGCAACTAGCATACATCGAGGTGCACCTGAGGTCACATGGGAAACAGACTTAGGGCACTAGTGTTTGGAACTCGGTCCGGGATGTCAAAAAATATTTCTAAATTTTCCCCTAATTTTTAATATATAATTTATATTCTTTTCCCTATTTCACACATGGTCATTATTAAAATTCATTATATTGGATTGTAAATACATTTTGAATTTTTGAAATATGTCCCTTATGAGTGTCATATAAGGTTCCAAATAATCCCCCTATAAAATAACAAGTTAATCACATATTAATACTAACACACATTTAATTATGTTATTTTCCAAAGTATATAAATTCAAGAACCATACACTGTTTTTTTATCAACACATGAATGCAATATGAAAAACTCCACTAACTCTATCATTAATTTAAATTCGTGGATATCGATGCCCCTACTCATCTTATATATGCCGATGAAATCATCTTGTTTCTTCAGGGTGTTCAAAATAATATTCAAGCTCTTAAAAATGGTCTTTCCCATTAGCAAGCGGTTTTTGGTCAGCCTATTTCATGGAAAAAGTCTTATATTTTATTTGGAAAAAATTTCTCCCCACAGAGAAAAGGTTGTATCACCAATTATCTTAGAATTAAAGAAGATATCTTCCCCTTCACTTACCTGGGGGTTATCATTTTCTTGGGATGTCCCAAATCCAACTACATTTCCAGTATTGTTGATCAAATTACTAATCATCTTTCTAATTGGAGAGGTAAATCCCTCTCCATGGCTAGTAGAAACTGTCTTGTCAAATCGACCATTTTCTCGAAAATGGTCTACTCTCATGTGATCTATTAATGGCCGGTCAGTATTTTTAAAAAATTAATACCAACCTTATAAAATTCATCTGGACGGGAAGTATCTTTGAATGAAAAATTGTCACCATTCCTTGGACGACCTATTGCAAACCATTAGATAAGGGCATATTTGTATTAAAAATTTAAAACTCATTAATGTTTCTCATCAGTCCAGACTTACTTGGAGATTAATTAACAATAACTATATTTCTATTGACTTCCTCAAGAATAGATTTATCAACAATATTATGAAAGGGAACATAAATTACATTACTTCTTCGATTCGGCCCTCCATTTGGATTTCATTCCAACATATTTTTGGAAAATTCTAGATGGATGGTTAAGGATGACTCCAACATGAATTTCTGGCTTGATAATTAGACTGGTTGTCCTTTAATTTCTATGCTACATCCTAACTCTCCTCTTGAAAATACATCATACACCATTAATGATGTTCTTGATGACTTTCTTGTCTGGGAACTGGCCTCAAATGGGATCCTTGAATCAAAAACTTTCTACAAGCACAATTTCATTGGAACTAAATCTAGATTTCAAGGGTTGAATAATTTTAATAAGTCTTGGATCAATACTAACAGTCTCACTCACATTTGGCATATTTCTCACAACATGTTACATAATGAGGTTTGACTTAAAACATTTGGCATCCAACTTCCTTTAAATGTCGCTTATATAATCAACAAAGGGACGATACAAACCATATTTTTTTTTCATGTGCCATAGCTTCTCACTATAGAAATATATTTGTGACATTTTTTTTACTGCAAGTGGTTTATTATTGATTTTATTTGTCTCTCTTAAAAAAATTTATTGGCCATGAGGCATCTCATAAAATAAAAAATATTTTCCTCTCCACTATTACTGAACTTTTGCATGTTATCTATTATGACAGAAATTATATCCTCTATAATAAATGATCATTAAATATCATTGTTGGAAAATATAGAATTCTTATTGCGGCTGGATAAGATGCTTCAAATCAAAATTCCTACTGCAACAACAATATTGGTGATTTCGTGATTTTACAAAATCTTCGGGTTTATGGTTTATATCATCAAACCAAACGCACCTTTGAAGCATTATGGAAAATTCTGATGCTAGGATAGATCAAAGTGAACGTTGATGGTGACTCAAAGGGAAACCTAAGTAATGCAGGATGAAGTGATATTTTTTGAGATTCTTCTGGATGGTGTCATGATTGTTTCTTTGGCAGATGTGTTGTCATATTGTCTTTGGAAGCCAAATGATGGGTGTAATTCATGTCTTCAACATTTCCCTTCCAAAAAGATGGAGGAAGTTCTGTATTGAATGTGATTCAACCACCATTGTCTAGGAAATCTGGAAGGGTGTGATTCATCGGGCTTAGCCTCTTACCACCCTTTGGATGAAGTGTCTTAATTCTCTCTTAGAGATTAATTAAATTTCCACTCATTCTTTTCGTTATGTGAACACTGTTGCAGATTCACATGCCAACAACGTTGTTTACTAGGACATGACTGGGCTGAATGTCCTTCCTTTGGATTTATTTTGACTTTTTGACATGGATTGTAAAAAACTTCCTTCCATTCATCTTATGTAATGTTGTTTCTTTTTGTTTTCAATAAAATGTTTATTGGTCTTTGACCAAGAAACCACCCCTCTCAAAACTAAATATATAAATTGACATATCCTTTTGGATATCACTAATGGTTTCACATGTGAGTTTCCAATGGTCAAACTAAACGTAGAATAGATATCAAATTTAGAGAACAAACCATATTATACATAAATATTACATCTAAATAGGCAAATATTCATTAAAGAAACTAATTATCCTTTCCATAATCATTTTCATCATGTTCCATTGGAAGCATAGATACATAAAAATCTATTTCATTAGTGAACTACATGAAATCCAAAAAAATTATTCATTACTATCACCCTAATTAGACATAAAATACATTAACACCATTCATCATAACTGATCGAATGGAAATATAATAAATGGTGAGATCAAATTCTCTATAATGGTAAACAATAGAGATATCAAACTAATATGAGAATAAGATATTGGAACATGAGAATAAATGTTGAAAAAACATCCCCTTATAATCATATATCATAAAACTGAGTAGTGGAAAAAATTATATAAATTCACAAAACATTATTAGAAAATGAATAAAATAACATTAGCCATCATGGAATAACATTGTCATTATACATAGAGTTAATCAAAAATAACAATATGAGGAAAACATTTTTAGGGACACCCACCAATACATTCAAATCATCTTAGAATTGAATAACCACTAATTTACCTATTTTTTGGAATGGGATATCCTCAAGTGTGTAATAATTTTAGGATTAGGATAAACTATTCTATACACTCTGATCTCAGTTGTCATTAATAATTAACCAATGTATTGGAGGGAGATATAGGTCCTACACATCATGATATATATATATTTTTAAGTCCTGATATCATAAATAATTGATCATATGAAAAAATGATATAATTTTTTTCTTATAGATATCACAATATCAAATAACATGTTAATGAAATAGTGTTCATAGTAATTTATTTCATAATAAAAATGAACCATATAAATAAATACTATGAATTTTTTCATTAGATAAAACACACATTGAATCATAATTAACATAAATCATTGTAATATTAAATAAAAAATGACATTGAAAAGACACTTTGATAATATATTGGCAAAAAAAATTATTTGAATTTTTTTTTCTCAAAATAAAAATATCTCAAAAAATCATTTATAAGAATGGTAATATTTATACGTTATAAAAGAAAAAAATAAAACTTTTTTTTTTCATAACGACTTGAAATTTAATATGTGTAAAAATAATTATTGATATTATATTTTCAATAAAATAAAATTGGGTGTTTTCTTTAAAAGGACATGATGAGCCATTTTAAAACATTTTATGAAAATGCATAAGGGAAAACATAATTTAAAACATACTAGTGTAATAATAAAATGTTTTTCATAAATTTTTTAACAAACATTCATATGGAAGAAAACAATATTTTTCAAAAAAATATGGGTAACAAAATCAATTTTCATTTGAGGTTTTACAAAGGAACAATATGTATATAAATATATGGAAAATTAGGGAAAACATTATTCCAAAAAATAAATAGAGGATATGAAAAATTAATGAATTTGTTGAGATATATTTCATAATATATTATCATTAGAAAAAAAAATATAGAAAATATAATAAAAAACAATAAAACATGTATATAAATAATTTCATTATATTACCTGTCAAATGGATTGTATTTACACCTAATAAATGAAGATAGGTGCGTCAAATAATGTATGTCATAAAGAAGACAAATTGAGACAAAAATCCCCTTCTTAATGTCTTGAATTTGTTTATATATAATCAAGATTATGATAAAATCAATATAAATATATTAAAAAATATATTAATGAAATATTATTATATATATCATAGCATATATTATTTACATTTCATATTTTAAAACAATTTTTTAAAAAATTATATATTTAAATCATGTTTTAATAAACAATAACTTTTTATGTGTATGTTCTTATTTCTTATATTTGATAAACTTAATTTGATCATAGTTCTGTCATAATTATCCTAATACTGATATATATATATATGGCATAAATACATTATTTATGTTTTTTTTGTAATACAGAAAATTTAGAGATAGAAAATGAAATACACCATTTATTGAAGACTGTGGGCCGTACATTTCTGAGAATGATGTTACCAATTTCATGACGTGTTGAATGAAAAAATAATAAATAATATATTCCCTTTAAAATATCAATTTTATTTCAAATATATAAAATATACAAATTAAATTGAGCCCTATTTATTTCATTATAATTCATTAGTTATAAATGTAGCACATCACATCGCAATGTAGTAGTCATCCATATAAGAGAAATCCATTATTCTCTCCCCCATGGAATAGTAAATAAGACGGTTTATGTAATATATAATTATAGAATAATAATGATGATAAGATACCACAAATCATCCTTAAATAGATATGTGTTACCATCCAATTAAAATTTTAAGGGAAAACAAATCGCATCGTTTCTTTAGGCGGTATATCATCACACATATGAGTGAGGTTATTATTTTCACTATTATATGTAAGTAAGAAATTATTTGTGGTATTATAACTCCATATGTAAAATTATATAATAAAAATAATATCTTATCAATAAATCCATAAGTATATAATTCCATGAGTGGGGGTGATGGAAAAAAATTGCAAGGTTCTTGAGGCAGGAGTCTTTCGTATACATGATCGATTGTTTCATTTACTATTTGTGGGAAGAGCAGATGAATATAAATTATAAACTTTTCTGGTTGGAACATAATTATATTTTATATAATTGAAATCATATCATAATAATTTAAAAATATTTTAAGGAATTTAATGAATATTTAAAATAAAAATGAATAATTTAAAACATTGCCTCTTTTCAGAAAAACTCATTATATTTAACATAAAACCTTCCTTGATTGGATTTATAATTTGATACAAAAATATAAAATGTTTATAGAGATATAAAGATCTTATTTGGGTATTAATGTTATAATAAAATGGTGTTTTATGTGTGAATAATGAAGGGGAGTGGGAGGCCATTTATTAGTGGATAGATGACACTATTAGAATTTTTATAAAAGAAAAAATGTTTGAATTTATGTATCATTCCAAAAATACTAAAATGGCCCACTAATAAATATTATTAGTTATATTTTAATAATATAGTTATGAAATGGGGTTTTGGAAGCCTTTAATGTAATTTCACCTTTAGTTTTTTTGTTTAACCCTCGGTATACTTGATTTAACCTTCACAATAATAAATATTTGTTTTACAATTTTACTATATGTTTTGACCAAAAAAAGATCATGAAAATGTTATTTAATAAATTATTTTACAAGTCAAATTATTTGAAACGTTTTTCCAAATTCCATTCATATAAATTTCAGGTTTTCATCTAAAATTATACCCATAGATGTGAACAGAAAGAGATTTTCCAACTATAAAATTATAAACAATTTTAAATGTTTTTATATGAAAATTTATTATGAAATTTATTCTAATAAGCTAAATTATATTAATAAATATATATGGGATGTAATGTTACTTTTAAATCCACTTTAAAACAAACATACACATATTTATTCATTATAATAAAACAAAATTTTCAGTAAAAATTAGTAATTTTCAACATTTATTAGAAACTTTTTCCTATCAAAATAATTTCAAAAATCCATCCAAAGATAATTTTTACAGTTATATATATATAATGTCTAATTTTTAAACATATATTCTAATTTTTATAAAAATTAAATATATTATTTCATCTGGATTTTTTTATTGCGAATATAGTGTTTTTGAAACAATGATGAATTCCCCAAAACTTTTATACATTTTATAAATATGTTTTATTTATTTAAAAACATTATAAAAAAAATGAAAATATTGTTATTATTATTCATTAATAAAAACATAACTTTTATTTAAAAATGGATATTCATATATAATAATATTAATTGTTTGTGATTGATATTTAAACCATTTTGTTTTGTGATGAACTAAAACCAAAGAAATTAATATATTCATAAAATATATTTCATAAAATATCAATGTGTTATATGTTTGTCTTGTATTTGATGTGATGGATTGAGGTACATTACATAGTGGATAGACTATGATGTCTTTTGTTTCAATACTCGATGTATGATACTTTAAATATGAGATGTGGTGGCTCCTGAAAATGCCCCATTTACAATATGGATAATTTGGACCTGATGATGAGGTTATGTGACACCTGATATGAATATTATGATACTTTAGACATTGTTTGTTAATTCATGATTCACATGGTGAAAAATGTATTATGATGTATGATGTTGGAGTTGAGTGGAAGTCGAGTATGGAATTAATAGTGTGGTACCCATGTTGTTTTACTATGAAACGTTGTATTTTTTATGTGTTACATGTTGACAGATAGAAATAGTGAGTTGGGGAACTTAGTATCCAATTGTAGGTGATGTCTTAGATCCATTAGTTGTTAAATGGTATCTGGTATGCTTTCATTACATTTTTAATGAGAGGATATGATGATGATCCCACTGGGTATTCTTATTATTCTCACCAATGATACATATAAATTATTCTTTATGTTAGTTGTAGTAGGTCATAGATCATGAATGATAATATAAGAATGAGTTTCTTTATAAGTTATTTCAGATTTATGGTCAATGTAAATTTTTCCATTTAAAAAATTTAGTTTTCCATTTTTGTTTTTCTTCCACTATGTTATTTTAAATGTATTTACATTGATATTTATTTTTTTATATTTGAGAAAGATGAAATTAGTATAATTATAATATATAACTTTTCATTGGTTCTTTTAAATAATAATTCCTCCCATATGATTTTATGATATACCCTCAGTGATATTAAATAACACATGACATATTAATAGAAGGATTTAGGTGTCTCTATATCCCTTATCTCATTATTGTCCCTGAATGGGTACCTTTAGGGGGAGGTGGTCATGAGAGAGGGTTATTGATAGATCATTTTTAGGTATATGATAATGCTTTGATTTAGGAACAAGTGAGGACTATATTAGAGTATATGAAATTTTTGTAACCTATGTTTAGTTATAAATGTTAAAATGCTATACGTATGAAGCCTCATTTAATTTGGGACCCATGTGATATGATCCACAAAAAATATATTTTCTGAGCATTATACATAATGTGAAAAAAGTTATGGGGTAGATAACAATGAAAAAATATTGTATCATTGTTTTTTGAAACTATTCTTGAAGTGGTTATACCTCAGGATAAGATAATCATTATATAAGGGTAATGTTATTACATTATTAATCATAAGTATTCTATATAATATGTTTAATAGACTCAAAATGTATATATTTTTATAGGTATATCTCTAGTATGATTCAATATTTTGTTTGTGCTCGTGATTTTCAATAATGTGTCCCAGTATTATCGATGTGTGTAGGTAAATGATGATTGAACAGTGAAGAGGACACTAAAAATGATTAAACACTGGAGTCTTCCAAAGTATAGAGTATCTGTTTTACCCATAGTGAAATATGACTCATTATATTACATGGAGATAATTGTAGATAATATCTGTTATTTAAATGAGAACTGAGATTTTTTAGATGTTGCGATAATATATAGAGAAATAAGGTAGTTGGGAAAATGTTACATAAGAATAAACATGATCACCCACAACAATGGGATACTTTTAAGTCTATTTCTATGAATATTTTCATCCTTATAATTTTATGAAATTTAGTATCTATGATCTAAAAACAGTTCGATTGGGGAGTTTAAGTGTGTGGAATTTTGGGGTTCTATTCAAAATGCTTCTCCATTATTCATGAAACACATTTCTAGATGACGATTCTTGTGTGATAAATTTTCATGGATTTTATTCATCAATAGATCTAACAGAAGGATAATAAATTTATGTTAAAAAAACCACTTTGTGTTGGAATGATCATAGTTCATTTAGAGGGGTTCTGACTAAACTAGATCCTAATGAGATGGGAGTTATCATGACATTCCATCTAATAATATATTATTTTGGGTTCCTAGTTTTGTGGAAAAACATCTTTCAAATAGCTTGGTGTAGGTTCCTTCCCTCAAAATCTCATATTTCATAAGGTTTATTCTCTCAGACCTATACAAAGAGACTATAATCTTATTTTCCAATGTGGATGCTGAGATTTCCAGTGGTGATAGTGTCTAAACATTCTAGGAAGATACTTTTCACTAGATGATACACATTAGTTTTCCCCCATTGATGTAGTTTCATCTATGATATCACCATCAGGATGCTCTAGCATTGTAATTGTTGAATGGATATAGGATAATATGTGTATATCCCTCATATTCTATTCATTTGAAAAGTGTAGAGTGCATCCTTTGACGTGGTTATCATCAAAATCAAAGAGTTCATAGAATATGTTAGGGATTGAATCATACTAGAGAACATCCATCATTGAGTGAGGTATATGTCATCTGAGATACCATATACATTTTTTTTTCTACATCATATCATGACATTTATGATTCTGAATATATAAACTCATAAATTTTACCTACTATCATCCATAAAATAATGCATGAGGTGGAGATACTTCTGGGGCCCCTGATAATGAATGTTCTAGTTTTATGATGTACATTCCTTTAAGAATCAGGAAGAGTTTATAAGCTAGTGTAGGGGTATGGACACACATTGGGAGGACTCCTTTATTAAGGATAATTTCTGTACAACATCATCAGTGGTATTCACTAGATTTATTTAGTTTTGGATATCATGGATTAATATAGCTGATATATTTAGTTTTGCGATGATGTAAATGATTTTCTATGTTTATAAGGTATGGATAACTTTAAATGGGAGGGATCCATGTTCTATATTGTTTTTAATTAGCTGATGAAAAATTTAGTTAAGGTTCAACTAATTGTGTTTCCATGTGTTATAGAACAACACCTTGATATATTTATCTTTAGTTTGTAGTGTTACCACCTCGATGAGCAATTGAGTTGTGAATAGAGTTATGACCATTATTTATTATGATCTTGTAGTCTATGTATTATATAAATCCTTCCATGTTGTGGATCTACATGTATAGATAAATGATATTTCCAAATTGGGTTTCATTTATCAATGTGTGTCACCATTGGGCGCATCATCTTTTTGTGAAGATTTCTGATATAAATTTTTTCTTTTTATTAATTATCACTACTTGAATCAATTGATATTGAAAAACTCTGTCCTCAACCAATTATAGATGATTAATTTAATAATTAAAAAGTATCGAATTATTTATTGGAGAAAAAAATGGTTAGTATATCATCTGATTTTGTTGATTTTTAATGATGATATGAATAACACATTATGATGTGGATATGTGAATTAAGAGTTCATTATAATTCTATTTGTTGTGACAAATGATATAGCAGATTTAATGGTTTTAATGAATACAATATTCTAGGAGATCTAGAACTTGTTCAAGTTGGTTTCCATCAACTATATTCTAATTTAATGCACCACTATATCTAAGCATGTATATTATCCCAATTCTATTTGGGTTTTAATTATTGTTATAATAATTTTGGGATGTTTTCAAAGTTTGTGTTTTGTGATCATGAAGTACATTTCACTTGGCACGTTTACTCCCATGAGGGAGTATCTATGTTTCGTTTGATTATCAAGGAAACCATTTCATAGTAAATACATGATAACAATTATATATGTGTGTTTTTCCTTGGGTATTATAGGCAATAATATACTGGTTACAATAGATGTATTTCATGATGGAACTTCTTTGAATCTTTGGAAAAATAGTATTAGGAATTCTTATGAACTAATTTGTTTCATTCAACATAAGAGTACCTGAATGTGAATTTATTTAGTTCTCAAATACATCATTTTTTTGTACTAGGAATATAGATTGAGGTTTTATGTGGTGATTCAAATATGGGGTTATGATTTTTTTGACTTATTATGGAACATTGTTTTCATATGAAAATCATATCATATATCCCCATATGAATAAAAAATTACGTAATGATATTGCGTTG
Source organism: Viscum album (assembly GCA_963277665.1). Taxonomy (NCBI): domain Eukaryota; kingdom Viridiplantae; phylum Streptophyta; class Magnoliopsida; order Santalales; family Viscaceae; genus Viscum; species Viscum album. The sequence goes on from OY728159.1 coordinate 38,331,937, forward strand.
TAAGGAGTTATGTTCTATATAGTATTTTTCTTATAATACCATATTTTTTAGAGTTTTTTATTTTATCAATGATAGGATCACATTATATGTCTTCTCGTAGAATGAGTTTCTCAGGAAATAATCATTTTATATCAAATCCATGATAGATAAAAATATTTATATTTCATATACAATAAAACTGAAATGATGAGGTTGATATGTTGAGTATGAAGTCATGTATTGATGTAATATTGAAACAATATATTTGTGAAATGTTATGGAGTAGAACTCATTTATGAATCATGATATGGGAGAGTTTGGTAGAGGTGGTTGTATTTTAAATATTAGAGAGTTGTTTCCTTTGGTGAATCTATTATAGGAGTCTCAGTTTGGGGTTCTGAGGTAGAAATCGTCGGAGACCAAGTAACTTTTGGTGAGGCCTGTGATGGTTGTTCCATGGATGAAAAAAATGGGTGATTCTTTTAGAGACTCTTTCCACACCATAAAATATGTGTGAGATGGTTATTCTTGAGTTCCAAATCAAACCCATGACATAACATCATATCATATTGGGATGTTCCAATCAATGAAATATAAATTATGGTGGACTATAATAAAGAGTGTTGTTATATATTATCTATCTCAGTGATTATTCTATAATAAGGTGAAGGATGAGAATTGGGTTTGCGATGTGTCACTCTTGACATTATATGTTCCACAATGACTATAGGGGACATCATGATAGACTGTATTACAAATATTCAATATGTTATAAGAGGATATGTTCTATATGGGAGATATCAGACTATTATATGAAATACTAAAATATTATAGCTTTTAGTGAGTTTATATAAATTTATTTTTGACCTTGTTATTACATGGAAGAAGTGGTGAGACTCTATCGATTCCGGTGGATGATCATCTCTAATTGTGAATCGTGTTTTAATTCTTGGGTGGGGATGGACATCCTTGAGGGTTTTTTTATCAATTATTCATATGAATTAAATTTCATCCACTAATAGATGTTCAGACAAAGTTTTCCATCATTAATCTTGAATACGTGTTTCATTCTTGTGTCATTAATTTTTTTGACTCATAGATGAAGAAAAATCCATTTACTGTGTTTCCTTTCAACAATTTCCTTCACAAAATCATTATTGTGGAACCGTTTTAAATCATTCGCAGTCATCTTTTTCATTACCAATTATAATAGTCTGGGATTGAGGAGTCATTAATTCTCTTGTGAGATCTAGTTTATAACATTAAATATATTGTATATGTAACGCGCTGACCCCATTTACCTAGAGTCGGTGCATTGTTACATCATATTGGCATGATCATAAGAAAGATGAAATCTTGAAAGACTGATTAGTTTAGTAGCCTTAGAAGCACTAGATATATTCATAATGTATTACATTACATCATGAAAATGAATACTATAACAACATAGTCTCCATAGTATCCACTCTTATCCCCTCATACTATCCCTACAGGTCATTTATAATTTATTTCTTCACATCCTGGGAAAAGTAAAACATAGAAAAGGGGACAGCTCAAATGCCCTGTAAGGATAACAATATAGAGAAAACATTCATAAATAAGAATAAACATTTAAGGCAGTGTATAACTAAAACAAAAGCCTTTTAAAGATTTTCTACAACATAGTATGGAAAAAATAAAATTAAATAATGCCATTTACTTATTCACATCGATATTCTACTAATCGAATAATCACATGCAATATCAATAACCACTTTCATAATGAGGGAATGCATAATTCCAGACTATCATAACCACATATCCAATTCCACGTGCCAAGAATACAAATAAGATTTTGTCGAGGCCTTCTGCAAAGACTCTATTTTGTCTCATGAGACCTATCGATGCATCAAGGAGCTATAGCGGGTTCCACCCGTCACATATTAAGTGTAATACATTCCCATATGAAAAGTTTTAAACATAACATAAACATTTTTATTAAAACTAGCATAGGAAATGTAAATACATCATCCATAAATCATGAATGGTATAAAAATAACACATCCATAGTAAAACATATCACAAAACATTCAATACAATATATATGTTTTGTATCATAATAAATCAACATCAAATAAGTGTAAAATCCATCAAAGGATGCTGACATATATGAAAACAAAACTCTTTTTAGAGAAATTTCTCTTTCTATTTTGAAATCATTTAAGAGCCATATATTTATAAAATAAAACATTTTCTTTGAAAATATTCTTATAATCTTATAAGGGAAGCTTCGACGATTTTATAACGGTGGAAAATAGCCGCACCCGCAGTATAAGTTAAAAAAACATCCTTACATTAATTCTGTCGAAAAGATTAAAAAGGACCTTATTTGGAAAACGATGAAAGATTCCTTTATAAACCACATATAAAAAGTCAAAAAAATGGTATAAATGACTTTAACCCATATTCTTGTAAATAGTAAAAATGTTTTGAAATACATCTTTAAGAAACATGGATGTGGATGATAAGGAGATCCTAGTAGATTATTACGTATAAAATCCCCGGATAATGAAGAGATTGCAAAATAAACCCTTACCTTGTACTTTTCCTTGGTTGGGGTAGATTAACCTCTGGTATAATGGTGAAAAAATTGTTATTAAATTATACATGAATCATATACATTTATATGATATAATATATGATCTTTTAACATTGATTTCTTAATAATATCTTCGTATTATCGTTGTTTCGGGTGTTAACATACTCGTTTTCTTTTATATGTTTTGTTACATAAGTTGTGTTTTTCATGGATAGGTTGTATCATAATCATATCCATAATTATATCAAGTCCTTATATACTATTACTAATCATCAAATGAAATTAGTCTTGAATGGATACGATGGAGAATTAATCTCATCGTGTTTGTGGAGATGGTAGTCCGTACGTACGAATGAGCAACAATATCATTCTTTTGATATTAATATAATATATAATTGGATGGTATATAATATATACAGAATTATTATAATGTTATATTTATTATTTACATGAATTATACATCATTATTATACCCATCCAAATAATAATTTATTGAATAACAATTACACCGCGACGTGGAGACGGTAAGTCGTACGTACGCACGTATGGTGACATGTTATTCAAAGTATAGATAGAATAATGAATATGGTTGTACCATTTATATAATAACATCATAGTATATATAAAATACTGGAGTTATTATTTTAGAATGGTAATAACAAATAAAGAAGAAGTGGAAAAAGAAAGGAACTTGAAAAATAGTGGTGAAATCATTACCTCTTCTTCGGGTTCTTCCTATTGATTTGATCAAAAGGGATCTTTATGTTGGCTTTCTAACTAAAGGAAGGCCTCTAGGATGAAGTGAGGAACGTTTAGAGAGTATTTGGGTAGAGTTTAGCCGAGGCAGATGGCTTTGAGGGTGTCAATTAATGAGAAGGGGGAGTGCCCTTTTATAAGAGGGGTGAGGGGCACCTTTGGAAAAGCTAGAAATATTATTTTATAATAAATTAATATTCGGTTTTTAATGGCTCAAAAGTGGATTAGTTAAATTTTAAGGTGGGGATAGGTCAAAAACCACTCAACCAATAGAATTTAGGCAGGTTTGGGTCGTTATATTAACCTTATCTTTTATTTTTAACTCTTAGTTAATTAGTAGGACCCTTACCGTGTCACATTGTATTTTTATATTATATAGTTAATAAACATACAATATACCTCCAAGAGACCCCCAAGTGGTCCATTAATGATACACCTATCATTATATAATTATATTTTCCGATCCTTAGATTTTTAGGAATTGAATATCAATTAATAATATAATATATTTTTTAAAAACTCTTTTATATCAATTTTGAAACTATTTTGAAAATTGATTTTTTTTGAAAATCATAACAGAATTATTACTTAGAAAAAATTTAATTAAATCATTCCAAACATGTCATATTAACCTATTAAATTAGTTTAGTTCATAAAATTTCTAAAATTATATTTATTTGGGTATTTATAATATCAATTATTTTAAATTTTCATTATTATGGTAATTACAGCATTATCAGTGTGTCATACCTAAATTAAACTATTTAATGTCTATAAATTATAAATAAAATATCATTATGTAGGAAATCTTTTTATCATTCTAATTAATATTTTAAATCGAATTTATCTTATGTTTAACCCTATATTAAAAAATGTTTTGTAAATAAACTTTGATTTTAACTCTTTTAACTCTTCTTTGAATTAAATAATAATAAATGTCCTAATATAATCCATGTGGACATAAATGATAATATTTCATTCCTAAGGTTGTTTTTGGTTGATATACACTTGTCCAATAGAATTAGGACATGTGTTAAGGTAATATTAATATCATTTTTACCCTTAATTACCCTATTTACTTTTAACTGTGGTAAATAAAAGTAAAAAGGTACTATTCACCAAAAATTATATTCATCTCAATGAACCAGATTTTAGTCCTTGATATTAGGAGTGTCTCTCGGATTTTTGAATTTCACTCACAGAAGCGGTAAAAATAATTTTTATGAAAAATTCAATTTTTTAACTACCAATTAGTGGTTTCACTATTTATTAAAAAATGATGTTTTCCAGAAAAATAACAAAAATTCACCCTAGGTCAATTTTGATATTCCAAATCCAAAAATGAAGTCCATTTTGAAAAATTAAATTTATAAATTTCAAAAATTGGGTATTACTATTCATAACGGCTAGTTTGATTGGTTGTGGTGTGTTAGAACTAGATATTGTGTACAACACACACTATTGCATTATTCAAAGAGAAGTGTACCGTAGAAGCTTGGGGTGTAACATTCTTCTCTCCTTCAAATAATTTCATCCTCGAAATTTCTAGAATACTACCGCATGAAAAGACTCGAGTGGTTCTTCATCAAATGTTCCTCGGGTTCCCATGTTTCCCCTTCTATCTTATGGTTTCTCCACAAGACTTTTACCAGACGAGTCGTCCAGTTTCTCAGTACTTGCTCTCTCGTATCAAGAATCTTGACGGGCTCTTCGCAATAAGACGGATCAGGTTCCAGTTCTAATTCCTCGTAGGTGATTACATGCGTTGGTTCAGGCATGTATTTCCTCAATAGTGATACGTGGAACACATCGTGATCTTTGGTGAGACTTGGCGGCATTCCCAAACGGTAAGCTACAGCCCCAATTCGTTCTAGAATTTCAAAAGGTCTGATGTACATGGGACTCAATTTACCTTTCTTACCAGAATGTATAACTCCATTCCATGGAGATACCTTCAAGAAAACATGATCACCGACTTGAAATTCCAAATCCTTCCTTCAATTATCAGAATAGCTCTTCTGCCTGCATTGAGCTGCTTTGATATGTTTTTGGATTACCTTCACTTTTTCCCTCGTTTCCTCCACCAGTTCTGGGCCTACAAGTTTTCTTTCACCAATGTCATCCCAACAGGTTGGTGTGAAACATCTCTTTACATATAACACTTCATATGGTGCCATCTGAATACTCAAACAGAAGCTATTGTTATAGGAAAATTCTACTAGAGGTAAATATTGATCCCACATACCCAGAAAGTCAAGTGAGAAGGATCTCAACATGTCTTCTAAGGATTCAATAGTTCCTTTTGATTGTCCATCTGTTTGAGGGTGGTAGGCAGTGCTCAAATGATGTTCAGTATCCAAGGCTTTCTGAAGAATTTTCCAGAATCGTGATGTAAAACGGGGATCACGATCAGAAACAATCTATAGGTGTACTCCTTGATGTCTCACAACTTCATCAATATATAGTCTTGCAAGACGTTCCAGTGGTAGATCTTCTCTTATTTTAGTAAAATGTGATGACTTGGTAAGACGATCAACAATGACCCATATTGCATCATTTCTTTTAAGAGTCTTTGGTAGACCCATGACAAATTCCATCATAATTGTAACACCCCAGGTTTAAAATAAAGTTTTATGTTTTGACAATGTTTCCAAGATGCAATAAAATAAATTACCGAACGCAAATATATAATTAGCGAGCACTTTATTCATACAAATACCAGAATACACCCTTGATACACAAGAACTAACCAATTAAACCCACTACTATTGATAATAAAACAATTGGAAGACTACCGAGAAACAAAACGATGTCGATCGAGTAGTTATCATATATTGGATCTGATAGAAGAAAAAACGTTATGGCAAGGATGATAGAAATGAAACTAATAATAAAAGGAACATATAAAACCATCTCCGAATGCAGTGGCGTGAGAATCAAGATATTTTTCTTCTGAGTGTTTAAACAACCCGTAAAACATTGGTATTTATAGAGTTTTATCCGATCGTTATAAAACGAAACTATCTGTTAGAAACTATATTATTTAAAACCAACATTTGGAAATTGTTAATAAAATAAATAGACAATGTTTTTTTAAATATTATTATATAACTGATATACAATAAACAAACATTGTGAATTTAATAAATTTTATTAAATAATGTAAAATTATAAAAAGTTATAATGGAATCATAATATTAAGAATAAGATTTCAATTAAGAACGAGCACTATATATGGAATTAAATCTAATTTTATAAATATATATTTATATTTTTAATTTTATATAATGATAATTTATATAAAACATAGTAATATATAAATGAACTTTAGATTTTGAGTTTAAAATAAAACCAAAAGAATTAATACACACACACACACACACACACACACATATATATACCGAAACAAATATATATATTCAGAAAATAGTTTTATTTAGAAAAAAGAAACAACAAACTAATAAAAGATTGTAAGGAAAGTAATATATAAAAAATGAAATAGAAAGAAAAAAAGGTGTTTTGGTTTCATGGGATTCCATTTCAGTTTCAGGAGAGACAGAGGCCGAGGTGAGGGTTCGTTGTCTTCTTCGCAAACCAGGAGTCCAAGAACGTGACTTCGAGATGGGGAGGGCTACGTCGAACTTCGATTGAAGCTTGGGCATCGTCCATCGGTCGATTCCATAGGGGTTTCGAAACACCATGTCTGAACTCGGTTTAGGGTTTCTATTTTTGGTACCTGAGGTGAAAGGTGATCATCTTGTCTAGATCTGTGTGTCTTTGGTGTTTCGTACATGAATCTCCTTCATCCTTGGTTTATATTTTTCTAATATGTTTTGTATTCTTTATTTCAGACTTATGTATTCAGAAATCATATTATCTGAATAGTTTTTTATAGATTCCATTTTTCCTATTATTAGATATCAATTTGTTTATATTATTAAATTTCTTTGGTGTTTATGATCGGAAATTGATATCCTTATCTTTGTCAACGGTTTCGTCTTATACGGAAATGTGAATGAATGTGGTTTGTTGCGTTTTGAAGAATCCTTGACCCGTTCCAATCCATATCTTCATTATAGATGAGTTGTTTATTCAAATGTAGATGTTTAACACAGTGTAATCTTCTGCGAGTTTGGATTTCCGGCATTTCATTTTGTTTATTGAGCGGATGTCAAGCGGCTGTCAATTAATATGTCTGGAAGCTGTTTTGGAATTTTGAGTGGGTATTGGTGGTCCTTTAATATAGTTTAAGAAATTGCTTTAATCAATCCATCAAATTCAATTTTTATTAATTGATACACTGCATTTGAACTGTAAGAGAATTAACATTTCCGCCATATTTTTTTTAGATTTTTCAAACTCTTTTAATAGGATACACACATTGTAGCATATGCACTTAGTTTTTTTAGCGTTTCTTATAAGAGATAACACTGCTATATAAACCATTTCTATCTTAATCATATCCCATGAGGATTCTCCACTCTATATGTGGAGACTAGAAGGTTAGTGAACCAATATCCTCTTTCCTTTATGCTTTCCAGTTATGCTAACGTGAGAGAACACCGAGTGATAAATTTCTTTTGAGAAAAAAGGGGGGAAGAAAGTCTGAATGGTAGGAAGATAATTTGGACTATCAGTTTATGCCAAACCAGGTAAGGGATCTTTATATTTATTCGCTCAATTTATTTTCTTCGAAAATCATAATTGTGAAATTGAAATTTCTTTCATCTATGGTTTCTTTTTCAAAATCAGCATGTTTTTCACTTTTTAAATTTTGATAGAATATAGTAAGGGACTGTTTATTTATTATTGTGAATGAATAATTTATCTTTAAATTTTAATATTCCATCCCTTTATATTATTTTACTCTTCTAAAATTGTTAAGATATTTCTTTGCTTAAAAAACCTTCCAACACTATAATGCTATATTATAAGGGAAAATAATTTTGAAAACATTTGATTGTTGGTTTCTTGAAATCAATCATGTTTAATGTTCTGAAAATTTTGATGAATTTTTAGTAAGTTTTTATCTTTAATATTTTTGACAGTTTGTATATCTATTTTTTTATAATTCAAAATTATTTTTGAAGGATCTTATAAATATATGTGATTGGAATATATATATATTTATATATCAAAGTTTAGGTTCTAATTTGGTTTGATGTTAATTCGGTCAAGGATATTTGTATTTATCAACGTTCCATTTTATCAGGAATTTATCCTGTTATTGTGTGATATATATATATATATATATGCATGTATGATCTTCAAGTATATAACTATATTAAATAAAATTATTATTTAACAAAATAATTTCTGAAGTAAGAATTTATAAGATTAAGCATATCATAATTTTATCATATATATATGTGTCATATAATAATAATTATTATGGCCATAAATAAATGATTTGGTTTTTATGATTCTTAAATGATATTTTATGCATACGTATATATATACCTATATATATAGACACAAACACACACACAGATATATATATATATACCTTCATTATGTGAAAAATATATAATTGTTTTAAATAAGTTAATAGTCAATTAATAATTCACATATGAATTTATAAATTAAGAATATCATAATTTTATTATGTCACATACAAGTCATATGAAAATCAAGGTTATGGCCATATATCGATGATCATTTTGGAAACTTCATATATGCATATGCATGTATAGGTATATAGTCTTATTCATGATTGTTGGATAAACAATACAAGAAATGAATTTTTAATGGAATTGGATGAAATGTTTATAGACATGTTATAATAATTTTTCTCATAAATGAAATGTTGATTTTAAAATATATTCATATATATATATATATAATCTATATTCATCGGTGCATGCTCATAATTATTTTTTTATTTTTAATTAAAAAATGGTTTAAATCATTTATTTATGAAAACAAATCATTGATATTTCTTTTATTATTTATCAATGGAATATTGGGTATGTTGGAGTTCATGTACATTCCATGTGACGTGAGTTTTTGGGAATCAATAATCACAAGTTATTTGCAATAAAAATTCACATTTATATATGAATATATATATATATATATAAATATATATATATATTCCCTTATATATAGATATTAGTGGAAATTATTATTTAAATGCATAGACATGTTCAAAGGTAAAAACTCCAGTGAGCAACAGTAGTATATATAAATATATATATGTAACGAAAACTTTAAACTTTTTCAAAACAATATTGGTGCTTGTTTGTTGTAAAATGGAAGGTCATTGGGGAGTGAACCCATCCTTCGATAATTGGGTAGGCCCAAGACAGCCTTCAATGAAGTAAGTTGCCTCGAAATGAAGTTTTTTTTTTGAGGATGTTTTCTGAATATTTTCTATAGAAAATCAGTGGGATAGTTTAAAAGTGTTTTCAAAGTATAATTATTTTTCAAAAGGATTTTATTATTTTATAATGGTTGTTTTACAAACAAATTTACAATGGATATTATTCAAATGTATTGTTGAAATGATATTTTTCTAAAAGCGGTTTATCAAAGGTTTTCAAAACCCCTTACTGAGCATATTTTGTGGCCACCCCAATATTTGAAATGTTTTCATAGGTATCTTAGGAGATTATCGTAGATGTCTTCGCTTATTGATCTAGCACACGTGGAATCATAATGGAAAGATTTATTAATTTTTTCAACTCTGATAATGTAACATTATGTCTAATCTTAAAGAAACTAGACTGGAAAAAGATCCTCATATCATTAATGTTTTGTGTAATTTTTTTATTCTCCTTTAAAAAAACATTTCATAGCATTTTTCTTGCACCGAGTTAGGATGAGCGAGCTCAGGGCGTTACAGTAATATTGTCCCATTTCCACTCCGGTATGGGAAGAGGTTGCATGACCCCTCCATGCTATTACCTTCCAGCTTTCACTTGTTTAAAACCATACATCATGACACAAAATCAGAAGTCTCCCTCTTCATGTTGTCCCAACAAAAATGTTCCTTCAAATATCTATACATTTGTTTCTCCCAGGGTGTATAGAGAAATTGGAACTATGAGCATCATCCAGTAATTCCCTTTTTAGATCTGGTATATCGGGAACACAAAGCCTCTTCCCGAATTTCAAAAGTCATTCTTCATACACAAATTCTCTCAATCTCCCATCATTCACATCTTTAATCTTCTTTTGAAATTCTTCATCATCGGTCTGAGAACTCTTAATACTTTCTAGTAAATATGTTTTGGAAACCATTTGAAAAATAATTGTTGTTTCACCTTTCCTGGTTATTCCCATGTCCATTTTCACTAGGTCCATCAAAATTGGATCTCTTTCAATTCTCATATTGTTCAAAACTCCATGATCCTTTCTGCTCAAAGCATCTTCCACCTTGTTCGCTTTCCCCAGGTGGTAGTGTATCGTGCAATCATAATCCTTTAGTAATTCAAGCCATCAAATTTTCCTCATGTTGAGTTATTTTTTGTGATAAATTATACATCAAACTCTTGTGATCAGTATAAATCTCACATTTTTTACCATAGAGGTAGTGCCTCCATATCTTTAAAGCAAATTTCTCCACTGCCAACTCAAGATCATGAGTAGGATAGTTTTGTTCATGAATTTTCAACTTTCGTGATGCATAGGAAATAACCCTATCATTCTACATAAGAACACAACCAAGTCCTTTCTTCGATTCATCACTATAAATAACGAACCCATCATTCCCCGATGGTAGAGTCAATATAGGAGCATTTACTAATCTTCTATGCTTCTTTAATGGGTTATCCAATCGGGCCAAATTTTGGACGAAACATCAATAATAACCTGACAAACCAATAAAATGGCGTACCTAAGTTATACTCATAGGTGTTGTCCATTCGTGGATTGCCTTGGTCTTAGAATTATCCTCATAGATTCCAACTTTAGAAACAACATGGCCAAGAAAAGAAATCTCCTGAAGCTGGAATTCACACATTATAAACATCCCTATAATTCATGTCTTCTCAGAGTCTTCCGGATAATGCCTTAGTTATTTTCATTATTTAATTAGCTTTTGGAGTATACCAAGATGTCATCAATAAATTCCACCACAAATTCATCGAGATATTCCTTGAAAACATTATTCATCAGATCCATGAATACAGAGGGTGCATTAGTCAATCCAAAAGGCATTACTGTAAACTCTCAATGCCCGTACCTAGTTCAATATGCTATCTTAAGAATGTCTTGCTTCTTCACACACAACTGATGGTATCCAGATCGAAGGCCAATCATTGAAAAGTATTGAGCTCCATGCAGTTGGTCAAATAAATCATCAATGTGAGGTAGGGGATACTTATTATTTATTGTTATAGCATTGATCTCCCTGTAGTCGATACGTAACCTAATAGATCCATCTTTGTTTTTATCAAAAATAGCAGAAGATCCCAATAGAGAAACACTAGGGTGAATAAATCCCTTATTACTCAATTCCTCTAGTGGTTTCTTTAGTTCAACTAATTCTAAAGTGGTCATTCTATAAGGGGTCTTTGATATAGGCATTGATCTGGGAATTAAATCAATTGAAAACTCAACTTCTCGTTCAGGAGGATGTCCGGGTAAATATTTCGGAAACACATCTACATATTCATTCACAACAGGTACATCCTCTATTTGAACATTAATTTCCTCACCCACAGTCATTTCATCCTTTTCCTCCCCAATAATTGAATTTAGTTGAGCTACTGGGGGTGGATCTAGATAAGAATTATGTGATGTTGATTCTGCTCTAAAGATAATGTGTTCCTTATCATCATCATCAAAAATCATAACCTCCTTCTTCTTACAATAAATCTTCACATCATGGTCCGAAAGCCAATCCATACTAAGGATTATATTAAACTCAATCATAGGTATGACTATGAGATCAGAGGATAAAGAACATTTATGTGCTCTAATGGGGACTAATTCACTAAAGTTTGTTGCAATGATACTTCCCTTAAAAGTTTTAATTGACAAATCCCTTGTTAAATCAAATTGAAAATATCTAATTTTCTTAGAAAACTGGGAAGATATGAAATAATACGATGATCCAGAATCAAATAATGCATTTTCTAATCTTTAGGAAACTATTAAATTACCTGCCACCACGTCTTTCGGAGCTTCTACCTCAGCAGTAGTGATAGCATAAGCTTGGCCTTGATCCCTTGGACTTTTCTGAGGTCAGTTCCCCAGACACTTAGGACATTCATTTGAATAATGTACCATCTCCCTGTAATTTTAGCACTAAACATCGGTAGCTTCCTTCTTCCCCTTGCAATCACAAGCATGGTGGCCTTTTTCACCACACTTGTATCAGACTCCCGTTCCTTTTAAGAAAGTACGGGGGTGTTTCTTCCCACATTTACTATAAGATGGATATTCAACTTTCCCCTTCATCCCATTATTTCCATTCCTAGGTTGATCAGCAGATCTCTTCTTCTCTTACTTTGATTTAAAGTCATATGACTTAGGGAATTCTTTCTCTGTCTTGATAGAACATGAGACAATGACTTTGTACGATGAGAAGGATTATGAGACTAATTCTCGACAGAGAAATGATTTTAACCCATCAATTAAATGATCAATCTTACCTCTTGGGTTACGTATATAATCTCATGCATACCTTGCTAACCTTGTAAAGTTCTCTTCATACTTTGCGAAATTCTCATCATCCTTTTGTCTCAGAATCAGAAATTGCCTTTCCATATCTGCTCGATGGTCATGAGGAAAGTATTTTTCTAAAAATAGATCAATTAACTACATCCATTCCATGTTTTATACTTCATCATCTTCCTTCGTGTTTTTAATAAATGACCACCATTGATCAGCATCTCCAGTGAGGTGGTAAACTACCATGATAACTTTTTCCCTTCCACTACTTCCCAAAGCCTGAAATATTTTCTCTAGGGAATTTATCCATTTCTCAGTTACTAAGGGATTTGTACTCCCATTTAATGTCGGTGGTTGTTTCCTCATAAAGAGATCTAACATTGATCCTCCATGCTGCGGATCAGGGTGCTCCATACGAGTAAGGTTATTATTCACAACCTGAGTGAGTTGTCCCAGTATGGTGATTAGCTAAATCGACAACAGTTGAATCACCATATCCCCTATAATTATCCTGAGCAGGAGGGAAATCCATACATGGAGTGCGTGCATCGATACGGTTTCCATTTCATCCACTTGGTTCCATTTCTAAACAATGGAATAAACTAGATCAGTTTATGAATCAAAATACATAATTCCATACTTATAAAAAACATAAAATATATTTTACTCTTTATGGATATAATCCATAATAATAAAATGTTTTCTTTGAATAAGTATATACTCATAATCCCTTCATAATGATTTTTAATGAAAATGAGAGTTATCCGAAGCATATCCCCCAGGAGTGTAATAACCAAAAGGGCAGCAGGGCCCATTATTCTGCACCAGTTCCTGTTCGAGTCTAGATCAAAGCGGTGTTTTCTGGTTTTACCCCTAGGTACATCTATGCCAGATCCACCTCTTCCTGCTCATATCCAGACAGGGATGTATTGCTCAGAAATCTCAGAAATCTCTACAATACCAAAATTTTAGGAAGTTCTTTTATACTAATCCTCAAAGCCCATCATAAATCTATGTGCTCTAATCAGAGTTTATCAAAATCTAACATCCAAGATTTATACTAAACTTCCTCTGATACCAACTGTAACGCCTTGAAACTAGTTACCTAGAGTCGGCGCATTGTTAAATAACGTTGGCATGATCACAAGAAAGATCAAACCTTGAATGAACGATTAGTTTAGTAGCCTAGGAAACACTAGATATATTTATAATATTTTACATTACATCAAAAAATTGAAAAATACACCAACATATTTCTCCATCGTCTACACTCTTATCCCCTCATACTACCCATCCAGGTCATTCATAATTTACTTCTTCACATCCTAGGAAATATAAAACATAGAAAATGGGTGATCTCAAATGCCCAGTAAGGATAACAATATAGCGGAACCCTTCATAAATAAGAATGAACATTTAAGGCAATGTATAAATAAAACAAAATAATTTTTAACTTCAACTTCAACATAGTATGGAAAAAATAATATTAAATAATGCCATTTACTTATTTACATGGATATTCTACTAATCCAATAATCACATGCAATATCAATAACCACTTTCATAATGATGGAATGCATAATGACAGACTATCATAACCACATAGACAAGGCCTCATGCCAAGCCTACAATTAAGATTTTGTCAAGGCCTTGTTCCAAGAAACTAGTTTGTCTCATGAGACCTATCGATGCATTGAGGAGCTATATCGGGCTCCACCTGTCACATATTAAGTCCAATGCATTCCCATATGAAAAGGGTTAAACATAACATAAACATTCGTATTAAAACTAGCATAAGAAATGTATATACTTAATCCATAAACCATGAATGGTATAAATGTAACACATCCACAGTAAAAAATATCACAAAACATTCAATTCAATATATATGTTTTGTATCACAATAAATTAACTTCAAATAAGCATAAAATCCATCAAAGGATGTTGACATAGATGAAATAAAAACTCTTTTTAGATAAATATCTCTTTCTATTTTGAAATCATTTAAGAGTCATATATTTATAAATTAAAACATTTTCATTGAAAATATTCTTATAATCTTGTAAGGTATGTTTCAACTATTTTCTAATGGCGGAAAATAGCCGCACCCACCGTATAAGTTAATAAAAACATTCTTACCTTAGTTCTGTCGAAAAGGTTAAAAATGACCTTGTTTGGAAAACGACGGAAAGATTCCCTTATAAACCAATTATAAAAAGTCATACAATGTTATAAATGTCTTTAACCCATATTCTTGTAAATATTAAAAATGTTGTGAAATATATTTTTAAGAAACATGGATGTGGATGATAATGATATCATAGTAGATTATTACGTATAAACAACCTCGGGTAATGAAGAGATTGAGAAATAAACCATTACTTTGTAGTTTTCCTTGGTTGGGGTAGGTTAACCTCCTGTATAATGGTGAAATAATTGTTATTAAATTATACATGAATCATATACATTAATATGATATCATATATTATCTTTTAACATTGATTTGTTAATAATATCTTAGTATTATCGTTGTTTCGGGAGTTAACTTACTCGTTTTATTTTATATGATTTGTTACGTAAGTTGTGTTTGTCATGGATAGGTTGTATATTAATCATATCCAGAATGATATAAAGTCCATGGATAATATTATTAATCATCAAATGAGAATTATACTTGAATGGATAAGATGGAGAATGAATCTCATCGCGTTCGTGGAGACGGTAGTCCGTACGTACACACGATCGTCTATATCATTCTTTTGATATTAAAATAATATATAATTGGATGTTATATAATATATACAGAATTATTATCATGTTATATTTATTATTTATATTAATTACACATCATTATTATACCTATCCCAATAATAATTTATTGAATAACAATTACACCACGACGTGGAGACGGTAAGCCGTACGTACGCACGTATGGTGACATGTAATTCAAAGGATGGATAGAATACAGAATATGGTTGTACTATATTTATAATAACATCACAGTATATATAAGATACTGGGGTTATTATTTTATAATGGTAATAACAATGAAAGAAGATTTGAAAGAAGAAAGGAACTTGAAAATGGGTGGTGAAATCATTACATCCTCTTCGGGTTCTTCCTTATGATTTGATCAAAAGGGCTCCTTATGTTGTCTTTATGACTAATGTAAGGACTCTAGGATGATGTGAGGGAAGTGGAGAGAGTATATGGTCAGATTTTGGCTGATAAAAATGGCTTTTAAGGTGTGAATTAATGAGAAGGGGGAGTTCCCTTTTATAAGAGGGGTGGGGGGAACCTTTGGAAAAGCTAGAAATATTATTTTATAATAAATTCATATGCGGTGTCTAATGGATACAAAGTGAATTATTTAAATTTTAAGGTGTCGATAGGTCGAAAACCACTCAACCAATAGAATTTATACAGGTTTTGGTCATTATATTAACCTTATCTTTTAGTTTTAACTCTTAGTTAATTAGTGTGACACTTAACATGTCACTTTGTATTTTTATATTATATAGTTAATAAACTTATTATATACCTCCAAGAGACCCCCAAGTGTTCCATTAATGACACAAATATCATTATATATGTTTTTTGGACGAAACTTAGATTTTTAGGAATTGAATATCAATTAATAATATAATATTGTTTAAAATAACTATTTTTTGTCAATTTTGACACTATTTGGAAAATTGATTTTTGTGAAACTCATAACAGAATTATTACTCAGAAAAAAAGTTCATTAAATCATTCATAACAAGTCATATTAACCTATAAAATTAGTGTAATTCATTAAAATTTTAAAATTATATTTATTTGGGTATTTATAATATCAATTATTTTAATTTTTCACTATTATGGAAATTATTGCATCATCATTGTGTCATAAATAAATTAAATTATTTAATGTCTGAAAATTATAAGTAAAATATTATTATATAGGAAATGTTTTTATCTTTCTAATGAATATTTATTATCGAATTTATCTAATGTGTAACTTTATATTAAAAATGTTTTAGTAAATAAACATTGATTTTAACTCTTTTAACTCTTATTTGAATTAAATAATAATAAATGTCCTGATCTAATATAAGTGGACCTAAATAATAATATTTTATTCATAAGGTTGTTTTTGGTCGAGATACACTTGTCCAATATTGTAAAGACCTGAGGCTTAACGTACAAGGACATTACATTACTTTGGCGGAATACTTATTACATAACAAAAACACACACACCAGGACCGTATTAGTTTAGTGTCTTCGGAAACTCAGAACGTAATCTTCTAATCATGGTGAAAGATCATCAAAATCTCCCATAAAGATCTTACCTTTTTTTCTTACCTAAAAACTTTCTTTATATCTTGGGGAAAAGAAAACATAAAGAGGGTGAGCTCAAAATCTCAGTAAGGGTAAACAAAAGAAAAATCAATCACATCATATTCATAAGAACATAAAATTTTGGAAATCTTAACCTGAAAAAGAGATCATAATATCATAACATGGGATAAATAATAGTAGTGAAATGAAATACCAATAATCATAACTTAAAACATGAAACTTTGTGGCATACACACATAATCATAGAGAATCATTTCTTATTAGTCAAGACTAATTTCCAAGCCTGTCTTACTGGACAAAGTCCATTTCTGAACTGAGTTACCCTCGTTTCAGTCCTGCTTCACTGAACCGGTATAAACTACCGTTCCTTCCATGTCTATCTCATGAGATATAAAATCATTACCCAATGGATTGGAGGGAGATATAGGTCCCAACCATCTCATAATGATACCATTCTTATGTGTTCCACAAAATCATAAATCATGCATCATTGCATAACTAATGTAATAAAAATGGGAATCATATACCTCATGACATCATAAAACAATTCATATAAGATAAATTAATTCATAAAAATATAATTCCATCACAACATAATCAAATAAATAGGGATAAAAAACATAACCCTTTATTATCTTAGATGGAAAATAATTTTGATAAAACACTTGAACTCCATTCTTGAGGAAAATATCCTTTCTGCTTCAAAAACAATTTTCCTTTCTTAACATGTCGTACAATTATAAACTAAAAGAAGTTGATTAAAAATAAACTTGAAATCTTTTAAAGGAATCTTCTTGGAAATAATGTTTTAAAAATCCATTCATGCTGTATAAGTTAAAAAAAACATTATTCGTACTTTTGTCGGAAAAGTCAAAAAGTACCTCGTACGAAAAACGACAAAAGATTCCTTTCATATCCTTTACTAAAAACTCACCGAAGGGTAAAATTGGATTTAAAAAATTGTAGGTGGATGTAAATAATATTACTTATTGATGAAACATGGATGTGGATGATAAAATACACCCTAGTAAATACCAAAGTATAAATAATATCGCATAAAAAATGAGATTGTGATATTTTCCTTACCTTATGTCCGATATGCTTTGTACGTATCCGAACCTACCGTATAATGATTTAAATAATGTCATTAACTTATTAAATAATCATATTCATTATTATGATATCATATATGGTTCACTTATGACCTTATATTACCTGTTCTTTTGTAAATTCCATGTTAAAGAAGCGTTTTGGGTAAAATCGTTTCATTTATCGTAGGTGTTTGGACTTGTTGTTCTTGACATTATTATTACTTATATCATGATTTACTTACTTCCATAATATAAAACATGATTTATATATCATATATATTCAATATATATATATAATAGATAGATAAATGAAATGAAACACACCGTTCATGGAGATGGTAGTCCGTACGTACGCATGAACGCTGTTTTCCTTTCGTTACTGTCTTGAATGGAAGTATGTAGATGAAATACATATATATATATATATACATAAATCTAGTAGATTTAACATGTCATATATTTCATTATTATTCATTATATATACTATATAATCATTCTTGAATGGTTAATGTGGAGAATGAATCTCATCGCGTCGTGGAGACGGTAGTCCGTACGTACGCACAAGCGATGATATCGTTCCCATGGTCATGGAATTGTGTTGAAGTGTATGTATACTATTTCAGTATCAATATAACATTATAATAATCATATATAGTTATTCATTACACCATTATACCCATCCAATTAAGGTGGTGGAAGAAAATAGATTACACCACGGCGTGGAGACGGTATTCCATACGTACGCACGCGCGGTGGTTTCCTTTTTCCGTAGGATGGATAGAATGTTAATTAGAGTTGTTAAATATTTATAATAACCTATCAGTATATAATAAATACTGATGTTATTAATTTATCATGAAAAAACTATATATGAAGAAGTTGAAGAAGAAATAAATTGAAAAAGATCGGTAATGGATATTTCCTCTTTTTGATGCGCCTTCACTTAACCTTCAGATAAAGAACTAAAGATGGTCTTTGAAGAAGACCAGGACCTCTAGTATGATACTAGGGAAGTGGAGAAGAGATTATGTCAGGGGTTGGACGAGCTTGAATGCTCAAATTGGTGTGAGGAGGATAGGGAGGAGGTTCCCTTTTATAAGGGAGGAGAGGGGCACCTTAGGAAAATCTCAAAATATTATTTTATATTAAGGTCAAATTAGGTTTATAATGGTTCAAAAGGGTCTTATTTTGAAGCTAAACTGGGGATGGGTCAAAATCTTCTCATAAAATATAATTTAGACAAGTTTAGGTTATTATTTTAACATTATCAATTTCATTTAACTCTAAGTTAAATAATTTAACTTTTACCGTGTCTTTTTGTTTTCTTACACTATATGGTTAATAAACTTACTATATCATGCCAAACGAACCCAAATTTGTTTATTATTAATATATATAACCTTATATATGTCATTTGGCCTAACCGTAGATTTTTAGGAAAAAAATAATAATTAATAATAAAATATTTGTTTTAAAAACTAATTTATGTCAATTTTGACACTATTTGGTACATGATTTTTATAAAATTCATAACAGAATGATATGTTCTAAAAAAGTGACTTATATCCACAATAACAAGTCATATTAACCTATAAAATTAATTTAAGTCATAAAAAGTCTCAAATTACATTAATTTGGGAATTTATAACATCAATTATGTCCATATTTCATTAATAAGACAATTACTGCATCATCTTTGTGTCATAATAAATGATACATATTTAATCCCTAAAAATTCTAAATAAATTCCTATGATGTCAATAATTGTATTAGATTTATGGATACTATTTATTTTCTAACTTTCATGAAGTTTATCTCTAAATTAAAATTATTATACTTATAAGATTTAAGAAAGTTACATGTTGTCACATTCTTTGGTTTTAATAATAATTAAATTATTTTCATGGACAAAACTCCATAAAATGAATCTAATCCGACCCTTAGGATATATGGGTATACCTTTATCCATCCAATAGGATTTTTCCAAGTGTTAGGGTAATTTTATAATCTTATATTTACCCTTAATTACCCAATTTACCTTTAACTATAGTAAATAAAATTTACTGTAGTTACTATTCACAATGCCCAGAAATAAAATGTAGCTTATTAACATAATTTGGACCCACTGATTCCAAATATGGAATCCATTATTCCAAATTCAATACACAAAATATGCATAAATTAAATTAAAAATTTAATCCCTTTGGGGAAAGAAAACGGGTTTTCCTTTAAAACATTGCAAAAGATTGAATTGATTTAACCTACGAATTCAAGGTAAAATCAATGCTAATTAAATAAATTATATTAAACGGTAAAAATATATTCTATTTATACTTTAAAACCATTCAATATTATAAATTAACTATATAAGATATTACGATGAAAAAAGTTGTTTTTAATTAAAATATATCGTGTTTTTACTATTCATTCAAATATGAAAGTTATCGGAAAAATATCAAATCTTTATCTAATGTAAATTTTTATATCCTGAATCAAAAGAGGAAATTTATTTTATCATATTGAACTTATAAACATGTCAAAAACTAGATTTAATGTGGGTGTTCCATCCAAAGGTGGCAAAACTGCATTTTTTGAAAAAAAATACTTATTTTACCTGAAAAATTTATTGTGTACTTATACAATGTTCTAGAAATGTGTAAGATGAATAATAATGTTATAAAATTCAAAATTTAGTTAACAGTATTCATAACAGCTAGTTCATAACAATATTATAATAATATATCATTGTTTAGTAAGACCCGATATTGCATACAAGACACGCTATCGAGGAAGGTCGTTATTGCGTATACTGCAAGATAATACAATGTTGCGTATAGCGCAAGATAATCTTGGTGTGTTGTACAATAGAATATATGAATGAAATTAAAAAGAATGTATCTTATAAAATCTCGGGTTGTTACATTCTACCCCCCATAAAATGAATTTCACCCTCGAAATTCGTCGGGGTTATAAATCGTTTCTTATTCATAAAAACCCACATCGTAAAGAGAAATACCAAAACTGAAATTTAGAAACTAATGTATGAAATATAACGGTTATCCAAATGAAATCATCACTGGGTTTCTATATAGTAGAAAATATGGACATGGAAGAGAAATCTAACTGTCATGTTCTGATGGAGAGTGGTATAGAACATGGCTATGAAAAAGCCAACAATAAAAAAGCTATTGATTTGTGGTGATCTAAGGTACCATCTGATTAATCGGATATAAGGGCAGTAGGACAAAAGTTTTGGTTTTTTTCAAGATCATTTCCCTAATGTTGATGAAATTGGAATTAGAAGAATTACATTAGTGATTTTGGTATAGTCTCACTGTTTTTCATTCATTGGACAATTTCCACTTCATCTATTAAGGAAATGAAGTTGAATTTGTCATTCGTGATGTGTTAGCAGATCATGTGATAGAATGATGGGTCATTCCATCTGTATCAAACAAAAGGTTAGAAAAGTTATCAAAAAAATACATAAGTCCATCTATAGTGAGATTAATCTTATATAGTTCCTAAAATGGACTTATACTTCATAATATAATAAAACTAGATCCTACCAAACAGGGACTTCCTGTAGGCCAGTGGTAGGCGAAAAAGGCCAGTCGCACTTCAGTTGTGGGTTCGATTCCCATAGCCTTGTTCGACGCGATGGGCTGTCGCTCGTCCTGCAGGTTGTCCTTTTTCTAAAACTACATTACTATAAAATCCCATCAGTAATATCAAAAAAAAATTCTATCCTTAAACAATACTTAGCATATGTCCAACATAATCTATTCCAATATCTAGGCTTATATTAAATACTTTGGTCCAAGCTCATAGTATAAAGAAAATGATTACTTGAAATGTCATCAACCAACCATGTGAATACCATCATTTATCACCCATATATATATATATTGTTGGTCACATTCCAATCATGTGATTACCTTAATCATGTATTCTCTTGAAAAAATGAATACCCATTGAACCATAGTGAACACTTGAATGCAGTTAAAAGTTAACACTTTCCACATAACAAAATCCTCAAAATTCTATATACTCAAACCATGATATCACTTAGTCCTTATATTAATCATGAGCTCATGAATACTGTTAAACATTTCATTTTCTCATTTTCCATTCATTATGCGCATATCATCTTATTTCCAAAAATATATCAATTACTTTGAATACCACATTAGACCAATACATAAATATTCCAATACTCCATGATACAACATTATTTTTGAATCCCATTACATAAACACTTAATCATTCCACCACATCGTTGTCATATTCAACATCGCCAATAGTGATCGCATGTGACTTCCCTTTGTCCTTTTCCTCAAGCGGTTGCTCATGTCGATCATCACTAACCCTTGGATTCGGGAATTTATTAGCATAATGCCCCATTTCCTTGAAATTGAAGCATTGAAGTGTTAGTGGTGCATTCTCTGCAGTCCTTGCTTTATTCTCATCATTAGAAACCCTTTTTTCATTACTTCGACACTCAGCTGCTCGATGACCTTCTTTTCCACACTTAAGACATTTTCTAGTCCCTTTAAGACAATCTCCACCATGCTTCTTTCCACACTTTGTGCATAAGGAAAAATGCATCTTCTTTTCAACATTATTCTGAGATTTCTCCTTGAACTCCATCTTTCATTTCATGTCAAAACCATGAGATGGATATGTAACACCAACCTCCATTTCTACCTTGATAGAACAACGCACAATTTCTTCATAGATACTGAAGTTTCTTATAGCTAATGCCCTTCAAAGACTTGGTTTTAAGCCACTGAAAAATCGATCAACATTACTTTCAGGTTGGATGATAATGCCAGATGAATACCTTGAAAGTTTTTTAAAATTCTCTTTGTATATACCAACATATTCATCATCCTTCTACTTCATCTCAATAAACTCCTTTTCCATCTTTGTTCGAAGAATACGAGGGAAGTACTTACTGAAAAACAAGTTCATGAACTTGTCCCATTCCCTGGACTCAATTTAATCTCTTGGCCTCGTATTCTTGATAAGATTCCACCATTGATCACCTTCACCATCCAAACGATATACTGCTAAGATGACTTTATAATGATCAGAACACTGAAGAACTGAAAATATCTTTTCAGTGGTACTGATCCATTGTTCAGCAACAAGTGGATTAGAAGACCCACTGAAAGAAGGTGGATGTTGCCTCATGAAGGACTCAATAGAATATTGTTCCCTTATCTACTCATTTGGAAGTCCAGAATGATTCATAGCTTGTGTAAGTATAGAAATAAGATTTTTCACTCCATCTCCCATAACATTTGTTTGTTTAGGAGGACAATAATTACAATATCCATTGCATTGATCAACACGGTTCCTTCGGGTCCCAACCATCGTCTAAAACCCAAAAATAATAGTGTGAGAGGAAAAAATCATGATAGAGAAAACAACATCATAAAGGGGGAGTACCTTCAATATCTAACATCTTAGGTTTAATTCTATGATCGTTAATGTAATTCTAGTAATATAAACTATACGTATACTTAACCTTAGGGACATCCCTAGACATACCTTAGAAATATCTCTAGGGATCTCACTAACATTTTCGCATCCTAGTTTCCAAAGGTTGACTAAACCTTTCCTCTGATACCAACTGTAGAGACTCGAAGCTTAACGTACAAGGACATTACATTACTTTGGCGGAATACTTATTACATAACAAAAACACACACACCAGGACCGTATTAGTTTAGTGTCTTCGGAAACTCGGAACGTAATCTTCTAATCATGGTGAAAGATCATCAACATCTCCCATAAAGATCTTACCTTTTTTTATTACCTAAAAACATTCTTTATATCTTGGGGAAAAGAAAACATAAAAAGGGTGAGCTCAAAATCTCAGTAAGGGTAAACAAAAGAAAAATCAATCACATCATATTCATAAGAACATAAAATTTTGGAAATCTTAACCTGAAAAAGAGATCATAATATCATAACATGGGATAAATAATAGTAGTGAAATGAAATACCAATAATCATAACTTAAAACATGAAACTTTGTGGCATACACACATAATCATAGAGAATCATTTCTTATTAGTCAAGACTAATTTCCAAGCCTATCTTAGTGGACAAAGTCCATTTCTGAACTGAGTTACCCTCGTTTCAGTCCTGCTTCACTGAACCGGTATAAACTACCATTCCTTCCATGTCTATCTCATGAGATATAAAATAATTACCCAATGGATTGGAGGGAGATATAGGTTCCACCCATCTCATAATGATACCATTCTTATGTGTTCCACAAAATCAAAAATCATACATCATTGCATAACCCATGTAATAAAAATGGGAATCTTAAACATCGTGACATCATAAAACAATTCATATAAGATAAAGGAATTCATAAAAATATAATTCCATCACAACATAATAAAAACAATAGGGATAAAAAACAGAACCCTTTATTATCTTAGATGGAAAATAATTTTGATAAAACACTTGAACTCCATTCTTGAGGAAAATATCCTTTTCTACTTCAAAAACACTTTTCCTTTCTTAACATGTCGTAAAATTATAAACTAAAAGAAGTTGATTAAAAATAAACTTGAAAAAATTTAAAGGAAGCTTCTTGGAAATAATGTTTTAAAAATACATTAATTCCGTATAAGTTAAAAAAACATTCTTCGTACTTTTGTCGGAAAAGTCAAAAAGTATCTCGTACGAAAAACGACAAAAGATTCCTTTCATATCCTTTACTAAAAACTCACAAAAGGGTAAAATTGGATTTAAAAAATTTTAGGTGGATGTAAATAATAGTACATATTGAGGAAACATGGATGTGGATGATAAAATACACCCCTTTAAATACCAAAGTATAAACAATCTCAGATAAAAAATGAAATTGTGATATTTTCCTTACCTTATGTCTCATATGCTTTGTACGTATCCGAACCTCCTGTATAATGATTTAAATAATGTCATTAACTTATTACAGAGTCATATTCATTGTTATGATATCATATATGGTTCACTTATGACTTTATATTACCCGTTCTATTGTAAATTCCATGTTAAAGAAGCGTTTTTGGTAAAATTGTTTCATTTATCGTAGGTGTTTGGACTTGTTGTTCTTGACATTATTATTAATTATATCATGATTTAATACTTCAAGAATATAAAAGATGATTTATATATCATATATATTCAGTATATATATACATATAATAGACAGATAAATGAAATGAAACACACCATTCATGGAGACGGTAGTATGTACGTACGCATGAACGCTGTTTTCCTTTCCCTATTTTCTTGAATGGAAGTATTTAGATGACATACATATATATATATACATAAATCCAGTAGATTTGAAATTTCATATATTTCATTATTATTCATTATATATACTTTATAATCATTCATGAATGGTTAATGTGGAGAATGAATCTCATCGTGTCGTGGAGACGGTAGTCCGTACGTACGCACAAGTGATGATATCGTTCCCATGGTCGTGGAATTGTGTTGAAGTGTATGTATACTATTTCAGTATCAATAAAAATTTATAATAATCATATATAGTTATTCATTACACCATTATACCCATCCATTTATGGTGGTGGCGGAAAATAGATTACACCACGGCGTGGAGACGGTATTCCGTACGTACACACGCGCGGTGATTTCCTTTTTCCGTAGGATGGATAGAAGGTTACTTAGAGTGTTTCATATTTATAATAACATATAATTATATAATAAATACTGATGTTATTAATTTATCATGAAAAAAATAAAGAATAAGAAGTTGAAGAAGAAAGAAATTGAAAAAGATCGGTAATGGATATTACCACTTTTGGACGCGCCTTCAATTAACCTACACATAAAGAACTATGGATGGTCTTTGAAGAAGACCTGGACCTCTAGGATGGTACTAGGGAAGTGGAGAAGGGATTTTGGCAGGGGTTGGCCGAGATTGAATGCTCAAATTGTTGTGAGGGGGAGAGGGAGGAGGTGCCCTTTTATAAGGGAGGAGAGGGGCACCTTAGGAAAATCTCAAAATATTATTTTATATTAAGGTCAAATTAGGTTTATAATGGTTCCAAAGGGTCTTATATAGAAGCCAAAGTGGGTATGGGTCGATAAAATTTCATCCAATAGGATTTAGACAATTTTATGTTATTATTTTAACCTTTTCAGTTAGATGTAACTCTTTGTTAAATAATTTAACTGTTACCGTGTCTTTTTGTTTTCTTCCACTATATGGTTAATAAACTTACTATATCAAGACAAACGAACCCAAATATGTTTATTATTAATATATATAACCTTATCTGAGTCATTTGGCCAATTCATAGATTTTTAGGATAAAATAACAATTATTAATAAAATATTTGTTTTAAAAACTAATTTATGTCACTTTTGACACTATTTGGTACATGATTTTTATAAAATTCATAACAGAATGATAAGTTCAAACCAAGTTACTGATATAAACAATAACATGTCATATTAACCTATAAAATTAATGTAAGTGATAAAAAGTCTCAAATTACATTTATTTGGGCATTTATAACATCAATTATGTCAATATTTCATTAATTAGACAATTACTGCATCATCTTTGGGTCATAATAAATGATACTTATTTAATCCCTAAAAATTCTAAATAAATTCCTATGATGTCTATAATTGTATTATCTTTCTGGAGACTATTCATGTTCTATGTTTCATGAAGTTTATTACTAAATTAAAATTATTATACTTATATGATTTAAGAAAGTGACATGTTGTCACATTCTTTGGTTTTAATAGTAATTAAATTATTTTCAGGGAAAAAAGACCATAATATCAATATAATCCGACCCTTAGGTTATATGGGTCTACCTTTAGCCATACAATAGGATTTTTCTAAGTGTTATGGTAATTTTATAATCTTATATTTACCATTAATTACACGATTTACCTTTAACTATAGTAAATAAAATTTATCGTAGTTACTATTCACAATGCCCAAAAATAAATAGTAGATTATTAAAATAATTTGGACCCACTGATTCCAAATATGGAATCCATTTTTCCAAATTCAATACACAAAAGATGCAGAAATTAAATTAAAATTAATCTCGTTGGCGAAAGAAAACGGGTTTTTCTTTAAAACATTGTAAAAGATTGAATTGATTTAACCTACGAATTCAAGGTAAAATCAATGCTAATGACATACATTATATTAAATGGTAAAAATATATTCTATTTAGACTTTAAAACCATTCCATATTATAATTTTACCACATAAGATATTATGATGAAAAAAGTTGTTTTTAATTAAAATATAGCGTGTTTTTACTATTCATTAAAATATGAAAGTTATCAGTAAAATATCAAAACTTTATCAAATGTAAATTTTTATATCTTGATTCAAAAGAAGAATTTTATTTTGTCAAATTGAACTTATAAACATATAAAAAACTAGATTTAATGTGGGTGCGCCATCAAAAGGCGGAAAAACTGCATTTTTTTTAAAAAAATAATTATTTTACCCGAAAAATTTATATTGTTCTTATACCATGTTCTAGAAATGTGTAAGATGAATAATAATGTTATAAAATTAAAATTTTAGTTAACACTATTAATAACGGCTAGTTCATAACAATATTATAATAATATATCGTTGTTTAGTAAAACCCGATATTGCGTACAAGACACGCTATCGAGGAAGGTCGTGATTGCGTATACTGCAAGCTAATACAGTGTTGCGTATAGCGCAAGATAATCTTGGTGTGTCGTACAATAGAAGATATGAATGAAATTAAAAATAATGTATCTTTTAAAATATCAGGTTGTTACAAATATAATTAGGAGATGTGTTAGGGTAATATTAATATCATTTTTACCCTTAATTACCCTATTTAATTTTAACCGTGGTAAATAAAAGTAAAAAGTTACTATTCACAAAAAATTATATTCATCTCAATGAACCATATTTTAGTCCTTGATATTAATCGCGTCTCTCGAGTTTTCGAAATTCAACTCACAAAAGCGGTAAAATTATGTTTTATGAAAAATTCAGTTTTTTAACTACCACTTAGTGGTTTCACTATTCATCAAAAAATATTGTTTTTCAGAAAAATACCAAAAATTCACCCTAGGATAATTTCAATATTCCGAATCCAAAAATGAAGTCCATTTTGAAAAATAAAATTTATAAATTTCAAAAAGTGGTTATTTCTATTTATGACGGCTAGTTTGATTGGTTGTGGTGTGTTAGAACTCAATATTGTGTACAACACACGCTATTGCATTATTCAAAAAGAAGTGTACCATAGAAGCTTGGGGTGTTACAGTATAGGTGATTTGAAAAAGGATAAAGGCATCATAGTATATTAAAATGTTCAATATTGATATTAAAAGAAGACATTTGGACTTTGAAATTGGAGATAATATGTTACTAAATGTGGGGTTTCATAGAGGGTTGTGAAGGTTGGTCCATGGAAGTAGGATTTTTCTATGGTTTATTTTTCCTTTGAAGGTCATTATCATTTTTTAGTAATGGTGTATTTGATACCATGTCCCATGTATATGAGTAGGATAAATAATTATTTCAATGTTTCATAGATTCAATGTTTTTTAATGACGACTCCCACATAATCAATTGGGGTAAGATATACATTAAAGATAATATGACCATCAAGGATTGAATTGTGGAGATCTAGGAATACCATGGGATGGTAGTTTTTGGGAACAATATTCCCATGGTTTTTTTCCCTTGGGATCATCTTTTTGGGGTTGGGAGTACCTAGGAACATGATTCCTAGTTATATGTGAGGTTACCCAATATTTATTTTGTTTAGATCTTAATTTATAGTCATGGAAAATTTTTTTGGTCGTTATATTTTTTAAGTTTATGAGATGATTTATTATTCATTAATACTTGGTATATATCCTTCTGCTTATTTGTGACTCATCATCCTATGGAGAGAGTATCAGATCTGGTAATTATTGTTCTGATTATTAATTCTCATTTCCTCCAATAAAGGATGTTGTGCTCCATTGATTGTATGAATCATAGTAGGAATATCATGGAATTTTTTTAGATAAAAAATTTTCATTATTATGTTAAGGGTTTAGATTTAAATTATACAGGATGGTAATAGTTTTATAGGTATCTAATTTATGACACTCGGTCCACGTATCCCTTTTTATTGTGACTTATGGATGTTAGATACTCTAAAGAGAGGATCTAGGAGTATGTAAAGTAAATTATTCTAAAATCATTAAAGTATATATTTATTTGATGTCAAGCATTAGTATAATTGTAATGTATAATAGTTTGACATAGAGATCCCTATTAGGGTAGTAATAAATAGGTTTTAAGGAAATATCCTTTTTATGGCATTAATGCAGTGCAGTGAAAGGTTAGGGCATTACCCTTCTATTGACTATTTTCAGCTTTTTGTCATGGGGAGGATAAGAATATTTTGGTGGATTGAGGGATTATATTCTATCTTTAGTACCCATGTGACATAGTGATAGAAAGTTTCATAGTTGAAATCTTGGATTACTTATTTCTAAGTCATCATGTTTTTAGATATGTTTTTCTCCCTCTATTTTTTATATTCAAAAAACAACATGGTTTTAAAATATGATATTAAACATGAAGGTTGCAGTATAGTCTTGTTTATTAGCGGTATAGTCCTCCCTATATTAGCAAGTTATAGAGATTAGTTTGGGTGGTTTTGTTATGGGGTTGAGTTTTTCCAAGTTCCTATAAAGATATAATTCCCCTATAAACCCACTTTTCAAAAATCTTTCTCTCTCAGACAAAATAATTCCAAAAGTTATTTTTTGATTCCTTTGAAAAAAAATTTACCAGGTTAAAACACATTATTTAATTGATAAATAAATTTTAATTTTTGTTCGTTATTCCACATTCTATATGGTTTATTATCTACTTGACCATGTTTCCTCTAGTTTTTATTTCCTTCTTATAAAAATTTATGTAGATTGTTTTTATGGACTTCTTTTGGTGTACTTGTGGTGTGTATTCCTCATAAGGATAGATTTTTCTCCATGAGATATATGATCAAGGATCCATGTTGTTATTATATTCTCATTAAATAACATTGAAAACCATTTTCTAGGGAATTATTTTTTTCAAATTTTTTATTTTATGTGAAATCAAATATTTATTTTGGATAATATCATTGGGTGGTGGGGTAATTATTATTTATAAAGATTACACCATATTAATGAATGAATCATTTTATGGTTTTCCTAACTGCATGTGTTCTTTGATAATGAACAAAAACAACTCTTTATTTGATATATGATTTTCTATCTATGATAGTCATGTTGAGAATATTTATTATTATTATGTTCAGCATGTTATTTTGAAGAAAATTGATAATGAGTATTAATCTATTATAATATATGATGGATAATCAATTAAATATATATGTTTAAAAAATCTATTCACTCAAATACTCTAATATAAATCAAATTTTTATTGAGGAATATTTAATTGAATTCAATCTTCCATTTATAATGGAATTTGAAAAAGAAGATAAATATAGCAATTCATGGAGATATTGATAAAAAGGGTCAATTTAATTGAATTTTTCTACAACAAATTTTGAAAAAACTAGATATTATGAAGGAAAGGTTGTTTGTAAAAATAATAGATTTTCATAGATAATGATTTTTAAAAAATAAACAGTTTCCTGTGATAAATGGATTAGTTAATCAAATAAGAAAATAAAAATTGTTTTTTATAAAAATAAATCATTGGTATGAGTGTGATTTTATCCCTTAAAGGAGGAATGCCTTGTCTATTAGGTCCAAGTTTTCCCAAATTAATTTAATATATTAATTAATTTTTTTTATGTCCTTGAAAGGCATATTAACCATTTTCTGTAGAAGACTCCTTCTAAATCGTTTTATAGATGTAAGTATAATTAGGCAATTGGATTTGATTTTAGGATATCTGAGGGATTGGTTAGATATGGGTGAATATGATTTGGTTTGTAGTATAATTTGATGCATATAAAAGAATACATATAATATGATATACATGGTGGGGTCATAAATGGAACTAGGTTTGAAAGAATATGTCAATGATTGGATTTTATATTTTTTCACTAAATTGATTAGGGTTTTTATCACTACTCATCATAATATCTAGATAGTGGAGTTTATTTTTCCAACATTCATCTATCTACTTGTTGAGGTAGATGATTTTTATAGGTTATCCATACTTTTGTGTAACACATGATTTTTCCCATAGTATATATACATAACTGACGTTTTATGGATGGCAGCTCTCGAGGGTTCCACGGGAGAAATTCTGAAGCAAGGTGAAGGGGATGGGAAATCGAAGGGGAGAGAAATTGAAACTCATGCTGATGAAGATCGAATTGGGCACATGGATCTATTTAGTCTCTGCACGAAATGGAAAAATACAAATTTGGGCTCTAGGGATGCCTCTAGTCATGGGAGGAGGTTTGTAGATGTGGCCAGGAAGGATGGAGGCTTTTCATTCTTGGATTGTGATCCGGGGAGTTCTGGAAGAATCATACGAAAGGGTCGAATTGCTCATGTATCGGCAAATCAAGCTGCTGCTGAAGAAAGGGTTCAACTATGTAAGTTTTCCATCATTGCTCGTGTGGTGATTCCAAAGGGTGTGAGGCCATGGAAATTTCAAGATCTTACAGTGAGATTGGCGGAGTTATGGGGCTTCAGTGATTGGAAGATGACGGCTATGGGGCGTGGCTTTTATCATGTCGTCTTCCCATCTGATGAATGCAAGAGATGTGCTTGGAGTATGGGTTCGGTTCGTTTGCATCCTGGGTTTCTCAGAATTCATGAATGGGACCGGAATTTTGATCCAAATACTGTCAAGAACACCTTTGCTCAGGTTTGGATTCGTATTCATAACTTAATCTGGTTGTATTGGCATCCTCAAATTTTGTGGGATATTGCATCCTCTGTTGGGAACCCTATTAGGCTTGATCAAAGACTATGTTTCTGTTCCATCTTCTAGGAAGAATCTGTCCATATCTGATGCCTATAGGAATTCTGAAATTTCTGCTCTTATCCCAGCTGCTACTAATGATGAGATTTGCAGTTATGAATATGTTGACTCTGATGTTTTGATGTGGAAACCATCCTTGAATGGGCAATTCTCTAGCAGGGAATATTATAATCTTATGTGCGGGCCTGACACAGGCACTCCTTCGTGGGTGGCGGCTGTTCATAAGTCATATATTTTCCCAAATGATTCTTTACTCATCTGGAAGATATGGAAATGCAGGTTGCCCATCCAAGCTGCGCTGCAGCGAGCAGGTATCACAACTGTTCCAATTTGTTTCCTCTGTATGAAGGCAGATGAATCCCTTATGCATCTGTTTATTCATTGTGATTTTGCCATGAATTTATGGGGCTATCTGCAAGACATTTTTCACTTCTGCTTTGATTTCTCTTCGATTGCCTCCCTGTTCTGTTCGGTTCTGCAGTCTTCTACTAGTGAACAGATTAAAGCCTTGTTACTTGCTGCTGCTGTTTCAATTGTTTCGTATATATGGAAGTCTCGCAATAGGCTGATCTTCAGCAATTTCAAGCCCAGCCGTCGTGATGGGATCATGATGATTCATCGATGCATCAAGCTGGCCGCTGAAAATCAAACAGGCTGCATGCATAATGATATTTCCGATTTTCTTATTCTGCGTTCTCTTGGTGTAAGTGGTAGGGAAAGGAAACCATGCATGCTGAAATACATTCGATGGATCCCCCTATCATTAACTGGTTAAAGGTGAATGTTGATGGGGCTGCTTTGGGTGCTCCGGGTCCTGCTGGGTGTGGCGGGGTGTTCAGAACCCATCGGGGTTTTGTGAAGGGATGTTTCTTTCATTATGTTGGACATGCGCATGCGATCGAGGCTGAACTGTGGGCCATGATTAAGGCCATCAGGTTTGCTGTTTGTTATGGTTGGAACGGGTTATGGCTGGAATCGGATTCCTCTGTTGCTGTCCAGATTTTGAAGGACCGATCCAGGAATGTCCCATGGAGGATGATGTCTGCTTGGATATCCTGTTTAAACCTTGCTCAAGGTTTACTCCTTGATGTTACCCATGTCTATTGTGAAGGGAATCAGGTTGCTGACGCACTTTCCAAAAGGGCTGTTAGGGAGGTTAGTTCTAGTTGGTCTTTTGTTCTTCCTAACTATTGTGATAGTCTGGCTAGGAATGACTGTAATGGTGTGATGCATACTCGGGTTTGTAAGGTGGGCCTCTCTTGAGCTGTCTTGTACTGTTTACTTTTTTATATAATCTTTTGTTGAGAGCAGGCTTCTGCCTGTCTCTCGGACTTTCTGGGTATATACATAACTAATTATAAAATAATAACAAAATGTTTAACACAATGTTGTGAGTTAATATTGGAATGGATATGTCGTTAATCATTGGAAACCTTGGAACTGGTCAGATTATTCAAAGGGGTCATGTGATTCACAATTATGGTTAATTAGTGTGTAATGGAAATAATGATAATTAATGTCAAATAAAATAATTAAAATACATTCATTAGTAATTTCAATGAAATAAGTACATTAACGTAAGTATTTATAAATTATTATGAGAAACCAGATATCTAGTTCTTAATTTTTGTTGTCTTGTGTCTTAGAGATGATACATGTGGTTGTGTTGAAGACTATTTTAAAAATAATAGAATGGGTGTGAGATGTTTTATATACTCTATATTTTGCGACTTCATATTTTACTTAAACCTTTTTTGTTTTTCGACAAAATCATAGTGGAGTCTTGGTGGGTATTTTTCCTAAAAACTTTTTTGGTTAGGGAGGAATGAATGACTACCCCCTTTGGCTCCACATACTTCTCCTTGTAGAATTATGTGCTCCTATGAACAGTTATTAGTTTTTCTACTGATTATTTTATAGGGATGTATTAACATTTTTATATTTCAAAAATAATTATCTCTAGATATTATACCTTATATATTATTATAGGTATAATGTTAATGGTTGGTGGTGGATTTAGGCACATTAATCTATATATATAATGTGATGCAATGAGGAACAATTACTGATGAATGATAAAAATCTAAATGTTTTTTTGGATTTTAATATATACTTGGTAAATATATAGATATGTGGCATCAGATGGGGAGATTTTGTGATGTATGAGATTTAGGATTTGATAATTCATCACAGGTGTATTGAGGATGGTATCTTTTGGATAGAGATTCATCAATATGTACGACATTTGGGATGAATGTAAAACTATTGGGGAATTTGTTGTGTATATACTTGTATTTATTATTAAACTCTTTGATCTGTTGTATCAATTTTTTATTGAGATATATAAATTGAATGAATGATAACTTATTATACAAATTTAGGTAATGATCTAGTGTCATTTGTTGTTCAATGGGCTTTATTATGATTTAGTTACCATTTTCCGGAGAGGATACAAGGATGATCCTACGTAGTTTTACATTAACACTCAAAAAACTTATATATAATATATATTTCAATTAAGTGTGTTTGTTTTAGATTTCTTGTCAGTTATTACTAGACCATAGTTATTTTGGATCTCTTTAATATTTGTGGTCACTACCACATCTACTTTCTTGTACTTATACTTCCCTATTATTGTTTTTTCTTTGTGTTACATTACACGAATGTACAAAGATATATCTTTATAAAAATACAAGAATTAATTGATTGGGATATATGTCTTACCTCTCATTATTAATGTTTTTGAAAGTGTAAATTAAATCATATTTTTGAATGATATACACATAATACTTTATTCTATCCCATTGCATATTGGGTGTGGGATTCCGGTGTCACTATCTCTCTTCTCCCATTTTCATCCTTACAGGGGTAACTTTGGTTGTAATATTCATGAAATTAAATGATTATTATATTTAATATAATGTATTACAATATTGATTTCTAAGGAAATGATAGAAGAATTATCACAATTAATATTTCCTACAGTAGTGGTTGATGATTAGATACATTAAATTTATCAGATTTGAATTTATGTTATGAATTATTTTTATAATGAATAACAATTCAAAAACAGTATTACATTTAGTATTTAAATCATTATAGAAGAAAACATTATAACATAAGTAAATATCTACATTATTTTAAAAATCAAAAAATTATTATGATTAACAAAGAATAAATGATTTCATAAATCATAGAAAAATTATGACCATCAACAAGAATAAATAAATAAAATACTAAAAGATATGCCATCATGTTAAATAATGTTTACTGAATTATACAAATATTGTAAAATAATTAATATAATATAAATAAAAAACATTCTCCAGTGTGAAATATTTTATAATCGTGAACAAGTTATCACCAACCAAAAAAATACATACCGACTAATGATCATATAATCATAGCATATAATAAAAATTGAATACTGTATGAAATTATGGAAAAATAATAACATACCTGGTTTTTTATACTATCTTACTTCTAATGTAATTTTATAAATAAACTTCTGGTGGACATTTAACATCAATAAGTAGTCATATGAAGGTTAAAAAATTATTTAAATAGGAAGGGTTTATTTTAACCATGAAATTTTAGAAATGTAAAGAAAAAATTGATCTATAATATCCATGTTCACTAAAATTTATGAAATTAATAGTTATGATTACATTGTTTTTATACAATTCACATTTTTAATTGTAAATATTTTGAAATACCTCACAAAAGTAGAATAATTCAACTTCTTATTATTTCTCATCATCGTTTTTAATATCATAAATTCATATAGATATCATTTTTTGATAGTAATTTTATATATCTAATCGTTCAATCATTCAAACACATCATTATATATTTACTATTTATATGGCCTCCATTTCATGAAAGGAATTTTTTTGAATAGGAATCATAATATCTAGTGCTACTATTTACTTTTTCAAGAATATAAATTTATGTTATGAGATATTTTATTTTCTTCTTCATATCATATTCAAATATAATGATAGCGAAATTTCGTTCATTTTTTATTAAATAATTTCTTTTATATTATTTTTAATTTATTTTTAGACACACTTAGATTATTTTATAATTGATAAATTTATTGAATTTCATCATTATATTAATGATTTATTTTTCATAACCATTTAATTATAAATTTATCTTAATAATAATTAGAAGATAACCAATATTCAAAATAAAGACTAATATCCTTTTTCTTTGTCACCAGTAAACTAATAATTAAATTATTTCTCAAATAAATAAATTGGGAATCAATTGCCTTAAAAAATATCCCATAATGAATTTCACATAATTCATGTTTTTGCATCGATAATTCATAATTGGAATGACCCCACAAACTGAATTC
This sequence comes from Viscum album, assembly GCA_963277665.1. Classification (NCBI taxonomy): domain Eukaryota; kingdom Viridiplantae; phylum Streptophyta; class Magnoliopsida; order Santalales; family Viscaceae; genus Viscum; species Viscum album. The sequence goes on from OY728159.1 coordinate 38,368,676, forward strand.
AGAAGACATAATTTTTGAATTTTTATTACTTTTATTAAATTTTTATTTGATATTTTATTCAATTAAGGATGTGTTTTGATCCCATAAAATTCATACTATATTTATTATCATGTGTCAAATTAATATACCAAAATATAAAAATCAGAATATGTTAATAAAAAATTATTATTAAATCTATATTGATCACTATATCGATAAACCATTAATTACTATTACCCTAATAAAGTAAATTATTAATACGATTTAATATCAATATGCTTATTCTCAATAAAATAATTTATATTTATGTTATATGTTTACTTTCAAACAAAAATTATATATTTTAACATTTAAAATTGATAACGTAAGAATCTATTTTGAAATCATCACTACTAGATTAGTTTAAAATATATTTATGATATTGTTTTAAATAATTTATATCTTGGTGAATATTTAAAAAAAAAGAAATATCCCAATATTTTGGAGTTTATATGACCTAGAATTGTATGAAAACTTTTAAATATAATGAATATATTTTTTTAATGTAACAAAATCATTTTAAAAAATGTATCCATTTACAAAGCCCATGAATATCAAACTGAAAATCTTGTAATATATAAGGGAAATAAATTTAATCCTTTTTTGTTATACATATTTACACATGGGTCAATTATGTTTTTGAATTATTTTATTCTCATAAAATTAATATTTGGAAAACTATAATGTTCCTAATATAATTCAAATCAATAAAATTGATTTATATTTTCTATAAATTTTAATGAGGATTAAAAATACACTTTCATTATAAATGTTTTTGTACGAGTTATTGCTAAGATTAATTTTCAAACACATATAATTTTAATTTAATAAATTTATTAATGAAATTTATATAAAAGCATTCATATTATTTAATGTGTATAATTTTATTATTAGGTTTGAAATTTAGCTATTTATGATTAATGCTAATTACCACTGTAACAGTGAAACAATTACATTAAAAATAAAGTATTATTTATAACCTAAAATTTAAATCGAATAAATTAATAGAAATTTACTATAATTTAATACAATTTTATTAGTAAACACATAAATAAATTAATATTAATTTATTTGGATTTCAATTAAAAAATTATTTAAAAGAGAAATACTCAATGTAAGTTAATATTGAGAAAAGGTAATATCAATGAAATTTATCTCATTCATATTTTTCATTGAATATTTTAAAATTTTATAATTTTAAATAGATAAAAGAAACTAAATTTTGGAAAATAACATTAAATATTTATTAATAATTATTTTTTATGATTATTTTTTAAAAATGAATATTAATACAGTAAAATTGTTAGATTGTTTAAAATTAAATGTTTTGGACATTTATCATTATGTATTCATTTTTTATGAAATTTAAAATTCAAAAAATAATTAAAATATTAAATTAAGGAAAAATTTAGAGATTTTGAAATAATATTTTTTAAATGATAACATTCTCAAAATATTTTTAAATCTATAAAAATATGTTACATTAATGGATTATATCTTAATTTTGGTCTTTTATTCCACTCATGTGTTTTCATGGAGAATTGCATATTTGGATATCCTTAGATGCCTCATAAATATTGTAAAATTCATTGTAAGTAAATTTAATGTTCTATAATTTTCAACACTAAAAACTATATAATATATATATATATATTAGTATTAATAATGTTTTTTTTTTCAAAAAAAATCAAGTGAATAAGAATAAGTGGAAATTTTATTAACAATATAAATTTTATATATTTTTTAAATTAATTAAATAATATTATTCCTAAGAGGAAATAAATTAAAAATTTACATTTTTAATTTAATGCACTTCTGACTTTTTAATATTTGTTACCTCATTAAATATAAAAAATAAAACAAATTATACGACCAATGGGGAATGAAAAAATAATGTTACACACATATTTTGAAATGCATGATTCAAGTATTTATTAACAAAAATTATTAATCTTTCTTCAGATTTGAATTTTGCAGTCCTTATCATTTTAATAGGGAAATTAAATTATTTAAATTCAATGTATATTTCCAAAAATACCCTTCACTTCAGTAAAGAAAGTACACACTTCCACCACTATATGAATCATCACCCCATTAGATTAATTATATATAATATTATATTTTAATATAGCTATAATCCACTCTAATCTTATTAATCCCATAGTCACTAAAATTTATACAAACTCATTCAATTTCAATAGTACTTCCGTTGAATGATCAAGTCTCCAATGTATGTATTATCTGCTTCATAAGTTTTTAATATTAATCATACCCAAAAAGTAAATTATAATCGTAAAAATATGATGAAATTAGATTCATTAGTATACAAAATTTTATTAATAATAGTATAACAGACCATATTTATTCACATTTTTCTACATAGAAGAACAAAGGAACATCAATCATGTGTCTTTGCAGTGTATCGATTCCACTGAGGCTTATTTTTCTAATTTTATTATTTTTCATTATTTATCCATACATATTAAAATATTGTTCATGTTTATAATAAAATAAATTTAATATCAATATTATTATTTTATAATGATACCATTCCAAAAGAAAACATTCATTAACCATCCATACTAATAATCTAAATTAGTATTCATGTTCAGGTACATCCAACCTCTTATATGAATGATGCTAAAAAATATTTAATGGATTAATATGGGAATATAAAATATAAAATTATTAATAAATTATAATAAAATGCTTTTTGTTATTTGGTTCTGAATATATTATAATAATCATTTAACTGATTTTTAAATTATTTTTTCAAAAAACTAAAATCACCAAAATGAACCCACAATAATTCCATTTTAGTGTATGGTGTTTGAAAATATTATAGAATTGTATGAGTGTGTTAAAAAAATTATAATTTATATATTATAATATCATTAAGGATACATTAATTTAGAATATGGTATTAATAAATGGATAACAAAATATATATTATAATTTTTTAAACTAGTAATGTTATTAACACATGATCATTGTAAATAATTAAAAATTTGGTATATAAGTGGTTTAAAATACTCATAATAATGTTTGTTAAATTTTTGGTATATATCTTATCATATATGGATATGGTTATGGAATATATTATTAAGGTATTTTCATTTTTGTAACATGATGTTAGAGTGTTTTCAAATAAGCGTGCATACAATTTAAGAGTTTCATCTCAAAATTTCATTATTTGAGAACCATTTTATTTAATAACTATAATTTAATTTAAATGGAGTTTTTAATTACAAATTGATAAAAAAAAATATATTGAATTTATCTATATTTAGAGTTTTTTCATACCTAACATCACATTAACTCCTTTTTAAAAATATTTATTGGACCTTTTTATATCATAAAGGATTTTCATGACTCAAATAACATCCTTCAGTTAAAATAAATATTCAATGACTATTAACACTAAATATTGATAAATTATAAAATATGATGATTTGTTTAGTTTCAACTTATTTTTTTGGTAATAATGTTTTCAAACCAAATTATTATTTCTTCATGGTTTGATAGTTTTCTGAAAATGTATGTTTGTTAATCAAAAATATTATTTCATTTAATATATATTTCTTCCATATACATGATCTTACATAACAAAAATGTTTTCCTTTACATAGTAGAAAATCTGTTTTTGTATATGTTATGATACTTTTCCTCGACATTAGTAATATTAAAAAGAAATGTTTCATCATCATTTAAATGATGTGAGTCTTTAATAATGTTATCTCAAAATCATCAAAATGATTATACACCCTTCCAATGTAAATCTATTTGTCATCAAATCCACTTTTATATCCGATAACATTTTTATATTAACAAGGATATTTTATTTTGACCAATTTTTAAAATTTTCTATATTTTTCTTTTTCCATTAATGAAATGTTTCTATAAATTAATTTTTTAAATCATTTTTATTCTACTATATAATTACTATTGATTTATTATCAAATAATAATTTTCATTTTTACCACCATATATATGTTTTTATTAAATTATTTAAAGTTTTAAATGTGAGTGTGTATATATTATGATTTCATAGATTCTTGTTATGTGAGGTTTTTTAATTTTTTATGAATCGCATTTTATTCTAAGGGTTACTTAACGTATGTTTCTTATTTTTTTTAAATGGATCAAAAATTTATAGATAATGAGGGGTGGTGTGATTTATCACCCTAAAAAGGTTGGATATGTTTCACAAAGAAATACATGATGAATGGTATCATGAATGTGATTCATGAATCGTTTTTCAGATTTTTTTCATTGAATTTGACGTGTGAAATTTTTTTTAAAAGATCAGTGTGTCAATGAGATGGGATAATCTTCATTCATGTGTTGTTTTCTGGAAAACATTTTGAAGGTTTTGTTTACAATATTATTTATGATTATAGTTTTGATATATTTAAAATTTTATCATCATGTTGTGATAAATTTTCACGATTCCTTTCCTTGCAATGAAATTCATTTATTTTATGATTATTCCTTATTTATTTTCAAATTATCTATTACATTTTATTAATCAGACATGTTATATGAACATTGATATATATTTGGATCAATTTAAAAAAATTTATTCTAATATGATTATTTAAATATGATAAATGTTACTATAAAATGTATTATGATTATTTTATAAGGTCTTATGAATTTTTATTATGATTTTCTGTGAACATAAGGTTTTAGTTCATGTTATGATATGTTCTTCTGTTGGAGAGTGTTAAAGATCAAAAATTTATTATGTATCCATTTCCATGTAATAAATATTATATTATCAAGTCTTATGTCTAAAATGGTTCTATAGGAAAATGGTTATTGATTAATGTTATCAATGATTTTAAAATATTATTCTTATGTACTTGGTTTTAATGATTATAAACCATTTGATCATTGGACTATGTGAATATTATGAGATATATTATTTTATTCATGAAAATGATGTATTATTAATTTCATGATTATCTTTGTTTGATAACGATCATATTAAATCTTTTTTGTAGTTTTTTAGGGGTTATATTAATTATATTGGGTGATTAGTTTTGAGGAATTTAGTGTAAATCCTATGTAAAAGTGAAATGGATAGGTCATTGTATAGAATAATTTCCCACCGTTTTAATAATGTTTTAATTGTGTGGTTATATAATAAATTAAATCCCTATATAGAGACTACTCTTGGATATGGGATCCAAAATTATTATATCTATGGTTAATAACATTAAAAGGGAGTATAGTGTATTAACTCAATCGTTGATTATGGTACAATAAAGAGGCTTAAAACCCATGATTGTTTAAAACATCCATGTGATATTATATTGGTAATCATATTCTTATTTAAAACTTTTTTGAATGATTAATATCCTAATTATTTTAAGGAAATATGTTAATAATCATTATTTAACCTTATATAATATAAAATAGTAAAAATTGTGGTAGATATAGATTGAACTAAATGAACTAAGAGAAAACATGATAATGATGAAGAAGATGGTGATTTCACATTGAATTTGTTATATTATTATAATTCCTCAATATTATTAAAAATTTGAATATCATGTCAACCCTTTAGGTTTTAGTAAAACATGGAACTATATGGAACTGTGGGTATGATTGGAAATGTTGAGATTACAAAAATGAACAAACCGTAAAATAATATTCTTAACAGAGAAAATCTGTTATTATGAAAAACAAATCTATGATGGAATAATATTAACAATGAGAGTGTATTATAAGACCAAAAATATGAATTAATAATAATATGGAGGCTCTAAAATGAACAAATTATGATGATAAATATGAAAAATATATATTTAAATTTTTAAACTTCATTAAATTGTAAGGATGACCCAAGGGAATTGCCTCATTAAGACTAGAAGGTAATTTTATTTTATTAAAGGAGACTAATGAGCATCATAATATTGAAGGAAAACTAAGAGTTCTATTGACAAGAAGAATGAAAATAGAACACATCCTTTGGAAAAATTAACAATTCAATATAACGTGCCCTCATAAACCATTAATTATCCATGTTCATGTTGTAATCCCCATAATTCGGATAACGGTAAGAATAAACAACCTCTTTTTCATATAGAGTAATGAAAAACCTTTGAAATTTCTATCGAAGATGATCATTGTGGTAATTAGGTGTCACTAACCCTCTAACCAGAATTTGTGGATGTATTACATTTCTATCAAACCTATTATATTTAAGGTTTATTTTATGATCATTAAATGAGAACCCTCTATGAATTTTAATTTATTGAAACCATTTAGTGGATTTATTAGAACATTCATTGACATTTTATAAAACAAGATATATTCCTCTATAAAATTTATAGAATTATAAATATAATTGGTATATTAACTTTGAATCCAAATTTATTTTTAAAATAGAAACAAAAAATTTCTATCTCAAATGTGACAATCTATTATTGGGAACCCAGGTATGAATTATCTATGAAGAATATTGAATCTTTCACTTAGGTCTTCATATGTAGTTTTTTGAAAAATTTCTTTCCACTGGTCATGGAAAATACATTTTTTATATTCCTCCCAATGATTATGAAGAAAAATATATAATTAGAGAATCATTGTTGAAGAATTTCTATATTTTCTATGACTGTACCTCTTTTCACATAAATTATAATAATTCTTTTGGCATGAAATTATCATCCAAGGGAAAATTTAATGAACCATATTTTTATATCACTTCAAACACATCTTATGTTCTATAACATGTGAACCACAATACATAAAACACAGGACAAATATGAAAAAGATGTTTTTAATCAATATATAATAAAAATAAAAATTGTAAATCATTAATAGTTGTTAAAATTATAGAGGAAAAACATTATGAGGTAAAATTTATGGGTATTATTCTATAAAATAAAATTTAATGATAACATTTATTTTATTATAAATAGATATATTTAGAAAAAATTAAATTTTAATTTGAAAATGATAAATTCATTTTTCAATTCAGCCCAAGAGAATTATCTTACAACGTATTTGTGGGAGATTCAAAAAATTATTGACTTTTAGGTGGCTAGAAAAAATTTCAGGTTTTCTAATACCATTAAATTTATATGATATAGTTTTTTTAATCCTTATCCATATAGATATATATTATATTTCTAATGTGAAATATCAATTAAAAATAAAATATAAATTTGAAAAAGAATTAAATACCCTTTATAAAAACATGTAATAATATATGAAATCTATTTTTTGACTGTCTCTCTAATTAAACATATAAAAGGATAAATTAGGTCATTAGTATATTTTAATGTTTAATGAATTTAATTTTAAAATAATTATTATTTTTAATATAATTATAATAAATGACATTTTTAATCTTCCATATATATAATCTGTATTTCTTAAAATACACTTTTCTTAAAAATAGTTTTTTTATGTTATGTTTGTGATTAATTTCCCTACACATAGATAGTTATTTTGAAAAAATAAATCCCCTATTTGAGAAAATAACTGTCTAATTATATAATATATTCAATTTTATTTTCATTACTAATATATTTATTATAAATATTTATTATAATGTCCATGATAATTGAGAAACAATTGTATTAAATTTATTATTTTATTAATATTTCATTATTTAAATAGAATAAAATAAATTAGTATTAGATAAATAGTGAGTCTAATATGATGTATAAACACATAAATATAAAATCATTCTTTTAATTTATAATCGAAAATTTTTATTTCCATGTGATGATATGTATTTTATATTAGTTGATATTGAAAATGATATTTTTAATTAACATAAACTTTTTCGTGCTTTTCATTTTTACATTAAAAGAAATTTTTTAAAATTTAAGAGTTTCTAATCGATAAAATTATATAAAATTATTTATTCTTCAATTAAATATTTAGTTGTTTTTATTTAAGGTAATTTTCTAAACTAGATTATTTTTATTAAAATAATATGGTATTTATACAAATTATATTTTACATGATTTTATCAATTTTAATGAATAACAAAGAATATTTATAACCTTTAAAGGTAATAATATTATAAATTATGGAATACAATTATACCATTTTACACAATATTTTTATTTATTAAACAAATTTCAATCATTTTATGATTTCTGAAAAAACATGTTTCTTTAATATAGAACGAATATTTTTTTAGTATTTAATTTTAATTTAGTATTGTCAAAGAATGGATTGATCCGAATTTCTCTGGAATCCTTATAAAAATTGTTATATTCAAAATAAGTTCATTTATGTCCCAAAAAATAGTAACAATGAAAAAATTATCCTATGCAACTTTAAATGATTGAAAACATTGTTTTATAAAAAAATGTTTAACAACATATTTTGATTTAATATTATAAAAAACATTTCATACATGTAAAAATTTTATTAGAAAAAAATATAGTACAAATTTCGAATTTTATCTATAAAATTTAGAAATATTTTGAATTTTTTTTGTTTCCTAGAAAATTAATTACCATATATAATAAATCATTTTCACTGTATAAATTAATAATGGTAAACATCATTTATTATGATAAGAAGTGGGGAAAAGTTGATTTTTTTTTTCAAATGGATAGTTCTGGTGTGTATATACAATAAATCCCCCACCCATGATGTTCATTTTACATATTTTAATCTATAATAATTTGAATTTCAAAATTAAATTATAGTAATTCAATTGGTATTTACAGAAATACTTTGTCTTCATGTAACACATTCTACACATTGTGAATCGCATATCCTATGAATTATTCATTAAAAAGATTATATTTTTATCTATATATAGCCATTCCTCATGTATATAATCCCCCTAGTCCCTTATAGAAAGCCTAATACTTTCAAATTCAAGGGAAATTTCATGAAAATATCATGTCTTCAAAATAAGAAATACATGAATCCTATGTATTTATTTATAATGTCATTATTTCATATATCATATAAATAAAATATTGATATACCTCTATATCACTAGTATATATATATTATTATATCGATTGGTTAGCCCTTATATATTCATTTCTACCTATGTAGAAAAGTCATGGTAAGTCAACCATCAGTGTGGTTAGAAAACCAACTCTAAGATTAGTAGATTTTCCATTTTTCCATTTTTTAATTAATTATCCCAAAATAACAAACATGGAAAAAAATGATAAATAATTAAAATTAATAATATTATTATAATTTAATTATTCTATCATGTCAATAAAAATACATTACTAACCGCACACCCTGATTGAGATAATGTTGGGTCATCATTATGTCAATTTATCATCAAACATTAACTTAATTGTAAAAATATTTTTTATATGACTATTTAATCCTAAAAATGAAAATATTTTAATATTTTAAAAAATTAAATGTATGTATATTGTTCAATAATATTAATTTATGTATTTAAATTTTTATTAATGTATCATTTTCAGTATCTAAAATATCTGAAATATATCAACAATAATTAAATTTTAACAAAGGCTTGCTAAAACACTTATAGAATTGTATGATATAAATAAAAAAATATTTATGTTATAAATTCTATTAACATTGTTTAAAAAATTATTTTCTTATTATAAAATAATGGGTAATGATATTGACAATATATTACATGCTCGAATAGTTACAATTATTAACAGGACCTTATTGAATATAAGTTGTACCTCAAACATTTTTTTTTCATTTTCTAAAAAAGAAAATTTTTGGCGAAGTGAGAACATTAATAATAACTGAAAATCAATTTCAAACATTGCACACATAAAACTACCATCATTGTAAACGTGATTCCAAAAATCCACATTCTAAATTAAAGTTTGACTTCAAAAACCGGAATCCCGGGAAAAGTGTGCTCCCCGAGAAACCAACCATCGAGTTATACCTAACTTAATTATCTTCTGTCGGACTAATATCACAAAACTATTATCATTATCATGTCACCATCGTTATAAACATCTTCATCCTCACTACCTGCCTCATCTGAAGTCCACTTCCTACATCAATCTCTGATCCACCACCACCATCATTGTCTTCGATCAAACACCATATAATAACATCACCAATAATTCATAAAAATCAAAACTAAATTATAAGGCCCCAACCTTAAACCTTACTTAATATTGAATTAAATGAATAATTCACATTAAGGATCTTTTCATGTTTAGAGTTTTAGTGAATTAGGACATAACTATTACATCTCAAAAGATTACAAAGTAGAATCTTTTACTTAGATTCCATAAAAAAACTCTTAAAAAGAACATGTCCAGTTCCATTTTTTAGATAGAATGTCATTCCCTTGATCCAATCCTTGACCGTATTCCTCGTTAATTCCTGTGAAAAACATTTCAAAAACATGGGATGAGCATAAAAAGCTCAGTAATGAACACACAATGAATGAAAATTGTTAGTTTTTCAAAACAAGTAAACCATGTATACTTTATCAAAGTGATACTTTTCACCTTTTCAAAGTAGTAAAAACACTTCAGTGAATGAAAGTTCATTACTAACCCTTCTGTAACCAATAGATTACCATAAAACCCATATAAAGATCACATAAAATATAAAGTTAACTTGGGACATAAACCTACTTAAGTGGAATAACCATTAGGTCGACTTCCACACATATCACTTAATCGAATAGCCATTCGGCCAACTTCCATACATACTTATTGGAATAGCCATACGACCGACATCCATACCCAATGAATTGGAGGTTATAACGTAACCACCCGTCCTGGTATTCATGGGACCACCAATCTTATGGTTTATCACGTAACCACCTGTAAAATGTCCAAGTACCATCATTACACATAAAATATTTAAAATATAAACATTTCAATAACAAAATTTCATTTTCAACCACAATAGGTAATTCCAAGATATCAATCCATTTTCAAAAACCATTTAAAAGTGATTTTTGAATCAAAGTGTCCCATACCACTTTAAAGATTTTATTGGAATTATAATTTTAAAACATTAATGTCCATATAAATAAATACTGAAAAACATTTTGAAAACATGGACATTACAGATAAAGATATAGAATAATAAATATTTAAAACAATTAAAACGACATTTTTGTTAAAGAGTTTTTAACAAAATGAGAGACTCTTGAATATAAATAATGGTAGAATAACATTTAATCCGACCTTTATAATACCATGAGAATAAAGGGATTCATGATATAATATGTTAAAGGACAGTATACACACTATATAAGAGTGAATTGGTGCATAACAACAATGAAGTCTCAAAAGAAATGTAAAATGAGATGAAATCCATTATAAAGAAGGTATCCCTAAATTAAGGATAAATCAATCTCATAATTATGTGTGAAAAATATAAATACACCCAATATAAGTGGATATTAAGTGAAAAACAATAAAAGTTTATTCACACATACTCATAGTATGTCATATTCAATAACTACATGTTGAACCCAAAGAAATCGAAATTAGGTTAAGAAGTTCACTTGGTAAAATTCGACAGCCTTAAGACGTCATATAAAATTTACAAAAAGGGTTGATGAGAGAGATAAAGGGGATCTCATCACATGGACATAAAATTTACATAAATAAGGATATAAAAGAACATATCCCAACATATTAGTATGTGAAATAAAATACATAACAAAAGAAGTCTTTTAAAAATAGGAGGGTGAAAGGTTCCCTTACCGACATTGGTATCATTCGAAACATACACCCCGTGAAAGAAGGACAATACAACATTGCCGTAAATACTCATAAATGAAAGTATATTACACAATGAGTAAAATAATGGCCAGTACATACTCCACTCAAATGAAAATGTGGAAAATGTAGCAAAAATCCCACGGGAAAATCCCTTACGAAAACTCGGCCGCCTAACGACGCCACATATAACTTACAAAAATGGATCGATGAGATCAAATAGGGTATCTCATCATATTAACATAATGTTTATAGAAAGAGGAATATAATATAAAATACCCCAATATAACAAATAGGAGCTGAAAATATGTGACATAAAGGAGAGTACTTAAAAAGAAAGAGAGAGGTTATATCTCTTACGAAAATTCGGCAGCCTAACGGCGCCACTCAAAACTACCAAAATGGATTGATGAGAGAGAATCGGGTCTCTCATCATATGAACATAAAAATTACAGTAAGAGTAATATAAAATAACATCCCAATAACAAGAAAGATGATCTTTAAAAGGAATGAAATAAAAGAGCGTATTTAAAAAGAAAGAGAGGAGTATGATCTCTTACCTCGGGTCCAACTTGACTCGATCATTCTTTAACATCCTGGATAATAAACATGAGTTAATTTGAACTTTCTTAAGAACATTTTTCACGTTCATTATTGATTTTATATCAATTATTGACATGTTATAAACACTATGTAATCATTTAAGTTAATAATGTTTTTTTTGTCGATATTTGGTTCTTAAGTCAAAAGTGGACTTCTTACAATTACATGTTGTTCATGTGGTCAAAGGTTCTTTATATACAGATTGACATTCCTGATTTGGATATCATATATATCATATATATCCAGCATATACATTTATTAATAATATTACATAATCATTTAGAGGTAAGAAATGAAATGCACCATTCATGGAGATGGTAAGTCATACGTACGCATGGACGCTACTTTCATTTCTATGTCATATTAATGGAATTAAAACTAAATGAGAGATATGTGTATTTTTAAGTCCAGAATTATATTAATCCTTTATATGTATCATAAATCATATATATCCATTATATATATTTTTAATATTACATTTCATTTGAGGATAAGAAATGAAATGCACCGTTCATGGAGACGGTAAGCTGTACGTATGCATGAACGCTACTTTCATTTATATCATATAATTTAATGGAAAGAAAACAATAATGATATAAAGGTATATTATAATTCCAGTATAACATCATATATAATAACTTTAAATCCATCCTTTATACATCCCACATATGGCATTAACGAATCAAATAACTTTTAGGGGGCGGTAGTCCGCACTTCCTAAAATGAAGATATCGCGTATACCCATAATGGAAGCCATAAAGGTATGCCACAAATGAAAAATACAGAATATTAATTAAATCATAATAATATTATATATCATATATTAACATAGTGATATCTTAATGGCCACCTTTGAAGGTGTTATATGAGTGTTGAACAATCATCGTTTCGTGAGGCAGAAATTTGCCATCCACAGAAACTGTATGTTCTTTAACCATTAAATGAAGGTGTGTGTAAGTGTAGCTCGAATACTTATTATAACATAATCCTAGTATATTTAATATACTGGAGTTATTACAAATGAAATGAATAAAAATAGTTTAGGGGGTTGGAGAAGTAAAATAAAACAAAAGAGAACAAGTGAAGACGTTACCTTAAAATTGGGTGACTCCCTTTGGTTTGAACCAAAAGGGTTTTTTGAAGAGGTTCCTGCCAAAGTAAAGGCTTCTGGAATGAGGATAGGGATGTGGAGAGACAAAATTATTAGATCTTGGCCGATCCAAAGGTTTGAGAGGTGTGGGTATGGTGGTAGAGGTGGGGGCCTTTTATAGGAGGAGAGGAGGGGCACTCTTGGAAAATTATAAAATGTTACTTTATTTTCAAATGGTTTTCGGTTTTTATTGTTACCACATTGATTTGTTTTGAGGATAAGGTGATAAGGGTTCAAAATACACCCTTATAATAGGTTTTTGACATGTTTAGGTCCTAGATTGTTCATTATCATTCCATTTTATTTAAATTGTTAAATAATGAGATCATCGCTGCATTATCATGATATCATAAAGACTTTAATTTATTTAATGTCTAAAAATTATAAAAAAAATACTATGATTTAGGAAATATTTCTTTCTTTCCAATTAATATTTATAGTCAAAATTCTGACTTGTATAACCACATGTAAAAATTGTTTTAGTAAAACAAATCATGTTTGTGACATTTTTATTTTAACTTTAAATAATAGGCATAAATGTCATTATCAAACCCAAGTGGCTCCATGGGGTACCAAAAATCTTCCCATGGGTTTTCATGGTCGTCCATAACTCATTCAATATGCTTAGTATAAGTGTCAATATATTTTCATTTTATTATAATATCATTTTTACCTTAAATCACACTAATTACCTTTAATCGCGATTAATAAAACTTAAAAGTTACTTTTCATCAAAAATTATTTTCATCCCATTGAACCAAATTTTACTTAATAATTAAAAATATTTCAATTGTATTATTTAAATTCAAATCACAGAAGTGGTAACGTCTCATTTAAACGAAAAATCAAATTTTGTAACCACCACTTTGTGGTTTCACTATTCATCAAAAATTAGAGATTTTCAGAAAAATACCAAAAATTCACCCTAAGCTATATTTGATATTCCGAATTCAAAAATGATGTCTATTTTACCAAATTCATAACATATATGTTGCATTAATTAATTTTATAATTAATTCCTGCAATAAGAGAAAATAGCGTGTTTTTATGAAACAATAAGTATCAAAAGATTGACACTATTTTAAGTCCAATTTCAAAGTGAAATTATTTCCAATGACCACTATTGGATTAAATGGTAAAAATATATTCTATTTACACTTTCAAACCAATTAAACAGATAATATAATCATATAAATAAATTATATTAAAAAGAGGTTTTGAATTAAAATAAAACATTTTTCACTTTTCATTATAAATTGAACATTTTCGAAAAAATACCATAAATTTAAACAAAGTAAATTTTTATGTCCCGATTCTAAATAAGAATTTTATTTTGATTGATATAACACATAAAATTTTCAAAAAGTAGATTTAAAAGAGGTTCTCCATCAAAAGGCGGTTAATCGACCTTTTAAAGAATATTAGACTGTCTGCGCTTAAAATTGGATTCATTCACATTTTTAATCCTCAATCATTTATTGTAAAGAGTAAAAATATTTGACAAACATATATAATCATTTTGTAGTTAGTTTTATTCATTCCCGCCATCACAACATCAAGGCGTTAACTACCATTTAAAATAATATTATTTTATTATTCGAGTGCAATGTAAGATTCCCAAGAAACTCGTTATTGCGTGTTGGGTATGCCATCGAGCATATCATCCTATTTAAAGTAATATTAATTTTTTTATTCACAAATATGGATAAATATAAAAATGTCATATTCTTTATTTACCTGGGTTGTTACATCCTTCCCCCCTTTTGGGAATTGCGTCCTCACTATTTTAAAATTGGGTTTGGAAATATCCTTGAATGTCCCACATCGGAACAAGTGTCGGTAAAACAATAACTTTAAAATAAAGAAAGATAAGTATAGAGGTCACTTGAGTTAACCCATACTAGGATTCCATGTATGAAAATATGGACATGGAGGGAAAAAAAGGGTCATTTTCTGATGGAGAGTGATTGTAAACATGTATAGGAGAATGTTAACCAAAAGAAAATCACAAACTTGTGATGGGTTAAATGGTATTCGATTCTCCAGTAGGAAAAGTTAACAGAAAAATTTTTTGTTTTAAGTAACTCTTCATTGAGGAATTTATTTTTGAGCCTAACTAAATCATAATGAAACAAACTTACTTGTCACGTAGACTTCCAACTTTTACTAGATTCCTTAATCAAACTCATATTTTCTCCAAAAGACGAGTATTTAGGAAGACTTGTTCACATTAAGCGTACTATAATCAACTTATAGAGAACCACATAATACACACAAGATAACTATATATTTCCCATGTATTTGACATTAACCAAAACCAAAACTAAAATGGTTAGTACAAGATCAGATAATCAATAAAAGGATAACCCTTTATAAAAAGAAAATATATTCTTAATCTCCAAAATTTGTCCAACAAAACCCAAAGTTCAACGAGGACCATTCGATAAAAAAAATTTCCATAAAATTCTTCAAAGTAAACCAAACTATGATTGAAACCCAAATATTTGAAGGATTTAGTAACATAGTCTTCTAAGTTAAATCATAACATTTATCTCCAAACAACATCAGTTTCTCTTAATGTCTCGTATTGAAATGTAATTAACCTAATCACATATCCTCCATGATAGGTTAATAAATTTCCATAGATAACCCAAAATCAACTTAATCTTAATTCATAAAATCATCTAACTAAAAATAATCATTCAAACTAACCGGGGACTTCACGTAGTCCAGTGGTAGGCGATAAATACCAGTTGCACTTTGGTTGTGGGTTCGATTCCTGCAGCTTTGTCCGATGCGACGGGTTGTCACACGGTCTGCGTGTTGTCCTTTTTATAAAACACCAAAAATAACCCTAACATGTTTTAACCTTAATAGTTTCCTTATACCTCTCATTTTCATCCAAATTCGTTATGGTCTCAACATCTTAATTCTTGAAGTCTTATTTCACCACCATAAGATAAAATAAAACGATTCCCAAAATGAATAACATCATACATAGATCATGGCATCCACTCAGTTTCATCATCATCTTGCTCACGTAGTTAGAAGTCCCATTCATTACATCAATGATTTAAATATCATTCAAAATCATTTGCTTCCTCCATCCAAATACACCTTGTACAACATGGGTCATATGGGTGATCACAGAAAAACAGTTTTGGAAAATAATCATGTATGAAATATAATTCCAAAACATTTGATAAAACATGATTTCTATAAAATAGTCGGACAGAATTAGAGTTGAAACTTTCTATTATTGGCCCTTTTAAAATACCATAATTATGTGCTGAGATACTATATTTTAAAATCAAATATAAATAGGTTTTGTAAGGGTCTCCTTCCTCAGCACCATTTTTAAAATCATAATAGGCTTCAAATTCTTGTGATAAGGTAAAATATTTGAAAATGCCTTGATAATATTTACCTTTCTTGAAAATATGAGAATATTTTGAAAATAGTATTTTTCTAAAAACAACCCATTATCCACGAAAATAATGAGGTATAGTGGAGGTGTTTGATATCACAAACAACTGCTTGCAAGTGAGTTGTATGCTAGGAAAAGATTCACAATCATCCGAACATGACATTGCAATAATTATTGCAATCATGTCATCAGGAAGAGATAGGAATGTCGTTTGAGATCCTTCTCCTTCCATTCATAACAAACTTTAAATGTCATGAAAAAAGTTATAAAACAAGGATTTAACTGAAATAATAGATATAGGGACTAATCATGTGTCTAACAAAAACTCCTAATCCCTAAAGTTGTCTAAACCGACCTTTGATACCAACTATAAGGCCCTTACCTTAAACCTTACTTAATATTTAATTAAATGAATAATTCACATTGACGATATTTTCAGGTTTAGAGTTTTAGTGAATTAGGACATAACTATTACATCTCAAAAGATTACAAAGTAGAATCTTTTACTAAGTTTCCATAAAATAAAAACTCTTAAAAAGAACATGTCTAGTTCCATGTTTTAGATAGCATGACATTCCCTTGATCCCATCCTTGACCCTATTCCACGTTAAGTCTAGTGAAAAACATTTCAAAAACTTGGGATGAGCATAAAAAGATCAGTAAGGAATACACAAAGAACGAAAACTGTTAGTTTTTCAAAACAACCAGTAAACCGTGTATACTTTATGAAAGTAATACTTTTCACCTTTTCGAAGTAGTCAAAACTCTTCACTAAATAAAAGTTCATTACATACCCTTCTGAATCCAAAAGATTACCATTAAACCCATATAAAGATCACATAACATATAAAGGTAACTTGGGACATAAACATACTTAAGTGGAATAACAATAAGGTCGACTTCCACACATATCACTTAATGGAATATCCATTTGGCCAAATTCTATACATACTTAATTGAATAGCCATACGACCGACTTCCATACCCAATGCATTGGAGGTTATAACGTAACCACCCGTCCTGGTATTCACGGCACCACCCGTCATATAGTTTATCACGTAACCACCCGTAAAATGTCCAAGTACCATCATTACACATAAAATATTGAAAATATAAACATTTTCAATAACAACGTTTCTTTTTCAATCACAATAAGTAATTACAAGATATCAATCCATTTTTTAAAACCCTTTAAAAGTGATTTTTGATTCAAAGTGTCCCATAACACTTTGAAGCTTTTATTGGAATTATAATTTTAAAACATTAATGTCCATATAAATAAATACTGAAAACCATTTTGAAAACATGGACATTGCAGAAAAAGATTTAGAATAATAAATCTTTAAAACATTTAAAACGATTTTTTTTAAAGAGTTCTTAACAAAATGAGAGACTCTTGAATACCAATAATAGCGGAATAACATTTAATCTGAACATTATAATATCATGAGAATAAAGTGATTTATGATATAATATGTCAAAGGACAGTATACACACCATATAAGAGTGAATTGGTGCATAACAACAATGATGTCTCAAAAAAATGTAAAATGAGATGAAATCCATTATAAAGAAGGTATCCTTAAATTAAGGATAAATCAATCTCATAATTATGGGTGAAAAATATAAATACACCCAATTTAAGTGGATATTAAGTAAAATACAATCAAAGGTTATTCACACATATTCAGAGGATGACATATTCAATAACTACAAGTTGAACCCAAAGAAATCAAAATTGGGTTAAGAAGTTCACTTGGTAAAATTCGACAGCCTTACGACGTCACATAAAATTTACAAAAAGGGTTGATGAGAGAGATAAAGGGGATATCATCACTTGGATATAAAATTTACATAAATATGGATATATAAGAACATATCCCAACATAATAGTATGTGAATTAAAAGACATAACAAAAGAAGTCTTTTAAAAAGAGGAGGGTGAAAGGTTCCCTTACCGACATGGGTATCTTTCGAAACATACACCCTGTGAAAGAAGGAAAATAAAATATTGATGTAAATACTCATAAATGAAAGTATATTACATAATTATTAAAATAATAGTTAGTACATACACCACTCAAATGAAATTGTGGCAAATGTAGCATAAATCCCACGGGAATAAAAGTGAGATGAAAAATCTCTTACGAAAACTCGGCAGCCTAACGGCGCCACATAAAACATACAAAAATCGATTGATGAGATCAAATAGGGTATCTCATCATATTAACATAAAGTTTATAGAAAGAGTAATATAAAAGAACATCCCCCAAAAAAACAAAGAGGATCTGAAAAGAAGTGACATAAAGGAGAGTACTTAAAAATAAAGAGAGAGGTTACATCTCTTACGAAAATTCGGCAGCCTAACGGTGCCACTCAAAACATACAAAATGGACTGACGAGAGAGAATAGGGTCTCTCATCATATGAACATAAAAATTACAGTAAGAGTAATATAAAATAACTTCCCCATAACAAGAAAGATGATCTTTAAAAGGAATGACATAAAATAGCGTATTTTAAAAGAAAGAGAGGAGTAAGATCCCTTACCTTGGGTCCGACTTGACTCGATCATTGTTTAACATCCTAAATAATAAACTTGAGTTAATTTCTACTTTCTTAATAGCATTTTTCAATTTCATTATTCCATTTATATCAATTATTGACATGTTATAAATAGTATGTAATCATTTAAGTTAATAATGTTTCTTTTGTAGATATTTGGTTCTTAAATCAAAAGTGGACTTCTTACAATAACAAGTTGCTCGTGTGGTCAAAGGTTATTTATATCCACAATGACATTACAGATTTGGATATCATATATATCCTATACATCCAGAATATACATGTATTTACCATATTAAATAATAATTTAGTGTTAAGAAATGAAATGCACCGTTCATGGAGACGGTAAGCCATACGTACGCATGAACGCTACTTTCATTTCTATGTCATATTAATGTAATTAAAACTAAAAGAGAGATGTGGGTATTTTTAATTCCATATTTATATTCATCCTTTAGATGTATCATAAATCATATATATCCATTATATGTACTTATAATAGTACATTACATTTGAGGATAAGAAATGAAATGCACCATTCATGGAGACGGTAAGCCGTACATACGCATGAACGCTACTTTCATTTCTATCTCATACTTTAATGGAAAGAAAACAATAATTATATAAAGGTATATTATAATTCCAGTATAAAATCATATATAATAAATTTAAATACATCCTTTATACATCCCACATATGGCATTAACGAATCAAATCACTTTGAGGGGGTGGTAGTCCGCACTTCCTAAAATGAAGATATCATGTATATCCATAATGGAATCCATAAAGATATGCCAAAAATGAAAAATAAATAAGCATAATTAAAACATAAAAATATTATATATCACATATAAATATAGTGATATCTTAATGTCCACATTTGAAGGTGTTATATGATTGTTGAACAATCATCGTTTCGTGAGGCAGAAATTTACCATCAACAGAAACTGTATGTTATTTAACCATTATATGAGGGTGTGTGTAAGTGCAGATCTAATACATATTATAAAAACATCCTAGTATATTTTAGATACTGGATTAGTTACAAAAAAAATTAATAAAAAGAGTTTAGGGTGTTGGAGAATCAAAATAAAACAAAAGAGCACAAGTGAAGACGTTACCTTAAAATTGGGTAACTCCCTTTGGTTTGAACCAAAAGGGTTTCTTGAAGAGATTAATGCCTAAGTTAAGTATTATAGGATGAGGAGAGTGATGTGGAGAGACAAAATGATCAGAGCTTGTCCGAACCAAAGGTTTTAGAGGTGTGGGTAAGGTGGTAGAGGTGGGGGCCTTTTATAAGAGGAGAGGAGGGGCACTCTTGGAAAAGTATAAAATGTTACTTTATTTTCAAATGGTTTTCGGATTTTAGTGGTCCCACATTGATGTGTTTCTAGGTTAAGGTGAGAAGGGTTTTAAATCCACTCATACAATAGGTTTTTTACATGTTTAGGTCCTAGATATTTCATTCTCCTTCCATTTTATTTAAATCGTTAAATAATGAGGTCATCGCTGCATAATCATGATGTCATAAAAAATTTAATTTATTTATTTTTTAAAAATTATAAAAAAATACTATGATTTAGGAAATATTTTTATCTTTCCATTGACTATTTATAGTCAAATTTATGACTTGTATAACCACATGTAAAAATTGTTTTAGTAAAACAAATCATGTTTGTGACATTTTTATTTTAACATTAAATAAAAGGCATAAATGTCATTATCAAACCCATGTGGCTCCATGGGGTACCAAAATTCGTCCCATGGGTTTTTTTTGGTCGGCCATAACTCATACAATATGGTTACGACAAGTTTCAATATATTTTCATTTTATTATAATATCATTTTTACCTTAAATCACACTAATTACCTTTAATTGCAATTAATAAAACATAAAAGTTACTTTTTCATCAAAAATTATTTTCATCCCATTGAACCAAATTTTACTTAAAAATTAAAATAATTTAAATTGGATTTTTTAAATTCAAATCACAGAAGTGGTAAAGTCCCATTTAAACGAAAAATCAAATTTTGTAACCACCACTTTGTGGTTTCACTATTCATCAAAAATTGGAGATTTTCAGAAAAATATCAAAAATTCACCCTAAGATATATTTGATATTCTGAATTCAAAAATTATGTCTATTTTACCAAATTCATAACATAGAATTTTCATTAATTAATTTTATAATAAATTCCCATAGTCTGAGCAAATAGTGTGTTTTTATGAAACTATAAGTATCAAAAGATTCACACTAGTTTAAGTCCAATTTCATAGTGAAATTAATTCCAATGACCACTATTGGAAGAAATGGTAAAAATATATTCTATTTACACTTTAAAAACAATTAAAAAGATTATATAATCATATAAATAAATTATACTAAAAAAAGGTTTTGAATTAAAATACAACAGTTTTCACTATTCATTAAAAATTGAACTTTTTCGAAAAAATACCAAAAATTTAACCAAAGTAAATTTTTATGTCCCGATTCTAAATAAGAATTTTATTTTGTCAAATATAACACATAAAATTGTCAAAAAGTAGATTTAAAAGAGGTTCTCCATTAAAAGGTGGTTAATCGACCTTTTAAAGAATATTAGACTGTTTACGCTTAAAATTGTATTCATTCGCATTTTTAATCCTCTATCATTTATTGTAAAGAGTAAAAATATTTGAAATACATATATAATCATTTTTTAGTTAGTTCTATTCATTCTCTCCATCACAACATCTAGGTGTTAACTACCATTTAAAATAATATTAGTTTATTATTAAAGTGCAACGTATGATTCCCAAGAAACTCGTTGTTGCGTGTTGGGTATGCCATCGAGCATAGCGTCCCCTTTAAATTTATATTAATATTTTATTCACAAACATGATTTTTTTTACTAAATACATGGGAAGTGTATATTTCTCTTTTGTGGATTAGGTGATTCTCTTGAAATTGATTATAGTACTCTTAATGCAAACAAGTCTTCCTAAATACCCATCTTTTGGAGAAAATATGAGTTTGATTAATGAATCTAGTAAAAGTTGAAAGTCTACATGACAATTAAGTATGTTTCATTATGATTTAGTTAAGCTCAAAAATAAATTCCTCCTTGAAAAGTAACTTAAAACAAAAAATTTGTCTTTAAACGTTTCCTACTAGGGAATCGAATACCGTTTAACCCATCACAAGTTTGTGATTTTTTTATGGTTAACTTTTTCCTAGACATGTTTATTATCACTCCCCATAAGAACATGACCCATTGCTTTTTCTTCCATGTCCATATTTTCATATTTGGAATCCTAGTATGGGTTAACTCAGGTGAACTTTGTACTTTCTTTTCATTCTTTTAAAGTGATAGTTTAATTTACTCCTTTTCCGATGTGGGGATTTCAATGAAGTATTCAAGCCCAATTTTAAAATTGCGAGGACACAACACCGAAAAGGGGGGAAGGATGTAACACCCCAGGTAAATAAAGAGTATGAAGTTTTCATATTTGTGAATAAAATATTAATATAACTTTAAAGGTGGCGCTATGCTCGATGGCGTATCCAACACGCAACAACGAGTTTCTTGGGAATCTTACGTTGCACTCTAATAATAAAATAATATTATTTTAAATGGTAGTTAATGATTAGCAGTTGTAATGGAAGGAATAAATATAACTAACTACAAAATTTTTATATATGTTTGTCAAATATTTTTACTCATTACAATAAATGTTAGAGGAATAAAAATGCGAATGAATCCAATTCTAAGCGTAGACAGTCTATTATTCTTTAAATGGTCGATTAACTGCCTTTTGATGGAGAACCTCTTTTAAATCCACTTTTTGAAAATTTAATGTGTTATATTGGACAAAATAAAATTCTTTTTTTGAATCGGCACTTCAATATTTACTTTGTGTAAATTTTTGGTATTTTTCTGATAAAGTTCATATTTTTTAATGAATAGTGAAAAATGTTGTATTTTAATTCAAAACCTCTTTTTAATATAATTTATTTATATGACTAGATTATCTTTATAATTGGTTTTAAAGTGTAAATAGAATATATTTTTACCATTTAATCCAATGGTGGTCATTGTATTTAATACCACTTTAAGGTTGGACATAAACAGGTGTCAATCTTTTGAATGATATTGTTTCTTAAAAACACGCTATTTGTTTTAACAGCGGGGTTTAATTAGAAAATTAATTAATGCAACTTATATGTTATGAATTTGGTAAAATAGAAATCATTTTTGAATTCGGAATATCAAATATATCTTAGGGTGAATTTTTGGTATTTTTCTGAAAATCATCAATTTTTGATGAATAGTGAAACCACAATGTGGTGGTTACAAAATTTGATTTTTCGTTTAAATGAGACTTAAACACTTCTCTGATTTGAATTTAAAAAATCCAATTTCAATTATTTTAATTGTTATTTAAAATTTGGTTCAATGGGATGAAAATAATTTTTGATGAAAAGTAACTTTTACGTTTTATTAATCGCAATTAAAGGTAATTAGTGTGATTTAAGGTAAAAATGATATTATAATGAAATGAAAATATCTTGAAACTTGTTCTAACCCTATTGGATGAGTTATTGCCAAAAAATACAACCCATGGGTCGATTTTTGGTACCCCATGGAGCCACTTGGGGTTGATAATGACATTTATTCCTTTTATTTAAAGTTAAAATTAAAATGTCACAAACATGATTTGTTTTACTAAAACAATTTTTACATGTGGTTATACAAGTCATAATTTTGACTACAAAAATTCATTGTAAAGATAAAACTATTTCCTACATCATAGTAATTTTTTTATAATTTTTGGACATTAAATAAATTAAATTCATTATGACATCATGATGATGTAGTGATGACCTCATTATTTAACGATTTAAATAAAATGGAAAGATAATGAAACATCTAGGACCTACACATGTAAAAAAACCTATTTTATGGGTGGATTTAGAACCCTTATAACCTTATACTTGAAAAACATCATGTTGGGACCATTAAAATCCGAAAACCATTTGAAAATAAAGTAACATTTTATACTTTACCAAGAGTACCCCTTCTCTCCTCTTATAAAAGGCCCCCACCTCTACCACCTTACCCACACCTCTCAAGCCTTTGGTTCGGCCAAGCTCAGATCATTTTGTCTCTCCACATCCTTCTACGCATCCTAGAATACTTAACATAGGAATTAATCTCTTTAAGAATCCCTTTTGGTTCAAACCAAAGGGAGTTACCCAATTTTATGGTAACGTCTTCACTTGTGCTCTTTTGTTTTATTTTGATTCTCCAACCCAATAAACTATTTTTATTTATTTATTTTGTAACAACTAATGTATCTTAAATATATTAGGATGTTGTTATAATAAGTATTCGAGCTACACTTACACACACCTTCATCTAATTGTTAAAGAACATACTGTTTCTGTGGATGGCGAATTTCTGCCTCACGAAACGATGATTGTTCAACACTCATATAACACCTTCAAAGGTAGCCATTAAGATGCCACTATGTTTATATATGATATATAATATTTTTATGTTTTACTTAAGCTTCTGTATTTTTCATTTGTCGCATACCTTTATGGCTTCCATTATGGGTATAAGCGATATCTTCATTTTAGGAAGTGCGGACTACCACCCCCTCAAAGAGATTTGATTCGTTAATGCCATATGTGGGATGTATAAAAGATGGATTTAAAGTTATTATATATGATGTTATACTAGAGTTATAATATAACTTTATATAATTATTGTTTTATTTCCATTAAAGTATGAGATAGAAATTAAAGTAGCGTTCATGCGTACGTACGACTTACCGTCTCCATGAATGGTGAATTTCATTTCTTATCCCCAAATGTAATGTACTATTATAAGTACATGTATATAATGGATATATATGATGAATGATACATCTAAATTATGAATATAATTCTGGAATTAAAATATACATACCTCTCATTTAGTTTTAATTCCATTAATATGATAATGAAATGAAAGTAGCGTTCATGCGTACGTACGACATACCGTCTCCATTAACGGTGCATTTCATTTCTTACCTCTAAATGATTATGTAATATTATAAATACATGTATATTCTGGATATATATGATATATATGATATCCAAATCACGAATTTCATTCTGGATATAAAGAACCTTTGACCACACAAACAACATGTAATTGTAAGAAGTCCACTTTTGACTTAAGAACCAAATATCGACAAAACAAACATTAATAACTTAAATGATTACCTAATGTTTATAACATTTCAATAATTGATATAAAAGGAATAATTAAATTGAAAAATGTTCTTAAGCAAGTATAAATTAACTCACGTTTATTATTCAGGACGTTAAAGAATGACCGAGTCAAGTCGGACCCGAGGTAAGGGATCCTACTCCTCTCTTTCTTTTTAAGTACACTCTTTTATGTCATTCCTTTTAAGATCATCTTTCGTGTGATTTGGATGTTATGTTATATTACTCTTACTGTAATTTTTATGTTCATATGATGAGATATTCTATTCTATCAATCTATTTTGGATGTTTTGATTGGCGCCGTTAGGCTACCGAATTTTCGTAAGAGATCCAACCTCTCTATTTCTTTTTAAGTACTCTCCTTTATGTCACTTATTTTAAGCCCCTATTTGTTATGGTGGGAGATGTTATTTTTTATTCCTCTTTCTGTACATTTTATGTTAATATGGTTATAGACCCTATTTTATCTCATCAATCCATTTTTGTAAGTTTTAAGAGGCGCTGTTAGGCTACCGAGTTTTCGTAAGGGATTTTTCATCTCACTTTTATTCCCGTGAGATTCATGCTACATTTGCCAATATTTCATTTTGAGTGGTGTATGTACTCTACATTATTCTACTCTTTGTATAACATACTTTAATTTATGAGTATTTACATCAATTTTGTATAGTCTTTCTTTCATGGGGTGTACGTTTCAAAAGTTACCCAAATTGGTAAGGGAACCATTCACCCTCCTTTTTTTAAATGATTTATTTTGTTATGTCTTTTAATTCACATACTATTATTTTGGGATATGTTCTTCTATATCCTTATTTATGTAAATTTTATTTCCAAGTGATGAGATCCCATTTTTCTCTCTCATCAACCCTTTTTGTAAAATTTTATGTGACGCCGTTAGGCTGTCGAATTTTACCAAGGGAACTTCTTAACCCAATTTCGATCTCTTTGGGTTCAACATGTAGTTATTGAATATGTCATCATTTGAATATATGTGAATAACCTTTAATTGTTTTACACTCAATATCCAGTTATATTGGTTTTATTTATATGTGTCACACATAATTATGAGATTGATTTATCCTTAATTTAAGGATACCTTCTTTATAATGGATTTCATCTCATTTTACATTTCTTTTGAGACTTCATTGTTGTCATGCTCAAATTCACTCTTATATGGTGTGTATAATGTCCATTGACATATTATATCATGACTCCATTTATTCTCATGATATTATAAAGTTTGGATTAAATGTTATTCCGCTATTATGTGTATTCAAGAGTCTCTTATTTTGTTAAAAACTCTTTAACAAAAATGTTGTTTTAAATGTTTAAAAGATTTATTATTATAAATATTTATCTTTAATGTCCATGTTTTCAAAATGGTTTTCAGTATTTATTTATATGGACATTAATGTTTTAAAATTATAATTCCAATAAAATCTTCAAAGTAGTATTGGACACTTTGATTCAGAAATCTCTTTAAATGATTTATGAAAAATGGATTGATTAATTCAATATCCTGGAATTACTTATTTTGATTGAAAATGAAATGTTGTTATTGAAATGATTATATTTTCAATATTTTATGTGTAATGATGGTACATGGAAATTTTACGGGTGGTTACGTGATAAACCATATGACGGGTGGTGTCGTGAATACCAGGACGGGTGGTTGCGTTATAACCCCCAATGCATTGGGTATGGAAGTCAGTCGTATGGATATTCCATTAATTATGTATGGAAGTTGGCCGTATGTCTATTCCATTAAGAGATATGTCTGGAAGTCGACCGTATTGTTATTCCACTTAAGTATGTTTACGTCCCAAGTTACCTTTATACGTTATGTGTTCTTTATATGGTTTTTATGATAATATTTTGATTACAAAAGGGTAAGTAATGATATTTTATATAGTGAAGAGTTTTTACTACTTCATAAAGGTGAAGATATTACTTTGATAAAGTATACATGGTTTACATGTGGTTTTAATAACTGACAGTTTTCATTCTTTGTGAATCCCTTACTAAGCTTATTATACTCACCCCATGTTTTTTTGAAATGTTTTTTTCATAGGACTTTATATGGAATTGGGTCAACGATGGGATCAAGGGAATGTCATGCTATCTAAAACATGGAACTAGACTTGTTTCATTTTAAGAGTTTTTTTTATTTTATGGAAACTTAGTAGAATTTTTATACTTTGTAATCTTTTGAGATGTAATAGTTATGATATAATTCTCTAAAACTCTAAACATGAAAAGATCCTCAAAATGTAATCTTGTTATAACTCAATATTAAGTAAGGTTTATGGCTGGGGCCTTATAGTATTAGGACATAACTATTACATCTCAAAAGATTACAAAGTAGTCACTTCTACTAAATTTCCATAAAATAATAAAAACTCTTAAAAAGAAACTTGTCTAGTTCCATGTTTTAGGTATCATGACTTTCCCTTGATACCATCCTTGACCATATTCCACGTTGTAATAGGTTATATATTCATTAAAGTGTATTTTGATTAATTCTATATATTTAATGATTACATGATGGTATTTCTATGATCTATAATTTTGTAACATGTTTACAATTATATTATGTTGACTAGTTGCCTTTAATTTTTATATTTATTCATTTATAATGTATTAATTCATGTCATGATATTTTAATCACTTATTGTGCATCATATATCATTCATTTTTTATGATTCTCACTCAAAGTTTATGAAGATAATTATATCATGTGATATGTTTATTATGTGTCCAGAGGTGTTTTATTATGGAGTAGATTTATAATTATTATAAATTAATATATTCATGTAGATGGAATTATATAAACTAAACAATTTGTTAGTTATGTTATGTTACTGCTTGTGAGATGTATTATTTCAAAAATGAGATTGATTTAATTTTTCTAGTTTTTCACATCATGGGTAAAAATATTAATTTATTTACATCATTCAATATCATGTTGAATATTCTTCCCAAGTCCTTGCATAAATCATTCTAGTCAATTTGTAACATATTTCACATTGTTTGATAAATATTCACTATCATTATAACAATAATAAGACCTAAGTTTAGATTTATTAAAAAAAACTATTATATTTTTATCATTAAATATTATTTAAACATAATTCTTCACATTTTCACTTGTATACTAGATATCCACTTTTATCTTCCATGTTTTACATAGTAAAATAATTACTATTTTTAATTTCAGTATTCATTGGTTCATATTTTTACTTGAGGGTTTTCTTATACTTTCGATTAGGAAATCATTCTTTGATATCTCATAATTTTCAATAATGGTGTTTATAATTTTTATAAATTCATTTATCATGTCAAAAATACATTCACGACTATCAATAAAAATCATGATACTCAGTTCTATGAATTATGAGATTTTTCCAATATATTTCATACATTACATGAATAACCACATTTAATATCCATGAAATGAAAAAAATTATATTTTCTTATATAAATAAAGAGATTTATAATTGTATATAGTGAGAAAAATCATGAAATTATAATTATAAGTTCAATCTTGTAAAATAATTAATGATGCACTCATCAAAATCCATTAATTTTTATAATATTAGAATAATATTAAATATCCAATTCCTATATCAATTTGAAATAACTATATTGGCCTCATTTGAAATGCATTTTCACATCAATTAAAATGTGGTGATATAAGGTGTCGTAAAATCATAACTTATAAATATCCCATTTATGGAATCATTTGTCCCATTGTATTTTTAAATATTAGGATAAATGATAAATCATAATTAGAAATATATTTTAATAGGTATGATTGTTGAGGAATAAAAAACACTATACATTTAATGGGTGTGTATTTTTAAACCAATTGATGTCCCATTATAAGATGTATAATATTATCCTGAATGGGTTAATAAGACTTAGAATTCATAAAAAAATTAAAATAATGTTCAATATCATAGTTAATCAATTTATATAATTTATAATTATGTAATGACATTTGAATCATAATAAATTAACAAAAAATTCATGTCTATTATATAAAGGACTAGAAAACCATATTTTTGTAATAGTTCAGATAAAAATGATCCTACATCTATACATACTCATCTCATTTCGCTATGGTTTATTGTGCCTTTCAAGGTCATTATCGTTTTAGAGCCATGGTGTATTTGATACCACTTCCCATTTATATGAGTAGGATAAATTATTTTTTCAATGTTTCATAGATTCAATGTTTTTTTAATGACGACTCCCACATAATCAATTAGGGTAAGATGTCCATTAAAGATAATATGACCATCAAGGATTGAATTGTGGAGATCAAGGACTACCATGGGATGGTATTTTTTGGGAACAATATTCCCATGGTTTTTGTCCCTTGGGATCATATTTTTGTTGTTGGGAGTACCTAGGAACATGATTCCTAGTTATATGTGAGGTAACCGAAGATTTATTTTGTTTGGATCTTAAATTATAGACTTGGAAATTTTTTGTGGTTGTTATTTTTTTCAGTTTATGAGATGATTTATTCTTCATTAATGCTTGGTATATATCCTTCTTCTTATTTTTGACTTATCATCCTATGGAGAGAGTATCAGATCTGGTAATTATTGTTCTGATTATTAATTCTCGTTTCCTCCAATAAAGGATGTTGATCTCCAGTGACTGTATGACTCACAGTAGGCATATCAAGGAATTTTCTATAGATAACAATTTTTCATTATTTTGTTAAGGGTTTAGATTTAAATTATATAGGATGGTAATATTTTTATAGGTATCTAATTTATGAGACTCGGTCCACGTATCCCTTTTCATTGTGACTAATGGATGTTAGATACTCTAAAGAGAGGATCTAGGAGTATGTAAAGTAAATTATTCTAAAATCATTAAAGTACATAATTATTTGATTTCAAGAATTTAGTTTAATTGTAATGTATAGTAGTTTGACATAGAGATCCCTATTAGGGTAGTAATAAATAGGTTTTAAGGAAATATCCTTTTTATGGAATTATTGTTCTGTTGTGAAAGGTTAGGGCATAACCCTTCTATAGACTGTTTTTAGCATTGTGTCATGGGGCGAATAACAATATTTTGGTAGATTGAGGGATGATATTCTATCTTTTGTACCCATGTGACATAGTGATAGAAAGTTTCATAGCTGAAATCTTGGATTACTGAGTTCTAAGTCATCATGGTTTTAGATATGTTTTTCTCCCTCTATTTTTTATATGCAAAAAACACCATGGTTCTCAAATATGATATTAAACATGAAGGTTGCAGTATAGTCATGTTTATTAGGGGTATAGTCCTCCCTATATTATAAATTTATAGAGATTATTTTGGGTGGTTTTGTTATGGGGTTGAGTTTTTCTATGTTCTTATAAAGGTATAATTCCCCTATAAACCCACTTTTCAAAAATCTTTCTCTCTTAGAGAAAATAATTACAAGAGTTATTTTTTGATTCCTATGAAAACAATTTTTACCAGGTTAAAACACATTATTAATTGATAAATAAATTTTAATTGTTTTTTGTTATTCCACATTACCTATGGTTTATTATCTACTTGACCATGTTTCCTCTATTTTTTATTGCCTTCTTATAAAAATTTATGTAGATTATTTTTATGGACTTATTTTGGTGTACTTGATGTGTGTATTCATCAGAAGTATAGATTATTTTCCATGAGATATATAATCAGGGATCCATGTTGTTATTATATTCTCATTAAATAACATTGAAATTCATTTTATAGGGAATTATTTTTTTCAAATTTTTTATTTTATGTGAAATCAAAAATTTATTTTGGATAATATCATTGGGTGGTGGGGTAATTATTATTTATAAAGAATACACAATATTAATGAATGAATTTTTTTATGGTTTTCCTAACCGAATGTGTTCTTTGATAATGAAAAAAACAACTCTTTATTTGATATATGATTTTCTATCAATGATATTCATGTTGAGAATATTTATTATTATTATGTTCAGCATGTTAATTTGAAGAAAATTGATAAAGAGTATAAATCTATTATAATATATGTTGGATAATCAATTAAATATATATGTTTAATAAATCTATTCACTCAAATAATCTATTATAAATCAAATTTTTATTGAGGACTATTTAATTGAATTCAATCTTCTATTTATAATGTAATTTGAAAAAGAAGATAAATATAGAAATTCATGGAGATATTGATAATAACGAGTCAATTTAATTGAAATGTTCTTCGATAAATTTTGACAAAACTAGATATTATGAAGGAAAGTTTGTTTAAATAAATCATAGATTTTGATAGACAATGATTTTTTTAAAACAAATTGTTTCTTGTGATAAATGGATTAGTTAAACAAATAAGAAAATAAAAATTGTTTTTTATAAAAAAAATCATTGGTATGAGTGTGATTTTATCACATAAAGGAGAATTTCCTTGTCTATTAGGTCCAAGTTATCCCAAATTCATATAATAGAATAATTAATTTTTTATAAGTCCTTGAATGTCATATTAACCATTTTCTGTAGAACACTCCTTATATATAGTTTTATGGATGTAAGGATAATTAGGCAATTGGATTTGATTTTGGGATATCTTAGGGATTGATTAGATATGGGTGAATATGATTTAGTTTGTGGTATAGTTTGATGCATATAGAAGAAGACATACAATATGAAATACATGGCAGGGTCATAAATGGATCTAGGTTTGAAAGAATATGTCAATGATTGGATTTTATATTTTTTCACTAAATTGATGAGGGTTTTAATTACTACTCATCATAATATCTAGACAGTGGAGTTTATTTTTCCAACATTCATCTCCCTACTTGTTGAGATATATGATTTTTATAGGTTTTCCATACATTTGTGTAACAGATGATTTTTTCCATAGTATATATACATAATTAATTAAAAAATAATAATAAAATGTTTAACACAATGTTGTGAGTTAATATTGTAATGGATATGTCATTAATCATTGGAAACCTTGGAACTAGTCAGATTATTCAAAGGGGTCATGTGATTCACATTTATGGTTAATGAGTGTGTAATGGAAACAATGATAATTAATGTCAAATGAAATAATTAAAATACATTCATTAGTAATTTCAATGAAATAAGTACATTAACGTAAGTATTTATAAATTATTATGAGAAATCAGATATCTAGTTCTTAGTTTATGTTGTCTTGTGTCTTAGAGATGATAAATGTGGTTGCGTTGAAGACTATTTTACTAAAAATAGAATTTGTGTGAGATGTTTTATATACTCTATATTTTGCGACTTCATATTTTACTTAATCCTTTTTGGTTTTTCGATAGAATCATAGTGGAGTCTTGGTGGTTTTTTTTTCTAAAAACTTTTTTGGTTAGGGAGGAATGAATGACTACCCCCTCTGGCTCCACATACTTCTCCTTGTATA
Source organism: Viscum album (assembly GCA_963277665.1). NCBI lineage: Eukaryota > Viridiplantae > Streptophyta > Magnoliopsida > Santalales > Viscaceae > Viscum > Viscum album. The sequence continues at coordinate 38,401,814 of OY728159.1, forward strand.
ATTATGTGCTCTTATGAACGGTTATTAGTTTTTCTACTGAGTATTTTATAGGGATGTATTAACATTTTTAACATTCAAAAATAATTATCTCTAGATATTATACCCTATATATTATTATATGTATAATGTTAATGGTTTGTGGTGGATTTAGGCACATTACTCTATATATATAATGTGATGCAATGATGAACAATTACTGAGGAATAATAAAAATCTAAATGTTTTTTTGGATTTCAATATATACTTAGTTACTATATAGATATGTTACATGGGATGGGGAGATTTTGTGATGTATGAGATTTAGGATTTGATAATTCATCAAAGGTGTATTGAGGATGGTATCTTTTGGATAGAGATTCATCAATATGTACAACATTTGGGATGAACGTAAAACTATTGGGGAATTTTTTGTGTATATACATGTTTTTATTACTAAAATCTTTGATCTGTTGTATCAATTAGTTATTGAGATATATAAATTGAATGAATGATAACTTATTATACAAATTTAGGATATGATCTAGTGTCAGTTGTTGTTCAATGGTCTTTATTATGATTTAGTTACCATTTTCCAGAGAGGATACACGGATGATCCTAATTAGTTTTACATTAACACTCAAAAATCTTATATATAATATATATTTCAATTAAGTATGTTTGTTTTAGATTTTCTGTTGGGTATTACTAGACCATAGTTAATTTGGATCTGTTTAATACTTGTGGTCACTACCACATCTACTATCTTGTACTTATAGTTCCCTGTTATTGTTTTTTTCTTTGTGTGACATTACACAAATGTACAAAGATATATCTTTATAAACATATAAGAATGTATTGATTGGAGTATATGTCTTACCTATCATTATACATGTTTTTTAAAGTGTAAATTAAATCATATTTTTGTATGATATACACATAATACTTCATGTTAACCCATTGCATATTGGGTGTGGGATTCCGGTGTCACTATCCCTCTTCTCCCATTTTCATTAGGGGTAACTTTGGTTGTAATATTTATGAAATTAAATGTATATTATATTTAATATAATGTTTTATAATATTGATTAATAAGGAAATGATAGAAGAATTATCACAATTAATATTTACTACAGTTGTGGTTGATGTTTAGATACATTAAATTTATCATATTTGAATTTATGTTATGAATTTTTCTTATAATGTATAACAATTCAAAAACAGTATTACATTAGGTATTTAAATCATTGTAGAAGAAAACATTGTAACATAAGTAAATATCTATATTATTTTATACATTAAAAAAATATTATGATTAACAAAGAATAAATGATTTCATAAATCATAGAAAAATTATGATCATCAACAAGAATAAATAAATAAAATACTCAAAGATATACCATCATGTTAAATAATTATCATTAAAATATACAAATATTCTAAAATAATTAATATAATATAAATAAAAAACATTCTCCAGTATGAAATATTTTATAATCGTGAACATGTTATCACCAACCAAAAAAATACAAACCGAATAAAGATCATATAATCATAACATATAATAAAAATTGAAAAGTGTATAGAATTAGGGAGAAATAATAACATACATGGTTTTTATACTATCTTACTTCTAATTTAATTTTATAAATAAACTTCTGGTGGACATTTATCTTCACGAAGTAGTCATATGAATGTTAAAAATTTATTTAAATAGGAAGGGTTTATTTTAACCAGAAGATTTTAGAAATGTAAAGAAAAAATTGATCTATAATATCCATGTTCACTAAAATTTATCAAATTAATAGTTATGATTACATTACTTTTATCCAGTTCACATTTTTAATTATAAATATTTTGAAATACCTCACATATGTAGTATAATTCAACTTTTTATTATTTCTCATCATCGTTTTTAATATCATAAATTCATATAGATATCATTTTTTGATAGTAATTTAATATATCTAATCATTCAATCATTCAAACACATCATTATCTATTTTCCATTTATATGGCCTCCATTTCATGAAAGGGATATTTTGGAATAGGAATCATAATATCTAGTGCTACTATTTACTTTTTCAAGAATATAAATTTATGTTACGAGATATTTTATTTTCTTCTTCGTATCATATTCAAATATAATGATAGAGGCATTTAGTTCATTTTTTATAAAATAATTTCTTTTATTCTATTATTAATTTATTTTTAGACACACTTAGATTATTTTATAATTGATAAATTTATTGAATTTCATCATTTTATTAATGACTTATTTTTCATAACCATTTAAATATAAAATTATCATAATAATAATTAGAAGATAAAAAATATTAAAAATAAAGACTAATATCCTTTTTATTTGTAGCCAGTAAATTAATAATTATATTATTTCTCAAATAAATAAATTGGGAATCAATTTCCTTAAAAAATATCCCATAATGAATTTCACATAATTCATTCACACATATAGACTATATAGTTTAATCATGGTCTTCCATTTAACTATGACCACTATAATTGATTCCCCCTTTTTCATATCCTTACTTTTTTCATATAATTCATGTTTTTGCATCGATATTTCAAAAATGAAATAACCCCACAACCTAAATTCGTAAAACATTATTTTTCAATTTTTATTACTTTTATTAAATTTTTATTTGATATTTTATTCAATTAAGGATGTGTTTTGATCCCATACAATTCATAATATATTTATAATCATGTTTTAAATTAATATACCAACATATAAAAATAAAAATATGTTAATAAAAAAATATTATTAAATCTATATTGATCACTATATTGATAAACCTTTAATAGTTATTACCCTAATAAAGTAAATTATTAATATGATTTAATATCAATACGCTTATTCTCAAAAAAATATTTTATATTTATGTTATATGTTTACTTTCAAAAAAATTTTATAAATTTTAACATTTAAAATTGATAAAGTAAGAATCTATTTTGAAATCATTACTAATAGATTATTTTAAAATATATGTATGATATTGTTTTAAATAATTTATATCTTGGTGAATAGTTAAAAAAAGAAATATCCCAATATTTTGGAGTTTATATGACATAGAATTGTATGAAAACTTTTAAATATAATGAATATATATTTTTAATGTAATAAAATCATTTAAAAATATATATCAATTTACAAAACCTATGAATATCAAACTGAAAATCTTGTAATATTTACGGAAAATAAATTTACTCCTTTTTTGTTATACATATTTACACATGGGTCAATTATGTTTTTCAATTATTTTATTCTGATAAAATTAATATTTGGAAAACTATAATGTTCCTAATATAATTCAAATCAATAAAATTTTTATATATTTTCTATAAATTTTCAAGAGGATTAAAAATACACTTTTTGTATAAATGTTTTTGTACGAGTTATTGTTATGATTAATTTTCAAACACATATAATTTTAATTTATTAAATTTATTAATGAAATTGATATAAAAGCATTCATATAATTTAATGTGTATAAATTTATTATTAGGTTTTAAATTTAGCTATTTATGATTAATGCTAATTACCACGGTAATAGTGAAACAATTACATTAAAAATAAATTATTATTTATAACCTAAAATTTAAATCGAATCAATTAATAGAAATTTCCTATAATTTAATAAAATTTTATTAATAAACACATAAATAACTTAATAGTAATTTATTAGGATTTCAATTAAAAAATTATTTAAAATAGAAATATTCAATATAAGTTAATATTGAGAAAAGGTAATTTCAATGAAATTTATCTCATTCATATTTTTCATTGAATATTTTATAATTTTATAATTTTAAATAGTTAAAAGAAACTAAATTTTGGAAAATAACATTAAATATTTATTAATAATTAATTTTTATGAATATTTTTTAAAAATGAATATTAATAGAGTAAAAATGTTAGATTGTTTAAAATTAAATGTTTTGGACATTTACCATTATGTATTCATTTCTTATGAAATTTAAAATCCATAAAATAATTAAAATATTAAATTAAGGAAGAATTTATAGATTTTGAAATATTATTTTTAAAATGATAACATTCTCAAAATATTTTTAAATCTATAAAAATATGATACATTAATGGATAATAATTTAATTTTGGTCTTTTATTCCACTCATGTGTTTTCATGGAGAATTACATATTTGGATATCCCTAGAAGCCTCATAAATATTATAAAATTCATTGTATGTAAATTTAATGTTCTATCATTTTGAACACTAAAAACTATAATATATATATATATATATTATTAATAATTTTTTTCTCAAAAAACTAATGTTAATAAGAATATGTGGATCTATTTAAATTTAAATTTTCTTAACTATATAAATTTAATATATTTTTGAAATTAATTAAATAATATTATTCATAATAGGAAATAAATTAAAACATTACCTTTTTAATTTAATGCATTTTTGACTTTTAAATATTTGTTACCTCATTAAATATAAAAAATAAAACAAATTATACAACCAAGGGGGAATGAACAAATAATGTTAGAAACATATTTCAAAATGCAAGATTCGAGTGTTTATTGACCCAAAATATTAATCTTTCTTCATATTTCAATTTTATAGTCCTTATCATTTTAATAGGGAAATTAAATTATTTAAATTCAATGTCTATTTCCATAAATACCCTTCACTTCACTAAAAATAGTACACACTTCCACCACTATATGAATCATCACCACATTAGATTATTTATATATAATATTATATTTTAATATAGCTATAATCCACTCTAATCTTATTAATCTCATAGTCACTAGAATTTATACAAACTCATTCAATTTAAAAAGTACTTCTGTTGAATGATCAAGTCTTTAATGTATGTATTATCTGCTTCATAAGTTTTTAATCATAATCATACACAAAAAATAAATTATAATCGTAAAAATATGATGAAATAAGATTCATTAGTATACAAAATTTTATTAATCGTAATATAACAGACCATATTTATTCACTTTTTTCTACATAGAATAACAAATGAACATCAATCATGTGTCTGCGCAGTGTATCGATTCCACAGAGACTTATTTTTCGAATTTTATTATTTTTCATTATTTATCCAAACATATTAAAATACTGTTCATTTTTATAATAAAATAAATTTAATATCAATATTATTATTTTATAATGATACCATTCCAAATGAAAACATTCATTAACCATCCCTACTAATAATCTAAATTGCTTTTCATGTTCAGGTACATTCAACCGCCTATATGAGTGATGCTAAAAAATATTTAATGGATGAATATGGGAATCTAAAATATAAAATTATTAAAAAATTATAATAAAATGATTTTTGTTATTTGGTTCTGAAAATATTATAATAATCATTTAACTAATTTTTAAATTATTGTTTTCAAAAAACTAAAATCACCAAAATGAACCCACAGTAATTCCATTTTAGTGAATTGTGGTTGAAAACATTATAGAATTGTATGACTGTGTTAAAAAAATTATAATTTATATATTATAATATCTTTAAGGATACAATAATTTAGAATATGGTATTAATAAATGGATAACACAATATATGTTATAATTTTTTAAACTGGTAATTTTATTAACAGATGATCATTGTAAATAATTAAAAATTTAGTATATAAGAGGTTAAACATACTCAAAATAATGTTTGTTAAATTTGGGGTATATATGTTATCATATATGGATATGGTTATGGAATATATTATTAAGGTATTTTCATATTTGTAACATGATGTTAGAGTGTTTTCAAATAAGCTGGCATACAATTTATGAGTTTCATCTCAAAATTTCATTATTTGAGAACCATTTTATTTAATAACTATAATTTAATTTAAATGGAGTTTGTCATTACAAATTGATAAAAAAAATATATTGAATTTATCAATATTCAGTGTTTTTTCATACCTAACATCACATTCACTCCCTTTTAAAAAGATTTATTGGACCTTTTTATATCATAAAGGATTTTCATGACTCAAAAAACATCCTTCAGTTAAAAAAAATATTCAATGACTATTAACATTAAATATTGATAAATTATAAAATATGATGATTTGTTTAGTTTCAATTTATTTATTAGGTAATAATGTTTTCAATCCAAATTATTATTTCTTCATGATTTGATAGTTTTTTGAAAATTTATTTTTGTTAATAAAAAATATTATTTCATTTAATATATATTTCTTCCATATACATGTTCTTACATAACAAATTTTTTTTCCTTTAACTAGTGGAAAATCTGTTTTTGTATATGTTATGATACTTTTCCTTGACATTAGTAATTTTAAAAAGAAATGTTTCATCATCATTTAAATGATGCGAGTCTTCAATAATGTTTTATCAAAATCTTCAGCCTGATTATACACCCTTCTAATGTAAATCATTTTATCATCAAATCCACTTTATTATCTGATAACATTTTTATATTAACAAGGATATTTTATTTTGAACAATTTTTAAAATTTTCTATATTTTTCTTTTTCCCTTAATGAAATGTTTCTATAAATTAATTTTTTAAAACATTTTTATTCTACTATATAATTACTATTGATTTATTATCAAATAATAATTTTCATTTTTTCTTCCATATATATGTTTTTATTAAATTATTTAAAGATTTAAATGTGAGTTTGTATATATTATGATTTTATAGATTCTTGTTATGTGAGGTTTTTTTTATTTTTTATTAATCCCATTTCATTCTAAGGGTTAATTAACGTATGTTTCTTATTTTTTTTAAATGGATCCAAAATTTATAGATAATGAGGGGTGGTGTGATTTATCACCCTAAAAAAGGTTGGATAATTTTCACAATGAAATACATGATGAATGGTATCATGAATGTGATTCATGAATCATTTTTCAGATTTTATTCCTTGAATGTGATGTGTGAATATTTTTTAAAATAATTGGTGTGCCAATGAGATGGGATATTCTTCATTCATGTGTTTTTTTTGAAAAACATTTTGAAGGTTTTGTTTACAAGATTATTTATGATTATAGTTTTGATATATTTAAAATTTTATCATCATGTTGTGATAAATTTTCACGATTCCTTTCCTTGCAATGAAATTAATTTATTTTATTATTATGCATTATTTATGTTCAAATTATCTATTACATTTTATTAATCAGACATGTTATATGAACATTGATATATATTTGGATCAATTTAAAAAAATTTATTCTTATATGATTATTTAAATATCATTAATGTTACTATAATATGTATTATGATTATTTTATAAGGTCTTATGAATTGTTATTATGATATTTCTGTGAACGTTAGGTTTTAGTTCATGTTATGATGTGTTCTTCTATTGGAGAGTGTTAAAGGTCAAAAATTTATTATGTATCCATTTTCCATCTAATAAATATTATATTATCAAGTCTTATGTCTAAAATGGTTCTATAAGAAAATGGTTATTGATTAATGTTATCAATGATATTAAAATATGATTCTTATGTACTTGGTTTTAATGATTATAAACCATTTGATCATTGGTCTATGTGAATATTATGAGATATATTATTTAATTCATGAAAATAATTTATTATTGATTTCATGATTATCTTTGTTTGATAACGATCATATGAAATCTTTTTGTAGTTTTTTAGGGGTTATATTAATTATATAGGGTGATTAGTTTTGAGGAATTTAGTGAAAATACTATGTAAAAGTGAAATGGATATGACATTGTATTGAATAATTGCCCACCGTTTTGATAATGTTTTAATTGTGTGGTTATATAATAAATTGAATCCCTATATAGAGACTACTCTTGGATATGGGATCCAAAATTCTTATTCCTGTGGTTAGTAACCTTAAAAGGGAGTATATTGTATTAACTCAATCATTGATTAGGGTATAATAAAGAGTCTTAAAAACCATCATTGTTTAAAACATCCATGTGATATTATATAGTTCATCATATTCATATTTAAAACATTTTTGAATGATTAATATCCTCATTATTTTAAGGGAATATGTTAAGAAACATAATTTAACATTATATAATATAAAATAGTTAAAATTGTGGTTGATATAGATTGAACTGTAGGAACTAAGAGAAAACATGGGAATGATGAAGAACAAGATGATTTCACAATGAATTTGTTATATTATTATTATAATTCCTCATTATTATTAAAAATTTGAATATCATGTCAACCCTTTAAGTTTTAGTAAAACATGGAAATATATGGAACTGTGGCTATGATTGGAAATGTTGAGATTACAAAAATGATCAAACCGTAAAATAATATTCTTAACAGAGAAAAACTGTTATTATGAAAAACAAATCTATCATGGAATAAGATTAACAATGAGAGTGTATTATAAGACCAAAAATATGAATTAAGAATAATATGGAGGCTATAAAATTAACAAATTATGATGATAAATATGAAAAATATATATTTAACTTTTTAAACTTGTTCAAATTGTAAGGATGAACCAAGGGAATTGCCTCATTAAGACTATAAGGTAATTTAATTTTATTAAAGGAGACTAATGAGCATCATAATATTGAAGGAAAACTAAGAGTTCTATTGACAAGAAGAAATAAAATAGAACACATCCTTTGGAAAAATTTACAATTCAATATAACATGCCCTCATAAACCATTAATTATCCATGTTCATGTTGTAATCCCTATAATTAGGAAGATGGTATGAATAAACAACCTCTTTTTCATAGAGAGTAATGAAAAACCTATGAAATTTCTATCGAAGATGATCATAGTGGTAATTAGGTTTCCCTAAACCTCCAACCAGAATTTGTGGATGTATTACATTTCTATCAATCCTATTATATTTACGGTTTATTTTATGAACTTTAAGTGAGAACCCTCTGTGAATTTTAAATTATTGAAACAATTTAGTGGATTTATTAGAACATTCCTTGACATTTTCTAAAACAAGATATATTCCTCTCTAAAATTTATATAATTAGAAATATAATTGGTATATTAACTTTGAATCCAAATTTATTTTTAATATAGAAACAAAAAAATTCTATCTCAAATGTGACAATATATTATTGGGTACCCAGATATGAATTATCTATGATGAATATTGAATCCTTCACATAGGTCTTCATATGTAGTTTTGGGAAAAATTTCTTTCCAATGGTCATGGAAAATACATTTTTTATATTCCTCCCAATGATTATGAAGAAAAATATATAATTAGAGAATCTTTGTTGATGAATTTCTATAGTTTCTATGTTTGTACCTCTTTTCACATAAATTATAATAATCCTTTTGGGATTAAATTATTATATAAGGGAAAATTTAATGAACCAAATTTTTATATCACTTAAAACACATCATATGTTCTATAACATGTGAACCACAATACAAAAAAACACAGGAAAAATATGAACAAGATTTTTTTAATCAATATATAATAAAAATAAAAATGTTAAATCATTAATAGTTGTAAAATTTAGTGAGGAAAGAAATTATGAGGTAATGTTTAAGGGTATTATTCTATAAAATAAAATTTTATGATATCAATTATATTATATTAAATAGATATATTTAAAAAAATTAAAATTAAATTTGAAAATGTTAAATTAATTTTTCAATTCGTCCCAAGAGAATTATCTTACAATGTATTTCTGAGAGTTTCAAAAAATTATTGTCTTTTACGTGGATATAAAAAATTTCAGGTTTTCTAATACCATTAAATTTATTTGATATAGTTTTTTTAAACTGTATCCATACACAGATATATTATATTTCTAATGTGAAATATCAATTAAAAATACTAAATCAATTTGAAAAATAAATAAATACCCTTTATAAAAACATGTAATAATATATGAAATTTATTTTTTGACTGTCTCTATAATTAAATATATACAAAAATAAATTTGTTCATTATTATATTTTAATGTTTAATGAATATAATTTTAAAATAATAATTATTTTTAATATAATTATAATCAATGACCTTTTTAATATTCCATATATATAATCTGTATTTCTTAAAATACACTTTTCTTAAAACAGTTTTTTTTCGTGTTATGTTTGAGATTAATTTCCCTACACATAGATAGTTATTTTGAAAAAATAAATACTCTTTTTGAGAAAATAATTGTCTAATTATATAATATATTCAATTTTATTTTCATTACTAATATATTTATTATAAATATTAATTATAATGGCAATGATAATAGAGAAACAATTGTATTAAATTTATTATTTTATAAATATTTCATTATTTAAATAAAATAAAATAAATTAGTATTAGATAAATAGTGAGTCTAATATGATGTATAAACAAATAAATATATAATAATTCTTTTAATTTGTAATCAAAAAAACTTATTTCCATGTGATGATATGTAGTTTATATTAGTTGATATTGAAAATGTTATTTTTAATTGACAGAAACTTTTTCGTGGTTTTCATTTTTACATTAAAAGAAATTTTTTAAAATTTAAGAGTTTATAATCGATAAAATTAAATAAAATTATTTATTCTTCATTTAAATATTTAGTTGTTTTTATTTAAGATAATTTTCCAAACTGGATTATTTTTATTAAAAAAATACGGTATTTATAAAAATTATATTTTACATGATTTTATCAATTTTATTGAATAATAAAGAATATTTATAATGTTTAAAGGTATTAATATTATAAATTATGGAATACAATTATACCATTTTACACAATATTTTTATTTATTAAACAGATTCCAATCATTTTAAGATTTCTGAAAAAACTTGTTTCTTTAATATAGAACAAATATTTTTTTGTATTTAATTTTAATTTAGTATTGTCAAAGAATGGATTGATCCGAATTTCCATGGAATCATTATAAAAATCGTTCAATTCAAAATAAGTAAATTTATGTCCCAAAAAACAGTAACCATGAAAAAATTATCATATGCAACTTTAAATGATTGAAAACATTGTTTTATAAAAAAACTTTTAACACTATATTTTGATTTAATATTATAAAAACATTTCATACATGTGAAAATTTTATTAGAAAAAAATATATTACAAATTTTGAATTTTATCTATCATATTAAGAAATATTTTGAATTTATTTTTTGTTTCCAAAAAAATTAATTACCATATATAATAATTCATTTTCATTGTATAAATTAAAAATTGTAAGCATCATTTATTATGATAAGAAGTGGGGAAAAGTTGATTTTTTTTTCAAATGGATAGTTCTTGTGTGTATATACAATAAATACCCCACCCATGATATTCATTTTACATATTTTAATCTATAAAAATTTTAATTTCAAAATTAAAATACAGTAATTCAGTTGGTATTTAGAGAAATACATTGTCTTCATGTAACACATTCAACACATCATGAATCGCATATACTATGAATTAGTCATTAAAAATATTATATTTCTATCTATATATAGCCATTCCTCATGTACATAATCCCCCTAGTCCCTTATAGAAAGCCTAATACATTCAAATTCAATGGAAATTTCATGAAAATATCATGTCTTCAAAATAATAAATACATGAATCCTATGTATTTATTTATAATGTCATTATTCCATATATCATATTAATAAAATATTGATATACCTATATATCAGTAGTATATATATTTTATTATATTAATTGGCTAGCCCTTATATATTAATTTCTACCAATGTAGAAAAGTGATGGTAAGTCAATCATCTGTGTGGTTAGAAAACCAACTCTAAGATTAATAGATTTTCCATTTTTCCATTTTTTAATTAATTATCCCAAAAATGCCAAATATGGACCAGAATGTTAAAGAATTAAAATTAATATCATTATTATAATTTAATTATTTTATCATGTCAATAAAAATACATTACTAACCACAAACCCTGATTGAGATAATGTTGGGTCATCATTATGACAATTTATCATCAAACATTAACTTAATTGTAAAAATATTAATTATATTACTATTTAAACCTAAAAATGAAAATATTTTAATAATTTAATAAATTCATTTTAGGTATATGGTTCACTAATATTACTTTATGTATTTAAATTTTTATTTATGTATCATTTTCAGTATCTAAAATATCTGAAATATATCAACAATAATTAAATTTTAACAAAGGCTTGCGAAAACAATTGTAGAATTGTATGATATAATTAAAAAATAATTTATGTTATAAATTCTATTACCATTGTTTAAAAAAAATTATTTTCTAGTCATTAAATAATGGGTAATGATATTGACAATATATAACATGCTCGAACAGTTACAATTATTAACACAATCTTATTGAATATAAGTTGTACCTCAAACATTTTTTTTCATTTTCTAAAAAGGAAAATTTTTGGTGAAGTGAAAACATTAATAATAACTGAAAAACAATTTCAAACATTGCACTCATAAAACTTCCATCATTGCAAACGTGATTCCAAAAATCCACATTCTAAATTAAAGATTGACTTCAAAAACTAGAATCCCGGGAAAAGTGTGCTCCCCGAGAAACCAACCATCGAGTTATACCTAACTGCATTATCTTCTGTCGGACTAATATCACAAAACTATCATCACTATCATGTCACCATAGTTATTAACATCTTCGTCTTCACTACCGGCCTCATCTGAAGTCAACTTCCTACATCAATCTATGATCCACCACCACCATCATCGTCTTCGATCAAACACCATATCATAACATCACCAATACTTCATAAAAATCACAACTAAATTATCAATATATCATCACAAATTCATAAAAATAAACAATGCTTCCTCAAAAAATCAAAACGTGAGATCTTCACAATTGAGAATCCCGGAAAACTAGAATCAAATAGAGCTAGAAAACTGAGATGAAATGCAAATCCCACAAGCTTCTAATCTCCCCCTACTAGAGGAGCATAACCAACCATCACTAATCAACCCAAAACAAGACTCCAAAATAATATCATGTAAACAACCAAAAACCAAGATTCATAGATTTTCATAGGGCCTTCATGTTTCACATCAATATATTCTTCCTTGATTATTCAATTATATCTTTAAAATTTTTATTTGTTCAAATTAATCTCTATTTTATTTCATGTAATTTTATTATATATACATGTTTTTACCTACTGTCGATGTTTCAATGTCCCTAGTGGAACAAAACATTGATTTTGACTAACATTTCCCAATTTCTACAGGATAATAATAATAAAATAAATATTTCTTCATCCTTTTAGTGAATTTTTTTAAATAATGTTATCTCAAAATCATAAAATGAGTTTTCCATGCATTCAAAATAAAATATTTTATCATACGGGCCGAAATTTCATTTGATAAGCACCATCCCTTTACAATGATAACTTATTCGAATCGCTATAAAAGGATATTAGATATGTTTTCCCTCCATAAAAATATTTTTACATTATTATATTTTAAAATTTTTTGATGAATATTATATATTTTCACTTCATTTTTTCACTCTATGGACTATCCATCATTAATTATTTTTTATATCAAAATATACTTTTTCTAATTATGTGATTTATTTTATAAATAGGAATTTTTATATCCGATGGTATCTTATGTTTATGTTATTTTTTTTTGAATGTTTTATGAAACCCATACTTTATAAAATTTTTAATTTATAAATGATTATGAATAATCTTTAAATTGAAAAAAAAATTATAAATAATTATGGGAGGGGTCCTTTATCACCATAAAATTCATTAGAAATGGTTTCATGACAAATAATAGGATGAAATTATGCATGAATAGGACATTAGAATATTTTTCTAGAAGGTTTTAGTGTGAATCAGATGTGGGATAGATGGTTCAAATAATTTATGGTTGAATGATACAGATGAATAATTGTTCACATGTTTTTATGTGGACTTGATATCTAATTACTTGTTAATATGATAATATATTCTTATTATTGTGCAAAATTTTCATGATGTTCAACATATTATTCCAATTTTTTCAATATTGATTTAATTTTCATGAAACACTATGATTCAATAAATACTCCATGTATTTTTTTTAATATATACTCCAAGTTAAAGACGTTGTAATAGGTTATATAATCATTAAAGTGTATTTTGATTAATTCTATATATTTAATGATTACATGATGATATTTCTATGATCTATAATTTTGTAACATGTTTACAATTATATTATGATGACTAGTTGCCTTTAATTTTTATATTTATTCAATTATAATGTATTAATTCATGTAATGATATTTTAATCACTTATTGTACATCATATATCATTCATTTTTTATGATTCTCACTCATTATTTATGAAGATAATTATATCATGTGATATTTTTATTATGAGTACAGAGGTGTTTTATTATGGAGTAGATTTAAAATTATTATAACTTAATATATTCATGTAGATGGAATTATATAAACTAAAAAATTTGTTATTTATGTTATGTTACTGCTTGTGAGATGTATTATTTCAAAAATGAGATTGATTTAATTTTTCTAGTTTTTCTCATCATGGGTAAAAATATTAATTTATTTACATCATTCAATATAATGTTGAATCTTCTTCCCAAGTCCTTAGATAAATCATTCTAGATTATTTGTAACATATTTCACATAGTTTGATAAATATTCACTATCATTATAATAATAATAAGACCTATGTTTAGATTTATTAAAATAAACTCTTATATTTTTATCATTAAATATTATTTAAACATAATTCTTCACATTTTCACTTGTATACTAGATATCGACTTTTATATTCCATGTTTTAATTAGTAAAATAATTACTATTTTTAATTTCAGTATTCATTGGTGCCTATTTTTACTTGAGGGTTGTCTTATACTTTCGATTAGTAAATCATTCTTTGATATCTCATAATGTTCAATAATGGTGCTTATAATTTTTATAAATTCATTTATCGTGTCAAAAATAAATTCATGACTATCAATAAAAAATCATGATACTCAGGTCTATCAATTATATGATTTTTCCAATATATTTCATACATTATAGGAATAACCACATTTAATATCCATGAAATGAAAAAAGTATATTTTCATAAATAAATAAAGTGATTTATACTTCTATATAGTGAGAAAAATCATGAAATTATAATTATAAGTTCAATATGGTAAAATAATTAATGATCCACTCATCAACATCCATTAATTTATATAATATTAGAATAATATTAAATATCCAATTCCTATATCAATTTGAAATAACTATATTGGCCTCATCTGAAATGCATATTCACATCAATTAAAATGAGGTGATATAAGGAGTCGTAAAATCATAACTTATAAATTTATCATTTAGGGAATCATTTATCCCTTTTTATTTTTAAATATTAGGATAAATGATACATCATAATTAGAAATATATTTTAATAGGTATGATTGTTGAAGAATAAAAAACACTATCCATTTAATGGGTATGTATTTTTAAACCAATTGATGTACCATTATAAGATGTATAATATTATCCTGAATGGGTTAATAAGACTTAGAATTCATAAAAAAAATTAACATAATGTTCAATATCATAGTTAATCAATTTATATAATTTATAATTATGTAATGACATTTGAATCATAATAAAATAAAATAAAATTCATGTTCATTAGATAAAGGACTAGAAAACCATATTTCTGTAATAGTTCAGATAAAAATGATCCTAAAACTACACATAAATCATCTCATTCCCTTTACGTGAATGGAATTAACTATAAAAAACCCTAACCTTTGAACGGATTTATAACCTTTTAATGAATGTTCAATTTTGTAAACAAAAGAACAAACCTAATATAAATACAGCTGATTTTGAAATTCTAGTGAAACCCCAAAATTCATACCTATTATAGTGGTTCTATATCTAAAAAATGAACCTTATATTGGAAGGGAAAAAAGAAAAATTGATAAAGTACCAACAAGAATTGTAAAATATAACATATAAACCTGAAAAATATTGATAAATTGAGTATAATTTATAATTGATCATTCTAATATATGATTACATGCTAACGATTATTTGTTATCACTTTAATAAACATTTAGTTATAGTAGAATAGTTGAAAACTATTTTGTTCCTTTCATTTTATTCTTTCATAGAATATCCTTGTGAATAAAAAATAAAAAAACAGTGAAATGTTCTGAAAATAATCTTAGAGATCTTCCACATATGATGTTTCTATATATATAGAATGTATAATCCCCACCAAATATCTACTAAATGGTGACCGAAGACTGTTTTTCACATGGCCTCAAGTTCACTGTCTTGTATACTAGTTTTTTTTCTAGTAGTGAGGGTCTATAATCGTACAATATGAATGATATCAATTCATGATTTGAGAAACGTAGTTGTGTAATAATGAAAAAAATAAGTGGATTCATATCATAAATCACTGACAGAAGATATAAATCTATATGAAAGTATGAAAATTAAACAGAGTGAAACACAATATCATATACATTATCATTATGTCTTCCCACTAATAAAAATTATTGTAAATACATGAAAATAGAAAAACATTATAATACATGTGTCATTAATTCAAAAATACCTAAATGAACTGCATCCAGATAACATCATGAGTATAGATTGATCTTGTTCTCCAATGATTCTATGAAAAATCAATTGTTCATTGTAATGTTGGTGCTTTCCCCATTCCATACCTATATCCATGAAGTCTATCTATGTGTCCAATGGCTGCTCGAATATTGTGTTCAATATAAAAAAAATTAATCCACCTATTATGGGGTTTTTAAAAATATATATTCTATACATATAAGCCGAGTCATATTAATAAAAATTTATAATTTTTTGTATTATTTTATGCACAAAAAGGATAAATGTATACCAGAAACTGTATATATGAGAAAAAATTAAATAATGAAAAATATTATGTGATATTTTCTATCCTCATAGATATAATAATGAACCTATAAAAATGGTTGACTATAATTAACGATAATACATTCATTGTCAACTATACTGAAAAATCCAAAGTTTTACCCAATGGGATATATCAAATGTAAAAAATGCCAAGTCATCCTCACCGTGTCAGGATTATATAGGCTAAATCCATGGTATAAATTAGAATGAATCCTCATGTGGTCCGGATTACAGGAGACAAATCCAATTTATAAATGACTAAGGATTCCTTATTTTTTCCATGGATCACGTAAGAAGAAATCTCAGTAACAAAATGGGTATATCCCAATAAGCATTTTCACGAATAATGTCAATGTTAGTCCAAAAAATATACATTCTGGGAGTGAAAATTTCCCATGAATCCAAATTAAATTGGATCCATATAGTATAAATGTCCATGGAATATAATATAATCAAAGTCATACCCAACTAGGATAGATCCAATTATTATAAATGTCCAAGGAACCCATTATCATTGCATGTTCATTAATTAGTTCATTACCCATTTCAAAATCATTTTAAAATTTCTTCATATCATCCAAATAATTCTTATTTTTTTTATTTAACACATTTTAACATTTTAAAAACATCTGATTTCATGTTATGGAAGAATAAACCCTCTATAAATATCAAATACAGTTCATTAAGTCTCCCACCTTATTGACAATATCCCAAACACATAAAGGTGTGGTATTTCATAGGGACGATACTTAAAAAAACCACAAATGTGTTTCTGGTTGTGGCTGAAACCCTATAACTATATAATAGAATATATTTTCAATAAAAATAAGAAAAATAAAATATATAAAATCCATATTAAAAATTTTCATGCAACACAAGAAATGTATGAAATGCGGGATAATAGAATAAAGTTATAAAAAATGACGATTTTTCCAAAAAAGGTAAAGATCCTCATCCACAAGTTTTTGTTAGAACACTCATATTGTATAAGAAACAAATTAGACCCTAATTAGAATAAAAAATAAGAAGTTAAAAAAACACTATAAATATGTCATAAATATTGAACCAATACATCACCTTCAATATAAAGGTGAACAACAAAATTATCAGAAGGAATGGAAAAATCATCGATGGGGAACCAATAAGATGAATGAATCTTGAATCATATTTTTTTTGGTCAATCCATATCATATCATACATTGAATTCTTAAGGGTATAAATAATGGTGAAGTATCTACTTGATCAATTAAAATGGAAAATGATTTTGTTTATATGAAATTTAATGGGAAAATAGTAAATATAGCTCTTTAAAATGGAAGGTCCCGATTTCTACACAGGGTTAGCCAAACTGTGTTCCAACTGTGATGAGACAACTATCTCAAGAACAATATTGCATTGTTCATTAATATAGTTTGGGAAACATTGAAGAAACATTATGATTTTACTCTAAATGATTTATTGGAATCATGAATGGATGTGTGGCTTTGGAAACATGGTTTCATAAAACCATGAGGCCATTGAAAGTTCCCATGACCACCACCCATAGTTTACTCAATCCTTGCGTCCAAGGTGACATGGTTTCGAGTAACTGTGCAAACCAATATCTTTTCCCAATAATAAAATTCTCCAAGATCTGAAAAAGGTAAAAACACCCTTTAACACTTATGACCTCATTTGGAAATCACAATAGTTCATAATAAGAAAACTAAATTGAAACTCAAAAGATTTATACCATAAGGAAAAACTCAATGTCATACAACATCTCCCACCATTAAATAAAATTTTCAATGAATTTCTAATAAAAGTGTGGTCATTCTCAGCTTTGGAATAACATCAACCACTGAGAACATATATCTAACACCCTCTCCCAATACTTATCCTATATGCGAGTATGCTTCCATAACACAAATACTATAGGAACTGACCATCTTTAGATAACCTTATTTCTCGGATCGATGATATATATAGGATACACTTCAACAGATGCATCGACCTATATCTCAACCTCATCTAGATGATTATTATGATAAATATTTGGGTTATAATGACATATATTTGGTAAAAATAAGTCTTCGTTCATGGATTGTTACCTCTAAGGTAATTCAAACTGATAATCTACTATTCTAACTATCACTAGAATCTCAATTGTCCATGAATATCATAGAGAATGAATATATTCTATCAAAATCATACTATTATCCAGTATCATAGGAATATGAAAAAATAATTAATCCATAACATCATACTCTCGTGGCTGTCGAAATATATATCCTCAGGTCTTTAGTCAACACTCTATAGTATACATAAACTTTCAAATCAATTGATCCTACTATAATGTTTCCAAAACAAGACACAGTCCAATAGTTATGCCTCTAATACCTCTTACTAGAACATAGTTTATCGATAAGGCATACCCTTAAAATCCTTATATGGTGTCCTATGTATTGTAACTTGTTAGATATTGTTATAGGGTAATTCAACTAAGGGTATATACGTGTCACAAGGGGAACCAAAATCAAGGACACATTCTCTAAGATTTCCTCCTAAAACCTTTATTCTTTTCTATGATTATCCATCATTCGGAGGGGGATATTTTATAATCAAAAATACATATGCACCAACCATTATATATTATCATTTACAATGCCTAAACGTAATATGGGAATCCATAGACGAAAAAATGGTATGAGGAACCTTGTGAAATAACCCAATCATAATTATATAATTTCTCCCAGGCTCATCAAACGAGGTTTTCGCCCTTATTGGATTGAAAATGAAATTCTTTATGATAATTTAAAAAAAACAATAAAACATCACTTCCATGAAGTGAACATGGAAACACAGTCATGATTTCTATTGAAACATCATCCCATCTCCACTTAAGAATTTGTAACTACTGTAAGATCCAAGACTCTCATTGGTGTTCTCCCTTCACATATTGATAATAGTGACACCTAATGAGAAAACACGCGACCTCATGTTTTATAATAGGAAATCAATTTGGGAGGCATAAATCTGAAAACATCATGGTTATACAAGTATATACATATCAAGATATGGCATGAAATTTCCAAATCATATCCTCTCATTTGTCTCTTGGAACCCAAAAAACACCACGTAATCTTAGAATTCTATCCTATATAATGGTCCATATTTGAGATAAATACTCACCTCCCACACTCTCTCATAGGAATTGTACCACCAAGTATAGAATATATGTCATTCTAAACCTATACAGAAGAGTAAAACTCACATTAAATGATGAGTGAAAATCATGGCCATTAATATTATATACCACCAAGTGCCTCTATGAAAATAGTGAAATAAGTTTTCCACTCTCTACAGGCCTCTAAAACAGAATGTATCTAAGTACATCGTCTCTTTTTTATATACAAATTCATTTCAATTTATAGGTGTATAAATAAGATAAAAGTTAAAACACTAAATGCACTCAACCCACCATCATTGTGGAAATATGTATCTTAGTATTTCATGGTCTCTCCACATAAAAAAATTCTATCCCATCATGTAAACACTCCAAAAAATGCAAGGCATGAAAAACAATGGAAAACTAATGACCCTGGGACTATTATTTTCCCTAATGTTTCCTCAACTAATGACATTTTTATTCAAGAACTAAATCCTCCAACTTCAAAACTGATCTGAACCTAATACCTGATGCATCATAATATACAATATTGATTTTTCTCCACTCTAGAAGAATCGACACCATTGCTAAATTTAGTACCCCTTTCAGCTCGTTAATGGATTTTTGAAAGGTATATGACCATGATAGAATCACAACATTGTTATTCATGCATGTAAGGGTTGCTTCTAAGAATGAGATTCCATGTATGAATCTACTTTATTAACCCCTAGCCCCATGAATGTATGTAAATTAATTATGTTCGGGTGATGATCCTAGGAAACATCGTATCTCACATTCTTTGGGTTAATTAATATTCATGTATATTTGATAATATGACTGATTATGTTAATCTTATACATCTATATGTTTCATTTTGTGATCATATTATATATCTAATATTCTCTCTTGGTGTCCAATAAAGTCTCAAAATTTTTGTAACGATTGTTTTGAGTATGAGAATACTCCAAAGTTACATACATTAGAATAAAAGAAGAGAATATTTACAAGGTTGTACAACATGGTTCATCATTTCCATGAATTCTATAGGAATTTTTTATTTATTGAATGACATATATGGATTCTCATATAGATGATACTAACTACGAAACGATATATGATTTATATTTAAAGTATGAACATGCACATGATAACGTCCTAATCGCTCAACAACATTTGGTTACACCAATGCTCTTCATAGATTATCGAAGACATAATCTATCCACAAAAGAGATATTGGTTCTTAATAATCACTTGTTTTAATTTTTGGTAATCCACACATAACTAATATGTTCTATACACTATTTTGAAAAACCGACTGGTCAGCCCCACTAATATGTTTTGGGTCATATAGACCCATTTTATTCCACATCATGTAGCTTTCTATGGAGGAGTTGTAGCTCAATAATGGACATCCTATAATGAGGATTAGATATTGGTGGGAAACCATCCTATCACATTCCAAGACCAACAAGATATAATATAGTAATATGAGATTTCATCCTACCCAACCCATGATTCTTGGCTCTAGATCAGCTCACTTGGATATCCCATTC
The DNA here is from genome assembly GCA_963277665.1 of Viscum album. NCBI lineage: Eukaryota > Viridiplantae > Streptophyta > Magnoliopsida > Santalales > Viscaceae > Viscum > Viscum album. The sequence continues at coordinate 38,423,374 of OY728159.1, forward strand.
CCATTTTTAAATAAAACTCCTCCCCTGGTTATGTGAATTTCACCCTCCAGTGATAGAAATATACTAAATCATGAAGGGGAATCGACCTATTCATTTTATGAATGATGTCTCTCCAACATCAAATTTTTATTAATTATAATCTAATAGTACATAATGGGAAGAGATAAGAAGGGAGAGAAAACCATAAACAAGCCTATGGGGGTCTAAAATAATGGAGACCCAGAGCATCTAATCTAATCATATTAACTCCCTCGGGATGGAATGGATGTGTTTTGGGGAATATATTTAACCCTGAATCCGCCATAGAGGAAAGATAGTATGCCATCTTATTCCCCTTTCTCTACGTGTGAGCCACCAACGTATTTTTGTTAAGAAGGGTTTCCCACTTCCAGACCATGTAGGATATTGACCAGGGGGGAACACGTCTTCCAAGAAGAATTTCATGGAGGGTCCAAGAATCAGTCTCCACTTGAGATATCTATAGGATCTTCTAATTGGAATAGGAAAACCTATAAGCATAGCTTTCTTCTGAGCTTGAAGAGTGTCACCATTGCAGTACGCCTCAACGAAGGCTAGAATAACTTCCCCTCAAGTGTCCTGTACCATGCCCCCGCATTTCATTCTACCCATGATGTAGGATCTATCCGTTTTTAGTTTATAACTATCTCTCAGGGGTGCCAGGAGATCCATTCACCCACAACATTGTTGCTGGAGACCAGGGATAACATGGCTGGTATCTTGAGCAGGTTACGCAGTGTAGAATAACAACCATATTTGAAGAAAGTGGACATGTCGATCAGAAAATTCATGATCCTCCCCATGATCAAACTTGAATTTGGATAGAATCCCTCATATCTAGCTTGGTTTCTAGCCTTCCATAGGCTTGAATAGGTGCCACTGAAGATGATGGACCTCGCCACCCGATCTGAACCCTTCTCTACAGTCCCAAGAAACCAACTCTCTAGGAAGGACTCCCCATCGTGGCATAGACGATGGCCATATTGATACCACCAATGAATATCCAGACTTCACGAACCCACTCTCCATGAAAAAATAGGTGAAACGTTTATTCCACCTTCGGTGATCTGCAATAGTGACATCGAGAGGCCATGTTGATACCCACTTTCTTGATGTTGTCGTCTGTTTCCACCTCATGTCACCTTAATCTCATGGTTAAGAAATTGAACATGGAAGGAATTCTGGTGCACCAAATATTATCATTCCAGTTTCTATGATGGTCATTTCCATAATGAATCTTCCAAAAATCCCTAATGGTAAAGGCACCTGATGAAGAAGGAGTGAAAATAAGTTTATCAGGCTCGTAGTAGTTGACAATTAAATCGAATATGGCCCAATGCTCTTCATTCAGAATTTCCTAACGGAACGAAGGCTACATACTCACTTCCCTAAATGTAATCAAAGTTGAACGACATCTTAGAATGCCGATAATAGAACCTTCCCATTTGTGAGTCCATAATAGGATGTTACCTTCCCCCGAGAGCCAGTGTGAATGTTGATGGGGAGTTTGGATGATATGATGGATATTGGTAGAGAAGGGAGAGGTCTAACCTCTAGTGGATTCCAAATTTCCTATCCGCATATGTGCTATATACTTCCCCAAAGTTTATGTGCCTCAAGTATTTCCCATGCATGTTTTTCATGGATGCATTGAATCTTGATGTTGAGGCTCCTCACATTGATTCGTCCATCATTAATTGGCCTTTCCACATTCTCCCATGCCACCCAATGCCTCTTGCCTTTTGATCTAGCATACCATATGAAACATTCCAGGATCTTATCAATGTTTATGATGACACCCTTAGGAACATTGGTGGAAGCCATAGCATGGATTGGGAAGCCCTCCAAAGCACTATTGACTAAATCAATCCTTCATCCGATGGATAGAAAACGGTTCTTACAATTAATCACCATGCCCACTATTCTGCTAGAAATCTTATCATAGTCTCGAACTCAGAGTCTCCCTGAAGATATGGGGGAGCTAAGATATTCCAGAAAGAATGATACTCTGTTAATGTCCATAGTACTTCAAATCCAAGAGACCTGGTGTGAAATGAACATGCTGGAGATAAGAAGGTTTCTCCTAGCATTGTTGATAATCTAGCCACACCATGCACAGTATTCCTCTAGAATCCTCTTCAGGCCCTTCACTGATCTCCTTCCACCATTTATGAAAATAATGGTGTCATCCGTGAACATCAAATGAGAAATGGTTGAAAGATTAGTTTTCCTCTTATAAGGGAGGACATCTCCACTGAACATACCATTGTTGATGAGGCGACTAAGGGTATCCTTCTCAATTATAAATAGACTAGGGGAGATGGGATCTCCCGTCCATATCCTACAGGATGGTTTAAAGAAGCCATAGGTCTTTCTTAAGAAGGAAACCACCATCCACGAGTAACTAAAACACTTCAAGGTAATGTCATTGTCATTATGGGATAATCCCATAGTCATGAGGACTCTGTTAATGAAGATCCACTCAATCGTGTCATATGATTTGATCATATCATGGTTAATCACTGCATTGGATCATTGCATCTTGAGGTTGATGTCTCTCAATAGTTTCTGTGCCAATGAAATCGCCCCTTGGATGGACCTGCCCTTTACAAAACCGTGTTGGAGGTTACACATTCTTATTGGTCTATAATCTGTAAGGGAGGAGGGGTTCATGATTTTTGGAAAGATAACCATGGTGGTAGTGGAGGCCACCCATAGGATTCACCCTCCACTGAAAAAATAATGTATCAGAGTAGTTACATCACCCATAACAATGTCCCAAGAATCCCAAAAAAAATGCACCTGGAAAACTATCGGGGCCCGGTGCACTGTCTAGTTTCATACTCCTCATGGCCTCTTGAATTTCTTCATCCTCCCTTAGTGTTTCCAGCCTTTCATTATCCTTATGTGAGACCAAGGAGGGAACTGCTTCCCATAGATCTGCATCTCCAGTGGTGTATCCTATTGGAATTCTCAGATTGGGGTCGTCCAAGAGGTCCTAAAAAATGTCAACTCCATGCCCCCTATTACATCTTTGTCATCCGTAAAAGTGTCATCCTCCAAAGTGATGTTGTTATTTATGGGGAGACTTCTTTCAATAATTCATGCATGGAAAATGGATGAATTCTTATCCCCCTCGTGGAACCATTTGATCTTGGATCTCTCATGATCCATTCATTCATGCTTGAGATTCTTTTGGGCACAAGTATCCTTTATATCCACAAGGTCTACAAACACTGACTCACTCCACACAACCTCTAGATTGGTTTCTATGCTCTCTATATTTTGTTCCAGAGTATCCAAATTATGATATCTTATAGGGAGACAATTGGATCAATCCTATAGTATGATTTTTTTCATTCGAAGCTTATTATGGATGGTTACCTAGGTAAGACCATGGGACAGCTCCCCCTACGATTCACTAAAGATATGTTGGTATTCTGTATATTTGGTCCAGTAGTGGTATAAGCTAAACATATCCTTGAAAGCCTTTCATGTGGACAACCAATATAGCAGGGGAGAATGGTCTGAAATACCATGAGAGAGATGCTCCAACGTGACATTCGGAAGCTTGAAGATTTCATTTATGTTCTTTAGGAACTGGTTGATCCAACACCAGTATTTCCTACTACCATTCTGGTTGTTTGACCAGGTGTAACATTCACCAGAGTATCCCGTGTCAATAAGACCCGCATCTTCCATGAATTTGATGAATTCCAAGAAGGCATGCCGTGGGAAAGATCCTCTTCCCTTCATCTCCTTAGGATCTGAGATAATGTTTAAGTCCCCTCCAACCAGCCACAGGAGTATTCCCGGTTCGAAACTATTTAGATCCCGCCATAACAGTCTTCTGTTGTTGGCATCAAAACTACCATACACAAAGGACATGTGTAAGCTTTACAAATCCTTGGAAACTTTCGTGGTGATAAACTGATCACCCACATAAATTAATTCCACCATGATCTCTTTCTTCTAGTATAAAAAATGTTCTTATTAATAGGGTTTATGTGTATAGATCCATTCATACGTATCCTATGGAAAAACTCATTAAACTTGGTGGGGTCATGCTTGTGTTCGAGGACCTCCCCAGAAGAGACGTGTTCTTCTTGATTGCTGAAGCAATGATGTATGATTTCACTCGATCCCCAAGGCCTTGGGATTTACAAATTATTATGGGTATCATTTAGATTCATAGTGGTCCAACTTTGGCCCCTGAATCCACGGTCTCTTTTCCATGGGATATAGTGATCCCTCAGAGTTGCCATAATCTCAATAATGTACAGATGCCAGGACTCAAACCATGGGGGATTATAACCTGGTAAAGATAATTGGGGAGCTAGTTTGAGGTATTTTCTTCTAACCAGGCTAGGAGTGGTTAGTAGTACCATACCTTGCTTCTATTGAGGAGACTCTAGAAGCTTGGGTCCATCACACTCAGCAAGAAAGGAAACTGTTCTTGATACCATCTCCTTTGAATAGTCATGTTCTACCATAGTTTCAAGCTCCTCTTCTTTCTCCCTAGATGGGAGTTCTGAGATACGAGGAAACAACTCCATAGGCACCAAGTGGAGTTTGGGGGTCCTTAACACTCGCACCATCGGTCATCCCATCAAGAAAAGGTGATGGGGGTTCAGAAGAGAGACCCTTGGGGCATGGATTATGGGGTGTATGCTTATTGAGAAAAGTGTCACTAAGTCAAAACACTGAGAATCCTCTCTATATGGGGTCTGCCTTACTACTGACATGGGAGGGGTAGTCGACATAGAAACTATTTTCTTGGAACATCGCTAGGAGAAATAGGCTCCACGCCATCCGCTAAGGCTTGAACATGGGGACCACTAGAGACCATCCAATGATCACGTCCTCTCTTTCCTTGAATTATTTTCCTGCACTCCAATAGTGAGTGACCCTATTGGGTACATAAGAAGAAATACTTTGGGAAAACTGAGAAGCAGACATCTTGATGCCACACCACCGACTTCTGCCCCTTATGGGAGATCCGTTCCGGGGTAGGGGTAGAGATGTTGAGCTCCACACAGATATGTGAATTATACATCTCCTCACCGTGGTAGTTACAATCATCTGTGCATAGACATTCCCTGAGGGAGTCTACAATGGCCGTCATCATGGCACCATTCTGGAAAGGCAGCGGGAGACCAGGGAGACACACCCACATTGCCGATTTGGGGCTCTCATTACCCCTGTGCTGCTCCATTAACCAGTGATCCAAATTAAACTTAAACTGTCCAAAAGACCTCATTTCTATGAATAAAGTGAAGATGAAATCCATCAACCACTCCAACACCATGAAAAAGGCCTTCTGCTACAATGGGGAGATCTTCAGCAGAGAAAAAAGCCCCCAGGAGTCCACAAATATTTTGAAAATCAGCAAGGGCAGTTTCAATTCACCAAAACGGGCCACCAATGTCTACATCAGCCATCCACCGCATCCTAGAATGCTTCCATGGACACCTCAAGAGATAAACTGGATCCCTAACTCGACACCATCTAGAAAACTGGGCGTGCATCTAGGAAGCATGCCCACTGGGATCTTGAGCCATAAAACGCCTCACTGAAGGAGAGATTCGAATGACACCTACTCGAAGGCAGATACATGCGAGACTATGGAGGCACCACCAAGGGTAGCATATCCAGAACCCAAGAAGAAACGGGTGAAGGGGACGGTGAGAGGGGAGTATGGTGCATGCCAGTTTGGAGCTCCACCAAAAGCGAGTCTACACCCAAAGACCGGGAAGAGGAAGTAACAGTGATCATAAAATTTGAAATGGCTGGCAGTGCGTACCACGCGTTCTCCCCTTTAGGATACATCTTAAACTTTAATTTCAAACCCATTAATCCTAAGAAAAATGTGGTCCCATATGATGTGACACAAATATACCTCCAGGGAGATGTCCCTTCACTGAAGTACACACATCGATTAATATCCAACACATTTTCAATATTCATTTAGCCACTGGAAAATGATAATTCATCCCATGGATCTCCACAATAGGTTCATATACTAGGGAATGTGAAGCACCTAAAAAAGGGATGATACAAGAGTATAATCTAAAAATATTGATCCCCTCGCAATAGATGTCACAAAACACTTCCCATCTGGTGTAAGATGTACTAAATATATCCAGCATGAAATATATCCATGATAATAGATTCACGACCGTGTGATGTCCCACTCAATAGTAGTGGTGAAACTGATGTATGGATTCCCTATTTAGGGCCTCCTCCTCATCCCAAGTTACCAATATTAATACACCTCCCAACATTACATGGATATTTAGACCCAAATCTTTAAACAAAATATAGTGTTGATCCCCTCTCACTATTCAATGGAGGAAATATCCTCTTGAATTTCTATATATAGCTCTTCCTTCCACATGTTCTTTATGTGAATGGTTATCTATCACACCGGTTCTTTATTTTTCCCTAACATCCACAATGATTATAGAATAAAAAAACCATCACTCTTACTGGTGCTAGAATTACCCTCCCATGATGACTCAATACTTCGCTACACCCCCCTAACACTAAACCACTAGATCATGAAGCTACACTACCCTACTCAGGACCTATGGTCTCCCTCATGTTTTTTTGTAGTCACTCTCAAATTCAAAATTTCTGTAATATTAGTCAACTAAATTACATTCACCATTTACTATATCATATTTTTGAGACCTCCCCCAAATTCTCACTCCATGTAATTCTCATAATAAAGGTATACCAAAACCAACATGTTAAAAGACGTGAAGTGATCCAATTACTTCATAATTTTCATGGTACCATAATGTAGACACATAAGCTCACTGACACATTCCAATATAAGAGAGTCAAGAAACAAATATTCCTAAAATCCAGTTTGTAAATATCTCCAAACCATATTCCAAAACATATCAGTAAGGTTAAGAACAACCTACCATTGTTTAATGGATTCCATAAGAATACAATGCTTGATATTATCTCTCAACTCAAGGGTTGCCTATTGATGATCAATGATCCATGTAACCATCTCATTATAGAACTCTAATGCCTATGTCTTTCAAATACTTATAAATATGGGGTGATTCTGTCCTTGTAACACACACATTATCTCTTATATATTCATGGAATGATATGTGGATTGTTGAACAGTCTTTAGATAGTGAATTAAACCTTCATGGAACTGAACATGAAAACCCATATCAATATAACATGTTCCATCAACACTAGAACAACTGGTGGTGCTACTCCTATATCGAATCCCACAACCGTTATAATATGGTGGAAACCCCCCTCCTCATCATTATTGGAGGTATTCATGGTGGAATATTTCTAAAAATTTAAAAAACATGCCTAAAAAAATTTATTTAAAACCATATCACATATATAAATATAATACATGTATTCTCCTTCCTAAAACTAAGACAGACCAGTCTGCTTGATGCAAAATCCATGATAGGGTACACTGTCTACCATAAAAAAACTAGAGACACTTCTTGTTTCCCAATACTAATATCATGTTACAAATTATATCTCAATTTCCCAAATTGGGTCTCAGTATATGTATTTTCACATCCAATTGGAAACAACATTTAATAATGACATTTATGTTTCATAATTTTGATTTTATTTAATTTTTTAAAAAAAAATTCACATTACATGGTTAAAAAAAATGGATCCTCAATTCCAATATATAATGTCCCATTTACCATTTAAATTTACTTTTCTAATACATTTAATCACTACCATATCACATTCAATACCATTCGACCAATGGTCCATTACTCAACATGACATAATAGATGAATTAAGGTGTCTTTTGTAACCTATAAATGAAAAAACTATTAAGGATATAGAAGTAAGTTTAATTAATTTTTCCCTCAATTTACTGAGAGAAAATTATCTACTGACAATTCTATAACATAAGGCACAAAAAATTAGTGTTATATAGTCAAGAAATGCTTCCAATATGGAATTTTGTATCAACAAAATGTTAATAATATGAGACGAGAATAATTATGCATTATGTATACATACTTACCATATATAAACCAGAATAAAATGTAATTCCTTAATTAGTGAAATATTAAAATTAAATATCATTTTAATAACCCAATGATGTAGTCAACTCAACTATAATAAGAAAAAACCAAAACATTATATCCCATCCAATGAATTTTTTATTTATCCTATACATGGGATAGAGTCTCCTAATAATAGTTCATTTCTAAATTCAAACCCCTTATTAATATCCTATGAAGTAGTCCCAAATGAAAAGACATAATAACAAGATTTCCTCCCTTGATAACATTTTCTAATATCCTAATCTAAGAGCCACTTATCAATTCCCCATGTCGGCGGGACACAAGGAATCCAGAGAGCCTCCCTATACACCAGAGGATTCAAAGTAGCAGCAATGTTATATAATGGTTCTATTGGGAAACTATATCATCGTGATCATATTAACATAATTGTGTGAAAATTGAATAAATAATTCAACGTGTAACATATATCACTAACAAAATATAAACACCTGCATTATATTTGTAAAAGTAAATAAGGATAAACATAATATCATATACAATATCAGAATTTCATTTCTATTAAAAAACTGTATAAAATAAAATTTAAATTGAATAAAAGTATAATAAATGTTTAAATAATGGAAAAAACATAAAATATCAATCATCACATATCCTCACAAGTATAGATCGGTCATTAATTCCCCTACACTTATGTAGAATTAATCAATCACAAAAAACATGTCATATTCTCTTATCCCAACCTGTATCCATGATGTCTATCTATGTGCCCAACACATCCATGAACAGGGTGTGAGATAACACTCAGTAAGACAACCTCAAAACATTCATTAAGAAATAAAATACTTGTATATAATATGAAGGAGTTTTCAAAATATATCCATAATATAAATGAATAATCATGGGTGATAATATCCATCCAACAAGGCTCACAATAAACCAGCAACTATAAATAGATTCTAAATACAATTAATTATAAATATGAGTGATATTTCCTATTCTGAAAACTTTAATCAAGCCCCCATGACAAAGGGATACATATAAGTCATGATATAATATCAATGATAATAATTAATAATTAATCCCGTATCAGACCCCAATGGTTGTGTCCAAGGTAAAAAGGACCAATGAATCATCAGCTTGTAAATCCTATATGGGCTGGATCCAATGTATAAAAGACTATGTATTACTCACCACATTAGGATTATGTGGGACAAATACAAGGTACAAATGAACAATGAATCCTCATCGAGTCCATATATCATATCTATTGTGATCTCAAATATTTATTTGGGGGACCCAAAGGAGTTTTTACACAGATAATGTCAATGGTGGTCTATGAAATCAATATCCATAGAGTATAAAAGTCCTATAAATATAAATAAGTATAGATCCATGCAGTAGAAATTTAAATCGAATTTAATATAATTATTGTGATACCCTTATAGGATGGGTCCAATGAGTATAAATTTCCAATTCATACATTATAATTTCATGTTAATTATTTAATTCATAACCAACATTGATGGGGTGGGTAAAATTAGTATAAATTTCCCATTGATACGTTATAATTTCATGTTAATTAATCAATTAATAAGCAAAATTGAAATAATTTCAAAATCCATGAGTTCAACCCAATCAATAATAATTTTCTATTTTAATAATTTAACCATTCGACAAATATTTAATAACCTAAACAATGAGTCATAAACCCTTCACTGATAAAGAAATTACTTCATTAATGAACCCACTAATATCGAGAAATCACATACACCAAAAAATATGCTATTTCATGGGGATGATAAATAATGAAACCCAAATGGTGTTCTAGGATGAGGATGGAAACATCCAATAAATAGATGTTACTATGTAGAAAATCTAATAAGGTTCCAAAAATTTATACATTGAAAACAATTAATTTAGGATAAATGGTACAATATTTTGTTGTGTGGAACCACAAAAACTAGATATAAACCCAATATATGTTGTGCAGAAATTCATAGACCACCTACCTCATATTCATGATATAATAATCATCCAGTATTGGCACCTAACCTGGATCATATATGGAGGAACATGAGGAATAGAAGAATAACCTTGAATGAGGGAATATTATCATGAAAAAAAATTCATCGTTGGTAGAATAGAAATTAATGAAATGATCCCATGGAATGAAGAACTCACAATCATATATCCAGTGAAATTAAAGTAACTCAAATGATTTTTTGGATATTGAAAACGAATCAATGCCAACCTTGAATGATTAAGGATCTCTCAAATTGTTAATAAATGTCAGTTGGAGGAAAAATAAAAAATATTTTTGGTTATAAGACATTTAATGGAAATATTTTAATTATAAGCCTAGAAAATTGGGACACATGGTTTGGACATAAAATTTTCTAAACCATACACCAACCATTCTAATCCAACTTTACAATGACAAGCCTTAAATAATTTGTGGAAATGTTTTGGAAAATAATGATTAAAAAAGATAAATTTCATCGTTTTTAAATTTAATGTGGCATGCCTGAGTGTATGACCCTATATTCATGTTTTTTTTAAAATGTGAGGCCATGGAAATAACCCTAGGCCAACCCCAAAATTTTTTCTCAAACTGTGCGGCTTCTGTAGGATGGTTTATACTAACTATGTTTTCAATCATTAATTTCACAAAACATTGTCTCTAGGATTTGAAAAAACCACTTACACCATTAAAACTCTAACGATCTTACTATAAAGTCACTTATGGCCAAAAAAATGATCTAACATGAAATTAAAAATATATATACTATAGTTAAAATCTTAGGGTCTGATGGATATGTTTTTTGATATTTCAAAATTATTTCTACAAAAATTTACATTAAAAACAAAAATTATGTTGTGATAAAACAATACACACATATATATATATATATTGAATATCAATAAAGACTCCCAAAATATTCTATGAAAATTTTGAAATATTTAATTATATTGGATAAAGTATGTAAAAGATGTTTTATTATTTATGTCACTATGGAGTCTCAATTTTGATATATTAAAAACATTAAACATAATATATCATAGAGATTAATTCTTTTCATCATAATGGTATATTAGATGAATGTTTTATGTCATTTTAAATCATATATAACATTTAAATTAAGTATTCTTTTCTTACCCATAGGTGAGGTGTGATTATTTTCTGTGATGGGTTTTTATTTAGTGTTATAACATGTTGTACTTATATTTAAATAAATTGTTTAAACAAATATTATTTTGTTTAATTTAATAAATATTCTACTAAACTTATAAACGATGTATATATTGCGTCTTATTTCTCATCTATATGGTTATCCATATAAGTCGATACTTTTAAGAAGAGAGAAATAGAAGAGACTATTAGAGGATGACCATAGGGATACTAATTAATGAGGGATTGTGGTAAGATTTCATAAAGATAATATACTGTATTGATGTATTTACCACTAATGAATTCTAAAGGATTCAACAATATTGATTCGACCAATTAATTGTAGGAATTATTTTTTGGATTATTTTCATGCTCATGATTTTCTAGAAGGAACACTAATTTATTTATTTTTTTTTTATTATTCTTTTATAATATCCAATAAAATTATTATTCCGAGAATTATTAATTATTTCTTGTTTAGAAACAAAAACTTATAACTCATACAACATATTAATTCAATGAATACCAAATGAACATGACTTGGATTTGAGGATTAATTTTTTTCATACCTTTACAAATAAATTCCTTAGACATTCATCATCAGTATTTGTTCAAATGATGGTTTTACTTTTCCTGTGATCATGATCATTGTTGAATGAATATTTTGTAGTGTAGATCACAATTTTTAGTTCGTTTATACGATTATATAGATAATTCACGCAAGATTTCAATCATGGAAATGCGATGTTGTTGATTGTTGTTCCATGAGTTGGATCATCCAGATACTCTAAAATGGAAATGTAAAAAAATAATCGGGAGAAAGGTTACTATAATATGGATAATAGATATAATGAACGAATAATTAACATGGTCTCAATAATTATGTATGATATTTGTTACAAAATAAAAAGTAATGGAATTAGTGGAGAAAATTTGTGAAGATATAGAATTTTTTTAATACCTGATCTTCATGATGTATATTCTTCGAACTACACTTTCCATGTATCGATTTTTCTGTAGTGGGTATAGTTTAGATATAAAAAATATCATCCACCATGTGGGGTGCCCATATTCTAATGAATACATAGTAGGCCGACGCAGTACATATCAGGGGAACTCACCGAGAAAGCCAGGTAAATCCCAACCACATGAGTTTTGTGGAATAGCCCGAATACATTAGATAATACACACAAAAGAGTGAATGTATCATGTTCGAATACGTGGTCATCCCTCTACATTCCATGATTCATAACCAAATTCCCTATTTAAAGGGAATAAAATGTACTTTATGTTTATATGGAATTTTTACAAATACAAATAGTCAGAAATATTGGGTGCCCCTTATAAAAGCAATTTACACCATCCTATAGAAGTTAAGACCCCTTTTACAATATCACATCCATGATATTATAATGGGTGTGTTCCCAATGTCCACATTAGTATGGGTATATTACAATGATTTATATCTACGAGGGTATATTTTTTATCCCATCATGAGAATCAGATGAGTGATCCCATCTACAATTTAATCCTATATAGTGTCATTTATCTCATCTGTGACTTCATATATGATCCTATATATATTTTTATCACTATATAGGGTTATATATCCCATATATAAAATCAGGGGAATGTGAAACCATTTCTCAAGGGCTTTCTTATATATGTTCTAGTATCCACCATTGGTAATGGGTGTGAGATCTTCTAGTATGTTGACAACATGTACATTATTTTTTAAGGTTATGCTTGGAAAGTACTACTGGGTATTACATATTAGATAATTTCAATATGTTATAGTGATACCAATGGATTGAGTTATTCCATGTGACTAATTTTCAAGATCCCTGTGTAAAATCTTGAGGTAGGAAGTGTGGTCATAACTATACTATGATAATTAAAGTATATATATGATAATATTTATGATTTTTATTACTTATGTTTGTCTAAACTTATTGTGATACTATGATAACCCTCAGTGATTAAATGTTTGATGATATTGGTGTCTTGTTTTGGGAATATTTATATTAACCCTTTCTTGGGATCAGGCAACAAGTGTTCTGTCTTTTTGAAATGGTCAAAATTTTGATGGACCATTAGGTGTAAACAGAGAAGGTGAAGATTAATTCTAGTAGATTCACTACTGATGGATCCAATAGTTAAGATTTTATGCCATTACAATTTTTTATTGTTTGTTTCATTTTATAGTTTCTATGGTCTTTTATTTTTCCCTTTTTCATTTTTACTCTATTTTCCATACTCATTTGGGGACCATTATTTTTTAAATGTAATAATTGTATATGTATTTCCCCTCATCATGATATTTTTGTATGGATATGTTTGAACATTTATTGGGGATTTATGATAAGGACTCCCATGAATGTGATATTCCCACTTATTACTAGATCCAATCCCTTATCTTATTATAGGTGGAATTGTTGTTTTAATAAATTATTTAAATTGGTCGGGTGTGATCTGGTGGGTAAGGCCATGACAGATTGGTATTAGAATCATCATATTTTAGATGATCGTAGTTTGGTGTCATTATTCCTTTGAGTATTGTTTTGGGATCAAGGGAATAATGTTAATGTTTTTCAAGAATGACTCTCATGAAATGGAATTATGTGATGGATCAAAGTCAAAACAATTCATTCACATAGACAATAATATCCTTCTTGTTTAGTCTGCATATTTATGCACTAACTGGAATACATCAATGATAGATGCATCACATAGAAATAATTTTAATTTTCATGTTCATGTTCATCTTCAATAATCTCCCAATATATACACTTCTGACCATAATATATAATTACTACTAAATGTTGTTTTCACAATCATAATAATTTAGGAACCCAAAATGGGGTTGTTGTAATAATATAATGATTGATCTGGTATTTTTACCAAATATTTATCCCATGTTATTCACATATTATTGAAATCATAAAGCACTTCAACCTATTTCAAATCACATAGACCCACTTATAGTGTTTTTGGTGGATGTGTTGTATCATAAATTTTTTTAGTTGACTCTCCCAATAATAGATATTGAAGCACGATGTTTGTTATCACACAATATTTTTTTTGGTTAAATGTTTCCAAATGTCCATGAATATAATTGTTAGTTGAAAAAAGGTATTCAATATTGTGCTGGTATAGAGAGTAATTTGAAATATCATCATTAATAGTGTTCCAAAAGAGTTTCCAATAAACCGAGGCCTTGGAGAATGAACTGTCATCTTAGAATTACTCAAGATATAGGGACAAGAACTCAAGCCTCTCTAGGATGTGATAGATAGACGGGGGAGATGTGGTTCTTTAATTGTGATGGGATAAATTGAATTTTTTCCATTTCAAACCTCTCAGGAAGTATATTGGTTTATGAATGATTGGACAACATATAACAGTAAATAACTAGAAAATTTTTGGTTATATGTTGGTTGATGTAAAAAAATTGAACTAAAAGAGCTACATGAGGTGGACAATGAAATGAAAAATTTATTCAATTACCCCCACTAGTTCCTCCAGACTTGATCAGGGAGATTAAATTCATGGATATTGATAGATATAATAATTAAAGTCATTCCAGTATAAGGATTCATTCATTTCATTTGTTAATATCTTGTTATAATAATAATTATATGTACTATTTTTTGATTTAATATTAATACTTCTATATATGATTCAAACAGAGTCAGATAACCTAATATTAAACTTGGATATATCATTTGAACAATGATATTTGAAAATTCAATTGAGAAATATCTAAATATCTTTCTTATATATTGGATTTCTTCCCTGAGTCATGGATAATAGGGATTCCTGATGGGTCATATTTTATTTGTTGGGAGGCTTTATTTTTATATTTTATATTTATATACTAATTAGTATGTGTTATTTGGTATATTGACAATTTCTTATAGAGTATTAACATCTATCATCTTAATGGGATGATATTTTACTTCATTTTACTAAAGGATTCTTCAAAAAATTTGGATCAGATCATATATATAGTGACCCTATCCTTCTAGACATTACGTTACATGAATTTAAGAATAATTATACATCAGATTACTAGCCAAGGATCATAAAATCTAGAGTTGTGGAATACAAGGTACATAATAAAACATTATAAAAACTAATTTTTATTTAAAACCCATAATGAGATATTATCTTACATTGTTCTCATACATCTTCAAATGATAACATTGGGATAACATAAACAAATTGATGAGCTAAAATCTCATTAAATGAATAACCATAAAAATATAGAATTTGCACAATCGATAGAAGGCATGACATGAAGATATGAAAAGGAATGTAAAATATTTGAATCATTGTATATAAAAAATTAATAATTTAAACATGGTATCATAGAAATGATGAAGAAAAATAAAATATGAATTTTGTTCTAGTCATGGCTGTCCATTAAGACCCATTGCTATAGTTTCACAAGTCAATTCTATCTGGAATGATTGTTTTACATTATAGCACAAGCTGAGGCTAACTGCCAAGACCAACTCACATAACATATCTTGATAATAAACCTTACCCAATTCATTAGAGAACTTTTTTTTCACGCCCATCATATATTTCATGAATATAATTTTCCACATAACGAAAAATATATAATCAATATTACATAAACAGAAGGGTTACCCATGGATAGGATTTGGTACGACAATCATGAAATAATGTATAACAAATGGGAATATCATGAATGTGACCATGAAATAAAGGAATTAGAACAAACATGTAAGTTCATTGGGTAAAATATTCATATATAATGGTATTTTATTTCCAACAAATGTTCAAACATAAATGAAATGTATTTGATATTTTTTATCATTATAAAAATCTTTGTGTAGTTATAAGGAAAATATAACAGAGATTTTAAAATAATAATGGGAAACATTGTTTATATAGTACCCAAAGTCAACAAAAATAAATTACATAATAATTTATTTGATTTTATAAAGTTAATTAGTTCCTAAAATAGAGGAAATATTGAACTTCAAATTGGCTAAAAAATATGGAATTTCCTTTCAAATGATTTTTCTTATTAGGATGTATCGAGAGTGGAATCAAATAAAAGTATTTTTATCAAAGAAATATAAAGAGGAATGGATTCAAAAATATGAGTATGGAGCATATAAATATAATTTATAATATTAATATAAAAATTAAAGGCATATTCAGTTGGATAAAATGAAATATAGTGCAACTGGACGGAATAAAGGCGGTTCAGGTAAAAAAATTTACAGATTATCAGCATGGTATTGGGTGTACTATAGAGGGTTTCATGAGAGAGTATATGAATTCATATAACAATTAAATAATTATATAAGTACAGGGAGGTGAAAAATCATACACCATTATTAGGTATTTGACATTAAATGGCATATCATAGAGGTAATTCACAAATAATGGTGAAATTGATAGGATCCCTTACCTCATGTCTAGAGGTGTTCTTACCTTGTTATTAATGACATGAAAAAACGTATTAGGTTTATTATTTAATAAATCAAGAATCAATTATATATTTAATTGATTTATTATGCACTTTTTATGTTCATTCAAGGATTTTTAATGTGTTAAGTGGTTCAATTTCATTGTTCGAGATCATTTGTTTCTATAGTCTCCTTGACTAGTGCACTTGTATTCATGAATGGAAGTTTAATTAAGATGTGGATAAACATCCCAAATTGTAATTATATTTTATTGATGATGTTATAAAACTTGAAATTATCTTATAAATAAATGTTTATATAACATGGGAATGGTTCATTAAATAAGAAATTAATGATTATCGATTTGGTTAATTCGGGCGGTTTTTATACCACAATGAACTTATTTTGCTTAATAGTTTTCCAATATGTACAGAGGTTAGATATAGATCATTAAATAGGATATAATAAATATAAAATTCCCTATTGAAACTATAAAAATGGTTTTATGTCCAGATCTGAATGTAGTAAATGAAAATGAAATCATATCGTCTGTGAAGGTGATAAATTAACACCTCACAAATAATGTTTTCCTTTAAAAAAAAGAAAATGAGAAGTGGTTTATATGATATATTACCCCATTAGTATCATAAAATTATATTATATATATAATATTGGAGTTACCATACTATGTGGATGTGTATATTTGGGGAGTGATTTATGAAAAGAAAGTGAATTTGAACAGAAATTAAAGGAAAAGAAAGAGAGGGGAATTACCTATGTAATCCTCGTTAAGGTACCTTGGATTGGTCTTTTCATGTGACTAAGGGCTGTTAAACAAGTGGTAGGATCTTGATGAGATATTTGGTAATAATTTTGGAATGGAACAAATCTTGAGATGAGTGGAGATGAGAGGTAATGAGGGGTGGTATTTATAGAGGAGGAGGGGATGGTATTCAAAATATTAAATTCATTAGTTTAATATTTTCCCATAAGACAAAGAAATATTGATGATTACAAGACCAAGAATAGTCATAAGTTATTGTGAGATCAGTATTTGAGATATTATATCAATTATGATGTCAGAAATAGTGGATTTAAATTATAATGTATGTATACAGTAAATTAATGTATTTTACGATTCATCAAAAATTCATGTATATCATAACAAACAAAAAAATCACCCTAACCATTTTTCAACCGGTAAAATCTAAATTGAACACTATTTATAAAAAAAATATGATTGTTTTTTTAATTAAAATAACAGTTTTCTCAGAAAATAACAATTTTAAAAAAATTATTTTCTTATTCTCATATATAGGTATGTTATACTTCCACATTGAATATTATTTATATACTATCATAATTTCTATTACTATTCATTAGGGTATGTGCCTATTCATAAGGGTAACTTTACTATTCAAAAGGGTATTTTAGTATTCAGAAAAAAAAGTTTGTTATATTTTTGTTTCCCTCGGAATCCGGGGATGACCGTCTTAATGGGACGTTCAAACGTTCCGATCGGTTTCTAATGGGTTTCTTCGTAGAACCAGAAACATCCAATGAATCCACATCCATTCAGACCTACTTTCCAAAGGTAGGTGCTCATTAGTTTGTGGACTTATGAGGCTTAGGAATTTTCATTGGTCGAGAGGATGGGTGGTCAGACTCATCACATCATTTTGAGGGAATTATTGTCTACTCTGGGACTCTATTTGTAGATTTATGTTATGATCATGAATCCTTATTACATTACCATGTATAAAATGAGCTTTCCTTCAGATCTGACAATCAATGAATAAATATGTAGGAAATTTCCAAAATCTTTTGTATGTATTCGAGGTTATTCATTGATAGAGAATCATCTGTATTTATTAGATATTCTTGGTCAATGGTACCCTTCGACACATTTATACAGATGTTTCTTGGTCATTATGATGACCATGCTGGTTTTAAAGCCACTCAGTGGAGCTGTTGAAGTTTATTGACATTCAGAAGGACATGGATTATTTTAGAGTTGGGATCAAACCCGTAGACGGGCTACCTAGGTATCCTTTGTTTAGAAAAGGAATCAGAACCCACGTAGTTCGAGTAAGGGAGTATGATGTTTATGATTGATGGCTCAAAGAAGGATGCCACAATTACTTTTACAACCTACGCTTACGTGAGTCATGCTCGGTGTAAGAAACAAGTGGTATTGGTAAAAATTAGACAAGTGTGCCATGAAAGATGCAATCATAAGAAATAATGTGGGGCTTCTGTATGTATGAATGCCCAGATAAATGAAGGATTATGATTTACTTTAAAGAAGAAATCCAGGAACAGGGTCCATAATGATATATGTACTTCATGGAGATTTTTAATACTCTAACTTGGGGCTTACTCTTGAAAAGGAGTCCCAAATTAGGAGAAGAGTTATGATTGGGTTTTACTCCTGAAAAGGAATCCCAGATCAAAGGAAAATTATGACTGGTTATGTGGATTATGATTGGGGATTACTCCTAAAAAGGAGGCCCAGGTTAAGGATTAAGGTTTGGGGCTTACTCCTAAGGAGGATGCCCAAATTAGGGGTTTGGGGTTACTCCTAAGAGGATGCCCAAGATTGAGACTGGGGATTACTCTTGAAAAAGGATGCCCAGGTTAAAGATTAAGGTTTGGGGCTTACTCATATGGAGGGTTCCCAAATTAGGGTTTTGGGGCATACTCCTAAGAGGATGCCCAAGCTTGAGACTGGGGCTTACTCATGAAAAAGGAATCCCATGTCAAGGATTAATGTTTGGGGCTTACTCCTATGGAGGATGCCCAAATTAGGGGTTTGGGGATTACTCCTAAGAGGATGCCCAAGCTTGAGACTGGGTCTTACTCCTAAAAAACGAAGCCCAGGTTAAGGATTAAGGTTTGGGGCTTACTCCTAAGGAGGATGCCCAAATTAGGGGTTTGGGGCTTACTCCCAAGAGGATTCACAAGAATAAGACTAGGGCTTACTCCTGAAAAAGGAAGCCCAGGTTAAGGATTAAGGTTTGGGGCTTACTCCTAAGGATGATGCCCAAATTAGGGGTTTGGGGCTTACTCCTAAGAGGATGACCAAGATTAAGACTGGGGCATACTCTTAAAAAAGGAAGACCAGGTTAAGGATTATGGTTTGGGGCTTACTCCTAAAGAGGATGCCCAAATTAGTGGTTTGGGGATTACTCCTAAGAGGATGCCCAAGCTTGAGACTGTGGCTTACTCCTGAAAAAGGAAGCCTAGGTTAATGATAAAGGTTTGGGGCTTACTCCTAAGGAGGATGCCCAAATTAGGGGTTTGAGGATTACTCCTAGGAGGATGCCCAATCTTGAGACTAGGGATTACTCTTGAAAAAGGAATCCCAGGTTAGGGGATCTGGGGCTTACTCCTAAGAGGATGCCCAAAAATTAAGGGACTTGGGGCTTACTCATAAAGGGGATGCCCATATTAGAGGACTTATGACTGGGGATTATTCCTGAAAAGGCGACCCAGCTTAAAGATTCTCTCATCTTAAAGGATGAGACTGAATGAATGAAATATCAATCTTTAGTGACTTAAATATGTGTAAATCACTAGGTTTTGAGAGATATTCCACAAAATTCCTTTCAGATAAGGAAGTCAAATCAAGAAATCATGCCATAAAATGGCTTTGAAGAGTGTCTTGAAGACTGAATCATGAATAGGAAAGGTGTAATGGCTTAAGAGGGGTGAAATGGGCAAGAAAAGCACCAAAAAAGGCAGGGGTGCACATGTCCTGGTAGGCGCACAGGTACGGCGTGGGTGCATAAGTCCTGGATGCGTAGGTCCTTGTCGTGTAGGTATGCTTGCGCAATACATGGTGTACTTGCGCGATGGTTAACCAGCAGAGTAATACTTGAGCGACATTAGGTTAAGGCCTTTAGAATCCTCTTGAGGTTCTTCCAGGAGAGGGGCGCGCAGGTTCTATTGAAGGAGTAAGGCAGCGTGCAAGTGTGGCAATTTCCCTTAAGGGATGGCCACCTAGGCGCACAAGTGTTGATGAGTTTCAACACTTAGTCCTTCCTCCCCATCTTTAGATATTCTGTTCTAGGTAAGAAATTACATTAGAAGTGTTCCGATATCTTTGAGAAGAGACTAGGGCGTCGTGAGCTCAAATCTGGGTTTCTGGAAAAAATCTTCCCAAATTGGGGGCCCAAAGGGTCTATTT
Source organism: Viscum album (assembly GCA_963277665.1). Lineage (NCBI taxonomy): Eukaryota > Viridiplantae > Streptophyta > Magnoliopsida > Santalales > Viscaceae > Viscum > Viscum album. The sequence continues at coordinate 38,444,236 of OY728159.1, forward strand.
ATAGGCAGGAGAAGACCCCGGGAGGTTACTGGGTGGTTATTATTTAGGTCGCCCAAGTCACTTGTGCGACCATAATGCGTCACGCAAGTGGACTTGCGCGACAATGATAGAACGTGCGTGGCATATGTGCTTTTGATCCCTTGTTCATGCCTTTGTCGATTTTTGATATTTCTCCAAAGGGGGAATCACTTTTATCTCAGAAATTACCCTTTTACGATCTTTATATTCTGTGACGAAAGGAGCGTCAACAAAATTCCCCCCTCAGAGTTGGATCTGAAAGAAATGAGGATTTGACTCTGAGGAAATCAAAGACATCCATAAGAAATTTGGAGCACAAGTCTTGATGGTGCAGAGGGCGGTGCGCAAGTGCGCATCGCGCAGGGATATGACCCTTGATCGCACAGGGTACGACACGCAGGGTCCCGACCGCATCCATAAATAGAGGGCCTCACTTCCGTACAAGCATCTGGATTTCCGGACTTCATACCTTCGAGCTCTTGCCACGCAGGTTGCTCTGTTTTCTGGTGTTTTCCTTAATGTCGTGCTATTGTATAGGTATTTGTACTTGTGCGGTTTATACTTGCGCGTCAAAAATTAGAGCGGCACATGAACCCTTGCGCGTCATTTGTAGACTTGTGCGCCTTAATTCATTAGCCATTTTTCGAATTATTTCACAAATTTTTTAAAAAATAAACTCATTTTAGAGTTTAATTTATTCAACTTTTTTGCAGATTCAATGGATTCTATGGGAATTAAACTATCTGATGAACTGGATAGCAAGCGGATTGATGACATGATGAACATCATTAGACATGATTACTATGATATCTACGACAGCACTCTCCCAGATTTGGCTATGTACTTGAAGAAATATCATCTTAATTTCCCACAGAGCATCTACCTGCCTCTATATGGTCATGGTCATCTGCAAGGATTCAATATTCCAGATGAAAAGAACTATACACCTGAAATGTAGCTACACTACTACTCCTTCATTTCTGTAATTTTGTGCATTAAGAGAAACAAAAATGGTGTGAAGTTTCAAATTTTTCCTCCATGTCATTTCCTTGCATATATGAAAATGGAAAACCCATGGGCTGAAATGTTTTCTACTGTCATTTGGTAGAGATAAGACAAACATGGTATTAGAGCAATATCTGAAAAGAGTACTCTCTCCAAATGGCTCTTTACTTCCAATGCTCTATTCTCAAATCCATGTATCCATCTTCCATGTCTCTTGGACAGAAATAGAGTCACTGTTTGATCAGCAGAAAATTTTCTCAAACCGCACTCAAGAACATCCTTTTACAATTGTTCCAAGAAGAGCTGGTATCACTGCATCTCTTATTGTATACAGTTGAATGCATGAATTCCAAGTGATTTCTGATGATGCTTGGGGTGCCATAAATCAAATGAAGATTTATGTTGAAAGCCTCTTGTAACTCTTGAAAAAAAGAAGAGACTCCAGTCTGTGGATGTCCTTCTTACTCTTTTGCATCAATGAAAAACATTTTCACCTTCACTTATTTGCACCTAAATTCCCTTTTTCTATATGCTTTAGATTTTACATAAGACAATGGGCCTAGTAGGCATAGTTTGATTTTTACTAGGATTAATGTAAATAACCCTTCAATCTTCAAACCTTTTAATTGCTCAATATTACCTAAATCATACAAAAATATATGTTTAGTGAGCTGGGAACATGACTTTTATTCAGAGTTCCCTTGTCATTTGTGGACATTTTAAAGTCATGCACGTCGGACATAAAAAGGCTAATGTTTAAGGTCGAAATAGCTTTGACCGAAATGGATTAGAATTGACTCAATTCATTGAAAACTAATCTGATAACATAGTACTATACTCATGTATGAGGGAAAATATGTAAACTATGACTTAAGAATATTTGAATCTAAGGAATGATATGAAAAAGAGCTAAAAGGCATTAGAAGAAGTATTTTCCAAGAATGAAGTTACCATTATTTAACAAACCCATTAGGGGGTTGAATTATGCAGGGTCACCTAAGGGCATTGGCTGCATAGTTAAATAGAATAGTATCTTTTGGCAAAAAAGTCTGTTATGTAGACTATTTATGCAAGGCCTCCTATGGGCACGTGCTGCATAGTTAGGCAAATGAACTCTCAGAAATTTACTTTACAAGTTCTAAAAGCCAGTGAAAGTTTATGGAGATTCAAATCTTCCAAAGTATAGAGTTTTCTGTATGGAAAGAGGTACTTGAATATGGAGAAAATATTTCCAAAAAAATTATTGAAGAACTGGATGAATATCACTCCTACGAAGGTCTGACCCAAATGTAGGGAAGGAGAATATAAACCATTTACTTGAATACTTTCAGATCATAAAAAAGTATATGGGACAAATATTTTAAGGATGAATATTTTTGCGGATCCCTACATACTTTCATTTAAGACAAATAAAGAAAAAAGAGGCATTCTTCCAAATAATGAAGTCCCACTATCCGACAAACCAGTTATGGGGTTGAATTATGTAGGGCCACCTAAGGGCATTGGCTGCATAGTCAAATAATAGTATCTTTTGTCTAACAAGTCTGTTATGTAAACTGTTTATGTAAGGCCGCCTATAGGAACGGGCTGCATAGTCAGACAAAAGAACACTCAGATGTTTGACATTTTAGGGACTAGAAGTCATGAAAAAAAGGTTACGAGGATCTGAAAATATTTAAGGTTAGGATTATGACACATAAATATGGGTATTGTTCAATGTGTACATAGATACATAGATCAATGCTAACCATAATCATGTTGTGGCTGGGTCATGAATTGATATGTTGGACTCCACTACGTATCCCATAAGGATGAGAATCAAGCCATACGTAGTTCTTAAACTACAGTTTAACGTCGTGTGGGAAAAAAGGATTAGAGATCTTAGTTTAGGGTCATAGATCTTGGACCATTGTAAGAAATACACAGTGTGTATTTTCATGGGGACTTTTCAGCCAAGGGACTGAAAGTGGAATTTGGGGTTGGGCCCAAAGACTTGGGGCGGGATTCTAGGGACACTCGAACGTTCTTATGTATCCCATAAGGATGGGAATCAAGCCCACGTAGTTCTAGGAATACCCTTTGTACAAATTTGGTTTGTATAGATGAAGGGTGAAAGGGGACTGTAGTACAATGATGGTTTAACCCAAGATAAAAGGATTGGGCGTTTCCATGTATGCATGTAGTCTATGAGATGAAACATGATTGAAAAATCAATGTAAATAAAGGTTCCCTCTCAGGTGAAGTTATCAAAGAATATTGTAGTTTGTTGTCATACTGGACAAAAGTGTTGTATATTTTAACATCGTATAACAAGGATGAATGTGAACCAATGTAAAGATATTGATTATAGGGGCGGTTTCACGAATCAACATCATATGAGATGGAGGTGAAGCAGTGTGAATAGATTGGTTTTGGGATTTTCCATGCAAGGTTTCCTACATACCCAGCCTAGAAGGAAAGGATCAAAGTCCGTGTAGTTAAATTAAATAATTAATTAATGATCAAGTTTTTCTTGGGGGCAACGACCTAAAAAAATGATGTTGGGACTTACACATGGTTTGCGGCCCATAGAGAGTGTTATGGTTGAGGTTAGCTCTAAGCTCACGTGAGTCATACTCGGTGTGAGAAACAAGAGGTAGGAACAACCTTAACGATACACAGTTTAACGTCATGTAGGACGTATGAAGGGACTATACAGTTTAAAGTCTTCCAGTTAGGAATATTGGTTCTGCACAGATTAGTGTCATGTAGAAGGGACAAAGTACAATTTAATGTCATGTAGGACGTATCATGAACTTTCTGTAGAGTTTAGCGTCATGTAGATAGGACGATGGGGACAATAGAGTTGAACGTCATATTGGACGAAGGGGGGGGACTGTGTAGTTTAATATCATGTAGTGAGGACAAAAGAGTGCACCATTTTAACTTCATGTTGGATGCATTAGGGATTTTTTCCATAGTTTAACGTCATGTTGGACGAAAAAGGGACGATACAGTTTGGCGTCATGTTGGACGAATGTGCGAATAGTTTAAGGTCATATGCATAGACCATGGATGGTGCAGTTTAAGGTCTTACATGACCTTTGAAACTTATGCAGTCTAACGTATTTACAGACGTAAGGGACTTTTATACTGTTTAGCATCATGTAGTTAGGACGTCACAATTTAACATCTTGCTAGACGTAAGGGACTTGCAAACAGTTTAGGGTCATATGCATTGACCGTTGAAGATGCAGTTTAAGGTCATACATGTCCTAGTTGCAGTTTAAGATCATACTGGACCATTTAGGGAAATTTTTTTCACAGTTTAATGTCGTGTGGGATGAGGTTGCATTTTAAGGTCATACTTGACCATTGCATTATAGTTAAACCTCATATAGCAAGGACAAACTGGTGCCACACAGTTTAGTGTCATGTTGTAGGGACAATGTGGTGAATAGTTTAAGGTCATACTGGACCAAGGAGGAGTTTATGGTCATAATGGACCATTGCTGTATAGTTTAACGTCATATAGCAAGGATGAATGGGTGCCGCACAGTTTAGTGTCATGTTTCAGGGACAAAGTGGTGAATAGATTAAGGTCATACTGGACCAAGGAGGAGTTTGAGGTCATACTGGACCATTGCTGTATAGTTTAATATCATATAGCAAGGACGAACTGGTGCCGCAAAGTTTAGTGTAATGTTGTAGGGAAAAAGTGGTGAATTTGCAGTTTATACAAAATACTTCTTTAAAAACCTTGCATTGGTTGGAGTAGTGATGAGTTCTCTATCCATTGAGATTAATTAATAAGCCCCATTGGAGTAGTCCCTATGTATTGAATAAGGTCCTTCCCATTTTGGCTCAATCTTGGAAGGTTTCTTTCCTGGTATCATTAGAGTTCTGAGAACTAATACCAATTCTCCCTGAGTGAATGAACGAAGACGAATTTTTTTTGTTAAAAGCTCACGCTATTCGATTCTGATAGACTTCCAAGTGGTGCAAAGTGCACAATATTTTCTCATCTAACCATTCCAATTCATTCAATCGCTTTTGAGATTGTTAATCGGTAGATGATTGATCACAATTGGCCACTCTGAGCGAGGGTAGTTGAAATTCAATGGGTAAGGTGGCTTCTGTTCCATATACCAATGAATATGGAGTTGATCGAGTTGCATTGCGGGTGGTAGTCCGATAATCCCATAAAGCATGAAAGATTTTATCAGGCCATGACCTCTTATCTTTATCCACCATCTTTTGGAGTATATTTGAAAGAGTCTTGTTAAAGGATTCTATCTGTTCGTTGGCCACTACTTGATATTGAGATGAATGGTTGGATTTGATGTTGTATTCTTGATACAACTTCTTCATCTCAGATGAACAGAAATTGGTGCCATTTTTCATCAGTATGGTATGAGGGAAACCAAATCTGGTAATGATGTTAGACTTTATGAAGCTAACAATGAATTTAGAACTGACTTCCTTGAGAGGTATTGGCTCTGCCCATTTGGAAAACAAGTCAGTACTAGTAAGAATATACTTAAACTTCTTAGCCGTAGCCGAAGGGTAAGGTCCCACCACATCCATTCCCCATGTGGAAAATGGCCATGAGTATTTAGTTGTATAAAGAATCTCTGGAGGTTGATGAATGAATTTCGCATGTATTTGGAATGAATGACACTTCTTTGTGAAATTGACACAATCTCGTATCATTGAAGGCCAAAAGTATCCTAGACTTCGAACTAGATCTGATAGTCTATGTCTAGACTGGTGGGCACCACAGACTCCTGTGTGCACTTCTTTTATGACAGCCATTGTCTCTTCACCATCAATGCATTTGAAGAAAATTACATCAATACCACATTTGTAGAGAATTTTCCCTAGGTGATCTAGGCTATCATAACGAGTAAAATTGACCACACGTCGCCGGATTTGATCTTTCTGGGCTCTATCAGGTGGAAGTTTTCCATTTTGAAGGTATTCCCTGATAGGTGACCTCCATCCTGTAGTATGAACATACGGTTCAGGAATGGGACTAATTTCATTAATTTCCTCTGTTCTAATTCGAACATAAGGTGAAATTGCACGACTGTGGGCAATACTGATGGCTGTGTCGTCCTAATTTGGATATGCCAGAGCTATGGCTATATTAGCCAGTGCATTAGCATGAGCATTTTGTAATCATGGGCCATAAGAAAATGTCGGTTCTGAAGGGAATTCTGCCATTAACTCTCTGAATTAATCATACAAAGGTATTAATTCTTCTTTTCTGATGGAATAATCCACATTGACTTGTTTTATTACCAGGTCTGAATCACCTTTCACCTTTAAGTGATTCACTTGTGCTTGAAGTGATATTTCCAAACCTATGATGAGTGATTGGTATTCTTCTTCATTATTGGTACCACCTTCCTACAATAAGAAGGAATAAGGTAACACTACCTTTTCTGGAGAAATGAGTACAATTCCTAAGCCAACTTTGTTGAATTTAGGATTTTCCATTTTCTTTCATGTTGGACATCAGGAAGAACCATCAAAATACTTTTCCCATGCTTGAGGACTTTCATGAATAGAGAAGAATTCCTCATCAGGGAGTTCAATATTTGAAGATGTGTCTTCCACTGAAGGGTGTTCAGCCAAGAAATCTGCTAGAGCTTGGCCCTTTATCGCCTTTTGAGACACATACTAAATTTCAAATTGCTGTAAAATAACTTCACGCCTTTCTAGACGTCCTCTAAGCATTGGACGACTAAGGATGAATTTGAGCGGGTTATTGTGAGATACCAATTGGACCTCGTGATGTTACAGGTAATGTCACAACTTCTGAAATGCAAAGATTAATGCCAGGCAGCACATCTCAATACGTGAATACCAGGTTTCTGCTTCAAGCATAGTTTGACTGAGATAGTAGAGGTTCTTTTCATTCCCAGCATCATTCTTTTGAGCAAGAAAGACACTCAATGATCGCTCTAAATCTGTCACGTAGAGGAATAAGTGGTCTTCCATCAACATGTGTCATGAGTACCGGTGGTCTCAAGAGGTATTTCGTGAGAATATCAAATGCTTCTTGACATTCTTCAGTCCACTGGTAGGTGACTCCCATCTTTATCAATTTGGTAAAGGGTAAACTTTTGCCTGCCAAATTAGAGATGAAACGCCTAATATAGGATATGTGTCCTTGAAGTCCTCTTAAATATTTAAAATTTTGAGGAGGTGACATACCAAGGATTGACTTGGTCTTCTCAGGATCGACCTCAATACCATGATGGCGTACAACAAAGTCGAGAAATTTTCCTGAGGTTACCCTAAAAGCACATTTTAAGGGGTTCATCTTCAAATTATGTTGTCGAAGCTTGCAGAATATGACTTCCAAATCATCCAAGTGATTAGAAGGTTGTTTGGATTTAACAACCAAATCATATACATAGAATTCAACAAATTTCCCTAAGAAGGGTTTGAGGATACGATGCATGGCGTGCTGATATGTTGCACCTGCATTCTTTAAGACAAAGGGCATTACCCAGTAAAAAAACACACCCTGAGTGGATATGAAGGCTGTGAATTCCTCATCTTCTGGGGCCATTCAGTTCTGATTATATCCAGAATATCCATCCATGAAGGAAAGTTCTTCATAGGAATCTATTGCGTCAATTAGAAGTTCTATAATCGGAACAGGGAAATCATCCTTAGGACAATGCTGATTAAGATCTCTGAAATCGATGAAAACTCTAATTTTTCCGTTCTTATTCTTTACAGGGACAATATTATCCAATCACTTGGGATACTGAACTTCTCTGATGAAGTTATCCTTGATATGCTTATCCACTTCAGCTTCAATATTAGAAGCATAAGTTGGGTGTGTTCTTCTCGCGACTTGCTTTAATCCTAGATGTTTTTTTGGTAAACCCAAATGATGACTAACAACATCAGGATCAAGCTCGGGCATTTCTGTATAGTTACAAGCAAAAATATCTCTGTTTCTCTTTAGAGAATAAATATACATCTCTCTCTCTTCAAGGGTCATGGCCGCACTGATTAAAGTGGGGCATGGATCTTCCTTTGTACCCAGATTTATTTCTCTAAGTTCATCCACAGTGGTAAAGATACCCTCTTCAAATGATGGAGGAGCATCTCTGAGATCATCCTCTTCTTCTTCTTCATTTGTTATTTCATTTGTTTCTACTTCCATAGCAGATGACAAGGCATAATTTTCATGATCAGAAGAGATGTCAAAATTTGCACATTTTGGAGAAGAAGCTTCCATTTCCAACCCGATTGATGATGAAGGGTCTTCTTTGGGTAATAAAGAGGAAATGATGGATTGAGAGTCGACATCATTGTTCACCATTGATGTTGCTATAACATATTCTATCCTAATTGGTGAAGCATAGACTTGTTGGATTTCAGCATATGAAATGAATACGTCACCATTTGTGCTTTCATCACTGCTTGGTAGATTACCAATTTCTCACATGTTGTCTGGCTCGATTTCCGTAATTGACATTATGGATCTTCCCATAAGAGTATTTTGATTTGGGTGTATCTTGTCAATTTGACTGATAGAAACACATAATCTGTACTCACATGTGTAAATGGATTTACTGGAATTTTTTCCAAACCATATGGAGCATTAACTTTGGTAATCTCCTTTGTTATGGATTTCTCCCTTTGCTTCATGTGATAGAATTCTGCCTCAATTTATTGAGACTCACATGTCTTGAATGGGGCCTTATCACCATAAAATGTCCCAACATGACCATCAAAACAATATTTGAGACATTGATGTTATGAAGAAGGGATGGACAAATGTTGATGTAACCAGGGTCTTCCAAGAAAAATGTTGAAGGCTGAGTCTTGATCAACAACAATGAAATCTGAATTGGATACAAGATCTCCAAACTGAGTTCTGACTGTAACTTCACCTAGTGGTTCTTGTTCATTTTTATCATATCCCTATAGCATCATGGTGGAGGGAGATAAATCAGATTCTGTGAGGCACAATCGATGAAGTGTACGAATGGGCATGAGGTTGACTCCTGAACCATTGTCAATGAAAACTCTTCTAACATCCACGCCATTGACTTTTCCTGACAAGTATAATGGTCTAATATGTCCATGCACAACATCATCTTCATCTTCATTAGCAAATGATATTATTGCATGGAATTCTCCAGGATTATTCTCTATGTGATAGACTTCAGCTGCAGCAATTTCAGTTTCAAACTTTTGAGGACATGACAAAGCCTCGATGAGTGCTTCCCGAAGATCTTTTGACAGATTCAAAGCATCCATAATTGATAACATGGATGGTACTTGGTCCAAGTGTTTCAATATATCATACATTTGATCTAGAGGTATGTGTTTCCCAATATGAATATGTGGTTTAGCAGGTACCTTGGAAGCAGATGCTTTGAAATTTGATGCATCTTGTATAGGAGATGGAAATAATCATGGTTTTGGAAGATTAGAACGATTAGATCCATTTACCTGCTAAGAGGAAGAAGATGGAACCTTCAAACGGTCTTCCAAAATAATTGTGCCAGGATTGAATTTGTTATTGGTATAAGAACATTCATGTTCTTACTGAGCTCACTGAAGGGCTCTACCACGAGTTTCTGCTACCTACAGAGTTCTAGCAGAGGTAGAATTGGAATAGTGGATTCTGAAAGATCCACGTCTTCCCATGTATCCAAATCCCATGGAACTTCCTCTGATTCCTCTGTTTGATACAGGGAATTCAGGCTCATTGAAATCGAAACTGCGACTGGCATATGGATATATTAATTGAATCATATTAACAGAACTAAAGATTAACTCTGCGTCTGATGAAGACTCTGCCTGATTAGCCTGTTTAGGCTGTGCTGTTTTGTGGGGCGGTGCCCGTGGCTTTGAAGTAGATGGAATGAAGTCCGCCAAAGTCAGAGACAATTTAGGCTTTGACACATACTCATCTTCTTCTGATTCATTTTCTTTCTTTGAATCATTCTGTTTCTTGGAGGACATTCCGTCTAACGAAGAGGTTTTTTCCACAACATTCATGGCAGAAGACACAATTGGTTTCCTTAATTGTGTTCGCAAAATAGCATGAGTTCGATTGATTGTCTTTCTGACCATCCAATCATCATACTTTTGTGCATTTTTTCTTTTGACTTCCTGTCATTCATCTTCCTCCTCTGGAACTGTAGTAGTGACACATGCTACCTAGGTTGAGGAGCCTTTCAATGTGACATGTCCCGAGTCGACCATCTTTTGTAGGAGGTCTTTGAAGACAAAACACTCCTAGATGGGATGCCCCAACATTTGATGAAAATGGAAATAATTAGGATGATCTGTATCTCCTTTCTAGTTTTGCCTCTTGGGTATTGGCAATTGAACCAAATTGTTTTCCAGAGCCGAAGTGAAATAACCAGGATCTTGTTCATTTCGTAAAGAGTATGTTTTGCTCTTCAAATCCTCAAATTGTTTACGTCTTTGATCTTTTTGATCATCTGGACGAAGAGGCCTTTGTTGTTGGCGCTCAGAAGGTGGAGCCCTTCGAAAAGATGAATGTTTTGAGGTAGAAATAGGTACAGGTGCTTGTTTAAGCATAACTGTAGCAGCTTCTGCTTTAACCATTCTCCTTCCTGGAGCTGATGGAATTACACGGGATTTAGCCTTAGCATGTATAAGGGAATCTTCAATCTACCGAGCGATTGAAGTAAGTTCTCAAAACCCTCCATTGTATTTCATAAGGATTAATGGGGTGTGTAATTCGTCACGTAGATTTTCCACACATATTGGCAACAATTCTTCTTGAGGGAGTGCTAAACTCAAGGAATATGTAAATCCCTTCCATCGAGCAATGAAATCAGATACCCTTTCATTCTCCCTTTGCATACAGTTTGTATGATCGAAAACTGTTGTCTTTGTAAATGTTTAGCTGAACGAAAGGAGGAATTTTTGGCGAAGATCCTCCCATCCGGTATTTGACCGGGATTGCAAAATTGTATACCAAACAAAATCTGGTCCTTGCAAGGTTCGCACGAAGCATATGAGTTTCACTGCTTCTTGCTACTCTGGAGTTCCCATCATAGGATCACAACAAGACACGTAATGCGTCAAATGTTGTTCTGGATCGCCTGATCCATTGAAAATAGGGAATACAGGGTTCCCAAAACTGGATGGAGGAGAAATTGAATCTACCCATTCAGGGTAAACCTTCTTTTTGGGTTGAACTTGCACACGCTTCCGTTCCATAGTTTCTAAACGAGATGTTAATGAATCAATAGTAGTTATAAACTTTTGAGAAACATCTGGTTGAACTTGGACTTGGGTATGTGCAATGATTGGAGCTTGGATAGATGTGGCGATTGGCGCTGCAACTAATGGTAGTACTGCCAACTGTTTTTCCACTTGACCCATAGGATTAGACATGTGAGGGTGTACTGATAGAGGAAGTTATTCTTGATCCATCTCAGTAGCTGCAACAAATTGCTTTGGCTGACTGACTCCAGCAAGATTAAGAAGAAGAGTACTCTTATGTAGTTTTGCATTCAACTTTCTTAATTCCTTCATTTCTTCCTCCTGTTGTGCAAACCTATGCTCTAGTGAGACCGATTGACCTTCTCCAGAGGAAGGATATGTAACCTGGTTCTTTCCTTTACCTTAGTTGGACCCTTTTTGGAGAGGGGGAAGTGGGTTACTCGAAGGATTACTTAGGTTCTGAGTAATCCTTTGACTTCGTGTATGCACACCTTCTTCATTTGTGTCGGTGCGTACATATTCTTGAGAAGGAACCTCTTCATCTGAGTCCCAAGAGTGAGCATCATCTGGTGGATCAGCAGCAACAGCATTGATGACATTAGTCGATCATAACTCATTGCATCCCTTCTATCAGCATTTCTATGATATTGTCTTCTCCCATGTCTTTTATGTGACATTTCCTTTTGTTGATTCAATCCCTCATGAACTTCTTGATGAACCATAATTTGGAGGGAACCTCCTGATAATTTGTCTCTTCGTTCCTCTTGAGGATTCTTCCCCAATCGAGAAATGACAGACTTTCTCAGAGGAAGGGATTTATGATTTGAAAAATTACCCAGTCCAGTGGACTGGGGATGTTCCTGTTGTTCTCTCTCAACTCCTTGAAAACTATTTGTTGATTCCGAGGGTTGGTTTAAAAGAGTCCCTTGTCTGGTGAGCTGGGGTGGTTCCTGATATGCTATTTCTGAGACTTTCTTGAAAGTCCTCCTGATCTTGCGAACCTTAGTCCAGAAATTAGCTAGATGCATTAACATGTATCCGCTTTTATCACCCGGTTCAAAAGACCGTTGGATGATTTCCGACACATCTGTCACTTGGTGACATGCTTTCTCCAAACGAGAGGCATGTTCAATATTCTCGTTTGCATGAAGCAATATTAATTCAACAACATGTTGTCTGTATTCTTGATTTTGAGGGGAACTAGTTGAAGCATGTCCTTGGGAAATATTTTGATTACAACCAAATCCCATTGACTATGGATGACCATTTGCAATAACATTTCATGAGACCATTTTCGGCGGGCTTTTCTGACTGGACAGCACCATGAAACGCAGTGCTCCATGAACACCCCATCCTCTGGCACGAATACCAGATGGGGCATTGGCAATTAACTAACACAATTTTCTTAGTGTGCCAAAGCATGAACATTAAAGGGCTCTCTACTGCTTTTCATCCTTCAGATATCGAGAGACTAATAGAGACGCCAAATCAGTCTCACGTTGTAACCCTTATATTATCTGAAGATGATTTTCAAATTCATCATAAGATAATAATTTATTTTTCAACTGACAAAGAGTTTTCCATTTGATAAGGCGAATATCATGAATTTCATCTTCTGTCAGCATTTCTCGAATATTATACTAAGAGTCATCCAGAGGCCAAAACATAACTGGCACCTCACCATTCGCCAGTTGTTTTCTCATGTTCAGCATTTCCTCTTAATCATTTGATGAAGATTATTCTACCTGATTTGACCATAGTTGGTGTTTCCTTGTTGCTTCATTAGATTCAACAGGATTGGTAGAGAAATCATTGATCAAACTAGAAGATGCATCACTTAGGGGTGGTTTTGAGAATGACCTACACCCTGGGCTATCTTATGATTGAGAAAGTATTTCACCTGCTAGCGATGAAGCTTTAGACATGAATGGTTTCGCATTTTCAAGTGCCTCAAGATAAGATGGCTTTCTCAGCACTACATTGTCCACTGGATCATTTTATGGTCAATGTGCATCACTAATGCGGAGATGACTTTCATAGTGAAATTCATCATCATGGAGAGGACCACCATAATGGGTTATAGCAAAAGATGAGATCTCTTGCTCCTTGGTCTTCTGACCACACAAAGGGTTCCTCTGGCTCTCATCTGAAGATGAAACTTCGAGATCGACCAAATTGTCATGAAGAAAGCCTTCATGAGAGAGTGTCTATTGAAGACCTTCGGAATTAATGTTCCCACTATTGGGAACTGAGGGAGTAGAATCTTGAATTCCATCAGATAATTTTCTGAGGGCTTCAAGAACTCCAGCATCGAGCAAGGCCTTGTTACATATTGGCACGTGATCTCCTGACTGTACTGGGCGTGTCTTTTTCTTAGACGCCTTCTTACTCGCCTTGGAAGCCACTTGTTGAAGAATTTGGATACTCTGAGCAGGTGTATGTGCCTGATCTAGAAAGATGGCCAGGTTAGGCTAATGATCTCCTCTCAAATCAGGTGTATGTGCCTGATCTAGAAAGATGGCCAGGTTAGGCTAATGATCTCCTCTCAAATCAGGTGTATGTGCCTGACATGGTTGTCCATTTGATATGGGGGGAGTATTCCCCATAACCCTCTTGGACTGGAACAGATGTGTGTGTCTATTCCGGAGTGAATTGTTGATGTATCACTCCACTGGTAGGGATAGAATTATGTGTATTTCTCTAAGATGCTACTGAAGTTGTTATAATATCCCGGTAGGTATCTAGGATATGAGCAGGGATTTTCATCTTCTATTTCACCATTGATAGAATATTCTTGGTGACTTCAGCTTCCAGAATGGGAATATATGTCCATTCCGGGCTTGGAGCAGGTGTATGTGCCTGATAGTGTCCTCCTTTTCCTGTCAGTGAATCCTGATAGTACTCATGTGTGAGGGAAGAGAGTTGAGTCTGCCTCCTATTTGTTGTTGGGGTATTCCAACTAAATTCTCTGAATGCTACCATGCGAGACTGTTGGTAGGCTTGATTAAAAATAGCTGGTGTATGTGCCTGCTTATTGCACTTCGCCAAATGTGGTTGACGAGATCCATCATATGTAGTCTGAAGAGCCTGCTGACTAGCTGATGATGTATAAACAGGTGTATGTTCCTGCCTATAGTACTCTGCCAGAATTGCCTGGAAGGATTGGCATGATGCTGCCAGATGAGTCTGCTAGACAACGGAATAAAAATGGGTAGGTGTATGTGTCTTCTCGTTGCTTGCCACCAAGTTAGGTTGGTGGACTTCTCCGTAGATGGCAGAGATGAGAACCTGCTCACTGTTGACCGGATTCCACCTCTGGTGGTTCGTCTTGCTTTCTCGGGTTCGAGGAACCTGAGCCGAACATCTGGAGTTGGTACCCTGATCATGTTGAGGTTGCACAATCGCACGAGTCTGGTGGCGATTGTTTGTGGGAGCCCTCAGGAAGGACTCTTTTCTGTTTGAATTATGGTCCTGAGGGACCTTCTCATTCACCTCCCCATAATAAGGGAGCGAATGGTGATTGCGTTCTGGGGATAATGACCTGAAATTGTTGGAGACGGTAGTCATCCCTGCCTGTTTCTTGATCACTGGTCATCGTTGTCCAGACAACTGATGTGAGTTATTTACTTGGAGGGCTTGTCGGGAAGCTTCCAGAGTTGGGTTGGTACCGTGTTGATGGTACTCTTTAACCAGTGCATTTGATACCCAGCGTTGAAGAAGCTGAGTAGGTGATATCATCCTAAGAGCGGATGACGATCCAGCAGGAGTAGCAGCAGTGGCATTTGCAGCAGCAGTATTCATAGGTGTGAATTTGAGGGCGGCCATTATGGAAATGCAGAAGATCTTGTAAAAGAGTGCCTGCTTGATACGATAGACTAATCAAGATAAATTCAGCTACTACATCTTTTGGATGATCACATATGTTATTGATTGTCATGTTGGCCCTCTCATTGAGTTTAAATAGGGGCCTAATGAATAGGTAAAACATCATTTTTAATTTTGTTAAGGATTCACGTCGGGTTCACCATTTTTGTTTCCCTTGGAATCCAGGGATGACCGCCTTGATGGGAGGATCAAACGTTCCGATCAGTTTTTAACGGGTTTCTTCGTAGAACCGGAAACATCCAATGATTCCACATCCATTCGGACCTACTTTTCAAAGGTAGGTGCTCATTAGTTTGTGGAATGATGAGGCTTAGGAATTTTCATTAGTCAAGAGGATGGGAGGTCGGACTCATCACACCTTTTCTAGGGGAATTATTGTCTACTCAAGGACTCTTTTTGTAGATTTATGTTATGTTCGTGAATCCTTATTACAATAAAATGTATAAAATGATCTTTCCATCAGATCTAAAAATAAATGATTAAATATTTAGTAAATTTATAGAATATTTTGTATGTATTCAAGGTTCATCATCGACATAGAATCATCTGTATTTATTTGAGATTCTTGGCCAATGGTACCCTTCGACACATTTATACAGAATTTTCGTGGTCATTATGATGACCATGCTAGTTTTAAATCCCCTCAGTGGGGCACTTGAAGTTTATTGTCATTCAGAAGGACATGGATTATTTTAGAGTTGGGATCAAACCCGTAGACGGGCTACCTATGTATCCTTTATTTAGAAAAGGAATTAGAACCCACGTAGTTCGATTAAGGGAGTATGATGTTAATGATTTATGGATCAAGGAAGGATGTCACAATTACTTTTACACTCTAAGATTATGTGAGTCATGATCGGTTTAAGAAACAAGAGGTATTGGTAAAAATTAGTCAATTGTGCCATGAAAGATGCAATCATAAGAAATAATGTGGGGATTATGTATGTATGACTGCCCTGATAAATTAAGGTTTAGGATTTAATTTAGAGAAGAAATCCAGGAACAGGGTCTATAAAGATATATGTGCTTAATGGAGATTTTGAATACTCTAACATGGGGCTTACTCCTGAAAAGGAGGCCCAAATTAGGAGAAGACTTATGATAGGGTTTTACTCTTGAAAAGGAATCCTAGATCAAAGGTAAATTAGGACTGGTTATAGGATTATGATTGGGGATAACTCCTGAAAAGGAGGCCCAGGTTATGGATAATGGTTTGGGGCTTACTACTAATGAGGATGCCCAAATTAGGGGTTTTGGGCTTACCCCTAAGAGGATGCCCAACCTTGAGACTGGGACTTAGTCCTGAAAAAGGAAGCCCATGTTATAGAT
Organism: Viscum album; assembly: GCA_963277665.1. Lineage (NCBI taxonomy): Eukaryota > Viridiplantae > Streptophyta > Magnoliopsida > Santalales > Viscaceae > Viscum > Viscum album. The sequence goes on from OY728159.1 coordinate 38,460,694, forward strand.
TAAGGATTAGGGCTTACTCCTAAGGAGGATGCCCAAATTAGGTGTTTGGGTCTTACTCCTAAGAGGATGCCCAAGCTTGAGACTTGGGCGTACTCCAGAAAAAGGAAGCCCAGGTTAAGGATTATGGTTTGGGGATTACTCCTAAGGAGGATTCCAAAATAAGGGTTTTGGGGGCTTACTCCTAAGAGGATGCCTAATCTTAAGACTGGGGATTACTACTGAAAAAGGAAGCCCAGGTTAAGGATTATGGTTTGGGGCTTATTCCTAAAGAGGATGCACAAATTAGGGGTTTGGGGCATACTCCTAAGAGGATTCCCAAGCTTGAGACTAGGGCTTACTCATGAAAAAGGAAGCCCAGGTTAAGGATTTTGGTTTGGGGATTACTCCTAAGGAGGATGCCCAAATTAGGTGTTTGGGGCTTACTCCTAAGAGGATGCCCAAGCATGAGACTGGGGCTTACTCCTGAAAAAGGAAGACCAGGTTAAGGATTATTGTTTGGGGCTTACTCTTAAGGAGGATGCCCAAATTTGGGGTTTGGGGCTTACTCCTAAGAGGATTCCCAAGCATGAGACTGGGGCTTACTCCTGAAAAAGGAAGCCTAGGTTAGTGGATCTGGGGCTTACTCCTAAGATGATGCCCAAAAATTAAGGGACTTGGGGCTTACTCCTAAAGATGATGCCCACATTAGAGGACTTATGACTGGGGATTATTTCTGAAAAGGAGACCTAGGTGAAGGATTCTATCATCTTAAGGATGAGGTTGAATGAATGAAATCTCAATCTTTAGTGACATAAATATGTGTAAATCACTAGGTTTTGAGAGATATTCCACAAAATTCATTTCAGATAAGGAAGTCAAATCTATGAATCATGCCATAAATGGCTTTGAAGAGTGTCTTGAAGACTGAATCATGAATGGGAAAGGTGTAATGGATTAAGAGGGGTGAAATGGCCAAGAAAAGCACCAAAAAATGTAGGGGTGCGGAAGTCCTGGTAGGTGCGTAGGTACTGCATGGGCGCGCAAGTCCTGGTCGCGCAGGTCCTTGTCGCGCAGGTATGCCAGCGCGACACATGGTGTACTTGCGCGATGATTAACCAGTAGGGTAATACTTGAGCTACATTAGGTTAAGGCCTTTAGAATACTCTTGAGGTTCTTCCAGGAGAGGGGCGCGCAGGTTCTATTGAAGGAGTAAGGTGGCGCGTAATTGTGGCCATTTCTCTTATAGGCTGGACACCTAGGCGCACAAGTGTTGATGAGTTTCAACACTTTGGCCTTCCTCTCCCTCTTTAGATATTCCGTTCTAAGTAAAAAATTACCATATAAGTGTTCTGGAAGCATTCAGAAGAGACTAGGGAACCCGGATCTCAAATCTGGGTTTTTGGAAAAAATCCTCCCGAATGGAGGGCCCACATGGTCTATTTATAGGCAAGAGAATACCCCGGGTGGTTACCGGGCAGTTATCATTTAGGTCGCGCAAGTCATTTGCGCGACCATAATGCGTCGCACAAGTGGACTTGCGCGACAGTGATAGAACTTGCGCGACATATGTGCTTTTGATCCCTTGTTCATGCCATTGTCGATTTTGGATATTTTCTTCAAAGGCTGAATCACTTTTAGCTCAGATATTCCCGTTTTCCGATATTTAGATTCTGTGACTAAAGGAGCGTGAACAATTATACACTAAATAACATACTGATCGCAACCATGTATGTCATATTTTAGAAATTCAAAACACAGAAGTGAAAAACTTGTGTTTAATGGTTACATAGCACATAGTAGTTCATTACATAGTATTTCCAAGTGATTATAATACATAATTATTAGAATTAAATTTCCATTTTAAACTTTTTGTCATTGCATTACTTTCACATTAAAAAATTTCAGCCTTGAAGATTAGTTTTACATTCCATTCCTTAAACATGTGTGGGTATGTTTTTTCATTGCTTTATCAAATTCCCATGCTACCTCCTTGTACTTGTGATTCTACCAAATTACTTTTACTAGGTTAGTAGTCTTTTCAAGAACAAAATTATCTCTATGATCCATGATCATCAGTGGCTCCTCCTCATAAGGATGATCATCCTACAACTATACCACATCTGAAGAGAGTACCTATGAAGGATTCAGTATGTAATTCCATAAGAGGGACACTTGAACGACATCATATACATTGGACATGGTAGGTTGATGTTCAATTGTATAGCCCCAATCCCCGATTCGATCATGAATATCAAAGGGGACGATGTATTGAGGATATAAAATCCCATTCCTACCAAACATCCTAACCATATTCCATGGAGATACGTAGAGAAATACCATGTCTCGATCTTTGAACTCATCGTCTCATCGACAATTTTCTGCAAAAATCTATTTTTGACTCAGGTATACCTTGATATACTGTTGAATGGTTTTCACCTTCTCCGCCATCTATTCAAACACTACATGTCATGGAAGATTTCATTCATTGACTTCATCCCAACACAATAGTGTTCTTCACCATTTCCAATAAAGGGACTCTTATGGTGCCATTCAGATGCTCAAGTGGAAACAGTAGTTTTAAGAGAATTCATCTAGTGGAAGATATTGGTCTCATCCCCATTTGATTTTCATAGCAATTCTCTCAAAATTTATTCCAGAGTCTGAATGGTTTTCTCATATTGGCCATCCGTTTGAGGATGATATGTCGTAGTGATGTTGAGTTTAGTACATATAGTATGCTGGTGACTTTTCTTGAAAATCTAGTTGAATATCATATCACAATCGGATAAAATAGATAGAGGTACTCCATATATCGATACCACCTCTATGATATATACCATGGAACCTTGATACAATGAAATTTCCTCTTGAATTGCGATAAGGTGAGTTTCTTTTTATAATGATTTATAATAACCCATATGGAATTGTTTTCTTTGGATGTCTTTGGAAGTCTAGTGATAAATTACATGGTTATGTTTTCACACATCCATGATGGCATGGGTAGTGGTTTCATAATTTCTGTTGACTTGTTCCTCTTAGGCTTCACATGTTGAAATACCACGAACATTGATTTATATTCAACAATCTCACTTTTCATATTGTCCCACCAAAAGTTTTATCAGATATCATGATACATCATTGTGCTCCCTGGGTGGATAGAGAAGGTTGAGCTATATGTGTCATTAGAAATCCCCTCCTTATCACTTGATTAGATAGGGAACATAATCATGATATAAATAATATAACTCCATTCTTTTTTAAACTCCAACTCTTAGGTTTTTCCATTTCTAATGGCTTCCACCTTTTTCATAATTTAGATATCTTTTCTTTAAGCATCAATTATTTTCTCAATGATGGATGCATGAGAAATAATTTGAGAAAGGATTGATGAGGTTACTCCTTTTATAATTCCCATATACATCCACTAAAAATCTAATAAGATCAGATACTTTTCAATTCTCATCTTTTGTAAAGATGTACGTCCATTCTTACTTAGAGAAACTTCTACCTTATTTTCCTGATCATGATGCTAGTGGATTGAACAATAATAATCCTTGATGAGATCTATCAATCATCACTAGTTCATATTATGATATCATTATGTTAATATATATTTGCGACTCTTTCTTTTAGTGTACATCTTATACTTCTCCCCATAGATATAATGCCACTCTATTTTCAATGCATAGATCACCACCACCAACCCCAGATCATGAACTGGATAGTTTTTCTCAAGGATTTTCAGCTGCCTTATGGAATAGGCTATCACATTACCATTATTTATTAGCAGACTTCATAATCCCTTCTTATTAGAATCACTTTACACAACAATGTGTTATCCAATTTTTGGGAGTGTGAGTACTGTCGTAGTTATTAACCTCTTTTTCAACTCTATAAAACAGTCCTCACATTTATGAGTCCCGAAAAACATTAGTACATTTCATGGAAGCTTCGTCATTAAGTTTGATAATCATGAAAATTTCTTTCACAAATCATCAATATTACCTAGAATGACCCAAAAAGATAGGGATCTTTGGTACTGATGTTGGCCTAGGACACTCTTCGATTGCCTTTGATTTGGACGGGTCCACAGATATCCCATTTCAAGAAATAACATGCCCCATGAATGATACTTTCACCATCCAGAACTCAATTTTACTATACTATTCGTACGACATGTCCCTTCACAAATTTTTCAACACAGTAATCCAATACTCCTCTTGTTCCACCTATCACATAGAGTGTATAAAAATATCACTAATAATGTCTATTACAAATTTGATGATGTAATATTTAATGACATTATTCCTTATATCCAGGAAAATTTATAGGGAATTAGTGGGTCAGAAGAGAATAACCAAGAACTCATAGTGTCACAAACTCATTCGAAATGATGTATTAGAAATATCATCATTGCTCACCATTAATTGGTGATATTCTGACCGAAGTACCACCTTAGAGAAATAACTCGTCCCACGAAGCAGATCAAATAAGTAATCTATCATTGGATCATGATACCAGTTCATTATCATGATTTTATCAAGCTCATGATAGTAAATACTATGTTGAATTGATCTGTCATTCATCTTAATTAAGAGAACAGACACAACCTACACTGAAGCACTGGGGCGTATACAAGCCTTTTTCAGATTCTTCTGTAGTTGCTTCTTCACCTTGTGAAAATCTACGACGTCCATTCTATAAGTATACATTGATATAGGTATAGAACCAAGAATAAGTTCAGTTGATAACTCAACCTCTCACCCATGAGTAAGACCATGAAACTCTTCAGGGAATACATCAGTGTAAACCCATACGATGTGCATGTCTTCAAGCTTAAATCTCACCTTTTCCTAGTCATTTGAGCTAGATATGCCTACTCGTAATGAATTAATATTCACACATGAGAAGATGATTCTAAAGGATATTAATCAATCTTCATACACTAGTAATTAATTATATGATCCTTTGGTATGTTAGGGATGATCTCCCTTTCCTGATTATTGATGATGGATTTTTATAAATATTTCCAATCCATGCCCAAGATATCGTCAAACTCCCCTGATGAAGTATGCTGATATTTACTGTGATGTTCAATGAAAAAAGGTTTACTGGGAAGGTGTTATATAACATGGATTCAACAATTTTCCCATTCTTTATTCTCACATATATATTTTTATCCATATTTTGACATGTTGTTTCAAGGGTTTTACTGAACATGCAAGATATGATTGAATACAGTGAACCTGAATCAAATAGTATGTTCTCTATTCTAGAATGAATAATGTGTGTAGCTGTCATCATGTCATTGTCTAGATACACATAAAATCTAGTGATAACATAAGTCCTTCCTTTTTTCCTTGCATGATTTTGTAGACTGCCTCTGACAACTGTGGAATTTGAGAAACTTGTTTCATTATTCCTATGCTCCTTATAGTTATTGATTTGCACGGTATTCTATTTTGTTGATCTGAACCATCCTTTATTCATTAACATTAGTGAGATTATTTATATTCCTTTGGATGTTATTGGCCATATGTCTCAGATTTCCACATTTGAAGAAATTCCTGGTTCCCATTAGAATGTTTCCATGAAGATTCTTCAAACATATTTTAGAAGTGGGATATTTGGTCTTTTTTCCATCATGGAATTTATTTGGTGAACCTCCCTTATTGTTCACCATTTACTACTTCATGTCATAAGGCCAACTAGACCACTGAGAGTCTTTAATATCCATTTCAACCATGAGGGAACAATAACCAATTTACTCCTAACTGTCAAAGTATTGGATCAACAAAACATTCCATAGACTCATCTTGATCTTGCTAAATAACTGATTTTATTTCTTTCAGTGTTCATGGAAAATACAGAGGTATACCTTTCAAGAATTGTAATGGGTGTTTCAAATGCCTCTACATACTAATATTCATTCTGCTTCAGTCCGAGGAACTCTATTCCCATCTTGATATGGAGGGTTCATGAAAAATATTTATTGAAAAGCAGCCTATTTAATTCATCCCAATCCATGGAGTCAATTTATATTTTAGAATTTTTACTCTGGATTAGTTTCTACCACTCATCATCTTCCCAATTAAAAATTATAAACAACCAATAAAACATTCTCCTCTTCAAAGAACTTGAGGATGAAGAATAACTTTTCAATATAGTAAATTAAGTATTCCGCGAGGAGGGGATCAGAAGATCAACTAAACATGGTAGGCTATTTCTCTATAAAGGATTCTACACAAAATTTCTCATACCTGGGTGGTGGAAGGAATTCTACATGATTCATGTTATTATCCATAACTTGATCCTGCTAAGAAAGCACTATCATGAAGATTGAACCACCCAGGACCATCAAATAAGACATATCATTAGGCCATTCTTCCAATTTCCTATAACATCGATGTTGAGAACATATTCTTCTATTTCCTGTCATTAACTATAAAAATGAATATACCATTATAGGGATTGAATACTTAGTTATTGAACATAAAAAAGTAAACTTTTGAAGTTAAGATGATAAAATTTAAGATGATAATTATATCCTTCCTAGTGATTCTTTTGGTTTAAACCAAGTCTATCCTCGATCTAATTCATAAAATATATTCATATAGGAATTGTTTTATTCCCTTAATAATGGTTTGTACTAATATCATGAATTTACCAACGCATATACCTATGTACTATCAAACCAAGAGTGCAGTAAGGACTATTGGCATATACCAAGATACCTCAGGTCAATCCCAAAACTCCATGTTAGAGTTTTCACTCCTTGGTAAATATGTTCCAGAGCCGCCTCTAACTATTTGTATCTAGAAAAGGACATATTTTCTTCAAAAACAACATATTCTATACTAACCATAATTTTGGGATGTTTTATAAAAATTCTTATCATCCTTACGGTTCATAATAATGTGATCTATTCCAAATTTCAAAAAATAAATAGAAAATCCTATGATACAAATTATAGTAACCCTATAATTTTACATATAAAATTACATTATTATAAGCATAATTATTCAACAGATTCCACGAAAAGGGTTATATATTACAGTGACTTGCAATACTGGGTACATAATCAAATAGTATAAAAAACATTTTATTTAAGCCCAATAATGAGCCCGTATCTTCCATTTTTCTCATACATATTCATAAGATAACATGGGGATAAAAAGAAAAATTGGATGAGCTAAAATCTCAGTAAAGGAATGACCATAAGAAAAATTCATTTTCAATTAGGATAGATGGTATGACATGATGATATAAAAGGGAATGTAACATATGTATGAATAACATATAAAAAAGGATAATTTAATCATGTAATGATAAAAATGTTGCCGAAACATAATAAATTAATTTAGTAAGACTAAAGTCTAACCGCCAATATCATTTCCCATAGTAGCCAAATGCATGGCTAACTTCCAAGACTGCTTCACATAGTAGCACAAGACAAGAAAAACCGCCAAGAACGTCGTACATAACGTCTCATGAGACTCAACTTTACCCAATGAATTGGAGCGATTTCATAGCGCACTAATATTATATTTCATAAATATGAATTACACAAAAATAATCATAAATTATCAATCATATATAAACATAAGGGTTTCTCAGGGAAATAATTGTTACCACAATCATGACATAAAGCATAACTAATGAACGTATCGTGAAAGTGTCCATGAAAGAATGTAAATAGAGCATACATGTATGTTCATAATGTAATATAAGAATATATCATGGTAAGTGATATAAAAAATAAGTTACAATATTTACAAAATTAATATGATAAATTTTATCATTAAAACATTTTTGGTTCTTTTAAGGAAAATACTTTAGAGCTTTTAAAATTGAAAAGGGTAAAATATTTTATATTAAAAATAAGTGATCCAATTATTTTTTAATAAACATATATATTTTCTAAAGACAATGGTGGATTAAATGAATGTATAGAGTGCAGGTCAAATTGGATAAAAAATTTGGGATGATTCTTTAAGACAAGTTTTCTTATTGGGAAGTATCGAGGAGAGAATCGCATAATAGAATGTATATACATGAAAGAGAAAGAGAGTTGGATCATGAAACATGAGTTTGGAAAATATAATATCATTTATATGTTGTAAATAATATTAAACCATAACCCAATTTGGGTAAAAACAATAATAGATCAACCCTGTTAAAATAATGTATGTTCATGTAAATTTTCGTATGGAATATCGATAGGAAATCGAGTGTACTTTAGAGGGATTAATGAAAGAGAATTGAGTTTCTCATCACTTATTAATCATGAGGGAAGAAATATGATGATATAAATTAGACCCCATGATTATGTATTTCACATTAAATGGCATATCATAGAAAATATTCTTGATTAAAATTGAAATTTAGAGGTTCCCTGACCTTATGTCTATAAGTGTTCTTCTTTTACTATTAATGAAATGAATAATAAATTAGTTTCATTCATTAATAATTAAATAAACACATGTATATGTAATTGATTTATCATACCCTTTTTGTGTTCATTCATGGCCTTTTAAATGGGTTATGTGGTTGAATTTCTGTTTTGGTAACGTTTGTTTTTATAGTTTCCATGAACGGCTCACTTGTATTCATGAATGGAAGGTCATTTATGACGTGGATAAACATCCAGAATTGTAATTATATGTTATAGAATATGTTATATGACTTTAAATAGTCTTATAAATAATTTTCTTTGTATTCCAAGATAATGGATCATTAGATAAGAATTTAATGTTGATAGTTTAGGGTAATTTAGGTGGGTTTTCAACCACAATGAACTTGTTTTGCTTAATAATTTAGTAATATGAACAGAAGTTGGTTCAAGAACATTTAATTGGATATAATAAATTAAAAATATCCTAGTTCACCAATAAAAAGTGATTCACGCCCAGATATGAAGGCAGTAAAGGGAAATAAAAACATGTCATTCTTAAAGGTGATAAATTAAAACCTCATGGATGATGCTTTCATTTATAAAATAAAAAAGTTGAGGAGAATGGGTTTTCATGATATATTATACCATTAGTATAATGAAATTCATGTATTTATAAGATAATGGATTTACCACAAAATGAGGATGAGTATAGGTGGTGTGAGACTTAAGAAAATAACTTGAAACTGAAAGGAAATTAAATGAAAAGAGAGAGAGGGTAATTACCACATTAATCCTTATTATAGAACCACGGTTTGGTCTTTTAAACAGAGTAAGAGCTATTGTACATGGGGGATGAACATGAGGAGAGATTTGGGATGAATATTTGAATGGAAAAATTATTGATAAGAGTGAATAGGTGCGGTAAGGAGTGGTTTTATTTATAGTGGAAGAGAGGAGGGTTTTCATAATATTATAGTCATTATTTTATTATTTTCCCACTAGAAAAATAATATAGATGATTCTAAGACAAATAATAGTCAAAAAAATGTGAGTTCATGATTTTGGTGATTGGAATACTTATGATGTTGGGAATATTTGATTTAAATTTTAATGTATTTATATGGTAAATTATTGTATTCTATTATTCACAGAAGCTTAAAGAACATCAGAAAAGTACCAAAATTTCACCATAACCATTTTTCGATGTGTAAAATTAAAAAATGAACAAAATCCATCAAAAATAAGTTTCAAAATATGATTATTTTAATTTTTAATTAAAATCACAATTTACTCAGATAATAAAATTTCTAAAACATTTTTTTTGTAGATATATGTATATAGTACATCCAAATAGAATATTATTTATATACTATCATACGCAAGGATACTAACCATTTGGGTTTGTTACTATTAAGATGGGTAAAATAAAAATTCATAAGGGTATGCTTATATTAACCAAAAATTAAGTTGGTTATATTAGAATCTAAATAACGCACTGATCGTTACCATTTATGTCAGATTTTCAAAATTGAAAACACCAAAGTGGAAATATTTAGTTTAAAGGTCACATAGAACATAGTAGGTCATTATTTTGTTATTTCTTGTGATTATATGAAATAATTATAAGAAGGAAATTTCCATTTAAAACATTGCGTTGTTATAATATATTGGTCGATTCCACTAATTTATCACAAGATTAATTGTATTGCACTTTTATCATTAGATGTAGAGGATTGTGAGAATGACTCTCCCAAGGATGTTTTGAGCTATCATCTCTATAAATTGGTCAGCTTCTATACTAAAATTCAACCATGTACTACACTAAAATAAATCAAAAATATTTTTATAGACCTTATAAAGCTACCAGATCTCATGGGGTTGTTATTAATTGATTTTCATAGGAAGGCCTTCACCGGAACTAAGGATTCTCCCTTGGAAACCCAACTATTGTTTCCCAAAAAAGTGGATGAGAGAATAAGGTTATACATGGATAAAAAACAAATTAATTTTGTTAATATATATAATAAGTATTATATTATTAAAATCAGTGATCTATTTGAATAAATAAAAGTGTAGAAGTGGTCCTCAATGATTTAATTCTGGTCAGTTCGTCAAAAAGTACACGTTCTAGATAATGATATACCAAATAACACATTATGATGCCCCTATAGTCACTATGAGTATATAATCACTACCTTTAGTGTAATGAATAGACTAGTGCTAATGTAATGACAACCAAAATTGATTTTTTATGGACTCCACAATTGTTATATGATGGTATTCATTGATGAAATCCTCATGCACTCATAATTTCATATGGTGAATGTGAGATATTTTAGGATGGTTCTAGACATACTCTCGGAGAAATAACATTATATGAAGCCAAAATATTAATGGTTTTGAATTTGAGTGGTACCATTAAATGGATATATCAAATTAGAGGAGTATGTGGAATTATACCTCATAAAGATCAATAAATATTTATATCGAGACACACTCATGTATGTGAAGGATGTGAATAGATAGTTTTGGATGATTATATATTCTAATATTGTTTACCTGATTTATATAAGTTCATAGTCCCACTTATGGTCATTATCTGAAAGGGAATAAAATTCTTATGGATGGATAAATTGTTTTATAAATTTAAAGAGCTAAGTTAGAGATTGATGATTCCCCCCACTTTGGGATAGATAAAAGAAGATGTTGAGTTTGTGGTGTTTTATGACACCTCTATAGTTGGGATATGTTGTGTTCATATGCAGTGGATGGAATTGATTTCTTGTGGGACACAAATTTTGTTACACATGAATTATAAAGACATTAAATCATGATTTATAAAATAATTTTCCAATAATAAAATCCATTTATCTAGAGGTCTAGTGTGTTGAGAAGAATAGACATGTAAATACATCATCATAAACATAAAAAGCAACGTCTTTATTTACAACTCCCCATTATTATAATAACTCCCATATATATTATAGAGTTAAATATAATTAAGCTAGGAAATATAAAAAAGTATAAGGGTGATCTAGAAGTCATCGTAAAGTAATAATAATTATCATGGAGATAAAATGATTATAACCATACATATAGTTATATAATAATGGAAATGATCACAACGATGGAATATTGGTATGAAAAAATGAAACCCTAAGATCATGATATCATACACATGTGGAATCCTAAAAAATCAGGAAATCATAAGAATACTTCTTCTCTCACTACCAAGAAAACATAATATTTGATAACTATCATCGTAAAAATTATTAGATCAGGATAAAAACTATGATAACATAGTGTACTTCATCTAGATGTTTATGCACTAAACATAATTAAATTATGAAAACCAATATTGAATTATGCATGTTATTTTCAGATATAGTAACATTACCAAATGAATTAAAATTCTATAATGGTCCAACAAGTAATTTCAAAATATGTTCTTGATTATGTTTTCTACAATATAATGAAAACCATATATAAATCATAAGCATGATAACCACGTGATATATATTTATGTTTCATAATTTTGAATTAAATATTAACTGAATCTTAAATAATAAATTTTACTCAGATAAGAAGTAAATAATTTTTTTTTCATGATTCAAAAAAATGAACACACATTGAACATAGACTCCTAGTATATATAATTTATGTGACTAAATATATAGAAGAATTAATAAAAATGTGCTACATCAGTAATGATTTTTGAAACTAGTAAAAAATATATTTTTGAGAAGGAAATACAATATTGTTTTTCAAAAAGAAAAAAATGAACATATACAGCTCTCTAAAAAATAATTATTATTTTAATCAATACATGTATTAAAAAATTTTACGTGGGAAATATTAAACATGAGAGATGATATAGGAAAGATCCTTTAAAACGTGTTCACTTATATTTTTTGATTTTAAAGGGAACTATAGGCTTTTATATTCCAAAAAATTAAATAGATTGTTTATAAGGTATAATTTTAATTATCATATGTACAATAATATATGATGTTTGTGTGAATTATTTTTCAAAAATTAGTTGGATGATAAAGATTAAGGGGTATCAGCATCTATTTTGAGTGGTATAGAAGATTGATTTTTAATTTTCTTGAAAACATTATTTAAATTAGATTATATAAAATAAAATAATAAAAAAATAAACTAGGAAAAGTTAAATATTATATTCAAATTAAATCCACGTTAATTATTTCAAAAATATAATTTTTTCATTGGTTGGAATGAAAATTATGGAAATGAATGGAATATAGTGTTTAAATTGACGATACTTTTTCTTTACACAGTTTCATTTTTAAAATGATTAGATCTCTCCAGTGATTTATATTTTAATAATAATTAATCACCCAATATAGAAAGAGTTTATACAACATTGAATTAATGCTGAAACATAATGAAGATCATTATAAAATAAGAAATCAAATTTAGTTATGAATGAACTCTGTATTTCAGTGTATATATCAATGATATTTCATTTAAAATAATTATAAGAATGGAATTTATTTTTCTAGGATTAATAATATCTTAATAAATTTTATATCATGGAGGAAGTAAATACAACACATAATTGATGATACTATCCTAATGCGAAATCATCTTTCATGAAGGGTGATTGATATGAAACACATATGACTTTAGATACATTATAATAAAATTTCCAAAATAGAGAGAGCGAAATTGATGTTAAAGCTAAAATACCAAAAACAATGGTATTAGATTATATTAAATATATAATGTGATGTATAAACACCATTTAAATGAAATTATGTTAATAAAATAAAATTTTTCTCAAAGAAATAAATTCTGAGATAAAACCCTTACTTTTGCCCAAAATTTATATGAAAATACACATAACATTTTAATAATTAAATTTAATTTCTCAAAACTATTAACAATAACCATTTTCACATATATTTAATGTTATAATTCCCAATTATTATTTTTTGATACTTATATTAAATAAATTATATTATTATGTTAGTTACATGGGGTGTTTTTTTATTACATTGTAACAATTTTCATTTATTGACCATAGTAATTTTTATTGGTTAAATAAAATCATGTTATAAAGAAATGTTTAATTTTTACTCCTTTATTATTTTTTTATCAAATTACATATACAGTTTCAATGATTATTCCTAATTGAACCAGATTAATAGTGGTTTCATTATAGTACAAATTGATGATATTAATGTTACTAAAATCGTTGATTGTTTCTATTGAAGTTATTTTTCAATATTATATCGTTATATATTATTTACAGGGTAAAAATGTGTATTTATATTTTAAATGTATTTTTTCTTTCATCCTTGTTAGGTGGTTATAGAATATAAAACATGTCATTCATGGTGGCAGTGGTACTTATAAGAACATAACAATGTTGTTTATTATTTTCTAAGAGATTGAAGAAGACATTTTATAATTTAGACCCATTATTATTATAAAATAATATAATATTAAAATTAAAATTTAATCAAATATTCATGGATTTTGTGGAATTGATTTGTGTAGATGTAGAATAAAACAACAAAAAGATGGGATGTGAGTATTTCAATTCCATTGGAAGTTCTCTCTTGGGTAACTCATTAAGACACCAATGATTGTTATTGTAATGATTCTATGTTCTACCTAGAGTAAGTATTGCATTAATGAGAGGATGTTGATATGATTTTTTAAACAAGGATATTTAATGTGAGGATGAATTGAGAAGTGGTGGCCTCCTTTAATAAGTGAGGAATTTGGTACTTCGTTAAAAACTTATTATATCTCAATAACAACACTACATTTTTCTTTGAATAATTTTTAAAAAGCTGAAAATAATATTTAATAGATGGAGATAATTATTATCCTCCCTATGTTGCCAAATTCCATTCATGGAATTTATGTGTTTTCATGATAATGGTATGTGTTTTAAACCATTTCCCACAAACTTCCCTCTACTACGATAACTCAAATATTACTATTTTTAACTAGTTTTAATGGAAAAATTTAATGAAAGTTATTTAATTATTTTTGAAGTATGATTTTTAATATTTATATAATTTTCAGAAATAGTATTATTAAGAGTTATGAATTTTTTTTGTATTTCCATACATAACACATGAAAACTTCTTTTTTGAAGATGGTTATTTGTAGAATTAAATTTAGTTGAGTGATTATATTGTCAATGGTAATAATATTTTGGGATTAATTGGTTCACTATAAAAAAATTAAATGTTATGTGTCATTATAATAGAAAAATGAATTTATAAAAATATTTTAAACAATAGTCTATTTGTATTAAAATTTTATTATTTATAACTATAAATATAGATTTTAAAAAAAAGAACCATTAAAATTAATAAACATATAAAATAAAAAATTTTATTTTCTATTAATATATTTTATGAATAAATCTCACTTATATAGTGATAGTCTATTAAAAGGTACTTTTTTGGAAATAAATATTTTTCACTATTTAATTATATAAAATTATCTTAGAATGATTCATAAAACAAATTATAATTCCACTATCAAGTGGATAACCTAAAAAATTGAATTATTATTATTATATTAGTAATATATGAGGGATAGAAATTATTTTAAATATACTACTTCTATAATGTATTAATGAAATTTTTGGAGAAATATCAAACTAAATTCTTAAAAGTAAAATATGGCCTTTAAAATTAAAACTAATTTTTTCAATAAATGAAAAAAGGAACTATTAATGTATTTATTTTTATTTATTAAAATTTTTAATTAATTACCACATTATATTTAGATACTTATAATTTCATTAAAAAGTATCTATTTCTAACATTTTTATTTTTAACTATTCACTTAAAAAGTAACCATTTTATAATGTACTGAAAAATTATGCTTAAACTAAAATTCAAATTTTAAATATGTTTTTTCCATTTTTATGAATTAAATTTACATAATTTTGTATTTAAAATTTTAATTAAAATTATTAAATACAGTGAGAATAACTTTTTATTGGAATGATAATTTTATGAATATTTTTGATCTATAATCATAATTACCATAAAACCACAATAAATATATAATTAATTGGTAAATATTATATTTTATAAAAAATATCGATTCAAAATTAAACACATAAATTTATTTAATAATATGTAAAGAAAAAAAATAGATTATTATATGTAATATTTCTTAAATTTTTTTATTAAATGACAACTCTTTGAATATTTTTTTTAAAAAATTTATTTACTAATATTCATACATACTATTTTAATTGATAATTATTAGTGGTATTTATATATCATGTTTTTAATTTTGTTCAGGGTTATGGGTTCGAAAAGAAATCTAACATATTTGACTTAATTAATTGAAATCCTATAATAAAATATTAAGATGTTACATTCCCCCCACTTAGTTTAGCATGTTCCACATAATTTTCCTTATTCATAATTAGTGAATGTTAGTGTGGTTATTTATATGATATTCATCACTCAAAAATTAACATCCTAATATTACATCCACCAAAAAATATTAATTCTATTTCAACTTATTTATCATTTATAAAATCATTAATATTTCGTGCAATCATATACTCAAGTATATATATAACTTAATAATATATTCTACAAAACGTACACTTCAAAAAAAATATTTCGAATAAATTAAACTGAAATAAAATTAATATTTCTTAAAAAAATTAACTCTATATTTATTCGAAAAATAATATTAACCGCATATTCATAAATAAATATAGTAGAATATATATATATATATCCAAAAAAAATCTATAATATCATGGATCAATATTATATTAAGTGAATAGTCTTCTACATGTATATTAACACTACCTAACTCTCTTTTATCCAAATAAATAAAAATGTTCAACCTATGATTTTTTCACATTTCAATAATTTTATCTAACTATTTTTCCACTAAGACACAAAATTTTCAAAAAATAACATTTGAAACTTATTGGAATAATTTTATATATGTTTCTATATAATTTAAAAAACTACAGAAAAAAATTATATATATATATAGAATAAAATCCTAATAAATTGTATTATATAAATAAATATTAGTCATAAATTTAACATTATTATATGAAATATATGATTATATTATGTTGTAATATATATTTTAATATCATCCTCACAATAGTTGTGGGGACTAATAAACACTACTATTATATAATAATAGTCATTAACAAGGAATCTAAGACATTTATGTATTCTAACTCATTAATATGTATGACAAGGTGTTTTGATGATAAATACATTTATCACCATTATTTCATTGAAATTATTTCAAAAAGATACTAAACCCCATTGCGGTTATCAATATAATAGTGATAATAATCATATGAAAACTAAATATCAATGGGAAGAAGTATTCTCCAATAAAACCTTTTATGATACAATATTACATTCATTTCCAAAATATCACACTATGGTCATCTTATAATATTATTGGTTTAACCAATGTTACATTATGTTGTGTTCTCTTATACATCTATACCTAGAAACTCATTATAAATAGAAAATAAATCCTTTATAGATGTTGCTAAAAAGAATAATATTTACCAAATAATATCCCCATTGAGTGTCACTCTTGGTATTTTGGTAGACCATTTTGTTTTTCTTCATGTTGTGATTCCTTAAATACACTAAATTCTATCTTTATAATTTTTCCCCTCAGTAAAAATGTTCCACAACCAGGATCAAGATTATAGAACCTAAAAAAGATTTAAATGAAATGGAAACCACACAATATCTATTTTAAAATAATTTCATGATGTTCTGATATTCATAACATTCATATTTAAACTTCATCAATAGGTATTCATTAACATTCTATCATTGTAATCTAGAGAAAGATAATTATTAGTTTCATTGATATAGACTATAATTATCTCACCCATAGGAAAACATTAATTCACATATCATTAAATAATTTCCCTACAATATATTCAATGTATCTATAGGTATAGTGTATTATGTATATTAGATATATAAAAAATATAATATAAATAAAATGGAACATTATTAATTTTAACTAAAAGAGTTTTCATAACTCCTATAGATCATACGAAACATTCATGGATTTACTTCAGAAATACATAAAGAAAAATGTTGGGATATAAATCTTAGTATGGGAGTAATCGTATAAATAATGAAATTTTTGGGAGTATAGAAGATTATCATGACATCATAAAATTGATGGTAATAATAATGGAATAATGGAATATGAAATGATGTCAAACGACCATGGAATCAAAATCATTTGGACAATATAGAGACCCTCACTATATAAACATTACATTACAAAACCTTTGGAAAATAAAAACATTATACAATTAGAAATGATAATACTATTATAGTATAGTTCCTTTGGAAACATGGACACATAATCACGAGTACATAAATGAGCTACATTATCTCCCACTATGATCTTCTTAACTATCACCCCTATTAGACATATCATACATAAAAAATATATTCTTATCCTAGGTATGGAAACATAAAAAGGGTTGAGATAAAATTCTCAGTAAAGGGTAAATAAGTGAGACATGTAAGTATAAACATTAGAATAAGGGTATGCGAATGAGATCTGGAATATAGAATATCATATCATGCATATCAAAGATAATACACATAAATCATGGCAAGATGCTTGGAATTTCATAAGTCATGAATAAAAAGGATGTAAAAGACATAATACATGAAATCATAGCAATGGAGAAAGACATGGAATTGGGGAAAAACATAAGTATATAATGATTTTAATTGTATCTAAGGCATCGAATCCATGACCATATTTGTAGTCATGGTTCATTTCCAAGGCTATTATAGTAGCATAAGTTCTTTCCGTATGGCATCATAGTAGTCATGGTTCACTACCATGGCCTTCTCAGTAGTCAATGTTCATATCCAAGACCATCTTACTGAATTTTTTTCAGTCAATGTTCAGGTTTCTAGAATTACCTGGAAGGAATCTTCCATTCTGATATAAATCATTGCTCATTTGGTAGTTTGTTAACCTCTGTGATGCAGGCAGAATGCAGTGAGCAGGTAAGATCCCTGCTCACTATGGATGTCATTTCTGTTATCTCGTATTTATGGAATGCTCGAAACAACATTGTTTTCAATAAGGGTAGGTCATCTTACAAAGAGGGTATTCTGGCAATTCACTAAATCCTTAAACATACATCAGTGACTCAAATGGGTATAATGAATAATGATATGTCTGATTTTCGGTTGTTAAGAACTCTTGGTGTAAGTGGTAGGGAAAGAAATCCCAATATGAGGGAGTATATTAGATGGATTCCACTAATAATTGACTGGCTCAAGTTCAATGTTGATGGGGCGGCCTCTGGTGCGCCAGGACCAGCTAGATGTGGCGGGGTGTTTAGAACCTACAGAGGCTTCGTCGATGGGATATTCTTCCACTACATTGGCAATTGATATGCAATTGAGGCTAAGCTATGGGAAATGGTAAATGAGATAAGGTACGCTGATCATTATGGTTGGATAATGATTTTGGTAGAGTTGGACTCTTGTGTTGTTGTACAAATTCTTAAGGAGCGATCCAGGAATGTTCCTTGGAAGATGCTCCCTACATGGATAAGTGCTATAAAAGCTGTTGAATCTTTATCCCTGGAGGTGTCTCATGTGTACAGAGAATCAAATCAAGTGACGGATGTGCTCTCTAAAGGAGCAATCATTGAGACGAGTTCGAGGTGGTCCTTTGTGCTTCCTAAATATTGTAGTGATATTGTAATAAAGGATAGAAGTGGAGCTATGTACTCAAGGTTGTGAAATGTCACCCCTTTGTGAGCTGCTTTGTTCTTTGTATTGTTTACATTTTTTGTTATATAAAACATGTGGGAGCAGGTCTCCACCTGGCTCTCAAACTTTCTGGATAACCTATGTAAATAGACATGATTGATAATAATTTCATCATAAGAATAACCTTTTAAAATAATCATGTTTCCAAAGAAAATAACTAGTGAAATAGAAACGGGTTTCATAAATATCATTCCATAAAATCATAATCCATTAAGAGGATAATATTAATGGAATTTAGAATAATTTCCCCACAAAGGCACGACTAAAACTATATGTACGTTATATTAGGTGTGAAATATGTTTGAAATATATAATAAAAACATTTCATGAAGAAAAATACCTTTTCTTCTTTGAAAAATGATTTTTAAACATAAAACCATTAAAAAAATATTATTTGTAAATAGTTTTTAATATATATAATGAAATGTTTTAAAATAATAAAACAATTCCAAAATCCTTTTTCCTTGAAAATTATATTCATGGATATTTAGAAAAAAATTGTTTTTTTTTGAAATCATCATTTTTGAATATAATAGATTTTCAACCTAAGAGATAGATGGTCAAAATATACAATAATAGATACCTTAAGTACCAAACTATATGAAATTGGTACTAAAAATATAATATATCATGAATTATTATAGGATATTTAATCTCATTAGTAGTTTTGATAAATAGATCATAATATTTTATCAAGGAAAGCAGAACAATAAATAATCCTAGAAGGGGATGAGATTCTATCAATAAACTCATATAACATGGAAATGTGGGATCATACTCTTTATAAAAGAAAATAATATTACCTAAAGCTTAAGATATCACTAAAATAATTTAATTCCTAATATAACATGAAAAATGAATGTAAATACCCCTCTAAAAAGTGTTTAGGTGCATAACCAAACATTGATATCAAAGAAGGTGAATTAAAAAAATTGGTTTAATGATTTAGTAACTCTTGAAAGATAATCCCCTTGAAATAAGGATCATATAATGATAGTTTTAATAAACAAAAAATTATGGACAATATACATTTAATATAATCAATTGCAGTACCAAAACCACCGAAAATGAAAATTTGTCGAACATAGCTTTTATCTCCCAAAAATATTAAGTGAGATGAAATCCCCTTACCTTGTGTCTTGAAATTATCCATACTCGTAAAAGAATCCTATATAATATATATATGTTTATTATACATATTTTACATAATAAAATTATTATATATAGTAACATATATTATTTTATTTTGATATTATATTACCCACTTATTAATGATCCTATGTTAAAGATTTATTTATGGTAATATTAACATTATTCTTCACATGTGTCTTAATTTATTATATCATTGATCCTTATACATATATAATGATTCTAGAATGTATAAAATGATCATATAAAATTTATATCCATTATATATTTATTATAATAATCTTTATCATAATGAATTGTATAATAGAATACACAGTTCATGGAAATGATAAGTTGTACTTTTGTATGATCATCATTATCTATTTTTATTTTCATATTGAAAGAATTTATTTAATATATATATATATAATAATTACAGAATAATTATTATATCATATATATCATATATTTTCATCAAACCCATCCTTAGTAAATTCTATGTTGTGTGTTAACGAATCTCCTCGCTTTGAGGGGGTAGTAGTCCAAACTTCCTAAAACAAAAACATTGAATTAAAACAAAAGAGAAGTTAAAAATATGTTATTTGTAAAAATTATAAATAATATTAAATATATATTAAATAAAATATATAAAATATATAAATAGATCCTCCATTTTTATGGTCACCATGATTTGTCGAAATGGAGATATGAACAACCATTATTTCATGAGGTAATGGTTCTTTGTATACTGAAATAGTATGTTCAAAATTCATTAGATGGAGGTGTGTGTAAGTGTAGGTAAGAACAATTTCATAAAAATATACATGTATATGTTTTATAGTGTTTTTTTCTAACTAGAATTTAAAAAAGTGAGGTGAAGGGGTGAACAATAGAAATAGAGGAACAGAGCTTGAGTAAATATGTTACTTCCTAATCAAGTAACTCCTTTTGGTTTATGCCGAAAGGATTCCTTGAGATTTATTTAGACCAAAAAGAGTCATCGTGGTAGATGGGAGGATTTTTGGGATGTGAATTGGGTGTAACCTATAAGAATTTAAAATGTTTGACAGGTGTCAGGAATGGGTAGAGGTGGTGTCCTTTTATATGAAATTAACAGGAGTCTCAGGAATGTTTTAGAAACAAATTTGGTGTTCGCATGTAGTTACATAATAACATTTATACCAATACAACCAAACTCAAGAATGAAAATGAAATGGATAAAAAATGGATATCCATTTGTCTGTTGAAAATTTTATAGGTAATTGGGCCACTTAATTGAAATATTTAGTCCCTATTTAAGATTAATTTGGCCTTAATAGATGTGATTAATTTTAATCACATTTACTTATCATTTTAGCCAATAATAAACATGGCCATATTAATCTATAAATACTACACTGAATACAATAGTGTATGTTAGATTTTTAAAAATTCCTTTTATAGAAGTGGGGATAATATGATTAGTTCTAATCCCACAGAGGGGTCGAAATAACTGGGTTTTAATGTCATAAAAATATCAATTGTTTTTTATGATTTTATATTCATTAGAAATGTGAAATTTATCCTGATAAATTTCACTGTATTATTATATGTAATGTTTACTTAATTTGACCAAAAAAATATTATAATGTCATTTATCGTTAATAATTAATATAGAAAATGTTAGTTTTTAACTGAAATGTAGTGTTCTTCAATATTTATCAAAAAATTATGTTTCTCAGAAAAATCCCAAAAATTATATTTAAGATAATTTCAACATTATGAATTCAAAAATGACTTTTATTGTAGCCAATATTTTTTTTAAATATGGATAATATTAATCATATTATTACAGGAGGTACATTCAATAAAAAAATGTTTTCAAACATAAAAAAGACATTACAAAATATCGTCTCGTTTATTATCAATATGTATTATTTGTATAAAAAATAATAAGAAATATTTTAAAAGTAGAAATTACTATTCATAATACTATGTTTAACAGCTAGGTTAAAATTTTCATATTTTAATAATTAAAACAGTAATAATATATGTTTCGTTGAAACGTAGTGTTGTGTGTGTCGTACACCAACTCAATGATTCTTGTATCGTACACCAAGTCTGTGTTTCATGTGAATGGTATATTTGACTTCATGAATTTTAATATATAGATGAAAAAATTCATTTATTTAAAAAATAAGACCATAAAAACTCGTGGAATTACAATTTATCCCAAAAAAATGGATTTCACAGTTGAAATTCGTTACTTGAGTAAAACAAATGAGGACAATTCTACAACACCATATCCTAAAGTTACCATATAAATTCCTATTACTGATGATTTCTCCACAAAAAATTGAATAGGTGAGTGGTTTTGTTTCATATAACATTCTCCGATCGGTCTAGAATATAAACAGGTTATTCCTCATAATAAATATCTTGCTCCAGTGGTAAGACCATTGAGTTTAGTATATATGAATAGTTTGGTGTTTACGTCCTCAGGAGATAATCATGGAACTCAACATGGACTTGAGAGAAATTTGGAGGATGTTCCAAGTGATAGGCCACCGTCCTGATATAATCAAGAATCTAAAAAGGACCAATATACCTAGGGATTAGTTTCCCTTTCTCACATAATAACATAACCTTATTCTAGGGAGTGATTCACAGAAAAATCTTTTCACCAACATCAAAATCAAAATCACGCTGATGGTTATCATCCTAACATTTCTTCCTTCTATGAGATTCCTTGATATGCTTCTAAATGGTTCTAACCTTATAGAATATTTATTCAGAGATCTCTTATCCTGATATCTTTTTTTATCAAATATCATCCCAGTATGTTGTGGCTCTATATTTCATTACATAGAGGGCACCATACGGTGCCATCTGAAATATTGGTTGAACGTAATTATTGAGAGAAAAATCAACTAGAGGAAGGTGGTGATGCCAAACACAATTGAACTCCTCATCATAAGATCTCAACATATCCACCAAGGTTTGAATTGTTCTTTCATACTTAGCATCTATTTCAGTATGATAATACCTGATGAATTTCAATTCCATATAATGTGATATCAAAATACATATCCAAAAAATTGAGTTAATCCTCAGATCTTGATCTAATATAATAGAATTTTGTACTCTATGAAAACATACCACTTACATTATGTGTAATATAGAAATATTATAAAGAGATAATGTAAAGACCCGGAAATTTCAAGGTAATTTTTTTTCTTAATTTCTTTCGAATTATACAAGAATGTAGTTTCTGACGACACTTGATTCCGAGGCCCGGTGTGCCTGGAATCATTTTCCGAAGTTGAGCTTGGGTACGTTCAGTGAATGAACGAGTGGGTATTCCTAACATTTGAACGGGTGCTCGGAATCGAAATCTGAGGGCACCGATGGAATCGTAGTGCCGAAAATTCCTTAGAAACACCTTTTCTGCAGTTGTGTTAGCTCGGGTGTGGTTATTAAATTTTTGGGTTAAGTAAAGGAATAAAATAAAAGTGGTGAAACCAATTTTATTTTATTTAAAGAAGTGTTAACCTAAGCTAAGTGGTTTAGTGGGACCCACATCCTAACTAATCCACTAGGTAGGATATTTGTGGGGTGGGTCCCACACGAGCCCCACCATTTCAACTTCCTCAACCCCTCTTTAATTTTAGTAACACACCCACACCCCCCAATTAATTAAAGTCAACTTGTGGGTTGATTTAAATATTAAACGCCACTATTAATTGGGCAGTTTAAACATTGCAATTAAATTCAATTAATTGGTTGATTCAATTTTTGGAATTTCAAAGATGTTGGATTCTGTGTTAATAAAATAAGAAAAGACTTATTTTATTATTGTTGGTCTTGATGTGTTGAGTTATTAGGAGAAAAGGGGGAGTCTTGAAGTTCTTCGTTCTTCGTCGAAGAATGTGGAGAACGCACCGCTGACGACGAAGAACGCCTACCTCCAACGATGAAAGACGGTGATATACGCCTTCCTCGGAGATCGACGACCCGATGCACATCTCCTTGTTCCTTCATTCCACATCAAAGGATTAGAGACACTGTTCGTCCGCGACGTGACGATCCATCTCTTTCCGCGACGTCCCTTTCAGGGACAAACCTCGTTCGACGACTACGCTCGAGGTAGGGGTTTAATTTAAGAATATTAATAATCTCATGATTGTTTTCCTTCTAAAACAAGAATGTAGATTAACTCATTATTAAGATGATCCGCAAAAGTTATGTTTGCGGGTTTCAGATTTTTTTTGATTGCGGAAATATTGTAGGGAATTTTTTTTTTCGTGAATACTTCCATTACCGATCTTCATGAAACTTTTCCGCTTACTATCGATTAACAGGAGTGGGACAAACTGCACAAACATGGCCGACCCTCCTCCCTTATAAGTTTTGTTGATGTCGTTCGAAGGAAAGAGGTGCGGTGCAACGACACCGTGTGGGATCATACGGCAAGGGTGCGGGGCACCGTCGCGCCGCGCCGTTGAAGTCGAACAAAGGCGCGGCGCCGTCGCGCCGCACCGGAGATCCTTAATGGAACCTCTAAGACACCGCCACCAGAGCGGGGCCATGGTGGAGGGGTGCGGCACCGTCACACCGTGCTGGACGGACCAAGGCCGCGGCTTAGGCCGCGGCGGAGCAGGGACCGGCGGCTGGTTCAGGGCCGCCGGCGTCGGAGCAGGCGGACCGGCCCATGCTGGTCCCGTGGTGGCAGCAGCTGGCGGGCCGGAGCGGGCCGACCGATCAGAGGAGGAGTCAGGGGTTACGATCCCCAGCTGTCCGGACAAGTACGGCCCTCCCACATGGGGGTCGCGGTTATGAACAGGCGGGGGGCAGCGCGGCCCCCACATCCCAAACGCTCGGTCGTTTCGGCCGAGCCACCGGGCCAGCGCCAGCGCGCCAATGCACTAGGCCGAGCCGCCAGGCCGGGCCGCTAGGCCGGGCCGCGCCCAAGCCGAGCCGCTCCCAAGTAGGAGGGACCCAGACTTGGGTCGGGTCGACCCGGTTCGGGCTGACCAAGGGAGTCTCGGGCCGGATCGGTCCGGGCTCAAAACCCCCACTTCCGGACCTCTTTCGGTCTTTTTCCAATATCTTGAGATAAGGACCTTCGATCGATGCACCTTCAGCTGTGATGCAATCCTTGGATCGAGATGGGCGTTTTAGTATATTAAACTCAAGGTTTCAGAGAACATTGAATATGACCGGGTTGGTTCAGATATGAAACCAACCAGGCCCTCGGAGCGGAAATGCTTATATCTTGAGCTCCGGACGTCCGATTGACATGCATTAGACTTTTTTGGATTCCACATGATAATACGGAACTTTTTGCATACTTCGCGTGAGTTTTGGTTGAAGTTGGATATTGGTCGGGTTGGATTGTACCTGAAATCCAACCGGGCCCCTAGAATGGAAAAGCAGAAAACATTCATACTGGACGTCCGTTTGATGAACCGTCAGTGGTGTTGGTGATCACGATGGTAAAAGGTCCCTATGAGCATACCCTATGAGAGTTCGGGGTACAGTTGAGATACGGTCCGGTTGGTTTGCAGACAAAACCAACCGGGCCCCTAGGACAAAAAGGCTAATAAATCACAGACTGAACGTCCGATTGACGCTCCGTCTTTTGCGTTGAGACCCCTATGATGAGATAGTCCTATGAGATACTTCTTCGTGGGACTTTTTGATACTTGTAGTATCGACCTGTAGCTCTTGGAGCAGACCCTGTTGGAGACGAGAGTACGGAGTACGGAGACCGTGTAGCCGGTTGAGACCCGACGACTACTTGACCGACTCGACTTGGAGTGAGTCGACTATCCCAGTGGAAGAAGCACTAATTTGATTGGATGCAGACCCATGGAGGATGGAGCACTACAGTGTTTGGGTGTAGACCTGCGGTACTCGTCCGGAGAGTACCTCTACATGATATTAGTGGATGTGCACTACTGTGTTTGGGTGGAATAACCCGGTGGGATGCACTACTGTGTATGGGTGGCTGACTCGCGGTACTCAATAGGAGAAGTACCTCATTAGTCTTAGGTTAGTGAGCAGTACCTTAGAGTCGTGACAGGATCCCTGTACACTCTAGAGACGGGGATATTCAGCAGTTACGGTTTCGATAATGAAAATCATGGTTTGAGCTGAGTCTATGACCTTTGTGTTACCTCATGATTGAGATGGGTCACTTGATAACTTAGGTATATGTATGGGCATATATCTAAGTAGTGGTTTTCCATTGATTTCATAACCTTTGAGTTTCCTCATGATTTAGATAGGGTACTTGATAATATAGGTATAAGTATGGGATTATACCTAATTAAGGATTATCTGTTGTTATTCTACTTTGTGGTTATCCTGGTTAGATTTAGAGAGACCTTGAGGGTCTTGGCGTCCCTACATTGTATCGTTATACTCATCCCTACACGAGATATTCCCGCACCTCGATGTGTTGGTTGTAGACGATGGGCAGTGATAACGGAGGCCGAGTGTTCGAGGACTGGACGGTACCCATAGAGGGACCACACAATGAGTCAGTTTCCGGAGTTGGACTTCATGATGAGACGACACTCGAAGGAGGTTGACGGGAAAGAGCTTTGTGGAGGATATCTGTACCTACCCATCAGGTAGGATCTGTGGTGGACGATCCAGGAGCTGCGCTATCTGTACCTACCCTTCAGGTAGGATCCCTGGTGGACAATCTAGGAGCTAAGCTATCTATACCTACCCTTCAGGTAGGATCTGAGGAGGATGACCCAGGAGCTACTTTGGTTCTTCCTGCTGTTGTCTTTTTCTGTTGTACTTTCGTTCAGTTGTAGCTGTACTTTCTATTGGGTTTGTATTCTAGCCCATTTACTTTCCATCACTTCTTTTATACTTAGTGTTTTACTTCTGCTTGTACACTGTGGTGTTTTGTTTTCTTTTATAAAGGAAATGCCTTCCCAGTTATCCGGATTTATGCCTTTGGTGCTAGTCACCAGCCCCTGGCCTATGGAAGGCAGGGATGGGATAGGCATGACACGGGCCCTGAGGACGGGTCGTGGCAAATTGGTATCATAGGAGTTTGGTTCTACCGCAGAACATATAACTCTGATATTTTTCTTTCTGTGAAGAGACAATGTTAAGAGTACCGAGTGTGGTTTTCAGTTCAAGGAGTCTAGTGTTGGTGCGAGCGGCCGAGGTATCCATACACTAGGACCTTGACAACTGATCTCCGACTCTGTACACAAAAACACTGATTGTGTGTGTGTTTCTAGAAGTTTAAAAAAAGTCAGCTCAAACCAGGTCAGCTCCCCAGGTATAAACGTTTGAACATGTCACATTGTTTATTTTAGGATGCCTTTTCACGGACAAACAGCTAAATCCCAGAGGGATGTGCGTATTGACACCATGTCGAGGGATGTGGCTTCGGTACAGGGCCCTATTGTAGTTGAGGCACCAGTGGAGGCACCAGCGGTACTACCACACATTGGGCCACCGATGCCACCAGCCCTAGCAGTAGGCGATGCACGCCACTTGAACGCGCTACTCGAGTTCCAACACCAGAGGCCACCCAGGTTCAGGGGAGAGACGGACCCACAGGTGGCTGAGGATTGGCTGGAGGCTGTGGTGACAGTCTTAGACTAGTGGGGATGCAAACAGACTTCATGGTGATCATTGTTGCCAGCCTCCTTCTGGCAGTAGTAGTGGGATGGTGGAGCCACTTATTCCATTTTTGCGACGGGATGACATTAACATGGGGAGACTTCGAGACCTTTTTTAGGGTGGAGTTTGTACCAGTAGCTCTACACCCCCGAGCGTGTTTAGGAGCTGCTGCCTTTGCCGCATGTTTTCCCATTAGTAGCTGAGTCATCTCTAGGCATTAGACAGATGATGCAGAGGTTTGAAGGTGGTCGACCGCATCACTTATGGTCGGTAGTGCAAGGCACCAAGGGGAGTAACAGAGCCGACCTACCATGTTGTGTGACACGTGCGGCAGACAGGGTCACATGGCATGTGAATGTCTGACTCCACGCACAGTTGATCCACGGGTGTTGGAGGAGCCACCGAGGAAGAAGCAGCGGTAGGTGCTTAAGCAACTTTCGAGAAGTGGACAATGCAGTAGAGCTCTGGGAGCACGTGGATAGGAGTATAACTAGGGGATACTTCCCCTGTAATTCTAGTTCCATGTTTATGTTGTATTGGTGTCTTTGTACTA
The DNA here is from genome assembly GCA_963277665.1 of Viscum album. Taxonomy (NCBI): domain Eukaryota; kingdom Viridiplantae; phylum Streptophyta; class Magnoliopsida; order Santalales; family Viscaceae; genus Viscum; species Viscum album. The sequence goes on from OY728159.1 coordinate 38,489,213, forward strand.
TAAGCTGCAATAATAAATAGGCACTTATCATTGTGATTTTATCATTCCAGTCCTTTTGTTTGGTTGATACTGAGTGGTCCCAGTTAAAACTGTTGACTTGACCCTCACATTCTAGATTTAAACTGGTGGAGACCCAGTGAACTCACACTGATGCCGACAGTGTGACTCGTCCCTTGGAGGCGAGAGTGACAGTTGGATCTCTTGGTAGTAACGTCGAGGCCTTACGACGTCATCCATGGCATGAATACATCATTCATTTCAGGATTGACTGTATTATGCAATGGGCGTGGTTCATCCAGGGGATGAGACGAAGTTTCTCTTTTTGGCAATGGAAAATCTTAGCATCTCTTACATATCGTTGAAAAATAAGGTGCATATCATCCAGGAGCGGATGAACTACACAATGCTGTAAGAAACAAGAAACTAGCACCAGTCATAGAGACTCGGGTGTGATAAATGTTTCAAGAAGAGGGATATTTAAGGGGAGATGAGTTTTCGATGTAGCAGACGTGGAGGCAGAGCAAGGAGAGCAGCATGAGGTGGTGTACATTTTAACATGCTACAACCTACCAACTTAGTTTTCCCCGCCAGGCTCAGGGAGCTGGATGGCGGAGGAAGAGTGCACTTTCATGCGGTCATGGAGTGTGACCCAATGGATCTTAAAATGATTCAAGGGATAGTCTGTGTCCACTACAACTGCTGTAATAACAGACGTTGATTTGAATCATTCCTTCCTTACATGAATCTTGTCTCAGACCTAGATTTTCCGGTAAGACGTGGACTTGAACTTCACGTCTGGAGATACCTTGGGAATAGACTCGATAATCACACTTACGCCGACGGTGTGGTCAGACCCTCAAGGCGAGAGTCTCGGTTGGAATCTATTGGTGGCAGCGTTGAAGCCTTACGACGTTGGTTTGAGTATGGACTGGGAAATCATAGTTCATAGACAAATTGACGGTATTAGGAAAAAAGGATGCGGTTTAACTACGACGTCGGGATGGGTTTTCCTTGGTCAGAAAAAAGGAAACCCCAGGTAGCACAGGATAAACTCATGCACAGGAGGGTGTGACTGATCACCCTTGAGTCTGTCAACCTTACCCTCGTGGAAACATTCATTTTGAGTTTCGGTTCTAATAGGAATTGGTAACCTCTAGAGTTCGAGGATGACGATCACCTCCTAATACAGGACTCACCTCTACGAGGTTTACAGATATGTGGATGAGGTGAAAAGTTATCTTTGAGGTTCAACAGAGCTTTCTAGGTCCTCAGTAGGGTAAGCGAGGTGGTTTACCACCTGACCCATCCACCTTAGTTTCACCAGGTGCACGACGACTTCCATGTATCTCAACTGTGGAGATATGTGCTCGACCCTCTGCATATCATTGAACTTGAGGAGCTGGACGTTGGAGATGAGGCGACTATCACGGAGGTTCCAGTGGGGATCGAGGATCGAAAGGAGAAGATTTTACGAGGACGGTCAATTCCTCGGATGCGCTTTCACTGGCAGTACGAGAACCTCAAGGTGAGTTCATGGGAGCAGAAGTCTCAGATGCGTGCTCAGTACCGTTTTTGTAACTGTAGTTTGTGTTAATGCTTTACGAGGACATAAAGCCCTGAGGTGGGGTAATGTAATGACCTGGAAATTTCCAGGATATTTTTTTCATAATTTCTTTGGAATTTTACAAGAACGCAGTTTCTGAAGGCATTTGATTCCGAGGCCCGGTGTGCCCGGAATAATTTTCCGATGTTTAGCTCAAGTATGTTCAGTGAACGAACGAGCGGGTTTTCCTAACTTTTGATCCGGTGCTCGGAATCGAAATCCAAGGGCACCGATGGAATTGCAGCGCCGGTAATTCCTTAGAAACACCTTTTCCGGAGTTTCCTTTGCTCAAGAGTGGTTATTAAATTTTTGGGTTAAGTAAAGGAATAAAAAAAGGGGTGCAACCAATTTTATTTTATTTAAAGAAGTGTTAACCTAAGCAATGTGGTTGAGTAGGACCCACGTCCTAACTAATCCACTAGGTAGGATATTATTGGGGTGGGACCCAAATGAGCCCCACCCTTTCAGATTCTTCAACCCCTTCTTAATTTCAGTAACGCACCCGCACCCCCCCAATTAATGAACGTCAACTCGTGCGTTTATTTAAATATTAAACACCTCTATTAATTACGTGGTTTAAATGTTTCATTTAAATTCAATTAATTGGTTGATTTAATTTTTTTTATTTCAAAGATGTCGGCTTGTGTGTTAATAAAATAAGACTAGTCTTATATTATTATTGTTGGGATTATTGTGTTGAGTTTTTGGGAGAAAAAGGGGAGTCTTGAAGCTCTTCCTTCTTCGTCGAAGAACGCAAAGAACACACCACCGCGGATGAAGAACGCTGACCTCCAATGATGGATGACGGGGAGAGACACCTTCCTTGGAGATCGACTACCCGACGTGCATCTCCTCGTTCCTTCTTTCCACGTCAAAGGATGAGAGACACCGTTCCTCCGCGACGCGACGATCCGTCTCATTCCGCGACATCCCTTTCCGTGACAAACCTCGTTCGACGACTTCGCTCGAGGTAGGGGTTTGATTTGAGAATATTAATAATCTCATGGTTGTTTTACTCCTAAAACATGAATGCGGATCAACTCATTATTAAGTTGATCTGCAAAAGATTTGTTTGCGGGTTTGAAATTTCCTTTTGATTGCATAAAACCCGTAGGGAATTTTGTTTTTTGATTGTGAATACTTCCATTTCTGTTCTTCGTGAAATTTTCCGCTTGCTATAGATTAATGGGAGGGGGTCAGATAGCACAAACATGGCTGACCCTCCACCATTGTAGGTTGTGTTGATGTTGTTCGAAGGAAAGAGGTGTACTGCAACGACACTGCATGGGATCATACGGCAAGGGTGCGCGGCGCCGTCGTGCCGTGCCGTTGAAGTCGAACAAAGGTGCAGTGTCGTCGCGCCGTGCCAGAGAACCTCGAAGAAACCTCGAAGACACCATGGCCAGAGCGGGGTTGTGGTGGAGGGGCGCCGCGCCATCGCGTCGCGCCGGATGGACCAAGGTTGCGACTGAGGCCGTGGCGGAGCAGGGACCGACGGCCGGTTCCTTGCCGCCGGCGTCGGAGCAGCGGGACCAGCCCATGTTGGTCCCGTGGCGGATGGAACCGCCCAGCCGGAGTGGGCCGGATGGACGGAGGAGGAGCCGGGGGTTACGAACCCCGGCTGGCCGGACAAGATCGGCCCACCACATGGGGGCCGCGATTATGAATAGGCGGGGGCAGCGCACCCCCCTGCACCCCAAACGCTCGTCTGTTATGGCCGAGCCATGTGGCTAGCGCCAGCATGCCAGCGCGCTGGGCCGAGACGCCCACCCGGACCGCCAGGTCGGGCCGCGCCAGCCGGGCTGCGGCATGCCCCAGCGGGTCGGACCTGGACCCGGGTCGGGGTCGACCCTGTTCGGGCCGTCCTAGGGGGTCTCGGGCCGGATCGGTCCGGGCCCGAAACGCCCACATCCAGACCTCTTTCATTCTTTTTCCCATATCGAGGTATACAGGATTCCGATCCACACACCATTAGCTACAATGTGATCCTTCGATCGAGTTGGTCGTTTCGGTATATTACACTCAAGGTTTCGGAGAACAGTGTGTACGACAGGGTTGTTTCGGATAAAAAACCAAACGGGCCCTCTGAGTGGAAAGGCTTATATCTTGAGATCCAGACATCTGATTGACGTGCTGTCGACTTTGATGGATTCCTCTTGATGAGAAAAAACTTTTGACATACTTCTCCGGAGTTTTGGGTTCAGTTGGATAGCGGCCGGGTTGGATTGTACCCGAAATCCAGCCGGGTACCTAGAACGGAAAAGCTGATAACATTCCGACCAGATGTCCATTTGAAGAACCGTCATCGGTGATGGTGATCACATTGAGAAACTGTCCCTATGAGAGTTCGGGGTGTCGTTGAGATATGGCCAGGTTGGTTCTCACAGGAAACTAACCGGGCCCCTAGGACGAAAAGGCTAATAAATCACAGACTGGGCGTCCGATTGACGGGCCGTCTAATGCGTTGAGACCCCTTTGACGAGGCAGTTCTTTGAGATACTTCTTCGTGAGACTTTGTGATACATGGTGTATCGACCTGTAGCTCGTGGAGCGGACCCTCCCGGAGACGATCGAACTGAATACATAGACCATGTGGCCGGCTGAGACCTGGAGACTGCTTGACCGACTGGACATGGAGTGAGTCGACTAGCCCAGTGGACGGAGCACTACATTGTTTGGGTGTAGACCCATTGAAGAAAGAGCAGTACAGTGTTTGGGTGCAGACCCACGGTACTCTTCTGTAGAGTACCTCTGTAGGCTGTTAGGGGGTGTTCACTAATGTGTTTGGGTGGCATACCCCAGCGGGAAACACTACTGTGTTTGGGTGGCTGACCCACGGTACTCGATAGGAGGAGTACCTCAGCAGTCTTAGGTTAGTGAGAAGTACCTCAGAGTCGTGACAGGATCACTGTACACTCAAGAGATAGGGTCCTTCAGCTGTTACGGTTTTGATAATGAAAATCCTGGTTTGAGCAGAGTCTATGATCTTTGTGTTACCTCATGTTTGAGATGGGTCATTTGAAAACTTATGTATATGTATGGACATATATCTAAGTAGAGTTTTTCCATTGATTTCATAACCTTTGTGTTTCTTCATGATTTAGATAGGTTACTTGATAACTTAGTTATAAGTATGGTCTTATACCTAATTAAGCGTTATCTGTTGTGATTCTACTTAGTGGTTATCCTGGTTGGATTTAGAGAGACCTTGAGGGTCTCGGGGTCCCTACTGAGTATCATTATACTTACCCCTGCATGGGCTATGCCCGTACCACGATGTGTTGGTTGCAGACGATGAGCAGTGCGGAAGGAGGCCGAGTGTTTGAGGACTGGATGGTACCCAGAGGTGGACCTCATGACGAGTCAGTATCCGGAGTTGGATTCATGACGAGACGACACTCGGAAGAGGTTGATGGGAAAGAGCGTTTTGGAGGCTATCTGTACATACCCTTCAGGTAGGATCTGTGCTGGACGATCCCGGAGATGCGCTATCTGTACCTACCCTTCAGGTAGGATCCTTGGTGGACGGTCTGGAGCTGCGCTACCTGTACCTACCTTTTAGGTAGGATCCGAGGAGTACGGTCCATGAGCTTCTTTCATTCTTCCTTTTATTGTCCTTTTCTGTTGTAATTTCATTCAGTTGAAGCTATTATTTCTATTGGGTTTGTATTCTGGCCCATTTACTTTTCAGCACTTATTGTATACTAAGTGTTTTACTTTTTCTTGTACTCTATGGTGTTTGTTTGCTTTTATAAAGGCAATGTCTTCCCAGTTATCGAGATTTACGCCTTTGGTGCTAGTTGCCATCCCCTGGCATATATAAGGCGGGCTTGGGGTAGTCACGACACGAGCCCCGAGGATGGGTTGTGACAGATAAATATTCACTAATATGAATAATTTTTGCAGACATATTAAGGCGATCAACAACCAATCATATGCCAAAAAACCCCGTATAGGTTTTGGGAAGTCCTACGGTAAAATTAATAGTGATTTCTCCCATTTGAATTTTGGTATCAGAAATTTACCCAACATCCTTATAGAATTTTTCATTAATCCTTAACTAGATGGAATAACAAACATTGATATGAAATCTATGTGACATATATCTTTGGTTCATCCCACCAGAAATATTTTTTTCATGTCCCTATACATCTTCGTACTTCTGGGATGAATAGGGAAAAAAGAAATATGTGCTTCCTCTAATAGATCCTTCTTCAAATATAGCATATAATGAACACATACATGGTATCTAAACTAGATCATTCATTCCCAATCAAGGATATACTCAAAATCATTTCATACATTCTTTTTCAGCTCTTTATCTTCTTTATGAAACTCCTTAATATTCATTTGGTCAGAGGGCTAGAAATTCATTTAGAAATGAAAAGATTTTCCCCTTCTTTCAAGATTCCTAGATCAATCCTTTTCATATCGAGTAATTTTGGATCTTTTTTATCCTCTTCATAGATATGCTAGAGTGATTTATTTAACTAAAAGAAGAATACTTTTTTTCACTTTATCAGGGTGGTAATTTGTTGAAGAATCATAATCCTTCCTCAACTCTAACCATAGTCTCCGGTTAATGTTAAAATCCTTCTGTATGAATATATATTATAAACATTTAAAATTGATATATACATATATATATCACATATTTCCCCACAATGATAAAGCCCCAAATTTATTAATTCAATGATTACCTATGCTATCTTTTAATCATGAGTTCAGTTAGTTTCTCATGATTCTTAAATTTTTTTTGGAATAGGATATATCCTTGTTATTTTTTATAATAACACATCCCAATACCTTGATTGATGTATCTCTATAGATTAAAAACCCTTCTACATTATTCGGTAGTGTATGAACAGATTCAGTGACCAATAGTCTCTTCCGTTCCTATAAATTTTCCACACATTCATCTATCGAGAGGAACATAACACCCTTCCAAGTTTACATGGTCACAATATTGATAGTCATGAGAAATGCTCCCCAAACTAGTGATAATATATAGATAAACCATGAAAACTATGGATTTCATTCCCCATGGTTGTTTTAGGATATAATTTAATAGCCTCTATCTTTAATAAATCTACTATTATACCTTCTATTGATATCATGTGACCAAATAATGAATCCTTTTGCAGAAAAAATTATTATTTTTAAATTTTCTTTTTAACTTATCTTTGCTTTTGGTTTTTTGTTCAGTTCACAAATGATCTTCATGCTCTTCCATTCACTAGGAATAGATATGAATATCATCTATAAGGACTACCACAAACTAGTCAAGGTAATTTCTACAAACTATATTCATTAAACCCAGGAATATAGGAGTGGAATTAGTAAGACCAAAAGGTATACCTATATATAAATAGTCACCATACCTTGAATGGAATTGTTTCTTGGGTGTATCCTCTTTCATGGACATCAATTGATGATATCCCGGGTGAAGGTCAATTATTGAAATATATTGAGCTCCGCAGAGTTGATCAATAAAGTCATCAATAAAGGGAATATGAAACTAGGTCTCGATTTTTAACTTTTTTAACTCTCGATAATGAATGTAGTGTCAAATTGATTTGTCTTCCTTTTTGACAAGATCAACTGGTTCACCCTAAGTTGACACCCTTGGATGAATTAATACCTTAACAAGGTTTTCTGGGAATTTTTCCTTCAATTCATTCTACTCAATCAGGGATATACTATAAGGACTCTATTGAATTGTTGTTGAACTACGTATAAGTTAAATTGAGAACCCAACATCGCGTTTTTTTGGATGATTAATAAACTCTTCCAAAAATCATGAATAACAGGCATATAATAGATGCCAATTTCCCCCCAACCATTTGAGATAAACAACAATATTGAATTGTGAAAAAGACCCATACACTAGAATAAATCCACACAGGATGTTCATACATGTTTTTACATTTATGGATGATCATACGAGGGTCTGAAATATCAAGCATAACATCCCTTCCTTGAAAATTGATGTGGGATTGATGTAGAGAAAGCCAATACTTTCCCATGATGACATGAAATTCAACCAAAGAAAGAATGATGATATTTTTATGAAGAAAATCCCCAAAAAAAATCATGAATAGAGTCATAATTTACTTGAGATACATTCATCGTACCATTTGAGAGTTTCACATCCAATTAAACAGCTAATTGTCTTGGTGGAATCATCACACTCTCAAAACATTCCTTTTTTGTGAAATATTATGTATATCGAAAATCAAATATGACATTAGTAGCTCTACTGTGGATGATAAGTGTACCTTTCATCACATTGTTATCATACCCATCATTAGATATAGTGATTTCAAGAGATTTCCCCATGTCCCTCAGCATAAGAGGTTACTACTATTGACCATTATTACCAGCCCATGGGTTTGGTCAGTAGTTAGAATAATCCCCATTCTACTAACACTTGAATAACAAAATCATAGGAGGTGTATTATGTGACTCTTTTTTCTCTATTTTAATTTTGTGCAAACTTTATCTCATCATTTTAGCAATAAATTTCTCTGTGACATTCCTTTCCATGAATAAAACATTTATTATACCCACTATGTCAATTTTCTGTATTCTTCTTTCCACACATAGTGCATAAAAATAATTTCATCTTCTTTTCTCCATGGTTTTTATAGTTTCATTTAAACTCCATCGTCATCTTCTTTTCAACACCATGAGATTGATACGTAACTTCCACCTCTATTTCACCCATGATTTCATAACACATAATCTATACATAGTTACTAATTTATATTATTGAAAACAACCTTCTGTGATGTGACATTAATCCACCAGAGAACCTATCAACTTTCCTTCTAGGTTGGATGATAATTCCAGATGTGTACCTAAAAAGACTTGCCAAATTTTCCTCATATGTATCAACATACACATCATCCATTTTCTTCATCTCAGGGAACTATTTCTCTATCATGGTAAAAAGAATTATAGGAATGTACTTATTGAAAAATTTGTTCTTTAACTCATCTCAATCCATGGATTAAATATCATAATTATGCCTTGTATTCTTGATTAGAGTACACTATAGATCAAATTCCCCTTCTAACCGATAAATAGACAAAATGACTTTCTCATGGTCTGTACATTGAATAAAGTAGGATATTAATTCAGTGGTATTAATCCTCTAATTAGCAACAAGTGGATCAAAAGACCCACTAAAAGAAGATGGGTGTTCTCTCATAAAACACTCAATGGATTATTTTTCCATATTTTACTCATATAGATGTCCACCATGATACATAGTTTGAGAAAGGTGTGTCAGCATTGCAATGAGGGTTATACGTAAATTCCCCATAGTATTCAGTTGCTTAGAAGTAGAATCGTTTAAAATTTTATCCCATTCACCAATAACATAGTTCATTAAGTTTTTCGGAACTGACTAAAACTGTAATAAAAAGATTAAGAAATAGTTATCATAAAGAGGAGAAACGCAATCATGACAAATCACTTAAAGGATTTCTATCTGATGACCCATTCCATAATCCATGACACCTTATTTTTAACCTAGGTTACTAATATACAAATTATATTTAAATTCTTCATAATTTTTCATGAATATTTTGTGAAATATGATGGAATATACATCGCGAGTGTCAAACCAAGTGTGCAGCAAGGCTGGTTGTCTTGTTCCATATTATCCCACACAATGCCTGGAACATCTTTTTGGATTTTCCCCTAGGTTCATCAATGCCATATCCACATCAACATACTATATCCACATAAATATATATTTCTTGGATTCTACTCACACTATCCTTCATCAAAATTCCAAGAAAGTTTCATATACTTTAACTCAACCCTATACGTATTCTTACACATGTCCATAGGGTTCTCACCATGGTTTTCACATCCTAGTTTCTAATGGATAACTATAATCGTTCCCTAATACCTACTATAGTGACCCCTTATTTACTAATATTACATTACATAACTTTTACAGAATACATAAAAAATATAAATATATACTTGATAGGACCATACTAGTATAATGTCTTTGGAAACATGGAAACATAATCAACGGTACATAAATGGGCTATACTATATCCTATGTGGTTCTTCTTGAAAAAATACCATCTTATAAACCTCAAGCATAAAATCTATATTCACAACAAGGGGAAGGAGACCTTAGAAGGGGTGATCAAAAATACCAAGTAAGGATAAACAAGTTATATATGTAAATATAGACATGGGCATTAGGGTATGAGAACTTGATCATGAAAATAAAATATTATTCCTTTTATATCAAGGATCGTACATACGATTCGTGGAAAAAATATTGGCAGTTCATAAGATATGAATCAAAATGAATTAAAGTACATATACAATGAAATCCTAACATAAGAGTATGACATTGAAATTATGAAAAAAAATCAAATAATCATTTCTATAGTAGAAAAATCATCGCTTCCAAGACTATCTTAGTAGTCATGGTTCATTACCATGGCCATCACAGTAGTAGGAGTACAATCCTTGTACCGTCATAGTAGTCACGTTTTACTCCACTAGTCATCTTATATGTCAGGGTTCACTACCAAGACCATTTTAGTAGCTTGAGTTCAATCCATAGACCATCATATAATATATCATGATATATAAAACTTTTCCCTATTAAGTGGGGTAAGATATATGTCCCACGTGTCACATAAAGAAATAATATATACATGTTCCACAATATCATAAACAATCTTATCATAACCCATGAAAAAAATAAGGGATTCATATGCATGTAAACATATCATAACATGTAGAAAGATACATGTATCATAATAATTTTATCATAATCATAACACATGAAATGAAGCAGGTGTCAAATCTTTATAACCTATAAATGATAAACTATCTTCATTAACACCATTCCCTAAAAAAAAGTCCCTTCAGAGAAATAATATGAATGGAAACATGAAATAATTTCTCCATAAAGGCATGAGTAAAACCATTTAATGTTATCTTATCGGGGAAATAATTTTGAAATATTTTTTTTAAAACATTTATTGAAGAAAATACCATTTATTCTTTGAAAAATTATCTTTATAACATAAAACATTTGAAAAACATTATATTTGAAAATATTTATGAATATATATTAAAGAATCTATAAAAATAGTAAATCATTTTTGAAATAATTTTGTCATGATAATTATCTTCAAGGATCTTTTGAAATTGTTTTGAAATCATTTTAGAAAACATGATTTAGGATTACAATATATTTTGAACTAAAAAGATAGACATTATTTTTTTTCAAAAAAAAATTATATTAAGTACCAAAGAGTGGGAAAATGGTGAAAAAATACATGACATCCAGAATAATAATAGGAGAAAGAAACACACAAATATTATTGAGATATGGATTATAATATTTCACCACTGGAATCATAAACATAATAAATATTGGTAAGCCATGAGTTTGTCTCAATAAAATCTTATAACTTGTTAACATGTCCTCATACTCTCCTTTTGTGGGAAGAAAATAATGTTAATATTAATATATTATGATAATATTTAGATTCATTATATAATATTAATTTTGAAATTATATACACATCAGTAAAAAGTTTAGGTGCATAACAAAACAAGAATCTCAATGAAGTAAATTATGACAAAATTGTTTTCGGATTTGGTATCTTTTGAAAACTAATTCACATGAAAGATGGTTCATAGATAGCATTTGAATCCCAAAAAAATTATGTTCATGATAAATGTTATACAATAATTTTAATTATATACACTACACAAAATGAAATTGGTGAATATATATTTTATGTCACAGAAATTAGAATTGAAATGAAATCCCCTTACCTTGTCTCCTGACTCTTTCAATACTCATACAAGCATCCTATATAAAGAATATAAGATAATTTTACATGTTTTACAAGATAATATTATTATATAAATTATTATATATAATTTTAATTTGAGATTATATTTCCCGCTTGTTAATAATCCTCTCTCAAGGTTTGATTTTGCGTAATATTCTCTTTGTTCATTGCATGTTCCTTAATTTCTTATAAAATTAAAACTTATACATATATCATGATTATAGAATGTATAAAATGAAATAAATATCAGGTATATACAGTATATTTATATTATAATAATCTAGATCATAATGATTTATTTAATGGAATAAACTATTAATGGAGATGGTAAGTCGTACGTACGAATGAACACTATTTTCCAATTTATTATCATATTGAATGAATGTATATAAATGACATATATATATATACATTGATTATACTATAATTGATATATCATATATCATATAATTAATTAATAACCATCTTTAATACATTCCACATGGGGTGTGAACAAATCACTTCCCTTTGAGTGGGTTGTTGTCCACATATCCTCAAACAGTACTATCGTACTAACACTAAATGGAAGGTAAATATATGTGTGTTTTAAAACCAATAATGATGTTTAAAAAAATATTCAATATAATATATGAAATATATAATCATTTTTTCCATCAAAATGGCCACCATGATTAGAGGTAATGGAATAATGAATAATGATCATTTCGTGAGACAATAGTTTGTCGTACATAGAAACAGTATGTTCAACATCCATTAGATACAGGTGTGTATAATTTTCGATAAGAAACTTTTTATAAAAACATAATAGTATATTCTGGATGATGTTTTTGTCTCACTCTATTGGATTAATGATTATTTATGGGGGGAATAGGGGAAATAAATGAAAGGGGCTTGAGAGAACACATTACCACCTACTTGGGTAAATCCAATTTGTTTATGCCAAAGGCTTCCTTGATAAGATTTATACCCAACATAATTCATCAATGTATAATGTATTATTGTAGGGAAGTGTATTTGGAAAATAATTTAAAAATTTAATATTTTATTGATGTATGAAGTATGGGTTGAGGTGGTGGCCTTCAATAGGGATGGAAATGAACACACATGGAATGTTTGGAAACAAATTAGGTGTGCACATTTTCATAACTAAACAATGTTATACAATATTACATAATAATGGTAATTTTGTTTCTAAAATATGGACATAAAATTGGTGTTGATCAAGTTTATTGGTCATTTGGGACCTTAATTTTAAGGTTTAGTCCCTAATTAAGATTAATTTGTCCTTAAGAGTAGTGATAATTTTTAATCACTTTTACAAATAATTTTGGCCGAAAATTAACTTTGAATTTTTAAAATATAAATATTTCACTGAATAAAATGGTTTATTTTCTATTTTTTAATTCACTTCATAGAAGTGGAAAAATTATGATAATCGTTAATCTAGTAGATGGGTCGAAATCACATGGGTTTATAGTATGAAAATATTCAAAAGTTTTTTTGTATTTAACATTCAATTTAAAAGTGAAATTTATCATAATGAATTTAATTTTATTATTAGATATAATATTTTTCCAATGTTACTAGAATCTAAAATTTTAGTATCAATAATCATTAATAATTAATTAGATAAAAAGTCAGTTTGAACTCAAAAGAAGTATTTTTCACTATTTATCAAAAAGTGAAGCTCCTCAGAAAAATCCCAACAATTATTTCTAAGATTATTTAAACTTTATGAATTGTAAAATGATGTTTATTTTTATATATTATATTTCTAAATGTGTCTAAAATTTAATATATTATTAAATGTTGTTCATATGATAAAATAATGTTTCTAAACATAAAAATGTCATTACCAAAAATCATATGTTTTATTATAAATATGATTTATTTAGATAAAAAAATTATATAAAATACATGAAAATAAGTTATTAATATTCATAATATTATGTTCAATGGATATGTTATAATTATTTTGTTTCAATGATTAAAATAATAAAAATATATGTTTTGTAGAAACTCAAAGTTGTGTATATTGTATGGAAAGTCAGTGTTGCGTGCATCATATTCCATGTCAGTGGAGAATATGAAATGAATATTTTACTATGTTCATTTAATGAATGAAATGAAATTTTTTAAATTATTCAAAAAAAGGTCTGTAATAACTCAGGGTGTTTCTGAAACACCATAAAGTATTAAAACATAATTTTATTCCAATAAAAAAACCATGACAAAATAACATAGTTTAACCTGAAAATGATCATTATATTATGACAAAATTTTCCGTCATATAATAGTGAATTTGGGTCTAATTAATGTTCCCTATACAAAATTTTTGTACTCTAAAAACTAAATAACCATAAGTATCTTATGAGATATTATCATTAACCAATGATTTTAAGGGTGGTAATAGACACACTAATCAAATCATATAATGTAGAAAAATAAATTTTCTATCAAATCTAATAAACTATACATAAATAATAATCATTACTAAACACACGAGGAAGAATTCATATTCATAATTCTTAATTATGTCATAATTGGATGCTATAGGATAATGATTCCTTATAGAAGAGGCAATTAATTTGTTCAGAACATTCATAACTGAAAAAACTATAAGTCTTGAACATGGATTTAAATTATATAAAATTGAAAAAAATTATTTCAAAGAAGAAATAGAAAAACATACCTCTTTAACGAATCAATATAACGTATAATAATGATTTTTTTAAATAAATAAAGAACATATTTTTTTTAATAAATCCAAAATTGATCCAGGAGGGTTATATTTAAAAATATGATGATTTAAAGAAGCTATGAATGGTTTAAAAAAATTAATATGGTTATTCTTGACATATATAAATAATTATGAAATATCCTATAAAATATTTTTATATAAAATTTGTGATTTTTAAGGAAACTAAAAACAGATATGGCCCTGTAGTTCCCGTGAATGATAGGTACACTAAGGGGGGTTTAATCAGTGGATATATTTTAAAATATAATTTAACATAAAATTAACCCTTATAAAATGTCATAGATTAAATCATTCAAATTAATATATCATCGTCACACATATGAAATGATAATAATGTAATGTAAAATAACGACCCCAAGTTTCATTAATGGAAATCCCTCTTGATCTAATTAAATGTCTCTTTATGTTTATATAAAATGTCATATTCTTTGGTTTTATGTTAGGAATTTTGACTATTTTTAATATAGTAGATGAATAGTGATCAAATTATTAGTATAAATATAGGTCTTTAACAAATCCAATTTACTCAGAAAAAGGAATTTATGGCCTCATCCAGTAGAATTGCCCCATACATAGCCCATTTGTTGGAGCTCGAAAAAGAGGTGGCATCCTTGGGCTTTTCTCTTGACCAAGAAAAAGTTGAGATTCATCATGTCAAGATCAAACGGGACCGTCTATGGGAAAAGTTGATGTTGATAGAGATTGCCACTCGAGCGATGTTATCCGAGCCATCCCAAGAGTCTATCACCATCACACACCGTACCCTTAAGCCTTATGAGGCTGTTTTAAGGGGTTATGTAACAAATCGCTATTACTATGTTCACGTATATTATTTTTGGTTATAATAATGAATATAACTCCTTGTCATTTTTGTTACATTGTAAATAGTTTTTAAAGTACAAATAGTGTTTTAGTTATTTTTTAATTAAGAATTCTATTTTATTAAATTAATGGATTTTTGAAACAACTAATATTTTAATAAAATATTATTATTATTATTAAATTAATTTTTATTAAATATAAATGATCTTATAATTTTATGAATGTAATTATTATTTTTATTATTGTTTGAAAGCCATATCTGTCAAAACCCGTGATTTTTTTATAAATGTTGGTTTTTATTTTTAAAAGTGAAAATTAACATATTTAGAAAATTATTTAGATAAAATAATTTTTATTTATGGAATCATGGCGTCAAAATTATCCAACGGTTCATTTTTCATAATTTTCTGAGACAGTCAAATTTTTGGGTAAAAATTAAATACCGTTTAAATATATAATGTGTTTTATGACATCATAATGACACAATAGTGATGTAATAAAATACAATAATCTTTATTTTCGGCCAAAATATGATTTACTATTAAAATAATGTGATTTTGTGTCTGTTTGACTTACTTTTCAAATAATTAATGGACCCCTCAGGACTTATTAAACACCTTGTATTTTTAAATTAATTTCCATGGGAGTGTGACTCACCTCCACATAAGCAACCTCATTATTTTAAGAAGTTCGGACATTGGCCTTATAAAATCTTATTTTCCTCTTCCCTTTTCCAAAAAATATGCGAAAAACCCATGGGATGGTTTGTGGTTTGGATTAATTTAATATAAGGGGTCCCAAACCTAAATAATAAAGAATTCCATCATCTTTCCTATATAAACCTACCCAAGATCCCACTTCCTCCTAACTCAAAACCTTTGGAATTCGTCCAACATCTGCCCTAATCTCTTTAGAAACCCCCCAAGGTGCCCCAAGCTCCCAATAAGCCTCTCAC
The DNA here is from genome assembly GCA_963277665.1 of Viscum album. Classification (NCBI taxonomy): domain Eukaryota; kingdom Viridiplantae; phylum Streptophyta; class Magnoliopsida; order Santalales; family Viscaceae; genus Viscum; species Viscum album. Next base: position 38,505,202 of record OY728159.1, read on the forward strand.
AAGCCTCTCTCTAGCCTTTGGAAGCACACTTCCAGGTAAGGGTTTTTTCTTCCTTTCACTTTTTGTCCAATTTTCTAAATATTGTTATTCCCTTTTAATTTCAATTATAAATATTGGGGTATGGTTTCACACCTCCCCCATACTGCCCTATTATTTTTTGAATAATGGGATACCCCTTTCTCTCTCATTAAATGCCTCCCATGTACACCCATTACTATGCCGAAATTCCTTAAAGGAACTTCTCTCTCTTCATTTACATTCAAGCAATACTTTTGTATCATGAATCTAAATTCCATTACAATTGATGGGACATGTTCCTATATGACCCCCTTATTGTCCATTTCGTTTAGATATGATGAGACACCCTTTTCTCTCTCATAAACCATTTTTTATGAATTCTTATGTTACACTGTTATGTTGCCGAAATTGCACCAATTTTCTTAGCCAATGCCTTTGTGTAGTAATTACCACACCCTTTTCTCCGTCAAGGGTATTCACCTTTATGCACATTTAATTATTGATTATAATGTTTAAATTATGAGTTCCACATTCCTTCATCTTGGAATAAATGATTATGTTTTATGAATCCATGTTTTATGATCCATGTAGAACACTTATGCATGAAATGAAATGTTTTAGAATGGTGTGCCCTTATATAACTCCAATTCATTGGGTAAAGTATAGTATCATGATACGTTATGTGCAACAAGTGTTGAATCATGCTAATTCAAGTCCAACGAGGGTTTAATCGTGCACCATGTGCAATGAGGATTTACTAATGCTCAATGTGCAATGAGCATTGGCTCATTCTAATTCCATGTTAATTGTTGTTGCCACATTTCCATGTTACGATTATTATTCTTTATCATGCCTTTATGTCCATGTTTCTATTATGCTCTATTGATATTACTATTGTCTATCATGTATTTTATTCCTCATATATTCTATGCCTATTTCCCTTATTGGGGTTTATAACTCACCGATTTTGTTATGCATGTCCTCAGGTTATCCCATGAAATGATAAGTACGAGGGAATTTAGTGGTAATGTAATGGAAGTTTTCAATAAAGATGTTGTACTTCATGTATTAAGTTGTTATGTAATGATCCTAATACCCAAAGACACTAAACCACTCGATCTTCTTTGTTGTATAAAGTGATGTTTTATGTAATAAATCATGTTTATGTTTGTAATAAAAGAAAGTTTGTAATAGTTGATATCAGAGGATAGGATTAGTTATTTTTGGGATTAGGATTAGAAAACCCTAGTAAAGCCTTAAAGACAAGACTAAGTATAATAAAAACAACCCTATGATTTTGTAAGTACTGAGTAAGTGGTTTATCAAACAAATATAACCCTGTATGGATTCGAGCAAGTAGAGGCGACTCTGGATCATATGTATCCTAGGGGTAAAACCTGAAAACATTGCATTGAGCTAGAATCGAACGGGAATTGGTGAACGACAATGGGCCTTGATGCACTCTTGGTTAAAACACTCCTGGGGGATATGTTTTGAAAAATGCACAAGCATAGTATGGACCATTATTAAGGGAATTAAAAAAAATGCCCCTACGAATATATGTTAGAAAGTAGATCATGAAAATCCTAGGTTGAAACCTATATATAAAAGAGTTATGGAAATAAATGTTTATTTTTAAGTCATCAACTTTTGTCTTTGGTTTAACCTTTACGTGTTACCCCTAACATTCCTTTTATTCTAGCCAATGGCCTGTAATAGGAGGACTCGGGCTAACAACCGATGCGAAGATCAGTGTGATGACTGTACTAATGAGATGCCCAATCTAACGAGAGTGGGAATTGCGAACTTTGTCATGCCTCTCTCTTATCTAACTCAAGATTTTAATAGAAACACGGTTCAAGAGGAATGTTCAACTTCCCTAAGAAAGAACAATTCCTTATCGAGAGCTTCATGAGACAAAGGCCTCATACTTTTAGTGGATCATCTAATCCCGTGATCACTGAACAATCGATAAACTTCATTTAAAAGATCTTCTCGATCCTTCAATGTTCTGAACAAGAGAAGGTTATCCTGGCAGATTATCGTATGGAGGGTGAAGCTGATTAATGGTGGACATTGACAAAAAATACGAAGCCTAATGAGGTGATCGAAGCGTTGGAATGGAATGATTTCCAAAAGATGTTTTTGGATAAATATTTTGCGCACACCCTCCGACATAAGATGGAAAGGGACTTTCTTTCCCTCAAGAAAAAAGACAAAGAATCTGTTGGACCGTATGAGGGAAAAATCAGAAGGATTGCATGATACGCTTCCAGCTTTGTCGTTACCCCCAAATGCATGGTTGGACGCTTCTTTTTTGGGATGAATCATATCTTGTGGAAAGCATTAGCGATCTGTGACTTCAACAACTATGAGGAAATTGTCCGATGTACCCTTAAGGTCGAAATGGAGATCGGGGAATCATAGGGGTATCATGGGCATATGAATAGTAAGGTGGACTTCAATGCTAGTGGTCCGATTGATAAATCCAAGGGTGCTAAGAAGATCCAGCACCCCACATGCCAAAAGTGTGGAAAGAAGCTCCATGGAAATTGTCTTAAGGGGGTGGGGAAATGCTTCAGGTGTGGAAGAAAAGGGATCCTAGCTGTTAACAGTTAGCAAGAAAGACCTGTGGCTATGACAGAGGAGAGGAACACTCCGTTCACACCTCAATGTGATGTTCAATGCTAGAAATGCAAAGAAGTGGAGCATTTTGAAAATTAGTACCCTAATCCAAGGGTTTTCTGAGGCAACATACAACCTCCATGGTAGCAAGGAAGAGCCTTTTCTATCACTTGTACAGAAGTGAACCCCGAAAATGAAGTGGTGATAGGTACACTAGTTATTCATTCATGAATAAAAAACATACTTTTTGATTAAGGTTCTACGCATTATTTTATATCCCGAATGTTTAGTAGATCAATCCCAACACCAACACAAATCATGGATGTGAAGATGTCGGTGAGTATAGAAAATGGGGCAATCATTGCATGCCATGAATATAAGTCCTCCCCTATTATAATCCGTGGATTGAATTTCCCGGCGAACATTGTCATAATCCCTCTGGTGTAATTTGATGCAATTATTGGAATGGATTGGATCCCCTTATATAGATCCAACATAAATTTTCGGGAGTGGGAAATCACACTCCATATGGAGAATCGAACCCCGATTCATTAAAAGTGTAAGGAGGAAGATGAGTCTCCTTTATCTCCATCATCTCAAGCATGGATATTACTGCCGTATGATCATGTGTATCTGGATCAGATGATTGAGTCCAAGGAATAAATCATCCTTGAACAAGTTCCTATTGTGAGGGAATTTGCGGAAGTGTTTCCCATGGAACATCCTGGTCTTCCTCCTAGAAGAGATGTGGAATTTACAATTGAACTTATAACTGGGGCATTACAAATATCCAAGACTCCATATAGAATGGTTGTTGTAGAGCTTGAAGATCTGAAGAAAAAACTACAGGAGAATCTAGATAAAGGGTTTATACGCCCAAGTGCTTCATCATGGGGTGCACCAGTCCTCTTCGTCATGAAGAAGGATGGGTCAATGCGCCTTTGCATCGATTATCATGAACTTAACAAAATAATGATAAAGAACAATTATCCTCTGCCACAGATCAATGACATGTTAGATAAGCTGGGTGGAGCATAATACATATCCAAGGTATATTTGCTGTCTGGATATTATTAAGTAAGGGTGAAGAATGAAGATGTCCCCAAGACTGCTTTTTGTATAAGATACGGGCACTATGAATTCACAGTAATACCTTTTGGACTCACCAATGCACTAGAAATCTTCATGGACTTGATGAATAGAGTATTTAGAGATTACCTAGACAAATTTATGGTAGTATTTATAGATGATATTCTAATATACTCTAAATCCAATGGGGATCATGAGGAGCATTTAAGAACTGTACTAAAGACATTGCAAAAGGATAATCTCTATGAAAAGTACAGCAAGTGCGAGTTATTTTTTAGGAAAGTCTCATTATTGGGCCATAGAATCATAATCAATTGGATATCTATGGATCCCTCCAAAACATATGAAATTGAGGGATGGCCGAGGCCAACATCAGTAAGAGATATCTGTAGCTTCTTGGGGTTAGCTGGATATTATCGACGATTTGTGAGGAATTTATCACGATTGTTCAACCCTCTTACCAAGATAACTCATAAGGGAGTACAGTTTTCATGGAGTGATGAATGCGAAGAAAGCTTCAAGGAGTTGAAAATGAGTCTTATCACTACAACCGTGCTCAGTTTAGCCACATGTGGGGAAATTTTTTTGGTATTCAGTGATGCTTCGAAGAAGGTCTTAGGTTGTGTGCTGATGCAGAATGATAAAGTGATATCCTATGCCACAATGCAGTTGAAAATCTAGGAGAGAAACTATCCAACACATGATATGGAGTTAGCAGCAGTAATATTTTCCTTGAAAATCTGGCGGCATTATCTCTATGGGGAGAAATGTGAGATATATAATGAACACAACATTATTAAATAAATATTCACACAGAAAGAGCTTAATATGCGCCAGAGAAGATGGATAGAGCACATCAAGAATTATGATTGTTCAATACATTACCATCATAGGAAAGCGAACCAGGTGGCAGATTCCCTGTGTAGAAAGGACCCAGTGATTCTATCAATGATGAGAAATGAGAAGGATCCAATCTTCTTATAATTGATGAAGATGGACATGGGACTCATAAAGAAGATAACATCATCAATCCTTTCACAAATGATTTCTCAACCGTCTCTTTTAGAAATGTTAATGGATGCTAAAAAAGATGATGTGGGAAATTTAGGAAAAAGTGGAAGTTATCAAAGAAGAGAAATCCTCGGAGATTAATGTTAATGAATAAGGAATTGTACGATTTGGTAAAATACTATGTGTTCCATAGGGTCCATATCTAAAGAAGAACTTTTTGATGATGCACATAGTTCAAATTTCCTATTCACTTAGGGATCACAAAGATTTATTGAGATCTCTAAGAAATCTTTTGATGGGGTAATATGAAAATGGAGTTCACTGAATATACATAAAAGTGCTTGGTGTGCCAGCAAGTGAAGCAAAGAGGCAGAAGTCTAAAGGGATGATGCATCCATTGCCCATACTAGAATGTAAATGGGAGAACATCACCATAGACTTTGTCACCGGACTTCCGAGGACATCCAAGGGCTTCAATGCAATCTGCATTGTTGTGGATCATATTATAAAGACAACACACTTCATTTATAATCGAGAGGATTTCCCATTGGATCAACTAGAATAGATATATATCAGGGAAGTGGTAAGGTTGCATAAAGTACCACTATCTATTTTTTCTGACCAAGATCCAAGATTCACTTCTATGATTTGGAAGAGTCTTCAACATGATCTGAATACTGAACTGAACATTAGTACGGCTTTTCATCTTCAAACGGATGGCCAATCCTAGTGGACTATCCAAACACTTGAGGACATGTTGAGAGCTGCTTAATGGAATTTAAAGGAGGATGGGATCACCATCTTATTCTTATAGCATTCTCTTATAATAAGAGTTTCCACTCAAGTATCCAAATGGAGCCATATGAATCCCTATATGCAAAAAGGAGCAGAGCACCGACATGTTGGGATGAGGTCAGTGAACGTAAGCTTCTTGGACCAGAAATGGTTTTGGAAATGGTGGAGGAGGTGAAAACCATTCAGTAGAATATCAAGGCAGCCCAGAGTCAACATAAGAGTTATGCAGATAACTATTGATGATACCTTGACATTAATGTTCGAGACATGGTGTTTCTACACATATCTCCATGGATGAAGGTCATGGGGTTTGGAAATAAAGAGAAGTTAAGTCCAAGGTACATCGACCCCTTTGATATTCTTGATCTTTTTGGGGATGTGGCCTATCGACTACCACTTCCACCTACTATGTCCAAAGTAAATGATGTATTTAATGTATCCCTCTTAAAGAAGTGCATACCAGACCCTTCACATGTACTCTCTTCTGAGGTGGTACAATTAGAAGATGATCATTCGTTTGAGGAGAAACCAGTGAAGATCATAGATCGTAGAGAAAAATTTCTTCAAAATATGACAATGCCCCTCATTATGGTGTTGTGGCGAAACCACAAGCTTGAAGAAGCAACTTGGGAATCAGAGTAAATGATGAAGCTGAGTTACCCACATCTGTTTTAGTGTGGGAAGAGGAAATTTCGAGGGTGAAATTTCTTAAGGGGTGAATATTGTAACGACCAAAAGTTTCATTAATGGAAATTCATATTGATCTAATTAAATGTATCTTTATGTTTATATAAGATGTTAACATCTTTGGTTTTATGTTAAGAATTTTTATCATGGGTAATATAGCCGTTGAACAGTGATCACATGATTAGTATAAATATAGGTATTTAACAAATACAATTTAATCAGAAAAATGAAGCGATGGCCACATCAAGTAGAATTTCCCCATAAGGAGCCCATTTGTTGGAGCATGGAAATGAAGGGGTATCCTTGTGCTTCGCTCTTGACCTATCCCAATTTTAGCTTCATCATGTCAATCTCGAACGCCACCGTCTACTGGAAAAGTGGAAGTTGATAGAGATTACAACTCGAGCGATGTTATCCGAGCCACCCCAAGAGTCTATCAACATCTCACACATTACCCTTAGGTCTTATGAGGCTGTTTTAAGGGGTCATGTAACAAATATATAGTACTATGTCCATGTATATTGTTTTTCTATATAATAATGAATATACCTACTTGTCATTTTTTATACATTGTAAATAGTTTTTACAGTACAAATATTGTTTTTAGTTATTATTTAATTAAGAATTCTATTCTATTAAATTAAGGTATTTGTTAAGTAAATAATATTTTAATAAAATATTATTATTATTATTAAATAAATTTTTATTAAATATAAAATATCTTATAATTTTATGAATGCAATTATAATTTTTTTTATGTTTTGAAAATCATTCCTGTCAAAACGAGTGAATTTTCGATAAAAGTCATATTTTATTTTAAAAGTGAAAATTACCATATTTAGAAAATTATTTAGATAAAATAAATGTTATTTCTGGAACGAGGATGTCAAAATTATCCAATGGTGATTTTTTCATAATTTGCTGAGAGAGTAAAATTTTTGGGTAAAAATTAAATATCGATAAATATATAATGGGTTTTATGACATCATAATGGCCCAATAGTGATGTAATAAAATACTGTAATTTTTTTGTTTGGAAAATATTTGTTTTACAATTAAAATAATGTGATTTTGGTTTTGTTTGACTTACTTTTCAATGCATTAATGGACCTCTCAGGACTTATTAAACACCTTGTCTTTTTAAATAAATTTCCATGGGAGTGTGACTCACCTCCAAATAAGCAACCTCATTATTTTAAGAAGTTCGGACTTTGGCCATATAAAATATTGTTTTCCTCATATCTTTGCGAAAAACCATGTGCAAAAACCATGGGATGTTTTGTGGATTATATTAATTTAATATAAGGGGTCCCAAACCTAAATAATAATGAATTCCCTCATCTTTCCTATATAAACACACCCAATCTCCCACTTCCTACTCACTCAAAACCTTTTGAGTTCGACCAACCTATGCCCTACTCTCTCTAGAATCCTCTCAATGTTCCCTAAGCTCAAAAGAAGCCTCTCACAAGCCTCTCTCTAGCCTTTGTAAGCACACTTCCAGGTAAGGGTTTTATCTTCCTTTCACTTGTTGTCCAATTTTCTTAATATTGTTATTCCATTTTAATTTCAATTATAAATTATGGGGTATGTTTTCACACCTCCCACATACCGCCCTCTTATTGTTTGAATGATTGGAGACCCCTTTTTCTCTCACTAAATGCCTCCCATGTATGCCTGTTACTATGCTGAGATTCCGAAAGAAACTTCTCTCTCTTCATTTACATTCAAGCAATACTTTTGTATCATGAATCTAAATTCCATTAAAATTGTTGGGTCATGTTCCTATATGACCCCTTTACTGTCCATTTCATGTAGATATTATGAGACACCCCTTTCTCTCTCATCAACCATTTTTTTATGAATTCTTATGTCACGCCGTTATGCTGCCAAAATTGCACCGATTTTCTAAGCCAACGCCTTTGTGTAGTGAATACCACACCCTTTTCTCCATCAAGGGTATTCACCTTTATGCATATTTAATTATTTATTATAAAGTTTCATGTATTAATTCCAAATTCCTTCATCATGTAATAAATGATTATGTTTTATGAATCCATGTTTTATGATACATGTGGCACACTTATGCATGAAATGAAATGATTCAGAAGGTGTGCCCTTATAGCACTCCAATGCATTGGGTAAAGGATAGTATCATGATATGTCATGTGCAACATGTATTGAATCATTCTAATTCAAGTGCAACTAGGGTATACTCATGCTTCATGTTCAATGATGATTTACTCATGCTCTATGTGCAATGAGCCTTGGCTCATGATAATTCCATGTTAAGTGTTGTTTCCACATTTCCATGTTATGATTATCATTATTTATCATGCCTTTATGTCCATGTTTCTCTTGTGATCTTTTGATATGCCAATTATCTAACATGTCTTGTATTCCTCATGTATTCTATGTCTATTTCCCGTACTGGGATTTATTGCTCACCCCTTTTCTTATGCATTTCCTCAGGTTATCCAATGAAATACTAAGTACGAGGGAATGTAGTGGTCATGTAAAGGACATCTTCAACAAAAATATTGTACTTAATGTTTTAAGTTGTTATGTAATGATCCTAAGCCCCAAGTAAACTAAACCTATCAATCTTCTTTGTTGTATCAAGTGATGTTTTATGTAATATATCATGTTTAAATTTGTAATAAAAGTATGTTTGTCATAGTAAATCACCCATGATATAAAATTGTTGTCCTCAATGTGGATGACAACATCCTGATCATAGAAAATAGAATCAATCAATTATTATTCAATATGATATGATTTGAATTCAACTGAATCAAATGACATCAATATATTTTTTTCTATAAATAAATAGTATTAACAAATCCTTTCACTTATAAAATATTCCAACCCTTTGATATATATAAGAATAGGAGGATTTAAAAAACAACTCACTACATCTCTATCTCTAAAATCTTCAAATTATAAAATGTCAATCCAGAATGGAACCATCTAGTGTGACCCTATCATTTTCTATCGCAACTATATCCAATGAAAAAAAAATTTGTATGGTACTTCCCTTTGGTTAACTTCATTCTATTACATTTCGCTGGTACAACACTATATGAATCTTATTTATAGTTTTACTTCATAAAAACATGGAACACTTGGTTAAGAAATATGGTTAATGTTTTTCCAAATAGGGAATCACATTATCCATCTCTAATGTAGATGAATACAGTACTATCATTCTATATATGTATTGAAATGAGCCAATGTGTTTTATTTAAATTTACCCTCGTGATATAATTAAATATCATATAACCTAATATGGTAATGAAATCTCATGAAATTAATTGGACATACTATATCCAATTTAATTTAATAAAAATTTAATAATCATTACAATTTATAATATATTCATTTAATTTTTATCACAAGATTTGTATAAATATATTGTTTTAACAAATATATAACACAAAATCAAATAATGTGATGACCTCAATAATTTTGATCACACCCAATAAATCAAATATATTAGATATTTTGGGGGATATATAATCACAAGTATTTTCCTTTGACCAATTCCAAGTTGAGATCCATTAACAAAGGAATTAGAGAAACTATTTATGGGATAATATCAAGCTCACTAAGATCACTTCCCAAATTATGTATGCCTGATGATTCTACTTTCCATCAAGGAGTCTAACGAATGAAAAAGCGAAATACCATAAAACAAACTGATCCCTCCTTTGATGAAATATAAATAATTGGAAAAGGCTAGATCAAAGACATGCTTCCACATGGGCCGCGCATGTTCCATGATGGTCGCGCAGGGTACATATGAGCCACATATTGGGAGCATAGGTGACCTGCGCACCCTATTTGATTTTCACCCAGGGTCTTTATTAGCCTATTAATACCCCTTGTGGACCCCCCATTTCAGTGAAGAAAAATCCAGAAACTCAGATTTGAGCTATCGATGCCACAGTCTATTCTCAAAGATGTTCCAACACTTATACGGTAATTTCTTACATAGAACGGAATATATAATGAGGGGGAAAAGGACATAAGTTTTGAAATTCATCCACACCTACGCGCCTATGTGTCTAACCATTCTGGGAATTGAATACACTTGTGTGCTGGCTTATCCCCTCAACATAACTTGCACGCCACTCATTTAAAGGTCTTTAGGGATAATACTAAGGGCTCGAGCCAAGCCTCCCCCAAGAATTACCCTATGGCTTGACTGTCGTGCAAGTGTACCTGTGTCGCACAGGTATACCTACGCGACCATGACCTTTTCTCCCAAATAGGACCTATGCGCCTATCTTCCGTTGGGGGCCCCTCCTATCCATTCATCTCTTTTCTTCAAATCCACCTCCCCTCTTCAATATTTATCCTTTAGAATCCTCTTAAAAGCCTTTTATGGAATGATTCCTTGGTTGGATTCCATATCTGAATGGAATTCTGTTGAACATCTCTCAAAACCTTATTATTTACAAATATTTAAGTTACTAAGGATATAGATTTCATTTATTCAACCTCATCCTTTATGATGAGAAGATTTCATGGGAATCCTCCGAAAGAGTAATCCCCAAGTTCCCAAATATGGGAATCCTCTTCCAGAATAATCCCCAGTCTTCAAGTTTCCTAATTTGGGCCTCCTTCTCACGAGTAAGTCCCAATAATAATTCCCAAACCTAGGCCTCCTTCTCTGGAGTAAGCCCCAGTTCTAAAGTCCCTTTAACCTGGGCCTCCTTCTCAAGAGTAAGTCCCAATCATAATTCCCAAACCTGTGCCTCCTTTTCCGGAGTAAGCCCCAGTCCATGTTCCCGAAAATGGGCATCCTCCTAAGGAGTAAGCCCCAAATCCCAAATTCCCTTAACTTGGGCCTCATTATCATAAGTAATCCTAAGTTCTCAAGTCCAATTAACCTAATCCTCCTTTTTAAGAGTAATCCCCATTTCTCAAGTACCTTTAACATGGGCCCCCTTCTCAGGAGTAAGCCCCAGTCATAATTTTTCTTAACCAGTCTTAAATTATTTGGATTTGGATTTCCTTCTCAGGAATAAAACCCAATCACAAGTCCCCTCCTAATTTGGGTATCCTCCTCAGAAGTAAGCCCCAAGTTAGAGCATCCAAGTCACCATAAATCCCAAATACCTTTATGGACCTTGTTCCCCGGCTTCATCCCTAAAGAAATTCATGATATTTATCTATTTGGGAAATAATACATACTTAATCCCCATATCATTCCTTGTAACTACATCTTTCATGGAAAAAAATTTCAGGTTTACTGATTCCTCTTTTTTCACACACTAAGCATGACTCACATGGTCTTTGAGTGTAAAAGTAACCACACGACATCCCTTTGGGATGTTAATCATACGTAAGACCCACAATTCCCAACCAAACTATGTGGACATTGATCTCTACCTTAAAAGTGGAGTACGTAGGATGCCTTTCTGAGGTTCAAGCCCATCACCCATTAATTCTCATCTGTCCCATATGATGTTAAACAATATATTAATTCCTGATCTACATGGGTTATTATTACTTTTCTTATAAGAATACAAAGGTAGCCTATCTGCTAGTAAGATCCCAACTATAAAATACCCCATGTCCTTCTGAACGATAATAAACTTCATGTTCCCCACTGACTTGCTTTATAACCAATATGGTAATCATAATGATTAAGAGATCTATATAAAATGTGTTGTAGGAAACCATTGACTGTGAATCTATAATAAATAAAGATGATTATCTATCGATGAATAACCTCAAATACATATAAAAGATTCTCTAAATCTCATACATATTAATCATTGATTTTCATATCTTAAGGAAAGCTCATTTTCATACTTGGTATTGTAATATGGATTCACGAACATAACTTAAATCTATAAAGAGAGTCCCGGAGTAGACAATATTTCCACTAAAAACGTGTGATGATTCTGACCACCCATCCCCTCGAACAATGCAAATTCTTAATCCTAATCGGTCTAAAACTACTGAGAAACTACCTTTGGAAAGTATGTCCAAATGGATATAGAATCATTGGATGTTTCTGGTTCTATGAATAAACCCATTAGAAACAGATTGGAATTTTGAACCTTAAACAAACAAAGTAATCCCCATTTCCAAAGGAAACAAAAAATGGTGAACCCAACATGAATCTTTAACCAAGTTAAAATGATGTTTTAATTATTTGTTAGGCTCCTATTTAAATTCAATGAGAGGTCCAACAAAACAGTCAATAACATATGTTCTCATCCAAAAGATGTAGTGGCCGAACATATTTTGATTATGTCTGTTATATCAAATAGAAACTCTTTTCCAAGATCTTTTGTGTTACAGGAATGGATTCTCATAAGGACACACCTGTGAATGCCTCTCCTGTGAATACCACTATTGCTACTCCTACTATATCGTCGCCCGCTCTGAGGATGACTTCACCTACTAAACATCTACAACGCTGGGTATCAAATGAACCTGTTAATGAATACCATCTAGAGGGTACCATTCCACCTCTGGAGGATACTCAACAAGCCCTCCAAGTCAATAATTTACCATGGTCATCCAGATAGTGAAGACCATCGATCAAGAAGCAGGTGGTTCCAACCACCATCTCAAACGATTTTGGGTCGTTATCCCTGAAAAGCAATCACCAGTCCCTCCCATATTATGAGGAGGTGAATGAGAAGGTCACTCAAGGCCTTAATTCAGGGAAACATGAGTCCTTACCGAGTGCTCCCATCAACAATTACTGCCATACTCATGCGACAGTGCACCCTCAACATGATGAGGGTGTCATCTCCAAGCGTTCGGCTGAGGTTCCTCGAACCCAAGCAGGCAAGACAGACCACCAAAGGTGACGAACGGTCATGTAACGACCTAAAGTTTCATTAATGGAAATCTCTCTTGATCTAATTAAATATATCATTATGTTTATATAAAATTTCAACTTCTTTTGTTTTAGGTTAATAATTTTGACCGTTGCTAATATAGGCGTTGAACATTGATCGCATGATTAGTATAAATATAGGACATTAACAATTCTAGTTTACTTAGTCAAAGGAAGTGATGGCCTCATCCAGTAGAATTTCCCCATACAAAGCCCATTTGTCGGAGCTCGGAAAAGAGGTGGCATCCTTGGGCTGCAATCTTGACCAAGCCCCAGTTGAGCTTCATCATGTCAAGCTCGAACGAGACCATCTACGGGAAAAGTGGAAGTTGATAGAGATTATCACTCCAACAATGTTATATGAGCCACCCCAAGAGTCTGTCACCATCGCACACCATACCCATAGGTCTTATGCGGCTGTTTAAATGGGTTATGCAACAAATAAATCGTACTATGTTCATGTACATTATTTTTGTGTATAATAATTAATATAATTTTTTTCATTATTGATACAATGTAAATAGTTTTTAAAGTTCAAATGGTGTTTTTAGTTATTATTTAATTAAGAAATCTATTTTATTAAATTAATGGATTTTTTAATTAAAAAGTATTTTAATAAAATATCATTATTATTTTAATTTTTATTAAATATAAATGATCTTATTATTTTATGAATGCAATTATAATTTTTATTAAGGTTTGAAATTCATTTTTGTCAAAACCCATGAATTTTCGATAAATATCAGTTTTTATTTTAAATGTAAGAATGAACATATTTAGAACATTATTTAGATAAAATAAATGTTATATATGGAATCAGGACGTCAAAATTATCCAACTGTGAATTTTTCATAATTTTCGAAGACAGTATAATTTTTGGGTAAAAATTAAATACTGTTTACATATATAATGTGTTTTATGACATAATAATGACCCAATAGTGATGTAATAAAATACTATAAGCTTTATTTTCGACCAATATATGTATTACCATTAAAATAATGTGATTTTGGGTTTTTGACTTAATTTTCAAAGCATTAATGGACCCCTCATGACTTATTAAACACCTTGGTTTTTAAAATTAATTTCCATTGGAGTATGACTCACCTCTACCTAAGCAAACCTAATATTTTAAGAAGTTCGAACTTAGGAATTATAAAATATTTTTTTCCACTTCACTTTCCCAAAAACCATGGGCAAAAACCATGGTATGGTTTGTGGTTTGGATTAATTTAATATAAGGGGTCCCAAACATAAATAATAAAGAATTACCTCTCCTTTCCAATATTAACCCACCCAAGATTCCACTTACTCCTCACTCAAAACCTTTTTAGATCGTCCAAACTCTGCCCTACTCTCTCTAGAATACTCTCAAGGTGCCCCAAGCTCCCAAGAAGCCTCTCTCAAGCCTCTCTCAAACCATTTGAAGCACACTTCCAAGTAAGGGGTTTTTCTTCCTTTCTCATTTTTTTCCAATTTTCATTAAGTTGTTTGGCCCTTTTAATTTCAATTATAAATGTTGGGGTATTTTTCTCACCACCCTCATAAATCCCACATTACATTTGAATGATGGGAGTCCCCATTCTCTTTCATTAAATCTCTCCCATGTACACCCATTACTATGCCGAAATTCCAAAAGAAACTTCGCTCTCTTCTGTTATATTCAAGCAATACTTTTGTATCATGAATCCAAATTCCATTAAAATTGATGGGACATGTATCTATATTACCTCTTTAATTTCCATTATATTTAAATATGATGAGGAACCCCTTTCTCTCCCATCAACCATTTTTATGAATTCTTATGTCATGTCGTTACGCTGCCGAAATCGAACAGATTTTCAAATCAAATGTCATTGTGTAGTGAATTCCATACCCATTTCTCCATTAAGGGTATTCACCTTTATGAACATCTACTTATTGATTATAAAGATTCATGTATGAATTCCACATTCCTTTATCATGAAATAAATGATTGTGTTTTATGAAACCATTTTTTATGATCCATGTGGCACATTTATGCATGAAATGATATTTTTAAGAATTGTGCACCCTTATAGAGCTCCAATACATTCGGTAAAGTATAGTATCATGATACGTCATGTGCAATGAGTGTCGACTCATGCTAATTCAATTGCTATGAGGGCTTAATCGTGCATCATGTGCAATGAGGATTTACTCATGCTCTATGTGAAATGGGCCTTGGCTCATGGTGATTTCATGTTAAGTATTATTGCCACATTTCCATGTTATTATTATCATGCTTTATCATGCCTTTATTTTCATGTTTCTCTTATTTTCTATTTATATGACTATTTTGTAATATGTATTGTACTTATCATGTTATTCTATTTGTACTCCCTTACTGGGCTTTATAGCTCACCCTTTTCTTATGCATATCCTCAGGTTATCCCATGCAATGCTAAGTACGAGGGAATGTAGTGGTCATGTAAAGGATGTTATCAATAATGATGTTGTATTTCATGTTCTAAGTTTTTATGTAATGATCCTAATCACCAAAGATTCATAACCTCCTGATCTTCAATGTTGTATCAAGTGATGTTTTATGTAATAAATCATGTTTAAGTTTGTAATAAAAGTAGGGTTGTCAAAGTTGGTATCAGAGGATAGGTTTAGTATTTTTGGGAATAGGATTAGAAAAGCATAGTAAAGCCCTAGAGACAAGACTAAGTATAATAAAAACATCCCTATGTTTTGGTAAATACTGAGAAATTGGTTTATCAAGAAAATAAATCCATGTTTGGATACGAGCAGGTAGAGGCTACCCTGGCACAAATTATCCTAGGGGTAAAACCCGAAAAAACCGCTTTGAGCTAGACTCGAATGGGAATGGGTGCATGGAAATGGGCCTTTCTGCACTCTTGGTTACGACACTCTCAGGGGATATGTTTTGAAAAAATTACAAGCTTAGTATGAACCTTTATTAAGGGAATTAAATAAGTCACCTAAGAATATATGTTGGAAAGTAGATCATGAAAAGCCTAAATTGGAGCCTATAGACTCATGAGTTAAGGAATTAAAAGTATATTTATATGTCATCAACTTTTGCCTTTGTATTACCCTTTATGTGTTACCCCTAACATTCGTTTTATTCCAGCCAATGGCCGGTAATAGGAGGACTCAGGCTAACAACCGTTGTGAGGATCAGTGTGATGATTGTACTAATGAGATGCCCAATCCAGTAAGAGTGGGAATCGCGAACATTGTCCCTCTTCTATCTTTGCTAACTCATGTTTTGAATAGAAACACTGGTCAAGAAAAATGTTCAACCCTACTAAGAAACAAAAAGTATCTATCGAGTGCTTCATGAGAAAAGGCCTCCTACTTTTAGTGGATCATCTGATCCCATGATCGTTGAACAATGGATCAACTCCATTGAAAGGATATTATCCATCCTTCAATGTTCTTAACGTGAGAAGGTTCTCCTGGCGGCTTATCATATGGAGGATGAAGCTGATCAATGGTGGATGTTGATCAAATGTAAGAAGCCTGAGGAGGATATCAAGGTGTTGGAATGGATGGATTTTCGGATGATGTTTTTCGATAAATATTTTCCACGCACCCTCCGTCTTAAGATGGAAAGGGAATTCCTTTCCCACAAGAAAAAAGTCGAATAATCTTTTGGAGCGTACGAGGAATACATCACAAGGCTTGCACGATATGCTTCTGGATTTCTTGTTACACCAAAATGCAAAGTTGACGACTTCTTTGGTGCGTTGAAGCCTATCCTACGAAAATAATTAGCAATCCATGACTTTGATAGCTATGAGGAAATCATCTGATGTGACCTCAAGGTCGAAATGGAGATCCAGGAATCACAGGGGTATCATGGGGATAAGAAGCACAAGGTGGAATTCAATGCTGGTGGTCCAATGGATAAATACAATGGTTCTAAGAAGATCCAACACCCAACTTGCCAAAAGTGTAGAAAGAAGAACCCTGCTAATTGCCTTAAGGGGACGAGGAAATGCTTCTAGTATGGAAGAGAAGGGCACCTAGCTGTTAACTATTGGCAAGAAAGACCCACAGCTGTGACAGATGAGAGAAATGATCTGTTTGAACCACAACGCATTGTTCAATGATACAAATGCAAAGAACCAAGACATTTTGGAAATCAGTTCCCATATCCATGGGTTTTTTGAGGCAACCAAAACCTCTAAGGAAGCAATGAAGAGGTTTTTCCATCACTTCTGCCGAAGTGAACCCCGAAAATGAAGTGTTGACAGGTAGGCTATTTATTCATTCAAGAATAGAAAATGTTCTTTTTTATTCATGTTCTACACATTCATTTATATCCTGAATGTTTAGTAGAACAATCCCAGTACCACCACAATTCATGGAAGTAAAGATGTCGGTGAGTAAAGAAAATGGTGAAATCATTGCATCCCATGAATATAAGTCCTCTATTGTTATAATCTGTGGATTGAATTTCCTGGCGAACCTCATCATACTCCCTCTAGGGGAATTTGATGCAATTCTTGGCATGAATTTTCTTTCCTTATATAGAGCCAAGATAAATTGTCGGGAGATGGAAATCACACTCCATATGGAGTATCGACCCCAAATTCTTTACAACTGTAAGGATTAAGATGAATCTCCTTTAGCTCCATCATCTCAAGCATGGATATTACTGCATTATGAGCATGCATATCTGGCTCAGATGATTAAGTCCAAGGAATAAACCAACCTTGAAGAAATGCCTATTGTGAAGGAATTCACAGATGTGTTTCCCGAGGAACTTCCTGGTCTTCCTCCTAGAAGAGATTTTGAATTCAGAATTGAACATATACCCGGGGATTTACCAGTATCCAAGACTCCATATAGAATGGCTATTGTAGAGGTTGAATAGCTGAAGAAATAACTTCAGGAGAATCTGGATAAAGGGTTTATATGCCCAAGTGCTTCAACATGGGGTGCAGCAGTCCTCTTTGTCAAGAAGGATGGGTCAATGCACCTTTTTATAGATTATCGTGAACTTAACAAAATCACGATAAAGAAAAAGTATCCTCTACCATGGATTGATGACTTGTTTGATCAGCTACGTGGAGCACAATACTTCTCCAAGTTAGATTTTCGGTCGGGATATTATCAAGTAAGGGTGAAGAAGGAAGTTGTCCCCAAGGCTACTTTTCGTACAAGATATGGGAACTATGAATTCATCGTAATGCCTTTCGGACTAACCAATGCTCTAGAAATATTCATGGAAATAATGAATAGAGTATTTATAGATTACCTAGACAAATTTGTGGTTGTCATTATAGATGATATAATAATATACTCCAAAACCAAGGAGGATCATGAGGAGCATTTAAGAACTATACTAGAGACTTTGTGTAAGGATAATCTCTTTGAAAAGTACCAAAATTGTGAGTTCTAGTTGAAGGAGGTCTCATTATTGGTCCATATCATCACAAGCAATGGGATATCTATGGATCCATCCAAAATAGATGAAATTGAGGGATAGCTGAGGCCATCATCAGTAATGGATATTCGTAGCTTCTTGGGGTTATCTGGATATTATCGACGATTTGTGAGAAATTTCTCACGATTGTCCAGCCCTCTTACCAAGCTAACTCGAATGGGAGTAATGTTTTATTGGAGTGATGAATGAGAATAAAGCTTGAAGGAGTTGAAAAAGAGGCTTATCACTGTGACTGTGATCAATTTACCCACATGTGGGGAACTTTTTGTTGTTTTCAGTGATGCTTCAAAGAAGGGATTATGTTGTCTGCTGATGCAGAATGATAAAGTTATATCCTATTCCTCAAGAAAGTTGAAAATAAATGAGAGAAGTTATTAAATGCATGATCTTGAGTTGGCGGCAGTGATCTTTTCCTTGAAAATCTTGCAGCATTATCTTTATGGAGAGAAATGTGAGATATATACTAACCACAAGAGTCTTAAATATATATTCACACAGAAAGAGCATAATATGTGCCAGATAATATGGATAGAGCTCATCAAGCATTATGACTGTTCAATCCATTACCACCCTGGGAAAGCAAACAAGGTGGAAGATGCCCTATGTAGAATGGATCCAGCAATTTTATCAATTATCAGAATTGAGAAGGATGCAATATTCATAGACTTGATGAATATGTACATGAGAATCCTATAGAAGGGAACATCATCAACCCATTCACAAATGATTGCTCAACCGTCTCTTTTGGAAAGGTTAAAGGATGATTTGGGAATTCAAGAAAAAGTTGAAGCTATAAAAAGGTAAATCATCAGAGTTTAATGTTAATGAAGAAGTAATTGTGTGGTTTGGGAAAAGAATATGTGTTCCATCATGTCCGGAGCTGAAGAAGGAACTTTTGGATGATGCACATAGTTCAAATTTCTCTATTCACATAGAGAGCACAAAGATGTATCGAGATCTCTGAAAAAACTTTTGGTGGGATAATATGAAGAAGGAGATCACTGAATATACAACAATGTTCCTGGTGTGTCAGCAAGTGAAGGCAAAGAGGCATAAGTCTACGGGGGATGATGCAACCATTGCCTATACCAGAATGGAAATGGGAGAACAACACCATGGACATTGTCACCAGACTTCTAATGACATCCAAGGGCAACAATGCAATCAGGGTTGTTGTGGATCGTCTTACGAAGACTACACACTTTATTTCTATTCAGGTGGATTTCTATTTGGATAAACTTGCACTGATATATATCAGGGAAGTGGTAAGGTTTCATGGAGTACCACTCTCTATTATGTCTGACTGAGATCCAAGATTCATCTCTATGTTTTGGAAGAGACTTCAACATGCTCTGAATACTGAACTGATCATCAGTACGGCCAATCATCCTCAAACTGATGGCCAATCCGAGCAGACAATCCAAACACATGGGGACATATTTAAGGAATGCTCAATGGAATTTAAGGGAGAATGGGATCAACATCTTCCTATGGTTGAGTTCTCTTATAATAACATTTTCCACTCGGGCATCCAAATGGCACCATATGAAGCCCTGTATGGGAAATGGTGCAGAACACCGACATGTTGGGATGAGGTTTTTGAACGTAAGCTTTTTGGACCATAAATGGTCGAGGAAATGGTGGAGAAGGTGTAAACCATTCAACAGCATATTAAGGTAGCTCAGAGTCGACAGAATAGTTATGCAGATAATCGTCAATGAGACATAGAGATTAAAGTTTGAGACATGGTGTTTCTAATCATATCACCGTGGAAGAAGTTCATGAGGTTTGGAAGGAATGGGAGGTTAAGACCAAGGTACATCGGCCCCTTCGATATTATTTATCGTGTCAGGGTTGTGGCCTATCAACTAGAACATCCACCTTCCATGGCCAATTCACATGATGTCTTTCATGAATCCCTCTTAAGGAAGTACATACCGTACCCTTCATATGTACTTTCTTCTGAGGTGGTACAATTGGAAGATGATCTCTCTTATGAGGAGAAACCAGTGAAGATCTTAGATTATAGAGAAAAACTTCTACGAAATAAGACAATTCCGCTCATCAAGGTGTTGTGGAGAAACCACATGTTTGAAGAAGCGACTTGGGCATTGAAGGAAATGATGAAGCTGAGTTACCCACATCTGTTTTTGTGTGGGAAAGGAAAATTTCGAGGGTGAAATTTCTTAAGGGGGGAATATTGTAATGACCCAAAGTTTCGTTAATGGAAATCCTTCTTGATCTAATTAAATGTCCCTTTATGTTTATATAAAATGTCATCTTTTTTGGTTTTAGGTTATGAATTTTGACTGTGGCTAATACAGAAATTGAACAGTGATAACATGATTAGTATAAATATTGGACTTTATCAAATCCAATTTACTCAGACAAAGGAATGGGTGGCCTCATCCAGTAGAATTTCCCCATACAAAGCCCATTTGTCAGAGTATAGAAAAAAGGTTGCATCCTTGGGATTTTCTCTTGACCAATCCCAAGCTGAGCATCATCATGTCAATCTCGAACGGGACCGTCTACGGGAAAAGTAGAAGTTGATAGAGATTAAAACTCGAGCAATGTTATCTGAGCCACCCCAAGAGTCTGTCATCATCGCACACCATACCCTTATGTCTTATGCGGCTGTTTTAAGGGGTTATGTAACAAATAAATAGTACTATGTTCATTTACATTATTTTTGTATATAATAATGAATATAATTTCCTGACATTATTGATACATTGTAAATAGTTTTTAAAGTACAAATGGTGTTTTTTATTAATATTTAATTAAGAAATATATTTTATTAAAATAAGTTATTTTTTAATTAAATATTATTTAAATAAAATATAATTATTATTTTAATTTTTATTAAATATAAATTATCTTAAATTTTATGAATTCAATTATAATTTTTATTAAGGTCTGAAAGCCATTTCTATCAAAACCTGGAATTTTCCATAAATATTAGTTTTATTTTAAAAGTGAACATTATCATATATAGAAAATTATTTAGATAAAATAAATGTTATTCTGGAATCAGGACGTCGAAATTATCCTACGGTGAATTTTTCATAATTTTCTAAGACAGTCAAATTTTTGGGTAAAAATTAAATTCCGTTTAAATATTTAATGTGTTTTATGACATCATAATGACCCAATAGTGATGTAATAAAATACTATAAGATTTATGTTCGACCAATATACGTTTTTCAATTAAAATAATGTGATTTTGGGTTTTTAGGACTTACTTTTCAAAGCATTAATGGACCCCTCAATACTTATTAAACACCTTGTCTTTTGAAATTAATTTTCATGGGAGTGTGACTCAACGCCACCTAAGAAACCCTTATATTTTAAGATGTTCGGACTTTAGACATATAAAATATTGTTTTCCTCTTCCCTTTTCCAAATACCATGGAAAAAAACCATGCGTTGTTTTTTGGTTTTGATTATTTTAATATAAGGGGTCCCAAGCCTAAATAATAAAGAATTCCCTCACATTTCATATAGAAACCCACCCAAGATTCCACTTCCACCTCACTCAAAACCTTTGGAGTTCGTCCAACATCTGCCATAATCTCTCTAGAATCCTTCCAAGGTTCCCCAAGATCCATATAAGCCTCTCTCGAGCCTCTCTCAAGCATTTGGAAGCACACTTCTATGTAAGGGTTTTTTCTTTCTTTCTCATTTTTGTCCAATTTTCATTAATTTTTTTGCCCTTTTAATTTCAATTATGAATGTTGGGGTATGGTTTCGAACCTCCATAATAATTTTCTCTATATGTTTGAATGATGGGAGACCCCTTTCTCTCTCATTAAATGCCTCCCATTTACACACATTACTATGCCGAAATTCCGAAAGGAACTTCTCTCTCCTCTTTTACATTCAGGAAATACTTTTGTATCATTATCCAAATTCCATTAAAATTGTGGGGACATGTATCTATATGATCTCCTTACTGTCCATTACATGTAAATATGATGAGTAAAACCTTTCTCTCTCATCAACCATTTTTTTGAATTCTTATGTCATGCCGTTATGCTGCCGAAATTGCACCAATTTTCTAAGCCAATGTCATTGGGTAGTGAATACCATGGCCATTTCTCCATCAAGGTTATTCACCTTTATGAAAATTTACTTATTTATTATAATGATTCATGTATTAATTCCACATTCCTTTATCATGGAATAAATTATTATTTTTTATGAATACATGTTTTATGATCCTTGTGGCACACTTATGCATGTAATGAAATGTTTAAGAAGGGTTCACCCTTATAGCGCTCCAATGATTTGGGTAATGTATAGTATCATGATACGTCATGTGAAATGAGTGTTGATTAATTATAAATCATGTGAAATGAGGTTTTACTCATGATTCATGTGCAATGATGATTTAGTCATGCTCTATGTACAGTGGCCCTTGGGTCATGCTGATTCTATGTTAAGTGTTGTTGCCACATTTCCAGGTTATGATTATCATGCTTTATCAAGTCTTTATGTTCATGTTTCTCTTATGCTCTATTGATATTCCTATTTCCCAACATGTATTGTACTCCTCATGTTATTCCATGTGTACTACCTTACAAGGCTTTTTAACTCACCCTTTTCATATGGATGTCCTCAGGTTATCCCATACAATGTCAACTACGAGGAAATGTAGTGGTCATGTAAAGGAATTTTTCAATAAAGTTGTTGTATTTAATGTTTTAAGTTTTTATGTAATGATCCTAATCCCCAAAGACACAAAAGCTCTTGATATTCTTTATTGAATGAAGTGATGTTTTATGTAATAAATCTTGTTTAAGATTGTAATAAAAGCAGGGTTGTCATAGTTGGTATCAGAGGATAGGTTTAGTTATTTTTGGGATTAGGATTAGAAAACCCTAGTAATGCCATAGAAAAAATACTAATTATAATTAAAACATCCCTAAGTTTTGGTAAATACTGAGTAAGTGGTTTATCCAGAAAATACATCTCCATCTGGATACGAGCCGGTAGAGTCGGCTCTGGAAAAATTGTATCCTTGGGGTAATACTCGAAAACACCACTTTGAGCTAGACACGAATGAGAACTGGTGCACGAAAACAGGTCTTGATGCACTCTTGTTTACGACACTCCCGAGGGATATGTTTTGATAAACTCACATGCTTACTATGAACCCTTATTAAGGGAATTAAAAAAATGCCCCTAAGAATATATGTTAGAATGTAGATCATGAAAAGCCTAGATTGAAGCCTATAGACTCGTGAGTTAAGGAAATGAATGTTTATTTATAAGTAATCAACTTTTTTATTTGTATTACCCTTTATGTGTTACCACTATATTTCCATTTATTCCATCCAATGGACGGTAATAGGAGGACTTGGGCTAACAACCGTTGTGAAGATCAGTGTGTTGACTGTAGTAATGAGATGCCCAATCCAATGGGAGAGGGAATCACGAACATTGCCCTGCTTCTCTCGTAGATAACTCATGTTTTGAATAGAAACATGGGTCAATAGGAACGTTCAACCCCCCTAAGGAAGAACAAGTCTTTATCAAGAGCTTCATGAGACAAAGGCATCATAATTTTAGTGGATCATCCGATCCCACGATCTCTGAACAATGGATAAACTCCATTGAAAAGATCTTCTCCATCCATTAATGTTCTGAACAAGAGAAGGTTCTACTAGAGGTTTATCTTAGGAGGGTGAAGCTGATCAATGGTGGACATTGATGAAAAATACGAAGCCTAAGGAGGAGATCAAGTCAGTGGAATGGAAGGATTTCCAGAAGATGTATTTCGATAAATGTTTTCCATGCACCTTTCAGCTTAAGATGGAAAGGGATTTCCGTTACCTCAACAAAAAATATGAATAATCTATTGGAGCATACAAGGAAAACCTCACAACGCTTGAACGATATGCTTTTGGCTTTATCGTTACCCGAAAATGAAAATTTGACCGCTTCTATGGTGGGTTGAATCATTGCCTATGGAAAGCATTAGCAATCTGTGACTTCGACAGCTATGAGTAAATTGTTCGATGTGCCCTCAAGGTCGAAATGGAGATCTGAGAATCACAGGGGTATCATGGGGATAAGAAGCACAAGGTGGAATTCAATGCTGGTGGTCCAATGGACAAATCCAATGGTTCTAAGAAGATCCAGCACCCAACATGCCAAAAGTGCGGAAAGAAGCAACCTTGTAATTGCCTTAAGGGGATGGGGAAATGCTTCTAGTGTGGAAGTGAAGTGCACCTAGCTGTTAACAGTTGGAAAGAAAGACCCATGGCTGTGATAGAGGAGAGGAACACTCCATTATAACCTCAAAGCGTTGTTCAATGATACAAATAAAATGAACTAGGGCATTTTGCAAATTAATTCCCTAATCCAAGGGTTTTCAGAGGCAACCAACCACCTCCAAGGCAGCAAGGAAGATCTTTTTACATCACTTCTGCCGAAGTGAACCCCGACAACGAAGTGGTGACAGGTATGATAGTTATTCATTTATGAATAGAGAACATAATTTTTTATTCTGGTTCTACACATTCTTTTATATGCTGAATGTTTAGTAGAACAATCCAAGCACCCCCACAATTCATGGAAGTGAAGATATCGGTGATTAGAGAAATGGTGAAATCATTGCATCCCATGAATATAAGTCCTCCGCTATTATAATCTTTGGATTGAATGTCTCGGGGAACCTTTTCATTCTCCCTAAGTTGGAATTTGATGTAATTCTTGGCATGGATTGGCTTTCCTTATATAGAGCCGACATAAATTGTCGAGAGAGAGAAATCACACTTCATATGGAGAATCGACCCCCGATTTATTACAAGTGTAAGGTGGATGATTATTCTCCTTTATCTCCATCATCTCAAGAATGGATATTACTGCATTATGAGCATGCGTATCTGGCTCAGATGATTGAGTCTATTGAAGAAACCATCCTTGAATAAATGCCTATTGTGAGGGAATTCGCTGAAGTGTTTCCCGAGGAAATGTCTGGTATTCCTCCTAGAAGAGATATTGAATTATCAATTGAACTTATACCCAGGGCTTTACCAATATCAAAGACTCCATATGGAATGGTTGTTGTAGAGCATGAAGATCTGAAGAAACAATTACTGGATAATGTGGATAAAGGGTTTATACTCCCAAGTGCTTCACCATGGGGTGGACGAGTCCTTTTGTCAAGAAGAAGGATGGGTCAATGCGCCTTTGCATCGATTATCGTGAACCTAACAAAATCACGTAAAGAACACGTATCCTCTTCCACAGATCGATGACTTGTTCGATCAGCAGCGTGGAGCACAATACATCTCCAAGGTAGATTTGTGATTGGGATATTATCATGTAAGGATGAAGAAGGAAGATGTCCCCAAGACTTCTTTTCGTACAAGATATGGGCACTATGAATTCATAGTAATGCATTTCGGACTCACCAATGCTCCAGAAATCCACATGGACTTGATGAATATAGTCTCTAGAGATTACCTAGAAAAAATTGCGGTAGTCTTTATAGATGATATTCTAATATTTTCCAAAACCAAGGATGATCATGAGGAGAATTTAAGAATTGTACTAGAGACTTTGGGCAAGGACAAGCTCTATGATAAGTACAACAAGTGTGAGTTCTGGTTGAATAATGTCTCATTCTTGGGCCATATCGTCACAAGCAATGGGATATCTGTTGATCCCTCCAAAACGGATGCATTTTAGGGATGGCTAAGGCCAACATCGGTAACAGATACTCGTAGCTTCCTAGGGTTAGCTCGATATTATCAACGATTTGTGAGAAATTTCTCACAATTTTCCAACCCTTTTACCAAGGTAACATGAAAGGGAGTAAAGTTTTCTTGGAGTGATGAATGTGAAGAAAGCTTAATGGAGTTGAAAAATAATCTTATCACTGCGCCCGTTCTCACTTTACCCACAAGTGGAGAACTTTTTGTTGTTTTGAGTGATGCTTCAAAGGACATAGGCTGTGTGCTGATGAAGAATGATAAAGTTATATCCAATGCCTCATGGCAGTTGAAAATCCATGATAGAAACAATCCATCGCATGATCTGGAGTTGGGGGCAGTGATCATTGCCTTGAAAAACTGGCGGCATTATCTCTATGGAGAGAAATGTGAGATATATACTGACCAAAAGAGTCTTAAATTTATATTCACATAGAAAGATATTAATATTATCCAGAGAAGATGGATAGAGATCATCAAGAATTATGACTATTCAATACATTACCATCCTGGAAAAGCGAACAAGGTGGAAGATTCCCTAATTAGAAAGGATCCATGATTCTATCAATGATGAGAATTGAGAAGGATCCAATATTCTTAGAGTTTATGAAGATGGAAATGGGAATCAAAGAGAAGGGAACATCATCAATCCTTTCACAAATTATTTCTCAACCGACTCTTTTGGAATGGTTAAAGGATGCTCAAAAGGATGATGTGGGAATTCAAGAAAAAGTGGAAGCTATAAAAATGGTAATCCTCAAAGTTTAATGTTAATGAAGAAGGAATTGTGAGGTTTGGGAAAAGAGTATGTGTTCCATCATGTCCGAAGCTGAAGAAGGATCTTTTGGATGATGCACATAGTTTAAATTTATCTATTCACACATGGAGCACAAAAATGTATCAAGATCTCCGAGAAAACTTTTGGTGGGATAAGATGATGAAGGAGATCACTGAATATACATCAATGTGCCTGGTGTGTCAGCAAGTGAAGGCAGAGAGGCTAAAGTCTAAGGGGATGATGCATCCATTTCTCATACCAGAATGGAAATTGGAGAACATCACCATGTACTTTTTCACCGAACTTCTAAGGACATCCAAGGGCAGGAATGCAATCTGGGTTGTTGTGGATAATCTTAAAAAGACTGCACAATTCATTTCTATTCAGGAGGATTTCTCATTGGATCATCTTGCACTGATATATATCAGGGAAGTGGGAAGGTGTCATGGAGTAACACTATCTATTGTGTCTGGCCGATATCCAAGATTCACCTCTATGTTTTGGAAGAGTCTTCAACATGCTCTGAATACTGAACTAAACATCAGTATGACCTATCATCCTCAAACTGATGGCCAATCTAAGCGGACTATCCAATCACATGAGGACATGTTGAGAGAATTCTCAATGTACTTTAAATGAGGATGGGATCAACATCTTCCTCTGGTTGATTTCTTTTATAATAACAGATTCCACTCGAGCATCCAAATGGAACCATATAAATCCATGTATGGGAAAAGTTGTAGAACAACAGCATGATGGGATGAGGTCGGTGAACGTAAGCTTCTCCAACCAGAAATGGTTAAGGAAATGGTGGATAAGGTGAAAACCATTCAGCAGCATACTAAGGCAGCTCAGAGTCGACAGAAGAGTTATGCACATAATCGCCGACGAGACCTTGTGTTTAAAGTTGGAGAAATTTTGTTTCTACACATATCTCCGTAGAAGATGGTCATTAGGTTTGGAAGGAAAGGGAAGTTTAGTCCAAGGTACATCAGCCCCTTCGAGATTATTGATCATGTCAGGGTTGTGGCCTATCACTAGCACTTCCACCTGCAATGGCCAATATACATGATGTCTTTCGTGTGTCCCTCTTAAGGAAGTACATACTGGACCCTTCACATGTACTCTATTCTGAGGTGGTACAATTGGAAGATGATATTTCTTATGAGGAGAAACCAGTGAAGATATTAGATTGTAGAGAAAAAGTTATGCGAAATAAGACGATGCCCCTCATAAAGGTGTTGTGGAGAAACCACAAGTTCGATGAAGCGACTTGGGAATCGGAGTAAATGATGAATCTGATTTACCTAGATCTATTTTACTGTGGGAAAAGGAAAATTTCGAGGCAGAAATTTTGTTAGGGGGGAATATTGTAATGACCCAAAGTTTCATTAATTGAAATCCCTCTTGATATAATTAAATGTCTCTTTATGTTTATATAAAATGTCAACTTCTTTGGTTTTATGTTATGAATTTAGATCGTTGCTAATATAGTCGTTGAACAGTGATCACATGATTAGTATAAATATAGGACTTTTACAAATCTAATTTACTCAGACAAAGGAAGTGATGGCCTCATCCCGGAGAATTTCCCCATACGAAGCCCTTTTGTCGGAGCTCAGAAAAGAGGTGGCATCTTTGGGCTTCACTCTTGACCAAGCCCAAGCTGAGTATCATCATTTCAAGTTCGAACGAGACCGTCTATGGGAAAAGTGGAAGTTGATAAAGATTACTACTCGGCAAATGTTATCCAAGCCACACCAAGAGTCGGTCACCATCGCACACCTTACCCTTAGGTCTTATGTGTTTGTTTTAAGGGGTTATGTGACGACTAAATAGTACTATGTTCATGTACATTATTTGTTTATATAATAATGAATATAATTTCTTGTCATTATTGATACATTGTAAATAGTTTTTAAAGTACAATTGGTGTTTTTAGTTATTATTTAATTAAGAAATCTATTTTATTAAATTGAGGGATTTTTGAATTCAATAATATTTTAATAAAATATTATTATTATTTTAATTTTTATTAAATATAAATGATCTTATAATTTTATAAATTCAATTATAATTTTTATTAAGGTTTGAAATCCATTTAGGTCAAAACCCGTGAATTTTCAATAAATATCGGTTTTTATATTACAAGTGAAAATTAATATATTTAGAAAATTATTTCGATAAAATAAATTTTATTTCTCGAATCAGGATATCGAAATTATCCTACGGTGAATTTTTCATAAATTTCTGAGACAGTCAAATTTTTGGGTAAAAATTAAATACCATTTAAATATATAATGTGTTTTGTGAAATCATAATGTCCCAATAGTGATGTAATAAAATACTATAACATTTATGTTCGGCCAATAAATGTATTACCACTAAAATAATGTGATTTTGGGTTTGTTTGACTTACTTTTCAAATCATTAATGGACCCCTCAAGACTTATTAAACACCTTGTCTTTTTAAATTAATTTTCATGGGAGTGTGACTCACCTCCACCTAAGAAACCCCAATATTTTATGAAGTTCTGACTTTGGAATTATAAAATATTATTTTCCTCTTCCGTATTCTAAAAACCATGGTCAAAAACTGTGGGATGGTTTCTGGGTTGGATTAATTTAATACAAGGGGTCCCAAACCAAAATAATAATGAATTCCCTCACCTTTCCTATATAAACCCACCCAATATCTCACTTCCTCCTCACTCCAAACCTTTGGAGTTCGTCAAACCACTAAACTGCTATCTCTATAATCCTCCCAAGGTTCCCCAAGCTTTCAAGAAGCCTCTCTCAATCCTCTGTCAAGCTTTTGGATGCATACTTCCAAGTAAGGGTTTGTTCTTCGTTTCTCATTTTTGTCCAATTTTCTTTAAGTTGATTTGCCTTTTTAATTTCATTTATGAATTTTGGCGTATGGCTTTTCTCCTCCCTCATACAACCCTATTTATGTTTGAATGATGGGATACCACTTTCTCTATCATTAAATGCCTCACATGTACACCTGTTACTATGCCGAAATTCTGAAAGAAACTTTTCTCTCCTCTTTTACATTCAAGAAATACTTTTGTATCATGAATCTAAACTCTATTACAACTGTTGGGAAAAGTATCTATATGACCTCCTTACATTCCATTACATGTAAATATGATAGGTAACCCCTTTCTATCTCATCAATAATTTTAATGAATTCTTATGTCATGTTGTTACACTGCCGAAATTGCACCGATTTTCTAAGCCAATGTCATTGTGTAGAGAATACCATGCCCATTTCTCCATCAAGGGTTTTCACCATTATGCACATTTACTTATTGATTATAAAGTTTCATATATGAATTCCACATTCTTTTATCATCGAATAAATTATTATGTTTTATGAATCCATTTTTTATGATCCATGTTGCACACATATGCATGAAATGAAATGTTTAAGAAGGGTGCGCCCTTATAGCACCTCAATGCAATGGGTAAATTATAGTATCATGATACTCCTTGTGAAATGAGTTTTGACTAATGATAATTCAAGTGAAATAAGGGTTTACTCATTCTTCATGTGCAATGAGGATTTAATCATGCTCTATGTGCAATGGGGCTGGCTCATGCTGATTCCATGTTAAGTGTTGTTGCCACATTTCCATGATATAATTATCATGCTTTATCAGGCCTTTATGTTCATGTTTCTCTTATGCTCTATTTATATACCTATTTCCTAACATGTATTGTACTCCTCATGTTATTCCACGTGTACTCCCTTACTGGACGTTATAGCTCACCATTTTCTTATACATGTTCTTAGGTTATTCAATGCAATGCTAAGTACGAGGGAATTTATTGGTCATGTAATGGAAGTCTTCTATAAAGATGTTGTATTTCATGTTTTAAGTTTTTATGTAATGATCCTAAGCCCCAAAGACATTAAACCTCTCAATCGTATTTGTTGAATCATGTGAAGTTTTATGTAATAAATCATGTTTAAGTTTGTAATAAAAGAAGTGTTTTCAAGTTCAACAGTGAGCAGGTTCTTATCTCTTCCATTTGCAGAGAAGTCCACCAACCTAACTTGGTGGAGAGCAATGAGCGGGCACACACTACTATCCATTTTAATTCCACAATCCATCAGACTCGTCTGGTAGCAACACACCATTCCTACCAGGCAATTTTGGTCGAGTACAATAGATATAGACATACTCATCTTTATTAATCATCAGCTAGTTAGGAGGCTTGTATGACTATATACGATGATGCCCGCAAACCCAATGTGTTGACAACTGGTAAACATGCACATACACCTTCTTACACACATCAATCCTGCCAATAACCTCATCCGCCAGTATTGATAGAAGTTCATCAACCATGTTGGGTGGAGTAAAATCAGCAAACACATACACCTGCTAGTATTGATCGAGCCTACCAACAGTCTCTTTTGGTTGCACTCAGAGAAGTCAGTCAGAAATCCCCAATGAAAAAATTGGAGCAGACTCAACTCTCTACCCCCCCCCCCCACATAAGTATTGTCAGAACTCATGAATGGGAAAAGGAGGACAAGAGCAGGGACACCCACCTACTCAAAACATGGAATGGACATATATTCATATTCTGACAATTGAAGTCACCGCACACATTCTAACAATGGTGAAGGAGCATAAGAAAATCCCTACTCATATTCTGGATGCCTGTCAGGATATTATAACATCTTCAACAACATCACATTGAAAGAAAATCAAATCTATCCCTACCAGTGGAGTCACACATCAATAGTTCACTCCGGAACAGATACACACCTCTGTTCTAATCTACGAGGGTTGTGGGGCATACTCCCCCACATCATACGGACAACCTGTTGAGGCTCATACACCGGATTTGAGTGGAGATAATCATCCTAACATGACTATTTCTCTTGAGTAGGCACATACACATACCCATAATAACCACTTTAATCAATAAGTGGTTCCCAAATTGTGTAAGATGTTGTCTAAGAAAAATACTCATCCAACACTATCAGGAAATCAATAGCCAATTTGTAATAAGGCCTTGCTCGATTCTAGAGTTCTTGATGCAGTCAGAAAATTATTTGTTGCAACTCAAGATTCTACTCTCTTAGTTCCCAAAAGTGGGAACATTAATTCTGAATTTCTACATTCGACACATCCTCAAGAAGGCTTTCTTCATGACAGTTCGGTCGATCTTGAAGTATCATCTTCAGATGAATGTCACGATAACCCTCTTTGTGGCCAAAAGACTATGAAGAAAAAGATTTCATCATTTTTTGTAACCCACCATGGTGGTCCTCCCAATGATGATGAATCTATCCACAAAATTTCTCTTCGCAATAAAAATTTACATTGCCTTGAAAATTCTCCAATGGACAATGTAGTGATGAGAAAGCCCTATTATCTTGACGCACTTTCAAATTTGAATCCAGTCATGTCTGATTGTTTACCAATAGAAGGTGAAATACTTTCTTAACCATAAAATAGTCCGGGGTTTTGGTCATTCTCCAAACCACCCCTAAGTCATGCATCATCTAATTAGGTACATGAATTATCTACCAATATTTTTGAATCTGATGAAACAACAAAGAAGAGCCAGA
This sequence comes from Viscum album, assembly GCA_963277665.1. Taxonomy (NCBI): domain Eukaryota; kingdom Viridiplantae; phylum Streptophyta; class Magnoliopsida; order Santalales; family Viscaceae; genus Viscum; species Viscum album. The sequence goes on from OY728159.1 coordinate 38,537,829, forward strand.
TTTGGTATAAAGTGGTAGAATAATCTTTGTCAAATGATAAAGAGTAAATTATGAATATGAGGAAACAACTAACGAAAGGTGAAGTACCAGTCATGATTTATCCTTTGGATGACTCTCATTATGACATTCCAGAGATGTTGACGGAATATTGTATTCACGATATTCATCTCAAAATGTGGAAAACACATTTTCAATTGAAAAATAAAATATTATCTTATGAAGAATATGAAAATCATTTCATGATAATAGAAGGGTCACACCACCAAATTGATTTTTCCTATCTATCAGTTTCTCGATATCTGAATGTTGAAAAGCACTAGAGATCCCTTCAGCGTTCCTGCCTTGGCACACTAATTATGTTTCTCTAGTTAATTTCCAATGACCCATCTAGTATTCATATCAGGGGATGGGGTGTTCATGGAGCACGACATTTCACAGTACTCTCCAGTCATCAAAGCCCGTTGAAAGGGGTCTCATGCAATGTTATTTACCATGGCCGGCCACAACCAATTGGTTTTGTTTGTAATCAAAGGATTGCTTAAGAACATGCCTCAACTAGTTATTCTAAAAATCAGGAATACAGATAACAAGTTGTCGAATTACTTTTGCATCAGGAAAAAGAGAACATCGAACAAGATTCTAGTTTAGAGTGTGCACAACATCAAGTGACAGAAAAAGTGTCGGAAATAATCCAACGGTCATTTGAACCTGATGATTTTAGTGGATGTAGGTTAATCCATCCAACCAATTTCCAGTCCAATGTCTACATGATCAGAAGATCTTTTAAGGAAGTCTCAGATGTAGCATCTCAAGAGACACCCCATCTTGCCAGACATGGGAATCTTTTAGCACAACCCTCGGAATCAACAAATAGGATTCGAGGAGTTGACCAGAAACAACAAGAACAGACCCAGTCCACTGGACGAGGGAATTTTTCAAATCCTCAAACTCTTCTTCAGAGAAATTAAGAGTTATCTCGATTAGGGAAGAAGCACCAAGACGAACGAAGAGCCGAATTATCAAGAGATTCCCTCGAAATTGCGGGTTGTCAAAAAGTTCCTGAGGGATCAACTCATCAGAAGGCAATGTCTAATCAGGGACATGGAGGAAGATCAATTACTCTCGCTAATGCAAAGCCTCTCCCAACAAAATGTGGAAATGAAAGAATTTATTAGGATGAATGCAGAACTACTTCAATGTAGAATTCCTCCTAAGCGTGCTGGAGTCAGTAATCCAAGGGTATTTGTTGCAATTACATATATGGATCAAGAGTATCCCCAATTACCAGTACACCTTCATAGGTCTAATCCTATGGGGCATGTGAAACAATAACTGGAAATACTACCAGCAGTGGCAGTCCCTGTACCTACACCTATCCATGATCCAGTTATTGGACCCGCATAGGTCCAAGCTCAACTGGTTGTTTCTCAAAAATTAATGACTACCATTGATTCATTAATATCTCGTTTGGAAGGTATGGAAGGAAAGCATGCACTGGTTCAACTGGAGAAGAGATCTTACCCTGAATGTGTAGATGCAATTTCACCCCCTTAATATTTTTCATGTACCACATTCACAATCTTTAATGGTTCGGGAGACCCAAACAAACACTTTTACACATTTTGTTTCTCGTTGCGATCCTATGATGGGATCCACTTAGCAACAAGAAGTAGTTAAACTTAGGTATTTTGTACAGTCATTACAAGGGACTACTTTTGTCTCGTATACAAGCTTCCAATCCCAGTTAATTACCAGGTGAGAGGATCTCCGTCAACGATTCCTTCTTCAATTAACATCAACATTTCCAAAGACAACATCTTTTGATCACAAAAATTGTTATCATAGGGAGAATTAAAGGGCTTCATATTCCAATGCTCACTAGAAGGGATTAACATATTCCCTGAGCTTAGAACTCCCTCAAGAAGAGTTGTTTCCAATATTTGTGGCAAATTTGATGGATGAATTACGAACACCATTGTGTCTCCTGCTATGAATGCCACAACAAAACCCTCTTCATTAGAGGGAAAGTCCTCAATGAAATGACATAATTCAAAGAAAGATGAACAATCAGAAGAAGATGAAATCATGCCAAAGCCCAAGTTGCCTTTGACTATGGAAGATTTTATGCCATCAACTTCAAATCCACGGGCACAACCCTGCCAAATGGTACAGCCTAAATGGGATAATCAGGCAAAATATTCATCAGATAAAGAGTTGATCTTTGGTTTTGTTAACATGATTCATTTAACTGATCTTTATGCCAGTCACAGCTTCGATCTCGATGATCCTGAGTTCCCTGTATCAAACAGAGGAAATAGAGGGAGTTCCAGAGGTCTGGGATACAGAGGAAGACATGGATATCCCAGAAACCACTATTCAAATTCTACCCCTACAAGAACTGTGTATGTAGTAGAAACTCGTTGTAGAGCCCTTCAGCAGGCTCAACAATAATAAGCAAATTCTTCCATGCAAGGCAGATTCATCCCTAGTATAGTTATTCTAGAGGATCAGTTAGAGGTTCCAACTTCTTACTCTCATAAAGTAAATAGTCCTAATCGGTCTAATATTCCAAAGACAAGAGTATTTCCAACTCCTACCCCGATACAAGATGCATCTAATTCCAAAGAATCAACATATATGGGACTTGGGAAACCAAAAGTTCCTATTGGGAAACACAGACCATTTCGTCAAAAAAATGATGTCTTGAAGAATTTGTCCCAAGTACCTTCCAAGTTATCAATTTTGTATGCCTTGAATCTAACCATGTATCTTTGGGAGGCACTCATTGAGGCTTTGTCACATCCTCCTGATTTCAAAACTGAATTTGTGGAGGCTGAAGTCTTCCCTGAAGAGAATAATCTTGTAGAATTCCATGAAGTGATATATTTTACAAATGAAGATAAAGATTATGTCCTGAATGGACATATCATACCTTTGTACTTATCTGGAAAGGTCAATGTTGTGGACATATGATGTGATTTCATTGATAATGGTTCAAGATTCAACCTCATCCTTATTCATACACTTCGTTGATTGGGCCTCAACGAATATGATTTATCTCCTTCTACTCTGATGTTGCAAGGATATGATAAAAATGAATAAGAACCACTGGGTGTGATTACACTCAAAACTCAGATTGGAGAACTTGTATCCAATTCAGATTTCATTGTTGTTGATCACGATTCAGCCTTTAATGTTTTTCTTGGAAGACTTTGGCTACATCAAAATGTGGTTATCCATTTATCATAACATCAATGTCTCAAATATTGTTTCGATGGTCAAATTGGGACATTTTATTGTGAAAATTCCCCCTTAAAAACATGTGAATCTCAATACATTCAGGAGGAATTCTATCTCATGAAGGGTAAGGAGAAATCCACAATAAGGGAGTTTACCAAGGTTAATGGTCCATATGGTTTAGAATAGATTCAAGTAAACCCAGTCACACATGTGACTACAGATTATGTGTGGCCTATCAGTCAAATTGACAAGATAGACTCAAATCCAAATACTCATATGAAATCATCCATAATGTCAATTATGACAATCAATCCAGACAACATGAGAGAAGTTGGTGATTCACTAGGGAATGATGAAAGATCCAATGGAGTTATTTAATTTCATCTACTGAAATCCAGCATGTCTATACATCACCAACCAGTCCAGAAGAAGCTGTAGCAATGTCAGAGGTGAACGATGATGTTGATTTTCAATCCCTCATCTCCTCTTTATTACCCAAGGAAGACCCATCATCATCAATATGGGTCATAAATGGAATCCTCTTCTTCAAGATGATCAATTATTCACATCTCTCCTAATCATGGAAGTTAGGATTCATTATCTACAATGAAAGTTGAAGTAAAATAGACAACATGTGTTGAAAATAAGAGGAATATCTCAGTGATGCTCCTCCTTCTTTTGAAGAGGGTATCTCTACCATAGTGGATGAACTCAGAGATATAAATCATGGTACAAAAGTAAATCCACACCTCAATTTAATTAGTGCGTCCATGAATTTTGAAAAGAATGAAATGTATATTTCATTTTAAATCAAAATAGAGATATATTTTCTTGGAAATATACATAAATTCCAGGGCATGATCCCGATGTTTTCACTCATCATTTGTGTTTTCTAGAACAACATCGAGGATTTAAGCAAGCCGCAAGAAGAACACACCCAACTTATGCTTCCAAAATTGAATCTGAAGTGGATAAGAATATCAAATATAACTTCGTTAGAGAAGTTCAATATCCAAAGTGGATGGATAATATTTTCCCTATAAAAATGAATAATGGACAAATTAGAGTTTTCATTGATTTCAAAGATCATAATTATCATTATCCTAAGGATAATTTTCCATTTCCGATTGCAGAACACTTGATTGATGCAACAGCTAGCTATGAATCACTTTCCTTCATGGATATATATTATAGATATAATAAATTCCAAATTTCTCCATAAGATGAAGAATCTACAGACTTTAGTGTCCCTTATGGTGTGTTTTTCTATCGGGTAATTCCCTTTGGCCTAAATAATGTCGGCGCAACATATAAGCGTGCCTTGCACCGTATCTTTAAAGCCATTTTAGGGAAATATTTTGAATGTTATGTGGACGATTTGGTGGTTAAATCCAAAAAACGTTCTAATCACTTGGATGATTTGAAAGTCATATTCCACTAACTTCGAGAACAAAATTTGAAGATTAACCCCTTGAAATGTGCTTTTGGGGTAACCTCACAAAAATTTCTCATCACTATTGTATTCCATCGTTGTATCAATGCCATTACTGAGAAGAAAAATTCAATACATGGTATGTCACCTCCTCATAATTTGAAAGAATTGAGAGTAATTCAAGGAAAATTAGCCTATATTTGGCATTTCATCATCAATTTGGCATGAAAAATTTTACCCTTCCCCAAATTGATAAAGAAGGGAGTCACTTACCAGTGGAATGAAGAATCTCAAGATGCATTTGATATTCTCAAGAAATATATCTTGAGTCCACCAGTATTAATTCCACCTGTTGATGGAAGACCACTTATCCTCTATGTGACCGCCTTAGAGTGATCATTGCGTGCCTTCCATGCCATGAAGAATAATTCTGGAAATGAAAACGGCCTTTACTATCTCAGTTGGACTATGTTTGAAGCAGAAACCCGATATTCAAGTATTGAAATGTGATGTATGGAATTAATCATTGAATTTCAAAATTTGATACACTACCTGCAAAATCATGAGGTCCAATTGGTATCTTGTAATAACCTTGTCAAATTCATCCTTAGTTGTCCAATGCTTACATGACATCTGGAATGGTGGGCAGTTATTTTGCAGAAATTTTAATTCCATTATTTGTCTCAAAAGGAAAAAAATGGTTAAGCTCTAGCTGATTTCCTGGGTGAACACCCCTTAGTGGAATATACATCATTAGATATTGAAGTTCCTAATGAAGAAGTCTTTTCTATTCATGATAATGTTCAAACATGGGAAATGTAATTTGATGGTGCTTCTAGAAGACAAACATGGGAGAAAATGGAAGATCCTAAATTAAACAATGTTGGATAAGGAATTGTACTTATTTCCCCAAAAATGGCAGTGATACCATATTCCTTCTCATTGTTCGAAGTCGGTACAAATAATGAAGAAGAATACCAAGCACTCATCACAGGATTAGGGTTGGCACTTCAAGCACAAGTGAATCACATAAATGTGAAAGGTGATTCAGACCTGGTAATCAAAAAAGTCAATGGGGATTATGCCATCAAAAAAGATGAGTTAATCCTTTTGTATGATTATATTAGAGATTTAATAGTAGAATTTCCATCGAAATTGAAATTTTCTTATGTCCCTCGATCACAAAATGCTCAAGATGATGCACTGGATAATATAGCCACAGCTTTGGCAGATCCAAATCGGGATGAGAAAATCATCAGTATTTTCCACTATCGTACAATTTCACCATATGTTCAAGACAGAATAGATTAAATTAATTAAATTAGTCCCATTCATGAACCATATGGTCATACTATAGGATGGATGGCACCTATCCGGGAATACCTTCAAAATGGAACACTTCCTCTTGATGGAGCAGGGAAAGAACAAATCTGGTGACATGTGGTCAATTTTACTCTCTATGATAGCCTAGATCACCTAGAGAAAATTCTCTACAAAAGTGGTTTTGAAGGAATTCTCATCATTTTCATTGACTGTGAAGAGACAATGGATGTCATGAAAGATGTGCATGCCAGAGTTTTTGGTGCCCACCAGTCTGGACATAGACTATCTGATCAAATTCGAAGGCTTGGATACATTTGGAATTCAATGATACAAGATTGTGTTGATTTCACCAAGAAGTGTCACTATTTCCAAGTACATTCCAACTTAATTCATCAACCCCAAGAGTTTCTTCATACAGCTAAATACTCATGGACATTTTCCACATAGGGAATGGATGTAGTAGGACCTTATCCTTCAGCTATATCAAGGAAGTTTAAGTAAATTCTTACTGATACTTACTTTTTTTCCAAATGGGAAAAGGAAATACATCTCAAAGAAGTTAGTTCTAAAACCATTGTTAGCTTCATAAAGTTTAACATAATTACCAGATTTGGTGTCCCTCATACCATATTGACAGACAATGGCACCAACTTCTGTTCATCTGAGGTAAGGATGTTGTGTCAAGAAAAGAACATTAAACCCAACCATTCCTCTTAGTATCATGCATCAGCCAATGGACAAATAGAAGACTTCAAAAAGACTCTTTCAATCATACTGCAAATGATGGTGGATAAAGATATGAAATCATGGTCTTATAAACTCATTCATACTTTATGGGCTTATCAGACCACCCCCGCACTGCAACGCGGACAACTCCATATTCATTGGTATATGGAACAGAAGCATTATTGCCCATTGAGGTTCAATTACCCTGACTAAGGGTATCCATTGGTGATCAGTCATCTACGGATGAACATTCTCAAAAGAGATTGGATGAATTAGAACTATTAAATGAGAAAAGATTGTGCACCATGTACCACTTGAAATTCTATCAGAATCGAATATCACAAGATTTCATCAAAAAAGTTTGTCTTTGTTCATTCACTCAAGGAGAATTGGTATTGGTTCTCAGAACTCCAATGATACTAGGAAAGAAACCTCCCAAGAGGGAGCCAAAATGGGAAGGCCCTTATTCAATACATAAGCTATACTCCAATGGAGATTATTATTTAATCTCAATGGATGGAGAACTCATAACTACTCCATCCAATGACAGATTTCTAAAGAAGTATTTTGTATAATACAAATACATCTCATGGTCCATGCATATGACCTTAAACTATTTTCACATACGCCCAACAAGATGTTAAGTTGTGTCGTCCTAGCTATATGATGTTAAACGATAAATCCCATCTTAATTCCTTTCTGGATGACATTAAATTGCATAGTCCCTTATTCGTCCAACATGATGTTAAACTGTTATGTCCAAGCTACATGACGTTGAACTGTATAGAAGTACCTTATGTCCAGCAAGACGTTAAACTGCATAATCTTTGGTCCATGCATATGACCTTAAACAATTTTCACCATCATCCAACATGACGTTAAACTGTGCCATTTTCCAACATGACATTAAACTGTGAAAAAACCCCTAATACGTCCAACATGACATTAAACTATGTACTCTATTGTCCTTACTAGATGACATGAAATTGCACAGTCCCCCTGTCATCCAAAATGATGTTAAATTGTATTGTCCCCATCATCTTATCTATAGGCCGCTAATCTGTACGACAAATTTATTGTCCAACATGACGTTAAAATGTGTCCCTATATTATTCCTCCATGACGTTAAACTATACTGGTAATTTTTCCTACATGAGGTAAAACTGAACAATGTCCCTTAATACATCCTACATGATGTTAGACATTATTTGTTTCCCTACTACATGACACTAAACTGTGCAACACCAATAGTCCACACTACAAGAATATAAACTGAAAATTCCCTTAATACGTCCTATATGACGTTCAACTATGTATCTTTAGGGTTGTTTATACCTCTTTTTTCTCACATCGAGTATCACTCACACGAGCTTAGAGTAAACATCAACCATAACACCCTCTCTGGGATGCTAACCATGTGAATGTCTGGACACCATATTTTTTAGGTCATTGTCCTCAAGAACAACATGATAACCAATTCATTCTTTAATTAAAATATGCGGACATTGATCCTTGCCTTCTAGGCTGGGTGCATAGGCAACCTCATGAGGTTCAATCCCAAAACCAATCTCTTCACATCAGTTCACCTCCATCTCACATGATGTTGATATGTGAAGCACCCCAGAAACAATTCTTTTTACATTTGTTCACCATCATCCCTGCTATATGACGTTGATATATTTGCACTTATAGTCATGTACCACAATAAACTACAACATTCTTCGACACCCACACCTGAGAGGGAATCATTATTTTCATTGATATCTAATCATGTTATATTAAAAAGTCGACGTGCATACATGGAAATTCCTGAACCATTTATCTTTGGACAATCCATCATTTCACTAAAGTCCCCCTTTCACCCTTCACTTGTATGAACCAAATCTGTACAGAGGGTATTTCAAGAACTACGTGCGGCATGATTCCCATCATTATTGGATACATAGAAATGTTCGATCATCCCTCGAATTCATCCACAAGTCTTTGGTCCTAACCCCAAATTCCACTTTCTGTCCCTTGGTTGAAAAGTCCCCCCTTTGAAAACAGGAATGCGGTATGAAAACCCTGGTCTTCATTCACATCAAGATTATAAAACGCATAATGAGTATTCCTTATTATGGTCCAGGATCTATGACCCTAAACTAAGATATCCTACACTCTTTTCCCACATGACGTTAAACTGTATTTCATGAACTATGTTTAGATTGATTCCCATCCTTATGGGATACGTAGTGAAGTCCAATACCTTAATCCAGGACCCACCCACCACATAATTATAGTTATAATTTTTTTGTGTATCTCTACATTTATGGAATAATTCCCATTTTTATGTGTCATTATCCTAACCTCAAATACTTCTAGATCTCCATAATATTGTTTTCTTCACTTCGTGTCACAAAATTTTTGATACATGAGAGTTCTTTTGCCTGACTATGCAGCATGTGCCCTTAGGCGGCCTTCCATAAAAAGTTTACATAACAGACTTGTCAGCCAAAAGATACTATTATTTGACTATGTTGCCAATTCCCTTAGGTAGCCCTGCATAATTCAAACCCCTAGATGGTTTTTCAAATAGTGGTAACTTCAATCAGGGAAGAAAAACCTCTTTTTGTCCTTATTGATCTTAATGATAATATGTAGGGATCCGCAAAAATAACAATCTTTAACATATTTATCCCATATACTTTTTCATGATCTGAAAGTATTCAAGTCTATGTTTTATATTTCCCTTCCCTACATTTGGGTCAGACCTTTTCATGAGTGACATTCATCCAATTCTTTGATAATCTTGATTGGAAATATCATCTCCATATTCAAGTACTCCTTTCCATACAGCAGACTCTGTGCTTTGAAAAATTTGAATCTCTATAAACGTACATTGGCATTCTAGCAACAGAAATGTAAAATTTTAGACTATTCTTTTAACTGACTATGCACCACATGCCCTTAGGCAGCCTTGCATAAACAGTCTACATAATGGACCTGTCAGCCATTAGATGCTATTATTTGACTATGCAGTCAATCCCCTTAGGTGTCCGTTCATAATTCACCCCCCTAACTGGTTTGTTAAATAGTGGTAACTTCATTCTTGGGAAATAATTCTTCTATGTAAATTTAGCCATTTTCTCATATCATTCTTCATATTCAAAATTTCTTAAGTCATATTTTACAAGTTTTCTTCCATACATGAATAATGTAATATTTTTTCAATTAAATTATCAATAAATTGTGTCAATTTTAATCCTTTTGGTCAAATCTATTTCGACGTTAAACATTAGCCTTTTAGGTCTAACATGCATGACTTTAAAATTCTCACAAAAGACAAGGGAACTCTAAACAAAAGTCAAGTCAATGCTCACTAAACATATACTTTGTATGATTTAGCTAATATTGAGAAATTGAAAATATACAAAGTTTGTATGGTTATTTTTATAATACTAGTAAAAAATCAAACTATGTTTACTAGGCCCATTGTCTTAAGTAAAAATTTATTGCAGGAAGCAAAAGAATGCATGCACAAATGACTAAAGATGAAATTATTATTCATTGATGCACAAAAGTTAGATGGAAATCCACATACAAGAGTTTCTTATCATTTTCAGGAATTACAAGAGTCATTCAATATAACTCTTCATTTGAATTACGAAATTCATAGCTTCATCAGAATCCACATAGAATTCATTCATTCAATTGGATACAAAAAGAGACATAGGGATACCGGCTCTTCTTGGAACAATTGTAAACGAATATTCTTGAGTGCGGTTTGAGAAAATTTTCTGCTGATCAAACAGTGACCCTGTTTTTGTCCAAGAGACTTGGAAGGTGGATTCAAGGATTTAAGAATGGGGCATTGGAAGTAAAGAGACATTTGGAGAGAGTACTCTTTTCAGATATTGTTTCTAATGTCATGATACTATTCTCTCCATCAACCAGCAGCGGAAAACATATCAGCCCATGGTTTGCCATTTTCATATCTACAAAGAAATGTCATGGAGAAAAAATTTGAAAGTTCGCATCATTGTTGTTTTTATTAATGCACATCATAACAAAAATAGATGAATAGCAGTTCTGATACATCTCAGACATATAGATTTTTTCATCTGGAATGATGACTTCTTGCAGATGACCATGCCCATACAGAGGAAAGTAGATGCTCTCTGGAATGTTAAGATGAAACTTTTTCAAGTACGTTAAGAAATTTGGGAGAGTGATGTCACAGATATCATAGTAATCATGGACTATAATGTTCATCATATCATTAATTCTCTTGTTGTCTAGTTCATCAGCAGTTCCAATTCTTTTAGATACCATTTATTCTGCACAAATGTCAAATAAATAACTCTTATGTGAGTTGATTTTTCAAAACATTTGTGATGAAAAGTGAAAAAATTGAAAAGTCATTAAGGAGCACAAGACCAATTTTTCGGCATAGGTATAACTGTGTCAAGAAGGTTTTTAGAGCGCAGGTATCACCGCATAGGTCAGAATACCTCTACAGCAGTGTGAGATAAACATAAGTAATGAAAACATGGAAAATTAGTACATTTGCATGACGAAGGAAACTTGCATGGTGAGAGTGGGAATATTTGAGAACGGGTTTCTTTGCTTGAGGAATGGATGCATATTTATTCGCATGGACACACCCTTGGGAGCCAAATCATGCGTGGCTCGCACCTACGTGATGCCATCTACGCGCTCAACACCTTCGTGCCACAATTCCTTGGTTTTTTCCTTTTTACCTCAGAGTTACATCCTCCTTCTTTCGGATAAAACTCTAAGGGGGGACTTTTGCTGATGCTCATTTCAATAATAGAGACTAATGAATATAAAGGTAAATACCTTAACACAAATTGATTCATCCTTTGAAGAAATATAATAAATTGGAAAAGTCATGAACAAGGACTGGCTTTAGCATGGGCCGCATAAGTTCCAAGACGGTCACGCAGGTTACCTGCACGCCATATATTGGGATCCCAGGTGACTTGCGAGCCATATTTGATTTTTTCCATGCATCTTCAGTATCCTATAAATACCCCTTGTGGGCCCCCCATTTTTGGGAAGAAAAATCCATAAACTCAGATTTGAGCTCTCGGCACCCTAGTCTCTTCTCAAAGCCTTCTGAAAACTTTTAAGGTAATTTTTTACCTAGAACGGAAGATCTAAATAGTGGTAATAAGGCCTAAGTGTTGAAATTTCTCAACACATATGTGCCTATGTGTCTAACCCTTCATGAAAATTTATGGCACTTGCACAATGCCTTATCCCCTCAACAGAACTTGTGCTCCAGTCATTTAATGGTCTTTAGGGATAATACTAAGGGCTTGAGCCAAGCCTCACCCAAGTATTTCCCTATGGGATTACCTTTGTGCAATTGTACTTGTGCCATGCATGTATACCTGCATGACTATGATCGGCGCGCCAAAACCGGACTTGCACGCCTACCTTCTTTTGGGATCCCCTCATGTCCATTCATCTCTTTTCTTCAAATCCACAACTACCCTTCAAGATTAAGACTTCAGAATCCTCTTCAAATCCATTTATGGCATGATTACATGGTTGGATTCCTTATCTGAAATTAATTGTATTGAAAATATATCATAACCTAGTGATTTGCATATCGTTATGTTACTAAGGTTAAAGATTTCATTCATTCAACTGCATCCTTAATGATGAGATGATTTCATGGGCATCCTCTTAAGGAATCATCCCTAGGTTCCCAAATATGGGCATCATCTTTATGAATATGCCCCAGAATTTATGTTCCATAATTTAGGCCTCCTTCTCAGGAGTAAGCCCTAGTTCTCAAGTCCCTTTAACCTGGTCCTCCTTCTCAGGAGTATGTCCCAATCAAAATTCCATAACCTGGACCTCCTTTTCATGAGTATTTCGCAGCACCAATTCCAAAATATAGGCATCATTTTAAGGAGAAATCCCCAAATCCCAAATTACCTTAACATGGGCCTCCTTATTAGGAGTAAGCCCCAGTTCTCAAGCCCCATTAACTTGGGCCTCCTTTTCATGAGTAATCCCCTGTTCTCAAGTCCCTTTAACTTGGGCCTCCTTCTCAAGAGTAAGCCCCAGTAATAATTTTTCTAAACCAATCTAAACATAATTTGATTTGGATTTCCTTCTCTGGAATAAAACCCAATCACAAGTCCCCTCCTAATTTGGGCATCCCCTCAGGAGTAAACCCCATGTTAGAGCATCTAAATCTTTATAAAACACATATACATTTATTAACCATGTTCCTATGCTTATTCTCTAATGTAATTCCTAGTCATTGTCTATTTGGGCAATCATACATACATCAGACCCATATCATTCCTTATGACCGCATATTTAATGGAACAAATTTTCAGGTTTACTGATGCATCTTGTTTCTCACACCGAGCATAACTCAAGTGATCTTAGAGTGTAAAAGTAACCATGTAACATTTCTTTGGGCCGTTAATCATACGTAAGCCCCGAAATTCCAAACCGAACTACGTGGACTTTTATCTATACCTTAAAAATGGATTATATTGGAAGTCTTTATATGGTTCATGCCCATCACCCATTAATTCTCATCCATCCCATATAATGATAAACTATATCTTATTTCTCAAACTACATGGGTTCTGATTCATTTTATAACAAGGATACATAGGTATCCCATCTGCGGGTACGATCCCAACTCTGTAATAACTCATGTCCTTCTGAACGACAATAAACTTCAAGTGCCCTGTTGAGTGGCTTTAAAACCAGTATGGTTATCATAATGACCAAGATGTCATTATATAATGTGCTGAAAGATACCATTGTCTAAGAATCTATAACAAATACAAATGATTATCTATCAATGAAAAACCTAAAATAAATATAAAATATTCTCTAAATCACATACATATTAATCATTGATTGTTTGATCTAAAGGAAACTGATTTTCATACTTGGTAGTCTAATAAGGATTCACGAACATAACATAAAACTAAAAATAGAGTCCCAAAGTAGACAATAATTCCCCTAAAAATGTGTGATGGGTCCGACCTCCCATCCTCTTGACCATCGCAAATTCTTAAGCCTCATCGATCCACAACTAATGAGAACCTACCATTGGAAAGTAGGTCCAAATGGATATAGAATCATTGGCTATTTCCGGTTCTATGAAAAAACCCCTTAGAAATTGATTGGAATGTTTGAACCTTAAACAAACAAGGTCATCCCCATTTCTAGAGGAAACAATGTCGAACCACCCAATGAGATTCTCACCATTTCAAACTTTACTGTTAAAGATTTTTCTAGTGTATTAATGGAATATGTATAAGAAACATAATAATACGAATAAGTATATTTTTAATATAATAATGGTTTTACTTACATCATTATTATTGTTAATTTAAAAATGTTTATTGATTTTGAATCAATAGAACGAAAAGTGTATTTTTGGGTAATATTCAAATTTATTTTTTGAATTAATATTAACGAATTATTTAATTTATGAAATAAATAATAATTTTTAAAAACTTATTAAAAAGTAATATTTATTAGGTATAAAATATCATATAAAATTTTTCCAGTCAAATGTATTTTTTAAGCTTTCAAAAAGTGTAAGTATCCAAACCCCCATAATTTATCAATCAGCATCAATCATATTTTAATAGATTTTATTATGATATTATTAATTGTTTTAAAAATAAATATTATTTTCGTAATTATAATATCCAATTTATCAAATTTTGAAATGATTACAATTTTTTTAGATACTTGAATTCTCTTGAAAAAATTAAATACCGTATAAACATACAGTGTGTGTTATGACATCATAATAAACCAGATGTGATGTAATAAATACTATAAATTGTATCAGTGACAAAATATATTTTATCTAGTTTAAATAATTCTATTTTATTATTATTTTTCTATTTTATAAGTCCATTATGAATCTTCCAAACCCAATAAAATATTATCACGTTTTAATACAATTTATCTAAGTGTGTGACTCACTTCCACATAATAAAGTGTAAAATTTTACTATGTAAGTCCAATTTACTTATAACATAATTAAAATATATTTCATTTCATAAAACCATGCGAAAAACCATTTCAAGATTTTTTTTTGGTTATTTTAATTTTATAGATTCCCAAACATATATTTGTGAAATGAAAAATAATTACATCCTAATCACTGATATAAACCCATCCATGCTTCCATTATCTTCATTAATAATCCATATATTACATCCTTACCCTATTCTACCCACTCAAGAGTCTTTTAAGGTCACCGTATTTTCTCAAGAAGCCCCTCCCACACTTTTTATGTAGCACTCTCACGGTATGGGATCCTCACTTTACTTTCATTATTCATGTTTATTTATTATCTTATGCATTTTCTTACTAATTCCAAATGATTGGATATGTATTCACATGTACCAAGATAATCCAATTTTAGGTAAAAAAGTTGAGGGACCCTTTCACTCTCATCAACCCATTTTATTAATTTTTACGTGACGTTGTTATGCTGTTGAAATTTCACCACAATTTTCCCTTACATTTACAATTTAGTAGTGAATACCATAAGAATTTCCAATCAAGGGTTTTCACCTTTATACTACTATAACTTATAAAAATGGGTGATAAATTTATATATCTCACAATACATTATCATGGAGAAAGATGTGCTGATGAAAGAAACCATGTATTATGATATATGTGGCACACATAAGCATGAGAGTGAAATTAAAGTGACTTGTTCACCATAAATTATATAACGATCCAATGAATTGGGTAATGACTAGTCTTATGAGAGGTATTATTGGGATATGAGTGAAACATATTTCTGTATGGGACCTTTTTCATCCGGATTTATTTGAATTTATCCTTGAACTATGTTTATGATATTGTGTTTTATGCTATTGACACATATTTCATGTTTCTTTTTTGATTATCATGATATATCAAATCTAATTGTTCACTTATGTGATTCCTACTACTTTTATGGCTCATTAATATGAGTATTTTCTTACATGTATTATTATATTCATTATCTTCCATGTTTTATCCTTTATAATGATTTGTATCCCATCCCATTCATTTTTATGTTCCTCAGTTATCCCATCTAGTTTTAAGTGTGATCATTTTAATTATGTATTCAATAAATATGTGGTTTTTCCTATTTAAAAATGTTATATAAAGTGTGTAATTATAAAATTAACTATTATTATTGATCTTCTAGGTTGAATTAAGTGTATCATTATGTAATAAATCATGTACTAATGTGAAATAATTAGTAGGGTAGTTATAGTTGTTATCGATGAAAAATTGTTGTTATTTTTGGGAGTGGGATTAGAAAAATATTAGTGAATTTTAGTTTTAAGAAAAAGTATAAGAAGACATCCCAAATTTTTTTTATGTTTATATTAATAGGTTTTTGATGAAAATAAATTCATATCTAGATATAAATATGGATGGGGTTCTATCAAAGATGTAAATAGTTTTTTTACCCAAAAAAACTATATTATGATGTAATTGACTTGGATTTAGTGCATGATATTGGGACATTCAGCACTACTAATATGAAACTCCCATGATAAATTATTAGTAAAACTTATAAGATCATATTTAACCTTTGTGAAGGGAAATTATTCAATGAATAATTTATGTTAGGAACTAGATCATGGATAATATATATTGAAGCCTAGTAATTCCTATGTTAAGGTAATACATGTAATTTTTATGGTATATCTTAAATGTTATTGGATTCCATTATATTTTTTTAATAGAATAAAAATATTTACCCCTGTATTTTTCATATTTTATCCAATAGATAGAAATATGATGAATTTATTCAAAAATTAATGTGAAGAGAAATGTGATGATCCACCATTGATATACCCCAACTAATTGGAGTATGAATCGAGAAAATTGTGATGATCCATTAACTACTTAGTCGGGTAGTGAATAGAAACATAGATAAGGTGGAGCACCAAAATCCTTCTAATAATTAAAAATAAGAAATTGATAGAATTTTACACCAAATACAACTGAGATTCAATGGATTATCTGAGCCCTTATTCATAGAGTAATGGATCAACTCTATTTAGATGATATCCTCCATCCTTCAATGTTATGAGTAAGAGAATGTCCTACTATCTACTTATCATATTTTGAGATAATCTGATCAGTGGTGGAAAATGAACATGAATATGAAGCTAAGGAAGAAATCATTATGATGGGGAGCAAGGAATTCTAGAAAATATATTTCAATGACTATTTTCATCCCACTCTCTGACTAAAATTGAATGGTATTTCTATTCCATTAAGAAAAATGATAAAGCAAATAGAAGAGTATATGAGGAAAATAATGAAATGATTTCATGATACACTATTAACTTTTAAATTACCCCATAATGCACGTTTGACCACATTTTTAGTGGGATAAAAGATATTCTAAAAAATGTCACTGCGTTCTAAGACATTGATATTTTTGAAGTAATTGTATGATGTACCATTAAATGTTGATATGGAGATTGGTGAATATCATGGGTATCATGAGTATATGAATAAGAAAGGGTAGTTTAGTTTTGGTGGTCTGATGGAGAAATATAATAGTGCCATGAAATTTCAACATTCAACTTGTCAACAGAGCGTAAAGATAGACCCCAAAATTTTCAAAATGTGGATGAAGAAAGTATTTAGTTATGGGAATTAAGGGCACCTAGCTAAGGATTACTGATAGTAGAAACCCACTAATACAATTGAATAATAGAATTATCCATTAAACCATTAATAAATTTTTTATTTCATCATCTACTCTAAACCATGGAACATTGAAAACAATGCACAATGATAAGGGTTTTCAATACAATAAACAACCTCCCAGTAAAGAAGGGTGAGATTTTTTATCACAACCACTAAGATAGATCATAATAATAATGTGTTGAAAGGTATTACAATTATTCATTCTAAAATAGAAAATTCACATTTTGAATCTTGTTATACTCATTACTTAAAATCATGCATGTTTAGTATACATATTCAAACACCCCCACAAATCATGGAAGTAGAGAAATTAATGAAAATGAAAAATGAGGAAATTATTTCCTCCATAGTATATAATTCTTATGCTCACACATGTTATTGGGATGGACATTCTTGATAACCTTTTCCTACTCAATTATTCTTAACTTAATGAAAATATATTTAAGAAACAGATTTACCTATATATATCCATCAAAAAATTACTTGAGAAAGAAATAACTATCATTATCATGAAATAAACAATGATTATGTACTCGTTTAAAAAGTAGGATGACTCTTTTTTAGAACCAACATCTCAAAATTGGATATTATTTTCCTTTTAGAAAGAAAATATAGATAAAACAATTGATTATACCAGAAGAATTATACTATAATACATTCCAATTAGGAGGGAATGCATAGATGTGTTACCGAGTAATTGTCTAGTCTTCCTCCTAGAAAAGATGATGAATTTTAAATTGAGATGATTCATATAGTTTTTCCTTATCCAGGAATCCATATATAATAGTTTCTAAAGAACTATATGGACCAATAATTATCTATAAGAGAATCTGGATAAAGGGATTATATTAACATGTGCTACACGATGTCATATACATGTCCCCTTCATCAATAAGAAAGATGTTAATGTGTGCCCTTGAATTGATAATCATGATCTCAACAAGATCACAAAAATGAAATGGTATCATTTTCCAAATATTTTTGACTTTTTAGACCCAATAAATGGAGAAAAATACTTCTCAATGGTGGATCTACGTTCGAGATATTTCTATGTTATGAGGAAGGAGAATATCCCCAAGACTACTTTTTGTACGATGAACGTGCACTATTAGCTCATATTAATTATTTTCAGAATCAATAATTATTTATCAATATATATTTAATTTATGAATATATTATATATAGAGTACCTAAAAATTGGTAGTTTTTATGGATTATTTTATAATATTATCTAAAACCAAGAGGAACACGTGAAGAATATGAGAACTATAATATAAATCGTATGAATGGATAAACATTATGCTAAATATTTAAAATTAGAGTTTTGGTTGATTGATTCCTCATTCATGTGTAATATTATCAAAATAAATAGGGTTTTTTAGACACCTCAATGACATGGGTGAGTGAACGATAGAATTGTACAACATATGTGACAAATATCTATAGTTTTCTTGGATTATATGGGATTTATAATCACCTTGTGAGAATATTTTCATCATTTTAGATACTCTAAATAATGTAACATGAAAGTGTGACTTATTTTATTGTAATGATGAATGTTAAGAGATATTTATGGAGAAAATAAGGAGTCTTATCATCACACATAGCCTGTCACTACACAAAATTAGAGAACTATTCATGGTATCTAGTGATTCTTCGATGACGAGATTGATCAATGTTTAAATTTAGTATTGAAATTTCATAACCTATGATATAGGGATTTTCAAGGTTCACAAATATAACTACACAACACATGATCTATGGGATGGATATACTGACATTATTTTTGAAAATATTGTGAAATGATATCCATTGGGAGAATTCAGAAAATTATATTGATCTCAAAATAATCAATTATACATTAAAAAAAAGCTAAATATATACCAATTAAGATGGCCGGATCTGATCAAGGAATATGAATTGTCAATTCATTTGCATCATATGAATCTATATAATGTGGATGTTTCCTAATAAGAATGAATCCAAAAATTTATTAATTTATGAGAATGGAGGAGAATTCAATATTCATAGGTTTGAAGAAGAAGGGAATAAAAATTGTATATGATGGGACATCATCAATACCGTTAAAAATGGATTCTCAACTATACCTTATGAAGAGGTTAAATTATTATTAAATAGATGATGTCTGAATTTAGAAGAAAGTAAAAAATATATGAAAAGGGAAATCCACTGAGTTTAATATTAATGAAGGAGTTGTGAGATTAGGTCTACATCTCAATATACCATAAATCCTAAGATAAATAATGAATTTTAATATAATGCACAATTCTAAACATTCTCCATACACCCATAAAAGCACAATGATGTATTAAAATATCTAAGATAACTTTTTATAATAATAAAAATAATGAGATCACAGTGTAAAACTTCATCAGGCCCAATTACTCATAGAACATAGAAAAAGGAGCTCTGTGAAAACTGAGATGGGAAAATAGTTAACCCAAAACCTGGGGAACAAAAACGACGAATTGAAATAAGTAATTCGGCTGAAAAGTCCACAAAAAATGGACAGTTGCGGGTGACACAATGATCTCAAAGATCCCCAAGGTGGAGGCGAGTATGTCCCAACCCATCCTAGAGCAATGATTATCTTATGATGGAACTGTTGTGGGCTTGGAAACCCATGAATGGTTCACATGATCCAGCGGCATTGCACTCAACATCTCTCTGATATGGTTTTCTTGTCCGAACACATATTGGAAAACAAGGTGAAATCTTCTCTTGTCCGAACACATATTTGATGTCAAGATCTTATCCTTCTCATCGTACCATATAGAGGCGGCCATCCCTGAGCCCCAAACACTGCCATGGACGTTCGTGGGTTTCTATGTGTGGCCATCCTATAATGAGAAGTGGAAATATTGGGAACTTCTTTGGAATCTGTGGCATGAGTTGACAAGAACTATATTCCTTGATGGGGACTTTTATGGGATCTTATATAAGAAGTAAAAAAGAGGCGGGGCTCTCCGATCCACTAAGTCTATGTTAGACATCAAGGAGGAAATTTCTAGGGGAGAATTAGTCGAGCTGGGTTATGTGGGAAACTCATTCACATAGTTTCGAGATAATACAGATGGCACCAGTATTCCTGAGGGCCTTGATAGATTTTTAGGATCAATGGATTGGCCGAATTATTTTTGAATGTTTCAAATTAGACACCTAACTCTCAATTTCTCAGACCACTGCCCGATCATCATTTAATATACACATGGTGATCCCATCACTAAAGTCATGAAACATTTTTGATTTGAAATAATCTGGGAAAAAGACCATGAATGCGAAGATGTTGTCCAATCAGGTTGGAAGTGCAGACAATCAGACATTGGGTCCAACCACCATCAGGTGGAATCTGATATTAGGTCATGAAGTAATAAAAAATTCTATCAACCTGAGAGGCACTGTGAATTTTTGTAACAAAAGATGGTTAACCTTCTCAACCAACCCCCATCCAATAGCATTCTTTCTAGCATCGGAACCACCCAAAGAGACCTTCATGCCACTATACGTATCAAGAAATGATTTTGGGCAATGTGAGTGTGTGACACCCACATTGCATAAAGGGATGAAAAGACCCAATTTTTTCATCAAAAAGATTTAGTTTGGCCGTGTAATTTTATTATCTCTTTAATATCGCACCAACATGAGAGGAAGGTCTATGACACAGATGGAAACCACAATGTTATTACCAGTTTTTTCAGAATCTCTTTGCTACAGGAAGACTTAACATCTCGGTTGAGATGGAGGATTGCATCAGACCCGTGATCACCGAGGAGTTGAACGGACCACTTACCAAAGATGTAACGGATGACGAGATTCTTCTGGATTTGAATCATATTCACCCAACCAAGGCCCCAAAGCTGGATGGCTTCCACACCCTCTTCTTTAAAAAATACTGGCACATTATTGGTCTAGAAATCTGCATTCTAAAGAAGAAAATTTGGGCAGGGATAACAAACCATTCCTTCATTGGCAATACTATCATCATCATCATCCCCAATACCAATAAACATCTCGCGGTATATGATTTCAGACATATCATCCATTACAATGTCTCTTACAATATCTTTTCAAAGATTCTAGTTAATCAGCAGCGTACTTGGTTACATGAAATCATCTCATAAAATCAGAGTGATTCATGGACAATAAAATGATAACTGATAATGCCATTGTGGCCCATGAAGATCTCCACTATAAGAAAACACGATCCACCATGAAAAGATGAACCATTTCCTAGAAACTGGATATTTCCATTGCCTACGAAAAAGTGGAATGAAATTTTCTCGGATTCGTGATTCTGAAAATGGGCTTCATCTCAAAATGGACAGATATGATCATGCAAGTGTCTCGTCGGTCTCACTTCATATTAATGTCAATGGGGTTCTTACCCGAGGCTTCACCGCTACCTGAGGCCTTAACCAGGGAGACCCTCAGTCCCCATTTCATTTCATCTTAGTGGCTGATGTTTTCTATAACCTCATTTCAAGGGCACCATCTTCACATAAATTTCATGGGAAAAAGGTATGCCATGGAATCCCACCGGTGTCACATCTCTTTTTTGCCAATGATTGTCTTCTATTTTCCATAGGTACCCATAATGAGTTCTGTGACATAGGCCATGTGATCACCCAGTATGAGAGGGCCTTAAGAAAAACAATTAATCGTGTCAAGTTGGAAGTCTCTTTCAGCTCTGGGGTACCACCGTCCAAAAGAGAAGAACTCGGTGTCACTATAGGTATTCATTTGGTCGAGAAGCATCAGAAGTACCTCGGGATACCCACGGTGATTAGTTGGTCCAAAAGAAATCTTCGCATCCATTTCTAACAAGATCATGAAAAAAATACTTGGTTGGACCTCAAATAGAATCTCCAAACCCGGAAAGGAAACCCTCATAAAAGATACTCTTCAGTCTATCCCCATCTAGTTCATGTCCATGTTCAAACATCCTACTGTTGTTGATAACCAAATCCACTCTTGCACTGTCAACATATGGTGGGGAAAAGCAACAGAAGGAAGAAATCTCACTGGATCGCCTGGAATAAATTCTGCCAACCAAAATCTGATGGAGGGTTGGGATTCTGGGATCTCTCTCACATTAATGATTTACTTTAGGCTAATAATGGATGGAGCCTTATTGTCTGCCCATCCTCTCTCTATGAGCGAGTACTCCAAGATGAATACTTCCCCCGTAAGGATTTCCAAGATTCAACTCTGGTCCACCATCCTAGCTTCCTCTGGAGACGTATATGGGGATCCCGAAGTCTTTTGAATAAAGTGTTGCGTTGGAGGATTGGGAATGGCTCAACTGTTAAGGTTTGGACGGATCCCTGGCCGATTGATAAGGAAGGTGTGCTGGATTCTTCCCCTAATCAACCATGGTTTGAAGGGACCACTTTCTGATTCCTTTCTGCTGAAATTGTGAATGGATGGTGCAAGGATAAACTTCACACGAGGTTCAACGAAATGAACAAAAGTATTACCTTGAGTAATCATTGTGTTTCAGATGCATGCCCTGCACATCTCTCTTGGATAAATGAAATCTTAAGAACCTATACGGTGAAGTCTGGCTATCGACTAGCCCTATGTTCCCAGACAGACGGAGTTGATGGGGGGCCCTGGGAACATATGTGTAAGCTCAATGTCCCTCCAAAAATCTGCCACTTCTAGTGGTAGGTGTGCGCTGGCATCCTCCTGACTAAGGAAATTCTCATCCACCGTCATATTTCCAGCAACAGGTTGTGCCCCTTCTTCCCGAAAACCCCTAAAACTTCCCTCCATGCTTCAACCAAATTCCCAGGGCCAAGGAGGTCTAGTACAAATGGGGCTTCTATACGAATCTCTCACTAGACGTGGTCCCAGACCTCCCCTCTCTCTTGATGAATTGGTGCTCCTCTTTCTCACCAACCAATGCAGGCTCACTTGGCATTTTGTTCTGGATCATCTGGGTGCATCACAATAGTTCCATTTTCGACCACATCATCAATCCCCCTAGTTTCTGGATTGAACGGGTAGTTTCATGGATTGTGGGATGGAAGCATCACACTAGACAACAAAAGCCCATTGGAACCCCATTTTCTTCTTCACATTGGATCCATCCACTAGAAGGGATTCTCATGATTAACGATGATGCATCTCTCCCCATGGATAGAACTTTTGGGCATGGTGTTGTGGTTCAAGATCATATTGGGAAGACCATCACAGCCAAACATGAATCACATAACATTCATTGGGATCCCTTGGTTGTTGAAGCCATAGCCATCAATCCTAGGATGATGTTCTATAAAGATCATGGATGGGACGAAGTCCACCTAAAATTAGACAGACTCATCATTATCAAGTATATCAACCTCAACGATGGATGTTTTCATCCTTTTGGTTCACTCGTCAGGAAAATCCTTTCCCTCCCTCAGAGCTTCACAATTTTCACCTTCTCCATTTTCAAAAAGGGACGGAATCAAGTCCGACCATCAGGTGGAGGCCTCTGGAGCTTATGACAATGACCTGCTCTAGCTGGACCACTTTCATACATGGTTATGTGATTGTACTTCTGCAGATCTTCATTTTTAATGAATATATTTTTTTTTAAAAAAAAATATGGAAACAATCCAAGGGGACAACACAACCATTACCCATAACTATATAAAAATGGTAAACATCAGGATATACATTTTTAATTGTCTTATTATGTTATCAATAAAATATAATACTATCTTGGTTCGGTTGGACAGAATTATAAATGCTTCTCACTTAATTGTCATTCTAATTGATTTTTCAATCGATCAACTTAAAAGGATATGAATTATATAAGCTGTGATAAATATGGAACAACAATATATATTTTTTAAATGAAGATAAATAGTTCACCTCTATGCTCTAGAAGAGTCTCTAATATTCACTAAATATATAGGTATCCTATAGCATGACTTATCATAATCAAAATTCAGGACAATTTGAGTGGGATATCTAAACACATGAGGAAATTTTTAGGGCATGCTCAATTGACATCATTGGATTATGGGATAACAATATTCCTATGGTTGAGTTCCCATTCAATAAAATTTTCCACGATAGCATCAATATGGTTCCCAATACAATATTTTATGGGAAAAGGTGGTGAAGAACTACATTATGTGATGAAGTTGGGGTCCCAACATTCTAGGTCCAGAAATGGTCAAGGAAATGGTGAAAAATGATAACACCATTCATAAACACATAAATAATTATCAATGTTGAAAAAATATATATAATGAAAAGTTTAAATAGGTCATATAGTTTTATGATTGAAACATGGTATTCCTCTACATATCTATATGGAAGAAAGTCATAATATTTGGAATGAACGGAAATCTTGGTCTAAGATACATCAACCCCTTTGTAATCTTTGATCTCATTGGAGCTGCAACCTATCGACTGCCACTCCCAGCTTACCAATCAAAATTAAATGGTGAATTCTATGTATACATATTAATATAGTACATACCATACCCCTCATTTTTACTCAAACCACATGTGGTACCATTGGATAATGATCTCTCATATGAAGAGAATTTAGTGAATATATTAGCTTATAAAGAATAATATATGACAAATAATACAATAAAACTAGTCAAGGGTTGTATAGAAACCACAATTAAGAAGTTGATACATGGAAAATGGTTGAAGTGATGAATCCGAGTTTCCCTCATTAGTTTTATTTTGGTAAATAAATTTTTTGAAGAAAACACATTGGAAGGGGGAAGATTGTAAAGATGTGAACAATTATAAATAAAAGTCCACATGTGATTTAATTAATTGATTTCGTAATATGGTTATAGAAAAAACATGAACTTATTTGTTTTTCTTATATTTGATCAGATTTTATTGACCATTATGCATCATTACATAACAAAATATAGTTATTGCATAGTCATTTAATGATATTATAAATTTTAGATCTTAAAAAATACAGCTATCACAGACAATGGAATTGATGGCCTCACTTCGTAGGATCATTCTCTAAGAATCCCATTTATTGGAGATTATGAGGGTGATAAAATCGCTGCAAGTTTCCATTTACCAAGCCAAATTTTAGATCCAACAACCTATGCTTGAGCTAAACCATTAACATTAATGGTTAATGTTATTCAATATTACAACCCATACTATGTACTCGGAACTACACCATGAGAGTCTCACCATTAAAAACATTACAATTTTGGAGTTTTATAGTTTATAAAAGGGATATATAACAAAAACAAAAACAATATGAATATTTATATTGTATTTTGAATATTATATTGGTTATAATTACTTCGAATAATTATGATGTTTTTAGTGACATTGATTTTGATTGAATAAAGCATAATGTGTATGTTTGGATGATATTCCAATTCAATTAAGGTATTTATTTTACCAAATATATATATTTTAAAAATAATTAATATTTTAATAAAACAGTTTCATTAAATATCATTTATTAAAAATAAATTTCCGTTTAATTTTAATGGTGTTAAATTAAAATTTTAAGGGTTTAAAATTTTTATATGTTACAAAACCCATCGTTTCTCATTAAATGTAGATTTTATTTTAATAGATAAATTTAACATATTTATAAAATTCATTTTTTAAAATAAATATTATTTTTGGAATCATTACATCGAAATTATCCTAATGTTATTTTTCGAAAATTTTGTAATATAGTTAAATGTTTGTGTAGAACTTAAATTCTCTCTAAATCTATCTTGTGTATTAAGATTTCATAATACCAAAAATTAATTTAATAAATAATATAAATGGTTCCCACAAGGATATATATGTTTTCCCTTTAAAATAATTATGTTTTATGTTTGTTTTAATAATTTTATGAAACCTTTATGAATCCTCTAAACCAATTGAAATGTTTTTGACTCTTTTAAATCTTTTCATTATGATCATTACTCAATTCTGCATAATAAACTATATTATTTTATTAGGTTCTTCCCTTTTATATATAAAATGATGAATCACACTACCAATTGGTATAAAAATTGGGAATAACCATGGTAAGGATTGTTCGTTTGGTTATTTTTTTACATAGAGTCAGA
Source organism: Viscum album (assembly GCA_963277665.1). NCBI lineage: Eukaryota > Viridiplantae > Streptophyta > Magnoliopsida > Santalales > Viscaceae > Viscum > Viscum album. The sequence goes on from OY728159.1 coordinate 38,564,367, forward strand.
AACCTATGTTTGACAAATGATAAAGAAATAAATTTTCTTTTTCAATACAAACCCACCCAATATCTCATTAATCTTTACGATAAAAACTTTATAAAAATATGTGGTCTTTTCCACCATATTTAGAGTCCCCCATGAGTTTTCCAAAGAACTCAAGAGGCCTCATTGAAGCATTTCAAGTCACAGTCTCAAGATAAAGGTTCCTCACCGTCACTTATTTATTCATGTTTTTTTATTATCATATGCCAAATATTTACAATTAATAAAATTGGGATATGTACCTTCATATACCTATTACCACATACAATTTTTAAAAAAAAACTATATAAACATTTATCTATCATCATAGAAATGTAAAAATTTTTATGTGACGTCGTTATACTGCTAATATTGCACAAAAAACTTATATGCAATACAAATTGTGTAGTGAATTCTATAACCATATACTATTAATGATTTTCATTTTTATAAATTAAAAATTATTTGAATTGGGAATTTCATTTACATATTCCACAATCCATGATCAAGGAATAAAAAATGATGATGTATTAATCCATGTTGTTTGTTCTATGTGGCATACAAAGCGTTAAAAGTGAATGTAATGGGTGTTCACAAAATTATATAGAACTCCAGTGAATTGAGTAATATTTAGTATGATGAGATATAATGATAAGAGAAAAAGTGATCGTAATTACTTTATGGGTTATTTTTCCTCATCAGGTCTTGGAAATTAGCCTTGACCGATGTTTATGATGTATTGTTTTATGTATTTTCTACATTTCCCATTTTTCCTATATGATTATCACGCTATATAATGTCTCATTATTTAGGTTATGATTATAACTCTTTCTATTAACGAATGATATTACTATTGCGTAAATTATATTATTATCTTCATTTAATTACATGTTTACTCCGGTAAATGGTTCTATATCTCACCCCTTTGTTTTTAATGTTCCCATGTTATATAATTGAATTTTATGTGAGAGCATATTAATGAGGTTATCAATAAATATGATGTTTTTATTCTTGTTTTAAATTTTTATCTCATATAGATAAATCAAAAATTTACAATACTTCTCAATAACCATGGTTTTAATAAATTTTCCCTTATGTAAAAAATAATGTTTTCATGTGAAATAAAGAGGAGGTTTGTAATATGCAGCCTATTATATATGAACACATACCCAATTTTTTTGAAGAATTAATGGGCTTTAAATATTACTATTTAAAAATCTTCTAGTGAACTCAATTTCATTGGATTCTTATAAAATATTCCTGAGCATTATATATGATTATTGAAATCAATAGTTCCATGAGTTTTCGTAAACAGACACAAAACCTTGAATGAATAATGAATGGTGAATAATTTTCCAACATTTTCTTGTCATAGAAATTAAAAATATTATCTATCGTTATAACCCCATCAAAAAAAATTTAGTCTCATTTCCATAACTCATATATTTGGAACTATTCATTTTTACTCCTTTCTATAAAATCTACATCTTTTGAATGACTAACTTATATACATTTTGGCTTCTCTCTTGGGTACTATTCACATCCCCTCGAATGCAATGAATTTTATATATATTCGTCCAAAATTAATTGTCATATTTCTCAATAAATATCTATCTAAAAATCTAGCATCCAAAAAAATATCATTAATAAACTATTTTAAATAATTCATTATATGACAGATCACGTAATCATCAAGATGATGACATCTAATTTCTCAGACCATTGTTCACATGTACACTAATCCCACTAGAACATATATTGTCTAAATTCAATAGAATTTTATCCCATATAAATGAATATCTCAATCTTATCCAACTCCTAATATGTGTTTTTAAGAAAACCTATGGATACCTTCCTAAAAAATCATTACCAGATAGATATTGTATTAGTTTTTCTATAGGAACCTATTCTGGATAAATTGTATCACCTTATCTAACTTTTATACAATATCTTATTCTGATCAGGATTTATGCGATTGAAAAATAAAATACCATCCTTCATAAAATTTGAATTTCATGAATTCATATCATTGAGCTTTTCACATCCAATAATATTAACACTTTACAAAAAGAAATCATATTAATTTTCTATCATAAAAAATCATATGTCCTTTCTAGGTAGACACATTCTATTTTAGTTAAAATTGCATTATCTATTTGTCAAAAATAACTTTACAATATTTTATATTCATCTTTTTATAAATAAAATGTGATATTTATCAAGAATATAGAATATTCATATTCATATTGAATTATATAATGTAAACTATAATCAAAATTATCTTCCCTATTTTAGGAAAATAAAGATGATAACAACATAACTTGACTTGTCATGTACACCTTATTAACCATTTTAAAAACACAATATTAATTTTTATTACATGATATAAAATACATTTACAAATAATACCTAAGAATGAAGAAATATTACAATATTAACCATAGGTATATTCAATATCTACAATTATATTTTTAGGAGACAATATTGAAATATAAATATCTTTTAAAAAAAATAGTTATCAATCCAAAGTCATTATCAAAGATAATTTCATTGAAAAATAAATACATTTTATGAAATGTTTTTATTGGATTCCCTTGCTTAAATAGAATCTAATTATATTTTCTGAATATTATATAATTCCCCCATTATATTTTACACCTTATTTTTTTGAAATAAAAAATATTAGATTAATAATGTTTTTTTACATCATCATAAATTATTTTGTTCTTCACCGACTTTGAAATAAAATTTTAATTAGAGGATTAATTCATTCCTTAATAACTTTCACTTTTCATTTGTACAGGGTGAACATATAGATGTTAACCTAGTTTCTAAAATCATTCCAATGTAGTATATTTGGGGAAAATATAATCAATTCAATGGTTTTTACAAATAATATCAAAAATAAAATCAATGATAAATGATTTTTCATTCATGAAATGATATTTAATAACACCTTTATTTGATTTGGAATATTGTAAATGATTTTTGGAATGGTCAATGGAATATTTATTTTCATTATGAATCGACAATGGTCACTTTTAATGGAACCAAAAAAAACATTCATTTACATGATATTTGTATATGCTTGGGAAGTAGAATCATATTGTAATTATAATGTACATGAGTTAACTGATCATTGTTTATTAATATTCCCTCTCACAACAATTTATCCAAAGGTGATTAATAGTCATTTGTGATTTATCTATATAAATATGATATATTAAAATGAAAGTCAAATAATATATAATTTATGTTGTCATAGAATACAAATAGAGTAATATTTCAATAATCCATCATAGGTTTTTCTAATTCACACATTCTCTAAAATTATCTTTACTAATTTTTATACAAAATTGGTAGTATTAAAAAAATTCTCTGAAACATCTATGAATTATTTTTATAAAAAACATAAAATAATTTTATTAGGAGATGAAAATATATCATCCATTATATTGAACATTTAATCCAATAAATAAAGTAAACATTCCATGTATTAAAATCATCATGAATGTTTTGATATGTTTAGTGAACTCTTTACAAAACAAATATCTAAATCATATAAAAATTATACATTTACCATAAATTACAAGATTTTTTGGTAAATGATATATCATTTTCACCTCTATGATTCAATCCACATTTAGTTTATAAATCATTAAGTGATTTTAGAAAGTTTCATATTTCGAATACATGGTACAAAGATCTTATTTCAGCTTCTACAAATCATTCATTAGCTTATACCCCACTGTTCAACATTTATAAAGTATGAAAAAATATATTTCTCATTTTAAACATCATCTTCAATTTCACCATATGTGAATGATAAAATAACTTCAAACTAATATACATTTTATTTTCATTGATATAAAACATCAAATGACATTATGATTATAACACATCTCATAATGGAGAAAATTATTTCATTAAAATTCAATCATTATATCATACAATAACCATTGATAATGTGGAATTATATATTGATTTACATTTCCCCTATAATTTTAATCATATATTTGAGTAAAAATTTTGTTTTCATTGAATTTTTTCAGCTAATAAATGAATAACATCCAAAATTTTATTTTCTTGTATTTGATATAATGCTTCATTCTTAGAATTTATCCACTAATTTTGTTCACTTCCATAAAATAGCAAATTTTTTCATCTATCTGTTTAATGGTCTCTAACTCTCAAATATAAATTTCCCTCCGTAATAATATTAGTGATTATTATTTATAACAATGTTATTAGATTCAAAAACATTTTGAATATTTTAATTTTCTAGATTTTGTTCCTAACTTTTAAAATCATATGATTGATTTAACTCATATTTTTTAGGAATAGGTTAGAAATATTCTTTATTATCATTATCATAATTCCAATTCATCATTATTTCTTTTGTAACAACATCGTTAACATATTCAAATACTATTATAATGTTTGACCAATTTTCAAAAACATTCATAGGAATGGAATTGTTCAATATCCTAACATGTTTATTCTAACATTGATATACTCTAGCATGAGATTAATATCCCAATAAAATGTAATTTTCACCCATTTAATTAATATGTCTCAAATATTAAATTTATATCATTTATAAAGAAGTACACGAATAAAAAATGAATTATTTTAGTAATGGGGGATTCATTTTTTCCCATAGAAGTAATAATCATTTTTTATATTCATTGAAGTACATATATATTAATTGTAAATAATTATTGATAGATTATGTTAATAAATTATTTTTCTTACCATTTAAGCAATAATTCAATTATTACACTCAATAAATTTATCTTAAAGAGTGTAGTGAGTGTTATATTGGTGACTAATTAAATGTTTCATGAAATAATTCCCAATATAGTTACTTAATTACGGCATTCTATTGAATATTTTTGAATTATATATATATTCATCAATATATTTCTCAAAATAACTTATGAAATTTTCTAATAACCCAACATCCATTGATTTATTCACCATGAACATTTTTTTAACTAACATATTGAAATAATCATTTAACGTAATAAATTAAATATCACATTTTAGTGATTTCTATATCATTGGAACATGTATATTAGAGTGAATGATCTAAATTAGTATGGTCAACATAATTTCAAATTTTTTATGTCTTCCACTAACAATATGTCCTTATAAGAATTTTTTAGGAACCATAGAACATTTTCGATTGTGATACAGTAAACATATTACAATATCTCCCTTAAGAATTGTGCTCATATTGTAACATCCACTGGTCATACACACTCTCACATGTCCATAAGTGTATGTTTACAAGACGTCAACCATTCCTCCCCACATAGAATGGGATGATGACTAGAAATGTGGGTGTAGAAAACATATTTGGAATTCTATTCTCACTGAGAAAATGTTAAAATACAATAGTAGTAAAAAATATTATAGTAAATAATAAAAAAATTACATTAATATATGTGATAAAGGATAAACCTATCCTAAAAAAATAGTTCTACATAATTACTTCTAGGATGAAATGTAACTATATGACATGACTGAATTTATATATCCAAAACCAATTCCAACAAAAAAAATCAAAATTCCTTGGTGATAAATACCACATCAGTACAATATCTATGGTCCATCACATCCCTAAAAAATCAAATTTATGATTCATTTCCATTGTCCAAACTGACATCTATAATGTCTTCTCACGTTCTGAATAGAGGATCAAATATTGTATGAGTTAAACACAATAGGTTAACACTAACATGTATATTCAAACCCAGTCTAATATAATGTTGATGAAATAAGTAAATAATAGTGAATATTTGATTCAATTAATGAAACACATTAAATAAACCATCAAAACACTTTTTTTTTGCTTTTTGATGCTCTTGTGCTTCCAAACTTAATTCATCTCTGTATAAGTTGTTTCTATCATAGGAATGACCTTATTGCATCAGGACGGATCAATTTTATAATGTCTAAAGAAGAAAAAATAGGATCAATGAAAATTTCAATTAAAGAGTCATATATATATTCAATGGAAATAATACAATGAAAATGGGTAAGTACCATATCATACTAGACCCTTGGTTAATTACTATGAATGAATCAATTAAATATTCCCTTATTTCAATACCATGCCAAGGGGATGGTAGTGATCTCATGATGGAAACCATGCGAATTTCAGGATAGAGTTGCTTATGTCCTCTCATGTTCTTGTCATAGGGGGTGAATCTCATCTCATGTAGTGGGTTCCCCATATAAAATATAAACCACCAGTTTTACATATCCTTAGTTATTATACCATGCACTTATTCATATTGTCAAAAAACATACATATAATAAAATAATGTATGACTTTCATTTATATTCATATCACTTACCTTGTTGGTTTATTTATGTCAAACTATTCAAAAATAATATTTTAATATTTTGTATATCATCATATAAAAGGATGAATCCCCATAATAAGACCGCACTATGTTTGCATTTATCATAATTCATTTCCCAATTCACAACATAAGGAAAACCCTATTAAGATTTTTATTTTAAAAAAATTCAACATTACCAATGGATTATGTTTTCATGGGAAGGATAACTATAGGGGTGGACACAATCATAGTCTCGACAACAAGGGAACTAGTGCGGTCAATGGGTGGAATAAAAACATACATATTTTGAACCATAGATTTATATATATTATTTATGTTGATAAGAGTGTGTTCAGTGTAATAGAAAATATTTCACATTGGAATATATTTTAAAATAGAATTTAGGGTAATGTTATAGACTAATTACCCTGATACAGTGATAAAATAAACACCATAAATTCGGAAAAACCCATGGAGAAATAAAGGGAAAAAATAAAGGCAATTAATATATAAATAAAAAAACACCCAGATTAAATACCCGATTTAATAACTAAAATGAGATTGTAGCACTATAATATAGTTTTAAAAAAATAATACTAAAAACAATTTTAAGGATCTCACCATAGATCAAACACTGTACTAAGATGTTTAGAAGGGAATGAATCACCCAAAAATAATTGGGAGTCACCCTAGGGTATGAGAGAATAGATTTCACAAAGAAACAAACATGACATACACATGAATAATGTTTCACAACCACTATTCAAGAAAAAATAAAAATTTTACATAATTTTAGGACATTTAATAATAACAAAATATGAAAAATGTGTCACCTAGAGTTAGGAAAGTTACAATAGACCTATTCAAAAATTTTATTAAATTCATGTATTGTAAAATATTTGTATCTAAAAACTATTTCATGGGTTTTTATAGTGATGAAGTTTAACACCCCTCCCTGACCTCGTTGGCTTGAGGAGGTGGTGAGGGTTACTTGGCTTTAAGCAATGTTCCGAAGGCGCCAATGTCTGGCAATAAATGTTGAGGGCATAAAGAATAAGTTGGGGAAGGATTTCTCTTAAGATGAAACCTACCAAACAATCCACTATCAATCAATATATGATGCATGCACTTTCAATCCCAAACATGTATTCCCAAAATAAAACCACATTGTTCCACAATACAGCCCAAAACAAATACAACCAGACATGTCCACACCACATCAGAGTACAAGAGGAAACTGAACAACCAAACACCACAATCCATGACACATCCACAATTCAACTCTATGATTCATGCTCCATGCTCCACCCAGACATCACAAAGCACCACTGAGGGAGATGGCTTACCATTTCCCACGTCATGGTACACGACATCTGCAAAGACACCATAGTGTCAAAGTAGGGGGTGAGTACTAAAACTCAGTAGGTTTTCCCCAAATGACTTCCCTACACACGCCACTAGGATAATACCGTTAGCACATTTATATAAAACCATTTTTATAAGTTAAATCACAAGTTAAACCATCCTCATAAGACAATAATGCCCTTACAAAGACATCACAACCAAACCAAGAAACCAAGGGAAATCCAACAAAACATGCCACAAGTCATTTCATAATTTCACATTAGAGCAACAACTTCCATCTTTCAAAGAGAAGCAAAACAAACAACCAAAACCACCAAACGGTGGAGCTTCCTCCCAACCCGTTCACCCATTCACAACTAGAGGCTCTTCCCATCCAGTTATCCTTTGATGGTGGCCCTTCCATCCACTATCCATACTCATTTTATAGTGGTACTTCTCAACAATTTCACACAACATTCCAACCAATCACAACCAAGAAAATAACCCAACATGGTCACAACAACATTAAATCTACCTATTCCATTCCATATCAATACACTTCAATAAATCAACCATTTATTGACAACCATTTTCCATGCCAAAAAACATTACCTAAAAACAAACCTTTTATTGAAAACCCTTTCCATTAATAATTTTTACAAATCAACCATATCATCTCATTTTAAAATCTTCATTTTAAAATACACAAGAATAGCATTTGACCATAAAAATCCCTTTTCCCTAAAAATCCCCAAAACATCACCCAAGGGAATTTCCTCCAATTTCGCACATCAATACACAATTAATTTCAAGAACAACAAATTAATTTTATCCAAAAACATTAGCTCTAACCAAGTGGAGTCAATAGAGAAGCCACATACCTTTAGGGTTCCCGAGAAATCGACCAACAAGCAACCGCACCTCACATCCGGCGAACGCACCATTGAAACCTCTCTAGATCACATTCCCTAACATTTACAAGCCTTAAAACTTCAACCAAGGAAACCAAAACCCTAGATCTCCACACAGCATGTGCAGATCTAGAAAACCAAGAAAGATTGGGATGTAGATCGAGAGGGAAACACAATGGAAACAATAGGAAAGACTTACCTGGGGGAAACCACCATCAAACCGCCTTGAAATCACTATGAAACGCTTCCAAATCAAGTGGGAGAGCACCTTCAACCCATAAGAACCCAAAATCACGAGTGAGCCTCGTGTGGGAGGATAATTGGAGGGAAATATGTTATGTTCAAGTGAGCTCGGAACATATAACCCTATTTTTAAGTGGTCATACGGTGAGCCCGCATAGTTTGGTAAACCGTGAGCTAACAGTGGACATGATACTGCCTCAAGAGAAAGGGTCCATATGGTTTCCTCACATGTTTTGGCAAACCATGCATAGGTTGTGTGAAGCCTACTATCTCCCTTACACAGTTTCTTGGGGAATCTGCCTGGTTTCTACTAACTGAGCTCAAATAGTGCACCCACATAAAAGCCTCCAATGTCAACCAAAACCATTCCAAACTCTCCCAATGTCTTACCAGATCATCCCATGCACTTTAAGAACATAAAAAATCATAAAAAATTCCACATACTTCAAACTGTTGGTACTACATTATCCCCACCATTGGATATTCCGTCCTCGGAAAGTAGTGAACCCACCCTTTGTCAAAAGAGCCCGGGACACTGCTCGACCATATCTTTCCCCCACTCCCATGTATCCTCTTGAATATGACCATGATTCCACAAAACAGAAACTAAACCAACAATTTTACCAATAATAACTTTCCCTTTCCTATCCACAACCCGCACTAGAACGTGCACTAATGAAGAATCCAGTTCTAGCTCTACATGGTCCCATCAAATTGCATGGTCATGATCCAGCTGATAAATTTTCAACTGCGTCACATGAAACCCATTGTGCACCGCACTGAACCTAGGTGGAAAAGACAAATGATATTCCACCTCACCAACACACTCATGAATATAAAAAGGTCTAATATACATTAGAGATAATTTTCCATGCTTTCAAAATCGATGATGTCCCAACCTAGGAGACATCCTCAAGAAAACATGATCACTCACCATGAAAGAAAACGGCTATCGACGATGATTCACATATGATTTATTATGACTATGATAAGTCTCCATTCTCTTACTGATCAACTTTATATTCTCCATAGTCTATTGGACAAGACTAAGTCCAACCATTGAGGACTCACCCATTTCCACCAAGCATAGTGGAGAACGACATGGACACCGTACAACGCTTCAAACTGAGCCATCTGAATGGATGACTGATAACTATTATTGAACAAGAACTCAACTAATGAAAATTGATCCTACCCCGAGCCACCAAAATACATTAAACAAGCTGACAACATATCCTCCTGAGTTTGTATCGCCCTCTCGGATTGACCATCCTTTTGAGGGTGATACGCCGTACTCATGGTCAACTTAGTTAAAAGCGCTTACTATTAGGATTTCCAGAAACGAGATGTAAACCTCAGATCTCTATCTGATAAAATCGAAACTGGAACACCATTCCTCTCTACCACCTCCCAAGTATAGATTTTGGACAGATCCTCCACCGAATGAGATTGATGAATCGGGATGAAATGGGCCGACTTCGTTAGTCGATCCACTATCACCCAGATGGCATCGTTATTTCTGACCATTCTTGGGAGACCTGTGTCAAAATCCATCGACATATTCTCCCACATCCAAACAGGGATTGGTAAGGATTACAACATTCCTACTGGCCTTTGATGCTCAACCTTGACATACTGTTAAGTCATGAATCTCGAAACAAACTCAGCCACACATCTTTTCATACCAGTCCACCAGAACTTGCGCCTTCAATGCTTTATAGATTTTATTAATTACAGGATGAACAACCCACCTGGAATAATGATACGCCCAGAGAATATCCTCCTGATAAGAAACTTGTATAAACATCAAATTCCAAAAACACAAAACTGAATCTCCATTCTGTTGACAACTATCAGTGGTCTCTCCACTATTGAGTCTCGACCCCATGGTCAGACACTCAGAGTCGGATATCTCTGCCTCTCTAACCTGGCCAACCAAGTCAGTAATAAAAAAAATAGAAAGAATACGGCTCTATCACCCAGGTCCTCAAATTCCAACCGCATATTATTTATAACCAACATCAACTTCAACTGTTCTGATGCCTGTTTTACCACTTCAGCATATCTTTTTCTAATTAATGCATCTGGCACCAAATTTCCCATAGCTGGTGTGTACATCATGTAAAAATCAAACATCTGGAGATATTCCATCTATCTCCTTTTCCACATGTTCAAATAAATTTGTGAGATATTGGGATTCAATCTCTTATGATCTGTGTATACTGTGAATTTATCACCGAAGAGATAATGATGCCATACTTTCAAAGAAAGGACCACTGCTTCCAACTCCAAATCATGAGTTGGGTAGTTCTTCTCATGCACCCTCAATTGCCATGATCCATATGCAACCACATGATTCCCTTGCATGAGAACGCAACACAAATATGATCCCAACATATCTCAATACACCACATTCCATTTTCATGTTTCTTAAAAAACCAATATTGGTGCTGATGTAATGAGACACTTTAGCTCTTCGAAACTCTGCTGACACTATTCATTCCACTGGAATGGAACATTCTTTCTTTTCAAATATTTCATTGGTGAATCCAATCATGAAAAATCACCAACAAAACACCAATAATACCCAAAAAGTCCAAGAAAACATTGTATATGAAACACATTCTTTGGAGATTGCCACAAGATAACGACATATAATTTTATGGATCCACTGAAACACCCCTTTCAGAAATCACTTGGCCAAGAAAACGAACTTCATGTATCCAAAAGTAAAACTTTGACAATTTGGCATACAATCGATGATCTCTCAAGATCCCTAGCACTATCTCCATTTGCTTCTCATTCTCCTACCTTGTCTTGGAATACACCAGAATATCACCTACAAACACCACCACAAATGGTTCCAAATATCTCTGAAATATCTGATTCATCAATGCCATAAACACCACTGGCACATTCATTAGACCAAATGGGAATAACCACATATTCATAATGACCATATCTACTTTTGAAATTTGTTTTAGGAATATCTTTCTTCCTCACCCGCAAGTGATGATATCATGTCCTGAGGTCAATCTTGGAGAACCACTGGGCACCCCTAAACTGGTCGACAAATCATCAGTTCATGGAAGTGGATATCTATTATTTATCGCAACTTGGTTAAGTCTATAATAATCAACACATAACCTCAATTTTCCATCTGCCTTTTTCACAAACAACACCGGAACTACCCACGGAGATGTTCTAGGCCGGATAAACCCTTTATTTCTAACTCTTCCAATTGGACTTCCAATTCTTGAAATTTTTCCGGTTCTGTCCGATAAGACAGAAGTGAGATAGGACTGGTCCCCAAAATGAGATCAATCGTAAACTCCAATTCGCTTATAGGAGGTAACCCAGAGAATTTTTCTGGAAAAACATCCATGAACTGAACTACCACAGCTGGAAGAACATTATTCTTAACACCGTCTACCGATTCCATTGACAACACCACCAATTGATTCGATAATGTTCCCACAACTGGTTCAAACAAACCCTTTCCACCATACCTTTCATGCCTCTCTCCTCTAAAGAGATGTCTATCTCTATAGTTTTTCATAAAATCCACGGTTTGCGCATCACAATCAATGTGAGCCATAAATGCCACCAGCCCATCCATTCCCAGGATTACATCATACCCATTCAGATCAAGCATTGAGAAATTATACACTTTCTACACCTCAACCACAACGATACCAAATGCTCTACACAGGAAGGCTCGACACTCTCTTTGACCTAGAGGAGTTTGATGTTGTAAAACTGAGGGCATCATTTATACCCTTAAACCCAGCAAGACAACCACACATGCAGCAATAAAAGAGTGTGAAACACCTGTATCAAACAATACTTGCATCAGGTTATAATTTTAAATAATATTACCTCAAACCATGGATGGTCCCGACTGATCATCCACCACAACTTACTCCACTCAAAACACATGTTTTCTTGCCACACTTTGAACATTATTGACCTGCTGAGGCGTCGTGGTATTCTGAGAATCACCATGACCAACTTCATTCTACTGACAAGGGGTTTACTGCTATCCATGTCCCATCGAAGCATATGACGTATGCGATCCCTGAAAAGTATCACATGCACCTGACCTCAGAGAATTACTAAAATATTCGTCTGATGCCCCATATTCATTAAATTATGACATACTCAAGGTTGTGTCATACAATCTATCTTGATGTGGCTCATATAACCAAACTGAAAACATCCTGGCTTGCTCTGGGGCTTCAGAGGAAGATTTATCGATCATATTATCAGATTATATGCCATATTATCTCCCATGGAATAAGTATCCCTCCTTCGCTTGAACCCAGTGTTAGAGTTCCCACTATTCCCCATGGGTACCACCATGCTTCCTCCGTTTGAAGGGCCCAAAATATCCCGCTCAACCACCGAGGCTCTATTCCCAATCTCTGTGTAATCATCTATAAAAAACACCACTATCGTTGAATGGATTTCTTTCTGTAACCCCACTTCAAAGATCCTTTCATTCAACGACGGGCTACCCACCACCACGGGTGTAAACCGCACAAAGTTCATAAACCTAGTAGCATACTATGTCACCGACATAATCTCTTTCATCAGACAGAAGAAATATTCCATTCACTTGATTTTAAACAAATGTGGGTAGAATTGTTTGTTAAAAAATTCCTCAAATTCATCCCACGTCATACCCTGGTTCTTCCCCGCTTGGTCTACCAACACCCACCACAGAAGGGGAAGATTTTCTAACATATACCTGGTCATCTTCACCTTTAACTCTACCGGGGATCCCAAGAATACGATGATCATGATCATTTTATTCAACCGTTCTTCTGCCCTCTCCGGCTCTGAATCACCATTGAAGATGGGTGGATTCATATTTTGAAACTGAACTGCATGATCCACATGCCTTGGTTTATCCATTTTGTTTCCACTTTCCACAACTTGGAAAGCATTAAATATGCTTTGAAATAGCTACTGGTTCACCTAAGGCTCTAGTTCTACCATATTCTCAGTAGCCTCCTTCTGTTGGTCTCTATGATACCTAACAAATGCCATTTCTATAATCATAAAATAAACAATCATGAATCTCACTTCTAGAGACATCACGAAATCCCATTTCAAATGACAATACACAACACTATCACAACAAGGTCTTCCACCTGTTCACATTTTCCATGTTACACCATTTTGAAAACAAAACCATTTTCAAAATACCAATTTATTCACATTACGGTTTCACACATTCATATCACATCATAAATCAATATACCCCCAATGAAATATACATCCTAGAGGGAAGTCATTTCTACCATGCATTCCATAATCATCTCATTGGCTACACCCAAGAAAATGATATTTCCAATGCCTATAAGTGTCTCCAACCACTTATGTACCCATCTCCCTGGTAACTTGAATTTCAGTATAAAAAGGTCAGCTACATCATTTTATGCTATACATTCCATGTTCCGAAATTCCTACGAATTGCTACTATCCCGACTCAAGGAATTCACCATAATGAATGTCAACACCAAATCCGAGAATCAACTCCAAAGGACCGAACAAATAAATACAAATTATAACACCCCACCCCTACCACAACAGCTTGAGGAGGAGGTTATGGTTACTTGGCCTTAAGTGACATTCACAAGGTTCCAACGGCTGTAAATAAATTCTGAGGGCCTCAAGAACAAGTTGGTGAATGATTTTCCCTTAAGACAAAATAAACTAATCCATCCATTATCAATCACTATATGATCCATGCACCTTCAATACAAAACATGTATTCGCAAAATACAACCACATTGTTACACAATAAATCCCAAAAACAATGCAACCAGACATGTCCACACCACATCAGAGTATAAGATGAAACTGAACAAACAAACACCACATGACATGACACCTCCACAACTCAACTCTGAGCTCCAAGCAACATGATCCACCCAGACATCATAAAGCACCACTAAATGAGGGGGATGCCTTACCTTTTCCCATGTCACGGTACACGATATCTGCAAAGACACCATAGTTCCAAATTAGGGGGTGAGTAATAAATCACAATATGTTTTCCCAAAATTACATCCCAACACACGATACTAGGATAAAACCGTTGACAAATTTATATAAAACATTTAATATAAATTAAATCACAAGTGCAACCATCCTCATAAGCCAAACATGCTCTTACCATGCCATCACACCCAATTTAAGAAACCCAAGGAATGCCAACCAAACATTCCAGAAGTCATTTAATCATTTAACATTAGCACAAAACCTTCCATCTTACAGAGCAATGCACAACAAATAAGCAAACAGTGGAGCTTCTGTCCAACCCGTTCATCGATTCACAACTAGTGGCTCTTCATATCTACATATCCTTTGATGGTGGCCCTTTCGTCCACTATCCATCCCCTTTTTATAGTGGTACTTCTTTCCACTACCACACTACATTCGAACCAGTCACAACCAACGAAATAACCCATCATGGTCAAAACAACATGCAATCAACCGATTCCATTGCATATCAATCCACTTCAATAAATCAACCATTTATTGACAACCATTTTCCAGGACAAAATACATTTAATGAAGAAACCCTTTTATTGAAAACCCTTTCTGTTAATAATTTTCACAAATTAACCATATCATCTCATTTTAAAATCATCATTTTAAATTCCACAAGAATAGATTTTCCCCATAAAACACTCTTTTTCCCAAAAATCCCCAACACATCACCCACGGGAATTTCTACAAATATCGCACATAAAAACAATTAATTTCAAGAACCAAAAAAAAAATTGTAATAAAATACATTAGCTCTAAACAAGTGGAGTCGAGAGAAAAGAAAACTACGTTTAGTGTTCCCGAGAAATTGACCCACAAGCAACCGCACCTCAGATCCAGTGAACACACCACTGAAACCTCTCTAGATCCATTTCCCTAACATTCACAAGCCTTATAAACATCACCATGGAAACCAAAACCCTAGATCTAAACACAAAAAGTGTAGATATAGAAAACCCTGAATTATAGGGATGCAGATCTAAAGGAAAACACAAGGGAAACAAGAGAAGAGACTTACCCGGGAGAAACCACCTTCAAACCTCCTTGAAACCCCATTGAAACGCTTCCAAATCGAGTGGGAGAGCACCCTTAACCCCTAAGAACCCCAAATCCGGAGTGGTACATCAGTGGGAGGATGATTGGAGTGAAATAGATTAATCTTGAGGGACCCCGGAACTTACAATACTATTTTTAAGTCGTCGCACGGTTAGCCTGCACGGTTTGGAAAACCATGCGCTAACTGTGTGCACGCTATTACCTCGGGAACAAGGGACCACACGGTTTTGGAAAACTGTGTGCAGGCCGTGCGGAGCCTACTGTCTCCATTGAATGGTTTCTAGGGGAACCTGCATGGTTTCTACTAACTGTTCTCGAACTGCGCACCCATTTAAATGCCTCCAAAGTCAACCAAAACCATTAAAAACTCTCCCAACCTCTTCCTAACTCATCTGATGCACTTTAAACACATAAAAATTCATAAAAAAAGGAATCATACCTCAAAATGGTAGTACTACATGAATTAAGATCATTCATTACTTATAAAACTTTAATATACCCAACTAGAAAAATCCAATGAATATTCATAGATTAATACAGAAAATACATCAACTCCACCAAAGGCTAAGGATAATACCTTTTCAACCATAGACACATTTATACCCAGAATCCGTATATATATAAAACATGCATCCCAAAAAATTATTTCTTTACCGTAAAAATGATCTCCCCCAGCAAAAAAAAAACTCAACCACCAAGGATTATTAGTGGAAATTTGAAATCTAAGAGAGGCTTAATTGATATGTTCCATCTAGGGATCTACTTGGATAAATATTTGTTTGTAAAACCTCCCCACCATTTAGCTATTATTTCAAAATATTCTCTAAAATAACTCTACTATCTTTGAGAACATGTCTTGCCACTATGATTTTATATTAGATTACAACTCATATGTATTCTATTAAGAATTACAATTCTTCCATTACATTGATACTATATGTAAAATATATCCATTGAGTGAATTATCACTATGGTACACAATCTATAATAGATACATTTTTAGGGATGAATCTAAATTTTGATAAAAAACCAAAAAATATACAACAAGATAAGTTCTGGGATGATATATCCAATTATAATAGACATGAAATATGTTATGTATAAAACTATAACGATCAAAAAGGGATAAACGATATTTCGGTATACTGAACCTTTAAAATAACATGAAATACCTAACATACCATGGGACAATATTTCCATATTTCATGATAAGATGTTGTCCAATCCTAGGAGGCACAAAAAAATAATTACCAAAAAAAACTATAGATATCATAATAACTAGTTATCATAATAATTATTCCTCCCCTGTCTGATTACTAAAAACATATTGATCAATTTTATCCAAATTAGACATCTCATATATGAGTCTATGATCAATTGATTGTTGACCCAACTACCTCCAATAAACAAATACTTTATAATTATGGCCTACTATACATGACTTCAAAATGTCCCATCTGTATCAATTCCTAGAATCTATAATTATACGAAAACACAAAAAGGTAAAAATAAAACTCCAACATTCCACCAAAATCCCATACATGGTCTCATAACATATTACATAGAAGGTGAATTTTATATTTATTTTGACATTATGTTTGAGGTTGATATGTTATATTCAGAACAACCTGTTATCCCTTAGCCTTAAGATGACTCTACAATAATAGATATGTGAAATGAGTATCTCAATTAGAAATGATATTCTATAAAACTATTTCTATTGAATTATTTCGCCAATGTAAATTCCAAACTGATCATGAAGAGTGATGAGATAATTGATTGAAAAAAATTGGGATATATTCATCAGTTTATATATTACAAACCACGGTACAAAAATTTTAATGAGTAGTCTTGGTTAATTATTTTATAATTTACAAAGTGGTAGAATCCCATTTCAATTCAATACTGATCCAAATCTAGAATATCATAGGATTCCTCAAATGCTAATCTTTGATATACTAAAATGGGTAGAATATCACTAAGAATACATTTACATCGTTTTTATTCCTGGACTCTAGTAGCTTCCCTAGACATCATGATATATTTGTTTTTCAATGATGTGCCATATATATTTTTGAAACTCTTTCATACATTCCTCACACATACCTATTGGAATCCATACTCAGCCCTGGATAAAAAAAATTTATACAACAAACATACCATTCCTGTAGGCAATCAAAACAATATGTTATCTCCCTCATACCTATTCCCTTAAGATAACTACTTATTTTTTATTTATTTCAAAAGTAAGGGAAATATATGTTGTGGTCCGAGATACCCATTCCTATATCTCTAGAATATATAAATGAATTCATGAAAAGAGATAAAACATCCTTCAATCATCACAAGACTCCCTCACCTCCTCCATTTTCGTCATCTATCCCATGTATTAGATATAAAATTTCACTTTCCCAATATATAATATATCAGGAAGTCAAAAGGCTATAGATAATTTTTCCACCTTATCCAATGAGGTATCAAGTCCCAATTTTAAATTATGTACTTGAGGATCTTGTTATCAATGTACACCAATAATAAGTCTTGAATACGATTATTTTTCCATTATCTTAAGGCAACTACCACTATAACAAATTCATTATCATCAGTAGGGTTATCCAACTCATGTTTTCATATATTTCAAGTGTCATATGAAACAAATTGATCCTCCAATGTTATAACTGCTCGATTTTCATCTCTAGATGTATAACATTATAAGGTTTATTACTTATATAGAACATGTAATTTGAAAAACAGTGATGAGTGTATCTTAATCATCATCACACGAAAAATTATCTCACAAGATTCTGATCAGAATAATATTACCCCTTTCATTGTCTTCCTAGATATCATTCCATCAAGACGTGATAATTCCTAAATGAAATATGGATAATAACATGCTAATCCCATAAAAATCCATATCTAAAATAAATTCTTATGATACATACAAGAAGAATTTTACACAAACTTCGCTAGGTCCACATATACTCCATCTTATGAGATGAAATTTCCTAGGAAGTGATAATTATCAATCTATAAATAAAATTAATATTGTTTTGTGTAAATTTAATGAACTCTAAATGAAATAAAGATGACCTCAATTATTTTTGGAATTACCTTTTTCTTAATATGCAGTACACTAATATTATTTCGATAAAATCCACCATAAAATAATCATAAATGTGAAAAAATATCTGATTTATCGAGCCCATGGATATAGTAAGTATGTTAATCATATTGAATGATGTCACCAAAAATATGTATAAGAAATTTCAAAATATAAAATAATATTTAGGTGTGTTTGATAATATCACTCTCAAATCATGATACCATTCACTAATTTAAATCATAAAAAAAATATAGGCACCTCCACTCTAATGGAAGAGATCAATGAAACATGGAAGGGGATACTGATTCTTGATCATTAACTGGTTAAATCCCTAAAAGACAACACATGAGTGAAAAGACTTTTCATCCTTCTTTGAAAAAAAATTAGATTCTGTTGTGGAAAACTCATCCATATGAGTCCCTTTTCAAAGAAATCATCAAACTATGCATTCAACTCAGAAGTCTCTTCTTGATTCATCATATATGGTGGGATAAAATATAGCTCTACTATAGGAACCAAATTGATCACATGCTTGATCACCTGATCATGTGGAAAGATACAAATTTCTTCAAGGAAAAATTAATGAATGTTGTATAACACTGGAATAAAATTTTCATATATAATGTAGATAAATCCCTAGATGATTGTTGAATTATAAACATAAATTTTGAAAAAAAATTAATAGTAAAAACTAACAAATTATTTACCATGGTTATGATAGAAATGGTTTTTCTATTAGGTTTTGGTTCAACGATAGGGGTTAAAAAGAACCCAATACTTTTACAACTACCATTAGGTTGAAATATTTCAACGAAGTCTCATATATCATAGAGATAATTCCATTTTGAAATAATGTTTTTTAATTAAAACATTGGAACACCGTTTTCATTTAAAAACAAAAATGTGCCACAAACATCACATATAAAATCCCTCCCCTTATCCATTTTTAATTACACCATAAAACTCTTTTGGATTATCCAAGATCAACCAATATAACATTATGACATCTATTATTTCATCTGATATGTATTTTCCTGTACATAAATCCCCCACATGTTAGTTTTTTGTAACACCTAAGGAGGATTACTGAAGAAGATGTGTCATTCATCAATGAATGTTTTTGTTATATTTCGTTTTCCAACAATATAAATAATGTTAAAACTACGATGATATATTTAAATTCATATAATAAACTTATTTATATGTTTTTATTTTTTATTAATAACTTAAAACAATTTCGTCCATCGGTTATAACATGTTAAATTACTTTGGAAACCCGCATTATTTTCTATAGGTTAGTCTATGTTGAATTATTTAAAATATTATGAATCTTACAAGTTTTATATTGTTTTTGAAATGATTAAATTTTTACAAAAAGCATTTCATTTCTTGGGTTATGATATTATGAAATTAATAAGATCATGTATCTTATATATATATATATATATGGATTTCATAATGAGACATGAGGTACCTATATCTCCCTCAAATATATTGGGTACAAGCATATATCTCTTGAGATAGAATAAACTAAAAAAGTGGGTGAATCTTGATAAAATAGGTACATTGTCCACTATAATGTTCAGGGCCATGAACATTTACTAAAATGTTGTTTGGGGGATTGAAACCATTCAATTATGATAACCTTGTAGTCAACCCTGAATACTATGGAAATCATTTTCTATTGTTATGTGTATGTTACAAGTATATGTCTTATGTAAATGATAATGCTACTATGGAACATTTTCATTTATTACTTTGTTATTTATTTCTTATGAAAATCCGAAATTTATTCCATTACACAATATTACAATATTTGATATTCAAAATATGAATTTCAAATCTTATTCTTGTGTTCTCATACCCATATGTTCATGTTATAATTACATATCTCTCTTTTTTCCCGTACTGATCCTCTGATCTAAATATTTCATATTTTTCATTTTCCCATGTTAAGAATAATTGTATTACAAATAATATATAAATAAAAGGTTATAGTATTAATGATCATAATGGGATATTATGTCTTTTAAATATGTTATTGTAGTTTGAGTGTCCAATTTTCCAAATATAATAAATTTTTTTTATCCCCAGTTGATTGTTTGTGTAATGTATTGAATATCTAGAAAAATGTGATTTAATATCAATGTATAAAAAGTCTAGGTCTCTATAGCTCATATCAGAGGATATGTTCTATAATCATTATTAAAATATAATGACAAATCTCTAATGATATTCCTAAGGACATGTGTAAGTATAGGTCTATGGATAATGAAAATTATAAGAAAATGTCATAAAATATAGTTAATGGATTGAGAGAGTGGTATATAAGAAATTTAATCCTAGTATGGATATTAAAAGAGGTTGTGTCTCAAGAAAAATTCTATATAGTGGTAATAAATTTGAAAATGGGGAAATGAGCTAGACAAAATCATCACATAATGCAGAACAATGGTCATTTCTGGAATACTAGATTGATATTCCTAGGAGATATTCTCTATAAATTCATAATATATTTACGAATAATAACAAAGGATTTAAATATATGATGACTATGTAAATCCATCAATAAATATAAGGAGTTAATTATTAAATAAGGTGTCATGATTTAGACACCATATTAAAGATTTTTTATGATTATGTGGTTCCCCGTCATGATTATTTTTAATTACATTATTTTATTGGGTTTACTAAATTGATGGAACATAAAGAAATTGTTTTAATTATAATAAAATATATAAGGAAATTATTTTCTTCATGATCTTGAAAACATTATGTTGGATGTACTAGGAAATCATGTCTCTATGCTCAAACAACTATGTCAATCTATGAATCATGCTGCACGTCCAAATGAACAAAAGAGGGGTAAAATTATGTTGATTTTCTCAGTAGGGAAAACACACATCCTTTCAGTGGGACTTCTGATCAAATAATTATTGACTAATGGAATAGTAACTATGGAACAATATTCTCCATTCCTCAGTGTTAAGAACATGAAAATTTATTTATGGTTTTCTACCAATTTGATTGTATAGAATATCAATGTTGGGATATTATACATAATATGAGGGAATATGATGAAATTTAAAAAAACTAACTTGGATGAATTCAAGAACTTGTTTTTCATTATGTAAATTTCATGTATTTTTCTTATGAATATGGTGAAGTAATTTCTTGAGCTAATTCAAAAGGATGATGAATCTATCGGTACCAAGATGGGATATTTTATAAGATTGTTGAGGAACTCCTATTGTATAAACATCCAAAATGAATTTAGAATTGATATATTTAATAGTGGATTGAATATTATTCTCTAAAATTAATTATCCATATGTAACATCAGTATATATGATAAGATTGTGCTATTTATTATCAAGTTAGAAATAGATGTTGGAGTTACGTATCTATGTCCTTCTTCTGACATGATGAGAAAAATGGGAGTACAATAAATATATAAAAACCATTTATATAAGAATATAATACATCCATTAAGGTGCATGTGTAGGAAGAATAATATAATGAATTTACATAAGGGTACTAGTAAATTATTTAAGTATAGAATAAATGGTCATCGAAAAATTGATACTTGATATGATGGGAAGAAGTAAGTAAATGGTATAAATAGTTATAAAGGTACATAAAATTAACAACCCACCATCAACTATTTCAAATTAATTGAGTATAGGAACTATGCTAACTAGTGACAAAATCACATGGTTAATTAAGATGACCAAAATTAGTAACATCCTTTAACAAGAGAATATGTGAAATCTCACGTGAGTACAATTTCTGACAAGGGGTGCAATAATGAGGTGTTTAATGTTACACTTACCATCTACTCTTTAAATTCTTTTGAATTTTTTTACTATTTTATCAAAAAAATAATACATATTTTAGTAATTTTGTTAGGTTCCCAAGATGCAAATTTTTTTTTACTATGTTTAATAATAAGTGAAAACCTGTAATGGTTTGATGATCGATTCTTATGTTTATGATTCTAATTTAGTAGAAGATGTTGGTAATGTTATTCCTAAAAACCATTCCATTATTCCAATGTCCATATTTTATGTAATCATGGGCATGTATTAGATTTATTTTTGTAAATACATCATCAATTAATTGGGAAGGGATGTTACATTTACTATTCTAACACAAGCTATGATTTTTTATCAATGTGATAGTAAGTTCCAAATTCCATTAGATATCACATCCAATATATGGGTATTAATTCTCATTAAGAAGCAGTTTTTATCATAATAGAATGGGAAAAAATATGCATCAATGCCATTTTTTTGAGGGAATTTTTTAATATCTTTTTGGAATAATATTCCACCCAAACACCAAAACATAACCATGATTTCGAAATATAAGTCAAATCATTCTCCATAACGCATTCAAATAAAGCCAATATGATGGTCCTAAATGAGTTATTGGAAGTAAAGAATAAAAAATGGGAAACCCAATATAATGGAATAATTCATCCAATTGTGTAACCAAGGAGTGAAACTATTGTTTTTTTAAAGCTAAATGGATCATTGTGATTCTATATTTATTTTTGGTAGTTAAGAAATATCATACTTAAGAAAAAGTATCATATTCTCCTTATTGATGAATTGATTTATCAATTACATTGAGCTAAATATTTTCCATGATTCACCATCATTATGGATAACATTAGGTTAGGTTCTATAAAGATGTTATACCCACGGCATCACTTAGTACATGATATGTGCTCTATGATTATATAGTAATGCAATTTAGTCTAACTAATTCTCGTTATATCATAAAGAATATAATCAATAGAGTATTGAGAGATTACCTGATTAGTACTTTGATGTATTTATAAACAATATTTCTATATATTAATAAAGAATTTTTTATCATTATTCTACATGATAACTGTACCAAATACTGTATGTATAAACTATAATTAAAATTTACAAAGTGTGAATTTTGAATTTTAATATTTCAATTATTTGGGTAATAAAATCACACGAGATGTAATGTCCCAAAAATTCCACGTAATGTTTTTCGTTATATGTGATGTTTACGATTCCAGGAAAATTGAAGGCATGTGATTCCGAAGATTAATGTACCTGGTATAAATTTCTGAACATTTTTTAGGTACCTTCAGTAATCATACGAGTGGGTTTTTATAACTTTTGAAACGTTTCTCAGAATTGAAATATGATAGCACCAATTGAACTCACATCACCAGTATTCACTTAAGTAGACCTTCACCTCGACCATAGTACGTTGAGGGTGAAGGTTAGTTTATCTGAATTTTTGTGGAAATATAAATAAAATAAACTTTTATTTTATATTTATATTGTCCTTTTTGAATGCTCAATTGTGGGGACCACCCATGCATGAAAAATCCCCAATTTAGATCTATGGTCTAGGGGACCACCCAATCCACTCTTTATGGGGGGGGGGGGGTAATATAAACTCCCCATTAATTGATTCCTACCATTTAATTGAGTTAAATTAATTGATCCAATAAATTATGCCAACTTTATTTAGGAAAATAAATTAAATTGATAAAAATAATATTTTTGTTGGCTCCTTACTTGTTTTTTGGTTGGTGGAAATCATTAGCGAAAGGGAGCACTTTGGAGGATCATTCTCCTCCAAATAGGAACACACCATCTTCTCCAACGAATAACACTCAATCTTCTCTAACGAACAACAAACCACCTCCAAAGTGGGACCACTTCATTTATGATGTAACGAAATTTGTCATTTACTCCTCCTCGACATCAATAAATATCTGAGGTAGGGGTGTTCTTTCGATTGATCATCATTAATTCTTCCTCTCAGGTTGAATGGCCTCCCTTGAGATGCTTTCTACCGCTATAACACGGAGGGTACGAGCCAAAATAACATGGCCCGACCACACCGCAAATAATTTGTTTTTTTTGTGTTCCTAGCGATGGAGGAGAAAGGAAACCATCCCGGGTGGGGCTCCAGAGTGGCGGACAACACCATGGAAAGCCGTGAAGAATGTGGTCGCACAACCGTGCAACCGAAGAAGGGTTGTGGCATGTCGGTCATGGGGATGCAAGGGTGGCAGCCAGCGGAGGCTGGCCACATGAAGGGGTTGCACCGCGCGTCAGCACCACCCAGTGAGAAGGGGCCGTGACATATGTTACAGTGGTGAAGGGAGGGTGGTTGGCGTTCAGCCGGTCGTTTTGGGGTGGCACACGACGTGCCTCTGGGTGGAAAAGGGGTAGGCCATTACAACCGTCCAAATTGAACCGAGCTGGACAAGCGGGTCCCGTGTACTACTGGAGACTGAAAATCATTCGCCATTCAGTGAGTGGAGGTAGCGGGCACGCGAATTCGACTCGCATGTAGCCAAGCCGTGGTAGGTCGGGGTGGTTCAGTTGGACAGAACCGAGACCATCTTCGACCCCTTTCCGCTATTTTATCCATTATATTGGCATCGTGCGTCCATTTGACGAACTGCCTACAACGCAAAAAAACTTGGAGAGAGGTGGACCTATTTTTATACCCCACCTGAGATTTGGATAATGTTGGGGTACATTCGGGTTGGATCGAGCATGAATCCAACCGGGACCTCAGGACTAAATGGATAATAACTTACAGACCATGGGTCCGATTGACGCATCGTCTGTTTCGTTGAAAACCCTATAACATGTCGGTCCTTTGGGATACTTATTCATGGGACTTTGTGGAAGTTGGAGTATAGACCAATAGATTGTGGAGTGTACCCTGTGAGAGACAAGAAAACGTTGTGCAGGAACCCCATAGCTGGATGTAACATGAGAAATAGATCCTTCAAGAGTCTTTATTTAAGGATCCAACAATGATACACTCTAGGAATCCATCTGTGAATACTCTAGGATCATGTGTTGGTCTGATGATGTTCTAGGAATCATCTGTGGGTCTGATGATTTACTGAAATCATTTGTGGATCTGATGTTGATTTAGGATCCAATGTGGGTCTGCCTCTTAATTGAGTAAGATGATTCAGTAGTTACATCTAGTCATCTTTACTACTATAGATAAGATATAATTGGTATGAGAAGTGTCTTTACCAGCGTGGTGATACCATTGTGATATTCTAGGGTGTGGTGTACTTGGGCGGTTTATTCATTCCCAATAATAACATTGTGGTATTATTCTATGTGGCGTACTAGTGTGGTAATTACCTTCATGGTATTCCTTCCTTTGTGTAACAGTTTTGATTTGGGATTTGCAGTTTGACCCTGTGTTTCCTCATGATTGGGATGAGTATACTTTATAACGTAGTTATATAATGGGAATATACCTAAGATGTGTTTTCAGTTGATTACATGATATGTGGTTTATCCTTGGTGTGTTGTGTGATACCTTGAGGGTCTCGAGGTCGCTATAGTGTATCGTTATACTCACCCCTGCACGGGATATGCCCACACCTTATTGTGTTTGGATCACGCGACAGACAGTGCTGAATGAGTATGAGAGTACCAAGACTGGTGGTCACTTGAAGGGGGACATTATATGATACATACGATAGAGAAAGCCGTTGGAGAGCTGTACCTTCCCTACATGTAGGATCTATGGCTTGTGTTTATAGGAGTTGTTCCAGTTTTCTTGTACATTATATATTTTGTACTTTCAAGTTGGGCTTGTATTCCGGCCCATTTACTTACTGTACTAACTCTATTTTCTTTTCATCTTACATTGTTTCTGTATCTAGATGTGTTCTTGGTTGTGTGTTTTTATAGTTTATAATGTAAATTCCTTCCGGGTTTTAGAGAAATACGCCTTCGGTGCTTGTTGCCAGCACCTGGCCTATAGAAGGCGTGCATGGGGTACTCACAACACGGTCCTCAGGGGAGGGGTTGTGAAAAATTGGTATCAATGGGAGATTCTACCATAGAAAATTGGAATATGATATTTTAACGAAAATATTATTAAGTGTAGGGATTGCAGTTATCATTTTAGGGAATCCAGTGTTGGTGTGGAGGCTGACGTATCCATCCACCATGACCCTAACTTATTATTTCTAACTCAGTGCATAAAAACAATGATTGTGTGTGTGTTTTGGAAATTTTTCATTGTGATATCTTTGTGTTAGCTCACCAGGTATAACTTATTGACCGTGGTGCACCTCTTACAGTAGATCCACTAATGGTACCATTACCTGTTGGGCCACCGATGCCACCATCCCCAATAACATAGAGTGCACACCACTTGAGCGCAATGCATGAGTTCCAGTGCCAACCACCACCTAGGATCAAAGGTGATACCTACCCACATGTGGTTGAAGATTTTTTGGAGGCCGTATTGAGAGTATTCAACTAATAGGGAAACAAACTATTCTCATGGTGATCCTTTCATCTAGTATTCTACAAGCAACAACAGGAAGATGGTGGAGCTTGATGCTCCAGGTTCACGACGAGGTGACACTCCTCTGGGAAGACTTTGAGAGCCTGTTTTGGGAAGAGTTTTTCCCTACGACCCTTTGCGCAAGGCACATACATGAGCTTCTTCGTCTACAACAGGGCATCAAGACTGTGGCATAGTACCCAACATGGTTCACCGACCACTCACGCTACACAACTGATATGGTACTAGACCCATTCTATAGGGCCTGGAACTTAAAAAATGGAATCAGGTGGGAGATCAGGGCTTCAATGATTTATCTTAGCATCATGAAGCATGCAGGGGTGTCAGAGTGATACATATTAGTAGATAGTTTCATGGATGAGAAGACACCATCAGCGAGACCCACCACCGGACATCATGTAGCAGAGTCTTCGGTACCTAGCAATAGACTGATGTATTAAGGGTCAAGGAGGACCTATCCCATGGGTGGAAAACCACAAAATTCAGGGTCAATTATGCAGTGCACATGATACAGAGCTAGAATTTTGTGGATAATGTAGTGTTTCACATGAGACGGGAAGGTTAACATGGATCGTGAATATTTGACCCACTCTATGGATGATCAACAAACAGTTGAGTGACCACCCATGAAGTGACATAGGTTTGACCGAGGTGGTCTGCATGGAGCAGGAGGGCGTAGAAGATGATATGGTCGTGCTGTTGGCGATGGGAGACGGTTCAAGATGTTACCGCCACCACCACCAGGTGGTCCACCCCGACCACAGGGAGAAGGTGGACATGGGAGATCTCAGCTCCAGGTAGGTGAGGCTT
The DNA here is from genome assembly GCA_963277665.1 of Viscum album. NCBI lineage: Eukaryota > Viridiplantae > Streptophyta > Magnoliopsida > Santalales > Viscaceae > Viscum > Viscum album. Next base: position 38,592,623 of record OY728159.1, read on the forward strand.
ATGAACATGATGCTCTGAAGATAATATGAGGTATGATCTGTGTCTACTCCACCTTAGTTGTAGTACATATAAACATTAGTTCCAATATTTATTGTATTTCCACTACCCTCGTTCGGAGCTCGGAGATTCCAACGGATCCATTGGATTGATCCTTTTGACTAGAGACTCCTATGGGAGGGGTTCACTGATTACACACTGGTTCCATAAGGGTGAGCTTACTCTATGAGGCGAGAGCTTCGGTTGGGAGCTCATAGTAGCAGCGTCGAGGCCTTACGACATCATCATTGGTATAAACTAGTTATTTACAGTCCATGCTCAGATTGACTATATTAGGTGCAATGTGTTGTGTGTCCACATATATGGGACCTGATTTACCTTCAACGACAATAAGGGAACCTTTTCATCACATTATGGACTTACTCGGTGGAGAGTGAAAGCGATCACCAATCAGTTGGCTATCCTTACCCTCAGAGTAGTTCATGTGGAGAGTTCGAGCTATCATGTAGTGGTGGACCAGTATGTGTATGTCTTCCCAGATGATGTTTCGGGTCTACCTCCTCACAGAGCGGTGTACTTTTACATTGACTTTTACCATGGGACTACAACGTTATCTACACCATCATATCAGATGGATTCCGTGGACCATCGTGAGCTCCGGGTACTGCTGGAGGACTTACAAGGAAAGTGATTCATTTTGCCCAATGATTCTTCTTGGGAAACACAGATTTTGTTCACTATGATGGTGGATGGGAGCTTGAGACATTGTGTCGAATATCAGTGACTGAACCAGGTGATTGTGAAGAACATGTACCCACTCTTGTGTATTCATGACCTTTATGATCAGTTGAAAGGATCACATTGGTTCTCAAAGATAGACCTCACATCATACTATCACTAGCTCAGAGTGTGAGACGAGTATGTGAAGAAGATGACTTTTAGATGTCTGTAAAATCATTATAATTTTTGGGTCATGTCCTTCGGCCTAACCAAAATTGAAGTAGTGTTCATGGGACTCATGAATAGGATATTACATCCATAGCATGATCACTTTATAATAGTCTTCATCGACGACATTATAATCTATTCAACGATTGAGGAGGAGCATGTCTATCATTTATAGATAGTTCTGGAAACACTCCAAGAGAACCAGATTTACTTTAAACTCTCTATGTTTTAGTTTTGGATCTGTGCAGTCACATTTTGTGAAATGTCATCTCAGAGGTTTTAGTTGAAGTGGGTCCATTGATGATTGAGGTGTTACTTTCATGGGATCTACCAAGGAGTGTGACAGAGGCACAAAGTCTTCTGTGTTTGGTCGGATACTACTAAATAATTGTGCAATATTTCTCTAGAGTAGAAGCACCTTTTTCCTCGTTGACGAAGAGGGGACATACCTTAATTTGGTTGGAGAGATTCCAGTGGTGTTTTTAGGAACTGAGGAAGATGCAGACTAGTGCCCCCATTTTGAAGCTACCGGAGGAGGGAGTAGGGTACGTAGTCTACTACGACACATCAGGGTCCAGGATTGGATATGTCCTGATGCAGGAGTCAGTAGTGATCACCTATAGTTCTCAATAGCTATGAAAACATGAGAAAACTATGCTACCCATGACCTGGAGTTAGCAAAAGTGGAATTTTCCTTGAACATGTGGTGAAATTACATGATGGGAGACCGTTTTATAGTCTACTCATATCACAAGAGTTTCAGCTATATCTTTTCTTAGAAGGAATTGAACCTGAGGTAGCGATGAAGGATTGGGTTCTTCGAGGACTATGACATAGATGCAGTTTATAATCCTAGGAAGGTGAAAGTTTTAGTGGATGTACTCAGCAGGAGATCTGGTATACTGCTACTAGGTAAGGTGACAGAGCAGCTGGTAGCTTTGCATATATCCATTATGGATCAAGATGGAGCAGTTTTCTTCAGTCTATTATAGTCACACCCCCACTCCTTTAGCAAGTTAGGGAGGTGCTGCATGGCGACACTAAATGTAAGGATCAACATGATTATATATCCACAGGACCGACACCTGATGGATATTTTGAAGGTGGGTATCACATCATCCTCTTTAGAAGATTTGCCATGGTACCCGTGTCTCTTCCAGAGTAAGTATTGAGGGAGTTCCAAACATCCCCTCTGGTGGTACATCCACAAGTGGAGAAAATGTACAAGGACCTCTGATGACATCACTGGTGGCCGGGAATAATGACAAAAGTATCATAGTTTGTCTCTCGGTGCCTCACTTTTTAGCAAGAGAAGGAAGAGCATCAGGTACCAGGATGCTTAGTTCAACCTGTAGAGGTCTCAGAGTGGATGTGGGATGGGATATCCATGGACTACGTGATAGGAATTCCACTTACATCTAGAGGTTATGATTATATCTGGGGGATCTTCGACCGACTTACCATGTCGTCCCACTTCCTACTAATCAGAGTGCATGGTTCTGTAGAGAGATTGGGACGCCTCTATGTGTAGGATAATGTGTGGCTAGATGATTGGCTAAACTCGTGATTCACAGTTTACTTCCCGTCTATTCAAGGGGCTGAAGGAGGCTTTCAGGACAAAACTTAATATGGGCACCGCCTTCAATCCTTAGACAGATGGAAAGAACGAGTGGACCATTCAGAATTTCGAGGAAATTTTGCGTTCTTCCCTCCTCAACTTATCTCACAACTAATAGGATCGCTTGCCTTTGGTAGAGTTTTCATACAACAAAAGCTATCACTCCACCATCAGGATGGCATATTTCGAGGAGTTTTATAACCGACATTGAATATCGCCTTTGTGCTGGACTGACCCTGGGGAGTCGGCACTCATGGGAAAAGATATGGTACGAGCTACCACAGAGAAGGTGCATGTCATCCAGGAGTGGATGAAGAAAACACATTATTGGCAGAAGTTATATGTCGATAGGTGACAGATAAAAATGGTGTTTTGATGATGGTGATCATGTATTTCTACGTGTCTCATCTAAAAGAGGTATGCAATGATTTGGCTAGCGTGGCAAGTTATCTCATAGTTTGATTGGACCCTTCCAGGTCATCGACAGAGTTGGCGATGTGGCATACCACATAGCTCTTCCACCTAAGATGAACCCGGTGCACACCATTTTCCATGTATCCTAGTTTGGGATATACACACACAACCCTACTCACATCATTGACCACAATGAGGTGGACATAGATGATGGGGCAGAATTCATAGAGTTTCCCTTAAAGATTGAGGATTGATAGAAGTGGGTCCATCGTGGACGATAGATACCTATGGTGAGTGTACGTTGGAAGCACAGATACCTCTATGATAGCACATGGGAGAAGGAGGCATGGATTGGTGCTCAGTATCCCCACTTGTTTTCCTAGTTTTGTAAATGTGGATTTTGAGGAATCAAAGCCATGACATGGTGAGAATGTAAACACTTGAAAATTCCGTGTAATTGTTTTTAATTATATTTGAATTTTACGAGTCGACGATAACTGACGGGGGTTTATTCCAAGGCCCAATGTACCCGGAATGAAATTATGAACTATGTTTTGGTATGTTCAGTAAACTTAGGAGTAGGTTTTTGTAATTTTTGAACTCGTGATCAGAATTGAAATATGAGGGCACAGTTGAAATCATAGCGTCAGTATTCTCATAAGGAGACCTTCACCTCCACCGTAGTAAGTCAAGGGTGAAAGTGTGTTTTTGTGATTTTGCATTGAAATAAAAATAAAATAAACTATTATTTTATTTTTTTTAATCTTCTTATTGAATGCTTGGTAGTGGGGACCAACTATGCTAGAAAACCCCCCCAATTTAAATCTATGGGGTCGGGGACCACCTAAACCCCCCTTAATGGGGGGGGGAAACCTCTCAAATATCTATAAATTTATTCCTACCTTTAAATGAATCCAAATTAATTGATCCAATTAATTATTCCAACTCCATTTATGTCAAAAAATTAAATTGATAAACAAAATATTTTCCTTGGCTCGTCACTTGTTTTTTGGTTGGGAGAAATATTTGGCGAAAGATATCATTTTGGAGGATCATTATCTCCCAACGGATAATGTGTCATCTTCTCCAAAGAAGTAGCTGCCATCTTCTCTAATAAAGAATGTGACACATCAAACATGGGACATCTTCAATTATAACAAACAGACATCTATCCTTTCCTCTTCATCGACGTCCACAAATCTCCGAGGTAGGGGTGTGTTTTTGATTGATCATCATTGATTTTTCCTCTCACGTTGAATAACCTCCATTGAGCTACTTGATACTGATCTAACGTGGTGGGTACATGCCAAACGAACATGGCCCGACCACTCCAAAAAACTTGTTGTTATTTTTTTGTTCTTCATGATAGAAGAGGACAACAACAGTCACCAGTAGGTCTTGGGAACAACATATGGCACCACAACCGGCCATGAAAATGGAGGGGGTTAAACCGTGCCGCTAGGGATGGGCCACGACCTGTCGATGGAAGTGGAGAATGGGTGGTGGCCCACGGAGACTGACCACACGATGGGGAGGCTGCAGTCATCTGCACCTCCTGAAGAGAAAGGGTTGCAGATTGGGCTATGGAGGAAGGGAGGATGACCGATGTTCAGCTGACCGTAGAGGGGCGGCGCATGACCCACCACTGTGCGGAAAAGGGGACAACCATTATGGTCGGATGAATTGAATGAAGTGGGACCAGTATGTCCCACATGATGCAGGAGACTGAACTGCTTTGACCATTTGGTGAGAAGAGGTGGGGGGACTCCCCCTGCATGGGGCCAGGCTGGGAATCCCCGCGCGGGCCGGGCCGAGTGGGCTGGGATGGACCCAACGAGTGGGGTGGACCTGAACTAGGTTGCGTATGACCTGGCAGGGTCGGGTCGGGTCGGTCTGACCGGGTTGAACATGACTCAGACCATCTTCGACACATTTATACTCTTTTGTCCATAACATTGTCCCTGGGCATCTGTTTGACGAACTCTCTATGTCGTAGAAATCCATGGAGTGGGATGGTCATTTTGTTATACACCACATGAGATTTGGATAAATTTGGGATACAGTCAGGCTGGATCGAGCACAAATCAAACCAGGCTCTCGAGAATAAATGTCTAATAACATACAAACTTGGTGTCTGATTGATGCATCTTCTATTTCGTTGAGACCACTATTACATGGAGGTCCTTTGGGAAACGTATTAGTTGAACTTCATGGAAGTAGAAGTATCAAACAATAAATTGAGGAGCAGACGCTCAAGGGGAAAATCAATCTTAGTGAGAGAACCATGTAGTTGGTTGTAACATGAGAAAGGGATCCGTCATGGGTTTGTAATTGAGGATCCCACATGGATCTGCTCTGGGAATCCATGTGGGACTACTCTAGGATCATGTGTGGGTCTGATAATATACTAGGATCTTGTGTGGGTGTGATGTTGTACTATGATATTTTGTGGTACTAATGATTTACTAGGATCCTGTGTGGGTCTGATGTCGTACTATGATCCTGTGTGGATCTAATGAAGTACTACGATCCTATGTGCATCTGATTATGATTTAGGATCCTACTTGTGTCCGCCCTTTAATAGTGTAAGATGATTCCCTAGTTACATCTAGTCATCATTCCTACCGTACAAAAGTTATACCTTGTATGAGCTATGCCTTTACCATATTTTTGATACCTTTTTGGTATTCTTATGTGTGGTGTACCTATGTGGTACATTCCTTCATGGTAATACCTTTTTGGTATTCTTCTATGTGGAGTACCGCTGTGGTACTTATCTTCGTGTTAATCCTTCATTTGTGGAATTGTTGAGCTTTGGGGTTTTGAGTTGGACCCTGTCTTTCCTCATGATTGAGATGGGTATACTTGATAACATAGGTATACATATGGGTGTATACCTTATCAGGCTTGTCATTTGATAAAATGTTGTGTGGTTTATCATTAATAGATTTTGTGATACCTTGAGGGTCTTGGGGTCCGTACAGACTATCGTTATACTCACCCATGCATGGGCTATTCCTGCACCTTGTTGTGTTTGGTGCAAAATATGGATAGCTCTGACTGAGGATGATAGTACAAGGACTGGAGGTAGCTCAAAGGTGTACATTAGATGAGGTGTACCACAAATATGGTTGTTGGAGAGATGAACCTACACTATCGTAGTATCCTTGGCAGGTGTTCACAAGATTTGTTCCAATTTTCTTGTACTTTCCAATTGGGCATGTATTCGGACCCCTTTACTAACTATGCTCACTATATTTACTATAAGGACCCAGCCTTAAACCTTACTTAATATTGAGTTATTACAAGATTACACATTGAGGATCTTTTCAGGATTAGCGTTTTAGAGAATTAGATCATGAAACTTGCATTACATTCTACATTTAAACAAAGTGGTTACATAAAAGACAGTATTCATTCTTCCCATCAATGGAAAAATATTTAAAATATAACACGGATTCATTATTGACACATCCTTGACACTATCATCACATCATGTACCTTTCCATTGACCTGTGAAAAACATTTCAAAAACTTGGGATGAGCAAAAAAAGCTCAGTAAGAGTTACAAAAATATGGAAAGGAAACATGAGTTCATATATACATTAGAATGAAATCACACTTTACCCATAAAAAATAGGCATATCAAATCATGAATAAATCATAAAAAACATAAGACATAAAGGAAACTTGAGGCATTCATAACATTCTTACATAGGGAGTAACCCTCTTGGTTACGTTTGGAATACCCATCACAGTATATTCCCTAAATCTCTTCGGAGAAACCTTAAGGTCTCACTCCTTCGCGTTACCCAATGCATTGGAGAGCTATATCGGGCTCACCCGCCCTTAGTTTATCACGAAACCACCCGTTTTCATAAAAATGCCCAAGAACCATAACATAAATGTTTCACATAAAACATGCATAAAGGAAACATAACATTTCCACATTTCAATCACAATATAACATTTTAGTATATTTAAATAATGAATCCATTCAAAAAGAAACCATTTCCAAAACCATTTAAAACATTTAATAAAGATATTTTTGAATCAAAGTGTCCCATACCACCTTGAAGCTTAAAATTTTAAACCATTAATATCCATATAAATAAATCCTTAAAACCATTTTGAAAACATGGATATTAATGAGAACAAATAATTAAAACATTTAAAGCGATATTTTGGTAAAAGGGGTTTTACCAAAATTAGAGACACTTGAATACAATAATTCAGGAATAACATTTAGTCAGAACTTTATAATATCATGAGAATAAATGGATTCATGATATAATACTCCAATGGACAGTATATACACCATATAAGAGTGAATTGGTTCATAACAACAATGAACTCTCAATAGAAATGTCAAATGTGATGAAATCCCTTATAAAGAAGGTATCCTTAAATTAAGGAAAAATCAATCTCAAAAATATGTGTGACAAATATAAATACACCCAATATAAGTGGATATTAAGTGTAAAACAATAAAAGGTTATTCACACATATTAAATGGATGACATATTCAATGACTACATGTTGAACCCATAGAAATCGAAATTGGGTTAAAAAGTTCCCCTGACAGCCTAATGGCATCACATCAAAATGAGTTGATGAGAGATAAAAAAGTGTATCTCATCACCTAGAAATAAAATTTACATCAATATGGATATATGAGAATATATCCCAACATAACAATATGTAAATTAAAAGACCCAACAAAAGATGTCTTTTAAAAAGGAGGAGGGTGATAGGTTCCCTTACCGACTTGGGTATCTTTCAAAACATACACCCCATGAAAGAAGGACAATAAATCATTGATGTAAATACTAATAAAGGAAAGTATATTAAAAAAAGAGTTGAATAATGGCAGTACATACACCACTAAAAGGAAATTGTGGAAAATGTAGCGTAAATCTCATGGGAATAAATGTGAGATGAAAAATCCCTTACGAAAACTCGGCAGCCTAACGGCGCCACATAAAACTTTCAAAAATGGATTTATGAGATCAAATAGGGTATCTCATCACATTAAAAAATATTTAAAGCAGGAATAATATGAAAGAACATCCCCCATCATAACAAATAGGAGCTTAAAAGAAGTGACATAAACGGGAGTACTTAAAGAGAAAGAGAGTGGTTAGAACTCTTACGAAAATTCAGCAGCCTAACGGCGCCACTCGAAACTTCCAAAATGTATTTATGAGAGAGAGTAGAGTCTCTCATCATATGAACATAAAAATTACAGTAAGAGTGATATAAAAGAACATCCCAATAACAAGAAATATGAGCTTAGAAGGAATGACATAAAAGAGTGTACTTAAAAAGAAAGAGAGGAGTAGGATCCCTTACCTCAGGTCCGACTTGACTCTATCGTTCTTTAATCTCCTGAAAAATAAACTTGAGTTAATTTTTAATTCCTTAAGAACCTTTTTCAAGTTCATTATTCCTTTTATATCACTTATTACCATGTCATAAACATTATGTAATCATTTAAGTTAATAATATTCATTTTGCCGATATTTGGTTCTTAAATCGAAAGTGGACTTCTTACAATTACATGTTGTTCGTGTGGCCAAATGTTTATTATATCAAGAATAATATTCATGATTTAGATATCATATATTTCATATATATACAGTACATACATGCATTTATATCATTACATAATCATTTAGAGGTAAGAAATTAAATGCACCGTTCATGGAGACGGTAAGCCGTACGTACGCATGAATGCTACTTTCATTTCTGTTTCGTATTTTATAGAATGGAATCATAATGATATAAAAGTATATTATAATTAAATTATAATATCATATATAATATCATAGTTCCATCCTTTATACGTCCCACATATGGTATTTAACGAATCAAATCACTTTGAGGGGTCGGTAGTCCGCACTTCTTTAAATGAAGATATCGCGTTTACCCATAATGGAAACCATAAAGGTAAGCCCAAAATGAAAAAAAACAGAAGCTTAAGGAACACATAAACATATTATATATCATATATAAAAATAGTGACATCATAATGGCCACCTTTGAAGGTGTTAAATGAGTATTGAACAATCATCGTTTCGGGAGGCAGAATTTCGCCATCCACGGGAACCGTATGTTATTTAACCATATGATGTAGTTGTGTGAGAGTTTAGCTAGAATAAATCTTATAACAACATCATAGTATATTGAAGATACTTGTGTTGTTACAAAAGAAGTAAATAAAAAGAGTTTAGGGGGTTGGAGAAGCAAAATAAAACAAATGAACATGAGAGAATGAATTACCTTTAAAAGTGTAACTCCTATTGATTTGAGCCTAAAGGCTTCCTTTAAAAGGATTCTGCCCAAAGGGAATCCTCTAGGGTGAGGAGAGGGATGTGGATAGAGTAAATGGGCAGGGTTTTGGCGAACCAAAGGCATGAGGAGTGTGTGAAATGAGGTAGAGGTGGGGGCCTTTTAGAAGAGGAGAGGAGGGGCACTTTTTGAAAGTAAGAAATATTACATTATTTGAAAATGTTTTTTCGGTTTTAAAAGGTCCCACATTGATATAATTTGTGGATAAGGTGATAAGGGTTCAAAAGCCATCCATCCAATAAGTTTTGGACATGTGTAGGTCATAGATTTTACATTATCTTCTCATTTTATTTAAATCATTATATAATGATGTCATCGCTACATCATTATGATGTCTTAAATAATTTAATTTATTTAATGTATAAAAATTAAAAAAATTACTATGATGTAGGAAATATTTTTAGATTTCCAATGACTATTTATAATAAAAAATCTGACTTGTATAACCCCACTTAAAAATTGTTTTAGGAAAACAATCATGTTTGTGTTATTTTTACTTTAACATTAAATAAAAAGATATTTATGTCATTTTCCAAACAAAGAGGCTCCATGGGGTCCCCAAGTTGACACATGGGTTGTATTGGTCGGCCATGACACATCCAATGAGGTTAGGACATGTTTCATGTTCATTTAATATTATTAAAACATTATTTTTTCCTTAAACTACACTAATTACCTCTAATCGCGATTAAAACTTAATAAGTTACTATTCACCAAAAAAATATTTTTATCCCATTGAACCACATTTTACTTCTTAATGACAACCATGTATGTCGGATTGTTGAAATTCAAAGCACAAAGATGGGAAAATTTCATTTAAACGGAAAAATCAGATTTTATAAGTACCACTTAGTGGTTTCACTATTCATCAAAAATTGAAGTTTTTCAGAAAAATCCCAAAAAATCACCATAACCTATATTTGATATTCCGAATTCAAAAATGAAGTCTATTTTACAAAATAAAAAACATATAAGTCAGATTAATTAATTTAATAATTAATTCCCGCTGTCAAAGCAAATAGCGTGTTTTTATGAAACAATAAGTATCAAAAGATTGACACTAGTTTAAGTCTGATTTCAAAGTGAAATTAATTCCAACGACCACTATTGTATTTAATGGTAAAAATATATTATAATTTCACTTTAAAATCAATTCAAAAGATAATCTAATCATATAAATAAATTATATTTAAAAGTGGTTTTGAATTAAAATACAACATTTTACACTATTCATTGAAAAAATGAACTTTATCGGAAAGATACCAAAAATTTACACAAAGTAAATTTTGATGTTACGATTCTTAAGAAGAGTTTTATTTGGTCCAATATAATGTATAAGAGTGAACAAAACTATATTTACTTACAATTCTCCATCAAAAGGCGATAAGTGAACCTTTAGTGAAAATTAGGGTATAAAAGCCTAAAATTGAATTCTTTCCGTATTTTAAGCCTTTATCTTTTATTGGATAAATTTAAAAACATTTAAAAACATATATAATCATATTTTAGTTATTTCTATCCATTCCCACCAATACAACGGCTACATGTTAACTACCATTTAAAATAATATTATTTTATTATTAGAGTGCAACGTAAGATTTCCAAGAAACTCATTGTTGCGTATTGGGTACTCCATCGAGCATAGCGTCCCCTTTAAAGTCATATCAAAATTTTATTCACAGATATGGATAAATATAAAAATGTCATATTCTTTATTTACCTGGGGTGTTACATCCTTCCCCCCTTTTGGGAATTGCGTCCTCACAATTTTTAAAATTGAGCTTGGAAACATCCGTGAAAGTCCCACATCGGAACAAGAGTCGGTAAAACAATCACTTTAAAATAAAGAAAGATAAGCACGGAGGTCACCCAAGTTAACCCATACTATGATTCCAAGTATGAAAATATGGACATGGAGGAAAAAACAAAGGATCATGTTCTGATGGAGAGTTATAGAAAACATGTTTAGGAGAAAGTTAACCACAACAAAATCACAAACTTGTAATGGGTTAAACGGTATTCGATTCCCTGGTAGGAAAAGTTAATAGACAACATTTTTGATTTAAGTTACTTTTTATTGAGGAATTTATTCATAAGGAAACATAATCACTTATCATGTTGACTTTCAACTTTTATTAGATTCATTACACAAACTCATATTTTGTCCAAAAGAAGTGTATTTAGGAAGACATGTTCACATTAAGGGTACTATAATCAACTTCTAGAGAATCACCTAATCCACAAAAGAGAACTATATACTTCCCATGTAATTAGACTTTAACCAAAACCAAAACAAAAAAGTCTAGTACAAGATCAGATAATCCAGAAAAGGATAACCCTTTATAAAAAGAAAATCTATTCTTAATCTCCAAAATTTGTCCAACAAAACCCAAAGTTCAACGAGGACCATCCGATAAACAATTTGTCTATTAAATTATTCAATGTAAACCAATATAATATTGAAACCCAAATATTTGAAGGATTTAGTCACATAGTCTTCAAAGTTAAATCATAACATTTATCTCCAAACAATATCAATTGCTCCTAAAGTCTCGTATTGAAAAGTAATTAACCTAATCACATATCCTCCATGATAGGTTAATCATTTTCATAAATAACCCAAAATCAACATACTCTTAATTCATAAAATCATATAACTAGAATGAATCAGTCAATCTAACGAGGGACTTCTCATAGTCCAGTGGTAGGCGATAAATACCAATCGCACTTTGGTTGTGGGTTTGATTCCCACAGCTTTCTCCGATGCGACGGGTTGTCACCCGGTCTGCGTGTTTTCCTTTTTCCAAAACAATATAATTCTTAAAACATTCCCCAAAATGAGATAAAATCTTCAAGAATAATCATAACATATTTTAACCTCACTTTTATCTCATTCCTTTCATTTTCCATCATATCATACAGTAACCCATAATTACCTAAAAATTAAGGATCATATAAACCCTAATGGTTACCTTAATAATTATTACCTGAATTTCCACATCGAGTTGGCCATCTAGTACATGATGCATTAAAGAACTCACCAAGGTTGAAGTGGTTGATCATGACTCCTTGATAGTTGGTTTAGAACAACTATGAGATTCCTCATTGAATCCCCCATCTCATCCAGTAACTTAATCAGAGAACCACTACAGTTTACTTCAAACCTATTGTCACTTTGGTGCCTGCTAGATCCAGCCATTTACTAAAACCAAAAAGGTCAGTGTGAGTATATCTAAATAACCATAATGTACTAATGAGGAATATAAACACTAAGATATACTTACTCATTCACTTTATATAAAACTATGACTCTTTCTAAAATCCTAACCATTATGGTAATGTCACTTGTTCTTAGAGAATACCCTAACCTCTAAAGATATATAAACCGACCATTGATACCAACTATAAGGCCCCAGCCTTAATCCTTACTTAATCTTGAGTTATTACAAGATTTCACATTTAGGATCTTTTCAGGTTTAGAGTTTTTGAGATTTAGATCATGAAACTTGCATTACATTCCACATTTAAACAAAGTGGTTACATAAAAGACAGTATTCATTCTTCCCATCAATGGAAACATATTTAAAATATAACACGGATTCTTTCTTGACACATCCTTGACACTATCATCACATCATGTACCTTTCCCTTGACCTGTGAAAAACATTTCAAGAACTTGGGTTGAGCATAAAAAGCTCAGTAAGAGTTATAAAAATATGGAAAGGAAACATGAGTTCATATATACATTATAATGAAATCACACTTTACCCATAAAACATTTTCATATCAAATAATGAATAAATCACAGAAAACATAAGACATAAAGGTAACTTGAGGCATTCATAACATTCTTACGTAGGTAGTAACCCTCTTGGTTACGTTTGGAATACCCATCACAATATATTCTCTAAATCTCTTCGGAGAAACCATAACGTTTCACTCATTCGCGTTACCCAATGAATTGTAGAGCTATATCGGGCTAACCCGCCCTTAGTTTATCACGGAACCACCCGTTTTCATAACAATGACCAAGAACCATAACATAAATGTATCACATAAAACATGCATAAAGGAAACATAACATTTCCACATTTCCATCACAATATAACATTTTAGTATATTGAAATAATAAATCCATTCAAAAAGAAACCATTTCCAAAACCATTTAAAACATTTAATAAAGATATTTTTGAATCAAAGTGTCCCATACCACCTTGAAGCTTAAAATTTTAAACCATTAATATCCATATATATAAATCCTTAAAACAATTTTGAAAACATGGATATTAATGAGAACAAATAATTAATACATTTAAAGCGATATTTTGGTTAAAGGGGTTTTACCAAAATTAGAGACACTTGAATACAATAATTGAGGAATAAAATTTAGTCATAACTTTATAATATCATGATAATAAATGTATTCATGATATAATACTCCAAAGGACAGTATATACACCATATAAGACTGAATTGGTGCATAACAACAATGAACTCTCAATAGAAATGTCAAATGTGATGAAATCCCTTATAAAGAAGGTATTCTTAAATTAAGGACAAATCAATCTCAAAAATATGTGTGACAAATATAAATACACCCAACATAAGTGGATATTAAGTTTAAAACAATAAAAGGTCATTAACACATATTTAATGGATGACATATTCAATGACAACATATTGAACCCAAAGAAATCGAAATTGGGTTAAAAAGTTCCCCTGACAGCCTAACAGTATCACATCAAAATGAGTTGATGAGAGATAAAAAAGTGTATCTCATCACCTGGACATAAAATTTACATCAATATGGATATATGAGAACATATCACAACATAAAAATATGTAAATAGAAAGACCCAACAAAAGAAGTCTTTTAAAAAATAGGAGGGTGAAAGGTTCCCTTACCGACTTGGGTATCTTTCAAAACATACACCCCATGAAAGAAGGACAATAAATCATTGATGTAAATATTCATAAAGGAAATTATATTACACAAAGATTAGAATAATGGAAGTACATACACCACTCAATAGAAATTGTGGCAAATGTAGCATAAATCTAACGGGAATAAATGTGAGATGAAAAATCCCTTACGAAAACTCGGCAGCCTAACGGTGCCACATAAAACATCCAAAAATGGATTTATGAGATCAAATAGGGTATCTCATCACATTAAAACAAAATTTACAGCAAGAAAAATATGAAATAACATCCCCCATAATAACAAATAGGAGATTAAAAGAAGTGACATAAAGGGGAGTACTTAAAGAGAAAGAGAGTGGTTAGATCGCTTATAAAAATTCAGCAGCCTAACGGCACCACTCGAAACATCCAAAATGGATTGATGAGAGAGAGTAGGGTATCTCATCATATGAACAAAAAAATTACAGTAATAATGATATAAAAGAACATCCCAATAACAATAAATATGAGCTTAGAAGGAATGACATAAAAGAGTGTACTTAAAAAGAAAGAGAGGAGTAGGATCCCTTACCCCGGGTCCGACTTGACTCGATCATTCTTTAATATCCTGAATAATAAACTTGAGTTAATTTCTAATTCCTTAAGAAAATTTTTCAATTTCATTATTCCTTTTATATCACTTATTACCATGTCATAAACATTATGTAATCATTTAAGTTAATAATATTTTTTTTGCCGATATTTGGTTCTTAAGTCGAAAGTGGACTTCTTACAATTACATGATGTTCGTGTGGCCAAATGTTTATTATATCCATAATTGTATTCATGATTTAGATATCATATATGTCATATATATCCAGTACATGCATGCATTTATAACATTACATAATCATTTAGAGGTAAGAAATGAAATGCACCGTTCATGGAGACGGTAAGCCGTACGTACGCATGAACGCTACATTCATTTCTATTTCATATTTTATAGAATGGAATCATAATGATATAAAGGTATATTATAATTACAGTATAATATCATATATAATATCATATTTCCATCCTTTATACGTCCCACATATGGTATTTAACGAATCAAATCACTTTGAGGGGGCGGTAGTCCGCACTTCCTTAAATGAAGATATCGCGTTTACCCATAATGGAAACCATAAAGGTATGACCAAGATGAAAAAAAAACATAATCTTAAGGAAAAAATAAACATATTATATATCATATATAAAAATAGTGACATCATAATGGCCACCTTTGAAGGTGTTAAATGATTATTGAACAACCATCGTTTCGGGAGGTAGAATTTCTCCATCCACCGAAACCGTATGTTCTTTAACCATTTGATGTAGTTGTGTGAGAGTGTAGCTCGAATAAATCTTATAACAACATCCTAGTATATTTAATATACTGTTGTTGTTACAAAAGAAGTAAATAAAAAGAGTTTAGGGGGTTGGAGATGCAAAATAAAACAAATGAACATGAGAGAATGAATTACCTTTAAAAGTGTATCTCCTTTTGATTTGAGCCTAAAGGCTTCCTTTGAAAGGATTCATCCCAAAGAGAATACTCTAGGATGAGGAGAGGGATGTGGAGAGAGTAAATAGGCAGGGGTTTTCCGAGCCAAAGGCTTGAAGAGTGTGTGTAATGAGGTAGAGGTGGGGGCCTTTTATAAGAGGAGAGGAGGGGCACTTTGGGAAAGTAAGAAATATTACTTTATTTGAAAATGTGTTTCGGTTTTAAAAGGTCCCACATTGATATAATTCGTGGATAAGGTGATAAGGGTTCTAAATACACCAATCCAATATGTTTTGGACATGTGTAGGTCACAGAGTTTACATTATCTTCTCATTTTATTTAAATCGTCAGATAATGATGTCATTGCTACATCATTATGATGTCATAAATAATTTAATTTATCTAATGTCTAAAAATTATATAAAAATTACTATGATGTATGAAATCTTTTTATATTTTCAATGACTATTTATAATAAAAAATCTGACTTGTATAACCCAACTTAAAAATTATTTTAGTAAAACATATCATGTTTGTGTTATTTTTACTTTAACATTAAATAAAAATATATTTATGTCATTTTCAACCAAAGTGGATCCATGGGGTCCACAAGTTTACCCATGGGTTTTCTTGGTCGTCCATGACACATCCAATGAGGTTAGGACATGTGTCAAGTTCATTTAATATTATTAAAACATTATTTTTACCTTAAACTACACTAATTACCTCTAATCGCGATTAAAACTTAATAAGTTACTATTCACCAAAAAATTATTTTTATCCCATTGAACCACATTTTACTTCTTAATGAAAACCATGTATGTCGGATTTTTGAAATTCAAAACACAAATATGGCAAAATTTCATTTAAACGGAAAAATCAGTTTTTATAAGTACCACTTAGTGGTTTCACTATTAATCAAAAATTGAAGTTTTTCAGAAAAATCCCAAAAATTCACCATAAGCTATATTTGATATTCCGGATTCAAAAATGAAGTCTATTTTATAAAATTCAAAACTTATAAGTCAGATTAATTAATTTAATAATTAATTCACGTTGTCAAAGCAAACAGCGTGTTTTTATGAAACAATAAGTATCAAAAGATTGACACTAGTTTAAGTCTGATTTCAATGTGAAATTAATTCCAACGACCACTATTGGATTTAATTGAAAAAATTTATTCTAATTTCACTTTAAATCCAATTCAAAATATAATATAATCATATAAATAAATTAGATTAAAAAGTGGTTTTGAATTAAAATAAAACATTTTACACTATTCATTGAAAAAATGAACTTTATCGGAAAGATACCAAAAATTTACACAATGTAAATTTTGATGTCCCGATTCTTAAGAAGAGTTTTATTTGGTCCAATAGAATTTATAAGAGTGAACAAAACTATATTTACTGACAGTTATCCATCAAAAGGCGATAAGTGAACCTTTAGTGAAAATTAGGGTATAAAAGCCTAAAATTGAATTCTTTCCGTATTTTAAGCCTTTATCTTTTATTGGATAAATGTAAAAACATTTAAAAACATATATAATCATATTTTAGTTATTTATATCCATTCCGGCCAATACAATGGCTACATGTTAACTACCATTTAAAATAATATTATTTTATTATTAGAGTGCAACATAAGATTCCCAAGAAACTCGTTGCTGCGTATTGGGTACTCCATCGAGCATAGCGTCTCCTTTAAAGTCATATCAATATTTTATTGACAGATATGGATAAATATAAAAATTTCATATTCTTTATTTACCTGGGGTGTTAAATCCTTCCCCCCTTTTGGGAATTGCGTCCTCGCAATTTTTAAAATTGATCTTGGAAACATCCTTGAAAGTCCCGCATCGGAACAAGAGTTGGTAAAACAATCACTTTAAAATAAAGAAAGATAAGCATAGAGGTCACCCAAGTTAACCCATACTAGGATTCCAAGTATAAAAATATGGACATGGAGGAAAAAACAAAGGGTCATGTTCTGATGGAGAGTGATAGAAAACATGTTTAGGAGAAAGTTAACCACAAGAAAATCACAAACTTGTGATGGGTTAAACGGTATTTGATTCCCTAGTAGGAAAAGTTAATAGACAACATTTTTGTTTTAAGTTACTTTTTATTGAGGAATTTATTCATAAGGAAACATAATCACTTATCATGTTGACTTTCAACTTTTATTAGATTCCTTACACAAACTCATATTTTCTCCAAAAGACGAGTATTTAAGAAGACTTGTTCACATTAAGGGTACTATAATCAACTTCTATAGAATCACCGAATCCACAAAAGTGAACTATATACATCCCATGTCTTTAGACTTTAACCAAAACCAAAATAAAAAAGGCTAGTACAAGATCAGATAATCCAGAAAAGGATAACCCTTTATAAAAAGAAAATATATTCTTAATCTCCAACATTTGTCCAACAAAACCCAAAGTTCAACGAGGACCATCCGATAAACAATTTGTCTATAAAATTATTCAAAGTAAACCAATATAAGATTGAAACCCAAATATTTGAAGGATTTAGTCACATAGTCTTCCAAGTTAAATTGTAACATTTATCTCCAAACAATATCAGTTTCTCCTAAAGTCTCGTATTGAAAAGTAATTAACCTAATCACATATCCTCCATGATAGGTTAACCATTTTCATAAATAACCCAAAATCAACTTACTCATAATTCATAAAATCATATAACTAGAATGAATCAGTCAAACTAACCAAGGACTTCACGTAGTCCAGTGGTAGGCGATAAATACCAGTGACACTTTGGTTGTGGGTTCGATTCCCACGGCTTTGTCCGACGCGACGGGTTGTCACACGGTCTGCGTGTTGTCCTTTTTCCAAAACAATATAATTCTTAAAACATTACCCAAAATGAGATAAAATCTTCAATAATAATCATAACATATTTTAACCTCAATTTTATCACATTCTTTTCATTTTCCATCATATCATAGAGTAACCCATAATTACCTAAAAATTAAGGATCATATAAACCCTAATGGTTACCATAATAATTATTACATGAATTTCCACATCGAGTTGGCCATCTCGTACATGATGTATTAGAGAACTCACCAAGGTTGAAGTGGTTGATCATGACTCCTTGATAGTTGGTTTAGAACAACTATGAGATTCCTCATTGAATCCCCCATCTCATCCATTATCTTAATCAGAGAACCACCACAGTTTCCTTCAAACCCATTGTCAGTTTGGTGCCTGCTAGATCCAGCCATTTACTAAAACCAAAAAGGTCAGTGTGAGAATATCTACATAACCATCATGTACTAATGAAGAAGATAAACACTAATATATACTTACTTATTCACTTTATCTAAAACTAGGACTCTTTCTAAAATCCTAACCATTATGGTAATGTCACTTGTTCTTAGAGAATACCCTAACCTCTAATGTTATCTAAACCGACCTTTGATACCAACTATAAGGCCCCAGCTTTAAACCTTACTTAATCTTGAGTTATTACAATATTACACATTGAGGATCTTTTCAGGTTTAGAGTTTTAGAGAATTAGATCATGAAACTTGCATTACATTCCACATTTAAAAAAAGTGGATAAATATAAGACAGTATTCATTCTTCCCGTCAATGGAAACATATTTAAAATATAACACGGATTCTTTCTTGACACATCCTTGACACTATCATCACATCATGTACATTTCCCTTGACCTGTGAAAAAAATTTCAAAAACTTGGGATGAGCATAAAAAGCACAGTATGATTTATAAAAATATGGAAAGGAATCATGAGTTCATATATACATTATAAGGAAATCACACTTTACCCATAAAACATAGGCATATCAAATCATGAATAAATCATAGAAAACATAAGACATAAAGGTAACTTGAGGCATTCATAACATTCTTATGTAGGGAGTAACCCTCTTGGTTACGTTTGGAATACCCATCACATTATATTCCCTAAATCTCTTCGGAGAAACCTTAGCGTTTCACTTCTTCGCGTTACCCAATGCATTGGAGAGCTCTATCGGGCTCACCCGCCCTTAGTTTATCACGGAACCACCAATTTCCATAACAATTCCCAAGAACCATAACATAAATGTATCACATAAAACATGCATAATGGAAACATAACATTTCCACATTTCAATCACAATATAACATTTTAGTATATTGAAATAATGAATCCATTCAAAAAGAAACGATTTCCAAAACCATTTAAAACATTTAATAAAGAGATTTTTGAATCAAAGTGTCCCATAACACCTTGAAGCCTAAAATTTTAAACCATTAATATCCATATAAATAAATCCTTAAAACCATTTTGAAAACATGGATATTAATAAGAACAAATAATTAATACATTTAAATCGATCTTTTGGTTAAAGGGGTTTTACCAAAATTAGAGACACTTGAATACAATAATTGAGGAATAACATTTAGTCATAACTTTATAATATCATGAGAATAAATGGATTCATGATATAATACTCCAAAGGACATTATATACACCATATAAGAGTGAATTGGAGCATAACAACAATGAACTCTCAATAGAAATGTCAAATGTGATGAAATCCCTTATAAAGAAGGTATCCTTAAATTAAGGACAAATCAATCTCAAAAATATGTGTGACAAATATAAATACACCCAATATAAGTGGATATTATGTGTAAAACAATAAAAGGTCATTCACACATATTCAATGGATGACATATTCAATGAATAGATATTGAACCCAAAGAAATCGAAATTGGGTTAAAAAGTTCCCCTGACAGCCTAACGGTATCACATCAAAATGAGTTGATGAGAGATAAAAAAGTGTATCTCATCACCTGGACATAAAATTTACATCAATATGGATATATGAGCACATATCCCAACATAACAATATGTAAATTGAAAGACCCAACAAAAGATGTCTTTTAAAAAAGAGGAGGGTGAAAGGTTCCCTTACCGACTTGGGTATCTTTCAAAACATACACCCCATGAAAGAAGGACAATAAATCATTGATGTAAATACTCATAAAGGAAAGTAAATTACACAAAGAGTAGAATAATGGAAGTACATACACCACTCAAAGGAAATTTTGTCAAATGTATCATAAATCTCACGAGAATAAATGTGAGATGAAAAATCCCTTCCGAAAACTCGGCAGCCTAACGACGCCACATAAAACATCCAAAAAAGGATTTATGAGATCAAATAGGGTATCTCATCACATTAAAACAAAATGTACAGAAATAAAAATATGAAAGAACATCCCCCATAATAACAAATAGGAGCTTAAATGAAGTGACATAAAGGGGAGTACTTAAAGAGAGAGAGAGTGGTTAGATCTCTTACGAAAATTCAGCAGCGTAACGGCGCCACTCGAAACTTCCAAAATGGATTGATGAGAGAGAGTAGGTTCTCTCATCATATGAACATAAAAATTACAGTAAGATTGATATAAAATAACATCCCAATAACAAGAAAGATGAGCATAGAAGGAATGACATAAAAGAGTGTACTTAAAAAAGAAAGAGAGGAGCAGGATCCCTTATCTCGGGTCCAACCTGACTCGATCATTCTTTAATCTCCTGAATAATAAACTTGAGTTAATTTATACTTCCTTAAGAACCTTTTTCATGTTCATTATTCCTTTTATATCACTTATTACCATGTCATAAACACTATGTAATCATTTATGTTAATAATATTCTTTTTGCCGATATTTGGTTCTTAAGTCGAAAGTGGACATCTTACAATTACATGTTGTTAGTGTGGCCAAATGTATATTATATCCATAATTGTATTCATGATTTAAATATCATATATTTCATATATATCCAGTACATGCATGCATTTATAACATTACATAATCATTTAGAGGTAAGAAATGAAATGCACCGTTCATGGAGACGGTAAGCCGTACGTACGCATGAACGCTACTTTCATTTCTATTTCATATTTTATAGAATGGAATCCTAATTATATAAAGGTATATTATAATTACAGTATAATATCATATATAATATCATAGTTCCGTCCTTTATATGTCCCACATATGGTATTTAACGAATGAAATCACTTTGAGGGGGCGGTAGTCCGCACTTCCTCAGATGAAGATATCGCGTTTAACCATAATGGAAACCATAAAGGTATTCCCAAAATGAAAAAAAACATAAAATTAAGGAAAACATAAACATATTATATATCATATATAAAAATAGTGACATCATAATGGCCACCTTTAAAGGTGTTAAATGATTATTGAACAATCATCGTTTCGGGAGGTAGAATTTTGCCATCCATGGAAACCGTATGTTCTTTAACCATTTGATGTAGTTGTGTGAGAGTGTAGCTCGAATAAATCTTATAACAACATCCTAGTATATTTAAGATACTGTTTTTGTTACAAAATAAGTAAATAAAAAGAGTTTAGGGGGTTGGAGAAGCAAAATAAAACAAATGAACATGAGAGAATGAATTACCTTTAAAAGTGTAACTCCTTTTGATTTGAGCCTAAAGGCTTCCTTTGAAAGGAGTCCTCCCAAAGAGAATCCCCTAGGATGAGGAGAGGGATGTGGAGAGAGTAAATGGGCCGGGGTTTTCCGAGCCAAAGGCTTGAGGAGTGTGTGAAATGAGGTAGAGTTGGGGGGGCTTTTATAAGAAGAGAGGAGGGGCACTTTGGGAAAGTAAGAAATATTACTTTATTTGAAAATGTGTTTCGGTTTTAAAAGGTCCCACATTGATATAATTAGTGGATAAGGTGATAAGGGTTCTAAATACACCAATCCAATAAGTTTTGGACATTTTTAGGTCATAGAGATTACATTATCTTCTCATTTTATTTAAATCGTCAGATAATGATGTCATCGCTGCATCATTATGATGTCATAAATAATTTAATTTATCTAATGTCTAAAAATTATAAAAAAGTTACTATGATGTATGAAATATTTTTATATTTCCAATTAATATTTATAATAAAAAATCTGACTTGTATAACCCCACTTAAAAATTGTTTTAGTAAAACATATCATGTTTGTGTTATTTTTACTTTAATATTAAATAAAAAGATATTTATGTCATTTTCCATCCAAAGTGGCTCCATGGGGTCCCCAAGTTGACCCATGGGTTTTCTGGGTCGTCCATGACACATCCAATGAGGTTAGGACATGTTTCAAGTTCATTTAATATTATTAAAACATTATTTTTACCTTAAACTACACTAATTACCTCTAATCGTGATAAAAACTTAATAAGTGACTAATCACCAAAAAATTATTTTTATCCCATTGAACCACATTTTACTTCTTAATGAAAACCATGTATGTCGGATTTTTGAAATTCAAAACACAAAGATGGCAAAATTTCATTTAAACGGAAAAATCAGTTTTTATAAGTACCACTTAGTGGTTTCACTATTCATCAAAAATTGAAGTTTTTCAGAAAAATCCCAAAAATTCACCATAATCTATATTTGATATTCCGAATTCAAAAATGAAGTATATTTTATAAAATTCAAAACTTATAAGTCAGATTAATTAATTTAATAATTAATTCACGTTTTCAAAGAAAATAGCGTGTTTTTATGAAACAATAAGTATCAAAAGATTGACACAAGTTTAAGTCTGACTTCAAAGTGAAATTAATTCCAATGACCACTATTGGATTTAATGGAAAAAATATATTCTAATTTCAATTTAAAACCAATTAAAAAGATAATCTAATCATATAAATAAATTAGATTAAAAAGAGGTTTTGAATTAAAATACAACATTTTACACTATTCATTGAAAAAATGAACTTTATCGGAAAGATACCAAAAATTTACACAAAGAAAATTTTGATGTACCGATTCTTAAGAAGAGTTTTATTTGGCCCAATAGAATTTATATGAGTGAACAAAACTATATTTACTGATAGTTCTCCATCAAAAGGCGATAAGTGAAACTTTAGTGAAAATTAGTGTATAAAAGCCTAAAATTGAATTCTTTCCGTATTTTATGCCTTTATCTTTTATTGGATAAATGTAAAAACATTTAAAAACATATATAATCATATTTTAGTTATTTCTATCCATTCCCGCCAATACAATGGCTACATGTTAACTACCATTTAAAATAATATTATTTTATTATTAGAGTGCAACGTAAGATTCCCAAGAAACTCATTGTTGCGTATTGGGTACTCCATCGAGCATAGCGTCCCCTTTAAAGTCATATCAATATTTTATTGACAGATATGGATAAATACAAAAATGTCATATTCTTTATTTACCTGGGGTGTTAAATCCTTCCCCCCTTTTGAGAATTGCGTCCTCGCAATTTTTAAAATTGAGCTTGGAAACATCGTTGAAAGTCCCACATCGGAACAAGAGTCCGTAAAACAATAACTTTAAAATAAAGAAAGATAAGCACATAGGTCACCCATGTTAACCCATACTAGGATTCCAAGTATGAAAATATGGACATGGAGGGAAAAACAAAGGGTCATGTTCTGATGGAGAGTGATAGAAAACATGTTTAGGAGAAAGTTAACCACAAGAAAATCACAAACTTGTGATGGGTTAAACGGTTTTTGATTCCCTAGTAGGAAATGGTAATTGACAACATTTTTTTTAAGTTACTTTTTATTGAGGAATTTATTCATAAGGAAACATAATCACTTATCATGTTGACTTTCAACTTTTATTAGATTCCTTACACAAACTCATATTTTCTCCAAAAGACGAGTATTTAAGAAGACTTGTTCACATTAAGGGTACTATAATCAACTTCTAGAGAATCACCTAATCCAAAAAAGAGAACTATATACTTCCCATGTAATTAGACTTTAACCAAAACCAAAACAAAAAAGTCTAGTACAAGATCAGATAATCCAGAAAAGGATAACCCTTTATAAAAAGAAAATCTATTCTTAATCTCCAAAATTTGTCCAACAAAACCCAAAGTTCAACGAGGACCATCCGATAAACAATTTGTCTATAAAATTGTTCAAAGTAAACCAGTATAAGATTGAAACCCATATATCTGAAGGATTTAGTCACATAGTCTTTCAAGTTAAATCGTAACTTTTATCTCCAAACAATATCAGTTTCTCCTAAAGTCTCGTATTGAAAAGTAATTAACCTAATCACATATCCTCCACGATAGGTTAATCATTTTCATAAATAACCCAAAATCAACTTACTCTTAATTCATAAAATATTATAACTAGAATGAATCAGTCAAACTAACCAGGGACTTCACGTAGTCCAGTGGTAGGCGATTAATACCAGTGACACTTTGGTTGTGGGTTCGATTCCCGCGACTTTGTCCGACCCGACGGGTTGTCACACGGTCTGCGTGTTGTCCTTTTTACAAAACAATATAATTCTTAAAACATTCCCCAAAATGAGATAAAATCTTCAAGAATAATCATAACATATTTTAACCTCAATTTTATCTCATTCCTTTCATTTTCCATCATATCATAGAGTAACCCATAATTACCTAAAAATTAAGGATCATATAAACCCTAATGGTTACCTTAATAATTATTACCTGAATTTCCACATCGAGTTGGACATCTCGTACATGATGCATTAGAGAACTCACCAAGGGTGAAGTGGTTGATCATGACTCCTTGATAGTTGGTTTAGAACAACTATGAGATTCCTCATTGAATCCCCCATCTCATCCATTATCTTAATCAGAGAACCACCACAGTTTCCTTCAAACCCATTGTCACTTTGGTGCCTGCTAGATCTAGCCATTTACTAAAACCAAAAAGGTCAGTGTGAGTATATCTACATAACCATCATTTACTAATGAAGAAGATAAACACTAAGATATACTTAATTATTCATTTTATCTAAAACTAGGAGTCTTTCTAAAATCCTAACCATTATGGTAATGTCACTTGTGCATAGAGAATACCCTAACCTCTAAAGTTATCTAAACGGACCTTTGATACCAACTATAAGGCCCCAGCCTTAAACCTTACTTAATCATGCGTTATTACAAGATTACACATTGAGGATCTTTTCAGGTTTAGAGGTTTAGAAAATTAGATCATGAAACTTGCATTACATTCCACATTTAAACAAAGTGGTTACATAAAAGACAGTATTCATTATTCCCATCAATAGAAACATATTTAAAATATAACACAGATTCTTTCTTGAAACATCCTTGACACTATCATCACATCATGTACCTTTCCCTTGACCTGTGAAAAACATTTCAAAAACTTGGGATGAGCATATAAAGCTCAGTAAGATTTATAAAAATATGGAAAGGAAACATGAGTTCATATATACATTAGAATGAAATCACACTTTACCCATAAAACATAGGCATATCAAATCATGAATAAATCATAGAAAACATAAGACATAAAGGTAACATGAGGCATTAATAACATTCTTACATAGGGAGTAACCCTCTTGGTTACGTTTGGAATACCCATCACATTATATTCCCTAAATCTCTTCGGAGAAACCTTAACGTTTCACTCCTTCGCGTTACCCAATGTATTGGAGAGCTATATCGGGATCACCCGCCTTTAGTTTATCACGGAACCACACATTTTCATAAAAATTCCCTAGAACCATAACATAAATGTATCGCATAAGACATGCATAAAAGAAACATAACATTTCCACATTTCAATCACAATATAACATTTTAGTATATTGAAATAATGAATCCATTCAAAAAGAAACCATTTCCAAAACCATTTAAAACATTTAATAAAGATATTTTTGAATCAAAGTGTCCCATACCACCTTGAAGCTTAAAATTTTAAACCATTAATATACATATAAATAAATCCTTAAAACTATTTTGAAAACATGGATATTAATAAGAACAAATAATTAAATCATTTAAAGCGATATTTTGGTTAAAGGGGGTTTACCAAAATTAGAGACACTTGAATACAATAACTGAGGAATAACATTTATTCATAACTTTATAATATCATGAGAATAAATGGATTCATGATATAATACTCCAAAGGACAGTATATACACCATATATGAGTGAATTGGTGCATAACAACAATGAACTCTCAATAGAAATGTCAAATGTGATGAAATCCCTTATAGAGAAGGTATCCTTAAATTAAGGACAAATGAATCTCAAAAATATGTGTGACAAATATAAATACACCGAATATAAGTGGATATTAAGTGTAAAACAATAAAAGGTCATTCACAAATATTCAATGGATGACATATTCAATGACTACATGTTGAACCCAAAGAAATCAAAATTGGGTTAAAAAGTTCCCCTGACAACCTAACGACATCACATCAAAATGAGTTGATGAGAGATAAAAAAGTATATCTCATCATCTAGACATAAAATTTACATCAATATGGATATATTATAACATATCCCAACATAACAATATGTAAATTAAAAGTCCCAACAAAATAAGTCTTTTAAAAAAGAGGAGGGTGAAAGGTTCCCTTACCGACTTGGGTATCTTTCAAAACATACACCCCATGAAAGAAGGACAATAAATAATTGATGTAAATACTCATAAAGGAAATTATATTACAAAAAGAGTAGAATAATGGCATTACATACACCACTCAAAGGAAATTTTGGCAAATGTAGCATAAATCTCACGGGAATAAATGTGAGATGAAAAATCCCTTACGAAAACTCGGCAGCCTAACGGCACCACATAAAACATCCAAAAATGGATTTATGAGATAAAATAGGGTATCTCATCACATTACAACAAAATTTACAGCAAGAATAATATTAAATAACATCCCCCATCATAACAAATAGGAGCTTAAAATAAGTGACATAAAGGGGAGTACATAAAGAGAAAGAGAGTGGTTAGATCTCTTACGAAAATTCAGCAGCCTAACGGTGCCACTCGAAACATCCAAAATGGATTGATGAGAGAGAGTATGGTCTCTCATAAAATGAACATATAAATTACTGTAAGAGTGATATAAAATAACATCCCAATAACAAGAAAGATGAGCATAGAAGGAATGACATAAAAGAGTGTACTTAAAAAGAAAGAGAGGAGCAGGATCCCTTACCTCGGGTCTGACCTGACTTGATCGTTATTTAATCTCCTGAATAATAAACTTGAGTTAATTTATACTTCCTTAAGAACCATTTTCATGTTCATTATTCCTTTTATATCACTTATTACCATGTCATAAACACTATGTAATCATTTAAGTTAATAATATTCTTTTTGCCGATATTTTTTTCTTAAGTCGAAAGTGGACTTCTTACAATTACATGTTGTTCGTGTGGCCAAATGTTTATTATATCCATAATAGTATTCATGATTTACATATCATATATGTCATATATATCCAGTACATGCATGCATTTATAACATTACATAATCATTTAGAGGTCAGAAATGAAATGCACCGTTCATGGAGACGGTAAGCCGTACGTACGCATGAACGCTACTTTCATTTCTATTTTCTATTTTATAGAATGGAATCATAATTATATAAAGTTATATTATAATTACAGTATAATATCATATATAATATCATAGTTACATCCTTTATATGTCCCACATATGGTATTTAACGAATCAAATCACTTTGAGGGGGCGGTAGTCCGCACTTCCTTAAATGAAGATATCGCGTTTTCCCATAATGGAAACCATAAAGGTATTACCAAAATGAAAAAAATCATAAGCTTAAGGAAAAAATAAACATAATATATATCATATATAAAAATATTGACATCATAATGTCCACCTTTGAAGGTGTTATGTGATTATTGAACAATCATCGTTTCGGGAGGCAGAATTTCGCCATCCACGGAAACCGTATGTTCTATAACCATTTGATGTAGTTGTGTGAGAGTGTATCTCGAATAAATCATATAACAACATCCTAGTTTATTGAAGATACAGGTGTTGTTACAAAAGAAGTAAATAAAAAGAGTTTAGGGGGCTGGAGAAGCAAAATAAAACAAATGAACATGAGAGAATGAATTACCTTTAAAAGTGTCACTCCTTTTGATTTGAGCCTAAAGGATTCCTTTGAAAGGATTCTGACCAAAGGGAATCCTCTAGGATGAGGAGAGGGATGTGGAGAGAGTAAATGGGCAGGGTTTTTCCTGAGCCAAAGGCTTGAGGAGTGTGTGATATGAGGTAGAGGTTGGGGCCTTTTATAAGAGGAGAGGAGGGTCACTTTTGGAAAGTAAGAAATATTACTTTATTTGAAAATGTGTTTCGGTTTTAAAAGGTCCCACATTGATATAATTCGTGGATAAGGTGATAAGGGTTCTAAATCCACCCATCCAATAAGTTTTGTACATGTGTAGTTCATAGAGTTTACATTATCTTCTCATTTTATTTAAATCGTCAGATAATGATGTCATCACTGCATCATTATGATGTCATAAATAATTTAATTTATCTAATGTCTAAAAATTATAAAAAAATTACTATGATGTATGAAATCTTTTTATATTTCCAATGACTATTTATAATAAAAAATATTACTTGTATAACCCCACTTAAAAATTGTTTTAGTAAAACATATCATGTTTGTGTTATTTTAACTTTAACATTAAATAAAAAGATATTTATTTCATTTTCCAACCAAAGTGGCTCCATGGGGTCCCCAAGTTGACCCATGGGTTGTCTTGGTCGGCCATGACACATCCAATGAGGTTAGGACATGTTTCAGGTTAATTTAATATTATTAAAACATTATTTTTACCTTAAACTACACTAATTACCTCTAATTGCGATTAAAACGTAATAAGTTACTATTCACCAAAGAAATATTTTTATCCCATTGAACCAAATTTTACTTCTTAATGACAACCATGTATGTCGGATTTTTGAAATTCAAAACCCCAAGATGGAAAAATTTCATTTAAACGGAAAAATCAGTTATTATAAGTACCACTTAGTGGTTTCACTATTCATAAAAAATTGAAGTTTTTCAGAAAAATCCCAAAAATTCACCATAAGTTATATTTGATATTCCGAATTCCAAAATGAAGTTTATTTTACAAAATTCAAAACATATAAGTCAGACTAATTAATTTAATAATTAATTCCCGCTGTCAAAGCAAATAGCGTGTTTTTATGAAACAATAAGTATCAAAAGATTGACACTAGTTTAAGTCTGATTTCAAAGTGAAATTAATTCCAACGACAACTAGTGGATTTTATGGTAAAAATATATTCTAATTTCAATTTAAAACCAATTCAAAAAATACACTAATCATATAAATAAATTAGATTAAAAAGAGGTTTTGAATTAAAATGCAACATTTTACACTATTCATTGAAAAAATGAACTTTATCGGAAAGATACAAAAAATTTACACAAAGTAAATTTTGATGTCCCGATTCTTAAGAAGAGTTTTATTTGGTCCAATAGAAGGTACAAGAGTGAAAAAAACTATATTTACTGACAGTTCTCCATCAAAAGGCGATAAGTGAACCTTTAGTGAAAATTAGCGTATAAAAGCCTAAAATTGAATTCTTTCCGTATTTTAAGCCTTTATCTTTTATTTGATAAATGAAAAAACATTTAAAAACATATATAATCATATTTTAGTTATTTCTATCCATTTATGCCAATACAACGGCTACATGTTAACTACCATTTAAAATAATATTATTTCATTATTAGAGTGCAACGTAAGATTCCCAAGAAACTCGTTGTTGCGTATTTGGTACTCCATCGAGCATAGAGTCCCCTTTAAAGTCATATAAATTTTTTATTCACAAATATGGATAAATATAAAAATGTCATATTCTTTATTTACCTGGGGTGTTACATTTATTATTCATCTTACCTTTAGTTCTTATCTAGTTGTGTGCTTGGTTATATCTGTATACTGATTATAAAGGCAATGCCTTAACAGTTTTAGGGAAATATCTCTTTGTTGCTAGTCACCAGCCCCTGGCTTGTGGGAGGCAGGCTTGGGGTAGTCACAAAATCAACCCTAGGGGATAGTTCATGACATGAGAATGTAGTTCAATAGGTCATGAAATGATGCTGGTTATTGAACGGGGGACCAACCCAATAGAAGTGACTATGATGATTATTTTTCATTTTTTTTAAAGATATTATCAATGAATTTTTGAGAAATTATCATGTATAACAAATTATATTACAAAATTATCTCATAAGGGAACCATGTTCATTTAGATAGATGAATATGATTAAAATTGTGAGGAACTAAAGTGACGATTGTCCAGAAATCTTGTCCTTAAATTACCCTTTTATAGAGAATGGGTTATAATATATCGTTATTTGTTGATGAAGGGATTGGCTCATTATTTTGATTTAGTTTTGAAAATATTTTCATTACTGATATGGAGGAATTAAATTTATGGATAAAATTGGTAAATATATACTTATCAAAGAGTGTTGGTTATATATTCACACAGAAGGAGATGAGGATGTAAAAAAATATGGTTATAACTAATTATTGATTATTTTTTCTGAATATATTTTCACAAGAGGAAATCAACCATGCTGGTTGACTCTTTGAGTCTAAATAATCATGCAACCTTATCCATGTTGTGGATCACAAAAGATACAATATATCATTGATTTAATTGTATAGATATTGTAATCCTGAATTATAGAGGAAATTATAATCTTTTACAATTCAATATTCAACAATCAATTGATTTGAATAAAAACAAGGCATATAAGAAAGATATATATCTATATAAGAACATCGTAAATGATCATAAGGTTGACATTTATCATGATGGAATAATAAGGTTTAATAACCATGCATTCATTAAATCAATAAAATATTTGAAAAATGATTTTTTAAAGGAATAACATATTTTATCATTCTCTATTCATCTGGGATGTATGATAATGTATAAATATTTGAATGATGTTTTCCGGGGGATGGAATGAAAAGAGATAGTGCAGAATTTGTATCTCGGTTCATGATATGTTTGCAAGATACGAATGGAAGAAAGGTATAAAGGGATATTACATCTATTACCTATAACAGAATGGAAATTTGAAAAAACCAAGTAATTTTCCTATGGAATACCAAAAATGTATAAATGGAATAACCCATGATGTTTTATAGAAGATCTCTTTATTATGTTAGCACATAGCATGACTATCAGAAAATACTTCTCTCAAGATTATATTTCAAGGATATTAATTAAGGGATTGGTAAGGTTTCATTGAATACTGAATTACGTTTTTCCCCATTAGGATTTGAGTTTTACCTCACTGTTATTCGATAGTCTTCAGGAATATCCAATAAAAGGTTATATTTTAACACTTCATATCATCTTCATAAATATGGTCATTCTTAGAGAACAATTCAAACACTCAAGGATATTTTGAGTTTGTATTATTCATATTTAAATGTTGGGTGAGATCAACACCTTCCACTCAATGAGATTTTTTAAAATAATAACATTCATTAATGAATTGAAATAGATCCTTATGAATCCCTCAATTGAATAAAATTTAGATCTCTATTATTTTGGAATGATGTTTGGGAATAAAATATATTAGGGAATTAGATAGTTTAAAAATTGAGAGAGAGGTTTAGAGCCATTTGAAAACACATAATTATAGATTATAGTCAGAAGAAATGTTATACTAATAGTAATCAACATTATCAGGAATTTCATGTCGGTTACATGTTCTTTCTAATAATTTCTCAACATAATTTGGTTATGAGATTTGGGAAAAAAGGGAAACTGATCCCCAAGAATATAAATCCACTTGATATTCATGACCATATCAATAATATTTCTTATCATAATGTACTTACACTAAACCCCATTTAACTCCAGGATTTATTTAACATATATCTAATGGGAATGTACATACCTGACCCATTACATGTATTGAACTCAGTGATCATAACACTGGAGCATGATCTTTATTCAGTGGAACTACTGGTTGATAATATGGATCATACAAAAAATGTTCTATGAAACAAGACAACTGACCTGGTCAATATTTTCTTTCAAAAGTAGTAGTCTAATGATGTTATGTTGAAACTTGAAGAAGTTATGATGTATAAATGTCATTATTTTGTTTTATCAGGGTGAAAATTTTCAATGGTGAAAATTATTTTTAAGGGGTTAGAATATATCACCACATTTTTAATGATTATATAATAAATTAAATACATTTTATATCACACATTATTGCAAATAAAATGTTATTATTTTTCTATACTCAATGTTGGTATATCTTTCATTACAAATGATAATGAGTCCTAACAAAAAAATCATATATTTTATTATAATAGTTATATAAAGATTACCATTATAACATAACCATTACTAATTGTGATATGAATTGTAATATATAATATATAATTTTAATTATATTAAATTTATATGGTATAAATATATTTATAAAAAATTACATACATTTTTTTCGTAAAGTCTATATATGATTCAAAAATAATATTTTCTAAAAAATGAATTTCATTTCATTATTTGATCATTAATAATATTAATTTTCACACCTTTTCAAATTTAATTTGAAAAAAAAACTAAATTTTTTAAAACTTAATGTTTAAATTATATTATGGTTAAATTTTGGGATTTTTCTTAAAAGAATCCTTTTAATAAATATTGAAAAATAATTAATTTTTATCGAACGCTGCCTTTAAATTTAAATTATTAATAATGTTCAAATATAATTTATTTTTTTATTTAAAGTACATTCCAATATAGATATATTAAGAAATATTTTTTAATTGGAATCAATTTTGTATTAAATTGTAATATAAAAACATTATATTATTTTGAAAAGATTCTCATTAAACCCCCTTTATAATCATGAATATAGGATTAATTTTAAATTATATTTTCAATATTCTGTAATGGAGTTTGAAAAAATAGATTCAATTTTTATTATAATAATAATTACTATTATATAATAGGTTAATTTATTTTATTAACAAAATTAATATTCAAAATAGTAAAAACAATATAACGTGATTATGAAAAAAAAAATTCCTTGGGGGGTTAAAGATAAATGATATGTGTAAAAAATATCCAATAAACTGTAAAACCCATTTTTTGGAAATTTGTGTCTTAATATCTCATTTTGTAAATACATGGATTTATTTTTCCTTTTTGGATGATACAAATGTGGGAAAACAATTATATTTTCCAATTATTACAATTGTTCCACTCATCTCATTTATAAAATCCCACCCCACTCCACTCTTCAAGATATCATAAAAAAAATTATCAGACAAGACCAACCCAAACAACTTACCAAAAATCCTCTACTAATCCTAGAATCCTATTTGGTAAGAAATTAATACTAGGAACTATTTTGGTGTAAACCGAACGAGGATACTGAAAGGATAGGTGGTGTTCATCATCAAGCATTTTTTTATTTTCTCCCCAACCTCCTTACATTATTATTAAAAGTTCATATTGAATCATCAATATACTTATCATTTTTTATGATAAGATGATGACCTATGACCATCTCCAAATCTATCAAATGGGTTATGAAATCATCAATCTTGTGTTTGTAAGACTATTTCATTTCTAACCAATATAATTCTATTTTACATTACAATAATAATAGGATATAAATATTGATGGATTTATAATTTATAAATACGTATTTTATTGATAACAGTTTTATAAATGTATAATTATTAAATTATACATACATTTATACCCTCAATTTTTTGGGAATACGATAGTGTCTCTCATGTGTGAAGAGAACTACCACCTCCCGAACTAATGTGATTCCTTCATGATTTACATGTAAGGTATTAATGATGGGTTTAATGATAATATATGTTTTAAAAGAAATAAATATGATTCTTTGATGGTAATATATAACATAACATTCTTTCTATAAATATGATATGAAAACTGAAACATCATTCATGCATATGTATGACCTATCATTACCATGAACAATGTATTTCATTTTCAATCACAAAATTTTATTGATGGATCTACATACATATATAATGAATATATATGAAATTTATATAATTATTTATTTTCTACGGATTATTAAGTTATAATCAAAGTAAGATGAAAATGAAAATCATAAAATATATGAAAATAAAAGTAATTATTCCCTGAAACATAACATTAACATGTAATTGTTAACTAATCTAAAATAAATGGTCATAATAAAATCATACATGGAAGGATATATAATGTATTATTTCTATATAATATTTATATAATAGTAAAACTATTTATTTATTAGGTTTTAGTATGTAGTAATACTTATAGTAATAGGGTTCTCTCCCCAATAGTCTACTTTTAGTTGCATGTTTAGTTATACACCAATATTCTTTTAGTATGCGTATATACAGAAAACATGACATGTAATATCCCGTAGTTATTAATATGAATAATATTTTTGTACCATTATATCCATAATGGGGAATAAAAATCAATCTTACTAAAGTGGTAATTATTTTATGTTATAATCAAATAATTTATTAGGATTGTTTGTGATTATGATTGGGATTATAAAATATTCTGACCCATATCACAAGAAATAAATTATTTTTATTATGAATTTTTTATTAATTATAATTTAATGTGATTATACAATAATCAACACTATTAAATAAAATTAATTTATAAATGGGTTTTAATTAAATTTAAAGTCACTTCTCTCTTCAGACATAATTTTATTTTCTCCAAAAATAGGACTCCTTGAATTGTTCTGAAAATTATTTAATTATTCTCCTATTATCTTTAAATGTTGTTTTTACACATGTGCTACATTTTATTAAAAACAATTAGAAGGAATAATCATTTCACATTTCTTGTAATACCTCTTTGGGTTTTAGGAAAACTATGAAATTAATCATTGTTTAACATGAAAGGAATTAATGAAAAATCATTTCATAATAACCATTATTATCATTTAATCATTATTTTGATGATTTAAATGTTATTTTAAAATTAAATGATTTCTATAGAGATATTTTTGATTCAAAATTCTTTATTCATATAAGAAATAATATTATCTACAATAAATATTTTAAATGATACATCAAAATATGTTTTAATCTATGATGAAATATGATCATAATTTGTAAGACGTAACTGGGATGTGATATTAGGATAAAATTTTTATTCTTTCCCTGAATGGTTTAGGTTTATGAGGTCAGGATGTTTTTGAATACCATTTCTCTCTGAGGGGTTATACAATTATTAAATACTAATAAAACAAGGTTATTTTACTACAAGTTATTCTATTGTGAAATAGTGAAGTTATTATAAAAACTATATCTTTTATACGTGTTTTGGTATGATAATATTTTTATATATCATTTTTATTTCCATGTGATATGATAAGATCAATGTTTTATGATATTTGTGAATACATAATTTTTTTTATAGGACAGGTGGGACTTATATCTCCATGTACTTTGTAGGGTATATATTTATATCTAATGATCTAGATATGACTGGAATAGAGAGTGAACCCAACATAGAAATATACAATTTTCGTTGTGATATAAGTGGGAGAAAGCCTTTACTACTATAGAGGTTTTATGGAGTTAACATGTTCCACTAATATAGAATGGGTGGTGAGCATTAATAATTATAGATATGATTTTATATGATAATATATATATTCCAAAAATATATGTATTATGGAAATTTTTTCCATTCAAGATTCAGGTTCTTTGATTCCCTTATGATTCATGTCATGAAAACATCATATATTCATTCCATGTCTAAATATTATGATAATTGATATGAAGTGTATAGATTTTAGATGTTAATTTCAATTTATTTATCCAACATGTTCATGTTATTATTATTTATCTATCTTTTTTACCCTAAATAAGTATATGGTTTCACTGGTTTTAACATTTAATATCACCAGTTTATAATGAAATGTATTTTGTTGGATATGTCTAAGAGAAGTGCATATTATATATTTTATTTTGTGAGATGATGTATTTTCCCTATACAATAGTTGTATTTTTAATGTGTCCCATGACATTAGAAGTTTATTGTCCCCTAATTTTTTTTTATTTTCATAACATTCAAAAATTACGTAATATCTATGTATAATATTATTGGTTTTCTATACACATTCCCTTGTGAAATTAGATGCATCCTTTTGGTGACCAAACTCGAACTCTCGTATT
This sequence comes from Viscum album, assembly GCA_963277665.1. Taxonomy (NCBI): domain Eukaryota; kingdom Viridiplantae; phylum Streptophyta; class Magnoliopsida; order Santalales; family Viscaceae; genus Viscum; species Viscum album. The sequence goes on from OY728159.1 coordinate 38,629,502, forward strand.
GTAATATATGATTTTTTCCTATTATATAAATTTAAAATCAAAACATATCATCACATAAAAATCAACCACATAAACTAAAAATAGTTCCCAAAATAAATAATAACAACAAATTCCTATAGAACACACCATGTAATGCATGATATTCAATGACCAAAAACACAATGGTATATTAATGTGAAAGATACTATCTAATATTTCCATAACTATGAAAAAACAATTTTTCAAATTTGAAGATAAAATGAAATGTGATGCTCTTATAGAAATCAAAACAAAATCATGAGATGTTGGTATGAGAATAATACCTCTTATGGTTGAGGGTACTGCATCAACCATATTTGGAATAAACCACATATCATGTTTCTAACATCCTCTCTTCTCTAGGACATAATATAACTCCCCTAACCTACTCCCTCATAGTGGTTCCACCACTCATGCACTCAAGTACCACATCCACAACCACGACCTGAAAATCCACGAGAACTCTAGAAACTAGATAGCTGATGGTTAGTGGGGACTATTCTAGATCAAGAATCATGTCATGATCCCTTTCCACTACTCTGCTATTGTGATCTCTAACATATCTTATATATATGGATTATCTTTCCACAAGCATGGAACTCCGTTTTGGGGTTTGGAAACTAGTATCTAGTTTATCCACTCTTTCCAAAATGAAATAACACCAATTAGAAATTATTATATGAATAATTCCCCCTCTCCAAACAGATATAGATATTACTAGCCTAAAAATCTCATTCATAATAATACCTATTACTATTAGGGGAATAGCTATTCAATAACCTTGTTGAAATACAAAGTCCCCCATTGGGACCTCTTTTGTATTTCCCTATATTATGATAATCTTATTTATCACATCCTAAAATCTATAGAGGAATAATTTGATCAACTATGTGAAAATCCCATAGGAAATACCGTCTTTAATATTTATCATCCTAGCTTCATCATGAGAAACTAAGGGTGGTGAATATAATATATGTTGGAAAAATGTTTTGTGTTTCCCATCATTTACATTCCATCCATCCTGAGGTTCATTAAATATATATCGTTATCACCCTTCAATGAATATGGATAGAAAATATTCTGAAACATCACCTCAATTCCCTTCAATATATAATCCTCCTAATTTTCATATTTATCCACAATTCCCCAACACTATATTAAAAGTCAATGATTAATGTATTCTACGTTATTCACCGTCCTATAAGCATGCGTCTCATGGTGCATATTGATAGTTTGGACTAACATAATCTTGAAATCCACTACCTGGGGACCCCCCCCCCCAAATAATGGTAATTATACTATACTATTGAAACTATATAATTATATCAATCAAAAAAGGTATCAGGGAAATATTCCCACTTTAAATGTATCACATGAACCTCATTAAGCTATCCCATATTAAATAATCCATATGATTATAAAGATATAATTTTAGCACTAGATTAATTATGTTACAATCATTATTATTTCTTCTCTCTTAAAGCTACACTCAATGAGGAAAGGAACACAATTTCTTTCCAAATCCCAAAAACACTTAATAACACTTGATAAATATCACAGTAATCTATAACAATTGAAAATAATAATGAAACACTTGATCATGTTATCTCTATATATTAAATAATAAGTGAATTGGAGTAATATATTTTTTCATCAATTTCATTTCTCATAAATAACTAGAATCTCATTTTACAGTTAATATAGGCATCTATATAACATGAAATAAATATATCGTTATGATGGAAAACGAATGTATACATGTATCCACTAGTACCTACCATGATTCAAGAATACACATATCATTCCATACTAGTCCACATGTATAAATCCTTTGAAAAACTACACAAAATATCGGAATCACCTAAGGTAAAATAACATCTCATATTATATGTGAAAGACAAAAACTATAATCTCATTTCTAAGTACTAAATATTTCGTTTATATCTGTGTCTAATAATGTCAAGAAATTTTTATTTCCAGGCACTGACATGTTTTTAATATAAATTATTCCATTCAAAAAAAGTACAACTACATAAAAAAACCGATAACTCTAAAACCACATTGTAATGTCCCCTATGTCATCACTACCTCACATTCACAAATTGTATTTGTCACTAGACCCTAAGAGTTGCTTAACAAGCTGTAGGGGCTTCAAAATATCATTTATATTATAGATAAAATAGTTGGGAGACTATACCCCCATTTATAGAGTCACAGCACATTGGAGATAAATAAACATCAATGTAATCCAAAATATCAGAAAAAAAAACAAAACAGTTGAATAAAGGAAGAACCAAACAAAAAATACTAAACCATGTATTGGAAGAATTAAATTTAAATAAAGACAAGTTAAAATTCATACAGATAACAAATAAAGTGGACAAAAATAAACAAAAAAATTCCATTTCTGGAATCCCACATCGGTCCCACTTCCATGATCAAACTCATCTAGAAATAAATATTCAATAATAAGTCTAATTGTCACTATCTAAACATGAATTCATGGATTCATCGTAGGTATTAAACTGATTCCCAATAGGGTTTGATTAAAACTCTTGTAGAGAAACACTATAGTGACTAAAAACAACTCTGAAGTTTATTGAATAAAATAAAGTGATAATGTTTTATTCATTAATAAATTAATAAAACACTCTTAATAATTATTCAAACACTATATTTATGTGAGAGAACATTAGACCATCCAATCTTACTACAGATGAATGCCTTTTGTTTCTTTCAGATGGATGATCCTTCCATATTAGGATAGATCGCAAGTACCATGTGTCCAGAAGCACAAATAGGGTCTATATAAATACATAGGTTCGAGTCATATACATCTTACCATGGTGATATTCTAGGAAATGGGGAAAGTAACCATATCATACAGGACACCAATAAAATTCAAATGATGCATTATGTTATGTCTCCCCAAGGTGCAATATATATCAAACATGAATGTAACTATCTCATAGTGGACATGACGTTATTTTCAATAATAAATTCAAAAAAAAATTCATGTGTTTATGTAACATGGTTTGAATATCTTATCATGTTTTGGGTTATAATATTCGAAGATGAACAATAGGTTGAATCACTCATGATACAATGGTTCAAGACCTTTGGTATCCTATCAATAATTAATTATATAAGAACATCTGGTATATCATTCATCCTTATTCATATCCCATTCATAGTTGAGTAAATTATTTTAATCTATTAAATAATAATATATTATTAATTTTTATACCATCATTCAACATAGAAAATCAATAAATCAAACCTAGAAATTTTTTATTTATATCATTTCCTTTACCGTCCATCTATGAGATGAAAAATAAATTCAAAATTTTTATCCAAAACCTAAATTTCATAATTTCCAATTAATTGTATATTTTGGGGAATGCTCTCATTATTGGTGGATTAAAACATTGTCTCAATGATGATGGCCTGAGTCTGTTCAATTAGTGGAATGTACACATTCTTATTATCAAAAAATATATTTAATTAGTTATTTGGTTCACTCGATCAGTGCAGCAAGGGAGTCATAATTATTTGACATAACTAAATAATCTTATATTGAATTTCGAGATGTGTTGTATACCACCCTCCTTAGTACCATTATCAATGAAACACCAACAAATGGGAAATTCCCAAATATAATCAAATGTGAATGAGAAAAAAATTAACTCATGGAACAAAAAAAACATGTATATCCATAAATTGATTCAATATATGAAAGGATATAAAACTGCTATAATAGAAGATAATATATGGATGATGAAAACTAATTTGTTAGAACCCACCTATGATAGAAAGTTTGGCCCATATGTGTAGAAGGATAGGAATCCACAATGAATTGCTAAGAATATTTATATAAATCGAGATAAAATTCCTCACAATGAATGATATTGGACTATGGATCATTGCATGTGTAAAGATTACTGGTACAAATGAATTAAGTGTTTAAAATCATTTCAAATCATATATTTAATATAAGTAAAAAATAGTTTCACCTCAAGTTAAATATATACTGATCAATATTTTCAGGTAATGTAACCAATTCGTTGATTAAATGAAATTCACATTAAAAATCTATTTAACTTCTTTTTCTAAGAGAAATATTCATTTTATGGATTTCTTATATGGTGTGAATATTCCCTAAATCAAGAATCCATGATATATTATGGGTGAAATATTGAAAATCCTTTAACACTACATGAGCTTAAGAGTAATCCCTTAGAAATGTTAGACACCTTTATACCATGACTCCATTAAATACATCAAATATACTTCTTAAAACTTTAGTTCCTTATACAATAATGGACTCCTTTTACAAACTAAAATGAAAAACTATGTATTATAATAATAAAAAATCAACTATAAGTGAAATGACAAAAAATTATCAATGTTGTTTGTAAAATGGAACTGAATGGATTTTACAAAAATATTTCATGCCAATATTCCCATGTCCTCAGTGATTTATAATTTTCCATCCTCGTCAATTATTATATGTGAATACTAAGGATATAATAACTAGAATAAATTATCTCTAGTCCATTCCAAATTTATAAAATGTTCACAACATTACAAAATCTAATGATAGATAAATATTTTAAGATGATAACTTTCATACCAACATCTCAATATTTTCATACAGATAATATGTTTTCCTTCATTATATCAACATATATAAATTGAATTGAATATATTTTCTATTCCTTAAACATGATCTAGTCCATTCCTCATATTTTTAAGTAATTATAATTTATAAATGTGACTAATCATACCAATATTTATTCAATATTTTATTAATATATTTATATCACATGTCTTTTTTTATGTGTTACCCTTATAATGAATATAAGTTTTAAGAGATATTCTAGATTTTAGATAAGTGAAATGAAAATGTTGCACACACTTTAATGTGTCCAAAACGTCTATTTTCCATTTCCTATTCATCCATATACTTGGTTTGTACCGCCCTGTTTTGAAATGGATGGTGTTTAAGAGGAACCTCATAAATTGTTTTCTTACCTTTATGTTTCTCATTTGGTTTTTCATCAACTGGTATGGAATGAGGATTCCCTAGATTTGAGTTGAATCCATGTTGAATGGTATTTACAGATGTATCATTCATTTTTTCCCACATCTCAATGTAATGGCACTAACATTCCCCTAAGGATTTGGAGTAGAGTGGGAAGGTAGATTTTTCTTGAATTCTTACTTACAGGTTTATAGAGGGCAAGGGAAATATGTCTCATTTGAGTGTTCAACTATCTAAGATACGAACATTTAATCATCATATCGTTTTTTTATTTAAGAACAATTTGATTCAAATATTCATCAATATTATAATATACCTTTGATGGGGGATTCCCTTATTTTTGGCTTTTTTATTCATGAGCTTTAAATCTCTATTGGTGTTGTTGTAAACCCTATTGGTAAGGTAGAGGCGTCTATATGTTTTGTTGAATATGGGGCCTTTGTTGTTGTCTAGAGTCTTTCCTCATGTTTTATTGATCCTTCCACCCTTGGTTGTATGCTAGTGCAATGGAATCAAACTTATTTTGGGGATGTGGATTTTTTTGTTGATGATATGGTCTCATAGGAAAAACTACTGCACAATATTCTATCTCTTGTAGTTACGGGAAACAGCCACAAGGCCTTGAAGTATAGGTGTTGGGATCTCTTTTTTTCCAAATAAATCTACCTCACCATAGTTGTCAATTCATCCAACTTGGTATCATTCAAATGACATTCTAGGGGAGATGGACTTACCTGATGTACTCCCCTGACATGTGGTGAACCTCAATCTCCAAATTGAAGTGAGTTTTAGGAATTTTTTTCGATCAACGCATGTGCGGCTACTGGTGTCTTGGCCCCCAATGGTACTCCAGCTATAGAATCCGATATGCTCCAATCTATAGGTGTGAGTCCACCATATAAGTGTTGGCTGAGGAGTTTCTTCACTGATCTAATGATGTGGCATCTTGCACACAATTTCTTGAATCTCTACTAGTAATCATACATTGAATCCCATTGGGATTTATTTATCCCCAATATCTCCTTTAGAATAGATGTTGTCCTTGAAGCTGTATAAAATCTCTATTAGAGAAGACGATTCAAATGGTTCCAACATGTTACATCTTCCAGATGTAAATAATACATCAAATGTTTCTCAGCTCCATCATGCGAGAATAGGTGTTCTCTTATTTTGATTTGATTTTTAGAAACATATCTGGGCTTAAAGGTTGAGAAAACCACATTAAATTCTTTCAAATGTTTGTTTGGATACTCACATGATAATACATGATACTTTGGATGAAGATAAATTAACCTAGATATCAGTTCAATGTCAGATTCGAGATTTGGGTATGCAATACAATTTTCTTGATAGTTAATAGCCGGTGTTGCCATTCCTTGAATAGTTATCTTAAGTTCATTTCAATTATTTTCAGTCATTTATCTTGTTTTATGTTTTAATTAGAAGTATTTCCAATTTCAATGTTCCTGGAGAGGAGAAATTGTCTAACTATTTGAATATTGATACTACTTGTTGACTGTGAATGTTAAATTCGAGCCCTAAGCTTGCATTCAATCTCAGGGTCATGTTATATGAGATATTTGGGATTATTCCATGTCATAAATCAAATAAAAATGAAAATATGGAAAGTGTACCATAGTAAAATAATAATGAGATGTTTCAGTTGAAGGTCTAAAAAGAAGTTGATGATAATAAATGAAGAAGAAAAAAACATTGATTGTGTAAAGAAGGATGAAATAATATAGGTAGAGAATAAAATGTAAAATAAAATAGATACCTCTAATTGGATGAAATAATTTCTTGTCTCATCAGAAAATAATCCAATTTTAAAGGGCATTGTTGCACATGCTCTCAAAAATATTTATTTATGATTTTAATAAGTGTAGCAAAATGGATGACCTTGGTCATTCTCTCAAGGAGGATGCGAATTAAAAAACTATTAATAGGATTTGTGTAAGTACATAAATATATCAAAACAAAGGAAAAGAATTATAGGGGTTTTGTTTTGTGGATTTTCAAATGGTAAATTAAGTAAGAAAATCAGAAACAACAATCAAGAGAAAATTTCATAGAAACATTAAAAAACATATATACGAGAAGACATAGTTGATCTAATCAAACCCCTTCACCATTAATTTACCATTATCACATTTAATTATAATTTATTAAATTATTATCCCCTAATATTTTTATCTTCCATACACTACGTAAATTAACACATCCACAAATAGTTTTGAAAATGAGCCATAGGCTAACTTCGGGACATTCAATCGCAGCACCCTGCATTGATTGTGATGGAAAAGCTAACATGTTGTTAGTGGTATGTTTCGGAATAATATAATCTCTAGATTTGAGAATTAATTGTGTCTAAGGATGAAACTTAAACCCTACTATTCTATCCCAATGTTATTAGATTTTTCAATTTAGGATTCACTCACATAGTTTACACAATCCCGACCACATGGTCAATTGAAAGTCGATTGAGTCACATAGAAATTAAAACTCAATTAATTGATCACAATTTACGAATTAATGTATGTTTATGGATTCAAAATAAAAAAATGAATTTCGTGGGGATTAGATCAACTACGAATGAAATCACTCTTCGAGGGGCAGATCTATCATCATGGAGACGTTTTTCATAAGCAATGGATTGAATAGGGAATACTCAATCTCATATCCACTCCTAGATTATATCCTAAGAAGAAAAATAACAATATTAAAATTGAAAAACAAAGATGATTTAATGAATAAAATTCATATTACAAGTATAATAACAAGGAAAAACAAAGGGTATGTGGGAGAGGAGAGCCTTCTTGTATGATAACATTGCACAATGCCTTGCTTTTACAAAGGGTTTTGAGGTGTTCCCAACATACACCCTTTCGATAATACCTTCCCAAAGACTCTAAAAACCCTCCCAAAGAGTGAAAACCCCATTTATATTTAGTTTTTGTGGGCTAGAGTTACATAAAATTTTTAAGTGTTAAATGAAAACTCCGCCAAATATGTTATTCCATGTTGCACCAAATAGTTGACCTCCAAAAATCTTTAATTGGCCGGTATTATAGAATGGTGATTTTTTTATCAATTATGTCCCGGAGCTTCCCTCCATATTTGGGGGCAATACATGTCTGGATTAAGAATATACATCCCCAATAGTGAGGTGGTGTCCAATTTGGATGGTTATATATAACATTGTCTTCATGGCCCATTTGCTACAAATACTTGCACGATCCCGCTACAATGTCCAAAATATAATTTGTTGCCCATTAAGTCAGGAAAATAGTTACAAAATTTTATGTTAATATATTTTAGATAAAAATATTTATGCTGAAAATAATAAAGTTAATTTTAATATGTTAAAATTGATATTTTCATCAAATTTTTAAATGAATGATCTAATCCCAAATATTTCATAGTTGGTCATATTTTGCAAAATGTGAAGAAATTATATAATTTATTTTCAACAAAATATTCAATAAAATTGTGTTTTATTAATAAGTCATAGAAATAAAATACATATCCTCAAATTTATTATTCATACATTCCATTCGTATTCCTATATATGTAATTTGGATTGAATGTGATTTCATTAATTAATAAATATAGTGAACCAATTTGAAAAGAAAATTATAAAAAATACTATAATAATTAAAATAGATTGTGGATTGAAATATTTTAAACATTTGATGAAATTATTTTATTTCATTCTACAATATTAGATGTTATTACATTATTTATAAAATATTTATCCTGCCCTTATTCATACCAACTCTTATAGAGAAACTTGATTTTAAAAAATTTAAAGACATTGTTACTATACATTTGACACCACTAATAAATATAAATTTAACTTTTATATTCTGTATAAATATGATTATTCCATTATAGTATTTTTTTATCAATATGTTTTTTCATAATCATATTTTTCTTGGTTTTGGACACTTCTAACTGGAAATTTTAACATCCACTAATGTGATTTATTCTTCTCATACTCTTACATCTGTAATGGTATAATAGTTATTTATAAAAAAAATCATGGTTTGTATTTTAATTATTATTATTTAATGGGGCTATATATTTCAACTAATTAGAGGGATTAGTACTTTTAGTGTCATTAGGTTTTTAATCCCATAGATTAAATCCATTGGTGATTTTAATTCATTTTCTGTGGTGTATTCGTATCCTTAAGTCATTTATATTGAGTCATTGAAAGATATTATTCCGTATATGATTTATTTTAAACAAAATATTTCACTATAATTCCTTTTTCTACAACTGTTAACATGTTGTCTTTAAAATCGTCAATCTACCCATATTCCTTTTAAAATTGTTATTCATTTCCTATCTTCTTATTCTAATAGTATTTCTATAACACTATTTCCTCATTCATGATTTTTAATCAATAAATGTTGGTACTTTTGTGTCACATGATATTCATTATATGATTCATCATCTAATTCATCTTCACAAATATAAATATCATTCATTCCATCAATATTAGTAATGATTATGTTGAACAACACCACATTTTTACTATTAAATAAATAAGTGCTAGTTGAGTAATATTAATCTATAAAATTTAAATTAATTATTTTATTTATTCAACAAATCATTTTATTTCATAGAGTGGATTTTTCATCCTCCATAGATGTTTTAATCCATTTTATCAACTTTGGAAGTTCTTCAAAATCATTATATATTCAACATATTTGGTCTTTGGGGTGTTCTTATCAAAACATCATTTACCACTTGACACAAAACATTTAATTTAGAGGTTTGGTATGTAATCAATTAAAACCATTAACTATTTTTTAGATTTTATAGACATATTAATTTAATTAGTCCAAGATACATATAACTTATTGATTAATTGAATATAAACCACAACCTCATGTTCAGAATCATTAATTTTTAACTTATCTATAACATAAAAAGTTTTATCTTCCAAAAAATTTTATATAATATGGAAGATTTACCTTCTTATAATTAAATATAATTTTATAAAATTTATAATGTATTGAATAATTAGTATATTCTATGTAGATATTTTTGGATTAGATCTGTTATAAAAAATTCTCATCAAAATTTTTATATCGATGTAACATTTATAATATCTCTAAACCCTGTGAAATTAATAACAAAATCATTTCCACACATAACATAGTCATTAATAGTAAAATCCATATAATGTATGATATCTCTAAACTATTGATGTTTTCTCCCTATAACTAACATCTATAGGCATTATTGTAACACATCTTCATAGTATAGAATACTAATGAACTAATTATCACATTATGTTTTTTTCTACATTACATTATTTGTGATAATGTTGTAAGAGTATTTGTCACACTAAAAGGTCATATCAATTTCCCATTTTAATGAGAACACAATGTATCAATGAAATTATTATTAAATATACGGTCTATGTTAAAATGATTTAATTTAAGGTACAATTACTTAATAAGTTATCAGGGGTGGAGAATATAAGGACCTGACCTAAAACAATACATAATCCCAAATTATGGTAATAATTCATATTAAGGATCTTATCAGGATTAGAGATTCAAAAAATTATTTCATAAGATAAAAAAACTAGAATATTACATATAGACACTTATACTCAGTATCTAGTTTTTTATAAAATAAAAACTCTTTAAAAAAATAGTCATGTTTAGTTTCATGTTTTAGACAGCATGACTTTTCCTATATCCCATTGTTGACCCAATTCAACTTTATGTCATGTGAAAAACATTTCATAAAACATAGGATGAGCATAAAAATCACTTTATCGGTTACACAAAGAAGGAAAAATGTTAGTTTTTCAAAACAAAAAGTAAAGCATTAATTCATTATCATAATTAGTAATTTTCACTTTTTTGAAGTAGTAAATACTCTTAACTGAATAAAAAATCATTTCTTAACATTTTGTAACCAAAATATTACCATAAAACCCAAAGAAAGAAAACATAACATATAAATCTGACATCGGACATAAAGATACATAAATTGAATAACTATACAGTCGAATTCCACACATGTCACTAAATGTAATAACCATATGGTTGACTTCTATACATAATGCATTGGAGGATATAATGTAACCACTAATCCGAGTTTATCACGGCACCACCCATCATTTTTTTCTCATGTAACCATCCGTCAAATGTCCTACTACAATTACAAAATCATATCACATAATATATTTCAAATATAAATATTTCAGTAATAACATTTCATTTACAATAAAAAAATCATTTCATCTTATTGAAAAAATAAATCAATTTTAAAAACAAAGTTCAATACCATAACACCAAAAACATAATAAGGTGTTCCTTTTTCATTTTAAAAAAATTTAGGCTTATATAGGAATCCAACTAATGGTTACGGTGGTGGAGAGGTAATTTTTTCCACAAACGATAATGATATTACTTTTATCATTTAGTAAAATGCTTCATAGGAAAAAATTTCCCTTTCAATGAAATTAAAAGTAAAATGTATTTATTTTATATACTGTAACACCCTGAGATTTTATGAAAAGTTTTCTTTTTAATTTCATTGATGACTTGTGTTTTACGCTATACTAAGAGGAGCTTGCACTGCACGCATCCCTGACTTGGCTTGCATTATACACAATCACGACCTTCCATGATAGCGTGTGTTGTACGCAATACTGAGTTTCACTAAACAACGATATGTTATATAAATTAGCCATTATGAATAGTAATACCCATTTTTTTAAAATTTTATAAATTTTATCTTTTGAAATGGACTTCATTTTTGGATTCGGAATATCAATATTGTCCTAGGGTGAGTTTTTTGTATTTTTCTGAAAACTTTAAATTTTTGATGAATAGTGAAAACACTAGGTTACTATTTAAAAATCGAATTTTTATTTAAATAAATAATTATTTTATTTAAATTTATTTTACATCAAAATTGATACATAATTCCTATATAAGTTCAATATAATTCATTGGATTCATTTTATAGTAATTTTAGATATATGAAAATTTTATTGAACTTTTCACCGTCTTTTACCCACCTCCTAGGAGAATTTGGAAATTCACATAAAACATAATTTTACCGCTTCTGTGAGTGGAATTTAATAAATCTAAGAGACAATTTTAATATCAAGGACTAAAATGTGGTTCAATGAGATGAAACTAATTTTTGGTAAATAGTAACTTTTACTTTTATTTAGTACGGTTAAAAATACATATGGTAATTAAGGGTAAAAATGATATTAATATTACCCTAAAACATGTCATAATTCCATTGGATAAGTGTAATTCGACCAAAAAATACCTTATGAATAAAATATGACCATTTAGGTCCACTGTATTAGATTAGAAAATTTAATATTATTTTATTTAAAGAATAGTTAAAATAGTTAAAATCAATGTTTAGTAAGTAAAACATTTTTAATATAGGGATATAAATAAGATAAATTCGACTATAAATATTCATTAGAAATAAAAAAATATTTCATACATAATGGTATTTTGTTTATAATTTTTAGACATTAGATAATTTAATTTATTTATGACACAATGATGATGTAGTAATTATCTTATTAATTAAATATTTACATAATTGATGTTATAAATAACAAAATAAATGTAATTTGAGAAATTTAATGAATTAAAATAATTTTATAGGTCAATATGACATGTTAGTATTGATTAATATAACTTTTTTCGAACTAATCATTCTTTTATGATTTTCACAAAAATAAATTACCAAATAGTGTCAAAATTGACATAAAATGGTTTTTTAAAAAAATATTATATTATTAATTGTTATTTTATTCCAAAAAATCTAAGGCTCAGCCAAATGACTTAGATAAGGTTATATATATTAATAATAAACAACTTGGGGATATTTTTGCTTATTATAGTAAGTTTATTAACATTATAGTGTAAGAAAACAAGAAGACATGGTAAAAGTAAAATTGTTTAACTTTAAGTTAAATGTAAATGATATGGTTAAAATAGACATCTAAACGTATCTAAATCCTATTCAATACGAGGATTTCGACCCATCCACACCTTATCTTTGAAATAAATCAATTTAGAGCTATTAAAAACCGAATATGACTTTATAATAAAATAATATTTTTAGTTTTTTCAAAGGTGCCCCTCTCCTCCCTTGGAAAAGGGCATCTCCTCCCTCTCTTCATCACACCAAATTGAGCCTTCAAGCTCGGCCACCCCTATCCAATTTATCCTATTCACTTCCATAGAAACATCCTATAGGTTATGGTCTTCATCAAATACCATATTTAGTGCCCAAAGAGGATGTTAAGAAGAGGCGCTTCAAAGAAGAGTTAATGTCCATTAGCGATTCTTTCTACTTTATTTCTTCTTCTACTTATTATTATTTAGTTGTTTCATTAAGAGGTAATAAAATCAGTGTCACTCATATACTGATAGGTTATTATAAGTATGAAACAACCCTATTTCACCATCTATCCATCCTATGGAAAATGAAATCATCGCGCGTGCGTACGTACGGAATATCGTCTCCACGCCGTGGTGTAATTTATTTTCCACCACCACCTTACTTGGATGGGTATAATGGTGTAAATAATAACTATATATGATTATTTTAAAGTGATATTGATTCTGAAATAGTATATATACACTCCAATACAATTCCACAATCATGGGAAAGTTATCATCGCTCGTGCGTACGTACGGACTACCGTCTCCACGACACGATGAGATTCATTCTCCATGTTAACCATTCACGAATGATTATAATGTATATATAATGAATAAAAATGAAATATATGATATAACAGTGATAATGTATTTATGTATATATATATATGTATTTCAACTACATAATTCCATTCAATTTTATAAGGAAACGAAAACATCATGCATGCGTATTTACGGCCTACCATCTCCATGAACGGTGTATTTCATTCCATTTATTGATATATCATATATATATATATATATATATATATATGATGAAAATATATATTATATATAAATCATGTTTTACATTCTTGAATTATGTAAATCAAGATATAAGTTATAATATTAAGAACAACAAGTCGAAACACGTACAATAAATAAAACGGTTTTACCTAAGTCACTGCTTTTACATCAAATTTACAAAAGAATGGGTAATATAAATTCATATGTAAACTATATATGATATCATAAAAATAAATAAGATTCTGTAATAATTCAATAACATTATTTAAATCATTATACATGAGGTTCGGATACATACGAGGCATATCAGACAAAAGGTAAGGGATAATGTTGCAATCTCAATTGTTTTCTATCCGAGATTTCTTATACGTAAATATTTACTGGGGTTATATTTATCATCCATGTCTAGGTTTTATAAAAAAAATCATCTATGTTTAAATTCCTTTTTACCCATTTTTAATTTTACTACATGGTATGTAAGGAATCTTTTTTTTGTTTACCATACGAGGTACTTTTTGACTTTTCCGGCAAAAGTACGAGAAGAATGTTTTTTTAACTTATACGGCACGAAGGGATTTTTACGGTTTCATAACACCTCATTTTCATGAAGATTATTATACAAGATTGCATTATTAATTTCAAAAAAACACTTTTCTTATAAAATTAAATGAAATTTTGTGAAAAAAATGATTTTGAAGAAGAAATGATATTTTCCTCAAGATTTCATTTCAAGTGTTTTATCAAAAACATTTTCCACCTAAAATGACATTATTTAATATGTTTACGTTTCAAGTATAATGTCTCCATTATTTACATGGTTTTATTCTTCTTATGATGAAATGATATACATTTTTTATATGGATTATGTTATGATGGAATGATGTTTATGAATCCCATTTTATTACATGGGTTACGATATGATGAATGATTTATGATTTTGTGGCACACGAATGAATGATTTCATTATGAGATGGGTGGGACCTATATCTCCCTCTAATTCATTTGGTAAAGACTTATATCTCATGAGATAGACATGGCTGGAATGGTAATTTAATCTGGTTCAGTGTTACAGGACTGAAATGAGGAGTGAACTCGATTCAGAAAGGGACTTTTTCCACTATGATGGTCATGGATGTAATGTCATGGCTACAATGGAAATCATATCATGTGCTTAATGGATGCCACAATTAAATTTTTTATTAACATACTAGTTTATTATGACTAATTTTCCTTTATGATCTATGCCTTGTGAACTTCCAATATTTATGTCGTTGCTCATGATTTTGATTTTTAGATTTTATGGTCATGTTTTTTCATTCAAATGTTTATGGATTTTTTTTGTTCTCTATGATTACCCTTACTAAGCATTTGAGCTCAACCTTTATATGTTTTCTTTTCCCCATGCTTTAAAGAAAGGTTTTAGTTATGAAAAAAAGGGGAAGATCTTTAGCGGAGATGTTGAAGATCTTTCACCACGATTAGAAGATTATTTTCCATGTTTCCAAAGACACTAAACTATTACAATCCTTGTGTGTCTGTTTTTGTTATGTGTTAAGTATTCTGCAAAATTAATGTAATTTCCATGTACATCAAGCTTTGGGTCTCTACATTTGGTATTAGAGGAAAGGTTTAGTTAACCTTTGGAAACTAGGATGCATAATATTTAGTGACATCCCTAGAGATATTTATCAGTTATGTCTAGGGATGTCCCTAACGTTAAGTATATGTATCGGTTATAGTCCTATAATTGTGCTGAAGATCTTATAATTAAACCTAAGATGATAGATATTTAAGGGACTCCCCCTTTATTATGTTGTTTTCCTAGCATGATTTTTTCCTCTCACACTATTTTTTTGGGTTTTAGAAGATGGCTGGAAGCCAAAGGGACCATGTTAATCAATGTAATGGATGATGCAATGATTGTCCTCTTGAACAAACAAAAATTATGGGAGATGGATGGAAAAATTTTATTTCTATTCTTACACAAGCTATGAATAATTCTAGACTTCCAAATGAGCATAGGTGGGAACAATATTCTATTGAGTCCTTCAGGAGTCAACGTCTACCTTCTTTCAATGGGTCTTCTAATCCACGTGTTGGTGAACAATGGATTAGTACCATTGAAAAGAAATTTTCCATACTTCTCTGTTCGGAACATGATAAATTCATTCTATCCGTTTACCATTTAGAAGGTGGAGCAGACTAGTGGTGAACTCTAATTAAGAATAGAAGTCCCCAAGATGAAATTGAATCCATGGAATGGGGCGAGTTCAAGAACATGTTGTTCAGTAAGTACTTCCATCGTATTCTTTGAAATAAGATGGAAAAGGAGTTCTTTGAGCTTAAGTAGAAGGATGATGAATTTGTTGGTATATACGAATCGAATTTTACAAGACTTGCAATGTATGCATCTGGTTTTATCATCCAACGTAAATGTAAAAGTTGATCGATTCTTCAGTGGATTAAAACTAAGTCTTTGAAGGGCATTAGCTATTAATGACTTCAGTAGCTATGAAGAAATTGTGTGTTGTTCTATCAAGGTAGAAATTGAATATGGTGTTACATATCCATATCATATTTTTGATAAGAAACGAAATATGGAGTTCGAGTAGAATTCTCAGAATAATGGTGAAAAGAAGATGAATGTTTCTTTATGCTCAATGTGTGGAATGAATCATGGTAGAGATTGTATTAAAGGGACCGGAAAATGATTTAAGTGTGGAAAATAAGTTCATAGAGAAGATGAGTGTCTATGTAATGGAAAAAGGGTTGCTAATAATGTGAATGAAGAAAAGACTACAGATAAGGCACCACCAACACTTCAATGCTTCATGTGTAAGGAAATGGGGAATTATGCTAATAAATTACTTAATCCATGGGTTAATGATGATCAACGTGAGAAACCTCTTAAGGCAAAGGATACAGGGAAGTCTCATGTGATCACTTTTTGTGATGTTGAGTATGACAATGATGTTGTGTAATGATTTAGTGTTTATGTAATGGGATTTCAAAATAGTATCATGGAATCTCATTTATGGTATTATGGATGTTTGGAATATCTATGTGTTGGTTTTCAATAATTATATTGTACTATTAACCATGAAAAATTGATTGACATATTTTTTGGAAAGTAGATGATATGCACATAATGAAGGGATAAGTAGATAATGAGATATTTTGATAGTATTCATGAGCTCATGATTGTTATAAGGACTAAGTGATATCATGGTTTGAGTATACATAATTTTGGAATTTATGTATGTGGAATGAGTTAACTTTTGACAGCACTCATGTTTTCACTATGGTTCAATGGGAATTCATTTTTTAAGAGAATACATGATTAAGGCCTAAGAATGATTGGAATGTGACCAGAACGACATATCTTATGATATATGGGGATCAACGATGGTATTAACATGCTTGTTATAGGAACTCTCTAGTAATCATTTTCACTATAATATGAGATTGGACCGCAATATTTTGGATAAGCTTAAAGATTAGAATGGATTATGTTGGACATAAGTTAGTATTGTTTATGTCTAGAATTTTTTCGATATTATTGATGGAATGTTATAATAATAATGTTTTTGAAAAATGACAACCTACAGGACAAGCGACAACTCATCACGTCGGACAAGGCTATGGGATTCGAACCCCCAACTAATGTGCGGCAGGCCTTTATCACCTACCACTGGCCTACAAGAAGTCCACGTTTAGTAGAAACCAGTTTTATTATATTATGCAGTATTATATAAGAAGTATAAGTCCATTTTAGAACCATATATGATTAATCTCACAATAGATGGACTTATGTATTTTTGATAACTTTTTCTAACATTTTATTTGAGACAGATGGAATGACCCATCATTCTATCACATGACCTGCAAAAACATCACGAATGACAAATTCAACTTCATTTTTTAAGAGATGAAGTGGAAATTGTCCAAGGAACAACCAACAGTGAGACTGTACCATAATCAATAAAGTATTTCTTCTAATTCCAATTTCTTCAACGTTAGGGAAATAATCTTGAAAACCAAAAATGTTGTCCTAGTGCCCTTATATCCGATTAATGAGATGGTACCTTAGATCATCCCAAATCTATGGCTTTGTGATTTCTGGCATTTCCATATCCATTTTCTCTACCACTCTCCACCAGAACATGATGGTTAGATTTCTCTTCCATATCCATATTGCAACCTTTGTGGAAACCCAGTGATTAGTTTATTTGGGTAACTTTTACGTTTTTTTACTTTAGTTTTTAATGATTAGGATTGGTATTCCTTTTTATGATGTGTTTTTCTATTAAATAATCCTTCGAGTAGTAAACCATTTATAACCCTGATGAATTTTTAGGGATAAATTCCTTTTAAGGGGGGTAGAATGTAACACCCTGAGATTTTATGAAAAGTTTTCTTTTTAATTTTATTGATGTCTTGCGTTGTACGCTACACCAGAAGGGGATTTCACTATATGCATCCCTAACTTGGCTTGCATTACACTCAATCGCGACCTTCCATGATAGCGTGTGCTGTATGCAATACCGAGTTTCACTAAACAACGATATGTTATATAAACTAGCCGTTATAAATAGTAATTCCATTTTTTTAAAATTTTATAAAATTTATCATTTGAAATGAATTTCATTTTTGGATTCATAATATCGATATTATCCTAGGGTGAATAATTGGTATTTTTCTGTAAACAAATAATTTTTGATGAATAGTGAAAACACTAGGTTACTATTTAAAAACTGACTTTTTATTTAAATAATTATATAATGTAGTTAAATATATTTTTGGTCTAAATTGATACATAATACCTATATAAGTTCAATTTAATTAATTAGAATCATTTTATACTAATTTTAGATATATTAAAATTTTATTGAACTTTTCACCGTCTTTTACCCACCTCCTAGGAAAATTTGGAAATTCACATAAAACTTAATTTTACCGCTTCTGTGAGTGGATTTTCAAAAATTAAATAGACACGGTTAATATCAAAGACTATAATGTGGTTCAATGAGATGAAAATATTTTTTGGTGGATAGTAACTTTTTACTTTTATTTACCATGATTAAAAGTAAATAGGGTAATTAAGGGTAAAAATTATATTATTATTACCCTTACACATGTCCTAATTATAAGGGATAAGTGTAATTCGACCAAAAGAAAACATTATGAATAAAATATGACTATTTAGGTCCACTTGGTTTTGATTAGGACATTTAAAATTATTTTATTTAAAAAAATTTTAAAATAGTTAAAATCAACGTTTAATAACTAAATCATTTTTAATATACTGTTATAAATATGATATATTAGACTATAAATATTCATTATATATAAAAAATTATTTCCTAGATAATTTTATTTTATTTATAATTTTTAGGCATTAAATAATTTAATTTATTTATGACACAATGATGATGTGGAAATTATCTTATTAATGAAATATTGACATAATTTATATTATAAATACCCAAATAAATGTAATTTGAGACTTTTTATGAATTCCAATAATTTTATAGGATAATATGAAATTTTATTATTGATTAAATTAAAAATTTTCGAACTAATCATTCTATTATGATTTTCACAAAAATCAATTATCAAATAGTGTCAGAAATGACATTAAATAGTTTTTAAAACAAATATTATATTATTAATTGTTATTTTATTCCTAAATATATAAGGATCAGCCCAATTACTTAGATATGGTTATATATATTAATAATAAACAACTTGGAGAACGTTTTTCTTGTTATAGTAAGTTGATTAACATTATAGTCTAAGAAAAAACAAGAAGACAAGGTAAAAGTAAAATTATTTAACTTCAAGTTAAATCTAAATGATAAGGTTAAAATAGAAACCTAAACTTGTATAAATTCTATTGGATGAGAAAATTTCGACCCATCCACACCTTAGCTTAGAAAAAATCAATTTGGAGCTATTAAAAACCGAATATGAATTTATAATAAAATAATATTTTTAGTTTTTCAAAAGGTGCCCATCTCCTCCCTTATAAAAGGGCATCTCCTCCCTCTCTTCCTCAAACCACATTGAGAATTCAAGCTCTGCCAAACCCTTCCAATTTCTACTCTCCACTTCCCTAGAAACATCCTATAGGTTCTTGTCTTCTTCAAAGACAATCTTTAGTGCCCAAAGAGGAGGTTAAGAAGAGGCGCTTCAAAGAAGAGGTAATGTTCGTTACCAATTCTTGTATCTTTATTTCTTCTTCTACTTATTCTTCATTAGTTGTTTAATTATGAGGTAATACAATCAGTATCACTCATATAAAGATATGTTATTATAAGTATTAATCAAACCTATTTCCCCATCTATCCATCCTATGGAAAAGGAAACCACCGCGCGTGCGTACGTACAGAATACCATCTCCACGCTGTGGTGTAATCTATTTTCCACCACCACCTTTCATGGATGGGTATAATGGTGTAAATGATTACTATATATGATTATTGTAAAGTAATATTTATTCTGAAATAGTATAAATACACTCCAATACAATTCCACAATCTTGGTGAAGGTATCATCGCTCGTGCGTACGTACGGACAACCATCTCCACGACAAGATGAGATTCATTCTCCATGTTAACCATTAATGAATGATTATAAAGTATATATAATGAATAATAATGAAATATATTACATAATAATGTTACTGGATTTATGTATATATATATGTTTATTTCATCTACCTAATTTCATTCAATTTGATAAGGAAACGAAAACAACCTTCATGCGTACGTACGACCTACCGTCTTCATGAACCGTTTATTTCATTCCATTTATCGATATATCATATATATATATATGTGTATGATGAATATATATATTATATATAAATCATGTTTAACATTTTGGAATTAAGTAAATCAAAATATAATTAATAATATTAAGAACAAAAAGTCAAAACATGTATAATAAATGAAACGATTTTACCCGAGTCACTGCTTTTACATCGAATTTACAAAAGAACGGGTAATATAAAGATATAATTAAACTATATATGATATGATAACAATGAATATGATTCTGTATCAAGTCAATAACTTTATTTAAATCATTATAAAGGAGTTTCAGATACATATGAGGCATATCAGATATAATGTAAGGGATAATGTTGCAATCTCAATTGTTTTCTATCCGAGATTGCTTATACGTAAGTATTTACTGCGGTGATATTTATCATCCATGTACAAGTTTTATAAAAATGTTTCCATGTATGTTTAAATTACTTTTTACCCATTTTTTACTTTTACTACATGTTATGTAAGGAATATTTTTTTTGTTTACCATATGAGGTACTTTTTGACTTTTACGAAAAAAATTACGAGAAGAATGTTTTTTTAACTTATACGACATGAAGGGATTTTGACGATTTCATAACACCATATTTTCAGGAATCTTCCTATACAAGATTTCATGATTATTTTCAACAAAACCGTTTTCTTTTAATAGTGCATGGCATTTTGTGAAAAGAAAATGATTTTGAAGAAGAAAGGATATCTTCCTCAAAATATCATTTCAAGTGTTTTATCAAAAATATTTTCCATCTAAAATGAAATTATTTAATATTTTTATGTTTCAAGTATAATGTCTCCATTATTTACATCGTTTTATTTTTCATATGATGAAATGATATACATTTTTTCATATGGATTGTGTTATGATGGCATGATGTTTATAAATCACATTCTATTACATGGGTTATGCTATGATGTATGATTTATGATTTCATGCCACATGAAATAATGATTTCGTTATGAGATTGGTGGGACCTATATCTGCCTCCAATGCAATGGGTAAAGATTTATAACTCATGAGATAGACATGGCTGGAATGGTAAGTTAATCTGGTTCAGTGTAACCGGACTGAAACGAGGAGTGAACTCGATTTAGAAAGGGACTTTGTCCACTAAGATAGTCATTGCAGTAATGCCTTGGCTACTATGTAAATCATATCATGTCCTTAATGGATTCCACAATTACATGTTTTATTACCATGCTAGTTTATCAAGACTAATGTTCCTTTATGATCTATGCCTTGTGTACTTCGAAGATTTATTTCGTAGCTCATGATTTTGATGTTTAGATTTTATGATCAAGTTTTTGTATTCAAATGTTTATGGATTGATTTGTGTTCTCTATGATTACCCTTTCTGAGCATTTGAGGTCAACATATATATGTTTTCTTTTCCCTAGGATTCAAGGAATGGTTTTCGGTAATAAAACAAAAAGGGGAATATCTTTAGGAGATATGTTGAAGATCTTTCACCACGATTAGAAGAATATTTTTTGAGTTTCAAAAGACACTAAACTATTACGGTCCTTGTGTGTATATTTTTGTTATGTATTAAGAATTATGAAAATGTAATGTAATTTCCATGTACGTCACACTTTGGGTCTCTACATATACCGTATAAAATAATATCGGGTATAAATCAAAGTATGCCTCAATGAAATGATATTGAGACAAAGTTCCTTAATTCATGTCCGACTTGAACAATTAGTTCTTTAAACTCTTGAATCGTAATCATAAGTTAATTTCTACTTTATTAAGAAAATTTTTCAATTTTATTATTTCTTTTATATCACTTATTTCTTTTTTATAACAATTAGTTAATTATTGGAGTTCATATCAGACATTTTTCCGATGTTTAGAACCTGAGTTAAATGAACATGTTATAATTAAAAATCATCCACGTGGGCAAAATTACATTTTATTAAAAATTATATTCATTATTTAAATATCACTAATATCGTATATATCTAGTATATATATGTATTTATAATAGCACATAACATTTGGATGTATGAAATGAAATGCATCGTTAATGGAGACGGTAAGATGTACATACGTATGAATGATATTTTCATTTCTATTTCATATTTAATGTAATTAAAAATTAATGATACATATGTATATTATAATTATAGTATAGTATAATATATATAATTTCAGTAAATCCATCATTTATACATTCGACGTATGGTTTGAACGAATAATATCCCTTTGAGGGGGTGGTAGTCTGCCCTTCCTCAAATGAAATTATCGCATTTAAAAATGAAAAATACTTTATAATATAGAGAATATAAATATAGTATATATCCCATATAAATATATTCACATCATAATGGCCACCATGAGTGGTGGTAGGGGATAATTGAACAATCATCGTTTCGTGAGGTGCAAGTTTACCTTCCACAGAAATAGTATGTTATTTTCCAATTTGACAGTCGTGTCTGTAAGTGTTGTTCGAATACATCCCATAACAACAACATATTATATTGAGGATTCTGGTGTTTCTATAACAAAAATGAATAAAAAGAGTTTAGGGGGTTGTGGATGGAAAATAAAAGAATATAATTTAAGAGAAGAAGTTACATATAAATATGGAAACTCCCATTAGGTTTAACCAAATGGATTTCTTGTAGTTCCTTCTACCTTAGTTAAGGCTTCTAGGTGGAAGATATGGATGTAGGGATCTTAATTGGGCATAGTTTGGACGATACAAGGTGTTTGAAAGGTATGAGTAATGGGTTATAGGTTATGTCTTTTTATAAGGGGGTGGAGAGGCTCTTTAGGAATATTGAAAAAAATTATATTATTATTTAATAATATTCAATTTCGAAAGGTAAGAAACTCATTATAGTCAAAGATAAGATGTCTCATGTTTGAAATATAATCATACAATAATAATTGTATAGGATTTAGATATTTTTATAATTTTTAAAATCTTATATATTTAAATCATTCTTTAATGAGGTAACCCCTGCATCATTATTGTGTCATAACGAATTTTCATTATTTGATGACTAAAAATTATAAGAAAATACAACGACTTATGGAATGTTTTTAAATTTATGATTAATATTTATATTCTAATATATAACTTATGTAACCCCATGTAAAAATATATTTACTAAAACATATATGAATATGTAATTTTCATCTTTACTTGAAATTCATTAATATAATGTGTCATTGCCACTATTTTGTAGCTCCATGGGGTCCAAAAATATACCCACAGATTCCCATGGTTGTACATGACTCGTCCAATAAGTTAAGGACAAGTGTTAAAGTAATTTTTTATTATTATAACATTCTATTTACATTGAATTACCATATTTACCATTAATCGTAGTAAATAAAAGTCAAAAGTTATTGTTCCCAAAAAATTATTTTCATATTATTGAACCACATTTTGATTACTAAGAAAAAATGTATGTTGGATTTTTCAAATTCAATTCACATGAGTGAGAAAATTTCATTTAAAAGAAATAGTCGGGTTTTTAACTACTAAGTGTTTTCACATTTCCTAAAAAATTTATGTTTTTCAGAAAAATACAAAAAATTCAGCCGAATGTATATTTGATATTCCAAATTCCTAAATGATGTCTATTTTACAAAATTTAAAACATAGAAGAGATTAATTTATTTATAATTAATTCCCATTGTCAAAAAAGTGTGCTTTTAAGAAACAATAATAAACAAAATATTTACACTTGTTTATGTCCAATTTCAAAGTGAAATTACTTCCAATGACCAAAATTTGATTAAATGGTAAATATATAATATAATTTAAATTTAAAACCAATTAAAAATGTAATCTATCTATATAAATAAATATACTAAATGGTAGTTTTGAATTAAAATAATGTATTGTTCACTATTCATTAAAAATGATTTTTATCAGAAAAATACCAAAAATTTTCCCAAAGTAAATTTTGATGTCACAATTATAAATAAAATTTCTATTTTTCTAAATAGAACATATAAATGTGACCAAAACTAGATTTAATGATTGTTCACCATTAATAGGTGTTAAATTGACTTTTTAATGAATATTAGACTATTTGTGCTTAAAATTAGATTCATTCGCATTTTAAGCCTCCAAATTGTATTTGATAAATGTTAAGAAAAATTAAAAAACTTGTATAATCATATTATAGTTAGTTTTTTTCATTCCCGCCTATACCACAACTAGGTGTCAACTAATATTTAAAATAATATTATATTATTATCTAAATGTATGACTCAGCCTTGTGTGTGACATAAGATTTTAATTAAACCCATTTTTTCGTTTCATGTATGCCATTGATCATAGAATTACATTTAATGTAAAATTAATATTTAATTCAGAAATATTAATAATTATGAAAATTTCTTACTCTTTATTTACTAGGGATGTTACATCATTCCCCCTTCTAAAATTCTAACCTCTCAATTTTATTCACATATCAAATAAAAGGGTGTATTTATCACTCATAGTATTATTTGATTCCCATGTTTCCTCTTCAACCATTTGGTTTTCCAAAAAACCATTACAAGATGAATTACCTTATTCCATAACACTTGCTCACTGTGGTCAAGAATCTTGATAGGTTTTCCATCATAATTAAGATTCTCTTCAAACTGAAGTACCTTTAGGATCTAAACATGAGATGGATCTGGTATATACATCAACAACATTAAAACATGAAAAACATTTTATAGTTGTGATAACTATGGAGGTAAGGCCACTATGTAACCGAATGATCCAACTTCCTCCAGAATTTCACATGGTCTAATAAACATCAGACTCAACATTCCATTCTTAGCAAAACTGATCACACTTTTCTAGGGAGAAACTTTGACAAAGACATGATCACTAACCTCAAAAGAAAGATACTTCTTCCATTTATCTATATTACGTTTTTTCATGCTTTTAGCTATTCTCATGTTCATCAGTATATACTATACCTTTTCTCTCACCTCTTATAACAATTCTGGTCCCATCAGGTTTTTTTCATCTACTTCATCCCAAAAATTTAGAGTTCTACACTGCTTCCCATATAATTCCAAAAATGGAGCCATCTATATACTAGAATGAAAAGATTTATTATAAGAAAATTCAATGAAATAAATATGTTCATCCCAACATCCCTAGTAATCCATTGAGCAAGCACATAACATATCCTCCAAGGTGTGAATTTTCCATTCTGACTGCCCATTAGATTGAGGATGAAAAGTTATACTAAAATATAATTCAGAACCCAACGACTTTAGAAGGCCTTTCCAAAAGATAAAAGTAATCCTTGGATCACGATCAGATACAATAGAGAGGGAAATCCATGTACCCGACTATATATTAAAGATACAACTGAGAATGTTGATCTGGAGACAATGTATCTTGAATTTGAAGGAAATGTGTATATTTAGAAAATCAATTAACCATAACCCATATTACATTATTAGCTTAAGATGTATTTGGTAATCCCACAACAATGTCCATGGATATATTTTCCCATATACATTCAGGCACATGTAAAGACTAAATAATCCCTTTTTTGGTAACTATATCTCTACTTTATCATTCTGACAAGTCAAACACCTCATAATAAATTTAGAAATATCTATTTTCATTATTTCCCACCAGTAATACTCTTGATGATCTAGATACATCTTAGTACTTCCAAGATGAACTAAAAATGGAGAAATAAGAGCTTCACATAACAACTCATTCTTCAACTATGAATCACGAGGAACACATAATCTCATTAAAAACCTCAAAAACAATCATTATCAATGATAAATTCAGGAAACATACCCCTATGATCCAACTCTACATTTTTCTATATCTCATTATCTTCCTTATTCAAATTCATAATTAAATTTGTTGGAAATGATTTCACTAACACATGAAATGAAACTGAGTAATTTATTACACCAACAACTTAGATGACAATGTTTATTTAGTCTATAATCAAAGTATCTTCTTCTAAACGTAATAAGTTTAATGTGGCATTAATTTTTTGAATCACTGCACCATCCAATTTATTTACCTTTTTTGGATTATAATGGATCATGCAATCATAATCCTTGATTCATTATAGCCATGTCCTTTATCTCATGTTCAATTCTGTATGAGTAAATATAAATTTCAAACTTTTTTGATCAGTATATATTTTACTCTTTACTCCGTACAGATGATGCCTACATATTTTTAAATCAAAAACAACATCATCTAATTCCAAATCATGTGCATGGTTATTTAACTCACGACGTTTCAACTGACATGTAGCATAAGAAATTATCTGATCATTTTTCACAAGGACACAACCACGTCCTTTCAACGAAGAAATAATGTAGATGAAAAACTCACAATTTTTTGAAGATTGTTCCAAAACAGGTGAATTCAACAATATTCTTTTCAATTCATGAAAATAATCATAAAAATCTTTTGTCCAAATGAACTTAACACCTTTTCAATTTAAATTGGTTATTAGAATAGATAAACATGAAAAATTATCCAAAACCTTATTTAATAACTTACCAATCCAAGAAAACTATGGATCTTGGTTACATATCTGGGTCATTTCCATTCTTAGAAAACTCTTGTTTTAGCAGGATCATAATTTATGCCATTTTTTGAATATATGTGTCCATGGAAAGAAATTTTTTGTAACCAAAACTCACACATGATGCCTTTTCCATATATTTTCTTTTAATTTAATGTTTAAATACAACCCTTAATTGAATTTCATGTCTCTATTTACTTATAATATAAATTAAAATATCATCAATGAAAAATTCCATAAACTTATCCATGAACTCATAAAAAATTCTATTCCTATGATCCATAAATACAATAGGTTTATTGGATAAAACAAAAGCCAAAACTACAAATTCATAATGGCCATATGTATTATGGAATGTGGTCATCAGAATGAATTCTACCTTTACTTTTAACTAATGGTACCCTGACATCAATTCATCCTATGAAAAATAATGAGCTCCTTGGAGCTAATAAAACAAATCTTCATTATGTGGAAAATTATACTTGTTCTTAACATTGATGTTATTTAATGCTCTATAATCAATGTAATATCTCAAATAACCATATTTCTTTTTATCAAACAAGATAGGGGAACCCCATGGTGATTTTTTAGGTCGAATGATACATTTATCTGATAACTAATGCAATTGTTTCTCTATCTTTAGAAGCTATATTTGATCCTTTTGATATGGGGGTTTTGAAATTGTCATAGAATCAAAAACTTTGTAAACATTAAATTGAACTTCTTGATTAGTTATAATACCCAGAAACTCATCAAGAAAAACATCAATGTAATCATTTACCACTAGAACATCAGTAATCTGAACAGTTCCTTTATTTTCATAAAAATGTGCAAGGTAACATTCATTTACATCTTTTACTATTTTCTTAGCTTCTTCATATGTTATCCAAATAAAGCATTCATTATTATACACAAAATAAAAATATATCTAAAAATAAATCTCTTTATCACTATAGTAAATCATATCATTATAAACAGAAATCCAACACGTACTCATAATAACATCAAATTATACTAGAGGCCAAACAATAAGGTTTACAGGTAGATTCTTTCCTCAGAAATGGATAACAAGGTACTTATGTCTTATTTTTTCCTCATCATTTCCTCCCGGTGTTTTTTCGATAAGTTCAGCATTCATATCGTGAGATAGAATTCCCTGTTTACTAGAAAATTTCTCATAAATTAGAAAAAATTATTCATTTAATCAAACACCTCGTTGGAATAATCTGAACCAACAAACATTGTACCTGATACTACTTCATTTGACCGAAAAACATCTGCTGATGTAGTTTCAACGGATTTCACAGCCCCTTTATGCTTGTAGTCCATCTGATTTCTCTTTGTTGAGTTCTTAGTTGGATACACATTTTTATAATGACCAATTACATTGAACTTAAAACATTTTATTGATTATAATAAGATTTTTTCTTACCATTACCATGATCTTTTTCAGTGCAATTATTATCCTTATGTTCCATTTTACTGTGTCGGTACCACTTACCAGAATTCAAATGACATTCCCCATAATGTTTTTTACCACAATTTTCAGAAAAATAAAACTTATGTTTCTTAGAATCATAATTTTTTGAAGTGTTTTTCCCTTTCATCATCCACCTTGACAACTTATTCTGTAATTTTTCAGAGAACACCTATTCATCAAAAAACATCATTTCCACCATATATGCACATAGAACAAGTTTTTCATAACAATTGAACTCACCAGAATATAAAGACCATTGATACATTGGGATTAAACCTGAGTAAAAATAGTTTATTTTACTTTCAAGATCTTATATGAAATTTGGAGAATACCTTGCAAGTTGAGTGAATTTTTCATCAAAAGCAACCACTTAGTCATCCTCATGCCTTAATTCCATGATTTTTTTCCCATCGTAAGACGAACCTCAAAAGGAAAGTATTTCTCAAGAAACATGCATATGAATTAATCCCAATAAAGAGCATAAATATCCTAACTATCATTGATATTTTTCACCATCTACCACTACTGATTGGATTTTCCTTCAAAACACTAAATAACAAGACTAAACATTAAATGTTTTGAACACACCATGACATCAAAAATATTCTAGAGTTCTTTAATCCACCCTTCAACTATAATAGGGTTAGATGATCCTCTAAATTATGGAGGATGTTATCTTATGAAATTATCTACTACCGACATGTTCCTCTATGGTTGTTTTGGAGGATCTTGTACATAGATACCACCACTATTTATAGCTTGAGTCAAATCTTCCATCACTGTAACAAATTGTTTAGTTTTGATTCCCACCATATTAGGTTGCTAATTTTGATGGTTATTATCTTTTGTATGCCTTCCCAACATATTATCCTTGTTTCCTCTATGGAAATATATTCTAACACAAAAATATCTTAGGTGAAGCAACATGGTAATCTGTAAATGATATATCCTTTCAATATTACAATAAATTAATTTAACAATATTCTAACCCCTAATGTTTTCTAATCCGACCTCTGATACCAACTTTAAGGGCCCTACATTAAACATTACATAATATTGAATTAAGTTAATTATTCACATTGATGATATTTTCAGGTTTAGAGAATTAGAGAATTACTCCATAACATAAACAAAACCAATTGAATATTACATGTTTACAATTATACTCTATATCCATTTTTATTAATAAATAAAAACTCTATAAAAATGAGTCATGTCTACTTCCATGTTTTAGATAGCATGAATTTTCCATGATCCCATCCTTAAGATTTTGCAACATTATGTCATATGAAAAACATTTCAAAAAACTTGGGAAGAGAATAAAAATCTCTATATGGGATACACAAGGAAGGAAACTGTTATTTATTAAAAACAATAAGTAAACCATGAATATCGTATCATATGTAATACTTTTCACCTTTATGAAGTAGTAAATACTCTTCATTGAATAAAAAATCATTGCATACCATTTTGTAAAAAACGTTTACCATAAAACCCATTGAAATAACACATTACATATAAAGGATATCATGTGAAATAAACATACATAAATTGAATAACCATACGGTCAACTTCAACAGATATCACTAAATGTAATAGCCATATGGCAAAATTCCATACCCAATGCATTGGAGGTTATAATGTAACCACCCATCCTATTTTATCACAGCACCACATGTCGTTTGGTTTATCACATATCCACCTGTCATATGTCCAAGTACCATTATAAAATCAAAACATATAAAATATTTCAAATATAAATATTTCATTAATAAAATTTCTTTTCCAATAAAAATAAATTTCTTAAGATATTGAACTAATAAATCAATTTCAAATTCTGTTTTCAATACCAAAACACCCAAAACTGAATAATGGGTTTCATTTTCATTTGAAAATCATTTAGGCTTTTAGAGGAATCCAACTAATGATTATGATGACAGAGAGGTCACAGCCACCACAAATGATAATAACATTCCTTTTTTCATTTAATAAAAAAATTAATATAAAAATGATTTCCATTGAATGAAATTAATATTCAAATGGGTTTATTTTATATACCGTATAAAAGGAAGTCATTATAAATCCATGTATGCCACAATGAAAGGATATTGAGACGAAGTCCCTTACCTCATGTCTAACGTTTCCTGTTCATTCTGTATTCTAATAAATAATAAATTTATGTTAATTTATACTAGCTTAAGTACCCTTTTCAAGTTTATTATTCGTTTTATATCACTTATTAACTTTTTATAACAATTATTTATTTATTCGAGTTCATATTAGACATTTTGCTAATGTTTGGAACTTGAGTTAAAAATGAAACATTTATAATTATAAATTTTCCATGGGATAAATATTAAATTATTTACAGAATTATATTCGGGATTTAGATATCATATATATCATATATATATAGTATATATATGTATTTATAATATTACATAACATTAGGAGGTATAATATGAAATGCACCGTTCATGGAGACTATAAGTCGTACGTACGCATGAACGCAACATTAATTTCTATATCATATTTAATGGAATGAAAAATTATTGATAAATAGGTATATTATAATTTAGTATAATATCATATATAAAATTTCTGTTACACAATCCTTTATACGTTCCACGTATGGAATGAACGAGTCACATCACATTGAGGGGGCGATAGTCCGCACATCCTCAAATAAAATTATCACACTTACAAATGAAAAATAAAGAATCATATAGAAAATATAAATATAATATATATCTCATATAAATAATGTTCCATCATAATTGACACCATGAGAGGTGTTAGGATATAATTTAACAATCATCTTATTGTGAGGCTGTAGTTTGTAGTCCAAAGAAACAACATGGTCATGACCCCATAGATCGTTGTTTGTGTAGGTCTAGTCTGAATTCATCTCATAAAAACAAGCTAGAATATTGAGAATAACGATTTTTATATTAAATAATATAATAAAAAGAGGTTATGGGGCTGGTGAAGGAAAAAATAGAAGAAATTAAGAGAAGACATTACCTTTAAATCAGATAACTGTATTTGGTTTGAACCAAAATGATTTCTTGAAGTTCCTTATACTTAAAGAAAGGCATATAGGTGTAAGAGAGGGATGTAGGGAGATTAATTGTGTCATGGTTGGATGAGAAAAATGTCTTGAGTGGTGTGAGTAATGGGATAGAGGTGATGTATTTATATAAGGGCGAGGGGCTCTTTTGGTTTCATAAAAAATATTATTTTATTATACAATGAGATTCGGATTCTAAAGGTCCAAAACTCAAGAATGTTTAAGATTATATGACTCGTGTTCGAAATAAAATCATCCAATAATAATTGGACTTGCTTAAGATATTTTTAAAATTTATAATCTCATTTATTTAAATCATTCCTTAACAAGATAAATAGTGCATCATTATTGTGTCATATATAATTTTCATTATTTGATGTCTAAAAATAAAAATAAAAATACAATGATGTAGTAAATAATTTTTTTTAAATGAATATTTATATTCTAAGAGATAAATTATATACCCCATGTAAGAATTTATTTATCATAAGATATATGTTTATACTATTTTTGTCATTACATTAAATTAATTAAAATAAAGTGTCATTATCACTATTATGTGGTCAATGGAGTACCAAAATCATCAAAAAATTACCATGGTTAGAAATGACTCATCCAATAAGGATAGTTCAAGTTTTATGTTAATTTTGTATTAATATAATAATTTTTTACAAGGAATTACACTATTTACCTTTAACCGTGTTAAATAATAGTTAAAAGTTTTTATTCACCAAAAATTATTTCCATCTTATTGAACCACATTTTACATACTAATAAAAACCATGTTTTTCAGATTTTTGAAATCCAATTCAAAAAAAGCGGTAAAATTTTATTTCAATGAAAATGTTTTTTTAACTACTACTTAGTGTTTTCACTAATCATCAATAATTGATGTTTTTCAGAAAAATACAAAAAAAATCAGCCTAAATATATTTGATATTTCAAATTCAAAAATTATTTCTATTTTACCAAATTAAAAACATATATGTTTTATTAATTAATATAAATTTAATTCTCATTGTCAAAAAACATGTTTTTCAGAAACAATAAATATCAAAGGATTGAAAGTTTTTTATATCCAATTTCAAAGGGAAATTAATTCAATGACCAAAATTGGATTAAATGGTAAATTTATAGTATAATTACAATTTTAAACCAATTTAATATATATTCTAACCATATAAATAAATTATATTAAAATACCATGCATGGGTGAACATAAAATAAATAAATACTACGCTCTCTGGAAACCCAAAATAAAATTGAGAAACTGGGACCCAACATTCATTTAGAGCTTGATGGAGGGATCCCCCTTTGAGAGAGGAAATCCATCATGAACTATCCTTGGATATACATGGCTACTCATATAAGTCAAAAGAATTAAAAATAAGATAGTATGGAAATATCATCCCCACAGCCCAACCAATCAATATATAACCTCATCTAAGAACAGGAGCCTCAACAAGGTGACTATATGAACAAAATGTTTAGTCATTAACACCCCTAGTAAGTGGATAATATCATCTAACCTCGATAATATAAATATATAAAGAACGTAGAATACCACATGTATATTCACATCCCAATGAAAAAGATTAACTGATACCAATGTCTAGTTACAAAAGAAGTATGTATACTCAATATACAAGGGTTGTCAACCAAAAAAGTGACAACACAACAAGGGCTCAAATAATCACCCAAATATATTCATATTGTTCCTAAAGACTCTTGAGTTTATGAACTCATAAAAAGAAACATGATTCTAATCAATAATTTTTGTGTAATAGAAAATCTAGAGAACAAACTTCACGAGTTCAACCATCCCCTATGTAACCCATCAGAGATATACAGTCCATCAGGAACAACTCTACCATTTCCAGCTCTGGTGATCTACACTAGAGGTCTTACAATTGCATACATGTGTCCTATACAAGGATGTAATAACCAAGTTGGAGATACCATCCCCCTCACCACTACACAAGTATGGGGGGGGACAACTCCACAGTATGTATCGCTTGCATAATCTATAATGAGAGTGAATAGCGGGTCCCGAACCTCACCACTTTCTAGAATTTGTGGTAGTATTGTTCATAACTAACAGGTGGAAGATAAATTTTTCTTATATGTAAATTCCCACACATTTTTATGTTGAATGAATACACAATCCTATTAATTTTTCACTCATATTTAAAAAAAGTTCCCTCACATCATAATTATAACCAGAAAAAAATAGAAATATCTCCAATGGAGGACCCTATCCTGGATGTAACATGAATATGGTGGACTACTACTCCGTATGTGGGAATCTACACCTTGGTATAACATCGAATAACCACTTAATGGATAGAGTACTCGCACCCACAAAAATGGGAGTATCTCCATATATCTGTTGGACACACACCCGAGAATGAATGTGGATCTACACTCTATGGTCATGATTCATATATTGGACCCACACCATGACATGATATGGGATTACCAACCCTATTCTAATAGACCCTATCCCTGGTACGATATGGGTGTGCAATTTCATCATGAACAAAACCTATAAGGATATTCACCCTGGAACAATAGGGGAGTTTTTACTCTAAGGATAGATTACCCAAACCCTATAATGATATGGGGGTTCAACTCCATATATACATCATATGTAGAGGACCAACTTCAAGGTAAAAATGGGGAGTAATGACTCCATGGATAGATGACCTACACCATAGAAAAACAAAGTAGTAACTTATCTATCTCACCAAAATTTATTAATGACCTAGTCCATAGAATTGATGGGTATCATTGTTAAACAATTAAAATGATATGGGAAACTTGCACCCTAATTCATCAGAGAATTAATTACCATAGAATGACTACCCTGGTATAGAACCCATGACAATGATGTGGGGATTCTGATCATCACCAGAAAAGAGATGTAAGGAAAACATGTTCCCCAGTTCCATAGAGAAGTACTAGTACCATCCTCCCTCTTTATGAACTAAATGGATCTAAAACATTAGTTATGATTCACGAAAACGTGTTTCATGTTTATCATACTTCACATCACAACACCACTAAACATATGGTACCTATGCCCTGATCCAACATAGAACCACAATTCTATCGATATAAAAAGTCAAGATAACCACATCCTAAAGAAGAAGGGAATGGTATCAACCCTTATGTAGTCATAGTTTTTCGCCAGTATAACTACCGAAGGTTAATCACTGCTACACAAGTGTCTTTCTCAAAACTGAAAAACTTTTATCTTATTGTTTGAATCTGAGGAATACATGACATTCTATGAGAAAAAATATTTTGGATAGACCACTCAAAATATTGAATGAATGATACATAGATGATATATTAAAGGAGGATGATCATTGGAAGATATCCTTGTAGTACACAACATGAACTTGGGTACACACGACATGTGAGCCTACCCATGAAATGGGTTGTGTATTTTATATACACTAATTCCCATCCCATTTATGGCTACACAGTATGTCCCACAACATCAGTACCATGGTCGTGTGTCTTTCACATATATGTCTGTAGGTCCTTATGTCTATCTACTCTAGCCATGTACCTCTTCATGGCCACATATGGATAGAAGAACAACATAGAAAATTTCCACTATTAACAGGGGTTGGTGAACAATATAGTTTGTAACATTGGATCAAGGGATTTAGTCCCCACAATTATTATTTCCTGAAGTGGAAGGGATACATTGTATGTCTATCAAAAATACACACCATTTAGAGTGAAATTCCTGTCTATAATTACCTAAGAAAACACATGATTCTACACTATTTACCACAAAACATGAAGATCAACCAATGAGAGATCTTTAGCAATTATATTTTCTATCTATAGAAATAATATAATTCATAATTAAATGTATCATGATAAAAAAATAAAATAATACTAACTTTGAGGAGAAACATTGATACTTCAGGTGTATAATGAAGCCTCGATCATGCTTCTTCTCGATCAAATGATGATATATGTTAGAAACTGAAATTAGTAGATCCTTGTTTCACAAGATTGGTGTTAGTTAATTATCACCAAAAGGTATTGAAGTGGAGAAGTATTTATTATTTTGTTTGTAAATAAAACATGATGGGAGGGGGGAATTTGGAGATATTTATTTCAATTAATTTAAATCATATAACAACATATTTAATTCCTAATTTATAACTTCCCCCAATTGATTACACATATAAAACAATGTTCATATCACACCTAGGGTTAAAAAACAATCTTAACACAACAATAGACTCAAATATATGACTCGACACACAACTCTGTAGTTTTTCATTGTTTTACGTGAATCTGTGTGTGCATGAAAAACAATATATTTCATACTTTTAAAATCACCACATCAAGGATCAGAATTCCATGGATTCTAATTCGAAATCACCACCTACTTTAATTAATATTCATAAAAAATATTACAATGTATTATAGGCAAAAAAGATTCACTTCATCACTACTGCCCTATTTCTTTTCATCCCATAGAATAAAAAGCAACGAACAAGGAAAATAAATTGATCCTTCAACTAGAATTCACATGCATGTGAGTTTACTAGGGGTTCTCATGATAATTCCTAGAATTCACTCTTGTGAAGAACCAAGGTTGAATGACACTTACTTCCATATCCAACCTGGTAGACATCATACAACATGATGTAAAATGTATCTTCAGCTATAACATGTGAAATAGAACTGAACACCACAAATCCATCTACAGTAATATGGTATTGCGGTACAATACCTCTTGAATAGATGTAAATACCAATGAAACTTTATATTTCCCATCCACAAAAATATGAACTTCATTGCAACTACCTCATGTGTTATTTCTTCATGGATTCCACCAAACACGTGAGGCTACCAACAAACAAAATAGGGCTACTCAATTGTAAACATCGGGGCTTACCGGATTCATCGTCTATGAACCCCCAACTATAAAAAAATTAATCCTAATATAAACATCACCACACCATGTTTCTCAATAATAGATAGAGTATAGATGGTAAGAAACCAGACCAATTTTTCAAAAACAACATAGTTTTTATTTCTGATTCTAAAAAATTATTATAAGAAACTCTATCCCTCCACCAGGGATTCAGAGAAAACATGTACTGGGGAGAAACAATCCAAAAGAAATGAGAGGACATGAAATGATAATCCACCAAAATTTTTTTTCCTAAGTGACTGCGTTCAAGGAACCCATCCACCACAACATGAAATTTTCCATTTTGGGAGACACTAACTGGACAACAATGTTTTGATCACATCAAAAAAGGCACATCATAGTGGGGAAAGGAACCCTACTTATTGTGAATCCAAATCTATTTCAAACCATACCATTTACTCCAAAAGATAATCACATACAATGTGGATTCCTGTGCAGAAGAATACTAAAAAACAACCAATGGATCCCCAAACACTCACAATTGTTCTTACTAGGCCCTCTGTCATAACAACCAACACATAACCAATCCTAAAACACTCAATCTAGATGGACTCATCCACCACACCTTGATATTTTCTTAATTGTGAAACAATTAAATTCCCTCTTTGTTTTACTTAGGTCAAAAAAACGCATCCTTTTAGGGGGGTACACCTCTTACACATGCATTCATGGATATTTTTAACAACACAATCACATGGTTCTACTAATGCCTCGTGTAACCCATGTTAATCCTTGAGTATGAACTTTAATGAAAATACTACCACACAAAAATTTCTAAAAATAAAAAATATATAATGTAAGAAGTATATAGAGCATACCTCTATTCGTCCTATGTGATTCTTGGTCAAATATCTCAATGCCCCACAATTGTCCTCACTGATTTCCTCCAGCTCTTATAGCATACTATAAGCATTATGGAGGTAGTGGTGGTAACACCTCGAACTATCTACCACTTATGGCTACTCTACCTACTCGACTTCCTCTTACATCATCATATAGAACTCCCTATTCAAAATGATTCTTATATTACAACATCCCATTTTCAAACTCCTTCCCATTAGAATTACGGGTATAAGAATATATAGTAAGACGTCCCCAATAGTCGTAAGTGTAATAACAACTCTCATACAGCTGACCTAATCCCCAAAATTGCTTTTATGATAAAGCACCATGTTCCCAAATCTAGCAATTGTTGTGCCTCCTGCACCATGATACATTAATCATCTATTTACCAGCTGTTACATATGCTTCATCCACATGGACACCACCATGGACTACATATAATTGTCCCTACACCATTAAGCTATCTACTACCGAATCTATCTCCAGTACCCCTTTATAAGTGGTAAGGCACATGTAGGTCATACATATTATTAAATCTCTATAGAGGACCCTATAAATGTTCAAATATTTGAAAAATAGATAAGACTCCATATTCAAGGAGTAATGTGAATGGTATTTTAACCTTGTTAAGTTGTCCTCAAGAGTAATTCTACCCATTCGAATCTACAGAAGATCAACAATATGCCCTGACCTCAAAATTTCTAGGTAATACTCTTCCCTAAATATTTGGTTGAACTCAACCCATGTATGAATCACCTCATAGAAGGGTTACTTCACAAAATACTGAAATTCATGGAAGATCCCTATATAAGGATCACCATCAGGACCACTATACGGTAGGGAGGTTTCCCCACTAGGATGGAAACAAGAGAAACTACCTCAAGCCATTCATCAGTATCATTGGTTCTAGATCACCCTGGTATATCTAGGGAAGCTTCCTCTAGAACTTGTTTAGTGCAATCAGCCTACATGCATCCCTGACCTGAACTTCGGGCTGAAATAACTGCTCAATGTGTCATGACTCAACCAAAGGACAACCATGAGGAAACGTCTCAGAACGAGTTTCATTCACTAAATCCTTTTAGTGGGATATGATATCCCCAAAATATTGATCTGGAACCTTATCTATTTGTCATCAGGGTGGGATCGTAAAACAAAGATCAATACGCACCTCCTTCAAATAGTATATCTTGGGGTCTAACTCAAGAATAAAATGAAAAGAAAAACTGAATCTATGTCTTAAATAATTCATGTACCATTTATTTACCATTCGACCAGTTTCATCATCTACTAAATAGGAAAGAAAGTTATTATCGTCCAACTGAATGGACATGTTAGGCGCTTTTACAAAATGAAACCTCTGGCCTATGAGTCGATCTTCGCACACCACAACACATGTGATATTAAACATAACCAAATCTTCATAGTGGGATACATCTGAATATATTCCAATGTAAAAAACATGAGTTGATAATAATAGTTAACAAAATGGCTCGATCCTCAAATATCCTAACCCTAGATCAATAATCAATGAGGTGGTGACACATACGTAATGATCCACTAAATATTGGGATTCCTTTTCCTAGATTACCTATAAACACCAAAGAAAAAAATATCAAATCAATAGTGTAGAGATATAAAAAGTTTGAAACTAAAATACATGCATACATCAATCACAAACAAAATTACAATAGTTGTAATAAACGTTTAAAAATGAAAAATTATGTGCGCACAAAAATGAAAATTTTAATTGAATACGACCGACTTAGAATGAGTTGATATTAGTAAGGCAAAGTGTTTTAATTATCCTCATTATTGATATTGTAAACACCTTGGTTAGTCTACCTCACAAGGATATATATATACATCTATTCCTCCATCGAATCTTTTAAAAGGAATGTGGTCAGCAAAAGACAGAACACGTGTAGGAAAATCCCACGCAAGGGTGAGTATAATAAAATACTCAATAGGAAACATACAAACCAAGAATGAAATTTTGAAACCTAAAATAAATAATTATCTTGAACTAGGAAGTGGGGAACCCCATTAAGAGAGAAAACCTATAGAAAACCATCAATGGTTGTAAATGACTGGTCATCTATGTCAAAAAACCCAAACAAGAGAATAACACTATTGGAAAATAGACTTATACCAACGGTTTTGGAAAAAAAATGGGATTAGTTTTTTTGAGGACCTATTCCCATGTTTTTAGAGAACCGTGGGAAAAATGATAGCTATACCCACAGTTTATTACAAAACCATGGGTATATGAATTTTTTAAAAACATATTCCCATGGTTTTGCCAAAACCGTGGGTATATGATTTTTTTTCAAAGACCTATACCCACAGTTTTATAAACCCTAAGGTATAGAATTATCGTGTTATGGTGGGAAAAAATAAATCCGCGAGAAAAAAACAAAAATTGTGGAAAAACCTATCCCCACATTTTTTTTTCCTATACCCACGGTTCCGAATAATATATTAAGGTATATGCAAATAAATAATCGTAAAATCTTAATAGGTTAGTTGGTGTGGCACTGTGTAATTTTTGTTTCTGTTTCAGGTTTAAAACCAATTGGGTACATTCTATTCTAATATAGTGAGAAAAGATAATATATTAAAATAAATGAGGATATATTAATATAAACCCGTGGTGCCTCAGTTGGTTAGAAGTCGGACCGATAAAGATGAACACATAGGATCGAATACCGTGGGTGGTATTTTTTCAAATAGGGACGTCAGTTAATATATTTAGAAAAATATAGATATATATAATGTATGTTACGTAGCTTGAGTGGTAAGGCTTGCCAAAAATACATACCCATGGTTTTCAAACCATGGGTATCTGCTTTTGATAGCATAGAAATAGTGTAGGAGGCATTGACATGCTAGAAAACAAGCTATGCCCACGGTTTGGGAAATCGTGGGTATAGGGTGGTGACCTATCTCGACACCTCAGTTGCCCACGGTTCCCAAAACCATGGGTATAGACTATACCCATAGTTTTGGAGGCTATACCCATGGTTTTGAACCATGTGTATAGGTCATTTTTTCCGTAGTGTATA
Organism: Viscum album; assembly: GCA_963277665.1. Classification (NCBI taxonomy): domain Eukaryota; kingdom Viridiplantae; phylum Streptophyta; class Magnoliopsida; order Santalales; family Viscaceae; genus Viscum; species Viscum album. The sequence continues at coordinate 38,670,315 of OY728159.1, forward strand.
GAAATATACATCTGATATCCCAACCATTCAATATGTTACCTCATCAAACCACATATTGATCAAATACATTGAGTATATGAACTACATATTGAGATTTTTACACACTTAGTTAGATATTAATCTGAAAAAATAGAATATAAACAATGAAATAACATGGAATAGCATGTGAGACTTTGTCTACATTGGAATGAGAGTAACAAGAAATAAGGTGTGTGCATTGAAGATGTCTATATACTCAGAACTGAAGTGGTGTCCACCCAGAACCTGACCACCTCACAAGGTCTCCCAGAATCACCCTTATATATTTGTATTATACTTCAAGTCTCATGATGTTTCGACATTATATTCTAGAACACGATTCTACTTGAGGTGAAAAATTAAACAAAAAACATTGAGAACCAACTCTATAAGCTAATCCATCATATATGTAACTCATCCAATATATACACTAAATGGGCATTAGCTATTATAGTTAGGGTTATTGTTCCCTGCAATAGAGGTCCTTCCATCACTATCATGTTCCCTTTATAAAGTAATAAGAATAAAGGTGGTGAGGCCCACACACCACCACTACACACAACCGATAGAGAACTACTCCAGATTAGTCTATGCATATATCCTCTATAATGAGAGAGAAAATAGGGTCAAAAAACCCACCAGTTCCATAGATTAATGTGAGTACTTCTCCTAAATGTCCTACAAAACCTCTGTCACTCATGTATAGAGAGTAACACATTATATTTCATTGTGGTAGCACTATCTCCTATGTATTTATAGCTCATATCTAGTTGTGGATCCAAAACCATGTAACTACATTTAAAAAAAAGTGGTCACTTAATCCAATGGAGTATAATCTCCCCACTATATCTCAAAGTTGGTAGAGTGCTACTCTATAAGAGAGGACATGTACCCTTGTACGATAGGGGTCTGTCACTCAATGACTAGAGCACTCACACCCACAATGTGGGGAGTACCACTTTTTTGATAATGGAACCACACGTTGGAAGAACAAGAGATCTCTACTCCTCCAACTCGATTACTATGGGGTACCCACACCTTGAGATGATAGGTGATTACTGACCCTAGGTTAATGTACCCTCTATCTTGTACGATAGGATAGGGATATCATTATTGGAACTACATGTATGGTGGACCCAATCCAAGAAATGACATGGGACTTACAAAACAAAGGATAAATGATTCATATCATAACATTATTGGGCCGTTATACTCTATCTATAATTCACATAAGAAGGAATTACGACCTGGTATGATAGGGGAGTACAGACTCCACAGATAGAGGGAAAATAATCCAGTCCGATATGTGACTAAATAGTCTACCTTTCCGTAATATTTTGGAGGGAATTAACCCTAGAATGGAAGGGGATCACTGGCTAACAATATAAATTATATGTGAAACATGCATCCTAATCCATTATGGGAATACCAAAACTATAACAAAAACTTATTTTTCGAACATGTGACCTTGAAGTGAAGTGTACCCTACCTACCAAAGAAGTGAGGTTAAGAAAAATTGTACACTGATTCCACAAGGTATTACCTGTCCAAATGAATCTATTTACAAACCACAATGATCAACAACATAAATCAATAACTAATGGAAAGAGTATGAAACTTATCATACATATTGTTGTAACATATCTATAGGTAGGTGAAACATTACCTGGCCATTAGGGGAGCACCAATCTACCATTATAATGAGTCCATGGGACCCACATAATAAAGCAGAAGGGAAGCGTATTTCCCCGATGTCAACCTAATGATTCACCCTGATCACTGCCCAAGGACAAATATCTCTACACATGCATCATTCTTGTAACCTACCACATTGTTTGATTCAGGTTGAAATAGAGGCATCCATCACATTCTACAGTGAAATAAACACATGATAAGATACTCAAAAGTGTAAATCATGACTCATGTGAAGTATATAAACAAGGAAGAAGATCTCAATAAGATATAAAAAGGAATACATACGGGGCACTAGGGTGTGCATGACATGTAATAATTCTTGATAACCTAGCAGTTTATTCTATATACATAGTTTTATAACCTATATAAGGGTGAAAAACATGTACATACCATACAGGGTGTGTCCAACATCTCCCACCCCTTGTACATGGGGTTTTCCAATGTCAGTGTACCTCCTTGCATGTCTATGAACTGTGGCATTGTACCTATACACAAAAATGTATTATTACACTACAATCATTAATCATTTCATCTAGCTAAATAGTTTTCATCACTACATGGTGTGTTACCATGCTACATGATATGTAGTCCCTATATTTCTTCTTCGCTAAAAAAAGGTTTACACAACATGCCTTTTTTGACTACATGTTGTGTAGGCTATAATTTGAGTCCGCAATTACCTTCCAAAATTCTTAATTATCCATAGTTTACCAAAAAAACTAATGATCAACCTAGTTGGGATCCATATAAATTGTATTAAAATTCCTCAACATTAAAATAGTGGAAAATAATATAGATCGATGCCAAATACAAAAATTTCATACCTTAAGGGTGAAACGTCGATGATTTGGCTATAGAACGATGACTAGAATTGGCTGATTCTAAATAAAAGGATGATATGTACCATAAATTGACATCAGAAGAACCTCATTGCATTAGATCGATAATGATTCATTATCACCATAGGCGATAGGAAAAGAATGGTTTATTTTATTTATACTGGGATCATAATGTGGTTAGAGGTGGAGGAATTAGGATAGACTAATTTTAATTAATTGAAATCGCCTTACTCCCTCTTCCATCGCCAACACCACCAGAATCTAAAACCCGACACTAAAAAATATTATGTCACTCCAAGAGAATGTAATAAAGTATGAACTCAATTTTTCCCTCACATTTACAATATTTATATCCTATTTGGAGTTACTAAACATTTCCTGATAAATTGTTCTTGTGGGATAGAGATATAATTATTATTTTTAAATTCACCGCACTGAGGATCTTCTAGCCCTATATTCCTATGACGACTCAACTCCTGGATTCAAAAAATATTAAAAAAATATTCTAAAGTCTTATAATGTATTTCCCCTTTCTATAGTTTAATGGAATTTGATATCTCATTCCCTTTTTATGAAAATAATATAACAAAAATAAAACAATGTCTAATGTGATCAATATGTTTGTCCAATTTCTCAAAACTCAAATAACGAAACATCAAACGCATTGGTTGATGGATCTAGCATTCAACCTTCATGTTTATAGATTAAGTGATAATTGGAAAATAGTAAATATTGAGGATATATATGATGTATTATGTCATTATATGACTAATTTAGTTCTCTATTCGTTCGTTGTATTGTTTTAAGACACTAACCTTGAAATTTTTACTATATAATTAAATTGCACTAAAAAAGATGTCTACTGGGTCACACAATTAATATTTGGAAATGTTATGTTAAATAATATATTTTTATTCATTAAATCATAATTTGGGAAAATATTATTCTAGAATGTGGTTTAATAATTATTAATTTTTTTGACCACATATATTTCATCACAGGTTATTGGAGACAATATAACCTGAGTAGAATATTTAATTAATTTATTTTATTTTAAGTAAACATAATATTTATTTATTTGTTGCAGAATAATGTAATGATATTTATATATTAAAAATATATACATTATTCATGTCTTGATAAATATTTTGTTGGAATTATGGACCCTTTATTTAGTTCAAATGAGAAATAAAATATATTGAATATTATTTTATTAAATAATATTTTATTTAATTCAATAGTTGAGGTTCTGTCAAGGAAATAAGATTTATATTGTTTTTTTAGATATGGGGTTCAGCAAGGGATTATATAAATACTAAATTTAATTTTGAAAATATTTATTCCTAATCCCTAGTAGTATTTAAACACATTTATATTACTTTCCAAGGGCACAAATTCAAATTTTTGGTTTTAATAATGAATTTTGAGAATACAATCGAGCCCTAGATAGCTACATTCTCCGAGAAATATCTTTATAATAGAGATTTATCATCATCCACCTCTGATACACATGTAAATTGAGATCAAGTAGAACACATTGCAATTGAGTCACAAGGTGATCAAAGTAGGACGACACATGTGACAAGATTTTCCAAGCTAGCACTTGAGTATTCATACCATGATATTCAGTTATTTATTGAACATGTGTGGATCACTTCAAAAGGGACTATTTTCTTTAATTGCATAATGCAATGATATTATAGTGTTCATATTTTTCATATCCATCAATGAATAAATAATTCATGAATGAGAATTATTTAATTGATTAAATTAATTAAAAATAATATGTTATGATCCTCCCTATGGTTACAAAATTTTATCCATTATCTGTTTTCATTCATTCAATTCCCTTGATCATGTCATTTTTAATTTTTTGGGATATCTTATTTATAATAAATCATGATAAAAATATGTTTTGGACCTGACATGTCGAATTCTTCAGCTGCACCCAAAATAATAAAGTTGTATTAGAGGATTAAAATAATAATTATTTATAATTATTTATTGATCATTTATTGATTTATACATTTTTCATTTATTTATCATTTCATGATAAATAGTTATTTTAATCCATGTTGAGATATCTACTTCATCGAATTTAGTTTATTGTATATAAAATAAAAACGATTAATTTGATGAAATAAAGGAATTATAATAACTCATATAGATGTGCTAAGGATTATTGCTAAATAAAATAGAAGTGCATGCTTTTTATCTGGAGTTACACAAAATACACTTGTGTTTAATGCACTTTGAATTAATTCTGAATTAGTTCAAATGGTCTTCCATTATAACAAGTTGTGCATTAAATTTCATATATTTTTTTGAATAGGACATTCTAGAAATTAGTGAGTCAGAGTACATACCGTGTATCCCACGTATATGGTATGTATTCATTTTAAGACATAAAAATGTATTGTATTTCCATACACAACCTACCTCACTTGTGACTTTGTAACTCAGAGTCCACATGTTGTGTAGTCATTTAAACAATCCATGTACTCCAATTTTATGAGGCACAATTTATATGACAATTCCCTTATAATTCTCCTCTAATATATTTTGAGACAAATTCATTCTGCGTAGTTCACATTTATATGTCATGTACAAATACCAAATTATAATGAATTATAATTAATTTATTATATAGGGAATACATTATTGACATGTGCTTTATTATGGTAATTAAGTTGATAAGACACATCTTGTTATGTGATTATATATATATATATATATATATATATATATTTCTTAATAATCATATTTTCATAGAATATATGAACCATATTGAAATTATTACTGTATGTGTGTAGAATCAAAACATGCAACAAAAAAATCATGTAATCTATGAAATAATTAAGAAGATTTTACATGTCAAGAAATTATGTGACAATTTGTGTATTCTATATATTATATTCTTAAACCATATTAGAGTCTAATACATGTTGGGTCGATTTCGACAGGTATTCACCATTCTTCCTCCATGATTCATTTATGTAGAAAATTAATTATATATATTATATAAAATTTGATTAATATTACGATGGACAAAAATATCATTGAAATTTGGATAAGGATTATAATAAAAAATTTATTAACTAAAGAATATATTTATTTGTTTCTAGTGAAATTTAACTTAAATAATAATGATTAAAAATTGAATTATAGATTTATTATATGCATAATCCATTAGATGCATTTGGATGATAAAGAACATAGACCAAAACATTGTATGTGACTAGTTTTATTTAAATTATTGTTAAATAAAATTGTTTTCCCACATGAAATAAATCCTCTTATTATCTATGGGAAAGAATTCCAATGGTTTCTATTATGTAAACACTTTTCTCCTCACCCCTCATGTGTGTAAAATCCAATGTAATTGGCAGATATCCCAATCAATTCGAGGTGGTTTATTTATGGAGTTGAGGTGAAGCCAAACCAAGAAAGATACATTGTTAGAAAGGTTGAAACATGTAACATGAAGCAAATGTTTCTTATAGGTGATTTCCCCTACATCAATTATTACATTATCTTCTATAATATAAACTATTTATTTTTAAAATATCATGATCGTACCACATATTTTCTTAATTCATTCATGTTTAATGTTTATTTCATTATAGAAGTTTTTTCATGATCATCTGAATTAATGAAATTACAAGAATACTTGATATAACTAAAATAGTATTTATTATGTATAAATATTATCCATAACTTGGTTAATCCCTTATAGAAATCCAATTATTATTAATATTTTTGATAAAAACAATGATTCCAAATTTTTACAAAAAGGGAAATAATCCCTTAATAATATATATTATGTCAGTGTAGCCTTTAAGTAGTTATCTTATAATCAAACCATAGTACAAAGTTATTGAACAACCTATAGAGGGATTCATTCAATTAGCATAAATTTGTGACATTATGTTTTTAGTTGACTAAACATAGTTGATAATGATAATTGACTTATAAAGGATAATTTTTTGTTATTGAGAGGTATATGTTAATGATATCTATTTTATGTATATCAAAATTGGGGAATCGACTCAATAGATCAAGGAACATTGAATTAATGTAGTTGTAATTTGAAATTTCGATGTAAAACCTTTCAAATTTCTTGATACACTAAATTTGGGGTAAAAAGAAGTAGTATATGGATCATATCCTCTAGGATATCAAGGAAATAAGATATTCATAAGTTATTGTTAATGGATATTGGGTTTCAATAAAATAGAGGGAGATTATTAAATTTAAAATATATTAATTTATCATAATTTTATTAGATAAATTACTAAATACATGTTTATATTATTTGTAGAAACATAATTAAGATGATTTTAAACTTATCATTGTGATTAATACATGATTAGGATAACCTTATCACCATCGGCAATTTCTATGAGTCAAAAAGTCCTTTACCCATTATCATTATCTATAAAAATAAGATGTATGTCCTGGAAGAAAATTTTCTTGAAGCACTAGCTAATATGGAATTTGAGGAAGAGTTATCACTCTATGCAGAAAAGTTTGAATGATTACACATATATTTAATTTTACATGCTACCATACATGACAAATTATCTATGTCATCAACATGAGTATATGTTTGTCAATAGCATGATGTCTCACATTAGGAATCTATATCAATAAAAGGATATACAAGAGAACTATAGGATATAAAATTATTTTTCACATTTATTTTTGTAGAGTCTACACCAGTTGGGACATATATTTCCTTGTTTATTAGCTACACTAAACACTTATACATCTTAGAGATTAAATTACCAGATTGGTTTTACACAGATCTCATAATTTCATCACTACCCAAATGTATGTCATGTTTTATTGTCAATTACAATTTATTAAATAATGAGAACACTATTTCATAAATTATTACATTGATTAATAATGTTGATAAGGAAATGGGGTGTGTTAAATCTGCCATCCTAACAGTGAGTAAGAGAAGGACGAATAAGTAAAATGTTCCCAAGTTTAAGATCTAGTCTAATACATCAGTGCATCATCCTTCCAAGACGTGGAAGATCCAAAGGAAGAGAAAGGGAAAAGGGGAAGAATATTTTGCATGTGGTTGGAAAAATCCCTAAAATATAAATTACCCATTGAAGAGAGGATAGGATAAATATTTTATATTTTTTGACAATATTATTTAAAAATATAAACATTGGGTATTATATAAATCTTGAGATTATAATATTTCTATCCAAATGAAGTACCCATGTTGATTATTATATATTTTTATATGAGAGTTTGATTTACGAATTTTTAATGGGTTAATATGGCTACTCTATCCATTGGTGACTACACCTTCCATTTTTAATAGGAATTATTATTTTTAAAATATATCCAATATATAAAACAGATTACGAAAAAAATATTTCTATGTTATTTCTAGATATATATGGTTTTATTTTCATTTTATGGAAAACAATGTGTCTATTTTAAGAAGATAAAATATGTTATGGTATAAAAATATTAAATAATTGTCTTTATTTATTATATCATGGACAACCAATTACTATAAATTTATAACAAACCATTTTTACACAATTAATATAAGTCCCATATACGGCATCACTACCCTCATTGTGTAAAAAAGAATCTTTTGAAAATTCCCAGTCAGGATGTTTATTTAGATTGGTCTATGATAAAACCATTTGAAATCTGTCAGGCATGTTTATAAGAAAAAATTTCCAATACTCCAATTAGTGGGTAGGATGAAAGGGGGATGAATATTATTGGATTAGTATAGATTGATCTGTTTGGACCCTATCCAGTGGGTGGATGATGTTTTTATTCTTTATTTATAAATATGAAGGATGACTTGAGAAGAGATGATTATGAATACTTGATGATAAATATATTCAAATATTTTAAAGAAAACAAGGATGTTTTTAATTACATAGATAATAAAATTTTAAGGAAGATATGGATGCATTGATCTGATTGAGTTGTTGAATTTCTTAACCATGAGTTAGGGACATTCTTTAGGATTTTTGGATTCTATCTCAACTCACTCTACCTTACGCACCATAGTGGACATGTGTCAGTGAATGGAGGAATCATACATTGATAGACATGGAAACGTTGATGATGATATTTATAGATATTACATTATTAATTGGGGTATATACATTACCATGTATGGTGTACCAATTAAACAATTTACGAAAAATATTTTTAAATAGAATTACCATTGAGTTGGGAAGTGGAATGAATCATTTTTTCACATAATCAGGTATGCGGATGAGATGTGTTTTGTATGGAATTCTCAAAGAACCAAACTAGAACCTAGGGACACACAATGTATCTCATATGGTTTTCTAATAAAAAATTGATACTACATATACAAATCATAAGATAATAAATTGACTACTTCTAGAAAATATATACTTCATGGGTGTTGGAACATCCTCAAAAAGGATAGTTGGAGCATGATTGTCATCGAAGAAGTTTTTTTCCAAGATAAAAAAGAGTAAGTACATGAGTATACTCCTTTTTCCCCCGTAGATGAAGTAGTTACTGAGAAACAAGTACTTCATAGAACCATATAATCCTTAACTAAACAAAAGATATATGGAATTGTATTCAACAAAGAAGGTGACTCATTGTTTATTGAAAATGATGAAACAATAACCTATAAAGATGTAGTAGAGATATCATAACCTTCAATACTGAAGGAAACCATGAACTCCACAATTTATTATTTGCATCAAAACCATATGATGGGTTCTTTTTTAAATCCCCATTTGAAATAAAGATTTTATGGTTAATTTGGTTATTCTAGAGAAAACTGGCCATAAAAGTTAACTTGAATACCTATAAAGAAGGGATAGTGGATAATGGTTCTAAACATCATCACAGAATTTACTATGAATAAAAATTTTCCTCACATCCATGTTTAAATCCATCATAATTATACTTTCAATAACATCTTACCATGACTATAATATTTGGATGATGGATGTCAAAAATGATTTCTTTAGTGGAATCCTTTAAGACTATGTTTATACGACACATACTAAGGGTTTTGTGACTCCATGGGATGCCAAAAATATTTCCAAGTCTTAGATATTAAAATATGGATTGAAGAAAGAGTCCATGTAATAGAATATTCGATACTATGAATCTATTAATGAATTTTGATTCATTAAGAATTAATTAAAGACATGTCATTAAAATTTGTATAGTATAAATGATGTTTTTATCCATGTAGTATATGTTGATGACATATTACCTACTAGAAATGACATACATGTCTTTCAACATATTGATGTCTAGTTAAACAAATTATTCTCAATGAATTATTTAGGTGATGGAAATGATATTCTAAGAATAAATATCATTAGTGTTAGTTTCCGGAGGATTCTTGGACTATGTCAATATATATATATATATTGATGAGTAACTAAAATGATTTATTATGGAATAATCCAAGAAGATATTAATTCTAGTTTAACATAGATTTTATCTTTCTAATCAAATATTTCCATGGAAACAATATGGGATGTATATAATTTGTTTTATCCGATATAATTAATAGATGAGATCAATCATGTATTCCTTGTTTTGTACTACAATTTTTGTTTTCGACGTATTGGTCATGGGAGACAAATATCGAGATAGCCGAGGTGAATATAATTTGACTAATATTAAGGGGAAAATCATTTATATGAGAAGAAAAAAGATATGTTCAGGTTTTATATAGGATACAAGGATCTATTAATCATGGATTATAATGCTTCTAGTTCTATAAAAGATCATAATAATCTAATTTCACATTTCAAATACATTTTCTATCTCAAAATAACTAATGTGAGATGCAAGAGTCCAAACAAGCTATATGTCGCTAATTCTACAGTGGAGTCTGAGTATATAGTGGCCTTTGATAGAGTCAAGGTAACTATTTAGATAATTATATTTTTCTAGGATCTTGTTTTTTTACATAATTGTGATGACCCTAACATATTATGTTTTGATAATAATACATTGTAAGATCTTTTAAAAGATCCAAGGTTACACCAACATAAAAAATATATACTATATATGTATCACAAATTGATGGATTTGAATCAAATAGGTGTAGGGTTTGTATGAATAGTACCCATGAATGAGAATGTAATTTCCCCTTGATGAAAGTCTTATATTATCAAAATCATCGTTATCTTGCTAGTGATAGTGAATTAAAGGTTGTCAGTTATTTCTTCTAGTGAATGTGGGAGTCTGTTGGATTTGGTTCCTTAAAAGAAATTTCATTTTACATTATTGTATCCTTTATTTAAATTTAATAATATTAATATTCTTATTATCACATCATGATTGTTTTTATTCATTACATTTCATTTGATACTGTCTTCATTGTTGTTTTCACATAAAAAAGTCAAAATAGTTCCATAGTATGAAGAAAACATGGAAGAGTTATAACAATATTCTTAAATATATATTCTATAGATAGATGATATCATTTTAGGATACAAATGATAGAAGATATCAAAGTTGGATAAACATTGTAAATTGATTTACTTTATCATGGTGTATTCCCATAGTAATATCCAGTGTAGGATATGATCAGAATGAGAGCCGTAAATATGAAATCCAAATATATGTGTGTTTGTGTGTTTTTGTGATTGGTTTTTCATATCTACTAACGTGTTTATTCATTATTATACATTATTATTTTTATTAATGAGTATTATCAGTCACACACATTTATGTATGGATGAAAACTAAGATGAAATGTGTTCGCGGTGATTTAGTATATTTTGGGTGCATCATATGTTAAATTAGAGCAATGAATAATACAAGAAATGATTAATCATTTTCTTCTCTTTAACTTAATTTGACATATCATGCCATTTTGACGAAATGATAAAGAATAAATAAATTTGTGTCCATGGTTATATATAGATAGGTTCAATTTCTAGGAAGTCAATGAGGGATACATTGAGCACATAGGTTGATGACACTATCATGCAACATCCTATATTCGTTATATCATGATAAAGTGATTATATTACATTTTAATAATTTCTATGATATATGATTGAATATAAACATTAACATATTTTTCTATGGGTACTTTGGAATATTGTTAGATTTTGTCCTTTGACAGTAAGCTACTTTTCCTAATGCTATAAAGAAAAAGACCTAGAGGTTCATATACTATGTTTTTTTAGATTCTCGGTTAAATTTTATATTATTATTTATTATTAAACTAGTTTAAAAAATATTATTACTAAACATTTTTTAATAATTATTCATTTTTTTTGATCTCATATATTCCATCACCAGTTATTTAATAGAACATAATGTCAGAATAATATTTACTAAATATTCAATTTCTATTATTGAATATAATTTTTCTTTAACTGATAAGGAATAATGAAGTGATATTAGTTTATTAAATAAATAGTCATTATTCATTTAATGATCAATATTATAAAGGATTAGAAGACCATGTTCTTAGGTACGGTGAGAAATAAAATATAATAATTATTGTTTTATTAAATAATTTTAATATTAAATATAAATATACTGGAATGAGGCTGAAATAATAATAATTCTATTATTTTATACATGGGGTTCCTAAAGGGATTAAATAAATATAAAAGGTACCTTGTGGAAGTTTTTATTTCTAAACACAAGTAGTATTTAAACTCATTTATATTTTTTCCCAAGTGATCTCATTCATTTGTTCGTTGTGGATGCAAGATTTGGAGAATCAGATCCATCCCTGGAGGGATCAATTCTCTATGAATTATCCTAATAATGGAGAATGGTCTCACTCCACCTCAAACTCTCAAGTCCAGAGAGATAAAGGGAAAAGATTTTGAATTTATTTCAAGGGCGATCAATGTAAAATGATGCAAGAGATTTGAAATATTCTGCTATCACACAATGAATAATACAACGACATTAAAATATTTGTATAACACTTGTGGAACATTACATGTGGGAGTATTCTTGTTTTTTTACAACAAAATAAACTTACAACAATGATCTGTTATCATATCCATAAATGATAAAAAATTCATGAAAGGTAATTATGTATTTCAATAAATTAGTCATAAATAATATGTGATGATCTTATTTATCCATCATACCCGAAAAAAATTAATAAATATTGATTATACCCTTAAATAGGCTAATATTAATTTTTTATAATATAATATTCATTGGCATTATTAATCATAGACACCCTTATTAGTGCATTTTACACATTGAACATTATTTCACATTTTGATTGTAATTCTTTCTTAAAATTCACTATTACATGGTACCTTCTTGAGATTCTCATAAAACACATAATGGTATTGATTTTTGGTTTATATTTTATTTTTGTGGTCTCCCATGATATAAGGAACTAATAATTCTTTTCAATCACTTGGATATTCAATTTGGAAGACCACCAATGTGGGATTTGAACCAACCACATTATGGGAAAAGTGATTTGGACAATAGATCAATAATAGTACCATAGAAAACTTAATTAAATCCTAATTATTCTGAAAATTTCAATTCCTATAGAAGATATTGTTGGGAAAATTGTATTTAATAGTGTACCAATCTAATTCAGATGTTTTAATGGTGTTCCAGGTAGCCCATGTTGATGATGAAATTCTAGGCCAGATTTTCAGGACCAGAAATACAGCCCACCATGTAAATCATATCTCACGAACCACATATTATTTTTGGCTGAAATTTTTCATAACATTAGATACATATGGGGATAAATTTAATCCTTATATGTCCAACTATAATTCGTTAATCTAGAAGGTCCATTCAGGACGGCTTTCGGTGGATGGAAGCTTGATGCCATTTCGGGGGAAGAGTGGAAAAGTCATATCTCCATTAACTGTCTACCCACATTTCCCCAACACAATTTATTAAAGGCACATGAAATAATTAGGTATCTTCCAAAGGTGTCCACAATGTATATTTAAGGCTGAAGTGGTGGAGTATTTGGATGATCTTGGATCTTTTTTTTCATTGTAATGTTATTATGCCAATTTTCTTTAAAACATGTTCCCTTCTCATTTATGTTGTTCAAATAACCTTAGTTATCAATAAAAGGTATTATTATTATCTTCTTATATTCTTATTAATATCACTTTGATATGTTTTCCTAATGGTGTGAACTTTTTCACACCAATCCTTGTGATATTGTTCACACAACGGTGGAGTGATCGTGTTTTTTTTTGTTTTTTTACTTCTTTAATTCCACCCTTATAAGTCTACATCCCACTTCTATTGATAAATTGTCATCAATGTAGGGATATCTCTTTTATGGGTTGATCTAATGGAGTATCAAGGGGCTAGATTGAATGTTATTTCACACTCTATAAATGTTATTAATTTCTTTTATTTGAGTTTCTTTCATTCAATGATTTTTATTCTTCCTCTTCCTTATTTAATTTATTCTCACCACTTTTATGTGCTAATCATATCCATACCTTATATTGCTCATGAAAATGATCCTACAAGTGTATAGGTGATTTTCATCGGTTTTGAAGGTGTTTAATCAGTAATTGATGAGCTTAGTTTGAATTCATTGCTTGAATCATTCTCGAGTTATTGAAATTAAAATCATAAAAAAAAGTAATTCATCCAATCCACCTCAAGAAATAACCTAGGATCAACTGATTGACTAATAAATTGAATTAAAATAGATATAATTAAGTTCTATTTTAAAAAACATCTAAGATCAACTCATGTTGGTCACTTCATAACCATAAATCCATATCTTTTTATTGTGTGTCTAAGGCTCTTCTTAGGTCTCTAAGGATTCGACAAACCAAGCTACACTACATGCAACCGCTTAAGCCATAGAAATTTGGTAAATTTTGGTGAGAACAAATTTTGGAGCCATTTCCAGGGACCCAGGTCAGTTACCTTAGACACTATCATCTTTTTCTCACATCACTTTTTCTATTCTCACCCCTCTCTCTCAGCTTTACCCCTTTCTGTTTGTGTGTGTCCTTAGAATCTAGAACACAACATTATGTCTTTTATAATAGAGTATCTTTCAAATTACCGTGTCACAAACTCATGCTGGAATCCAATAGAAAATCAATATGGGGAATCCCCTAAATTTTAAAAAAAAATTGATCAACCCTTGATTAATGACCACACAAATCGCGACATGTACAATCATTGAGATGATAAATATATAATGATAAATTTCCAGCCCTCTTCAAGATGTTTGAAGAGAGGAATCATAGGGATGTCCATTATGGTCAACCACATACAAATTATATTCCTCAAACACTAATTGAAAATTTTTGTAATAAAATGGATATAATGAGTTCTGAGGTTTCATCTTTGAGATTAGAACTACAACACATTAATACTTGTGAGGAACTCATCCCAACACCAATTGTACCTTCCAAAATATTATTTGTAGTGTCTAGTTTCCCTCAAAATTCTCAAGAATTTATTGAAGAACCAATCATTGGATTTGGGCTATGGGAAGTTAATCATGAAATTTTTGAATGGTCTTTAAATCAGGAGGGAAATGGATTTCTTGTATTCACAAGATGGAAATTTGACATCGTGGATTGAGTCTCCTACGTGTAACTCTATTGGTGATTTTTCAAAAACACTGATCACTAAATTATTCATATAAATAAAAAACATTAAGTCCATACCCATTCCTAACACTGATATTTCAAATTTTTGGTTGAATCTTCTATTCTAAAGGAACCAATTGTGTTGAGAAATTTAGAAAATGAAACTAAGTTGGATTCAAAATCTCAACCAGGGTTTGAATGTCCAAAGAAACACAAGCTCAAAATTAATATCCTTCCTTACCCATCCATGTATCCCTTCATAAGGCACAATATGGAGCCTTCAATTGTAATTCTTTCTTCTTTTGAAAAAAAAATGGAATGATCATTGATTTATTAAGAAAGACTACAGAGGAAACTAGATCAACCATTTCTGATATTCCTTGTATTTTCCCACTAATTGTAGAACATATGTTTATACTGTAAACAAGTTACACAAAAAGAATCAATCTCAATGTAGTATAAGTAGAGAATTATTGGGTCCATAAAATATTAAGAGTTGATATTGTGTATGTTAAGGGGTTCATGTCAAGCTAACGACATTAAAAAAAGCGTTGCACAGGAGGCAACCCATGGTTTTCATGTTTCTATTAATTTAATTTATACCTAAATTTTTTTACATTTTATTATTTTTTGAGTAAGGATGGGTATCAAAGGGGATCACCATATTCATCCATGTAACGTGGTGTGATCCCTATGTAATAACAAACCCAGAAATTTAATAGAAGACAATGTATCATCAGTTTGTTTTATTTCTATGTGTTTGTATGTTAAAGTAAAAATAGAAAGAAATCCTTAAATTGTTGAACTGTTCTTCATTTATGAGTAAGTATGTGTATGAAAGGGGAGCACCATATTCATCTGTGTCATGTGCTGTGATCCCTATGTAATACCTTAACCAGAAATTTATGATAAGACAATGTATCATCAGTTTATTTTATTTTTATATTTTTTTATGTTAAAAGAATAATAAAAAATAATAATAATTTAGAATTTTGACCTATTCATCTTTCATTATTAATTATGGGTATGAAAGGGGAGCACCATATTCATCTGTGTCACGTGGTGTGATCCCTGATTAATACCTTACCTTGAAATTTAAGATAAGATAATGTATAATTAGGTTATTTTATATAATTTTAAGTTTTTTTGGATTAAAACAAAAATATATAGAAAATATATAAAAAAATTAAAGACATGTCGTAGGTCATTGGGAAATGCCTGTTACAACTGTCTAAGTTTGTAGGACTAAGATCAGAACTCAAGGGAGACTAGGGATATCATTTTCAACATCAACCAACAGATGACTTCATTGCATAATTTTCATTTTAAATGTCTCCATTGAACTTATCTCCTACTCCATACTAGTTTTTATTTCATTAAACAATAGGGAAAATGTTATTATATGTTCAGGAGAGATGAAATAAAAGAATTGATTTTTTTTCATCATAAAATCTGTGGAAGGAAAATATTCATAAACCCTGAACATTATAACACAAATTGAAAACTCCAAAATTGGATATCAAATAAATTTTCATGCATTGATTCTGATTTTAAAGAATGTTTATTTTCATGTACATTGATTTTGGAGACTGCATTTCTCTGATGTGATTTTTCACCGTTTATATATTCATCCATTTTTTTAGAAAATCACAATGCACATTCTCTAGATTCTGGGGTATTCTTTTGTGTTCTTGGGGTCCAAAAAAAATTTAATTGGGTTGGTGATAATTTTAATTTTTACATGAGTATTCAAAAAAATCAAATGCATAT
Organism: Viscum album; assembly: GCA_963277665.1. NCBI lineage: Eukaryota > Viridiplantae > Streptophyta > Magnoliopsida > Santalales > Viscaceae > Viscum > Viscum album. The sequence continues at coordinate 38,687,227 of OY728159.1, forward strand.
AGATCAATATATTGAACTAATTTGTGGCATTCAGCACATGGGGATCGTGACTCCATAGTTTTCTGGCCTAGAGTTGGGAATTTTATCTCTATTTGTGGTAATATTAATTTTTTTTATTGATTCAACTCGAGATGACGCCCGAGTATGTGATATTAACTTGGAGCCCTGTGGTCTTTGAACGTGGGAGTCATCGGCAATTTCTTGCTACATGGGTTGACTCGATTGAGTTCAATTTAAATTATCATGGAAAATTTGAAAAAAAAACAATAAAAAGAACAATAAAAAAATAGATACAATGAATACTCATTTTAATATTTAATTTTTATTCCTTCTAGTGATTTCAACTTTTCTCTCTCGAATGAATATGAACCCGCACTATGTCTTTTGGGATGCACAACACTTCACCATGCTTAATTGAAATTGGATGAAATATGGTGATTAATTTGAACAAGAGAATGGGCTTGGGATTGGGATATTCTTATGGAAATATCTTGTTTTAAATGATTTTGATGGGTTTCCAATTTTTTGGTATGAGATATTTGCTTGAGAAATGTGTATTAAATTGTTTAAGGAAAACGGAATTAAAATTTCGTATTTTTTAGATATATTTTGCTCAAGACTAGAAATACTAATGTTGGGGTTGTTATTAACCCCTAAAAGAGGCTAATATTAATTTATTATAATATTATATTCATTTTCATTATTATTCATATATTCCTTTATTAGTGCATTTTACACTTTGAACATTTTTTCACAATATGATTGTAATTCTTTCTTAAAATTCACTATTACATTGTACCTTCTTGAGCTTCTCATAAAGCACATAATGTTATTGATTTTATGTTTGTATTTTATTTTAAGGTATCCAATTATATAAGGAACAAATAATTATTTTGGATCACCTAGAGATTCAATTTGGAAGACCACAAAAGTGGTCTTTGAACAAACCACATTCTGGGAAACATTATTTGGACAACAGCCCAATAAAATTTGTGTATATGATAGAATTAAAGAACAATGATTTTGAAACATTACATGATTTTAAGGGATATTATTTGAAACATTTCATTTAAAAGTGTCCCAAGTAAATTTGGATGTTTTATTTGTGTTTCAGGAATCCCATGTGGATGAAATTCTGGCCTAGATTCTAAGTCCCAGAAAAACAGCCCACCATTTATATCATATCTCTCGAATCACAAGTTATTTTGGGCTGAAATTGTACAGTACTTTAGAGAATAAACGGGGCTACATTTTATTATTCTTTGGACCACTCTGATTTATTCATCTAAAAGGTCCTTTCAAGGCGTCATTCCAGTGGATGCAAGATGGATTCCATTTGAGGGGAATAGTAGAAAAGTCACATCTCCATTACTTGTCCACCCACCTTTCCCCAACACAATTAATTAATGGAACATTGTATGATGGGGGCTTGTAAAATGGCTTCCACAATTAATAATTATGGTAGTATTGGTGGATTATTGGGAGGATCATGGTGAATTGTTTTGATGAAAATTTTATTATGCTAATTTTTCTTTGTAATGTTCCTCCTTCTCATGTATGTGGTTCAAATAACCATAGTTTTCATTAAACATTCTTATTATTCTCTTATTATATTATTATTAATATCCCTTGATAACATTTCCTCATGTTTTTATCTCATTCACACCAACCCTTGTGATATTGTTCACACAATGTTGGAGTGATCGTGATTTTGTTGTTTTTTATTCTTCAATTCCACCCTCGTAAGTATTCTTCTCCCTTCCGTTGAGAACTTTTCATCAATGGAGGGATTGATATTTTATGGGTCTATTCAGGGGAGTATCAAGGGGCTGGATCAAATTTTATTTCTCACTCTCTAAATGATATTAATTTAGTTTATTTGAGTTTCTTTTATTTAGTGTTTTTTATTCTTCCTCTTGCTTATTGAATTTATTCTCCACAATTTTATGTGTTAATTAGATCCTTTTACTTGGAGTGATAATGAAAATGATCATGAAATTGTATATTTTATTATCATGTGTTGTGAAGGTGTTTATTATTTAAGTGATGAGTTTAGTTTTAATTCATTTCACGAATCCTTCTTTAGTGGATGAAATTAAAATCATAAAAAAGTAATTCATCTAATCCACCCTGAGCAATAACATAGGATCAACTCATTATCCAATAAATTTAAGTCACATAGATATCTTAATTTCTCTTTTTAAAACCATATAAAATCAACCCAAGTTGGTCACTTCATATCAAAAAATCCATATATTTTTATTGTGTGTCTAAGGATCTTCTTAGGTCTCTGAGGATTCGACAACCCAAGCTACACTGAAATCGACCGCTTAACCCTTAGAACTTTGGTAAATTTGAGCGAGACCACATATTATGAATGAATCATTTGATATATGAACACCTTATGGAAAATTTTAGGAAATATAACATTCTCCCAAAAATAATTTTTTAAATTGTACCACACATCACAATTTCCCCATATGCCTCTCAAATCATCTTCAAAATTCTTGTAGTTTAATGAAAATTGAATGTCTATGAATTATTTCAATATTCGTACGAACATGGAAACAGTAATGAATAATGGGTAATATATCATACTAATCATAGTTAGGGACATTAATTTATTTTGATATGATCATCAGAACTCTATTAATAAATATTTTTTCGAGAATCATTAGAAGATTTCCATCCATCAAGAAATTATCTATCAGAATATCCTCTATCTAATCATAATCATTGAAAGGAATCATTCCATTTCATTAAATTTTATATCTCTAGATTTCCTAACATGTATCCTCTTTCAAATATATATCTCATACATTCAACCAACATGATATATTCAATGAGTTCATTTGTATCCTTCTATACATCTTGTTTCTACTCCAAAATCATAAAGAACATGGCCAAAATAACATTGTTTGGAAAAAAACTAATATTAAATTTCTATTAAACAAAACCATGTTTCTATATTTTATGTTCATACATTAATTTATATTTAGAAAATATTCTAGAAAATATTTATAAATGATTCATCTGATATAAATTCATAAATTTTTCTTGTCTAAATCCTGACCCTCATTTGTATAAACAATATTGACATCCTCAGAAATCTAAATGTGATTCAATTTATAAACTTTTATATATAGTAAATCCATCTATAAGAACTATATCTACCTGAATTATGTACAAAGAAACATCTTTGTCTCACCAACCATAATATTATTAAGACTTTAGACATTTTCCTTCATTCATTAAGAATTTCATTACTTCATATATCAAAACAATTTAGGGCATGTAGCATAATAATTTATATTTGAAACACATTTAAACTATTTATTTAGAAAAAAATATTTCACTATATAGTATACTTTTCAATAACCAAATAATTCTTCCCTCCCCGACCATTATTAGTAACATCACAATGTCTGATCTTGATCATCACTCTACTAAAACAGAGTCATTTTATGGAACCCAAAAGCACTTTTTTTATAGAATAAATAAATTCATGAATCATAAGTATATTTATGATTATAGTAAATTGGAGATTATTAAATCATCACATTATTTATTGTGGAATATATCACTAAAAAATTAACTAATTAATAAGGAATGTTCTATTCATAAAATAGAAACCATAATAATACTAATTGTTGAAATAAAATATAATACATAGTAAGAGAAAAAAATGGGTATTCAATCTATGAAAATGAAAATGATATTTAGGTAGTTATATATGTAAGGGTCCTATGTGATAAAATAAATAATTAAATGACAATAATATTTCATAAAAATGTTCTGAATGAAAGAGATCATACATCCATCATGTAGTATGGGTGGTGCAGATGATTCTTTTTTAATTTTTAACCATTTTTATTTAAATTTACCACATAAATGTAAGATACTAAAATTTTATTTTTGAAATTTATAAATCATTGATATTATAATTGCATGAGATAACACTTAAAGAGGTATAAAAAACGAACATTTCATCGAATCGAAATTATTGACAACTAGGGAAAACCATAAATTATATGGATGATAATTATTCTTGAAATAATTTAACTTAAAAAAATATCATTTAACAATATAAATTATTTTAGTCAATGGTTATATCCCATTAAATAAATAGTTTATTTCAAATGAAATGAGAGATGATGAACATGGAAGCCCATTATATCTCATGAAATCTTACTGGGTGATGAATGGACCTTATACTATTAGGAATACAATAATAATTGACCATAGAGAAGATGATCACGAATCTAAGTTACTTATACTTGTTTAAAAAAATACGATATTATATGTCATGGGGGTAATTTATGAAACAATAAATTAAATATTCATTCTTAATTTCAAATCAACCAATAATAAATGGTTTGTGAGATAAAACACATTTTGTGAAAGAAAAATTCTCCTAGAACCCCCTTGAAAAGGGGGATATTTTGAAGTTGAAGGTAATATTCCATTAATAAATATCATAATTGATATAAAATATTCAATTCTCAGTATTCCCACCTTTTAAATGAAAATTTTTTCATACAATAAAATGTTTATGAATATAAAAAATTGACACAGAACACTTAACTCATGTTTTAATGTTCTCTCAATATTCAAATAAATTCTTCAATAATTAAATATAATTCAATATATATACCCTATAAGCTTATTATTCTAAAAATATTTTTATATTATTTTTTTATTAACATATTTTATTAATTTTTAAAATATTTTCTTATTAAATATGTTATTCAGGTTTGTTCGATGTATTATTTTATAAAAAAATTGTTTATTGACCAAGGTCATTGTTTTTGTAAAATAAAATAATAAAATCAATAATATTTTAGGACTATTTTAATTATTATACAGTTCGATAAATACTGACATTGTTTTAATGCTTTCTCTTAATAGAAATAAAATTTGAATGATTATAAGATTTGTCCATATTATGTGAATGAAGATTCTATAATATTTTATTATATTTAGTTTTCATAGATTGAAAAATATTATTATTATATAATATTAACAGTTTTCTAAAAATTATTCTAACAATTTGAATGAAATTTTAATGTCATTCGAGTTAGGATGTCATGGGGAAATTATCGTATCATTCATGGAGGATGTAGTCCATACACATAGATGACAATGTTTTCTTATTTCTGAATAATTATAGAAAAAATTATACAATGAAAATCTTATTATTATTATAATATGTTATCATAGTATAAATTTTGGTTTAACATACCATCATGGATTGAGGGGTCTTGAGTAGTTTTGTATAACAAAACAACATATAACTCTTTGGATGACTGTTTTTATATTTCCAGGAAAATTATACATTATTTTTATATTTTAATATCTTTAGAATGAAATTTCCAGGTTTCTAGTGATTAAAATAATTTTTAATGGTGCATATGTGTTACTAGAAAATAGTATCCTTATATTAAATGCAATATAATGGGTAAAGAATCGGAAGAGGATGTCCCTATTCAAATGTTATGAATATGTAATTTTTAAAAATTAATTATTTATCAATAATATTAATCAATTATTCAATTTAAATAGATAATAATTTTAAAACAATGGTTTGGATAATGATATACATTTTTACACCCCTTCATCATGCAATATAACAAAAGTGATTCACATCTTCGAGTAATTTGAACAATATTTAAACCATTTTCTAACTATTTACCCATATCATGGTAAATCCAATTTTACCCTTGGTATCAATTTTTAATTTTTAAATTGAAAATGAAATCATTAAATAAATCGTATTCATATTTCCACTCAACCAAAAATTGAATATACCAAACTATTACAAAAATTTATTGGGTGAAAATATTGTTTTTTCAAGGATAAACAATGGTTTCATCAATTTACAACTATATTGTCAAAATTAATATAATTATTACATTTATAAATAATTGACCAATTAAAACGTTTCATAATATAATTTGTCTACTTTTTATACTATTAATTCAATAATATTCAGCATTTTGGAAAAAATAGAAATTTTAAAATATGCATTTAAAAAGTAATTATTTTACAATGATTCATAGAATAAATAATATTATTATTTTAACATGATAAATCCAAAAATGAAAAAAACTATGATAGTCAGGTTATATTATTATTATGATTTAATTTTACATTGCTAATTTTATAACATATTAATGACATTTTTATTGGAAAATAATATTTAAGCTCTAAAATGTAAAATATACTATTGAAAATTAAAAAAAACATTTTTTAAATAGCAACGTTACTTATAAAATATGTTATTATATTAATAAAATGATTTCATGAATTCTATTTCCAAACTTATATATTTAAATATCAAAACAAGCATGTACTTTTTTAAAAGGTAATCTTTTACTATTCACATAAAAAATCAATTTTCTAAAAAAAGACAAAAAATGAATTTTAAATAAATATGTACATTATAAATTTAGTAATTTAGTATATTTTATCAAATTCAATTTCATGGATTTTGTATTGTATCTTTTAATTGAAATCATAAAATAAATTTTGAAATTACTTTTAATGGAAAATAAATATATTAAATACAAGTTATTATTATTTTCAATTTCTATAAAACACTAATCTAAGATATAATTTACCAATAAATATTATATATTAATAGATTTAATATTAATCATGAAAATATTTAGTAATATTTAAATAAATGTGAAATCGTAAAAGGTTGTATTCTTTAAAATAATATTCATTTAATGAAACATATATAGAATAATCTGAATATAAATAAATAAATAAATAAATTTTATAATTCAGTTACTCATATTCATACATAAAAATACAAAAACCTGTTTTATTCATCTACACATATAATATAATTTTTAGTTCAATATTTCATAAGGAAGTGGTTATCAAACATATTTGAAATAATTATTAAAAATAAAATATAGAAATCTTAGTCCATAACACTAAAAACTAATTCCCCATGAGAAAAATTATTTGAACCATTATTTGGACCTAAATGTTGTATTATGTTTAATAATAACCTGATGTCAGTAACTGATGTGTGAGTGATTCATAGTTTATTTTTATGAAAATATTCCTGGGTATATATTCTAAAAAAAATAAATTAACCCGATATCAGGGTGATTCCTAGAGAACCTATATGTGTATGAGTTTGAGGATTTATATACACTACATGTCGGAAAAGAGGAGGTTGATTATATCAATTTATAAATCCCATTAGTAGATGATTAGATATCTAATGTAGTTGTCCGTGTCATTGAGGATGACCTTGGAAAATTAGGATGGAGGGGAGAATCTCTAGATGATGGTTATGAACCATTCATATCGCCCGTGTTTCGGGAAAGTATAGATTTTAGATATCTTTTGTAAGGTCTTGTTTACAATATATTCATATGAATTTCTCCTCAAGACTTTAATATTAGTGTGGTGAACGTTAATATTTTCTAGGAATAAATGATAGTCTTAGACACTTTGTTGGAAATGAATCTGATAGAGTTTCCTAAATCCCTAATAAAATTAAATCATTTAGTGGCTATGTTGGAGAAAGCACATCGAAAACAATTTTTGTAGTTAGGGATGAAATGAACTGTAGTTGGTCACATCACTAAATGTTTGAATTGAACTACTATAAAAAGGGCCATTATCAGTGCTAAAAAAGAACTGATAATTTGAGCACTGTTAAAGTATCAAAACTTTTATCAGCACTAAAAAAGAGTTATCAAATGATCATTTTATCAGTGATTTTTGAGCTTTGATAAAATATTTGTTGTTAAAGTGGTAAAAAAAATTGTGTCCATCCATGGGCATATGACCCCATTATATGTACATCCACCACCCCTTTAACAACACTTTTCAATCCCCCCACCAACTTTTATAAGAGCTTTGTGAATTTACAGCCTCAAGTGTGCCAATCTAGATTTGAACCCTACACCTCTCCTTCAAATATGGAATGCCTTTACCACTACAACATATTTTTTTTCTATCTCTTAAATGATATATTTGATTATATATATATATACATATATAATTACATATATTTATATGATTACTTTTAAATAAATAAAATAATAAATTGATAAAAAATAAATAAATAAATAAATATTAAATATCAAATGAATAAATAAATAAATAAATAATAATTAGAAAATAATAAATAATAATTTGATAAGTAAATAATAATTAATAATTAATATTGTAAAATTAATTAATAAATAATAATAATTATAAAATATTTAATAAATAAATATTTAATAAATATTTAACACATAATTAGTAAATAATGAATAAAATTAATAATAAATTATAATTAAATATATAGACCCTAAAAGGATAAGAAATTCTAAAACCCCATAGATCAACAAAACGACCTTATAATATAATCTAGGAGTCCTTTATCAGATGCACAACTAGTCAAGTCAACGATCATAAAATGATATTCTATATGATATGTGGTAGAAGTTGAAAAAAACACTTGTATCAGAAGTTATAGACATTTAAATTTTAATAAATTGGGGTCGGTGAATAAAGACTATGTTTTTGAGGCCTTATAGGGGTTGTTGGGGAAATACAAGTACAATACCTTAATAGTTGGTCTCATACATTTACTATGTAATTATATATATAGGATTATATTTTATATATGGTAGAACCCAAACAGATAGTCTGATCAAAAGTTATAATATTTTGATGTTCGAGTTATATTTTCATGTATTTATTGATATTATCTTAACATTTTGAAATTTTCAATATTTAAATTGATTCTCAATAACTATTACTCAGAAATAATATGTAATTTATTAATTAAAAATAAATTTTATTTTTATGAGAAATATTTTCAATAAATATCTTATATATTACCTGTAAATTTTTATATTAAATTTCAAAATCATCTTTTGTAAAATATATATTATAATTTTTTCAGTATAAATATATTTTTATATTTTTATATTTTTTCATGAAATATAATATTTTATAAAGTATACAATTATCAGTGATTTTAAAGAAGTACTGATATGGTTGGGGTCTTTATCAGTGATTCTAAAAAGGAGATGATTATACCCTTGGATTATGACCATTTTCTTACATGTGAAGATAAATGACCTCATTTATCTCCAAAATTTTAAAATCACCGATAAAGGGTTTTCCTTTATGAATGTATGTAAAAAAGAACTGAAAATGTTACCGTTTTAACAGTGCATTTTTTAGCATTGTTAATGACTCCCTTTAACATTGATTTTGTTAGCGCAGAAAAAGGGAATCTTTAACGACATTTTTAGCTAGCACTGTTATTGCCCTAGTGCTGAATAAACATTTTTTCATAGTAGGATTGATAATTTTTAAAGGGTAGGAATGAATTTCCAAAAAGTATTATTCAACACCCAGAGATTCTATAGTGAAAGGGGGTTAGTATTACTTTAGATATAATGATAGTAATTCTATGATCAAAAATAGGTCACGAAGTTATCTAGCTGATATTAGAATTAATCACTAGAAAATTAAACTTTTTTTTCTACCCACGAGCAGTTTTTAGTGCAGAGCCTAGGACATATATGTATACAAAAAGTATTCATGATTCGTATATCTCCCCAGATATCTAAATAATATTTTGATGATTTATTCTTATCAAACATGTTGATAGGTTTATAAGAGTATTAAGGGAACTAGAAATGGATAATAATGATGTTCTATCCTAATTTAGAGAGAATTCTTAAATGGACCACTCATTTCCTTATATACATTATGAAGGATATTATGATAGAATTTTTCCACCAATAAAGAGATCCTCAGCCATTATGGAGCTTCCATACAAAAAAATATAAATGACACAATTGGTTAAGAATCATTCATGGCCTTTTATGTATTACATTATATGTAACTACTCTGTGCGGAAGATACTAGATATATCATGAATATTGTCTCCTAGTTGGGGAGAGAAATGGAACATAAGCCACAAATCATTTATAAGATGTTGTGGACTTGCAAAATATGTTAGATTTCCTTAGTGGACAAGTAAAAAATTCCTTTTTGGATTTGATGATGAATACCATCGTCTCCTAAGGGATGCACTATGACATAGACAATGGAGATTTCCCCAAGGACAAAATATATTTTAAATTTTGGTCAACTATTTTTTAGGTCATTACGTATTGGTAGATAGCTGTTATACTATATGGATATACCATAATAAATCGATTGGTTTCATAATGTGTTTCTACTATCACACATGTGGATATATTGACATGACATGTCAAATGTTATAGACTAATTAAAAATATACATTGATTATATTGATAAAATTTCAATGTATGTTCTATCTATTGAGGATCAATATGAAGACATCATTCTTGGGTAATTAGTTCTGTTAGTAAATGTTCTTCTGAATCATGGAAGTCAATATGATAGATCGTTTGAGTAGAAGAAAAAAATTTAATTAATAATCTCACATTCATGGGTATATTTCTTCTTTTTATGTTAAAAAGTATAAAATTTTGGGAGATTGTGACAAATATAAAATTTCTAATTTAATTTTTTTGAAATGATGAATAATATTTATGGAGTTATTCATGGAGTGAGAGAAATTTTTCAACCCCCATAGAGCCTCTTATATGCTATATAAAAATAAAAAATAAATAATAGAATATTCATTCATTTTTTGATTATATTGAACAATCTCCCAAATATAATCTCATAATGGAAAAAAAGAGACCACAATAAAATGTGCAATTTGGTTTTTACCCTAGTAATGATATAATTTTTCATTCAGAACATTGTGTTTCTATAAGGTGTTGCATTGGAGGATGTAATATTAAATTAAATTGGTTGAATTAATTAGTTGTCAAAATTGAATAACTAATCTCTTAAGGATATATATGGTCTCTATATTCCATATGTATATCATTACTTGGATTTTACGTATATCATTTCAGATTTGATTGGAGCGCTATAGAGGATACCATTGGTGAATGAATGTGTCATTATTAATCAACAAAGAAAAAATGTGATAATTCATAAAACTGAATTTAAATTCATTTAATTCACCCCTAACAATCCTTGTGAATGAATTATCTTCCAATGATCCATCCTATATAAGGTAGGGATTCATTTTTTTCAAATCTCATGGTTGTAAAAAAATAATGTCAATTTTTTATTTTACCAATAATTTTTTGGATTTTGGTTGTTGATATATCATTATTTATTATTGTTCCAATACTTTTGACGTAATTAAAATTTTTAATCACTAATGATACCAAATTCCATATTATCTTATGTGGTGGGAAACCAAATCTATGACTCTATCGATGATCAATTTTCTATTTTGAACAATTCTAAACCCATTATTTAACATTCATTATAGAATTCATTCAACATATGACTAAAATATACTTGTAAATATGATCATTATGAAATCTATATTTGGGGAAATGGTTCTTTAATGTGGTGTTTATGAATGGATCAATTCTTTTATGTGGGTTTTATGGTGATGATGGATATCCTATGGTGGTGAAGATGATGGTGGTTTCAATGATGGATTGTGCAGGTACTCCAGAATGGTGATGACGAACCAATTCTAGAAATTGGGTAACATAAATCCATAAATCAGTGATGAATCCAGACTACTCAATATAGTCAAATGTATTTTGAAATATATTTATGGAATAAATTTATGTGACCATAATTGGAGAGTATATGATTTATAATCAATATTTTTTAAAAATTCATAATCTAAATGACAATAAATTTGAATGAACACATATAGTCTGTCCTATTAAATATGGTGGATAGATTTTATATATAAAACCATATATCCACACCATGTGGGGCACCCACATTTTTTATATTATATAGAAAGAAATCTTGAAATGTAAATGAATAAAAATCCAAGGAATACATTTGATCCCAAACGCCTTGTTTTTCAGGGCACACCATTTGTACAATGAAAAATACTTGCACAAGGGAAGATGAAACATTCTTGTGTTACAGGTCCAACTTATACATGGTGTCCTTCAAGAAAACATGCTTCTTATTAAAGGAAGAAAATTTAATTAGTGAAATTATAGAACTGGTATAAAGGGAGATAATGATAATTCTCTAGTGTCCCATATACCGATTTTGTACTCATTCTTAGGATATGTTTGATACATTCTTTTTCACAGTGGATCTTACAAAATATCATTGGTGTTTACCCTTAAAAATATTCAGATTGGGTATATTCCATTGATCGGTCTCTATATGTGTATAGTTTTGAATCCCATCATAAGGATAAGATGAATGATTCTTAATGTGGGTTAGTCATAGTTCATACATAAAATTATGAGGTGTTGATGACCGTTACATCTCAGATGAGTTCTATATAAGTTTGATTGTCCCCATGCGTGAGTTATCATAGGTGTGTGTCATTTCAAAGCCTCCTTTTGAATATTTAGGATGTTAGGGATGTTGGTACCTCACTATGATGAATGAATTTTATTTATGAGAATATTTAAGTTTTCATTTCCCTATTGATTAATAATAATACTGCAAAATTGAGTTAGATCTATTTAATATTGTATTTGGTTATTTTTTTTGTCTAACTTGGTATGTTTATACTCACCCATATTTATAATCTTCCCACAAGTGTTGTTTCTTATGAAAACATACAGACGTTGGATGGATTTTGAGTTTGACCTAGAGTATGTGGATATCAATTTTAGTAGACATGTACTAAATGGATCCATGAGTTAAATTTTGATAGGAGTCTCCTGCATGGGAGACAATAAAATATTTCGTGGATTATGTATAATTCAGTTCTGTGGATGGATTACTAGGTATTTTCATATTATTTTCAAAATAGTAGTTCTAATAAATTATAGAATCCTCCTTGGGGATTTTTACAGATATAGTAGTGGGTTTTTATTTGATCCTATATAATTTCTATAATATAATTAAAAAATTAGATGTGGTAAAAGATGTTATGTTGTAATTTTCAATAATATATATTTATTTTATACAATATTTTATTGTGTGGAGTTGTGTGTGTGTACTAGTCCTTTTGGTCACCACCACTGATGTTTATGATGTGCCTAAAAAGTTCTTGTTTCTAACCCTCAGACATATGTGGTTGTCTTCGGGTGTCCCTACCAGGAATACAGACATCCTGGTGGCCCTAGTGATTATTTATATGATAATATACTTTTCAAATCTCCTATATCATTTTCATAAAAACTTTCAGAATAAATCATAATAAACACCAAAAATAGATAATTCAAAAACAATTCAAAATAAAATATATTCCAATGAATTTCAAAATGAAAAACCATATTTTATAGTGTATAATAACCTTTCATAGAGCTATATAAAAAAATATATTCTTCATAGTGTTCCAATTTATGTTTCCCATTCAATTTTTTATTTATAAGGGTCATCCAAATTTTCAGAGAGTACATTTATATTCATAGGCCAAATGTTAATTTTAATTGAGTTCATCCTCTTTTTTACAATCTGAAAAACATAATAATTTTCCATCAAATAAACATACTTTAAACTCAAAATGGTTTAATTAATAATTCATCATTAAATTATTATTAAATAATTTTATATAATTATAAAAAAATAATGTTAATATTTAAAAAAAAACCATTGTCAAAATTATTTCTATGAATCACTCCATAAATCGATGAAAATACGAAGAATATTCTCCATATTTCAATTCCCATTATTTCACTTATATTTCACAATAGATCCATGGTTATGGTTTATTTTTTATTCTATTTCAAAATATAATTATTAATATAAAATAAAAAATAGAACTTCCACATACCTTTAATGTAAAATATTAAATAACTAAGAAAACACTCCTTTTGAGAACTTTTATTATTAATAATTCACAGTAATTTTTTTAATGTTATATAGTAACATAAAAACACATCAAATAACAGTGAAATAAAAAATTTAAAATAACCACATTAAAAAATAATTTCAATAATGATATTTCAGTCAAATATAAAACAATAATATTTTTAAACATATAAAATATAATATATAAAAATAATAATTAATCTCGCATTAGATTCATAATAAAAAATATTTATTAAATTATATGATTCTAACACAATTTGGGAAAAAATCATTAATAATGGTAAACTTATTATATTCAAAAAAATTAAAAAAGGTTTACATAATATTTTTCCACACATTAGCACTATATATCCCACTTAATCTAAAATTTTATTCATTAATATGATATAAATTACAATAATGAATTTTAATTCCACTTATTTGGAATATGTGAAAATTATCATATATTTTTGAAATATATTAGCTAGAGATATCACTATTCCATCAATTAAAATAAATTATTTATATCATGTTTAAAATGATGAAAAATGATAAATACTAATTTAATTGATGTGAATATAATAATTCCATCATTATTCAATGATTTTCTTTACAAATAAAATTGAACCACTATTGAACAATAAATAAATTAATTGTCCTATAATTCAACAACACACTCTCATATTCTATGATTTAATATTCATTATTTATGATGATTAGTAATGAATCTATCTAAAATTTTATATTTTACTTTCTACTCATCCCTCCTTACACATTCAACAATAAGTAGAGATAATCACCCATAGATCCTCTCTTTTATATAGTACCCATTGATATTATATAGGAAAAAATGTATAGAGAAATATTTATTTCATTAATGACCTAGATGTCATAATATTCCTAAATAATTACAGTTATAAAAAAAAGTGTTATACCATATGTGGACTGTTGATGATTATGGGGCATACTGGAAAAATATTCATTTCATTTTTAGTAATATTCAATCACATGAATATGAATATTCATTAATGATTAGGGATAATCCATAATCATTTTATGTATTAAAAAAATAATGGAAAAATATTCCTCAAGGTTCAATATTAAAAATTTATCCAAAATCAGGAAATTAATGAATGATTATCATCTACACCATAGATTCAATTTACTGTACAAAACATAACCCTTAAATTCCAATGAATCGTATATTATTTAAAATATGTTATCAAATTTTATTTATTTAGTCGATTGTAAAATAAAACAAGTTAGTATACAAGACAATTCACTTATTTGAAATTTTTTATTATAATGAACACTTTATATATATTAATCCGAAATGTAAAAGAGTTTTTTTTCTTAAATTCCAATTTAATTTGACTGGTTAAGATAATTAATTATTGTACCATAAAAATAAATACAATTCCACAATACATATTTTCTAGATTTTATATATTATAAAATCTAAGGCGAGAATTAACATGTAAAATGTATTCCAGCATCATTTTTCAAATCAGTACATTGATGGGAATACCATAGATTCCAAAAATATATATAATAATAGGAATATATTAGATTATATAGTGTAAAAATAGTTTATAGTGATTGTTATATTTATTATTCAATATCACAAATAATGTAACATGTATAAAAAATTTAATCATTCCAACTAAAGATTTATAAGAAATATAACCATAAAATATATTAAATCAACGAATTATTTATTATGGAAAAATAGGTAGTATGAAGGAAAATGAAATTGTCACTTAATGATAATAAAATTTTAACATTTATTGAATATGGGAAAATATAATATTATTCAATGATTTTTAAATCCACACAATAAAAAAATAATTAAAATTATAGAAAAAACATTTTTTCTTCTTTGAAAAAGGTTAATATCATGATATATATCTCCAAAAAATGGTATAGTCTATTTCTTCAATATATACCTACAAATATGTCACATAACATAATATTTGATAAAATATATGTTAAATGAATTTTATAATTTATGTTAGATTCAACATTTATGGCTCTTTAGTGATGTGAATATAAATTTCTCTTTTTTGTAAAAATAAAACAAATGATAATATTAATTTACAATGACTTGTAGAAGTAAAAAATTAAAAAAATGACAAATATAATATTATTATGATAAAATCACTAATGTTTAAATTTTTTAAATTTCAATGTCATGAAATTTACATTAGTTATTTCTTGAGTAATTATTGGATTGGTTATTTATTTTATGATAAATGTCAAATAATTGAACCACAATTTTTTTAATAATTTTATTTAGAATAACTCCTTAAATGTTGATCACAATATTCTTATCATCATAATAATATATAAATTTAGATAGATGATAAAATATGTAAAAAAGTTCTTCAAAAAACCATATTCTCTTAAAACATATAGTAAAACGTGACTACACAAAAAACATGGTTTCCAAAACAAGTACTTATGATGGACATCCATATAATTTTAATCATTCTATAAAACCTTATCTATATATTTATTCATGTTAATATTGTAGAGAAATAATTAAGAATATTATTGAATCAGAATGACCATATAATTAACTATATAAAAATGTATAGTGAAATTATTTTCTTTACACAAGGATTCATATAAAAATAATGAACCTATTAAAGATAAAAATGTTTAATTTTCTTGTTTTTCATGTTGTCAATAATTAATGAATTTAAAATCTACAATATTTTAAACATCATTTATGAGTTTATCTGGAATATATAATCATTGAATTTCTCTATTTAAGTGAATTAAATAATTGATGCATTATGTGTGCATTTTAGAATTCCTAAACATCAAACTACAATTCTTATAGATAGTGAAATGAGTATCATATAATTTTAATTTAAATGATATTTCATATTTCATTTGAGGAACATTGTTAGTAAAAATTAAATAAATTTAACTTCTTTGTTGAAAATCATAGGATATTCAAAAATCGTTATTTTCATTCATACAAAATTAAATTCCCAGAAAAAATCTATGTATAAAAAAATCAATGGTTATTAAATATTCTACCATTAATCATTTTCACTTAAAGGGGACAAAGGTTAATACATTCTAATTTTAACCATTATTAACTCACTTATAAAAATGAAAAAATGAAAAATGAAGAATCAGATGATAAAATGGGGTTTAATTTCATTCAATGAAATATAATAACAATATTAATGGAGATTAAATAAATAATTAATAAAAAATAGTATGTAGTTCTTAATATTATATCACAATGAAGATCTATTTTTTTATTTTAATTTTTTTATTAAATTAATAGGATTACTACATTGTTCATATTGGTAATATTTCTTAATATATGAATATATTTCTTAAATAAACTCTTTCAAATTATACTTTTAACTAAAATGAACCATAGTGTTATAACCTCAGTCCATCATTAAAAGGATAGTTAATTGTACAATAATTTCTCTATGGAAGTTTAGATAATAGTTTTTAAAGAACATGGTGGGTCTTAATTGAAAAAAATGGAAATTGATGTTAAATAATGAAATTTATTTGATATACTATATTATAATGAAATGAATATAGATAAAGAGTTAGAGAAAAACCTTGACTAACTGTATCTTCTTCTCTCTTTGTATAATAATTTCTCACTAATAAAATATTTTATAGGAATGAATAAAAAGCTAAAACCAATCAATAATATTATTAATGTGATGAAAATTCAATAGTTTAACGATAATAATTAATGAATTTTTAATAAGAAAAATATTATATCATTATAAATCCCTAATTTTGTGTTGTGGAAAATATTAATAGTGCATAAAATCCCAATCAACATATGATACTGTGTATATTTATGTAAATAATATATTTCATTATTTTAAAAAATTTAAATGAAAATTTAATTAAACAGTGTAAAAACCAGTAATAGTATTAGTTTAGTTGAATAAGAAATATGTATTTAAGTATTTTAGATTGTATAAATAATTTAAAGTCTTATTAATAAAATAATTTACTTCAAAAATATATTATATAAAACCAAGGTTAAATTGGGAAATATTATATAGTGATCAGAAAAGATATATCATTTATTTCTATAAATAAGATCATCATTTACTAGTGTATGTACAATGTTGTACCATTTTAGCTTATTTATATACATAAAGTGGCATATTACTTATCACAAAACAAAAAATCTCAAAATCCAAAATATAGAATATATGATTCCAAAATAACCTTCACATATCTCCATTTATATGGTCACAATTATTTCTTATATAGTATCCAAAATTAAAATCAATTATTTAAAATAATAAATTGCCACTAAGATTGTAATAAATGTAAAAATCTTATATTGTTATCCCTAGGGTAGTTTTATGCAACATTATCACTTCCCATAATGTGATCAATATTCTATAAACAAATAATGATAAAAAATTTGATTCATTAATATATTTTACTTCCATTATTTTGGATGTAATTCTTCATTATTGTTTCCATGTATTGAATTGACTTATATACTGATAGGATTAAGAGTAATTTTTTTAATAATTTCTATAATTCTTTCATGGATTTTTATTTAAAAAATTTAATCATATATAAAATACATTTAATTTCATTCAATTTAATATTTTTTTATTCCACGAAATCTTATTCACAATTAGATGAGAACTAAAGCTACTTACATGGTAATGATCATATTATTTTTTATCATCAACTCCCACATCAGTTACTTATGAATAGATAACCACCATGTTTTCTTATTCTATTGAGTCTTAGTAAATCACCAATCAAATCTTTCATAAGGTAATTTTCATGGAATTAATTTAATTCAATGATTTATCCACATGTGTGTTACTAAAAGGAATAGATGAAAATTTTATTAATATGACTTGAGAGATAATTCTAATTCTAATATTTACAATATATGTCAAGTTAATAACATGTGAGTCACTCACCGACTTGGTTATTTTGATGTGAGTAGCCTTATTCCAGAGTAATTAAAATGTAAAAAAACATCCAAAGAATTCATTCTAATAAATAATTGTAGAAACTTGTTTAATTTGATGATAAAAAATCCAATAAATTTGTTATATTACACCATTGTGACTCGTATAATTCAATGAACATATAAATACAATAAATTATATTGTAGCCAAATTAATCCTGAAATATTTAATATTTAAAACACAATACTTATTTGTGTAAAAAACAAAAATACATACATCAAAAATTATATTAGAAATTTATTTTAAAATAAATTATTCTATTATAATATCATTTAAATTAATAATTTATATATAATTTATGAAAAAATATCATAATTTTACATATGTAACATAATTCACCATGTTCATGATATTCACTAAATATTAACAAACTTTTGAGTAAAATAATATCAAATGGTTAAAAATTGTTTCTAAAAAATATATAAATTACATTCATATTGAATTAAATAATTTTTAATATATTATATTTTGATTTAATTTATCCTTAACTTTCATAAATAAAGAGTGGTGGTAAAATGGGATTAAGAAGACATGCATACAGAATTTGTGTTATGGGATATTAATGAAATCTAAAAAATGGTTACTGAAAATGTAATTGG
Source organism: Viscum album (assembly GCA_963277665.1). Lineage (NCBI taxonomy): Eukaryota > Viridiplantae > Streptophyta > Magnoliopsida > Santalales > Viscaceae > Viscum > Viscum album. Next base: position 38,706,641 of record OY728159.1, read on the forward strand.
AAATAACAAACGAAATATTGATAAATATTATTATAATATAATATTTTTATAACAACTAACTTATATAAAAATTATGGTGAAAATGATTTTTAAAAGAGATATTTTCAAAATAAAATAGTTTCATAAGGAATCCAAACCTTTCTTTTATAGACACATCCTTCAATATTTAGAATAAGGCACTCCAATTACTTATTTAAATAAGAATAGTCATTCATAATGTGTTAGAGAATATTAGAATGTTTTTTTATTATATATTAGTATTGAAATGGCCTTCATAGGAGATGATGATAGGGTACATGTAGTGGTGTATTAATATATAGTTGAGAGATGATTTTTTGACTAAAATATAAATATTTTTATTAATATTTATCTAGTATATGAATAGTATAGATACATATGAATTAAAATGGTTTTATTTACAAAATTATTATTATTATAAAATTATATTATCTTAAAAAATTTAAATATTTGATTTGAAAACATAATTCAAATATAAACTATTTTTCTGTTTAGATGGAAATATAAATATGAGTATAAAATTCACTTACACAATTTAAAATTTAATATTATAATCCTAATTAAGAATTTTTATCTCTTGAATTTATTATTAGTTCTGGTGAATTGTTTTAGAAATTATTTATTCTATTTAATATCATTGTGAAAATATTAAATTTAACACCTTTAAAATGTAATGTACAACATTGTATTCAACAACGTACATTAAATGCATCACCAAGTGTATATGGGAATATAATATCTCAATAATATATTATATATTTACAATTTTTAATATAATCAATACATAATATATCTTGTAATAAATCCCACACAATGTAATCTTACATTGCATGAAATAGTGACATTCTTTAATAACATTCATTACATGCACGACCGAGTTTCACCAAATAAATATTTATTATTATGCCATTATCATTTAATATAATATGATATATCTAATATATTATGTCATGAATTATTAATAGTATAATCTCAGCTAAGAAATTTTATGGTTTATATAAATATAAAATTGATTCATTTGTTACCAACTAATGAGAAACCAAAATAAGAACCAATTGAATATAAAAAGAAATGTTATTATTTATATGCTTCTTAATGATTTTTGTTAATAAACATATTTAATTTTAATTATTGAAAGAATATTATTTATATATATATGTTACATATTAAATAAAATAAAATTGATATTCATCCATTTTATTTGATATGCATAAGATAAGAACTAAAAATATTTCACACATAAAACCCTACATTTTCATAAACACAATTTTACCACTTTTTAAGGGAGTACTAATTTTTAATATTATTTTTTACACATTAATTTATTTAATATTTAAAATATAAAATTAATATTCAAAATATAAAAATAATAATTATGTTATGTTGAATATTTGATATTTTTGTGAATCATTTCACTTTTTAATGAATTGTTAAAAATATAGAAATTCCGTTTAATATATTTTTTATTTTAATTTATTTATACGTAAAAAGTATAATTTTAACTAAATTTAATGTTTAATTAGATGATATATTTTAAAATTCATAAATATAATGTTATTGGAATCAATTTCACTTTGAAATTTATTATACGAACATGGAAAACTTTCAGATGTTTTTTCCTTAGAAACCTACAATGTCTCCCTGCTTACCAGATGATTTTTAAATTAATTAATACCACATATGTGAATGGAATTTAGAAAAAAACTGATTCCATAGTTTTAATAATGATAATTTGTATTTGAAAATTATAAAAACATTTTTTGACCAAAAAAATTAGTTAACGTAATAAAACATATTGTAATTATTAAGAAAAAATTATGCTAAATAAAAAAGATAAACCATTATCTTAATTGCCCAAATGACCTATCATATTATCAAGAACTCAATGGATAGACATATATATGGATTAAACCTTCCATTATTGAGTTTTTTTTTATTTTTTATGAGTTTTCTTATCTAAGATCATGTGTACACCAAACATGTTTCCAAATGGTCCAAGTGAGTCCTTTTCCTTCGCTACAAACAGGCACCACCTATCCTCATTCCTTGAACAACTTAAATCATTTAGGTTCCACAATTATCTTTACAAATAGATAAAAAACATACCATTTACCTTGAATCCTCCCTTTTGGTAGTAATTCTTCCATGGAAGCCTTTGGTAAAAACCAAAAAAAGTTATTTCAATAAGAGGTTACACGTTCTCTCAAGCCCTCTAGTTTCATTTCCATACTCTAACCCCTAAAATAAAATTTTCCATTATAAAAAAACCAAATAAGGACAATAAATATAATATTTTTAATTTATGTTATATTTTCAACATAAAATTACACACATCTTCATATAATGGGTAATGATCTAACTATTAATATGCACAACGAACTACTACATTACAAAAAAAAGGATTATTCATTTTTCCATTACCACTTATATTGGTTGTCATTATTATGGAAAATATAAATATATGTGATATAAGTTGTATTTATTATTCTTTTATACTTATTTAATCCTTTTATAACACATTCCTTTAATAATTTTTATTTGGTGTTAATATGATAACATCGTTTGTCGAAGTGTGGACTTCTGCCCGCTTGAATCAATATGAGCCTTTCAAACCATACATAGATTGTATAATGTACGGTATTAATAAACCCATAAAACATATATAATATAAATATAATACATAAATTATAATATCCATATTTATTATTTATTATTTTTATTTTAATGCAATAATGAAATGAAGGTAAAGTCTATTGTTTATGTATGGCCTATGATCTCTATATATGGTGAATATCATTCAAAATATCCAAATGTAATGGAATACTATAAATACAGGAATAATGATTATATATGATAATTAAGTGACGAATTAGATTATATAGATGATGAAAACATTAACTAATTATGGAAAACAAATTAATAACATGTCAATACTTACTCGAGTAAACTAAGCAATTAACACCAACAATACTGAAATTAATGAATGCTGTTAAGAAAGGGAATGTAAGATATTGTAAGAAGTTATTATATTTCATTATAAACATTATTATTGGTTTTTATTATTTATTGACATATTTTAACTAAAAATATAGGAGGATAAATACCACAAAACAAAATGAAGTTTAATGTAAGGATATTTTGCCTCAATATAAATTTTATTGAGACATATTTGTTATTATGCACCAATTCTCTTTTATTGAGTATTTATACATAAATTATCATGTTTTATAATGAATTCTCATATTATCATGATATTATATATTTAATTTATTGTCATACCCTTCTAGATATTTTGATTCAAATGTCTCAATGTGGTTTGTGACACTTTGGAACGTTTAATTATTATTCTCCCAAAGATTACTCTTTTTGGGTATATTTGAAATTTCACATAATTTAGTTATTTTTAACATTATTTTGGAACAATATATTTATCGAAAAAAAATTAATATAAATATTATTGAATATCCACAGTCTTATAAAATGGATATTAGTATTGCTTAAATTGTAAAACATTTTATATATGGTGTCTATATTAACAGTTATTTTATTATTTCAATGAAATATTAACATTTCTGTGTTCTTTATTCAATATAGATATTTTATAAGGAATATTATTTATTATTATTTATGATGAATTATTTGGACTATAATCTATCGGTGGATCCTAGACATTATATAGCTCCTTGATGTGTCAATATTTTCTCATGAGAAACATATGTTTTCCTAATTAAATGGGTTTATATCTTCAGCTTTAAACCATCCTATGAATGGTCTTAAATGTATAAGTTACCATGTTTCTCAAATAAGAAGTCCATTAAGAAATAATTTCCCCGATTTATTTTCAGCTATTATTCATCTGTGAGATTTTTCATCGACATATCTATTGATACATTTTATTTCAATTCATGGAATAAAGTAATTGTATTTCAGTTTTTTACCTTACCATTATGATTTTTCATTATCTATTTATTTGAATGGGATGTGTTATCTGTTATTTACCATTACATGTAAATTTATTCTCATTGATTCATTATTGCCTTGTATTTACATACCCTTACTGAGCATTTGATCCCACCCATATTATGCTTTATTTCTCTTGGTTATAATGATGAAATATTTGAATAATATTTCAAAGATGTAGTTTATTTCATTTTTTCAGGTATCATGTTTGTAATTTCAATTTCCCAACATATTATATGTATCGTGTATGTAATATAGCCTTCCAATACTACTAAAATGGTCAGTACTTTAGTATTTGATTTCTTGTAATGATTCCAATGTAATAAAATAATCCACTGGTCCTGGGTGTCTAGGGTCGGGGTATAATAGTTGGCATCAAAAGATGTATGGAAACATCCTTGGAAACTTGATTTATAAAACATTGATTCGGTATCAAACCCCTAAAATATATATTGAAGATAAGTTTACAAGAACATCCAATAATTTTGGTAAGGTAGTGATAATGTGGATATTATAAGAAATACATCTCTATCTGGATACTACAACGAGATGTGGTAATGGCACAAAATTAACATAGAGTAATAACTGCAATAAGGTGTTTTTGGCCTTAATGGTGGAAACCTGGTACAAAGTAGGGGTCCTTACTATGCAACAAGTATGACACTCCCATGATATATGATTAAGATAGACCAAATTTTCTTTACTGACCATTATGAAGGATTTGAAATGGCACGTGGATGGAATAATAGTATTAGTAATCATGAACAATTTAGAGATTGACCAGTTAAGGAATCAAATTCAAGTGGTATTGGATCTGATAATGTTATGTATATATTATGTTATCCTAGTAAGGTTTGGATAAATAACATTTTATGAATGGAGAAACCTATTAAAAATTGGGTATCTCATATGCTGGATCACTTCATGTGGAAGAACACCCATCATTATTTGGGAATACTAATCTAATTGTAGATGATAAATGTTGTCTCTCCAGAAGATATTTATAGCCTAGTAATGTAGTGAAAAGTAAAAGGTTATACTGGAAGTCTATTATCTCAATGGTGACATTAAAAACTAGAGGTTTCTATTCCAATATACAAGGGAGGATGAAGAAATTTAGCACATGGAAATGATAACTATTAAAGAGAAAATATTTGATAAATACAATCCTTGTGATCAAAAAAACGAGGTAAAATGAATGTTACATGGAATAATGAAACACGAAGAAGACAATGTTGTATAATATGAAGCTACCCTTATATGGTTAGCCTTGTTTGATAAGGATTATATATGCAACATGGATATAAATATTGAAAACATTTATGAAGGACTTAATCCATGTCTATGAAGGGAGTTAGTGTCTCAGAACTTATCATTATATGGGAAAATAATTATATGCACTATCAAGATAGAGAAAGAACTATCCATGTATTATGGATTTGAGAGAAACCAGAAGAAGAAGAGGTCTTTTGAACACCATGAAAAGAGAAATGATTCAATGAAGTTGGAGGGAAATAATGATTTTGAAACATGATAAATTGTTTAATGATTCAACATGGTAAACTCATCAATGAATTTGGATTTTGTTATAAGTGTTCATAAAATGGTCACCTAGAAAACGAATACATTTGAAAGAAGGAAAATATTGTTATTCAATGTTACAACTCCAACCAGATATGGAACTACACAAATGAATTCTCTAATATTGTAGACATTATACTTCATAAAAATCTATGGGATTAAGGTTAAGAAAATTTTATTGACACAACCACAGTTTAATGATTAATTTACTAATGTATTTAGAACTTATAAATATGAGATAATAGAATTTTTTATGATCTATCATCATATTATTTATTAACAATTAAAGGATTGTACTCAAGTACTTTTTATTTAAGCAGTTTTGATCATATGTATAATGGAACCAAGAAAAATTATCCATTATAAAGTTAACCATTTCAGAAAAAACTTGATTTACGGAATTTAAACCACTAGTATGTTCTTAATATTGATATAATAATGAAGAAATGATTAATTTGGAAACGTTTTTACTACCTAGGTATTGATTAATTACTTTTCGATAAATGTTTTATTTCATCACTCATAGAGTTTACAACATGTTTGGATGAAAGGATTATATCCAATAACATGTGCTTTACATAAGAATAATTATGAATTCCTGTTTCCAATATGTTTATATGATGATCTGAGTTATTATAATATTCATAGGGGACACATGGAGAAGTTATTCATATCTTTAGAATGTACAAATTTATAGCTACATCATTTTGATTAAAGGATAATGATATGATAATTTTGTAAATAAAGTGACTCTCTTTTAGATATGATTGGATCAGAACCTATTATAATGGAAATCCATTAATTAAATGGTTTAAGATTATCATTGGAAGATATTTTAGAGGAAAATTTATTACATAACCTTATAAAGAATCGTGTACAAGATAATGAAGTATACATACAATAAAAAGTAATAAAATAAATTATTATGTTCATATAATTTAATACTTGCTTATATTCTTATTGAGTGAAATAATTTCATAACTATATAAGAAAAAAGGTTTTGAAAAAAAAAAATGTCCTATAATCAACATTTTTATGATATCAATGACCTTTTCTCAGACATATTGTTTATGGTTTTTTGGCTAACTACATTCATCCAAATAAGTTCTCAAGAACATTCTACTAGAACTTGATTATCGGTCCTTATTAAAAAAAATCTTATATTAAAACTTTTAACATTTTGGGTCGTTAAAAAATTGATTATTTTCAATCCCTAGATTACTGAGGTTGGGTTTAAAATGCGAGGACACAATTTAATTAAGGTGGAAAGAATGTAACACCCTAAAATTATAATATACAACATTGTATTCTATATATTACATCACTTGAATTACCAAGAATGTAAAGGAATATAATATCCCAAAAACTATAATATATATTTTCTAATTTAAATATATTCAATACATTATTAAGCTTATAATGTAAACATGACCGAGTTAGCTGGCGTTACACGCATTACCGAGTTTCTCCAACTAACAATAATTTATTAAAGAATTATTAAATAATTTAATATGATATATCATATCCACTATTTTAATTATTAGGAATATTATTATGTTATGTATGAATTTTTATAGTCTATGTAAATATAAAATTATTTCATTGGATACAAACTATTGGTAAACAAAAATATGAACCAATTGGATATAGAAAGTAATATTATTAATTATACGATTCCAAAGGAGATTTTTCATAATAAACATTATTTTTTAAAATTACTGAATGTTTTTAAAGAAATATATAAGTTATATATTGAATAATATTATTTTATATTCATCATTTAAATTTTATATGCCTAAGATAATAAAAATTATTTTTTCACCAATAAAAAACTATATTTTAATAAATGATATTTTACAAACATTTAATGGAAACCACATTTTAATTAATAATTTCACACATTAATTTGTTCTATAAGTAATAATAATATTAAACTTTGACTGATAAAAAAATAACTAGATTAGGGTTAATTTTTTTTATTTTTCTGAAACATTTCATTTTTAACGAATTGTATAAAATACCTTATTTTAGTTTAAATCTTCTTTTTATCTAATTTATTTATAAGGATAAATAAAAATTTTAATTGGTTTTAAATATTAAATAGATGATATTTTTATAAATTAATAAAAATTATGTAATTTTAATCAATTTAAATTTGATATTGTATATAAAAACATATCAATCTTCCTTGCATTTTTTCTTTAAAACCTGCAATGTCGTCCAACTTGCAGTATGGTTTTTAAATTAATTTCTACCACTTTAATTATGGGAATTGGGTAAAATACATTCCATATTTAGAATCTACATAATTTAGAATTTCCAAATATAAAAATTTTATTTTAGTCTAAAAATACGTGGGAAATTAATTAATATTATTTACAATTATTAAGATAAAATTATGATTAATATTGGATTATGCATTTATCTTAATGCTCTAAATGACCTATCCACATTTCCATCAACAATTATCAGGACATATAGAGGCCATAAAACATAAATTATTAATTATTTTGGTTTTATAATAAAAATTTTATGTATGAACTCGTGTACACATAACTTGTTTCACAAAAAATAAAGTGAGTCATTTTGATTCCATATAAAAGGACACTACCTCTTCATATTACCCACACCACTCCAACCACATAATTTCAAAATGAACTAATCAAGTAGATTCCAAAATTCCAACACCTAGACCTTGAATCCAGCCTTTTGTAATAAATTCATTCATGGAATCATTTTGGTACAAAGAAAAAAAAAGTTACCTGATTAAGAGGTAATGCCTTTTCTCAGGCTCTATACATTCATTTCCACTCTACACCCCATCAAATATATTTATTCCATTCTCATATAAAAAAATTATCCTAAATATACTAGGATGATTTTATATAAAGGTTTATATCTACACATACAGAAACCTTCATCTAATGGGTGAGGAACTTACTATTTCTATGAACAATGAACTACTGCCTCTTAGAACGATGATTGTTCATTTTTTCATTACCACCTATCATTGTGGATATTATGATGGAATAATTATATATTTATATATATATATATGATATAAATGATATTTATTATTTAATTATACTTATATAATAATATTATGAAACAAACCATTAATATTTTCCACTTTCCATTTATATGATAAAATCATTTGAGGGTGTGGAATACCTGCCCCTCGAAGCCATGTGATTCATTCACACCATTTTTGGATAATATAAAGGATGGTATTAATACACCTATGTAACAGATATAATAAATATATGATACTATAAATATAATATACACAATGAAAAATTTTTATAATATTTTAAAATAATAATGAAATGAAAGTACCATTCACGCATACATACGACATTCCATCTCCAGGAACGATGCACTTAATTTATAATCTTCAAATAAATAGACTATAATAAATATATGTATAATAATTATATATGATAATTAATTCCAGATTTACCTTCTATATATGATTTAATAATGACCTAATTAATTATTAAAAACAAATAATAGGTTAATTAACTTGATAAAACTAGGCAAAGAGCATCAGAGAGAGTGATGTTAATGAATGTTGTTAGAAAACATGTAATGATATATTATAATTGGAAAATATATAGTATTATAAAAATTATTATGGTTTAGTGATATTTTATTAAATAATTTTAAACCAATATACATGATGTTAAATATTACAAAAAAAATATGGATAAGGTATGTGAATTCTTCATCCATTTACATTTTATTGAGAATTATCTGTTATTATGCACCAATTCAATTTTATTCAGCGTATATACTTCTTTATTAATTTTATATCATGAATTATATTATTACCTAGATATTATACATTTCTTTTAATGTTACAATTTTATGTAGATAATTATTCCAATGTTTTAAATTGGTATTGGACAATTTGATATTTTTAATTATTATTCGCCTCATGATTTTTTAAATGATTACATTTTCAATGTCACTTACTATTATGATTTTTAACATTATAATGATGAAATGACTTTATTTTAATCATTTTTCATTGGAAACTTACTTTAATACATTTATTATCATACATAGGATAATTTAATTTCATAAAATGTACACCATTTTACATACATTGTCTACTTTGAAAAATATTTGATTATTTTTGGGAAATAATGGTAATTATGTATTTTTTATTCAATATGGATATTTGATAATAGATATTATTTATTTTTGTTATTCCATATAAAGAATATTTTAGAATGGAAGTGATAGGTAGATCATAGAATATAAATACCTCCTCGATGAATCAATATGTTCTCATGAGACCTATAAGTTGGCCAAATAAATTGAGGTTTTATTCTTAGTTTCAAACAATATTGTTAATACTATTGAAGGAATATGTTTTCATGTTCCTCATACATGATATCCATTAAAGAAGTGTATCCAATATTTAGTTTTTATCATTACTCATCCTTGAGATTTTTCATCGACATATATATGGATACATTTCATTTCACTTATTCAAATAAATGGAATGTGTTTAAATTTCTTACCTATCAATATCATCTTATCCTTAAATAATTTTTTGAATTGCATGTTATATTTATTATTTACCTTTCCATGTAAACTTATTTTCATTTATTCATTATTTCATCCTCATCACATACCATTAATGATAATTTGAGGTCACCCTTATTTTGTTTTATTTTTACATGTTACGAAGAATAAATATTTGAATGTGTTTCAATGATTTCATTTTTTTAATTTTATTATGAATAATGTTTTAATTTAAATTTACCAATGTATTATGGGTATCGTGTATGTAATCTATATTTTCAAGAGATTTATACTAATTGATCCTTTGGGAATTGATCCTTTGTATTAATGCCACTATAATAAAATAATGCATCGGCTTCGGGCCTCTGGGGTAGGGACATTATGTAAAACAGAATTTATACAAAAAAAAATATTATTACAATTAGAAAAAATTGGAATACTTTTTGAAAATAAAAAAAAAATTCATTCTTAATGAAATTTCAACATGTATATTAAAACTTATAAGGGTATTTTATAAAATTATATTTCAATATTTGATAAATATAATATTTTAAATTAATCATATAAATTAATTATCCTACAATGTTAATTGGAAATATATTATTCAATTTTTAATCTTCCATGCTATATTTTTTATATAAATTGAGATATAATTTATAACAATATAATAATCCATGATAATTATTTAATTCATTTAAAATTATTTTACCAGATATTTTTCTCACCCCAATGGTTTATTACTATTCTTCTTCTCTCTTACACTACCTAAAAGAATAAATATTTAAATATTATTGATATAAATATATTTCGTTAATTTTTTTCAATTAAAATCACATTTATTTTACTATATAATATTTTTAAAAATTTATAAAATTATTTCTAATTGTCTCTTTATATATTGTTTATATGGATGTGATAACACTGTTCAATCACGTAATTCGTGAATTGAAATTATAGTTCTCAAATTTACTTAATTTTGTTTTCCATGTTTTCAAAATTTAATTTTTTGGAGTATAATTATAATTTATATTCAAATATTTATATAAATTTAATATAATGATGTTATTCACATTAAATTATTCCCTTGATTTACTCATTTTATTATTTCAATTTATGTGTATTAATATATATTAAATGGACGTATATTTAATAATATTGTGAAAAATGTTTATTTTCAATAGATTATAGAATAAAATATTTAAATGACTCATATATAATATATGACTCAATTAATGGAATGAAAATTCAATAATATATAAAATTATAAATTTGTATGTTCTAATGTTGGTGATCCTTATAGATATATTTGAAATTGGAATATACTGTTCTTTTTACAACATTAATTTAATCTGATTATATTAAAATGATAAAAAAATTTATCTATTACAAGCTTGTATGATGATTTATATCATACAATGGGAATGATGAAATATTGATAGATTGTTCTTACAATGAATTTATTTCATATTAAACTATTTTATGAAGGTTTATCTACAATATAAGAAAATAGTTGAAAGGGACTTTTTTTATTAATTATGACTGGTTTATATATTTTTATTTTATATTGATTTATTTTCTATAAATATGCTAACACATTGATTAACAAATAAAACAAATTAAGACACATATGTGTACAAGTGACTTATGTACGGTAAATACTATATGTATGTCTGGATTCTATTTTAAATGTGTTAAAGATGAATAGTGTATATTGGAGATGTTTGGGTGTTGAAATTAATAGAATAACACATAAGAAGAAAACATTCCACAATGTTTCTAAAATTATTATGTATTTTTAAATATTAAAATAATAAAACAATTAATGGTAAAATACCATGGTTAAGTTCAATTCATGATGAGTTTTCAGATAGGTCCAAACAATATTATGATCCTACCCCAACATAGAACATGAAATTTTTCTCTTATATTGGGTTGCTAAATAAATTTTATCCCAAAGGAATTCATTTCAAAATAGGTTATTAATCAATTGTACAACATTAATAGAAATATAATGTTATTTATCTTATACATTATAATATTTATTTGCTCTTGTATATGAAATTATGGTTTGGATAATTGTCTTCAACCCCCACCCCCCCCCCACCCTCATACTCATCCATGACTAGAAATTATGGTAGCATAAGATCCCTGAAGACCAATTCCATTGGTCAAAAATATATTTAATAGAATAGAGGCAATAAAACACCCAATTTTAGGTATTACCTTAGATATAAAATTTTAAGGACGTATTATAAGAGTAAAACCACAAATAAATATGATATCTTATAAAATAATTCAAGAACCCCAGAAAATATAATCTTATAATACCTGATATGAAATAAAATAAGACTTTAAAAAATTAAAAAAATACTGCTAGTTGGTAATAAAAAAACTATTGACTCAATTATATAATGAAGAAATTAATTCATAATTACCATATTGATTACCTAAAAATAGATTATATATATGGGTGATTATAAATTGTGTAATTCTTAAGGGCCTACTCAAAACCTCTACTGAAAATGTTAGAATAAAATAATAATGAACCCTCATACAATTAATAAAAACAATCACCCAAATGGTAAATTAAACATTCCTAGACTCACTATGTACCATGAGAAATATAAAACCATAGTATCATATGAATATAAAAATATTATTACTTCTACCACTTCTCAAGTGGGTTTTTTACTCTCATTCGCAAACCACCAATGTCTTGAGCCACCACGAATTCTGTATTACAACTAAATAATTAGTATAATGTTATGGAACATCGAGATAATCTTATAAATCAACCTTGTTCCCTCCTCCTACTATAAATGAAAAAAAAATATTCCAAAAATTTCTTCCTTCAAAAGGGATCATAACCAACACTTCCATATATATGAATCTTCCATAAATATTCAAACTCCATACATTATCCCAATCCATTCTATATTATTATAGTTAGAAAATAGTGGTGGATATGGGGTAGTCAGTCATTCTACCACACAAACTAGAATGTTGGGGAAAACACTTCATCTACACCCTAATATATTGGAGTCTGAACCAACTACATGACATGGGTAGGGTCATAAAAAAGATATGAAAAAAATACAATTATATATAGTTAAAAATAAATACCAATCTATGGTTTCACATAAGAAACATCTTAAAAGTTCATATATTTGAAACATTCATCGCCACTTCTAATCATAAACCATCATATCCCCTATAAAACAACCAAAAAATAAATGAAATGATAATAATAAACTAACATGAATAATATTATCAAATAATAGTATATTAATCAAGTTATATATTTAAATTAATAATATATATTCTTTTTTTATTCATTACCATATTTTATTAAAACCCTATCATAATCCATTAAAAACTATTTTACTATTTATTAAACATTATTTAAATGTATTCAATATAGAATCATGGCCTGAAATGACTAAATTTATTCCCATTACTACTTATAGATTCATTTTTTTATTTCATATCATTCGGTATAACAAAAAATCCCCATATATCATGCCTACAAAACCATGCACCATTTACAACAGTAACATTTTCATCCAACAACATCACCACTAATATAATATTCTATATAGAAATATAGCAGACATAATTCCAACCACATGTACATCACATAAATTTACCACAATCTACAAATAATAACAATAACTATCCTTATTGTAATAAGAAATATTTGAGCCCTCATGAAAGTTACTTTAGAAAATATTATAAAAAAATTATTTTAATACAATATATAATTATAATTCAAATATAATTGGTATTTGTAGTGTTTCGACACAATAAAAAGAAATTATTTCAAAAAAAGATTCACATTACTTGTGGGGGAACAACATCTAGATTGTATGTAATTACTCTCAATTTTTAGGGGTGTTTCTATATCATGTAATATAAATAATAAGCCCCAAACTCATTTTCTATTATTCAATATCTCAATTACAATCATATTATTTTTCATTATGACTTCCCTTATTGATTATTTATATATAAATGATGTTATACTAGATGAAATAATAACATAATATAGATAAACACATGTATAATGACAACATTTGTACTATTTATATTTTCAAAATAAATTATCTTCTTATGTGAATTAATATAATAACCCAAATTATTAAAATAACTATATTCTCATAAGTTTTTTAATAAAAGATAAATTTTATGGATCCGCACCATGATGCATATCATTATGGAACCACCCCACATGGTAGAATAGAGTGAGGATGAACCAAAAATACCATTGATGAAAATTCATCATTTTTATATTCATAGATCATAAACATCCACAAACAATCAAATATAGTCTAAAAATTTATGAAATACATTAATATAATCCCCTATATGGAAAAGAATTAGAAAAATTAAGATAATGTGAGATAAAAGCTCATATCTTGATTTCCTTTTATCATCTCTACAATATTTGTTTCTACGCTCTGAAACATTATGAATAAATAGTATTAAGAGGTCTAGGAGTAATATACAAATCTATATAATAAATAAAAAACAATCAATGGGAGATATCTCTATATTTGTAAAATAATATCTAAAAGGGACTACAATATCATGTAGTGTCTCCCAATATTACAATTTTTCATATGACCAAATAGGATATCAAATTTTTATGTTAGATAACACCCCATGGATCACAACCAATAAAAATGTTATCAAGATACTTTGTCTGTCACCAAAACCTAAAATATTTCATTGTGGAATTCAACAAGATGTTTCAAACATTAATGTCAAAGAACATGATATAGAGACCCCATAATTTTTGTTTCCTCCATCACTCTAACACTCAACATAAATCTCTCCTCACCAACACATAAAATAATTATACTAATATATTTTCCTCATCAATTCCATACATTTTTTCCCTAGAAGGCACTATTTCATGTTAAATATAATCAATTGTGAATTATATTGGTCCCTATTTTTTATGATGACTCTTAGATTTATTCTTAATCTATGGATGACAATGAACTACTCTATGGAATAGTGGTTTCCTCTTTTATCAGATATTGTACAATTAAAAACAATTACCCACCAATTTAAAAATCACCAAAATTTCACTCGTTTTGGTGTTCCTATAACTATATACCATTCTCAAAATGGTCAACCACTAAAAATATTCCAATTCAAAACAATATCTCCCACACTCTAAACTAAATGGTAGTAGAATGGGTATCACCACTACATAAAATTCATTGTGGGGGACCTAAAAATGGACATTACTCGTCTATATCCACAATAATTCTTCCAAACTCTTACATTATGATCCTATAACCAAGAATATAAGATAGAATGTGATGGAAGGGTTTGAGGTATTATATTATATTTATCTAAAAATAATTCCAATCATGAGAATTAAATAATATATATCGAGATGGAAAGAATGTTTTAATGGTCCTATCAGTAACTTTAGAAACCCTACATTTTCATACATGGATATTACATATTTTTTGTTTAATATTACTTATATTACAAAAACATATGCATGAGGTCAATAATTGCTTAGTAACATTTGATGTATGGTACTAAATCATCTTGTCTGGTGAGAGATATCCAATGTTTTCCAAAAAATAACTTCCCATTTAGTAATCCTAATTAAATCATTTCTTCAAAACTTATGGATAAGAAACATAATAAATAGATGATATCATATTAGTAGTAAGGGTAAAAAAGGGAGATATTAAGAATAGAATAAGTATAAGATATAAAACTATGAAAATGTATTTTGAAAATATAACCATTTATAATATCTATCATAATCTTACATCATGGACTAAATGCTATAGTTTTATTTATATAAATCATTAATAAACATGATCCATGCGAAAATAACAAAGGAATACCACATTTAATTATGGAAAAAATATAATCTTATAACATTTAAAATATGTATAAATAAAAACATGATAAATAGTTATGTTTAAGACATGACTCAAGACATTTCAAAAATTTATGTCTAGAAAACAAAGTCCACACATAAAATTTTGAATATGAATTCTTACTCAATGAATAATTTTATGGAAATTAAAAATACATCCAAACATAGATTTCTGATCATGAAATCAGTTTAATACATAATATATTGACTTAAGGAGTTATCCTTGTTAACCCATTATATTAGAGTGAGATATAGGTTATACCCCCCCAAAAATGGAATCTTATATATTTATGAACAAGATAATGAAACATTAATTATATAATAACATATTAAAATATGTGGGATTCAGAAGAATTTTATTGTGGTATAACCCATGGCAGTGGAATGGATTTCAAACAAATCCCATCAAAACATAAACCACTCATAAAATGAGTATGAATAGAACTTTTGTAAAATATCCCCATTAATTAATGAGTAACTTTAGATACCCAAATATTGACGTACATGGACATTACATTACTTTTGCAGAATACTTAATACATAACAAAAACAAACACAGAAGGACCGTAATAGTTTACTGTCTTTGGAAACTCGGAAAAATAATCTTCTAATAGTGGTGAAAGATCTTCAACATCTCCCCTAATGATCTTCCCCTTTTTGTTTTCTTACCTAAAAACTTTCATTAAATCCTAGGGAAAAGAAAACATAAAAATGGTGAGCTCAAATCCCCAGTAAGGGTAAGCATAGAGAACATAAAACAATCCATAAACATTTGAATGCAAAAACTTGAACATAAATTCTAATCATCAAACTCATGAGCAACGACATAAATATTCGAAGTACACAAGGAATAGATCATAATGGAAAACTAGTCATGATAAACTAGAATGGTAATAAAACATGTAATTGTTTATTCCATTAAGAAAATGATATGATTTCCATTGTATCCAAGGAATTACTGCCATGACGATCTTAGTGGACAAAGTCCTTTTCTGAATAGAGTTCACTCCTCGTTTCAGTCCAATAACACTGAACCAGATTAATTTACCGTTCCATACATGTCTATCTCATGAGATATAAATCTCTAAATAATTCATTGCAGGGAGATATCAGTTCCACCCATCTCATAATGAAATCATTCTTTCGTGTGCCACAAAATAAAAAATCATACATCATAGCATAATCCATGTAATAGAATGGGATTCATAAACATCATGCCATCATAACATAATCCATATAAAAAAATGTATATCATTTCATCATAAGAAGAATCAAACAATGTAAATAATGGATACATTATACTTGAAACATAAACATATTAAATACTATCATTTTATATGGAAAATATTTTTTATAAAACACTTGAAATGAAATCTTTAGAAAAATATCATTTCTTCTTCAAAATCATTTTCATTTCACAAAATTCCATGATATTTTAAAAGAAAAGAATTTTGTTGAAAATAATCATGCAATATTGTATAGGAAGCTTCATGAAAATGAGGTGTTATGAAACCATAAAAATACCTTCATGCCATATAAGTAAAAAAAATTCTTCTCGTACTTTTGCCGGAAAATTAAAAAATTACCTCATATGGTAAAAAAATTGATTCCTTACATAAAATTTAGTAAAAGTAAAAAATGGGTAAAAAGGAATTTAAATGTACATGAATACATTTTTATAAAACTTGGACATGGATGATAAATATAACCACAGTAAATACTTACGTATAAGCAATCTCAGATAGAAAACAATTGAGATTGCAACTTATCCCTTACCTTATGACCGATATGCCTTGTATGTATCCGAACCTCCTATATAACTATTTAAATAATGTTATTGACTTAATATAGAATCTTATTCATCATTATGATATCATATATAGTTTACATATGACTTTATATTACCCATTCTTTTTTAAATTCGATGTAAAAGCAGTGACTTGGGTAAAATCGTTTCATTTATTGTATGTGTTTTGACTTGTTGTTCTTAATATTATTACTTATATCTTGATTTACATAATTCCAGAATGTAAAAATTGATTTATATATACTATATATATTCATCATATATATATATATATGATAGATCGATACATGGAATGATATACACCGTTAATGGAGACGGTAGGCCGTACGTACGCAGGAATGAGGTTTTCGTTTCCTTATCAAATTGAATGGAATTAAGTAGATGAAATACATATATATACATATTTACATAAATCCAGTATCATCATTATGTCATAAATTTCATTATTAATTTTTATATATACTTTATAATCATTCATGAATGGTTTACATGGTGAATGAATCTCATCACGTCGTGGAGACGGTAGTCCGTACGTACACACGAGTGAGGATACCTTTCCCATGATTGTGGAATTATATTGGAGTGTATGTATACTATTTTAGAATCAATATCACTTTACAATAATTATATAGAGTTATTATTTACAGCATTATACCCATCCGATTAAGGTGGTGGTGGAAAATAGATTACACCACGGCGTGAAGACGGTATTCCGTATGTACGCAGGCGCAGTGATTTCGTTTTTCGTAGGATGGATAGATGGTGAAATATGGTTTCATCATACTTATAATAACATATCAGTATATTAGTGATACTGATGTTATTATCTCATAATTAAACAACTAAATAAGAATAAGTAGAAGAAGAAATAAATTTGAAAGAATCGATAACGAACATTACCTCTTCTTTGAAGTGCCTCTTCTTAACCTCCTCTTTGGGCACTAAAGATGGCCTTTGAAGAAGACCAGAACCTCTAGAATGTTTCTAAAGAAGTGGAGAGGATAAATTGGCAGGGTTTGGCCGAGAATGAATGCTCAATGTTGTGTGAGGAAGAGAGGGAGGAGATGCCCTTTTATAAGGGATAGAGGGGCACCTTTGGAAAAACTAAAAATATTATTTTATTATAAAGTCATATTCAGTTTTTAATCGCTCAAATTGATTTATTTCTAAGATAAGGTGGGTATGGGTAGAAATCATCTCATTGAATAGAATTTAGGCAAGTTTAGGTTTCTATTTTACCTGTATCATTTAGATTTAACATTAAGTTAACTAATTTTACTTTTACCATGTCTTCTTGTATTCTTACACTATAAGGATAATAAACATAATATAACAAGCCAAAATATCCCCAAGTTGTTTATTATTAATATATATAACATTATATAATATTTGTTTTAAAAACTATTTAATGTCAATTTTGACACTATTTGGTAATTGATTTTTGTGAAAATCATAACAGAATTATTAGTTATAAATATGTTAATCTAATAAATACAAACATGTCAGATTAACCTATAAAATTATTGTAATTTATAAAAATTCTTATATTACATTTATTTGTGTATTTATATCATCAATTATGACAATATTTCATTAATAAGATAATTATTACACCATCATTGTGTCATAAATAAATTAAATTATTTAATGTCTAAAAAGTATAAATAAAATACTATTATGTAGGAAATATTTTTATATTTCTAATGAATATATATAGTCGAATTTGTCTTATCTATAACACAATATTAAAAATTATTTAGTTATTAAACATTGATTTTAACTATTTTAACTATTATTTAAATAAAATAATATAATATGTCCTAATCTAATCCAAGTGGACCTAAATGGTCATATTTTATTCATCAGGTTGTTTTTGGTCGAATTTCACATTTCCAATAGAATTAGGACATGTTTTATGGTAATAATAATATCATTTTTACCGTTAATTACCCTATTTACTTTTAACTATGGTAAATAAAAGTAAAAAGTTACTATACAACAAAAAATATTTTCATCTCATTGAGCCACATTTTAGTCCATGATATTATACATGTCTCTCGAATATTTTAAATTCCACTCCTAGAAGAAGTAAAATTAATTTTTATGTAAATTTCAAAATTCTCCTAGGAGGTGGTTAAAAGACTGTGAAAAGTTCAATAAAATTTTTATATATCTAAAATTATTATAAAATGACTCCAATGAATTACATTGAACTTATATAGGTATTATGTATCAATTTTCACCTAAAATAAATTTATGTAAAATAAATAATTATTTAAATAAAATGTCGGTTTTTAAAGAGTAACCAAGTGTTTTCACTATTCATCAAAAATTGTATGTTTTAAGAAAAATACCAAAAATTCACCCAAGGCTAATTTCGATATTCCGAATCCAAAAATGAAGTCCATTTCAAAAGATAAAATTTATAAAATTTAAGAAAATGGGTATTACTATTCATAACGGCTAGTTTGTATAACATATCGTTGTTTAGTGAAACTCGGTATTGCGTACAACACACGCTATCGTGAAAGGTCGTGATTGCACGTAATTCAAGCCAATTCAGGTATGTGTGTAGTGCAACCTCCTTTTTGTGTACCGTACAACACAAGACATCAATAAAATTAAAAACAAAACTTTTCATAAAATCTTGGGGTGTTACATTCTACCCACCTTAAAATGAATTTCGCCCTCGAAATTCGTCAGGGTTATAAACGGTTTACTACTCGAAAGTATCATTAATAGAAAACCCATATCGTAAAAAGGAATACCAAACCCAATCTTTAAAAACTAAATTACAAAACGTAACAGTTACCCAAATAAACTAATCACTGGGTTTCCACATAGGTGAAAATATGGATATGGAAGAGAAATCTAACCATCATGTTCCGATGGAGAGTGGTAGAGGACATGGCTATGGAAAATATAGTAATCACAAAGCCATAGATTCGTGATGATCTAAGGTACCATCTGATTCATCGTATATAAGGGCACTAGGACAACATATTTGGTTTTCAGGATTCTTTCCTTAAAGTTGAAGGAATTGGAATTAGAAGAAATACATTCTTGATTATGGTAGAGTATCACCGTTGTTCATTCCTTGGAAAATTTACACTTCATCTCTTAAATAAATGAAGTTGAATTGTTCATTCATGATGTGTTATCAGATCATGTGATTGAATGTTGGCACATTCCATCGTTCTCAAAAGAAGGTTAGAAAAAGTTGTCAAAAATACATAAGTCCATTTATAGTGATATTAATCATATATGGTTCCTAAAATGGACTTATACTTCTTATATAATACTGATTAATATAATAAAACAGGTTTCTAATAAACAGGGACTTGTTGTAGGCCAGTGGTAGGTGATAAAGCCTGTCACACTTCAGTTGTTGGTTCGATTCCCACAGCCTTGTCTGAGGTGACGGGTTGTCGCCCGTCCTACAGGTTGCCCTTTTTCTAAAACTATATTATTAACACTTTCCATAAATAATATCGAAAAAGTTCTATCCTTAAACAATACTAAATTATATACAACATAATCCATTCCAATCTGTATGCTTTTCCAAAATATTGTTGTCCAATCTCATATTATAGTGAAAACAATTACTATAGAGTTCATATAACAAGCATGTTAATACCATCGTTGATCCCCATATATCATAAGATATGTCTTGTTTGTCACATTCCAAACATTATAAGGCCTTAATCATGTATTCTCTTGAGAAATGAATTCCCATTGAACCTTAGTGAAAACATGAGTGCTGTCAAAAGTTAACTCTTTCCACATACCAAAATCCCAAAAATCTGTATACTCAAACCATGATATCACATAGTCCTTATAACAATCATGAGCTCATGAATACTATCAAACATCTCATTATCTCATTATCCCATCATTATGCGCATATCATCTACTTTCCAAAAAATATTTCAATCACTTTTTCATGGTTACCAGTACCATATAATTATTGAAAACCAATACATAGATATTCCAAAATTCCACAATACCATAAATGAGATTCCATGATACTATTTTGAAATCCCATTACATAAAAACTTAATCATTACACAACATCATTGTCATACTCAACATCACAAATAGTGATCTCATGAGACTTCCCATTATCCTTTTCCTTAAGAGGTTTCTCACATTGATCATCATTAACCCGTGGATTAGGGAATTTATTAGCATAATGGCTCATTTCCTTTCACTTGATGAATTGAAGTGTTGGTGGTGCGTTCTCTGCAGTCTTTTCTTTATTTACATCATTAGCAACCCTTTTTCCATTACTTCAACACTCAGCTTCTCAATGAAATTCTTTTCCACACATAAAACATTTTCTAGTCCCTTTAAGACAATCTCCACCATGCTTCTTTCCACACTTTGAGCATAATGAAACATTCATCTTCTTTTCACCATTATTCTGAGATTTCTCCTTGAACTCCATCCTTCGTTTATTATCAAAAATATGATATGGATTTGTAAAACCAAATTCCATTTCTATCTTGATAGCACAGCGCACAATTTCTTCATAGCTTCTGAAGTCTCTAATAGATAATGCCCTTAGAAGACATGGTTTTAAGCCACTGAATAATCGATCAACATTACTTTCAGGTTGGATGATAAAACCAGATGCATACCTTGAATGTATTGTAAAATTCACTTCTTATATACCAATAGATTCGTCATCCTTCTTCTTAATCTCAAGGAACTTCTTTTCCATCTTTGTTCAAAGAATATGAGGGAAGTATTTACTAAAAAACATGTTCTTGAACTCGTCCCATTCCATGGATACAATTTCATCTTGGGGCCTTCTATTCTTAATTAGAGTCCACCACTGGTTTGATTCACCTTCTAAATTGTAAACAGCTTGAATGACTTTATCATGTTCCGAACAGTGAAGTATGGAAAATTTATTTTCAATGGTACTGATCCATTGTTCAGCAACATGTGGATCAGAAGACCCATTGAAAGAAGGTGGGCGTTGCCTCATGAAGGGCTCAATAGAATATTGTTCCCTCCTCTGCTCATTTGGAAGTCTAGAATGATTCATAGATTGTGTAAGAATATAAATAAGATTTTTCACTCCATCTCCCATAATGTTGGATTGTTCAAGAGGACAATCATTGCATCATTTATTACATTGATTAAAATGGTTCCTTCAGGTTCCATCCATGGTCTAAAAACCAAAAATAATAGTGTGAGAGGAAAAAATCATGCTAGGAAAACAACATAATAAAGGCAGAGTACCTTTAATATCTAAAATCATTGGTTTAATGTTAATATCGTTAGTGAAATTTTAGGACTATAACCTAAATTTATACTTAACCTTAGCGACATCCCTAGACATAACTTAGAAATATCTCTAGGGATCTAATGAAAGTTTACGCATCCTAGTTTCCAAAGTTTATCTAAACCATTCCTCTGATACCAAATGTAGAGACCCAAAGCTAAACATACATGGACATTACATTATTTTTTGCAGAATACTTAATACATAACAAAAACAGATACACAAGGACCGTAATAGTTTAGTGTCTTTGGAAACTCGGAAAATAATATTCTAATCGTGGTGAATGATCTTCAACATCTCCCCTAAAGATCTTCCCCATCCTATTTTCTTACCTAAATACTTTCTCTAAATCCTGGGCAAAAGAAAACATATAAAGGTTGAGCTCAAATTCTCAGTAAGGGTATTCATAGTGAACATAAAACAATCTATAAACAATTGAATGAAAAAAATTGAACATAAAATCTAAACATCAAAATCATGAGCAATGACATAAATCATGGAAGTACACAAGGCATAGATCATAAAGGAACATTAGTCATGATAATCTAGAATGGTAATAGAACATTTAATTGTGTAATCCATTAATCACATGATATGATTTCCATAGTATCCAATGCATTACTTCCATGACCATCTTAGTGGACAAAGTCCCTTTCTGAATCGAGTACACTACTCGTTTCATGTCCATTAACACGGAACCGGATTAACTTACCATTCCAGTCGTGTCTATCTCATGAGATATAAATATTTACCCAATAAATTGGAGGGAGATATAGGTCCCACCAATCTCATAATTAAATCATTCTTTCATGTTCCACAAAATCATAAATCATACATCATAGCATAACCCATGTAATGGAATGGGATTCATAAACATCATGCCATCATAAAATAATCCATATAAAAAATGTATATCATTTCATCATAATATGAATAAAACCATGTAAATAATGGAAACATTATACAAGAAACATAAACATACTAAATAATGTCATTTTAGATGGAAAATATTTTGGATAAAACACTTGAAATGAAATCTTGAGGAAAATATCCTTTCTTCTTCAAAATAATATTCTTTTCAAAAAATTCCATGAAATTTTAAAAGAAAAGTGTTTTGTTGAAAATAATTCTCAAATCATGTATAGTAAGATTCATGAAAATGAGGTTTTATGAAAACGTAAAAATCCCTTCATGCCGTATAATATAAAAAAACATTCTTCTTGTATTTTTGCCAGAAAAGTCAAAAAGTACCTCATATGGTAAACAAAAAAACGATTCCTTACATACCATGTCGTAAAAGTCAAAAATGAGTAAAAAGGACTTTAAAAATACATAAAACATTTTTATAAAACTTGGACATGGATGATAAATATAACCCAAGTGAATACATACGTATCATCAATCTCAGATAGAAAACAATTGAGATTGCAACATTATCCCATACCGTATGTCTGATATGCCTCGTATGTATCCAAACCTCCTGTATAATGATTTAAATAATGTTATTGAATTGCTACAGAATCTTATTCAATATTATGATATCATATATATTTTACTTATGACTTTATATTACCCGTTCTTTTATAAATTCGATGTAAAAGCAGTGACTTGGGTAAAATCGTTTCATTTATTGTACGTGTTTCGACTTGTTGTTCTTCATATTATTACATATATCCTGATTTACTTAATTACATAATGTAAAATATGATTTATATATAATATATATATTCATAATAAACATATATATATATATATATATTATAGATCGATAAATGGAATGAAATACACCGTTCATGGAGATGGTAGGTCGTACGTACGCAAGAACGCTGTTTTCGTTTCCTTATCAAATTGAATGGAATAAAGTAGATGAAATACATATATATATATATACATAAATACAGTATCATTATTATTTACTATATTTCATTATTATTCATTATATATACTTTATAATCATTCATTAATGGTTAACATGGAGAATGAATCTAATCGCATCGTGGAGACGGTAGTCCGTACGTACGCACGAGCGATGATGCCTTTCCCATGATTGTGGAATTAAGTTGGACTATATGTATACTATTTCAGAATCAATATAACTTTACAATAATCATATATTGTTATTATTTACACCATTATACGCATCCAAGTAAGGTGGTGGTGGAAAAATGATTACACCACAGCGTGGAGACGATATTCTATACGTACGCTCGCGCGGTGATTTCATTTTCCGTAGGATGGATAAATGGCGAAATAGGGTTGTTTCATAATTATAATTACATATCACTATATGAGTGATACTGATTTTATTACCTCATAATGAAACAACTAAATAAGAATAAGTAGAAAATAAATAATGTTGAAATAATTCGTAACAGACATTACCTCTTCTTTGAAGCACCTCTTCTTAACCTCCTCTTTGGGCACTAAAGATGGTCTTTGAAGAAGACCAGAACCTCTAGGATGTTTCTAGGGATGTTTAGAGGAGAATGTGGCAGGGTTTTGCCGAGCTCAAAGGCTCAAAGTGGCGTGAGGAAAAGAGGGAGGAGATGCCCTTTTATAAGGGAGGAGAGGGGCACCTTTGAAAAAACTAATAATATTATTTTATTATAAAGTCATATTCGGTTTTTAATAGCTCCAAATTGATTTATTTCGTAGAGAAGGTGGGGATGGGTCTAAATATACTCATAAAAAAGAATTTAGACATGTTTAGGATTCTATTTTAATCATATCATTTAGATTTATCTTTATGTTAAATAATTTTACTTTTACTATGTCTTCTTTTTTTCTTACACTATAAGGTTAATAAACTTACTATAACAAGCCAAACGATATCCAAGATGTTTATTATTAATATATATAGCCTCATATAAGTCATTTGGCCGAATCTTATATTTTTAGTAATAAAATAACAATTAATAATAAAATATTTGTTTTAAAAATTATTTTATGTCAAGTTTGACATTATTTGGTAATTGATTTTTGTGAAAATCATAACAGAATGATTAGTTCAAAAAAAGTTAATTTAATCAATACCAAAATGTCATAATAACCTATAAAATAAGTGAAATTTATTAAAAGTCTAATATTACATTTATTTGGGTATTTATAACATAAATTATGTCAAAATTTCATTAATAAGATAATTACTACATTATCATTGTGTCTTAAATAAATTAAATTATATAATGTCTAAAAATGTTCAATAAAATACTATTATGTAGGAAATCTTTTTATCTTTATGAGGAAAATTTATAGTAAAATTTATCGTATGGATAACCCTATATTAAAAATGATTTAGTTATTAAACATTCATTTTAACTATTTTTATTATTCTTTAAATAAAATAATATTAACTGTGCTAATCTAATCCATGTGGACCTAAATAGTCAAATTTTATTAACAAGGTTGTTATTGGTCGAATTAAATTTATCCAATATATTTAGGACATGTTTTAGGGTAATAATAATATCATTTTTACCTTTAATTACCCTATTTACTTTTAACCCTGGTAAATAAAAGTAAAAAGTTATTGTGCACCAAAAATTATTTTCATCTCATTGATCCACATTTTTGTCATTGATATTAACTGTGTGTCTCAGAATTTTGAAATTCAACTCACAGAACTGGTAAAATTACGTTTTATGTGAATTTCCAAATTCTCCTAGGAGTTGGGTAAAAGATGGTGAAAAGTTCAATAACATTTTTATATATCTAAAATTATTATAAATTGACTCCCATCAATTTCATTGAACATATATGAGAATTATTTATCAATTTTGACCTAAAATAAATTAAAATAAAATAAATAATTATTTAAATTAAAATTCGGTCTTTAAATAGTAACCCATTATTTCAACTATTCATCTAAAATTGAATGTTTTCAGAAAAATACCAAAAAATCATCCTAGGCTAATTTCGATATTCCAAATCTAAAAATGAAGTCCATTTCAAAAGATAAAATTTATAAAATTTTTAAAAAATGGGTATTACTATTCATAACAGCAAGATTATATGACATATCGTTGTTTAGTGAAACTCGGTATTGCGTACAACACACGCTATCGTGGAAGGTCATGATTGCGTGTAATGAAAGCCATGTCATGGATGCGTGTAGTTCAAACTCCTTTTGGTGTAGCGTAAAATACAAGACATCAATAAAATTAAAATGAAAACTTTTCATAAAATCTTGGGGTGTTACAGTATCACCAAATTATTTCATCTTATAAGTGAAAACAAATTTGAAAAATATTTTTAAATACTTACTTTAGGAAGAAGTATGATCTTCATTGATTAAAACATTTTATATCATAATACATTTTGAAAAACATTTTTATTTAAAAATAACTATAAAAAACTTATGTAATATTCAAATGATTTTGAAAATTTTTTTCTATTAAAACATATTTCATAATAAGAGGATAAAAAATTACATGAGATTAATTCAGATATGGATCTAAAGATTTCATCAGATGAATCATTATAGTAATCAATACCCATAATTTCTGATATTATAGCAATACAATATCACCACATTGATACACATGAATCATGTTCCACATGATATAATTAAATTACATAAATGTTATAATATCAATAATACAATGATATTCATGATATTACATGTCAATGGGGAATTACATACACCTTTTAATGAAATATTGGAGCATAATATATTACATTTCCTAAAGAATGAAATCTAAGACAAAATTTTATATCCTATTTTATAAAATATTAACCTTAAAACATAAAAATAAGACATACTAAAAAAATTAAATCCCAATAATTCCCATTAAAAAAATAATAAAATTCATCTATGGTTAGTATAAATAACATATATAACAAAGAGGTGGTTATCATGGGTTGTGTCTCTCGGAAAATAAATATGGAAAATAAATCCCTTTACTTATATCATGAATTCCATTATACATGTTAAAAAACAATTAATAATAAATAATACTAATTATACGTATATAATATAACCATATTCATATATGAAATACCAAAAAATATTTACTTATTACTTTATATTACCCATTTACTAACACTTCCATGTTAATGTTATGATGAGGGTAATAATTGATATTTTTTGTATATGTGTTGACTTGTTATTATTTTTCCTCTTACACATATAATGATTTAACAATATTCAAAATGAAAAACATGATATATATAAATTATATATTTAGTATATATGTATTAATTCGGACTGAACAATGTTATATGTTAAAAATAAAATACACCTTTCTTGGAGATGATAGGGCATACATACGCATTAATAATATTTTCATTTTCTTGTTTGATTAAAATAAATAACACTATGTGATATATTATAATAATATCATCCTTTATTTTTCTTATTTATCACATTTTTTTATGTAAC
Organism: Viscum album; assembly: GCA_963277665.1. Taxonomy (NCBI): domain Eukaryota; kingdom Viridiplantae; phylum Streptophyta; class Magnoliopsida; order Santalales; family Viscaceae; genus Viscum; species Viscum album. Next base: position 38,735,124 of record OY728159.1, read on the forward strand.
CCATCCTTAATAAATTCCATGTTAATCATGAATGAATCATATTACTTCACAAGGCATCAGTCTGATGTACAGAAAAACAATTTTATTATAATTTCCCAAAATGGAAAACATGATGGAAAGTATGATATAAATATTAAAAAACCATCATATCCTAAAAAAATTTATATATTTAATATATTTACTATAAATCCATCAGTATTAACATTTATTAAATGATGTAATGGAAGAATAATCGACACCAGTTCCCCATGAGGTAGTCCACCATACACACAAATTACAATTGTGTATCCTATTTAATGGGAATTTGTGACGTTTTAGGTCCTAAATATTACATAAAATATCTGATTATATTTATTATAATAGTTTTCTCAAATAAATATAATTTAATAATTCAATTGGGTTGTGGATGAAATTAAAAAAAGTGCATCGATGAACGTGAAATTTTTTTCAGGTATGTCTTTTTGGTTCGCACCAATGAACATTATTGGCTAAAATTCTACCCAAAGTAAAGAAAATAAGATTAAGGTATTGAAGTTTCAAGAAGAATCTTATAGGTTTTTTCTAATCATAATAGGTTATGATGTTTAATAATAATTGATGAACATGATCCATTATATAATTGATGTGACGAGCGCTTTTTGAATTTCCCAATATATTAATTTATAAAAAATTTAAATATCATTAATAATACATAAAAATTAAATGGATTCTAGAATAATATAAATTGAGGATTTAATATAACCATCCTATATATTTTTGACATGTTTTGGTGTTATATTAATCTTTATCCTTTTGGTTATAAATTTGTAAACCTATTTTAATTTTAACTAGGGTAACATATTTTTCACGAATAAAAGGATGTTATTTTAACATATAATTTGTCAATGGGAACTAAAATATAACATTTTTTATATTTTAGACCATTTATAATCCTATTTTTATATATTTAATAAATTTATTATTTATAAATAATTTAACAAAATATTATTTTCTTAAATATCAATACTTTCAATTATGACACGATTCATGAATTTGAATTTATGAAAACCAAAATAATCATATATATTTCAAAAAAAAATTTAAATAAACCTAAATATTTTATAAAAATATATAATATTTGTGGAGAAACGAAATTAATTAAAAATATAATTATTTTAATATATTTTATAACATTCATTTAATTCTTCTACTAATTTAATAATTACGACATCATCTTGTATTAGCATATATGTTAATTATTTCTTCCCAAAAAATTTAAAAATTTAACATGATTGTGATAATTCTATTATATTTTAAAATAAAATTTATGATTGAAGGCAAATTCAGTGTGAATCTGTATTAATAATATTATTGTAACTAAAAGCAATGGTGTGAAATGTTATACTTTTCATAAAATAAAATACTACCAGGGGATTAAAGTCATCTAATTGGATTTAAGAGGTCATTAATTTGAACCATGGATGATTTTGGTGAAAATATACTCATACAATAAAATTTGAATATATTTTAATATAATTTCATTATATTTCAATTTCTATTTTAATCTTCAATTAACTTATTTATCCTTTATAATGTTAGTAAAATTACAATGTTTACTATTCATATTTTCCAATCATAAAAGGGACATATTTAATAAATTTTTATCTTATGGATCATAATGTGGAATCAATATTTCAAAATTCAAAACATAGATGTGGATAATATTAAGTTGAAATTAATCCCATGAATATGGTGGAAAAGAGAATTTTTTATGTTATAATATTTGATAGATTACTGTATTTTTTAATATAAATTAAATATAAAAACTTTCAAATGGCATAAATTTTATTAATGAATGTATAATTGACCTTTTTCAACTTACTGACAATTTATTGTAAGGAAAAAATTTATGAATAAAATTGGATTTGTTCTTATTTTATTCAATTAAAACATACAACATAAATTTAAAAACAATTCCTAGAAATTTTATGAATATCAATACTTAATAGTGATTAATTTAATTAATTAATATAATATTCATTTGTGGGAATATTTTTCTATAAAAAGAAATCCTTTATTTTAAATTAGTTTTTACCATAATTTATATTTAATTGGATACACAAAAATTCATTTCAAAATTTTGTTAATATTATTCATCCACACCATTCTATATTATATTTGACAACTATTATAAAATTAATTTTTTATTTTTTCAAAGTAAAACACGAACATTGGTGTAACACAAGCTATTAAAGGATCAAACTATGGTTTGTATCAGAATACAAACATAATCATGCATGTTCTAAAATAAAAACACTCTATTATGTTTTATGAAATATAAACATGGTTTTTTATAAAACAAAATAATGAATTCCTAGGTCATTTAACATAATAAATAGATGAATTTCGGTTTATTTAAAAAATAACAATTCATTAAAACTCATGTTATTGCAATCTATCCATTTTAAATAATTTCGACACTAAAAATTCATCTATTTCATCAATTTTTTATTACAATAATGATAATTTCATATAATCTGACAACAAAAAAATAATAAAAATTCCTTAAAAATAGATTTTTATAAAATAAAAATTACCAAAAGTAACTCATAACTAGGATTCCACATAGTTTATCATAGATGGAATGTGAAAAAATGCTCATAGAAGGGGAAAACTACTATCTAGTTCTGATGGATTGTGATTGAGTACATGGAAATTATAATTGTATCCCTCACAATACCATAAATATTTGATGATCTAATATACCATTTGAATCATCAAAAATGAATACTGTTGGATAAATATTTTGTTTGAAGATACATATCTTATTGTTGAATAATTTTGAAAAGATAATATACTTTAATGGTTTCATTACATATTATAAAAAATTCTCATCCCTAGGTTTTTCATTGATAATGTATCAATTAATATTTTACAACAATAAATAAAACTTTATTTTTTATTATGAATCACTAATGGATCAAATAATCTATAAATATAATTGTAAGCCTTTTTGTTTATATTTAGTTATCATTATAATGAAATTGTTTTCATAGGTTATCCAATATTCATAAATATTCATATTTCAATACATTTATGTCTATGACATAAATTGATGGTCAATATAAACCTTTTTATTTATAGTTAACCATTTTATTGTTCCAAAATTTAACAAATAAGGTAACTATATTTCTCCAAAAAAATATTAATCCCCCATATGTCAAAACAAAACTCTTGATTTTCACATATATAACATGGGATTATCATCTTCCCATATTATCTAATTACAAGGAATTTACATAATTTAACATAATTCTATATTGAAAACATGTGTTCTTCCTCATTACAAATACACATTATAACATATATTCAATAAATCCTAAAATGATGAAAACCACCACCCATGGGCTCAAAAAACACATTTTCACCTATTAATTAATTAGTTCTATGTTAATCAATACTATCCAATTTAGATTATCCACATAAATATTATCATTAAAAAAACTTATTATGTCAACATCAAGAATATACTAAGGGTTATCATTCCGTTAACAATTTTTTTCCATGAAAATTATATTTCCATTAATAATATTTTCCAGTTCATTAGCATCATTGAACAAAATAATAAATATACATAATAAAAACCTATAATTAATAGTTCCTATATATTTATTAATTCATAGAACACAATCATTGAATTCCAATACATAAATACTTCATTGATCCCACTTCCACCCAAAATAATAAATTATAATCTTTACCATAAAATTTAATATTTCTATTTTTTAGATTCCATATGTATTCTCTTAAACATAATAAATTATAGTGACCTATTAATATCATAAATGGATATTAAATAATTGTAGATGACTTTAATTTACATTATAAAAATACATGCATAAGGAACGGAATAGATTAGTTTCTCTGGAAACATGGAAACAAAATATTCTATCCAAGTGAAAGATCATCAATAACTCCTGTAATGATCCCCACCTTTAGTATTTCAACATAAAACATATCCCCATAATCAGGGGAACAGAATGAAAAGAAACAGGTACGTTCAGTTCCTCAGAAATGGAATATAAATGAAATAAGAAAGAATGACATAAACAAAAGGGTATGGAACATGTGCATAACATTTTAATGGCTTACACTACATATTATAGATAATAATATTCATTATATTTTAATAAGACATGAAACATAAGATAATTAAGATCATATGTCATGAAATCATAACATTAGAAGAATACATGGAATTTAGGGAATTAATGTTTTTTTATAACATCGTCAACTTGTATAAGTAGAAACATTTCCCCTCATCTTGTTAAGGGTATGAAATCAGGGACCCATATCCTCATATGGACATGTAACTAGGTCCATGAAATACATTGTGAATGTGTGATCTGGTTCATGCATAAGATTATGTACATGAAACTAGGTCCACACATAACATTGTGCACAAGTATTCAATATCACATATGAAATTGATAACAACTAATCATGTTACCAAAATAACATATTTACATATAACAAGGTCAATTCATAATATTGTGAACACATAATAAGTCTCACTCATAAAAATGAGAACATGTAATCATGATCACACATAAATATAATGACATGAAACCAGGTCCATGCATAACATTTTGAACATGTAATTAGGTTCATTAATAATATTGTAAACATGAAATCTATTACATGCATAACATATGTACTCTTTAGTCCTATATAGTTAATCAATGAATTTAATGAAATATAGATCCCGCAAATCTCATAATAGAATCATTCATACATGATCCCCATAATAAAACACACATCCTACCATGAACCATAAAAAGACATAGGGTTAATTAACATCAAATCATAACCCTTGAAATTAATTGGTAATCATTAACATTTCATCAAATCATAAACTATGAAAAGGGAAGGGTTTCCTAGCTACTTCATGAAATCATAACCCCTGAAAATAAGTGGGTTTCTAAATATTATAACTCGTGGAAGCGAAATGAGTTTCATAAACACCATGACATCAAATCATAAACCATTCATACAATTAATATGAATGGAACCGTTAGAACATTTCCTATGAATGAATAAGTATCATCAACAGATGTCATCTTAGATGAGAAATAATTTATAATGATATTTTTATAACATTTCATGGGTAAAATATACTTTATTCTGAAAAATTCAGTTTAAAAGTAAAATATTTTAAAAATTCCATTTAAAAATAATTAAGAAATTATAAATAAATATTTGAAATAATTTTGGAAAAAAATTTATTTGAAAACTCATAAATAACTCATAAAAATGTTTATAACATTTCTCAAACATAAAACATTCTTGAAAACCTTTTTATTTGATAAAATATTTTAACTATTGTAATGGATAATATGAATACCATTAAAAAAATATAAAATGAATTTTTCCTTGAAAATGGTCTTCAATTATAATCTCAAAATAATTTTGATAATTTATTTTTTTAAATATAACAGATTTCATACCGAAGAGCGATGTAAAATCAACATTTCCTAAAAAAATGTTCTCAAACATCATAAGTTCTAAAAAGTGGTATAATAGTACCAATACACAGATATGGAATTAAAAGTGGGTAAAAAATATCACAAGTGATGTTGATATGTTGATCATATGCTTTCATCAAGGAAGCATAGTCATTAAAAATATTCATAAAGGTGACATAGTTTCAAAAAAATATTATCACTTAGTAACATGAGATCATACTCTCCATGAAAGAAAATTAAAATAAATGTTTCTTAACATATCATTAAAAAAATAGATTCAAGATATATCTTTTAAAATGGAAAAGATTACACATTGAAAAAGAATTTATGTGCATAACCAAACTAGAGTCTCAAAGAAAAAAATTTGAGACCAGACTGTTTTACCAATTTGGAATCATTTGAAACATAAACACCCAGAAATAAAAAAATTCGATCTGTGAATAACCATATATTTTATTATAAGAATCATAAAATACATCGATGGGATGTATACACACCATAAAAAGGAATGGCTGGTGACTAAATCAAGTATCTCAGGAAAATAAAAAATTATACGAAATCTCCGTACATTGGTTATTGAGACACGTTATACTCATATACTTTTCATATATAATAAATGTATGTTTATTATATTTATTTTAATTAATAATATTTTTATATTTCATACCATATAGTTTTATTATTTCCTTAAATTTCATATTTTTTAACAAACCAATGTTCTAGTTTCACTTTGGTTAATCTATCATGTGTTCTTCATATTTATCTTAATTTGTTATATCATTTATGATTATACTTATATCAGGAATTCCCAAATTTAAAGTAGGATATAGATATCATGTGTATAATATATCAATTTATTATAATATTCTATATAATATATAAGTAAGAAATGCAATACACTATTTATAGAGATGATAAGTCGTACATATGCATGAACGATGAATCGTTTTTTATTATTATATTTAAAAAAGTGAAGAAAATGACATATATATATAATTATTATTGGACATTTATTATATCTAATATATCATATATGTTTACTAAATTGATCTTTAATACATTTCAGGGCATGGGTGAACGAATCACATCGCTTTGAGGGTTAGTAGTCCACAAATCGTTAAAACAAATTATAATAATTACAACAAATAAAAAGTACAAAATGTATTCTTAGTAATAGAAATAAATAATATTATTTAAATAAAAAAAATATATTACATATATAAATATATTATCCATCATAATATTTAACATGAGATGTGGTAAAAAGAAAAATGTAAAATTGTCGTTTAGTGATGTGGTAGTTTGTTATACACATAAATAATATGTTCATTACCCTTTAAAAGGATGTGTGATTACATGTAGGTAGAACCATAATAATTTAAAAATATTTAAGATACTTTTGTTGTTATAAAATAATTTAACAAAGAGAGTATAGGGGGTTGAGAATGGTAGTAAATTAATGGAGATTGAGAGAAGTTGTTACCTATTAATCGGTTAACTCTTTTTGTTTTATACCCAAATGGATTATTGGAATTTATTCTACCAAAATAAGTGATTCAATAAGTAATAAAGATACATTGGGGATATTACAGGGAATATCATGGTTTAGAATATGTTTTCTAAAAGGTCTCATGTATAGGGATAGGTGGTGGCATTTTATAGGAAAATGAAATGGCACACATGGTGTTTTTAAAAAAAATTTCTTTGTACACATGTTTTACCTAAGAAAACACATAAAAACAAAATTTTGTTAATAAATGATTGTTAATGGCCAATTAATTTCGATAAAATGGGTTTTGGAAAATTATTTAGGTCATTATGGTCCTTATTTTATGGTTTTGTACTTTATTAACATATTTTTTCTCTTAACCCATGTGATAATTTTTAAACAATTCCACTGATATTTTTGGTCAAAAAAAATGTTGAACATTGCAAAATTATAAATTACACTATTTTAAAAAATGGAATCCATTTTTTAATTTACAATTTATTATTGGAATAATTAATTTAATATTAATCTCACTGATAGGATGACATAAAGACTTTTTAATGTAAAAATGTCTAAAAGTATTCTATGTTTTTATACAAAATTTAATAGATAAATTGATTTCCATGACATAAATTATGTTAATTGACTAATATATGATTTAATTACAAATTCAACAAAAATTATAACAAAAATTAACATTATAAATAAAATATTGAAAATTATAGTTCACAATTAAAATCAAGTATATTTTAATATTCATCCAAAAAAGTGGATTCTTAGAAAAATACAAATAAAATTCCCCTAGACAAATTATATATTATAAATTCAAAAATTAATATTATCTTATCAAAATATAGTTCAAATTGTGTCAAAAATTAATTTTATTATTCTTCAGAGAAGGATTTTAAAATAGTTAACATGGGCAAATAGTATTTTAAAACATATAAAGACATTACCAAAAAAAATATCCTTCATTATAAATATATTTTGTGTAAATAAAATCATTTAGAACTATATTTTAAGATTAATTATTACTATTTATATTAATATGTTTAACGACTATGTTATAATTTTCTCATTCAAATAATTATAAAAATAAAATGATGTTTCTTTAAAATGCAACGTTGCATGTAAGGTATTCCATGTCGAGGTTTCATGTAATGTATGAAAATTTAGTTAATGTTTAAATGAATATAGTTCTTATCAATTAATATAAAAAAAACTTCAATACTATGTGAAATTAAATAGATCATCAGATTAAATTAGTTTTTTAATATATATTTCACAAAATCTTGGGGTTCGATTCAATCCCCACCTAAAATTATTTTCACCATAGAAATACATCTAGGTTATAAAATGGATTAATAATTGAATGTTTCCATTATATAATCCTACATCATAATAAATGAATACTAGAACTACCCTTAAAATGGAATGTTAGAACCATATTGGTTTCACAAAAGTATCATATAAAGACGTTTCCTCATAGGAGAACATATGTTATAACTGAAAACATTGACCTGGAGGAAAAATAAAACTATCATGTTCTGATGGATTTTAATAGAGAACAATTAACAATAGACGTGGGTGATTACAAAACAATAAATTTTCATGGTTATGGGGGACCATGTAAATAATCTAAATAATGTTTCTTAGATAAATCTTTTTCAATATATTTTTCTAATATTTGAATATTTCTTTTACAATATTGGAACATAAGGATATGTACTTATTTTTTTCATTATTTTCCATATGTACAGCCACACCATTTGGTTTTTCCTTAATAATTTCCAACATCATATATTACTAAAGCGAATTATGGTGAATTTTTTATTCCAAATGAACTAATAGTTCATGTGATCCATGATAATCTATCCAATTTTACATTAGGTACAATCAACACAATGTTTTCATAATAGGCCGTCAAATATGAATAAATCCACATGTGGTTAGGTATACCATTAAAATTAGAAACATCATTTGACGTTTAACTTAGGACCTTCCAAAAAGGGTTATCCTGGTAGCTCTTCCAGAGCATAAAAATCCAAGATATTAGATAAAATTTCACCAAACTATATTTGCATGAATCCCTCAAAAAATGTAAAGTATATTACAGTTGTCACACTATAAACATGTTAATTCCATCATTATATATTCTATTGAATCAGGGTAAAAACTAAAATTACAATTAATTATTTTTTAAATTATATATATTTCCTTATTCCAATGATCAGTTAAATCCAAGATGTTGCAACCTTCATCCTTGATGAATTAGACTACATTGTCAATAATCAGTTCCATGGTAATCCACACTTTCAAATTTACCTTATCATATCCATAATATTTTTTTTCAGTCATCATTATCTAAATATCATGAAATAATTAATGGTTACCTCTCCTTAATAAATATATCATTTTTACATGAAATTATATTTTCAAGTATTCATCACCATTAAACATCCCCCTTTCAATCAATAATTAAAACTTATACATAAAATTTTAATACAATTAATGATTCATATATGAAATCTATTAAATTATAACATATAAATAATTCATCAATCCAACCTTATTCTTAAACTATTAATCTATATTTATTATATTTTTCATTAATACCTCAATCCTTGAATTTGAATTATGATTCATTAATTATGGTTCCTAAATATCAATTTTTCATGAATCTTATTTTTTATATATGCAGTATATGTAGAACATCCAACACCTTTCACATTGCATTTGTAGTCTCTTTTTCATCAAAATTATATCCAATACTCATACCGTCTTCATAATTCTATTTATAATAATCCAACATGGGAAATAGATTTTCATAATGAAAATACATTCAAAAAATGAAACATTTAATGTTATCCATTTTTCTTCTAGTTATATATATTGACTAAAATAAGAAATCGTAGAGTGAAAATCAAATATCATTGAATAAACACACATAATCATGATACAATTCTTATAGTTTGTATAAATTATGACACCTTCCATAATATATGAAACCTTTTTTATCCAAAATTATTCATAGCCATATAATATTTATATCCTTCGTTATGTGTCATTAAAAACTTCTCAATTCCAAAAGCATTACCTTGGGTGTGTCAATCTAGGAAGGAATTAAGGACCACTATTGACTACCAGATTACCGCATGACAGGTCTGAAACAAGTTATCTATGTTGTTACTTTATGGTATATTTGTTACAAATCCACATCCACTTGTATTAAATATACAGTGATGTATTTCTAAGAAACTACACACTCTATCCTTTACCAATATTATAGGTCATGTTTCCTAAATGTTAACTCATCTGAATACTTATCCTTAGATACATCCCTAGAAATATTTGTCAAAATATACCTAGGGATCACACTAATGTTTTCTCATCATAGTTTCCAATGTTTGGTTAAACCATTCCTTTTCTCCCAATTATTTCATTCTAGGATTTGATTATATGGATGTTATGTCATTTAAGATGAATATTATTTACATTAAAAAAATTCATGCTTGAGGACCATAAAATTTTTGTTCACTTTGAATGTATGGGAATAAAAATTCTATCTGGGTCATATGACATAAATAAATCCCAGAAAAATATAAAAATTTAGTAATTTTACATAAATATTTTCTTTATAATAAAGGGAAATGAGACTATAGAAAGGGGTTAGCTCATATACTTAGTAAGAGAAAATAAAGGATATGTATATGCATAACATGAAATAAGGGTATAAAATCTGATACTAACATTTAAAGATCATAACCTATATATTAGAGATCATAATAAGGATTGAATGTTCATAATACTTGTATCATAAGATAATTAAGAGCATAATTATTGAATGAATAACATAGGAATAAGACATGGAATTTGTGGAATGTTGAATTGTTTATAATTTCTTGATCATGTATACGTACAAATGGGCACCCTCATTAAGATAATTACATGAAATTATTCCCATGCATCATCTTGTAGACATAAAACTATGTCCAAACATAACATTTTGAAAGTGTAATAATGTTCAACCATAAGCATATGGAAATGAAACTAGGTTTATGCAGACCATTGAGAACATGTAATCAGGTTCATGCCTAACATTGTTAACATGTAATTAGGTTCATTCATAAAAATATAGACATAAAACTAGGTCTATGCCTAATATTTTAACACATAATAAGGTTCACTCATAACATTTTAAACACGTAATCATGTTTATGTATAAATTATAGACGTGATATTAGTTCTAGGCATAAAATCCTGAACAAGTAATCAGGTTCACATATAACTGATGAACACCAAATCAGGTTCAAACATAACATATTTACTAATGATTCCACATCTTTACCAAATTAATTAAATGGACATATAAGTCCCACTAATCTCATAATAACATCATTCAGACATGTTCGAAAAATAAATCATTCATCATATCATAACCCATAAAAGGCATATATTTTATTATCATCAAACCATAAGAAAATTAATGAAATTTGCATCAATACAATTTCATTAAATCAAAAACTATTAAAATAGATAGGTATCTTAATCACATAATAAAATAATAACTCATGGAATAAAGCAGGTTTTAAATAAATACAACTCATGGAAGTGAAAATTGTATTATAAACATCATATATTCAATGAATAAACAACTCATAGATATAATATGAAAGGAACCAAATGATAATTCCCTAGAAGGTCATGAATAAAATTAAAAGATATCATCTTTGATGGGAAATATTTTTGAAAGATAATGTAAAAACATTTCATATTATATATATCCTTTCTTCTGGAAAAAATAAATTTTATATACAAAACCTTTTAAAAAACATTTCCTTGGAAATAAAATTTTTAAAATATAAATAAATACTTTAAATCATTTTTAAAACATTTTTCTATTATACTTTAATATTAATTCTATAAAATGATTAATATATTTTTTAACCATAAATCATTGATGGAAAATATTTTATTTCAAAATAAATTATAAATATTGTATTAAAATATTAAAAAATAATAAAACATATTAAAAAAATTTCCCTCAAAATGTAATTAAAAGATAATTTGAAATAATTGTTGAAAATATTTTTGAAAACATGGTTTTTGATATAAAACAGATTACCCACCGAAGAGATAAATATTATTACATTTTTTTAAAAAACAAATTAATAATTATACTATGTACAAAAGTGTGGAAAATTGTACTAATACATTGATATATCATGAATAAATAGAGTACTAAAATGCTTCTCAGTGTTTTTGAGATATTGATTTTATGATTTCATCAAATAATCATAAACATTTACATTCTTGAAATGTGATGAGATTGTTTTAATAAAATAATATCACTTGGCAACATGAGGTAATAATATCAATTTATGAACATGATAATAAATTGAGCTTGATATATCATAAAAAAGAACAATATTTAGTATGTATCCTATAAATTATATTAATTGAGACATATAAAAATAAGTTAGGAGCATAACCAAACAAGAGTGTCAAATAAGGCAAATTAAGGGAAAACATCTTACCAATTTATTATATTTGGAAACATAAACCCCATGAAACAAATAGAATATTATGAATATGTAAATACATAGAAACTTAATTATTATTATCATTTAATATATATACATGGTTAGTATACACAACACATAAAATTAAAGGGTGTTTAATATAGAATATATCTCATGGAAATAAAACGTGAGATAAAATCCATTTACCTTGATTATTGACTCTATTCGTTCACATAAGGATTATTTTATAATAAATGTGTGTTTATTGAAATAATTTTATTGAATTATATTATTATATAAATTACCATATATGGTTTTACTAAATCCTAATATTACCTCATTGTTAACAATCATATGTTAAGGTTTCAGTTCGGTTAATATTGGTTTTTTCTCACATTTTTTTTAATTTGTTATATATTTGGTTTTTATACATAAATCCAGATTAAAAGAATTCAATCCATCAAATAAATATGAAATATATAATTTATATTTTTATTATAATAACATATATACAATATAAGCATGAAATAGAATACACCATTCCTAGAGATGGTAATTCGTATAAACGAATGAACACTGATTCTATTTTTATTATCACAGAGAAAGAAAGAATGAAAATGAAATGAATGTATCTATATATTTATATAATTAATTATTAAAATAATGTTATTATATAATTTAAATAATATATTTTCACTAAACTCATCCTAATACATTACTTGTAGTGTGTGAATGAATCACATCACTTTGAGGGGGTGGTAGTAAACTCTAACTCAAATGAAATTATCATATTTACACCAAATATTAAGTAAAAAAGAATGCGTTTTATTATAAATAATGATGATTAGAGACATAATAAATATAGATTATGACATATTTAAATATATTTTTCAATAAAATTTCTAATTTGAGTGATGATAATGGAAAATTGAACAATCATCATTTAGTGAGGTGGTACTTGAACATACTCATAAACAGTATGTTCCCTATCCATTTGATGGTTTTGTGTATAAGTCTAGGAAAACTCGTAATAATATAAAAATAATATTATATTTAATAAGTTTGCGTTGTTATAGAAAATTTAATTATGTGATTGGAGGGGGTGGAGAAAGGAAATAAAATAAAGGATCTTTAGAGAAGGTTTTACCTCTTAATTTGGTAACTCTTTTTGGTTTGTACCAAAAGGATACCTTGGATTGATTTATACCGAAATGGTGGATTCAAGAGGAACAGATTTATTTAGGTAATTTTATTTGGATGATATTGGAAAAACCTATGTGGGTGTAGAGGTTTAAAGAATAGGGATATCTGGTGGGGTTTTATATGGAAGAGAAATGACACACTTAGTATTTTTTACAATAGGTTTCGTGTAATGAATTTTTTACTCTGAAAAGTCAAAAAAAAAAAATAACAAAATTCTATAATGTAAGGTGAATTGAATATAAATTTCCCAAAAAAGGGAAGGGGAAAATTTTTATAGGTAGTTTTGGGTCTTAAATTTATGTTATAGTGCTTTTTTAACATAACTTTTCTCTTAACCATTATAATTAATATTAATCACATTCACTAATATTTATGTTAAGAAAACCATGTTGACCTTATTAAAAATAATAAATTATAATTATTACAAATATTTAATCTATTTTCAAAAATAATAATCACCTAAGGGGAAGAAATAAATTTTTAATTAAACACGTTGATATGATGACATTGCAGGTTTTTAAGGTTATAACGTCCAAAAATATAATATCATTTTATACCCAAAAAGGAACTAAAATTAATTATAATGACCTACATTGGATTTAAATATATAAATATATATATTATCGAATTAAAAATTTTAATCAAAATAAAATATTATTTATCTTTATAAATAAATGATACCAAATAGATCTTTTGAAATAAAATCCTGTATTTTTTCACTATTAATACATAAAATAATTTTCTTAGAAGAAATTCCAAAAAATCTCTATAATATAATTTCTACATTATAAATTAAATAATAAATATTATTTTATCAAAATGATTTTATATAGGTTCCTAATATTTATTAAACTATTTTTCATTGAAGAATATAAATATTAAATTCGAGAAAACAATAATTTTAAACATATATAGATGCTACCATAAATTATATCCCATATTATCAATTTATTTTTTACATAAAACCATTATAATAAATAGTTTAAAAGTATTTAATACTAATCATATTAATATGTTTAACAAATTAGTTATAATTGTTTTGTTTAAATAAGTATAAAATAAAATGATGTTTCAGAAAAACTAACTGTTGCATGTAATGTAGGACAAGTCAATGTTGTGTATATCTTCTGCAAAGTCAATGTTCCATTAAAAATAAAAAATTTTAGTTCCATGTTAATGAAACACTTGAATTAGTGATTTATTATAAAAAAATTATTTTCAATGTTGTGTGAAATGAAAAATATCAAATGATAAAATGAATTCATAATAATATTTTACAAAATATTGGTGTGTAGGATAAATATTAAAATTAGTTAAAAAAATAATTATTTTCAATAATAAATTTCCCTATATGAAATATATTGACAAAATGGAAATAATTTCCTTATTCAATGAATTAAATATTCAATCATATCATAGTGGTACAGTTATTCTCATCCATTGTATAAACTAAACATTTCATTTTCACTATGTAGTTTATTTCTTTGTGTACTATTTTGCCATAGCAAAAATAGATTATTATTCTTCTATAAAATTACATTTATTGTTTTTACCACATTCTCATCACATATAAATTATAATCTTCTCTCTTTTTTGGTCTCCACAACCCAAAATCAAAGTAAAATATGTCCTTCTCTGCATTTGTTAATGTGAGAGTTGGTTTTGTTAGACATTGTTAATCATGTTCAATGATAATTTGTTGGGAATAATTTCAATTCTCTTTACTCTATTCCTCATCCCAATCTAACCGTTCATTAAAAAAGTGTTACACACTTTCAATTTTATCCTAGTTAATTTTGTAACTCACTATTGAATAAAAAAAATATGAATTAAATGATAATAATATATTATAGTGAAAAATGATGGGTTTGGTTCCCTAGAACTAAGTTTCATGTACTTTATGTTGACTTGTATTTATATATTTAAATATTAATAAACTTATAATTACATCATCATTGTTCTTCTATGTAATATATTGTGTGATATTGTCTTAAGAGTAGTTGTCACATGAAAAGTTCAAATCAGTTCCCTGTTATGATGAGAATCCATAAGTTCTATGATGTTATTGTTTATTATTTGTTATAGATTTGGATTATATCATTTAAGGGGAAAATGATATAGGATATCAGTGGTAGTGACTCATATGAAATTGAGGAACCTTTTTATAGTGTACACCATTCGTAATATCAATTGTTTAACAATAATATATTGAGACCTACCAATAGGAAATCATAATTTACATATGTTTCATTGGATATTATGTTACATTGATTTGTTGATAATCACCTTGAAGACATATTCTCACTATGATGTCAGATAAATTTGGGGCGTCATGATTAGTATTTCATTAATGAATAACATGAGAAATTATTTTCCACATAGATTATTTAATGTAAGTTGGTATCACAGGCCCATTTATGGAAAGTATATTTCCTAAAACAAATCCATTTCTAGGATTTTCAATAGGTAAATTCAATTACAGGAAGTCAAAAAAGATACATCGAGCATATAGGATGGTGTCACCAAATTTCAAATATTCATGATTAGATATATTATTTTAATGGGAGTATGTTAAACATTAATAAATTGTATGAGGTATTATGTAATATGGAATTATTTTATTTCTATATGTGTGCATTGTCATGTTTGAAGATACTAACCACGGACTTCTGGCTACTTCATCTATTACCACTGAGAAAGAGGCATTGATGGTCACACACTAAGTGTATCTATAATCATAGTTGAATAATATATTATTATTTGTAATTTTACTTTTCAGGTAAATATTATTCACACTAATGGATTAATAATTATTCATGAATTATAGATCATATATATTCTATCACAAGATATGCGATATAATATTATTTGAGAAGAATATTTAATAAAAAATTATTTTTTATTTAGTTCATATATTTTTTATTTATTTAATAGTGAATAATTCAATGATAATTAATTATATATATATATTCATTACTCCTGGGCCGATAAATATTACTACATATTAGAAGATAGAGTTTTACGAACCAATGAGAAATAATATATATTAAATATTACTTGATAAAATAATATTTCATTCAATTCAAAATATATGTTCATATTTAGAAAATAATAATTATATAATTACCAGGAAAGTCTGAACCAGGCATAAGCCTGGTCCCGCAAATTTATTAAAAGAAAAGTGCAAGTAAAGTCAGAAGAAAATAAAACGCTACATAACATCAAAACCATATGCATCCTTCTCCCCATCATCATATAACTCATCACCAGGATCAGCTGACTCCCATTCAGAAGATTCGTATTTGCGCATCATCTCAAGGTACATATTTTTCTTCCGCAACATTTCCTCAGACAACTTCTCTTTGACCGGCCGTTTTCCACTGAATCCTTTGTCCCTCTTCGGGGACCCTCCTCTTCATTTTCCAATGTACCCATTTGCAATGACATTTTCTTGTGACGCTCCAATCTTGTGTGCAGACCTTGTTGCCATTGGTTTGGGTAGATCTGTGTAGTCTCTCCATGGCCTGCACTTTGGTGGCGCAGTCATGACACCTTCACTTTCAGACATCTTCGTTCGACCACCTTGAACAATATCACTATAGGAGGGCTAGAACATACCAACATAGTAGGGATGGACCATACCACCATCATTTTCTTTCTCACTATCAGAGCAGTCCCCCCATTTACCAGAAATGTGCACCACCCTATACCCGTCACCGCCACCATGCATGCCTTTTTTCACATTACAATCTCCAGCTAAGCTGTCCAACAGTGGACCATTGTCTGTATTTTCTTAAGAGCCCTTCTTAGCACTATATGTTCTCTCATTCCCCAGATCTTGATCACAAGTGCCTACACTAGCAACCCTTGGCTCAACATTAGCACCTACGGAAACAGAATTTTGATCCTCATGAGTCCTTTTGGCATCCTGCTCGTGATCCAGGACCAAATCAATATCCACCAGGCATGCAAACCGATTGTCGAGCTCAATGTTGTTCGCCTGCCTCTCAGTTGTTTCCTGCATCCCATCCACTGTCATCACAACACCAATGGCATTAGCACTTTCCTTGATAGGAGTTTCTTGATTCCCAGACATCTTCACAGCCCCAAGATCCATGTGTTGATATTTCCTCTCAATCTCTTCTTGAGCTGGGGAATTAGGACCTACAGTAACAACTTGCACATCATGGACATCGACAATGGCTACAGGTTCCCTCACAGTTTCCAGATCGAGAGAATCCACACCACCATTCTGCCCACCCAGTTCCACATCTTTCTCCACAGCAGCACAACTTCGTTCAACATGAACATTCCTCTCTACACTAGCAATCACTTCCCTTCGGGGGCTTTCCAACATGGATGGAACCTCAAACATAGGAGTTTCAGTAGAGCCTCATGCATCCTTAAAAGCAGAAGAAGACTCAACACTACATTTCAGGGTATCAACATTACCCAAGTCCCGCTTCAGCCTGTTAAAAATATCACTGACCATCACTCCAGGAGGCTCCACACCTGGCTTATGCAATTCATCCCCCATTCCCAGAACCCCACTATCCACTAAGTTCACCATCTCATGGGGAGGGAGTATTGGTTGTTCTACGTTCACCCCACCATCAACCAAAAGCCCATGTGTCCTCAAACTCCCCACAGAAGCAGCTTCATGAGAACCCAAACCATCCCTCACCCTCCTGCACACCCTCCTGTTCAGAGATCCATTTCTGCAGGCAGAGGCACAATGTCCCAGCCGATGGCACACACTGCAATAATCAACCCACGATTCAAACTTAACATCCTGCTTCCATCGGAATTCTTGCTCATCAGTAATCCACACCCAGTCCACCGGCATCTTGGAGACATCAATCTCTACACATATGCGAGGGCAGATGGGATGACACACAGTCTCAGTTTTGATGTCTGAGCACAGGTAGCGGCCGACCATGTTCCCAAGCATAGATATAATGGAAGGGTTCTGGAATTGGAGAGGAAGTCCCGGGAAACGTACCCAAATCGCTATACTTGGATTATCCCGCTGCATATGGAAGTCAAAATTCCACCGAAGAAGAAAGAAAGGCATACCTCCACACCGTCGAGGAGCATTAGACCACGCCGTGATGAGATCCTCCATAGACCCAAAACGAATCATTATGTTTCATCGATCGAGAAGACCAATCACCGCCCAATCTTGCAGGTTCCAGGCTTCAAAGACAAAAAGATCAAAAGAATCAACTAAGGGACGACTTTGATGAAATCGAGCCACTAGAGTCAGCTTGAAAAGATCTGTGGAAGAGTTAAGTTCTAAAGGTGCTAAACATAGTTGAGGTCCTCCACGAAACAAATCTGGAACTTTAGGGAAATGTGAGATTCGCGGGAACGGGGGCAAGAATACAGGATTATAAAATGGAGTAAAAGCAGGCAGGGAAATCCGTGACGAAGAATGAGAAAGTACTCCCCCCTCCGTTGGGGAGGGGGGAGGGAGGACCTCCATCACCGGATCTAGGTCATCGTCGCTGGTCGTTCTCAGACATCGTCGCTGCCGCCACCTCTCTCAATCTTTAGGATTTTATTTTTATCTCATAATTATATAATTATTTTATACATGTGGTTCTACAAGGGATTAAATATATATCATAGCTAACTTGTGAAGATATTTATTTACATACACTAGCCATATTTAAACTCTGTTATATTTTATTTCTAGAGAGATAATTCGTTTTTTGTTGAGCACAATGATAATATGATCGAATCCCCTCAATAACTAGAGATAAAACTCTTCAAGAACTCTTCAATGGATAAAGAGTGGCATTTCTCCACCTCATAGTCGACACTGGAGAGTTCCTTGAAAACACATTGTACGAATTTCTTTATTTTTTCAAAGGTAAATAACGAATGAGATATGATCTGTAGTTCTAGCATCCAAAGATTACTATCTTGATATTAACATATTTTTAGAACCCATATGAATCAATCCTAGATGGAATTTGACGTGGATTCTTATAATTAAACAACCATACAATGTAGATTTATTTTCAGCTCCACCGACGAAGAAATAATTCACACAATGTAATTAATTAATTTATTAAATTATTATAAAAAATATTTGTTGATCCTTTATTATTTATTGTATATTATACAAATCAATTTTATTTATATATTTCCAAAAATATGATTTATGGCCTAGCAGTGACATTAAATTCCATCAAAAAATATTCAACCCCACACCCACTTTACAGAATTTCAAATACAATATTCAAAACCCAAATCAATCCAAACCATGTTCATAATTCAATAGTATGAAATAGATGTTATTACCACTTTTCAACGAGAAACCCTCCATCTTATGACATGTTGTAACACACTAATCTTCAATAATAAGTGAGGTTCATTTAGAAAATCCATAAATATGTAACATAAAACAACTAACTGAAATGTTTGAAAAAACTCATAACATACTTAGACTACACAAGGAACCATCCAGTGGTATCAGATCTATCTCATAATTATTTATAATTATATAATAATTATTGATTTATTTTCATGTTTTTGATTTAGTTTCAAATTCATGATTATTAATTCTTGACTCCAAATTATGAGATCATATTCTTTATCTTTCATTCCCCTTCTATCTAATTAAATCAATTAATTTTATGAATTAATTAAAACAAATATCATATCTAGAGGAATCAACGATTCTAGATGGATAACACTATAGTACACAACATTTAACTTCAGTTAGAAATTGTTTACTATTGTTTATTGAAACATAAATTAATTAATAATTAATTGAAAATGTTTACAGTGAATATTCATGATATATTTGTTTTCTAACACCATATGTCAATCGAGCCATCCAGGAATATGTTTAGCTAGGTTACATTAAATTCAACCCATGTACATAATGTATAGTACTTCAAGTCATAGATTGTATATGGATTTCTAGACAAGTAATACCTAAAACGTGACCCTGTAAACTCAGAGACCACATTCCATGTATCCCTTGATACATGTCGGCCACAACAGGTTTTTTAGGGAAGGTATACAATTTTGGTCCCACGACGTGTGCCTCAGATAGATGATGAGAGACATACACATCATGTAGCTTACTTTTACATTAAATTCACTTATAAAAACTTATAAATAAATAAAATTAATTTATTATAATGTGTAAACCATATCAATATATTCTTATGTGGGTTCATTAAGTTGAAAGAAAATATCATGTCATGTGTTTTAGTATATATATATATAATTAATATCTACATAATATTTAGATTTACATATGAAGTGTGAGTGGTATGAAAGATATTAATCTAATTCTATTAATTAATAATATATGATAGAAAAATCATTTAATGCATGTAATCGTTATGTTTATAGAACACATCATTAAAGTACATCATAAGTCATGTATTCCATATGTCATAAAAGTATATAGTATATGAGTATAATTCATATTTGGTAGAAATAGATGTGTATTTAGGAAGCTCTTAATACGGTACATTTTTTTCCACAGTTAATTTTAAATAAATTTATTTAATGTTTTAGAATTATGATGGATGAAAATATCAAGGAAATTCATATGATAATTAAGATAAAAAATTTATTAACTAAAGAAAATAATTAATTGATTTGATCATGATTTTACATCAATAAGAGAAATTAAAAATTGAATTCTATTATTTAAATTGTATAGTTTTCTACATGATTGCAGATGATCCTGACAATAGACCAAACCTTTCTATGAAATTGGGTTCAATTAATTAATTATTAAACTATGTGGGTAGCATGTGTCTCATATCTCTTCTCATTATGTATGGGCCTACATCTCGTTTGTTTGTTTTATGTAAAACATATCCTAAACCTCTATGTGAGTAAAAAAATTTGTAATAGAAGGATATTCCAAACTAGTAGAGGACGTTTATGTTTAGAGATAGAAGAAAAACAATCCAAGAGAGATACATAGGTGGAAAAGTAAAAAGAGATAGTACAAACCTTAATTGGGTCAAGGTGATTTCCCCTGGGTTCATGATTTTTTTTCATCTTATAGATAAAAAATCATCAGTAAAATATCATGGTCATACTGACATATTATTTTATTTCATCCAAGTTTCGTGGTTATTTCATTTTGGATTTTATCTCAAGATCAAATTTTCATTCTTTAATGATAGAACAAAATTAAATTATCTTGTGCATAAATCTTATTTAAGACATTTTAAATCACAAATTAAATATTATTAATATTATTTATCATTTGATAGATATAATAATTGAAAATTCCAGTATAAAAGATAAATTACCTCAGTCATTTATTTAGTCGATATAAAATAATACTACTTCATTTAGTACTAAACCACAATAAAAGTCTCTAAATATTGGAGTTATTTCAATTATTGGGGATTTATAAGATGAAGTTGTGGGTTGTCTAAACATATTTTGAATCAAGGGGTTGCAACTAAAGTATTACATGGGGTAACTGAGCTGAAAGGGATGAGGAAATCCATTTTAAGGATCTTAGGAATTGGGAGTCCACTCAATAATTCAAGGAATTATGAGTTAATATTGATTTCATTTGGTTTCCAACATAACACGATTCATGATGCTTGACCAATCCATGATCGGGTAATAATATTGCGAATATGGATCCTCGCTAATAGAATGTCCGAGGAATAGGATATATAGAAACCAATATTTAGGGAAATTGGGTTTTGATAAATTATTGGGTATTATTAAATAAAAAATTTATTTATTTATCAAAATTTTATCATATAAAGTAATAAAACGCCGATCGCCATACTTTTAGAAACAAATAACAATTAAATCATATATATCATCATTAAGCAACATTGGAAGGGTTAAAATTATAAAACAAATAAATTTATGACACTAAAAAATGTGCTGACGCATTATTTTTCTAAATGAATGAAAATTGTTTGTTCTGTAAGAAAGTATTCACAATGAATCTACAAATGAGGCTATTGAGTAAGATTTTTCTCTCTATGAATAATTATGGACTTTTCTATAGATGTTATAGGTTTTATGATATCATTCATGACCAATCATCTTTTGATGTGGCCTGACTACATTGATGCATATATCATGATGTCTCTTATTCGGGATCTATATCTATATAAGACAATATAATAGAGATACAATATCTCTATCACTTTGTTTAGAACAGTTCATGGTGGTTTTTTGATAGATGGGACTCTTGTAGTTATGCTTATTTAATACATTGAATAGTTATAAATCATACAGATTAAATTACCAAATGAGTTGTCTACATATATCATACTTTTCTCAATTCCCATGACCATATCAAATTTTATTATTAATTATAATATGAGAAATAACAAGAATATTTTTTAAAAAAATATTACCTTGAATATCCAAGTGGATACGTACATGGGTCATTATAACCCCAGGATAATTATAGTGAATAATAAAATGATGAAAATGAGAATATTCTCATGAATCAGAATAATTATAAATCTTCTACACACTATCCTTCCTTAAAGAGGAATATCATCTGGTTTGGAATGTAAAAATGAGAGAGTATATTTTTCATCTTTCAAGCTAAACCACTGGAAGAGGAACTAAATCCTAATGTATATTGATTTTAAAGGTGAATTATTTTCCAAATGCAATCTTTAAATATGTAAAAATTAGTTATTAGATACAAAATGTGGTTCTCACTTATATATCAAAATAAATGATCTATGTGTATTGAAAAATATTTCTATAGGAGAGAAGGATTTGGGGGATGATTACAGTGTGAGACTCGCGGCTCTATCCATTGATGACTACCATGTTTAATTTCCAAAAATAATGTTTTTATTTTTAATTTATTTTTATTATATTTCAATAGTTATCAATAACATAATATATTTATCAAGATAAGATAATGATGTGATTAATTTCATGTTTGAAAAGAATATTTGTTTCTATTATAAAGATAACATGTTATATGGTATGAAACATTTAAATAGAGAACTTTATGTAATGAATTATGAAAAACAAGTATTGGTATTAGATAGTGAATCTTGTTAACATGAATCATATATAATATACTATGGAATCACCATCTTGTTCAGGTAAATGAGAAACTTTTGAGTAATCTTTTTCAAGATGGTTATTCAAAATAATATAAGCTAAAACCTTATGAAATATATCAAGAATGTTTATTGGAAAAATGGAAAATCATCTGTTTTGTGGAAAATGTGAAATGGCCACATATCATTTAGGATTACTACACAAAAACTTGTTTGGTTCATTTGAAATATAGTCTAGAGGTGGATTTTCTTTCTTCATTACATTGAATAATTACTGGAGTATAAATTGTTATGTATACCAGACGAGTTATTAGTTTGAGTTGTTTGAGAAATTCATGGAATTATAGAATCATGTAGTGATTCAACATGTAATGAATATAAACAATGTTTGATCATCTCTAGATAGTGAAAATCTTAAATAATATTTTATTGAATTTTTAAGGGAGTTTGGGATTCTATCTTAACACACTCAATATAACACAAAATATTTGAATTATATTATAAAATGGAGGAATCATAACGTTTTAGACATGGTACAATTGATATTGATTCATAAAAATCATTCATTGTATTTTTAGGGATATTCATTACAAACAGTGACATTCATATTAAACCAAGAACCAACTAAAGTGGAAAATTGAATTCCCATCAACTTATGTATTGTAAAGAAACACCTTTTTCACAAACATGTGTATGGGATCTTGAGAAATTTGTTATGGCCATTTAAAGAAAAAAAATTCTAAAAGGGGAAAATTTTATCTTTTAATGGTTTCCTCAATAATCAAAGGTATATTACCTATACATCCCCATAAAAAATTATGTGACACTCACCATCCCTGAAATTATTCGTGAGAGGGAGCACATCCTCAAAAAAATGATTGTGGGGGAATCATTGGTTTTGAGGAAGTGGATTCTCAAGACATGAAACATTATACACCCATGTATCATAGAGCCAATAACATACATTATTACATTGGATTAAGGTGAAATAAAACACATACAAAGGACTAAATAGTTTAGTATTCAAAGATAAATTGATACGTATTTGAAATTAAAATCACTTTTTAATCATAAAATACAAAAATAATTTTTATTGAGAACAACATTATTATTCTAGTTAAGCCATGAATATCTGTCATAATAAACTTCCTGGAAACGTAGGGAAGAAAACATAAGAAATTGGTGATCTCAAAACCTAATTAAGGGTAATGTGCATATTAATTTAACCTAAATCAATGAAAATAATAAACATAAAAGGTAAATAACTTTTCACACATACAGTGTAATTAATATATTTAAAATGAAGAAGCATTCATAGATATGGTTATTGTGAAACTCCCCTAGATATTAATAACTAAAATGATTGAAATTTTTAATTTGAGGTATTTGAACAATCCCGATATATCATATAGATGGATACTTTCCAGAAGAATTCTCTTTTGAGTTAATGTTTATGGGTAGAAACACTAATAATTATACATGAAAACAAATGAAATGGGTTTTATTACCAAATTATTTTTTCTCAAAAGACTATCGATTCATCGAGGTGTTTTCATTAACAGGACCCAAACAAATGTCTTTCATTTCCAAATATTTCCTTATATCGAATAATGTAACACCCCATGGTTTTTTAAAAATAAATTTAAATGAATGAAGCATTGTTTAAAGTAGATATTTGTAACTAGCCTTTAAAAATGACTTTACTACCATAGTGTTTTGAATTTCAATAAATTGTCGTCTACAATTGGGTTCAGTAAGTCATTTGGAGTCTGATGAAACCAACTTGTTTTTTTTGTGAATAGTGACATACCCAAATGAATAGTAATATGTCCCTAATGAATAGAAAATTTTATTATTATTTTATTTTATTAAGGTTATAAGATAATAACATCTTGGTTAATTTTTCATTGTGATAAAGATGTAGTTGTAGAATTAGAACTGTTATTTTTTGAATTTAGAATTATTTTATGTAAAAATTAAATTAATAATATATATATAATTATTTTTTAAAAATAGACTTCATTTTTGAATATAACACATCAAAAAATGGTTATGGTAATTTTTTCGCATTTTTCGGAAATTCATGTTTTTTTAAGAATATTTAAATACGATAAAATACGATAAAAGCTTAATATTTGATTTTCTGCATCATTGGTGATGTAAGGTTGATATAATCCGACTTGGTTTGAACTCACATTCCATTATTACTGTGTGGGTCACATGAATTAATATTATTCATAGACTTGAGGAAAAATATTATAATAATGATTAAAATAATGAAAAAATACCCCATCTCCTCCTATATAAATACCACCCTCACTCCCCTCTTCCTCCCATAACTCCCAAGCCTTGAACATTGACTAATTTATACCAATTTCCCTCCCCAATATTCTTTCCCGCGTACTAGATCTTCTGGTATCACCCAAAGACCAAAACCAATGCCTTTGAGGAGGAACTCATGGAGTAGAGATTAAGAGGTAAACATCCTATTTTACTTTATTTCTTTTCATTCAATTTATGTTATTCTCTTCCATTACCTATGGATTATGGTAGTATATGCCATTAAATATTCCTCCTTACTTCACATATTATTTAGTAATGATGGGATATCCTATTCCTTTAATAAAATTATTTTTTATGACATTTCAAGTGACGTCGTTAGGCTGCCGAATTATCGTGAGAAATTTATCACGTTTTATTTTATTTTAAGATTCCATTATTTTATTATTGTTTCCTACCCTATTCCTAATCAATAGGAATTAATGATCCATAATCATGTATATTATGGATTCTCTAATGTTCATGGAAAACTCATCACCATTATTTTTTCCTCCCCCAATTAATCATGGAATTAAAATATTGTCTCTGATGTGTTGAATAACCGACATCGTGGATGATGTGATTTAAATTTGCATTAATTCATTAAGGTCTAGTAATAAAACCATTTTTATGACTGAACGAGGTAATTGAATATGTATTATGTCTCATACATGGTTCTGGAATTCTTTTTTACTCATGGTTCTAAATTATAAGACAAAATGAGGTTGTTGTTATTGAAGAACCACTAAAAGATCTAAACAAACATCATTAATGTTTAAAATTATGAATCATCCTCATATAAAACATTAAAATGATAAATGGTATAATTTATGGTATTGGAAATATATAAATACCATTTCATTCCAATTCTGGAGTTTCACTTCCAATCGACAAGAACATTCATCATGAACCAATCATGGAAATCATGTAAGGAACTCACCCAAAATAGAGCAAGAACAAAATACTAACAATTAAGGGGTGAAATGATGTTTTGAAATGATATTATATAATGTTATAAACATGAAAATGTTTCTCTAAACTACTAATAACACTCTTTTAACCATTATACAGGATTTTTAAACAAGTTGGAAGTAAGACAAACCCGAGGTAAGGGAATTTTTTACCCGATTTCCATTCTTTGGGTTAACCTACTACTTCATTATTTATGAGCTATATAAATTGATTGTGTGATGGGTTCTATTTATTTTATTTTTTATTATATTTATTTACAGTATATATACATACTACATCAACTATATTAAGTCACACATCAATTGTATGATATTTATAAGGGTCTTTTCTTTAAAAATCTTCTTTATAAATTCGGTTTTATGAAATTCCAAAGTAATATTTTTATGGAATTATTCAGGTTGAATTATTATATTTTGGTTATTGGGAATTTTTTATGATGAACGGTGGGACCTATATCTCCCTCCAATTCATTGGGTATGTGTATGTTTTAGGTTGTTCGTATGGTTACTCCATGTGTAACTATGATGGTTCCACAAAGTAATGTAGTCGTGGTAGTTACAGATTATAAGGTTGCTAGGAATGCATACAAGATTATGTAAGTAATTCCCCAAGATAAATTGATGATTATATTTATGTTCTCAATTTTTTTTGGATATTGTGTAAATATCATGTTACACAAATTAAGTATATTTGGGTGACAATAATGAATTTTGAAAATGCTTTCATACATTACGAGTATTCATGGACTAATGTGATCATTCCTTATTTCCCATCCCTTAATAAGCTTTTGTGATCATCCCTAAATGATTTCCATAGGTTAATGGATGGGTAAGACAATTAAGGAAGCCTTGTTAAATTTTTATGATTTGTCAAGGAGTCTTGTATTAAGTTTTAATGTTTTATATTTTGAAAAAAATTGAAACTCTTTTTATTATATTCACTCTAAAATAATGTGTAATGTTATGAATGTATTTCCCAAATTCTATAAATATCTAAACGTGAAAAGATCCTCTATTAAAAGGAAGTTTTTTCTTGACTAAATTCAATATTATGTATGTAATAAGGTTGGGTCCTTATATTTGGTATCATAGGATGGATTGGATAACATTAGAGGTTAGGGTGATGTTAACAGAATACCATAAATTATTTTCACTCTATGTTTAATTTTAAATGTTTTAGCATTTAATAATTAACATGTTAATTCAGCTAAGACATGTTTTTTCAGAATGGTTGTTTATAGAAGGAATATGGATGATGAAAAGAGAGGCACCGATAGAATGACAACCTTCTGGTACTACAACTAGGAATGGTAGGGATTGGAACCAAGCAGTTTGTGATAGTAATGGATCAGCTTACAAAGGAAATAAATTTCGAAAGGATCTATGCTAGAGAACAAATGTATGTACCACAACAAAACAAGAAAATATTATAACATTTTATGATATAACATCTTCCTACATTCAATGGATCTTCTGATCCAGTAGCAGCTTAAGGATGGATCAAATACCTTGAAAAGATATTTTTTGTTATGGGATGTTCATAAAATCAAAAGGTAAGCCTTTACATTTATCGTTTTGAAGGTGAAGCTGATCAGTGGTGGTCAATGGTAAGGAATATCAGTGGTAGATAGGATTTTGATGCCCTAGAGTGGGATGAATATAAAATTCTTTTCCTTGAAAAATATTTTCTTAAGGTGGTGCGACATAGAATGAAGAAGCAATTCCTTGAATTGAACAAAAGGAGGAAGACTCAGTGGCTGTGTATGAACTGAACTTCACCCGATGGGAGAGGTATACTACAAATCTTATTCTAGATCTTGATAGGAAAATAAACCGCTTTTACTCAGGATTGATGTAAATGTTTCGAAAGGATTTTGCCTCCCGTTAATTCAAAATCTATGAGAAACTTGTCTAATGTGCTGAGAGGGTAGATATGGAGTTTACTGATGATCACGTGCATTTGGGAAACAATGAGAAGAATATGTGTAGTTGGCAAGAAATGGGTAAGAATCAACAAAAGAAATATGATGGTAAGAAAATCCAATTTCTAGTACGTGAAAAGTGTGGATATAAACACCCTAGAGAATGTATTAGAAAAACTGGGAATTAATTTAAATGTGGTATAATTGGACATATGGCCCGAGTTTCAAACAAAAATGATCCAAAGACAAATCTTGATAATCAGACTATAAATTTTTTTAACTGTGGTGAAATGGGTCATTATGCAAATACCTACCTAAAGAGAGATCCAAATGATTCATATAAGCCATACTACAACCAGAAAAAGTGTAGTGATATCCTTTGCAACTATGTTAACAGATGTCGGGCCATCCAATGAAGTTGTATCAAGTACTTTGTTTGTTCACAGATATTTTTCTAATGTTTTGTTTGATACGGGGTCTACAAATTCCTTATTCTCTGAGACAGTTTCTGGTAATTTGGAAATATAAACTCAACAAATGATACCTGAACTTATTGTTAAAACACATGGGGGAAATGTTCAATCAAATAGGAATTATATGAATATTTCTATTGTTGTATGTGGAAATACATTACGTATAAACCTTTTTGTTTTACCCTTAGTTGAGTTTGATGTCATTCTGGGGATTGAATTCCTTTATTATTATCATTCTAGGATCGAATGAAGAGCTAAATAAGTTGTTTTTTAGAAAGAGTTTTAGTTTGTTTAAAGAATGAACCCATACAATTGATAACATATTAGTAAGGTGAGATACTACTGAAATATGGAAATGAAATTTATATTGCTCATATTGTTGAAAACAAGGGAACTATTCAAATTAAAGATGTGCCTGTGGTAAATGAATACATTGATGTTTTTTCTGATGAGTTACCCAGTGTTATACCTGACCGAGAAGTCAAATTCATAGTTGACTTAGTTCCTGATGCTAATCCAATTTCAAAACACCCATATCATATGGCTCTAATACAACCTCTTGAATTGAAAAATCAGTTGCAGGATTTTCTTGACAAAGGCTTCATTCATCCTAGCACTTCACCATGGTGAGCCCCTATTTTTTCTAAAAAAGAAATATGGTTCCACGAGACTTTTCATTGATTATAGAGCTTTTAATAACATCACTATTAAAAATAAGTATCATTTTTCTCATATCGATGACTTGTTTGATCACTTCCAGGGAGCTCAGAACATTTCAATGATTGACTTGAGATTCAGAAACCATCAGTTGAAGGTGAAGGAGGATGACATCCCAAAAACAGACTTTCGTACTTGATATGGTCATTATGAATTTGTTGTTATGCCGTTTGGATTAACTAATGAACCTGTTGTATTCCTGATACTTTTGAATTAAGTATTTCATTAGTTCATGGATAAGTTTGTGGTTGTATTTATTGATGACATTATGGTATTTTCAAAAACTAAATAGGCACATGAAAAACATATAAGGGTTGTTTTACTAACATTAAAAGAAAATAAACTGTATACAAAATTCAGAATCTGTTATTTTTTGTTGCAAGAGATTTCTTTTCTTGGGCACATTGTAAATAAGGATGGAATAAATGTTGATCTGTCCAAAACAAAGTATTTGATGAATGGCCAAGACCCACAAATGATACAGAGATTAAAATCTTTCTTGAGTTAACATGTTATTACCAACGGTTTGTTATGAACATTGCAGGGTTATCAAGCAGATAACTTAGTTAACACAGAAAGGGGTTAAATTTGTTTGGACAGAGGAATGCGATGTTTTTTTTAATAACTGAAGAAGATATTGGTGAATTCTCCAGTTCTAGCCTTACCTTCCCGAAATTGTGATTTTGTCATCTAAAGTTATGCTTCTTTGAAAGGACTTGGTTGTGTTTTGATGCAGAATGATCAGTTAATTTCATATGCTTCAAGACAACTAAAATATCCTGAGATAAATTATCGCACCCATGATTTGGAACTGGAAGCTGTGGTTTTTTCTTTGAAAAATTGGAGGCATCATTTATATAGATCCAAATATCAAATACATACTGACCATAAAAGGTTGAAGTATATATTCACTCAGAAGGAATTAAACATGAGGCCTAGAAGATGGCTTGAACTGATAATGGATTATGACTACAAGATTAATTACCATCCTAGAAAATCAAACAATGTAGCGGATGCCTTATGTCAGAAACATCATTCATCATTAAACATGTAACATTTTGAACGTGATCCATTGATTAATGATTTAATGAATTTTGTCATAGATGTTGTTGGTGAAGGGAATGGCTATGTTTTTTTTCATGATTTAGTGTTGTCTCCATTGTCAGATAAAATTAAGAGAGCATAGAAGGACGACTCTGAGCTTAAGAAAAGGTTAAAATTGGTTCAAGTGGGTAAGCTTCCAGAATTTAACATTGATAAAGATTATGTTTTAAGATTTGTATAAAGGTTATATATGACTATTGATTCTATGTTGAATAATGATTTGTTGTGTGAAGCACATATTTCTCCATTTTCGGTTCATCCTGGATGTACTAAGATGTATAGAGACCATCGGGAGTATTACTGGTGGTATGGAATGAAAAGAGATTTAGCTAATTTTACTATGAAATGTGTGACATGTCAGCAGGTTAAAGAAGAAAGGCGGTTAACGAAGGGGATGGTTCAGCCTTTGACAATGCCAGAGTGGAAATGGGAGAATATGTCCATGAAATTTTTAGTGGGACTACCAAGGAATTAATGAGGTAACATTGCAATTTGGGTTATTGTTGATCAACTAACAAAGTCCATACATTTTCTTTATATTAGAGATACAATGACTTTGGATCCTCTTTCTCGATTGTACCTTAAGGATATTGTCATGTTACATAGAGTTCCACTTTCCATTGTATCTGATCGGGATTCTCGTGTCACTTATAACTATTGGAAGGGACTTTAGAGGTCGTTGGGCACCAAGTTGAATTTCAGTACATGTTTTTTTCCTCAATCAGATGGGCAGTCAAAACAAATGATTCAAACTTTGGAGGATATGATTTTATCTTGTTAAATGGACTACTAAGGAAGTTGGGATCAGCATATTCCATTAGTTTATTTTTCTTATAATAACAGTTTTCATTCTAGTATTTAGATAGCAACTTTTGGGGCCTTGTATGGGTAGTGGTGTCAAACGACATCATTTTGGGATGAATTTTGTAAAAGAAAGTTGATGGGGCCAGAATTAGTAGAAGAGGTGGATGAGAAAGTGAGGATGATCCAGCAACACATGAGGACAACTCCGAGAAGGAAGGAATGTTATGCAGATAATATAAGGAAAGACTTCTCTTTCGAGGTAGGTGACCATGTTTTCCTTAAAATTTATCCTTGGAAATGTGTGATGCATTTCGGTAAGAAAGTGAAGCTAAGTCCACGGTTCATCATTTCTTTTGAAATCATGGACAAAGTTGGAATAATTTCATACCATGTAGTTTTTCCTCCAAACTTGTTTCAGGTACACAATTTTTTTCATGATTTGATGCTGAGAAAATAGGAGCCAGATTCATCACATGTCTTGTGCACAGAAGCAGTTCATCTATAAAAGAAACTTTATTATGAAGAGAAACCAGTTAAGATTCTTGATCGAAAGGGAAACAATATTGCGGAATAATTTAATCAACCATGTAAAGGTTTTGTGGATAAACTACATGGTTTAAGAAGAATCATGAGATTCCAAAAACGATATGAGGGAAAGGTACCCTCACCTGTTTAATATGTAAATAAAATTTTTTAGGATGTAATTTATCGAAGGTGGGGATAATTTAACACCCCAAGGTTTTCTAAAAATAAATTGAATGCATGAATTTTTTTAAAGTAGATATTTATAAATATCCTTTAAGAATAACTTTACTACCAAAATGTTTCGTATTTCAAGAAACTGTCATTTATAATTGTGTTCAGTATGTTATTTGGAGTCTGATAAAACAAACATGTTTTTTTTGAATAGTAAAATACCCTTATGAATAGTAATATGAATAGTAATATGACCATAATTAATAGTAAATTTTATTATTATTTTATTTTCTTAAGGATATAACATAATAACATCTTGGTTAATTTTTCATTGTGATAAAGAAGTTGTTGTTGAATTAGAACTGTTAATTTTTTAATTAATTATTCTTTTATGTAAAAATTAAATTAATAATATTAATAAATTTTTTTTCAAAAATGGTTATCATTTTTGAATTCTACATGTCATAAAATGTTCAGTGTAAATTTTTGAGATTTTTCTGAAATTCAAGAATTTTTCATGAATAGTAAAATATGATAAAATACGATAAATGCTAAAAACTTGATTTACTACATCATAGGTGATTCAAGGTTGATTTAATCCCACTTTTTTCGAACTAACATGCCATTATTGATATTTGGGGTCACATGAATTAATACTATTCAGATTCTTGAGCAAAAATATTTATAATAATGATTAAAATAATGAAAAATACCCCCTCTCCTCCACTATAAATACCACCCTCACTCTCCTCTTCCTACCACACCTCTTAGCCTTTAGAATTATCTAATTTCTGCCAAATTCCTTCCCCAATATTCTTCGCCACGTCCTAGATCTTCTTGTCTCATAGAAAGACCAAAACCAATGCCCATAAAGAGGATCTCAATGAGAAGAGATCAAGAGGTAGACATCCTCTTTTACTTTCTTTCTTTTCATTCATTTTATGTTATTTTCTTCCATTCCCTATTGATAATGATGGGATATTTCATTAAATATTCACCCTTTCTTCCAATAATATTTATTAATGATGAGATATCCACTTATTCTAATCAAAAAATATATTTTTTTAATTTTTAATAGACGTCGTTAGGCTGCCGAATTTTCGAGAGAAATTTATCATGTTTTATTTTATTTTAAGATTTCATTATTTTCTTCTTGTTTACTCACCTATTCCAAACCAAGAGGCATTAATGATCCATAATCATGTATATTCTGTATTCTCTCATGTTCATGTAATACTCAACACCATTATTTTTCTCCTCCCCCACTTAATCATGGAATTAAAATATTGTTTGTAAGGTGTTGAATTACCGACATCGTGGATGATGTGATTTCAATTTGCATTAATTCATTCAAGTCTGGTAATAAAACATTTTTTATTACTGAACTAGGTTATATAATTTGTATTATGTCTAATACATGGTTCTATAATTCTTTTTTTTCTCATGGTTTAAAATATAAGACAATATGTGGTTGTTGTTATCGAAGAACCACTAAAATATCTAAATGAATATCATTAATGTTTAATATTATGAATTACCTCATATAAAACATCCAAATGATAAATGATATAATTTATGGTTCTGGAAATATGTAAATACCATTTCATTCCAATTCTAGAGTTTCACTTCCAATCTACAAGAACATCCATCAAGAACCAATCATGGAAATCATGTAAGGAACTCACCCAATATTGTGCAAGAACAAAAAACTAACAATTAAAAGGTAAAATGATGTTATGAAATGATAATATAAGATGTTATAAACATGAAAATGATATTTAATGTAATAATAACAATCTTTTTAACATTATAGAGGATGTTTAAACTTGTTTGATGAAAGACAAACTTGAGGTGAGAGAATTTATAACCAAATTTCTATTCTTTGGGTTTACTTTCAACTTCATTATTTATGTTCTATTTAAATTTTTTGTGTGATGGGTTATGTTTATATTATGTTTTAGTAAGTGTATATAGTGTTTATATACATACTCCATACACCATATTAAGACACTCTTCATGTTTATGATATATATATGCAGCTTTTATTTAAAAAATTTCTTTACAAATTTGGTTTTACAAAATTCAAAAGTAATGTTTTTATTGATTTATTCATGTTGTATAATTATGTTTTCGTTCTTGGGAATTATTTATTATGAAGTTAGGGACTTATATCTCCCTCAAATGCATTAGTTATATGTATGTTGGAGGTCGTCCATATAGTTACGCCCTGTGTAACTGTGATGGTTACACAATGTAAGGTAGCCGTGAGGGTTGCAGATTATAAGGTAGCCAATAATGGTTACAAGATTATGTATGTAATGCACCAAGATAAATTTATGATTATATTTATGTTATCATGTTTTGTGCGGATATTGTGTAAATATCATATTACATAAATTAAGTATATATGTGTGCTAAAAATGTCTTTTGAAAATGTTTTCATACGTTACGATCATTCATGGACTAATGTGATCTTTCCTTCATTGCCATCCCTTACATAGATTTTGTGATCATCCGATGTTTCTAAATGATTTTCACAGGTTAATGGATGGGTATGTCAATGAATCAAGCCATGTTAAATGTTGAAGAATTTTCAAGGAGTCTTGTTTTAAGTTTTAATGCTTTATATATTGAAAAAAATGGAAATGTTTTTATGGTATTCACTCTGAAATAATTTGTAATATTAGGAATGTATTGTCCTAATTTTCTAATGCTCTAAAATTTAAAATATCCTAAATAAAAAAGGAAGTTTTTCTTGACTAAATTCATGATTGTGTATGTAATAATGTTGGGTCGTTATAAATAATATAAATATAAAATATGTTTATCAAAGTGTCCCTTACCTCATTGAAATATTAAAATCATATTCTTCATAAAAGTAAATCATTATAAAATAAAAAATATAACATAAAAATGATAATGATATTCATGATATGATATATGGAAGTGGTAGTGCACAACAAAAAATAAATAAGTAATGAATATGTTATCTGTGACAAAAATAAAATCGAGCTTAGAAAAACCCTTACCTCATAATTCCTTCTGGTTTTACATATTTTATCCCGTTGAATAATGGTTTAAATAATGTAAATATTACATAATAGATCCATATTTATATTATTTTATCATATATTGTCATATTATTTCATCTAATCACCCATTTATTAATAATATTTCGTTGTTACCCATGTTTTATGAGCTAACAACTTCATTTTCCTCTGCATATTTTGTCATGTAAGTCTATGTTCTTTTTGATAGTGTATATATATAACATCTCCAAATCGATATTAATTTTATAAATTTAATATTTAATCATTAAATAAATTTTTATAACCATTCTTTAATTTTAGACATAGAAAATGGATCACATCATGTTGTGGTGATGGTAGGTCATACATATGAACCAGTGATGATATCATTGCATTATTGGGGAATGAGTTTGTAAGTGGATTTTATATTAAATTATATAGAACCAATATCATTTATGAATTTTCATATATATAAATATATTTCTATTTATTATTTCTATCATTATGCCCATCCTTGTAATATGGGGTTGAAAAAACGATTACTCGATGACGTGGAGACAATAAGTCATAAGGAAGCACACACGATTCTTTCATTTTTTGTGGGATTGTTAAATGGTGAATATGTTTGTACTATAAAAATAAAAATATCATTGGATTTATATGATAAAAATTTTATTAATTAATCTTTTAAACAAATCATGAAGATGAATTAGAAATGGGAATGATGTTGAATGAGTTAGTTAAAATGATTACCACTTCTTTGATGGACTTCTGTTAATCTATTCTTATGTTATATATGTTTGGTCTCTTGGATTATATAAAACCTTTTGTAATTAACTAAATATTTTTTAAGATAAATGGTATGTTTTTTTGAATATATATGGCTCAAATTGTTTTACGAAAGTGGGGGTGGAGGTTCCCCGTTACAATTGAGGTGGAGAAATCATTTGAAAATCCTCAAAATATTAAAATATAATTAGGTTATTTTAGAGTAAAAGATTTCATAGATGTACTATAAATGAATATGAGAATAAATTGTAGAACATATCATAAAATGTTTTTAATTAATTAATATTTTCCATATTTTTAAATAGTTTTTTAAAATAATAATTGACTATGAAAACATTATTTTCAAATTAGATTCTATTCGTTTGATTTGATGTTAAATTCATCATGAAAATATGTGAATAAAAATATATTTATTGATAAAATACACAATATATCCTTTATATTTAATTATTTATAAAAATTAAGTCATCCCAGATATATCAACATTAATACATTTAAAATAAATTCTTTTATTTTTATGTCAATTATATTCATACAGTATTAGAATTTTAGATGCATTTAATGTAATTATATAATTTATAAAAAAATAAAATTCATATTATAAAACTAATTTCATTAGTATAAAAATAATTATTTATTTTTGTCCTTAATTTGGGTTATCAACGAGGTTGACACATAAATCATATTCATTACAAAGAGAGTGGCATTTTGTAACTATCATGTATTTAAATAATATATATGTCAATTTAATAAATATGTGTCCATTATATAACTACAATTAGATATTATGGTAATAAGGGTCTTATATTATTAATATTATACTTTTTATAAATGTTTTGGTGACATTTGTATCCATATCTTTTGGTTTTAACACTTATTTAAACCCCATAATTATCAACGTGTCGACATGAGTTTTTACTAATTGATGGATAATATATTAAATGTAAAATAAAAAATGAATACTAATCGATTGATCGATGGAATTATGATAGTTATCCTAATAAATTCAATTAATTTTAGATTTTTCTAAACTCATGTTATTAAATAAAACATTATTTATATTAATATAACATTAATGCCAATTTTGGCACAATTCACTACAAGATTTGTTTAAAAAAATTCATAATATAAATATAACTTATAAAAAACCTTTAATAAATCCTAATGATTTAAATTTCATATATAAATTTTTTTATTCCATTAAGTATATCGAATTAAATTATATTAATATTTTTAACATGTATTTGATTTGTGAATTAATTAAACAATTACTACATCATCATTATATAAGCCAATAATTATATTATTTCTTCGTTAATAAATTAAAAAAAATCATTATAAAGATATACAATTCAAATATCAAATTACTATTTATAGTGGATTATATCATCTTAATAAAAATATGTAAAAACTAAAACACTTGATAAAAAATGGGTTAGAAATATGTGACTTTACGTGGAATAAAATACTATACAAGTATTAAAGTAATCGAAATATATTCAAGAGGGAATAAAATTGGAAAAAGGATTATTAATTTCATCATTAATAGAAAAAATAATATTTTGACAAATTGTATTGTAACTTTTAAATTCATATAATATTATTTTTTCCCTTAATTACATGATTTACTGTAACGCCCTGACCCCAGTTACCCAGGGTCAGTGCATTATTATGTATCATTGGCCTGATCACAAAATATCAAGTCTTGAAAAATTGATTAGTTTAGTAGCCTTGGAATCACTTGATACATTCATAAAGTTTACATTACATCATAAAGTGAAAAACTACAACAACATCTTGTCTCTACACTCATATTCCCTTATATTATACCAACATGTCATTCATAAAATACTTCTTCAAATCCTGAGAAAAATAAAACATAGAATGGGGTGAGATCAAATGCCCAGAATGGATAACAATATAGCTGAATCATTCATAAATAAGAATATACTTATCAGGAAATGTATAACTAAAACAAAATCCTATTAAACATGAACTTCAGCATAATATGGTAGAAATAAACTGAAATAATTCCATTTACTTATTCACATGGATATTCTACTAGTCAGATAATCACATGCAATATCAATAACCACTTTCATAATGATGGAATGCATATTCCTGACTATCATAACCACATAGTCAAGGCTTTGTTCCAAGACTACAAATAATATTTTGTCAAGGCCTTGTGCTAAGACACTAGTTTGTCTCATGAGACCTACCGATGCATCGAGGAGCTATAGTAGGCTCCACCCGTCACTTAATAATTCGAATGTATTCTTCATATAAAAAGTTTGAAAACAAAACATAAACATTCGTATTAAAACTAGCATACTAAATGTCAATACATTATCCAAAAACCATGAATGGTATAAAAATATCACACCCACAGTCAAACAAAACTCATTCAATACAATATGGAATATTGTATTGTAACAGATTAAACTCAATCGAAAATAATGAATGATATCGACATAGATGAAAATAATCATCAAAACCATTTGAGAGAGATATCCCCCTTTTTCGTGAAAACATTTAAAATTGAAACTATTTGTCAAGAAGCTGTTTAAAATAGATTTTTGAATCAAAGTGTCCCATACCACTTTGAATATTTAAAAAAATTAATTTTAAAACTTTAATGTCCATATAAATAAATCCTTAAACCAATTTTAAATCATAGACATTAATGAAAAATATTTAGAATAAGAAATCTTTAAAACATTTTAAAATGATATTTTAGTTAGAGTTCCTAACCAAAAGAGAGACACATGAGTACAAATAATTGAGGAAATAAAAAAAATTTAATATCATTAGAATAAATGGATTCATGATATACTATGTCAAAGTGCATTATATACACCATATAAAAGTGATTTGGTGTATGAAAACAATGAAGTCTCAATGGAATGTAAATTGAGATGAAATCTCTAATAAAGACTGTATCCTTAGGTTAATGATAAATCAATGACATAATTATGTGTGACCAATATAAATACACTCAATATAATTGGATATTCAATGCAAATCAATCATAGGACATTCACACATATTCTTGTAAAAACAACAACAATGAATTGGATATTTAACTCAACAAATGGAGATTGAGTTAAAATTACTCTTATCAAGTTAATATCAATGACATGAGAATTTATCAATTGAGTGATTATGTGTATAAAAGTATATCCACAGAAAGGGGAGTGGTAATTATGACATAAGAAAGTGAATATTTATTCCACAAATAATCTTGGAGTAAAATAATCAATGAAGTATGCCAAAAGCCGAATGAGTGGAAATTGAAATTTCAAATTCCGTTATCGATTTGGTAACATAGGAAACATACACCCATGAAAGAAGGATCATACAATGATGTTGTAAATATCCATAAATTAAATTATATTAAAAAATTAATACAATCATGGGAAGTACACACACCACATGAAATAAATAAGTGGTGAACAATGGAAATCTCACGGAATTAAAAGTGAGATTAGAAACCCCTATTCCTCAAGTCTGAATTGTCTTGTGTATTGCTTGTTCTTCCTGAATAATAAACGTATGTTAATTTATACTTTATTAGGAACCCATTTAAATTTTATTATTCCTTTTATATCACTTATTACCTTTCTATAATAATTAGTTAATTATTTTAGTTCATATTTTAAATTTTATTGATGTTCGGAACTTGAGTACAAAATGAACTTGTTATAATTACAATTTGTGCTTGTGGTCAAAAGTCCATTTTCTCAAAAATTATATAAATGATTTAGATATAATATAAATATTATATATCCAGTATATATATGTATTTATAATAGTACATAACATTTGGAGATAAGAAATGAAATGCACCTTTCATGGAGACGGTAAGCCTTACCTACGCATGAACGATACTTTCATTTCCATTTATTTATTTTAATTGAATTAAATCATAATGAAACCTAGGTATATTATAGTTCCAGTATAATATCATATGATACATGTTTCCGACGCTTTTACGCCGGGGTGCACGTGTGTGTCTGTCATGCATGGGAGGACGCGCGGCTTGTTGCCCTACATTCTCACTTTCCAAAGGTGGGCGGCATCTGTTCGTTGTTCAGGGACGTCTTCTCCTTGATCAAAACCGGGATGATGGGATGCTGGTTCTTCCTTAAGTGGATTCCTCCTCAGAGCTCGTCACCTAGTCCAGGTCTCCCACATAGATTTAAGATGGGTTCGTGATGCTCGTTCCCGACGCCATAACTGCATGGACGCCAGTTAGTTATGCTGCTTCCATTGAGACGCTCCAGGGGGTCTTGTTGGGGCAGCAACCTTCAGTGAGGAGAATGGTCACGTTGGGGTGTCTTTGGCATGTCTTGACACTGGGGATCGACATGTCTGTCTTCTATTCCTTATCATAGGGCTTATCGAGGGTGAAGAAGCCTGAGGCATCCCACATTGAACGCGGGGACTTGTGTACCATCTGAGATTTTCCTCTAATTCCCATGTTTAACACGGGGTATGCCCAGAGTTTAATGTCTTGGAGAGACTGGTCAGACTGATTGGAATACTAAGAGTGGATAAGATTGAAGGACCCCCTAGGGGGAACACCGATATTGGGGCCAACACGTGGGTGGCTTCCCGGATACTATGGAGTGGGATGGGGTGGCATGATCTCACTAGGATGTCGAGGCACGGATAAGGATCTGGATGGGTGATGGAGTTACGGGTTTGAACCTCATGGATGCTTCCAACGTACCATTCGTTAGCACAGATCAAAGTCCACGTAGTTTAGGGAATACAGTTTAACGTCGTGCAGGACGACATACTGTTTAACGTCATGCGAGACGAAGGATAAAGTTTAACGTCATGCAGGACGATGGATACAGTTTAACATCATGTAGGACGAGATACGAATTTACATCATGTGGGATGCGGGATATAGTTTAACATCATGTGGGAAGAGATACAGTTTAAAGTCATGTGGGACGGGGGAATTTGGGGCTTATGCTCTAATGCAGCCCATGGTTTTGGTGAACCGACATGAAAAAGCCGGAATAACCGAATGGTGGACTTGAACCTCATGTAGGCTTCCTACGTACCATGAGTTAGCACAGATCAAAGTCCATGTAGTTTGGTGGTATGGGGCTTACTCTCTGTGGAGGCCCATAAGAGAATGTCGTGGTCGATGTGCGCTCTAAACCCACGTGAGTCAAGCTCAGTGTGAGAAACAAGAGACAGTAGGGACCAAACGATCACGTCGCAAAGGGTGCGTTCGTGAGAAGCGGAAAGGGGGTTACGTGTTTAGTGGCCCAAAGAGGAAACAGGGGCTTACGCGTGGTTAGAAACCATGGGTGGTGGGGATTACTCCAGGATGGAGGCTCGTGGTGCGACAAAGCGCAGTGGGAAAGGGACTCCACTGGCCTTGGAAGAGGTGAAGTACGGAGGTTCATGGGTGAAACCTTCCACAAGAGAGTCTAGGGGATTATGCTTTAAGGCAGCCCTTACCCCATGGATAGATGCCACTCCGACAAGGAGTATCTCATTCCATGTAAGGAATATTCCATTACTGTGGAGACAAGAGGCGTAAAAAATGTCTGAGCTTGGGGGACCCTGCTTGCGAAGCACGGGGTCGGACCACAGTTTAACGTCATGTGTTAAGGACGAGGTGCTTAGCATTTTAACTTCCTATAACATAGACGAGGTGGGTTCAGTACACAACCCTAGGGATTAAATTCCCAACAGCCTCTACCCCTTATTGGAGGGAAGGCATCAGCAAGGTCGTAGTGAAGGGGGCTGCAGGGCGAACCATCGAGGGGTCCACATTACTGTGGCTATGAAAAGAAGCAATAGCTGTTAGCGTGCCTATGCGTAGATGCATAAGGAAAAGAAACTCAATGGGAAACACCGCCCAAGGGACCTTTAGGTTGCTTCTTATGAGCCTGGAAGGCCGTACGGGAAAACAACGCATGGCGCACATGCCCGAAAGGGGATACATCAGGTGTCAGTGTAGAAAGGAAGCCAAGGGGTATCAAGGTGAAGGGGTCCTGGGTTCTACGCCCAAAAGGATGTTTTGCGCGCAAAAAACCAAGATGGCGAGTAATAGGACCAGAGGATTTCGCAGAGATGTGATTGCATGCACAAGAGGGGATTGTGGACACGGGGTAAAGATTGCGCGCAAGGGAGGAACCCGGAGGAGTGACCGAAATCATTTAAGCCAGTGGAGTTGCACGCAAAGGCAAACCCCAGGGCAATGTTGCCCAAAAAGTGGAACTACCTGGATGTCATCTAGGGCATGGGGGAGACTATATTGCACGCACATGAGCCGTTTTGAGTTCTGCAACCCCCAAACCATCAGGGTTCGCCTTCTATTTATAGGCATCAGGCGGCACGGAATCCAGGCGGCACGTGAAATCTTCCGCACTGGGAACCGTCGGCCTGCAAAGCTTCACCACGCATAACCGGGGCGTGTAAAATTTGGCGTTCCATCGGCTCGATTACAAGAATCCCAGGAATGAATCATGTGCACCTCATTATTCCGCACATGTCTTCATTAATTTCGTGCACCACTTCCCGGGCCTCTAGACCTGGCCTCTGATTCCGAATATGACTTCGCTTTGTCATTTCAAAACATCCTCTGAGTGTTACGGTATTTTTCGTCATCTATAAATTCCCCCCCTCGGAATTGGTTCAGCGAGAGGTCACAATGGTCGGATTTCGAGGGAAACACCGAAACGTAGAAGCAGGGCCTATCCTGGGCACTTAGCGTGCAAAAAAACCGGTGTGGTGCGCAAAACAGAAAGTAAGCGTGGAATTATCCTTCATGTGGCGCGAAACCCTGGCCTCACCTATAAAAAGGGGTGCTAGGTCCCGAATCCGTACAGAATATTTTCTATGCGATAGGCTTAACGCTCTCATGCGCGATATTGCTCCCGCGGCAGCATTTAAAAACGCTCTGGAAGCACATAATTCCTTCCGAATTTTAGCCGTACTTGCGCGCATTCATGGGATATTCATTTCCTAGCATGCTAATTGCGCACCCAACTCCGGGGTTTCGCACTGCCACTTCAGATTTTGTATAGCACTCTCGGATTCCGCGCACTACATGTTGATTTTGTGAAAATCATGAAATATTCGAGATGTCCGAAAACCGAGTTGATGAGAGGGAAGCCGTCATTCGTAGGACCGAGATGGCGGTGAACGAGGAGGTTTATGGAGCTAAGGTGATCGTTTCAAACAATCCGACTTTATTCAATCTGCTGACTCCAGCCCAGAATATGTATCCCTTTCTGACAACCTCCCGCTCTGGAAAATTGGCATCCTGGAGGAGGTGCCTCTGCCGGGCTTCGAGGTGGACACACCGCGGTCATGGGTGACCTGGGAGGACGAAATTCCTTGCTACAAAATTACATAAAATGACCATCCTCCTTTGGAAAACAGAAATATGGATGTATATGTCATGATCCCGAGGACTAGGACAATTACTGGGGACAGTCATGTCGAAGAGAATTCTCTGGCCCTCTATGCGAGCACGTTTCGTCGGAGCGTCACAGATGACACAAAGGGCTGGCTGAAGGATTGGGACCTGCGGTCCGGGGGAAACTTCACCAGTGAGTGGGCTTGGGTATTATGGGTTCTCCATACTGGAGACCAGTTTGGGGATGAACTGCAGCATATTGGTCTGTTCGAGGCAGTATGGACATCGCAGTTCCACTT
Source organism: Viscum album (assembly GCA_963277665.1). Taxonomy (NCBI): domain Eukaryota; kingdom Viridiplantae; phylum Streptophyta; class Magnoliopsida; order Santalales; family Viscaceae; genus Viscum; species Viscum album. The sequence goes on from OY728159.1 coordinate 38,779,404, forward strand.
CCACCGTCAACCCGAGCTCGGGCCGGAGTTGTTCACACGATGGTCTCCTGATACCGACACAATCCACATTCACCATGGGGAAGTTGGAATCACTCTTTGGGATGTTCACTGCATCGGAGGTATCCCACTGGAGGGCTCCCAATATGATGACTTCGTTCCTCCAAAGAAAACCTGGGCAGACAGGTCACGAATGCCCATGCTGACATGGCACCTACTAGAGCGGGAAAAAGAGAGGATGGGGGTCAAAGACATACTAAAGGACATTGTTTACAAGGGCTGGTTCAGCCAGTTCATCGAGAAGGATCCAGCAATCTAGATGCTGGGATGGGGGAAACGGTTCCCAACTGCGGCTCAAAGGAGCAGGGATGGGTCATACTGGAGGACCCTGGAGGTGGTGCAATACCAATCATGGGGATATCGTGTCATCGAGGCCCGACACCCAAATGTTTGGTATGCCGGGTTCCATGACGCATTCCTGATCTAGTGGCTCCAGCTGGTGCAGTACGCGAGGATGGGCGTTCGTCCAGCAAAACTGGTCATGGCAGGCACAATGGCAGCCAAGAAACGGTTCAACTTGGGCGTCCCCATACTGGGCAAGTTGTATGCCATCACGGGACGCATATCATGAGGGGGGTATCCTCGGAGATTATGTGTCCCCTTCCGGATATTCCATGGATGGGTGGCGGCTCACCTCGGCGGGTACACTTTCCCAAACATCATCCATCCTTCGGGCAATGGCCTGTGACCGTCCTTGCTGAACATCGCAGGGGTGGCGCTGATGATGCTCAATGATGAGGGCGTGTGAATCCGCATTGGTAACCACACCAACTTCAACATCAGCCTGTTCCACACCCCGGTCGGCCAAATGGTGGACAATGAGCGAGGCCCACTAGAGTATCGGCAGTATTTCCAGAGCATTCGGGGCGGGGTGCTGATGGCTCAGGTCGACGGGAATGTGATATGCGAGCCCTACGTGCCATCCCGATTCTCCAGGAAATTCGAGTGCCTCCAACGGATGATGAAGAATGTATTCACGCCCATCTGGTAGGAGAAGAATCCATGCGTTCTGTGCCATATGTGGTTAATGTTTATCACTTTCGTCACCTGCGACGCCATCACTCTTCCTCCCACCAAGGTCGATGTTGGCCTAACAACTGAGTATGCCGAGCACTGTACCATTGCATACCCTGAGGGGATTTTATGTAAGCAAGTCCAGAATCTCAAGGCTACCCTCCCAGAAACTAGGTGAATAGGTGATGAGGGAAGGTGCTTCTAGAAGGGGGTACCAGGGGCGCGTCTGGCAGCAAGGCCTGTGCAGGCTGGGACCTCAACGGCGGGCACATCAAACGGTGCCACCGCGACCTTGTTGCCCATGGGGGGTCACATGAGGCAGCCAGGGAACTGCCCAGGAAGAAGATACGTTACCTACTCGATCCTTTCCAATATGCAATTTTCCCGGCACTGTGGTCAACCTAGATGACCCTGCGGTAATCGTTGAGCGTTGAAACTGTTTAGCAGAAGATCATGCAAAATGGGATCCAGCTGCCAGAGGTCGGTCTCGTTCGAGTTACCCACCGAGTAAAATTCCATCGGTGACATGATTATCTAACAGCCATGGACACATAAGCGCGCCAAAGGGGTCGGCGTGTGGAGCCACCTTTCCTTGTGAAAGTGATAATCAGCCAGGAGCATGATCCGGAAGTGATGATGCCGGGAGAAGGCGACAGTGACGAGGACTCGGTGGGGGAGGGGACCAGATAAGTTGAAGGCGAAAGGGAAAACGAAAAAGAAGGAGAACCCGAAGGTGAGGGGTCTTAGGGGGCATCCTACCAAGAGATTCTCCGAGAGAGCGGTGAGATTGTCGGCTCTGATCTTGACATAACCGAGATACTCGATGTTTGTCTCTATCCTCATTCATTTCCCTTTTTCATCCATTATCCTTTTCAATTTCCAAACCCTCTCCCTACCTCACTCAAGAGCACCTAACCGTTGGTCAGGAATCCCAACTTGAAGAGGAAGGAAGGGAACCGGTGGGACATGATGGGGATCTGACACCCATCATTGAATTGACAAGCGTATAGGGGTCTCCCATCATGGCGGCTCCTACAGTGGCCGGAACACTGGAGGCCGATGCTCTGGATTCATGTGATTCTAACGCATCCCTACTGGCAGATGTTATCAAAAGATCCCAACTAATCTGCTTACGACTTGCATAGGGATCTCAACATTAGAGGCTCGTCAGGCTGCGGAGCCCGGGCCGTCCATGTGCGGACCAGTGGCAGACATACCACCTCATTCAGAACAAGATTATTACACTGAGTCGGCCCTGGAAATCAGTGAGAAGGGGGAATCTGGCATCAGTGACGTTGTTCTTGAGGTGAGGCCAGAGGCTGACGGTGGCACCGTCACTGTCAGGGTGAGAGAGGAAGATCACCTGGACGTCGAGGATCCAATTCCTCATGATGTCATCCCTGAGGCAGGTCCTCCCACCGACCTGCTGGTAGCCTTTACTGTGTAACGACCCGCTGACCCTAAGGAGATAGATGACTCAGACTCAGAAGCGGCCGAGGAGATCCGGATGACACGGCGCAAAGGGTGGAAGTGTATCCAATGATTTCTCAGACAGCACCAGTCAGATTGGCTGAGGCAGATGGGATCAATCCAGACCTGGTTGCGCTTCTTGTGCTCCGGAGGGGCTGACGCTCAGCGCCTTCATCTGACGGTCCGTGATTACATTGCCGAGAAGATACGCGAGATAATCCGGAGCACCGACGTTTCCCATTGTCAGGAAAGATCAGCAAATGCCCGAGCATTGCTGAGGGTGGAGCGGGAGGTCTGGAACCTCGAAGGGCATGCGATAGAGAAGGAGGCCTTACTTGAAATGTGCTCTGAGCTTGTGGAACAACTGGTGGCCCAGCTGGCTGATGCGTAGGAACAACTGATGGAGGCGAGTCAGCAGATGGCTGTACTTCAAACCAGGCGGGCGCAGGCACAAGCCCGGGTTGGGGAGCTACACTCTATGGAGACTGATGAGGAGAGAGTCAGAAAGGAGAAAGAAGAGGTCTTAGAGGATACCATCCAAAGGGTTGCGGCATTGGAAGGATCGATCCAGCACGCTGACCCTTAAGGGCTTTGTTTTGGCCATCTCATGAACTTCCTTCTTGTACTGATCATCATCTCAATCCAATACATCGACAAATCCATTCATTTTTACCCTTGGTTTAATATGCTCAACCATAATTCTAAAATGAATAACAACTCATCCCTAAGATCTTGTGGGCCACACCCAACGCGAGAATAAAAGGATACTTGTGTTATCATTTCGTCCTACTGTGGGGAATTATCCAAGCTTCAGGAATCCAAAATTGGGCCTGGATTTCTGAAGAGAAGACCTTAGACCGATTGATATATCACCTTCTCAATGTGCTCTGCCACACGAGTGGGGCAATGCCGAGGGCATTGAAATCCATCCAAACATAGGAAGATAGAATGTAAAGGTGAATCACGCTATACAAATTCAGAACACTCTAGGGCGCGAAGATGGGGGATAACTATTAACCATGTCAGAAACGCAGAATCCATATCGTGTTGTCCTGGAATGGGGGAAATAAATTAGGGGTGACCGCTAACCATGTTCGGAACATGGGGCCTAACTCAAATTCCACCGGCCAGTCTTCCGAGACGTTGGCCCAGGGCAGCAAGCAGACTATAGTTCTATCATCCAGACTACTACAATAGGCGTACCAAAGGTCTATCATCCATATTATGGTAGTAGGAGGAACAAATACTATCATAAATACCGTTAGGGGGTCCCGTCAAACATGACCAGTCCTCCAGAACGTTGGCCCATGATAGTAGGCGGACTGTAGGTCTATCATCCATACTGTTAGGGGGTCCCATCGAACATGAAAGAGAATGAGGATCCGAATAAAGGGGCATGCAATGTGTGGAAAGTGGAGTGGTGGTTTTTTCGAACAGAGTCCAAAACTCCCGAAATTACGCCATCGTGGCGGAGGCGCATTAGGCGGACATACCAACCTGATCATAGATTATCCCAATTTTCAGACATGACCTCATTGGAGAGAGAACTGCCGCTTCACATTATTACTATGGGGAATCTCGAACTTATTCGGGGTATATGTCACGTTTACACCACTTCCCAACATGTCAGGACGAGGGGCCTACAATAAAGAGGGATGAGAATTGGTAATCCCTTGGGCTGGACCCAAGACGAAATGTCTGGGTGTTCCTACGTATCTCATTAGGATGATAATCAAGCCACACGTAGTTCTTGAAGCGAATTTTAACGTCATTTAGGACAAAATATAGTTTGACGTCGTGTGGGACGGGGGACACATCTCATCTGGGTATAGTCACGGTATGATGAGTACCCTGACATGAAGGTGGACATAATCCCGCACCACATCGTACACTCCCACAAGAGAGACCGAGTCATGAAAAGCCCAGGGTATTAGTTTACGATCAGAGAACTCTGACCAAAGAATAAGGGGAATGGGAGACACATGATAATGTGGTTGCAAAAACCAACGTGAATGGGGAAAATACCTACTTACTATGTGCTCCTAGGGACGCGTTTAGGCCGAGAGACCGAACACAAAAATTGAGGCAGGGCCTGCGGGGATGTTCCCAGGTTCTTATACGTATCTCATAAGGATGAGAATCAATCCATACGTAGTTCTTGAGAGGTAGCGCCTTAACGGCGTGCATTCGGGACGATATCATCACCGTTTATGGTCATGTGGTTGGACATGGCATCACAGTTTAAAGTCATATGGATTGGACCTAGGGAAACACACACGATGCGATAAATCATACCAGATGCGAATGAGGAAATAATCTCATACCATCACCGCGCGCAATTCTGAGAGAGGAGCCTTGGGCCAAAGGTGCCTACGAGGGTTCAACAATCAGGGGGGAAAGTGATGCTAGCTCCCATCTATGCTGGGCCCGAAACACAATGTTTGGGCAACTCCTCATTCCCCATGGGGATGAGGGTCAAGCTGCACGCAACATGTAAAGAAGAAACCCAAGCAAATACTATCGCTCTCAGATAGCAGGAGCCTTGAGAGACACTGTTACGCAACTTGGTCCGTCTGACGTGTGGGGTTGTACTGAGGGTTAGTGAAAGGAGTGTTGAAGTTCCACCTTGACACGGTGGGGTGGAACATAGTGTGAATCATGAAACCAACATTTAGGGCACGAAGAAGCCGGTGTGAGGACGGAGGATTACTATTGACCATGTTCGCAACACAGCATCTTGTTGCGTTATCCTAGAGGTAATAGAAAACAAATGATCATCAACCACTGACCACATTCGCAACACGGTACTTGTATCAATTTGTTGCCCGAAAACCTCAGGGGCATTGGACCATGACGATTGGAGAGCCCTTAGGCATTGTATACAGACTGTTCTTGGTGGTCCCTCAAGGTGTGAAAGAGGGAGGGGCCCGAATGAAAAGGAACACGAAGCTTGACAAGCGGACGAAGACATCTATAAGTCGAATCTGAAACTCCAGGTCATATACCAGACTACTCTGAACACATTAGCAGACCACTGGAAACGGTCGAGGGTCTTATTCTGAATGCGGCCAAAAGATATAGGATTCACGAGGGAAGGGAAGGTCAAAAGACCAAGGCAACCGGGAGATCGGGGGATCTCCTAAGAGATGGGGATGGACCTAAAATCTAAGTGTTCAGGTGGTCCTACTTATCCCATAAATATGGTAATCAAGTCACACGTAGTTCGTGAAACACAGTTTAACGTCATGCTGGAAAAAATTCAATTTAATGTCATGTGGGACGGAATACAGTTTAACGTCGTGTGGGACAGGTAAAGGATCTTAGTTTTAGGTGATAGAACTCGACCATTGGGGGCCGAGATGTAGGGAAAAATGTAGTTTATGGTCATGCTGGACCATGTAAGGATCTTAGTTTAAGGTCTTAGAACTCAGACTAAGGTGCAGTTTAGGGTCGTGCGGGACCGTACATATCTAGGAAAAGTTCTTCTTGAGGAACCTGGCGTTGGTGGGAGGAGTTATGCGCCCACCATCCATAGTCATCAGGGAATACACGCCATTGGGATAGACCTTATGGGCAATGAAAGACCCTCCCATTTGGGCTCCGACATGGGTGGTTTCCTTCTGGGAATCAACGACGCTCTGAGAGCCGGCACTAGGTCACCTTGCAGGAAGGAGTAGAGGCAGACCTTCTTATTGAAAGCTCATGCCATCCTACTCTGATGCCTTTCTATGTTATGTAACACGTGAAGCCTACTTTCGTCCAGTTCTTCCAATTTGGCTAGACGGATTTCAGCAACTCTATCTAGAGCTTTCTGGTTGTAGACTACTGTGTGAAAACGAGGGAAACTAGATCTCGATGGGAATGACGGCCTCAACTCCATACACCAGGGAAGACGGAGTCACTTGGGTGGAGTTATGATTCATCGTCCGATAAGCCCAGAGGGCATTGGGGAGCTTTTCCGGCCAACTTTTCTAGTTCTGACCAACCATCTTTTGCAGAATGATAGAGAGGGTTTTGTTAAACACCTTGATCTGTCCATTCGCTTGTGCATGATAGCAGGAGGTGTGGTTAGAGCGAATGATGTACTTGGCGTACAATTTCATCAGCTCAAATTATAGGATGTTGGTTCTGTTATCCGTGAGGGTAGCGTGAGGTACTCTAAATCGATAGATGATATTGGAGCTCACGAAGTCAGTGATAGAACTGGCTTTGACTTTCTTGAGTGGGATTTCCTCTACCCACTTGGAGAAAAAATCTGTTGTGGTCAAGATGAACTGGCATTGGCGGGCTATCGCCAACGGGTAAGGTCCTACAACATCCAACACACAGACTGCAAAGGGCCAAGAATACATGGTCATAGTTAGAGGCTCTGGTGGCTGATGCACAAAGTTAGAATGAACATGGCACGTGTGACACCTCTTGACATACTCGATGCAGTCGTAGATCATGGAGGGCAAAAAGTATCACAGCCTCCGAATCTGGTGGGACAACATCGACCCGACCTTATGGGCGCCACAGGAACCAGCATGCACTTCTTGCAGGACCTGTGGGATCTCGACTCCTTGAAGGCAATGAATGAGAACACCATAAAATCCGTGCCTGTAATGGAGCTGCTCAAGACTAGGACCACTCTGAAGGGTGAACGGTGGCACACGGCGTCAGATTCACTCACGCTCGCCTCGGTCCGACAGAATATTGTCGTGCTGGAGACATTCAACCATTGGTGTCCTTCAGTCAGGAACTGTCTCGAGTACCGCACCTGAAGCCCCCGAGGATCCTGACATAGGGGCACTAGTGGTGAGATGGTTCCCTCACGGTCCAAGATCGCCCTCTAGAATAACATGAAAAATGACTCTCCGGTGTGCCACTTGGAAAATTAGGTCATACTGCTTGGGCTCTGTAAGTGATGCGGCTAGGCTAGCCAAAGAATCTGCTCAACTCTTCTACGACCGGTGAATGTGAACGACCTCTGGCTGGGAGGGGAACATAGCCATTAGACGAAGGTTGCACTCCAGCAACGGCACGAGTTCTGGATTCCTGATAGCATAGTCACCATTGACCTGATTGATGACTAGCTCAGAGTCCCCTTTTTCATACAGACGGGGTACATCAATATCGAGAGCCAAATCGAGGCCAGTGATGAGTGCATGATACTCTGCCTCATTTTTGGTGCATCCTTCTGACAACAGAAATGAATACGATAGAATGGCTTGCTCTAGGGTGATGAAGACGACACCCAGGCCCACTCTGTTGAGCTTAGGATCATTGAGCCACCTACCGATGGTGCTCCAGGAGGCACCGTCAAAGTGCATCTGCCAGCATGGGATGGCATGATCGACTTAGAGGATGGCCACATCATGTAATCCTAGATGTAGTGACCGGTCCGCGGAGGTTGGGTGTGCAGCTAAGAAGTATTCCAATGACTGTCCTTTGACGGCCTTATGAGGTACGAACCTGATGACGAACTATTGTAGGATCACCGCCCAGCGTGCCAATCGGCCGGTCAACATAGGTCGGCTCGAGATGTATTTCAACAGGTCTACTCGAGAGTCCAGATGTACCTCATCGAGCTGCATGTAGTGCCGCAATTTCTGCATGAAAACTACTAGAGCCAAGCAGCTCTTCTCGATGGGTGAATATCTAATTTCCGTATCGAGGAGCATGAAACTAAGGGAGTAGAGGCTATTATATGTTACCTCATTGTTCCGTTGGGCAAGAAGTGCGCCAAGGGATTGCTTCTGGGAGGTCACGTAAAGGACCAATAACTTTCCAAAAATGGGTGGCCTCATGACCGGAGGTTGGAGCAGATACTGCTTGATTTCCACAAAAGCGATCTGACACTCTTTATCCCATTCATAGGCGACACCTTTCTTCATGAGCCGAGAAAAGGGCTTACACTTGCCAAAAATATTCACAATGAATTGGTGTAAATAGGCTATGTGGCCATGAAGGCCTCTCAGCTCCGGAATATTATTCGGGGGAGGCATCTGACTGATGGCCTTGATTTTCTCCGGGTCGATCTCGATGCCTCAGTACCTAACAAAAAAGCCAAGAAACATTCCGTAGGTGACCCCGAAGGAACACTTCAATAGGTCCATCTTCAATTGGTGATAACGGAGGAAGCTGAAAACTTTCTCAAGGTCTTTGAGATGGTCCTGGCACTGACGAGATTTAACCACCAGATTGTCCATCTAGAATTCCACCAGTGTCCCGAGAATCATCTTGAATATGTGATGCATAGCCTGTTGATAGATGGAACCCGCATTCTTCATGCCGAAGGGAATAACCTCGTACTATAATGTACCTTGGGGGGCCCTGAAGGCAGTGAACTCTTCATCCTCGAGGGCCATCCGGATATGGTTGTACCCAGAATACCCATCCATGAAGGAGAGGGTTGGAACCCGACCGTTCTTGGAACCACGGTCTTCTATGCATGATTTGGAGTATGGTTTGTGTTTGTTTTCAATCATAAATGGAAGTTTTGATCGTGTACCAGCAAAGAGATCATACCGTTCAAGAAGAAAACAATATCGAAGGTGGCACCGTTTCCTAGTGTTTGCCACATTTTGGGAGTCCAAAATCTAGAAGTTGCTGAGCTTCACGAAAAGTGTATTTCCATGAAGATAATAATTAAATGTTGGAAAAGCATGAATTTTGCGAAGAGAGGATGCATGGTTTGGAAATCACGAAGACCATAAGAATGGAGGCGGTGAGTCATTGAGATTATGTCAATGTTTCGAGAACGACATAGTTGAAGCGCATCGCGGCAGTGAAGGGATTTGTGAGGGAGCTTTGCGGAAGAGGCACAAAGGAATGATAAAAGTGATACTCCGTGATTATGGCAAGCTCTGTGATCTGAAAATTGTCGATGTGCTTCGCGATTTGGACAGAATTCCGGCAGAAACTTTGGAGCTTCGCAATTTGAGATGACATGTCATTGATTTCCCGCGGAAGGGTCAAGGGTCGGTGGAATCACCTATAAATAGAGGCCGACCCCCTCAAGAGAAGTAGAGATAATTTCAGAGAAAGTCCTTTGCTCTCAGTTCGAAAAGGTCTCTCGTGAAGGATGTGTGCTTTGCGAAAGAGGAGCTTTGCGGCGGCTATTCTAGCTCCGCGAAAGGCATTCGCCATGTGCTGGATCAGTGAGCTTTGCGAAGAGGTAGGAGCTCTGTGACAGCTAGGCATTGTGAAGGCTGGAGCATCGCGAGAGTGCTTCGCGATTGAGCTTCGCGAAAAGGTATGGACTCCACGAAGGTTTCTTTGAGCTTTGCAAAATTGGTAGCCTTGCGATGTAGGGTACTTTGTGATGGTCATTTCCAAAGGTTGTTTTCCCAGTGGACAAGGGAAAAGGTGTATTCATTAGTGGATGGAATTTGGACTTTAACATAGCATCAACTCAGGACTCTGATGCAAGAAAAGTCTCATGCTTAACAGGAGACAAGGACCTTCATGTCTATCTATTCAAGAGACCTTCATGTCTATAAACTGAGTGAGACTTCACCAACGACAGTGAGCCTAGTGGAGTCAACGGGAGTGACCCGAGGGAAGTAGTGAGCTATCCCGGAACCTTTGTAATGGAAGTGATCCTGGGACAGAGTGACTATGCCCGAACAATTGTAATCCACAACTAGTGAAGATTAGTGGATTTTGGTATTATTGACAACCTATCGACGTATGCTCCTTCGATGTAGCCCTTAGTGGTGAACCATGTAAAAATGGCTATGTCTTCTCTGTGCATGCGAATGTTTTCTTTCTGATCATGTTCATCATTCAGGTTCAACAAGTTCCTACGAATGTGGGAACAAGATCCATCACATTAAAAGAAATATTTGTCACCCTTATTCACCCCTCCTCCCACTGGGTGTCCCAGGGACTTTCAAGTGGTATCAGAGGGATGTTGATGGTGTTGAATATGTCATTTACCGTCAAGGAGAATGTAGTCAATGTCAGGGGAGTCCCTCACTTCGATGGAAGTAATTTCCAAATCTGGAAGGACAGAATGATATCTCATCTAAGATCTCTTGAAATGGAATTTCTCTTTTCTACTGTGCCAGGAATACAAGTCACTGACCCAACATGCCTGGCTATAACTGAAACATATAGGAAAATTCATGATGCAAATGCTAAAGAACAAAATGCTCTTACTACTGCCCTTTCTGATCAGACCTACCTACATGTGATGAATTGTACCTCATCAAAATCCATGTGGGATAAAATCGAGAATATTTTTGAAGGAGATAGAAAAGAGAAGGAGGCAAAACTACAAGTGATGCAGAATCGGTTTGATGATCTGAAGATACATCCAGACGAGAATGCGGACTCTTTCTTTAATCGAATTACTGAAGTGGTTGGAGCAATTCGGGGTCTAGATGATGAAATAAAAGACATTGATATTGTAAAGAAAATATTAAGAAGACTTCCACCTCTATAAAATGCAATGGTGTCAGCCCTTGAGGAAAGAGATCTATCATAATATTCTCTAGATGATCTATATAGCAGTTTGGTAGCATATGAAATGAGAGTCAAACCAGAAGATGTTGTGACTCGTGTGATCAAGGAAATGGAATTCAAGGCCATGGATAAACTGAAAATATCAAAAGATAGTAGTGGTGAAGACGAAGAAGAAAAAGAAATTCTTTCTCTCATTGCAAAGAAGTTCTAGAAGGGGAAAGGGAAATTCATAGGGAAGTTACCTCCCGCATGTTTTCATTGTGGAAAAGATGTGCACATTTCCTCTCAGTGCTTAAGAAAGATCAATGATGAAGATAGTGAAGATAAATGCTTCAAGAAGCCTCGGAGAAGGTTCTTAAAAAAGGGAGACTTCAAATATTGAAAGAAAATGCAAAGGAATAGTTTTGTCTGTGAAGAAGAAGAAGAAGATAATGAATTATGTGATGATGAAGAACCAGAATTCAAAACTGGGAACCATGCTTCCATGATGGCCATAGTTGAAAATTCAGAAGATAATGGTGGAGAAAAACAACTGAGAACTTGTGTAGATCCCGAGATGCAACTTACGGATGCGGTTAATAAGCTTAATATTAAATGCAAGAGTTGCAACAAGTGGAAATCTATTGTAGAAGAATCAGCTGAATACGTTGATCAACTTGAAGCTGAAATTGAACGACTGGATGAATTTGTAAAGGTACAATCTAAAATAATTGAAATAAATGTTGATGTAGTGGATCTGAAGCTGAGAATTGAAGAGCAGGCAAAGTTCATCAATGACCTCACCTCCATACTAGATGAAAAATCCAAGACTGCGAGGGGCTTGAGGGGGAAGTTGTTACTCTAAGAATTAAACATGAGACTGAATCAATTCCAAAAGAATCAAGGATGAAAATACAGTTTGGAAGATTCTCAGATGCAGAATTACATGCAAGAGCCATGTGCGGTTTAGATGGGGTTGGAAACATCTTGAGTAATCAAAGACCCGCTTGCATGGGATAGAGTGGAATTGGCTGTGATGCTGAGACATAAACTGCTGGACGTGAAAATATTCAAAAGAAAGATAAGATGAATGTTGAACATGTTGAAACGTTGCCTAAAGTTCTTCAAAAGGAACCCTCAACCGAAACTAAAAGGAGAACTGAAAAATTATCCTCAAACATTCTGAAATGACATACAATCTAACTTTTCACCCAAGGAAGAAGGTACGAGGAGAAATTCAAGTGAGAAGACTTTTCCTCTCATAAAGTGTCTGTTCTGTGGCTATCTGGTCCATACCATGTCTTATTTTGAATATTCAAGAAGCAATCTGAATGGAGAAGATATATAAGTTCAACAAAGGAGAACAAATTCATGTCTTAATTCTTATAGAAGAAACAATTTCTATGGATATTGTTTTCATTGTTCTAACATTGGTCATAAGGCTGCTAATTGCAGGCAGAGAAGGGAAATGGACACCTCATACCGAAGTTCATGACATGTCAAGTCTTGTTAGCAAGACAGTGTTGCTCTTTCAAATAGGTTTTCTCCTCTCGAAGAAGATTTTAACTATAAAGAACCTGGGTTTGTGGAAGAGATAATTGATAGGCCATCAGTAGTATATACTCAATCCAATGTCTCATGGAAGGAAAGGATGAATATTGAGAAATCCAACCTTATAGAGGTAGCCCTCAATGCTAAAAAGAACAAAAGTACCTGGATTATGGATAGCGGTTGTTCATCTCATATGATGGGTAATGAGGTCCTATTAACGGATATCAAAAGGACGGTTGATGGTACAGTATGATTTGGTAATGATGGGGATCTAAAAATCAAAGGGAGTGGAAGTACCGAGTTAGGTAATGGAGAACTAAAGAAGACTGATGTCTTTTATGTAGATGGTTTACGTCATAATATCCTCAGTGTGAGTCAACTCTGTGACTTAGGACTTATAATTACTTTTAATCACAAAGGCTTCACTATCAACGGAAAGATTGGCAATTCACTTATGAAGGGATGTAGAACAGAAGACAACTTGTATCAGGTTGATAGTGAAGAGAATGTATGTTACATGACTGTTGAAGAAGAAAACAATTTGTGGCATCGGAGACTGGGACACATCGATCAACAAGACATGGAGAAAATATCAAAATTGAGAATTGTCATGGACATTCGCAACCTAAAGCGTGAGCGTGAAAAATCTTGTGATGCTTGCATTCGTGGGATGATGGTCTGCAGTTCATATCGGCCAAAGAAGAAAAGGGAATCTCACCTTCTTGATCTGATTCATACAGATGTATGTGGGCCAATAAATGTTGTTAGAACTGATAGAGAATGGTACTTTGTCCTTTTCATAGACGATTTAAATAGAATTGCATGTGTGATGGACATTCACAGGAAATGACAAGTCCTTGACTGCATGAAAACATATCTGCGAATTGTAGAGAATGATATGGGATGAAGAATCAATGTTTTACGATCTGAAAATTGAGGAGAATACACGTCAATTGAATTTGAAAATTATCTATAGAAGCAAGGGATACAGAATGAGGTAGTTGTTGTGAGAACTCCACAATAAAATGGAGATGTTGAACGTAGGAATCGACAGGTGAAAACATGGTACAAACTATGCTGATTGAGATTCGTATTCCATGACATTACTGGAAAGAGGCTGTTCAAGCTGCAGTGTACATTCAGAATCGAACGAGACATTATATGGGTGAGACAAAGACACCATATGAATTGTGGCATGGACGGAAGCCTTCGTTAAAATACTTTCGTGTCTTTGGAAGTAAATTCTTTATTAGGAACAAATAAGGAAATCAAGGGAAATATGGCGACAATGCAGATGATGGAATTTTCCTCTGTTACTCAATGAACAACAAAGCCTACAAGTGTTTCAACAAGCGTTTAGGAAGGATTGTGGAAAGAAATGATGTTAAGATAATTGAAGAGAAAAGTACAAATGCTTCAAGAAAGTCATATGCTGATGTGATAGAAAGTAAGGAAGAAAGTGAAAGGGAAGAAAATTCAAATGCAGAAATAGAGGAAGTTGTTCAAAACACTCAGCAGTCACATCATGATGTTGAATCAGAAGCAGAATATGAATATGAAATCTTGGATGGTGAGAATGCGACTGAACCTCATAGGAGAAATCGAAGAGTAGAGATTGATCCATATAACATAATTGGATACAGGAATTCACCCACTCAGACAAGGAGGATGAGGAATAACACACCTTCTGCATTTCTGTCAGTTGTGGAGCCTTCCTCATTTGAAGAATCTGCAAAGGATGAATCCTGGGTGAAAGCCATGAATGAAGAGTTAGATCAGATTGAGAAGAATCAGACATGGCATCTTGTCCAGAGACCCAAGGGTCACAATGTGATTTGAACAAAATGGATATTCAAGAACAAGTTTGATGAGCGTATAAATTTTATCCGAAACAAGGCTCGACTGGTATGTAAAGGGTATTCTCAAATTGAAGGTGTTGATGTTGAAGAAACCTTTGCTCCAGTGGCTAGACTGGAGTCAATCAGGATGTTCCTTTCCATGGCTCTCTAGAGAGGATATAAAGTATATCAAATGGATGTCAAGACAACATTTTTAAATGGTGTACATGAAGAACAAGTCTACATTGAACAACCAATGGGTTTTCTTCAAGGTGCTAATGAATCAAAGGTCTGCAAGCTAAAGAAAGCACTTTATGGATTGAAACAGGCACCATGGGCATGGTTATCCAGACTATATTCTTATATCCAGAAGCGGGAATTTAAAAGAGGAGGATTAGATCACAATATCTATGTGAAGAATTCTCCGAAATATCAGTTCATGGTTCTCGTTTACGTTTATGACATTATATTTGGTGGCAGCAGTCAGAAATCAGAGGATGAATTTTACAATCATATTAAATCTGAATTTGAAATGTCAATGATTGGGGAGCTGACATATTTCTTGGGGCTGCAGGTGACTCAAAGGAAAGAATACACTTTTATCTCTCGGGAAAAGTATGCAAGAGAGCTGCTGAAGTAGTTTAATATGAAAGGCTCCAAACCAATGTCAACTCCGATTGTAGTTGTAACCAAACTTGGAAAGCATGATAATGGGAAATCTGTAGATCCCACCATGTACATGAGGATCATTGGGAGCCTATTGTACCTAACAACGACACGAACAGATATTGTCTTTTCCACATGTCTTGGAGCCCACATTCAGAGTAATCCAAAGGAGGAACATTTGGAAGTAGTAAGAAGAATCATAAAGTATATTCAAGGTACTCACAATTATGGCTTATACTTTGCTGCATGAAGGGATTGTGAATTGTCAGAATTTTCAGATGCTGACTGGGCTGGTGATGTTGTGGACAGAAAGTCCACCAGTGGTGGAGCATTATTTATTGGGAATAACTGTGTTGGATGGTTGAGCAAGAAACAAGAATGTACTTCTCTTAGTAATACTGAAGCTGGGTATATATCCACTAAAAAGGCATGCACTCAACTACTATGGATGAAGCAACAATTAACAGATATTGGTGACGAGGTAAAGCAACCAATGGTGATTTACTGTTATAACAAGAGTGGAATTGATCTTACAAAAAATCCTGTTCAGCACTCTCGTACAAAAAATATTGAAATCAGGTATAAATTTATCAAATAAAAAGTTGAGCAAGGGGTGATTAGAATGGATCATGTGGGAACTGATGAGAAAGTATCTGATATCCTGAAAAATCCACTGTCAGCGGCTGTGTTTGAGAAGCATCGGTTGAACCTCAGTGTTCAGCCACCTCCCAGTGCATAAGGAGGTTATGTATATCCCCTCTCCCCATTTGTTTTAAATTCATTAATCTGTTTTTTGTTGTGATGTAGGTTTATGGGGGAGATACTATCCAGGGGGAGTATGGTTTGAGCTGAACGTGAGGAAAAAAATTACTTGTCTTTGGATTTATTGTCAATGGGGGAGAAAGGAGAAAGGAATAAATTCAGGCAACTTCTGTAATGAGAAGAATGAGAAGGAAAACAGTGGAACCTAATTGAAGCCTCCTCTCTTGTTTTCTACACCGAGAATTTCTCACATAGACATAGAGTGTTGGCTGAGTTGATTCCTGCGTTTTTGGTTTTCGCAGAGATGGAGATCTATTGAATTTATTTTCTGATTTCCAACAAACCCAAAGGGGGAGATTGCTGGAACCATGGTCTTATATGCATGATTTGGATTATGGTTTCTGTTTGTTGTCAATCATCAATGGAAGTCCGAATCGTGTACTGGCAAAGAGATCATATCGATCAAGCAGACAACAGTATTGAAGGTGGTGCCATTTCCTAGTGTTTGCCATATTATTGGGGTCCAAAATCTGGAAGTTGTTGAGCTTCGTGAAAAGTGGACTTCTATGAAGATAATAATTAAATATGGAAAAGGCATGAATTTTGTGAAGAGAGGATGCATGGTATGGAAATCACGAAGACCATAAGAATAGAGGTGGTGAGTCTTCGCGATTATGTCAAATCTTTGTGAATGGAAGGGTTGAAGTTCATCACGACGGTGAAGGGATTTGTGAGGGAGCTTCGTGGCGGAGGCGCGAAGGAATGATGATGGTGATACTCTGAGATTACGACGAGCTCCGCGATTTTAAAATTTCCGAGGTGCTTCGCGATTTGGACAGAATTCCGGCAGAAACTTTGGAGCTTCACGATTTGAGATGACGTGGCGTTGACTTCACGCGGAAGGGTCTAGGGTTGGTGGAATCGTCTATAAATAGGGTCCAACCCCCTCAAGACAAGTAGAGAGAATTTCAGAGAAATTCCTCTGCTCTCGGTCCGCAAAGGTCTCTCGCAAAGTCAGTGTGCTTCACCAAAGAGGAGCTTTGCGGTTGCTATTCTTGCTCTGCGAAAGGCGTGCGCCACGCGTTGGCTCAGTGAGCTTCGTGAAGAGGCAGGAGCTCCGTGACAGCCAAACATTGCGAAGGCTGGATCATCGCAAGATTTCATCATGAGTGAGCTTCATGAAAAGGTAGGGAATCCGCGAAGGCTTCTTTGAGCTTTGAAAAATTGGGAGCCTTGCGAAGTAGGGTACTTTGTGAAGGCAATTTCCAATGGTTGTTTGCCCAGTGGACAAGGGAAAAGGGGGTATTCATCAGTGGATGGAATTTGGACTTTAACAGAGCATCAAATCAGGACTATGATGCAATAAAAGTCTCATGCTGAACATGAGACAAGGACCTTCATGTCTATCTATTGAATAGACTTTCACGTCTATAAACTGAGTGAGACTTCCCCAACGGCAGTGAGCCTGGGGGAGTCAACGGGAGTGACCCGAGGGAAGTAGTGAGCTATCCATGAACCTTTGTAAAGGAAGTGAGCCTGGGACAGACTGAATGTGCCCGAACAATTGTAATCCACAACTAGTGAATATTAGTAGATTTTGGTATGACTGGAAACCTGTCAGCGTATGCTCCATGGACGTAACCCTTAGTGGTGAACCAAGTAAAAAGGGGTGTGTCTTATCTGTGCATGTGAATGTTTTTTTTCTAATCATATTCATCATACAGGTTCAACAAGTTCCTACCAACGTGGGAATAAGATCCATCACATTAAAAGAAAATGTTGTCACCTTGATTCACCCCTCCCCTCTCAGGGTGTCACGGGGTCTTTCAGCCGTGGCATCGATCAACAAATCGGTCATGGGAATGGGAAAATCATCCTTCGAATAGTGGTGATTGAGATCGCGGAAGTCGATAAAGACCATAATCATCCCGTTCTTCTTCCTGACTGGCACAATGTTTGATGGCCAACTAGGTTACTGGAATTCGTTGACGAATATGGCTTTGATTATCTTATCAACTTTGGCCTCAAACATGGCACCGTGAGAGGGGTGCATCTTCTGGGGAGGCTGCTTGAACCTGCGATGGTTTTCTGGAAGGCCAAGGCGGTGGACAACTACCTAGGGATCTAGCCCTAGAATCTCTTCATAACTCTAGGAGAACACATCATGGTGCTTTATAAAGAAGTCTATGTACTGTTTCTATTCCTCGAGGGGCATAGCGGTGCTGACCAATGTGGGTCTCGGGTCTTCCTCGCTACCAGGGTTCACCTGCACTAACTCATCAACTGTGGTGGGAACGCCCTCTTCAAAGGCATGAGGAGAATCTTACTTGTCCTCCTGTCTATTTGTAGAGGGATCATCCACGGGGGGAGCCGTTTCTAGGATGCCAGACCCTGATGGGAAGCTGGTTACGGCTTGGGCGGCAGAGGTCATTACGTCCGGAGACTCATACACTGCAGACACCATGGCGACAATGGTGGTTGATCCAATCCCATATGGACTTTGGCCCAAGGGAACACACTTTATGACATCAAAGCAGTAGTGGGGTGTTGGCTGGAGCCATTCGATTCCAGCCCAGTGAAATAGACACTTATGACGTACTGTCTTTACCATGAGACTAACGTCCCGATATCGTACAGGGGTAAGGGGCTCGGGAATCACTTGAGCATGGTTGGTGTAAGAGTACGAGGTGATTTCCCACTGTCGCTTGGACCTGAAAATATGCCCTCCTCTGGTACTCAAAACAAAGAAGCACTGCCCCATGTCAGGGTTCATATCCTCCCACTGATGGATTGGGAAGGCATATGCATCGTCCAAACCTTCCCAGGGATCACTTGTGATAGTGGTGGGCTCAACCTCACCTGCCAGGATCTGCTTGTCCTTGCTCTTGTAATAGCCAGCGTCCAGATAAAGGGCTTCACAAGAGGAAAAAGGAGACACATCTCCTTGGATCAAACCCACTCAACCCTTAAGGGAGTATCTGAGGCATTGGTGATATGATGAGGGGACCTCTGCATGAAGGTGGAGCCACGGCTGCCCATCAACGCGTTGTAGGCGGTGGCCGGAGAGTCAACCATGAATTCGGTGTTGGCAATTAAGCTTCCGATCTAGGTCTTCAAGCGAATATTTCTAAGTGGAGTTTGCTCGGTCCTGTCATACCCCTGGATCCTGAGGTCGTAGGGAGTTAAATCATCCTCAGACGACCCCAGTTTCCGCAGTGTCTGAGCTGAGATTAGGTTAATCCCAAAACTGATGTCAACAAGACATCGTCGGACTTCTATGCCATTGAACTGGATGGTGATGTACAGTGGGAGAATGTGCCCCTGTATGGGGAGGTCTTCGTCTTCACCAAAAAACGAGATAACCTCCTGTCATTTGGTGTCCTCAATCACCTCGGGGTAGAAGGCTTCTGCGGCCGCCACCTCTATCTCAAACTGAAGGGGGCTCCTTAGAGATTTGGCGAGTGCCTCATGCATTTCAGACGATAGTCGAAGGTCCTCAAGGATAGAATGACTTGCCGTAATGCCGACCAAGTGCTTCAAAACATCATATTTTCAAGCCAAACGCGAGATTCTGCTTACAGGAGGCCGCACTCTGATTGGAGGCATGACGGGCCCTACCGGCAGAACCGGTGACTGACTGGTACTACACACGTCTCGCTGTTCACTAGTCAAAGACTAGGAGGTGGCTGTCGTGCTTGGACTAGAAGGATATATTTGGCTGGTGGCAGGGCAGGGCTGGTCGCCGCATGACCGATGTGGTCCCGCCTGATTCAGCAACACAAACGGTGGTGGAGGTGAACCTGTAAACACCGGGTGTGGGGGTTGCGTGTGTTGAGCTCTGTATCAGGGCTGATGCCTGGTCTCAGTAGCGTGCATGGCCTGACTAGAGGTGATGAATGTCGTGCCCCGGCGATTCACATAGCCATGGATCCATCGACCTTGGCGACGACTGGGGACATTGGAAAGGTCCACCTGACGTTCCTCGTCGTCGGGAGTCAAAAAGGTATTTACCAACTCTACGGTGTTAACTAAAGCGTACCCCGGGGATTACCTCGAGGAGTCATCCAATACTAGGAGGAGTATCAGAGGGATCCCCATTTCTGGGGGCATAAAATTTCCAAGCGTGCGGGATGATGAAGGAATTGGCAGGGCATATTTTTTCTTCTTGTGCCACCGCTTTCTCATCTGGAAAGAGTTAGGCTGGGATGACGATGCCGAAGCGGCGCTCGTAGATTGTGAGGTCTCTGGTTGACTCATGCGGGCACAGATGATGCCATGGGCATGGGAGAACGTCCTACGGGCCATCCAGTCCTTATACTTCCGGGACCCACGGTGGGAAACCTGTTCCCACTCATCGTCGTTGCCGCTACTTCCATTTGATCTCACGAAGAAACCTGCCACATGCGCCAGGGCTGGGCCCAACCTAACTATCTTGTTGTCAATCTAGTCTTGGAGCCAGTCCTTGAACATATAGCATTGCTGGATGGTGTTCCCCAGGGTCCAGTGATAAGGGAATTAGATAGGGTGATCAGTGATACGCGCCTCTTCTGGCTTCCAGCACTCGAGAAGTCACACTATCCTCTACTCCAAGGCGCTTTGGAAATAACCGGGGACCGGGGCCTCGTCAAACGAGTAAGTATGATTCCTTCTTTCTGGAAAGGGGGATCCTAGAGGCTGACCATGACCAGGGGCCGGAGGATCATTCCAAGGAGGTGGATCCTGATTATCTCGCCTCGATGGTGGTGGTGCGTCATACAGAGGCGCCCGCCGATTTTGGGGCGGTCGCTGCTGGGCCGGAGGTCATGCCCGTTGGGGTGGACCCCTATGAGGCTGCTGAGCTGGTATTACTAGTAGCATCTCTAGCTGTCTGGGGGCCTCTATCTAGGCCACAGAAGCGGGCTCGGCTCAGGCATCTCTCCTTACAGGGATTACAGGAGGCAGCGGGCGTACCTGACTGCATGTTGCATGGATTCTTCGAGGTGTTGATCCTTGTCCGGGAAGTCCCAAAACCCTCCGGGGTAATTCTTGAGTGATCAGGGAAAGAAATAGCTCTTCCTTTACATTCCCCATTCACATTGTTAGTAATTTCTCCTGAGTCAATGGAATGTCAAGGGAGTACGTGATCCCCTTCCACCGGGTGACGAAGTCCGCGACTCGGTCATCGAGCCTTTTATTGCACCTGAAGAGGTATGCGATGTTCGTCTTCTGGGTTGTGGAACTGAAATTGTAGAGGAATTACCGGCGAAGGTCCTCCTAGCTAGTCACAGATCCGACGGGGAGCTGGCTGTACCAGACGAACGCTGGTCGTTCTAGTGTCTGAACGAAGCAATGGATCTTGGCATCCTCCTGCTGCGCTGATGTCCCAATCATAGGCCTGCACCTCATGTTGAAGTGGTCCAGGAGCTGTGGCAGGTCCCTGGTCCCGTTAAAGGGGGAGAAAGTGGTGTTCCCAAATCCCTGCGGGGCCGGCATATCATCCACCCACTCTGGGTATGGCTTTCCGTCCGGTGGGATTTCCCCCTCCTGAGTTTCCAAGGCCTCTAAGCGGGCGATGAGCACCTCCATTAGATCTTTCGGACGTGGATTCCTATCATGACGGTTATCTCTAACCACAACCGCATTTTCAGGCTCTTCAATCTGGTATTCATGCTCAGCAGCTCGCGGGGCGGCTGGCGGAGCGACTCTCAAGGCAGCGGGAGGAAACCAAGCAGGGTCCCGCAGGTGATCCCGTCGCTCGAGAGGGTTCGTCAAAACATACCACGCCCAAGGCTCCGTCCTCTCTCTTTTCAACGAATGCAACATGGTCGCGGTTTACTAGGGGAATCTTTTCATGGGGTAGGTGCTCCTGCCACTACTATCCTGGCCTAGGGTTACTATAGTCAGGCCGCAGCTCTGCAATGCATTTGTCCAAGAGCTCATCAACCGTCCTATTTTGCTCAGCAAGTTGTTGGCATAACATGGCCTTCTCGAGGTCTTCTTCTGTCTTCTGTACAGAGGAAGATGGGTCGGTAAGCTCGATAGACCCAATGTTCTCTTTACCCTTGCCGATGTTTCGTCTCACTGTTAAGGATTCAGTGGGTGTAGGGATACCTAGGAGGCTCCTATGTTGGTGAGTCATCCTCCCAGATAGGTCCAGTGGTAGATTGTCCTCAGGGGGAGAGTCCCCATCGAGGATCTCCACAACATTTCCCTCATCTAAATGGTCATCCATGTTGACCACCACGACCCTTGGCGACATTACCTCAGGGCCGCCCAGTGAGTCTGGCTATCGGAGGATCGCACAGAAAAGAAGGGAAGCGTACTGCCCCCATCTACTGACGTGCGCATGGGGTGTGGATTCCTCGATAACCTTGAAGAGTACTTTAAAACTCTGGGCGCATTGTTTCTGGAGGTCCACGTGGTGGTCAAGAGACTCAGGGTGCCGAACCGTGGGGAGTGCAGCGAGGTCGACCCGACGACACTGCTCACCGATATCCTCGAGATGTGATTGACACCCGGCATAAGGTGCTAGCTGATGGCGATGACAGGAGTGAGTCGCCCCAAGAGTCTAGAGGAAACATTGAATCTCTCCTAGGGTGAGTGACTCTGGCATATCAAAATATGATCCTACGACCAGCCAAATCTTCTCAGGGATGTGGCCCGCATTGAGGACGGTATAGAAGCTCCACGACTCTGGTTCGAGTTCCGGCCCATGCTGCCCTTGCTCATCAACCGAGAATGGTATGGGAGCTAGCAATGGTGCTGAGGCAGGCCGCTGGGCCAGTGAGCTAGCCGGCGTGGAATATGGCGAACATGCCGATTGGCCGCTGATCCCCGAGTCGTCCTCCAAGTGTTTCAGTGCCCTAGATTCCACATCATGATCGGATGGGATGGAAAACATGCCTCCTATCACAGTATCGATGCTCTCTGAGGGTGTTTCGCGTTGCGAATCTTCTGTCAGTCCCCAAAAAAGGTCCCCACCATCCCTAACTGAGGTGGAAGGTGCTTCCGGGGAGGCCAGTGATAGCTGCGGGTTCCTCCCATAGGGGTAAAACATGTCCTCATCCTCCTGGACATACCTTCAGAGGGAGGCGGGAATCATACAAATCTCTTATTCGGGGAGTACGAGACTGACCTTCCGCGTCCCCATCCCTACCCACGACTCAAAGGGTTGGGGGGGGGGTTCCACCGTCGAGTCGTACTCGACCTCCGAGTCCGAGAAATGAGTTGGTCTAATTTTTTTACGGACTCCCTTGACATTCCTCTTACGACGACGACGTCCCACCTTCCTGAACCTGGGTGGCTCCTCAGGGTAAGGATAATTTCCGTCAAGGAGTCCCCTGGCTGTAATAGTGCTAGGCCAGAGGGGACTAAAGTCCGGGGTGCGAGGAGCCCCAGGACAGATGTCGAAAGGGACATGGGGAGGACCTCCATGTGGGTGAGCGACTAGATACGCAACGGCTCCATACTCGCAGCCAGTCGTAGGGGGAGTGACCTCATACCCAGTGTAGTGGGTGATGCGATGAGTCATACCCAGAGCGTAGCTAGCGCGGCGAAGCCTTAAGCTTTCCAGATCAGTGGCACAGAATGAGCCTTCATGGTGGGTGGCACTACCACGGATTGGTCCCCAGTGGCCATTGCATGTGCCCGCGACTGGGAGAGTCGACACAACCGGCCTGCAGGGCGGTCAGGTCCTCGATCCAAGTTGAGCATGTGACTGCCCCTACTCAACGTGTGCGGGGGTCTGGTAATAGGAGTCAACAGCGGCTCGGGACACAGTGGTTTCTGAAATTGGTGCCCCAGGAGAGTAATCCACGTCCTCTCGTGCCCGACGTTGGCGTCAGGTCAGATGGGTCGGATACGGTGGTGCGGGCACGACGATTGCCTGATCCTCGGCCCGAGGATCCAGGCGGTGGCGCCGACGCAGCCTAGCGGGGGCTCCTGCCTTTATCCCCTGGGACGGGTCTCCGATCGGGCGAACCCGGACATCCCCCACCACATTGGCGTCAGGGAGGGATGTGTCAAGGTGATCTAGGGATAGGCTCCTGAATTGGTTGAACGTTGGAGTGGGGAGTGGCGGCTCCCTGCGCTGCCCTCGTGGGCGGCGATGATGGTGAGGCGCATCCGCCACTAGATCAAAACGGGCCATGCCCCTGGTGGGGATTATCCATTCCTCATCATACCTACGAACCAGGTCGTTGATCACCCTTCGTTGGGTGATTTATGATAGGGAGAGGGTGCGTGAGTGCCCGACAGTCATAGCAATCAGAGCCGGAGTGACTATGGAAAAGGTGGGACCGCACAGGGTAACCGCTTCAATACTGCCCCTACCCCTATGCCTGTGGGCAAGTGGATATCGAGCTCCAGATGCAGTAATCTGATTCCTGGAAGCAGGTAGATGATCCCATTAGTACTAACAGGAAAAGAAATCGACAACCAATAGCCCAGTGTCATTCCATCTTCTGTGGCTGGTGAGAGGGATCCACACTAACGACGTCGCATAACAGAGTGCTCAACATCCTGGCTTCCTAAACCCCTGGCGAGTTTCACGTCCTGGTAATAGGTACCCAGACTCGGTGACATGATAATCATCTGACACCGCAAACGCTACATGTCCCCATATTGAGGAGAAGAGCTTCAGGTCGGGTTCCCCATTTTCATATCGGGTTCATCATTTTTTGTTTCCGACGCTTTGTCACCGGGGCGCACGCGCGTGTCCATCACACATGGGAGGACATGCGGCTTGTTTCCCCGCATTCCCGCTTTCCATAGGCGGGCGTCATCCTTTCCTTGTTCAGGGACGTCTTCTCCTTTATCGAAACCAGGTTGATGGGATGTCGATTTTTCCATCAGTGGATTCCTCCTCGGAGCTCGTCACCTAGTCCAGGTCTCCGTCATAGATTTAAGTCGGGTTCATGAAGCTCATTCTCGGCACCATATATGCATGGACGCCAGTTAATTTCACTGCTTCCGTTGAGACGCTCCGAGGGGTCTTGTTGGGGAAGCAACCTTCGGTGAGGAGAATGGTCATGTTGGGGTGTCGTTGGCTTGTCTTGACGCTGGGGATCAGCATGTTTGCCTTCTGTCCCTTATCTGAGGGCTTCTCGAGGGCGTGGATGCATGTGGAATCCCAAATTGAACGCGGTGAATTATGTACCATCTGAGTTTTTCCTCAGCTTCCCATGTTTAACATGGGGTATGTCGCGAGTTTAACGTCTTGCAGAGATGGATCACACTGATCGGAACACTGAGAGTGGATCAGATTGAAGAACCCCCTAGGGGGAACACCGATGTTGGGGACAGCATGTGGGTGGCTTCTTGGATACTATGGAGTGGGATGGGGTGGCATGATCTCACCGGGATGTGGCGGCCCAGATATGGATCAGGATGAATCATGGAGTTACGGGCATGAACCTCATGGAGGATTCCTACGTACCATGTGTTAGCACAGATCAAATTCCACGTAGTTTGGGGAATACAATTTAACGTCGTGCGGGACGACATACAGTTTAACGTCATGCGGGATAAAGGATACAATTTAATGACATGTGGGATGACAGATATAGTTTAACATCATGCGGGACGAAATAAAATTTAACGTCATGCGGGATGAGGGATATAGTTTAAGTCATGCGGGACGAGATACAGTTTAACTTTATACGGCATGAGATATAGTTTATCATCATGGGGGACGAGGTCATTTGGGGCTTATACTCTGAGGGGGCCCATGGTGTTGGTGAACCAACTTGAAGAAGTCGGAACGACCGGGTTGTGGGCTGGAACTTCGTGGAGGCTTCCTACGTACCATGTGTTAGCACGGATCAAAGTCCACGTAGTTCACTGGTATGGGGTGTACACTCTGAGGTGTCCCATAAGAGGATGTCATGGTCGATGCGCACTCTAAGCCCATTTGAGTCACGCTAGGTGTGAGAAAGAAGAGGCATTAGGGACCAGATGTTCTGGTCGCAAAGGGTGCGTCCGTGTGAAGCCGAAAGTGGCTTACACGTTGAGCGGCCCAAAGAGGAAATAGGGGCTTACGCATGGTTAGTGTCCCTGAGTGTTGGGGCTTACTCCAGGATGGAGGCCCGTGGTGCGAAAAAGCATAGTGGGAAAGGGACTCCACTGGCCTTGGCAGGGGGTATGTACGGAGGTGCATGGGTGAAACCTTCCGCAAGAGAGGCTAGGGGCATAC
Source organism: Viscum album (assembly GCA_963277665.1). Lineage (NCBI taxonomy): Eukaryota > Viridiplantae > Streptophyta > Magnoliopsida > Santalales > Viscaceae > Viscum > Viscum album. Next base: position 38,805,363 of record OY728159.1, read on the forward strand.
TCTCTGAGGCAGTCCTTCCCCCGTGGACAAACACCACTCTGACAAGGAGGATTTCATTCCATGCGAGGAAGAATCCATTCTCATGGAGATGAGAGGCGTAAAAAATGTCTGAGTTGGGGGGACCCTGCGTGCGAAGCATGGGGTCGGACCACAGTTTAACATCATTTGTTAAGGATGAGGTGCTTTGCAGTTTAACATCCTGCAGCTTGGACGAGGTGGGTTCTCTCCACACCCCTAGGGATTACAAGCCCAACACCCTCTACCCCTTGTGGGAGGGAAGGCATCAGCAAGGCCGTAGTGAAGGGGGGCCGTAGTGCGAACCATCGAGCGGTCCACGTTAGCGTGGCTATGCAACGAAGCAATAGCTGTTAGCTTGCCTATGCGGAGAATCATAAGGCAAATAAACGCTATAGGAAACACCACCCAAGGGACCTTGAGGTTACTTCTTATGATCCTCGAATGCCGTACTGGAAAACAACACATGGCGTGCTTTCCCGGCAGGGGAGACATCAGGTGCCGGCGTAGAAAGGCAGCCAAGGGGCGTCAAGGTGAAGGGGTCCTAGGTGCTATGTGCAAAAAGAAGGTTTGCGTGCAAAACACCGGGATGGTTCACAAAAAGACCAAAGGATTGCGCAAAGATGTGATTGCAATCACAGGAGGGTATTGCACGCACATGATGGGTATTGCGTGCACGGGGTAAAGATTGCGCGCAAGGAAGGAACCCGGAGGAGTGAGTGAAATCACTTAATCCAGGGGAGTTGCACGCAAAGGCAAACCCCGGGGAAACATTTTGCGAAAAGAAGAATTACCTAGAGGTCATCTTGTTTGCAGGGGAGTCTGAATTGTGCACACAGGAGCCGTTCTGAATTCGGTAACCCCCAAACCGTCAGGGGTCACCTTCTATTTATAGGCATCATCCGACGTGGAATTCCGGCAACACGTGAAATCTTTAGCACCGGGAACCGTCGGTGCGCAAAGCTTCACCGCGAGGAACTAGGGCGTGAAAAATTGTGCACTCCATCAGCTCGATTGCGTGAATCCTGAGAATGCTTCGCACGCACCTCATTATTCCACGAAAGTCCTCCTTAATTTCGCACACCACTTCTCGGGCCTCCGGACCAGGCCTCTGATTTCGAATATGACTTCGCATTTTGATTTCGAAACATCCTATGAGAGTTACAGACTTTTTCAGCATATATGATATATGTTTAAAATAATTAAATTAACTCTATCCTTTATACATTCCATGAATTTAATGAACAGATCATATCACCTTGAGGGGGCAGTAGTTCGTACTTCCTCAAATGAAATTATCATGGTAGCACATATTTGAAAGCATATTGGTGTGTTTTTAAATGAAAATTAAAGAATAATAAATAAAAGATAAATAATATATAAATATAGTTCCATCATAATGGCCACCACAAGAGGTGGTCAGAGATAATCGAACAATCATCATTTCGTGAGGTGTTAGTTTTCCATCCACAGAATCATTATGTTTTTCACCAATTAGATAAAGGTGTGTGTAAGTGTATCTCAAATAATTATTATAAAAGCATCCTAGTATATTTAATATTATGGTTTTAATAAAAAAATGAATAATAAGTGTTCATGGGGTTGGAGAAGTAAAATAAAAGAAATGAATTTAAGACAAACCATTACCATTAATTTCATTAACTCCCTTTAGTTTGAACCAAAAAAACTTCTTGAAATTTCTTCTGTCTAAGGTAAGGCTTATAAGTGGAGGATAGGGATGTAGAGAGCTTAATTGGGTAGATTTTGGATGATAGAAAAATAATGAGAGGTGTGAAGAATTGGTTTTAAGTGGTCTCTTTTTATAACGGAGAGGAGGGGCTCTTTAGGAATGTATGAAACTATTATTTTATTATAAACATATCTTCAATTTAAAAAGGTCGAAAACACATTAAAGTAGAATATAAGATGACTAATATTTGAAATAATGTCATCCAATCATAAATGGACATGTTTTGGATAATATTTTAATCATTATAATCTTATTTATTTAAATCATTTTAAATGATATAAACACTACATCATTATTGTGTCATAAATAATTTAATTTATTTGATGTCTAAAGACTATAAAAAAATAACATGATATAAGAAATATTTTTATCTTTCCAATAAATATTTATAGTCTAAAATATAACTTATATAACCCCTTGTAAAAATTACTTTACTAAAAGATATTTGTTTGTGTCATTTTTGAGTTTACATTAAATTAATTAATCTAAATAGTCATTATCACTCTCAAGTGGCTAAATGAGGTCCCAAAATTGACCCAATGAATCCCATGGTCGGAAATGACTCATACAATATGGTTAAGAAAAATGTTAATGAAATTTTTTATTATTAAAATATTCTTTTTACCTTGTATTACCCTATTTACCTTTAACTGCGGTAAATAAAAGTCAAAAGATACTATTCACCAAAAATTATTTTCATCTTATTGAACCACATTTTACATCTTGATATTAATCGTGTCTCTCAGATTTTTGAAATTCAACTCACATAAGCGGTAAAAGTTACTTTTTTAACTACTACGAAGTGGATTCACTATTCATCAAAAATTGATGTTTTTCATAAAAATACCTAAATTATAGTCTAAGATTTATTTTATTTTCTGAATTCAAAAATGATGTCTATTTTTCCAAATTTAAGACATTAAAGTGGATATAATTAATTTAAAATTAATTTCCGTTGTTAAAACAAATAGCGTGTTTTCAAAAAATAATAACTATCAAAAGATTGACACTTCTTTACGTCCAATTTCAAGTTGAAATTAATTACAATGACCAAAATTGGATTAAATAGTTAAAATATATTCTAATTACACTTTAAAAAAAATTAATAATATAATCTTTCCATATAAATAAATTAGATTAAAACAAAGTTTTGAATTAAAATACAATATTTTTCACTATTAATCAAAAAATTGAATTTTATCAGAAAAATACCAAAACTATACCCAAAATAGATTTTGATGTCCAGATTATAAATAAGAATTGTATTTTGTCAAATATAACATATAAAAATGAAAAAAACTATATATAAAGAGAGTTCTCCATCAAAAGGAGGTAAATCATCCCTTTAATGAATATTAGAGTATTTAGGCTTAAAATCGAATTCCTTTCATATTTTAAGACTTTGACTTTTATTTGATAAATGTAAAAACATTTAACATAAATATATAATAATATTTTATTTTGTTCTATTGATTTTATCCAATAAAATGGATCGACGTTATGTACCATTTAAAATAATAATATTTTATTATTATTGTGCAACACATGATTTCAAAGAAACATGTTGTTGTGTATCGAGTAAGCCATCGAATATAGCATCCCCTTTATATTAAAATTAACATTTAAATCACAAATATTAATAAAAATGAAAATGTATTATTGTTTATTTACCTATGATGTTACATACTTCCCCCATTTTGCGAATTGCATCCTCACAATTTTAAAATTGGAATTTAAACCTCATTGAAAGCCCCAAATCGGAAAAAGAGTCAATTAAACTATCACTTTAAAATAAATTAAGAGAATTAAAAAGGTTACCCAAGAAAATAGATACTAGGATTCCATGAAAACATGGATATAGAGGAGAATAAAAAGGGTCATGTTTGGATGAAGAGTGATAGAAAACAAGATTAGGAGAAAGTTGACAACAAGAAAATAACAAGCTTGTGAAGGGAGAAAGGGTCGTTGGTTTTTCAGTAGGAAAAGTAAATGGATTACGTTTTTTTTATATTATGTTACATTTAATAAATTTGAGGAGTTTATTTTTGAGATTGACTAAGAACATAAAGAGATATAAATACTTTTTAAGTATATTTTCATTCTTTAATAAATATCTACCACCAACTCATCTTTTTTTCAAACAGAGAGTATTCAAGACGACTTGGTGACACCAAAAGAGCTAGAATCAACTCCTATAGAATCACATGATCCACAAAAGATCAAAAATCTATTTACATGGTCTTTAGATATTATCCACCATCAAATTTTTTTTACAAGATCAGATGATCCCCAAAAAGGATAATCCTCTAGAGAAAGAAATGCTAATATTAATTTCTAAAATTAAACCAACAATTCCAGAAGTTCAATAAATATCATTAAATAAACAATTTTCCTTAAAATCCATCAGTATAATATAAACTATTTTTGAAACCCAAAACTAGAATGATTTTATTCTGTAGTCTTCCACGTTAAATTGTATCACCATATGACATCAACAACTATTAAAGTCACATCCTTAAAATTAATTAACCTAATAATGTATTCTCTATTATAGGTTAGTCATTTCCATAAATAACCAAAATCCCTATAAATACACAATTAAAACATTTATAAAAATCCCTCATTACTCCTCAAACGAAATCCCATATTATTATATTTTCCTTGGGCATATAATGTTCCCAACAAAGAGAACATCTTCCAAAATAACATTTATCACTTAATCACCAAATCATTTTTCTATAATAATGTTATTCATTTGACAATATATAAGATCCAAAATCCACTTATTATTGATCAAGAAAATCATTTAACTAAAAATAATTAGTCACACTAACTAGGGACTTCACGTAGTCTTGTGGTAGGTGATAAATCCCAATCGCACTCTGGTTGTGTGTTTGATTCCCACAGCTTTGTCCAACACAATGGGTTGTCACATGGTCTACATATAGTCCTTTTTCAAAACTATATTTTATAAAATTACCAAAATAAGATAAATTTCTCAAAATAACCCTAACATAATTTTACCACAAATTTTATCTCATACCTTTCATTTTCATTCCAAAATATAATAACTTGTAATTTCCTTAAACCCAATGATTATATAAAACTATATGGTTATTTATAACTATATCCACTTGAGAAAAGATAAGTCTTCCTAAAATATCATTCTCACATGGAAAACTGAAGGGTTACAAATACAAGATAATATTATTCCAAATTAATACCATCAATAAGGAGCACTAGTACTTTTAAACATTTCTCCAACCATTTATTTCCACATAGCTTCTTTTTTGACCAAGAAAATAACCTATAGAATAGTGCATTCACTCGGGTAATTTCCAGGTCTCCTACATTTATAGAAAATGACTATAAATGGATTCTTGGGACCATTTGTATTTTATTCTATAGTACTCTTCATTTTTCCTCAGAAATTATTCACTTTATGTCCCTATTTCCCACACATGAAGCATTTAGTTGTTAAATTGAGAGAATTTCCTGGGTGTCTCATTCCACATTTCCTGCATGATGGAAATTGAGGATTTTTTTCTCCATGGTCTCCACTGCTGGATCTCTTATCAATCATCACCTTTTTCTTATTTGTTGAGTCTGGGAGTTGGTTAATATATATTTTGTTGATCATATTTTTGGAAAACTGATTTGGCATAAACATGATATCTTTTACGCTTATCAACATTCCATTTTGTTGCTCATTTCCACCACCGTTCCCATCTTGTACATCATTCTCAAAGTGACTATGAATTCCTTGGAATTCAGCCATTGACTAAAACTAAAAAGCATTGTGTGAGTAACAGTAGTCGTAAAATCATATAGAGTATATCATGAGACCATTTTCTCAATATGAAACACCATAGGATTAACCAAGAACATTTATACTCATCCTATATTAAAATAATTCAAATTGGTTTATAATGAAAATGTAAATTATCTTATGAATATACCCCGAGAGTGTTGTAACCAAGAGTGAAGCAAGGCCCGTTGTCGTGCACCAGTTCCCGTTCATGTCTAGCTAAAAATGTTGTTTTCAGGTTTTCATCCTAGGTACATTTATGCCAGAGCCGCCTCTAGCTGCTTGTATCCAAACTTGGATGTATTTCTTGGAAAACACACAAAATCTCTATAATACCAAAATTCTAGGAAGTTCTTCTATACTAATTCTCAAAGTCTATCTTAGGGATATGTGCTCTATTCAGAGTTTATCTAAATCCATTATCCAAGGTTTGTAACAAACTTCATATGATACCAACTATAACGCCCCGACCCCAGTTACCTAGAGTCAGTGCATTATTAATTATCATTGGCTTGATCAGAAAAGATCAAGTCTCGAAAGACTGAATAGTTTTGTAGCCTTGGAATCAATAGATACATTCATAAAGTTTACATTACATCATAAAGTGAAAAACTACAACAAAATCTTGTCTCCACGCTCATATACCCTTATACTATACCTGAAGGTCATTCATAAAATACAACTTCACAACCCGTGAAATATAAAACATTGAAATGGGTGGGCTCAAATTCCCATTAAGGATAATAATATAGCGAAAACATTAGTAAATAAGCATAAATATTTAAGGCAATGTATAAGTAAAACAAAAGTCTTTTATACTTGAACTTCAGCATAATATGGTAGAAATAAAATGAAATAATTCCATTTACTTATTCACATAGATATTATAATAGTAGAATAATCAAATGCAATATCAATAACCACATTCATAATGATGGAATGCATAATTCCAGACTATCATGAAGACATAGTCAAGGCTTAGTCCCAAGACTACAAATATTATTTTGTCAAGGCCTTGTGTCAAGACAGTAGTTTGTCTCATGTGACCTATTGATGTATCGAGGATATATAACGGGCTCCACCCATCACTTAATAAGTCCAATGAATTCTTCACATGAAAATATTGAAAACATAACATAATCATTCGTATTAAAACTAGCATACGAAATGTCAATACTTAATCTAAAAACCATGAATGGTATAAAAATAGCAAATCCATATTAAAAAAATAGATTCAATACAATATAGAAGATTGTATTGTAACAGATTAACCCAAATTGAGAATAATGAAGGATATTGACATAGATGAAAATAATCATCATTATCATATGAATGAAATATCCCCTATTTTCTTGAAAACATTTATTATTCACTCTATTTTTCAAGAAGCCGTTTAAGATAAATTTTTGAATAAATGTTTCCAATACCACATTTAAAAATTAAAAATATTTATTTTAAAACATTAATGTCCATATAAATAAATCCTTAAAACAATTTTTAAAACATGGACAATAAAGAGAAATATTTAGAATAATAAATCTTTAAAATAATTTAAAATTATATTTGAGTTAGAGTTCCTAACCAAAAGAGAGACACGTGAATAAAAATTATTGAGGTAATCAAAACATTGTGATATCATGAGAATAAAGTAGTTAATGATATACTATGTCAAAGTACATTATATACAACATATAAATATGATTTGGTGTATAACAACAAAGAAGTCTCAATGGAATTTAAATTGGGATAAAATATCTAATAAAGTCTGTAACATTAGGTTAATGATAAATCAACGACATAATTGTGTGGGACCAATCTAAATACACACAATATGATTGGATATTCAGTGTAAATCAATCATAGGACATTCACACATATTCTTGTAAAACAAATACCAAGGAATTGGATATTTAACTCAACAAATGGAGATTGAGTTAAAATTACTCTTATCATATTCATATCAATGACATTAGAATTTATCAATGGGGTGATTATGTGCATAAAAAGTATATCCACAGAAAGGGGAGTGGTAATTATGACATAAGAAAATGTATATTGATTCCACGAATTATCTTGGGGTAAAATAATCAAGGAAGTATGCGTAAAGCCGAATGAGTGGAAATTGAAATTTCATATTCCCTTAGTGATTTGGTATCTTAAGAAACATACAACCATGAAAGAAGGATCATAAAATGATGATGTAAATATACATAAATTATATTATATTACACATTGAATAAAATCATGGGATGTACACACACTACATGTAATAAATTAGTGGTGAACAATGAAAATATCACGGAATTAAAAGTGAGAAAAAACCCCTTACCTTAAGTCCAAATTGTCTTGTGTTTTCCTTATTCTTCCTGAATAATAAACACAAGTTAAATTATATTAGATTAATAACTATTTTCAATTTTATTGTTCCTTTTTTATTACTTATTACCTTTTTATAATAATTAGTTAATTATTTAGGTTCATATTGGATATTTTATTGATATTCGGAACATGAGTAAAAAATTAACTTGTTATAATTACAATTTGTGCATGTGGTTAAAAGTACATTATCTACAGAATGATAGAAATGATATAGATATAATATAAATATTATATATCGATTATATATATGTATTTATAACAGTACATAATATTTTGAGGTAAGAAATGAAATACACCATTCATGGAGACGGTAAGCCGTACGTACGAATGAACTCTACTTTCATTTCTATTAATTTATTTTACTGGAATTAAAACATAATGATACATAGGTATATTATAATTCCAGTATAATATCATATGATATATTTTTTACATAATTCAATTAACTCTATCCTTTATACGTTCCATGAATTTCATGAACGAATAATATCACCATGATGGGGTGGTAGTCCGCACTTCCTCAAATGAAAATATTGTGGTCACAAATGTAACACCCCAAGCTTCCACGGTACGTTTCCCTTCGAATAATGCAATAACGTGTGTTGTACGCAACCTCGAGCTCTAACACACAACCCAACTAATTAAACTAGTCGTTGTGAATAGTAATACCTACTTTTTGAAATTTTATAAATTTTATTTATCAAAATAGACATCATCTATGGATTCTGAATATCTAAATTAGCCTATGTTGAATTTTTGGTATTTTTCTGAGAACTTCTAATTTTTTATGAATAGTGAAAAATAATTAAAAACAACTTTTTAAATCAAAAAAATTTATAGTGAAAAATTATACTATTTAGTGGTTTTAAAGTATAATTAGAATATATTTTACCATTTTATCCAATGGTGGTCATTATAATTAATTTAACATTTAAATCGGACATAAACAATTGCCAATCTGTTGATATAAATTGTTTCTTAGAAACACGCCATTTTTTGTAACAGTGGGAATTAATAATAAAATTAATTAATGCGACATATATGTTTGGAATTTTGTAAAATAGAAATCATTTTTGAATTCGGAATATCAATTATAGCTTAGGGTGAAATTTTGGCTTTGTTCTGAAAAACTTCAATTTTTGATGAATAGTGAAACCACTAAGTTGTAGTTAAATAACTGATTTTTCATTTAAATGAAATATTACCACTTCTGTGATTTCATTTTCAAAAATCCGACATACATGGTTTTCATTAATAAGTAAAATGTGGTTCGATGAGTTTAAAATAAATTTTTGGTGAATAGTAACTTTTAAGTTCTTAATCGCGATTAGAGGTAATTAGTGTAGTTTAAGGTACAAATAATGTTTTAATAATATGAGATGAGCATGACACTTGTCCTACTCCTGTTGGATGAGTCATGGCCGACCAAGACAACCCATGGGTCAACTTGGGGACCCCATGGAGCCACTTTAGTTGGAAAATGACATTAATATATATTTATTTAATGTTAAAATTAAATTGACACAAACATGAGTTATTTTACTAAAATAGTTTTTAAGTGGGGTTACACAAGTCCACATTTTGATTATAAATATCAATTAGAAATCTAAAAAGATTCCCTACATCATAGTATTTTTTTATAATTTATAGACATTAAATAAATTAAATTAGTTATGACATCGTTATGATGCGGTGATGACCCCATTATTTAACGATTTAAATAAAATGAGAAGATAATGAAAAATCCAAGGCTTACACTTGTCCAAAGCCTATTGGATGAAGATATTTCGAACCCTTATCACCTTATCCACGAATTATATAAGTGTGGGACCTTTAGAATCCGAAAAGCATTGTATAATAATGTAACATTTCAATCTTTCCAAAAGAACCCCTCCTCTCCTCTTATAAAAGGCCCCCACCTCTACCACCTTGTTCACACTTTCAAGACTTTTGGTTCGGCCAAACTCTGCCCAAATACTCTCCCAACTTCTCTCCCTTCATCCTAGAAGCTTTACTTTAGTCAGAAATCCATCCTAAGGATTCCTTTTGATCAAATCAAAATGAAGAACCCGAAGAAGAGGTAACATTTTCATCACCCTCTTTCATGTTTCTTTCTTCTTCCAATCCCTCTTTGTTTATCATTTCAAATCTAAAATTATAACTCTAGTATCTTCTATATACTGTGATTTTATTATAAATATGGAACAACCATATTTAGTATTCTACCCATCATTTGAATGACATGTCACCATACGTGCGTACGTACGACTTACCGTCTCCACGTCGTGGTGTAATTGTTATTCAATATATTATTATTTAGATGGGTATAATAATGATATGTAATTCATGTAAATAATAAATATAACATGATAATGATTCTGTATATATGATATACTATCCATTTATATATTATTTTAATATCAAAATAATGATATTGTCGCTCGTGCGTACGTACGGACTACCGTCTCCACGAACGCGATGAGATTCATTCTCCGTCATATCCATTCAAGTATAATTATCATTTGAGGATTCAAAAATAATGTTTAAGGACATGATATCATTCTGGATATGAATAAGATACAACCTATCCATGAAAAACATGACTTACGTAACAAAACATATAAGAAAACGAGTAAGTTAACACCCGAAACAACGATAAATCTACGATATTGTTAACAAAGCAATGATTAAAAGATCATATATGATATCATATGAATGTATATGATTCTTGTATAATTTAATAACAATTATTTCACCATTATACAGGAAGTTAACCTACCCCAACCAAGGAAAAGTACAAGGTAAGGGTTTACTTCACAACCTCTTCATTATCCAAGGTTGTTTATACATAATTATCTACTGGGACCTCGTTTTCATCCACATCCATGTTTCTTCAAAATGTATTTCAAAACATTTCTATTATTTACAAGAATATGGGTTAAAGTCATTTATACCCTTTTTTACTTTTTTTATAAGAGGAATCTTTCCGTCGTTTTCAAAACAAGGTCCTTTTTAACCTTTTCGACAGAATTGAGGTAAGAATGTTTTTTTAACTTATACGGAGGGTGCGGTTATTTTCCACCGTTATAAAATCTTCAAAGCTTTCCTTACAAGCTTATAAGAATATTTTCCAGAAAATGTTTTGTTTTATATGGATTTTAAATGATTTCAAAAATAGGAAGAGATATTTCTCTAAAAAGTGTTTTGATTTCATCTATGTCAACATCCTTTGATGGATTTTATGCTTATTTGAAGTTGATTTATTATAATACAAAACTTATATATTGTATTGAATGTTTTGTGATTTGTTTGACTGTGGATGTGCTATTTTATACCATTCATTGTTTATGGTGAAATTATTGACATTTCATATGCTAGTTTTAATACGAATGTTTATGTTATGTTTAAACCGTTTCATATGGGAATGCATTGGACTTAATATGTGACGGGTGGAGCCCGCTATAGCTCCTCGATGCATCGGTAGGTCTAATGAGACAAACTAGTGTCTTGGCACAAGGCCTTGACAAAATATTATTTGTAGTCTTGGCACGAGGCCTTGGCTATGTGGTTATGATAGTCTGGCATTATGCATTCCAACATTATGAAAGTGGTTAGTGATTTTGCATGTGATTATTAAATTAGTAGAATATCCATGTGAATGAGTAAATGGCATTATTTCATTTTACTTTTGCCATATTATGTTGATGTTCATGTTTAAAAGGCTTTTGTTTTAGTTATACATTGCCTTAAATGTTTATTCTTATTTATGAATGTTTCCGCTATATTGTTATCCTTACTGGGCATTTGAGCTCACCCCTTTTCTATGTTTTATTTTTCCCAGGAAGTGAAGAAGTAAATTATGAATGACCTGCAGGGATATTATGAGGGGATAATAGTGTGGAATGTGGAGACATTATGTTGTTGTAGTATTTTTTCATTTTATGATGTAATGTAAAACTTATGAATATATCTGGTGTTTCCAAGGCTACTAAACCAATCAGTCTTTCGAGATTTGATCTTTCTTGTGATCATGACAATGTTATGTAATAATGCACCGACTCTGGGTAACTAAGGTTGGGGCGTTACAGTTGGTATCAGAGGAAGTTTAGTACAAACCTTGGAAGCTAGATTTAGATAAACTCTGATTAGAGCACATAGACCTAAGATGAACATTGAGGATTAGTATAAAAGAACTTCCTAGAATTTTGGTATTGTAGAGATTTTGTGAGTTTTCTGAGCAATACATCCCTGTCTGGATACGAGCAGGTAGAGGCGGCTCTGGCATTGATGTTCCTAGGGGTAAAACCCGAAAACACAACTTTGATCTAGACTCGAACGGGAACTGGTGAACGACAACGGGCCTTACTTCACTCTTGGTTACGACACTCCCGGGGGATATGCTTAGGATAACTCTCATTTTCACTACAAATCATTATGAAGGGCTTATGAGTATATACTTCCTCAAAGAAAACATTTTTATGATTATGTATGATATCCATAAATAGTTCAATTTATGTTAAGTGTTTTATAAGTATGGGATTATGTATTTTGATTCATAAACTGATCTAGTTTATGCCATTGTTTAGAAATAGTGCCTAGTCGAAGAAATGGAAACCGTATCAATGACCGCACTCCATGTAGGGATTTCCCTCCTGCTCAAGATAATTATAGTGGGGCTGGTGATGCAACTGGTGCCGATCAGCTAATCACCATACTGGGACAACTTACTCAGGTTATGAATAATAACCTTACGTGTATGGAGAACCCTGATCCACAACGTGGAGGATCAATGTTAGATCAATTCATGAGGCAACAACCACCAATGTTCAATGGGAGTACAAATCCCTTAGTAGTCGAGCAATGGATAAATTCCCTAGAGAAAATATTTCAGGCTTTGGGGAGCAGTGAAAGGGAAAAAGTTATCATGGCAGTTTACCGCCTCACTGGAGATGACGATAAATGGTGGTCACTAATTCAAAACACAAAGGAAGATGATGAATAAACAAACATGGAATGACATGAGTTCAAAGAGTTGTTCTTAGAAAAATACTTTCCTCGAGACCATCGAGCAGATATGGAAAGGCAGTTTCTGAGTCTGAGGAAGAAGGAGGATGAGAATGTCGCAAAGTATGAGGCTAACATTACAAGGTTAGCAAGGTATCCTACAGATTACATACGTAACCCAAGAAGTAAGACTGATTGTTTCTTTGATGGGTTGAAACCATTTCTCCATCGAGCTTTAGTATCACAAACCTTCTCTTCATACGAAGGTATTGTCTCGTGCACTATCAAGACGGAAAAGGAATTCTCTAAGTCTTATGACTTTAAAGAAAAGCAAGAGAAGAAGAGACCTGCTGATCAATCTGGGAATGGAATTAAAGGGAAGAAGGGAAAGGTTGAATATTCATCTTGTGGTAAATGCGGGAAGAATCATCCTTGTACTTGCTTGAAGGGAATGGGAGTCTGTTACAAGTGTGGTTAAAAAGGCCACCAAGCTCATGATTGCAAGGGGAAGAAGGAAGCTACCAACGTTCGGTGCTACAATTGCAGGGAGATGGGGCATTTTGAAAATGAATGTCCTAAGCGTCAGGAGAACTTATCTCAGAAAAGGCCAGGGGATCAAGGCCAGGATTATGCTATCACTACTGCTGAGGTAGAAGCTCCGAAAGATGTGGTGGCAGGTAATTTAATGGTTTCCTCAAGTTTAGAAAATGCATATTTGATTCTGGATCATCGCATTGTTTCATATCTTCCAAGTTTGCTAAGAAAATTAGATATTTCTAATTTGATTTAACACGGGAGTTTTCGGTCAAAACCCCTAAGGGAAGTATTGTTGTAATAATGTTTTGTCGATTAGTTCCTATTAGAGCACCTAAATGTTCTTTACCTGCTGATCTCATCGTCATACCCATGATTGAATTTGATATAATCCTCGGTATGGATTGGCTTTCGGACCATGATGCAAAAATTTATTGTAAGAGGAAAGAGGTTATGATTCTTGATGATGATGATAAGGAACACCTTATCTTTAGAGCCGAATCGTCGCCACATAATTCTTATCTATATCCACCCCCAGTAGCTCAACTAAATTCAATTATTGGGGAGGAAGAGAAGGAAATTACTGAGGGTGAGGAAAGGAATATTCAAATAGAGGATGTACCTATTGTGAGAGAATATGTTGATGTGTTTCCGGAAGATTTACCTGGACATACTCCAGAACGAGAAGTTGAGTTTTCCATTGATTTAATTCCTGGATGAAGGCCCATATTGAAGACCCCTTATAGAATGGCCATTTTGGAATTAGTTGAACTAAAGAAACAACTAGAGGAATTGAGTAATAAGGGATTTATTCTCCCTAGTGTTTCTCCTTGTGGAGCCCCTGTTCTTTTTGTTAAAAAGAAAGATGGATCTATGAGGTTGTGCATTGACTATAGGGAGATCAATGCTATAACAATAAAGAAAAAGTATCCCCTACCTCACATTGATGATTTGTTTGACCAACTGCATGGAGCTCAATACTTTTCAAAGATTGACCTTCGGTCTGGATACCATCAGTTGTGTGTGAATAAGGAAGACGTTCCAAAGACAGCATTTCGAACAAGGTACGGGCATTACGAGTTTACAGTAATGCCTTTTGGATTGAATAATGCACCCTCTGTTTTCATGGATCTAATGAATAGAGTTTTCAAGGAATATCTTGATGACTTTGTAGTGGTATTTATTGTTGATATCTTGGTATAATCCAAAAGCCACGAAGATCATGAAAATCACTTATGCATTATCCTGACGACTCTTAGAAGACATGAATTATATGGGAAATTTAGCAAGTGTGAATTATGGCTTCATGAGATTTCTTTTATTGGCCATATTGTCTCTAAGTATGGAATTTCCGTTGATCCTTATAAAACCAAGGCAATCCAAGAATGGCCACCACCGACAAGTATAACTGAGGTACGCAGTTTTATTGGTTTAGCAGGTTATTATCGACGTTTCGTCCAGAATTTTTCCAGATTGGCTAACCCATTGACAAAGCTCACACGTATAGGGATTAAATTTGTCTGGACAAAAGAGTGTGAAAAATGTTTTGAAGAACTAAAGAGAAGATTAGTCAATTCCCCTGTATTGACTCTACCATCGGGGAATGATGGGTTTGTTATTTATAGTGATGCATCGAAGAAAGGACTTGGTTGTGTCTTTATGCAGAATGATAAGGTCATTGCCTATGCATCACGACAACTAAAAATTCATGAGCAAAACTATCCTACTCATGATCTTGAGTTAGCAGCTGTGATCTTTACTTTAAAGATATGGAGACATTACCTCTATGGTGAAAAATGTGAGATTTATACTGATCACAAGAGTTTGAAGTATATTTTCACACAAAAAGTACTCAACATGAGGCAAAGGAGATGGCTTGAACTACTCAAGGATTAAGATTGCACGATACATTACCACCCGGGGAAGGAAAACAAGGTGGCAGATACTTTGAGTAGAAAAGACCATGGAGTTTTGAATGTGATGAGAATTGAAAGGGATCCAATTTTCTTGGATCTAGTGAAGACGGACATGGGAATAACTAGGAAAGGTGAAACATCAATGCTTTTTCAAATGGTTGCCAAACCATCATTACTAAAAAGGATTAAGATTTCTCAGACCAATGATGAAGAATTTCAGAAGAATATTAAAGATGTGAATGATGGAAGTTTGAGGGACTTTGTGTATAAGGATGGAATTTTGAAATTCAGGAAGAGTCTTTGTGTTCCCGATATAACTGATCTAAAAATGGAATTGCTGGATGATGCTCATAGTTCCAATTTCTCTATACACCCTGGGAGAACCAAAATGTATAGAGATTTGAAGGAAAGTTTTTGGTGGGACAATATGAAGAGGGAGATTGCTGATTTTGTGTCAATGTGTATGGTTTGTCAACAAGTGAATGCTGGAAGGCAACATCCTGGTGGAGTATTGCAACCTCTTCCCATACCTGAGTGGAAATGGGATAATATTACGATGGACTTTGTCATGGGACTACCAAAGACTCCTAGAAGGAATGATGCAATATGGGTCATTGTTGATCGTCTTACTAAGTCAGCACATTTTCGGGCTATACGGGAGGATCTACCACTTGAACGTCTAGCAAGATTATATATTAATGAAGTTGTAAGACTTCATGGAGTACCCCTATCGATTGTTTCTGATCGTGATCCTCGTTTTACTTCAAGATTCCGGAAAAGTCTTCAAAAGGCCTTGGATACTGAACTTTGTTTGAGCACTGCCTATCACCCTCAAACAGATGGACAATCAGAACGGACTATTCAAACCTTAGAAGACATGTTGAGATCATGCTCTCTTGACTTTTAAGGTATATGGGATCAATACTTACCACTGGTAGAATTTTCCTATAACAATAGCTTCCATTCAAGCATTCAGATGGCACCTTATGAAGCGTTATACAGAAAGAGATGTCGTACACCAACCTATTGGGATGACGTTGGTGAAAGAAAACTTGTAGGACCAGAACTGGTGGAAGAAACAATGGAAAAGGGGAAGGTAATCCAAAACCACATCAAATCAGCTCAAAGTAGGCAGAAGAGCTATGCCGATAACAGAAGAAAGGTTTTGGAATTTCAGGTGGGAGATCATGTTTTCCTAAAGGTATCTCCATGGAAGGGAGTTATACATTTTGGTAAGAAGGGTAAGTTGAGTCCCATGTACATCGGACCTTTCGAAATTCTAGATTGTATTGGGGCTGTAGCTTATCGTTTGGCGATGCCGCCAAATCTCTCCAAAGTTCACGATGTTTTCCACGTATCTCTATTGAGGAAATACAGGTCTGACCCAACGCATGTACTCACCTATGAGAAATTAGAACTGGAACCCGATCTTTCTTATTGTGAAGAGCCCGTCAGGATTCGTGATGTGAGGGAGCAGGTGCTGAGAAACCGGACGACTCGTCTGGTAAAGGTTTTGTGGAGAAATCCTAAAATGGAAGAGGCAACGTGGGAACCTGAGGAACTTATGATGAAGAACCAACCAAGTCTTTTTATACCCTAGAAATTGCGAGGACACAATTATTTTAAGGAGGGGAGAATTTAACACCCCAAGCATCCACGGTACGTTTCCCTTCGAATAATGCAATAGCGTGTGTTGTACGCAACCTCGAGCTCTAACACACACCACAACTAATTAAACTAGCCGTTGTGAATAGTAATACCTACTTTTTGAAATTTTATAAATTTTATTTATCAAAATAGACTTCATCTTTGGATTCTGAATATCTAAATTAGCCTATGTTGAATTTTTGGTATTTTTCTGAGAACTTCTAATTTTTTATGAATAGTGAAAAATACTTAAAAACAACTTTTTAAATCAAAATAATTTATAGTGAAAAATTATAATATTTAGTGGTTTTAAAGTATAATTAGAATATATTTTACCATTTTATACAATGGTGGTCATTAGAATTAATTTAACATTGAAATCGGACATAAACAATTGCCAATCTTTTGATATAAATTGTTTCTTAGAAACACGCCATTTTTTGTAACAGCGGGAATTAATTATAAAATTAATTATTGAAACTTATATGTTTGTAATTTTGTAAAATAGACATAATTTTTGAATTCGGAATATCAGTTATAGCTTAGGGTGAAATTTTGTCTTTGTTCTGAAAAACTTCAATTTTTGATGAATAGTGAAACCACTAAGTGGTAGTTAAATAACTGATTTTTCATTTAAATGAAATATTACCACTTCTGTGATTTTATTTTAAAAAATCCAACATACATGGTTGTCATTAAGAATTAAAATGTGGTTCGATGAGATTAAAATAAATTTTTGGTGAATAGTAACTTTTAAGTTCTTAATCGCGATTAGAGGTAATTAGTGTAGTTTAAGGTACAAATAATGTTTTAATAATATGAGATAAGCATGACACTTGTCCTACTCCTATTGGATGAGTCATGGCCGACCAAGACAACCCATGGGTCAACTTGGGGACCCCATGGAGCCACTTTAGTTGGAAAATGACATTAATATATATTTATTTAATGTTAAAATTAAATTGACACAAACATGAGTTATTTTAGTAAAATAGTTTTTAAGTGGGGTTACACAAGTCCAAATTTTGATTAGAAATATTAATTAGAAAGCTAAAAAGATTCCCTACATCATATTATTTTTTTTATAATTTTTAGACATTAAATAAATTAAATTAGTTATGACATCATTATGATGCGGTGATGACCCCATTATTTAACGATTTAAATAAAATGAGAAGATAATGCAAAATCCAAGGCATACACTTGTCCAAAGCCTATTGGATGAAGAGTTTTCGAACCCTTATCACCTTATCCACGAATAATATAAGTGTGTAACCATTATAATCCGAAAATCATTGTATAATAATGTAACATTTCAATCATTCCAAAAGAGCCCCTCCTCTCCTCTTATAAAAGGCCCACACCTCTACCACCTTATTCACATATTAAAGCCTTTTGGTTCGGCCAAAATCTTCCCAAATACACTCCCAACTTCTCTCCCTTCATCCTAGAAGCTTTAATTTAGTCATAAATCCATCCTATGGAGTCCTTTTGATCAAATCAAAAGGAAGAACCCGAAGAAGAGGTAACATTTTCATCACCCTCTTTCATGTTTCTTTCTTCTTCCACTCCCTATTTGTTTATTATTTCAATACTAAAATTATAACTCCAGTATCTTATATATACTGTGATGTTATTATAAATATGGAACAACCATATTCAGTATTCTACCCATCATTTGAATGACATTTCACCATACGTGCGTACGTACAGCTTACCGTCTCCACGTCGTGGTGTAATTGTTATTCAATATATTATTATTTAGATGGGTATAATAATGATATGTAATTAATGTAAATAATAAATATAACATGATAATGATTCTGTATATATGATATACTATCCAATTATATATTATTTTAATATCAAAATAATGATATTGTCGCTCGTGCGTACGTACGGACTACCGTCTCCACGAACGCGATGAGATTCATTCTCCGTCGTATCCATTCAAGTATAATTATCATTTTATTATTTAAAAATAATGTTTAAAGACATGATATCATTCTGGATATGAATAAGATACAACCTATCCATGAAAAACATGGCTTACGTAACAAAACATATAAGAAAACGAGTAAGTTAACACCCGAAACAACGATAAATCTAAGATATTGTTAACAAAGCAATGATTAAAAGATCATATATGATATCATATGAATGTATATGATTATTGTATAATTTATAACAATTATTTCACCATTATACAGGATGTTAACCTACCCCAACCAAGGAAAAGTACAAGGTAAGGGTTTACTTCACAACCTCTTCATTATCCAAGGTTGTTTATACATAATTATCTACTGGGACCTCGTTATCATCCACATCCATGTTTCTTCAAAATGTATTTCAAAACATTTTTATTATTTACAAGAATATGGGTTAATGTAATTTATTCCCTTTTGACTTTTTTTATAAGAGTAATCTTTCCGTCGTTTTCAAAACAAGGTACTTTTTAACCTTTTCGACAGAATTGAGGTAAGAATGTTATTTTAACTTATACGGCGGGTGCGGTTATTTTCCGCCATTATAAAATCTTCAAATCTTTCCTTACAAGATTATAAGAATATTTTAAAGAAAATGTTTTGTTTTATATGGCTCTTAAATGATTTCAAAAATAGAAAGAGATATTTCTCTAAAAAGTGTTTTGATTTCATCTATTTCAACATCCTTTGATGGATTTTACGCTTATTTGAAGTTGATTTATTATAATACAAAACTTCTATATTGTATTGAAGGTTTTGTGATATGTTTGACTGTGGATGTGCTATTTTATACCATTCATAGTTTATGGTGAAATTATTGACATTTCGTATGCTAGTTTCAATACGAATGTTTATGTTATGTTTAAACCGTTTCATATGGGAATGCATTGGACTTAATATGTGACAGGTGGAGCCCGCTATAGCTCCTCGATGCATCGGTAGGTCTCATGAGACAAACTAGTGTCTTGGCACAAGTCCTTGACAAAATCTTATTTGTATTCATGGCACGAGGCCTTGGCTATGTGGTTATGATAGTCTGGCATTATGCATTCCAACATTATGAAAGTGGTTAGTGATTTTGCATGTGATTATTTGATTAGTAGAATATCCATGTGAATGAGTAAATGGCATTATTTCATTTTACTTTTGCCATATTATGTTGATGTTCAAGTTTAAAAGGCTTTTGTTTTAGTTATAAATTTCCTTAAATTTTTATTCTTATTTATGAATGTTTCCGCTTTATTGTTATCCTTACTGGGCTTTTGAGCTCACCCCTATTCTATGTTTTATTTTTTCCAGGAAGTGAAGAAGTAAATTATGAATGACCTGCAGGGATATTATGAGGGGATAATAGTGTGGACTGTGGAGACATTATGTTGTTGTAGTAGTTTTTAATTTTATGATGTAATGTAAAACTTATGAATATATCTGGTGTTCCCAAGGCTACTAAACCAATCGGTCTTTCGAGATTTGATCGTTCTTGTGATCATGCCAATGTTATGTAATAATGCACCATATCTGGGTAACTAGGGTCGGGGTGTGACAACAAATATTGGAAAGCATACTGGTGTGTTTTTAAATGAAAATTATAGATGAATAGGGAAAAAAGAAACATAATAAAAATAATATATAAATAAAATGCCATCATAATGGCCCCCATAAGAGGCATTAGGAGAAAATCGAGCAATCATCGTTTCTTGAGGAGTTAGTTTGCCAACCACAGAAACATTTTGTTTTTCACCCAATAGATGGAGGTGTGTGTAAGTGTATTTCAAATCCTTATTATAATAACAGCGTATAATATTGAATATAATGGTGTTGTTACAAAACAATGGAATAAAAAAAGTTCACGGGGTTGGATAAGTAAAATAAAATAAATGAATTTAAGAGAAACTGTTACCATTAATTTGGGTAACTCCCTTTCATTTGAACCAAAAGGATTTCGTGATGTGCCTTTTTCCTAAGGTAAGGATTCTAGGTGAAGGATTCGAATTTAGGGACCTTAATTGGGTAGAATGTGGATGAGAAAAGAGGCTTGATAGGTGTGATGAATTGGTTGTAAGTGGACTCATTTTATATGGGAGAGGAGGGGATCTTTAGGAACGTGTGAAACTATTATTTTATTATAAACATATATTCGGTTTCAAAAGGACCAAAAACATTATAGTAAAAGATAAGATGACTAATATTAGAAATGAAGTCATCCAATCAAAATTGGACATGTTTTGGATAATATTTTAATAATTATAATCTTATTTATTTAATCCATTTATTAATGAGGTAGGCACTACATCATTATTGTTTCATAAATAATTTAATTTATTTATTGTCTAAAAAATATAAAAAAATTAACATGATGTAGTAAATATTTTTATATTTCTAATTAATATATATAGTCGAAACTATGACTTATATAACTTCATATGAAAATTAATTTACTAATAAATATTTGTTTGTGTCATTTTTCTCTTTACTTTAAATAAATTAATCTAAAGAGTCATGATCACTTTCAAGTGGATCCATGGGGTCTCGAAATCTAACCAATGATTCCCATGGTCGGAAATGACTCATAAAATAAGGTTAGGATAAGTGTTAATGTATTTTTGTATTATTATAATATACTTTTTACCATGATTTACTCTATTTACCTATAACCGCGTTAAATAAATGATAAAAGTTACTAGTCACCAAAAATTATTTTCATATTATTGAAACACATTTTACTTCTTGATATTAACTATGTCTCTCATATTTTTGAAATTCAACTAACAGAAGCGATAAAATTTCATTTAAATGTAAAATTCACTTTTTTTAACTACTACTAAGTGGTTTCACTATTAAAAAAAATTGAAGTTTTTCAGAAAAATACCCAAAATTAATCTTAAACATTATTTGATATTCAGAATTAAAAAATTATGTCTATTTTTCCAAATTAAAAACATAAAAGTGGAATTAATTATTTTAAAATTAATTCACCTTGTTAAAACAAATGGTTTGTTTTTATGAAATAACAACTATCAAATGATTTTCACTTGTTTATGTCCAATTTCAAAGTGAAAATTATTTCAATGAAAAACATTGGAGTTAATGGTAAAAATATATTCTAATTAAAATTTAAATCTAATTAAAAATATAATCTAACCATATAAATATATATGATTAAATCACAGTTTTGAATTAAAATACAGTATTTTTCACTATTCATCAAAAAATGAATTTTATCAGAAAAATTCCAAAATTTTACCCAAAGTAGATTTTGATCGCCCGATTCTAAATAATAATTTTATTTTGTCAAATATAAAATAAAAAATTGACCAAAACTATATTTAATTAGGGTTCTCCATCAAAAGGCGGTAAATTGTCCCTTTCATGAATATTAGTGTATTTATGCATAAAATCGAATTCCTTTCTTATTTTTAGCCTAAATATTTTATTAGATAAATGTAAAAAAAATTAACAATCATATTTAACAATATTTTAGTTAGTTATATTCATTTCCACCAATACAGCGGCTCTGCGTTAAGTATCATTTAAAATAATAATATTATATTATTAGTGTGCAACGTATGATTTTAAAGAAACATGTTTTTGGGTATTAGGAAAGCCATCGAACATGCATCCCATTTAAATTAAAATTAACATTTAATTCACAAATATTCATAATCATGAAAATTTATTATTCTTTATTTACCCATGATGTTACATTTACCCTAACCGTTGTAATTAAAAATTATAAGGTTACTATTCATATTTTAACAGTATAAAAATCGAATATTTATTAAATTCAGACCATATGATTAAAAATATGGAATAATATTTTATAAATTGAAAACATATATTTGTATAATGATAATTTAAATTTATCCTTGGAGATTGAATGAGAAATTGAATTTTTGAAAAGAAATAAATCAAATGATTGTAAGGTTTTTATATCAAAATTCAATGTGAAATTTAATTCAATTCCCGAAAATGAATTAAATGTTAAAAAATTTATCTAATTATACAATAAAACGTATAAAAAATATAATATTACTATAGCATCCCAATAAAAATTTATATAGTGATTAAATCATTTTGGAAGAAAATTTCATATAGTACATTAACCCACACCCAAAAAACATAGTATTTTATTGACTTTGTTATCTTGGAACAAAAATAATTATATGCTGAGGGATGTTAAATTATTCTAAAAATTATCACCCCATTTTTTAATCATACCAAAAACAATTATTTATAAAATGTAGAAACAAAACAAATAAAATTGTGAGATCAGATGCACAGTAAGGGTAAAAAATTGAGATTTCAATCATAAAATAATCATAAAAAATAAGATTATATAAAAAACATTTTATAATAATATATTTTATAGCAAATATTGTTATATCATTTCATAGAAGAAATCGTATAATATTATAATGAATCTATGATCTTATTCCATGAGAGAAAAAAATAATACATTGAATTATGGAATAAAAATAAAGATTTAAAAAAAATTTAATGTTACTTATATCTCATTTACATGCCCATAAAAGTTGAAAAATTACTTTAGTGCATCATTTTCATTTCCAGTTCGAGCCTTGTATTACTGACCAAGTTTACTTCTAGTTCTATACTTGTGAAACTGAATTGGGATCACATCATGTTCTATTCATATCTATCTCATGATATATAAATATTATAACAATTTATTGGAGGGATAAACTGGTACCAAAAATAACAAAATTAAAACCATACATATGATTGAAACATGACAATAATTCATTCATTGAATCATATCACTTAAGAAAGGGTTTGATAGATATTTTATCATAACATAACTCATAGAAAAGAAATAAATTTCACAAGACTCAATCCATCATAAACCTGTTATATAAATAATATGAATTGTATCATTGGATCTTATCTCAGATAAAACAAGTAAAATATAGTTATTTTTTCTTTTATATAGAATTACTTTTATAGATCACAAGAAATAATTCATGACGAATATATCATTTCATCATGGAAAACATTTTCTTTTGTAAAAAATCTCTAAAATTTATAAAGGAGATGATTTAATAGAATATAACCAAGTATTATTTTATGGAAATCATCAATGTATTAAAGATTCATTACATATTAAGATTCTATTCATTCCATGTATGTTAATAAAACATCCCTTTTATATATTTTTTGTATGTATCATCACAAAGTTCTTTTTTTTAGAAAAATTAATATAATTTTCAATTTATTTCATAAAAGAAAAAATGGGTAAAAATAAATTTATAAATTCATTGTATAATAGTAAAAACCATTTTTAATTTTTTTATAAAATATTTATATGGAAGATAATTATCCCCAATAGATATAAAAAACAAAA
Organism: Viscum album; assembly: GCA_963277665.1. Lineage (NCBI taxonomy): Eukaryota > Viridiplantae > Streptophyta > Magnoliopsida > Santalales > Viscaceae > Viscum > Viscum album. Next base: position 38,829,760 of record OY728159.1, read on the forward strand.
CAATTTCGAATATTGATGAGATTGTAAAAAAATACATTAGCATATTATACTCAGATAGATCATATAATCCAAAAAAGAAATAATGTTATATGGATATTAAAATATAATAATATCCAAGATATGATTCATAAAATAAATTCATTATCATTATATACTCCACACAGAAGAAAAAATTTGTATATAAGGAATGTGTCGCACATAAATAAAAGAGAGACAAAATTACCTTACCATAAGTCTTTGATTTCATTGTATACATTAAATAATCATGTAACATAAATATAAGATTATTATAAATCTACGACATAAAATTATTCATATAAGTAATAAAATTTATGATTTTCTTATGGCTTTATATTACTCTCTTATTAACAATTTCATGTCGATGTTATATTTCGAGTAATAAAAGATTTTTTTGTTATTCATTATGCAACTTGTTATAATATGTCCTCATACATAGATCATGATTTCAAAATTTACATAATGATAAACAGGAAATAAATTTCATATATATATTTATTCAGTTTATATTTATTTATGGTGAATCATAAAAATAATGATAGAAAAAAAATATTGTTCTTGGAGACAGTATGTCATAGGTACGCATGAACACTGTTTTCGTTTTCTTCTCATAATAAAATATATAACATTATCTGAGTTAATATCATTTAATAATAATTTTTATCTTATATATATACTATATATTCATTAAATTAATCTTTATTTCCATCCATTTTATATATATGTGAAAAATTAATCACATCACATCATAGTGATGGTAATCCACATGTAATAATGAGATACATTATCATATCACAAAAGAGAATGTTGTAAAAATGTAGATATTATATTATCATTCCATAAGAATAATTATTTCATAAATATCATATATAATCACTAAACCCATAATATTTAAAAATCCTAAAATATAGTGACTAAATATTAATTTTATCGCTATGTGGAGATGGTAAGTTGTACGTATACATGAGAAATACCTTCATTTATTTTTGAAATGGAAATAGAATGTATAATGGTGTGTTAAAAATAATAATAAAATTAAAAAATAATAATTAGTCTTCAATTATTATATGATTACATATATAATAAATTAATAGAAGGTATATAAAAATAGAAAAATAGACCAATCGGTTAAAGCAATATCCGCTTCCTCTAAACGACCGCATTAGATAACCACTGAAAGAATATAGATTTGGTGTTTTAGAAAGACAATTAACAATAAAATGTGCCTACATAAGTGGGAAAGGGAACATGGAATAGTTTGGTCTAGTTATAAGTATAAAACATGTGAAATAAATTGAGGGAGGAGGTGTCCTTTTACAATGATGATGAGTGGTACTTTTAGAATTTATCAAAATATTAATTTATTATAAATTAAATCACAAAAAAATACCACAAAATGGAATTTAAAATTATTATAACATGTGATAAGGTGGAAATATAGTAATTAAATAGATTTTATACATTTTTTTCAATTTTAAACATTATATTTTTTATTACACTTATTTAACATATTTTAATTTTAACTACTGTTGCAATATATTCCATACTGAAAGGTGGATATATTGAATTATAAGTTTTAAATTGAACAATAAGTGGTAAATATATAATATTTTAGACCATATTTTAAAACATATATCCTTATTTAGTACATTTCCAATTATTTTCTAAATGGATAAAATATTAGTTTTAAAAAACATTAGTAGTGTCAATTTCGACACTATTCATTACATTGACATTAAAAAAATAAATACCGAAATATAACATCAAAATAATTCACATAATATAACCATTTTATTTTATATTCACCTTGAAATTTTGCGTACCAACAGAATTAATTCATATTATATTTATTTTAGAATTTTGATTAATACTTAATTGAGTTTCCCATTCATTGAATAATTACTACATCATCAATGTATATTTATTTATGATCAATTTTTAGTCAAAAAATGATAATAAATTTATATTATATAGATAAATATATTATTTTTTTTAATAATATATATATTCAATTATATATTCTATAATATGCTATAATAAAAAAATTATACTTATTAAAAGTGACAGTATGAAATTTTTCCCCCTATATGATTTTAAAAATATCCAAGTCAGATTCGTGGTAAAGAGTCCATTAAATTATATAAGTGGGAAACATATGTGTTAATGGTATAATTATATTCATCCAATTACATATTAGAGATTTTTAAGGACATTATATATTCCTTATCACTATATTTTTAAGCTAAATTACAAAAAATTTACATTTTATTAGTGGTAAGAACAATTACCATTGTGACTATTTTTATTCTCCATAAATAAAATTGCTCTATTAGATAAATTTTAATCTTATTATTATAAATATTGAATCCATTATATTCCAAAAAAACTCATTATTCTAAGTTGCTAATTTAAAAATTATTCTAGAGACAGGATAATAAGACACGTTTTTATGGTAAAATTGTTCAAATATTTGGAATGTTTTTATATCAAATTTAATTTAAAAATTGATTAATGTGACGTAAATTATAATAAATTAAAAAAATGATATTATTATAATTCAAAACCATCGATATTATAATTTAATTGTATACATTATTATGACAATAAAATTATTTTCAATTAAAATTACTCGATTTTCATTATTCATCAAAATTTGAAACCTATCATAAAAGCACAAAAAACATAAAAAACATAAATATTTATATTAATAATTGATACAAAATGTTTTTTTTGAACAATTTTATTTTTAAATTTGTCAAAAACTATATTTGAAGCAATTACACCATCAAAAGGTAAAATAAAACTTTAATAAGAAATGTTTTTTTAAGCATTAAACTGTATTAATTTGAATAGAATGATTAGAAAAGTCAGAGGATTAATTTAAGACAGTATATTAAATAACTATATATATATATATATATCATTAATACTATCAAAATGTATTTATTGTTTTATTTTATTTTAATAAATCACTCTTTTGTGCATTTATGTATATTTTTTAGAAAAATAATTCCATTACATTCAAAAGGGTTAAAAAATTGTAATCAATGTATTAGTAATTTATTTATTCATGTGAAAACAATTCATTATAATATATTGTTTATAATTTTATTATTTTAATAATTTTAATAATAAAATGATGTTTTTTAGAAACATAATGTTGCATGTAATGCTAGATAATCCAATGTTGTGTGTAGTGGAACGTTAATAAGATGTAGCATGAAATTCATGATATTAAATGAATTATAATATTTAAAAATATAATTAATTTTAATATTTGGAGTTTAAATTCTACCCCCCTAAATTGAATTCTCCCATGGATTTCATTGATATCCTCAAATATTTAGTATATGTTTGTCACCTACATAGAAACCCACATAATAAAATGATTCCTAAAGTTTCTTTTAAAATATTAAAGTTAGAAAACCAATGGTTCTAAAAATGATATCATAAATTTTCTGTCAATGTGAATGGTTTGTCAACAAGTGAAAGCTGGAAGGCAACATCCTGGTGGAGTATTGCAACCTCTTCCCATACCTGAGTGGAAATGGGATAATATTACGATGGACTTTGTCATGGGACTACCAAAGACTCCTAGAAGGAATGATGCAATATGGGTCATTGTTGATCGTCTTACTAAGTCAGCACATTTTCTGGCTATACGGGAGGATCTACCACTTGAACGTCTAGCAAGATTATATATTAATGAAGTTGTAAGACTTCATGGAGTACCCCTATCGATTGTTTCTGATCGTGATCCTCATTTTACTTCAAGATTCTGGAAAAGTCTTCAAAAGGCCTTGGATACTGAACTTTGTTTGAGCACTACCTATCACCCTCAAACAGATGGACAATCATAACGGACTATTCAAACCTTAGAAGACATGTTGAGATCATGCTCTCTTGACTTTTAGGGTATATGGGATCAATACTTACCACTGGTAGAATTTTCTTATAACAATAGCTTCCATTCAAGCATTCAGATGGCACCTTATGAAGCGTTATATAGAAAGAGATGTTGTACACCAACCTATTGGGATGACGTTGGTGAAAGAAAACTTGTAGGACCAGAACTGGTGGAAGAAACAATGGAAAAGGGGAAGGTAATCCAAAACCACATCAAATCAGCTCAAAGTAGGCAGAAGAGCTATGCCGATAACAGAAGAAAGGTTTTGGAATTTCAGGTGGGAGATCATGTTTTCCTAAAGGTATCTCCATGGAAGGGAGTTATACGTTTTGGTAAGAAGGTTAAGTTGAGTCCCAGGTACATCGGACCTTTCGAAATTCTAGATTGTATTGGGGCTGTAGATTATCGTTTGGCGATGCCGCCAAATCTCTCCAAAGTTCACGATGTTTTCCACGTATCTCTGTTGAGGAAATACAGGTCTGACCCAACGCATGTACTCACCTATGAGAAATTAGAACTGGAACCCGATCATTCCTATTTTGAAGAGCCCGTCAGGATTCGTGATGTGAGGGAGCAGGTGCTGAGAAACCGGACGACTCGTCTGGTAAAGGTTTTGTGGAGAAATCCTAAAATGGAAGAGGCAACATGGGAACCTGAGGAACTTATGATGAAGAACCACCCGAGTCTTTTTATACCCTAGAAATTGTGAGGACACAATTATTTGAAGTAGGGGAGAATGTAACACCCCAATCTTCCACGGTACGTTTCCCTTCGAATAATGAAATAGCGTGTGTTGTACGCAACCTCGAGCTCTAACACACACCACAACTAATTAAACTAGCTGTTGTGAATAGTAATACCTACTTTTTGAAATTTTATAAATTTTATTTATCAAAATAGACTTCATCTTTGGATTCGGAATATCGAAATTAGCCTATGTTGAATTTTTGGTATTTTTCTGAGAACTTCTAATTTTTTATGAATAGTGAAAAATACTTAAAAACAACTTTTTAAATCAAAATAATTTATAGTGAAAAATTATACTATTTAGTGGTTTTAAAGTATTATTAGAACATATTTTACCATTTTATCCAATGGTGGTCATTAGAATTAATTTAACATTGAAATCGGACATAAACAATTGCCAATCTTTTGATATAAATTGTTTCTTAGAAACACGCCATTTTTTGTAACAGCGGGAATTAATTATAAAATTAATTATTGAAACTTATATGTTTGTAATTTTTTAAAATAGACATCATTTTTGAATTCGGAATATCAATTATATCTTAGGGTGAAATTTTGTCTTTGTTCTGAAAAACTTCAATTTTTGATGAATAGTGAAACCACTAAGTGGTAGTTAAATAACTGATTTTTCATTTAAATGAAATATTACCACTTCTGTGATTTTATTTTCAAAAATCCGACATACATGGTTGTCATTAAGAAGTAAAATGTGGTTCGATGAGATTAAAATAAATTTTTGGTGAATAGTAACTTTTAAGTTCTTAATCGCGATTAGAGGTAATTAGTTTAGTTTAAGGTACAAATAATGTTTTAATAATATGAGATGAGCATGACACTTGTCCTACTCCTATTGGATGAGTCATTGCCGACCAAGACAACCCATTTGTAAACTTTGGGACCCCATGGAGCCACTTTAGTTGGAAAATGACATTAATATATATTTATTTAATGTTAAAATTAAATTGACACAAACATGAGTTATTTTAGTAAAATAGTTTTTAAGTGGGGTTACACAAGTCCACATTTTGATTATAAATATTAATTAGAAAGCTAAAAAGATTCCCTACATCATATTATTTTTTTTATAATTTTTAGACATTAAATAAATTAAATTAGTTATGACATCATTATGATGCGGTGATGACCCCATTATTTAACGATTTAAATAAAATGAGAAGATAATGCAAAATCCAAGGCTTACACTTGTCCAAAGCCTATTGGATGAAGAGTTTTCGAACCCTTATCAACTTATCCACGAATAATATAAGTGTGGAACCATTATAATCCGAAAATCATTGTATAATAATGTAACATTTCAATCATTCCAAAAGAGCCCCTCCTCTCCTCTTATAAAAGGCCCCCACATCTACCACCTTATTCACACTTTAAAGCCTTTTGGTTCGGCCAAACTCTACCCAAATACTCTCCCAACATCTCTACCTTCATCCTAGAAGCTTTACTTTAGTCATAAAGCCATCCTATAGAGTCCTTTTGATCAAATCAAAAGGAAGAACCCGAAGAAGAGGTGACATTTTCATCACCCTCTTTCATGTTTCTTTCTTCTTCCACTCCCTCTTTTTTTATTATTTCAATTCTAAAATTATAACTCCAGTATCTTATATATACTGTGATGTTATTATAAATATGGAACAACCATATTCAGTATTCTACCCATCATTTGAATGACATGTCACCATACGTGCGTACGTATGGCTTACCGTCTCCACGTCGTGGTGTAATTGTTATTTAATATATTATTATTTAGATGGGTATAATAATGATATGTAATTAATGTAAATAATAAATATAACATGATAATGATTCTTTATATATGATATAATATCCAATTATATATTATTTTAATATCAAAATAATGATATTGTCGCTCGTGCATACGTACGGACTACCGTCTCCACGAACGCGATGAGATTCATTCTCCGTCGTATCCATTCAAGTATAATTATCATTTGATGATTTAAAAATAATGTTTAAGGACATGATATCATTCTGGATATGAATAAGATACAACCTATCCATGAAAAACATGGCTTACGTAACAAAACATATAAGAAAACGAGTAAGTTAACACTCGAAACAACGATAAATCTAAGATATTGTTAACAAAGCAATGATTAAAAGATCATATATGATATCATATGAATGTATATGATTCTTGTATAATTTAATAACAATTATTTCACCATTATACAGGAGGTTAACCTACCCCAACCAAGGAAAAGTACAAGGTAAGGGTTTACTTCACAACCTCTTCATTATCCAAGATTGTTTATACATAATTATCTACTGGGACCTCGTTATCATCCACATCCATGTTTCTTCAAAATGTATTTCAAAACATTTTTATTATTTACAAGAATATGGGTTAAAGTCATTTCTACCCTTTTTGACTTTTTTTATAAGAGGAATCTTTCCATCATTTTCAAAACAAGGTACTTTTTAACCTTTTCGACAGAATTGAGGTAAGAATGTTATTTTAACTTATATGGCAGGTGCGGTTATTTTCCGCCGTTATAAAATCTTCAAAGATTTCCTTACAAGCTTATAAGAATATTTTCAAGAAAATGTTTTGTTTTATATGGCTCTTAAATTATTTCAAAAATAGAAAGAGATATTTCTCTAAAAAGTGTTTTGATTTCATCTATGTCAACATCCTTTGATGGATTTTACGCTTATTTGAAGTTGATTTATTATAATACAAAACTTCTATATTGTATTGAAGGTTTTGTGATATGTTTCACTGTGGATGTGCTATTTTATACCATTCATAGTTTATAGTGAAATTATTGACATTTTGTATGCTAGTTTTAATACGAATGTTTATGTTATGTTTAAACCGTTTCATATGGGAATGCATTGGACTTAATATGTGACGGGTGGAGCCCGCTATAGCTCCTCGATGCATCGGTAGGTCTCATGAGACAAACTAGTGTCTTGGCACAAGGCCTTGACAAAATCTTATTTGTAGTCATGGCACGAGGCCTTGGCTATGTGGTTATGATAGTCTGGCATTATGCATTCCAACATTATGAAAGTGGTTAGTGATTTTTCATGTGATTATTCGATTAGTAGAATATACATGTGAATGAGTAAGTGACATTATTTCATTTTACTTTTGCCATATTATGTTGATGTTCAAGTTTAAAAGGCTTTTGTTTTAGTTATAAATTGCCTTAAATGTTTATTCTTATTTATGAATGTTTCCGCTTTATTGATATCCTTACTGGGCATTTGAGCTCACCCCTTTTCTATGTTTTATTTTTTCCAGGAAGTGAAGAAGTAAATTATGAATGACCTGCAGGGATATTATGAGGGGATAATAGTGTGGACTATGGAGACATTATGTTGTTGTAGTAGTTTTTAATTTTATGATGTAATGTAAAACTTATGAATATATCTGCTTTTTCCAAGGCTACTAAACCAATCGGTCTTTCGAGATTTGATCTTTCTTGTGATCATGCCAATGTTATGTAATAATGCACCAAATCTGGGTAACTAGGGTCGGGGTGTTACAACAAATATTGGAAAGCATATTGGTGTGTTTTTAAATGAAAATTATATATGAATAGGGAAAAAATAAACATAATAAACATAATATATAAATAAAATGCCATCATAATGGCCCCCATAAGAGGCATTAGGAGAAAATCGAACAATCATCGTTTCTTGAGGAGTTAGTTTGCCAACCACAGAAACATTTTGTTTTTCACCCAATAGATGGAGGTGTGTGTAAGTGTATTTCAAATCCTAATTATAATAACAGCGTATAATATTGAATATAATGGTGTTGTTACAAAACAATGGAATAAAAAAAGTTCACGGGGTTGGATAAGTAAAATAAAATAAATGAATTTAAGAGAAACGGTTACCATTAAATTGGGTAACTCCCTTTCGTTTGAACCAAAAGGATTTCGTGATGTGCCTTTTTCCTAAGGTAAGGCTTCTAGGTGAAGGATTCGAATTTAGGGAACTTAATTGGGTAGAATGTGGATGAGAAAAGAGGCTTGATAGGTGTGAAGAATTGGTTGTAAGTGGACTCATTTTATATGGGAGAGGAGGGGATCTTTAGGAACATGTGAAACTATTATTTTATTATAAACTTATCTTTGGTTTCAAAAGGACCAAAAACATTATAGTAAAGGATAAGATGACTAATATTAGAAATGAAGCCATCCAATCAAAATTGGACATGTTTTGGATAATATTTTAATAATTATAATCTTATTTATTTAATCCATTTATTAATGAGGTAGGCACTACATCAGTATTGTTTCATAAATAATTTAATTTATTTGATGTATAAAAAATATAAAAAAATTAACATGATGCAGTAAATCTTTTTATATTTCCAATTAATATATATAGTCGAAACTATAACTTATATAACTCCATATGAAAATTAATTTACTAATTAATATTTGTTTGTGTCATTTTTCTCTTTACTTTAAATAAATTAATCTAAAGAGTCATGATCACTATCAAGTGGCTCCATGGGGACTCGAAATCTAACCAATGATTCCCATGGTCGGAAATGACTCATAAAATAAGGTTAGGATAAGTGTTTATGTATTTTTGTATTATTATAATATACTTTTTTCCATGATTTAATCTATTTACCTATAACCGCGTTTAATAAAAGCTAAAAGTTACTAGTCACCAAAAATTATTTTCATCTTATTGAAACAAATTTTACTTCTTGATATTAACTGTGTCTCTCATATTTTTGAAATTCAACTAACAGAAGCGATAAAATTTCATTTAAATGTAAAATTCACTTTTTTTAACTACTACTAAGTGGTTTCACTATTAAAAAAAATTGACGTTTATCAGAAAAATACCCAAAATTAATCTTAAACATTATTTGATATTCAGAATTAAAAAATTATATCTATTTTTCCAAATTAGAAACAGAAAAGTGGCATTAATTATTTTAAAATTAATTCCCATTGTTAAAACAAATGGTTTGTTTTTATGAAATAACAACTATCAAATGATTCTCACTTGTTTATGTCCAATTTCAAAGTGAAAATTATTTCAATGAAAAACATTGGTGTTAATGGTAAAAATATATTATAATTAAAATTTAAATCAAATTAAAAATATAATCTAACCATATAAATATATATGATTAAATCACAGTTTTGAATTAAAATACAGTATTTTTCACTATTCATCAAAAAATGAATTTTATCAGAAAAATACCAAAATTTTACCCAAAGTAGATTTTGATCTCCGATTCTAAATAATAATTTTATTTTGTCAAATATAAAATAAAAAAATGACCAAAACTATATTTAATTAGGGTTCTCCATCAAAAGGCGGTAAATTGTCCCTTTCATGAATATTAGTGTATTTATGCATAAAATCGAATTCCTTTCTTATTTTTAGCCTAAATATTTTATTAGATAAATGTAAAAAAAATTAACAATCATATATAACAATATTTTAGTTAGTTATATTCATTTCCACCAATACAGCGGCTCTGCGTTAAGTATCATTTAAAATAATAATATTATATTATTAGTGTGCAACGTATGATTTTAAAGAAACATGTTTTTGGGTATTAGGAAATCCATCGAACATAGCATCCCATTTAAATTAAAATTAACATTTAATTCACAAATATTCATAATCATGAAAATTTATTATTCTTTATTTACCCATGATGTTACATTTACCCTAACCGTTGTAATTAAAAATTCTAAGGTTACTATCCATATTTTAACAATATAAAAATTGAATATTTATTAAATTCAGACCATATGATTAAAAATATGGAATAAAATTTTATAAATTGAAAACATATATTTGTATAATGATAATTTAAATTTATCCTTGGAGATTGAATGAGAAATTGAATTTTTGAAAAGAAATAAATCAAATGATTATAAGGTTTTTATATCAAAATTCAATGTGAAATTTATTTCAATTCCCCAAAATGAATTAAATGTTAAAAAATTTATCTAATTATACAATAAAACGTATAAAAAATATAATATTACTATAGCATCCCAATAAAAATTTATATAGTGATTAAATCACTTCGGAAGAAAATTTCATATATTACATTAACCCACGCCCAAAAAACATAGTATTTTATTGACTTTGTTATCTTGGAAAAAAAATAATTATATGGTGAGGGATGTTAAATTATTCTAAAAATTATCACCGCATTTTTTAATCATACCAAAAACAATTATTTATAACATGTAGAAACAAAACAAATAATATTGTGAGATCAGATGCACAGTAAGGGTAAAAAATTGAGATTTCAATCATAAAATAATCATAAAAAATAAGATTAATAAAAAAACATTTTATAATAATATATTTTATAGCAAATATTGTTATATCATTTCATAGATGAAATCGTAGAATATTATAATGAATCTATGATCTTATTCCATGGGAGAAAAAAATAATACATTGAATTATGGAATAAAAATAAAGATTGAAAAAAAATTTAATGTTACTTATATCTCATTTACATGCCCATAAAATTTGAAAAATTACTTTAGTGAATCATTTTCATTTCCAGTTCGAGCCTTGTATTACTGACCAAGTTTACTTCTAGTTCTATACTTGTGAAACTGAATTGGGATCACATCATGTTCTAGTCATATCTATCTCATGATATATAAATATTATAACAATTCATTGGAGGGATATACTGGTACCAAAAATAACAAAATTAAAACCATACATATGATTGAAACATGACAATAATTCATTCATTGAATCATATCACTTAAAAAAGGGTTTGATAGATATTTTATCATAACATAACTCATAGAAAAGAAATAAATTTCACAAGACTCAATCCATCATAAACATGTTATATAAAGAATATGAATTGTATCATTGGATCTTATCTCAGATAAAACAAGTAAAATATAGTTATTTTTTCTTTTATAGATAATTACTTTTATAGATCACAAGAAATAATTCATGACGAATATATCATTTCATCATGGAAAACATTTTCTTTTGTAAAAAATCTCTAAAATTTTAAAAGGAGATGATTTCATAGAATATAACCAAGTATTATTTTATGGAAATCATCAATGTATTAAAGATTCATTACCTATTAGGATTCTATTCATTCCATGTATGTTAATAAAACATCCCTTTTATATATTTTTTGTATGTATCGTCACAAAGTTCTTTTTTTTAGAAAAAATAATATAATTTTCAATTTATTTCATAAAAGAAAAAATGGATAAAAATAAATTTATAAATTCATTGTATAATAGTAAAAACCATTTTTAATTTTTTTATAAAATATTTATATGGAAGATAATTATCCCCAATAGATATAAAAAACAAAACAATTTCGAATATTGATGAGATTGTAAAAAAATACATTAGCATATTATACTCAGATAGATCATATAATCCAAAAAAGAAAATAATGTTATATGGATATTAAAATATAATAATATTCAAGATATGATTCATAAAATAAATTCATTATCATTATATACTCCACACAGAAGAAAAAAGTTGTATATAAGGAATGTGTCGCACATAAATAAAAGAGAGACAAAATTCCCTTACCATAAGTCTTTGATTTCATTGTATACATTCAATAATCATGTAACATAAATATAAGATTATTATAAATCTACGACATAAAATTATTCATATAAGTAATAAAATTTATGATTTTCTTATGGCTTTATATTACTCTCTTATTAACAATTTCATGTCGATGTTATATTTCTAGTAATAAAAGATTTTTTTGTTATTCATTATGCAACTTGTTATAATATGTCCTCATACATAGATCATGATTTCAAAATTTACATAATGATAAACAGGAAATAAATTTCATATATATATTTATTCAGTTTATATTTATTTATGGTGAATCATAAAAATAAAGATAGAAAAAAAATATTGTTCTTGGAGACAGTATGTCATAGGTACGCATGAACACTGTTTTCGTTTTCTTCTCATAATAAAATATATAACATTATCTGAGTTAATATCATTTAATAATAATTTTTTATCTTATATATATACTATATATTCATAAAATTAATCTTTATTTCAATCGATTTTATATATATGTGAAAAATTAATCACATCACATCATAGTGATGGTATTCCACATGTAATAATGAGATACATTATCATATCACAAAAGAGAATGTTGTAAAAATGTAGATATTATATTATCATTCCATAAGAATAATTATTTCATAAATATCATATATAATCACTAAACCCATAATATTTAAAAATCATAAAATATAGTGACTAAATATTAATTTTATCGCTATGTGGAGATGGTAAGTTGTACGTATACATGAGAAATACCTTCATTTATTTTTGAAATGGAAATAGAATGTATAATGGTGTGTTAAAAATATTAATAAATTAAAAAAATACTAATTAGTGTTCAATTATTATATGATTACATATATAACAAATTAATAGAAGGTATATAAGAATAGAAAAATAGGCCAATCGGTTAAAGCAATATCCTCTTCCTCTAAACGACCACATTAGATAACCACTGAAAGAATATAGATTTGGTCTTTTAAAAAGACAATTAACAATAAAATGTGCCTACATAAGTGGGAAAGGGAACATGGAATAGTTTGGTCTAGTTATAAGTATAAAACATGTGAAATAAATTGAGGAAGGAGGTGTCCTTTTACAATGATGATGAGTGGTACTTTTAGAATTTATCAAAATATTAATTTATTATAAATTAAATCACAAAAAAATACAACAAAATGGAATTTAATATTATTATAACTTGAGATAAGGTGGAAATATAGTAATTAAATAGATTTTATACATTTTTTTCAATTTTAAACATTATATTTTTTATTACACTTATTTAACATATTTTAATTTTAACTATTGTTGCAATATATTCCATACTAAAAGGTGGATATATTGAATTATAAGTTATAAATTGAACAATAAGTGGTAAATATATAATATTTTAGACCATATTTTAAAACTTATATCCTTATTTAGTACATTTCCAATTATTTTCTAAATGGATAAAATATTAGTTTTAAAAAATATTAGTAGTGTCAATTTCGACACTATTCATTACATTGACATTAAAAAAATAAATACCGAAATATAACATCAAAATAATTCACATAATATAACCATTTTATTTTATATTCACCTTGAAATTTTGCGTACCAACAGAATTAATTCATATTATATTTATTTTAGAATTTTGATTAATACTTAATTGAGTTTCCCATTCATTGAATAATTACTACATCATCAATTTATATTTATTTATGATCAATTTTTAGTCAAAAAATGATAATAAATTTATATTATATAGATAAATATATTATATTTTTTTTAATATATATATTCAATTATATATTCTATAATATGCTATAATAAAAAAATTATACTTATTAAAATTGACAGTATGAAAAATTTCCCCCTATATGATTTTAAAAATATCCAAGTAAGATTCGTGGTAAAGAGTCCATTAAATTATATAAGTGGGAAACATATGTGTTAATGGTATAATTATATTCATCCAATTACATATTAGAGATTTTTAAGGACATTATATATAACTTATCACTATATTTTTAAGCTAAATTACAAAAAAATTACATTTTATTAGTGGTATGAACAATTACCATTGTGACTATTTTTATTCTCCATAAATAAAATGGCTCTATTAGATAAATTTAAATCTTATTATTATAAATATTGAATCCATTATATTCCAAAAAAACACATTATTCTATGTTGCTAATTTAAAAATTATTCTAGAGACAGGATAATAAGACACGTTTTTATGGTAAAATTGTTCAAATATTTGGAATGTTTTTATATCAAATTTAATTTAAAAATTGATTAATGTGACGTAAATTATAATAAATTAAAAAAATGATATTATTATAATTCAAAACCATCGATATTATAATTTAATTGTATACATTATTATGACAATAAAATTATTTTCAATTAAAATTACGCGTTCTTCATTATTCATCAAAATTTGAAACCAATCATAAAAGAACAAAAAACATAAAAAACATAAATATTTATATTAATAAATGATATAAATTTTTTTTTTGAACAATTTTATTTTTAAATGTGTCAAAAACTATATTTGAAGCAATTACACCATCAAAAGGTAAAATAAAACTTTAATAAGAAATGTTTTTTAAGCATTAAACTGTATTCATTTGAATAGAATGATTAGAAAAGTCAGAGGATTAATTTAAGACAGTATTTTAAATAAATATATATATATATATCAATAATACTATCAAAATATATTTATTGTTTTATATTATTTTAATAAATCACTCTTTTGTGCATTAATGTATATTTTTTAGAAAAATAATTCCATTACATTCAAAAGGGTTAAAAAATTGTAATCAATGTATTAGTAATTTATTTATTCATGTGAAAACAATTCATTATAATATATTGTTTATAATTTTATTATTTTAATAATTTTAATAATAAAATGATGTTTTTTAGAAACCTAATGTTGCATGTAATGCTAGATAATCCAATATTGTGTGTAGTGGAACGTTAATAAGATGTAGCATGAAATTCATGATATTAAATGAATTATAATATTTAAAAATATAATTAATTTTAATATTTGGAGTTGAAATTCTACCCCCCTAAATTGAATTCTCCCATGGATTTCATTGATATCCTCAAATATTTAGTATATGTTTGTCACTTACATAGAAACCCACATAATAAAATGAATCCTAATGTTTCTTTTAAAATATTAAAGTTAGAAAACCAATGGTTGTAAAAATGATATCATAAATTTGTTTGAATATAGGATAAAATAGTTTTAAGGTTAAAAAATTGGCATGGAAGGGAAATATAACTATTATATTTTTATGGAGATAGATATAGATCATGTTCAAAAGAATGTTAATAATCATAGTGCCAAAAACTAGAAAATATACAGGGGTCCATTTTATTAATTAGAAATAAGATATTTGGATAACATTTATGTTTTCAATAACCTTTCTCAAGAGTTGAATGATTTTTATGATAATAAATTCATACTTTATTTGACTACATTTTATAAGAACAATCGTATTTTATTATTGTGGATTGATCAATTTCCAAATGATCTTGTATTCTAAAAAACAATGTAAATTTTACATTCGTAATAGTTTATAAGATCATGAAAACCATAAATGTAATTATTCTTCATTCGATCAGTCTTCAGTTAATGTAACAATAATGATATCAACAGAAGTTATCCAATATTCACGAATCCTCATATGTTGAGATAACATATTAATCTCTAAAACCACATCAAAATTTAAACATAAATAAAATCATAACTATTTAACATTATGATCCATATAAAAGATTAAAATAAAACATTGTCACTAAACATATCCTTTATCCATTAAAAACATTATGTATATATTAATAACCATATATCAATCATATGAATAACATTATCATGAGTTCTTATAAAAATATTAAATAAAAAAATTAGTATAAAAACATATTAAAAACAAGAATCAATTAAAAAATTTAACTTCATCCTCATAAAATAAATCTATAAATTCTATAAACTCAACTCATGATAACATAAACCACTCTTTCATCATTTCATTCCCAATTCCATTTATACTACCCCGTTTATTTTATCACAATCAGATATATCCTTATTCTATTTTTCCAACATCATTTAAATATTTGGAGTTATGATTCCCTTAAAATAAGGTTCTCAAAAAACTATCACCTTACCACCAGAATCAATTTTTTATCATTACATGTTCCAGTTATCATATGATTTTAATTACCTTATAAAAAACTAAACTACATAAATTTATAGATGATTCATTACTCCATAATATAGTAAATGTAATTATATAAAATTACATAAATACTCCATCATTCCACCACTTTGTTTTGATAATTCACATCCCCAATTGGGAAGACATGAGATTTACCTTTTTCCATGGATTTAAGTGGTTGTTGACATTGATCATCGTCACTAACCCTAAGATTTGGTCACTAGTTATAATAATTCTTATTATCTATTCAGTAGATTAATTTATGTGTGGGGTGTAAAATTTTTTAGCCTTTAATATATTTGAATATTTAGAAATATTTTTCCATCACTTCGGTAAACAATTACCAAATGAACTACTTTCACAATATTAAATGATATACCAGTCCAATTAAGAAATTTTTTTCTTTGTTTCTTTCCATAGATTGAGCATAAAAGAAAGATCCTCTTTTATCTTAATAGATTTTATATATTCTATTAAATATGTCTTTAATATCATGTTAAATCCATGAGATTGATATATAACTCTAACTTGTATTTCAACAATAGTATCACAATAGGCTATCTCTTGATAGCTGATGAAGTATCTTTTGGATAATTCTGTTCTATGACTTGATTTTATGCCATTAATGAGTCAATTAACCATAATTTTTTGTTGGATTTTTATTTCAGAATATTACTTCCATTTATTGTAAAATTTTCCTCCTAAGTACTAAAAAAGTATTCATTATTTTTCACATAATCGAGGAAATATATCTTCATCTTCATGTGAATAATGATAGTAAAGTATTGATTTAAAAAAAATCATTGACTCATTAAATTCCATGGATTGTATTTCATCCTATTGAGTTTCATAGTAGATTATAGTCCATCGGTGGTCCTCTTCACCTTCTTAAATTATAAAATTACTAAATTCATTTTCCAATATTGAAAAATTGAGTGATGTAAAATATAGTTTTAAGGGTAATGATCTATTATTCAACAACATGTGGACTAAAATACACTCAAATGGAAGATGGAAATTGCATCATGAAAGTCACAATATATATTTTTTTCATACACTACTCGTTTGAATATATTAAATGATTCAAAATTTGGATGATTATATCAGTAGGATTTTCTATTCCCTCTCCCATAAAATTTGGTTTCTCAAGAAATTTTTTTTTATATTTCCCAACAGATTCATCATTAATGTGGTTCCTTAAGGTCCATACATTCACAGAACAATTACTGTGATATTAACACTAATCATAGTATGGATATATAAAACCTTTATTTATAAACATTGATATTACATAAATTTTTGGGAATACATAAAAAAGAATACAAATAGACACCCCAAGACTATAGATGGTATACTGACTTTTAAAATACTTAAATATAAACACGGGTACATTTTGTGCAAAATCATATCCCAATCTGTGCTTCTTGAATAGATCCCTTCGTAGACATATCAGACAAATTTCATATCCTCATAACACGGGGGAATATAATCATAGAAAGGGGGAACTCAAATGCTTAGTAAGGGTAAATAAGGGGGGAATGTAAAAATAAACCTGAGCATATGGGTTTGAGAATGTGATCATGAAAATAGAGGATTATAAAATACATATCAAATATCATTTCATAAATATTAGATGTTCATAAGACATGAATTAAATTAAATATATAGCATAATACATGAAATCATAACACAGGAACAAGACACGGAATTTTGGCACCACATACGCATATAATGATTTTCATAATAGTCAGGTCATCATTTCCAATACTATTTTAGTCGACAAAGTTTTTTACTGAACCGGGTAACCAATATTCTAGTCCTATATTTCTGAACAGAGTGAACCTCATTCATTCCATGTATTACTGAACTGGGTAACCCTCATTCTAGTCCTATATTTTTTATTTGATTAAACATCATTCTATCCCAATATTAGTAAATCGAGTATGCCCTGATCTTTCCTAATTCATCTCATGAGATATAAACCTTTACACAGGTCATGGGATGGAGATTGAGGTCTAACCCATCACATAATTAAATCATATATACATGTTACACAATATCATAAATAATGATATCATTAACTATAAATTTAAATGGATATCATAAACATGTAAACAAATCATAACCTATAGAAAGAGACATGTTTCAAATTCATTTCATCATAAGGGTAACTGATGAAAAGAAGCAGGTTTCAAAATCATTAAACATGTGATAGGGAAACGAGTTTCATAACATCATAACATCAAAATATAATACATTAAGAGAAATAATATTAATCGAGACATTTTATTACTACATATAATTTCATTATTAACACCAATTGATGTTATCTTGAATGGAAATAATTTTGAACTAACTTTTAAAAACTCTCCTTAAGGATAATATACTTTATTGTTTGAAAAGTAATTTTAATATATTAAATAATTTTAAAATAATTTTCATATAAAATTCCTTAAAAATTATAAGGAATACATTAATGAATTTTGAAAAAAATTCCATGAAAAAATTTAAAAAATACATTAAAAAAGTTTATGAACAATTTTCTTTTAAAAAAATGTCACTTTTAGATAAATCATGAAAATCATTCAAAAACATTTCATTAAAAATCCATTTAAAAAATAAAAATAAATCTTGAAATCATTTTTGGAATCATTTTTCAAGAAATATTATAAAATAACCTTGAAAAGATATTAATAAAATTCATTGAAAATACATTGAAAATATATAATTCAATCTTGAAAATTTTTTAAAATTCAATTTTCTTGTAAAGATATAAAATAAGCTTGAAATTATTTTGAAAACCATTTCATTCAAATTTTTTTTCAAAACATATAAATAAATCATGAAAATATTTTGATAATAATTTTTTGTGAAACATTTTCCAAGAATCATGAAATCATTTTGAAAACCATTTCTCAGAATGAACATTGAAAACATATAAATAAGACTTTAAAAGACATTAACAACCTTTTTGCATTAAAATTTTTTAAATAATTTTTAAGAAATTATGAAAAATATTTCATCGAAAATTTCATTGAAAACATTTTCTCATATATTTACATTTTTAACAATGCAATGGGATCTTCCAATAAATGATGGATCGAAAATCCGTACATGTCATACGAGGACAAAAGAATATTATTTTTCATTGTAAAAGAAATGAAAAGGGCCATGTTCGAAAGAGACAAGAATGAATCCTTGATGTGAATAGTAAAAGGAAAAAAGTGAAAAAATTGATATTATATATTATAAGGGAATTGAATAATATTCATGGAAAATTGTTTTGGAGAACTAAAGTTTTTGATGTAAGTGAAGGTAATTTAGGATTTCTAAAAACACATTCTAAACTATATTATGTTCCAAATAGTAGAAAATGGAATCAATACATGATAATGTCATAAAATAAAATAGTATAATAGAACTCATAAAAATTATTGAAATATTAATCATAATATTTCATCCAGAGAATTATAAACATAACACATCCTGAAAACAAATGAGATTGTCTCAATAAACACTTATAACATGGTATTAGTGGATCATGGTCTCTATGTAAGGAAAAGAAATTAAATTAAGCCTATAATATCAAGAAATGATTGGGATTGATGATATTTATTTAAAATTTATGTTTATAAATTCCAAAAAAGTCAAAAGATTCATAACAAAACACGAGTCTCAAAAAATGAAAATTGTGACATATCTTTTATTCCAATTTGGTAACATTTGAAACATAAACACCATGAAATAAGGATCATGAAATGGAAATTTTAATGCCCATGATTTTATATAAATGGTACAAACAAAAAAAATTTGATCAGTACATACACCACAAAAAAGGAAATACCGGAAAACATAGCTTATATCACGCAGAAATTAAATGTAATATGAAATCATATGTCATTGTGTCTTGACACACACTATAATTGTACATGATTCATGTATAATAATTATAAGTATACTACAAATTCTCTAAACAATCATATTCATATATTTATTACCCTATATTATTTTATTATAACATTATATCACCATCTAGTTAATGTTCCTATGTTATGGTTTCACTCTAGGTAAGGGCTTGGGTGGGGTGAGGGGCAGGTCGCGGGGTCAAGTCCCCGAGCTTGCGATTTACAGTAATTTTCTTCTATGTGTTGTGTGCCACATTCGCGATTGTACACAATTTTTGTATAAGTTCACTAAACCCTTCATTATTACATTCCTTGGGGGTGTGAATAAATACGATAACTTTGAGGGGTGTTAGTTTATAATTACTCAAATGAGAATAACATATTAACCCCAGATATAAAGTAAAGAGATGTGCACTGAAAAAATAATAGATATTAATAAATAAAAAATATGTTCAATATAGGAAAAATATAAATACAATTTTCATCATAACTTTTTCCATGATAGGTTGTGTTGGAAAAAATAAACACTTAAATTTTCGTGAGGTAGTAGTTCGTCATACACAAATACAATTTGTTCAACATCAATTTGATGGATGTGTTTTCTGTGTAGGTCAGAACCATTTCCTTAAATCATAATATAATATTATTTATACCTTTATTGTCACACAATAATGGAATAAATATATTGGAGGTGGTGGAGAATGAAAATAATTTGAAGGATCTGGAGAGAAGATGTTACCTCTAAATCAGGTAACTCATTTTAGTTTTTTTCTAGAAAGGAATCCTTGCGTAGATTTCATAACAATTGGAGGCTCCATAGATTAAGGGAGGATATTTGGGAGGCTACATGTGTTGAACATGGATTAAAATAAAAGGATTTAGAGGTCTGGGGAATTGGTATAGGAGGTGGCCTTTCATAAGGAAGCAAAAGGACTCACATTGAATTTTTAGAAACCAATTAGTTGTGTACATTTTATTAGAGAAACAAAAGTCATAAAAACAACCTAACTAAATAATGTAGGTTTTATTAATAATATATTTACATTAAATTGGTTTTGGATAGGTGTATTGGTCATTTTGGCCCATATTGTTAATGTTTAGTACTTAATTAAGCTTAATTTAGCCTTAAAAATTGTCATTAATTTTAATCACTTATACTAATAATTTAGTTAAATAATTAACATGGTCTTATTATACTCTAAATATTTGACCCAATAGACTGGTTTATATAGGATTTTTTTAATATAAATCCTATAAGGGAAAAAATTAAATTTAGTGCTAATTCCGTAGATGAGGGAAAATATTGTTGTTTTATAGAACAAAAATATCAAATGTTTTTTAAGATTTTATATTCAGTTTCATGGTGAAATTTATTATATTTAGTTACATTTAGTTTATACATGTAATATTTGTCTAAAGTGACCTTAAAAAATATTTAAAATAACATTTATAAATTATAATTAAATAGAAAACATGTAGTTTTTAACTAAAAATCAGTATGTTCACTATTCATAAAAAATGTTGTTTCTTAAAAAAATACAAAAAATTAACCATAGGAAATTATCGACATTCGAAATATAAAAGAGAATTATATATTATCTGTTTAAACTTCAATGTCTGTCTAAAATTACTTTCATTTTTTTAATCTATTTATTCTAGAGAATGATATTTTTATTGGTATGGATATAATTACCATGTTAAATTAGTTATAAATATATAATGATGTTTTATATAAACTCAATGTTTTGTTCATCTTACTCTAATTGATGTTGTTTGTAATGCAAGTCATGTTGGTATTTTGTGTAACACTGGATAGTTTGGTATTTCGTGTGAAAGGAATGTTTGACTATTTTTTAATATATATATATAGAACTATTTCCAGTGTCATGTAAAATGAAAATTATTTATAGGAATTATTAATATATAAAAATCTCGGAATCTCATGTTGTTACATTTTACCCCCATAATAATAAATTTCTCCTTCAAAATTCTTCTTGGGTATTGAAGATTTAATACTTTAAGGATTCATTCATAAAAATCAATATAATAAAAATTAATAGTAAAACATCCCTTAAAAATAAAAAATAAAAACTATAATGGTTATCCAAGGTAACAAATAATATGGTTTACACATAGAAGAATATAGGTTTGGAGTGAATATTGTATATTGATGAAAAACATAAATATTTATATGGAGTGATTGAAGTTATCAATAAAAAAAGTGAATTATCCATGGAATGATAAAGGCCTCAATGTCATAAATCTATGATGATTTAAAAAGACATGATATCAACGAAAATTAAGGCATTAGGACAACAATTGTTTTGATAAGTTTCAAAACATTGATAAATTCTTGATAAATTTCTATAAAAAATATTTCATTCATGGGTTGTTCTTTCATAAATTTCAAAAAACTCCATTACCTAATAGAATGACTGTAAAAAATTCAATTTTATTAATAATTCACTGATATACACTTTTAATGGAGCTTAATATCAATAAAAAATAAAATGAATATATATTATTATTATAAAAACCAACATGCATTAATCTATAAAAATCAAAATTAACAGTAATGGTTGATCATAAATTTTTATTCATGAAAAATTAATTTACATTTACCGGGACATCATGGAGGCCAGTGTTATTCATGAAATATGTGTTATCTTTCAGAAATGGGTTCAAGAGTCGCAGCCTTGTATGCCTAGATTTGTTTTCACCCAACAAACATGTCGTTTATTTTTTTAAAACCACACTGAAATAATATATAAGATGGAAATCCTTGAAAAAAGGTTAATCAAAAAATTATCCATTTAACAATTTTTTTCAACACACACTCTGTGAAGCATACATCATCTAAAGCGTAACTAAATCTATTCATGAAAATTTATTCTTATAAACCATTTGAATGGATAAAATACAAAACTTTTGAAAGAGAGTCACGAAATGAGCAGAAAAATGATTCCCCTATATAACCCAAAGTATAACTTCATTGTGATATTCAAAAAATGTTAATAACCTCATCATATATTCTACTAAATCTTGGTAACAATATTAATTACCATAAATACTTTTTCAAAACATAGATTCTTTCTTCATTGCAATGTATATTGGATTTACTCTTTAAATCCCAAAATGTGGTAAAAATCATTAGTGGTAGAATAAACAACCTATAAACAACTCCTTACATAGTTAAAAGTAATACATGCTATACAGTTTACTTATTCATATCACACAAATCATTATCCATAAATCATTATATAATCATGAAGATCATATTATGTGTGTAACACCCCAGGTAAATAAACAATATGACAATTTCATATTTATTCATATTTGTGAATAAAATATTAATATGACTTTAATGGGGACGCTATGCTCGATGGCATACCCAACACGCAACAACGAGTTTCTTGGAAATCTTACGTTGCACTCTAACAATAAAATAATATTATTTTAAATGGTAGTTAACATGTAGCCGTTGTATTGACGGGAATGGATAGAAATAACTGAAATATGATTATATATGTTTTTT
The DNA here is from genome assembly GCA_963277665.1 of Viscum album. Lineage (NCBI taxonomy): Eukaryota > Viridiplantae > Streptophyta > Magnoliopsida > Santalales > Viscaceae > Viscum > Viscum album. The sequence continues at coordinate 38,853,682 of OY728159.1, forward strand.
AATGTTTTTACATTTATCCAATAAATGATAATGGAATAAAATACGGAAATAATTCGATTTTAGGCGTATATGCCCTAGTTTTCACTAAAGGATCACTTATCACCTTTTGATAGAGAACCATAATTAAATATAGTTTTGTTCACTCTTATACATCGTTTTGGACCAAATAAAACACTTCTAATGAATTGGGACATCAAAATTTACTTTGTGTAAATTTTTGGCATCTTTCTGATAAAGTTCATTTTTTGAATTAATAGTGTAAAATGTGGTTTTTCAATTCAAAACCTCTTTTTAATCTAATTTATTTATATTATTAGATTATCTTTTGAATTGGTTTTAAAGAGAAATTAGAGTATATTTTTATCATTAAATCCAATAGTGGTCATTGGAATTAATTTCACTTTGAAATCAGACTTAAACCAGTGTCAATATTTTGATACTTATTGTTTCATAAAAACACGCTATATGATCTGACAGTGGGAATTAATTATTAAATTAATTAATGTGACTTATATGTTTTTAATTTTTTAAAATAGAATTCATTTTTTAAATCATAATATCAAATATATCTTAGGATGAATTTTTGTGATTTTTCTGAAAAACTTCAATTTTTGATGAATAGTGAAACCACTATGTGGTACTTATAAAAACTGATTTTTTCGTTTAAATGAAATTTTGCCATCTTTGTGTTTTGAATTTCAAAAATCGGACATAAATTGTTGTCATTAAGAAGTAAAATGTGGTTCAATGGGATAAAATTAATTTTTTGGTGAATAGTAACTTATTAAGTTTTTAATCGCGATTAGAGGTAATTAGTGTAGTTTAAGGTAAATTTTTTTTTAATAATATTAAATGAACTTGACACATGTCTTAACCTCATTTTATGTGTCATGGACGACCAAGACAACCCATGGATCAACATGGGGACCCCATGAAGCCACTTTGTTTGGAAAATGACATTAATATCTTTTTATTTAAAGTTAAAGAAAAAAGGAGACAAACATGAAATGTTTTACTAAAACAATTTTTACATGGGGTAATGCAAATAATATTTTTTACTATAAATATTAATTGGAAAGATAAAAATATTTCCTATATCATAGTGTTTTTTTTATAGTTTTTAAACATTAAATAAATTAAATTATTTATGACATCATGATGATGCAACGATGACCTCATTATTTAACAATTTAAATAAAATGGAATGATAATGTAATATCTAAGTCCTAAACATGTCCGAAACCTATTGGATGAGTGGATTTCGAACCCTAATCACCTTAGACTCGAAATAATTTAATGTGGGACCTTTAAAAATCCGAAACGCTTATGAAAATAAAGTAACATTTTGTAACATTACACGACTGCCCCTCCTCTCCTCTTATAAAAGGCCCCCACCCCTACCTCCATTCCCACACTCCCAAAGCCTTTGGCTCGGCCAACCACTTCCCATTATGTCTCTCCACTTTCCTATCTTACTCCTTGAAGCCTAAAATTGGGCATAATGCTTCCCAAGGAAGCCTTTGAGCTCAAACCAGAGGGAGTTACCCGATTTTAAGGTAATGTCTTCACTTGAGTACTTTTGTTTTATTTTTCTTCTCCAACCCCATAAACTCTTTTTATTAATTTCTTTTGTAACAAATACAGTATCATAAATATACTAGGATGTTGTTATAAGATGTATTCGAGCTAAAAATTCACACACCTGCATCCAATGGTTAAAAAACATATTGTTTTTGGGGATGGCGAATTTCGGCCTCCCGAAACGATGATTGTTCAACATTACTTTAACACATTCAAAGATGTACATTAAGATGACACTATATTTATATATTATATATAATATGTTTATGATTTCCTTAAGCTTCTATATTTTTCAATTTGGGCATACATTTATGGTTTCCATTTTGGGCAAACATGATATCTTCATTTAAGGAAGTGCGAACTACCGCCTCCTCAAAGTGATTTGATTCGTTAATACCATATGTGGTACGTATAAAGGATATATTTAATTATATTATATATGATACCATAATGGAATTAAAATAATATTATGTTCCATTATGTTTTAATTCCATTAAATATGAAATAGAAATGGAAGTAGCATTCATGCGTACATACGGCTTACCGTCTCCATGAATGGTACATTTCATTTCTTATCTCAAAATTTTATGTAATACTATAAGTAAATATATATAATTGATATATATGTAATATATTACATCCAAATTATGGATATCATTCTGGAATTATGACATATATATATCTCTCTCATTTTGTTTTAATTCCATTAATATGACAAAAAATGAAAGTAGCATTCATGCGTACATACGGCCTACCGTCTCCATGAATGGTGCTTTTCTTTTATTATCTCCAAATGATAGGGAATAGTATGAAATGAATATTTACTGGATATATATGATATTTTAATCATTAATAATATTCTGGAAATTATTTACTTATAACTACATGGGCAATCTTTTTTCAAACATGTTCATTTTTGACTCATGTACCAAACATCGGCAAAAACGTCTGATATGAACTAACATTATTAAACAATTATTATAACATTATAATATGTGATATGAACTGAATAATAATCTCTAAAGGAGGTACTTAGGCAATTATTAATTGACCAATGTTTATTATTCAGGAATATAAAGAAACGAACAAGACAAGTTGGACTTGAGGTAAGGGATCCTACACCTCTCTTTCTTTTAAGTACACTCTTTTATGTCTTTCCTTTTAAGATCATCTTTATTATGATTGGGATGTCATTTTATATTACTCCTACTGTACTCATTATGTTCATATTATGAGAGACCCTATTTCCTCTCATCAATCCATTTTGGAAGTTTTGAGTGGCGCTGTTAGGCTTCCAAATTTTCGTAAGAGATCTAAAATCTCTCTTTCTTTTTAAGTCCTCTCATTTATGTAACTTCTTTTAAGCTCCTCTTTGTTATGTTGGGGGATGTTATTTTATATTCCTATTTATTTAAAAATTATGTTAATACGATTAGAGACCCTATTTGATCTCATGTATCCATTTTTGGAAGTTTTAAGTGGCGTCGTTAGGATGCCGAGCTTTCGTATGGGATTTTTCATCTCACTTTTATTCCCGTGAGATTTATGCTACATTTTCCACAATTTTCTTTGAGTGGAGTATGTACTGACCATTATTCTAAAAAATGTGTAATATACTTTCTTTTATGAGTATTTACATCAATGTTGTATTGTCCTTCTTTCACGAGGTGTATGTTTCGAAAGATACCCATGTCGGTAAGGGAACCTTTCACCCTCCTCTTTTTAAAAGACATCTTTTGTTGGGTCTTTTAATTTACATATTGTTATGTTGGGATATGTTCTAATATATCTTTATTGATGTAAATTTTATGTCCAAGTGATGAGATACCTTTTTTTATCTCTCATCAAATCATTTTGATGTGACATCGTTAGGCTGTCAAGGGAACTTCTTAACCCAATTTCTATTTCTGTGGGTTCAACATGTAGTTATTGAATATGTCATCCTTTGAATATGTGTGAATGACCTTCTATTATTTTACACTTAATATCCACTTATATTTGGTGTATTCGTGTGTCACACATAATTATGTAATTGATTTATCCTTAAAAAATGGATATCGTCTTTGTATGGGACTTCGTCTCAATCTCCTTTCATTGAGGCATATTTTATTTTATACACAACTTTCTTTTAAACGGTGTATAAACCCCTTCGACTTTTAAGTTTATCCAAAAGGAATCTTTTTTATACGAAGAAGTTTACAAAATGACAAAAGGGAATGTTTTTGTCATACGTATGCAGCGACAATGACATCTCCGCCGCCGTGACCGTTATTTGGGTTTCAGCTTCCTTTACAAGCCATACCTTCTTTTTAAAAGAAAAATAAATATCATTTTTTACTTTTCATTTATTTTGGTATTGAAAATGTTTTTATATCAATATGTTTTATTGATATCATGTGATTGAAAGGTGGAAATGTTATGTTTCCCTTATGCATGTTTTATGTGATACGATTATGATGAGGTTCTTGGGCATTATTATGAAGACAGGTGGTTCCGTGATAAACTAAGGGCAGGGGAGCCCGATATAGCTCTCTAATGCATTGGGTAACGCGAAGGAGTGAAACATTAAGGTTTCTCCAAAGAGATTTAGGTAATATACTGTGATGGGTATTCCAAACGTAACCAAGAGGGTTACTCCCTACGTAAGAATGTTATGAATGACTCATGTTACCATTTATGTCTTATTATTTCTATGATTTATTCATGGTTTGATGAGGTATGTTAAAGGGCCTATGTTTTATGGGTAATGTATGATTTCATTCTTACGTATATATGAACTCATGTTTCCCTTCCATATTTTTATAACCCTTACTGAGCTTTTTATGCTCATCCCATGTTTTGGAAGTGTTTTTCACAGGTCAAGGGAAAGGTACATGATGTGATGATAGTGTCAAGGATGTGTTAAGAAAGAATCAATGTTCTATTTTCAATATGTTTCCGTTGATTGGAAGAATGAAAACTATCTTTTATGTAACCACTCTGTTTAAATGTGGAATGTAATGCAAGTTTCATGATCTAATTCTCTAAAACTCTAAACCTGAAAAGATCCTCAAGGTGTAATCTTATAATAACTCAAGATTTAGTAAGGTTTAAGGTTGGGGCCTTATAGTTGGTATCAAAGGTAGGTTTAGATAACTTTAGTGGTTAGGGTATTCTTTAAGCATAATTGACATTACCATAATGGTAAGGATTTCAGAAAGAGTCCTAGTTTTAGATAATGTGAATGAGTAAGTGTATCTTTGTGTTTATCTTCCTCATTAGTACATGATGGTTCTGTCGATATACTCACACTGAAATTTCTGTTTTTAGTGAATGGATGGATCTAGCAGGCACCAAAGAGACAACAGGTTTGAAGGAAACTGTGGTGGTTTTATGTTTAAGATAGTAGATAAAATGGGGGATTCAATGAGGAAACTCATGGTTGTTCTAAACCAACTATCAAGGAGTCATGATCAACCACTGGAACCTTGGTATGGTCTTTAATGAATCATGTACGACATGACTAATCGATGTGGAAGTTCAGGTAATAATTATAAAGGTAACCATTAGAGTTTATATGATACTTACTTTTGAGGTAATTATGGGTTATTATATGATATGTTGGAAAATGAAAGGCATGAGATAAACTTGAGGTTAAAATATGTTATGATCATTTTTGATGATTTTATCTCTTTTTGGGGAATGATTTATGAATTATATAGTTTTGGAAAAAGGACAACACGCAGACTATGTGACAACCCGTCGCGTCGGACAAAGCTGCGGGAATCGAACCCACAACCAAAGTGCGACTGGTGTTTATCGCCTACCACTGGACTACGTGAAGACCCTGGTTAGATTGACTTATTCTTTTTAGTTATATGATTTTATGAATTAAGAGTAAGTTGATTTTGGGTTATTTATGAAAATGATTAACCTATCATGGAGGATATGTGACTAGGTTAATTACTTTTCAATACGAGACTTTAGAAGCAACTGATGTTGTTTGGAGATAAATGTTACGATTTAACTTGGAAGACTATGTGACTAAATCCTTCAAATATTTGGGTTTCAATATTAGATTGGTTTACATTTAATAATTGTATGTACAAATTGTTTATCGGATGGTCCTCGTTGAACTTTGGGTTTTGTTGGACAAATTTTAGAGATTAAGCATAAATTTTCTTTTTAATGGGTTATCCTTTTCTGTATTATCTGACCTTGTACCAACCTTTTTGGTTTTGGTTTTGGTTAAAGCCTAAAGACATGGGATGTATATAGTTCACTTTGGTGGATTAGGTTATTCTCTAGAAGTTGATTATAATACTCTTAATGCGAACAAGTCTTCCTAAATACTCGTCTTTTGGAAAAAAATATGAGTTTGATTAAGGAATCTAGTAAAAGTTGAAAGTCAACATGATAAGTGATTATGTTTCCTTACGAATAAATTTCTCAATAAAAATTAACTTAAAACAAAAATGTTGTCTATTAAATTTTCTTACTGGGGAATCGAATACCGTTTGACCCATCACAAGATTTTGATTTTCTTATTGTTAACTTTCTCCTAGACATGTTTACTATCACTCTCCCTCAAGAACATGACCCTTTGCTTTTTATTCCATGTCCATGTTTTTCTACATATGGGTTAACTCGGGTGACCTCTATACTTATCTTCGTTTATTTTAAAGTGATTGTTTTACCGACTCTTGTTCCGATGTGGTACTTTCAAAGATGTTTCCAAACGCAATTTTAAAATTGTGAGAACGCAATTCCCAAAAGGGGGGAAGGATGTAACACCCTAGGTAAATAAACAATATGAAATTTTCATATTTATCCATATTTGTGAATAAAATATTAATATGACTTTAAAGGGGACGCTATGCTCGATGGTGTACCCACCACGCAACAACGATTTTCATGGGAATCTTACGTTGCACTCTAATAATAAAATAATATTATTTTAAATGGTAGTTAACATGTAGCCGTTGTATTGGTGGGAATGGATAGAAATAACTAAAATATGATTATATATGTTTTTTAATGTTTTTACATTTATCCAATATAAGATAAAGGCATAAAATACGGAAATAATTCGATTTTAGGCGTATATGCCCTAGTTTTCACTAAAGGTTCACTTATCGCCTTTTGATGGTGAACCGTCAGTAAATTTAGTTTTTTTCACTCTTATACATCCTTTTGGACCATATAAAACTCTTCTAAAGAATTGGGACATCAAAATTTACTTTATGTAAATTTTTGGCATCTTTCTGATAAAGTTCATTTTTTAATGAATAGTGTAAAATGTTGTATTTTAATTCAAAACCACTTTTTAATATAATTTATTTATATGATTAGATTATCTTTTGAATTGGTTTTGAAGTGAAATTAGAGTATATTTTTACCATTAAATCCAATAGTGGTCGTTGGAATTAATTTCACTTTGAAATTAGACTTAAACGAGTGTCAATCTTTTGATACTTATTGTTTCATAAAAACACGCTATTTGATCTGACAGCGGGAATTAATTATTAAAATAATTAATGTGATTTATATGTTTTGAATTTTTTAAAATAGACTTCATTTTTGAATTCGGAATATCAAATATATCCTAGGGTAAATATTTGGGATTTTTCTGAAAAACATCAATTTTTGATGAATAGTGAAACCACTAAGTGGTACTTATAAAAACTGATTTTTCCATTTAAATGAAATTTTTCCATCTTTGTGTTTTGAATTTAAAAAATCCGACATACATGGTTGACATTAAGAAGTAAAATGTGGTTCAATGAGATACAAATAATTTTTTTGGTGAATAGTAACTTATTAAGTTTTTAATCGCGATTAGAGGTAATTAGTGTAGTTTAAGGTAAAAATAATGTTTTAATAATAAGAAATGAACTTGAAACATGTCCTAACCTCATTGGATGTGTCATGGACGACCAAGACAACCCATGGGTCAACTTGGGGACCCCATGACGCCACTTTGGTTGGAAAATGACATTAATATCTTTTTATTTAAAGATAAAGTAAAAATGAGACAAACATGAAATTTTTTACTAAAAAAATTTTTACATGGGGTTATACAATCGGATTTTTGACTATAAATATTCATTGGAAAGATAAAAAGACTTCCTACATCATAGTATTTTTTTATAATTTTTAGACATTAAATAAATGAAATTATTAATGACATCATGATGATACAGCGATGACCTCATTATTTAGCAATTTAAATAAAATGGAAATATAATGTAATATCTATAACCTAAACATGTCCAAAACCTATTGGATGAGTGGATTTCGAACCCTTATCACCTTATACTCGAAATACATCAATATGTGACCTTTAAAATCCGAAACTCTTTTGAAAATAAAGTAACATATTGTAACTTTACAAGAGTGCCCCTCCTCTCCTCTTATAAAAGGCCCCCACCCCTACCTCCTTACCCACACTCCCAAAGCCTTTGTCTCGGCCAAAATCTGCCCATTTTGTATGTCCACTTCCCTATATTACTCCTTGAAGCCTAACATTGGGCATAAGTCTTCCCAAGTAAGACTTTGAGCTCCAACCAAAGGGAGTTACCCAATTTTAAGGTAATGTCTTCACTTGAGTACTTTTGTTTTATTTTGCTTCTCCATCCCCCTAAACTCTTTTTATTAATTTCTTTTGTAATAAATCCAGTATAATAAATATACTAGGATGTTTTTATAGGAATTATTCGAGCTAATCTTTCACACACCTACATCTAATGGTTAAAGAACATACAGTTTCCGTGGATGGCGAATTTCGGCCTCCCGAAACGATGATTGTTCAACATTATTTTTACACCTTAAAAGGTTTCCATTAATACGACACAATATTTATATATGATATATAATATTGTTATTATTTCCTTAAGATTCTGTATTTTTCAGTTTTGTCATACCTTTTATGGTTTCCATTATGGGTAAACACGATATCTTCATTTCAGGAAGTGCGGACTACCGCCCCCTCAAAGTTATTTGATTCGTTAATACCATATGTGGTACGTATAAAGGATATATTTAATGATATTATATATGATACCATACTGGAATTAAAATACTATTATGTACCATTATGTTTTAATTCCATTAAATATGAAATAGAAATGGAAGTAGCGTTCATGCGTACGTACGTCTTACGGTCTCCATGAACGGTACATTTCATTTCTTATCTCAAAATGTTATGTAATAATATAAGTACGTATATATAATGGATATATATGTAATATATTACATCAAAATTATGGATATCATTCTGGAATTATAATATATATATCTCTCTCATTTTGTTTTAATTCCATTAATATGACAAAAAATGAAAGTAGCGTTCATGCATACGTACGGCCTACCGTCTCCATGAACGGTGCTTTTCGTTTTTTATCTCTAAATGATATGGAATAGTATGAAATGAATATTTACTGGATATATAAGATATTTTAATCATTAATACTATTCTGGAAATTATTTACATATAACTACATGGGCAATCGTTTTTCAAAAAAGTTCATTTTTGACTCATGTACCAAACATCGGCAAAAACGTCTGATATGAACTATCATTATTAAACAATTATTATAAAAATATAATATGTGATATGAACTGAATAATTATATCTAAAGGAGGTAATTAGGAAATTATTAATTGACCAATGTTTATTATTCAGGAATATAAATAAACGAACAAGACAAGTTGTACTTGTGGTAAGGGATCCTACACCTCTCTTTCTTTTAAGTAACTATTTTATGTCTCTCCTTTTAAGCTCATATTTATTATGATTCGGATGTTATTTTATATTACTCCTACTGTACTTATTATGTTCATATTATTATAGAACCTATTTTCTCTCATCAATCCATTTTGGAAGTTTTGAGTGGCGTTGTTAGGATGCCGAATTTTCGTAAGAGATCTAACCTCTCTCTTTCTTTTTAAGTCCTATCCTTTATGTAACTTCTTTTAAGCTCCTCTTTGTTATGTTGTGGGATGTTCTTTTATATTCATCTTTCTGTAAACTTTATGTTAATATGATGAGAGCCCCTATTTGATCTCATCAATCCATTTTTGGAAGTTTTAAGTGGCGTCGTCAGGCTACCGAGCTTTTGTAAGGGATTTTTCATCTCACTTTTATTCCCGTGAGATTTATGCTACAATTTCCACAATTTCCTTTTAGTGGTGTATGTACTGACCATTATTTTACTCATTGTGTAATATACTTTCTTTTATGAGTATTTACATCAATGTTGTATTGTCTTTCTTTCACGAGGTGTATGTTTCGAAAGATACCCATGTCGGTAAGGGAACCTTTCACCCTCCTCTTTTTAAAAGACCTCTTTTGTTGGGTCTTTTAATTTACATATTGTTATGTTGGGATATGTTCTAATATATCCTTATTGATGTAAATTTTATTTCCAAGTGATGAGATACCTTTTTTTATCTCTCATCAACTCATTCTGATGTGACGTCGTTAGGCTGTCAAGGGAACTTCTTACCCCAATTTCTATTTCTTTGGGTTCAACATGTAGTTATTGAATATGTCATCCTTTTAATAAGTGTGAATGACCTTTGATTATTTAACACCTAATATCCACTTATATTTTGTGTATTCGTTTGTCACACATAATTATGTAATTGATTTATCCTTAAACCAAGGATACCGTCTTTGTTTGGGACTTCGTCTCAATCTCTTTTCATTGCGGCATATTTTATTTTATACACAACATTCATTTATTCGGTGTATAAACCCATTTGAATTTTACGTTTATCCAAAAGGAATCTTTTTTATACGAAGCGTTTTACAAAATGACAAAAGGGAATGTTTTTGTCGTACGTATGCAGCGACAACGACTTCTCCGCCTCCGTGACTATTATTTGGGTTTCGGCTTCCTCTACAAGACATACATTCTTTTTAAAAGAAAAATAAATATCATGTTTTACTTTTATTTTATTTTTTTATTGAAAATGGTTTTTATAATGTTTTTATATCAATATGTTGTATTGATATCCTGTGATTTAAAGTAGGAAATTTTATGTGTCCTTTATGCATGTTTTATGTGATACGATTATGTTGAGGTTCTTGGGAATTATTATGAAGACGGGTGGTTTCGTGATAAACTAAGGGCGGGTGAGACCGATATAGCTCTCCAATTCATTGGGTAACGCGAAGGAGTGAAACGTTATGGTTTTTCCGAAGAGATTTAGGGAATATACTGTGATGGGTATTCCAAACCTAACCAAGAGGGTTACTCCCTACGTACGAATGTTATGAATGCCTCAAGTTGCCTTTTATGTCTTATGATTTCTACGATTTATTCATGGTTTGATGAGGTATATTAAAGTGCCTATGTTTTATGGGTAAGTAATGATTTCATTCATACGTATATATGAACTCATGTTTCCTTTCCAAAATTTTATAACCCTTACTGAGCTTTGTATGCTCATCCCAAGTTTTTGAAATGTTTTTCACAGGTCAAGGGAAAGGTACATGATGTGATGATAGTGTCAAGGATGTATCATGAAAGAATCAATGTTTTATTTTCAATATGTTTCCATTGATGGGAAAAATGAATACTGTCTTTTATGTAACCACTTTGTTTAAATGTGGAATGTAATGCAAGTTTCATGATCTAATTCTCTAAAAACCTGAAAAGTTCCTCAATGTGTAATCTTGTAATAACTCAAGATTATGTAAGGTTTAAGGTTGGGGCCTTATAATGTGTAACCTTTGCATAGTAAAAATATCCTCTGTCATTAAATAACTTCTATAGTACATTGGGTATGTTCAAAATAAACAAGTAAATAATATGAAAAAAATATGTAGAATAATCCATGTATATTTCATCATTCATAAATTTTGAATATGAAAACATAAATACTTTTATTAAATCATCCTTAATCCATTAATAATAATACATCTTTCTGTTCACATTTCATATGTAGGCTCTTCATCATTCGTAATGATACCATTTCTGGAACCACCTAGATGATTCTATTCAGGAACATTTATCATGGGAAATTGGGTTTCTTAATGACCATTTTATACACACATAAAACACTAAATCGTTGATGATGAATTAGAGAGGCCCAAATTTATAACAACCATGATTTTTATTACACACTTATAACTGATTTATTACATAAACATCACATGAAACAATATAGTAGATCGAGAGGTCTACATTATTTGGGGAATAGGGTCATCACATAACAAACTAAAACATGAAATACAAATTCCTTTTTTTAACTTCCTTTAAATGATCACTGCAATCCCTCATACTTAGAATTGCATGGGGTAACCTGAGGATATTTATAAGAAAAGGGTGAGCAATAAAGCCTAGTAAGGGAATAAAAATGTTATAATATGAGGATTAAAATACATGTAAACAATATTAATATCAATGGATCATAAAAGAAACATTAACATAAAGGCATGATAAAGAATGATAATCATATCATGGAAATGTTCCAAGAACACTTAAAATAGAATTTTCATGTGCCAAAGCTCATTGCACATGGAGCATGAGTAAATCCTCTTTGTACATGACGGAAAAGTAAACAATATTTTCACTTGTATTATAATTATTCAACACTAATTTCCAATGACATATCTTTATTCTACACTTTACCCAATTCATTAGAGCTTTATTAGGTCACACGCTTCTTAAATATTTCATTTCATGCCTAAGTGTGCCACATGGATCATATAACACAGAATCACTCAACATAATAAGTTATTACACAATTAATTAATATGGAATAAATATATGGAAGTGCCATTAAATATTTATATATGAATAAAGGTGAATCCCCTTTATATATACATGAGTATGGTATTCACTATACAATGATATTGCCTTGGAAAAACGCGGTGCAATTTTTCCAGCAGAACGGTGTGACATAAGGATTCATAAAAATGGTTGATGAGAGACAAATGGTGTATCATAATATGTAAATGAAATGTATATTAAGTGGTCAAATTGATACATTTCACAAAAAACATAATTAAACATAAATGCATAATACAAACGAATTAATTTGATGTAAAAGTGGAGAGATAAATCCCTCATAGTATTTCATCATGGTAATAGGTGTAAATGAGGGAAATTAATAAGATAGAAAGGGGTCTCCCATCATCCAAAAATATAGAGGGAAGTATTGTAGTGGTGAGAAATTATACCCCAACATTTTTAATTTTAAAAAAGGGAATATCAACTTAATGAAAATTGGCAGAAATGAGAACAGAAGAAATCCCTTACTTGGAAGTGTGATCCCAAAAGATTGGGAGAGGCTTAAGAGGGTATTTTGGGTTCTTGGGGAAACATGGGAGGATTATTGAGAGTAAATATCAGGGGTTGGTAAAAAAAATCATTGAGATATGAGTATGTTGGAGCTTGGGTGGGGTTGTATAGGAGAGGATAGAGAATTCATTATTATTTAGGTTTGGGTCATCACACATTAAACTAACCAATACCACAAACTAGAACATGGTTTTTTCCCATGATTTTTCCCAAAGGGAGTGGAAAAAATATTTTATAATGCCAATGGAATAACTTTTTAAAATAATACGGTTGCTTATGTGAAGGAGAGTCACACTGTCAAGGAAAACAATTTAAAAATACAAATTTTTTTAAGCTATGAAGGGTCCACTAAAGCTTGGTAAAATAAATAAAACAATCCCAAAATCACATTTTTTACAGTAAAACATATATTGGTGGAACATAATGTTTCTATTATTTTATTTCATAACCATTGGGTCATTATGATGTCATTATAGACATTATATATTTAAACGATATTTAATTTTTACCCAAAAATTCGACTGTCTGAGAAAATTATAAAAAATTCATTATTGGATAATTTCAACATCCTAATTCCAAAAATAATATTCATTTAATCTAAATAATTTTATAAAAATGAAAATTTTCTACTTTTAAAATAATAACCGACATTTAAAAAAAATTAATGGGTTTTGACAAAAACAACATTCAAACCTTAATAAAAATTACAATTGAATTTATAAAATTATATGATAAATTATATTTAATAAAGAGTAATTTAATAATAATAATATTTTACTAAAATATTTTTTAATTCAAAAATCGATTAAATCAGCAAAATAGATTTCTTAGTGGAGAATTAACTAAAAAATAGTATTTGTGCATTAAAAACTATTTACTATGTAACAATAAAAAGAATATATATTATCTATACAAGAATAATGTACATAGCCATAGTGCTAGGGTATCATAACATAACCTCTTATAACACATGAATAATACTGAAGTGTAAGATGTGCGATGGTGACATACACTAGGTGTGTCTCCCATAATGTTGCTCGTGTGGTAATATCTGTTAACATCCACTTATTTCATAGTTGGTTCTGCTCATGCATAGTGTGTTCAGACTCATCTTGGGCTTGGTCAAGAGCGAAGCCCAATGATGCCACCTTCTTTCTGAGCTCTTGAAAATGGTATTTGTTAGAGGGACGACTACTATATGAGGCCATTGCTTCTTTCTTCAAAGTAAATTGGATTTTTTAAATCATTGTATTTAGTCTAATAATGTGAATATTGTTCAATGGATATATTAACAATGATAAAAATTCAAAATAGTAATTTAAAATCAAAAAATATATAACCAATGTATTTCCCATTTTATATAACCATAATAAGAAATTTTATTACATCAGGAGGATTTTCATTAATGAAAGTTTGGGTCGTTACAATCTTCCCCGCTTAAGATATTTCATCCTTGAAATTTCCTTTTCCCACACTAAAACAAATGTGGGTAACTTTTCTTCATCACTTCCTCTAATTCCCATGTCTCTTTTTAAAACATGTGGTTTCTCCACAACACCTTGACGAGGGGCATTGTCATATTTCGCAGAACTTTTCCTCTACGATCTATGATCTTGATGGGTTAATCCTCATAAGAATGATCATCCTCTAGCTATAATACCACTGAAGAGTGTGCATGTGAAGGGTTAAGTATTTACTACCTTATGAGGGAAACATGAAAGAAATCATGTACATTGGCCATGATAGGTGGAAGTGCTAGTCGATTGTCCCCAACCCCGACACGATCAAGAATCCCGAAGGGGCTGATATACCTAGGACATATCCTCCATTTCATTTCAAACTGCATAACCTTTTTCCATAGGGATATACAAAGAAATACAATGTCTCCCACTTTAAACTCATGGTCTCGTCGACGGTTATCAGTATCAGTCCTCTGTCAACATTGGGATACCTTGATATATTACTGAATGGTTTCACATTCTCCACCATTTATTTGATCGTTTTTAGTCCTAACAGATTAAGCTTACACACTTAATCCCCACATGTTTTTGTTCTACACCTCTTTCTATACAAGTCTTCATAAGGCTCTACTCGGATGCACGAGTCGAAACTGTTATTGTAATAGAATTCCACTATATGAATACGTTGATCCCATATTCCTTTGAATTATATTGAGAATGCTCTCAAAATACCCTCATGTGTTCGGATTTTATGCTTTGATTGGCCATCAGTTTGAGGATGATAAGCCGTACTGATTTTCATATCATAATCGAGAGCACGTTAAGACACATCCAAAACATAGATGTGAATCTTGGATCTCAATCGAATACAATCAATAGTTTTTCCTCATGTCCCCTTACCACATCTCTGATAAATATTTTTTCTAGTTGGTCCCATGAGAAATACTCCCAAATTCCAATGAAGTGTACAAACTTTTTAAGACGATACACAACAACCCAGATTGAATTGTTTCCTTAAGATGTATTCGGATGTCTGGTGACAAAGTCCATGGTGATTTTCTCTCATTTTTATGCTAGTATGGGAAATGGTTACATCTTCCCCTTAGAATTATTCCTCTCTTCCATCACTTGATAACACACCAAGCACATTGATGTTTTCTCAGTGATCTCCTTATTCATTTTTTCCAACCAATATTCGTCTTGGATATCTCAATACATCATTGTGTTTCATGGGATAATAGATAAATTTGAACTATGTGCATCATCAAAATGTTACTTCTTCAGCACTGAACATGATGGAACACATAGTATTTTCCCAAATCATCAAATTCCTTATTCATTAACATTGAACTCTACAGATTTCCCTTTTCTGATAGCATCGACTTTCTTATGACTTCCCACACCATCCTTTTGAGCATCCTTTTTCTTTTCCAATGAGATGATTGAGAAATCATATGTGAAATGGTTGATGATGTTCTGTTATTTATTATACCCATGTTTATATTCAAAGAATATAATAAGATTTGATCCTTCTCAATTATAATCAATGATAGAATCACTAGGACCTTTCATCTTAGATCATCCACCACCTTATTCTCATTCCCACTGTGTTAATGGATTGAGCAGTCACAGTCTTTGATCAGCTCTTACTATCTTCGTTGGTGCATGTTCAACTCTTTCTGTGTGAATATATACCTGAGGATTTTTTGGTCCTTATATATTTAACACTTCTCCCCAATGAGATAATGCTGATAGTAATTAATGCAAAGATTACCACATCCAACTCCCCAAATCATGTGTTTGCTAATTCTGCTCATGAACATTCAATTTTCTTGAAGCATAGGAAATGAATTTTTCATTTTGCATCAACTGACAACCTAATCCCTTCTTCAAAGCAACACCCTCAAATAGTTCTCCACTTATCGGTAAAGGGAGCATGATCACAATGATAATCCTCATTTTAAACTTTTTAAAGCATTCATCTCTCCAAGAAAACATTACTCCCTTTGGAGTTAGCTTCATAATAGTGTTGGACAAATGTGATAAATTTCTCACAGATCATCAATAATATCTAGTTAACACCAAAATGATATGGATATCTATTACACATGTTGGCCTCAACCATCCCTCAATTGCATTTGTTTTGGATGGATCCACAGATATCCGATTTCTTGTGATGATATGGCCCCAGAATGAGACCTTCATCAACCAGAACTCATTCATTCTATACATTGCATACAGATTCTCCTTTTTCAAGATCTCTAGTACATTTATTAGATGCTCCTCATGATCCACATGTGTTTTGGAGTATATGAGAATATAATATATAAATATGACCACAAATTTGGAGATGTAATTCTTAATGACTCAATTGATCAAATATACTTATATTTCTAGAGAATTACTGAGTCTGAAATGCATTACTATGAATTCATATTGCTTGTATCCTGTACGAATGTAGTCTTGGGGGTATCATTCTTATTCACCCTTAAATCCTAATATCCCTACCAAAAATCATCATTGAAGAAGTATTTTTCTCCAGACAGTTGATCGAAAAAGTCATCAACTCATGGGGTGGATACTTGTTCTTTATCATTATTTTTTATGCTGACGATAATCAATGCAAAGGTTCATTGACCCATCCTTCTTCATGATGAAAAAGAGTGGTGCACCCCAAGATGAAGCACTTGGGAATATAACTCTCTATCCATATTCTCCAGTAGTTGTTTTTCATTTCCTCAATCTCCCAAAAATCCATTCTATAGGGAGTCTTGGATATTGGAAATTCCCCAGGATAAGGTAAATTGTGAATTCAACATCTCTTTTATGATGAAGGCCAGGCAATTGCTCAGGAATCACTTCAGAAATTTCCCTCACAATAGACATGTCTTCATGGATTATTTCCTCCATAGACTCAATCATATGAACCAGATATGTATGCTCATTGGGAATTAATATCTATAAATGATATGATGGAGCTAAAGATGATTAATATTCCTCCTAGAATGTTTACAGAATCCAGGGTCGATTCCTCACAAGGAGAGTGATTTCTCTCTCACGAAAATTTATATTGGCTCTTATATAAGTAAATACAATACATGCCAATAATTGAATCAAATTCTACTAGAGGGAGTATGATAAGGTTCACTGGGATGTCCAATCCACCAATTATGATAGGGGAGGATTCATATTTTTGGGACGTAATGATTGTCCCATTTTCTATAATCACCAACATTTTATCTTCCATTATTTGTGGTGGTGATGGGATTTTTATACTAAAAATTTGTGATATAAAATAATGCATAGAACTAATATCAATATGTAAATTAGCTATTCTGGAATGAATAATTAGCGTACATATCATCACTTTGTCATTGGTGTCCACATCAGTAGTAGTAATGGAAAAATATCTCCCTTTCAGCCATGGTGGTTATTGGTTTCCATTGAAACCCATTGTCTTAGGGAACTGATATCCATGATTCCCTGGTTCTTTGTAGTTGAAGACATGAACAAAGCATTGAGATTTGAATGGAGCTTTCCTCTCTCTATCATTTCCATGGGTTATTCGGTCCAACAGTTAATATCTAGGTTCCCTTCTCTTCCACACCTAAAACATTTCCTCATCCCCTACAGGCAATTTCTGGGGTTCTTCATTCCACACCTTTGGCAAGTGGGGTACTGTATTTTCTTTGCACGGTTGGATTTATCCATCAGACCTCCATAATTAAATTCCACCATGTGTTTCTTATCCCCATGATACCCCTTAGTTTCTCAAATTTCCATTTCAACCTAAAGGTTACATAAAAAAATTTCCTCCAAGCTGTCTAAGTCAAAGATCAGCAAGGCTTTACACAGGCTAGGTTTGACCCCACCAACTAAGCGGTCAACATTTCATTTAGGGGTAACGAAAAAGTAAGTGGATTATCATGAAATCCTTTTGATGTTTTCCATATACACTCTGAAAAATTATTCATCTTTTTTTCTGGAGGGCATCGAATTTTCATTCAATCATTCGTTGGAGTGTACGCGACAAATATTTATCGAAAAACATCTTCCAGAAAATCCATACATTAAAACTCCTTGATATCCACCTCATGATTCTTATTTTTGATCAACATCCACAATTGATCAACAGCACCCTATGTACATTAAGAATCCAGGAGAACTGTCACTTTTTTAGAACAATCTAGAAAGGAAAAAAACTTTTAAATGGAGTTGATCCATTGTTCATTGAATAAAGGATCAAATGATCCATTAAAATTTGGAGGACATTGCCTCATGATGATCTAGATAGTGACATGTTCATTGTCATGGGGGTATAATGTTCCCCTTGACCCATTTTTTCTTTTCAAATCTTGACATAACTGAGAGAGAACCATGTCTATGTTCGTGATTCCTACTCCCATAGGATTGGGCATCTCATTAGCACATTCATCGCATTGATCTTTACATGGGTTGTCATCCAGAATCCTCCTATTTCCTGAAATTTTCTAGAATAAAAGGAATGTTATGGGTAACCCATGAATGGTAATCCAAGGTCAAAACAGATGACATATAAATAAATTTTATTTCCTTAACATATGAATCCATAGGCTTCAATCTATGATATTCATGATTTATTTTCTAACATATATTCGTAGGGAAATTTTTCTTATTCCCTTAATAATAGTTCATACTATGCTTGGGAATTTACCAATTAATATCCCCCGTGAGTGTCGTAGACAAGTGTACCACAAGGCCCATTATCGTTTACTAGTTCTCGTTCGATTCTAGCTCAAAGCGGTGTTTTTGGGTTATACCACTAGGATACATTTGTGCCAGTGCCGCCTCTAACCACTAATATCTAGAGAGTTATGTATTTTCCTGATAAACCACTTACTCAATACTCACCAATAAGTAGGGATGTTTTTATTATAAATATTCTCATCTCTAAGGCTACACTTGGTTTTTAGAATCCTAATCCCAAAAATAACTAAACATATCCTCTAATACCAACTATAACAATCCTACATTTTATTACACACTTAAACCTGATTTATTACGTAAACATTAATTGATTCAACATAGAATATCGAGAGTTCTGTTGTCTTTGGGGTTTAGGATCATTACATAAAAACCTAAAACATGAAATAAAACATGTTTATTGAATAATTCATTTGCATCACCACTTCATTCCCTCGTATTTAGCAATACATTGAATAACATGAGGCCATGTATAAGAAAACGGTGAGATAATAAGACTAGTAAGGGAATAAACATGGAATGACACAAGGAATAAAATAAAATTTACACAATAGGAATATAAATGGATAAAAAAATAAACATGAACATAAATTATTGATAATTCAAGATAATCATGCCATAGAAATGTGGCAACTACACATAACATCGAATTAGCATGACACAAGGCTCATTACACATGGAGCATAAATAAATCCTCAATGCACTAAAAGAAAAAGTAAACACTCATTGAACATGTATTACAATGATTCAAGACTCATTTTACATGACGTTTCATGATACTATACTTTACCAAATTATTTAGAGCGCTATTAGGGAACACCCTTCTTAAATAATTCATATCATCCATAAGTGTGCCACATTGATCATATAACATCGAATCAATCAAAAACATAAGTTATTCCATGATTAATTATTGTTGAATATATACATTCAATTTCCATTCAATATATAGATGTTCATAATGTTGAATACCGTTGATAGAGACATGGGTATGGTATTCACTACACAATGATCTTGTCTTAGAAAAACGTGGTGCAATTCCAGCCACATAACAACTTGACAAATAGATTCATTAAAAGGGTTCATGAGAGGGAAATGTTTGTATCATAATATATACATTAAATGGATATTAAGTGGGTTATATAGATACATTTCCCAATAAACGCAATGGATATTAGATTCATAATACAAATTAATTTCTTGGATATAAAAGAGAAGAGAGAAACCCTGCGTGGAATTTCAGCATTGTAGAAGGTGGACATGGGAGGCATTAATGAAATAGAAATGGGTCTTCCATCATCCAAAATTAAAGAGGGAATTGTGGGGTAGGTGATAAATTTTAATCCAACCTTTTTAATTGAAAAAATAGTGCATAACAACTTTAAGAACATTATCCAAAATGAGAAAGGAAGAAATCCCTTTCTTGGAACATCATTCCCAAATGCATGGGAGGGCCTTGAGAGAGGCTTCATGGGAGATTGGGAAACCTTGGGAGGATTCTAGATATAGGAGATAAGGGGTTTATATAACACCAATGGCTTTGATTGAAGAGGAAGAGGGAGATTGTGTGGGTTTATATTGGAAAAGATATAATTCTTAATTATTTAGGTTAGGGTCACCACACATTAAACTAATCAATCCCACAATATATACACGGATTTTTTCCAAAGGGAAGTTGAAAAAAATAATTTATCTTTCCAATGTCCAAAATTATTAAAATATTAGCGTGCATTATGTGTAGGTGAGTCACACTCTGAAGGAAAACAAATTAAGAAGAAAACATGTTTTATAATCCATGAAGGGTCCACTAATGTTTTTCAAAATAAATCAATCAAACCCAAAATCACATTATTTTAATGGAAATCATATATTGCCTAATGATAATGTTCATATTATTTTATTACTTCTCTTTTGGGTCATTATGATGTCATAAAACACATTATATATTTAAACCGTATTTATTTTTTAACCAAAAATTCAATTGACTCAAAAAATTATGAAAATTTCACCATTGGATAATTTTGACATCCAGATTCCAAAAACAATATTCATTTTATGTAAATAAATTCTAAATATGTGAATTTATACTTTTAATATAAAATCCGACATTTATCAAACATTAATGGGTTGTGACAAAAACAACATTCAAACCTTAATAAAAATTACAATTGCATTAATAAAATTATATGATAATTTATATTTAAAAAAAATTAATAATAATAATATTTTATTAAAATATTATTTAATTCAAAAATCCATTAATTCTTCAAAATAGATTTATTAGTTTAATAATAACTAAAAATAGTATTTGTGCTTTAAAAACCATTTACACAATAACAATAAAAAAAAATTATATTCTCTATACAAGAATAATGTACATAGTCATAGTACTACGGTCTTGTTAAATAAACCCTTATTACACCCAGATAATACCAAAGGTTATGGTGTGTGATGGTGACAAACTATTTTGGTAGCTCATATAAAAATGATCGGGTGGTAATCGCTTTTAACTTCTACTTCTTTTTTAGTCAGTTCTGCTCAAGCATTACATGTTAAAGATCGTTTTGGGCTTGGTCAAGAGTGAATCCCAATAACGCCACCTCCATTATCAGATCTAAAAAAATGGGCTTTGTACTAGTAAATTATTTTATATGAGGCCATATATTCATTTGTATGAGTATATTGGATTTGATAAAGCCATATATTCATACTAATAATGTCATCATTGTTCAAAGACTATATTAAGAATGGACACAATTATTAAGAGTATTTTAAAATCCAAAAACATAATACCAATGAAGTTAAAAATTTATATTACCATAATAATATATTTAATTAGATCAATTAAAATTTACATAATCAATTTTTGGGTCCTTAAAAAAATCTCATATATTTTGTTAACCTAACTCTTCATTTTTCACTAACAGTCACTTGCATTTTTGTCTAACTTTTCTATAGTCAAAAAGCTTTATTTTTACTCTAAGACATTCACTTTAGTGACTCCCTCTACATTATATACAAAAATAAAAATGAATCTTCATTCCCCCATGGTCTCCATTACTCGAACCGTCAGAAAAATCTGTATTTCTCTACCTTGGTGAGTCTGAGAGTTAGTTAAGGTAAACATTGTTAACCATGTTTTATGAAAATAGATAAGGCATGATCATGACATCTATATCTCCAGCGATCATCCCTCTTAGTTATTCATCATAAAAACATCCATCAAATTCAATATTAATATACTTCCATCTGGTTCTCACCATTGACTAAAACCATAATCATAGTGTGAGCATTAGTTATCATAGAAGAAAACCATATAGCCAATAAAAAATTACTAATATGATTTCTAAATCATGAAACCATTCAAAATCATTGACATATTGGGTTTACACTAGGTTATTCACAGCTAAAATGTATCTAAATCATTACTATTTTCTGTGAAGATTTTTTGAATTCCTAAATCATATACCCCAGGAAAGTAAAATCGAGTGTCTATGAAGGCCCTTTGTCATGCACTAGCTTACCCCATGTCAAACTTGAAATATCTATTCAGAGATGTTAACCCAAGATACATGTGTTCTAAATCCACATCTACTTGTAGTATACATACATGTATTTATATATTGGAAACCACTCACTTTTTCTATAACAAAAATTTCTATACAGTTTCCTAAACATTAACTCATTCTTATACATATCTTTACACACATCCCTAGGCATATACTAAGAAATATACTGAGTGGTCTTGCTAATTGTTTCTCATAATTGTTTCTAACGTTTAACTATACCATTGTTTTAATACCAACTATATCCACCCTCACATTAAAAAAACTCTCATGACATAGCTTTTATCGAATACATTAACATTATACTAATTGAAGCACAAAGACCATAGTTGGAAAAATACCTTTGTAAACATGGAAATATAAACACTGGTATATATGTGATATACATCATCTCCCAAAAGGTTACTCATTACTAGAAACCCTCTAAGAAATATCATATATATTACATATCCTCATATCTTGAGTGAATGTAATCATAGAATGGGGTGAGCCTAAATTCTTAGTATGGGTAAACATGGGAGACATATAAGAAAAATAGAGCATATGGGTATGATAATGTGATTATGAAAGTACAATATCATACCATGCATATCAAATATCATTTTATAAGGATTTGTAGTTCATTAGACCTGAATCATAAAGAAATAAAGAGAATAATACATGAAATTATAAAATAGGTATAAGATATATAATTATGGTAACATGTAATAATATAATTATTTCTACAGTAGCCAGGGAATCAATTCCACTACAATCTTAATGGAAGATTTCCATCACTGAACTGTGTAACCCCACCCCCCTTCAAACCATGTATAACTAAACTGAGTGACCCTCAATATATCCATGTATTACCGAACTGAGTAACCCTCATTCCTTCTTTGTATTATTGAACTGTGTAACCCACATTCCCTCATTGTGTTACTAAATTTAGCATCCATTATTCCATCCATGTTTCATCTCATGAAATATATATCATTACCTAAAGCAATGGAGGGAGATATAGGTCCCACCCATCACATAATTGAATAATACATACATTTTCTAGAATATTATCAAGACATATCACTACCTATTACATGAAATTGGTATCATAAACAAGAAAATATATCATAACATGTAGAATGATATAGGTATTATAATCATTTTATCATATGAATAACCAATAAAAAGTAGCGGCTTTCAAAATCATATAACACGGGAAATAGAAATAGGATTAATAACATTGTACCATCAAAACACAATACATTCAGAGAAATATTATGAATGGATATAATGAAAAATTCTCCTTAAAAGAATGATTAACAAAAATGGTTGTTATCTTAGAAGGTTAATAATTTTTAGAAATCTATTAAAAACACATATTGAGGAAAATATTATTTCTTTTTTTAAAGGATTTTGAATACATAAAACCGTTTGAAAATAATTTTATTTGAAAATACCTAGAAGATTTATAAAGAAGACATGAAATCATTTTGAAATCATTTTTCATTTAAAAATTCTAAAATGAGCTTCAAAAGAATTTAAAAATAGTTATCATTGAAAAACTAGAAATTTTATATAAATCCAGAAAATGATTTGAAACCCATTTCATTAAAAATAATTTGAAAAAGTTTAATGAAATATTTAAAACATTGTCCAAATAATTTTAATTCAAAACAAATAAGAGAATAAGGAAATCTTTTTGAAACCCATTTCATTGAAAAAACATTGAAAACATATAAATAAATTGTGAAAACGTTTTGGTAATAATTTTTATAAAAAACGTATAAAATAATCATAAAAACGTATTGGAATTAGTTTCATTGAAAATAATTTTAAATCATATAAATAAATCATGAAAACGGTTTGAAAATCATTTTACATGAAAACTTATGAAATAATGTTTGAAATATTTTCAAAACCATATCTTTAAATACACTTTGTAAACTTGTAAATATGAATTGAAAAAAATTTAGAAACATTTTTTCCATGAAAACATATAAAATAAGTTTAAAACCATTCCGAGTAAATGTTTCTTTGAAAACATATTTTAAATATTTTTCAATAATGATTATAATTTTTAACAATGTAGAGGGAGCTTCGAAGAAGTGATGGCGGGTAAAAGTGTCTATGTAAAATGAGGTCGAAAGAAAAATACATTTGAATTATAAATAGGGTAGAAAAGATCATTTTTCGAAAAAATACAAGAATATTATATTTAAAATATATGTGAAAGAAAAAAAATGTGTAAACATTTTTTATATATTATATGGGAATGGTAAAATTTTATTCAAAACTCTTTTTAGGAAACATTGATTTCTAACGGAAGAGAGTGTAAAGTCGGGCATTTCTAAAACCGTATTGTTAACTATATTATGTTCCAAATAGTAAATAATCATACCAATACATGAGTATATGATGTAATAATAGAGGATAAGGAAAATCATTAATATTATTGAGAGATGGATAAAATTATTTCATCAAATGATACCTAAAAATAAACAATCTTGAAAACCAATGAGATTGTCTCAAAAAAATCTTATATCATTGTATATTTGGATCATACTCTCTATGTAAGGAATGGAAATTAAATAAAGTATATAATATAGTGAAAATATTTAGATTCATTATTTTCATGTAAAATAGAAGTATTTTCATCCTGAAAAACATTTGAATTGCATAAAAACATGAGTCTCAAAGAAGAAAAATTTTGACAAAACATTTTCATCAATTTGGCATCTTTTGTATCATTATCCCCCTGAAAGAAGGTTCATCAATAAATTATTATAATACCCATAAATATAATTTAAATACACATATAATACAATCCTGGGAATTTCATACACCACACAAAAGGAATGAGTGGTGAACATAGCTTGTACCTCACAAAAATTAAAATTGAGAGGAAATCCCTTCATTTATATGTTGACTCTCTCCTTAATCATACATGATTGTTTTATATTAAATATATGTTCATTAAAAATATTTGAAATTATCATATTATTTTATATATTACCATATATATTTTGATTATAACCTTATTTCACCCTCATGTTAACGATGTTATGTTAAGGATTCACTTTAGGTAATATTCACATTACATTTCACAAGTATTTTAATTTATTATATCATTTGTCTTAGTAATATTATAATGTTTCAAGAATTCATATCATGATATAAATATCATGTATATCCATTATAATCAAATTTTAATAATATATAGAATGTAATTTATGAATTGGAACACACAATTTATGGAGATGGTAAGTCATACGTACGTATGATCATTGTTTCTGGTTTTATTATTGTATTGAATGTAATTATGTAGTTGGAATATGTAAATATTTATTTATATATATGTAATAATTCTAGTAGCATTAATATATTATATATATCATATAATTTTAATATATAATTCTTTGTTACATTCTATGTGGTGTGAGAACAAATCTCATGGCTTTGAGGGGGCGGTTGTCCACATATCCTCAAATGAGATTATCGTATTAACCCAAAATGGAATGTAAAGATATGTGAATTGTAAAAGAAATAAAGAATCTTAAATTGAAAATAAATAAAATAAATGAAATATATAAATATATATTCCATCATAATTTCCACCATGATTGGTGGTAAAGGCAAAAATGAACAACCATCATTTTGTGAGGGAGTAATTCTTCGTACATTGAAAAGGTATGTTCAACATACATTAGATGGATGTATGTGTTAGTGTAGGTTAAGAATTTCTTATAATAACATAATATATTATGAAGTATGATGGTTTTACACAAAATAATGGTATAAATATAGTGGATGGGTGGAGAATGAAAATAAATAGATAGAGCTTGAGAGAAGAAATTACCACTAAATCGGGTAACTACATCAGGTTTGTGCCAAAAGGCATCCTTGGGAATATTTCTACCCAAAAGGGACCACATGAAGTTGAAGGGAAGATTTTTTATATCTTAATTGTGAATATATAGAAAAATAGTAAATGTTTTTAGAGGTGTGATAAATGGGTATAGGTGGTGTCCTTTTATAGGGAATGAAAATGACTCACATAGAATTTTTGAAAAAAATGTTAGGTGTGCACAAGTTATTACCAAAACAAGTCATACCAAACCAAAAAAAACACATTATTGTATGTTTTAAGGCCTAAATATGGACATTCAATGGGTTTTGACAAGTTTCTTGATCATTTGGGCCTTTAATTTAAAGTATTAGTCCATGATTAAGCTTAATTTTGCCTTAAATTCAGTGATTAATTTTAATCACTTTTACTAATAATTTTTGTCCAAATTTAATAGAGACTTATTGGAATATAATTATTAATTTGAATAAAATGGTGTATGTCTAATTTTTGAAACTTAGTTAAAAGAAGATGAAAAATTAATATTACTGTTAATCGTCTAGATGGGATGAAATAACATGGTTTTAATGTATGAAAATTTCAAAAGCTTGTTAAGATTTAAATTTTTTTCAAAGTGAAATTGATTATAGTGGAATAAAATGTATTAATAGATGTAATATTTCAATATTTATCTAATTTAACAATAAATCATATTTAAAATATCATTATAATAAATAATTAATTAGAAAAATGTAGTTTTTAACTAAAAAGTGGTATTTTTCACTATTCATTCAAAATTGATGTTACTCAGAGAAATCCCAAAAATTCATCCTAGGATAGTTTCAACATTATAAATTGAAAAATTATTTTTTATTTATCAAATATAATTACCAAATATTTATAAAATTTATTTCATTATTATTATTGGTTTAATCTAGAGAACGATATTTTTAACATAAAAGGAATTTACCAAAAAGGATATCTTTTATTTTCAATATTATTTATTTATATATAAAATTTATAACCAATATTTCAAAAGTATATATTGTTTTAAATATAAATATTTATAATGGTGAAGATATAATTATATCAGTTAAATAATTTCATATATAAAAATATAATACATAAAAACTCAGTGTTGCGTGTATCGTAGGCTAAGTCGGTATTTCGTATAGGGAAAACCATGTTGGTATTTCATGTAGTGCAATAAAAGTTTTTATTGAATGTGAAAGGAATTATTGACATATTTTCTTAATATATATATATATATATATATATATATAACTATTATAAATGTCATGTGAAATGAAAATAATTTAAATGATACATTAATTTTAAAAAAAACTCAAAATATCAGTGTGTTACAAGGGAGAAGTTTTGGATGCTTTCACCGTGGTGTACATCCATCTTCTGAGGACATGATGATATGTTTCCTTGCATTCCCACTTTCCAAAGGTGGGATACATCAATAACATATTTAGGGATGTTTTCTCCTTAATCGAAATGGGATGATGGGATGTTGATTCCTCCTTCCATGGATTGTGCATCATAACTCGTCACTTATTCTGGGTCTCCCTAAATGATTGAGACATTGTTCATGAAACTCATCATAGTGTCAATTTTTTTTGGATACCATATAATTAATTTGATTCTATCTCAACATTCTAAGGGTTCATTTTATGGATTTAACCTTCGATTGAGAGATAAGTCACGTTGGACATCGCTGGCGTGTCTGGACGTTGTTACACTAATGTGTATGGGTTCTATCCTCTTTTGATAAGGATACTCAAGGTGGTGGAAGACCAAGGAATCCCACATCAAATTCAGGGAGTTATAAATGATGGTAATGTATCTGAGGTTTTCATCCACTTCCCATGCTTAGCACAGGTTAAGCTGTGAGTTTAACGTCTTACGGAGACAGATCAGACAGATCAGAACACTAATAACAGTGGATCAAATTGGTGAAACCAAAGGAGTGGTAACCTAAGATTCCTATGAGACAAGACAATCACAATACCTAGTAAATATGGATATGAGGGTTCTTGGGTCCTTATAAATAAGAGAAAAGGGTCAATATTTCTCTAGGTTTGAACCTGAGGGAGGTCTTCTAGGTAGCCTTTCTCGAGCGATTGGGATCAAAACCCGTGTAGTTTGATGGAGTTAAAAATCTGGGGTGTGACCAGAGGACAACGACATGGGGATGATGTGGGGTTTAATCTTTGGATTTCTGTTCTATTACTACTAGGAGAAACGAGAATGTGTGTGCCATGATCTCATCGAGATGTGGTGGCTTGGGTAAGAAATATGATGCATATGGCTGGTTGACATAAGTTGAAGGAGAATGATATAGAATTTGGAATGAGGATGAGGTTGATGTTGTGATTGAGCCTCAAAGAAACATCCTACATATCCCAATTTCATGAATCAATTTCCACATAGTTCAGGGGGGGATGTGACATGGGAGGAAGAAGCCCATGAGAAGTGATGCATGGATGGGACTATGGGGAGATAGAACCATCAGATCATGGAATGATCTTTCCGACGCACTAAGGATCAAGGGAGTGACCAGAATGAGACATGGATGATGAGATTGAACCAGAGGTAGACTTCCTAGTTATACCAATGGTAGGGAATACAACTCCACATTGTTCAGAGAGTGGCATGGAATCGTTGCTAACATATAAGACAACGACATGATGATATACTGGGGCTTAGATGTGGTTAATTTTCCATGTTGGTCAAAAGAAATTTGGACATGCTAGATATGTGGGTACCATTAAGAGGAGACACCAACATATACTTGATTTTGGGGTTGAACCGCTCGGAGGATTCCAAAATTCCATGTCTAGGAGAGAGGGATCAATCCCACACTGTTCATATGTAATTGGGGACCATAACTGCTTACCGATGATTGGGGTTACAATGGATTATAGTTGGTTAGGGATTTCAATGGTTTACCACTAGATAGGGGTTTCAATGGCGAACCATTGGATGGGTTTCCAATGGTTTACCATCAGTTAGGGAAACAACAATTTACCACTGATTGGGGATTCCAACGGCCTACCACTAGTTGGGGATAAAACGGCTTACTAAAGGTTGGGGTTGAAACTTGTGGAGGCTTCCAACGTACCCTATCCAGAATACAAGGATCAAAACCAATGTATTTAGACATCATATATATTAATATCATGAATGATGATGTGATGGGATACATGTTTATGTCATGAAGGGAAACTCTGAACTGATATTTAGTGGTCTAGACCGATGGGTGTTGGGCATGAATCTCAAAGAGGATTCCAACATTCTTTGATTGAAATTGAAATGGACAATGTCCTTGTAGTATGGGATGATACAATTTAACATCATGCGGGATGAGTGTGAACCGAGACGAATGATTCTGGAAAAGTTGGTGTTGGGATTGAACCATATTGAGGATTCCTATGTACCGTTATTGGGTAGGGGAAAAGATCAATGTCTATGTAGTTCGGTATGATATAGTTTAACATCATGCGAAACTAGTGTGAATCGGTGTGAAGGGTTTGGGGCAAGTGGGTGTTGGTCTTGAACCATAGGGTGGATACCTGCGCACCTTGATCAGATATGGTAAATTATCAATGTCCACATAGTTCATGATAGAGACTTGGTCCTAATTCTAGGGAATCCCAGGAAGAATTCCAAGGTAAATGATTACTGTATGACCATGTGAGTCATGCTCGTTATGAGAAACAAGAGGCTGTGAAGCCCTAACAGTCATGTCGCGAAGGTGTGTATGTGTTGAATTATGTAGTTAATATGTGTATTGGTGGCCCAAATAGGTAATCAGGGATTACATATGGTTAGGAGCCAATGAATATGGGATTGGTACTTTCTCCAAGATAGAGGAATGATGGACATAAATCATAGAGGGGGAGGGATGAGGTATTGAATGTATCATTTCCCATCTCTCATGTAGTCATTATCCTAGAAGATGAGAAGAGGAGGAAGTATTATACATCCCATGAAAAAGGATAGGGGCTTAAACCATGATGTTTACCCTACAATATGGAAAAATTACTCTTTAACATAGAGGATCACATTTAATGTGAGGAATATCTCACACCTGTATAAATGAGTTTGTGTGGAGAATGTCCGAGGCGGGGGAACCCCTAGTATATTGTTTGTTATATGGACCCAATTTAATTTCATGTGGTGAGGAAGATGGTACTATGAAGTTTATCTTCGTTTAGCTCGGACAAGGAGGGTTCACTCTGAACCCCTAGGAATTACATTAACGATACCTACCAACCCTTGGGGAAGGGAAGGCATCAACAATGTCACGGTGAGATGATGTTATAGAGTGATTAATTGACTATATCATGTTAGTGTAGATATGTGAAGAATCAATAGTCGTTATCATGAATATGCGAACAAATATGATTCTAAGAAACTCAATATGAAACACCACCATATGGATTATGAAATCACATCGTACGAACCAATAAAATCGTATGGTAGAAGGGTTTGTGAAGAAAATGGGTTCATAGGAAAGGACCTTGTGAAGATCTTGTTCCCCACATACAGAAAGGACTTTTGGATGGGGTATTACTTGAGAAGTGGAGTGACATAGATTTGGAAATGGTTATAGGTGCATTTGAAGGTTTCTTTTCAATGTAGATATACTTTTGTGGATTTGGACTTCATGAATTAAGGGTACCATTCAAAGCATCGCACTGGGAAGAAATTCTCTTCACAAAGCATAGTGACCCAACATTATCATGTGGTTCACATGTGCATGGAAGGTACTTCACAAAGCTTAAGTGATTTGCGAATACCTGAGTCCCTTTAGAGACCTATTTCCTTTGAGATGGCATGAGGGATCTGTGAATTGAGTCAAGTTTGTCATAAACGCGGAGTCGGCCGACATCCCCTACTTGGAGTGGATCCGTCCTTGGTTCCATATGTGGTTCTCACAGAGGGTTTCTTCATGTTTTATGAGATAAAATAGGTCGATATGTCTCTCTTTGTGGTCCAATGCTTCTAGTAAATTGTGTCATAACCCCATAGCATCACCACTCTTTTACTCTGCAGCGACCATAAAGTGGGATTCAGATTCGTGTTGGCCATGGTGGCATGGGGAAGTGTGAAGGCTGTGGTGCTAATAGGATTCTTGAATGGGTTTGTGAGGCATCCCATTTTTCATATGGGTTCCTCTTTTCTTCCTTTTCCTCCACACATATTTTCGGGCCAAAAAATACCCCCCTCCAATTGAAGTTGAGGAGATAACGTGGGTATATGTCTGATGGTAAATTGCAATTTTTTTGGCTAATCTAAAATCTATATCTTGATGTAGGGTTAGGATGTAGAGAGGAGACACGCGGGGTGAGAGAAACTCGATTCTGGACATGGACAAACGTGTCTCAAATGAAAAGGTGTCATCGCCTAAAAATAGGGCAGACTATCCCCTCTTTTTTCCATTATCTACAAAAAGTTTTGAAAATTGTACTATCGATTCATGAATGTCTGCGTGCTCTCTGATAGCTCTTTTTGAATCAAGCATTTCTACTATGTGGCTCACAACGTGTATTTCGAATATATGTTTTAGCGATCCAGGGCATGTGTCTACGAGGTATGTGGTAGGGCTCCATGACATAGTGTTGTGATCTAGATTAGTGACAAAGAACCGTGAATGAGCTCCACAATCCAGAACAAAAAATTAAAAACCTTGAAGAATGAATGGATCACCAAGAAGCTACCCGGGGGTCCATTTGAATGCTTACCAAAGGAAAAATATGGCTGAAAACCTACCTATCGGGGAGTTAGTGAAAATCCATTTGGACCACATATCCATAGTCGAGATAATTTTGGAGATTCAGAAGAACTATCCAATGTGAAAGAGGAATACACTATATGGAATTGGACTGATGGATGATGTCTTCATTCCAGAAGCATTCATGGTCAATCTGACCTACTGGTTCAGGAGTACGCCATTCTAGGTCCAATGGTTCGACAATCATACCTGGGAGGATTATACACCCATCATCATTAATTTCATATATTACCATATTAAAAACGTCGATGGGAAGGAGTTTCAGCCAGAGGTATCCCCCCCACCCCACTATACACACCATTCTAAAGTAATCCTTGGAGAACCTAGAGAAGGGGTGGACTGATGAGTGGGATTTGTGTTGGATAGAAAAATACCATATTATTGAGCATGTGAAAAATGGGAATGTGGATCCATTGGGGAGTTTTCTGTAGAGATGAAGTGTGTGGGATTGTATGAGGTGGCATGGGCCTCCTCAATTCCACATATACCAGCCGAACCAGCTAACGATAGAGCTATTTAGTCGTTGGTCGTTGAAGACCAACACTTTCCATTTTTACCATGTGGAGGTTGGCATTAGCCTCTAAAACTTACACCAAATATTGGGGGTCCGGATACTAGGGGTGACGTATGATCAGTTTCACCCTACCGCAGATACTTGGTGGGACCCGAAACAGATGTCCCTACTGGAAAAGGCATTGATGGACCTAGTTCCTGAGGAGGACAAGAAGTCTCTGAGGGATTTCCACTTTATGACGTGGTTCAATAATTTCCATAATTCCCCTATAAATGGAATGTTTCCTGTAATGTCTCCATCGTACCAAAAGGCGGTTCAACGCAGCAAGCAGAAATACTGCATGCAACATTCGGAGGAAAGCCAGTGGAAGACAAGGGGATTCAATAACAATACTGAGATGAAACTTGTGGATAGGTTGGTTGCATTCATCCCTATTCTTATTTGTAGCAAGACTCTTATAGAAATGTACACAAACATGGGCAAGTTTCCAAGAACATTCATCATGGTGTCTAAATGGATATTAAGTGGGTTATATAGATACATTTCCCAATAAACGCAATGGAGATTAGATTCATAATACAAATTAATTTCTTGGATATAAAAGAGAAGAGAGAAACCCTGCGTGGAATTTCAGCATTGTAGAAGGTGGACATGGGAGGCATTAATGAAATAGAAATGGGTCTTCCATCATCCAAAATTAAAGAGGGAATTGTGGGGTAGGTGATAAATTTTAATCCAACCTTTTTAATTGAAAAAATAGTGCATAACAACTTAAAGAAAATTATCCAAAATGAGAAAGGAAGAAATCCCTTTCTTCGAACATCATTCCCAAAAGCATGGGAGGGCCTTGAGAGATGCTTCATGGGAGATTGGGAAAACTTGGGAGGATTCTAGATATAGGAGATAAGGGGTTTATATAACACCAATGGCTTTGATTGAAGAGGAAGAGGGAGATTGTGTGGGTTTATATCGGAAAAAATATAATTCTTAATTATTTAGGTTAGGGTCACCACACATTAAACTAATCAAACCCACAATATATACACGGATTTTTTCCAAAGGGAAGTTGAAAAAAATAATTTATCTTTCCAATGTCCAAAATTATTAAAATATTAGCGTTCATTATGTGTAGGTGAGTCACACTCTGAAGGAAAACAAATTCAGAAGAAAACATGTTTTATAATCCATGAAGGGTCCACTAATGTTTTTCAAAATAAATCAATCAAACCCAAAATCACATTATTTTAATGGAAAACATATATTGCCTAATGATAATGTTCATATTATTTTATTACTTCTCTTTTGGGTCATTATGATGTCATAAAACACATTATATATTTAAACCGTATTTATTTTTTTACCAAAAATTCAATTGACTCAAAAAATTATGAAAATTTCACCATTGGATAATTTTGACATCCAGATTCCAAAAACAATATTCATTTTATGTAAATAAATTCTAAATATGTGAATTTATACTTTTAATATAAAATCCGACATTTATCAAACATTAATGGGTTGTGACAAAAACAACATTCAAACCTTAATAAAAATTACAATTGCATTAATAAAATTATATGATAATTTATATTTAAAAAAAATTAATAATAATAATATTTTATTAAAATATTCTTTAATTAAAAAATCCATTAATTCGTCAAAATAGATTTATTAGTTTAATAATAACTAAAAATAGTATTTGTGCTTTAAAAACCATTTACACAATAGCAATAAAAAGAATTTATATTCTCTATACAAGAATAATGTACATAGTCATAGTACTACGGTCTTGTTAAATAAACCCTTATTACACCCAGATAATACCAAAGGTTATGGTGTGTGATGGTGAAAAACTATTTTGGTAGCTCATATAAAAATGATCGGGTGGTAATCGCTTTTAACTTCTACTTCTTTTTTAGTCAGTTCTTCTCAAGCATTACATGTTAAAGATCGTTTTGGGCTTGGTCAAGAGTGAATCCCAATAACGCCACCTCCATTATCAGATCTAAAAAAATGGGCTTTGTACTAGTAAATTATTTTATATGAGGCCATATATTCATTTGTATGAGTATATTGGATTTGATAAAGCCATATATTCATACTAATAACGTCATCATTGTTCAAAGACGATATTAACAATGGACACAATTATTAAGAGTATTTTAAAATCCAAAAACATAATACCAATGAAGTTAAAAATTTATATTACCATAATAATATATTTAATTATATCATTTAAAATTTACATAATCAATTTTTGGGTCCTTAAAAAAATCTCATATATTTTGTTAACCTAACTCTTAATTTTTCACTAATAGTCACTTGCATTTTTGTCTAACTTTTCTATAGTCAAAAAGCCTTATTTTTACTCTAAGACATTCACTTTAGTGACTCCCTCTACATTATATACAAAAATAAAAATGAATCTTCATTCCCCCATGGTCTCCATTACTCGAACCGTCAGAAAAATCTGTATTTCTCTACCTTTGTGAGTCTGAGAGTTAGTTAAGGTAAACATTGTTAACCATGTTTTATGAAAATAGATAAGGCATGATCATGACATCTATATCTCCAGCGATCATCCCTCTTAGTTATTCATCATAAAAACATCCATCAAATTCAATATTAATATACTTCCATCTGGTTCTCACCATTGACTAAAACCATAATCATAGTGTGAGCATTAGTTATCATAGAAGAAAACCATATAGCCAATAAAAAATTACTAATATGATTTCTAAATCATGAAACCTTTAAAAATCATTGACATATTGGGTTTACACTAGGTTATTCACAGCTAAAATGTATCTAAATCATTACTATTTTCTGTGAAGAGTTTTTGAATTCCTAAATCATATACCCCAGGAGAGTAAAATCGAGTGTCTATGAAGGCCCTTTGTCATGCACTAGCTTACCCCATGTCAAACTTGAAATATCTATTCAGAGATGTTACCCCAAGATACATGTGTTCTAAATCCACATCTACTTGTAGTATACATACATGGATTTATATATTGGAAACCACTAACTTTATCTATAACAAAAATTTCTATACAGTTTCCTAAACATTAACTCATTCTTATACTTATCTTTACAGACATCCCTAGGCATATACTAAGAAATATACTGAGTGGTCTTGCTAATTGTTTCTCATAATTGTTTCTAACGTTTAACTATACCATTGTTTTAATACCAACTATATCCACCCTCACATTAAAAAAACTCTCATGACATAGCTTTTATCGAATACATTAACATTATACTAATTGAAGCACAAAGACCATAGTTGGAAAAATACCTTTGTAAACATGGAAATATAAACACTGGTACATATGTGATATACATCATCTCCCAAAAGGTTACTCATTATTAGAAACCCTCTTAGAAATATCATATATATTACATATCCTCATATCATGAGTGAATGTAATCATAGAATGGGGTGAGCCTAAGTTATTAGTATGGGTAAACATGGGAGACATATAAGAAAAATAGAGCATATGGGTATGATAATGTGATTATGAAAGTACAATATCATACCATGCATATCAAATATCATTTTATAAGGATTTGTAGTTCATTAGACCTGAATCATAAAGAAATAAAGAGAATAATACATGAAATTATAAAATAGGTATAAGATATATAATTATGGTAACATGTAATAATATAATTATTTCTACAGTAGCCAGGGAATCAATTCCACTACAATCTTAATGGAAGATTTCCATCACTGAACTGTGTAACCCCACCCCCCCCCCCCCCTTCAAACCATGTATAACTAAACTGAGTGACCCTCAATATATCCATGTATTACCGAACTGAGTAACCCTCATTCCTTCTTTGTATTATTAAACTGTGTAACCCACATTCCCTCATTGTGTTACTAAATTGAGCATCCATTATTCCATCCATGTTTCATCTCATGAAATATATATCATTACCTAAAGCAATGGAGGGAGATATAGGTCCCACCCATCACATAATGGAATAATACATACATTTTCTAGAATATTATCAAGACATATCACTACCTATTACATGAAATTGGTATCATAAACAAGAAAATATATCATAACATGTAGAAAGATATAGGAATTATAATCATTTTATCATATGAATAACCAATAAAAAGTAGCGGCTTTCGAAATCATATAACACGGGAAATAGAAATAGGATTAATAACATTGTACCATCAAAACAAAATACATTCAGAGAAATATTATGAATGGATATAATGAAAAATTCTCCTTAAAAGAATGATTAACAAAAATGGTTGTTATCTTAGAAGGTTAATAATTTTTAGAAATCTATTAAAAACACATATTGAGGAAAATATTATTTCTTTTTTTAAAGGATTTTGAATACATAAAACCGTTTGAAAATAATTTTATTTGAAATTACCTAGAAGATTTATAAAGAAGACATGAAATCATTTTGAAATCATTTTTCATTTAAAAATTCTAAAATGAGCTTCAAAAGAATTTAAAAATAGTTATCATTGAAAAACTAGAAATTTTATATAAATCCAGAAAATGATTTGAAAACCATTTCATTAAAAATAATTTGAAAAAGTTTAATGAAATATTTAAAACATTGTCCAAATAATTTTAATTCAAAATAAATAAGAGAATAAGGAAATCTTTTTGAAACCCATTTCATTGAAAAAACATTGAAAACATATAAATAAATTGTGAAAACGTTTTGGTAATAATTTTTATAAAAAACGTATAAAATAATCATAAAAACGTATTGGAATTAGTTTCATTGAAAATAATTTTAAATCATATAAATAAATCATGAAAACGTTTTGAAAATCATTTTACATGAAAACTTATGAAATAATGTTTGAAATATTTTCAAAACCATTTCTTTAAATACACTTTGTAAACTTGTAAATATGAATTGAAAAAAATTTAGAAACATTTTTTCCATGAAAACATATAAAATAAGTTTAAACCATTCCGAGTAAATGTTTCTTTGAAAACATATTTTAAATATTTTTCAATAATGATTATAATTTTTAACAATGTAGAGGGAGCTTCGAAGAAGTGATGGCGGGTAAAAGTGTCTATGTAAAATGAGGTCGAAAGAAAAATACATTTGAATTATAAAAAGGGTAGAAAAGATCATTTTTCGAAAAAATACAAGAATATTATATTTAAAATATAGGTGAAAGACAAAAATGTGTAAACATTTTTTATATATTATATGGGAATGGTAAAATTTTATTCAAAACTCTTTTTAGGAAATATTGATTTCTAACGGAAGAGAGTGTAAAGTCGGGCATTTCTAAAACCGAATTGTTAACTATATTATGTTCCAAATAGTAAA
The DNA here is from genome assembly GCA_963277665.1 of Viscum album. Taxonomy (NCBI): domain Eukaryota; kingdom Viridiplantae; phylum Streptophyta; class Magnoliopsida; order Santalales; family Viscaceae; genus Viscum; species Viscum album. The sequence goes on from OY728159.1 coordinate 38,891,803, forward strand.
TAATCATACCAATACATGATTATATGATGTAATAATAGAGGATAAGGAAAATCATTAATATTATTGAGAGATGGATAAAATTATTTCATCAAATGAAACCTAAAAATAAACAATCTTGAAAACCAATGAGATTGTCTCAAAAAAATCTTATATCATTGTATATTTGGATCATACTCTCTATGTAAGGAATGGAAATTAAATAAAGTATATAATATAGTGAAAATATTTAGATTCATTATTTTCATGTAAAATAGAAGTATTTTCATCCTGAAAAACATTTGAATTGCATAAAAACATGAGTCTCAAAGAAGAAAAATTTTGACAAAACATTTTCATCAATTTGGCATCTTTTGTATCATTATCCCCCTGAAAGAAGATTCATCAATAAATTATTATAATACCCATAAATATAATTTAAATACACATATAATACAATCATGGGAATTTCATACACCACACAAAAGGAATGAGTGGTGAACATAGCTTGTACCTCACAAAAATTAAAATTGAGAGGAAATCCCTTCAAGTTATATGTTGACTCTCTCCTTAATCATACATGATTGTTTTATATTAAATATATGTTCATTAAAAATATTTTAAATTATCATATTATTTTATATATTACCATATATATTTTGATTATAACCTTATTTCACCCTCATGTTAACGATGTTATGTTAAGGATTCACTTTAGGTAATATTCACATTACATTTCACAAGTATTTTAATTTATTATATCATTTTCATAGTAATATTATAATGTTTAAAGAATTCATATCATGATATAAATAACATGTATATCCATTATAATCAAATTTTAATAATATATAGAATGTAATTTATGAATTGGAACACACAATTTATGGAGATGGTAAGTCATACGTACGTATGAACATTGTTTCTGGTTTTATTATTGTATTGAATGTAATTATGTAGTTGGAATATGTAAATATTTATTTATATATATGTAATAATTCTAGTAGCATTAATATATTATATATATCATATAATTTTAATATATAATTCTTTGTTACATTCTATGTGGTGTGAGAACAAATCTCATGGCTTTGAGGGGGCGGTTGTCCACATATCCTCAAATTAGATTATCGTATTAACCCAAAATGGAATGTAAAGATATGTGAATTGTAAAAGAAATAAAGAATCTTATATTGAAAATAAATAAAATATATGAAATATATAAATATATATTCCATCATAATTTCCACCATGATTGGTGGTAAAGGCAAAAATGAACAACCATCATTTTGTGAGGGAGTAATTCTTCATACATTGAAAAGGTATGTTCAACATACATTAGATGGATGTATGTGTTAGTGTAGGTTAAGAATTTTTTATAATAACATAATATAGTATGAAGTATGATGGTTTTACACACAATAATGGTATAAATATAGTGGATGGGTGGAGAATGAAAATAAATAGATAGAGCTTGAGAGAAGAAATTACCACTAAATCGGGTAACTACACCAGGTTTGTGCCAAAAGGCATCCTTGGGAATATTTCTACCCAAAAGGGACCACATGAAGTTTAAGGGAAGATTTTTTATATCTTAATTGTGAATATATAGAAAAATAGTAAAGGTTTTTAGAGGTGCGATGAATGGGTATAGGTGGTGTCCTTTTATAGAGAATGAAAATGACTCACATAGAATTTTTTAAAAAAACGTTAGGTGTGCTCAAGTTATTACCAAAAAAAGTCATAACAAACCAAAAAAAACACATTATTCTATGTTTTAAGGCATAAATATGGACATTCAATGGGTTTTTGACAAGTTTCTTGATCATTTGGGCCTTTAATTTAAAGTATTAGTCCATGATTAAGCTTAATTTTGCCTTAACTTCAGTGATTAATTTTAATCACTTTTACTAATAATTTTTGTCCAAATTTAATAGAGACGTATTGGAATATAATTATTAATTTGAATAAAATGGTGTATGTCTAATTTTTGAAACTTAGTTAAAAGAATATGAAAAATTAATATTACTGTTAATCGTCTAGATGGGATGAAATAACATGGTTTTAATGTATGAAAATTTCGAAAGCTTGTTAAGATTTAAATTTTTTTCAAAGTGAAATTGATTATAGTGGAATAAAATGTATTAATAGATGTAATATTTCAATATTTATCTAATTTAACAATAAATCATATTTAAAATATCATTATAATAAATAATTAATTAGAAAAATGTAGTTTTTAACTAAAAAGTGGTATTTTTCACTATTCATTCAAAATTGATGTTACTCAGAGAAATCCCAAAAATTCATCCTAGGATAGTTTCAACATTATAAATTGAAAAATTATTTTTAATTTATCAAATATAATTACCAAATCTTTATAAAATTTATTTCATTATTATTATTGGTTTAATCTAGAGAACGATATTTTTAACATAAAAGGAATTTACCAAAAAGGATATCTTTTATTTTCAATATTATTTATTTATATATAAAATTTATAACCAATATTTCAACAGTATATATTGTTTTAAATATAAATATTTATAATGGTGAAGATATAATTATATCAGTTAAATAATTTCATATATAAAAATATAATACATAAAAACTCAGTGTTGCGTGTATCGTAGGCTTAGTCGGTATTTCGTATAGGGAAAACCATGTTGGTATTTCATGTAGTGCAATAATAGTTTTTATTGAATGTGAAAGGAATTATTGACATATTTTCTTAATATATATATATATATATATATAACTATTATAAATGTCATGTGAAATGAAAATAATTTAAATGATACATTAATTTTAAAAAAAACTCAAAATATCAGTGTGTTACAAGGGAGAAGTTTTGGATGCTTTCACCGTGGTGTACATCCATCTTCTGAGGACATGCTGATATGTTTCCTTGCATTCCCACTTTCCAAAGGTGGGATACATCAATAACATATTTAGGGATGTTTTCTCCTTAATTGAAATGGGATGATGGGATGTTGATTCCTCCTTCCATGGATTGTGCATCATAACTCGTCACTTATTCTGGGTCTCCCTAAATGATTGAGACATTGTTCATGAAACTCATCATAGTGTCAATTTTTTGTGGATACCATATAATTAATTTGATTCTATCTCAACATTATAAGGGGTCATTTTAGGGATTTAACCTTCGATTGAGAGATAAGTCACATTGGACATCGCTGGCGTTTCTGGACGTTGTTACACTAATGTGTATGGGTTCTATCCTCTTTTGATAAGGATACACAAGGTGGTGGAAGACCAAGGAATCCCACATCAAATTCAGGGAGTTATAAATGATGGGAATGTATCTGAGGTTTTCATCCACTTCCCATGCTTAGCACAGGTTAAGCTGTGAGTTTAACGTCTTACGGAGACAGATCAGACAGATCAGAACACTAATAACAGTGGATCAAATTGGTGAAACCAAAGGAGTGGTAACCTAAGATTCCTATGAGAAAGGACAATCACAATACCTAGTAAATATGGATATGAGGGTTCTTGGGTCCTTATAAATAAGAGAAAAGGGTCAATATTTCTCTAGGTTTGAACCTGAGGGAGGTCTTCTAGGTAGCCTTTCTCGAGCGATTGGGATCAAAACCCGTGTAGTTTGATGGAGTTAAAAATCTGGGGTGTGACCAGAGGACAACGACATGGGGATGATGTGGGGTTTGATCTTTGGATTTTAGTTCTATTACTACTAGGAGAAACGAGAATGTGTGTGCCATGATCTCATCGAGATGTGGTGGCTTGGGTAAGAAATATGATGCATATGGCTGGTTGACATATGTTGAAGGAGAATGATATAGAATTTGGAATGAGGATGAGGTTGATGTTGTGATTGAGCCTCAAAGAAACATCCTACATATCCCAATTTCATGAATCAATTTCCACATTGTTCAGGGGGGATGTGACATGGGAGGAAGAAGCCCATGAGAAGTGATGCATGGATGGGACTATGGGGAGATAGAACCATCAGATCATGGAATGATCTTTCCGACGCACTAAGGATCAAGGGAGTGACCAGAATGAGACATGAATGATGAGATTGAACCAGTGGTAGACTTCCTAGTTATACCAATGGTAGGGAATACAACTCCACATTGTTCAGAGAGTGGCATGGAATCGTTGCTAACATATAAGACAACGACATGATGATATACTGGGGCTTAGATGTGGTTAATTTGCCATGTTGGTCAAAAGAAATTTGGACATGCCAGATATGTGGGTACCATTAAGAGGAGACACCAACATATACTTGATTTTGGGGTTGAACCGCTCGGAGGATTCCAAAATTCCATGTCTAGGAGAGAGGGATCAATCCCACACTGTTCATAAGTAATTGGGGACCATAACTGCTTACCAATGATTGGGGTTACAATGGATTACAGTTGGTTAGGGATTTCAATGGTTTACCACTAGATAGGGGTTTCAATGGCTAACCATTGGATGGGTTTCCAATGGTTTACCATCAGTTAGGGAAACAACAATTTACCACTGATTGGGGATTCCAACGGCCTACCACTAGTTGGGGATAAAACGGCTTACTAAAGGTTGGGGTTGAAACTTGTGGAGGCTTCCAACGTACCCTATCCAGAATACAAGGATCAAAACCAATGTATTTAGACATCATATATATTAATATCATGTATGATGATGTGATGGGATACATGTTTATGTCATTAAGGGAAACTCTGAACTGATATTTAGTGGTCTAGACCGATGGGTGTTGGGCATGAATCTCAAAGAGGATTCCAACATTCTTTGATTGAAATTGAAATGGACAATGTCCTTGTAGTTTGGGATGATACAATTTAACATCATCCGGGATGAGTGTGAACCGAGACGAAGGATTCTGGAAAAGTTGGTGTTGGGATTGAACCTTATTGAGGATTCCTATGTACCTTTCTTGGGTAGGGGAAAAGATCAATGTCTATGTAGTTCGGTATGATATAGTTTAACATCATGCGAAACTAGTGTGAATCGGTGTGAAGGGTTTGGGACAAGTGGGTGTTGGTCTTGAACCATAGGGTGGATACCTACGCACCATGATCAGATATGGTAAATTATCAATGTCCACATAGTTCATGATAGAGACTTGGTCCTAATTCTAGGGAATCCCAGGAAGAATTCCAAGGTAAATGATTACTGTATGACCATGTGAGTCATGCTCGTTATGAGAAACAAGAGGCTGTGAAGCCCTAACAGTCATGTCGCGAAGGTGTGTATGTGTTGAATGATGTAGTTAATATGTGTATTAGTGGCCCAAATAGGTAATCAGGGATTACATATGGTTAGGAGCCAATGAATATGGGATTGGGACTTTCTCCAATATAGAGGAATGATGGACATAAATCATAGAGGGGGAGGGATGAGGTATTGAATGTATCATTTCCCATCTCTCATGTAGTCATTATCCTAGAAGATGAGAAGAGGAGGAAGTATTATACATCCCATGAAAAAGGATAGGGGCTTAAACCATGATGTTTACCCTACAATATGGAAAAATTACTCTTTAACATAGAGGATCACATTTAATGTGAGGAATATCTCACACCTGTATAAATGAGTTTGTGTGGAGAATGTCCGAGGTGGGGGAACCCCTAGTATATTGTTTGTTATATGGACCCAATTTAATTTCATGTGGTGAGGAAGATGGTACTATGAAGTTTATCTTCGTTTAGCTCGGACAAGGAGGGTTCACTCTGAACCCCTAGGAATTACATTAACGATACCTACCAACCCTTGGGGAAGGGAAAGCATCAACAATGTCACGGTGAGATGATGTTATAGAGTGATTAATTGACTATATCATGTTAGTGTAGATATGTGAAGAATCAATAGTCGTTATCATGAATATGCGAACAAATATGATTCTAAGAAACTCAATATGAAACACCACCATATGGACCATGAAATCACATCGTACGAACCAATAAAATCGTATGGTAGAAGGGTTTGTGAGGAAAATGGGTTCATAGGAAAGGACCTTGTGAAGATCTTGTTCCCCACATACAGAAAGGACTTTTGGATGGGGTATTATTTGAGAAGTGGAGTGACATAGATTTGGAAATGGTTATAGGTGCATTTGAAGGTTTCTTTTCAATGTACATATACTTTTGTGGATTTGGACTTCATGAATTAAGGGTACCATTCAAAGCATCGCACAGGGAAGAAATTCTCTTCACAAAGCATAGTGACCCAACATTATCATGTGGTTCACATGTGCATGGAAGGTACTTCACAAAGCTTAAGTGATTTGCAAATACCTGAGTCCCTTTAGAGACCTCTTTCCTTTGAGATGGCATGAGGGATCTGTGAATTGAGTCAAGTTTGTCATAAACGCGGAGTCGGCCGACATCCCCTACTTGGAGTGGATCCGTCCTTGGTTCCATATGTGGTTCTCACAGAGGGTTTCTTCATGTTTTATGAGATAAAATAGGTCGATATGTCTCTCTTTGTGGTCCAATGCTTCTAGTAAATTGTGTCATAACCCCATAGCATCACCAATCTTTTACTCTGCAGCGACCATAAAGTGGGATTCAGATTCGTGTTGGCCATGGTGGCATGGGGAACCGTGAAGGTTGTGGTGCTAATAGGATTCTTGAATGGGTTTGTGAGGCATCCCATTTTTCATATGGGTTCCTCTTTTCTTCCTTTTCCTCCACACATATTTTCGGGCCAAAAAATACCCCCCTCCAATTGAAGTTGAGGAGATAACGTGGGTATATGTCTGATGGTAAATTGCAATGTTTTTGGCTAATCTAAAATCTATATCTTGATGTAGGGTTAGGATGTAGAGAGGAGACACGTGGGGTGAGAGAAACTCGATTCTGGACATGGACAAACGTGTCTCAAATGAAAAGGTGTCATCGCCTAAAAATAGGGCAGACTATCCCCTCTTTTTTCCATTATCTACAAAAAGTTTTGAAAATTGTACTATCGATTCATGAATGTCTGCGTGCTCTCTGATAGCTCTTTTTGAATCAAGCATTTCTACTCTGTGGCTCACAACGTGTATTTCGAATATATGTTTTAGCGATCCAGGGAATGTGTCTACGAGGTATGTGGTAGGGCTCCATGACATATTGTTGTGATCTAGATTAGTGACAAAGAACCGTGAATGAGCTCCACAATCCAGAACAAAAAATTAAAAACCATGAAGAATGAATGGATCACCAAGAAGCTACCCAGGGGTCCATTTGAATGCTTACCAAAGGAAAAATATGGCTGAAAACCTACCTATCGGGGAGTTAGTGAAAATCCATTTGGACCACATGTCCATAGTCGAGATAATTTTGGAGATTCAGAAGAACTATCCAATGTGAAAGAGGAATACACTATATGGAATTGGACTGATGGATGATGTCTTCATTCCAGAAGCATTCATGGTCAAGCTGACCTACTGGTTCAGGAGTACGCCATTCTAGGTCCAATGGTTCGACAATCATACATGGGAGGATTATACACCCATCATCATTAATTTCATATATTACCATATTAAAAACGTCGATGGGAAGGAGTTTCAGCCAGAGGTATCCCCCCCACCCCACTATACACACCATTCTAATGTAATCCTTGGAGAACCTAGAGAAGGGGTGGACTGATGAGTGGGATTTGTGTTGGATAGAAAAATACCATATTATTGACCATGTGAAAAATGGGAATGTGGATCCATTGGGGAGTTTTCTGTAGAGATGAAGTGTGTGGGATTGTATGAGGTAGCATGGGCCTCCTCAATTCCACATATACCAGCCGAACCAGCTAATGATAGAGCTATTTAGTCGTTGGTCGTTGAAGACCAACACTTTCCATTTTTACCATGTGGAGGTTGGCATTAGCCTCTAAAACTTACACCAAATATTGGGGGTCCGGATACTAGGGGTGACGTATGATCAGTTTCACCCTACCGTAGATACTTGGTGGGACCTGAAACAGATGTCCCTACTGGAAAAGGCATTGATGGACCTAGTTCCTGAGGAGGACAAGAATTCTCTGAGGGATTTCCACTTTATGACGTGGTTCAATAATTTCCATAATTCCCCTATAAATGGGATGTTTCCTGTAATGTATCCATCCTACCAAAAGGCGGTTCAACGCAGCAAGCAGAAATACTACATGCAACATTCGGAGGAAAGCCAGTGGAAGACAAGGGGATTCAATAACAATACAAAGATGAAACTTGTGGATAGGTTGGTTGCATTCATCCCTATTCTTATTTGTAGCAAGACTCTTATAGAAATGTACACAAACATGGGCAAGTTTCCAAGAACATTCATCATGGTGTCTAAGTTGGTGATATGGGAGAGGGTCAACCTATGAATCTCATTTCTCACCATGATCTATAAGGTGTTATGGAATATCATCATAATAAAGAATCCACACATGGTATGTGTGGAATTACATCTTCCTGTATGGGTGGATAATGACGTATATTAGTGTTGTCTATGAATACCTACCTGAATTTCTCATCAATAATCAGACTTCTGATCGGCTATTCTGAACACTGTGGGGAGTTTTCAAACCATGCTAACCCTTCTGCTGGTATTAACCTAGGTCTGGATGGCGGACGAGTACAACATACAACCATTACCATTTCCGATATGTGTGTTCACTGATGACAGCCAGGGGATGGAGGAGAATCGGTCCAACCTCCAAACCTTTTGTGGCGGACTCTAGGAGGCGCTGATTGATTACGAGCCTCTCTGTGATCAGTACACCCCACATCATATTGTGAGGTTGGTCTTGTGCATGAAGAGACTCACCCCACATGTCTACTTAGGAGTGAACCATGGGGATCACCAATGTGTGATGAGGAAGATGTGGATTATGTTCAGACATGATGATGGGAAGATGCAGAATTTGGTGTCTCAACCCACAACTATATATAGGATAGTGAATGAGTATGCCAAGAGTTGTGAGGCTACTTACCTGGGGGAGATTCTGAAGCAACAGACCATTTGTGACAATGATGGAGTCCCCCTCATCTACGAGGCTAGGGCCAGAAGGCGGTGAGGAAATCCCCTGGCGGTGGGGATATAGTGCCAGTGAGATCTGGACTAACTTAGAGGTAGTTCGAAACGACATACCCAGAGATGCCAAAGGAGTGAAGTTATCCAGAGGGGAGGCCTCCCATGGGGTTATGTGAGTTTCCCACTCTGGCTTCATGGAAGTGGCTGCACCATATAGATATTCTTGAGAATGCAGTTTTCCTGGAGGATTGGGACATCTAGGATGTCAACAGACTATTCTTCATACCATACTATATATGGAACCATTTGAACCATCTCATGACTGGTTTTTTAGGGATATTTCCTTCTACGTCTGGAATTGTAGCGCCTTAGGTGGATGGGGAGCAGTATATTGATGAGATGGAAGACATTATGCACTTTCAGGGTGCTTCACGTCCCATGAAAATTCGAGTAAAGGTGGTGCTTGATAAAATGGCCACACTTCAGTTGTCGGCCATCAAATTGAGAGATATCATCCCTCAACTAGATTAATTAGACGAGACCTCTTATGTTGGAGAAGTCTGGTGGGAGGAGCCCTTTAAATGATGATGAGGTTGGAAATTTAGAATCAAAGCTGGAAGAATTTGCAGAGGATCTTGAGGTAGAACCCAAAACCACATTCCCTTAGTGCTCATCCAGGTCATTTAGAACTTTTCAACTATCAATTGACTTTAATTTGAGGGATTCATAAACAAGGACCAGTCTCAAAAAATAGTAGATACAGTTGCGGGATCATCGAGATCTTCACCCACGATGAGGGTGATCACCACACAGAGTAGGGCTATGATACCCAGGGTGGTTGTCAATGAGTCTTCGTACATCCCAACCATATATGGAGGGCCATGCCTCAGGGTGTTGACAACAATGAATCAGTGGAGAGTCCAACTACTGGATCTCTATAGTTATTATTTAGGAAACTCATAACTATCATCCCTTGATTGGTTAACTGAGGTTCATATAGTTTTTGTATGCATAGTTATTAATATTTCTTAGGCCTGCATGGTGAGGATGGCTGGAGGCCCTGATGCTACCTTTCCAAGTGGAACGTTGGTGGTCTTAGAAGCTTATTTCCATACTGACCAAGTTGCAGTGGTCCCGATCACAGGTGGGACAACGAGCATTACAGAACATCAAATCATCAAGGTGGAATCATGCAATGGGGATCAATCAGATGACATGGGTCCTAATCTAACCAATCAGAAACCAGATGGAGGCATTGTTGATGAGTTACTAGAGGCATTCCATACATATGAACCCACCAAACCCATGGACTAGGACAAGATAACTATTGATAAAGAGGACATTTAGATCATCCATCACCTATCATAGATGCAGATTAAGCACATCATCGAGGAGACTCTTCATGAAAAATGGATAGACCATATTGGGAGGATTTGTTCCCACCTATGCAAATTATTTTTTGATGGAGTGGATTCCCAGTGTCCTTATATTCTCATCCAAGACTTCATGATGGAGAAAATTTGGGAGTATGATTGTGGCCATGGTGTGGGTTTGTAGTGGATGAAATTAGAGAACATATAGGGGCTCCATGGGGATTATTATCTGATCCAATAGTTTATGGTGCAGTTGGATGATTAAACTCATGAAATATCCAATGACCAATCCCTATGCTCACCTGGGTGGGGCCCGATGTGAGAAAAAATGGATGATCATGTCATTATTTCATTCGAATATGATTGTAACAATCAATCATCGATTATCTAGTGTCTAAAAAATCAATCGCGATTTTTGGTGAAAAATATGGAGACTTACTGGAGAAGGATGTTCTCAAAGAAGTCGAATTGCTAATTTACCAACATGCTCTAGTGCACGCGTGGGGTAACACCAGGGGTGTTAGAATCAATCCGAAAATATGGGATTGAAATGTGTGAATCATGATACCCAAAATTCAGAAAATTGATGGGATGGTGTGACAATGTGGTATAAATGATGATCGTGTTCGATACATAGTATCCCTATTGCGTTAGCCTATACTGGGGATGACAAGTGAGGGCCGACCGCTAACCTTGTTTGAAAAATAGGGACTATCTCAAAATGGAATCCATTAGTATTCTAGAATGTTAGACTACGATAGTACAAGAGCAATAAGGTGAGCATCCATACTGTTAGGGGGTTCATTTAGGCATGAATGATATTGGGTATCCAAATTAGGGGGAACCAATGCATGAATGGTGGAGTGATGGGTTGTTCTAATGGAGTGTAACAATATTTAAATTATCACCGTGATGAAAACACATTAGGTGAGTGCATCAGTCAGATCAAGGATCATATCTACATCCAAGAAATGACCTATCTTGTGATGACCAATTATTACTTTTAGTATTACGTAATATCAATGAGGATGATGGACATGTATTTTAACTTCATAAGATTAGGATGGTGAACATATTTTAAGGTAATACTTGACGGACCATGGATAATAGTTTACTGTTATGTCGTGCGAACTATAGGCTCCATGTTTATGGTTCTAGAGACTAGAACATGATTAGGGATTAGGGGCCAAAATGGTTAATAACCCTGGGATGAGCCCTTGGAAATATTCCTAGGCATTTCTACGTATCCCATAAGTATGTGAATGAAGAAAAACGTAGTTCTTAAGAACAGCGTGGTTAAAGACCAATGTTGATGGGGGGAATCCACTCTGGCGAGGAAGCTAATGCATCCTATAATTTCCATGGGGCATCGTGAACATGAATAGGGTAGTTTTTTTGTATAATGTTATTTTTTCTAGGCTATTGATACCCAGCAATAAAATGCATTGTGCCATATATATCGTGATGTGAATCCAAATATAAGTCAATACACACCACACTAGGTGTTCTCAATGGGATTTGTTATTCCAAGATCATAGGTGGCCTGAATTGGGGTTATACCTGAAGAAAAGTGTTTGGTCATTCTTATATACCCCATCAAGATGTAAATAAATCCATTAATAGTTTTTGGATTATAGTTTAACATAATCTAGGATGAAAAATGCATGTGTGGCATGGCTGTGTTAGTACACGTTCCACCAAAAACCACCAAGCCCACATGGGTTATGCTCGATGTGGGAATCAATGAGTAGTGGTTGGACTTTCCTTGTACAGGGAGGCAAAAAAATGGGTGAAGCAACACATTAAGTGAATGACATCCTTGAATTATTGAATCTCCATCATAACACACATAGATGAAAATACATGTTAAACCGAGTGTGTTGGAATTTCACTTGAACCTAAAGGAGTTGAATGAGGTGAATCATGGCTCCCAAAATCTATATCACAATGATGGTGGCATGGCGATAATTGATATCTTTTGACAATTTTCAAAACACAACATTTTTTCCTTGTTATCCTGACATGGGGAAGGAAAAGTGTGGGTTGACTGCTAACCATGTTCAAAACACCGGACCTGTCGCAAATGTCGTCTTGGGATTTCTATGGAATCGGACCAAGATGCTAAGTGGTCCAATGTATCCTGAGAAAAATCCATAATGTGTGTTCATTCAGTTTTATAAGAGGATGTAGATCCAAATAATCTTATCATAATGTGTGGACACCAAACAAGATGATGTTTATGTGAAAATTTCACACTTTGGGATCATTTCCATGATGCATTTGAGTATGCCAATGATACCGGTCCGATAGAGGACGTGGAATCCATTTCCAAGGAAAATGGTCATAGGGCTGCATGATCCAATAATAAGGTTGTAGTGTGGACCATTAAGAGGGGACCTAGTTTATGGGATTGTGTGTAGGTCGGGGAAGTAGCCAAGCCCAATGCATTTCTCCCATAGTGAGATCTTAGTTTGGGGTTGTGGAACACAGACCTATTTGGGAAGAGGATATGTAGAAAAATGGTATGGCGGTTTCACTATCATACATTAATGGTAACCCAAGAGGTAATCGCAACATTACATTTTCCTAGTAGTGTTCAGGCTATGGGATGAAAAATGGGGGAAAGATTTAAGATTTCTAGGGCTGGACCCGCAAACAGAATGTCTGGGAGTTCATAAGTATCCCATGTGGAGGGGAATCCATCCATACGTAGTTATGGGAAAGGACTTTTTGATTATAGTTTTATTGACATAAAGATTAGAACATTTCTAAATGTGGTTGGGATATACGTGGTGCGGTAATTACAAAACTCAATGTGAATGTAGATTGTAAGAGACCACGACACATCATCTGCTCAAGGGGAAGGTTTTATGTCGATGGACTAAAACGGAAAGTTGGGATGGTCCCAGTTCAATGTGCATGGTCATTACTATGAAAACAATTATTAAGTGGATCAAGACATACAATGTTCTATAATTGGGAGGGTAGGGTACCAAACCCATGGACAATACTATCGTGTGGGTCTGACCCACGCACCAAAAGAATCGGCATTTGATAGGTCATGTTCGTTTTTTGGGATCGATGAGTGTTGCTTTTTTCATGAATAATAATACCTAAGAAGTGGAATCTTAGTATTTCTACAATAATGAATCCATATGTAGGACTTGAAAAATGGTATAGTGGATAACTGATACCAAACATGATGGCCCCTTGAGTGGCGATATCACAATGTGATGTTGTTATTTGTCGTGAGTTCGGGATGATAATGCCATCGTTTAGTGTCGTATAATAGGACCAAACAATTATTTTTAACATCATGTATTAAAGAAGAAATAGTTCAATGTCTTGTAAGACCAGAAATATTGTTTAAAGTCCTATGGATCAGACACATACAGAAGAAACAAGGTTTTAGATGGGGGGTGGGCATGCCATGATAACGAATACCCTACGTGACTGAGGACGAGGTCCACACCACCCCACACAATATTCATGTGATTAATCATGGGAAAATGTTCCAGAAAAGGTCATAGAATATAGGGATAACCCCGTGGATGAATCGTCTAGGTGTTTCTACATATCCCATGACGAGGGGAATCAAGACATACATAATTCTGATAGTTCATTTTAACGTCAAGAGGGGATAGAGGTAGGATATACATGCTCTTAAATGGGGAGTATGTGGTGCCGGTATTTCACACCATACGTGAATGAGGACATAATCACACACATTCCACAACAATAAAATATTTAATTTTAGGGAAAAAATGACAAACAAATGTGGTAATTAGTGGAACCTGATCTTGAACCGAAGATGAGATTCCCAAGAGTTCATATGTAAACCATGAGGATGGGAATCAAGCTCTCCATAGTTCTAGAAGTTGAAATTTTTATGCATCGAAGAAAATATATAGATAGAACATAGTTCAAGGTCATAGATATAGGACTATTGAGATGTGGACTCTTCCAAACCGGCACAACCCTCAACCAAATCCCTAAGACCATATATGTCGTCCATGATGTGGGAAACAAGTGAGGATAAAGACATTGAAACACTTGTTGTACCTGAAAAAGGGAAAATGGTGTGGAGCATTGAATGATACCTGACAGTGGATTTTTCCTCTTAACATGAAAATGTGAACTGGGTGATAGATCCCGGAGTGTTGAAATTCCATTTGGACATGCTGGGGTGAGAAAGGGATTTGAATCATGCAACCAATATTTTGTGCATGATGCGGGTGGCATGATAAAGTTGGTTAGATATTGAATGTGTTTTAAAGACAAAATCCATATCATGTGACCTGAAATGGGAATAAAAAATTTGCGTCAACTGATGAACATATTTGGAATATGGGACATGTATCAATTGTCATTCGGAATTCTCATGGACATTGGACCAAGATGGTAGGAGAGAACTGGGGCATAGAATCCATAATGTTCGGGGGTCCTTTAGAATGTGAAAGCTGATGAAATCCCAAATGAAGGTGAACATGAAGCGTTCAAATGGGCGATAACATGTCTATAAATAATCTAAAACTCTATTTCCTAAACTAGAGTTCTCCTATGGAAATTCGTGATCTGGAAAAGAGGGTCGGGGGGCCCAACTCAAGAGTACAAGACTCGAAGAGTTAAGTAGAGAACATGGGGATGAATAGTTTTCATGATAGATAGGTACTTGTTGTGGATGTTACAATCATGACGTGAATGAGGACATAAGACCATGCCTCACCACATACCCCCTCTTAGAAGCCTCAATCCAAGGGGACATAGAGAAGAGAATGTTTTGAATAATCATGGATGAACCTAAAGATTGAACGTTTTGGTGTTCCTATGTATCCCATGAGCATGGGAATCAAGCCACATGTATATCTAGAGATGCAATGATGTTTAATGACATTCGGTAAAGATGAATAAAGGAGTGGGGTGTCTCGATGAGGAATGTGTATTGAATGGAAAAAACATGATGTGAATGAGGACAAAATCCCACATATGATACACAATTAATAATTCTCGTTGGGAACTCAAGCCAAGAGGATGAGAGAAAGAACAATAGAACATGTGCTGCACTCGAATAAAAATATGTTTTTTTACACATCCCAAGAATATGGGAATCACGTAAAATGTAGTACTTGTGATACAATGCAGTTTAACATCTAGTGACAAGTACGTGAGAGATCATAGTTTATGGTCATAGATATCAGACCATAGGATCCCAATTTAATGTCATGTGTGTTGGACATATGGGTGGAAAGGGTGAATCATCGTAGCATCCATGTGGGAGAATACTGACTGCAAATAATGATCTAGGATAAATTTTCACCTTTTTCGAAACACAGTAAACAGATCATTTCCATGAATGGAAAAAGCAAATGTGAATCGACCACTGACTATATTCGTAATGCGATACTCGTATCAAAATGTCATACAGATTATTTAAGGACGTAGGCCTGAGATGGTAGACAATCCCTGAACACTATAATCCATGTTTTTTGGGGGTCCCTTTGGATATGAAAGATGATGGACACCCAAATGAAGGGATGCATAAATCATGGAATGACTTGTACAATTTAGCATCATGTGGCATGGATGGTGGATGGAAGGGATGTATGCAACATTTCAAACATATCTTGATGATAATGTGGACACAGAGTCCACACAACATGAAACAGTCCTAAGTGTTAACATGGGACAGGGTCCTCGAAAGGCCATGGGACCGAAGGCTGGGCCACATATGGAAAGTCACAACCAGTTTTTAATTTATCTTCATGTGGGATGACTACTGAGTGGACTTACATCCCATAGTGATGGAGGGATTACATAATTTGATGTCAAGTGATGTGGATGATGGATATATTAGTTTAGGGTAATAGATCTCAGACCATGATCATGGGGCCCTTTATGGAGGAATGGCCTTACCAGAGCTCCTAATTCAACTTGAGCAATGCTCTGTGTGGGAAACAAGGAATGTGATTAGGTTCTACCCATCATATAAGGGCATATAAATAAAATATACTGATCGGGTTGGGTCAATCCCACCCAGACAAACAATCTTTTTTGAGGCATGATACTATTTGAAGGGATAACAGAACAAAATTAATCCCTTCACAAAACTATTGGGACATATAGGGGTAGTGGTAATACTGATGGATGACTATTTCCCATGTTCAAAACATATCATCCATATCTTGTTACATGAAATGGAAAAAAATAAATGATAATTGGTTATTGAAAATATTTCAACATGGGACATGAATCCACGTGACTTTCAAAATCATCGAGGATGTTTTCTAGAAATGGTAGGAGAGACCTCGGGCCTAGAATGCATGTCGTTTGTGGGTTCTTTGGGACTTGAAAATTGATGCATACCCAAATAAAGGGGACGTTTGAAGTGTGAACATAACCATAGTCAAATGTAATGGTTTTAATTTAGAAATAAGTGGAGATATCCAAGGAGAATGATACATGGTGCGATCATGATAAACATGATGTGAATGAAAGAAAAAAATCTTAAACCACACCATGTTTCTTGAGAGGCATCCAGGCCAAAGGGATAGACCCAAGGTGAGATCCTGCAGTTCTAGGATGGGATTATGGAAAAAATATCCCGGCGTTCCTATGTATCCCATGAGGATTGGAATCAAGCAATATATAGTTCTAAAGGGCCATGCCGTTTAAAAAAATGTGGTAAGGACGTGGGAGGATAAAATAAAGCGAGGGGAACATGGAGAGATCATCGTAAACAGAGCATAAATGGGACCAAAAAAGTCTACATGACACAATGTAAAATCCTCTAATAGAACTACACCCAGGGGCCGTTAAGGGGAAGAATTTGGGGGTCAGACTCTAATACAAGGCATCCATGTATTTTTATTTATCCCATGATGATGTAAACCATGATTTACATAGTTCTTGATAATATGATCATTTTATCAACTTGCCTGACAAATATATTGGGAGATCTTAGTTTGTGGTCATAGAGCATGGACCATTTCACAATTTACTATCATGCAGGATGTGTGATGTGTAGTTTTACGTCCTTCAGTATGGACTTATTGAAATTTTCAACATCGTTTTATGAAGATGAAACAGTTTAAGCTCATGTTGGACTAAATACAGCTAATCTTCTTGTGGGACAACATATATTTTAATGTCAAGTGGGACAAGCGTCGAGAAATTTTACATCCTTCAGCCTGGGAGAATCTTGCATTTTAACGTCATTCGGTAAATACGTCACAATTTATATTCATGTAGAAACATTTAGATCATTTTTATGGTCATATATCTCAGGTCGTAATAGTATATCTACCGCTCATAGTTTTAACATCATGTAGGGTGACACAGAAGTTTAACTTCATGTCCGAAGTAATAGTTTAAAGTTATGTAGGAAAGTATTTTACAAAGGAAAAGTATTTCTTGGGGAATTTTTCAATAGTGGGAGGAGTTATTCCCTCTCCATCCATGGTACCTAAGGAGTATGCACCATTGGGGAAAAAATTTTGACTTATGTATGGTACTTCCCATTTGGGATCTAATTTGGGTTCTTTTCAACCTGGTATCATCGTCGTTCTTAGAGCCAATATCATGCCACCTTTGAATAAAGAGTAGAGGTGAACATTATTTTTGAAATCTCCTTCAATAATGTTCTAATACCTATCCAGGTTTCCCAGGGCACAAAGCATGTTCTCATCAAGTTTTATCAATTCATCTAGATGGATTTTAGCTTCTTTATCTGGTGTCTAATGATCATAGATAGTTATGCGAAATGAAGGTAATTGAATCTCGATGGGAATGACTGCCTCAGTTATGTACATGAATGAATATAGGGTCACCTGAGATGAATTGTGAGTCATTTTCCGATAATCCCATGTATCGTTTTGGGGTTTATGCGGAAAAATTTTCTTTTTCTGAACAACTTTATTTTAAATAATGATAGAGAGGGTTTTATTTAACACCTTGATCAGCCATTTTCCTATTCCTCATAGCGGGAGGTATGGTTAGAACGGATGTTGTACATGGTATACAACTTATTCCACTAAAATGCCTAGATTATGGTGTCATTATCGGTTAGGATGAAATGGGGGACCCCGAATATATATATGATATCGGATATCACAAATTCAATGAAAGAATGGGCTATGACCACTTTCAGCGGAATATCCTTTGACCACTTGAAAAAAAAAACAATATTGGTCAAGATGAACATGGACTTGCAAGATGTCCCAATCAGATGTGGCCCCATGAAATCAAGCCCCTAGACCACAAAATATGAGTAGTTCATAGTAGTGTTGAGAGGATCTAATGACTGATGCATGAAATTAACATTGATTTGGAACACATGGAACATCTTGGAAAACACTATTCAATAACAGATCACAGTGGGCCAAAAACACCATAGTCTCTGGATCTCGTGAGATATTTTTACCCTAATAAGATAATCCCCAAATGAACAGAAATAAACCTATTGCTGACCTGATAAATCTCACCTCATAGAATGCAATAGAGGATAACCCCATCAAACCCACATTTGTAGAGTATCTGCACAAAATCATGACCACTCTTGAGTGTAAACTAGAATGTGCAACGTCAGATTTGATCTTTCTCGGCTCGAGCTACTGGTATATTTCCATGTTTGAGGTACTTAATTAATGGATTCCTCCATTAAAGAGTCACATCAAACACTACTTCATGGGGACCCTAGGGTCTGGACGTGGAGGCACTATTGGTATGGTGCCTACGTGCGGGCTATCATCATCTTCTAGAGTGATGAGAGATCTGAATCTCTGGAGCACCACTTGAGTAATCAAATAACCCTAGTCAGGTTCTATAAGAGCTACATCCAAGCTGGCCAAGGTGTCAGCCTGACCATTCTGTGAATGAGGGAAATGAGTAACCTCTAGCCGAAAAGTGAACATGGCTATCAACAGGTGGGTATGTTCCAATAGTGGTATGATCTCTTTCTTCCTCAAAACATAGTCATTGTTGATCTTCTTCATGACTACATCATATTCCCCATTCACATATAAGTGGGGAACATTAATCTCGAGGGATAGGTGAAGTCATGAGATGATAGCCTGGTACACTTTATTATTGTTGAAACAAATATCTGACAACAAGAATGAATTTTGAAGAATGGCTAGTGTTAGCGTGATGAAGACAATACCCAGACCCACACTATTGAGTCTAGGTTCATCGATTCTTCTCTTGGTAGGGATTTAGGATCCACAATCAAAGTTAATTTTCAATCATGGAATGGATTGGTCTACCAAGAAGATTGCATCATCTGAAAAATCAAGATCCAGAGAGTGGTACGTGGGAGTTGGATGGGTGATGAGAAACTCTAACTATGTGTGTCCCTTGTTGGTCTTATAGGGGACAAACCTGATGTTGAATGGCAGGAGGATCACTACCCACTGAGATAGATTTCCATTCATCATGGGGAGGATCCGGATGTACTTTAGAAAATCCACCTAGGACACAAGCTATAACTCATAATGTTGTAAGTAGTGTAAGACAATTTTTACAGGGAATACTAGTGCATGGAATCATTTCTCGATAGAGTTGTATTGGGTCTCTTTCTCGAAGATAATGAATATGAGAAAATATAGGTTGTTCTACATTTCTTAATTTTTTACTAGTTTATAAGGGAACCGTGGGACCATTACAGTGCAGTCACATAAAGGATCAATTGCTTCCTAGGGATGGGTGGCATGAGAACCGGTGGCTGGAGCATGAACTGCTTGATTTCCTCGAAGGTTATCTTGCATTTGTTATCCCACATATAGAAAAATCATATCTTCAGGGTCCAATAAAAATGATTACACATTCCAGCTAGATTCACAGCGAATAATAATATGTAGACCATGTGTCCTCAAAATCATCGAATCTCTCAAATTTTGTTTGAAGGAGATATATTGATGATAGACTTAATCATCCTCGGATCGATCACGATTCTTATTTTTTTGAAAATGAAGCCATGAAATATTCAATATAGGACCCTAAAGGGACAATTCAAGGTATTCATTTTTAGGTGGAATGATTGGAGGATACCTAGAACATTCTCCCGATCTTTGGGATGGACCTAGTACTAGAGATATTTGACCACATGATTGTCCAAATTAAAATTATACCAATGATAAGAGGATTGGTGTAAATATGTGATGTGTGGAACATTGATACGTGGAATATGCATTCATTAGACTAAAGGGCCTTACCTGGTAGCATAAATTACCTTGTGGTGCCTTGAAGGCTTCAAATGCTTCATCCATCAGGGCAATTTGAATTTGGTTATACTCAGAATACCCATCTATGAAGGATAGAGCATCAAAACCCAGAAGTGATGTCAATCAATAGTTCCATTTTAGAATGGAGAAAATCATCCGTCAAACATTGATTCTTGAGGTCCCAAATGTCGATGCAGACATTGATCTATTGATTATTCTTCCTAACATGCACAATTTTGGATAACCATCTAGGGTATTGGACCTCCTTGAGGAATTTGGATATAATGATTTAATCAACCTCATCGTCGACCATGAAACCATGATAAAGGTGAATCATTATGAGATATTTTTTTAACTCGTAATGATTCTCTAGAAGACCGAGGCGATGTTGGAAGAACTAATGATCTAGTCCAGGAATCTCATCATAACATCCGGAAAATACATCATAGTATTTCTTCAAAAAGACCATTTATTGATGTTTCTCTTCGATAGGGACTGCTACACTGATCATTGTGATTTTTAGATATGTATCACTACCAAGGTTCACATGTACAAATTCATCGAACATGGTGGAGACACCTTATTTGAAATCGGGAGGAGTATCTTCAAAGACATCTTCTATACGTAAGGAAGATGGATACTTAGTGGGAGGTGATTCCTTTGAGTCAATTAATCAGGAAAGGTCACTGGTGCTAAGATAAGAGGTATTAAACATTGCATCAGAGAACTCTCGTATAGTTGAAACCATAGTGGAAAAAACAGACGACCTGATCTTGTTAGTCCTTCAACCGAAATGGGCACGCTTAATTATGAAAAAACAATGGTGGTGTTTTGCCTTGATCCCGTTAGTCTTGGCCTTTAGAAATAGGAATGTATTCTGTATTAATTTTTCCATGGGAGGACATCACGAAATATTATAGTTGTATGGGACTCTGGGATCACCTAAGCCTGATTTGTATCGGAATACGAGGTGATCATATAATGTCTCTTAGACATGGGAATGTGATTCCATCTCGTTCTAGAGACAACAAGGAATTGCATCAGATCTGGAGTTGTGGCTCCCTATCGATGGATCAGGAATATGTAGGCATTATCCAGGCATTTCCAAGGGTAGACCGTAGCCATAGTGGGTTCAACCTTGCTAGCCTTTATCTACATTTCCTTGATATTGTAATAGTCAACATCGAATTAGTGTCCTTCACTAAAGGAAAAGGGAGACACTTCCCCTTGGTTTATTCCCACTCTTCCATTAAGGGAGTACTTAAGGCATTGGAGATACTAAGAGGGGACCACCGCATGTAGTCGGAGCATTGGCCAACCCATCAACATTTTGAATGTGTTGTCCAATGAATCAACCATGAATTCAGATTTGGATACTAAACCACTAAACTGGTCTTCAAGAAGATATTTCTAACTAGTGTCTATCCCGATCTTTCATTACCTTGAATTAGATTGTTAGAGGGCCTCAGCGCATCCTCAGACATGCCTATTCTTTAGAGCGTGTGGGTCTGGATAAGTTTGATCCAAGAGTATGTGTCAGAAAGATAGTGATGAGCCACCACACCATTGATTTGGCTAGTGGTATACAGTAGGGGGATATTCCCGAGTATGGGAAAACTTTCATTTTCTCTAGAGAATGAAATTATGGAAGGACATTTTGCCTGCTCGGCTACCTTAGCGTAGAATTCTTCTACATCTACTACCTCTATCACAAATAGGAGGGGGATTCTTAAAGCCTTATCTAGTGCATCATGATTATATTCTGATAAGAAGAGATTACTGAGGATAGAGAGAATAACATGGATGCATTAATGATTCTTGAGAATATCATTCATCTGTGTAATGTCTGAAATTTTACTAACATGAGGTCTTTCTTTGTTGGGGGGTGTGGCGGGCCAATCAGGGAGAACCAGTGGATAATTGGTTCTAGGAATGTCCCAGTGCTCCCTAGTTGAACCTTGTAGGGAGACTACTTGATGATTTCTATATGACTGAGTTCGTCCATAACAGAACAATGTTGATCGTGGAACGGTCATGGAGGCTCTGCCTGGTCAAGTAGTACAAATGGTGGTGAAGGAGGGCCTGATGATACCAAATGAAAAGGCTAAGAAGGATGAGATCTGAATTAGTTTAATTTTCTAGATTTGGTGGCATGCACAGATTAGCTATATGTATTGATCGAGGCATTTAGAAAACCCATATAGCCACAGCTTCATCGACACTTGTGATTGATGGGGATGTTGGGAGGATCTCTCTGGTTCTCTTTGTCATTAAGAACCATGTAGGGGTTTACTAGATATACGGTTTTAACTAATTTGTTCCCTATATTGACACATGAATATTCATCATCCAGTAAACAAATTCTGTGGATATTCATAATCTATGGGGTCATGAAGTCACCGAGCATATGGGGTGATGACGGCATCAGTGGGGGACTATATTTTCGATTGTGTTTCCAATGATTTCTCTTCTAGGAAGAGGAAGACTGAGACGTTGATGTAGAAGTGTTAGCTACAGCAGATGTGACAGCTTATGAAGGCTCGGTTTGAATCATACATGTACATATAATAACATGGGAAAATGAGACTTCTTTATGAGCCAGCCAGTCATAAATTTTTTGAGACTCATGGATAAGAACCTGTAGCCACCCCCCTCCACGATCACTATCAATGTATGAATTCATGAATACACATACCACCTTTTTCCGGGCTGTTCCAAACCTGATAATGTTTTTATCAACCTGGTCTTAAATCTACACATTAAACACATAAAACATCTTAAGGTTGTTCCCTAGGATCTGGGGATTTGTCTAGTAGTTAGATAGATCAGGGAGATCTGCCTCTTTGGTCATACGACACTCCAAAAACCGTATAATTCCATGTTTCAAGGCACGTCAAAAATAACTAGGGACATGAGCCTCAATGAAAGAATATGTCCATTTTATCCTCTCTATGTTGGGGTGCAAGAAACCTAGCCTTGATGAGGGGCTAGAAGAGCCCGTCGAGGAGGTGGATCAAGATTATCTTGTCATGGTCGCAGCGACGCAATTCACAGAGATTCCTGCCAATTCGGAGGAGGGGGCTGTGGGTTTGGAGGATACGCTTGAGGTGGAAATCCTCTATGAAGGTATAATGGTGTCTCCACTGGAAACAACTACGGCTCCGTGGGGGCCTATATCTGTTCTACCAAATCAGGCTCATCCATAATGTCTATTCTTGTAAGAATTTCATGAGCCAATGGACATGCCTACTTGGTCTACTATAGGGCCTCCTCTAAATGTTGGGCTTTATCAGAGAAATCCCAGAATCCCCAAAAGAAATTCTGAGTAACAAGAGTGGGGACCAGTTCATTTTTGACATTCCCCACCAAAATTGTCTATCGCTATTCCTAATTCAGCAGCACATAAATGGAGTAGGTGGTGCCTTTTCACTGAGTGATAATGTACGCGACACGCTCACCAAGCCTCTATATGCACTTGAAGAGGTCTGTAATACTCGTCTTATAGATTGTAGAGAAAAACTGGTTACAAAATTGCATACAAAAATTTTTCAAGCAAATTACTATCCCAATGGGTAGCTTCTTTTACTAGAAAAACACATTCCCTTGCAATATCCATATGAAACACTAGAGTTTGGAATCCCCACACTACGTTTGAGTACCCATCATGGGTCCAAATCTTGATATGAAGAGGGAAAGATGCTCTAGAGGGTCATATGACCCCTTAAAGGGTGGAGATGGTGGGGTTTCTGAAACTTGGGGGTGCGGGCATATCATGCACCCATGCTTGATATGGATTACCAATATGAGTAATTTCCACAATTCATGCTTCCAAAGCCTTGAGTTGGGTGATAAGATCATCCATCAAATCATCCAGATGAGGATTCCTATATTAATGATGAACCCTAACAACTATTTCATTGGACGGTTCATAAACAAGATATGAAATCCCAACATTCATGGAACAACTACTGGGACGACCAGTGGAGTGGTTGGGGGACTATGGGATATATCCTATAAATTGTCACACCTCTCATGTATATATGGTGACACACAATGCACCCTATTTCCATAATCTCCAGATTCTACCCTGTCTATGTAGGAAAGATCGTCATGGTCACTTGAAGTCACCTTATGGAGGGGAGTTTTATTTGATCCAACAACACCAATCGAGGATCACCATAATCTGGTTGCTTCTCCGATACTCATTTAGAAAGGTCCTCATCAAAAATATTATTATTATCTATGAGTTTTTTATGCCACATGAACATTTCGGGATAATATTACATCATCTAAATTTGATCCATATAGGTTAGAGGGTTTTATGTACCCATGATTCTCTTTTCCTTTATCGGGATTTCAGCCGACAACTAATGAATCGGTGGGCACATGAAGACCCGGTTGAATTATCTACTAGCGATTAACCCTTCCCAATGAATCCTATAGGTGTGGCACTGCCACGGGGGAATGTTTTCATCAATGGGTTCAATCTCTTTCTCTTACTGTTAGAGGTCAGCCATGTTAACCGTGACTCTACCTTGAGGCATATCATCATTATCACCAGGCATGTCAGGGTGGCCCTATATATAACTGAAATGGAGGGCAGCATATTGCCTCCAACCATAAGAATGAATGTGGGGGGATGCCTTCTGGATAATTTTGCATATAACCTTAATCCTCTTAATTCATAGTTGGTGGAGGGTTTGATGGTGGCTAGGGGACTCAAGGTGTAGGGCCAATGGGATCTTAACCAAATGTACCATACAATATTTCTGGTCAATATCATTAAAGTGTGACTAACTCTTGGGGTAATCCAGTGACTTATAATGAATATTGTAGTGTGTCTCCCCCAAGGTTAGGAAAAAACATGCGCTTCCTTCTGGGTATGTGATTCTTGCGCACTGAACTCCGTGGATGAATTTTCCTAGAACATATCTTTGAAATGATCTTGTAGGAAGGATGTCCCATAAGATCCATGGATCATACTCGAGATATGGCCCTTTGTTTTTTACACATCAACTAGGGGAGGCTACAAGACCAGTAATGAAGCTAAAGCCGACAACATAGATAGTAGACTAACTGGTGGAGAATATGTCGAATGGGATGACAAGTTGCCGCATCTTGGGTTTTATTGGGACTAATGCAATTACTGAGACCCCACATTATAGTAAAACGAACCAGAGACAACAGATTATGGTTCAAGGGATTCTGTAACACGGGTGGGCCAAGTGGATTTTCATCCTCGATTGTTCCCCCGAATAACTCATTATGATCTCTGGTGGAGGCAAAGAATGACCTTGTTGATGATAGGTCTGATTGCACGATAGAACCTAGAAATAGTCCAATTATTCCTCCTTCTGGTTGTATCTGCGTAGGGAGGTGGGAATCTGGTGGACCTCACAATCGGGAAGAATGGGGATGATACACCTCATTTCATGCCACAACCCATGAAAAAGAAGATCGGTGTGAGGGATCCATTGACAAATTGCATTCCTACTCAGAATCTATGAAGCATAGAGGAGTAATCAAGGTCTATAAAATCTTAGTATTCTTCTTATAGCGTTGTTGACCAACCCTCCTACCATGGGATGGCTCTTTGGGAAATGTCATGTTTTTGGCTCAAGGCGGACTGTTAATCGAACTGATGCTGGGGCAGAGAGGAATTCTTCCTGGGTGATCGGGGGTGTAAGTATCTCATAGAAAATTGTCAAAGGCCATATGAGAAGGGACTCTATGGTGGCCATCTATGGTACAAGGAGGGCCTTCAGGAAGACTGGACTAGGTATCATGGGGAGGTCCTTTATGATTTGTGGCCCTAGTATTAGTGGTGTGAGGTGGACCTTCACACTGGTCCAGTTGGACGTGGGAAGGACCTCCATTTTCAATGATATGGGGAGGGAATCTGGTATTGCTACTTCTATCCTTGAGAGGACTCACGCCCTAATTGAAAAGTATATGGGGAATACCGTTATGTTGTTGAATAGCAGGAAGAGGGAGAGTCGTGTATCGAGAAAACAACATGTGAGGATGACTTCCACACCTCAGGTCTATGACGCGAGAAATAAGCTCACACCACATGTTAACATCTCAGAGGGATTCACCTCTTGAGATGAGGTTTGGTGCTGGTGAGGACTTCCATGTTGAATGAGAGAGTGGGGTTGACCCATGCATTGTCTGATGGTTGCATTAAGAGGACCAACACACCAAACATCACTATCACAATTTGTCCCGTAATGGTTGTCTCTTGATCTGTTGAGTGGAAGAGCCAATCCTAAATCTTTATGAGGAAACTAGTGACTCTATATCAGACGAGATTGAAATTTCATATGCTCTATAATAGTGAGGTTCCCCTTATATCTGCCATATATGTGATAGTTGATGCTAGTAGTGTCTCAGGACACTGAAGCTATGGAAGATGATTCCCCCTGATGGGCATACTCCTGATCTTTTTCCCAGTGCTGCTGTCAATTTTTCCAAACCAGATATCGTTGTGCAATGGCACAGGCTACCTTCTCTTCAATCTACTAGACTGGATGGCATCATTGAGGTAGTAGAGTGGAATCCCTCCTTGGAGGTCCTTTGAGAGGATTCATAGCCAAAAATCCTCGTTCATTCCCCACCTTGCCAGTGTAAGGGGGGATTAGTAGGAGGGATCTGGGGAGAGGAACTTAAATAAATTGAAGATTAGTGTGGGGAAGAGTGGATCCCTACATGAGCCTTGGAGGTTGTGGTGACGACAAGGCGCAGATTCCTCCACATCATGTCAGGAAATATCCTAGGTGGGGATTATCACATCTTCCATGTATCGTTGAATTAGGTCATTAATCACCCACCTTTGAATGATTTTAGATTGGAAGATGGGGCGTGGGTGCTCAATAGCTGTGGATGTTGAGGCTACAGTGAAAGATAGGAGGCCACATGGGATGGTTGTGTTGATGTGGCCACTACACCAATGTCAGTGGTTGTGGGGTGATTGGTCTCTTGTCATAGCATCTTGGGTCCTCCAAAGCAGGGATGTTCAACACATAGTGCTGAAAGGAAGAAACATTTCATTAAGGGACATAGTGACATTCCATATTCCATGGTGGGGATTATCACATCTTCCATGTATCATTGAATTAGGTCATTAATCACCCACCTTTGAATGATTTTAGATTGGAAGATGGGGCGTGGGTGCTCAATAGCTGTGGATGTTGAGGCTACAGTGAAAGATAGGAGGCCACATGGGATGGTTGTGTTGATGTGGCCACTACACCAATGTCAGTGGTTGTGTGGTGATTGGTCTCTTGTCATAGCATCTTGGGTCCTCCAAAGCAGGGATGTTCAACACATAGTGCTGAAAGGAAGAAACATTTCATTTAGGGACATAGTGAAATTCCATATTCCATGGTGGGTATAAAGAATCCATGATAACAACATTATAGACTAGGATTTATCATGTTCAATTGCCCCAATTATTGGTGACATTCAAGCTAGGCCCAGTATTTTCATGGTGGGACTGGGTTCTAGATAAATGGATCTGGTGACATCCTAATCCACTGATTTCTCAAATTCTACTAATCTCAACATTGAAGAGAATAACTTCACTTCGGGTTCACCATTTCTATTTCTGACGCTTTTGCCAAGGCATTTATCTGTCTATCGAGGATGCACTGATCTGTTTCCATGCATTCGGACATTCCAATGGCAGGTGACATCTGTGGATTATTCCATGATTTTTTCATCTTGACGAAATGGGATTAAGGGAATTTGTTTCCTCCTTCAATGGATTCATCCTCAAAACTCATAACCTACTTCGTTTCTCCCTTGATGATTTATACTTTTGTTTGTGAAACTATTCACGATGCCTTATCATTATGGAGAGATGTTAATTATGATAATTCTATTTGTAAATTACAGGGGGTCATTCCCGGGCATGAACCTTAGATCAGGGGAGTAGTAACTTTGGACATCACTGGTATGTCATGATGATGAAATGCTGATGCCTCTGGGATTATTCCCCTTCTGATAGGGCTTCTTGAGGGTGTGGAAGCCTGAGGAATCCCACATTTAATGTATGGAATTATATTTCATGGAATTATCTCTGAGGTTTTCTTTAGCTTAATATTATTGAAATAGGGTATTCCGCAAGTTTAACATATTGTGGAGGTGGAGAGGTTTGACTAGATCATTGATCAAAAAACTGATGGGAGTGGACATCTGGCTACAACACCATGTGGGAATACCAGAGTTTCCAATTAGATAGGAGGATCACAATGTATAATGAAGATGGATACTTTGGTGATTGGGTACCTATAAATGAGACTATAGGGTATAACATTAGATCGGGTTAGTCCTTAGGGATGTTTTCCATATACCATGTCTCGAGAAACATGGATAAAAACCTGCTTAGTTCGATGGGGTGATATATTGGGGTGTGCCCAGATGATAGTGACCCGAAGATGATGCTAGGGATTACATATGGATTGTGGCCCGATTACTGCAAGGACCAACATGTATGAGGGTGACATGATCTCACTTGATTTTGATATCCAGGTTAAAAATTAGTATGTATATGTATGGTTGAAAGAAGATGATGGAGAATGAGATGGAACTGACGTGAGGACGTAGATGATGTTGGAATTGAGCCTCGGAGAAACTTCTTACATATCTCAGTGGAATTAAATCAATTTCCATGTAGTTCAGTGGGTACATGGGACACCTGAAGAGCCATCCCCTGAGAATGGACACAAGGATAGGACCAAGAAGAACAAGAACCTTCGGGTTGAGGCATGATCATCACAAAGCACAAAGGATCAAGGGCGAGACTAGGATAAGCATGGGTAACGGGACTAATCCTCAGGTAGGATTCCTATGAATCATTTTTTTAGGGATTCAAAGTCCACATAGTTTTTATAGTTGAATGGAATTTGGGTGTACACATCATACAATGACCCGATGATATACTGGGGCTTACACAAGGTTAGCAGCTTAGGTTGATTGGATGCCATTAGGTTGGACCAGAGAGGTGGGTTCCTATATGAAGGGACAATGATTTTTAACATTATTTGGGGTTAAAACTGAAGAATGCTTCATATATACCATTTCTAGGAGATAGGGAACAAACTCACAAAGTTCATATGTGATTGGGGACTACAACAACATACCACTGGTTGGGGTTAAAATGGATTACTGTTGAAGGGGGATTTCTCTGGATTACCGTTGGATGGGTTTTCAATAGCTTACTACTGGATGGGGTTCCAACAGATTTCTATTGGTTATAAATACAACAAATTACCACTGATTTGGTTTTTTTAATGGCTTACCACTTGTTTGCGATACAATATCTTACCGCTGGTTGGGGTTGAACTAATGGGTGGATTTTTACATACCATGTCCCTGAGACAAGTGTAAAACCACATATAGTTTGGAAGAATAATGCTTAACATCATGTAAGACATTGGGAGGGATTGCAGTTTAACTTTATGCACGATGAGGGTGAACTGACATGTAGTGGTCGGGACCGATGGGTATTTGGCTTGAACCATAGAGAGGATTCATACATACCTTTCCTGAAAAGGGAAGGGATCAGATTCAACATAGTTCAAGATGTTACAATTTAACATCACAAGGGATGAATGTGAACCGACATGAAAGGGTTGGGACCAGTATGTGTTGGTATTGATCCTCGTGGAGTTTTCTTATGTACCATTATTTGATAGATGAATTGATTGATGTCCACATTGTTTGAGATGATTAATTTTAATGTCATGTCAGATGATCGTGAACTGACACAAAAGAGTCAAGACAAAAAAGAGTATGGACTGAACCTAATAGATTATTCCTACGTACCTTACTCTGATAGGGGAAAGGATCAATATCCACATAGTTCGGGAAGGAGGCTTCAGACTTATGATTGGGTGTACCAGGAAGGATACATGGTCAATGCTTACTCTATGACCACATGAGTCTTTCTCAATGTGAGAAACAAGGTGCAGAAAATAAAGGACAAACAGATCATGAATGGTGCGTATGTGGGGAATAAAGTATGGACTACACATGGTTATCATCCCAAAGATGCAACATTAACATTTGCGTGGTTAGCAGTCCAAGGAGATGGAGACTAGGAATTACTTCATGATGGATGTCCAATGGTGGAAAATCCTTGAGGGAGGGGGATGGGGTAATAAATGTTTCAGTTCCCATCTCTCCTATAGTCATTTCCATGGAAGAAAAAATGTGGAGTAGGGATGCTACACCACCCATGAAAGGATATGGGATTACACCAAGATGGTTTTAATTTTGTTGGACAGAGTCCACCCCAACAAAAAGGATCACATTCCATGTGTGGAATCTTTCACTCCTATGGAGACTAGTTTTTGTAGAGAATGTCTGAGTTTTTGGCACTCCATGTATAATGCATGCGTATAGGCCAACATTTAGCATCATTTGATTATGAATATGGTGCTTGGAAGATTAACATCTTGTTGTTTGGATGAGGTGGGTTCACTCCGCACCCCTAGGTCATACATAACTGATACCTACCCACCCTTGGGGAAAAGAAGGCATCAATAATTCTATGGTGAGGAGGAGTTATGTATTGATCCATTGAGGGACTCATGTTAGCATGGATATGAGATGAAGAAATAGTTGTTAGTGTACTTATGCGATGAAGCATGAGTCTAAGTAACACAGTAGGATGCACCACCCAAGGTATCATGAAATTAAGTTTGTGTGGACTTGGAGGTTCATATGGGAGATGGGATTGCGAAGAAAATGGGACCACATGAATGGACCTTATGAAGCTCCAGTGCTCCATGTCAGGGAGGGACGACATGAAGGGGCATAATTCGTGATGTGTAGTGTCCAAGATTGGGCATTGGGTATAGATGCATCTGAAGGGTGCATTGAGATGTAGAAAGAATTTTGCGGTACAGGACTTCGCGATGTAAGGGTACCTTGAAAATCATATAACTGCGAAGTAATGTGAATCATAAAGCATTGAACTTCATGAAGAATAGTGACCCTGCCTTATCATGTTGCTCACATGTGCATGGAAGGAACTCTGGGAAGCATTAGTTATTCTCAAATACCGGAGTCCCCTTAGGGATATCCATCCTTTGTGATGGCCCATGGGCTATGTGAATTGAACCCCTGATTGAATAGGGATTATATTTGAGCTAAGGAAATGGTTTTTTCTCAAAGATCAAGTACCATGAAGAGATCATTTTTTCTCATGGTTTCAAAGAGTAGAAGGTGCATCATGTTTTGAGATCTATGAAATAAAAAGGCCAGGGTATCCTTCCTTTGGGTCTGAGGGAATCTAGGTATTCATAGGCAAGTGGTGGCACAATGAGAGGAAATCTCTGGGGGAAGCCACATGGTGCTCTGCGATTGGCCGCAAATTGCGTCATGTTTTTCATATCCACAGAGTTGACTGTTATCCCCTCCTCAACATGGAGAACTCCTTGGTTCCCTCTGCGATGCTCACAGAAGATTCTATCAAGTTCCAAGGGATCACAGAGGTTGATCTATCTCCCTCTACAGCGTAAATCTTCCATTCAATTTCATCATAACCTTAAATCCTCCCACCACTTATACTCCACAGAGACCATAGATGTGGCTTCAGATTCTTGCTATCTATGGTGCTAAGGGGCTCTTGGAATAGTCTTTATATGGAATCCCATTTGGCACATGGTTTCATCTTTTCTCCCTTTTCCTCTGCACGCTTATTTTGGTGCCAACATGAGATCAGGTAATTAACGTAATGAACCTTTTCTATATAAAATGTTAGGTATAATCATTGTTTTTCCATGATCATTACCAAAAATATATGACTATGATTATATATAAAATAATACTTTGGGATCTTACTAAAAGATTCTCATTCTAGTTTGAAATGATTGACTGGACCTTTAATTTGATAATAACTATAATACCCCAATCTTAATGCAAAAAAATACATCATATTTTGTAATATTTCATAAGTTGAAAATTACAATTACCAAATAATGTATTATTATTTTCCTTTGGATATATGGGACAAAACATTAAATAAAGTGAATTTCATCAATTTTTTCCATAATGATCTTCCCCATTAATATTCCAACATAATTATTTTATTTATAACATGGGGAAATGAAACTTTTAAAATGGTGATCTTAGATCCCCAGTAAGGAAAAATAAGGGAAATATTATTCACAACATCCTTATTGTGAATAATTTTGTCAACCAAACATTTGAAAATTATATCTTATATATGAAAAATCATAATATCATGTCCTGTAATCAATCATATAATTTCATAAAGACTTAATGAACATATTCATGGAAAGGATAACATAAGACTAGTAATTGTGTAATAAAAATAATAATATAAATTAATTTCCATATTAGTGAAGTATCAATTCCATGACCATCATAGAGGAAAATATACTTTATTAAACTGGTTTAATTGTTTGTTCCAGCTCTATATTATTAAACTGGGTATATTTTCCATTCCAGCCTTGTATTACTAAACCATGTCCACATCCTATTATTATCGTTCCAATATCAAGAGATATAAATCTTTAATGAATGAATTTGAAGGAGATATATGTCCTAAAACCACAAAATGAAATCAATACATACGTTTCCCACAATAAAATAAGTCATTCATCATCACACTGTCCATTAAAATGGGATTGAAAAACCTTTCATAAAAACATAACATATGGAAAATAAAATAATTATATGCATAATAAAATCATAAACCATTTAGAAAAATAATAAGAACAGTATCAATAGTTCATGTCACAATTAATACAAAAGTAACATACAATTCATTTTTCAGATGAAAAATATTTTTTAATGAACAAATTAAATAATTCATGTAGAAAATATCCTTTCAACATTGGAAACATTTTTTATAACAAACTATTCATACATTTAAATAAGAATTGTTTTTTAAAATAATTTTCTAAAAATATAATAGATTATTAATGGAGTAAAGGCATCATAATGTCATAATATTACATTTATTTAATAGATGTTAAATTTTTTTTTTCAATGTATAATTTTTAGTAAAGGCGTAATGAGAATTTCCTAGAAAACAACCAAAATGTTCACCATAAAAAATTTAGTAAAAGAAAATCATGGTTAAAAATAACTTCGAATATTGACAAGATAATATTATGAACAATTTTAATTTTTTTAAACCTGGATGTGGAAGATCAATATTCTATCATTTATATTTAGAATGAAATAATCTCAAATATTTATATGTTTGTGAATTTTTTTTACTAATTTATAATAAATAGAATCATATGATCTATGAATGAAAGTTTATTATATGCATATAAAACTAATATAATATTTATGATATGACTCATAAAATACTTTCATGGGTATTATTTACAAAACACATAAGAAACAAATAGTGTATAAGGAATATGTCCTACAAAAATGAACGTTATAAAACTATCTCATACCATAAGTCTTGAAGACCTTATTATATATTCAAAAATACTTTATAAAAAATAAAAGTTTATTATAAATCTACCACATAATAATATTCTTATATGTAATAACATGTATTATTTTTTGATGTCTTTAAATTACTCTATTATTAAAAAATCCATGTTAATGTTATGTTTTGAGTAATAACATCTTTGTTTTTTATTCAGGTTTTGATTTTTCGTCATTGGCCCTCTTACATATATCTAGGTTAATTATTCTCTATAATTATAAACATGATATTAATATCATATATATATATTATATTTATTCATTGAGATTCATAATAGATAGAGATAAAAAATAAAAATTCACTATTCATGGAGACAGTAGGTCATACATATGCATGAACGATGTTTTTTTTTCTTTTCATATTAAAATAAAAAAAATTATATGATATATTATCATTTTAGAATAATATTTAATATATATAGTTCATATATATTCAAAAAATATATCATTATTAGAAAAATGTATAATATTTGTGAAAAATAAATCAAATCGCATTAGGGAAATGGTAATCCACACGTACACACGTGTGACATTATTATTTCTCAAAAGATTAAGTTTTAAAAGATACATATGACTATATAATTCCAAAATTATAATATTTTTATTAATGTCATTAAAAACATTAATCCAATAATTATTCCCACTCATAAATTATGGTGATTTAAAATGAAATTTATTGCTACGTGGAGACGGTAATTCATAAGTACGCCCGAGCGCTACATTCAATTATTATTAACATTTAATGGAGTTATATAGCGGAGTTTTTATAATAATTAAAAAAATAAAAAATTAATTTTTTTTAATTTGTTAATTTATTATATATATATATCATATATTTAGAGGTAGTATCGAATATTGCAAAAAATAAAGTGATCTATTTCAACGATTACATCTCTTCGAAAAAGATCCACTACATCTCTTTTGAAGAAATATAGAATCATCAATTTTGAAATACATACCTTTAGAATGTTTCTAGGTAACTGTGAAATATAATGTTTCATATTTTTGTTTATCTAGAAGGAAAAAATATTCTAAAGGACATGAGTGAGGATGTTCCCTTATATAATGAAGGTGAGAGGCACTTTTGGAATTTCTCAGAATATTAATTTATTTTAATTTGAATATTTACAAAAATATCACAAAATCGAAAACATTATAATTTATTAGGGGATAATGTGGTGATAAAATCAACTAAAATATTTTATAAATGTTTTATTTTTCATGTTAAACATTATAAATTTGGTTAAACATTAGTGAACCTATTTTTAGTTTAACATTAGTAGAAAAGTTTTCAATATTATAATGTAGTGATTTCTACTTATAAGGATTAAATTGAACAATAAATGGTAAATTCATGATATTTTAGACATTGGTATATGAAATGATTTGTTATTTATTATTTTTATTATCATCACTAATTTAATAAAATGATATTATCATAAAATATGATTAGTTTATATTTTGATACTATTACTTACATTAAATTTATGAGTATAAGTATAGTAAAATAACATGAAACAAAATTCATGTTGGACACCCCAAATATCTCATCATCAACTATAAAATTAATTTCTCCCCATAATTAATTAATTATTTTTATTAATAATTTTAATAAAACTTATTTTAGTTTCTATTTATTAAATAATTAGTCAATATTCATTGTGTAATTATTTAGGACAATTCCTTATTCACTAAAAATAGAAAATAAATTTTCATGATTTATATAAAAATTATGTATTTCATAATAATATATACAGTTTATCAAATCATATATTTAATCAAATAATAAAAAAATTATACTTTTTAAAAGCGAAAGTGTTACATTATGTCACACTCTTTAACATTAATAATATCCTATACAATTCCATGTAAATTTTTTTATTAAATAATTTAATTTTGAATCTTATTTTATAATGTTAGAATTAATATCATAAATTAGCAATTTTAAATGTTTTTGGATCATTTTATAATCCTTATTATTTTAATGTGATCCTAAATTACCAGAAATTTATCCATTATCATTCTAAAAAAATTACCAATGATACTATTTTTATTGTCCAAAGAAGAAATACTTCATAAATAGTTATATTATTATTCAAAATTCAAAATCCATTTTTTCAAATATAATTAACACAATTTTCATAAATTAGTTAAAAATTAATCCTTCAGTCGAGACAATACAAGCGGTTTGAAAGTAAAAAATGGTTAAATATATGAAATGACATGATATCTAATTTGAATGTAAAATTGTTCAAAATGACATAAATAATATTAATTTATATAATTTTGATATAAATATACAATAAAAAAATTACAAATATAATTTAACACTATAAATTATTTTGAATAAAGAGCACTTCTTAATTAAAAAATATTATTTTTGAATATTCCTCAAAACATGAAACATTTCAGAAAAAACCAAAATATTCATTCAATTAATATTTAATTATTTTAAATTAAATAATAAATTTATGTTGTGAAATATAATTTTTAAAACAATCCAGAACTATATTTAAAATAGGTGCACCATTAAAAGGTGAAAAATTGTTTTAGAAAAATACACCTTTAAACAAAAAAAATGAATTTATTTTTATATTAATTTTAGAAAATAGATAAGTTGGATGTTAATAGTTATATAGAAGATTATATATATTTAAATAATATAAAAAATGTGTTATATTTTTATTTTATTGGTATAAATCTCACTTTTCAGCACTTAATTCTTTTTTAAAAAAATTCCTATTAATTTTGAATGGTTTTTGTCATACGTAAAACATAGTTTCATAATTAATATAATATAGTATATAACATCTATTAAAATTTTTAAGAAATAATTTTCTTTATTGAATAATTAAAATAATAAAATAATGTTTA
This sequence comes from Viscum album, assembly GCA_963277665.1. NCBI lineage: Eukaryota > Viridiplantae > Streptophyta > Magnoliopsida > Santalales > Viscaceae > Viscum > Viscum album. The sequence continues at coordinate 38,928,712 of OY728159.1, forward strand.
ATAGAAACTCAATGTTGTGTGTAATAAATTCGATGATATTATTTAATGTAGTAGTAGCTTAACAATGCGTTGTGTGAAATTGAAGATATTCAAGTAATTGTTTTATTTGAAAATCCATTTAATGAAAATCATGTTTTGTTGAATTTATTTATTTTTATTTATTCATAATAACATCAAAATTATCTTAAAATAATAATATTTTATCAAAAAGAAATATTTATATACACCATTGAAATAAAAAAATTATTCTGGAAAATAAAATTTATTAAATTTCCAATAGTTAGTTTAACACACGTGCACCATTAAAAGATGAAAAACTAACATTATAAAAATATATCTTCTTACGTGTAAATGTTTAAATATTTTTTATATCATCTTTAGAAAACAAATAAGATGAATATTAAAAATTATATTGAACATATAATATATTAATTTCATAGTGTTGTTAATAATATCATTCCCTACTACTTTAATTGATATTATATAATAATATTTCATTTTTTATTTGATCATTGTGTTTATAGTAGTGTAATATATCAAATAAATTAAATTTAACAATAGTTATATCATAATGTATTGTGGTGTTAAAGTCACCACTCCTTATATAAATTGCATCCCCACAATTTGCAATTGCACATAAAAATTCAATGGTTGATTACTAAAAATTATTTTTTTGGGAAACTGACAACGAAAATAGTCGTAATAAAATATTATCTTAATAAAAGGGAAATGTGAATATGAAGATCACCAAAAAATTAGGATTTCAAATATGATAACATTATCATAATGTCAAAAAATGGTCATAGATGATAAATAAGAACATAATGATATGATCAAGAGTGATAGAGAATATGGTAATTAAAATTATTAGTATCACAAAATCATAAATATGTGATCAGTTTAAAGACTATTTATTTCTCAAGAAAGAAGTAATTTAATGATATTTTTTTCAAAATATTTCTACTATATTTTAAGGTTTGTTTGCCTCTCTTGAAAAATCAATATCAAAAATAAACTACTTGATTTTATTATTTACCATAAGCATAATATCACCTTTTTTTATTTTTTGATCTATTTCCATCCCATTTCGTAAACTAAGATATTGATATTCAGAATGATTTTTTCCCCAAATGAACCATTATAAAATGTTACACAAGTCATTCCATAGACGTATAAATATTATCTAAATAAAAATGGTTCTCACATGTTATCAAATATGTTAAATCATACTTTAACTGCAAATAATAATCTCTAATGTTCAACTTAATGAATTACATAATTATTAACATTATACCTCATTTAACATACTTATATCAAAATTTAATGTTCAATAATATAAAAGTAAGTGCACTAAACTTTCATTAAATCCATTTAATTATATTACCCAAACAACATAATGTGGTTGTTGTTGTATCATACCAAATATTTGAACGCTATATAACCATTATTTAAATCATGAATACTTTTAAATTATTAAATAGTATGTACTAGAGTAAAACCTCTATATATTTCATGATTCTTACACAAAATAAATGATTGGTATAATATTTATATAACATAATTATTGAATCCAAAAATTAAAATACATTAATTATTCAACATCATCTATAGTTACCATATAATTTTAAACATGATACATTTGCTTCCTCTGGTGAATATTTCTTTTACTCTAGATACAATTATTTGCGTAGTGTCCTATTTCACTATAGTTGAAATAGTAAATATAAATCTTTTTTTCTTATATTTTGTATTATTCTTTCTCATGATTCATTTTTTATACATATAAAAAACACTTAATCTATTCAAGAATAACCTTGGTTGATTATTTCTATAATAATCACATGATCGAAAATTCCCTTTTACCTTACTCCTTTTATTAATTTTTTACTATTTTATCATCTTCTAATCATTCTTACCAACATGTAGAATTATTTTTCTCTCTTGTAATCAAATAAAACTATTTATTCATAGGAAGAAAATATTTGTGAGAACAATTCCTTTTGAAGACATTTCTTAATCTCTTAAAATAAATCGTCAATATTGCACATTCTCTTGTTTTTGTAATTCGTATAATACCTAGATAGCCTTTTAAATATTTACTCGTACTCTATAAAACAGTCTTATCAATTTTTTTAAGTAGAGAAATTTATATTTATTTTAATTGTTTCCCCATTAATGAAATATTTTTATAATAATGTATCCAATGAAACATTTTATTCCATGAGTTCTATTACACCTTCCTTCAATGTATTCTGGATCAATGAAAACCATTGGTTAGCATTTTTTATAAGAAAATATTGTGAAAGTGTGTCTTTTTTTTATCGTCATCCCAATGCTTCAAATATATTCTCTAAATGAATAATATATTTCTCAGATGTAGTTGTATTAATAGTCCTGCTAATGTTTGTGGGATTATATTGCATAAATATATATATTAGAGTTCAATAACAATTATATATCATAAAATAATTATGTTTTACAAATGTGATCGTGATCTACTCCACACCATCATCAAATGTGCTGGATTACTCAGTGGGGAAATTCCCTCATTTTTTATAGATATTGATTCCCTTACTTCCATTAGGCTTCATCACTAAATAATAGAATACCATATGTTTTACAGTATTATATATGATTATTGAAACATGAAATAAATATTACTCTAATGAAATATGTTTTTATGTAATATAAAGAATTATCATAGTCCTCACATTGGTTATTTTTATTTTAAAATATATTTCTGATTGATTCAACTAAGAATTCATTTATTCTTACTGTAATGCCCTAGACAGTAGTTTCATAGAGATAGTTCCATAAGATATTACATTATCATAATATAAATGAAATTTAATCCCAAAAGAAAAAAAGTATTCAAGTGTTGAAAAATTGGATACATATTTAAAATTAAAATTACATTTTCAAAATAAAACAATCTAAGAATTTTTTTGAGAACACCATTATTATACAAGATTAACCCTCCATATCAATTATAATAAGTTCCTCGGAAGCATGTGGAAAGTAAAAAAATAAGAATTAGGTGACCCCAAATACTCATTAATGTTAAATTATAGTGGATTCTGACTTCAATCAGTTAGAATAATAAATTTATAAAGGTATATAAGTAAATATACCTATCATGTAATGAATAAATTAAGAATGTTAATAGATCCATATACTTTCCCGTTGTTAAATTCCTCTTTATAATAATAATTGAAATGATATAAATGCTTACTTCTAGACATCTGCTCTATCACGCTATGACCCCCAATATAGTTACATTCATGATCAATCCTATATCTATTTTATTTTTATAGGATTAAAAACATATAAATCTTTTTGGAAACAATTGAAAATGGGTATTCACAAAATGATTTTATTCTCTATAGACTACTAATTCTTTAGGGGGTTTTCATTAACCATCCCCATCATGTATCATTCATGTACAAGTTATTCCTTAAATCAAATAATTGATTTAAACAGATATTTTTAAATCAAAGTGTCCCATACCACTTTGGAATATTAGAATCCTATGCCCAATAAATGTAAATAATTATCAAATAAAAAACATTAATATTGCGATGATAATGATATTTGTGATATGATATATAAAATTGTATTTACATCACAAATAATAAATAATCGGCGAATAAGGAATATGTCACAAAAATAAAATTGACCAATGAAAATCCCATACCACACAATTACTTTTAGTTGAAAATGGTTTCAAATATTGAATTATGGTTTAATGAATTTTATTAATATATAACATGATAATATTAATATTTTTATATCATATATAATCATTTTATTTCACATTATCACATATTTTCTAATAATAGTTTTTGTTATTACGCTTACTTCACGTGATAATTCTTTCATTTCTATATTATTGTTTTTTATGTAAGTATTGGTTATTTTTCATCGGATACATATACAATGTATATATAATGATATTTATGTTATAAATATAATATTTACTAGTTATATAATTGTTTAGATACATTCGTGAATTTTATACATATAGAATGAAGCACATCTGGTTATAGAGATGCCAGACTGTACGTATGCATGAGTGACAATATCATTCCATTATTGGTGGATGTGTAAGTAAGTGGAATGTATATTAATTTTTTTATAATACAAATAATTTTATAATTAAAATGTATAGATATTATTTTAATCATTATTTCTATTCAATTATGGTGTTGATGAAAAATATGTTACACCACAGTGTGGAGATAGTCAACCATACATGCACATGTGTGGTACTTTCATTTTTATTAGGAGTGGTAATTGGTGGAATATGGTTGTAACAAAATCATGATAACATCTCATGATAACTTTGATACTTTGGTTATTAATTTATCATTAAAACAACACATGAATATTATATATTTGTGTAAATTAACTCAAATGAGTTAATAAAAACGATTAACTATTCTACAGCAGACTTCCTTAAATCTATTATTAAGTGATAAAAGGTAGGATTTTTGGATGTAAAATAACCTATGGAATATAAATAATGATAACATGAAGATAAATGGGCATGTTTTTGTCACGATATACTTCGAAAATTGGTTTTAGGATTTGGGGGAGGATGAGCGAGTTTATAATTGAGGTCAGACAGACATTCAGAAATCCATACAATATTAAATTATAATAAATCAATTCAAGACACAAAGACTTATAAATTGACAAAAATGATTATCATATGGAATTGTATACAATATATTATTCAATTTTTAATTATATAATATATTTATGATATTTAAATAAATTTATCAAATAATAATTCGATAAAATATCATAATTTTTTTTGATACTAATCATTTAATGTGACCATAAATACAAATTTATAAAATGGAATTAGAAGATAAAAATTTCATACATCTATAATTTATGACATGTAGTTATAATTAATTTAACATATTATACCAACCCAAATATTTCAAAATTAAAACATTTTAAATCATTTATTTACTTTATTTGTTAATTAAATAAATATTGTATTAACATTGCATTATAATTTAATGAGATTATATAATATATTAAAAATAAAAAAAATCATAAAAATGATTTCATTAAACATATCAAATTCTATATTAAGGTTATTTATTTATAATGCACATTTTACTATTATTTTTAGAAATTTTTAGGATACATTATTATTGTTTTCATTAGGTTTTTACCCTTGTTTAAACCCTTTATCTATTTCTATGTTAACAAATATTTTACTCTTTGAATGTTATTATATTTACTATAAAATGAATGAAAAACCAGAAATTATTCATAGATGGAATTTTATAATTTTTAAATATAATTTTGATGAATTATTAAATTTCATGACATTTTTAAATTTTAATAAAATATTATTAATTTTACAACATAATTAATGTGAATTTTTACTCTCTTCGTTACTCGACATTTCAAAAATATAATAACAAGATGATAACATCAAACTAAGACCATAAATACATCCTTATGAAGTCTATTTCATCTATTAATTTATTGGATGAAATTATTTTTCACATATTAAATTTATTTTATTATTTTTAATATAATTATTTTGATGTGACCATTAATTAAACAATTACTGCTTGATCATTGGAAATCAATTCATTTAATTATTTCTTCTTGGGAAATTAAAAGAAATCCTTGAATAATGTAAATTTTATATATTTCACGTGAATATTTATGATAAATGATATATTATGAATAACAAAATATAAAAAATAAAACACCTATTAAAAAATGAGTTTGACAAAATTTATTTTCATTAGAATGAAATACTATAAATTTCATAAAGTCATCTAAGTAGAGCCATGAGGTCGTAAAATTTGAAATAGTTTATTTTGGTCTACATTAAATAATAAATAAATTAAACAAGTTTTCAGTTATGATATACTAAATATAATATTATTTTTACCATTAATTACCATATTTACCCTCAACATTGGGAATTTTTATAAAAAAAATTAATGAACTATTCATATTGTCAATAATTAATGGGTAATTTTTTTTTAATTTAGAACATTGGATTCAAAATATGGAATCCATTTTCCTTAATTCGATTCACATAATATTATAAAATTAATTTAAAAGTAATCATGTTGACGGAATGCGAAAACTAGTTTTTAAAGTGAAAATGATCAAAAGATTGAAGTCTTTTTATATAAAAATTCAATGTGAAATTTATTACATAATCCTAATTTTAATTAAATTATATAAATTTTTTAAAATTATAATTTAAAAATAATATAAAATATAATATTAAAATTTAAATTATTTTAGAAAAAAAGTTGTTTTGAATTAAAATTTAGTATCTTTACAATTCATTAAAATATGAATCATACAAAAAAAACATGAAATTAAAACAAAGTAAACTTTTATATTCTTATTTGAAAGAATAATTTTCTTTTTTCAATTAAAAATTTTTAATGAGCCATAAGTTATTTTCAAAAAAAGATTTCAGACAAAAGGTGGTGAAAATGTTTGTAGAAAAATATACCTCTATATATGTAAAAGTTTTTTTATTTTTATATCATTTTTATAAAATACATAATAAAAATGGTATAAATTATATTAAACATGTAATATTTAAATTTCATAATGAGGTTAATATTATTCATTCATTCCAATTTAATAGATAAGTTATAATAATAACTCATTTTACATTTAAGTTGTGTGTTTCGTGAAATTTAAACTATCAAATAAATGAAATATAACATATATATATAATTAAATCATGCGGTGTTAATAGATTAATATGCATATGTATAGTAATAGGTTCATTAGATCCCCGTAGAATATCTTTTTCCTATAACACATGTACTACATAGAAGCACACGATAGGTTGGATAACTAGGGAGTTATGATTTTCTAGTCTCCAAATATGGTGACTATTCATTGGTGGAAAATGAAAAACGTGTATCCTACGAATTAAATGTTTTGTGATCATATTTTTAAATACGAAATAAAGAAATTAATTATCAATTGGCTATGTGTATAAAAACTGTGTTGGGGTTCAGGTTGATGCAAAAATTTATGTAAATCATGTAGGGTGAAATGGGTAGTCAAGAGAAAACTAGATATCTAAGGAAATGTAAATAACAATAAAGGAAGTATGGATGATATATTGTTTAAAAATCATAAATGAATTTAGTATGGTGAAAAAATTTCACCAATTTACATGTCTAATTCCATAAACATTATACATTTTATAGTAACATACAATGACTAGGATATTTAAAAGAGAGATCTCAAAACTGCATTGTTTAAATGGAACCTTATGTAAGATTTCTATATGAGACAAACAACAGGGTGTGAAACTATAGGTGATACCAAAATTATTTTCTAGTTAGATATATATATTTATTGTTTGAATAAATCTTCGAGGTCATGGACCATTTGATTCAATGAATATATAACTAAATTTGTATTCATTAAGAATGAATGTAATGCTTGTCTTTATAAGAGGTTCAGTGGATGTGTAATAACTATCCTAGTTTTATATTTTAATAAGATATTACATATTGAAAATGACATACCTGTATTACATATTATTTAGGAATGGTTAAAAAAATTCTCTATGAAGGTATTAGATGAAGCATCTTGTATTCTAGGGATTAGGATCATTCATGATTCATCCATGAGGCTTCTTGGACTATTTCAAAGTACATAAATTGCTTATATAATAAAGATATTAGTATTTAAAAAACTCAATTACGGATTGGTTCTAGTTTCATATGGATTAAATGCTTCTATTAAAACATATCAACAATCACAACATGGTGAAAGGGAGAATCAGTAATATCACATATGCTTCTGTGATGGGATCATTCATTTATTCGATGTTACGTACTATACATAATGTTGCCTATGAATTAATCATGGTATGTATTTATTAAGACAATAATGGAGAAAAACAATGGTCTTATGTTAATATTATACTAATTTATCTATGAATAACAATAGATATGTTCATATTGCATGATGAAGATGAGGATATGGTCATCAATGGGATACTGATGGTAGAATTAAAATATATTTGACAAATATGATGTTTCATTAATGAAATGTTTTTTCTCTCAATAGAAGAGTTGTGTACTGGAATAGTAGAAATAACAAAGATTTTGTAGATTATAGAAAATTTTCCATGTATATAAGAAGTTTTGATGTAGCCATGAAGGTCGTTTGGATACAAAACATTTTTTAGAAGATTGATGTGGTACCAGGAATTCAAGATCCTTTCACAATGTATTTTGATAATACTATATAGGTGGATCTTGTAAAATATTCAAAGTCACATCAAAAGAAAAAATCATATACATCGGAAGTATCACATCTTGAGGGATTTTTATTATAGGGGTTATGTTTTTGTGTGAATCATACCCATGGAAGAGAACGTTCAGGATCCATGAAAAAAATGATTATCTCAGGAGATACATGAGTAGCATTTCAAAGTTAGTTGACTGAAGGTTATTAGATATTGGGTATAGTAAACAAGAGAGCATATATAAGTTGTTTCCCAAAAACATACATTCCTATAATTTATTTTAATCTATATTCATTATTTTAAATACTTATAAACTTATTATCATGACATAATAGCTTTTATGTGTAATTAACATGACTCTATTTTCATAGAGTTGGTTCCCTCATTTATTACATTCTCATATATACAATATTAAAATCAAAATAGTTGTCATAGTTTATTAGTGTTGAAGAACTAGACAAATACATGGTACCATTATGAAAATAGTATTTAATAATGAACCATAGATGATGAATTTTATTTTTAAACATGAACTCATTCAAAAATCCCACCTTCATCACCTTGGGAAAAGAGAAAAAATAAAAGATTAAGCTTAGAGGTCCCATAAGAGTTACACATGGTAGAAGATATCCTAAATTAAATACACTAATCCACATGTAAATTTGGATAAATGAAAACTCATTCTATTTAATAAATAATAAAATACATATAATTATTTATACTTTAAATCATCTAGATTATATTATTTTAATTAAAACGAGGCAAATGGTTACTTATTTGATGTCATGTATCTAGAACGTGAACCACTATCATCAAGATCATTCACTAGAAGTATTAGTCATTATGGGTAAAAACACATTTAATATGGCCACATTAGTCACGCCATGAGTTTAATGAAACGTTGAGGGTATTTTATTTATAATGTCCCCACCCATTCTTACATGTAGAAAGAATTCATTATTTATCAAATAATAGATTTAATAAGATGATTTAATATAAATTTTTCCCATACCACTTTGAATAATTTGAATCATAAGCATCCTGATTGAGTATAATTAAAAAAATATACAATTACACTATAATGACAAGATATGTAAAATATAATGTATATACAACACATAATATAATGTGGGTGTATAACAACAAAATACGACTCAATTAAAAGACATTGGGATGAAGTCTATTTCAAAGATAATTTCATATATAAAATTGATAGAAAATTTGTATTTACTATAAATTCATATAATACAACCAGAAATACTACTTGTGATAAAAAAATACATTTCACACATAACAATTGTATTATATAACCAATGAAATTTATGTTTAATACAATGAATAAAAATCGAGTTATGAAATATCAAACCATATTTAATCAGTGGAACGATATCGCACATAAAATTAATAATAATAAAATGAAACATTTAATCCCATGAATTTTACATTTTTAATGATATTATATATGAAATTTAATTATAAATACACCACACAAAGTAAATAAGTGGTGAATTAGTAATATATCTTACAGAAGTAAAAGTGATATTAGAAGACCCTTACCTATCACAGAAAAGAAATATTTTAATGGTATTTTTAATTTAATTTCCATTCATGCTTAATTTTGGGGGTTTCCCAAGGATTTATGGAGGAATATTTGAGTTTTCATTAATTGGTCCAAACCGTGAGACCAATTCCAGATTTAAAATTAAACTTTTTAATAAAAAATTCATTTTGATACGATTTTTCACTCATTAAAATTCCTATATATACTCCCCTGACATATTAACACCACAATTAAAATTTGGAACCCTTATAAATACATAAACATGGTGTATTTTGGTTTTTATTTAAGGTATTGGGCCTTCCTGGAAGCCCATATCCCGTTTTAAAAATTAATATTTTTTATTTAAAAACATATTAAATATTAAGTATTTTCAGTGATTACAAGACTCACACGAGCCCTTTGCACCCAGCCACGCGTACAACCTGTTTGTCCCCTCATTGGAGCTCTTAGGAATCGCGATTTAGGGACGAACTGCCTAGGGTTACTCAAATAGGCCATATTTGAGGAGGTATGTTCTTTCCATCATAATTATTTCAATTCTTAATACTTTTCTCTCCTTTCTGTAGAGAAATGAATTTTGACATACATGGACATTACTTTACTTTTGCAGAATACTTAATACATATAAAAAAACTACACACAAGGACCGTAATAGTTTAGTGTCTTTGGAAACATGGAACATAATATTATAATCTTGGTGAAAGATCCTCAAAATCTCCCCTAAATAACTTCCTTATTTTTACCTAAAACCCTTATGTAACACCCCGAGATTTTATGAAAAATATTATTTTAATTTCATTAATGTCTTGTGTTGTATGCTACACCAAGATTACCTTGCGCTATACGCAACACCGTATTAGCTTGCAGTATACACAACACTATTCATGGATCGTGTTACACACTATTTTGATAATAGTTATTCTACTCAACATTGAGTATATATATATATATATATATATTCAATGTATAAATGAAATATGGTTGGATTATGTAATACAAAAGAGTGAAGGATTCTTTCACAACACGCAACCCTAACTTGGCTTGCATTACACGCAATCACGACCTTCCTCGATAGTGTGTGTTGTACGCAATACTGGGTTTTACTAAACAACGATATATTATTATAATATTATTATTTACTAGCCTTTATGAATAGTATTAACTAAAATTTGAATTTTATAACATTATTATTCATTTTACACATATTATCAAACATGGTATGAGAACAAAATAAATTTTTCGGGTAAAATAAGTATTTTTAAAAAAATGCAGTTTTGCCTCCTTTTGATGGAGCACCCACATTAAATATAGATTTTGACATGTTTATAAGTTCAATTTTACAAAATAAAATTCTTCTTTGGAATCATAAAATAAAAATTTACGTTGGATAAATTTTTCGTATTATTATGGTAACTTTCATATTTTGATGAATAATAAAAACACGATATATTTTAATGAAAAACAACTTTTTTCATCGTAATAATTTATATAGTTAAATTATAATATTGAATGGTTTTAAAGTATAAATAGAATATATTTTTACCATTTAATATAATTTATGTCATTAGCATTGATTTTACCTTGAATTATTAGGTTAAATCAATTCAATCTTTTGCAATGTTTTAAAGAAAACCCGTTTTCTTTCGACAACGGGATTAATTTTAATTTAATTTCTGCAACTTTTGTGTATTTAATTTGGAAAAATAGATTCCATATTTGGAATCAGTGGGTCCAAATTATGTTAATAAGCTACTTTTTTGGCATTGTGAATAGTAACTACGATAAATTTTATTTACCATAGTTAAAGGTAAATCGGGTAATTAAGGGTAAATATAAGATTATAAAATTAACCTAACACTTGGAAAAATCCTATTGGATGAATAAAAGTCTACCCATATAATATACGGGTCAGATTTGATTCATTTAATGGACTTTTTTCCATGAAAATAATTTAATTATTATTAAAACCAAAGAAAGTGACAACCTGTCACTCTCTTAAATACTATAAGTATGATAATTTTAAGTTAGTGATAAACATTATGAAACATTGAACTTTAATCGTCTACAGAAATCTAACAAAATTATCTACATCATGAGAATTTATTTATAATTTTTTGGGATTAAATATTTATCATTAATTGTGACACAATAGTGATGTAGAAATTTTTCATCTATTGAAAAATCAAGAATATAGTTTTTATTAAACTAATAGTGACCATAAAATGAACAAAACCCAGATCAAAACATATTGGTCATGTAAATGTAAACTATAATCAACCAATGGTCTAATATGTTACCATTTGGAGTCTTATACAAGCAATTATGACACTTATATTATTTTAATTTAAATGATGCAAAAGTTGTCACCTTCATAATTTAATAAATATAACAATTTAACTATTATAATTTTAAGATGATAAATTATAGTGAAAGTATTATTGTGAAAGTTAATAGATTTATATTCATCATAGGATATTAGTTTTAATTTTTATGCAGCATATAAATATATTAAATAATTATACAAAAATGTTGTAGTAATTATTTTATAAAGAGATAAACCAAATAAATGGTTTTAAAAATAATAAAATAAATATTATATGAACTATTTAATGTTCCCAACTAATTTTCTAGATACATATGGCCTATTATGAATCTATTAAAGCTTTTAGTTCGAACATATCTTCTGTATATATTTTATTTAATTTCAAATAAATGAATAGTTTCAAAATTGACACAATTGTTATTTTATAAAAATAACATATTATAAAGTTGTTTAAAAACCAAAAAAATATTTAAAATTTATAAATTTAAATTTATATGGTCTATAATATTATAAAGTAAAGAATTATGTAAAATTCACAACAAATAAGTAATTATTTGTTATAATTTAAAATTTAGAATTTTATTACCACAAATAAACTTAAATAGATTAAATAAGGATAAATCAAAATGATAAGGTTTAAAATAAGATCCAAACATGTAGAAATTTGATTGGTTGATGAGATTACAACCCTATATCATATAATATTAGAATATGAGTAATTTTGGAGTTTTTTATGTGGTGATAGATTTATTATAAATTAATATTTTTAAGAATTCCAATGGTTCCCCTCTCCTCCCTTATAAAAAGGCACCTACTCCCTCTCCTCCTACACCAATTTGAGCCTTCATTCACGGAAAAACCCTGCCAAATTATCTTCTCCAATTCCCTAGAAACATCCTAGAGGTTCTGGTCTACTTTAAAGAACAACATTAGTTCCCTAAGAGGATGTTTCAAAGAGGCGTATAGAAGAAGAGGTAATTTCTTCTACCGATTCATTCAAGCTTCATTCTTCTTCAACTTATTCTTCTTTAGTTGTTTCATTATAAAGTAATATCATAAGTATCAATGATATACATATTTGTTATTATAAATATTAAACAACCCCATTTCACCTTCTATCCATCCTACGGAAAGCAAAATCACCGCGCGTACGTACGTACAAAATACCGTCTCCACACCGTGGTGTAATCTGTTTTTCCACCAACACCCTACATGGATTGGTATAATGGTGTAAATAATAACTATAAATAGTTATAATAACATCATATGGATTATGATATATTTTATCATCCACTCCAATTCAATTCAATAATTATGGAAACGATATCATCCCTCGTGCGTATGTACTGACTACCGTCTCCACGACGCGATGAGATTCAGTCTCCATGTTAACCATTCAAGAATGATTATAAAGTATATATAAGAAATAATAATGAAATATATGACATTATAAAGCTACTGGATCTATGTATATATGTAAGTCATCTACTTAATTCCATTCAACTCAATAATGAAATGAAAATAGTGTTCATGTGTACGTACGGCCTACCGTCTCCATGAACGGTGTATTTCTTTCAATTTATCTATCTATTATATATATGTATATTCTGAATATATATTATATATAAATCATGTTTTATATTCTGGAATTTTGTAATCATGATCTAAGTACTCATATGAATAATTACAAGTCAAAACACGGACGACAAATGAAATGATTTGACCCAAAACACTCTTTAACATGGAATTTACAGAAGAATGGGTAATATAAATTAATAAGTGAACCATATATGATATCATAACAACGTATATGATTATGTAATAAGTCAATTAAATTATTTAAATCATTATACAGGAGGTTCAGATATATACAAAGCATATCGGACATAAGGTAAGGGATAATTTTGCAAATCTAATTTTTAACCGAGATTGCTTATTCGTAAGTATTTACTGGGGTTATTTCGATCATCCATGTAACACCAAAAGATTTTATGAAAAATATTCTTTTTAATTTCATTAATTTCTTGTTTTGTACACTACACCAAAAAGAGCTTGCAGAACATGCATCCTTGACTTTCCTTTCATTAAACGCTATCACGACCTTCCTCGATAGCGTGTGTAGTATGCAATACCGAGTTTCACTAAACAACGATATGCTATTAAAATATTATTAAAACTAGCTGTTATGAATAGTAATAACCACTTTTTGAAAATTTTTAAATTTTATCTCTCAAAATGGAATTCATTTTTGGATTCGGAATATCGAATTAGCTTAGGGTGAAATTTTGGTACATTTCGGATAACTTTCGTTTTCTGATGAATAGTGAAAATTACTAAATTTTAATTAAAAACAACCTTTTTAACCGAATTAATTAATAGTGATAAATTATTAATTTGAGTGGTCTTAAAGTATATTTAGAATATATTTTTTCAATTTAATACAATTTTTGTCATTGGATGTAATTCTATATATAAACCAGACATAAACAAGTGTCAATCTTTTGATAATTATTGTCTCTTAAGAACATGCTATTAGTTTTGACGACAAAAATTAATTTTTAAATTAATTAATGCAACTGATATGTCTTGAATTTGGTAAAATAGACATCATTTTTGAGTTCATAATTTCAAATATAGCTTAGGTCTAATTTTTTGTATTTTTCTGAAAACTTTCAATTTTTGATGAATAGTGAAACCACTAAGTGGTAGTTAAAAAACCCAAATTTTTCATAAAAAAGTATTTTACCGCTTTTGTGAGTGGAATTTTAAAAATCCGAGAGACATGGTTGATGTCAGTAAGTAAAATTTGGTTCAATGAGATGAAAATAATTTTTTGGTGAATAGTAACTTTTTACTTTTTTTACCATGGTTAAAAGTAAATAGGGTAATTAAGGGTAAAATGATATTATTATTACCTTAAAAAAGTCCTATTTCTATTGGATAAGTATAATTCGACCGAAAACAACCTTAGGAATAAAATATGACCATTTAGGCCCACTTGGATTAGATTAGGACATTTATTATTAATTTATTTAATGAAGGGTTAAAATAGATAAAATCAAAGTTTAATAAGTAAAGCATTTTAATATAGGGTTATACAAAAGATAAATTCGACTATAAATACTCATTAGAAAGCTAATAAGATTTCCTGCATAATGATATTTTATTTATAATTTATATACATTATATAAGTTAATTTATTTATGACACAATGATGATGCAATAATTACAATAATAGTGAAAAATTAGAATAATTGATATTATAAATACAAAAATAAATATAATTTGAGACTTTTTATGAATTAAACTAATTTTATATGTTAGTATGGAATGTTAGTATTGATATAATTAACTTTGGTCGAAGTAATAATTCTGTTATGAGTTTCAAAAAAATCAACTATTGAATAGTGTCAAAATTCACATAAAATAATACTTAAAACAAATATTATATTATTAATTGTTAATTTTTTCCTAAAAATATAAGGATCGTCCAAAAGACTTATATAAGGTTATATATATTAATACTAAACATCTTTGGGTGAGTTTGGCTTCTTATAGTAAGTTTATTAACCTTACAGTGTAAGAACACAAGAAGACACAGTAAAAGTAAAATTATCTAACTTAAAGTTAAATATAAACGATAAGGTTAAAATAGGAACCTAAACTTGTCTAAATTATATTGGATGAGAGGATTTCTATCCGTCCCCACCTTAGATTCTAAATAAATCAATTTTAGGCTATTTAAAACTGAATATGACTTCATAATAAAATAATATTTTCAGTTTTCCAAAGGAGCCCCTCTCCTCTCTTATAAAAGGGCACCTCCTCCCTCTCTTCCTCACACAAATTTGAGCCTTAATGCTCGGCCAAACCATGAAACATTATCGTATCCACTTCCATAGAAACATACTAGAGGTCCTGGTCTTGTTAAAAGACCAATTTTAGTTCCCTAAGTGGAGGAATCAAAGAGGCGCTTCAAAGAAGAGGTAATGTCCGTTACCGATTCTTTCATCTTTATTTCTTCTTCCACTTCTTCTTCTTTAGATGTTTCATTATGAAGTAATAACATCAGTATCACTCATATACTTATATTTTATTATAAGTATGAATCCACCATATTTCACCATCTATCCATCCTATAGAAAATGAAATTACCACGCGTGCGTACGTACGGAATACCGTCTCCACGCAGTGGTGAAATCTATTTTTCCACCAACACCTTACATGGATGGGTATAATTTTTTAAAGAATAACTATATATGGTTATTATAACATCATAATGATTCTGATATATTATACCATCCACTCCAATTCTATTCATTAATTATGAGAATGATATCATCGCTCGTGCGTACGTACGGACTACTGTCTCCACGACGCGATGAGATTCATTCTCCGTGTTAACCATACATGAATGATCATAAAGTATATATAATGATTAATAATTAAATATATGACATAATAATGATACTTGATTTAAGTATATATATATTTATGTCATCTACTTAATTCCACTCAATTCAATAATGAAACGAAAACATCATTCATGCGTACGTACGGCCTACCGTCTCCATAAACGGTGTATTTCTTTCCATTTATCGATCCATTATATATATGTATAATGTGAATATATATTATATATAAATCATGTTTTACATTCTGGATTTAAGTAATCATGATCTAAGTAATCATATGAATAATTACAAGTTAAAACACGAACGACAAATGAGACGATTTTCCCCAAAACGCTACTTTAACATGAATTTACAAAAGAACGGGTAATATAAAGTCATAAGTGAACCATATATGATATAATAACAATGAATATGATTCTTTAACAATTCAATGAAATTATTTAAATCATTATACAGGTGGTTCGGACACTTACGAAGCGAATCAGACCTAAGGTAAGGGAAATATCACAATCTCATTTTTATCTGAGATTGTTTATACTTTAGTATTTACTGGGTTGTATTTTATAATCCACATCCATGTTTACTCAATATGTAATATTATTTCCATCCACCTACAATTGTTTAAATCCAATTTTACCCTTCGGTGATTTTTTAGTTAATGATATCAAATGAATCTTTTTTCATTTTTCGTACGAGGTACTTTTTGACATTTCCGAAAAAATTACAAAGAATGTTTTTTTCTAACTTATACGGCATGAATGGATTTTTAATAAATTATTTCCAAGAAGATTACATTACAAGTTTTCATGTTTATTTTTTTATCAACTTCTTTTAGTGTAGAATTGTAAGACATGTTAAGAAAGGAAAAGTGTTTTTTAGGTAGAAAGTATATTTTTTTCATGAATGGAGTTCAAGTGTTTTATCAAAATTATTTTCCATCTAAGATAATATAGGTTTCTATTTATATTAATATTATTACATTGAATTGATTATGTTTTGATGGAATTATTTTTATGAATTCCTTTATCGTATATGAATTGTTTGATGATGTCATGATGTTTAAGATTCCCATTTTTATTACATGGGTTATGCAATGATGTATGATTTATGAATTTGTGGAACACATAAGAATGGTATCATTATGAGATGGGTGAGACCTATATCTCCCTCAAATTTATTGGGTAAAGATATTATATCTCATGAGATAGACATGGCTGGAATGGTAGGTTATACCGGTTCAGTGAAACAGTACTAAAATGAGGAGTGAACTCGTTTCAGAAATGGACGTTGTCCACTAAGATAGTCATGGAAATGAGTCTTAAATAATAAGAAATGATTCTCTATGATTATTTGTGTATGCCAAAAAGTTTCATGTTTTATGTTATGATTATTGGGATTCCATTTCACTACTATGATTTATCCCATGTTATGAAATTATGCTCTCTTTTGCAGGTTAAGATTTCCAAAAGTTATGTTCTTATGAATATGATGTTATTGATATTTCTTTTGTTTACCCTTACTGGGAATTTGAGGTCACCCATTTATATTTTTTTTCCCTATGATATAAATAAAGGTTTTAAGTAAAAAAATGGGAAGATCTTTATGGGAGATGTTGAAGATCTTTCACCACGATTAGAAGATTATATTCTGAGTTTCCAAAGACACTAAACTATTACGGTCCTTGTGTGTGTGTTTTTGTTATGTAATAAGTATTCTAAAAAAGTAATGTAATTTCCTTGTACATCAGGCTTAGGGTCTCTACAGTTGGTATCAGAGGAAAGGTATAGTCAACCTTTGGAATCTAGGATGTGAGAACTTTAGTGAGATCCCTAGAGATATTTCTATGGTATATCTAGGGATGTCTCTAAGGTTAAGTATACGTATAGGTTATAGTCCTAGAATTGCGCTAACGATCTTAGAATTTAACCTAAGATGTTAGATATTGAGGATACCCCCCCCCTTTATTATATTGTTTTCCCTAGCATAATTTTTACCTCTCACACTATTCTTTTTGGGTTTTAGACGATGGATGGAACCCGAAGGAACTGTGTTGATCAATGCAATGGACAATCCAATGATTGTCCTCCTGAACAAACAAATGTTATGGGAGATGGAGTGAAAAATCTTATTTCTATACTTACACAAGCTATGAATCATTCTGGACATCCAAATGAACAGAGAAGAGAACAATATTCTATGGAGTCCTTCATGAGGCAACGTCCACCTTCTTTCATTGGGTCTTCTGATCCACTTGTTGCTGAACAATAGATCAGTACCACTGAAAATATATTTTCAGTTCTTCAATGTTCTGAACATGATAAATTCATCATAGCAGTATATCGTTTGGAAGGTGATACTGATCAATGGTGTAATCTTATCAAGAATACGAGGCAAAGAGATGAAATTCAGTCCATGGAATGGGACGAGTTCAAGAACTTATTTTCCAATAAGTTCTTCCCTCCTATTCTTTGAACAAAGATAGAGAAGGTGTTTCTTGAACTAAAGAAAAAGGATGATGAATCTATTGGTATATATAAAGCGAATTTTACAAGGCTTTAAAGGTATGCATCTGTATTTATCATCCAAATTGAAAGTAAAGTTGATCGATTCTTCAGTGGCTTAAAACCAAATCTACGAAGGGTATTATCTATAAGAGAATTCAGTAGCTATGAAGAAATTGTGGGTAGTGCTATCAAGGTAGAAATGGAAGTTGGTGTTACTTATCCATCTCAATGTTTTGATAAGAAACAAAAGATGGAGTTCAAGAAGAAATCTCATAATAATGGTGAAAAGAAGATGAATGTTTCCTTATGCTCAAAGTGTGGAATGAAGCATGGTGTAGATTGTCTTAAAGGGACATGTAAATGTTTCAAATGTGGAAAGGAAGGTCATCGGGCATTTTAATGCCGCAATGATGGGAAGAAGATGTCTACTGATGTAAACAATGGAAGGGAAACAAAGAATGAAGCTACTACACTTCAATGCTTCAAGTGCAAGGAAATTGTGCATTATACTAATAAATGCCCTAATCCAAGGGTTAGTGATGATCGACATGAGCATCCACGTAAGGAAAAGGTCAAAGGGACGTCACATGCGATCACCAATAGTGAGGTTGAATATGATAACGATGTGGTGGAATGATTAAGTGTTTATGTAATGGGATTCCAAAATAATGTTGTATATATTATCGTGGAATATTGGAATATTTATGTATTGGTCTATTGTGGTTTTCAAAAATTTTATGGTACCGTTAACCATGGAAATTGATTGAGATATTTTTGGGAAAAAGATGATATGCACATAATGAAAGGAAAACGAGAAAATGAAATATTTGACAGTATTCATGAGCTCATGGTTGATATAAGGACTAAGTGATATCATGATTTGAGTATATAGAATTTTTAGGATTTTCTTATGTGGAAAGTGTTAACTTTTAACCGCATTCATGTTTTCACTAAGGTTCAATGGGTGTTCAAGAGAATACATGATTAAGTCCTTTTAATGTTTGGAATGTGACCAAAAAAACATAACTTATGATATATGGGGATCAATGATGGTATTAAATCTCTGGTAATTGTTTTCACTATATTATGAGAGTGGACTGCGGTATTATGGATAAGCCTAAAGATTGGAATGGATTACGTTGGACATAAGATAGTATTGTTTAAGGATTGAATTTTTTTCAATATTATTGATGGGATATTATAGTAATATAGTTTTAGAAAAAGGGCAAACTGCAGGACGGGCGATAGCCCATCGCGTCGGACAAGGCCATGGGAATCGAACCCACAACTGAAGTGCGACTGCCTTTATCGCCTACCACTGCCCTACAAGAAGTCCCTGTTTAGTATAAACTAGTTTTATTATATTAAGAAGTATGATATATGAAGTATGAGTCCATTTTAGGAACCATACATCATTAATATCACTATAGATGGACTTATGTATTTTTTGATAACTTTTCTAACCATTTCTTTGAGACAGATGGAATGACCCATCATTCTATCACATGATCTGCTAACACATCACGAATGACAAATTCAACTTCATTTCTTTAAGAGATGAAGTGGAAATTGTCCAAAGAATGTCCAACGGTGATACTATACCAATATCACTAAAGTATTTCTTCTAATTCCAATTTCATCAACTTTAGGGAAACGATCTTGAAAACCAAAAATTTTGTCCTAGTGCTCTTATATCTGATGAATCAGATGGTACCTTAGATCATCACAAATTTATGGCTTTGTGATTGCTGGCTTTTCCACAGCCATGTTCTCTACCACTCTCCATCAGAACATGATGGTTAGATTTCTCTTCCATATCCATATTTTCACATATGTGGAAACCCAGTGATTAGTTTATTTGGGTAACTGTTACGTTTCATACATTTGTTTTTAAAGATTGGTTTTGGAATTACTTTTTTTGATGTGGGTTTCTATCAAAGAAACTTTTGAATAGTAAACCATTTATAACCTCGAAGAATTTCGTGGGCGAAATTCATTTTAAGGGGGGTAGAATGTAACACCCTGAGATTTTATGAAAAATATTCTTTTTAATTTCATTAATGTCATGTGTTGTACACTACACCAAAAGGAGCTTTCACAACATGAATCCTTAAATTTCCTTCCATTAAACTCAATCATGACCTTCCTCGATAGCGTGTGTAGTACGCAATACAGAGTTTCACTAAACAACGATATGATATTAAAATATTATTAAAACTAGCCGTTATGAATAGTAATAACCACTTTATGAAATTTTGTAAATTTCATCTCTCAAAATGGACTTCATTTTTGGATTCGGAATATCGAAATTAGCTTACGGTGAAATTTTGGTACATTTCGGATAACTTTCATTTTCTGATGAATAGTGAAAATTACTAAATTTTAATTAAAAACAACCTTTTTAATCGAAATAATTAATAGTGATAAATTATTAATTTGAGTGGTTTTAAAGTATATTTAGAATATATTTTTACAATTTAATACAATTTTGGACATTGGATGTAATTCTACATTTAAACCAGACAATAACAAGTGTCAATCTTTTGATAGTTATTATCTCTTAAGAGCACGCTATTTTTTTGACGATAGGAATTAATTATTAAATTAATTAATGAAACTGATATGTTTTGAATTTGGTAAAATAGACATCATTTTTGAGTTCATAATATCAAATATATCTTATGCCTAATTTTTGGTATTTTTATGAAAACATTCAATTTTTGATGAATAGTGAAACCACTAAGTGGTAGTTAAAAAAACTGAATTTTTCATAAAACTTAATTTTACCGCTTCTGTGAGTGGAATTTAGAAAATCCGAGAGACATGGTTGATTTCAGTAAGTAAAATGTGGTTCAATTAGATGAAAATAATTTTTTGGTGAATAGTAATTTTTTACTTTTTTTTACCACGGTTAAAAGTAAATTGGGTAATTGAGGTAAAAATGATATTATTATTACACTAACACATGTCCTAATTCTATTGGATAAGTGTAATTCGACCAAAAAGACATTAGGCATAAAATATGACCATTTAGGACCACTTGGATTAGATTAGGACATTTATTATTAATTTATTTAAAGAAGGGTTAAAATAGTAAAAATCAATGTTTAATAAGTAAATCATTTTTAATATAGGGTTATACATAAGATAAATTGTACTATAAATACTCATTATAAAGATAATAAGATTTCCTACATAATTATATATTATTTATAATTTTTAGACATTAAATAAATTAATTTATTTATGACACAATGATGATGTAGTAATTACCATAATAGTAACAAATTAGAATAATTGATATTATAAATACCCAAATAAATATAATTTGATACTTTTTATGAATTAAAATAATTTCCTAGGTTAGTATGGCATGTTAGTATTTATTTAATTAACTTTTGGTGAAGTAATAATTCTGTTATGAGTTTCACAAAAATCAACGATTGAATAGTGTCAAAATTGACATACAAGAATGTTTAAAACAAATATTATATTATTAATTGCTATTTTATTCCTAAAAATATAAGGATTGTCCAAAAGACTTAGATATGATTATATATATTAATAATAAACAACATGGGGTTCGTTTGGCTTCTTATAGTAAGTTTATTAACCTTATAGTGTAAGAACATAAGAAGACACAGTAAAAGTAAAATTATCTAATTTAATGTTAAATATAAATGATAAGGTTAAAATAGGAACCTAAACTTTTCTAAATTCTATTATATGAGAGTATTTTGATCCATCCCCACCTTAGCTTCGAAATAAATCAATTTGGAGCAATTTAAAACCGAATATGACTTTATAATAAAATAATATTTTTTGTTTTCTAAAGGAGCCCCTCTCATCCCTTATAAAAGAGCATGTCCTCCCTCTCTTCCTCACACAACTTTGAGCCTTCATGCTCGGCCAAACCCTGCCAAATTCTATTATAAACTTCCCTAGAAACATCCTACAGGTCCTGGTATTCTTCAAAGACCAATTTTAGTTCCCTAAGAGGAGGAATCAAAGAGGCGCTTCAAAGAAGAGGTAATGTTCGTTACCGATTCTTTCATCTTTATTTGTTCTTCCACTTCTTCTTATTTAGTAGTTTCATTATGATGTAATAACATAAGTATCACTCATATATAGATATTTTTTTATATGTATGAAACAACCCTATTTCACCATCTATCCATCCTATGGAAAAATAAATCACTGCACGTGCGTAGGTACGAAATACCGTCTCCACACAATGGTAAAATCTGTTTTTCCACCAACAACTTACATGGATGGGTCTAATGGTGTAAAGAATATCTATATATGTTTATTATAACATCATACTGATTCTAATATATTATACCATCCTCTCCAATTCTATTCAATAATTATGAGAATGATATCATCGCTCGTGCGTACGTACGAACTGTCGTCTCCACGACGTGATGAGATTCATTCTCCATGTTAACCATACATGAATGATCATAAAGTATATATAATTAATAATAATTAAATATATGAAATAATAATGATACTGGATTTATGTATATATATATATTTATGTCATCTACATAATTCCACACAATTCAATAAAGAAAAGAAAACAGTGTTCATGCGTACGTACGGCCTACCGTCTCCATGAATGGTGTATTTCGTTCCATTTATCGATGCATTATATATATGTATATTCTGAATATATATTATATATAAATCATGTTTTAAATTCTGGATTTAATTAATCATGATCTAAGTAATCATATGAATAATTACAAGTTAAAACACGAACGACAAATGAGATGATTTTACCCAAAACACTACTTTAACATGAATTTACAAACGAATGGGTAATATAAAGTCATAAGTGAACCATATAAGATAAAATAACAATGAATATGATTATTTAACAAGATAATGACATTATTTAAATCATTATACAGGAGGTTCGGACACTTACGAAGCGAATCAGACCTAAGGTAAGGGAAATATCACAATCTGATTTTTATCCGAGATTGTTTATACTTTAGTATTTTCTGGGGTGTATTTTATTATCCACATCCATGTTTACTCAATATGTAATATTATTTCCATCCACCTACAATTGTTTAAATCCAATTTTACACTTTGGTGAGTTTTTAGTAAAGGATATCAAAGGAATCTTTTGTCATTTTTCGTACGAGGTACTTTTTGACATTTCCGACAAAAGTACGAAGAATGTTTTTTTCTAACTTATACGGCATGAATGGATTTTTAAAAAATTATTCACAAGAGGCTTCCATTGGTTTTCAAGTTTATTTTTTTATCAACTTCTTTTAGTGTATAATTCTATGACATGTTAAGAAAGGAAAAGTGTTTTTGAGGTAGAAAGGATATTTTCCTCAAGAATGGAGTTCAAGTGTTTTATAAAAATTATTTTCCATCTAAGATAATATAGGGTTCTGTTTATATTCATATTATTAAATTGAATTTATTATGTTGTGATGGAACTATTATTATGAATTCCTTTATCTTATATGAATTGTTTGATGATGTCACGATGTTTAAGATTCCCATTTTTATTACATGGGTTATGCAATGAAGTATGATTTATGATTTTGTGGCACAAATAATAATGGTATCATTATGAGATGGGTGGGACCTATATCTCCCTCCAATGAATTGGGTAAAGATTTTATATCTCATGAGATAGACATGGCTGGAATGGTAGGTTATACCGGTTCAGTGAAACAGGACTGAAACGAGGAGTGAACTCGGTTCAGAATTGGACGTTGTCCACTAAGATAGTCTTGGCAATGAGTCTTGACTAATAAGAAATGATTCTCTATGATTATGTGTGTATGCCACAAAGTTTCTTGTTTTATGTTATGATTATTGGGATTTCATTTAACTACTATGATATATCCCATGTTATGAAATTATGCTCTCTTTTGCAGGTTAAGATTTCAAAAAGTTATGTTCTTATTAATATGATGTGATTGATATTTCGTTTGTTTACCCTTACTGAGAATTTGAGCTCACCCTTTTATATTTTCTTTTCCCCAGGATATAAAGAAAGGTTTTAGGTAAAAAAAATGGGAAGATCTTTATTGGAGATGTTGAAGATCTTTCTCCACGATTAGAAGATTATATTCCGAGTTTCTAAAGACACTAAACTATTACGGTCCTTGTGTGTGTGTTTTTGTTATGTACTAAGTGTTCCGCAAAAGTAATGTAATTTCCTTGTACGTCAGGCTTAGGGTCTCTACAGTTGGTATCAGAGGAAAGGTTTAGTCAACCTTTGGAAACTAGGATGTGTGAACTTTAGTTAGGTCCCTAGAGATATTTCTAAGGTATGTCTAGGGATGTCTCTAACGTTAAGTATACGTATAGGTTATAGTCCTAGAATTGTGCTAACGATCTTAGAATTTAACCTATGATGTTATATATTGAGGATACTCCCCCTTTATTATATTGTTTTCCGTAGCATAATTTTTTCCTCTCACACTATTCTTTTTGGGTTTTAGACAATGGATGGAACCCAAAGGAACCGTGTTGATCAATGAAATGGACGATGCAATGATTGTCCTCCTGAACAAACAAATGTTATGGGAGATGGAGTGAAAAATATTATTGCTATACTTACACAAGCTATGAATCATTCTGGACTTCCAAATGAGAAGAGAAGAGAACAATATTCTATGGAGTCCTTCATGAGGCAACGTCCACCTTCTTTCAGTGGGTCTTCTGATCCACTTGTTGCTGAACAATGGATCAGTACCACTAAAAAGATATTTTCAGTTCTACAATGTTCTGAATAGGATAAAGTCATCTTAGCAGTATATCGTTTGGAAGGTGATGCTGATCAATGGTGGAATCTTATCAAGAATACGAGGCAAAGAGATGAAATGGAGTCCATGGAATGGGACGAGTTCAAGAACTTATTTTCCAATAAGTACTTCCCTCGTATTCTTCGAACAAAGATGGAGAAGGAGTTTCTTGAACTAAAGCAAAATGATGATGAATTTGTTGGTATATATGAAGCGAATTTTACAAGGCTTGCAATGTATGCATCTGGATTTATCATCTAACCTGAAAGTAAAGTTGATCGATTTTTCAGTGGCTTAAAACCAACTCTTCAAAGGGCATTATCTATAAGAGACTTCAGTAGCTATGAAGAAATTGTGCGTAGTGCTATCAAGGTAGAAATGGAAGTTGGTGTTACGTATCCATCTCAATGTTTTGACAGGAAAAAAAGATGGATTTCAAGGAGAAATCTTAGAATAATGGTGAAAAGAAGATGAATGTTTACTTATCCTCAAAGTGTGGAAAGAAGCATGGTGTAGATTGTATTAAAGGGACATGTAAATGTTTCAAATGTGGAAAGGAAGGTCATCGGGCATTTGAATGGCGCAATGATGGGAAGAAGATGTCTACTAATGTAAACAATGGAAGGGATACACAGAATGAATCTACTACACATCAATGCTTCAAGTGAAAGGAAATGGTGCATTATGCTAATAAATGCCCTAATCCAAGGGTTAGTGATGATCGACATGAG
Organism: Viscum album; assembly: GCA_963277665.1. Lineage (NCBI taxonomy): Eukaryota > Viridiplantae > Streptophyta > Magnoliopsida > Santalales > Viscaceae > Viscum > Viscum album. Next base: position 38,955,303 of record OY728159.1, read on the forward strand.
AAACCACTTAAATAAAAGGACAAAGGGAAGTCTCATGCGATCACCATTAGCGATGTTGAATATGATAACGATGTGGTGGAATGATTAAGTGTTTATGTAATGGGATTACAAAATAATGTTGTTTATATTATTGTGGAATATTGGAATATTTATGTATTGGTCTATTGTGGTTTTCAATAATTTTATGGTACCGGTAACCAAGGAAAGTGATTGCGATATTTTTGGAAAAAAGATGATATGCGCATAATGAAGGGAAAACGAGAAAATGAAATATTTAACAGTATTCATGAGATCATGATTGATATAAGGACTAATTGATATCATGGTTTGACTATATATAATTTTTAGGATTTTGGTATGTGGAAAGTGTTAACTTTTAACTGCATTCATGTTTTCACTATGGTTCAATGGGTATTCAAGAGAATACATGATTAAGGCCTTTGAATGTTTGGAATGTGACCAAAAAAACATATCTTATGATATATGGGGATCAATGATGGTATTAAATCTCTAGTAATCGTTTTCACTATATTATGAGAGTGGACTGCAGTATTATGGATAATCCTAAAGATTGGAATGGATTACATTGGTCATAAGATAGTATTATTTAAGGATAGAAGTTTTTTCGATATTATTGATGGGATGTTATAGTAATATAGTTTTAGAAAAAGAACAACATGCAGGACGGGCGATAGCCCATCGCGTCAGACAAGGCCGTGGGAATCGAACCCACAACCGATGTGCGACTGACCTTTATCGCCTACCACTGGCCTACATGAAGTCCATGTTTAGTATAAACTAGTTTTCTAATATTAAGAAGTATGATATATGAAGTATGAGTCCATTTTAGGAACCATATATCATTAACCTCACTATAGATGGACTTATATATTTTTTGATAACTTTTCTAACATTTTGTTTGAGACAGATGGAATGACCCATCATTCTATCACATGATCTGCTAACACATCACGAATGACAAATTCAACTTCATTTCTTTAAGAGATGAAGTGGAAATTGTCCAAAGAATGACCAACGGTGAGACTATACCGAAATCACTAAAGTATTTCTTCTAATTCCAATTTCATCAACTTTAGGGAAACGATCTTGAAAACCAAAAATGTTGTCCTAGTGCTCTTACATCTGATGAATTAGATGGTACCTTATATCATCACAAATTTATGGATTTGTGATTGCTGGCTTTTCCATAGACATGTTCTCTACCACTCTCCATCAGAACATGATGGTTAGATTTCTCTTCCATATCCATATTTTCACCTATGTGGAAACCCAGTGATTAGTTTATTTGGGTAACCGTTACGTTTCATACTTTTGTTTTTAAAGATTGGTTTTGATATTCCTTTTTATGATGTGCGTTTCTATCAAAGAAACTTTCGAACAGTAAACCATTTATAACCCCGACGAATTTTGAGGGCGAAATTCATTTTAAGGGGGGTAGAATGTAACACCCTGAGATTTTATGAAAAATATTCTTTTTAATATCATTAATATATTGTGTTGTACACTACACCAAAAGGAGCTTGAACAACATGCATCATTGACTTTCCTTGCAATAAACGCAATCACGACCTTCCTCGATAGCGTGTGTAGTACGCAATATCGAGTTTCACAAAACAACGATATGCTATTAAAATATTATTAAAACTAGCTGTTATGAATAATAATAACCACTTTTTGAAATTTTGTAAATTTTATCTCTCAAAATGGACTTCATTTTTGGATTTGGAATATAGAAATTAGCTTAGGGTGAAATTTTGGTACATTTCGGATAAATTTAATTTTCTGATGAATAGTGAAAATCACTAAATTTTAATTAAAAACAACCATTTTAATCAAAATAATTAATAGTGATAAATTATTTATTTGTGTGGTTTTAAAGTATATTTAGAATATATTTTTACAATTTAATACAATGTTGGTCATTGGATGTAATTATACATTTAAACCAGACATAAACAATTGTCAATCTTTTGATAGTTATTATCTCTTAAGAACACACTATTTGTTTTCACGATGGGAATTAATTTTTAAATTAATTAATGCAACTGATATGTTTTTAATTTGGTAAAATAGAAATAATTTTTGAGTTCATAATATCAAATATAGCTTAGGCCTAATTTTTTGTATTTTTATGAAAAATTTCAATTTTTGATGAATAGTGAAACCACAAAGTGGTAGTTAAAAAAACTGAATTCTTCATAAAACATAATTTTGCCGCTTCTGTGAGTGGAATTTCGAAAACCCGAGAGACATGATTCATCTCAGTAAGTAAAATGTGGTTCAATTAGATGAAAATAATTTTTTGGTGAATAGTAACTTTTTACTTTTTTTTACCACGGTTAAAACTAAATAGGGTAATTAAGGGTAATAATGATATTATTATTACCCTAAAACATGTCCTAATTCTATTGGATAAGTGTAATTCGACCAAAAAAAACCTTAGGAATAAAATATGACCATTTAGGCCCACTTGGATTAGATTAGGACATTTATTATTAATTTATTTAAAGAAGGGTTAAAATAGTTAAAATCAAATTTTAATAAGTAAATCAATTTTAATATAGTGTTATACATAAGATAAATTCTACTATAAATACTCATTAGAAAGATAATAATATTTTATACTTAATGATATTATATTTATAATTTTTAGACATTAAATAAATTAATTTAATTATGACACAATGATGATACAGTAATTACCATAATAATGAAAAATTAGAATAATTGATATTATAAATACCCAAATAAATATAATTTGAGACTTTTTATGAATTAAACTAATTTTCTAGGTTATTATGGAATGTTAGTATTTATTTAAATAACTTTGGTTGAATTAATAATTCTGTTATGAGTTTCACAAAAATCAACGATTGAATAGTTTCAAAATTGACATAAAATAATTTTTAAAAAAAATATTATATTATTAATTGTTATTTTATTATTAAAAATCTAAGGATCTTCCAAAAGACTTAGATAAGATTATATATATTAATAATAAACAACTTGGGGTTCGTTTTCCTTCTTATAGTAAGTTTATTAGCCTTATAGTGTAAGAACACAAGAAGACACAGTAAAAGTAAAATTATCTAACTTAATGTTAAATATAACTGATAAGGTTAAAATAGGAACCTAAACATTTATAAATTATATTTTATGAGAGTATTTTGATCTATCCCCACCTTAGCATCGAAATAAATCAATTTGGAGCTATTTAAAACCGAATATGACTTTATAATAAAATAATATTTTTAGTTTTCCAAAGGAGCCCCTCTCCACCCTTATAAAAGCGCACCTCCTCCCTCTCTTCCTCACACAACAATGAGCCTTAAAGCTCGGCCAACCCATACCAAATTCTCTTAAACACATACCTAGAAATATCCTACAGGTCCTGGTCTTCTTCAAAGACCAATTTTAGTTCTCTAAGAGGAGGAATCAAAGAGGCGCTTCAAAGAAGAGGTATTGTCCGTTACCGATCCTTTCATCTTTATTTCTTCTTCCACTTCATTTTATTTAGTTGTTTCATTATGATGTAATAACATCAGTATCACTCGTATACTGATATGTTATTATAAGTATGAAACAACCCTATTTCACCATCTATCCATCCTATGGAAAATGAAATCACCGCGCGTGCGTACGTACGGAATACCGTTTCCACACCATGGTGAAATCTATTTTTCCACCAACACCTTACATGGATGGGTCTAATGATGTAAAGAATATCTATATATGGTTATTATAACATCATAATTATTCTGATATATTATACCATCCACTCCAATTCTATTCAATAATTATGAGAATGATATCATCGCTCGAGCGTACGTACGGACTACTGTCTCCACGATGCGATGAGATTCATTCTCCATGTTAACCATACATGAATGATCATAAAGTATATATAATGAATAATAATGAAATATATGTCATAATAATGATACTGGATATATATATATATATATATATTTATGTCATCTACATAATTCCACACAATTCAATAAAGAAACGAAAACAACGTTCTTGAGTACGTACGGCCTACCATCTCCATGAACGGTGTATTTCTTTCCATTTATTGATCCATTATATATATGTATATTATGAATATATATTATATATAAATAATGTTTTACATTCTGGATTTAATTAATCATGACTTAAGTAATCATATGAATAATTACAAGTTAAAACACTTACGACAAATGAGGCGATTTTACCCAAAACACTACATTAACAAGAATTTACAAAAGAATGGGTAATATAAAGTAATAAGTGAACCATATATGATATAATAACAATGAATATGATTCTTTAATAAGTCAATGAGATTATTTAAATCATTATACAAGAGGTTCGGACACCTACGAAGCGGATCAGACCTAAGGTAAGAGAAATATCACAATCACATTTTTATCTGAGATTGTTTATACTTTAGTATTTACTGGGGTGTATTTTATCATCCACAGCCATGTTTACACAATAAGTAATATTATTTACATCCACCTAAAATTGTTTAAATCCAATTTTACACTTCGGTGAGTTTTTATTAAAGGATATCAAAGGAATCTTTTGTCATTTTTCGTACGAGGTACTTTTTGACATTTCCGACAAAAGTACGAAGAATGTTTTTTTCTAACTTATACGGCATGAATGGTTTTTTAAAACATTATTTCCAAGAGGGTTCCACTACAAGTTTTCATGTTTATTTTTTATCAACTTCTTTTAGTGTAGAATTGTAAGACATGTTAAAAAGGAAAAGTGTTTTTGAGGTAGAAAGTATATTTTCCTCAAGAATGGAGTTCAAGTGTTTTATCAAAATTATTTTCCATCTAAGATAATATAGGGTTCTGTTTATATTCATATTATTACATTGAATTGATTATGTTGTGATGGAATTATTTTTATGAATTCCTTTATCTTATATGAATTGTTTGATGATGTCACGATGTTTATGATTCCCATTTTTATTACATGGGTTATGCAATGAAGTATGATTTATGATTTTGTGGCACACATAAGAATTGTTTCATTATGAGATGAGGGGACCTATATCTACCTCCAATGCATTGGGTAAATATTTTATATCTCATGTGATAGACATGGCGGGAATGGTATGTTATACCGGTTCAGTGAAACAAGACTGAAACGAGGAGTGAACACGGTTCAGAATTGGACGTTGTCCACTAAGATAGTCTTGGCAATGAGTCTTGACTAATAAGAAATGATTCTCTATGATTATGTGTGTATACCACAAAGTTTCATGTTTTATGTTATGATTATTGGGATTCCATTTAACTACTATGATATATCCCATGTTATGAAATTATGCTCTCTTTTGTAGGTTAAGATTTCCAAAAGTTATGTTCTTATGAATATGATGTGATTGATATTTCTTTTGTTTACACTTCCTGAGCTTTTGAGCTCACCCTTTTATATTTTATTTTCCCCAGGATATAAGGAAAGGTTTTAGGTAAAAAAAGGGGAAGATCTTTATGGGAGATGTTGAAGATCTTTCAACACGATTAGAAGATTATATTCTGAGTTTCCAAAGACACTAAACCATTACGGTCCTTGTGTGTGTGTTTTTTTTATGTACTAAGTATTCCGTAAAAGTAATGTAATGTACTTGTACGTCAGGCTTAGGGTCTCTACAGTTGGAATCAGAGGAAATGTTCAGTCAACCTTTGGAAACTAGGATGTGAGAACTTTAGTGAGATCCCTAGAGATATTTCTATGGTATGTCTAGGGATGTCTCTAAGGTTAAGTATACGTATAGGTTATAGTCCTAGAATTGCACTAACGATCAGATAATTTAACCTAAGATGTTAGATACTGAGGATACTCCCCCTTTATTATGTTGTTTTCCATAGCATAATTTATGACTCTCACACTATTCTTTTTGGGTTTTAGACGATGGATGGAACCCGAAGGAACTGTGTTGATCAATGCAATGTACGATGCAATGATTGTCATTCTGAATAAACAAATGTTATGGGAGATAGAGTGAAAAATATTATTTCTATACTTACACAAGCAATGAATCATTCTGGACACCCAAATGAGCAAGAAGAGAACAATATTCAATGAAGTCCTTCATGAGGCAACGCCCACCTTCTTTCAGTGGATCTTCTGATCCACTTGTTGCTGAACAATGGATCAGTACCACTGAAAAGATATTTTCAGTTCTTCAATGATATGAACATGATAAAGTCATCGTAGTAGTATATCATTTGGATGGTGATGCTGATCAATGGTGGAATATTATCAAGAATACGAGGCAAAGAGATGAAATTGAGTCCATGGAATGGGATGAGTTCAAGAACATATTTTCCAATAAGTACTTCCCTCGTATTCTTCGAACAAAGATGGAGAAGGAGTTTCTTGAACTAAAGAAACATGATGATGAATCTGTTGGTATATATGAAGAAAATTTTACAAGGCTTGCAAGGTATGCATCTAGATTTATCATCCAACCTAAAAGTAATGATGATCGATTCTTCATGGGCTTAAAACCAAATCTTCGAAGGGAATTATCTATAAGAGACTTCAGTAGCAATGAAGAAAATCTGCGTAGTGCTATCAAGGTAGAAATGGAAGTTGGTGTTACTTATCCATCTCAATGTTTTGACAAGAAATGAAAGATGGAGTTCAAGGAGAAATCTCAGAATAATGGTGAAAAGAAGATGAATGTTTCCTTATCCTCAAAGTGTGGAAAGAAGTATGGGGTAGATTGTCTCAAAGGGACATGTAAATGTTTCAAATGTGGAAAGGAAGGTCATCGGGCATTTGAATGCCGCAATGATGGGAAGAAGATGTCTACTGATGTAAACAACGGAAGGTATACACAGAATGAAGCTACTACACTTCAATTCTTCATGTTCAAGGAAATGGTACATTATGCTAATAAATTCCCTAATCCAAGGGTTAGTGATGATCGAGATGAGCAACCACTTAAGGAAAAGGACAAAGGGAATCCACAGGCGATCACCATTAGCAATGTTGAATAAGATAACGATGTGGTGGAATGATTAAGTGTTTATGTAATGGGATTCCAAAATAATGTTGTATATATTATAGTGGAATATTGGAATATTTATGCATTGGTCTATGTGGTTTTCAATAATTTTATGGTACCGGTTACCATGGAAAGTGATTGAGATATTTTTGGAAAAAAGATGATATGTGCATAATGAAGGGAAAACGAGAAAATGAAATATTTTACAGTATTCGTGAGCTCATGATTGATATAAGGACTAAGTGATATCATGGTTTGAGTATATAGAATTTTTAGGATTTTGGTATGTGGAAAGTGTTAACTTATAACTGAATTCATGTTTTCACTAAGGTTCAATGGGTATTCAAGAGAATAGATGATTAAGGCCTTTGAATGTTTGTAATGTTACCAAAAAAACATATCTTATGATATATAGGGATCAACGATGGTATTAAATCTCTGGTAATCGTTTTCAGTATATTATGAGAGTGGACTGTAGTATTATGGATAAGCCTAATGATTGGAGTGGATTACGTTGGACATAAGATAGTATTGTTTAAGGATAGAAGTTTTTTCAATATTATTGATGGGATGTTATAGTAATATAGTTTTAGAAAAAGGACAACCTGCAGGAAGGGTGATAGCCCATCGCATCGGACAAGGCCGTGGGAATCGAACCCACAACCGAAGTGCGACTGGCCTTTATTGCCGACCACTGGCCTACAGGAAGTACCCGTTTAGTATAATCTAGTTTTATTATATTAAGAAGTATGATATATGAAGTATGATTCCATTTTAGGAACCATACATCATTAATATCACTATAGATGGACTTATGTATTTTTTGATAACTTTTCTAACCTTTTGTTTGAGACTGATGCAATGACCCGTCATTCTATCACATGATCTGCTAACACATCACGAATGACAAATTCAACTTCATTTCATTAAGAGATGAAGTGGAAATTGTCCAAATAATGACCAACGGTGAGACTATACTGAAATCACTAAAGTATTCCTTTTAATTCCAATTTCATGAACTTTAAGGAAACGATCTTGAAAACCAAAAATGTTGTCCTACTGATCTTATATCTGATGAATCAGATGGTACCTTAGATCGTCACAAATTTATGGCTTTTTGATTGGTGGCTTTTCCATGGCCATGTTCTCTACCACTCTCCATCAGAACATGATGGTTAGATTTCTCTTCCATATCCATATTTTCACCTATGTGGAAACTCAGTGATTAGTTTATTTGGGTAACTGTTACGTTTCATACCTTTGTTTTTAAAGATTTATTTTTGTATTCCTTTTTATGATGTGGGTTTCTATCAATGAAACTTTCAAATAGTAAACCATTTATAACCTTGACGAATTTCGAGGGCGAAATTCATTTTAAGGGGGGTAGAATGTAACACCCCGAGATTTTATGAAAAATATTCTTTTTAATATCATTAATGTCTTGTCTTGTACACTACACCAAAAGGAGCTTGCACAACACGCATCCTTGACGTTCCTTGCATTAAATGCAATCACGACCTTCCTCGATAGCGTGTGTAGTACGCAATACCGAGTTTCACTAAACAACAATATGCTATTAAAATATTATTAAAACTAGCCGTTATGAATAGTAATAACCACTTTTTGAAATTTTGTAAATTTTATCTCTCAAATTGGAATTCATTTTTTGGATTAGGAATATCGAAATTAGTTTAGGGTGAAATTTTGGTACATTTCGGATAACTTTCATATTCTGATGAATAGTGAAAATTACAAAATTTTAATTAAAAACAACCTTTTTAATCGAAATAATTAATAGTGATAAATTAGTAATTTGAGTGGTTTTAAATTATATTTAGAATATATTTTTACAATTTAATACAATGTTGGTCATTGGATGTAATTCTACATTTAAACCAGACATAAACAAATGTCAATCTTTTGATAGTTATTATCTCTTAAGAACACGCTATTTGTTTTGACGATGGGAATTAATTTTTAAATTAATTAATGCAACTGATATGTTTTGAATTTGGTAAAATAGACATCATTTTTTAGTTCATAATATCAAATATAGCTTAGGCCTAATTTTTCGTATTTTTATGAAAACTTTCAATTTTTGATGAATAGTTAAACCACTAAGTGTTAGTTAAAAAATCTGAATTTTTCATAAAACATAATTTTACAGCTTCTGTGAGTGGAATTTCGAAAATCCGAGAGACATGGTTGATGTAATTAAGTAAAATGTGGTTCAATTAGGTGAAAATAATTTTTTGGTGAATAGTAACTCTTTACTTTTTTTTACCACGGTTAAAACTAAATAGGGTAATTAAGGGTAAAAATGATATTATTATTACCCTAAAAAATGTCATAATTCTATTGGATAAGTGTAATTCGACCAAAAAACCTTAGGATTAAAATATGACCATTTAGGCCCACATGTATTAGATTAGGACATTTATTATTAATTTATTTAAAGAAGGGTTAAAATAGTTAAAATCAATGATTAATAAGTAAATCATTTTTAATGTAGGGTTATACATAAGATAAATTCGACTATAAAAACTCATTAAAAGATAATAAAATTTCCTACATAATGATATTATATTTATAATTTTTAGACATTAAATAAATTAATTTATTTATGACACAATGATGATGCAGTAATTACCATAATAGTGAAAAATTAGAATAATTGATATTATAAATACCCAAATAAATATAATATGAGACTTTTTATGAATTAAACTAATTTTCTAGGTTATTATGGAACGTTAGTATTGATTTAATTAACATTGGTTGAAGTAATAATTCTGTTATGAGTTTCACAAAAATCAACGATCGAATAGTGTCAAAATTGACATAAAATAATTTTTAAAACAAATATAATATTATTAATTGTTATTTTATTCCTAAAAATCTAAGGATCATCCAAAAGACTTCGATAATATTATATATATTAATAATAAACAACTTGGGGTTCGTTTGGCTTCTTATAGTATGTTTATTAACCTTATAGTGTAAGAACACAAGAAGACACAGTAAAAGTAAAATTATCTAACTTAAAGTTAAATATAAATGATAAGGTTAAAATAAGAACCTAAACGTTTCTAAATTATATTGGATGCGAGGATTTTTATCCATTCCCACCTTAGCTTCGAAATAAATCAATTTGGAGCTATTTAAAACCGAATATGACTTTATAATAAAATAATATTTTTTGTTTTCCAAAGGGGCCCCTCTCCTCCCTTATAAAAGCGCACCTCCTCCCTCTCTTCCTCACACAACATTGAGCCTTCAAGCTCAGCCAACCCATGAAAAATTATCTTATCCATTTCCCTAAAAAACATCCTACAGGTCCTGGTCTTATTCAAAGACCAATTTTAGTTCCCTAAGAGGAGGAACACAGAGGCGCTTCAAAGAAGAGATAATGTCCATTACCGATTCTTTCATCTTTATTTCTTCTTCCACTTCTTCTTATTTAGTTGTTTCATTATGATGTAATAAAATCAGTATCACACATATACTGATATGTTATTATAAGTATGAAACAACCCTATTTCACCATCTATCCATCCTACGGAAAAAGAAATCATCGCGCGTGCGTACGTACGGAATACCGTCTCCACACCATGGTGAAATATGTTTTTCCACCAACACCTTACATGGATGGGTATAATGGTGTAAAGAATATATATATATGGTTATTATAACATCATACTGATTCTGATATATTATACCATCCTCTCCAATTCTATTCAATAATTATGATAATGATATCATCGCTCGTGTGTACGTACGGACTACCGTCTCCACGACGCAATGAGATTCATTCTCCATGTTATCCATACATGAATGATCATAAAGTATATATAATGAATAATAATGAAATATATGACATAATAATGATACAGTATTTATGTATATATATATTTATGTCATCTACTTAATTCCACACAATTCAATAAAGAAACGAAAACAGCGTTCTTGAGTAAGTACGGCCTACCGTCTCCATGAACGGTGTATTTCTTTCCATTTATCGATCAATTATATAAATGTATATTCTGATTATATATTATATATAAATAAATTTTTACATTCTGTATTTAAGAAATCATGATCTAAGTAATCATATGAATAATTACAAGTTAAAACACGAACGACAAATGAGACGATTTTACCCAAAACACTACTTTAACATTAATTTACAAAAGAACGGGTAATATAAAGACATAAGTGAACCATATATGATATAATAACAATGAATATGATTCTGTAATAAGTCAATGAAAATATTTAAATCATTATACAGGAGGTTCAGACACTTACGAAGCGAATCAGACCTAAGGTGAGGGAAATATCACAATCTCATTTTTATCCGAGATTGTTTATACTTTAGTATTTACTGGGGTGTATTTTATCATTCACATCCATTTTTACTCAATATGTAATATTATTTCCATCCAACTACAATTGTTTAAATCCAATTTTACCCTTTGGTGAGTTTTTATTAAAGGATATCAAAGGAATCTTTTGTCATTTTTCATACGAGGTACTTTTTGACATTTCCGAAAAAGTACGAAAAATGTTTTTTTCTAACTTATATGACATGAATGGATTTTTAAAACATTATTTCCAAGAGGCTTCCATTACAAGTTTTCATATTTATTTTTTTATCAACTTCTTTTAAGGAACAATTGTATGACATGTTAAGAAAGGAAAAGTGTTTTTGAGGTAGAAAGGATATTTTCCTCAAGAATGGAGTTCAAGTGTTTTATCAAAATTATTTTCCATCTAAGATAATATAGGGTTATGTTTATATTCATATTATTACATTTAATTGATTATGTTGTGATGGAATTATTTTTATGAATTCCTTTATCTTATATGAATTGTTTGATGATGTCACAATGTTTAAGATCCCCCTTTTTATTACATGGGTTATGCAATGAAGTATGATTTATGATTTTGTGGCACACATAAGAATGGTATAATTATGAGATGGGTGGAACCTATATCTCCCTCCAATGAATTGGGTAAAGATTTTATATCTCATGTGATAGACATGGCGGGAACGGTAGGTTATACCGGTTCAGTGAAACATGACTGAAATGAGGAGTGAACTCGTATCAGAATTGGACGTTGTCCACTAAGATAGTCTTGGCAATGAGTCTTGACTAATAATAAATGATTCTCTATGATTATGTGTGTATGCCACAAAGTTTCATGTTTTATTTTATGATTATTGGGATTCCATTTAACTACTATGATATATCCCATGTTATGAAATTATGCTCTCTTTTGCAGGTTAAGATTTCCAAAAGTTATGTTCTTATGAATATGATGTGATTGATATTTCTTTTGTTTACCCTTACTGAGAATTTGAGCTCACCCTTTTATATTTTATTTTCCCCCTGATATAAAGAAAGGTTTGATGTAAAAAAATGGGAAGATCTTTATGGGAGATGTTGAAGATCTTTCACCACGATTAGAAGATTATATTCCAAGTTTCCAAAGACACTAAACTATTACGGTCCTTGTGTGTGTGTTTTTGTAATGTACTAAGTATTCCGCAAAATTAATGTAATGTCCTTGTACGTCAAGATTAGGGTCCCTACAGTTGGTATCAGAGGAAAGGTTTAGACAACCTTTGGAAACTAGGATGTGAGAACTTTAGTGAGATCCCAAGAGATATTTCTAAGGTATGTCTAGGGATGTCTCTAATATTAATTATATGTATAGGTTATAGTCCTAGAATTGCGCTAACGATCATAGAATTTAACCTAAGATGTCAGATATTGTGGATACTCCCCCTTTATTATGTTGTTTTCTCAAGCATAATTTTTTCCTCTCACACTATTCTTTTTGGGTTTTAGATGATGGATGGAACCCGAAGGAACCGTGTTGATCAATGCAATGGACGATGCAATTATTGTCCTCCTGAACAAACAAATGTTATGGGAGATGGAGTGAAAAATCTTATTGCTATACTTACACAAGCTAATAATCATTCTGGACTTCCAAATGAGCAGAGAAGAGAACAATATTCTATGGAGTCCTTCATGAGGCAACATCCACCTTCTTTCAGTGGGACTTCTGATCCACTTGTCGCTGAACAATGGATCAGTACCACTGAAAAGATATTTTCAGTTCTTTAATGTTCTGAACATGATAATTTCATATTAGCAGTATATCGTTTGGAAGGTGATGCTGATCAATGGTGGAATCTTATCAAGAATATGAGGCAAAGAGATGAAATTGAGTCCATGGAATGGGATGAGTTCAAGAACTTATTTTCCAATAAGTACATCCCTCGTATTCTTTGAACAATGATGGAGAATGAGTTTCTTGAACTAAAGCAAAAGGATGATGAATCTGTTGGTATATATGAAGCTAATTTTACAAGGCTTGCAAGGTACGCATCTGGATTTATCATCCAACCTGAAAGTAAAGTTGATCGATTCTTCAGTGGCTTAAAACCAAATTTTCGAAGGGATTATCTATAAGAGACTTCAGTAGCTATGAAGAAATTGTGCATAATGCTATCAAGGTAGAAATGGAAGTTGGTGTTACTTATCCATCTCAAAGTTTTGAAAAGAAACAAAAGATGGAGTTCAAGGAGAAATCTCAGAATAATGGTGAAAATAATATGAATGTTTCCTTATCCTCAAAGTGTGGAAAGAAGCATGGTGTAGATTGTCTTAAAGGAACATGTAAATGTTTCATATGTGGAAAGGAAGGTCATCGGGCATTTTTATTCTGAAATGATGGGAAGAAGATGTCTACTGATGTAAACAACGGAAGAGATACACAGAATGAAGCTACTACACTTCAATGCTTCAAGTGCAAGGAAATGGTGGATTATGCTAATAAATGCCCTAATCCAAGGGTTAGTGATGACCGACATGAGCAACCACTTATGGAAAAGGACAAAGGGAAGTCACATGCGATCACCATTAGAGATGTTGAATATGATAACGATGTTGTGGAATGATTAAGTGTTTATGTAATGGGATTCCAAAATAATGTTGTATATATTATCGTGGAATATTGGAATATTTATGTATTGGTCTATTGTGGTTTTCAATTATTTTATGGTACCGGTAACCATGGAAAGTGATTGAGATATTTTTGGAAAAAATATGATATGCGCATTATGAAGGGAAAACGAGAAAATGAAATATTTGATAGTATTCATTAGCTCGTGATTGATATAAGGACTAAGGGATATCATGGTTTTAGTATAAAGAATTTTTTGGATTTTGGTATGTGGAAAGTGTTAACTTTTAACTACATTCATGTTTTCACTAAGGTTCAAAGGGTATTCAAGAGAATACATGATTAAGGCCTTTGAATGTTTGGAATGTGACCAACAAAACATATCTTATGATATATGGGGATCAACGATGGTATTAAATCTCTGGTAATCGTTTTCACTATATTATGAGAGTGGACTGCAGAATTATGGATAAGACTAAAGATTGGAATGGATTACGTTGGACATAAGATAGTATTGTTTAAGGACAGAAGTTTTTTCGATATTATTGATGGGATGTTATAGTAATATAGTTTTAGGAAAAGGAAAACCTGCAGGACGGGCGATAGCCCATCACGTCGGACAAGGCTGTGGGAATCGAACCCACAACCGAAGTGCGACTGGCCTTTATCTCCTACCACTGGCCTACAGGAAGTCCCTGTTTAGTATAATCTAGTTTTATTATATTAAGCAGTATGATATATGAAGTATGAGTCCATTTTAGGAACCATATTTCATTAATCTCACTATAGATGGACTTATTTACTTTTTGATAACTTTTCTAACCTTTTGTTTGAGACAGATTGAATGACCCATAATTCTATCACATGATCTGCTAACACATCACGAATGACAAATTCATCTTCATTTCTTTAAGATATGAAGTGGAAAATGTCCAAAGAAAGACCAACGGTGAGACTATACCGAAATCACTAAAGTATTTGTTCTAATTCCAATTTCATAATCTTTAGGGAAACGATCTTGAAAACAAAAAATGATATCCTAGTGCTCTTATATCTAATGAATCAGATGGTACCTTAGATCGTCACAAATTTATGGCTTTGTGATTACTGGCTTTTCCATAGCCATGTTCTCTACCACTCTCCATCAGAACATGATGGTCAGATTTCTCTTCCAAATCCATATTATCACCTATGTGGAAACCCAGTGATTAGTTTATTTGGGTAACCGTTACGTTTCATACATTTGTTTTTAAATATTGGTTTTTGTATTCCTTTTTTTAATGTGGGTATCTATCAAAGAAACTTTCGAATATAAGCCATTTATAACCCCGACGAATTTCGAGGGCAAAATTCATTTTAAGGGGGGTAGAATGTAACACCCCGAGATTTTAAGAAAAATATTCTTTTTAATTTCATTAATGTCTTGTGTTGTACACTACACCAAAAGGAGCTTACACAACACGCATCCTTTACTTGCCTTACATTAAACGCAATCACGACCTTCCTCGATAGCGTGTGTAGTACGCAATACCGAGATTCACTAAACAACGATATGCTATTAAAATTTTATTAAAACTAGCCGTTATGAATAGTAATAACCACTTTTAGAAATTTTGTAAATTTTATCTCTCAAAATGGACTTCATTTTTGGATTCAGAATATCGAAATTAGCTTAGGGTGAAATTTTGGTACATTTCGGATAACTTTCATTTTCTGATGAATAGTGAAAATTACTAAATTTTAATTAAAAACAATCTTTTTAATCGAAATAATTAATAGTGATAAATTATTAATTTGAGTTGTTTTAAAGTATATTTATAATATATTTTTACAATTTAATACAATGATGGCCATTGGATGTAATTATACATTTAAACCAGACATAAACAAGTGTAAATCTTTTGATAGTTATTATCTCTTAAGAACACGCTATTTGTTTTGACGATGGGAATTAATTTTTTAATTAATTAATGCAACTGATATTTTTTGAATTTGGTAAAATAGACATCTTTTTTGATTTCATAATATCAAATATAGATTAGGCCTAATTTTTGGTATTTTTACGAAAACTTTCAATTTTTGATGAATAGTGAAACCACTAAGTGGTAGTTAAAAAAACTGAATTTTTCATAAAACGTAATTTTACCGCTTATGTGAGTGGAATTTCAAAAATCCGAGATACATGGTTGATGTAAGTAAGTAAAATGTGGTTCAATTAGATGAAAATAATTTCTTGGTGAATAGTAACTGTTTACTTTTTTTACCACGGTTAAAAGTAAATAGGGTAATTAAGGGTAAAAATGATATTATTATTACCCTAAAACATGTACTAATTCTATTGGATAAGTGTAATTCGACCAAAAAAAACATTAGGAATAAAATATGGCTATTTAGTCCCACTTGTATTATATTAGGACATTTATTATTAATTTATTTAAAGAAGGGTTAAAATAGTTAAAATCAATGTTTAATAAGTAAATCATTTTTAATATTGGGTTATACATAAGAAAAATTCTACTATAAATACTCATTATAAATCTGATAATATTTCATACATAATGATATTATATTTATAATTTTTTGACATTAAATAAATTAATTTATTTATGATACAATGATGATGCAGTAATTACCATAATAGTGAAAAATTATAATAATTGATATTATAAATACCCAATAAATATAATTTGAGACTTTTTATGAATTAAAATAATTTAATAGGTTATTATGGCGTGTTATTATTGATTGAATTAAAACTGGTTGAAGTAATAATTCTGTTATGAGTTTCAAAAAAATCAACGATTGAATAGTGTCAGAATTGACATAAAATAATTTTTAAAACAAATATTATATTATTAATTGTTTATTTATTCCAAAAAATCTAAGGATCGGCCAAAAGACTTAGATAAGATTATATATATTAATAATAAACAATTTGGGGTTCGTTTGGCTTCTTATAGTAAGTTTATTAACCTTATAGTGTAAGAACACAAGAAGACACAGTAAAAGTAAAATTATCTAAGTTAAAATTAAATATAAATGATAAAGTTAAAATAGGAACCTAAACTTTTCTAAAATCTATTGTATGAGAGGATTTGGATCCATCCCCACCTTATCTTCGAAATAATTCAATTTGGAGGTATTTAGAACCGAATATGACTTTATAATAAAATAATATTTTTAGTTTTCCAAAGGAGCCCCTCTCCTCCCTTATAAAAGCGCACCTCCTCCCTCTCTTCCTCACACAACTTTGAGCCATCAAGCTCGGCCAAACCCTGCCAAATTATCTTATCCACATCCCTAGAAACATCCTACAGGTCCTGGTCTTCTTCAAAGACCAATTTTAGTTCCCTAAGAGGAGGAATCAAAGAGGCGCTTCAAAGAAGAGGTAATGTCTGTTACCGATTCTTTCATCTTTATTTCTTCTTCCAGTTCTTCTTATGTAGTTGTTTCATTATGATGTAATAACATAAGTATCACTCATATAATTATAAGTTATTGTAAGTATGAAACAACCCTATTTCGACATCTATCCATCCTACGGAAAAAGAAATCACCGCGCGTGCGTACGTACGGAATACCATCTCCACACCATGGTTAAATCTGTTTTTTCCACAAACACCTTACATGGATGGGTCTAATGATGTAAATAATATCTATATATGGTTATTATAACATCATACTGATTCTGATATATTATACCATCCACTCCAATTCTATTCAATAATTATGAGAATGATATCATCGCTCGTGCGTACGTACGGACTACCGTCTCCACGACGCGATGAGATTCATTCTCCATGTTAACCATTCATGAATGATCATAAAGTATATATAATGAATAATAATGAAATATATGACATAATAATGATACTTTATTTATGTATATATATATATATTTATGTCATCTACTTAATTTCACACAATTTGATAAAGAAACAAAAACAGCATTCATGCGTACATATGGCCTACCGTCTCAATGAACGATGTATTTCTTTCCATTTATAGATCCATTATATATATGTATATTCTGAATATATATTATATATAAATCATTTTTTACATTCTCTATTGAAGTAATCATGATCTATGTAATCATATGAATAATTACAAGTTAAAACACGAATGACAAATGAGACGATTTTACCCAAAACACTACTTTAACATGAATTTACAAAGGAACGGGTAATATAATGTCATAAGTGAACCATATATGATATAATAACAATGAATATAATTCTGTAATAAGTTAATGACATTATTTAAATCATTATACAGGAGGTTCGGACACTTACGAAGCGAATCAGACCTAAGGTAAGGGTAATATCACAATCTCATTTTTATCCGAGATTGTTTATACTTTAGTATTTACTAGGGTGTATTTTATCATCCAAATCCATGTTTACTCAATATGTAATATTATTTCGATCCACCTACAATTTTTTAAATCCAATTTTACCCTTCGGTGAGTTTTTAGTAAAGGATATCAAAGGAATATTTTGTCATTTTGCGTACGAGGTACTTTTTGACATTTCTGACAAAAGTAAGAAGAATGTTTTTTTCTAACATATACGGTATGAATGGATTTTTAAAACATTATTTTCAAGAGGCTTCCATTACAAGTTTTCAATTTTATTTTTTTATCAACTTCTTTTAGTGTAGAATTGTATGACATGTTAAGAAAGGAAAAGTGTTTTTGAGGTAGAAAGGATATTTTCCTCAAGAATGGAGTTCAAGTGTTTTATCAAAATTATTTTCCATCTAAGATAATATAGGGTTCTGTTTATATTCATATTATTACATTGAATTGATTATGTTGTGATGGAATTATTTTTATGAATTCCTTTATCTTATATGAATTGTTTGATGATGTCACGATGTTTAAGATTCCCATTTTTATTACATGGGCTATGCAATGAAGTATGATTTATGATTTTGTGGCACACATAAGAATGGTATCATTATGAGATGGGTGGGACCTATATCTCCCTCCAATGCATTGGGTAAAGATTTTATATCTCATGTGATAGACATGGCTGGAACGGTAGGTTATACCAGTTCAGTGAAACAGGACTGACACAAGGAGAGAACTCGGTTTAGAATTGGACGTTGTCCACTAAAATAGTCTTGGCAATGAGCCTTGACTAATAAGAAATGATTATCTATGATTATGTTTATATGCCACAATGTTTCATGTTTTATGTTTTGATTATTGGGATTCCATTTAACTGCTATGATATATCCCATGTTATGAAATTATGCTCTCTTTTGCAGGTTAAGATTTCCAAAAGTTATGTTATTATGAATATGATGTGATTGATATTTCTTTTGTTTACCCTTACTGAGCATTTGAGCTCACCCTTTTATATTTTCTTTTCCCCAGGATATAAATAAAGGTTTTAGGTAAAAAAGGGGAAGATCATTATGGGATATGTTGAAGATCTGTCTCCACGATTAGAATATTATATTCCGAGTTTCCAAAGACACTAAACTATTATGGTCCTTGTGTGTGTGTTTTTCTTATGTACTAAGTATTCTGCAAAAGTAATGTAATGTCCTTGTACGTCAAGCTTATAGTCTCTATAATCCATGTCCATGTTTTATAAAAGTGTTTTTATGTATGTTTAATGTCCTTTTTACCCATTTTTTTAATTTTACTACATGATATGTAAGGAATATTTCTTTTGTTTACGTTACGAGGTACATTTTTGACTTTTCCGGCAAAAGTACGAGAATAATGTTTTTTTAACTTATACGGCACGAACAGATTTTTACTATTTTATAAAGCTTTATTTTCATGAATCATCCTCCAAAATATTTCATGACTATTTTCAATAAAATCTATTTATTATAAAATTGCATGAAACTTTGTGAAAAGAAAATGATTTTGAAGAAGAAAGGATATTTTCCTCAAGAAGCCATTTCATGTGTTTTATCAAAACCGTTTTTCATCTAAGATGACATTATTTAAAATGAGTATGTTTCAAGTATCATGTCTCTATTATTTACATGGATTCACTTTCATTATTATGAAATTATATCCATATCTTTTATATGGATTATGTGATGATGGGATGATGTTTATAGAACCCATTTTATTCTTTGGTTTATAATGAATGATTAATGTTTATGTTGTGGCACAAGTAAGAATGATTTCATTAAGAGATGGGTGGGACATATATCTCCCTCCAATTCATTGGGTAAAAATTTTATATCTCATGAGATAGACAAGGCTGGAATGGTAAGTTAATCCGGTTTAGTGTTATAGGACTGAAACGAGGAGTGAACTCGATTCATAAAGGGAGTTTGTCCACTAGGATGGTCTTGGCAGCAATGCCTTGGCTACTATGGAAATCATTACATGTGATTAATGGATGCCACAATTACATGTTTTATTCCCATGCTATTTTATCATGGTTTATGTTCCATTATGATCTATTCCTTATGTACTTCCATGTTTTATGTCGTTGCTCAAGATTTTGAATGTTTAAACATTATGTTCATGTTTTTAAGTTCCAATGTATATAGTATGTTTTATTTTATCCATTCTTACCATTACTGAGCATTTGAGCTCACCCTTTTAATGTTTTATTTTCCCCCAGGATCAAAAGAAAGGTTTTAGGTCAGGAAAAAAAAATGTGGAAGATCTTTATGGGAGATGTTGAAGATCTTTCACCATGATTAGAAGATTACGTTCCAAGTTTTCCAAGACACTAAACTATTACGGTCCTTGTGTGTCTGTTTTTGTTATTTATTAAGTATTCTGCAAAAGTAATGTAATTTCTATGTACGTCATGATTTGGGTCTATAAACTTTCCTTATATCCTATGGAAAAGAAAACATAAAAAGGGTGAGCTCAAATTCTCTATAAGGGTATGCATAGATAACATAAATCAATCCATAAACATTTGAATGCAAAAGCATGAAAATAAAATATAAACATCAAAATCTTGAGAAAGGACATAAATCATGGAAGTACCTAAGGCATATATCATAAAGGAACATCAATCTTGATAAAATATCCTGGGAATAAAACATGTAATTGTGGAAACCATTCAGCACATGTCATGATTTCCATAGTAGCCAAGGAATTGCTTCCAAGACCATCTTAGTTGAAAAAGTCCATTTATGAATCGAGTTCACTCCTCGTTTTAGTCCTGTAACACTGAACCAGATTAACTTACAATTTATTCCATTTATATCTCATGAGATATAAATCTTTACCCAATGCATTAGAGGGAGATATAGGTCCCACCCATATCATAATGAAATCATTCTTACTTGTGCCACAAAATAAACTTAAAACATTCATCATAACCCAAATAATAAAATGGGTTTCATAAACATCATCCCATCATTTCATAATCCATATAAAACTAATGTACATTTAATTATAAGAAAAGTGACCCTTTTAAATCATAAAGACATTAAACTTGAAACATACACATATGAAATAATGTCATCTTAGATGTAGAATTGTTTTGATAAAAAATTTCAAATTAATTCTTGAGGAAAATATCATTTCTTCGTCAAAATCATTTCCGATTCAAAAAATTACATGCACTATTAAAATAAAAGTGTTTTTTTGAAAATATTTGTAAAATCATGTAGAGTATGCTTCCTAAAAATGAGGCATTATGAAACTGTAAAAATCCGTTCACGCCGTATAAGTTAAAAATAACATTCTCCTTGTACTTTGGTCGGAATAGTCAAAAAATACCTCGTATGGTAAAAATAATTCCTTACATACCATTTAGTAAAAGTAAAAAATGGTTAAAAAGGACCTTAAACATACATGAAAAAACTTTTATGAAACATGGACATGTATGATAGAAATAAACCCAGTAAATACTTGCGAATATGAAATCTCAGATAAAAATGAGATTTGCAAAATTATCCCTTACCTTATGTCTGATATGCTTCGTATGTATCCGAACCTCCTGTATAATGATTTAAATAATGTCATTGACTTATTAAAAAATCATATTCATTTTTATTATATCATATATGGTTCACTTAGGTATTTATATTACCCATTCATTTGTCAATTCAATGTTAAAGTATCATTTTGTGTAAAATTGTTTCATTTATCGTACGTGTTTGGACATATTGTTCTTGATATTAATATTACATATATAATTATTTAATTACATCTAGATGGTAAAACATGATTTATATATAATATATATTCAGTATATATATATATATATAATTGATAGATAAATGAAATTAAACACACCGTTCTTGGAGATTGTAGGCGTTACGTACGCATGAATGATGTTTTCCTTTCTTTATTGACTTGGATGGAAGTAAGTTGATGAAATATATATATATATATATATATCTAGTAGATTCATTATTCCATATATTCCATTATTATTCATTATATATACTTTATAATCATTCTTGAATGGCTAATCATGGAAAACGAATCTCATCACGTTTGTGGAGACGGTAGTCCGTACGTACGCACGAGCAATGATATCACTCCCATGATCATTGAATTGTATTGAAGTGTATGTATAATATAACAGAATAAATATCACTTTAAAAAGAACATATATTGTTATTTATTTACACCATTATACCCATTAATTTATGGTGGTGGTGGAAAAACTGATTACACCACGGCGTAGAAACTGTATTTCGTACGTACGCATGCGTGGTGATTTCATTTTTCGTAGGATGGATAGAGGGTGAAATAGGGTTTTTTCATACTCATAATAACATATCTGTATATTATTGATACTGATGTTATTACATTATAATGAAACAACTATATAAGAAGGAATTTAAGAAGAAAGAAACATGACAGAATCGAAAGAAGAGATTACCTCTTCTTCGACACACCTCCTTTAAGCCGTCTCTTAAGGAAGTAGAGTTGTAATTTTGAGAAGAAAAGAACCTCCTGAATGTTGCGAGGGAAGTGGAGAAGAGAAATGGTCAGGGTTTTCCGAGCTTCAAGGCTCAAAAGGGTGTGAAGAGAAGAGGGAAGGGGTGCCCTTTTTATAAGGGAGGAGAGGGGCATCTTTGAAAAAACTCAAAATATTAATTTATTATAATGTCATATTCGGTTTTAAATAGCTTCAAATTGATTTATTTCGAATCTAAGGAGGGTATTGGAAGAAATAATCTCATACAATAGAATTTAGACATGTTTATATTTCTATTTTGACCTTATCATTTAGTTTTAACTTTAAATTAAATAATTTTACTTTTCCCGTGACTTCTTGTTTTCTTACACTATATGGTTAATAAACATACTATAACAATCCAAACAAACCCCAAGTTGTTTATTATTAATATATATATCCTTATATAAGTCATTTTTCCAAACCATATATTTTTAGGAATAAAATAACAATTAATAATATTATATTTGTTCTAAAAACTATTTTATGTCAATTTTGACTCTATTTGGTAATTAATTTTTTTGAAAATCATAACAACATTATTATTAAAAAAAAAGTTAATTATATCAATAATATCATGTCATATTAACCTATAAAATTATTGTAATTAATAAAAAGTCTCAAATTACATTTATTTGGGTATTTATAAAATCAATTATTTTAATATTTGATTATTTAGGTAATTACTCTATCACCATTGTGTCATAAATAACATTTATTATTTAATGTCTAAAAATTATAAATAAAATACCATTAGGTAGGAAATAGTTTTATATTTTTAAAGAATATTTATAGTCGAATTATATTATGTATAACCCTATAATAAAAATGTTTTAGTTATTAAAAATTGATTTTAACTATTTTAACCCTTCTTTAAATAAATTAATAATAAATGTCCTAATCTAATCCAAGTGGACCTAAATGGTCATATTTTATTCCTATGGTTGTTTTTGATCGAATTACACTAATAAAATATAATTAGGAAATGTTTTAGGGTAATAATAATATCATTTTTCCTCTTAATTACCCTATTTACTTTTAACCATGTTAAACAAAATTAAAAAGTTACTATTCACCAAAATTATTTTCATCTCATTGAACTACATTTTAGTCCGTGATATTAACCGTGTCTATATGATTTTAGAAATTCCACTCACAGAAGTGGTAAAATTTAATTTTATGTGAATTTGCAAATTATCCTAGTATGTGGGTAAAAGATAGTGAAAAGTTCAATAAAATTTTTATATATCTAAAATTATTATAAAATGACTCCAATGAATTACATTGAACTTATATAGTTATTATGTATCAATTTTGACCTAAAATAAATTTAAATAAAATAAATAATTATTTAAATAAAAAGTCGGTTTTTGAATAGTAACCCAGTGTTTTCACTATTCATTGAAAATTGAATGTTTTCAGAAAAATCCCAAAAATTCACCCTAGGCTACTTTCGATATTCTCAATTGAAAAATGAAGTCCATTTCGAAATATAAAATTTATAAAATTTCAAAAAGTGGTTATTACTATTCATAATGGCTAGTTTATATAACATATCATTGTTTAGTGAAACTCGGTATTGCGTATAACACATGGTATCATGGAAGTTTGTGATTGCGATTAATGAAAGCCAAGTCAGGGACGTGTTTCATGAAAGCTCATTTTTGTGTAGCGTACAACACAAGAAATTAATGAAATAAAAAAAAATATTTTTCATAAAATCTCGGGGTGTTACATTCTACCCCCCTTAAAATGAATTTCTCCCTCGAAATTCGTTGGGGTTAAAAATTGTATATTACTTGATAGTTTCTTTAATAGAAACCCACAACATAAAAAGGAATACCAAAAAAAATCATTAAAAACTTATGTATGAAATGTAACGGTTATCCAAATTAACTAATCACTAGTTTTCCACGTAGGAGAATATAGGTGAAAATATGGATATAGAAGAAAAATATAACCATCATGTTCTGATGAAGAGTGGTAGAGGACATGGCTATAAAAAATCCAACAATCACAAAGCCATAGATTTGTGATGATTAAAGGTACCATCTGATTCATCATATATAACGGCACTAGGACAACATTTTTTGGTTTTCAAGATCATTTCCCTAAAGTTGAAGAAATTGGAATTATAAGAAAAACATTCTTGATTTTGGTAAAGTCTCACCATTGGTCATTCCTTGGAAAATTCCCACTCCATCTATTAAAGAAATGAAGTTGAATTTGTCTTCCATGAAGTGTTAGCAGATCATGCAATAGAATTATAGGTCATTCCATCAATCTCAAACCAAATTTATTAACTATACATAATTCCATCTATAGTGAGATTAATCATATATTGTTCTTAAAATAGAATTATACATCATATATCATACCACTTGATATAATAAAACTAGTTTCTACTAACCAGGGACTTCCTGTAGGCTAGTGGTAGGCGATAAAGGCCAGTCGCAGTTCGGTTGTGGGTTCGATTCCCACATCTTTGTCTGACACGATGGGCTGTCGCTCGTCCTATAGGTTTCCCATTTTCTAAAACTATACTATCATAACATTTCAGAAATAAAAAGTTATATCCTTAACCAACACTATATGATGTCCATTCCAACCTTTAGGCTTATCGAAAATACATCTGTCTGATTACTAGAAATTTCATCTTCCGAGCATGTGAATTCCTTCATTTATCCCCCATATATCATAAGATATATATTTTTGGTCACATTCTAAACAATTAAATATCTTTATCATGTATTCTTTTGAAACATGAATTACCATATAACCTTACCGAAAACAAGAATTCTATCAATAATTAACTCTTTCCACATAACAAAATGCCAAATAAAATCTATATAGTCAAATCATAATATCACTTTATCCTTTTATCAGCCATGACTTCATTAATACTGTCAAAGATATTATTTTCTCCTTATCCCTTCATTATGAACATATCACTTATATCCAAAAATACTTGATTAACCTTTCATGGTAACCAGTACTACTAAACATATACATTCAAATACTTTAAGAAAAACAATAGTGTAATAATCCTTAGAGTATTCTTTATTCCATAGTACCATAAATTATTCTTGATAAACATACAATCATTCCACTAACTTTTAAAACCACTGACTGAGCTTCATCATTTCATTCATCTCATATTTCATTTTTAGTCTCTTCATCAACATCCACATAAATACTACCCATATGACCATGCTGATTCTCTTCATGCGATTTTCACTTACGTCATTGGTTTGAATAATTTCCATATATTATACATTTAAAACATCTAATCATTGTTGATGTCATAGCAATACCATTATCCTTGTCTATGGTGTTAACATATCCTTTTCATTTTCACATACTGGCTTTGTGTCCTTATTTTCCACACCCAAAGAATCTTCCAGTTCCTTTGTAACATTTTCCTTGATGCCACTTCCCACATGATTTACATGATAGAAATTGAACCTTCCTTCCTCTATGATCATCATGAAACTCCATTTTTCTCTTATTAGCTGATTCGGGAAAGTTAACAAAGTTGAGATTATTGGTCATATTATGAGATTTCTGATTAGGCATAATAATGATGTTTGGTCTTCCAAAGCCTGTTTCATTTTGATGCTCATGAAGAATATCATTCCATTGTCCATCATATCCTCCATTATCGTGAATCTTCCCGTTCCCAGCCATTTTCTAAAACCAAAAAAAATAGTGTGAGAGGACAAAATTCTAATAATTGGGGATTACCTTCAATATCTCACATATTAGGTTAAATTATAAGATCGTTACCATAATTCAAGGACTATAACCTATACTTATACATAACCTTAGGGACATCACCGGACATACCTTAGAAATATCTCTAGGGATCTCACAAAAATTCCCGCATCCTAGTTTCTAATGGATGACTAAACTGTTACTATGATACCAACTGAAGAGACCTGAAACTTGACGTACATGTACATTACATTACTTTCTC
Source organism: Viscum album (assembly GCA_963277665.1). Taxonomy (NCBI): domain Eukaryota; kingdom Viridiplantae; phylum Streptophyta; class Magnoliopsida; order Santalales; family Viscaceae; genus Viscum; species Viscum album. The sequence goes on from OY728159.1 coordinate 38,982,205, forward strand.
GGAATACTTAATACATATCAAAAACTAACACACAAGGACCGTAATAGTTTAGTGTCTTCGGAAACTTTGAACATAATCTTCTAATCTTGGTGAAAGATCCTCAACATCTCCCATAAAGATCTTCCCTTTTTTTACCTAAAACATTTCCTTATATAATGGGGAAAAGAAAACAAAAAAAGGGTGATCTAAAATGCTTAGTAAGGGTAAGCATAGGGAACATAAAACAATCCATAAACATTTGAATGCAAAAGCATGAAAATAAAATCTAAACATCAAAATCATGAGAAAAGACATAAATCATGGAAGTACGTAAGGAATATATCATAAAGGAACATCAATCTTGATAAAATAGCATGTGAATAAAACATGTAATTTTGGAAACCATTCATCACATGTCATGATTTCCATAGTAGCCAAGGCATTGCTGCCAAGACCATCTTAGTGGAAAAAGTCCCATTCTGAATCGAGTTCACTCCTCGTTTCAGTCATGTAACAGTGAACCGGATTATCTTACCGTTCCAGCCATGTCTATCTCATGAGATATAAATCTTTATCTAATGCATTCGAGGGAGATATAGGTCCCACCCATCTCATAATTGAATAATTATTACTTGTACCACAAAATAAACTTAAAACATTCATCATAACCTAAAGAATAAAATGAGTTTCATAAACATCATCCCATCATTTCATAATCCATATAAAACAAATGGACATTTCATTATAAGAAAAGTGACCCATGTAAATCATAGATACATTAAACTTTAAACATAAACATATTAAATAATGTCATATTAGATGGGAAATGGTTTTGATAAAACATTTGAAATGAATTCTTGAGGAAAATATCATTTCTTCATCAAAATCATGTTCTTTTCAAAAAATGCCATGTAGTTTTAAAATAAAATTATTTTGTTGAAAGTAGTCATAAAATCATGTAGAGTAAGCTTCATTAAATTGAGGCGTTATAAAAATGTAAATATCTGTTCAAGCTGTATATGTTAAAAATAAGTTTCTCCTTGTACTTTTGTCGGAAAAGTAAAAAAGTACCTTGTATGGTAAAAAAAAGATTCCTTACATACCATGTAGTAAAATTAAAAAATTGTTAAAAAGGAAATTTAACATACATGAAAACACTTTTATAAAACATGTACATGGATAATAGAAATAACCCCAACAAAAACTTACGTATAATAAATCTCGTATAAAAATGTGATTTGCAAAATTATCCCTTACCTTATGTCCGGTATGCTTTGTATGTATCAGAACCTCCTGTATAATGATTTAAAAAATGTCATTTACTTATTACGTAATCTTATTCATTGTTATTATTCCATATATGGTTCATTTATGTATTTATATTACCCATTAATTTTTCAATTCCATGTTAAAGTAGTGTTTTGGGTAAAATTGTTTCATTTATCGTAAATGTTTGGACTTGTTGTTCTTGATATTATTATTTATTATATCATGATTCAAATACTTACAGAATGTAAAAAATGATTTATATATCATATATATTCAGTATATATATATATATAATAGATAGATAAATGAAATGAAACACACTGTTCATGGAGATGGGAGGTCGTACGTACGCATGAACGCTGTTTTCCTTTCTTTATTGACTTGAATGGAAGTAAGTTGGTGAAATATATATATATATATATATATACATAAATTCACTAGATTAATTATGACAAATATTTCATTATTATTCATTATATATACATTATAATCATTATTGAATGGCTAATCATGGAAAATGAATCTCATCGTGTTCGTGGAGACGGTAGTTCGTACGTACGCACGAGCGATGATATCATTTCCATGATCATGGATTTTTATTGAAGGGTATGCATAATATTACAGAATCAATATCACTTTACAATAACCATATATAGTTATTTATTTACACCATTATACCAATTCCTATAAGGTGGTGGTGGAAAAACTGATTACACCACTGCGTGGAGACGGTATTCCGTACGTACGCACGCGTGGTGATTTCGTTTTCTGTAGGATGGAAAGAAGGTGAAATAGGGTTGTTTCATACTAATAATAACATATCAGTATATTAGTGATACTGATTTTATTAATTTATAATGATACAACTAAATAGGAAGTAATTGATGTAGAATGAAACATGAGAGAATCGAAAGAAGAGATTACATCTTCTTCGACGCACCTCCTTTAAGCCTTCTCTTAAAAAAGTAGTGTTGTTATTTTTAGAAGACCAAAACCTCCATAATTTTTCTATGGAAGTGGATAAGATAAATGGGAAGGGTTTGGCCGATCTTCAAGTCTCAAAATGGTGTTAAGAGAAGAGGGAAGGGGTGCCCTTTTTACAAGGGAGGATAGGGCCACCTTTGGAAAAACTCAAAATATTATTTTATTATAAAGTCATATTCTGTTTTTAATAGCTCCAAATTGATTTATTTCTAAGATAAGGTGGGTCTAGGTAGAAGTTCTCTCATCTAATAGAATTTAGACAAGTTTAGGTTTATATTTTAACCTTATCATTTAGATTTAAGTATATGTTAAATAATTTTACTTTTACTGTGTCTTCTTGTTTTCTTACACTATAATGTTAATAAACTTACTATAATAAGCCAAACTAACCCCAAGTTGGTTATTATTAATATATATAACCTTATATATGTCATTTAGCTGAACTTTATATTTTTAGGAATAAAATTACAAATAATAATATAATATTTGTTTTAAAAACTATTTTATGTCAATTTTGATGCTATTTGGTAATTGCTTTTTGTGAAACTCATAATAACATGATTAGTATGAACAGAGTTAATTAAATCAATAATAACATGACATATTAACCTATAAAATTAGTTTAATTTATAATAAGTCTCAAATTACATTTATTTGGGTATTTATAATATCAATTATTTTAATATTTCATTATTTAGGTAATTACTGCATCACCATTGTGTCAAAAATAACTGAAATTATTTAATGTCTAAAAATTATAAATAAAACACCATTAGGTAGGAAATATTTTTTTATTTTTAATTAATATTTATAGTCCAATTTATATTATATATAACCCTTTATTAAAAATGTTTTAGTTATTAAACTTTGATTTTAACTATTTCAAACCTTCTTTAAATGAATTAATAATAAATGTCCTAATCTAATACAAGTGGACCTAAATGGTCATATTTTATTCCTAAGTTTTTTTAATCGAATTACACTTATCCAATAGAATTAGGACATGTGATAGGGTAATAATAATATCATTTTCACCCTTAATTACCCTATTTACTTTTAACGGTGGTCAATAAAAGTAAAAAGATACTATTCACAAAAAATTATTTTATTCTCATTGAACTAAATTTTAGTCCTTGATATTAACCGTATCTCTCAGATTTTCTAAATTCCACTCAATGAAGTGGTTAAATTATGTTTTATATGAATTTTCAAATTCTCCTAGGAGGTGGGTAAAAGACGGTGAAAAGTTCAATAATATTTTTATATATCTAAAATTAATATAAAATGATTCCAATTAATTACATTGAAATTATATAGGTATTATGTATCAATTTTGACATAAAATAAATTTAAATAAAATAAATAATTATTTAAATAAAATGTCGGGTTTTAAATAGTAACCTAGTGTGTTCACTATTCATCAAAAATTGAATGTTTTTAGAAAAATACCAAAAATGATCCCTAGATATATTTCGATGTTCCAAATCCAAAAATGAAGTCCATTTTGAAAGATAAAATTTATAAAATTTCAAAAAGTGGGTATTACTATTTATAACGGCAAGTTTATATAACATATCGTTGTTTAACCAAACTCGGTATTGCATACAACACACGCTATTGTGGAAGGTGGCGAATGCTTGTAATGAAAGTAATGTCAAGCATGTGTGTCATGCAAGCTCCTTTTGGTGTACTGTACAACAGAATACATTAATGAAATTAAAACTAATATTTTTCATAAAATTTCAAGATGTTACACTTTCAATGAAGTTTCATATCATTTTCAGGAAGTAACAAATGTCCATAGGGTAGGATTTTGAACCTACAGTTTAACCTTGGGTTTTCTGGGTCATTTCATGTTGTTTTATGATTGATCTCGGTCCCACTTGGTGCGTTGGTGGTGCGATTTGATTTTCGCACAAAGGATTCAGGGTTTTTAAAAATTCGGTAGGTGATTCCAATTTTAATGAAATTTTGTGACATAGCTACTGTTTTCATTATATTTACATGTTGAACCTAATGATTTGGTGCTACAAAAATTTCTTTTAGTGGATTTTTAATGCAAGTTAATTTTAAGGGCCAATTTCATGTGAAATTTGTGTTTTCTTCGTATAAATATTTTATTGGTTGATTAAGGGATTCCTTTTAATTATTTATTTAACCTTATTGAACTATAGTAGGTCTGAAAAAAATGTTTTAAATGTTATTATTTTTTGGTTGTTGCTGTGAAATTGGTTTTGGGAGATGTTTGATAAAAAATGGTTTTTGAGTACCAATTTGGGGATGAATTGTGTGTTTTACGTGGGTATTCTCTACGATGCTTATTGGGATTGTTTTATAACTCAGGTAATGAATTTAAATAAATGTTTAGGGTATGTTGGATTTTTTATTGATAAATATGAGTATGGATATGGTGTTCAAGTGTGATTTTCAATGTGGTTTGGGGGCAAAATAAGGAAATATTTGGAGAAGTTATTTGATTGAAACTCAAAGTGTTTTGTTGTGTGTTTTAAATAGTATAAAATGTTTGTAGATACAATAATTATTGTGTGTGAAAATATTTGGTTTTTTAAATGAAAATGTATATATGTATTATTTAGAAATTGTTTGAGCACAAAGGGGGACGCCCGGGTACATAGGTGGGGCAGATGTGTACTAGTACGGCTAGTGGACCAGATGGGTTTGGTCCCCATTTCGCCTAGAATTTATACACTGAAAATTCTAACAAACTATCTGGATTATTATTGGGGACCACTAGTTTATGAGTATGTTCCATACTAGTGGATCTTGTATGAGAATGGATTTTACTATGGTTACTTTACACCGAGGTATGAGGTTCATGGGGCCTGAGACTATCTAGTGCCTAGGGGTGTTCCCGATTTTGTTTATCATGGTGTTTGTAGTATTTTCCCATGTATTGAGGTCTTTTTGGAAGTACATTATAGTAGATAACATCTATATTTAAATGTGTGAAAATTATGAAAAATTTATCTTGAAAGCAGTTTTCAATTGAACGTCGCATCTCTTGGATTTTATACCTACTTTTCACTGCGTATTAATATTGCGTGCTATTTCAAATTGTATTTAATGATCTGTGGAATCATTGTGTGGTATCTTATTTTGTAACACCCTGAGATTTTATGAAAAAAATATTCTTTTTAATTTTATTGATGTCTTGTGTTGTACGCTACACCAAAAGGGGTTTTCTCTATACGCATCCCTGACATGTCTTGCTTGACACGCAATCACGACCTTCCATGATAGCGTGTGTTGTACGCAATATCGATTTTCACTAAACAACGATATTTTATTTAGATATTATATAAACTAGACATTATGAATAGTTATACCCACTTTTTTAAATTTTATAAATTTTATCTTTCAAAATGGACTTCATTTTTGGATTCGGAATATCGAAATTAGCCTACAATGATTTTTTGGTATTTTTATGAAAACTATCAATTTTTGATGAATTGTGAAAACACTGGGTTACTATTTAAATGCCGAATTTTTAATTAAATTTATTTTAGGTGAAAATTTATAAAGAATACCTATATATGTTAAATTTAATTCATTTGAGACATTTTATAATAATTTTAGATATATAAAAATTATATCGAACTTTTCACAGTCTTTAACCCAAATCCTAGGAGAATTTGAAAATTCACATAAAACTTAATTTTACCGCTTCTGTGAGTAGAATTTCAAAAATACGAGAGACACAGTTAATATCATGGAGAAATATATAAGGGTCGTCCAAGATACTTATATCATGAATGGTTTATCATTAATGGACCACTTGGGGGTCGCTTGGATGTATATGGTATGTTTATAAACTATATAATATAAAAATACAAAGTGACATGGTAAATGTCAATCTAACTAACTAAGAGTTAAAACTAAAATATAAGGTTAATACAATGAACCAAACCTGTATAAAATATATTATTTCAGAGTATTTCAATCCATCCCCACCATATATTTGAAATAAATCAATTTGGAGCTATTAAATACCGAATATGACTTTATTATAAAATAATATTTTATGTTTTCCTAAGGTGCCCCGCTCCTCCCTTATAAAAAGGGCACCCATTTTCTCTTATCTTCACACCATTTTGAGCCTTGATTCTCGGAAAACCCCTTCCCATTTATCTTCTCCACTTACCTATAAACATTATGGAGGTTTTGGTCTTCTCAAAATTCCATCTCTACTTCATTAAGTAGAATCTTAAAGTAGGTGCGTCGAAGAAGAGGTAATCTCTTCATCCGATTCTCTCAAGATTCTTTCTTCTTCTACTTATTCTTCTTTAGTTGTCTCATTATAAGTAATATCATAAGTATTACTTATTTACTGATATATTATTATATATATGAAACAACCTTATTTCACCTTCTATCCATCCTACGGAAAACAAAATCACCGCGCGTGCGTACGTATGGAATATCGTCTCCACGCCGTGGTGTAGTCTGTTTTCGACCACCACCTTACTTGGATGGGTAGAATGTTGAAAATAAATAACTATATATGATTATTGTAAAGTTATATTTATTTTTAAATATTATACATACACTTCAATACAATTCAACGATCATGGGAATTATATCATCGCTTGTGCGTACGTACGGACTACCGTCTCCACGACGCGATGAGATTCATTCTCCATGTTAACAATTCATGAATGATTATAAAGTATATATACTGAATAATAATTTAGTATATGACATAATAATGATACTGGATTTATGTATATATATATGTATTTCATCTACTTAATTCCATTCAATTCAATAAGGAAACGAAAACAACATTCATGCATACGTACGACCTACTGTCTCTATGAACAGTGTATTTCATTCCATTTATCGATCTATCATATATATAAATTTATATTATATATATATATTATATATAAATAATTTTCTACATTAAAGAATTATGTAAATCAGGGTATAAGTAATAATATCAAGAACAACCAGTCGATACACGTACAATAAAAGAAATGATTTTACCCAAAATGCTGATTTAACATGGAATTTACAAAGAATGGGTAATATAAAGTCAAAAGTGAACCATATATGATATCATAACAATTAATATGATTCTGTAATAATTCAATGACATTATTTATTTCATTATACAGGATTTTCGAATAGATATGAAACATATTGGATGTAAGGTAAGGGATTACTATTCCAATCTCGCTCTTATCAGAGATTGTTTAATCGTAAATATTTACTAGGGTATTTGTTATCATCCATGTCCCTATTTTCTAAAAATGGTTTCATTTATGTTTGTAGTTCATTTTACACATTTTTGACATTTACTACATATTATTTAATGAATCTTTCTTTTTTTTACGTTACAAGGTACTTTTTGACTTTTCTGGTCAGAGTAAGAGAATAATGTTTTCTTAACTTATACGACATGAACAGATATTTATAGTTTCATAATGCTAGTTTTCATAAAGATTCCTCCACAAGATCTAATTATTTTTTTTTTCAAAAAAATCCTTTTCATTTTAAATTGAATGGCGTTTTGTGATAAGAAAGTGATTTTAAAGAAGAATGGATATTTTCCTCAAGAAATCATTTTAAGCATTTTATCAAAACCATTTTCCATTTACAATGACATTATTTCATATGTGTGTGTTTCAAGTATAATGTATCTATTATTTACATGGTTTCACTTTTCTTATGATGAAATGATATCCATTTGTTTTATATGGATTATGTTATGATGGGATGATGTTTATGAAACCCATTTTATTCATTAGGTTGTGATGAATGATTTATGTTTATGTTGTGCCACTTGTAATAATGATTTTATTATGATATGGGTGGGACCTATATCTCCCTATAATGCATTGGGTTATTATTTATATCTCATGAGATAGACATGGCTATAACGGTAAGTTAATATGGTTCAGTAATACAGGACTAGAACGATGACTGAACTCGATTCAGAAAGGGAATTTTTTCACTAAGATGGTCTTGTCAGAAATGCCTTGGATACTATGGAAATCATATCATGTGCTTAATGGTTTCCATAATAACATGTTTTATTCCCATGCTATTTTATCATTATTAGTGTTTCATTAGGATCTATGCCTTATGTACTGCCATGTTTTATTTCATTGCCCAATATTTTGATTTTTATACATTATGTTTATGTTTTTAAGTTCAAATGTATATGATTTGGTTTATTTTATCCATGTTTACCTTTACTAAGAATTTGAGATCACCTTTTATATGTTTTCCTTTTCCCAGGATTTAAATAAATGTTTTAGGTATGAAAACCAAAAGAGGAAGATCATTATAGGAGATGTTTAAGATCTTTCACAATGATTAGAAGATTGCATTCCGAGTATCCAATGACACTAAACTATTACAGTACTTGTGTGTCTGTTTTTGTAATGTATTAAGTATTACGAAAAATTAATGTAATGTCCATGTACATCATGATTCGGGTCTCTACAGTTGGTATCAAAGGAAATCTTTAGTTAACCTTTTGAAACTGCGATGCGAAATCTTTAGTGAGATCCCTAGAGATATTTCTAAGGTACGTCTAGGGATGTCCCTAAGGTTAAGTATAAGTACAGGTTATAGTCCTAGAAATACTGTAATGATATTAGAAATAAACCTACGATGTTAGATATCGAAGGTACTCCCCCATTATTATGTTGTATTCCCTAGCATGGTTTTTTCCTCTCACACTATTCCTTTTGGGTTTTAGACAATGGATGGAACCCGAATGAATCGTGTTGATCAATGTAATGGAAAATGAAATGACATTACTCATGAACAAACCAATGTTTTGGGAGATGGAGTGAAAAATCTTATTTCTATACTTACGCAAGCTATGAATCATTCTGGACTTCCAAATGTGCCGAGAAGGGAACAATATTCTTTTGAGTCCTTCATGAGGCAACATCCACCTTATTTCAATGGGTCTTATGATCCACTTGATGCTGAACAATGGATTAGTAGCATTGAAAATATAATTTCTATACTTTTCTTTTAGGAACATGATAAATTCATTTTAGCTTTTTACCATTTAGAAGGTGAAGTAGACCAGTGGTGGACTCTAATTAAGAATACAAGGCCCCTAGATGAAATTTAATCCATGTAATGGGATGAGTTCAATAACTTGTTTTTAAATAAGTTTACAATCATATTCTTCGAACAAAGATGGAAAAGGAGTTCCTTGAGCTTAATAAAAATGATGATGAATCTGCTGGTATATACAAAGAATCTTTTACATGGATTGCAATGTATGTATTTGACATTATCATCTAACCTGAAAGTAATGTTGATCGATTCATCAGTGGCTTAAAACCAAGACTTTGAAGGGAATCCACTATAAGGGACTTCAGAAGCTATGAAGAAATTATGCATTGTGATATCAAGGTATAAATGGAATTTGGTGTTACATATCCATCTCAAGGTTTGGACATGAAATGAAAGAAGGAGTTCGAGGATATTTCTAAGAAAAACGGTGAAAAGATGATGATTGTTTCTTTATGCTCAAAGTGTGGAAATAAGCATTTTGGAGATTGTATTAAAGAGACTAGAAAATGTTTTAAGTGTGGAAAATAAGTTCATCGAGAAGGTGAGTGTCGAAGTAATGGAAAAAGGGTTGCTGATGATGTGAATAATGAAAAGAATGTAGAGAACGCACTACCAACACATCAATGCTTCAAGTACAATGAAATGGGGAATTATGCAAATCAATTCCCTAATCCAATGGTTAATGATGATAGACATGAGAAACCACTTAAGGCAAAGGACAATGATAAGTCACATGTGATCCCTATTGGTGATGTTGAATATGAAAATGATGTGGTGGAATGATTATGTTTTTATGTAATGGGATTCCGAAATAATGTTGTATATATTATCATGGAATATATATGTATTGGTATATTGTGGTTTTCCAAAATTTTATGGTACTGGTAAACATGGAAATTGATTGAGATATTTTTCGAAAGAAGATGATATGCGCATAATGAAGGGATAACGATAAAATGAATGGTTTGACAATATTTGTGAGCTCTTGACTGATATAAAGACAAAGATATATCATGGTTTGAGTATATATAATTTTTGAATTTTGGTATGTGGAAAGAGTAATCTTTTGACAGTATTCATGTTTTCAATACGGTTCAATGGGTATTCATTTTTCAAGATAATACATTATTAAGGAATTCACATGTTTGGAATTTGACCAACAAGAAATATATATGTTATGGTATACAGGAGATAAATGATTGTATTCAATACCTGGTAGATGACCTTTCTAGTAATCATTTTATTTATACTATGAGATTGGAAAAAATTATTTTGGATAAACCTAATGATTAGAATATATTAATTTTGAAATCAGATAGTATTGTTTATGTCTAGAACATTTTGTTATGTTTTAGAAAAAGGACATCCCATAGGACAGGCGACAGCTCGTCGAATCGGACAAGGTTGTGGGAATCGAACCCACAATCGAAGTATGACAGGCCTGCATCACCTACCACTGTCCTACAGGAAGTCCCTGGTTATTAGAAACTAGTTTTATTTTATTCAGCGCTATGGTAGCTGAAGTATAAGTCCATTTTAGTAACCATTAATCTCAGCATAGTTGGACTTCTGTATATTTAATAAATTGTGCTAAACTTTTTGACATAGAAATAGATGGAATGACCAATCATTCTATTGCATAATCTGCTAAAACTTCACATAAGACAATTTCAGCTTCATTTCTTTATGATATAAAGTGGAAATTGTTCGAGGCATGATAAACGGCGAGATGATACTGAAATAAAGTAAATATTTTTTCTATTTCAAATTCATCAACTTTAGGGAAATGATCTTGAAAACCAAATGTGTTGTCCTACTGCTCTCATATCTGATTAATCAGATGGTACCTTAGATCATCAGAAATTTATGGCTTTGTGATTGTTGGATTTTTCATAACAATGTACTCTACCACTCTTCATCAGAAGTTGATGGTTATATTTCTCTTCCATATCTATATTTTCACCTATGTTTTACTATGTGGAAACCCAGTGATTAGGTAATTTGGGTAACTGTAACGTTTCATACATTAGTTTTCAAAGTCAAGTTTTGGTATTCCTTTTTCCGATGTGGGTTTATATGAAAGAAACTTTCAAGTAGTAAACCATTTATAACCCAGACGAATTTTGAGGGAGAAATTCATTTTAAGGGGGGTAGAATGTAACACCCCGAGATTTTAAGAAAAATATTTTTTTTATTTCATTGATGTCTTTTTTTGTACGCTACACCAAAAGGATCTTTCACTACATGCATCCCTGACTTGGATTGCTTTACACACAATCATGACCTTCCACAATAGCGTGTGTTATACGCAATATCGAGTTTCACTAAACAACGATATGTTATTAAAATATTATATAAACTAGCCATTATGAATAGTTATACCCACTTTTTGAAATTTTATAAATTTTATATTTCAAAATGGACTTCATTTTTGGATTTGGAACATTGAAATATATCCTAGGGTTCATTTTTGGTATTTTTCTAAAAACTTTCAATTTTTGATGAATAGTGAAAACACTGGGTTACTATTTAAAACCCGACTTTTTATTTAAATAATTATTTATTTTATTTAAATTTATTTTAGGTAAAAAATGATACATAATACCTATATAAGTTCAATGTAATTCATTTGAGTCATTTTATAATAATTTTAGATATATAAAAATTATATTGAACTTTTCACCATCTTTTACCGGCCTCCTAGGAGAATATAGAAATTTACATAAAACATAATTTTACCACTTCTGTGAGTGGAATTTCAAAAATCCGAGAGACACGGTTAATATCAAGGAGTAAAATGTGGTTCAATGAGATCAAAATAATTTTTGTGGAAAAGTAACATTTTTACTTTTATTTACCACAGTTAAAAGTAAATACGGTAATTAAGGGTAAAAATGAGATTAATATTATCCTAACACATGTACTAATTCTATTGGACAAGTGTATCTCGACCCAAAACAACATTAGGAATAAAAAACTATCATTTAGGTCCACTTGGATTAGATTAGGACACTTATTATTATTTTATTTAAAGAAGAGTTAAAATAGTTAAAATCAAAGTTTAATAACTAAAACATTTTTAATATAGGGTTATTTATAAGATAAATTCAACATTAAATATTAATTAGTAAGATATACAGATTTCCGACATAATGGTATTTTATTTATAATTTTTAGACATTAAATAATTTAATTTATTTATGACACAATGATGACACAGTAATTATTTTTAATGAAATATTAACATAATTGATGTTATAAATACCCAAATAAATGTAATTTTAGTCTTTTTATGATTTAAACTAATTTTATATGTTATTATGACATATGTTTATTGATTTAATAAAAAAATTTCGAACTAATAATGCTTTTATGATTTTCACACAAATCCATTACCAAATAGTGTCGAAATTTTCATAAAATTGTTTTTAAAACAAATATTATATTATTAATTGTTATTATATTCCTAAAAATCTAAGGATAGGAAAAGATACATATATCATGATATTTGTATCATTAATGGACCACTTTTGGGTCGCTTGGATGTATATGGTATTTTTATTAACTATATAATATAAAAATACAAAGTGACATGGTAAATGTCAATCTAATTAACTAAGAGTTTAAACTAGAAGATAAAGTTAATATAATGTCTCAAACCTGTATGAAATCATTTTTTGAGAGGATGTCGATCAATATCCACCTTATATTTTTAAATAAATCAATTTTGAGCTATTAAAAACCGAATATGACTTTATTATAAAATAATATTTTAAGTTTTGCTAAGGTGCCCATCTCCTCCCTTATAAAAAGGGCACCTCTTCCCTCTTATCTTCACACCCATTTGTTCCTTGATGCTCATCCAACCCCTGGAAATTTCTCTTCTCCACTTCCCGAGAAACATTATGGAGGTTCTGGTCTTCTCAAAAGACCAACTCTACTTCCTTAAGAGGAAGCTTAAAGGAGGTTTCGTCGAAGAAGATGTAATCTCTTCTTCCGATTCTATGAAGTTTATTTCTTATTATACTTATTATTCATTAGTTGTATCATTATAAAGCAATAATATCAGTGTTAATTATATACTGATATGTTATTATAAATATTAAACAACCTTATTTCACATTCTATCCATCCTACGGAAAATGTAATCACCGCGCGTGCGTATGTACGTAATACCATCTCCACGCCGTGGTGTAATCTGTTTTCAACCACCAACTTACTTGGATGGATATAATGGTGTATATAAATAAATATATATAATTATTGTAAAGTGATATTGATTCTGAAAGATTATATATACACTTCAATACAATTCCATGTTCATGGGAATGATATCCTCGCTCGTGCGTACGTACAGAATACCATCTCCACGACGTGATGAGATTCATTCTCCATGTAAACCATTCATGAATGATTATAAATTATATATAATGAATATTAATGAAATATATGACATAATAAAGATACTGGATTTATGTATATATATGTGTATTTCATCAACTTAATACCATTCAATTCAATTAGGAAACGAAAACAGCATTCATACGTACGTACGTCCTACCGTCTCCATGAACTGTGTATTTCATTCCATTTATCGATCTATCATATATATATGTATATTATGAATATATATTATATATAAATCATGTTTTAAATTTTGAAATTATTTAAATCTGGGTATAAGTAATAATATCAAGAACAAAAATTCGAAACACGTATGATAAATGAAACGATTTTACCCAAAATGTTGCATTAACATGGAATTTACGAAGAACGGGTAATATAAAGTCATAAGTGAACCATATATGATATCATAAAAATAAATATGATTCTGTAATAAGTCAATGACATTATTTAAATCATTATACAGGAGGTTTGGATAGATATGAAGCATATCGGACGTATGGTAAGGGATAACTGTTCCAATCTTGCTCTAATCCGAGATTGTTTATTCGTAAGTATTTATTGGGTTTTTTTATCATCCATGTCCCAGTTTTCTAAAATGGTTTCATGTATGTTTGAAGTCCTTTTTACCCATATTTGACTTTTACTACATGGTATTTAAGAAATCTTTCTTTTGTTTACGTGACAAGGTACTTTTTGACTTTTCCGGTAAAATTAATAGAAGAATGTTTTCTTAACTTATACAGCATGAATAGATTTTTACGGTTTCATAACGCCTAGTTTTCATTAAGATTCCTCTACAAGATATAATGATTATTTTCAGTAGAATTCTATCCTTTTTAAATTGAATGGAATTCTTTGATAAGAAAATGATTTTAATGAAGAATGGATATTTTCCTCAAGAAAACATTTCAAGCATTTTATCAAAACCATTTTCCATATAAGATGACATTATTTCATATGTGTATGTTTCAAGTATAATGTCTTTATTATATACATGGTTTTAATTTTCTTTTTATGAAATGATATCCATTTGTTTTATATGTATTATGTTATGATGGTATTATGTTTATGAAAGCCATTTTATTCTTTGGGTTATGATAAATGATTTATGTTTATGTTGTGGCACATGTAAGAATGATTTCATTATGAGATGGGTGGGACCTATATATCCCTCCAATGCATTAGGTAAAGATTTATATCTCATGAGATCGACATGGTTGGAATGGTAAGTTAATGCAGGTCAGTAATACAAGACTGGAACGAGGAGTGAACTCGATCTAGAAATGGACTTTTTCCACTAAGATGGTCTTAGAAGCAATGCCTTGGCTACTATGGAAATCATATCATATGCTTAATGGTTTCCAAAGTCACATGATTTATTTCCATGCTATTTTATAATGATTAGTGTTTATTTATTATCTATGCCTTATGTAATGCCATGTTTTATTTCATTTCCCAAGATTTTGATTTTTAAACATTATGATCATGTTTTTAAGTTCAAATGTATATGATTTGTTTTATTTTATCCATGCTCACCCTTACTAAGAATTTGAGATCACCATTTATATGTTTTTTCCCCAGGATTTAAAGAAAGGTTTTAGGTAAGAAAAATAAAAGGGGAAGATCATTATAGGAGATGTTGAAGATCGTTCACCATGATTATAAGATTGCATTCCAAGCTTCCAAAGACACTAAACTATTATTGTCCTTGTTTGTCTGTTTTTTTAATTGATTAAGTATTCCGAAAAGTAATGTAATGTCGATGTACATCAAGATTCGGGTCTCTACATATTGGGCATAGGCTCACACCCTACTTACAAACCTTGGGTGTAATTAGAGTTGGTTTTGTTTGACTCAGGTAATGGAAAGGCTAAGGGTGATGTCGGTTCTGGGAGTTAGTGCCCATCCTTGGAGAGGATTTGTAGAGACAGCTTGTGGGAGATGACCCCTTGTCATGTGGAGTCCATGGTGATGTTTTTATTGCTGTTTCATTATCTCTTTGGACATTTTTTATTACATTTGAACTTACGTATTCAGTTCTAGATTTTTTTATAAACCTTGTGGCTATGAATTTTTCAAAATCATTTTTTCAAATATTTTTTATGTTTTATGTATAAATATTTGGGTAAATTGTTCCCAAACCAAGATAAATGATACTCGATCACTTGTTCCAGCCCGTGGGGATAGGGAACTCCCTTTGGGCCTTGTCATGGGAACTTATGCTATCCCATGCGGGCTGCAGTCCACACGTGGACTTCGGGCAGAGGTGGAGTAGTATTTTATTTTATTACTAAAAGGTGTTTAGATTATTTATACATGATGTATTTGATTAATATTTTTAGAATTGTGGTATTGATTATTGTCTTGTGACTATTTTATTTTTTATCAACATGCCTCACTAGAAAGCTCCCATGCGCCCACTAGAGGATGCTGGAGAGACTTCCCCCACACTGATTGATCAGAGGCTACTCGAGGATGTGGTCCGAGCTATCCAAGCTCTGGGACATGGACCAAATATTGCTCTTATTCCTTCTAGGGCGGAAGAGATGGGTCCTAGAAAAGATAAATCTCAGGAGTTTCTAAATAATAAGCCTCATAACTTATGAGGCATCTCAGAGCCCCATGAATTAGAAGAATGACTTGACAAGATTGAGTACATGTTTGAGTTTTCCAGAGGAGCTCAGGGTCAAGTGTTCCTCCTTTATATTGGATGGTCCCAGCCACATGTGGTGGGAGTCAGTGCTTTAGATTCAGAATAATGAGAAAATTCACTAGGGAGATTTCAAGGCTATCTTGAATAAACAATACTTCCCTGAGCTATTGGCTAATTCTTGGTCGAGAGAGTTAATGTTCCTTGTTCAGAGGAATCTATCTATGATGGTGTATGCAAACTGTTTTGCTGAGTTGGTTTGGTATGCTCCTAAAATCGTCTCCAATGAGTAGGCGAAGGCCCAGAGGTTTGAGAAAGGTTTGAGACTAGATATATACTTCCAGGTGTTATTATTTAAGATGAGGACCTATGCTGAAGTCATTGTTCAGGCGTGCATGGTGGTGATTGATAGAAAATGGAGTGATGGGTTTACTATTTCAGTATCAGTACTGGGCATTGGCAGCTCTTTAGAGAAGAAAAGAAAGTGGGAGGATCATGTGAAGAATAGAGGTGGTAGTTCAGGCCACTCTTCCAGTCATTTTTCTTCTGCAGCATCTGATGTGAGATCGGTCGTGTGCCACCAGTGTGGGATGCGCTGGAACATCTGACCAGAATGTCGACTTCCTCCGAATACTTGTTACCAGTGTGTAGGTATGGGTAATTTTCAACATTTCTATAGTGTGGCACATCCAATTCCCAGTGGGGTAGGGTCAGTGGCTTCAAGAGGAGTGCCAGCATAGTCTGAGCCGTTTTGGACTGGGGGATCATGATTTAGCAATCGTGGTGGTAGGGCTAGGTCACCTTTTGCGCATTTCTAGTTCATGGCATAGAAAAAGACTAGCGACTGTCCTTAGGCTAATACTGGACATATCCATGCAGTGGATCATGCACCAGTAGGATCCGAGGTAGGACCGTTGACAATTCGAGGTACTGTTATGATCACATCTTCTACAGCTACTGCTTCTTTTGAAATTGGCACCTTTGTTTCTTTTATTTCTGCCCGTTTTTTTGGACAGGGTAAATTTTCCAACTAAGTTGATGTCTTTTGTGATGGAGTTCGTATCACCGCTGGGAAAGAAGAAGTAGTAGTGTCTCAGCTGCCCGTCGTGTGTGCTTTATCTGTCACGGGTCGAGATGGAGTGTGACCTCTTGGTCATAGACATGGACCTTTTTAGATGTCACAAATTTATGGGATTGGCCAGTACACTTCCATTAACACATCATTTTCGACAGGCGGTGAGTGAGTTTCACAACACTTGATGGGAGTCATTAGGTTTTTTGTGGAGAATGTGATCCTCGGTGAGGACGTGCCCGACCTCCACTCCTAGAGTTGGGAAGTCATAACATCTAGTTATCGTCGGTCATACTAGAGGATGATGGTATTTCCCTTTTAGGTGAACTTCCTCATGTATTGAATGAGTTTCCAGAGGTATTCCCAAAATATTTCTCAGGTTTTCCCCCTGAGAGGGATGTGGAGTTTTCGATTGATCTGGCATCGGGAACACAGCTGATATCCATTACCTCTTATATCATGGCCCCCACAGAGCAGATAGAATTAAAGATACAACTAGATGCCTTAAAATCCAAAGGATTCATTCGCATGAGTGTCTCTCCTTGGACCGCTCCTATGTTGTTCACGAAAAAGGATGACGGATCCCTCCGATTATACATGGACTACCAAAAGACAAATAAGGTAACAATTAAGAACAAATAATTTTTTCACATAATAGATGATTTTTTTTGATCAGTTCAAAGGGGTAGAAGTTGTTCTCAAAAATAGACTTACATTCACTGTATCATCAACTCCGGGTGAAAGAGTCAGACATCCCAAAGACATCCTTCCGAAGTAGGTACGACCACTTTGAGTATTTGGTCTTTACCTTCAGATTGACCAATCCTCTAGCATTCATTATAGAACTAATGAAGAAGGTGTCCCATCGTTATCTCGATTCCTTGGTTGTGGTGTTCGTGGATGACATTCTGGTATACTCTGGCTCTGATGAGGAACACAAACATCACTTGAGGATTGTTTTGGGTACATTAGGGTATCACGACCTCTATGAAATGTTGTCAATGTGAACTTTTTGGATTAGGGAAGTGTGAGTTCTAGGGAATGAGATCTCTAAGAATGGGGTTTCAGTGTTCCTTGAGATGATTAGTGCGATTAGATCATGGGAGCTGCCGAAGAATGTATTTGCGATCAGGAGTTTCCTTGGCCTGGATAGTTATTATAAATGATTCATTCGGGATTTCTCTCATCTTTCTTCACCGATGACTATGATCAACTGGAAAGGGGTGATGTTTTTATGGGGTATAGAATGTCAGGAATCATTCAATGAGCGGAAGAGACGGTTGACTAGCACCCCTGCGCTGATTTTTCCTGAGGCTGGGAAGGGGTGTGTTGTGTATTGTGACGCTTCAGGTATGGGTCTTCGGTGCATGCCAATAAAGGATGATCATATGGTGGTGTATGTATCTCTCCAAATCCAACCAAATCAAAACAATTACCCAAAACATGAATTTTATTTGGAAATGGCGATGCATGATTTGATGACTTGGTGTCACTAACTATTTGGGGAGAAGTTTGTGGTCAACTCTGATCACAAAGTATTCGCATAAATCTTCACACCGAAGGACCTCAACTTGAGGCATCGTTGCTAGGAAGAGTACTTGCAGTGGTTCGACATTGACATTGTCTATACCCTAGGTAGGTGTAATGTGGCGGCCGACACTTTTAGCAGAAGAGTTCTAGTGCATGCTTTGAAAAGTCCAGTGATGGGTGGAATTTGATCGGGCTCTTTTCCCAGATGCATGTAGAGACCAGGGAACACAATGGAGGGGAATTCTTGGCAGGAGTCCGATTTACTCCTCTATTGGAGATGATTCATTGGGAACAGCCCAGTGATGAGAATTGTCAGCGGTCGAAGCAGTTTCTTCATGGTGGGGAGACATCCTCTGATTGGTCGTTGTCTCCCGAGGACATCTTGTGCTACAAAGGCCGTTCAGTAGAATAATTATCTCTATGGAATGTGGTGATACAGGATAGACACTAGTCTCAATGGGATCTCTATACGGGTTCCAATAAAATGTATTATGATGTCCGTCGACTTCTTTGGTGGCCTAGTATAAGATGATACATAGCATACTTTGTGTCGAGATGCTACACATGCCCGCGGGTGAAAGTAGCGCACCAAAGGCCATCTGGTTTGCTCCAACCACTACCCATTCCTACATGGAAGTGGGACGAGGTCTCCATGGAAATAATTGTTGGATTTCCTCGTACACCTCGAGGTAAGAATTCCATTTGGGTGGTGATTGATCGATCGTCCAAATCATCCCACTTCATTCTGATAAATGATACATCTAAAGTGGATGAGTTGGGCCATTTGTATCTTCAAGAAGTGGTGAGACTCTATAGCGTACCATCAGCAGTTGTCTCAGATAGAGACCCCCACATCACTTATCGATTTTGGGAAGGCCTTCAGAAGCCCTTGGGGTCTCAGATTAAGATGATCACGTCATACCATCCTCATACAAATGGTCAGACATAGCGGGAAAATCAGATTTTGTAGGACATGCTCCGTGCATGTTTCCTAGACTTTGGAGGTTCTTGTTATAGCCATTTAGGGCTGGTTGAGTTTTGTTATAATAATAGTTACCAATCCTCCATTTTAATGGCTTCTTTTGAGTCACTCTATGGTCACCATTGTTAGTCCCCCCTATGATGGACTGAGGTAAGTGAGGCCTCACTATTGGGGCCAAGTCTGGTGCATGATACATCTGTGAAGATAAATTTGATCAGGCATCATTTCTGGATAGATCAGAGTCACCATAAATCGTATGCTGATTTATGGCATCGAAACCTAGGGTTTTATGTGGGTGACATGGTATTCTTGAAAGTGGCCACTCGTCTGGGCCATCGTCGATTGGGGAAGCAAGGTAAGTTGATGATACGGTATTTCGGGCCCTGTGAGATCACTGAGCGTATTGGAAAGGTGGAATATAGGATGTAATTACCTTCATAGTTGACATCCATCTATGATGTCTTCTATGTCTCACGGTTAATGAAATACATCCCAGATCCATCCAATGTGCTGAGTTGGGAAGAACTGGAGCTTGAGCCTGACTTGTCTGTTATTGAGAAGCCGGTGGAAATAGTGGACTCCCAGGAGAAGGTTCTTTGAGGGAAGTTCATTTTATTGGTCTGAGTTCGTTGGCATCTTGGTAATGATACATATGAGACATGGGAGCAGAAATCATGGGTTGAAAAAGATTATATGTTCCTGTTTTCTGATCAAGCTTCGGGTTGACTTTCTAGGATGGATATTTCTCATGGGGGGAAGAATTTTTACATATATGTTATATTTTAAAGGTATTTTCATTTAATTTCCATTAATTCATTATTTTGGGGGATTCCAAAGGTTTTATGGAGGAATAATCGAGTTTTCATGAATTGGGCCATACAGTGAACCCAAATCTAGATTTAAAATTAAATTTTGTTTCTTTTATAAAATATTCATTTTTTAATAAATTTCTATAATTTCAATTCCTAAATGTCCTCCCATGACATATTAACACAAAAATTAAAATTAGAAACCTTTATAGATACATAAACATGGTGTATTTTGGTTTTAATTTAAGGGATTGTGCCTGCCCGAAAGCCCATATCTAGCTTTAAAAATGAAATTTATTTATTTAATAACATATTCAATATTAAGTATTTTTCAGTGATTCCATGTCTCAAACGAGACCATTTCACCCAGCCGCACGCCCAGCCTCTTTTCCCCCACATTTGAGTTATTATAAAGCGCCATTTTGGGTCGAAATTCATATAGGTTGTCAAATCGGTCACATTTGAGGAGGTGAGTTCTTTCCATCATAATTCTTTCAGTTCTTAATAATTTTATCCCATTTCCATGAAGTTTCTTCTCACTTTCATGAATTAAAAAATTTAAAGAGGGTAGGGTTTCTAAGATAGGGTTTAACCTTGGGTTTTCTGAGTCATTTATTGTGGTTTTAGGATTGATCTCTGTCCCTCTTTGTGCGGCGGGGGTGTGATTTATTTTTCTCACAAAGGATTCAATGTTTTTACCAATTTGGTAGGTGATTCAACTTTGTATGCAATTGTTTTGACATAGATAATGTTTTTATTATATTTTCATGTTTAAACCACTAATTTGGTGCTAAAAAAATGGTTTTAGTTGTGTTTGTAATGAAAGTGAATTTTAAGGTCCAATTTTATTTGAAGTTGGTGTTTTTTTCATATAAATCATTTATTGGTTGATTAAGGGCAGCCATTAAATTATATAGCTGCCCTTATTGAACTGTATTATGGATGAAAATAATGTTCTAAATGTTATTATTCTTTGGTTGTTGATGATAAATTGGTTTTGGGAGATGTTTGTTTAGAAAATTGTTTTTGAGTACAAATTTGGTGTTTAATTGGGTGTTTTACATGGGTATTCTATGCGATGCTTATTGGGATTGTTTTATAACCCATGTTATTAGTTTAAAGAAATTTTTTGGGTGTTTTGGATTCTATTTTGATATATATGAGTATGAATATGGTGTTCAAGTGGGGTTTTCAAAGAGTTTTGGCTGCAAAACAAGGAATGATTTGGGGAAGTTGTTTTATTGAATCTCAAAGTGCTTTTTTGTGTGTTTTAAATTGTATAAAATGCGTAGACAATTTCCTAATTGTATGTAAACAGTAGTGGTTTTTTATATGAAAATGTATATATGTATTATTCTAAAATTTTTGGAGCACAAAGGGGGATTCCAAGGTACCTAGGCGGGGCAGATGAGTACTAGTACAACTAGTGGACGAGATCGGTTTTTCCCCATTTCAACTAGAATTTGGATAAATAAAACTCTAAATAATCTATGTGTAATATTATTGGGGTCCACTATGTTATGGGTATGTTCCCTATTAGTGGATGATGCATGAGAATAGATCTCACAATGGTTACTTTACACCGAGGTATGAGGTACATGGGTCCCAATTCTCTCTAGTACCTAGGGGTGTTCCCAATATTGTTACTCATTATGTTTGTGAAGTTTCATCTCTTGGATTTTATCAATGTTTTTCTTTGCATATTAAAACATCTATCTTTTTCACATTGTATTTCATGCTCTTTGGAATCATTTTTCAGAATCCTATTGGGATTATTGTCGCACCCTAATTACACCCCTTGGGTATAAGTATACCTGGTTATGCTTTACTCAAGTAAAGGAAAAGCTAAGGGTGATGGTGGTTCAGGGTGTCTATCCACATCCTTGGGGAGGAGTTGTATAGACGGCTGGGGGGTGATGACCTCTTGTCATGTGTATTCCATGGGGCTATTTTTTCTATTTCATTGTGTCTTTTGATCTTTTGTATTGCATTTGAACTTATGTATTCAGTTCTGAATTTTTGTATCAACCTGTTGGTATAAATTTTTCAAATTCATTTTACCAATTTTTTTTGATGTTTTATGTATAAATATTTTGGTAAATTTTTCCCAAACAATGATAAATAATACCCGGGCACTTTTTCTAGCCCGTGGGGATAGGGAACTCCCTTCGGGCCACATAATGTTCTAGTTTTGGTAACAATATTGGTGGTGACCAAATTTGGTTCTTGACATTACCTACTGCTTTCCATTAGTTTTGTATATATAATTCTCTAATATAATGTATTAAATATCATTATTTTATCATAAAATGATAATATTTTTATTTATTGTTCATTATATGAGGATTTTAAAATATACTCTCACATACAAGGTAGTAATATTTCATTTTTTTCATGATTCAGGTGTGTTTGTTTTATTGTTTCACGATCTATTCATTTGTGTATAATTGTGGATTATCTTGTCATATGAAATTACAACACTAGAAGTGGAATGATATTGTATTAATTTAATTAAATTAGTATAAAAGTATTCATATATCAGTTTTATCAGATACATAATTACGATTCACTTGATAAAGCATTAATGATAAAGATGTTGTTTATTTTGGCGGGTTTTCCAAATACCAAAATCTAGTTTCATTTTATTTACCAAAGTGAGTATATATTACTTTCAGAACATGAAGAATGAAATTATATAATTATTTAATTTTTTACTAGGATAATGTTTTTATGACCATCCTTGAAGTTAGTAATGTAAAATGAATAAAAAAATTATTCATGGTGTTTATTAACCATCATAACTGGGAAAACAGTTTCATTTCCTTAAATAATAATAGGTCATAAAAGATATGAATTTAATATATTACATTATATGGATAAAATTAATGTATTTACATGATCAATGAATTAATATAACTTGATGTATAACATGGATATAGAAATTTTAGAAGTAAAAATAAAGTTGAAGTGGTCAATTTTTGGAAAAGTTCCTCTTAGATATCACCTCATTGGAGGACCCCTTGAGGACCTTGAATTTGATCTTATTGTGTAACCAGAAAAAAATGTGGGAATAGGTAGTAAGAGAGGTTTTTAAAAATTTTGGGTGATATAAATGGATTTTGGGTCTGAATGGGGAGGTGGGGCTGGTATTTATACTTTAGGAGAGGTGGGTTTATGTGATTAATAATGAATATTATATATTTAAAGACAATCACATTGAGGTGGATTTAATTTCAAATAAATATATACTTAATTAATGTTGATGAAGCTGGATAGGTTAAATAAATACCTCAAAATTGTATTAAAAGTTGTATAGAGAATGTTGTTTATGCTCTTACCTTTTATCATTAACCATTATCACCATTTGACCGATATTGTGGAAAATATTGTTTTAACAATGGTAAATTTATTATGAATAAAAATGAAAAAAACAGAACAACTAAATTTTTTCTGCTTTATCAAAATATTTAAATCATCTTACCAAATTAAAATCATATTATTACAAAAATATACTTAAAATTAATCTTGCAAACACAATGAAGATATGGGTTTTAAACGTTAAAAAATAAAAATATAGAATTGTTTTTTATATCCAATTTCAATGTGTAATTGAATAATGACATACATTGGTTTGTGTAATTTTTAATTGAACTAATTAAATATTAAAACCATTTTAAAATATAATTTTACTATATAAATAAATTATATGAAAAATAAGTATTCAATTAACATCTAATTTTTTTCATTATTCATCAAAAAATGAAACATCTCTAAAAAATACAAACAACTCAGCCTAATATAATTTTGATATATATAAATTTAAAATTAATATTATTTTGTAAAATAAAACTTATAAAAGTGTTAGAATTTATGTTTAAAATAGTTGTGGAATGAAAATGTGGTAAAACTGAATTTAGAGATACACTGATTTTAATGCTTAAAATTGGATTCATTAATATATTAACACTTGAAAAAATTATTTTATAAATTTTAAAAAATTGATATAATATATAACACAATAAATTCATTAATATATTTAATTAATAGTGTTGAAATCATTTTATTAGTATATAATTTTATTTTTCCCACAAAATTAGTTTCTTTTATAAAAACAGAACCATTATATTCAATTAATTATCTTTTTGTTTCTAAATAATTAGTAGAAAATAAATTCATTGTATAATCATGTGTAATCTATATTTTTATAATTTACATAATCTAGTTTATTCCCACCATTCCAACAGCTAGGTGACAGCTATCACAATTGAATAATAACATTTACTCATTATTTAAGCTTAGTTTTCTATGTGACATAAGCTATAGAAGATATTAAATTTAAAAACATTTATACATTAAAATATTGGACTGTTACAATTTGTCATACATAATTAAATTTAATACTAAAAATATGAAATTGCACTACAAAAAATAATGGTTTATATTTGAAAATTATTTTTCAGGAAACCCAATTCAAAAATAAGGTAAAAAAACCCCTTAATAAAAAGAAATATTAAATGGTATGGTCACTGAAAAATTACGATTTCTAATAGGATAAAATTCAATAAACTGAAAATAGGGCTTGTAGGGAAAATATAACTATCAATTTCTGATGATGATTGATATGGATCTTGGTCATTAAAATGTGTATGAGAAAAAAATACATAAATATGTGATGTGTTAAGGGGGGAATTCATTTCCCTGTACAAAAAGTAAACACATATGTTTTTTATTCTAAAATACATTTCCATGAGTTGAGAAATCTTATTACTAAATAGGGCAAGAACATATATAAAATATTGAAATGGTATATTGAGTTGCTTTCATTAATCAATTTCTACCTAAACCCCATATCATTTCCATATGATGTTTATAATGTTTTTATTCCTATCAAACTAGAATCAATATCAATTTTTCATATTATCCACATAAAAAAATTTCCTCTGGAAATTAGGTATTGAAACAAATGAAAATTATTTGAATATGGTTAGAAATGACCAAATTGAAGAAAACTTTTTTTGAATAATTCTATATTAATCTACCAAAATTAAATTGTAATACCAATAATTCAATATAAACCATTATATAAATTAGTATCCATAAATGTCTACAAATATATCTCATATTAAAATGATACTCAACAATCAAAACTATTTGATCACATTCTTTTCCATTATAATTTAAATATTTATCTAAAAAAATGTGCATTCCTGAAACATATATTCCCCATCATACAATAACTATTTACGTAAATAACTTGAGTCACCAAATGTACATAAGGAACCATATATTCCACAAAAATACAATTCAACATTTTTTCTCAAATAAAATTCCATAATATTATTTTTACAACAACCATATATGGTTCCCAGAATGAACATATACTTTACTCACCATATCATTTCACTAAAAAGAAAATTTTATACTTATGTGGAATTTACGTGGTTCAGTGGTAGGAACTACTACCTTGATACCCTTTGGATTGGTGTTCAATCCCCATAACCTTTCTGAACTCGACATGTTATTTCCAGACATGAAGGAAATTATTTTTCTATAACTGTATTAATATAATCCATTAAAAATACACAAAAAAGTGAGTTTTAAAAAATATCTAAAATAAAATAATAATTAAAAAAATTTAACATCAATTTTAATCTCATGGATTTTCATTTTCATTCCAAAAATATAATAACCCTTAATTACCATTAAATCAAATTTCATAAAAACCAAAACATTATACATACCTTTAAACATATTTCCACAACCTGTAAAGGATTCATTTCTTATGTAAAAGCTTCACACATACTAAACTAACTGGATTTATTAACACTAATGGCCATAAAAATATGTTTAATTTGATTAACTCCACTGAAATAAAATTTAAAAATGTTGTTTCTAGATTTAAACATATGATTAACATTAGTATTATAAATCCATGATGTGGTCTACATATTATAAGTTAACTAAAACATATATTACCCCAAAATAAAAATAATCCATTGACATATCATGATTATTATTACATTAATATAGTTTTTGAAATATTAGATCAACACACTATCTATAATATTCGATTATTATCCATTTCCTTTTGGATTATGCAATTAAATTAAATTAAAATGAAATGCGAAAAGATAAAAATACAAGAATCATTATTGTATATCAAATATTCATGAAATATTTTTCAATGTATGTCTAAATCATGACACCTTCTCCTAAATCTATGAGTTCGTAGGTATAATCTAGGTTTTCCATGGTTATTAAAAAATATATTGTATGTTATCATAAATACATACTTATCCTCAAAATGTATTCGTATGATTGTGTTCCTTAGATTATGTTTTCCAAAATCAAAGACTCCACGTTTTCTAATAAACATTACATGATTCAATTTCTAATAACCCAGACTCCAATAGCCTGGGGCTAGTGCATTTATTTATTATATTATCATAGATAAAATATTCGACCCTGAACTGACCGAATAGGTTAATAGATTAAATGAACTAGTTATATACATGGAACCATACTTTTATTTTTAATTATAAATAAAACACTAACAAATTATTTAATTTCATCCATAAAATCATTCGATAATTTAATCTTTATCACATGGGTAAAAAATAGAAAATAAACGGGCGAGTTTAGATGACCAATAAGAAATATAGGCAATGAATCCTATATTGAATTAAAAAGTATAATAAATATATAATGGTATATAACTAATCAAACATTAAATTTAACTAATAAGATGATTATAAAATGAATTAATATATATTTTTCAATGTGAATATCATATTGATTGTAATAATTTAATTACAATTGAATGAAATGGTTATATATTGAATTTCAAGTGTCTGGCACATGAACTATTGTTCTTAAGAACTTTAAGAAGTCAATTTAATCAGTATATGTAAAAAACATTTAATTTTTATCCATTATTCATATCATTTTATTAACAATGAATCAAGGGAATTATATATATATATAGTCCCCTCCCATTCTATCATGTCCATCAAATTCCTTATATATAAAATAATCGATTTATTAAGATATTTTGAAATCAAACTATCGCATAACACTTTGAAATAACTGAATAATAAGTCCCCAAATGGATTTCAATTTTAAAAAAATTATATGACATGTCATATTTAATGTATATACACCTTATAATAGAATGTGTATGTATAATATCATAATAATTTTCATTAAAGCAGATGGAGACGAAGACCCTTAATAAGAACATTTCATCAATCAAAATGATTGATTAAGTTTATTAGATATAAATCAACAAAAAATTGTATATACAATATGATATAATACAAAATAATTTCACATATTACCACATCGTAACAAAATTAATGAAATATATTTTTAACACAACGAATGAAATTTGATTTGAGACATTACATAGAACATATAATCAGTAGAATGGTATACCACATAACATAAATAATCATAAAATAGTATAATAAATACAATTAATATAATTATATTAATTATATTTTATTTCAATGGTATATATGCATACACCACACATAAAAAATAAGTGTCAAATAACTCATATATCACACATTAGTAAAAGTGGGACTTGAAAATCCATACACAATGCCTTCTATTATTTTCACCTTTATTATCCTACTATATAATGGTTAAAATTATTTTATTGAATCCATAAATAACTATAAAAATTTTAATAGAACCGTATATTATTATTGTATAATATCTTATTACCCATTAATTTATAATATTTGGTTATTTTCATGATTTATGGTGTGTTTGTTTCCATGTTTTATGGTCCTTTTATTTGAGTTTAATTATGGATTATCCCGTAAAATGATAATAAAACTACATAAGTGGATTGAAATAGTATTTGTGTACTAATATATTTATAATTTATTCCAAATATCTTATTTATTTCATTCATTATGATGTGTCATTAGATAAAATTTTTATAACAAAATTTTTCTCTATAATGGATGTTTTTTTGAACACTATGATATAGTATAATTTTATTTACTATTATTTGTATAAATCAGATCAAAATAGTAAATATTATATAATAAGAATACAAAAATAAAATATTATCTTTATAATATTTTTATTAGAAACCATGAATGCGGTAATGAAAATGGAACAAAAATATGAATCACTGTGGAGATTAACAGGTATAAATTGAACAATAGTTTTTTTTCATTGAATAAAAATGAAATAAGAAAAGTTAAACTATAATAATCCCTTATAATCATAAAATTAAATTATTTTAATGATTCTATAATTATTATTACATTATGGATGAAATGTATAAGTGTAAATTATAAGAATAAAAAAAATTAGAGTGGTGTTTTGAGAGATTTACCTCTTGGTTATCACGTCTTTGGATTTCCCATAAATGAAATTAGAATTTTTATTTTAGTGATAAAATAATAAAATAGACATGGGGAGAGATATGAGGAAAATTTTTATTATATATGAGGATAATTAAGGCTTTTCTGTCAAAATGGAATGGTTAGTGGTGATATTTATACATTTGGAGAGCTGTGTTTAACTGATTAAATAATGGATTTTTAATTAAACTACACCACAATGTTGTGTAATTAATTTAATTATTTTAAAGTGTTAATTATTGATTTTTACTATGTTTAGGATTGTTAAATACCTAAAAACACATTAACTGTTGAATCATTCTGGTTTTTTTAGATTTTACCTGTTATCTTTATGAATTTCAATAATTTTACTTGTATTACTAAAAATATTTTTTTTTAACATGGTAGAAAAATAATTATGAATATAATAATGAAAATAAAACCTTATTTTTATACGAGTTAAATAAATATTTAATCGATTTTAGCATGTTAAATTCATATAATAAGAATATATTGGTTTAAAATTATTCTTGTAGACACAACAAAAAGAATGTTTTTAACGTGGAAAGTGCAAAAGAGTGAAATTTATTACATCTAGTTTCAATATAAAATTGATTCCATTGAAATAAATTGGATTTAATGAATTATTATTGAACTAATTATTATTTTAAAACAATTCAAAATGTAATTTACCTATAAAATTAAATTAGATGAAAAAACTAGTTTTCCTTTAAATTTCAATATAAATTCACTCTTCATCAAAAAATGAAAATTCTCTTAAAAATAGAAACAATTTACACTACCATTATATTTACATAATTATTTAAAAAAATTAAGTGTATATTTTAAAATAAAACTTTTAAATGATTCAAAATTATGTTTTAAAATTGGTGTTCCATTAGATGGTGAGGAAACTACCTTTAAATATATATATATTTTTATGTATAAAATTATATTCATTATTTTCTTAATCATATAAAATATAATGTATATATTTAGAAATATAATATTTAAAATATTTAATATAAATTTAATTAATATATTTCACTAATAGTGATTAATATATTTTATCAAGGTTAAATGTCATTGTGGGCCGAAAATTAGTTTTCTATAAAAATAAATCCTTTATGTTCAATTGGTTATCCTTTTTTTAATTAACTATAAAAAATGAATTTATTTTATAAAATGTGTAAAATATATTTTTATAACATTTTTTTTGTAATTTACTCCCTTCGTTCCAATGGAATGGTGAGAACTATGAAAATAAAATATTAAAATTTAATTGATTATTTAAACTCGGTGTTCTCTAGAATGTATTCTTTCAAATTTATTTTATTGAAAGAGTGTAAATAACATATTATATTGGGGTGTTGCACATTGCATTTAATATTATGAAATAATCCCCAAGGAGTAACTATCACAATAAAATGTCATAGTAGTCACCCATAATGTTTTGACCCCAGAAGTGTTACAACACATTATTAAATATATATTCTACAGCAAGATGAAATCATTTAAGGGAGAAATATTGTGCATTCTATGAGGGGTGGAGACTCAAATAACATTGATTCACCTTCTCATAGTGTACATCAATGGTAATATATAGTACACGATATTATGACAACGATACTCTCCATTAGAAAATCTATATTAATATATATTTCATTGGATGTTAGAATATGTATACGTTTGTGTTGATCCTTATAATTTATGATAATTATTACTGAGTATAATGAGTCACAAACGTTGATGTATTGATGAAAAATATGATGACATATTCTTAAGGAGAGGAATGATATGTTGGGTGTGTTAAGAGCAATATATCATAAATGAATAATGTGTGAAATGGTTTTTCCTATCAGTTCTTTATATAGATGTTGATATCACAAGAACATTGATTAAAATGGTATATTATAAATAAATTCATGGTCATGGTATTCTATATAGATTTTCAATTTGGAGATGTCAATGAAATAGACATAAAAAACATTGATTTATTGAACCAGCATAAAAACTTCTTCATTAGAGATATTGCATGAAAGGGATTAAATTACAGAGTAAGTATCTATATGAGGAATTATATAATTGCAACATTATCATAATTTTATAGGGGTTCCTTATAGTGTTCTAGATGAAAACTGTAGACATTAGGCTTTTTAACCAATGCCACTGAAAATGAAGCAAATAAGGTCACATAATAATTATTTCCAAAATCTTAGTTAATAATATATTTGTATTTAATATTTAATAATATTAATAAATATTATTCTCTTAAAATGTTTAATAATTATTCAGGTATTTTTGACCGCATATATTCCCTCACCATTTCTTCTAGAGAGTTTTAAGTGAGTAACATATTTTGTAAATTTTAATTTTAGTTTTGGTGATTATAATATTTACTTATTTATTGGATAATAATGTACTAATATATATTTATTAAATTAAAATTAACTATTCAAGGACTGATAAATGTTACAGAGAAAGGAAATAATATCTTTTTTGGTCTGATGAGAAAATATATATATTTAATATTTTTTGATTAAATAGTATCTAATTTAATTCTCATGATAAAATCATGTCGTGGAAATAATATTATTCTTTTAATTTTAGACATTGGGTTCTGAGAGGGATAAATTAAATATTAAAGGTAACATGTGTGAGAAATTATATATATGAAATAGGGTTATTTAAAACCTCTTATAGTATTTTTTTCAATTTAAATGATTCATTTTATGTTGTGAAATATAAAATCATGAGATAATCATCTCTACCACTAGAGACATACCTATCTATGTACATTCCCAATAATGGAGATAAATCTTCCTCCACCTCTCACTCTCATTTCTAGAGATATTATGGAGAATTATTATGAAATTATTCTTGAGGAGTCCAATGGAAAACATTTCAATTGATATGATCATATGTTCTAACACGAGAAAATTCTGAAAGCGACTTTTGGAGATTTTTGTAACTCATTTGGATCAACACCAGAGACAATATGAACATGGTTCATAGAAAATATTGATCAAAAAAGAGAAACATATTCAAATTTTTGTGAATTAGGAAAAAATTCATGAAATGAAGTTATATAATTTAGTAAATTAATTATTAACAATACATGATGGCCCTCTCTCTGATCCATCATTTTTTCCATTGTCTTCTTTAATTCATTCAATTATATTGATTCTTATATTTATTTTCATGAATTTTATTGATTTATCATCAATAATTACCATAGTAAATGTTGGTAATGACCCATCACATGCTTCCTTGATTCGTGAAACGTTCATTAAACCTCATATTCATGAAAATTAACCTGTATGTTGTCTAAATCATCCAAAAATATATCATCTATGACACCATATTTATATCATAGGTAATTAATAATCGTTTAAAATTTATTTAAATCCTGATAGCTCATGAAGAGTTTTTTTAGTTCCAAACATATCCAACCAGTGTGTCAATGAAAGTTTATGACAAGGATCATTTTTGTGCACTAATGTTTGATCGAGAATACCTCATTAATGTGTTTTTTTTTGGAATTTTTAGTACTTGGAACACCTATTACAGAGACACATCAACATTTTAACTATAGGAAGGGCTATTTTTCAACTAAATGACTGACTTTATAATTCCTAAAATTCTAGATATTTTAATATACATACACCCATCATTATACTTATCTATAAATACTATCCGAGACATATGTAGATTTATCTCTAGGGATCACACTAAAATATTATCACCTTTTTCTCCTAAGTAAAACTAATTCATTTTTTTATATAAACTATAGTATCAATTAGTTTTAAAACACGGATATTACATATTTTTATAATAATATTTATCAAATTACACACGCACATTGCTATGGATCGTAATAGTTTAGTGTCTCTGGAAGGATGAACCAAAATATTTACGTTTGTAGATTTATATTAAAAGGTTCCCATAAATATCCTATTATTTTTTAATCCTAACTAAAACATTTCACCAGAACATTGCGAAAAGAAACATAAAAATGTGGGGATCTCATATTCTTAATATCCGTTAATATGGGATATATCAAGAAAAACATGAGTGTGAGGATAAAAAATATGAACATGAATTTTCAAAATCATTGAATTTATAACATATATCACAATATTAAGTCATGTAAAAGATATTGTAAATTGAAAAAAATTAATCAATAAGATACATGATAGAAAAAAATGAAATATTCTAATAGAACATGTAATTTCAGAAAGAACATAATCATATAATATTGTGAACATTTATAAATTGAAATAGTTTAAATCATAATGTTTATGAAATGAAATTAAGAACATGAATAAACATATGGACATGAAAAGAGATTCAATAATAATAAATGGGACATGAATGATAGGTCCATTAAAAAGACGTAGGAAAAAAAAGCAATGTTTGTTCATGGAGTTGTGAACATTATATCAGGTTCACACATAACAAGTTTACCATATGAGTTATATATATTTACCCAATGCATTATATAGATATATTGGTCCCACCAGCCACATAATAAAATCATACATAACTGTTCTATATTATAAAAATATATTCTTCACATAAAATACACAAATAAGGATGTGTTTCATAAGAATTTTATTATCGTATAACTTGAAAACGAGAAATGGGTTTCATAAATATCATGCCATCAAAAAATAAAACATCCAATAAAAAATATAAATGGTTACCATGGGTTGTATCCCTAGTAAAGAATGTGTAGAATTAGAATATTTCATCTAAGCTGACAACTAACTATGGAAAAAATATTAAAAAAAATTCATGAGAAATATATCCTTTCGACTTTGATAAACACAATTTAAAACATAGTACATTTTGAAGACATTTTTCATTGAAATTAAAATGTAAAACTCATAAAGGATGAATGTATTATTTTTAAAAAACATTTCCCATAAAATATATTACTTCAAAATGGAGAATAAAATAATCTAGAGTTATTGAGATATGAATCAAAATATTTAATCAATATAAGAACAATACTAAACAATATCAATGAAATATGAGATTATAAAAATAAACTGATACCACATTTGATAACATTGAATCCGAAAAACCATGAAAAAAATACATAAAAAATGATAAAAATAGCATGAAAATAAGTAGAATTCTGATATAACACATAAAAGGTGTATTATATACATCTTATTAAATATTATATTTTCAAAACATTACATGTATCTCCTAGAAGGAAAATTGAGACAAATATTCCATAACACTTTATTATCAATCCAATAAAAACCCCATTAAAGAGAGATCCTAAATTAGTTACTAAAATCCAAATAACTCTAACTACAATAATAATAAAATAAATTAATGATCTTTATACACACACCCTATATAAGAAATAGGTGATGAACAAGGCATGTGTCTTATAGAAAAAAAAGTAATATGGAGATTCCATACCATAAATATTAACATTTTTCATAAACATTAATATAATTTTTCTAATAAATATAAGTTATTAAATATAAATAAAAAACAATATTAATATATATAATATCAAATATTATTTTCATATGAGTTTATATTACTTTTTAATTAATAATTCCATGTTAATGTTATGTTTTGGGTAATAACCGCTCTTTTCATACATGTATTGACCTGTTTTTGTTGGTCCTATTACATATATATTGTGATTTTATAGTATCAATAATGTTATTTAATATATATATATATATATATTATATTAAGTATATATATAATAATGATTATTAAAAAAATATTGAGTTAAAAAATAAAATACATCATTCATGGAGATAGTAGGTTGTATGTACGCGTGAACGTTTGTTTCATTGCCCTATTAGATTAATGAAAGAATATTATATGATATATTATTACTAAAGAATAGTTTTTATTTAATATATATAACATATAATATTAAAACCACACTTAATAGATTATATATTATGTGTGAATGAATCGCATCGATTCATGTGGATGTAGTCCTCAGTACGAACCAAGGACATTATCATAATAAAAAAATGGAATCCTTGAAGGTATGCATGATATGAAAAATAATTAATCATATTAAAATTATAAAAATAATATATATCATATATAATAATTAATTATATCAATATTCTATGACATTAATGTTGGTAATGGAAGAACGAACGACATCAGTTCATGCAATGGTAGTTCGATGTACACTTGAATGACGATTGGGCGTCTCAATTGATGGAAGTGTGTGATGTTTTAGGTAGTTACCATAAAAAAATATAATTATATTTAATATTATTTTTATATTATATTAAAACTATATAAAAACAATTAAATGGTATAATGGAAGAAATAAATAAATAACACTTTCTGCTGAATGTTAACTCTTCATCAGGTATATCCTTCTAGTTTCCACTAGTTCATTCCTTGGGTAAATTTAAGAAAAAAATAAGGATTATGGGTTAAAGGGTGGGATATTGGGAGATGATTTGGTTTGGTTTTATCTAATTCAATGAATTTTTATAGTGTAAATAAAGTAGAAGAATAGGCTACCTATTATAATTGACGTGAGGGGCACTATATGAATTTCTTGAAATATTAAATTATAATAAATTCAACCACAAGGAAAATATATCTAAACTCCATAATTTAAAATATAATATAATAAAATGTATTAATATCATCACAAAATATATTTTATAAATTTTTTGATTCTATTTCAAACATTATCATTTTGATTAACCCTTAGCAAAGTAAATTTCATTTTAATTACGGTAAGAAATTTTTCTATATAAGAAGGGTGTAATTATTTGTTATTAAGTAAAAACTAGACCATTAATGGATATTTGTGATATTTTCAATCATATATAATATACTTTATACTTATTGAATATAATTTTTATTTTTAAATAATTTAATAAAATATTTTTTTTTCATAAAATATTAGTACTTCCAATTTTGACATTATTCAGTACTTTGAATTAATGAAAATAAAGATAATTAGATATATTCGAACCAAAAAATTTAATAAACCCTTAATATTCCATATTCATATTTATAATTCATGTATAACATTCATTAATCACAATTATATTTCTATTAATTTTTTTTAATAATTTTTTTTTTATTTTTCCAATAATTGAATAATTATTTCATCATAACTGTGAAAGACATAAAGATAATTATCTCTTCTTCAAATGTACTAAAAATATTATTATGATAATGAGAAATATTTTATCTCTAAAATGAATTTTTTTAGTATATATTATAGGTGACCACGTATTAATAATGTTATACTTATTAAAAACTAGAGCGTGGAAATTTTAACTTTTCATAAAATAAAAAACTATAAGGGGATTAAATTCATAATATTTTCTCTCATTTATCATATATGATAACCAAGGAATTTTTTTTGAAACATGATTACAATATAAAATTGGATAATGTTTTATTATAATTGTTTAATATTTTAAATATTATTTTTATGGTTAATTACGTAAGCTACTTTCAACATTAGAAATCAAATTATAAAGTTTATTATTCATTTTGTAAGAAAATAAAATGGATATATTTCATAAACATGATTATATAATGATTACAAATATGGAATAAATTTTTCCAAATTCAAAAAAAGTTTATAAAATTAATTTTTAATTAATCTTATAGTATGAGCGAGAATATCGGTATTTAAACTGAAAATGATTAAAATTTTACTAAGATTATATATATAAATTCAACATAAAAATAATTCAGATGATTTAATTGGATGAATTGTTGTACAATTAAATTATTATGAATTTTAGAACAAATTTAAAATAAATTTTATCACTAGATATATTTTATACGAATGTACCTCTTTTGAGATAAAATCTAGTAATTTCACTATTCATCAAAAAAAGAATGTTTTTTGATAAAACACAAATATTTACCCTATTATAATTTGAAAATTCAAACATAAAATTTATAATTATATTTAATATAAAATTTATAATTATTTCATGATTTAGTTGTAATAAAATTATTCTTATATTAGGTAGAAAAACTACATTTTAGGAAAATAAGGATTTTCTATCACTAAAATTTGATTTGATCTAATGTTATTCGAAAATAATGTATTTGGTTAAATTAATAATATTTAATATATATATAGTAATGGTATTTCATTAATGTTAATTAATTTAACTTTTTTAATAAAAAATAATTATTTTGAAAAATAAACAATGTTTTATAAAAATTGGTTCTTTTTATCAGTTGTTTTGTATATTCATTTCAAATTATTTGGTAACCCAATACACTCATGTCATAATTATGTTTACAGTATTCATTAACCCCTTTATAGTGGATAATATTTAACAATAAAAATATTAATTTTGTATTTTTTTTGTCAAATACTGATCCATACATATAATATAAGATAACAAAGGAACTCATCGAGGTGTATAACACAAAGAAACATAGTGTTGCCTATACCACAAGGAAAAATCCATGTTTCATTTAACTAAATAAAAATTGTTGTGGTTTATAAATAAATATAAACATTGTGTATTATATAAAACAAGTCATTAACTACCTTTAATCTATTTGAAATAAAAAATAAAAAAATAAAGACGTTGTGTTTATCCAATGAGATAAATCTAATAAATCATTATGGAACGTACAAATTTCCAAATAATTATATAAATGATGTCAATGAGACATATTCCAACCACATCTAAAA
Organism: Viscum album; assembly: GCA_963277665.1. Classification (NCBI taxonomy): domain Eukaryota; kingdom Viridiplantae; phylum Streptophyta; class Magnoliopsida; order Santalales; family Viscaceae; genus Viscum; species Viscum album. Next base: position 39,020,004 of record OY728159.1, read on the forward strand.
TTGGAATAATTTGGATGATACCTCAAAAATAATAATACTTATGTAAAAAAGTAAAAATTATTTTATAAAATAAATTTTAATAATCACAAATAAATATTTTATTCAACTCTAAAACATAATCTACATATCAAAAAAAATATCCCAAATAAAATAAGGATAATAAGTGCTCATTAGTGACCCATGTTTTCATAAACATTCCACATATCACTATTTCTATAAAGAACTTGTAACAAAGGGAAAAACATCAATATATCATGTTCTCTCAATTATTCTTGATCTCAACATGCCAATCAACAAATCTTGTATTATAATCTTCATATAACCCTCAATAATCAATCATATGAGATTTATCATGATGATATTAGTAGATAGTCACTTATATTTGACATCATATATCTGGATCTTATATGGTTGATGTTTTTAAATATATTACATATCTCCAACATGTGTCCATTCATTGAATGGTCTACAATAACAGGGGGAAGTTTTATCCCAAGAATAAACACCATCGGTCATGAGGAAGAAATTATTTCAGTAATAGATGATCTCGAAAAATGTACTCAAAATGCCTATTATATTGGACAACATTGGACTTTGGATGGTTATATTCTACCTATATCCATTATCATATGATATGTACTGTCATAGTCAATCAATATAATACATATGTTCCAAGGACATGTTCCTCCCCAATCTAAAGCCATCACATTGAGGTTTAACATTTTAACATATAGAAATACTATACTAGAGAGATATTAATGTACGTAGGGTAGATGTAATTTATTGTTAAATTCACAACCAAAAATTAATTCACATAGTTTATGATTAAATGAATGAAATAGACATATAACATTTCTTCAAATTATTATATATCGCATTCCATCATCCCATCAACCTAATGGTTGAAATAAATTCTATTTAATAGATGCGAGTTAATATTATAGAGAATAACACCCTGAAGACATGAATTAAAATGAGGATCACTATCACATACGATGGTACATTCACTAAAAACATAATAATTATAAATTTCATTGAAATATCTTTGATTTAAAACATCACTATTTCATTTACTAATATTTGTATAATTTATTATGACACATGGTGTAACCAGTTTAGTGATGTTTTAAAACGTTTCTAATTAGAGATACCTCATTTGAGGTTATCTGTTGAATCTTCAATAAATAATCATTGTAAAATAAGTGATTTTTTAAAATGTATCTATTTATCAACACCTCAGTTACCAACATTTTCTTTAAACATATTTATAATTTTTATTTCATTTTTTTGAAATTTATGAATATATATTTATATATATATATTTAAATGGTTTTTTATTTTGATAAGAATATCCTCACCCTTCTAGGTCGCCACACTCATACCTTACCCCACTACTCACACCATCATGTACTTATCTGGCCCCTAAACATCCATTTCCCTCCATCATTTCTTTTAAACCCCATTATTCACCCACTCCTTCACCCTCTATCAGTATTATGTTTCCATCTCCCTCACCCCTACCCCCATCATGTGCATTCCTACTGCTACCTCATCACCTTCCACACTCACATGTAACTTCTTTCCTTTTCAATGCAGTGCTCACCCACATCGTTCTCACCTTTGATAAATAGAATCCAGGGGGAATCAAATAGTGGACATTCCCACACTTAGGTACTGTTTTGGCCAACCGTCCAAATTTATTTATAAATAAATAATTATATGTGGGTTTATAAATATAGATTTCATTATTTCAATATATATAAATATTTATTCGAATATAAATAAATTAATATATATATATGACTTAGTTATATATATTTATATGTGTGTGTGGGTTTATAGTAATATATATATATATGTTTATAAGTTTATATATTAAATTTTTATATACATGTGTGTGTGTGTGTTTATGAATATGTGTGTGTGTTTATATATATATATATATAATTAGCCCCTTTTTAAAATGCTCATCAGATTTCACTATCGTAGTCATGTTTTCTAAAAACATTATAAAATTTAAAGTATATAATATTATTATCTGATATATATATATAAATACATTTCAGTATTTAATATTTAATAATATATATATTTATATGTATATATTGAATTATATATTAATATACATATATTAATTTATGTATATATGTTTAAATTTTAAATTTTACATTTTATGATTATATATTCATATTGGTTAATATAATATAATATTCATATGTATGTTTATATTTTATCTGTGTGTATATATGTTTTATCATATATATATATACATTTATATTATATGTTTATATTATATATTATTTTGTTTTATGATAATTTATATATTTATATTATATATATATATATATGATTATATTATATACATATCTGTCTGTGTTTATAATATATATATATATGTTCATTTATATATTTGTAATCATTATATATATATATAAATATATTATATGTTTATACTAATCCCCCTAGGACTAGCCTAGTAAAAAAGTGCCATGTGGGTGTTAGAGAGGTCTTAATTTCTAGATTCCTCGGTTTCCAACATTTTTTGTTCTGATATTTAATTATATATTTGTATTTACCCTTCCACGACCATTTGTATCTATATTTATATGAATATATACATATATATATATATGTGTGTGTGTGTGTGTTTGAATATATGATTATATATATATATCACTGTGTGTAAATATATATGTGTTTGTGTACATATATATAATTAGAAATATATATATATATATATAATGATCAATGTTTTAAAACACTGTTAAAATTTTAACTAAAACAGACTCATTTTTAAAAAAATTTTAGTAAATATGAATTATATATTTATTGGTATACATAAATATATGTGTTTAAATATATTTATATGTATATATATGAATATGAGTGTGTGTTCATTTTAATATATATATAGGTTTATATATATGTCTCGGTGTTTATATATATTAATATAAATAAATATATACAAATTTATAACGTTTCTAATTTAGAAACATGTGTTTGGAAAATTTCTCTAATTTATCAACGATTTTCACAAAACATCTCTTATATAGATACATTTTCATGAAATGGATTATATTTAGTGATTTTAATGAAACATCACTAAATTAGAGACGTGTTTAATGAACCATCACCAATATAGTGATGTTTTACAGGAAATGTCACTAATTTTAAGATTTGTTGTAGGAAACAACAAATAATTAGTAACATTTTCAAGGAAATGTATTTAATTATGTGATGTTTGTAGATAACATTGCTATATTTTGAAATTTGAAACATTTTTCCAAATCTTAAAAAAAATTCAATAAATTACAATTGTTTATATTATTAGAACCTCGTTAATCTATATTATCTCATTCATAATATTCCTTATGAGTTAATCTATGAAAACCATTTCCATTATCAGTTTGTAATTTAATTCTTTCTCCACCTAATCGAAAATAAAAAAAATTTATTTACACCACCTTGGGAACATGAAAAGTTGTCAAAACATTGCATTGAGATGCCCTCAAACTTTTATTAGCAAAGAACCAATAACCCAGAAACATACCTATAAACACAATTCAATATCATCTTTTATCTACATGTAAGAAATAGGCCAAGGAATTTTTCTAGTAAACAGTTTATCCTTGGCCACCAAACCATCCACCTGAAAGTGCCAAACATATTCAATAAATTTGTACATAGAGACAAATGGGAGAAATTGTATTCCAAAAGAACCACCACATTAATTAATTATAGAATTAATAAGCACCCCTAGTACACCATAATAAGTAACTCATCCTCTTTCCAACTATATGGAATCTCATCGAGTAACACAATCTGGTATCACCTAAACCTCTGTGTGTCCAAATCAAAACACATCAACCTAATGCAATATAGTGGATTACATCAAGATATTTTATAAATACCTTATAGTGTCAACATCATATACTTCATAGTGAATAGTTAAAATATCATCCAATTATATATAGAAATTCTAAGTCTCATTCACAATATCTCCATTGACTTAGGGTTTGGCTCATCAATAATCAAAATTCATTTTTCACGGGTATATGTGATATTGATATCTTTTAATATAAAAAAAAATGCACCTAAACTGACATAAGTTGAGGAAATATTGATAGAAGAGGTACTCTATGATGTTCATGCTCATGAAGACATCAAAATATATTTAGAGTAGGTAATATCTTCAAATATGTGAATATAACCCACAAATACTAACTCAAGAACAATAGTGCTATAAGTATTCATATAATGATAGAACAAACAAGACATATCAATGATCACTACCATATATTTTGAGAATAAAAATCAGAAACCCAAATAGGTAGCAGATTAGAGGACTTCAAACGTCACCCCTTCCTCAGGAATCTAGAGAGTGGGGAATATATCAATTATATCACCCTAAATTTTCATTCATCCAAATAAAATAACCTAAAATATCGGGATATTTCTCAGTGAGGGTTATAATTGGGTTATCAATTAGTATAATTCACACAAAAACCTTTGGAAAAATCATTCATGACTGAAAAATTTATACACCACATCCATGTATTTTGGTTCTTCTTATAGAAACTCTAGCTCATCCATCAATGGGTCCAATTAAGATACTCATTTAAGAAACATATTTTAATATAAATTCATAATTCATATAAAAAACATTGAGATATATTAATATAATGATATTTTATTAGATAATCTATAATGTGACTCTCATGTGTTTCTCATTCTCCTAACATAAAATTTAGTACATGATAATGTTAATGATTAAAATTTCATGAATATTTTCTAACAAATCATGGAGTAATATGGTCAATTTTCCCATGAATATTGTATGATAATTAGTAAAACTTATGTTATTGAAAATTATCTCGATGTGTCTTTACTAAAACTAAAAACTGGTATTTAGGATTTACACAACTATTACCCTCATCCCATGATAATTTAATTTCATGTCAACAATAAAGAATAATGATTCCCAGTTTTTATTATGAAAAAAATCAACTACCACTAAAAGAGGATATAGATTTTGGATTATCCCATAGTTTATCCACAATTAATCACCACCCACCCTCAAGCCACCAGTATCCCTCATGGTGAACAATAATGGATCCCCAAGGGAAAAACGAGTCCAAATAATATATATATATATATATATATCAAATCATTGAACTAAATTATCTATTTTGACTCAACTAAATGTTCTGTATATAAATTATCAATCAAAATTAATCATCAAATGATTTAAATGTTATCTAATTCATGTTTACACATCATTGTATGTGATTTATAAGTGTTTGATAGATTTTTGTTTTTTATAATATACCATGAACATAAAAAATAATTATTCTCAGAATTTTATAATTTATTTTCATAATATCAATATACTCAGTTCTTTAGTATCATACCTCATATTCATAAATACTTTGAAAATTATATGTTTTCTTAAAAAAAATAATTTATAATTTATAATACATATTTTATTTTATCTTACATGTTAAATAATCATCTTAATTATAATATCATTCCCTGTAAAAAATTAGTTTGTACAAAAATAAATTATCTCATCGTAGTAATTAATGTTGAATTATCTTATGGAAATATATTTTTCTTGAAAGATGTTGAATATAGATATTTAGATAATTTTTTATTCTTATTATGATCAAATATTTATCATATAAAAGTGATCATTATAAAGAATGTTTGTTTCGTACTAAAAAATTCAATGACCTAGTAAGTCAAAATCATTATGAGTATAAATTTATCTTGAAGAATATATTTTATAATAAAATCATATAGAAATAATATTATGAAATTACTATCAAATATTAATATTACTAAAATTAATTATCTCGTGATGGACTACTTCTCCATCCTCAATGGTAATGTTTTTCTTTGATACACTCTTTTCCAATGTCACATCATTTTAAAATTCCATATATACATTTATATAAATTTGAAAAGAAGTTTTATATATTTGGAAAGGGTTACCTTAATAAAAAAAACTATTCTTATTTATGTAAATATTGAATAAATTTTGAATATTTAATGTTATCTACTACAATGCATGCAATATTTAAAAAATAATGACCCGCACAAATTCGGACCTTTCACCCACATAAATAAAAAAAATTTAACCCCCTAAAATGATGGATTATTAAATTTCATCTTTTAAAATTAAAAATTTAAAGACAAAACAAAATAACTCACATATGCATGTATATAAATAATATACACATGAGACACTTATGAATAGACACACATAACATTACTCTGTTTCGTGATCAATTCTAAACCATCTTTATCCCTAGGATTACAATAATATCTCTTTGGAAAGAACATAAATATGTTCTCGTTGAATATATTCTCAATATATATACATATATCTGTGTGTGTGTGTGTTTATTCATAATTAATATTTACATCTACAATATTTTCATTGAACCATTATCAATATTTATTTTTTATCACTGTAACAGTATACCAAAATAATTGAAATCGTGATATGACCATAAACATGTCAGGTATTGGGAGTTCCTATTTAATGGCTCTAGGACCATTATACCATGTGAATGTTACTTCCACATTATTGGAAATTAACTATAATAATTCATGGATTAGTAAAAATAACTATGCACATCGAGTAGTGTGCAAATGGAGTAGGCTAGGGGATAATTATTCCCCAACCCACTATAAATAATTTTGGTCAAATTATTAAATTATAATTTTATGTTCCATTTCATGTTAATAATAATATAAGATTATAATCAGGAATATCATACGAGATGTTGGTTTTTAGTGAATAAAACATCAATAACTCAATCCACCCCCACTTTTCAATCACTGTGGAAATATAATAAAAAAATAGGTATTAAATGTTATTACATATTATTTAACCACATTAATTTGTTAAAGATAAAAGATCCAATTGAAAAAAAACAAAGAATACATATCTATTATTAGTTATAAATACTTAAATATAAGTTAAATTATTATTGTTAGATGGCTTATATGATCATATATTTAAAACAATTTAGTCTAAAACATTATATATATAATGGTAAGACCTATTAAATATGAAACACTAAACCCAATACATTAGATTCTATTTCAAAAGTCAACTATGTTCGAAACACCAAATCATTGATTGAAGTCATTTTTCTACTCAGACAATAAGAGTTCAATTGAGGTTCTCAAATTACAATGACATAGGAAATATAGACTATAATTTAGAAGAATATATATAAATTTTAAATGGTTGATACCATTGATTCAACCCAACAAAAATCATGTTTGAAACCTTCAGAAGGGTTCATGGTGAAAGAATCACAAATTAAATTTACATATTAACTAATTTTTAAATGATTTTTATACTCAATAAATTCCTATTAAATACATGATCAGATTAAAAGGTACTGAATAATTCTATATCTCAAATGTAATAAAATTTAATAATTAATTATGAATCTACTATGGGGTAAGATATCAACATAAAAGATATTATTATCAAAATCACGATGGATGTTGATAAAAAAATATAATTTTCTACGGCATGAGATCATTATAAATTAATATCATTCTTTGAATTTTTCCACATCATATTATCAAAAAATTCCTAAATGTACCTATATAAACTCATCTATTTGGGAATACTTATATTGTTTATATTTTTATGGGAAAATATTTAGTTTATAATTTGAGTTAATAATTATATATAATTAGAGAATTGAATCATGGATGTACATTAACATGTTTATAATTTAGTATGGAAATACCTAATATTTCAGATGCAATGAGTCAATGAGTATTTGGATTGTCAATCCCAACTACCTTCAATAGTATGGAAATAATTAAGAATTGAATAAATGTTTAATGAATTTAAATTTATAAAAATATTGAATAAAAATACATGAAAAATACATGTTGTTCCTTAAAATATTATAGTAAAAATTCATCATTGGTATTTAATGTATAACTATCATGTCTGAATTATAACTTATAGTTTATGAAAAATAATGTATAGGTATCATCGTATCATTATTAAGAGTCTAAATCTAATTACAAAACTAAAAATTATTCATTTGAAGAATTAAATGAATATTGTACTATTTTGGAAACAATATATAGAATATGATAAATAATATCTTACCTCCTATAAATATCTTAAGATATTTTCATGAGTGATAATATGATTTAAATAGTTATAATTTTAAATCAAATGAAAAAGTTCAAAAAATAATTTCTCTCTTATACTAATCATGTTAATAAAATTATATGAATTAAAAAAGGGATACACCCATATAAATATTCTACACTAGTTTTTAATAATGGAGAAATGTATCAATACAAAGTCTTTGTTATGAAATAAATAAAGAATAAATCTAGTAGGTATCTCTAGTAATTGAGATAAACATTTTATATATGGAAATATGTTGTCTGTCTAGTTTTATAGTCAATAACCTACATAGAGTAACAAGTTTTCTCATATGATAAATTGGACATCCTACCAATATTTAATTTTTTAAAAATAAAAAATAATATTGAATTTAAGAAATTAATTATTTTATAAAATGAATGAATTTATAATCATAACTAGAATATTTGGATCCCAAAATCCTTAATTTATAATGATTTTGTACATAGGATAATACGGGTACCAAAAATATAATTTTATTTATTTTATACGAACAATTGTCATGTCAAAAAACACCTACTGTTACATAGACTTTAGATTCTTAATACATATTTGTTGATATTTTTTTAGATTTTGTCCATAGACTGTAGTTTATTTTAATTTGGGTTTTTATGTTATATGATTCAAATTTTAAAATATTATAAAATCTTAATATATATTAAATCAGTACATATATAATAGTGTCTTAATTTTGAATCATCAAAATGAAAGAATAATACTATTTTGTTTATAAAAATGAATCATTTACGACCCATTTAAAATATGAAAAGCCTACCATGAGATTTTTATCTATGTAAATTGTTATATGTCCTTATTTTATATTTGGTACGTATTTTTTATATATAATAAATAATATTTTATGAATATTTCAATTGACTATTTCTAACTTTTTTATATATGATTATTTCTATAGATAATTGTTACATTATTTATACCTTGGAATGAAATTTTTTTCCTGGATAATTGATTACAATGATGATAGATATGGTTAGGATTTTGTCCATTTTGGACGGATTACATGCTAGGTAGTAGGTATGGATTTTTCATTGGAAAATGGTGTTGTTTGTGATATTTCCCCACATGTGGTTGATTGATATCCTGAAATAACTAATTAAGATTTCTCTAGCCAACATCAAGTAGGGGAGGTTGAAATTATGACTAATATATTTCTAGATAAAAATTCTATATCTTTAAAAATTTATCATATAGATTCATAATAAATTATATATCTAGGGAATATGTTTAATGATTATGTATCTAAATTCTTCAATAGAATGAGTATTTCATTCTATGAAAGTGCAGTGGTTTCCACATCCTGATGTGAGAAATAGATTGTGATGAATTATATTATAATTTTTATCTGTATAAAAGTCTATATATGATTAGGGATATAATAAAATAGGTTATTCAATTAAATACCCATTGGATAAAATTTCTATAAAACATATAATTTATTTGAATCATAATTATTATTAATTTCTTTTTATATATAGTCTTGATGTTCTATAAATATGTTTTATCAAATGAATGATATAATAAAGATGATATTCATACAAGGAATATATTGGTATTGAATATGAGAACTATGTTATTTTTAAGTGATTTATGATATAAAAACTTCAAGGATGTAGATTAAAAATACACGATGATTAAGGAGTTGAGAATATCGTGACTAAAGTATAAAAGTTTCAATAACATAAAACACTATCAATGTAAGGATTGTAATGATTTTGAGTTGAATCTAATTAAATGAGCTATATATGATGGAACATATTTAAATTTATATAATATAATTAGATTTGATAATTATTATACTTTGACTATGAATTAAAATAAATCCACACTATATTTTTGGAATCTTAAACATGAATAATTCAAATGAGTTTCATAGAGTTTTAATATTTCCTAAAAATATATCTATGATGAAATATGTGAATCTATAATTGATGATGTTTAATGATATATTGAATGGAATATGAAAACAACCTATAAATAATATATGTGTCATTGATTAGTTAATAAACTAATTAACTATTATTAATAAATAATTTTATGATTTTTTAGTATGGGGGTCACATAACCATTGAAATACAAAAATTATATTTTATATATCTTATTTTCTTTAGAAATTATGATGAATACATATACAATAATATGATGAATTAATAAATTTTAGTTATTTTTAATTTATATAAAATTAATAATTGAATTTAAAGAAGTATGTATTAATCATAGATAAAATTAAATAGTTTGGGAAAATAGAGAAAATGGAAAAGTCCATACATATGACCTATCTAAAAAAATATAAAAATATTAAGTTCTCTAAAATAATAATTATCAATAAGATTGTGTATAAAAATAACTGTGATTCTATATTATAAATCATAAAATATATGACATGATATGGTAAATATATTTTACCACATCAAATTTTATGTAGAGTATATGAAATCAGGTGTAAATATTCATCACTATGATTTGTAAATGAATAACTACACAATGACATAGTTGTGTAAATTGGATATGATATTACATTAACAGTGTGATACATAATATATTATTTGAGTTACATAATACTACCTCCATGGTTCTCAATATATAATTTTAAATCACTATATAATATGTAAGATAGTATATTAAAATATATAATTATTTTAATTCTTCAGAATAATAAATTATTGATTAAAAAATATCAGATTAAGAGTTTTCATACTTAAGATAATATTTTCCATTAAATTTTATAGTGAATTTTTCAGTCACATAATGTTAATATATTCTATCATGGAATCGGTAATCTAAAACATGCCATGATATTATATTATTCATTAATTACTAGATAAATTGATGTATTAATCATTGAGTTATGATTCAATATAATATTGGTTATGATTTGATTTATTTAATATTTGTATTTGATATTTATCATTGACATATATAATCAATTGAGAATGATTATGTGGAAATAATTATACAATATTATGGAGGATATAATTAAAAAATAATCATAGTTATTTTGGATAATTAATTTAATAAACAATTAATAGTAAAATTTTTCTTTGTGAAATAATTAAAATATTGTTTTTCTCAATTTATTATGATCTAGTATTGGATTATTAAAATTTAATTTTAATATATGCTTCTGAAAGAATAAAATAAAAACATTGAAATTCATTGAGTTCACAAATTAAAATAATAGAAAAGAAACTTATAATTATTTATGAGTTTATTTGCATAATATAATTTGAGAGAAGACAGATATTCATAAGTATAAATTTCTCTAATGCAATTAAATTATTTATTATACGAATATAAAAAACTAATAAAATGGGAAGATATATATAAAAAAATTATTACCACTTTTCACATTTTTTAAATTCATATATAATTATTTTTAATCATCAAATTTTTTGTTTGTTTTTATACCAATGAGAAAACAGGTAATAATATTTCTTATCCTTATCATTCTTAAGTGGAAATAACTAGAAGTCATATTTTTTTTGTAAAATATTATAATTTTTGATGTTTTATTTTTGGATGAATATATTTTATTTGATGATGTGATATGTGGGTGTATAATGGGGAAAATATTCAAAAGATATAATCTCAGTGAATAATTATTTATTGAAGGGATCCATTTTTTGAAAACCATTATTAATCACATATAACATATGGTAAATATTTTAATTATTTAGTTATGACACATTCTAATTGTATCAACATCATGATATTGATAGATATATTTTTATTAGACTCATCCCAAACATATCAAACATATTGTCACCCATTGTGGGTTCTAACCTTGTATATAATTCATTTTCCCCCTTTTATTTTTTACATATTATTTAAATTTATTTTAAACAATTAAATAGGTCCATTCACATAAATAAGTGAATTTCTATAAATACATTTTATGGGTAAAATAAACTAAAAATATAAATCATTTAAATTACATATAATAGATTCATAACCTATATTAGTGTGATTTGATAGTCCATAGGTCTATTCAAGGTGTATTAGGGTTTGGAGATAAACCCTAAACTAGATATATTCTTTCCCATTTTTCCCAAAATTATATATATATATATATAATTCAAATTTAAAGAGTTTTATGAGTTTCATGATACAATAAATGTATTTTTTTTGAGAAAACATTGATGAACATGAAAAAAATAATCTAATTAGTTGGAAAAAAATATTTCTTTTGAGAAATGAGAATGTGGATCCATTAAAATATTATTGTAATTAATGGTATAATTTTTCTATTTTATTTTATGATAATTATTTTATTAAATAACTCACATCATCATATGTTGACAATGTTCAAATAGTATCACATGGTTGTTTTTTTTAAAAAATAATGATTATTTTAAAATTGTCACTTTTTATGTATACATATATATATATACATATATACATATATGAGTTTATCAAGGGTCTAGAGTAGATGAATATATAAATGGATAGGATGAAAATTCCATTGAAAATATATTTAATGAATAGAATACTATAAATAATAGTTTTAGAAACCATGTTGATGAACATGGTATAAATCATTATTTTTTAAAGGGAATTATCTATATTTAAAAAATATTATGAAATTTATTTCAAATACTAAACTTTTAATGTATTTGATACAGGTATCCATGATCTAAATGAATATTTTACTACAACCAATTATGTATCGACTTCATAAATTGATGTCATGTCTACTTAAATAATAAATCATGGAAACTCCTAGTATAAATGTATTGAATTCATAGAGATCATTTTTAGAGGAAAAACATGGATAATTGTTAGAAAATTCAAGATTAGTTTATGATGAGAAAAAAACTCAACATAATATATCATGAATTGGAGGAAAATATGAGAAATTATGAATTTAAATATACTAAGTATTAACAATATGATGAAAATTTTTAAACTTAAATAAAAATTTATCAGATGAGTATTTAATTAGAAAAAATATATATAACTATCATAAAAAGATTTAAATAATCAAAAAATATATCCACCAGAAGCTTAATGAATCTTGTAATTCTTGAAAATATGTTTATTGTATAATTGTAAATTTTTCCTGGAAAATTATATCTTATACATTTAAATATATGATTTTTAAAGAATAATGTTTATTAAATCCAATTTTAAATTGAGTGTAAAAACTAATTAAAAAATTAATTTTTCCCATATATTTTCAAACTGATGGTGGTTTTGCTTAAATTGTTTTTGGTCTTATAGTATGGTATGGTGAGATAAAATCAATGAAAAACATTATTTATTTTTATATGTTAGTGAGTAGGATATCATGGATACATGGATCATGATTTAAGGAGAAACATGTGAATTTTATATATAAATAGTATCCTTAAATAAATTTTGAGAAAATTATAATTGAATAATACATATATTGGATTTAGGTAAACTACATAAGATAAATCACTTTTATCATTTTATAAAATAAATTAATATATTTAATGAAAAAAATAAATTCAAAATTAGATGAAAAATTCCATATAATATTATTGATGAAATTTCTAATAATAAAATTATACCAAAGGATATTTGGATATATAATGTTAAATGAAGAAGCATAAAAATTATAATGCAATTTATGCTTTTTGGTGTGTAGCTTTTTGATGAATAACAAACTCTCAACCCTAATAACCTTCCTCTGAATATATTTTAAATTAACTTTATAAAATTCACCATTGAGTTTATTTTTTCATAAATATAATCAACAGTGTTATGATTAATGAAAAAAAAAAGATGAGTGTTGTTATAAATATAATGGATTGGTACATATCTATAGTAGATATATATATCTTTTATTATATAAACATATGAATTGTTTTTATAAATATTATGATTAAAGATTAGTGTATAAAGAAATCAACCTTGATGAGCATACAAAGGTGACTTCCCATGATGGGGTGTTGACATGAATAAGATACCAGAATAAATAAATATAAATATGGAAATGTGAATGTAAAAAAAATTATTAAATGACCTATATTCATTAAATTTTTCAATCACAGTATATAATTACTGAATTCAATTTAAATGGGTATAAATTTTTTAGTCAATGGCATGAGAAATAATATGTCTGTTATGAAGAAAATAATTTTAAAAATACTTATTTTATGATATTTTTTCACTCATGTGATTTATATTGAGCACTTATCAAGTGAGATTATAGTTGATTATTTGGAAACCATCCCATCATTTTAGACATTCCTTTTATTTTTAATTAGGGGGTGGAATTTTAGTAGAATAAAAATGTAAATTATAATGAATAGAAAACTACGATTCATAATGATAATTAATTAAATGTGTGAGATTAAAAAAATATATATATTTTTGAAAGGTAGGATTTATTATTACACTTTTATGTATAACTGATATATTGTAAATTTTCAAATGTAATTGGGGAGGAGATTACAGAACCCACTAAATCCTACTAAAAAAATCATTGGTTTCTATTGGATCATATGTTATGTGGTTTTTATTGTTATATATGTTTTTTAATATTCAATAATATGATTAAAAATGGGATTTAAGTAATAAGTATGAGTTGGTCCCACATTAATTCTTGGATAACATGATGATGGTGGTTCTATTACCTGATGAATTTCTATATATGGTTTCATTGATGAATTATGAAAATATTTTATGATTTTGGGGATTATTTTAAAAATACAATAATACAGATATTTTACCAAAGGTAAACAAGGCCAATGATTGGTTTTAAATGACTCAAATTATAATTTCACTATAGGGCATACACTTCAAGAGAGATATAAACATCTACATATAGAAACTATTAGTGATAAATATTCATGGTGGATAATTAAATATAAAAAGTAAAACTAATTAATATATTCTATTTTTTATTATATAATTAAGATAATTTTAATTTTTTATAATGGTATATTGTGATGATGGATTTGTGTAGAAATATGAGAATCAAGATTTTGGAATGTCTAAAGAGTAATTGAATGTACATATGACTCTGTTTTTTATGTGAGGAATTGTATATATCTTATAAATTATATATGAACTATTAATGAGGATATTTGAGTAACATGTATATTTTTTAGGGAACTTTATGATTCATTATAATATTCAAAATGGTTTTTAAAATGATAGTTTTTATTATGTTACGCTATATAATTTATGAAATATAATGAATTTAAAATATAATTGGACTTGCTTATAAGTGATATTCAATTTTATGAATAAAACTATTCATGTTTTTGTTATAATATGACCATTCATAATATACACTTAAAAATAGGAAAATTGAAATAACAATATGTAATATCACTAAGAGTAAAACTGTAGTAATGAATTTAATTCAACATGATAAGAGTGATCAATCAAATAATTTATATTAATAAATCAGATTCGACATAGTGATACATAAGATCAAAAAAAATTATTTTTTTCACTTATTTGATAATATGTTATATCTCTTCAATTGTATATAGTTTTAGGTCATTCTTTTTTCATGGATATGGTTAAGGAATGGTTTATCATTGAGAATTAATTGAAACCTATATCATATAGTTGGTTGAAAATGTTATACAATACATATATTGGTTGACATAGAAATAACACTGATGTTAGAAAGAAATGCGATTATATTCAATGTTTCACCAGTACACGTATGTTATAATTTTTGACAAATATTATTTATCAAATGATAAAGAAGATTAATATATTTATAATAAATATATGATTTTGAGTGTGTAAGATTAATGTGAGGATTTATAATGGTATATAAGATCACTATTGTGGTCACATAATATTTCCTTTTTAACCTAATGAAAATCTAATATAAAATTTTAAAAATAATCTATTTTTTACCAAAAAATAATGTGAATGATTTATAAAAGAGTTCTTCCTGATAAAATCATTATTTATGGAAATTTATTATTTTAAATATCATTTTATGTAATAGATACTTATTGTAACATTTTATAATTATACAGGATCATGAAAATGAGGAAAAAAGTTTTAGGAATATATAATCTCAATTTTAAATTTATTGCATGATTCAAAAAAATAAAAGGAAAAGATATTTTGTAAATTGGAATATATTTTTATTTTATTTTTGTGATGAAACAAATAGTTTTTGAACTATTTTTGGGTATTGATGGATTTGGGATTATAATTTTATTATTTTAATTCCCCCTCTAAATAATGATATTGTAATGAGGGGATATAGATAATGACCTTTAGATTCCCCCTAGTAGGCATCAGGTAAAAGGCTAGCATCCATGGTATAAAAATATCATAAAATGGGATGAAATAACCCCTAAAATAATATTTTATTTTAAAGATAACATGAATCAACCACAATAAAATAAATGATTCACTATAAAATAAAGACAAAAACTATCCCACAATCTAGGTTTAAATAAAACATTTAAAAATAAAATTCCCCAATCATAAATATCCAAAAAGAAAGCTGAATGAGAAACACATGAAATATACTGAAGTGTATGATCTGGTATTATATAAAATGAAACAATTAATCATCCTAGAAAATATAAGATCATTTTAAATACCTAGGTTGATTATACATGTATACACGGTAGGAAAACCATAGTGTATCATGATAAAATGAATGAAGCGTAGTAATGAAACAATGAGAAAAAATAAAAACCAAAGTCACCATTAGAGGCCAGTTATCCTTCATGATAATAAAAAAGAAATGATCACCAAATAAAAGAAGATAATATGAGAATAATATGAAGCATATCGATAGATTTAACCCCACATCTCCTTACCTCAAATTTGAATCCCTCAGAACCCAACAACGTTCATCTCTCTAGTCCCAAATCTTCTATATATCACATCATGATAAGAATCTTAATTTCAAATAAGAATCACATCACATATCTCCCCATAAAACATTATTAATAACATCATATCATATAACCAATGAAGTAGGGAATCACGAACATGTAGGACACAAAAATCATGCTTTCTTTCTACAATTTACAAGACCCACTGTAAAATATCATTTCATGTAACTAAAAAACACTAGGGAATCTCATCTCACCTCACCTAAAGACACTTGGTTCATCTTATGACACAAAAAAAATTAATTTTTCGACTTCATGGGACCCCAATATTTTTTTTCATCATTACTTAAAAGAGTTATTAGGGAGAATTAGTCATCTGACCATCCATTTTCACCAGAATGACATTGATATAAACATCCCCAAAACATTTGGTTATCGAAAATAGCTGTAGACATTGGTTCGGTGACTATTGAAAATATGTATAATTTAAATTATATATATATTTCCAAAATAAAATTCCATCCAATTGGTTAATATAACTCACTAAATATCATTATTAATAACCACTCTTTTCCTACATCAAAATTAATAAAACAAAAAAAAAATCCATAATCCCAAAACAAAATTCATTCCACTTTTTACTTATTTCATGAATATCCATTACTAATCCATTTCAATAAGAATAAAATTCCTTCCATTTCTTGATACCATTAATCTATATTTTACATTAACACTATTTATAGCTGATGATAAAAAAATAAATCACATACATTGGATAATGAATCATTAAAACAATTTAATTATATAAAAACTTGGGCACGAACATAAGACATAATAAACTTTTGAGAAATCATACTACATAGTACAATGAATCCATAGAAAATATCACATAGGAAATCCCTTCTCAGATGATAGAAATATAGAATGAACATTGAAAATATCTTATGTTTATAATGACTACATATGAATGTAGTGGGATTTGATAGCATATTAACAGATCCACTATGGTTGATATCACTAAATCATCATTGAATATCCATTAAAGAAGCTACATAAATTTTTCAAATAATTTCTGTTAATATCCACCATTAATAAAATGTAAACAACATTAAATATATTGTTACATAAAATTTTCATTAAAAATGGTCCTATGGAATGATCTAGAAATTATATAAAAACATTATGAACCACTATGATATACCACCGGAGATATAAATCTAGAGATCTACCACTAGGGAACAAACACCAAAGATCTACCACCAAATATTATTACTTCAATAGTTCTACCAACAAATCTCTACATCTAGATATATATAATTAATGATCAAAATCCATAGATCTGCCACTAGGGATCTCCCACCAGTGATTTACCGCCATATATGTACCTCCAGTGGTCTAATTCTTATGAGATACTCATTGTTATCAAAATTCATATATCAACCCTCATAGATCTACCACCAATGATAATCATACTGTGATCTATCACCAGTTCTCTACCATTTTAGATCTATGTATATTGATATTACACCAAACACCATTTAAAATTATATAGAAAATTCAATCACCATAAATCCAAAAATTTAGTAGCTATATGGGTTTAATCTATTATAGTAGATACCACACAACATATTATATCCCTCAAGAATTCAATGCCTACTTTGAAGGAAATAGTGGAGATGGTCTAAATAACCATTCCTTGTAATACATATTAGGGATCTATAAACATCTAAAAACCTCTACTAAAAAAATATATAACAAAATTATGTCTCTCATAATCATATACACATTAAAAACCCTTTTTACCCCCATATAATTGTTAGACAAAAACCACCACAACTATTGAAAAAAAATCCATATGTATAAAAATCAAGGAATTTCACCCCCCATGTCATGATACTATCTTCAATGTTCAACCCCAAATCCCCCATAACATTTCAATCACTTCATGATATAACACATCATAATTAAGGATCAAATTTTCCTTTTGTATATAATTTATTGAAGCTTTAATCAAAAATCATATTAATTGTTTAGAAGCAAAACCCATACAAAAAAAAATATATGAACATCACATCGAATCATAAAAAGGAAATAAACAGACAAAAATGGATTAAAAAATACATCAACTAGACTCTTATATTCATATAATTTCCAAATTACTCTATTATAGGCCACCATGCCTCCAAAATACATGAACAAAAGGAATGGTCCATCCTTGAAACACCATCTTTTGATGATCATGTATCCCCATTTTATTATCTACATAAATTGTGTCATCTTTGATATCTAACTATCTTGATTTAATGAAATTTGATTCCTCAGAATAAAATAAATAGATATAACAGATGAAGATGATTTTTGGGTATATTCCATTTATGGAAAAAGTGATAACAGGTAAGGCACCATCCTAACACACCTTAACAAATCAAAGGAACCATAAAACTTGGTCAAAATCTTATTACCAATTCTAAAATTCAACTTATGATGTCATAGATAAAGATTCAAAAACACTAATATGAATCCTTGAACTCCATGTGATTCCACTTTTTATCAGTATAAGACATGTACCTATCTAGTACTATATTCATCCTCCCTCAAACAAACTAAACAATTTATGTCATGCGTTGTTTCACATCAATACAAAAAACTATCGACACCCCAACCACTTCCTAGAATAATATTGAAGATAATATGAGTCTTTATAAATAATTATATTGGTTCATGCCAATGGATTATTGATATATGTTATTATAATAAACTCTTCTAAGGACATGTTTTGTGACCATGATATGGAAATGTCCAACACACATGCCCAAAATATATACCCTAGTGTCTGGACAGTCTACTCTGTCTACCTGACCATATGTGGGTGGAAATAAATGATGAGTTTTAACTAATACAAAATCATGATTTAGTCCCCAATATAAATGTGAGTTAAAAATTGAAACCAGATATGAGATAATGGAAAATATGATTCTATCAATCGGAACCACCTCATAAATGTAGTTTTTTTCCAATAAATCCTCTACATGAATCTCCTTTATCACCAGGAAGTGATAAAATTGGGATAATTGGTTAGGGATTACTAATATATCATAACAATCTATCTAAAATTGAGGGAACCCAATTAAAATGTCTACTTTAATTTCATCCCAATTCCATTCATTAAAAATAATGGGATATAGTAAACATACATGAACATTTTTCTTTGTCTTTACATACTAGTAGACCGGACACAGACCCAAAAACTTTTTCACTTCTTAATTCAACCTAGACACCAAAAAAGAAACTCTAAAATCATGGTACATATTGTTAACTAGAATGTTTACAACTAATGGCGAGCAATGAAACTCATTATGGACACCCACAAAAATCACTATCTAAATAAGAATCCGCCCGTGAAACGTATTCAAGTTCCAACCATTCTCTTCCCATCTATATGATAAATAATTATGGTTTACAGAGTCACAAATCCCATCTACCAATGAGTCTACCCAAATAGAATCTTCTACATGCATAATTATAGGATAGTACATTATCATATAAAATAGTAAACCTCTTACATTGACCACCATTTAATCAATTTAATGGAATCAAACACAAGAATCACTCTCTGTGCATCAGTGGAAACCTAAAAAATGACCTTCTATGACTTTTTTATGAATGTAATGACCTATACATTCCCCATTACTAAGGTGTATGAGATTAAAAAAGTGAAAACGAATAGAAACTCTATACCCATTTATTACCTTTGGATAATATCACACTGAGAAATGATATAACACAATCTCTAGTGATATAAGATTATAACAATGTTATCCCCAATGAGGAAGTGATTCTATAACTTTTGTTCTTAAAAAAATTCTTGAAAAATCATGGGTGGAATAATTATGTAAGTGTGTTTGTAACATATTATGTCCAAAAGATATTAAATTACTATGATGAATCAACACAAATACAAATATAACATGGGACGTGTCACAAAACACCTTAACTTTCATACCCTCAAAAAAGTAATCCACAATATCACTCGCCAAAATCACCACCAGTTAACTAAATTCTACTATTAAATATTCTATCCACACCAATTCCATGTCATGCATTTTAAACTCTATAAATGGAGATAAAACACTATGAAAATAAGGTACATGACCCCCATAATTGATCATAAGAAAAAAGTATATTGAGATAACCTACCATGATCATTGGTGTTCCCCATGAAACAACAACAAATACCTTTAGTGGGTCTACTTACACATCCTTATATGAAATACCAATCCAATGTAAGTGACCACTCTTTTATAAAATAAACTATTGGATAACATTCCATAATGCTTGTGGTGTAGAAGGAACCAATAACCTGATATAGTTTGCTTCTAATTCCCCTCATTAGACTCCAAATAGTTCAATATTTATTTAGTGAATTAAAATATTAACTTGTCCATTAATTCATAGAACATAAAATCCATGAGCCCCCAAAACACAACTGGTGTATTCATGACATAAAATAAAAAAATAATGAAATAAATTTATCATTCATTCATCTGATGGTTTTTTATGGTATATCACCCTTATTGAGCCTTAAATTTTGATATGTAGTAAGAAATAAATTCATAGAAAACAAAAAATACAATATGATTTGGTTGAAATGATAATAAATCATTGTAATTTGCTATAAATTATTGGAAACTATCTAATTAGTCCTCTGGTAGTCTATACACAACGTTATTCTACCATCATTTTTTAGAACAAAACTATAGCACCCTATGATGAAACACAAATCTATATAAAAAACTTACACATCTAACCATCAATTTGAATTTTCAATTCCAATAACTCATAAGGTTCCATAAAAAAGAGCCTTCAAAATCTGATAATAACTAATATTCAAGCATATAAAAAGATCATCATCCTGTTTATGGGACAATGTAATATTATCAATGTGGAAAATATCTTGAAACTCCATAATTTCCAAAGGGGCACTACATAGTCTTAGAATCCACTAATTCCACCAACAACCCAGAAATAAAATAAGTAATGTGATTCACATGACCACTTCCCACCTAGAAACCCTATTCTCAAATGAAAATAAAAAATTCACCATACATAAATGAGACTAATACCCTCTTCTACCTTATGAAATGGATTACATAATAAGTCATTAAAAGAAAATAATGGTCATGATGAAAATTATGTGGCCCTATCATCATTCTACACCCCTGTAAAAAATAAAACAAGAAATTCAGTAATACAGTTGGTGTATTAAACATTAGGGGTGTTGGAAGAATCTCCACATATAGTCACAATTAATCAAATGATGATGGTGAAATAAAACAAGATGATACTCTTTAATGAAAGAATTAAAAAACAATTGTAAACTGAAAACTAGGCATACCATGAATGGTCTCTAGCCCATTTTCACAAACTCTTCCTTTTTCATTAACATAGCACGACCATCTCTTATTACACTATAATTATAGCCACCTACACAACCATGACAAGGTTGAGGTAATTTAGGGTGAGGTGTATCCTAATATCTACCTATACATACCACTTTTACCCTACCCAGATCATATGTCAACATTTCATGACACTAAAACATTCTATATGGAATCTACTTATAAAACTACTTTTGTAATGTACAAAATATACAATTATAAGTCAAATGAACTACCAATCACAAATCTTGATAGTAAAAATGGAATCCACAAGAAAAAAAATATTTGGAGAATCCAATATGGCTTGAATGGAATCTACAGGGGAAAACTCCAAATTTGTAAAAAGAAATTATGGCTTTGTCATGGGATACCCCCTCTAATTGATATACTCCTCAAATAACCACATTGGATCCTATATCATGGTATAAATTCTCATTGGTTCATTGAAAAATTATTTTATACTGTCTTCTGACCATCTATATATATTTTACACATAAATGGTTTTCCGAAATTTTGGATCAAATTATTGAGTACCTCATAAATTCACCACAATGTAGACCCTTTATCTGGAAAAATAACTGGGAAAAACACATATTTTCCATGAACATGATCTCCAACTAACACAAAAAAAACTACACTAATGAAGAGAATTATGTATCTACATTTTCACATCCATAGTGGTTGAAAAAAGGAACTCTATTCAAACCTATTTCAAAATGTCACCCAATGAAAGATATTTCCCCTTCATTTCACCCTAATATAGAATCCACCATTGATATATATTTCCCCTCATCAAGATAAATTCCCAAGGGACCCATTACTTCAATGGGGAATTGATAAAACTAAATGCGATCCCATTATCATCCATCCATCTCTCTGTCACCTCAGTTGATATACTGCACTTATAGTCCATTAAATCATCCCACTAAAAAGTTTGAAACTTACCCTTACAGTGATCATACTCCACTACAAGAACAATCCTCGATCTATCAACTACATATGTCTGATGAAACCCCACATTTAATTCCATGAACATATGATGACTATGATCAATATATGGAAGGGTAATTAAGTATTTCTTAATCCTTATATAATTTAATTTTATTATGATTTATTTAATCAATTTTAAATTATTTCAACCATGACAACACCAAGACCAACAAAATCAAATAATAATTGAATTAAAAATGATTCATATATCTCTCCAAGGTCTTTTCCATAAAAATAAGTCAACCACACAAGCTTGATTAGTAAGATTACAATCTAAGCACTGGATCCTGGGTTCCCTAAGATTTCATGTCACATCATGTCTCTTTTACGTATTAATTGTACGAAGGTAAACTTGAACTATTTCCATACAATAATATTAAATACACAATAATACAAACTACTAAATACATAATATACCTCATATATCACCTTCTATACCACTTATTTCATGAACCCCTCTCACCAATGATACTACAAAGAAGGATGTATGACCATGATCATCTAGAGTATGGACTTTAGTAGGCCCCAGGTTTGAGAGTAGATAAGAAGGTATAAATATATCATGAAATGGGAGGTATTACCCAATATAATAGCATAGTATAGGGAAATAACATGAATCAACCACAAAAAACATGACTATTTAATATAATATAATTTCAATAATTTTCACATAATGCATTTATAAATATAATTAGTGTAGATATGCGTCTCCAAATATAAATTTCCAAAACTAAATCTAATACTATAACATCACAACATTCAAAAAATATATTAGATATTACTAACTATCATGATCTACATAATCCAACTGCATTCATGAAAACAAGTTTATATACATAGAGTGAAAATATAAATATAATTAATAGTAAAACTATATTCCTTCATGCACATGTGAATGAAGCATACTAATGCACCTATGAGAAAACATTATAACTATCAACATCTAAATATGTCAAATATCAATCCCAAATATTACCAAGTAAAAATTACAAAATAATGAAATCCAATAATAAAATAATATTAATCAAATCAATAATAGGTACCCTACACCTATTTCCAATGGATTTTCCCCGTCATACCCCAACGACCTAGTGTTCCCACCTATTTCGTATATGAATTCATATAAATCACTTCACATGTAACTGACCATAAAATTTGAATCTAACCAAAAAAAACATGGTCCATTATGTCACATCGCATATAAAACCCAGTATAGAGTAGTGGACTTTTAAAACATCAACCACATGTCCTCATCCAACCATGCCCAAAATCCCTATAAAACCATCCCATTATTTCACCCAAAAAACCATTGTTCAATAAATTTCATCTCAGCAGAATACAGCTAGGCCATTTCATCAATACTTAGTAGTGGACCATTTAACATATGACCATAATATCCCCTAGATGTAATAATCGTAAGGAATAGGGAGCAAGAAATATTCGGTTTTCAGAAATCCACCGTCACCACTAGTATTTTGGAATAAAAACCTATCCCAAACATTTTTTTTTCACTAGGTTCTCAAAATTATTGGGGTGATTATAGAAAATTATAATTGAACATATATATATATATATATATATATATAAATAACAACCAAAACAATTTTATGGGTTTACAAGAAGAACTATCTAAATCAGATATTCACCACTCTCCCTAATGTCTCATGATTTATAATTCCACACAACATGCCATATGCCAAAAACAATCACCATTCGCTATAAAATACAATTTATAAAATATTTGTTACCAACCAATTTAATTAAAAATTCAATTAATTAAATTAATATTTACCATAAATTCTCATTTATGATAAAACCCATATAACAATATAGTCATTTACTAGACATTTATTTACTATTTTCAATCTATCAGATTTCATTGTCAGTGTTAAATTTTTTATAATTCAACCATTGATCAGTAAACTAGAATGAAAAAACACATCCCAACATCAAATAACACATCATCCTGATTCTAACAAACAATGTTGGCACAACCATAGTCACAACCATTTAATTATCACAATTTCCACATAACCACCATATTCCATAATAATTCCACCATATCAATATTACATGGCCCATCATCCCTTGGTATAACAACAAAAGATAACATATTCATACATTCCTAAAAAATTATATGCATCATCAGATGTTATTTTCTAGATTTAATAAATTGATGTCCCTTACATCCACTTATTTTATTTTATGGCTATTCCACCACAATACATATATCCTTATGAGAAAAAAATATATTTTTTGAGTATAAGTGACTAACCATTTATTCATTTGGTTTAACAAAAAATACCTAACATGGAATACATAAAAAATATCAAATATGAAAAAATTGGGGTGAACAATAACCACGATTTTTAGCGACAAAACAAAAATGGATTATCTATATATTCTAATGTCAAAGTGATGTAATACTTTGAAAAGAATTCATCTCTTTCGTTAATTAAATTAAGCTAATTTATTGTATTTAGTAATGTTTCTATAATATATTCAACAATTAAATAGTAAAAACATGAACCAATCATTCATGTTACTGTAAAGACTCATTTTTTAATGTATTTTTTATAAATATATGGTAATTTTACGAGTCCGTGAAAATTTATGGCATCTAATTATGAGGCCCAGAGTCCTAAGAATTAATTTCAGATCGTTATTTTGGTTACATTTTGTAAACGTTCGAGCAGGTTTGTTTAACTATTGAACTGGTGCTCTGAATTGAAATCCAAGGGAATCGTTGAACTCGCATTGCCGGTATTCACTAAAGGATACATTCACCTCGACAGAAAATGGTCGAGGGTGAAAGTTATTTTTTGGTATTTTAATGTAATAATATATTAAATAAACACAATATTTAGTAAAATAAATTTGTAACCAC
This sequence comes from Viscum album, assembly GCA_963277665.1. Taxonomy (NCBI): domain Eukaryota; kingdom Viridiplantae; phylum Streptophyta; class Magnoliopsida; order Santalales; family Viscaceae; genus Viscum; species Viscum album. Next base: position 39,046,323 of record OY728159.1, read on the forward strand.
CCTCCTTCTGTATGTTCAGGGGTTGGGTCCACCGGATCTAAACCTCCTATTTTTGTTTAATTGTGGTGGGTACCACCAGAGTTTTCAATAACCTCCCAAATTGAACATAGGGATAGGGACCACATGACCCCTATTAATGGGGGGGAGATAAGAAACCAGTCAACCCCACTCTTTAATGTCTATGAGCCTCTTGATCTTCATCCACATTAATCATGCCAACCCAGCTTAATTAAATGTTCCAACCTAGGTGTTTAATTTGGCTATTTTGAATTTGTTCCAACTATTAAAGTTGGAGGAAACACATTAGTTAGACATTTTATTTTTGGTGGAGCCATGGGAGAAAATTTTTACCATTGAAGAACACCGACGAAGAAAATAGACCCCGACATCGACCTTCTTCCTCGAGACTTCCTCCAACGTAGGACGTCTTCTACTACGGCGAACCGATGATTGAGGAAAACGCCAATGAAACCGACGTCTGTCTTTTTCTCAACGATTCGTCTTCATCCCCGTGACATTTTCGGAATATAAACCATAGGTAGGGGGTTTAATTCTATTTTTATCATGCACCCCCTTCTGTTTAATTTATGGTTTGGGAAGAATCATTGCGGGGTGGTTTGATGTTATTTGTTCTGGTGAACCTCTTTCTACTGCTGTAATGCAGAGAGTGCGGGCCAAACTAACATGGAATATCCTATACATAACCCTTATGTTGATTTGTGGTGTTCTTAGAAACAGTGGAAGGTGAAGAAGGAAAAAAAGGCATTGGCGCCGCCACCCACAGCCTTTGTGACCCACACTGCCCATGTATTGCTCCATGCTCTTGGCCAAACCAGCCCTGTGTTGCCGCCAGCTGAACAGGTCACGACCCAATCACAACCCGGATGCACCATGCCCCGGTCATGCCACACACCAGCAAGCCTAGCCGCTCCGGCCTCCCAGCCGAACCGGACCCGGCCGCGCCCCCCGCTGGCCAAATCGGCCCCAGCCACGCCACTCGGCTGAAACGGCCTCGGTCGCGCCACGCCGGCCCCTGGGCCGCTCCACACCGAGACGCGCCCCAACGGCCGTCCGAGGTGAGCCGACCTCGAACCCCAGTTTGAGCCGCACTAGCGATGTCCTCTGGACCGAGCCACCCACATTGCACCCTCCGGGCCAAACCTCCCGCACACCGACCTGTTGCTGGTTCGCACCCTCGTGGTTGGTCCGTGCCATAACGACTCACCGCAGCCCCTCGCGTCTTGTTGTAATGGGTCCAGTAGGCCAAGCCGAACCGAACGCGGTGGCCCACCAAACAGGCCGAGAAAGACCCAATGGGTCAGGCTGAGTCGACCCGAACTGGGTCGGCCGAGGTGGGGTCGGGCTGGGTCGGACCGGACCCGGGCCTAGTACTACCCATTTACGCTCCTTCGTCCATATATTAGGCACCAGATGTCTGTATGAAGAACCTTCAGCAGTGCTTGAAATCGTGAAATGTGACGGTCCCATTGAGAATACCCAAATAAATTTTGGGGTATAGTTAATATGTGGTCTGGTTGGATTGTGCATGAATCCAACTGAGCCCCCGGGAATAAAAGGCTAATAACTAACATACCGGGCGTCCAATTGATGTTCCTTTTATTGATTTAAGACCCCTATGACATGGTGGACCTTTGAGATATTCTTCGTTGAACTTCATGATTGTTGGAGTATCTACTAGTATCTTGTGGAGAGAATCCTTCTGGAGATGAGCGAGCATAGTGAGGAGACCTTGTATCTTGTTAAGACCTGACGACTGCTGACTATTTTGACTGGAAGTGACTATAATAGACAAGTGGGGAGCACCTTGGTGTTGCAGCATACGCATAGTGGGAAGCACATTTGTGTTAGGGCAGACCCACAGACCTCGACATGAGGAGTAACTCAGTAGGCTATGGGGGGGAGTGTGTTTGATAACGCGATAGACCCATGATGGGGATCATGCTTGGTGAATCGGCGAATCCACAGTACTCGATAGGAGGAGTACCTCAGCACTCGAAGTTTAGTGGGAAGTGCACATAGTGTCACCGCAGGCCCACTGAACTCTATAGAGGAGGAGTTCTCTAGCAACCGAGGTTTCAATATTGTGACTAGGAATGTTACTTGATATTACACACTATAATAAAATATTTGTTTGAGGTGAGTCATTTTTTATATGTTTTCCTCATGATTGAGATAGATCACTTGATATCATAGATATATGTATGGGCATATACCTATGTAGGGTTATCAGTTGATTTCATTCATTATGGTTTAACCATGGTTGATTTTGTGAGACATTGAGTGTCTTGGGGTCCCAACTGAGTATCATTATACTCACCCATGCATGGTTTATGCCCGTACCTTGTTGTGTTGGATGCACATAATGGACAATTCTATCTGAGGCTGAGATTACTAGGACTGGATGGTATCTGGAGGTGGACCATACGGCGAGTCGGTACACGGAGGAGATGGTCGGACGTGGAGTGCTGAGGAGGCGAACTGTACCTACCCATCATGTAGGAACCTCAGAGGATGACCCTGTTTCTGTTTCAATTTTTCATTAGTTTTACTTTTAGTTTTTTATAATTTACTGTTGGGAATTTATTCTGGAAACTTTTACTTTTAGCACACTTTTGATTATAAATTTTACTCATGTTTGTATCTTGTTGTATGTGTTTAAAGGTTATAAAGGCAATTCCTTCCAAATTTTAGGGTATTGTGACTTTGGTTCCAGTCGCCAGTCCTAGCATATAGTTGGTGGGCTTGGGGTAGTCATGACATGGGTCCCAGGGGATGGGTCATGACAAATTGGTATTAGAGGAGTTGGTTATACCGCAGAACTTAGGATTCTGATTTTTTTGTGTGAAGAATAGTATAATGTTTAGTGAGGGTGGTTTTCTATTCTAGGAGTCCAGTGTTGGTGTGGCTGCTGACGCATCCATACACCATGACCCTAACTTCTGATTTCTGACTTAGTGCATGAAAACACTATTTCCATGTGGGTTTTCAAATGTTTTCTTTATGTCAGCTCACATGGTATAACGTTTCGACAGTAGGGCTCCTGTTTTTTTTTTCAGAATCCCTTCACACATATATTCTTATACAGTTCCGAGAGTTTTATGCACTGATAGCCTATCGAACGATGAGGCCTCGGTGAAAGGCCCTCTTCTAGTAGAGGCATCAACAGAGGCACCAGCGGTACCTTTCCCTAATGGGCCAGCAATGCCACCAGCCCCAGCAGAATATAGTGCACGCTGCCTAAGCGTGTTGCTCAAGTTCCACCACCATAGGCCACCTAGGTTTAATGGAGAGATGGACTCGCAGGCAGGTGATGATTGGATTTAGGTTGTGGTGAGATTCTTCCAACTCGTAGGGACACTAGATGATCTCATGATGATTATTATTGACATCCTTCTACAGGAAGTTTCAGGGTGATGGTGGAGCTTGATTCTCTAGATTCACTATGAGGTGACACTTTTCAGGGAAGACTTCATGAGCCTGTTATGGGTAGAGTTTGTCCCAGAAAATCTTCACGCAGTGTGGATACATGAGCTACTTCATCTACAGTAGGGTAGCATGACTGTAGCTCAATACTCAATGAGGTTCACTGACCTCTCACACAACTCCACAGACATGGTGTGGTACCCCTTCATGAGGCATGGGACCTTCGATCATCAAATCATGCGGGAGATCAGGGCTTCAGTGATCTCACTCAGTGTCCCGACGTAGGTGGGGGTGTTAGAGAGAGCCCTCATAGTGGAGAGTTTCCTTGCGGAGCAGTCTCCAGCAGCGAGACCCACTACTATTCATCACATAGCAGAGTCTTCAGTCGCTAGAAGAAAATATTCATCACAAAGGTCCAAGAGGACCAGAACAAAAGATGGATGACCGCATGACTCAGGATTTGTTGTGCGGGGCACCCGAAGCGGAGACAGACATGCCAGATGTGGGTAGTATTTATCATGTGGCGGCCATGGTCACATCGCTCGTGATTGTTTGACCCGTTATACAGATGATCATTAGACGGTCGAGGAACCACCTAGGCAGACACAGAGGTTCGACCGAGGAGGTCTGCATGGACAAGGAGGACATGGAAGTAGAGCTGGCCGTGTAGCTAGTGGTGGCTGACAATTCTAGATGTTACCACCACCACCACGTGAAGGTCCACCCCGACTACAGGGAGATGGTGGATTAGAGAGAGCTCTGCTCCAGGAAGCTGAGGCTTATGATCACGACTCTACAAAGATGATTAGTGGTATGGTCTGTTTCTATTCAACCATAGCTATAGTTCATATAGACACATGATCCAATAATTATTTTATTTCAACATCCCCCATTCGGATCTTTGAGATTCCAACGGATCCGTTGGTTCGATATTTATGGCTATAGAATCATACGTGAGTGTATTCGACGATAGAGCACTAGTTCCAGAAGTGTAATCATATTCTAGTAGTTGAGGTATTCGATTGGACCTCCTAGTAGAGACGTTGAGGCCTTACGATGTCATCATGGGTCTGTACTGGTTATATACATTCTACTATCAGATATACTATATTAGGAGCAATGTGGGGTGTGTCCGCATGGATGGGACTATTTTTACCTTCACCGGAGAGAAGGGAAGCTTTGAATAATATGATGTACTTTCTCGGAGGAGAGTGCAGCTGATCACTAATCAGTTGTTTAGCCTTACCCCCGAATCTGTTGATGTGGAGAGTCTGAGTTATCCTGTATAGGTGGACCAATATACATATGTTTTCCCTGATGATGTTCTGGGTCTACCTCCTCGCTGAGAGGTGGAATTTTACATTGATTTATGCCCTAGGATGACATCAATATCTATACCAATGTATCGGATGGCTCATGTAGATATTGGTGAGCTACAGGTACAACTAGAGGACTTGTAGGGGAAGGGATTCTTTAGGCCCAGTGCTTCTGCCCAGGAAGCCCCGATTCTATTTTACAAAAAGGCTGGTGGGAGCTTGAGACTTTGTGTCGACTATCGGAGCCTGAACTAGGTGACCACGAAGAAAATTTACCCACTCTTGAGGATTTTAGAAAAATTTGATTAGTTGAATGTAGCACGATGGTTCTTGAAGATAGACCTTAGATCAGGCTATCACTATCTCAGAGTACGAGACAAGGATGTTCAAGAAGGCAAACATCATGTGTTGGTATGAACATTAAGAGTAATTGGTTATTCCAATAGGTGAAACCAGTTCTCCAGTTGTGTTCATGGGGCTCATGAATAGGATATTTCATCCATATCTCTATTTCATTGTCGTAGTCTTAATTAATGACATTCTGATCTACTCGACTACTGAGGGGGAGCATGTCTATCATTTACGGGTAGTATTGGACAAACTCCGAGAGAACCAGATTTATGGTAAACTCTATAAGTGACAGTTCGGGATCTGATAGGTTCACTTTCTAGGACATATCACATCTGAGGTTGGAGTTTCATGGGATCCAACAATGATTAATGCGGTACATTCTTGGGTGCCACCCAGGTGTGTGACGGAAGTACGAAGTTTCCTGAGTTTGGATGGATACTACAAGATATTTGTGCCAGATTTCTCTAGAGTAGCGATAACACTATAAACCTTGACAATGAATGGGAAAACCTTAGTATGGTAGGTGATATGACAATCAAGATTTCAGGAGCTGAGGAAGAGGCTGACTAGTGCCCCCATCTTGAGGCTTCTAGTTGAAGTCATGGGGTACGTGTTCTACTGTGACACATAAGGGACTGGACTCAGAAGTGTCAAAATGGAAGAGCGAGTAGTGAGAGCATATGTCTCTTGACATCAGAGATAATATGAGCAGAACTACACTACCAATGACTTGGAGTTAGAAGCAGTGGACATCGCCTTGATGATTTGGGGACACTATCTGGTGGGCGAGTGTTTTTCGGTGTACTCTGATCATAATAGTCTCTGGTATATCTTCTCTCAGAAGGACATGAAACTGAGACAATATAATTGGCTTGAGGTCCTCCAAGACTATGAATTTGATATATTCAATACTCTAGGGAAGGGGAATGATGTTTTAAATTCACTCATCAGGAGGTCTGGAATACAACAACTAGGTGAGGTGACGGAACAACTGGAATCGTTGCACATATCCTTCGTGGAACGTGACAGAGCATATTTTCATTAGTCTCATACAATCACTCCCCCACTCCGTCAGAGTGTGAGGAAGGCGCAGTGTGGGGACGCTAACTGTGAGACACGACGTACTCAGATAGCCACAGGGCAGGCACCTTATAGCTTTTATGAAGGTGGGGAGCATGTCATCATCTTCAAAGGACATACAATGGTACCTGTGTCACTACAAGAGGAAGTGTTGATGGAGTTACAAACATCCCCTCTAGTGGTACATCCATGAGTGGTGAAGATGTACCAGGATCTTTGACGAAAACACTGATGGTTGGGAATGATGACAGCAGTTACAGAGTTTGTCTCTCGATGCCTCACATATCAGCAAGTGAAGAGGGAGCATAATGCACCAGAAGGAGTGGTTCAGACATTTGTGGTTCCAGAGTCGAAGTTGGTTGGGATAACAAATGAATTTGTGACGGGTCTTCCACGTACATCCTGGGGACATGACTCGATTTGGGTGAGCTTCAACCAACCCACCATGTCATCCCACTTCCTACCGATCAAAGAGAAAGGTTTTATTATAGAGTTTGGGACTCCTCTATTTGTAGGATATTATGCAGATACAAGGAGTTCCATTGACAATTATCTCTTATCGTAATGCACGATTTAATTTCCAAATATGCAAGGGGTTGCTGGAAGCTTTTGGGATGCAGATTCATTTGAGCACTACCTTCCATCCTCAGACGGATGTTCAGACTGAGCGGACCATTCAGACCCTTGAGGATATGATGCGTGATTGTGTCCTCGACATTGGCCGCAGTTGAGAGGATTACTTTCCTTTGATGGTATTTTCATACAACAACACCTATCACTCCACCATTGGGATGACACCTTATGAGGTGTTATACGAGAAACCTTGAAGATCACCCTTGTGCTGGACTGACCCAGGGGAGTCTGCACTAGTGAGACCAGAGATGGAATAGGCTACCACATAGAATGTGCTCGACATCATGTAGCAGATGAAGACTACAAAAAGCAGGAAAAAGTCATATGATGAAAAGAGATGTATACCTCTAGAGTTCTCGTATCGTGACCACATATTTCAATGGGTATCACCCGGACAAGGTCTATAGAGACTTGTCCGAGGTAGCCTGTAATCTCCAAGGTTCATCAGACATTTTTAGGTCCCCAACAGAGTTGGAGAGGTGGTATACTGCTTAGCTCTTCCTCCTCAGTTGCGCTGGGTGCACGATGTTTTCCATGTATCCCAGCTAAGTAGATACGTTCAAGAACCTTCTCACAACATCGACAATGGAGAGCTAGACATCGACGATGGGGAAAATTTTATGGAGGTTCCAGAAGAGATCGAGGATCGATAGGAGCGGGTCCATTGTGGATAGTCGATATCTTTAGTGCACATTTGCTAGCAGCACAAGAACATCTAGGAGAGAACATGGGAGCGGGAGGCTCAGATGCATGATCTATACCAAAACTTGTTACCTTAGTTTGATTTATGGCTTACGTGTACATAAAGAATGAGGTGGGGAGAATGTAAAGACCCTAAATTTCCATGTAATTTTATTTAAATATATCGTAATTTTATGAGTCTATGAAAATTGACAGCACATGATTTCGAGGCCCCGGAGTGCCCAGAATGAATTTCATAACATTATTTTGGGTACGTTCACTAAATGTGCGAGTAGGTTCATCTATATTTTGAACCGGTTATTAGAATTGAAATCTGAGGGCACCACTGAACTCGTAGCCCCGATATTCTCTTACTAAGCCTTTTACCTTGACGACAGATGATCAAGGGTGAAAGTTAGTTTTTGGGTTTTTCGTGGAAATAATAAATAAAATAAACACATGTTTTATTTTATTTTTGTTGTAACCACCATTCATGTGGATGTTTCGGGGTGGGGTCCACCAGAACTAAACCTCCTCTTCAAGTTTAATTATAGTGGGGAACACCGGAGATTTCAATAAACTCCCAAATAGAATATAGTGGTGGGGACGACCAGTCCTCTATTAATAGGATAAGAAGAAACCAGTCGACCCCCACTTTAATGTGGAGGATCCACTTGAGATTCCTCCAAAATAATTACACCAACATGAATTAATTAAATGTGCCAACCTAGGTGATTAATTTGGCTATTCTGAATTTATTCCAATGATTAATGTTGGGGGAAACACATTAGTTGGACATTTTTTTGTTGAGATTTGGGAGAATAGTTTTTCTAATGAAGAACAACGATGATGAATGTCGACCCTGACTCCATCCTTCTTCCATGAGACTTCCTCTAATGTAGTACGTCTTTGACTGTGATGAATTGACGATCGATGAGAATGCTGATGACACTAACGCCCATTTTTTCACATCAATTCCTCTTCTTCCCCGTGACTCCATCGACGTATCAACCCGAGGTAAGGTTTTAATTCTAGTTTTTTATCACATTCCAGGCACCCCCTTATTTTTATTTTTCAGGTTGGGAAGAATCATTACGGGAGTGTTTGTTGTGATTTGTTCTGGTGAACCTCTTTCTACCACTCTAATGCAAAGAGTGCATGCCAATATAACTTGGAACATCCTCTATGTGACCCTTGTGTTGATTTTCGGTGTTCTTCAAAATCGAGGAAGGAGACAAAGGCTACGGAGGCGACTTCTCCCCCACCAGTGGCCTCCGCGACCCGCTCCGCCCCTACGGTGCTTCGGCCAAACTGGACCCGCGCCACCATAGGCCGAACCTACCCCGGGCCCTGCCACATACCAGTCGTGCTACGCCCTGGCCACCCGGGATTCCGAGAGGAAAATGGCCCGATTGTGTCTTCAGCTGAACAAACCGTCCTCGACCGTGAAACCCCAGACCCCGAACTAAGCTGCCATGAGCCGCGCCCTCTCCAGCCCTCCTAGTTGAACATGCCCGGGAACCCAGGCCAATCTTCCCCCGCGGTGCACTTTTTTTCGAGATAACCAGGCGGAGACCTGTGGGCCGAACCCAACGGGCTGGCCGTCACAACTGGTTAGGCTAGACCCAATGGGTTAGGCCGGGTCGGACAGGACATGGGCCCACTACGTCCCATTTATGATTCTTCAGCCATATATTTTTCACCAGACGTCCGTTTGATTAACCGTCAGTAGAACTGGAAATCTTGGAGTGTGCTGTTCCCATTGACTATACCCCACTGGAGTTTGGGTATAGTTGAGATACAGTCAGGTTGGATCATGCGCGAATCCAACCGGGCCCCCTGAGACTAAACGACTAATAACTCATAGGTCGAGCGTCTGATTGATGCGTCGTCTATTCTGTTGATACCAGTATGATGTGTCAGACCTTTGAGATATATCTTAGTAGGACTTCAAGACATTTTGAGTATCGACCAGTAGCATGTGACGTGGATCCTCCTAGAGATGAGCATGCATAGTGCAGAGACGAAATAGCTAGCTGAGACCAGACAACTGTTGACTGTTTTTACTCCGAGTGACTCTACTCTCCTAGTTCAGAGCGCCTTGGTTTCGCAGCAGACCAATAGTACTCGAATGGAGGATTAACTCAGTATTCTACAAAGGGGGGGGGGGGTGCTTGGTGACGCGGCAGACCCACGGTGGTGAGCACACTTGGTGACTCGGCAGATCCATGATACACGATAGGAGGAGTACCACAATAGTATTTCGTTACTGGGATGTGCACTTGGTGTCATGGCAGGACCACTGTACTCAATAAATGAGCAGTTCTCCAGCATCTGAGGTTTCGATAATGTGATTGTGGATGTTACTTGATACTACCTCCAAGAATAAAATCATAGTTTTAATGAGTTAGTTTTCTTGTGATTTAGTAATGATTGAGATGGGTGAATTGATAACTTAGGTATATGTATGGGAATATACCTAAGTGGGGATATCTGTAGATTTCATTCATTTTGGTTTAAACATGGTGGATTTCGTGAGACCATTAGGGACATGGGGTCCATACTGGGTATCGTTATACTCACCCCTGCACGGTTTATGCATGCACCATATTGTGTTGGATGCAAACGACAGACAACACTATCTGAGGATGAGAGTACTAGGACTATACGATATCTGGAGGTGGACCATATGGCGAGTCGGTACATGTTGGAGACGGTTGTACATGTAGTGATGAGGATGATAAATCTACCTACCCTTCAGGAAGGTACCTCGGAGGACGACCCAGTTGTTGTTACCATTTTTCTCAGTTGTAATTTTAGTTTCTTGTACTTTACTATTGGGATTTTATTCTAGCCCCTTCTTTTTTATGCACTCTTTTAGTTACATAGTAACCTCGTGTTCGTATCTTGTTGTGTGTATTTACATGTCATAAAAGAAATGCCTTCCCAATTTTAGGAAATTACACCTTTCGTGATAGTCGCCATCCCCTGGCCTATGGAAGAGGGCTTGGGGTAGTCACAACACAGGCCCCGGGGGATGGTTCATGACAATTAAAACTAATGGAATATTATTGAATCGCTTACCAAGAGTAAATAAGCATTATAGCTATTTAATTCAAAAAAAAACTGACAACACACACACATGAGGGACCCAACTATAGGTAACCCAAACAATTGAGATTCATGACTCAATGGTATGGGGTTAAAAAAACCTTTTTTCTCATGGGATTGAAAGTCAAAAACAATAGTGAAAAGGTCCTCTCTTTATAATGAATAGTTATGAAACCAGTATGATATGATTTTATTTTAATTGAAAATTATATGGGTTCTATCCAAATTGATGCCAACTAAATATCAAAAATTCCATATGTATTATAAAAATTTACAATAAAATTATACTGCATTAAAATGGTCTTAAATTTCATTAATTTAGTTATAAAATACTATTTTCATAAAAAAAATTCAAAAGTGTAAAATGGATGCTCTGGAGAAACTATATATTCCACAAGAGATCTACCTCAAAAGTTCTACATCCAGTAATTTAATTTCAAGGATCTACCACCAATTATTTTCAATAATAAATCTACCACCAATGATCTACGAATTTATATATAATTATAATGAACTACCACCCATGTTCTACCTCCACTGATCTACCACCAATTACCTACCACAAGAGATCTACCGATAGAGATCTAGACTAGATATCTTCCACTAGTGATCTATATTCGGCGATCTACATCCAAATATTTAATGAAAAATGACTACAAATAGTGACCTATCACTAGTTATCAACCATAAAATGTCTATGAACAATGATATAAAACCATTGATATACCTCCAGTGATCGTCCGTAAATGATATACTTCTAATTACTAACCTTCATAGATGTAATTCTAGTGATCCACTAAAAATAATTCACATTAAAAGAAGTACCTCTATATACCCACCATTAGGGATCTACCCTAAGTTATGTACCACTAGATATCTAGCTCTATATATCTACAACAATATATATACATCTAGTGATCTATAAACATTGATCTACCACTATAGATCTATTGATACAGATATAAAGATAGTGATCTATGGCTATGATCATCTGTCACCCTCTAAAACACAGATTACCATGAAGAAAAACACCATCACCACATTAGACAACTCTAAAAATTATAGTCACAGATCAATTGACATATTTTCACCAATATAACTAACTATTTGGTCTAGTATAGTACAATTATTTTTCATATTTATCTAGTAAGAAATTTTAGATATTGAACCTAATAGAGTCGTGATTTCAAAATAATGAAAAATATCTTTGTGAGTAATGTTTTTCTTATAAGTATAAATACAATTAGAGAGAATATTGATTTCAAAATTATGTTATAATTAATGAGTATATATACTATGAATGATAATGATGATAATATTATAATAGGATTGAATGATGCGAAAAAACTTTTATTGGTATAATATTTATTAATTTAACATGTAGGCTAGTTCAACATCCTTCAACTATTCAGTCTGATGATGCGAAACATTAAGATTAATATTATTATAGAAATTTTAATTAACGTAATTGTTATTATATATTATAGATGATAACTCATATAATCCTATACCATATTATATTATTTGGAATATCATTTAAAAATTTATGAGTTCAAGAATGATATTCAAAACTATATATATTTAGTATAAAAATATTCCAATAGATACAATATTATTTGGGAATATTTTTTTACAATAAAGTATAATACCCTCTAATTATTTTTTATTTCTTATATTATGCATATTTCTGTCATGTAGTTATCCATAACATATGATTGATGTAGTAACTAAAATTAAGGAGAATTTTTTTAATTTTTTTTTGTAATTTTTCAATTATATTTACTATATTTCATGTTTATTGAGATAGGGATTTTTAGGCAAGTCCATTCATCCTTACAGTTGATGTGGATCAAATCCTGAAGAGGTGAAATATTGTAAAAGATAAAAATTCAATAATATTTTATAGAATAAATTCACCTTAATATCAATATTTTTGTGTAATATAATAGTATGATCTCAATGAAAACATATAATAGTTATAAATGTATATCGATTGTCACATATTGAGTTAGGTTAAAATAAATAATCACTATTGAATTATATATACATCTTTTTTATTTGATTAATCTAAATGATTTCATTATTTTAAAATATTATACCATTTATAGTTTTAGAATCATGTTATTGTTATAGATACTGATATTCCAAATATGATGTTTCGAATAATATAATATCTTTTTTAGTATGTAGTGATACATTAAGAGGATATAAAATCGCTAAAAGTTTTTATTCCCTCGATGAACCAGGTTTTACATCCTTAATTAAAATCCTATGGATTATATTAATTGATGTTATATTTTTATAGTCAATATTTAATATGGTTTGTGGATATTACATTTCATTTTTGGATAATATATATATATATGTTCTTTTATATTTATATATATTGAAAAATCCTCATAAGCTTCTCTTTTGGATAGACTTGTTGGTATTGATGAATTTTTTTTAATTTAAAATGTAAACAATTATGTAAGATTTTTATTTTTATATAGAATAATTAATCCTATGAAAGTTGTTTTTAGTGAATATTTGAATCCCATGATTATAATTGATATCTAGAATCATATAGTCCTTTTGCATTATAATTGTTGACTTATTTCAGGACTCTGTCTTATAGTTTTATTACTGGTGGAATTTACTAGAAAATAATTGATATTTTAGATGGATTATATACCGAAGGATTACTTTCATAAGATGAATATGAGACTGATATAAAAAATTACCCTTATTTTATATTATTCATGGAAGCATCATGATATATACTGTGATTGATCCATTTTTATATTAGAATGTGAATAGATAATGGTAGTATGACTAATGTAAAATTTTTCACAATAATATAGTACAAACATGAATAATTACCAATGAATGATCTAATGTTATTCGTGATTGTTATTGAATATATATTTTTTAATTTTCTATTTTTTTGGTAATGTTATTTTATTATATGAATATAATATATTGACTTTAATTATTTCCTATAATTATTTATTTCAACCATATATTAGTTTTCTTGAGTATCATATTTCCTTTAATATTTATGTGAAATATAATTTATAGAAGTGAAATATAATTTTTTATTCATTTGACAAAAAATCCTAGGTTATTGTGGATTGTAATATAAATGATGAGAAAAAGAATATGTAATATTTTATTGAAATGAAAATTTTATGTGCCTATTTTTGATATTGTATGTTTATTATCACACTTTTCTATAACTAAATAATATGATGAATGATTTAATAGTGGTAATATATCATATTATATGTATAGATTCTATATTTGAAATATTATATTATAGGTATTTGATTCTCATTTTCATTCTTGTTTTGTTATTTTTTTATATTTCCATTACATAATATTTATTCTTTTGGAAAACTGAGTGTGTATTATTACAGAATTTAGTATTTTTAAATGGGTAGGTCATCACTTATTGATTAATATCTAAAATATAATTCTGATTTTTTGTATCCATATATGTAATATTACTTTTATTAAATATTATTCTCATAATAATCAGGGAACGATTGATATGAAAGACTACCCAGTCCAACTCAATCATTTTCTATAATAATTTTTATGTCGAATAATGTCACTGTGGATTTTTTTAAATCAATCCTGATATCAAATAATGGAAATTTGATGTTTAGAAAATTATTTTTTTGTGTAATATTTTTATTAATATTAATTTTATCACGAGTTATTGAGAATTATTTATTATTGGATTGTATCTATAAGATAAATTGTGAGAATTATTTAGATAACCAATTTCATTTTATTTGATCCTGATGTATGATTTACAAATTGATTCTACTAATGTTTTATCATATCGATAGATTGGAAATTATTTTTATTTAATACTTATAATCATTTTATGGAAGGAAAATATATATGTAGAAATTATAATTTTATGTGCATGTTTTATGCATGTATCCCTTAATGTTTATTTTCATGGGAAGATCATGTTGTTATGATAGATTTTTATTATATCCTCACTAATCAACACTATATTATGATGGTCATATTTGATGGTTTATGGGAGGATATTTCTATTAACTTTTAATAGATATATGTTAGTAAAGATAATTTTATGGGGCATATACATATTAAGGAGTATGAAGATTTTGTGGAAAATATCACAAAGAATTAATTTATATATAATAAAAAAAATTTGGGTTTCAACATATAAATCTAATTATAAACATTGTTTTGAAATATCTAGAAGGATGGAGAGTGGAAGTCCAATTGTGAATGTTTAAGGAGATTTTGGGTCATTATAAATAGAGTTTTACTATCCCGATTTAGTTCTATAATGGAATGCATATTTAGAAGAAAATAATTTTGAATTAACAGTGGGTAGACCTATTTGTGAAACTTTGTAGACACAAAGGAAATGGATAAGATATTTTCATAAATATATTTCATTTCATGGATATTATATTTGGTAATTTAAAAAATATTTATAGGGATATATAATTGGAATTCAAATATAATCTACATGTATTACAATTTGGTGAATGCATCAACTAAGGATTTGATAATCAGTTAGTGATGTATCAACATTTTGAAGTCATTCAAAAATTTCATAAGGATGTGTAACTGATTTTATATCTTTGAATATAATAAACATTACTGGATGAGTTTTATTTTAAAATTTTTTTAATGGTAATGTTATTCAAATTAATTTATTAAATTTTTTTATCCATTCCACCTTGATATAATCGATTGTTGAAACATTCTACCTTGATGTAATAAATATTAAAAACCATGCAAGTAATTATTTTATTTTACATTAAAATAATACATATATAATGATATCCTCTGTTACTTATTTCTCAAAAATGAAGCATAAAATTTATTTTTTTTGATTAATAGGTCAACTCATGTGACTCATATCAAATGATTTTTTTAATGAGTGATTAAATGGAAGCCTAGTTTTTTTTCATTCACGTGGGGCCAATTAAGTAGACCTTCCCAATATATAAAAGATCAAAAAACATGACTATTAAGATTATTCTCGAAATGTTTTACATGGAAATCATACATCGAGAACACATTTAAATGAATACGAAATTTTTTAATACATATTTTTTAAGGAAAATTTACTTAGAGAGTAAAATTTATCCAAGGAAAAATGGAAGAATGATATAATGCCCAAGTGATAATGGAGACATTATGAGTTCATATGAAAACTATGGTTATAAAATCCGATGTTTGGCTCTTTTAAAGTGGAATATATATTTATCCAAATAATTAAAAACCACTTTTCATTATAGAACATTTACTATAAAAATACTTTCATACACATACTTCTGTATATCAATGTAATTATTTTTTATAACATAATTTAATGATAGGATCATGGATCAAAAATTTTAATTTCATGGATTATTTAATATAATTTAAAAATTTTCAAAAACAATTATGTTGATAAAAACAATTTAGGGCCATTGTTTTAGGAAAATTATTGTTTAATATGTCCTACCACATTAAGAAGTTTATGAAATGATTTTAAATGAGTTTTATTAAACATTTAGTTATTATTATTCATCATAATATATTATAATAATGAATAAATCACAAATAATTCATTGAAATAATTTATAATGTGAAAAATATAATTTTTTAATTTTTTATGGAGTTTGATGTTATTCTCTATTTACACATGGATATATATTTCATATATTTTTTGATTGTAGTGTAGATTCATAACAATCATAGAAGAGAGCAATGGGTTGTGGTAATGTGTATCCTCTAGTATATCAATGGTTTTGAATGTTTTCGAATATATTTATTAATGGATATAGTATTATAAAGCTTTGGTAGATTTAGTCTTTGGTGATTATAAAAATACATGGAGTATAACCACAAGTTATGTAAAGACTTATGAATGCATATTTTTCTATTGGATAAAAATGATTAAACTGATAATTATGAATTTTTACCATATAAACTGTGTATTACATTGATGAATTTTAATAATTCGTTGAGTTCACTAAATTTGTTTTGGAGGATATCTTATAATGAATAAATGTTGCGAGGTTGTTTTAAGATTCTTCCTATGTGACTAACATATCCAAAATAATTATATTCCATTATTTGATAATTAATATTCATGTCAATTATCTATTAAACCAAAACATATTTGATTACAAAGTGTTTAATATATCTATGGTGGATGGAGATCAATGATTGATAGATATAGTGACAAAGGATATTGTTCATGATATAATATGAAAAATTTCATGACTTGATTGGAATGAGAATATTTATAGAATATTCAAGGAAACAAAAACAAACACACACACAGATATATATATATATATATATATATATATATATATTGTATTATTGAGATTCAATGGCATATATGGATTTTTATTTATACTTACCGGTGAAACCTGAATATGATTCTCATGTGGGATATCATCATGTTTAGCTATACGAAATAATAGTTATGACTAAACATTAAATATTTTAGATTGAGTGAATCTGAATAACCAATAGTGAGTCTAAACCAATATGATGGATAATTTAAAACATGTATTGAATGTATGAAGATACATTAATGTAATGTTTGAAAATTTTATGTATATAAAAAAATCAATTGTTTTGAGTCTAGTTGGAGGATTTGAGGAGATTTAATAGACACACATAATAATATAATAGAATGATTTTAGATATTTACACAGGGTTCAAAAGAATTAAAATAAGATTCCACATAAGACAATAAAAAGAGAACACATGCCTTTTACAGATTAATGAAAATTTTACATATATGTAAATTGAGTTTGTGTCACTCTATTGTTCTTCCAGTCATTCCAATGAATTACCTACCACTTTTAAAAATTTTATAGAATGAATCTCAAATCTTGGATAGTACTATAAATTATTGGATGTTATTATTTTTTTAACATTGTTTTATATGAAATTTTTTTACCATTAAAGATATTTGACTAGTTTTTACATATAAAGTAGTAATATTTCTAAACTATGTAAATATATTAATTAATCTTTTTTTATATTTCCTACAATCATATTTATTCTCCAAGGAATTTTCGTATTTGAAATCTTTCGATATTTTACACCACATGTTATCTTATTCATATATTTTAACAAAGAGTAATTAATGAAGGATTTTTAATGTACTTGAATCCCTATAACACTATTCAACATTATATTTTTTGGTGGATAATAATAAGTGATTAGTATTTTTGTTTAAAAATAATAATATGATGACTGGAAAAACAATCTTCATGTATTTTTAATTGGAAATTAAGTTTTTCTTAATTTCCCCCAAATAGTATGGTAATTGAAGGGTATAATTTAGTGGGAATTTTGATTCATATTTTAGCAGGCTATATAATATTTTGAAAAAGATATATTATGTTGTTTATCACAATTCATTAACAATAAAATACAGTCCCATAAAAGAAATAATTATTTTTATAATGCGATGGTTTTTTAAATTAATGTTTTATAATTTAATTTTGTGTAATTATTTTGAGATAATTTTGAATTTTAATTTTGTAAAGAGTTAAATGTGTAATATAGATACCTATGAGAAAAATTTAGATTGAAAATAAATATAAAATATTACATTTCTATGACCTTATGAAAAAATTTTAGAGGAAAAAATTATTAAAAATTGATGGTGTTTTTCCAATGGTTTGTGTATTCTAATAGGGAAATATAATGTCAAATCTCAAGGGTATGATACCCTCTGATCATGAGTTTTTTATTAAAAAAACTATTTTTATGAATGATTTGTATTTTATTTATTAATTTTACATTTTTTTTTGAAAACTCTAAAAATTATGTTTATTTTATTTGATTAATGAACTGTGAGTTAATATTTGATATATCATGTATGTATCTAGAATTCCTCTAACACGATCAACCAAGTATCCAATGTGTGTTTTATTGTACTCATTGGAGGTCATATTCTAGAAGAGTAGAAAATATGTCATGTCATCACTGTATGGCTAAGTACCTTTTAGAAGATTGGTATGTAGATTCTTTTTAACAAAAAAATAATTTATGTAAAATTCTATCAATAATTTTTTTTACATTCAATATTTTCTTATGTCTAACATTTATATGCAAAAAATTATCTATCCCCAATATCTCTCTTTCCCTCTACATATTCCAGTGATGAGATAATTATAATTTCTAAAATGAATTTTGAAATATTACTAGTTTTACATTCATATAAGAATTATATTTAATAGTTCAATTAATTTATGTGAAATATCAGAGACATAAATATAATCACATTATATAATTATTTATCTACTTTTAGTATAGTTATTTTATGATTTCCTTATGATCAATGAGATAAAAAACATTTTAATTTAGAATAATACTCATAAAATATATAGCAGTTTTCATTTTTCTATATATTGTGTTTGAAATGTATTTTATATAAATTATTTAATAAGATTGTTTTAAATTATTCATTGTAGTTTCTTTGTGTGAATAAAGAGTTCAAATGTGGAAAATTAGTTGGTAATGAACTATGAAACGATTTGAGTATATTATAAAATATTTAAATTCCTAAATAATATGATTAAAACAATAAATAGAAATATATAACATGAAATTATAATTTAATTTATGATGTTATTGGTAGTAATGTTTGGGATTAATTTAAAATATCAATTATTTTTTGATGGGCCTAAATATAACTTGTTTTTATATAAATAAGTTATTTGTCTATTTTAACATTACATATTTTTATTTTATAATGGATAGATATTATAAGATATTTTTATTTGGGGATGGCTATTAGAATATTTTATTTTATAAATAAATTTACATGAAATACAGGGATAAAAGTAAATAATTAAAAAATAAGGATAATTTTTTTTGATAAATTTTATATTGAAATTATTATTATTCAATTTGACAATTTAATGTTGGATGTCAATTTTGATTAAATTTATAGTGATAACAAAATGATTAATTAATTGATATTGATATTTTTATCTACATATCATTTAATGTGTCAACAAATGTATTTTTAATGTACATTATAGAAAAAAATAAATTGTGTTTATAAATAATGAAATTTGGATGTGTCTTAAAATAAGAATATGTTATACATAACTAATAATTAACTATTTATTTTTAATGTTTTCTAGAGGCAATAAAACTATTAAATGTATAAATTTTACATTATTTATCTTAAATGTTTATAAACTTTTAAAATAATTTACACCCAAAACATTATGATATTTATTCCCTAGATACTTAATCAAGAATAATTATTTTAAAAGGATTCCCTAACATCTACCAAAATAATTTTTCTTAGATAATACCATTATAGTATCATTTTACTCAATAATACTCATTAGAACTAGGGTAATATTATAAATGAAGTGTTTTCTTAGATGCCCATTATAGGTAAAAATAATAGATAATATTTAAAGATATTAGGTTTCAAAAATATTGAAATGTCAATATGAGAACATAATCTTGGTAACTAAAAAATAATAATATAAAATCATCTAATGAAAATCATTGATTGTTAATTAATAATATAATTATATATATTTTTGAATAAAAATATATATGATTCTTAGTAGTGTGCAATCCTGTCTAAATAATAATGATCTTACATTGTATAATATATGAAAATTTCATAATAAAAACTTGTGTAATATAAATTAATCTCTTACATAGTAATAGAAAATAATTTATTATATCAAATATCGTTAAAATTATAATCAATAAATAGTTTATATATTCTTATAGTCCATTCGGATTAATAATCATTCCCTGGATCATAATGTACTAATTCAAGTAGGGGCTGCAATTTAATACGCACTCCCAAAAATTTCATCTCCTGATTTGGAAATCTTAAAAAAATTCATGATATATATTCTATGAACCACATATAAAATATATAAAAACATATATTAGTGCTTAAAATTAAATATTCTTAATTACACTATATATTAATTAAACAAATATTAATTAACCTATTTTAGGAAAATATTAAGGTATTATGAAAATCAAACATCAATAAAAAGTGAGATGTTGGTATTGTATGGTCATTTCAATAGTGTAAAATAAGAAACATTAAATTTTATTTACAAATATGAGAAATATTTTGTAAGGCAATTAAAATACGATTTAAAAATATAAAAAAAAAATCACATTACCTTTTTAATTACTTCTTTTATCGAGGGATTACTCTGTAATGGAATGACAAAAAATTAGTTTTTAAAACCATGGAAACATGGAAAAGATTATATATAAATATCAAAGGGGATTAAAGGAAAAATAGATCATGTGAAATTAATTAAAAAATAAAATCAATTTTTTTTCTAAAAATGAATATTGTTTAACATACTAGACAACATCATCTGGTCTTGTTAGAAGAATAATTAAGACACAATTAATACCAATTTTTCCCAATATTCTAATGTCACTAGCTAGATCTTAGTTATCAATTTATAACAAATTGGGAAAGCTATCCCTCATGAATAACAATAATAAAACTGAATAATACAAATAAATATTCCATATAGTGTGTCCAAACCCTGAATATCCAAGAAGAATTAATACGATGTTCCATGTAGATAAAAAATAAAAATATTTAATAAGTAGTAATAAATATATAAAATATGAAATTAAAATAAACTCCACATCATCCACAGTACATAATAATTTTACACTTAAGGAAATAATACTGAAAATAATACAAGATAATGAAATAGTAGATACAAAATCACCCCTATATGACCATAAATGAAATAATATCGAGATACCTCCAAATATATCAATATGATATGAGAATACAAACCAAATCACAACGATCAACTAATTCATGATCACAAGAATAAACTATGAGATATTAGAACCTAGGTACCTATATAAAAACTGAGAGATAAATAATATTAAATGTTTAAAATTAAGGTTTCATATACGAATTTAAATTATGATTTATCCGAAAATTAGTTTCTCTTATGTTTATAAAGTTATCAAAAATTAAAATTATAATTAAATAAATGATGGATTTTTTAATAAGATGTTGTCTAAAAAATATATACTTTTTTATGAAGTGAAAATTGCATATTTTGAAAAAATTACTAAAAACAATAAAATTGTACGCATAAAAATATAAATATGAACACAATAATCCTTAAATATATTTGAAAAATATATTCTTTTTACAATCCAAAGGAAAAAACCACTTTAAAAAGTGAAATTCCATGAAATCATGTAATTGAAAATCTATGATCTTGAATGAAAAATAATAACACATTATTAATAGATACCATCCATAAAAATTTAATAACATCATGGGTTTTATGTCAAATAATTATTTCATTACATTTTAGTATCATTATAGTTTAGAGTGTTTTAAAATATTGATATAACAATTAAATAAATAAATATTACATCACAATGTAACATCATGAAATTGAAAAAAAAAATATGATATATCAAGTTTTATTTTCAAGATATGTCACCAAAATTTTAATATTTATGTCATCATTTTCCATATTGATATATTAAAAATTGAGAGAAACGTTTTAATATACAAGATGAGATTAAAAGATTGAAAAGAAAAATATAAAATGAAAAAATCATAATGTGTCAGTTTATGATTACTTATACAATAATTTTCTTTTTAAAAATTAAACTTTGGGATCAATATAAGAATTTTATTTTGTAATTTTTTTTCAAATAAAATACTTATATAAAATGTTTCTTAAAAATTCATAATGTAAATAAAAAAATCTCAAAATAATTTATTTTAAATCTTAAAATAAATGTGACAAAATATTCAAATATTATGTATTCATTCTTTTAATGTAGAAAATATTTTCATATAAACACAATCTCATGAGTAGTCACATGTGGTTATGAAATAAATAACAACGTATCATGATATCATGGAGACATTGGGGCATTTAATGTAACATAATATATGACCTAAGAAAAGGTCAAGGAAGACTACCATGACAACATCACATTGTGGATCGAGTCCATTCACGAATTAGGTTTAATCAATTAAATCTCAATCATATAATATCACTAAAATTATATTGTACTCAATTAATTGTAGCTCTATCTGATAACACCACTCATGACATGTTCATGCCTTTTTGTACCATCAAAAAATCAATCATTGTGCATAATCAGAATAATTAAACAAGGAAATGAATGATTTGTATAATATTTCATCTTATAAAAATGAAAGTAAATTTCATAATTATTCTAAATGGAATATGGTTTCAAATATTATATCTATATAAAACCAAGGGTCTCAAAATACGACGTTCATGTTGAAATAACAAAACAAAATGAATGGTATATAAAACTCATATTGAATGGAAAACATTCTGTTAATCAATAATGATTTAAATTTTGGATTTGGATTAAACAATTTATGGAATATATTACTCGGTTATGTGATTGACGAAAGATGGAGGTATACATGATAAAAGACATATATAAGAAAATTATATGTAATACACCATATTTTGGGGACTGTTAATGTTAGATTGAGGGAGAATTTATAACACATAAATAAATATAGTGGTTTATAAATATCCCATAGAACCACATGTAAAACATTTCCTGATTGATAAATATCCATTCCATTTGAATCCTTGTTTGAAAATATATATAAAATTGTAAAATATGGTATTTTCATAAAATTAATAATTGATTATTATGATTGAATCCAAAATATTTATTTTCACTATGGTGGGAAAAACTGAAAAAAGTAGTCTAATTATATTAATAACACCATTGTAATTATTTAATCATGTAGGAATAATATTTTTCTAGGGGATAAAAAAGA
The DNA here is from genome assembly GCA_963277665.1 of Viscum album. NCBI lineage: Eukaryota > Viridiplantae > Streptophyta > Magnoliopsida > Santalales > Viscaceae > Viscum > Viscum album. The sequence continues at coordinate 39,069,759 of OY728159.1, forward strand.
AATAAAACCAAAATATCTAGTTAAATATTAGGTATATTCTTTGGAAAACTTATTTTACTACACACCTGAATGATTTTTTGGTTTTTATTCTTCTAAAAATAATAACTATAAAACATATATAGTAATTTTAATAATTTTTTTTGTCTTGGGGTTGGATAAACTAAAAAGATTTTTCTGCATATAGAAATATGGCTAAGAGGTACCCTTACATAAGAGTGTGAGAGGGGAAATCATGGAATTTATTGAAGTATGGAATTTATATAAATTAATTATATTTGAAATATAGAACCTAAATGTTATATTTCAATTATATTATGTGGATTGGAATAAATAATCGGATAAAAAATAAAAAAGTTTTTAATATTCTTTATCATTATAAATTTGATTTGACAACCCATTATCCTTTCAGACATTTAGGATGATAAAATTTTGTTTTATATTATAGGTGTTAATAGAGTTTCAATAAATGAAATATTCATACGAAAATTTAATATGGGTGATAGTTTCAAAAATATCTCACTTAATTGGAAGAATATAATGTTTTTAGAATTTTTAAATAATTTATAATATTCTTATTTATTATAAAATTCCATTAATATCAATTTTGTAACTATTCATTTCATATATTCTTGAAAACACGATGATATATAATGAGTTTGAAACAATAGAAAATATTTTTTAATTTTATAAAAATACATTGATCAAAATAATTAGTTCAAATTATATTAATTTTAATATTCTTAAAACAATTATTATTATTTTAATATTAAATTAATAAATACAATTTTTGTGTTGTTAATAAATTTTATGTAATTGTTACATTACTAATAATATAACATCAATTACACAGATAAAAATTAATTTATATCTCAAATGACCATTTAGAATGGAAAATATAATATTTCTATTCCCATTTCAAGAAATTAGATATAATAAATTAATGAGAATGTAATTGTGTACTTTTAATGACATAAAATAATATAATGGTTAAAATAAACTATATATATAAGAAAAAATAAATATTATTAAAATATGGATGCGAAAAGGCCAACAGACAATTATCAAATTATATAAAAGAAACTATTTGGTTAATTTTCTAGTATATATCATATTATTTTTAACCTTAATTTCAAAATTTACCCTTGTCATGGTGACAAATATTTACTATGATTACTATTAATAGTTACAAGAAATAAAGGGACTTATTTCAAAAAACCATTAACCACTTATTTCCAATTTTGAATTCATTTTTCAATATTCAATTTTAAAAATATGTAAAAAAAAAATTGAAGACTAATATTAAAAACGTAAAGAATAATATGTTTTCATAATTTTTCTTCAATATATAATAATGTTTTTATAAGAAAATAAATATTAATATTCATCCCATAGAATATAATTGAATTATGTTTAGAAAAATGTAAATAATTTAATTTTAATACCTAAAAATAGTATTTTATAGTGAAAAAAACATAAAATGAATTGTAGTTTTCAAAAAAATATATTTATTGTTCAACATTCATTAAATGATTAATATTTTAAAAAGAATAAGTATTTAATTTTTAAAAAATTTAAAATTAAATCATTCCAGTTAATTAATAATTATATTTAATTAATCAAATTTGCTAAAAACAATTTATTTATGAATAAAAATACAACTACTAACTAAATTAATTATTTACTAAGTATATATTTTTTAATTTATATATATCACGACATATATATATATATATATATATATAGCCCTATTTTTATCTTTTAATTCATCATCTATGGTATGATTATCACATTTAAATATTAATATTTATATATTATCTCACAATTTTCTTAAAGCCAAGGGTTGTGTGATAAGAATGATTTTGGGAATACTACTATATTTCAAAAATTGGGGTGTCATAATAGACTATTCGAACCTTATAATACACGTTGAAATATTTCTCCAAAGACTTTCAAGGAATCTGCGATCAGTATTTCCCTCTAGTAGGATATCCCTATAATAATTTCTTCCATTCAAGTATTCAGATAGAACCATATGAAGAAGTATACGGATTGAGATGTTTCACACCAATCTTTTGGGATTCTGTTGGTGAAATAAAACTCGTTGGCCTAGAACATGTTAAGGAAACATTGGAAAGGGTTAATATTATCCAAACACGCATCAAAGAATCTCAATGTAAGCAAAATATCCATGCCGATAACTAATAAAATATTTGGAATTTAAAGTAACATATCATGTTTTTTCTAAGGTATCTCCATGGTAGGGTGTTATAAGATTAAGTAGGAAGGGTAAATTTAGTCCCAGGTACATAAGTCCTTTTTCAATTTTAGAATGAATTGGGGATGTATCTTATTATTTGTCAATGCCTCCAAGTTTATCTAATGTTCATGATGTGTTCCATGTATCATTTTTTAGAAAATGTGTGCCAAACCAAACATATGTTGCCACATATTCAGAAGTAGAACTGGAATTTGATCAATCTTATTGTGATGAACATATCTAGTTATTTGATACCAGAGAAAAAAATTTGAGATACCAGATGACATTCATGGAAAATGTTCATTGGAGAAACCATAAAATGGATGAGGCAACATTATAACCTAAAGAATATATGATGAAGAACCAATAAAACATTTTTATGAAGTATTATTCAAAAAAAATTCAAGGATGATATTATTGGAATAAGGGATGAATGAAACACCCCACGCTTCCACGATACACTTCTCTGTGAATAATACAATAGCTTTCATTGTACACAACTTCGAGTTCTAGAACACTATGTACAATCAAACTAGTCATTCAAAAAGAAGTTTTGAGTAGTAATAACTACTTTTGGAAATTTTTTAAATTTTATTTTTTAAAATAGAATTCATTTTTTGTACTTGTAATATCAAAGTTAACATTGGGTGATTTTTTGAATTTTTCTGAAAACATTCAATTTTTATTCAATATTGAAAAACACTGCATTGTTGTTTAAAATCAACATTTTATTTAAAATTTTATTTTTTATTTAAAGTTATTTTAACAAAAAAATAAATACATAATAACTATATTAGTGAAATTAAATTTATTGGAGTCATTTTTAATAATATTTGATATATAATATTTTATTCAACCCTTTAACGTCTTTTACCCACCTACTAGGCACATTTGAAAATATTCATAAAATGTAATTTTCTACATCTGTGATTTGAATTTCAAAAATCCAATAAAAACAATTTTTAATTGTAAGAATTATTTTGTTCAATGTGATGAATATAATATTTTCTGAATTGTATCTTTTGAATTTTATTTACCACTATTCAAAGTAAATATGTTAATTAAAGGAAAAAATAATATTATTATAATATAAAATTACCCAAAACATGTCCTAATTTTATTGGAAAACTTATTTTAGAACACAATGAACCTTAGTAATAAATATTATCCTTCTTGATCCACTTGGGATAGATTATTACATTAATTATATTTTATTTAAATAATAGTTAAATGTATTACATTAAAAATTTAATAACTAAAACATTTTTAACACAGGGTTATACATATGATAAATTATACTATAAATATTAATTATAAATCCAAAAATATTTATTAAATCAAGTTATATTTTTTTGTAATTATCAAAAAATTATATAACTAAATTTATTTATTACAAAATGAGGATTGTGTAATTACCTTATTAATGAATGATTGAAATAAATGTTACTGTAAATATTAACATAATTTTAAATCGAATCTTTTAATGTCATACATGAATTTTTTTGGTGAATATGAAATTTTTGGGTTGACTCAAGTTATTTTCATCCATTTTATAAAGTTGTTAGGTCTTTAACTTAAACTGATTACTAAATAGTGTCCAAATTGACATAAATGAGTTATCAAAACAAATGCTATTTTATTATATTATATAATAGTCTAAAAAATAAATGATTCATAAAAATGAGTTAGATAATATTATATATTTAATTAAAAAACCTTTTTAGTTTATCTTGTAAATAATTAATATCTATATTAACCATGAGTTATAAAAATACAAGAAGACATTGAAATATTTAAGATATTTAACAAAGGGTTAAATCTGAATGATAAGGTTAATATAGTGACCTAAAAATTTGTAAAACCTATTGGTTGGGACCTGTATGACCAATCAACATCTTATAATATAAATTAATAAATTTCTAGCTATTAAAAACCAAAAATAACTTTATAATAAATTAATATTTCAATATTTTCCAAAAGTTCCCCTCACCTCTATTATACATGGCCACTTCCCCTTCTCTTAAATTCACAGCTCCAAATACTTTTGCCTCATCAAAAACCTACTAAAAAAACCTCCAAAATACCCTAAAATATAACTATATGCATTAAATTTATCATAAATCCATCCTAAGGATCCCTTTTGTTCAAATAAAAAATAATCACATGAAGAAGAGGTAGTTATTTTGTCACCTCATTCAATGTTATTTTCTTCTTCAACTTTTTCTTTATTTGTTGTTTATATAGTAAAATAATAACTCTGGACCCTTCTACACACTTATATTTTATTATAAATATTCATATTAATTATTATATTCATCATATGAATGACATAGTCACCATGCATGCGTACATACGGTTTATTGTCTCCACTTCACGGTATAGTTAGATATTCAACACTACATTATTTGGATGCAAATAATAATGAGTATAATTTATTTAAATAATAAATATAAAATGTTAGGGATTCTTTAAATATAATATACCATCCAATTATATATAATTTAACCATCAATATATTGACATTGTCGCTCATACGTACATACGGCTTATCATCTTCACGATGCGATGAGATCTATTCCCCGTAATAAAAATTCAAGAATAATTTTCATTTATGATTAAAAAAATGTTTAATAACCTAATATCTTTATATATATGAATAAAATACATCTTATCCATAACAAACATGGCATACCTAAAAATACATATAGATGAAAATGAATCAGTTAACACCTGAAACAATGATAATTCTAAAATATTATTAACAAATCATTATTAGGGGATAATATATGATATCATATTTAGGAATGTGATTCTTGTGTAATTTAATAACAATTCATTAACCATTTTATAGGATGTTAACATACCCTTGACATAGGAAAAGTACATGGAAATGGTTAGTTTTGCAATCCCATTATTATCTATGGTTTTTTATAGGTAAGTATCTACTGGGAATTATTTATCATTCGCATCCTTGTTTCTTAAAAAAAAATTTAAAAAATATTATTTCTTATACTTTGGGTTAAAGTCATTTATTCTCTTGTTGAAATTTTTATTATTTTTTTGAAAGGAATAGTTATGTAATTTAACAAACAATGTACTTTATGACCTTTTCAACAAATAAGCAAAAAAATGTTTTCTTTATTTTATATGGAGGGTGCATCAATTTTCTGTCATTATGATACCATTTAAGATTCCCTAACAAGCATAAATGAATATTTTCAAACTAAATTGTAATTCTATAATTACATGACATTTAAATTATTTCAATATATGAAGAGATATTTCTGTCAAATAGTTTTTTATTAATTTCATTTGTGTCAACATCAATTTTGGGATATTTGGTTTAATTGAAGTTTATTTATTATGATACAATTTTCTATACTGTTTTGATAGTTTTTTGAATGTCTGTGGATGTTCTATTATTATGTCATTCACGGTTTATAGTAATGTATTAAAATTTTTAATGCTATTTTAAAATGAGTTTTTGTGTTTTGTATAACCCTGTGATATGGTGAATGCATTAGATGTAGTAAGTGATAGGTGAGGCCCACTATATCCCCATGATGCATTAGTTTGTCTCATAAGACATACTAGTATCTTAACACAAGGTTGTAAAAGTAATTTTATTATTTTCTTGGCATGAGTCCTTGACTATGTGGTTATGAGGTCTGGATTATGCATTCTATCATTATGAGATTATCTGTTGATATTAAATATGATTACATGAAAAGTACAATATCCATGTGAATAAGTAAAAGGAATTATTTTATTTACCTTTGTTGTATTATGCTGAAAATTATGTGTAAAAAGGCTTGTATTTTAGTCTTATATATAATATTAAAATTTAATGTGTATTTATGATAGTTTCCACTATATTGTTATCCTTACTAAGCTTCTGAGATCACTGCTTTCTTATGTTTTATTTTTCTTAGGATGTGTAGAATTATATTATGGCTGATTTGTACGGATAAGATAAGGGAAATGATGGTATTCAAATGAGAGGAAATGTTATTTTTTCAATAAATAATGTAATTTACGATTTATGTATGTATCCCATACATCCAAGGCTGTTAAACATGTCGCAATTTCCAAACATGATCTCTTGTGATCATTCAATTTTTATGTAATAATGCACTGAATCTAGGTTATTTTGGTCAGGGTGTTTCAAATAGCTATAACTATTCTTCAGAAAACTACAATTCCATTACACCTTTATCTAACAAAGGATAGAAATATGAAAAAACTATGACTAAGAGAACTTATTTAAGGATGTTAATAAAATACATTTGTACTTAATATATCAATTAAAATCATTTTTATGATTGAATAAAATACGATATTTGTTATCGATTTATAAGAAATGAGAATGGGAAGTCATGAAATTTCAAAAAGAACATGATAAATAATTATTATTTCACATGTAAAAGTATCTTTGAAATTATTTATTTCTAATATATGGTAATTATGGGTCAAAAATAACATACATTAATTTTTTAAAATTTTTAGAAAAAAATTATAATAAAATATTTTTAAACACCCATTTGTCCTCTTTTACAATTATATTGAGAAAATGGTTTTAATATTTAAGGGTTAATATATATACTGTAAAATTATATTTGGACAATAAATGGAAAATGGAATATTTCCTAGTATCTATTCATATTGGGTTACTAAATATACAAATTTTCAGAATTTTGAATCATTTAATTAAAAATTATTATTTATTAGATATAATTAATCACACTTATATACCTATATATTCAATTAAACATTGAATATAACATTATTGCAATGGAATAATAATATAATCCTTTTTAAAAAATTCATAATGATATTTTTCATCTAAATTTTCCCCAAAACCCATGATTAATTCAAAGTATATTACTGTTTACATTATTTTAATCATTACTTTATTTTTCTATTATTTGAATATAATAGTGTTGATTTTCCACAAAAATTTTATTTAATTAATTAGTTTATAATAATTAGAAATTTATTATCTTAATAATAAATCATTTTGATCACTTATGGCCATTTAAAAAATAATATTTCCTCAATATATCCCCTTGTCAAACAATATGAGATAATATAATGAATAGAAACACATTTTTTACATTAATTTACATACAATACTATAAAGAGAAAATCATAGAAATAAATTACCATCATTACAAACTATAAAACCATAGATGTAAATGAATGATATGCAATCATAGACAAGGATAAAGGAGAGTTATTGGTTTATTTTTAGTCATTATCAAAATATTATTTTCCTTAATTAACTATTTCACCCTAATCGTGATCATATTTATTTCATATCATAAAGAGATAAAATAAAAGGGATTTATATAAAAAATATGTGATTCCAAATTCAAATATGGAATTAAATTGACGCATTAAATTTATTAATGTACAAGAAATTAATTTAATATTGACCTTTAAAATTTAATGAAAACATGTTTTCAGAAAAAATTACTTTTTTAAGATAACAATACATTTTTACAAATTTAAGAATAAAATAAAATAAAAATACTATAATTATAATATTTTTAATATGTTTTTAATTATTTAATTTTAAAACTAATTTATAATAGATTTTTTTTTGTAAAAAATTAAAATAAGAAACAATTTTAATAAAATTCTTTTTTCACTAATAATTAAAAAAACATTAATTTATAAAAAATATCAAACATTAATCATAGGATAATTTTAATATTCTAATAAAATTAAAAAGATCATTTTTATAATATAAAAATTCTAAATTTTTTTTTATTTATTAAATTATTTCCTAAAAAAATGTTTAAAAAGAAAATTTATTTTTGAATAATATAATATATTTTTTAATGAATTGAATTAATATTATCTATGAATTTATTAATACATTTTAATTTATGTTCACCTTTATATAGGTTTCACAATATAGTCAATCATATTGATACCCTATAATTAAACAGGTATATTATAACATCCCAATTTAAATTATAATATTTTTATATTATATCCCAATTATCATAATACCTGATGTATTTTGTTAAGAAGAATATTCATCATAATATTATTTTCAAAAAATAATATAGATACATTCATCCTTCGTACACATTTAAAAATATCAAATGTATAATATACCGTATAAAATTAAAAAAATAATAGTTTAATAAAGAAACATAATCAATAGGGAATCAGAAAATACAAAACAGTATACACAATAAAAAAACACAATATCTAGTCCATCAATTTTAAAATGATAAAAATATTATATAATAATAAATAAATTGGGTTCACATTGAAATTATTTTAATAAAATCATTTTTTATATCCTTTGTTCTTTATATGGGATGACCATAAAGATAACTAATTGGTTCCATATAATATCAAATTTTTTGAATTCCTAATGAAATAATAACTAGACATACTCGCTCTATGATGGATTGGTTTATTCTAATATAAAAAAAACTGAATACACATCGTGAGACTATCCTGTTCATAATAAATTATAGTTTTCATAAAAAATCATTTAATTATCTACCATTATTCCCATGAAATATCCAATGTACAGATGATAAATAAATTAACAATTGATCATCATTTAATTATTCTATAAAAAATGTTAATGAAACTTCACAAAAAACTAACACCCACTCCTGAAAATCCTTTTTCCCAGATACTATTCATCACATATGTCAATTCAATTCATCTAAAAATTTGAGAAACCATATATAAATAATACTTAAAATGGAAACATGTGATGATATAATAATAATCATATAATTTATTTTATAAGGTGGCTATCCGGAAATTAAATTTGATCTTAGATGTTAATATAGAAAAAATAACCATGTAATACAATCCATGAAAATATTTTTAACAGAATAATAAAATTTAATTTCCATATAACATAATTATTCCAGATAGAAACTACACATTTAAAAATAAAACATAGAAATAATAATTATGATTCCCTAAAAAAACCACAATCATTAAAAATAAAAAATAATTCCACATCCGTTATTTTGAAATTTTATCAAAATTAACCTTAAAATGTAGTTCATAAATAGTTGGAATAGAAAATAATAATTTTCACAAATTCCTAGAACTATATATCAATAATCGTCTCTTTTAATCTATGTCTACAAGCCTTTTGAATCACATTAATAACTCATTTTGGGTATCTAATTTATTTTTAACTATATAAAAACAAACTTTTAAATATTAATATATTTTCATGCTTTTTGAAATGGATGGAGTTTCATAATAAAAGAAACCACATTCATGGGTAAACCATTCAACTACGATGGAAGATCCAAAACCCCATAAGGATAGTAACCTTATAATCCCATGTAATCTATATCATTGTGAGTTGATCTATCCAAAAAAAATATTAATAAAACACTTCTATTAATTTCCATGGATGAAAAATACAGTAAATGTGGAAACATATATCTAGAGTAGGTAAATTAAGTTATATGATAATGTGTGATTAACCTTGGAATAAAATAATAACCAATAAGGAATATGACATTATTGAAGGGTATAATTAGGCAGAGTAAATCCTTCAGCTATATATGTTGATAAATTGGAAATATGGTTAATTTTAAGAGTCTTTATATTTATATAGATGAAATGGTGATATCATACTATTATTATTATGTATATTGTATCATGACTTGGCTCCGAGGGTCATTGGGTGGTATCCTTTTTGTGGCACCAACCATGATTTTACCCTAAAATTATTGTGATAATGAATCCCATACACACAGAACATTTTCATATTGAACCTATTCGACTATTTTTGGATACTCCTCCTTTAATTAATTTTCTACTCCTTCATAAAATATTATAGTGGCACAGAATTTATAAGTTCCATTATCATGTAATGAAAACCCACTACATGGAATAACATTATTCTTTCCCAAATTTAATAATGTGTTGGAATCAAATGTCAAATTTTAAAAAACATTAAAATCATTTACATTCATCTATTATAACTATTTAAAATCAAACAATCTAATACTTATTTTAGAGTGTGAACCCTTACATTTTTTCATAATGAACCAAACCACGTGAAAAATAACAAATGGTATAAAATATTATGAGTTGGCTATCCCCCACAATTATAATATTTTTATCATATGTAGTACCACCAACCACTTGAGTTTTCTAATTATAATTACATATATACATCATATTAAAAATCCCTAGGAAAAAACATTGCCTATACAACCAAACAGAAAATTCCATAGTGGAAAAAAATTTCCCTCACCTCATAAAAAATAATCCATAAATCCATGTTACCCATATGACACTATGTAATAAAACATCATTCAAATATCAAATAATATTCACAATAAAAATCATAGTTACATTTTCATGGATATATTGTAAGATATTTTTTTTAAATCAGAAAAGTTAAATAAACAAAAAATTACATAAAATAATGTCGTAATTATATAATATTTAATGATATATTGAAATTAGTGTGTCATACTTCAACACACCATGGCACTATCTAAAACTATAAATAAAATTTAAATACTACATGAAAGTATAAATTACATCTACACCTTAAATTTGTTGTGGGAGGGTTGGGGAAAACTATCAAAATTTTATTAAGAAATGAGAATTGTAAAATAATACAATTTTTCAAAATCATCAAGTATTAATCTATAAACAAAAAAACCACCTCTAGGTATAATATAGAAAAAATTAAATAGGAATGAAGCTAAATTTCCATGAATAGAATAAAAATGTCCCACCAATCATTCCTAATATTTTGGAAATTAGATATACATTACTAGTATAATGATATCAAAAAAATATAATTGTATCTTTTAATAGACTAGGGAAATTTTAATTCATCTATAAACAAAATCTATAAAACGACGTACTTTAATCCAACTACATAAGGGGATCAAAAATCTGGTAGAACAAAAAATGTACCACAACCAGTGTTAGAAATTATTACATCATATCATTAAATTGTAATTAAATAGATAAATTGTTGCAAACATGTGACACATCATAGCACAATATGTAATATGTCATTGGGTATGAAATATGAAATGAATGTAATGTGGGACCTCATTAATAGAACAATGACCTATAGTAAAAAAGAAAAAATCACAAATGGGAACCTATATGAAAAGAGTCCAAACTAGTTTATTACTCTTATCTACTATAGAAGGACATCCCTAATCATTATGATGCACGACCAATCAAATAATAATAAAATTAAATTTATAAAGAATAAGAAAATCAACATGAGGTATAATCAATCAATTTGGTATTAATATCCGAAAATAATCAAAACCACTCTTCAATATGAATTAATGAAATACCCAATAGTTAAAAAAAAGTTTTAAAATGATCATAATCTTATATCAGTTCACCATCCATAAATCTGTAAATAGATAATAATTTATGTCCTTGATAGGAATAATAATCCAAAAAAATATTTTACACTATTATGGCCTAATTCAAAATTCTATAGATATCTGGATATATATTGATATAGATGATCTATAGTCTCTATTAGGGCCTCTATCTAAAAATGACCTATAATATAATCAATGCTTACTATATCATAACCACCCATAGTTGGGTCAAAACATTAATATTCCTTCAACATTTCATCATGCATCTAGACACTGAATTATTTATTTTCTACCTCAAAATTCACATAATATAAATGAATTTATTGATAAATAATAGAAAAATACTTTACCTAAAACATCACCATGTTATAGAAAACGCAAAATGATCCGAAAATAATATCATCTTAGTCCACTAATCATTCCTCATAATGATTTTCCCAATAAATAATTTATGAGTTTCAATATAATTAATCATTCCATATAACATTTTAACCACTGAAATTTTAAATTTTGTCCTAAACACCATATATGGTGTTCAAATACTGAATCAAGAGTCCTATAAAGACTCTATTAATATAAATGTCTCTCTCCCTATAATTTATTCAGATATCTATTAGAGTCGACAATCAGGTTAGCCACACTCAGAAGAAAAGAGTAATCACCCTATGGATAATAGTTAGAAAATAATTATCCATTTTTCATTTGAATTTATTGATTTGAAATATTTAAATAAAATGGATAAAAAATTAAATAATATATAGTTCAAAACTAAAATAAAGAATCTATATAATAACCAACTTTTTATAGAAAAAAACATGATTACCCATAGAGATCTAATAGTTGAAATTCATTTCCCAATAAAGATATGAAAAAAATATTCAAAAAAATATTATTTTAAAACCATAAAAACATTTAATACACCCCGAAAAAATTTGGAAAATTATAAAAAAAATCACATCTGATAACACTATAAAAAATTAATAGATCAACATAGCTATTATGGAGTTCAAAATATTTATGAAGTAATCAACATTAATATCAAGGAGAATTATTTTTTAAATCATAAAAACAATAAAAATAAAAAAAAAATATGATATTTCATTTATATTAAAACGCACAACTTTTTTTATTATTTAATACTCTCTAAAATTAAATTTCCACTAAAAATTATTTTAAAACAAAATGTAAAATAAATTTAGAAGCATAATATAACCATAAAAGATAAATATATAGTTGATAAAAATAATTTAACATGAAATTATAAATATAAAGGTGTACAAAATATAATTTTAGTAGGGATTAACCATATTTTTTAGGTTTTCGACATGGTTAGATTGACTATGTCATAGTCCTGCAATATACCACGATAAGTCATCTTGACCATGAGAATGGGATCTAAATAGTCTAACAAACCATATGATCTCATCATAATATTCTAGATCCTTTTTATTATCATCCAAAATATAAATTAAATCCCTAATTTATCAAAAAAAATGTTACGGGGCTCAAAATAGAGAAAAAAATTCATAATTGAATTCAAATTGAAGACCAAAATTTAATATAGAAATAGACATACATTTTCATCACCATAGGATTATCTTTTTGGGACATAATGAAACGAGGCCATACATGGAGGATGCTGAGCCTTGAATGAAACCCCAATCCCACCAAAAATAGCAGAGGATTCCATTAACTATCTTTATGAATGTATGTCATTCACATTGGAGGATTTATTATAATATACCTATAAATAAACCTATATCTCTATATACCATTATAATAAGGAAAAATAAACAACCCATACTAAAAATTCATTCATAATATTCATCCAGAATTAGATAAAAATACATATTATTGAAAATGTATAATTTGATAAATAAAATCCAAAAAAACTTTTTAAGATTCCAACATTTTGACAAAAATATTTATCAAACCAAACGTTACTCCTAGGTAATTGTGATGTTAATTTTGAAAAACTATGCTCTTCAAGATCATAGTTCACCAAGGAATCAAATGAAAGGAATATATCCTTCATAAGTCGTTACATTTGTGGGAAGCTCCCATATGTGTTTTAGTATAAACGTAAATAGTACGAAATCCTTAAATCAATGAACACAAATCATCAAAGTGAATAGTCATCACTTTTCAACAATTCTTGGTTGATAAAAATATAACAAACTATAAATAATTATAATAAATATATCCTTAGAGGTAGACACTATGTAAGAAGGGTAAATTAAGTCCCATGTATATATAACCTTTTTCAATTTTATAATGAATTGGGGATGTAGCTTATCGTTTGGAAATGCCTCAAAGTCTCTCTAATGTTCATGATGTGTTCCATGTATCATTGTTGAGAAAATATATGCCAAACCAGACATATGTTCCCACATATTCAAGAAATAGAACTGAAACATGATCAATCTTATTATGATGAACATATCTAGTTATTTGATACTGGAGAAAAAAATTTGAGATATCGGATGACTTGCCCGGTAAATGTTCATTGGAGAAACCATAAAATGGTTGAGGCAACAATGGACCCTAAAGAATATATGACGAAGAACCACAAAATTTTTTTTATTAAGTATTATTCAAAAAATTTCAAGGATGATATTATTCGAAGAAGGAATGAATGTAACACCCCACGTTTCCGTGATACAGTTCTCGATGAATAATAAAATAGCTTTTACTGTATGCAGCTTCGAGTTCTAGCACACTATGACCAATCAATCTAGTCATTAAAAAAGATGTTTTGAATAGTGATAACTACTTTTGGAAATTATTAAAATTTTATTATTTTAAATATAAATCATTATTTGGACTTGTAATATCAAATTTTACGTTGGGTGAATTTTTTGTATTTTTCTAAAAACATTAAATTTTTATTGAATAGTGAAAAACACTACGTTGTTGTTTAAAATCAAAATTTTATTTTAACTTTTATTCATTATTAAAATTTATTTTAACGACAAAATAAATACATAATAACTATATTAGTCCAATTAAATTTATTGGAGTCATTTTTTAATAATATTTGATATATAAACTTTTATTCAACCCTTTAACGTCTTTTACCCACATACTAGGAACATTTGAAAATATTCATGAAATGAAATTTTACTGCATCTGTGAGTTCTATATCAAAAATTCAACAAAAACAGTTTTTATCAGTAAGCATAATGTGGTTCAATGTGATGAATATAATATTTTCTGAATTGTATCTTTTGAATTTTATTTACCACTGTTCAAAGTTCATAGGTTAATTAAAGGGAAAAATAATATTTTTATAATATAAAATTACCCAACACATGTCCTAATTATATTGGATAAATTATTTTAGACCAAAATCAACCTCAGTAAAAAATATTATCCTTTTTGATCCACTTGGGTTATATTATTACATTAATTATATTTTATTTAAATAATAGTAAACTGTATTACCTTAAAAATTAAATAACTAAATCATTTTTAACATAGGGTTATACATATGATAAATTATACTATAAATATTAATTAGAATTCCAATAATATTTACTACATAATGGTATATTTTTTTGTAATTTTAAAAACATTATATAACTAAATTTATTTATGACAAAATGATGATTGCATAATTACCTTATTAATAAATGATTGAAATAAATGTTATTGTAAATATTAAAATAATTGTAAATCGAAACATTTAATGTCATACATGAATTTTTTCGATGAATATAAAATTTTAGGGTTGACTCAGGTTGTTTTTTTACGTGTTATAATGTAGTTAGGACTTTAACATAAATTGATAACTAAATAGTGTCCACATTTACATAAATAAGTTTTCAAAACAAATTATATTTTATTATATTATATAATAGTCTAAAAATTAAAGGATTCCAAAAAATGAGTTAGATAATGTAATATATTTAATTAGAAAACTAGTTTAGTTTATATTGTAAATAATTAATATATTTATTAACCATGTGTTATAAAAATACAAGAAGACAATGTAAAATTTAAACTATTTAACAAAGGGTTAAATCTGAACGATATGGTTAATATAGTGACCTAAAAATTTCTAAAACCTATTTTTTGGGACATGTTTGTCCAATCATCATCTTATAATATAAATAAATTATTTTTTAACTATTAGAAACCAAAAAATATTTTATAATAAATTAATATTTAAATATTTTCCTAAAGTTCCCCTCACCTCTATTATCAAAGGCCACTTCCCCTTCTCTTAAATTCACACCTCCATATAATTTTTACTAATCAAAACCCTATTAAACACTCCTCCAAAATACCATAAAATATACCTATATAAATTAAATTTACCATAAATCCATCCTAAGGAACCCTCTTGTTCAAATAAAAAATAAGAAGCTGAAGAAGAGGTAATTATTTTGTCGTCTCATTCAATGTTATTTTATTCTTCAACATTCTCTTTCTTTATTGTTTATATAGTCAAATAATAAGTCCAGAACATTCTACTCACTGAAATTTTATTATAAATATTCATATTAATTATTATATTTATCATATGAATGACATTGTCAACATGCATGCATACGTACGGTTTATTGTCTCCACTTCACGGTGTAGTTAGATATTCAACACTACATTATTTGGATGCAATTAAAAATGATTAGAATTGATTTAATGAATAAGTATAAAATGTTAGGGATTCATTAAATATAATATAACATCCAATTATATATAATTTCACCATCAATAGAATGATATTGTCGCTCGTACGTACGTTTGACTTACCATCTCCACGATGCGATGAGATCTGTTCCTCGTAATAAACATTTCAGAATAATTTTCGTTTTATGATTAAAAATAATTTCTAATAATTTAATATCAATATGTATATGAATAAAATAAACCTTCTCCATAAAATACAAGACATACCTAAAAAAATATATAGATGAAAATGAATCAGTTAACACCTTAAACAATGATAATACATAAATATTATTAACAAATCAATATTAGAGGATAATATATGAAATCATATTTAGGTATGTGGTTCTTGTGTAATTTAATAACAATTCATTAACCATTTTACAGGATGTTAAGAAACCCTTGACTAAGGAAAATTACATGGAAATGGTTCATTTTGCAATCTATTTTTTATCAAAGGTTTTTTATAGGTAAGTATCAACTGGGACTTCTTTATCATTCACATCCTTGTTTCATAAAAATGTTTTGAAAAAGAATAATATTTCTTAGAATTTTGGATAAAGTCATTTATTCCCTTGTTTAAATTTTTATAATTTTTTTTGAATGGAATACATATGTCATTTAACAAACAATGTACTTTATAACCTTTTCAACAGATTAGAAAAAAAATGTATTCTTTACTATATATGGAGGGTGCATCAATTTTCTGCCATTATAAAACCATTTATGATTCCCTAACAAGCTTATATGAATATTTTCAAAATAAATGGTTCTTTTATAATTACACAAATTTTAAATTTTTTCAATGTTGGAAGAGATATTTCTCTCAAATAGTTTTTTATTTATTTCATTTGTGTCAACATCCATTTTGGGATATTTGGTTTAATTGAAGTTGATTTATTATGATACAATATTCCATACTGTTTTGATAGTTTTTTGAATGTCTGTGGATGTTCTATTATTAAGTTATTAACGATTTATAGTTATGTATTAACATTTTTAATGATATTTTAAAATGAATTTTTGTGTTATGTATAACCCTTTGATATGATGAATGCATTGGATGTAGTAAGTGATAGGTGAGGACCACTATAGCCCCTTGATTGATTAGTATGTCTCATAAGACAGACTAGTATCATAGCACAAGGCTATGAAAGTATTTTCATTTTTGTCTTGGAATGATTCATTGACTATGTAGTTGTGAGGTATGGAATTATGCATTCTATCATTATGAGATTATCTATTGATATTAAATATGATTACTTAAAAAGATCAATATCCATGTGAATAAGTAAAAAGAATTATTTGATTTAGCTTTGTTGTATTATGCTGAAAATTATGTTTAAAAAGGCTTGTGTTTTAGTCTTATATATAGTCTTAAAATGTAATCTGTATTTATGATAGTTCCCGCTATATTGTTGTCCTTACTAAGCTCCTAAGATCACCGCTTTCTTATGTTTTATTTTTCTCAGGATGTCTAGAATTATATTATGACTGACTTGTAGGGATAAGCTAAAGGAAATGAGGGTATTCAAAGGAGAGACAATGTTATTTTTTCAATAAATAATTTAATTTAATACATATGTATGTATCCTGTACATCCAAGGATATTAAACATGTCGAAATTTCCTTACATGATCTCTTGTGATCATTCTTTTTTTATGTAATAATGCACTGAATCTAGGTTATTTTGGTCAGGGTGTTACAAATAGCTATAACTATTCTTCAGAAAACTTCAATTACATTACACCTTTCTCTACCAAAGGATATAAATATTCCAAAACTAATACTAAGAGAACATATTTAAGGATGTTAATAAAATATTGTTGTACCTAATATATAAATTAAAAACATTTTTAGGAGTGAATAAAATGCTATATTGGTTATCAATTTATAAGAAAGGAGAATGTGAAGTCTTGAAATTTCAAAAAGAACATGATAAATAAATATTATTTCACATGTAAAAGTATTTTTGAAATGATTTATTTCTAATATATGATAATTATGGCTAAAAAATAACATACGTTAATTTTTTAAAATTTTTTGAAAAAAATTATAATGATATATTTTTAAACAGCCATTTTTCCTCTTTTAAAATTATGTTTATAAAATGTTTTTAATATTTAGGGGTTAATATATATACTATAAAATTATATTTGGACAATAAATGGAAAATGGAATATTTCCTAATCCATATTTTATTGGGTTTCTAAATATAAACTTTTTAGGAATTTGGATTCATTTAATTAAATATTTTTATTTATTAGATATAATTAATGACAGTTATATACATATACATTTAATTAACCTTTGAATATAACATTATTGCAATGGAATAATAATATAATCATTTTTAAAAGATTTATAATTGTATTTTTCATCTAGAAATTCCCTAAATCCCATGATTAATTCAAAGAATATTACTGTTTACATTATTTGAATCATTTACTTTATTTTTCTATTATTTGAATGAAATAGTGTTTATATTCCACAAAACATTTATTTAATTAATTATTTTATAATAATTAGAAATTAATTATCTTGATAAAAATCATTTTGATCTCTTATGACCATTTAATATAAAATATTTCATCAATATATCCCCATGTCAATCAATCTAAGATAATATAATGAATAGAAACACATTTTTTACCTTAATTTACATTCAATAATATAATGAAACAATGATTGAAATACACTAACATCATTAAAAACATTAAAATCATTGATATAAATGGATGATATTCAATCATATAAAAGGATAAAAGACAGTTATAGGTTTCCTTTTATTCATTATCATAATATTTTTTTTCCTTAATTAACTATTTCACCCTAATAATGATCATATTTATTTAATACTATAACGAGATAAAATAAAAGGGATCTATATAAAAAATATGTTTTTCCAAATTCACATATGGACTTAATTTGACTCATTAAATTTATTAATGTACAAGAAATTAATTTAATATTGACCTTCCAAATTTAATGAAAACATGTTTTCAGAAAAAATTCATTTTTAAAAATAAAAATATATTTTTCCAAATTAATGAATAAAATATATTAAAAATACTATAATTATAATATTTTTAATATTTATTATTTTTTTAATTTTAAATCTAATTTATAATAGATTTTTAAATTATAAAAAATTAAAATAAGAAACAATTTTATTCAATTTTTTTTCACTAATAATAAAAAAATCATAAATTCCAAAACAATATCAAACTTTAACCATATGATAATTTTAATAATATAATAAAATTAATAAAATCATTTTTAAAATATAAAATTTCAAAAACATTGTGTTATTTATTAAATTATTTCCTAAAAAAATGTTTAAAAAGAAAATGTATTTTTGAATAACAAAATATATTTTCTAATGAATTGAATTAATAATATCTATGAATTTATTAATAAATTTGAATTTATGTTCACCTTTATATAGATTTCACAATATAGTCAATCATATTGATACCCAATAATTAAACGTGTAGATTATAACATCTCAATTTAAATAATAATATTTTTATAGAATATCCCAATTATCATAATTCCCGATGTTTTGTGTTAAGAAAAATATTGATCATAATATTATTTTAAAAAAATCATATAGATACATACATCCTTCATACGCATTTTAAAAAATCAACTGTATAATAAATTGTAGAAAATTAAATAATTCATAGTTTAATGAAGGAACATAATTAATATGTAATCAGAAAATAAAAAACAGTATACCCAATAAAAAAACACAATATATAGTCCATCAATTTTAAATTGATAAAAATATTATATAATAATAAATAAATTGGGGTCACATTGAAATTATTTTATTAAATTCAATTTTTTTGTAAATACTTTGTTCTTTATATGGGATGATCATAAAAATAACTTCTTGGTTCCATCTGTTATCAAAATTTTTAATTCCTAATGATATAATAACTAGACATACTAGCTCTATGATGAATTGGTTTACTCTAATATAAAAAAATTGAATACACTTCGGGAGACTATCCAGTTCATAATAAATTATAGTTTTCATATAAAATCATTTAATTATCTACCATGGTTCCCATGACATAACTAATTTAGAATTGATAAATAAATGAACAACTGATAATAATTTAATTATTTTGTAAAAAAAATGATAATGAAACTTTTCAAACCTCTAACACCCACTCCTAAGAATCCTTTTTTCACAGATACTATTCATCATATTTGTTAATTCAATTCATCTAACAATTTGAGAAACCATATATAAATCATATTGAAAAGGGAAAGATGTGAGGATATTTTAGTAATCATATAATTTATTGTATAAGGTGGCTATCCGGCCATTAAATTTGATCTTATAAGTAAATATAGAAAAAATTTCCATGTAATACAATCCATGAAATTATTTTAATAGAATAATAAAATTTAATTTCTATATAACATAAAAATTCCAGTTAGAAACAACACTTTTAAAAATTAAACACAAAAATAATCATTATGATTCCCTAAGAAGAAAACCACAATATTTAAAAAGAAAAAATAATTTCTCATCCATTATTTTATAATTTTATCAAAATTAACCTCTAAATGTAGTTCATAAATTGTTGGAATACAAAATAATAATTTTCACGAATTCCTAGAACTATATATCAATAATAATCTCTTTTAATATATGTCCACAAGCCTTTTGAATCAAATTAATAAACTTTTTGGGTATCGAGTTTATGTTTAACAAAATAAAAAAAATATTAAATATTAAAATATATTTTTTCTTTTTGAAATGGATGGAATTTCATAATAAAAGAAACCACATTCAAGGGTAAACCATTCACTTTCGATGGAAGATCCACAACCCCATAAGGAGAGTAACCTTATAATCCCATGTCATCCAAATCATTTTGAGTTAATCTAGTCAAAACATATATTAATAAAACACTTATATTATTTTTCAAGGATGAAAAATACAGTAAATGTGGAAATATATATATAGAGTAGGTAAATTAAGTTATATGATAATGAGTGATTAACCTTGGAATAAAATAATAACCAATAATGAAAATGACTTTATTCAAGGGTATAATTAGGGAGTGTAAATACTTCAACTCTTTATGTTGATAAATTGGAAATATGATTAATTTTAAAAGGGTATTTATATTTATATAGATGAATTGGTGATATCATACTATTATTATTATGTATATTTTTTCATGACTTGGCGCACATGTTCATTGTGTGGTATCATTTTTGATGCACCAACCATGATATAACGCTCAAATTATTGTGATAATGAATCCCATATACACAGAACATTTTCATATTGAACCTACTAGACTATTTTAGTACACTCCCCCTTCAATTAATTTCCAACTCCATCATAAAATATTATAGTGGCACAGAATATATATGTCCCATTATAATGTAATGAAAACCCACTACATGGAATAAAATTATTCTTTCCCAAATTTACTAATGTGATGGGATGAAATGTCAACTTATAAAAAACATTAATATCGTTTACATTCATGTATTATACCTATTTAAAATCAAACAATCTAATAATTATTATAGAGTGTGATCCCTTACATAGTTTCATGATGATCCAAACCACATGAAAAAGAACAAATGGTATGAAATACTATGCATTGTCTATCCCCCACAATTATCATATTTTTATCATATGTAGTACCGCCAAAAACTTGAGTTTTATAATATGACTCACATATATACATCATATTATAAATCCCTAGGTCAAAACATTTCACATACAACCAAACATAAAAATCCATAGTGGAAAAAACATTCTCTCACCTCATAAAAAATAAACCATTAATCCATGTTACCAATATGAAACTATGTAATAAAATATCATTTAAATATCAAAAAATATTCACAATACCAATCATAGTTACATTTCCATGGATATTGTTAGATAATATTTTTAAAAAATCAGAAAAGTCAAATGAAGAAAAATTATAAAAAATAATATCGTAATTATATAATATTTAATGATATATTGAAATTAGGGTGTCATACTTCTATACACCATGGAATTATCAAGAACTATAACTTCTTTTTAAATACTACATGAAAGGGTAAAAAACATCTACACCTATAATTTTTTGTGGGAGATTTGAGGAAAACTAACGAATTTTAGTAAGATATGAGAATTGAAAAATAATAGAATTAATAAAAATTATGAAGTATTAATATATAAACAAAAAAACCACCTCTAAGTATAATATAGACAACACTAAATAGGCATGAAGCGAAATTTCCATGAATATAATAAAAAGGTCCCCCCAATCATTCATAATATTTTGGAAATGGGATATACATTACTAGTATAATGATATCAACAAAAATATAATTTAATCTTTTAATAGCCTAGGGAAATTTTGATTCTCCTCCAATAAAAATCTATAAAACTAGGTACTTTAATCGAAATACATAAGAGGATCAAAAATACAATATAACAAAAAATGTACCAGAACCAGTGTCAGAAAGTATTGCATCATTTCACTGAAATATAATTAAATAGATAAATCGTTGTAAACATTTGACACATCATAGAACAATATGTAATATGTCATTGGGTATCCAATATGAAATGAATGTAACGTGGGACATCATACATAGATCAATGACCTTTTGTAAAAAAAGAAAAAATCACAAATGGTAACCTATATGAAAATAGTCCAAACAAGTTTACTACTCTTATCAAATATATAAGGACGTCCCTAATTATTATAATTCACGAAGCATCAAATGATAATACAATTAAATTTCTAATGAAAAATAAAATCAAAATGTGGTATAATCAATCAATTTGGTATTTATATCCGAAAATAATCAAAACCACTCTTCAATATGAATTAATGAAATACCCAAATGTATTTTTTTTTTTGAAAAATCATAATCTTATATTTTTTCACCATCCATAAATCCCAAAATAGATAATAATTTATGTCCTTTATAGGAATGAAAATCCAAAAAATTATATTTCACTATCATGGCCTACTTCAAAATTCTATAGATATCTAGAACTATTTAGATATAGATGATCTATAGTCTATATTAGGGCCTCTATCAAAAAATAACCTATCATATAATCAATGAAAACTATATCATAACCGCCCATAGTTGGGTATAAATATTCATTTTCCTTCAACATTTCCTCATGCATCTAGACACTGAAGTATTCATTTTCTACCTCAAAATTCACATAATATAAATGAATATATTGATCAATAATAGTAAAATATTTCACCTGAAACCTCACCATGTTATAGAAAACTCACAATGATCCCCAAATACAATCATCTTATTCCACTAATCATTCTTCATACTGATTTTCTTAATGAATAATTTATGAGTTTCAATATAATTATACATTCCATATAACATTTTAACCACTGAATTTTTAAATTCTGTCCTAAACATCATATATGGTGTTCAATTACTGAATCAAGAGTCCTACAAAGACTCCATTAGTGTAGATGACTCTATACCCACTAATCTATTCAGATATCTATTAGAGTCAACAATCGGGTTAGCCACACTCAGAAGACAAGAGGAATCACAATACGGATAATCGTTAGGAAAAAATGATCCATTTTTCGTTATGAAATTTTTGGGTTGATTTATTGAAATAAAATGGTATCTAATAGTTGAAATTCATTTCCCAATATATATATGAAAAAAAAATATTCAAAAAAATATTATTTTAAAACCATAGAAACCTTTAATACAACGCAAAATAATTTGGAAAAATATAAAAAAAATCACATCTCATAACCCTATGAAAAATTAATAGATCCACATAGCAATTATGGAGTTCAAAATATTTATGTAGTAATCAACATTAATATCATGGGAAATTATTTTTTTAATCATAAAACAATAAAAATAGAAAAAAATTATGATATTTCTTTTATATTAGAACACACAACTTGTTTTTAATATTTAATACTCTATAAAATTAAATTTCCACTAAAAAGTTTTTTATAACAAATGTAAAAAAAAATTAGAAGCATAGTATAACCATAAAAGATAAATATATAGTTAATAAAAATCATTTAAAATGAAATTATAAATATAATGTGGTCAAAAATATAATTTTAGTAGGGATTAAACATATATTTTGGGTTTTCCACATTG
This sequence comes from Viscum album, assembly GCA_963277665.1. Lineage (NCBI taxonomy): Eukaryota > Viridiplantae > Streptophyta > Magnoliopsida > Santalales > Viscaceae > Viscum > Viscum album. The sequence continues at coordinate 39,094,212 of OY728159.1, forward strand.
TTTGATAGACTATGCCATTGTCCTACAATATACCATGTTAAGTCTTTAATGACCATGAGAATGGGATCTAAATAGTCTATCAAACCTTATGATCTCATCATAAAACTCTATATCATTTTTATTATCATCCAAAATCTAAATATAATCTCTATTTTATCCAAAATAATTTTATAGGGCTTAAAATAGAGTCAAAAAATCTTAATTGAATTCGAATTGAAGACCAAAATTTTATATAGAAATAGACATACAATTCTATCACCATAGGGGTATCTTTTCAGGACATAATGAAATGAGACCATACATGGATGATGGTGAGCCTTGAATTAATCCCCAATCCCACCAAAAATAGGAGAGTATTCCATTAACTATCTTCATGAATGTATGTCATGCACATTGGAGGATTTATTCTAATATACCTGTAAATAAGCCTATATCTCTATACAATATTATAATAAGGAAAAATAAACAACCCATTCTATAAATTTATTCATAATATTCATCCAAAATTATATAAAAACATATTTTTGAAAATGTATAATTTGAAAAATAAAATCCCATAAGACTATTTAACATCCCAACATTTTGACCAAAATATTTATCAAACCAAATGTAACTCCTAGATAATTGTGAAGTTAATTTTGAAAAACTATGCTCTTCAAAATCATAGTTCACCAAGGAATCAAATGAACGGAATATATCCTTCAAAAGTCCTTACATTTTTGGGAAGCTCACATATGCAGTTGAGTATAAATATAAATAGTACGAAATCTGTAAATCACCGAATACAAATTATCAAAGTGAATAGTCATATCTTTTCAGAAAATATTGATTGATAAAAATATAACAAAATATAAATAATTATAATTAATATATCCTTATAGGTAGACACTAAGTAAGAAGGTTAAATTAAGTCCCAGGTACATAAAACCATTTTCAATATTAGAATGAATTTAGGATGTATATTATCGTTTGGAAATGCCTCCATGTCTCTCTAATGTTCATGATGTGTTCCTTGAATCATTGTTAAGAAAATATGTGCCAAACCAGACATATGTTACCACATATTCAGAAATAGAACTGGAACATGATCAATCTTATTGTGATGAACATATCTAGTAATTTGATACCAGAGAAAACAATTTGAGATACCGGATGACTTTCCTGGTAAATGTTCTTTGGAGAAACCATAAAATGGATGAGGCAACATTGGAACCTAAAGAATATATGTTGAAGAACCACAAAAATATTATTATGAAGTATTATTCAAAAAATTTCATTGATGATATTATTGTAAGAACGGATGAATGTAACACCCCATGCTTCCACGATACACTTCTCGGTGAATAATAAAATAGCTTTTATTGTACGCAGTTTCGAGTTCTAGCACACTATGACCAATCAAACTAGTCATTCAAAAAGAATTTTTGTATAGTAATAACTACCTTTGGAAATTTTTTAAATTTTATTTTTCAAAATAGACATCATTTTTTGGGCTTGTAATATCAAAATTAACTTTGGGTTAATTTTTTGTATTTTTCTGAAAACATTCATTTTTTATTGAATAGTGAAAATCAATGCGTTGTTGTTTAAAATCAACATTTTATTTAAATTTTTATTTTTATTTAAATTTATTTTAATGAAACAATAAATACATAATAACTCTATTAGTCCAATTAAATTTAATGTAGTCATTTTTGAATAATATTTGATATATACAATTTTATTCAACCCTTTAACGTCTTTTACACACCTACTAGGCACATTTGAAAATATTCATAAAATGTAGTTTTACTACAACTGTGAGTTGAATTTCAAAAATCCAACAAACAAAGTTTTTATCAGTAAGCATAATGTGGTTAAATGTGATGAATATAATATTTTCTGAATTGAATCTTTTGATTTTTATTTACCACTATTCAAAGTAAATAGGTTAATTAAAGGATAAAATAATAATATTATAATATAAAATTACCCAACACATGTCCTAATTATATTTGATAAATTATTTTAGACCACAATAAACCTTAGTAAAAAATATTATCCTTTTTTATCCACTTGGTTTAGATTATTACATTAATTATATATTATTTAAATAATAATAAACTGTATTACCTTAAAAATTTAATAACTAAAACATTTTTATCATAGAGTTATACATATGATAAATTATACTATAAATATTAATTAGAATTACAATAATATATAATACATCATGGTATATTTTTTTTGTAATTTTCAAAATATTATATAACTAAATTTATTTGTGACAAAATGATGATTGTGTAATTACCTTATTAATGAATGATTGAAATACATGTTATTGTAAATATTAACAGAATTGTAAATTGAAACTTTTAATGTCATACATGAATTTTTTTTGGTGAATATAAAATTTTAGGGTTGACTCAAGTTATTTTTTCGATGTTATAAAGTTGTTAGGACTTTAACTTAAACTGATAACTAAATAGTGTCTAAATTGAAATAAATGAGTTTTCAAAACAAATGCTATTTTATTATATTATATAATAGTCTGAAAAATAAAGGATTCAGAAAAATGAGTTAGATAATGTAATATATTTAATTAACAAACCTGTTTAGTTTATCTTGTAAATAATTAATATCTATATTATCCATGTGTTATAAAAATACAAGAAGACATTGTAAAATTTATACTATTTAACAAATGGTTAAATCTGAACGATAAGGTTGATATAGTGACCTAAATATTTTTAAAACCTATTGGTTGGGACCTGTTTTACCAATAATCATCTTATAATATAAATAAATCAATTTGTAACTATTATAAACCAAAAAAATTTTATAATAAATTAATATTTAATGATTTTCCTAAAGTTCCCCTCACCTATATTATAAAAGGCCACTTGCCCTTCTCTTAAATTCACAACTCCAAATACTTTGTCCTCATCATAACACTATTAAAAACTCCTCCAAAATACCATAAAATTTACCAATAGGAATTAAATTAATCATAAATCCATCATAAGGAACCCTTTTGTTCAAATAAAAATGAAGCAGCTGAAGAAGAGGTAATTATTTTGTCGCCGCATTCAATGTTATTTTCTTCTTCAACATTCTCTTTCTTTGTTGATTATATAGTAAAATTATAACTCCATAACCTTCTCCACATTGATATTTTATTATAAATATTAATATTCATTATTATATTCATCATATGAATGACATTGTCACCATGCATGAGTACGTACGGTTTACTGTCTCCACTGCATGGTGTAGTTAGATATTCAACACTACATTATTTGGATGCAAATAATAATGAGTGGAATTGATTTAAATAATAAGTATAAAATGTTATGGATTCATTAAATATATTATACCATCCAATTATATATAATTTCACCATCAATAGAATGACATTGTCACTCGTACGTAGGTACGACTTACCATCTCCACGATGTGATGAGATCGGTTCCCCGTAATAAACATTCAAGAATAATATTCATTTTATGATTAAAAATAAGTTTTAATAGCTTAATATCATTATTTATATGAGTAAAATACACCTTATCAATAACAAACAAGACATTCCTAAATAAACATATAGAGGAAAATGAATCAGTTAACACATAAAACAATGACAATACAGAAATATTATTAACAAATCAATATTAGAGGATAATATATGATATCATATTTGGGTATGTTGTTCTTGTGTTATTTAATATCTATTCATTAACCATTTTATAGGATTTTAACATACCCTTGACTAAGGAAAACTACATGGAAATGGTTAGTTTTGCAATCTATTTTTTATTTAAGGTTTTTTATAGGTAAGTATCTACTTAGACTTCTTTATCATTCACATCCTTGTTTCTTAAAAATGTTTTTAAAAAAAATAATATTTCCTAAAATATGGGTTAATGTCATTTATTACCTTGTTTAAATTTTTATAATTTTTTTTGAAAGGAATACTTATGTAATTTAACAAACAATTTACTTTATGACCTTTTCAAAAAATTAGCAAAAAAATGTATTCTTTATTATATATGGAGGGTGCTTCAATTTTCTTCCATTATTAAACTATTTAAGATTCCCAAATATGCTTATATGAATATTTCCAAACAAAATGGTTCTTTTATAATTACATGACTTTTAAATTATTTCAATGTAGGAAGAGATATTTCTCTCAAATAGTTTTTTATTAATTTCATTTGTGTCAAAATCAATTGAGGGATATTTGGTTTATTGAAGTTGATTTATTATGATACAACATTCCATACTATTTTGATAGTTTTTGAATGTATGTGGATGTTCTATTATTATGTCATTCATAGTTTATAATTATGTATTAACATTTTTAATGTTATTTTATAATGAATTATTGTGTTATGTATAACCCTGTGATATTATGAATGAATTGGATGTAGTAAGTGATAGGTGAGGCCCACTATAGCTCCTTGATTCATTAGTATATCTCATAAGACATACTAGTATCATAGCACAAGGCTATGAAAGTATTTTCATTTTTGTCTTGGCATGAGTCCATGACTATGTAGTTATGAGGTCTATAATTATGCATTCTATCATTTTGAGATTATCTATTGATATTAAATATGATTACTTGAAATGTTCAATATACATGTGAATATGTAAAAGTAATTATTTGATTTATCTTTGTTGTATTATGCTGAAAATTATGTTTAAAAAGGATTGTGTTTTAGTCTTACATATAGTCTTAATATTTAATGTGTATTTATGATAGTTCCCGCTATATTGTTGTCCTTACTAAGCTTTTGAGATCACTGCATTCTTATGTTTTATTTTTCTATGGATGTGTAGAATTATATTATGACTGACTTGTATGGATAAGATAAGGGAAATGAGGGTATTCAAAGGAGAGACAATATTATTTTTTCAATAAATAATTTAATTTAATACTTATGTATGTATCCTGTACATCCAAGGCTATTAAAAATTTCGGAATTTCCATACATTATCTCTTGTGATCATTCAATTTTTATGTAATAATGCACTGAATCTAGGTAATTTTGGTCAGGGCGTTACAAATAGCTATAACTATTCTTCAGAAAACTACAATTCCTTTACACCTTTATCTATAAAAGGATATAAATATTCCAAAACTAAGACTAGGAGAATGAATTTATGGATGTTAATAAAATATTTGTGTACTTAATATATCAATTAAAAAAAATTATGAGTGAATAAAATGTGATATTGGTTATTGAATTATAAGAAACTGGAATGGGAAGTCTTGAAATTTCTAAAAGAACATGATAAATAATTATTATTTCACATGTAAAAGTGTCTTTGAAATGATTTATTTCTAATATAGGACAATTATGGGTAAAAAATAACTTACTTTAATTATTTAACATTTTTATAAAAAAATTATAGTAATAGATTTTTAAACACCCATTTGTCATCTTTTACAATTATGTTGATAAAAAGGTCTTAATATTTTGGGGATAATTTATATACTATAAAATTATATTTGGCCAATAAATGGAAAATGGAATATTTCCTAATCCATATTCTTATTGGGTTTTTAAAAATACAATTTTGAAGAATTTGGACTCATTTAATTAAATAATATTATTTATTTGATATAATTAATGACACCTATATACCTATACATTTAATTAACCTTTGAATATAAGATTATTTCAATTGAATAATAATATAATCCTTTGTTAAAAATTCATAATGATAGTTTTCATCTAAAAATTCCCCAAAACACATGATTAATTCCATGTATATTATTGTTTACATTATTTGAATCATTTACTTTATTTTTCTATTTTTTTGAATGAAATAGTGTTGATGTTCTACAAGACTTTTATTTAATTAATTAGTTTATAATAATTAGAAATTAATTATCTTGATAATAAATCATTTTTATCTCTAATGAACATTTAAAAAATAATATTTCCTCAATATATCGCCATGTCAAACAATCTGAGAGAATATAATGAATAGAAACACATATTTTACATTAATTTACATACAATAACATATAGAAAAAATCATAGAAATAAATTACCATCATTAAAAACTATAAAACCATATATGTAAATGGATGATATGTAATCATATACAAGGATAAACGATAGTTATAGGTTTACTTTTAGTCATTATCTTAATATTTTTTTCCTAAATTAACTATTTCACCCTAATCATGATCATATTTATTTAATACCATAAAGAGATAAAATAAAAGGGATATATAAAAAAATATGTGATTCATAATTCATATATAGAATTAATTTACCTCATTAAATTTATTAATGTACGAGAAATTAATTTAAAATTGACAATCCAAATTTAATGAAAACATGTTCTCAGAAAAAATTAATTTTTTTAAAAAAAAAAATTATATTTCCAAATTTAAGAATAAAATAAATTAAAACTACAATAATTATAAAATTTTTAATAAGTTTTTAATTATTAAAATTTAAAACTAATTTATAATAGAATTTTACTTTGTAAAAAATTAAAATAAGATACAATTTTAATCAAGTTGTTTTATCACTAATAATTAAAAAATCATAAATTTCCAAACAATATCAAACATTAACCATATGAAAATATTAATATTCTAATAAAATTAATAAAATCATTTTGATAATATAAAATTTCTAAATATTTGTGTTATTTATTATATTATTTCTTAAAAAATGATTAAAAATAAAATGTATTTTTGAATAATAAAATATATTTTCTAATTAATTGAATTAATATTATCTATGAATTTATTAGTACATTTGAATTTATGTTCACCTTTATATATATTTCACAATATAGTCAATCATATTGATACCCTATAATTAAACTAGTATATTATAACATCTCAATTTAAATTATAATACTTTTATAGTATATCCCAATTATCATAAAACACAATGTTTTGTGTTAAGAAAAATATTGATCATAATATTTTTTTTCAAAAAATCATATAGATACATTAATCATTCATGCACAATTAAAAAAACAACTGTATAATAAATAGTAGAAAATTAAAAAATTCATACTTTAATAAAGGAACATAATCAATAGTGAATCGGAAAATAAAAAACAGTATACACAATAAACAAACACAATATCTAGTCCATCATTTTTAAAATTATAAAAAGATTATATATTAATAAATAAATTTGGGTCACATTGAAATTATTTTATTAAAATAATTTTTTTAAATCCTTTGTTCTTTATGTGGGATGATCCTAAAAATAACTAATTGGTTCCATATATTATTAATAATTTGAAATCCAAATGAAATAATAACTATAAATACTCTCTCTATGATGAATTGGTTTACTCTAATATAAAAAAATTGAATACACTTTGTGAGACTATCCAGTTCAGAGTAAATTCTAGTTTTCATAAAAATTCATTTAATTATCTACCATGGTTCCCATTAGATTACCATTGTAGAGGTAATAAAATAATAAGCAACTGATCATCATTTAATTATTCTGTAAAAAATGATAATGAAACTTCTCAAACCTCTAACACCCACTCTTAAAAATCATTTTTCACATATATTATTCATCACATATGTTAATTCAATTCGTTTAACAATTTGAGAGATAATATATAAAGCATATTGAAAATTGAAACATGTGAGGAAATAATAATAATCATGTAATTTATTTTATAAGGTGGCTATCCGGCCATTATATTTGATCTTTGATGTAAATATAGAAAAAATATCCATGTAATAAAATCCATGAAAATAATTATAACAGAATAATAAAATTTAATTTTCATATAACAAAAAAAATTCCAGTTAGAAACTACACTTTTAAAAATAAAACACAGAAATAATTATTATGATTCTCTATGATAAAAACCACAATATTTAAAAATAAAAAATAATTTCTCATCCGTTATTTTAAAATTTTATCAAAATTAACCTACAATTGTTGTTCATAAATATTTGGAATACAAAATAAAAATTTTCTCGAATTCCTAAAACTATATATCAATAATAGTCTCTTTTAATCTAGGTCTACAAGCATTTTGAATCACATTAATAACTCATTTTGGGTATCTAATTTATTTTTAACTACGTAAAAAATAAACCTTTAAATATTAAAATATTTTCATGATTTTGGAAATGGATGGAATTTCATAATAAAAGAAACCACATTAATGGGTAAACCATTCACCTTCGATGGAAGATCCACATCCCCATAAGAAGAGTAACCTTATAATACCATGTCATCCAAATCATTATGAGTTGATCTATCCAAAACATATATTAATAAAACACTTCTATTATTTCCCATGGATAAAAAATACAGTAAATGTGGAAACATATATATAGATTAGGTAAATTATGTTATATGATAATGAGTGATTATCCTTGGAATAAAATTATAACAAATAAGGAAAATGACTTTATTCATGGTTATAATTAGGGAGAGTAAATCCTTTAGCCCTATATGTTGATAAATTGAAAATACGGTTAATTTTAAAATAGTCATTATATTTATATAGATGAAATGGTGATATCATACTATTATTATTATGTATATTGTATCATGACATGGCCTACATGGTCATTGTGTGGTATCCTTTTGGGGAACCAACCATGATATAACCATCAAATTATTTTGATAATGAATCCCCTACACACAGAACATTTTCATATTGAACCTATTTGACTATTTTAGGACACTCCTCCTTCAATTAATTTCCTACTCCATCATAAAATATTATAGTTGCACCGAATTTATACATTCCATTATCATGTAATGAAAACCCACTAGATGGAATAACATTATTCTTTCCAAAATTAACTAATGTGATGAAAACCCATTGCATGTAATGTTTAAAATCATTAAAATCATTTACATTCTTGAATTATACCTATTTAAAATCAAACAATCTAATACTTATTCTAGAGTGTGATCCCTTACATTGTTTCATGATGAACCAAACCACGTGAAAAATAACAAATGGTATGAAATATTATGCATTGTCTATCCCCCACAATTATCATATTTTTATAATATGTACTACCACCAACCACATGAGTTTTATAATTTGACTCACATATATACGACATATTATAAATCCCTAGGACCTAAAAATTAACTATACAACGAAACTTAACATTCCATAGTGGAAAAAAATTTCCCTCACCTTATAAAAAATAAACCATAAATCCATTTTACCCATATGACACTATGTAATAAAATATCTTTCAAACATCAAATAATAGTCACAATACCAATCATAGTTACATTTCCATCGATATATTGTACGATAATATTTTTAAAAAATCAGAAAAGTTAAACAAACAAAAATCTATAAAAAATAATGTCGTCATTATATAATATTTAATTACATATTGAAATTAGGGTGTCATATTTTTTCACACCATGGCACTATCTAAAACTATATTTTATTTTTAAAGACTACATGAAACGACAAAAAAACTTCTACACCTAAAATTTGTTGTGGGAGAGTTGGGTAAAACTAACGAATTTTAGTAAGAAATGAGAATTGGAAAATAATACAATTAAAAAAAATCATCATGTATTAATCTATAAACTAAAAAACCACCTTTAAGTATAATATAGACAAAACTAAACAGGCATGAAGCTAAATTTCCATCCATAGAATAAAAATCCCCCAAATCATTTATAATATTTTTGAAATGGGATTTACATTACTAGTGTAATGATATCAACAAAAATATATTCGTATCTTTTAATAGCCCATGGAAATTTCAATTCTCCTCCAACGAAAATCTATAAAACTAGGTACATTCATTGAACTACATAAGAGAATCACAAATCCAGTACAACAACAAATGTACCACAACTATTATAAGAAATTATTACATCATATCACTGAATTGTAATTAAATAGATAAATTGTTGAAAACATTTGACACATCATAGAAAAATATGTAATATGTCATTGGTTATCCAATATGAAATGAATGTAATGTGGGACCTCATTTACAGAACAATGACATATAGTAAAAAATAAAAAATCACAAATGAGAACCTAAACGAAAAGAGTCCAAAATAGATTATTTCTCTTATCTACTATATAAGGACATCCCTAATCATTATAATCCACGACAAATAAAATTATAATACAATTAAATTTCTAATGAAAAATAAAATCAACATGAGGTATAATCAATCAATTTGGAATTCATATCTAAAAATAATCAAAACCACTCTTAAATATTAATTAATGAAATAACATAAATTTAAAAAAGGTTTTACAAAAATCATAATATTATATTAGTTCACCATCCATAAATCCCTAAATAGATAATAATTTATGTCTTTTATAGGAATGACATTCCAAAAAATTATATTACACTATCATGGCCTTCTTCAAAATTCTTTAGATATCTGAATATATTTAGATATAGATGATCTATTCTATATTAGGGACTCTATCAAAAAATAACCTATCAAATAATCAATTATAACTATATAATAACATCTCATAGTTGGGTAAAAACATTCAAATTCCTTCAAAATTTATTCATGCATCTAGACACTGAAGTATTCATTTTCTACCTCAAAAATCACATAATATAAATGAATTTATTAATCAATAATAGTAAAATATTTCACATGTAACATCACCATGTTATTGAAAACTCACAATAATCCACAAATACAATCATCTTAGTCCACTAATCATGCCTCATACTGATTTTCCCAATGAATAATTTATGAGTTTCAAAATAATTAAACATTCCATATAACATTTTAACCACTGAATTTTTAAATTTTATCCTAAACCCTATATATGGTGTTCAAATACTGAATCAAGAGTCCTCCAAAGACTCCATTAGAGTAAATTTCTCTATCCCCACTAATATATTTAGATATATATTAGAGTCAACAATCAGGTCATCCACACTTTGATGACAAGAGGAAACACCCTATGGATAATCGTCAGAAAAAAGTGATCCATTTTTCATTATGAATGTTTTGGTTTGAATTATTTAAATAAAATTGATCAATAATTCAATAATATATATTTCAAAACTAAAAGAATGAATCTATATTATAACCAATTTTTTAGACCCAAAAACACGATTACCCATAGAGATCTGATAGTTTAAATTCATTTCCAAATATATATATTCAAAAAAAATTCAAAAAAGTATTATTTTAAAACCATAGAAACATTTAATACACCCCAAAATAATTTTTAAAATTATAAAAAAAATCACATATCAGAACACTATATAAATCTAATAGTTCAACATAGCTATTATGGAGTTAAAAATATTTCTTGTACTAATCAAAATTAATATCTAGGAGAATTATTTTTTAAATCATAAAAATAATAGAAAAAAATTATGATATTTCTTTTATATTAAAAGACACAACTTGTTTTCAATATTTAATACTCTCTAAAATTAAATTTCCACTAAAAATTCTTTTAAAACAAAATGTAAAATAAATTTTGAAGCATAGTATAACCATAAAAGATAAATATATAGTTAATAAAATTCATTTATCATGAAATTATAAATATAATGTGGTCCAAAATATAATTTTATTAGGGATTAAACATATTTTTTTGGGATTTACACATGGTTAGATTGACTACGTCATAGTCCTACAATATACCATGATAAGTCGCCATGACAATGAGAATGGGATCTAAATATTCAATCAAACCTTATGATCTCATCATAAAATGATAGATCCTTTTTATTGTCATCCGAAATCTAAATTAAATCCCTAATTTATCAAAAATAATGTTATAGGGCTCAAAATAGAGTAAAAAATCAGAATTGAATTCAAATTGTATACCAAAATTTAATATATAAATAGATATACATTTTCATCAACATAGGGATATCTTTTCAGGACATAATGAAACAAGACCATACATGGATGATGGTGATCCTTGAATGAAACCCCAATCCCACAAATAATAGGAGAGGATTCAATTAACTATCTTCAAGAATGTATGTCATGCACATTGGAGTATTTATTCTAATATAGATGTAAATAATACTATAGCTCTATACACCATTGTAATAAGGAAAAATAAACAAACCATACTGTAAATTTACTCATAATATTCATCCAAAATTACATAAAAATACATATTATTTAAAATGTATAAATTGATAAATAAAATCCCAAAAAACTATTTAAGATCCCAACATTTTGACCTAAATATTTTTCAAACCAAACGTAACTCCTAGATAATTCTGAAGTTAATTTTGGAAGACTATGCTCTTCAAGATCATAGTTCACAATGGAATCCAATGAAACTAATATATCCTTCATAATTAATTTCATTTGTGGGAAGATCCCATATGTGGTTGAGTATAAACATACATAGTACGAAACACTTAAATCACTGAACACAAATCATCAAAGTGAATAGTCATATCTTTTCAGCAATGCTTGGTTGATAAAAATATAACAAACTATAAATAATTATTATCAATATATCCTTAGAGGTAGACACTAAGTCTCATGGTTATGTCAAGTTATCACTATAGGTAAATTATTATACTAGAGGTTCAAAGGCAATACATGTTTTGGAAAAATCACTATATGAGTTTTGATATAAATGATAGAAATCGCCCGACAAGATATATATGTTAGTTCATTCCAGGAAAACATACCAGTAAAATTGGGAGGGATCATATGAGTATATCAAAGAATCGAAAAAAATTACTCGAAGGAATACTTTTCTAGTACATTGATAGAGGAAATCTCACAGGTTCTGTATGGGATTCCATACCCTTCCAATAGTAAAACCACTTGGATGGGGATCACATGCCTCAATAGATTTTAATATGATTCTTAACTCATCCTGAGGAATAAATTATAGTTTTTAAACCTCATACCATATGTATAGATTCATAACACAAAAAGAAAATAAAAAGGTTATTGGTTTAAAATCAAATTATAATTATTTCATTCCTCACTATAACCTCCAGGGGAATGACCTATTAAACAAACCATCCAAATATAAGTCGAATATGTAACAACCTAACGTATCTTACCAAAGAATATATCAAATATTTTTTTGCGAAAAAAAATTATCTTTTATTACATTGAATATGTACATATAATTTCTTAGGGGTTCATTGGGATCCTCTTTATGTTGGGTTGTACTCACATTTCATTATCTAGGATGTCATGTATTTTTCAAAATACACTGTTTTTTTCTAGGGTTAATAGTGTATGGAGGTTGGGAAGACCTTAAAAAAGATTCTTATTCTATATCAAATTTTCCTTAGATTATGACCACCTACAATGGTCATTATCATGTAAAATTTCCAGGTCCATTTATACATGATTTTCCCAATCTCATTCATGTGAACATTCTAGAATACAGTGCATAAACCCCTATATAGATGGAATATGTGGACATATTATTTCATGGGCGTGAACTCAATGTACATGTAAATCCTCTTTAAAAGGATTAAATTGAATGATGTCTCACCACATTATGTGTGTGTTCACATGTCATCATGTCAATGTACTCTAAATACATATAGAGATAGCTAGTTAAGGGTCACAAGGTGCTTTGCCATACCATATGGAATGTAATGTTTAAATCAAGATTCAAACCCTATATTCTTTATAAATGGGTCTACATGGAATTAATTCCATGTAAGAAAATACCATGTATATCAGTATTTCGAAAAAAAACTACCACCTATTCATGTGTCTTCACCTATAAAACACTAATACCTTTAGATCTACAATAATATCATTCCATAAATCCTATAATGAATACGTATGAAATACAAGACACACTAAATGTGAGATTCTGGCTATTATTCCCCTGTAGAAACATCCTCATTACCATAATTATACCAATTATATCATCATTAGTATTATTCTAACGATATGTTTCATGAATTCTCTTATCACTTATTATTTATTGATATCTTCTCAATTGTTCATGATGATCCCTATTATACAAATCAGAATTATATTCCATCCATTTCATCATTCCTTCATACTGTCTCCCAAAACACGTAGCAAAAATAGTGATAATAATATGTTATTATAATGAATTACCAAACAATGATATATCCTCATGGGTATCATTGAATCATTAGTTTACCAAATCCCTATGATGAACACTAACGATAGAGGCTGAAAGTCAAATATAAAAATAAAATCTTGGATTTGTGTTCGTTCTCATTTTTTTATCCTCATCAAAATCAATATAATGGTATATTATAATAGGAGTTAGAGTCAATGAGAAAAAATACCAAATTCATATATGTATAAATATTAATATGATTGTGGAAAAACAAATAGATATAAATCCATAATTAACATATAAAGGATAAATTCATGTTATTATTAATAAAAAAATTTATATAATAACAAAAAATAAAAAAAACCTACCTAAGGTATGGATTGAAAAGTAGTGAAAAATATTATATATTTTTAATTGGAGAGTTCAAGAAACTACTTCTATGACAATAGTTCTCATGGTACTTTGATCATCGATCCTTCATCTCATAACCATCAACTAATACACTATCCATCAGATCACTCACTCAATACTATTAATCCATATAAAGATGTGAAAGAAATGACAGGGAATTCACCATATCAGGGTTTTATATAGTTGTTTCCAGGGGTTCAAAATTAGATGTTAAATAAATAAATAAATTCATTAAATTCTTTTAATCGACCCCTCAAAGCACAATACTAAAGTATCCGCTGCAGACATTAATGTTATCATGCCTTAGTAAAAAACTATGATATATAATTAAGTGTTGTCCTAGTTTTACTATATGATTTATAATTTATGACATTTTCCTCAAATCTATTAATTTATTCACTTGAGATATATGATATTTATTATTTTTAATTTATATACAACTAGAATTTTTAGGCATCCGAAATCTACAGTTCCTCCATGCTTCGATCTGGAAATATTATTTAATATATTTCAATGTTTTAGACATAAATATTATATTTGATATATTTGACCAACAATCAAGTTATTTCATCCAAAAAAAAATTAAAAAAGTGAATATTATAAGCTTTTATTTTGATCATCACTACAATGCGATATTATAGAGGTTATCATGATTCTAAAAGTAACATCCCTCCTTAGTTGTGCACACGAAAAACACCATAAACCCAGTATAATTGTCGTTATAGTGAACTATTTTATTCCATCTTCCAAAACCTATAACATTACTATAATATGGCGAATGATAGGGGACATTCTCTACTATCCAACCAAAATATTATTAATAAATGTTAAGAGGATATATATATTATAAAATAATATCACAATTTGAACTCTAAGGTCCACATTCATTAGTTGGTATATTGAGTCAATTTCTTTAGTATGTATTCATTAATACAAGGAGGAAATAAACATTTATGTTCATTTAGTACACCATAATTGGGCCCAAATATGCTATTTTATACAAGACATGAATAATACAATAGTGATTAGTAGTGTATTCTATATATGGCCCCAAATAGTGTGGGACCATTGTCAAAGTGGTGAATATCATTATAAGGAAACTCTAACAATTACATATGAATACCCCAACTACAGCTACAACTAAACATCAAACCCCATGAATGTTCTGTAGAACCTATGCATTTTATATTTTCTCACTACTTGACCAGAGTAGAAACAACATTCACACCCAAAATCAAGTCCCATAAGCATCCACAATCTCTCCAATATAACAACTTGATGAATAAATCATTATATGAAGAAATTTTCGACTTTTCACCCTGAATATAGAAAACCATACACACATAATGTATCAAAAACTATATACTACAATATAAACTAATAGTTTTAGGAAGAATGATGGTTTCATGAGTCAATCTATAATCAGTATGATTGTGTTGTGACCTATAACAGATTGTGGAAGTCCCATCAGTTAAAACAAAATAATACAAATCCATTTCAATTTTCAACTATTAACTATTTCGTATACCTAATGATAGGTGAGTCATTGAGATATTACCATTGAACCCTATACTTTTTACTTGGACACCCAATACAAGGACAAAGTATCCTAATACATATCTACTTATAATGGATGTACTGATATGGGAAAACATGTTACCTTCTTAACACCTCTTCCACATCTTGACAAGTGTCATCATCCATCCTGGTTAAGGGGATGAGATTCTCCCCACCTTAATAATACCATAGAGGAATATGTTAAATGGATATTAGTTCACAATATATAAAGGAATTGATTTCCTTATGTTGTGATTTCAAAACATGGTGATGTAGAAGTAGGGAAACAAAAATCATCTAGATATATTCTACAATATCCTCATCTATATGGGAAAAATGAAAAAAAGGTGAAGTACAATACTACAGTCTAAAAAACAACTGATTAAAATCCCTTTTTAATGGGTCCTCTCACACTAAATTCCCTTGGGAGTATCTAAATTTATCACTTCACTATCCTTTTAAGAGTTCACTATTAATCCCATATTTCAATAATCATATTCCAATAATTTTTTCACCTAAATCAATAACGTATTCATTAAGAGATTACCCTAATGTTATTACTATTTTAAAATATCAAGGACCATTATAAAGTAAATATCATTCTCCAAATATTGCATCCAGTACAAAATTATTTCATAAATTTAGACTACTATGAACCAATATATGATGTTTTGAATGATCTATTACTTATGTCCCATAAACACAGATGGGGTATTCATCATACTGAATGTTCATAGAAATAACTCAAATTTATTTTATTGTCATTAACAAGAAACAATTGATATATTCTACCATGAACATGGATATGGTGATAATGTATCATATGGTTAAATTATGACATCCACTTCACCCCAAACCACTAAACGATAATTTCATTTATTTCCAACTGTGTATACTCAT
Source organism: Viscum album (assembly GCA_963277665.1). Lineage (NCBI taxonomy): Eukaryota > Viridiplantae > Streptophyta > Magnoliopsida > Santalales > Viscaceae > Viscum > Viscum album. The sequence goes on from OY728159.1 coordinate 39,111,093, forward strand.
TCATTTTAGTATCCTTGTTTATGAGATTTAAATCCATTACAAAACATAAACCTCAAATATTTCTTCTAGAATGAAAAAAATAGGCTCTTGGGGGAACACAATCTGTTTATAAAATCCCGTAACGTATATATTTCACCATTTTCTCCTTCATATATAACAACTAGATGGCTTCATATAATATTCATGCAATCATATAAGGACATACCAAGTAATTGTCTATGTATAATACAAAAATTTTACGGGGAGGTATGCCTTGAACATATACATGGAATATGTCCTCATCAACCTCCAAAGAGATATGGAAATAAAGCTCCTAGCCTCCACTGCTCCAATGTTTATAATATCCAATTGAATTGAAACCATATATCTCCTCCTATACCAGAGATCAACTTACAATATTTGGCATTCCATCTCACAAAAGAAGGAACATTATCTCCTAATAAATTGGACATAATATTAACCCCATTATTAGTAGTAATCATTATATGTATGGTATAACTATAGTCTATACTGAGTAAATCATATTAGGGTCTCACTAATACTAGGTAATGATTTCACATGAATCCCTCTCTCCTCATAGAGTCATTTCAGAAGTTTGGAGTAATTTTGTGCGCACTTATTATTTTCAATTGAATCATGCAAAACTCAAAATTCAAGATAATTGGATCTAATAATATTTGTATGTCATGCGTAAAGGATTCATTTAGGGGAATTCATTGTGACAAATAATTAATATTTCACTTAGGGAAATGAAGACATTGTCAATTCCTTAGAAAACACTCAATGTCTTTAAGCCACATGCCCTTATTACCTAAAGTCATTATTTCCATTTCAAACATATTATACACAATTAAGGAATGATATGAAAAGTAATAACACCTAAATTACCCAAAAAATTAAGGATTTAAATTACACATTAACCATACCTTGAAAAAATCTTATATGGATGAAACAGACACCCCAAATTGGTTTTAAATCCTTTCAGAACAACAGATCATGGTGGGGGATGTTTCTCATTTATTTTTATACATGAAGAAATATCATACATTACTATCAATGGTTTCTACTAATGACCATCATCGCTTTTTAGAAGTCTCACTTCCTAGAACACCATCATGTGGGGTACTAACCAAGTGGGACACTTGTACCACTTGCTCAAGACAGTCCCCTACACACATGGGGGGATTTATCCGAATTTACCAGTATACACATCAACATATTTATACAATAATATAAATCATAATTTCAAATATACAACATCGTAAATACAGTGATAAAAATTATATCATATAAAAGTATATAATGGAGTACTATAAAAATTAAATGTGTTAAATATGAATATACTGAAATAAAAAAATATCCCATCCTACAAAAAAGGAAAAAATAACTAAAATAAAATGTGGGAGCTATCTATGGTTGGTCTATAAAAATTTATCTCCACCTACACATGGTCCACAAATGATTCAAAAAAAATGCATTTTAGCTTCATAGTAACTGAAATGTGAAGGAAAATATCACCTAAGGGTGAGTGTCATCACACCAAATATGAATCCCCAATATCCCAAAACCCAATGCATTAAAGAGACTATTCATCTCATCACCATTAATTCAGGATAATTATAATATTAGTGAATAACCATAATAATAATTTATATATCATCAATTATATACAACAAGTATCTATGTGAGGTTCCGGCCACTATACCTGTCTTGGATTCAACATGAGGTTAAAAGGAAACTCTTTTGTAGGTGCACTAACACAATTAAAAACAAAAACACAGAATCCAACCATTTGAGAGAGAAAACACATCGATTCATTCAGTTATATATCATTAATAAAAATAATATATCCCATATGAGATACTCAATTGATAATAACATCATAATAGAAGAAAATACATTTCTATAAAAATATTTGGGTTCTCACCCTTGTCCTTAATGGAATTTTAACCCTACAAAGAGTATAACTACTAGGATGGGGATCATAAAATTGATATAATGTAATGGGATTATAGATCTAACATAGGGATAAGAAGATAGATAATAACACCATATGATAGAAAATTTTATTCATCACTCAAAATTAGTTTAATATCATATATGGGACCGTATCAAAATATTAGGGCATAATTCCTCGTAATAACAAATTAGGGTTAGAAAAAGTGAACAAACCAGAAAATACATTTCCACCCAGAATTGTTAAAAGGTAATTCATTCAATATCAAAACAAAGATATAATGAGGATAATATTGGCTATACATTCACTTAAATAAGTACAAGAAATGTCTTGTTGGGTTTTTGGTGTGTCTTAGGGATTCTGGAACTGTCTACGTCACACAATATCACCAGACATGACCTTATCTAAATAAATAATGTGTCTGATGGGGTACATGACCATTAGAAATTGGATCGTCCCATAATGTTTTTATTCATATCTAGAACCTTTTACTCTGTTCTATAATTATATAAAACAGTCGAGTCTTTGTGCACTAGTTTTTTATGTGTATGTTCGTAACGCCCATGCCCATGCCTTTTCACATTCTAAAGAACATAATTTGTATCAAAACACATGTAGAGTGTAAGTTAAATGGATTCCTATTTGTGTACCCCAAGTACCCAAAGATCCATTTGACATGTTTTGTAATGGTGTGTGATCCAACCACTAGGTTTTAGGGAATCACAAACTCCTGGTGCATTCTGTAGGTACACACGAAGCTGTTTAACAAAGAGTTTGAGGACATGTTGGAATTCCGTAAAAAAATGTGATAAATAAATCAACATGAAACCCCTTCCCAACTCTGAAAGGGTACTATAAAACATGTATTCCTCTAAAATTCTCATAGTCTAATTTACTATTTAACATTAAATATTTATTATTATTGCATCTTTACCTTGGTTGAACCGCTTCATAATGATCCATAAGAATGTACTACAATAATTATGGAAATATATTTGGATGAAATCAATAGATGAATAGATGTAAAAAACAATTTATTCTTTATTAGAATAATTAACATCATCACTATCTAAGGATCAACATAGTATGGATCTTGGAAACTTCCTCACCAATCCGTACTGGAAAATGGACCTATCCCCACGGTTTTCCTCAAAACCGTGGGGATAGGTACCCCCATTACCCACGGTTTTGGAAAACCGTGGGGATAAGTCTTGAAAATTGACCTATACCCACAGTTTTCAAGAACCGTGGGTATAGGGGTACCTATCCCCAAAGTTTTGAGGAGAATCGTGGGGATATGTATAGGTTTCCCATGTGTGCACGGGAAATTTTTTTTTTCCGCGGGATAGATTTTTTTTTGGCGGGAGTCCTATACCTACGGTTTTTCCCTCTATACCCACGGTTTATATAACTATATTTAACTATATATATATATATACACATAATTGATAGTAGGGTAGTGGTAGACACGGTACTTTGCAGCGAAGAGGTCGTGGGATCGAAACCCGCCTGCAGCTTTATTTTAGGATCTTTTCCCACGGTTTTGAAACCGTGGGTAAAAGCCATTGAAACCGTGGCAATTGGGAATGTTTTGTTGACATGGTGGCAGAACACCTATACCCACGGTTTTGGAAAACCGTGGGTATATGCTGGGGACCTATACCGACGGCGTTCCAGCCCACGGTTCCCAAAACCGTGGGTATAGCCTATACCCACAGTTTTGGGGGCTATACCCACGGTTTTGAACCGTGGGTTTAGGCCTTTTTTCCAGTAGTGGATGCCATCATTGTATAACCACTATTTTAGGTAGATGGTTTATTTCCACCCATTTCATAGAATCTCACATTACTACTCCTCTAGACTTATCCCCTCAATCCGAATTACATAACGAATTTTAAATAACCCCTATTGAAACTACTATTTTTATTTAATTCCACATTTTTAATCCTAAAACAAAAAATATGAACCTATTTCCATGATATATTATTTCATATAATGAACAGAAAATTATTTATCCTCTAAATTATTTTAGAGGCACAATCTAATAAATTACAGATGATTAATGTTTTTATAAGAGGTTGAATAGAATATAACATAATGTAAAATTTAATTGATGTCCATATTCATTTTACCATCCTCTTTATAATTCTATTAATTTTGGATTATCAATGTTGAAATATTCAATGAAAATAATACATAAAATTCCTATATATTTTATGAGGGATCAAATATTGGTAAAACTAGTGAAGAATTTTTTTTAAATTAATTTAGAAATAATTACTTCCCATTCATATGAAAAAATATAAATGGGTATGTCAAAAAGATATATCAACATAATTTTTGTTAGGATCGATCAATACTGAATAATGTCTATTCTTCATTTCCATTGGAGAGATCCAGAAACTCATATGATGATAAACATTATTGATGTAATCAATTGATCATTCCATGATCTTTTGATCATACACCAATATACTCAAAAAATTATATATATATTTATATTTACTAAATCCATCAAGGTTTAGGAATATAATCATGGGTAATTCTCTATAGATGGGTTTATACGTATATTAATTTACTGTTTCAAAAATAATTTATAAATTATTTTTTCAATTTGTATAAACTTCCTATGATAGTGCTCAACCAATGAATTTATTATCCATATATCTTATATTGTGCCTAGGGTAAAACACATTCTACAGATTTTATAGTGGTCTCTGATTTCCCATCTGTTGAACTTTTAGAAAGATATTAAAATATTTATGAAAATGAATATTTCTATGAAAAAATTAATTTCTCAGTTTTAATAAATAAAAAATGAGGTTCTCTAGTCCATGTACTTGTTTTTCATTACATGACCAACTCTGGAGATATTATTTAAAATATTTTGAAGTGCATATCATAATTTTAAGATTAAATAATGATCTTAATAAAATACTCATTACCTTTATTTTTTGTTCCTATAGTCCTAGATATGTACAATTATTGTTCCAAAATATCATCATTATACTAAAATAGTGTTCCAGTGATCTATATTCTGTCAATATTCAATGTCAACCAAACCAATTGTAAGAAGACCCAGTTAGAGTTACAAATAATTGAGGGTTAGAAACTACTTATAGGGTGTCAAAATAATACCAAATGATAATGGTTGCACATTTAAATTAAATAATGAAGTAAATAAACCTAAAATAGGATCTAGAATAGTTTATCTGTATAATATAATTCTAAAAGAATTTAAAAATTCAATATAATGAAACAATAATTAGAGGGAATATTAAGAAATAAATAAAAAAATATCACTTAATATAAATTCATCATCATCCAAAATATATAATATGACTAAACACTAGGGATTGAAAATACAAATAAATTATATAGTGGAACATTCCTATAGAAGGTCTTCCTTAGCTAATAATAATAATAATAAATTACACACAACAACTTATCTCTATATGTCCCACGATAATTCATCACATCCAAAACATAATAACAATATAATACATAAATACATATTATAAAATGATAAACTACATGAAATAGGTTCTAAATATAAAAATGAAGGAGTGAATCTAGTATTTCAGATGAAAATTCAATGTATTATTTCTTTAAATAATATATGTCATTAATGTTTTGAAACATAACCAAAATTATAGATTGAAACTTATTCTGTATAATATTTATATTATAAGATGTTGTATATACAGTACATGTGGGAAGATAATAAAATATAACTGACAAATAGAATAATGAGTGGATTTATGATAGTTTATTTATACATAAAAATATGAATAAATATTGCATTTGAAATAGTACCTGTAAAATGTCTTTTTTAGACACTAGACTATGAAGCACACTATGGTAAATAAAACCCCTCGAAAACACTGTTTAGGAAAATAAATGTTGTTGAAGAAAATATCATTTTCATTATTCTATGTATTTAACAAAATTAATATATTATAAACCAGTTGAAAATTAATCTTAAAAAAATTTAAACGATTGAACATGGTAACTTTGAAGCCATCATGTTGACAAATAATTTTTAAACCAGCCACACTATAGGTGATACTAGTAGGTAAAAAAGTGAACAATGGGATACAATATAGATTGTATTGAGACCCCAAAGATTATTACATCCATATAATAAACAAACATAATGGGAAATATCTTGGCACAAATATGAGAAAATCCAAATAACAATCAATTATAACAATTTGTTAGATTATATTGTAATCTTAAAAATAAATTAACATTGTTTCCTCTCATTATAAAAATAAGTGGGACTCCCCGAGCTAGGTCATGGAATATTCAATGGGGTTATAATAGGTGAATAACTGATTATAGTATATGACAACTCTATACCCCTCAAATAGATAGATATTTTCATATGACATAAAAAAATGTGAAGTTAATAAAAAAAACAAAATTAATGACTATCACATACATCATCAATACGAAGTTATATTTAATCCTACCTATCCACTAACACCCTAAAATGTAAAATTACTTTTTAAATTATGCATCAATAACATATATAAATTGGGTTTAATTAAATTAGTACCACAATGAGAGAATGACTACACAACATATAATAACAATGGGTAAATTAGTGTCTCTGAAAAATCCGTAAAAATATTTTAGTACGTTCCATCCATGTGAAAAAATAATAATCTAGTAATGTAGATATATAAAAAATATATATCACACACATCTTTTGAACACTAATGATAATTATAAAACGATATTTTTATCAAACATATTAAACCATGTTATAATGAACTCATTGAAAATGAATATATTGATAAAAATATATTATAAATAATTTCACAAAACACACTGCACCATTTTAAAATAAATATTGATTCATATTCCACTATAATTTTCTAACACTATTTGAAAGATCCACATGGGAATTCATAGGAGAACATGATGTGAAAAAATCATGTTTTTGAAGAAATAATGACTAATAAAAAACTATATTATTAAAAAATATAAATCACTACAAAAAAATTATTAACCCATATAGGGTGAAATATATTTATTTCAATTTATAAAATACATGTTTTTTATACTCACTTATTTCATGATTATCAGAATAATTTTATTATTATAGAACCTGAAACTAAATGGTGGGGAATAATATTTCATTCAATTGGGGTAGAAAAATCATATAAATATAGTAAATATAAAATACCTATATAAACAATTCCCAATTAGTATGTTAAGGAAGTCCCAATATTTAACCATAACAAATGTTAGGGTTTGTTAGAGAAAACATGTCATGGGGGAATGAGTATATAACAAAATGATAAAGATAAAGTGATGTGAAATTTGAATGTTTCCTCCAATAGCCCAATAAATTCATTGTAAATATATTGGGATCCATGATGGATAAGTAACTCCCCTTCATTTTAATATTTATTTATCGATAAATAATTTTTTAATATTTTGTGTTACATGAAAGAATTACGTAAAACGAACCACAAAATTCTGTTAAAAGATTATTATGTAATGTCTAAATTATTTCCTAGCTATTGGATTATATGTTATGAATACGAATATCTAACTGGATAATAAACTATGTTTACGAAATGTATAAATTTAATTAAAAAATCATTATAAATGAAAATAATAATAAATTCAATTAAATGATATGATTTTCTTATAATTTTGTTTTTCATACAATGGATTTTAATCATTCAAAAATAATCAAATTGAAATTTTTTAATGTTTTCAATGAATTTTTATATTATATATCAATTTATTTATAATTTACATAACGATTTGTATTAGTAATGGGAAGAGAAAAAATCATATTTTATGATTATTTTTTGCCTAAAATAGGTTTCATGGTGTTTGGAACACATATATTAAAATTCATTTCTTAAAGTTATAAAAATTAATCTTGTAAAATGGATCCTATATATTTACTCATGACGGAAATATTAGTAAAATATATCACTTTTATTTTGTGATCAACATTAATTGTCACCATTGTAAATATGTTCCACCTCGATAAGGGCCAAACGAGTATAATAGTGTTAAAACATTGAGAAATTAATTTAAAATTTTCATTAAACTATCTGTTATAATATTTTATAAGGTATTTTTGGTTATATCCTTCCAAAACTACAATATATTATTAATTACATCCACATTTCATTGATAATGAACGTTATAATTATTTAAGAAAAGAATAAATATAAATTGTCACTCTATTGAAAAACAATTTCTACATAACATTTAAAAATTATAAATGAAATATAATTTCAGTTAAAATATATTTATTTTTAACAAAATTAAATTTATTTTTCTTAATAATTTATTTTTTATTCTTAGTGATTGAGTAATTAGTATAAATTCCTCTCCTATACGGACAGAAATTTTATTTCATTCAAAGGAAAAAATGATTTTAAAAATATTATATGTAATAAAAGATGAATGATATTTTATGTTCCATGAATTTGTAGATAAACTAGACATATTAGTTATAATGAATAACTTATTTTAAAATTTCACCATTGATATAGTGTCATTAAAGTCCAACTAAATGAATATTTCCAAAAGAAGGATTAATGATATTTTATAATAAATAATATTCATCAATTATTTTAAATTCAAATATATAAGATATTACTTATATATATTTTAATACAATTCAAATATATCCTTTAAATTCCATTTATTTGTCATGTTTCCACTTATAGTGTCATTCTTATCCCTTTTATTTTCAAATATTAGCATCCACTATTAAAGAAAAAATGGTTAACCAGGCAGTCAATAAAAATGATATGGTTTAAAATGACACCAAATAAATACTAAATTTCATTGGATGATGATTTTTTAACCATTATAACTTTTTATTTGTATCTATATAAATTTGCAAAAAAATTTCCATAAGAAATATTTTAATATAGTTTAATTTTTTTTATTACCATGAGAGTGTTATTCTTGGACCTTATAAAAGGACATCACTTGAATCATTTAATTAGTCCAAATTGATATATATAGTATAAAAACTCTTATCAATTATATTTTAAACATACTTATTAATTTTATTGTGATTTTTATCTTCCCAAAAGACAAACACTAGGGGTTCTTAATATGACATATAAATGAGTTCTTCCAAGGAAGTTTGAATCACCTTAACCCATCACATTCATTTGAAATATTTTTACCACCTATAAGTATATGGTTATTATAATAAAATACCCAAGTTAGTGTTTTTAATATATTAAAATGTTATTTTGATTATGACAAAAGAGTTAAACACCGTTATTAAAATAATATATTTAGTAAAATTACAACTTTTGTGTATGTATGAATTACTATCTCTATGTAGTGATATAATTTATTTTACATCACCATAACTAATTTATGGATACAATAATGGGTTTAATTACTTATATATGATATATATTTTATAATAATACATAAATAAATTAAATTTATCATCTGCCTTCTTACATTATAATCTATTTTAAAACCTTAATGTTTCTCAAGAAAACATGTGGACTACCACCTTTATAAAGTGATGTGATCCATTTTTAATTATTTATTACAACTATTGTATTAAGGATGGATTTTAAAAATATATTTGATGAATATGATTTAATAATGATATAGAATATGTGAAATAATTTTTACCTTGATTTGTTTCCATAAATTGAAATGTGATAATAACATTCATGCATATATACTACCAACAGACTCCATGAATGATGTAATTAATTTTTATATAATGCCTATTATGGGCGACTACATATATATATTGAATATACATGATATTTTTATTTTTAATTTATTTATTTTCATGACTACCAAAATTAAACATGTAAGAAAAATGTAGGAATTTTTACCTAGAACAGTGATTTTATACAATTATTGTGAAAATATAAGTTAAAATGTATATAAGAAAATCATATATAGTACGATATATATTTTCCATTCTATTTTATATGTATAAAAAATATATACATTTTATAATCTATTTTTGAAGAAATACAATATGTATCAATTTTATATTGTAATCTAATTGTTCATTTGTATTATTTTTTTATTAACTTCCTTTAATAAAATTTTATTGTCTATATATATAGAATGTTCATTAAACTTTTATCACTACTAGAAAACGTTCACATACCCAAGGTTAAATATCATATGTATAACTCCAAAACCATGGGTATAGGCTATACCTATAACGACCCATACTTTACATACATTGTTAATACTTCGAAATTGAAGCACACTTATTACAACATATGACAAAACCACAAAGGACCGTATAGGTATAGTGTCTTTAGAAACTGGGAAACATAAACAACTGGTTCATAAATCTTCTACAGTGTCTCCCATTTATTTCATCATATCTAGGGTCCCTTTTAGCATATTCTACTTAATATCCATCTTCCTGACCTGGGGAAAAGAAAACATAAAAGGGTGAGCTCAAATGCTCAGCAAGGGCAAATAAAGGAAATAAAAATCATATCATATCTTTATGAAAATCAAAACCTGCAAAAGAGATCATAATATCTTAACATGGAATAAATCATAGAAGTGAAAATGAGATCCCCAAAATCATAACATAAAACTTGAAACTTTGTGGCATGCACACATAATCATGGAAAATCATTTCTTGTTAGTCATGACTCATTGCCAAGACTATCTTAGTGGACAAAGTCCCTTTCTGAACCGAGTTCACTCCTCGTTTCAGTCCTGTATCACTGAACCGAAATAACCTTCCGTTCCAGCCATGTCTATCTCATGAGATATAAAATCATTACCCAATGCATTGGAGGGAGATATAGGTCCCACCCATCTTATAATGAATCCTTTCTTATGTGTGCCACATAATCATAAAACATACATCATCGCATAACACATATAAAAAAAATGGGATTCTTGAAACATCATGACATCATAAATCAATTCATATATGATAAAGGAATTCATAAACATAATTCCATCAGAACATAGTCAAACCAATGTAAAAATATGGATAGAAACAGAACCCTTTATTATCTTAGATGGAAAATAATTTTGATAAAACACTTGAATTGAATTCTTGAGGAAAATATCCTTTCTTCTTCAAAAACATTTTTCCTTTCATAACATGTAATACAACTTTAAAATAAAAGAAGTTGATTAAAATAAACTTGAAAACTTGTAAAGGAAGCTTCTTTTAAGTAATGTTTTAAAAATCCATTCGTGCCGTATAAGTTAAAAAAAAACATTCTTCGTACTTTTGTCGGAAAATTCAAAAAGTACCTCGTACGGAAAAACGACAAAATATTCCTTTCATATTCTTTACTAAAAACTCACCTAAGGGTAAAATTGGATTTAAAATATTTCAAGTGGATGGAAACAATATTAAATATTGAGGGAACATGGATGTGGATGATAAAATACACCCTAGTAAATACTTACGAATAAACAATCTCGGATAAAAATGAGATTGTGATATTTCCCTTACCTTAGGTCCGATTTGCTTTGTTCGTGTCCGAAGCTCCTGTATAATGGTTTAAATAATGTTATTGACTTATTCCAGAATCATACATATTGATATGAGATCATATATGGTCATATTATTAGCTTCTTGTTAGTAATATTTCATTGTTACTTGTTACTCGGGTCTTTATAACTTTTTGTTCTTATGCGTGTTTTGTCGAATAAATTCTTATTCTTATCTTTAGGTTATAGATAATTCATTTCCAGAATGGTATTAGTGTATTATATACCATATTCATTCATTCAATTCATTTATATAATCATTATGAAATGAAGATCATGTAGAACGAGTCGCATCACATCGTGGAGACGGTATTCCGTACGTACGCACGAGTGATGATATCGTTCCTATGATCGTGGAATTGTATTGGAGTATATATATATATTATTTCAGTATCAATATTACTTAATAATAATCATATATAGTTACTTATTACACCATTATACCCATCCTTGTAAGGTGATGGTGGAAAATAGATTACACCACGGCGTGGAGACGGTATTCCGTACGTACGCACGCGCGGTGATTTCATTTTTCCGTAGGATGGATAGAAGGTGAATTAGGGTTGTTTCATATTTATAATAACATATCAGTATGTAAGTAATACTGATGTTATTACTTTATCATGAAACAACTAAAGAAGAAGAAGTTGAAGAAGAAAGAAATTGAAAAGATCGGTAATGGATATTACCTCTTCTTTGGAACGCCTTTTTGAATCCTCCACTTAAGGAACTAAGATTGGTCTTTGGAGAAGACCAGGACCTCTAGGATTATTCTAGGGAAGTGGAGAAGGGAAAATGGCAGGGGTTGGCCGAGCTTGAGTGCTCAAATTGGTGTGAGGAGGAGGGGGAGGAGGTGCCCTTTTATAAGGGAGGAGAGGGGCACCTTAGGAATATCTCAAAATATTATTTTATATTAAAGTCAAAATCGGTTTATAATGGTTCCAAAGGGTCTTATTTCGAAGCCAAAGTGGGGATGGGTCTAAATCCTATCAACCAATAGAATTTAGACAAGTTTAGGGTATTATTTTAACCTTGTCAATTAGATTTAACTCTAAGTTAAATAATTTAACTTTTACCATGACTTTTTGTTTTCTTTCACTATATGGTTAATACACTTACTATAACATGCCAAACGAACCCCAAATTGTTTATTATTAAAATATATATCCTTATCTAAGTCATTTGGCCGAACCTTATATTTTTAGGAATAAAATAACAATTAATAATATAATATTTGATTTAAAAACTATTTTGTGTCAATTTTGACACTATTTGATATATGATTTTTGTCAAAGTCATAACAGAATTATATGTTCGAACCAAGTTGATTAAATCAATACTAATATATCATAGTAACCTAGAAAATTAGTGGAATTCATAAAAAGTCTCAAATTACATTTATTTTGGTATTTATATTATCAATTTTGTCAATATTTCATTAATAAGATAATTACTGCATCATCTTTGTGTCATAAATAAATTAAATTATATGATGTCTAAAAATTACAAATAAAATACCATCATGTAGGAAATCTTTTTAGCTTTCTAATGAATATTTACAATCGAATTTATCTTATGTATAACCCTATATTAAAAATGATTTACTTATTAAACTTTGATTTTAACTATTTTAACCCTTCTTTAAATAAATTAATAATAAATGTCCTAATCTAATCCAAGTGGGCCTAAATGGTCATATTTTATTCCTAAGTTTGTTTTTGGTCGAATTACACTTGTCCAATAGAATTAGGACATGTGTTAGGGTAATATTAATATCATATTTACCCTTAGTTACCCTATTTACTATTAACCGCGGTAAAAATAGTAAAAAGTTACTATTCACCAAAAAATTATTTTCATCTCATTGAACCACATTTTAGTCCTTGATATTAACCGTGTCTCTCGGATTTTTGAAATTCCATTCACAGAAGCGGTAAAATTAAGTTTTATGCAAAATTCAGTTTTTAACCTACCACTTAGTGGTTTCACTATTCATCAAAAATTGAATGTTTTCAGAAAAATACCAAAATTTCACCCTAGGCTAATTTCGATATTCTGAGTCCAAAAATGAAGTCCATTTTGAAAAATAAAATTTATATAATTTCAAAAAGTGGTTATTACTATTCATAACGGCTAGTTTAAATAGCATATTGTTGTTTAGTGAAACTCGGTATTGCGTACGACGCAAGCTATCGAGGAAGGTCGCGATTGCGTGTAAAGCAAGCCAAGAAAGTGTTGTGTAGAAAAAGATTCCTTTGATGATTTATATAACATAAAAGTCTCGGGTGTTACATTCTACCCCCCTTAAAAAGAATTTCTCCCTCGAAATTCGTCACTTTGCAACAAACAAATGAGGATACTTCTCCCTCATCATATCCTCAAGCTCCCATGTAGCTTCTTCAAGTTGGTGGTTTCTCCATAAAACTTTCACCAAGCGAGTGGTCTTGTTTCGTAGGACTTTTTCGCTACGATCCAGAATCTCTATCGGCTGTTCTTCATAAGAAAGATCTTGCTCCAGTGGTACAACTTCTGAGCTGAGTACATGTGAAGGATCTGGTATGTACTTTCTCAGGAGAGATACATGGAACACATCGTGAACTTGAGAGAGATTCGGTGGAAGCGCCAATCGGTAAGCTACCTTCCCAACACGATCCAGTATTTCAAAAGGACCGATATATCTAGGGCTCAACTTCCCATTCTTTCCAAATCTCATAACCCTCTTCCAGGGAGATATTCGTAAGAACACTTTATCACCCACTTCAAACTCTAGGTCTTTTCTTCGGTTGTCGGCATAACTTTTCTGTCGACTCTGAGCTGCTCTTATGTGTTGTTGAATAGATCTGACCTTTTCTGCCATTTCATCAACGAGATCAGGTCCTACTAGCTTTCTTTCCCCAACTTCATCCCAGCAAGTTGGAGTCCTGCATTTCTTTCCATAGAGAGCTTCATAAGGAGCCATCTGAATACTGGAGTGAAAGCTATTATTATAAGAAAATTCCACCAAAGGTAGGTGTTGATCCCAACCTCCTTTGAAATCCATAGAGCAAGCTCTCAACATATCTTCTAGGGTTTGAATTGTTCTCTCAGACTGACCGTCTGTCTAGGGATGATAAGCAGTGCTGAAACTCAACTCTGTATCCAGAGTATGCTGAAGACTTCGCCAGAACTTTGAGGTAAATCTCGGATCTCGATCAGATATAATAGAAAGTGGTACTCCATGCAATCTTACCACTTCCTTTACATATATCTTGGCAAGCTGATCTAGAGAGAAATCCTCTCTAATAGCAATGAAGTGTGCAGACTTTGTAAGACGATCAACTATGACCCAGATAGCATTATTGCCTTTGGATGTTTTAGGAAGTCCTGTGACAAAGTCCATAGTGATGTTTTCCCATTTCCATTCGGGTATGGGTAATGGTTGTAACATCCCCTTAGACTTCTGTCTCTCAGCTTTAACTTGTTGACAAACCAAGCATCGAGAGACATATTCAGCAACATCTCTTTTCATGCCATCCCACCAGAAGTACTCTTTCAGGTCCCTATACATCTTCGTGCTTCCAGGATGAATAGAGAATGAAGAACTATGAGCCTCATCCAGCAACTCTTTTTTTAATTCGGGGATGGGAGGAACACAAACCCGATTCCTGAACATTATTATCCCATCACAATCAAGGTTGAATTCAGGAACATTTCTCACCTTCTTTTGTAACTCGACATCTTCTTTCTGTGCCTCTTTAATCTTCACATGTATAGATGGTTGAACATTCATTTGAGAAAGATAAGATTTTTCCCCTTCCATTATAATTCCAAGATCCATCCTTTGTAAATCCATAAATATTGGATCTTTTGTGATCCTCATCATGGATAAACTAGCATGGTCTTGTCGACTTAATGCATCTGCCACCTTGTTTGCTTTCCCAGGGTGGTAATGGATTGAGCAGTCATAATCCTTAATCAGCTCCAACCATCTTCTTTGGCGCATATTCAACTCCTTTTGTGTGAAAATATACTTTAAACTTTTATGATCAGTATAAATATCACACCTTTCACCATAAAGGTAATGCCTCCAAATCTTTAATGCAAAGATTACCGCAGCCAACTCCAAATCATGTGTTGGGTAATTTTGCTCATGGATTTTCAACTGTCGTGAGGCATAAGCTATCACCATATCATTTTGCATAAGAACACAACCCAATCCCTTCTTGGATGCATCACTGTAGATCACAAACCTTTCTCCACTACAAGGCAGTGTGAGCACAGGTGCACTGGATAACCTTCTTTTCAACTCCTTGAAATTCTCTTCACATTCCTCTGTCCAGACAAACTTAACTCCTTTCCGAGTCAACTTGGTGATTGGATTAGATAACCGTGAAAAATCTTTTACAAAACGTCGATAATATCCAGCCAAACCAAGAAAACTTCGGATCTCAGTTACTGTTGTTGGTCTTGACCATCTTTCGATAACCTCTGTTTTTGCTGGATCCACAGATATCCCCTCTTTTGAGATTATATGACCCAAAAATGCAACTTTTTGAAGCCAAAATTCACACTTGGTAAATTTGGCATAAAGCTTCACTTTTCTCAGGGTCTTCAATATAATTCTCAAGTGATCTTCATGCTCTTCCTTGCTCTTTGAATAGACAAGAATATCGTCTATAAAGACTACCACAAATTGATCAAGATAGTCTCTAAAGACTCTATTCATTAGATCCATGAAGATAGCAGGGGCATTAGTAAGACCAAATGGAATCACTATAAATTCATAGTGTCCATACCTTGTACGGAAAGCCGTCTTTGGTATATCCTCCCTTTTGACCCTTAATTGATGATACCCTGAACGAAGATCAATCTTGGAAAAGTATTGAGCTCCGCGTAGTTGGTCAAATAAGTCATCAATGCGTGGGAGAGGATATTTGTTCTTGATAGTGATCTTGTTAAGTTCTCGATAATCAATGCAGAGTCTCATTGATCCATCTTTCTTCTTAACAAATAGAACAGGTGCTCCCCAAGGTGACGCACTAGGGCGTATGAATCCCTTATCAAGATTCTCTTGGAGTTGCTTCTTCAATTCCTGCAACTCAATTGGGGCCATTCTATAAGGTGTCTTTGAAATAGGCAAAGCACCCGGTACGAGTTCTATTGAAAAATTAACTTCACGATTTGGTGGAAGACCCGGCAATTCCTCCGGAAAGACATCATCAAACTCCCGTACAATGGGCATATTCTTAATCGTGATTTTCTCACCAACCATTTGAGATAAATAACCTTCATTTAGTGGAATCAATACCCATAAGATGGAAGAAATTTCCACTGGAAGGTTATGTTCATCCTTGCATTGATAGACGATCGTAGGTTGATCTGGAATATGAAATGTGACTTCCCTTCTTTGGCAATTGATATGAGCTCCATGTAGAGAAAGCCAATCCATGCCAAGAATCACATCAAATTCCACTAAAGGAAGGATCACAAGATTTGCAGGAAGCACTTTCCCACAAACTTCGATCGGAGAAGAATTATAAACTTCTGATGCGATTGATGTGCCATTAGGTGTTGTCACAGCTAACTCAACATCTAATTGTTGAGGAAATTGAAAAGATCGGTAATGGATATTACCTCTTCTTTGGAACGCCTTTTTGAATCCTCCACTTAAGGAACTAAGATTGGTCTTTGGAGAAGACCAGGACCTCTAGGATTATTCTAGGGAAGTGGAGAAGGGAAAATGGCAGGGGTTGGCCGAGCTTGAGTGCTCAAATTGGTGTGAGGAGGAGGGGGAGGAGGTGCCCTTTTATAAGGGAGGAGAGGGGCACCTTAGGAATATCTCAAAATATTATTTTATATTAAAGTCAAAATCGGTTTATAATGGTTCCAAAGGGTCTTATTTCGAAGCCAAAGTGGGGATGGGTCGAAATCCTATCAACCAATAGAATTTAGACAAGTTTAGGGCATTATTTTAACCTTATCAATTAGATTTAACTCTAAGTTAAATAATTTAACTTTTACCATGACTTTTTGTTTTCTTTCACTATATGGTTAATACACTTACTATAACATGCCAAACGAACCCCAAATTGTTTATTATTAAAATATATATCCTTATCTAAGTCATTTGGCCGAACCTTAGATTTTTAGGAATAAAATAACAATTAATAATATAATATTTGATTTAAAAACTATTTTGTGTCAATTTTGACACTATTTGATATATGATTTTTGTCAAAGTCATAACAGAATTATATGTTCGAACCAAGTTGATTAAATCAATACTAATATATCATAGTAACCTAGAAAATTAGTGGAATTCATAAAAAGTCTCAAATTACATTTATTTTGGTATTTATATTATCAATTTTGTCAATATTTCATTAATAAGATAATTACTGCATCATCTTTGTGTCATAAATAAATTAAATTATTTGATGTCTAAAAATTACAAATAAAATACCATCATGTAGGAAATCTTTTTAGCTTTCTAATGAATATTTACAATCGAATTTATCTTATGTATAACCCTATATTAAAAATGATTTACTTATTAAACTTTGATTTTAACTATTTTAACCCTTCTTTAAATAAATTAATAATAAATGTCCTAATCTAATCCAAGTGGGCCTAAATGGTCATATTTTATTCCTAAGTTTGTTTTTGGTCGAATTACACTTGTCCAATAGAATTAGGACATCTGTTAGGGTAATATTAATATCATATTTACCCTTAGTTACCCTATTTACTATTAACCGCGGTAAAAATAGTAAAAAGTTACTATTCACCAAAAAATTATTTTCATCTCATTGAACCACATTTTAGTCCTTGATATTAACCGTGTCTCTCGGATTTTTGAAATTCCATTCACAGAAGCGGTAAAATTAAGTTTTATGCAAAATTCAGTTTTTAACCTACAACTTAGTGGTTTCACTATTCATCAAAAATTGAAAGTTTTCAGAAAAATACCAAAATTTCACCCTAGGCTAATTTCGATATTCTGAGTCCAAAAATGAAGTCCATTTTGAAAAATAAAATTTATAAAATTTCAAAAAGTGGTTATTACTATTCATAACGGCTAGTTTTAATAGCATATTGTTGTTTAGTGAAACTCGGTATTGCGTACGACGCAAGCTATCGAGGAAGGTCGCGATTGCGTGTAAAGCAAGCCAAGAAAGTGTTGTGTAGAAAAAGATTCCTTTGATGATTTATATAACATAAAAGTCTCGGGTGTTACAATACCCACTATTTTGTGTACTGTAGGAAACTGATCCGTTAGTATAGCTCTTAGTTATACCCACATTTTGATAATTATATTCTCATTCTGGAAATACCAAGGGTATAGGATTCAAAAATTAGGTTGTCGTGGGTTTCGATACGATTTCAAGTTCCTCATATACTCCACACCTAACCACTGCCCCAAATTCTCTTATGTGTTTATGTATATATTTGTAATGAATTAAAAATATACAAAATGTTTCTATAGAGAAAAAAATTATGGGTGTAGGTGTTCTTGAAAAAAAAAATTCATTCCCCATGATCACGTATGAATGTTATACCAACTGTTTTTCAGAACCATTGGTATAGTTATTTATCCCATACTTGTCCCCATGGTTTGAAAAACCAG
This sequence comes from Viscum album, assembly GCA_963277665.1. Classification (NCBI taxonomy): domain Eukaryota; kingdom Viridiplantae; phylum Streptophyta; class Magnoliopsida; order Santalales; family Viscaceae; genus Viscum; species Viscum album. The sequence goes on from OY728159.1 coordinate 39,130,166, forward strand.
GGGAATATTCTTGACCTACCCCCACGGTTCCTTTGATAATTGTTGGTATATTTCTTAAATTGATCTCTATACCCATGGTTTACTGAAATCATGTGTATATGCAGCATATACCAATAGTTATATAAAAATTGTGGTTATAGGGCACCCATACCAACATTTTAGGTAAACTGTGGCTACAGGAATTAAATAATTCCCTTTACCCAGATGTTTTTGGAAAACTATTGGTATTGGTCCCTATTTTTATACTGTATCTCATATTCATTTCTATAAAATATAAATTTCTCTTCCCTCTTAATCACATTAGTATTAATATATACTGAAATATTACTTCAAATTAAGACTGAACATATTTATCCCTTCAGTTAAAAATTATTTTTCATCCATATATATGATTTCAAAAAATATTTTAGAATGTTTGTAATACTCAACAATGATTATTTACAATCATGTGTATCCATTATTGGCTTTCGAAAAATTTAATTAACATGGATTTTTTCCATTTCTCAAATGGGGTAATTTTTTATTTTTTTACAAATTTATGAAATGAATGTTTTCATTTAACTTATATGGATGGATTGAAATTCAATCCATCATGACCACTCAATTATATTATGATTTTATTAAATTTAACCAATACTTTTTTATGGGAAATTTTTTATAAAATATTTTGGAAATTTCATAATTTTAAAAAACTGAGTAACACATGGAACTCGAATTTTCCTCATGAAATATTCTATATTATCTTTTATTATAATTTTCTAAAAAGATGAAATACTTTGATGGTAGATATTCACTACAAGGGATACGATCCATTAACAACATTATTATTCTCACATTTCTTAGTTTATGATAATCATGACAATAGGTTTAATAACCCTTTTCCATGGGTTCTTAAAGATAAAATTTTTATGAATCCCATTTAATTTTTATGGGTTATGTTATGATGAACGTTTCGTGGTCTTTTTACACAAATCAAAATTATTTTCTTATATGACGAGGGGGATAAGAATTATTTGTCCCCCCAACGCAATGGTAAATATGAATATCTCAAGAGATAAAATATATATGAATTGGGAATAAACTAAATTAAATATGGAAATATATTAAAACTAATACTCATAATAATATTCCATGATTACTACCATTTAATGGGTAGTTATCTAAATACACTATGACTGACATAGAAGTGATCCTCAACTAAAAAAGAATTTATTCTCCATTCATATATGTATTATATAATTATATATCTTATTCAATTTCAATCCAATTATTTACCATGGTATTTTATTATTTAAGGATAATTTAATAAATATCAACCAAGAATTATTCCATGGATCAAGATAATTTTTATATTCATGTTATGTATTTTCAATTGTAATGATTATTGTATCATTCCCTAATTTTCATGATATTTATATATAATCATTAATTTTCCCCTTTTTCTGTTAATGGGAAAAATTTATAGCCATTTATAGTGTTTGTGTTTCCTTAGGTTATAAAGTGTGATTTTGTGTATGATATATCCATGAAGTGTCCTATTTATAAATAACATCAAGATAGTTCATTTAGACCACATTTAACATGTATTTTATATATTCAATATTCAAATGAAAGTGGATATATATTATTAGGGTTTGTATTATTTTTCATTATAATTTATCTTCATCTAATATGATATAATATCTCTGAAAGAAATGTATATATCAAAATAGTCTGTATTTAGATAAAAATAATTTTTTATATATTGAAAATAAATTGAGATATCATTGTTCAGAAAACTGACGATTGGTTTAATTATATGATAACCTCAATAAAGGTGTAATGATCATAGTTCACCATGTATAAACCTAATTCCTAAAATTTTTGAAAATAATCCTTCTAGATTTATACATACATGAAATGGTTTATAATTATTATAAAGTTTCCCACTAGATAATTTTATCTCACAATATTCATTTTTTAGCAAACTTATAGATCCTAATTGAATAAATTTTTTGATGAATCTTTTGGAAATTTCCATGATTTTCTCCATGGGAAAAATATTTTATGGATATGTAATTCATAATAATGTTTCAATTCATAATTAATCTTCAAAGGATACGACTAATATTAAGAATTTAATTGACAAAAATAGGGAATATAGTTAGTTGAAACCCTAATAAGGGAACACATGACATATATTAGTTGGTATTTTAATCCATTAATTTCTATGTAATATATTCATACAACTGAAAAGCTAATTTTCATTCTATAGTATTCATAACATGGAATAACTACCTTGGATATTTATCCTTTATAAAGGTAAGAATATATATAGTATAATATTATCATGAACACAAGACTGTTGAAAAATATTGACTTAATGGAGTTGGTTGAGTTTACTATAATATATTTTATTAATTATTTGACTCATATTAACCATTTGAAAATTGAGATACTGTATCTAGAGAAAATGAAAAAAGGTGATGAATCTATTAGTACCCTAGAGTACAATTTTAAAACACATGTGATGAACACATTTACTATTTTCATTCAAATTAAATATGTGTTTTATTTTTTCTTTATTAGATTGAATAAAATTATACAAAGGGTATTATGTATAAGAAGCTTTGTATCTATTGAAAAATTATTCAATATGATATCAATGTGGAAATTGGTAATCAACTTTCCAAACCTTATCATTGTTTTGAAAAGAAAATATAAATGTAATTCAATGAGAAATTTATAAATCATGTAGAGAATATGATAATTTTTTATTATTTCATGATGTGTGTATTGAAACATAAGGTTAATTATCTTAATTTTACTAATAATTGATTTATGTATTATACGGATTGTGATCGAGAAAATGAATTTTATGGTTATGGGAAAAAGTTATCCAATTTTATTGAAATAACCACATAAAATGAATCACAAAAACTCTTATGATTAATATGATATGAGTATGGGATATATGATAACTAGTGATCAAACATAAAGTTTAATGATAATGATATAAATTATTATCCACTAAATATGAGAGAAAACGGAGATTTCATTCAATTAAAACATATAAGGGAACGATAGTGATTTGGTTAAAGATACACATACCATCCACTCAAAAAATACAAATGTCTAATTTGATTTTAAATAGATGAAATATTTTATAAGTTATTATTTTTTAGGGTTATTATAGGTCCATATGAATGATTAGATGTCGAATCTGTGGTGAAAAACTATGATGGAATAATGTTCGTACCACATGTCTATTACTACTTTTCGGTTGATGTTTTTTATGAATATTATTCCTATAGGATTTAATTATCCATCTATGTTAATTTTATAATGATAAGTTAAATATAAATATACAGTGGAAATTTCATCAATTATATAGTTCATGATTCCATTTTAAATGGAGTTCTAATATCAGATGGTCAGTGAGATACTCAATATTTATTGTATACATATTGTGAATGTGATTATTGATGACATTATAAAATAGTTCTGTAGTATTCTATGTTTCCAAAATTTTTATTTCTCAATAGAAATCATATATTGTGAAAAACCTATGTCAATTAATCCATATAGAATTGATCAAATTGAGATGAAGTGTATGAAGAAGGAAATATAAGAGAACCACTGAATTTTGTTTATTCAACCCTCTGTATAACCTTATAGTGAAATTAAAATTTACAAAAAGGATAAATATGAATTAAAATTAATCTACATTTACTATTTATGAATTAAAAACCCATAATTAATAATTAGATTCATATACCTCATATTGATAACTGGTTTGACCAACATCACCCTGATCAATACATTTCCCAAATTTTAATTAATTCTAGATTTCACTGGTTAATGGTCAATAATGATGATATACCAAATACATAATTTGATTCAATTTTTGGAAATAATGAATATTTGGTGATTCCATTTATTCAAAAAAAATGTTATATTATATTCATGGATTTAATGAATAAATTCTTAAGAGAGTACATTGATAAATTTAGTATATGTTGTATATAATATATTATAATATATTCAGTGGGAATGTATGATCCCAAAAGTCACATGGGGACTATAAGAAAGACCCCAAAGAAAAAAACTGAACAATTAAATTAAAAAATATTAATTTTTTTTAAAAATAGTTTCGAATTATTTTTCATATAATCTCTGGTGGTGGTACATCGGTGGATCCATCAATGATTAATTTTATCGATCTTTGGCATATACCAACCACTATGATGGAGATTTTTAGTTTTCATGGGTTGGATAAATATTATTATTGGAATCATTATAGTTCCCCATGAATTTCAAATCCACACACCATGATATCTCTAATGTGATTGATGTTCCTTTTTCCATATTAGTTTGTGGAGAATTTCAATGAATCAAAGAGAAGTACATTTAAGACAACTATGTTTACATTACACAATAATGGAGTGAGTATTGAAATCTATGATGATACATTGAAAAAGAAACTAGGATTAATTTTAATGTAGAAATAATGTTATATCTTATTAAATAGAGATAAATAATAATTTTAATGAATATATAATACGATTTTATCTATAATTAACAATTAATTACAAACCAATAATCGAAAATTCATTCCCCTTTGGTAGACTAGGTATATAATTAAAAAAATTGTAACAAAAAAAAGTAAAATATTTTATTTAATATCTATAATGTTCGGGTAACATCATTTGAGATCTTACATTTCCATTGGATATCCTGCAGAATACATGAAATAGTGGGCGAGAAAAAGTTCCCAATATGGGAATAATCATATGAATAATGAATGAAACATGAGTTATAAGGAATTACATTATGACATAAAAATTAATGGAACAAGAATAAAAATTTTGAAGCACACATATTGAACCATAGATCATGTAATCATGTCATTATTGGAATTTGTAAGAGACATAACATGATATAAACAGAAGTCAAGGATAACTAACAAAACTATATCACAAGGAATAAAAAATCCAATAAACAAATTAGGTTTGCTCTCAATACCAACATGAATAATCATGCGACTAAAAATTACCCAATTAATTGGAGAACTATATAGGTTAACACATCATAACATGGTCATGAATATGTTTTCCGCATGATTAATCAAATATAAGCAATAAACAGAAGTGTTTTTAATAGAAATAAATGGTTACCATAATCATGCCACAAGGAACAACCACTAATTATTTCAAATGGTAAGATTTACATAATGTATTTAATTTATACATGGAAATTAATAAGGTGAAATAATGACATATAATGAAAAATTATGTCCACAATAAATTAAAACACCATAAAATAGAGTTAATGGAACATTAGAAATGAGCCACTTTTGAGAGGATTAAGGGAAAATATAAAATAATATTTAATGTGGACAGAGGAATAATTGTTTTTATAAGACTTCGAAAGAAATAATATATATTTGTAATATAAAGGGGTGATTTTGGTCAAATTTTTATGGATTTATATAAATTATATTATGTATATGAAAATGGGTAAGAAATTGGGATGTTCCCTTTAATCGGGTTTGCGTATTAGGAGGAATTAAAAATAATCATTATAAATAATTTATTTCCCCATAAAAGAAACAAGAATTAATTAAAGTACATAACATTATTTAATAAAAACAGAATTTATTGGGAGGGCATAATATATATTAAGAATTAAATTTAGGTAAAAAGAGTGAAAGCAAAACCTGAGGGGAAAGTAGATGTTCAAAGATACTCTTTTACCATATATTCAAAAGTTTTTTGCACATTCACATAATATTTAGTATAATAAAAATATATTAATTAATAAAATAATTCATAACCTATTAAATATATTTAATATTTTTTATAACTCCATTAAATTAAATTATTTTCATTTTAATAATTTAAAATGTTTATATTCTTAATTCACAGATCGTTCATTTCTTGATTTTATTATCAGTTCCCTTGAGTTTTGTTAAGATCTCTTGCGAATGGATGAAAAAATACATAAGTAGAATAATATGAAATTGAGGCACCACTATAATTTTAAATGGTAGTATATATCATATTTTATTTTTGTATGAGATGGATTTTATAGATATAACCATAATTATAAATAGTTAGTATATGTTTATGTTTTTTTAAAATCATGAATTGGTTTTGTTTTATTATTTAATATTATGTATATATATTAGTATTAAAGCATGAAAATAGTGGTAATATAAATTTTAAAATTTATTTTAACAAATATAATAATTTTATTCCAAGTCATAAAGGAGCTAATGGATAAACACTTTTCATCCACGAAGGTAGTGTATTGACACAACCTGAACGATGAATTTATTTTTAGAATAAACAAAAAATGATGATGGATGTTACATTAACTTAATAACATTATAGTATATATAATATAATAGTGTTACTATTATATTTTGGATATATGAGTTGAGGGATGGATAACAAAAGAGACATTAAAAGAGAAGGAAAGAGGATATTACTTCGTCAATATTCTATCATTGAGAACCTCTTTAACGCACCTGGGTTTTGTATTTATGAAATACTATGAATTCAGGGATGGGGGTAAGGGATTTGGGATAAGAAGTGGGATTATCATATTATTTATCAAATTATTATAATTTGTGAGTGGAATAGGTGGTGAGGGGTTGTATTTATAGTGCAAGGGGAGGGGTGTTTTCGATTATATTATTCATTTGTTTATTATTTTGTCTTACGAAAAATAATTGTGTTAGTTTTTGTCAATAAGAACAATTACTAGTATATTTATGTTACATATATTGGGTTTCATACATCATACATGAATTAAATATTGTTTTATATGACTAAAAAGGTAAATTATTTTAATTTATATTGTTTCACTATTCGCGGAAAATTAATCTATTTCAAAAAAATCCTAAAAAGAATCCCTAAAAATCATTCAATATGGAGATTTCATAAAATGACCCCATTTTATAAAAACAAATTTTTAAATATACGAAATTTAATTTTAAATTAAAATCATCATTTTTTTGAATCAAACCAATTTTGAGATTATATATAATTTTACAACACATTAAAAAATTAAATATAGTCTCATAAAATTATATTCAAATAATATAAAAAAATTAATTAATTAATATATACTATGAAAATAAATTTTATTTTAAATCAACATTTTATTTATTAAATTTTAAATAAACATTTAGATTTTACAGAAATACCCACATTTAATATTTCATCTAAAAATATTTATTTACTTATAACATGATATAAATATATTATATTTCCAATTATAAGATACATATTATTTATTTAAACTTTTATTGATGGGGGTACTATACAATTTTTCAGGATACTTTTTTTAGTGGTGATAATAATATTACAATGGTTAGGTTATTATTCTATTGGTTTTGGTTCCCTAATTTATAAAAAACAATTCATTTCATTATTCATTTATAAGAATATTTTTTTAATTGGAATCTCTACATGATGTATGCTTTTAATACAATATAACATAATTATAAGAAGAAAAATTCTATTGATTAAATTTTGGGTCATTACATTCATCCACAATTTCGAAATTTATCTCTTTTAATTTCATTTTACATTAAATGGTAAAAATATGTGATGGAATTTCTCATTATACGCTCCATTTGGTTAACATTTAACCTTTTTATTCTTTTGATTGATTCCAAAATAATTTGACCAAATGATATGTCATATTGTGTTGGAATTTTTATCTATGGTCTAACATTTTCACTAGTTGAAATTTATATTAGAAGTCATTCTCAATTTCTACCACCTCTCGAGTTAGTATATCTAATGGGTTATGTATATACTACCTCATGAGATATACATTGTACACATCATGAATTTGAGCCAAAATGGTTGGATGTGAAAGATGATATTCCACTCACTCTATGTGATCAAGGATATCAAAAAGGAAAATGACATTGGGAAAACTTATATATTAACTGTAAATCTCTTGTGTATGTTTTATGGTGATATTCAAAGGAAGACATTGCCTCCGACGTCAAACTCCAAGCACAATTGATGATTTGTATCATATATTTTTTGATAATCTGAGTAACTTTTATATGTTTTTGAATGAACTGAACCTTCTTTGTCATCATTTTCACCAGATCAGGTTTAATTTTCTTCAATTATCTATGTTCATCCCCGAAATGTAGTGTTCTATATCCCTCGCCACATATAGCTTCATATGGATCCATCAAAATACCCGAGTGGGAACTATTGTTTGATTTTAACTCAACCAATGAGATATGATGATTCCATCCACCATTAATTTCATTTGAGTAGGATTTCATCATGAAATCATGTGTTGAAATAGTCCTCTAGGATTGGATATAATTTTTGGGGTGGTAGGTCGAGTTGAAAATAAATTCAATACATGAATCATGTTTAATAATTCAAAATAATTTATTTTTAGGCCATAGATTAAGATCATATATGATCAAAATTGGTACCCCTTTCATCCTAACCACTTACTTCATATATGACATGGACTGTTTTTCATGTGAACAATTTTCCTAAGTAAAAATGAAATGGGGTGTCTTGGTGAGTCGACCCATCGTAACCTATATCATATTTTTTCCATTGGTTTTTTTGAGAGGCTATTGAAAAATCAATTGTGACATTCTACACATTCCATGTGGGTATATGAAATGGTTTCATCATCCATTTGTAATTCAATCACTCTCTTTTAAATTGGAGACATACACAACAAATGGAGATACACTCTAAAATATTTATTTTTATATTTTCAAACCAAATGTGTTTTAAAAAAGGAAGATACATCTCAGTACTTTTTTGATGGATAGAGAAAGATTATTTAAATGAATTATTTAATATATCCTTATTTGTATCAGGTGATGAACAAAATCCAATCATCATTAAAAGATAAATAATAAAATCATCATTGATATAAAAATATTTTAACTTCCCTTCAATTACTGATTATACATTATTTTGTAGTTCTTTATAATCCCATTTTTCATCATTGATATTCCCATGTATAGATGGTTTGATAAAAATTTGGGAAATATAGGTTTTATTCAATATCATTATGATTCCCAAACCCATCCTTTTTATATCCATGAAAATGGGGACTTTATCAATTAGCATCATTGATAAGGTAACATGTTATTATCTTCTAACAACAGTAGGTACCATGTTTCCTTTTCCCAGAAGATACTAAGTAGGGAAATCATAGTCCTTTACTCGATATAATTATCTACATTCAAGCATGTTAAGATATTTTTGTGTGAGTATATAAATTAGGTTCTAGTGATCAGAATATATGTCACAAATATCCCCATAGAGGCAGGACAAAATGTTATCTAGGTAAAAATCTCAACTGCTAGATCTATGTCATGTATCATGTAGTTTTTCTCATTGGTCACCAAATTCAATGAGGAATAGGGTATAAATTTATCATTCATCAAAAGTACACATCCCAAGACATTAATTAATGTGATCATATATATAAAAAATCATATCCACCTGATGGTAGTGTGGGAAACGGTGAAGTTATTAGCCTCTTATTGAGCTCTATATAGCATTCATCAATATATTCTTTTCAGTGATACTTTACTCATTTTCCTGTTATCATTTTTACAAGGTTTTATAATCATTATAATTTCAAAAAAATTGATCTATAGTACCCATATAATATAAGAAAACTATATATCAATGTTACAGATATTATACTAGTCCACTATTCAGTTTCTTTTTTGCAGAAGGTCCCAAAAAACATTTTTTACGATGACACTCTTTAGGATAGATAATTCATACATAAATCACATTTAATATAAATTTCATAAAGATTATCCAATCATAATGTGTTTATCATAGAATTCAAATGAACATAATTTTCTTCCATGCTGTTGAAGTATATTAGAATCTCATATATAAAGATGAACAAAAAAATTTCAAGGTAATATAAAATGACAATATTCATTAATTTAGTAAATACTGTAGAAGAATTTGTAAGTCCTAAAATATTTCCAACGAATTCATAGTGTCCATACCTATTCCAAAATGTATTCAAGGGAATATCTTCATTTCTTGCCTTTAATTACTGATATTTTCACCAAAAATCCATATTTTATAAATATTTTCCCCCACATATATGATCAAAAAAAATTTCTATCCAGAACAAAGGATACATGTTCATTATCATGTTTTTTTTAAAAACACGATATTAAATATAGATGAACATTGATCCATCTGTAATTTTGATGATGAGGACCGATAGATCCCAAAGTGAATCACCTATGCATATGAAACCCTTTTTTATTTTATATTGTAATTGAACCTTCAGTTATTCAAACTAAATGGTGTCCATTATATAAGGATTCATTGATATTGGAATAAATCCCATTTTACATTCATATGATAGCTCAACCTCTCAGTTAAAAAGAAAATAATGCAATTTTTTATGGAATACAGAATTGTAGATCATCATAATGGGCATGTATTTGAGCATAATCATCTTATTTGTGTCTATAATTATCCAATATATTCATTGTAATCAAGAAATAATATCAAAAATAGGGAGAAATATTCTCATGTATACTCACCTTATTTCATATACATGTAAAACATCATATTATACCTCAGAATGTGAAGAGTGATCTCTCCTTCTAGACAATTGTTGTTAGCTTTGTATACCAATATGAAAACCATTCCCAATATAGCATAAAACTCCACCAAAGGAAGAATGAAACTATTTCATGGGAGTTTCATTCCACCAAAATTATTTCGAATGGTTTTTTATACTTTGGATTCAATAATTACACTATTTTAATTCCAGTAAATATTTAAAAGTCTATATTTTGAGGTAGTGTTTGAAGAGTAATATTAATGTGGAACTTATGACAGAATTCATAAAACCATAATAAAATAGTAAGTTCATTATTCTTGAATGGATAATAATAATAAATATTAAAACATCAATTTTGGCTCCACCTCTATAATAGATGTAACATATTTTATCCTTTATTTCTTTAGAGTTTTTTGTTGTTTATTTGCTTTGACAAACCATGACATAGAGAATTCAATCTCAAAATTACCAAGTTAATGGCATTTGAAATAGTACACTATATGTTTGGGGTTCATCTGAACCTTCCTTAATTTTTTCAAATTTGATGTATTATTAAAATTAAATCAGTAATAATTATCAAAATATTTCTATCGTCCAACCTTGGGACATCACCTAATTGCCTTTAGATAGTTCTAAGGACCATTCATCTCACACATTCGATGTGTGGTATGTTGGTATTTTGTTCCACCATCTAATTTTTATATAGATCATAATAATATAAACTTTTATTTTTCTATTTTTTTCTCTGACCCCATGATGATAATTAATGTATCCAATATTCATAGCAACCTTAATAGCACAACATAAAATATCCTCATAGATATCAATGTCTCTTATCACCAAAGATTTTCATAAACTGTAATTTAGTATTCCAAAGTACTAATCCACCATGGTTTCTATGTTCCTAAAAAATCTATTGGTGTATTTATAAATTATATTTAATGATTTAAACATACAACTTGATGGATATGTATTCTCTTTTCATCAATTTTAGGAACACCATTTTCTAACATATGACATAGTGTGGTTGGAAAATATTTATTGAAAAATATTTTCTTGAATACATCACATTCCATGGAATCGATTTTCTCTGGGGTCTATTGGTTTTTGAAAATTGTCTAATACCGATTGTCTACCATATAAAAATGATATAACTCTGTCACAACATTCAATTCATCTATATACAAGATTACCTAGAATAGTTCTCAATGACATAATCCATTTTCTATGATGAGGGGATCAGAAGATCATATAATGGTGGGGGCCTTTGTTGTATAAATTATTTTTACCACAACATTCCCTTTATTTGCATAATGATTTTCTTTCACATGATTTAAGTTATTATTTATAACCTAAGCAAGTTTTTCTTGTAATATCATGATATCTTAAGCTCTTGTTCTTAACATATTTGTTATATCTTTACATTAATGATCACATATATGATAACATTTATTTTTGGAATGAATTATCCTATTTCAATTAATTCAATATAAAAAATAATACAAAATTAGGGGCGATTGAATACCTATATAATAAGTATATTAATTAAAAACATTGAACATATATGGATAAACTGGTAATTGAAAAGTATATCCTAACATGGGATTATCAACGTTTAAATATTGGTTATTTATGGTAATCCAATTATCTCTATGGTTGTTAAAAAAGTTTTCTAGTCCTAATCTCTAAAATAATTAGTCCATACTTTAGTACCAACTATAGAAACCATATACTTTAACAAATAATATTACATGATTTTAATCATAATTATCCATTAAATAAAAACCAATGATCATAATGTTTATTGTATTTAGAGGAATATGTTAACAATTATAAAACATGAAATTGAAATATAAACATATTTTTTTAATCATTATAATGATATCCAGTCATCCTTTGATCTCATATATATTCATGGGATAACATGGGGAATTAATGATCAAAGGGATTATCTCAAAATCTTAATAAGGGAATAAACATATGAATAAATAACAACAAATGAGTTATAGGGAATACCATTATGACATAAAATGGTATGGCACAAGGAAAATCATATGGAATAATAACATAATGACCATTGGATCATGTAATCATGGAAACATTGGAATGTGAAAGAAACATATAAAATGACATAAAAAGGAGTCGGGGATAACTTCCAGGACTATATCAGATGGGGGAAAAAGTCCCATTATGTAATTAGGTTTACAGGTTATCCCAACCTAACAAACCAATAGACTAAATGATTCCCAATTCATTAGACAAATATCATATATCACACATAAAAACATTTTCATTCATATGTGTTTGACATAAAGAATCAAACAGATAGAGTAAATTTAAGGGATTCTCAGGTAAAAAAGGGTTATTGTAATCCAGTCGTAATACATAATAAATTAGTGTATCATAACGGTGTATATGACAAAAGTTATTTAGATCATATGTGGACATTTATAATGGAAAATAGGTAACATCATGAAAATTTATTTCGAATAAAATTTAACGATGTCAAAAAAATTATGAAAGTTTTGAAATTGAACCACATTTATGCAGTTTATGGAAAAATGTAAAAGAGCCTTTAAAGCAGAAAAATAATTAATTTATATAAAAAACAAATATTTTATAAGATAGTATTTCCAGATAAAAATATTTATTTATGAAAAATATTTTTATGTTAAAATAGATTACTGATTGTATATAAAAATTTGTATAAAATTGTCATGTTCCTTGTAATAATGATTTTTTATAAGAATAAATTAAAAAATTATACATTATAAAAAATATATTTTCACATAATAGAAATAATAATTGATATATATTAACATTATTACAACATAATAATTGAATTTATGAGTAGTATATAATAATAAGTAATAATTACATTTGGGTAAAATGATAGAAATGAGAACCTAAAGGATAAAATTGAAGATCAAGTAAAACTTGTTACCTTATGTTTGAAAGTGTTATGAACATTCAGTTAAATTATAGGCTAAAAAATTTTTATTGATTAATAATTTAATTCATAACCTATTAAAACTATATTTTATTTATTATAATTTTAATTAACACATTTACAATCATTTCAATGAGTTATTATATTTAATTTTTTCATCGAAAGAGCATTCGATTCTTGATTTTTTGATTGGTTCCCTTGATTTTAATTAAAGGTGTTTTTTTCTAATGGATGGAAAATATGTTTTTTAAATATATGATATTGACTCACCACAATAATATTAAATGATCTTATGTATATTTTTTATTTTTGATATTGTAATGATTCATTAGATAGAACAGTATTGATAAACATTTATCTTGTTTGTGATGTATTTTGATCGTCCAAAACTATTTTTGTTTTATTATTTAATATTTTGTGTATATATAAGTTATATAAAAAAATTTTAATATATTATTTTAAATATTTTTCTAAACATTAATATTTTTTTATGTCTATCAATTATGGCATTAATGCAAAATTAAATCACTTCATCCATAATGATGATGAATTGACACTTCAAAGACGATGTTTTAATTATTAAAATAAAAGGAGAACAGAAGGGACTTGATGTTGGATATTCCATTTACATAATAAAATTAATATATATACATAGTTTACATGAGTAATTATTATATCATAAATAGGGTATTTGAGAGGACGTGTAAGAAATAAGAAATAAATAAAAATATTAAGATGATGGTTTTCACCGCTTGAATTTTTATTCATTGAGAACCACTTAATGAAGATGGATTTAATGTTTTTATTAGACTATAAATACAATGAAATGGTGAAATGTTCTGGGATATTAATTAGGATGAATATAATTAATCTCCCAAACTAAAAAGGTAGGAGGAGTAGAGGTGGTGATTGGTGGTATTTATATTGGGAGGGAATGTGTTTTTGGTTGTTTTATTTATTCTTATTTTATATTTTCAAAAAAATATCAATATTGTTGATTTTTTTTTTAATATTGTATTTATTGCATGTTATTTCTATCTAATGTCTTCTTAAACAATACATTTACTAAAAATTCATGTACTGGTCTAAAAAGTAAAAATATCTTAAATTAACAAATATCACTATTCAGAAAAATTCATCAATTTTTGAAAAATCCCCCAAAATATCCTGAACAATTTTCTAAAATTTATATTTTTAAAATGGACTCAATTATATGAAAATAATTTTACAAATATGTAAATTTTAATTTTTGATAAAAATTATAATTTATTTTTAAAATATTGATTGTAAGTCTATAACTAATTTTATGACACTATACAAAATTAATTAAGGAATCATAAAATTATCTTCAAATCATATGTAAAAAATTAATTAATAATATATTTTAGGAAATAGTATTTTCAATTGAATTCATAAATTAAATTTATACATGTAAATAAATAGTTAGTTTAAAAAAAAAACAAAAACAAAATTTAACATTTTAAAGAAAAAATCATTTACTTATAAAATGATATAAATATATAATATTTGAACTTATATGAAACCTATATATTATTTATACATTCATTATTGAGGTTACTATTCTATATTTTGTGTTACTATTCATAATGGTAATATTAGTGTTGTAGTGGTAAGGATACTATATCATCGGTATAGGTTACTTAATTTTTATCAATACAACATATTTCAATCATCATTTATGATAATAATGTTTCTATTTGGTTTTATATGTGATTTTTGGGTTTTATACTATATAAAATTACTATAATATGATAAATTCAATTGATTAAATTTTTGGTCATTACATGCCTGCTGAAAATTAATTGTTGATAAAAAAATGACCTAAATCAACAGTTTTAATTAAATATTGTAATTTCGACATTAAATATATGAATGATTCATATTTATGTTGAATGATGTGATATATATAGTGAATATAAAATATAAAGTATATATTCACTCAAAAAGTGATAAATATGTTTCAAAGAATATGGTTAGAGTAGATTAAATTTAACAGATGATCTATATATTAACTCCAACAGAAAGAAAGCATGGTCTCATATTCAATCAGTTGAAAGGATCAAATGTTCGTATCTATATTTAAGATCAAAAAAATACCATATTTATAGATTTTTAAGGGAAGGATATGGAAATCATGATGGATGGTAATAAATATTTTCTTTTTCAATTAAATGGTCAACCCTTTATCCATGTGAGTATCAAAGAGGTGTATATGGAAGATGTGGCACTGTAGGAACGGGTTAAGAATGTTACATCATTCATCATTGATTGTGATGTAACAATAAGGATTTGTAACAATATATGTTTTCATCCCTTACTATATTTGATGAATCACTTGTAGGATAAAGCTCATAGTTCATTATTCATTATTCATTTTGGAGGTATATTTTTTAGAGATTTAAAATAGTGTTTATTATGGGATCATGTAAAGATATATATTACAAATTATGTATCCTATTTCATGTAATTCCAACAATTTATAACTAATAAATTTAATTCTATGGGTTTTTATGACTATTACTCATATAAAAATGGATACAGAATATCATTAAAATAGATTTTCTATGATACGTTGCAATATATCTAAAGGTCATTATTATATTAAGGATCTAGGATATATCCTTATAATTTTGGAATAAATTATATATATCAGGTAATATTTATATATTTATCATATTTCCAAAATATTAATTAAATATGTTGTATGGTTTCATTGAGTACCACATTCTATAATATTTGATTGGAATCTGAGGGTTACTGTGATGTTTTGATGAAGTCTTCATGATTCATTAGAGACATAATGTATTTCTAATATGGAATATTGACCTTTGAAATATGTTCATATGGATAAAAATATAAAAAACTACTATATATCTTGATATTTTAATCAATGAATTCACATGGTTGTTGGAATCGATAACATCCTCTATATTTGTTTTAATAAAACAATTTCCTTCAGAAAATATATCAGAAGGATATACATGATATAATGTATGGAAATATGTGTAAAACACTGATATAATAGGAATTTTATTGAGAAAGTTATCTATTTCGAGTTAAACTTACTAAATAAATGGAATATTATGTCATATCTATTTAGAAGGACATGAAGGCATCTCAGAGACAACAAAAAGAATATGACTACAATCATTGATGATATTAGAAATATAAAGTTATAGAGATTTTATTTTACTAAAATCTCCACAGAATAATGTTGTGATATATGGAAATAATTTAAATCTAACAGCTATGTATTTTTCCCCATATTGATTTATTATTGAATATTTATGGTAGCATAATTTTTGTCACATCCATAGAATATCTATAAGGATAATGATATCTTACATGTGCATATCTGGGGAATGTACATAAATTATTCATTACATATAATAATGAAATGAAATATTATTAGAATATGTTCTATTATATAAAATATAATGAGTATAAATATTTATTCCTAGAGATAAAATAATATAAAATTGAACTACTCAGCTGGTAAATTATCAATGGATTTATCCAATATATATAGATTTTGTGTGGTAACTCGAGGAAGTGATGTGAGAGAAGTATCATCATTTGTTTGTATTATAGTGACGAAATTTTTATGGGGATTTAATTTTTATGAGGGGTATAATTCATCTCCCTTTTATTTTATACAATATTAAACTATATTAATTTTTTTCATTGATTACAAGTTGAACACGAAACATTGACTTGAAATGAACAATAATATACAATAAAAATATTTTTATATTATGTGATAGTTATCACATATCTATTGGACTGGTGGTTGTGAATAGGGATAAACTAATTATGAAAATTTTCAAGATTACACATGTATAAAAATAATTAATTACTAATTAATTGATTATAATTGAAAAAAATTCATTATAATGTAAAACAGGTGTTTTTAGAAGTCTTTTTTTTATTTTTGTAATGCGTTTTTATCATAACGAATGAATTAAATTATAACTTTTGAATGGATTTTATAAAAAAAATATTTTATATCAAATTTTATAAAAATCAGTTCTTTCCTTGGTATTAGATGAGAATAAACTCATATTTGTGTTTGAAGATGAATTATTACTAAAAATGGATTTTGAAAGGTTTTGTGCACTAAATTTAAAATAAATTTATCCAAATTATTGAAGTTCTATGATTAATTTTGGATTCACTTTTTTAAATTAAGAATAAAAACCTTGATAAATATTATTTGTTTATTTTTGTCGAATTTTAAATTAACTAATTCAATTTTTTCACCCCAATATGGGTAAAATGACGACAATATGATTGAAACATTATTATGAGAAATTAAATTTTTTCTAAAACTTGAATTTATTCAATTTGATGAGTTTTGTGTTGCTATTTAGGTTTATATATCTAATGAATGGTTAAATGGTGTTATATTTATTTAATTATGATATTTTAATTAATTTAAAAAATGAATGAAAGTTTTCACTATCCTGACATTAATATTTTGAAATCCTTTACATAAGAAAAATAATTGTATAAGTCCAGTTATGTTTATTTTTTTGAATGATTAATTTTAGTTGATGTGGTTATTTAGTTTTGTTAAAAGGTACATAATAATTAACATAATTTTTTTTCAATCTTGCCAATATATTTATTCAATTAATATCATAACAATAGATATGATTTAAAAATTTTAATATAACAAAAATGTGGGGTTTTTTATGTGTATCACTTTTTTAGAATTTTGTGACCTATTATAGAGGTGTAGAAATATTATATTAAATTTCCATCATTATCTTGCTTTCTTAAATGTGAAATTTAATTGATTATTCCGTTATTTATATTTATGATAATGTTTTATTAAATGATAATAATTTCAATAAAATATTATCTTAATCGTAGTGAATTTAATATAGTTTACCATATTAACCATGGTCTATTTCATCACCATTATTTCTTTTAAAGTAACATTTTAAACACATTAATATAGATGTTGTTTCCAAGACAGATAATGTCAAAAATAAATAAAAAAAATATTAATCCAAATTATATGGTTAAAAGTGATTCTAAAAACTATTTAAATTTAATTTGATGATGAAATATTTTCAAAAAATATTTAAAATTGAATATATATAAATTTAATGACATTTTATTGAGAAAAACTAAATTATATTTTTATCTTCTATTAAATTTCAGGTGTGTGTGTAAACTCCATAATAAATGGACTCCCATTAATAGTTTTATTTACACCACATTTAGAAATATATCTTAACAAAACCTTACCAATTATATTTTAAAAATTTATATCAACGTTATACATGTTATGGTTATTCCAAAATACACAATAGAGGTTCCTCAATAGGTGATCTAAAAAAGTTCATTTATAGAAGAGGTTATTGCCTTAACGAGTCAGTATATATATTATTTTTTTTACCTTTTATAAATCTATGTAATTTGAAATAAAATGATAAATTTAGCATCCCCACTATATTTAAATGTTATTATGATTATGAACACTCCATTATCCACCTTCATTCCCCTGAAATGGGACGTGAATGTGCCATTTATGTGTACATACAAATTACCTTATCCATATAACAATACAATACATTTTTAAGAATAATAGATTATGGATTGGTATTATGATGGGTCTAATTTTTATATATTAAATTTATGAAATTATTATACATGAATTATTGTATTCACATATCCACCTTCTTACTTTCTATACTTTTGTATGAAAACAGTTTCCATTATTAATACATATGTACTACCACCTCTATGAAGTGATATAATTTATTTTTCATTTCATCATTACATGTAGGGTAATTAGGATGAATTTGATAATTATATATTATTTTTATTATATAATAATTATTTTGGGAACGTGACTTATTATTTCCCTTTACATGGATTCTTGGTTTGAAATATGAAAACAACATTTAGGTAAATATACGACCTACCTTTTCCAAGAATGGTGTTATTAATTTATTTTGTACAAATTTATTTTCGAATAAATATATATATATATATTAATTATATATTACATTTATGCCATTATTAACAACCCTTTAATTAATATCGAAACCAAACAAACATGATAATTTTACCAATTTACACCCGAAAACATTTTTTTTAATGAAGAATTATTTTTTAATGTGTTATAAAAGGTTATAAATATAACATATTTGGTATAATATATAATTATGGTTATTTAATAGATTTATAATTATTTTATATTTATTATATTGGATGTTAAATAATGATTAGATAAATTCATATTTTATGTATGGTTTTTATGTTATGATATCATTGGTTTTCATGTTTTTGTGTGATTATATTTTGATAAGGAGATATTATGCTCTACCTCCATAAAAATATAATAGAATTTTTATAATGTGGTTATTTCTATAAATTAAAAATTGTACATTTATTTTTCTTTCATTATGAACACATGATACTAAAATAATTTAATTATGGTAAAATAAATTTATTTGTGTCTTCTATCAAAAATACATTTTCTTTCATGTTAATGTTCTCTAAATAATTTATTAAAGTATATATTTAATATTATTATATTAATTTTGATAATCTATTTAAACCATGATTGAAATTTTAAAGAATATTTCAAATTTATTGTTTTTATCATTTTCTAAAGAAGGTATGCATTGAATTTCGTTACAATTATCTAAAATAAATGATTCTTTTTTAACCTATATGGTATAAGGAGATATAGATTCTAACAATATATGTTAGTAAATATAAAATTCTATTCAATTTTTTTATGGTTCATATCAATGATAAATTTTTCACAATAGTTTATTAATTTTTTAATTTTAAATTGGTTATATCAATGTGAGATTTTTATTTTCCAAAAGTAATACTACATGTGGTATTTTGGTTTAATTTTAATATAATATTACAACTTTCAGTGTGAAATATGATTTATTGGGGATATAATCAAAATATTAAAAACTTATTCATTCTCTAAATCGTTTAGAAATATGAAAAAATGTTTTTTTGAAATAAATTTCTTTTTTACAGGTTATAACATGATGAAATATTTATTAATCCATATTTTTATGATGTATTATGATATGATTAATAAATGATTATTTTATTTTTCATATATTCATGATTTTTAAAATTTTATTGGTGGGACAAGTCTTTTTTCGCCCTCTAATTCATTGGGTGAAAATGGATATCTCGACATATAAATTTGACATGAATGGTGATTTTACTTATTTCATTAAGAAAATTTATCCACTTTGATATAGATTGGAGTTAATTATGACTAATAAGATTAAAATAAGAGTTATCATAATCTAATATGAAAATCGTGGAATTGAAACATGAATACAAAGGAAATTATAGCCATTTCTGACTATTAGGACTCAAATCAATATCTTATGCCAATTTTATTCATCCAAATATCATGATGATTAATTATTTTATGATTCATTTCTTATGAACATCAAATCATTTATCTAGGACCCAATATTTTAATATAGGATATTAAATTAATAGTTCAAAATTTCAAATATCATGGTGTTATACGCTTATTATCATAATATATATCATGGGTAATTTATTTATAAATTATTTTATTTAAATGTAAATCATAACTCGTACAATATTTTGTTTCCTATTTATTATGTAATGAATAATGATTTTGAGGGTAATATGTCTAAGGAGGGTGCATGTTTTGGTGTTCATAGTTGGAAACTAATGACATCTCATAAAATCTAGCTGTTTTTATCCATTATTTCAAAGGTAATTGATCAATAAAATTATAGAAAATATAATTTTTTTATGTAATGAATATTCATCCAATAAGATGCAATATCTGTGTGTGAAAGGTATTGGTCACTATATGAATGATTAAGAGTTTCCAATTCTACCTTAAAGATTGATACATTCAAATGATCAAAATATTATGAAAAAGAAATGTTATGTAGATGAAGGTAAAAATGGAAAATAAAATAAATTATTATTTATATACAGGACCTCATTGATATTTCGTATAATCTGTGGTATTGTCCCCATACTAAACATATAATGATTCTTGACCCTTATTTTCATGGAACAGAACACATCCTATTGAATGAATAATGATCTTGAGTCCTATTCAACAATGATATGGAACTCAAGCTGCAAGTTATGACTAACCTTCACCTCAAATGTTTAGAAAGGCATCCAAAATGTGAGATCGAAGAAAATCCCAACCAATTTACATGTCCATGTCAAAATTCATGTTAATTAAAATGACATGTAAAAATAATATTAAATATTAATGGTTTCCATAATTTTTTTAATGAAAAAAAATATAATTAAAATCATAAACAATGAATCTTGAAAATATGAATATTCACATTTAATATAAAATATATAGAACATAGATGTTGAGGGGATAGTATCATCATTTAAAAAATGAGATAATGTCATCTCCATTAATATGAGACCATTATACTTAATTCTGAACCAATTTGAGGTTAAATAATATGAAGACATGCATAAAGAAAAAAATAATGACATAAAAAAATAAAAAAAAATATTAATAACATATATTATTTCAATTTTTCATTGTAGATTATAATAGTTATAATTTCAATATAGGATAAAAAATAAAACCTTACCATAATCATTCTACAGTTCGGACACATTCGAAATCCATGTATAGGAAATTGATATTTCTTAATTTTATCTATAATATCATTTTTCTAATTTATTTTTCATAATAACAATTTTTAGATTTTTTTAATACCCAATTTTTGATTTTTAAGTTGTAAAATTTGTATTTTGTTTTTTTAATTTGTTTTTCCACTAGTGATTTTGTTTCACAATATTAGTCCTTATTTAATGAAAATGTTATTATTCAATCATGTTATTGATTAAATTTTATTTTTATTTTTTATATGGTTTTGGATTTCAATTTTAATTTATTTGAATGAACGAGGAATGTTCACATAAACCACATAAATATTAATTTTTTCTAATTTTTGAAAGTAAAATACAATTAAACTTATTAGGAAATTTACATTTTAATATTACAAAAACAAATTTATTTAAAATTATTATATTATTAATTATTATATACTACTATACTTAATTAGTTTTTCTCATTCATTAGTGATATAAAATATTTATCATTGTTAATGTTAGTGGTATGGCCAACAAAAATAAAATCCTAATATTATGACATAACGCATTAGAAACGTGTCATTGTAATGTAATAATATATATTTAAATTATGCTAGGAGGATTCAATAATATTTTATTGAAATAATAAATAAGTATTTGTAATATGTTGAGGATTAACATAATAATGTATAATAATGTAAGAGATAACACTTAAATTGATTGAATGGATCTTAAATTATAGATACCTTTATAAAAGAGTGCATTGGGAATCCTTGCATAGAATATTGGATCATGATGTGTATGAAAATTATTTATGATTGAATTGTGGGAGGTATTTGAGGGAATATTTATTATATGGCCTTCGTGGATGTGGGTGGTGGAAAGAATCTATTATTAGTGAGAAAGGTATGTGTTTTGTAAATACTGATTCTATATTTTAAATGTTATTACATATTCAATGAATTTGTATACAAAGAGGAAATGGTGTGTGATATTTTATGATTTTATGTTTATCAACCCCCAACACACACATTTACAGATTTTTTTGAAATATTTTTTGACAATATCACATTATTTAGATCCTTTAACCTATTTTACATTACTGTGATGAATATCCATCACCTTATTAAATTTTTATGACTAAAAAAAATTATAATTATCACAAAATTTTTAAATGATAATTCCAAATATTAAAACAATTTTATTAGATTAAATATGTAAATTTTATAAAATTTAAAATTTTATATTACTATATATAATACAATAAAAATTATTTTCATAAATAAAATTTAGAATAACATGATTTTACCTAATCCATATCATTTAATAAAAAAACATGATTTGAAATTAGATTAAATATATATATATATATATATAAAATTAATCTTTATATCAGATCCAGTTTCATTTTTTAAATTAATAAAAAAATATATGTAAAAAATTATATAAAATATTGATCATCAAAACATTAAATGATTTGTTCATTATTATAAATAAATAAAAATTATATTCTAAAACATTTGTTAATATATTAAATTAGAAATGAAAAATTAAATTACATTTCATATTACAAATATGAAAACTCTATTTTTCAAATAAAAACAAAAAAATATAACCAATATAATATTTTTGGGAAATATTTTTTACCAAAATGTAATAAAAATGTTAATCTATATTATCAATTAATTTATTCATTATTTTTAATTTATTTTTACAAAGCGTCATTTTTTCACCTAATTAAAGGTAGTAATCATTGAATTTAATATTATATTTAACACATTGGTATTTTAATTATTGAAATGGTATAATTTAATTCTATTAAAAACATATTTACTTCAATAATTGTATTATATGATATATGTTAATATTATAACATAATAATGTTTGTATAAAATTATCTTACATTATTTTTTCATCAATATTTATTAAAAAAATTGATTATTTCTATTGATAATCATTTTAAAAATTTCTACTATTACATTTTTTTAAAAAAAATTATTATTTCGATTTTTATAACATCTCTTTTATAGGGTGATGTTCCAAGACTTATGTAACTTATAGGGAGATTTGGATTATGATTGTACATGATACGTTTGTGCATGATGAAGAAAATTTTCCTAATATATGATTATCCTATTAAATATATATGATACGATGAGATAGTTTCATGTTAATTAATATAAATATGTGTGTCTTCCCTATATCATGTCTAGTATAAGATAAAATAATTATATAAGATGATTAGTTATATAAATATTTATGTAATATTGTAAGTGTCTTATTATTAAAATTCATTGTGAAAATAATATGTTTAAATCGTTAATATTATTTACAAAAATTATATATTATTATGTTAAACAATATAGGATATCTGGAGAAGTAGTGGTATGTAGTTGGGGTCCATCCTCCCTCCATATAAAAACACACCTTGTGTGGGAACATACTATATGAATGATTATTTAAACAATTTAAAGAGGCCTTAATTTCTATGTGATGATATTAGTTGACATATAATTTTGATTACTTATGCATTAAGAGTTAAGAGAATGATTTTCTGTACTATTTTAAATTTTTTTCCATATTGTTAACTTAAATTGGTACTATAGTATAACTTTTGGTGTTTCATAATTTAAAACATGTATATAATTTTTTTATATTTACAAAACATTGATGATAGTATTATTTTAGGTTTTAAATTTCGCCATCATTATTTTTTTAGTATATGAATTTTTTTATGTAAAACAAATTAATTAGTCATATTATCTAATGTGAATATATATAGGTGGAACCTTCAATGACATATGATTTCCATCAATGGCCTAAACCAACCACATTAGCATATACTGATAGTTTTGTGGTATTCTCTAGAAAATAATAGTTCTTTTTGATGGATTTCTCAATACAATGTAATCCTATAACTGAATAGGGTCAGGAATGATCCATGTTACTTAGGGAAAATTATCTTGGGGGAAATTTCAATGATTTGAAAAGAACATTGGTCAATGTGGCTATTCGTAAAATTCCCTAATGTGGTTAATCATTTGTGGTCTTTAGTGATGAATCAAAAAAGGGATAGGACTTTTCCTATAAGAATAATGATATATTGATAACATATACCTCTATCCAATTATAAAAACACACAAAATTATATATGTATTAATTTATAGTGTAAAATATTAATTATTTCCTTGAATAAATGGTGAAAATATCTTTATAAATAATTATATTATACATATAGATATATAAAATTAATAATTATTTATTAATTTATAAATTTTTTAATATGTCATAATGTAGTTGGTTTGAATTAATTATTTATTATGAATGACCAAAAAAGAGCCACCACTGGAAAATGAAAAAGGTGTTTAATTCCCTAATTTTGAAATACCATACATGTATTTTTATAATGAAGAATAAATGATAGAGAATAATTAAATGAATTAATAATATTGAAGACGAAATACTAAGAAAATGGGATAGATATTATCATTAAAATATGAATGTTCAATAATAATTCTATTTTTTCATTACATAGGCCAAGAAAGAAGATGTTCAATTTTTGAAGAATGTGAGAAATATTTATAAGATAGATGATGATTATAATAGAATAATAAGGTTCAATAATATATTTTGTGTCACTTAAATAAAATAATTTAATAAGGTTTTATTATATTAATATAATAGTTAATCATTATCTATTCATCCTAGAAGTATGATGATTTATAGAGATTTGAAATTGATATTCATGTGGGGTAACATGAAAAGGGATGTGGTATAGTATTTATCATGGTTTATTGTTTATAATAATTTTATTTATTAGATACAGAAGAATAAGTGGATATTATTTAATAATCTATACCATAATATAAGTAGGAAAATTTAACATTGATTTCACATTCAGAATCCCCAAAACATATAATGGGAATAACATTTGCTTGGTTGTATGAGATTACCTTATTAAATATACCAATTTCATTTTAATTATATAATATTTATATCTTTATCTTATATATAGGATAATAATTAAATATTTTTAAGTATTTATGGAGTACCACATTATATTATTCTATATTTGGATTTGACGTTTACTTCGATGTTATGGAGTTTTAATCAATGTGATTCAAATATTGACATAAACATTACCATTGTATATCATCATCATATTGATGCTTGATATGAGAGAAATACTCAAACATCAGATGATATTTTGATATCCTATTACCTAGATTTTAATGTATTTTATGAAAAAATAGCTTCCTTTGGTTGAATTATCTTAAAAAATAGTGTTCATTCAAACATTCAAGTGGATCATTATTAATAAATTTATGGTAGGAAGATAAGAACCCCTATTTTTTTGATAAATTGTTATATATTATGATATTAAATATTAAATTATATTAAAAAATTTAAGGTACATTTAAATCCAGTTAGTAGTCCATCAAGGCATCATAGTGTTGACAGAAGAGTAATACTGACAATATTCATTGAGATTTCGAAAAAAAAGTTAGTGGTAATATATTATTGTGATTTTATTCATTGATGTATTATAGAAGATTATGAAATAACATACAAATGGGAAAAATACATGTTTCCCAATTTTAAATTCTAGATTGGATCAGTATTTCATTTTATCATATGGCCACTTACACTGGTGTTATGTAATTGTTATGACGTCTTCCTTATATGAATAATATTGAAGTAAACAATTGATCCTTATTACATACTAAAAATGGATTTATTAGAACTATACTAGTATTTATAAAATGAGTAAAAACACGTGTATACGTTGGATAAATGACATAATGTTATTCTAAAAAAGATGACTCAACTAGTAGTATTTTTCAGTGAAGAAAATAAATATTAGTTTACAAAATGTGAACCCATTGAGGTGAGGAAGCTGATTCCCCCTTAATTGTTTGTATTGGATTGATATTTTAAGGATAAATTATTATAAGGGAGTATAATTTAATACCCAAATATTTTATGATATAATTTCATTAAATAATTTTTTGTTATTTGATAGATTATGATACATTCAACACATTATTTAAACCAACCTTGACATACTATTAAAAAATAATTTAACGTGGGATTTAGACCATGAATTTTAATTAGTGGGATTGGATATTAATAAATAAATATATAATTTTTTCATTTTTATTATTAGATTTCATTATATTTTAATAAACTAGAATTTAATGTTATGTCATTTGAAGGTAAAACGTGTATTTATTAAAAGAGTTTATGTTCACCATGTGTTATAATCATAATAAACCCTATTCAACATTGTTTTTGAAAAATTTGGAATATTTTTCTAGATAATATAATAAATAAATAAATTTAATTCAACTAATATTTATTAAATGAAACGAATGAAGATAATATCAAATTTATATTTAAATTTTCCTTAAAAGTAGTTTGGTTGTCTTTTGATTACTTATTGTAAAATTACATTTATATAATTAATGAAATTGACTTTTTTGAAAAAGAATCGATACTGATAATGATCATGATTAGTATTATATAATGAGGTAAAAATATTTTTTTTTTCATAATAAATAGTAAAAATATTAATTTTTTGGTTATCATGGTTAAGTGTAAAACAGTTTTTCCAGGTACTAACCTATGTTATAAGGTTTAAAAAAAATATTATATATAATATTGTTTGATGATTGAATTAAACTAATTGAATTATTATATTTTATTTTTTGAATTTATGTTAAACATGTATATATAAATCACCGTATATATTTTAATTTTTAAAACAAATAGATGTGTCATATAGCTCCATATTAAAAATCAATATGTCTCTCCTATAAAACTAAATCATTATAACCATTATACCATGTTATAAACATACCCTATTAATCATATTATTGTCCTTAAATAATCATATAAATTAATTATTTAATAAAATACATCCCTTTAAAGGATTAAGGTGTCATTTAATAGAGGTTTCTCAAAGAAGAGATATAATTATTAACCAATTACCAAAAAAATCTTTTTTTTAAAATCCATTAAATATGCGGTCACCGTTATTAAAATAATAATGAAATAACATAAACATAGTTCATTTTTATGCTATTTTTTTATCAACCATTCTCCATCTAATTTTCGTCAAATAGGTTATGAATGTATCACTCGTATGTACTTCTAGACTGGCTCCTTCATGAAGAAATATAATTCATATTTTCATCACTATAATTCATGGTAGGTTATTGTGTGGTATTGAATTTTTTAATAAGATATTTATGAAATAAATATTCTTCATAAATTAATTTTTTTCTCCATATTCTGAGCTTTTCATCCTTCTGAAAACATTAACATTTCTTAGGTATACCTATGGACTATGACATCTACCATGATATGTGATTAATTTTTCAGATCATATTTACATGGATGGTAGTACGGATATATTTAATGAAAATATTATATATATATATATATTATAATAATTAGTTGATTGAATTGAATTATTAATTACCTATCATTTTTAAAAAAAATATATTTTTGGAAACATCACTTGTGTGGAAGTATGTACTATAATCACAATGAAGTGAATCTAATAATTTTACATAAATGTTTTATATGTATTATTTAATAAGTGTGTATAATGAAAAATAAAATACTTATGTCATGATTATGATATTTTATATAACGAATCCATGACTGTGGATTATGTTTTTGAACAATCGAATGGAAACAATAAATGAAAATTGACCATTTTTCACTCTAATGTCTATTTTAATGAAAATAGTATTAGCAAAAGAAATTTTGAAAATATTATGTATTGAAAAATATTATTTTATTTATTAATATGGTGTTATAATATATATATACAGAAGAATTATATTTATAAAACAATATATTTTAATAAATACAAATACATATGATACTTGAGGTAAAGTATTTTGGTTTCAATGTCAATTTATTTTTGATAGCTTAATCCAGAATTTCAATTAAAGAAATATACAAGATAATGATTGGATAACCCCATTTTATTTTCATATACAATAAATATTTTAAAAAATTTAAATTTAACTACCATATTCCTCCCTTTCGAAATCAAAATAAATCAATAAATCATTTTATGAATATATTTCCTTATTTATCCATTTTTGGTGAGGAATCATTTTACTCCACATAAATGTTTTCTAAACTTTTCTCAATTATTTTTTGACTATGATCTAGTGAATTTTTAAGTCATTATTTTAAATTTATGAAAATATATAGAAACAATTATCAATAATATATTAGTGATTATATAAAATATGTATTTTTTACAAATTTTGTGGAATAAGATTTTTAATACTACTTATGACAAGAATTATATTTCCCATATTAATGAATAATCAAATATTTATCTTATTACAGAAATTTAAAATGTTATATTTATAAAAATTTGTTTCCAAAATATATTTTTTTGTTTATAATTTAAATATGTGATTTCAAAATGAAAATTTAATTTTACTAAATAAAATTTCAATTGATATTTTAACAGAATTTAACAAATATAATGATATCCATTAAAATTTAATTTAATTAAATAAGGATAAGATCATATAATGTGTTTATAATTCATTTTCTATATGATTTATAAATATTATTATCATATATAAATGAATCCAATATTTTTTTAGAAGATATTATTTTGCTGATTTGATTAATTTTTTATGATATTATGGAATATCTATGATTTTTTTATTATGTAAATGGTGTACATAGAATTATAAATTCCCCTAGTGAAATAGGAAATGATTATAATGTTAATAAATTCTAAATATATGATGGATATAAAAAATTTTAATGTAATGATAGAGTTATGAAATTATTAAGAGATAAAGAAAATAAGGAACTTGTAACGTCTTGTCCCAAGACCCACTAAATGGATCATCGAGCCCTTGGATCACATAGCCTCATGAATGAATCCATATAATCCATAGGATTCTAAATTGAAAAAATGGTCTATGGTGGAATAATGTCGAGAAAATAGCCCCAAAATCAGAATTTATCATAGTGGTGTAGTCACATCAACAAATAGTGGAAGCATAAAAATAATTGAATAGTAGCTGACAACGTCTGTATATAAGAAGTAATAATATTGAATGTAATACAATAATGGAATATACAAAATTATTACATTCATGTAACAAAAGGCATTTAGGTAATACATTTAAACATTCATTTAGTAAAATAAATGTATTCAAAATAAAAACACTGAAAAATTAATATCTGGAGATATCATTATTATCATAGATTGGTTTTGTTCTCTCCTAATCCTACGAACAACCAATCATGCATTGGAAAGAGGGAGAATTCTATCATCACTACATATAGACATGAATTCTATATGGGTAGCCTAGGGCATACTGAATAGGGTGTGAGATAATACTATGTAGATCACCACAAACAGTGTCTATAACAAGTACATTCTATTTATATTTGTTGAATTAGTGTATAACAAATATAATAGTGTAATAAATAAAGAAGGATGGTTATTTTTTATAATATAACAAGGATCACTGTAGATAGATCTGTAAACATGTTATAATTATAATATATGATATAATAGTAGTAATACAATCCATTATACTAACTATGAGAATGAAATCAAATCAAGGGACATCTATAGAGCTTGATAAAAATCCATTGTGTTATATGCCTTGTAATCAAGTGCTATAGATACATCGGTGGATCCATTGAGTATAAATATATATGTAATTTAAAGGTCCTCTATTATATTTTATTATTAAAAGATAATAAATACTTTCTAAAATTATATTCATATTATGTTCATATAAATTTGCATGAAAATAATGTTTTATTTAATAAAAAATTAATTCTAAAAACATATGGTGTTACAATTATTCTAATAGAAAATTTTACATTTGTTTTCTTTTTTATAACACTTTTATTGGGTGATGTTCTAGGAAGAATGTCTCTTAGAGGGTGATTTTTATTCCGATGGTACATGAGAAATTTATTCAGGATTCCATATATAATTATTTTAACTATTTATGAGATGAAATATATATGATTAGATGAGATTGGTTTATGTTGTCTATAATACATTTTTTTGGCTTAAATAATTTATGTTTACTATAAGATAAAATAATTAAATTAGATAATTAGTTATGTAACAATCTTATTGACATTTTAAGGGCACAATTCAATAAAAATTATTATGAAAATAATATGTTTAAATCATTAAATTTATCTAACACATTATATTTTATTTTGTAAACATTATAATATGTTTCTAGTAGTAGTGATATATATATGGGATTTATCTTATGTTATTATACATACACACCTCATGTCGGAATAGAATATGTGAATGATTATTTATACAATTAAAAAAGGCTGAATGTTCTATGTGATGATGTTAGGTGATATATAATGTTGAATAGGTATTCATTTATAGTTATTTGGATGGATTTTTTTTAATTTTTTTATTTTTATGTTTCTTTTAACATAAATTGTTTTTATTGTAGCATTACTAATATATTTTTAGTTATAATACTCTTATAAAAATTACTTTTTATTTACATGATATTGAGGATAATATTATTTTATGATTCCTCATTTTTTATCATTGGGTTTCTTTTGATATAAATGATGTTTCTTAATGTAAAATACCTTATTTTTTCATATTATCTCATGTGAATTTATATCAGTGTATCCTTCAATGATATATGTTTTTTAGTAATGGTCAGGACCAACCACTTTAATCAAGATTTATAGTTTTCTTGGATTTTATAGACACTACTAGTTTATTTCGGTGAATTTGACAATACTATAAAATCCAACAACCAAATAGAGTCACAAAGGATCCATATTTCTTCATGAAAATATAATTGGGTAAAATTTAAATGATATGAAAGAATGTTGGTTAGTGAAGTGATTATTAAACTACACATTAGTGGTTAAAAATTTTTGAACTTTAATGATGCATCAAAAAATGGAATGGGATGTGTCCTTATGAATAATGATATGGTGTTATCATATACCTCGAACCTATTATAAATAAAAAAAATATTTCCAAAGTCTTAATTTGATGTTGAATACAATATTGTTTCTCATAAATATTTAGAGAAATTTTATTTATGATGAAATATTATATTTATATTTATCATAATAAAAATAATTATATATTAACTTCGAAAATATTGAATACGTGAAAAAGTAAATTGTTTTATTTAATTCTTGATTATGAATGATCAACACAATACAAACGTTGTAAGACAAAACATGACATTGATTCTCTAATTTTTAATTACCATGATTATTTATTTATGATCAAGACTAATGGAGATAAAATAGTAATAGGATTGAATAATTTGAAACATGTAATACTGATGAAACATGGCAGATCTAATCATTCTCAATAGAATGTTCAACTATCATTTAATTTTAGGATTAAAGTGAAAAAGATGAAAGATGTATAACTATCGAAGACGGTGAGGTATATTTCTGGGTTATATGAATATTAGAATTAAATGACAATGATCAATAACATTATATTTTTCTATTAAATGTAATCATTTTATAAGGGTAAATTGGATGAATCTAATAGTAAATCATAATATATTCCTTAAAGCTGTATGATAATTTATAGAGATCTGAAATTGTAAATCTAGAGTGATAACCTGAAAAAACATTGCCTATTATTTATCATGTTTTATAGTATATTATTAATTTATCTATTAGATATAATCGTATATGGGTATTTTATATATATAATTTACACCATAATAGAAATGACAAAACATTTAAATTTATTTCATAATCAGACTCCCTAATATATATAATGGGAACAATAATATTTTGGTTGTAGTTGATCACCATATTAAATATACAAATTTCATTTTAATAATATAATATCTATCTATTGATCAGTTTTTATTGATAATCATTTAATAAGAGGTAACGATTCATGGTTTTTTACATTATATTATTCAATATTTGGAAATGATGATTAAGTCGATGTTATGGAGGGTTATTAAACATGCTTCAAATATATACATAAAAATTAACACTATATACAATTCTTAAATTATTAATCGGTAGGAGGGGTCTCTTCAAATCTCAGAGGATGTTTTAACATCCTATTATGTATATTTCATAGGATTTTGGCATCATCGCTTTCATCTAGTTGAATTATCTTATAAAAATTGCTTTTAATCCATAATTCATGAAGATCATTAAAAATCCATTTATTTTATGATGTTCAAAAATAAAATTTTTTTTTTAATTATTTTAATATAAATATATTATGAATTCATTTTGAGTTGAAAATGAGTGATATGTTTTGATCTATTCAGCTGAACATCAAGACATCATAGTGTCGACAGAAAAGTTATACTGATAATGATTAATGAGATCTGGATATCAGTATAGGAAATGGTGTATTCTTGTGATTTTTATTAAAGAATTATTTAATAACATTCTGAATTAATATACATATGGGAACAATACATGTTGAACTATTTAAAATTATTGGTTGGATCTAGATTTCTTCTTATCATATGGACCTTAAAATAACCTATGTAATGTTTGTGATATGTTCCTTATATACCTATTTTTATATACGTTATTGATTCATCGTGCATATTTAATCTGGAATTCAAACAAAAATAACATTATTTCTCATATTTCTAACAAAATGTTGATATTTTGGATCAAAAAGATAATGTTCTTCTAAATGTGTCCAATCACCTGGTAGAAATTTTCTCCCTTGATGTTAAATTTGAGGATTCATCATTGTAACACATTGATGTGAAGAAGCTAATGTTTCCTCAGTTAATTGTGTTGGATTGATATAAATTTTAGGGATACATTTATATAAGGGGAATAATTTAATACACAAGTATTTAATGATATAATTGTCTTTAAATTTATTCTAGTTGTTTGGTACCTTATGATACTGTTGCCACTATTTTTAAACCAAACATGATAACATTTAAAATAAAATTAGTTTATGTGGGAGTTTACACCAATATTTTTTATTGCTGTTCTTGAATAGGAATAAATAAATAAATATTTTTTTTATAATATAATGTAATAATATTTTAATTTATAAAAATTTAAATTTAATTCATTTGATGGAAAACAGATTTATTTCTAAAAAACTATTCATTTTCACAATGTGTTTTAATCAAAATAAATTAAATTGAACTATAATTTTGATATACCGTGATTATAATTTTTAAATTATGTAATTAAAAAAATATTATTAAATAAACTAATAGTTTTTAGATGGAAAACTTAAGGATAAAATCAAATATATAACTTAATATACATTAAAAATAGTTTTCTTGTGTTTTCATTAATTATTGAAAAATGACTATTTTAAAATGATATAAATTGATTGTTTTCAAAGACTAAAGATTAATTATAATTATTATTATTATTATATAATTTGGTCCAAATAATTTCATTAATAATAAATATAAAAATAGTAATAATTGGAAAAAATGGTTATGGTTAAAACCAACTATTCTCAGTTAATCCCAAGTGATATGGTTTTTAAAACCCAAAAAATACCATATATAATTTCTCTAAATGTTTTAATTTTGGACATTGAAATATAATATTTTCTATTTTTTTTAATATTAAACATTAATTTATAAATAAATTAATATATTTTTATCTTTTGAAAATAAACAATGTTTGTCCTCCACCTCCATTGTATTAGGAAACAACCTCTCCTCTATTCCAAAAACATTATAAAACATAAAACATGTTTGATCATGGAATTATTAGCTATTGAATATGTATTTCACACATCCTATAAATTAATTTATTTCATAAATACAACCATTCAATGTATTAAGGTGTTGTCCACATTAGGTTTTTCATGGAATAGGTATTACTAATAAACAATTACAATCATTTTTATTTCTGGATTTACATCTATTAAATCAGTGGTATCTAATATGAAATTATTAATTCAATAAATTCAATATACATAGTTTTTATTATGATTAATTATCAACAATGTTATACCTCATTTCTATCAAATTCATTATGAATGTATCACTAATGTGTACTTATGGGCTACCGCCTCTACAAAGGAATATGATTCACAATCTATCACTATATTTTTTGTTATGGTATTTTCATGTGTTAAATGTTTAAATTTGATATTTATTAAATTCTAATTATTCAAAAATTAAATTTTCCTC
This sequence comes from Viscum album, assembly GCA_963277665.1. Classification (NCBI taxonomy): domain Eukaryota; kingdom Viridiplantae; phylum Streptophyta; class Magnoliopsida; order Santalales; family Viscaceae; genus Viscum; species Viscum album. The sequence continues at coordinate 39,165,533 of OY728159.1, forward strand.
TCCACATTTTTTCTTTTTCATTGTTTTGAAAACAATAACATTACTCGGGTATAACTTTGGTCTACAAAACCTCTTGAGCGATGTGGTTAATATTCATTTCATTTTTTAAATGGATGGTAAAGAGGTTATATTTAATGAATATATATATATATATTTAATATTCTATTAAATTGAATTATTAAATACATATCATTGTTTACAAAAAAAATAAATATGGGAACATTAGTTGTGACGAAGTATATACTACCCTCTCATTGAAGAGATTTAAATCATTTTGCATACTTACTTTATATGAATAGTTTTAGAATTTTATATGATACAAAAATATGTTACATATTAACTGATAATTAATTTTTAGATGATTAATCCATGATTTAGATTCTTGTTTTGCACCCATCGAACAGAAACAAGAATTGAAAAATGAACATTTTTTACTGAACTATTTATTTTAATGAAATAATTATTAGTAAAATAATAATTAGAAAATATTAAGGACTGATAACTAGTATATTATTATTGAATATTAAATTAGATTATAAATATAGAACATTTACATTTATTTCACAACAAATTTCATCCATATAATGAATTATGAGACTTGAGGATAATAATTTATTTTAATCTCTTTTAAATTTTTATTGTTTATTCCTGAATATTAAGGCATATATAAGTTATTCATTAGATAACCTGATTTTATTTTCATAACCAATCATTTTTTCTGAAATGATTAATTTTACAACCATTTTCCTCCCTTTGGAACTCAAAATAATTCAAAAATAATATATTTAATTTATTTCATTATTTCACTTTTTTGATGGGGAATCATTTTTCACCACATCAATGTTATGTAAAATATTCTCAATTATTTTTTAAGTGTTGTCAGATGAAATTTTTATGTCATTTATCTAAATGTTTATATTTCTATAAAAATGAATAATAATAATATTTTACCTATTATATAAATGTGGATTTTTTTTACAAAATGTGTTTATGAAATAATTATTTAACTGTTTATGACATTATATTTTTCATAAACTTGAATGCTAAATGATTTTACGATTTAAATAAAAAAATTTAAATTTATATACAAGATAAATGGTTTCAAAATAATTTCTTATGTTTTTATAATGTATCTTTTTTATTCCATAAATAATATTTTATTTTACTCAATAAATTTTCATGTGATATTTTTATTGAATTTTTTGCATATGATAACATAGATTAATGTTACTTGTGATTTAATATGTATATGACCCAACTAAATAATTATTATTAATTTTTAATATAGTTTATAATTATAAATATCACATTTCTATAAAACCCATATACATTCCATAGGATAATCAATGTTGATTTGATGAATTTTTTATGATATTGTGGCATAATAGTGAATTTGTTTATATTTTGTAAATGGAGGGACCAGATTTAAGAATTCTTTGAGTGAATTGGGTAAATATTATAGAGTTATGAAAATTCTAGGATATTATAAAGTTAATAAAATTTAATATATGGTAGAGTTATAAAATTATTCTGAGATGAAGAATCTAAAAAACATTTAAACTCTTATCCCAAGACCTACAAAATATTGCCTCACGTTAGTGGATCACATGACCTCATGCAAGCCTCCTAGTATGCTAGAGTCTTATAAATAGAAACAATGTTCAAAGGTGTTATAGTGGAGTTAAAATACACAAAAATCATAGTGTAAGATAGTGGTGTTGTCATATCAATCATTATAGGAATCATAGAATATCATTGAACCGTGATAAAAAGCGTTTGTAAGAGAATATCAATAATATATACTAATGGAGGGTAATATCACATAGAAAATTATTAATATAATATCTCTATAAACAATAGTATGTAATACATTGAAACAGAAATCCAGTAAAATTAATATATAGAAAATACAAAAATATGAAAAATGAATATCTCTACCAAACAAAATGATACTATATTGTTTCTATTATATCATACTTCTAAACATAACCAATCAGGCATCATAAAGTGATCACATTCCACATTCACTTCCATCATCCATGAAGTCTGCCAAGGTAACCCCGGACAACCAAAATAGGGATTGAGATAACACTAAGTAGACAGCCAAAAATATTGTCTATAAAAATTCTATTATAAATATATACGAAGATTAATTGTGTAATTTATATAACTGTGGTGTGAATAAATAAGGAATATTAATGATTTCTATATAATAAGGATAACTTTATCTTTATCTATAATAACGAGATAACTATAATGTATGATAAAATAGTAGCCATACTATCAATTATACAAACTAATACTAATAAATCATATCAATATTTATTTTTTGAGCATGATAAAGATCCATTGTTGCTTACACCATGTAATCAAGTGTCATGGAAACATGGGAGGATCCATGGAGTTAAAATATATATGGAACTATCAGTTGCCTATTCCATGAATTAATATGCCTGACTCAACAACCAAATCAGGATATTTTAATTTATAATGCATCCCATATAATTTCAAATCCATGGGTTAGAAAATACAAATTTGATTGAAAACTATTCTAAATGCAAGGAGTGTATTTTCAAATTATAGTTAATATTACCATAACCTATTCATTAATCATTTACATTCCATGAGTTTAACCAAATTATTCACCATAATTTTTTTAATCACATTTATAAAATATTTATCTTTCTGTGACAATAGAAAATGGTCATGACCCTATTACAATTTCCAATTAAATTTATCAAGTTCCCCACTATTTTGAATAGAACTCCCATGAACCCAACAAGATGGTAAATCATGGGTATGATGCATAATTACCCCTCAGGAGTGTTATGAGTTGAGTTTCACTTCATCTAACCATTTCATGGTACTATGTGGGAAAAAAATAATGGTTCAAATAAATTAATTGAGGAATTTAATTAATTTTGATATAATTATTGGATGTTATAATATATTGAACAACATAAATTAGATATAAAACAAGTAATATTTCAGTAAAAATAATATAAATCATTCATTATACATGTGGTAGAAAATTTATCCAATATCGACTACTAAATCGACTATGATCAGTAGAAAATGGAAGAACATATGAGTACCCTTGATATAGTGCATATTATATTTCATCAAAATTACTCCATAGATATTAAGACAAATGATTAGGGGAAATATACGAGTGAATAGAACCTCATCATGGATCTAACAAGAATACCGGAGGAAGAATATGAGTTTGAATTGTAGAGTTACAATATATCATAGATTTTGGATTGAAGTGATCAATATAAGAATAAAAGAAGCCATAGTTGGATTAGAATAGGAATGGAAGATATTGGAAAATTTTACCCAAACACAGTAGGTCACATTGATTGTACACATTATTTTCCAAAACATGGGCGAATTGTGTGCCCTTTGGTGCTGCAATAGGGAACCTACATGGATTATTCACATGTTTTGGAAAAATGTTTGAAATCAATCATTTTCAACTACAGTATGATATATTGGTGGATTAGAAATGTTTGTGCCACTTACTACAGAATTTCAGCAAACCATGTGATGCTAGCTATTGACCTGGACAAACCAACATGGTTTGATAAAGCCATGAGGCATGGATATTATGGTTTCTTCTAACAATTTGGGTCATTTCCCTTTTCTAAAAAACATAGTCACTCGGCTCCAAACAATCCCTAGACACAATTGAAAGATCATTGACCACATTAGAAACTCATAGTAGTCCCAAAGATGTAATTAAACTAATAGTTAAAATGTTGGTGCCTTCAGAAAAAATAATGTTACCAAACAATCTCCCCATTTGTAGGCCACAAATTTCTGAGTTTCGTTTATTATGGTGAGAAAGCAAAAAATAGATCTACATCTATTTGGAATGTAAATTTTCATCCCTCTCCAATGACTCATCTTGTACCCATCCAAGAATTCATATCACTCATGTTATAGGGATGGACCGACTTCATTAATCCTTCGTTACATGATAAATGATTCATATAATATGATCCTTGAAGGAAGAATATACCTACAACTCTACCTCATCAAAATTTATAGTATAATATGGCTCTAACTGATAAATATGTTTGTTGAGATACATGTAAATTCTATTTCTTTTCTTGAAAAAACATAGGTAAAAAATATAGAGGATATTAGCATGAATCTCCGTAGAATCATGATTGACCTTAAATATCATATAGAATTAATAACCTATCTGTGAATCTTGCTATACAAATCCTCAGCATGATAAATACTAATACTTGACCTGGACGTGAAAATAAAGATCTCATAGAAGGAGATCAACCTAATATTTATAATTGTACTTTGTAGTAACCATCCAATTTTTGGAAAATTGGTGCATCTCATAAGTATCCATCCTGAGGCAATGCTCAGGAAGCATTGTCTCCTCTACCTATAACCATCAAAGAGTTGATCAAAATGTCCTACCATACAAATCATCATTAGGTTTTATATTTATGGTCACTTGATAGATATTGTAATAGGAAAATTAAACAGGGGTTATATTCCTCTATAAATACTTCTATAAATTAAAGATTTAATCTCTAATCATATCCTCAAGATCATATATTTTGCACTATTGCTATAAAACAATATGATGGTGGAATTCCAAGTCTATGAAACTAGCTTACAAAAAACAATTCATATTCATCTATTAAACCAATATGTGAACAGGGATTCCCATTCCAAAAAATTTGAATGAGGATCCCCTTGGTGGAAGAAAATATGACTAATATAAAGTATCTAAATTTAATCTATGAAAAAGATCACCCAAATAAAAATGAAACTAGAGAACTTCCTGAGCCTACCCACAAAAACCAATACAAGATCGCTACAATAAGTAATCCTCGGGAACTCAGTCATGAAATCAATCACAACATCATCAAATTTACACTCGATGATGTAAAACTACAGTAACATCCGAGAGAGTTGTTGGTCTTCTGCTTATAAATGAAAATATGGTGAACACCTCATTGCAAATCCATCTACTTCGCATTTCATAACAATACACCAATACTACTACTGAAAATATTAATACATATTGGTAATGTCAAGATGTAATGAAGAATTTTAGGCACATAATTCCTACATCATATACTCGTGTATTTATTATGGAACCCAAATGTGACAATGTAAAAATGAAATTTTACCATCCCCAAAATTTGTACATGATGGTAGTTCCTCTCCTTCCACATTTTCCCATTGGTCTAGGCCATCTTAAAATGAAAATTATCTCCTCCTCACCCTATCCAAAAAAAGAAATCCTCTACAATAAAAGAAATATGCATTTGGTATTGAATATCCTTCAACTCTATGTGAAGCTCCAAAAATAGGACCGTCAACAAAAATCCACTATCGGATTCTTGCAATACCTGTGTTTGATTTTTCAAGTCAAAGACTCCACAAAAATATTTCCTTTAACAGGTGAAAAATATTTCTCAAAATAAAATGACTAGAGCCACAATACCCATATCCATTGTTAACAGTTCATGTCATTAAATGTATAAAATAACTTGATAATTTTCTAGTAATTGTATTCCATAAATCAATATCCCATCAAATAGTGTCTCAAAAAAATAAAGGACTGAATTAAAACTACAATCTTGATATCATACCTTAGGTAATTCCAATCAGAAGGCCTCCACAAATGAATCATGTAAGGCATAACTATATACCCTACACTAGAACTGATCATATCCTAATAACTATTGAATTAAAGTATTCATTATAGATCCTTACCATCTCTGGAAGAATATATATTTTTAATAATGTCTGCATCGCATTCTACACTATAAATGATGACACATAAGAATCTATCCATTTAAACATATCACCATTCATAGTCAACCCCACAATAGTTTCTATTATGTGTGATAATTCCTCTATAATTTTACATTAAGGATATGATATACCCAAGAAACATTTAATATCAAATACATTTTTAGGAATCTCCCTAGAAACCACAATACTTAGAATACATGGCTACATAGAGCCTTCTGTATCATGGGAAAAGTGACCAAATTATTATAATTAAACTATTCAAAGATAAAAAAGATAATCATGGAATAGAACATATTATCTATTAGTGTATTTATAATGACATCAACATGTTTTTGATGATTGTGTTTAGTCGAATAATAGCCTTATATGTCATTCAAAAAACCACCAAAAATATATCCAAATACAGGTGGAAAACTAGATTAATAAAAACCATGGAATCTATTTTCATAATCATGGGAACAAATGGAATAATCTGATACTCATATAGACCATACCTTCTATGAAATTCTATATGAGGTATTTGTATATGTTGAAAAAGAACATAATGATAACCTGACCTCAACTATAATTTTAGGAGAGCCTAAGTACCTCAGAGATCGTTGAAGAGGTTTGTGATATGGGGTAATGGATACAAATTCATGACTATATACTAGTTTTTTCGGTAATCCAGACACAGTCTATTGGTTTAATCATATTGTTTCACAAAATGGAATGTGAATCCCCACAAGGAAGTAATGGGTCGATAAAATCCTTCTCATCTATATCCTCTAGTTAGCTCTTGAACTCCTACAACTCCATAATAGCTATCCTATAAAAAGGAATAGATATAGGTGAAGCTCATTTATATTGCATAATATAGAACTCCAACAACCTCTTAGAGGCGAACTAGAAATTGATTATCAAGAAGATGTCCATATAATGTTATACTACTATTGGAAAATATGCATGTCATGTTCCTAGATAATATATATATAAACTAAATACATGGTATTTAATCTAGCCGATATTATGGTGCTAGGATACATATTACTACACATAGACATATCTTTCACCCTTGTTTATAAAAACCATTCCCATTGGTAATGTGTAATTTACCCTTCGATGATACTAATCGACCTGGGAATTATATTCATATAGCTATTAAATCTCATGTATGACATAAATCACTATCATCATGAGGATGAAGAGTTCCCTTATGAAATAAAACCAATCTATTGTAAGGCGGAACTCCCTACACTAGTGTATAATCTCAAATATAATCCATAACAGTGTATCAAGTTTCCTGATTCTATTAGAGAAATAATAAATGAGCATTAGTATATACACAATAAGAATAGATTTGAGGCTATCAGAAGCACATATATTAAAATCAATGGATAATATTTTATAAGCCACAATGATTTTACCAATAAATATAGAATTAATGATAATATTATCTACTAGTGTCGGATATACTAAATATATATTGCATGAACCATAGCCTCTGGATACAACATGACTACCTAGAGCAGTCCAACTTATTTATCATAGTGAAACTATTATCAATAACCCTGGGTATGAAAATCTTATTCTCCTAAATAAACAGATGTACTCTATCACCCATCCTTAAATGGAAATGTGAATCTCAATACTAAAAATAGAATTAGTTTCGAACCCCTTTCAATGAGTGAAGGAGGGACGGTCATACAGAAAATTTATAGATGTACCATCCTACCACAAGCCCGATACTCCACTGGGTGTCCAGCACACTGAATACTCATCTGCCCCTACCATACACACAGATGGATGGAGATTCAACTACAAACTCTCATATATTATTTGATATTTCCCTTATGTTATGCCTCAAGAAAACAAATACTTATATCTTTCAATAGACTACTAGGACGAGAATCTGAACTACCTTTCTTTGGGCCCCCATAATCTCTCAAATTACATTCAATAATTATTTCATGATTCCCTAACATATTTATATTAGTCATCTAAAAAACATTCACTGGTGATTGAATGTAATGATTGATACATTACTTAAATCATCCCTTCAAAGAGGGATAATCAAAGTTATATAAATAATAAAAGAACTAAAACACATTTAATATAGATGAATATTCTGTAATGGTCATTACACCCTTCTATAGACACATAGGCACATTGACCCATTCAAATATCAGTGTCTCATAAATGAAATAATACTAAATTATGGACTAGAAATCCCTCATAACTATATAAAGAAACCTATAATATTCATTTAGAACCTCCCACCAATTCAGGGAGGACTATATAATAAAATACACCATCATATTAATTATCTTATCTAGGGGAGTCTCAAAAACATTGATGACTGAAAAAATAGTTTCACGACATTGCACAATGTCTTATAGAACCCTATACCCCATTAATTGGTTGGTTGTTATTGCTAGAACACATGTGTCTGCTATACCATACTCGTAGAAGCCTCTAGGACTCCCTGAATGGTCTGTAAAATGTACATTAATACCTCTTAAAATAGGGAATCAACACCCATATCCTGAATGGATGTTGATACTAAAACATGCTCTATTATAGATTTTTATTATGGATAATATACCCCACCTTTGGATCATGCTATTTTCCGTCATTATGGTTCACAACATCAGGTATTTTTAGAGAAATATCAATAAAAAATAAATGAAAACACCTCAGTAAATATTTTGTAATAAATTGATAGTTGATATAAATAAGAAAAAGGTAAAAGAAATATTATAATAAAGACACACGAAAATTCATGTTCCTAAATCCAGGATAGGTTAACAAGAACTATAGTAAATTACATCAGATACACTACCTACTTCCCATTCAAAATTTATAGACTCTGTCAATTTCCCAATTTTCCAACATAGTTCCATTTTTTGGATTATAAATTCCAATTGAAAACATTATTTAATGAAGGCGATTCCATTTTTAAATATAAATATCAATTCAAATAATATTATTTTTGTATTATATTTATATAGATGAACCAATTGGATTAGTATTACTAATCTATAATGGCTTATACTGTAGAGACCCCAGATTAACATACATGGAAATTACATTAATTTTGCGGAATACATAATACCAGACACAAACAGATGCCCAATGACCATATTACTTTAGTGTCTTTAGAAACTCGATACATATTATTAAAATAATGGTGAAAGATCTTCAACATCTCCCATAAAGATTTTACCCTTTTTTTTCTTACATAATACATTTCATTATATCCTAGAGAAATGAAAACATTGATATGGTGTAATCAAATTCTCATTAAGGGTATACATGGAAAACCTAAAAGAACCTATAAACATTTTAACATAAATACATGAACATAAAACAACAAAATCATGAGTAATTACATAAATCATGGTTGTCCATAAGGAATATATCATATATGAACATTAATCATGATAAAATAGAATTGGAATAAAACATGTATTTTTGGAAAATGATTAATCACATGTTATGATTTCTATATTATCAAATTAATTACTTCCACGAACATCATAGTGGACAAAGTCCATTACTAAACCAGGGTTACTTGTCATTCCAGCCCTGTAATACTGATCCCGATTTACTTTCTGCTACATCCATGTCTATCTCATGAAATATAAATCTTTACCCAATACATTGGAGGGAGATACAGGTCCCAACCATCTTATAATGAAATCATTATTTCATGTACCACAAAATAAACATAAATCATTCATCATTACCCAATGAATAAAATGGGTTTCATATACATAATCCAATCATAACATAATCCATATAAAACAATGGATATAATATCATCATAAACAAAATAAAACCATGTTAATTATAGAGAAATTATACATGAAACATATCTATATTATATAATATCATCTTAGATGGATTTTTTTTATAAAATAGTTGAAATGAATTCTTGAGGGTATTTCTTATGGAATTCTCAATCAACTTGCTAGTTGGAAATGGGAGGTAATGTCCATGGCTGGAAGGATATGTCTTGTCAACTCAGTGATCACATCTAAGTTTGTGTATTTCTTCTCTCTGTAGCGGTGGCCTAGGGGACTCCTTAAGGAGCTGCAATGTTTGATTAGAAACGTTATCTGGACAGGCTCAATTATTGAGCGCAAGCTCATTATTGTTGCTTGGAAGGTCTGTATCAAGCCTGTTGAACACAGGTGTCCTGGGGTCAAGGATCTATGTATTTTTAATGATGAAATCATTGGGAAGTTCACTTGGGGTCTTATCACCAAAGATAATTCTCATGACTTTTTAGTTAACTGATTAAAATGTAGGCTAATGAATGGTTAAAAGTACTACATTGATTCATCTATGTGGGATTCTCTCAAGTGCGCCTCCACACAGATTATGAATGATTCAAAGTGGTTAGTCTGTCACGAATCTAAACTGAATTGCTGGCACACAAACTGGCTAGATCAGCCAATTCAAGACATTATTGAAATCCCTCCTGGTGTGGGGCATCTGTCCATTGCTTCTTTTTCGTCTCATAGGCATTTATTTGACAGCATAATACCTTCTTAGGGTGTGCTGGAAATTCAGGCTTATGAGTTTATGGATTGTGACACATTAATATGGAAGCAAAACAGGATTGGTAAATTTAATAGTAGGGATCATTATCAGGTGGCTTATGGGGGAACCTGTAACTCACATGCATGGCTCATGAAATACAGATCCTCCTTCATTTAGCTTTCTCGCTTCCTTCTTATATTGCACATTTGAAAAAACAGGGTTCCTACTCATGACCAGCTTTAGCGGTCCGGTGTCATATTTTCATCTGTCTGCCATATCTGCATGTCTGCCGAAGAGGATGTCCATAATTTATTCATGGAATGTGTGTATACTTGGCGGATTTGGGGTTATCTGGGTGACCTGTTTGAGCTGTAAGTGCAGCACCTGACTCTGCTAGAAATGCTGGAAAAGCTGTCCAAGATCCGCTGTAGCGAACAAGTACATAATTTCCTTTTAGTGGCTGCTACGGCTATAATTGCAGCCATATAGAATGCTCGGAACAATTCATCATTTGAAGGTAGAATGTCTCCCATATGGGTTTCTATTATGGTGATTCATCAGGAGGTGTTTGCTGCCTCAAAGGTTCAATGGGGTGCGATGTCTAACACTATTTCAGACTTATAGATTTTGCGATCTCTTGGGGTCTTCGGGTAGCCCCAGAAGCCGAAAATAACCAGGTTTATCTGTTGGATTCCTCCGATAAGTCCATAGCTCAAAGTAAATGTGGATGGAGCCGCTTCTGGCGCACCTGGTCTATCGGGGTGTGGTGGTGTGTTTTTTACGTACCGTGGATTTGTGAAAGGGTGTTTCTATCATTTCACTGGTGTTGGAATTGCTTTTGAAGCTGAGTTATGGGCAGTTGTTCATGCGATCTGGTATGCTACCCTTTATAATTGGAATATGATATGGATTGAATCATACTCCCAACTTGCAGTTCAAGACTTACAAACAAGAACGCGAAATGTACCTTGGTGGATACTTCCAAAGTGGGTTGAATGCAACAATCAGGTTAGTCGCATAAATATTTTTATCTTGAATTCCTTCAAGAGGTCAATCAGGTGGAAGACTATTTGTCCGAGAAGGAAATCATGAAAACCGATATGGGCTGGTCTTTTACCACCACCGTCTATTACTCTCCACTTGTGGAGGGATATATGTATGGTGCTTTGTGCTCTCAGTCCTGTAATAATCATGTTTCTGTCTAACTCTATTTTATTTATTTAATAACTTTTTTCTTGGGACCGGTTTTGACTGGCTCTTGGACTTCTCTGGTATATTACCCGTTCATTTGTCAATTCTATGTTTAAGCAGTGTTTTGTGTAAAAAAATTCATTTATCGTACGTGTTTTGACTTGTAATTTTTTATATTTTTATATAGATCATGATTAATTACTTCCAGAATGTAATACATGTTTTAAAAATCATATATTTTCAATATATAAATATATATAATCGATCAATAAATGGAATGAAATACAATGTAAATGGAGACGATAGGTTGTACGTACACATGAACATTGTTTTTGCTTCCTTATTAAATTTAGTGGAAGTATGTAAATGACATATAAATAAATACAGTATAATTATTATGTTATATATTTCGTTTTAATTGATTATATATACTTTATAATCATTTATGAATGTCTGACATTGAGAATGAATCTCATCGCGTCATAGAGATGGTAATCCGTGCGTATGCACGAGCTACGATATCATTTCCATGGTTGTGGAATTGTATAGTGTATAATATTTCTTAATAAATATCATTTTACAATAAACATATATAGTTATTTATTCAGTTATTAAATCCGTCCAAGTAGTTTGGTGATGAAAAACATAATACACCACCTCGTGGAGACGATAGGTCGTTTGTACGCACGCGTGGTGATTTCATTTTTCATAGGATAGAAAAATGATGAAATATGGTTGTTTCATATTCATAATAACATATCAGTATACAATTGATAATGTAGTTATTACCTAATAATGAAACAACTCTTATAGAGGAATTATAAGAAGAAATAAGTTTGAAAGAATCGATAAAGGATATTACCTCTTCTTCGACTTGCCTCTTATAAACCTCCACTTAGAGAACTTTGGTTAGTATTTGAAGAAGTTAACAAGCTCTAGTTTGTCTCTAGGGAAGTTGAAAAGATAAATGGGAAGGGTTTGGCCGAGATTGAAAGATCAAAATGGTGTGAAGAGAAGAGGGAGGAGGTGCCCTTTTATAAGAGAGGAGAGGGGCACTTTAGGAAACTCTCAAAAATATTAATTTATAATAAAATCAAACCCCACATAAAAACCACAAAAATGACTCATCATTGAATATATGATGAGAAAGGGTGGTCATATCATCAACAAATAAAATTTATACATGTTTGGATTTTATTTTAAACCTTATCATTTTGATTTGTCCTTATTTAGTCTATTTTGTTTTATTTTTGGTAATAATATTCTAAAAAATAATTTTTTATAATTACAAAATTATGTGTTGGGAATAGTCTATAATATAATACATTATGACATGTTAGACCATATAATTTTAAATTTGTAATTTTAAATTATTTTAGTGATTTTTGAACAATTTAATAATATTGTATTTTTATAAAATACAAATAGTGTTAATTTTTTCAATATTCAATTATTTGAATTTAAATAAAATCCAAACAAGAAGATATGTTAGAAAAAAAAATTAATTGATTTCTAACATTACATATTTATCTATAATATTTATGTAGAACATTAATTAGTTCATATTATATTTATATTAATATTTTAAAACTATTTCATTGATATTTGTCTTAATAAAATAATTACTACAATTTTTTTTATAATTATATATCATACTTATTTTTTGCATAAAAATTAAAATTAAAATAATATTATTAATATAAATCTACTTGATTTAATAATAACAATTTTAGTCGAATATATCTTCTAAAACACAAAAGTTTTAAAATTAAATGTTTATTAAATTATGAAGGTGGCAACTTTGACATCATTTAAAATAAAATAATATAAAATTCATAATATGTTTTATAAATCCCCAAATTGTTCACATGTCTACAAATTGATGCTTATTATGTAGATATACTAAACCAATATTTTTTTTCACGTTTTTGGACCTTTTTATTGGAATTAGTATTTGAATTAAAACTATATTATAGATTTTTCACTAAAAAAAATTTATACATCATTAATGTTTAATATATTAAGGTAATTATATATTTCGTAAAAATTAAAAATAAATTACCATGATAAATAAAAAACATTTTAGATTTTAAATGAGAATTTATATTATTATTTATACTCTGTTTATCCTTATATTAAAAATAATTTATTTATTAATGATTGAGTGAGACACGTTTCGCATTCCTTTAAATAAAATAATTTAATGGTCTTAATCTCATCCAAGTGGGTTCCAATAGATAAAATTTCAACCCTATTATATTTTAGGAAGACATATAATCATCCAATTATATTAATACTATTGTTATAGTAATTTTATAATTTTATTTAAGACATTAATTTTCAGATTTACCTTTAACTATGGTAAATAAAATTTACCGTAGTCAATATTCATAATGGCCAAAAATTAAAGTATCCTATTAAAATAATTTTTTCCTACTGATTTTAAATATTTAATTCATTTTTTAAAATTAAAAATAAATAATATAGAGTAATTAATATAAAATTAATCCCGTTGTTGAGAAAACAAGTTTTAAAATTCGAAACACTGAAAAACATTAAAGTGGTTTTACATATGAAATCAATGTAAAATTAATGATAATGACATAAATTATATTAAAATGTAATAATATATTCTATTTATACTTTAAACACATTAAATATTATAATATAACAACATAAATTATCTCTATGCAAAAAGTTTTCTAAATTAAAATTTAGCGTATTTTACATATTCATCAAAATAGGAAGATTATCAGAATAATAACAAAAACTTATGCAACATAAATTTTTATATAAATATTAAAAATAATAAATTTACATGGTCAAATTGATCTTATTAACATGTAATGAAAATATTTAAAATCGAAGCGCCATCAAAAGGCGACAAAACTGATTTTTTTGAAAAATAAATATTTTACCTAAAAATTTTATTTTGTTCTCATACCATGTTCTATAATATGTATAAACTAAATTATAATGTTATAAAATTCAAAATAGGGTTATTAATATTAGTAAATTCTATTTCATAATAATATTATAATAATATATTAATGTTTAGTGAAACACTGTATTTCGTACAACACACGCTATTGAGGAAGGTCTCTCTAACGTGCAACAAAAGCCAAGAATAGTGATTCATAAACTACAAGATAATACGGTGATGATTATATCGCAATATAATTCTGGTGTAGCATAAAATACAAGATATCAATGAAATTAAAAATAATCTCTCTCATAAAATATTCAGGTGATACATTCTAACCCCCTTAAAATGAAATATTCAATCGACATTCGTCAGGTTATAAATAGTTTACTAATTGAATGTTTCTGTAACAACCCAAGATTTTATAATAATTATTATTTTTAAATTAATCGATGTATTTTGTTGTATTCTAAACCCATGGGATCTTTTACTACACGCATCCCTGACTTGTCTTGCATTACATGCAATCAAGACCTTCCTCGATAGCATGTGTAGTACAAAATACCAGGATTCACTAAAAAACTATATATTGTTATAATATTATTATGGACTAGCCATTATGAAAATTATTGAATATATTTTTTATTTTATAACATTATAATTCATATTACACATTTTTTAGAACATGTTATGAGAAAAAAATAAATTTATCGGGTAAAATAAGTATTTTTAAAAAAGTGCAGTTTTGCAGTCTTTTGATGGCGCACCAACATTATATACAATTTTTTACATGTTTATAAGTTAAATTTGACAAAATATAATTCTTATTTGAAATCAGGATATAAACATTTACTTTTGATAAATTTTTCATATTATTCTGATAACATTAATATTTTAATTAATATTAAAAACACGCTATATTTTAATTAAAAAAAACGTTTTCATTGCAATAATTTAAAGGGTTAAATTATAATATTGAATTGTTTTAAAGTATAAATAGAATATATTTTTACAATTTAATATAATTTATGTCAATACCATTACTTTTACATTGAATTCTTTGGTAAAAACATTTCAATCTTTGGTAATATTTTAACTTTTAAAACTCGTATTCATAACAACAGGATAAATTTAAATATAATTACTTCAACTTCTTTATATTGAATTTTAGAAAATGGATTCCATATTTGGATTCTATGGGACCCATTTATATTAATAGGTTACTTTTATTTTTTTGATATTATGAATGGTAACTACTGTAATTTTGTTTACTTCAGTTAAAGATTAATCGTGTAATTAAGGGTAAACCATTGGTTATAAAATTACCCTAACACATGCCAAAATTATATTGGACGACTAAAAGTCAACCCATATATAGTAAGGGTCATATTAGATTCATTTTATGGGATTTTTACTATGAAAATAATTTAATTATTATTAAAACCAATGAAAGTGACAACATGTCACTCTCTTAAATCTTAAAAGTATAATAATAACAATAATTCAGTGATAAACTACATGAAACTTCGAACCTAAATAGTATCTTGAAAGATAATAAAATTTTTTACATCATGTCAATTTATATTTAATTTTTAGGGATTAAATAATTATTATTAATAGTGACACAATAGAGATGTTGATATTATTTTATTAATTGAAATATCAAATAAATGGGTTTAAAAATATTAAAACATATATTATATAAACTATTTAATGTCATCCAAGAATTTTCAATATAAATATTACATGTAATGAATCTATTAAATATTTTGTTTTGAACATATCTTCTGTGTGGATTTTATTTAAATTCAAATAAATTAATTGTGTCAAAATTTTCACTATTGATATTTTATATTATTAAATTGTTTTAAAATAACAAACAATATTTTAAAATATTCAAATTAAAATTTATATGATCTAAAATTTAAAAAAGAAACTAAATATGTATAATTAATAACACATAAGTAAGTATTTAATTGGTTGATGAGATTACAACCCTTATATTATATAATATAATAATTTGAGTCAATTTGGAAGTTTTTATGTGGGGTTTCGGTTTATTATAAATTAATATTTTAGAGGTTTCCAAAAGTGCCACTATCCTCCCTTATAAAAGGGCACCTCCTCCCTATTCTATTTACAAAATTTTGAACATTTAAGATCGGCCAAACCCTGTGCAGATCCCTTCTCAACATCCCTAGACAAATTATAGAGGTTATGGTCTCCTCAAAAGTCCAACTCTAGTGCCTTACAAGGATGTTTAAAAGAGGTGTGTCGAAGAAGAGGTAATCTCTTCTATTGATTCTTTCAAGTTATATTTCTTCTTCAACATATTATTATTTAGTTGTTTCATTATAAAGTAATAACATAAGTATCAATAATATACTTATATGTTATTATAAATATGAAACAACCCCATTTCTACTTCTATCCATCCTATGGAAAACAGAATCACTGCATGTGTGTACGTACGAAATATCGTCTCCATACTGTGGTGTAATCTGTTTTTCCACCACCACCTTACTTGGATGAGTATAATGGTGTAAAGAATAACTATATATAGTTATTATTACATCATACTTATTTTGATATATTATATCATCCACTCAAATTCAATTCGATAATTATGGGAATGTTATCATCGCTCGTGCGTACGTACGGATTACCATCTCCACGACGCGATGAGATCCATTCTCCATGTTAACCTTTCAAGAATGATTATAAAGTATATATAATGAATAATAATGAAATATATGACATGATAAAGATACTTTATATATATATATATATTATCTAGTATGTTCCATTCAATTCAATAAGGAAAATAAAACAGCGTTCATGCGTACGTAAGACCTACGGTCTCCATGAACGGTGTATTTCATTTCATTTATAAGTATATTATATATATATATATATATAGAATATATATGATATATTAATCATTATTTACATTATGTAAGTACGTAATTAAATATATAAGTAAAAATAATATCATGAACAATAAGTCCAAACACGTACGATATATAAAACAATTTTACCCAAAACGTTTCTTTATCATGGAATTTACAAAAGAACAGGTAATATAAAGTCATAAGTGAATCATATATGATTTCATAACAATGAATATGATTCTGTAATAAGACAATGTCATTATTTAAATAATTATAAAGGAGGTTCTGATACGTGTGAAGCATATTAGACCTAAGGTAATGGATAATTTTGCAATCTCATTTTTATCTGAGAATGCATATATGTAAGTATTTACTGGGGTTAAAATTTTCATCCATTCCATAAATATGTTTTTCTTAAATTGTTTCATATTTTTACATGTATGTTTAATTTAATTATCACCCCTCTATGACAATTACATTGTGTTATGTAAGGAATCTTTCTTTTGTTTACCATACATGGTACTTTTTGACATTTCTGTTAAAAGTATGAGGAGAATGTTTTTTTTAAGTTATAACACAAGAATGAATTTTTTCAGTTTTATATCTCCTTATTTTCATGAAGCTTACTCTACTAGTTTTCCTGGTTATTTTCAATAAAATCATTTTCTTTTAAAATTGTGTGGCATTTTATGAAAAGAAAATGATTTTAAAGAAGAAAGGATATTTTCCTCAAAAATTCATTTCAAGTGTTTTGTCAAAAATATCTTGGATCTAAGATGACATTATTTAGTATGATTATATTTCAATTATAATGTCTCTATTATTTACAAGGGTTGATTCTTTTTATGATGAAATTATATCCATTTCTTTTATATGGATTACGATGTGATGATGTTTATGAAACCCATTTTATTCATTGGGTTATTATGAATGATGTATGTCTATTTTGTCACACAAGTTATAATGATTTAATTATGAGATGGGTGTGACCTATATCTCCATCAAATTAATTGGGTAAAGATTTATATCTCATGATATATACATGGCTGGAATGGTAAGTTAATCTGGTTCAGTGATATAGGACTGGAATATGGATTGAACTCGATTCTGAAAGCGACTTAGTCCACTACAATGGTCTTGGAAGCAATGCCTTGGATACTATGGAAATCATATCATGTGCATAATGGGTTTAGTCAATTAAAGTATTTATTCCCATGCTATTTTATCATGATTTATGTTCCTTTATGATATATTCCTTACATAACTCCAAGATTTATATATTTTCTCAAGATTGTGATGTTTAGATTTTATGTTCAAGTTTTTGCATTCAAATGTTTATATATTGTTTTATGTTCTCTATGTTTACCATTACTAAGTATTTGAGATCACCTTCATTATGTTTCATTTTCCCGAGGATATAAAGAAAGGTTTTATCCCTGAAAAAAAGGGGAAGATATTTATGGGAGATGTTGAAGATCTTTCACCATGATTAGAAGATCATGTTCCATGTTTCCAAAGACACTAAACTATTACGGTCCTTTGGTGTCTATTGCTGTTATGTTTTAAGTATTCCGAAAAAGTAATGTAATGTCTACGTACGTCAAATACTGGTCTCTATAGATGGTAACAGAGGGAAGGTTTAGTCAACCTTTGGAAACTAGGATGCGAGAACTTTAGTGAGATACCAATAGATATTTATAAGGCATGTATAGGGATGTCCCAAATGTTAAGTATAAGTATAGGTTATAGTCCTAGAATTATGTTAATGATATTAGAATTGAACCTGTGATGTTAGATATTTAATGTACTCCCCCTTTATTATATTGTTTTCCTGGAATGTTTTTTCCTCTCACACTGTTCTTTTTAGATTTTAGAAGATGGATAGAACCTGAAGGAACCGTGTTGATCAATGTAATGGGAAATGAAATTATTTTCCTCTAAAACAAAAAAATGATATGGGATATGGAATGAAAATATTATTTCTATACATACACAAGCTATAAATCATTATGGATTTCCAAATGATCAGAGAAGGGAACAATATTCTTTTGAGTCCTTCATGAGGAAACGTCCACCTTATTTGTATGGGTCTTCTAATCCACTTGTTTCTAAACAATGGATCAATACCATTAAAAATATATTTTCCATACCTCACTGTTCAGAAGATGAAAAAGTCATTTTAGCTGTTTATTGTTTAGAAGGTGAAGTTGACCAGTGGTTGACTATAATTAATAATACAAGGCCCCAAGATGAAATTGAATCCCTGGAATGGGATGAGTTAAAGAACATGTTTTTCAGTAAGTACTTGACTTGTATTCTTCATCCAAATATGGAAAAGGAGTGACATCAGTTTAAACAAAAGGATGATGAATCTGTTGGTATATATGAAATGGATTTTATGAGGCTTTCATGGTATATATATGGATTTATCATCCAACATGAAATTAAATTTGATCGATTCATTAGTGGCTTAAAACCATGCCCTCGAATGGAATTAGATATAAGAGACTTCAGTAGCTATGAAAAAAATTGTGCGTTGTGATATCAAGGTAGAAATAGATGTTTTTGTTACATTTCCATATCATGGTTTTGACATGAAATGAAAGATGGAGTTGAAGGAAAAATCTCAGAACAATGGTCAAAAGAAGGTGAATGTTTCTTTATGATCAAAGTGAGGAAAGAAGCATGGTGCATATTGTCTAAAAGGTACTAGAAAATATTTCAAGTGTGGAAAAGAAGGTCATAAAGTATCTAAGTGCCGAAGTAATGGAAAAAATGTTTCTAATAATGTGAATAGAGAATAGACTACAGAGAATGCTCCACCAAGAATTAAATGCTTCATGTGGAAGGAAATGGAAATTATATTAATCAATGCCCCAATCTAAGGGTTAATGATGATCGACATGCGAAACTTCTTAAGGAAAAGGATAAAGGGAAGTCACATGCGATTAATATTGGCGATGATGAGTATGAAAATGATGTAGTGGAATGATTATGTGTTTATGTAATGGGATTCCAAAATAATGTGGTGGAATATAATTTATAGTATTGTGGAATATTGGAATATCTATGTATTGGTTTATTATGGTCTTCAATAATTATATGGTACCGGTAACCATGAAAAGTGATTCAAATAATTTGGAAAGTAGATGATATGCGAATAAAGAAGGGTTAAGGTGAAAATGAAATGTTCGATAGTATTCATGAGCTCATGACTGATATATGAACAAAGTGAAATCATTTATGGAGAATATAGAAATTTTTCGATTTTGGTATGTGGAAAGTGTTAACATTTAATGGATCCCATGTTTTCACTATGGTTCTATGGTAATTCATGTTTCAAAATAATATATGATTTAGGTATTCACATGATTGGAATGTTACCAACAAGATATATCTTATGATATATGGGAGATAAATGATGGTATTCACGTGCTTTTTATGTGACATTTAAAGTAATTGTTTTATTTATACTATGATATTGGACATATGTATTTTGGATAAGCCTAAATATTTGAATGGATTATATTGGACTTCATATATTATTGTTTAAGGATAAAAAAAATTCGGTATGTTTTCTGAATGTTATAATAGTGTAGTTTTAGAAAAAGGGACAACCTACAGGAAGGGCAACAACATGTCGCGTCGGACAAGGTTGTGGGAATCGAACTGACAACAAAAGTGCGATAGGCCTTTATTTCCTACCACTGGCCGATGGGAAGTCCCCGGTTAGTATAAACTAGTTTTATTTTATTAAGAGGTATGATAGATGAAGTATATGTCCATTTTTGGAATCATATATGATTAACCTCACCATAGATGGACTTATGTATATTTGATAACTTTTTCTAACCATTTGTTTGATATAGATGGAGTGACCCATAATTCTATCACATGAATTGCTAACACTTCACGAATGAAAAATTCAACTTCATTTATTTAAGAGATGATGTGGAAATTGTTCAAGGCACGAACAACGGTGATATTGTACTAAAATAAATAAGTACTTCTTCTAATTCAAATTCTTCAACTTTAGGGAAATGATCTTGTAAACCAAAAATGTTGTCCTAGTTCCTTTATATCCAATGAATCAGATGGTACCTTATATTATCACATTTTGATTGCTTTTTGATTGTTGTATTTTTCAAATCCATGTTCTCTACCACCCTCCATCAGAACATTATGGTTAGATTTCTCTTCCATATCTATATTTTCACCTATGTTCACCTATGTAGAAACCCAAGGATAAGATAATTCGTGTTTCCGTTACATTTCATACATTAGTATTTAAAATTAAGTATTAGTATTCCTTTTTACGATGTGGGTTCTATGAAAGATACTTTCATGTAGTTAACCATTTATAACCACGACAAATTAAGAGGGAGATATTCATTTTAAAGGGGGTAGAATGTAACAACCCGAGATTTTAAGTGAATTATTATTTTTAATTTCATTGATGTATTGCATTGTATTCTACATCAAAGGGATCTTTCACTACATGCATCCCTGACTTGGATTGCGTTACACGCAATCACGACCTTCCTCGATAGCATGTGTAGTACGCAATACTAGGTTTCACTAAAAAAACGATATATTGTTATAATATTACAATGGAATAGGCGTTATGAATAGTATTACCTACATTTTGAATTTTATAACATTATTATTCTTCTTTGACATTTTCTAGAACATGGTATGATATCAAAATAAATTTTTTGGGTAAAATATGTATTTTTTAAAAAAATGGAATTTTGTAGCCTTTTGATGGCGCAGAGACTATAAATCTTGTTTTAGACATTTTTATATGTACAATTTGACAAAACGAAAATTATTCTTTGAAATAAGGATATAAAAATTTACTTTGGATAAATTTTACATATTATTCTGATAACTTTCATATTTTAATGAATTGTAAAAACATGGTATTTTTTAATAAAAACAACTTATTTCATTTCAATAATTTAGAGGGTTAAATTATAATATTAAATGGATTTAAATTAAAAATATAATATATTTTTACCATTTAATATAATTTATGTTATTACCATTAATTTTACATTGAATTCATAGGAAAAAGCATTTCAATCCTTACCAATATTTTAACTTTTAAAACTCGTTTTCTTAACAACAGTATAAATTTTAATTTAATTACTACAACTTATGTTTTTTAAATATTAAAAAATTGATTATATATTTGGATTCAGTGGGTAAAAATTATTATAATATTTTACTTTTGGTTTTTTTGATATTATGAATAGTAACAACAGTAATTTCTATTTACTTCAGTTAAAGGTTAATCGGGTAATTAAGGGTAAACCTAAGATTATAAAATTGCCCTAAAACATTAAAAAAATTATATTTAATGACTAAAAGTAGACCCATTTAACCTAAGGGTCTGATTAGATTCATTTTATGGACTTTTGAACATGAAAATAATTTAATTATTATAAAAACCAAAGAAAGTTACAACAGGTCACTCTCTTAAATATTATAAGTATAATAATTTTACATTAATGATAAAATTCATGAAACTTAGAAAATGAATAATCTCTAGAAATATAATAAAATTATCTACATTATTTTAATTTATTTAAAAATTTTAGGGATTAACTAATTATTATTAAAGGTGACACAATAGTGATGTTGAAATTATTTTATTGATTGAAATATCAAATAAACAGTTTTAAAAATATTAAAATATATATTATATGAACTATTTAATGTGATCCACAAATTTTCAATAACAATATTACATGTTATTAATCTATTAAATATTTTGGTTTGAAGATATCTTTTAGGAGGATTTTATTTAAATTCAAATAAATTAATTGTTTCAAAAGTTGATGGTACTGATAATTTATATTTTTACATTGTTTAAAAATCACAAAAAAATATTTCAAAAATTAAAAATTCAAATTTATATGATCTAAAATGTCATAAAATATCAAAAACTGTATAATTAATAACACATAAGTAAGTATTTATAACCATATAAAATTTATAGCATTATTACCACAAATAAAATTAAATATACTAATTAAGGATAAATCAAAATGATAAGGATTAAAATAAAATTCAAACATGTCTAGATTTATGTTTTTGATGATATTAAAACATTATATTATCTAATATCTTAGTTTTAGTCAGTTTGGAAGTATTTATGTGGGTTTTAGGTTTATTATAAATTAATATTTTATAGGTTTCCAAAAGTGCCACTCTCCTCCTTTATAAAAGGGAACCTCCTCCCTCTTATATTTGCACAATTATGAGAATTCAATCTCGGACAAACCCAATCCATTTCTCTTCTCAACATCCCTAGAAACATTATAGAGGTTAGTGTATCCTCAAAAGACCAACTCTAGTTCCTTAAGAGGAAGCCTGAAAGAGGTACGTAGAAGAAGAGGTAATCTCTACTACCAATTCTTTCAAGATTTCTTTCTTCGTCAAATTTTTCATATTTAGTTGTTATCATTATTAATAAATAAAATCAGTATCACTGATATACTTATATGTTATTATAAATAAGAAACAACCCCATTTCACCTTCTATACATCCTACGGAAAACAAAATCACTGCACGTGTGTACGTACAGAATACCGACTCCACGCTATAACGACCCATACTTTACATACATTGTTAATACTTCGAAATTGAAGCACACTTATTACAACATATGACAAAACCACAAAGGACCGTATAGGTATAGTGTCTTTAGAAACTGGGAAACATAAACAACTGGTTCATAAATCTTCTACAGTGTCTCCCATTTATTTCATCATATCTAGGGTCCCTTTTAGCATATTCTACTTAATATCCATCTTCCTGACCTGGGGAAAAGAAAACATAAAAGGGTGAGCTCAAATGCTCAGCAAGGGCAAATAAAGGAAATAAAAATCATATCATATCTTTATGAAAATCAAAACCTGCAAAAGAGATCATAATATCTTAACATGGAATAAATCATAGAAGTGAAAATGAGATCCCCAAAATCATAACATAAAACTTGAAACTTTGTGGCATGCACACATAATCATGGAAAATCATTTCTTGTTAGTCATGACTCATTGCCAAGACTATCTTAGTGGACAAAGTCCCTTTCTGAACCGAGTTCACTCCTCGTTTCAGTCCTGTATCACTGAACCGAAATAACCTTCCGTTCCAGCCATGTCTATCTCATGAGATATAAAATCATTACCCAATGCATTGGAGGGAGATATAGGTCCCACCCATCTTATAATGAATCCTTTCTTATGTGTGCCACATAATCATAAAACATACATCATCGCATAACACATATAACAAAAATGAGATTCTTGAAACATCATGACATCATAAATCAATTCATATATGATAAAGGAATTCATAAACATAATTC
Source organism: Viscum album (assembly GCA_963277665.1). Classification (NCBI taxonomy): domain Eukaryota; kingdom Viridiplantae; phylum Streptophyta; class Magnoliopsida; order Santalales; family Viscaceae; genus Viscum; species Viscum album. The sequence goes on from OY728159.1 coordinate 39,190,237, forward strand.
CATCAGAACATAGTCAAACCAATGTAAAAATATGGATAGAAACAGAACCCTTTATTATCTTAGATGGAAAATAATTTTGATAAAACACTTGAATTGAATTCTTGAGGAAAATATCCTTTCTTCTTCAAAAACATTTTTCCTTTCATAACATGTAATACAACTTTAAAATAAAAGAAGTTGATTAAAATAAACTTGAAAACTTGTAAAGGAAGCTTCTTTGAAGTAATGTTTTAAAAATCCATTCGTGCCGTATAAGTTAAAAAAAAACATTCTTCGTACTTTTGTCGGAAAAGTCAAAAAGTACCTCGTACGGAAAAACGACAAAATATTCCTTTCATATTCTTTACTAAAAACTCACCTAAGGGTAAAATTGGATTTAAAATATTTCAAGTGGATGGAAACAATATTACATATTGAGGGAACATGGATGTGGATGATAAAATACACCCTAGTAAATACTTACGAATAAACAATCTCGGATAAAAATGAGATTGTGATATTTCCCTTACCTTAGGTCCGATTTGCTTTGTTCGTGTCCGAAGCTCCTGTATAATGGTTTAAATAATGTTATTGACTTATTCCAGAATCATACATATTGATATGAGATCATATATGGTCATATTATTAGCTTCTTGTTAGTAATATTTCATTGTTACTTGTTACTCGGGTCTTTATAACTTTTTGTTCTTATGCGTGTTTTGTCGAATAAATTCTTATTCTTATCTTTAGGTTATAGATAATTCATTTCCAGAATGGTATTAGTGTATTATATACCATATTCATTCATTCAATTCATTTATATAATCATTATGAAATGAAGATCATGTAGAACGAGTCGCATCACATCGTGGAGACGGTATTCCGTACGTACGCACGAGTGATGATATATCGTTCCTATGATCGTGGAATTGTATTGGAGTATATATATATATTATTTCAGTATCAATATTACTTAATAATAATCATATATAGTTACTGATTACACCATTATACCCATCCTTGTAAGGTGATGGTGGAAAATAGATTACACCACGGCGTGGAGACGGTATTCCGTACGTACGCACGCGCGGTGATTTCATTTTTCCGTAGGATGGATAGAAGGTGAATTAGGGTTGTTTCATATTTATAATAACATATCAGTATGTAAGTAATACTGATGTTATTACTTTATCATGAAACAACTAAAGAAGAAGAAGTTGAAGAAGAAAGAAATTGAAAAGATCGGTAATGGATATTACCTCTTCTTTGGAACGCCTTTTTGAATCCTCCACTTAAGGAACTAAGATTGGTCTTTGGAGAAGACCAGGACCTCTAGGATTATTCTAGGGAAGTGGAGAAGGGAAAATGGCAGGGGTTGTCCGAGCTTGAGTGCTCAAATTGGTGTGAGGAGGAGGGGGAGGAGGTGCCCTTTTATAAGGGAGGAGAGGGGCACCTTAGGAATATCTCAAAATATTATTTTATATTAAAGTCAAAATCGATTTATAATGGTTCCAAAGGGTCTTATTTCGAAGCCAAAGTGGGGATGGGTCTAAATCCTATCAACCAATAGAATTTAGACAAGTTTAGGGTATTATTTTAACCTTATCAATTAGATTTAACTCTAAGTTAAATAATTTAACTTTTACCATGACTTTTTGTTTTCTTTCACTATATGGTTAATACACTTACTATAACATGCCAAACGAACCCCAAATTGTTTATTATTAAAATATATATCCTTATCTAAGTCATTTGGCCGAACCATAGATTTTTAGGAATAAAATAACAATTAATAATATAATATTTGATTTAAAAACTATTTTGTGTCAATTTTGACACTATTTGATATATGATTTTTGTCAAAGTCATAACAGAATTATATGTTCGAACCAAGTTGATTAAATCAATACTAATATATCATAGTAACCTAGAAAATTAGTGGAATTCATAAAAAGTCTCAAATTACATTTATTTTGGTATTTATATTATCAATTTTGTCAATATTTCATTAATAAGATAATTACTGCATCATCTTTGTGTCATAAATAAATTAAATTATTTGATGTCTAAAAATTACAAATAAAATACCATCATGTAGGAAATCTTTTTAGCTTTCTAATGAATATTTACAATCGAATTTATCTTATGTATAACCCTATATTAAAAATGATTTACTTATTAAACTTTGATTTTAACTATTTTAACCCTTCTTTAAATAAATTAATAATAAATGTCCTAATCTAATCCAAGTGGGCCTAAATGGTCATATTTTATTCCTAAGTTTGTTTTTGGTCGAATTACACTTGTCCAATAGAATTAGGACATGTGTTAGGGTAATATTAATATCATATTTACCCTTAGTTACCCAATTTACTATTAACCGCGGTAAAAATAGTAAAAAGTTACTATTCACCAAAAAATTATTTTCATCTCATTGAACCACATTTTAGTCCTTGATATTAACCGTGTCTCTCGGATTTTTGAAATTCCATTCACAGAAGCGGTAAAATTAAGTTTTATGCAAAATTCAGTTTTTAACCTACCACTTAGTGGTTTCACTATTCATCAAAAATTGAAAGTTTTCAGAAAAATACCAAAATTTCACCCTAGGCTAATTTCGATATTCTGAGTCCAAAAATGAAGTCCATTTTGAAAAATAAAATTTATAAAATTTCAAAAAGTGGTTATTACTATTCATAACGGCTAGTTTTAATAGCATATTGTTGTTTAGTGAAACTCGGTATTGCGTACGACGCAAGCTATCGAGGAAGGTCGCGATTGCGTGTAAAGCAAGCCAAGAAAGTGTTGTGTAGAAAAAGATTCCTTTGATGATTTATATAACATAAAAGTCTCGGGTGTTACATTCTACCCCCCTTAAAAAGAATTTCGCCCTCGAAATTCGTCACTTTGCAACAAACAAATGAGGATACTTCTCCCTCATCATATCCTCAAGCTCCCATGTAGCTTCTTCAAGTTGGTGGTTTCTCCATAAAACTTTCACCAAGTGAGTGGTCTTGTTTCGTAGGACTTTTTCGCTACGATCCAGAATCTCTATCGGCTGTTCTTCATAAGAATGATCTTGCTCCAGTGGTACAACTTCTGAGCTGAGTACATGTGAAGGATCTGGTATGTACTTTCTCAGGAGAGATACATGGAACACATCGTGAACTTGAGAGAGATTCGGTGGAAGCGCCAATCGGTAAGCTACCTTCCCAACACGATCCAGTATTTCAAAAGGACCGATATATCTAGGGCTCAACTTCCCCTTCTTTCCAAATCTCATAACCCTCTTCCAGGGAGATATTCGTAAGAACACTTTATCACCCACTTCAAACTCTAGGTCTTTTCTTCGGTTGTCGGCATAACTTTTCTATCGACTCTGAGCTGCTCTTATGTGTTGTTGAATAGATCTGACCTTTTCTGCCATTTCATCAACGAGATCAGGTCCTAATAGCTTTCTTTCCCCAACTTCATCCCAGCAAGTTGGAGTCCTGCATTTCTTTCCATAGAGAGCTTCATAAGGAGCCATCTGAATACTGGAGTGAAAGCTATTATTATAAGAAAATTCCACCAAAGGTAGGTGTTGATCCCAACCTCCTTTGAAATCCATAGAGCAAGCTCTCAACATATCTTCTAGGGTTTGAATTGTTCTCTCAGACTGACCGTCTGTCTGGGGATGATAAGCAGTGCTGAAACTCAACTCTGTATCCAGAGTATGCTGAAGACTTCGCCAGAACTTTGAGGTAAATCTCGGATCTCGATCAGATATAATAGAAAGTGGTACTCCATGCAATCTTACCACTTCCTTTACATATATCTTGGCAAGCTGATCTAGAGAGAAATCCTCTCTAATAGCAATGAAGTGTGCAGACTTTGTAAGACGATCAACTATGACCCAGATAGCATTATTGCCTTTGGATGTTTTAGGAAGTCCTGTGACAAAGTCCATAGTGATTTTTTCCCATTTCCATTCGGGTATGGGTAATGGTTGTAACATCCCCTTAGACTTCTGTCTCTCAGCTTTAACTTGTTGACAAACCAAGCATCGAGAGACATATTCAGCAACATCTCTTTTCATGCCATCCCACCAGAAGTACTCTTTCAGGTCCCTATACATCTTCGTGCTTCCAGGATGAATAGAGAATGAAGAACTATGAGCCTCATCCAGCAGCTCTTTTTTTAATTCGGGGATGGGAGGAACACAAACCCGATTCCTGAACATTATTATCCCATCACAATCAAGGTTGAATTCAGGAACATTTCTCACCTTCTTTTGTAACTCGACATCTTCTTTCTGTGCCTCTTTAATCTTCACATGTATAGATGGTTGAACATTCATTTGAGAAAGATAAGATTTTTCCCCTTCCATTATAATTCCAAGATCCATCCTTTGTAAATCCATAAATATTGGATCTTTTGTGATCCTCATCATGGATAAACTAGCATGGTCTTGTCGACTTAATGCATCTGCCACCTTGTTTGCTTTCCCAGGGTGGTAATGGATTGAGTAGTCATAATCCTTAATCAGCTCCAACCATCTTCTTTGGCGCATATTCAACTCCTTTTGTGTGAAAATATACTTTAAACTTTTATGATCAGTATAAATATCACACCTTTCACCATAAAGGTAATGCCTCCAAATCTTTAATGCAAAGATTACCGCAGCCAACTCCAAATCATGTGTTGGGTAATTTTGCTCATGGATTTTCAACTGTCGTGAGGCATAAGCTATCACCATATCATTTTGCATAAGAACACACCCCAATCCCTTCTTGGATGCATCACTGTAGATCACAAACCTTTCTCCACTACAAGGCAGTGTGAGCACAGGTGCACTGGATAACCTTCTTTTCAACTCCTTGAAATTCTCTTCACATTCCTCTGTCCAGACAAACTTAACTCCTTTCCGAGTCAACTTGGTGATTGGATTAGATAACCGTGAAAAATCTTTTACAAAACGTCGATAATATCCAGCCAAACCAAGAAAACTTTGGATCTCAGTTACTGTTGTTGGTCTTGACCATCTTTCGATAACCTCTGTTTTTGCTGGATCCACAGATATCACCTCTTTTGAGATTATATGACCCAAAAATGCAACTTTTTGAAGCCAAAATTCACACTTGGTAAATTTGGCATAAAGCTTCTCTTTTCTCAGGGTCTTCAATATAATTCTCAAGTGATCTTCATGCTCTTCCTTGCTCTTTGAATAGACAAGAATATCGTCTATAAAGACTACCACAAATTGATCAAGATAGTCTCTAAAGACTCTATTCATTAGATCCATGAAGATAGCAGGGGCATTAGTAAGACCAAATGGCATCACTATAAATTCATAGTGTCCATACCTTGTACGGAAAGCCGTCTTTGGTATATCCTCCCTTTTGACCCTTAATTGATGATACCCTGAACGAAGATCAATCTTGGAAAAGTATTGAGCTCCGCGTAGTTGGTCAAATAAGTCATCAATGCGCGGGAGAGGATATTTGTTCTTGATAGTGATCTTGTTAAGTTCTCGATAATCAATGCAGAGTCTCATTGATCCATCTTTCTTCTTAACAAATAGAACAGGTGCTCCCCAAGGTGACGCACTAGGGCGTATGAATCCCTTATCAAGATTCTCTTGGAGTTGCTTCTTCAATTCCTGCAACTCAATTGGGGCCATTCTATAAGGTGTCTTTGAAATAGGCAAAGCACCCGGTACGAGTTCTATTGAAAACTCAACTTCACGATTTGGTGGAAGACCCGGAAATTCCTCCGGAAAGACGTCATCAAACTCCCGTACAATGGGCATATTCTTAATCGTGAGTTTCTCACCAACCATTTGAGATAAATAACCTTCATTTAGTGGAATCAATACCCATAAGATGGAAGAAATTTCCACTGGAAGGTTATGTTCATCCTTGCATTGATAGACGATCGTAGGTTGATCTGGAATATGAAATGTGACTTCCCTTCTTTGGCAATTGATATGAGCTCCATGTAGAGAAAGCCAATCCATGCCAAGAATCACATCAAATTCCACTAAAGGAAGGATCACAAGATTTACAGGAAGCACTTTCCCACAAACTTCGATCGGAGAAGAATTATAAACTTCTGATGCGATTGATGTGCCATTAGGTGTTGTCACAGCTAACTCAACATCTAATTGTTGAGGTAATACAGTGATACCCTTAGAAAATTTTTCAGAAATAAAAGAGTGGGTGGATCCAGAATCAAATAAAACATTTGCTACTTTAGAGTGGATGGTAAGTGTACCTTTCACCACATCGTTATCGTACTCCACATCGCTGATAGAAATTGCATGTGACTTTCCTTTGTCTTTAGCCTTAAGAGTTTGTTGACGTCGACCATCATCATCAACCCTTGGATTTGGGCATTGATTGGCATAATGCCCCATCTCCTTGCACTTGAAACATTGAAGTGTAGCAGGTTCATTCTGTGTATCCCTTCCTTTGTTTGCATCATTGGACATCTTCTTCCCATTATCACGGCATTCAAATGCCCGATGACCTTCCTTTCCACATTTAAAACATTTACTTGTCCCTTTAAGACAACTCCCTCCATGTTTCTTTCCACACTTTGAGCATAAGGGAAAGTTCATCTTCTTTTCCGTGTGCTCTTTAGATTTTTCTTTGAATTCCATCTTCCTCTTCTTATCAAACCCATGTGACTGATGGGTTACTCCAATCTCCATCTCGACTTTGAGAGCACATCGAACGATTTCTTCGTAGCTATTGAAGTCCCTTATGGCTAACGCCCTTCGAAGACTTGGTTTTAAGCCACTAAAGAATCGATCGATCTTACTCTCAGGTTGGATAATAATACCAGAAGCGTACCTTGCAAGTCTTGTAAAATTTGCTTCATAGGTACTAACAGATTCATCATCCCTTTGCAAGTAATGTTTTAAAAATCCATTCGTGCCGTATAAGTTTAAAAAAAACATTCTTCGTACTTTTGTCGGAAAAGTCAAAAAGTACCTCGTACGGAAAAACGACAAAAGATTCCTTTCATATTCTTTACTAAAAACTCACCTAAGGGTAAAATTGGATTTAAACTATTTCATGTGGATGGAAACAATATTACATATTGAGGGAACATGGATGTGGATGATAAAATACACCCTAGTAAATACTTACGAATAAACAATCTCGGATAAAAATGAGATTGTGATATTTCCCTTACCTTAGGTCCGATTTGCTTTGTTCGTGTCCGAAGCTCCTGTATAATGGTTTAAATAATGTTATTGACTTATTCCAGAATCATACATATTGATATGAGATCATATATGGTCATATTATTAGCTTCTTGTTAGTAATATTTCATTGTTACTTGTTACTCGGGTCTTTATAACTTTTTGTTCTTATGCGTGTTTTGTCGAATAAATTCTTATTCTTATCTTTAGGTTATAGATAATTCATTTCCAGAATGGTATTAGTGTATTATATACCATATTCATTCATTCAATTCATTTATATAATCATTATGAAATGAAGATCATGTAGAACGAGTCGCATCACATCGTGGAGACGGTATTCCGTACGTACGCACGAGTGATGATATCGTTCCTATGATCGTGGAATTGTATTGGAGTATATATATATATTATTTCAGTATCAATATTACTTAATAATAATCATATATAGTTACTGATTACACCATTATACCCATCCTTGTAAGGTGATGGTGGAAAATAGATTACACCACGGCGTGGAGACGGTATTCCGTACGTACGCACGCGCGGTGATTTCATTTTTCCGTAGGATGGATAGAAGGTGAATTAGGGTTGTATCATATTTATAATAACATATCAGTATGTAAGTAATACTGATGTTATTACTTTATCATGAAACAACTAAAGAAGAAGAAGTTGAAGAAGAAAGAAATTGAAAAGATCGGTAATGGATATTACCTCTTCTTTGGAACGCCTTTTTGAATCCTCCACTTAAGGAACTATGATTGGTCTTTGGAGAAGACCAGGACCTCTAGGATTATTCTAGGGAAGTGGAGAAGGGAAAATGGCAGGGGTTGGCCGATCTTGAGTGCTCAAATTGGTGTGAGGAGGAGGGGGAGGAGGTGCCCTTTTATAAGGGAGGAGAGGGGCACCTTAGGAATATCTCAAAATATTATTTTATATTAAAGTCAAAATCGGTTTATAATGGTTCCAAAGGGTCTTATTTCGAATCCAAAGTGGGGATGGGTCGAAATCCTATCAACCAATAGAATTTAGACAAGTTTAAGGTATTATTTTAACCTTATAAATTAGATTTAACTCTAAGTTAAATAATTTAACTTTTACCATGACTTTTTGTTTTCTTTCACTATATGGTTAATACACTTACTATAACATGCCAAACGAACCCCAAATTGTTTATTATTAAAATATATATCCTTATCTAAGTCATTTGGCCGAACCTTAGATTTTTAGGAATAAAATAACAATTAATAATATAATATTTGATTTAAAAACTATTTTTTGTCAATTTTGACACTATTTGATATATGATTTTTGTCAAAGTCATAACAGAATTATATGTTCGAACCAAGTTGATTAAATCAATACTAATATATCATAGTAACCTAGAAAATTAGTGGAATTCATAAAAAGTCTCAAATTACATTTATTTTGGTATTTATATTATCACTTTTGTCAATATTTCATTAATAAGATAATTACTGCATCATCTTTGTGTCATAAATAAATTAAATTATTTGATGTCTAAAAATTACAAATAAAATACCATCATGTAGGAAATCTTTTTAGATTTCTAATGAATATTTACAATCGAATTTATCTTATGTATAACCCTATATTAAAAATGATTTACTTATTAAACTTTGATTTTAACTATTTTAACCCTTCTTTAAATAAATTAATAATAAATGTCCTAATCTAATCCAAGTGGGCCTAAATGGTCATATTTTATTCCTAAGTTTGTTTTTGGTCGAATTACACTTGTCCAATAGAATTAGGACATGTGTTCGGGTAATATTAATATCATATTTACCCTTAGTTACCCTATTTACTATTAACCGCGGTAAAAATAGTAAAACGTTACTATTCACCAAAAAATTATTTTCATCTCATTGAACCACATTTTAGTCCTTGATATTAACCGTGTCTCTCGGATTTTTGAAATTCCATTCACAGAAGCGGTAAAATTAAGTTTTATGCAAAATTCAGTTTTTAACCTACCACTTAGTGGTTTCACTATTTATCAAAAATTGAAAGTTTTCAGAAAAATACCAAAATTTCACCCTAGGCTAATTTCGATATTCTGAGTCCAAAAATGAAGTCCACTTTGAAAAATAAAATTTATAAAATTTCAAAAAGTGGTTATTACTATTCATAACGGCTAGTTTTAATAGCATATTGTTGTTTAGTGAAACTCGGTATTGCGTACGACGCAAGCTATCGAGGAAGGTCGCGATTGCGTGTAAAGCAAGCCAAGAAAGTGTTGTGTAGAAAAAGATTCCTTTGATGATTTATATAACATAAAAGTCTCGGGTGTTACACACGCCGTGGTGTAATCTGTTTTTCCACCACCACCTTATATCTATGGGTATAATGGTGTAAACAATAACTATATATATTTATTATAACACCATAATGATTCTGAGATATTATACCATCCACTTTAATTCAATTCAATAATTATGGGACTGATATCATCACTCGTGCGTACGTACGGATTACCGTCTCCACGACGCGATGAAATTCATTCTCCACGTTAACCATTCAAGAATGATTATAAAGTATATATAATGAATAATAATGAAATATATGACATGATAATGCTACTGTATATATATATATATATATATCATCTACTTATTTCCATTCAAGTAAATAGGGAAAAGAAAACAACGTTCATGCGTACGTACGACATCCTGTCTCCAGGAACGGTGTATTTCATTTCATTTATCTATCTATTATATATATATATACTTAATATATATGATATATAAATACTGATTTAAATTATATAAGTAAGTAAATATTGTATATGAAATAATAATATCAAGAAAAATAAGTCCAAACACGCATGATAAATAAAACAATTTTATCCAAAACAATACATTAACATGGAATTTACAAAAGAACAGGTGATTTAATGTCATAAGTGAACCATATATGATGTCCTAACAAGGATTATGATTCTTTAATAAGTAAATTACAATATTTAAAACATTATACAAGTGTTTCAGATATGTACGAAGCATATAAGATCTAAGGTAAGGGATAATTTTGCAATCTCATTTTTATCTGAGATTTCTTATATGTAAGTATTTACTAGGGTTATATTTTTCATCCATGTCCATAAATGTGTTTTTCATATATTTTTTAATATTCTTACATGTATTATTAAAGTAATATTTACCACTATATTACTTTTACCTTTCATTATGGAATGAATCATTCTTTTTTTACCATACGTGGTACTTTTTTACTTTTCTGTTAAAAGTATGAGGATAATGTTTTTTTAACTTATAACCCATGAACGGAATTTTACGGTTTTATAACTCCTTATTTAAATAAATATTTTCTCTACAAGTTTTCATGGTTATATTCAATAAAATAATTTTCATTTATAATTGTGTGTCATTTTGTGAAAACAAAATGATTTTAAGGAAGAAAGGATATTTTCATCAAGAATTCCTTTCAAGCGTTTTCTCAAAACAATTTTCCATCTATGAAGTCATTATTTAGTATGATTATATTTAAAGTATAATGACTCTATTATTTACAGGGTTTGGTTCTTTTTATGATGAAACTATATCCATTTGTTTTATATGGATTATGATTGTAAGATGTTTATGAAACACATTTAATTCATTGGGTTATTATGAATGATGTTTGTTTAATTTTTGGAATAAGTATGAATTATTTCATTATGAGATTGGTGGGAGATATATCTCCCTCCAATTAATTGGGTAGAGATTATATCTCATGAGATAGACCTGACTGGAATAGTAAGTTAATCCGGTTCAATGATACATGACTGGAACGAGGAGTGAACTCGATTCCGAAAGGGACTTTGTCCAGTAAAATGGTCTTGGCAGAAATGCATTGGATACTATGGAAATCATATCATGTTATTAACAATTTTCCACAATTATATTTTTTATTGACACGATATTTAATCATGATTGATGTTCCTTTATGATATATTCCGTATGTAATTCCAAGATTTATGTCTTTGCTCCAGATTTTTATGTTTCTATTTTTTCTTCATGTTTTTTCATTCAAATGTTTATAGATTGTTTTATGATCTCTATGTTTACCCTCACTCATCATTTGATCTCAATATTTTTATGTTTCCTTTTCCCCATGATATAATGAATGTTTTTAGGAAAGAAAAAAAGGGGAATATCTTTATGGGAGACATTGAAAATATTTCACCATGATTAGAAGACTATTTTCTAAGATTCCAAAGACACTAAACTATTACGGTTATTTTGGTGTCTATTTTTTTTATGTATTAAGTATTCCACAAATGTTATGTAATGTTTATGTATGTCAAGTACGGGTCTCTATGGTTTCTTCCATAGAAACCCACATCATTAAAAAAATACCAAAACATAATTTTAAAAAGGAATGTTATAAACATAATGGTAACCCAATGTAACTCAGCACTGGGTTTCAATATAAGATAATATAGTTGGAAACATGGATATGGAAGAGACCATTAACCATCATGTTCTGATGTAGAGTGGTAGAGAACATGGCTATGAATAATCCAACAATCATGAAGCCATAATTTTTTCATGATCTAAGGTAGCATCATATTCATCAGATATGAGGGTACTAGGACAACATTTTTAGATTCCATGATCATTTCCCTAAAGATGAAAAATATGAATTAGATTAAATACTTACTTGATTTTGGTACTATCACACTGTTTTCCTTTCCTTCAACAATTTCCACTTCATATAGTAAATAAATGAAGTTGAATATATCATTCATAAAGTGTTAGAAGATCATGTCATAGAATAATGGGTCATTCATTATGTCTCATACAAATGGAATGAAAATGTTATTAAATGTACATAAGTCCATGTATGGTGATATTAATCATATATGGTTCTAAAAATGGACTTTTACTTCATCTATCATACCACTTAATAAAATAAAACATAATTCTACTGACCAGTGACTTACTGAAGGCCAGTGGTAGGAAATAGAGGCCTATCACACTTCGGTTGTGTGTTCGATTCCTACATCCTTGTCCAACATGACAGGTGGACTCCCGTCATGTGGGTTGTCCTTTTTAAAAAACTATAGTATTATAAAATTCCAGAAATAATAATATTAACATATAATATCCATAAACAATAATATCTGATGTCCATATTAATCTGTTCTAGCCTTTTTTCTTATCAAAAATACATCTGTACAATCTCATAGTACAAAAAATACAATTACCAGAAAGGTCATATAACAATCATGTGAATACCATCATTTATCTCCATATTTCATAATATATATCTTATTTGTCACATTACAAAATTTTTATGTAATTTATCATGAATGTTCTTGAATATATTATAATAACATAAATTAGTATAAAACCATAGTGTCAAAATGAATTGCATCAAAATTAATCCTTTCTGTACACCAAATATACAAAAAATTATATATAATCAAACTATGAAAACAACTTTTATTTATATCAACCATGAACTCATTAATACTATCAAACATCTCATTATCTTATTATCCCTTCCTTATGAGCATATCATATGATTTCCAAAAATATTTTAGTCAATTTTCATGGTTACCGATACCATATTATTTTGAAAAACCACAAATGAACAATACATAGATATTTCAATATACCATAAAAGTACCTCAACAAAATTATTCATGAATTCCAATACATAAGACCATCAATCCATAATCTTCAATTATTTTCATGGAATATTTCTTTCCTATGTATATAATTAACCTCTTAAGTCAGGTAATTGAGTTGGGTAATGCCCATGTTCTTCACAGAGAAGACATTGAACCCCATAACAATTTGTCACTCTATTCCCCTTTTCCCCACATAGATAACATCTTCTCGTCCATTGGAGGTATTCTTCAAGGTTCTTCTTCCATTATTCTTGATACCTATAATGCTTAATCATTATTATTCTATGTTCTTCACCATTCAAACATGCATAAAAGTATATCTTCCTCTGTTTGGATGACTTATGAATACAAGTAAATATATCCTTGTCAATTATATATTGTGATGACTAATTTGGCATAATCATACTATCTTTATCTCCAGGAATTACACAATTTTGTTGATCATAGTCACCAATTTGTCCATTGGAATCAATTTTCACTGAATTTTTCCTCGTTACCTCCAGTGACTAAAACCAGAAACCATAGTGTAAGAACCATTTAAAATAACAAGGAACCTCATAATAATAAAAAAGTAACTTATGGGATGTTTAAATTACCACACATTCTATAATCCATGACACCTTAGGTTCACCGTATGGTATTCACGATCGTCAACATAAATTCTAGGATTGTAACATATAGTTATACTAATCATTTGGGACATCCATATACATACCTTAGGAATATCTCTAGGGATCTCACTAATGTTTTCACAACGTACATTCCAATTTATTTCTAAACCTTTCTTCTGATACCAAATATAGATAACCAATCTGGACATACATGGAAATTACATTACATTGGTGGAATACATAATACAAGACACAAACATACGCCTAATGATCGTATTAGTTTAGTGTCATTAGAAACATGTAACATAATATTCTAATCAAGGAGAAAGATATTCAACAACTCCCATAATGTACTCCACATTTTGTTTTATTACCTTAAACATTTCATTATATCATGGGGAAAAGAAAACATAGAAAGGGTGAGCTCAAATGCTCAGTAAGTGTATACATAGCGTATATAAAACAACCCATAAACATTAGAGCGTAAAAACATGAACATAAAACATCAAAATCATGAGTAATGACATAATTATATGCAGTACATAAGGCATAGATAATAAAGGAACACTAATCATGATAAAATTCCAAGATAATAAAACATGTAATTGTGCCAAACCATTTTGTACTTGATATTATTTTCATAGTATCCATGGAATTGATGCCAAGACCACCATAGTGGAAAAAATTTATTACTAAACCAGGATTACTTGTCGTTGCAACCCTGTCTATTGATACAAATTTACTTTCTGTTCTAGCCATGTCTATCTCCTGATATATAAATCTTTACACACTTCAATGTATAGAGATATAGGTCCAAAACATCTCATAATTAAATAATTTTTCATGTACCACAAATGAAAAATAAATCATTCATCATAACCCGATGAATAAAATGGGTTTCATATACATCATCCCATCATAACATAATACATATAAAACAATTGATAAAACTTCATCATAAACAAAATAAATCAATGAAAATAATAGTGACGCTATACATGAATCATATTCATATTAAGGAATGTCATTCTAAATGGAAAATAGTTTTGATAAAACAGTTGAAATGAAATCTTGGGGAAATTATTATTTCTTCTTGAAAATCAATTTATTTTCTCAAAATTCTATGCAATTTTAACAAAATAAATTTCTTTTAAAATAATATTGAAATATTGAAGAGTTAGAATAATGGAACTGAGGAGTTATGAGAATGTAAATATCCATTCATTGCGTATTAGTTAATAAAATATTCTCCTTGTACTTTTTCCAGAATAGTAAAAAAGTACTTCGTATGGTAAACATATGAAATATTACTTCCATACCATGTGGTAAAAGAAAAAAGGGTAAAATTGACTTTAAACATACATGTATTAATTGTAAAAATTACATGAAATTAGTTTTAGAAGAAATGGACATGAATGATAAACATAACACTAGTAAATACTTACAAGTAAATAATCACGGATAAGAACAAGATTGAAAAAATTATCCCTTTATTCAGGTCCAATTTATTCCATGCGTATCTGAAACATTTTTATAGTGGGTTTAAACAAATTATTAATTCATAACAGAACCATAATAATATTTATGATATCATATATGATTCACTTACGGCTTTATATTACCCGTTCATTTGCCAATTCCATGTTTAAGCAACGTTTTGGGTAAGATTGTTTCATTTACCGTACGTGTTTTGGCTTATAATTATTCGTATGATTACTGATATCATAATTAATTAATTCCATAATGTAATACATGATTTATATATTATATATTTTCAATATAGAAATATATTTAATCGATATATAAATGGTATGAAATACGCAGTTCATGGAGACTGTAGGTTGTATGTACGAATGAACTCTGTTTTCATTTCCTTAATAAATTATATAGAAGAATGTTAATGACATAAAAATCTATCCAGTATCATTATTATTGTATTTATTTCATTATTATTTATTATATATACTTTATAATCATTCTTGAGTGTTTAACATGGATAATGAATCTCATCGAGTCCTAGAGACGGTATGTTTTTTGGTGATGAAAAATATATTACACAATGGTGTGGACACGGTAGGTCGTACGTATGCACGCATAGTGATTTCATTATGCATAGGATGGATAGAAGATTTAATATTGTTTTTTCATATTTATAATAATATATCAATCCAAAATTTAAACTTTAGTTATTATGTAATAAAAAACTCATATAGAGGAATTCTAAGAAGAAATAAGTTTGAAGGAATCTGTAAAGGATATTACATCTTCTTCGACCTGCCTCTTCTAAACCTCTTCTTAGGGAACTATGGTTGGTATATTAAGAGGTACATGTCTTATATTATGCCTCTAGGAAAGTTTGTAAGAGAAATTTCCTGGTTTTCATTTATTTTGGATGCTCAAAATGGTGTGAAGATGAGAGAGAGGAGGTGCCCTTTTATAAGAGAGGAGAGGGGCACTTAAAAAAACTCTCAAAAATATTAATTTTTTATAAAATAAAACCCAACATAAAAATACTTTATATGATAAACATTAATAGATTATATGATATAGGGTGGTAATATTGAAAACCAATTAAATTTAGACATGTTTGGAATATATTTTAATCCTTATATTTTGATTTTTCCTTATTTAATCTATTTGATTTTATTTGGGGTAATAATATTATAAATTTAAAATTGTTATAAATACTTACTTATTTGTTGTGAATTCTCCATAATTAGATACATTATCACATTTTAGACCATATAATATTCAATTTGTAATTATTATATATATTTTTGATTTTTTAAAAAATTAATAATATGTTATTTTTATAAAATACCAATACTATCAATTTTGACACTATTCAATTATTTGAATTTATCTAAAATCTACATAGATGATATGTTCCGATAAAAATATTTAATATATTTAAAACATTTCATATTTATCTATAAAATTCGTGGACCACATTAATTAGTTCATATAATATTTATTTTTATATTTTAATACCATTTCTTTGATATTTTTCATAATAAAATAATTACTATGACATTTTTGTTTAATTATTTATTATAATTACTTGTTGTATAAAAATAATAAATAAAAAACTATGATTAAGATAAATCTAATATATTTTATAATGACACTTTTAGTTGAATTTTTTTTCTAAAACACACAGCATTTAAAATGATATGTTTATTAAATTATGAAGGGGACAACATTGACATCATTTAAAATAATATAATATAATTGTCATAATCTGTTTTAGAGGGCTCTAAATGTTCCTCAAGTTAACACTTATATGATTTTCGTGTATATATACTCTAAAATAATATTTTGGTCATGTTTTAGTCCTTTTGATCGGTTTTATTATTTAACAAAAAACTATATTTTTTATTTTTCTTTAAATAAATAATTTTTGCATCATTATTTAATAAGATATTAAAGTAAATATATATGTCTTAAAAATTACAAATAAATTACCCTGATAAAGAAAAAAAAATTATCTTTAAAATTTGTATTTATAATCGAATTTATATTCCATTTATCCTTCTTTTAAAAATATGTTCACTATTAAAGTTTGAGTGGGAAATATTTCACTTTCCTTTAACTAAAATAAATTAAAGGTCTTAATCTCATAAAATCTGGTTAAAATAGATAAACATTCAACCATATTATATTTTAGGACGAAATATAATCATCCTATTATGTTAAAACAATTTTTATGGTGTTTTTATAATATTATTTTTGCCCTTAATTACCCGATTTACCTTTAACTATGGTGAATAAAAATTTCCTTTGTTACTATTCATAAGGGCCAAAAATAAAAGTAGCCTATTTACATAATTTGGACCTATGTATTTCAAATATACAATCCATTTTTCAAAATTCTAAACATATATGTTGATGTAATTAATTAAAAATTAATCATGTAGATGAGAAAAAAAGTTTTAAAATTCAAAAAATTGAAAAAGATTGAAATGTTTTTACTAATGAATTCAATGTAAAATTAATGAAGATGGCATAAATTATATTAAATGGTAAAAATATATTCTATTTATAATTTATATCTATTAACTATTATAATTCAATCGTATAAATTATCTCGATTAAAATAGATGTTTTTAATTAAAATTTAGCATAATTTTACTATTCTTAAAATTGTAAATGTTATTAGAATAATGTCAAAAATCTATCCAATGTAAATTTTTTATCCAGATTTAAAATTAGGGGTTTAATTGGACAAATTAAACTTAAAAACATGTCAAAAATTAAATTTCAAATATGTGTGCCATCAATATCCAACAATACTACATTTTTTAAAAATTACTTATTTTAGTTGAAAAATTTATTTTGTTCTCAAACATTGTCCTAAAGTATATGTATAATGAATGATAATGTTATAAAATTAAAAATTTGTTTAATAATATTCATAATTTATAGTTCATAATAATATTATAAAAATATATCGCTCTTTAGTGAAACTCGGTATTGCATACATCACACACCATTGAGGAAGGTCACTCTTGTGTGCATCAAAATCCTTGAATAGTGTTGTGTATACTACAAGATAATATGATGTTGTGTATAGAAAAAAACTAATATCAGTGTAGTGTACAACACAAGAAATTAAAAAAATTAAAAAATATATTTTTCATAAAATCATGGGCTGTTACACATACTCCATATAAACCAATATGTAGAATATATGAAATCCTAACCAGAACGCAATCTACAGCATTAGACCAATGGTCCATGACTAAAATTTCCAAAATCGAAATCTTAAGGTTCTTTTGTAGCCTATATAGAAAACTTTTGTTTAGGTTATGGAAAACACTCTTAATTAATAATTATGTTTTATAATTTCTAATATGAACCATTGGTCAAATAATAGTTTTATAAATCAAAGAGCATGAAAAACGTTTCATAAAGTCTAATAATGCATCCCATATGGAATGTAATATTCAATGAATGAGAATCTTGTAAAGTTCTTAAAATGATGCATTATCGATAATTCCTTGTTATGTCGACCAAAGATAAAACAAAATATCCCAATCATTGTAATATTATATCACATATCAGGTGCATCACTATGTAGTGGAAATAAATAAATATTAATATCTAATATAATTTCAATATCTACCCCCCACGTAATTTTTCCATTTTATTTATGTGGGTTAGTAACTCCTAGGAATGACTCCATAAAAAATTCCAACACATTCCAATTTATACATTCTACCATCCCAAATAGTATTTTCAAAAAATAAAAGAAAAGTAAACTAATCTAATATGACATTGTAACTTCTCTACTTGGGATCCAATAAATTGTTCCTCTATTTGGGGTGTCAAATGGGAAAAAGAAAAATTTCCCATATGGCAGAGGCAGTCGACATGTATTGGGGGTATAAGGTGGTATAGTTGTAATATTATACCCTCACAATATAATTGTAGCACAGAGCTATATGACATTAATCGATGAAGGAAACATAGAAAATAAATGAACAGAAATATATAACATCATTATAAAATATGTAATAGTATTTCATCCCAAAGAAAATATAATATACAGAATGATGTATCTCATATATCTATATAAAATGGAAGAAAATTCAATGAAACAACCATCAAGTATAATACATGTATCCAATGTACAAAAAAAGTAAAAAATCACTATTTATTGAATGCATCCCTAGACTAGCTTGGTCACATTATATCTTATTAAGGATAACCACTCACAAATCAGAAAGAGGGATAATACCTTAGTCCCTACCAAAATCTATGAATTTTTATTGGGTACCCCACAAGAGGCGGAATAATGTGTGAAATAACACTCAGTAGGCCACCACTGCCAATGTTTATAACAAGCCAAATCGATTTATATAATCATAAATACAGGTAATTTTATATAATAGTGATATTAATAGATATGAAAGAGTAATATTTTCTATCCAACAACTTTATATATAACTTAAAACTATAAACATGGGATAACTGTATTGTATCATAAAACCATACGCATACTAGCTATTCTACCAACTACGATCAAGAATAAATATAAGCAGTAATATTTGAATAATGATAATCATCCATTGTGGCCTATGCAGAGAAATAATGTATCCGGACTACACATGAAAAATCCATGTGTTAAAATATTTCCATGTAATACTTAATGGAATAAGCCTTGTAATAATGGGTAAATCCCAGCAACTGTATCCTATGAGTTGTGATGTTCAAGGGATCCATCTTAATCCTGAATCCAAGTATTAGAATTTTCAATGAAATTTTTTCTATTTCTAAATCAATGGAGTTGAAATTTATATGTCATTCAACATAGTTTGATTGTTTAAGGGAATTAAATATAATAATAACTCTTCCATTACTCATTTATATGTTATGGATTCATCCTAATACATTACACATAACACATTAAATAAATTAAATTTAATGTTTATCTATGGAAACAGAGGTATAACCCTCTCCAAATGTCACATTAAATTTATAAAGACACCCACTAAAATAGAGATCACAGACACACACACATAGAACTGGGTGGTAACTCATGGGGGAGACAAATATCTATACAATATGGGTGGTCCAGTTTGAGTGTTATTACCTCCAACCATTTCATAATACAATGTGGGAAACCTATCATGGTTTCAATAGTATAATCCAAGAATTTAAATAAGGTAGTTGAAATTACCAGATTTTCAGGCATGTGGAAGATCAATGACTAGTTATAAAATAACTAGTCATTTTTGGGAATGGTATAGGCCACATAACATATACCATTGGTAGAACACATGTCCAGTATCATCTCTTACATTTAACTAAATCTAAAACAAGTGAATGAATGGAAAAAATACCCTTGAAAAATGGTATGTTGGCATGAAAAAACTAACACCATTGATATAAAAAAACTAAGAATGTATCATGATTATAGAAGAACTCACCTACATGAATCTAAAAAGACGAATTATAGATGAGCCAGACTCAATATTAAGGAGTTCCTCCATAGCCTACCATCATGCTTTATGATCTCTTGGAGATTATAAAAAGGGTCACTATTGGAAGAGAATATGAAAAGAGTATGTGGTTTGATTAATATAAAGACAATGGGTAAAACATAAATTTTAATAAAAAATACCTGGTTTAATGGTATGGCCTCATGGTTGGCCAAACAATGTGCTAACTACAGACACATCAGTACCTCTACTGATAACCTACATATTTTAAGCACATGGTCTAGGAAACCATGTGAAAACTATTCATTTAAATATTGATAGGAACTATAGGTGGCTTGAATGGGTTTGCGGGCCTTGCTACCCTATTTCGTCTAATAGTTCATCCCTGGTTAGACCCTTGGACCACCCCACATGGTTCACACAAACCATGTATCCTAAATCGCATGCTTTATACTAACAATACATGCTACCTTAATTTCCCAAAAAATCAGCATCCAGGATTCAACGAATCCTTAGACAGAATCACAATACATGTGACCTCATTTTTCTCTAACATTAGTTCCAAACTCTAAATTAATATAAAATTAAAAATATATTCACCTCATGTAAAACATTATTATCATACAATCCACCTAAGATATGACATAGTGGAATAGATACATATTTCATATAACAGAATTCTTGATTATCCAATTTAGATAAATCCATCATAAATATATGATTCCAAAAAAAGTAGGATTATTCAAATAATTTATTTATAAAATTCAAATTACATGTTCAAATTATTGATATTTAATATCATTATTCATGACTCCTTTATGATTATTCATCATCCTTACAAATAATTCATTCTAAAAATCAATATTTTTATTACATGAATCAATATTATGATCTATGATAGTTTGGGTATGTAAATTTTCAGGCCGTTATATTAATCTCACAGCCCTACTCATATCTAATTTTTGTATAAGATCATTTATATATATCTTCAATATTTACCCCTAAAAAAGTATAATCCCAATATTACTTGTGTTTCCATTACATATGTTATAAAAAATATTTTTTTAGTATGGTATTTCTATGAAGGGTTACAATGAGAATTAATTTTTAGTTAAAGTAGAAGATAATTCAAATATAATAGGGTATTTCTATATACTTCAAATATACAAAAAAAATTAATGTACTTGACTATGTAATACAATAAATTGTATTGGATATATTAAAAAAATGAAATAGTATATATATATATATATTATACTATGTTTTCTTTAGTTGGTATAATTATAAATCTTAGTTATTCATGGAGATTTTTACTTCGGAACAGTATTAAGAACCCTGATAACAATTCTATGTAAAGGATAACATCTTGAAGAATTGGTATAGTGTAGATTCTGTGTTTCAATGAAAATAAATCTACATATTTGTTATACTGTGTGGATGGTGTCATTGAACAGAAGTAATTTGGTGTAGAAGTTTTCATTGGGGATGATTTTTAATTAAATATATTATCGCATGGGAATAAGGATTTTTCTTAAGTCTACATAGTAGTATAAAAAATCTATCGTGATATACATCAGTATATTGAGATTTTATTTTTAAATCATTATGATTTATTTTAATTGATCGTTAATAAAAATGTCTTTCAATAGAAATATAGATTTATATATTGAAAATAATATTTATTAAATTAAAAATCAAATTAATGATTTTGGTAAAATTACATGATTACTCACAGTGATCATTTTTCTTCATAATATGATTTTTAGGTTTAGTCATTTGGTGGAATATATAGAATTTATTTAACATTGTTGGATTTAAAAAATGTAATTAACATCTTCATGATAAACAATATGATGCGTTTGATATGATGAGAAACCATTTAGTTTTGTACCCCTAATCATGAATGTATCAAAAGGAAGGATGAACTCACATTTGAGTATTTTATATGGAAATTTTCTCCATATTTATTTGATTACAATTGTCTACTAATTTCAATGAAGTGGATTAGTACCAATTAATATATTTCATCCATTATATTGTGTTTAAAACATGAATATATTATCCACATTTTATATAATTTGGAACTTCATGTAGATTTATGGGGGACTCTTTTCACAAATATGTGAAAAGAGAATAAAATTGAATCCCTGACATAGGAAGATTTTGAGAAGGTATTTTTCAATATATATATATTCCCCTCTCTATTTACATTAAATGGGATGTGAATTCCCAGAACTGCTAAAAATGTGTCAATCCATTTGTGAATATGTGGCCAATTTATAAAAACATGGTCTCACAACATTACATAATATTTCTTTGTGTAATGAATTTTACTTCTATTCACATTGTGGAAATGTCGAGGTTGAGTGTATTAGATAATTAGGCCATAATTCATACATAAAAAACAATAAAATACAATGTGTACACTTTCAAATAGTGTCAATATTTTTTGTAAGATAAAATATTTAAAATAACCCAATATATCTTTAATGAAAACTATTCATGTCTATCATCATGAATTCTTCAATTCCTTTAATCGTTCAAAATTTATGTGAAAAACATTAAAATCTGGGACGGTCATAGATATCTTTGTAAGGGATATAAAAATAATAAAATTGTTAGATAAATTATAAAAAATAATAACATTTGAAAGAATTACAATGAAGAAATACTTTTCACTTTGATAATTATTAAATACTTTTCTTTGTTAATGAACCCAATTTTTTAATTTTTTTAGAAAAACAAACATTATGTAAAACTCATATCAAGCATAGAGAAACCTAAATGTAACATTGATTATTGTTATAATTTCCACTCTTATAAATGTAATAACCATATATTTTAAATTTCTATACATTTCAATCTTAAAATGTAATATCTATATAGACAAATTTTGTATGCAATACATTTGAGTTGAATCAAGGATCCACCCATCATTGGTATTTCATGAAACCACACAACATTTTTTTATTAATAAAAAAAATTAAAATGTCCTTGTGTCATTATTTAGTCATTAAAAAATATTTTGGATTCAATATTTAACTCATAAAATATCATTTTCAATCTCAAAAAAACTTTTCAAGATATCAAATAAGCAATCCATTTTTAGAAACTTGTTTTATTAGAGAAATGCCCAAAAGGAAAAGAGAGGATCCATTTTATTTTAAAATATAAATGGTGGAATGAGGATACATATATTAAAATAGACATAAAATATCCTTTATAATATTTTTATATCCATATTAAAATATATTTTTAATAATATAAGCAATATTGACATGAGGTAATGATTTCATATTTATAAATCTAAATCATCTCATAAGACAAAGATCATTTAAATCACAATCCACGTGGAAGATTACAATTTAAAAATCATTAAAAAATCATTGAATATATAAAACATGGATATAGAATTCCATGGGGGATTCTATACACCTTATAAGAGAATAATGGTTCATAGAATCAAGGAATGTCTCAATAAAAGAAGATTGAGAAGAAATTCCTTACCTTGCTTTCATCTTGTCTCATGTTTCGTTATGTTCTAGAATAATAAAAATGTATTAAATATGTTAAATTATTTAGAACCTTATAAGGTTTATTTAAAAACATCACTAGTTACATTGTTTTATTCAAATACTTAAACAATTATGTTTATGTCAATTTTTGTTGATATTTGGTTTTTATGTACAAAGGTCTTTGGTTGGATTGAAACGATAAAGAGAGTATTATATGAACAGATCAAAATTAATAATCCTGAAATAATCATTATATCTATATATAAATTTCACTTTTAAATCCCATAATGAAATATTGTTATAAAAAATGATTTAATGTTACAATCATGGAGAAGATAGGTCGTACGTACACACGTGTAACGATCTAATTTTTCAATATTCGTTATGGAAATATGGTATTTGGAAATTTATCATTATATAATTATTATTATATCTTATATAACATCTTATTTAACAATATATATAATCTTTTCGATGTAAAATAAATCACATCACTTCGAGAATGCTGTAATCTACATGACCATGAACGATGTTTTCACTTTTTCAGTGTGTTAAAAAGTGTAAAATAAGACAATGTGTTATATTTATAGAATGTAAATTATGTAATTAAAAACATATTTCTACTTTTAGGGAACATATAATTAATTGAACATATCCTTTATATGTTCCATGTCGTGTTTGAACATATCAGATCTCTTTGAGGAGGTGTTATGACACGTGTAAATAATATGTTTGTTTCTAATTAGATTGATGTGTGTTTAATGTTTAGGTATCACCATTATAACTACAAAAAATATGTATAATTATGATACTGATGTAATTATTTATACGAGGAATATGAATATTTTAATATGTGGAGAATGAAAATAAAATAAAAGTGCTTGAGGAAGGGTGTTGCCTCTTATTCAGGTAACTCCTTTTCTCACCAGAGGGAATCATTGGATGTATTTCCTCCCAAGGGGATGTTTTTAATATGAGGAAAGATATTTTTAGAAGATATTTAGGGAGATATTTTCCCATAAAA
Organism: Viscum album; assembly: GCA_963277665.1. Taxonomy (NCBI): domain Eukaryota; kingdom Viridiplantae; phylum Streptophyta; class Magnoliopsida; order Santalales; family Viscaceae; genus Viscum; species Viscum album. Next base: position 39,215,164 of record OY728159.1, read on the forward strand.
TTCTTCTTTAGTGGTGTGAGGATGTTAGAGTAGAGGAGGCCTTCTTAATGTGGATTATGAGTTGCACACATGTAAAGTTGGAGAAATATAATTCCAACCATGTTATACCCATTTTATGTGGCACCAATAATATATAAATAATATATTAGGGAAAAAGGGTAGAAAAATTCCCATTAATATAGATGTTTGGTAAGTTTATAGTTCATTTTGGAACTTATTTTTAAGGTTTAGTCTAATGTTAAGTTCATTTTTCTCATAATATTTATAAATTAATTTAATCACTTTCACCTATATTTTAGTACAAAAAAATCATTTCCATATTAAAAATTATAAAATATAAACATTATAAGTATTTAATCAATTTTTAAAAATTAAAATAATATAATTGGTAGAAATTAATGTAAAAATAACCCCATAGATGTGACATTAATGTAGGGTTTTAATGCAAAAATGTTTGACAATTTGGTTTGTTTATATTTTACATTTTAATGTAAAATTTATTCCATTAACATAAATTTCAATATATTATAAAAATAATAATATAATTATTATATAAAAACAATTAGAAATTTATATATCCCATTAATTAAATTATACAAAAAATGGTTTTGAATTAAAATTTCTTATTTTTTAATATTCATTAAAAATTGAAACATCACATAAAACACCAAGAAATGACACAACCATAAATTTTAAATTTATATTTATAAAATGAATTTTATCTTGAAATATAAAATAATTAAAATTACAGAAATATGTATTTAAAATGGGTGCTCTATTAAATTGCGGTAAAACAACCTTCTAAAAATATACATTTATTATACATAAAAATATATCGATTATTCTTTTAAGTCTATTATATTTATTAGATGAATTGAAAAGAAATTATAAATTTTGTAAAAATAATATATTATTTCCTATCTACATTGAATGACACAATGTCTAGGTCAAAAATACCAATTAAATTGATCATATTAACAATATATTATTATTTTTGTATAACTATGTCTTGCCTGAAACACAAGATTCCAGAGAAAATAAATGTTACGTATCAGGGAAGCTATCAAACACAGTGTCCCTTTTTATGTAAAATTACATTCTAATTCATAATATTAATAAATATAAAAAATTAAAATTCTATAACTACCTAGGTTGATACATACATCCCCTATTGTGAAATTATTTTCTTACAATATTACTCACATATAATATAAGTGGGTTAATTTTTTTTAAAGGAAGCAGAAATTTTTTATTAAAATAGAAAAGGGCGGGAAAGATTACATGAGTCGAAAAGATGGAACCTTATTAAAATCACTATCAAAATCGGGAAGGAGTTCAACCGGCAGATAATCACTCCATGTCATGGGTAGGTTGACACCTTTTTTGGAAATTCCATCAGCCACCATGTTACCTTCCCGATAAGTATGAGTGGAAATGTTTCTGATCTCGAGAAGGTCGTTGAGAGTGTTCATCCACCGAGTAGTGAGAGACCATGCGAGGTGAAGAACATCATTCCAAATAGCTTGTACAATGGTGGTGGAGTCACTCTCAGTCCAGATGTTGTTCCATACTTTTAGCTTAACAAATTCAATGGCCTGAATCACTGCCATCATCTAAGCTTCTAAGGTAGAGGCAGTGTCGCAGCTTCCAAAGAAGCATCCATGACACTGACCAATATAATCTCTAAATGTGGCCCCACATCCTGTAGGGCCAGGATTTCCTCTAGATGATCCATCAACATTGATCTTTTTCCATCCAGGTGTCGGAGCTCTACAAAACACTTCAAGCGGGAGCTTCGACTTAGTGTAGACACCATCAATGTTGAGGCGCTGAAGAACCAAAATTTCCCCGACCGAGTTGTGGCAGTGTCCTTTCTAGATGCGGGATGATTCTTGGATGGCCATAGTGATCCTCATATTACATGTATTAAGATTAAAAGAGTAATTATTTTGAATAATAGCATGTATATCATACCAGATCACATGAATGAGCTCCACAATCACAGATAGGAAATATTCTTGATTTTTCGAGAGGTATCAAGTTCCACACAATGCTTAATTTGGGAGTAGATAGATTCACCGACAAACCATCTGCAATCAAAAATGACAGTAACATAATTCCAAAGACCATATGTAGTATCACAAGATAAGAAAATACGATTAGTACCCTCCATGTGCTGATGGAATAATTTACATTTAGAGCATAGTTGGACGCCAAAATACTGAAGAAAAACCTCTATGGGAATGCGATTGTGGGAAATGCCCCAGATAAGGTTAAGAGTTGAGTGATCAATCCAAGGCTTATCAAAAAATTTCAACCAAGAGGGAAAGGGGTCGGAATTATTGAAACAATGTTGATTGTATATTTTGGAATCCAATGTGCCATTGCGGGCATGTTTATGAGAAAGGAGATCCTCCCTATTTATAAATGGGTAATTGTCCACAATTTTCTAGATGTGATCAGGATGGTTGGTTGTGATAGATTGAACAACTTGATTTATGGTTAAATTGGAATTATCTGGAGGGTTTTCATTAGTAAGAGTTGAAATGGGGGGAGAACCAGTCCATTTTTCAAGCCAGAAATTTATGGTGGAGTTGGAACTGATCATCCATCATGATTTGTGCATTATGTAAGCAAAAACATTACGAATAGATGTCCAGAGGGAGGAGTTGAGGTAAACAGATTGACTCTTTTTATGATTTTCAGAAACCTGTTTTGAAGGAAGGATATGGAGTCATATTTATTGTTAATTAGCCTCCATATGAGTTTATCTAGAATATACTCATTAAAATATTTTAGGTTTTTAATGCCAAGGAAACCTTTTTCAAGGGGTTTGCAACATGTCGACAAGGGGATAGTGACAATATTTCTCTCACGAATGCCACCAGTCCAAACATAAATTTTCATGTAGATCTTAACTTTTTGTATGAGACTATTGGGCCAATTGTAAATCATCAAGGGGTAGATTATTTTGGAGATAATAGTGGATTTTACGAGGCGGATTCTTCCAGCCATGGAAAGAGATTTCCCTTTCCATTAATAAAGTTTTTTATTAACATGTCCCATTACCATATCGAAGTAGGTACGTTTTGGCCTACCCCAGAAGAGGGGAACACCAAGACAGTTAAAATGTATGGATCCCTCTTTTATTCCAAGAGTTTTAATGGTTAAACCTTTTCCAGTAGGGGTAAATGCTGTTCAAAAATAGATAGAGGATTTATTCCATCTAACTGATTGTCCAGAGACCTATTCATAATGAGACAAATCCTTTTTAAGGGTAAGAATGTTTTTCTTGTCCCCATTAAGGAAAAGAATGATGTCTTCAGCATAAAAGCGGTGGGTTGGGACAACATGGTTTCGGGCAGCCTGATTGGGTTTTATCTTGTTTTGTTTTACAAGAGAGGAGATATACATACCGAGGTAATCTTCCGCAATGGAAAAGAGAATCACAGAGAGGGGGTCACCTTTCCGCACCCCTTTTGATCATTTGAAGTATCCCATTGGAGAGCCCTTAATGAGGATGGATATAAAATCCGAGTTGAAAAGATAGTTTATCCTTTCTATAAAAGATTCATTGAATACAAAATTCTTAAGGACGTTGAAAATAATGCTCCAATCAATGGTATCAAGGGATTTTTTAATATCATGTTTAAAAAAAAAATTCCCCCCTCTGTATTTTTTATTTAAAGAGTTAATGCACTCCGAGGCAGTGCAAATTCAATTTTGGATGGATCTTCCCTTAATGAACCCAAATTGATTCTGAGAAATAATTTTATTACATATGGGAGATATCCTATTGGCAATAAGTTTAGTAATGATTTTATTGATGTAGCTTATGAGAGAAATGGGGCGAAATAGGTGTAGTTCAGAGGCATTATCAACTTTGGGAATAAGAGTCATGAATTGGGCATTAAACCCATAAGGGAGAACACAATATGTGACGAAATTCCGAACCAGTTTGCAAACATCCATGTTCACAACCTCCGAATGCAGTTGAAAGAAGCCATTGATGAAGCCATCCAGTCTAGGGGCGCTATTGGAGTTGAGGCTGATGACTGTATCTTTTATTTCATAGTCAAGCAGAGTGCTTAAAAGGGATTGATTATCCTTTTCATTGATCATATTAAGGATGATCCCAGGGATGATGTCTTTATTTATACTTGGCCCATTGAAAATGTTGTAAAATTAGGAGTCCACGTGATTGGCTATTGCTTCATCAAAATCAAAATGTGTGTCATTATCTTTAATACATGATAAAGGATGGGAATATTTTCTAACTCTTTGAAGAGCATTGTAAAATTTGGTGTTCTTATTACCATCAGAGATCCATTTGGTTTTGAATGTCTATTTTCGCAAGTTGTATTTATGTTTTAGAAGAGAATTGAGCTTCAAGGAGATACTCATCTCATTTTGGGGATCAAAGGAAAAATCATCCCGAGTTAAGTTATTTTTAATTTGATTGAGATCAAATTTAAGCGAGGCAATCTCAACATCCATTTGGTTGAGTTTATCCTAGAACCATCCCTTTAGGTAGTGATTGTGGTGTTTTATCTTAGTGACACAAGAAAAATCATCAGAGTGTTGATTCATGTTAATCCAGCCATTTTGGATGAGTTGAGTGCATTCCAAGTTCTCAGACCAAGCATTGTTAAATTTTAAGGGAATATTGAGTTTTTCTTTTTTAGATAGGAGTCTAACAAGTATGGGGTGATGATCCAAGTTTAGTATAGGTAAGTTAGTACATGGGATTGTGTTTCAGACGTCCAAGGATGGAATTTTAACAAAGGATCTATCAAGATTGCTAGCAATAATTTTGTTGTAGTGCCTCCTGTACCAGATGTATTTAGCCATGGAGAGGTTGATTTCAATTAAATTTCATGTTTCAACTGAGGTTCTAAACTATATAAAAGATATTGGTGTGGGAGGGGGTCCAATATTCTCACTGTGAGAAAGGATGGAATTAAAGTCACCAATAATTATCCAGGACTCTTGAATAGAGTCAGCTAAGGTCGGGAGGTAATACCAGATGGGATGACTATATTTGTATCTATTCTAGGAATAAACCATGTTGTAGAAGGAGTGCAGATTGTTTTAAGAAAAATGACAAGTAGGAATTTGATTAAAAATATTGTAAAAAACAACATCTCAGATAGAAGATTGGAAAAAACCCCAGAATGAATCAACAACATTATCATTTTTGCAAGCATCATGAAAATTATAACCCATAGAATAAAGATTCCTAAAATTCAAGGAGAAATTAATCATAGGTTCAGCAATAGAAAAAATTATCAGCTTATGTTTCATCAAGATCCCTTTTAGGATAGAAAGTGTATCAACGTTATCAATTCTTTGACAATTCCAGAAAAAAAATACATAAAAAACTTTTTATTATTGGGAGTTACACTTTTTCTTCTTAGATCAACTTGATCCCTTGTTCCTCTTTGATCTTCAAGGATTTGAGGAAGGTTCTAGGGGTCTTATGTTCTTTATTACTCATACAAGGATCAGATGAGGTGTTAGCAGTATTTGATAATAAGCTGGGTTTTACAGTTTTGGGAGATTTGAGGGCCAATGTTTTGGTCTCACTCTCAACATCCAGTGGAATAGACTTGTTCTGGTCCGTAGGCCTGTCATATGTGGTATTCTTTCCCACTACATTAGCAGATTCATTAGGAGAGATTATTAAGTTTACATCATTCAAAAAATTGTTCAAAATTATGGAAGTAGGTAATTCAGTGTTCTGTTGTGTGCTTATTTTCGTCTGAGGACTGTTAGGATAAGATGACGAAATTAAAGGAATCAAACCAACATTAACTTTCTGGACTGCACTAGAAGGATCGGTAGACCCTTGTTATATTGAAATACTCGAATCCTTCTCAACCCAGGGAGCAGGGGGAGTAGCCATTTACATCATGGCCAAAATCGTGGGGGACTGTTCAGATGTAACAACAGAAGGGTGCAATTGGCCTTCAGAGATCATCGGTTCACTTTGCGGATCCTCAGGGATAGGGTGTTGAAGGATATTCAAAACTAAGTTCTCAATGTCTTCCAAGATTTTGAGATCAATAATCGTAATTTCCTCTTCTTCAACTTGATCAACCCAGGAGGTACCCGAGGATTCACCCGGAAGGATCAGACGCATCACTGAGACTTCCAAATATTTTTTCATAGGTTTGATTTTGGTGAAGGTATGAGCTTTGGATTTCTTTTTACGCTTGCCATAATTCCATCCATCATCTTCTAAGGGAGCAACCTAGCTCTTGACTAACTGTCATTTCAGAATCGAGTGACCAACAATTTTACTTTATTCGCAGTAAGGTGGAATGCGTTCTCATTCGACCCATACCTCCGTCTTAAACTAATTTGCGCTGAAGAAAATGACTTCCGGATCTTTGGTAGCAATGTAAACTTCTATCATCACCCTCGAATAGAGTCCAAGTTCGGCATTCAGTGTGTGAGGGTCATCTTTTAAGTGGATTAACTATAAAAGAGGCAATGTCATTGATGATTTTTGGGCGTAAAAAATACCTGTTGAGCCTATGGAGCCGCACCCATATCTGGACCAAGGTGATCTTTGAAGTGTTCGGATTGAAAGAGTAATCCCAGTATGAGATGTGAAGAACACCTGTATTGAGCTGCAGTCATCCAAATCTCCTAACACGATCAAGGTAAGACTGAGATTTTAGAAGAAAATGCAAATATCCTTTTTCGAGCGGGATCAATTTACAGTTATTTATCCCCAAAATTTGAGTGATTATCATTTTCAGTTCTGGGTTCGGCCATGGCTTGTCCCCTTTGAGGCATGGGATGCTTCCCATTTGAGAAAATTTTCAAAGATGTGTGCGTAGCTGAAGAGCCTCAGGATCTGCATCAACTACAAATCTTCCATCTTCAAGCTTCCTACATAGCGGAAGCTTCGACGCTACAAGATTGCAGCAATCAGCTCCCCTGAGTGCTTCGAGAAAAGAGATTCCCCTCAGCCTTTCATCCAGGGAAACATCTAATCTAGGCTATGCAGCTTCAGTTACACACTCTAATTCAGGATCGAATCCTTCCATTTCAAGGTTCAGTGAAGATCTGATGCAGAATTTTCGAGCAGAAAGGGGGGAAACAAAAGCGAGAGTGGCCAACATCTTTTCTTTTTTTTCTTCAATAGGTGGGTTTATTTTTATCTCCTATAATTTTAGGATTACCATGATTCCCCTTCATCTGCATAGTTTTTCAATAAAACCCTAACCTGGTATATTCCCATATTTTTCTTTTTGGTTATGAGTCTAAACTAGTTGTTCCTCATAAGAAATATTCTATTCTTGCTAAAGTACTCGAGGGATCAAAACAAGAGATGTGTTCAGTACAAATATCCTAATCATTGAAACATTAAATATGTTGTGTACATCCGATTCACATAGATATAAGGAAAATCTATTGGAAATTGGTCCAAATTTTTTTAGAATTACATATGGTCCAATGAGCTTTGAACTATATTTTCTTATCTTACTAAAACAAATCATACTTTTCTATAGTGATACTTTTAAAAAGACATGATCATCTACCTCAAAAGAAATATATTTTCATTGATTATTATGATAACTCTTGTAACTGTTAAGGGATCCTCTAATGTTTCACTATATCTACTAAACATCCAATGTTATCCCCAACTATCTATTTTACCATTAACATCCTATATCCTATATAATTCCGAAAATCCGGTGTTCTACACTTATTTTTTCATAATTCTAGGGAAGGGTCATTCTTTATACTAGAATGAAAAAAATAATTTTAAGAAAAATAATCCAATTAAATATGTCCATCCCAACAACCTAGATAAAAAATTATAAAGTAGGAATCATATATTCTATGGGATGGATAAATTTCTCAAACTACCCCTCATATTGGGAATGAATAGATTTTTTGAAATTTGGATGAGTATCTAACAACTAATGAAGTCATTTATGAAAATTAGATTTGATCCTGGGATCACGATCTCATATAACGGAGAGAGGCACTGCATGTGAACTCTGAATATCTTTTAGATAAAGTATAGAAAGATCATCTAAACACATTTCTTCTTGGATAGTAATGAAATTTTCATATTTAGTTAATCAATCAACAATTACCCAAATCACAAAATCACATTGATACATAATTGGATATCCCACCATGAAATCCATTCTTATATTCTCCCAATCAATCACTGTCATTTGAAAACTTTGAATCGTCCCCTTTTGATACTGTCTCTTTACTATGACATGTTGACTTCTCAAACACCTCATTATAAATATAGTAATGTTTTTTGATTACATACCACCAGTAAAACTCTTAATGGTATCTATACAAATAAGTTCTACCTCGCTAAACTGAAAAAGATGAACTAACTGCTTATGTAAAAAAATCAATCATCATATGTGAATCACATAGCACATGTAATATTTTACTAAATTATAAATCTCCTTCTTCATCAATATTGAATCAAGAAAGTTACCATTTACATCAGATTCTACCTTTTCTTGCAATTATTGATCCACCATAAATTTTTTCATAATTCATTTTGAAAAAGTTGACTACAATGATTATTGGAACAAAACAGAGGATGTCTATAAAATCAAAATATATAGGACCAATTTCATCAAATCAGTAACCAATGGGTCACATTCTAAACGTGTCATTGTTAATTTAGAATTACAATTTTGAAATCAACGCATCAGTCTATTAGTATTCATTTCTAAGAAGATAATAAATCGACTAATCATAATCCTTGATATGTTGAATCCATGTCATCTTTCTCATGTTCTACTATACCGAATTGATTATATACATCAATTTTTTTATTGATATATATTTCACACTTCAATCAATACAAATGATGCTGCCAATTTTTAATGCAATATCAGTAGTTTCTAATTACAACTTATATTTAGGGTAATTTAACACATGAGTTCTTAGATAATATGACTCATTATAATGAACATGTCATTTTAGATCAAAATAAAACCAATAACATTTTATGACGCATCACTATAGTTGATGATTTCACAATTTTTATAAGGAAAAGAAAGACCTGAAGCATTGAACAATATTCATTTCAGTTCATGAAAACAAACATTACATTATTTATTCAAGATAATCCTAACTCTCTTTTAGGTCAACATGGTTTGTGTGATATAAAACCAAGAAATGTTTCAACAACCCATAAAAAATAACCATAAAACCCATGAAAATTTAAATTCTCAAAAACATTGGTAGGTCTTGGCCACTCTTCAAAGACTTTAATTTCATAGGGGTCAACAATTATTCCATCATTATAAAAGAAATATGTCTATTGAATTATATTTTTTAAATCACAAACTAAATTTTACTAAACATTCTATATATTTTCTTTAATTTTATGTTTTTAAAAACAATCCTTAAGTGAATTTCACGTTCTTACAATATTTCAGAATATACCAATATATCATATATAAACACAATGACTACATGATCCCAAAAATTATGGAACACTCTATTCATAAGATTCATAAATAAAGAAGTCACATTAGATAAACTAAATAGCATAACACAAAATTTTAAATTACTATATCCGATCAGAAATGATGTCTCTCTAATTTCATCCCCCTTGACCAATAGTAAGTGGTATACATACTGTAGATCAATATTCAATAAATACTAATCTTCATGGAGATAATCAATAAAATCATCGATATAAGTAAAACAATACTTGATCTTAGTAGTGATATTGTTAAAATGTCAATAATAAATGAAAAGTCTCATTTAACCATATTTCTATATAAAAATAAAGTAAGAGAACCCATGGTGATGTTCCAGGTTAAATGAAACAATTTTCAAGAAATTATTATGAAATGGATTTCAATTCAATAATTTTTACTTGATCTATTCTATAAGTGGTTTTATAAATAGTATATGAATTATAAAATAAATCATTAATAAATTCATCTTCCTGATAATGAATAACACTACTAAATTATTCAAAGTTAGTACTTTCTTATTAATAGGAATATAAATTGAACAAAAAATTATTCAATGGGGACACATCATATAGGAACGAAATATTGTATGCCTAGTGTATAATCCATTACGAAACCTTCACACTCAGAATGAATTGATCCCAATCTATAAAACAAACAAAATTGATCTGTTTGACTGTTCTGTTTGAAGTTCAATCATTAACCATGCTACCTTTAATTAATGTGTAACGAATATTCAATAAATAATGTATAAGACTATTGATTCCTCAAATGAGGTAGCTAAAGTACCACAAAATATTATTTGTCTTTTCGATAGAGTTTGTGAGAACAGAAGAATCTGTATCCATGGACCCCAGACTGAGGTTCTTATCTTCTAAGAGTGAATGATCATTGGTCATTGCATGGGACTCTAACCTAATGGAATAACCTTATTTTTATAAAATAGAAAACTCTACCATGATCAATCCTAGGGGATTAATAATGAACTCTCCACTGCGTATAAGACCCTCCATGTATTCTCCTTCAGAACATGTGTAGGTAGAATCCATTTTACCCATATATCATTGGATCACATCTCCTATAGTGGGAAGGGGTGTAGAATAAGTAATTAGAGTTCCCAAAAATAGATATTTAAAATATATTTTGATCAATTACATGTTATTGTCTGTGAAGTTCTATGATATAACAAACAATATTGTCTAAATGTTGAAGTATCCTCCACGAAAATATTTGTTTTGGGAGGAAGAAATGATCTTACACCCTACCCCCAATATATCCAACTTGACTTACAATATATTTTTTTATTAACCTATTGAAAAAACCAATTACTGATAAAAAAATTTATGTTACCACCACTGTTATATAATCAAAATATTTCTCGATTCATTTCCCAGTAAGTGGCTTCCCAATTACCAAATAAAAATTTGTGACTTTAGATTCCACATTGGGGTCCCTAAAAATGAACATTTGGATGTAAGGAGGGAAACCATATGCATTAATTCTTTGTTATTTGGGACAACATGAGCCTATATACACCAAAATTGGAAGAAATACTTTGGACTGAGATCTTGTTAACAAATAATTTCTCCCCAATAATCCCAGAGTGGATAGTCAGTAGTGTCTTCCCATAAAGCATGAAAATATTTTCTTGAAAAATACTACATGAGGCATGTGTGAAGAAAAATTTATCATGATCAATATAATGATTAATGTATAAAATTATATGAAGATGGGGCAGGCTAAAGGCCGAATGGATAATGGAGTGGAACCTTTTTTCTTGAGAGACTGTAATTTTGGGAGTCACATAACCAGGAAATCCAATCAATATACCTGAATAATTATGTAACCAAAAGGTGATTTAATTGCACCCAATAATCAATCTTGAGTGATGTCGAAAAGTATTATCATGTACATGAATTCTTTAAAAAATCCTAGAGATTTCATTATAAAAATCATCCATGATTGATCCATACATGAGAGATATGAATCAAGCCAACATTGAACTACCGTCCATTTTCCCCAGGCTATCACAACCTGCATGTAGTTTATAGTTTCATCAATTCTCTCGAGATTAATACCCATACAACTATATATTTTTCAATCCATTATCATGTAACCCAATCGTTCTGTCCCTCATATTGTGGGTCCCAGATAAATTTTTTAACATTTAAGTCCATCCTTCTTGTCAATGTTTTGAGAACACTAAGGGTTGAAAGAACATGTATCATAAATTACGCGATAACTCAATTAATAAGGGTAATTCAACATCTGAAAGATAGAATTTTTTTCTATAATTATGAATAATAATTGATTTTTTGACCATCCTTGCATATTAATGAATATAAAATCTACTCTGTGAAATAACCCCTAAATAATCTAAAGAAAATAGTTTTACTTTGATAAGAGGAAAGTATAATTTATTTTGACTATCCTCTATAAGAAATTATATAACATACTGAAATTAATTTTATACTTATTAATAACTTGGCCACTCCACTTTGTGTACTCCTCAAATATTTTATTGAGGTTTTGGATTGATCATTTTTTCCTATTAACAAAGATCAATATAGCATTTACAAAGTACTAGGGAATATACCATTAAGATTTGATTTTCACTAGAAATAGATATTAATATAATTTTCAATTATGATTGTGATATATCTCTTAAGATAATATTGAACTATGATTAGAATGTTGGTAGAATGGGGGTCTCCCTATAGGATCCTCTAATCAATTTAATGAAACCACACTTATTTCCCATGATAGTGAGTAAAAGGGTCATGGAAAACTATATCACGTGAAAAAAGTAAACTTATTCATTAGAAACACCCATATTAGTCAAAAATTTGATATTGAAAAACATATATACTATATATAAATTCCTTAACCATATAATATTAGGGAGATATATTTGATCCTTTGGATTTAAAATCTATGTCTCAGACCATTTCTAGATCTATACCAATAGCGTTTGGGATAGATATATCTTTAATAAAACCATGTTATTTCATAGAAACACAGTCATGAATGTAGAGGGAATGTATTCTTCTGATGATGTCAGCCAGAAACTTTTAGTAATAATTTCTCACACGTATCGATTGGAATTGCATGATTGAATGTGGGTCATTGATGTTTAGGATAACAAACATGGTTGTAATTCAAGGAACATTTTGGGGACTACCCCCTCTGAAAAAATTTTGGATCATTTATAAAAATTCAAACATTATGATATCCCTAGATGCGAGGTAGAAGAACATGGGAAATCGTGAGGCCTTGGAGAGCCTTCTGAATTAACAGAACGAACTACCTTCCATAGATCCTACTACATAAGTATTCAAACATGATATTTATTGATCATATTAGTAACCACCCTTGGAAACTAACCCAGGATGTATGACTGACATGATGGGTACCCAAGATTAATTAGAGTGTTAGGATCTAGTATCATGAATTTAAAATAATTAACCACCATACATGATATTAGGTTTGATTCATTGTTTTAAGATACATCGTCCATTCATATATTTGATATATTGCCCCACTTTATCTCTCTGATACATGCATTGAAATATGATAAGTTGTGGTATACTTCTCTAAGACAAAAGATCTAGAATTTTCATAGGCCACCTGGTCTGCTACCTATACAATTTCAGATAATTTATATTTCCCTTAAAAAATATCCTTGAAAATAGAGTCCTCTCTAAACTCTTTATGACTCACCTCTACAAGATAAATTTCCTCTTTAATATCTGTCTCCCCAATATTAGATAAGTATGACTATCACTCCGTGTTATAATATCTTTCCTTAAACATAAGAGTTTTTTTGGAATCCATCCCAGTATAATTGCTAAATATTTTGGTCCATGTACACGCCTACAACATTTCAAAATTTGTGTTCCACTATCTTCCTCGAGGAAGATAAGATAAATTTATTCCCTCTTTTATTTTCATGAAGATAAATAATAATAGGTTAGTAGTCTGAGATAGACCATGCAAAATTGGAAAGGTAAGATGTAACACCCCAAGATTTTGTGAAAAATATTCTTTTTAATTTCATTAATGTCTTGTGTTGTATGCTACACCAAAAGGAGCATTAACAACACACATCCTTGACTTGCCTTTCATTACATGCAATCACGATCTTCCTCGATAGCGTGTGTAGTACGCAACACAGAGTTTCACTAAACAACGATATGCAATTAAAATATTATTAAAACTAGCCTTTATCAATAGTAATAACCACCTTTTAAAATTATAGAAATTTTATCTCTCAAAATGGACTTCATTTTTGGATTCGGAGTATCGAATTTAGCCTAAGGTGAAATTTTTGTACTTTTCGGATAACTTTCATATTCTGATGAATAGTGAAAATTACTAAATTTTAATTAAAAACATCTTTTTTATTCAAAATAATTAATAGTGAAAAATTATTAATTTGAGTGGCTTTAAAGTATATTTAGAATATATTTTTACAATTTAGTACAATGTTGGTCATTGGATGTAATTTCACATTTAAACCAGTTATAAACAAGTGTCAATATTTTGATAGTTATTATCTCTTAAAAACACCCCATTTGTTTTGACGATGGGAATTACTTTTTAAATTAGTTAATGTAACTGATATTTTTTGAATTTGGTAAAATAGACATCATTTTTGAGTTTATAATATCAAATATATCTTGGGCCTAATTTTTGCTATTTTTCTAGAAACTTTCATTTTTTTGATGAATAATGAAACCACTAAGTGGTAGTAAAAAATTGAATTTTTCATAAAACATAATTTTACTGCTTCTGTGAGTGGAATTTCAAAAATCCGAGAGACATGGTTGATGTCATTAAGTAAAATGTGGTTCAATGAGATGAAATTAATTTTTGGTGGATAGTAACTATTTACATTTTTTACCACGGTTAAAAGTAAATAGGGTAATTAAGGGTAAAAATGATATTATTATTACCCTAACACATGTCCAAATTCTATTGGATAAGTGTAATTCGACCAAAAACAACATTAGGAATAAAATATGACCATTTAATCCCACTTGGATTAGATTAGCACATTTATTATTAATTTATTTAAAGAAGGGTTAAAATGGTTAAAATCAATGTTTAATAAGTAAATAATTTTTATTATAGGATTATACATAAGATAAATTCGAATATAAATATTCATTAGAAAGATAAAAATGTTTACTACATACGGATATTTTAATATTAATTTTTAGACTTTATATAATTTAATTTATTTATGACACAATGATGATGAAGTAAATATCTTTTTAATGAAATATTGACATAATTGATGTAATAAATACCCAAATAAATATAATTTGAGACTTTTTATGAATTACAAAATATTTATTTGTTAATATGACATGTTATTGTTTATTTAAGTAAATTTTTTTGAACTAATCATTAAATTATAATTTTTATAAAAATCAATTACCAAATAGTGTCAAAATTGACATAAAATAGTTTTTAAAACAAATATTATATTATTAATTGTTATTATATTCCTAAAAATCTAAGGTTAAGCCAAATGACTTAGATAAGGTTATATATATTAATAATAAACAACTTGGGGTTCGTTTGGCTTGTTATAGTATTTTTATTAACCTTATAGTGTAAGGACACAAAAAGACATGGTAAAAGTTAAATTATCTAACTTAAAGTTAAAACTAAATGATAAGGTTAAAATAGTAAATTAAACTTGTCCAAATTCTGTTGGATGAGATTATTTCGACCCATACCCACCTTATATTCGAAATATATCAATTTGGAGATTTTAAAAACCGAATTTGACTTTATAATAAAATAATATTTTTATTTATTCCAAAGGTGCCCCTCTCCTCCCTTATAAAAGGGAACCTCCTCCCTCTCGTCCTAACACCACATTGAGCCTTCATGCTCGGCCAACACCTACCAATTTTATCTCTCCACTTCTCTAGTGACATCCCAGAGGTCCTGGTATTCTTCAAAGACCAATTTTAGTGCCCTAAAAGGAGGTCTCCAAGAAGCGCTTCAAAGAAGGGAGGTTCAGACACTTACGAAGCAAATCGGACAAAAGGTAAGGGAAATATCACAATCTCAATTTTATCTGAGATTGTTTATAATTTGGTATTTAATGAGGTGTATTTTATCATCCACATCCATTTTTCCTCAATATGTAATATTATTTCCATACACCTACAATTTTTTAAATCCAATTATACCCTTCGTTGAGTTTATTGATAAAAGATATGAAAGGAATCTTTTGACGTTTTTCGTACGAGGTACTTTTTGACTTTTCCGACAAAAGTATGAGAAGAATGTTTTTTTAACGTATACGGCATGAATTGATTTTTAAAACATTATTTCCCAGAATCTTCCTTTAAAAGTTTTCAATTTTATTTTTAATCAACTTCTTTTAGTTTAGAATTTTATGACATGTTAAGAAAGGAGTGTGGTTTTAAAGTAGAAAGGATATTTTCCTCAAGAATGGAGTTCAAGTGTTTTATCAAAATTATTTTCCATCTAAGATAATAAAGGGTTCTGTTTCTATCCCTATTATTACATTGAATTTTTTATGTTGTGATGGAATTATTTTTATGAATTCCTTTATCTTATATGAATTGATTAATGATGTCATGATGTTTAAGATTCCCATTTTTATTTCATGGGTTATGCAATGATGTATGGTTTATGATTTTGTGGCACACATAAGAATGGTATCATTATAAGATGGGTGGGACCTATATCTCTCTCCAATTCATTGGGTAATGATTTAACATCTCATGGGATAGATATGGCTGGAACGATAGCTTATACTAGTTTAGTGAAACATGACTGAAACGAGGAGTGAACTTGGTTCAGAAAGGGAATTTGTCCACTAAGATAGTCTTGGCAACAAGTCTTGACTAATAAGTAATGATTCTCTATGATTATGTGTGTATGACACAAAGCTTCATGTTTTAATTTATGATTATTGGGATTTCATTTCACTACTATGATTTATCCCATGTTATGAAATTATGCTCTCTTTTGAAGGTTAAGATTTCCAAAATGTTATGTTCTTATGAATATGATGGGATTGATATTTCTTTTGTTTACCCTTACTGAGCATTTGAGCTCACCCTTTTATTTTTTCTTTTCCCCAGGATATTAATAAAGGTTTTAGGTAAAAAAAGGGGATGATCTTTATGGGAGATGTTGAAGATATTTCACCACGATTAGAAGATTATATTCCGAGTTTTCAAAGACACTAAACTATTACGATCCTTGTGTGTGTGTTTTTGTTATGTACTAAGTATTCTGCAAAAGTAATGTAATGTCCATGTACATCAGGCTTCGGGTCTCTACAGTTGGTATTAGAGGAAAGGTTTAGTCAACCTTTGGAAACTAGGATGCGAGAACTTTAGTGAGATCCCTATAGATATTTCTAAGGTATGTCTAAAGATATCCCTATGGATAAGTATATGTATAGGATATAGTCCTAAAACTACGGCACTGATATTAGAATTTAACCTAAGATGTTAGATATTGAGGGTGATCCCCTTTTATTATGTTGTTTTCCCTAGCATGATTTTTGCCTCTCACACTATTCTTTTTGGGTTTTAGACGATGGCTGGAACCCGAAGGAGCCGTGTTGATCAATGCAATAGACAATGTAATGATTGTCCTCCTGAATAAACAAATGTTATGGGAGATGGAGTGCAAAATCTTATTGCTATACTTACACAAGATATGAATCATTATGGACTACCAAATAAGTAGATAAGTGAAAAATATTCTATTGAGTCCTTCATGAGGAAACGCCCACATTGTTTTAGTGGGTCTTATAATCCACTTGTTGCTGAACAATGGATCAGTACCACTGAAATGATATTTTCAATTCTTCAAAGTTCTGAACCTGATAAAGTCATCTTAGCAGTATATCATTTGGAAGGTGAAGCTGATAAATGGTGGAATCTTATCAAGAATATGAGGCAAAGTGATGAAATTGAGTCCATGGAATGGGACGAGTTCAAGAGCTTATTTTTCAATAAGTACATCCATCGTATTCTTCGTAAAAATATGGAGAAGGAGTTTCTTGAACAAAAGTATAAGGATGATGAATCTGTTGGTATATACGAAGCGAATTTTACAAGGCTTGCAAGGTATGCATCTGGCTTTATCATCTAACCTGAAAGTAATGCTGATCAATTCTTCAGTGGCTTAAAATCAAGTCTTCGAAGGGCATTAGCTATAAGAGACTTCAGTAGCTATGAAGAAATTGTGCGTTGTGCTATTAAGGAAGAAATAGAAGTTGGTGTTACTTATCCATCTCATAGTTTTGACTAGAAACGAATGATGGAGTTCAATGAGAAATCTCAAAATAATGGTGTAAAGAAGATGAATGTTTCCTTATGCTCAAAGTGTGGAAAGAAGCATGGTGGAGATTGTCTTAAAGGGATAAGTAAATGATTCAAATGTGGAAAAGAAGGTCATTGGGAATTTTAATTCCGCAATGATGGTAAGAAGATGTCTAATTATGCAAACAAAGGAAAGGATACAAAGAATGAACCTACTACACTTCAATGCTTCAAGTGCAAGGAAATAGGGCATTATGATAATAAATACCCTAATCCCATGGTTAGTGACGATCGACATGAGAAACCACTTAAGGCAGAGGACAAAGGGATGTCACATGAGATCACTATTGGCGATGTTGAATATGAAAACGATGTGGTGGAATGATTAAGTGTTTATGTAATGGGATTCCAAAATAATGGTGTATATAGTATTGTGGAATATTAGAATATTTATGTATTGGTCTATTGTGGTTTTCAATAATTTTATGGTACCGATAACCATGGAAAGTGATTGAGATATTTTTGGAAAAAAGATGATATGCGCATAATGACGGGATAAGGAGAAAATGAAATATTTGACAGTATTCATGAGCTCGTGACTGATATAAGGAAATAGTTATATCATGGTTTGAGGTTTTGGTATGTGAAAAGAGTTAAATTTTGACAGCACTAATGTTTTCACTAAGATTCAATGGGTATTCATTTTTCAAGAGAATACATGATTAAGGACTTCAAATGTTTGGAATGTGACCAACACGACATATCTCATGATATACGGGGATCAACGATGGTATTAACATTCTTGTTATATGAACTCTTTGGTAATCGTTTTCACTATAATATGAGATTGGACAATAGTATTTTGGTTAAGGCTAATGATTGGAAATGATTATGTTGGACATAATTTAGTATTATTTAAGGATATAACTTTTTTAAATATTATTGATGGGATGTTTTAGTAATATAGTTTTAGAAAAAGGGCAACCTGCAGGACGGGTGACTACCCATCGCGTCGGACAAGGCTGTGGGAATCGAACCCACAACCGAAGTGCGACTGGCCTTTATCGCCTACCACTGGCCTACAGTATGTCCATGGTTAGTAGAAAGTAGTTTTATTTTATTACGCGGTATGATATATGAAGTATAAATTCATTTTTGGAATCGTATACGATTAACCTCCCCATAGATGGTCTTATGTAATTTTGATAACTTTTGTAACTTTTTGTTTGAGACAGATGGAATGACCCATCATTCTATCACATGATCTGCAAACACTTCACAAATAACAAATCCAACTTCATTTCATTAAGAGATGAAGTGTAAATTGTCTAAAGAACTACCAACGGTGACACTGTACCAAAATCACGAAACTATTTCCTCTAATTCCAATTTCATCAACTTTAGGGAAATGATCTTGAAAACCAAAAATGTTGTCCTAGTACTCTTATATCTGATGAATCAAATGGTACCTTAGATCATCACAAATTTATGGTTTTGTGATTGCTGGAATTTCCATAGCAATGTTCTCTGCCACTCTTCATCAGAACATGATGGTTAGATTTCTCTTCCATATCCACATTTTCACCTATGTGGAAACCCATAGATTAGTTTATTTGGGTAAGCGTTACATTTCATACTTTTGTTTTCAAAGATTGGTTTTGGTATTCCTTTTTACGATGTGGGTTTCTATCAATGAATCTTATGAATAGTAAACCATTTATAACCCTGACGAATTTCGAGGGCGAAATTCATTTTAAGGGGGGTAGAATGTAACACCCTAAGATTTTATAAAAAATATTCTTTTTAATTGCATTAATATCTTCTGTTGTACGCTACACAAAAATGAGCATGCACAATACGCATCCTTGACCTGCTTTGCATTACACACAATCACGATCTTCCTCGATAGCGTGTGTAGTACGCAATACCGAGTTTCACTAAAAAACGACATGCTATTAAAATATTATTAAAACTATCCGTTATGAATAGTAATAACCACATTTTAACATTTTATAAATTTTATCTCTCAAAATGGACTTCATTTTTGGATTTGGAGTATCGAATTTAGCCTAAGGTGAAATTTTGGTACTTTTCAGATAACTTTCATATTCTGATGAATAGTGAAAATTACTAAATTATAATTAAAAACCACTTTAATAATCAAAATAATTAATAGTGATAAATTTTTAATTTGAGTGGGTTTAAAGTATATTTAGAATATATTTTTACAATTTAATACAATGTTGGTCATTAGATGTAATTTCACATTTAAACCAGTTATAAACAAGTGTCAATCATTTGATAGTTATTATCTCTTAAAAACACGCCATTTGTTTTGACGACGATAATTAATTTTTAATTTAGTTAATGTAACTGATATGTTTTGAATTTGGTAAAATAGACATCATTTTTGAGTTCATAATATCAAATATAGCTTAGGCCTAATTTTTGGTATTTTTCTGGAAACATTCATTTTTTGATGAATAGTGAAACCACTAAGTGGTAGTAAAAAAATGAATTTTTTATAAAACATAATATTACTGCTTCTGTAAGTGGAATTTAAAAATTCCGAGAGACATGATTGATGTCAGTAAGTAGAATGTGGTTCAATGAGATGAAAATAATTTTTGGTTAATAGTAACTTTTTACTTTTTTTTACCACGTTAAAAGTAAATAGGGTATTTAAGGGTAAAAATGATATTATTATTACCCTAACACTTATCCTAATTCTATTGGATAAGTGTAATTCGACCAAAAACAACCTTAGGAATAAAATATGACCAATTAAGCCCACTTGGATTAGATTAGGACATTTATTATTAATTTATTTAAAGAAGGGTTAAAATATTTAAAATCAATGTTTAATAAGTAAATCATTTTTAATATAGGGTTATACATAAGATAAATTCGACAATAAATATTCATTAGAAAGATAAAACTATTTCCTAAATAATGATATTTTAATTTTAATTTTTATACTTTAAATACATAAATTTATTTATGACATAATGATGATGCAGTAAATATCATATTAATGAAATATTGACATAATTGATGTTATAAATACCCAAATAAATTTAATTTGAGACTTTTTATGAATTCCAAAAAATTTATATGTTAATATGACATGTTAGTGTTGATTTATTTAACTTTTTTTGAACTAATCATTCTGTTATAAGTTTTACAAAAATCAATTACCAAATAGTGTCAAAATTGACATAAAATAGTTTTTAAAACAAATATTATATTATTAATTGTTATTATATTCCTAATAATCTAAGGTTCGGCCAAATGACATAGATAAGGTTATATATGTTTATAATAAACAACTTGGGGTTCGTTTGGCTTGTTATAGTAAGTTTATTGACATTATAGTGTAGGAACACAAAAAGACATGGTAAAAGTAAAATTATCTATCTTAAAGTTAAAACTAAATGATAATGTTAAAATAGAAAACTAAACTTGTCCAAACTCTATTGGATGAGAGGATTTAGAACCATACCCACCTTATCTTAGAAATATATTAATTTGGAGCTATTAAAAACCGAATTTTACTTTATAATAAAATAATATTTTTAGTTATTCCAAGGGTGCCCCTCTCTTTCCTTATAAAAGGGCACCTCCTCCCTCTCTTCCTCACACTACTTTGAGCCTTCAAGCCGAGCCAAACCATACCAATATCTTCTATCCACTTCCCTAGATACATCCTAGAGGTCCTGGCCTTCTTCAAAGACCAATTTTAGTGCCCTAAAAGGAGGTCTCAAAGAAGCGATTCAAAGAAGAGGAGGTTCGGACACTTACGATGCAAATCGCACCTAAGGTAAGGGAAATATCACAATCACATTTTTATTCGGGATTGTATATACGTTGGCATATACTGGGGTTTATTTTATCATCCACATCCATGTTTCCTCAATATGTAATATTATTTCCATCCACCTATAATTTTTTAAATCAAATTTTACCCTTTAGTTAGTTTATAGTAAATGATATGAAAGGAATCTTTTGACCTTTTTCGTAAAAGATACTTTTTGACTTTTCTAACAAAAGTATGAGAAGAATATTTATTTAACTTATACAGAATGAATGGATTTTTAAAACATTATTTCCAAGAAGCTTCCTTTAAAAGTTTTCAAGTTTATTTTTAATCAACTTCTTTTAGTTTCGAATTTTATGACATGTTAGAAAAGGAAAAGTGTTTTTGACGTAGAAAGGATATTTTCCTCAAGAATGGAGTTCAAGTGTTTCATCAAAATTATGTTCCATCTAAGATAATAAAGAGTTATGTTTCTATCCCTATTGTTACATTGATTTGATTATGTTGTGATGGAATTATTTTTATGAATTCCTTTATCTTATATGGATTGTTTTATGATGTCACTGTGTTTAAGATTCCCATTTTTATTTCATGGGTTATGCTATAATGTATGGTTTATGATTTTGTGGCACACATAAGATTGATATCATTATGAGATGGGTGGGACCTATATCTCCCTCCAATGCATTCGGTAAAGATTTTATATCTCATGAGATAGACATGGCTGGAACGGTGGTTTATACCGGTTCAGTGAAACAGGACTGAAACGAAGAGTGAACTCGGTTCAGAAAGGGACTTTGTCCACTAAGATAGTCTTGGCAATGAGTCTTGACTAATAAGAAATGATTCTCTATGATTATGTGTGCATGCCACAAAGTTTCATGTTTTAAGTTATGATTATTGGGATTTCATTTCACTTCTATGATTTATCCCATGTTATGAAATTATGCTCTCTTTTGCAGGTTAAGATTTCCAAAATGTTATGTTCTTATGAATATGATGTGATTGATATTAATTTTTTTTACCCTTACTGAGCATTTGAGCTCACCCTTTTATGTTTTCCTTTCCTCATGATATTAAGAAAGGTTTTAGGTAAAAAAAGGGGACGATCATTATGGGATATGTTGACAATATTTCACCATGATTAGAAGATTGTATTCCGAGTTTCCAAAGACACTAAACTATTAATATCCCTGTGTATGTGTTTTTGTTATGTACTAAGTATTCCACAAAAGTAATGTAATGTCCATGTACGTCAGGCTTCGGGTCTCTACATAAGAGCTCATAAAGGGGTATAATTCATAAAAATGATCCAAACATATATCATGTGGGAACTATATTTTATGATTTACTTTATGATTATTTCAATAGGTAAATAATTAAACATAATAACCCAAATCACTCTAACCATTTATTAATGTATAAGTTTAAAATTACACTCTAACATTACATGTAGCTAGTCCCTCTCCTTTCATCTCTATAGGCTCCATTATTTTTTTCATATAACCACCAACTAACTAGGTGACATACTATTTTATAAATAATTCATCATCATTCCATTATGATTCCCTATCAACCTATTTACACATGACATACACAAATGAGAACAAGAGAGATTTGTAGAGCTAATATTCATTATGATATTCTTATTTGGAAGATGTTGTTGTTCAACACATATCAAATGGTTTTAAACCATTAAAATGTGATTATTGGTCAGGTCACCATGAAAATAGTTTCTTATACTTTGTTTATGAGAAAACAACAGAATTATTGAGGAATTCATCTTTACATCTAGTACCGTGATGATAAAATCATTGTGATATCATGATTCAATAGTGAAGATGAGGTAGTAAACTCCAGGATAGTGAAGAAAATATGTTGGAAAGTTACTTCAGGCAATGGGAACTATTGTGAACACCATTGACAAGAGAATGACCATCACCTTCTCGATGATTTCTAATAATCATGATTGGGTCCAATATTTATGGATTCGAAATAAAATGGAATGTATTTTTCGGGAAAATAGAAGATACCACATTGAAATCTGAGTCTTTTCATATTAAATAATCTAAAGAAGATGGGGGAGAATATTTCTATACCACCAATATAAACTTCTACTAGATCCAATGTACATCTAAAAATCAAGAAAATGAAATAAAAAAATATAGAGATCTGATTGATTTTCTATTAAATAATAATTAGTAGGATAGAGAATAATGGATGATAAATACCATTTGTTATAGCAGTAGTGGCCATAATCCAAAACTGAGGAAGGAGAGGGGACCCATTAAGAAAACAGAGAATGAAGGGGACTAAGGCTTCATTTGAAAGGTCTTGATCCAATGGGGATATGAGAGGAATGGGACACTTAGGTGGTAAGGAGGTAGATCCCAAGGAGGAAAAGGGCCCCCTACATCTGAATTAGACTCTTGAAAAAATGGAACCTGATGATCTTTACAGGAAGGAGATGGATCTCTATTATTGTTATATATTGAATAATTCCATGAAGACTTCAGTGTAGTGTGACATCGATGAAAATCCAGGTTGGAGTGACCATGAAGGTTGTAAAAAGAGAAGAAACTTACCTTAGATGAATACTAAATGGTCAATAATCCATACGAATATATTTCTTACCATCTCCCTAATGTTTGATGGAATATCCCTGAATACACTGAGCTCAAAAAACAACTAAGAATCACATGCATCATGAAGAAAATGTGTGATATTAACTTCATAATGGAAGCATACTAGAGTATTCTTAATCCCTTGATTAAATATAGGTTATTGAAGGATAAATGGAAATATGATACAAATAACCAAATAGTCATGGTCATGTAATATCTTCTAATCTAAATATTAATTGACCAGAGGATGAGGGAGAAATTAAATCTCAAAATAGATACTCCTTGGAGTTCCACACCCTAATAATATCATCAATGGAGTATAAAATCACACATAAAGAGTTCGATTTCAACATAAAGACCCTATATAGAGATTTTATATCCCTTTAAGCTAAAATGATCTATCAAATAGTCAATGAATTATTATTACTCACAAATATGGCCATCGAGGACCTCTTCAAGATATCCTTAACTATTGAGGAGGACTAATTGTGTAAAAGGACCTCAAGAGTTAAATTATAAAAGGATTCTAGAAGGACCATTGAAGTGATGTTTGGTACAAGAGAGGTATAATAAAAATGAATATATAACGGTAAAAAAGAAAAGAATATTTGAATATGGGAAGAACCATGAAATCTCTATCCACCTATCGATGAGTCAACCTTACCAGGGTGCCAGGTTAGCTGACATTATACAAATAGAAGAAGAGGGGAGAATGGACGACACTGTGCATAAAGATATATTTATCATAGAATAGACAAAAAGAGAAATCATAATGGACAAAAATTAAATCTATATGGTTCATGTAGAGAATATTCTCAAAAGAAGTATCCATGATCATTGGTTTCATCTAGATTACACGATGTGAACACATGGAAATTCATGAAGAAAAAAGTAAAATAATAAATTAACTATTAGGATGTCACTAATAATAATTTTTTCATTAATTTCGAAAAAATGAGAAATACTACATTCATTATCATCAATTAATAATTTCATAGCTTCTAGGTATATTTTTAAAAAGGCCAGACAATTAAATAAAAATATATTTGCTTTGTACTCTATTGTATCATTATATATTTTAATCCATTCCATTCCTAAATTAATATCAAACTATACTATGGGAAATTTCACAACATTTTTAGGGAGTATCATCACACTATTGAATATTGGAAGAGTCCTATAAATAATGGATTCTCTTACACTTCAACCTAGAGTTTTTACCAAAATTTATATATTACTTTAATGAGGTGATATTTATAATTTAATATCAAATTTCTCAAAAATGATAAAATGTAACGATATATAATCAATCATAGTTATGAACCAATTAAAATAAATCAATAACATATCTATCACCAAATATTTTAACAACCCATCCTCAACTACAGTAGTATAAAATTATTTTTCAACTGCCTTTTTCTATCAAACTCCCTATTTTATACCCTATGTAATAAAATTTAGACACGCATTTGATAATGGAAAAAAACAATACAACTAAAAAACCATAACTCATTTCTAAATTTTCATTTCTAATAATATGAATTATATTTGTGAACAATATGACCAAATATTTTCACATCATAATAAATTCCATATTTTTAAATAGAATTCTATATTATTCATTTTATCACACTTATTAGAAGATGGGAATTTATTTTTCTTACCTCTAAAAATATTTAATTAATTCTTGATAATTGTATTCCATCTATTTCACTTCTTTTTTATGTTTTCATGTGACCCATGGTCTTCTGAAAACTCCAGTTCTACTTTCTTAGTGAATCAACCATGTTTCTCATAGCTCATAAACTTATGGGAATCATTTTCGCTTATATATATTGGATTCAATCATGGTTGAAACCAATACTTCTTACTATATATATCTATTATATAATTATGAACATACTTCACAAGCTGAGTAATGTTTTCATCAGATATAACAACAGAGTCTTCCTCCTTTTTACAAAATTCCATGAATTGATATTCCCTCAAAAGTAAAAATTCCATTGAAAAATTTTACTCAAAGAAATATTTTTTCAATTAATCCCATTACAAAGAATAAACCTCTCACATACCATGATATTCTTAACTATTCATCACCACTGATCATTTTCACCCTCAGAATCATAAATTGAAAGTGTTTCCTTTTATTCATCCGAACAACCCGTGGCATCAAATATACATTCTAGGTATTTAATCCATAATTTACATATCATGGGGTTAAATGACCTTATAAATAATGGGGGATGTTTTTTTAATAAAATTCATAAATATCATAATGTTATTCTATGGTAGATCTGGGTTTTCTCTTATATGGACACCACCAAAATTTAAAGCATGAGTTAACTAAGATATCATTAAAACACCATCTATATTCTGAATCAAACCATCTTGGGATGCTGATTCATAAGTATATTTTCCCCTCAGTTCCATCCCACTACTACTTCCTTGTTACATTTATAGAAACAAATTCTGAATAGATGTAATTATAGATGAATAAACCTTATAATCCTCAATTTATATTTAATATTATGTTAACCTCTAAGTATAATATTTTAGGGGTATGATATTAACATTAACCTAAACTCTAATTTCATCTAATCATTTACTCCTATATAAAGTACTCAAACTAGACCATAGAACATTACATAATATTGAGTCAAGTAAATAATATTATGTTCTTTTAACATTGAAGATATTATAATTTTTAGAGTTTTAGATATTTATCCCATATTTCATAAATATAGAAATAATAAATTAGAAAGTCAACACTTTCTAACAGTATACAGTTTTGGACAATTGAAAGCATCTAAAAAATCATGTTCTATATAATGAAAGTACTTCACAATAATCAACATGAATCCTTACAATCCCTTATTCACCCTTATATCACGGGAATGGAATTAGAAACACCGAATGATAATTAAAACCTTATAAAGGAATATAAAAACAAGAAACCATTTAGTTTATTTATAATCATTAAAAACATATTTAAATATAAAAACGAAGTAACAATTTTCACCTTGATAAGTATTAAAGAATTTATGTTGATAATAATATAATTTAATTATGTTTTTAATCCAAATACTAAAATAAAACACATTACTATATTATAAAATACATAATGGAAACTTGGAACTTTATTATACATTTCACCAACATAATTGGAAAAAAAACTATACGATTAACATCTATACATGTCAATCTTAAAAAGGGAAAAAAAATATAAAAAAAATCCATTACCAATTCATTGGAGGGATATCATGTAGCCACCAATCAATTTTATCATGGAATGACTCATCATTAGTTTATTAAAGAACAACACGTCAAATATCTAACTGTTATTATATAATCATAAATCATAAAACATTACAGTTTTAAACATTTAAATCACAAAATTTAATTTTCAACCAAAATAAAATCTTTCATTACATAAATGTAATCAATCCATTTTCGAGACCTATATTCAATAATGAAATACAAAAATAAAATGTGGGGTTTTATTTTCATTAAAAAAATGAAACATAGTAATGGAATATATATATATATAGACATAAATTCTACAATATAATAACTTTATATCTAAATATATAAATATTTATAATATTATCAAATATATTTACATGTGGAAAGGATTAAATATTAAAACATTCAAAGAATCCCATACCAAAAATTATAAGCTTTATGATAAATTAAAATTTATAAAATCATTAAATAAATAGATAAGAAATAAAATATGGATATAGATAGTAAAATTGGGTGTCTAATAACATTATAAAATAATGATGGTTTATATAATCAACAAATGTCTCAATAAATGGAGATTGAGATGATATCCCTTACCTTTGGCCTATCTTGTCTCGTGCTTGTTATCCTTCAAAAATTATATACCTATAATAACTATATATTTTCTTGACAACCTTTTTAATGTTTACTTTATCTTTTATTTCACATATTGTAGTGTTTTATAAACTACAAAAATATATATTTTTATGTTTGGTTTCATGAATATATTCGGTTTATGTGTAAAAACGAATTTGGTAGGTCTGTTATAGTCATAGGGGTTATTGTACAAACATATCCAGAATAATAATTGTGAAATAATAATCTTATGTATACTTATATTTATCTTCTAAATCAGTCATGAAATATGGATACAAAAAATGATACAACATTAGAATCATGGATATGTCAATCCGTACAAACATAAGAGTAACGTTTTCATTTATCAATTATCATTTTGAAAAAAAGTTAAGAGAATAATTATACTTCAATAATGAGCATTATATAATATATATCATTTTATTTAATCATATATACTTATATATATAATTATGGTTCTGTAAAATAATTCACATCTCTTAGATGAGACGATAGTTCACAGGTCAACAAACGACGTTATAACGTTCTAAATGTATGAAAAAATGTTAAATAAAGTGATTTGATATATTTCCATAATGGTAATTGTGTAATTAATATCATATATATGGTATTAACTGTAGATATATTAAAATAATTAAATACATTATTTGTTACATGTAGTTTCAGAACATATCACATCGCATTGAGGAGATGGTAGTCTACATTTCCACATAAGATGTTGTCGTATTTACACAGAATGGATAGTATAATGGTATGCAGTATAAAATAAATAAAGAGGCTTAAATAAAAAAAATAGAATATATAACATATATATTATATTTTCCATCATAATTTCCAACCATGAATGGTGGTGATGTAAAGAGTTAATAATAATTGTTTCGTGATGCTGTATTTTTCCATTCATATAAATTATGTTTCTATTACCAATTAGATGTATGTATGTGTAATTGAATATATAACCAATATAAAAACAATAAAAAAAAAATATTTAGTATAATGAAATTATTATGTATGAATGGAACACTAATATTTTAGTAAATCGAGAATGAATGTAAAATAAAATAGCCTGAGGAATGGGTCCATCCTCTTATTCAAGTAACTCCTTTTAGTTTGCACCACATGGATAACTTGGAGGGATTTAAGGATAAGGTACAGATACTAAGATGAGGGGAATGAAATTTACAATATATTTAAGTAGATATTATCAAAAATTCTGACTTTATATGTGTAAGGATGTTGGAGGATATTATGACTTTTGTAGTTGATGAGGATATAAACTCTTATATATTATCGAATAAGGAATTCCACCAATATTATCCCATTTAAAATGTTTCAAATAATGGAACAAATGTGATCCAACATATTATATATTTTAAATACTCCCATCCATTGGTATTTTAATAAGTGTATAGGTCATTTGGGTGCCTATGTTTATGGTTTTGTTCCATGTGAAGATAGTTTTTCCTTGAATCATTGTAATTGTTTTTAATAATTTTTACTAATATTTTTTTTTTGAAAAATTATATTGACATTTATGAAATTATAAATTAGGCTGATTACTAGTTTAAATTATTGAATTGTTGAAAATCAATTTATGTTTAAAACTATAGGGGGGATGTGATGGTGGGGTTTTAAAAAAAATATTGAAATATTTATATGTTATTATAATAAATTTCCTTGTGAAATTGATTCCAAGGGAAAACAATGGGTTAATTGGAAAAGAATAATTTATTTACACTTTAGAACCATTTATTGAATATAGAATGTAATCTTTTCAAATAAAATATACCTTCAATTCTCTATAGTGTGATGTTCTTCACAATATAGATCTCGATCAAGGAAATGAATTGGATTTTTTTCATGCAATCTTCCTCTGATATATTGAGTTCTAAAGAGCATCAATATGTACATCATGACCCAATTTCTAGATATATTTTAAGAGGGATCATATGGTTTCCATAAAGACATGGGATAGTACTTATTCCTAATATGAAATATTATATTTCATGAAATTTACAATGAAAATGAGATACAATAGAAAGGTATCCCCTTGGAATCTAAATTCCCATACTAATCATAGGAGATGAAGGAAAAAATCATCTATATTTAGATTAAAAATGGGTGATGGAAATATTGAAGTGGTTCATCCACTTTTTTGGATTTGGAAACCATAATGAAACATGTGAAAAATTCATCCACATATGGTTTAATTGAATTAGTAAGGAAAAAATGTGAGAAAAAGGCGAGGTCTATGACGTTAGCTGTAGGGTACTATATAATATGGTGGGCATGGAACAAGACTTGGAAGCAGGACATCATAAACTATTATATTTCCTTAGTGGTATGATCAGGCAGTATGTTGGTAGAGTAAGGTCTTATTCCAAAAAAATTTGACATGTCACCATCCATGAAAAATATTTCCTCAAGATGTATATCTTTTTTAACTGTCACCGAGGCCATCTTACTAGGGGATCTTGTTTAAATGGTATCCACAAAATAATGAGATGGTACTCAATATTTATGGATCATAATCTAATTATATCATAATGTGTGGGTGTGTGGTATTTGATGATAGGGGATCTGTTGTGTTTTATTTCACTACAGATTATGGTTGTGGTGAAACTCTTATGTGGGACGTATATGTGATAATTATTGGATAAAGCTATGTATGAACTATAACGTATGTCTATATGTAGTGGATATAGATTCCCTGATCGTATAAAACTCATTCCACAAGTATATTTCTATTTCATGTAACTTAACTTATGAAATCAGAAGCATTAATCTCATAGTGAGTGACCATGTGAAGGTGAGTCACTCATGGAATGAATGAAACAATGATGATGATTTTTAGCCTATATTATTTCTCACCATGGTTATCATGATCTTTTTACTTAATGGTATCCCTTTCCCTGAAGAGTCTATATACTGAGAAATGGTTCCACTCATGATTTACTTTTTTCAGCCACGAAAATGTTTTTTTCTATATTAATGTCACATTAAAGAAATAAATTCCTTCTTTCTGTTATTTTATTTTAATATTAATAAAAAATGTAAATTTCATAGAAAATTAAGAAAAAATAAAACTAACATATTTTTTATGTTTCCCTTTCAAAAATAAAGGCATGTTTGAAAAATAAAAACTACTAAAGTGCCAAAAATGAGATTTAAAATGGGTTCTCCATAAAATTTGGTAACACTACCTTTTAAAAATACAAATATTGTATGCTTAAAAATATATCAATTCTTCTTTTAAGACTATTAAATGTATCGAATAAATATAGAAATATTTACTAAACACGTGAAAAATAAAATATAGTTATACATATCTATTCATAATGGCATAACAGATAGGTGATAACTACAACATGAAATGATAATACATAAAATATGTTATTTTTTTCTATAAATAAGCCTTCTGTGAGACATAAGATTTCATTGAAACTCATTCTTTCACATTTGGTATTCTATTGTACACAACATTGCTCTTAAGGTAAATTATATTTCTAATTAAAAATATTAATATGAAAATATCTTATTCTAAATATACATGGGATGTTACACAATTTCCCTGAACACGGAATGTTTATTTTTGAATTTATCATAAACCATGATAGAAAAGATCACATGTTCATTATTATAATACAAAGATGTCTCATATATAGATTTTAATTAGGAAAATTTAATTTCTAAAATGGAATCCTTTGATGTTATCATATGTTGGATATTGAGATTGTCGAATCATAGTGACATCATGGATTTTGGGATAAAATGAGAAATCTAGAATGTTGATGAAATAATAAAAATTAAAACCAAAGATGAATGAATATTAATTTTTCATCGTGTAAGAATTATGAAAATAATAATTGAGAAATTTTCATTATGCGGTTTCATAAATGTTTTATTGGCTGAAAATAAGTGGATGTAGTAAAACAAATGTTGTTGTTATGTGAATGGGAATGTAAATGTTGTTGAAAATTGTAATGTAATTTTCCACCCACAATCAAATCATATTATAACACAATTTTTTTGAATGATTCTAATAATTAAAAATATCAAATGGTTAATGATAAAAAACAACATTTAAAACATCTTAAGTCCTACGTAAAAGAGAAATCTTGTGTAATCATAATTATTGATCATGGTCACAAGAATGAATTGTTGAATTATATACATAAAATCCAATATAGAACTTACAATTTTTTATATTACTTTGAATATAACATGTAACTTATATTAAATGAATTTAAATATAGTATCATTTTCGTGCCTCAGTGATTATATTTTGAGTTATCAATATAATCTAATATTGGTATGATGATCACATCACCAATCTTTATATCCTATATTATATATGTTTGAGGGAACCTACATCCTATAAATGCATTCATACCACATATATTATAATTTTATGAGATTTTTGCAAAGGATTATATATCTCTATATAGGTTCCATGTAAATTATCCTAGAATGGATGCCACATTTAGTATTCCAAATAATCCTATGATCATATCTCTATTTGAGGAAGAATATGAACTCCAAATGTATGAAACCTCCACCGAATGGGTCTTACTACTTATTAATTTTTTATTAATTTCTAAAATTCATGGGGATATACTCCGCATCAATGATATTCATATTGTTTTTATGTTGAATAATTTATTGAAAAATTTCTTATAATTTTCTATAATTTTGATATTGTGATTTAAATATGAACCATACCTAGTGTTATAATTATTTCATAGAATATATATATAGTTTTGATATTCAATTAATATGGTTTAAGTAATTAACACTTGGATAGTGTTAATAAGGTATTTATATAAAATAGTGATTCACCATGGGGTTAACATGTTATATTTATTAATAATAAATATGGGACAATGTGTATCTTTATTGATTATTAAGAACTGAACAAGTTCACATTCAAAAACAGGCGTCCTACCCCTTGTATTGATGACATGTTTGATCTATATTGGGGTTAACATTATATTTTCTTTTATTGAACTTCATTCAGTATATCATCAAATGAGGGTCAATATAAATGATATACCAAAGATAGACTACCAAAAAAGTATGATCATTATGAATTTATTGTTTTTCAATTTGGAATTAACATATATTTATGTATATATTTAATATATTTATCATAGATTACATTTATATGTTATTGGTAGTATTTCTATATGATATTCATATATATCTTGAAGTATGGATATGAATGATGATAATTTGAGAATTGTGGTGAAGGCCCTGAGGAAGGATAATTTTTATGTTTAAATTATTAATGTGAATAACTATTCATAATGATCCATTATTCAGATGAAAATATCATGTGAATGAATATTTATAGATCCTTTTAATATTAATTTTATCGAGAACATTCCTACAAAAACCATAGTAAATAAGATTTTTAGTTCTCATAGATTTTTTTTGAAACTACTAGAATATTGTAAAGGGATTATCAGGATGGAAAAATATAATCACAAATTTCACTCAAAATTTAGTTATGTTTCATTGGATAGATAAATTTTATGGATATTTTAAAATGAGAAAAAATTCCAATTACGCATGTTTTTACAATACCCTGTTATGGATAATATTTTATGGTTTATATGTATTCATAAAACAAGGAACTAGGATATTTCAATATTTAGAATTACATGGTTATAATATACACCTCCTACTAATTGAAAATATATATGAAAATAAACCAACCCATAACCTGGATATTGATGCAGTTATTTTTTATATGAGGATGTATAGGCGTTATCATTATATTGATACCTTTGATATTAAAACAAAACATAAAATTATGAATAATAAATTTTAATTGAACCATTTAAATATACATAAACGTATATTGTTTTAATTGATTAATCAAAATGACCACTTAATGCAATAGGCCCTTGGGAGGGAGAACATTAAGGTGATCTTATGAGTTGTAAATACCATTGTGGATACAAAATGATAATAATTTCCTGATATAAAATGCATATGGATTTGAAGTATATTGAATTGAAATCCTATAGTAAGGGGATAGATCTCATTTAATTTCAAATGAAGATTTAATTACCCATCAATGTAATTATTGTACAGTTGTAGAAGGAATCTTTTTTACTATAGAACAAGGTCAAGAATATACATAAGATAAACCATGATTATCGTGGAATGATAAGGACAATGAACATTGTTTATGCCTCTTTAATAACAAAAACTAAATAAAGAGATACTATATGAAGATCATAGTTTACTGATTTACATTCATCCTTAATATACAAATATTTATAGATATATAAATGACAATTCATAGTGGGATCACATGAAATGTGGTATTTTATTGTATTTAATTAGTGAATGAAATTTTAAAAAATATATTAAATAATAAAAATACATTGATCCAAACCTTATTTTAAATCCACTGGAAAAGATCTCAATATATATTTTATAGTTATAAAAGGAATCTCAAAATTTCCATCATTATAAGGATGATTTGATATGAATCATGAAATGTTAATTTTACCCAATGTGTTATGTTAACAATAATTGTTATGATCTATAATTTTATGATGGAAAGAAGGTACTCCATTGATTTTCTCCACATTAAAACGTTATGATATCTGAAAATAAGTGAATTTTTATTAAAATATATATTATCCAGAATGAAATTTAGGAGCATATTTTTATTGTTTCGTATCACTTATAAATTCCCCAAAACATATATCATCTCAATGAATTGTTCATTGAATTTATCATGGGGAACTATATAAATTATTATTCATATATACTAAAATAAATGATTATACCAATAGATAATGATCTCTGTTATTAAGATGAACTAGTGGGTATTCAAGAAAAATGGTTGAAAGATCTTCAAAATTAGACCACTATCATGGTCGATGTGTATTTAAGAAACCATAAATACATAGAATCTACATGGGAAAGTGAGGATGTGATGAATAAGAAATATTCTAACAATTTTTTATTACGGTGAAATAATTTTTAAAGAAAAAATATAATAAGTGTGAAGAGTGTAACATCCCATCATTTTATGATATATTTATCTTTAATTAAATTTGAGTTATTTCAAAAGTTTTTTTACCTGAAATTCCAAGCTTAACCAAACCTTGATATACTATTAAATAATACTATTTATTGTTAACTTTATCTCATTGTAAATGAATATTTTATATGAATATCACTAAAAACATTACAAATTTTTTTTCATCATTTGTATGAAATAAATTCATGTGTTTTATTATTCATTTGAAATTAATGAAAAATAATTTTATGTTTAAAAGTACTGTTTTTTTAAAATATTTTTATATAATTATTTCCATTTTATCGTAAAGAGACAATTTAATGACATTTGAAAATTTAATTTATTAAAATTTTTATATAGTTAGATAAATAAATCATTCATAAAATTTATGAAATTATTTTTACAATTTATGGAATATATGATAAAAATACCTCACAATGTATTATGCTAAAACCATTTTTGTAATATTTTTTACAATTACTATAAATTTAATATATTACACATTTAGATATTGAATCGTGAAAAATTAAATTAAAATATTGACACAAAATAATAATTATTTAGTAATAAATTAAACATAATTTTTTAATAATGAATAAAAAAATATTATATGTTATTTACCATAGTTAAGGTTAAATCCATTTACCTGGTATTATCCAAAAAAATTAGGATTAGTATTTCCTTAGAAATGGAATTTAATAGAATTATTTTATTTAATATAAAAAAGAACCTTATTATCATTTAATATTTTTTATTATTGATGTAATATAAATGGATAAAAATATATTATATTTATATATTTTAAATAAATCGTAATTATTTCCTCTCCCGCCCTTATAAAAGGAAAACACCTCTCTTATCTTATTCACATATCATAAACCCATATTCATTGATGATCCATGAACATATACAATACTATATTTCCCCCACATCCTATATATTATTATATTTCAAATTAATTTTATAATTTCAATGATTACGGGGTTATAAAAAATTCTATTATAAAAAAGGTGGTATAAATCATAACCAAGTACATTCAAAATTATTTCTTCTATTAGTAAATAAAAATGCAATGTATAAATACTTATTAATTCATTAATTATATTTATATAATCAATAGTTATTATGATAATTATTAAACCATTTTCCATCTCATTTCCATCAAATAGTAAATGAATGTATCACTCGAGCATATATGTGGACTACTACCACAATGTCAAGATATGATTAATTTTCTATCACCATAATTAATGGATGGTTAATGTTATGTATTTAACAATTATATATTATATTTATGAAGTTATTCTTAATTTTAAGTTATATTATCTTATCTATCAATAAATATTTTGTTCATTTTTAATATTATAACACCAATCGTGCGTATATGTGGATTACCACATCAACAAAGTTATGTGATTATATTTTAATTTATATTTTACTAGGAAAATAATAATAATATATTAAATGAATATATATTTTATAAATGATATAATAATTATATAGTTTTTAAAAATTATTTAATTTTATTTCATTATATATAATAAAAAATTAAAATGTAACTCATTTGTATATATATAATACTTTTTCTAGTAAGTAATTTTATCCATTTTTTATCACCCCACTATATTAATAACTATAAAATTTTAAATAATGAATAAATATAACTATAATTTTATTATTATGATTTTTTATATGATTGAATCATAATTTTGGTGAATATACATGAACCATCAAAATGTGAAATTCTTGGAAGAAACAAATTTTTTTCACTCAAATATTCATTTTAATGATAAAATATATATGAAGATGATAAATTTAAATTATAATAGAATAATACAAAAAAATAAATATATTAATAATGGTTTTAAAATATATTTGTTAAAAAATATTTTCTACATTCAGGATAGTTGAATATGTATGAATATTGTTGAGATTTTAGGCATGAGATTTCTGTTTTAAAATCATTTTAACCAGAATTATTTATTCACGTACTTCAATTGAGAGAAATTATATGACCATTATCTGTAAAAACATGTTATCCTAATATTAATTTATTTATTTCTAAAATTATTAGGTTTTAATAGAATTTTAACATCTTTAAATATAAAAATGGATGATAAAATGTTTTTAAGAAAATGTAACCATATTTCCCCAATTTTATTTTAGATTTATTATCAATAATTTCAATTTTCAAAAAATGATTTCATGATTTTTTTTTCTATTTTAAAAATATTTTTAATGTTTTTTACCCATATTTTACATTCATGAATATTTTAAACGAATCATATTTTTATTTTTTAAATAATGATTTGTTTTGAGGTGTTTCTAGATTATTTTTTTGAAATAATTTTTACATGAACATAATTTCCCAACATCACAATTATTAAATGACTTTTAACATACTTTAAATGATTCCAAGGTTATATTAAATACTCACTTTTTTAATGATTTGAAATAAATCCAAATTTTTTTATGTGATGTCAATATGATAATTGTATTTTTCTTGACAATATTATAGTGAATTTTTAGGGAATTTTCTCTAATGATGTCATCCATTGTTGTTATTTTTATTTACTAGGGATATGATCGAATGGGAATATCATTACTCTTTCACTATATAGTTTTTTATAATGGTAAATATATGT
Organism: Viscum album; assembly: GCA_963277665.1. Taxonomy (NCBI): domain Eukaryota; kingdom Viridiplantae; phylum Streptophyta; class Magnoliopsida; order Santalales; family Viscaceae; genus Viscum; species Viscum album. Next base: position 39,252,980 of record OY728159.1, read on the forward strand.
CCAAAACAAACTCTTATTTTCTATGGGTGATTTTTTATGATATGGTTAATGTTTTATATAATTACATATAATAAAAATGTTAATACAATTAGGTGTTGGGTGGTATAATGATTATGTGTCCTTCCAATGCATTGGGTAATGATGATAGTGTTATGAAACCTTAAATAGATGCTAGATTTATTAATATATAGATATATGATGATGTAATGAAACACCAAACTGATTTTGGAGTTAATAATTTATTTGGAGATATGGATTAAACTATATATAAGTTTCCTAGAAGACAATGTTAGATTTATTATGTTTTTTAATTAAAATATGATCGTTTGATTCTTGAGATATTATTATAATTATTGTTAAGATTTAGAATAAAATTTATTAGGACAAGTTCCATGGATTATGATATTTTATCATCTATTAGGGTAAAATTTTAATGATTCCACACACATATGATTTTAGCACATTGAAATGATTATGTTTTATACCATGAAACATGTGTATAGTCTACTAAATATTGGGTATGAACATTGTGACTTATTATAATGATTTAATAAAAATTATTGTTATCATATTCTTTAATATATTAATGGATTAAAATCAACCTTGTTTTCCATTACAATGAATTTGATCTCTTGCATTCTTATTTTTCATTTCATTGAGTTATAATGAGTTGTTTTATATATTTAATGTCAAATAAGGGTACTATGTGAGAATAAATCTGTCATAAGTAATGAAAGATATTGATGATTTATGTTTATCATTTATCTATAATCTTTAAAAAAAATCTATAACACCATGACATTTTGGGGAATTTATTTTCAAATTAATTTAATCTTTTGATATTTATCACTTCATGAAACATTGAATATAGTATTTTAATAAAAGAACTAATATTGTATTTTATTATTCAAAAGAAGAATTTAATATTTAACCAAATAAAACACATATATTAGCTTATTATTCAATAAAAACTATTTTCCTATTTCTATTAAACAAAATATTAAAGTTTTTTGATAGCATGCAAAACACAAAAGGTTTAGTTTTCCGAAAATACAATATACTATTATAGAGACTTTTAAAATATTATTATATCATTCACCAATATGTTTCAAAATAATATATAAATAATATAAAATAATTTATTAATATATTATAAAAAAAACTATATTAAATTAATCCTTTGATTATCAAATTGTTGAAGTGAAAGTATGAACAATTTTATAGTAATGAAATTACTTTCAATGATAGTATATTTTAAATGTACAAGCAAAATTTTATCTCAAAAAATCAAACAACCCAGTTTTAGTTAATTATATCAATGTATGAGTGGGATTTTATACCTTTTGAACTGGTTCTCAGAATTGAAATCCGATTGCACTGTTGAACTAGCAGCACTGGTATTCGCCTAAAAGACTTTCACCTCGACGACGGTTTTTCGAGAAAAAAATTTTGTTGTTCAGTTATCATTGAAAATAATAATAAAATAAACTCCATGACAGTTAATTTTATTTGAGCCTCCATGTGAGTTTTGTAGGTTAAAACATTCTCCAGGAAGTTGGAGGTGGAACCACAACACCTTAACCTCCAATGAGAGGTTATAGTGGGTTGACCCACCCAAACTCAACCTCCCATGTGAGGATTAATGTTTTGGGGACCACCTGAGGGTAAAACCTCTTCAACCCCCCCCCCATTAACTGTGGAGAAACACCTTGAGCTCCCAACTTAATGGTTCCAAATCCTTTAAATTAATTAATTGAGCACTACAATTAATTAATTTGAATCTCTTTGGATTATGTCTCAACAATTAAATAATAGGTAAGGATAATATATTATGTGGGTTGGTAGTTGTCTCTTTAGAAAAGGAGATTTTGGGAGAAAATCTCCCAATGAAGAACGAATAACAAAGAACACATTCTTCCAATGAAGAACACCACTGACGATACTTCTTAGAATTATTCCCCCTAAACCTACTAACGTGGAGCGTCTTCAATGACAAGACACATATCAGGATTGGAAGCATGCAATATATGAGATGAATGACAAAATTTTTAATCTAATTTCCGCAACTCCATCAATGAAAGTTGAATGAAGAAAAAAGGTAAGGGTCTTTATTTGTGTATTATCCCTTTTCATATCTCATATTCAGATGGAAAGCATTCAATGATGATATTTTAAATGAATTGTAGTTCATCGTACCTCTTTGATGAACCAATCGATACCACCCTAAACGCAGAGGGTGCGGGCCAAAGTAACATTGCCCGACCCCTCTACCGATCTTGTTTATGATGAATTTCAGAATGGTGACTAGGCTACAAAACAATGAAGGAGGCAATGACAATGGCCACGCTACATGTGGCCTATGTGAACCGCGCCGCCCCCGCTGTGCTCCGGTGCTTCCAGCCTAACACCGCTGGCTTGCGCCGGCCCAAGTCGTGTCGTACCATCCAGCCCATCTGCCTCTCGGCCACTCCCTTAATGACCAAACGCAGTAGGCCCGACTTCTGGCCTCCCCGCATTCCCTGCCCGTCGCCCCGAGTTGGCGTCTCAGACCATATCACAGACACCCGACCGAGCCGACGTCCCGGACACCCTCGCGACCACCCAGCCGTGCCGACTTCCCAGCCCCCTCACTGCCACCCAGCCGAGTCGGCGTCCCGGGCCCCTCACTACCACCCGACCGAGCCGGTGTCCAAACCCCCTCATGGACTCCAGGTCAATCCAGCATCCTAGCCCCCTTGCAGCCACACGGCCATGCCGGCGTACCATCCCCCATCGTGGCATCCCAGAAGATCCAACATCATGGCCCTCATCGTGCTACCCTGGCCGAACCGGCCCCAGCCACAACCTCCAGGCCGAGCTACGTCGGGTCGCGCCCTCGCAACGCTCCGGGTCGAACCGGCCCCGGCCGGAGCTGATCCTACCTCGCGGTCAGCTAGGCCGGGCCTACTAGGCTGGGTAAAACCTAGAAGGCTGGCCCGCTCAATGGGTCGGGCCAGACCCAATAGGACTGACCAGGTCGCGCCAGACCAGGTCGTCCCGAACTAGGTTGGGCAAGGTCAGTCAAACTGGGTTGGACCAGACATGGGCCCACTACTGACCCTTTACTTTCATTGGCCATATCTTTGGCACCAGACGCCCATTTGACAATACGTAAGCGGTGCTGGAAGTCATTGAGCGTAGCCATACATTTGATTATACCCCACTAGAGTTCAGGGTTTAGTTGAGATATGGTCAGGATGGATCGTACATAAATTCAACCAGGCCCCTGGGACTAAAAATCTATTAATTCATAGACCGGGCATCCAATTGATGTGTCGTAAATTCTGTTGAGACCCCTATGATGAGGTGACCCTTTGAGATATATCTTCCTGGGACTTCATGGTAGTAGATGTATCGGCACATGCCATGACGAGCGGACCCTCCCGAAATCAAGCATGCTTCATGCGGAACCCTATGGCTGGTTGTGCACTGATGACTGTTCCAGGATTCTGTGTGGGTTCGACAGCACTGAAAACTATTCATGGATCTCATATGGTGTTGATAGTTCTTCCTAATATTCCTGGATCATGTGTGGGTTTGATATTTCTGGTCACTATTCCTGGATCCTATGTGGGTTCAATAGCACTGACTACTATTCCTAGATCTTGTGAGGGTTCGACAGTTCTGGCCGCTGTTCTAGGATCCTCTGTGGGTTCGACAGCACTGACGACTATTCGTAGGATATTTGTGGGTTCGACAGTTCTGATTTTTGATCCTGGATCATATGTGGGTTCGACATAGTAGATGATTTTGGGGCTACATCTGATCATCTCTATCACTCTACATATGTCGAATACCTTTGTGAGATGAGTGAGTAACTTTGTGTTTTCCTCATGATTGATATGGATTACTAGATAACTTAGATATATGTATGGGCATATACCTAAGTGGGGTTATCTATTGATTTCATAACTTATGGTTTATACATTGTTTGATTTTGTGAGATCTTGTGGGTCTCGGGGACCCTATTGAGTATCGTTACACTCACCCCTGCATGGGCTATGCCCGCACCTCATTGTGATGGATGCAGACGACAGACAACACTGACCCAGGCTGAGTGTACATGGACTGGACGGTACCTTGAGGTGGACCTCAGGACGAGTTGGTACCCGGTGGAGACTGATGGACATGGAGTGCTGAGGAGGCTATCTATACCTACCCTTTAGGTGGGATATGTGGTGGATGATCCATGAGTTGTTTTCACCTTTCATCTATTATTTCCTTTTCAGTTGTACTTGTACTTTAAATTTGTGCTTGTATTTCTAGCTACTTTACTTTTTTAGCACTAGATTTTATACTGTTTTTCTTAGTGTTTCGTATTCATATGTGTACTCTGTTGTTTGTATTTTCAGTTATAAAGGTAATTCCTTCCCATTTTAAGGATTTATTCCATTGGTTCTAGTCGCCAGCCCTGGACTATGGAAGGCAGGCATGGGGTAGTCATTACATGGGTCTCAAGGGACAGTTCGTGAAAAATTGGTATCAGAGGAGTAGGTTATACCGCATAACTTAGGATTCTGATTTTTTCAATGAATCAATTGTGTTATGTTTAGTGAGTTTTGTATTCAGTTTAAGGAGTCCAGTGTTGGTGCAGCGTCTGACGTATCCATACACCAGTACCCTGACTTCTGATTTCCGACTCAGTACACTAAAACAGTGATTGCGTGTTTGTTTTGAAGATTCTTCATTGTGATATGTTTTGATTCAGCTCTCCATGTATAAATTATTGACCTTGGCACACCTATTTCTTTACAGGATGCCTCCATGCAGACAACCATCCTGTGTTCTGAGGGGTGTATGAGATGGAATCCCATCGAGCGACGTCGCCTCGGTGGAGGTCCCCTTTATAGAGGAGGCTCTGACGGTACCACTAACCTTTCGGACACCGATGCGAGCAGCCCTATCCGTAGAGAGGGAATTATGCGTGAGCCCGTTTCACGAGTTCCAGTGCCAGAGGCCACCTAGATACAGGGGTGAGACGGACCCGCAATCAACTAAGGATTGGATGGAGGCTGTGGTGAGAGACTTCAGACTGGTACAGACCCCAGAAGACCTTATGGTGATCTTTGTTGCGAGTCTCCATCAGGCAGTAGTAGGAAGATGGGGTTCCTGATGCTCCAAGTGCATGATGAGTCAACACTACTCTGGGCAGACTTTGAGAGCCTGTTTCGGGCAGAGATTATCCCAACCACCCTATGTGTGGTGCGGATACAGGAGCTACTCCATCTACAACAGGATAGCATGACAGTGGCATATTATTCAGTGAGGTTCACCGACCTCTCGTGATACTCTACTGATTTGGTACGAGACCAATTCATCAGGGGCCAAACCTTTGAGCATGGGATTAGGCGAGATATCAGTGCTTTAGTGATCTCCCTCAGAATCCGGACGCATGCGGGGGTGATGGAGCGATGTAACAGCCCAAGAATTTATAAAAAAAATATTCTTTTTAATTTCATTAATGTCTTGTGTTGTACGCTACACCAAAAGGAGCATGCTCAAAATGCATCCTTGACTTGCCTTGAATTACATGCAATCGCGACCTTCCTCGACAGCATGTGTAGTACGCAATACCGAGTTTCACTAAACAACGATATGCTATTAAAATATTATTAATACTAGCCATTATGAATAGTAATAACCACCTTTTAAAATATTAAAAATTTTAGCTCTCAAAATGGACTTCATTTTTGGATTCGGATTATCGAATTTAGCCTAGGGTGAAATTTTGTTACTTTACGGATAACTTTCATATTCCGATGAATAGTGAAAATTACTAAAATTTTAATTAAAAACAACCTTTTTAATCGAAATAATTAATAGTGATAAATTATTAATTTGAGTGGTTTTAAAGTATATTTAGAATATATTTTTACAATTTAATACAATGTTGGTCATTGGATGTAATTTCACATTTAAACCAGTTAAAAACAAGTATCAATCTTCTGATAGTTATTATATCTTAAAAACACGCCATTTTTTTGACGACGGGAATTAATTTTTTAAATTAGTTAATGTAACTGATATGTTTTTAATTTGGTAAAACATACAACATTTTTGAGTTCATAATATCAAATATAGTTTAGGCCTAATTTTTGGTATTTTTCTGGAAACTTTCATTTTTTGATGAATAGTGAAACCAATAAGTGGTAGTAAAAAATGAATTTTTCATAAAACATAATTTTACCACTTCTGTGAGTGGAATTTCAAAAATCCGAAAGACACGGTTGATGTCAGTATGTAAAATGTGGTTCAATGATATGAAAATAATTTTTTGGTGAATAGTAACTTTTTATTTTTTTTACCACGGTTAAAAGTAAATAGGGTAATTAAGGGTAAAAATGATATTATTATTACACTAACACATGTCATAATTTTATTGGACAAGTGTAATTCGACCAAAAGCAACCTTAGGAATAAAATATGACCATTTCGGACCACTTGTATTAGATTAGGAAATTTATTATTAATTTATTTGAAGAAGGGTTAAAATAGTTAAAATCAATGTTTAATAACTAAATCATTTATAATAAAAGGTTATACATAAGATACATTCTACTACAAATATTCATTATAAAACTAAAACGATTTCCTACATAATGATATTTTATTTGTAATTTTTAGACTTTAAATAATCTAATTTAATTTTGACACAATGATGATGCAGTAATTTCCATAATAGTGAAAAATTATAATAATTGATATTATAAATACCTAAATAAATATAATATCAGACGTTTTATGAATTAAAATAATTTTATAGGTTAATATTACATGTTAGGATTAATTTAATTAAATTTGGTCGAAGTAATCATTCTGTTATGAGTTTCAAAAACATCAACTATTGAATTGTGTCTCAATTGACATAATATAGTTTTTAAAACAAATATTATATTATTAATTGTTATTTTATTCCTAAAAATCTAAGGTTAGGACATATGACTTATATAAGGTTATATATATTAATAAAACACAACTTTAGGGTATCTTGGATGTATATGGTATGTTTATTAACTATATAATATAAAAATACAAAGTGACATGGTAAATGTCAATCTAATTAACTAAGAGTTTAAACAAAAAGATAAGGTTAATATAGGAACCTAAACTTTTCTAAATTATATTGGATGAGAGGATTGCGACCCATACCCACCATAGCTTCGAAATAAATCAATTTGGATCTATTTAAAACCGAATTTGACTTTATAATAAAATAATAGTTTTAGTTATTCCAAAGGTGCCCCTCTCCTCCCTTGTCAAAGGGCACCTCCTCCCTCTCATCCTCACAAAACATTGATCATTCATTCTTGGACAACCCCTGAAAAATTCACTTCTCCACTTCCCTAGAAATATCCTAGAGGTTCTGGTCTTCCTCAAAGAACAATTTTAGTGCCCTAAAAGGAGATCTCAAAGAGGCGCTTCAAAGAAGAGGTAATTTCAGTTACCGATTCTTTCAAATTTATTTCTTCTTGCACTTCTTCTTCTTAGGTTTTTTCATTATGATTTAATAACATCAGTATCACTCATATACTGATATGTTATTATAAGTATGAAACAACTCTATTTCACCATCTATCTATCCTACGGAATACGAAATCACCGCGCGTGCGTACGTACGGAATACTGTCTCCACGCCGTGGTGAAATCTATTTTCCACCACCACCTTACTTGGATGGGTATAATGATGTAAATATTAACTATATATGATTATTTTAAAGTGATATTGATTCTTAAATAGTATACATACACTCCAATACAATTCCACGATCATGAGAATGATATCATCGCTCGTTCCTACGTATGGACTACCATCTCCATGACGCGATGAGATTCATTCTCCACGTTAACCATTCATGAATGATTATAAAGTATATATAATAAGTAATAATGAAATATATGACATAATAATGATACTGGATTTATGTGTATATATATGTATGTAATCTACTTAATACCATTCAACTAAATAAGGAAACGAAAACAGCGTTCATGCGTACGAATGGTCTACCATCTACATGAACAGTGTATTTCTTTCCATTTACTGATATATTATATATATTTATATTATGAATATATATTATATATAAATCATGTTTTATATTCTGTAATTAAGTAATCATGATCTATGTAATCATATGAATAATTACAAGTCAAAACACGGACGACAAATGAAACGATTTTACCCAAAACGCTCTTTAACATGTAATTTACAAAAGAACGGGTAATATAAAGCCATAAGTGAACCATATATGATATCATAAATATAATTATGATTCTGTAATAAGTTAATAACATTATTTAAATCATTATACAGGAGGTCCGGACACATACGAAGAAAATCGGACCTAAGGTAATGGAAATATCACAATCTCATTTTTATCCGAGATTATTTATACTTTGGCATTTACTGGGGTGTATTTTATTATCCACATCCATGTTTCATCGATATTTAATATTATTTCCATACACCTAAGATTTTTTAAATCCAATTTTACCCTTCGGTGAGTTTTTAGTAAAAGATATGAAAGGAATCTTTTGTTGTTTTTCATACGAGGTACTTATTGACTTTTCCGACAAAAGTACGAGAAAAATGTTTTTTTAACTTATACGACATGAATGGATTTTTAAAACATTATTTACAAGAAGATTCCTTTACAAGTTTTCAAGTTTATTTTTAATCAACTTCTTTTAGTTTAAATTTGTATGACATGTTAAGAAAGGAAAAAAAAATTTAAGTAGAAAGGATATTTTCCTCAAGAATGGAGTTCAAGTGTTTTATCAAAATTATTTTCCATCTAAGATAATTAAGGGTTCTGTTTCTATCCCTATTATTACATTGATATGATTTTTCTATGATGGAATTACATTAATGAATTCCGTTGTCTTATATGAATTGTTTTATGATGTCACGATGTTTAAGATTCCCATTTATATTACATGGGTTATGCAATGATGTATGATTTCTGATTTTGTGGCACACATAATAATGGTATCATTATGAGATGGGTGGGACCTATATATCCCTCCAATGCATTGGGTAAAGATTTTATATCTCATGAGATAGACATGGCTGGAATGGTAGGTTATACCTGTTCAGTGAAACATGACTGAAACGAGGGTGACTCAGTTCAGAAATGGACTTTGTCCACTAAGATAGTCTTGGCAATGAGTCTTGACTAATAATATATGATTATCTATGATTATGTGTGTATTCCACAATGTTTCATGTTTTATGTTATGATTATTGGGATTTCATTTCACTACTATGATTTATCCCATGTTATGAAATTATTCTCTCTTTTGCAGGTTAAGATTTCCAAAATTTTATGTTCTTATGAAAATGATGTGATTGATATTTCTTTTGTTTACCATTACTGAGAATTTGTGATAATCCTTTTATGTTTTCTTTTCCCCAGGATATAATGAATGGTTTTATGTAAAAAAAGGAAGATCTTTATGGGAGATGTTGAAGATATTTCACCACGATTAGAAGATTATATTCTGAGTTTCCGAACACACTAAACTATTACGATCCTTGTGTGTGTGTTTTTATTTTGTACTAAGTATTCCACAAAAGTAATGTAGTGTCCATGTACGTCAAGCTTTGGGTCTCTACAGTTGGTATCAGAGGAAAAGTTTAGTCACCCTTTGGAAACTAGGATGCGAAAACGTTAGTGAGATCCCTAGAGATATTTCTAAGGTATGTTTAGGGATGTCCCTAAGGATAAGTATACATATAGGATATAGTCCTAGAACTATGGTAACGATATTAGATTAATCCAAAGATGTTAGATATTGATGTTACTCCCCCTTTATTATGATTTTTTCCTCTCACACTATTCTTTCTGTGTTTTAGAAAATGGCTGGAAACATGATGATTCACGATAATGGAGGATATGATGGACAACGGAATGATATTCATCATGAGAAACCAAATGAAATGGGATTTGGAAGTCCAAACATCATTATTATGCCGAATCAACAATCCCATAATATGATCAATAAAGTAAAATTTGGTAAGTGTCCTGACTCAACTAATAAGAGAAATATGGAGTTTCATGATGATCATAGAGGAATGAATGTTCAATTTCCCCTATGTAAATCATGTGGGAAGAGGCATCAAGGAGAATGTTTCAAAGGAATTGGAAGATGCTTTGGGTGTGGAAAAGAAGGACAAAAATATAGTAAGTGCAAAGGAAAAGGATCAGTTAACACCAGGGATGAGGATAATGGTATTGCCACGACATCAACAATGGTTAAATGTTTTAAATGTGAAATGTACGGGAATTATAAAAACCAATGCTCTAAGGGAAAGTCTCATGAAGAGAATTAGTATGGTCGTATGGGTAGTATTAATGTAGATGATGATGGAGAGACTACAAATGATATGTGAGATGAAAGAATTGTTGAAGCTCGGTCAATGGTTTATGAATGTAGTGGAATGATTACATGTTTATCATGGGTAATGTTTTATAAGTAATCTCATGGTACTATGGAATAAAGAAACATCTAAGGATTGTTACCTTGTTGTATTTCCTTATGTTTTGAAAGTGTATGATTAATGGTACCAGTAACTATGAAAGGTTATTCAGGTATTTTTGGAAAGAAGATGATATGCGCATATTGACGGGATAAGGAGAAAATGAAATGTTTGATTGTATTCATGAGCTCATGATTGATATGGGGACAAGTTATATCATTGTTTGAGGATATATAATTTTTAGTATTTTTGTATGTGGAAAGTGTTAACTTTTAACTTCATTAATGTTTTCACTAAGGTTCAATGGATATTCATTCTTCAAGAGAATACATGATTAAGGTATTCACATTTTGTAATTTGACCAACAACATATATCTTATGATATATGGGGGAAATGACGGCATTCACGTGATCATTTTCTTTATACTATAACCCTGGAACGAATTATTTTAGATAAGCCTAAAGATTGGAATGGATTATGTTAACCATAAGCTAGTATTGTTTTAGGAAAGAACTTTTTTTTGATATTATTTATGTGATGTTATAGTAATGTAGTTTTAGAAAAAGGACAACCTGCAGGATGGCCGACAGCCCATCGCGTCAGACAAGGCTGTGGGAATCGAACCCACAACCGAAGTGTGACTGGCATTTATGATCTACCACTGACCTACAAGAAGTCCCTATTTAGTAGAAACTTGTTTTTTTATATTAATCTGTATGATATATAAATTATAAGTCCATTTTAGGAACCATATATGATTAGTCTCACTATAGATGGACTTATGTATTTTTTGATAACTTTTCTAACCTTTAGTTTAAGACAGATGTAATGACCCATCATTCATTCACATGATCTGCTAACACATCACGAATGACAAATTCAACTTCATTTATTTAAGCGATGAAGTGGAAATTGTCCAAAGAACGAAAAATGGAGAGACTATACCAAAATCACGAAAGTATATCTTCTAATTCCGATTTCATCAACTTTAGGGAAATGATCTAGAAAACCAAAAATGTTGTCCTAGTGCTCTTATATCTGATGAATCAGATGGTACCTTAGATCGTCACAAATTTATGGCTTTGTGATTGCTGGCTTTTCCATAGCCATGTCTCTACCACTTTCCATCAGAACATGATGGTTAGATTTCTCTTCCATATCCATATTTTCACCTATGTGGAAACCCAATGATTAGTTTATTTGGGTAATAGTTACATTTCATACTTTAGTTTTTAAAGCCATGTTTTGGTATTCCTTTTTACGATGTGGTTTTCTATTAGAGAAACTTGAGAGTAGTAAACCATTTATAACCCTGACGAATTTCGAGGGAGAAATTCATTTTAAGGGGGGTAGAATGTAACAGCCCGAGATTTTATAAAAAAATATTTTTTTTAATTTCATTAATGTCTTGTGTTGTACGCTACACCAAAAGAAGCTTGCTCAAAACACATCCTTCACTTGCCATGCATTACACGCAATCGCGACCTTCCTCGATAACGTGTGTTGTACGCAATACCGAGTTTCACTAAACAACGATATGCTATTAAAATATTATTAAAACTAGCCATTATGAATAGTAATAACCACCTTTTAAAATTTTAGAAAATTTATCTCTCAAAATGGACTTCATTTTTGGATTCGGAGTATCGAATTTAGCCTAAGGTGAAATTTTGGTACTTTACGTATAACGTTTCATATTCTGATGAATAGTGAAAATTACTAAATTTTAATTAAAAACAACCTTTTTAATCGAAATAATTAATAGTGATAAATTATTAATTTGAGTGGTTTTAAAGTATATTTAGAATTTATTTTTACAATTTAATACAATGTTGGTCATTGGATGTAATTTCACATTTAAACCAGTTATAAACATGTATCAATCTTTTGATAGTTATTATCTCTTAAAAACACGCCATTTGTTTTGACGACGGGAATTAGATTATTAAATTAGTTAATGTAACTGATATGTTTTGAATTTGGTAAAATAGAAATCATTTTTGAGTTCATAATATCAGATATAGTTTAGGCCTAATTTTTGGTATTTTTCTGGAAACTTTCATTTTTTGATGAATAGTGAAACCACTAAGTGGTAGTAAAAAAATGAATTTTTCATAAAAAATAATTTTACTGCTTTTGGGAGTGGAATTTCAAAAATACGAGAGACACTGTTGATGTCAGTAAGTAAAATGTTGTTAAATGAGATGAATATAATTTTTTGGTGAATAGTAACTTTTTATTTTTTTTACCACGGTTAAAAGTAAATAGGGTAATTAAGGGTAAAAATGATATTATTATTACCCTAAAACATGTCCTAATTCTATTGGACAAGTTTAATTCGACCAAAAACAACCATAGGAATAACATATGACCATTTGGGCCCACTTGGATTATATTAGGACATTTATTATTAATTTATTTAAAGAAGGGTTAAAATAGTTAAAATCAAGGTTTAATAACTAAATCATTTTTAATATAAGGTTATACATAAGATAAATTCTACTATAAATATTCATTAGAAAGATAAAACGATTTCCTACGTTTCTATATTTTATTTGTAATTTTTATACTTTAAATAATTTAATTTATTTATTACACAATGATTATGCAGTAATAACCATAATAGTGAAAAATTAGAATAATTGATATTATAAATACCTAAATAAGTATAATATGAGACTTTTTATGAATTAAACTAATTTTCTAGGTTAATATGACATGTTAGGATTAATTTAATTACCTTTGGTAGAAGTAATAATTCTGTTATGAGTTTCAAAAAAATGAACTATTGAATAGTGTCTAAATTGACATAAAATAGTTTTTAAAACAAATATTATATTATAAATTGTTATTTTATTACTAAAAATCTAGGGTTCTGCAAAATGACTTATCTAAGGTTATATATTTTAATAAAACACAACTTGAGGGTATCTTGGATGTATATGGTATGTTTATTAACTATATAATATAAAAATACAAAGTGACATTGTAAATGTCAATCTAATTAACTAAGAGTTAAAACTAAAAGATAAGGTTAATATAGGAACCTAAACTTGTCTAAATTATATTTTATGAGAGGATTTAGACCCATTCCTAACTTATATTTTAAATAAATCAATTTGGAGCTATTTGAAACCGAATTTGACTTTATAATAAAATAATAGTTTCAGTTATTCCAAAGGTTCCCCTCTCCTCCCTTATAAAAGGGCACCTCCTCCCTCTCTTCCTCACACATCTTTGAGCCTTCAATCTCGGCAAACCCATGAAAAATTCTCTTCTCCACTTCCCTAGAAATATCCTAGAGGTTCTGGTCTTCCTCAAAGACCAATTTTAGTGCCCTAAAGGGAGATCTCAAAGAGGTTCTTCGAAGAAGAGGTAATTTTCGTTACCGATTCTTTCAACTTTATTTCTTCTTCCACTTCTTCTTATTAGGTTGTTTCATTATGAAGTAATAAAATCAGTATCAATAATATACTGATATTTTATTATAAGTATGAAGAAACCCTATTTCTCCATCTATCCATCCTATGGAAAACAAAATCACTGCGCGTGCGTACGTACGGAATACCGTCTCCACGCCGTGGTGAAATCTATTTTCAACCACCACCTTAATTGGATGGGTATAATGATGTAAATAATAACTATATATTATTATTTTAAAGTGATATTGATTATTAAATAGTATACATAAACTCCAATACAATTCCACGATCATGAGAACGATGTCATCGCTCGTGCGTACGTACGGACTACCGTCTCCACGACGCGATGAGATTCATTCTCCACGTTAACCATTCATGAATGATTATAAAGTATATATAATAAGTAATAATGAAATATATGACATAATAATGATACTGGATTTATGTGTATATATATGTATGTCATCTACTTAAGGCCATTCAACACAATAAGGAAAAGAAAAAAGCGTTCATGCGTACGAACGGTCTACCGTCTCCATGAACGGTGTATTTCATTCCATTCACTGATCTATTATATATATGTATATTCTGAATATATATTATATATAAATCATTTTATATATTCTGGAATTACATAATCATGATCTAAGTAATCATATGAATAATTACAAGTCAAAACACAGACGACAAATGAAACGATTTTACCCAAAACGCTCTTTAACACGGAATTTAAAAAAGAACGGGTAATATAAAGCCATAAGTGAACCATATATGATATCATAAAAATAATTATGATTCTGTAATAAGTAAATAACATTATTTAAATCATTATACAGGAGTTTCGGACACATATAAAGCAAATCGGACCTAAGGTAAGGGAAATATCACAATCTCATTTTTATTCGAGATTGTTTATACATTGGCATTTTCTGGGGTGTACTTTATCATCCACATCCATGTTTCCTCAATATGTAATATTATTTCCATCCACCTAAAATTGTTTAAATCCAATTTTACCCTTCGGTATGTTTTTAGTAAATGATATGAAAGGAATCCTTTGTCGTTTTTCATACTAGGTACTTTTTGACTATTCCGACAAAAGTACGAGAAGAATATTTTTTTAACTTATACGGCATGAATGGATTTTTAAAACATTATTTCCAATAAGCTTCCTTTACAAGTTTTCATGTTTATTTTTAATCAACTTCTTTAGTTTAAATTTGTATGACATGTTAAGAAAGGAAAATTGTTTTGATGTAGAAAGGATATTTTCCTCAAGAATCGAGTTCAAGTGTTTTATCAAAATTATATTCCATCTAAGATAATAAAGGGTTCTGTTTCTATCCCTATTATTATATTGATTTGATTATGTTGTGATGGAATTATATTTATGAATCCCTTTATCTTATATTAATTGTTTTATGATGTCACGATGTTTAAGATTCCCATTTTTATTACATGTGTTATGCAATGATGTATGATTTATGGTTTTGTGGCACACAGAAGAATGGTATCATTATGAGATGGGTGTGACCTATATCTCCCTCCAATGCATTGGGTTATGATTTTATATCTCATGATATAGACATGGATGGAATGGTAGGTTATACCGGTTTAGTGAAAAAGGACTGAAACGAGGGTGACTCGGTTCAGAAATGGACTTTGTCCACTAAGATAGTCTTTGCAATGAGTCTTGACTAATAAGACATGATTATCTATGATTATGTGTGTATGCCACAATGTTTCATGTTTTATGTTATGATTATTGGGATTTCATTTCACTACTATGATTTATCCCATGTTATGAAATTATGCTCTCTTTTGCAAGTTAAGATTTCCAAAATTTTATGTTCTTATGAAAACGATGTGATTGATATTTCTTTTGTTTACCCGTACTGAGCATTTGAGCTCACCCTTTTATGTTTTCTTTTCCCCAGGATATAGAGAATGGTTTTAGGTAAAAAAAGGAATATCTTTATGGGAGATGTTGAAGATCTTTCACCACGATTAGAATATAATATTTCGAGTTTCCAAAGACACTAAACTATTACGATCCGTGTGTGTGTGTTTTTGTTATGTACTAAGTATTTCACAAAAGTAATGTAATGTCCATGTATGTCAAGCTTCACGTCTCTACAAGCGAGCCCTTTTAGTGGACATTTTTCTTGCTGAGCAGTCTCCAATAGTGAGACCCACCACTAGAAGACATGCATCAGAGTCTTCTGTAACTACCATTAGATATATGTCATAGAGGTCCAATAGGACCATACCCATGCGTGGGCGACTATATGACTCTGGATCGGTTGTGCGGGGCACCCGAAGAGGAGACATACATGTGAGGAGCGGGTAGTGTTTCTCATGCGGTGAGTAGGGTCATATGGATCGTGACTGTCTGACCCATCATTCAGATGATAAACAGAAGATCGAAGGCCCTCCCCTGTAGAGACAGAGATTTGATAGAGGCGATACGTAGGGATCAGTTGGCCGTGGCAGAAAAGATGGTTGAGTAGTTGGAGGTTGATGATGTTTTGAGGTGTCACCCCCACCCCCACCAAGAGATCCACCTCGACTACAGGGACCAGGTGGATAGGGTAGATCTCACCTTCAAGTAGCTGAGGCTTACGATCATGGCACTCTGGAGATGATTCAAGGCATGGTCTGTGTTTACTCCACTATAGTTATAGTTATTATAAACACAGGATTTTCCCTCGGAATTCAGGGATGACCACCTTGATGGGAGGTTCAAATGTTTTGATCCATTTCTAACAGGTTTTTTCGTAGAACCGGAAACATCCAATGATTCCACATCCATTCGGGCCAACTTTCCAAAGGTAGGTGCTCATTTGTTTGTGGACTTATGAGGCTTAGGAATTTGCATTGGTCTAGAGGAAGGGAGGTCGGACTCATCAATCCTTTTTTAGGGGAATTGTTGTCTACTTCGGGACTCTCTTTATATATTTAAGTTATGTTCATGAATCCTTATTACATTACCAAGTATAAAATGAGGTTTCCGTCAGATCTTCCAATCAATGGTTAAATATGAAGGAAATGTAGAGAATCTTTTGTATGTATTCAAGGTTCTTCATGGATAGAGAATCATCTGTATTTATTAGAGATTATTGGTCAATGGTACCCTTTAACACATTTATATAGAAGTCTCTTGGTCATTATGATGACCATACTGGTTTTAAAGACACTCAGTGGGGCACTTGATGTTTATTGTCATTCAGTAGTGCATGGATTATTTTAGAGTTGGGATCGAACCCGTAGACGGGCTACATACAAATCCTTTGTTTAGAAAATGAATCAGAACCCACGTAGTTCGAGTAAGGGAGTATGAAGTTTATGATTTATGGCTCAAAGAAGGATGTCACAATTACTTTTACACTCTAAGCTCACGTGAGTCATGCTCGGTGTAAGAAACAAGAGGTATTGTTAAAAATTAGACTATTGTTCCATGAAAGATGCAATCATGTGAAATAATGTGGGGCTTATATATGTATGACTGCCCAGATAAATGAAGGTTTTGATTTACTTTAGGGAAGAAATCCAGGAACAGGGTCCATAATGGTATATGTGCTTCATGGAGATTTTGAATACTCTAACTTGGGTTTTACTCCTAAAAAGGAATCCCATATCAAGGGTCAATTAAGACTGGTTAAGATAATTATGACTAAGGCTTAATCCTGAAATGGAGACCCAGGATAAAGGATTATGACTGGGGCTTATTCTTGAAAAGGAGGCTCAGGTTAAGGGAATTAAGGTTTGGGGATTACTCCTAAGGAGGATGCACAAATTAGGGGATTGGGGATTACTCCTGAAGAGGATGCCCATATTTGAGACTGATGATTACTCCTGAAAAGGAGGCCTAGGTTAAGGGATCCTGGGAATACTCCGAAATTGGATGCCCAAAAATTGAGAGACTTGGGGATACTCCTAAAGAGGATGCCTAGATGTGGGAACTTTAAGAATTGGGGCTTACTCCTAAGGAAGATGCCCATATTTGAGACTGTGGCTTACTCCTGAAAAGAAATCCAAGGTTAGGGGATCTGGTGCTTACTCCTAAGAGGATGCCCAAAAAATTGAGGGACTTGGTGCTTACTCCTAAAGAGGATGCCCAAATTTGGGAACTTTAATAATTGGGGCTTACTCCTAAGTAATATTCCCATATTTGAGACTGGGGCTCACTCTCGAAAAGGAAGCCCAGGTCAGGGGATCTGGGGCTTACTCCTAAGAGGATGCCCAAATTAGATGACTTATGACTGGGGATTATTCCTGAAAAGGAGACCCAGGTTAAGGATTCAATCAACTTAAAGGATGAGATTGAATGAATGAACTATCAATCTTTAGTGACAAAAAGATATATATATCACTAGATTTTGATAGATATTCCACAGAATTCCTTTCAGATAAGGAATTCAAATCAAGAAATCATGGCATAAATGGCTTTGAAGAGTGTCTTGAAGAATGAATCTTGAATAGGAAAGGTGTAATGGATTAAGAGGGGTGAAAATGGGCATGAAAGGCACCCAAAAAGGTAGGGGAGAACATGTCCTGGAAGGCACGCAGGTACTACGTGGGTGCGCAAGTCCTGGTCGTGCAGGTCCGGGTCGCGCAGGTATACCTGTGCGACACATGGTGTACTTGCGTGATAGTTAACCAGTAGGGTAATACTTGAGGGACTTTAGGTTAAGGCCTTTAGAATCCTCTTGAGGTTATTCCAAGAGTGGGGTGCACAGGTTCTATTGAAAGAGTAAGGAGGCGCGCAAGTGTGGCCATTTCCCTTAAGGGCTGGCCACCTAGGAGCGCATGTGTTGATGAGTTTCAACACTTAGGCCTTCCTCCCCCTCTTTAGATCTTCTGTTCTAGGAAAGAAATTACCATAGAAGTGTTCTGGAAGCTTTGAGAAGAGACTAGGGCACTTAGAGATCAAATATGGGTTTCAGGAAAAATTCCTCCCCAAAATGGGGGGCCCACTGAGGGTATTTATAGGCTGGAGAAGACACCGGGCAGTTTACACTTAGGGTGCGCAAGTCACTTCCGTGACCATTAGGGGGCGCGCAAGTATACTTCCGCGACCACTAGGCGGCGCGCAAGTGTACTTGCACGACCATGAGGGAACTTGCGCGACCTATGGGCAATATTCTCCTTGTTCATCCCTTTGTCTATTTTTTATGTTTCTTCAAAGGATGAATCACTTTGGCTAAGGTATTTCCCTTTTTTCAGTCGTTAGACTCTGTGATGGAAAGGAGCGTCAACAAAAGTCCCCCCTCATAGTAGGATCAGGAGAGAAAAGCGGATTTGACTTTGAGGTGAAAATAAAAACAAGACATCTGGTAGTTTAAAGTCATGCATGTCGGACTTAAAGAGGCTAATGTTTAAGGTCGAAATAGATTTGACTGAAATGAATTAAAAATGACTCAATTCCTTGACAATTCATCTAAAAACAAAGTACCATACTCATGTATGAGGGAAAAATATTAAACTATGACTTAAGAATATTTGAATCTAAGGAATGATATGAATAAGAGCTAAAAGTCATTAGAAGAAGCAGTTCCCAAGAATGAAGTTACCATTATTTAACAAACCCGTTAGGGGGTTGAATTATGAAGGACCACCTAAGGGAATTGGATGCATAGTTAAATAAAATAGTATCTTTTGATAACAAGTCAGTTATGTAGACTGTTTATGAAATGCCACCTATGGGCACATGCTTCATAGTCAAGAAAAAGAACTCTCAGAAATTTACTTTCCTGGTGCTAAAAGCCAGTGAATGTTTATGTAGATTCAAATCTTCTAATGTATAGAGTTTGATGTATGAAAAGAGGTACTTGAATATGGAGATAATATTTCCAAACAAAATTATCGAAGAACTGGATGAATATCACTCCTATGAAGGTCTGACCCAAATGTTGGGAAAGAAAATATAAACCATAGACTTGAATACTTTCAGATCATGAAAAAAGATATGGGACAAATATGTTAAGGATGGCTATTTTTGCGGATCCCTACATACTGTCATTTAAGAAAAATAAGGACAAAAGAGGAATTCTTTCCAATAATGAAGTTACAACTGTCCAACAAACTCGTTAAGGGTTTGAATTATGCAGGGCCACCTAAGGGCATTGGCTGTATAGTCAAATAATAGTATCTTTTGGATAAAAAGTCTGTTATGTAGACTGTTTATACAAGGCCTCCTATGGGCACGTGCTGCATAGTCAGGCAAAAGAACTCTCAGAAGTTTGACATTTTTGTGACTAGAAGTCATGAAAAGGGTTATGAGGATCTGTAAATATTTAAGGTTAGGATTATGACACATAAAGATGGGTACTGTTCAATGTATACAGAGAGACAAAGATCAATGCTAACCATAATCATGTTGTGGTTGGGTCCTGAATTGAAATTTTGGACTTCACTACATATCCCATAAGGATGATAATCAAGACATACGTAGTTCTTAAACTATAGTTTAACATCGTGTGGGACAAAAGGATTAGAGATCTTAGTTTAGGGTCATAGAGTCGGGACCATTGTAAGAAATACATAGAGTGTGTTTTCATGGGGACTTATCAGCCAAAGGACTAAATTTGGAATTTGTGGTTAGTCCCAAAGACTTGGGGCTGGATTCGAGGGACACTTGAATGATCCTACGTATCCCATAAGGATGGGAATCAAGCCCACGTAGTTCTAGAAATACCCTTTGTACAAATTTGGTTCTTACATATGAAGGGTGAAAGGGGACTTTAGTACAATGATGGTTTAACCCAAGATAAAAGTTTGGGCATTGCCATGTATGCATGTAGTTTCTGAAAATAAAACATGATTGAAAAATCAATGAAAATAATGGTTCCCTCTCAGGTGAGGATATCAAAGAATATTGTATTTTATTGTCATACTGGACAAAAGTGTTGTATATTTTAACATTGTATAATAAGGATGAATGTGAACCAATGTAAAGATAATGATTCTAGGGGCGGTTTCAAAAATCAACATCTTATGAGATGGAGGTGAACCGATGTGAAGAGATTGGTTTTGGGCTTGAACCATGGGAGGTTGCCTACATTCCCAGCCTAGAAGGCAAGGATCAAAGTCCGTGTTGTTCAATTAAAGAATTTATTAATGATCAAGTTGTTATTAGGGACAACGACCTAAGAAAATGTTGTTGTGACTTACACATGGTTAGCAGCCCCAAGAGAGTGTTATGGTTGAGGTTTTCTCTATGCTCAAGTGAGTCATACTTGATGTAAGAAACAAGAGGTAACAAAAACCTTAACGATGCATAGTTTAATGTCATGTAGGACATATAAATAGACTATGCAGTTTAAAGTCTTGCAGTTAGGAGTATTGGTGGTGCACAGTTTAGTGTCATGTAGCAGGGACAAAATACAGTTTAATGTCATGTAGGAAGTATCATGGAATTTCTGTATAGTTTAGTGTCATGTAGTTAGGATGATGGGGACAATAGAGTTTAATGTCACGTTGGACGAAAGGGGGGGACTGTGCAGTTTAATGTCATGTAGTGAGGACAAAAGAGTGCACCATTTTAACGTAATGTTGGACGCATTGGGGATTTTTTCACATTTTAACATCATGTTGGATGAAAAAGGGACGATATAGTTTAGCGTCATGTTGGAAGAAAGTGTGAATAGTTTAAGGTCATATACATGGACCGTGGATGGTGCAGTTTAATGTCATGCTGGACAGAGGTGTAGTTTAAGGTTATACAAGACCTTTGATGATTATGTAGTTCAACGTCTTGCTGGACGTAAGGGACTTTTATACAGTTCATCATCATGTAGTTAGGACGTCACAGTTTATCATCTTGCTGGACGTAACGGACTTGCAAATAGTTTAGGGTCATATGCATGGACCGTTGATGATGTAGTTTAAGGTCATACAAGACCTAGTTGCAGTTCATGGTCATACTGGACCATTTAGGGAACTTTTTCACAGCTTAACGTCGTGTGGGATGAAATTACAAATAGTTTAAAGTCATATTCTTGGACCATTGCTGTATAGTTTAACGTCATATAGAAAGGACGAACTGGTGCTGCACAGTTTAGTGTCATGTTGCAAGGAAAAAGTACAATTTAATGTCATGTAGGACGAATGTAAGGACTTTTGTACAGTTTAGCGTCATGTTGCTAGGACGATGAAGGTGGCACAGTTTAACGTCATGTTGGACGTATGTGCAAATATTTTAGGGTCATATGCATGGACCATTGCATTTTAGTTTAACATCATATAGCCAGGACAAAAAAAGGTACTTTGCTGTTTATACAAAATACTTCTTAAAAAATCTGGCAACGGTTGGAGTACTGATGAGTTCTCCATCCATAGAGATTAATGAATAAGATCCATTAGAGTAGACCCTATGTATTGAATAAGGTTCTTCCCATTTTGGCTCAAGCATGGGAGGTTTCTTTCCTAGTATCATTGGATTTTTGAGAACTAATACCAATTCTCCCTGAGTGAATGAACGAAGATGAACTTTTTTGTTAAAATCACGTGCAATTCGATTCTGATAGATTTCCAAGTGGTGAAAAGTGCACAATCTTTTCTCATCTAACCGTTCCAATTCATTCAATATATTTTGAGATTGTTCATCTGTAGATGATTTATCACAAATGGAAACTCTGAGAGAGGGTATTTGAACTTCAATGGGCAAGACGACTTCCATTCCATATACCAATGAATATATAGTTGATCGAGTTGCAGTGCGGGTGGTAGTCTGATAAGCCCATAAATCATGAAAGAGTTTATCATCCATGACCTCTTATATTTATCCACCACCTTTTGAAGTATATTTGAAAGAGTCTTGTTAAAGGATTCTATCTAGCCGGTGGCCGCTGCATGATACCGAGATGAATGGTTGGATTTGGTGTTGTATTCTTGATACAATTTCTTCACCTCGGATGAACAGAAATTGGTTCCATCTTCCTTCAATATGGTATGAGGGACACCAAATCTGGTAATGATGTTTGACATGATGAAGCTAACAATGCATTTAGAACTGACTTCCTTGATAGGTATTGCCTCTGCCCATTTGGAAAAGAAGTCAGTAGCAATAAGAATGTACTTAAACTACTTGGTCGTAGCCGAAGGGTAAGGTCAAACCACATGCATTCCCCATGTGATAAATGGCCATGAGTATTTAGCTGTATGAAGCAACTCTAGAGGTTGATGAATAAATTTGGAATGTAATTGGAATGAATGACACTTCTTTGTGAAATCAACACAATCTCGTATCATTGAAGGCCAAAAGTATCCAAGACTTCGAATTTGATCAGGCAGTCTATGTCCAAACTGGTGGGCACCACAGACTCCTGCATGCACTTCTTTCATGACAGCCATTGTCTCTTAACCATCAATGCATCTGAAGAGAACTCCATCAAAACCACGTTTGTAGCAAATTTTCTCTAGGTGATTTGGGCTATCATAAAGAGTAAAATTGACCACATGTCGCCGGATTTTTTCTTTCTCGGCTCTATCAGGTTGAAGTGTTCCATATTGAAGGTATTCCCTGATAGATGACATCCATCCTGTAGTATGACCTTACGGTTCTGGAATGGGACTAATTTCATTAAATTTCATTGTTCTGATTCAAACATATGGTGAAATTGCATGACGGTGGGCAATACTGATGGTTGTCTCATCCCGATTTGGATCCGTTAGAGTTGTGGATATGTTAGCCACCACATCAGCTTGAGCATTTTGTGATCTTGGGACATAATAAAATGTCAGTTCTGAAGGGAATTCCACCATTAACTCTATGACATAATCATACAAAGGGATTAATTCTTCTTTTCTGATGGAATAATCCCCATTGACTTGTTTGATTACCAGTTATGAATGACCTTTCACCTTTAAGTGATTAACTTGTGCTTGAAGTGGTAATTCCAAACCTACAATGGGAGCTTGGTACTCTGCTTCATTATTAGTACCACCTTCCCACAATAAGAAGGAATATTGAAACACTTCCTTTTCTGGAGAAATGAGCACAATTCCAAAGACAGCATTGTTGAATTTAGGATTTCCCATTTTCATCCCTGTTAGACTTCTGGAAGCACCATCAAAATACATTTCCTAGGATTGAGGACTTTCTTTAATAAGGAAGACTTACTCATTAGGGAGTTCAATATCTGAAGACGTGTCTTCTACTAAAAGGTGTTCATCTAGGAAATCAGCGAGAGCTAGGTCCATTATCACCTTTTGAGAAACATATTGAATGTCGAATTGCTGCAAAATAACTTCCCACCATGCTAGACATCTTGTAAGCATTGGACGACTAAAGATGAATTTGAGTGGGTTATTACGAGATACCAATTGGACCTTGTGATGTTGCAGGTAATGTCTCAACTTCTGAATGGAAAAGATTAAAGCCAGGAAGCACTTCTCAATACTTGAATTCCAGGGATTCTGCTTCATGCATAGTTTGACTGAGATAGTAGAAGCTGTTTTCATTCCCAGCACCTTTCTTTTGAGCAAGAAGGGCACCCGATATTTTTTCTAGAGCTGTCACGTAGAGGATAAATGGTCATCCTTCAACAGTTGTCATGAGTACCAGTGGACTCAAGCGGTATTTCTTGAGAATACCGAATGCTTCTTGACATTCTTCAGTCCATTGGTAAGTGACTCCCTTCTTCATACATTTGGTATAGTGTAAACTTTTTCCTGCCAAATTGGCGATGAAACGCCGAATATTGGCTAACTTCCCTTGAAGTCCTCTTCATTTATACAAATTTTGAGGAGGTGAAATACCAAGGATTGACTTGGTCTTCTCAGGATCGACTTCAATACCACGATGGCGTACAAAAAAGCCGAGAAATTTTCCTGAGGTTACCCAAAAAGCACATTTTAAGGTGTTCATCTTCAAATTATGTTGTCGATGCTTGATAAATATGACATCTGAATCAGCCAAGTGATTAGAACGTTGTTTGTATTTAACTACAAAATCGTCTACATAGAATTCAACAAACTTCCCTAAGAAGGGTTTGAAGATATGATGCATGGTACGCTGATATGTTGCACATGCATTCTTTACGCCAAATGGAATTACCCGGTAACAGAACACACCCTGAGGGATTCTGAACGATGTGGATTCCTCATATTCTGGGGACAATCGGATCAGATTATATCTAGAATATTCATCCATGAATGAATGCACTTCATAGCCAGTTGTTACATCAATTAAAAGTTATGTAATTGGTACTGGGAAATCATCCTTTGGACAATACCGATTAAGATATCTGAAATAGATGAAAACTCTAATTTGTCCATTAATTTTCATTACAGGGACAATATTATCCAACCAATTGGGATACTGAACTTCTTTGACGAAGTTAGCTTTGATAAGCTTATCCACTTCAGCTTCAATTTTAGAAGCATATGTTGGGTGTGTTCTTCTCACGGCTTTCTTAAATCCTCAATGTTCTTCTGGTAAACCAAGATGATGAGTAGCAACATCAGGATCAAGCCCGTGCATTTCTGTATAGTTCCAAGCAAAATTATCTCTATTTATCTTTAGAAAAGAAATATACATCTCTTGATCTTCAAGGGTCATGGCCGCACTGATTAAAGTAGGGCGTGGATCTTCCTTTGTACCCATATTTATTTCTATGAGTTCATCCACAGTGGTAAAGATTCCCTCTTAAAATGCTGCAGGAGCATCTCTGAGATCTTCCTCTTATTCTTCAGCGTGTGTTATTTCTTCTGTTTCTACTTGCATAGTAGATGACAAAGCATAATTTTCAGGATCAGAAGAGATGTCAAAATTTGCACATTTTGAAGATGA
This sequence comes from Viscum album, assembly GCA_963277665.1. Lineage (NCBI taxonomy): Eukaryota > Viridiplantae > Streptophyta > Magnoliopsida > Santalales > Viscaceae > Viscum > Viscum album. The sequence continues at coordinate 39,278,716 of OY728159.1, forward strand.
AGTTTCCATTTTTGACTCTATTGCTGATGAATGGTATTCTTTGGGTAATAAATAGGAGATGATGGATTGAGAATCGACATCATTATTCACCTCCGATGTTGATATAACTTCTTCTGTCCTAATTGGCGAAGCATAGACTTGTTAGATTTCAGCAGATGAAATGAAGATGTCACCATTTGTGCTTTCATCACTGCTTGGTAGATTACCAATTTCTCCTATGTTGTCTGGCTCGATTGTCGTAATTGACATTATGGATCTTTCTATAAGATCATTTTGATTTGGGTCTATCTTGTCAATTTGACTGATAGGCAACACATAATCTGTACTCACATGTGTAAATGGATTTACTGGAATTTTATTCAAACCATATGGAGAATTAACTTTAATAATCTCCTTTGTTATGGATTTATCCTTTTTCTTCATGTGATAGAATTTCGCCTCAATGTATTGAGACTCACATGTCTTGAATGGGGCCTTATCACCATACAACATCCCAACTTGACCATCGAAACAATATTTGAGACATTGATGGTATGAATAAGGGATAGACGCATGTTGATGTAGCTAGGGTATTCCAAGAAAAATGATGAAGGCTGGGTCTTGACCAACAACCATGAAATCTGAATTGGATACAAGATCTCCAAACTGAGTTCTGAGTGAACTTCACCCAGTGGTTCTTGTTCATTTTTATCATATCAATATAGCATCATGGATGAGGGAGATAAATCAGTTCTCGTGAGGCCCAATCGACGAAGTGTATGAATGGGCATGAGGTTGACTCCTAAACCATTGTCAATGAAAGATCTTCGAACATCCACGCCATTGACCTTGCCAGACAAGTACAATGGTCTTATATGTCCATGCACAACATCATCTTCATCTTCATCTGTAAAAGATATTATTTCATGGCATTCTTCCAGATTATTCTCTATGTGATAGACTTTAGCTGTAGCAATTTCATTTTCTAACTCACGAGGACTTGTCAAAGCCTCGATGAGTGCTTCTCGAAGATCTTTTGACAGATTTAGAGCATCCAGAATTGATAACTTGGCTTGTACTTGGGCCAATTGTTTCAATATATCATACTTTTGATCCAGAGGTCTACGTTTCCCAATAGGAATATGGGGTTTAACAGGAACCTCGGGAGCATCTGCTTTGGAAGTTGATGCATCTTGTATTGGGTTAGGAGTTGGAAATATTCCTGGTTTTGGAAGAATAGACCGATAAGATCCATTTACATGCTGAGAGGAAGAAGATGGAACCTTCAATCGGTCTTCCAAAATAACTGTGCCAGGACTGAATTTGCTATTGGTAGAAAAACTTGCTTGTTCTTGCTGAGCTCGCTGAAGGGCTCTACCATGAGTTTCTGCTGCGTACACAGTTCTAGCAGGGGTTGAATTGGAATAGTGGCTTCTATAAGATCCATGTCTTCCCCTGTATCCTGATCCCCTAGAACATCCTCTTATTCATCTGTTTGATACAGGGAATTCAGGCTCATTGAAATTGAAACTGTGACTGGCTTATGGATCTGTTAATTGAATCATATTAACAGAACCAAAGATTAACTCTTTGTCTGATGAAGACTCTACCTGATTAGCCTATTTAGGCTTTTCCGTTTGGTGGGGCGGTGCCCGTGGCTTTGAAGTGGATGGCATGAATTCTGCCAATGTTAAAGACAACTTAGGCTTTGACACATACTCATATTTTTCTAATTCTATTTCTTTCTGTGAATCATACCATTTCTTTGAGAAATTTCCCTCTAATGAAGAAGGTTTTTCCACAACATTCATGGTAGAAGACAGAATTGATTTCCATAATTGTGTTTGCAAAATTGCATGAGTTTTATTGATTGTCTTTTTGACCATTCAATCATCATGCTTCTATGCATTTTTGTTTTTTACATCTTTCCATTCACCATCCTCCTCTGGAACTGTAGCAGTGACACATGCTACCTGGGCTGAAAAGCCTTTCAATGTGACCTATCCCGAGTCGACCATCCTTTGCTAGAGGTCTTTGAAGACAAACCACTCCTGGATGGGATGCCCCAACATTTTATGAAAATGGAAATAATTAGGACAACCTTCATCTCCTTTCTTGTTTGACCTCTTGGGTATTGGAAATTGAACCAAATTGTTTTCCAGAGCCGAAATGAAATAACCAGGAACTTGTTCATTTCGGAAATAGTATGTTTTTCTCTTCATATCCTCAAATTGTTTTCGTCTTTGATCTCTTTGATCATCTGGATGAAATGGACTTTGTTGTTGGAGCTCAGGAGGTGGAGCCCTTCGTGAAGATGAAGTTTTTGAAGTAGAAACATGTATAGGTTCTTGTTTAAGCATAACTGTTGCAGTTTGTGATTTACCCATTCTCCTTTTTGGAGCTGATGGTATTACATGAGATTTATCCTTAGCCTGTATAAGGGAATCATCAATCTGCTGAGTGATTGATGTAAGGTATCCAAACCCTCCTGTGTATTTCATAGGGATTAATGGCGTGCGTAATTCTTCACACATATTTTCCACATAGATTGGCAACAATTCTTTTTGAGGGAGTGCTAAACTCAAGGAATATGTTAATCCCTTCCAGCAAGCAATGAAATCAGAGACTCTTTCATTCTCCATTTACTTACAATTTGTGTGATTGAAAACTGTTGTCTTTGGCAATGTTGAGCTGAACTGAAGGAGGAATTTTTTTGTGAAGATACTCCCATCCAGTAATTGACCGGGATTGCAAGCTTGTATACCAAACAAAAGCTGGTCCTTGCAAGGTTCGTACGAAGCATCTGAGTTTCACTGCTTCTTGATGCTCCAGAGTTCCCATCATAGGATCGAAACAAGACACGTAATGAGTCAAATGCTGTTCAGGATCGCATGATCCATTGAAAATAGGGAATACACTATTCCCAAAACTGGATGGAGGAGAAATCGAATCTACCCATTCAGGGTAAACTTTCTTTTCTGGTTGAACATGCGCACGTTTCCCTTCCATTGTTTCTAACCAAGCTGTTAATGAATCAATAGTAGTTATTAAATTTTGAGAAGCATCCAGTTGAACATGTACTTGGGTAGGAGCAATGACTGGAGTTTGGACAGATGTGGCAATTGGTACTGTAACTATTTGTAGCACTACCAACTATTGTTGCACTTGACCCATAGGATTAGACCAGTAAGGGTGTACTGATAGTGGAGGATATTCCGGATCCATCTTAGTAGTTACAACAAATTCCCTTGGCTGACTGACTCCAGCACGCTCACTATGAATACTACCCTGATGTAGTTCTGCATTCAACCTCCTTAATTCATTCCTTTCTTCCTCCTGTTGTTCAAACCTTTTCTCTAGTGAGAGCGATTGAACTTTTCCAGAGGAAGGATATGTAACCTTGTTCTTTCCCTTCCCTTTGTTGGATCCTTTTTGGAGAGGGGGAAGTGGGTTACTTGAAGGATTACCTAGGTTCTGAGTAATCCTTTGACTTCGTGTACGCACACTTTCTTCATTTATGTCGGTGCATACATCTTCTTGAGCATGAAACTTTTCATCTGAGTCCCCTAAGTGAGGCTCATTTGGTGGATCTACAACAATTGCATTGATGACATTGATTGATGCATAACTCATTGCATCCCTTCTATCATCATTTTTATGATATTGTCTTCTTCCATTTCATTGATGAGACATTGCCTTTTGCTGATTCGATCCCTCAGGAACTTCTTGACGAACCGTAATTTGGAGGGAATCTCTTGATAATCTTGTTCTTCATTTCTCTTGAGGTTTAGTCCCTAATCGAGAAAATAACGACTTTCTCTGAGGAGGGGATTGATGATTGGAAAAAGTCCCTAGTCCAGTGGACTGGGGCTGTTCCTGCTGTCCTCGCTCAACTCCCCGAATCATTTTTGTTGATTCTGAGGGTTGGTTTAAAAGTTTCCCCAGTCTGGCGAGATGCGGTGGTTCTCGACATGCTATGTCTAAGACATTCTTGAATGTCCTCCTGATCTTGCGAACCTTAGTCCGGAAATTAGCTGGATGCATTAATCTGTATCTGCTTTTATCACCCGGTTCAAAAGACCCTTGGATGATTTCTGACGCTTCTGTCACTTGGTGACGTGCTTGCTACAAACGAGAGGCTTGTTCAATATTTTGTTTGCTTTATGAAAGAGTAATTCAACAACTTTTTCTTGGTATTCTTGATTTTGAGAGTAACTAGTTGGAGCCTGTTCTTGGGAAAGCTTTTGATTACAAACTAAGCCCATTGACTATGGCCGGCCATGGGAGATAACATTTCATGAGACCATTTTCGGTGGGATTTTCTAACTGGAGAGAACCGTGAAATGCAGTGCTCCATGAACACCCCATCCTCTGACACAAATACCAGATGGGGCATTGGAAATTAACTGACGCAATCTTCTTAGTGCGCCAAGGCCTGAACGTTGAAGGGCTCTCTACTTCTTTTCATCATTCGGATTTCGAGAGACTGATAGAGATGCCAAATAAATCTGACATTGTAACCCTTCTATTATCTTAAGAAGATTTTAATATTCATCATAAGATAATACATTCTTTTTCAACTGACAAAGGGTTGTCCATATGTTGAGACAAATATCATGAATTTCATCTTCCATCAACATTTCAGGAATATTATTCTAAGAGTAAGCTAGAGGCCAAAACATAAATGGCACATCAACTTTCGCTAGTTGTTTTCTCATATTCATCATTTCCCCTTTATCATTTGATGAAGATTATTCTACCTAATTTGACCATAGTTGGTGTTTTCTTTTTTCTTCATTGGATTCAATAGGATTGGTAGAGAAATCATTGATCAAACTAGAAGATGAATGAATTAGTGGTGGTTCATAGAATGACCTACACCCTGGGCTATCTTCTGATTGAGAATGTATTTAACCTGCAAGCGATGATGCTTCAGACATGACTAGTTTCGCATTTGAAAGTGACTCAAGATAAGAGGGCTTTCTCGGCACTATGTTGTCCACTGGAGCATTTTCCGAGAAATGTGCATCACTACTGCAAAGAGGAATTTTGCAGAAAAATTCATTATCATGTGGAGGACCACCATAATGGGTTACAACAAATGATGAGATCTCTTGCTCCTTGGTCTTCTGACCACACAGAGAATTCCTGTGGCTCTCATCTGAAGATGAAACTTCGAGATCTACTGAACTGTCATGAAGCAAGCCTTCATGAGGAAGTGTCTTTTGAAGACCTTCGGAATTAATGTTCCCACTATTGGGAACTGAGGGAGTAAAATCTTGAATTCAAAAGATAATTATCTGAGGGCTTCAAGAACTCCAGCATCGAGCAAGGCCTTATTACAGATTGGATCTTGATCTCATGACTATGTTGGGCAGGTCTTTTTATTAGACGCCTTCTTACTCTCATTGGAAACCACTTGTTAACGAATGTGGCTACTCTGAGTAGGTGTATGTGCCTGATCAGGAACGATGGATAGGTTAGGATGACGATCTTCTCTCAAATCAGGTGTATGTGAATGACATGGTCATCCGTATGATATGAGGGAGTATGCCCCATAACCCTCTTGGACTGGAACAGATATGTGTGTCTGTTCTGGAGTGAATTGTTGATTTATCACTCCACTGGTAGGGATAGATCTATGTGTCTTTCCCTGAGATGCCACTGAAGTTGTTATAATATCCTGGTAGGCATCCAGAATATGAGTAGGTATTTGCTTCTGCTCTTTCACCATTGATAGAATATGCATGGTGACTTCAGTTGCCGGAACGGGAATATACATCCATTCCAGGCTTGGAGCAGGTGTATGTGCCTGCTCCTGTCCTCTTTTTCCTGTCAGTGAATCCTAGAAGTACTCAAGTGTGGGGGGAGAGTGTTGAGTCTTCCTCCTATTTTGTGTCAGGGCTTTCCGACTAACTTCTCTGAATGCTACCAAGCGAGACTTTTGGTAGGCTTGATTAATACTAGCAGGTGTTTGTGCCTGCTGATTGCACTTCGCCAAACGTGGTTGACAAGATACATCATATGTAGTCAGACGAGCCTACTGATTAGCTGATGATGTATAAACAGGTGTACGTTCCTGCCTACTGTACTCCGCCGGAATTGCCAGGAAGGATTCGCGTGATGCTGCCAGACGATTCTGCTGGAAAGTGGAATTAAAGCGGGTAGGTGTATGTGCATGCTCGTTGCTTGCAACCGTGATAGGTTGGTGGACTTCTCCTGAGATGGAACAGATGAGAACCTGCTCACTGTTGACCGGATTCCGCATATGGTGGTTCGTCTTGCTTGCTCGGGTTTGAGGAACCTGATCTGAACGCATGGAGTCGGTACCCTCATCATGTTGAGGGCGCCCTGCTACACAAGTCTGGCAGCGATTGTTAGTGGGAGCCCTCAGGAAGGACTCATGTCTGTTTTAATTAAGGTCCTGAGTGGCCTGCTCATTCACCTCCTCAGAATAAGGGAGCGAATGGTGATTGCGTTCCGGGGATAACAACCCAAAATGGCTGGAGACGGTAGTCAGCGCCTCCTGTTTGTTGATCATTGGTCATCGTTTTCTAGATGACCGATGTGAGTTTTTTACTTGGAGGGCTTGTTGGGCACCCTCCAGAGTTTGGATGGTATCGTGTTGATGGTACTCCTTAACCAGTGCGCTTGATACCCAGTGTTGAAGACACTGAGTAGGTGATATCATCCTAGGAGCGGATGATGATCCAGCTGGAGTAGCAGTAGTGGAATTTGCAATAGCAATATTCAAAGGTGTGAACTTGAGAGAAACCATTCATAGAAATGCAGAAGATCTAGGAAAAAGATTGCATGTTTGATATAACAGACGTAATCAAGATAAAATTAGCCACTACATATTTTGGATGAGCACATATGTCAATGATTGTCTTGTTGGCCCTATCATTGAGTATTAAATAGGGGCCTAACAAATAAGAAAACATTATTTTAACTTGGTTAAGGATTCACATCGGGTTCACCATTTTTTCCCTCGGAATCCGGGGATGACCTCCTTTTTGGGAGGTTCAAACATTCCGGTCAGTTTCAAATGGGTTTGTTCATAGAACCGGAAACATCCAATGATTCCACATCCATTCGGACCTAATTTCCAAAGGTAGGTTCTCATTAGTTTGTGCACTAATGATGCTTAGGAATTTGCATTGGTCGAGAGGATGGGAGGTTGGACTCATCACACCTTTATGAGGGGAATTATTGTCTACTCTGGGACTCTCTTTATGGATTTAAGTTGTGTTCATGAATCCTTATTACATTACCAAGTATAAAATGAGCTTTACTTCAGATCTGAAAATCAATGATTATATATGTAGGAAATTTAGAGAATCATTTGTATGTATTCTATGTTCTTCATCGATAGAGAATCATCTGTATTTATTAGATATTATTGGTCAATGGTACCCTTTAACACATTTATATAGAAGTCTCTCGGTCATTATGATGACCATACTGGTTTTAAAGCCACTCAGTGGGGCACTTGAAGTTTATTGTCATTCAGAAGGACATGGATTATTTTAGAGATGGGATCGGACCCATAGACGGGCTACCTACGTATCCTTTGTATAGAAAAGGAATCAGAACCCACATAGTTCGAGTATGGGCATATGATGTTTATGATTGATGGCTCAAAGAAGCATGTCACAATTAATTTTACACTCTAAACTCACGTGAGTCATGCTCGGTGTAAGAATAAAGAGGTATTGGTAAAAATTAGACAATTGTGCCATGAAAGATGCAATTATAAGAAATAATGTGGGGCTTATGTATGTATGACTACCTAGATAAATGATGGTTAGGATTTACTTTGGGGAAGAATTCCAGAAATAGGGTCCATAAAGGTATATGTCCATCAAGGAGATTTTGAAGACTCTAACTTGGGTTTTACTCCTGAAAAGGAATCCCAGATCAAGGGTAAATTAGGACTGGATAAGAGAATTATGATTGGGGATTACTCCTGAAAAGGAGACCCAAGATAAAAGATTATGACTGGGGCTTATTCCGGAAAAGGAGGTCCGGGTTAAGTGAATTATGGTTTGTGGCTTACTCCTGAGGAGGATGCTTAAATTAAGGGACTGGGGATTACTCCTGAACAGGATGCCCATATTTGAGACTGGGTATTACTCATGAAAAGGAGGCCCAGGTTAAGGGATCTAGGGATTACTCCTAAATAGGATGCCAAAAAATTGAGAGACATGGGCTTACTCCTAAAGAGGATTCCCAGATTTGGAAACATTAAGAATTGGGGATTACTCCTAAGAAAGATGCCCATATTTGAGACTAGGTCTTACTCTTGAAAAGGAAGCCCAGGTTAGGGAATCTGGGGATTACTCCTAAGAGGATGCCCAAAAAATTAAGGGACTTTGGGCTTACTCCTAAAGAGGTTGCCTAGATTTGGGAACATTAATAATTGGGGCTTACTCCTAAGGAAGATGCCCATATTTGAGACTGTTGCTTACTCCTAAAAAGGAAGCCCAGGTTAGGGGATCTGGGGCTTACTCCTAAGAGGATGCACAAATTAGAGGACTTTTGACTATGGATTATTCCTAAAAATGAGACCCAGTTTAAGGATTCTCTAATCTTAAAGGATTAGGTTGAATTAATGAACTCTCAATCTTTAGTAACATAAAGATATGTAAATCACTAGGTTATGAGAGATATTCCATAGAATTCCTTTCATATAAGGAAGTCAAATCAATAAATCATGCCATAAATGGCTTTGAAAAGTATCTTGAAGACTGAATCTTGAATTGGAAAGGTGTAATGGATTAAGAGTGGTGAAAATGGGCAAGAAAGGCACCCAAATAGTCAGGGGCGCGCAAGTCCTGGGAGGCGCGCAGGTACTCCATGGGTGCTCAAGTCCTGGTCACGTAGGTATGCATGTGCGACACATGGTGTACTTGCGCGATGTTTAACCAGCAAGGTAATACTTGAGCGAATTTAGGTTAAGGGATTTAGAATCCTCTTGAGGTTCTTCCAGGAGAGGGGCGCGCAGGTTCTATTGAAGGAGTATGGCGGCGTGCAAGTGTGGTCATTTCCCTTAAGGGCTGGCCACCTAGGCGTGCATGTGTTGATGAGTTTCAACACTTAGGCCTTCCTCACCCTCTTTCGTTCTTCCGTTCTAGGTATGAAATTACCTTAGAAGTGTTCCAGAAGCTTTGAAAAGAGACTAGGGCGCCAGGAGCTCAAATCTGGGATTCCGTAAAAAATCCTCCCCGAAATGGGGGGCCCACTGGGGTTATTTATAGGCTGGAAAAGACCACGGGCAGTTTTCACTTAGGGAGCGCAATTCACGTGCACGACCATTAGGTGGCGCGCAAGTATACTTGCGCGACCACTAGGCGGCGCGCAAGTGTACTTGCGCGACCACTAGGCAACGTGCAAGTGTACTTGCGCGACCAAGAGGGAACTTGCGAGACCTATGGGAAATGTTCTCCTTATTCATCCCCTTGTCGATTTATTATGTTTATTCAAAGGATGAGTCACTTTTGACTAAGGTATTTCCCTTTTTCAGTCATTAGACTCTGTGATAGAAAAGAGCGTCAACAACAGGTGCCAATCATTCATGCATTTCCACTACCCTCATTCAGAGCTTCGAGATTCTCATGGAGCTGTTGGCTCAATCCTTATGGCTTGAGACTCCTACGGGAGCTGACTCAATGATTACGCACTGGTGCCCGTAGTGTGAGCTTACTCTAGGACGTGAGAGATTCGACTGCTATCTCCTAGTAACGGCATCAAGTCCTTTCGACATCATCTGGGGTATGGATTTTTTATCTACAATCCATGCTTAGATCGACAATATTAGGTGAAAAGTGTGGTCTTCCCGCATGGATGGGACCCGGTTCACCATCACCAGTGAGAAGGGATCCTTTTCAGCATAGGATGGACTTACTCGGAAGCGGGTGCATTCGATCACTCATCAGTTGTCCTACCTTACCCTCGGAGCTGTAGATGTGGACAGTTCGATGTTTCATATAGTGGAGGACTAGTACGTGGATGTTTTCCCTGATGATGTCCCAGGTCAACCTCCTCGGTGAGAGGTGGACTTCTACATTGAGTTGTATCCCTTTATGAGACTGATATCTATAGCAACTTATCGGATGGCTCCCATTGAGCTTTGTGAGCTGTGGGTATAGTTGGAGGACATGCATTGGAAGGTATTGATACGGTCCAATGTTTCACATTGGCAGCCCCGATTTTGTTCGCCAACAAGGCGGATGGGAGCCTGAGGCTTGGTGTCAACTACCATCGCCTAAACTAGGTTACCATGAAGAAAATGTACTAAATCCCATGTATTTATGACCTCTTTGATCTACTTAAGGGAGAATGGTGGTTCTCGAAGATATTCCTCAGATCAAGTTATCACCAACTTAGAGTTCGAGATGAGGATGTGCAGAAGACGACCTTCAGAGGTCGGTACAGCCACTACGAGTTCATGGTTATGCCTTAGGCATAACCAATGCTCTATCATTCTTAATGGGACTAATTAATAGGATCTTCCAGCAATACCTCGATCACATTGTCATAGTCTTCATCGAAGACATTATAATTTACTCGACTACTGACGAGGAGAATGCCTACCATTTGTAGGAAGTACTGGACACACTCTGAGAGCACCAGCTTTATGGTAACTTCTTAAAGTGACAATTTTGGATCTGAGAGGTTCAATTTTTGGAACATTTCATCTGGGAGGATGGATTTGAAATGAATCTTGAGATTATTGATGTGGTACATTCTTGGGATCCACCCAGGAGTGTGAAAGAGGTACGAAGATTCTTGGGTTTGACTGGATACTACCAGAGGTTCGTTCAAGACTTACCCAGAGTTGCATCACTACTATCATCCTTAACAAATAAGGGAAACCCATCGTGTGGTTAGAGAGATTCTGTAAGAGCATTCAGGAGCTGAGGCAGAGGCTGACTAGTGCCCCCATCGTGAGGCTTGCAGAGAACGGTGTAGGGTATGTAGTCTACTACGATGCATCAGGGACCAGACTCGGGTGTGTCATAAAGGAGGAGAGATAATTGATCGCTTATGGTTCTTGTCCGCTGATACAACATGAGAAGAACTACAGTACCCATGTCCTAGAGTTAGCAGTTGTGGTCTTCACCTTGAAGATGTGACAGAACTATCTGATGGGCGAGCATTTCACCGTGTACTCTGATCAAGAGTCTCAGGTATATCTTCTCTCAGAAGGACCTGAACAAGATACAGTGGCGATCAACTGAGTTACTCCAGGATTATGGCTATGAGATAGCCTATACTCCTGGTAAGGGGAATGTTGCAGTAGATGCAATTAGTAGGAGATCTAGTATACAGCTTCTAGGGGAGGCGACATAGCAGCTGACTACTTTACAGAAATCCTTTGTGGATCAAGACAGAGTATCCTTTCTACAGTCTCTTACAGTCACTCCCCCAATACTTCAGTGAGTTAGGGAGGCACAATGTGGAGACGTTGACTGCGAGACACGGTATGATCAGATATCCACGGAGTAGGCACCTGATGGATTTTCTAATGGAGGGTAGCACGTCATCCTCTTTCGTGAACGTACTATGTTCCCAATGTCACTTTAGGAGGAAGTGTTGAGGGAGTTCCACACATCCCTTCTATAGGTACATCAAGGAGTGGTGAAGATGTAATAGGACCATTGATGATAGTACTGGTGGACTTGTATGAAGAAGGTAGTAGAAGAGTTTGTCTCATGATGCCTCATTTGTCATCAAGTGAAGGCAAAGCATCAGGTACCGACAAACTTGGTTCTTGCCATTAGATCTTCCAGAGTGGAAGTGGGATGGGATATCCATGGACTTTATGACGGGTCTTCCACATACATCCAGGGTTCACGACTCTATTTGTGTAATCATTGACCATCTCACCAAGTCGGCCCACTTCATACTGATCAAAGAGCAGGGTTCAGTAGAGAGCTTGGGATGCCTCTCTTTGAAAGAGATTGTGAGGCTACATGAAGTACCTTCTTCTATTGTCTCTAATCGTAACTCATGGTTTAATTACCGGCTATGTAAGGGGTTGAAGGAGTCATTCTGGATGAAACTTTTTCTGATCACCACCTTACATCATCATAAGGATGGTCAGAATGAGCTGACCATTCATACCCTCGAGGACATTATGCGTGCTTGTGTCCTCGACTTCGGTCGCATCTGGGAGGATCAATTTCCTTTGGTTGGTTATTTCTACAACAAAATATATCATCCACTATTGGGTTGGCACCTTTTGAGGTGTTTTATGGGTGACTTTGCTGATCACCTTTGTGTTGGATAGACCCAGGGGAATCAGTACTAGTGGGACTAGAGATGGTACGAGATACTACAGAAAAGGTGAAAATCATCTTGGAGTGGATGAAGATTTCACAAAGAAGGAAAAATTATTATGCCGACAGGACACAAATACCCCTATAGTTCGAGGATGGAAACCAAGTCATTCTATGGGTCTCACCTCAATGATGTTTACGGAAATTTGGCTGAGGCCGAATGTTATCTCCATATTTCATCGTAACTTTTCACGTCCTCATTAAGTGTTGGCGAGGTGGCATATCGCTTGGCTCTTCCACCTCAATTTCACAGCATGCCAGACCTTTTCCACCTTTCTTAGCTAAGGATATATGTGCACGACCCTTTACACATCATCGACCATGGGGAGATGGAGGTCTACAATGGGGGGACTTTTACAGAGGTTCCAGTGGAGATTGAGGATCTACAGGAGTGATTCCTACGTGGATGGTCGATATGTCTAGTGTGCATACGCTGGCAGCACAAGAAACTCTAGGAGAGCACATGGGAGTGGGATGCTCAGATACGTGCTGAGTACCCCCATTTGTTCACTTAGTTTGAGGTGTATCATAAGAGGATGTAAAGCACTAGGTAGGGGAAAATGTAAAGACATGGAATTTCCGTGGAAAAGTTTTTTCTTAAACGCATGGGAATTTTACGAGTCTAATAAAACTAACGACGTGTGATTCTAAGGCCCGGTGTGTCTAGAATCAATTCCTGGTGTTTTGTTTGGGTACATTCAGTAAACGTATAAGCAGGATTTTATAACATTTGAAATGGTGCCCAGAATTGAAATCTGATGTCATTATTGAACTCACAGGGCTGGTATTCGCTTAAGAAGACTTTCAACATGACGAAAGTTGGTCGAAAATAATATATTTTTTAGTTTTCATGAGAAAAAATTAAGTAGATAATGTGAGCGACACGTTATTTTATTCGAGTCTCCATGTCAGAGTTTTTTAGTTAAAACCACCTCATGGAAGTTGGACGTGTGACCACCACACCTTAACCTCCCATGAGAGGTTATGATAGTGGGGCCCACCAAACTCAACCTCATGTGTTAGGATTAATGTGGTGGGGACCAGCCATGGTTTAAACCTATTGAACCCCCCCCCCCCACACACACATTATGTGGCGAGAAACCCCTTGAGCTCCCTACATTATGGTGCCAAATCCATTCAATTAATTAATTGAGCACTAAAATTAATTAATTTGAATATTTTTGAATTATGTTCCAATGATTAAATAATGGGTATGGATAATCTATTATGTGGGTTTGAAATTGTCTCTTGGGAATAAGAGAGATATGGAGAAAAGCACCCAATGAAGAATGAAGAACGAGATCTTCCAATGAAGAACGGCGGTGACTATCCTTCTTCGACTTATTCCACAGACACCTACCGACATGGAGTGTCTTCAACGAGTCGACACATCTCTGGATTCAAAGCTTTCAGCGGGCGTGACGAATGATGAACTTCTTCATCTACATTCTATGATTCCGTTAACGAATGATGAATGATGAACAATGGTAGGGATTTTTATTTGTATATTATCCCTTTTCATTTCTCATCATCTCTTTGAAAGGAATTGATGTGGAAATTTTAAAATAATATTTGATCATCCTACTACTTTGATAAACCAATTGAGACCACCCTAAACACGGAGGGTGAGGGCCAAACCAACATGGCCTGACCCCGACGTCGATCTTGTTTATGATGAACTTCAACATGATGATGAGGCAACCGAATATCTATGGTGGTGATGAAAAAGGCCACACCACTCATGGATTCCACGAACCGCGCCACCCCCACGACGCTCTAGTGGTTCTGGCTGAACAACGCCAACCTGCGTCAGCCCGAGCCGCGCCGAATCGACCAGCCCGGACACCTCCCGGTTGGTAATCCACCTACCGTACCCTGCCTGGCCAAACAACGCTGGCCCTCCTGACATCCTCCGTGCACGCCCCGCGCACCTCCACTAGCCGGTGTCCTAGAACACTCCACAGCCACTCGGCCGAGCCGGTGTCCCAGCCCCTCTTGCGGCCACCCGAACCAGTCGGTGTCCCAGCCCCCTCATGGACACCTAGCCTAGCCAGCGTCCCTGCCTCCTCGCTGTGTCCATTCTGAGATGGAATCCCGCCCCCTCGCGGCCTCCCGGCCGAGCCTACGTCCTAAACCCCTCGCGGCTACCCAGTCGAGCCGGCGTCACGGCTCCCCTCATAGCCTCCCGGACAAGCCGGGGTCCCGGACCCCCTCGCAGTGCCCTAGCCGAACCAGCCCCGACCGCTCCATTCGGTCTGAGCCGTGCTGGGCCATTCCCACGTGATGCTTCGGGCAGAACCATTCCCGAACCCAGGCCGAACTACCCTCGCGGTCTACTGAGCTGGGTCGAGTGGGTCGGGCCGAACCCGGCAGGATGGAAAGTACAATTGGTTGGTCCATACCCAACATGTCTGAACAGGTTTATCCAAACTTGGTCGGCCAAGACAGGGTTGGACCGGGTTTGTCCGACCGGGTCGAACCATACACTAGCCCACTACCGACCCTTTACTTTGTTTGGAAATATCGTTGTCACCATGTATCCATTTGATGATCCGTCAGCAGTGCTGGAAATCATGGAGTGTAGCCATCCCTTTGAGTATACCCTACTAGAGTTCGTGGTTTAGTTGAGATACATTCAGGTTGAATCATACACGAATCCAACTGGGCCCCAAGGACTAAAAGGCTGATAACTCATAGATCGGGCGTCTGATTTACATGTTGTATGTTGTGTTGAGACCCCAATTACGAGGCGGGCCTTTGAGATACATTTTATTGGGGATTCATTGTATTTGATGTATCAACACTCGGCTTGAGGAGCGGACAATCCTAGAATCTAGCATGCTTTATGCGGAACCATGTGGCTGGCTGTGAACTGACGACTGTTCCTGAATCCTGTGTGGGTTCGACAGCACTGAAGACTATTCCTGGATCCCTTATGGGTTCCACAGCTCTGACTATTGTTCCTAGATCCTATGTGGGTTAGATAGTTCAGATGCTATTCTTAGATCCTTTGTGGGTTCGACAGCTATGACTAATATTCTTGGATCCTTTGTGGGTTCAATAGTTTTGGCCATAGTTCTGGGATCCTGTATGGGTTTGACATCCCTGACGACTATTCCTGGATCCTGTGTGTGTTCGACAGTTATGATTTACGTTCCTAGATCCTATGTGGAATCGACAGAATAGATAATTTATTAGCTACATCTAATCATCTCTATCACTCTATATATGTTGAATACCTGTGTGAGCTGAGTTAGTAACATTGTTTTTTCTCCATGATTGAGATGGATTAGTATATAACTTAGGTATATTTATGGGAATATACTTATGTGTGTTTATCTATTTATTTCATAACTTGTGGATTATCATTGTTGGATTTTGTGAGACCTTGGGGGTCTCGGGATTTCTAATGACTATAGTTATAATCACCCCCACACTGGATATGCCCGCACCTCGATGTGTTGGATGCAGATGACATATACCCAGACCGAGGCTGGGTGTACAAGGACTGGACGGTTCCTGGAGGTGGACCTCACGAGGAGTCGATACCCGGAGGAGTCTAATAGATGTGGAGTGCTGTGGAGGCTATCTGTACTTATCTTTCAAGTAGAATCTGTGGTGTACGATCCAGTAGATGCTTTACACCTTTCAGTTATTTTGTCCTTTTCATTTGTACTTGCACTTTACAGCTGGCCTTGTATTTCCGGCCCCTTTAATATTTTTTAGAACTCCCTTGTTATAAGATTTTTCTTAATGTTTTTTATTCATTTTTTTACTCTGTTGTGTGTGTTTTTAGTTATAAAGACAATTCCTTCAAACTATAGAGATTTACGCCTTTAGTGCTAGTCTCCACCCCTGGCCAGTAGAAGGTAGGCTTGGGGTATTCATGGCATGAACCCCAGGGGACATGTTTTGAAAAATCATACAATAGATTTTATATGTATAAGATAGTAATAAATCCAATTGTATGAATCAAAAGTGGTATTTTTATATAATATAATTATGACACCATTTAATGAAGAACCCATTTTAAATTTAATTTCTAAACATTTATAATTTAATTTGAAAAAATGTATTTTTGAAAATATGTATATCATTATTTACTTTTGGTGTTTGATTGGTATTTTAGGATAAATTTCAACATTCTATGATAAATAGACACAATCACATAATTTTAATTTATAAATTTTTTATCATATAAATTTTTAATTTGGTGAAATTATATTTTTTATATTTTTAAATATTGATTATATAATTTTATGTTAATTTATACAATAGTGGAACTTGTTATATATTTTACACATAAATTTCATATAAAAACATTGAAAACATTTGAACCATTTTACCTAAAAAACAGGTTGTTGTCTATCTACAGAAATAATTTTAATATAATTCCTTCGAATTATATTATGGGAATTTGTAAAAATAGATTATATATTTTAATTTGAAATAATATTTATTTATTAAATATTAATCAATATTTTTCTATAAAATATATTTGTGAAATTCATTGAAATTATTATAACGTTTGAGAGAAAAATATATTTTTAAAGGACTAAGCCTTTAACATGAAGAAAAAAATGACCTAGAAACTTGCCAAAAGACATTTTATGTTAATATTTAGATGATATCCACCGTGGGATTAAACGTTTACTATTTTTGGGGCCATGTTGATTTTTCAAATAATTCATGGAATTCTATTGTCAACACATTACAAGAATGCCACTCCTGCACCACTATAAAAAGGCACTAACCCTACTGCTTATTCAGACATCTAAAGCACTTTAGATCCCCAAAATTCACGAAATCGGATCCAAATATCAATAAATTCATATTTTAAGCCTCAATTTGGGTATAAATCTATCCAAGTAATCCCATTGGTGCAAACAAAAAGTCGTTACCAAATCAAGAAGTAATATCCTTCCTCAAGGTCCATTCTTTTATTTTCATTCTCCACCATCATAATTTTTCTTATTCATTGATTATATAATAACAACAGTATCTTAAGATATATAATTTTTTAATATATTTGTTTTATCATTACTTACACACACTTCTATCAAATGGGTAAAAAACTTATTATTCTTGTGTTTAGTGAACTATGGCCTCATGAAACAATGTTGTTTTTTTCATCCTTTACATCCTCAGATGGTTGGGAATTATAATGGACATGATTTATTTATTTGATTTGTATGATACTTATTATTTATTAATTACTATTTAATTATAAAATAAAACATATATTCATTATTTCAATTTTTAAATATATTATAGATTTGTTTATGGATGTCTGGACTACCCCCTCCTGAAAGTGATGTGATTCATTCATACATTACATGAAATGTATTAATAATTATTATTGTGAACATATAAGATATATATTAGATAATAATTATACTTAAATTATGTTATATATTTATATTACATTAAATTTCATTCTTTTAATTTGATAATAAAACTGAAACTTCTTTCATCCATATATAGGACCATACGTCACCATAAATGGTGCATTTCATTTCGTATTTCAATATTTTATAGTTTATTATAAATAAATATATAATGAATATATATGATATATATATATATATAATGTTTGCAATTATGTATATAATTAAATCATGGTATATTAAAGTGGATCAAGAGGAACAATCTAAAACATATAAGAACAACAATGCAGATATTACCCAAAACCAAACAGTAACATGGACGGACTAAAAAACTGGTAATAAAAAATAAAATAAAAATATATCGTATTATATATAATAATATGGATTAATTTTTGAGTTTTAAAGGTGTTATACTTATAATAAATGTCTTTCGAATGTGTATGAATATTGTTAAGACTAAAGGTAAGGGTTTTTTCATCACCCTTTTATTTTCCATTAAACAAAAGCGATGTTCACCACCTTTTTTATATTTGGTTTTTATAATTACCATGAATGTATTATACAAAAATTAATATTAAATTTATATCTATTTAAATATTCATTTTATGACCTTTCATTAATGGGGTATACATTTCAAAATTTACTTAATCAATAAATTAATTGCCTCTCAATTTTCTTTCATTGAGACATATGTCATATTATGCAACTATATTATTTATTGAGATGTATGTACTTTAATTAAATTGTTTTTTCATTAACATACTTTCCATTACGACATTTTAATATATAGGTACTATTATTTATTCCATTTTATTATTATTTAATGTCACCAATGTGGTAATAGTTTATTACTTCAATCTCATTATTTAACGATATTGATTATGATTATGCTTCAATTAATGAAATATCTAAATAAATATCTTATAAAATCTCATTTATTTTATCACCCTATGATAATTAAAGTTATATAAAATTAATGTTATAATTTTCACACTCCTGGGTTGTTATGGTAATTATGAAAATGTTTTTTTTGAAAATCCAACATTATTTCACTTTTTGATTAGAAATATGTATTAATTCAATACCATGTTTTCCAAATATGTAATAAAATTGATTTAATATTATAATATTATGTTTAAAATATATTCTTCCCAATGTATTACATTTTCAAAAAACTCATTTAAAAATAAATATTATTGTTACATTCCTATCAATAAACGTTCTTAAACTTTGAAGGTGAAAAATAAAATATTTGGAATGTGTGTACATAGCCAATGTCATTACCATTATTTCCTAGATTCATATTTTTTATGCTTAGAATGGTATTTTTTAAATGAAATGGTTTTTGTTAATATTTTTGGGATTTTTTTATTTACACTTTGATTTCAAAGAAAAGTAGTTTAAAGGGATTATTCTATGTTTAAAAAGGGTGTTAAATTATTTTCAAAGAATATATTATATATTTTAAAAATATTGTTTTCAAATAATATGATTTCAATGACTGCAATTATTTTTCATGATTAAAAATAAATTCAAAATAAAATTCTTTCAAACATTTTTCATGCTTCTTTTATAAAATTTCAATTAAATATTTTTTCAAAATGTTTTCAAGTTTCTGTTTTAATTTTCAATGTTTTGATAAATTAAAATGATCTTTAAAATGATTTATTTTTAAAAAATTGTTCTTCAATGTTTAATGGATATTTTCCACAAAAAAATTAATTTATTTATATGGATTCTTTTATATGTTCTCAAATACGTTTCAATGAAAAATATTTTGAAATTATTATGTGTTTTAAAATGTTATTTCCAATAAAATTTTATGTTACAATTGATATTTTGAAATAATTCTCTATATAATAGGACATAACTAATTATATATTTCTATTTACATGTAATATGATCCAATGAATAAATTAATTCTATTTAACTAAATAATTGATGTTTTGAAGGATTTGTTTTTATGAAACCAGTTTCTCTTCAACACAATATACCACAATAAATGATTATGAAAAATGATTCATTTAAATGGTTATTATAGGATTAAATAACTATTAAAACGTTATATTTTCCTTATATTATGATATGATAATATATTTATTATTTCCAATTCATTTCATAGGTTGTTGTATGATATTTTTGAAACATTTTTTATAGGTTATAATAATATGGATGTTTTATGGAACACATATGTATGATATCTTTATTATATTGTTGGGACCTATATATAGTACAAATTAATTGGTTATTGATTTATGTATCATGAGATATTGATAAGAAGAAATACAACATGGTTGATTCAAAAAAGAAACAGGTGTTTCTTCATCCTGAAAAGGAAACGGTGTTTCCTGATCCACTATTGGAAATTTGTGTATCCAGATCCACTATATGGATCATGTGTGTCCTGATCTATTATATTGATGGTCATGGTATTTAACATTTATACATGAAATTATTTTCAATATTTTATATTTTCTACAATTTTATGACATGCGATTACAATTCATGATTGATTTATGATGATTAATCACCCTTATGAATCTGTCATATTAATTTCTAATATTTATTCCATGATTCATCTTAATGTATTTTGAAGTATTTGGTATAACAATATAATTTCATAACCACATTCTCATTCCACTGTTATGATAATGCCCTGACCCCATAATCCTATTTCAAGTGAATTATCGAATTCAATTGGTATGATTACAAGGAATCAAATACCAAAGGACATATCATTTTAGAAATGATGGAAAGCTAGAATTCATACATGATAACCATAAAACAATGCTAAATAGTAAATACAAACAAGATACTTATAAAGAAAATAAATTGTTTCTTAAAAGATTATTAAATGATTTATTATTCATATGATAAGGAATGTGATCATAAAAAAATGGTCTCAAATTCTCATTAAGGGTTATTAATACACATTACATAATAAATCAATGGGAAAAAATCAAAATGTCAAGTAATATAATTGAAAACACATTATATTCAAATAACTACATAAAAATTTCAATATGGGAAAGCATTAAACAAAAACACATATATTTTAATAAATGATCTATAAATTAAATGTATTTGTAGTCATGTTGTTGAAAAATATCATGGAAGAATAATAACTAAAATATCAATGAAATAAATTCTTACTTATAGTATTTCATGTCTAATTAATTTTAAAACCTATACCAAAGAGACATTTAATAACGTGGTTAAAACTAATGATACAAACCCATTTATTTTGGCCAACATAATCATATCATGATATCCTTTCGATGCGTCAAGGATTTGTATATTTTTATGGAACCACCTATCAATAATAGTTCAATGAATTCCCTATATATAATAATCGAACTAAATAATATGTCATATAAAATATCCTTATTGACTAAAGATTACATAATTATCAAAATTTACCCAAATATTTAAATAATATTCAAAGTAGACATAGTACGTAAAAATGTATATGTTTTAGGAAATAATAAAATATTTGATAAATGAAATAGATATTTTAGGGTAAATTAAATGTTCAAGGATCATCGAAGATTAAATATTTCAAGGGAACTAACAAATAATTCAAGGTAGTGACAGTGAATACTATCCATGTCCAAATCAATCACAGACCTTCCATATGATGAAAAATAATGGTATCAATAGAATAAATCCATAGGTTAGTAAAGTATATGGTAATTTTCAGTGTATAATTGAAATATTACAATATTATTTTATAGAAAACATTATTGAGGTTATATAAATTTGTTTTGAAAAGTATTTGGAAGACCATTTCATATGAAATTTCTTTTGAAAACCTTTACATTTAAAAGTAACATTTTAAATATGAAAATTAATCTTCAATGGATGGATTGTGGGTAAAACCATAAAAGTTGTATGATTTAAAAATAAAACTCCTTATTCATGGTATAATGTTATAAAATATGATTATTTGAGAGGAGATAAGTAGATTCCTTAAAAACAATAGGTTACTGAAAAAATGGTAACAATGTCATTAAAAATGTTATATACAATTTTTTTGAAATCATTTTAATAATACATATTTTTTAGAAGAAAATATTTCCTCTAACTAATGAGACAAATGAAGTATGTTTTGCAAAAAAAATTTGAAAACACATAGGGTACGAAATAGTGGAAAATGTTACTAATGAATGAAAGATATATTGGAAACACATTCTATAGGAAAATTAAATGTTTTATTGAATAATGGTTATATAATTTCCTTGAGTGGAAATATTATTAAATGAAAATTAAAGATATTATTGAGGAGAATACTTTTTAATCATTCCACTGGAATGGATGACCATGATAAGACTACATTCCAGACATACTATGATAGCGAGATTATTGTTGTTAAATACTTTGAAATCAGAAAATTTATGTTCATTAGGATGCTCGAATATTATATAAAACCCTAAAATCATATTTAAATCCATTCCATGGGAGTGACTTTTTTCCTTCAAAAAACATTTACTTTTTTGAGTTTTATTGACTGTTTTTTCTAATTAGTGATTTTTTAATCCTTTTAGTTCAATGATTATTGGATTTCTTATCTTGAAGCATATCTTATTTGAATTTATTGGACTTCACCAAAGGGTATTTTGTTATATCATTTCACTTGGTTTTTTGTTCCCCCTTAAAGATATTGTATGGTGTTTGACTCTTTTCTATGTTTTCATTTCATTGTTATTTTATTAGGTAGATGAAGATATATCTCACTCAATGTCATTTTGGTTCTTTAGTCTGTTCTTCAGCCTGCTGGTGTTGTTATGATGTGTGATTGTCATGCTTTGGAACATGCCTTCTAGACATGAGATGAGATGATGTTATTTATTTGTGTGGGAAATTTAATCATATTAGAAACATATTTTCTATATTTTATTGGTATTTTTCCTTAGGTGGGATGCATTTGGTAGTGCTAAAACTATCTTTCATAGAGTAAATCATTGACTGATCAATGATAAGAGGTTTCTGACATTTCTTATTAAATCCATGATTTTGTTTGTTCCTCTTAGAAATATCATCTGGTATTCCCTTCCATCCTCTAATGGTTTAATCTATTTGCACATCATGTTTTTATTATAATACCTATATTTAATAAATTTATTTGGGGAATGAATTGTGTGACCAATTCATGTCAATAGTTTTATAAAAAATCATTAAACACTCTAATGTGTCCCATACCACAATGAAACATTATAAATCATAAACCTCATGATGAAAAAATATTAAATTAAAGTCTTAAATACAATGAATATAAATTAATTTATGATATTATATACAAAAATGTGCAATAGATAAACCACATAATAGAATTAAGTGCGAACATGACATTTATCTTACAGATGTAAAAAAAGCAAGGTGAGAATCCATTAACATAACATTCATTTTGATGTGTGGTATTTATCATCCTATAAAGTGTATTAATATATTCTACACATATATTTTAGAACCATATTGTTTTTTATAATATAATATTATCTTATTAAAATATTCTATTACCCTTTTGTTAACACTCATTCATTATTTTAACTATTTTGGTTGTACGTTTTCTAGTTTTTCATGTAATCGTTAATATGTTATTGGATATTCATAAAAATTAGATTAAGGTAAAAACATATCCAGAACATAAAACATGAGTTTATTATCAGATATATTCAGTAAAAAGGAATTTAAAATATTTTATAATGTTTGAAGATAAGAACTGAAATTCACCATTCATGGAGACAGTAGACTGTGTGTATGCATGAACACTACTTTTATTTCATTATCATATTAAAAGAATAAAATTTAAATGATAAATCTGTTTATTACAATTAAATTATAATTTATATTATATATATGTTACATGTTTTTTTAAAAACAATCCATTATATGTTCCATGTATAGTGTGAACAAGTCACATTGCATTGAGGGGATGTAGCCCAAAATTTCAGAAACAATGTTATCATATATATACAAAATGAAAAGTATAAGGGTACATGTTTTAATATAATTTCATAAGAATAAAAAAATAATATATATCTTATATATCATATATAAATATAGTGTCCATCATTATTCTCACCATGAGATACAGTATTTGAAAAAATGAACAATCATCCTTTTGTGAGGTGATAGTTCGATGTACACATAAATAATATGTTTTTTACACAATTGATAGAAGTGTGTATACGTTTAAGTCAAAAACATATAATAGGAAACATAATTGTTTATTTTAGAGAGTTTTTTATATAATCATGAAATAATAATATTTTAATGGGTGAAGATAGGGAATGAAACTAAAGAGCTTGGGGAATTGTGTTACATTATAATAGGGAAACAACTTTTGATCATCATCATTGGATTCATTGGATAGATCTATTCCAAATTGTAGTCTTGTTAGATGATGGGAGGTATTTTTTGTGAGATATATGTTAATACCATGGATGAAATTATTTTTCTTGAGAGCTGTGATGAAGGGGTAGAGTTTGAAGCATTTTATATATGGGATGGACTAATTTTGAATTTTTTTAATAAAGTTAAGTTTGCCCAAATATTTACATAAAAAAATAATAAAAAACAAAACTAGAAATTTTTATTAAGGAATAATTTAGGAAAATAAATGAGTTTTGTAAATGTATATAGGTTTTTTAGCATCCTAATATAAAGGTTTATTCCCTTGTTAAGCATAATTTACATTAATTGTTGTAATTAATTTTAATTACTTTCACTAAATTTTTTAACAAAACTATTTTAAACCAATTAGAAATTATTATTAATCTTGATTTAAATTACGAAATCAATTGTAATAATTTTTAATCACATAAGTGGGAGAAATTAATTTAAATGTAATTTCATAGACAAGATGGCAATGTCGGTTTTTTGAAGTAAAAATGTCGAAAAGGTAGGTATGTTTTTATAGTAAATTTCAAATTTAAATTGATTATAAAAACATAAACTTTATAAATTGAAAAAAATAATATCTAATTAAACAATAAAAATAATTAAATTAAAAAATTTTAATTATTAATATATTAGATGAAAATTCATTTTTGAATCCAATTCCAGTATTTATCGCCATTAATTAAAAAAGAAACAACAAAGAAATTTCCAAAAAATCACAATAGTTAATTTATATGATTCGATTACAAATATATAGTATATTTTGTCATATTAAATCAATAATATGGTCAAAAATTGAATTTTAAATAGTTTTATTATTAAAAGGCCGCAAATCTACCTTTAAAAAAATATAGTATTTTATTGTAATTGTTATATTCTTATTGTATTATGATTATAAAATAGATTATATGAATATAAAAAATACATAATTTATTTTATAATATATATAACATTAATACCACTAACTAAATGTGAATAATATAATCTTTTCAGTAAAACAACATCATGAGTATAAAAATAATGATATTTTACATTATTTTCAATCAGTTTTTATTTTCATTTCTAATTGATTAATAACCAATAAAATAATTTTTTTAAACATAGATTTTACTATGTAAGTTAATCTAATTTATAGCCTATAAATTAATGGATATGTTTAATCTTATTATAAGTATATTTTAATAATATATTATTATTCAGTGGAACTCAGTCTTACGTCTAATAAAATCCATTGAAGAAACACATTATTGTATGTAACCTAATCTAACTCTTATTTCATACATTGACAGATATAAAATATGGTCATTTTTTAAAATATAAATTTTATTATAAATTATTTTTATATTATTTCCCTTAATGGCTTTGTGTTATGTGTCATACATGCTATCAAATACAACATTCTTACTATAGAATTTTAGGACGCTAAATTATATCCACCATAAATAAATTGCATCATCACAATTTATATTTGTTCTTAGAAATCATGATATTTAAAAAAACTATATTTGAGGGACCCACTTTGTAAAAAAGGTTAATATCACTTATTCATAATAAGATAAAAAGTCATTTACAATGGTTATATAACATGGTGCCCCAACTGGAATCCATAGGTGGGAAATGGAAACATAGAAACGAATAAAAAATATAACAATGAAGTTCAAATTGATAGTACAAGAGAACATGATCATATGAATGTATTACAACACAAAACCATAATCAATATGTGTGAATAATGTCATTTACATCATCAATAATGATGATAAAAGGGAAATTTTTTGGTTTCATGTCTGTTTTCCCTAGAGCGGATAAATTCATTCACCGTCTATGAATATAAGAATATATATGTTTCTATAAACACAATATGTTTCAATGATTATGCAAGGAACTTATTATATTTATTCTCATTAAACATTATTTTTTATATAGTAAATTAATACAATATCATCTAAAATATAATTCAATGATCTACATAGAATATTATATAAATTATTAACTTTTCTAATAGATTATTATACATATAATTTTGAAGTAAGGGCACATAATTTCCCAAATTTACTTATCATTATCATGAAATCAATATTAAGTATCTCTTTAATCATCACATACATAATATAGTAATACATTCATCATTCATTATCTTGAAATATGGTAATAAAATGAATTTCCATAATATATTTTTGTGAACATGAATTCTCCCTTAGTCCATAGTTAGACACATGTAATTTGATATATTCCTTTAATAGAAATTTTTTTTAAATGTTTGACACGGGAACACCCTGAGAGTGGATGGGTAAATCAAGGTGACAACGTTTTCTTTTATTTTGGAAAATATAATTCCCAATTTTGTAGGAAGTCAGTAAACATGACTGATTAATAATAATATCAATCAAACAATCACACATAGAGAGACCACAGAACACATTTACTGGGATCACCACTATGTGATGTGTCTAAGGAGGATTTTCCAATAGTGTGTTGATCATTCGAAAATCCACCAACATTCACTTTTTATAGATCATAAATTTTTTTCCATTAACACTATGTGCCCCATTCACTACATTAACAATTTTTTAGGGATAAAACATTGTGTTGTTCATATCACTTCTATTGACTCCCCCTAACTCACATCTTTGAGGGATGTCTAACTCATTTTATCAACATGAAGGTTGCTTCAATGATTTTGTATTAAATACTATGTCTCTATCATACAATGAGACTTTAATTACACATTATAACTAATTTGATGATATTTTAAATCCATATCACCAAACTCAAATTGGTCAAAATTTCTCTTCATGAATCCCCTTTCAGAACCACACTCCTTCACGAAGCACCCTAGCCTTTGTAGAAAAAATTATCTTCAAAATGCTTCCTTTACTTTGTAGAACAAACTATCATCACAAATCATACTTTACTTTGTGTAAAACCCATCTCAAATATCACTATGTCAATGTGGAATACCTCATAATAATGAAGGGCCCTTAAACAGAGTCATTTAACATCAGTGGAGACTTGTAGTCTCTTCATGATGCTCAAGGTCGCTGAGAAAGAACGATTCTAGAAGCTATTCGCAAACTCAAAGAGTTTTCAAATTTTCTTTCCAAAAATCATTGAAATTGAAGTGGGTAGAATCATTTTTATATTCGTGGATATTCCAAAATCTCCGCAAACTCTTTGTGTATTTTTTTTAAACAATAAAAATTTCCTTACAATGCTCTTCCCTTCGCAAAGAACAATGGAAATAATCTATTTGTAAATCTCGTGGAAATCACATTGCCTTCTATAAAAACTCTTAATGGAGATAATAAATTTGTCAATGCATACCATCAGATACCAAAAATCTCCAAAACTCATGTTAATGAAGAAATCGATCTCCACTCTCGAATCCTATCATTATCGCTCAGAGCACCATTATAAAAAATTATGTCGTCAAGAAACACAACTCCCAAAGCCCATATTGGTGAAACTCATTCCATTTACTTATTTTAATAAGGCTTCCAAGAAAAATATATTTATACAATTGAAATACGATTTCAATAAATTGGAACCCAAAAAATTTTCAAACCCTGGGAAATGATGCCACCATCAATAATGCTTTTAGCTTGAACTATAAGATATTTTTCCATACAATCTCACTGATCATCCATGAGGGAATTGAAAAATAATACGTTCCATACTCCATTTCTATCATTGAACATATTTTAGTTCCAATGATCTCCCACATTGAGTTTGTTACAGATCTATAGATAAATTCAATCAGAGCGCTAGTCTCTATCAAAACCTGATACATAAGATTAAAGTTATATAACACTATATGATTACATGAACAATGATCAATGTAGAAATAAATAGAGGACATGAATTGTGTTATCATGTGTTTAAATGAAATATCTAACTATTTATTTATATCACAGGAATGTTGTCTCCCTTTACATTACCTATATTTCAACATTCTTAACTCTACAATCTCCAACACTGCTACATTTTTGACCCAATGAAACATTTTTTAAACTATCTATTATCTCCATCTTCCATAACCAGAAACCCAATAACCAGAAACACCACACTCAACATACCCTATTATTCTCATTCAATTCATCCACTTCTCCCCTGTTGGAAAAAACCCAACCACTGATAAACATCCATTGTAGAGATCCGAACATAATTCATTTGATCGTATCTCCCCCTATAAACCTATATCACTTCCAAAAACATATAAAAATAGATAAAACAACTTAGGAGAGGGGAATATCAATAACCTTATCATGAACTATGAGGTGGATGAACATCGAGATTCAGCCATTGTATCTCAAACATAGTCGTTGACTGTGGCTGGTCATAATGTTATACACTTGCTCATCAGTTCTCACATGGCCCATTTTGATCACTCCTTGATCAAAATTTTCCTTGATGATGTGATATGAGATTTCAATATGTTTCATATGAGAATGATGAAAAAGATTGTCCTTAAGAATATGTTTACTCTTGTTATCACAATAAATCACCATTGTTGTTTCACCTCATCACCTATGTTAGTTTGTAACTACTTCTTCCAATGTAACTAAGTGCACGCCTTGGTAGTATATATATTTTTCAACTTCATCATTACTAAGTACATTATTTTTTTTAGATAAACCATCCCATGAATTTCTTCCCAACATAGAATGGTCCACCACTAGTAGACATTCTATCCACTTCATCTCCATCCCATTCTATATTAGAAAATGATGATAGTTCACTCTCTCTTCCTTCACCAAGTAAAACCAACAATTACGAGTACATTCAATGTACCTCATGATTATTTTAATAGTGAATATATGTTCTTCCTTCGAATTACTCTTAAAATGGATGATAAGCATTCCGTAATGACAATATAAGGTTGTGTCACTAGTAGGTACACTAATCTTCTAATTATAATCCTATACATTGTTGGATCAATAAACATCCCATCGTCATGCATTCTATGTTTTTTTACAACTAAAATCAGAGTGTCCATTGGTTTGGAATTGTGAATATTAAATTTCTCAGTATCTATTTTACATAATTTTTTTGTGAAACAAATGTGTGATAATTCTTTTAAATCAACATTATCCCTAAGAAGTATGTGAGTTCTCCAATCAATGGAATTTCAAATAAAGATTTTTTGAGATTGGAAACTTTATACACTTATCCCTGCATGCTTCCACTGAAAATAATATCATTAACATATACTAATACCATGAACTCATCCTTCTGAGAATTTTACACATAGATATTGTGATCCACTCTTCCTCATTTTAGTTAATGCATTTTTAGATAAGAATCCTCTCATGAGTACCTTGATCATCATTCTTGATTTATTCAAAAGAGTCCTTTCTTTAATCTGCATATCTTTATTTCATTATTTTCAAGCATGAAAACCTGATGTTGTTCAATGTAGACTTTTTCATTAAGAACACCATTTAGGAATAGTGTCTTTATATTCATTTGATCCACTTTATACCTTCTTTGTATTTCCATGATAGGAAATATTATTCTTGACATCTGTCTAGACACCAGATTGAATGTTTCCTCAAGATCGACACCTTCAATATGTGAATATCCCATGCATACCAATCATTCCTTATTTCAGATCACATTACCATTCTCATAATTTTTGTTCATAAAAATCCTCCTAGTACCAATTACATTGTGACCTTATGGTCTCTTGACAAGATCCCAGGTCTGATTCTTATCGATATGATCTAACACATTATTAAATCTTTTTACCCATGATTTATCTTTTCTAGCCTCTTCAAATGACAATGGTTTCACAACTGATAAGAATGTAGATTGTGAGTTATTCCTCATTCACCTTGTTTTTATGGATGCATTATTATCCACAATGATATTAGATGGATCAATCTCTTCTACTTGATTTCTCATGTGAGATTTAGTTAAATTCTTTTCGACCATTGTTTCCTCTAATAATTCCTATTCTCAGTCAGATCATGACGTGACTCCTAAGATTTTGTACACCATCATATACTTCATAATTTCTATTTGATCCATCTTCACATTCTTCTTAATTTTTTATCTCATTAGTATAGTAATTCCTTGAATCCATCGTAGGATTATCATCAATGATCTTAACATCACTAAATTCACAATCCTTCCAATGTGCTTACAGAAACACATGTATACTTTCCTCATAATTAGACATCCAAGGAATATTCCTCCATATACATTGTCACCATATTTCCCTTTATTTACTTCTTTTTTTCAGATGTAACATTTACTTTCAAAAAACAAAAAAAAAATTAATGAAGGATTTCTTCGATGACACAATTATTATGACATATATGTCTCTCTCATATGAATACCCATTTTATTTTCAATGTGCATTATTTCTTCAATATCTTATTTCTACTTATGTCGAGATACACAACTCTTAATTAGCATAGTCTTGGATATGTTGTTCAGTTATCAATTCCAGTGCTCAACTACTCCATTTTGTTGTGGAGTTCTCATAGCAGCGACCTCATGTTGTATTCCATTATTCATGGTAATTTTCAAAATCAATGGATGTTTATTCCACTCCATTGTTAGATCAAATATACATAATTGTCCAACCATTGTCATTCTCAGTGATTGGGTGATATGTTTTCATGCAATCATGCACTTTTTATTTCCGATGTATTACCATCACACATGAAATTCCGCTATAATCATCATCGAAAAGAATGAGGTACAGTTCTCCATGTGTTCCACCAAAACATATCTGGACACAAATGCCTATATAAAAAAGGTAATGAAGATTAAATGCTTTTCTTATTCTTTGGAAGAATTTATCTACATACCAGCTTCCCTCGCAAGCAAGCATGACATGCCTTTTCTAATTAATGATTTAGGATAGGGATACCCATGAATATCTTCATCCTAGTATATTTTCCAGGTCTTATTGTTTTATGTTCTGAAATTTCTAATTCCAATGGTTGTTTTCTTCTTCCACAATAAGATATAAAATGTTCTCTTTAGTGAAAACCTAATATATGTTGACTTATGTTTGACATCCTTTCATGAGATATTTCCATGTACTTACCATTATAGTGCATCCATTTTGATTGAAGTTCTTTATAAGTCCAAATTCACAAAGTTGACTCGCACTAAGGAGATTGTGACGCTAACTACCCACATAAAGGACTTCAGTTTTCATTATCTCTCTAATAGCTAGCTCTGTACATCCACTACCTTTTATCATCAATGCACCATCACTACCGAACCACACGGTTCCATCGACACTTTTCTTGAAATTCGTTAATATTTAATCAATACACGTCATGTGGGGTGAACATCCACAATATAGAATCAAGGTGATCTTTTTCATTATTGAATTGAGGGTTACTTTTACAACATTGGAATTTTTAATTTTCTTATTTTCATTCCATGAAATATAGGATTGAATGTAGGACACTAATTTCCATCCAATTCTTTGTTCCATGTACATGGGTTCATTATAATTATACTCATCATCAAAAGGATAAAAATATTTTGAGATAGAAAAACCATCAGGTGGGAGACTATTCACCTATCTATGAGTGTCGTAGGAAAATATCATGTCATTCCTCTGCCTAAAGTGTACATCTATATGGCCTATGATAGACCAATTAAACAAATATCCATAAAAAAAATTTCTTCTAACCATTTTGGGATATGAATATGTTATCCTTGTTTGAAATCTTATCTCTTCCACATTCAGATTCCTCCTTACCTCTTCGTAATATGACATGATATTACCCAAGTATCCAAAAAATTGACATTCATGAGAGGAAATGTCTTCTCACTTCTATTTCTCCTCATGCCTTCTTCCATGGGAAAATAGATTGACTACCTATCATTTCAAAAAGCTCAAGGATAAATATTAATTATCCATATTGTTTTATTGAAGGGTCTCTTTTCCAATATTTCTAAAAAATTTTACCTCATCAATATTCAAATGTTCTTTATTCTTGTCCACTTTATATGTTGCATTTGATGTTTCATCATCACAACTGATTAAATTATTTCCCATGGAAGCATGCCTTTGATTAATCATAATCATTTCAACTCCATTAGAGGCATGTTTTCCTCTCTCCAACAACTCAACATCATGGAACCTTAGAAATTTTATTTTCACATTTTCATCTTTTTAAATTGATTCACATTAAAATTTACTCCTAAGATAAAAAAATTCTTCTCCATGACCCTCGACAGTTTTGGACTTCTCCCCCAGTATCGAGGTAATGAAATTTATAACCATAGCATACTCTTTGGTTCTAAGTTTATGTTCCAATACATTGTCTATGCTTTCAATGAATGATGACTATACATTAACTATTTCTTTCTGTCGTTCAATTATAACATCAAAATGATCAACATATTCTAATGGTTCATCCACCATAACATTCCTCTTATTTCATTTCCTATATTTATTATCATTCTTACAAAAAGCATAATTATGTGGCAAAATGGGATCAGAATTATTTTTCATGGGATTATCACTATCTTTATCTATAAGCAGTTCAAACTTTTCAATGGAAGCCATCAAAGAGGAATGAATTCCCATTTTAAATTATGGTTCATTCTTATTCACATAAATCCTTATTATCATCTTCTTATTCAAATATGAAATGCTTCTAATGAATTTTAATTCTAGATTTAATGTCTCACTTTTCCAAAAACCTTTATTTAGGACTCTCAGAATTTTCAGAATCCCTCACATCATCATTGATCTTTCTTGAGAATTGATATGATATTTTCCCAACTCTACCACAAAAAAACAAGTCAGGGGTAACTTAACATTAAATATACGTTTTCTTATATTGATTTTTTTAGAAATGGGATAAAAAGTCTATTTTTCTTCATCATTATTATCTTCACTATATTCTATTATTTTATGTTTTTTCATTACATTTAAGACCATTTTCTTTCTTACACATGTTGTAGCATCTTATTCTTTGACTCCTATCTCATATGCCACTAGGCTGCTCACCAGATCATCTATAGAGATATTAAAAAGATACCGTTCCTCAAGGGTTGACATGTTTGCATCATCATGGGGTGTAAGTCTTCTCAATATTTAAATTATAATATAAATTTTCTTAATTACAACTCCCATACCTTGAATTTCTCCTACCACATTCATAATTTGATTGAAAAAGGAATATGCATTCTCATTGGGATGCATCATATTATCGTCAAACCTATTGCACTAGACTTGTAATTTCTCCTCCTTTTGTTTTCTATATCCTTAATAACTATTATCGCCTTTTTTCATATAGGCTATGTAGAGGTGAATCTCATCACCTTTAGATAGATATGATTAGAATGATATGTGTTTAGAAAACTCAATTCGTTAGCATTTTCATCATTATTTTTCATATCACTATCTGTCTAAGTAAAACATGATGGATCAGTAACATGATTTTATTTTCATGGTAGAAAATTTGGGATTCAATCCATGAGATATCATATGTTATCTAATTCTATTCTTCCAAATATTAAAATCACTACCATTGTAGAGGAGAACTCCCAAAACAATGACTGAAGTCTCCATGATTCCATTGGAAAGTTTTACAATAGCATCCTTTACCCTCTGATACCACATCAAGGACCCCAGAACACCCTAAGATTGGTGGAGTGAATAAGCATGTAATTTTTTTTAATGTGATGGATATTGTTCCCACATTGGTTAGAACTAGTTAAACCTATATAATAGATAAGAATAATAATCAAAGAATCACATACAGAGAAAGAACAAAAGACTTTTTCATATTTCTCCACTAAGGGATACATCTATGGAACAAATGAAAATTGTGTGTCGATCATACCAATAAACCCTAATATTCTGAAGTTTTGGAATTCATAAGTTCAATAACAATCATAATGTTTCATGCTCACATCTATTAAAATATTTTAGGGATATAAAACTGTTTCCATCAGATCATTTCCATCGAATCCCCCGAGCTCACTACATTAAGAGTTTTCTAACTCGGTTTACCAACTTGATGGTCACTTAAATGATTTGGTATTAAAGTATTTGTCTTTTAATTAGCATGAAACCCTTTTTTATACATGTGTTTATGATATTTCAAATCCCTATCCCCTTAAACAAAATGTTCAAAACTACCATACACGAATCTACTTGGTGAACCACACTTTTTTTCTAAGAACCCATTCATTCCATAAATAAACTATCTTTGTGTATCTTCATTGACTTTATGGATCAAATAGTCTTCATGAAGCTTCATTGAATTTGTAAAACATCCATCATGAAACTCACTATATTAGTGCAGAATATGTCACTATTGTGAAGTACCCTAAAAAATAATTGATCATCAGTTGATACCTGTGGTCTATTAATGATGCAAAAACATGCTATGAAATCCCATTTCGTGAATCTTTTAATGAAATAAAAGTGGTTTTGTATTTTCCTTCAAAAATATTGATGCTTGTGAAGAGGGGTAGCATCATATTTATAGGATCATCCATTCACGAAGCTCCATTTCCTCTTCGTGGATTTTCTAGATCATAAAAAATTACCTTGCAGTGCTCATCCCTTCCCAAAGAACATTTGAAATTATGCATTTGTAATGATCAACACAACCAAATAGTCTTCTATAAAAATTATTTACAGAGCACATTAATTTATAAAATCATTCAATCAATGAAAAAAAATCTCGAATAATCGTATTCCTGGAGAACTCTATCTCCATTCATGAATCCCATAATTATGTATTTGTGAAATGAAACATGAAAATCCCATATTCCTGAAATTCATTCATTTTAAATATTATCATAATGCCTCCATGAAAAATAACTTAATACATTTTAAATCCAACATCCAAATTTTAGAACCCAAAAATCTATCAAACACAGCGAAATAATGCCACCGTTAATATAGTTTTCGGCATCAACTGTTTGATTCATTTCCTTGCACACTCGTTGATCATCCATGTGATGATTGAAAACTAACAAAAACCACACACCATTTCTAGAATAGAACAACATTTCTTCCAATATTAAAATCCATCAATGATAGAATATACCACTTTTCATCATTTCATTAATATGTTCCATGATACTCAACACTTTTCCAAATAAACCATTTTTTCATTATTAAAATAGCATTAGGAACATAATATTGATTTTTATTAAGTCAATCATGTTTTTTTTGGAAATTTTTAACATTATAGTAAATTGATTTTCTTCATAACATATTTTATATTATCTAATATCATTATTGAAAAATTAATTTAGTGTAATCCTTACTTATTTAAGAAATCAAATTATGATAACATAAATAATAAATGTATTTAAAAATATAATTAATTAAATATACATAAGAATATTAATCATTATTCTTTGGTTGTTTCAATAACATATGATTGAACATGACTCCTTAGATTCTTCTGAGATATATTCTCAGTGTTCTTGTGGAATTTATTTGTATAGTTTCCAATTTCCTTGAAGTTATATCACTGAATATCAGTCTTTTACTTATTACCATTGTAGTATTTCTCAGGATGAACCTTTATTCTAAAAATATTACAAACTCCCAATCTTATTAATCAACTTATAGGGTGATTATTTCCATAGTTATCTAAATTTTAAAATTCCTCCATTCCATTCATCTTTGTTGACTCATTCCCATTTCCATGGTGTTCATAAGTCCAATTAATCTCTTGGATTTATTTGAAGTCATTGGATCTTGTTAATTTAAAATGACTTTTTATGGAAAATAAAAATACTCTTCTTATGATAAAAAATTATTTGAAACTAGACTCTATATATGATTTGTAATATGTCCTTCAAATTAATGAAAATCTTGAACTCTCTATAAAATATATAATCCTTAACATAACTGGTTTAACAATTAATGGTAGCTTCATAATCTATCAAACACTACTCTTTCTATTCATTGAAAATAATATACATTCTCTTATTCTAATTTTTTTTTATCACAAGGGATGTAATTATTAAGGATTGTGTCATTAAATTCTCAAAGCAGAATGAGTTCTATTTAGACTTCCAATAAGAGTAGTTAATATCAACGACAACCATTGGGCTTCATTAACATGAATACAATACATTATATGCATAACCTTTATATTTCCCTACATCCTAAAGTGGTAAATATCTTCACCGAAGACATAATATATTTCTCAAATAATGGTATGTAATGAGAAAATGAAAAATACTGAACATAACCCCCAGGGTGTCGAACTAGGTGTGAAGTAAGTGTAATTTTAATGTACAAAGTTACAATAATTCATTCCAAGTACACCAAGTCGATGTTGCTACTCCTAGGTATATCTATTTCGAACCCACGCCCACTTTTCGTATCTAATCATGGAAGTATTTATTGAAATACCCACATATTCTCTACTTTTCCAAATTTCTAGTATGTACTTCTATAATTGTCCTCGATGTCTATCATTTGGTGGTGATACATAATAAATTTTTTGTCAATCTAGTTTCCAATGTTTATTCAGTAATTCCTTCGATACCAACTATAGTGTATTGTCCCTGAAACAATAGATCCATTGCATTATCTTATTAAATTTTTATTATTACTATGAATGGAATCTCTAATCACCAACCAGTTTACTAGTTTTGGAAATGCAGATTACATAGATGATTCCCATAATACATTGGGAAATATGAAATAATAACACAATATAGAAAAAATGAACTACATCCTTGAAATTAATTTTTTTTATATTTCTTCAGTCTAATCTATGGGAAGTATACCTTATAAGGGTTATATCAAATGCATTATAAGGGTAAAAATATATAAAGATATAATAATTCAATGAGAATAAATCAACATGGAATTGTAAATAACTAATAAAACATTCAATTAAGAAAAATAGATACAAAAATTCAATATTAATTAGTAAGTAACTAAAACACATGAAATTTTAACAATTAACAGAATATATCCTTATTTAGGTCATTAAAAAATCTCTTGGATAAATGATACCTCAAATTTATATGAAGGGAATTGTCAATTAATAGAAATCAAGTATAAGGCATAAGAAAACCTATACCATCAAGACCATTCATAATATGGTTTCAATATGGATATAAATTCTATTAATTTGGAAAAATTAATTGTCTCGTGAGAACCTATGGATTATTTGAAGATCTATATAATTTTTGGGCTCTTCCCATCAATACCATTCTAAAGAATTTCTCATATAAAAAACCTAATTAAATAAGATGCATCATCAAATATCCTTATTTAATAAAGAACATGTAATTATAAATTTTTTCCCAAATAATCAGGTAACTAACAATGTAGAAACATTGTGTAATATAGTATTTGGTGTCGGCAATAATAATATCCATGATAAATGAAATTGATAATTAAAAATAAATTCAAGGTCTAATGGTCATTGTTGATTAAATATTTGAAGGAGACTAACAAAAAAATCATTATTGTGAATATGAATAATATCCTTGTCCAAATAAATCATAAACCATACATCGGAAGAATAAGGATGGTATCAATAAAAAATATCAAGTGGGGAAAAATAAAGTGCTTTGGCCACTGAGTAATGGAGATTTTCTTAAAATATATTATAAAAGATATACATCAGAAAAATATAAATTTGTTTTGAAAAACCTTTTGAAAATACTTTAAATTGAAATTCACAATTAAAAAAATTTTCATTAAATATTATACTTTTAATCATATAGAGTTTTTTTCAATGAAATTTTGGTGGCTAAATCTATACAAGAAATATAAGTTAAAAACAACTGTCCTCTTCTATGATAGAAGGATAAATAAATTCTTTTTTATTAAAGTGACAAGAAGATTCCTTTGAAAAAATGGTAAAATAAAAAAGGATAAAAAATTACAATTTTAATTTAAAAAATAATAAAATATGATATTTAGAAGAAATATTTTCTTATACTAAATAGTGAAATAACATTGGGTTTTCTTAGAAGAATCCAAAGCAACATGAGTAACAAATAATGGGAAAATGGTACTAATAATTGATTAAGTACATTAATAACCAGAGGTTGGTAAAATGAAATTTTTTACAAACAAATTGTTATATAACTTCTAGAAATAGAAATAATATTTAATGATCATTAAAGATATTACTAATGAGAATAATATGTTAACATTCTAATATTTGAATACCATTTTGAACCATTTTAAATCATAATCATCATGAAGGAATAGTATTACAAGGAGTCATAACTACCATGTATA
Organism: Viscum album; assembly: GCA_963277665.1. Lineage (NCBI taxonomy): Eukaryota > Viridiplantae > Streptophyta > Magnoliopsida > Santalales > Viscaceae > Viscum > Viscum album. The sequence continues at coordinate 39,317,049 of OY728159.1, forward strand.
TAAATTAATTCCTGATAAAATATATAAAAATGGGCATTAGATAAACCACATATTAAAATTTTGTGTTGAACATGACATTTATCTCATAGAAGTACAGTGTGATATGAAAATCCCATACCTTAATGATATAGTCGGGAAGTCGTCCCAGACCTCAAAAGTACATTTATTAACCTATAATATCAATGTGGTGTAGGGTTAATCCACATGGAATGCATGTGAGTTTTCAATGGTTTTATTGAATTAAACTCTACTGTTGTTAGCATTGGAGGAGGTTTTTAATAATTTTTTCTTTTATGATTTTATTAGGCTAACACAAATGACGAATAAAATTTACAAGGAAACCAAAATTTTTATTATTTAATATTAAAATATAGAAATGAAGTGAACTTGTATAAAACAACAAAGACAAGGAACCATTGATAAAAAAAATCAATATTGAATTTAGAACTGTTGTATAAGAGTATTGAAATCTTCACAACTTCTTATTGAATCACTCCTCAAAAACATGTTAAAGAATCACCGTTTCTAGGAGACTCAATAGTTAGAAAAATGATTCTTGGAGTTAGAAACTCTAGAATAAATCAAAATACATAAGAATGTAATAAAAATCACAATTTTAAATAAACTCACTATAAAATTTCCCATGATAATTTCATTCAATGAATTTATAAGCGTAATCAAGAGAATCCTCTCAAATTGATATTGAGTTTGTAAAATTTGAAATCAATTTAGATGTGAAAAAATTTAATAGATTACCAGAATTCAATCTCTCTAATTGATTATTATTATGAAAATTGTAAAGTAAGTGAATAAACATAAATGAATATCCATATGAATCACATTTCCAAGAATATAAAATATTATCCTGTGATCATATTTATTAGAACACTAAAACTCATGTAGAAACTAAGTGAAAAATCATTAAACATATAGAGAGGATTACTCCACAAGTGTTGCTCTCCCTTTGAGCTCTTTGGCCTCTAACTCATCTCCAGTGCTTCTCCCATGAGTCTCCACTCTCAAATTGTGTGATCATGGAAAGAATGATCATTTTTAAAAATTATGTTGTACTCTGCCTTTAATCCAACTATCATCTTATGTGTGTCTTCTCCTATTTTCCATTGATTTCATGTGTCCTCCCAATGTGCACTACATACATTCCTTTTTATCGTGAATGACACTCCACACTTGCTTTTCCCTAAAAACTAACATATCATTAGTTAGTTAAATGATAGAGGATCTGTTTTAGGATTTGGTGTGAACCAGCATAACAATAATATTGGATTACAAAGTAAAAGTTATTACTCGATATTTTTATATTGATACTAAAAACTATATTTAATAAATATTATTCCTTAAAATTAATTACGTTATAACATAAATAAAGGTTAAAAATTATTTTCTAAATGTTATTAATTTATAACCAATTATTAAATAAAATTATTCTTAATGTTATTTACCTTATTTATTGTGTTTATAATTTAATAATTAGATTAATATTTTATAATTTTTTTAAATTAATATTATTAATCAATATAAATTTTTTAAGTTTTCATGTTTTATTATTAATAATTTGAATTAATAAATTTATTTTATTTATTTAATTTTATTATTATATTTTGAAATATTTTATTTAAAATGTTAAATTATACTTATTAAATAAATTAAAGTATATTTTAAAGTTTTATTTGGTATCAATAAAATATTTTATGAATAAAATATTTTAGTTTGAAAAATATTATTTAATAAAATATGTTCAATATTTAATTTTATAATTAACTATTATTATCTTATTATTTAATTTTTTTGTATTACTTTTTTACATTAGTTTTTTAATTTAGTTTTTTACATCTTCCCCCTACTGCTTCTTTATGGTCCACGGAGAAGAATGAATAGATTCTTACCGAAGCATCTTGGGAACAACTCCTCCTTCTCCTTCTGGCACCCCTGGCACACAGTCTCTTATACTTGGCTCCAGTTCCTCGTGTCTGTGTGAAGCAGTTCAACTCTAGGTTAGTGAGATCTCAGATTGTAGTAGTTCATCAAAACATGGCAGCGCAGCAACCCTCGGGAGCAACAGTGTGTTCTTCTCGGTTCGGATCGAAACTTGGAAGCTACAGGTGTATCTAGTACCATGCGGAAGTGGTGTCAGGTTCTTTAGAAAGCGACAATGAATCTCGTGTCACGTGGACCGACCATTGATAAATAAAAAATAAATTATATCTATATTAAAACTAAAATTAATAATCAATTACAAATTAAAAGTTAATAAATAATAAAAAACTAGATTGAAATTAAACAAGAACATAACAAAATCAATCAAGGTATGTTGTTAGTTATTTTGTTTATAAATAATAATGTTAGTTTAAAGTTTTAAGTTAAAATGATTTAATAAATGTAGAAATATTTAAAAACCAAAATTTATAAATAATAATTTTTTTAAAGATATCTAACAAATATATTATGTTACATTAAAATAAAAAATATTTAATACAAGAATTGTTAAATTAAAAACTATGTTATTTTAATGTAATAATGTGTTTAATTAGTTAGTTAATAAAAATTGTATTATTAAATATGAAGGCTAAAATCACAAAAATAAATAATAAAATGTAATACTATAAAGTTAAAGTAAGACATTAATTAATTATTATAGGTTACAAATAAAATTTTTATTAATTTTTATTAATTATTAAATTTAACTATAATAATACAAAAGTGAACTTATATAGTGAAAATAAAAATACTTATTAATAAATTCATTAAAAACTAATTAATAATATGTGGAATATTGTTTCAAAATAAGGCCACATAAAATTCCCCCACACTTCAATATTTTTTCCCTCAAACTATCTCATGTTTTATTAACATCAAAGAAAACAGAAATATTTTTGTATTATTTTTCTCAAAAATGTAACATGTTCAACAACATGAAATAGTGATAAGAAACATTTCAATAGGATTTTGAAAATAAATTTTAAAATTTAGTCATGTTTAGAGAAAATACTCAAAGTCAAATCAAGATATCAATGATTCATCTATCAAAAAAGGTGTTATGCCTCATATGTGAATCTACTTACTAACTCATTACAATTTAGGCATAACTCGTAAGTCCAAGAGCGAAAACATGTAAAATATATGTGGAATTAAAAAAATAAATAAAGGAACATTGAACTTTGACTCATCACCCATGTTCCAAAAAATTAATATTTTTCCTAAATTACATTATTGACACATCCTAAACCATTTCTATATAAACAAATTTTCCACATCTTCATTTGGTGTTCATCATTTTCCTCACCTTAATGAGCTCCATTTTGAACCTAGACACATTATTTTATTTATCTCCAACCATGTTACATGTGATGAGAACTATGAAATTCACTTATTCAACATGTACAGAGGGATTATAGTATATAGAAATTCACCCAACATCTAGGGACTCATAAATTCCCCTTGGGATCCCTGATGCCCAAACTACCACAATTTCAAAAAGAATCTATAAAAATCATTTTATTTTTGTAACTAAATTTATTACATAAAGAAATAAATTAATGTGTGTCAATTAGGATGAATTCATACATTTAGTTCTAATGGTTAAAATATGTACCCTGCAAACATATTACCCATATTACTCTCAGAAGTAGCCCTAAATCCAAGTTTTCATTAAATCACTAAGTATAATCACTCAGTAATCATTCATTATCATTATTTTCAGATTAAATGAAAATATCAACTAACAAAATGGTATTTTCCTTAGGCAAGGCAAATTAATATTAAAGAGTTAACATAAAATCGTGAAAGAATTTACAAAAAACCCATTTTTTGACAAAAAGATTGAAGATGCAGTGGTAATTGATGTGCTTTCAATTAAACAATTGTTATCTCAGTCGAGAATATACCCCATCCCCCACACGTAAAACCCAAATCTGTCCCTAAATTAAAATTCTAAATGCGAAGAAGAAAAATTTAAAAAATTAATATTCAAAAGGATTATCAACATAGTAGATTTATGACATGATGATAGGTATCATTAGAGTTCAAAAATATTTTTCTTCCAGAAATAATAACCTATCAGCATAATCACATCAAAAGACCTGCATTTAAAATTGAGAGAATGAATAGAATTTACATTAATGTTCATGAAATAACATGTACCTTATGGGCACACAATATATAGTATGTAAGCATGTTCATAGATTGGGATCAATAATATGTTCAAAAGAGCAAAAGAATTCATGCTAAAACACCACAAAAAACATTTAAATTGAATAAATACACACCCTACATATACCCCCCACACATAATTTCAAACATTGATAATATTAAACCATTTTAACTCCATTCTCAAATGGGATAAACTTGCAACATTTTTACAAAGTATAGTAAAATGCATCAGATTTACATTCCAATTCAATTATAATTTTATTAATTCAATCACATATTGAAGTAGAATTTTTTAAAACATAGCATCACCAACCCACTGTTATCAGTTTATCAGCGAGTCACCATTATGATAAGTCACTAACAGTAGTGTAATGGTGGATCAGATGAACATTCAGTTACTTATCAATGAATTTTTTTATTGAAGTAAAAAATAGAGCAAAAATTTTAAATATAAATTACTAGTAAGGTATTTCCCCAAATTGAAGTTTTTCATTCATCCTCCAACATGGTAATTCAACTTCTTAGATGTCACTAGCAACAACATTCTAAAAACATAGAGCATATAATTAAATAACAATTATCCAATAGAGGTAGAGTATACAAAAGACAACAAAGAAAATCATTATTCAACAAAAGAACAATACAAAAATAGAATCTAGGAAATAAAATGGGTTGGCTCCCATGAAGCAATGATTTTAGAGTCTCTAGTTAGACGTTATTTAATTACAATTTTTTAAAAAACACTAGGAAAAAACATGGCTACCTCCCATGAAACACTAGATTTATATTCCCCAACCGGACAACCTATAACTATTTGTAGTCTCTAGGTGGGTGTGCTTTCCTTAATAATAACCCCACATGTTTTTGGCACAAATAATTTCAATTGAGTAATAAATTTTATGGGCATGGAAATTTAAAGATACTAAAAACAAATTGTTATTATCTACCTAAATCACTATATAGAACCCTTAACAGCTATGGATATGGTGAGGTCAACATCTGGATTATGGAAAGACATATCATGATCTGAATTCACATGAAGGGACAAATTTGAACTAGATTCTCTTAAGGGTGTGTCATTGTCCTCAAAGCAATATTTTTCAATGTGTTATTTAAATAATTAAAATACAAGGGTTCTTATGGGTGAATTCGGATTAGAAGGTTAATGAAGTAATTCAATAATTTGATGAAAAGAATCATGTAAAATAGAGATCACGTGTAATTCCATGTCTGAGCTACTATAATCTTCATGGTAATATTCATCACCTGAATCAGTTGAGGTTTGAAGTGAAAAATAGGATTGATGATTAATTACTTTTTCAAAAAAATATTTATGTTTAACAATGTTATAAATCTCTTCCAACAGATCTTCTCCAGTTAAATTAGACCTATTATGAATTAATTATTAAAAATAAATTATCCCTATATCATGTGTGTTCTCAACCTCTACTTCAAGTTCTCGTTCAAAAGGATCCCATTATAAAACAGTGTCTTTGGTGTGTTGTAATTAATTTATACGAGAAGAATTTTAAAATTCATATTCATAAAGATAATGTTCCAGAATTTTCAAATTAAAACAATTATCCTCAAGCTGGTCAACACTAATTTCAATTACATTTTCAAAAAGTTTCAGAAAAGTTATCACTCATAAGATATGGCAATGAACGCTCAAGATTTAGCTTGTCATCAAAATTCATGCTGTCATCTTCAAAATCACACAACATTCCAAAGATTAATCGGTTTACAAGTTCAAATCATGAAAAAGTGGATTTAAAATGGGGCCCAAAAATATCAAATTCCACGTTTTCTAGTTTATTATTATCTTCCAGATTATACCAAATTTCATATTCAGGTTAAGTGATCATGATTTCATTAATGTTGAGAGAATAATTTTTTTAATTCTTGTTTTTAGTTTCATGTTTGACTTCAACCCAAGTGACTTCATTCTACGTATATCTAAAAAAATATTGTTCTCAAAAGTAGGAATACAAAAGATAAATGGCCATTAATTTTTCAATTTGTTTTAGTTCAATTTAAATATTATCCAACTCAATAGCATTTAAATTCTAAAAATGATCTTCAGTGTTATTTTCTGGTTTTAGTGAGTTGGTTATCTCCACATTAGGTCCATAAAATTCATAATTTTTAAAGTAAACGTGTTGTTTCCAAGATTTAGATTCATGTTCCTCTTCCATTTGATTTTCAAATCATTTGTATACATTTTCAAATTCACTCATTTCAACTACTTTTTTTCCTTTAAACCTTTTAATTCTATGAGTATGTTTTCTAATATTTTTACTTTTTGATGTTTCTCTTGAGGGTCATTATGTTGAAGTTCATGGAATTAGTTTATTAAGTATTCAACATATCCTCCCTAGAATTTATTTTAGATTAAACTAATTCCACTTTAATAGGATATCATATTGATGCTCATATTATTGTACATTTTCATTTTAAGCATCTTGTTGTGGCTCGTTATGAACTCACTGCCCAGCGGTGTGCTCATAACAGTCACAACCATAACAGTGTGGTCTAAAGTAACCCATTTTTTATAACTAAAACATGTTAAAAACAAATCCATTTATAAATAACAGATTTTTTAAGATAAAAACATGCCTCAAATTCAAATTCATATATTTTTTAATGTATATTTTTATGTGACTTTTTTATGTATTTTTAATATTTTTTGTAAACCCTTAGATTACTCAGCACATAACTTCCCTGAAAATGGATCCAAAATTTGATATAACCCGAAGGACATTAGGTCCCTCAAAATTACAATATTAACTAACACTAACACAATGGTGTAGGGTCAATCCACAGAGAAGGCATATGAGTTTTCAAAGGATTCATAGAATTAAATCCTACTGTTTTCAGCAGTGGATGAGGGATTCTATTTATTTTTCTTTTATAATTTTATTAAGCTACCATACATGAGAAATGAAAATTGACAGGGAAACTAAAACATCCATTGATTACTGACAAGCTTGAGAAATTCAGAGAACTAATATAAAGAAACAATTGTAATATAGAAAAGATAAAAAATCACTCAGTAATTTATAACTCCTGGTTAATAGGATTGACTTCTTCACTAATTTGTATTGAATCACTTCTAAAAAACATGTGGATGAATCACCCTCACCAGGAAACTCAACACAAAAAAAACTGATTCCTAGAGTTTTCTACTCCAATACCAATAAAATTTCCAATGAGTGTAAAAAAATATAACTATTGGGAATAACCTCACTGTGAAATTTATAATGTTTTGGACATTAAATTCTTCAATAAATGTATTCAAGAACTACCTCGCTAGTTGATCATGAATTTTTGAAGTTTAAAATCAATTGAGATGTTAAATAACATTACAAATAATCAAAATTCAACCTCACCAACTGATTAGGATTCAAAAAATTTAAAGAGAATAAATCTATATGAAAATCGAGAATAATCAAATTCACTAGATGAGAAATATTTTCCCGTGATCATATTGATTTTAACACCATAACACCCACGAAAACAAAGTAAAAAAATTGAATATAGAGGGTGGAGAACTCTCCAAGTGTTGCTCTGCTTATGGGCTCCTCAGACACCAGCTCATCTCCAGTGCAGCTAATGGGGGACTTTTCTCTCATATGGTGTGATCATGGAAAGAATGGTTGTTTTTCAGATTTCTGGTACTACTCGGCCATTAAACCCACTCTCATCTACTGTGATTCACTAACTAAATTCCACTGATTTCAAGTGTTTTTCACTTGTGCACAACACACATGCCTTTTTTCATGAATTACACATTGCACTATCTTTTCCCTCATAACTATCATCTTTTGGGTTAGTTAAGTGAACATGGACGTGTTTTTAGATTGGGAATGAACTTGCATAATAAAAAAATAGGATTAAAAAGTAAAACATATTAATTGGTAATTTTATAGAATTAAAAAATATAATAATTAATAATTATTATTTATTGAAATTAATTAATTCAGTACCTAATTTATAGTTAACTATTATTTATTAAATAATATTAATTTATAACTAATTATTAAATGAGAATTTTAATAAATTTATTTAATATATTTATTATGTTTATAATTTTATAATTAGATAAATATTTAATTATTTTACAGAATTAAAATCATTGATCAATATATAATTATTAAATTAATATTTTTTATTAATTCCGATTTGTATGATGAATAGAGGGATATAGATTATAAAATTAACATAATATAATCTTAGTATATGGATATGTTTTTAAGATTAAAACTCATTGGTTCAATTGTTTTGAGTGACGACGAATAACCAATTAATCTATGGAAATAATATAAAATTGTTACCTATTCTTTAGAGATCCTCTTTTTTCATTATACCATAATCTATCAGTGTATGGTATCATTCCCAAAAAAATACCTATCATTTGGGGGTCGATTTTTGGATGTTTTATTATGTTTCTATATAAAATTGGGTTACATATATATTTGAGGAGGAGATGAGAGTATCGTCTAATTTAAATGTTAGGGGATGAGAGATATTGAAATTTATTAAAATATTAAAATAATTTTTATTAATATTAATGTGAAAGGGGATCCCAATATAATATTTTCAATGATTTTATTAATTTTAATCTAAAACCTACTATCCAATGATATTTTTCAATTTTAGGATAAATGATGACCCTTGAATCATTGTTTTAACAACCATTTTACCATTTTGATGGTTACACCAATATCATTTTTATACTATTTTATGGACAAAAATGTTACCATAAATGGAAAAGTATAAAATAAATAGAACATGGTTTATATTATAATATTGATAAATTTCACATGAAAAAATATAGGGTTTTTATTAGCTTAAAATCACATAATGCATATATTTTATTATAAAATATCATTAATGTAACTTTTTAAATATTCTTTTAATGTTACGTTGAAAACTACATGAAATCTGTGTAATTATATATAAAAAAAAAATAAAAACATGTATTTTATTTTCTTATAAAAAATTCAAAATACCCTATAATCCACCAAACTAAATTATTTTAATATTTTATAAAATCAATTTCATAATTTTTCTAACACCTTTCATAAGTATTGATTTAACGGTGTATACGTGACTAAGGTAACAATTCCATCACTAATAATTTGAAAACAATTACAGTGAGAAAATAATATTATATAATTAATGTTACTATATTTAATAAAATATATGTTTCTTATACATCTAACAAAATATCATTGATTTTGAAATAAAGAGTGAAATTTTTTACATTATCATTTATATAAATATTACAATGGTCTCAATGAAATCTAAATGGAAGAAATATTTATTTTTTAATTATCATTTACTATTGAAGGAAGTGTATAACAAAATTAAATAAAATAATGTGTTTTAATAAATTTGTATCCCTATCATAGAAATTTATGTTCTTATTAATTTATCTTACAATTCTTTTGGTAAATTGTTTTCTAAGGAAACTATTTATAATGATATAATATTTAATAAGATCTATATAAAATGTTTTTAAATACATATTAAAAATATAGAATCATGTTTTCATGATTCAATTTATATGAGCTATTGAAAATTATTCAACAATAAAATATAAACTATAACATCCCAACCCCAGAATCCCAGAACCGATGTATTGTTTAAATACATTTTCATTATTACAAGGAATCATGTATTGATGAACCAATTAGTTTTTTAGTCTTGGAAAATAGATTACATATATGAAATTTACATTGCACATTCAAACATAAACCAGAACATAAATATACCATTGATAATACCATTATTACCCTTACTTAACCCTGTATATCAAACATAAAACAATTCCTGAAATCCTAGGAAAACAAAACATATGAATGGGGTGAGCTCAGATGCTCAGTAAGGGTAAATAATTTATTAGAAGTTGTAAAATTTTATGGCATGATGTGTAATAAAAACTACTACCTTTTAAACATAGAAAACAATATAATATATAGAAAATAAATCAAACAATAGCATATAAACATGACCATGGATATTATACTAGTTGAATAATCACATGTAATTTTTAACTTCATAACGAGGGAATGCCTAACAGTGGACATGATTACCAAATATTCAAGGCCTCGTTCCATGAAAAAAAATATAATATTATGAAGGCCTGGTTACAAGAAACACTTTTTTCTCATAAAACCTACCAATTCATCGAGGAGCTATATCAGGCCCCACCTGTCACTTAATAATTCCAATGAATTCCATATTTGAAAATGTTGAAACATAACAAAAAAATTTGTATTAATGATATCATACGAAATGACAGTATATAAACCGTAAACCATGAAGTGTATAAAATAGAACATCCACATTCAAACATATCATAACTCATTCCATACAATATGGAAGATTTTGTTATAATAAATCAACCATAATCAAGAATAATATTCAATAAAGGATGTGGACATAATTGAAAATGATTAGTAAAATCTTTTCAAAAAAATATCCTTTTTTCTGAAATCATTTCAAATTCACATATTTATAAAGGAATTGATTTAAAATATATTTTTTAATTAATGTTTAACTTAATAAATTTAATCATTTGAAATTAATTAACATTTTAAAACAATCATGTCCATATAAATAATTCCTTAATACCATTTTCATAACATGGACATTAATGAGACAAATTATGAAGAATAAATATTTAAAACATATAAAATGATATTTTAGTTAAAGAGTACCTTGAAAATCATTAGAAAATTGGTTTTTTGAAATATGTACATGGATAATAAGTATTTCCCAAAATATACTTACACATAAACAATCCTGGATAATATTGATATTTGAGAATTAACCCTTAACCTACACTTTTTTTGTTTTAGGGTATGATTAACCTCCTGTATAATGACCATTATATGTTATTATATTTCAAAAGATCCATATTCATATTTATAATATCATACCAGAATCATTTATGACTTTATACTACCCATTTAACAATAATTTCCATGTGAAATTATCATTTCTGGTAATAATCGCTTTCTATATCGTTTGTGTTTTATCTTGTTATTCTTGATAATATGATTTAGATCATGATTTAACTAATTCAAAAATGTAAAATATTATTTATATATCATATATATTTAGATTATAAATATGTATACTAGATATATATATATATCAAATGGAAAACAGCCTTTATGTAGACGGTAGGCTGTAAATACTCATAAATGCAGTTTCTGTTTTCATATCGTATTGAATGGAAGTAAGTGAATTAGAAATATGTAATTACATATATATATATATATATATAATAGACATATTATGTCATATATTACATAATTAATAATAATATATATTTTTATAATCATCGTTGAATGTTGAATGCAGATATAAATCTAATCAAGTCTTAGAGATGGTAAGTCGTACGTACAGACGAGCGACAATATAATTTTCTTAATAATTAAATGGTGTACAATTTGATGTAATATTAATTTAAACGGGAAATTATCATGTTATTTAAATTATTTAAAAACATATTACACGTCATTATATCCTTTAAAATAACAATGTGTTGAATAATAAATTACACAACGACATGGAAACGGTTATCCGTACTTACACACGAATAGTGGCATTATCACACATACAATGGATTGAATATTGAATATGGTTGTAAAATATTTATAATAACATCAAATATTGCATAATTTAGTGGATTAATTATTTTGGTAATGAAATAACAAGGAAAGAGAAAGTGGAGGAATAAAATAACTTTGATCGAGTTTATAAAATAATTTCCTCTTCTTTGGGAGTTTCCTTTTGATTCGAATAAAATGGCTCATTAAGTTGGGTTTATGCTCAAGGGAAGACCACTTGGATGAAGTGAGATAAGTTGGGATGATATTTGGGAAGGTTATGGCCGATCCAAATGGCTTTGGAGGTGTAATTTTGAGCGAAGGGGATATTCCCTTTTATAAGAGAGATGATGATCACTTTATGAAAATTTTGAAATGTTATTTTATGAAATATTATTTTCGGTTTCTAGTGGATAAAAATGAATTTATTTCCAGCCTTATGTGGTTATGGGTCGAAAACATTACAATCAATAGGTTTTAGACATGTTTAGGCTACCTTATTAACCTCTTCTTTTAGATTTAACTCTTGGTTAAATAGTTTAACTTTTACATTTTCTTCAATTATTATTATAATAAATTGAAAATAAACTTACATTAAAAATCCATGGAAAATACTAATAGTTAATTATTGACATATCTAATCTTATATAATTTCTTTTGTATACCTTATATTTTTAGGAGTATTTTATCATTTAATAAAATATTATTTGTTTTAAAAACACATTTATGTCAATTTTGATAATATTTAGTATTTGGTTTTTATGAAAGATATAATAACATTATTACATCGAAAAAAAATTCATTCAATCAACTATAACATGTCATATTAAACTATACAATTCGTTTAATGCATCAAAATTCTCAATTTACATTTATTTTTATATTATAACGACAATTAATTTAATCTTTCATTAATAACGTAATTACTGCATCATCATTGTGTCATAAATAAATTTAATTATTTAATGTATAAAAATTATATATAAAATACCATTATTTATTAAAATGTTTTATCTTTATAGTTAATGTTTATATTCAAATTTATATTATGTATAACCCTATATTAAAGATTGTTTAGTTATCAAAAGTTGAATTTAACACTTTTTACTCTTCTTTAAATAAAATAATAATGAATGTTCTTATTTAATCCATGTGCATCAAAAAGGATCATATTTTATTTCTAAGGATGATTTAGGTCGATATAAACTTATCAAATAGAATTAAAACATGTGTTAGGGTAATTTTAATATAATATTTACCTTTAATTACCATATTTACTTTTATTTGTGGTAAATAAAATTCAAAAGATACTATTCAGGAAAAAAGTATTTTCATCCTATTGAACAATATTTTACAAAAACATGTCAACTATGCCTCCCAGATTTTTGAAATTAAATTACAGAAGTGATAAAATTATATTTTATGGAAATTTGATAAGGTGCCTAGAAGGTGGGAAAAATACGTTAAAAAATTAAATAAAAGATTTTAGATCAAATTTTATTATAAAATGATTCTAATGAATGAAATATAAATCAGATAGGTATTATTTTTCTACATTGAATTAAAATAATTTAAGAAAAAAATTATTTAAATAAAAGATGGTTTTAAACAAAAACGCAGTGTTTTTCGCTATTTATAAAAAAATTTACATTTTCAGAAAAAACAAAAAATTTACCCTAAGATCATTTTGATATTACAAATTAAAAAATAAAGTATATTTTACCAAACTTAAAATAGAGAAATTTCATTAATAAATTTAAATTAATTCATGTTGTCAAAACAAAAAAGTGGTTATTTTGAAAATTAAAAACTATCAATATATTGACATGTGTTTATGTCTAATTAAAATTTGAAATTAATTATAATGGACTAAATTATTTTAAATAACAAAAATAAAATCTAATTATACTTTAAAACAAATCAAATGCTAAATATTTCCATCTAAATTATTTCGAATAATTTTTTTTTTCAATTAATATTTAGTAATTTTCACTATTCATCACAATTTGAATATTATCATAATAGCACCAAAAATTTATCCAAAATAATTTTAAATGTCCTGATTCTTTTAATTATTTAATTTAATAAAATTAAATATATAAATGTTGAAAATATTGGATTTAAAAATGGTTTTCCATTAAATGACTGAAAAACTACATTTTGGAAAAATACATCATTTATCTAGAAAACTGAATTTGTCTTTATATTATGTCTTTAAAACAAAAGAAAATGTTAAAATTATATGGGATATATATAATATTCACAACGTTGTTTTTACTATTCATAACCACTTTTTTAAACGGCTTGTTTAACGGTTTAGGTGCGGCTGAACTCAGTGTTGCGTACATCGCACAATATTGTATCATTAAAATAGAAATTTATCATGGAAGCACGGTGTGTTACATTATTACATCCTTATATAAATTTAATCCTTTTAATTTTAATTTTTTCTTTGAAAATAATTGCTTAATAATAGAAAAATAAAATTTTGGAAAACACACATCAGAAATTGGGTAAATAAAATTTAGTCTTAATAAGAGAAAAATGGAAACGAAAAAGTCATCCAAAAGTTATTATATCTATTTGAAGAGTATTACAGTCAACTAGAGACACATAATTGGTGGGAAAACATAAATATTTATAAGGTGTGATTTAGGTAATCAATTACAAATAAAAGTAATATTTTGGGTACTCGAAGCCATTAATCTATAATGATTTAAAATATCATCGCTTCTAAAAAACATAAGGTATTACGAAAAAAAATTTGTGGTTTTAGTATCCCTTCCTTTATTTTTATGAATTAATTTATTCATATAATATGAGGATAAAAATAAGCTTGACATGTAGAGATTCATCCTTCACTTAATATCTACCTCAAACATATCTTTTACCCCAAAAGATAATAGAATTCCAAAATATTATATTTATTCTTATCGTATAGGGTTCAAAAAATAATGAATTTATAATTAATGTTTCATAATATTTAAAAAAAACTACATTATAAAAACCTGGAAATCACGTTGGCCAGTGGTAGAAGATGCAACATTATCTCTCTTCGGTTGCGGGTTCAAGTCTCACGGCCTTACCGGACGCGTCAGGTTGTCGCCTAACCTCCGGGTTGTCCTTTTATAAAAGTCCAAAAAAATAATCATAGGATATTATTTAACCTTAAAAATAGTATACAATGTAAAAACAAATCCATCCAACCATTAAACATATCCAAAATACTTCTGTCCAAACTCACAGTCCAAAATTTATAAGGAAGGTAAACAAAACGATAATCATCTTTTCCACTTAATAACATGTTAATACCATCATTATGTATTCTTTTAAAACACATCAACACCATGAATTACCATAAAAAATAATTTGTTACATTCATGTTCCATTATTTTTTATAGAATACTAGATATACTCCTTATATCCAAAAATGTTGTAAACTCTAAAAATAATGGAATAAACAACCAATTAATTAGTTTCAAAGAAGTCAAGAATGAAAAATATAATTCATCCAAATCAATAATATCTTAATCTAAAATCACTACCTAGGTATCATAAAAATATTACGGTTTATCGTACCTTCAACCATGTATTGTTATAATGTCTAACATGCTATTGAGTTACACTTCATAGAACCATATAATCTCAAATCCTCAATGAAATAGTAATACAGTACAATCATTATTTATTTCCACAATTTATATAACCAGTACATCATTCATACAACACTAAAATGAAATAGTTCTTTAATAAAAACATTAGAACTTAAGTAATTCCTCTTCATCAGTTTTAGTATTATAAAATTATTATTATCAAAATTAATAATTGGGTCATACACTGATGATTTGGGCAATGATTCACGTATAATCCCAACTCCTTACAGATGAAGCAATATACATTTGAAACCATTTTTACCCATTCAATCATGTACTTGGTGTCCTTTTCCTCCAAACATAAAACAAACTCCCATTACCTTATGTTATTTAACATGGTGATTCATTCTTCAGTTATCACATATGTGAAAATCCTTCTTTCCCCTCTTACCTTTATCAGTATTTCTCTCAACCATCCTTTTCTTCTACAGTTTCCCTCCAATGTCACATGACTTAGATAATTATTTAATTATATTACTGACACATGATAATATTTCTTCATGTTATGAGAATATGTTGAAGACCATTTCCATTATGAATTCTCTATAAATACAATTAAAGATATGATCCTTATTAATTTTCAGATCATGTATATTGCTGGAGTTCTCATGTCATCTACTGGGCACCATTTCTAAACAATAGAATACAGTACGTTATTTTATGAATCACAACACATAATTCAAAACTTGTAAAATACATAACATAAATTGAAAATATTATTCAAATAATCTATAATCATAAAAAATGGTTTTTTATGATGTATTTATTCCAAAATCTTTCATAATAGATAGAAATGAAAATGGTAATTATCCTATGCATATCCCCTGCTAGTGTCATAACCAAGAGTGCAGAAAGACTTGTTGTCGTGTCTTATGATTCCTCGGTTCAAGCATGAAACTCTTTATTGAATTTTTCACTCCTAGGTACATCTGTTTCAGAGCCACCTCTACCTGTTCATATCCAAATAATGAATAATTTTCTTGGAAAACTCATAAAATATCTACATTATCAAAATTATAGGAAGTTCTTCTATAATAATCATCAAATTCTATATTATGGTAATGTTCTCTAAAAAATGTTTTTCTAAAATCTATATTTCAAGGTTTTTACTAAACATCCTCTGTTACCAATTGAAACATCTCAAACCCAGAATCTCAGAGTCAATGTATTATTTTAATACATTGGAATGATTAGTAGGAACCATGTCTTGAAGGACCAATCTGTTTAGTAGTCTTGGAAAATAGATTAGATATATAAATGTTACATTATAGATTTTAATATAAAACACAACATAAATAATCAATTAAAAATTCCATTATTCCTCTAACATAACCCTGCATTTCAAACATAATACATTTCCTATAATCCATGGAGAACAAAACACAAGGAAGGGGTGAGCTCAGATGTTCAATAATTGTAAATAATTTAGCAGAAGCTATAATCATTTAAGGAAATATGTGTAATAAAAACAACCACCCTTTAAAAATAATCATGAACATAATATGTATACAATAAATCTAACATTACCATAAAATCATGAAATGTATATTCTAATATTCTAATAACTACATTTAATAATTAATTTCTAATAGTTGGAATGCCAAACATCGAACATCATTACCAAATAGTCATGTCCTCGTGCCAAAACAACAAATAAAATATTGTCAAGGCCTTGTGCCAAGACACTAGTTTGTCTCATGATACATACTGATGCATTAAGGGGATATAGTGGCCCCCACCCATCACTTACTAAGACCACTACATTCCTCATATGAAAATTTTTAAACATATCATAAACATTCATATTAAAGCTATCATAGGAAATTTAAATACATCAACCATAAACCATGAAGGTTATAAAAATGGAACATACAAATTCAAACATATCATTACTCATTCAATATAATAAGGAAGTTTGTATTTTATAAAATAATCTTTAATAAAGAATAATATCTGATAATGGAAGTTGACATAGTTTAAAATGAGCAGTTAAACATTTTGAGATAAATATCCATTTTTTTGAAATCATTTAAAAGTCACAGATTTATAAATGAAATAATTTAAAAGTTTTTTTGAATCAATTTGTCCCATACCAATTTCATACTATTGAAATTAATAATCATTTTAAAACCACCATGTCCTTATAAATAAATCTGTATAACCATTTTGAAAACATGGACATTACTGGGAATGATTTTTAATAATGAATACATAAAACATTTTAAATGATTTTTTAGTAATATAGTACCTCAATATAATCATTGTGAAATTTATTTTATGAAATATATATGGATAATAAATATTTCCCAAAAAATACATAAACATTAACAATCTCGGATAATAACGAGATTGTTGAATTAACCCTTACCGTACACTTTCATTTGTTCGAGAGTAGGTTTATCCTACTGTATAATGACCGTTGTATTTTATTAACTTAAAATGTAACCATATCAATATTTATTAAATCATACATGACTATTTTATGACATTATACTACCCATATAATAATAATTCCCACAATAAATTAACATTTCGGTAATAATATCTTTTTTTATCGTTCTTTTTATAACATGTTATTCTTGATCATATCATTTAGATAATGATTTAAATAAATCATGAATATAAATCATGATTTATATATCATATATTTGTAGAATATAAATATGTATCATATATAGATATATGAAATGGAAAACACCATTTTTGGAAACATTAGGTCGTATGTATGCATAAACGTTGTTTCTGTTTTCATATCGTATTGAACGGAAGTAAGTGAATAAGATATATGTATGTACATATAGATATATATATATATATATATAGTTTAGTACTATTATAAAATATATTACATACATATTAATAATATATATGCATAAACGTTGTTTCAAGGTTTTTACTAAACATCCTCTGTTACCAATTAATAAGTCGTACATACACATGAGCGACGATATCATTTCCTTAATGATTATAATGTGTTGAATTTGATGGTATATTAATTAGAAATTGAAATAAGAATGGTATTATGATTATTTATATATATATTACTCATCATTATATTAATCCAAATAACATAGTGTTGAATGAAAAAATACAAAATGGTGTGGAGACGGTAAGCCATACGTAGGCATGCATGGTGACATTATCATTCATAAGGTGAATAAAATAATGAATATGGTTATAAAGAAATTTATAATAATATTCAAATAAGTATAATTAACTGTATTTATTATTTTGGTATCGAAATAAAAAATAAATAATAGTGGAATCAGAAATGAACATTGAAAGAGTTGATAAAATAATCACCACATCTTTGGATGCTTACTTTTGATTTGAAAAAAAATGCTTTTTAATGTGGATTTATGATCAATAAAGGACATTAGGTTGAAGTGAGGGAAGTTGGGAGGATATTTGGGTTGGGTTTGGCCAATCCAAATGGATTTGGTGTTGTGATTTTATGAGACAGGGAAGTACCCTTTTATAAGATATGTAATGGTAACTTTATGAAATGTTGGAAATATTATTTTATTATAATATCATTTTTAGCTTCAAATCACTCAAAATGATTTCATTTGTAACCTTATGTGGTTATGGTTAGAATTAATCTCAACCAATATGTCTTAGTCTAGTATAGGCTACCATATTAACCTTATATTTTAGATTTATGTTTTGGTTAAATAGTTTATCTTTTAACATGTATTGTTATATTATTATAATATTTGGTTAATAAACATACTCTAAATAAAAAAAATATCCCCAAGTGGTTCATTATTGAAATATATAATCATATCTATTCATTTAGTCTGAACCATATATTTTTAGGAGTATTTTATCATTTAATAAAATAGTATTTTTTAAAAACTGATTTCTGTAAATTTTTACACTATTTTCTATTTGGATTTTGTTAAAATAATATAAACATTATTACTGAGAAAAAAATTCATTAAATCGACCCTTACATGTCATAAAAACTGATAAATTTTTTGGAATGCATAAAAAGTCTCAATTTACATTTATTTGTATATTCATAAAATCTATTATTTTAATCATTCATTAATAAAGTAATTATTACCTCATCATTATGTCATAAACTAGTTTAATTATATAATGTCTAAAAATTATAAATAATATACCTTTATATAGAAAATAGTTTTAGATTTATAATTATTATTTATTGTCAAATTTATATTATGTATAACCCTATATTAAAAGTTTTTTAGTTATCAAAAGTAGAATTTAACACTTTTTACTCTTCTTTAATTAAAATAATAATAAATGTCTTAATCTAATCCATGTCAATCAAAAAGGATCATATTTTATTCATGAACGTATATTTAGGTCTAAATAAACTTATCCAATATAATTATGGCATTTTTAGGTTAACTATAATATTATTTTTACCTTTAATTACCCTATTTACTTTTATCCGTGGTAATTAAAATTCAAAAGTTACTATTCACAAAAAAAATTATTTTCATCCTATTGAACCATATTTAACATTCTAATATCAACCAACTACCTCAGATTTTTATAAATCAATTCACATAAGTGGTTAAATTAACTTCTATGAAAATTTTTTAACATGCCCAGAAGGTGGGTAAAAGAAGTTACGAAATTTTATAAAATATTATACATCTAATTTTAATATAATATGACTCCAATGGATTAAATTGAACTAATATAGGTATTATTTATCCATTTTTACTTAAAATAAATTCAAATAAAGAAATAATTATTTAAATAAAAAGTCGATTTTAAGCCAAAATGTAGTGTTTTTCACTATTCATCTAAAATTGAATGTTTTCAAAAAAAATACAATAAAATCACACTAAGCTAATTTTGATATTCCGAATTCAAAAAATGATGTATATTTTCCCAATTTACAGACATATAATTTTCATTATTTAATTTAAAATTAATTCCCCATGTCAAAACCAAAAAGTGGGGTTTTTTAAAAAGTACCAACTTTCAAAAGATTGACATGTGTTTATGCCATATTTAAATTTGAAATTACATATAATGACATAAATTATATTAAATGATAAAAATATAATCTAATTAAAATTTAAACCAATCAAATTAATAATTTTTCTATATAATCATTTCAATTAAAAATTATTTTTTCAAATAAAAATAAGTATTTTTCATTATTCATCAAAATATAAAAGTTATCAGAAAAAGAAGAGAAATTTAACCACACTAAATTTTTTTGTCCCAATTCTAGTGAAAAGTTTAATTTCATAAAATTAATTATATAAAAGTGGCCAATATTTTATTTTAAAATGGTCCACCATTAAATGGTGAAAATTCCTTATTTTTAAAAAATAAATGTTTTATCTAAAAATTTGAATTTGTTTTTATATTATGTCTAAGAAAAACTAAAGATGAATTTTAAAATTATATGATATATATATAATTTAAAATAAATAAATAAATATTCATAACATCTTTTCAAATGACATATTTTATAGGTTGTGGTGCACTTGACCTCGGTGTTGCTTACATTGCACACTATTTTATTATTAAATGAAAAATGTATTGTGGAAGATTAGGGTGTTACAAAAACAGAAATGAAAAATATGTTTTTGAGAAAATAATTTTAGACATAAAAAATTGTTTTAAAAAAATCATGTATAATAATTACTCAAAACTAAATAATTATATTATATCTAATTAAATAAAAATTTTATTTATTTGATTTTATATTCAAATAATTGTATGATTTTTGAAAATAAATTAAAATTATAAAAAACTACTCTTTTATATATTCACTTAAAAATAAATCATTATATAATAATTACAAAAAATATTTTATGAGAATTTTGAAAATTGAACTACCAAAAATGATTTGCATTTTCTCAAAATGAAATGATAATATTTATAAATCAATCCATTAAATAAAATATTCTTTTATAAAATTAAAAGAGAAATATCTATATCCTTTTTCAATGGAATATTAAATAATATTCTTATAATGAATATATCTATACAAAATATAATAAATGAAAATTATTATCATAGTAAAATTATTTATCATTAACAAAATTAGAATAAATAAGTATACAAATAATTTTTGAATTATTTCTTCAAACTTTTATTCATTACATTAATGGTTTGGAATATCCATCGTTCATAACATTTTATAATTCTTATGTGTATTCTTCAACTATATGGGGCTTCCAAAAAATCTCAATGCAATGCATTAAAATGTTCCACACTAGTTTCTATGTGTATTGATGAATATATATTGTTTTTTATTTATTTGAATAGTTTTATTCCAAATTAATAACATCAAGGATAAAAATGAGATAAATGTAGAGAATATTTTTGTTATAAAAAAGGTGAATAATTTCATAAACTTCATATAATATCATTGGAAATTCCACTCCATTGGAAATAGATACATAATTTACTATGATTTTAAAGGGTTTAATGAAACTCATACTTAACATTTAATTTTTATTAAAAATTAATGAAACTATAAAATATAAATATCATATGCAAAATAAATGATAACATAACTCCAAATGATAATCATCATATGGGTTATATTCATAAACTTTACACCTACTATGAGACATCATAAACTACTGAGAATTAATCATCAACATATCTTCTATTTCTATTAATAATTCATATCCCAAAGTAATTATTTCTCCAAATTCATCTAACTGAGATGGACTTAGAAAAAAAATCTATAAAATTTCTAAAGATTTGAAATCATTATACATGAATGAAAATGGTATTAATTAAAAAAGTTAACTAATGTTATATGTTGATATCAAATTCTATGATTATTTTATAATCAAGAAGAATAAATATCCCCTATCGTCAGAATTTTTTTATTCGACAATCAATAATATTAATGATGAATGGTTGTATTGAAATTTTATTTAGTACCTAATGGATAATGAAGACCATTTAAAAAATAAGAAGTGAATCTTTGATCATAATATAATATAATTGAAAAAGTAACTCCATTTAATATAATTATTTCATTAATATATTTTCATAAAAATTGATCCAAATGAAAATAATATAGATTTAGAATAAAATGAATAGATTTCGTTAATTGATAAAAAATTATCAAATTTTCATTATTATAATGAGTTTTATTTATCATTACCACCAACAAATATATCAATATATTCTCTGATTTCTATTATTTCACTAGAAAAGGGTCAATAATTATATTCAATAATATTCATTAACTATTATAATTTTTTAAATAAAAATATGTTGTAGTAATGCCCATCAAATATTTCTCCATTCCTTACCACATTAAATGTACTCGAAGGTCTATATACATTTTTTCTGAAAATAAACAAATAGAAGTATATGATCCTAAAAAATAGATATTTATTTAATAAGGGGTTATATGAAATAAATAACCATTTATGAATTTTTAGAATCCAACATTGTCATTATTAAATTCATAAATTGTACCTTCCAAAAAAATTATTTATTATCCTAAAAAACATTATCCTCTTTGTATGGATGATTAATCTTTTATAACATTTATGATTTTATTTTCAACTAAAAAATAAAATTCGTCCCTACAAGAAAACATTATAATTTAACATCATTAAATCATTATCTAATTGACCATGTTTAATATGTAACATAGTTGGTGAGGAATTATTATCAAAACTACATGAAACATCTACTCTATTTTCATTAAATAATGGAATTTAGATTTGAATTCATAGTCATTTATAAATTCCATTTGTCACATATGTCTTATGTATAAATATTTCAAAGTAAATATGTACATCATAATTTTATTATCGATATATATTTCATAGTATACTCAAAAAAAATATTGTTGCTAATTTTTAAATAAAAATGTTATTGTTTCTATTTTAATGTCATGTGTATGATTATTTTTATCATGATTTTTTAATTTATGTAAATACAAATAAATTACCCTAAAATTATAAATTTCAATGGAACATACTACCTTAAATAATGCATTAATATAGAAAAAAAAGTAACATTTCTAGATTTATAGGAAATAAATAGACCATATGTTAATATTATTTTAAATTCTTAGAATCATTCATCATATCCCTTTATCAAGACAAACCTAAATAATTTTTATGTCAAGTTGAATAGTGGGATAGAAATCCTTGCAATGTTTTCTAAAAAATCACTGGTAATAAACTGTAAACCTATTAAACTATAAATCTCAAAAAAAATTACATCGATTGGCCATTAATAAATGAAAAAAATTATATCAGGGATAAAATCATATTATAATTATTTATGATATTTCCATGGAATGAAATCTACAAGACCCTAAAATAACAATTAGTTTTTTTAAAATATTTCATTTTTTCATTATATGATTGTAAAAACCCATTATATTTTTTTCAATGGCATTATTAATTTTTTATTAAACCAAAATATCATCAAAAAACATATCCACAATCATATCTCAATATTCATGGAGAAAACAATTCATAGAATCCATACATACAACTTGACATGTCTTTAAACCGAATAAATTAACAAAATACACTTTTTTCCCACATATAATAAAAGAAGTTGTTTTCAGAATTTCATCATCCTTAACCATTAAATGATTGTACCCAAACCATTTATAAATCATCAGAAAAATTCATCTTTGTTATTCTTATCAAACAAGTAAACAATATTTGGAAACAAATACGTATTCTAAAAAATAATTTGAGTTAATTATCTACAAAAAATTAAATCCTCCATGAAACTATATTTTATTTTTAAAAATATTATAGGATCACCCCACTGTAAATATTAAATTTTATTGAAATATTAATCATGAAACTGTTGTATCTTAATTTTATGTTCCATAAGTTATATATAAACAATTAAATAAGGTGGTTTTGATATATTGTATCATCCCAAAATATATATATATATATATATATTTCAACATCATGGTCAACTATAATACATAGAAACTAATTTAGAATAATTCCAAGTATTCTATTTCTACCAATAAATCATTAATCTGAAAATATCTCTTATTTTTAATAATATGATGTCGAAAAAATTCATTTCCACATCTTAAGAGTTTTTCAAAATAATCATATTATTTAAAAAGTGTGAAGTGATTCATATAAACAAATTTATACTTATTTAGAGAAATAAATTATTTCACCATGAATTCTATCAAATCATGATTAATAGAAAAATATTCATACAATAAAAAAACTAAATTCTACAACAAGATTGATAACATGGTTTCCCACGGAGACCCATGCACATTTCATAACTGGAAGATATTTATAATTTCTATTCACTTATTCTTAGTAGGATATGTTTATTCCATAATTCTGAATATCATATCTGAAGATATAATTTACTTTTTCCATGAAATTTCCTAAAAATAAAATTAATGTGTAGATCACGAATCATACAGGACACTTGAATAATATGAATAAACAAGTAATATACCTATTACCAATACATTTTATTGACTTATATCCTATAATGCAAATTCAAGTTTTTTTCATCACATTCTTATCCTTATTTGTTTACCACATCCCATCATTAGTGATATTCTTCTTACATGGATCCCTATAATGACCTATCTCATTAAATTTTACCCCACAAAACCTAGTTATAAAAAATTTATTAACAACATTAACATATTTTTCGTTTTAATCATGAGATATATTACCAAATATAACACATAAAATTAATTTTTAATAATTCATATGACTTCCCCCATAATGGTTTTACAACAATAATCAAAAACTAGGATTTTGATTTTCAAACTATCTCATTTTTTATGGATTTTTTCCCTTATCCTTCCTTATGGGATTTTTTTCATAGATGTTTTCATGGAATAGATGATCATAGAAAACTAAATTTATTCCTTCTCATAACATAAAAAAAATTCAAAATATTATTAGTCTATATGATGATAATCCTATATATATATTTTCTACAATAATGAGTAATTTTTTTTAATTTTAATCTAATGGTCCTAGATAAAATTTTGTGGTTAACATTCCAATCGTGTGAATAATTTGTCATTTACAAAAACTAAATCTTCTTCCATATTACATAATTCAAAAAAAAAATATTTTTTATAATATTTCAGAAAACCATTGAATGATATTTCTCTATAAAAATAAACCTAAATATATAATATCCCATGAGATGAATTACTTCTCATTATCTAGTATTCTAAATAATTGTCCACAATATTTGAGATTCTCCTTAAAAAATGTATATATAAAAAGTTACCAGTTAATGATCATGAAATATGTGAAATTGAATATATTTTAGAAGGCCTTAATCTATACACATGCTAACACTAAGTCAAAAGATCCACTAAAATAGTGTTTTTACTCTCTCCAAAATTAATAAGTTATTCAATGTTAGATCTACCTACTCTATAGCAGGGACACCAACACAGTTTATATACTATTTCAAATGATCTAACTCAAAAAAAATATACTCAATTATAATTTAATCCATTATAGGTTTCTATTTTTGAATGATATTTTCCTCATGGTGTCTTAATTCTTTTATTCCATATTTCTACTATAGAAATCAATTTTGAACATACAATGTTTATACAATCAAATAAGGTTACATTATAATGTTATATCATAATAAACATAAATTATAATCATTTTATGTTTATTTAAATAAATTATACAAACCTATATTATTATCTTATCCATCAATATGATACAAACAATGAGGACCTTATAGTTAAAAATATGTAATCCTTTTTTTAGACAGGAGTTTATTTTCTTTCATTCCCAGTGAAAATCTAGGTCTACAAGTATATAGAATTTTTTAATTATTATTACCCAAAAAAACAACATAATAAAAATAATTTATTCCAACTCACTATCTATATTCCAATAATATAATACATTTAAAATGAATAATTATTTTCTTTCACGACATATCCTAACAATTTTTATCCTCACCTCATCCATTTATTTGATAATCCATAAAACCATATGAAAAATATTTGAAAATATAGTAATATCACACAATTCAATGTAAGTTACATATTAAAATTAATTAAATGAAATAAAAATGATTTGTCTATTAATATGTTTATGATTTTTTTTTTCAAAATGAAACCTTAAACTCAATGTATTCATTTTATTTCGCATAATAAAATATTATCCGCCAAAATATATTTCATAAAAAATTTCAAAATAAATTATACTGAGAAAAACATCTCATGATGATTTCTTTGAAATCATGAAAACCATATGAATATTTTTTGAAATAATTTATACATTTCACGCTTATGAAGTTGTAGATAATTTTAAACAAACATATTCTCAATATCTATTGGAAATAAAAATAATTCTATAAAAGCTTAAAAAGATTAGATAAATTATGTAGGTTTCATGGGATAATATATTGATAACCATAATAATCATAGAATAATGACCCTGATGAAATCCAGTAGTCTCATTAGAAAAACAAAACTAGATAACATTTTCCCATTATATAATGTACTGCTAAACAACATCAGAATCACCTCACATTTTTTTATTCAAGGCCCCAAACATAATCATTACATAATCATGAATTCACATAATAATTCACATTAAGGATCTTTTTAGCTTTGTAGTTTTAGATAATTTTTCCATAACTATTACATTACGTAAAAAATATTACATATTATATAGTTCTACTCATTACATGTTTTTTCATAAAATAAAAATTCTTTAAAGAGAACAATAATTCATTTAATAAAATTAGTTTTCTTTAATTCTTCTTTTCCCTTACCCCACCTTTTACCCTGTGAAAAACATTTAAATCACTTGGGATGAGAATAAAAATATCATTATAGGTTATAAAATAAAAAAAGAAAACATTAGTTCTTCAATCCATACAAAATACATGTTCTTTAAAATACCTCATTAAATCACAATATTTATGAATAACACATATAAATTGTCAAACATAAAGGTAAATTGTGTTTGGAATACCCATCATAGTATATTACCTAAATCACTTTGAGAAAAACATTAAAGATTATGTCCATCACGTTTCCCAATTAATTGGAGATCAATATCAGGCAAACCCACCCAAGGATTACCAAGAAACAAATCGTATACATAAACAATCCCCATGAACCATTACATATTCACAACACATAAAACAAACCTAAAAAAGATAGAATTTTCACATTACAATCACAATATATCATTGAAATATATTGACATAACCAATCCATTATCTAGAAATTATCAATACCAAAATATGTAAAAGATTATATGGTATTTATTTTCCTTTTAAAAACATTATGACTTGTTATGGAAGCCAAATATCAATTTATGCTTGCGGCGGCTGAAAGGTCATTGTCACTGGATACGTTAAAAATGAACATTCCCTTTTTCATTTAGTAAAATACTATGTAGATAAATATTCCCATTGAATGAAATGAAAATTCATAGGTTTTTATACACTTTATAAAAGAAAGTCATGTATAAATCAAAATATTCCTTAATGAAAGCATATTGACACGAAGTCCCTTAACTCATGTCCGACTTCACTCGTTCATTATACAATCTCATAAATAATAAACTATATTTAATTTCTAATTAATTCAGAAACTTATTAATGTTTTTTATTCCTTTTATGTCACTTATTTACACGTTATAGACAATATATAATCATTTCTGTTAATAATAAGTGTTTTTTCGATATTTGGGAGTTGAGTAAAAAATGAACTTCTTATAATTACAAAATATCCATGTTGTCAAAATTAAATTATTTCAAGAATTATATTCATGATATAAATATCATATATATCATATATATCTATAATATATATGTATTTATGATAGTACATAACATTTGGATATAAGAAATGAAATGCACCGTTCATGGAGATTGTAAACCATACATACGCATGGACACTACATTCATTTTTATTTCATAGATAATATAATGAAAAAATAATTAATCATAGGTATATTATAAATCCATTAAATATCATTTTTATCTTCATTAACACCATCATTTATAGGTTCCATGTATGACATGAACGAGTCATATCACATTAAAGGGGCGGTAATCTCCACTTTTACTAATGAAATTATCGTATTTACCCATTATAGAAACCATAATTGTATTCTATAAATGAAAATAAATATGTATAGAAAAAATATAAATATAATATATATCACATATAAATATAGTTCCATCATTTTCGCCACTATAAGAGGCGTTAGGAGAAGATTGAACAATCATCGTATCGTGAGGTAATAGTTTTTCGTCCACAAAAACAATATGTTTTCATCCATTAGATAGAGGTGTGTGGATGCGTTGTAAAAATACATCTCATAATAACATGCTATTATATTGAGGATAATTTTTTTGTTTTAAAATAATGAAATAAAGAGAGTTTATGGGGTTGGAGGAAAAAATAAATGAATAGAACTTGGGAGAATACATTATATTTAAATCGGGTAACTCAATTTAGATTAAACCATATTCTTTATTAAGATACACTATACTAAGGCAAGGAATCTATTAGGAAGAGATGTGTTTTTGTAGCTTATTTTGTCAGATTTCGGATGAGACAAGGGAGCCTTAGAGCTGTGAGTTAGGGTTAGATGTTTTGGATTTTTTTATGGGGGGCGGAGGGGATCTTTAAAAATATTTGAAAGTATTATTTTATTATAAAACAATTTTCAGTTTCAAAAGATCCGAAACTCATTCAATTAGAATATAAGATGAATATTATTATAATTAAAATCATCAAATAATAATTGTGCAGTTTTTGAATTTTTTATACTTAACATTTTTATTTAACCCTTTCTTAAATTATTTATCATTTTCCATGTGGTCTTGTATATTCATACAATTTGGTTAATATATTTACAATAAAATTAAAAGAGACATGAAGTGGTTCCTTAATGAAATTTTATATTTTATTTATGTAATATGGTCAAATATTAGATTTTTAGGGCCATATAAGCATTTAATAAAATATTAATTTATTTAAAAACGAATTTATGTCAATTCTTATTACATTCATATCATTAATTTTTAATAAATCCAAAAAAACTAGATTCCTTTAAAAAATATTAATAAAATCAAATAAAACAAGCCATAATTATCTCTAAAATTATTGGATGACAAAAATAGTTTAAAAATAAATTGATTTTAATACTTATAATCTCATTTATATAAAAAATTATTAATGAGGTAATCGTGATATCATCATTCTTTCAAAAATAAATTTATTTTTATTAGGTGTAAGATATTTAAATAAATTATGACAATGAAGGAAATATTTTTATATTTCAAATTGATATTTATAGTCAAAACCATCACTTATATAACCCATTATAAAAATTGTTTACTATGATATATATGTTTATTTTAGATTTTCCTTATCTTTAAATTAATTTTTATAAAGTGTCAATTTCAGATACAAGTAGCTTCATGGGGTCCCAAAATCGACCCATGGATTTCCATGGTCTGGAATGTATCTTCCACTAGGATTATGACACATGTAAGTGTAATTTAATATTATTATAATATTAGTTGGTTAGCCTTATTTTCCAAATTTTATCTTTAACCATGATAAGTAAAATATTTATTAATGTTACTATTCATAACTTCTAAAAAAATGTCACCTATTTACTCAATTTTAATTTCTTGATTCCAAATATTGAATCCATTTTTTTAAATTCAAAAAACATATGTTACACAAATTAATTTAAAATTAATTTTTGTTGTAAAAACGAAAAGTATTTTAAAATAATTTCTATCAAATTATTGAGACATGTCTATGTCCAATTTCAAATTTAAATTACTTACAATGACCAACAATAGAAAAATTGTAAAAATATAATCTAATTAAACATTGTAACAAATTAATAAGATAATATAAGAAAATAAATAAATTATATTTAAAGGATTTTTTGAATTAAAATGCAATATTTTTTACTATTCTTTTAAAATGAACACTATTAGAAAGTACCAAAATTTCATCCAAAGTAAATTTGGATGTTGCGGTTATAAATAATATTTTTTTTCTAATATAACACATTAAAGTGGAAAAAGTTAGATTTAAAAAAGGGTTCACCATCAAAAGGCAGTAAATCTACCTTTTAATGAATATTTGAGTATTTATTCATACAATTGGATTCACTTTCATTTTATGCCTATAAATTTTAATATATAATTGTAAAAGCATTTAAAAAATATGATTAATCATAATATTTTAAGTTCTATTAAATCCCACCAAAAAAAAGGATTGGTGTTAACTACCATATTAAATAATAATATTATATTATTTGTTTTAACATGACTCAGTATTGTGTGAAACATAAGACTTCAGATAAACCAATTTTTGTGTGTTGGGTACATCATCAAACATAGAATCACATTTAAAATAAAATTAATTTTTATTTCACATATATTATCAAATATGAAAATTTCATATTCTTTTTGTATGTGGAATGTTACATCAATTCACCCTTTTGGAAATTGTGTCCTTGTAATTTTATTAATATATAAATTAAATGGGGGTATTTATCCCTCTTATAATTATTAAATTAACATGTTGCCTCTACAACCGTACGGTTTTTCCAAAAAACCATTACCTAATGAATTACATTTTTCTGAAACACTTTCTCTCTTTGGTCAAAAATCAAGACTAGTTGTTCCTATTGAGAGATATTCACTTCTAATTGAACTAACTCTGGACTCAAAACATGATATGGATATAAAATATACATTTTCACCATTGAAACATGAAAAAATAGTGTACTTTAGATAAACGTATAGGTAAAGCAACTATATACGCAACTGATCTAACTTTCTCAAGGATTTCATCTGTTCCAATGAACATCGAACTCAACTTTCCCTTCTTACCATAGTGCATCACACTTTTATATATAGAAACTTTCAGAATTACTTGATAGCATACCTTGAAAGAAATATCCATCCAGTAGTTATCTGCATAACTTTGCTACCTTCTCTGAGCCGTTGTCATGTGCTTCTAAATCAATTGAACTTGTTCTACCACTTCTTCTACCAATTCGTGTCCCATCAACATTATCTCACCTACTTCATCCAAGAATGTTGGAGTTCAACACCACTTTCCAAATAGGGCCTCAAATGGATCCCTCAATATAATGTAATGAAAACTATTATTATATAAAAATTCATCCAAATAAAGATGATGGTCCCAACATCCTTGGTAATCCATTAATAAAGAATGTATCATATTTTACAATGCCTGAATTGATTGTTCTGACTACCAATCTGATGGATGAAGCAAATTTCTATAAAAAATTTTATTCAGCACCAAATGATTTATGAAGGCCTTTCCAAAAGATATAAGTAATCATGAGATCACGATAAGATACAATTGAGTTGGGAAATACAAGTAACCATACAATATATTTAATATACAACCTATAATGTTGGTGTAGATAAATGTTTCTCTTATAGGAAAGAAATGATAATATTTAGTCAATCGATCAACAATAACCTTGATTGCATTATTTCATTGATAAGGTTTTAGTAATCCAACAACGAAATCCATCGACACATTTTCCCATTTCCACACTCGCATCTATAAAAGATGATGAATCCATTTCGGTAATTTTTATTATACCTTAACTTGATGACAATTCAAACAGTTCGTAGTAATGATAGCTATATCACTTTTCATTCCATCCCACTAGTAATAACCTCAATGAACCATATACATCTTAGTCCTTATATAATGAACTAAAAACGGAGAACAATGAACATCACATAACAATTCATTCTTCAATTGGTAATCACATAGAACACATAATCTCTTTCAAAACCTCAATATATAATCATTATCCATGTAAAAATTTGTCAACCTACCATTCTGAACCAACTCTACCTTTTCATGCAACTTGTTGTCTTCCTTCCTCAGTTGCTTAATTATATCTGATAGATATGATTTCACTAACACCTAAAACAAAATCGAGGAATTTCTTACACCAACAAATTCTATTCCAAAGCTCAAAAAATATTTAATCAATGGTTCTTGTTCTAAATGTAACATGGTTGACATAGTATTACGTTTTCGACTCAAACCATTAGCCACTTTATTTTCCTTTCCCATATGGCAATGTATCGTGCAAAACAAAATCATTGATTAATCTTGGTCATCTCCTTATCTCATGTTTTATTAATTCTGTGTTAAAACATACTTGAATCATTTTTAGTCATTATATATTTTAGATTTTACTCCAAATAGATGATGCCTAAAATTTTTTTAAACAAAAACAAAAACATCTAACTCTAAATCTTGTGTAGGGTAAAATAACTCATGGGTTCTGAACTAACATGAATCATAAGTAATTACCCAGTCATTCTATATTAGGACACAACCATGTCCTTTAATAGAAACATCACTATAGATAAAAAGTCCACCATCTCTAGAAGATAGATCCAAAACTAAATCATTTACCAATATTCATTTCAATACCGAAAAAAACATCACATTCTTTTGTCCAAATAAAATTAACTAATTTTCAAGTTAACATAGTTAGTGGGCTAGATAAAGATGAAAAATTCACAACAAAACTTTTGTAATAGAAGGTCAAATAAATAAATCTACTAATCTTGGTTATATTTTTTGGTCATGTCCATTTTTCAACAAATTGTTTCAGTAGGACCTACAGTTATGCAATTTTTTTAAAAACTGTGGCCAAGGAATGTAATTTGTTGTAACCAAAACTCACAAATTCAAATTTTCCCATATAGTTTTTTTATTTAAGATTTTCAATACAACACTTAAATTGCATTCCTATTTACATTTTAAAAAAACAAAATATCATCAATAAACACAACCACAAACTTAACCAAGTACTCATGGAAAATTTTATTCATATGACCAATGAATACAACATGATCATTGGTTAACAAAAAAGGCATAACTAAAAATTCATAATGGCCATATCTAGTATGAAACTCAGTCTTCAGAATGTCTGCTTCATTCACTTTTAAGTGATGAAACCTTGACATCGTGTTAATCTTAAAAAAATACTGTGCTATGTAGATTAGATCAAACAAATCATCAATATGAGGAAGATAACACTTGTTCTTAATAATGATACTGTTCGAGGCCCTATAATCAATTTGAAGTCCCATTGAACCATATTTATTTTTAACAAACAAGACTGGAGCACCCCATGGTGTTGTGATATGTCAAATAAGCATTATCTAACAACTCCGACAATTTTTTCATTAACTATAAAAGATCAATTTGTTCCCTTTGATAAGGGGGTTTTGAAATTGACTTAGAGTTAGGAACTATGTGAACTGTAAATTCAGATTCTAAGTTAGGTATTATACCAAGCAACTAATCAGAAAAAACATCAAGATACTCATTTACCACTATCACATCATTAATCTAAATAGTTCTTTTATTTTCAAAAATAAGTGGATAGTAACATTAATATCCATCATTTTATAGTTTATTAGCTTCCGGATATGTTATCAAATGTAAGGGTTCATAATTGTACACAAATTAAAATTCATTCGGAAATGAAACTATATTATCTCTACATTCATTCTTAGCATGATAAATGGAACGAAAATCCATACACAAAATAATATAAAACTATACTAGAAAGGAAACAATAATTATTGTTGGTATATTCTATCCACACACAAGGACATGATGGTTCTTAAATTTTATTTTTATCTCAATATTTCCTCATAGTGTTTTACCCTATGTTCAAGATTCATATCCAAAGATGGAATTACCAATTTATTATAAAATTTCTCTAAAATGAAAGAATGTGTAGTCTCTGAATCAAACAACACATTGGATTAATCTGAATAAACAAATAGTGTACCTAATACTACTTCATTTTAGGGCACAACCTTTACTGGAGTATTTTCAAAGGATTTCACCACTCATTTTTTCTTGTGGTTCGAGAGATTTCCATTAGTTGAGTTATTCATTGGACTGTCATTAGCATAATGACCCATTTCATTACACTTATAAAATTTTACTAATTGTAAATATGATTTTTTCTTAACATTACCCTCATCTTTTTTAGTGCATTACAAGACTTATGTCCAATTTTACTATATCAGTATCTCTTAATGGAATTCAAAAAACATTCCCCACCATGTTTTTACCACAACCTTTACAAACTTAAAACATAAGATTATTACCATTAGACATTTTTGAATAGTTAATCCCTTTGGTCTTCCACCTCGACCTCCTATTCTGCTGTTTTTCAAAGTACACATAATCATCATAAAACATTATTTCCACCTTTTCATCAAAATGAATATGTTTTTATTAGCTTTTTAACTCTCTAGAAGATTATTCCCTTTGATAATTTGGATTTAATACTGAGTAAAAACTGTTTATTTTACAATCAAGATCTCATATAAAATTTGGAGAATTGCTTTCCATTCGAGTGATTTTTGCTTCATAGCCACTAAGTCATCCCCCTACCTCAATTCCAAGAATTTTTTTCCGTCCTATATCAATCCTCCTTAGGAATATATTTTCAGGAAACATACCATTGAATTCATCCCAATCAAGGGAATCAATCTCCTCACTATGCCAGATATTTTTCACCATCGACCACCACTGATCGACTTCACCTTCAATACGGTAAACAGAAAGACTAACCTTTTGAGGTTATGAGCACCCCATTACATAAAAAAATAGTTTCCAGTGCATTAATCCACCTTTCAGCTAGCATAGGGTAATATGATCCTCTGAATTATGGGTGATGTTTCCTCATGAAATAATCCACTACTAACATGTTCGTTTGTGGTTGATCTGGCTGATCTCATGCGTGGATACCACCACCATTCATAGCCATATTTGTAATGTCCCAGACCTCTCTAGTCTATTCTTTTTTTGAAAATGTTGTTCTATAGGTGTTCAGAGTGGTCAAGGTGACTTGAGGTACGTTTGGGTGGACTTTTAAGGAAATCTAAAGGATTGCGGCCTGCGCACGGGAGGCACACTGTTTGCCTAAACCGTGCGGCCAAACCATGAAAGGATGGTATTGGAGGCAGTGGATAATGCACGATTAGCGCACGGTTTTTCTAACTGTGTGAAATGACTATGCGAGGAGTGATTGTCGAGGCATAAGCTAACGCACAGTTAGCGCACAATTTCTTAAACCGTGCAGACTGACTGTGCAGGCACATAAAATTAGATCCTAAAATTGTGGATCTAACTGTTTTTTCATTTAATCACCTCGTTTAAGCCCCTAATCTACCATAACGCATGATTTCCTTTCCTTGGAGGTATAAAAACATCTCCCAAGAATTTTGGAGGCGATCCGGAGGCTTCTCTTCGCGAATCAAAGCCGGTTTCTCAAGGTATGTGATTTTTTTGTTTGGTTTCAAAGATCTATGTAGATCTTCTCATACTATCCTCTAAGGATCTTTGATATATGCCCATTATGTGTTGATCTATGTGTGTGGATGTCACTTATGATGAGATTTGGTCTTGGTTGTGTTATGAGAGGATATCTAAGGAGGATTCGTGGAGAATCAACTCGGTTTCGTGGGCACTCATCAACCGTTGTGGTTTCCCTCAAAAACCTTTGAGGTAGGGGATTCATGGTTTCTTTAATTGTTTATGTGCAATCATATAGTTAGAAAGATTTAGTCCTTTGGATCACAATGGAATTTACCTTAGTAAATACATGAACTAGATTAAATGAATTGTTGATCGCATGTTTTCTCTTTGTACTATGATAACGGTTCGCCACTTGATTGTCTTGATAGTGTGATGTATATTCCTTGAATGTTAGCATGTTTTTCTTGATAAAATTGATAAAGAACGTAATGATGGAATTAATTGATAATTAATTGGCTTAAGATAATGAGGCATGTAAATGAATTTGGTTGTTGTTATTGTGGATGTTATTCTAAATTGATGTTAATCAAATTTATGCTGATGTAAATGATTATCTTAGTTGGTTGGTATACCTGAAACTTGTTGGTGCTTGTTGTTTGAAGGCTATATTCCTTGCTAAAGGGCCAATATACCAATTCGATGTGATGTTTTTTTCCTGCTTCATGTGCTGAGTTGTGACCCTGGAGGGGTGTTGTGATATTTTGTGATGTGTTGTGACCCTGGAGGGGTGTTGTGATATCATGTGTTGTGATGTGACCCTAGAGGGGTGTTTTGATATGTGGAGGAAGGGAGGCCTTGTGGTTATGGCAGCGGATGATGCCTAGAGTGGAGAGATGCATCAGTTTATGCATGTGGGTGCTGGGGAGGACGCAAGGGATGATGGAATTAGATGGATGTGATGGATGGATGGTTGGTGGTTTGATTGGTCGTTTTACTTTTTTACTTTTTCCCACTTGTCAAGGATGATGGTTTTTAGTACCCTTCTTTTGAAAGGGGAAACGACACGTGGGGTATTCCATGTGCTTTACATGTTTAGCCTCTTGCGGGATAATGGGTCTACGCTCTTGCTATAGGTGGCAAAGAATCGACGGGTAGTATATCTACTCACCGTGTTGATCCCCCTTGTGTTTAGTACAATATGATGATTTTCTAGAATGACTTGGAATATGGAAAAGTAATTCTGAAATGATATTTTGATTAAATATGGATATTTCATGAGGATGGGGATGCATGATTTTAATGGTGATGTAGTAACTTTAAAGGAACATTAAATTTTGAATGTGATGCCAAAAAATTTTAAATGTGGTTTTTGTTAATGGTTAATTTACATGCAAAGAATTAATTAACGTAATGTTTAATTAATGAAAAAGGGGACTTGAGATTATTTACACATATATATTCTATATACAGTATCATATGGACAACTATAGGTGTAACATGTATAGAATGTGATGGCTTGAGAATCCTTACGCGGTGTATGAGCTGTAATGGCGTTAGGTACAATACTAGGTGTATGATGCACGTTATGCGGGATATGGTGGCTCCTAGAATCTACATGGTTTCTTTTGGTTGTGAGGATGGTGTGGTGCTTCACCCAGGTGTCTATGGGCAAGCCCTTGTGGTGCATGAGGTGCAATTTTTGGAGCCTAGCCCAAGTTTATATGGGAAGCCTTTGGAGAGAGATACACATGACGTATGTTGTTGGGGAAAAGAGGGAAAACAGTGGGGATGTAGTAGCATATTACCTTTGATATTCATTATTATATGATAGATTCATGTACGTGTTACATGGTGAGAATAGCCATGGTGAAGTTGAGAACATAGTATCCATGTTAGGTGATGAGTTAGTTTCACTGTTGTTCACTGTTCTTAAGCATTCATTCCTTACTTTTTCACGAGAGGCTTTGGGGAGGATCCTACTGAGTATATAGTTATACTCACCCTACGTATATAAAAACTGTTTTTCAGGTCACTTGAAGCAGGTTGGAGGTCAGGTTGGTTACAACTAGCTTGTGGTTGTGGGAGCTGTTCGGGCTTGTGGTTGCTGCAGTTTTTACTTTCTTTGGGTAACTACAGTTTTCCCATTTCGGTTGTAGTAATTTTGCATGTAATTTCATATATGTACTTGATTTTATTTTATATTTCAGTTCTTAGTATGAGTTGGTTGGTGTCTATGTTATCTCTCTCTTCTGTAGGTGTTCTCTTAGATGGTAATGCCTCCCATTTTTCTGTTTATTATATCCTCAGTGCTAGTCGCCAACTCGGGGCCTACTGGAGGTGGAACTCAGGGGTCATTATCTCCCTTTTCAAATTTCTATCCCAGGAGGGGAACACTTTGTGGGGAGTGGGTCATGACAGAGTGGTATAAGAGGTCTGGTTGAGGGATAGGATGGAGTTTGGAGTTAGGCGCAGGTGAGGTTGCATGGGTTGGTAGGGCAACCGTGTCATTCCTGTTTAGAAAGGGAGGTAAACACTAGATACTGGTTGAGACATAGGCGTTTAAGGCCCCCTATGATCTATTGTATGAACATTTATATTTATATTGGCTACTAAACAGGGTGATACTGGTTGTAGGGTAGAGACTTAGGAAAGGATCATGCATCATTCTTCTTTGTGCCTATGTTTTAATGGGCAGACCTTGAGATAAGTCATCCTAAAACAAATGAATGAAAACAATTAATTATTTAATGTTGATTCTTCCATATTTCAGGATTGGGAGCTCTAATTGTGTGTTAATTATTAGGTAAGGCTCCAGGTCGACGTCCTCATCAGGTTTGTGTCGAAGATGTTCAGAAGGCTGTTCCAGCAGGTCACCGCAGGGTAGAGGTTGAAGACGATGACACTTGGAGGAAGACACTATGAGAGTTTCAGCACCAGAGTCTGCAGAAGTATGATGGCACCATTTCAGATTTAGTCACTATAGACTGGTTGGAGGAGGTCTATATAGGATTCAGTTTGATCCGTAATCAGAAGGAGAACTATGTGTCTTTGGTTGTGATGATGATGTATAGAGCAGAAAGGAAGTGGTGGTTGTTGTTCCCCTGGGATCGTGATGAGTCAGTGATATCATGGGAGGAGTTCCAAGACAAGTTCAGAGTCGAGTTCCTTTCCTCGACTGCAAATGCGTCTAGTTGCCAGGAGCTTCATACCCTTCGACATGGGAGCTCTGCTATTCGATAGTTTGGAATCCATTGCAGGAATGTTTTACGATATGCTTCGGAACTGTTACCAGATGAGGAGCACGGGACGAGACATTTTGAGGAGGCTTTGCATCCAGAGATCCAAATCCAGGTCACCCCATTTATGTTAAAGACATATCTTGAGGTGGTGGAGAGGGCATAGGTTGTTGAGAGTACTTTGGCCAGGACCAGATCATCACTTGAGGAGGATCGGCATGATTCCTCATGAAGTAAGGCTATGGTCTGGGGTTCCCTGTTTTCAGGGTAGAAGTGTTTCCATTCAGCTGAGGGTTGGTCCCATCCCGTCACATCTCCTTTCTCCAGAGGCAGAAAATCTCATTCTTATGTCATGGGATCAGATGCTTGTTTTTATTGTGGTGGTTGTGGTAATCAGTGGTGGGAGTGCCCGACCCTTTAGAGTGGTCATCGTGCATCAGATGCTTCTCTCCAGGTTCCTCCGTTGATGGAGTTCCAGCCGAGTTAGTAGCACCAGGTTTCACCTGCTTTGAATTAGTAGAGGCCAGATGGGGCGGACATAGGACAACCCTAGGAAGCTCCCTATCCAAAGAGATCAGAGTGCGACCATGGTGGTGGTCGTCATCAAGGTCAGAGAGGCCGTGGAGGAGGTCGTTGTCAGCTTCATTCTCTAGCATTGCTAGCTCCCGACGATCCAGTCGTCGTTTGAGGTGCCCTTTTCATGTTTTCTAACTTGGTATATACCTTGTTTGATTCAGGAGAGACACACTCCTTCATATCACATACCCTTGTCCATGCCTTGGGAATTGAGGTTGAGAGGCCTCCAGTGCCCTTAGCATTGACTACACCAGTTGGAGGTCGAGCTGACATGTTTGAAGTATGTAGAGATTGTGAGATACTGTTGGGGCAACACTGCTCTTGGGGAGATTACCTATATTTACAAATACAACCATATGATGGCATACTTCGAATGGATTAGTTGTATTCGGTGTAGGCTATTATGGATTTCTATAGGAAGAAGGTTTTTTTCTTTGATGCAGATGAATAGAATGTGGTGTTTGTTGGTGACAGACATCCTCGGATGGGTCATAGGAAAGTTCCATCCTTATCAACCATGGCTGCTAAGATGATGTTGAGTTCTTCAGTGGTTCTTCTGTTGGCGTTTCCTGGGGTGGTATAGGAGCACCCTGATGTTTTTACAGAAGTGGTTGTAGCCTTACCCCCTCGACGAGAGATAGAGTTTGAGATCGATCTACAGCCAGTAGGGTCACCTCTATCTATGTCTTCA
Source organism: Viscum album (assembly GCA_963277665.1). NCBI lineage: Eukaryota > Viridiplantae > Streptophyta > Magnoliopsida > Santalales > Viscaceae > Viscum > Viscum album. Next base: position 39,357,308 of record OY728159.1, read on the forward strand.
TATAGGATGGACCCTTCTGAGTTATGAGAGCTACAAATATAGCTTGATGTTCTTTTTCCGTGCGGTTTTTTTCGACTAAGTGTGTCACCATGGGGTGCAACAGTTATTTTTGTAAATAAGGTCGACGGAAGTTTGCAGTTGTGTGTCGATTATCGTCGCTTAAACAAAGTGACAATAAAGAACCGCTATACTCTTTTGCGGATTGATGATTTATTTGATCAACTGAAAGATCCATGTTTGTTCTCGATGTTCGACTTGCGGTTTGGATTTCAACAGATGCGTGTGAAGGATGAAGATATCCCGAAGACTGCTTTCTGTTGTCGTCATGGGCATTATGAGTTCGTTATAATGTCGTTTGGTGTGAAGAATGCTCCAGTTTTATTCATGGGATTGATTAATGATGTGATCAGTGAGTTCCTAGAAATTCTCTTTGTAGTATTCATCGATGAAATCCTTGTCTACTCCACATCGGAAGAGGAGATTTCAGAGCATCTACGAGCCATTTTTGGAGTTTTTCATTGACATCAACTGTTCAGGATGTTGTTGAAGTGTGAGTTTTGGGCTCGAGAAATCCATTTCGTGGGGCATGTTGTGCACCAAAAAGGAGTAATAGTGGATACATCGAAGATAGAAGCTGTTGTGTCTTGGGAAGCCCCCAATATAGTGTCAGAGGTGTGAAGCTTATTTGGTCTCGCAGACCACTAAACAAGGTTTGTAGCCAATTTATCCCAAGTTGCAACTCCTATAACATATTTGATTAGGAAATATCAGGCTTTCATACAGACTGATCAGTGTCAGGCATCTTTTTAGTATCTAAAAGAGAAGATAGTAAGTGCTCCAGTCCTTTTTATTCTAGATGAGGGAGTTCAGTTTGATGTTTTCTGCGATGTTTCACATCAGTGGTTAGGCTGTGTCCTCATGAAAAAGTGGTCAGTTGTTTCTTATGGGTCTTGGCAGTTGTGTCCCCAGGAACGCAACTATGCCACCCATGATCTTGAGTTGGTAGCTGTGGTGTTTTCTCAGAGGTTGTCGAGACACTGACTCATTGGTGAAAACTTTGCGGTTCACTGATCATAAGAGTTTGAGGTATGTTCTCCCCCAACGTAACTTGAACTTGCGGCAGTGTCGATGGATGGAGTTACTACAGGAATACGACATTTAAATATCTAATACACCTGGGAAAGGGAATGTTTTTGCTGATGTGCTGATCCGAAAGTCACGTAGTGATGCTGTGCGTGAATCCGGTGATTCCTGGAGGGTAATGGAAGAACTGTCGGCATTACATCTTGATATGGGAGAAGTTGGAGGTAGAGGTTGTCTTTTCCAGATGATGGTGCAGTCATCCCTCATGTAGAAGTTGGAAGAGTCCCAATTGGGTGATCTAGAGGTGGAAGTTTGGAGAGACCTAGTTGTTTTTAGTGAGGCCCCAGATGGTTGGCCTGATGATGAACAACATAGAGTGGTGTATCATGGAAGGCTTTTTGTTCCCTTGGCGATGCATGAGATGGTCCTCAGAGAGTTCCATGGTTATCCTTTAGTGGTGCATCCTGGTGTGAGAAAGATGTATCAATCCTTGAAGAGTTAGTTTTGGTGGCCTGGGATGAAGTATGATGTTGAGGAGTTTGTGTCTCGATGTTTTGTCTTCCAGAAGGTGAAGGATGAAAATTTTGTTCCTGGTGGTCTTCTCCATCCATTAGATATTCCTTATTGGAAGTGGTAGGACATCTCAATGGACATTGATACATGATTACCTAGAGCTCCGGGAGGGCATGATGCTATTTGGGGGGTAGTGGATCATTTAACAAAATTGACCCACTTCATAGCAATCAAGGAGTTGAGATCAGTGGATGTTTTGTCGAGGTAGTATCTGGAGGAGGTGGTGAGACTTCATAGAGTCCCTAGGATTATCCTTTATTATCGAGATCCTCATTTGAACTCCAGGGTATGGAGAGGTCTCCAGCATGATTTTGGTTCTCAACTATGCCATAGAACTTCTTTTCATCCTCAAATGGATGGTCAGACATAGCTAACAATCCGGACACTTGTAGCCATGTCACGCTATTGTGTTCTTGATTTTGGAGGTTCATGGATGACGCACATACCCTTGGTGGAGTTTGTATACAATAATAGTTTTCAATCCACCATCGGTTTGGTGCCATTTGAAACCTTGTATAGTCGGCCTTTCTGTTCTCCATTGTGCTGGAATGGGGTCGGAGAGTCAGTAATTTTCAGACCGAAACTAGTGCTGAATGCAATAGAGATGGTTCAAGTGATTCATGAGTAGATGAAGGCTGTGCAAGATCGTCTGAAATCCAATGCCGATCAAGGAAGGATACCCTTAGAATTTAATTTTGGGGATCATGTGTTTCTAAAGGTGACTCCCTGTCGTGGGCAGCAAAGGTTTGGTCGTGGGATTAATCTTTCTCCCTGCTTTGTTGGGCCTTTCAAGGTGTTAGCTCATGTTGGATATGTGGCGTATCGTGTTGCACTTCCTCCACAGATAAGTCAGATACATGATATTATCTATGTATTACATCTACGTCGTTATCTTCATGTCGAAACCCACAACATCGATTAAGGAGAGATCGATGTTGATGATGATTCCACCTTTGAGGAGCGACCTCTGGAGATCCAAGACTGCAAGGAGAAAGTGTTGCGTAGACATTCCATCCCTTTTGTTCGTGTCTTTTGGCGACACGGTGGCCTGGAGGAGAGTACATGGGAACGTGAGTCACATATATGCTCTTAGTACCCATAGTTTTTTGATTTTTAAATCTTTTCGTGTATCATTGTATCTTATATGGTTGTGGAACTTTCATGTTTATGAGATGGCATCCTTTGTTGATTTGGTGGATTCATCTCTTTTGAGAGTTATCTCATTGGGTGGTTGTTCAAACCCAGTTTCATTTTATCTTTAGGTGGGTTTTGAATTCTTGAGGATAAGAATGTTTTGAGAGGTATCTGATGTAATGTCACAGACATCTCTGGTATATTCCTTTGTGAAAATGTTGTCTTAGAGTTGTTCTGAGAGGTCAGGGTGATTTGGGGTTCGTTTGGGTGGACTATTAAGGAAATGTGAAAGATTATGGCCTTCACACGGGATGTGCACAGTTTGCCTAAACAATGCGGCCAAACCATGCAAGGCTGGTCTTGGAGGTAGTGGCTAACGCACAGTTAGTGCATGGTTTGTCTATCTGTGCAAACTAATCATGTGAGGAGTGATTGTCGAGGCATAAGCTAATGCACGATTAGCGCACATTTTGTTAAATCGTGTGGAGTAACCATGCAGGCACTTAAAGTTAGATCCTAAAATTGTGGATCTAACAGTTTTTACCCTTAATCGCCTTGTTTAAGCCCCCAATCATCCATAACTTGTGATTAACTTTTCATTGAGGTAGAAGAACCTCTCCCAAGCATTTTAGAGGTGATCCAGAGGTTTCTTATCCTGAATTGAATCTGGTTTCTCGAGGTATGTTATCCTATTGTTTGGTCTCTCAGATATACATAGATCTACTCCTCCTCTCCTCTCGGGATCTTAGATCTATGCCTATTATGGGTAGATCTAAGTGTGTGGATGTTGTTTATGATGCGATTTGGTCATGGTTGTGTTAGGAGAGGAGATCTGAGGAGGATTCGTGGATAATCGTCCCGGTTTCTTGGGCGCTCATCGACTGTTGTGGTTTCCCTTGAAAACCATTGAGGTGGGGGATTCAAGGCTTCTCTAATTGATTATGTGAAATCATAGAGTTAGCATGATTTATTCCTTTGGATCACAATGGAATTGACCTAATTAATTACTTGAACCGGATTAAAAGAATCGGTGATCACATGTTGTTGCTTTGTAGTGTGAAAACGGTTCGCCTCTTGATTTCCTAGATAGTTTGATATATATGCCTTTCTTGTTAGCATGTTGTTCTTGATGAAATTGATATTGAACGTAAAGCCATAATTAATTTATAATTAATTGGATGAAGATATAGAGGCATGTAAATGAATATGGTTGTTGTTGTTGTGGATGTTGTTCTAAATTGATGTTAATCAAATTGATGCCGATGTATGTGATTAACATAGTAGGTTGGTAAACCTGAAATCTGTTGTTGTTTGTTTTTTGAAGGCTATATGCCTTCTTATAGGGCCATGAGCCCAATTTGATGTGATGTTTGTTTTCCTGCTGCTTGTGTTGTGTTGTGACCCTGGAGGGATGTTGTGATATGTTTTGATGTTCTATGACCCTGGAGGGGTATTATGATATCTTGTGTTGTGATGTGACCCTAGAAGGGTGTCGTGATATGTGCAGGCAGGGAGGCGTTGAGGTTGTGGCATTATATGATACCTAGAGTGGCGAGATTCATAGGTTTATGCATGTGGGTGTAGGGGAGGAATCCAGGGATGATTGAATGAGATGGATGTGACAACCGTATGGTTGGAGGTTTCATTGGTTGTTTACTTGTTTTACATTTCCACACTTCACAAGGCAGCTGGATTTCATTACCCTTCATCTAAATGGGGTGAAGACATGCGGGATATGCCACGTGCATTCCATGTTTAGCCTCTCGAGGGTGAATGGGTCTACTCTCTTTCTATATGCTGAAAATAATCGATGGTTAGTATATCTAATCACCGTGTTGAGCCCCCATGTGTTTAGTTGCATAGGATGCTTTTTAATAATGACCGTGAATATGGGAATGTAATTCTAAAATGAAAGTTGGAATAAATAATAATAATACATGGGGATGGAGATGATGGAATTTAATGCTGATGTTGTAACTTCAAAGGAACAATAAATTTTCAATGTGATGCCAAGAAAGTTTAAATGTGGTAATTTTTTCATGGATAATTAACATGCGATGAATTAATTAACATAAAGTGGAATTGATGAAAAGGGGATGAAGTAACCTAATGATGTTCTGTAACTGGTTGTGTGCTTATAGGATGCGTAGTCTTAGAAATAGCATCCTAGAGTCTGAGAGATGTTAGTTTTATTTGAGGCTAAGTCTAGGTTATTCCCATTGTGTGGTTGTGTGTTATATATATTATGTAATTTTTTTGTTTCTATATGCTAATCCACCCTTTTGGTAAGGGAAACTGACACCCCAGCGATTCTGAGCCCTGGGGGGTGTTTTCCCCAACATTCCGGTGGGAGGATGAATGGATGACTACCCCCTTTGACCCCGCTCTCTTCTCTTGGTAGATACTAGTGTCGTTTGAATAATGGTTAGTTTTCCCCATATATGGGTCTAGAGGGTTGTAATGGATTGTGTTTATTTCCACACATATATTATGAATATAGTATCCTATGGAATAATATTTTTGTAACGTGTATAGGTTGTGATGGATTGAGGATCCTTACACTATGTATGAGCTATAATGGATTGAGTTAAAATAATCGATTTATGATACACGTTATGCGGGCTATGGTGGCTCCCGGAATCTTCCTGGTTACTTTTGGTTGTAAGGATGGTGTGGTGCTTCACCCAGTTGTCTGGGGAAATGTCACGACCCGTCCCTCGGGGCTCGTGTCGTAACTACCACATGCCCGCCTTCCAAAGGCCAGGGGCTGGAGACTAGCACCAAAGGCATATATCCCGATAACTGGGAATGCATTGCCTTTATAAAAGTAAACAAACACCAATCAGAGTACAAGAAGAATTAGACACTAACTAAAACTGAAAACAAAAGTAGCGCTGAATGAAAAGGGGCCGGAAATACAAGCCCAAATGTAAAGTACAAGGTAGAAGACAAAACAGCCGGAAGGTGATTTTCAGCTCCTGGATCGTCCACCAAGGATCTTACCTGAATGGTAGGTACAGATAGCGCAGATCCTGGATCGTCCACCACGGATCCAACCTGAAGGGTAGGTACAGATAGCCTCCATAACACTATCGCCCTTCAACCTCCTCCAAGTGTCATCTCGTCGTGAAGTCCACCACCAGATACTGTCTTTTTGTAAGGTCCACCTCCAGGTATCGTCCATTTCTTGAACACTGGGCCTCTGTCTGCACTGCCCGTCGTCTTCAACAAACACAATGAGGTGCGGGCATAGCCCATGCAGGGGTGAGTATAACGATACTCAGAAGAGACCCCAGGACCCTCAAGGTCTCAGTAAATACAACAAGGATAACCACAAGATGATTTCAACAGATATCCTCTGCCTAGTTTTATGCCCATACATATACCCCAGTTATCATGTAACCCATCTCAATCATGAGGAAACAAAAAGATTATGAAATCAACGGATAAACACTATCTAGGTATATGCCCATACATATACCTATGTTATCAAGTGACCCATCTCAATCATGAGGTAAACAAAAAGATCATAGACTCAGCTCAAACCAGGATTTTCATTATCGAAACCGTTACTACTGAAGAGCCCCGTCTCTGGAGTGTGCAATGGTCCTACCATTACTCTGAGGTATTGCTCACTAACCTATGATAGCTGAGGTACTCCTCCTGTCGAGTACGGTGGGCCTGTTGCTACAACCAAGCGCTTCCCACCATGGGTCTTCCGCTACAACCAAGTGCTCCCCCTAATATCCTCCAGAGGTACTCCTTCTGTTGAGTACCACGGGACTGCCGCTACAACCAAGCGATCCTCCACCGTGGGTCTGCCGCTACAACCATGCACTCCCCCTCATAGCATACAGAGGTACTCCTTCTATTGAGTACCACAAGTCTGCAACTACAACCAAGCTCTCATCCGTCGTGGGTCTGCTGCTACAACCAAGCACACCCCACTGGGCTTTCCAAAACACACTGAGTCGATCGGTCAAACAGTTGTCCGGTCTCAGCCAGCTACATAGTCTCTGTACTCTGCTCCCTCGTCTACAAGAGGGTCTGCTCCATGAGCTACTGGTCGATACTCCAAGTATCACAAAGTCCCATGAAGAAGTATCTCAAAGGACCGCCTCGTCATAGGGGTCTCAACGCAGCAGACAACGCGTCAATCGGACACCCGGTCTGTGAGTTATTAGCCATTTCTTCATAGGGGCCCGATTGGTTTCGTGTACGAACCAACTCGACTATATCTCAATTGTACCCCGAAATCACATAGGGTATACTAATAGGGATTGGTTCTCAACGTGATCACCAACGCCACTGACGGTTTTTCAAACGGACATCCGGTCTGAAAGTTATCAACTTTTCCGTTCCAGGGGACCGGTTAGATTTCGGGTACAATAAAACCCAGCCACTATCCAACTGCATCCAAACCATGGGAGAAGTATGCCATAAGTTCCGTCTCCTCAAGAGGAATTGAACGACACAGACGACGCGTCAATCGGACGCCCGGTCTGTGAGTTATTGGCCTCTTCGTTTCAGGGGCCCGGTTGGTTTCATGAGCGAACCAACCCAACCGCACTCCGACGGCATCCAAACCACAAGAGGAGTAATCCAAAAGTTCTGTATCACCATGAGAAATCGAACAATTTTGACGGTACATCAATCGTACGTATGGAGCTCATGATATAGGCGTTTCTGCTCCAAGAGTCTGGTTGGTTTCGTATCCAAACCAACCTGGATGAACCCAAAGTTCTCCGAAACCTTGAGTGTAATATACCGAAATGACTGTCTCGATCCAAGGATTGATACACAACTAACGGTTCATCGATCGGAGGTCCGTAGACCAAGATATGGGAAAAAGACCGAAAGCGATCTGAAAACGGGGGGTCTGGGCCCCGACCGACCCGGCCCAACCCCCCTAGGTCGGCTTGAACTGGGTCATCCTGACCCGGGTCCGGGTCTGGCCCGGCTGGGCGGGCCCGGAATGACTGGGCGCGGCCCGGCTCGGCCGGGAGGCTCGTTGGCTCGACCAGCGATTCGGTGCTCCGCGGACGCGACGCGTGCCGCGTCCCCCCTAGATCAAGCGCGTCCGCGGGATCCACAAGATCGCCACTGTGGCTGAAGCCGCGGAGGATTCTCCAAGTAGCACGCTGGTGACCCGTGCTGCCGATGGTGTCCTCGGGCCACCAGAGTTGCTCTGGTGGTTCGTTTTCAATTCCAACTGCGTCAATCCTCATCCCGAGTCTCGTTCTTCACTTCGGAAACATCAAAACGTCTCTGCGGCCCGTTCCGTCAATGCCCGTCAATCTGTACGTCAAAAGAACAAACTGCAGAGTCTTTCATTCGCCTTCACCGTCCCAATTACGACCACACTTTCATTCGGCCATGACGGCGCGACGCCATGCATCCTTGCCCCATCCCTCTAGGTTCCCAAGCGGTGTCGTTGCACCATGCCTCCATCTTCCGAACCGAAACAACACAACAACATAGGGGGAGTATAGTCGGCCATGTTCGTGCAGTCCAACCTCCTTCCTTTAAGATGATAACAAGAGGCCCAAAAAAATATAAGATGAGGAATGACAAAGGATGTTCCACGAAGAAGAAGCAATAAACCCCTACAACTTCCCGCAACAAATTATTCCCAAACCACAAGGAAAATGTCTGCTGATCAACTAGATAAAAATATGATCCGTGTTCTTTGTTTTCTTTAGAAAGATAGAATCAAGGGAATAAAATCATTCTCAAATTAATTCCCCTACCATGAGAAAGATCTGCGGTAGCCGATCATCTTGGATGAAAGTGTCGTGAAAGGGCGGACGTCGGCTCATTGACGTCTTCGTAAGGAATGAGATGAAGGTGGGGACGACCATTGGAAATCGTCGCTTCTGTAAAGTGCCTTTGATCCCGGCTCGAGTGTCGTTCGTTGGATCCGATGCAGGGAAGATGTCAAAGTCAACATAGATTTTTGTGTCCGCACCACGCCACCGATCCCTCCTCGTTCATCGGTGCCTCGTTGGAGAAGATGGAACCTCGGTGGTGGTGCAATAATGGAGTAAAGAGAGGGAGGTATGGAAGGAGAGGAAGTTCTCCAATGGACCCCCCTCTCATTAAAAGGATCCTCCCTTAAAAAATATTAGACTTGACTAATATTATCATTAACTCATCCATTTCAAATTCATACACCACCCTCAATAAATTGGAGGATTCAAATATTAATTTAGGTGGTGTCATGAATTAATGGAAGAGAAGAATGTGAAGAGGACCCACAAATGAGGTGAGTTATCAAAATTTTACAAGGGGTTTTAAAAAAGGGGTTTAAGAGAGTTAAGGGAAGATGAAAAGGTGGGGGCTCGTGTGGGCCCCAACTCATCTTAAATTATCTCAAGGGAAGTTAGAACATCAGTGGGTCCCACCCCAACTCCCTCACATGGTCCAAACCACTTAGAAGAGAGAAATTAAGTTGGGACACAACTTTATTTTCACTTAAACAGCTTAGTGAAGAAATAAAAATATAAAAAAATTATATTTGTATTCTCCATCAACACCTGAGAAAACGCAACTCCGGAAAATGGCTTCTTAAGCAATTACCGGTGATACAAGTTCATCTGTGCCCTCAGATTTCAATTCTGAGCACCGGTTTAAATGTTAGAAAACCCCGCTCGTTTGTTCACTGAACGTACCTGAGCTATACTTCAGAAATTGATTCCGAGCACACTGGGCCTCAGAATCAGGAACCGTCAGAAATTGCGTACTCATAAAATTCCAAAGAAATTAAGAAAAAAAAATTCCTTGAAATTTCCAGGTCTTTACATTACTCTCTCCTCAGGGATTTACATCCTCGTAAAAATTTAACACAAACTAGGGATACTAAAGCGGTACTGAGCAGGCATCTGAGCCTTTCGCCCCCATGTTCTCCCCTGGAGATTCTCGCGCTGCCAACGAAAATGCACAAGAGGAAAAGACCATCCTCGTAGGACCCGCTCCTGTCAATCCTCAACCTCTACTAAAACCCCGCAAAATTCACCCCATCACCAACGTCCAGCTCCCCATGGTCAATGACATGCATCGGGTCAAGCACGTATCTCCTCAGTTGAGATACGTGGAAGTCATCGTTCACTCGGTGCAACTGAGGTGGATGGGTCAAGCGGTAAACCACCTCGCCTACCCAGGTGAGGACCTGGAAAGGTCCGCTGAACCCTGGAGATTACTCGCCGCCTCAGCTACATTTCTGTAAACCTCGTCGAGGTGGGACCCATATAAGAACGTGGTCGCCATTCTCGAACTCTAGAGGTCTTCCATTCGTGATTAGAACTGAAACTCAAAACTCCTGCTGCCATGAGGGTGAGGGTGGCCGACCCATGAATGATCAGGTACACCCTCCATGAACAAGTTTAACTTGTGTTGCCTGGGGTTTCCTTTTCGTCGACTAAGGAAAACCCATCCTGACATTTTCCTAATACCATAAATTTGAGTATGAATAGTGATTGTGTAATCCATAATCAAACTAACGTCGTAAGGCCTCGATGCTGCCACCAAGAGGTCCCAACCGAGTCTCTCACCTCAAGGGTCAGATCACACTATCGGCGTAATTGTGACTATCTAGTATTCTCCCAAAGGTATCTCTAGACGTGAGGGTCAAGTCAATGGATTAACTTGAAACTCTAGGTCTGGTACTAGATTCATTGAAGGAAGGGATGAATCGTATCAGTGTCTATGGCTACGTCAGCTAGTAGAAGACAAAGTCCGCACTTCGAATCATCCATATAGCCCTTTCGGTCGCACTCCTTGACCGCATGAAGCTACTATTTTCCCCTGCACTCTAGCTCCCTGATCCTGGAGGGGACAAAAAAGGAAGGTGGTTGTAACATGTTGAAAAGTACACCACCACATGATGCTCTCCTAGCTCTGCTTCCATGTCTGCTGCTCTACATATTCATCATTCCTTGACACTTATTCTTCTTGAAACATTTTACACGTCCATGTCACTGAGACTGACGCCAGTTTGAATCTTCCCACTGTTAACAGTCATCGGCTAAAACCGACCATCCAAATAACATTCAACCACAACGGTTCATTCTAGCACCCTATCATAAGTAGTAATGCGTAGATAAAAGAGTTCTTACTCGGATATCCCTTAAACACACCTCGCTCTGAGGGCCGATCTCTAAGAACTGATCATATCGTAGTCATCAAGTACCAAAAACGTTCGGTACGCCTTGAGGATTACTCAGCTACTTAAACATCATCCTGCTGAAGTTGTATAAGCTCTAGAAAAACTCGCAGCCACCTCCTCATGCCAGTTCTCAGCTTCCTGTGCATCTAGCTCGCCCCCGAACTTGAGGGTATCTGATGTTGGAACACGTATAAGGTAGTAAGCCTACATGTGTAACCTACAGGTACCACCGGTTGTACATACTGACCAACAGGTAGTGATTTATTGATGACACACTACTCGAAGGAAATATCTTAGGCATGATTCCACATACCGAAGCCTCTTCACTATGTGGACCATCATCAAGGTCATTCACTGGAAAACACTAGTGGCCAAGTCCACCATCCACCCTACTGATGTCTCAGCTTGGCAGAAAACTCTATAAATCACCTTCAACCAGTGCTCTGCTGTCTGGGAATCTGCCTCGCCTCGTAACCGTGGAGGTCGCTGCTGCTGAAACTCGTGCAACACGCTCTTCCAGTGTGCACAGTTCTCTAGTAAGGCTGGTGGAATTTGCTTCCCAATAAGTGGTGGTGCTGCTGGTACACTACCTGAGGGTGAAAACATAGTAAAAAGGGCCCCACACTGGAGCCTCGCCGCTCGGTGGGCCGTCATCGAGTACTCTCTCGGAACTCCTACTGACTGTCTGCGTGGAGACATCCTTAACAGATGCGACACAATCAACGATTTATACAAGGTGAGATGACCTAGTTTATGATAACTTAAAACTTTGGAAACACACACACAATCAGTGTTTTCATGTACAAAGTCAGAAATCAGTAGTCAGGGTCCTTGTGTACGGATACGTCGGCCGCCGCACCAACACTGGACTCCCTGAACTGAAGACCACACTTGGTACCCTTAACACTATTTCTTCACTGAAAGAAAAACATCAGAGTCCTGAGTTATGCGGTAGAAATGAACTCCTCTTATACCAATTTTTCATGACCCGTCCCCTGGGGCCCGTGTCGTAACTACCATATGCCCGCCTTCCAAAGGCCAGGGGCTGGAGACTAGCACCAATGGTATATATCCCGATAACTGGGATGGAATTTCCTTTATAAAAGTAAACAAACACCAATTAGAGAAAAAGTGGAAGCAAACACTAAGTAAATTTTAAAACAAAAGCAGTGGTGAAAGTAATGGGGCCGGAAATACAACCCCAACTGTAAAGAACAAGGTAAAAGCGAAAACAGCCGGAAGGTGACAAGCAGCTCCTGGATCATCCACCATGGATACTACCTGAAGTGTAGGTATAGATATCGCAGCTCCTGGATCGTCCACTACTGATTCTACCTGAAAGTTAGGTACAGATAGACTCCATAACTCTCTCGCCCTTCAACCTCATGTGAGTTTCGTCTCGTCATGAAGTCCACCACCAAATACTTTCTCGTCGTGAGGTCTGCCTCCAGGTACCATCCAGTCCTTGAACACTTGGCCTCTGTCTGTGCTGCCCGTCGTCTGCAACCAACACAATGAGGTGCGGGCATAGCCCGTGTAGGGGTGATTATAATGATACTCAGTAGGGACCCCGAGACCCTCAAGGTCTCACTAAATCCAACAAGGATAACCACATGAAGATTTCAACAGATAACCTCTACCTAGGTTTATGCCCATACATATACCCAAGTTATCATGAAAACCATCTCAATCATGAGGAAACACACAGTTTATGAAATCAACAGATAACCACTATCCAGGTATATGCCCATACATATACCTAAGTTATCAAGTGACCCATCTCAATCATGAGGTAAACACAAAGATTATAGACTCAGCTCAAACTAGGATTTTCATTATCGAAACCGTAACTGCTGAAGAGCCCTGTCTCTGGAGTGTACAGTGGTCATGTCACGACTCCGAGGTACTGCTCACTAACCTAAGACTGCTGAGGTACTCCTCCTGTCGAGTACTGTGGGCCTTCTACTACAACCAAGCGCATCCCACCATGGGTCGGCCTCTACAACCAAGCGCTCCCCCTCATAGCCTCCAGAGGTACTCCTTCTGTTGAGTACCATGGGTCTGCCTCTACAACCAAGCGCTCCTCCGCTGTGGGTCTGCCACTACAACCAAGCACTCCCCCTCATAGCCTCCAGAGGTACTCCTTATGTTGAGTACTGCGGGACTGCCACTACAAAAAAGCGCTCATCTGTCGTGGGTCTTCCGCTACAACCAAGCGCTCCCCACTGGGCTATCCGAAACACACCGAGTAGATCGGTCAAGCAATCGGCAGGTCTCAGCTGGCTACACGGTCTCCGTACTCCGCACTCTCATCTCCAGGATCGTATGATCCATGAGCTACTGGTCGATACTCCATGTATCATAATGTCCCACGAATTAGTATCTCAACGGACCGCCTCGTCATATGTGTCTCAATGCAGCAGACATCGCGTCAATCGGACCCCCGGTCTGTGAGTTATTAGCCTTTTCATCACAGGGGCCCGGTTGGATTCGTGTACGAACCAACCCGACCATATCTCAACTATACCCCGAACTCACATAGGGTATACTCATAGGTACTGTTTCTCAATGTGATCACCAACGTCGCTGACAGTTCGTCAAACGGACGTCCGGTCTGAAAGTTATCAACTATTCCGTTCCAGGGGCCCGGTTGGATTTCAGGTACAATCCAACCTGGCCACTATCCAAATGCGTCCAAACCACTGGCAAAGTATGCCAAAAGTTCTGTCTCCTCAAGAGGAATTCAACGATATAGACAACACGTCAATCAGACGCCCGGTCTGTGAGTTGTTGGCTTTTTCGTTTCAGGGGCCCGGTTGGTTTCGTGAGCGAACCAACCCGACCGCACTCCGACGACATCCAAACCTCGACAAGAGTAAGCCAAAATATCCTTCTCATCAAGAGGAATCCAAAAACTTCGATGGCACGTCAATCAGACGTCTAGAGCATTAGATATAGGCGTTTCTGCTCCGAGGGCCCAGTTGGTTTCCTATCCGAACCAACCCGGCCGAATCCAAAGTTCTCCGAAAACATGAGTGTAATATACTGAAATGACCATCTCGATCCAAGGATCTATATGCAACTTACGTTGCGTCGATTGGAGGTACATATCCCATGATATGGGAAATATACCGAATGTGATCCGAAAACGGAGGGTCTGGGCCTAGACCGACCCGGCCCAACCCCCCCTGGGTCGGCCCGGCCTGACTGGGCGCGGCCCGGCCCGCTCTACCCAAGCCGGCCTGACTCGGCCGGGTGGCTCGCTGGTTCAGCCAGTGAGCCGGTGCTCCGCGGACGTGGCGCACTCCGTGTCCCCCATGGATCCCGCGCAGCCGCGGGATCGACCAGCTCGCCGAAGCGGCTTCAGCCGCGGCGGTTTCTCCAGGCAGTGCGCCGGGGCGCCGCCACCTTCGGGCGGCTGGCTGGTGTCGGCCCCCGCCACCGACCGCCGGCACCGCCGCTCCGGCGACCCGCACCGCAGGTGGTGTCCATGGGCCACCAGAGTTGCTCTGGTTGTCCGTTTTCGATTCCGACTGCGCCGATGCTCATCCCGGGTCTCCTTCTTCAATGCGAAAACATCAAAAGGTCTCTGCGGCCCGTTCCGTCAATGTCCATCGATCCGCACGTCAAAAGAAAAACCCGCGGAGTCTTTCGTTCGCCTTCGCGGTCCAAATTAGGACCACACTTTAATTCGGCCTTGACGGCGTGGCGTGATGACGCCGCACATCCTTGTCGCATCCCTCTAGGTTCTCGCGCAGTGCCATTGCATCCAGCCACTATCTTTTGAACCGCAACAACGCAACAACATAGGGGGAGGAGGGACGACCATGTTCGTGCGGTCTGACCTTCTTCCGTTAAGATGATAACAAGCGGCCCAAAAAATTATAAGATGAGTAATGACAAAGGATATTTCACGAACAAGAAGCAATAAACCCCTACAACTTCCCACAACAAATTATTCCCAACCCATAAGGAAAACTTTTGCGGATCAACTAGATAATAAGTTGATCAGTGTTCTTTGTTTTCTTTTGTAAGAAAGAATCAAGGGAATAAAATCATTCTCAAATTAATTCCCCTAGCTCGAGAAAGATCCGTGGTAGCCGAGAATTGTGGATGAAGGTGTCGCGAAAGGGCGGACGTCGGCTCGTTGACGACGTCGTAAGGAAATAGATGAAGGTGGCGACGACTAATGGAATTATTCTCTTCCTTAAAGTTCCTTTGATCCCAGCTCGAGCGTCGTTCGTTGGATCCGACGCAGGGAAGACGTCGCAGTCAACATAGATTGTCGTGTCCCCACCACGCCACCGATCCCTCCTCATTCATCAGTGTCTCATCGGAGAAGATGGAACCTCAGTGGTGGTGCAATAATGGAGGAAGGAGAGGGAGGTATGGAAGGAGAGGATGTTCTCCAATGGACCCCCTCTCATTAAAAGGATTCTCCCTTAATAAAATATTAGACTTGACTAATATTTTCATTAACTCATCCATTTAAAATTCATACACCAACCTCATTAAATTGGAGGATTCAATTATTAATTAAGGTGGTGTCATGAATTAATGGAAGAGAAGAATGTGAAGAGGTCCCATAAATGAGGTAAGTTATCAAAATTTAACAAGGGGTTTTGAAAAAGGGGTTTAAGAGAGTTATGGGAAGATGAAAAGGTGGGGGATCTTGTGGGCCCCAACTCAACTTAAATCCTCTCAAGGGAAGTTAGAAAATCAGTGGGTACCACCCCAACTCCCTCAGATGGGCTAAACCACTTAGAAGAGAGAAATTAAGTTGAGACACAACTTAATTTTCACTTAAACCGCTTAGTGAAGAAATAAAAATATAAAACAATTATATTTATATTCCCCATCAACACCCGAGCAAACGCATCTCCGAAAAAGGTATTCTTAAGAAATTACCACCGCTGCAAGTTCATCGGTGCCCTCAGATTTCAATTACGAGCACCGGTTTAAAAGTTAGAAAAACCCGCTCATTTGTTCACTGAACGTACCTGAGCTAAACATCAAATATTGATTCCGGGAACACCGGGCCTCGGAATCAGGCGCCGTCAGAAACAGCGTACTCTTAATATTTCAAAGAAATTAAGAAAAAAAATTCATTGAAATTTCCAGGTCATTACAGGAAAGCCATTTTGGGGCACGAGGTGCAGATTGTGGAGCTTAACAAATGTTTATATGGGCAAGCCTTTGGAGAGAGATGCACAAGATGTATGTCGTTGGGGAAAAGCGACAAACCAGTGGGAAAGTAGTAGTGTGGTACCCTTGATATTATTTATTATATGATAGATTCATGTATGTGTTACATGGTGAGAGTAGCCATGGTGAGGTTGGGAACATATTATACCTGATAGGTGACGAGTTAGTTTCACTATTGTTCACTGTGATTTAGCATGCTTTCCTTACATTTGAATGAGAGGCTTCGGGGAGTATCCTACTAAGTATAATGTTATACTCACCCTATGTATATATAAACTGGTTTTCATGTCACTTGTAGAAGGTTGGAGGTCTGGCTGGTTACTACTAGCTTGTGGTTGCAAGAGCTTTTTGGGCTTGTGGTCGCTGCTATTTTTACTTTCTTTGGGTACTTGCAGTTTTCCCTTTTCGGTTGTAGTAATTTTGCATGCCATTTCATATATGTAATTGGGTTTATTTTATATTTTGGTTATTATTAAGAGTTGGTTGGTGTGTATCTTATCTCTCTTCTGCATGTGTTCTCGTAGAGGTTAATGCCTCCCATTTTTGTGTTTATTATACCATCAGTGCTAGTCTCCAACCAGGGGCCTACAGGTGGAGGGACTCAGGGGTCATTATATAAATTTTCACATTTCCAACCCAGAAGGGGTACACATTGTGGGGAGGGGGTCATGATAATATTCAATTGTTCCATCAAAGCAACAAACTGCTCTGTTCTAATTTTGACCATCTCATGTTGCTGATTTGGACTGTTGTTTTCCTTTTGATGTCGTCTCATCACTGCTGCCCTGATTAATCTAAAAAACCCTTTCTAAAAAAAGAAATATTTTTGGTGAAGCAACATTGTAATATCTAAATGATATATCATTTAAATATTAACATAAATTTATTTATTTATATTAATTTAACAATATCCTAACTCTTAAATTGATGTAAACTGACCTCTTAAACAAACTATAAACCCCCAGCATTAATCATTACATAATCTTGAATTATGATAAAAATTCACATTGTGGATCTTTTCAGGATTATATTTTTAGAGAATTAGGTCGTAATTATTACATTAAATCTTAAATATTACAAATTAACTTATACTCAATATCCTTTTTTTCAGAAAAAAATTCATAAATGAATAGAAGAATTATTTTCTGGATATAACTCTTCTTGAATTACTCCTTTCTCTTAAACTACCTTATACCCTGTGAAAAACATGTCATAAAATTGTGATAAGCATAAAAAGCTTAGTATGGGTTATAAAATAAAGAAAGAAAAAATTTGTTCATCA
The DNA here is from genome assembly GCA_963277665.1 of Viscum album. Taxonomy (NCBI): domain Eukaryota; kingdom Viridiplantae; phylum Streptophyta; class Magnoliopsida; order Santalales; family Viscaceae; genus Viscum; species Viscum album. Next base: position 39,374,749 of record OY728159.1, read on the forward strand.
TTACATATAAAACATAATAACATTAAAATACCTAATGAAATAATAATATTTATGAATAACACATAGAAATCATAAATCATAAAGGTAACATGTTGCATCTATATCAAACTTATATTTTAGCCTTCACAGCTACGTAAAGAGTTATGTTTGGAATACCCTTCATAGTTTATTACCTACATCTCAAAGGATAAAAATTAATATTTTCCTTAATCATGTTACCCAATGCATTGGAGAGATACCTTGGGTTCAACGACTATACAATTATCACAGAACCACCCATATACGTTAACAATTCCCAAGAACCATAACATATTCAAAACACATAAAACAAACATATAGGAAAGATAATATTTCCAAATTTCAATAACAATATATGATTTAAATATATTTACATAAAAAATACATTAAAAACACAATTTTCAACACTAAAATACAGAAAAGAGTATGTGGTATTTATTTTCCATATAAAAATATTACGACATGATAAGGGAGCCTAATATCAAATAACTCTCACAATGGTTGAATTGTCATTGCCACCGCTTACGTTAAAAAGAAGAATTCCCATTTTGTTTTTTAAAAAAATACTTCTTAAAAGATTACCATTGAATGAAATGAACATTTGAATTTATTTATAAAACGTATAAGATAAATTCATGTAGAAAAAAAAATATGCCTCAATGAAATGAGATTGAGATGAAGTCCCTTACATTGTGTCTAACTTGACTCACTCGTTATTTAATCTTTTAAATAGTCAAATAAATATAATTTCTACAAGATTTAGAAAATTTTCTATGTGTATTATTTATTTTATATCTCTTATTAAAACATTATAGACATTATGTAATCATTAATGTTAATAACGGTAATATTGCCTATATTTGGTACATCAGTCAGAAATAAATTTGTTATAATTAAAAATTGATCATCTGGTCTAAATTCCATTATCTCCAAAATGATATTTATGATTTATAATTCCTATATATCATATATTACTAGTATATATGTGTTTTTAAAATATTACATATTGTTTTGAGATAATAAATTAATTGCACCGTTCATGGAGATTGTAAGACATACGTACACATAAACACTACTTTCATTTCTATTTCATATTTATTGGAATGAAAAATGATGAAATTATATTGATAAAAAGGATTATTATAAAACCAGTATAATATAATATGTATTTTCATTAGCACCATCTGTTATACATTCCACATATGGTATGAATGAGTCATATCACATTGAGGGGTGTTAGTCCACACTTCAACAAATGAAATTATCATATTTACCCATTACGGAAAACATAATGTTATGTTATAAATGAAAAAATAAAAAAGCATATAAACAATATAAATTTAATATATATCACATATAAAAATAGTGCGTTCATAATGGCCACCATATGAGGTGGTCAGAAATGATTGAATAATCAGCGTTTCATGAGGCCGTAGTTAAGCATCCACAGAAACAATATGTTTGTATCCATTAGATGGAGGTATGTGGATGTGTAATTAGATTAATTCTCAGAAAAACATCCTATTATAATTTGTATACTTCTATTATTATAAAATAATGTAATAATAAGAGTTGAGGGGGTTGGAGAAGGAAAATAAAATAAATGAACTTGAGAGAAGATGCTACCTTTAAATTGGGTAACTCACTTTGGTTTGAACCAAAAGGATTTCTTGAAGTACCTTCTTCGTATGTTATTAAATAAAAGAGGAATAGAGGGAAGTTTTTATCTTATTTGGGCATTGTTAGGATGAGGAAATGGGACTTGAGAGGTGTCAGTAAGAACATATATGTTATGGATTATTATAAAGTTGAGGAGGGGCTCTTTAGGAATGTTATAAATTATTATTTTATAATAAAATGATTTTCAATTTCAAAAGTTCCAAAACTCAATAGATTTTATTATTAGATAAATATATATATCTAAATATAATCATCCAATAACAATTTGAATAGTTTTTGGATATTTTTTAATACTTACCTTTTTTATTTGAGTCTTTGTTAACTTATTTAATTAATAACATGTCTTCTTGTATATTGATACTATACGGTTAATATCTTTATTATAAAATTCCATGTGAACAATAATATAAATAAGGACATTTTTCCATTCATATATTTCATTTCGAAAAATATTATATTTTAGGACTATTTTATCATTTAATAAAATATTAATTGATTTAAAAACTTATTAATGTCATTTTTTAAACTATTCATATCATGACTTTTTAAAAATCCAAAACCCACATGATTATTTCAAAAAAACATCATTTATTCAAATAAAACATGTGATAATTATCTATAAAATTCGTGGATGACTAAATAGTTTTATAATTAATTTATTTTAATATTTATATTCTCATTTATTTAAATATTTCATTCATGAGGTGATTGTAACATTATCATTGTGTCCTAAATAATGTTATTTATTTGATTTCTAAAAATTAAAAATAAAATACAATGATGTATTAAATATTTTTAATTCTTTAATATTTATATTCTAAAATATAAATTATATAACCCTATATAACAATTGTTTTACTAAGAAATATATCTTTATGTTACATTTTCCTTAACTATAAATTAATTTGTATAATGTGTCATTTTTACTAACAAGTGTCTCCATGTGGTCCCAAAAATCAACACAAGGATGTCCATGGTTAGACATGTATCATCTAATAGTATTAGGACACAAGATAGTGTAATTTAATACTATTATAATATTATTTATTTACCCTTAATTACCAGATTTACCCTATAACCATGGTAAATAAAATTTTTACTGAAGTTACTATTCATTATGTATAAAAATAAAAGTTACCTATTTACTAAATTTGGTCCTCCTAATTCCAAATATGGAACCCTTTTTTCCAAATTCAAAACATATAAGTTTCAGAAATTAATTACCATTGTCAAAACAAAAAAGCATGTTTTTAGAAACAATAACATTCAAAAGATTGACAATTGTTTATGTCTAATGTCAATTTGAAATTAAATCCAATGACAAAATTTTGATTAAAATTTAAAAATATAATATAATTAATATTTAAAATCAATTATAAAGAAAATAAAAAAATATAAATAAAATAGATCCAATGGTATTTTTGAATTAAAATGCAGTATTTTTCACTATTAATTAAAAATTAACATTATCATAAAGATACCAAAATTTAATGAAAAGAAAATTTTGATGTCCCAATTCTAAATAATAATTATATTTTTTCAAATATAATATAAAAATGTGATAAAAAAAAATATATTTAAAAAGGGTTCTCTATCAAAACAGATAAATCGAACATTAAAAGAATATTAAAGTATTTATGCCTAAAATTTGATTCATTCTCATTTTAAGCCACTATATTTTATTAGATAAATGAAATCACATTTAACAATCATGTTTAATAACAATATGGTTAGTTCTGTTCATTACCACAAATAACATGATTAGGAGTTAACTACCATTTTAAATAATAATAATATTTTATTATTTTTTAAGTATGAATAAGCTTTTTGTGCAACATAAGAGTTCAAAAAAACCCATTGTTGCATGTTGGGTATGCCATCGAACATAGAATCCCATTTAAAAAAATTAATAATTATTTCAGAAATATTAATAAAAAATAAAATGTCAAATTCTTTATTTACATGGGATGTTACATTATATATTAAAAGAACATGTACATTTTAAAAAAGGGTGTGAACTATCAATATATTAAAATGGATTCATTCATCATCAATAGTTATCATGAACCAAAAAATTATAATAACACATTATAACATTCACAAAAAAAAAATCACCAGAACATTATTTACCAATAACACAATATGTATTCCATTAAATAATATTTTTTGAGATTAACCATAAAAAGGTAATGAGAGTTTTCATATGAATAAAATGTGAAAGACAATAATGTATGGGTAGCATTAAATAATTTTCATGATAGTGGGAAAATTTATTGTTGTCGTATTCATAAAAATTGGAAATTCAATTTTCCATTTTATGAAAAATACTATATAAATTACATGAAAATATTCATCTTAAAAAACATATATTTAATGTTAAATAACACACAATTAAAAATGTTTATAATTCAATAATATCAATAAAAATAAATAAATATATTTAATGTTTGAATATATACATTTAATAAAATATATTAGAAAATAAAATATTAAAATACATAATATGAGGTTTTAAAAAAACATTTATTACAACGATTCTGACTCATCATGTACATTCGTTATCATCGTGAAAAAAATGAAATTATGTTTATTATTTTCTTTTTTAATAAAAATTTTTATTTTTGTTATTTCATTAATTATTTATATTATAGTGTATTATTTTATTGTTTTGTAAATTATTTAAGTAGGATGTTTAAATGATATAGGAATTATATATTCAAAATTATATTGGTAACCTAATTTTGGTCAAATTAGTAATGATTACATCATATCTTGAATAAGAATATTAAAATTATCATTATATATATTTTTTAATTACAATTTAACAAAAATGATGAAGTAATTTTTAAATTGTGAATTGTTAAAAAATTAGGGAGACAATAATCCATACATACTCATGAATAAAGTTTATATTATTCCACTAAAATGAGGGGAAATTGTAGGATTTTTCATTCCTTTTTGACTTATTATTATATTATAAATACTATATTTATATTATAAATACACTTATATATATCATCTCTTTAATGTGCTAATGTAAAATTAATAACATAGCTTCATGTTAGTGGTAATCTCCATACACAGAAGAACATCATTATAGATTTTGAATGGATTGAAACGTAAGAAACATAATGACATATTTTATCTATAAAATTAAATTTATTTCATTATTATCATTAATATAGGTTAAATCATCCATTATTTGAACACCATGATTAGTTAGTGATTTTTTCGAATAAATGAAATTTCATTGATCGCTTGTGCTACAGACAAAAAAATGTTTTAAAAAACCACACTATACTATTAATGATATATTTTAAACATGAAAACTATAACTTTTCAACTATGATTTTATAAATAAATATGAATTATCACATTTTAAGAACTATGTATAATTTTTTTATTTAAAAATGTATATGGGTAAAAAGTTATTAATTTATCGTAAAATCAATATATATATCGAAAATATGATTTTCACAAAAAATTGATTTTATTTAATTTTTGTGATAAAATGTTAAAAGTTATTTTTTAACATATAGAAAATTTATTTGAAATAACAAAAGTAATTTTTTAAATTATCATATCCAAATTATCTACCAGATAAATTTTGAAGAAAAAAAGAAAAAATTAATTTTTCGATGAATATTGAAAAATAATAATTTTTATTTAAAATTTTCTTTTATTGTAATGAATTTTAAAACTAAATAATATTTTAATAAGATTTTTGATGTTAATATATATATATATATTATATATATTTATTAATTTAATTTTTTCAATTTTACTAAATTTTCTTCAAATTTTTTAAAACATTTTATATTTGTGATATATTTCTCTTTGGAAGATGAATTTTTTATCATGTCTACTGGTATTACATTGAATTATATTCTACCTAATTTTTGAATTTAATTTTATAAAATTAATTAAATATTTAGAATCACCAAAATTTATCCTATATGATTAGTATGATTAATTATTTTTATAAATATTAGTAATCCTATAAAATTATTTAAAGCTGTTATGTTTTAATGAGATATTTTCTCATTACATACTTAAATTTTAAAATAAAATTTCAACAAGAATTGGATATTTATATATTAAATTGAATTTAATATTTTGAATCAATGTGTAGAAATTTTCTAGTTTGGATAATTTTAATTTAAAACATAAAGCATATATTTACAAGTAAAAGAACAAAACAATAGTTATTATATTGATAAATAAAGCGGTAAAAGTGAGTAATCATTGAGATTACAGTATAAAATTCATAAAACACCTGTATTTCTATTTGGGGGTTGTTTGGATCAACCACATAATCCCAAATAATATATTAATCAATATTGGAGGCAAATAGGGTGTGATGGACATCCCAGTATTAAATAGTTTTTTATATTTTCGAAAATGAAACTCTATCAAAATTAAGAAAATGTATTTTCCCCCACGAATAAATCACAAATCATAAGCCCCTTGTAATTACCATAAATAAAATATCCCAAAAATTATAAAACATGTTTTGGAGATACTATTCATCATAAAATACAAGTCATGGAGTCCTTAACAAAACATCCAAAGGATGTTGTTCTATGTGAAGCAATTTATCTCTACAATGGCAATTCCTTTCATTTTTGCTATAGAAAAATCTATTCATTATTGAAGAAATTTAATATAATAAATAAATTATATAAAATATATTTCTATATTATTATTTTTATATCATAGAAAATATTTATCCCCCCTTCCATCAAATGTGAAATAAAACCATCCACCATGTTTACGGAAAACTGTTGAATCGATAATTGATAAAAATTATTTTTAATTACTGGAACTCACTAATTGATAAAATTATAAATTTAAAGTAAATATAATATATTCATAACATAAAAATACTTAGAAAATTATAATTTCATATATACATTCTAACTCTCAATTACATGGTAAAATGATAATGCCTCTCAAGTGTACGGTGGATTACAACATTCTAAAGCAATGTGATTCATTCATCACATTTAATTTATATAGAAGGTAATATGGGTAGGATTATTGAACATATGTGATATGTATAATATTACAATAATTATGAAATTGTAATAAAGTATTTACTGTTATTTCATTTCTTTTGTTGAAAAATGGATACAATATTTCCTTGTATGGAGACATATTGTCATCATGAGTGGTGTAATTCAATTTTAATTACAAACATTCATGGATTAAAATAAATAATTTTTCAATGAATATATATCATTTTTATAGCTTTTATTATGGAAACATGATGGAAAAAAAATTATTTAAAATAAGGTATCATAGAAAACAAGGAAAACGAAGCATATATTACAGAACCAGAATTTTTAGAATGAATAATTAATAAAAGTTTAACAAATGTCATATATATATATATCATATATTTTATAATATTTTTTTAATTTTTTTGGTTCTACATTATTAATTAATCTATATTTATTAAAATGGTATTTATAATAGGCTAAATTAATGTTAATACTCTAGGTAAAGTATTTTATAATCAATTTTTCTTCATCTTGACATGTGTTATGTCATGAACTTATATTCATTTATGAGGTATATGTATTTAATAATTGATATTAAATTTAATTTATTTATTTATTGTCATGATATTTTATTTTTATTTTAAATTTATTCTTTATTTTATCTTTCGATTAAATGTTTTCTAAATAATGTAGGATATTTTTCCCTTAAATTATATATATGTAGACATTTGTTATCTTTTTCACCTCTCTTATTCTATGATGGTTGTGTAAATCCACTAATATTTCTTTAATCATTATTATCATTATTATCATTATATATTTTTTTATTAAATTTTGTTATTTGTTTTTTATTATGATTCTAAAAAACCTATGTAGTAACTATTTTATGTTACAATATAATTTTTATTGGTATTGTTTATAATTAGGATTCTAATGATGAAATATTATGTTCTATCAATCTATAAAATAATTTATTTTTGTATCCCTAGGTACTTTAAAAAAAATCCTTTATTTTTATAGTAATTATGTACTCAATATTCTAGAATAATATTTTTTAGGAAAAATCAATATTTTTTCACTCTTCAGTCAAAACTCAATTTTCATCCATTTCATTGTTTTAATTTTTTTTAAGGAATGTTTTTAAAAATGAATATTGATTTAATAAAGGAAATTTTAACCAATTTTTATGTTTTGTAATGTTTTCTAAAAGGAATCTTCTTGTCATTTACCGAAAGAGGTTATTTTTCATATATTACAAAACATATGCTGTTGTAGTATTAATTTTAACTTTGCTGGAATGGATGGAATTTTATTCTTTCATAAAAACAATATAATTTAATGTTTAATTAATATGATTGAAATATTACCCTTAGGGAAAAGTATTTTCATAATGTTTTTTGAAAAATTTAGTTTTATAATGGTTATTTTCAATGTTAAAAGATTATTTTTACAAAAACAATATTCTATGTTATAAATAATGATCATTTGACAAATAATTTTACATCATTTGATGTTTCGACTAAATTATTGAAGCTATAAACAAAAGAAATCATTAATATTCCTTCTCGGAATGGTTTGTGTATTTTAATACAAGATTTTTAGGAAACCCATTCCTTTTTTTATGAGTTATCTGATGATGATATTATGAAATGAGTATAATTTTTTTTTTCGAAGTGTTATGATATGATGAAATATTTATGAAACCCATTTATGTTCATTGGTTATAATATGATGAATATTTTATGATATTTTTGAAAACATATAAATGATTTTAAATATTTGATGGGTGGATCATATATATCTCTCAATTTCATTGGGAAAATATTAATATATAATGAAATGAAAAAGAATAGTATAGGGAGTGAAACTAATTCAGAAATGTAATTCAACCACTATTGTAGAGATTGGAGTAATCCGTGACTAGTATGATGTTTTTTGTATTGAACCCATTCTATTATGGTTGTTTTAGGAGTGATTACTAAAATCTAATGAAAGGGGTTTCTTGTATTATATGTATACAACAATTCCAAGTCTTATTAATATTATTATGCCTCCTTCTATTATGATAACAGATTCATTTATGATTCATGTCAGATGAATTATAATGTCCCTACCTGGGTGACACATCTCGGGGCCCAGAGCTAGTGAGTCACATGACCCCAAGAATTCATCCCTGTATGCTAGAGGCTGACGACTTGCTATGAGGTAATGATAAGGCATTCATTGGGAGACTGTATATTATTAGATGGCTACAAAAAACCAATAGAAAAAAACAATAAGAGAATTAAAATATATTTACAACTAATAACAGAATCATAATATATTCAATGTAGAATGTATAATATCCAATTTATATAGAAAACATGACCTGTTATATTATGTGACGTGTGACTAAAACAAACTAAACATAAATATATTGACAACTCCCTAGTGGGCCTCGAACCACATCTAGTTCACTTATCCATGATCTATACCCAAATTATCAGTCTAATATAAGGTTTTTACATTGACTATACTACATCAATAAAGCCTATATAGGTACCTTTCATGTATCCTGAGTATTGGGTGAGTTCAACATAGTAGGTCAATACAAATGGTGTCTAAAACATAACAACTCAAAAAATAGTGTATGAAGCTGTATGAAGAAAAAATCACAATGAATAGTTAAATAGATAAAAAATTATCAATTAATATTTATGTAACCACATAATACTAAAGTTCTCATAGACTCTCGTACCTCAATACATACATAATCCCATGCAGGAATCTGATATATCCCCGAGGGGTATCACGTTTTTGAATGTTTATGTTTCCTTTCTAATTTTCTCAAATAAATGATCGTGTTACAATTAATTTTCTGACACAAATAAATTACAATGTTACCATTCTTTATTTATGGATTAATGAGTATGTTACCATTCATCATTTAATAATACATAATTGAATGAGCATCATATCGGTCAAGAACATAGTTGAATGATCATTTAACCATTCACCATTTAATAATACATGATTTAATAAGCATGTTACCATTCAATATACAAGGATGAATGCGCATTTTACTATTCACCATTTAATAATACAAAATTGAATGATCATTTTAAAATTCATAAAACATGGCCAAATGATCATGTTACCATTCACTATTTTATAACACATAATTTAATAATCGTGTTACCATTCATAAAACATGAAAAAATGTGCATGTTACCATTCGATATTTAATAGTACATAATTGAATAATTCTGATACCATTCATAAATCTAGATTAATGAGAATGTTATAATTCAAAATTTAATAATGGAACATATCAAAACAACATAATAAAACATTTATCTCAACCACCAATTAATTAATTAAATAATTAATAAACTTTTTTACAAGATCAACATCTAATAATTTATTCACCATTAGTTATTCAAACACACAATTTAAATATCTTGTAACTAATACACCAATTAATTATCTTTTTCAAATATCTTAACATCTCATACTTAATTCACCCATTAATTTTCTCAACCAATTAAATCAATATCTCATAATTAATCCCCTGATTAATTGTTTAAATATAAAATTCCCACATTTACATATTAATTCCACAATAAATTATATAAATCAACTATTTCTATATTCTCAAAATTAATCCATCAATTTAACATGATTAATATCACAATTAATCAAACTCCAAAACCCACAATACTCTGATAAGTTAACTAACTAATTTACCCAATTGAGTAATTTTATTTGGATATCTAATTGATAGATATTATATCAATTAAAAAAATTTTATATGTGATATAGAAATCATTAATATGATATTATCATTTTATACAAACTAACCCAAACACCTATTATCAGTTGCCAAAAGGAATTCCACAAAATTGGGCTGTATAATTGCATACATTTAGATTCTTATATCAATACCAAAAATTGTGATTTAAAAAATCCAGATATATTTAATCCCAAATCATGATCCAATATACAAGATGTAGATTCATCAAATATATATATATATATATAATGATATTATATTATTTCTCATCATAAGAACATGATAATGAAGGAGGATGAATAGGTAGTCATTTGGGTGAGATCTACTTATAGGGAGAGGAGTGGATCTTCCATCTGGGATTCAAATTTCAAATAATGGATATCAGTCGGGATTGGAATCCATCAATAAATCTACAAAAATTTGAGATATATTATAAGGTCGGATAAGGTTTAAAATATATGAGATTCAGAATTTTGGGTGATTTTATAATTTTTTTTGGGATATGATAAATTTCATAAATAGTTTCCTATGAAGGGGCTCATGGTTCCCTAACAATATGCCAAAAAATGCCCCTATTATTTTAGAGGTGTATGGTTTTTATTTTTAGGGAACATTGTTTGTTAAACCATTATTAATCCATATAATCCCTTGTTTTCGACGGTTATATGGTTTCATGAGATGGGTGCAATGTTTTCCCTAACCTTGCGCCAACATCGAACGACCCCTCTTCCATTTATATTTCTTAATTTCCACCCAAAATCACCCAATGGAAGAACCAAATATAAATATTTTTAAATAAAAAACTACTAGAATTCAAGAATGAATAAAATCTAGAGAAGGTCAAGGTATTACATGAAATTCCATGAATAATTCCCTCTCTCATATGTATTATCATGGACTTGTAGGTCGTGGATTTGAAATATTATACTTGTATTCTCATACCCTCTGAACATATTTTATTGATATCTCCATTTTTACCCATACTATACATCTTATACCAACCATTATTATTTTACTATATCTTATGTCACAACTCGTCACTCGGAGCTCGTGTCATGATTACCCCATGACCGCCTTTCATAGGCTAGGGGATGTTTTCTATCACTAAACGTGCAATTTCCTAAAACCTGAAATCCATTTCCTTTATAAAATTAAATGAAAAAAACAGATAGCACAGATGGATACAAAACAATAAGTAAATTGTATAAACAAATAGTTCTAAAAAGTAAAATGGTCCGGAAATACAAGACCAACTGTAAAGTACAAGGAACTGGAAATAAAAGTACAATTGAAGAAAGGATAAATAGATGTTGGGTCATCCTCCAAAATTCCTACTTGAAGGGTACATACAGATAGCCTCCTCGGCACTCCACATCTGTCAGTCTCCTCCGTGTACCGACTCGTCTTAAGGTCCACCTCTGGGTACCATCAAGTCCTAGTACTCTCAGCCTTAGTTAGCGATGTTCGTCATCTATAACCCACACAACGAGGTGGATGTATATCCCATAAATGGGTGAGTATAATGGTACTCAATAGGGACCCTGAGACTCTAATGGTCTTACAAAATCCAAAAGGATAAACCACAAGGTAAGGAGTCAACAGATAACCCCAATCAGTTATATGCCCATACATATACCTATGTTATCAAGTAATCCATCTCAATCATGAGGTAAACACAAAAGTTACTAACACTGTTCAACCAGAATATAATTCACATTATCAAAACCACGGATCCTGGAGATCTCATCCTTTGTCGATTACAGTGGGCCTACTGTGACACCAAGGCACTTCACCCTAACCTTGGACTACTGAGGTACTCCTAATGTCGAGTACCATGGGTATGCTGCATCACCAAGATGCTCCCCACTCTATGTATGCCACCACAACCAGGGGCTCTCACTAATACCCTACTGAGGTACTTCTCCTATCACATACCGTGGGTCTTCCGCCACAACAAGACGCTCCTCTGTTGTGGGTCTGTCACGACCCCAAGATTCTCCCCACTGGGCAAGTCGTGTCACTCCATGTCAATCGGTCAGCAATCATCAAGTCTTAGCCAGCTACTAGATCTCCTCACTCTGCTAGCTCGTCACCAGAAGGATCCACTCTATGAGATAATGGTCAAAACACCAACTGTAACGAAGTCCAACGAAGAATTATCTCAACAGTATGCCACGTCATAGTGGTCTCAACGCAATAGACGGTGCGTCAGTCGGACGCCCGGTCTGTGAGTTATTAGATTTTTTGTCTCGAGGGCCCGGTTGGATTCATGTATTATCCAACATGATAGTATCTTAATTATACCTCAAACTTTAGTGGGGTATAATCAAAGAGACAATCATGCTCAAAGATTACCAGCTCCACTGAGGGTCCTTCAAACACATTTCCGGTGCCAATTATATGCACAAAAGTATGTTAAGGGTCGGTAATAGGCTCGGGTCTGGTCTGACCCAATCGGACCGACCTGGGCTGAATTCGTTTGGGCCGACCCGGTACGGGTCACCCGTCCTGACCCGTTGGGTCCCGCCTGGCTCATTGGGTTCGTCCTGGCCCACGGGGTGCAGCCCAGTAGGTGGCAATTGTGGTTCGGCCTGGATGGGGGCCACTTTGGCGGCTTGGCACGGTGGCATGGTACCAGTTCATACCGGAGTGCCGTGAGAGGCCCGAGAAACCGACTCGGCCGAGGCGCCACGAGGGGCACGAATACCGATGCTCGGCCCCGAATCCCGACTCAGCCGGACGCCGCGAGGGGCGCAGCTCTGTCGGCTTGGCCTGGGAGCCGGGATGTCGGTGGGCAGCCAGGTAGCTGGGAGGCTCGTGGGCAACCGGGAGGCCACAAGGCATGGCCAAGGTGGAGGATCCTGTTCTGTCTAAGCACCATGAGGGTGGCACGGGTTGCAGAGTCTACGGGTAGTGTGTTCATTGCATGTCTCCTTCGTTGCCACGTCATTTTTTAGACATGCTGAAGGACAACACTAAAAGATATAAATGGAGGGAGTCGGGACATGCTAGTTCGGCTCACACCCTTTGCATTTATGATGATAGAAATCAGTTTATAAGAACGAATCACAACAACCCTCCCGTAAAAGGAAAACATTTCCATTCATCATTTTGATAGAAAGGAAGAACGTGGAATTTTTTCACACGTAAATGAAATTAATCTCCTACCTTGATCATTGTTCGTCGATGGAGTCCTGGGGGACAAGACAGATCGTTGGAGAAGGACCGACATCGGCATTTTCCTCGATCGTCATATTGTGTGTTGGCTCGTCAGAGACGATAAAATCCTACGTCGAAGGAGGTACTGAGGAAGAAAGTCGAAGACGCTCTTCCCTGGCATTCTTCGATGGTAGAACGTGTTCATCGTTCTTCGTTATTCATTGGTGAGAGAATCCTCTCCCTATATTATCTCCTCTCCAAAGTTATACCAAGATGAATATTCCAAGACAAAAAATAGATTATGTTTATCTATTTTTTAATTTTTTTCACAAAATCCAAATGGGATAAACAATTAATTGAAAGTGTTTCCTCAAAATAATTAATGAAGAGGATTGGGATAATTAAGTTTTAGGGGAGTTGAAGAGGCTCCCTTCACTTAATGAATTTTTTAGGGTTTCTCCCCATTAATGGTGAGTTTTAAGGGGGTTAAAAAACTCGGGTGGTCGCCACCATAATAAACATGAAGAGGAGGTTAGGTTAGGGTGTTCCCCACCACCATAACCTCTCATGGGAGATTAATGTGTGGTGGTCCACACCTCCAACTTCCACAGGGAGGCATTAACCCCCAAAATAAAAATAAAGATACATAACATTATTTTTATTTAATTCATTCATTAAAAACCCAAAAACTATCTTTTATTCACGACCCACTTCTGTCAAGGTGAATGTATCCTTAAACAAATAAATGAGCTACGAGTTCAATGATGCCCTCATATTTCAATTCCGAGCACCGTCAATTTTCACGGACTCTTAAAATTTCCATGTATTTATGAAATAAAATTCCACAGAAATTTTGGGTCATTACATTCTCCCCATCTTCGGGCTTTACATCCATCTAAGATACAACTTGAATTAAGGGAAAAAGTTTGGGACTAATCATGCATCTGAGACTCCTGCTCCCATGTTCTCTCTTAGAGGTTCCCATGATACCAGAAAATGCGAACTATAGGTATCGACTGTCCACATATGACCCACTCATGTAAATCCTGAATCTCCACTAGAACCTCTGCAATAATTTTCCCCATCTTCGACATCCATCTCTATATGGTCAATGATGTGAGAAGTGTCGTGCACGTATCTCCTCATCTGGGATACGTGGAAGACATCATGAACCCGGTGAAACTGAGGTGGAAGAGCTATGCGATAACCCACCTAGCCAACTCTACCGAGGACCTGGAAAGGTCTGATTAATTGTAGATATAAATTTCCGCCTCATCCAAATCTCCACCGACCTTGTCATGGTGAATGCCGTAAAAAGATGTGGTCTCCATCCTCAAATTCTAGAGGACTCTGTCTCCTGTCGGCATACAACTTCTGCCTGCTCTGTCCAATTTTCATCTACTCCTGGATGATCTCGACATTCTCTATGGTGTCCAGTACCATCTTTGGTCCCACGAGTGCGGACTCCCCTAGGTTAGTCCAGCACAGAGGTGATCTGCAATGTCTCACATATAACGCCTTAAAATGTGTGACAATAATGGTTCAGTGATATCGGTTGGTTTATGAAAAATCCACCAATGGTAAGTAATCCTCCCAGTTGCGACCAATGTCGAGGACACAAGAACACAACATGTCTTCGAGGGTATGAATGGTCCGCTAGGTCTGACCATCCGTCTGAGGATGGAAGGCAGTGCTCAAATGAAGATGCATCTCAAAATCCTCCTACAACCCCTTCCATTGACGTGAAGTAAATTTTCTGTCACAATTAGAGAAAATAGAATAAGGTACTATATGTAGCCGCATAATCATCTACACATAGATTCCTCCCATTCTCTATATTGATCCCTGCTCTTTGATCAGTCAGAAGTGAGCTGACATGGTAAGTCGGTCAACGATCACCCAAATAGTGTCATGGCCTCTGGATATACGTTGATGTCCTATATGTAAATCCATGGATATCCTATCCCACATTAACTCTAGAACCTCTAAAGGCTGAACCAACCCAGCCGATACCTGATGCTCCGCCTTTAAATGCTTACAAGTGAGGCATCATATGAAAAACTATGCAACTGCCATCTTCATTCACGACCACAAGTGATGTCATCATATGTCCTGATACATCGTTTCCAAAATTGGATTTACTGCATGAGGGGATGTGTGGAACTCCCTCAACACTTCCTCCTGATGTTACACTGGTACCATGCTACATACTCTGAAGAGGATGATGTGCTCCCCAAATTCAGAAAATCCATCTGGTGCATGCCTTGTAGATATATGAGCACGTGTTGTTTTGCAGTCAGTGTCCCCATGTTGCACCTCCATTACTCACTAAAGAAGGGGGGTTACTATAAGATATTGAAGGAAGGATTCTCCATCTCTATCCCCAAATGATATCAGTAATGCCTACAGCTGCTCTGTCGCCTCCCCTAGAAGTTGTATACCAGATCTCTTACAGAGTGCATCTACAACAATGTTCCCTTTCCCATGAGTATAGAATATCTCAAATTAATAGTCCGAGAAAAGCTCAAGAAAATGTCATTATCTCATGTTCAGGTCCTTTTGATATAAGATATTCCGGAGACTCTTCTGATCAGAATACATGAAAAAACATTCACCCATCAAATAGTGTTGCCACATCATCAAGGAGAGTACCACTACTGCTAACTCCAGGTCATGGGTAGCGTAATTTTGCTCATGTTGTCTCAGATGCTGAGAACCATATGCGATCACTGCTTTCTCCTACATCAGGACACATCGGAGTCTGGTTCCTGATGCGTCGTAGTAGACCATGTACCCTACGCCTTCTTCTAGAAGCCTCAATATGGGGGGTACTAGATATCTTCTACCTCAGATCATGAATGCTCTGTTGGATTCTCTCCGACCACACAAAGGGTTGCCCCTTTTTCTTCAAGGATGATAGTGGTGCTTCAACTCTGGAAAAAGTATGCTACAGTCTTCCGGTAATATCTAGCTAAACCTAGGAAACTCCGTCCTTCTATAAAACTCTTATGTGGCTCCCAAGTATGTACTTCCTCAATCTTCACTGGATCCACTACAACTCCAATAATCGAGATGAAATGTACAATGAAGTGAACCTCTTGGATCCCGAGCTGGCACTTCGAGAGCTTACCATAAATCTGGTGCTCTCAGAGTGTGTCTAGTACTACTAGCTAATAGTAGGAATGGTCCCTCTCAGTAGTCGAGTAGATCAGAATGTCATCGATCAAGACTGTGAAAAAGTGATCATGGTACATATGAAAGATCATGTTCATAAGTCCCATTAACACTATTGGATAGTTGGTAACACCGAATGGCATAACCAAGAAATCATAGTGGTCGTACCGACACCTGAAGGTCATATTCTTGCCCATCCTCATCTCAAAATCTGAGCTGGTGATAGCATGATCTAAGTTATATCTTAGATAACCAACACGCTTCGTTCAACTGATCAAAGAGGTTGTTAATCATCAAGAGTGGTTACTTGTTTTTCACGGTAACCTGGTTCAAGTATCGGTAGTCGACACATATACTCAAGCATCCATCCACCTTCTTGGAAAGAAGAATTGGGGCTGCCTAGAGAGAATCATTGGTCCGGATGAATCCCTTCCCCTGTAAGTCTTAAAAGTATTCCTGCAACTATTGAAGCTCCACAGGAGGCATCTGATACGCTGGAGTAAGTATCGGTGTAGTCCCGGGGTACATGTCAATGTAAAAGTCCACCTTTCTACGAGGTGGTAGATCTGGGAAATCATCTGGGAAAACATTCATGCATTGATCCAACACTACAAGATAGCTCACACTATCCACATCAACTGCTTTATGGGTAAGGCCGGCCAAATGATGAGTGATCAGCTGGACCCTCCTCCAGGTAAGTCCATCCTTTGCTGCAAAGGCTCCCTTTTTGCTGATGAATTTAAACCTGGTCCCATCCTTGAGGACACACCTCACATTGTGCCTGATAAAGTCTTTATGAGAATGGACTATAGATAACCAGTCCATACACAAGATGATGTCGTAAGGCCTCAACGATGCTACTAGGATATCTCACCTGAAGATATCGCCTCCTAGAGTATGCTCACACTACCTGCACATGTTTTTAATCGTCGAGTATCTCCTGTAGCAGTCTCTAGCTATAAGGATCGTGTCAATGGATCTATCGGAACCTCTGAGCTCCGAATAAGGGTAGTGGAAATGAAAGAATGATTGGCACATGTGTCTATAAGAACTGATGCTATTGTAGAGTAGACACAGATCATACCTCAAATCATCTTCGTAGCACCATGATCATAATCCTCAGCTGCCTAGAGGTGAGCTATCGCCTATCCACCTATTCTCTATGGTCAGGGTGGACCTCCGGGTGCTGGTAGTGGTAACACCTCGTAATGTCGCACACCACCTGCTGCATGACCATCTCCTCTTCCACGTCCGCCTGCGCCCTACGGATCACCTCGATCGAATCTCTCTCTCTTCCTGGGAGGTCCTTCGAGTGTCTTCTGATCATCTTAATGGCGAGTCAGATAGTCATAAGACATGCGACCCTAACCACCACATGAGAAACACTTCCTGCTCCGGAATATTTGTCTATGCTTCGGGTGGACCTCATAATCGATCAGGAGTCATGCGGTCATCCACCTCTAGGCCTGGTCCTCTTGGACCTCTATGGAATTTGTCTTCTACTAGAAACAGAAGACTCCACTACATGTCGACTGGTGTTGGATCTTGCTGCTGGAGACTGCTCAGCAAGGAAACAATCCACTAGGAGGGCACTATCCAACACCCTGGCCTGTGATGGGATGCTGAGTGAGATCACTGAAGCACTGATCTCCCTCCTAAGTCAATATTCGATGGTCTGTGCCTTAAAGAAATTTTCTCGTACCGTATCGGTGGAGTAGCATGAGAGGTATGTAAACCTTTCTAAGTACTGCTCTACAGTCATGCTTCCCTTCTATAGATGAATTATCCCCTGTATGCACAATGCACAGAGAGTCAGTGGAATGAACTCCACCCAGAATAGGCTTTCAAAGACTGCCCAGTGATGTGTCATCTCATCGTGAACTTGGATCATCAAGATCCACCATATGCCCTCTTCTACCTGTAGAAATATTGTAGCAAGAATCACCATGAAGTCGGCTGGTGTCCCTACCAGTCGGAAAACTCTCACCACAGCCTCCATCCAATCCTCAGCCGCATTTGGGTCTGTCCCTCCCATGACACTAGGTGGCCTCTAGCCCTGGAACATGTGCAAAGTGGTCATGTGGAATGCATCTCCTACTTCTAGGGCTGGTGGCATCGTTGGACGAATGGGGAGTGGTACTGATGGTGCCTCCGCTCAAAAAGGGCCCTACACCGAGGCCTCGTCGCTCGGTGGGATATCTGTGCATACAACACTTGGGAATCTAGCTGGTCATCCATAGGGAGGCATCCTAAATGTAACAGATGTGACACGATCAAAATATTAAACCCGTTGAGATGAATTGGTTGAGCTGACATAATGAAAACGTTTGAAAACACACATGCAGTCAGTGTTTTTGTGCACTGAGTCAAAAATCAGAAGTCATGGTCTTGGTGTATGGATACGTTGGCCGCTGCACCAACACTAGATTCCCTAAATTGAATACCACACTTATAACCCCTAACACTATTGCATTACATAAAATATCAGAGTCCTACGTTCTGTAGTAGAACTGACTCCACTGATACCAATTTGTCATGACCTATCCCCCAGGCCCCATGTCGTGACTACCCCAAGCCTGCCTTCCATATTCCAGGGGATGGAAACTAGCACCAAAGGCATAATTTCCTAATACTGGGAAATAATTGCCTTTATAACTTGAATCACACACAGAAGAGCACACAGATGGATACAAAACACTATGTAAACTGTATAACAAAAGTGTGATGAAATGTAAATGTGGACATAAATACAAGCCCAACAGTAAACTAAAAGGAACTGAAAATACATGTACAACTGATGAAATGAAAAATGGTTGTTGGGTAGTCCTTCAGGATTTTTACTAGAAGGGAAGGTATAGATATCCTCCCTAGCACTCCACGTCTATCAGTATCCTCCATGTACCAACTCGTCGTAAGGTCCATCTCCAGGTACCATCCGGTCCTGGTACTCTCAGCCTCAGTCGGCAATGTCTATTAGCTACAAACAACTCAATGATGTGAGGTTGTATCCAGTGTATGGGTGAGTATAACTATACTTAGTAGGGTCCCCGAGACCCTCATGGTCTCACAAAATTATACAAGAATAAAACACAAGGTAATAAATCAACAGATAACCCCACTTATGTAGATTCCCATACATATACCTATGTTTCATGTAATCCATCTCAATCATGAGGTAATCCCAAAAGTTACTGACTCAGCTCAACCAGGATTTTATTCAAATTATCGAAACCACGCTTGCTGGAGAAATCCTACCCTATCGAGTACAATGGGCCTATTGGGACACCAAGATTCTTCCCACTAACCTTGTACTGCTGATGTACTCCTCCTGTCGAGTACTATGGGTCTGCTGTGTCACCATGGCGCTCCCCACCATGGGTTTGATGCCACAACCAAGCACACCCCCTTATTGCATGCATAGGTACTCCTCCAGTCGATTACCTTGGGTCTTCCACCAAAACCAGGTGCTCCTATATCTTGGGACTTATGTGACACCAAGGTTCTCCCAACTGGGCTAGTCGAGTCACTCTTTGTTAATCGGTCAACAGTCGTCAGGTCTCATCCAACTACTTTGTCTCCACACTCTTCTCGCTCGTCACCAGAAGGATCTGCTCCACGAGCTACTGGTCAAAACTACAAGTATTACTATGTCCCATGAATAAGTATCTCAATGGTCCACCATGTCTTATTGGTCTCAACACAATAGACGGTGCATCAATAGAATGCTCGGTTTGTGAGTTATTAGCCTTTTAGTCCTGGGGGCCAGGTCGGATTTGTTTACGATCCAACCTGACCGTAACATTACTATAACCCAAACATCAGTGGGTTATACTCAAAGGGAACATCATGATCCTAGATTACCGGCACCGCTAAATGTTTTTCAAAAGGACGTCTGGTGCCAAATATATGGCCAAAAGTCAGTAAAGGGTCAGTAAGAGGCCTGGGTCCGGTCTGACCCTATCAGACCGACCTGACCCGACTTTGTCTGGGCCGACCTGGTTTTGGTTGAACCATCCTGACTCGTTGGGTTTGGCATTTCCCGTTAGGCGGGCTGGCCCGTTCGATTTGGCTTACCTGCATGGACAATCCCTACAGGCCGCGAGGGGGGTTCTTCCCCGAGGGGGGGGGGGCGTGTAGGCGGCTCGACCCGGTGGCGCATAGCCGGTTAGGCCTGGAGCACCAGAAGAGTCTTAAGAGGATGGCTCGGCCAGGGTGCCATGAGGGGCACGACTAGGGTGGATCGTCCTGGAGTTCCGGCTTGGCCGGACGTCTTGGGGGGCACAAATTCAGCATCTCGGCCTGGGAGCTAGGAGTTCGGCGGGCAGCCGGGAGCTGGGAGGTCTGCGGGTGGGCGGGAGGTCGATATTCGTTGTTGAGGCCACATATCTGGTTCAGCCGAAGTGTAGCGAGGGTGGAGTTGGTTTTTCATACCATAGGTAGTGCGGGTGTTTCCGGTCACCTTCATCACTTCATCATTTCATCGACATGCCAAATAACATCACAAAAGAGATCGACAGAGAAATTCGGTCCATGTTTGTTTGGACCACACCCTCCACATTTAAGGTGATAGAAATCAGTTCATAAGAACGAAGCACAACAACCCTACCGCAAAAGGAAAACATCTTCGTTATTATTTTTGAGATAAGGGATGAACACTGAAATTATTCAAACTTAAATGAAATTAAACCCCTACCTTGTTCATTGTTCGTCGAATGATTTGTGGGGAAGAAGACGGCTCGTTGGAAAACTACGGGAGTCAGCATTTTTCTCAATCTTCAGTTTGTGTGTCGGATCGTCATAGATGATGATGTCCTACATTGAAGGATGTTCTGATGAAGAAAGTCGATGATGCTCATCACCGACGTTCGTTGATGGAAGAATGTGTTCTTCGTTCTTCGTTCTATGTTGGCAAGATCATTTTCTCCCTATGCTCTCTCCTCTCAAAAGTTCCACCATGATGAATATGCCAATCCAAAATAATAGATTATGTTTATATATTATTTAAATATTGGCACAAAATTCAAATGGGTTAAACAATTAATTAATGGCGTCGGATCAAAATAATTAATGAAGAGGATTTGGCATAATTATGTGTTAGGGGAGTTGAAGAGGCTCCATACACTTAATAGATGTTTGAGGGTTTCTCCCAATTAATGGGGAGTTTCAAGGTGGTTAAAAAACCTTGGATGTCCGCACCATAATAAACATGGAAAAGAGGTTAGGTTCAGGTGGGCCCCGCCCAAAACAATATTTTATTCTCCACCCACTTCAATCTAGGTGATGCCCCCTTATGAGAATACCGGTGTTGAGAGTTCAACGGTGCCCTCAGATTTCATTTCCGAGCACCGATTCAAAAGTTTTAAAAACCCCCTCATATGTTTACTAAACGTAGACATAAAAAACATCATAAATAGATTCTGGGCACAATAGACTCAGAATCATGCGCCGTCAATTTTTACGGACGTGTAAAATTCCCATCTATTTAAGAAAAAATTTCCACATAAATTCCAGGACTTTATATCCTAGGTTGTGATAATTTCTTTTTCTATATGTTATGCCTATGAAGTGTAATTGTTATGGATAACTATGTTGAAGAAAAATTATAACACTTATAAACCAGTTTTCTATCATTCCATGTTTCCAATGGAAATATAACATAAAAAATACTTCTTGTATTTTTATGTTATGAATTTAATTTCTTTTATATTAGGATTTTATATTTATGACGGATAATTTTGGCTCTCTATAGATTGCATCATCACAAAGTTTAGTAAACCTATGGAGACCTGGTTGAGAAAAAATTAGCAGGATCCCTATGGATATCCCAATGTACAATTAGAGTTAAATTATAATACACTATAATTTTGGTGATAGATACACAATGTGTTTTCTAGTAAATTAATTCCATGTCTTAATTATACATGTTGAATTGGATCTCCTACAGTTTTAAATCTTGGTAATAAATATGAATTGGTCACTATGATCTGGAATCGACCATCTCCTAGTGAATGATAATTGTCTTTTCATAGCACCATGATTAAAAATCATAGATATCGTTTAAAAGATTAAAAACACTATACTAACCATCATGAAGTATATTTATAGATGATGACCATTCTTGACATAAATTTAATCTATGTTGTCACATATTTAATTGCATGTGTCATGATTGGGACATAATATTTATTATCGATAACTCTATTAAAACCCCATTATGGTAATGATTCCCATTTTGGTTTTACTATGGAATTGATGATAGAAAAACATGTATTGGGTGGTGATAGAAATTATCAAATATTGATATATCAAATTTGAGAATAGATTTTTGAATTAATTTATAATAGTATAAGTCTCACTGAATGTTAATTAATATACCCAATGATTATATTTTGAATTTGAATTGGAATCACCTAATATTATAATGATAGAAATTCTAATCTATGATTCATATCCCAGTGAACTATATATGATTTTGGTTTAGATTCATATCATTATTACCCTTGGATTTAATTTTATGTTTTAATATGCATGGATTAGATCTCTATAAATAAATACCATGTAATTTAGTGTTATTGGTAATTCGCATTGGAAATTCCAAAACAACCAAGGATAGTATATCATTGTGATGATAAATATGATATTCTAATGTAAATTGATTCCATTTAATGGGTTTTGATTTCAATCCAATGTTTTGTTTATCCTTGATTGTTTAGGAGAAACAAAAAATCTACGAAAAGGCTATTGTAGAAGAGTTTTGTGTTGTATTTATAGAAGATATGTTTATTATTCCACCAAATTTTAATGTTGAGTTATCATTATAACTCATAACTATTTCTATACCAATTCCAAATACTCCCCTGATTGAGTTACAATATTTGAATATGAAACACTTTGATAATATTGACAAAGGATAACATTGGACTAGTGTTTCTCATTATGGGGAACGTAATTTTATTTTTCAATTAATGGTCGATTGATGAAAATTCACATTTATTATTATGTGGTAAATAATATCAAAATCAAGTAAAATTATTAACTACAATATAATGATTTATTTTTTTTAAATATGTGGAGCCTAAATCTTTTCAAATATTGAACTTTATTATGGATATCATCATTTTTTGTTCATGAAGGATGATCGTAAAAAACATTATTTCATACATGTTAATGAAAATATGAGGATAAGTTAATGTAATTATGTCAAACTAATTCCCCCACCATCTTTATGTATAATCTATAGAGTATTTATATATTACGATGATCATAATTTTTGATTATCTATATAATGTATTATAATTTATTTTAAAAACAAGTAAGAGCATGAATATAACTTTAGAATCATATTTAAGAACATTATAGATGTGATAATATTTTTAAAAATTTAAAATGTGTAAATTTTCGATATAATAGATTTTATTTTTAGGATATATAATCTAAATAGTGGTTATATTGGTTAATCTATCAAATAAATAGTCTAATGAAATGATCCCAAATAATATATGGTAACATGTGCCCATTTTTTCTTATATTGGCTAGATATTATCCACAATTTTTGGAGGATTTATCATGACTATCCAATATAGTCATCATGTTAGCTCGGAAGGGATCCATATTATTATGGACAAATGAATGTGATGTAAATTTCAATAATTTAATGAAAATAGTAATCAAAGCCCATGTCTGAAAATTACCCTATTTTAAAGGATAGTTTGTGATCTATAATTATTAATCAATGAAGGGAAATGAATAATACCTTATAAATAATTTCATGGTGATAGATTATTCTTTATAAAAAATAAAATATCATGAAATCAAATTACCAAATCCATGATTTGGAGTTATATATTGTATTTATTTCATTACATATATGAATAAATATTATTTTTGGATAACGTTTTCATATATATATATATATATATATCATAAGATTTTAAATTATATAGTCTCACATAAAGAGGTGAACATTTGACATTAGGCATGGTTAGAGATGATTAAATATTATGATTGTTTAGTAAATTAACACCCTTAGAAAGAAACATTTTGGATAATCATTTGATTTGAATTGATCATTCTGTATTATATATTATATGGATAAAAAATATCTAATATTTATGGATTTTTTAAAGGATGGATCATGAAATCATAAATAAATTGTGGAAATATTTTCCTTCTCAAATAAGGGTTCAACTATCTACCGTTGTGAGGACAAAATATATGTATAAGGATGATGTGGTGCTTCAATAAAATGTGATAAATTTTCCCCATATTTATTATTATTATTATGGAACGACAATGTTCTTGGACATTTTATGTGTATCATACATTGAATATTTCAGGAATCCGTTATTTGAGGAATCTCATAGTTCTTCATTATATATTACTCATAGATGTATCTATATTTATATAGTTATTAAACAAAATTTTTAGTGGGAAATAATGATGAGAAATATTTTAGATCTTATATCTGAGTAATTTATATATCATTAACTTTATAATTATATGAAAAATTAAAATGGATGTCACAACCATTTCCCATTGCATAATTGAAATGGAAAAAATCACAATTGACTTGTTTCTATGAACTCCAAAAAACAACTAATGGGTAATATGATATCTAGATTTAAGTAACACAATATAAAATTTAACAACAAATCATTTATATTAGGATTTATTTATATAATGATTTGTATACAAGATATATAATAATAAACCTTTAAGGTTTCATTGAGTAAAAAATTTTATTGTTTTTGACCAGGATCCATGATTTAACTCACTTTATTTGGGAATTCATAATCATAGACTCATAATAGAATTCAGTTTTAGAACTGGTTATCATAAATATACATATATTTGGTTTGAGAGAAAAAAATCAATCCTCATAGGATTTGACGTGGCCTATTTCCATGGAGGTCAAAGATGGTATTAATCATGACCTTATTTTTGTTTCGTCTTCAAACTAAAATGGATTCCACTCAAGGATTTATATAGATACTTTTGAATCTCACTAGGGAAATATGTATATAACTCCAATGTGAAGGGATGATGTTAGGGAATGAAATATATTGTGACATATTCTTGAATATTAAATGGTATTGAAATTCAGATTCATTAAACAACATATCAATGTAGGTATGAATCCATAAAAAATTTATATAAAAATTATAATGAAAGGTCAAGAGATCCATGCTTGTGAGAGTGATTTTCTTTTAATTTATTCATGGAATAAGGTTATGTGATTATATAAAAAGGAATGTTCTATGAGACTAGACTACTCATCTTCTAAAATTTTTATGGTGAAATCAAAAATTTGGGGAAGCTATATGGCAGTATGAGGTTATGAAGATGTTGTAATATCCAATGTTTTTTAACAAAGTGATGTATTTTTTATATTTAAATTATTTTCATTGTGATAATAATGTAACACCATGATGTTTTATGAAATATATGTTTTGTGACTTATATGTTTTTAATAGTGTGCGTTGCAACAACGAGTTTTGACAAACCGCAAAATACAGTTAATATTATTCTGTAAAATTGACCATTATATCCTAGACCTTAAAAATGGAGGCATTAATAGGAATGGATATATTTTAAAAACTAATTATAATATAATTATATATTGAAAAAATATTAAAAACAAGTGGATAATTTTTTATAATGTCTTTATATGTTTCAAAAAATCTAATTTCTCATACATGTTTTTACTACTTCTTATGAAATAATAATAAATTTAATTACATTAAAATTACAAATAAATTATTTTAACAAATTATCTTCATTTTTTATATCTACACATCAAAATAAAATTTTAGTTAATTTTTCATAATTTTCTGTTATGCTTCACTTTTCAATGAGTAATGCTAAAATAATGATTTTAATTATGAACTACATTATTGTTTAAATAATTTTTAATATTTATTTTGTTAATATGGTTTTAAATTTAAATAATTTAAATTATATATTTATTAATCTGATTTCTGTTGTTGGAATCAATTTCATATTGATCATTGACATTAAACTATTTTACAATTACAAAATATCTCCCTTTTGAGAATCTCCTTTTCATTACATCTGCATTTTAAATTTTAAATATAATTAATTCAAATTATATGAATTTAATTTTATAAAATTTATTGAACCCTAATAATCATAATATTTTTTATTTTATAAAAATTTAAAATTAATTTTTCCATAAAAATGTGTAAAAATAAAAAAAGTAATAATTGTTTTAATTGTTATAACGGGGTTTTCTGTGTTACATATTAATGTGTTAATATTAATTTTTAATAACCATAACATAAATCTATAAAAAAAATTTGATTTTTGACAGCCTGTGTGGGTCAATAATACCAATGGGGCTAACAAAATTTAGTAATTTATAAAAACATTGACAATGAAACTAAATACGAATTGTCAAGCAGGTTAGAGTGACGAACCCACATAGATATTGTGTATTTTTAAAATTAATAAGGGAAAAAAATATCGAAATAAATTTATTATTTAATGAAATAAAACAAATATCCAGATTAATTGGATTTGATATCAATATGTTAGATAATAAGGTTAAATTATTTGGGTTCCTGTGCTAGGGGTTTATAAAAATGTGAGTTTATTCAGTTTTGGTGTAGTAATTGGGTCAGTATGGTTAAATATTCTTGGTATTCCACAAACATACATTGATAGGACCATTACTATTTTCATCCAATAGATTTAATAATATATTTGACTACCAAAAATCGTTTTTAAACATTAAAAACCTAGATTAAAAAATGGGTATGTACAAACTAAGCTAATTAATTAGGGTAACAAAAAAATACTATTCAGAACACAACAATAGTCCTGAAATAAACAAGGAATGAATTTTTTAATTCAATAAATGGGTGGAAGATATAAAATACAAAAATATAATGTATAAAACAACCCCTTAGAATCACAACAACAAATAATCACATCACACAGCACTAAGAAAACCACTCACTCAGGACGAGAATGAGCATCATGGGTACCCGAAGAAGAATATCAGCGATGAAAATCTTTAGATTATCTCTCCTTGAATGTTCCACCTCCTTGTAATTTTTTCCACTCATATGGTACAATAATTCTTTTTTAGGGTGGACCAATCATCCTTTTATAAGTGTTCTTGTCAAAAACCCATGTCCTCTATGTCTTTAATAATTTCCACCGCGTAAACGATTACACAACATATATTTGGGTCACAGATCATGTAATACATATCCGTATTGATTTGATGCTTTTCAAAACCTCATTAAAATATTGAAAATTTATTAGAAACATGGACTCACATCACAATTTGAAATATGGAGTCATGACATAAAATTTCATTTCACAGTGTCTATAAGAGTCACATCATACCCACTGCAGTAATTACTTTATTAATAAATCATGACATGTAATTTCATTACACAAGGTGTAATCATCCTAATTTTTTCTTTCCATATTTTATCATTGATGAAAATCTTGTGTCACACCACTTAGATAATGGAAATAAGTATATTTTAGCTCAAATATCTTCAAATTTTCATTACACATTCATAAATCTATTTTTTACTACCAAAAACCATAAAACAAGTCAAATGTTCCAAAAATAGGAATGATTATTCATTTATACTATATCATTACATGTCTCTATAGAATAAATCATTTTTATTTCAATTAATATTTATTAATATGATATAAATTTTATGTTAATAGATATTCTTTGTCTAACAGTATACCTGACATGCAACAACGGTTTTCTATGAAATATTACATTTCACACCGAACTAATGCAACCGAAAATTAATAAAATAATTTAAATAATATTTAATAATAATAAGTTTTATTAGATGGAATTAAAATAACAAACAATATTTTGTTCACCTATGTTTGTTAAATTTTTTTACATTCATAAAATAAATATTAGTTGCTTAAAATGAGTCTAAATCTAATTTTATGCATAAAATTTTATAATAATTTTTAAAATGTAGTTTTACAGAATTTTTTATGGAGAACCCTTTTAATGTATAGTTATAGAAAATTTTGTATGTCATATTTTACAATTTAAACTTATTATTTAAAATAGGTACATGAAAATTTTCATTGGTTAAAATTTTGTTATTTTTGAGAAAAAATTCATATTTTAAGGAATACTGTAAAATAATGCATTTTAATTGAAATACTGCATTTTATATAATTTATTTTTATTTTTACATTTTAATTTTAATAGGTTTTAAAGTTTAATTGGATTATTTTTTTGTCATTTAATCCATTTTCTGTACGTGGAGGTAATTTCACATTGAAATTTGATATGAACACCTGTCAATATTTTTATAGTTTTTAATTTAAAAAATCAGGTTTTTAATTTTAAAAACTAAAATTAATATTAAATTAATTAACGAATCTTTTCAGTATTGAATTTAAAAAAATTGATTTTATGTTTTGAATAAAAATGTCCAAAGTATGTAAATAGTTACCTTTTATTTTTGAATATGTGGAATATTACAATTGTGATTTATTTTTATTTACCTCGGTTATCGGGAAATTAGGTAAATAAGGGTAAAAATAATATTATATTAATATAAAACCACCATAAAACATTTCTTAATCCTATGGGATAAGATATATATGAACAATAAATATTTTGGGATGAAAATTTGGTATTAGGAAGTCACTTTTGTGTGATTGTGACACTTATAAATTTGAAATTAATGTATTGGAAAATAGGTTATAAATGGATATATTCGTACTAATCCAATTTAAGTATGGATTTTTATAATTGATCACATAAAATATAAATACTCATAAATTAGATAAAAATATTTCCTACATCATGGAATTTAATTTATAATTTTTAAAAATTAAATTATTAAATATATTTCTGACACAATGATGATGTCATGAATGCTTTATTAATAATGGAACCAAATAAATGATATTATAAATTTTAAAATAAATAATATAAATGAAATAATTTATGTCATCTAGAACTTTTTGAGGTGAAATTTACGTTTTAGGAGACTATTCAATGGTTTGAAATGACATTATCTGTCTTAATATTTTTTTATATAAATAAAATTGAATTAATATTGTATAAATTAACATAAATGATTTATAAGAAAATTGTATTTTTTTTAAATTATTTAAAAATACTAAATATATTTTAACATAAAATATGTGTCTATATTAAGGCCAAAAATTGTTGGATCTGAATCTACAGATTACACACAAAAGGGGGGGGGGGTGAATTGTGTCTTTTCAAAATTATTACAATCTCTTCAATTTAGACAAATTCTGTCCACTATGCTTTTAGCACGATTAAATATGCAGCGGAAAAAGTAAAAGCATGAACACACGGATGTATAGTGGTTCGGGGAACAGAAGGCCCCTAGTCCACTCCACCAACGCTCAAATCCACGAGCTTGGCGATTTTCACTATCTGGTCCTCGTTTCCACAGACCTGTTCACAACTGAGTACAGGCAGTTGACACCTTTACAAGTTTCAGGCAAACACAGCCTTCCTGGTTCAAACACGAACCCACACAGCTTAGAACGAGAAGCTGATCACTCAAAAATAAAAAGAGTTTCGATAAAGAAAACACTTCTCCAGTTGTTCTTCAAAATTGCAACAGAATGCAATTGACAGTAGATAGATCGTCGTCGTCAGAAAATAAAGATCTGTAATCAAAAACAGTTCTGAGTCGATCCAGTTGCAATAGATATTACAAGAAACTTCACAACTTCAGCAGCAGTAGATTCACAACAGATAGTCGATGTAGAACACGTGAATCTGCTATCAAGATCTTCCTTCGGTAATAAAGGTTTTACACTTCTTCTCGATCACCAGAAAAGAATGCCTTCACAAAGTCTATGTTTCTTTCTCGTTAAAAGATCAATCTATATATTTCATATACTTTCCTGTGTATATATATATCCGAAGTTTCCAAGATAGAACATATATATTCAAATCTGAGAAAATCTTCCGCATAAATAGATCCATGAAAATCTCCTTTAGATTCGCGATATTAAATGAAATAACAGAGCTGTTGTAACTCCCCTGAAGAATCGGCATAAAAAGATCCGTTTTAAATCAATCATTAATCCGTTGAAAATCGTCTTTGATTCAGTCAAAGTCGTACTTAAGAATCGGCTCGAAATCCGCTTAATAATCCGCCTGTTTGACCAATGGAAAAGGAAATATCGTCTGTGAAAAATATCCCGACGCCAAACGTAGGGTTGATGATGTGGCTCCAAACTTGGGGTTCACAAACGTAAGGCTCACAAACGTAAGGTTCAGAACGTAAGGTTGAACATAGATACTTTCTCTTCAGCATTCAAACGTAGGGTTGATCATCCATACTTTGTCTTGCTTCAACTCTCCAAAGAATGTACGATTGATTATAAAAGTAAGGTTGATGATCTATACTTTTGAGAAACAAACTCAACACTGAAAACTAACGTACGGTTTCTCTTCCATACTTGTCCAACAACAAAAACGTAAGGTTCCTTCCAAACGTAATGTTCTTCTTCCATACTTTTCAACAACGTAAGGTTCATTAACCATACGTTTCAAAATAACGTAAGGTTCCTTAACCATACGTTTCTTTTAACATAAAAAGTAAACTTTTCATCCATACGTTATGTTCATCAACGTAGGGTATGAACAGTGATTCCAGTACGCGCTAAAAACTGATCTCGCGCTACAGTGATTCCAGAAAGCGCTAAAATTGATCTCGCGCTACAGTGATTCCAGAACGCGCTAAAATTGATCTCGGAATAAATGAAGTATGAAATCTCGTTGTATGAATTAAATAAATAAAATAAATTCCTGCAAAATACTCAACGAAATAATTAGTAAATAATTAAGGGTATTTGTGAGCATCAAAATCATCATAAAGAGACAGAGTATTATTTAAAATAATCTCCCCCTTTAAAAAAACATTATTTTGAATTGTTTGAAAACAATACATTGCTCAACAATCTCCCCCTTTTTGATGATCACAAAACCCATAAAATAATAGAACTAATTTAATTTCAATCTTTATTGAAAAATTAGTTTTATAAAATTTTAGAATTTTGAAAGGATTAAAACAATATTTACCTATAATAAAATTTCTCCCCCATAAAAATAAATTTTCAGCTAAAAATAGATAAAAGATAAATGTCATATATATCCAAATTCTCCCATATATCCAAATTTCTTCATAGGAAACAAATAAATTTAAATGTTGTGTTTATCCAAATTCTCCCCCTTTTTGTGATATCAAAAAGAATGAAAAAATTACGGATTTGAACACATTCAATATTGCACTGAACTATAAGTAAATACTATAATTAACTATGTAAGAATAAGTGAATTTGTTATACTGGCTAACTCAATCATAAATCAATAAACAACAAAACAAAAAATAAGTAAGAAAAGAATTTTCATTCACAAGCTGTTATATATAAACGATTGTGATATACAGAGGAATCAAGGTTCATAGATAAGACAGGGAAAAATGTGTCTATTTCCTTTGAATCGCGGTCTTTATCTCTGTAAACTGTTCTCTGAGCCTCTTCATCATCCCATCTCCTAATTTGATGATAAGATCTATGTTCTCTTGAGTCATATGAATATCTTCAATCAAATTAACTCTGAAAAACTCATGCATTCTTTCTTCTTTTTCAGCAAAAAGAGCCAGTTTTTCTGATAACTGATTCAAAAGAATCCTAATCGGTTGCTCTCCAGATGTCAACTGATCCACTAAAAATCTCTGATTATATAGCAAAACTGAAAAAGGGGCACTATTACACTGAAGATCATATAATCTGTCACTCATATTGCTCATTGCTTCAGTAATTGCTTGAAATCTCCGAATCAAATCAGGTGAAGAGCCTGATCCACTCACAGCACTGTTTGCAACATACTCAAATTTATTCTCCATGTAAATCTTCAACTCAGAAAAATCAACTTTCTTTACCATCTCTTATTTTAACTGATCAACAGCATGCAACATATCAGTCTTAATCAAATCTACTTCCTGTCTTGAAACAGTACATTCTTTCAGCTTCTGAAACTTCAACTGCTCTAAGTTCAGAGAATTTCTGAGACTAACATTCTCAGATTCTAACTGAGAGATACGCTTGTACAACTCAACAACTTCTTCTTTTCTCGAATCAGGGGAACCCTGTGCTCGATTCTCATGTCCAGAATTAGGTTGATGAAGCAGGGCAAGTGGTAAGGAATCTGCATCTGACTGTTCTTTGTCCTTGTCCTGACAAGGTTGATCCACTGAACTATCTTTTGAAGCCTGTAACTCTTCCACTGAAAAATCTTCCTGAAGTACCTCTGTATTAGATTCAGAAGTATGTTCATCACGAACAGTAGTCTCTCTGACTTCTACTGATTGGTCAAGAACAATATTTTCATGTAAATCTTGAGGTCGGGCCACTTCTTCACCAGGCACTGCCTCCATAAGTTGTTCTTGTTGAATTACTTTTTCAACAGCCACAGCAGCAGATTAAGGTTCTTCTTGAGTTTCTGTTTGAGCTGCTCGTTCCTCTATCGGTGCAGTCTTCTCCACAATAGCTTCTCTCACAAATGAATAAGAAATTACCGGTTCAGAGGATTTCAAGGCAGGAGAGATAACTTCTTCATCAATTGACCTCTTCCTTCTAGATTGAAGTCCTTCTTGACTTCTCTCTTCCTCAACTTCCTCCATCTCAAAACGAATTCTCCTTGCCACTGTACTAACTCTTGATTCTGCTTGTCCCTCCTTGGACTTAGCCGGTTGAGCCTGAGCACTCTCCGAGTATTCCTCAGCTCCAACAGGTAAGAGTTTTCCTTTAATTGTGCTCCAGAAGTATCCTACTTTCCTTAAAGTTCCAGCATTGAAAACATTACTGTGGTGACATTTCACCCCAGCATCTACCAATCTGATCATTCCTCTTTTAAACAAAAACAAAGAAATGAACCTTCCATAAGAGAAAAAGGTCATTCTTGCTTCACTCTGACAGCAGTAACTCAGATATCTTATCATAAACCGAGGAAAATTAAACTTAATATCACACATCAGAAAATACATTATGTACATGTCCGGGTATAGGATTTTCTCCATCTCAGCCATTCTTGGTGCTAAACCAGTCTGAACAAATTTTACCAAAATTTTCTGATCGGGCTCCAAATCCTTAATAAACATCTTCTTTATCACTCTGGTTCCAAACAGAATAGACATAATGTCTTCAGACTTATGTACAGAATCTCCAATATTCCGTAAATCGAAATGAAAAACTCCTTCATGAGGGAAGTTAAGAATTTGACTTATCTCTAAAGATGATATTGAAAAGTCCTTATCCTCTATTTGAGCCAATAAACTATCCTCTGTATCTCCAACGCTAAACTGAACAGTTCTAAAGAAATGTCTCATTTCTGCCTCATATAGAAACTCAGAATTTTCACTATTAAAAGCTTGCTCAAGGCTTTGAAACGACAATGCTTGCTTCAACAGTAAATTAGTTTCAAACAGCCACTCTAAATCTATGACTTTACCTTGCAGTATTTTCCGACCTACTACCTTAGGTTCCTTTGCAGCACAGCTCTCGGCTTCATCTGGACGCTTAGTCTTTGCCATTCCAACAACGATTTCTAAAGGTTCGTAAGTTTAGGGTTTGAAGATTCAGAAATGGGTTTTGGAGCAGATGTGCGGTTTTAGGTTTTCGAAAGGGTTTCCGAAAAAGGTGAAGAAGTTTAGAAGGTGAAACGGTTCTGACAGCCTTGATTCCCATGTAATCACTAATCATTACTTTTATTTAAAACAAAATAAAATTACTTATAGCGGAAAATAGAAATTAAGCAGAATTCGAAAACAGAATATGATTTGAAAAAAACTATTTAAAATTAAATAAACCGAACTCCCCCTTAATAAATTCAAACCTTTCCGTGGGAAGTGGTTTAGTAAAAATATCTTCTAATTGATTTTCTGTATTTACAAATTCTAAAAATATATCCTTTTTAAATACATGACCTCTTAAAAAGTGATTTCTTATATCAATGTGCTTAGTTCTAGAATGACTAATAGGATTTTTTGAAATATTAATTGCACTAGTATTATCACATAAAATAGGTGTATTATTGAAATTTAATCCAAATTCCATAAGAGTGTTTTTCATCCACAACACCTGTGCACAGCAACTACCTGCAGACACATATTCTGCCTCGGCTGTTGACAGGGCAACTGAGTGTTGTTTCTTACTAGACTATGATACTAAAGACTTCCCTAAAAAGTGACATGTTCCTGAACTACTCTTCATATCTAATCTACAGCTTCCAAAGTCAGCATCTGAATATGAAATTAAATTAAAATCAGAGGTTTTTGGATAAAGCAGAGATTGATAAATAGTACCTTTTAAATATCTAAAAATTCTTTTAACAGCAGTTAAATGGGATTCTTTGGGATTTGATTGAAATCGAGCACAAAGACATACTGAATACATTATATCTGGTCTACTAGCAGTAAGATATAACAAACTACCAATCATACCTCTATATAACTTGTTGTCCACTGATTTTCCAGTTTCATCCAAATCAAGTTTTATATTAGTACACATAGGAGTTGTAAATGGCTTGCTGTTTTCAAGTCCAAATTTCTTAAGTAAATCAGTAATGTATTTGCATTGATTTAAAACATTTCAAAAATCTTTTTGAAATATTTGAAGACCCAAAAATAAATTTAATTCTCCAATCATACTCATTTCAAATTCTTTTTGCATTAATTCTGAAAATTCATGATAAAGAATTTTATTGGTTGATCCAAAAATTACATCATCAAAATAAATTTGAACCAACAAAACATTATTTTTCACAGTTTTCTTAAAGAGTGTTGGATCTTCCAGTCCAACAGTAAAATCATTTTTCAAAAGAAAAGAAATTAGTCTTTCATACCAAGCTCTAGGTGCTTGTTTAAGGCCATAAAGAGCTTTAGTAAGTTTGAAAACAGAATCTGGTTTTTGAGAATTTTCAAAACCAGGAGGTTGCTCAACATAAACTTCTTCCATTAAATAACCATTTAAAAAGGAAGATTTAACATCCATCTGAAATAATTTAAAATTCATATAAGATGCATAGGCTAAAAAGATTCTAATGGCTTCTAACTTGGCTACAGGTGCAAAGGTCTCATCATAATCTATTCCTTCTTCTTGATTATATCCTTTAGCTACTAATCTTGCTTTATTTCTAGTTATTATCCCTTGATCATCCTGTTTATTCCTAAAGACCCATTTAGTTCCTATTACTGGATAATCATGTGGTCTTTCAACTAATTCCCAAACCTTATTTCTCTTGAACTCGTTCAATTCATCCTGCATTGCTATTACCCAGCTCTCATCATCTAAGGCTTCTTCTATGGTCTTAGGTTCTTGTTGGGATAGGAAAGCAGAGAATTCAACTATGTTTCCAAGGTTTCTTCTAGTTTGAATACTAGTCTCTAAGTCACCTATCACAGATTCTAAAGGGTGATTTTTTAAGGTTCTAGACTGTCTAGGGATTACATTCAAAGGTTCTTCAGTGTTATGTTCTTCTGAACTGGACTGAATTTCTTTTATATCATTTTCAAAATCATTCTTTAAATTCTCAAATCTCATTTTTTCATTAGAATCAGGTTCATCTATTTGTTCTATCCTTTTCTCAAAAGGATCAGATTCATCAAATTTCACATGAACTGATTCTTCAACAATCCTTGACTTTTTATTATAGACTCTATAAGCTTTGGAGGTTGCAGAATATCCTAAGAAAATACCTTTATCAGATTTTGGATCAAATTAACAAGAATATCTTTGGTATTCAAGATGTAAACATTGCATCCAAAAACATTAAAGTAATTTACTTTAGGTTTTCTGTTATTCCATAGTTCATAGGGTGTCTTTTTCAAAATAGGTCTTATTAAAATTCTATTCATTATATAACAAGCTGTATTAACAGCTTCTGCCCAGAAATATATAGGTAGGCTATATTCATTTAACATAGTTCTAGCCATTTCTTAAATAGATCTATTTCTTCTTTCTACAATCCCATTCTGTTGAGGTGTTCTTGGAGCAGAGAAGGTGTGTTTAATACCCATGTTTGAGCAAAAGGAATTAAATTCCTGGTTCTCAAATTCTCCACCATGATCACTTCTCAATGAGATTATATTAAAACCTTTTTCATTTTGAATAGATTTACAAAAACCTTCAAATAAACAAAAATCTTCACTTTTAAATTTCAAAAAGAAAATCCAAGTAAATCTAGAATAATCATCAACTAATACATAAACATATAATTTACCAGCTAAACTTGCTACTCTTGAAGGTCCAAACAAATCCATATGGATATGTTCTAGAGGTTTAGTTGTAGCAACTTTATTAACAGATTTGAATGATGATTTGTGTTGCTTTCCAAGCTGACATGCAGAACAGAATCTGTCATTTTCAAATTTAAGACAAGGCAAATCAGAAACTAGATGTTTCTTAGATAATTTATGTAAAGCATATATATTGCAATGACCAAGTCTTCTATGCCAGATCCAGGATTCACTTATATTAGCAGTAAGCAGTTTACTTGTTGTTTACACAAGGAATACAAATCCAAAGTATAAACATTATCAGTTCTGGGTGCTCTAAACTTAAACAGTTTATCTTTAGAAACAGTACAACTATTGTTAGTAAAATCAACAGTGTATCCATCATCACAGAGTTGAGAGATACTTATCAGATTGTGCTTTAACCCTTGTACATAAAGTACTTTGTTGATTGAGACTGTCTTTGGATCTCCAACTGTTCCAATACCAATAATCTTTCCTTTGGCATTTTCACCAAAGGTGACAAGTCCTTCTTCCTTTCGAGTAAGAGAAGAGAAATTAGATGAAGTTCCACTCATGTGTCTTGAGCAGCCACTGTCCATACACCATATTTCATTCTTTCTTTGGTGACCTGCTACCTGCAAAGACATTCAAACAAATTGCTTTGGTACCCATATTTTGTTGGGTCCAGGAGTGTTAGCAAGCAGTGATGTGGGTATCCAGATTTGCTTTGTTTTCTTAAAATTGATTGAATCATATAGATCATTAGAAATATAAGCTTTCTTAATTCCACATATTTGAGGTTGTCTTAGAAAACAGTTTTTAGCTATATGACCTTTTGTTCCACAGAAGTTACAAATAACCTGTTTAGTGCTATGAACAAAATAATTTTTGTATAACTTAGGTTTTTCTCCTTTACTTCCAATTCCAAACCTTTCCTTTTTAATTACAGTTTTTCCAAGTATCTCATTTAAGGCGTTTTCTCCTTTTGTAAAAACTAATGCAGCCTTTTTATAAGATTCTACTTCATCCTGTAGAGTTTTTATTTTTGATTCAAAATTAATTTTATATGAGTCAGCAGAGTTATATTTGTCAATTAATTCCTTATGTTGTTTTAGCAAAGTATTTCTCTCATCTAAAATAGCTTTATTCAAGTTCTTTATAGATTTATATTTTTTAAATAATGAGTCATACCTTTCTTCAAGCATATTGCAGTAAGCTGCAAGTTTTTTATTTGAGAATCTTGTTTCAGAGTTTGATTCATTATTTGAGTCAGAGGAGTAGTATGAGTGTACCTCATCAGTTTCAGCCATGAAACACATATTTGCTTTTAAATTGGCTTCCTCCTTCTCTGAGCTTGATTCAGAAGAATTACTTGAGTCTTCAGAAACACTCCAAGTAGCTTTCATAGCTTTCTTGTCTTTCTTCTCATAATCATCTATTTTGAAGAATTTCTTCTTCTTTGCATTTTTCAATTTTGGACAATCCGGTCTGATATGTCCCATCTTTTTGCATTCATAACATCTCACTTCCTTTCTATCCTTCTTGAAGGATTTCTTGAAGTCTTTCTTCTTACTGTAGAACTTTCTGAATTTTCTGGCTAGCTGAGCCAGTTCTTCATCCGAATTTGAAGAATCAGAGCTTTCTGATTTAGCACTTACTTATCTGTTCTTCATCTTTCTATCCTTTTGTTGAGAAGTCACTTTCAAAGCAGTATTTTCCCTTTTTATGTAGACTTTATGCTCATTTACCTCATCTTGCATTTCAGCCTCGTACATCATCAATGTACCAATCAGCTCTCTCATAGTTAGATCTTTAACAAAAGTTGATTGTCTGATTGCTGCAGAGATTCCATTCCATCGAGTAGGAAGTAATCTCAGTACCTTTAACGCTTGATCAGCCTGCTTGATTGGTTCTCCTAGATCTGTTATATTATTGACAATTTCTGTCAATCTTCCATTCATCTGAGTGATGCTCTCTCCTTCAATCATTCTGAAAGTATCGAATTTTAATTTAGCAGTTGCATATCTCATCTGTCTTACATTATCTGTTCCTTCAGAAGAAATAGCTATTGTTTGCCACATTTCATATGCAGTCGGGCATTGAGATACTCTGTTAAATTCATCCGGTCCTAGACCACAGATGATTGCATTCATAGCTTTTGAATTCATGTCATACTCAGCCTCTGTAGCAGCACTCCATGTATCGGGATATTCAGGAATTTCATAGGGATTCAGAATCTTTGAATAGACTCTGTAACCAAGATTTTTCAGATAAATAACCATACGTGATTTCCAGCAGCCATAATTATCTCCATTAAAGTAAGGTGCTCTGACCATTGACATTCCATCTCTCGTATCAGCCATGATACACTATGTATAATCTTTAAATACTTATAGCTTGATAAGACGTTAAAAATAAGAAGCTCCTCCTCTGATACCAATTGTTGGATCTGAATCTACGGATTACACACAAGAGGGGGGTGAATTGTGTCTTTTCAAAATTATTACAATCTCTTCAATTTAGAAAAAATCTGTCCACTATGCTTTTAGCACGATTAAATATGCAGCGGAAAAAGTAAAAGCATGAACACACGGATGTATAGTGGTTCGAGGAACAGAAGGCCCCTAGTCCACTCCACCAACGCTCAAATCCACGAGCTTGGCGATTTTCACTATCTGGTCCTCGTTTCCACAGACCTGTTCACAACTGAGTACAGGCAGTTGACACCATTACAAGTTTCAGGCAAACACAGCCTTCCTGGTTCAAACACGAACCCACACAGCTTAGAAGGAGAAGCTGATCACTCAAAAATAAAAAGAGTTTCGATAAAGAAAACACTTCTCCAGTTTTTCTTCACAATTGCAACAGACTGCAATTGACAGTAGATAGATCGTCGTCTTCAGAAAATAAAGATCTGTAATCAAAAACAGTTCTGAGTCTATCCAGTTGCAATAGATATTACAAGAAACTTCACAACTTCAGCAGCAGTAGATTCACAACAGATAGTCGATGTAGAACACGTGAATCTGCTATCAATATCTTCCTTCGGTAATAAAGGTTTTACACTTCTTCTCGATCACCAGAAAAGAACGCCTTCACACAGTCTCTTTTTCTTGCTCGTTAAAAGATCAATCTATATATTTCATATACTTTCCTGTGTATATATATATCCGAAGTTTCCAAGATAGAACATATATATTCAAATCTGAGAAAATCTTCCGCATAAATTGATCCATGAAAAT
Source organism: Viscum album (assembly GCA_963277665.1). Taxonomy (NCBI): domain Eukaryota; kingdom Viridiplantae; phylum Streptophyta; class Magnoliopsida; order Santalales; family Viscaceae; genus Viscum; species Viscum album. Next base: position 39,415,109 of record OY728159.1, read on the forward strand.
CTCCTTTAGATTCGCGATATTAAATGAAATAACAGAGCCGTTGTAACTCCCCTGAAGAATCGGCATAAAAAGCTCCGTTTTAAATCAATCATTAATCCGTTGAAAATCGTCTTTGATTCAGTCAAAGTCGTACTTAAGAATCGGCTCGAAATCCGCTTAATAATCCGCCTGTTTGACCAATGCAAAAGGAAATATCGTCTGTCAAAAATATCCCGACGCCAAACGTAGGGTTGATGACGTGGCTCCAAACGTAGGGTTCACAAACGTAAGGTTAACAAAAGTAAGGTTCAGAACGTAAGGTTGAACATACATACTTTCTCTTCAGCATTCAAACGTAGGGTTGGTCATCCATACTTTGTCTTGCTTCAACTCTCCAAAGAACGTATGGTTGATTATAAAAGTAAGGTTGATGATCCATACTTTTGAGAAACAAACTCAACACTGAAAACTAACGTACGGTTTCTCTTCCATACTTGTCCGACAACAAAAATGTAAGGTTCCTTCCAAACGTAATGTTCTTCTTCCATACTTTTCAACAACGTAAGGTTCATTAACCATACGTTTCAAAATAACGTAAGGTTCCTTAACCATACGTTTCTTTTAACATAAAAAGAAAACTTTTCATCCATACGTTACGTTCATCAACGTAGGGTATGAACAGTGATTCCAGTACGCGCTAAAAACCGATCTCGTGCTAAAGTGACTCCAGAAAGCGCTAAAATTGATCTCGCGCTACAGTGATTTCAGAACGCGCTAAAATTGATCTCGGAATAAATGAAGTATGAAATCTCGTTGTATGAATTAAATAAATAAAATAAATTCCTGCAAAATACTCAACGAAATAATTAGTAAATAATTAAGGGTATTTGTGAGCATCAAAATCATCATAAAGAGACAGAGTATTATTTAAAATAATCTCCCCCTTTAAAAAAACATTATTTTGAATTGTTTGAAAACAATACATTGCTCAACAAAAATTACATTATCTATCGAATTATGTGAAATTTACCCCATATAAGTAAAAATATTATCCTCTTAATAATTAAAATGTTTTTACCACAATAAAAATTAAAAAAGAATAATCAATTATAAAACATAAATAAAAGTACTAAAATAATGTCAATAAATGTCTAAAAATTAAAGGATTATAGGATTTATAACTATCCCCATATTATATTTGACATATCTGAAGATGGAGGATTTTTATTTTAAAAAATATTTTATATTGATTTAATAATTTATCAGTTTCCATGGGTGCGCCTTCCCTCTCATATAGAAAGGAGTCACCTCTTCTCTAATAATATTACTTTCTGAACCATCTGGTTCACCCAATATCTTCCCAACCTCTTCCTTGAATCCATATCTCCTTCCAAAAATCCTCCCATAGGGATGAAGGCCTCCCATGAAATCTGTTTGGTATATTCTGAAATAAGAGACCCGATTAAGAGGTAATGCCTTCTCTCCTAATTTTTAGTTACATTTCTATTCTACACTCATTAAACTCTTCTTATTCTATTATTACATAAAAAAACTAGTATCAAAGATATACTAGGATTTTTTTATCATATGTTTTTGATCTACACATACACAAAATACTATTTAATGTGTAACGAACATACCATTTCTCTGTACGGCGGGTTACTACCTCATGAAATGATGATAAGTACATTATCCCCTACCACCTATCATGGTAGCCATTATAATGTAAAATATTTTTACATATGATATATATTATATTTATATTCTCTCTATTCTTATGAAATATTTATTTAGAACATCCCATTATTCTTTCCATGTTAGGGAAATAGAATAATTTCGTTCGAGTAAGAGTAGACTACCTACCCTCAAAGAGATATGACTCATTCCCTCTATAGATAGAATGTATAAAGGACATGTTTCTTAATCCTAAAAGAAAAATACGGAAATAAAATAATATTGCTATTATAATTTATATTTATATCAATTAAAATGTCAATGAAACGAAAGTACTGTTCATGTGTACATACTCCCTACCATCTCTACGAATATTGCATTTAATTTGATATCTAGAGATATTTTGGATTATTCTAAATTAATATTTACTGAATATCTATGATATTTAAATCATGAATAAAATTATGTAGATGATATAATTTAGATCACATGGGCAATTTACATCAAAACATGTTCATTTGTGACTCAAGTACCAAATATTGACTAAATGTTTCATATGAATATAAATAGTTTTGTACTTTTTATAACATGGTAATAAGTGATATAAAAATAATAATAAAAATTAAAAATGTTCTCAATCAAGTACAAATTAACCAATGTTTATTATTAAAGAAAATAATTAATGTACGAGAGAGGTCTGACTTAAGGTAATGGACTTCGTCTCAATCTTCTTTCATTGAAGCATATTTCGATTATATACACCATCATTTTTTATACGGTTTACAATAATAACATTTGAAATTTATATTAATTCAATGTTTTTTAATGGAATATTTTTTCATGAATCATTTTACTGAATGAAATAAGGAATTAGTTTTTAACATATGTGGTAACAATGACATCTCCACCACTGTAACCATTATCCGATATTTTGATTTCAATATAAGCCTTAGTGGATTTAAAATTAAAACCATATCACCATTTTGATGTTTTGGTATTGGATATGATTTTGGAAGAGTATATACTATTTCAGTATCTTGAAATGATTTCATGTGATTGCAAATGAAATGATTAGAGTGAAATGTTGATAATGACAATATTTTTGTGTTATGATTATATAATGGTACATATACATTTTATGGGTGGGTAAATGATAAATAAAAGATGTGTGGTGATATGATAATACAAATATGTGTGGTTTCGTGATAGACCAAGGATGATTGGTTATGTAATAAACTCCAATGTATTTGGTATGGAAGTCGGCCGTATGGATATTACATTTTGTGATATCTGTGTAAGACTACCATATGGTTATTACATTTACATGTTATTGTGTACCATGAAACATTTATATGATATATGTTATTCCTATATGTTTTATGGAAATATTACTTTTACAAAAACAAAAAGCAATGATCTTATATTTTTAAATGTCCATTTACTACTTAACAATGGTTAATGTTATTATTTATTATAATAAATTAATGGTTTACATGTTCCACCATGACATAAAATTTCCATTCTTTGTGTATCCCTTACTGATATTTTTATTCTAATCTAAGGTTTTGAACAGTTTTTCACATGACATAATGAATAATATAGTCATGTTTGGAATAAAAGATGAGTTCAACTATATAATCATGAAATAAAATCCTATTTCATTTTAAAAGTATTTGTTCTATGAAAAAATGGATAGTATGTAAAAGTTTAAACATTTTAATATTTATGATGTTATTTATAAGTTAAGAACTAATTATCTATAACTCTAATAATAATAATATATTTTCTATGAATTAAAGTCAAATTATTGAATTAACTCACGATTATGTAATGTTTATGTTATAGGCCTTATGGTATGTATCATTTGACAATTCAAATAACATTAGGGGTTGAGATATTATTAATAGCATATCCATAAATATTTTTTACTCTATAGCATAATTTAAATGATATATAATTGGAATATTACCATGATTCGTTGCCTTTTTTCTTTTCAGAATGATTTTCCATTGAGGAAATATGGTAGTTGTGATGGGATGACATAAAACGGAAAACAACCCTCCAAATCAGTATCTTTTGATGGTCAGAATTAGTACTAATAAATTTGTTGCAGTGATGGGCCAGTTGACTTATGTGATAAATGGTGGTGGTTTCTATTCCCAAGAACAAGTAGATCAACTATAGAGGAATATGTCAGTAGTAGATCATTTCATGAGGCAACATCCTCTATTATTTGGAAGATGATATGACCCAATTTAACCAGAACCGATGATTTAAGTCCTAGAAAATATATTTTATGTAATTTTTTTCTTATTTAATCATAAATTTTGTCTTTCTATCTATCAATTTTAAGGGCAACCTGACCAGTGGTTTTCAATGATTAAAAACATCAGAGTTTGTGACGATATTGATTCCATGTAATGGGATGAATTTAAGAATGTATTACATAATAAATATTTTAATAATTCTCCTTGACATAGGACGGAAAATCATTTCATGGAATTGAGAAAAATATGGAATATTCTATGGCTACACATGAATAAAATTTCACTTATTTATCATGTTTTGTACCATATTTTATCCAAGATATTCAAAGTAAGATAAATCAAATTTACCAAGTATTTTAGCTGAAATATTGAAGAGTATTAACTTCTCACAAGATAAAAATCTATGAGAAACAAGTATGATGTTATGAGAAGAAAGAAATATCGTTTTTTATTATCTTGTGTTCCATGAATGAAAACAAAAGAAGTGATCTATTTGGACGATAATGGGAAAGAAGTCATCAAATAATTATGGAGGTAATAAAACTAAATTTCCATCTTGTAATAAGTGTGGTGAAAAGCATCCATGTAAATATCTCTCAAAGTCCAAGAAGTTCTTTAAATATTGTAAGATTAGAGATATTCCGCATTACAATATGGAGATTATCTGGGAGACACTGAAAAAACAAATGGTAATTTTCTTTAGTGTAAATGAGTTTTTTCATTAGGATAATGTGTGTCCAAAGGTTATTAACCAGGGTGGATACTATCTTGATCGAAATAAAAATAGTGTCAAAAAAATGTTTTTATGCCACTATGGTTGATATGGAACCATCAAATGATGTAGTTACAGTTATGTTACAGGTTTTCTGAAAATATTCAAATACTTAATTTGACTCTGGATATTCAAGATCATTAATTTCTGATAACATTGCAAGTAAGTTTGAATAGCACCTCATTAATCTGATAAAGAACATTTTATAAAAACTACAGTTGGAAGTAATAAATCAACCATGATTTATAGGAATATTCATATTATTATATGTGGGAGCGTTCATCCTGCCAATATCCTTGATCTTCCCATAGCAGAACTTGGTATCATTCCAGGTATGGATGGGATTTCATTTAATCATTATAAAATATATTGTAAAGATAAGAATGTTTCATTCAATGATATAATACGATTTTTATGATACCAAGAATTGAGATATTGATTAAGGATAGAATTGAAATTTATTTAAATCATGTTGTTTAAAATAATGAACAGTTTTGATTAGTGGTAATTTAGATGTGGATAAAATATCCAATTTATTTCTTAATGGATTATTGGATATTGTTCTTGATATTGATTTGAATATACCATTGATTTTGTTCTTGATTCTAATACTATCAGTAAACCCCTTTATCGAATAGATCATGTAGAACTAGTGGAATTGAGAAAATAGTGGAATGAATTGCTGATAAAGGTTTCATTTGACCTATATCATCACCATGGGGTGCTCTTTTTTTATTTCTGAAAAAGATAGATGGTTCTACGAGACTCTGAACTGATTACAGAGTCATAAGTTACATAACAATTAAAAAAAGTATCTTTTCCTCATATTGATGATTTTTTTGATCTTCTCCATATAGCTCAATATTTTTCAAAGATTTATTTGAGGGCCGGGTACCATCAACTGAAAGTGAAGGAGGATGACATTCTAAAGACAGTGTTCCAAATGATATATGTGAATTATGAGTTTGTAGTTATTCCCATTGGGTTATCGAATTCACATGTTGTATTTATGAATCTCATGAATGGAGTCGTTAATTTTTTTAGGATTAATTTTTGTTTGTCTTTATAGATTATATGTTGGTATATTCTTAAATCCATAAGGAACATGAAAGTCCCGTAAGGATTGTTTTGTAAATATTAACATAAAATAAAGTTAATTTTTTTAGTAAGAGTTAATTTTTACTGTATATATTTTCTTTCCTGAGTCAAATTGTTTTTAAAGGTTTCATAATTATTGACTATTGTAATGAAAAGTTTTTGAAGAGTGTAAAAGTCATACCGATATCACAGATATTTCATGTTTTCTTGGAATAGTACGTTATTACTAAATGTTTGTGGAAATATTTTCTCAGTCTTATATCCCACTAACTATGAAAACATATAATGGAGTTATGTTCCTCAGAAAAAAAGTGATGATTGTTTTCAAGAACTCAAAAAATATTTGTTAATGCTCTAGTTTTAGCCCTGCCTTTGAGAAATGGTGAGTTTGTTATCTATAGGGATGTTTAATTGAAAGGAATTGGTTGTGTCCAAATGTATAATGATCTGGTAATTTTTTATTTTTCAAACCAGTGGAAACCCCAAGAGTTAAATTTCCCTATTCATTATTTATAATTAACTATTGTTGTTTTTGTATGAAAAATTTAGAGGCATAATTTTTATATAGTAATGTTTTATATATATACTAATCATAAATGTTTTATGTATATATTAACATAAAAATAATTGAACATGCAATATAGGAGATGGATTGAATTAATCAAGGATTGTGATTCCATGAATCATTACTATACATGAATAGAAAATAACATGGCCGATGATTTTAGTTGAAAGAGTAATGCTACATTAACCATGATTCGCTTATAATAAGATTATTTTGTTACTGATTTGATGAATTTTGGCTTCGAGGTTGTGGGTGCAAGAAATTACACTGTTTTTAAATTTTCAGTGAAATCATATCTACCATACAAAATTATGAAATCATAGAAGGAATAAAATGAGTTAAAAAGAATATAGAATTGGTTTATAAGGGTATGTAATATGAATTTAACATTGATAATTACTTTTATTGAGTGATTATATGGAATTAAGTGTCAAAATAAATATATATGGGATGTTGTCAGTAAAAGGATGTTTATGGGACCAGAATTGGTAGAAGAGATGGTCAAAAGAGTTTAGTATATTCAAAAGCAAATGAGGATAACTCGGATAAGGTAGAAAAGTTATGTGGATAACCGGAAGAAGGATATTTTTTTCAAGGAAGGTAAAATGTATTTCTAAACTTTTCACCAAGGAAAAGTGTGATGTGTTTTTCTTAGAAAGGGAAGATGAGTGTGATGTTCAATAGACACTATAAAATCATGCAGAATGTTTGGACAATTTCCTTTCAAGTGGATTTACATATGTGTTTATCCAACATAAAAAATATTTTTTATGTTTCAATGTTAATAATGTATATTCCAGATCCATATAATGTTTTCTGTCTAGAAGTAGTTCCGTTGGAAGATAATTTTTCTTATGGGGAATATCTAGTCAAAATTATTGATCATAGAGGGAAAGTGTTTTGGAATAAGGTTACTTTTTAGGTTAGGCTTTTGTGTGAAAACCATATAGTTTAATTGGAAATATGGAAATATGAAAAGTTTATAGAGGATAAATATCCCTACTTATTATATTTTGAAAAAAATTATAGAGACACAATTTTGAAAAGGGGGGAACGATGTAACAACCTATGTATTTATAGAATTAGACCTATTTATATCTATTAATAGAATATTAATCGAATATTAATAATAAATTATAGAAGATTATTTTTCTTATAGAATACTTGAAATACAATAATGTGTTTCCTCGAAATCTTACATTTCAAACAAAACAGAGTTATATAAAAAAATACATTATTAATATCAATATTTTAAATAGTAGTTATTGCCTGCTAGTAATATTTTCCAGAATGAAAAGTAATAAATATATTATATTTACACATGTTTTTTAAATTTTTTAACAATCATCAAATAAAATTTAGATGCATTAAATGAGAATAAATCCAATTATATTCATAAAATACTAAAATAATTTTTAAAATGTAATTTTACCACCTTTTGATGGAGAACACTTTTTAAATAATGGTTTAGAAAATTTTTAATGTTTTATTTTAAAAATAAAAGTCTTATTTATAATAAAGATAAAAAAAATCTTGGATGAATTATTTTTATTTTCTGATAAAATTCATATTTTAACGAATAGTAAAAAATGTATCATTTTAATTTAAAAATGTGTTTTTGTCTAATTTATTAGTATTTTGACACTTTTATTTTTATTGATTTTAATGTATAAATGTATTATATTTTTATCATTTAATAAAATTTATTTCATTGGAGGTAATTTCACATTTAAATTTTATATAAACACATGTTAAACATTTGACAGTTTTCACTTTTATGAATTTTTTTTTCATTTTGAAAGAAATAATTAATTTTAAATTAATTACTAAAACTTATGTATTTTGAATTTGGATAAATGGATTATATATTTTAATAATAAGGTGAAAATAATAAAAATAGGTCCCTTTTATTTTTGGACATGATGAATAGTAACATGAGTAATTATTTTTATTTGCCATGGATAAATGGTAAATCTGGTAAATACGGGAAAAAATAATATTATTATAACATATAACTACCCTAACACTTGTTTAAATCCTATTTCATGAGGTATTCCTGACTTTGACAATCCTTGGGATGAAAAATTGACTTTTGGAAGCTAATTTGGTGTAATTATGAGAGTTATAATTTTTAATTTATAGTAGTGGATAATATGTTATAAACATATATCTTCTTACTAAAACAAACATAAAATTAATTTTTATATAATTTATCTCAGACTGTAAATAATCATTAAAAATAAATAAAAATTTCTATGTCATGGTATTCTATTTTTAATTATTATACATTAAATTAAATTTCTTTGTGGCACAATAATGTGGCAGAGATTGATTTATTAATATTTAAATCAAATAAATGATATTATAAATATTAAATAAATATTATTTGACATAATTTATGTCATAAAATATATTTATTGGTTAATATTGCATGTTAGAATAATATTCAATGAATTTTTTCGAAGTGATATCTCTGATTACATTTTAATTAAATTCAATAATATATATCATGTAATAAATGACATAATTAATGTTTTATAGGAATAAAAATTTATTAAATTATATAAAAATCATAAAATTATTTTAAAATCACAAGTTGTCTATTTGAAATTGTAAAAGTTCATTATGTTTATAGTTATTTGAAATTTACCCGATGTAAGTAAAATTAATAGACTCTTAATAACTACAATATTGGAATCACTATTATCATTAAAAGAGAATAATTAAGAGTAAACAGAAAAGAAAGGTAAAATCAATAAAGTATAAAAATTATTGGATAATTGTATCAATAACAATACACATATTATCTTATAAATATCTCAAATTTGAACATTTTCAATTACAAAGTTAATATATATTTATTTAATAATTTAAGAGTTCCGAGAGGTGCCATTTCCCATTATTATAAAAATGTATTCTATATTCTCTAATAATAACACCTCATGAACCCTTTGGTTTTTCCATTTCTAGACCAACATATTATTATAATCCCTCTCCTAATTCTAGGACCCTCTTAGAGGGACCAAATCATCCCAGTGTAGCCTTTTTGTGTAACCCAATAGAAGTTACCTTATTAAAAGTTATCGCCTTCTCTCAGGCATTTTACATTCATTTCTAGTTTCCACCCCTTAAATTATTCTATTTATATGATTTTAAAACAAAAAAAGTACCATAAATATAAAAAGATGTTATTATTATTAGGTTTTGATCTACACTTTCAAACACCTCCATTAAATTGGTAACTTACATATTGTTTTGGTGTACGGTGAATTACTCCCTCACAAAATGATTATTGTTAAATTTTCCCCTAAAATCTCTCATGGTGGAAATTATAATGGAAACTATTTTTACCGATGATATATATTATTTCTATATTACCTCTATGCATAATAAATTTCTATTTAGAACATATCATTATGATTTCCATGTTGGGTAAAAATGATAATTTCGTTTGAGGAAGTGTGGAATATCACCCTAGCAATACGATATGACTCATTCACACTATACATGGAACATATAAATAATGAATTTATTAAACCTATGTGACATATATGACATTAATATAATAATTGATATATAATATTCATTTATATCCTTTAATATAGAAATTAAATTAATGTAGTGTCTGTACGTACATAAGACCTACTGTCTCCACGTGGGGTGGATTTCATTTCATATGTCCGAATATTATGGATTATTATAAGAATGTATGTAATAAATATATATGATATTTAAATCATTAATAATATTCATTAAATGATTTAATTTTGATCACATTGACAATTTACATCAAAATATGTTCATTGTTTACTCAAGTACTAAGTATCGAAAAAACATCCCATTTTAACGAAAATTGTTTTATAATTTTTATAACATGGTAATAAGTTATATTAATGAAATAATGAACAACAATAGGGTTTGAAATATAATATAAATTAATATAATGTTATTATTTATATAAATAAAGAATGTTTGGGTCATGTTGGACTCAGAGTAATAGACATCGTCTCAGTCTCCTTTCATTAAGGTATATTTCAATAATATACACCAATTTCTTTTATACGTGGTGTAATTAGTCCCTTTTTAATTTTAATTTAATTCAATGGTTTTTGAAAGGGATATTGTTTAATGAATAATTTTAAAAAAATGAAAACAGGAATATTTTTAACGTATGTGCCGACAATGACGTCTTCACTACTGTAATTAGTATTTGATATTTAGATTTCTCTATAACCCTAAATTTTTTTAAAGGAAAACATTATTCACTTTTTGGGTGTTTTGGTATTTTAAATGGGTTTTAAATTGAATTTACTATTTCAATATATTGAAATTATTTCATGTGATTGAAAATTAAATGTTAAGAGTTGAAAATTGATAACTTAAATCATTATGTGTTATGATTAAAAAATGGTACTTGGAGAATTGACAGGTTGTTACTTGATGAACAAAATATTGGTGGTTATGTGATAAATTAAATACATGTGGTTCTGTGATAATGCAACGACTAATGGTTATGTTATAACCTCCAATTAATTGGGTATGCAAGTCAGTCATATTTCTATTCCATTTAATGATTTGTTTGAATGCCGGTCATATTGTTATTTAATTTTAAGTATGATAATGTCCCAAGAAACCTATATATGTTATATGTGATTTCAATGGGTTTTATTATAATATTTTTGTAAAATTGTAATAAGTGATCATATATATAGTGAAGAGACTATAATAATAATTATTAAATTTGATAAGTACTAAATTATGATAATGTATTCATGGTTTACATGTTTTCGTAAGACTAACAGTGTTACTAATTTGTTTATCCCATACTGAATGTTTAATTATCGTAAAATGTTTTGAAATGTTATTCACAAGAAATAAATACAAAAATAGTAAAACATATTATAAAGGATAAGTAATTTTGATTAATCATGAATCAGATCCATGATTCTTTTTATAAAAATTTTTAATTAAAAAATGGATATTGAGTAGATGAGTAAACATTGTAATATTTAAGGGGTTATATACGAGTTATTGCTGAATTATCTGATGTTAAAAACATAAAAATATCAAAGATGTAAATTAAAGCCAAATTATTGGATTAACTCATGATTATGTAATATTTATGGGTGGGTACTTATATGAATAAAAAAACCAATACATTAAAGAATCATAAATTATATGCATGTTGTAGACTTATCAAATACCCCCACACATGAATTTATCCTTGTCCTCATGGTTTTAATCTCAACATTCTAAAAAGAAAAATCACCTTACCATGGATTATATTAAATTTCTATAAAATAAAATAATTAAATGGGAAATTAAATGTTTGATCATCACATGTAAAAATTAGTCAATTCATTATTTTCAAATGAAACAAACTAGCCATGTATTTTACTTTTCACCATTTTGAATATCCATGTATATTGATTCTTATAACTTCAATTTTTATTCATTATTAATGATCATGCCACTTTAAAATTACCGCACATAATTTTTTTTTGCAATCATCGTCAGGGTATAATGTAATTATAATTAATCACCAACATAGAAAACATGCAATATACTATAATTTTTCAAGGGATTTATCATCTCTAAGGTGTAAATAGAGAAATTAAATTTCATTATGAGGGCATCGCCATTAAGGATAAAATGAGACTAGGGCTCCAAGGTACGTATGTACATTGTGTAAAAAAAAATGTTAAAAATGGAGGTTTGACTATAAATTAAATTTCATTATAATAAAAGATAAGATCTAAGATTGTCTCTTTTTAAAATTTTATTTCTTTTACCCCCCCAAAGATAAAAGTAGATTCAAGATACATATAATCATAATTATAGAATCAAAAAATATTATACTTTTCTAATTCTTTTTCAAATATATGATCATGAAAAATCAAACATCCATCACTTAATCACTCAGGATAAAAAAATCATTCTAAAAAATTGTGATTTTTTATCCTCATAATAAAAACCCAATTGTTTGGGACTTTTTTCATTTTTTTTAATATTTTTTCGTAATTGGGGTGAACAATGATAAATAATGAAATATGTCATGGCCTCTCAACATATAATAATAAAAAATCTCCAAAAAAGACCATAATGATGTATATCCTGATACACCCAATAAATTCCTCCCCAAAGTTATTATTTTAGAAATCATGAAAAATAATTATAGGGAGGTAAAAATTGATAATATAGGTCTGTAAGAAGGCTCATTTCATAAAAAGGATGTTTATGAATTCTATGGTCTGAAATATTATTACTTCAACTCGAGTCAAAGGATAAAGAAAAATCAATAGAATTCCTCAATTATTTTAAAAGATACATTGTTCTGTCATATCATCTATAAAATGCAATGCAGGTTCTGGAAGAATATAAGCCCTTGTTTTTCAAGAAATATACTATAGATAGAATGGAAAATATTAGATCTTTGGATTAATTGGGAATGCGATTAATTTTTCAGATAATCACTCATGTAAATTAATACTAATAATTAAATCAATTATTGTCAACATCATTAAATAAAATTAATTTCCATAATATAGAGAAATTTAATTTATTTTGGTCAACATTCCCATTAAATGATTATTTTCAAATACTAACCGACATATTTATCACTAATATTTCATTATACCATTTTTCTCATTAATATTTATTGATAATGCGTTTAATATTCGTGGTATGATAATTATCTTAAGCAGAATTTGTATCCTATAATAGTTGATTAAATAATTAATAAAATGTAGGGAATGCAATTTACAGATAAAAATATAATACATGTAAAATGTTTTGAAATATAATGTAAAATTAATTAATTGGAACTCATACACCCTTGAAAATTTAATCTTCAATTGTTGGTTATATAGGATTTTCTTACACCTTTTCCCGAAGAGTAATTTTTATGAATCTTATTCTCCAACATCATCCTTCTTCCTTCTATGACTGTCCCCCAAAAAGATGAATACCCAAGTGAATCATGTGTCATGGAAATGAAATTAAAAATATTTAGTTATGTTTGTTATCTTCTAAAAATTTAAAATAAATACTGAAAATATACTAAAAAATCATGTTGCATCTAAGAAGCTCTTTTGTTTACCATCATTGGCATGACCTGAACTCATTCATATGAAGTGATTGTCCATACCAAAGACGTTACTTATTATGGATCTTCAAAATGTAAAATCATTGATTCCTCAATATACATTATCCTTCTCCATTTTTTTAAACAAATTTCACCCATCTATTGTTGAAAACAATTTCAATCATCATGTCTGGTGAATCTCAGTACTTCATAAAAAATAAAATATCAGTTCATTGACTACCCAAATGAATTCATCTTCTTTCAATTCATTATGATTCAGTGTTCCCCCAGGATATTCATCTTTTTACAACACATTCTTACATTTGTTTATCTTTATCTTATATTCTTATTCTCTTTCTACTATAGTTACATCATTTTTTTTCCAATGTAAAACATAATACTATTCATTCATCAAATTATATTTATAAAAGACATTCATTACTTCATTTTAATTATTCATATCCTGGTGTAAATTAAAATGTACATCTCATCCTCCAACTCTTAAACTTAAATCTCTCTTGTGAACGTCAATCAATTCATTTCCTGTAGCAATAATTTTTTTCCCGATATTATTGGTAGCTTCTCTTAATCCATGTATATAACTATAAAATATGATTGAAACCAGAATTCATCTACATTGATGGTGAAATCATCAAGCAATCCTTGAGGACGACTCACTATTCTATCATCTAGATGCAAAAAAACTTGATTATTTCCCTTTTTTTCTTTCTCAGGCTTTTTAATTTTTTTATGACATGATTTTTATACTGGAACACAAAATTAAAAAAAGATCTACCAAAATCATTAGTAAAATGGTAATTGGAATGGAAAAAATATAGGGATATCGTGGTTTCTTCGATAAGATGCTTGAAACTACTACTAATCATTCTCTAACTAGTGGAATTGTGGTTAATTCATCAATATAATTTTTGTTCATCACTAACTTCTTTATGAATATTTCATAGATAGGAGTGTTTTCTATTTATATAGTGAATGTGATTTTAATGTGTACCTTCTTGAACATTCTAAAATCATCTTCTTTTTCTCTTCAATATTCAGTTGTGTTTCTTGATATTAAAATGGTTGTGGTAGTTGGTATAGGGTTGGTGATTATTCATCATTATTATCCAGAGATTCATTATTATTTTCAAGAATTGATTTAAATAGTTGTGATCTGTCATTTATAGAAAATTCAATGTTTCTCCCTCGTGTTTTTCCTCTTCTTAGAATTATGGTTTTCCCATCTCCATGGGGTTATTATTCGAGGAAACCTAATACCCATCCTATTTTTCTTTCTCTATGTGTCTTAGTAATCTAGCCAACACGACATTCTAACTTGATCATTGCATATCGAAATTTAAGTGATTTTTTTGAAATTCTATGATCAAGTTCCCATGATCTCTTGAGTATGTTGTTAGATCGTTATGTTCTACTTCAGTAGTGGTCATGAATATTGAATGGGTCTCCTATAGTTAATGGACATGACTAGTCAGTTGTCCCCATTTGGTGTCAAGGTTTCCTTGGAAGAAATTTGTGGATTTGATTTTGATTTTTTAGTTGTGGAATCCATCCATGAGCCAAATTTTGATGATTATAATCAATAAAATATTCATCTTCATAGTAAATACCTTTGTGATTTTTTTGTCCATTATTGTATCCAAATTCATTTTCATAAAATCTATATGAGCTGGAATCCATCTATTGTCAACTATGTTCACTCTTTGTATTCTCCCTTCTTCTAGAATCCATTGAAAACAATTATTGTACATCTCATCTAATAGCTCAAAGCTTTCCTCTAGTGATTTTTTTGTAAGAAATACACCTGCAGTAGCATCGATAATATACTTATCCCCTTGCGAATGTTCATTTATAAATGTTTGAATTAATATCCACATTTTCATTCAATGATGCAGAAATCATATTATCAGACTTTTAAATCTCTCCCAAAATCTGTATAAATATTCTTTCATTTAATTGATTTATATTTCAAATACATACCCATTTATCCATTGTAATTATACATGGAGGTATACTTTGGAGCTACTCCTATATTTTTTCTTCTAGTGAAAACCTAAAAAGGCACAACATCACCATGTCATTTGTGACATTCAGAAACTGGCACATGTTGCAAGTCTCTAATAACCACATAATGTGTACATTGACATCCTTATAGTGTATGACATTGAATTTTAGAATGTTTTTAGCATTTGAATGAAAAAAATCTTTTTCATGGATTTTTGGTTAGTGACTGCGGTATCAGGATAATCAAATTTACTACCATTTTCTAGTGTCTTATGTAGTTGGTCAATGCTTTCCAACCTCGATTTCTTCCTAATACCTATGGTCCTACTGGTTAGTCTATCTCATGCACATCTCCTTGAAATTTTTCTTTTAAGAGCCATCATTTTCTTTTCCTGGTCGACTTACTCCTTTTTCTGTTATCGTAATGTCTCTTCCAACAGAGGGTCAAATGCAAGATCATTAATTTTATCCTTTCCTTGAGTGGAGTAGTAGTGAAATAGATTAGTAACTAAAACAATATCACAAGAAGTCCATGTGAAATATAATACGTTTATATGAAAACCATTATTTAAATTGTTAATTAATTTCACCATAACGTCAAAAATCATCCACAACATCTGCAAAAATTTTACATCTTTTGGGGAATTGTTTATTCCAATAGGTATAACCAAATTTAGTAATTTATAAACACTGTAACGTTCTAACTAAATATCTAGTATCAAGATATTATTATATTAGAACCCACATTGATGTTGCAAATGTTTAGAATTCATTATGAAAACTAATATTTAATTCATTTGATTGGTTGAAAAAAATAAAAAAATATAAGTACTGATTGGGTTGAATATCAAGATGAGAGACAATTCAGGTTTAGTGATTTAGGGACTGTGTGCTAGGGATTTAATTCATTTTGTGTTTTTTCAGTTTTGGTGTCAGATTTGGGTCAATTGGGATCATTTGTCTTGGTATCCAATAGAATTAATATGATTGGTCCATTGTAATAGTCATCTACTATAATCAATCAAAGAAATAGATGACCCAAAACCTTGTTTAAACATAACATACATATATTGAAAAATGTGAATTTGAAAAGTAGGAGAATTATTTGGTGCATTAAAAGAACACTTATTAGAATGTAGAAATGGACATGAAATATGAAATGAATGACATTTAGAATTGAATAATTGGTTTCCAGTAATCCAGAACATGAATATAAATAATGAAATAAACGCATATCATCATATCCCCTAATAATCACATCAACCGACACTGAGAACAATATTCACTCATGATTAGAATGAGAAACATTGGTACCCCAAGAATAATGGACATGAACAATGGATTAATATCTTTACTCCATGTGTGCACCTCCTCCTTGTGGGGTTTCAGAACTCCTCTAGTCCTAGAATTCATTGGAAGGGTGGCTCAGGAACTCATTTAATATGTGTTCTCTTCAAATCCTATAGTTGTATTTTCATTATTTATTTACTGTTTTGATCATTACATGATTTTTATGTGGGATACATGTCGTGTAATCCTTATACATGTTGCATGAACATCTTATATAATGATGCAGAAATATAAAACATTGATTTGAATCATTGACTCACATCATGACATGAAATATTTTGTAAAAAAATTTCCCATCAATTTATTAGTCTTCTAATAGTTCATTCTCTATGATAATTGAATCTTTATTGAGGTAATGTATTTCTAAAATCTTATTCTACACATATAATTATATAGTTCATTATAATTTTTTATTAATCTGGTGCTCCTTATCAGCATTTAGTATCATGAAATGTTTTTTCTTTGTATGGTTTATTATTAAACATGGTAAATAATTAAGATTCCAGTTTATTTTAGATATCTATTTATTATAAATAATTACAATAAGTTTGACACAGATTCCTTGAGAAGAGTCTAGAATGTTTATCATTTTTTATATTATTTACTTTTTTTGGCTTTATTTTCATGTTTATAATTGGATAATTATTTAAATATAAGGATATATAAAAGATATTTGGTTGTTAAATTATATATTTTATCGTAGATATATGATATATATATATATTTCATTTTTGATTACAGCTTATTTATACATAAATTCATATTATGGTTGATTGTTCAAATAATGTTTAGGTTTTTTATGGTTATTGAATGGACAGTAATTATGTATTTATATTTTTACCTCTCAAATAGATTTATTAATAAAATTTAACTACCACGATAATTCAGGAGTAGTTAAGTCAGTCTTTTTGTTGATACAATTAAATTTTGTTTCCAATCCTGGGGTTGGATTTATTTATAGTATTTAGTGAAACTTGTCCCTTATTTATCTATAATTTAATGTTATATAGTGTTTTGGTAGGCTTTTTCATTTCCAAAATTACGGGAGGTTTTCTCTCTACTCCACTCTCGTCCCTTGTGTTTAACCTCATTAAGATAATATTCATACGATTCTAATTGTTTTCTCTTCCAGTCTAGTCTTCCCATATGAATGTCATTATACAATTGATACTACCTTCTTTTTGATTCTATTATTTTATGTGTTATTATATTTAAATTAATTATAAGATTTCACAATGAGAAGTATTCAAGTTTTTTGGTTTTTTAATATGTATTTATGAATTTTTTACATTATAAATAGAAGGTTTTATTGAAAATGAGAAGAGGAAGAATTTGGTTGTTTTGTTATTGAAAAATATTTTTTGGTATATATATGTGTTAGGGGTTTTGAACTAAATGTATATATAGGTTATTATTGATGTTTCTATTTTTAGATGGAATTTTTTTATTTACCTTAGGAGGTGGTCATCTATGATATTTGATGTGGATATAAATGGATAAAATTCGATATAAATGATTAAAAAGGTAATTTTATATTTTTTTAAAAAATTGATTTATATATACCTTGTCAGGTAGATAATTTTTTAGTATCACATTTTTAATTATTTTTTCCCATATTTATTGATTTATTTTATTGAATGATATATGAAGTGATATTGAATCATTGTGTTTGTGTCCATTTTTTTACAATACCTCCATAACTTTTATGTAAGTGTAATTTAATGAAATTGTGATGGTGATTGAATTTTGTTAGAGAATGTGTTGTAAATGATCAACGTACTAATGATTACAGTGTAATGGATTGATGTGATTGCACTTTTCTGATGTGAATACATTATGGGAAAGGGAGTACATGTATAGATAAGTGAACATTGTGGTTGTTCTTCATGTTTACATTACCCTATCAATATGTTGTTTTTGTATATAGACATATGGTGATGTGGTTATAATATATATATATATATATGTAGTGATGTGGTATGAAACAATTGATTTTTTGTAGCGAATATGATAATGTGATATCATGATATATGGTAGAGTGGTTGCGTTATAGTGTGAAAAGATATCTACTTTTGTGATGTATTTATTATTTTTTATATTATCTCCTCATAATTTAATGATTGGATAAATTATTATGTATTTATATTATGTTAAGATTCAGAATTTTCTCATAATTAACATTTTAGGGAAGTGATAAATATTAAGGCCCTTTGATTTCCATTTTTTCATTTATAAATTTCATGATTTTTACATTTTTGAATAATTACTTATGATTATGATGACTCGTATTCATTATTATGGTTTGGAAATTTATTTTTATATTGGTTAAGGAATTCAATGTTAAATTTGATTTCATGAATTTTTGAATTTGTGGTTATCAAGATGGAACATGGTGTTATGAAAATTTAATAATTATAACATTTAATTATTTTAGTTTTCTCAATCAAATTATTATATTGAATGTATTATACATACATATGTCTACTCTTGAATATTTATTCTATAGGAAAACTGATTTCTTAGGATTTCAATTCTTTTTAGTAATTCCATGTTCTTAATAATAAAATTTCTTATTTTTTCACATGATAACATACCAATGACATTGATGTTCTCTTTAGGAGGATTTGGTGGAGTTGTAGGATGTAATATATGTAAATTCCTTTTTCTATGACTGTATGCACTAGAATTTTGGTATCATTTGGAATATGGGTTTTTATCCTTAAATTGAATTTTCGAGTTAATTTGTGCCATAATTTTATCATTCCATGGTTTTACAATGGTTATTCCTACCATTTGATGATTTTATACACTTATTTCATGTATCCAACAATTCCCATATTGATAGTAGGTCTCAAGGGTCACACTATTTTTTGAATACAACCCTCTACAGTTTCAATCATGGGCATGTCATGTAACAATGGTGTTAAAAAAAATTATTTATTGTTTTATGTTGTTTTTGGTTATTCATAAGTGAGGATTACATGGAATTTATGGGATAATGGTGTCATTTGATCTTAACATGTGATATAGGCCAACTGGACATGGAAAAAAAGGATTTTTGGGGAACTTATGATCTGATACAAGTATCTAAACTGTATAGAAAATATTTTAGGCTAATGTGTAACCATTACAATGGAGATTCTCAGGGAGGGAACAAGAATCATTATCAGTGGTCGCATAGGCATGTCGTTTTTTATGATGTGATTGAATTGTTGATACATTAATGTGATCCTAAAAAATAAATATATTATCCCAAATATAAACTAAAATGATTCTAATTGGAATAAAAAATGTTTATATAAACTTGTTCTTTTTGAAATTTCTCTTGTTCATTCATTCAAAATTAAAATTTTTCATTACCCTAGACAAAAAATTCGTGAGGTATTAAATGGTTGATCGAATTTGAATACTCAATAATAGTACCCAAAAAATGATTTCGAAATTAACCAACATTGTATTTAATAATAAGAGTGTCACGATTCCTCCCTTTGGATGATATTTTAGCAATAATAGTATTCCACACCCACTACATATGAGAGATCTTCATTTAATTTCAACGAACCTTCATGAAAATTATGATGTGATAAGATATGTTCCATTAATGTGAAAATATTGTAATAATAATGTTATGAACCATGGAAAAGTGTCTTTCCACCTGAACCAATATAATATCATATAAATTTCATAAGAATACTACTATTATAGGTTATCTTGTGTTATGCCCCGACCCCAATTACCTGGAGTCAGTTCATTATTACATAACATTGTCATGATCTCAAAAGATCAAGTCTCAAAAGACCAATTATTTTAGTAGCCTTGGAAACAATAGATACATTAATAAATTTTACATTACATCATAAAGTGAAAACTACATCAACATTTTGTCTCCACACTCACATCACCTTATACTATCCCTACAGGTCATTCATAAAATAATTTTCACATCCTGGGAAAAATAAAACATAGAAATGGGTGAGCTCAAATGACAAGTAAGGATAACAATATAAAGGAAACTTTCATAAATATGAATATTAATTTAAGGAAATGTATAACTAAAACAAAAGCCTTTTAAACTTAATCTTCAGCATAATCTGGTATAAATAAAATTAAATAATGCTATTTACATATTCACATGGATATTCAACTAATCGAATAATCACATGTAATATCAATAACCACTTTCATAATTATGGAATGCATAATGGAAGACTGTCATAACCACATAACCAAGGCCTCGTGCCAAGAATACAAATAAGATTTTTTCAAAGCCTCATTCCAAGACATTAGTCTGTCTAATAAGACTTACCGATGCATCGAGGAGTTATAGAGGGATCCACCCGTCAGTTACTAAGTCCAATGCATTCCCCATATGAACATGTTTAAACATTACATAAACATTCGTATTAAAACTAGTATACGAAATTTCAATACATTCTCTATAAAACATGAATGGTATAATAATAACACATCCACAGTCAAACATATCACAAAACCATCAATAAAATATGGGAGTTTTGTATCATAATAAATCAACTTCAAATAAGATTAAAATCCATCAAAGGATGTTTACATAGATGAAATAAAAACTATTTGAGAGAAATTTCTCTTTTTTAATCATTTAAAAGTCCCTCATTTATTAAGGAAGTAATTTAAAAGAGATTTCTGAATGAAAGTGTCCCATACGATATTGAAACTTTTGAAAAAAAATATCATTTTAATATATCCATGTCCATATAAATAAATCCTTAAAATCGTTTTTAAAACATGGTCATTAATTAAAAATATTTAGAAAGATAAATCATTACAGCATTTAAAATTCTGATCTTAATAAAGAGTGCATTTCACAAATTTTGATAATATTCATTTTGAAATCATTTAAAATTCACATAATTATAAAATAAAACATTTTCATTCAAAATATTCTTATAATATTGTAAGGGAAGCTTCTACGTCTTTATAATGGTATAAAATATCCTGACCCACCGTATAAGTTAAAAAAAAGACATTCTTGACTTAATTTTTCGAAAATGCTAAAAAGGTCCTTGTTTGGAAAATGACGTAAATATTCCTTTATAAACATATAATAAAAAGTCAAAAAAGGGTAAAAATGAAATTAACAAATATTCTATAAAATAGTAATAATTTTTAGAAATACATTTTTAAGAAACATGGATGTGGATGATAAAGAGGTCCCAGTAGATAATTACGTATAAACATCCTCAGATAATGAAGAGATTGTGAAACAAACCCTTACCTTGTAATTTCCCTTGATAGAGTGTAGGATAACCTCATGTATAATGGTAAAATAACTGTTATTAAATTATAAAACAATCATATTCATTAATATGATATCATATATTATCTCTTAACAATTCTTTGTTAATAATATCTTAGTATTATCGCCGTTTTGGGTGTTAACTTACTCATTTTATTTAATATGTTTCATTACATAAGCCATGTTTTTTATGGATAGGTTGTAAAGTATTCACTTCCAGAAAGAAATAAAAACTTTAAACCTTATGTTTAATCATAAAATTAGAATTATACTTGAATGGATACGATGGGGAATGAATCTCATCGTGTTCGTGGAGATGGTAGTCCGTACGTATGCACAAACGCTAATTCCGTTTCATTTTTCATTTTAAAAGGAATCAAAAACAAATGATAAATAGGTATATTTTTATTCCTGTATAATATAATATCTTATATGTGTTACTTAATTTCATTAATATCATCATTTATATGTTCCATGTATGGTATGAACGGGTCATATTACTTTGAGGGGAAGGTAGTCCGCACTTTCTCAAATGAAATTATTGTATATATATACAACATTAAAGGAATAATATTATTCTATAAAAAAGAATTACAGAAGCTTTTATATACAACAAATATAATTAATATCATATTTAATTATATTTCCATCATTATGGCCACTATTAGAGGGGGTAGGAGATAATTGAACAATCATCGTTTCGTGAGGCGTTTGGTTGCCATCCATATAAATATTATGTTCTTTACCCTTTAGATGGAGGTGTGTGTATGTGTATTTAAGAATAATTCTCATAAAAATATCCTAGTATATTAATGGTACTGGTTTCATTACAAATTAAAAGAATAAGAAGAGTTAAGGCACTGGAGAAGTAAAATAAAAGAAATGAATCTAAGAGAAATCGTTACCTTTAATTTGGGTAACTCTCGTTGGATTGAACCAAAATGGAATTTTGATGTGCCTTATACCAAATTTAATGCTTCTAGGAGGAGGAGAAGGATGTAGGGAGATTAATTGGGCCGAGTTTGGAGGATCCAAAATCCTTGAGATGGGTAAGGAATTGGTTAGAAGTGGCATCTTTTTATATGGGGGAGGAAGGACTCTTTAGAAAAAACTTAAAGTATTATTTTATAATAAATTCATATTCAGTTTATAATGGGTCCAAACATGATTATTCAAATTATTATGTGGGTATGGATAGAAAACCACACAACCAATAGGTTTTAGACAACTTTGGGTCACTATTTTACTCTAATCTTTTAGATTTAACTCTTAGATAAATACTTTGACATTTAACATGTCTCCTTGATTTTTTTTATTATATAGTTAATAAACTTACTATAAATTTCCAAGATAACCCCAAGTGGATCATTAATCACATACCTATCATCATATAAGTCCTTTGGCCAAACCATTGATTTTTAGGAATATTATATCAATTAATAATGTAATATTATTTTAAAAACTCCTTTATGTCAATTTTGACACTATTTAATAAATGATTTTTTAAAGTCATAATAACTTTCTTAATTCGATACCAATTCATTTAATCAATCATAACATGTCATAGTAACCAATTAAATTCGTTTAATACATTAAAAGTCTCAAATTATATATATTTGGGTATTTATAATATCAATTATTTTTATATTTCACAAATAAGGTAATTACTGCATCATCGCTGTATCATAAATAAAATAAATTATTTAATGTCTAAAAATTATAAATAAAATACCATTATTTATTAAATCTTTTTATCTTTCTAATAATATATATAATCTAATTTATCTTATGTATAACCCTATATTGAAAATGTTTTACTTATTAAACATTGATTTTAACTCTTTTAACTCTTCTTTGAATTAAATAATAATAATTGACATAATCTAATCCATTTGGACCAAAGATGTTAATATTTTATTCCTAAGGTTGTTTTTGATGAAATTATACTTATCTAATATAATTAGGACATGTTTTAGGGTAATAATGATATCATTTTTACCCGTAATTACTCTATTTACTTTTAACCGTGGTAAATAAAAGTAAAAAGTTACCATTCACCGAAAATTATTTTTATCTTATTGAACCAAATTTTACTCAATTATATTAACTGTGTCTCTAATATTTTCCATATTCCACTCACAGAAGTGGTAAAATTATGTTTTATGTGAATTTGCAAATCCCCCTAGGAGATGGGTAAAAGATGGTGAAAAGTTGAATAAAATTTTTATGTATCTAAAATTATTAGAAACAGAATTCAATGAATTAAATTTGTCTTATATAGGTATTATGTATCCAGTTGGAAATAAAGTAAATTTAAATAAAATTAACTATTATTAAAATAAAAATTCTGTTTTAAACTATAACTCAGTGTTTTCACTATTCATCATAAATTAAAAGTTTTCATAAAAATTCCAAAAATTTACCATAAGATAATTTTTATATACTGAATTCAATAATGAAGTCAAGTTTACCAAATTAAAAACATATATGGTCCTTTTATTAATTTAAAATTAATTCCCGCTATCAAAACCAAAAGGTGTATTGTTAAGAAATAATAACAACCAAACGTTTGACACTTGTTTTTGTCCAATTTCAAAGTGAAATTACTTTCAATGACCATAATTGGATCAAATTGTAAAAAAATAATATATTTATACTTCAAAACCATTAAAATTTATAATTTAACAAAATAAATTATATTGATTTAAAATGTTTTTTTCAGTTAAAATATAGTCTTTTTCACTATTCACCCAAATATGAATGTTATCAGAAAAACAACATAACATTATTGAAACTAAATTAATATTTTCCGATTCTAAGGAAGATTTTTATTTTGTCATATTGAAAATATTAAACTGTCAAATATTGGATTTAAAAAGGCTTCACCATTAAAAGGCGGTAAAATTGAATTTTTTTTAAAATACTTCTTTTATCTGAAAAATGTATTTGTTCATAAATTATGTCTAAGAAACTAATAATATGGATTCTAAAAATATTAAGATTATATAAAGATCGAAATAGAGTTAATATTATTTATAACCACTTTTCAACGGCTAGTTTGGTAAGTCATGGTGCGGTAGAACTTGGTGTTTCATGTAGTGTAAGTTGTTGAATTACTTTTAAGAAATAACATACTATGAAATCTTGGGGTGTTACATTCTTCCCTCCTTAAATAAATTGTTTCCTCGAAATATGATATTATTTTTAGAAAATAAAAGGGTGAAAATAGAAAATACATTTTGGAAAACCCACATCGGAAGTTAGGTTAATAAAATTTATTATTAATAAGAGGAAAATGAAAATGAAAGGGTCACCACCAAATTATGATCTCGATTAGGAGAAAATTGTTGGTAATTAAAGACATATAATTGGAGTAAAAAATTAATATTTATAGGTAGTGATTAAGGTCATCAATCACAAACAAGTGTAAAATTTAGGGCCTTAAATTTATCTATCTATGATGATTTAAAATACCATCGGTTCAACAAAACATATGATATTAGGATAACACATTTTTTGTTTTAAGATCCCTTCAATAAAGTATAAGAATTAATTTCTTCATAGAATAAGAGTAGAAGAAAAATATATAATTAACAAGTAGAGACCCGTCATTTAACTAATTTGTACCACAAACTAATCTTTTACTCTAAAAGATAATAGATCTTAAAAATAATATTAAATTTATCATATTCGTATAGGGTTACAATAAAAATGGATTTATAATTCATCTTCCAGATTTTTTTTAAAATACTACATTATTCAATCCATGACGTCACGTGGGCCAGTGGTAGGTGATACACCCTTGTCGCCATTCGGTTGTGGGTTCATTTCTCATGGCCTTGCCGGATGCGACAGGTTGCCGCCCGACATCTAGGTTGTCCTTTTATGGCAATCCAAAAATTATCTCAAACTAGATTTATCCATAATACTTCTGTCCAAACTCACAGTCCATAATTTATAAGGATGTTAATCATATTGAAGATCCATTTTCTATGTAATAACATGTGAACAGCCTCATCATGTATTATTATAAAACACTGAAACATCCTGAATTACCATAACACCTTATTGATTAAATTCATGATCCCTTCTTCCTTAGAGAATACTAGATATACTAATTATATCAAAAAAATTTGTAAACTCAATCAATGATAGAATATCATTAATCACTTTCATGGTAGTTAAGAATATCCAATATAATTTATCCAAATCAATCATTTATTATTCCAAAATCACTACCTCGGTATCAGAACCATATTATGGTTTATCTTTCTCTCAGCCATATATTTTCCAAAAATTCAACCTTCTATTGAGTCACTTTTCTTGGTTTCACACAATCTCAAGTCCTTAATAAAATAGTAATGCAATATAATCCTTATATATTCCATAATTATTATAAACAATGCATCGTTGATACAACACTCAAATGATATAATTCTTTAATAACAACATAAGAACTCTAATAATTACTCCTCATCTGTAGTAGTATCACAACTTGATTATTATCCCATAACATCATTTGGGGTATACTACGATGATTTGGACATTGGTTCTCATTTTTTCCCAACTCCCTGTAGATGAAGCATTGTATATTTGAAACCTTTTTCTTACCCTTACAGTCACATACATGGTTTCCTTTTTCTCCACACTTATAACAAACTCATATTCCCTTCAGGCATGTTCCAGGGTATTTCCTCCCACAATTATCACATATGGGAAAATTATTCTTTTCTCTCTTCCCTTTATCCATATTTCTCTCTTCCATCCATTTATTCTCTTTCTTCCCTTCAAATCCATATGACTCGAAAAATTATTTACATATCTTATTAACACCTGATACTATTTCTTCATATGTTGATAATACATGAGAGACTATTTCCCTTCAAAATGTTGGCTTAATACTGTGAATTATATGATCCTTTTTACTCTTTTGATCACACGTATTGCAAGATTTCACATTCCTTCCAATAGACACCATTTTTATAAAATATCATAAACTAGGATAGTTTATGAATTGTAATGAATAATTCAAAGCATGTAAAATACCTAATGTAGACTGAACAGTTTATGGATATAATCCATAATAAAAAATTTTTCTTTGATGATGTATATACTCTTAAACCCTTCATAAAGGTTTGTAAAGAAAATGAAAATTATCCTAAGCATATCACCCATGACTGTCGTAACCAAGAGTGCAGCAAGGCCCATTGTCGTGCACCAGTTCTCGTTCGAGTCTATCTCAAAGCAGTGTTTTCAGGTTTTACCCCTATGTACATATATGCCAGATCCACCTCTACCTGCATTTATCTAGACAGGGATGTATTTCTCAAAAACCTCACCAAATCTCTACAATACCAAAATTCTAGTAGGTTAATCTATACTAATCCTCATTGTCTATCTTAGGTCTATATGCTCTAATCAGATTTTATCTAAATCTAGTTTCAATGGTTTTTACTAAACTTTCTCTGATACCAACTGTAACACCCTGACCCTAATTACCCATAGTCAGTGCATTATTACATAACATTGGCTTGATCAGAAAAGATCATGTCTCGAAAGGCCGATTAGTTTAGTATCTTTGGAATCACAAGATACATTCATAAATTTTACATTACATCATAAAGTGAAAACTACATCAACATTTTGTCTCCACACTCATATCCCCTTATAAAATCCCTACAGGTCATTCATAAAATAGTTTCCACATCCTGGAAAAAATAATACATTGAAAGGGGTGAGCTGAAATTCCTAGTAAAGATAACAATATATCGGAAACATTAATAAATAGCAAGAAACATTTAAAGCAATGTATAACTAAACAAAAGCCTTTTAAACATGAACTTCAGCATAATATGCCATAAATAAAATGAAATAATGCAATTTACTTATTCACATTGATATTCTACTAATCTAATAATCACATGCAATATCAATAACCACATTAATAATTATGGAATGCATATTTCCGGACTATCATAACCACGTAGCCAAGGCCTCGTGCCAAGACTACAAATAAGATTTTGTCAAGGCCTCATGCCAAGACACTAGTTTGTCTTATGAGACCTACCAATGCATCGAGGAGCTATAGCGGGCTCCACCCGTCACTTACTAAATCCAATACATTCCTCATATGAACAGGTTTAAAAATAACATAAACATTCATATTAAAACATTCATACGAAATGGAAATACATTCTCCATAAACCATGAATCTTATCAAAATAACACATCCACAGTAAAAACATATCCAAAAACCATCAATGAAATATGGAAGTTTTGTATCATAATAAATAAACATCAAATAAGATAAAAATTATTCAAAAGATTTTGACATAGTTGAATTAAAAACTATTTGAGAGAAATATCTTTTTTTAAAATCATTTAAAAGTCACTCATTTATTAATGATGTAATTTAAAAGAGGTTTTTGAATCAAATTATTTCATACCACTTTGAAACTTTTTAAAAGAAATATCATTTCAAAACATTCATGTCCATATAAATAAATCCTTAAAATCATTTTGAAAACATGTACATTAATTAAAAATATTTATAATGATAAATCTTTAAAACATTTAAAATTCTGATCTTGATAAAGAGTACCTTTCAGAAATTCATAAAATATTCATTTTGAAATCATTTAAAAGTCACATAATTAAAAAATAAAACATTTACATTCAAAATATTCTCATAATATTTTATGGGAAGCTTCGACGAGTTTATAATGGTAGAAACTAGCCCCACTTGCCGTATAAGTTAAAAAAATACATTCTTATCATAATATGTCGAAAAGGTTAAAATGGTCCATGTATGGAAAATGACATAAAGATTCCTTTATAAACGTCTTATAAAAAGTCAAACCAGGGTATAAATTATTTTAACCTATATTCTGTAAAAAAGTAATAATTTTTTGAAATATATTTTTAAGAAACATTGATGTGGATAATAAAGAGGTCCTAGTAGATAATTACGTATAAACAAACTCAGATAATGAAGTGATTGTGAAAAAATCCCTTACCTTGTACTTTTCCTTGATTGAGTTTATGTTAAGCTCCTATATAATGGTGAAATTTTTTTATTAAATTATTCAAGAATTATACAAATTAATATGATATCATATATGATAATTTATCATTGATTTGTTAATAATTTCTTAGTATTATCGTCATTTCAGGTGTTAACATACTCATTTTATTTTATATGTTTTGTTACATAATCCATGTTTGTTAAGGATAGGTTTTATCTTAATGATATCTAGAACTATATAAAGTCCTTAAACCATATTTTTAATCATAAAATTATAATTATACTTGAATGGATACTATTGGGAATTAATCTCATCATGTTCGCGGAGACGGTAGTCCGTACGTATGCACAAACGCTACTTCCATTTAATTTTTCATTTTAAAAGTAATGAAAACCAAATGATAAATAGGTATATTATTATTCCAATATAATATAATATTTTATATGTGTTTCTTATGTTCATTAATTCCATCCTTTATACATTCCATGTATGGTATGAAAGAGTCATGTCACTTTGAGGGAGCGGTAGTCTGCACTTCCTCAAATGAAATTATCACATATATATACAAATGAAATGAATAATAGTATGCTATAAAATTTAATTAAATAATTTTATATATAATATAAATATCATTAATATCATATTTAAATATAGTTCCATCATAATGGCCACCATGAGAGGCGGTATGAGATAATTGAACAATCATTGTTTCGTAAGGCGTTTGGTTGCCATCCACAGAAACATTATGTTCTTCACCAATTAGATGGTGGTGTGTGAAAGTGTAGTTCAAATACATCTCATAAAAATATCCAAGTATATTTCGGATTCTAGTTTTGTTATAGAAGAAAATAATAAGAAGAGATTAGGGGTTGGAGAAATAAAATAAAATAAAAGAATCTAAGAGAAATTGTTACCTTTAATTTGGGTAACACCCATTGGTTTGCACAAAAAAGGACTCCTGAAGTGCCTTAGGCCTACGTTAATGCATCAAGGAGGAGAAGAGGGATGTAGGGAGATTAATTGGGCAGATATTGGACGAGATAAAAGGCTTTAGAGGTTTGAGGAATTAGTTAGAAGTGGTGTCCTTTTATAAGGGGGAGGAGGAGCTCTTTAGGAAAAACATAAAGTATTATTTTATAATAAATTTATATTCAGTTTATAATGGTCCCAAACTGGATTATATAAATTATAATCTGGTTATGGGGAGAAAAAAAATCAACCAATATGTTTTAGACATGTTTGGGTAACTATTTTACCCTTATCTTTTAGATTTAACTCGTATTTAAATAGTTTGACATTTACCACGTCTGTTTGTTTTCTTATATTATATGGTTAATAAACTTAATATAAACAGCCAATAGAACCCCAAGTGGTTCATTAATGACATACCTATCATAATATAAATAATATTTCCTATCCTTATAATTTTAGGAATATTATATCAATTAATAATATAATATTTGTTTTAAAAACTCCTTTATGTCAATTTTGACACTATTTAATAATTCATTTTTGATAAAGTCATTATTACTTTATTAATTATAAAAAAATTTATTTAATAAATCCTATCATGAAATATTAACCAATAAAATTAGTGGAATTCATTAAAAGTCTCATATTATATTTATTTGGGTATTTATAATATCAATTATTTAAATATTTCACTAATTAGGTAATTACTGCATCAAAATTGTGATATAAATAAATTAAATTATTTAATGTCTAAAAATTATAAATAAAATCCAATTATGTAGGAAATATTTTTTTTCATTCTATTGATTATTTATAATAGAATTTATCTTATGTATAACCTTATATTAAATATGTATTAATTTTTAAAAATTGATTTTAACTCTTTTAACACTTCTTGGAATTAAATAATAATAAATGTCCTAATCTAATACACATGGACTAGAGGGTCATATTTTATTCCTAAGGTTGTTTTTGGTATAATTATACATATCCAATAGAATTAGTAAATGTTATAGGGTAATAATAATATCATTTTTACCCTGAATTGCCCTATTAACTTTTTACCGTGGTAAATAAAAGTACCAAGTTAATATTCACCTAAAATTATTTTTATCTTATTGAACCACATTTTAATCCTTTATATTGAATGTGCCTCTCAAATTTTCAAAATTACACTCACATAAGTGGTAAAATTATGTTTTATGTGAATTTTCATATTCTACTAAGAGGTGGGTAAAAGACAGTGAAAAGTTAAATAAGATTTTTATATATGTAAAATTATTATAAACTGAATCCAATGAATTACATTGAACTTATATAGGAATTATGAATCTATTTTGACATAAAATAAATTTAAATAAAATAAATAATTATTTAAATAAAAAATTGGTTTTAAACTATAACTCAGTGTTTTCACAATTCATAAAAAATTAAAAGTTTTCAGAAAAATAGAAAAAATTTACCCTATGCTAATTTTAATATTTTGAATTAAATAATGAATTATAGTTTAACAAATTCAAAACATAAAAGTATCATTTATTAATTTAAAATTAATTCCCTATGTCAAAACCATAAGGTGTATTTTTTAGAAATAATAACTTCCAAAATATTGACACTTGTTTATGTCCAATTTGAAAGTGAAATTACTGAAAATGATCATCATTGGATTAAATGGTAAAAATATAATATATATATATATCCAATCATTTAAAATGTATAATTTGACAATATAAATTATTTTTAATTAAAAAGTTATTTTCAGTTAAAATATTGTATTTTCACTATTCACCGAAATATGAATGTTAACAGAAAAACACCAAATCATTATTGAAACTATATTCATATTTCAAGATTCTAAAGAAAGAGGTTTGTTTTTGTCAAATTTAATATATAAAAGTTTCAAATATTGGATTTAAATATGCATCTCCATTAAAAGGTGGTAAATATGCATTTTTTTAAAAATACTTCTTCTATCTGAAAAAATGTATTTGTACTTAAATTATGTCTAAGAAACTCATAATATGGATTCTAAAATTATAAGGATTAGATAAAGTTCACAATTCAGTTAATATTATTCATAACCGCTTTTGAATAGCTTGTTTGGTAAGTCACTGTGTGCTAGAACTTGGTGTTGCGTTTAGTGCATGTTATTTAATTACTTTGAAGAAATAACATACTATGAAATATTTGGGTGTTACATCTTGTAAAATCATTCATGAATATTAAATTTTTTTTTTATATTCAACAAGTTGCAATTATTTTCTATAATTTTTTACTATCATGTTAATATTAATAACATGTTAATATATTACCATGATATATAGAATTTAATGTAACAAATGATTAAGGAATAATTATTATATTAATATTTATAATCCTTTTAAATTTAGAATTATCATAATGATAAATTTAGTGTAAGTAAATATAAATGGATTTGTTTAGTATCATGAATTTTTTAGTTTTTGGGTCAAATTACAATTCCAGTCATAGTTTGTTTCGATGATTAAATGAATGATTAAAGAAAAATTGTTAAAATATATGGATTTATCATGTGATTTAAAATTTGAATTTTTAATACCTATTATATAAAACTTGTATAATGATTGAAATTCATTTAATGAAAAAAATCACCAATGAAAGCATGAATATGTGTGACATGTTATGGATGCATAATGACTTTTCTATTATTTAAGAGATCATTCAAATTTTAGGAAATTATATATTCCCTCAAATGTTTTTTATTCATATTATATATAATTAATAGTTTTTTATATTTATAATGTCGAATCCTGAATTTTTGGAAATAAGTTGTTTGAAGAATGTTTATTCACAATGATGGGTGAGAATAAAACCATGTATATATTTTTATAAATTCTAAAATTTTGTATTTCTTATTAAATAAAAATATGGGATATGATAATTTTTTTAATGCTTGATTTATAAAATATGAGAATTATTTTTTAAAATATATTTGGATGTAATATTTGATGATTTATTTCTGAAATTATTTCTTTATTTTATTAATAAAATGATTCTTGTGATGTATGTAAACTAATATAAAATTTATCTAATGTGTCATTTTGTGTGAGTGGAATTGATCACAAAAAACCTAATTTTTTTATGTACTATTACAATGAATCGAATTAGTGTTGTTTTAGAGGTATTAATGTTAACATTTTGTAGTTGATTCATGACATGATTTTTTTTCGGTGGATGTGGTTGATAGTTGAGGATGCATGTTTTGTAGGTATTTTTTTAGATTATTTATTATTGATTGTTGGTGTTGTATGTGATAATGTTAATATAGGGTTAATAAAAGTTTTGTGATAAAGTGATCATTGATTACATTATTACATAATTAATGATTTCATGTATTTTTTGGGATTTTATGTTCTATATTATGTTAGTTTGATCTATGAATTTTACATACTTCCTAACAATTATTGTATAGGATGTCTAATACAATATTTTTCAAAAAAACATTAATAGACTAATTGAGAATATAAATAAAATGGGTATCCTTCGATATATTGATTATAATGTTTTATCTATAAAAAAATCAATGTTCATTGGAGGTATGGTAATAAATTAGGATAAGGGATAAGTATTGTAAATTGATGATTTTTTTTAATGTATGGACCTGACCTGGATGCCACATTATGGGTTCCAAAATCATGTGTTCCACATTTCCTTGAGCATGCCTCCCCATATTCTAATGGCTTCGGAAAAGTAACAATGGTCCATAAGACGTTTAGAGGGGAGACTATAACCCATATTATAGTTAAATGTAATGAAAATAATGTAATAATTATATAACATCACACACAGACAAATAATTTACAAATTCTACAATTATATGTCCCATTCTATACAATATCATAGTGGTCCCACATATATGACATAAAAATTTCATATCAGTCATGTCAAGTAGATCTATCCCCCAAACTATATAGAAGGAAAATATTTCATAAAACGTTAAAAATATTGAAGTAAAAAATTTGTAGTCCAACACCAATGTCCACAATCTAATCATATCAATAAAATCAATCATCAGACACATGTTCCTTTCCCTTGTCTTGAACCTCAACAATGAATGTTTTTAGGTACAAAATGACATCTCGAATAGGGTGTCAGTACGAACCAATAGGACACTACCAATGGAGTCTATGTAAAAAATATTACATATGTGTAAATAATAATGGTGTTCAATAAATAATTGGATTAATAATAATGATAATAATAAGAATCAAAAAATGGAACCATGTTTGGCCTTGGGTATCAAGGTGACAGACCAAGCTTACCCTACATGCTACTACCAATTCCTGTCTCTGAACGTGAATAATGTTTCATGGACAAATATAGATCCATGGTATATCCCCTTGGAAACCATAATCAAATAAACTGAGTTAACCTACATGAATCATCTAGTCATTCCCAACCAACAATTCCTAGTATTATCCATTAGTCAGTTCTGAAGTCAAGTGACAACCCTTTACATTCATATTAATTGATCGATTGGAATCCAAGGCTCAAAATCAAGGAATTTGAGATTAATAAAATTGAAAAAATATATAGTGATCTCATCCCATGACATTCAACAAGGGTACCCCTCATGAATTAACGATATTAATACATGTAATTCACTGATTGAAGACATTACTATAATCCAAGGAGGATCCACCCTAAGGTATTCACAATAATGAACCTATGTATAATCCACTACATCACACAAGAAATAAATAAATTTATTAAGTATTTAATCCAAGGTTTCTTAACCCATATATATTCAATTGATTCTACTAATATAATCATAGACTCCTCAATGACACTCCACAACAAAACAATTCAATAGGAATCCGTCGAATATTCTGAGGCATTCCAATACTCACCATCAAATAAAGGATTTAATTAAAACAATTTTATAAACTATCACTTATAAAAAATTATCAAAATAATCCATGATAATCATTCATTCAATTTAAACATTAATTTATGGTTTATATTGACAATGTCACTACGGACTCCTCCAGGTCACCATATTTTCCCCACATTCTATATTAATTTTTTATATCACCATGGGGTGTTCTAAAGTGACCTAACTAATCCACCCATTCACCAGGAACAAGTTTAACTCACTATTTAATATTTTAAATAAGGTATATCCAATAAGTGGAGATTATATATATCTAAAGTAGTTCGATGAAATCCAAAGGAATCAATATTATTTAAAGTAGTTTTTTAGCTCAAGCATCCAATGCGTCAGTGTGATTTCCTCTACTATTAATGAGTTATGAAATTGAAAATTTAAGGGAAATTAAGTAGATCGCATGCCTAAGTTTAGTGGTGTTGGACTTGTTGATTATCAATCTTTAGTTCAAGTGTAAATTGGAGAAATATAATAACTAGTCAAAACACATGAAAATAAGGAATATTACATTAAAAATTGTGGAAGATATCTCAACAAAAGGTAAAAAATTGATGAATATCGATGAGTGTTAAACGTACAAAAATCCTTCCAATATGAAAAATGAATAATATAAAAAATTTATTGATGAGGGTATACCCCTGAAAAAAATAGAAGAGAAGAGGGATCCCAAACTATTGTTACATCCCGTAATAGTGGATATGATTTGAGTCAATAATGAAGGGTTAATCAGGTAAAATTACTTTTCCCCCTTAAAAATAAAATATCATAGAAACCAATTATTGAATAATGGGTCTTATCAGTAAGACAATGGGATTATATTGGCCTTGAAATCATAAAAAAATACCATCAATGTCTACAACCAACTAGGTGGTGGAATTTCAACCTTTTGACTATATGCCCCAACCTTCTCATGAGCCTCCCAAACACATCAGTAACCCCATGAACACCATTGTATCAGTATTTAGGGATAATGGTGATTATATTTGGAGACCATTAATGTTTCCATACCTAAAAGGAATCATAGGGTCTTACAACCTCCCCATCCCAATGCAGATCAACCTCAAACCGCACCATCAGACATCACTAGTATTAGCAATGAACAATTCTAGGCACTAGACCCCTATTTCAAATTCCTACAACCATATTTATTCATTGAAAAGATCATGTTTCCATATCACCCAACGAATAATAATATATTTTTATAAAATATTATTCTCATTATCATCCATAATATCAACAAGATATTATTTAATGGATGTTTTAATATCGATATCAAAATACTCATCATAAAACATGTGAGATGGATCAGGAATGTGTTGCTGAAGTTGATATACATAAAACATGACATGAAAGTAACTTATTATCCACGGAATTTATATTTGGTAAGAAATTTGTATGTTCCACTGTATAATCTCAAATAACCCCACATACCTCAATTTGAACATATACTTCCATCATATATGATTGTGTCCCAATCAGGGAAACAAAAAAATAACCCTATCACTAAACAAAAACTCAATGGTTCAATGATTCAAATATATATATAACATATTCCTACTATAAATCATATCCATCCTTTTATAGATCAAAATTACATGCTATGTCATCTCATATATGAGACTCCAGCCATCCATTTCAATATATCCCTTTATCATGCCACGCAATGGTGAATCAAATGAAATTCCATATAAATCCTAATCATAAAACATATCAATCGTTTCATGGTAACATTTTTTAAGGAAAATTTTACATGCTCTATATTAGTCTCCTATGTACTGGTAAAATCTTCGAAACACTCCCTGAATATTTTCTTTAACAGCAGAATGGTTTGCTCGTACTATCCATCACTCTAGGGGTAGTAGGATATAATCATAATAAATTGAGTGACTAACTATTTATGGATCCCTCAGTATAAATATTATATTAATAAATCACATATATAATAATTTACACTATAATGGATACCAATTAACCACATTATCTATTGGACATACTACCAAACCAAGTCATCCACTATGAAGGTCTGCTGGATTAGTAAAAAATGGCAGACCATTTTCATCAAATCCATGATAACCCATACTCTATATTTCACAAAAGGTATATTCGGTAATAATATAAATAATTACATAGTGAAATCATTTCATTTCAACTATGGATTGGGAAATGACTATAGCAGACTAGCGGGCCACTGATTCCTCGCCTTAACCTATTAACAGGTAGAGCACTATGTAATCAACCCCACAATGACTTTTATCCAAGACCTTCAATACTAATGATGGAGATCATGATAAACATTTGTCAATAAATGGTTTATTTATGATATGGAAATAAGATATTCCATCTTCAACTCCTCCCTCATGCAAGTAGGCATTACAACACTCATATGGTCATAAATAACCTGATCCTCATCTATAGTATAGTGTAGATGTAGCTCATGAACATCAATTCTAATGCTAAGGTCTAAGGTCTTTTATTCTAAATGATACCTCTTATTGATATCATTTTTAAGCAATGTTACCATAAATAAGGATAAAAAACGTTTGAACCATTTTCTTCCCGGACATCCATATGCATTCTAGTAACGAGTTCCCCTAATTCCTATTGACTAATCAACTCTTGAAAAACCTGATTCAGTGTCTTCTAGATTATGGTATCAGTAACTATATTTAACATCCCTGGGGTATAGGCTAGCTCACTGTTGAAAGATTGGTGGTACTCAACCCACCATTCCTACTAATGGTTCAGGTGCCATTGATTAAATATGTACCAAAAAATTTATGGTCTGTATAGACTATAATGATTTCTCCTAGGAGATAGTAAATCCAATAATTCATGGCAAGTAAAATGTAACCATTTTTGGATCATGTGTTTTTTAATTCCAATTGTGTGGCCTCAACTATGGATTCCAATAAACCATGACACAATCCCCTTATATTAGATTAGGTCTTAGCCCAAGGATTATTTATCATTGTATACAACTTAATCCCATATGATCTATGGCACGATCAAGATCAATACAGAGGTCATTATCCTCATCAACTCCTAAAATCCAACATCTCAAGATTTCGACCAAATTAACATTACCCCCTTTTGGTAAGTCCTATTTCATGGAACATCCAAATTGGAAAAGTCTTAGATTAAACTTCGATAATATCCAGTGAAGCCTAAAAATATATGAATATCAAAAAAATTATTACACTACTCCAAAAAAAACTAACACTCACATATTCTTAGGGTTGGTATAAATTAATTCTTCTAAGATGATATTCCTTAATAATTTTACCTAATTGGTCTGAAAATTGACACTTTTAGTGGATAAATAATTAATTCTCTTATAGTGTGCCCAAGACAATCACCTTGTGTCATGCATTATCCTCCCTCATTAAGGATGAAACGATGATATAATCCACAAACCACCAGAAAATCAGATATGAAATGTTGAAAAACATTGTTCCTCAAGACCATAAACTGTTCTGATTCATTCATTATGATTAATGAAATCAAAATATAATCATAAAGGATACACCTTCATATGAAATCCATATGTGGTATATTAGATGCTTTATCCTTATACTGGTTATGAAGTTACCTTAATTTGATTTTAGAGAAGATTCAATAATCATTCAGTTGGTCAAAAAGACCATCAATAAATGTTAATGGATATTAGATCCTAACATTCACTTTATTTTTTCCATTGATAATCCACACACCAATGTAAATTACTATTATCAATATAAAATAAGAGTATTGAAGAACCCCAAGGTATGTACTTGGTTGGATGAACCCCTTGGTGTCTATTCCCTCTAGTTAGATAATTAACTAAAATGGATTTTCTAGATCTATCCTATAATGTTGATTAAATATAGGCTCAATAGGTGGCATGAGCTCGATATAGAACTCCACCTCCATATTAGGCAGAAATGCTGAGATATTTTTAGGTAAAACATTTGTAAACGACTCCACCATAGGGGTCAAACTACCAACCACCCTATTCATCATCCAAAATATGGTTGGATACTCAAATGAAACCACACCTAACTTCTATTGACCATGATATGATCGACCAACATGAAAATATCACTCCCCTTATGAACATAATTGTTACCTTTGGGTGACCTGATGGTTACACTTCAAATATATTAATCTATATGATACAAAAAGGGAAACCAATAAATCCATTCCAAGAATAATTTTAAACTTAGTCCTATATTATATGAAAGTGGCCAATAATACTAGTAGCCTATGATCATGGTAGGAAAATCCCTATAGAGATAAACTCCATCAAACTGGACCTCCAATGAGGAACTTATTGAAATAAAACCATACATATTCTCCATATTCAAACCCAAACCTTCTATAAGAAGAGTTGACATGAATGAGTGTTAAGCCACTGTGTCAAATCATGAATAATTTAAGGTTGAATTGACCAAGATCATACCTCTTCTGGTAAGAGGCCAACATCATAATCTATGGGATCAATTTTAATTAATTGTATATTCCCAGTCTAGAATCCAAACAAAACTCCCTAGTGCTTCATTTAATGGAGTGAACAACTAATTATGACTATGAGGACCCCATATACTTCCTCTACCTATGCATTCGGTCATATGATAACTACTTACCTATCATAGAGTTGTAGATCTAGCTCTATGGCCTTGAATTGTTCAAAAAACTCTACCACATATTAACTGTGATGTATTACTATAAAACCAATATTCATGAATCATACTCCCACATGATAAAATATCAAATGTTGATGTATCATATTGATAGTGGTAATGAATATCCCTTCTATATTGATTAAATACAACAAAACTATATCATTGACTACTCCTACACCCACTACTCTATCAAAATCCATTAATTTGGGGATTTATGGTTCCAGAATATTCACAACGAACTGATGATTACTACCCTATAACACTATCCACTCTAATATTTCTATCAATAGTAATATCCCGATTCACCATCTCAGAGATATTTTTTAGGAGAAAGATGATCACTTTTGACTTTTTCTCTTACGGAAGGTCATCCTTGAAGTGACTCTTCCTTAACAACTCATCAAAATTCATAGATGGTGTGAAACGGTGCAACACAATAAAC
The DNA here is from genome assembly GCA_963277665.1 of Viscum album. Taxonomy (NCBI): domain Eukaryota; kingdom Viridiplantae; phylum Streptophyta; class Magnoliopsida; order Santalales; family Viscaceae; genus Viscum; species Viscum album. Next base: position 39,455,222 of record OY728159.1, read on the forward strand.
AGTGTAGCTATTCCATGATAGAAAAACTCCCATAATATAGGTAGATTAACTCATAGACCCTATTAGATTACATGGTATCAGGGAAATGAGGTAAAAATACTTCTCTATATATCATTCTAGACCAGTCCCACATACTGATTTACCCAAATTACAACATCCCACCATTACCTTTCATGAACTAAAGTAATATAAGTGGAATGATTAACCCTCATCTTATGGTATGCCTTTAAATTTAAAATGATAGTATTCATAACCTCAAGTCAAGTCTCTACTACTTGTGGGACACCCTCTGTAAGAACCCGGATCTTCGTACAGGTATGTTTTAACTTTTTCTGGAGTTTTTTAGGAAAATAAATTTTCTATATATTTCATAATTACACGCCGTGTACTCTGTTCCGGCTCGATGTCGTGTGCTAGCCGTGTCCGGGCCACATACACGGTGTGTAAGGATGAGGTGGAGGCCGGTTAATTCAGATTATGGAAAAAAATTGAAGTACACGTCGTGTACAAAAGAAGTACATGTTGTGTACATTCTTTTTTTTAAATTAAATGGACCGGGGTCGCAACTAACCCCTATTTACATATTATTCTCTAGTTTTCGACCGTCTGAGGGCGCTCGTACGGTCGGATCTTCGATAGAGTCCTGCCTCTCCGTCCGTTCTCGGATTCGAGCACGGTTTGTTGCGTTGGAATTGAAGCGGTGAGTTCTTCTTTCTTATCTATCCTTGTTTCTTGATTCCTCCTCATTTCAATGTTATCGTGGGATGAACGTTTTTTTTCGTTTTCTCAGATCTACATTGATCTATGAGGAATCTGTCGTCGAGGTTCGCGTATATCAATATCTTCGTATCGAGGTAGGCGGTTTGTGCCTTTCCGTAGGAAATTGATGAATATTTTGTGCAATTCTCGCCAATACCCTTGAACAAGTTATTGCGTGTTTCCTGTTTTTCCCTTCTTACTTGTCTGATTTTCTTGATTTCTTTATTAGAGGTTATTGCTTGTGATTAGAGTATTTTTTTTTGTGATCAAATTTCTTTTCCATGCTTGTTCTGCCTGTTTGGAATTTTCTAGTTTCCATGCCTAGTTGTAGGATTGTGGATTGTTTCCTTGTTTTTCTATTGAGCCTTAGTTGATAGCCAAGTAGTTCTTGAGGTTTACTTGGGGATATACACGCGTTATTATCATGTATAGTTATACTCAGGACTGTGAGAACCTAGAGTAGTAGACCAAAGGGAGAATTGACGGAAGGGCTTCTCTAGAGTGTCTTTTAGTTACGATGCAAGACAATCGGCGGAATGGAAATTGAGTGCTTCCCCAGAGAGTCTGTAGATCCATGACGCAGACCATGGGGGGAATTGACATTGAGTGCTTCCCCAGAGAGCCTTTAGCATGATATGAGACTATAGGGGGAATTTATAGTGAGTGCTTCCCCAGAGAGTCTGCTTAATTACATAGCTGAACCAGAGGGGTGAGACTGTGTGTGCCTCCCAGAGGGTTTTGAGTACTTATAGGTTGAATACTAGGGGTTAGACTGTGACAGATACCCAGAGGGTTACCTGTTCCTTCTTTTGTTGTTGGCTGATTACATGTGTGTTATACTTGTTAGAACTATGGATTGTAGCTATTTGTGCTTTTCTGTTTACTGCTTCTTGTTTTAGTACTGCCATATATTCATTGACTGGTAGGCACAAATCTTTGGGTGATTGCCTAATGGGATTGTATATCACACCCTATTTGGGCCATGCTTTTGGGCCCAAGAAGACTATGTTGCTGCAGGTATAGATAAGGACAAGCGCCCTTCTACTTCAGGATATTGATTGCACCAGGAGCTGTGGAGCATGGGACCGAGCCATGAATCACGATGCTGAGGAGCTTACTTTGTTTTCATTTGCACTTGGTTTCAGTTGTATTTCAGCACAATTTTGGGGGTTTTTTTTTCCTTAGATACTTGTACCTGCTGCCTCATTTTCATCATAGTTATATATCAACATTACTTTCATTGTTTGTTTTCTGTTGTTATGGATGTTGTTTACAGCTTCCACTGTTTATTTTTGTTTTCTTACCTTGTATAACGTACCGAATGAGGGTATAGTTTCCCCACCAACTCACCAAGGCCCTCGCTGCTAGTCGGAATCCTCTGGTGTTTGGGTAAACCCGCTTGAGGTCATGTGGTGAACTGGGTACGAGGAACCAGTGGAGGGTCTCCAGAATTGGGTCATTACAATGTGGTATCATAGGGGTTATTTTCACTTGTATTACTATTTGGAGTCCTTATCCAGGGATAGGATGGATTCAGTACTTGGTATTAAGCTGTGCCCTGGAGTAGCTAACCCGTGTACAGGGAAAAGCCATACTACCTCGTTAATTATAGTTTTTTGGTTTTGAGATTTTATGGTAGGTCTGTTTTCACCTAGAGTGATTCGTATGACTTGTTCGGTTATTGTTTTGATATTTCAGTTCTATTTTTGTTGCAACCCGGTGATATGATGGTATACTATCTCATGTATTATATAGAAACTTGTATAATTCACATTCCATGCATTATTTCCATACCATTTAGGGAGCATTAGCGATTGCATGCTGTTGTGATAGACTATGTGTAGATTATGCATGCTGTTGTGATAGGTTCGTGAATGATTCTCTTATGTTATGTTAGAAAACTGTTTTTTTGTTCTATGTATAAAGTGAATTCCAAATTTTGGTTCTTGAGGTGTTATGGGGCCTCACAGATCACAATTTGGAACTTTTTGCCTTGTTTTTGTGTTCTTCCATTCTGTGCAGTTTCTGATCTACTGCATAGAAAAACCCAGAATACACGGCATGTACTTTTTAGATACATGCCATGTAGTTTTCAGGCAATGTCACTGACCGTGTGAGAAGAACACAGTGTCGTGGAGTAACTTCGAGAACATGTCGTGTACCATTGGTACACACCGTGTGAGTTCGGAGCCGTGTACCCGACAGTGTCACTAATAACACGGGTCGGGGAAGCTCGGGTAGAACATGCTGTGTCGGTAGGGAACAGGCCGTGTAGTCTTGTACAGGTACCCGGACGTGTCACGAACAACACATGTCGAATTAACCTTCTTTTCTGCGTGCTGTGTCCATAGGGAACACGCCCTGTAGTCATGTCTAGGTACCTGGCCGCATCACGAATAACACGGGCCAACATGACCTTCTTTTATGCACACAATGTTTGTTTGGAACACGCCGTGTATTCTTGAACAGGCACCCAGCCATGTCACGAACAACACGGGATGGTGTCACCTTCGACTATACACGCCGTGTTGTTCGGAGGACGCCATGTAAGGTTGAGCCGTCTAGAGGGTCGTGTGCTTAATAACACAGGCCGCCGAAGCCCTGCACAGTACACGCCGTGTTTGTTTCGAACACGCCATGGAGCCTCGGGTTTGGTTGGACCATGTGGGGTAGCCATTTAAGGAGACTCGGGTAGGGGAATTGTTTTCATGTACACACAGTTTGTGGGGGTCAACAGGCCATGTTGTTTTAAGTGAACACGACTTGTAGGGTGAGAGTACACGCCCATGTCAGTGGTTTTAGAAGACACGCCATGTAGTTTTATACATGTCATGTAGTTGTGTTTTGTAATCATATGTGTTTTTCTTACCCTGTTCCCATTTTTACTCTTGTGTTCTCTTTCCTTGTTTCCCTCATCTATGGTGTGCTATTGATCTTTCAGAGCTATGCCTCCGAGACTTCCTTCGATTGTACGTCTGTCGTCAGTTAGTGATCAGACGCCAGACAGGGCTAATCAGGGACTTCCTGTAGATCCCCCAGCCGAGCCAGCCTTGGCACCGGTTGTCGTACCAGTCACTGGCACTGATGCGAAGTTCAGGGAAGGTTTCATGAGGATGATGCAGGCCTTCCATGTAGCACCACCTCTTGCCTCGTCTATGGCAGACTTGATATGGGACTTTCAGCAGCAGCATCCTCCCACGTTCTCCCGGGAGGGAGGACCTTAGGCTGCAGAGTCATCGATGGAAGCCATGCTGACTAACTTCGAGCATCTGGAGATGCCTCTAGAGTGGTGGGTCAAGCTCACCACCTACATGCTCCGAGACTCCACCAAATGTGGTGGGATGTGATCTCATAGGCGGTTCAGCAGCAGGCTATGGCATGGGAGGATTTCCAGTTCGTGTTCTACAACTACTTCTACCCGGAGACCCTGAGAGCCGATCGAGCCCGAGATTTCATGAGCTTAGTGTAGGGTACTCTATCTGTCATTGATTATTCCTCTCGTTTCACTATGATACAGCGATTTACACCCCTTCGGAATGGGAGTGGGGTGTTCTTGGCGAGTAAATTTGAGGATAGACTCAGGCGGGAGATTCTCTCGCAGGTGAACATCTTCCAGCTGACTTCCTTTACTTCCATCATCAACTAGGAAATGATTGCAGAGGGAAATCTGAGAGAATCCAGAGTTGTGAGACAGGGAGGTTCTGCTTCTAGAGTTAGCCACCCTCCAGATGATAGCATGAAGCGTCGTAGGGAGCCTACGCCCGGTGATGCGAGGAAGCGAGACACATCATCAGGCAGCCATGTGACATGCTACCATTGTGTCCGGACATGGCACACGAGGCTGCAGTGCCAGAGAGACCCCATGGAGTGCCGATCATGCGGTAAGATGGGTCACCTTCAGTGTTTCTGCCTGGATTTCTCACCAGCAGCAGGTGACCGGGGTTCTTCCATGACTCCTCGTTCCGGAGCAGCCCCACCAGTCTCTCACTATTTAGGGAACTGGAGTTCTTCCGACCGTTCGGGCCGAGGTGGAGGTTGAGGTCATGGTAGTCAGCCACCAGTTCCTCAGCACCAGTAGGGAGGTTCATCTAAGAGTGGTCAGCCAGGGGTGTAGGGTCGTGACACAGGCTAGTCATTCACTGTGGAGTAGACTTATCATGAGAAGGATCTCGACCCTTCTACAGTTCGAGGTACAATTTTAGTAGCCTCAATTTTATCTTCATCCCTTTTCGATATTGGTGCTATGCATAGATTTATCTTTTTTGATGTTGTGGAGATCCATGGACTCTGCGTATTTTCTTCTGCCGACTCGTTGACACTTGACACACCTTCGGGAAAGAGGACATCTATTGTACGTCAGTGTAGAGAGTGCCCTCTCGAGATTGAAGGGTATCACTTATTATGGGATCTCTATGTCCTAGAGATGACATGATATTATGTCATCCTTGGCATGGACTGGTAGATTCCCTTCCAGGCAGTCGTCGACTGCCATCGCCGCAGACTCAGTTTCTTTTCACCAGATGGTGAATCATTCATTCATCGAGGCGAATGGGATGTTCGGGCGAGTCAGGCAGGATATGTGAATCTTGGGCTATAAGGAGTGATGGCTCAAATTGCTAGTCTTTATCTGGATGATTAGGGGACTCCACAATTGGACTTTTCTCCAGTGGTGGATCGCTTCAGGGATTTTTTTCCAGAGGACTTTTTGGGTTTCCCTCCGGAGCGTGAGGTAGACTTCCCTATTGAGCTCATGCCAGGAGCGGAACAAGTGTCCATTCCTCCATATAGGATGGCCACACCTGAGTTGCAGGAGATAAAGATGCAGTTGAAGAGTTATAGGCTAAGGGTTTCATCCGAACCAGTACTTCTCCTTGGGGATTGCCTGTTCTGTTTGCGAAGAAGCAGACGATACCCTTCAGCATTTTGTGGGTTATCGAATGTTGTACCAGTTGACGGTCAAGAAATGATATCCTTTGCCGAGGATTGATGACCTTTTCGACCAGATTCGAGCAGCTCGGGTGTTCTCAAAAATTGACTTGTGGTCCAGTTATCATCAGTTGCATGTTAGACCATCATATATACCTCTAAAAGCCTTCTGGAGCAGGTACGGTCTTTACGAGTATACAGTCATGCCCTTCGGACTCATGAACACACCTGCAGTTTTTATGGCACTGATTAACTGAGTGTTCCATCCTTACATGGATTCCTCTATCGTGGTCTTCGTGGATGATATGTTGGTTTACTCTCACACTCGAAATGACCATGACACACATCTTGAGATCGTTCTGAGTACACTAAGAGAGCATCAGCTTTATGATAAACTCTCCAAGTGCCCCTTCGGGATGGATTGGATTCACTTCTTGGGTCACGGCCTCTCAAAGGTAGGAGTATCTGTGGACCCAGAGAAAGTGAGAGATGTAGATTCCTAGGAGAAGCCGAAGAACATTTTTGAGGTACAAAGCTTCCTAGGGATGGCTGGATAATACAGACAGTTCATTCAGAACTTTTCTCGTTTAGAAGCACCATTGACAGGTCTGACCAAGAAGGGGGAAAAGTTCTTATGGTCAGATTCTTGTGAGTCGGCCTTTCAGCAGTTGAAAGGGAGCGTCACGTCAGCACCGATACTAGTCATTATAGAGCCATGCAAGAGCAACGCTGTTTACTGTGATGCTTCGAGTATCGGGCTGGGAGTTGTTCTTCTGCAAGGAGATGGAGTCGTTGCGTACGGGTCTCAGAAGTTGAGGCCACATGAGAAGAACTACCCTATGCACAATCTGGAGTTGGCAGCTGTTGTTCAGGCCCTGCGCTATTGGAGACACTATCGTCTAGGAGAGAACTTTGTGGTCTTTAATGACCACAAGAGTCTCATGTATATCTTCTCTCAGTGTGATATGAATCTGAGGCAGCGTAGGGGGGTTAAGTATCTACAGTCTTTTTACTTCGTGCTCTCCTATACACCGGGTAAGGGAAATGCAGTTGCTGATACGTTGAGCAGGATAAATCAGGTTCAGGAAGTTCAGGAGGCCAGTAGTGAGTGAAGCCAATGGCTCTGTTCTATGAGATTCATCTGGAGGTGCAAAATAGACGGGGATACACCATTCTATCTTCGGTAGCTATTACCTCCATGCTACATAATCAGGTATAGATGAGGAATCTATCAGACTCAGAAGTCATAGTCCTACGGGAGTGTGTGTCAAAAGAGGACCCTCTTCCTAGATGGATAGTGGGAGAGGATGGGATCTTGTGTTTCCAGAGATGCCTATGGGTTCCAGCAGACATACGCGAGGAGCTAATGTGGGATTTCCATTCCTCTGTTTGGGCAGTTCATCCTGGCGTCACCAAGATGTATTAGAATCTTCATCACCAGTACTGGTTTCCAGGTATGATGAAGGATGTTGCTGGTTTTTTCATGAGATGTTCTACTTGTCAGCAGGTGAAATCAGAGCATCAGTGACCAATATGCCTTTTACAGCAGTTACCCTTTCCGGAGTGAAAGTGGAACGATTTTGCGATGGACTTCGTGACAGGGTTGTCGAGGTCACCGTGAGGGAACGATGCTGCTTGGGTTGTCATCGACAGGCTTATGATGGTTTCCCACTTCTTACCAATCTAGGAGACCTTTAGCGTCGATGATCTAGGACGACTTTACATCTGAGAGATTGTTCATCTGCATGGAGTCCCACTCTTTGTTGTTTCAGACAGAAACGCATGCTTTACCTCTCTGTTCTAGTAGGGACTTTAGAAGGCCTTGGGTACACAGTTACTTTTGAGTACAGCATACCATCCCCAGACTGATGGCCATTCCGAGCGCACAATCCAGGTGCTTAAGGATATGCTACGAGCTTGCATCCTTGACTTTGGCAGTTCTTGGGAGAACCATATTCCTCTGGTAGAGTTCACCTACAACAACAGTTTCCAGGAGACCATTCATATGGAACCATATGAGTCTTTGTACCGTAGTCCATGTCGATCACCCTTATGCAGGCTAGAGGCAGGAGAGACATCTTTCCTGGGACCTCGTCTTGTACATGAGACTTCAGATCAGATAGAGCTCATTCGGAACAGGATGGCTACAACACAGTCTCTAAAGAACTCTTATGCTGATAAGCGGAGATGACCTCTGGAGTTTGAGGTTGGTGATCGGGTTTTCCTACATGTCGCACAAAGGATGGGGCACAAAAGGATTCGGAGGCAGGGTAAGCATTCACTGCGGTACGTCATGGCGTTTGTGGTCTTGGAGAGAGTGGGGTCGGTCGCCTATCTGTTGCAGCTACCTCAGAGGTATCGGGCCATGCACGACGTCTTCCATGTCTCTCATCTCCGACATTACTTTTCAGACTCGTCTCACGTCTTTCAGCTTGATGATTTCAAGCATGAAGCGGATGCATCGTTCAAGGAGCATCCTATCCAAATTGTAGATCGTAGAATGAAGGTTCTCCGCGGGCAGTCTGTTCCTCTGGTATGAGTGTTATGGTAGCACGGGCGAGTACATAACGAGACCTAGGAGAGGGAGGCCGATGTATGATCACAGTGGCTGGAGCTATTCGGGGATTCTTCTTCTCTACCTCGTTAGGGAAATTTGGGGACGAATTTCTTTAAGGGGGGATGTTTTATTGAACCCAGATCTTCTTAAATGTATGTTTTCCATTTTTTTGGAGTATTTAAGGAAAATAAATTTTCTTGAAATTTCAGAAGTACACGCCGTGTAATTTTTGAGTAGACGCCGTGTACTCTATTCCGGCTTGAAGCCTTGTGTTGGCCGTGTCCGGGCCACACACACGGTGTGTAAGGATGAGGTGGAGGCTGGTTAATTCGGTGTATGGAAAAAAATTGATGTACACATCGTGTACTCAGGAAGTACATGCCATGTACTTTCTATTTATTCATTAGACGGACCGGGGTCGCGCCTAACCCTTATTTCCATCTTCTTCTCCATTTTTCAACCTTCCAAGTGCCACCGTACGACCGTATCTTCGATGGAGTCCTGCCTCGCCGTCCATTCTCTGATTCGAGCATGGTCAGTTGCGTTGGAATCGCAGCGGCGAGTTCTTCCTTATTCTTTATCCTTGTTTCTTATTTCCTCATAGTTTCCAATTTATCGTGGGATGAATGTTTTGTGCGTTTTCTCAGATCTATGTTGTTATAAGAGGAATCTGTCGTCAAGGTTCGCGTATATCGATCTCTTCGGATCGAGGTAGGTGGCTTGTGCCTTTCTGTAGGAAGTTGATGAATATTTTGTGAAATTCCCGCCAATACACTTCAACGGGGTATTGTGTGTTTCATATGTTTCCCTTGTTATTTTCCTTATTTTCTTGATTGCATTAGTATATGTTATTTCTTGTGATTAGAGTATTTTGTTTGTGCTCAGATTACTTTTCCATTCTTGTTATGCCTATTTCGCATTTTTCCAGTTTCCACGCCATGTTGTAGGACTGTAGACAGTTGCCTTGTTTTTCTATTGAGCCATAGTTGATAGCCAAGTAGTTCTTGAGGTTTACATGGATGATATACACACATGCTGAGCATGTTGAGTTATACATAGGGCTGTGAGAACCTAGAGTAGTAGACCAAAAGAAGAATTGATGAAAGGGATTTTCCAGAGTTTCTTTATTTACGATGTGAGACTATAGGGGGAATTGACATTGAGTGCTTACCCAGAGAGTCTATAGATCCACGACGCGGGCCACAGGGGAAATTGACATTGAGTGCTTCCCCAAAGAACCTTTAGCACGATACGAGAATATAGGGGGAATTGACGGTGAGTGATTCCCCAGAGAGTCTGCTTAATTACATAGCTGAACCGGAGGGGTGAGACTATGTGTGCCTCCCATAGGTATTCTAGTACTTATAGGATGAACCATAGGGGTTAGAATGTGAGAGATACCCAATGGGTTACCTATTCTTTATTTTGTTGATGGTTGCTTACTTGTGTGCTATACTTGTTAGAACTGTGGATTGTAGCTGTTTGTGCTTTTCTATTTACTACTTCTTGTTTTAGTACTGCCATGCATTCATTGATTGTTACGAACAAATATTTGGGTGATTTCCTACTTGGATTGTATCTCAAAACCTGTTTGGGCCATGCTTTTGGGCCCAAGTAGACTATGTTGCTGCTTGTATAGATAAGGGCAAGCGCCCTTCTACTTCAGGATCTTGATTGCACCAGGAACTGGGGAGCATTGGACAGAGCCTTGGCTCGCAATGCTGAGGATCTTACTTTGTTTTCTTTTGCACATAGTTTCAGTTGTATTTCAGGATGTTGTTGTGTTCTTTTTTTTTCCTTTGATACTTGTACCTTCTCCATCATTTTCATCATAGTTATATATCTACATTGCTTCTGTAGTTTGGTTTCTGTTGTTATGCATGTTGTTTACTACTTCCGCTGTTTATTGTTGTTTTCAAACCATGTGTGCCTTAACGAATGAGGGCATAGTTTCCCCACCGACTCACCGAGGTCATCGCTGCTAGTCGGCAGCCAATGGTATTCGAGGAAACACGCTTGAGGTCATGTGGCGAACTGGGTACGGGGCACCAGTGGAGGGGCTCCGGACTCGGGTCGTTACACCCTCCCCAACGAATCTAGGTATACAATACAACTGAAATTCCCTGATCAATTGAAACATATCTTGAAGAACATGTGGTTTGTATCTCTATTTGGATAGATTCAAGTGATTAATATTTTCAATATGCTGTCAATCCATATCATAGACCAGTGACAGAAGAGGCTTTGTCATCCAAAACATTAGCCCATGATCACTAATTCCCTTATATCACTCAACCGTTGGTCGATAGGGATACAATTATCAAGAATTACAAGTAATATCAGATAATATAGTACTAACATAATTCTTTATATTACAAATTAGGGAAATTAGATACAATCATATGATACTAAATTCTAAATATGTGTTCGATGACTATCCCCATACACATGCAATAGTTGTATATAACACATATAAAGTAGCCTCATGTCACCATGATTTATTAATTAACATGAAATTAAAATTTCATTAAGGAAATGAACTAATAAGTTGCTTACAGAAATTTTGATTAACTCATACCATCATTTAATATTTGTCCAGGTCACAATAATCATTTTAATATGGGTCTTCATCATTTTTAAATTCGCTTAAATATTAAAATACCATCAACAATGTGTCATTATATAATGTGTCAAATAAAAGTTTTAGAAAAAAACACTCATTGATTTGTTCTTGGAACCCCATTAAAAAAACTAATTTTGATTCAATTCATGTGGCCATAATTTAAAATATTTATTTATTAAATGATTGGTTAGATATATATCCACAATTAATAAGTAAAGAAAAATACTATTTTGGTTAATGTTGACACTTCAAATAACAAACTAAGGTCATAAAAATGTAGCCTAGGAAATAAATCAAGGTAAGTATGAAAATGACATGTAAATACATATGTGCCTAATATGATGCATGTATGTACACCCACATTTTATAATATCACATGAGTGATGATTTCATAACTTATAACCTCATAAATAAAATCCCTCACTCAAGGGAATAATTGGTGAATTGTAACAGTTAATCTAAAGAAAAATCATTTCCCCATATGAGAACACAGATTTTCCACCATATATGGGTTTAATATTCTCTAACATGAGCACATTACCTAGTTTAAACAAATATTACTTTATATCAACAATAACCAAATAGTAAAACATGTAAAATACACCTACAATACCATTTTTAAATACCCCACCCCAAAATCCACAGAATGGGTTCCCTAGGACGATGTGCCTCCTGACCTGAATCATGAACCCCTATGACAGAGGCATCTGAAAAGCTGTGAGGGTCCATAGATCCTTTTTTAGGGTGACTATACCCTTTGGTCAGAATATAATACAAGGAAAATAAAGGAAACATTATATAACATCACATCCATAAAGATAAAGGACAGAGAACAAGTAACAAACAAATTAGATGTCCCTAGCTATAGAGAACCATAATTATCATATATAGATATTACATATATTTTTAGGATTATTAATTACATGACATTAACACACACCATATGGTTATACAATTTCCATGCATTTGGAAACATATAAGCACAATGAAATGGTCCATATGTAAATTAAAGTTTCTCCCACTATGATCTTCATAACAAGAACATTTATAATAAATAAAATTGGTAATGCATTTTTTTACAACCCAGGTAAAGGAAGTATTAGAAAGGATGATCTTGGATTCTCTGTAAGGGAATATGATAGATATTATTAATAATAACAAGAAAATAATTTTAGGAGTACATTATAATAACATTTCAATACAATAAACTATATATCAAAGATCAAAATATTATTTCATGGAATAATTATTGCTGGTTTATAAGTTTTGAATCATAAAGGAACCAAAGAATATTATAAATGAGTAAATAAAATTGGCATAAGACATAGAATTATGGAATACACATAGGAATATAAAATCATTTCCATAATAGGAATGGTTCTTTTCCAAGGATATAATTTTTGAATGATTTCACTACCCAAACCATCATAACAGTCAAGGTTCACTCCCAAGACCATTATAGTTGACAATGTCCCTTAATGATATGACTTCACTCCCCATTCCAGTCATGTCTATCGCATGAGATAAAAAATATTTACCCAATGTATTATAAGTAGATAGAGTAACAACACATATCCTAATTAAAACCATATTTTTGTGTACCATAATTACATAAAACATTATTTATACCATAAAACATGAAATAAAATTGGTTTCACAAACATTTCATCATATCATGTCCTATGGAAAACAAACATGTTTCATAATCATGTAATCATTTTGTCATAGTTTTACCCATGTAAAAAATAAGGGGATTCATAAGAATTTCTTCACGTTTTAACCCTTTGAAAATGAATTAGGATTAATAATAATTTCATCATCGTACAACCCACAAATGATAAATGGGTTTTCATTAACATCATTATATCAAATCCATAAACTATCTAGAGAAAGAATAAGAATGGTACCCTTAGATCACTTTCCCAATAAAGAATAGGTAACATCAATGAACGTCATATTATATAGAAAATGACTTTGAATGATCATTTGAAATATTTCTTGAGTAAAATATCATTTATACTTTAAAAACAAATTTTAAAATATAAAATATATTCAAAATAATTTTCTTTGAAAATCAGATTTAATGATAATTTTAATACAAATCATGTGGATATTATTCTACAAAACTTTTTTTTTTAAAAATATTATATTTTTTATTTTGAAAATATTCATGAAAACATGTAAGGGAATCTTGAAATCATTTATTGGTCATGATAGTGGGAAATATTGTTCACACCGTAAACATTAAAACATAGATTCCTTTCATATTTTTAGTGAAACACAAAAAATAATTGTTAGAATGATTTCATAAGGAATACATTAAAAACATTTATATAAAAATTTAAAGTGTAAAAATGAAATATATAATTCCTTTTTATAATGTGAAAAAAATTAATAATTTTCATAGAAATCTTGATTTAGGAAGAAAAAAATGTTTCTGACTGTGGTGAAAAATAATGTTGGAATTTCATAAAAATATTTTATTATTTAGTTCACATGTAAAATTAGAAAAATGTATTATTACATATAAATATCATTAATAAGTTGTGTATAATAAAATTCATTAATTTTTTAGAGATGGTTTATAATATTTTATCATGGAAAACATAATCACAAAAAAAACAACCAATGATGATATTGTAATATAAAATTGTTACCACATTAGTGATTTAAACAATAATAACAATAAAATAATGATGTTAAATAAATCATAGGATATAAGGACCTGATTTTTTTTCTTATAATACATTAAAATGTTTCTATATATATTTACAGATCGAGGTGCTGAGATAACGTGCCGTTATGAGGACCGATGTGCCCAAAAACAATTTAATAATAATATTGAAAATATTCTATATTGAAAACATGTGAATAAATAATGAAAATGGGATAACTCATAAATGGTTGATCATATCGGTAATCTAAGGCCAATGTTGGGTCTAGAATTCAGTTTTTACCATAGGTGGGATGTAAAAGAAGTCAACGTGCGGCGTTCAGACTGCTCACACATTAGCAGAATTTTTATGTTCATTAATTAATTAATTAATTAAACCTTTGACTAGAAAAAAATATATAAATCTGTCATTATGGAGAATTTTCTGGGGGTTTCTCATAATTCCCCTACTATAGGTGAAGCTCTCCTCCCCTTCTCCCTTTTGAAAAACCCTTAAACAAATGATGAAACCTCTAGATTGAGGAAAATTGAAGCTCGATGAATGAATCAGCTTCATACAATCATTACACAAGAAGGTTATTCACCAAAGATCATTCCAAAATAGTTTCAGTTCTTCTATTTTATGATTTTATTATGCCCTTTGTAATGACCCGTGTTTTGAACCGGGTTAAAAAGTGGGGGAAATTGAACTTTTTCAATTACTAAACAAGTCTTTTTTAGAATCGGGCTTCAGAATGTGGTTCTGAAGGTTTTAACCCTTACTTTTAATGTTTTTTGTGTTGGGCGAAGGCTCTAGATGTTTCCCAAGTGTCTCGATGTGTTTTGGGTGCATCGTACACAAATACAGCTGGTATTTAAGAGAAAAGAGAAGGCACACGGTTGGCGTACGGTTTCCCAAACCGTGAGGCCCAAACCGTGCATCTTAAAATTGGGAGGTAGAGGAGTCCAGACTGCCTGCGCACGGTTCCCCTTAAATGTGTAGCCAACCCGTGTGTGGATTCTTGGGCGTCCATTGGGGGACGCACGATTGGAACATGGTTTGCCAAACCATGTAGCCCAAGACATGCTATGTGCCCTGTTTTGGGTGTTTAATGTATTTATAATGATTTAAAAAATAAAAACCTAAGCTACAAGACTCTCCCTCACCAATATATTAGCAGAATATATGATACACCCCCTCCACCCATTGCACCTCAGCCTCATGTGATCCCTCCCTCGTCCAGACCTCCTCTCTTCTGATTTCCTTGGCAATTATTCCTATAATCTCGATGGTAAGCTCCTCCCTCCTTCCTCCTCTATTGTTGGAAAATTTTAGGGTTCATCCTTGACATAATTTCCTTCATCCAATCACCCCTATTATTAGGGTTGGGTTGTTTTCATTTTCATTCTTCTTCCTCTTGTTCCAGGGTTGTGCGGAAGGTCCCCTGGGACCTTGTTGGTCTGCGTACGACATCTGTCGCCGAAGAAGAGGTGGATTTCAGTTGTTTTGGTTCACCGGTTTTATTCCGAGAGTCTAGGTGTCCTTATGCACATGTTAAATAAATTATGCCTTGTGGGGGAGCAGTATATAATCTTAGTTAGAAAGCATCATGAGCAAGAGTGGACGGATGGCACCATGTTGAGGTAGGATCCCTCTCATTGACTTTAATTTGATGTGATGTATTAGTGAGTTATTTCTATACTGCTTTAGTATGTTAATCATAGAAGTTTAGTTTCAATTTAATTATTTTGTGTAATGAGTGTGAATTTTAGGTACATGATTAAAATGGTTTCTTGGTCAATAAACTAACGATTTAATAATAAAACCCCTCGATCAGAGGTGCACTATCTTTATGATAAATGTAGGAAGTAGATTCTTATTCCTTCCAGCTAAATTCTTGTTGTGATTTGGTGATAATTGATGATGTAATGTTTCCACTGAATTGTAATAAATGGTTAAAGCATGATAGTTGTTCTCTTTTGATGAAATGGATTAGGGTGGTATGACTATTCCATAATATAATGGAATAAGAATAGCTTATGTTAATGGAATGGATCTAGTGAATGGGACATACCTTGGAGGGGTAGTCCATAACACCTTTTTATGCTTTGTAAATTCCTATATGTCTTTGAAATGATATAAGAGGAATGAAGAATAAATTTGGGGTTAGCCAATACCGTACATGAGTGGGTTCCCTCATGTACCTTACATAAATGTGATAAATATGTTAATGTCTTGAAATGGATACATAAGAAGATTTTCCTTCAGTACAAATGTGATAATGATACTTGAGATGGTTTTCCATCGGTATATTTGTATAAACGTGATTATAACCATTTACGTGGATATGGGCTGTATGATTGTTTGTGATTGTAATATGATTCTTTGAATAATTATGAGGTAATGCCATAAGCAGTTTATTATGGACATGTTTATATTGTTAGTGCGCACATTCTCATTTCACATAATGAATGATAATAAAGGTGAGTGCATGTTGAGGCCACCTCGTGACAGATACGTGGTTGGATGGGAGGCAGTTATACCCCATGCCAGTGTGACATTACATGTGTGGAAGGGAGGAATTATTAACCCTTTCCAGTTGACTTCTATAGATGTTTTATGTGGTTGGATGGGAGGCAGTTATAACTCATGCTGGTTGAATCAACGTGATGGAAAGGAGGGATTCTTATCCCTTGCTAGTCTCTTTTAGGGAAGAGAGGCATTCTTACATCATGCCCGTTAATATCAATATGTTTATGGAAGGTGGCATTATTACCCCTTTCCAGTTGACATATAGGGACATAAAACATTCTTACCTCGTGCCCACTAATCCTATTAATTGGTGGGAGGCATTTTTACCCCACGATATCTATGATCTAAATGCTTATATATATATATATATATATATATGGTGACATGATCGGGTTACTTTACTGTAAACGAGCTGAAGCTGGTATAGCAGTCTGGTGTCCTTAGGGATCCTAGATGGGTGTTGTTATTCTATGTTGTTCTACTTATTGAATCACGTTATACATGTTTACTACTTTAATTAATATTACACTATCTGTAATGGGTTTGACACCATTCGTACCGGCCTATTGAGATTTATATCTCACACCCTACTTAGGCCACCATTGCACTAGGGTACCAGAGTAGACCTTCTTGCTTGCGGGACCTAAGTTGTGTGCTGTTCTGTTTGTACCTAAGGAGTTCGAAGCAAAGGACTAAGCTGGAGCTTGGGATTCTCATGAGATTTCCCATCGAGCCTTGATGTCTTTTCCTTATTTCTTTTTTATCATATTGAACGGATGCTACATTGTTTCATGTTTTCACATTTTGTCTTTCATCATCCATGTATCGTGTAAACTGGATTTGGCGACCTCTTATAAAAAATGATCACTACTTTTCTTCTGCTGTTGTATTTTCATTGTTTATCAATTACTGCTTCTTCTACTAGTGTTATTTACTCTGAGATACTGTAGTGAAACTCTGATAAGAGGGTATAGTCTCTCCACTATAACCTCCTGAGACCCTCAATGCTAGTTGGTATCCATTGGCGTATGAGGAGACGCGCATGAGGCCTTGGGACCTACCGGTCTGGCCTCCAGTTCGACGGTATGTCGGGCCGAGACATTACAAAGTGGAATTAGAGGAGTTTTTTCTTTTGGTTTGTTTTAGTATTTGGCGACAATATCTAGGGATGAGAATTAGATGGAATTTGGTAATAGGCTGTTCTCGAGAGTATCTAATCAGTGTATAGTGAAAAGCCAAATTTCCTTGAATGAAATTGTTATTTTTGTGATTTTGATTATTACGGTTGATTTGATTTCACCATTGGGTGACGCACATGGTTTCAGTTGATACTGTTGATGAAATTGTGGGTTCCATTTCTATTTCAACTCGATGATACAAGGGTATTCCATTTCATGCATAATATAGGAACTTTGTTAGAAATCACATGCCAGACATTATTCCATTCCATCTAGGATGCATTAGTTGATTACTACAATTGTGATAGGTGTCTTGGTAGTTATTACATGCTTTTATGGTATAGCATGATTCAATGCTACTACTTTCGATAACATTCTAGATTCAGTTATTTTGGAATTGGTTTCATTTAACAAATTAAAATATTTCAATCACGATGAGAGACAATTTGCAGTTGTAAGGTGAATGGGCACCATATGGATGGAAAATGGTAACCTGTGTGATTGAATTTCTAGAAAAATGGGCTGCTAATGTCAAATTTTAAATTGAGATTGGTTTTGATCAAAGGGAGCCAAATTCCAAATTGTAAATTGTATGGGCACATTAAAGGTGGTAGGTGGCCACCCGTATGACTGGGTGATTTCCTTGAGCATGTTAAATTCTGGAATGTAATCTTTTTTGTCTATTAGGAGCCAATTTTCATCCCATAGAGTGAATGGTCACATCATGAGTTGGGAAATGGCAACTCATAATGAATGTATGGATGGATTCGTTGTGAGGTGTTTATTAGCGTAAAAGTTGTTTCATTTTAACCTAACGTGGTGTGGCTTGTTGGGAACCTCGTAGGTTTCCTGAATTGTTTAAAAGGAATTTATTATGATAAATTTTTGGAATAATACGGGATGTCTGATAAATGTTTAATTGTTAAATGGATGTTTGTTGAGGCTTTCCTCATTTGCTTTGAGCTATTTGTTAAGAATGATCAAGTGCCTAGTGATTTTTTGTTTTGAAATGATACATGAAGTTTTTAATTGATTCTTCTAAAGTGATTAAAAGAATAAACGTGATTAAGTATAATGGGATTGGAAAAGGAACCTGTAGTGGTGTCCTCTGTAGAAACCTCTTGTGAGGGTAAGTTAACTCTTTCTTGCGAGTTCCTTGAGACGGAACTGTAGGTGTTTTCTATGGGCGTTTGTTTTCATTCGAAAAATGACATGAATGTTAGGCATTAGCCCAATGAATTTTTTTGGGTGTGACCAAGTTCATTGGTTGATGCTTGTTTTACGTGAGTAGCTAACCTATGGTATGTAGAACCCTTTGTGTTTCTTATCCTTGCTTGTGTGGTGATATTTCAGACGTTTGTATCGTTCGGGTTCTGTTTTCCCTTATAGGACTTTCAGTTCCAATGACGCCCTTGTTGGGAAGGGTGTTCCTACTTCTTTTAAACTTGTTATGGGATTGAACAATCCATAAAATCTCTATATACATACCTTGGGCATGGTTGGTTGCTTGTTGGGTGTTCGACTCCTTATGTAATGGACGATTGGAAAGTTTTCATCCATGTTAACGGTCATATAAGGTGATACGACATTTGATTGAATATCTCGTGCTGCCGTGTACGGTCTTGGGTCACCTCCATGGTAGTTTGACCTGAGCGTTTGGGAATCAGGTTTTCCCAAGGATCAGAATGATATTTGAAAGACTCGGGTGGCTGACACGCCGGTCTTGTTGCATTGGTTCCCTTGTACGTTTCAACATGGTGATCATGGCTCGGAGGAGCGACATACGTCCGTTTAGTTGTTGAGGAACTAGTTCTCTTATGAGTAGTTGGTATTTTCTTCTCTCGATGATACTGACACTTCTAATGTGGGAATATTCATATCAGTTTATTGAAGAGTGTTCTTCCGGGTAGAAGGAACATGTCAAGAAAGACCATTTGAGAATGGTCAGGTTTGTTAGAATTAATTTGAGGCTTGTAGGTGTTGTTATGCGTCGATGCTTTCTCAACAGCACGACTTTGATATAGTTGGTGGAGTATGAAACCACATTTTTTTAAGAAACATTGTTTCTCCTGGTGTAATTCAGTGGTAAATCTTGGATGATCACGAAATTCCCTGTGCAGGAAAAAGGCATTGTGATCGGTTTAGAAATCATGATTTGTCGGCAGGTGAAGGCTAGTCTTTTCTTTATAGTAGACCAATGGGGGTTCGACGTTTCTTCCTTTCCAGTTTTCAGAAAAGGTTAACTAGAATCCGTCTAATTCCTCTTAGAGTACTCTACTACATGATGAGCATGTCCCATATCTTTCTTTCGTCATAGATGCGCTAAGACAGTGTCAGTATAACGTCACGCTAATGTTTTTGAAAGCTGTTGAGCTCATTTTGTTGTTCTCTTTCGGCCTGGACCGCGATATGTGTGTTTCCTTTCAGGGTTTGAACTTATAGACATCATCGGTAGTCGGGTATGAGCTTCGGTGAATGTTCTTGTAGTAAGGGTGAGATGCCTTTGGAGGAGGCATCGTTTTTTAGCTTATAAAGCATTGACCATTTCTGTCGGGCATCTTCTTGAATAGTCATCCAGAGTGGCTTGACTCTTCTTTTTTTTTTTGGATTTGAGATGGATGGGTAAATCTACTGTTAGATCATTTCAAAATCACACTAGGTGCTTCTTTGTAATTCTTGGAGCTTTATTTTGAAAGTCCTTTTGAACGGTAGTGGAGATGTGGTTTTATTTTTGACCACTTAATGTTAAAAATCATAAGTGGGAAGTACCTTTAATTAGTTTATTTGAGAGACGACGATGAGTTTGTATCTCTGGTATGATGGGCTCGAGTAAGAGTCGTCTGGGAGTTTTAGTTCGAAAATGAGCATTGGCTTTGGTGTTGACGGCTTAAGCGTCGTGTTCTTAAGTGGATGTTCGTTGCTGTGTGGGACAATTGGAAATGTAAAGTGATAATTTGAACGATGATTCAAGACCCTTATAGGTCGAGTGAGGTGTGTGTTGTTCCAGATGGATTCTCAGGGATGAGAAGTTCTAAGGATGGAAGGTTGTAATGACTCTCATTTTGAACCGGGTTAATAAGTGGGTGGAAATTGAACTTTTTCAATTACTAAACCGGCCGTTTTTAGATTCAGGATTTAGAACGAGGTTCTGATGGTTTGAATCCTTCTTTTTAATGTTTTTGTGGTTGGGTGAAGGCCTAATAAGTTTCACGAGCGTCTCGATGTGTTTCAGGTGCGTCGTACCTGAAGAGGACTAGTTTTTAAGCGACAAAAGAAGGCGCATGGTTGGCGCATGGTTTCCCAAACTGTTTGGCCCAAACCCTACGCCATTCAATAGGGAGGTAGAAGAGTCTGCACGGCCAGGGCACAGTTTCCCCAAACTGTGGGATCAGCCCATGCGGGGTGTCTTGGGTGTCCAGTGGGGGACACACGGTTGGCGCACGATTTTCCAAAACATGTGGCCCAAGCCGTGCTCCATGCCCTATTTTGAGTTTTTAAAATATTTAAAATGATTTAAAAAGTAAAAACCTAAAATACTAGACTCTCCCTCACCGTTCTCTCGGTAGACCACATGACACACCAACTCCTCCCATGGCGCCTCGGCCTCGCATGAGCCCTCCCTCGGCCGGACCTCATGTCCTTCGTTTTCCTCGGTGATTCTTATTATAATCTCCATGGTAATCTCCTCCCTCTATACTCATCTATTCATGGCCTATTTTAGGGCTCCTCCTTGCCCTAATTTCATTCGGCCAAGAACCCATAGTTTTAGTTTTTGTTGTTTTAAGTTACATTCTTGTTTTTCTTGTTCCAGGGTTGTGCGGAAGGTCCCCTGGGACGTTGTTGGTGTGCATATGACATCTGTCGCTGAAGGCGATGCAGATTACGGTTGTTTAGGTCGGCCGGTTTGATTCTGAGAGGCTCGGTGTTCTTATGCCCATGTGAAATCACAAGTTCCTCGTGGGGGAGTAGCAACAGATATTAGTTAGAAAGCATCATGATCTAGAGTGGATGTATGGATCAACCATGAGGTATGATCCCACTCCTTTCCTTTAATATAAATTGAAGTATTAGTGAGTTATTTCTATACTAGTTTAGTTTGTTAGTTTTTCAGGTTTAGTTTCAATTTAATGTTATTGTACAAAGAGTGTGAATTGCAAGTGCAAGATTAAAATGATTTCTTGGTCACTTAACTAACGATTTAATAATGAAACCCCTCGAACAGAGGTTCGTTGTCTTCAAGATAAAAGTAGGAAGTACAGTCTTATAATTTCCTGGTAAATTATTGTTGTGCATTTATGATAATTGATGATGTCATGTTACCTCTCTATTGTACCAAATTGATAAAGCATGACAGTTGTGCTCTTTTGATAAAATGTATTGGGGTGGTAAGACCCTGCCATAGGATAATTCAATAAGCACGAATTTTGATAATAGAATCGATCTAGTGAATGGGAATTACCTAGGAGGGGTAGTTCATATCACCTTTTTATGCTTTGTCAATTCTTATAGGTCTTTGAAATGATATAAGAGGAATGAAGAATGAATTGGTGGTCGGCCAATACCATATATGAGCAGGTGGCCT
The DNA here is from genome assembly GCA_963277665.1 of Viscum album. Lineage (NCBI taxonomy): Eukaryota > Viridiplantae > Streptophyta > Magnoliopsida > Santalales > Viscaceae > Viscum > Viscum album. The sequence goes on from OY728159.1 coordinate 39,477,033, forward strand.
CATGTACCTTATATAAATGTGATGAATATGCTATTGTCTTGAAATGGATTCTTAAGAGGAGTTTCCTTAATTATAAATGTGATAATGATAATTGAAATGGTTATCGTTAGGTATATTTGTTTGAACGTGATTATGACCATTTATGTGGATATGGGGTGTATGTTTGTTTGTGATTGTAATATGATTCATTGAATGCTTATGAGGTAATGCCATAAGTAGTATATTATGTAAATCGTTATATTTTGAGTGCGCACATGTTTATTCTACATAATTAATGATAATAAAGGTGATTGAATGTTGAGGCCACCTTGTGATAGATTCGTGGTTGGAAGGGAGGTAGTTATTCCCAATGCTAGTGTGACGGTACATGTCTAGAAGTGAGGCATTCTTACCCCTTTCTAGTTGACTTCTAGTTATGTTTTACGTGGTTGGATTGGAATCAGTTATACCCCATCCTGGTTGAATGAATGTGATTGAAGGGAGGAATTCTTATCCCTTTCTAGTCACTTTTAGGTACGAGAGGAATTCATTCCTCGTGCCCGCTAATCTTGATACGTGTATGGAAGGGAGGCATTCTTACCCCTTTCCAGTTGAGCTATAGGCACGAAAAGCATTCTTACCTCATTCCCGCCAATCTTATTAATGGATGGGAGGAATTATTACACCACACCATCTATGATCTAAATGCTTATATATATATAAGGTGACATGATCAGGTTACTTTACCGGCAAGGAGTCAAAGGTGTTGTAGTCTTCGGGTGTCCTTAGGGAACCTGGACGGGTGTTGTTATTCTATGTTGTTCTGTTTATTGAATCATGTTATACCAGCTCACTTCTCTAATTAATATTACACTGTCTGTATTGGTTTTGACACTGGTGGTTCCAGCCTACTGATATTTATATCTCACACCCTACTCGGGCTGCCATTGCACTGGGGTACCCGAGTAGACCTTCTTGTTTTCCGGACCTAGGTTGTGTTATGTGTTGTTTTTACCTAAGGAGTTAAGAGAAAATGACCATGTGGGAGAATGAGATGCTTAAGATATCACCAGTCGGGCCCTCCTATCTTTTATTCATTTCTTTTTTATTGTACTGAAAGAATGATGTATTGTTTTTTGTTTTCACATTGTATCTTTCATCATCCATGTATCGTGTAAACTGGCTTTGGCCCCCACTTACAAAAAAGATCACTACTTGTCTTCCACTGATGTTTACTCATTTTTTATCTATTAATGCTTTGGATACTAGTGTTATTTACTCTGGTATACCATTTTGCAACTCTGATAAGAGGGTATAGTCTCCCCACGATCACCTCCAAAGACCCTCGCTGCTTGTCGAAAGCCTCTCACGTACGGGGAGACGCGCTTGAGGCCATGTGCCCTACCGGTCTAGCCACCGGTTTGGTGGTCAGCCGGGCCAGGACGTTACACCCTTGATTAAATGATTGAGCGTATCGATAATTATTCTTTGATCTGATCCCTTGTTACAAATATAGAATCACCATAGGAACTGAAACATTTATTTTTTTTATTATGATCTCTAACCATGGTTTTCATTTCTTAATCATCGGCAATGAATTATTGGGCGGTGATGTTTGAAACATTTTTCTCAATTCCTTTATCACATGTCTCTTCGCATTATTCACTAATGTAATCTATGTGGTCTTTGTTCGATAGTTTCCAGGAAATCCAAGATCAAGTTGGAAACCAGAAAGGTGGATGACCGAAGATTCATTAACAATTTTGTGTATTAAGCATTGATCTAAAACACTTGTGAGGGTTGGAATAGCTATCTAGTTTTTATACTCCTATATCATGATGAATTAAGCCATGAAACCATATGGTTCAAATGGTGAAACCCCAGGGCATGATGATAATTGATTTCCAGTGAGTGGTGGCTTGAAATCATGATTTCTGAGTAGATTCACCGTTTTCATCCATAGATTGAATTGGATGTGATATGGTTTGAACAGATTTAAAAAATGAATGAGGATTTAGAATATCTAAACATTCAAGATAATTATGATCTTCACAAAATTTATTTTGAAGAACACACACCATGTACCCTCCCTCAGTGGAATAGCTATGGTTTGGGAACATTTTACTGTTACATGGTGTTTTCCTCATTATCAAACTCCATGTTCCCCATTCCTAGTCATAGAACCCATGTGATGTGTCACATGGGAGGGGACATCGAGTAAGGTAACATAGAGATGGGTCACATAGGCAGCATCTCATGTGGACTAACACAGTGTGTATCAAAGTACACAAATACATTGTCTGAGTACACAAACATGACCTCATGTCATGGCCCCGATCATGGTGAGTCAGAGCATGATGTGTAGTGCCCAAACACAATGTATTCTACTACATAGGGTTGATCTATGTGCTGACCCAGGACATGACCTGAGTTGTGGAGCAGGACAACACACTGTATGTGTCCCCTCACACACTATGTTCCCCTTGAGTTCTCCTAAGAAATATTCGAACATCTGTATCATATTTTTTTACCTCAAATTTTTTTCTACAAGTATTGTATATTGAGTGTTTTTCCACATAGAACATGAATATTCCCCCATAACTAGCTTTTGAGTTACACTGTGATAATTTTTCGGTTTGGCACGTGTTGAGGGGACACCCGATGATGACATCCATCATAATAAATTAGTAGAAAATTATAGGAGTAACCCAATAAAAGGAAAGAGCAATAGAGTTCCCTAATGATAGTATTTGTCTTAGCATCTAGAAGGTATAGGCACTGACGTTCCTTAATTACCTTTACATGTTACCCTCTAGCAGTACTAGGTGTTGGAGTTCCGTGATGTTTCTTGGTTACCATCTTTTAGGGATCAGAATTGGCATTACTCGATAACATATATTTAGATTAACCCTCTAGTAGTGTTGGGAAGTAGATTTCCCTGATGACACCCAGAGCATACCCACCAGTTTTACTAGGCATGGGCATTTTTTGAAGACATTACCAAGTGTAATCCTCCAGTCAGGTAGGGAATTTAAATTCCTTAGTGACTATTACATTAGGACCATCTTGTCATACTAGGGTATTGGATCCTTACTTATAATTTGCGCCCCTTGAATATGATGTATTTGGAGAGACATGGTTTGACATAATTATGGACTCACGACAAAGAGGGAGACTTTCCATACCAAGTCACATCCCAATGACACATCCTAAAACCATGTGGATGAGTAAGTTCCTCCCAAAGAAGAGAGTATTAATGTGTGATGATTGATTCCCTTCGATTTTTTTATCTAGCGAAGATGCATGAGATGCTGGCATCGATGTTGGATACTTTTAATACTATTGGCTACTTTTTTTTATAGGCCAACCTGTGGTAAGGAGTTCCCCTAATCCCTCATTTGGGTTTCCTTGAATTATCATATATATATATATATATATATATATATATATATATCCTTTATTAGTACACACTCGTTGGGTTTGGGTACTCTTCTTCCATGATAGGTGAAGACACATGACTTATGCCTGTGCTTTCCAAGCCTATATTCTCATGGTTTAATGAGTATACACTCTTGCTATTTGAGGAAAAGAATCGATGGGTAGTTTATCTACCCATTGAATTTATATCCTTTTTCATTAATTATCATACCTTTATTATTTTTAGGTTGATATGTGCTCATTCACTACATCTAGTGCATCTTATATCCTTCTATTTAATCATATCACTTATTTCCCCTCACAACCCATTGAGGAAATCTACTAGGTTTCTATATACTCACCCCTACATGTGATTATCCCTCACATGTCATGTATTTTGAAAAAAAATGATCAGATCAACGGTGGCATTATAGGATGTTAGAGGAGCTGAGTGCATGGACCATGTATGGTGGTCGTAGCTTGAGATATAGGAGATGTGCTATCTCATATGTTTAATTTCTTTCTAATTATTTTGGTTGGGATATATTTATTGATTGGATGTGTACTTTCCGCTTAAATTTTAAATATATGCTATCGTACTATCAGACTATCTAGATGTTCAAATAGGTTTGGTTTACATTATAGTTGTGTTACTCCTTTTATTCTATCCCTATACATTTTTTCATTGTGTTTTCTATGTGTGTGTGTAATAGTTCTTACGAACATGCCTCCCCATGTTAGTTATTCCATCAAAACATGTTTCCACTCCCTGGACTGTGGAGGCTGAATTGGGATAGTTGCTGATCATGCCTCGACTAAGGTGGGTTCGTGACATATTTGGTATCAATGAAAGTTCATTCTTTAGTATGTGGTTTGAACATTCTATCTTAAGAGGATTAGTTGGGTTTAGGTAAGAAATGTCAATAATTCTCTAGTGTGGACATCATACCAGGGAGTCTTGTGTTGGTACAGGTGGCAGAAATATCCCTCCACTAGGACGTTAACTACCTTCATATCAAATAATCATGTTGAGCATTGTTTTGTAGGGATCAATGGAGAATTCATCATATTGGATTGAATATTTGACTATCCTTCTTGAGTAAGATCTAAATTTTTTGTTGATATGTGTGTGTGTGTGTGTGCATGCACACAACGAACGTGGTACTCCTTGATAATTTTCAGGATTCCTCCATGATAACAGCCATCCATAATACTATCATTGGTTTATGATTATAACCCTATGAGGGATGATGCCTCAGTTTGATGTCCATCCTCTGACCTCATTCCTCTAGATGGTTTGGTAGAAGAACATCCACCTTTCGATCAAGAGATTATCCTAGCGGAAAAGGATGGGTAAATGCACTTTCTTAGAGAACTTCGGGAGTTACAGCATCAGAGAACACTACGGATGCACGATGAGCTAGATCCTTAGGAACTAAATGCTTGGCTAGAGTTGGTGTTCTATATTCTATGGCATATTCAGACCTAGACCGATTTGGTGGTGGAACTGGAAGCCGTCATTTTATATGACCATATGGGAATTGATGGTGACTCATTATAATGACTCATGATGAGTCGACAATCTCGTACGATTACTTATAGTGACTGTTCCATGAGCATTACTACCCCTCATATTTATGATCTTTCTAGATCTAAGATACTCTAAAGATTTAGTTGTGATGGATAATGGTGGATGAGTATTTAGAGTGATTCAAAAACCATACGTGCTACTCCCTTGAAATAATCTAGGATATATACTTCTGAGAACCAATGATTGTGCATGGACTCCGTAGAGAGACTTGAACATGATACAACGGTGCTGGTTGGTGCATCTCAAAGAATAAGACTTAAAGATAGTCTATACATTAGTGAAGGTAATTTTTTTTTTCAAATTCACTTATAATGAATTTCCAGGTTCACCTAGTGCATAATTCTTCAGAGCAGTTAGCTGCCCTGTAGATGAAACTGGTAGATCAGGAGGGTGAAACTTTTCTTTAGTCGATGGTTTCAAATCCTTCGGTTCTGAAGTTTGTATGACAATATCAACTAGGAGACATCTACTGAATATTTTTTCATATCAATATTTCTTAAGTTGACTCATCATATTGATATTCTGAAGGAGTGAATAATTTCATGTTGTTTCAGGGGAGAATAGTGGTTCCACTCACGTTGTGGGAGGAGGTGACATAGGAGTTCCACAATTATACCCTAGATGTGCATCTTGATATGGGTAAGATGTACATGTATCTTTAGTGTTTGTTTAGGTGTTATGTAATACGGTGATGCATAGTAGAGTTCATCTCATGGTGACTCAATTGATAGAAAGTAAAAGATGATCACCAAGATCCAGCTTGTTTTTTTCTGCCTCGTGAGATTGCAGAGTGTAAATGGGGTAGCATGTCCATGAGACTCATAACTAGGATACCATGCATAGAGAAATCCCATGATGTCAACTGAGTGATATTGTATTGACATTAGAAGTCTGAAAACATCCCTTCCATTAGGAAGTAGTGTTCAATGGAGTGTTTTTTGGTAGTTGTATGTTGGGGAGATCAAACTCGTTCATGGGGTACCCATGATGATTGGCTCTGATCATGACGTGAAATTTATATCACGATTGTTGAGAGGTATTTAGGAGGAATTTGTGACCAATTATAAGATGAGTAAATCCTTTCACCCCCAAAAAAATTTACAGTCCACACACACTATCCATGAGCTTCAGGATAGGATGGAGGATAGAATGTTGGACTTGGGCTATAGCTGGGAGGATCACATGCTCTTGGTACAGTTTTCATACAGCAACAGATACCACTCTACCATTGGCATGAATCATTTTGAGGCTATATACGAGATACCTTTAAGGACATTCATGGGCTGGACATAGATTGGTCATTCATCTCTTATGGACCAGAACTAGTGCAGGTGAACAAATAAAAGGTATAGGTCATTCATGAGATTATGGGGATGGACAAGAGAATACATAAATCCAATCCATATCCCCATCATTGGCCCATATAGTTTTTTTTCGGAATACAATGTTTTACTGAGTTTCTCCCATGAAGACAAATTTAGTGGTTTATTCGAGGACACAAGATATACTCAAGGTTCATCGTGTCATTTGAAATCATTCAAAGTGTAGGAGAGGTTGCCTTCCACCACTATATACCCCCACAAATAGAGTGGTTTCAAAAATACATCCATGTTTTACATCTGAGGAAATAAGTTCATGATGCCACACAGGTTATGCACTGGGGTATGCTAGAAATATAGAATAGAGCCAGCATTACATAGCACTAGGTGGTGATTGATGATTGAAAGGAGCAGACATATTGTGGATAGACCATCCCTTTTGGTCTGCACATTCTACCTTCATATAAACTTATAAAAATGTTCTTTGGAGAGGAAGATCAAGACTCTATCTTAGTATCATGTGTTTTTTCCTTGTTTTTCAATTTAGGTATGATAATCTTGAAGGATGGAATGATGTTGAGACCTGACTTTTATCTAGTACTAATTTGAAATATATATACATAGGTTATGAGATGTCATGTGATTCGGATGTCCGATGTACCTGAAAAAAATTTTATAAATATATAAAATATATTATATATTATACGAGTTTCATTAATTAAATAAAAGTAGATAACCCTTTAAAGCTAAATCAGTTCAAAAATATGAGACCACAGTTGGGTTTTAATTGTGGTTTTTACCCTTGGCGTGGCATAAAACAAGTCGGTAATCGATGTTCATACCCCTAGATCATTGGTAGTACATTTAAGTGGAATAATTAATTAATTAATTGATTTAGTGAATAATTAAACTTTGAAATAGAATTAAATCTATAAATTTTACATTAGGGAGAATTATATAGGATATGATCATTATTATCCCACCACCAGCGAAGCTCTTCTATACTACGCACTTTGGTGAATCCCTCCGATGAACAAAAAAACCTTTGGATCGAGGCAAATCAAAGCACGACAAACAAATCATTTTGTCCCAATATTTTTGATTGTGTGTTTTCAACAAATTATTGATCAACGTCTATGGTGATTTTACACTATTTATTAAATGTTTGAGCATATCAATACTTATTCTTTGACCCACACCTTTGTTGAGAACAATTAATGTGCCCATGAAATCAATGATTGATTTAAATTTTCTATTCCAAAACCATGGATCCTCATTCTGGATCTCATTCCAAGAATGATTTTCTGGTGATTTAAAAAATTGTGATTTTCATCCGTTTATCATATTTTTCTTCATGTTCTTTTCCAATGTATTCCTTCTAGTTCCTGGTTCAACAGTTTCCACATGACTTGAAATCGATCAGGTACCTAGATACACGACAAATCAATGAATTGTTAATGGTATTACAAACCGAACATAGCTATGTGAAGAATGTAAGGTAGGGATGGCTATTCTAGATGTTAAAATTTATTATCACAATTAACGAAACAATATTGTAGTATGGTTCGAATGAATATACCTCCACGGGTGAAGACGGTGTACTTCCATTGAGTGGCGGCCGGAAATCTTGATTTCCTGGTAGATCTACATTTTTCATCCTTATATAGATCCAGATCTAAATCATTTTGACTACATTTGAAGCACGAATATAGATAAGTATTATATAAACCTTTTATAGAAATATTGACTACATAACATGTATAATAAAGAACACAAATTGTGTAGCCTCCCTTCGTGGGAACAATAGGGTTTGTGAGTATTTGAGGGAAACACAACTTGTAACACTCCCTCACAAATTGTGTACCCCTAACTGATTGGAAAACCCATGTGTTGGGTCCCATGGCTGGGGACTCTGTGATAGGAAAAAGTGTGGGTTGACCACATAGGCATCATATAATGTGGGTCGACATGCTGTGTACCATAGTTAAAAGAGAGGAGGTCTGAATACATGAACACAACCACATGACTTGAACCCAATCCTGGTTAGTCAAAACACGACATGTAGTCCATAGAGATGGCATGTTATTCTACATATAGTGGATTTTTTTGTCTATACTGGGACACGACTATGTTTTGTATTGTGACCACATATCATGTGGATCCCCAAAGAAACCATGTGACCCTTGAGTAATTATGAGAATGCTTCGATCGTCGGTATCTCCTTCATTTGAAATAGTGTTTTTTCCTATTACTAACTGATAGTAATTTTCTCTCCATGAATAACATGATGGTAACCTCATAATAATATTTCATGATATAATATAAAATGTTATGGGTTATGGTCATGCTGAGGTGATATTTGATGACAACATAGATCATGTATAATCACCATAGAATTCCAAAGAAAACCCTCCTGTAAGGATCGACAATGGAGTTACTTGATATAAGTACTAATATTTCCCCTTTTAGGGATGGTAAGTGTAATTATATGATGATATTTCTATGTTACCCTCCATTAGGGAATGTTAGTGGAGTTCCTTGATGTTTCAGGCATACCCTCCAAGAGGGACGAGCTGTTCCATTCCCCAATGATAGATCTGGGATTACCCCATATATAGGATTTGTAGTGGTGTTCCTAAAAGAAATAATATTGATGTAACCCTCCAGTATGGATGGGTCGAGGAGTTCTCAAATGAATCACTGGGCATACACTTCATTAGGACTAAGTAGTGGCATACCCAAATTAATTTCCCGAGCATAACCCTACAACCGGGTTGTGTAGTGGAGTTCCTCGATGACTATCAGAGTCAGAACCTCATCTCATACAATAAAATTATATCCTTATATTTTGTTTTTGGACACTCAACCTGGTTTCATGGTTTGAGGCATGGTTTGACATTTCTTTGGACTCACGAGGAAGATGGACACTTTCCCCATAATGACGCATCCATCTGACGCGACATAAACAGTGAGGGTGACTCAATTCTACCCAAAGAAGATAATATAAAGGGGTATTTATTGAGTCTCATAGGTGTTTGTGTTCAGGTAATACATTTGAAATGTTTTGAATCATTGATAGAAACTTTTCGAACTTTTTGGATACTCTTTTTCTTTGGCAGAGCTGTGAGATGGAGATCTCCTACTATCTCATCTGGGTTTCATTGACTGAGCACACACCCAAATATATATATATATATATATATATATATAAACTTTAGACGTGAAAACTACCTGGGATTTTTTACTCTCCTTACATGTTAGAGGAAGACATGTGGGGTATGCCACATGCCTTCATATTATATTTTCTCATGATTCGATGAGTCTACTTTGCTTCTATAGGTGGTGAAGGCTAGATAGGGAGTTCATCTACTCACTATGTCTAAACCCTTATTCAAGAATGAGATTACATTCAATTTTATTGGGTTGAGTTTTACTTTTTCAATATACCTTTTTAAGCTTTTATACTTCTATTATATTGTATTTATTCCTGCCCCCCTTCACCCCTTTCAAGAAAGTGCACTGCTTATGTATATAATCACCCCATCATGGGCTTCGCCAATATGTGTCATGTATTTTTCAGATGATGGATGGGTCGACCCTTACTCTAGAAGATCATTGAGGAAATGAGTTCTTGGAATTAATAGAGTGGTATTATATAGGGGAAAAATATTATCTTTCTCCACTACTTAATTTTTTCCAGTTTTTTTATGTTGGTACATATTTCTACTTTGAGCATTTATTCTGCCACTCAATTTTTCCGTATACAAATCCTTAATATCATAATGTCTATAGGTTCTTGATATTTTGGTTTACATTATAGTAGTATTCAATCTCTTATTTGTTCCCACTAATTTTATTTTGAGTTTTCGATGTGCATGTGTATTGTTTCTATGGAAAATTCCTCCCCGAGTTAGTTATTCCTTCTATGGTGGTCACCACCCCATGGCCTATGGAGGCAGGCTTGGGATAGTTACAGCACAAGACCTGACTGGGGTCAGGTCATGAAATAGGATATCCTAAAAATAAGGATATTTATAATATAACATGTGAATGGGGGAGTATATACACATCATTAAATAATATAGGTTCACACCATAATGTACGTCTAAAAAAGGTAGATTTAGACAACAATTACTTAACTCAAGACATGAATTATGCTCCACATGTTCTAATCTATAAAATAATGAATATAAGTTTGTTATAAATCTATTAAAGAGTCATATTCATATATATGAGACCATACATGATTTTCTTATGACCATTAAACAAACTTTATTAACAATTTCATATTAAAGTCAATTTGTGGGAAATAACTGCTTTGTTTTGAATGTATATTTTGACATGTTTTTTTGGTTCTATAAGGTTATTTTTGGATTAATTATATATAGAATTTTAACCATATAAAAATATATTATATATTTAATATATATATATATAGTAATTTAAAAAATTCTTTGATAGAAAATTAAATACACCTTTAATGGAGACGGTAGGTCGTACATTTATTTTCTTTTGAAAGAAAGAAAATATTAATGATGAAGATTAGTAGTTGTAAATAAGTAGAGCCATGAAGGGAAATTTTCCAGCCATAGCTGGTTGACATCGAAGGGCCTGAGGCCGCTAGGTGATGGGCTGCATTGTTTCCCTCCTTTTTGGTAAAGGAGACGGTGCAATAAGAGAAACCTTGGCAAAGTGATCGGATTCTCCTGATGGTGAAGCCAAAAGGATGGAGTCTGTCTCCATTATGGTTAATATCATTGATAACAGTGAGGCATTCGGACTCAATGATGATATCATCCCATCCACCTTCCATAGCAAGCGTCATACCTATAGGGAAGGCATAGGCCTCCGCAACCGCAGGTTCCCAGAGGGCATGATGTAATTCATATTTTGCAGCAATGATCAGCCCCGGATGATTTTGAGCTAGGATGCTGCTTACAAAAAGGCCCATCCTTGGGGATGAAATTTTCCACATTAATCTTAAGACTCCCATCTATTTGGGGTCCAATGAGGTGTAAAGGAGGGGTTAACACATGACGTAAAGTGTCCTTTGTGTTCCTTCCAGCCGTCAATCCATGAAATGGCTCATTCAATACAGACGTCACGGGTTTTATGAACATGGTGGAAAACTGAATCGTTACTCCGAACCCAAATGATCTAGGATAGGGTGCAAAGAGAACGGGAATTACCCTATAAAATAGAGTAACACTAGCACATCAGAAGATCAGGTAGGTCATATGTGATGTCTAGTGAGGCATCTAAAGCTGGGCCCCATTTATTTAAAATTTCCATAGCTCCCGGGTAGTGAATGATGGCATGATAAGGAGTTTCTTGGGATATTATTGTAGAAAGGGAAGGACTCGGCACTGGACATACGTCGAAAAGCGAGAATGCTCATTGAAGAGAGGGTGCCTGTGCATACTTGCCACCAGAAATAGGCATGAATGTCATTACATTTTCTTATTGTATTTAATGAATTAAAAGTAAAATATATATAGATATATAATCATTTCAGAATTACATTAATTTCATATTTATCCAAAAAATTTATTAAACCCATCCTCAATACATTCCATGTAAATCTTGGAGGAATCACTGGTTTCGCCCAAATTTACCCATGTTCTAAGGGTTAAGTGGTCGCTTGTAGTGTAGCTTAGGTTGTCAAATCCCCAGAGACGTATGAAGATCCTTAGACACACAATAAAAAGAGATGTATTTTTGGCTATGAAGTGACCAACATTGGTTAATTGTAGATGGGTTTTAAAAAATAAATTATGATATCTATGAGAATTCAATTTATGAGACAATGAGTTGATCCTATATTATTGCTCAGGGTGGATTGGATGAATTCTTTTTTTTTTGTTATTTTAATTTCATTAACTCGAGAAGGATTCATGCAATGAATTCAATCTAACCTCATCACGTAATTAATAACACCTTCAAAAAACATTCTATTCACCTATACACTTGTAGGATCATTTTCATGATCACTCCATGGTAAAGGAACTAATTAGCACATAAAAGTGGGGAAAATAAATTCAATAAGAGGATGAATAAAAATCATTGAAAGAAATAAACGAAAATAAAAGTAATTAATAACATTTAAAGAGTGAGAAATAACATTAAATCTATACCTTTTCTACTATATTGGATAAATGAAAAAATTAGCTAGCCCTCCATTGATGACAAGTTCTCAACAGATGTGGGATGTAGCCTTACGAGGGTGGAATTGAAGAAGTAAAAAAAATCACGATCACTCCACCGTTGTGTGAATAATATAACAAGGGTTGGTGTGAATAAGTTCACACCATCATCCAACGGTATCATGTTGACAATAATAATAATAGAATATGAGAATATGAAGAACGTTTATTGAAATCTATGGATATTTGAACAAATTTCACGAGAAGGAAGAACACTACGATGCCAAATTGGCATAACAACATTACAATGAAAATGATGCTCCCAGATTCTCCAAATACTCCACCAATAATTCCTTATATAAGAATTGTGGAATCCTTTGGCCAAGCCCCCATCATCCCTTGTCACTTTAATTAATTTTTTTTGGGGAAAGGTGGGAGGACAATTAATGGAGATGTGACTTTTCCACACTTCCACTGAAATGGAATCCAGCTTGCATCCACCGGGATGACGCACCAAAAGGGCCATTTAGATGAACGAATTACAGTGGTCCATATAAATATAAAATGTATCCCTGTATGTACTCTAATTTAATGTATAATTTCATCTCAAAATAATATATGGTTGGCAGGAATTGATTTAAATGGGGGGATATTTTTATAGGGCCTCAGAATCTAGACCAAAATTTATTCATCCACTTTGGCCACCTGGAACACCATTAAAACATTTGAATTATCATGGTCCACTGTTAAATGAAATTTTTCCAATAATATCATCTAACAAAATATAAATTTTCAGAATCATTGGGCTTGAATTATGTCCTCTACAGTACGTTTATTGGGGTGTTGTCCAAATTACTTCACCAAGAATGTGGTTGGTTCAATGCCCTCTTTGGTGGTCTTACATATTGAATCTCCAAGTGCTCCAAAATAATGAATTATTCAATAAATCATGGAATTCCAGAAAATAAAATATAAAAAGAAATAAATACCATTATGTGTTTTATGAGAAGCTTCAAAATGTATCACATAATAGTGTATTTTAGGAAGGAATTACAATCATAATGTGAAATAATTTTCATAGTGTAAAACACACTAATAATGGTGTATATGATTAATAATAAAAATAAATATTATATTTCAAAAAATGAATATTAGATTCATTTAGGGGCTAATCACACCCACCTTCTTGATTTTCTCTAGTCCCTTGCAAAATATTTCTCAAAAATATGAAATTTGAATTCCCTTTTACAAAAACATTTTAATAAAAATTTCTCATCCAATTATCTGATACCAAATAAAAACTATGAAACCCATCAAAATAAATTATAACATGCTAGTTCCATAGGCATGTACCTAGAACAATCCCTTTATTTTTTTCAAATTCAGTGCCATATTTCATCCAACTTCAATTAAGCATGATGAAGTGGTGTGCGTCACAATAGACATGGGGGGTCATTTTCATTCGAGGGAGAAAAAATAAAAGCGCTAGGAGGAATCAAAATTAAATATTAAGATTATTATTAATTTTTTCAATTTTTTGTTTGTTTTTGTTTGTTTTTTCATGTTTTCTGTGTTAATTTAAATTGAACACAATCGAGTCCACCAATGTAGCAAGACTTGCCGATGAATCCCACACTTGAAGACCTTTGGGAACCAAGTGAATCTCCCGTACTCAGGCATCATCTCAAGTTAAATCAATAACAACTAAATTCATATTACCAAAAATAGTGATAAAATTACCAACTCTGGGCCAGCCAACTATGGAGTCACGATACCCAATTTTTGAAAGTGACACATTTGGTCAATCCATTGCTATATGAAAAATTGATGTTTTTTTGAATAATCATGTAAAAATTAAAATGATCACAAACCCTATGAAATTTATTATGTACCCCAAGAACTCAAACTAATACCGCACAATATAGAGGATGTGCATTGTGATTTTTTTAAATAAATGGATGAAAATATAAAAGGTGAAAAATCACATCGGAGAACCGAAATTTCAAAAAATCTATGTACGTGAACATAAACTTGCATTAAAATCAGAATCAAGGAATGAAAAAATTATTCAATATCCAATTTTGTAGTTTTCAATGTGTGGTATCATGTTCAAGGTTTATGAAAATGTTTCTTCCACGCATTTTATGATCAAAAAATCCATTCTTTTATTTATTCTCTCTCAAAATAGAATAACACTATATGGAGTTTTTAAAGAAATTAAATCATAGATGGGGTGGGAGAGAAGTTCAACAAAGATATTGAAAATGAAAATTATGGAATAAAGTCACCTAGTTGTTGATGTTGAAGTGCATTCCTTAGTATCCCTTCTGTTCTGGTTCAAGTCCCAATAGCTTGGATGGTTGTGACAGTCTTTTCCTAATGACCTATGACATGTCTTTAAATATATATATATATATATATATATATTTGTATTTGTATTTTTTTAACATAAAAAAATAATATAATATAAACTGATGATACATTGTCTTATCATCAGTTTTACATTGTGTATTGAGTCTCTAAATGGTTCATGGTGTTTTTAAAAAATCATCAATAGAGTTATACGTAGGAGACTCAATCCACAATGTAAAATTTCCCTCTTATGAATAAATGAAATCAATTTATTCCTGATTAAAAGACCATCAAAAAATTTCATGATTCAATTTACCTACCCCAAATACAAGGGTAGGTTCTTCAATAATTTCATGAGTGGTTTGTGGGAAACTAGACACTCCACATAAGGTTTTGGATGGTACAATTGATGTATATATGAGTTCCTCACAATTATTAATGCATTGTAGTTCTAATCTCAATATTGATGCCTCGGAACTCATTATCTCCATTTGGATACACAATTGATCAATATGTTTTTCAGGATTAGGATGGATAGATGTTTGTAAATCATGAACTTCATTATGTTTGATCTCTTCAATCATCCTTGGGAGGGTCAGAAATTGATCATTCAAACAATAATCATCCCACTAATTGTACATCTCACCAGTTGTGTGATAATTAATCAAGGGTTGATCAATGAAATTTTCTAAATTTGGGGTCCCCAATATTTAATTTCCATTTGATTCCAGCATGATTTTATGACAATATAATTTGGAAGATACTCTATTAGAGAAGATATAAAGGTGGATCCTAGATTCTCAGGACACAAAGATATAGAAAAGGGTAATGATAATAAATATGGGGGTGAGAAGAGGAATTAGTGTCTAAGATACTTACTTAGGTCCCCAAAACTGGTGCCAAAATATGGGTTATCCCAAATTTACCCATGTTATGAAGGTTAGGTGGTCGCTCGCTGTGTAGATTGGGGTGTTGAATTCTCAGAGACCAAAGAAGATCCTTAGACACGCAAAAAAGAGATGGATTTTTGGATTTGAAGTGACCGACTTCGGTATATTTAATATGGGATATAAAAAATAACTTAAGATATCTATGTGAATTCAATTTTTTAGACAATGAGTTGATCCAGGGTTATTACTCGGGGTGGATTGAATTAATACATTTTTTTATTTTAATTTCATTAACTCAAGATAGATTCAGGGAATGAATTAAAACTAACCTCATAAATTACAAGTTAAACACCTTCAAAAAACATGATAACAATCTATACACTTGTAGGATCATTTTAATGAAAAATCCAAGGTAAAAGATCAAATTAGAAAATAAATGTGGGGAGAATAAATTAAATAAGGAATAGGAAGAATAAAAAACATCGAACGAAATAAACAAAAATAATTGAAATTAATAACATTTAGGGAGTGATAAATAACATTCAATCCAAACCCTTGATACTACCTTGGATCAACCCAAAAAATATCTATCCCTCCATTGATGAAAAGTTTTCAACAGAAGAGGGAAGTAGACTTACGAGGGTGGAATTAAAGAGTAAAAAAACAAAAAAATCATGATCACTCCACGATTGTGTGAACAATATTACAAGGGATGGTGTGAATAAGATCACAAATATAGCCAACAGTATCAAGTTGATAATTATAAGAATAGAATAAGAGATGAATAATATCTTTTATTGAAAACTATGGTTATTTTAACAACTTACATGAGAAAGAAGAACATTAAAAATAAAAATTGGCACAACAAAATTTCAATGAAAGCAAAGCTCCTAGATTCTCCTAATCATCCTCCAATAATACCATAAATATTCATTTTGGATGCCTTTTTGAGATCCCCCATCACCCCATGTTCCTATAATTAATTATTTTGGGGAATGGTGGGTGGAAAATCAATGGAGATGTGACATTTCCACTCTTCCCCTGAAATGACATCCATCTTGCGTCCACTGGAAATATATGATGAAAGGAACTTCTAGATTAACGAATTAGAGAGGTCCATATAATGATACAATGTATCACTGTATGTCCTCTAATGTTCGGTAAACCTTTAGCCAAAAATAATATGTGTTTCACGATATATGATTTAAATGGTGGGTTGTTTGTCTGGACCTCAAAATATGGCCCAGAATATCATCCTCAACTTTTTTAACCTATAACAACATTAAAACATCTGAATTATCTTGGGACACAGTTAAATGACATGTTCCCAATAATATCCTATATCATTATATAAATTTTTAGAATCATTGGGCATGATTTCTATCCTGTACATTACTTTTATTGGGCTTCTGTCCAAATTACTTAACCAAGAATGTGGTTGGTTTAAATCCCACTTTGGTGGTCTTCCAAATTGAATCTCTATGTGCTCCAAAAAAATGAATTGTTCCTTATATCATGGGAGACCTGAATGTAAAATATGAACCTAAAATCAAGAACGTTATGTTTTTTATGAGAATATCAATAAGGTACCATTTAATAGTGCATTTTAATAAAGAATTACTATCATAAAGTGAAATAATGTTCAACGGGTAAAATGAACTAATAATAGTGTCTATGATTAATAATGAAAAAGAATATCATATTATAAGAAATTAATTTTAGCTTCTTTTAGGGGATAAGAACTCCCCCCATCATGAGTTTTTCTAGTCCCGAGCAAAATATTTATCAAAAATATGAAATTTTAATTCCCTTTTACAAAAACATTTTAATACACATTTCTCTCCCAGAGATCAGATACCAAAAAAGTTATAAAACTCATCAAATACATTAAAAACAAGATAGTTACATAGGCATATCCCAAACCCACGCCCATTCCTTTGTTCAAATTCATCACCATATTTCATCCAATTTCAATTAAGCCTTATGAAGTGTTGTGCGTCACAATAGACATGGGGGGTTCATTTTCATTCGAGGGAGAAAAGATAAAAGAACTAAGAGGAATAAAAAATTAAATATTAATATGAGTAATCATTTTTTCCATTTTTTTTGTTTTTTTTTTCGTTTTTTATTTCAATTTCTCCATGGTAATTGAAATTTAACTCACTCGAGTCAATCCATGTAGTATTACTTTGCAGATGACTCCCATGCTCAAATACCTTAGGGCACCTAATGAAGCTCACAAACTCGAGCATCATCTTGAGATAACTCAATCAAAAACTAATTCAAATTACCACAAATAGAGATAAAATTCCTTACTCTGGTCCAAAAAACTATCGAGTCACGATCCCCAATTGGCGAATGCAACACATTAGGTCAATCCATTACTCTATGCACAATTGATTTTTTTTGAATACTCATACAAAAATTAAAATGATCACCAAACCTATGTAAATTAATATGGACCCCAAGAACTCAAACTAATACCCCAAAATCTAGAGAATGTTCATTGTGATTTTTTTAAATAAATGAATGAAAATATAAATAGGGAAAAATCACATCGGACAACCGCACTTTCCAAAAATAAATGAACCTAAACATAAACATGCATTAAAATCAGAATCAATGCATGAATGATAATTTGATATCAAATTTTTGAGTTTGCAAGGTGTGTTATAATGTTCAGGGTTTATGAAAATTTTCCATCCAACCATTTTATGATGAAAACAAAATCAGTTCTTTTATTTCATCTCCCCCAACATAGAATAACATTGTCCCCAATGTTTAAAGAAATGAAAACATTGATGGGATATGAGATAAGTTCAATGAATACATTGAAAATTAAAATTATGGAATGACGTCACATAGTGGTTAATGATAAAAATGCATTCCCCAGTGTCCCTTCAGTTCTAGTTCGTGTCCCAGTAACTTGGACAGTTGTGAGAATATTTTCCCAATGACCTAGGACATGTCTTAAATTTTTTTTTATATTTTTGTTTTATACTAAAAAAAATAAACTAATGATACATTGTGTTATAATAAGTTTCTGGGTATGGTATTACTCAGTGATTAGACCTTGTGACATGGATGAATATGGAAATACCCATTAATACCCATCATTACACATGAAAGAAGAACATGTCAATAGTCTAAGGAATTTTTTTTCGTAATTTTCCTTTAACATAAAAACACATAGAAATAAAAAAACTGATGATATGTTGCCTTCTATTAAATTTCTGGGTGTGGTATTACTCAGGATCACACCACGTGACATAGATGAATATGGTGCTCCACTTTTATACCCATCCATACTCATAAAATAAAAACAAGTTAACAGTTTGATGTACTAATTATTTAAATAGAAACATGAAAACAATGGGTTGCCTCATGAGAAGTGCTTTTTTTATTGTCGTTATCTCAACATGAGCCACCTATCATACCCAATAAAAAATTTCAACATTTTAAGGCCCCCATATTTCTCCAAATAAACTTTATTTATATTTATTATTTCATTAGAATTTGTGTCATTTACAGTCATATATTCTATAATGAGGGGGAAAATCCTTGGAATATCAAAGATGGTTGATCCAGTTTCCACTATAGTCTTTCAAAAGACATCAATTATCATTCCAAAATTTTAGGTTTCAATATAATATGAAATTCTAATTGAAATGAAATGATTATATCCTATGAAGGGATAATTTTACGGGGAAGTAAGTAAAATGACTTTGAGCTCGGTTTGGATAGGACTTTTAGACACAGTTTGAGAATTTGAATCCAACTCAGTTTTATTTTCCAAATTCCTCATCAAAATTGATTCATTTTGAACAGAAGATTGATCCAAAAAATATGATAAAACAATGTTAGTAATTATTATGGACTCAATGTTCTTTATTTCTCTCAATAGTTCAGGGATTTTTGTTTTTGAAAAAACATCACTATGATTATCCTTAGGAGACTCAATACACGATATCAGATTTCACTCTTGTGAGTACATGAAATCCATTTCAACCAGATTTAAAGACCATTTTTAATTTTCTTGATTCACTTCCCCTAACACAAATCCAATTTTCAATTCTTAAATAAATTTATGAGAGGTTTGTGGGAAACTAGACACTCTATATAAGGTTTTAGAAGGTACAATTGGTGTATAGATGAGTTCCTCACAACTATTAATGCATTGCAGTTCAAATCTGAAAGATGATACCTCAGAACTAATTATATCCATTTGATTACACAATTGTTTAATATTTTTTTGAGGATTATTCTGGATATGAGTTTTTAAATCATGTCCATCATTAATTTTGATCTCTTCAATCATCCTCGAGAGGGATGGAAATTGATCCTTTAAACAATCATCATCCCACTGATTGTACATCTCACCAGTTTTGTGGTAATTAATTAAGGGTTGATCACATAAATTTTATAATTTAGGGGCTTCCAAATATTTATTTTCAATTTGATTCATGCATGAGTTCGTGACATGATAATTTGGAAGATACTCCATTGGAAAAGATAGAAATTTGGATTCGAGATTCTCAAGAAACACACAAATAGAATGGGGTAATGATAAGGGATGTCAGGGTGTGAATAGAGAATATGGGGTTAGAAGAGGATGCTGGTGTCCTAGATACATACTTGGGTACCTAGAAATGGTGCCAAAATTTCGGTTTTCCCAAATTTACCCATGTTCTAAGGGTTATGCGGTCGCTTGCAGTGTAGCTTGGGTTGTTGAATTCTCAGAGTCCTAAGAAGATCCATAGACACATAATAAAAAGAGATGGATATTTGGCTATGAAGTGACCAAATTGGGTTTATTTTAGATGGGTTTTAAAAAATAACTTCTGATATCTATGTCAATTCAATTTATGATACAATGAGTTGATCCTAGGTTATTTCTCGGGGTGGATTGGGTGAATTCCATTTTTATGATTTTTATTTCATTAACTCGAGAAAGAATCATGAAATGAATTCAAACTAACCACATCACTTACTGATTAAACACCTTCAAAACACATGATAATCAACTATAAACTTGTAGGATCATTTTAATTATAACTCCAAGGTAAAGGATCTAGTTAGCACAAAAAATTGGGGCGAATAAATTAAATAAGGAAGAGGAGGAATAAATAAAAATTTAACGAAATAATCACAAATAAAAGAAAATTATTAATATTTAGATAGTGATAAATAACATTAAATCCAGACCCTTGCTACTCCCTTGGATGATCCCAAAAAATTGATATCCCCCCATTGATGAAAAGTTCTCAACGGAAGCAGGAAGTAGACTTACGAGGGAGGAATTGAAGAAGTCAAAAAACAACAAAATCATGATCACTCCACCGTTGTGTGAACAATATCACTTGGTTTGGTGTGAATAAGATCACAACTATATCCAAAAGTATTAATGTGATAATAATATGAACAGAATAAGAGAAGAAGAGGTAATTTTATTGAAAACTAAGGTGATTTGAAAAACTTACATGAGAAGGAAGAATATTACAAAGACAAATTGGCATAACATCATTTCAAAAAAAATCTCCTAGATTCTCCAAATCCTCTACCACTACTGCCATAAATAGGCGCTGTGAAAGTCTTTATCTGATCCTACATCATCCCATTCCCCTTTAATTAATTACGTTGGGGAAAGGTGGGTGGACAATTAATGGAGTTTTGACTTTTCCACTATTCCCCCGAAATGGCATCCAGCTTGCGTCCTCTAGAATGACGCGCCCAACGGAACTTCTAGGTGAAATAATTAGAGAGATCCATATAGAGATACAATTTATCCTTGTATGTCATCTAATGGAATGTAAACGTTTAGCCCAAAATAATATGCGGTTCGCGAGATATGATTTAGATTGTGGGTTGTTGTTCTGGGCCTGAGAATCTGGCCCAGAATTTCATCATCATCTTTGGCCACCTGGAACACCATAAAAAATACAAATTAGCATGTCCCAATGTTAAATAAAATGTTTCCAATAATATCATCTATCTTTAATTAAATTTTCTAAATCATGGAGCTTGAATTCTGTCCTCTACGAAACTTTTATTGGGCTGCTGTCCAAATAACTTCACCTAAAATGTGGTTGATCCAAAGATCACATTGGTGGTCTTTGAAATTGAATCTCTGAGTGATACAATATAATTAATTGTTCCTTATATCATCAGAGACCTGAAAAAAAAATATAAACAGAAAATCATGACCATTATTTGTTTTAGGAGAAGCTCAAGAAGGTACCATGTAAATGTGCATTTTAAGAAGGAGTTATAATCATAATGTAAAATAATGTTCAAAGTGTAAAATACACTAAAAATTGTTCCTATGATAAAAAATGAAAATGAAAATTATATTATAAGAAATTAATATTATCCAATTTTAGGGGATAATAAATCACAATTCTTTGCGAGACAGTATCTTTCCGCAAAAACTAGTGATGTTATCATATAAAAAAAATAATAGAATGAATGTACGAATGATAAAATAATTGTATAGACATAATAAAATCATAAATATCCATTACAACTAATAAATCCTTCATTATTTCCATCCTTGAGAGTTTTTAATGGAGAAACGAATTACATCGGTTCATGACGCGGTAGTCCGCCATACACACTAACAATTATTATATAACACATTTCATTGATGATGAGATATTTATAGGTCATAAAGATAACATTATAAAATATTAGTATACATAATTTAAAAACGACATTTAACCATTATTTTATAATAATAACTTAAGGATGTTACGAATAAATACAAAAACAAATCGATGATGAACCACTTATAGAAGACAAAACTACTACCAAAGATTTATATCCATGGTTTTAAAACTATGGCTATATATGGATATAGCCATTGTTTTAAATCCTATAGCCATGGTTTTAAAACTCTCCCTATAGGTTAGTTTTTTTGTGGCCTATAGCCATGCTTTTCCTAACCTCGTCTATATCATATAGGTTGATCCACAGTTATATGGCCTATGGGAACAATTTAGAAAATAGTATCTATAATCCAATTTTTTGATTACCTATAGCCACTGTTTACCAAAACCATGGAAATAGGGATCTTTTTCTTCCGCGAGAAAACAATTCCGTCAAAATTTTTGGCATGTAGGACTAATGAAACGGTTTTAGGTCTATTTCCATATTTTTTATTAATATATATATCAATATATATGTATGTGTAACATTCGGCGATGTAGTGGTAATCATTGCAGGTTGGAAAACGGGAGGTGCATGGATCAAAACTCGGTGGCCATAATTTTTATTAAGAATATTTCCATATCTTTCCATTACTATATCCATAGTTAATACCATAGAAATAGAATCCTATATCCATCTTTTAAACTATGGATATAGTTCAACTGCCACAATAATGAATTTTGTGGCATATTTCCAAAATTTTCAAAACTGGGGCAATATGAAGTTACATACATGGTTAAAACAGTGGTACTAGGTCAGGACATACTGCCATAGTGATGGTGGCCACAATTGGACCAAACCATGACCTTAGACAACAAGCATGGTTTTGGGGCTTATTTCCGTAGTTTTGAACCATGTCAATTGGCCTTTTTTATTGTTATGAAGGTTGCCTCTTCTTCAAGTTTCCTCCATAGGATAGCTCCAAAATCAATTCTATATTTCATTTATGTATAAAATATAGAATTTAGAATGATATAAAGAAATTTTAAGAGTTATTTGTGTAGATAATTTCTAAAAAAATGTTTTTTAAGATGTGAAGATGAGAAGAGAAGGTGTGGCCTTTTATATGTGACTTGAATGGCATACTAGTAATTTATTGAAAAGAAAAAGATATACCCATATCTTTATAATGAAATAATGTTAAACAATTTTCCAATGTAGATAATATAATAGGAAAAGTATATAAATTTATAGGAATATTGTGTTGGATATGTTTTTAGTCATTTTTTTATCCTTTTTTTAGTTTGACCTCCGATAAACCCATTTTTACCTTATCCAATATAAATAACTTTATCTATATTTAGAATTAATTTTGGTAAAAATTTATGTTAACCTCATTTTAAAATAGCAATTATTTTTATTCAAAATATATAATCTATGTTACATAATTCAATTCAAATAATTGGAAAATTTTAATTAAAAATCATTCCTATAGATGCGACGAGAAAGCGAGTTTTCAATGAGAACATTTTTAAAACCATACAATGTCATAGTAATGAAATTAAACATGAAATTGATTCCAGTGACCTCAATTGGATTAATTAATTTATAATTGAGATAAATTGTTATTAATATAAATTGAAAAAATAATTTTACTTTATAAATAAATCAAACAAAAATTTGTTATTTAATTATATTTTTGTATTTTTCACAACGCATAAAAAGATAAATTTTTTAGAAAAATCCCAACCCCCCCCCATGTAATTATAAAATTATGTATCATAAAATAAATTAAATTTTTTCAAATTAATTTCCTAAAAGCTTAAAAAATTAATTTTAATATTTTTCAAAATAAATAAATAAGAATAATTTCTATATGAAAATTGTATTTTCAATACATATAATGATTATATCAATAATTAAGTAACATTTATCAAAATATTTCTTTTATATAAATCAATTAAATTTTTTCATAAAACCGCCCAATGGGTCCTGATCCCTAACTACCCCATTACCACCTTCATTAGGTTGCGGTCTAGTAACTAGTGCTGAGTTGGCATTTAATTCACACAGGGGGCCTTATCCTAATGTACATGTACAAACACCCTCATCTCGAAGCCTAAAAATGATGAAATGTAAAAAATGATAACCTTTCAGGCATACGTCTAAAATCCCAACATAAAATTATGAAAACATGTACATGGAGGAAAATGGTTCAAATAAATTCCCACCAAAACCAAACATATAACCATCCCAACTTATAATTTTGATGAGTACTATGGTCAATGTTACCGCAACAACACACCATAGCCTATCTGGATCACTAAGATCCACCTGGTCTTAGTCACTTTAAGAATTCATCTAATGATAAGTCATCTTTATATGACATAAAATTTTTAGGAAAATACCATGTTGTGGTGTGTATTACAATACCATAGAGGACACCCTGAAATTAAAAGAATATAGCATCAAGAATTTCAGTCATCACATCACTGATATATTATAATAACATATATATAATAACATTATCCGAATATACTCATAGTTGGTAAAAATATCAAGCAATATCATAACCTTATTTTCCTTCTATGATTACTACTCTAAGGTTCCACATAGCACTCATCCATCAGAACACACTACATATGTCAAATGACAACAATGACATTAGTCTGAGAGGTCATTATTACCAGGTATCATCATTACAAGTACTCATTGAATGTATGAATAGAATGATTATATATGAGGATAAAACTGATGGCCATGGGGTATACAAATAAGAAAAGAAGGATTAAACTACTTAGTAGGGTTTTGACACCCACATAGTTTTGGTCATCAAAATATCAAGAACCCAACCTAGTGAAATGATTATGATTGTGGATCAAACACTAGTACTCATGGAAGGGTTCTAATAACTCTATCATAGACTGAATTACCTCAATGGGGATTACCATCCTATTTATAATATTTGAATGCATACTAAACCCTAAGGAAAATGGATCACAGGAACCTACCCTAATGAAACATTTCAAAGATGAGGATGAAGAGGGATCTAATACATATTTGAATTAGAACATATCCTATAATAATATCAAAAAGGGTATCGCTTTATTATTGAGTTCTTCTTGTGTGTCTCATCCTATGCATGTGTTCGCATATACAACATGTATCAACCCATGTACTCTTGATTTTGTGTATGTACGCGAGTCGTGTCTGTGTAAGGAATGATGTGCCCATATCTATGTACCTTATCAGATAAATGTTGGGATAATAGGTCAGAGTCAAATGCCAGGTGACATGGGTCACACACCATATGATATTTATCTCTTCCGATTAAACCATAGCACTATAGCCAGGGCCCCACAAGGTGTGTATTCTCGGATTACACACCATTTATATTGATGTTTTCTAGAATATGTAGATATACTTCATATATCGTCATCCACTCCTCCAGCCTCTCATGTGTCCATGAATCACACCATAAATCATCTAAATTTTCCATCAAACCCTCTCTATAGGGGCTATAAAGAATTTGTCTGTTCAATTCACATGGGAAACCCACATGTCTCATCTACAAGTCACCCCACGTCAATATCCATATGAAATATCCCATCCAATACAGATCAATCATCGTATATGGATCAAATCATTAAAATAAACCTAGATCAGTGGTTTCAATCCTTTGCACCAAAAAATTGGGGTTTAGTGATTGATTATCTGTTATTTGTCAAACCTTCGGCTAGAATAATTGTCATCTATGAATGAAGAATTTGGGTTGTATTGCACAATACACAAAAATAAGGAAAAAACATAAAAAAATTATCAGGTTGGCATTTATTTATAGCTGTAATAATAACATCTGAAGAGATGATACCATAATCATTTCCATTAGTGAGACCACTTAATTTCAATGGTGCAATAATTCTCTATCCTGATCCAATATGATGTCATCCACCAAGAATGGTATCCTCTAATAGTTCTCAAGGTATCCAAGGATAAATTGACAACCTGAATAATTTTTCATAATCATGTATTTATAGTGGAAAAGTTGGTCTATATGTCAACATAATATTATAAATAATTTAATTTATATAATTTATTAATTTTTACATAATTGCACTCAACCTGAATGTCTAACGTGCTTTATGGTTAATTCACGCCATTAGTAAAACCCATACCCTGAAATCGATGACAACCAGAAATTAATGATCTGAGTCTATTTAAAATTTATTCCTATATTTCAGGAAAAAAATTCACACATGATATTAAATATATATATAATATATTTCAAAAAATATTTATAGGATCACCAAGGCTTGGAATATCATGTTGACCTAGCGCCTAACATAAAAAATAATACATATAATATTTGAATGCAATATGTGTGAAAATAAGAGTTGTTACATTCTAACTACCTTGGGGATTTATATCATATAAATACCAAAATAAATTCCAAAAAAAATTATTTGGGTACTGATCATTCATATGGTTCTCCTACTCCCAAGCACTATCTTTAGGATTCTTTAACTACAAACAGACATGCACTAATTGAATAACTCACACATAGAGGATCTTCTCTTACTGATCCTCAATCACCATTAGGTAATCTAAAAAAGTACGTCTATAATCAATTTCAATCTCACCCCATTCGATAAAATCTAAAGGTCATGCACATACCGCATTAGCTGCAACACATGAAAGAAATCATGTACCTGGTAAAACTATGGTGGTAAAGATAATCGGTAAGAGTTCACATCAACACTATTTATTATCAGGAAAGGGATAATTAAACTTATATATAACATTCCATCCTATACAAACTATAGAAACCCACTTCGAGGTGAGACCCTCATACACACATGGTCTCCCTCCTTGAACTCCTAAGGCCTCATCTGTCGGTCTGTAAAGGAATTGTGTTGCATTTGTCTATCAATAATCTTCTTCTAGATAATCTATACCATCTCTATATTAGTTCATACCAACATTAGCCCCAAAATTTTTGAATCAACATGGATTGTCCAATATAGTGGAGACCAGCACGGTTTCCAATAAAAGGCCTCAAATGGAACCATACCAATAGTGGAATGGTAACTGTTGTTGTATGAAAAACACACCAATGTTAGGTGATCCTCCCATCTACTAAAAAATGAAACCTTGTAAGACCAAACCATTTCGTCCAAAAAAAATGAATGGTCTGCTTAGTCTATCTATCGGTCTATTGGTGAAATGCTATACAGACATGAAAATTAGTTCCCAGGGCCTCTTGTAATCCCTTCAATAATGATGATTTAAAGTGAGAGTCATGGTTTGAAACAATCATTGATGTACCTCAATAGAATTAGAATATTTCCTACAAGGATAATCATCTTTAGATATCCATTTAACTATTATATAAAAAATATAGGAAGTGGTCTAACATGGTGAGTCAGTCTACAATCACTCATATGGAATAACTTCCCTATAACGTACAAGGTATCCGAAATGTGAAGTCCATTGATATCACATCCCACTTCTACTCTGGTGCCTCAAAGGATTGAGCTAAACCTTGTGGTACCTAGTGGTCGACCTTCACTTGCGATATTTAAGTCATAAAAAGATATAATTTCGAACTCCCTTCTTCATCCCTTGGAACCACAATTTATGATGACGATCCAATGACATATTTGACCTAATTGAATGCACTAAAAAGAAATTTATATGAAACTCCAATATAATCTCCACTTGTAATTTCACTAGTACCATCATGCATCCTATGAAAATAAATACATTCTCCCACCATGAGAAAATATATCCAGAGCATGTTCAATAGATATATGAGTATATAGGGTCTCATAGTTAGTATCCCCATGATGTTACTCCCTAAATATATGTAGAAGAGGTGGGGTAACAACCTTTCACTGGATGTAAACTGATCCAACCCCATCCCCAAAGGATAACTAAAATTACGAAAACTGGTCTAGTGCCTTTCTCATTAACAACAGACAAGATCTCATACTGAGATAATCTACTACTACATTCCCTTTCATAGATTTATAGCAAATAAATAAGACATAAAATGAGTGGATATTTATCCATCGTATCTATCTCAATTTATAGTCCTTCTAATAGAATATATACTTGAGACACTTATGGATAGAGTAAACAGTAAACTATTATCCAATCTAGTAGTGTTGCGACAATTTTAGTGTAAAGACTACTGATGCTAACTGAATATCATGGGTTACGTAGTTCTACTCATGTAGTATCAACTGAAATGAAAAATATGCAATAAAATCTTCAATATTCCTCAAAACAGAACCATATATGGTCCCTGAGGCATCCCAATTTTGTATATAATCAACACCCTCCTATGATAATCTCAATGTGGGAGCACTCATTAGTATCTACCTAAACTCCTAAAAAGCATGATGGCAGCAATATATCCACATGAAAGGCTTATACTTATGGTTCAAGGATATAAAGTGAGTTGATATATCATAGTAAAAAGGTATGAATCTTCGATAGTATCCTTCATTCCAAATGAATCATTACACCACTATGACGATCATGGGTGATTCTAAAGAAAACAACTCCACAACCTATTATTGGTCCCATGTCACACCTTATTATGAGATAACATGTCATAGAATGTGGTCATATTTAATCAATAATTGGAACATCGAGAGCTTCCTATAATTATGGTTATATTATAGTACGTATATAACTATAATGAATTGTCTCACATGGTCCACTTCTGATGCCGAGTACACTAGGGAAAATTTGATGAAGAATACCAAAAACCTTCATAGTAAAAGATGAAAATTTTGATTCATGATTCCCTTGAAAACTATTTTGGAATTTTCCAGGACAATGGTAACCATGTACTCATATAAACAATAAAGGCTTCATAAATTAACATTTGGTACATCCTCATCCCATAATCACAACTGGTGACATCCTGTTTTGATTTAAATTTTAGAGATACCATCATTATCCTCTCACCAAATAAATGTGGTCATCAATCATCAATAGTGGATAATTTTTCTTTATGGTCACCATGTTTTAGTGATTGCAATATAAAAACAACCTAAAGCTCATTTCATTCTTCGTTGTGAATAATAATGAGGTTTCCCATGGTGAAACACTAGGACTAACAAAGAACGTCCTATAAAAGACCCACTACAAAACCCCCAAATCTTAAACCTCTATAAGAACCATCCTATATGTTTGAATATATATCATGGTCATATCATTGATTAGATCAGTGTTTAATTTTTTTTCTAATCTGGGAGGTAATCATAGAACATCCTGATGAAATATGTCATTATACTCCGCCATTGCAGTAAGAAACTGAAAAATCATAGCATATACTTCACTAATGGATCATTCTATCCAAATAATGATTAATTTTTTACAACCACATATTCTTATGTCCATATTAATATTTTACTGTCTTCAATTCACCAACAATGGAAAACCTCAACCCATTACAATAGACATGCCACATGCTACAAATGAAATATTATAGCTAGGCATGAACTATAGATAACTAGTCCATCTATATGATTAAATCATAAAGAATAATCCTTTATATAAAGGGGTACCAAAAGAAAATCCTACCCCAAGAGTTAGGTCACACCATAAGTATATGTGTGGTATCACTGAGTGAAATCTAGTTGGAGTCTCAATGTGTTAGTGTTGATAAAATGGATCAACCTAAACTCTATGTCTCACAATATAAATGTGGAAATAATGGAATGACACAGACTTATGTCTATTAGTATTGTAGCTAATTTATAAAAGACATATATCATACCTCGTATCTACCATGAAGGATCTCAGTCATAATACTTCAATGCTTTTATGTACCCTCACCCTTTCCCCCACCTCCCAATGCATTGCACATAATTTCAGGGGGGGTGGTGGTCAAATATTCCTTAAAGTATACCACCTATGGCTTCTCTCCCTGATCCTCTACCACATCCTCTACCCTGTAGACCTTCCGGATCATACCACATCATCTTCTTAGGTTTCCAATTAGCTATCTCTATGTTAGCCATATTATGGGTTAGACATTATCATGCATGATGACCCTAAAATACCACATTATTATAACCTAATCTACCTCACCTAACTAGTTACATACTATGATCCCTAAACGACATATAATCAATACAGGGATCTCCTTCCAAAACATCTCGCATTTTTATCTCCATATTTGTGTCATTGGCTTCCTACTACAAATTTCTTAGCTCTCATAATGCCACTTCCATTAGAAACTATTTA
The DNA here is from genome assembly GCA_963277665.1 of Viscum album. NCBI lineage: Eukaryota > Viridiplantae > Streptophyta > Magnoliopsida > Santalales > Viscaceae > Viscum > Viscum album. The sequence continues at coordinate 39,507,631 of OY728159.1, forward strand.
GGATTTCTCATCCATATATATTTGTCTACAGAAACATGATCTAGAACTCTATCATATATATGAATTAATAGAGGTATCTGGATAGCATGTATGACCCTATTTAGTTGTCTATAAATGGTATGTGCTTGAAATAACTGATGAAACATCATATCCATCAATTACTGTGATGGTTTTATAGACCTTAATGAATACACATCCACTATTTTACTTCCCTAATAATTCCTTAGAATCTTTTAAATATGCTTATCCCTTAATTTAGACAAATATAACTCCCTTATAAAATGAGTCTTGAACTATAACCACAGAAGATGATCCTAATCATAAGACTAGGCCATGAAGCCCCACCATGGTTATATAGATCCATAGAGGAGGTTCACTACTAAGACAACTATATGATTTTCATGTGTCCGGACAAGATTGAAGACTCACAGAACCAACTAAAGAATGACCTAAACTGCATATGGGTTAGGATAACCTTCTATCCTAAGGAGATTTTGTCATTGAAATTCATGGTGTGATATCATATTGTTCACCACATTCATTGGTACTGTGGGTACCATCTTCTACTAAATAGATGATGGTAGGACTGATGGACCACTAAAAGATAACCCCTCTTAAGCTAGTCTTTATAATAAAAAATCTTCATTGATGGGATCACCCACATTTCATACTGCTAAATCATAGTTGAAAAATATTTTGGGACATCCTAGTATAGAAAATATATACCATAATAATCATGTTTGTATAAATATCAGAATCAATAATGACATGAAAACCTCAACTCATTCATATATGATGCATGTAAAAATGTTTTTCCTACTACTATTTTTTACATGGAATGAGTCAACATGAATGTTATCAGAGTCAAAAGTATGTGGACATGTTGGAATAAAAACCAACAGTGGATTCTATGGCCTAATATTCAAACTCAACACACTTAAGATTGTTTCCACAAACCAATATTACAAACACTGGTCCTATGCTAGAAGGAGTTTCTCTAATACCCATATGTCACAACCTAGACCAACGGGTCCTAAACAGTGACTGTAACACCCGAAGTATTTATGTTATATAAATCATCAAAGTAATATTTTTCTACAAAACACTTGGTTGGCTTTCTTTACACGAAATCACGACCTTCCTTGATAGCTTGCGTCGTACGCAATACTGAGTATCACTAAACAACGATATGCTATTAAAATATTATTAAAACTAGCCGTTATGAAGAGTAATAACCACTTTTTGAAATTTGTTAAAATTATTTGTCGAAATGGACTTCATTTTTGTATTTGGAATATCGAAATTAGCCTAGGGTGAAATTTTGGTATTTTTCTGAAAACAATCAATTTTTGATGAATAGTGAAACCACTAAGTGGTAGTAAAAAAACAGAATTTTTCATAAAACATAATTTTACCACTTCTGTGAGTGGAATTTTGAAACTCCGAGAGACACGGTTGATGTCAGTATGTAATATGTGGTTCAATGAGATGAAAATAAATTTTTGGTGAATAGTATCTTTTTACTTTTTTTTACAACGGTTAAAAATAAATAGGGTAATTAAGGGTAAAAATTATATTATTATTACCCTAACACATGTCCTAATTCTATTGTACAAGTGTAATTCGATCAAAAAAAAACTTAGGAATAAAATATGACCATTTAGGCCCACTTGGATTAGATTAGGACATTTATTATTAATTTATTTAATGAAGGGTTAATATAGTTAAAATCAAAGTTTAATAACTAAATCATTTTTAATATGGGGTTATACATAAGATAAATTCGACTATAAATATTAATGAGAAAGATAAAAAGATTTCCTACATAATGATATTTTATTTGTAATTTTTAGTCATTAAATAAGTTAAATTATTTATGACACAAAGATGATGCAGTAATTATCTTATTAATGAAATATTGACATAATTGATGTCATAAACACCAAAATAAATGTAATTTTACACTTTTTATGAATTCCACGAATTTTATAGATTACTATGACATGTTAGTATTGATTTAATTATCTTTTTTCGAACTAATAATTCTGTTATGATTTTCACAAAAATTAATTCATAAATAGTTTCAAAATTGACATAAAATAGTTTTATAAAAAAATATTATATTATTAATTGTTATTTTATTCCTAAAAATCTAAGGATTGTCCAAATGACAGAGATAAGGTTATATATATTAATAATAAACAACTTTGGGTTCGTTTTTCTGCTTATTGTATTTTTATTAACCTTATAGTATAAGAACACAAGAAGACACGGTAAAAGTAAAATTATTTAACATAATGTTAAATCTAAATGATAAGGTTAAAATAGGAACCTAAACTTGTCTAAATTATATTTTATGAGATGATTTAGACCCATCCCCACCTTATCTTATAAATAAATCAATTTGGAGATATCTAATACCAAAAATGACTTTATAATAAAATAATATTTTTAGTTATTCCAAAGGTGCCCCCCTCCTCCCTTATAAAAGGGCACCTCCTCCCTCTCTTCCTCACACCACATTGATCCTTCAAGCTCATCCAACCCCGGACACATTCTCCTATACACTTCCCTAGAGACATCCTAGAGTTACTGGTCTTCTTCAAAGACCAATTTTAGTGCCCTAAATGATGGTCTCAATGAAGCACTTCAAAGAAGAGGTAATTTCCGTTACCGGTTCTTTCATCTTTATTTCTTCGTCCACTTCTTATTATTTAGTTGTTTCATTATGAAGTAATAACATCAGTGTCACTCATATACTGATATGTTATTATAAGTATGAAACAACCCTATTTCACCATCTATCCATCCTACGGAAAAAGAAATCACCGTGCGTGCGTACGTACAGAATACCATCTCCACGGCGTGGTGTAATCTATTTTCCACCACCACCTTACTTGGTTGGGTATAATGGTGTAAATAATGACTATATATTACTATTATAAATTAATAATGATTATGAAATAGTATACATACACTCCAATACTATTCCATGATCATAGGAACTATATCATCACTCGTGCGTACGTACGGAATACCGTCTCCACGATGTGATGCAACTCGTTCTACATGATCATCATTTCATAATGATTATATAAATGAATTGAATGAATTAATATGATATATATTACACTAATACCATTATGGAAATGAGGTATATATAACCTAAAGAGAAGAATAAGAATTTATTCGACAAGACACGCATAAGAACAAAAAGTTACAAACACCCGAATAACAAGTAGTAATGAAATATGACTACCAAGAAACTAAGAATATGACCATATATGATATCATAACAATAATTATGATTCTTTAATAAGTCAATATGTTTATTTAAATCATTATACAGGAGTTTCGGACACTTACGAGGCAAAATAGACCTAAGGTAAGGGAAATATCACAATCTCATTTTTATCCGAGATTATTTATAATTTGGCATTTACTGGGGTGTATTTTATCATCCACATCCATGTATCCTCGATATGTAATATTATTTCCATCCACCTACAACTGTTTAAATCCAATTTTACCCTTCGACAAGTTTTTATTAAAAGATATTGAAGGAATCTTTTGTCGTTTTTCATACGAGGTACTTTTTGACTTTTCCGAAAAAAGTACGAGAAGAATGTTTTTTTAACATATACGGCATGAATGGATTTTTAAAACATTATTTCCAAGAAGATTCATTTTCAAGTTTTCAAGTTTATTTTTAATCAACTTCTTTTAGTTTAAAATTTTATTACATGTTAAAAAGGAAAATGTTTTTAAAGTAGAAAGTATATTTTCTTCAAGAATGGAGTTCAATTGTTTTATCAAAATTCTTTTCCATCTAAGATAATAAAGGGTTCTATTTTATCACTATTATTAAATTGATTTGATTATGTTGTGATGGAATTATTTTTATGAATTCATTTATCTTATAGTAATTGTTTTATGATGGCATGATGTTTAAGAATCCCATTTTTATTACATGGGTTATGCAATGATGTATGATTTATGATTTTGTGGCACACATAAGAATGGTATTATTATGAGATGGGTGGGACCTATATCTCCCTCCAATGCATTGGGTAAAGATTTTACATCTCATGAGATAGACATGGAAGGAATGGTAGGTTATACCGGTTCAGTGATGCAGGACTGAAACGAGGGTAACTCGGTTCAGAAATGGACATTGTCCACTAAGATAGTCTTGGAAACGAGTCTTGACTAATAAGAAATGATTCTCTATGATTATGTGTGTATGCCACAAAGTTTCATGTTTTAAGTTATAATTATTGAGATTACATTTCACTACTATGATTTACCCCATGTTATGAAATTATGATCTCTTTTGCAGGTTAAGATTTCCAAAAGTTATGTGCTTATGTATATGATGTGATTGATATTTTTTTCTTTACCCTTACTCAGCATTTGAGCTCACCCTTTTGTATGTTTTACTTCCCCAGGTCAGGAAGAAGGTTATTAAGTAGAATATGCAAAAAATGGACTCTAGATATAATGAAATAAATGGGAGGTAATTTAGATGCTTTGTGAACCAGTTGTTTATGTTTCCCAGTTTCTAAAAAAACAATAACTATATGTTCCATTCTTGGTTTTGTTATATGTTGTAATAATTGTTCTTCAATTCTGAAGTAATAACAATGTGTGTAAAGTATGGGTCATTATAGTTGGTATCAGAGGAAAGATATAGTCAACCGTTAGAAACTAGAGTGTGAAAGTCTTAGTAAGAACCCTAAGGATATGTCTAAGCATAGAACACAATCTTAGTGTTTTAGAAATGACCATGAATAACCTAGGATAAGACCTTAAGTGTGAAATATTATTTTTGATTATGTGGTTTTCCTATTATAATTAGTTTTTCTCACACTATTATTCTTGGTTTTAGTCAATGGATGGAATCCGAAGGAATCGTGTTAATGTGGAATGCGACAGGCAATACAATGATTGTCACCCTGAGCAACCAAAAATTATGGGAGATGGAATGAAAAATCTTGTAGCCATGCTCACAAAACATTCTCAAGCTATGAATCATGCAGGACTTCCAAACAAGCAAAGAAAGGAGCAACATTCTGTTGAATCCTTCATGAGATAGCGTCCACCTTCATTCAGCGGGTCTACTAATCCATTAGTTGCTGAAAATTGTATTAGTACTACTAAAAAGATATTTTCAGTTTTTCAATGTTCTGAGCATGATAAAGTCATCTTAGCAGTGTATCGTTTGGAAGGTGATGCTGATCAATGGTGGAATTTTTTTAAGAATACGAGGCAAAGAGATGAAATTGAGTCCATGGAATGGGACGAGTTCAAGAACTTATTTTTCAATAAGTACTTCCCTCGTATTCTCTAAACAAAGATGGAGAAAGAGTTTCTTGAACTGAAGCAAAAGGATGATAAATCTGTCGGTACCTATGAAGAAAATTTTACAAGACTTGCAAGGTACGCTTCTGGTATTATTATCCAACATGAGAGTAAGATCGATCGATTCTTTAGTGGCTTAAAACCAAGTCTTCGAAGGGTCTTAGCCATAAGGGAATTAAATAGCTACGAGGAAATTGTTCGATGTGCTCTCAAAGTTGAGATGGAGATTGAAGTAACCCATCAGTCATATGGGTTTGATAAGAAGATGAAAATGGAATTCAAAGGAAAATCTAAAGAGCACCCTGAAAAGAAGATGACCATTCCCTTATTCTCAAAGTGTGGAAAGAAACAAGGAGGGAGTTGTCTTTAAGGGAAAAGTAAATGTTTCAAATGTGGAAAGGAAGGTCATCGGGCATTTGAATGCCGCGATGATGGGAAGAAGATGTATAATGATGCAAACAAAGGAATGGATACACAGAATGAAACTACTACACATCAATGTTTCAAGTGCAAGGAGATGGGACATTATGCCAATAAATGCCCTAATCCAAGGGTTGATGATGATGGTCAACGTCAACAAACTCTTAAGGCTAAAGACAATGGATAGTCACATGCAATTTCTATCAGCGATGTGGATTACGATAACGATGTGGAAAAAGGTACACATACCATCCACTCTAATGTAGAAAATGTTTTATTTGTTTCTGGATCCACCCACTCCTTTATTTTTGAAGAATTTTATAAGGGTATCACAATATTACCTCAACAATTAGATGTTGAGTTAGCTGTGACAACACCTAATGGCACAACAGTCACATCAAAAGTTTATAATTCTTCTCCGATTGAAGTTTGTGGGAAAGTGCTTCCTGCAAATCTTGTGATCCTTCCTATAGTGGAATTTTATGTGATTCTTGGCATGTATTGGCTTTCTCTACATGGAGCTCATATCAATTGCCAAAGAAGTGAAGTCACATTTCATACTCCAGATCAATCTATGATCGTCTATCGATGCAAGGATGAACATAACCTTCCAGTGGAAATTCCTTCCATCTTATGGGTCTTGATTCCACTAAATGAAGGTTATTTATCTCAAATGGTTGGTGAGAAACTCACAATTATGAATATTCCCATTGTATGTGAGTTTTATGATGTCTTTTCGGATGAATTATCGGGTCTTCCACCGAATCGTGAAGTTGAGTTTTCAATAGAACTCATACTGGGTGATTTGCCTATTTCAAAGACAACTTATTGAATGGCCCCAATTGAGTGGCAGGAATTGAAGAAGAACCTCCAAGAGAATCTTGATGACGGGTTCATATGCCCTAGTGCGTCACCTTTGGGAGCACCTGTTCTATTTGTTAAGAAGAAAGATGGATCAATGAGACTCTACATTGATTATCGAGAACTTAACAAGATCACTATCAAGAACAAATATCCTCTCCCACGTATTGATGACTTATTTGACCAACTACGAGGAGCTCAATACTTTTCGAAGATTGATCTTCATTCAGGATATCATCAAGTAAGGGTCAAAAGGGAGGATATACCAAAGACGGCTTTCCGTACAATGTATGGACACTATGAATTTATAGTGATTCCATTTGGTCTTACTAATTCCCCTTATATCATCATGGATCTAATGAATAGAGTCTTTAGAGACTATCTTGATCTGTTTTTGGTAGTCTTTATAGACGATATTCTTTTCTATTCAAAGATCAAGGACGAACATGAAGATCACCTGAGAATTATATTAAAGACTGTAATAAAGGATAACCTTTATGCCAAATTTACCAAGTGTGAATTTTGGCTTCAAAAAGTTGCATTTTTGGGTCACATTATCTCAAAAGAGGGGATATCTGTGGATCCAGCAAAAACAGAGGTTATCGAAAGATGGTCGAGACCAACAACAGTAACTGAGATACGAAGTTTTCTTGGTTTGGCTGGATATTATCGACGTTTTGTGAAAGCTTTTTCACGATTATCTAATCCACTCACCAATTTGACTCGGAAAGGAGTTAAGTTTGTTTGGACGGAGGAATGTGAAGAAAATTTCAAGGAGTTGAAAAGATGTTTATCCAGTGCACCTGTGCTCACACTGCCTTGTAGTGGAGAATGGTTTTTGATGTATAGTGATGCATCCAAGAAGGGATTGGGGTGTGTTCTTATACAAAATGATATGGTGATAGATTATGCCTCATGAAAGTTGAAAATACATGAGAAAAATTACCCAACTCATGATTTGGAGTTAGATGCGGTAATCTTTGCATTAATGATTTGGAGGCATTACCTTTATGGTGAAAGGTGTGATATTTATACTGATCATAAAAGTTTAAAGTATATTTTCACACAAAAGGAGCTGAATATGAACAAATGAAGATGGTTGGAGCTGATTAAGGATTACGACTGCTCAATTCATTACCACCCTGGGAATGCAAACAAGGTGGAAGATGCATTAAGTCGACAAGACCATGCTAGTTTATCCATGATGAGGTTCACAAAAGATTCAATATTTATGGATTTAAAAAGGATGGATCATGGAATTATAATGAAAGGGGAAAATCGTATCTTTCTCAAATGAATGTTCAACCATCTATACATGTGAAGATTAAAGAGGAATAGAAAGAAGATGTTGAGTTACAAAAGAAGGTGAGAAATGTTCCTGAATTCAACCTTGATTGTGATGGGATAATAAAGTTCAAGAGTCGGGTTTCTGTTCCTCCCATCCCCGAATTAATGAAGGAGCTGCTAGATGAGGGTCATAGTTCTTCATTCTCTATTCATCTTGGAAGCACGAAGATGTATAGGGACCTGAATGAGTACTTCTGGTGGGATGGCATGAAAGGTGGTGTTGCTGAATATGTCTCTTGATGCTTGGTTTGTCAACAAGTTAAAGCTGAGAGACAGAAGTCTAAGGGGATGTTACAACCATTACCCATACCCGAATTGAAATGGGAAAACATCACTATGGACTTTGTCACCGGAATTCTTAAAACATCCAAAGGAAATAATGCTATCTGGGTCATAGTTGATCGTCTTACAAAGTCTGCAGACTTCATTGCTATTAGAGAGGATTTCTCTCTAGATCAGCTTTCCATGATATATATAAATGAAGTGGTAATATTGCATGAAGTTCCACTTTCTATTATATCTGATCGGGATCAGAGGTTTACCTCAAAGTTCTGGCAAAGTCTTTAGCATACTCTGGATATAGAGTTGAGTTTCAGCACTGCTTATCATCCTCAGACATACGGTCAGTCTGAGAGAACAATTCAAACTCTAGAAGATATGTTGAGAGCTTGCTCTATGGATTTCAAAGGTGGTTGGGATCAACACCTACCTTTGGTGGAATTTTCTTATAATAATAGCATTCACTCTAGTATTCAGATGGCTCCTTATGAAGTTCTCTATGGAAAGAAATATAGGACTCCATCTTGTTGGGATGAAGTTGGGGAAAGAAATCTATTAGGACCCGATCTCGTTGATGAAATGGTAGAAAAGGTCAGATCTATTCAACAACACATAAGAGCAGCTCAGAGTCGACAGAAAAGTTATGCCGACAACCGAAGAAAAGACCTAGAGTTTGAAGTGGGTGATAAAGTGTTCTTACGAATATCTCCCTGGAAGAGAGTCATGAGATTTGGAAAGAAGGAGAAGTTGAGCCCTAGATATATCGGTCCATTCAAAATACTGGATCGTGTTGGGAAGGTAGCTTACCGATTCGCGTTTCCACCGAATATCTCTCAAGTTCATGATGTGTTCCATGTATCTCTCCTGAGAAAGTACATACCTGATCCTTCACATGTACTTAGCTCAGATGTTGTACCGCTGGAGCAAGATCTTTCTTATGAAGAACAGCCGATAGGGATTCTGGATCGTAGCGAAAAAGTCCTAAAAAACAAGACCACTCGATTGGTGAAAGTTTTATGGAGGAGCCACCAATTAGAAGAAGCTACATGGGAGCTTGAGGATATGATGAGGGAGAGGTATCCTCATCTTCTTGTTACAAAGTGATGAATTTCGAGGGCAAAATTCATTTTAAGGGGGGTATAATGTAACACCCGAGACTTTTATGTTATATAAATCATCAAAGGAATCTTTTTCTACACCACAATTTGTTGGATTGCTTTACACGAAATCACAATCTTCCTCGATAGCTTGCGTCGTATGCAATACTGAGTTTCACTAAAAAACGATATGCTATTAAAATATTATTAAAACTAGCGGTTATGAATAGTAATAACCACTTTTTTAAATTTTATAAATTTTATTTTTCAAAACGGACTTCATTTTTGGATTCGGAATATCGAAATTACCCTAGGGTGAAATTTTGGTATTTTTCTGAAAACTTTCAATTTTTGATGAATAATGAAACCACTAAGTGGTAGTTAAAAAATCAGAATTTTTCATAAAACTTAAATTTACCGCTTCTGTGAGTGGAATTTCAAAAATCCGAGAGACACGGTTGATGTCAGTAAGTAAAATGTGGATTAATGAGATGAAAATAATTTTTTTGTGAATAGTAACATTTTACTTTTTTTTACCACGGTTAAAAGTAAATAGGGTAATTAAGGGTAAAAATGATATTATTATTACCCTAACACATGTCATAATTCTATTGGACAAGTGTAATTCGAGCAAAAACAAACTTAGGAATATAATATGACCATTTAGGCCCACTTGGATTAGATTAGGACATTTATTATCAATTTAATTAAAGAAGGTTTAAAATAGTTAAAATCAATGTTAAATAACAAAATCATTATTAATATGGGGATATACATAAGATAAATTCGACTGTAAATATTCATTAGAAAGATAAAAAGATTTAATACATAATTGAATTTTATTTGTTATTTTTAGACATTAAATAATTTAATTTATTAATGACACAAAGATGATGCAGTAATTATCTTTTTAATGAAATATTGACATAATTGATTTTATAAACCCCAAATAAATGTAATTTGACACTTTTTATGAATTCCACTAATTTTATAAATTAATATGACAAGTTAGTATTGATTTAATTAACTTTGTTCGAACTAATCATTCTGTTATGAGTTTCAAAAAATTATTTACTAAATAGTGTCAAAATTGACATAAAATAGTTTTTAAAACAAATATTATATTAGTAATTGTTTTTTTATTCCTAAAAATCTAAGGATCCGCCAAATTACTTAGATAAGGTTATATATATTAATAATAAACAACTTGGGGTTCTTTTGGCTGCTTATAGTAAGTTTATTAACCTTATAGTAAAAGAACACAAGAAGACATGGTAAAAGTACAATTATTTAACTTATTGTTAAATCTAAATGATAAGGTTAAAATAGGAACATAAACTTGTCTAAATTCTATTGGATGAGAGTATATCGACCCATCCACACCTTAGATTCGAAATAAATCAATTTGGAGCTATTTAAAACCGAACATGACTTTATAATAAAATAATATATTTAGTTATTCCAAAGGTTCCCCTCTCCTCCCTTATAAAAGGGAACCTCCTCCCTCTCTTCCTCACACCACTTTGATCCTCCACGCTCGGCCAACCCCTGCCACTTTCTCCTATACACATCACTAGAGACATCCTAGAGGTCCTGGTCTTCTTCAAAGAAAAATTTTAGTGCCCTAAAAGAAGGTCTCAAAGAAGCATTTCAAAGAAGAGGTAATGTCTGTTACCGATGGTTTCATCTTTATTTCTTCTTCCAGTTTTTCTTCATTAGTTGTTTCATTATGAAGTAATAACATCAGTTTCACTCATATAATGATATGTTATTATAAGTATGAAACAACCCTATTTCACCATCTATCCATCCTACAAAAAAAGAAATCATCGCGTGTGCGTACGTAACGAATACCATCTCCACGCCGTGGTGTAATCTATTTTCCACCACCACCTTACATGGATGGGTATAATGGTGTAAATAATGACTATATATGACTATTATAAAGTAATAAGGATTCTGAAATATTATACATAAACTCCAATACAATTCCACGATCATAGGAACGATATCATCACTCGTGCGTACGTACAGAATACCGTCTCCACGATGTGATGCGACTCGTTCTACATGATTTTCATTTCATAATGTTTATATAAATGAATTGAATGAATTAATATGATATATATTACACTAATACCATTCTGTAAATTAGGTATCTATAACCTAAAGAGAAGAATAATAATTTATTCGACAAGACACGCATAAGAACAAAAAGTTATAAACAACCGAATAACAAATAGCAATGAAATATTATTACCAAGAAACTAAGAATATGACCATATATGATATCATAACAATAATTATGATTCTTTAATAAGTAAATAACATTATTTAAATCATTATACAGGAGTTTCGGACACTTACGAGGAAAAACGGACCTAATGTAAGGGAAATATCACAATCTCATTTTTATCCGAGATTATTTATACATTGGCATTTACTAGGGTGTATTTTATCATCTACATCCATGTTTCCTCGATATGTAATATTATTTCCATCCACCTACATTGTTTAAATCCAATTTTACCCTTCGGTAAGTTTTTAGTAAAAGATATGAAAAGAATCTTTTGTCATTTTTCATTCGAGGTACTTTTTGACATTTCTGAAAAAAGTACAAGAAGAATGTTTTTTTAACGTATATGGCATGAATGGATTTTTAAAACATTATTTACAAGAAGCTTCCATTAAATGTTTTCAAGTTTATTTTTAATCAACTTCTTTTAGTTTAAAATTGTATGACATGTTAAGAAAGGAAATTTTTTTTGAAGTATAAAGGATGTTTTCCTCAAGAATGGAGTTCAAGTGTTTTATCAAAATTATTTTCCATATATGATAATAAAGGGTTATGTTTTATCCCTATTATTACATTGATTTGATTATGTTGTGATGGAATTATTTTTATAAATTCCTTTATGTTATATGAATTTTTTTATGATGTCATGATGTTTAAGAATCCAATTTTTATTACATGGGTTATGTAATGATGTATGATTTATGATTTTGTGGCACAAATAAGAATGGTATCATTATGAGATGGGTGGGAACTATATCTCCCTTCAATGTATTGGGTAAAGATTATATATCTCATGAGATATACATGGCTGGAACGGTAGGTTATACCGGTTCAGTGAAGCAGGACTGAAATGAGGGTAACTCGGTTTAGAAATGGACTTTGTCCACTAAGATAGTCTTGGAAATGAGTCTTGACTAATAAGAAATGATTCTCTATGATTATGTGTGTATGCCACAAAGTTTCATGTTTTATGTTATGATTATTGGTATTACATTTCACTACTATGATTTACCCCATGTTATGAAATTTTGATCTCTTTTTCCGGTTAATATTTCCAAAAGTTATGCGCTTATGTATATGATGTGATTGATATTTCTTTTGTTTACCCTTACTAAGCATTTGAGCTCACCCTTTTGTATGTTTTACTTCCATAGATTGTGAAGAAGGTTATTAAGTAGAATATGCCAAAAAGGGACTCTAGATATGATTAAATAAATGGCAGGCAAAGTAGATGCTTTATGAACCAGTTGTTTATGTTTCCCGGTTTCTAAAGACACTATACCTATACGGTCCTTTCTTGGTTTTGTTATATTTTGTAATAAGTGTGCTTCAATTCTGATGTAATAATAATGTATGTAAAGTATGGGTCGTTATATTGACTACCCCAATCCCACCTCTAATATTCCAGGGAATGGAAATCTGTTCTGAATAGGTATATCAGCCACATGGGAGACCATAACATAAAATACTTGTACACATGAACACATCTCCAATCCCATAAAATGATGATATTTAAAAAACCCGATAACCATGCATTCATAAATATGACATACAGTAATCAAATATTGAAAAAAATTAATATAAAGAAAAACATCAAAAATAAAATCCCTACGTAATAAAAGTGTCAAAATGTACCACTTGTATGTGGATGAGTGTAACATCCCCAACCTTATATCATCTAAACGGGGGCTCCATATTGGGCTGTCACATGACTACAAGCACACCTCCCTGTAATCTACTAGTATCCAACTAGTGGTGAGGGTCTAAAAATCCACATGGGGAGACTATACCTTCTTTACTGGAGTAAGCCACCACAGATCACAATGAAAATAACATAAAAATTATGAAACAACAAAAAAACATGCATAACAAAATGTTTCACAGCAGAGTAAAAACACCATTCAAATACAATAATATGATTTCATACTAATTGTGAAAGTGAAGGAAACCCAAAATAAAGAAAACAACCAAAACACTCAACGAGACCCAACTCTAATTCTTGATCCTTCTCCATGTACGTCCTGATCCCATCTCAACATCTTAATGTAAGTCCTCAGCCCTTGTCCAAACCTAAATCAAAGATATCTTCTCGGGTACCCAATTGCGGCCTGAGTAGGGTGTGATTAAAAAGCTCAGTTGGCCACCACCAATAGTGTACAAAAAATATCCATTAATATGGATTGTTCACGCGTGTAAAAAATTAATGGTAAGTAAGCAATGGAAAATTCAGATACCATTAGTTAACAAACTTCATTTAATTCATGACTACCATTTTTCCAAATTCAATTTCTTATACCATTTTTACCACATAATTCATTTTAAAGAAATTGTATTTTGGATCGACATATACATAATCTATACAAGGGTATAAGGAATTAAATCACATTGTGTAAGGGAAATAAATCATGTCCTTATCTCAAAAGGGATACACATATCACATTAACACATTATCCTCACCTAGAAACCTCAGTCATGGTGGAATGAAATAGTTATTAGAAAAAAAATACTTCGTCCTCTTCCCTAACCTGTGCATTATTGGTGGAGTTTAGTGCCTCAGTCCAACTCGACCCATGGGAATAGAACCTCAAGTAAATACCTCTCTCTACCAATCCATGTGAACATGATATATATATGTAGATCCATTAACCATTCAATCAACAACACAACAATTTACCAAGGAAACATAGATGATAAAAGTAACATGAGTGTTAATACAATGCATTAATTGATTAACACATTTACTACCTTTCACAAAATTTATACTTTTAGATTGTTTTCCTTTTATTTCTCTGATCCAACATAGCATTCATCCATTGTTCTTACCTCACTAGGCTCTGTTCATCATGTCTAACTCTCTAGGCCTCATTACCAGGATAATAATCTATTAAATTATGGTCTTTAATAATTTCCACATATTGACCCATTTATCCATTGATCAATTCACCATAATTTACCAACATGTGCATTTAAAGTACCATTATCATATCACATAACACAATCTATCTTTACATTCATTCATTTAGTTGCACCACCTAATTGTCATGTATTAATACATTCGAAAAATATATCCCCAATTCTTATTTCACATTCTTATCTCAATAAGAATAGTAATGTATAAAGCTAATCCCTTAACATTTACCCTTATCTCACATAACCCCTTTATAAGCCTATCATACACCCACATAGGTCACCACCGAAGAAAGGTGTGTTAATAGGACACTCATTCACATCCTTTCTGCTTAATATCATATTCACTATGGAATCTATGATCTCGCACAATGACTAAACATTTACATAGCTAAAATCTATGTCTTAAAACGTGGACACACCCAATGGGTGGTCCTACCATAGGTAATATCATCCTAATTGTATCTTGTGGAGATCATGACGATTTCATTAGGTTGTTTAGACACCCAATACATCACATCACAAAAATTAAACGATGAAATCTTCACAAGTGGGTAATAATCAAAACACTACATGCACAAATCTCAATAAAACTCAAGGAATATAACTTATAGAACACCTACCATTAATCAATTCCTGAATTTACTCTTATTCATGTCCATGGATCTGTATTAAAGAACCCCTTGATGCCTGAACCTATATCTCATCTGAGATTGAGGGTTTTAGGGTTTTAGAATGAGAAGAGGGTAAGATTTAAACCCTAAACTAAAAAGAGTAGAAAGAATATAACTAGGCTTTCCCTGATCTTCAATCCACAGTTAATGGAAATAAAATTCCCATGAATCAAATAACATATACCAGTGGTAGCTGTTGGGATATTTGGTTCATTCCTAGTGTTACATGGGAAAATGGAGTGGGAAAATATGAGATGGGTCTTAAAATCACAAGGTGGATTTTTTGTAATTTCCTCATAGTTTCTGGGCCAAAAAGTTCACCCGCACAGTTTTCTAAACCACGCAAAAACATCATCCTAAGTAAACCCCCTTCATATGGTTTCCTTGAAATTCAACACAGTTTTACAAACCGTCCTCCAAATGTGCATAAGCTTCGATCAATGGCTGCACGGTTATCAGGGCTGCTCCACACGGTTTTCACTAATCATGTGTAAATCGTGCCACATGCCCAGATATATATATTTCTTCTCTTTCATGTCTCAAACTTCTAGAACACCACCAAGTCTTCACATTAACTTCAGGAAACACTTATTTATCCAAAAAAGAAGAGGCTAAATAGAAATTAATCAAAAACATACCTTAAAAATATCTGATATCATACATTGAGAACCTCTATCAATGTAACTGCAAGAACACACCTCAGTTTGTATAACTCTATACATTCTACCTGGACATGATCCCTCGAAGACTCCTTCAAATGTTCATCTTCTTACATAAGACATGACATGTCTTGTAAAATCCCATATAGGGGTATGTATAACAATACCCATTATAAAAACCCAAAATTACTAAGCCTATAACATCAAGAATAATATTAATACCAATATATGTATTTTTAAATAACAAATATGGAATAATAACATCATGATATATTCATAGTGGACAAAATGTCTCATGTATGATTATTGTTGTATTGATAACCAAGGATTTCTTCTAGAGGGTTCACAATAGAAATCGTCTGAGAGAACACACATCATGAGTCTTATAAACATAAGGATTTCTTTTTTATATTCCCTTATTGTTGGGTATTTTTATAAGAAGTACATCCATGATTTCCAAATTGAATAATACCTATATGTGGATAACACCCTGGCCCATAAGCTATACTAAAAATCTAATATATGTTAACCCCATATGTATGGGATCTAGGCCCACATATCATTTGTCATTATGATACCATGAACCCCATCATGGGAAATGATAATGATCGAAGATCGTACTCTAGGTCTCGTGGATGGATTCTAATAACTATATCCATGAATGAAGTTCATTAGAGGGGGTCAACATCTTATGAATTGGAGGAAAATTCATAATAAAACACTACGGAAATGGATCAAGAGAATATACCATAAAAAACTATCATTTATATGGGTAAAAGGTCTCCAAGATAGCATAGAAGGAGTACACAATGTCTACTAGTAATACATGGCATGTCCCTTCAGAATAGATTCTTACATGTGTATTATGTCCTATTCCCATGTTATTGTCTTAGTAAAGGATGTGTACGATCCCATTTACTCTATATTAGGTCCTTGTATATGATTTGTGTCCTTATACAACTACCTGTGTTCATGTCCACGTGCCTCCTCGGGAACATACTGAGATACCAAATAAGGGTCATACATTGTGTGGCATGGTTTACTCACCGTGTGATACTTATCTCCATTAATGAAACCCCAATCCTTCATTTTGGACCCTACAAGATGTGTATTCCAATATTTCATGTTGTGTATGTCAGGATTTTGTAGAACCCATGAATCTGCCTCGCACATTATCTTTCACTCCCCTGTCCTTTAATATTGCCATTAATAACATTGTAAACCATAGATTTTGTCAGTCCAACCCCCACCATATGTTCTATTTGGAAATCATCCATCTGATTCACATTATAAAACCATCATCACGTCTCCTGGACTCTTCATGCCATGACCCACATGAGTAAATCTGATCCAATCCTGATCCATCATCATAGCTTGATCAGAAAATAAATTTGAACCTAAATCGGTGGCATCAGTTTGATGTTCTAGGATATGGGTACAGAATGATTGATTACTGGGTATTCATTGAACTATTGGCCGAAGGGATTAATCATGATGTATGGAGAAAGAAGGTAAAAATGAAAAAACACAAGAAATTGAGGAATGAAACTTATGCAATGTTCGTGTTGAACTTGATTCTTTTCCATTTGAATGAAAAATTAATAGATTATAACATAATCCACATAGAATTCCCTAATTTTGGATAATATCTATCCAATACATACAATAGACATTATTACCAAATCAATTCATTAGTCGATTGATTCACATTCATTTTAAGAATAAATCTGTGGGGATAAATATAAATAAAACAATGTCATACCTCACGATGGATCGATAAATGACAATGAATGAATTCACATTGTTATCATGGATGAGACCATCGAATTTCGATGGTGTAATGATAAATGATCATGATTCAATCTAATTTCATCCTTCAAGAAATTTATCCTCTAAATGTCCTATAAGGATAAAGAGTTAAATAGAAAAGCATAATATTTTCTCAAATCTATGTATTTATAGAGTAAAAAGGCCCTTTTGTCAACATAAAAAATAAAAAAATTGTTTCTTTGTTTTTATAATTCGATGGTGACTACACTCTACCTAAAAATCCAATGAACAACAATGTTTAGTAACTCTTGGGGTAAAACCTTTGTTATAATGTATATCAAGAACATAGATTTCTGATATAACCTTATTTTTAGAAGTTATTCCACTTTCTATGTAAAACAACACATGTGCGATATTTAATAAATTTTAAAAATAAATTTTGGGCTAGATTGGTCTTGGAATCTCCAACTGTCTCAACATCATGATATGAAAATATTGAATACAATTTTCAAAATTATTATATAAAAAATTAGAATCATTATATAATTAATAACTAAAAAGAATGTATTACTCTTTATATCGCTTGTTTTGACGACTATGTTATAAAATATACGTTTCAATAAATTTATATATAATATAATATGGTTATATTAAAACTGGTTGTTACACAGGATAACCAAGTGTTCCATGTATCTCAATATTAACTTGGTGTTACAAGTAACAAAATATATCAACGAAATTTAATTAATTCAAATTAATAATAATTCTTGAAAACATTGGTTGTTACATTATATCCCCAAATAAAATGTATTTCTCCATTTAAATTCATCACTATAAAAATTAAAAAGGGGATAATTTAACCTCATAATATCCTCATGTTTTCTTGTAGCTTCATGAATCTAGTGGTTATTCCACACAACATTATCCCGGTGAGTGGTATTATTTAGTAGAACATTTTCATTATGATCCATAATAGTATGACACGTATTTTTAGAAAATGAGAAGGTTCTGGTATATACATTTAGATGAGAGATGCATAGAATGCATAATAATATTGATAAAGGTCTTGTTGAAGAGATAATTTATTTTCCATCATCTTGATACTATCAAGAATTTAAAAATTATTGATATACCAAGTTATTTGTTTCCCTTTCTTCATGAATATCAAAACGTTATTCAATTGAAAAATTCTTAAAAACACCTTATCAACAACTACAAATTCTGTATCTTCCCAATGAATTTTAGCATAATGTTATTTTCAACCCTGTACTACCATGATATATTGTAGAATGGATCAAAATTTCTCTTCCATTTCATTTTTTATCGTTGGCCTCATTACAGTCCTTTATCTAACTATAATCAATAAAATTAGATATCCAAACATTATTCCATATTGGTATTCATAATGATCCATATGAAGTGTGTAGTGAAATATTTTTATATAATAAAACACTACTAGATTATGGTGTTGATCCAAAAAAAATTGAACTTAAAATAAAAATATCTCTATATATCCTCTTCTGTTTTAATTATTTAGTCAGAATGACCACCTATTTGAGGATGACACACGGTGCTAAAACATATTTCATTATGATGATACATCTGAATACTTTCCAAAAACGATGAGGTACACCATAGATCATGATCAAATATAATGGAATGTCATATTCTATATAACCATAACCCTTCTATAATATATTAGGTGGATGGGTGATCTAGATAAAATTCTTCTCTAGTAGTGATGAATTGTGATAACATAGTAAACTTAATAAATACAACCCATATATAATTATTCCCTATAAATGTTTTGGTTAGTCAAGTGAAAATATTCATTGTTTTTCCATTTCTATTATGGTATGGATAATTGATTCATCATCACATTATAATTTTTACATTTAGCTAAATATTTCTAACATACCAAGAACCAAGATATGAACTATGTGATATCTCTCTTCATTCCACCCCACCAGAAGCATTCTTTCAATTATATATACATTTTCGTACTTCAAGGATGAAAAAAGAATGATGAAATATGATCTTAGTCTTACAACACCTTCTTGAAATATGATATGGATAGAATAAATACATGATTATTAAAGCATTATCATTGAACCATGATCATGTTGAAACAAAATAAAATTTCTCGCCTTCTTTTAATGTTCTACATCTTCCTTCTAAACCACTTTAATCTTCACTTGGATATATGGTAGAATAGTTATCTGAGAGAGATAAGGCTTTTACCTTCCCTTCGTGATTACTAGTTCCAACCATTTAAAACCATGAAACATTAGACCAATTTTTTTCCATATCATTGATAATATTAAATTTTCATTTCTACTCAATAAATCAGCCACCTAGTTCAATTTCCTTGTGTAGTGATTTATTGAGCAATAATAATATTTAGTTATCTATAAACGTCTTCATTGGAACATATTCATATCCTTCCAAATGTATATATACTTTAAAATTTTATGATATGTATATATATATTGTAGTAGTATCCAAAAATATAATTCCTCTATATCATTAATGAAATAATTACCACAACTAACTCCAAATCACAAGTTTCATAATTCTATTTATAAATAATCAATTTTGGTGTTGAATAAGACATAACAATGCCATTATACATAATAAAACATCCCTATCTTCTCATATATGCATAACTGTATATTAAAAACTTGTCTCCACTATAAGAAAATGTAATCATAGGTGCACTGAATAATATTCTATTTACTTCTTTTAAACATTCCTCTCATTATTTTTTCCATATGAACTTGGCACCATTTTGAGATAACTTGTTAATATGAATTGATAGTCAGTTGAATTTATCCAAAAAACCATCGTTAATATCTATCTAACCCAAGAAAACTATAAATCCCAAACACCATGGTTCGTTTGGGACATCATTTAATAACCTCTATCATTGATGTATGTACTAATATAACCTCTATTGAGATTATATGAAACAAAAAATAATTCTTTTTTTAGAAAAATTACACACTTTGAAAAAAATTTATATATTTTCTCTTTATGGTCATTAGAACAACTCTCAGGTGGTCAACATGATCATCTGTGATATTATAATAGATATGAATATTGTCTGTAAAGACTACCAAAAACTGATCAATGTGATTTCAAAACACTCTATTCATTAAATACATAATAATAATGGGATAATTAGTAAGATCGAATGGAATCACTATATATTAAGAGTTTCTATACCTTTTATGTAATGTTATCTTGGGTATATCCTCCTTGATAAACGCCAATAAAAGATATCTAGAATGAAGGTCCAACTTGGAAAAGTATTCCGGACTATATAGTTTCCCAAACAAGCCATCAATACATGCAAGAAGATATTTTTTCATAATTTTAATATTTCTCACCTCTTGATTATCTTGGAAGTGTTTTATTGATCCATATTTTTTAAAAAAATAATAAGTTCACCCCATGGTAACACACATGGCTGAATGAATCCCTTGTATATAATTTCCTCCTATTATTTCTTCAATTCCTACAACCTACCCCAGACCATTCTGTATGAAGTATTTGAATTTTGTATGGGACCTTGTATGAGTTATATTAATAAACCAAATTCGTATTCTAGTTATGTTCTAGTAAACCTATTTGGATTGAAATAAATAAATTCCCTCACAATATGAATGTTATCAATGTCATGTTTCTCCCAACCATCTATGATAAATACCCATTATGAATGGGAATTAAGTCCCATACAATAAATTTGATATCTATCAGAATCTATTACATATATTAAAATTGATATATGATTATTGGTTTGTTTTTTATATCTAATTTATCTTTATATTATTTAAAAGTGATCTGTGATTTATATTGAGAAAGTAAATACCTTCTTAACAAAACATAAAATTAAAATAGATGTATAATTATATGATTTATAACAAGCACATTACCACCAACATAATCTAAAGCGGAATCACATACATGAAATGTGATCATAGAACCATTATATGTTTTCACTAATATTTAATCATCTAACCACTTGAGTGTCAACTTGATTCCCTTTTAAAATTCATAAGATATGAATGAATTGGTAGAACATATGTCAATTTAGATATTACCAGTTCTAGAATGAATGGTAGGTGTACCGTTCACCACATCATTATCACACCCCTAGTTTGAAATATTTATAACATGATATTTAACTTTTCACCTTGTAACAATACTATTTTTATGTAAATCATCATAATTAAGATTCATATTTGAGATATGTTTAGGAAAATGACTATACTACTTACATTTTAAACACCAGAGTGTGGGTGATACATTTTATGCAACATTAGTATTATTAGAATCATTAATTATCTTCATCCCTTAACTTACATAATCAACATACCTATGATCCTTCCTTAAAAAGTTATATATTTTATTTCCCCTAATTAAATATTCATAAGTGCTTCTTCAAAAATAATGATCATAAAGGATAGATAATCTACATCTCTCCATGGTTATTATATTTTCGTTTCAATTCTATATTTCACTTATTATCAAAACCATGAGATTGATATGTAATTCAAACCTCAATTTACACATTTATAAAACATTCAAAAAACCATATTTATATACACAAAAGTATTTTATGTTTATTAAAATTAGTGTCATTAATTTAATACTAGGTATAATAGAACATCCTTACTTTTAGGTTATATGATAATACCAGAAGTGTACCTTATAAGTCTTGTAAAATTTTCCTCATAGGTACTAAATGATTAATCAAACATTTGAATTATATCATGGATACAATTCTCCATATTCTTATGAAAAATAAAAGGTATGTAGTTATTTAGAAATAATTTCTTGACCTCATCCAAGTCTATTGAGTTAATTACATCATGTTTCCTCATATTGTTTACAAGAGTGCATGATTGATCTACTTCACCTTAAAAATAGTACATATCTAAAAAAAATTCTTCAGGTTCCAAACACTGGATAAAGAATAATATATTTTTAGTGGTGTTGATCCATTATTCATTAACTTGTAGATGAGAGGATGTAACACCCCGAGATTTTATGAAAAATATTCTTTTTAATTTAATTAATGTCTTGTGTTGTACGCTACACCAAAAGGAGTTTGCTCAACACGCATCCTTTACTTGCCTTGCATTACACGCAATCGGGACCTTCCTCGATAGCGTGTGTAGTACGCAATACCGAGTTTCACTAAACAACGATATGTTATTAAAATATTATTAAAACTAGCCGTTATGAATAGTAATAACCACCTTAAAATATTTTAGAAATTTTTTCTCTCAAAATGGACTTCATTTTTTGGATTCGGAGTATCAAATTTAGCCTAAGGTGAAATTTTGGTACATTTCGGATAACTTTCATTTTCTGATGAATAGTGAAAATTACTAAATTTTATTTAAAAGCAACCTTTTTAATTTAAATAATTAACAGTGTTAAATTATTAATTTGAGTGGTTTTAATTAATATTTAGAATATATTTTTACAATTTAATACAATGTTGGTTATTGGATGTAATTTCACATTTAAACCAAACATTAACAACTTTCAATCTTTTGATAGTTATTATCTCTTAAGAACACACTATTTGTTTTGACGACGGGAATTTATTTTTAAATTTATTAATGCAACTGATATGTTTTTAATTTGGTAAAATAGACATCATTTTTGAATTCATAATATCAAATATAGCTTAGGCCTAATTTTTGGTATTTTTCTGGAAACTTTTATTTTTTGATGAATAGTGAAATCAATAAGTGGTAGTAAAAAAAATTGAATTTTTCATAAAACTTAATTTTACTACTTCTGTGAGTGGAATTTCTATAATCATAGATACATGGTTGATTTCAGTAATTAAAATGTGGTTAAATGGGATGAAAATAATTTTTGGTCAATAGTATCTGTTTACTTTTTTTACCACAGTTAAAAGTAAATAGGATAATTAAGGGTAAAAATGATATTATTATTACCCTAACACATGTCCTAATACTATTGGATAAGTTTAATTCGACCAAAAGAAACCTTAGGCATAAAATATGACCATTTAGGCCCACTTGGATTAGATTATGACATTTATTATTAATTTATTTAATGAAGGGTTAAAATAGTTACAATCAAAGTTAAATAAGAAAATCATTTTTAATATAGGGTTATACATAAGATAAATTCGACTATAAATATTAATTATAAAGATAAAATTATTTCATATATAATGGTAATTTATTTGAAATTTTTATAAATTAAATAATTTAATTTATTTATGACACAAAGATAATGCAGTAATTATCTTATTAATGAAATATTGACATAATTGATGTTATAAATACCCAAATAAAAGAAATTTGAGACTTTTTATGACTTCCACTAATTTTATAGGTTACTATGACATGTTTTTATTTATTTAATTATCTTTTTTAGAACTAATAATTCCGTTATGACTTTTAAAAAAATCAATTGCTAAATAGTGTGAAAATTGTCATAAAATAGTGTTTAAAACAAATATTATATTATTAGTTGTTATTTTATTCATAAAAATATAAGGATCGGCCATATTACATAGATAAGGTTATATATATTAATAATAAACAATTTGGGGTTCATTTGGCTTGTTATAGTATGTTTATTAACCTTATAGTGTAAGAACACAAAAAGACACGGTAAAAGTAAAATTATCTAACTTAAAGTTAAATATAAATGACAAGTTTAAAATAGGAACCTAAACTTGTCTAAATTATATTGGATGAGAGTATTTCGACCCACCCCCAACTTAGCTTCGAAATAAATCAATTTGGAGCTATTTATAACCGAATTTGGCTTTATAATAAAATAATATATTTAGTTATTCCAAAGGTGCCTCTCTCCTCCCTTATAAAAGGTCACGCCCTCCCTCTCGTCCTCACACCACTTTAAGCCTTCAAGATCGGCCGAACTCTGCCAAATTCTATTCTCCACTTCCCTAGGAACATCCTAGTGGTTGTGGTCTTCCTCAAAGACCAATTTTAGTGCCCTAAGAGGAGGTCTCAAAGAGGAACTTCAAAGAAGAGGTAATTTTCGTTACTGATTCATTCACCTTTATTGCTTCTTCCACTTCTTCTTCTAAAGTTGTTTCATTATGAAGTAATAACATAAGTATCACTAATATACTGATATGTTATTATAAGTATGAAACAACCCTATATCACCATCTATCCATCCTACGGAAAACAAAATCACCTCGCGTGCGTACGTATGGAATACTGTCTCCACGTCGTGGTGTAATCTATTTTCCACCACCACCTTACTTGGATGGTTATAATGGTTTAAATAATAACAATATATTATTATTGTAAAGTGATATTGATTTTGTAATAGTATACATACACTCCAATAAAATTCCATGATCCTGGGAATGATATAATCGCTCGTGCGTAAGTGTGGAATACTGTCTCCACGACGCGATGAGATTCATTCTCAATGATTAACCATTCATGAATGATTATAAAGTATATATAATATGTAATCATGAAATATATGAAATAATAATGATACTGGATTTATGTGTATATATATGTATGTCATCTACTTAATTCCATTCATCTCAATAAGGAAACGAAAACAGCGTTCATGCGTACGTACGACCTACCATCTCCATGAACGGTGTATTTCTTTCCTTTTACTAATATATTATATATATGTATATTCTGAATATATATTATATATAAATCATGTTTTATATTCTGGAATTATGTAATAATGATCTAAGTAATCATATGAATAATTACAAGTCAAAACACGGACGACAAATGAAACGATTTTACCCAAAACGCTCTTTAACATGGAATTTACAAAAGAACGGGTAAAATAAAGTCATAAGTGAACCATATATGATTTCATAACAGTGATTATGATTGTGGAATAAGTCAATGACATTATTTAATCGTTATACAGGAGGTTCAGACACTTACTATTACAATCAGACCAAAGGTAAGGGAAATATCACAATCTCATTTATATCTGATATTGTTTATACATTGGAATTTACTGGGGTGTATTTTACCATCCACATCAATGTTTTCTCACTATGTAATATTTATATCATTATACAATATTTTATATTCAATATTACCCTTTGGTGAGTTTTTAGTAAAAGTTATGAAAGGAATCTTTTGTCATTTTTCGTACGAGGTACTTTTGACTTTTCCAACAAAAGTATGAGAAGAATGTTTTTTTAACATATACGGCATGAATGGATTTTTAAAAAATTATTTCCAAAAATCTTCCTTTACATGTTTTCAAGTTCATTTTTAATCAACTTCTTTTAGTTTAAAATTTTATGACATGTTAAGAAAGGAATTTTTTTTTGAAATAGAAAGGATATTTTCCTCATGAATGGAGTTCAAGTGTTTTATCAAAATTATTTTCCATCTAAGATAATATAGGGTTCTGTTTCTATCCCTATTATTACATTGATTTTATTATGTTGTGATGGAATTATTTATATGAATTCCTTTATCTTATATGAATTGTTTTATGATGTCATGTTGTTTATGAATCCCATTTTTATTACATGGGTTATGCAATAATGTATGATTTATGATTTTGTGGCACACATAAGAATGGTATCATTGTGAGATGGGTGGGACCTATATCTACCTCCAATGCATTGGGTAACGATTTTATATCTCCTGAGATAGACATGGCTGGAATGGTAGGTTATACCAATTCAGTGAAACAGGGATGAAACGAGGAGTGAACTCGGTTTAGAAAGGGACTTTGTCAACTAAGATAGTCTTGGCAATGAGTCTTAACTAATAAGAAATGATTCTCTATGATTATGTGTGTATTCCAAAAAGTTTCAGGTTTTATGTTATGATTATTGGGATTACATTTCACTACTATGATTTATCTCATGTTATGATACTATGATCTCTTTTGCAGGTTAAGATTTCCAAAATGTTAAGTTCTTAGGAATATGATGTGATTGATTTTTCTTTTGTTTTCCCTTACTAAGCATTTGAGCTCACCCATTTATGTTTTCTTTTCCCCAGGATATAAAAAATGTTTTAGGTTAAAAAAAATCAATATCTTTATGGGAGATTTTGAAGATCTTTCACCACGATTAGAAGATTATATTCCGAGTTTCTAAAGACACTAAACTATTACGATCCTTGTGTGTGTGTTTTTGTTATGTACTAAGTATTCTGCAAAAGTAATGTAATGTCCATGTATGTTAAGCTTAGGGTGTCTACAGTTGGTATCAGGGGAAAGGTTTAGTCAACCTTTGGAAACTAGGATGTGATAACTTTAGTGAGATCCCTAGAGATATTTCTAGGGTATGTCTAGGGATGCACCTAAGGTTAAGTATAAGTATTGGTTATAGTCCTAGAATCGCGCTAACGATCTTAAAATTAAAACTAAGATGTTAGATATTGAAGGTAATCCCCCTTTATTATGTCATTTTCCCTAATATAATTTTTGCCTCTCACACAATTCTTTTTGTGTTTTATATGATGGATGAAACCCGAATGAACCGTGTTGATCAATGCAATGGAAAATGCAATGATTGTCCTCCTAAACAAACAAATGTTATGGGAGATGGAGTGAAAAATCTTATTACTATACATACACAAGCTATGAATCATTCTGGACTTCCAAATGAGCAGAGAAGGGAACAATATTCTGTTGAGTCCTTCATGAGGCAACATCCACCTTCTTTCAGTGGGTCTTCTGATCCACTTGTTGCTGAAAAATGGATCTGTTCCACTGAAAAGATATTTTCAGTTCTTCAATGTTCTGAACATGATAAAGTCATCTTAGCAGTATATCGTTTGGAAGGTGAAGCTGATCAATGGTGGAATCTTATCAATAATACGAGGCAAAGAGACGAAATTGAGTCCATGAAATGGGACGAGTTCAAGAACTTATTTTTCAATAATT
Source organism: Viscum album (assembly GCA_963277665.1). Classification (NCBI taxonomy): domain Eukaryota; kingdom Viridiplantae; phylum Streptophyta; class Magnoliopsida; order Santalales; family Viscaceae; genus Viscum; species Viscum album. Next base: position 39,535,226 of record OY728159.1, read on the forward strand.
ACATCCCTCGTATTCTTCGAACAACGATGGAGAAGGAGTTTGTTGATCTAAATCAAAAGGATGATGAATATGTTGGTATATAGGAATCATATTTTACAAGGCTTGCAAGGAATGCATCTGGATTTATCATCCAACCTGAAAGTAAAGTTGATAGATTATTCAGTGGCTTAAAACCAAATCTTCGAAGGGCATTAGCTATAAGAGACTTTAGTATCTATGATGAAATTGTGCATTTTGCAATCAAGGTAGCAATGGAGGTTGGTATTCCTTATCCATCTCATAGTTTTGACAAGAAACAAAAGATGGAGTTCAAGGAGAAATCTCAGAATAATGGTGAAAATAAGATGAATGTTTACTTATGCTCAAAGTGTGGAATGAATCATGGTAGAGATTGTCTTAAAGGGACAAGTAAATGTTTCAAATGTGGAAAGGAAGGTCATCGGGCATTTGAATGCCGCAATGATGGGAAGAAGATGTCTAATGATGCAAACAAAGGAAGGGATACACAGAATGAACCTACTACACTACAATGCTTCATGTGCAAGGAAATGGGGCATTAGGCTAATAAATGCCCTAATCCAAGGGTTAGTGATGATCGAAATGAGTAACCTCTTAAGGCAAAGGACAAAGGGAAGTCACATGCGATCACCATTGGCGATGTTGAATATGATAACGATGTGGTGGAATGATTAAGTAATGGGATTCCAAAATAATGTTGTATATAGTATCGTGGAATATTAGAATACTTGTGTATTGGTCTATTGTGGTTTTCAATAATTTTATGGTACTGGTAACCATGAAAAGTGATTGAGGTATTTCTGTAAAAAAGGCTATTTGCGCATAATGAAGGGAAAATGAGAAAATGAAATATTTGACAGTATTCATGAGCTCATGATTGATATAAGGACTAAGTGATATCATGGTTTTAGTATATTGAATTTTGAGGATTTTGGTATGTGGAAAGTGTTAACTTTTAACTGTATTCATGTTTTCACTAAGGATCAATGGGTATTAAAGAGAATACATGATTAAGGCCTTTGAATGTTTGTAATGTGACCAACAAGACATATCTTATGATATATGGGGATCAACGATGGTATTAAATCTCTGGTAATCGTTTTCACTATATTATGAGAGTGGACTGCAGTATTATGGATAATCCTAAAGATTGGAATGAATTATGTTGGACATAAGTTAGTATTGTTTAAGGATAGAAGTTTTTCGATATTATTGATGGGATGTTATTGTAATATAGTTTTATAAAAAGGACAACCTACAGGACGGGTGACAACCCATCGCGTCGGACAAGGCCATGGGAATCGAACCCACAACCGAAGTGCCACTAGCCTTTATCGCCTACTACTGGCCTATAAGAATTCCTTGTTTAGTAGAAACTAGTTTTATTAAGCAGTATGATATATGAAGTATAAGTCCATTTTAGGAACCATATATCATTAATCTCACTATAGATGAACTTATGTATTTTTTGATAACTTTTCTAACCTTTTTTGAGACAGATGGAATGACCCATCATTCTATCACATGATCTATTAACACATCACGAATGAAAATTCAACTTCATTTCTTTAAGAGATGAAGTGGAAATTGTCCAGAGAATGACCAACGGCGAGACTATACCAAAATCACGAAAGTATTTCTTCTAATTCCAATTTCTTCAACTTTAGGGAAACGATCTTGGAAACCAAAAATGTTGTCCTAGTGCTCTTATATTTGATGAATCAGATGGTACCTTAGATCATCACAAATTTATGGCTTTGTGATTGTTGGATTTTCCATAGCCATGTTCTCTACCACTCTCCATCAGAACATGATGGTTATATTTCTCTTCCATATCCATATTTTCACCTATGTGGAAACCCAGTGATTAGTTTATTTGGGTAACCGTTACGTTTCATACTTTTGTTTTTAAATATTGGTTTTGGTATTACTTTTTATGATGTGGGTTTCTATTAAAGAAACTTTTGAATAGTAAACCATTTATAACCCCGACGAATTTCGAGGGCGAAATTCATTTTAAGGGGGGTAGAATGTAACACCCCGAGATTTTATGAAAAATATTCTTTTTAATTTCATTAATGCCTTGTGTTGTACGCTACACAAAAAGGAGCTTGATCAACACGCATCCTTGTCTTGCCTTGCATTACACGCAATCACGACCTTCCTCGATAGTGTGTGTAGTACGCAGTACTGAGTTTCACTAAACAACGATATGCTATTAAAATATTATTAAAAGTAGCCATTATAAATAGTAATAACCACCTTTTAAAATTTTAGAAATTTTATCTCTCAAAATGGACTTCATTTTTTGGATTCGGAGTATCGAATTTAGTATAAGGTGAAATTTTGGTACTTTTCGGATAACTTTCATTTTCTGATGAATAGTGAAAATTACTAAATTTTAATTAAAAACAACATTTTTTAATGAAATAATTAATAGTGAAAAATTATTAATTTGAGTGGTTTTAAATAATATTTAGAATATATTTTTACAATTTAATACAATGTTGGTTATTGGATGTAATTTCACATATAAACCAAAATAAACAACTGTCAATCTTTTGATAGTTATTAACTTTTAAGAACACACTATTTGTTTTGACGACGGGAATTAATTTTTAAATTAATTAATGCAACTGATATGTTTTTAAATTGGTAAAATAGACATCATTTTTGAATTCATAATATCAAATATAGCTTAGGCCTAATTTTTTGTATTTTTCTGGAAGCTTTCATTTTTTGATGAACAATGAAACCACTAAGTGGTAGTTAAAAAATGATTTTTTCATAAAACTTAATTTTACCACTTCTGTGAGTGGAATTTCAAATATCCGAGAGACGTGGTTGTTGTAAGTATGCCAAATGTGGTTAAATGCGATGAAAATAATTTTTGGTGAATAGTATCTTTTTTACTTTTTTTTACCACTGTTAAAAGTAAATAGGGTAATTAAGGGTAAAAATGATATTATTATTACCCTAACACATGTACTAATTCTATTGTATAAGTTTAATTCGACCAAAAAAACCTTAGGAATAAAATATGACCATTTAGTCCCACTTGGATTAGATTATGACATTTATTATTAATTTATTTAAAGAAGGGTTAAAATAGTTAAAATCAATGTTTAATAAGAAAATCATTTTTAATATGGGGTTATACATAAGATAAATTCGACTATAAATATTCATTCAAAAGATAAAAATATTTCCTACATAATGGTATTTTATTTGTAATTTTTAGACATTAAATAATTTAATTTTTTATGACACAAAGATGATGAAATAATTATCTTATTAATGAAATATTGACATAATTGATGTTATAAATACTAAAATAAATGTATTTTGAGACTTTTTATGAATTCAACTAATTTTATAGGTTATTATGACATGTTATTATTGATTTAATAAACTTGATTATAAATAATCTTTATGTTATGTGTTTTAAAAGAATCCATTACTAAATAGTGTCAAAATTGACATAAAATTGTTTTTAAAACAAATATTATATTATTAATTGTTATTTTATTCCTAAAAAACTAATGATCGGAAAAATGACTTAGATAAAGTTATATATATTAATAATAAACATCTTTGGGTTCGTTTGGCTTGATATAGTATGTTTATTAACCTTATAGTGTAAGAACACAAATAGACACGGTAAATGTAAAATTATCTAACTTAAAGTTAAATATAAATGATAAGGTTACAATAGGAACTTAAACTTGCCTAAATTATATTGGATGAGAGGATATAGACCCATCCCCATCTTAGCTTATAAATAAATCAATTTGGAGCTATTTAAAACCGAATTTGGCTTTATAATAAAATAATATTTTTAGTTATTCCAAAGGTGCCCCTCTCCTCCATTATAAAAGGGCACCCACTACCTCTCTTCCTCACACCACTTTGAGCCTTCAAGCTCGGCCAACCTCTAAATAAATTCTCTTCTCCACTTCCCTAGAAACATCCTAGAGGTTCTGGTATTCGTCAAAGTCCAATTTTAGTGCCCTAAGAGACGGTCTCAACGAGGCGCTTCAAAGAAGAGGTAATTTCCGTTACTGATTCTTTCACCTTTATTTATTCTTCCACATCTTCTTATAAGGTTGTTTCATTATGAAGTAATAAAATAAGTATCACTCATATACTGATATGTTATTATAAGTATGAAACAACCCTATTTCACCATCTATCCATCCTATGGAAAACTAAATCACCGCGCGTGCGTACGTACGGAATACCGTCTCCACACCGTGGTGTAATCTATTTTTCACCACCACCTTACTTGGATGGTTATAATAGTGTAAATAATAACTATATATGATTATTTTAAAGTGATATTGATTATGTAATAGTATACATACACTCCAATAAAATTCCACGATCATGGGAACGATATCATCGCTCGTGCGTACGTACGGAATACCATCTCCACGACGTGATGAGATTCATTGTCAATGATTAACCATTTCTGAATGATTATAAAGTATATATAATAAGTAATAATGAAATATATGACATAATAATGATACTGGATTTATGTGTATATATGTATTTCATCTACTTAATTCCATTCAACTCAATAAGGAAACGAAAACAATGTTCATGCTTACGTACGACCTACCGTCTCCATGAACGGTGTATTTCTTTCCATTTAATGATCTATTATATATATGTATATTCTGAATATATATTATATATAAATCATTTTATATATTCTGTAATTAGGTAATCATGATCTATGTAATCATATGAATAATTACAAGTCAAAACACGGACGACAAATGAAACGATTTTACCCAAAACGCTTTTTAACATGGAATTTACAAAAGAACGGGTAAAATAAAGTCATAAGTGAACCATATATGATATCCTAACAATGAGTATGATTATGTAATAAGTAAATGGAATTATTTAAATCATTATACAGGAGTTTTGGACACTTAGGATGCAAATCAGACCTAAGGTAAGGGAAATATCACAATCTCATTTTTATCCGAGATTGTTTATACTTTGGAATTTACTAGGGTGTATTTTACCATCCACATCATTGTTTTCTCAATATGTAATATTTATATCCTTCTACAATAGTTTATATTCAATTTTACCCTTCGGTGAGTTTTTAGTAAAAAGATATGAAAGGAATATTTTATCGTTATTCGTACGAGGTACTTCTGACTTTTCCGACAAAATTATTAGAAGAATGATTTTTTAACTTATACGGCAAGAATGGATTTTTAAAACATAATTTCCAAGAATATTCCTTTACAAGTTTTCAAGTTTATTTTTAATAAACTAATTTTAGTTTAAAATTTTATGAAATGTTAAGAAAGGAAAATGTTTTTGAAGTAGAAAGGATATTTTCCTCAAGAATGGAGTTCAAGTGTTTTATCAAAATTATTTTCCATCTAAGATAATATAGGGTTCTGTTTCTATCCCTATTATTATATTGATTTGATTATGTTGTGATGGAATTATTTTTATGAATTCCATTATCTTATATGAATTTTTTTTATGAATTCATGTTGTTTAAGAATCCCATTTTTTATTACATGGGTTATGCAATGATGTATGATTTATGATTTTGTGGCACAAATAAGAATGGTATCATTATGATATGGGTGGGACCTATATCTCCCTTCAATGCATTGGGTAAAGATTTTATATCTCAAGATATAGACATTGCTGGAATGGTAGGTTATACCAGTTCAGTGAAACAGGACTTAAACGAGTTGTGAACTCGGTTCAGAAAGGTACTTTTTCTACTAAGATAGTCTTGGCAATTAGTCTTGACTAATAAGAAATGATTCTCTATGATTATGTGTGTATGACACAAAGTTTCATGTTTTATTTTATGATTATTGGGATTACATTTCACTACTATGATTTATCCCATGTTATGATATTATGATCTCTTTTGTAGGTTATGATTTTCAAAATGTTCTTTTCTTATGAATATGTTGTGATTGATTTTTCTTCTGTTTGCCCTTACTGAGCATTTGATCTCACCCTTTTATGTTTTATTTTCCCTAGGATATAACGAAAGTTTTTAGGTAAAAAAAGGAATATCTTTATGGGAGTTGTTGAAGATCTTTCACCACGATTAGAAGATTATATTCCGAGTTTACAAAGACACTAAACTATTACGATCCTTGTGTGTGTGTTTTTGTTATGTACTAAGTATTCCTCAAAGGTAATGTAATGTCCATGTACATTAAGCTTAGGGTATCTACAGAGGACCCACTAAAATAAGGTGAATGTTGCATCCTGGTGGACTCAAAAAATGTTGTTCCCTCATTTGTTCATTTAAAAGTCCAACTTCATTTATATCATGAGATTGTTTTGTGATCATATAAATGAGATTTTTATTTCCATTTCCCATAATGTTTTGACACACATGAAGAAAATCATTGCATTTTCTAACATAGTCATCATTAACATGGTTCCATCAGGGTTTGACTATTGAGTAAAACCAAAAATATTTGTATAAGAAATAATAATCATGATGAAGAATAACATAATCATGATAAATAACATCATTAATGTATAAATTAGGAAAAGTTATTTTATTTATGAAACAATTGGTTTATCCAAGGTAATTTATAGTCGTCATCTATTTAAATCCTTTTCATGTGTTCATAATATGTTTGTGAATTTCTAATGTGTTTCCCTCAGGAGTGCCAAACCAGGTGTGTAGAATGTCCTATTGTTTTAAACCAAGAGACAACATATTATAGATCAATTCACCAAATTCAATGTTATTACACCTACATAGATATATTCTAGATCCAAATCCACTTATACTATCCAGATAGGCTTTTAATTTATTAGAAACCCCTCACTCTACCAATTACTAAATTTTCTAGACATTTTCCAATAGATTGACTCGTCATTAGACTCATCATTACACATTTCCTTTTAGATCTCACTGATGTATTCTTATTATTGTTTTCAAATGTTAAATAATCATATTATTTGATTACATCTATAATAACCCATGATTTATATAAATAGATATTACATAATGTTTGAAAAATATTAATTACATTACAAAATCACATAATGGAATAAGTAATAATTTTGTGACTATGGAAACATAGAAACACAAACCACTGATCCATATGAATACTAAACAATATCCCAATATGATATTAATAAATATCACCCATAAATGAAATATCCCACTCAATACATTTATTCATAACAATGGGAAATGAAACATAATATATGTTGATCATAGATTCATAGTATCGTTAAACAAGGGAGATGTGTATGAATAACGTGAACATATGGGTAAGATAACATGATCATATTATTTTAAAAACATTCCATTCATATTATATATCATAATATTGAGTAATGTAATAATTATTGGATGTTCATAAGACATTAATCATAAGATAATCAAGGAAATTGATCCATGAGAACATAACATTGGTATAAGATATATATTTGGAGAATACTAATAAGCATAGAAAATCATATCAAATGTTGTCACTGATCACTAGAAAGGAAATCATAGTGGAATGAGGTCAGACCCCAATCCCTCATAATAGTCAAGGTTCACCCCCAATACCATCATGATAGAAAAATTCCCTCACTGAATTGTGTTCATGCCTCATTCCAATCATACCCATCTAATGAGATATAAATATTTACCCCAATAAATATGGGGATATAATGGTACATATCATCTCTCAATAAATAACAAATTTATGTGTTCAACTATATCATAAAAAATTCATCATAACATATCTCATGAAATGATATGGGTTTTATAAACATTACATAATTTTATAACATCTGGAAAATAGAAGTTGGTTTCATAGGAATTTCATCATGGTATAACTAACGGAATAGAAAATAGTTTCATGAACATGGTTCCACCACAAACTATTCATTGTACTAATAAGAATAATATCCTAGGATCATATCATCATTAATGGAAAGGTATAATCAACATATGTCATCCTAGATAGAAAAATATTTTGAATGACTAATTAAAATATTTAAGGTAGAAAATAAAATTTCCCCTGGAAAAACATTTTAAAAAATAAAATATTTTCAAAATCCTTTTCTTTGAAAATAATAATTAATGATCATTTTAAAACAATTCTTGAGAAAAATATATCTTACAATTGAATAAAATTTTCCTAAAGCATAAATTTTTTGAAATTTTTTATTTTCAAATTAACCTTGAAATCATATAAGGTAATCTTGAAATCATATAGTGGTTATGACAGTAGATAATACATTTCATTCTGTGAATGTTCTAAAATAATCCCTTCGTAAATTTGTTAAAATATATATTGGAATTGATAGAAAAAAAAAGATTCGTTTAGAAATACTATCAAAAATTTCAAACATCTGTAGACATGTTTTTAAAAAATTATTTTTTGACTGTTAAATTTTTTTAGACATTATTTTAGAAAACATTCTTTTGGTAGGAAAACATGATTTCAGCCTAGGTGAGAAATAATGTTAGATTTTATTATAAAAACATTTATATTATTTTAAGATCCAAGGATTGGAGAAATAGTATCATTACATTGAAATATCCATAATATACGAAGGAGAATAATGGTCAACATTTTATTGAGAGTTGGATCATAAGATGTTTTCATTGGAAGCACATTCATAAAAAATCCCGGGGAATGATTAAATTATAACATAAAATCATTAAAAATTAGTTACATTGATTCATAAAACCTATGAAAGAATAAAAATAAATGACTCTTAATATATAATTATATTAATTATATTAATTATATAATAGGTAAAATAGTATTTATATAAACAACATGAAATAATTTTGGATCACAACATAACATATATCTCAATGAAGAAAAATTGAGACAAAAATCATTTACTTAATGTGTTGACTCCCTTTGTATAGGTTCAAACATCATGTATAATAAATATAAATTTATTATAATTAAATTAAAATACCATATTAATATATATCATACCATATATGATTTGATTGTTACATTTTATTACAAGTTTATTTACAATATCATGTTAAAGTCACTTTTCTATAAATTCTTGGTTTATTTTTCATGTAAGCTTTGACTTGTAATTTGTTTACTCTTACCTGATCATGGTTTTATTATATCCATAATTTTACTAAAGTTATAAATATTATATGTATTCATTATATATGTAGTTAGAGTAATTCAAAAAAAAATAGTGATAGAAAATGAAATACACTAATCATGGAGATGGTAGGCTATACACACACATGAACATTAATTTCATTTTCTTTTTGGGATGAAAGAAATAAAATTATATGATATATAAATAGGTATTATAATTATTGGATAACTTTTCATTCATTTATATCATATATTTTTATTAAAAAAATCTTTAATACATTAAATGTAATCCGTGAATGAATCCCATTACTTCATGATGTGGTAGTCTCGTGTACACATGAGGGATGTTATCATATTCCCCATAAATTGTGAGAATAAAATTATGTGTGATATAATAACTATATATTCGTAATATATTCATTAATTTCTTGTATAAATAATAAATCCTTCATTATTTCCAGTATTGATATGTTGTAACAGAGAAATGAATGACATTGGTTTATGAGGCGGTAGTCCGCCGTACAAAAAAATGATAGTTTTGTAACCCATTTTATAGATGTGGAGATAGTTGTAGTTCATTGAATTAAAATAAAAACATATAATTATATTTAATATAATTATGTTATTATATAATATTGGTATAATAAAAATTCAAGGATTTTATGGAAGAAAAAAAATAAAAATTCCATTTGATGAACTTTACTTCTTCTTCGGTTATCATTCATTGGGTTGCCCTAATATCTCTCCAAGGATGGATTTATATAATATATAAGGATTATAGTATGCGAAAAAGAAATTTGCGAATTTATTTGGGATGTTTTTGGATTATCCAAAAAAAAATTTAATGTGTGAATAAGAGAGGAGAGGTGTGTTCTTTAATTACTGAGGTGAGTGACACACATGTAATTATTTGAAAAAAAAGTTTATCCACTTTTTTATATTGAATAAAGCTTATAAAATTGAGAAATATATATCCTAGAACATATAATACCTGAATATGTCCATAAAATAAGTTTTTTAATGGTTTTATGTTTTTTAATCCATATGTTTTTAGTTTACACAATTATATACCATTTTTTACCTTAACCAAGATAAACTATTTTACCTATTCATTTTGGTCAACAAAAAAGATAAAATTATTAGATTATATAAATTATTTATATTATAGACATATAATTAATTTTCACTAATTAACATAGCATACAAATCAAAATATAATTCAAAAATAATCTTGTAGACATGACGAGAAAGAAATCTTCTAATGATACCATGTTACAAAGATGATAATGATTTTATATAGAAATTTAATAATTAATAGTTTAAAATAAAATAATTTTTATTAATGCATATATAATTTTCAGAATTTTAATTTTAGAAAAATTTAAATTATATTTAAAAATGATAAATATATTAAATGAAACAAAAACGTTTTTAATTAAATTTCAATATTTTTCACTATTCCTCAAAAAATGATACTTTTCTATAAAATAACAAACATTCACCCTAAACTAATTTTGATATAATTATCAACAAAATTATGGTTATTTTATCAAAATAATATTATAACACTTTGAAAAAATTAATATGATTAGTGTTTAATAAATCAAAATTATAGGATATTTTTTAAAAAAAATAATGTTTTCAAAACATATATAGAGTTTACCGAAAAATAGGTATTTTCCCAATGGGTTTAAATTATATGAATCCATTAAAATTAATACATAAAAATTATTTATTAATATTTCTATCATTTAATTTAATGGATATGTTATAATGGTAACATTAAAATATATATGTAAATAATGTATCATGGTTGTTAAAACTCAGCTTTGTGTGTAACGATAGCTAACCTAGTGTTTCATGTACTAAAATATTCATTTAGTTTTTAATATAACAAAATATATTAAATAAATTTATATTATTCCAATAAAATATTTCAAACATTCTCAGGTGTAGTTACATGATGTCTAGCCTATCTCTTATATCATTCATCATGTCCTATCCATGTAATCAAGCATCATCCATATAGAGCTTGATATTATCCAATACTATACCAATGAAATCTATTAGTGTACCAAAAATGGCCTAGTAATAGTGTTAATACAACTCAATAAGCCACAAAAAATGATATATAATGCCAATATTTTTTGTAGGTGAAAATTATAATGTTGTGAAATAAATAAGTGGGGTAGTAATAATAATAAAAATCAAGGGAAATTTATGGAAGCAAATAAAACATTGGGTCTCAAGGTAATTACCTTGGAAAACACTACCAATCATAGAAAATTCATGTATATGAATATGGAATAGGAGTCATGGATATATCATCTTATAGGGAAAATCATCAGGGACATGATAATCAAGTAACATGGGGGAATCCATGAAGCTCATCAGAGTATTATCTACAAGATATTCCAATGATAATTAATTCGTTAGTTCTAAAGTCAAGTAAACTATCTTGAAATTCAGAAACATAAATATTTTGTATTCCATGCCCACACCCAAGACATTTTACAAAAATTAATACATTTAAAATCAGGGGATTTAAACCCTTGACATTGAATAAGGCCCCCACTAATGACCCTTCGGCATTCATAATAATGAATCTAAATAAAATCCATTATCTTGGTTATATTATTCCATAAAATTAAACCTAATTGAATATATGAAATATCCACACCATAGGATTCACATGTTCTCCCTGTTGAAGTCTTAGACATGACCTTGATAACTCATGTTAGAACAATTCAGGAGTATTCTAAGAAATCTCTCAAGCCATTCCGAAACACACCACTAAATTAAAATTTTCATCTAACCCATTGAATCATGTTTCACTTATAAAAATATATATCAAAACAAGACATGATAATAAATTATTTTAAATATCAATCTCATTTAAAAATTCATTGTACATTAACACTATTGGGTCATAGGGTTCATCCTAAACATCCCACCCTCAACAATAATTTAGTATATCACCAAGGGTAGCCCTACACTACCCCAATTAATTCAATTATTCCCAATGTGAATGAATAATTCACACATTTAATTTTTTAAACACGTTCTACCCAAGACAACATGATATTACATGTCTAAGGGAGTTCCAAGACATCAGTACGCAAATGAAGACATTTTTAAATAATTTTTTTGGTCATGTGTCAAATGAGTTGGAATGATTTCGCATTCCAATGATAGAATTAAATAGATAGAATCTGAAAAAAATTAGCTAGACCAACTATCATTGGTTTGTGGTGTTCTACTTTTCGACTATTTACATTCAGTATGATTAGAAATCATGCAAATTGAGAAAAAAAATTACACAAATATTTGTCATATTTCATTAACCAAGGAAGAAGATATCTAGATGAATGGTGAAAACAAGATTAAAGATACTGGAGTATTATAATTTTTTAGGGTATTACTACATTAAAAACAAAAGTTAAATCAGAGGTGGATTTAAGGGGTACACCCAAGATGCCAAGAGAGTATAGGAGGTCACCCACACATATTAAACTATAGGAAAACATTCTACGATTTGAGTTAGTAAAGAAATGGGTTAAAGGGTAAATATATCCTATCCACCACATAAAAAAACCTAGAACCAACCATATGTATGGTGGGTCTCACTAGTGATATTTTCATATTTATGGGGCTCTAAAATACAATATAAAGGCCACTATAATTTTTTTTTCTACAACTGGCTAACTATTTTCACTGAAAGCATTAGGATGCATGCCCTGGCCTCCTCCTAATCATTTTAAAAACCTCTATAACCTACTACACCCCCATATGATTATTAAAATAATAAATTTATATGATGTTGAAAAATTTCATATGTCCATAACTCAAATTAAGAGAGATTTTATAAAATATAATAGTTAAATCAATTCCATGATTTATCACTAGATGGATTTTTTAGAAGTTTTACTGAAGATGGTGGAGGATGAGTCCTATAAAATTGTAACAAAAGTCTTGAAAATTATTTTAAAAATTATTCATAAAAGATTTTATTTTACATGTGTTGATAGATGGTTTTATATAAATGATATGTGGTAATATAATTGAAAAAAATTAAATATTTGATATTGTACTTATGAATTTAATCATTTTATTTCAATGTTTTAAATGAAACATAAGAAAAGTGATCAAAATTTTTTGTATGCTATATGAGTCTTGTGATTTTTTAATTAATAATAGCATTGAAAGTGTTGTAATATTCATATTTGAGTAATTTAGTAGGTATAATTATAGAATTCTTCTTCAAGTAAGGGGGTTCATGTAATGATACCATAAATTATTTTTGGGAGGATGAAAATAATTATATGTGTTGGGGATTTAGAGGGGTTTGAAGGTACATGGTGAGACAACACTAAAGAGTTTGAGTGTGACCCCATAAATTGGGGTTGAGTATATTTTGATGTAGTATTAGAGTAATTTTAATATGTTTTAATTATAATATTATATGTATGAATAATAATGAATACCCTAAGGTTCACCATATCCTAGATTCCTTGGTGGGTATCTAGCTACTACTTCAAGAGTGAGTCATTTCTTATGATTTCAATCATAATCTTTTTTGAAACCAATAACGCGTTTCTAATAATTAATTTAACAATTATATTAAATGAATATGTTATCTTATGTTTTAAATTATAATTTAATGTTGTTTATAAAAACATATTTTTTTCGAAAAAGGGTTTTAGAAGTATGTAGTTCTGTTTTAAAAATGTTTTAATTATTTTAAGAGATTAAATATTTATTTGATATCATAATATTTTGAAGTAATGTTGGATAGTGAAATGAGTAAAAATTGATTTATATGTTGTAATTGGGGGTGGTTTTTATTCTCTATTAGTTTTATTTACATGGTTTAATGATTCCATTTTTAATGATACCTCATATAGTTTATTGTTTTGTTTGTATTTCTTATTGAGTGAAATATTGTGTTGCAGTAGGGTGTATTTCATGTTAACATTGGTATCCTATTAAACTAATTTTATAAGTATCTCACCATATTTATAAATCCTTTTCTAAACATTATTATGTTTAGGTTATTTAGGAAAATAATTATTCTGTAGGTATTAAATTAAATAAATTATTTGTTTCCTTACACACCACTTTTTTTTTACCATTTTTGAATATTTCAAGTGTGTGTTTTGGGATGAGTATTAGAGTAAGAGTTTTTTTATTGAAATTTATGTCATATTCTAACATTAAATGGTTTTAATTAGCATTAAACTATATTTTTTCTATAGGAATGGTTTTTATTATAGTCAATTGAATTGTACCATGATTAGTGAAGTTGTTACATTAAGCTATATTTTGCAATGTGAAAATATTTTTATGATATTTTTCAACCATTTTAGAGTAGATAATCCTATTATGACATGGTATATTTCAGTTTGGCCTGAATAATCATACTCTTATTTTGATTAATATAAAAAGGATACCATTACACCATATCCATTTGATTGATTTTCATGGTTTAATTTTAAAATATTGAAAAATCATTATGCAATAGAATATTTGGATATAAAATTTATATATTCTTATATTTTTGTAATCATTATGATATGGTAGTTATGTCATTTTATTTTCTTAGTTTTATAGTTATATGGTGCAAGGTTATTATATGTGGTTTACAAATTAATTTTGTAGGGATCCAAAAAATTTCCATGACAAGATGCATTGTGGTTGGGATTATATAATTTAAAATAATTAATCATCCAATTTCTAAAAGAAATTTTTGATTTAGGAGATGATTTACCCATTATTTATATAAATTTATTTTACATAAAAATAGTTTTAATGATTCCTATTATTAAGAAACTGTTTCCATCACCTGAATATTAATAAAATATTCTAGTTTCCCTCTCCTCATGTTTCAATCTCTATTTCTATCTGTAGATATATGTGATATTGGGAACTCAAATTGGTGGTTATAGATATATAATATTAATCTATATTCCTTGGATTCATGTGATAAATTCTTCTTGAACATAGGTTCTCATCTGATCATTCTCTACACATTATTGAAGATATTCACGAAAATTCTATTGAACTAAATCAATGATCAATATCTGGTGAATTTAATCATGGGGTTGGTGGTGATTTATGTTTCATTAGATTTATAGGGTTTCTTGTTTATTAGTTAACCAAATTCTAATTATGGGTCTACAATAATGAAAAATATTTTTATATAGGGGTTCTAGTAACTCTTTTTCAACCACCTAAAATTATTATTATGTTTCATGTACTGTGATTTTATCAAATATTCCCTTCATTACATTCATGTTTCATTGTTGGTTTCCATTCATTTTTTAGGATTTTTTTATTCGACTAATTTAGAATGCTTATTCGACCTTCTTATGGAATGATACGTTTTCAAGATACATAATTATATTATATTGGATAAGGATTGGAAGATAAGATTATTGAATTTTTATCATATATCATGTGGTTTCCTTTTTTTATTTTCTTATCATCTTTATGAGTTTAAATCCATGTTTGTTAATTATTTTTTATAATTATATATGTTAGACATTTGATTTTTTCTAATATATTTTTTATTATGGTTATTTGTTAATATTATAGTTATTTATATCAAGGTTGGAAATTATTTTCTATGGATAAATAAATTAAAGTAATTTACTAATATTATTGAATATTTCATGAGTTTATTATTAATAATGACTTGTATAGATAGTGGATGGGGGTTGATGTGGTTATGATATTGTTACATTAATATACTTTTTTTTTAAAATTAGGACTTCTAATAAATTAGTGTATTTATTATTTATAGTATCTTCATTATTTATGTTTATAGGGTTAGTCGAGAAATTGTTCATTTTACCCATCTGATATACATGGGGTGATGTATCAGTTATTAATTTTATGGTTAAGGTTTTCACCAATATGAGTCCTCTCATCCTCAAGTCCTTTTATTTTCCAATTTTGTTTATTTCTAAAAAAGTATTTTAGTATTTTTATTGGTATACCTTCCTTGGTTTTTTATTTTTGTGACTCTATTTGGTTAGAAATTAGTACCTATATGTAGTGGTTTTACACATATGTTTTCCAAATATATGATTCCATCAATATATTGTAAATACAGATTAAAAATTATGGTTACTATAAAATAGAAGAGGAAAAATTAGTATGTTTCATCACTGATGATTATATTTGGGTAGGTGTACAAGTAAAGGGAGAAGATGTAACATTGTCTTGAATGTTTTCAGGATGATTCATGATTTCATCGGATTGCTTAAGGGTTATGTGGATGTATTTTTCTTGGTCATCAGTTGTGGAATTATATTATAAATATTATCAAGTATGGGAAATAAAGTTAATTAATGTGTTTTTCCTTTCAATTTTGGGAGAACCTAATCATGGAAGAAATGATATATTTTTTATTTATTTCAATGAATAGTATTTCATATTATATTTCAATATTAGTAGTGATTATTGATATTTTGATTTATTATATATTATTTATTATGAAAATTTTGTGTTTTTGAATATGATGATGTGATGAAATGATAAAAAAGATATAATTTACTACAAAATCGGTTATAATGGCCCATGGTTCTGATACACAATCCATAATGTATTGGTGTCATTGTGTTAATGTGATATGGTAGTGGTATAGGAGAGGGATACACATTATAGGTGAAATACATGAGGTTTATATCTATTATAATAAAATTAACCAATTATAAATTATTTGTGAGATTTGGATTTGTGGGAATGATTTTGGGAGATTTGGATGTGTTGTGATCTATATTATAATAATGGATTGATAATTGTGGTTATAGTGACTTGGTATACTCATATATTGTACAATAATTCGATTGATGTGTAAATATGTGGTTGTTATTATCATGGAGTTATTATTTAATTTTCTATTTCCCATGAATTGGTAAAGGGGTTTTCCTACTATGTTTCACTACTGTGTTTTGAGTTGGAATGACCTATGAATAGATAAACGATAATGAAGATAAAGTTATGAGATATTTTCTTTCCATTATTTACATTAAAAAATTTAATAATTTTATTCATATATAACAATATATTTCAATAATGAAGAGTATTTTTATTATTGATAGTATTGATATTCAAATTTATATTTTTGTTAATAAAATACGGGTTGCATGTAATGTATGGAATTGGGGATGCTAAAGTGGGCATGATTGATTGTGTATTTTCATGAATTTATTATATTTATCTTCTAATCATATGTTTTTTTAATTAAAATGGATATTTTTTTATTATACCTACACATTCTTACACATGCATATTTATTCCATAAATATATTTTTTAGGAATGTGATACTCTGGTGTATTCCCATGTCCAAATCTCAGTATTGATTCAATAGTTATTTTTCATTATAAAATCGTGGGGTATTGGGTATGGTATTATTATATATTTTAAAGAGTTTATAAATACTATGTGTTCATATTATATTATTTTTCGTATATAGTTTTTCATTTCATCAACATTTGTGACATGTAATATGACCTTTTAATGATTTTTTAGTGAATATTACAAATCCATTTTTTCATTCCTTGTTTTAATGATTCCATAGTCCCACATATATTCATCTTGTAACTTCAATTCTAGTCACCATCCCATCACCTATTATGAGTTGGAATCAATGGTCACAAACAGTTTTACATATGGTACAAAAGAGGTCCCATTGGGGATGGGTTATGAATATATATCAATGTTTTCATGAAATATTGAATATTTGGAGTGTAAAAATATTATCATATTAAGAATCAAATGAGTTGGAACATTATAAAAATTGAGGATTTAGAGTTACATAGTCTAAATTTTATAGAATGAAAAAAGAAATTTTTATAGTTTATAATATTATAATTGTATTAATATAATATAGGAATAATTATATTATTTTGATAAGATTGAATGATAGGTTCTAGTATTACATATGATGGGAAAATATTGATTTAAAATAAATGTATTTTCTAAAAAAACAATGAAAAAACAAAATATTAAATGAATAATAAATATAGTTATTATCATGGATAACTTCAAATTGAAAAATGATATTGACTTATCTTTTTTATATAGTAATAAATAATTAAACTATATTAATTTTTCTTTTGTATTGTGTGTAATGAAAGTAAAAATTTTAAAGTGGATTTCATCTCATAATTCATGAATGGATATTGAATGGAATGTTAAAATTAAAACTTCGTTAGATTTATTTTTAATAGTTATGTATAATGTGAGAATATACTGAAAAATGTTTTATATATACTATAATAATCAAATATGAAATATTATTTTATGGTTTATAATTTCAGTATGATCATGAAATTTAAATAAGATATGTTGTATAAGAACCCATTTTATAATGAAAAAATACATAAATTAGCCTTATTAAATTTATTATTACTGAAATATTTATTTTCAAAAATAATTTAAAAACCCATAAAATTATTTATAACTGAACAAATATAAAATTTGAAATATCTATGATTGTAAAGATTATAATTTTCAATGGTTTTTATATAAGGATCCAAAAATATTATATCTACCAATAACCGGAAAATTATATCTATGAGTTATTAAAATAATTTGAAATTGAATACTGAAAAATAATTATCAACACTTATTACAGTTGCATCATGTTTTTATAATGATGTATAATTATATAAAATCAATTTAGATATGTTTTGAATACTGATTGGATGGTTACCATAAATGATTTTTTCATGAAAATCTATCATATTTATTCATTTACATTTTTTAAATTAAAAAACAACCTAATGAAGTTTTATATTATCTAAATAAAAATGATTATAGGACGTAATAAAATTTTGAGTTTGATATTAGGTTTTACATATATAAATAATTTAATCGTTATGTATTTCAATATTTTGGTTCAAAAATTAAATTTTATATGTATAAGTATACTACTGAAAGATTTTTCTTTATTAAATGGATATAGTTTTCATTTCACTCTATGAAGAAATATTATTTTAAATAAATAAAAAAGTTTATTAAAAATATTTTATAATCATATGATTAATAAAAATGTTTTTTTAGATTTCGTGACCTAAAAATATGAGTGATAGTATCATATCCATTAATTATTCTTTTGAGAAGGTAAATTTTAATTAAAACACCAAATAACTCATGGAACATTCATGATAAAATTATATTGATTAAAAATACTAGTATATTAATGCAAATGTATGAAATTATGAGGTTATTATAAAATATGTATCAAATTTATATTAAGTCATAGGTATAATGATGAATTATTTATATAATGATTCATTTAACAACAAAATATTGTTATGAGTGATTTTATTTGAAGAATAATTATATGCATTTTGGTTATATTTAACCCATTATTCAATTTCAATTAAAAATAAAGGGTTATTATTTTTAGAGCTATTGAATAAATGTTGAAGAATTTCTTAAAACATATGAAGGTGATAATGGGTGATTCAATATTACATGGGGTAATGAAAAAGTTATAGACATTGGATATTTTTGTTTTCATCATTAATCTTAATGGAATTTATATACTGATAATAAATAAAAATGGGGTTATTGGGGATCCACCATAATAAGAGTTTATAATGGAATAGCATGAAGTAGCGAAAAATTTAGTATCTATCAACATATTAATGTAATTTAATTCAATATTTTGATCACCCAAAAAATTTACAATATAAGATAATTCAATGTTTATATACATAACACATTATGAGGACATTATGACCAGGTCACATGATTAATATGATACTAATAGTCTAATATATACAAGATGTAATATTTATTATCAATATAATCAAGGAATTATTAAATATCAATTATTTGTGAGAATTCTATAATGATTTTTTTTTGAAAATACACAAACCAGATCATGGAATGATAAAATTACATCATAGTTTAAATAAAAAATAGATACTATAAATAATTTATGAGAACAGATCATTATTTTGGTAATGGTATTGGGGTGTTATTTTCAAAAAACTCATAATACAAAGTAAATGAAAACCATAAAATTTTCATAACAAATAATAATTTTTTTGAACAATATGATCAAGTTTAATGTTTTGTTTTTTGAGTTTTATTGTATATCATTGTGTTTTTTCTAGGGAGGAATGATGTTCTTTTTTTGACAACATTTCATAATATTTTTTAGAAATTAAAATGATAAGTTAATAGTGTGTATTTGAAATTTTATTGGATTTAATCTACTCCCCATTGTATGTAAAACGTTTTTTGGGTTATAATGGATTCAAAATTATGAGAATAAAAATTTGATGTGTGTATTTGACTATAAAAGGTTGATAGAGTGATAGTAGGAGAAAACATTATTCTTGTTCATAAACAAAATTATAGATTTAGTAAAAGATACATTTTTAAATAAATATATTACCTCCAAAATTAATGATATATTGGGACTGTGGTCATGGATCATTTTTTTTACCATAGGCTATGTGAATCAATGTGATGTTTCATTAGGGAAAATTTTCATTTTGTGAATTATATATATGATTTTTAAAATTAACATTAAAAATAATATTATAATACTGAACAATCCACCCACAGTCTCAAAAATAAATAGAAATAGAAATAGTTTTTTGTTTTAGGAGAAACGAAAGGTATAAAAACATGGTATGATTTGAGTGAGTTTAATTGTATTCAAATTTCTTATTCATTATCACTTTTACAAAACATGTTTTGTATTCCTTATATTTTGTTAAAAATATTTTACATGGCTCAATAACATTATTACATTATATCTCCTAAAAAATTATAATTATAGGGATAAAATTGACATGTGGAACTATAAAAATAAATCTCAATGAACATAGGCACAATATTAAAATAGTCGGTGAACCTTGTAAATTCTACTCATGCCAATAGAACATTATATCTCATTAAATTTCACTTATCATAATTTTTTTCATAAAATGTAAGGTGCTATAAAATAAATATAATAATAAATCCAAGAGTGTTTTTATAAATTATTTTAAACACAGTGATTCACCCCTACCTTAAAAGATCCTATAATTCCAATACAATCACTTCAAATATCATCATTAATAGAACATATGATAACTAGGGAATTATATAGTGACCTAAAATAATTATTCATTAATAATTATTTTAATTCTATATAAAAACCATTTCAAATATGTTACCACAAAAAATTTAGACACATATGTAACTAAACAGCAATGGGGTTTATACAGGATGAGTAACTTCAATAGTAATATTGTTATCTATAATTTGTTAGTGACTTCTTTATAGGTTACATGAAATTTTGTTTAAAAGTTATTAGTTTCCACCTTTTTCAATAAATGTGTTTTCAAAAAAATTAATTATAATGTATTACAGATATAAATTAATACATATCACAAATAGTCACATAACCCGAGGACTGAAAAGTTAAGTGTCTTGAAGAATATAATAAAAAAATTATTTTTCAATACATGTTGACATCTCTATATAACCGTTCTCATATAATACAACTTATATAAATATCATTTAATATAATCTTTATCCTAACATGGGGATTCAAAACATAAAGAGGGGCTGAGTTTTAAAGATCAGTATGGGAATCTAATCAACTTATTATAATTGTTCAATAATAAATATAAGGGAAACATGTGTAAAGGATAAATAAATGATAAAAATATCAAGGGATCATAAGTGGAAATCATAAAACATAATTTATCATTATGGATGACGTTGTTGGGACATATTAACCAAGAAAGGTCATAAAAATCATGTTTTAGAAGCACGTAATGAAAATAAAATAAAAGAAAAAATAATAATGTAAGAAAGTGGAATATCATTAGAACATGGAATATCATAAACATTTGGAATATATTGGAAATAAAGCGTAATATATGGATAATTTGGGGTACAAAAATACCCATAAGTATGAATATCATAGTTATGAAATCATCAATACCTGATTTCTATAACATAGTTGGGTATGTATCCTTACATAATTCCCATAGTGGTGAAAGTGTTCCTTACTCAGTCATCATAGTTATATCATGAAACATAAAACCTTATCAAATAAATTGGAGGGATATATAATACCCCCCACATCATCATCCATATGTATTAGTTCCACTCAAAATCAAATCATTCATCTAATCCTAAATAAACCATTTAAGTAAAATCGGTTTTACATTTTTTCTAATTCATATCACATAAAAATGATAATTTGATACTAAAAAATGATCTAAAAAAATTAGTGATGAAAAATGTAAAAATATATGGTTATTTATATAATATTACATTATTGAATTAATATCTATTTAATATTTAATAGTAATCATAACATTATTTTTTCATACACAATATTTTTTAAAATCACATTAAAAATACTGTTTTCAATCCACTTTAATAAAATAATTTTTTTAATAATGAATGGAAATCATAGTTAAAAATTAAATACAAAAAATTAAAATAAATATAAAATGATAATAAGGAAAACACATATCAATATGTGAATTATAAGGAAAAAATATATGATCTTGGTAAGGAAATATATTTTTTAATATTTTAATTGACATTTATTGAAAACAGACAACATAAAAAGGTTAACATGACCAATGATTTTAATTGAATAAAGGTTAATATAAGTATCACTAGATATATAAACAATTTTAGTTACCATTATATAAATAACATCATTAGTAGGATGTAAAAACATGGATATAGAGGAAAAAATCTATTAAAAGTGATGATAATTAGTTTAATCAAATTTATATTTCCTTTATGAAATAAAATATTAATAAAAGAAGAATAAATAAGTAGAAATAATGATCTAAATATAATATAATATGTTATTAAAATATTAATTAATCAAAGGGTATAAAAATTCATTAGTGAAAGATCATAATCGAAGTGGAGTGATTATGACTAAAGAACAAACTTGAGTAAAGAAACCCCCTTACCTTTATTCTTGCAGAGTCTAATGTTCCATAAACTCTAATAAAACATACATTACAATCTTAATAAGGTATTTTATAACCTTATTGAAATAAATTACCCTTTTATATACATAAATAGTGATAATTTATTTTGAATATATTAGTAATTGATAACATACTTTTACCATCTTGTGTTAGTATCTTTAATTGTTATACCCATTCTCTGTTATATGGATTTAGGTACCCATTATATGATACTAATTTTTATCATTAATATGTAATATTATATACTCTAATTACTTTTATAATGACTAATAATGTTAAAATAAAAATATATGTTTTTTTCGAATTTTATGAAGATGAAATTGGTGAAGATATAGTTTCGAGTTATTTATCGATATTGATGGATTACATAGTAATGATCATTATTACATGTTTAATATATTATGAGAAATAATAATGTTATTTTTTAATCCTATATAACATTTTTACTCATAAATTATAATTTATAACCATCCATTAATATTTTAGTGGAAAACAGAATATATTATTTCCATAGAGGCAGTAGTATGCACATACACATGGACGATGATTTCTTTTCTCAGAGAAGGGAGAAAGTTGTAAAATGGTTTCTTATTTTATGAACTAAAATTATATTATAAATATAATAATTATATATTATATTCAATATTATTTATATCAATTAAATGTTGTTAACGAAAATGTAACATGTTATGTCATGGAGGTGGAAGTTCCCACATACTCAAAATTAACTTTTTTGTTTTTCTTAAAAAGAATTAGTGAGGTGGATTTTTTATTCCCAAAATATAAAATATTAACTATACATTAAATACATTATTAATTATATAATATTGGTAAATATATATTTGAAATGAAAATATAAAATGAAAATATGTAATAAAAAAGATTGAACTTCTGTTGAGGACTTTGGGTTTCTCCGAGAGGATTCTTAATAAAGGAAGTGGTTAAGCTAATCTATTATGAGCAAGTGATTTTTATAGTGAAATAGTATTATATGGGACTTAAATTTTATATATTTAAATTAATAAACCAATTTTTTATAGTGTTGTTAAAGGGTGGGGTGGTGGGAGGCCCCTTTTAAAAAGGGTGAGAGTGACTATTTTTAAATGTCTCGACATATTTTAAAGGCCTCACATGATAATACCATAATGTTACTCCAAAAATTTAAAATAAAATATGTTTAGTGTGATATATTCCAAGTGATATCTCAAAAATATTATTAGAAACATTTTTGTAATGGGTGTTTGTCCTTTGTCACATTAATTATTACTTTCCAAATAAAACATTTACAACAATAACCAGTGATTACCATTTGATAAATTTATATTTATGGATTAAAATAAATGGTTATTTTTTAGATAATTTGTACCCAATGATTAGAATTTAGAAAAAAAAAATTCTCATTCAATTTATAGTATTTTTATTAAATATTTTTAATATAATAAATTTGAAATATATTAAATAAATTGTGAGGAAAATAATACATGAGTTCAAAAATGTCAAATATAGGATTTACAAATATAATAAAAATATTAAATAATAAAATACATATTGAATATTAAAAACTTTTCATAAACTTATAATTGATATATATAGAAAAATAATGAAATAAATGTCATAGTATCGATACACTATACTATTCAACTAGAAAAATAATAAAAAATATGACAAATTTAAACAATGGTAATTTTTAAAATATAAACCCAAAAAGAAATTATTTTAATCTAATTATTATAATTAAATTTTAAATTTTTTATTTACATGAAAATAAAAAATATAAATACAAACATATTTTATTGAAAACTGATGTGTTAAGTCCTCGACCTTAGTAGCCCCGGGTCGATGGTTACATTATTGAATTAGAATAAGATCCAAATAATTATACCACGAAGGAAAAAAATAGTATATTGATCTTGGTAAACTATATACAGACTTAAAATTCACTTCAAAATGAAAAACATAAATTACAAAAATTATTTTCCTTGAGAATTCTATATTTACTTTTATAATATATATGAATATCATTAATAAAACACATCCTAGTGTCCTTGAGAAAATAGAACATAAGGAATGGGTAAAAAATATTCCCAATAATTGAATTTGTAGAGCATAAGATATTACAAAATATTTAGAATAATCAATATTACATGGTAAATAATTGAAACACATTCCGTTTATATAATAATGTGGTCATAATATGAATGAAATAAATGGTTATTAAATGATGTTTTTTAAACAATCAAATATGATTTAGAGTTACCCAAAGATATGATTCTAATATAATAATCATGTTGACATCAATAAATGATATTATAATGACTGAATTCATAATTCTAGATGTCTAAAACATATTTTATGGACCTTTTACAAGATAATTTATACATGTGGGTACAAATATGTATAATTTGGCCAACTAATTTGTCTCATGAGACCTATCAATGCATAGTGGGGATAACCATAATCTAGATCAACCCATAAAATACTAATTATTGTTCAATCCTTATATAAAATCGAATAAAAATAATATGAAAGAACATTTTTATTTAAAAACTATGATATGATATGTTAATACTTATATTATTAAAATATGTATAATCGTAAACCATCAAATATAATATGGGGAATGGAAATAAAATTATTCATCCACTATCAAAATTATCATAAAACATCCAAATAAATAATAAATATGACTTCATTAAAAAATATCTATAGTGTATCATAATTACAATTAAGGTTTAATGTAATCAATGAATAAAAATACTACAATAATTTCACTAAAAACATTGTTGAGTAAAATTAGCATTAAACATTCAAAATCACCTTATAAAATAAAATGTTTCCAAAAAACTGTAATTTTTTTTTGAAATTATGCTTCAAAATTTATAAAATAGCAATTAAAACATCGAGTGATCATGAGAGTGGGAAATTCTATTCATTCCATACATGTGAATAAAAATATCATTCACATTATAAGTAATATATAAATAGGCCTTATTGGAAAAAATACACAAAGATTCATATCAAAATTTTTTAATTATAAAAATGGGTAAAAATTTACTAAATAATCCGTTTTGAAAATATTATAAAAAATTTGTCAATTTTTTTTAGAAATCCTTGATTTTGATAATAACAATTGAGGTCAAGAGAGAAATAATGTCAGATTTTATAAAATACATTTTCTCAATCTTTTTTAGTACAAAAGAGTGAGGAAATGTTAGAAATTATTGAAATATGTAATGAATAACCATATGTGAATAAAATATAATGATTTTTGATATAAATTTAAAATAAATTACCCATGGGAGGCTTAAACAAAAATAATCCCAAATCATGTTGAGATTGTGAAATAACACCTTAAAGCATTATAATCATGGGAATCATAATCCTCATAAATTAAATAACAAAAAATGATAAAATAAATATAATGAAGGGAAATATATTGTTCATATAAAATATCATAATGGTCAGTATATACACTATAGAAAGGAATAAGTTGTGAATATGATGTATGTATCATGAATGTAAAAGTGGGATGAGAAACCATAATCCTATGTTCGAATTTCTTGAATATGTGTATGAACCTAAAAAATAAATAATATATGTTAATTATTGATATATATCAGAAAAATAATAATATATATCATAACATATATGATTTATTTTTATTCTATTATCACCCTATTATTAATAATTCGTTGTTAAAATCAATATTTCAGGTGATAATTTTTTTGTTATTCATGTATGTTTTAGTTCGACAATTTTGATCCATTTAATTTTATCATTGATAAATAATAAATTGAATGTAAAAAATAATAAAAAACCATATATATTCAATTTATATGTATTTTCAGCAATCTATTAATTTTATCAATATAAAATGGAATACACCGTCAATGTTGACGGTAGGCCGCACATATGCATGACCACTATTTCCATTTTTCTCAATAGATTGAACAAAAGGAAAATAAATTCTAATGAATATTTCTAGAATAATTAAATTAATCATATATCAAATTTATATTAATCAAATATATCATTATTAGCATCCATGTAAAAAAATTCACATGCATTTCACAACACTATGTGGATGTGGTCGTGAAACAACCTCATGAGAGGTATTATTATCTTGCATTGGATTAGAATGAAATAAGTAATATGTTATATTATATTCAAAATATAATGGTATTATAATGAATATTACACATATTCATTAACTTTTACCTTACCTCCATTAATGTAATGAAAATTTGAAAAATAACCACATCACATCTTGAGGCGGTAGTCCTCCATATATATGAGTGGCATTATTGTATCCCCCATAGAATAAAAAGTATGAAGGTATTTAAGATTCTAATATATTATAGAGAAATATAATTTCTATTTACATGAAGTCTTTAACCCTTGTTTTGGTATATATTGTTTTTTTACATTCAGTGGTTTTCAATTGAAATTGAGGAATATGTAATGTTTTTAATGGATTATAGGTAGTGCATTGTTATCGCACGGTTTTCCGAAACCTTATGAACACACTAGAATATAATTATAACCGAATAAAAATGGATTTTCATGGTTGGTGAATTGTTTTTCAAACCATTTTTCACATAGGATAATTTATTCCTCCCTTAAAAAGCGGCATAGGGTTATGGGACATTGTTTTCCAAACCATGCACCCATACCCAGTAAACCATTCGTGAATGTTTCTAATCCCCCAAAAAATTGTTAAATAAAATAATTAACCTTGTGTATTATCCATAATTAAAAAATTATTTCCTTTAAAACCCATTTATAAATTTTTTTAAGCTTTTAAGAGGGTTCCAAGGATCATTAATACTAATTCATGATGAATCAGATATATAATTGATGGATAAGATTCTCGTTGGTATGTAATTTATTCCCCTTTTGATTAAACCTCTTTGAAATATCTATCAAAAAATTAATAGGACTGATTTTTCTTTTTTGGAGATGGTTTAGATAACAGTTTTTATGGAAGTTAATGTTTTGGATCATATTAAAAAATTTTGATCCAAGATCTTCTATGCTATTGTTATGTTTATAATTCCACATAAATTTGGGGATTTTCATTTTTCATATTTTCATTCAATGATCATGAGGAAGGTGTTCAATTTTTTCAATTACCACATTATTGATTATAATTGCATATAAAAAATTTGATAATTTAAATTTCCACGTTTTGAATTTTCATCTTTAATTGAATTAATTAATTGGTTAATTAATAAATGGGATAAAAAAACTCTTGGAAAATTGAGAATATGAAATAAGATAGTTGATATAATTAATGAATTTTTTTATAATAGGAATTAACAGGTGGGTTACCATAAAGTTTAGGGGATAATGGATAATAAGATAAAATGTAATATATGTTTTAATGTTTTATTGTTCATATTATTCCATGTGATTAATGTGAAGAACCAAAATTTGAATTACTAGTTTTAATGGTGCTCTATGTTGAGAATGTTAGATAAGATGCTCATTGATGTTTCAACATGGATAATATATATTGTGATATATGTGTTAATGAGTGTAAGAGATATACTAATTATCAAAATACCCATATTTGATAATGAGTGTGGTATAAGAATTGATTCTTCAAATACCTATATGAACCATGAGGTGTGGGATAGGGTTTAATGATCCAAATACCCACAGGGTTCTAGACACGATGTTATAGGTTTAATGATATAAGTATTGGACTATGGCTTCAATTGGATATAATGTGTAATTGAAATGAAATATGTAATGAATTCGATGAAAGAATAGTTTTTGATTCCCTATGATGTGGTTCAGACTGTGTCACGGGACAATGAAGGTATTGATGATTTGGATGTCAATGTGAACTTGGGGAATTATTAGGTTAAATAAGGAATAATTAAATATGGAAATTTTTTATTTTATGAATTTTACTTTATTCTTTATACAACTCCATAAACAACTAGAGACTGTATGATGTTTTATACAGTGTTGCTGGTGTTCTGCTGAGTTGAACTTACACACTCCAAGGGCTACCAGATCTTTACATGAATAGAATTCATGTTTGTAGGAGAGGATATGAGAAAGAGATATATGTTACACGGTTGAGTTGAAATCGATCATGAATTATGTAACCATTAATGACAGTGAGACCCACTTGGTTATTTACATTGTCTTTATTTTTTTGTTTCATTAGACAATTAACACAAATATGGAATCATACATCAAATACATTGTTTTGGATAATGTTTTCTTATTTTGGTTTATCTTGTGATACTGGTCTATATTGGTTGAGGATTTTATTCTCTGTATTGTTTATTGTCATTTTCTTATTCATTATTTATTTTGGTTATTATTCAACTTTGATAATGAAGGAATAATCTCACTATTATATATCAGTATTAGAATATATATTCTAGCATTTAGCCTCTGCCTTATAGGGAGGCATTTCTTATGTCACATAGAGAACCAACTCGGGGAACCAGAAAGTGGAACCCAGGTCAGGAAGATACAAACTGGTATCGAATGATGTTTTATTTAATTTAATTTTTTTTATTTGGTATTACTAATTGGGAAAGGTAGACTAAATACTCAGATGAGTTGGGCCTCATTGAAGAGCTCGTATATGAGAGTAGCTAAACATGTTTGGGGGTAAAATCCAAGTACTAGGGTGTTTTTTATTACAATTGAATGTTATTTTAAATTGTGTGATGCACTCATTATGTGATTATATTAAAGATTTATGATATTATTATGGCCTATTATTGATCGAGATTTTCTTATACCCATATCATTATTGGATGTCATGAATTATTCCGACATTCATCATTTTATGAATAAATAGAGATACAGGTTTTGGGTGAGTTATCTGAATGAAAATTATCTTCCTTATTGAGTATTTTGAATGTGTAAATGATGCCTAATCTTAACATGATAATTGTAATTGGTTCTAAAGATGGTAATTGAAATGGATAAATATGTGTATAATGTGAGACATTTAAATCTATAAAATGTTTACACTTTTTTAACCATGAACTAGTTGAGGGATAGTTGAGGGTAGTGATAGTGCCACAGTTTTGTCCATGTGGTAGTGTATAAGGGATTATTTTATATATATTTATTTGAATAACTCATGCTAAAATGTGATAATGGTGTGTTATGTGTCATAAGTCATGTGTTTGGTAGTTTATATATATTCCTCCATGATGATGATTGTTGATTGGATGACATGACGACATGATTGGAAATGATCCTCCACAAGTGGAATCTGAGCCCATATAGTGTTGGGGGAAGTAATGGGATAGATGTTTTGTGAGAAATTCTCTCATTGTTTTGAATTTTATGGAATTATTACTAGATAATGTTATGTTGAGTATTCTTGACTTGACTTGGACGTTCCATTTTCAGCACCCTCAATATTTCCCCAGAGAGGGTGGACCTGAGGCAACTGTGTTTTAGATTGATTATATCATGAAAATCCTTGAACACTAAGATACTCCACATGATATGAGAATCAAATGAGATTAATTCATGTTATGTGGTCATGGAAATTGTTTGTGGGACATCCATACTATTGTAGGAAATCTAGATATTGTATTATATAAGTAATTTATGGAGAATGTTTTATAACACTTTTACCCTAAGATGCTTAGGCATGAGAGGGCAACAGAATTTATAAGGCTGACATAGGGAATCATGTCCATGATAGAATAAGATCGTCACTTTACTAATTTAATATTATTTTTTCTATCATTATAAATAGATGGGTCTATAGAAATGAAACGTTTTATAGATTGGATTAAAAGTTAGATTAAATCCTAGGTTAATATATATTGGCTGAAAAGTTTCTCTGAAGTGTTGAATAAGGCTCTCTTATTTTAGGGGAACCTAAATGTGGATTCCAGTGGAGGATATGTGTTTTTACTGGAATCATAGACGTGTATATTTTGAAATTAGGAAGATTCAAATTGAGAATGACGACCAGGGAGATAGAAAAAAGAGTTCCATCAGATTGTATAGTTATATATGAAATTACTAAAGTGCTCTATCACCAGCGTGGTAGGTCAGGTCACTTTCGTATAAAATTCCCCCAACCACCAGTAGTGTTCTACAACATTGAATATATGGTATTCCACAATGGTTTTTAGGAACCCATGAAAGATGGGTAATGACGTAGGATCCCAAAAGAGTCAGATTATAGTGAGGGGGTATTCCACAACATAATAGTTCAACAGTCTGAGTTTAACTATCATATATTTGTCAACATAGTGAAATTGGTATTTCTAAGAATGATATACTATATCCTCATAGTGATAATGATTAGGGAAATAATACCATAACACATTAATTAGTTGTATAACAGATTTATGTAGTCCAGCCTACACTTGTGGATAATGAAGTTGGGAAATCGATGATTAGGGGTACTATTTAGGTAGATACTAAAATTTTCTATTAATTATTTTAAATAATGGAGTATCATTATTTTATATAACTACAAAATTTTAATGGATTGTGTATCATAGTGGAATTTTTTAGTGGGGTTATGTTTTTTGACACATAGTTGGTAGTACAGTCGAGATACATTTTCTTATGTAATGGGTGTTCTCTCAAGGTTAGTGAGTATCATTTTCCATGGGATCTCAATATACTTGACATTTCATATTATTTCATGATTTTGGTTGTACACTAGTTAATAACATAGAAATATCATATAGATTTTTATCACAAGCGAATAACCTTTAAATCTAATTAGGGTGAAATTATCTTATGAATGGTGAGTGGGATATCCATGATGTCCAAATAGGTCCAGTACAACCAAAACTGGTGGATCTCACTTCTATGGTTTCAAAAATATTGTTGGATGATGGGGGTATGAAGCATGATGTCTTTTCTTATGTAGTAGACTGTTTATATGATGTATTTCCTATGGAAATCTCAGGTATGCCACTTGAGAGAGAAGTTGGGCTTGAGATTGATCTCATTACTAGAGTTGAGCTAATTTATATTCCACCTTACCTAATGGAATAAACAGAGCTTCAAGATCTTAGGAATATTCTGAATATGTTAATGGATAACAGATTTATCGATCTGAGTATATCTCATAGGTTTTCTCCAATTTTTTTTTAAGAAGACTAATTAGACATTGGACTAACGTGTTGATTACCAGAATTTGAACCATATGAAAATAAAGAACCAGTATACTCTTCTATGTATCAATGATCAATTTTACTAGATGAGATGAGATTTTTTTCTCCAATATCTAAATGAGATCTTGGTATCATCAGATGACTATTCAACCTTCTTATAAACCATGGATTTATTTATGAAATAGGTATGGCATATACGTATTCATTAGGACACCGTTTGTGCTAACCATTGCACAAACTCTGTTTATGGCCCCAATGAACCGAATATTCCAATTGTAAATTGATCATTTTGATGTTATTTTTGTAGATTAAATATTTGTGAACTCAAAGGCTCACGTAGATCAGTCCCAACATATTGACATCATCATAAGTACACTAAGAGAGCATAGGTTGTATGACAAGATATCTAAGTTTCAATTCTTGATCAACAAGGTACATTTCATAGGTCACATATTCTTGGAGGAATGAGTGTTATTGGACCTAGATTTTTTTAGTCAGTGGTTTATTTAGATAATCCAAAGAATTTTTTTGATATCCATAGATTCATTGGTTAAATGATAAACTATCATAGGTTTTTCCAGGACTTTTACCTCTTGGAATAACAATTTTAATGATTGACCAAAAAGGGAGATATAATTTAATTAAATGGATAATTCTAAAACAATTTCGAGGAGTTAATGGAACATAAGAAATCTATAGTAATTTTAATCTTACTTAGGCTAAGTGAGGAGTATAGAGTGTTATTGTGATGCGTAAGGGATCAATGTTGGTGTAGTGTTAATGCAAGGAGATCAATTTGTAGCATTTGGGTCTTAAAATTTAATGACACGTGAATAGAACTACTCTAGACACGAGTTAGAGTATGTTGTAGTGGACTATTATTTGATGTGTTGGTGGCATTATCAATTAGGTAAAAATTTTACTATATATACCAATATAAAAATATTAGGGTATATATTTATGCAATAATATTTTCACCTACGACAGCGGAGATATTCCATGTAGATTAAATCATTTAATTTTGAGATATAATAAATGCCTATGAAATGGAATAGTGTTACTATTTCTTTGATTAGTAAAAATCTTGCTCAGGTAGCTCATGAGTCTAGTTATTAGTGAAATATGATGATCTTGTAGGAAAGGATGCATTTTGTCATTTTGGTGGAGTAGAAGAATATGAAAATCATATCAGCATTAGTAGGTATACGTTTACGATCCATATAAGATAGAGGTAATATGCGGATTTAGAGTGTTTTTCCATGAAGGGAATCCTAATAGGTGTACAGTTACTTTCTGACTAGAAAATATATTGGGATGAGATCATTTATGTCTGGGTCATGTAGTTGTTTCTATGTAAATGAATTAGAAGATGATGCATGAGTTTTATACCGCAATTTGGACACTGAAACTGGGTTTAATCAAAACGTACCATGCCCGGTGTCCAAATGATTAGTTTCTGAGAAAGAAAATGGATATTGCAGGGTTTGTGACATGTCACTACACCTATCAGGAGGTGATGGAATCACATTAACAACCTGGTGGTTTACTATAGCCATTTTCCATTCAATAATGGAAGTGGGATGATGTTACCATGTATGTTTTGGTGGGTTTTCTATAGATGACTTAGAAAATAGATGTTATACTAGAAACAGTATGTAGATTGACAAATGTATCACATTTATTACCTATTTAGGTGGCATTCTAATTGGATCAGTTGGAGGAATTTTACATTTGAGAGATAATCCATCTAAATGGATGACCATAGATTATTGTTTATAAATTTTATCAATTATTTAATTTGTGACTATGTAAAGGCATGAAAAATGTTATTAGTACACCTAAATTAATGAATAATAATTCCAACCCATAGACTGATGGAAATTCCGAACATACTAATCCAATTTCACAGGATATGATATGAGTTTCTGTAATTGAATTTGGTGGGTCTATAGATAATTGCATAGTTCTCGTTGAGTTCTCATATAAAAATAGTTATCATACTACTATCTAGGTGGAACCAAATGAGTCACATTATGGTAGGCCTTGAAGATCAAATATATGCTGGATAGAGGATAGTGAGTGAATTTTGTTGCAACCAAGGCACATGTGAGAGACATGAAAACTGGTTAAGTTGATTTAGAAACATATGGATATAACTCATAGAATACAAATGTTATTTTATAATCAATGCAAACAACCCATATAGAATACTAAGGGTGATCATTTATTCCTGAAGTTGTTTCCTAGATTGGGACAATATATCATATGGGGGTAGGTAAATTTTGCACCATGGTTTGAGGGACATTTTGAGATTGTGGAGAGAATCGAGCCAGTTATATATCAATTAGCACATACCCATATGTATGTTGAAAGTGCATTCCGTAATAGTGTCCAGCAAATGGAAAATGGTAATACCTTAAGCTTAAAGAGGGTCACCCATTGAAGAAGGTTAGAAAATTTACTAAGGCATGAACTATGAGCAAATTTGGAGTATGTCGAGCAAGTTACATGTGCACCACACAAGTCACTTGATCACCACCTATGGGTCGCACGGCTCATTGGTGCGCCCAATTTGGTTTCTCACCCAAGGTGAAAGGTGGAACATAAATATCCCATGTGGGCCCCCATTTCAAGGATGGATTTTCCAAAAGTCAAATTCAAGCTCTGGTCACCCAAGTCTTCAACTCATCTCTTCTGAAAGACTATAAGGTAACTTTTTTCCTATAATGGAAGACATGAAGGAGTAGAATATGACCTAAGTGTTTAGAATTCATCAAAAAGTGTGTTCCTAAGCATCTATACCTCTTTAAAAATAGAAACAATTGAACGCCTCCCTACCCTTTCGATGAATCTTGTTCATCACCCATTGGGAAACATCTTAGGATAATACTAAAGGCTTGAGTTATGTATCTCCCAAGTATTACCCTACAGATTCTTCATCACCCAGGTGAACCCATACCGTGCAAGTACACTTGTGTGTACCAGACATGTGTGCCAAATGTCTTACGTGACCAAAACTTGCAGGTCAACTTCATTTGTGAGCGCCTCTCCGGTTCACCCATCCTCTTCAAGATATTAGCCCCCAAACCCCTTTTCAATCCCATTTATGGGATGGTTATTTTGATGGATTCCTTATCTGAAAGGAATTCTATGAGATCCTCTCCCAAAATCTTGTGACCTACATGATTTCTGTCACTACAGTTAGAGGTTTCCTCTATATAAACTCATCCTTTAATATGAGATGATCTTTTGAATTATGGCATCCCCCTTAGGAGTAATCCCCTTGTACCCATAACCTTGGCCTCCTTCTTAAGAGTACGCCCAAGTCATAATTTTCATTAACATTGGGAATCATTATTAGGACTAAGCCCCAATATTAATTTATTTTGATTTCTGCCTCCTTCTCAAGAATATGCCCCAATCATAAGTCCCTTTTGGATTTGGGCCTCCTTCTCAAGAGTATGACCCAAGTTATAAGTCCCCTTTAATATGAGAATCCTCCTTAGGAGTAAGCCTTGGGTTAAAACTCCAAATCTCCATAAAGTAAAAATACCGTTATGGACACTGCACTTGGGATTATTTCCTGAATTATGTCCTAGTTTTTATCTACTTGGGTAGTCATACATACGTAAGACCCGCATAATTTCTTCTGACTGCAACTTCGTGGAATAATCATTAGGTTTACTGATACCTCTTTTTTCTCACACCAATCATGACTCACATGATCTTGGAGTGTAGAAGTAATCACGACATCTCTTTTGGGGTCGTTAACCATGCATAGGCCCCATATTTTCTCACAGAAACTACATGGAATATGATCTCTTCATTAAAATTAGAGTACGTTGGAAGCCTTTCTATGGTTCAAGACCATCATTAATTAATTCTTTTCTATCCCATATGATGTTAGACTATATCCTTCTTATCGAACTACATGGGTTTCGATTCCTTTTTAATGAGGATATGTTGGTAGCCCATATGTGGGTACGATCCCAACTCTAAAATAATCCTTGTCTTTATGAAGGACAATTAACTTCAAGTTCTCCAATGAGTGGGTTTAAAACCAGTATAGTCATCATAATGAACAAGATATTTATAAAATTTACTGAAGGATACCAATGGCTAATAATCTCTAATACATATGGATGATTCTCCAACGATGAAAAATCTCAAATACATATAAAAGATTCTCTAAATCTCATATATATCAATCATTGATTTCAAAATCTAAAGGAAAACACATTTTCATGATTCGTGAATGAATAAGGATTCGTGAATATAACATAAATCTATAATGGAGTCTCGGAGTGGGAAATAATTCCCCCGAAATAGGTGTGATGAGCCTGACCTCCCATCCTCTAGACTGATGAAAATTCTTAAGCCTCATCGGTCCACAACTAATAAGAACCTACATTTG
The DNA here is from genome assembly GCA_963277665.1 of Viscum album. Taxonomy (NCBI): domain Eukaryota; kingdom Viridiplantae; phylum Streptophyta; class Magnoliopsida; order Santalales; family Viscaceae; genus Viscum; species Viscum album. The sequence goes on from OY728159.1 coordinate 39,571,867, forward strand.
GAATGTAGGTTGAAATGGATTTATAATCATTGTGTTTTTCAGGTTCTACAATTAATCCCATTAGAAAAAAGTTGGAACGTTTGAATCTTAATCAAACAATGTCATCCCCATTTCTAGAGGAAAAAATTGGTGAACCCAACATGAATCCTTACCCAAGATAAATGATGTTTTACTTATTTTATAGGCCCATATTAAACTCAGTATGAAGGCCAAAAAAGAAATAAATAATATATTTTATCATCCAAAAGATGTATTCTAGATAGACTTATCATGATTATGTCTACTATATCAAACATGCACTCTTTTCCAAGATCTCTGTGCAATAGAAAATGGATTCTTTTAGGATGAAAAATGTGAATTCCTCTACCGCTACTCCGGCTGGATCCTCGTCCGCTTTGAGGACGAAATCACCTACTCAGTATCTTCAATGCTGTATCTCAAATGAATTGCTGAGGGAATACCATCAACATGGTACCATCCTGACTTTGGAGGCCGCTTGACAAGCCTTCATTGTTAAAAACTCACCCTGGTTGTCCGGACAACCACGATTAGTGGTCAAGAAGCAGGTGGTTCCAACAACCATCTCCTACCATTTGGGGTCTTTATCCCTATAACGCAACAACCAGTCCCTCCCATATTATAGGGAGGTTAACCAAGTGGTCACTCAAGGCCTCAGTTCATGAAGTCATGAGTCCTTCCTGAGAAATCCTACCAAAATTCACCACAAGACTCATGTGGTAGTGCACCCTCAACATGATAGAGGTATCACCTATAGGAATTCTTTCCAGGTTCCCCAGAATCGAGGAAGCAAGACAAACCATCAGAGGCAAAATTCGGTCAATGAGGAGTAGGTTCTTACCTTATACCTCTCTGAAAAATCCCAACAACCTAACTTGATGGGAAAGAACGAGTGGACATATACACTCATCCGTCCAAATTTCACTGCCCTGCAGACTCGTCTGGAAGTAAAACACTAAACATTCCAGGAAAATCCAGAAGAGTACTATCGACAGGCACATACAATTGATTATAAATCATCATCCTATCAGCTGGATCGTCTGACTGAATCCAAAGATGCCCGCCAACCAAATTTGGTGACCACCACTAAACATGCACATACACCTGCTTACACTCAGCAATTCTGTTAGTACTCTCATATTCCAGTATTGAAGGAAGTTCATTAATAATATTAGATGGATAACAATCAGCAGGCACATACACCTGTAATTCATCAATCCAATCAACAGTCTCATTTGGTAGCACCCAGAGATGTCAATTGGAATGCTCTAATAAAAAACAGAAGGAAGACACAACTTTCTGACTCCACACATGAGTACAGTCAGAATTCATTGATAGGAAAAGGAGGATGGGAGCAGGACCACACACCTACTCCAAAAATGGAATGGACATATATTCCTATTCCGATAACTAAAGTCACCCAGCACATTCTGACAATGATGAATGTGTAGAAGAAAATCCTTTCCCATATTCTGGATACCTGTGAAAATATTATAAAATCATCAGAAAAATCACATTGGAAAGAAACATAAATCTATCCCTATCAGTGGAGTGAATAAACAACATGTCACCCAAGAGCAGACGCACACCTATGTTCTATATCAGGAGGGTCGTTGGGCATACACCCCCATGTCATACGGACAATCAAGTCGGGCACACACACCCAATTTAAATGGAGATAGTTAGCATAACCTGACCATTTATCCTGAGCAAACACATACAACTGCCAATAATGACCACTTCCGTCAACAAGTGGTTTCTAAAGTGAGTATGAATGATTCCATGAAAAAGACCCATCCAGCATAGTTAAAAAATCAAGATCCAATCTGTAATAAGTCCTTGCTCAATGATGGAGTTCTTGCAGCTCTTAGACAATTATTTGTTGCTAATCAAGATTCTACTCTCTCATTTCCAAGTTCTGGAAAAAAACAATTACTGTGAATGTCATTATCAGACACTTTCTTATGAAGTATTTCTTAATGACAGTTCACTCAATCTAGAAGCATCGTCTTTAGATGAGAGCAATGATAACCCTCTCTGTGGCCAGAAGACCAAGGAGAAAAAGGTTTCATATTTTTCTATAACCCATAATGGTGGTCCCCCCATTGTTTATGAATTTAGTTGTGAACGTCCTATTTTCTCTAGTAATTCAAACTTCCTAGAAAATTATTCAATGGAAAATGCAATAATGTGAAATCCATCTTATCTTGAAGCACTTGAAAATGCGATGCAAGTCATATCTGATTCCTTTCTACTAGAAGGTGAAATAATTTCTTAATCAGAAGATATCCCATGGTGTAGTTCATTCTCCGAAGCACCCCCAGTTGATTCATATTCTAATTTGACAAATTAATTCTTTACCAATATTATTGAATCTGATGAAGCAACAAAGAAGCACCAGCTTTTATCCAATTTGGTAGAAGGATCTTCATGAAATGACAAATAGGAAGTGTTGAATATTAAAAAACAATTGTTAAAATGAAAAATACCAGTCATGTTTTGGCCATTGGTTGACCCTATGTATGATATTCCCAAAAAGATGACAGAATATGGTATTCACGATATTCGTCTAAACGTATGCAAAAAAAAATTCACTAAAAAGTGAAAATATTACATTATGATGAATATCAATATCATGTTAATGTAATAGAAGGGTTGCAAGAGAAAATTGACTTGGAATATTTCCCAGTTTCCTACCATCCAATGGTTGAATAGGACTAGAGAGCCCTACAAAGTACATGCCTTGGCGCATTAAAAAGGTTTCTCCAGTTAATTACCAATTCCCCATCTGGTATTCATATCCGGGGACGGGGTGTTCATGGAGAATTGAATTTCACTATGCAATCCATTCATCAAGTTCCACCAAAATTGGTCTCATTCAATGTTATTGACCATGGTTGTCCACAACTAACTGGATTTTTGTGTAATCAAAGGTTTTCTCAAGAACATGTTATAACAAGTTCTTCCCAAAGTCATGCAGTTAATGAACAAGTCGTCAAATTACCCTTTCACAAATAAAATGAGTAAATATAAGGGGTTTCTCATTTAGTTAATGCACATCATTAGGTGATAGAAGTGTTAGAAATAATCCAATGGTCATCTGATCCAGGTGATTTGAGTGGATGTCGGATGATGTATCCTGCCAATTTTCTGACTAAAATCCAAAAAATTCGGATAGATTTTAAAAATGTTTCAGAAATAGTATCTCAACATTCACATAATCATTCTAGGTTGTGGAATCTTTTAATCCAATCCTCAAGATCAACAGACAGTATTTAAGTAGTTGATCAAGACAAAATGGAACAGCCCCAGTCCACCGGACATGAAACTTTTTCAAATTGTTAATCTCTTCCTCAGCTAAATTCAGTAATCTCTCGTTTAGGGAAGAAGTCATAAGAGAAACGTAGAGCTAAATTATCAGGATATTCCCTCTAAATTGCGATTTATCATGAAGTATCTAAGGGATCAACCAAACAAACGGTAATGCCTTATAAAGGACATGGAAGAAGACCATATCAAAGAAAAGCTGTCAGAAGGGCTGCAATGCATTATGGATAGATAAATGTCATCATTGCCATAATCACTGATCCCCCAGAACATGAGGCTCACTTAGAGGAATCAGATGAAGAATTTCATGTTCAAGAGGCGTTATACACACGAAAAAATGAATATGGTGTGCGTACTAGAAATCAGAGGCTTACCCAGAATCTATGTAAGCCATCAAATAACCAACCCCCCCCCCCCTCTACGAAAGGCGTCCAACATGGGGAAATGAAAAATTCAGATTGCATCTCACTTTTTCTCTGGGGAAGGTCAATCTCATTCACTTTATGAGATAATTGAACAAAAAGAAGAAGAAATGAATGAGTTAAGGAGTTTAGATATAGAACTATTTAACGGTAGTCTTCCTCCTATGCAAGTTGGAGTTAATCAATTCAAGGGAATTTTTTCAAGCTATTAGGATGGTTCAAGAATATCCCTCTTTACATGTACTCCCTCACAGGACCAATCCTATGGGTCATAAGTGACAACAACTGACAATACTACCATCAGTGGTAGTACCAGTCGCCACACCCATCCAAAATCCTGTTATTGCACCTGCTCAGGTCCAATCTCAACAAGATGTTTCTCAAACATTAATGACTACCATGGAGTAATTAACAGCTTTGTTGGAATCTATGGAATGATGATGTGCACGAGTTCAACCAGAAAATTGAGCTTACCCTGAATGGGTGGATGCAATTCATCCCCCTTCATATTTTGAAAATACCACATTCCCAATTTGAAATGGTTCAGGAGATCCAGAACAACACATAACACATTGTACTTCTCATTGTGATCCTATGATGGGAACTCCTCAACAAAAAGAAGCAGTTATGCTCAGGTGTATTGTATAGACATTACAATGACCTTCTTTAGTATGGTATACAAGTTTTCAATCTAGTTCAATTAATGTGTGGTAATATCTCTATCAAAAATTCCTTCTTTTATATAACTCAAAATTAATAAAGATGATATTTTTATAGTTATAAATTGTAAAAAAGGAAAAATAAAGTAGTTTCATATTTCATTGCACGCAAGAAGGGATTAATATATTCCTTATGTTTAGCACCCCCTCAAAATACGTTGCTTCCAATCTGTGTGGAAAATCTCTTTGATGAATCAGACACACCATTGATCCCTGTGAAATACACATGATGGTTTCGAGAACTTATTTCAATCGCTCAACAGATAGAAGACTCTCTTATATAGACTAAGGGTAAAACTCTTGTAAATCTATCACCTCCGAGATGCTGAATAGGGAATTCAAAGACTGATATAGTTACAATTAAACAAGAACATGTACATGCATCCACTTTAAAAACTTCATCATTTCAAAGGGCTCCACCTCACGAGCATCAACAAAAATGGCATCCTAGTCAAGATGAACAAAGAGATAAAACGCAGAAATAATTTGAGGAATAAAAAAAATTATTCTTTACAGAATGAAAAAGTTCATGGTTACTTCATCTCGACTCTAAAAAACAATCTGGTTCAGTTTCCAAGTCCCAAAAGGCCAAACAAGGAATGAGACAAAGACCTCCCCAACTATTTCTTGTATCATCAGATGTTGGGGCATCCCATTCAAGAGTGTTTTCTCTTAAAATACATATTTCAAATATGGTGTACTCTAGAAAATAAAACGTGTATGGCTCTTCATCCCAGGTAACATGTGCTTCTGCTACTGATCCAGTGGAAGAAGGAGAGTGGAACAACGTCAAAAGAATAAATGCGCCGAAATATGATGATTTGATGGATAGGAAAATGACCAACTAAAGTCATGCCATTTTATGAACACAATTGAATAAAACAAATGAGTCTTCTAAAATTTCTTCTATAGTAAAACCCCCTGCATCAGAAGGAAAATCCACAATGAAGTGGCATAATTTGAAGAAAAAAGAGCAGTCAGAAGAATATGAGCTCATGTTAAATCCCAAGTTGTCTTTGAATCTGGAAGATTTTAAGCTATCTTCTTTAAAAGAACGGGCACCGCCCCACAAAAGGGAACACCCGGTTCTAGTTCATCCAGCAGAATATTCATCAGATGAAGTATTGATCATTGGTTCTATTAACATTATTCATTTAATGGTTTCCTATGTTAATGACAGTTTCGATAATGATGAGATTATGTTCTCTATATCTAACAGAGGAATTAAAGGGAGAGATATAGGTATAGAACATAGAGGAAAATGTTGATATTATAGAAGCCATTATTTCAATCCTACCCATCATTGAACTGTATATGCGGGAGAAACTCTTGGAAAAGCCCTTCAGCGGGCTCAACAGGAACAAGAAATTTCATCCACTCATGGAAGATTTGGTCTTCACCTGTTTATTTGGGAGGACCCGTTATAGGTTACACCTTCTTACTCTAAACAAATAGATAGACCTGTTTGGTCTAATCTACCAAAGGAAAGAATGTGTTTCCAATTCCTACCCCGATATAGGATGCATCTACTGCCAAAGCATCAACATCCAAGGCACCTGCAAATCAAAATTTTCATGCATGGAAATTTAGACCATTGGACCAAAAGTATGATGTATTGAATCATTTGGCCCATGTAATGGCCAAGTTATCAATTCTGGATTCCTTAAATCTATCAAAAGTTCTTCGGTAGGCGCTTATTGAGGCTTTTTAAAGTCCTCAAGAATTCTAACCTGAAATTGTTGAGGCTGAGGTCTACCATATAGAGAATGATGTGGAAGAACTCCATGCAGTGATATCTTTTACATATGAATATGAATATGATTTTGTACATGGACATATCAGACCTTTATATCTAACTAGAAAAGTCAGCGGCATAGACATCCAACGAGCTTTCAATGATAATATCTTAAGATTCAACCTCATTCTTATTCTTAAACTTCATCGATTGGGACTCACCGAATCTGATTTATCTCCTTATACTTTGATGTTGCAAGGATATTATGAGAATGAACAAGAACCTCTGGGTGAGATTACGCTCAGAATTCAGTTTAGAGACCTTGTGTCTAATTCAGATTTCATCGTTGTTCGTCAGCACCTAGCCATCGAAATTTTTCTTGGAAGACCTTGGCTAAATTAACATGTGGTCGTACCTTCTTCATTCCATCAATTTTTCAAATATTATTTCAATAGTCAAATTGGGACATTGTATGGTGATAAGTCCCCATTAAAAATGTGTGAATATTAATACATTGAGGCATAATTTTATCACATGGAGGGAAATGAAAAATCCATGACAAAGAACGTCAAAAAAATTAATGAACCAAATGGTTTGGAAAAGATTCTAGTAAACCCATTCATACATGTGAGTATAGATTATGTGTTTACTATCAATCAAATTGACAGTATAGAACTAAATCCAAGAACTCTTATAGAAACTTCCATAATGACAATTACAGCAACCAAGCCAGAAATCATGGGAGAAATTGTTGATTCACCAAGAAATGTTGAAAGCATAAATATAGATGTCTTCATTTCATACGTAGATTTACAGAAATTCTATACTTCATCAACCAGGCCACAAAATGTTATAACAATACTAGAGGAAAATAATGAAGTCGATTCTCAATCCATTATCTCCTCTCTATCACCCCAAGAAGACCCATCATTATCAATAGGGTCAAAAATGTTAATCTCTTCTTCAAGATGTTCAAATTGTAACATATCTCTTAACGAGGGAAATTTTTCTTCATCATCTACTATGCAAGTAGAAATAGAAGAAGTAACACATATTGAAGAATAAGTGGAAGATATCAAGGATACTCTTCCCAAATTTAAAGTGGGTATCTCTACCACTGTGGATGAACTCATAGAAGTAAATCTTAGTATAAATGAATATCCACACCCTACTTTACCTAGTGAAACCATGAATCTTGAAGAGAAATAAATGAATACATATTCTATAAAGAAAAATCGAGATGTATTTACTTGGAATTATACTGAAATTATAGGTCTTGATCCCAATGTTTCCACTCATGACTTTTGTTTTACAGAAGACCATCAAGGATTCATGCATGTTGCAAGAACACACCAATATTCATCCTACAAAATTGAAGATGAAGATGATAAGCTTATCAAGGATTAATTCATCATAGAAGTTCAATATCCCAAATTAATAGATAATATTGTCCCTGTGAAAAAAAAATGGGAAAATTAGAGTTTTGATTGACTTCATATATCTTAACCAGCATTTTCCCAAGGAGGATTTTACAGTTCTGATAACAGATCGCTTATTTGATGAAACAGATGGATACAAATCTCTTTCCTTCATGGATGGTTGCATTGGGTACAATAAAATACGAATGGACCTAGAATATGAGAAGTCTCAAGCATTAAGATCTCCTCAAAGTGTGTTTTTCAATCGAGTAATGACCTTTGGACTGAAGAATGTATGTGCGACACATCAATGTCCAATGCACCATATCATCAAACCATTTTAGGGAGATTTGTTGAATGTTATGTTGATAATTTGGTGGTTAAATCCATACAATGTTATTATCACTTGGCCGAACTAGAAATCATATTCAACAAACTTCAACAACACAATTTGAAGATGATCCCCTTGAAATGTGCTTTCTGGTAACCTTAGGAATGATTCTAGGCTTCGTTGTATGCCATGATGGTATTGAAGTTGATCCAATGAAGACAAAATCAATACTTGACATGTCACGTCCTAGAAATTTGAATGAATTAAGAGGACATTAACGACACAATACTTATATTTTTCATTTCATTTCCAATTTGGAAGGAAAGTGTTTACCCTTCATCAGATTAATGAATAAGGGAGTCACCTACCTGTGGACTGAATAATTCTAAGAACCATTCGATACCCTCAAGAAACATCTTCTGAGTCTACTGGTATTAATGCCACCGTTTGAAAGAAGTCCACTTATTCTATATGTGACAGCATTATAGTAGTCATTGGGTTCCTTTCTTTCCCAATAGAATAATGCTTGGAATGAAAATACCCTTTATTATTTCGGTCAGACTATGCTTGAGGCAGAAACTCAATATTCATGTATTGAAAAGTGGTACCTAGCATTAATATTTGTAGATCAGAAATTGAGACACTGCCTGCAACATCATGAGGTCCAATTAGTATCTCGCAATAACCCACTCAAATTTTTCCTTAGTCGTCCAATGCTTACAGGTTGTCTGGAAAGGTGGACAGTTATTTTGCAGCAGTTTGATATTCAACATGTGTCTCAAAAGGAAAAAACGTGAGAAGTTATGTCTGATTTATATGCTGAACACCCATCTGTAGAAGATACATATTTAAATATTGATCCTACTGATGATGAAGTATTATCTATTCAAGATAATCCCCAAACATGGGAAATGTACTTTGATGGCACCTCCAGAATTCCAACAGGGAAGAAAATGGATGATCCTAAATTCAACAAAGTTGGGTTTGGAGTGAATCTTATTTTCCCAGAAAATGCAGTGCATCCTTATTCCTTTTTATTATTGGAAGGCAGTACGAACAATGGAGCAGAATATCATGCTATCATCACAGGCTTGAAATTGGCACTTCAGGCACAAGTTAATCTCTTGAAGGTAAATGGTGATTCATATTTGGTAATCAAAGAAATCAATGGGGATTATTCCATCATAAAGGAAGAGATAATTCTCTTTGTGTGATTACGTTTGATATTTAATGGCAGAATATCCCTCAGAACCAACATTTTTTTATGTACCACGATCAAAAAATTCCCTAGTTGATGCACTGGATAATGTAGCCAATGCCCTAGAAGATCCAAATCGGGATGAAACAACCATCAGTATTGCCCACCGTTGTATAGTTTCACATTTTGATAAAATCAAAACATAGAAAATCAATAAAATCAGTCCCATTTATAAACCATATGGTCATACTACCGGATGGATGACACCTATCATGGAATACCGTCAATATGGAACACTCCCACATGATATTGCTGGGAAAAAACAAGTTCGGAGACGTGTGGTCAATTTTACTATTTATGATAGCCCAGATCACCAAAAAATTATCTACAAGCGAGATTTGATGGAATTATCTTTAGATGTATTGATGGTGAAGAGACAATTGTTATCATGAATTAGGTACATGCAGGAGTTTGTGGTGCCCACCAGTCTGGACATAGACTCTCTGGTCGAATTCTAGGGCTTGGATACTTCCGGCCTTCAATAATGCAAGATTGAATTGATTTCACTAAGAAGTTTCATTCTTTACAAGTATGTACCATGTTAATTAATCATCCCCGATAGTTTCTTTATATAGATAAATACTCATGGATGTTTTCTACATGGAGAATGACTGTAGTAGGACCTTATCCTTCAGCTAAAACTACGAAGTTTAAGTATATTCTTACGGAAACTGACTTATTTTCCAAATTGGCAGAGGCAATACCTCTCAAATAAGTTAGTGCTAAAATCATTTTTCTCTTTTTCAAGTCCAACATCATTACCATATTTGGTGTTCCTCATACCATATTGACGGATAAAGGCACCAACTTTATTTCATCTGAGGTAAGTAAATTGTATAATGAATACAATATTAGATCCAACCATTCATCTCGGTATCATGCAGGGGCCAATGGTCCAGTGGAGGATTTTAATAAGACTATTTCAAACATACATTAAAAGATAGCGGATAAAGATAAGATTTCATGGCCTGATAAACCTTTTCATCCTCTATGGGCTTATCAGACTAACACTTGCACTACTACACGATCAAATCCACATTCATTGGTATATGGAACTGAAGAAGACTTGCCTATTGAAGTCCAATTATATTCTCTAAGAGTCTCCATTTTTGATCAGTTATCTACTGATGAACAATCTAAAAAGAGATTGGATGAATTGGAATGACTAGATGATAAAATATTGTGTACACATCCCCATTTAGAAGTCTATCATAATCGGATAGCACAAGCTTTCAAAAAAAAACTTTTATTCGTTCATTCATTCATTGAGAATTGGTATTGCTCCTTAGAATCCCAATGATACTGGGAAAGAAGCCTCCAATGCTTGAGCCAATGTGGGAATAATCTTACTCAATACATAAGGTCTACTCTAATAGAGATCATTCTTTATTCTCAATGGATGGAGAACTCATTTCAACTCCAACCAATGAATAATTCTTGAAGAATTATTTTTTGTAGCACACATACACTCCTTTTCCATGCTTCATGACATTATATTACATTTCCCCCATTATCATCCAACATGACGTTAAATTGTGTCCCCCTATTGTCTAACATGACGTTAAAATATGAATCTTCCGAGCTGCAGGATGTTAAAATGCCAAGCTCCCCATGTATGTGACACATGACATTAAAATGTGATTTCCACATGGGCAATTGTCTTTTAAACTCTATTTCCATGTGTGTCATGGGCATCTAACCATGAATAATCCCCATACCATCTTTTGTGGTCGCATATTTTGCGACACGATCATCAGGTCTATTGCTGCCTCTTGTTTCTCACACCAAAAATGAATCAGGTGAGCTTAGATTATGCTTCGACCATGACATCGTCTATGGGCCACTAACCACACTTAAGTCCCAACATCATCTTCGGGTTGTTATCCTCATGTACACCCAAATCGTTGAATCCCTCTTAATTGAAATACAAAGACATTGATCGTTGACTCCTGGGCCGTGTACGTAGGAAACCTCTTGAGGTTAATGCCCAAACCCACTTTCTTCACATTGAGTCACCTCTATCCTATACGATGTTGATCTATGATTCCCCCATCAAATGTCTTATTCATATCAGTTATATTTTTTCCTACAAGAAGTTAAACAGTGTACGCCCCATCATCCTAGCTATATAATGTTAAACTATACAGTCTCCCATTGTCCTTGATGCAAGACAATAAACTGCATAGCACTGGTCCAGGCATATGACCTTAAACTATTTTCACTTTTTTCCTGTATAACAAATAAACTGCAACAGTCTCTGATACCCTCACTCAGGAAGAATCATCATTGACATGGTGTCCATCCATGTCATATTTCATGGACTACATATGGAATTATTCTCATCCTTATGAGATATATAGTGACAGCCAAGTCATTAATCTTGGGTCCACCCACAATTGCAATAAAGTCTACTTTACCCCTCATATGTACAAACCAAATCTGTACAAAGAATATTTCAACAAAAATATATGGATTGATTATCATCCTTATGAGATATGTAAGAACACTCGAGAATTCCTTGAGTCCAACCCCAAGCCTTTAGGCCTAACCCCAAACTCCACCTTTTAAACCTTGGCTAAAAAGACTGTCTGGGAGCACATGGTGTGATATGGAACACCCTGTTCTTTATTTACATCATGTTTATAACAAATGAACAATGTGTCTCCCTCACATTGGTCCGAGCTCTATGACCATAAACTAAGATTTTCCATACTCTCTTCATGCATGATGTTAAACTGTATTTCAAGAACTACATGTGGCTTGATTGTCATCCTAAATAGATACGCAGTGACATCCATAATATCAACTCAAGACACATCCAAAACATTATAAATATAATATTCATGGCCTCGATAACCCTTTTCATTACTTCTGGTCACAAAATGTCCGATACCTTAGAGTTCTTTTTCCTGACTATGTAGCACGTTCCCTTAGGTTTCCTTGCATAATTTGCCTACATAACGGACCTGTAACACCCCAAGATTGCATAGTGTGTTATTTCTTCAAAATAATTCTATAACATTCACTACACACAACACCAAGTTCAAGGGCACCATGACTTACCAAACAATCCATTCAAAAGAGGTTATGAATAGTATTAACTAAATTTTAAACTTTATATAATCCTTATAATTTTAGAATCTATATTATGAGTTTCATATACATAATGTAAGAACAAATTCATTTTCAGTATTACACTTTTACCAACTTTTAATAGTGAACCATTTTCAAATAAAATATTTTAAACTTATATTCAATTTGTCTAAATAAATTTACTTTTTAGAATGGGGACATAAAAAATTTACAATGAAACATCCCACGATTCCACAGTACGATTTCCTTTGAATAATACAGTAGCGTGTGTTGTACACAACTTCATTTTCTAACACAAACCACAACCAGTCAAACTTTCTGTTATGAATAGTAATACCTACTTTTTGAAATTTTATAAATTTTATCTGTAACACCCCGACCCCAGCTACCCAGAGTCGGTGCATTACTTCGTAACATTAGCATGATCACAAAAGATCATGTCTCGAAAGACCGATTAGTTTAGTAGCCTTGGAAACACTAGATACATTCATAAGTCTTTAATTACATCATAAAGTAAAAAAAACTAATAACAAAGTCTTCATAGCCCACACTCATATCCTCTTATGACTATCCCTGCAGGTCATTCATAAAATACTTCTTCACATCCTGGAAAATATTAAAACATTGAAAGGGGTGAGCTCAGATTCTCAGTAAGGATAACAATATTGCGGAAGCTTTCATAAATAATCATTAACATTTAAGGAAATGTATAACTAAAAAAAGCCATTTTAATCATGAACTTTAGCATAATATGGAAAAAATAAAATTAAATAATGCAATTTATTTACTCACATTGATATTCTTCTAATCAAATAATCCCATGCAATATCAATAAACACTTTCATAATGATGGAATGCATAATGCCAGACTATCATAACCACGTAGACAAGGCCTCCTTCCAAGACCACAAAAATGATTTTGTCCAGGCCTCGTGCGAAGACACTTGTTTGTCTCATGAGACCTACCGATGCATCGAGGAGCTATAGCGGGCTTCACCCGTCACTTATTAAGTCCAATGCATTCCTCATATGAATAAGTTTAAACATATCATAAAACATTCATAATGGAAACATAACATTTCCACATTTCAATCACAAGATATCAATACAACACATTGATATAATAAAAGCGCTTTCAAAACCATTTTCAAAACCTAAATAAAAGAAAGTTAAAACATTGTATTTATTTTTCATTAAAAAAAAGTGATGGCTTGTAGAGGAAGCCAAAACTCAAATAATGGTCACGGCGGCGGAGAAGTCGTTGTCTCCGCATAAGTACGGAAAGAAAAACATTCCCTTTTTGTCGTTTAGAAAAACACTTCTTATAAAAAGATTCCTTTTGAATAAACATAAAAGTCAAAGGGATTTATACACCGTATAAATGAAAGTTGTGTATAAAACCAAATATGCCTCAATGAAAGGAGATTGAGACGAAGTCCATACAAAGATCATTTTTAAAATAAAATAGATCTATTATGTGTAGTCAATATATTTACACATAAAGAAAGTAAAAATACAATATAGGACATAATAATATCATGACATAATTTGAAAGTAGGAGATTGACCTAAAGAATGGTAATTGGGTTAAGAAGTTCCCTTACCTTGCATCCTGTCCTGACTCGACTGTTCATTAACCTCCTGAATGATAAACAAGAGTTAATTTCTTTTTACATAAGAACCTTTTTCATTTTCATTATTCCTTATATATCACTTATTACCATGTTATGAAAATTATGTAATTATTTATGTTTATAACAGTCATTTTGTCGATCTGAGGTACTTGAGTCAAAAATAAAATTCTTATAATTACAGGTTGTTCATGTAGTGATATATCCATAATATCCAGAATTATTTTCATTATGTAGAAATCATATATATCATATATATCCTGTATATACATGAATTTATAATATTACATAACATTTAGAGGTAAGAAATGAAATGCACCGTTCATGGAGACAGTAAGCCGTACGTACGCATGAACGCTACTTTCATTTCTATTTCGTATTTAATGGAATGATGTTATAATTATATAAAGGTATAATATAATTCCAGTATAATATAATGTATAATACCATTTACTCCCTCCTTTATACATCCCACATATGGCATTAATGATCCAAATCACGTTGAGGGGGCGGTAGTCCGCACTTCCTAAAATGAAATTATCGCGTTTACCCATAATGGAAATCATAAAGGTATGCCATAAATGAAAAATAAAGAAGCTTAATTAAAACATAAACATATTATATATCATATATAAAAATAGTTACATCTTAATTGCCACATTTGAAGGTGTTATATGAGTGTTGAACAATTATCGTTTCGTGAGGCAGAAATTCGCCATCCACAGAAACAATATGTTCTTTAAACATTAGATGTAGGTGTGTGTAAGTGTAGCTTGAATAATTCTTATAACAAAATCCTAGTATATTGAGGATACTGGTGTTGTTACAAAAGAAAATAATAAAAAAAGTTTCGGGGGTTGGAGAAGAAAAATAAAATAAAAGAATACAAGAGAAGACATTACCTTAAAAATCGTGTAACTATTTTTAATTTGATCCAAAGGCTTCATTGAGAAGAATTCTTCCTAAAGTGTGGATTCTAGGAGTAAGGGAGGGAATTTGGTAGAGTATTTGGGCAGATTTTGGCTGAGAAAAATGGCTTTAATGTGTGAATAAGGTGGTAGTGGTGGGTGCCTTTTATAAGTGGAGAGGAGGGGCACTCTTGGAATGTAATGAAATATTACTTTATTATACAATGCTTTTCTGATTCTAAAGGTCCCACACTTCTATAGTTCGAGGATAAGGTGATAAGGGTTCTAAATATACCCATACAATAGACTTTGTACAATTTTATGCCTTGTATTTTACATTATATTTTTATTTTATTTAAATCGTTAATTAATGAGGTAATCGTTGCATCATCATGGTGTCATAAATAATTTAATTTATTTAATGTCTAAAAATTATAAAAAAAATATGATGATGTAGGAAATCTTTTTATCTTTCTATGTAATATTTATAGTCAATAATATGACTTTTATAACCCCATTTATAAATTGTTTTAATAAACCAACTCTTGTTTGTGACCTTTGTATTTTTACATTAAATAAAAAGTTATTTATGTCCTTTTCCTACCAAAGTGGCTCCATGTGGTCCCAAAGTTTACCCATGCATTGTCTTGGTCGGCCATGACACATTAAATAGTGGTTGGACAACTTTAATGGTCATTCCATATTTTTATAAAACTATTCTTACCATAAATTTCACTAATTACCTTTAATCGCGATTAATTAAACATAAAAGTTACTATTCACCAAAAAATTATTTTAATACCAATGAACCACATTTTACTTCCTAATGAAAACCATGTATGTCTTATTTTTGAAAATAAAATCACATAAGTGGTAATGTTTCATTTAAACAAAAAATCAGTGTTTTAACTACCACTTAGTGGTTTCACTATTCATCAAAAATTGAAGTTTTTCAGAACAATGCCAAAATTTTACCCTAAGCTGTAATTGATATTCCGAATCCAAAAATGATGTATATTTTACAAAATTCAAAACATATAAGTTGCATTAATTATATTTATAATTAATTCCCGCTGTCAATAACAAATAGCGTGTTTTTAAGAAACAATATATATCAAAAGATTGACCATTGTTTATGTCCAAATTCAAAGTGAAATTAATTCTAATGATCAACATTGGATAAATTGTAATAATATATTCTAATTATAATTTAAAATCACTGAATTGTATAATTTATCACTATAAAATAATTTGATTAAAAAAGTTGTTTGTAAGTATTTTTCACTATTTATAAAAATTTGGAAGTTCTCAGAAAAATACCAATAATTCAACATAGGCTAATTTCGATATTCTGAATACAAAAATGAAGTCCATATTGAAATATATGATTTCTCTAATTTTAAAAAGTGGGTAGTACTCTTCATAATGGCTACTTTGATTAGTCGCGGTGTGTTAGAACTCAAACTTGCGTACAATGCAAGCTATTGCATTATTGAAAGAGAAGCGTATAGTGGAAGCTCGGGGTGCTACATTCTCCCCTCCTTCAATAAACTATGTCCTTGCAATTTGAAATTTTTCTTTGAAAATAAAAGGTTGATAATAGAAAATAGCATTGTGGAGAACCCACATCGGAAATAGGGTTAATAAGAATATAACATTAAAATAAAGAAAGAGAAGTACAAAGGTCACCCGAGACAGCCCATACTAGGATTCTATGAAAATATGTATATGGAGGAGAATCAAACCATCAAGGTCTGATGGAGAGTTGTAGAAAACAAGATTAGGAGAAAGTTAACCATAAGAAAATCAGAAACTTGTGATTGGTTAAACGGTCATTGAATCCCCAGTTGGAAAAGTTAACCGACAACATTTTTGTTTTAAGTTACCTTTCATAAAGTTGAGGAATTTATTTAAGAGATTTACTAAGAACATAAGGAAATATACTTACTTTTCATGTAGGCTTTCATTCTTTAATAAATTTTTACCAGGAACCCATCTTTCACTCTAAAAGGTAATAGATTTAAAAAAATATTATATTTATCTTAATCGTACAAAGTTCAAAATATTAAAATAGACCATTTTAATTAGGAAAACTATTTTTTAATAACCAGGGACTTCTTGTAGGATAGTGGTAGGTAATAAAGGCCTATCGCACTATGGTTGTGGGTTCGATTCCTGCAGCTTTGTCCGACGCGATGGGTTATGCCCCACCCTGCAGGTTGTCCTTTTCCTAAAAATATAGTATTATAATATTCCATAAATAATCTTTAGAAATGTTTTAACATTAAACAATACTATTCAAATTTCAAATTAATCCATCCCAACCTCTATAGTTATCCAAAATACCTCTGTCCAAACTTTCTCTAAAAGGACTCTTAATTCCAACATCGATTTATCAGATTCCCCAAACAATGTAAAGTTTCTCTTATTGTCACATACTAAAAATATTATTACCTTCATTATATTAAAAACATACTGAAACAAAAAGTACTGCAGAACAATCCTTATATATATATCACATTATTATAATAACCAGAATATAATCCATGAGTCCAAAAGCACCAATACATTAATTATTCCGCTTCAACTGTTGTCACAGCATAAGATTGGACTTGATCCCTTGGCCTATTCTGAGGTAAGTTTCCCTGAAGCTTAGGACATTCATTTGCATAATGACCCATTTCTCTACAATTGTAGCATTCAACATTGATAACTTCTTTTTTTCCCTTGCAATCACGAGCCTGGTGACCTTTTTCTCCACATTTATAACAAACTCCCATTCCTTTTAGGCAAGTACCAGGGTGATTCTTCCCACAATTATCACATAATGGAAAATCCTTCATTCCCTTTTTCCCTTTATCTCTCTCTTGTTCCATCGTTCTCTTATTCTCTTTCTTTACATTATTGTCATAAGACTTAGAGAATTCCTTTTCCGTCTTGATAGCACATGAGACTATATCTTCATATGTTGAGAAAGATTGTGATACTAAAGCATGACGGAGAAATGCTTTTAACCCATCAAAGAAACGATCAATCTTACTTATTGGGATACGTATATAATCTGCAGCATGCCTCGCTAACCTTTTAATGTTGGCCTCATACATTGCGACATTCTCTTCCTCATTTTGTCTCAGACTCAAAAATTGTCTTTCCATATCTGCTCGATGGTCACGAGGATAGTATTTATCTAGGAAAAGATCTTTGAACTCTCTCTATTCCATATTTGATACTTCATCATCTTCCTTTGTGTTTTGAATCAATGACCATCATTGATCGGCATCTCCAGTGAGGCGGTAGACTGCCATGATAACCTTTTCCCTTTCACTACTCCCCAAGGCGTTGAATATTTTCTCTATGGATTTTATCCATTGCTCGGCTACTAATGGATTTGTACCCCCATGAAATGTTGGTGGTTGTTGCCTCATGAAGCGGTCTAACATTGATCCTCCACGTTGTGGATCAGGGTGCTCCATACGAGTAAGGTTATTATTCATAACCTGAGTGAGTTGTCCCAGTATAGTAATAAGTTGATCAGCACCAGTTGTATCTCCATCTCCACAATAATTATCTTGAGCAAGAGGTAAATCCCTACATGGAGTGCGTGCATTGATACGGTTTCCATTCGATCCACTAGACGCCATTTCTAAACAATGGCATAAACTAGATTAGTTTATGAATCAAAATACATAATTCCATACTTGTAAGATACTAAACATAAATTGAACTATTTATGGATATAATCCATAAAATGTTTTCTTTGAGGAAGTATATACTCATAACCCTTCACAGTGGTTTGTAAAGAAAATGAGAATTATTCAAAGCATATCCCCAGAGAGTGTCGTAACCAAGAGTGCAGCAAGGCTCGTTGTCATGAACCAGTTCCCATTCGAGTCTAGCTCAAAGCGGTGTTTTCAGGTTTTACAGTTAGGTGCATCTTTTCCAGATCCGCCTCTACCTGCTCGTATCCGGAAAGGGATGTATTTCTCGGAAAACACACAACATCTCTACAATACCAAAATTCTATGAATTTCTTCTATACTAATCCTCAAAGTCTATGTTTGGGCTATGTGCTCTAATCAGATTTTATCTAAATCTAGCTTCTAAGGTTAGTACTAAACTGTCTCGGATACCAACTGTAACGCCCCGACCCCAGCTACCCAGAGTCGGTGCATTACTTCGTAACATTGGCATGATCACAAAAGATCAAGTCTCGACTGACCGATTAGTTTATTAGCTTTGGAATCACTAGATACTTTCATAAGTCTTTCATTACATCATAAAGAAAAAAAACTAATAACAAAGTCTTCATAGCCCACACTCATATCCTCTTCTGACTATCCCTGCAATTCATTCATAAAATACTTCTTCACATCCTGGAAAATATTAAAACATTGAAAGGGGTGAGCTCAGATGCTCAGTAAGGATAACAGTATTGCGGAAGCTTTCATAAATAATCATGAACATTTAAGGCAATGTATAACTAAAACAAAGGCCTTTTTAAACTTGAACTTTAGTATAATATGGAAAAAATAAAATTAAATAATGCTATTTACTTACTCACATGGATATTCTACTAATGGAATAATCCCATGCAATATCAATAACCACTTTCATAATGATGGAATGCATAATGCCAGACTATCATAAGCATGTAGCCAAGGCCTCGTGCCAAGACCACAAATATGATTTTGTCAACGCCTCGTGCCAAGACACTAGTTTGTCTCATGAGACCTACCGATGCATCGATGAGCTATAGCGGGCTACACCCGTCACTTATTAAGTCCAATGAATTCCTCATATGAATAGGATTAAACATATCATAAACCATAACATAATCGTATCACATAAAACATGCATAAAGGAAACATAAAATTTCCACATTTCAATCACAAGATATCAATACAACACATTGATATAATAAAAACGCCTTCAAAACCATTTTCAATACCTAAATAAAAGAAATTTAAAACTTTGTATTTATTTTTAATTAAAAAAAAGTGATGGCTTGTAGAGGATGCTGAAATTCAAATAATGGTCACGGCGGCAGAGAAGTCATTGTCTCCTCATAAGTACGGAATTAAAAACATTCCCTTTTTGTCAATTAGTAAATTTCTTCGTATAAAAATATTCCTTTTGAATAAATGTAAAAGTCATAGGGGTTTATACACCGTATAAAGGATAGTTGTGTATAAAACCAAATATGCCTCAATGAAAGGAGATTGAGACGAAGTCCTAACAAAGATAATTTTTAAAATAAAATAGAACTATTATTTGTATTCACTATAAGTACACATAAAGAAAGTACAAATACAATATAGGACATAATAATATCATGACATAATTTGAAAGTAGAAGATTAACCCAAAGAATGGTAATTGGGTTAAGAAGATCCCATACCTTGCGTCCTGTCCTGAATTGACCGTTCTTTAACCTCCTGAATAATAAACTAGAGTTAATTTCTATTTACATAAGAACCTTTTTCTTGTTCATTATTCCTTTTATATACATTATTACCATGTTATGAACATTATGTAATTATTTAAGTTTATAATGGTCATTTTGTCGATCTTAGGTACTTGAGTCAAAAATAAAATTCTTATAATTACATGTTGTTCATGTGGTGATATATCCATTATATCCAAGATTATTTTCACGATGTAGACATCATATATATCATATATATACAGTATATACATTCATTTATAATGTTACATAACATTTAGATGTAAGAAATGAAATGCACCGTTCATGGAGACGGTAAGTCGTACGTACGCATGAACGCTACTTTCATTTCTATTTCGTATTTAATGGAATGTTGTTATAATTATATAAAGGTATAACATAATTCCAGTATAATATAATGTATAATACCATTTACTCCATCCTTTATTCATTCCACATATGGCATTAACAATTCAAATCACTTTGAGGGGGCGGTAGTCCGCACTTCCTAAAATGAAATTATCGTGTTTACCCATAATGGAAATCATAAAGGTATGCATTAAATAAAAAATACAGAAGCTTAAGTAAAACATAAACATATTATATATCATATATAAATATAGTTACATCTTAATGGCCACCTTTGAAGGTGTTATATGAGTGTTGAACAATCATCGTTTCGTGAGGCATAAATTTGACATCCACAGAAACAGTATGTTATTTAACCATTTGATGTAGGTGTGTGTAAGTGTAGCTCGAATACATCTTATAAAAACATCCCAGTATATTGAGGATACTGGTGTTTTTACAAAAGAAATGATTAAAAAGAGTTTAGGGGGTTGGAGAAGAAAAATAAAATAAAAGAACACAAGAGAAGACATTACCTTAAAAATCGGGTAACTCTTTTTGATTTGAGCCAAAGGCGTCCTTGGGAAGAATTCGGCCCAAAGTGAGGATTTTAGGAGTAAGGGAGGAAATTTGGGAGATTATTTGGGCAGAGGTTGGCCGAGCCAAATGGGTTGAATGTGTGAATAAGGTGGTAGTGGTGGGGGCCTTTTATAAGTGGAGAGTAGGGGCACTCTTGGAAAATAATGAAATATTACTTTGTTATACAATGATTTTCGGATTATAAAGGTCCCACACTTCTATGATTCGAGGATTCGGTGATAAGGGTTCAAAATCTACCTATCCAACAGGCTTTGGACAAGTGTAATCCTTTGATTTTACATTATCTTTTCATTTTATTTAAATCGTTAATTAATGAGGTAATCACTGCATCGTCATGGTGTCATAAATAATTTAATTTATTTAATGTCTAAAAATTATAAAAAAATATTATGATCCAGTAAAGCTTTTTTATCTTTCTAATGAATATTTATAGTCAATAATATGACTTGTATAACCCCATTTAAAAATTGTTTTAGTAAATCAACTCTTGTTTGTGACCTTTTTATTTTAACATTAAATAAAATGTTATTTATGTTCTTTTCCTAAACATTTGGCTCCATGGGGTCCCCAAGTAGACCCATGGATTGTCATGGTCGGCCATGACACATCCTATAGTGGTTGGACAAGTGTAATGGTCATTCCATATTTTTATAATACTATTTTGACCATAAATTTCACTAATTACCTTTAATCGCGATTAATTAAACTTAAAAGTTACTTTTCACCAAAAAATTATTTTAATCCCAATGAACAAAATTTTACATCCTAATGAAACCATGTATGTCGGATTTTTGAAAATAAAATCACAGAAGTGGTAATGTTTCATTTAAAAGAAAATTCTGTTTTTTAACTACCACTTAGTGGTTTCACTATTCATAAAAAAATTGAAGTTTTTCAGAACAATGCCAAGATTTCACCCTAAGATATAATTGATATTCCAAATCCAAAAATGATGTCTATTTTACAAAATCCAAAACATATATGTTTCATTAATTAATTTTATAATTAATTTCCGATGTCAACTACAAATAGCGAGTTTTTAAGAAACAATATATATCAAAGGATTGACCATTGTTTATGTCCAAATTCAAATTGAAATTAATTATAATGAACACAATTGGATAAAATGGTAAAAATATATTCTAATTATAATTTACAATCACTCAATAGTATAATTTATCACTATAAAATACTTTGAATAAAAAAGATTTTTTTAAGTATTTTTCACTATTCATAAAAATTTGGAAGTTCTCAGAAGAATACCAAAAATTCAATATAGGCTAATTTCGATATTCCGAATACAAAAATTAAGTCCATATTTAAATATATGATTTCCATAATTTTAAAAAATGGGTATTAATATTCATAGCGGTTACTTTGATTAGTCGCGGTGTATTAGCACTCGAACTTGCGTAAAATGCAAGCTATTGCATTATTGAAAGAGAAGCGTATAGTCGAAGCTCGGGGTGTTACATTATCTTTAGAAATGGACTTAATTTTTGTATTTTCAATATTGATAAAGTTTTGGGTAAAATTATGGTACTTTTCGGATAACATTCATATTTTCATGAATAGTGAAAATTACTAATTTTTAATTAAAAAAAACTTCTTTAATCGAAATAATTTATATTGATAAATTATTAATTTGGGTGGTTTTATAGTATGTTTAAAATATATATTCACCATTTAATAAAATTTTGGTCATTTTACATAATCTCACAATTAAACCAAACATAAACAAGTCTCAATCTTTTGATAGTTAATATCTCTTAAAAACACACTATATGTTTTGACGATGGGAATTAATTTTTTAATTAATTAATGAAACTGATATGTTTTTAATTTGGTAAAATAGAAATCATTTTTTAATTCATAATATCAAATATAGCTTAGTCCTAATTTTTTGTATTTTTCTGGAAACATTCATTTTTTGATGAATAGTGAAACCACTAAGTGGTAGTTAAAAAACTGAATTTTTCAGAAAACTTAATTTTACCGCTTCTGTGAGTGGAAATTCAAAAATCTGAGAGACATTGTTAATATCAAGGAGTAAGATGTGGTTCAATGAGATGAAAATAATTTTTGGTGAATAGTAAATTTTTACTTTTATTTACCATGGTAAAAATAAATAGGGCAATTAAGGGTAAAAATGATATTAATATTACCCTAACACATGTCCTAATTCTATTGGACAAGTGAACCTCAACCAAAAACAACCATAGGATTAAAGTATTATCATTTAGGTCCACTTTTATTAGATTACGATATTTATTATTATTTAATTCAAAGAAGAGTTAAAAGAGTTAAAATCAATGTTTATTTACTAAAACATTTTTAATATATGGTTATACATAAGATAAATTTGATTTTAAATATTCATTAGAAAGGTACAAATATTTCCTATATAATGGTATTTTATTTTTGATTTTTAAAAATTAAATAATGTAATTTATTTATGACACAATGGTGAGGCAGTAATTATCTAATTAATAAAAAATTATAATAATTGATATTATAAATACACAAATAAATTTAATTTGAGACCTTTTATGAATACCAATAATTTTATAGGTTAATAAGACATTTTAGGATTGATGTAATTAACTTTTTTAGATGTAATCATTCTGTTATGAGTTTTACAAAAATTAATTATTGAATGGTGTCAAAATTGACATAAAAGTTTTTTTAAAACAAATATTATATTATTAATTGATATTAAATTCCTAAAAATTTATGGTTCGGAAAAGAGACTTATAGCATGATATGTGTATAATTAATGGACCACTTGGTGGTATCTTGGATGTATATAGTATGTTTATCAAAAATATAATATAAATATACAAAGAGACATTGTAAAAGTGAAACTATTTAACTAAGAGTTAATACTTAATGATATGGTTAATATAATTACCCAAACCTGTCTAAATTCTATTGTATGAGTGGTTTTCGACCCATACCCACCTTAACATTTAAATAATTAAATTTGGATCCATTAGAAACTGAATATGAATTCATTATAAAATAATATTTCTATCTTTTCCAAAGGTTCCCCTCACCTCTCTTATAAGAGGACACTCCCCCTTCTCATTAATTCACTCCTTCAAAGCCTTTAGGATCGGCCAAACCCTGCCCAAATACTCTCTCAACTTCCCTCAAAACAACATAGATGCCTTAGTTTGACCATAATGCCAATATATAGAGCCCTTATGATCAAATCAAAAGGAAGAACCCGAAGAAGAGGTGATGATTTCACGAACCCTTTTCAAGTTCCTTTCTTCTTCCACTTCTTCTATCTTTGTAATTCCCATTCTAAAATAATAACTCCAGTATATTATATATACTGTGATGTTATTATAAATATGGCACAACCATATTCAGTATTCTATACATACTTTGAATGACATGTCACCATACGTGCGTAAGTACAACTTACCGTCTCCACGTCGTGGTGTAATTGTTATTCAATAAATTATTATTTGGATGGTTATAATAATGATGTGTAATTCATGTAAATAATAAATATAACAAGATAATTGTTCTTTATATATGATATAATATACAATTATATATTATTTTAATATCAAAATAATGATATTGTCGCTCGTGCGTACGTACGGACTACCATCTCCACGAACGCGATGAGATTCATTCTCCATCATATCCATTCAAGTATAATTGTCATTTGAAGATTAATAATAATGTTTGAGGACTTAATATCATTCTGGATATGAATAAGATACAACCTATCCATAACAAACATGTCTTACATAACAAAACATATAAAAGAAAATGAGTAAGTTAACACCCGAAACAACGATAATTCTAAAATATTATTATCAAAGAAGTCATATATGATATCATATTAATATATATGATTATTTTATAATTTAATAACAATTATTTTACCATTATACAGGAGGATAACCTACCCTCAACCATGGAAAAGTACAATTTAAGGGTTTATTTCACAATCTCTTCATTATTCGAGGTTGTTTATACATAATAATCTATTGAGATTTATTTATCATCCACATCCATCTTTCTTAAAAATGTATTTCAAAACATTTATACTATTTACAAGAATATGGGTTAAAGTCATTTATACCCTTTTTTGAATTTTTATAAGAGGTTTATAATGGAATATTTCTGTCTTTTATCCAACAAAGTGCTTTTAACCCTTTCGACAGAATTAAGGTAATAATGTTTTTTAACTTATATGGCTGGTGCAGCTATTTTCCGTCGTTATAAAATCTTCGAAGCTTACGTTAAAAGCTTATATGGATATTTTCAAAGTAAATTTTTTATTTTATAATTATTGTACTTTTAAATGATTTCAAAATGAATATTTTATTAATTTCTAAAAGGTACACTTTATCAAAATCAGAATTTTAAATGTTTTAAGGATTTATCATTCTATATCTTTTTAATTAATGTCCATGTTTTCAAAATGATTTTAAGTATTCATTTATATGTAAATGAATGTTTTGAAATGATATTTCATCTCAAAAGATTCAAATTTTTATGGGAAACTTTGATTCAAAAATCTATTTTAAATTACTTCCTTTATAAATGTGTGACTTTTCAATGATTTCAAAAGAAGAGATATTTCTCTCAAATAGTTTTGATTTCATCTATGTCAACAAACTTTGATGGATTTTAAGATTAATTGAAATTGATCTATTATGATACAAATCTTTCGTATTGTATTGATGGTTTTGTGATATGTTTGACTGTAAATGTGTTATTTTTATACCGTTCATCGTTTATGGAGATAGTATTGACATTTCATATGCTAGTTTTAATACGAATGTTTATGTAATGTTTAAACCTTTTCATATGGGAATGCATTGGACTTAGTAAGTGACGGGTGGAGCCCGCTATAGCTCCTCGAGGCATTGGTAGGTCTCATGAGACAAACTAGAGTCTTGGCATGAGGCCTTCAAAAAATCTTATATGTAGTCTTGGAATGAGGCCTTGGATCTGTGATTATGATAGTCTGGCATTATGCATTCCATCATTATGAATGTGTTTATTGACATTTGGTGTAATTATTCTATTAGTAGAATATCCATGTGAATAATTAAATGGCATTATTTCATTTTATTTTTGCCATACTATATTGAATTTCAAGTTTAAAAGGCTTTTGTTTTAGTTATACATTACCTTAAATGTTTATTCTTATTTATGAAAGTTTCCGCTATATTGTTATCCTTACTGGGCATTTGAGGTCACCCCTTTTCTATGTTTTATTTTTCCCAGGATGTGAAGAAGTAAATTATGAATGACCTGTAGGGATACAATGAGGGGATAAGAGTATAGACTATGGAGACTATGTTGTTGTAGTTTTAATTTTTATTATGTAATGTAAATCTTTATGAATATATCTAGTGTTTCCAATGATACTAAACTAATCAGTCTTTCGAGACTTGATCTTTCTTGTGATCATGCCAATGTTAGGTAATAATTCACCGACTCTGGGTAACTGGGGCCGGGGCATTGCAGTTTGTATCAGAAGAAGGTTAGTACAAACTTTGGATGCTAGATTTAGATAAACTTTCATTAGATCACATAGACCTAAGATGGACTTTGAGGATTAGTATAGAAGAACTTCCTAGAATTTTTCTATTGTAGAGAGTTTGTTTGTTTTCCGAGAAATACATCCCTGTCTGGGTATGAGCAAGTAGAGGCGGCTCTGGCATAGATGTACTTAGGGGTAAAACCTGAAAACACCGCTTTGAGCAGGACTCGAATGGGAACTGCTGCACGCCAATGGGCCTTGCTGCACTCTTGATTACGACACTCCCGAGGGATTTGCTTAGGATAATTCTCATTTTATTTACAAACCATTATGAAGGGTTTATGAGTATATACTTCCTCAAAGGAGACATTTTTATAATTATGGATTATGTCCATAAACTATTTAATTTATGTAATGTGTTTTAGAATTTTGGGATTAGGTAGTGTTATTCATAAACTAATCTAGTGTATGCCATTGTTTAGAAATTGTGCCCAGTAGAAGGAATGAGAACTCCAGCAATGCACATGATCCAAAGAGAAAGAAGGATCATATCTTTCATGGCCTTAAGCCAGAATTTATAAGTGAAATAGTCTCCCATGTATTATCATCATATGAGTTAATAATATCATTTGTTGATAAGATATGTAAAGATTTTACTGAGCCCTATGGCTTTGAAGGGAAGCAAGAGAAGAAAACTATGGAATTGGGAAATATGGATAAAGGGAATAGGGAAAAGAAGAATTTTACCATATGCGATAACTCTGGTAATAAACACCATGGAACTTTCCTGAACGGAATGGGAGTTTGTTATAAGTTTGGAGGAAAAGGGCACAAAGTACATGACTGGATGGGTAAGAAAATGGTTTCAAATGTACAATGCTTTATTTTCAAGGAGTTTGGACACTACGTGAACCTATTTCCTAGTAATCAGACTATGCCACAAATGATGCTATTGGATAATTATCAAGTTATGATACTACCACAGATGAAGAGGAATGATTAGAATTCTTATGTTGATTATATCATTTGAGTGTTGTATCAACAATGTACTTGTTATAATAATTATGGAGTATATAAGGATTTTACTGTAGGACTATTTCATTAAGGACATGAGATTGTGTGGAACAATGAAAAGTGACTCAATAGCGGGTTAAATTTTTGGAAAATATATGGTTGAAAGAAAGATAAACCATAATATGGTTCTGATGTCGAGGTAGTGATTTTAGAATAATACATGATTGATTTGGATAAATTATATTGGATATTCCTAACTTCCTTGAAATTGATTAATGATTTGTATATTCTTTCATTGTTTGGGTTTACAACATTTATTGATTGAAGGAGTATATCTATTATTCTTTAAGGAATAAGGGATCATGAATGTAATCAATAAAGATTTATGGTATTTCATGATTTTGCAGCGTTTTAAAAGAATACACGATGAAGGTGTTCACATGTTATTACGCGGAAAAAACGATCTTCATTGTGTTTACCTTCCTTATAAATTTTGGACTGATTTATTTTTGATAGTTCTAGTTTGGATTATTTTGGATTTCCATAAAAGGACAACCTGGATGTCGGGCGGCAACCCGTCGCGTCCGGCAAGGCCGTGAGACTTGAAACCACAACCGAAGGGCGACAAGGGTGTATCACCTACCACTGACCCATGTGATGTCCTGGATTGAATAATGTCTTTTTTTTAATGGTTCTGCTAGATGAATTATAAATTCATTATTCAACCCTATACGAATATGATAAATAGAATATTATTTTTAATATATATTATCTTTTAGAGTGAAAGATGAGTTTGTGGTAGAACATAGTTAAAGGATGATACTCAACTTGTCAAGTATATATTTTTCTTCTTCTCTTATTCAATGAAGAAATTAATTCTTATATTTTAGTGAAGGGAACTTAAAACAAAAAAGGTTTTATCCTAATACCATATGTCTTGTTGAACCGATGGTATTTTAAATCATCATAGATTGATGAATTTAAGGCCCTCAATTTTACACTTGTTTGTGATTGATAACCTCAATCACTACCTATAAATAATTATGTTTTCCCCCAATTATATGTCTCTAATTTCCACCAATGTTCTCCGAATAGAGATCATAATTTGGTGGTGACCCTTTCATTTCTCTTTTCCTCTTATTAAGAGTAAATTTTATTAACCCAAATTCTGATGTGGGTTTTCCCACAATGATATTTTCTATATTAAACCTTTTATTTTCGACGAAAAGTTTCAATTTGCGAGGACTCAGTTTATTGCAGGATGGGAGAATGTAACACCCCATGATTTCATAGTGTGTTATTTTTTCAAAATAATTCAATAACTTGCACTACACGAAACACCGACTTCAAGCGCACCATGACTTACAAAACAAGCTGTTCAAAAGAGGATATGAATTGTATTAACTAAATTTTAAACTTTTTATAATCTTTATAATTTTAGAATACATATTATGAGTTTCATAGACATAATGTAAGAACAAATTCATTTTCAGTATTACACTTTTACAAACTTTTAATAGTGAACCCTTTTCAAATCCAATATTTTAAACATATATTAACTTTGACAAAATAAATTTACTTTTTAGAATTGGGACATCAAAAATTTACAATGAAACATCCCAAGATTCGACAGTACGCTTTCCTTTGAATAATACAGTAGCGTGTGTTGTACGCAACTTCAAGTTCTAACACACACCACAACCAATCAAACTAACCGTTATGAATAGTTATACATACTTTTTGAAATTTTATAAATTTTATATTTTGAAATGGACTTCATTTTTGGATTCTTAATAATGAAATTGGCTTAAGGTGAAATTTTGGTACTTTTTGGATAACATTCATATTTTGATGAATAATGAAAATTACTGAATATTAATTAAAAACAAATTTTTTAATCGAACTAATTTATATTGATAAATTATGAATTTGAGTGGTTTTAAAGTATATTTTGAATATATTTTTACCATTTAATACAATTTGGTCATTTTACATAATCTCACAATTAAACCGGACATTAACAAGTGTCAATCTTTTGATAGTTAATATCTCTTAAAAACACGCTATTTGTCTTGACGACGGGAAATAATTTTTTAATTAATTAATGCAACTGATATGTTTTGAATTTGGTAAAATAGACATCATTTTTGAATTCATATTATCAAATATAGATTAGGCCTAATTTTTGGTATTTTTTTGGAATCTTTCATTTTTTTGATGAATAGTGAAACAACTAAGCGGTAGTTAAAATTTTTTTTTCATAAAACAAAATTTTACTGCTTCTGTGACTGGAAGTTAGAAAATTTAAGAGACGTGGTAAATATAAAGGAGTAAAATTTGGTTCAATGAGATGAAATTAATTTTTGGTGACTAGTAACTTTTTACATTTATTAACCACGGTTAAAAGTAAATAGGGTAATTAAGGGTACAAATGATACTAATATTACCCTAACACATGTCCTAATTCTTTTGGGCAAGTGAATCATGACCAAAAACAACCATAGGAGTAAATTATTATCATTTAGGTCCACATGTATTAGATTATGACATATATTGTTATTTAATTCAAAGAAGAGTTAAAAGAGATAAAATCAATGTTTATTTACTAAAAAAAATTTAATATAGGGTTATACATAAGATAAATTCGATTGTAAATATTAATTATAAATATTAAAAGATTTCCTACATAATTGTATTTTATTTATAATTTTAATACATTAAATAATTTAATTTATTTATGACACAATGGTGATGGATTTATTATCTAATTAATGAAAAATTAGAATAATTGATATTATAAATACCCAAATAAATGTAATTTGAGACATTATATGAATAAAAATATTTTTATGGGTTAATATGACATGTTATGATTGATTTAGATAACTTTTTTGATGTAATAATTCTGTTATGATTTTTAAAAAAAATCAATTATTGAATAGTGACAAAATTGACATAAAAGAGTTTTTAAAACAAATATTATATTATTAATTGATATTAAATTCCTAAAAATATAACGTTCTGCCAAGAGACTTATATCATTATAGGTGTATCATTAATGGACCACTTGGGGTCGATTGGATGTATATAGTATGTTTATTAACCATATAATATAAAAATACAATGAGACATTGTAAAAGTGAAACTAATTAACTACGATTTAATACTTAATTATAAGGTTAATATAATAACCCAAACCAGTCTAAATGCTATTGGATGAGTGGTTTTCGACCCATCACCACCTTAAAATTTAAATAAATCAATTTTGAGACATTATAAACCGAATATGAATTTATTGTAAAACAATATTTCTAACTTTTCCAAAGGCTCCCCTCTCCCCTCTTATAAAAGGACACTCCCCCTTCTCATTAATTCACACATTCAAAGACTTTTGGTTCAGCCAAAACCTGCCCAAATACTCTCTAAACGTTCCTTACTACAACCTAGAGGCCTTAGTTTGATCAGAAAGACAATCTAATGATCCTTTTTGTTCAAATCAAAAGGAATAACCCAAAGAAGATGTAATGATTTCACCACCCTTTTTCAAGTTCCTTTATTCTTCCACTTCTTCTATCTTTGTTATTACCATTCTAAAATAATAACAAAAGTATATTATATGTACTGTGATTTTATTATAAATATGGTACAACCATATTCAGTATTCTATACATCCTTTGAATGACATGTCACCATACGTGCGTACGTACGGCTTACCGTCTCCACATCGTGGTGTAATTGTTATTCAATAAATTATTATTTGGATGGATATAATAATGATGTGTAATTCATTTAAATAATAAATATAACATTATAATTATTCTTTATATATGATATAAAATCCAATTATATATTATTTTAATCTCAAAAGAATGATATTTTCGCTCATGTGTACGTACGGACTACCGTCTCCACGAACTCGATGAGATTCATTCTCCGTCGTATCCATTCAAGACTAATTCTCATTTCAAGATTAATAATAATTTTTGAGGACTTAATATAATTCTGGATATGAATAAGATACAACCTATCCATAACAAACATGGCTTACATAACAAAACATATAAAAGAAAATGAGTAAGTTAACACCCGAAACGACGATAATTCTAAAATATTATTAACAAAGAAGTCATATATGATATCATATTAATTTATATGATTCTTTTATAATATAATAACAATTATTTCCCCATTATAACAGAGTTTAACCTACCCTAAATCAAGTAAAAGTACATGGTAAGGGTTTATTTCACAATCTCTTCATTATCTGAGGTTGTTTATACGTAATAATCTACTGGGATTTCTTTATCATCCACATCCATGTTTCGTAAAAATGTATTTCATAACATTTTTAATATTTAAAAGAATATGGGTTAAAGTAATGTATAACCTTTTATGATTTTTTATAATAGGTTTATAAAGTAATCTTTCCGTCGTTTTCGAAACAAGGTGCTTTTAGCCTTTTCGGCAGAATTAAGGTAAGAATGTTTTTTTAACTTATACGGAGGGTGCAGCTATTTTCTGCCGTTATAAAATCGCCAAAGCTTCCCTTACAAGATTATAAGGATATTCTCAAAGTAAATGTTTTATTTTATAATTATGTGAATTTTAAATGATTTCAAAATGAATATTTTGAGAATTTCTGAAAGGTACTCGTTATCAAAATCAGAATTTTAACTATAGAAGACACGGATTTCATCCTGAAAATGTTTATAGGGGATTAGATGTCATGTATACTACCATTCTCAATCATCTTGTCCATAAATAACTTCTCACCCCCAGAATGGGTGTGAAGAACTGTAGCACTGTGATGTGAGAGTAATACTACATGAATAAAAGTGTATCATGTTCCAGCCCCATGAACTCTTGGGATCGGTTGTCCCTCAAGGTCTCCGGATAGAAATAGTCATAGGTGGTACACTATAACTCATTACAAGCCATTACAAGTCAGTGTCCTTCCATTGAAATCACATCCCACTACCTATTGGTAGAATCTAGATGCTTGTAGGCTGCGAGTGTCACCCATATCTCAAGAGGTGTCTCGATATTCTTGAAGATAGATATCATGTATCCTAACAACCACTCTACAGCCTGAGTTACTCAATCACCTATGTAAGTGAGAGGATGTTGCTACTGAAAAATCAGTGTTAACACTACCATAGATGGGACAAGATAAGGTTCTACCTAGTAGGTCTGGATGATCCTCTTGAAGACATCTCAGATCTATGTTTCTGCACATTTGTCTGGTATAAAAACTGGTTCCAAAACAGGCATAACAAGAGGATATGTTGGTACTCCCTAACTTACCATTTCTGTAGTATGGTTATTTCCCTGTATCTGGTGTACAACCAGAGGACGTCTCGGTGGAATGCATCTCCAAGGTCAAGTGCACACCTCATTTCATGATTATCATTAACTAAACATAGAAGTGAAAGAACATATCTATATAATATAACATTAACGTTTATTAAAATAGGTTTACAGAGTTTCTATATCCTCCACACCTTTTTTTCCTCAGGTTTCAAAATGGGAATTTACTTATGACTAACCTGGTCATGTAAAACCCATACACACAGCCTTTTCATTATATGGTACAATGTGTAATTGATCGTTCCATCCTTCCTAAGTTCTTATCGGTAACACTACAAAACGTGTTTAACCTATACCCAACGCATACTACCTAATCCTTGATAACCCATTTCATTATCCACACAGTCAGTGGCATGGTCATCTTCCACACGACATGTT
The DNA here is from genome assembly GCA_963277665.1 of Viscum album. Taxonomy (NCBI): domain Eukaryota; kingdom Viridiplantae; phylum Streptophyta; class Magnoliopsida; order Santalales; family Viscaceae; genus Viscum; species Viscum album. The sequence goes on from OY728159.1 coordinate 39,605,393, forward strand.
AATGAATTACACAACATCCACTACTCGAATGGCAAGATACATGGACTCTACAGCATGGTGTGTACTCCTTGAAAACAATGTGTTCTAGAAAACAATTACCAACCCATGTTTCAACTCACACATTCAGTCACACGGTTAAAGACTACACAACGTGTACATAATGTACATTGTGTGTGTTTAAGAAAAGTTGTTTCTTCCATAACACAAGAATACATGGCATGTGTTCATAACACCACACACCATATTATCTAGTTTTCTAGATATCTGGGATTTGAAACTCCTCTGGAACCCTTAAAAACAATATTTTTTGTCAAAGGAATGGAATATTATGACATGTGAGAGTCTATATTCCAACATATCCATTTTTGATATCTTTATTCACAATATAAATGAAAAAATTAAAAGAAATTTCATATGTAATCCACAAAATTCCATCCAAGAGGACCCATAACAACTTAGGGACCAAATTTTAGAATCCAAACAAATGAAACATTACATTTTATTAATACCCAATCAAATTACATGTATTTGATCAAAGCATCTATCACAACATCATTCATATCTTGCATAACATATATCACAACAACCTGCAATCGGTAATGCACACTAAATGGCATGAAAAGAGGTTATAAAATGTTTCCTATAACATGTGTCTATATGATTCATGAGATGGAATATCATCATCTCATCGGGTTTAATTAAAAATATAATAAAAATGATATAAATCATAACAGCACAAAACATGTGTATCACCCAACGGTGAAATCAAATCAACTATAACGATTAAAAAACCAATAAATTGAAATATTCTACATATCATGGTTTTTCCCAATACATAGGTTAACTACTAAAAGGAATAACTTATTACTAACTCCCTATTCCTTTATATCCATATCTATAGGGTCTAAAAAATAATATAAAGAAGAAAAGTACCTCCTGTGATATCACTTTGAAAGGTCAAAGATCAGGGTTTTGCCGAATGGTTTCTTGTTCCCAGTTAGTCAAATGGCCTCAAGCATATTTACCTGAACGCCAGAGGTTTTCGATTAGATAGGAGGGCCTTGGGTGTGATAGTATAGAAAATATTCCCTCATTAGAAGACAAACACAATGGAATATAAATAATAGAAAATAGTTAAAACAATAATACCATACAACAGATGTTAACATAGGGGAAAAGGTAGTAAATAAACAACTTCAACACATATAAAAATTATGCATGTCACATATGTCTAGTAAATAATCCAAAAAAGTCACAGTTTTGGAAATATAGTACAAAACCAATGTATAAAGGAAATAATTAAACTTTTTCATCATTATAAGACATAGCTAGGTCCCATTATATTAAGCTCCACTAACAATCAAGTACCTGATTTAGATTAGAGATTTACCTTAACAATACCTCTAACCATATAATCTGTTTAGATAAGATAGCATGACCCAAAATGGTGTGAGATGAATCCTGATAGGAAACAACCAAAAGATATTTTCCTAACAGTCAGTGAATATATATAGAAGGAAATATCCAAAATGAAGAAATAAACAAAGAAGTACTCAAAAGTAAACAAACATATGGTTTCCAATTATATTAATTTAAATTTATAAATTATTCAGAAAATTGAATAATGAAATTAGTGGATCTATCCTATTCTCTGTATCACATTTGTAGTAGAAAAAAAGATATCTCAGAAGTCCATCTAACAATCAGGTATGACTGAGTCCAAGGATACACTCCGGCTTGGCGGAATCATCACTATGAATCAATCATTCACAAGAAACCATCAAAGAATGCTCTCAAAGACTAACCCCTTTGGCTCAATATATCATCTATTAAATAATGATATAACAAACATATGGTAAATCTCCCACAGTCTAACCCCTTTGGTCTCACAATTAACAAAGACTCTCTTAGGAAGCACTCACCATCAATTATCCCTATGGTATTTTAATTATAAACTAAATACTATCTATGGAAGCACTCAATGTAAATTCCCCCATGGAATCATAACAATATACTATAGAAACTCTGAGTAATCACTCACTATGAATCCCCCATATGGTCTCGTATTGGTAAAATATATCAGAAACTCTTGGGAATCCCTAAACGACAATTCCCCCTATAGTCTAACTACACTAGGTTCTCACAGCCATATGTAAAACAATTGTACACAAATGAAATCAAACAACCCAATGTAATCTCAACTAATAAAAGTGGAAGAATATACAATGCATAACACAAATATTTAACGATCAGAAATAAGTGATCAATTCCAACATAACAAGGAAGGCAAGGAAACAAGGTCTGCCCCATTGGGAACCTGGACCAAACAGTCAGAAACATTCTAAAAAATAAACACACCCATGGGGTGTCCCCTTAAAATTTAATTTATCATAATATTTCAAGGAAATTATTTAATATATCAATCAATCTATGGTATATTACAATAGGGTTCAATTCTTAATAACAAAATAACCAAATCATGGTTAATCAACAATTATGCATATATAACTCAATGAAAAACAATGAAAGGAAACAAACCACCTAACTCAATGTTGTATGATCAATATAGTTGATACTCATAATTTTAATTGGCCTATAATGTTGTATATCTACAAAATTTCCAAAAACATACAACCTTGGATAACTCAAGAATGAGGAGAAATTTAGAAGTGAGATTCCAGAAAAAGAAAGAACTCACTGAGGTTATTCAAAATCAAGGAATGGTGTTTGGTTTGGGGAATATATTATGGAATGGTGTCTTTGAGAATATTAAGTGATTCTATACACTTCTTTTCAAGGAATAATCAGAAGAATGTGAAAACAAGGTTTAGTCATGACCCCGGTCTGATATATCAAATAAAAAAGAAATATACATGATGTGTTCATTTAATGTACATGATGTGTACTAGCCTCAATCAGCCCCCACATTAAGTGGTCCACATGGCCCAGTACTCTGGCATTACACAGCTACCCACAAAAACTATGTACACGGTGTGTACTCAATAGTACACAACGTGTACTTAGAAAATTCTCGAATTCATCCCTTTTTACTAAAAAACACTTGAAATTAAGATGCATATGAGAAAGAGTATTCAAGTTATTAAATTATGAGTGGATTTATTCATTTTTTACAATATCTTTACAAAAGAATACCCAATGAATAAAATTCGTGACAATAGCTAGAAAATATCACAACCACACATGCACACATCTACAAAAACATTGAGATATATCTTGTAGTCCAACTACATAGAATACGAAGATGATAAAACGCTGGAAATTGTTATTACATATTGATTCAATCACCCTTTGGAGACCCAACCTATGATCTATCATCAAAATTGGGTTCTTGGGATTCTAATGATGAAAAAAAAATTACAAACCCTATTCCATAAATATGAAGACAGAGCAGTGTTAGACATACCTAGTGCTTTGACGAACAACAATTGGCAATTAAAACAGCCTAGAGTCAAAGGAGACTAATCCTTGGGAATCTTGGGGATGTTTGGATCAAAAATATAGATATATAATGAATATATAAGTAGAAAATAAGGAAATTAACTAAAAATAATGGGTGGGTGGGAGTGGGGTTTGACTTTTGATCTTTTTAATGGGCCACATGCTTATGCTAGTTGGTTTGGAAAGCCATGCACCAAAACTGCACCTTCCTATATCCAAGAAAGGTATAAGTCACATAGTTTCTTGTTGACTCCACATATTTGACCAATCATGCACCAAACATAAGAAATAATTATATATAATTCTAAATGGTTTGGTCTAACACCTTGCATGGTTTTCACTAACCTTGCGAATATCTTGCATCATGCACATAACGACCTAGTTTTCCATTTCATTCATGTCCCAAACTCCCATAACACCATTGATCATCCACATACACATTATAACAATTTATTATCCTTATTCAAGTAATTAAAACCAAAATTTAAATAAAAACTTACTTCCATGGTGTCTGGGATCTCACACCCTTGGGCGGAGAGCCATACTTCATCCAACTCACACACATGATAGTTTCCAAGGATCTGATTGCATCCACAACCTATAATACCAACTGTAAAGACCCAAGATTTTAAATCATAAATATCATATATTTATAGATGAATATTCAATAAATTCATAAACACTCATTTGAGGGCCATAATAGTTTAGTTTCTTTGAAAACTATAAGCACAATATTCTTATTTCTTAAATGGTCATTCCACATATCATAGAAGGATCATCTTACATATTACTCCTCATATGAATAATGTAACAAACCATTCTTCATAATATTGGGAAATAAAAATAATAAATAGTGATCTCAGATTCTAAGTTAGGGTAAACATTGTAGATATCAATATATGGTCATATGAAAACAGAAGATATGAAAAAGGGTATTTTATCCGGAATAAAACATATAATATTATTAACCATTCAATCATAGATTGTAAACATTATTAAGTTAAAATACCTTATTATTTTGAAAAACATTTCCCATATGAGTGATAAATCATCATTAGTCAATCATGAACGATAATCTAATGTCATACAAGTGTGGAAAAACCATAAATATAGATAACAATTTAACATTTAATGTTTATCAACCACATCCATAAACATAGTAGTTAATGACTTGCCATCTATGTCTAATAATGGATCAGGATAATTATTTTTCCCTTAATTGATCAAGATACTCTAGTTCTCCACAATGGATCAGGAAACACCTATATCCCATAGTGGATCAATCCCATTGACTTTTTTTCAATTATTATCTCATGAGAAATAAATATTTGCATAATTAATTTAATGGACATATAGGTCCCAAAAATCTCATAATGAAAACTATATTTATGTGTCCCAAATTATTATAAAACATTCATCATATTATTACATAATATAATTTGTAAAGAAAATATTTTTCCTAAAAATTTCCTTAGTTAACAATAGAATAACCCATGAATAATTAACGGGGTTCATAAAAAATTAATCGACATAAACATTAACCACATACTGAAATAATACAGATGATATCATTTAATCTTATCCCCAAAAAAGAATATGGAACATAATAAAGTATCATCTTATAGGGGAATTTAAATTGATTGATCACATGGATCATTTATTGAGGAAAACAACCTTTCCACTTTAAAAAACATTTAAATGAACAAAACCTTTCAAAACAAATTTCATTGAAAATATCATTTGAAAAATATAAAGGAATCATTAAAATCATTTATAACTTTTATTGAGTAAAATATCAATTACATTTTTGATATTACTAAAAATTAATAAACTATTTTAGAATTAATTCTATTTCAAATTAAACTTGTAAAATTATATAGGAAGATTTAAAAATAATGTAAAACATTTCATAAATAAATTTAAAATTCCATTTTAAAAATCACTAAATATTTATAAAATATTTTGGAAATACATTAAATATTATATAGGAATCTGAAAAAAAAAATAAGATAGTCATGAAGTAGAAAATATTGTTCATTCTATACTTGTTAAAGAAATGATGCCTTTCACATTTTTGGTAAAATCCAAACATGACACATTTTTAAAATAACATGAAGATTAATTTTTGACCACTTTTAAGAAGAAAAAAATGTATATGAATTCATTAAATATATCCATTGAAAAATGAAAAATAGTGTAGAAAACATTTTACAAAAAACTGTTTTCAAACAAATAGGGAAATATTGATGTTTATTATAAAAAAATAATTTAATTTTTTAATTAAACAAAGAGAAGTAAATAATGGTAATGATGAATTTTCCTAAATAAATAAAGTATATAAAATTAAATTTTCTATTTTGATATTAATCATAATAGTTCAATATTCGAATGATAGACATAAACAATGCTGATAAACAATGAGATTTAATAATATATATAAGGCTCCAGCCTTAAAACTTACTTAATATTGAATTAAATGAATAATTCACATTGAGGATCATTTCAGGTTTAGTGTTTTAGTGAATTAGGACATAACTATTAAATCTCAAAAGATTACAAAGTAGAAACTTTTACTAAGTTTCCATAAAATAAAAACACATAAAAAGAACATGTCCACATCCATGTTTTTGATAGCATGACATTCCCTTGATCCCATCCATGACCCTATTCCACGTTAAGTCCTGTGAAAAACATTTCAAAAACTTGTGATGAGCATAAAAAGCTCAGTAAGGAATACACAAAGAATGAAAACTGTTAGTTTTTCAAAACAACCAGTAAACCATGTATACTTTATCAATGTAATACTTTTCACCTTTTCAATGTAGTAAAATCTATTCACTGAATAAAAGTTCATTACTTACCCATATGTAACCAAAAGATTACCATAAAACCCATATAAATATCACATAACATATAAAGGTAACCTGGGAGATAAACATACTTAAGTGGAATAACCATAAGGTCGACTTCCACACATATCACTTAATGGAATAGCCATTTGGCCAACTTCCATACATACTTAATGGAATAGTCATACGACCGACTTCCATACCCAATTCATTGGAGGTTATAACGTAACCAATCGTCCTGGTATTCACGGCACCACCCGTCTTATGGTTTATCACGTAACCACCCGTAAAATTTCCAAGTACCATCATTACACATAAAATATTGAAAATATAAACATTTCAATAACAACATTTCATTTGCAATCACAATAAGTAAATCCAAGATATCCAACCATTTTCAAAAACTATTTAAAAGTGATTTTTGAATCAAAGTGTCCCATACCACTTTGATGATTTTATTGGAATTTCAATTTTAAAACATTAATGTCCATATAAATAAATACTGAAAATAATTTTGAAAACATTGACATTACAGATAAATATTTTGAATAATAAATCTTTAAAACATTTAAAACAATATTTTTGTTAAAGAGTTTATCACAAAATGAGAGACACTTGAATACAAATAATAGCAGAATAAAATTTAATCCGAACATTATAATATCATGAGAATAAAGGTATTCATGATATAATATTTCAAAGGATAGTATACACACCATATAACAGTGAATTGGTGCATAACAACAATGAAATCTCAAATGAAATGTAAAATGAGATGAAATCCGTTATAAAGAAGGTATCCTTAGATTAAGGATAAATCAATCTCATAATTATGTGTGAAAAATATAAATACACCCAATATAAGTGGATATTAAGTGAAAAACAATCAAAGGTTATTCACACATATTCAGATGATGACATATTCAATAACTAAATGTTGAACCCCAAAGAAATCGAAATTGGGTTAAGAAGTTCACTTGGTCAAATTCGACAGCCTTACGACGTCACATAAAATTTACATAAAAGGGTTGATGAGAGAGATAAAGGAGATCTCATCACTTGGAAATAAAATTTACATAAATAAGGATATAGAAGAACATATCCAAACATAATAGTATGTGAATTAAAATACATAACAAAAGAAGTCTTTTGAAAAGAGGAGGGTGAAAGGTTCCCTTACCGACATGGGTATCTTTCGAAACATATAGCCCGTGAAAGATTGACAATAAAACATTGATGTAAATAATCTTAAATGAATTTATATTACACAATGAATAAAATAATGGGCAGTACATAAACCAATCAAATGAAATTGTGGAAAATGTAGCAGAAATCCCGAGGGAATAAAAGTGAGATGAAAAATCCCATTCGAAAACTCGGCAGCCTAACGGTGCCACATAAAACTTACAAAATTGGATTAATGAGATCAAATAGGGTATCTCTTCATATTAACATAAAGCTTATAGAAATAGAAATATAAAAGAACATCCCCCAACATAACTAAGAGGAGCTGAAAAGAAGTGACATAATGGAGAGTACCTAAAAAGAAAGAGAGAGGTTAGATCTCTTACGAAAATTCGGCAGCCTAACGGCGCCACTCAAAACTTCCAAAATGGATTGATGATAGAAAATAGAGTCTCTCATCATATGAAAATAAAAATTATAGTAAGTGTAATATAAAATAACATCCCAATAACAAGAGAGATGATCTTTAAAAGGAATGACATAAAAGAGCGTATTTAAAAAGAAAGAGAGGACTAGGATCCCTTACCTCGGGTCCGACTTGACACGATCGTTCTATAACGTCCTGAATAATAAACGTGAGTAAATTTATACTTTCTGAAGAACCCTTTTCAAGTTCATTATTCCTTTTATATCGATTATTGACATTTTATAAACATTATGTAATCATTTAAGTTAATAAAGTTTGTTTTCTTGATATTTGGTTCTTAAGTCAAAAGTGGACTTCTTACAATTACATGTTGTTCGTGTGGTCAAAAAATTTTATATCCAGAATGAAATTCATGATTTGGATATCATATATATCATATATATCCAGAATATACATGTATTTATAATATTACATAATCATTTAGAGGTAAGAAATGAAATGCACCATTCATAGAGACGGTAAGCCGTACGTACCCATGAACGCTACTTTCATTTCTATGTCATATTAATGGAATTAAAAATAAATGAGAGATGTGTGTATTTTTAATTAAAGAATTATATAAATCCTTTATATGTATCATACATCATATATATCCATTATATGTACCTATAATAGTACATTACATTTGAGGATAAGAAATGAAATGCACCGTTCATGGAGACGGTAAGCCGTACGTACGCATTAACGCTACCTTCATTTCTATCTCATACTTTAATGGAAAGAAAAAAATAATGATATAAAGTTATATTATAATTCCATTATAACATCATATATAATAACTTTAAATCCATCCTTTATAAATCCCACATATGGAATTAACGAATCAAATCACTTTGAGGGGGCGGTAGTCCGCACTTCCTAAAATAAAGATATCCCGTATACCCATAATGGAAGCCATAAAGTTATGCCACAAATGAAAAATAAAGAAGTTTAAGTAAAACATAAAAATATTATATATCATATATAGACATAGTGATATCTTAATGGCCACCTTTGAAGGTGTTATATGAGTGTTGAACAATCATCGTTTCATGAGGCAGAAATTCACCATCCACAGAAACTATATGTTCTTTAACCATTAGATGAAGGTGTGTGTAAGTGTAGCTAGATTACTTATTATAAAAAAATCATAGTATATTTAATATACTGGAGTTGTTAAAGAAAAATTAATAAAAATACTTTAGGGGGTTTGAGAAACAAAATAAAACAAAAGAGCACAAGTGAAGAGGTTACCTTAAAATTGGGTAACTCCCTTTTTTTTGAACCAAAAGGGTTTCTTGAAGAGATTTTTGCCTATGTTAAGTATTATAGGATGAGGATAGGGATGTGGAGAGACAAAATGATTAAATCTTGGCCGAACCAAAGGTTTTAGAGGTGTGGGTAAGGTAGTAGAGGTGGGGGCCTTTTATAAGAGGAGAGGAGGGGCACTCTTGGAAAAGTATAAAATGTTACTTTATTTTCAAATGGTTTTCGGATTTTAGTGGACCCACATTGATTTGTTTCGAGAATAAGGTGATAAGGGTTCTAAATACACACATCCAATAGGTTTTTTACATGTTTAGGTTCTAGATATTTCATTATCATTCCATTTTATTTAAATCGTTAAATAATTAGGTCATCGCTGCATCATCATGATGTCATAAAGAACGTAATTTATTTAATTTCTAAAAATTATAAAATAAAATATATGATTTATGGAATCTTTGTAGCTTTCCAATGACTATTTATAGTCAAAATACTGACTTGTATAACCACATGTAAAAATTGTTTTAATAAAACAAATCATGTTTCTGACATTTTTATTTTAACTTTAAATAAAAGGCATAAATATCATTATCAAACACAAGTGGCTCCATGGGGTACCACAAATCGTCCCATGGGTTTTATTGGTCGTCCATAACTCATCCAATAGGGTTATGACAAGTTTCAATATATTTTCATTTTATTATAATATCATTTTTACCTTAAATCACACTAATTACCATTAATCGCGATTAATAAAATATAAAAGTTACTTTTCATCAATAATTATTTTCATCCCATTGAACAAAATTTTTCTTAACACTTAAAAACAATTAAATTGGATTTTTAAATTCAAATCACAGAAGTGGTAAAGTCCCATTTAAACGAAAAATCAAAATTTGTTATCACCACTTTGTGGTTTCACTATTCATCAAAAAATTGGAGATTTTCAGAAAAATACCAAAAAATCACCCTAAGCTGTATTTGATATTCCAAAATCAAAAATGATGTCTATTTTACCAAATTCATAACATATAAGTTGCATTAATTAATTTTATAATTAATTCCCGTAGTCAGAGCAAATAGCGTGTTTTTATGAAACAATAAGTATCAAAAGATTGACACTAGTTTAAGTCCAATTTTAAAGTGAAATTAATTCCAATGACCACTATTGGATTAAATGGTCAAAATATATTCTATTTAAACTTTAAAACCAATTAAAAAGATAATATAATAATATAAATAAATTATATTAAAAAGAGGTTTTGAATTAAAATACAACATTTTTCACTATTCATTAATAATTTTACTTTTTCGGAAAAATTCCAAAAATTTAAACAAAGTAAATTTTGATGTCCTGATTATAAATAAGAATTTTATTTTGTCAAATATAACACATAAAATTTTCAAAAAGTTGATTTAAAAGTGGTTCTCCATTAAAAGGCGGTTAATCGACCTTTTACAGAATATAAGACTGTCTACGCTTAAAATTGGATTCATTCGCATTTTTAATCCTCTACCTTTTATTATAAAGAGTAAAAATATTTGACAAACATATATAATCATTTTTTATTTTGTTATATTCATTCCCGCCATCACAACATCTAGGCGTTAACTACCATTTAAAATAATATTATTTTATTATTAGAGTGCAATGTAAGATTCCCAAGAAACTCGTTGTTGCGTGTCGGTTATGACATCAAACATAGCGTCCCCTTTAAAGTTATATTAATATTTTATTCACAAATATGGATAAATATAAAAATGTAATATTATTTATTTACCTGTGGTGTTACATCCTTCCCCCCTTTTGGGAATTGCATCCTCACAATTTTAAAACGGGGCTTGGAAATATCCTTGAATGTCCCACATCGGAACAAGATTCGGTAAAAAAATAACTTTAAAATAAAGAAAGATAAGTATAGAGGTCACCCGAGTTAACCCATACTTGGATTCCAGGTATGAAAATATGGAAATGGAGGAAAAAACAAAGGGTCATGTTCTGATGGAGAGTGATAGTAAACATGTTTAGGAGAAAGTTAACCATTACAAAATCACAAACTTGTGATGGGTTAAACTGTATTCGATTCCCCAGTAGGAAATGTTAACAGACAACATTTTTGTTTTAAGTTACTCTTCATTGTGGAATTTATTTTTGAGCCTAACTAAATCATAATTAAACATACTTAATTGTCACATAGACTTACAACTTTTACTAGATTCCTTAATCAAACTCATATTTTCTCCAAAAGACGAGTATTTAGGAAGACTTGTTCACATTAAGAGTACTATAATCAACTTATAGAGAACTGACTAATCCAAAAAAGATAACTATATATTTCCCATGTCTTTAGACATTAACCAAAACCAAAACTAACATGGTTAGTACAAGATCAGATAATCCAGAAAAGGATAACCCTTTATAAAAATAAAATATATTCTTAATCTCCAAAAACTTGTCCAACAAAACCCAATGTTCAATGAGGACCATTCGATAAATAATTTGTCCATAAAATTCTTCAAAGTAAACCAAACTAAGATTGAAACCCAAATATTTGAAGGATTTAGTCACATAGTCTTCCAAGTTAAATCATAACATCTATCTCCAAACAACATTAGTTTCTCTTAATGTCTCGTATTGAAAAGTAATTCACCTAATCACATATCATCCATGATAGGTTAATAAATTTCCATATATTACCCAAAATCAACTTACTCTTAATTCATAAAATCATCTAACTAAAAGAATCATTCAAACTAACTAGTGACTTCTTGTAGTCCATTGGTAGGCGATAAATACCAGTTGCACTTTGGTTGTGGGTTCGTTTCCCGCAGCTTTGTCCAACGCGACGGGTTGTCACACGGTCTGCGTGTTGTCCTTTTTATAAAACTCCAAAAATAACCCTAACATGTTTTAACCTTAATAGTTTCCTTATACCTCTCATTTTCATCCAAATTCATTACGGTTTCAACATCTTAATTCTTGAAGTCTTATTTCACCACCATAAGATAAAATAAAACGATTCCCAAAATGAATAACATCATACCACGATCATGGCGTCCACTCGGTTTCATCGTCATCTTGCTCACGTAGGTAGAAGTCCCATGCATTACAACAATGATTTATAGATCCTTAAAAATCATTTGCTTCCTCCATCCAAATACACCTTGTACAACATGGGTCATATGGGTTTTCACAGAAAAACAGTTTTGGAAATTAATCATGTATGACATATAATTCCAAAACATATGATAAAACATGATTTCTATAAAATAGTCAGACATAATTTGAGTTGAAACATTCTATTAATGGTCCATTTAAAATACCATAAGTATGTACTGAGAGACTATATTTTAAAATCAAATAAAAATAGGTTGTGCAAGGGTCTCCTTCCTCAGCACCATTTTTAAAATCATATTATGCTTCAAATTCATGTAATAAGGTAAAATATTTGAAAATACCTTGATAAAATTTACCTTTCTTGAAAATATGAGAATATTGTGAAAATAGTATTTTTCTAAAAACAACCCATGATCCACGATGATAACGAGGTATAGTGGAGGTGTTTGATATCTCAAACAAATTCTTGCAAGTGAGTTGTATTCTAGAAAAAGTTTCACAATCATCCGAACATGACTTTGCAATAATTATTGCAAGCATGTCATCAGGAAAAGATAGGAATGTCGTTTGAGATCCCTCTCCTTCCATTCGTAACTGACATTACTTGTCCTGAAAAAAGATATAAAACAAGGATTTAACTGAAATAATAGATATAGGGACTAAACATGTGTCTAACAAAAACTCCAAATCCCTAAAGTTGTCTAAACCGTCCTTTGATACCAACTATAAGGCCCAGACCTTAAACCTTACTTAATATTGAATTGAATGAATACTTCACATTGAGTATCTTTTCAGGTTTAGAGTATTAGTGAATTAGGACATAACTATTACATCTCAAATGATTACAAAGTAGAAAATTTTACTAAGTTTCCATAAAATAAAAACTCTTAAAAATAACATGTCCAGTTCCATGTATTAGATAGCATGACATTCCCTTGATCCTATCCTTGACCCTATTCCACTTTAAGTCCTATGAAAAACATTTCAAAAACATGGGATGAGAATAAAAAGATCAGAAATGAATGCACAAAGAATGAAAACTATTAGTTTTACAAAACAACAAGTAAACCATGTATACTACATCAAAGTGATACTTTTCACCTTTTCAAAGTAGTAAAAACTCTTCACTGAATAAAATTTCATTACTTACCCTTCTGTAACCATAAGATTACCATAAAACCCATATAACGATCACATAACATATAAAGGTAACTTGGGACATAAACATACATAAGTGGAATAACCATAAGGTCGACTTCCACACATATCACTTAATGGAATATCCATTCGGCCAAATTCCATACATACTTAATGGAATAGCCATACGGCCAACTTCCATACCCAATGCATTGGAGGTTATAACGTAACCACCCGTCATGGTATTCATGGCACCACCCTTCATATGGTTTATCACGTAACCACCCGTAAAATGTCCAAGTACCATCATTACACATAAAATATTGAAAATATAAACATTTCAATAACAACATTTCATTTTCAATCACAATAAGTAATTCCAAGATATCAATCCATTTTCAAAAACCATTTAAAAGTGATTTTTGAAACAAACTGTCCCATATCACTTTGAAGCTTTTATTGGAATTATAATTTTAAAACATTAATGTTCATATAAATAAATACTGAAAACCATTTTGAAAACATGGACATTACAGATAATGATTTAGAATAATAAATCTTTAAAACATTTAAAACGATATTTTTGTTAAAGAGTTTTTAACAAAATGAGAGACTCTTGAATACAAATAATAGTAGAATAACATTTATTCCAAACATTATAATATCATGAGATTAATGTTATTCATGATATAATATTTCAATGGACAGTATACACACCATATAAGAGTGAATTTGTGCATAACAACAATGAAGTCTCAAAAGAAATGTAAAATGAGATGAAATCCATTATAAAGAAGGTATCCTTAAATTAAGGATAAATCAATCTCATAATTATGTGTGTAAAATATAAATACACCAAATATAAGTGGATATTATGTGAAAAACAATCAAAGGTTATTCGCACATATTTAGAAGATGACATATTCAATAACTACATGTTGAACCCAAAGAAATCGAAATTGGGTTAAGAAGTTCACTTGGTAAAATTTGACAGCCTTACGACGTCACATAATATTTACAAAAAGGGTTGATGATAGAGATAAAGGGGATCTCATCACATGGACATAAAATTTACATAAATAAGGATATAGAAGAACATATCCCAACATAATATTATGTGAATTAAAAGACATAACAAAAGAAGTCTTTTAGAAAGAGGAGGGTCAAAGGTTCCCTTACCGACATGGGTATCGTTCGAAACATACACCCCATGAAAGAAGGAATATAAAACATTGATGTAAATATTCATAAATGAAATTATATTACACAATGAGTAAAATAATGGGCAGTACATACACCACTCAATGGAAATTGTGGCAAATGTAGCATAAATCCCACGGGAATAAAAGTGAGATGAAAAATCTCTTACGAAAACTCTACAGCCTAACGGCGCCACATAAAACTTACAAAAATGGTTTGGTGAGATCAAATAGGGTATCTCATAATATTGACATAAAGTCTATAGAAAGGGGAATATAAAATAACATCCCACATCATAACAAAGAGGATCCGAAAATAATTGACATAAAGGAGAGTTCAT
The DNA here is from genome assembly GCA_963277665.1 of Viscum album. Classification (NCBI taxonomy): domain Eukaryota; kingdom Viridiplantae; phylum Streptophyta; class Magnoliopsida; order Santalales; family Viscaceae; genus Viscum; species Viscum album. The sequence goes on from OY728159.1 coordinate 39,620,413, forward strand.
AAAAAGAAAGATAGAGGTTAGATCTCTTACGAAAATTCGGCAGCCTAACGGCACCACTCAAAACATTCAATATGGATTGATGAGAGAGAATATGGTCTCTCATCATATGAACCTAAAAATAGCAGTAATAGTAATATAAAATCACATCCCAATAACAAGAATGATGATATTTAAAATTAATGACATAAAAGAGCATATTTAAAAAGAAATAGAGGAGTAGGATCCCTTACCTCGAGTCAGACTTGACTCGATCCTTCTTTAACGACCGGAATAATAAACATGAGTTAATTTATAATTTCATAAGAACCTTTTTCAAGTTCATTATTCCTTTTATATCAATTATTGACATGTTATAAACATTATTTAATCATTTAATTTAATAATGATTGTTTTGTCGATATTTGGTTCTTAAGTCAATAGTGGACTTCTTACAATTACATGTTGTTTGTGTGGTCAAAGGTTATTTATATCCAGAATGACATTCCTGATTTGGATATCATATATATCATACATTTCCATCATATACATGTATTTATAATATTACATAATCATTTAGAGGTAATAAATGAAATGCACCGTTCATGGAGACGGTAAGCCGTACGTACACATGAACGCTACTTTCTTTTCTATGTCATATTAATGGAATTAAAACTAAATGAAAGATGCATGTATTTTTAATTCCAGAATTATATTCATCCTTTAGAAGTATCATACATCATATATATCCATTATATGTACTTATAATAGTACAAAACATTTGAGGATAAAAAAATGAAATGCACCGTTCATGGAGACGTTAAGCCGTACGTACGCATGAACGCTACTTTCATTTCTATCTCATACTTTAATGGAAAGAAAACAATAATGATATAAAGGAATATTATAATTCCATTATAACATCATATATAATAACTTTAAATTCATACTTTATACATCCCACATATGGCATTAAAGAATCAAATCACTTTGAGGGGGCGGTAGTCCACACTTCCTAAAATGAAAATATCGCATATACCCATAATGGAAGCCATAAAGCTATGATACAAATGTAAAATACAGAAGCTTAAGTAAAACATTAAAATATTATATATCATATATAAAAATAGTGATATCTTAATGGACACCTTTGAATGTGTTATATGAGTGTTGAATAATCATCGTTTCGTGAGGCAGAAATTCTCCATCCACAGATTCTGTATGTTCTTTAACCATTAGATGAAGTAGTGTGTAAGTGTAGCTAGAATACTTATTATAACAACATCCTAGTATATTGAATATAATGTAGTTGTTACAAAATAAATGAATAAAAAGAGTTTAGGGTGTTGGAGAAGAAAAATAAAACAAAAGAGCACAAGTGAAGACGTTACCTTAAAATTGGGTAACTCCCTTTGGTTTGAACAAAAAGGGTTTCTTGAAGAGATTCCGGCCTATGTTAAGGATTATAGGATGAGGATAGGGATGTGGAGAGTCAAAATGATCAGAGATTGGCCGAACCAAAGGTTTGAGAGGTGTGGTTAAGGTGGTAGAGGTGGGGGCCTTTTATAAGAGGAGAGGAGGGGCACTCTTGGAAAAGTATAAAATGTTACTTTATTTTCAAATGGTATTCAGAATGTAGTGGTCCCACATTGATGTGTTTCTAGGATAAGGTGATAAGGGTTCTAAATCCACCCATCCAATAGTTTTTTGACATGTTTAGGTCCTATATTTTTCATTATCTTTCCATTTTATTTAAATTGTTAAATAATGAGGTCATCGCTGCATCATCATGATGTCATAAATAATTTAATATATTTAATGTCTAAAAATTATAAAAAAATTCTATGATTTAGGAAATATTTTTATCTTTCCAATGAATTTTTATAGTGAAAATTATGACTTCTATAACCACATGTAAAAATTGTTTTAGTAAAACAAATCATGTTTGTGACATTTTTATTTTAACGTTAAATAAAAGGCATAACTATCATTATCAAACCCAAGTGGATCCATGGGGTACCCAAAATCGTCTCATGGGTTGTCTTGGTCAGCCATAACTCATACAATAGGTTTAGGAAAAGTGTCAATATATTATCATTTTATTATAAAATCATTTCTACCATAAATCACACTAATTGCCTTTAATCACGAATAATAAAACTTAAATGTTTCTTTTCATCAAAAATTATTTTCATCCCATTGAACCACATTTTACTTAACTATTAAAAAAATTTAAATTGGATTTTTGAAATTCAAATCATAGAAGTGGTAAAGTCACATTTAAACGAAAAATCAAATTTTGTAACCACCACTTTGTGGTTTCAATATTCATAAAAAATTGGAGATTTTCAAAAAAATACCAAAAATTCACCCTAAGCTATATTTGATATTCCGAATTCAAAAATGATGTCTATTTTACCAAATTCATAACATCGAAGTTTCATTAATTAATTTTATAATTAATTCCCACAGTCAGAGCAAATAGCGTGTTTTTATGAAATAATAAGTATCAAAAGATTGACACTAGTTTAAGTCCAATATCATAGTGAAATTAATTCCAATGACCACTATTGGATTAAATGGTAAAAATATATTGTATTTAAACTTTAAAACCAATTAAAAAGATAATATAATCATATAAATAAATTATATTAAAAGGAGTTTTTGAATTAAAATACAACATTTTTCATTATTCATTTAAAATTGATATTTTTCAGAAAAATACCAATAATTTAAACAAAGTAAATTTTTATGTCCTGATTCTAAATAAAAATTTTATTCTGTCAAATATAAAACATAAAATTGTCAAAAAGTAGATTTAAAAGAGGTTCACCATCAAAAGGCGGTTAATCGACCTTTTAAAGAATATTAGACTATCTACGCTTAAAATCGGATTCATTCGCATTTTTAATCCTCCATCATTTATTGTAAAGAGTAAAAATATTTGACAAACATATATAATCATTTTGTAGTTAGTTCTATTCATTCCTGCCATCACAACATCTAGCCGTTAACAACCATTTAAAATAATATTATTTTATTATTAGAGTGCAACGTAATATTCCCAAAAAACTCGTTGTTGCGTGTTGGGTATGCCATCGAGAATAGCGTCCCATTTAAAGTTATATTAATATTTTATTCACAGATATGGATAAATATAAAAATATCATATTCTTTATTTACCCGGGGTGTTACAATATAACTCTTAGCAATTTCGTATCTATGAATCATAAGAACTGTTAATGAATAACATTACGTATAACATCAAATATCATGACTATAAATAAATTCATGATATTAGAATTCATATTTATTTATATACACCTCATAATATAAGATTGGTTCATAACATGACATATGTCCCAAAGAAGATTAATTGAGACAAAAATCACTTAACAATTTCGAAAATATTTAACCCTAAACATGATGAAAGAGAGATAATAAAATGGATATATAAATAAAATTAACTTTCAGGATAACTATCATAAAATTAAATTCTGAGTTATTATATACACCTTTTAAAATAAATTGGTGGTGAATATAGAACGTGTCTCATAGAAGTCAAAAAGATATGAAAACCTCGTACCATATGTATAGAATACCTTAATTCACACTAGAATGTACATAGTAATAAATTCATGTTTTACATACATATATTAAATAACCATAATCCTATATATATTAAACCATATGTGATTTACTTATGAAATTGTATTACCATTTATGAACTATTTCAGGTTAAAGTGACGTTTCAAGCAATAACAGCTTTGTTTTTCATTTATGTTATGATTTTATATTTTCAATCCACATACATTTATTTTTATTTCATAATATAACAAATTTTAAAATATTTATAAATATAATATATTTTTATTATATTTTCATATATTAATACATAAAATATTGAGATAGAAAATGAAATACGTCTTTTATGGGGATGGTACAACAAACGTATAAAAATTGCTCTTTCAATTTTTTCTACAAATGAAATTACATAAATGTAAATAATATATTAAAATTCCAAAATCATTTTTATTTATTATATATCACATATATTCATTAAATTAAACCCAATTACATTCCCTTCAAAACATTAAATAAAAATAAATCACATAGCTTCGTATGGAGCTTGTTTGTGACACAGACGAATGACATAATCATATCCCCAAAAGAATCGGACGTAAGATGGTATATGTGAAATCATAATTATAGAGATATATTTATGTTAAAAATTTAATATATATAACTTATATCAATCATCATGAAAAACTGCGAGAGGTGTTGATAGAAAATTTTCCACACAAGTTTCTGAGGTGATTGTGCTCCTAACACACTAGTGGCATTATCGTTTCCTATTTTAGTGCATCAGAGATGTATTAAGGTAATTACAATAGTATAATGAAATCTTCATATATTTATGACACATATGTTTTTATGTTATCAATTTTTAATGAGATTTGAAGGTGTAGGATGAAGAAATAAATTAAAAATGTTCAATGAAGAACGTTACATCATTTTCATGTAACCTTTTTGGGTATGAGCATAATGGCTTCCTAAGTTGTTTTTATGATAAAAATAATTCTTATATGATTATTTAGTTGAATTCATGAAGGTATTTTTTCAGATATTTGATTACCTAATAGTTTTTTTATTTGTGGATATGAGAGGAGAGGGGATGTCTTTTTACAATTGAGGTGAGTGGCAGCCATGTAACTTTTTAATTGAAAAAGGTATACCCATATTTTTCATATGAAAAAGGGATAAAAAATGTAAAAATAGATAAACTTATATTTTATAATATATAAATAATTTCATGCAATGGGCGTTGGGAAATTTTCCATGTTATTTTATCTCTTATATTTTTAGTTTAACTCTCAAGTAAACATGTTTTATCCTTAACCGTGATAATTTAATTTTTAAAGTTTACACACTAAATTATGGTTGAAAACATTAAGGAACTTATTATTATAAAATAAATAATATTTTTTCAATATATATATATTCAATTTATCAAAAAATTGGAATATTTTAATTATGAATTAATCTTGTAGATGTTATGATAAATCAATTTTGCAAAAAGAAATCTTTTTTCTTCGTGTTTCCCACTTTCACTCCATTTCTTGTATATTTATTTTATTAAAATAATTTCGTGATAATTATATTATCTTTTCTAGGACATATAGGGGTTCAACTAGATTTTATGTAAAAAAATGATTTCCAAATGAACTATTCTATCAAAAATACACCTTTTACTTCTTACTCAAGGATAATTTTTTTGTATCAAGAATGTTATTCCCTTATTCATTTAGGAACCCAATGTTTATGAATTTATGAATTTTTATATGAAACACATTACTTTTGTTGTATTATTTATTTCTTATATTGATATATGTTCTATGTGTTAGAAAATATAATTTATGCAATGTGATGTGATGGGTGCACCGAGAATTATATACCATAATGTTGATGATATGATGTGATGGGTGTGCACAAAATTATACAACACTCCTATTAATTAGGTAATGTGATGAATCTAAATAGTTAATGTGAAATATGTGTTAATATTCTATCATCTTTGTTTACAACTATGTGTGTTAGTTAACTACTAAGATATAATGTTTCATTTTTATGCATTTCCACCATTCAAGCCTTTAATTAATTCATCCTATCATGTTTCTGATCCTATTACTATGCTATGATGATAATGATTATGATGACTTAATGTTGTGTTGTCTCATGTTCTTATCCTCTTACTAGACTTTTATTTAACTCCTATTTTAAGTATATCCTCATGTGATTATTTGTAATATGGACAACTCAGGGGAAAATAATATGCTAGATATGAATAAATTATATAAATGTTTATGTTTTATGTTGTGAATGTCAAGTATGGTGTCTGTTTTCCTTAGACACTAATCCTCGGTATCCTCATGGTGTAATGTTTTCATGTCTTTTATCATTAATATTATTTAAAAGTAATGTACGAAAATTAGGCTCACTATAAATAAACCTTTCTTTGAATCTTTTTCAAATAAATAATCTTACAGGTATTCGACCATCCATAATTATCACCAATAAAGGATCATAGATCATAAAACACCTTCTCTAGAATCATCCATTCGATGTTGTATTCGTCAGAATATTTTACAATGTCCTATTATAACTAGAATATTTTCACAATTATTCATAAAGGTACCACCATCGATATTACTAGTAGATGCTTCTGATCATGGTTGTTAGTAAAATATTGTAGAATATTCCATCGATTTCCCATATTAATAACTATCTGTAATTTATTTCATCCTATGATACCTGCACTTAGGTTAGGTCGGTGATGAAAAACATAAACAATAGGGGGGTTTAATTGCGTACAAAATAAACAATGATAACTTCAAGCCATCACTCGTATTATGCATCAATCATTCTGTTTTCTCCTATAAATGAGAGAGTGGTGGAAATAAATAAGGGATAACAATACATCGATGCACAGTGGTTTAGGGAACAAATATCCCTTAGTTTGATCCACCAAAACACTACTCTATGAGATTTATAATTTTCACTAGTAGGTCCTCTAATACATAGACCATTACAAAATAAATTTATTGTATATAGTTTACACTTTACAATGATTTTATAGGGAATTATATATTTTTACAGGTAACCATAAATACAAATACTAATACAAGAATCTGACACTTCACTATGAATGATTTCAAGAAGCTAGAACTCCACAAAATCAGAAGTGAATTTTTTGAAAACATAGTTTAAACATCATTAATGTATCAATAACTGACTGATATAATTTATCTTCATTAATTCACATCAGCAAACATATCTCCAATGTTCCACATTATTACATCAAACAACAATAGGTTAAACTCCATATAGATGTGTAAACATGTATCTGTCCAACTTGTATCACTAAAAAATGATTCATCAATATTTTATATGAATAGGTAATAAGAAGACGTAGTAGATGTGACCACAACAAAAGGGAGTTGATTAGATAGATCCAAAAATGATGTCTCCAAAATGTTTCTTTGAAGGAAACAACACACTTTTCGTTTTACAACACCCTAATTTTCCTTATTCTATCTCCCACATTATTTTATATATTTTTCAAATTATGAACACCTAGATATTTATAATATATGTCGAACAACTACAGTTCAAACCACCTATAGAAATATTACACAATAAATAAATAATATTTTAATTCAAAATCATTCAAGAGATTTGAAACTTCCCCTTATAATAGTTACAATACACTCTATCAAATACGATCCTTTAAAAAAATATTTATCCTATTATTTATTTATAAAATATATTTTAATATATCGTTAATCCCATTGAAACCATTGTATTAATCATAGGAAATATCTATAAATAAAATTCCATTGTTAAATTACCAAACGTAGTGATCCTTCATATTGAAACAAAAACTAAAATGTAGGGTTTTCAATGTACATTTGTTAATAAAATCATGTTTTATATACCACACGATTGAATCATCCAATGTAGGGTTGATTATAAATAAAGTGTAACTGAACCATACATTTCCATCTTCGTAGCGCACATGATTTAAACATGATTTTTCAAATGTAGTGTTGTTAACAAAATGTTATGGTTCCAAATGTAAGGAATTAAAAATGATTCTAAAATACATTTAAACCACGTTTATAATACATAAACAAATATTTCCACATGTATTAATGACTTGAATATATCTCCAAAATAAATATCCTGATGAATGTAAACTTCCAAAAATTCATGTAAATTGAAATTAATTAGTGACATAAATGTGGTCTTTTTTTAGTATCAAATACAATATTAAAATTTTTGAATCAACATATTTTCATCTTATGTTGAACTCAGTGGTATTTTAATGTAATTAGATATAATTTACCATATTTCATTCCAAGGTACCCTTAATTTCGAACTTCTTGAAAACCACCATGCAAATTGAAAGGTAGAAAGTGTAATTCATTTGACCCATACTACTAAAGTAGATTTAAATAATGATAACATAGTTAAATCTAAATTAATCGGTGATGTTCAAAAGAAAAATTATTTTCAAACATTTTCCCCATTTCGAATAAAATAAGAAATTATATGCCTATATTTACATTAGGGACTTAAATTTTCACTACCCTAATGTTAATTTTCATGTATTGATATCGAACAAATTTATTGATATAATAGATGATTTTAATCCATATTCATCATGGATGAGTGTTTTATCTATAACATGATTTAAATGTGTCATTATAAAGATAAATTCACTATATCTAGAGCTCCCAATGGTGTATAGTTTTTCCATGTATTGTTGTTTAACCTTATAAAAAATACCATTGTAAAAAATCGTTAGAGGTACCATATCATCATACCACTTCTTGGGGAAACCATGGATATCACTGTGGATTATCATATGGTATATTATAAATAACAATATGATCATATTATTGTTTTTGAATAAGAATTCAAAACTCTATTCAATCAACTATCTAATTTGAATCCCTTTAACTGTATTTTTTGGGGAAACATTATAGAAATTTTTTTTCTTCATTAAATTCTATTTGTACATAGATGTTAACACTAAATGTAAAAATTTTATACTTGACCTTCCTCCTCTATGTATACTCATATGGTCATTAGGAATAAAGGTAAGTATTGGTTTATTATTGTGAATTACAACTAATATCATTGAAAACATCATTTTGTTCACAATCCTGATGAATAACGGGGACACTTCTCATTAGGATGAATATTTTATAATGATTAATGATGATCACAAGAAGTATCGTTCGATTCCACTAGGTATGATTCCAACGATATATTTGAGGCATCCCATCCCCATTTGGAAATCCTTAGATACATTTCGTGGTTATAATCTTTCTGAAAATATTGAATGGATCAATAATAATATGAACAATTGATATTTTTTTAAAATGTAGGTTTCTTTGCACCGATATAGTTACATTTAGAGGAACCCTCTAATGTTGATTTTAGAGGTTTAGGATCTGATTAAATATATGTATTACCACAATGTCCAATTTATCACACATATGGATCCACAAAATTATATATTTGTTTTCCTTAGTAAAACATTGAATATAACATTGTCTACGGTTATTTTTTGTATTTTTATATCCAAGGAATCAATTGGAATGGGATAATGGGGAAAATTAATTATATTTTCTCATAGATTTCCCATTCCCAAAAATATGATGGTTTGATATGGAAAAACCTAATGAACATGATCTCTATATTCAAGAGACCATTGAATCTAGGGAGATGGTATTTTATAGTTTCTATGGGAGACCATCATGAGGAAGCATGAAAAAAATATCAACTGGTACTAATTTTGGATCACATTAATCATTCCTATAAAAGTGGTTCTCACTTACACATTCATGTTTTTAAAATTATTCACAATCAATGATGTAGAATGCAAGGCCCTCATTGCATTTTCGTAACTGGACCTATGAATACTAGTGGCATGATTAAATATTAACTTTATATTATGATTTTTTGCAAAATAAAATTATTTGTGGATAATCTATTTATATTGAGGAGTAAATTACATTACATGATTATGTCTAAGGTTTGATAGATAAATTCCCATATGAACAAATATTATCCATTATATTAGGTTTTGATAATTACCATGAAGATATGAGGAGAATAAAACTATAACCATTAATGAAATAAACTAGAAAAAGATAGTTATTCAATTCACATATCAGATGTTGTTTTTCCATGATTCTTACAATAAATGGATTAAATAAATTATGTTAACACCACCAACGTGAAAAAAATCCATTAAAATATATGATTTATTACATGATTGGAATCATTGATCTTATATAGGTTTAAATATAGAACATTACGATTCTTAAAAATTGAGACACAACGAAATATATCTACAAATGGGTAGAATGTTTTGTCCTTTATGATATTCATAATTTTAAGATGCTCCTCTATAAATTATACATTGATTGAGTTATCCTATACAGTATCTAATAAGGAGAGACCAACACATTTATAAACCAATTATATATAGGATTTCATGGAACCCTATATTAGACGAAATGATCTTCTATAAAATCAAGAGATATGTATACTTCTAGTTATCAGTAATATACGAATGTTTATAATTAAAAATTAAATAAAAATTTTGATATATAGATTTTATTTTTATATATTAATCCATATAATTGATAAAGTATAAAAAATATCCATGTCCATTATATATATAATAGTTGTTATAGGTCAATACCCTCTAGATGAAACATGGTTGTTCAATTTAATTTTTTAATTCAATAAATTTATCCTCATGGTGTGCCAAATTTATACCCATCTAAGAAGCAATAATGAAAACTATCAAAAATTACATGATGTTTGACATCATTACCAGATTTCAGGTACCTCGTATAATATTGCGGAATGAAGAAACCAATTTATGTGAATAAAAATTCGAGAGGCTATATCATGAATAAAATATCCAATAATACAACTCATCTAACTATCACATAATGGAAATTGAACATACAATTTCCATTAATGAAACAATATATAGTTTCATTATTCTGATTTTGGACAAATAAATGATGTATTATACATATAATATACTTCATAGATTTTGTAATTATAATAAAATAACTTATAATTCAATAAGAGTTACCCTATTTTAAATTTTTTATGAGACATATATAGTTCTAAACAATGTATTTAAACATCTATCACCTCTCATCACCATTTGTGAAAAACTATTTGAAGGTGAGTAGTCGTCGGTAAAAATTCATGAACTGGATTAAACTGACGAGAAATGGATATGTATGCTTAATACCCATTAGATACATCAAACTAGATTCTGATGAAAATTTGATAAAGAATTACCTTGTCTTATCATTAATAAAACGAATAATTTTGATATCTATAAGTAAACATACTACAACTAAAATAATTCCATAAATCTTGAGCCAACATGTGAGGGAACTTATGATATAAAATATTTTTAATTGATTGGGGTTTCACCTTGATTTCCCTGGTTTGAGAGTGTATGATGATATCAACAAATTCTTGGTTTCTCATGGATCACATTTAATAATCACAGGTTGGGTTCATCTGTCCTCACTGAATGACATTAAACTCAATAGAATATATGAAATTATTCATGACATTAAACTAATTTTCAATCATCACAATGGTATAAACATAAATTTTAAGACACATTGGTCATTATAAAATTATAATTTCTATATGGAATATCATCTATATTATTACTATTTATGCCTAGATTGGTCTAGTCTATATGGATTGATTCCCATACAAAAAGGCAAGATATATGTAATGGATCTTTATTGTTCATGTTCACCTTCTCAAGTTATGTTATATCTAACAACACATTTTATGGATATAACCTTTTTATTTTTACAATATATAAGAAATATATATATAGAGGCTAGTTACTAAAACTATATATTTCATGTTTATTATTATCATTGGATATGTAATGACACCTGATAATGTAGAATCCAATCAAACCACAGATTCCATAGAATTTCAATGTGTCTACTTAGTAACTTATTCATTCATATTAGGTTTATCAAAATATCCACAATACAAAATTTATCCAATTGAAATTTACAAGTGTATATTATAAATCTTCATAGTGATTATTTAACTAAAACAATACATGTAGTAATTTATTCCAATGGAAAATATTTTTGACATTTAGATCTATTAACATGGTCCTAATCAACGAATCTATATCTCATATAGTTTTAAATTATATCCTATAACATGGGTTTTCCATTTTCCATATAAGGATTTATTTAAAACAATCTATATATGAATACCTCCATCTTATTTTAGAAATTACATTTTTCATGGTTCTAGTTATTTCTTGACAAATTGAAAAGTCTAGATTTTTCTTCTCAATAAACAACTATAAATTTTATTCCCTATAAATAAAATTGTACATCATGGGGATTGAGACATTAAAAATTAATGTTGAATATTATCCACTTACCTAATAATAATTTGAGACTACTTTACAATTCAAATGATATAGATCTTTTTGAATCCATCAATATAATATATCTCTAACTATGACTTTAAACTGTATAGAATCATAACCCTTGCCACAAAAAATTAATACATACAATATATAGTACACACTATATGACTATTAAAATTTGATTTAGTGATTTCATATATGAATTAATTTCTCAACCTGAGATCCATATCAATTTAATGTTAATCAAATATTCTTTTATCCAGAAATTTATGCCACTGTAAAATTCTCCTATTCTGAAAAATTACATCATAGTGTTGGTAATTATTTAATTACACTAGGATTTTACACATATAGATCTATATTAGGATTTGATCATTATATAATTACATTTAATATGTGTTAGATCTATAAAGATGACAAATAAGTACTTTTTGGTATGATTACTGTTATTTTTTATGCAAATTGTCATTAGATCATGTTTATCAATACATGATTTGATATTCAATTTCAAAAATGTTATATTAGGGTCTCTAAATTACTCTTGTATATATGGTGTTGTATGATAACCATATAGTGAGATTCCATATATAAGGAATTTAGTCTGATATTCTTTATATTATTATGATTCTTATTTCAGGTTCTGACATTTCACCAAAACAAAATTTTTTTTCCAAGAAATACATGTCATATAATTAATATATTAAGAACATGTAATGATGCTGGATATCTCAACCAAGTACTAGTAGAAATTTTCATGCCCGATATATTAAATGGGGATGATTCCATCTACAGTACACAATAGTTTTCACACTATCAATTTTTATTAGTTTACTCATAAAAATATATCATTAATATAATAAAGACATAATCATATATATTTTCTAAAAATTATAAGATGAATTAATTATAATATTCTAGGATATTAAGTGATGTAAAATTTCCTTATTTAAGACCTAAACATAGATACTATCAAATTCAATCCATTTCCCAGAATATTATCTTATCATTCATGTTTACTCATTCTATAGTATACTTTATGAGGGAGTAATGTATCCTTAATGAGAACTATAGATGACCATAAAATTGATATTTATTGATACAAAGTGATGTATAAATCAAATATTTTGGAACCATTTTCTAAATCATTATCTTCATGTCATACACTTCAAATTACCTAAATATCTCAACCTTTTATAGGTTAAGATTAGACCATTATGCTCACCTTTTAAATTCATTATTCTGATATACCACACCATATTCCATAATTATTTCAATCATATAAAACATAATAGTACTGTGAAAAATTATTTTGACCGATTAACGAAGGACAAAATTGATTGGTAATTAGATTTGGGAAAAATATATAGTCTGGTGACCATATTTAATTACTCTATATCAATTGGATGAGGTCTCCCATCCCCATGTTCTCTAAAACATTCAATCATGTAACCCATCATTCAAAATGTAGTTAGTTTTCATCATATTCATTCTTGTCCTATTTCATCGCATCCTAACTAATAACTAATATGTTAAAAACCACATGACCTAGAATATACCTATGATTTCTTAAACTATCCATGTTATGTCATTATAAATGTGTAAAATAAAATAATACTAATTCAAAATTAAATTAAATGTTAGTAAAATCTTTAAAACCTAAATAGATTATATATTTCCCTTAATAACAATCACCATTCACTATGTAACATCTGAGATTTCCATTAGGTCTATAATCCCCACCGATTTTAATTTTCTTGTTTGGTGAGTATACCATATTTATTTTTCTGCTTCAGAACCAAATTATAAGAGTTTTATCAATTAAATTCCTTTTTTGAGATGGGTTTTCAGTCATGTCATGTGTTTTGGGGATTATGATGAGTTTCTAGCACATCACCAACCCCAAACTCAACTTCTAGAAAGCACGGATAGGGGCTCAAGATTTGGGAAAATCAGTCATTCTCTCATTGTAACATTTCATCCCACCTATAACATTTGACACAGTTTTTCAAACCATGAGTGTGGAGGGAATGAATCTGTTAATCCTATGTATTTTAGAACATAAGGGAATTTCATAGTTTGTTCAATGTTTTAGGAACTGTGTTCCTTTCCCTTGCATGTGTGGTGTTTGGACAATGGGCCCCACATGGTTGGCACGCTATTATCCAATCTGTGAAACCAAACCATGTGGGTCACATAAAATATGGGGAATTAAAATTTCCCCTCCCACTATTTATCTGATTTCCTCCTCATTTCTTCTTCACACGTATGCACAATAGTGTGAGGGATCTCTTTTGATCGCTTTGAAGAACTTGAGGGATCTCCTCTATCCAATACTTGATCCTTGATCCATTGGTCTAGTTAGTGGAACATTGGTAATAACTTTTTTTTTATTAATTATCATTTATGTTTATCTCAACATATAGAATTATAAATCCATGAAATTAATTTTACCTATTTTTCATGGATTTAGTCCAAAAAATTGGTTTCTTTCATTTTTGGATTGATTTGAGAAGTGAATATCTTCTATGATTTCCATTTCAAAAGAAAAATATCATCTTCATTCCCATGAAGAAGAATGGAACTGATAGAGGGTCTCATTACCCCTAGGATGATCCAAATATTTCATCTATACATAGATCAATTTCTGGTATTCTTTGTATATGTCATCTTGAACTACTCTAAGACTCGTGATGGTCATTACATATATCATTACATAATCTTGCGTACACTAGGATAGAATATTTTATATTCAATTCTATATAAATTCCTTTTCTTGATTTACAAGTGTACATTTCATGGGTTATGTCATCTTTGTAGAAGGTGTGTCCAAACCCGAAGAAAGTGAAAGAATATTTGTATTTGGAGTAGCCCTAGAATGTTTTGGATTTCTGGTGGTTTTTGGGACTATAATGATATAACCAGTTATTCCTAAATTACTAATCCAATTTAGATACAATTATTTTAGTATTTAGTAAAAAGTGAATCATGTTTGTTTGTTAAGGGGCGTGTGATAATTCTTTCCAGGTGTTAATGATGCTGCTTACCACTACAGTACATTAGATTCTAGTCAAGCTTGGTATAGAGTATACATTGTTTTGTGATGCATATGATGTTGGGATTGGGGAAGTGTTGATGTAGAAGTACCATGTTGTGGTGTAAGGGTCTCAGTTATTCAGGCCTCAAGAATAACATTTCTTTACACTTGATCTTGAGTTGGCCGTAGGTCATTATGATTTAATGTGTTGGAATAATTACTTTTTGGTACAATGATTTCCCACGTATATGGATTATAAAAACCATTAGTACGCCTTCTATCATTGTGATCTAAATAATCATCATTGAAGGTGGCATGAATACATTTATTCCATTGATTTTGATGAGGATTATATGCTAGAGAAGGGAAATAATGGTAAAAGGCATGGAGTCGCACGAATCAGAATTAGGAAGTTTAGGAATCTAGTTTTAAGTGGAGGATAATGGCATTATTCTGATAGATTTTTTTGGGGGTTCTAGATGATCAATGTATGATGACCCATATATCTATGGATGTTGTGTCTATGATTCAGAGGTCGATCAAGTAGAATAAATTTGAGGACATAGACTTTTTTTAATTAATGGAAAGGCTAGAAGGTGGGGATCCACCTTATCGTTGGACTGTAGGTGAGGATGAGATAATTTTTGTATGTCTATGTGTTGTAGTGCATTCAGGTTTTCTAGAAGAGTATATGTATGAGATTTTTGCATCAATGTCTGCGGTGTATCTAGGTTTGATAATAATGTAACATGATCTTCATAGACAGTATTGGTGTATTGGGATAAATAATGTTATTGTGGGATTCATGGGATGATGTTACACATATCAGCAGTTGATGGTTGAGCATCAGTGACTGGGTGGTGTGTTGTAGCCTTTTCCCATTTCATAATATAAATGTAATAATGTGAAGACGGATTTCATGGATGTCATTCTAAGGATCCTCAAGAGATTGTTGCAATGTTAGTAATAGTGGATCAATTAACTAATGTGTATCATTTCTAAAAAAATAAATAGTCATTCATTGTGAATAAGTTGGGTGAGTTTTATGTTAGGGAGATGGTATAGTTTCATGGGGTGCCAGGACTGTCGTTTTGGACCATTATCCACATTTTACATTTCACATATGGAAGGGATTATATAAGTCACTATCTACTGAGTTACATATTATTAATGATTTTTAACTCACTGATGGATGGAATGTCAGAGCATACTATTAATGTACTAGAGGAAATGTTGGAAGATTATATCTAATATTTTTTGTATCATAAGTGAAAAATTTGTCTCTTTTTATTTTCACCTATAATAATTGTTACCTGGTGATGATTTGATTGAAACATATGAGGAATTTTATGGTAGACCATGTAGATATATATTTTTTTGTATGAAATATGGGGAATTATAACTGTAGGGATTGATTCTCGTGATGGAGATGCCATTACATGGTTTGTTGATTCAGAAACATCTGGAAATGGCTCAGGGAAGAAAAAATTTATATATGTATCGGTGTCATTGATCTATAATGTTTTTAGTGGGTGATCATGTGTTTATTCAGATGTCTGAAAAGATGGTTCATCTTTAGATTTTTCAATAGTGTATATTGGAACCCAATTACATGTTTCTGTTAGATATTGTGGAGAGTATTGGACTGATGAAATACTAATTGGGCCTTTTAAAATTTTATATTTGTATGAACATTGTTTTTCTTGTGTGACATCTTCGACAGTATCACCATATCATGTCACATGATTAATGTAGAGGATGTTGAGCTTTAGGATTATGCATCCATTAATGAGCAACTGGTTTGTATTGTGGGTCATATTGAGAATGTATTGGTGGAAATAATATTCCGTTGGTACAAGTGTTTTCGATGAATGATAATATTCACAATTAAAATTGGGAGAGAGAGACATACATATTGGTCCAATGGCCTTATCTGTTTACCTTAGAATCTCATCTATTCATGGAAGTGCATCTTGAGTATTAATAGTTACAATGGGGGTGGTCGTTAGATCATAGACATCATGAGGGTACATTCATGATTAATTTTATGTTTTAATACCTTAAGGTGGGATAAATAAATTTTTTACAGGTGTATGATGAAGATTGGTGGTGTTTCGGCTGTTCCAGACAAGAATGAAATGGAAAATGGGCCATCATGTGCATGTAGAATGGTTGGCTCATGGTTACTAGAAATTGTGTACCCAAACCTTCCTAACCATGAATAGTGGTACACAGTTAGGTAATCCATTAAATGTGGAAATCAAAAAAAATTACTTGGATAGAGGCATTCTATGTTGCAGGTGAATGTTTTTTTAAACTGTGCAAGTTCTATAGAAAACTGTGTGATGTGGACAACACTTGGACAGAGGTTGGCGCATAGTAGGAAAACTATGTTTCAAAACCATTCTCCCCATTGAAATGATAAAAATTATTATTTCCCCCTTTGGAATTTATGTTCTCTAAATGTTTTCATCCAAAAAGTCTTCTCCATAAATCTTATTGATAAACCAAAAGGATCACGTATTCCTAAAGATTGACCTCTTTCATTTGTAGGATTTCTGAAGTGCCTTTGGGTGATGATTGAAGCTCTCGGTAATCCTAAATAACATCATTCTTCCATGTTCCAGATTATGGATTGTGGTTTACTTATTCATCTATAAAATCCCTAGAACCCATTTATTATAGCAGATCATAGGTTGGGTCAACAAAAAATTTTAAATCCAAGTTGAAGTATAATGTTAAGTTGGTTTTCATCTTTCAAATCAAGGTAGGCGGTCTACATGTTTTATCCCATATTCTTGAAGTTGATTTTTTCATGCGTGGCTGCATAAATGCTTATCTCTTTCTATGAATTTTTTTTTTCATATAATGAATTTGAAAAAATGGTTATCCAAATTATTAATTGAACCCCCCATGATCCATGTGGAATTCATTAAGGATTAACTGAATAATTTTGTCAACCCATGGGGTGTGGAAAAATTCTATAACATAGAAAATTTAAATGTTACGTATAGAATTTTGTTTTTATAATTTAGATCCCACAATGAACTGGTTGATGTGTTAGTTGTTTTAAAAGGGGAATATCGTTATTTTTTCAAGACTATGATAATGGAATAAGGGTATACTTGGATTAACATGAAATTTGTTGAATGAAATAGATTGATTGTTCCAAATGAGATATTAATTGTACTTGAAATTCATAATTTGGATAACATGAGTGAAATGGTGAAATTGTTAATTGGGTAAATTATTGTGAAGTGATTATTGATTTTAGTTTTAAAATATATAATAATTTTTGTAATTGTTAAATTAGCTATGTTATTGAAATTTTTTATTCTGCTAATGGTTTAAGGAAATATAAAGGTAAATGATTTAAATGGGATATGAAATTTAATTGGTAAATTCAACAATGGGTTAGTGATTTATGTTAATTAACTTGTTAAAAAACTATGATATGTGAATGTAATGTGTATTTTTTATGGTTTTTATTAGGTATATTTGGGAAATAAATAATAATAATTTTCATATGTATTGATAATTTTGTGGTATTTAACATGAGGATATATGTAAACGGTTCAGGTTAGACTAAGGCTCTAAATCCAACCCATATAAAACATGGTTTGGGAAAGGTATTGAGGAACAAGGCCCTTAACATTTTCATTTGATGAGTCTACCTTGACTAAGGCTCTATGGTATGTGTTTTGAATTTTTTATGAAATGTTTATCCCTAGTGAGATAGCGAACTTGAATTTCTCCCTTATGCATGGTAATCGACCCACATAGGCCATAGTGTTAATTATGTAAATGCACAACCCAAGGGAAAAATGATAAAAATGTATTAAGTGAATATGGATAATTAATTGTACCCAATTTTTCATCTATTTTCAGTGTAATTTATTCAGTAATCTCATAAACTACATATTTTGACAGAATATGTTTTAGACACTATTTTTGGTGGCCTACTAACCTGTACTCACACCCTTGTGAGCATGCAATTGGATACCCACAAAAATTTCATGGATACAAGCCAAGACAAAGGTAAAGGACCTATGATAAGGATTTGAGATGGTCTTGGTGTAATGCCCCGACCCAAGTTACCCAGATTCGGTGCATTATTACATAACAATGGCATGATAAAAAAATATCATGTCTTGAAAGATAGAATGGATTAGTAGCTTTGGAAATACTAGATACATTCAAATGTTTTATAGTACATTATAAAATGAAAAACTATAAATACATAGTCTCCTTATTCCACACTCATATCCCTTATTCTATCCCTATAGGTCAGTCATAATATATTTCTTCGCATCTTGGAAAAATAATACACATAAAGGGGTGATCTCAGATGCTCAGTAAGGATAACAATATAGCGGAAATTTACATAAATAAGCATAAACATTTAAGGGAATGTATGACTAAACCAAAATTCCATTAATCTTGTACTTCAGAATAAAATGGAAATGATAAAATAAAATAATTCCATTTACATATTCACATTGATATTCTACTAGTCAAATAATCACATAAAGTATCAATAGCCACTATCATAATGATGTAATGCAAAATGCCAGACTTCATAACCACATATTCAAGGCCTTGTGCCAAGACTGAAAATAATATTTTCTCAAGGAATTGTGCTGAGACACTAGTTTCACTCATGAGACCTACTGATGCATCAAGGAGCTATAGCAGGCTCTAGTCCTCACTTACAAAGTCCAATGCATTCCACATATAAAACGTTTAATACATAATACAAACATTCATATTAAAACTAGCATAAGAAATTTCAATACTTTATCCATAAACCATGAATGGTGTAAACATAATAGATCCACATTCAACCATATCAAAATACCTTCAATATAATATGGATGTTTTTTATCATAATAAATCAACATCAAATAATCATACAATCCATCAACAGATGTTGACATAGATGAAATCAAAAGATTTTTTTACATAAATATCTATTTCTATGTTGAAATCATTTAATTGTCATATAAATATAAAACAAAACATATATTTGGAAAATATTCTTATAATATTGTAAGGGAACCTTCGACGATATTATAACAGTGCAAAATAGATGCACATGTCGTAGAAGTTAAAAACATTATTACCTTGATTTTGTCGAAAAGGTCATATGGTACCTTGTTTGGAAAATGATGCAATGATTCCTTTAAAACAATTT
Source organism: Viscum album (assembly GCA_963277665.1). Taxonomy (NCBI): domain Eukaryota; kingdom Viridiplantae; phylum Streptophyta; class Magnoliopsida; order Santalales; family Viscaceae; genus Viscum; species Viscum album. Next base: position 39,640,639 of record OY728159.1, read on the forward strand.
TAAAAAAATTAAAACAAGGGATTAAATGAAGATTTAATATAGTCTAGTAAATATTAAAAATGTTTTGGAATACATTTTTAAGAAACATGGATTTGGATGATAAAGAGGTCCCTGTAGAAACTTAAATTAAAACAACCTCAGATAATATAGTGAATGAAAAATTAACCATTGAATTATAATTTTCATTGGTCAAGGGTAGGTTAACCTCCTATATAATAGTTAAATAATTGTTATTAAATTATACAATAACCATATACATTAATATTTTATCATATACGATCTTCTAATATTGCATTGTTAATGATATTTTAGTAGTATGATTGTTTCGGGTGTTAAAAGATTCATTTTTTTATATTCTTGGTCACGTAAGCCATGTTTATTATGGATAGGATATATTTTAATAACATAAAAATGATATTTTGTTCATAAAAATTATTTTAAATCATAAAATTTAAATTATTCTTGAATGATTATTATGGGTAATGAATTTCATCGTGTTTGTGGAGATGGTAATTTGTACGTACGCATATGCGACAAAATTAATCTTTTGTTATTAAAATAATATATAATTGGATGAAATATCATATATAAGAAATTATTATCATGTTATATTTATTATGTACATCATTTATACTCATTATTATACCCATCCAAATCTTTAAATGTTTGAATAACAAACTACACCATGACATTGAGATGGTAATCCGTACGTACGCACGTTTGGTGATTTTTTCATTTATAGGATGGATAAAATAATGAATATGGTTGTAAAATTTTTATAATAACATATACGTATATAAAATATACTAACTTAATTATTTTAAAATGGAAACAACAATGAATGTGTCTTTTTTAGAAGAAAATAACTAGAAATACGTGATGGAATATTTACCTCTTCTTCGGGATCTTCCTTTTGATTTGATCAAAAAGGAAACATAAGATGGCTTCCTGACTAATGGAATTCCTCTAATATGAGTCTAGTATAGTTGAGAGGATATTTTGGCAGGATTTTTCTTATCCAAATGGCTTTGAAGGTGTGAATTTGAGAGAAGAGGATGTTCCTTTTTATAACAGAGGTGAGGGTCACTTTAGGGCATGCTTGAAATATTATTTTATAATAATATAATTTTCGGTTACTAATGGATTCAAAATAAATTATTTAAATTCTTTGGTGGGGATGGGTCTAAACCCTCTCAAACCATATGTTTTAGACCGTTTTAGATCATCATATTAAGATTATATTTTAGATTTAACTCTTAGTAAATTAGTTTGACATTTACCATGTATCTAGATATTTTTATATTATATGGTTAATAAACATACTGTAAACATCCAAGAGAACCTAATGTGGTTCATTGTTCAGACATATAATATTTTTAGGCCCTCTGGATGAAATTTATATTTTTAGTAATATAATAAAAATTATTAATATAATATTTTTTTTAAAAACTCTTTTAAGTCAATTTTGACATTATTTGTTATTTTGTTTTTGTTAAATTCATAACAACATTATTACATAGAAAAAAATTCATTTATTCAACCTTAACATGTCATATTAACCTAGAAATTTTATTTAATTCATTAAAAGATTCAAATTAGATTTATTTTGATATTTATAATATCAATTTCTTTAATCATTCATTAATAAGGTAATTATTGCATCCTTATTGCATCATAAATATGTTTAATTATTTATTACCTTAAAATTATTGATAATATAAATTTTTTTATGAAATATATTTATTTTTATAATTAATATTTACAGTTGAATTTTTCTTATTTATAACCCTTTATTAAAAATAATTTAGTTATTAAACATTGATTTAACTCTTTTAACTCTTCATTAAATAAAATATTAATAAATGTCCAAATCTAATCCGAGTTTACCAAAGGGGATAATATTTTTTCCTATGTTTTTTGGTTAAATTATACTGATTCAATAGAATTAGGACACGATTTAGGGTAATTGTAATATCATTTTTACCCTCAATTACACTTAATTAGCCTATTTACTTTTTAATGAGTTAAATAAAAGTAAAAAGATACTATTCAACAACAATTATTATCATCTAATTGAACCAAATTTTACTAACTATTATTAACCTTTTCTCTTGAATTTTGGAAATTCAACTCACAAAAGTGGTAAAATTAGGTTTTATACAAATTTGTAAATGGTCATAAGAGGTGGGTAAAAGACCGTAAATATTTCGATAAAATTTTATATATTTAAACATATTATAAAATGAATACAATGAATTAAGATGAACATATATATGTATTGTGTATCTATTTTGACCAAAAATAAATTAAGAAAACTAATTATTTAAATAAAATGTCTGTTTTAACCAATAACGCAGTGTTTTTTTCACTATTCATAAAAAATTGAATGTTTTCAGAAAAATATCAAAAATCCACACTAAACTAATTTTGATATTCCAAATCTAACATTGATGTCCATTTTGATAGATAAAATCTTTAAAATTTCAAAAAGTTAATATTATTATTCATAATGGCTTGTTTGATTGGTCGTAGTGTGTTATAATCTCGAAGATGCGTACAATGCATGCTATTTCATTAGTCAAAGGGAAACGTATCATGGAAGCATGGGGTGTTATATTCATCCCTACTTCAAAAAAATTTGTCCTTGAAATTTCTATAATAAAACCGCACAAAAATATTCATGTGGTTCTTCATCACAAGTTCCTATTGTTCCCTGTTGCCTCTTCCATCTTATGGTTTCTCTATATAACATTTACAAGATGAGTCATCCAGTTTCTCAGAACTTGTTATCTTGTATCATGAATTCTGATAGGCTCTTCACAATAAGACATATCAGGTTCCAGTTTAATTTCCTCATAGGTGAGTACATTTGTTGGGTAATGCATGTATTTTCTCAATAGTGTTTCGTGGAACACAACATGAACTTTGGAGAGACTTGGAGGTATTGCCAAACGATAAGCTAAAACTAGAATTAGTTATAGAATTTCGAATGGTCTTATGTTCCTTGACCTCAAATTTACCCTTCGTACAGAAATGTATAACACCATTCCTTGTAGATACCTTCATGAAAACATGGTCTCCACGTTGAAATTCCATATCCTTTTTTCAGTTATCAGCATAACTTTTTTTCCTACTTTGGACTGCTTTGATGTGGGTTTGGATAACCTTCACCTTTTTCATTGTTTCCTCAACAAGTTTTGGGCCTACGAGTTTTCATTCACCAAAATCATCCCATAAAGTTGTTGTCTGACATATCTTTCAATTAAACGCTTCATATAGTGCTATCAGAATATTTGAATGGAAGTTATTATTATAATAACATTCTACCAGAGGTTAATATTGACCCACATAACTTTAATGTCAAGTGATAAATATCTCAACATATCTTCAATGGTTTGAATAGTTCATTCTGATAGTCCATTAGGTTGATGTTGGTAGGTAGTTCTCATACGAAGTTCAGTATCTTGGGATTTCTGATGACTTTTCTAGAATCTTGATATAAAAGTGGGATCACGATCCGAAAAAATCGATAAGGGTACTCCATGAAATACTATATCTTAATTAATATATAGTGTTTCTAGATGTTCATGTGTTAAATCTTCTCTTATAGAATGAAGATGTGCTATCATGGTAATAAGATCCACAATTACCCATATTGAATCATTCCTTCAAGGAGTCTTCGGTAGCCCCAGGACAAAGTCCATCGTAATATTATCCCACTTCCACTCAGGTATGGTAAGAGGTTGCATGACTCCTCCAGGAGGTTGCCTTATTTCTTTCACTTGTTGAAAAACCATACATCTTGACAAAAAATCAGAAATCTCCCCTTTCATATTTTTCCACACAAAATGTTCATTAAAATCACTATACATCGTGGTGCTACCGGGGTGTATAAAAAAATTGGAACTTTGAGCATCATATAACAGTTCCCTTTTTAGATCTGGTATATCAGGAACATAAAGTATCTTCCAAAGTTTCAAAATCCCATCTTTATATATGAATTCACTCAATCTACAATCATTCACAGCTATAATCTTCTTTTGAAACTCCTCATAATTATCCTGATATCATTTTATGCTTTTTAGTAAAAATAATTTGGAAACCATTTGAAAAAGTAATGATGTTTCACCGAAAATGATTACTCTTATATCCATTTTCACTTGATCCATGAAAATAGGATCCCTTTCAACAATCATCTTGTCCGAAACTCAATGATCATTTCTACTCAAAGAATCTACCACCTTATTAGGCTTCCCCGGGTGGAAGTGTATCGTGAAATCATCATCCTTGAGTAGTTCAAGCCATCGTCTTTTCCTCACATTGAGTTCTTTTTTAGAGAAAATATAATTCAAACTCTTGTGACCAGTATAAATCTCAAATTTTTCACCGTAGAGAAATTCTCTCCATATTTTTTGAGAAATTATTACAGATGCTGACTTAAGATCATGATTAGGACAGTTTTTCTCATGAATTTTTAACTGTTGTGATGCATAGGTGATAACTCTATCATTCTGCATAAGGACGCAACCATGTCCTTTATTTGATGAATCGCTATAAATAACAATCCCATTATTCATTAGTGGTAGATTAAAGATGGGATAATTGACTAATCATCTCTTATGTTCTTCAAAACATTTATCACATTATTTTTTCCAATCAAATTTAACCCATTTACATGTTAGCATGGTTAATGTCTTAGCCAATCGGTCAAAATTCTGGGAAAAACACCGATAATAACCTGCTGAACAAATAAAACCACGTACCTCAGTTATACTTTCCAATGTTGGACATTTTTTGATTTCCTTGGTCTTTGAATGATCAAAAAATATTCCATTCATAGATACAATATCGTCAAGAAAATAAATCTCTTAAATCCATAATGCACACTTGCTAAACATCATGTACAATTCATTTCTTCTAAGGGTTTTCAGAATGGTTTTCAAGTGATATTAATGCTCTTCATATCATTTTATGTATACTATGATATCATCAACACATACCACTACAATGACATCGAGATATTCCTTGAAAACTCTATTCAATAGATCAATGAAAATAGAGGGTGCATTAGTCATCCCAAAAGGCATTACTATAGACTCATAATGCCCATACCTGGTACGAAATACTGTTTTTGTAATTTCTTCCTTCATCACACATAAATAATGATGTCCAGATCTATGGAGAATCATTGAATAATTTTGATCACCACGATGTTGGTTGAATAAACCATCAATGCGAGGTAGGGGATACTGGTTCTTTATAGTTATAGCATTGATCTTCCTATGGTCAATGCCCAACCTCATAGATACATTTATCTTATTTACAAAAAGGGCAGGGGATACCCATGAATAAAAAATAGGGAGTATAAATCTCTTATTACTCAATTCCCCATGTTTTTTTATTCCACTAATTCCACAGTGTCCATTCCATAAGGGTTCTTCAATATGGGCCTTGATCCAGGAATTAAATCAATGGAAAACTCAATTTTTCATTCTGGAGGATGTCTAGGTAAATACTCTAGAAACACATCAACATATTGTTTCACAATAGGTATGTACTATATTCAAACATTCTTTTACTCTTCCATAATTAGTTCATTCCCATACTCCCTAATAATTTAATTTAGTAGTACTACTATGGGTGGATCTAGATAAGAATCGAGTGGTGATATTTATTCTCTAATGATAAGGTACTCCTTATCATCATCGAAAATTGTTACCACCTTCTTTATAAAAAACATTTCTACATCATGGACTAAAATCCAATACGTAATGAGGATTATATCAAATTAAATCATGGGTTTGACGATGATATCATCCAATAAAGAACATTTATATCCCCTAATGGAAACTGGTTCACAAAACATTTTTGCGATGATCCTTCCGTTAGGTGTTTTGACTGAAAACTACCTTTTTAAGTCAAATTTATATTATATAATTTTCCTAGAAAACTATGATGATATGAAAAAATGTGATGATCTAGAATCAAATAATTCATTCGATAAACCTGAAGAAACCATTAAATGACATGCCACAACATCATCCGGAGCTTCAACCTTAGTAGTAGTGATCGCATATTCTTGTCCTTGCTCCCTTGGACTTTTATAAGGTAATTTCCATTGGATAGTGTGAAATTTAATTACATAATTACCCTTTTCTCTACAATTGTAGAATACAACATTAAAAGCGACTTTCTTCCCTTTGCAATCACGTGCTTGGTGGCATTTTTCACCACACAAATAACAGACTCCCATTCTCTTCATGCAAGTACCTAGGTGTTTATTCCCACATTTACTGTAGGTTGGATATTAATATTTCCCCTTCATCAAGTTATTTCAAATTCTAATGTGTTTAAAATATTTCTTCTTATTTTTCTTTTCTTTATAGTCGTAAGACATATAGAATTCTTTTTCTGTCTAGATAGCACATGAGACAATATCTTTAACAATGAGAATGATTGTGAGACTAATGCTCGATGAAGAAATGGTTTTAACCCATCATAGAATTGACCAATATTACTATTTTGGTCTCGTATATAATCTAATGAATTCCTAGCTATCCATGTAAATTTATCCTCATACATTGTGATATTCTCATCCACTTTTTACCTTATACACAGAAATTGTATTTCCATATCTACTCGATGGTCCCGAGGAAGGTACTTCTCTAAGAAAATATCATTAAACACCATATGTTCTATATTTGATACTTCATAATCTTGATTTGTGTTTTAAATGAATGACCACCATTGATCTGCATCTCATGTGAGTCGATCAACTGCCATGACAAATTTTTCCATTTTGATTCTCCCCAATGAGTGAAATATTTTCTCCAGAGAATTTATCCATTTCTCAGATACTAATGGATTTGTACTCCAATTAAATGTTGGTGGTTGTTTGCTCATGAAGCGGTCTCACATTGATCCTCCATGTTGTGGATGGGGGATCTCCTTACGGGTAAAGTTATTATTCATAACCTGAGGGAGTTGTCCCAGTATGGTGATAAGCTGATCAGCACCAGTTTCTTCACTAGCTCCACTATCATTATCTTGAGTATGAGGTCAATTCCTAAAAGTATTTCAGGGGTTTATATAGATTACATTCCTTCAACTATGTTCCATTTATAAAAAATGGAATTCACTAGATTATGTTATAAATCAAAATAAATAATTCAAAACATGTAAAACACTTTACATAAATTGAACAGTTTATGGATATAATCCATAATAATAAAAAATTTCTTTGACGAAGAATATACTAATAATCCCTTCATAATGGTTTATAAGGAAAATGATAATTATCCAAATCATATCCTATGTATGTTTCATATCAAAGAGTGAAACAAGGCTTGTTGTCGTGAACCATTTATTGTTTGAGTCTAGCTCAACGAATCAACCACACTATTTCATTTCTTAAGCATATATGGTAACTCAAAATTGAATGAATCTAAAGACTCTACCCATCTCTACTACTAGATATTCAAATCTCTCTGAGAAAAGTTGAACGTCAAAATTTTGGGATCGGTAAACACACTTAGATTTTCTCCCAAATATAGTGTTTACAAAATGCTAAAGCATATACCAAAGATGAAAGCATAAGTTTAAAAATATTGTAGTTCTATTAATGTGGTATTAACTATTGGGCCACGTATACCATATATCAATCATTCTGCAACAACACTACTCTGAGTTTGACTTCAGAAGCCTCACAAAACTCTATATACTCACCACCTTTCTCATGTAGGGTCATGATCGATTCTGATGTTGAGAAATTATTCAACTCCTTGAAGACCTTCTAATGATCATCTGATTTTTAAAATATTATCCAATTTTTAGTTTAGCCCGAAAGTAGTGATATATAATGTGAAAATACCACGATTGATCTCTTTTAATATGTATTTAATCCCAGAAATCTAATGATCTTCCAAAATTTATTCAGATATTCCCAAGATACTAATTCTTGATACTTTTTTGGTCCACCAACACCCCATCTTATGAGATAATGTTTCCCCAAAAGTGTTCCAAATAAATCCAAAATTTACATTTAGAGATCTTGTAATATATCTAATTCTCTCTTAGTGTAATCAATATTATGTTTATATTTTCTGTACGATGGTCATGAGTCTTTGAGTACACCATGATGTCATAAAAATTTTAAAAAAAATGATATTTGTATTGGTGAATGATTTTGTTCATCATGTCCAAAAAGAATACATGTTCATTATTCAACCAAAATGACATTATGGTGTACTTAAATACGACATAACTACTTCAATGAACCAGTACTTTGTATATATAATTTCAAAACACATTGTTGATGATTCCCATATCCGAACTAGATATTCGAGAATACACAATCTCCCAATGACGGGTAAAATAGTTCATCGATACATGAAAATAGATAATAGTTCTTCAATATCATATTTCTAAACATATTTTAATCAATAATCAAGCACAAAATCCCATCAGTATTCCATCAAAACCACATAGGTGATCTTTAAGGTGAATTACATGGATGAATAAAGCCCTTATTCTCAAACTCCTATAGATGGGGCGTGATATCATGAAGCTCTATATGTTCCATTTTGTATGGTGGAATATCTATTAGAGAATCACTTATAACGTGTTCAATAGTTGAATACATGTGAATTATTCTAGGAAAAAAATCTTGAAATAGTTTCAATACTGGTGGAAATACATATTACTTAACACCACCATCATCCAGAAAAAGATGATAAACATGGGTTTTCATCTCTCCTGATTGATGAGTGATTTTCCCAGCTCATACCTTCTTGATATCGCACTCCCCATGGTGAATATGATGGTCACCCTAATGATTTGTAAACATTACTATCATTTGGTAAAAATGAACATTGGATCGATATCTGACTAGATGGTACATTCAAATAATTAGTCCAAATTCTAACATAGTAAGAATAAAAATATCCCACATAAAATGTCATTACTCGATCTCGAGAGAACATCCATTTCACAAAAAAATGTTTCTATATAGCACCTACAATTGTGTATATATTTTCATTACCCCCTTCATAAATTTCACCACAACGCCCATAACATTAATGAGCATAGAATTTACAAATAAATGAGAAGTAATAGTATATAATTACTCTCTATCTATTGTAGAATCTAAAATAATGGTACCTCCGACTATTGATGCCCCACCTCACAATCCACAAGTGTATGTTAAAAAATATATATTTTTACTATCCCTATCCCATGTGATGCCTTCTGATTGTTGTGAGTTTCATCAATATGATGACATGGACATTCTTTTTGTCAATCATTACACCCATATCATATATGACCTCAACCATTAGAAAAACAAATGCTATCATGATAAGATGTCGAAGATTCCACTCCAACACTCTGACATATTTAAATAATCCTAAACTAATTATCCATCATTGTTTCCTATAGTACCTATGGAGTTTTACAATATTTATATAATACTTACACTCTACTATTGGTTGAGTACAATGTCGATGATAGTTTCATAACATACCAAACTGACGATATATCACTTTATTATGTTCATGTGAAACTAGCCATTCCCCCTAAACATTTTGTTTCATAATGACCTTTAAAAAGTTCTCATAATTTCAATTATTACTCTAGAGTTTTTTTCCTCAGAATAATCCATTACCAACTATAATTCATGGAAATAAATCCTCCTCCATGTTCCCCTCAGCTATGAGAGAATGATATTCCACTTCAACAAGCTTTTGTATTTGACAGAGTTTATCATGGTACTTAATCCCTCACATAAGTCAATCCTGAAAATGAATCTATATATCAATCTCATCTTCTATAAATGATGGAGAAAATCATTTCATGTCTGTAAATAATCTAACATATTCTATCGTGAATGTTTTCCCGAAGTCATCCACATGTCTCTATATCTTTCTCCTTCCTCAGCATCTCTTTGTAGAAGTTCCCCAATAACCCATCCAATAAGTCCTTCCATATAATACGATTAGTCAATCCAGTCCATGCATGGATTTCCCACCATCACATTACTAATCCTTATATCATATATGTAGGAAACATGCTTCTCCTTTTAGTAGGATTCTTCAGATGGAAATGTACAATCTGAATGGACTCATCCAAGAAATAATCTCCCTCAGTTCCATACTCTCTTGTAAATATGTATGGGTGATTCAACTAAAATTATCTATTTATGAAATAAAAACTCCTCACAACATGCCATTGTTCCCTTTCTAGGAATTTCATGAACCAGGAAAAGTTATCTTGGAACCGCTCCCCTTCTCCTTCACCTATAACTATTAGTGACTCATGTTCCCTCACTAGAGGATCTTTCCTAGAAATTCCCCAAGATCTCCCTCTCATCAAGAATAGTTCTGTAGGAATATTCCATATAATACCAATGATTGAACATAGGAAAAATATTCATAACATTTACATGTTTACATAAGTGGGAAAACACATTAAGACCCAATATGTCATTTCCCAAAATTCTACCACACAAAAAATGAGGTGTTAACACTACCCTCCACTATCCTATACATAGGTATTGGTTATAAATGTTTATTATAATTATAATTATTTTTATTTCTCATTATAAACCCATTTATTCTCATCTTTCATAATTTTAACATATTTAATTTCTCATTAATAATATTATTCAATTTAAATTCACAACAAAAGAAAATCAGGTCCAGTTCAAAACTTACACATAACACATTTTATTTGACTTCCTAAAACGATGCAAGTAAAAATAACTCTATGTGCATAAAATTATGCATTATTACTCATTTAACATTCCATTCGTTTCCATGAGTTAAATTTTTAGTAAAAATAATAAAAAAATGTCACATCAAAAACCAGGGTCTCCCGGATAGAGTCATCATTTTAATAAATTTTTATATGTTTATAAATGATTAATCCCTACCAATATATCAATTTGACTATATATTAATGATTTTATTATTTTGGAGCGTGTTTTGGAAAACAATGTGACAATTACATCATTTTAAAATTTTAAACTATTTTTAAAAGAATTTAATTTTGGGAATAACTTTTAAAATATTAAAAAAAATTGACTGATACTTTTTTAATATTCATCGGGTTATTTTCTTAATTTTTATCTTCTAGACCAAGAGTTTATTCAATAATCTAAAGGCACTAACAAATAAATAAATTTAAAAAAAACTTCTAGATGGATAGAGTAGACACACCTACAAAATTAGGAATAACTCAGACAACACACATCCAACTTAGGTGGTTCCACAGAGATATGAAAGTGGACTCGTATGAAAAATTAAATGATTAATTAAAAGAAATTATGATTGTGTTAGTGAGTCAATTTAAAAATATAAATATAAAAAATATATATAAAATTATCTCCCATCAAAATAAATACACATTATTTGTTAAAAAAATTCTTTAATAAATGTGAAATTTATGATAAAATTTAATGGAACATATGAAATTTAGTATTACAATTCCTATAATAATGGAATCTATGGTTATAAGAATATATGAGGTTCCAATAAATGAAAAAATTCATAGAAAGAAATATGATTGACTACTTATCTTCTATTGATTTCCATTTTTTTCATAGTTTTGTAATTCCTTATTCTTATCCATCCATCTAGATTCCCCTTACCATGATGGGTAACTCTTTTATTGATTAGAGAAGGGTAAATTTTTTATTTTTTAATGCTTGAGTTCATGGACCTAATTTTATGAATTATCATTCTCTATTCTACTATATGGTTTTCAATTTCATATACCAGTTTTTATTATAATGTTCCATCGTATGTGGTTTCAGATTCTATTATTATTAATTTTATTAGTTCGATTAACAATTTTTTCCTCAACTGGGTTCTATTGCATATATAATGGAATATACCAGTTTTTAGTGGTGGATTACTCAATGATCATAATTTTTTGTGAAATGGGTGTTGAATGTTCTTAATTTTTAGATATAAAAAAACATGATCAGGTATTGGAAATTGATTTGACGATTTTTATTGAGAATATATCACACATGGATGTAGATTACAACAACATGAGATCTTGTTATGTTTTTATCTCACCATTACCACATAACAAAGGGATTGATGGGGAATGATCATGGAATCACTCTATAATCAACATATCAGAAGAGGACTAAATTAAATACAACAAGGATAGCATTGTATATGAAATTTTTCCCCCGAACTCACCCCAAATCTCATATCATAGTTTAATATCACTTAATTTTCAAATTCCATTTTGGTAATTTTCTTAATTTATTTCACTTTTTTTCAATAGTAAAGAATTAAAAAAACAATATATTTTCAAAATAATTAAATGTGATATACTTCTTTGTGTTCACTTTGATTTGGGATAATACAGAGTGTTAATCCATAGAGTACATTTAGGTAATATGTATAAAATGTTTTTTCATATTCGACGATAGGTGTCTATCAAACATTGTGCTGTTACTGGGGAGGCAGTGCATAAAAATTTGTATTTTGAATGACCCCCAACTCATGTGAACTGTTAATTTAATTTGATCCAAAATGTGATTGAACATTTAACCACAAATAAAAATATACTAAATAGTAATATTTGAGGAAATAAACCTCTCAGATTCAGCTGAAACACTTTGAGTTCACTCCAAACTAGAAATCATGGCATGAAATATCAACCAAACATAGCATGATCTATCTGCACCTCAATTAACATTTCAAAATAAGAAAATCATATAAACTAGAACCCAAAATGATTTTGAATTTCATGTCAATATGATTGTAGGGATTCCTAAATTTCATGGTAATGAATGATATTTCTCAAATCAGTAAATTCACGAATTTAGCTTCCCTAGCACATGATTTATTCTATGAGGAGCACCTGGAGACCAATTTTTGTATAGGGGATACCCCTTATCACTTGAAATAGTGGTTAAGTAATGGTTTTACTATATCAAACTACTGTTGATGAACAATTAGGATGAACAAAATATATTACTCATGGCTAGTCTCTTTCCCACATTCATGAAAAACTCCTTAAAAAATATATATATATTATAAATGAATAAACTAGAGAGACCCTCTTTGTATACTATTAGTGTTTCAAGAAATAATGTGCAAGCTTACCACACCAATAAATTGTGAAAAACAAATTTCTTATGTTATTATATCATGGTTTACATGAAAATGATTTAATTTATCTAGATTCCTCAATGTTAAGGATCAATGATTGATAAATATCCAGTAGATATCTGAGTTCTTATTGAGAATACTATAGAAAACTGGTAGCATTTGAGAATAAGAGTTTCTCCCACAATGGGAATCCATGAGTTGAGAATTCATTATTCAAAATATTTAATCAGAAGCATAATGGGTGACCTCCCCAAGTTAGTGATAAAAATGAACGTTAACCAATTGAAGGAACATCATGGCATGACTCAGGTATGAATTTATTATATTCTACATATTATTAACCCAACCAATGTCCGTATGTATAGGTGATAAATGTTGTGTTTCATACTATCATCAATGGAAATTACAAAACAAATCATCCATACCAACCCTAATCCAACTAGGATATGGATTCCAATAGAACCTAGGTATGCAAACTTTTAAATAGAAATAACCAAATCCCCTACATTCATAAAATCCTATTAAAAAATCATTAACAACACGAATTTTAAACACCTCATTTACAATTAATGGATTTTGAGTATCCTTTCACAAGTGAACCAAAAACTAAAGAGCAGTAGCTATGTACCATGGAATCAAGGCTATATAATAAGATATATAAGATTTCTAATCAATTTAGATGTATTAAGGACATCATAAAAAATAATAAAGGAAAAATAATATTGTAGATATTGAAAAATCCAAAAAATAATGTCACTATTATTACAATAATAAGTTGAAAATAACTCCCATCACAAGCCACACTTGAACAATAAACAATACCACCTATGTTGAAAGAGAAATTTTTTTTTAGAAATATGAATGCTCTGTGTAAATAAAATAATAAGAAGACATGAAATATTAGGATAAAAATAATAATCCAAGTATTAATAGAAAAGAAACACCATTAAAAACTAAATAGATGGAGAATAAACATTTATCCCCACAATTTCAATAAAGGATTACTGAATTTAAGGGATCAAAGGAAGGAGAATTTATAAATGAAATTTTGGACACATTCCAAAAAGAAGAAATTCATATCCCCTTACTTGAATCTGTAAATTAAATTTCAATTAAAGAAAAAAAATTGATGGATGTTTTAATCAAGAATAAAATACTTCAAGGGAATGAAAGGATCATCATGGAAAGAAAATTCTCATACAATACCACACCACAATTTCCTATCTAATTTATAGATCCAGAGATATCTTCCATTCCATGTACCATTGGATAACTAAATTTATCTAATTATTTAGGTGGTTTTAATTCTTCAATTAATGTATTACCTCACTCAGTATGAAATTATTTCCATATGGGAGACTCAAATCCCTCAAAAGTGGTGATCTAGATTGAAAATAAATACACTATTTTCCATATCGGAGTTCTACAAAATGTATTTGTGAATTTCAAATATATATAATTCCCCACATACATATATGTGTTGAATATGTAATAAGATATGATACCGTCACAGTAACATATAATTTTGTAGATATATGTCATAAAGACATAGAAAACCAGCATCAATGTTCATGAAGGGAAACTCACAATGGGGTTTTGAGATAGCACTAGTAACTTTTATATTTTTTAATACATGATTCACCCATCAGATGAGGACTCATATTTTTCAATATCCTGTGATGTTGGTACAAAAACAATAGAAGAATCGGGTATATTCCTTGAATTCTTAGACATTGGAGAGTATTTTTCATTGATAATATCACTGAAAATGTGAAATCCAAAAACACTATAGAATCAGATTTCAGGAGTGAAGAATTGGTAAAATAGGATTTTTTTATGATTTGATGAATGATAAATAAGATGACATGATTTATTATGTGTAGGAAGACTAATTTTTGGAAATTTGTAATCAAAATTTAATTTCATCCTTTGGGAAACCCTCAAATCTTGATATAAATCCACTCTCCACTAATTTGAAATATGTGTTACACATGGATGGGGATAAATTATCGATGAAAATTTCTAATGATATTTCTGAAACCAATGAAGAATAATTAATTGATCTTTTGAATGATAATTTAAAATATGTAGGATGGATATTAGGTAATATCATTTGAATAAAACCAATATATTCTCACATATAATTCATCTTGAGGGAGATTCAAAACCTGTTAGGCAATCCCAAATAAGGATAAATATGGAGTTAGTGGAAGTTGGGAAGAATGATATTGAGATGATTTGGGATGATTGGATCATCTATCCTATTTAGTGTTAATAGTGGGAATGGCTCTTTCATGTTTTTACAAAAAATTAGCACATACCATTTTGTGGAATGGAAATATTTAATTAATCAATATGAGTATTCAGATTATCCCGAGAGTGTGCATAGATATTAGGATATTTAATCAGGTCACAAGGAATGATCATTTCCCCATCACATTAATTTACTAAATTATAGAGTGATTGGAGGTAAGAACACATAATATATTTTGGTATGGTTTTATAGGTTATTTAATGGTACAAAATTCCCTAGATGATCAAAAAAATTCTATATTTACATTTTTCAGTAATTTTTAATATAAAAGGATTTCATTTGGATTATATTATGATACAGTTAAATTTTAGTGGTGCATGTAAAGAATATTTCTGATCACATTTATTGTCGATTTGATGTTTTCTTAATTTATTTCTTAGTTTTTTGAGACTATTTTTACCATTTTATGAAAAATATGGAAAACATTCTAATAATTGCATTGAAAAGAATCTTGTTTTAAATTAATAAAGGGTTAATTTCAAGGATGAGGGTGAAATTTTACAAGGGAATATATTTTCTAGAAAATTATGTAATGTGGGTACATAAAATTTTTTTGTGATAAATTTATTTTCGTACCCAAATCATGTGGAACATGCTTCATCATTTTTAGGACATCAATGATTCTACATTTTATTTATCAATGATATTAGAAAAATTATTCAACATATCTCAACAATACATCAAAAAGACTATGATTTTATTTTTAATTCTACATTTAGGGAATAATTTTTTGAGTTCTATATCAGAATTATTTTACCACCTATGATGTAGTAACCAAATTTTAATGAACTATTTGAGATAATTTTTTATGCATCTAACCACGAAGTCAGAGCAGTCTGTTTTCATTGAATTGATGGAAGGCCAAAATTCATTACATAATAACTATGAATCTTAAATGTGTCTCAATTCAATTACACCTCCATATTAAATTGTTTTTTGTAGTTTTATTTAAATTAGAATGATTTTTATTATATCTGTTTCGAACTAAAATAATAATATTTTAGGATCATACAGCTCGTAGGTACTTGATGAAGAAGACTGATTCTAAAATAAGTAAATTCATATGGGTGTTATTTAAATATGAGATAATCATAGAAATAAATGATAACAAGGAAAATTAGAACCATGTTTCCAAACACCTAATTAGATTGGAAAACACTCATGAAGCATAAATTCAAGATAAAGACCCAATGAATAATTAAAATCTAGGAGATCTGTTGTTCTTGAATAATAGAGAAGTGCCGTTGTATGATGAAATGTTCAATTATTTGGTAACATTAAAGGTACCATATATTTTAAATTCCAAAAAAAAGAATCTAAATATAAAATATGAATCTAAATTTTACATTTGGGAAGATCAATTTTATTGGATGATATGCAATGATCAGGTGAAAAGAAAGTTATTTGCTAAAAGTGAAATGAAACCATCCTTCGAATTTATTCATAAATTATCTTTTAAATGGTACATTGGACCTCAAAGTAGATAATATAAGGTTTAATATTATTTAATTAATATTCAAACCCATTTAAATATTCACATGAATTTTTCAAATTTTATAAAAAATGTCATCTTTCTGAAAATATTTCTATTTGAATGAAATTTCTCCAAATACACTATAATTTGGTGATATTTTTGGTTTTTGTGGGATATATTTTGTTTGACTATTCCCATTTTCATTGGTAATTTCTTATTTCTTTCTTTTAATTGATTATGATTCTATATTGTTTGAGAAAAATTCCACCATGATTGACGATACTACAGTTTGTAGTGTTTTTTATAGGATAACATATTTTAAAGGGTTGGTGTTCCTAGAGTCATAATTAATGATCATGGGAATAATTTTGTAATAGGATAATAGATTTTGTTTTAAAAAAAATATGGGGTGAATCCAAAAATATCAACTCCCTATCTTTAACAGACTAATGGACAAGCCAATATGTCTGACATGGAAATTGAATGAATTTTGTAAAAGACTGTTAATGTAAGAAAGAATGATTAGAGTGAAAAGATGGATAATATAGTATGGGAATTCAATATAGCCTAAAAAATCTAACATTAACCAATCTATATACCATTATTTATTATAGAATTAGTTACCTTCCAATTTAATTGGAGCATAAATAATATTAGGGTATGATAAAGTTGAATTTCGATATTTAAAGTGCTGTAAAATAAAGAGTATTACAATTGTAGGAGATAGAGTAAATTATAAGTGATGCTTTTCAAAATTCATGGATTTAAAAAGTGTGAGCAAGAGTGGCTCATGATAATATAATCAAAACTAAATTATTTTATCTGTGAGACATAGTTTCATTATTCAACTCAAGACTCATGTTGATTCTCTGTAATCATTGTTCTAGATCGGAAGGACCATATATAGTCACTCATGTATATCATTTTGGTGGTTTGCTGATTATGATGGATTTATAGTATGGTCCCATAACTGTTAATGGATATATTCTAAATAAATCAAATCGGAACTTATCATTAGTTCCATTAGAGGAGACTACACTCCTCCAACTAATTCATCAATAAATGCCCTCAATTCCTACCTCTCCATAAAATATTCATTATTAATGTGATTGAATTAAACATTTTATTACATTATAAAATCTATATGAAGTCATTTATTAGACTACATTGTATACATTTGGGCGAGGGAACCTTTTTAGATAATTATTTTGATTTTTTTTGTTTTCATATTGTCAAAAAAGATTTTGTTCTCAAATTTTTGTGTATTCTTTAATCTTATGAGCTCAAATGATTATTATTATAATTTTTGAACCCCCTATCTATGATTGAATAAACTTTTTTAATGAAACATATCAAAAATAAAATTTTAAAATGAATTTATTTCATGTTCATTTTATTAAAAAATAATGAAAAAACTGATGATTTTTGGAAAACCAGGCTACAATTCACTGTTAAATTTTTTCAAATCACAATCTAGTGAGGCTTCCAAATCATTGTTTTCATATTCATTTCATTCATAAAACATATCGAGAAAACGAGAACAATATTTCTTTAATAGTAATATTATTTATTCATATCAACACTTGAGAGATTATTTACTTTAATTTTAAATAATGTAGGTATTTATTTGGTTTCAAATCCCCCAGTTTTAGAAGAATCATTTTTCATTATGTACTTAATTTTAAATTAAATCATTATATATCCCATCTAATACCCGAAAAACCATTTAGTTTATCGACATTATTAGCCATTTTTCCATATCCATCCTTCTTTTGAAGTGGAATTTCATGAACTAGTTGAACTGAACTATGGGGGGAATTTTTCATGTGTTGTGATACCTTTTTCAAGGACACCTTAGTGGAAAAATAAAACTGAAAGAGATGATTTTACTCCAAAAAAATTCATCAGATTGAAACCTATGCTATTCTAGATATATGATGAAAAAATAATTTATTTCTTTCTCGAGCTTCCAAATGACAAAGAAATTTTTTCCTATCGAGAGGATAAAAAATGAATGAAATTTGGTTATGTAGTTTCAATAAAAAATTTAAATACATGAAAAATATAATTTATTTCCATGAATAAAATTCATATTTTATTGTTATAGTTTATCTACTATTATGATGAGTGATGAGGAGACCATACTGGCGTGAAAATTAGAATCTTGTAATGTTTTTTCAATGAGAGTGAAACCCTCCTTAAAGAACCTAGAATTTTTAACATCTATATCATACCAACTAAATACTACATAAAAAACCTAAATATCCATCATAATAAACTCAATTCTTTAACTCACATCGGGAGGAGAAGTAGGAATTTATCAATCCTTTAGTGACCCCGGAATGAAATTGGATGAGAAAACCCTTATTTAAAATTCACATTCTTGAGATGAGAGAAAATTAACATAAGGTAGGTGTTTTATGTTCATGGTTGGATTAATGATGTTTAAATATATTAAATTATCTAAATGGTGAAATTAAAATAAGGAAGTTTTGATGAGGCCTGATATATCTTAATTTTAGTGTGTGGAATTGATATATCTCATGGGTACGTGTTTTGAATTTTAAATGATTTGATTTTGATGTCGACTTATCCCGAATTCCGTGTGATGTGTGTGGGGGAATTGATATAGATAATATTTTGTTACAATTTTTTTATTCTTCTCAGTGATTTAGTACCTTAAAATCTATTAATTTGACTGTATTTTCATGAATATTTGTTTTTTAGTGCGACTTAGGATAAAATGTGAAAATTTCATAATTCTGGGATATTAACATATTTTAGTTAGAATGATATTTTGGTAATAAAATTTAAATTAGTATTTAATTTTTAATGAATTTTTTAGGATTCTAAGATTTATTCTATTCAGCTTTCTCTTCTGGATGATGAGTTGATTCAAATATCTAAAGGATTTAAAGAGCAAATCATATAGAAAAATTGTTCATGCAGACAGAGTGGACCCCACCATTGGAAATGAGTCATATGTAGGGATCCACATATCCATTTGATCTGATTCAACCTAGGTATAAAAGAGGACTCACTTGAGATTTTTTACAATAAATTCCAATGAGTTATGAAATAATTAAGGTGTCCCCTAAATGAGTCATATTTAAGGTAGATTCAAGGAATTCTCAGCCATAAAAAGTCATAATCATTAATTATTCCATAAAATCCTCTAGAAAGATAATATTGATTTCAAATTTTGCATTTATATATGAAATTAAATTAATATCATATTATAATCAGGACCATAGTGAAAATTCAAGCATATGATGTGACAAATAGATGAAAAACTTATTAGGATATATTCTTCTGGACAATTTTTCTTATTTATTTTACATATTTTCATATCCATTGTTTTATAATTCATTCATATTCCCATTAACCACAATTACACATACCATGGTGGGGTAAAAAATTTATTGATTATATAATGGTCGGATTTATATTGTGTAATTTTGGAGTTCTTATATATAATTGAATAATATATCTTTCCCTATTCTGTGATATTGTTTCAATTTCTAGATATAGGTTTTTATTATCAAGTGCGATCATATTTGGTTTATGATTCTAATATTGATTTATTCATTAATCAATAAGCATTATCAATTTCCAAAAGATTCAGGTTTATATATGATTCAATAGACCAATGATAAGTGGTGA
Organism: Viscum album; assembly: GCA_963277665.1. Taxonomy (NCBI): domain Eukaryota; kingdom Viridiplantae; phylum Streptophyta; class Magnoliopsida; order Santalales; family Viscaceae; genus Viscum; species Viscum album. The sequence goes on from OY728159.1 coordinate 39,661,217, forward strand.
AGTAATCAGGGATCATTAGTACGTGTGAGAGGGGTTGTTGGTGTTCTTAATTGTCTGGGGTAACCAAGACCTATCCAGGTTTTTCAATGTAATTTTATGATATTATTTGAAACTCTATCACACAAAAAATGAGAGTAGATAAAAATGATACATTAGTAAGGTCTCACATCACCACCACTATTTGATAAAGGGAGTGATAGAAAAATAATCCAAGAAACTCACTTTATTTAACATAGTGGAGGAGGATTAAATTAAATAGAACAAGGATAACTTTGTAATTGGAAAACTAACCTTGGTCTGATAAGTATTTTCTAATAATATTTTATAAAAAATAATTTTCCAATTTCATTTCAATAATTCACATAATCTATTTATTTTATTTCTTTTCTTTCAGAAAATACAATTTAAAAAACATTATATGTTACTTCAAATTAAAAGTGAAAATTTGTTTTTTCAGAACATCCATTTAGTGTAATACATATGTTTAATTATTAATATACTATAATTTAATATATAAAAATGTTTTGTGACACCCCACAATAATAGTTCGTCTTTAATCAAAGGTGAAATAATATTAAAATGTAATATCAAACAACAATGAAAATAGTCCAACCCTAGGTACTCGGGTTTTCCCCCATACATGGGTTTAAAACTCCCATGTGAGAGAACCATAATAAGGATTTACTGTTACTAATCTCTTATCTAAATTTCTCCAATATCATGAAAAATAATAATCCATACTTTGTTATAACTTTGTAGAGTATCATCCTGTGTGTCATGCACTGGTGCCTCAAGCCGGTCAGACACATGACCTCATGTGAACCGCCTCATATGCCAGAAGCTGGTGACTTATAGAGAGAGTTTGATAAGTCAATCATGGATAGTCTATAATCACTTTTATCCTAGTATATAATAGTGGAAATAATAAACATCTATGGAAGAAAATATAACCAATAATAATGTCAATATCTCATGATAACAATGAAGGAAATACAATATCAAATTGAAGCATAAAACATTCCATGCTAATGTAAGTGTCAACTATATAAAATAAAAATTGGAAATAAACACACCAACAACACCTATGAAGGATTTGAATCACATATGATTCCCTCAAATCAACTATTTCATACACATAAAAAATAATAACCAATGGAATTAATTATTATATCACCTAAATATATTATTTGATTTTTGATCACCCAACAAAAATCCGTAAAAATTGATTACCACAATGACGTTGATCTAGATGATAGTCTACAACCCTAAATCATGATTGAAAAAATAACAATCTAATAAATACAGAATCATTTATCTAGATCTCACTAAATAGATATAGATCTATCAAAATTGTATATAATTATTTTCAAATGATTGAGATACGCAATATGTATTAATGGGAAATAAATAGGATGATATCCAATTACTAAAAAAGATGATGATCTTAGATCCATGTTTCCAATTATGAAGAATGGAGGTTAGAAAGAAAATGAATAATAATTGAGAGCTATCAAATTGTTATGGACCTTAAAAGGTCGAATGTGCATCAAAATATGTACGTTATGGTGGTTTGTGTAATTTTAAAATACATTTTCAGGACAAATTAATTCTCACACACAGTTTTATGGGTATGGTCAAACAGTTTTCGCTAACTATGAACCATCCATACATTAGTTATTTTTTGAGGTGATTGGTTTCCATTATTAGGTGCATGATTTTCCAAATAGTGTAACCTCTATGTGATTCCCCAATATCTTGGGTCTTAGAGCATACCTAACTGTGCGCCAACTGAGCAGAAACCATTTTTTCCATTTTCCTCAAAATTCATCAATACACTCCCAAGGCACTACCCAAAAAAAGTACACAATGCATAACAAAATAGTACATGCAATTAATCCTAATATAGTTAAAAAATAGGTTGGGATATCACATTTTTTTGTTATTTAATTGATATTAAAGGTAGTTTTTATCATATTTTCCTTTTTCATTAGGTTTTTAAAAATAAATATTTTTTCGGATTTATGTATGGGGTATAAAAAATTAAAAAACTCATTTTGTTGTTCTTAATGATTTCTTTTCTAAATCAATCGCTTCAATGTATATACTCAAAAAAATTAATTTTTAATATATTTTGTTGCACATAAATGAATTATCATATAAATTTAATGCACTATTTACCTTTTTCATAGGTTTTCCAATGGAATTTTTTAATTTATTTTAGATGGAATGTTTTGAAATTATTTACAAAATTAAAAAGGAATGATATATTTTAATGTATAATGAATCAATTTAGATTCCCATGGCTGTAACCATTATTTTATATTATTAATTATTTATTTGATTCCTTGTTTTTTCTTCAATGAAAAATCCCATTTCTATATGTTCAATGAATTTTAAAAATTATTGTTAAATTGTATAGATATTTGGATATGTGGACATTTTTTTCTTATAGGATTATCTAATCATTATTAACACCCATTTTCATTATGTAATAAATGTTGTCTCTTGAACATAATTTCTATATCTATTTAATTTTATAGAATGTCTATAAATTAAACATATATGTCTTTCACATTTATATTTATCTTATTCTTCCTTAATTGATGGAGTAATACATGAATACTGTTAATTTCAAAAATTCCCTCTTTAAGAAACCTATTATGACTACAATATGGGGGATTGAACTGAATTATTTACATTTTTAATTATATGTTTTTTTACATATGATTTATTTAATTTTATGGAGAACATATTCCTGAAAATATTTTTATGGGTTTTACCAGATAGGGTTCCAATGAATTATGTAAAATTATTTTCTACTAATACAATATGTGTGGAATTTGGGAGTCTGTGTAATCCACTATAGGACTCTTTCCACCATGTGAAGTTTTCTAGATAGTTGTCCATGTCTTCTTATTAGGTCAGGTCTTACGTTTCATTTAAATTTAATATGTTTCCTTGATCATTTAATTCCATGTTCAAGGTGTCATTATCCAATGTGATTAATCAGAAGTTGATATTTATAGTAAAGTATATGCTAATTTAAAAGGGTGAAATTTTTTTCTTTTTCATTAAAATTTCATTTGTTTTGTAGGTTTGAAAAGAAACTTTGATAAATTTGTTTCCCGCAAATATTTATTATGATTATTTTGAATTTTTTTATAATGAATGTATGGTTTTTTGGGTAATAGAATATTTTTTACCCCAATGATTAATTTTGATGAAAGAAATATTTTACATGTGTTTATTATCTAAGAATTTTATCTATTTTTATATTATATACCCCATACTAAAATTTTTATGGAAATAAAACATTTCAAATTATTTTTCATATGGTATTACAAATAAGTGGGGATAAGGATGAGTTCAAGATTAAATTTTGAAATATATTATATGAAAATAAATATTATAATATCTTAAAAGTCTTGTTTTTTTAGAATTAATTGATTCTAAATGGATATGTTAAATTTGGGATGAAATATTTACTTATGTAAGGGTGATGGAATAAATCTCTAAAACAATATATTTTAAAGATCATAAAATGTTATATAATTTATTCTACACCAAAAAATAAATATTCTCAAATGTTTAGGGATGGTCCTTATAGTATGCATTAGTGGTAGGATTTAAGATACATTAGATATTATAATGAATTTTTTACGGTTTAACAAAAGAGTTATAAACATCATCAACAGTTTATGGGTTTACATTTGATCATAAGATTAATGTATTATAAATTCATTTTTAGGTATTAAGTGATATGATTTTAATGTGATTAATGAAATTTTGGGATATGTTTTAATGAGCTTATTTATAAATATACCATAGGTTCAACATAGTGTTTTATTTGAAGAAGAATGAAATTTTCTTAAGTAAGAAGGTATTGATGACCTTTAAAATTTATATTATATTTTATTATAATGATTTTTTATGAATGTTAATCATGTTTCAGGTGATGTTATAAAAATTATATGAATATTGTTTAAGTAAAAAATAAAACCCATCACATTTGTGAAGACCACGGGGCATAAACCCACAACTAAAGGGTAGCAGTGGTGATACACTTACCCCTAACCTATGTGACGTCTTACATAGTATGGAATTTATTTTTTTAAAATGATGTGGCATATAATGTGTAATATTATTTTGGGACCACATGATTAAAAGATTAGATTGAAATGTGATTCAGTTATTAGAAGATTAATGATATTTTGTAAGAATTTATATATTTTGGGAACCATTTATGATTAAAGAAAATAAAACAATATGTGATTTTATTTGAGGATTAAATGTTGAATTGGATATTTTATAATATATAAATTTAATTTCTATTTATAGTGATTCATTTTATATATGGATAAGATTACGAGATCTTAATGTTTATATAATTATAATGTATTCATTTTTGATATGACTCATTAAGACTGATTCATGTTATTTGGGGATAAATATTAAATTCATTTGGGATAAATATGTGATGAAATAATTTTAATCATTATGGTGCAATATTAGTTAATAATATATTAAATAAATTTATTCTCAATAATTTAATGAACTATCTATGTTTATTTATGGGCGTTATTGTTGACAGTTTTTCTAATTAATGTTGTATTTTATCATATAATGCTTTATTAGTAATCATAAATAAATCATGGTAAATTTTTTTGATTAAATTCACGACTTAGGAAACAAGGATGATATTGTTATCACTATTTGTTTTATGTGATCTAGTATGATTTTATTTTATCTTTCCAGAAATAAAAAATGTTTTTTATCTACATAAAAAGATGATATTGTTTTGTAAATCGATTAATGGAATAAATTAATCATATTATGTGACTAAATTTCCTTATTTAATTTATCTTGATGTTAATGGTATTTCAAAAATCATTTAAATTTATCATGAAAAAAACAATTTACCCTAACTTGATAAATTTTTATTAAATGATGGTCTTTTTACACTGCATTGGTTTATGGATTAATGGGCATTATAATTCCCTTGATCACTGAAATTATTTTTATCCATGGTCTCTATAATTATCTATAATTATTTAGAAATTATGATTTTTCTTTAAGTATATATTTTAACTTCACATTAATGTTATCTTATTTAGAAACAATTAAAGAAAAGGCACATATTACCATAGTTTAGAACCATGGTTGCAGAACAAAAAAAATATAACAATATGTAATAGTTAGGGTTATACAAATCATTGATTATAAATCCATTTCAATATGGGTTTACATTTACCATGTTTTTAATCATGGATGCAGGGAATTAATATCAATTGTTTAAAAAATGGAATTATCATTGTATTGTAATGTTTAAAATTTTTCTATTTCCCTATAATACCGTAGTTTAATGTTTTGAAATTAAAGGATAAAACCATGCTTTTTTCAATAAATATTTTTAGCCACATATATGGTTTGATCATGAATATTGGACCTTAGTACCATATCAAAAACCATGGTATTTTGTATCTATATATGTGTCAAAAAATAAAAATATCATATAGATGGATGAAAAGAAATCCTACGTTGCAACCTTTTGCTGTCAAAAATCAAATCCTCCAGTCGTGGATTCTTATAATTTCAGGCATATCCTTAAGATGACATAAAAAAATTATAATTTATATTATTTTCAGAATCATTAATAATACCATTAATGAATCATCAAATAATATTTATATATTTTATTATATCATAAAATGGTATAAATGAAATGATTCTATTCAATACCTAGTATTATAAGTCATTCCAGAAATGCATGGTACACTGATATCACTAATAATGTTATAGAAATTATGTAACATGAAAATGACCTATAAATATTTTTGTGTTATGAGAATTTTTTTCATAATAATTTCTGTCACATAGTTTTACTAAACCATTATAGAGATAACATAATGAGACACCAAAAAATTTCAAGTTGTCGAAATAAACATAAAGACACTTCTTACATACTAATACATAATTAATGTATCATCCTTTTATTTTAGAAAACAATTCTCTTTAAATAATTCTATTTTTTCAATTTCCTGCATTAATCCAACATTGAGTTAAAATATACCACAATATACTATTAAAACATTATGTGACTGTTATAAACTATCTATTAAAATTAGTTGTTATGAATATCAATAAAAAATTTATGAAACAAATATAAAGGTCTTACTAAATCTAAATTAATTGATTAATTATTTTCAAATTAACACCCAAAATATTTAAATCTATTTTATTCAATAAACAAAATCTTCTTCAGAAATGTTTTTATTACATTTAGTAAATAAATAGTATAATTAATTTTTTTTTAATTTTTAGAAATTATAATTGATAAAAAATTATAATTTATTAATATATCATGTAAATATTCTCTTTTTATGAATTTATGATAAATTTAATTGTTTCAATTTTGGTATAAAATAATTAAAATTAATATTATTTCATTTAATTTATTTAGAAATCTTTTTATATTAATTGGAATCCAATTTATGTTTTCATTTGGTGTAAAACCATTTTTATATGTATGATAATTAATTTTTTGTAAAAACAATTTTTATACTTGAAATGTATTTCTATAATAATAAATAAAATTAATCAATATATATGAATTAATGTAATTAAATATATATATATATATTAAATATTTAATAAATGGTTTTAATATCCAAATAATATTTCTATAATTCCTAAGAGAAGAGTTAATATGGTTTTATGCTTACAATTGAATTTTTTTTCAAAAATCAATATTTATCACGTTTTATGAAATTATTTGAACATTAATTTTAGCCATTAATAGGTGTTGTGTTAAATAAAAAGATTAAAATATATCTATGCAGGTGTTTAATTTTTTAAGTATCCTCCTATAATTTTTGTTTAATAACAATTGTAATTATAGATAAACTTATCATCTCAGAAAAGGATAGATAATGTTAATCTCAGTTATAAACACATGATTAGGCATAATGATTTAATCTAATTGTATTTGGTGAAATAAATTTTACCCTTACCACCATTGTTTTGAAATTGATTTGTTTAAATGAATGGTTTTCTTTGAAAATGACATATGTATTGTAACACCCCGAGATTTTATGAAAAATATTCTTTTTAATTTCATTAATATCTTGTGTTGTACGCTAAACCAAAATGAGCTTTCATAACACGCATCCTTGACTTACCTTGCATTACACGCAATCACGACCTTCCTCGATAGCGTGTGTAGTACGCAATACCGAGTTTCACTAAACAATGATATGCTATTATTAAAACTAGCCGTAATGAATTTTAATAACCACTTTTTGAAATTTTTTAAATTTTATTTTTCAAAATGGACTTCATTTTTGGATTCGGAATATCGAAATTAGCTTAGGGTGAAATTTTTGTACTTTTTGGATAACTTTCATTTTCTAATGAATAGTGAAAATTACTAAATTTTAATTAAAAACAACCATTTAAATGGAAATAATTAATAGTGATAATTTATTAATTTGCGTTGTTTTAATGTATATTTAGAATATATTTTTACAATTGAATACAATTTTGGTCATTGGATGTAATTTCACATTTAAACCAGACGTAAACAAGTGTCAATCTTTTGATAGTTATTATCTATTAAGAACACGCTATTTGTTTTGACAACGGGAATTAATTTTTAAATTAATTAATGAAACTGATATGTATTGAATTTGGTAAAATAGACATCATTTTTGAGTTCATAATATCAAATATTTCTTAGGCCTAATTTTTGGTATTTTTCTGGAAACTTTCATTATTTGATGAATAGTGAAACCACTAAGTGGTAGTTAAAAAAATGAATTTTTCATAAAACATAATTTTACCGCTTCTGTGAATGGAATTTCAAAAATCTGAGAGACACGGTTGATGTTAGTAAGTAAAATGCGGTTCAATGAGATGAAAATAATTTTTGGTGAATAGTAACTTTTTTCTTTTTTTAACCACGGTTAAAAGTAAATAGGGTAATTAAGGGTAAAAATTATATTATTATTACCCTAACACATTTCCTAATTCTATTGGATAAGTTTAATTCGACCATAAACAACCTTAGGAATAAAATATGACCATTTAGGCCCACTTTGATTAGATTGGGACATTTATTATTAATTTATTTAAAGAAAGGTTAAAATAGTTAAAATCAATGTTTAATAAGTAAATCATTTGTAATATAGGGTTATACATAAGGTAAATTCGACTATAAATATTCATTAGAAAGATAAAAATATTTCCTACAAAATTATATTTTATTTGTAATTTTTAGACATTAAATAATTTAATTTCTTTATGACAGAAATATGATGCAGTAATTATCTTATTAATGAAATATTGACATAATTGATGTTATAAATACCCAAATAAATGGAATTTGAGACTTTATATGAATTCCAATAATTTTCTAGGTTAATATGACATGTTAGTATTTATTTAATTAACTTTTTTTGAACTAATAATTCTGTTATGATTTTGAAAAAAATCAATTACCAGATAGTTTCAAAATTGACATAAAATAGTTTTTAAAACAAATATTATATTATTAATTGTTATTTTATTCCTAAAAATATATGGTTCAGCCAAATTACTTATATAAGGTTATATATATTAATAATAAACAACTTGGGGTTCGTTTGTATTGTTATAATAAGAGTATTAACCTTATATTTTATGAACACAAGAAGACACGGTAAAAGTAAATTTATTTAACTTAATGTTAAATCTAAATTATAAGGTTAAAATAGGAACCTAAACTTGTCTAAATTCTATTGGATGAGATTATTTCGACCCATCCCCACCTTAGCTTCGAAATAAATCAATTTGGAGCTATTTAAAACCGAATATCACTTTATAATAAAATAATATTTTTAGTTTTCCAAAGGAGCCCCTCTCCTCCCTTATAAAAGGGCACCTCCTCCCTCTCTTCCTCACACCACATTGAGCCATCAAGCTCAGACAAACCCTGCAAAAGTCTCTTCTCCACTTCCCTAGACACATCCTAGTGGTCCGGGTGTTCTTCAAAGACCAATTTTAGTACCCTATGTGGAGGACTCAAAGAGGCGTTTCAAAGAAGAAGTAATGTCCGTTACCGATTCATTCAACGTTATTTCTTCTTCCACTTACTCTTCTTATGTTATTTCATTATGAAGTAATAACAGCAGTATCACTCATATACTGATATTTAATTATAGGTATGAAACATCCCTATTTCACCATCATTCCATCCTACGAAAAACGAAATCACCTTGCGTGCGTACGTATGGAATACCGTCTCCACAATGTGGTGTAATGTATTTTCCACCACCACCTTACTTGGATGGGTATAATGGTGTAAATAATAACTATATATGATTATTGTAAAGTGATATTGATTCTGAAATATTATACTTACACTCCAATACAATCCCACGATCATGAGTATGAAATCATCGCTCGTGCGTATGTACGGACTACAGTCTCCACGACACGATAAGATTCATTCTCCACGTTAAACATTCATGAATGATTATAATGTATATATAATAAGTAATCATGAAATATATGGCATAATAATGATACTGGATTTATGAGTATATATATATGTATGTCATCTACTTAATTCCATTCAACTCAATAAGGAAACGAAAACAGCGTTCATGCGTACGTACGGCCTACCGTCTCCATGAACGGTGTATTTCTTTCCATTTATTGATCTATTATATATATGTATATTCTGAATATATATTATATATAAATCATGTTTTATATTCTGGAATTAATTAATCATGATCAGTAATTATATGAATAAATACAATTCAAAACACGGACGACAAATGAAACAATTTTTCCCAAAACGCTCTTTAACATGGAATTTACAAAAGAATGGGTAAAATAAAGTCATAAGTGAACCATATACGATATCATAAAAATAAGTATTATTATGGAAGAAGTCAATAACCTTATTTAAATCATTATATAGGAGGTCCGGACACCTACGAAGCAAATCAGACCAAAGGTAAGGGATAATTGTGCAAATCTCATTTTTATCCGAGATTGCTTATTCGTAAGTATTTACTGGGGATATTTCTATCATCCATGTCCATGTTTTATAAAAGTGTATTCATGTATGTTTAATGTCATTTTTTTCCCATTTTTGACTTTTACCTCATTTTATGGAAAGAATCTTTCTTTTATTTACCCTACAAGGTACTTTTGGACTTTTCCAACAAAAGTATGATAAGAATGTTTTTTTAACGTATACGGTATAAAAAGAATTTTTATGGGTTTATAAAGCCTTATATTAATGAATCTTCCTTCAAAATATTTCATGACTATTTTCAACAAAAACCCTTTCTTATAAAATTGCATGACATTTTGTGAAAAGAAAATGATTTTGAAGAAAAAAGGATATTTTCCTCAAGAATTCATTTCAAGAGTTTTATCAAAACCATTTTCATCTAAGATGACATTATTTCACATGTGTATGTTTCAAGTGTAATGTCTCTATGATTTATATGGTTTCACTTTTCTTATTATGAAATGATATCAATTTCTTTTATATGGATTATGTGATGATGGGATGATGTTTATGAAACCCATTTTATTTATTGAGTTATTATGAATGATGTATGTTTATTTTGCGGCACAAGTTAGAATGATTTCATTATGAGATGGGTGGGACCTATATCTCCCTCCAATGCATTGGGTAAAGATTTTATATCTCATGATATAGACATGGATGGAACGATAATTTAATCCGGTTCAGTGTTATAGGACTGAAACGAGGAGTGAACTCGATTCAGAAAGCGACTTTGTCCACCAAGATGGTCTTGGCAGAAATTCCTTGGCTACTATGGAAATCATGACATGTGCTGAATGGTTGCCAAAATTAAATTTTTTATTCCCATTCCATTTTATCATTCTTAATGTTTCATTATGATCTATGCCTTACGTACTTCCATGTTTTATGTCATTTCTAAATCTTTTGATGTTTAAACATTATGTTCATTTTTTTAAGTTCAAATGTATATGGTATGTTTTATTTTATCCATGCTTACCCTTACTGAGCATTTTAGCTCACCCTTTTATGTTTTATTTTCCCCAGGATATAAATAAAGGTTTTCGGTAAACAAATAAGCTCTTTATGGGAGATGTTGAAAATCTTTCACCACGATTAGAAGATTATATTCCGAGTTTCCAAAGACACTAAACTATTACGGTCCTTGTGTGTGTGTGTTTGTTAGGTACTAAGTATTCCGCAAATGTAATGTAATGTCCATGTACGTTAAGCTTGGGGTCTCTATAGTTGGTATCAGAGGAAAAGGAGGTAGAAATGTATCCAATCCTTGGGAACTCTCACATGTGAGTGTTGGACGAAGCATGGCTCTCCACCCAAGGGATTCATGAAGAAATGGCTGCCACTGGGGATGGTGGTGTGTCCCACCTAGGGGGTGTAGCCACCCATGGAGTGCCCTGATAGGTATCAATTATAGTCCACTGGAAGTAATTCCAGACCGTTACTGTTGGAATCAGAGGAAAGGTTTAGTCAACCTTTGGAAACTAGGATGCGAGAACGTTAGTGAGATCCCGAGAGATATTTCTATGGTATGTCTAGGGATGTCTCTAAGGATAAGTATACGTCTAGCATATAGTCCAAGAACTATGGTAACGATATTAGATTAAACCTAAGATCTTAGATATTGAAGTTACTCCCCCTTTATTATGATTTTTTCTTCTCACACAATTCTTTTTGGGTTTTAGAAAATGGATGGAAACAAGATGATTCACGATAATGGAGGATATGATGGACAATGGAATGATATTATTCATGAGAAACCAAATGAAATGGGATTTGGAAGTCCAAACATCATTATTATGCCGAATCAGCAATCTCATTATATGATCAAGAAAGTAAAATTTGTTAAGTTTCCGGACTTGGCTAATAAGAGAAAGATTGAGTTTCATGATGATCATAGAGGAACGAAAGTTCAATTTCCCCTATGTAAATCATGTGGGAAGAGGCATCAAGGAAAATGTTTCAAAGGAACTGGAAGATGGATTGGGTGTGGAAAAGAAGGACACAAAGCCAGTAAGTGTAAAGGAAAAGGTTCAGTTAACACCATGGATGGGGATAATGGTATTTCTACGACATCAACAATGGTTAAATGTTTTAAATGTGGAATATATAGAAATTATGAAAACCAGTGCCCTAAGGGAATGTCTAATGAAGAGAATCAGTATGGCTGTATGGGTAGTATTTTTGATGATGATGATGATGAAGAGACTACAAATGATATCTAAGATGAAAGAATTGTTGAAGCTCGGTCAATGTTTTAATAAGGAAGTGGAATGATTATGTGTTTATCCAGTGTAATATTGTATAAGTAATCTCATGGAACTATGGAATAAAGAGACATCTATGGATAGTTACATTGTTTTCATTCCTTGAGTTTTGAAAGTGTATGATTAATGTTACCAGTATCTATTAAAGGTTTTTCAGATATTTTTGGAATATAGATGATATGCGCATAATGAAGGGATAAGGAGAAAATGAAATGTTTGACAGTATTCATAGCTCATGATTGATATAAGGACTAAGTGATATCATGGTTTGAGTATATAGAATTTAGAGGATTTTGGTATGTGGAAAGTGTTAACTTTTAATTGCATTCATGTTTTCACTACGATTCAATGGGTATTCAAGAGAATACATTATTATGGACTTTGAATGTTTGGAATGTGACCAACAAGTAATATCTTATGATATATGGGGATCAACGATGGTATTAAATCTCTGGTAATGTTTTTCACTATATTATGAGAGTGGACTGCAGTATTATGGATAAGCCTAAAGATTGGAATGGATTATATTGGACATAAGTTAGTATTGTTTAAGGATAGAAGTTTTTTCGATATTATTGATGGGATGTTATAGTAATATAGTTTTAGAAAAAGGACAACCTGCAGGACGGGCAACAGACTGTCGCGTCGGACAAGGACGTGGGAATCGAACCCATAACCGAAGCGCGACTGGCCTTTATCACCTACCATTGGCCTACAGGAAGTCCCTGTTTAGTAGAAAATAGTTTTATTATATTAATCAGTATGATATATTAAGTATAAGTCCATTTTAGGAACCATATATGATTAATCTAACTATAGATGGACTTATGTATTTTTTGATAACTTTTATAACCTTTTGTTTGAGACAGATGGAATGACCCATCATTCTATCCCATGATCTGCTAACACATCATGAATGGAAAATTCAACATCATTTCTTTAAGAGATGAAGCGGAAATTGTCCAAAGAATGACCAACGGTGAGACTATACCAAAATCACGAAATTATTTTTCTAATTCCAATTTCATCAACTTTAGGGAAATGATCTTGAAAACCAAAAATGTTGTCCTAGTGCCCTTATATCCGATGAATCAGATTGTACCATAGATCATCACAAATCTATGGATTTGTGATTGCTGGATTTTCCATAGCCATGTTCTCTACCACTCTCCATCAGAACATGATGGTTGAATTTCTCTTTCATATCCATATTTTCATCTATAAGGAAACCCAGTGATTAGTTTATTTGGGTAACCGTTATGTTTCATACTTTTGTTTATAAAGATTGGTTTTGGTATTCCTTTTTATGATGTGGGTTTATATTAAAGAAACATTCTAGGAGTAAACCATTTATAACCCCGACGAATTTCGAGGGCGAAATTCATTTTAAGGGGGGTAGAATGTACCACCCCGATATTTTATGAAAAATATTATTTTTAATTTCATTAATGTCTTGTGTTGTACGCTACAAAAAAAATGAGCCTGCACAACACGCATTCGTGACTTTCCTTGCATTACACGCAATCATGACCTTCCTCGATAGCGTGTGTAGTACGCAATACCGAGTTTCACTATACAACGATATGTTATTATTAAAACTAGCCGTTATGAATAGTAATAACCACTTTTTTGAAATTATGTAAATTTTATTTTTCAAAATGGACATCTTTTTTGGATTCGGAATATCGAAATTATCTTAGGGTGAAATTTTGGTACTTTTCGGATAACATTCATTTTCTGATGAATAGTGAAAATTACTAAATTTTAATTAAAAACAACATTTTTAATCGAAATAATTAATAGTGCTAAATTATTAATTTGAGTGATTTTAAAGTATATTTTGAATATATTTTTACAATTTAATACAATGTTGGTCATTGGATGAAATTTCATATTTAAACCAGACATAATCAAATGTCAATCTTTTGATAGTTATTATCTCTTAAGAACACGATATTTATTTCAACGACGAGAATTAATTTTTAAATTAAATAATGCAACTGATATTTTTTGAATTTGGTAAAATAGACATCATTTTTTAGTTCATAATATCAAATATATCTTAGGCCTAATTTTTGGTATTTTTCTGAAAACTTTCATTTTTTGATGAATAGTGAAACCACTAAGTGGTAGTTAAAAAAAAGAATTTTTCATAAAACACAATTCTACTGCTTCTATGAGTGGAATTAAAAAATTCCGAGAGACACGGTTGATGTCAGTAAATAAATACATTTCAATGAGATGAAAGTAATTTTTGTTGAATAGTACCTTTTTACTTTATTTTTACCACGGTTAAAAGTAAATAGGGTAATTATGGGTAAAGATGATATACTAATTACCCTAACACATGTGCTAATTCGATTGGATAAAAGTAATTAGACCAAAAACAACCTTATGAATAAAATATGACCATTTATGCACACTTGGATTAGATTGGGACATTTATTATTAATTTATTTAAAGAAGTGTTAAAATAGTTAAAATCAGTGTTTAATAAGTAAATCATTTGTAATATAGGGTTATAAAAAAGGTAAATTAGACTATAAATATTAATTAGAAATTTAACAATATTTCTTACATAATGATATTTTATTTGTAATTTTTAGACATTAAATAATTTAATTTATTTATTACACAAAGATGATGTAGTAATTATCTTATTAATGAAATATTGACATAATTGATGTTATAAATACCCAAATAAATGTAATTTGAGACTTTTTATGAATTACACTAATTTTCTAGGTTAATATGAAATGTTAGTATTGATTTAATTAAATTTTTTCGAACTAATAATTCTGTTATGATATTCACAAAAATAAATTACCAAATAGTGTCAAAATTGACATAAAATAGTATTTAAAACAAATATTATATTATTAATTGTTATTTTATTCCTAAAAATCTAAGGTTCAGCCAAATGACATAGATAAGGTTATATATATTAATAATAAACAACTTGGGGTTAGTTTGTCTTGTTATAGTAAGTTTATTAACATTATAGTGTAAGAACACAAGAATACACGGTAAAAGTAAAATTATTTAACTTAATGTTAAATCTAAATGATAAGGTTAAAATAGGAACCTAAACTTGTCTAATTTATATTGGATGAGAGGAATTCGACCCATACTCACCTTAGATTATAAATAAATCAATTTGGAGCTATTTATAACCAAATAACATTTTGTAATAAAATAATATTTATAGTTTTCCAAAGGAGCCCCTCTCCTCCCGTATAAAAGGGCACCTCCTCCCTCTCTTCCTCACACCACATTGAGCCTTCAAGATCGGCCAAACCCTGGGAAATTTTCTTCTAAACTTCCCTAGAATCATCCTAGAGATCCTGGTTCTCTTAAAAGACCAATTTTAGTACCCTAAGTAGAGGACTCAAAGAGGCGTTTCAAAGAAGAGGTAATGTCCCTTACTGATTCTTTCAACTTTATTTCTTCTTCCACTTCTTCTTCTTAGGTTGTTTCATTGTGAAGTAATAACATAAGTATCACTAATATACTGATATGTTATTATAAGTATGAAACAACCCTATTTCACCATCTATCCATCCTACGGAAAATGAAATCACTATTTGTGCGTACGCACGGAATACAGTCTCCACGACGTGGTGTAATCTATTTTCCACCACCACCTTACTTGGATGGGTATAATGGTTTAAATAATAACTATATATGATTATTGTAAGTTTATATTGATTCTTAAATAGTATACATACACTCCAATACAATCCCACGATCATGAGAATGATATCATCGCTCGTGCGTACGTACAGACTACCGTCTCCACGACGCGATGAGATTCATTCTACATGTTAACCATTCATGAATGATTATAGAGTATATATAATAAGTAATCATGAAATATATGGAATAATAATGATACTGGATTTATGTGTATATATATGTAGTTCATCTACTTAATTCCATTCAACTCAATAAGGAAACGAAAACAGCGTTCATGCGTACGTACGGCCTACCGTCTCCAGGAACAGTGTATTTCTTTCCAATTATTGATCTATTATATATATGTATATTCTAAATATATATTATATATAAATCATGTTTAATATTCTTGAATTTATTAATCATGATCTAATTAATCGTATGAATAATTACAAGTCAAAACATGGATGACAAATGAAACGATTTTACCCAAAACGCTCTTTAACATGGAATTTACAAAAGAACGAGTAATGAAAAGTAATTAGTGAACCATATACGATATCATAAAAATAAGTATGATTCTCGAATAATTAAAGAAAATTATTTAAATCATTATACAGGAGGTTCAGACACAAACGAAGAAAATCGGACTTAAGGTAAGGGATAATTGTGCAAATCACATTTTTATCCGAGATTGCTTATTCGTAAGTATTTACTGGGGATATTGCGATCATCCATGTTCATGTTTTATAAAAGTGTATTCATGTATGTTTAATGTAATTTTTTAACGTTTTTTACTTTTACCCCATGGTATGGAAGGAATCATTCTTTTATTTACCCTACAATATACTTTTGGACTTTTCTGACAAAAGTACGATAACAATGTTTTTTAACATATACGTCATGAAAGGATTTTTATGGTTTTATAAAGACTTATTTTCATGAAGCTTCCTTCAAAAGATTTCATGAATATTTTCAACAAAAACCTTTTCTTCTAAAATTGCATGACATATTGTGAAAATAAAATGATTTTGAAGAAAAAAGGATATTTTTCTCAAGAATTCATTTAAAGTGTTTTATCAAAACCATTTTCATATAAGATGAAATTATTTCACATGTGTATGTTTCTAGTGTAATGTATCCATGATTTACATGGTTTCACTTTTCTTATAATGAAATGATATCCATTTCTTGTATATGGATTATGTGATGATGGGATGATGTTTATGAAACTGATTTTATTTATTGGGTTATTATGAATGATGTATGTTTATTTTGTGGCACAATTAAGAATGATTTCATTATGAGATGGGTGGGACCTATATCTCCCTCCAAATCATTGGGCAATGATTTTATATCTCATGAGATAGAAATGGCTGGAACGGTATGTTAATCCGGTTCAGTGGTATTGGACTGAAACGAGGAGTGAACTCGATTCAGAAACGGACTTTGTCCAGCAACATGGTCTTGGAAGCAATGCCTTGGATACTGTGGAAATCATGACATGTGCTGAATGGTTTACACAATTACATGTTTTATTCCCATGCTATATTATAATTATTAATGTTTCTTTATGATCTATGCCTTACGTACTTCCATGTTTTATGTCATTGCTCAAGCTTTTGATGTTTAAACATTATGTTCATGTTTTTAAGTTCAAATGTATATGGTATGTTTTATTTTATCCATGCATACCCTTACTGAACATTTGAGCTCACCCTATTAAGTTTTATTTTCCCCAGGATATAAAGAATGATTTTAGGTAAAATAAAGAAGATATTTATGGGAGATGTTGAAGATCTTTCACCACGATTAGAAGATTATATTACGAGTTTCCAAAGACACTAAACTATTACGGTCCTTGTGTGTGTGTTTTTTTTATGTAATAAGTATTACGAAAAAGTAATTTAATGTCCATGTACGTTAAGCTTCGGTTCTCTACAGTTGGTATCAGAGGAAATGGAGGTAGGAATGTATCCAATCCTTGGGAACTCTCCCATGTGAGCGATGGACGAAGCATGAATCTCCGCCCAAGGGATTCATGAGGAAATGGCTGCCACTGGGGATGGTGGTGTGTCCCGCCCAGGGGGTATAGCCACCCATGGAGTGCCCTGATGGGTATCAATTATAGTCCACTGGAAGTAATTCTAGACCGTTACATGTATAATTGAAATCAATGAAAGTCATAAACTCTCACTCTAATAGTTTTAGCTATCCATTATGAGTTCACATAATGATAAATATCATTAATAAATGAATATTATTAATAATTTTTTAAATAGTGAATTTATATTCATGGTGAAATTTTATTGATAATTTTTATTTTTTATATAAAAACATTAAATTATTACACAATGATAATAGGTGGATATTATATGGTCAAATTAAATGAATAGTGTCCAAATTCAAAATAATTATATTTAATAAAAAAATGATAAACATATATAGAAGTCATAAAAATAATAAAATTAGAATAGGTGGATATTATATGGTAAAAAATATCATTAATTGACCATTTATTGTCCAATTTTCACCTTATAATTAAAAAATTACAAAACATTAATATTTAATTTTTTTATTGTAGTAAGTAATAAAATTTTTTTACTATGATTTAATTGAAATTATATTTAATAAAACGACATAAAAACATGTATATATTCTATAATTAAATTAAATTAATACCCTATAAAATCCTATGTTAATATTCTTGACCATTTGGAGGCATTTTGATTTAGAATGAATTATTTATATTTTAATCTTTTGTGAGGTTCCAAAAGTGTTCCTCACAATATTTAAAAAAGATATCCCCATATGTAATATATTTACCCAAATTTTAGCATTCTATATCTTAAAATTATTAAAAATTTTATTTTTAACTTCCCTAGTCATATTATGGAGGTTATGGTCTTCCCAAAATAAAACCTTATAACCATTTTTAGGAGATATAAAAGATTTATTTCAAAGAACCTATAGTCACCTTATCCGGTCATATTATTATATATTCTTCTGTGCCTCATCTAAATATATGTTATATATTGTAAAATAATATCTTAATTATACTATATCTTCGAATATGTTAACATGGTTACTAAATCACCATTATACATCCTCTTTCCTGTCTTAAGTGAAGTGGATGTATTGTTGTTTTTCTTTATGAATTACCGTCTCCTATTAGTGATACAATTTATTTTTCACCACTATCTATTATGGATTGGTATTATTATTGTTTATAAATTTATTAAATTAGTATACTTCAATTATTATTATATCAAATAAACATATTTACCATATAATTCTTTTGGGAAATGATAATGTCGTTCGTCTGTATGTGTGGACCACCACCACCACAATGAAATGTGATTGTTTTGCTGTTTACATTTTTCGTGTATGGTATTATGTTATATATTATTTAATAAATATAACATAATAATGATTTTGGAATGGGGATTAAATTATTTTCATTCTTTCATCTTATTCATTAAAGAATCAAAACAATTTTCATGCCTACGTAAATCCTACAATCTCAATGAATGTTGAATTTTATTTTTTTTCTACACATTTCATGAATGAGCCTAATCATGTATATAATTAATATATATAATATTTATATCAATATTAATATTATTTATATTATGTTACTATGATCATTATTTAATGGGAAAACCTATAATATTAAAGGATAAATAAAATAATCATTCTCATATCACCTGAGATATTGATTTTAATGAAAATGTGGTAATAAATGGGCGATAAGAGGTTTTAAATTATTCCTATATGGTATGATATATATGTGTATTATTTTACAATTGATTTATAAGAAATATATATTTCTTATATATTATGTTCCATCACATAATGAGGATGTAATACCAAAGGTAAGTGATTACTATATCACCTTTATTTATATGGGAAACATATTATTACACCACCTGTTCATTTTGTGTGGTGTTTATAAAACAAATTATTATCTTTTAGTATTACTATAATAATAATTTTGGGATATACATATCCATCTAAATATCATTCTTTCATTTATATTATGATTCGAATTTTACCGAATTTGAATGGGGTTGTGTGTTATCATATCATTGTTTATATATGTTCATTATGATTCAGTTCTGATGAAGAAATATAATGATATACCTACTACTAATTTCATGAGTATTAATTATTTATGGTAATTATTTTAAATACATGAATTATTTGATTGTCCTCGTATTATGAAATCCTGATATTAAAAATATGTTTTATGGAAAATAGAATTTATTTAGCTCTTCAGTGGAATTTTTTTCTTATATATACATGTTTTGTAAAAATGTTTTAGAACAATTTTTACTATTATCCAATGATTTATTAAATCAATTTTTAGACATGTTTTCATAGTTTTTAAAACATTTTAAAAGGATTAGTTTTTTTTCTAAACAATGTATATTGTGAATTTTCTGAAAAAAAAAGTATGGATGAAACAATTTATTAACTTATTGACATGAATATATTTTTCCAAAGTAATGACTATTATTTTATTTGAATCTTAGATTAAATGATTACATGACTATTTTTGAAGAATGTTTTTCCATTTATGACTACAGATGATGGTATAAAAAGATTTTTTGGAATACTACACCCTTTGTATAGGAGATATCTACATCATAAAATCAATATAATATAGGAAAAATATATAATTACAAATGATAATTCATAAATAAACATTCCATAAAGATACATACAAATCATATCCAACGGTAAAAATGTGAGTTTAGGACAAAAATTTCAATGAGAATAAAACCCAAAATAATGAAAAAAGAATAATCCCAAAAATAGTTATAACTCTAAGTCTATAACCTCATTCATGTACGTCCCAATCCATACTCAATTTCCAAACATACATCAATTTATCTTGTCTGGACCCTCAAGCATGAATTTTGCATGAGTACACAATGGGGCATGAAGAGGGTGTTTTTACAACTCAGTTGGACACAACTAATGGGGTCTACACAGTATATAGTTAGTAGATATTGCATGAAATAACTAAATTAATGAAAATTAAATAAGATATAGTTCATGATTGATTACTTATCGTGATTAACTGATGTCATTACTACAATTATTTCCAATTTCAATCCATAAACCATCTTCAATAATTAATTAATTTTCATTATGTGTCTAATATATTAGGTATATTAATCAATCTCATTGAATAAGGGGAATAAGTCATGTTATAAATCTCACTTGGGAAATACACATTATCATAAATAATACACACTAACCATGAATCCTTAGTTCAGGTGATATCATCGAATGAAATCCTTAAGGGAATATAACTTTTCCCTTCCCTAATCCATGTAATTTGGGAGGGTGTTTATAGCCTCAGTCTAACATGACTCATTGGTGTATAACCTCATGTAAATACCCCACACTACCAAGCCATATGCACATGATTATTTATCCATTCACCATAGATATACCTTATAACAACTGAACATAATTACTAACAATAGAAAACATAAACTCTAACAATCATCATGGGAATTAAAATTATTTAGAACCAATTAACACATTAAACATTTTCATTAAGTAGTCAATTATCCAATTTCCAAATTATTATGCCTAAATCTCCAAGAATATTCACTAGTCCCAGTATAGTTACCCAGTTAAGATTTTCTTCCATTAAAACATGATTACCCACATAACTCATTCATCATTTCCAACAAATTAACCCACTTATGTATTTCATGTACCAACCAAAATTCATTTTGCACATTCCCATTCAATACATTTAACCCATTTTTTATTCCAACAAATACAAAAATAAATCCATAATCCAAATATATATGAAACTATCCATGTTAAATTCCTAATAATTACATTAAAAAATTTACATGTTCTTCATGATATCTACATAATCACATGTCAATTTCACATTTAACATTTTCATTAACTGTGTTTGGAAATGTAGACACACAACATGGGCTACCCTAAATCATCCAAGTCTTCCTTGATGCATCCCAAGAGGAACACGAGGTTCTCATTTCTCATCTTAGAAACTTATTTTACCATGAATCACTAATGAGAAAAAGTAAAAAACAAATTAATTTAAGAAAACACAATCACTTTCACACAATCTAATAAAAATTATAGGATGCTACATGTAGACCACTTAACTCAAGTCTGAAGTTGAATTAACACTTTATCGAAGAAATATATTCTAATATAGAAACCACAAAAATAACTAACCTAGTAACCACCAATGAAAAATGGTTTTAGGGATTCTGAAAAATATTTCCCATGATTCAAGCCCTAATGTAGAAAGAAGACAGAAATAAGGGATTAGATGTACCCAGAGACACAATCCAAAAAATATAGTGATGTAAATAGACAAAAAAGGAAGATAGATACTTGGATGCTGTTGAATGTTATAATCCATCACTAGAGTTGTAATGGAAGAATATTGGGAAAAAATCTGGTGATGATTTAAAATCATACGATGGAAAAACTGTAAATATATGACGTTTTGAAGGGGCACATGGTTTTCCATCATGGTTTGAAAAAACATTCATTAATAGTAAAAAATACACTTTCTATGGGGTGATAAATCTCACAGTTACCAAGGAAGGCATCATGGGTTTTCACATCATGTTCCATTCATGTCATATTTCACTATACCAGGTTGCTTGTTTTTAGTGGGAAAGGCCCCACAATTTACTTAACTATGCACAAAAAATGTTCCTTTCACAGTTTTCCCTGTTTTTTCCCATCATTCCACAAACTCACAGAAAACAATTGAATTCATTTATAAACCAAGTAATATCATCATTAACACAAATTAATAGATTTAAGAATGCCTTTAAACATGTACAGAACTCTACAAAGTCAAGAATCGTACAACCTTCCCAACATATAATGGAATATCATAGAGATGCGATCACGAGAGTCATATTGTTTATGAAGAAAAGATACCTGAAAAATGGAACTGCATATCCTACTCAGATTCCCTAATTTCATCCTATGAATTACCATTTTTTCCATAAAACACAAACAAATGGCATAGTCTTACATCACAAGACATGATCAGTATGATCAATGATATTAACACGACTCTCCTTAGAGGACTTAACAACCTCAAAATCAACATACTCTACATTACACAAATAATATGGATTATAGTGATAATATTGATGTTGAGAAATGTGATATACATCATTTATTCCACCAAATCATTTTTGAGGAGAATATCAGTATTCCACCGGTCCAATCCTCTCCACAATCTCAAATGACCCCACATACCTAGGTATAGGATTTATCTACTTCCAAATTCCACAGGGACCAAACTGTGTTGAAACTCGAAGAAACCCATTATCACCCACCATAAACTCAAGATCACTACAGTGCCGATTTACATACATATTCTATGTACTTTGAGCTGTTTTTGGGTGTTTCTCAATCAATTGAACCATTTCTAAGGTCTCTAGCATGAGACTCAGTCCCTACAGCTCGGACTCTATTGATTCCAACCAACATATCAAAGATCTATGTGGTCTCAAATATTGTGACTCAAATAGTTCCATACGAATCTTCTGTAAATATTTATGTACGGAAATACTCAAAAACACTAGAAATCCAAGAGAATTCTAAAATCCCTTCCAGAAACACGATGTGAAACAAATATCTCTATCTAAAATGATATTCCTCCGTATTCCATGAAACTTCACTATCTATCAAACATATTACTCAACCAACTGATTATCAGTGAATTTATCATGGATCTACAAGTAATTTTTTACTGTAGTAAACTAGCCCATAACTACCCACATTACACCATTCTTCTAAATCATCCTCATTACACCCACTACAAAATTCATTGTTACATCATCCCCACATCCATTTTGTAATGGGAAATGATTGTAACAAACCACCTAGAAGTTTATGCTTAACCTTCACTTTTTAAAATATAAATAATCATATCAAAAACACAAAACCCCATTCTTCATTCCTAATAACCAAATACTTCCTTTGAATATCAGGATATATATTAGTAAAATAAGGATTAAATGCCCACTATTATTTATAGAAAAAATGTGTCAACTTCTTCTATATACACATCGAAACAACTAAAAATCCACAAACTCTAACAATCTGATTGATACCAAAATCCCAACCAAAATTTGAATCCCCACATTTTATAAATTCCCTCACATTCAATAAAATAGGGTCCTCATGATGACTATTATTCATACAAATCAAAAGTTTCATCTCAACTACAATGGAGACAATGGTCATTTTCCCATTCCCAACTACCCCTCCTGGTGCATCTCAGTAATGTAGGCCATCATCCTCCACTAAGGGTTGGAATCCTGATACAACTGATTCTGAGTCTTCTTAATTAGCGATTTTACAAAACTATTCCATTTTCCCAACATTTAGTCCAACACAATGGAAAAAGGCTGTATGAATTTAAAACAATTTCACCCACGAAGATTTAAATCATGATGGGAGAAGATATACATAAGGCTTTTGTGGTTGGAATATAAATTGAATCTATCTCCCATCAATTAGTTCCTCCAAAACATTAAGTCATAAATCACATCAACCAAATCAAGATCATGAGTGGAGTAATTTCATTGATGAGGACTTAGCTATCTTGACCCACATGCTACAACTTGAATATCCAGCATCAACGCAACTATATATCCAACGTTAGAAGCCTCACAGAACATGGTGTAATACTTACATGGATCCAGTAAGGTTATGATCTGTTCCATTGTAAATTACTTCTTGCACTATTGAAAAGTATTCTCTCATTACATAGTCAATTCAAAATTAAATATATTCATGGATATAATTGAGTATCGTGTAGCCAAATGGGAGAAATATTTAATGATTCTTCGGTAATAACCAACCAATCCTAGAAAAATATGATCATTTAATACATTATTGTGTTACACAAATGAAACCACAATCTTCACATTATATGGATCCACCGACATGCCTAAATTAAAGTTTATGTGACCCAATAATTTCACATTATTAAACAATAAATTACATTTCGATATCTTGGAAGACAACATGTACTCTCTTAGTTTACTGAAAAAGATTCGATGATGTTTATCTTGATTGTCATGAGGTTTTGAGTACTCCACAATGTCTTCAATGAGGACAATAAAAAACTATTATATATTTTGGAGAAATATTTTATTCATTAAACCCATTAATTTAACCAGTGAATCTGATATCATTAGTAATATCACAAAAAATCATATAACCCATACCTTCTGATGAATGTATTACGTGGTATGATTGAAGGCATCACCCTCAGCTAATAAAAGCCTGAACTCAAATCAATCCTAGAGAACATTCATCTAACCCTTAGATGGTAAAAAATTCCATCGATTCACATGATAAGGTATTGTTTCTTGACCATCATCTGATTAAATTTCATATAATATACCCCAACTACAAGGATTTGTTAACTTTCTTATCTAACATCACTGGAGATCCTTAAGGTGACAAACTCAGATAGATGAACCCATTGTTATCCAAATCCTCTAACTAAAACTTAATATCATGAATTTCTACATTTTCAATTCTATAAGGTGGAATGGAATTGGCTCCACTCAAGACAACAACTATATCATAAACACAACATCCCTCATTGGTGGAAATGCCGATAAATCATCTATGAAATCATCATGAAACTGATCTACTATAGAAGGAAAGATAGTAAGATCTATTTCCTTATTATGAAGCAGAACACAATAAAATTGTGCTATGATTTCACCCAACTTCTGACATACTAGCCTTGCACGGTTGTCCTAAACATCCCAATTGCCATTATAGAAATAAGTGTGTCCCTCTAGAGACGTGAATGTTACCTTACGATGAAAATAATAGATGTGGCCCTTGTACAACACCCAACAATCCTTAGCATTCATTAGATCAAAATCTGATATGTCAAAGCTACAAATGTTCCTTAGACACTAGAACCCACAAAACCATTATAACACATCCTTTACATTGTCTCATACCCTCAGCTCGTACCCCCAATAGAGTATCAATCAACATAACCAAAAACTCATATTCCACTAGTAGGCCAAAAAATTACAATGTGAAAATAGATAATAGATTTTGTGGCTCCCCAATCAAAAGAATTAGTATAAATAGGGGAAGATACAATAAATTAACCACTATTTGTAGATCATCAAGCCATTACACCTTCAGGCATCAACTGAATTGTGCGAAGCTGACCATACCATCTTCCCTAGGTTTTGGTCTATGTACCCATCACTGAAAAGAACTACTAGTGTGGATGGTCTAACCCAAGAGTTCCACATCTACCACCCCTACTAGTACAACCCATGAAACAATAAATACCTTCAAGATATGAGGTAAATGACCCCCTTCTTGAACTCGACTTTTGGATTTGACCTACATCTATTACCAACTATCGAGCATTCCTACAGAACCACTTTATGTATCATATTCATCCATATCATCGACACTCGACTCATTATTAGATATTCTGACAACACATCTACCCCATCCTACAATATTGGTAATAGAACAACTGATGTTGACTTTGAGAGGCCGACCCTTAGTTTGGACTGCTCTACACACATACACCCATATGAAATCCCCCAAAACGATGGTTTCTTCCATTATAAGATTCACCACTCATCCACCCATATGATAACACAAGTAAACTATGTAAATCCCCATTAAGGATACCTTCTACGATAATAGAACAATCCACTACATTTTTAAACCTTTTCGAACTTAATATGTTCACTTGATACCTAATCACATATATATGCCGGTCATGGAAATGTTACACCACATATGCATTATCACCTTCAAACAATGGAATAAAGCATCCGAAATAGGTGATACAACATGTAAGTCCATCAACAATATAGCCCCTTGGGATAGACTCCTAAAATTGGAAGCATGATCTTTATTCATGGACTCCACCAAGAAACGCTCTAGAATCTTTTCCAAAAAAAATTTCGATAACATATCTTTAGCCAGTTCAGTATGCAACATGATGTCCCGCCAACACTTTATCTTACAACTCAACAAATAGGCTACCAACATGACTCATTTATTTGATGATGTCTCCAAATTTCTAGGAATATTATGAATGAACTCTATCCAGAACTCCACTACCTCTGGTCTACCCTCTCTGGTAATGATCATAGGCTGTTGTACCAAAAATTTCATGTCTAGCACAAACATACACGATGAAACCCAACCTGGTCATGTTCCATCATTGGAATTAATCATGAATGGTTCTCAAAGAGTGGGACTTTTCTATTTCCCTATATCCAAACATTCCCTTCTTCCCATATTCTAATATTTTTTAATAAAACATCATCTTGTCACCAAACCGGCACATGTCTTTACGGAATCATTTCTCTAAAATACCAGTCATGATCTTTAGAACACCTATCATAATGACGTTATAGTTTTTATAGAAAAATAAATCATATAGCCATAAATATATCATTAAATTTCCCTACCAAAAGTTCATAAAAACATCCCAAACATTAAATTTTAACCATCCCTATCATGATCAATTGTTAACACATTGTAAATAATTCACAAAATCACACACAATATCTAATAATTCATATTAAAACTATTTCTTCACATAAAACAAATAACATCCCTATTAGGTACATTTCTCATCTCAAAAAATGTTACAATAAACATTTTTACTCACATTCGACCCCCAATTAGAACCAATTACTTAACTACTATTTGATATTATTTATTTTATTTCCATTTCCATCATTTTATTAAACACCATTTTCTTCACGTTTCTATGGAAATAAAATGTACTCAACCTTTTATACCCCACACACCCATTACACATGTACTTATCATGATGCATTCCACTTATATACCATTGGTCTAATAATGAGGCATGAATTCACATTCACATGACTTGATATCCATGCAAAAATATCATAAAATAGTCACATAATACAATAGTTGCAAAAGCCAATAGTAGAATATCATCAAATGTAGCAATGTAAAATAAGAAAAACAATTACAACCATAGTTGACATGTGTTTTATATCATACATGGGTAAGATAATTTAATGTATCATCTCATTACCATGGTCCAATACTTTACTAACACTTAGTATACCATCCCCAAATAGTAAGCTACAAAATAACTCATATGATACCACATTGTAAAGTCCCCAGCCTGGGATCACTGAACTAGTTCACAAAGTATGGTCTTTACAAATAGTAAAGTGCCCCTCCCTATATTCCATAGGTTTTAACTTGATGTGAAGGTATAAAAGATCTAATGGGGAGACCATACCCTATTTAATAGTGTACACTATTGTGGAAAATAAATTAAATAACAGAATCAATATATAATAAACCATGAACATGAATGAACAACATCTCCAATGTTGTGTAAAAAACATAGAAAACAATAAATATTTCATTTCATTCTAAACAATTCCGAGTAAATAAGAAAATCAAAAAAGAAAAACAAATGAATCTAAAAAATGGTCTTGAATCCATGTTTGGATCCACATCCATGTATTTCCTAAGCTCAACTCCACTCCTAAGAATATGGCCATTCCACTTTTCATAACTAGCATGCTTGAACTCTACTTGGGTATACAATGGTTTCCTGAGAAAGGTGTGAGTAGAAATAAATTTTCCACCACCTGTGGTTTCTACAAATAAGCAATCTATAGAAAGTTCATAAAAGTACTAAATAAGGGACAAATAAAAAAAATATAGTTTGAGTTCCATTATTTAACAAGATTCACTTAAGTCATTCCTAGAATTATTTCCAATTTCAATCCTTATACCTCATTCATTTCTAATTTTTATTTCATCACATGCTTAATATATTTGGAATATTCATCATATCATAAATAATAATGGGAATAAGTTATGTTTTCACTCTCACTAGGGACACACAAGTCATCACAAATACAACACACTGACATGATGCATCAGTCCATGTGGTCTCATTGAATGAATCTCTTAAAGGAATATTAATCCATCCTCTTACCATACCCATGAATGTTTTTGGTATATTTTAGAGAGTCAATCTAACTTGACCCATTAACATAGAACCTCTTGACAATAACCCACTCTACCGAGCTATGTGCATATTATTATTTATCCATTTACAATAGATATTATATATCATATCTGAATGTAACAAATAATAATAGAAACCATAATCCATAACAATTTACACGGGAATTAACATAATTCGGTAACCCGCTAAGTCATTTAATAATTACATTACATAGTCATTTATCCCAATTTACTTTTCTTAGGGAAAAATCTATAAGTTTATTCACTAGTCACCATACATTAACCAATTTAACATATTCAAACATTAATATATGTTAAATAACATAACCTATTCAACATTATCAATGTATTAACCCAATTATTCATTTGATTCAGTAACAATGTTTCATTTTTCATTTTACCATTAATCCCATTTAACCCATTTTCAAGAAAATACAAATAATTCATTATCCATTATCATCATCTTTATGAAAAAATATATACTCCCTTATTAATCATCATATTAACCAATGTACATATTGATCATGGGCGCTATTTAATCCAATATTATTTTCACACTTAACGTTTAAGTTAAACATGTTCACGAAGGTTGGTAGACCCCATGGGTTTCCTTAAGTCGGTCAATGCATCATTGATGCATCCCATGAGGATAATGTGGTGTTCAATTCAACAGTTAGCCACCCATATTACCATTACTCACTAATGAAACTGAGGACACAAAAAATGAACAAATGAACACAATATAACGTTAACAAACATTTAAAAAATTGTGGGATAAGACATATTGACCACCTACCTCGAATCTGATGTTATATAAATAACTAATCAAATCCTTTGATCCCAATACAAACTACCATTTATGTCTGATTATATAATCAAAAAGAAGAAAATCATTATAGGGATTTAGATGTTTTTTCCCATTAATACAAGGTCTTGTCTAGAACGGAGAAGAATGGATGGGATTAGACCTACCTTGGGCTTCAATATGAAACCAATAGTGCTCGAAATAGCCATGAGATGAGGTTGATTGATACATGGAAGCTCTTAATGCTCATATTTCATCACTAGTGTTTCATGGGAGGAAATGGTTGATGATTTAAAATCCTATAGTGTAAAAATTGAAAATCGTCCAACCTTTAAAGGGCACACAGTTTACCCCATATGTTTTGGAAAACCGTGTGATGATTGTGCCCATGCTGCTTCTCATGGGGTGTTTGGTACCATTGTTACTCAGGTATGCCAAACAGTTTGTCAAAAAATCTTCCAACTGTGTAATATTCGAATTCCATGGGTGAAAAATTTTCTTGTGAAGGACGCATAGTTTAATTAACTGTTCGTAAACCATGAACCTTGCACAGGATGGACCAGGTTCTCTTCCATTCATGACCTGAACCACCAAAACTGCCTTGGGGCCCCTCATACTACCAAAAAACACATTATTATCCCAAAACATGATATTTAAACCAAAATTTAATCAAGTAAATAAGTCCATGATTTCTAGGATCTAACTAAATTAGTGAGATCCTTGGGGATATGATTAATTATAAAGTAACATCTGAATGTTTTGTAAATGATCTTACATAACATATTTTAAACCTAAGGTTTAATAATTTGAAAAGAATGTTTCATGATTTGGACATCATTTATTTGAATTTCGATGATTATGTAGTTTCCGACTATGTATATGGCTTCTCAAACTATGATTTTTGGTTTTAGTCAATGTATGAAACCAAAAGGAATAGTGTTAATTTTTAATTCAATGGTTAAGGGATTTATTGTCCTAATGATAATCTAATTGAAATAATATGTGCAATGAGGAACCTTGTGATTATTCCTAATAATCTATATCATTATATGATTAAAAATCTCATCTTTGGATAGTTTTTTAATACCCCAAATAAGATAATGATAGAGATTCATTAATACCATAGAGTAAATATGATTTTGCATATAATATGTCTAGAATGTGGGGAGAACCAGCGAAATGAATTTAATATAGTAATGAGAAAGAATTTTGTAGTGTTGCAAAGAAGGAAATATATTATTTAATTTTTATGGAGAAAAGATAATATTTATTAGTAGAATGGGTGATAATAATGTCCTCCATAATATATACTCAACTATTAAATATTTTTTTAATGTGTAAATTATGTGAATTATGATAATTGATTTCCAAGGGGAGAAATATAAAGAAGTGAATTGAAAAAGTGTTATGAGTAATTCTTTTACCAATGATGATTATGAGACTATAAATAATATATGAATGTTATGGGATATTTTAGATTTATTATTTATGTTAAAACTTAATGTTTTTAAATATTATGAAATGATACAAATTTTATATTATAGGATATAATTATTGGGAAATAATATTATTAATCATAGATAATGGTTTAATAATTAAATTGGAGGATTGAACTGTTTATGTATTTTCATTCATGAATTTTGTTGTTTAAGTATTATACTAATGATATTTTATTATAAATAACATTAAACAACCACATAAACATCCAATGATTTTTTTAATTATGGATATGAAAATCTGTTTATA
The DNA here is from genome assembly GCA_963277665.1 of Viscum album. Lineage (NCBI taxonomy): Eukaryota > Viridiplantae > Streptophyta > Magnoliopsida > Santalales > Viscaceae > Viscum > Viscum album. Next base: position 39,692,841 of record OY728159.1, read on the forward strand.
ATTTTACAAATAACAAAAAAATTTGATTTAGTGGTAATATTATATTTATATAGAACACATGATTATGTGAAAGATAATCCATAATATGTGTTTTATATTGAGATAATAATGTTCATTTGTGACAAATATATGATTGATATAGATAGATTAGTGACCTTGATGTTTATTTGAATATTGAAAAGCAGTCTAGGCCATCATGGATTATATATACTAATATTTTTTAATTTAAGGAATTAATTAAATATTTTAGGAAATTACTTAAATAATAAAGATAGTATTTTTTGCCGAAGAAAGTATTTTTTCAAGTCTGGTATACATAAAATTTATGGATTGCATCATGAGTTTATATGTTTAAGGTCGATCATAAGTTCAATGGCAGCAACAGACTCTTCAATGATTTAATTTTTTTTGAAGCGATTAGAATATTTTACTGGTTATTAGGAATAATTGCCAGTTGAGGATTAAATCACTCTTTGTGTTGTAATGTTATTTTATGTAATGTTAAATATGGTCTACCATATTCTGAGATATAGATAATCTTGATAGTTTAAAAATTATTCATTGACAAGGTTATATTTTCCTATATGGTTCTAGTCATCTTAATGATAACCTTTTTGGTTACTATCTATACTTGATTCATTATAGTTTAGACATTTTTTACATGAAATGTTTATTTATTGTTTTATCATTCTGATTAGTGATAATTGAGAGAATATTTTTTCGGTTGATCTATATGTAACCCATAGGCTTGTTTAGTGATTTTAGTTGAATGCTTAATTAAGAGGAATGCCATTATAATTTTGAATATATAAGCTACCATCTATGTAATATCTTTTGAGGTTAAAACATTCCTTAATTTTGAGGTCAATGTGGTAATTTGGGGTTCCTATTATTTATTGAGTCAACACATGGATGTCGTTTTTATGGTTTTGTATCTTAATTTCGTATTTATTAATAAAGGTTTATACATTAGGTGAATTATCTTACATTATACTTAACAATTTTGGTTTTAATTATATCATATTGTTATTATAAATATATTTATATAATATTTTTTATGTTATTAGTTTATTTTACCACTTTATCCCTGGAAAATTCCTCTCAAATAATTATTATTTGGATTAATAAATTGAATTATGATGGAAGTTAATTAAATTAAAAAGTTTAACATTTCATGTTTTTATATTCCATTTTTTTATTATAGGCAGTAAATTAATTCATCAACTATAGGAAATTTATCTTAAGAAAAAAATTCTTTATTATCATAAATTATGTTAAATTAATTGACATTAAAACACACATTAACTCATGGTTTTAGGGAGTTATATTTCTCTTAACCATGTTCTCTATCACTCTCTATTAGTAATTGGATTTTAGTATTTTCTTTAATGACCATATTTTCACTTTCCAATTATGTTATACTATTTCTAATCCTAGTTGTTTTGTGACCATCATACATACCATTCCCTATTTTGAGGTTATTTTTTATTAACACTTTTTACAATGTGGACTTTCATAAAAGGACATTTCAAATCTCTAACATTTGATTTTCGAGAACTTGTTAAATTTATAAGGATATAATTTATTAAATTTCTGGGGCTAATTTAGAACCTATATATTTTTGAAAATATTTCCCATTAAATATGTTTATTTCTTCGATATATTGCATTATTTAAAATACAAATTTTAAACGAACCATGATATACTAAAGAATATTACGTGACTTTTATAAATATGGTGTTAATATTAGAATATATGAATATGAATAATTTTTTTATATAAATGTAAAGTAAATTATAATTATAAATTAATTTATTAATTCTTATAAAATAAGCACAAAAATTTTTTTACTTCCATTTTATATTAAAAATAGTTGTTTTCTTCAAAAGTGGGTTTTTTAATTTTTTTAGAAAAATATGATAAATATTTTCTAAATAAATTTGAAATTATATTTTATAAAAATAATATAATTTTGTAATTAACAAGGTCAAAATTATTTAATGTTGATATTTTTATAATTTTATGAAAGGTAAGATTTTTTAATGAACTGTAAAACAACAATGATTTTTATTAAAAACAATAATTTCATTTCAATCATTTATAATTTTATATTTTGATATATATATTTTTAAATGTTTAATTATTTCACCTAAAATTTATATAACTTAAATTCTGTTCATTATAAATAATTTACAGTTTTAATTTGGATAAAATATATTATACTTAAATATTTATTTTTTGAAAAAACCATTTTCAAGCACTATATATATATTTATAATAATAAAGTTTGAAATCACTATTGGTGAATGATTTTAAATTAATTTTTCTAATATATATTCAATATAATTTTTTAACATCCATCTAATACTTTTAAAATTCATGGGATATGAATAAAAGAAATTTTCATGCATTTGAATTTTTTTTCAAGTAGCAGTTTTCATCATGTATTGGACACTTATATTGACGTAAATTTATTCAATTTATCAGTATGTAAATAATAAAAATTATTATATATTTAATATCATGGTTTTAGAAAAATTTAAACATAGCCTTTATGTTTTCGTCAATATCTATAGTATCTATTGTAAAATTTATCACCACATTAACAAATTAATCGAGTTAATCATATATAAAAATATGTGATTGGGCCCTAACATTGCTTCATAATTCAAAATAGATGAATTTATTTATACACATACCACATTAGTCCCAAATTTGGGTTTATTAATTCGGTATTTCCACAGAAAAAGTATTATATATTATTTAAATCAAATAACAGTACAGAATTCCACATTATTAGATTTATATAAAATTTATATTTTCAGATAATGAAAAAAATATTTATCAATTTATATTCATAATAATATTTTTTTGATGAAATTATGTTAATTATGGATATTTATTTATATTATTTAGGTATTATAAAATTACAATAAATTCTTATAGAATAATTATTTATTCAATTAATTTAAATAATAAATAAATGATATTAAAAATATTAAATGATTCATAATTTGAGTAATTTATAGTTTTACATGAATTTCATAAATATATATGAAATATTATTATTGTGGTAAAATACTATATTCGAATTAAATATTTATATTTATGTCTTTTAGGTCAAATTAAATTAAGACCATCCAAATTGACAATAATATTATTTTATCAAAAAAATATTTTATTAAATGATTTAAAACTAATAAAAATATTCAAATAAGAAATTTTTTTTATATTGTAAACTATGACACAGTTTTTGAATTTACTATCCACTATTTACCTTATATAAAAAATACAAACAATTAATATTTACAATTTTGTTACCATAGTGAAATTAAATTTTGTTTACTAAGTGTTAATCAAAATGATTAGGTTTAAAATGAAAATACATATCAAAATTATTTTGTAATATTTTATTACCACCAAATAATAATTTATCTCTACATCCTTGGCCATTTGAAGGCTTTTTTATTGAGAATGATTTTATTAAAATTTATCCTTTTGAGAAATTCCAAAGGTGACCCTAACATCAATTATAAAAGGGAACCTAATCCCTCACATAAATACACCAATGTGAGTCATATATATATAAAATAACTATAATATTATAATTTAATGATATTTCAAAACATTTTATCGGTTTTGGACATCCCAAAAGACCAATTATAGAGGCCTAGATAGAAATGATTCATTTCAAGGAATAGGTAATCACCTTAACCGATCAATTTATTTTCTTCTATTCTTTAACTCTTAAAAATAAATTGTATGTCTCATTAAATAATAACATATATATCCTAAATATGATAAAATTTTATCTTGATTATAAAAAAACCAATATACATAGTATTACCCAAATAATGAGTAGGAAATGTATCGCTCGTGCGTACATAGTGATTTCCGTCAAAACATAGTGATATAATTTATTTTTCATCATCATATTTTGCGGATATGTATTATGATGGGTATAATATTTATTTTGTAATTAAAATTTTTAATTATAATTTCTCATATACTTATTTACCATCCAATCCTTTGGGAAGCGAAAGAAATGTTAATGTGTATATGTGGACTACCAGATGCATGAAGAAATGTGATTCGTTTTCCATTTATATTTAAAATTAATGTTAATGAGAAAGAATTTTATGAATATATATGAAATATATGATTTAATAAGGATTCAATAATGTTGAAATTATATTTATTTTTATTTCATTCCACTTGTAAAAAATGAAAACAAAATTCAGGGTACTTACGTTATATCGACTTAATGAACAGTACAATTACTTTTTCAATTTTATTATTTTATGAATGAATATAAGGATATATATAGTGAATATATATTATATTTTAAAAATGACTAAAATTATTTTTATTATGGAACTGTGATGAAAATTCTTGGACCAAAATAATCAAACTGGAACATTCACAAACAAGAAAGAAGTTATCAACCAAAATAACTATTTTGATAATGAATTGATAAAAACCCATGGAATAATGTTCCAAGTAAATAATATATGGTATTGTTTATAAAATTATTTTTATATAATATTTTAATAATAAATATATATTATATATACAAGATGTTCCAATGCATATGAAGGAAATAAAACCTAAATTCCCACATTTTTTTCTCACTTTTATTACTATGGGAGACATTCCTTATACAACAATTGTTTCTTTTATTTCATATAGACACTACCCATGAATGTATTTTATCATTATTATCCTGAAAATTAGTGGATATAAATATCCATAAAATTTTTATTCTTTAATGGGGCCTATGATTCAGATGTTACCATTTTGGAATGGGGTTTTATCTTACAATATCATTGTTTATGAAAATTTATTATGACTAAATACTTATTAAGAATTTATATGGCTGACCTGTAATGAATATATTATTATTATTATTATAAAATTTTTATTTCTTTAAAATAAATGTTTTAATTTATTTTTCCTTGTATTATACACACAATATACTGGAATCCTGTTTTTAAATAAAATGGACTTCATTTTTTTCATCGGTTGGAAAATTTTTCCTTCCATATCTATGTCTTCTAAAAATGTTTTAATGAGGGCTCTTAATATTATCATACACTATTTAAATTAATTTTAACCCATTTTTACATTATCATACTTTTAATGGAATATATTTTTTTTTAATTTTTCTAAGGAGTTAATTGTGGTTTTTTTTAAAAATTTTATGAATTGAATGTTTTTTAAGTCATATGACATGTATAGATTTTCCCAACATCATCAATAGTTTTGTAATTAACGATTACATTTCATATTGAAATCATTATATTTAATGAAATTGTTTCCTTTATATTTTTATAGTTTTTAAAATAAGTTATTTAAAAATGGAAATGTTATTTTCCTCATGACTGTTTAAATGTTATTTTTGTTGTGTTTTATTCATGACTGATGAAAATTGTTGATCTAATTTATCAGTTAGTAGGGATATTGACCAAGGATACTATCTTTATTCTTTATCTGGATAGTGTATTATTACTATGAATTAATTTCTATGAATACCTTTTCATTTCCACATGTTTTCTATGATATAATATTTACTAAGCCCCTTTATTTTCCCTTTGTTATACTATGAGAAAATGATTATGAAACCCTTTTCATTTCAATAGTTTTGATATAATGAATGATTTTTGATATTTTATAATACCTATGTATAATTTTAATTATGTGATTGGTAGGACCCATATCTCCCCCAAATTAATTATGTAAAGATTGATATATCATGAGATAAATAAAATTGAAATAAGGAGTGAAACTAGTTTTGTAAGGGTCTATGTACACTATAATAGTATTGGTATTAAAACATAAATATTATTATTTTTTGTGTAGTGAACCCATTCCACCGCGATATCCTTACAAATGATCGTTAATATATAAGGTAATGATTTTTTATACTTATTTGTATGCCCCAAATCAATGTATTATACCTATGTTTAAATTCCATGGTTCATGTTATCTAGCTCCCTGATGATTCATATATTATAAAAAGACATTATTTATACCATAACATAATATTTTTATATTTGATATTAAAGGTTTGGTTTTCAAATTTAATGAACGTGTTCTTATAACTTATTTTCCATGTCATTCTTATTTGATCATTTATATCTCCATTATTCCACCTACTGAGTATCTCAACTCACCCTTTTTTTTAATTTCCTTGGTTAATTAATTAAGGTAATAAATATGATATGTCTAATAAGGAGGAATATTATGATGGAATAAGTTGTAGTATCTTTATATATTTTATGAATGGGGTTTTTATGTTTCTGTGTCCCTAATGATACTAGAACTAAATGAATCCAAGGTAGACTAAAATATTATTTAATGAATATGAATCTATTAATAAATTATATCAATTTATGAAAATTTTGGGGGTGATATATTTAATTATTATTAATGAAATAACAATCTATTTTGTGGGAAATTAATTGTATATTTAATCTATATTATTGCATACTATATTTTTAACAATCGCTAGTAATCAATACCCTTATACAAAAGATAATTTATTTTACCAGAAACGTCATAAATTAAATTCAAACACACAATAGGTCTTATGTATATAATTTTTGTAAATAATAACTAGTAAAAACCACAATGGCATATTTTAACTCGTGGAGTTAGTATGTGAATATATAAATAATTGTGTAATGCCAAAAGGGATAATTAACTTCTGTGCCAATTATGTCATACCATGGAAAATACTAATATAGCCTACCATAAGAATAATTTATGTGTGAATTATAATGGATCAATCATACAACACCATGGATTGTTATAAACATAACATACATCACTAAAAAAATAGTACACTATTTATTTCCTAGGAAAACACATATTTTAATTCTATCCTCTTAATATCATGTGAAATCAACATGGAAATATAAATCCATTATTTGTATTACTGATCATAATTTATTCAAACCAATACATATAATGAACCTATAATTGGTTTTATATATCCTATATTTATTTTCAACATTAAATATAAAACCATTAATAAAATATTTTTCAAGTTTATCAAGTTTATAAAGAATTTCTTGAATCATCACATTTCAATTTATCATTGAACTCACTCCTTACCAATTGATGGTAAGGAACATCATCTAAGATTATAGATTATCATAAATTGATAAAAAATTTCCCCCTTAAAATAAATAACAAATTATATCTTAATTTTTTACTCTTTTGAATACCACTTAAAGCATACAAGTCATACACATTAGTATGCTCAAACATATATCCAACACCCTAAGAAAATTATATGATTTATATAAGTTTACTTTTCATAATACACTCTTAAAATAATATTTCTATATTTAAAAAATCCACAAAATATATCCTATGAATAAATATAGATCTTTGAAGACTATGATTAATACCATAAAGTATACTTGACAATATTATCCATCTTAAATACTAATATCCACATGATTAAATAACTATCTCACTAGTAATGATGGATTGTATATATGTTTCACATATAGTGAGGATATAATAAAACATATACTTCTACCATATATATTTAAAAACAACTACATTTCACTTATTTTAACATTATTACCATTGTATCTTAATTAATTATCATTATTTACCTATCTAAAATCATAACATTATTATAGATATATATTATTAATTTAATATTCACCTTTCACAGACTAGTTAATCATTTAAAAATTGTCAAAACCCTATTCAATCAAAATATACAAATTTTACGGTCACAGTCATCCTTCAAAAAATGAAAAAAAGCTATTTATCACCAAATCGAATAATTACTAATTATAGGAACACATCTAATACGTTTAAATCTTTAATAATTCTATATATAAATATTTCATTTTATAAAACATATAATCAAAAACAATATAAAATGGGCAAAAAATGGTAGAAGTTGTATTCAATAATGAAAATGTAATAATTAATATTGGGTTTTTGTTATATGTATATTTCCCCCATTGGTGCGTCTTTTCATCCCAGCGAAACTAGAAAATCCATATTCCATTAATTGTCTGATAAACTAGAAAGATATATAAAAAGTATATTCAATTAATTATGTTATAGAAATTACAATATATACACTACATTATATATGGAAATTTATTAACATGGAAGTGTTTAGATTAACCTTAATAAAACATAATTTTATTTGTATAAAATTAATTTATAAATATTTCCGAAAATTAATATTGAATAAATAAAACATAATAATTTTGGATGAAAATTCCAAAAAAACCGTTATTATCTTTACTCATTACATATTACAAACCCAGGGTGTACCTTCTAGTGAATAGATATAAAAAAAATTAATATGTGAAACTAAAATATTGCAATAAAGATAATATTTTTATGTGGCATTTGTTAAATTAAGAAATTAATTCAAATATAATATTTGGAAAAATGCAAGTAATATTTGTTTTCTCTTAATTTATTGACTACTTTTTCATATAATAAATGAGTAAAAATATAAAAAAAAATTGTACATCCAACCAAAGGCCATATATAGAATTGATGAATATTTTTTGGTAAAATTAATTCCCAGATGGTAATGATAAATGAGAAAACATATATTCAATAAAAATGTTATGAAGGGGTGTTTTTTCATTTACAGATGATAAGGTTTCTAAAGAAACAAGGTAAATAAAAAAATATTAAAACATTTTTCAAAAATACTACCTACTGTGAAACATCGTACCAATATGAGTATAAATCAATATATTGTAAAAAATTAACAATAGAAGTATAAAAAATGTAATATTATTATTTTAAAAATGTTCATATGAAAATTCGGAATGATACAAAAAAATAGAAATTATTTACATATAGAAAATTAGTTTACAAAAAAGTGGATATTCAATATGACTATACAACATAAGCATACAGAACGAACTCAAGTGTAATTTACTATTACCTCTACTGAGGAACAAAAAAGCCACTACAGTTATGATGAATCCTCGTGCGAATATAAATTATTGGGTTATATATAAATAAATTATAGATATTCATGTAAGGATATATTTATATGTCACCAACGTTATTCTCCATGAGTACATATTCAAATATCATGCCCACCAGTGATAAATACATCCTAAAGTTAATGAATTTTGAAATATTATTTCACATTAATTCATAAATATTCAAATTCATGGAATAATTATTTCACATGTCAATATATTGGGTCTCACCAGCTTTGGGCCACCCAGATTTTTTCTTGATGAATAAAAGTGAAATTATGTAATTGGAATGTTTATAAATAAATATAAAATATTAAATTGAGTGGATTGCATGTACATCACATTTTCCATAATTATAAAATAACTAGAATATGCATTAAAGTGATACTAAAAAATAAAACAACATAATGGTAAAAAAAATTATTTCACTACTGTTTCAATAACATTTAATGAAAATTTAAATTATGATATATTAAATTTCAAATATTGTGTAATTGTATAATCTATTATTCAACAGGTTCCGAAATGAAATCATTTAATATAGTTTTATTCAGCCTTGAATTGTTATTATTTGATATTTCAAGCTACCAAATGAAAAAAATGATCTTTAGTGCAATAATGATAATGTAATACAGTGATGAAAATGGAATATGTTCTTTCTTTAGCGTAATTTTTTTAATATAATATTATCTTGAATTTAGTAATATTATGAAAATTAAAACAATTACTATCTTTAGTGACACAAAAAACTTTAATATCATATTATCTTCAAGTGAAATATTCTTATTATTTATATTAATGATTATTTTAAAAATGAACATGTAATAAAATGTAAGATATTTCCATTAAATCTTATTATTATATAATTAAATTTCCATTGTGTTGAGATTTGTTATAAATAGATAACATTATATTTCTTTAGGGAGAAAATGAACATTTAATATACTATTATTATATTGTGAAGTCTTATTAATAAATATTTAAGGTTCCCAATCCAGTTCTTTATTTTGTAAAATTACTAAGTCGATTAAGAATATAGCAAAACTAAATCTATATAATCTATATTTATTTTGTAGTTTCATTAAACAATAACATGTGTAAAAAAGATATTTTTACTAGTAAAACATATATTACCATTAAATATAAAAATTATTTTGATACAATGTAAAATAAATATAATTAAAATTTTATAATATTAATTAAATGATAATGAATAATAAATGTAATGATATGTATTACACCAATTAAAGGTAATACTATACTTTCATTCATATTAATAAAATTAAATACATTTAATAAATGATAAAGTAAAAATAAAGTAAACTAAAAATTCATTTTTCGGTGAATTATACATGAATAGAATCGAAAATAGTGGTAATTTGAAAATTCATTATGAATTCATATAAACATAGTATACCTATTTTCATATAAAATAATGTTTCATGAATATTCACAGTATTACCCATGGGATCTCATCTTAACTAAACAATTAAATATAAAAAATAACAATTACAATATTAACAAAGCCCATTGTAGAAAAATGAGTATAAATCATGAAAAATACTGTGAAATAGAAACATAAAAGGAATAAATAATTAAAATTTCATCAACCATTTGACATAATATAATAATTGAAATAATCTCTAAATATAACTATTTAAGAGATGATAAAGAAATTTATAAATATTTTTGTAATGTTCATTGTAAGAATAAATTTCATGAAAAATATACATGTGATAATATTAAAATTTGTGTCAATTAGTGATATTTGATTTATTTTATGTTTCCTAAAAATGAATAGGTAACATAATTACTGAGGTAATAACATTAAATCATTTTCCAGAAATATAAGAAAAAAAATTCATTTTTAAATATTATGTAAATGTAAATTTCGTAATAAAATAATTTCATTTTAAAATTAAACTGAACAATTAGAAACTATAAAATATGGATTTAAAATTAATTAAAATAAAACATTTAGACAACATATCTCATCATAACTTATTTTTAGAATTTATAATATTAATAAATTTGATGTAAACAATATAAATGTAAACTGATTGTATTGAGGATAATATGTTTTCTCAAGAACGTATCAAAACAATAAGAATATATATTATAATAAAAATGAAAAAAACTCATTATTAAGGTTTATAATTAAATTATAATAATATATTTTGGCTCAATAAATATTCCTTAAACATAAAAATAATTATTTTTATGATAACTTTATATATCACTATATATTGTATAGTATGAGATATTAAGTGATGTATCAGATAATAAAATACAACCTATTTGTTTACCCTATGAAAATAAAACTGAGGAAATTAATTTTCTTCAATGAATTTTTAATTAGAATTTTTATTAATACATAGAATATAGGATTTTAAAAATTATATTAAAATCTTGATTCACTTACATAAGGAAACTAGCATAAATAAAATTTGTATTTTTTGCTTTAATACAAGGTATTATATTTCATTAATTATCTTATGCCATCATCAAACATAGAACTAAATAGTGTTCATAACATAAAATATATGGGAATCTATTCAAGAAAACTATACATAAATGACCCATTAAAAATCAATCATATCATATTATAGATGAATCATCTAGACAATTTCTCAATAAAATTAAGTAAATTTCATATAAGTGTGATATATTGAAATCATGGAAAATAATAATATGAGGAAATAATTCAAATATTCACATCATAAATCCAAATATCAATCATAAATTTAGTAGATACATGTGTTTTAATGTTTTTAGTTATGTTACGAGTAATCCAATGTAAATAATTTAGATTTAATAATTTTTTATAAAGAACTAATCCTCATTTATTGTCAATTAATATATTTATTAACAGAAATATGTAAAAAATTAATCACATTAGCATAAAAATGGGGCTTAAAACCAAGAATATTATAATAAATGAGTTCAGATTTTTTTTTGACACAAAATAAAATAATAGAGAAAGTAAATTAAAATAATATAAATTATATAAATGTAAATAAAAATTAGAATCTAAATAGAATTATATAAGAAAAAAACTATAGGGTAATGGTGTCAAGGGTTTGAGGGAAGGTTGTGGTTCAGGGAGGAAGGTGGGAATATTAGAGGAGAAGGTTCATATGGAGTTGATGTGGCAGTGTTGGAGCTGAATTAGGGACCCATTGAGTAATGTTTGTGGAGGAAGATCTTGGGGAGTTCAAGTGGCCTATCGGAGCAACATTGACGGTGAGGTGGGGAGGCTATGTTAGATCTCCTTTGGTGGGGTGGGGTGATGGATATTTCATAGCTGGAGGATCAACTATAGATGATCTATGGAGGATAGATATTGATTGTGGAGAAGGAAAGTGCTGGTTGGGAGCATATAGAGATGTGGGCTCAATTGCAGATATTGGATAGGGTGGGAGTACACAATCAAGAAGGGATAAAAATCGACATGTATTTCGATATTTTCATTTAAACCACAAAATCTGGTAACAAATTTTAATGGTTATGAAAATATATGGTAATAGATGCATGAAATTTGTGAATTTTTTTGTTTTGAATCTTAATTATGTGATGATCTTCATATTTACCTTTTCATTGATTTAATATGATTTTTATTAAACATATTTTAGAGTGGGATATTTTATGTAACATATTTTTAGACGTAAAAGTATTGTTTTTCAAGTCTCAGTTCAAATTATTATGGAAAATATTTATTAAATGGGTGTATAATTTATCACTTTTATATTTTAAAAAGGAAAACCATGTTGAACAGTGTATACTATGTGCAACATAAATATTAATATAAACATTAAATATTATTTGTTAAATATTATCATTATAAAAAAATATTAAATTTATTGGTATTAATATGAAGAAATAATTTATTAAATATATATAATGTTCTAACTCAATATAAACTAATTGATAATTATTTTAAAAACCCCAATTTTCAATAATATCATTCTATTTTAAATAAATGTTTTCCACAGAAATTGATTTTATTATTTTCATGAAAAATCAGTTTCATTATTTTATGGAAATTTTAGGTATATTATTTGTTAAATTAGATATAATTGCTGAAATATTCTTATCATAATTAATATATATTAAAATATTAATATTTTAATGAAAATTTTGATTTTAAAATTAATAATGAATATAATTTTTACTAAAAATAGAATATTCAATTTAGGAATTTAGAAGAAAAAATATGCAGTTTATTATATTATTATATAACTACTTTATTAAAAATAATCTAATTTTTGTCATTTTAATTAGATAAATACTTCAAAAATATATAAAAATATTATTTACTTAAAAATTCATTTTTCTTAAAATCTGTATTTCATTTAATCTGACATGTATAATTTAATATAAAATTATGCTACATATAAGGATTTAATCATGAAAAATGGATTCCATATTATGAATTAGATGTCAAAATTTGGAATTTTTGTCCCGTTTTATAGTCATTAAGAATATTAAATATAGAAAATAATTATCACCATGACAAGGATATATTAATTAATTAAGGTAAAAAAATGTTACGACAAAGACTAATTTTTTTCCTAAAACTAATCTTTATCTTATTTAATTATTTTATTTCTTTCACAATCATCTAATTTTCAATTATATGGCCACTAGGTTGCAAATTTCATTGATTTTGACTATTATATTATTTATGTAAAAGATATTGACAAAAATGACACTTTATTTATTTTATTAACTATAATATTATGTCACAAGGATACTAAAACTTATGTTATGTTGAAAATATTAATTTTAAAAATAAATTATATTTGTATCATTGAAATTTATTTCTAATTTTCAATGTTAAAATACTTACCATAATGTTATACACAATGCAGACACAATAGTTGTAGAAAAATAATATAAAGGATCATAAAATTATCGAAATTAATATAAATTTAATGAAATAATTTGTTACATGATTTTTTTAGAAAACTAAAAAATATATTTTGGTTTAAATGATTTATATTTTAATTTCAATTCTTCCATGTTTTATTAAAAGTCAATTTTAATTTATAGTTTTAGAAATGACACTAATGATATTTTATAATAAATAATATTTTATTTAATGACTTATGAAAAATTCCTATCATTGTCAAAATTATTTGGAAATGGTTGAAAATATCAAACATGATCCACTTATAAGTCAATTTACCTTTTATAGTAACTGTCTGAACCCTTAAATAGTAAAAACATTGTCATCACACTGATTGTTAAAAAGGGTTATCTCATGTCAAAACAATGGGATAAGGTTACAAAGCTAACAAAAAATTGTAAAAACATTATTTAATGACATTATTTAGGAATATACTCATTATATATTATAATTTTATAATTTGGATCCTTTTTTCGATGAGAATTAATTTATATTAATTTAATATTTTATAAAATTACAAAATTATCCCCAACCCTAAATTATAATAAAGAAACTTTTATCTTATTTTTTATGTAGATAAAAAGCCATTGGTTTTAGAAAATAACTGCCCAACTACATTAGTTAATTCTATTTCATTTTTCTAGTTTCTTTTGGTTGATTAACAAATACTCAAATGAAGGATTTTGAAGTAATCATGAAATGGTGGTCCAAAGAAGAGGTAACATTCTTAACCATGTGTTTTATTATTCATTATTATCAAAACTATTTGAAATCATTTTCTAAAATTATGATAAATTAAAATTTTAATATTATATATATTGAGATTATTTTGTTAATTTTATAAAAAAAATTCTCCACCCTTCCTTAAAACTGTATAAAAAACAATCATTCATGTGTATGGATGATTACCGCCTCAGAAACCAATGAAATTCATTTTACTTATTTGAATCTCATAAATTATAATGATTCTTTATTTAATATATAAATTTTAAATCCATGAAAAATTATATATATTTAAAATTTATATGTAAAATACTTCATTACCTTTCCATTCATAGAAATATAATAACGTCATTTGTTTGTACATGTGGATTTCCACCTCTATATAGCATTATGATTCATTTTTTCAGTATTATATAATAATTATTGTAAGGATAATTTTATTTAGAGAAATTATTTTATTTCAATGATATAATTACTATTATATAATGGAAAAATTTCATTTACTTTCTTTTTATCATGTCATCTGAAAAAATTAAAACATTACTCTTGTCTACGTAAGGCATATAATATCAGAGTTTATAACATTGTATTTTTTCATAAAACAATTCAATGGAAAGTATTAAAATAAATATTTATGTTAAAAAATTATAATTTTTTCATTATTATAAATTTAGAGATGCTGAAATAATTAACTCATCAACTCGGGTCACCATTTGAAATTAAATTTGTACATATATGCCGAATATCATGAAAATGCTCGACATGAACATAAATGACTACATAAATGAATATGACATGCTAATAAAATTAAAAAAATGGATAATAAAATTGAATATTATTCTTTGTAAGTTAAATAATTAACATAATTTTTTTATTAATTATGAAAAAGTACATGTGTGATTTATCAAGCTATTGGTAAACGACATTCTTTAAAAAAATTCCTCTTCTAAAGTTTCCATTCCAACTTTTTTTTCTTTGTACATATTATTATAATTTTTTTAAGAAAGTTATTATTTATACTTCAATGAAGACTAAATATTGTGGTGTTATATATTTAAATATTTAGATAAGGGATACTTTACTTTAAACCCATTTTTAATGGTTTTGAAAACATATTTTCTAAATCATCATATTATATGTTCATATTGTTAAAATTATTTTATTAATTAATTTTTATAGAATTAAATGAAATATTAATGAAATTTTATGACTGTATTCAATTTATTTTAATAAATTTAAAATAGAATATTATTTTATGTATATTATACGTAATAATTTCATATTCCTTACAAAAGAAAATGAAATATTTTATTTTAACATATATAGTGTCAATAAAAAATTTCTCTAATAAAACCATTAATTGACATATGGTTATTTTAATAATATTCCTCTTTTTATTAAATGAAAAACAAATCATTCCATTTTTTATATGTATTTACAAAAAAGTCATTTAAATGGTATGGAAATATTTATATTTGGATATATGTATCTTATTGGAGGAGGATATCTCTCTCAACCACCCATTTTCTTCGAGTTAAGACTATTCCATAACTAAATCATATTTTATCCCTTATCAATGCCCAAGAATTCCTCTAGATTTTTTATATCTATCTCTCACATATATACCAAGATTTTTCCCTCTTCATTGATTGGGTATTGAATTCATTATAATCATTTCTCAAATATATTTTTAATAAAATATCCATTGAATGTTATAAGGGTATTATCATGAAACCCAATTCCTATCATTTTTTATTTTTATGTTTTTTATTTTCAATTGATTTTTTTAGAACACATAATCAGGAACATGTAATTGTTGTTGTGCCTGTATAACGATCCAATTATTTGTGTAATGT
This sequence comes from Viscum album, assembly GCA_963277665.1. NCBI lineage: Eukaryota > Viridiplantae > Streptophyta > Magnoliopsida > Santalales > Viscaceae > Viscum > Viscum album. The sequence continues at coordinate 39,709,313 of OY728159.1, forward strand.
TTTCTCTAATGGGACATTATATATTGGATTATGGAGTAAACCTAGTAAACTATTGGAATCTGTCCACAATGAGATGTTTTCATGGAAATTATCCTTGACTTATTATTATTTAATGTATCATGTTTTAATCACATTTAAAATTCATCCATGATATTATGATTAAATGTCCATTATGTTAGCCTTCCATGTGATTAATCATAATTTTTTTACTGTAATGTAAATTATACTTCTCCAGGGTGAAATTTATATATTTGCTAAATTATTTCATAATATATCATGATTTATATGGAAATAATAATAGGTTTTTTTTACATTAATATTTCTGAATATTTTCTAGGAAAATATTAGGGAATAAAAGATTATTTTGTTTGGGTAATTAAATGATTATTTAGAGCCTAAAATTTATTTTGGAAAATATATATTTATTGTATAAATATATATAAACTATAAATATTCATTACATATTTTTAATTTTACCTAAGAAGTTGTAAAATGTTCATATCGTTTTTAAAAATAAGTAGGTAAATATATGATTTAATTATAAAAATTGTGAACATATTCCATTGAAATTAAAGTTATTATTTCATAAATGTTGTATTTTTGGAAAAAATGGTTTCATAGTTGAACTGTCCATATTGTGATGTAATATTTATGTATCTAAGGGTGATATCATAACACTATATAACTATTTAATATAAACATCCTTAAAAGTAATTAAATGAATTGTTTACCTAATAATCAATATTATGTAATGTTTATGGTTGGTTTTTTATTGTTGGCATCATAATAAATGTTTATATAAATTTTATTATTATAATGATATTATGTGAGTTGATATTAATAATTATAGATACCATCATGAGTTTATGATCATAAGGGTTAACATAATTTCAATGTCACAAACATAAATTTTTATGATTTATTTTATTTGATTCTAATATGACAAATGAATGATCCGGAGATGTTTTTTTTGGATTGAGGTTTACATAACCATTTAATTTAAAATAGACTATTATTTTAGGAATAAAATCTTATTTTATAAATTTAATGGTATTGATAACCTTCAAGAAATATATTATATTTTATGATTAAGATAATTTTAACGTATTTTCATTATATTCTTAGTGACTTGATAAGAATTATATTTATAAAGTTTTAGTAAAAATGAAAACATGTCACATTCACTATGTTCATGAGGTCTGAATAAATAACCTATGAACGACAAGTAATAAACACCTACCACTATACTATATGAAGTATTGGTAAGTATTATTATTTTTTCTAAAAATAAAATTACTGGTAAGGATTAATTTGATTTTTAGAAAATATATATTATCATGTAGATAAAGGTGATATTTTATGATTAGTTAATTAATGTTATTTTAGAATATGATCACTATTATGGGAACCATATATGATGAAGATAAACATAATATTATGTGATTTTATTTATGGAATAAATTTAGAAATATAATATAAAATAATATTAGACTATAATGTGTCTTTATCATTTTTTATGTTATCATGTAAATTATTATAACATCTTAGTGGTTTTATGATTATGGTATATAATTTTTCTTTGTATGAGAAATTATTTGTGATTGATTTTACATAGAGATAAATGTTAAATATATCATATGTGTATCTGTGATATAATATTTATAATCATTTTGTTTCAATATTGATGTATATGTTTTTTGATTAATTTGAATTTATGTAATTTAGTAACTGATCTTTGTTTAACATTGGGTGTTATAGTTGTGGCTTTGGATATTAATGTTGTATTTATTTATATTTTAGTTTATTCATTATTCAAATTATCATATGAAATCCATTTTGGATTTGATAATTACCAAAAAAAATATAGAGTTTTCTTATCATTTTTTGGATTATATAATCTTTTAAAATTTTATTTCAGCACCACAGTAATTTAAAATTCTTTATGAATAGTCATTGATTGGGAAAAATGAGATCATGGTATAAATTTATAAAATGATGAAATTATACTATCAATGAAAGAATATTTTCATATGCCATTCAACAACATACTGATGGAATTGCTAAACTCTAGTTAATTGATCTTGGATCAAAACTGTTATCCGAATACATTCATTTACTATAATACAATTCTCATTTTCACACCCCATAAGTTTACGGTTTTCTAGGAATTATCATTCCCTATATCTTTATTTTAATTATGACAAATAAGATATATAACTATCAATAACAATCTGGACAATGTGATTTTTTCTACATGTCTACAATCTCACTTACCACTAATGTTATCCTATTTGGAAACACAATTATTTGATGACTGTCATATTTAAATTTCCCTTAATTCAATTAGGATTTTTATTAACACATTTTTTGATGTGGGGTTATAAGAAATTATTTTTCTGATGTCAAAACCCTTTTTAAAGAGTTTGACATTGAATTTTGATGAATCAATTTATTAAAAATGGGAAGAATGTAACACATAAAGATTTTATAAAAGAAAACAATTTTTAATATCATATATTAAATTCAACATCGAGCATAAATGATCTATGACATATTATTATATAAATATGGCCACTATAAAATATAAGCTAATTTTGTGGTAATAAATAGTATTGAATACACTGTGGAATTTATATACATTTCTTACTGAAAATAAATATTTTGATAAATCATTATTAAATAAAATCAAAAAAATTTATAGTCATTTTATTGTTCAAAAATACGTTTTCATTAAAAACATACTTTATATGTTTTTGTGAGAAAATATTATATTTAATATCATGGGTTTTTAAAAAATTTACTTGGTAATGAAGATAAAAAATTTTAAATTCGCATATAAAAATTATATTATGATTAAATGGTTATATTTTTCTGAAAATTTAGAGTTTTCAATTATTAGAAAAAAATACCAACTTTTAATAAAAATATTTTTACATTTTCATATATTTAAAATAAATAAATATAATTATATTTTTTATAAAATGTAATTTTTTTAATAAAAAATAATATATTTATGGTATTTTGAATCAATTTTATTCATGGATATAGTGTAAGAACATTGTATGCATAAAAAATTCCAAGAAACTATTCCTTATCACAGTAAGATACCATATATTTTTAGGTACCATCTCTATATGTTCATTTAATTTGATTCTTAGGGGCCCAGTATATTTTTTAATATGAAGATCCTTTTTTATAAAATGACATAATGGTTGGGGATGTATTCTTGTTTGAATTACTAGATCCCTTGTGTAATTGTTTGAAGTGTTAATAATGGGTTCTTAGTGAGTTGAGATTTTTAAAGGGAAAATGGTATTAAACTCAACTAATGAGCATTTACACATCTGGTAAGGGTATTAAAAGTCTTGTAATTATTCATGTGTTATAATAAATAAATTAAAGGTGAACTATTTTTTAGTAGAAACACTTAAAAATCATTTCACGACATATAACTAGATTACAAAACATGTAAATTCCAAACATGATATTTTAAACATGTTGTGCAGCTGAATTCTCTATTGTTTTCAATAACATATCTTCTCCTTTGACCCTAGAATCCTTCCATTACATTAAAGGCTCTTTTACAGATCCAAATCTTTCCTCACCTCTATTCTAAGTAAATAAAAATGCGGACCGTTGTTTTAAATGATTTGGGTATGTGCTTTTATATTTTTAAGATCTATTCTTCTCATCTACTTCTATTTATGGATAATATTAATATTTGTAAACACTATTGGATATAGATCTATATATAATATAGTTATACTATTATTATTTTTATATTGGATTTAGGATTTTGATCTAAATTCTTTTCATTATTGTATTCTTAACTAATACACTTCAAATTGGGGATTCATCGACTGCTAGATGAAGCCAAAATATTAAGATCAATGGTCTAATGTTGAAATCTCATTATCATGATTTTGATTTCATGCATGAATTTTTTTTAATTTCATGATTTTTAGCAATAGAACATCCTAATATAATTAATTAATTTTATTGAATTAATTAATCATAGAATTGTGAATTTTTTTTATTTGGGTATAATTAACTATGAAAATTGATTGTCTGATATTGAAGAGTGTATCATATAATTAATTGGGAATTTATTATGATATTTCCTAATTATGAATTTAAAAATAAATTATCTAATTCTTTTATTAATATTTATAATGTAAAAGGATTAATTAATTACTGAATTAATTAATTGGTGGAAGAGATATATGTGGAATATTTTGTTATTATAAAATATGTAAATGGTGAATCATAACATGGGAATTAATCCATATATTATTAATGGTGTTATGATCCTTTAATTATTTATTATTATATAGTGAATGGTTTAATGGAAATTAAGAAAAATATTATAAATGGTAACATGCTCATTCTATTATACATTATTCAATAGTGATTGGTAACATTGTAATTCAACCAAATGTTATGAATGGTATCATTATCAATTAATTTTGTATTATTAAATTCGGAATAGAAAATGGACATGCAGAAAAATATTATGAATTGAAACCTGGTAAAAAAATTATTTATTATTAAAATGTGAATGGTAATAATGATTTTTATCAAAATATTATGAATGGTGACATGATCATTAAAAACAAAATTATTAAATGGTTAATGGTAAAAAGTTCATTCCGCAAAGGAATAAAGAATGGTATCATGTTCATTCAAATATATGAATTAATGAATGGTACCATGGTTATTAGTTTTTGAAATAAGTATGGTAAGATGAACATTCTAACATGTGATAACTCACATAGATATTTTAGACTATAGCGTAAGCCGAATTTGGTATTGACATACTAGTTTCCATTGGAACATGAGTATTATGTGGTTGAATAAAGATTAATTGATAATATAATAATAGTTTAATTATTCACTATTATTATTTATTTATAGAACATCTTTCACTAGTATCTGGTTAGATATTTTTTAGACAGCGTTGGTGGTGGTCTACTATGTTCTACTAAAAACCTATTTGGGCTTCCTAATTGGATCCCAAAAATAATGTACTGTTGTGAGACTGGTGAAGGTAAAAGGCTATATATTAGATCACTAGTTAAGGGATGGGGCTTTTATGAGGGAACATGATGTGCTTTAGGATCCAATTTTGAGTCATTGGTTTATTTATTTTATTTTTTCATTTTATACACATAAAACTTAATTTATCATGGAATGTATCTATCTTAGTTGGTTTTTATTTTTTTATTTGTCTATCTTGAAATATTGGTATTATTTATTGATACATATTGATTCATCTATTATTTATTATTTATATTGGTGTATTACTATGATCAAAGAAGTTATAATCTCATGATTAATGACTTCTAAGACCCTCACTGTTAGTCGGAAGCCTATGAAGAATGAGGAGGAACATTTGAGGTCATGTGACTGACTAGCTTGAGGAACCTGCATGTGTCACTCGCATCGGGACATTACAAAATGTTATAGAGGCATGTTTCATTTCTTTTTATTTTTTCCCAGAATTTTATAAATGTATACAAGAGACATTGAAGTGTTTTTCCTCAGTAATGAGATAATGTATGGGAGTTAAAAATCCTTGTTTTGGGGAAACCCATGTACTAAGTGTGGGATAGTTGTTATTGTTGTTTTTTGTTACAATTTAATATTATTTCACTAAGGATTTGAATTAAAAATGGAGCGTAATCTGAAAACAAATGTGAAAATGATATATTGTAGTGAATAAATGTGTTTGTAAATTAAAAACATGAACACTGAGAATGTTTTTTCCCACATAACCTAACATATTTGTAGAATGATTCATGGTTGTGATAGCACCTCTTTTTTTATCATGTGTTGACATGTTGGGAAAATAATTTTCGCGGCCTTTTCTGTTTTTTCCATACATAAATGTGTTAATATTGAAAAAAATCATGAGATTCAAGTTTTTGATTGTAGAATTATGCCTCCATTATGACAAATATTTATAGGATGATCAAAGTTCATGGAATAGGATTAACCTCTACTAGTAGATCCTAAGGCACTGATAGTACTGGGGGAGGAAGTGGGGGAGAATTTTGAAAATAAATTAGTTTGTTTCATGAAATTAATTTAAATATACCAAGGGATGGTTGTGAAATGGATTTATGACCTAATGAGAAAGTTAAAATTGAAACACCCTCTGATATTCACTAGAGAGGGTGGACCTTAATGAGATGTGGTCTAGGTTGATCCAATCATTATTATACCTAAATTGATGGATTATTTTGAAACTATGGTCATGTTGGAAACTAATATTCTATGAGGAATAATGAATGAATAATAGTATATTCCAAAACATAATAAACCTTCTAACCAAATGCATTGGAAGGACTTCATTGAGTGGTCATTGGAGAACATCTATTGAGAAATTCTATGACATGAGAAAGTAGTGTATATCATACAGCTAACTCAAAGGAGTATGTCTATGATGGACTATATTGTATGCTTTACTCTCCTACAATGCACTAATATAGGGATGACAAGAGATGATACAACTACAAAGAGACACAATTATGAAGGAATTAAGTGTGAAATTATGTCCCATGTTATAATGTTTTTGTTGAATTGGTTCACTAATTTGATGGATTAAACACTCATATTTGGGGAACCTGAATTTGGCTTCCAGTAGTGGAAATAAAGTTTCAACTCAAAAATCATAAGTTTTGACTTTTGAGGGAAGAAATCACCAATATGAAAACATTAGATAGATCATTGGAGAGTGTATTACACAAAGGAGAAGTTTAATTGAATAGGACCTAACATGAGTGATATATTATCAGTTTAGTAGGTTAGGTCATTAACATAGGGATTGTCCCTATCCACTACTAGAATGTCTGTCTTATGAATATATGGGACCACATCATAAGTTTTAAAGGATTCAAAGAATATAATTTGGTAAGGGTGAATCTAGACAGTTTTCAAATCGGGGAAGGGGATATTCTACATTATATATTGCTAGTAGATGGAGTTATAATGAATGATATGATATAGGGAGAATACATGGTGATTATGGGTAAGATATCAAATATAAATAGATTGGTGGAGATCAGGGGGGGTGTACGAAATCACAGGGGATGTCGGCATGATAGCTACATGCAGTGCACCCTACACATATGGATAGAAAGGTTGGGACATCAAAAGTGAGTGTTAATATCCTTGTAGCTTCAATATTAACTAGTGCCTTATTTGGTACTATTTCCTATAATTATTTTATTTCTAAAAAACCTGTTAATGGTTTCATCTTTGAGTGTGAGTTCATAATCGTGGTAATAACTATATATAAACACTTTGGGTGTATTGTCTAGAGATATCTTTTTGTGAAATGGATGTTCTCTCAAAATCGAGACATATCATTTTTAGTGGGATATTAATATGCTTTAAATGTAATTTTTTGATCTAATTATGGGTATAGATTGTAATGTCTCATAATGGGCCCACATAAATTGTTACAGAAGCAGAGTTATCTATACGTCTCCTAATGGTGACCATCATATTCACCACAATGAGTGTGATATCTAGGCATACTGAGTAGGGAAAATTACACAGAAACTATGAGAGATCATATACCAAGTATCTAGTGTATTAATGGAGGGTGGGAGAGTAAAGCATGACACTTTTCCACCAGTAGTGGAGTAGTTTTAGGATGTGTTTCCTAAAGACATCTTATGACTGCCACCTGAGATTGATGTGGAATTCCCTATTGATATCATGGAGGGGGGGTTGATCTAGAATATATTCCCCCATAAAGAATGTAACCAAAAAAACATCATGATCTATAACCATTGTTAGAGGATTTGGGGGATACAGAGTACATCAGTTTGAGTAAATCTCCATGTGTATCACCTATGTTGTTTGAATTGATGGATGATGGGAGTTTGTCATTTTTTTATAATACAAATATTTGAACAAGTCTTTTGTAATGAACTGATATCCACTTCAACATATCAATGAATAGTTTGAGTAATTGAAAATTGTTAGTTTGTTCTTAAAGATTGACTTTAGATCTAAATAATGTCACCTAATATTTTGTACATCTTGTATAAAAAGGAATTTTTTTAAGAGAATGCATGGCTTATATGAATTTGTCAAAATAATGATTGGGATACGAAAATCACTTGCAGAGATTATGGATTCGATGAATAGAAACATCCATGTGTTCCTGGATCAGTTTTTAGTGGAGTTTGTGGATGAAATAATATTGTACAGATAGTCTAATTGTGATCATGACCAACAAGTTGAAATTATCCTGAGTACACTAAGATATAATTAGATATAATCTAAGATATATATTTTTTAATTCATGAATGATGGGGTCTAATTACTGCGACACATCATCTTGAATAATGTTATGTTAGTGGACCTAATGAAGGTTCAACCAGTGGTTTATTGGGAGCATCCCAAGAACATGTTCAATATATGTATCTTCTTGAGGACACATGGATATTAGCGGAGATGAATCTACTAATTTTCTTCTCCAAAAGTGATGCTTTTATAAATGACCAAGAATGGTTAATGTCTGAATGGATAGAATATTGTGATAATTCCTTAATGGAGTTGACATTGATCTTGATATCAAAACCAGTCTTGATCCGACCTATGATTGGGAAGGAGTATACGGTGTATTGTGATTCTTATGGAATTTCACAAGTAGTTGTGTTGTTATATGGAAATCAAGTTGAGGTGTAAGGGTCTCAGTAGGTAAGGACAAATGATCATAACTACCTTATGCATGATCTTGAGCTGGAAGTATTGGTTTATGATTTGAAGCATTGGTGGAACAATATGTTGGGTGAAAATTTTATTGTATAGACCGATCACAATATCCTAAGGCATATCTTGTGGTAAATATATTTTAATATTCATAAGCAATTATTGGTTGAATTTTTTTTTGGATTTTGAGATTTCATATACATTAAGAAAATGAAACAGCTTTGCTGATCCATTAAAAAGGAATAATTTTACTTACATAGTTCAAGAGTCTAGTGCTTAGTGAAAGAGGAAAACATTACTTGATTACATGCATGTGGTGGTTCTAGAGAACTAGGAACAAATGAATCATGTTTCAGTTGCATTGGAGTCCACACATTTAAGACATTTCCCAGACAGGCAGAATGAGGATCCAGAATGTTTATCATAGAGTAAAAACCATTATGGTGGGGAGTCACCTAAATGAAGGAGAATTGACAATGGTGGTATATTATAAAGTAGTAATCGAGTTTTTGTTCATCTGGGTATTCCGAAGGATCTCATACCAAAATTTCATGCATCAAATTGGGATGTATATCCAGCTATGACCAAAATATATCACAACCTATGAAAAATGTTTTAGTCAGTAGGCATGAAAAATGTTAGAGTACGGTTTGTGAGATGATGTTTTTTGTGTAATGATGATACACCTATCAATAGGTGAAGGAAAAAAGAATCAATGACACATGTGTTTTCATTGGTCATTACTCATTCGAAATTTGGATTGGGATGATGTGGATATGGATATGTGTTGATATCCTAGTTGTGATAGTTACAATGTAATTGAATTAAACCTGTAATCAATTTATTATTATGGGATTGAGACTTATGCTTGTTTTTGTGGTGATATAAAAGTCTCCAGGTATGTGTCGTAGAGACCAACCAGTGGTGGATTCTAAAAACGTGCGAGTACTAAGGCCCTAGGTGAACCAACAGCTAGTGAAGAGTATTGTAAAAAATTTACATGATTGGAAAGTGATAATAAAAAGGTTAAACCAAAGAATTTGGATCATACAGTTCAATTTAAAGTACAATCCACCCATTTTAATGGGTGATTTTTAACTGAAAAATGATTAGGCATGGTTAAATAGAATGAATATGATATTTGAATTCTTGGGAACATTGGAGGATTGGAAACTGAAGATACTAATGTATATAATGGTTGATCATTCATTTATGTGGTATGAGTTGGTTATCTATGCTGGAAAAGACCAAGGGAAGACATGGGAGGGTTTTTCGTATTTTTTAACAAATATTTATACACTCATATGTTCTTAATTTAGTACAATATAGATTTATTTAGTTAAAACAAGTAGAACCTCTCGGTAACAAAAAATGTAGCTATGTTTATTATAACGCACTAACCCCAGAAGCCTGAATATGGTGCATTATTTTAATAAAATGGAATGATTACAAGGATTCATGTCCCAAAGGACCAATCTAATTAGTAGTCTTGTAAAATAGATTACATACATGAACATTACATTACAAATTCAAACATAAAACAACACATAAATAATACATTTAAAATGTCATTATTCCCCTTGCATAACCCTACGTATCTAACATAATACTCTTCTTGGAATCTTGGGAAAACCAAACATAAGAAAGGGGTGAGATAAGATGATCAGTAAGGGTACATAATTTAGTGGAATATATAATCTTTTAATGAAATATGTGTAAAAAAACAAAATTTTAAACATATGCATGATCATGATATAGGGAAAATAAATCAAACATTACCATATAAAACATCCACATGGGTATTATAATAGTGAAATAATAACATGTAGTAATTAATTTCATAATGAGGGAATGAAAAATGCAGGACATTATTATGACATAGTCAAAGGCCTCGTTCCAAGACTACGAATAAATTTTTTGTCATGGCCTTGTTCCATGACACTGGTTAGTCTCATGAGAACTACCAATACATTGAGGGGCTGTAATAGCCCCCACCCATCACATACTAATTCAACTTCATTTCTTAGATAAAAATGTTGAAACATAACATAAACATTCATATTTAAACTACAATAAAAAATTTCATCAATATAACCATAAACCATGAATGGGTTAAAAATAGAACATCCACAGTCAAACATATCAATACTCATTCAATAAAATATTAAATACCGTACTATAATAAGTAAAACTCAATCAATAATAATATCTAGTAAAGGATGTTTACAAAGATGGAAATGATTAGAAAAAATCTTTTAGAGAAATATCTCTTATTGTGAAATCATATAAAAGTAACTCATTTAAAAAGTATGTCATTTAAAATTGATTTTTGAAACAAATTTTCTCATACCACATTGATACTTTTGAATTGAATTAACATTTTTAAAAAATCGTATCCATATAAATAAATACATAAAATTGTTTTTAAAACATGCACATTAATTAAAAATATTTAGAAAAATAAATCATTAAAAAAATAAAATTCGGATCTTGAAAAATAAACCCTTCCAAAAAACCTTAAAATATTCAATTTGAAAACATTATTACGAAACATGTACATGGATAATAAAATTTTTTCAGTAAAAAGTAACATATAAACAATCTTGGATAATAAATAGATTAAGGAATTAACCCTTACCTTGTAATTTCATTGGTCGAGGGTACGTTTATCCTTTTTTATAATCACCATAGTATGTTATTAAATTATACCAGAACCATATTACTATTTATTATATCATTCATCATTCATTTATGACATTATACTACCCACTTAATAATTATTTCCATGTTAATTTAACATTTATGGTAATAATAGCTTTCTTTATCATATATGTTTTAACATGTTATTCAAGATCATACCATTTAGATAAAGATTTAAATAATTTCAGAATATAAATAAATTATTTATATATAATATATAGTTAAAATATAAATATGTATAATATATCGATATATGAAATGGAAAACATAGTTAATGGAGAGGGTAGTCCGTAAGTACGTATAAATGTTGTTTCTGTTTTCATATCATATTAAACATAAGTAACTGAATAATATATATGTAAGTATATATATATATCTCCAGTATAATTATTATTTATTGTATTAAATAATTATTAATAATATATATTTTTATAATTATCATTTATTGGTGAACCTGAAAATTATTCTCATGGTGTCGTAGAGACGGTAAGTTGTATGTACACACGAGCAGGGATATCCTTTACCTAATGTTTAAATGTTTTGGAATAGGATGGTATATAAATTTTAATGTTAATTTAGAATGTTATTTTAATTATTCATATACAAATTACTCATAATTATATCCATCCAAATAACATAGTTTTAAATAACAAATTTAACCTCGTCATGGAGACAATAAGCCATACATACGCTCGAGTGGAGACATTTTGATTTATAAGATGGATATAATAATGATTGTGGGCGTACAATATTTTTAAAAAATAAAAATATTTAAAAGCTAATATAGTTATTATTTTCTTATGGAAGTAAAAAAATAGAAAGAGGAAAAAGAAAAGAACATTGAATGAGTTGACAAAAAAAATTCTCTTCTTTGGGTGTTTCCTTTTTGATTTGAACTAAAGGGCTTATTATATTGGATTTATGTTAAAGAACGACCTATAGGTTGAAGTGATGTAAATTTGGAGCATATTTGGGCATGGGATGTCCAAGAAAAATGGAATTTGAGGTGTTATTTTGAGATAAGTGGAAGTAACCTTTTATAATAGATGTGAGGGTCACATTATAAAAATTTTGAAATATTATTTTACTATAAAATTATATTTGGTTTATAATGGATCCTATTTGATTTATTTCAGCGTTAAGTTGGGGATGGGTTGAAATAATCTCTACATATATGTTTTATACATGTTTAGATCACCATATTAACACAATATTTTAGATTTTACTCTTTTTTAAATAGTATAACTTTTACCATGTCCCCTTGTATTATAATAACAATTGGTTAATAATCAGACTATAAAACGAAAAGAAAACCCCAAGTTTTTAATTATTGATATATATAACCTTATATATGATCTATTGTAGGACCTTATATTTTTAGAAATATTATATCATTTAATAATATAGTATTTTTTTTTAAAACTCATTTATGTCATTTTTTAGACTATTTGGTATTTTGTTTTTGTTAAATTCATAAAAACATTATCACTACCAAAAAATTAGATCAAAACAAAAATTTTATATTAACCTATTAAATTCTATTATGGTTTAAAAATCCTCAATTTAAATTTAGTTTTATATTTATTATATCAATTATTATAATCATTCATTGAAAAAGTAATTATTTCCCCATCATTGGGTCAAAAATAAATTTATAATTTTAAACTCTAAAAGCAATAAATATAATTTTATTTTTTATGAAATATTTTTATATTTCTCTTGAATACATAAAGTCGAATTTATATTATGTATAACCCTACTATTAAAATGGGATAGTTATAAAACACTGAGTTTAACACTTTTAACTCTTCTTTAAATAAAACAATGATAAATGTACTATTCTTATCCAAGTGGGTCCAAAATGATCAAAATTTATTTCTACGTTTTTTGTCAAAATAAAATTATCCAATAGTAATAGGGAATGTGTTATCGTTATTATAAAGTCATTTTACCCTTAATTACACTATTTTCTATTAACCGCGGTAATTATAGTTCAAAAGTTACTATACACCAAATATTATATTTATCTTATTGAACCACATTTTAATTACTGATTTTAGCTATATCTCAATTATTTTTGAAATACAATTAATAGAAGCGATAAAATTATGTTTTATGGAAATTTTCAAATGTTCCAAGAGGGTGGGTAAAAGACATTAAAAAGTAAAATAAACAATTTTACATGTAATTTTATTATAAAATGATTGCGGTGAATTACATTTAATTTATATTGGTATTATTTATCTTGTCTATACTTTAAATAAATTAAATTAAAATAAATATTTATTTAAATAAAAAAGTTGATTTTAAGCAATAACGTAATGTTTTCCACTATTCATTAAAAATTGAATGTTTTCAGAAAATTACAAAAAATTCACCATAAGATAATTTTGATATTTCAAATTAAAAAATGATTTATATTTTACCCAATTATAAACATATAAAATTCACTAATTAATTTAAAATTAATTATTATTGTTAAAACCAAAAAATGGGTTTCTAAAAAGAAAAAACTATCAAATGATTCACATGTGTTTATGTAAAATTTTAATGTAAATTTTCTTATAATGAATTAAATTTTATTAAATTATAAAAATATAATCTGATTATACATACTAAACATTAAAATTCATAATTATTCATTATAAATTCTTTGTATTAAAAAATATGTTTTCAGTTAAAATTTATTATTTTCACTATTCATCAAAATTTGATAGTTATTAGAAAAATACATAAAAATTATTAAAGAAAATTTTAATTTCCCTATTATAAAGTTGAATTTAATTTCATTAAATTGTATATATAAAATTTTCAAATATTGGGATTAATAAGGGTTCTCCATTAAAAGGCAGTGAAATTTCATTTTTTAAAAACACTTCATTTATCTGAAAAATTGTATTTATTCGTATATTATCTATAAAAAACACATTATATGAATTATAAAATTAAATGGAGTATATAAAATTTTAAATTCAGTTAATACTATTTAAAATCTCTTTTTTAGCACCTAGTTTAGTAATTCATGGTGTGCTCGAATGTGTGTTTCCTGTAGAATATTTTATTGAATTCGTTTGATGAGATAACGTACTATGAAATATTGGGGTGTTACAATCTAACCTGCTGTAAAAAAATGTTTCCCCATAATTTCTAATTGATATTTTAAAATATAAGGTTATAAATTGAAAAAACCCTTTGTCAAAACTCACATCGAAAATTGGGTTTAATAAAATTTAGACTTAATAGGAGGGATATAAAATTTTAAAAGTCAAAAAAAATTCTTATCTCAATAAAAGAACATTGTTATAAATTATAGACACATAATTGGTGGGTAAATGTAAATATTTATAGGGAGTTATTGTGGTTATCAATCAAAAACAAGTGTAAAATTGAGGGCATCAAATCCATAAATCTATGACGATTTAAAATATAATCAGTTCAAAAAAACATAAGATATAAGGATAACAAATTTTTTGTGTTTAGATCGCTTCCATAATGTTTAATAATTAATTTATTCACCCAATAAGATGAAAAATATATAGGATATGTATAGTTTCATTCTTCAAATAATTCCTACCACAAACTCATCTTTGACTCCAAAAGATTAAAAAAATTAGAAATATTCTCATTTTTGTAATCATATAGGGTTCCCAAAATAACGAATTTATAATTCCTTTGTAAAACTATTTAAAAAATCTAAATTATACAAACTAAAACATCGCGTAGGCTAGTGGTAGGTGATAGAACCTTTTCTCCCTTCATTTGCAGTTTTATGTCTCGCGGCTTTGCCTGATGCGACGGGTTGTCAACCAAAATTCATATTCTCCATTTTATAAAAATAAAAAAAAATTATGAAAATATTTTATGTTAACTATAGTATCCAATGTCAAAATTAAATCATTTAAATCTTTATACTTATCTTCAATACTTCTATCCAAACTCACTGTCCAAAATTTATAGGTATGGTAAACATAATGAAAATCCTTTTTTCCATGTAATAACATGTGAATACATTCATCGTGTATTCTTTTTAAAACATGATAACACCTTGAATTACCATAAAACATTTTTTAGTACATTCATGAACTCTTATTCCTTATATAATATTGGATAAACTTCTTATATCAAAAAATGTTGTAAACATCAACAAAAATGGAACAAAAAAAACAATTAATTTTTTTCATAGAAGTCATAAATATTAATGATTTTTTATGCAAATAAATCATATCTTATTCAAAAATCACTACCTCAGTATCAAAATCGTATTTAGGTTTATATTTACTTCTTCCATGTATTTTCCAAAAAGTATGACTTTCTATTGATTCACTTATCTTAGAACCATATAATCTCAAATCCTCAATTAATTAGTACTGCAGTACACTTATTTTTTATTACAACAATTCATATAACTAGTACGTCATTGTTACAACACTCCAATGAAATAATTCATTAATAAAAACATAAGATAACTAGTCATTCCTCAACATCTATGGTAGTAACATAACTTTATTATTATGAAATAACATCATTCGGGGCATACTCAGATGATTTGGAAATTCATTCCAGTAGTGTCCAAACTCCTTTAAGATGAATAATTGTACATTTGAAACATTTTATTACCCTTGAAATAACATAATTGGTGTACTTTTTCACCAAACATATAACAAACTCTCATTTCCCTTTAATCATTTACCAAGTTGATTTTTTCACAGTAATCACATATGAAAAAAATCCTTCTTTCCACTTTTCCCATTGTCCACATTTCTCTCTACCATACTTTTATTTTCTTACATCCCATCAATGCCTTCAGACTCAGGGAATTATTCTTTTATTGTATTAACACATGATACTATTTCTTATTATGATGAGAATATGTGGGAGACAATTTCCTTTCTAAATGTTGTCTTAATAACACGATATATATGATCTTACTTACCCTATAGATCGTGCGTATTGATGGCTTTCCCAATACATCTACTGGGTGCCATTTATAAACAATATAATACATTACGTTAGTTTATGAATCGTAGTGCAAAATTTAAAACATGTAAAATACCAAAAAGAAATTGAAAAGAGTATTCATATAATATATAATCATAAAAAAATGTTTTCTTTGGGAATTTATTCACTTCTATATCATTTATAATGGCTTGAAAATGAAATTTTAGTTTTCCTATGCATATCCATTAGGAGTTTCATAACCAATAGTGTAGCAAGGTTCGATGTTGTTTACTAGAATACCACATGTCAAGACTAAAACACATTGTATGAGTTTTAACTCCTTCGTACATTTGTTCTAGAGATACCAATACCTTCTCATATCTAGACTGGGATATATTCCTTGGAAAATAAATAAAATAGATTTCTTACCAAAATTCTAGGATGTTCTTATATACTAATCCTCAAATTAAATTTTACTGAAATGTTCTATAATGAGAGATTTTCTAAATCTAGAATCCAAGGTTTGTACTAAACTTCCTCTGATTCCAACTGTAATGCCTTGAACCTAGAAGCTTGAAGTCGATGAATTATTTTAATACATTGTCATGATTAAATGGAATCAAGTCCCAAAGGACCAATCATTTTAGTAGTTTTGGAAAATATATTACATAAATGAACGTTACATTACACATTAAAACATAAAGAAAACATAAATAATCCATTGATATCTCCATTATTCCTCTATCTTAACCAAGAGTATCAAACATAATACACTTCTTGGAATAAGTATCATGGTTGTAACATATTTATAAAATTGGGTTTAATAGCAAATTACACCACGACGTGGAAACAGTAAACCGCACATAAGTACGACTTGGGAAATTATCATTCATTGGATGGATAGAATAATGAGCATTGTTGAAACATATTTATAAAAAAATCTATGTATTTTAAAGGTACAATAGTTATTATTTTTATATGGAAATCACAATGAATGATAAAGTGGAAGAAGAAACGATCTTTGTAAGAGGTGATACTATAATTACTTATTCTTTGGGTATCTCAATTTGATTTGAACAAAAGGGCACATTTGGTTGGCTTTATGATCATGGTATGGCCTATAAAATGATTTTAGGGAAGTAAGGATGAGATTTGGGCGGGTGTTGGATTAGAAAAATGGAAATGTAGGTGTGATTTTGAATGAAGGGGAAGTACCCTTTTATATGAGAGTTGAGTGTCACTTAAGAAAATGTTTGAAATATTGTTTTATAAAAAAATGATTCTTGGTTTCTAATGGCTCAAAATTAATTTATTTATATGAAAATATAGGGATATGTCTAAATAATATCAAACAATAGGTTTTAGACATGTTTCGGTCACCATATTAACCCTATCATTTAGATTAGACTCTTTGTTAAATAGTTTAACTTTTACCATGTCCTATTTATTTGTATAATAAATGGTTAATTAACACACCATAAAAGGAAAATAGAATTCCATGTGGTTCATTATTGATATATACAACCATATATAAGTACTTCGGACAAAAAAAATATTTTTACAAATATTATAGCAATTAATAATATGGTATTTGTTTTTAAAGCTCATTTATGTCAATTTTGAAACTATATGGTATATTGTTTTTGTTAAAGTCAAAAAAACAATATCATATCAAAAAATATATATTTAATCAACCCTTAATGACATATTAACATATAAAATTCGTTGATGGCATAAAAATCCTCAATATAGATTTATTTCTATATTTAGAATATCATTTATTTTAATCATTCATTGATAATGTAATTACTGCATCCTCATTTTCTCACAAATAAATTTAATTATATAATCTCTAAAAAATATAGACAAAATACCATTACGTAGTAAATCTATTTAGATTTTATATTAATACTTATAGTCTAATTTATCATATGTATAACCCAATATTAAAAACGTTTTAGTTAATAATCATTGAATTTAACACTTTTAAATGATATCTAAATAAATTAATAATAAATGTACTAATCTAATTCAAGGAAACAGAAGGATCATATTTTATTCCTATGGGTGTTTTTGGTCTAAATACATTTATCTAATAGAATTGGGACATGTTTTAGAGTAATTATAATATCATTTTTACTTTTAATTACCCTATTTACTTTAAACCGTGGAAAATAAAATTCAAAAGTTACAATTGAACCAAAATCATTTTCATCATATTTAACCACATTTACATACTATGTTCATCTGTGTCTCTCATATATTTGAAATTCAATTCACATAAGGGGTATAATTACATTTCCTGTAAATTTAAAAATGTTCCAAGAAGGTGAGTAAAAGATGTTAAAAAGTTTAATATAATTTTATACATATACTTTTACTATAAAATGATTCCAATAAATTTTATTTTACATATACATGTATTATTTATATAATTTTACTTTATTTAATTTAATTTAAATAAATAATTATTTAAATAAAAATTCTGTTTCAAACTATAATGCAGTATTTTTCACTATTAATAACAAAATTGAATGTTTTCAGAAGAATAAACGAAATAACCCTAAACTAATTTTGATATTATGAATTCAAAAATAAATTCTATTCAATAAAATTCAAAACATATAAGTTTCATATATTAATTTAAAATTAATTCCCATTGTCCAAATCGAAAACTGGGTTTTTGAAAAGTAAATACAATCAAAATATTGACATATGTTTATGTCAAATTTAAAAGTGCAATTTCTTATAATTACCTACATTGTATTAAATGATAAAAATATACTATAATTATACTTCCCACAATTCAAATACACCAATTAACACTATAAATTATTTTGATTTAAAAAGTTGTCTTTAATTAAAATTTAGTATTTTCAGTATTCATCAATATATGAAAGTTATTAGAAAAGTATCAAAAATTTATTCAAAATATATTTTATGTACAGCCTCTAAAGAATACTTTAATTTAATTAAAATGAATTTATAAAAGAATAATTTTTTTTCAAAAGGGTTCAACATTAGAAGGCTGTAAAATTTCATTGTCTTGAAAAATAAATCATTTATCTGAAAAAAATTGAATTTGTTCTAAAATTATGTACAATAAACACCCAATATGGATTTTAAAATTAAATTGAGTAGCAAAAATTAAATATTTAGTTACTATTATTCATAAATAATTTTGAAATGGCTAGTTTGGTATGTTTTGGTTCGCCTGAACTCAGTATTACATGTAACGCATGTTATTGAATTAATTTGATGAGATAACATACTATGAATTATTTGGATATTACATTTATTAACTTATTGTTGTTTTAACTAGAATTTTCGTGTTGTAAATCATTGAAGGAACTTATTTTTGAAGTTGGGATCTGGTAGGAAATTTATTTTAAAATAGAGGTGTTAAATATAAGTGATTACACAGTAATGGTAAATAGAGAAACAATCGATGTACAGGATATTTTGGATGCTACATGTGGGAGAAGCATGTTGGTTCCCACAAGAAATGGCTGGAACTCTAACAGTGGGTTCAAGTGGAAGAGGGACACATATTTAAAGTGTGGATGTATGAATTAAATTTTAATTACAGGATGGTTGAATTTTCCTCAAATTCCTCAGAGTAATCCAAGATGTTTTTAGTGTGGATCCACATGCCACATCAAGTGGGAATTTTTACCACAACATGGAAAATATCATAACTATAAGAAGACAGGAATCATCAGTGTTATTATCATAATGCTCCATGGTAAGCTTTTCATGATAATCCTTAGGGTCATAGGCATCCTATACCTGAATAGGTTAGGGTAATTATTATACCCCTCATCAATATATTAATGTTATTCATTGGGATTCAAGGAATACCATGAATCCTTAGCATGAAAATAATGATAAGGGTGTGGAAAGGGAGAATTTGTTTAGAGCGGAACAGGTTGTAATGAATGATAATTCAGGACTATCTACAGTGTGAGGTATTGTAACATCCCTGGTAAATAAAAAATAAAACATTTTCATATTTATTAATATTTACGAATTAAATAATAATTTTACTTTAAAGTGGATACTATGTTTGATAGCGTACCCGATACACAACAAAGAGTTTATTTGAAATCATACGTTGTACACTAGTAATAAAATAATATTATTTTAAATGGTAGTTAACATTTAGTCATTGTATTGGTGGGAATGAATAGAAATAACTAAAATATGGTTATATATGTTTGTTAAATGTTTTTACATTTATCCAATAAAGTATAAAGGCTCAAAATATGAAAAGAATTCAATTTTAGGCATATATACTCTAATTTTCACTAAAGGTCCACTTATTTCCTTTTGATGGAGAATCGTCATTAAATATAATTTTGGTCACTCTTATACATTCTATTGGACCTAATAAAATTATTCTTTAGAATTGGGACATCAAAATCTACATTATGTAAAAAAAAATTATTTTTCTGATAAAGTTCATTTTTTACTGAATATTGAAAAATGTTGTATTTTAATTCAAAAAAACTTTTTAATAAAAATTTATTTATATTATTAGATTATCTTTTGAATTGGGTTTGAAGTAAAATTATAATATATTTTTACCATTTAATCCAATATTGGTCATTGGAATTAATTTCACTTTGAAATTGGACTTAAACTACTTTCAAGCTTTTGAGATATATTATTTCATAAAAACACGCTATTTGTTCTGACAGTGGGAATTAATTATTAAATAAATTAATGAAATTTATATGATCATAATATTGTAAAATAGACATCATTTATGAATTCGGAATATCAAATATATCTTAGGGTGATGTTTTGGTATTTTTCTAAAAAACATCAATTTTTAATGAATAGTGAAACCACTAAGTTGTACTTAAAATCAGATTTTTCAGTTTAATGAAAATTTACCACCTATGTGTTTCGAATTTCATAAATCCAACATAAATATTTGTCATTAAGAAGTAAAATTTTTTTCAATGGGATTAAAATAATTTTTCGGTGAATAGTAATTTTTAAGTTTTTTATCGAGATTAGAGATAATTAGTATAATTTAAGGTAAAAATAATGTTTTAATAATATGGAATGACCTTGAAAAATGTCCTAACCATATTGGATGTGTCATGGATGACCATGAAAATCTATAGGTCAACTTGGGTACTCCATGGAGACACTTTGGTAGGAAATTGTCATTAATAACTTTTTATTTAATGTTAAAATAAAAATGTCACAAACATGAGTTTTTTTACTAAAAACATTTTTATATATGGTTATACAAGTCATATTTTTTACTATAAATATTCCTTAGAAATATAAAAATATTTCATATATCATGATATTTTTTTTAGTTTTTTTAGACAATAAATAAATTAAGTTATTTATGACACCATGATGATGCAGCGATTACCTCATTATTAACGATTTAAATAAAATGAAAGGATAATGAAAAATCTAAGACCTAAACTTGTAAAAAACCTATTTTATGGGTGGAATTAGAACTCTTATCACCTTATCCTCGAAATATATATTTTTGGGACCTTTATAATCTGAGAAGCATTTTATAATAAAGCAACCTTTTATAACATTCCAAGAGTGCCAATCCTCTCCTCTTATAAAAGACTCCCACCTCTACCACCTTACCATCACCTCTCAGGCCTTTGGATAGGCCAAACCCTGCCCATTTTGTCTCCCCACATACCTATATTACTCTTAGAAGCCTCACTTGGGGCAGAAGTCTTTTCAAGGAAGCCTTTGAGCTCAAATAAAAAAGAGTTGCCCGTTTTAAAGGTATTGTCTTATCTTGTGTTCATATGTCTTATTTGGCTTCTCCAACCCCCTAAACTATATTTATTCATTTATTTTGTAACAACACCAGTATCTTCAATATACTAGTATGTTTTTATAAGAATTATTAGAGATACACTTACACACACCTTCATCTAATGGTTAAATAGCATATTGTTTCCGTGGATGGTGAATTTTTTCCTCATGAAACGATGATTGTACAGTATTCTTATAACACCATCAGAGGTGGCCATTAAGATGACACTATATTTATATATGATATATATAATGTTTATTTTTTCCTTATTCTTCTTTATTTTTCATTTGTGCCATACCTTTATGGTTTTCATTGTGGGTAAACACAATAATTTCATTTGAGGAAGTGTGGACTACCGCCACCTCAAAGTGATTTGATTCATTAATGCAATATATGGGGCATATAAAAAATGGAGTTAATGTTATTATATATAATTTTACAATGGAATTAAAATATACCCTTATGGCATTATGATTTCACTCAATTAAGCAGGAAAAAGAAATGAAAGTAGCGCTCATGCATACATACGGCTTACCGTCTCCATGAACGGTGCATTTCATTTCATACGTCTAAATGTTATGTACTATTAAAAATACAGGCATATGATGGATATATATTAAATATATGATATCCAAATCATTAATATCATTCTGGATATAATGAAACATTGACCACATAATCAACATATAATTGTAAGAAGTCCACTTTTGACTTAAGTCCCAAATATTGACAAAACAGACATTATTAAATTAAATGATTACATAAAGTTTATAACATGTAAATAAGTTATATAAAAGAATAATAAACTTGAAAAAGGTTCTTAAGCATTTATAAATTAACTTTAGTTTATTATTAAGGAGATTAAAGAGCAATCGAGTCACGTCGGACATGAGGTAATGAACATCATCTCAATCTCATTTCATTGAGGCATATTTTGTTTTATACACAACATTATTTTATATGGTGTATAAACCCCTTTGGGTTTTACATTTATTCAAAATGAATATTTTTATACGAATTTTTTACTAAATGTCAAAAGGTAATGTCTTTTTTGTCGTACATATGCGGCGACAACGACTTCTCTGCCGTCATGACCATTATTTGAGTTTCAACTTCCTCTACAAGCCATAACATTTTTTGAATGAAAAATAAATACCATGTTTTAGTTTTCTATTATTTTGGTATTGAAAATGGTTTTCATAATGTTCTTATTTCAATGTGTTGTATTGATATCTTGTGATTGAAAAGTGGAAATGTTATGTTTTTTATGCATGTTTTATGTGATATGATTATGTTATGGTTCTTGGGATTTGTTATGAAGATGGTTGGTTCTGTGATAAACTATGGGCAGGTGAACCTGATATATCTCTCTAATGCATTGGGAAACATGAAGGAGTTAAATGTTAAGGTTTCTCCGAAGATATTTTGGGAATATACCGTGATGGGTATTCCAAACGTAACCATGAGGGTTACTCCATACGTAAGAATGTTATAAATGACTCAAGTTACCTTTATGGCTTATGATTTCTCTGATTCATTCATGATTTGATGTGGTATGTGATTATGTTTAAAGAGTAAAGTATGATTCCATGCATGGACTAATTTTTTCATTTCATACTTTTATATTCCTTACTGAGCTTTTTATGCTCATTCCATGTTTTTGAAATGTTCTTCACACGTCAAGGGAAAGGTACATGATGTGATGATAATGTCAAGGAAGTGTGAAGAATGAATCAATGTTTTATTTTAAACATGATTCTGTTAATAGGAAATTGAGTTCTATCTTTTATGTAACCACATTGTTTAAATGTTGAATGTAATTCATGTTTTATGATCTAATTTTCTAAAACTCAAAACCTGAAAATATCATCAACGTGTATTCTTGAAGTAACTCATGATTAAGTAATGTTCAAGGATGGGGCCTTATAGTTGGTATCAGATGTCATTTTAGACAACTTTAGGAGTTAGAAAATTGTTAAATTTTAAATTAATTAATGGTATGATTTAAATGATATAGCATTTAAAGATTACCATTTTGCTTCGCCGAAGATATTTATGTGTTCAGAATTGTTTTCTGCAGAGGAAACAAGGAATCTATGTTGGGATGACATCAGGAGGAAGACAAACATCCAAATCATAAACCTGATAATGTTGGAACTAAAACTAAATCGTTTGTTGTAGTAATGGTGCAGTTGACTCAAGCGATAAATGGTGGCGGTATCCATGCACATGATCAGTCAGATCAACCACAGAGGAACAAGTCAGTGGTGGAACATTTCATGAGGAAACATCCCCCATCATTCAGAGGATCATCTGACCTTATGCTAGGTGAAGGGTGGATTAATGAACATGAGATGATTTTCGATGTCATGGGGTGTTCAGACAATCAAAATGTTATTCTTCCTATTTACCGTTTAGAGGGTGAGGTAGATCAGTGGTGGTCGATGGTTAAGAATAATAGGGACGCTGATGAGAATGATGCTCTTGACTGGGATGAATTCAAAGGTATGTTTCTTTAGAAGTATTTTCCTACGGTTGTTCGACTTACGATGGAAAATCAATTCCTTGAATTGAGGCAAGAGGATGACTCAGGGGCTGCCTATGAAGAAAGGTTCACTCGATTGTCAAGGTATGTTCTAATTTTTATCCGAGACCTTGATAGTAAAATCATTCGTTTTTACTCAGGATTAAAGACAAAATTTCAAAGGGATTTATCTTCCTACAAGTTCAAGATTTATGAAAAGCTTGTTAGATGTGCTGAGAAGGTGGAAATGGATTTTTCTGAAGATCAAGTGTTCTATAACAACCAGCATAAGAAGAGACTGAGGTGGTAGGAGAAATGAAAGAATTCTTCAAAAAGTTCTAACGGTAAGAAATCTAAGTTTACAGTTTCTGATAAATGTGGTAAACGGAATGATGGGGAATGTCTTCTAAATTCTGGATAGTGCTACCGACGTGCTTATATGAGACATAAGGCTCGTGATTGCATGGGAAAAGATCAAGGTGATGGTAAGTCCAAATTTTATTATCTGTTAGTGAAATTTTTTAAGTGCATTGAGATGGGTCATTATGCAAACTATTGCCTGACAAAGAGCAAAAGTGATGGGAAGCAGTTGGAATACAAGAAGAAAGGGGTGGTAAAATTCTTTGCAACTACTTCAGTAGATGTTGGGCCATCAAATGAAGTGGTATCAAGTAATTTTTATTGCTTTTTTAGATTATTCCAGTGTGTTGTTTGATTCAGGGTCTACACATTCTTTCATCTCTGAACACTTTTCTAGTAAAATGGGAATACCATCTCAAGAAATGACTCCAAAACTTGTGGTAAAAACACCTGGGGGAAATGTTGAGGCAAAAATAATTTATAAGAATCTTCAATTTCCTTATTCGTGGAAAGATCCTACTTGAAAACCTTATTGTTTTACCTCTACTAGAGTTTGATGTTATCCTGGGTATGGATTGGCTATCTATTTACCATGCTAAGATTGACTGTAGAGCTAAAGAAGTTTATTTTCAGAAAGGATTTCAGATTGTGTACAAGAATGAACCCTTACTGATGATAACATATCAAGAGGCTGAGAAACATGTAAAAGATGGAAAGGAATGTTACCTTGCACATATCGTTGAAAACAAGGGAACTGTTTAGATTAATGATGTGCTAGTGGTAAATGAGTATCCTAATGTTTTTCCTGATGAGTTTCCTAGAATAATACCAGATCGAGAAGTTGAATTTACTATGGACTTATTTTATGTGGTAAGCCCATTTCAAAATCCCCTTATTGAATGGCTCAAACTGAAATTTTAGAGTTGAAAGAGAAATTTCAAGATTTATTAGAGAAAGGTTTCATTCGACCTAGAACATCACAATGGGGTGATCCTATTTTATTTGTTAAAACGAATGATGGTTCTATGAGACTTTGCATTGATTATAGAGCCTTGAATAATATCACTATTAAGAACAAGTATCCTTTGCCTCATATCAATGATTTTTTTGATCAGCTCTAGAGGGCTCAGTATTTTTTGAAGGTTGACCTGAGATCGGGGTACCATCAATTGAAGGTTAAATAAGCAGATATTCCGAAGACCGCATTTCTAACAAGATATGGCCATTATGAATTTTTGTAATGCCTTTTTTGCAGACCAATTCACCTGCTGTATTCATGGACCTTATGAATAGAATTTCCCATGAGTTCTTGGATGAGTTTGTGGTTGTTTTCATTGATGATATTTAGGTGTTTTCTAAAAGTAAATAGGAGCATGAAAGACATTTAAGGAATATTTTGAAAACCATAAAATAAAAGAAATTGTATGGGAAATTCATCAAGTGTGTCTTCTAGTTGAAAAAATTTCTAACATTGGTCACATTGTCTCTAAAGATGAGATAAATGTTGATCCTTCAAAAACAAAGGTTGTTGAAGAAGTGCCAAAACCCAAAAATGTAACTGGGATTAGAAGATTCCTTGGTTTGGAAGTATATTACAGAAAGATTTATAGAAATTTATCACAGTTATCTAGTCCAATGACTAAGCTAACTCAGAAGGGTGTTAAGTTTATCTGGACAAAATAATGTGATGATTGTTTTCAGGAACTGAAAAGAAGATTGGTGAATGCTCCAGTATTGGAACTACATTCCAGGAATGGTGAGTTTGTTATCTACAGTGATGATTCATTGAAAGTTAATGGTTGCGTCCTAATGCAGAATGATCAGGTAATTTCTTATGCTTCACGACAGTTGAAAACTCATGTGGTAAATTACCCTACACATGATTTGGAATTAGCTGTTGTTGTTTTCACTTTAAAAATATAGAGGCATCATTTTTATGGAGTAATGTGTGAAATATATATCGATCAAAGAAGTTTAAAGTATATATTCACTCAGAAATAATGGAACATGAGACAGAGGAGATGGCTAGAATTAATCAAGTATTATGATTGTACAATTCATTACCCTCCGGGAAAAGAAAATAAAGTGGTTGATTCTTTGAGTCGAAAAATAAATGCTTCATTAACAATGTTGAATTTGGAATGTGATCCATTGGTTAAGGATTTGATGAACTTTGGCATAGAAGTTGTTGGTGCAGGATGTCCTTCTGTTTTGTTTTAGGTATCAGTGAAATCTTCTCTATCAGATAGAATTAAGCAAGCACAGAAGCAATACAGTGAGTTGCAGAAAAAGGTAGAGCTGGTTCAGAAGTGTAAGTTGCCTGAATTCAACATTGATAATGATTGTGTTTAGAGATTTGGTAAGAGATTGTGTGTGCCTTGTGATTTATAGTTAAAGAGTGAGTTTTTATGTGAAGCTCATATCTCTCTGTTTTCATTTCATCCAGGAAGTACTAATATGTATAGAGATCTTCGGGAGTAATACTGGTGGGAGGGAATGAAAAGGGATATTGCTGATTTTTCTATGAAGTGTTTGACTTGTCAATAGGTAAAAGCAGAGCGGCAGTTATCGAAAGGGATGATTCAAACTTTACCAGTACCTGAGTGGAAATGGGAGAATATATCTGTGGACATCGTTGTGGGATTTCCGAAGACAACTAGAGGTAATAATGCAATCTAGGTTATTGTTGATCGCTTGACTAAATCTGCTAATTTACATGCTATACGAGATATTTTTTCCCTAGATCAACATTCCCATTTGTATCATAAAGATATAGTAAGGTTATATTGAGTTCCCCTCTCCATTGTATCTGATCATGATCCCAAGTTTACTTCTAACTTTTGGAAAGGCCTTCAGAACTCGTTGGGTACTGAATTAAATTTTAGTACAACTTTTCATCCTCAATCAGATGGGTAGTTAGAAAGAATTATTATGACTTTGGAGGATGTCCTACATGCTTGTTAGATGGATTATCATGGAAATTGGGACCAATATATTTCTTTGGTTGAGTTTTCTTATAATAACAGTTTTCATTCCATTATACAGATGGCACAATTTGAGGTATTATATGGGAAGAGGTATCGAACTCCAGCTTTTTGGGATGAAGTGGGAGAAAGAAGCTGATGGGACCATAATTGGTAGAAGAGTTGGCAGAAAAAGTTCAGCTGGTACAGAGTCACATTAGAATAGCTCAGAGCAGATATAAAAGATATACATATAACCAGAGGAAGGATTTATCTTTTGAGGTAGGTGGTCAGGTCTTTCTCAATGATTCTCCATGGAAAAGTGTGATGTGATTTGGTATGAAAGGAAAGGTGAGTCCAAGGTTCATTGGACCATATTAAATTTTGGAGAATGTTGGATCAGTTGCATACAGAGTGGCATTACCTCCGAGGTTCTCTAAGGTACACAATTGTTTTCATGTTTCGATGTTGAGAAAGTATATGCCAGATCCATCTCTTGTTTTGAGCCTAGAGGTAGTTCAGTTGGAGGATAATCTCTCTTATGAAGAACAACCAGTCCAGATTCTTGACCACAGATAGCAAGTGTTGCGGAATAAGGTAATTCACCAGGAAAAGGTTTTGTGGAAAAACCATATGGTTGAAGAGGCGACATGGGAATCTGAAAATGATATTAGGTATAAATACCCCCACTTATTTTGATATGTGAATAAAATTGTGAGGACGCAATTCCCAAAAAGGGGGGAAGGATGTAACATCCCAGGTAAATAAAGAATAAAACATTTTCATATTTATTAATATTTATGAATTAAATATTAATTTTACTTTAAAGGGGTTGCTATGTTCAATAGCGTACCCAATACGCAACAAAGAGTTTCTTTGAAATCGTACATTGCACACTAGTAATAAAATAACATTATTTTAAATGGTTGTTAACACGTAGCCACTATATTGGAATGAATGAATAAAAATAACTATATTATGGTTATATATGTTTCTTAAATGTTTTTACATTTATTAAATATAGGATACAGGCTTAAAATACGAAAAGAATTCAAATTTAGGCATATATATTATAATTTTCACTTAAGGTCCACTTATCGCCTTTTGATGGAGATCCGTCATTAAATATATCTTTGGTCACTCTTATAAATTATATTGTAACAAATAAAATTCTTTTTTAGAATCGGGACATCAAAATCTAATTTGTGTAAATTTTTGGTATTTTTCCGATAATGTTCATTTTTTAATGAATAGTGAAAAATGTTGTATTTAAATTCAAAACCACTTTTTAATATAATTTATTTATATGTTTAGATTATCTTTTCAATAGTTTTTAAAGTGAAATTATAATATATTTTTACCATTTAATCCAATATGGGTCTTTGGAATTAATTTCACTTTGAAATTGGACTTAAACTAGTGTCAATCTTTTGATATATATTATTTCATAAAAACACGCTATTTGTTCTGACAACGGGAATTAATTATTAAATTAATTTATGTAACTTATATGATTTGAATTCTGTAAAATAGACATTATTTTTGAATTATGAATATCAAATATATCTTAGGGTGATGTTTTGGTATTTTTCCGAAAAACATCAATTTTTAATAAATAGTGAAACCACTAAGTGGTAGTTAAAAAACTGATTTTTCGTTTAAATGAAATTTTACCACCTATGTGTTTTGAATTTAAAAAATCCAACATAAATGGTTGTCATTAAGAAGTAAAATGTGGTTCAATGGGATTAAAATCATTTTTTGTTGAATAGTAACTTTTATGTTTTTAATCACGATTAGAGGTAATTAGTATAATATAAGGTAAAAATAAAGTTTTAATAATATGGAATGACCTTGAAACATGTCATACAGTTATTGGATGTGTCATGGCCGACCACGAAAATCCATGGATCAACATGGGGACCCCATGGAGCCACATTGGTAGGAAAATGTCATTAATAACTTTTTATTTAATGTTAAAATAAAAATGTCACAATCATGAGTTGCTTTACTAAAACAATTTTTAAATGGGGTTATACAAGTAATATTTTTTACTGTAAATATTAATTAGAAAGAAAAAATGATTTTCTATATCATGATAGTTTTTTTATAATATTTAGACATTAAATAAATTAAATTATATATGACACCATGATGATGCAGTGATTACCTCATTATTTAACGATTTAAATAAAATAAAAGGATAATGCAAAATCTAAGACCTAAACTTGTAAAAAACCTATTGTATTTGTGTATTTCGAACTCTCATCACCTTATCCATGAAATATATAATTTTTGGACCCTTAAAATCCGAAAATCATTTTATAATAAAGTAACCTTTTATAACATCCCAAGAGTGCCCCTCCTCTCCTCTTATAAAAGGCCCCCACTTCTACCACCTTACCCACAAATCTCAAGCCTTTGGTTCGTCCAAACACTGCCCATTTTGTCTCCCCATATCCCTATCTTACACCTAGAAGCCTAACTTTGGGCATAAGTCTTTCCAAGGAACCCTATGATCTCAAATCAAAAACAGTTACCTTTTTTAAAGGTAGTGTCTTCTCTTGTGTTCTTATGTTTTATTTTGCTTCTCCAACCCCATAAACTATTTTTATTCATTTATTTTGTAACAATAACAGTATCTTAAATATAATACAATTTTTTATAAGAAGGATTCGATCTACACTTACACATACCTTTATCTAATGGTTAAAGAGAATATTGATTCCGTGGATGGCGAATTTCTGCCTCACAAAACGATGATTGTTCAATATATTTCTAACACCTTCAATATGACAACCCTGCTTTTTATTACAACTTAAGCATGAATTATTACATAAAACATCACTTGATAAAACAATGAATATTTAAAGGTTTAGTGTCTTTGGGGCTTAGGATCATTACATAAAAACTTTAAACTTGAAATACAACATCTTTATTGAAAACTTCCTTTACATGACCACTACATTCCTTCGTACTTAGCAATGCATGGGATAACCTGAGGACATGCATAAGAAAAGGGTGAGCTATAAAGCCCAATAAGGGAGTACACAATGAATAACATGTGGAGTACAATACATTTTAGGCAATAGGAACATCAATAGAGCATAAGAGTAACATGAACATAAAGGCATGATAAAGCATGCTAATCATAGCATGGAAATGTGGCAACAACACTTAACATTGAATTAGCATGAGCCAAGGCTCATTGCACATGGAGCATGAGTAAACCCTCAATTCACATGAAGCAAGAGTAAACCCTCGTTGCACTTGAATTAGCATGAGTCAACACTCATTGCACATGACATATCATGATATTGTACTTTACCCAATGCATTGGAGCGCTATAAAGGGCGCACCCTTCTTAAACATTTCATTCCATGCATAAGTGTGCCACATGGATCATAAAACAAGGATTCATAAAACATAATCATTTCTTCCACGATAAAGGAATGTGGAATTCATACATGAAACTTTACAGTCAATATGTATATGTGCATAAAGGTGAATACCCTTGATGGAGAAATGGGCATGGTATTCACTACACAAAGACATTGGCTTAGAAAATCGGTGCGATTTCGGCAGCGTAACGGCCTGACATAAGAATTCATAAAAAAGGTTGATGGGAGAGGAAGGGGTTACTCATAATATTTACATGTAATGGACAGTAAGGAGATCATATATATACATGTCCCAACAATAGAAATGGAATTTAGATTCAGGATACAAAAGTATTGCTTGAATGTAAAAGAAGAGAGAGAAGTTCCTTTCGTAATTTCGGCATAGTAACGGGTGTACATGGGAGGCATTTAATGAGAGAGAAAGGGTTCTCCCATCATTCAAACAATAAGAGGGCAGTATGGGGGAGGTGTGGAACCATACCCCAACATTCATAATTGAAATAAAAAGGGAAACACAACTTAAAGAAAATTGACAAAAAAATGAGAAAGGAAGAAAACCCCTTACTTGGAAGTGTGCTTCCAAAGGATAGAGAGAGGCTTGTGATAGGATTCTTGGGAGCTTGGGGCACCTTGGGAGGATTCTAGAGAGAGTAGGGCAGAGGTTGGACGAACTCCAAGGGATTTTTGTGAGGAGTAAGTGGGATCTTGGGTGGGTTTATATAGGAAAGGTGAGAGAATTCTTTATTATTTAGGTTTGGGACCCCTTATATTAAAATAATCCAAACCACAAACCATCCCATGGTCATTGCCCATGGTTTCTGGAAAAGGAAACAGGAAAAAAATATTTTACAAGGCCATGGTCCGAACTTATTAAAAAATTAGGGTTGCTTATGTGGAGGTGAGTCACCCTCCCATGGAAATTAATTTAAAAAGGCAAAGAGTTGAATAAGTCTTGAGGGCTCCATTAATGCTTTGAAAAGTAAGTCAAACAAACCCAAAACCTCATTATTTTAATGATAAAACACATATTGGCCTAACATAAGGATTATGGTATTTTATTACATCACCATTGGGTCATTATGATGTCATAAAACACATTATATATTTAAATTGTATTTAATTTTTACCCAAAAATTTGACTGTCTCAGAAAATTATGAAAAAATCACCGTTGGATAATTTCGACATCCTGATTCCAAAAATAATATTTATTTTATCTAAATAATTTTCTAAATATGTGAATTTTCACTTTTAAAATAAAAACCGACATTTATAAAAAAAATCACGGGTTTTGACAGAAATGGCTTTCAAACCTTAATAAAAATTTTAATTGCATTCATAAAATTATAAGATCATTTATACTTAATAAAAAAATAATTTAATATTAATAATAATATTTTATTAAAATATTATTTAATTCAAAAATCCTTTAATTTAATAAAATATAATTCTTAATTAAATAATAACTAAAAACACCATTTGTAATTTAAAAACTAATTACAATGTATCAAAAATGACTAGAAATTATACTCATTATTATATAAAAAAAATAATGTACATGAACATGGTGCTACTTAATTGTTACAGAACCCCTTAAAATAGCCGCATAAGACCTAAGGGTAAGGTGTGCGATGGTGACAGACTCTTGGTGTGGCTCGGATAACATCTATCGAGTGGTAATTTCAATCAACTTCCACTTTTCCCGTAGACGATCACGTTCGAGTTTAAGTTGATGAAGCTCAGCTTGGGGTTGGTCAAGGGAAAAGCCCAAAGATGCCACCTCTTTTCCGAGCTCTGACAAATGGGCTTCGTAAGGGGCAATTCTACTGGATGAGGCCATCGCTTCCTTTGTCTGAGTAGAAATGGGTTCGTTAAATCCTTATATTTATACTACTCAGATGATCACTGTTCAACGACTAAAAAAGTAACAGTCACAAATATTAAAGTAAAACTAAAAAAGTTGATATCTTATAAAAAAAATTTCATAAAGAAACATTTAACTGGATCAAGAGGGATTTTCCATTAATGAATCTTTGGGTCGTTACAACATTCCCCCCTTAAGAAAGTTCACCCTCAAAATTTTCCTTTTCCCACACTAAAACAAATGTGGGTAACTTAGCTTCATCATATCCTCCGACTCCCAAATTTCTTCTTCAAACTTGTGGTTTCTCCACAACACCATGACAAGGGGCATTGTCTTATTTCGTAGAACTTTTTCTCTGCGATCTATGATCTTCACTGGTTGCTCCTCAAAAGAAAGATTGTCTTCTAATTGTACCACCTCGGAAGAGAGTACATGTGAAGGGTCAGTTATGTACTTCCTTAAGAGGGATACATGGAAGACATCATGCACCTTGGCCATAGTAGGTGGAAGTGCTAGTCGATAGGCCACAGCCCCAACACGATCAAGAATCTCGAAAGGGTCGATGTACCTTGGACTTAACTTCCCTTTCTTTCCAAACCTCATGACCTTCTTCCACAGAGATATGCGTAAAAACACCATGTCTCTGACTTTAAACTCAAGGTCTCGTCGACGATTATCTGCATAACTCTTCTGTCGACTCTGGGCTGCCTTGATATTCTGCTGAATGGTTTTCACCTTCTCCACCATTTCTTCGACCATTTCTGGTCCAAGCAGCTTACGTTCACCGACCTTATCCCAACATGCCGGTGTTCTACACCTTTTCCCATACAGGGCTTCATATGGTGCCATTTGGATGCTCGAGTGGAAACTATTATTATAAGAGAAATCAACTAGTGGAAGATGTTGATCCCATCCTCCTTTAAAGTCCATTGAGCACGCTCTCAACATATCCTCAAGTGTTTGGATAGTCCGCTCGGATTGGCCATCAGTTTGAGGATGATAGGCCGTACTGAAGTTCAGTTCAGTATTCAGAGCATGTTGAAGACTCTTCCAAAACATAGTGGTAAATCTTGGATCTCGGTCAGACACAATAGATAGTGGTACTCCATGCAACCGTACCACTTCCCTGATATATATCCGTGCCAGTTGATCCAAAGAGAAATCCTCTCGAATAGCAATGAAGTGTGCAGTCTTTGTAAGATAATCCACAACAACCCAGATTTCATTGTTGCCTTTGGATGTCCTTGGAAGTCCAGTGACGAAGTCCATGGTGATGTTCTCCCATTTCCATTCTGGTATGGGCAATGGTTGCATCATCCCCTTAGACTTCTGACTCTCTGCCTTCACTTGCTGACACACCAGGCACCTTGATGTATATTCAGTGATCTCCTTCTTCATATTATCCCACCATAAGTTCTCTCGTAGATCTTGATAAATCTTTGTGCTCCCTGGGTGAATAGAGAAATTTGAACTATGTGCATCATCCTAAAGTTCCTTCTTCAACTCCAAACTTGATGGAAGACATAGTATTTTCCCAAACCGCACAATTCCTTCTTCATTAACATTAAACTCTGAGGATTTTCCCTTTTTGATAGCTTCCACTTTTTCTTGGATTCCTGCATCATCCTTTTGAGCATCCTTTATCCTTTCCAAAAGAGATGGTTGAGCAATCATTTGTGAAAGGATTGATGATGTTCCATTCTTTATGATTCCCACATCCATCTTCATCAAGTCAAAGAAGATTGGATCCTTCTCAATTCTCATCATTGATAGAATAGCTGGATCCTTTCTACTTAGGGAATCCGCCACCATATTCTCTTTCCCAGGGTGGTAATGTATTGAACAGTCATAATCCTTGATGAGATCTATCCATATTCTTTGGCGCATATTAAGCTCTTTCTGTGTGAATATATATTTAAGACTCTTGTGGTCAGTATATATCTCACATTTCTCTCCATAGAGATAATGTCGCCAGATTTTCAAGGCAAAGATCACCGCCGCCAACTCCAGATCATGCATTGGATAGTTTCGCTCATGGATTTTCAACTGCCTTGAGGTATAAAATATCACTTTATCATTCTGCATCAGCACACATCCTAAGCCCTTCTTCGAAGCATCACTGAATACCACAAAAAGCTCCCCACGTTTGGGTAAAGTGAGCACGGGCGCAGTGATAAGCCTCCTTTTCAACTCCTTGAAGCTTTCTTCGCATTAATCACTCCAAGAAAACTTTACTCCCTTTCTAGTTAGCTTGGTAAGAGGGTTGGACAATCGTGAGAAATTTCTCACAAATCGTCGATAATATCCAGCTAACCCCAAGAAGCTACGGATATCAGTTACCGATGTTGGCCTCGGCCATCCCTCAATTGCATCTGTTTTGGAGGGGTCCACAGATATCCCATTGATTGTGATGATATGGCCCAAGAATGAGACCTCCTTCAACCAGAACTCACACTTGATGTACTTGGCATAGAGCTTCTCCTTGTGCAAAGTCTCCAGTACAGTTCTTAAATGCTCCTCATGGTCCTCCTTGGTTTTGGAGTATATTAGAATATCATTGATAAAGACAACCACAAATTTGTCTAGGTAATCTCTAAAGACTCTATTCATCAATTCCATGAATATTTCTGGAGCATTGGTGAGTCCTAAAGGCATTACTATGAATTCATAGTGCCCGTACCTTGTACGAAAAGCAGTCTTGGGGATATCTTCCTTCTTCACCCTTACTTGATAATATCCCGACCGCAAGTCCACCTTGGAGAAGTATTGTGCCCCACACAGCTGATCAAACAAGTCATCAATTCTTGGGAGAGGATACTTGTTCTTTATCGTGATTTTGTTATGTTCACGATAATCTATGCAAAGCCGCATTGACCCATACTTCTTCTTGACGAAGAGGACTGGTGCACCCCATGGTGATGCACTTGGGCGTATAAACCCTTTATCCAGATTCTCCTATAGTTGTTTCTTCAGCTCTTCAAGATCAACAACAGCCATTTAATATGGAGTCTTGGATATTGGTAGCGCCCCAGGTATAAGTTCAATTGAGAACTCAATATCTCTTCTTGGAGGAAGACCAGGAAGTTCCTCGGCAAATACTTCAGCGAATTCCCTCACAATAGGAATTTCTTCAAGGGTGGTTTCTTCCTTGGACTCAAACATCTGAGCCAGATATGCGTGCTCATAAGGCAGTAATATCCATGATTGAGATGATGGAGCTAAAGGATATTCATCTTCCTCCTGACACTTGTAAAGAATCGGGGGTCGATTCTCCATATGGAGTGTGATTTCCTTCTCCCGACAATTTATGTTGGCTCTATATAAGGAAAGCCAATCCATGCCAAGAATTGCATCAAATTCCACCAAAGGGAGTATGACGAGGTTCTCCAAAAAATTCAATCCACAGATTATAACAGGGGAGGAATTATACTCATGGGATGCAATGATTGCCCCATTTGCCGTACTCACCGACATCTTTACTTCCATGATTTGTGGTGGTGTAGGAATTGTTCTACTAAACTTTTGAGATATAAAAGAATGTGTAGAACCTGAATCAAATAGTACGTTCTCTATTCTTGAATGAATAACCATCGTACCTGTCACCACTTCATTGTCGGGGTTCACTTCGGCCGAAGTGATGGCAAAAGTTCTTCCTTGCTGTCTTGGAGGTTGCTGGTTGCCTCCGATAACCCTTGGATTAGGGCAATGATTTGAAAAATGACCCGGTTCTTTGAATTTGTAGCATTGAACAACGCGTTGAGGTTTGAACGGAGCGTTCCTCTCCTCTGTCGTAGCTGCGGGTCCTTCTTGCTGACAGTTAACAGCTAGGTGCCCTTCTCTTCCACACTTGAAGCATTTTCTTGTCCCCCTAAGGCAATATCCAGGGTGCTTCTTTCCACACTTTTGGCAAGTGGGGTGCTGGAATTTCTTAGCGCCGTTTGATTTATCCTTCGGACCACCAGCATTTAAGTCCACCTTCCTCTTCTTTTCCCCATGATACCCCTGTGATTCTCCGATCTCCATTTCAACCTTGAGGGCACATCGGACAATTTCCTTATAGCTGTCGAAGTCATGAATCGCTAATGCTTTCCGCAAGCTAGGGTTCAGCACACCAAAGAAGCGGTCATCCTTGCATTCGGGGGTAACGACAAAGCCGGAAGTGTATCGTGCAAGCCTTGTGAAGTTTGCCTCATACGCTCCCACAGATTCCTCATCTTTCTGCTTGAGGGAAAGGAAGTCCCTTTCCATCTTAAGACGGAGGGTGCAAGGAAAATATTTATCGAAAAACATCTTCCGGAATTCCTTCCATTCCAAAGCCTTGATCTGCTCCTCAGGCTTCATATTTTTGATCAACGTCTACCATTGATCAGCTTCACCTTCTATATGATAAGCCTCCAGGAGAACCTTCCCTTTTTCAGATCAATGGAGGATGGAGAATATCTTTTCAATGGAGTTGATCCATTGTTTAGCGATCGTGGGATCGGATGATCCACTAAAAGTAGGAGGCCATTGTCTCATGAAGCATTCAATAGCAACTTGTTCTTTCTTAGGGGAGGTTGAACGTTCCTCTTGACCAGTGTTTCTATTCAAAACTTGAGTTAGCTGAGAGAGAAGCGTGACAAAGTTCGCCATTCCTGCTCCCATTGGATTGGGCATCTCATAAGTACAATCATCACACTGATCTTCAAAACGGTTGTTAGCCCGAGTTCTCCTATTACCAGCCATTGGCTGGAATAAAAGGAAAGTTAGGGGTAACACATAAAGGGTAATCCAAAGACAAAAGTTGGTGACTTATAAATAAACTTTAATCTCTTTAACTCATGAGTCTATAGGATTCAATCCAGGCTTTTCATGATCTTCCTTCTAAAATATATTCTTAGGGGCATTTTTCCATTAATAAGGGTTCATACTAATATTGTGAATTTATAAAAACATATCCCCCGGGAGTGTCGTAACCAAGAGTGCAGCAAGGCCCGTTGTCGTGCACCAGTTCCTGTTCGAGTCTAGCTCAAAGTGGTGTTTTCGGGTTTTACCCCTAGGATACATCTGTGCCAGAGCCGCCTCTACCTTCTCGTATCCAGACAGGGATGTATTTGTTTGATAAACCACTTACTTAGTATTTACCAAAACATAGGGATGTTTTTATTATGCTTAGTCTTGTATCTAAGGATTTACTAGGGTTTCCTAATCCCAAAAATAACTAAACCTATCCTCTGATACCAACTATGATACCCTGCTTTTTATTACAACTTAAGCATGCTTTATTACATAAAACTTCACTTGATACAACAAAGAAGATCGAGAGTTTAGTGTCTTTGGGGGTTTGGATCATTACATAAAAACTTTAAACTTTAAATACAACATCTTTATTGAAAACTTCCTTTACATGACCACTACATTCCTTCGTACTTAGCATTGCATGGGATAACCTGAGGACATGCATAAGAAAAGGGTGAGCTATAAAGCCCAGTAAGGGAGTACACAATGAATAACAAGAGGAGTACAATACATGTTAGGCAATAGGAACATCAATAGAGCATAAGAGTAACATGAACATAAAGTCATGATAAATCATGATAATCATAGCATGGAAATGTGGCAACAACACTTAACATTGAATTAGCATGAGCCAAGGCTCATTGCACATAGAGAATGAGTAAACCCTCATTGCACTTGAATCACGAGTAAACCCTTGTTTCACTTGAATTAGCATGAGTCAACACTCATTGCACATGACGTATCATGATACTATACTTTACCCAATGCATTGGAGCGCTATAAAGGGTGCACCCTTCTTAAACATTTCATTCCATGCATAAGTGTTCCACATGGATCATAAAACATGGATTCATAAAACATAATCATTTATTCCACGATAAAGGAATGTGGAATTCATACATGAAACTTTAAAATAAATATGTATATGTGCATAATGGTGAATACCCTTGACGGAGAAATGGGCATGGTATTCACTACACAAGGACATTGGCTTAGAAAATCGGTGCGATTTCGTTAGCGTAACGGCGTGACATAAGAATTCATAAAAAAGGTTGATGAGAGAGAAAGGGGTTCCTCATCATATTTACATGTAATGGACAGTAAGGAGATCGTATATATACATGTCCCACCAATAGAAATTGAATTTAGATTCATGATACAAATGTATTTCTTGAATGTAAAAGAAGAGAGAGAAGTTCCTTTCGGAATTTCGGCATAGTAACAGGTGTACATGGGAGGCATTTAATGAGAGAGAAAGGTTTATACCATCATTAAAACAATAAGAGGACAGTATGGGGGAGGTGCGAAACCATACCCCAACATTCATAATTGAAATAAAAAGGGAAATACAACGTAATAAAAATTGACAAAAAAATGAGAAAGGAAGAAAACCCCTTACTTGGAAGTGTGCTTCCAAAGGCTAGAGAGAGGCTTGTGAGAGGATTATTGGGAGCTTGGGGCACCATGGGAGGATTCTAGAGAGAGTAGGGCAGAGTTTGGAAGAACTCCAAGGGATTTTAGTGAGGAGTAAGTGGGATCTTGGGTGGGTTTATATAGGAAAGCTGAGAGAATTCTTTATTATTTAGGTTTGGGACCCCTTATATTAAAATAATCCAAACCACAAACCATCCCATGATATTTTCCCATGGTTTCTGGAAAAAGAAACAGGAAAACAATATTTTACAAGGACAAGGTCCGAACTTATTAAAAAATTAGGGTTGCTTATGTGGAGGTGAGTCACCCTCCCATGGAAATTAATTTAAAAAGGCAAAGTGTTGAATAAGTCTTGAGGGCTCAATTAATGCTTTGAAAAGTAAGTCAAACAAACAAAAAAACTCATTATTTTAATGATAAAACACATATTGGCCGAACATAAGGATTATGGTATTTTCTTACATCACCATTGGGTCATTATGATGTCATAAAACACATTATATATTTAAATGGTATTTAATTTTTACCCAAAAATTTGACTGTCTCATAAAATTATGAAAAAATCACCGTTGGATAATTTCGACATTCTGATTCCAAAAATAATATTTATTTTATCTAAATAATTTTCTAAATATGTGAATTTTCACTTTTAAAATAAAAACCGACATTTATAAAAAAATTCACGGGTTTTGACAGAAATGGCTTTCAAACCTTAATAAAAATTTAAATTGCATTCATAAAATTATAAGATCATTTATACTTAATAAAAAAATAATTTAATAATAATAATAATATTTTATTAAAATATTATTTAAGTCAAAAATCCTTTAATTTAATAAAATATAATTCTTAATTAAATAATAACTAAAAACACCATTTGTACTTTAAAAACTAATTACAATGTATCAAAAATGACTAGAAATTATAATCATTATTATATAAAAAAATAATGTACATGAAAATGGTGCTACTTATTTGTTACATAACCCCTTAAAATAGCCGCATAAGTCCTTAGGGTAAGGTGTGCGATGGTGAAAGACTCTTGGGGTGGCTCGGATAACATCGCTCGAGTGGTAATTTCAATCAACTTCCACTTTTCCCGTAGACGATCACGTTCGAGCTTGACTTGATGAAGCTCAGCTTGGGCTTGGTCACGGTAAAAGCCCAAAGACGCCACCTCGTTTCTGAGCTCTGACAAATGGGCTTCGTAAGGGGCAATTCTACTGGATGAGGCCATCACTTCCTTTGTCTGAGTAGAAATGGGTTCGTTAAATCCTTATATTTATACTACTCAGATGATCATTGTTCAACGACTAAAAAAGTAACGGTCACAAATCTTATAGTAAAAATAAAAAATTTAATAACTTATAAAAACATTTTTTATAAAGAAACATTTTACTGGATCAAGAGGGATTTTCCATTAGTGAATCTTTGGGTCATTACAACATTCCCCCCTTAAGAAATTTCGCCCTTGAAATTTTTCTTTTCCCACACTAAAACAAATGTGGGTAACTTAGCTTCATCATATCCTCCGACTCCCAAGTTGCTTCTTCAAACTTGTGGTTCCTCCAAAACACCTTGACGAGGGGCATTGTCTTATTTCGTAGAAATTTTTCTCTACAATCTAAGATCTTCACTGGTTGCTCCTCATAAAAAAGATCGTCTTCTAATTGTACCACCTCGGAAGAGAGTACATGTGAAGGGTCTGGTATGTACTTCCTTAAGAGGGATACATTGAAGACATCATGCACCTTGGCCATAGTAGGTGGAAGTGCTAGTCGATAGGCCACAACCCCAACACGATCAAGAATCTCGAAGGGGTCGATGTACCTTGGACTTAACATCCCTTTCTTTCCAAACCTCATGACCTTCTTCCACGGAGATATGCGTAAAAACACCATGTCTCCAACATTAAACTCAAGGTCTCGTCGACGATTATCTGCATAACTCTTCTGTCGACTCTAGGCTGCCTTGATATGCTGCTGAATGGTTTTAACCTTCTCCACCATTTCTTCGACCATTTCTGGTCCAAGCAGCTTACGTTCACCGACCTCATTCCAACATTCCAGTGTTCTACACCTTTTCCCATACAGGGCTTCATATAGTGCCATTTGGTTGCTCGTGTGAAAACTATTATTATAAGAGAACTCAACTAGAGGAAGATGTTGATCCCATCCTCCTTTAAAGTCCATTGAGAATGCTCTCAACATATCCTCAAGTGTTTGGATAGTCGGCTCGGATTGGCCATCAGTTTGAGGATGATAGGCCGTACTGAAGTTCAGTTCAGTATTAAGAGCATGTTGAAGACTCTTCCAAAACTTAGAGGTAAATCTTGGATCTCAGTCAGACACAATAGATAGTGGTACTCCATGCAACCGTACCACTTCCCTGATATATATCTGTGCCAGTTGATCCAAAGAGAAATCCTCTCGAATAGCAATGAAGTGTGCAGTCTTTGTAAGACGATCCACAACAACCCAGATTGCATTGTTGCCTTTGGATTTCCTTGGATGTCCAGTGACGAAGTCCATGGTGATGTTCTCCCATTTCCATTCTGGTATGGGAAATGGTTGAATCATCCCCTTAGACTTCTGCCTCTCTGCCTTCACTTGCTGACACACCAGGAACTTTGATGTATATTCAGCGATCTCATTCATCATATTATCCCACCAAAAGTATTCTCGGAGATCTCGATACATCTTTGTGCTCCCTGGGTGAATAGAGAAATTTGAACTATGTGCATCATCCAAAAGTTCCTTCTTCAGCTCCGAACTTGATGGAACACATAGTCTTTTCCCAAACCGCACAATTCCTTCTTCATTAACATTAAACTCTGAGGATTTTCCCTCTTTGATAGCTTCCACTTTTTCTTGGATTCCTGCATCATCCTTTTGAGCATCCTTTATCCTTTCCAAAAGAGATGGTTGAGAAATCGTTGTGAAAGGATTGATGATGTTCCCTTCTTTATGATTCCCACATCAATCTTCATCAAGTCTAAGAAGATTGGATCCTTCTCAATTCTCATCATTGATAGAATAGCTGGATCCTTTCTACTTAGGGAATCCGCCACCTTGTTCGCTTTCCCAGGGTGGTAATGTATTGAACAGTCATAATCCTTGATGAGCTCTATCCATCTTCTCTAGCGCATATTAAGCTCTTTCTGTATGAATATATATTTAAGACTCTTGTGGTCAGTATATATCTCACATTTCTCTCCATAGAGATAATGTCACCAGATTTTCAAGGAAAATATCACCGCCGCCAACTCCAGATCATGTGTTGGATAGTTTCGCTCATTAATTTTCAACTGCCTTGAGGCATAGGATATCACTTTATCATTCTGCATCAGCACACATCCTAATCCCTTCTTCGAAGCATCACTAAATACCACAAAAAGCTCCCCACTTGTGGGTAAAGTGAGCACGGGCGCAGTGATAAGCCTCCTTTTCAACTCCTTGAAGCTTTCTTCGCATTCATCACTCCAAGAAAACTTTACTCCCTTTCGAGTTAGCTTGGTAAGAGGGTTGGACAATCGTGACAAATTTCTCACAAATCACCGATAATATCCAGCTAACCCCAAGAATCTACGGATATCAGTTACCAATGTTGGCCTCAGCCATCCCTCAATTGCATCTTTTTTGGAGGGGTCCATAGATATCCCATTGCTTGTGATGATATGGCCCAAGAATGAGACCTCCTTCAACCAGAACTCACACTTGCTGTACTCTGCATAGAGATTCTCCTTGCGCAAAGTCTCCTGTACAGTTCTTAAATGCTCCTCATGGTCCTCCTTGGTTTTGGAGTATATTGAAATATCATCGATAAAGTCTACCACAAATTTTTCTAGGTATTCTCTAAAGACTCTATTTATCAATTCCATGAATATTTCTAGAGCATTGCTGAGTCCTAAAGGCATTACTATGAATTCATAGTTCCCGTACCTTGTACGAAAAGCAGTCTTGGGGATATCTTCCTTCTTCACCCTTACTTGATAATATCCCGACTGCAAGTCCACCTTGGAGAAGTATTGTGCCCCATGCAGCTGATCAAACAAGTCATCAATTCTTGGGAGAGGATACTTGTTCTTTATCGTGATTTTGTTAAGTTCACGATAATCGATGCAAAGCCGCATTGACCCATCCTTCTTCTTGACGAAGAGGGCTGGTGCACCCCATGGTGATGCACGTGGGCGTATAAACCCTTTATCCAGAATCTCCTATAGTTGTTTCTTCAGCTCTTCAAGCTCAACAACAGCCATTCTATATGGATTCTTGGATATTGGTAGCGCCCCCGGTATAAGTACAACTGAGAACTCAACATCTCTTCTTGGAGGAAGACCAAGAAGTTCCTTGGGAAATACTTCAGCGAATTCCCTCACAATAGGCATTTCTTCAAGGGTGGTTTCTTCCTTGGACTCAATCATCTGAGCCAGATATGCGTGCTCATAAGGCAGTAATATCCATGCTTGAGATGATGGAGCTAAAGGATATTCATCTTCCTCCTGACACTTGTAAAGAATATGGGGTCGATTCTCCATATGGAGTGTGATTTCCTTCTCCCGACAATTTATGTTGGCTCTATATAAGGAAAGCCAATCCATGCCAAGAATTGCATCAAATTCCACCAAAGGGAGTATGACGAGGTTCGCCGGGAAATTCAATCCACAGACTATAACAGGGGAGGACTTATACTCATGGGATGAAATGATTTCCCCATTTGCCGTACACACCGACATCATTACTTCAATGATTTGTGGTGGTGCAGGGATTGTTCTACTAAAATTTTGAGATATAAAAGAATGCGTAGAACCTGAATCAAAAAGTACGTTCGCTATTCTTGAATGAATAACCAGCGTACCTGTCACCACTTCGTTGTTGGGGTTCACTTCGGCAGAAGTGATGGCAAAAGTTCTTCCTTGCTGTCTTGGAGGTTGCTGGTTGCCTCCGATAACCCTTGGATTAGGGCACTGATTTGAAAAATGACCCGTTTCTTTGCATTTGTATCATTGAACAATGCATTGAGATTTGAACGGAGCGTTCCTCTCCTCTGTCTTAGCCGCGGGTCCTTCTTGCTGATATTTAACAGCTAGGTGCCCTTCTCTTCCACACATGAAGCATTTTCTTGTCCCCCTAAGGCAATT
Organism: Viscum album; assembly: GCA_963277665.1. Lineage (NCBI taxonomy): Eukaryota > Viridiplantae > Streptophyta > Magnoliopsida > Santalales > Viscaceae > Viscum > Viscum album. Next base: position 39,754,169 of record OY728159.1, read on the forward strand.
TCCAGGGTGCTTCTTTCCACACTTTTGGCATGTTGGGTGCTGGAATTTCTTAGCGTCGTTGGATTTATCCATCGGACCACCAGCATTGAAGTCCACCTTCCGCTTCTTGTCCCCATGATACCCCTGTGATTCTCCGATCTCCATTTCAACCTTGAGGGCACATCAGACAATTTCCTCATAGCTGTCGAAGTCACGGATCGCTAATGCTTTCCGAAACTAGGCTTCAGCCCACCAAAGAAGCGGTCAACCTTGCATTCGTGGGTAACGACAAAGCCGGAAGCGTATCATGCAAGCCTTGTGAAGTTTGCCTCGTACGCTCCCACAGACAAAGGGTGCACAGAAAATATTTATCGAAAAACATCTTCGGGAATTCCTTCCATTCCAAAGCCTCGATCTCCTCCTCAGGCATCGTATTTTTGATCAACGTCCACCATTGATCAGCTTCACCCTCCATACGATAAGCCGCCAGGAGAACCTTCTCTTTTTCAGAGCATTGGAGGATAGAAAATATCTTTTCAATGGAGTTGATCCATTGTTCAGCGATCGTGGGATCAGATGATCCACTAAAATTAGGAGGCCTTTTTCTCATGAAGCGTTCAGTAGCAACTTGTTCTTTCTTAGGGGGGGGGGGTTGAACGTTCCTCTTGACCAGTGTTTCTATTCAAAACTTGAGTTAGCTGAGAGAGAAGCGTGACAAAGTTCGTGATTCCCGCTCCCATTGGATTGGGCATCTCATAAGTACAATCATCACACTGATCTTCACAACGGTTGTTAGCCCGAGTTCTCCTATTACCGGCCATTGGCTGGAATAAAAGGAAAGTTAGGGGTAACACATAAAGGGTAATCCAAAGACATAAGTTGATGACTTATAAATAAACTTTAATCTCTTTAACTCATGAATCTATAGGATTCAATCCAGGCTTTTCATGATCTTCCTTCTAAAATATATTCTTAGGGGCATTTTTCCCTTAATAAGGGTTCATACTAAGATTGTGAATTTATCAAAACATATCCCCCAGGAGTGTCGTAACCAAGAGTGCAGCAAGGCCCATTGTCTGGCACCAGTTCCCGTTCGAGTCTAGCTCAAAGCGGTGTTTTCGGGTTTTACCCCTAGGATACATCTGTGCCAGAGCCGCCTCTACCTGCTCGTATCCAGACAGGGATGTATTTGTTTGATAAACCACTTACTTAGTATTTACCAAAACATAGGGATATTTTTATTATGCTTAGTCTTGTATCTAAGGCTTTACTAGGGTTTCCTAATCCCAAAAATAACTAAACCTATCCTCTGATACCAACTATGACAACCCTGCTTTTTATTGCAACTTAAGCATGCTTTATTACATAAAACTTCACTTGATACAACAAAGAAGAACGAGAGGTTTAGTGTCTTTGGGGGTTAGGATCAATACATAAAAACTTTAAACATGAAATACAACAACTTTATTGAAAACTTCCTTTACATGACCACTACATTCCTTTGTACTTAGCATTGCATGGGATAACCTGAGGACATGCATAAGAAAAGGATGATCTATAAAGCCCAGTAAGGGAGTACACAATGAATAACATGAGGAGTACAATACATGTTAGGCAATAGGAACATAAATAGAGCATAAGAGTAACATGAACATAAAGGCATGATAAATCATGATAATCATAGCATGGAAATGTGGAAACAACACTTAACATTGAATTAGCATGAGCCAAGGCTCATTGCACATGGAGCATGAGTAAACCCTCATTGCACTTGAAGCACGAGTAAAACCTCATTTCACTTGAATTAGCATGATTCAACACTCATTGCACATGACGTATCATGACACTATACTTTACCCAATGCATTGGAGCGCTATAAAGGGCGCACCCTTCTTAAACATTTCATTCCATGCATAAGTGTGCCACATGGATCATAAAACATGGATTCATAAAACATAATCATTTCTTCCACGATAAAGGAATGTGGAATTCATACATGAAACTTTACAATCAATATGTGTATGTGCATAAAGGTGAATACCCTTGATGGATAAATGGGCATGGTATTCACTACACAAAGACATTGGCTTAGAAAATCGGTGCGATTTCGGCAGCGTAACAGCGTGACATAAGAATTCATAAAAAAGGTTGATGATAGAGAAAGGGGTTCCTCATCATATTTAAATGTAATGGACAGTAAGGAGATCATATATATACATGTCCCAAAAATATAAATGAAATTTATATTCATGATACAAAAGTATTGCTTGAATGTAAAAGAAGAGAGAGAAGTTCCTTTCGGAATTTCGGCATAGTAACAGGTGTACATGGGAGGCATTTAATGAGAGAGAAAGGGTTCTCCCATCATTAAAACAATAAGAGGGAAGTATGGGGGAGGTTTGAAACCATACCCCAACATTCATAATTGAAATAAAAAGGGAAATACAACTTAAAGAAAATTGACAAAAAAATGAGAAAGGAAGAAAACCCCTTACTTGGAAGTGTGCTTCCAAAGGCTAGAGAGAGGCTTGTGAGAGGCTTCTTGGGAGCTTGGGGCACCTTGGGAGGATTCTAGAGAGAGTAGGGAAGAGTTGGGACCAACTCCAAGGGATTTTAGTGAGGAGGAAGTGGGATCTTGGGTGGGTTTATATAGGAAAGGTGAGAGAATTCTTTATTATTTAGGTTTGGGACCCCTTATATTAAAATAATCCAAACCACAAACCATCCCATGGTATTTGCCAATGGTTTCTGGAAAAGGAAACTGGAAAACAATATTTTACAAGTCCAAGGGCCGAAATTATTAAAAAATTAGGGTTTCTTATGTGGAGGTGAGTCACCCTATCATGGAAATTAATTTAAAAAGGAAAAGTGTTGAATAAGTCTTGAGGGCTCCATTAATGCTTTGAAAAGTAAGTCAAACAAACCCAAAACATCATTATTTTAATGATAAAACAAATATTGGCCGAACATAAGGATTATGGTATTTTATTACATCACCATTGTGTCATTATGATGTCATAAAACACATTATATATTTAAATGGTATTTAATTTTTACCCAAAAATTTGACTGTCTCAGAAAATTATGAAAAAATCACCGTTGGATAATTTCGACATCCTGATTCCAAAAATAATATTTATTTTATCTAAATAATTTTCTAAATATGCGAATTTTCACTTTTAAAATAAAAACCGACATTTATAAAAAAATTCACGGGTTTTGACAGAAATGGCTTTCAAACCTTAATAAAAATTTTAATTGCATTCATAAAATTATAAGATCATTTATACTTAATAAAAAAATAATTTAATATTAATAATAATATTTTATTAAAATATTATTTAATTCAAAAATACTTTAATTTAATAAAATATAATTCTTAATTAAAGAATAACTAAAAACACCATTTGTACTTTAAAAACTAATTACAATATATCAAAAATGACTAGAAATTATACTCATTATTATATAAAAAAAATAATGTACATGAACATGGTGCTACTTATTTGTTACATAACCCCTTAAAATAGCCGCATAAAACCTAATGGTAAGGTGTGCGATGGTGACAGACTCTTGGGGTGGCTCGGATAACATCGCTCGAGTGGTAATTTCAATCAACTTCCACTTTTCCCGTAGAAGATCACATTCGAGCTTGACTTGATGAAGCTCAGCATGGGATTGGTCAAGGGCAATGCCCAAAGATGCCACCTCTTTTCCGAGCTCTGACAAATGGGCTTCGTAAGGGGCAATTCTACTGGATGAGGCCATCGCTTCCTTTGTCTGAGTAGAAATGGGTTCGTTAAAGCCTTATATTTATACTACTCAGATGATCACTATTCAACAACTAAAAAAGTAACGGTCACAAATCTTAAAGTAAAACTAAAAAAGTTTATATCTTATAAAAACATTTTTCATAAAGAAACATTTAACTAGATCAAGAGGGATTTTCCATTAATGAAACTTTGGGTTGTTACATTCAAAGGTGGCCATTAAGATGAAATTATATTTATAAATGATATATATTATGTTTATTTTTTCCTTATGCTTCTATATTTTTCATTTGTGGCATACCTTTTTGGTTTCTATTGTAGGTAAACATGATAATTTCATTTTAGGATGTGCGGACTACCGCCCCCTCAAAGTGATTTGATTCGTTAATGCCATATGTGGGAAGTATAAACGATGGAGTTCATCTTATTATATATGATGTTATACTGGAATTATAATATACTCTTATATCATTATGATTTCACTCCATTAAATATGAAATAGAAATGAATGTAGTGCACATGCATACGTACGACTTACCGTCTCCATGAACGGTGCATTTAATTTATTACCTCTAAATGTTATGTAATATTATAAATACATGTATAAGATGGATATATATGAAATTTATGATATCCAAATCATGAATATAATTCTGGATATAATGAACCTTTGACCACATAAATAACATGTAATTGGTATAAGTCCATTTTTGACATAAGTACCAAATATCGACAAAACAAACTTTATTAAATTAAATGATTACATATAATTTATAACATGGAAAAAAATTATACAAAATGAATAATATACTTTAAAAAGGATCTTGTGAAAGTATAAGTTATATTTAGTTTATTATTCAGGATATTTAAGAGCAATCGACTCACGTCGGACACGAGGTAAGGCACATCGTCTCAATCTCTTTTCATTGAGGCATATTTTGTTTTATACACAACATTCTTTTATACCTTGTATAAACCCATTTGGATTTTACGTTTATTCAAAATGAATATTCTTATATGAAGCATTTACTAAATTACAAAAGGGAATGTTTTTTTGTTGTACTTATGCCGCAACAACGACTTCTCCGCTGCCGTGACCATTATTTGAGTTTCGGCTTCCTCTACAATCCATATCTTTATTTGAATGAAAAATAAATACCATGTTTTACATTTATTTTATTTTGGTATTGAAAATGGTTTTCATAATGCTTTTATATAAATGTGTTGTATTGATATCTTGTGATTGAATAGTCAAAATGTTATGTTTCCTTTATGCATGTTTTATGTGATATGATTATGTTATGGTTCTTGGGAGTTGTTATGAAGATGGGTGGTTCTGTGTTAAACTAAGGGCAGGTGAACCCGATATAGCTCTCCAATGCATTGGGTAACGCGAAGGAGTTAAACGTTAAGGTTTCTCCAAAGATATTTAGGGAATATACTGTGTTGGGTATTCCAAACATAACCATGAGGGTTACTCCCTATGTAAGAATGTTATGAATTTCCATTGTTACCTTTATGTCTTATGATTTCTATTATTTATTCATGATTTGATGAGGTATGTGATTATGTTGTATGAGTAAAGTATGATTCCATGCATGGACTAATGTCTTCATTTCGTACTTTTATATCCCTTACTGAGATTTTAATGCTCATCCCATTTTTTTGAAATTTTTTTCACAGGTCAAGGGAATGGTACATGGTGTGATGATAGTGTCAAGGAAGTGTCAAGAATGAATCCATGTTTTATTTTAAATATGATTCCATTGATGGGAAAATTGAGTACTATCATTTATGTAACCACTTTGTTTAAATGTGGAATGTAATGCATGTTTTATGATCTAATTATCTAAAACTCTAAATTGAAAAAGATCCTCAATGTGTATTCTTGAAGTAACTCAAGATTAAGTAATGTTCAAGGCTAGGGCATTATAGGTATGATTATTTTAAATCCCACCTTGATGGAGGTGTTGTTTAATAATGGTGATTCGCACTCTTTTATTTCTTATTGTGTTGTTAGTTGGGGGGTTTTATCTGTGGAAATGACTCCCTATATTTTTAAAATTCACAATCCTCTGGGTCAAAGAGAGTTTCGAGAAATACAATGTATAACTGGTTATATAGATTTTTATGGGGTTGAGTTGATGTGGGAATTATCAGTTATTGAGATGAATTCATATGATATAATCCTAGGAATGTATTTGTTGGTAATGTTAAAGGAACACATCAGCTATTATACTTGAAAAATTATTTTCATAATAGATAATAATGACTAACATCCCTTTAGAGGATGGAAGAATAAAAAGTAGTGCTAAATATGATAATTGGAACACACAGTTGGCATGATATCATATCAGTTAGTAGAAATGTTATTGGATTCAATAGAAGGAGTTCAACATATTGTTTTTATAGTGGTTGTTGATCAGTTTATGGATTTCATCCATGAATAATTCATAGGGTTTCCACCTGTGAAGGATTCATAGTTCAATATTGATCTCCTTTCGGGGACCAATCCTATCTCACTTCTATCATACCGGATGTAATCAACATTATTTAAGCAATTGAAAGAAAACATGGAGGTGTTAGGAAAAAACTTATTCTTATGGCCTAGCATTTCATTGTAGGTAGAATCAAAAAATTTTAGAAGGTTTATGGAATTTGAGGCTGTGTGTTTATTATTATAAGATTACCTAGATATGATAATGATCTAATTTCAAATTACATGTATTAAGAATTGTTTGACTATTTGATTGGAGTCTTGGGTTTTTCTGTGACTGAATTGTGGGAAAGATATCACCAATTGCGATTGTTGAAGGAATATATTCAAAAAAATAGCATTCACGAATAGATAAAGGAAATATGAGTATCTGGTTATGCCATTTGGTCTGAAGAATCATCAATCAGATTTTATTGAATTGATAAATTTGATATTTTAAAAATATTTGGATTCTTTTGTACTGGTATTTCATGATGATAAATTGGTGTATTCTTGGACAAGGGCAGAGCATGAACAATACTTCGAGATAGTGTTATAGATATTGAGATATTATTTGTTATATTCCAAATAATCGAAGTGTGATTTTTGGATACAAGAGTTTTACTTCCTTATCCATGTTAATTGTGAAACGGGTGTTTCAGTTGATCTATGAAAGAAATAGGTTGTTATTTCATGGAAACCAGTAAATAAATTTTTCGACATACAAAGCATCCTTGGTCTAGCTAGATATTGTCAAAAAAAAAATTCATGAATTCTCCCAATTATCGTAACCACATAATTCTTTAAAAAGGAAGAGTTTTCTATTTTAATGGAATGAGAAATGTTAGAAATATTTTTAAGAGAATAAGTTTCACCTTAAATCAAAACCAATCAATGTTTCTCTAGAACCAAGAAAATGGTACATGTTGTGTTGTGATGCATCATTATCCGTGTTGGGATGTATTATTATGTATGAGGATAATGTGGTTTCATATGGCTCATGGAGTTGAGGTTTCATGAGAATAACTACCCAAAACATGATTTGGAGTTGGCGAATTTGGTTCAGGCGTAGAAAATATGGCGTCATTTTATCTTCAGTGATAAATTCACGGTCTTTACAGACCACAAGAGTTTATATAATATTTTCTAAAAAATAGTATCGAACATGAAGAAAAGAAGAAAAATGGAGTTTCTCAATATGATTGAATTTGATATAAAGTATGCACCATGTAAGGGAAGTTTTGTGGTGGATGCATTAAGTAGGAATTAATATGATCAGTTGTGAAAACACACATAAGATCAGTGGTAGATGATATCGGTCATACCAGACATAATGTTAGATTGTGAGGAATGGTGTTATAAAGAAATTTTATTTTCGGTATCATTAGTTATAGTATTGGGTTGTTTGGCTAAAAAGGCACATAAGTTGGATTGAAAATGTATTGTAATGAGGTCAAATCTTAATAGTAAGAAGACTGTTGATTGCTAGGTAATGAATGGGAATGCAGTTTTATGTTTCTGAAATTGGATGGTCATACTCACAACTAGTCTGGAGTAAATTCTTATGGGTTATCATCATTTTATATGGGATTTAAAACCATGAATTAGTAAAATTTATATGGCATTGAAATCGCTTTTTTGGTGGGCGGGTATGAAAAATAACGTGTAAGAGTTTTTTTCGAGATGCTTGAATTGTCAGCAAGTCAAGGAAGAGAATTAGGAGCTGACATGCAAGTTGAAATAATTACCAATCCATGTTTGTAAGGGGTAATATATATATATGGATTTTGTTATAGGTAATCCAGGAATGTTTATAATGATAGATACCATATGTGTGATATTCAATCATCTCAAAATGTATTCCCATTTCATCCTAATTCTTCAATCTCATACTGTGGAGGATCTATCGAAAATCTACATCTTTTTTGTTATAATGAGGCATGAGATTCCAATTTCTATTTTATCATATAGATATCTGATATTAACATCTCATTTTCTAGAAATACATGAAGCAATATATTTGGACATACCTGACAATGAGCACTACATATCATCCATTGACAGATGAGAAATTCAAGAGGATGATACAAACTATAGAAGATATGTCACGAACTTGTGTGATAGATGTTGGTGAATCGTGGGAGGGGAACATACCATTTAATTAGTTCTCAGATAAAAAAATTTATCAGGCCATGATACATATGGGAACATTTGAATCATTGTATTTTCATTCCTGTCATTCTACACATTGTTGGGTGGAAACAAATTTGAACTCATTGGTTGGGTCGAGCATTGTCCAGATACTTAGAAGAAGATAAATTTGATTAGGAAGCTAACAGAGACAACTTAGAGTTTTCAGAAATCGTATCCATACCATCATCAATGACTGTTTTCATTTGAGGTGGGTGATTATGTGTTCTTAGTAATCCTTCCTATGCTTGGAAATAACTAGTTTGGGAAGATAGGTATGATATATCCATGGAATATTTGGCATTTTTAAGTACTTAATAGGGATATAGATGTTGATTATCAGTTGTAATTACAATTTTTTTTGTTTAATGAACATTTTATTCCATGTTTATCAGTATAAAATATAAAATCTAGATCATGTGCATGTCATTCGATGGGATCATGTTGAGATAGAGTCGGATGCTTACATGGTGCACATACCAATGTATATTGTAGATAAGATAAAAAATGTCATGGTTTGTAAAATAATTTTTCTAGTTCTGGGTTTCTGGTATCATGGTAAGAATTAGAAGGTGACTTGGGAGCGTGAGAAAAAGATTGCCGAGAAATGGTCCAAGATCTTTCTACCAAGCATGGGATCTCTACTTTCCAAGGATAGAACATCCAATGACAGGGAGAATATAGAAACAAGGTTTTGAGATATGTAACCATTTTATTTTCCTTTTTATATATATATAAATTGTTTTTAATGGTTTGGGAGAGTTTGAGAAGGTGTTTTAATTGTTTTGGAGGCTTCTTAAATTAGCATTTTTTTACCTCGATCATGGAAATTGTGCAACAAACCCATGTAACAATACAATAGGAGAAATTGGGCTTCACATGTTTTTCAGAACGATTATCTAACTGTATGAGGAGGTAGCGTGATGTCCCTATTGAGGCAGTACATTGCACGTAGTTGAAGCATGTTTTTCCTAACTTTGTGAGCTAACCATGTGCAGCAAAATAATTTTGGTATTAAATTATGGGTTTATTTTTTGGATGTTTTGTAAAAACTTCGTCTCTTTTACCATATAAACCCTAATATTGATTTTGGTTATCATGGTATAGAGGGGGTATCTTATTCATTTTGTAAGTGAATTGATGGGTTTTAATGGTTCAGTGAAGGCGATAATCATCCAGTAAGACTTATCTATTGGTCTCTGTATAGTTTTCCTTAGACCATGTTATCCCACTCTCTCTCTCTCTATCAGTTTTGTAGATCTACACATGTCACTTGTAGATCTAGCGTGTTTTTTTCAAAAGAAATTGATATTTGGGTTTTTTTTGTTTTATATAAAGGTATATAAAGTGGTTTTATTGAGTTTTCTCTTAGATTTGTTTTTCGGTTGTGCATGTGTCGATTTTGTCAGAACCATATGGTATGTAGGGTTTTTTCTCGACTCCATTTGATATAACTAGAAGGATTTATTTTTAAATAAATAGGATATCACTGAAATTGATAATGTTTATTATGTGAGTATCTTGGTTGACAACAATTTTGTAATTCTTTATAGATTTTTGGGGAAAATGGATTATTGTGGTGAAATTTTTTCATTGCCGGAATTTAAATTGTTCATTATAAAACATGTAGCATTGATTTATTTATGAAAATTGAATGTGAAAATTGTTTTCAATAAAAGTGGTAGTTTTATTGAAATGTTCTATGTCCTAGAGGAATTAATAATGGATTTTTTGTTTGCAAAATTGTTTTTCATATTGTTGTGGCTTTAACGGGTGTATATGATTATTTTTGGAATAATAATTTTATGGATGTGTTGATAGTGGTGTGATGTGGGTGGTGAGTGACACTATTTGAAGGGGATGGATTTCATATGGAATGGTCACCATCAACGATAAGTAGGAGTGACGTACAAAGAATTTTGGGAAGAAGTTATTTTGTTTGGATGGGATGTTCCACCGTTATTGTCATACCGGTTTGTGTGCATGACAAATTCTAGCTAATTTTGATTATCCATGTGGATAAGAAAGATAAATTTTTTTTTATAACATTTGATGAAAAAATGGATAATGGATTGTTGGATCGATATCCCATGAATTGATTGGATTTGGGTAAAATTGCATGGTAAGGATGCGTTTCGCTTTCTGAAAACTATTGCAATATTTGATGTTTATATAAACTTCCTTAGATAAATGTGATAATGGTATTATCCTAGAGCTATGTGTAGGGGTTTAATTTGGGGGAAACCTATTTTGGTTAGGTAATTACCCCATGATTTGGACATATGGTGCTTTTGCAGTGGTTGTTTTTCAAAACACATGTAAGGACAAAATATCTCATTTAGCTAGTTGTTTATCTTAATTCTTGAGAGACATTTGGTGCTTCAAGCATGGAGCATGGTTTGGAGATGTGGAGTCATATCATGGATTAATTGGGTTGTGTTTTAGTATTATTCTTAGTACTCTGATTATGGTATATGGTGTTTGGTGGGGTTGGTATTATTGTTTCTAAAAATTGTGAATAATTATTGATATGAATTATATAGTTATCTTGGGGTATGGGAATGTTTGATTATTTTCTTGATTTCTAAGAGAAAAGAATTGCACAATTGTTCATGTAGACCTCAATATTTATTTCCATCCTTTGTTGTTTTGGGAGCATCTCATATGGTCATGTAGCGTCTCTTCATCTTCACAGGCCAATGAGGAAGTGTATGTACATTACAGTATAGCTCCCCATGAATGACTTATCAGACCCTTATTACATGTTGGATGCCTCTCGCATGTGGGTATGAACACTTTAGGTCATGTGAATGACTAGAACATAGTAGAATAACGTGACACCTGATCCATGTCATTATAGACACATATCACTTGTACAATTTAAAATTTAATTAATCCAATTATTTTAATTGGATATAGAAAAATAGATTTATCTTTTTTAATTAGTGGGATAATATATATTAAATATGAATTTTTTTGTATTTAGGGATTATTAATAGAAAATATTATAAATTATTATCACCATAGTAAGGGTTAATGAGGTGAATATGGATCCAAATACTATGATAATGAATAAAAATTTACAATAACACTTAGATTTATCCTATTTTATGAATGATGTTTGACCATTTCCCTCAATGACTAAAATTTAAGGAATCACGGTGACACAATTATTTCATTCATAAAAATAAAATATTTTTGTAAAGGAATAAAAAATTATACTTTTTTAATTTAAAAACCCATAATATTTTATGGTATGGATAAAAATAATTTATCTTAATGTTTAAATATTTATTTTAACGATGTGTTATTTTTTTATGGTAAATAAATTATAGTTTTTTATTTAAATAATTACATTAAAATCATATACAAAAGTGACACAATATTTATTCTATTAATATAAATATATAAAGTGTTTTTAAAATAATTCGATGTCATATTTTTAACACCCCATTCTTCCACAGTACGTTTCCATTTGAATAATTAAATAGCTTGCATTGTATGAAATGTCGAGATTCTAACACTCTGTGACCAATCAATCAAGCTGTTATTAATATGAATTCCATATTATTGAAATTTTATAAGTTTTATCTTTCAAAACTAGCTTCATATTTTGATTCGGAATTTCGTAATAATCTTAGTATGAATTTTGGTATTTTTATGAAAACATTCAAATATTGATGAATAGTGGAAAACATTGCATCATTGGTTAAAACCGACTTCTTATTTAAATTATTATTTATTTTAATTTAATTTATTTTAGGTCAAAATAGATATATAATACATATCTATGTTCAATGTATTTCATTGGATTAATTTTTTAATAATTTTAGATTTATAAAAGTTTATCGAACTATTTATCGTCTTTTACCCACCTCCTTAGAGCATTTGCAAATATGCATAAAACATAATTATACCTCTTCTGTGAGTTTAATTTCAAAAATGTGAGAGACATGGTTAATATCACTATTTAAAATGTTGATTAATAATATGAAATTAATTTTTGGTGAATATTAACTTTTTAATTTTATTTACCTCGGAAAACATTAAATAGGGTAAATAAGGGTAAAAATGATATTATAATTACCCTAAACCATGTACTAATTCTATTGGATATGTGTAATTAGACCCAAAACAACCTTAACAATAAAATATGATCCCCTCTAAGTCAAATTGATTAGAATAGGGCATTTATTTTTATTTTATTTCAAAAAAAAGTTAAAAGAGTTAAAATAAATGATTAATAATTTAAACATTTTTAATATTGGGTTATACATAAGATAAATTCAACTATTAATATTCATAAAAAAGTATTAAAATATATTATACTTAATGGTTTTTTTATTTATTATTTTTAGTCATTAAATAATTAAATTTATTTATGACACAATAATGATGTACTAATTACCTAATTAATGAATAATTAAAATAATTGATATTTTAAATATGAAAATAAATATAATTTGAGACATTATTGAATTAAATTAATTTTATAGGTTGACCTAACATGTTATGGATGATTAAATGGACTTTTTTTGAATAAATAATGCTTTTATGAATTTAACAAAAATAAAATACCAAATAGTGTTAAAATCGACAAAAAAGAGTTTTTAAAACAAATATTATATTATTAACTGGTATTCTATTCCTAAAAATATATTTTTCAGCCAACGAGCATAAATAATTTTATATATGTCATTACTGAAGCAATTGGGGTTCGTTTGACATTTATAGTATGTCTATTGACCATATAATAGAAAAATACAACAAGACATGGTAAATGTCAAACTAATTTACTAAGAGTTAAATGTTAAAGATATGGTTAATATGTTGACTTAAACATGTATAAAAAATATTAGCTGATATGTTTTCAACGAATAATCACCTTATCCATTAAATAATTTATTTTTTATCCATTAAAAACCTAAAATGATTTTATTATAAAATAATACTTCTAGTTTTTCATAAAGTGAACCTCACCTCTATTGTAAAAGGGAACCTCCCTGTCCCTCAAATTCAATCGTTCAATGCCATTAGTCTTGAAAATATCCTGCCAAATATTACCTCAACTGTCCTCTATTAATTTTAGAGGCCTTCCTTTAGTCAAAAAGCAATCTTAATGAGCCATTTTGATCAAATCAAAAGGAAGAACAAGAACAATAGATAAATATTTCATCACCTCTTTCAAGTTCTTATCTTCTTCCACTTCCTATTTAATTTTTGTTTACATTCTAAAATAATAAATCCATTATATGATATATATTATTATGTTATTAAAATAATGGTATAACCATATTCATAATTTTTTCCATCTTATAAATGACAATGTCACCGTACGTGTGTACATAAGGATTTCCCTCTCTATGTTGTGGTGTAGTTTGTTATTCAAACAATTAATCATATGTATGAGTATAATAGTTAGTATAAATGATGTAAATAATATATGTAACAGGATAATGACTCTTTATATATTATATAACATCAAATTATATAACATTTTAATATCAATTTAATGATATTGTCGCTTGTGCGTACGTACGGATTTCCGTCTCCACGAATGCGATAAGATTCATTCCCAATCGTAATCATTCGAGAATTATTTTAATTTTATAATTAAAAATAATTTTTATGAACATTATATAATTCTTTATATGATTCAAATACATTTTATCCATAACAAACTTGTCTTACGTAACCATGCATATAAAGGAAAACGAATCAGCTGACACCCAAAATAATGATACTACTAAAATATAATTAAAAAATCTATATTATAAGATCATATATGATATGATATTAATTTATATGGTTCTTTAATAATTTGATAACAATTATTTCAAAATTATACATGAGTTTAAACTACCATATACCTAGGAAGGATACATGCTAAGGGTAAATTTTACAATCTCTTTATTATCCGAGTTTGTTTTTACGTAAGTATCTACTGGGACCTCATTATCATCCACATCAATGTTTCATAAAAATGTATTCCAAAACATCATTGCTATTTAATATACTATGGTTTATATTAATTTATACCCTTGTTTAGCATTTTATAAAATGGTTGTAAATGAATCCTTACACTGTTTTCCAAACAAGGTACCTTAATACATTTTTGACAAAATTAAGGTAAGAATGATTTTTTAACTTATACAATAGGTACGGATATTTTTCTCCATTATAACATCGTTGAATCTTCCATTACAAGGATATAAGAATATTTTCAAAATAAATGTTTTGTTTTATAATTATATAACTTTTAAATGATTTAAAAATAAAAAGAGATGTTCGTTCTATAAAAAGATTGATTTCATATATGTCAACAATCACTGATGGATTTTATATCTATATGATGTAGTTTTGTTATGATACAAAATGTTCATATTTTATTGATGGTTTTGTGGTTTTTTGACTATGGATGTGGTATTTTTAACCATTCATGCTTTGTGGATAAGATCATGACATTTCATATTCTAGTTTTAATACCAATGTTTATGTTCTGTTTATACCTTTTCATATGATGAATGCATTGGACTTATTATGTGAAGGGTGGAGCCCGCTATAGCTTCTCGATGCATCAGTAGGTATCATGAGTCAAACTAGTGTCTTGTCACATGGCCTTGACAAAATATTATTTGTAGTATTGGAACAAGCCCTTGACTATGTGGTTATGAAGTCTGGAATTATGCATTCTATCATTAGAAAGTGTCTACTGATAATGCATGTGATTATTCTACAAGTAAAATATACATGAAAGTAAGTAAATAGATTTTTTTGATTTTATAATTTCTATATTATTCTAATTTTCATGTTTAAAAGGATTTCATTTTAGTCTTACATTGGCTTAAATTATTATTCTTATTTTTGAATGTTTCTACTATATTGTTATCCTTACTGAGCATCTGAGCTCCCCCCTTAAAATGTTATATTAATCCTAGGATGCGAAGAAGTATATTATAAATGACCTGTATGGATAGTATATGGGATATGAGTTTTCCCTATGGATACTATGTTGTTGTAATTTTTCATTTTATAATGTATTTTAAATCTTATTAATGTATCTAATATTTTCAGCGATATTATACTAATTAATCTTTTGAGACATTATATTTTGTTATCAGTCCAATGCTATGTAATAATGCACAAACTATGGGTAACTATAGTCGGGGAATTATAGTTGGAATCAGATAATGTTTCATAAAAACCTTGGAAGCTATATATAGAAAATATCTGATAACAGAACATTAACCAAAGATAGAATTTGAGGATTAGTATAGAAGAAATTCCTTGAATTTTGGTACTGTATAGATTTTTTGAGATTTCAAGACATACATCTTTATTTGGATACGAGGAGGTAGATATGGCTCTGACATAGATGTAACTAGGGGTAAAACCTGAAAATACCATTTTGATCTGGACTCGAATGGGAACTGGTGCAAGACAACGGGCCTTGCTGTACTCTTGATTACAACACTCCACTGGGATATACTTAGGATAATTCTCATTTTCATTAATATCCATTATAAATAGTTTATGAGTATATACATACTCAAAGAAAACACTTTTATAAATATGGATTATATACATAAACTGTTCAATTTAAGTGTTTTACAGGTTTGGAGTTATGTGTTGTGATTCATAATCTAATCTATTGTATTCCATTTATTAGAAATGTCGCTTAGTAGTAGGAATGGAAATGGTATCAACACAAGCAATCCATGTATGCATTTCCCACCTACTCGAGATAATTATAGTGGATCAGGTGATGCAATTGGTGCTGATTATATTATCACCATACTTGGACAACTCACTCAGGTTATGAATAATAACCTTACCCGTATGGATCACCCTAATCCACAACATGGAGGATCATTGTTAAACCACTTTAGAAGAAAAACCCACCAATATTTAACAGGAGTACAAATCCATTATTAGATAAGCAATGGATAAATTCCTTAAAAACAATTTCATGCATTGGAGAGTAGCGAAAGTGAAAAAGTAGTCCTGACAGTTTATCGCCTCATGGGAGATGCAGATCAATGGTGGTTATTGAATCAAAACAGAAAGGAAGATGATGAAATATCAAATATGTAATGGATATATTATAAAGATATTTTCTTAGAAAAATAATTTCCTCTTGACCATCGAGCGGATATGGAAATACAATTTATGATTCTGAGGAAAAAATTTGATTATAATGTCGCAAAATATGAGGCAAACATTACAGGGTTAGAAAGGCATGGAGAAAATTATATACGTAACCCAATGAGTAATATTGATTGATTATTTTATCGGTTATAACAATTTATTCGTCGAGTATTTGTCTCACAATCCTTCTCATTATATAAATATATTGTCTCATGTGCAATCAAGATAGAAAAATAATTCTATATGTCTTACGACATTAATGTAAAGAAAGTGAAGAAGAGATCTGGTGAACACTCTCGAAATGGAAGTAAGGGGAATAAGGGAAAAGATGAATATCAATCTAGAAATAAATGTTGGAAGAACAAACTTGTTACTTTCCTGATGAGTATTGATGTCTTTTACAAATGTGGTGAAAAAGGCCATCGTGATCGTGATTGAAAATAAATGAAAGAGGATGCTAATGTTGAATGCCACAATTGTAGAGAAAGGTGCATTAAAAAAATGAATGACCAATGCACCAAGGGGACTTATTTCAAAAAAGGACAATGGAGAAAGGCCATGCTTATACGATCACTACTTCAGACATTGAAGCTTTGAATGACGTATTGGAAGGTAATTTAATGGGTTCTTCATGTTTGTCCAATGATTTATTAGATTCTGGATCATTGCATTGTATCACATCTTCCCAGTTTTCTATAAAAATTATTTATTTTTAATTTGACTAAAACATTGAGTTGTTAGTCAAAACACCTCAGGGAAGTATCATCGCAACAATGTTTTGTGTATCAGTTCCCATTAAGGCATATAAATGATCTTTATCTGCTGATATCATCATTATACCCATGATTGAATTTTATATAAGTCTCGGTTCCGATTGGATTTTGGACCATGATGTGAAAAATTATTGTAAGAAGAATGAGGTTAAAATTACCAATGATGAAAAAGTGTACATTATCTTTAGAGCATAAACGTCACCACCTAATTCTTTTCTAGATCCACACCCTATAACTCTACTAAATTACATTATTGGGGAGGAGTAGAATTAAATAATTATCGGATATAAAAATAATGTTCAATTAGAGGACGTTCCTATTTTGCATGAAAATGTTGATGTGTTTCAGGAGGATTTACATGGACATCCTCCAGAATGAGAAATTGAGTTTTCCATTGATTTAATTCCTATTTCAAAGCCCATATCATATACCCCTTATATAATGTTCACTATAGAACTATTCGAACTAAATAAACAAATATAAGAATTGAGTAATAAGGGATTTTTTCTCCCTAGTGTTTCTCCATGGGTATCCCCTGTCCTTTTTATTATGAAGAAAGAGAGATCTATGAGGTTATGTATTGACTATAGGGAGATCAATGCTACAAAAATAAAGAACATGTAACCCCTAAAACACATTGATTATTTATTACATCAACTTCATGGATCTCATTATTTTTCAAAGATTGACATTCGATCTGGATATCATCAATTGTGTGTGAAGAAGGAAGAAATTCCGAAAAAAACATTTCGAACGAGGTATGAGGATTACAGATTTACAGTAATTCCTTTTTGTCTAACTGATGCACCCTCTATTTTTATGGATCTAATTTACAGAGTTTTCAAGGAATATCATGAAGAATATGTAATAGTATTTTTTAATGATATCCTAATATACTATAAAATATTTGAAGATCATGAAAATCACTTGCGCACCATTCTGAAAACTCTTAGAAGAAATGAATTATATGTGATGTTTTGCAAGTGTGAAGTACGACTTCAAGATATTTCTTCTCTTAGAAGTATTTCATCTAACTATTGAATATCTATTGATATTTCAAAGACCAAGGCAATCCACGAAGGACCAACACCTAAAGTATTACTGAGGTACACACCTTTGTTGTTTTAGTATTTTATTATCTGCGTTTTGTCTAGAATATTTCCCAATTGACTATCTTATTAACCATGATCACACGTAAAGGGGTTAAATTAGTTTGTACAAAAGTCTGTGAATAATTTTTTGAAGAATTGAAATGAATATAGTTGAATTCTCTTATCTTGACTCTATCATCATGGAACGATGGGTTTATTATTTATATTGACATTTCAATGGACAGACATGCTTGTTTCTTTATGCATAATGATAGAGTTACTTCCTGTGGATCATTATATCTAAAACTTCATGGGAAAAACTATCCTACTAACGATCTTGAGTTAGAAGCTGTAATAATTTCTCTGAAATTATAGAGACATTATCTCTATGGTAAAAAAATGTAAGATTTATACTGATCACATGAGCTTTGTGTATATTATCTCACAAAAACAACACTACATGAGGAAAAGGTGATGGCTTGAACTACTCAAAGATTATGATTACACAACACACAACCACATGTGGAAGGCAAATAAGGTGGAAGATGCATTGAGGAGAGAGGATCAAGGTGTTTTGAACAAGATGAGAGTTTAAAGGGATCATTTTTATGGATCTAGTGAAAATGGATGTGGTAATAATCATAGAAGGTGAAACATCAAAACATTTTAAAATATTTTCCAAACCATCTTTACAATAAAGGATAAAAAGTTCTTAGGCTGATGATTAAGAGTTTCAAAATGAGATTAAAGATGTGAATGATTGTAGATTGAGTGAATTCATATATGAATATGGGATTTTGAAATTTGGGAAGGGACTTTGTGTTCCTGATATATCGGATCTAAAAAGGGATTGGTTAGATGATACTCATAGCTCCAATTTCTCTATACACCCTATAGAACAATGATTTATAGATATTTGAAGGAACATTTTTTATGGGACAACATGAAGGGGGAGATTGCTGATTTTGTTACAAGATGTATGATTTGTCATAAAGAAAAAGTAGGAAGGAAATGACCTGGAGGAGTCATTCAACCTCACCCAATACATGAGTGGAAATGGGATAACATTACAATGGAATTTGTCATGGGGAAACCAAATACTACTAGAAGGAATGATGTAATATGGTACATTGTTGAACGTCTTACCAAGTCAACACATTTTTTTCTATATGAGAAGATTTACCACTTTAACATATATCAGGAGTATATATTAATGAAGTTGTAAGACTTCATGTAGTACCTTGTTGTTTGTTTTGGATCTAGATCCCCAATTTAAATCATGATTTTAGAAAATTAGTCAGAAATCCCTAGATATATAACATTGTTTGAGCATTGCATACCACCCTCAAACTGATGGAAAATCATAACAGACTATCCAAACATGGGATAACATGTCGGGATTTTTCTCACTAGACATTCAAGTAAAGTGGGATCAATATTTACCATAGGTAGAATTTTATAATAAAAATATCTTCTATTCATGTATTCAGATGGCACAATATAAAGTGTTATATAGAAAAATATGCAGCACACCAACTTTTTGGGATGATTTTGGTGAATGAAAACTGATAGGCCCATAACATTTTTAGGAAACAATGGAAAAGGTGAAGGTTATCTAAATCCACATCAATGCATCCCAAAGTATGCAAACGAACTATGCTGATAACCGAAGAAAGGATTTGAAATTTCAAGTAGGAGACCAAGTTTTCATGAAGGTATATCTATAGAAGGGTGTTATATGTGTCAGTAAGATGGGTAAATTGTGTGCCTAGTAAATCATACATTTTCAAATTCTAGAAATAATTTTAGTTGTAACATATCATTTAATAATTCCCCCAAGTCTTTCCAAAGTTTATGATGTGTTCCACGTATCATTGTTGAGAAAATTCATCCCTAACCCAATGCTTCTACTCACCTATGATGAAATTGATCTGAAAAATGTTCTGTAATATTTTAGAGAGCCTATAAAACTTCTTTATACAAAATAACAAGTGCTGAAAAACCGGACGACTCGTCTGGTAAAAGATTCAAGGAGAAACAAAAATATGGAAGAGTCAACGTGGGAACCAGTGGAACTTATGATGAAGAACCACCCAATTTTTTTGTGATATAGTATTATATAAATTTATAGGATAAATTTATTTGAAGTAGGGAAGAATGTAACACCCTATGCATCAAAGGTGTGTTTCTATTTGAATAATGTAATAGCTTTCATTGCACACAACTTCAAGATTTTAACACACCGAGACCAATCAAAATTGTCATTATGAATAGTAATACCAATTTTTTAAAAAATTTATAATTATTATCTTCCAAAATGGACTTCATTTTTGGATTCAGAATATCGAAATTTGATTCGGGTTGATTATTAGTATTTTTCAGAAAACATTCAATTTTTTATGAATAGTGAAAAACACTCTTTTATTGGTTAAAAGTGAATATTTTTTTAAATAATTAGTTTTTTTATTTTAATTTATTTTAGGTAAAAATAGATAAATAATACATATATGTGGTCAATGTAATTCATTGGAGTCATTTTATAATAATTTTATATATATAAAATTTTATCGAACTATTTACTATCTTTTACCCACCTCCTAAGAGCATATGAAAATTTGTATAAATTTTTTTTACATCTTCTCTGAGTAGAATTTAAAAAATAAAAGAAACATTGTTAATCTTATTATGTAAAATTTGGTTCAATAAGATGAAAATATTTTTTGGTGAATTGTAAATTTTAGCTTTTATTTACCACGGTAAAATGTAAATAGAGTAATGAACGGTAAAAATGATATTATAATTACCATAACAAATGTTCTAATTCTATTGGATAACTTTAATTAAACAAAAATACTAATTTGGAATAAAATATATTACCCTTTGTTTAACATGGATTAGAATATGACATTTATTATATTTTGATTTAAAGAAGAGTTAAAAGAGTTAAAATCAAGTCTTAATAAAAACAATTATAATATAGGTTTATACATAAGATAAATTCATCTATAAATATTCATTAAAAATATATAAAGATTTCATACATAATAGAATTTTATTTATAATTTTTTATCATTACATAATTATATTTTTTTATGACACAATGATGATGAGTTAATTACCTTATTAATGAAATATTAAAATAATTTATATTTTAAATATACAAATAAATATAATATGAGACTTTTAATTAATTAAATTAATTTTTTAGGTTAATAATAAATTTTAGGGTTGATTAAATTAAATTTTTTAAAGTAATAATTCTCCCATTAATTTATCAAAAACAAAATACCAAATAGTGTCAAAACTGACAAAAAAGCGATTTTAAAACATATATTATACGATTAATTGATATTCTATTCCTAAAAATATATAGTTCCCCCAAAGGGTTTAAATGATATTATATATGTCATTAATGAATACATTAAGGTTTTTTGGATCTTTATTGTATGTTTATTAACCATATAATATAAAAATACAAAGTGACATGCTAAATGTCAAACTATTTAACTAAGAGTTAAATAAAAAAAATAAGGTTAATATGATTAACTAAACCTATATAAAATCTACGGGTTGAGTGTTTTTCTTCCAATACCCAAAATAGACTTTAAATAATTCATTTTAGAGCCATTAAAATCATAAAATATTTAATTATAAAATAATATTTCATGATTTTCCTAAAGTGACATCACCTCTCTTATAAAAAGGCACCTCCACTTCTCTAAAATTCACACCTTCAAACCCGTTTGGATCTACCAGCCAATGTAAAAATATCTTCTCAATAGTCCTCCCTTCATTCTAGAGGGCTTACTTTAGTCATAATTCCATCCTATGTATCCCTTTTGATCAAATCAAAAGGAAGAACCCGAATATGAGGTAAATTTTACATCACCTATTTAATGTTATTTTCATCATCCACTTCCTCATTCATTGTCGTTTACATTAAAAAAAATAACTCCAGTATATTCTATATACTATGACGTCATTATAAAAATTATACCACCATATTTATTATTCTATCCCTTTTATAAATAACAAAGTCACCATACGTGCGTACGCACAGATTACTGTCTCCAAGTTGTGGTGTAGTTTTTTATTCGAACACTTCATAATTTAGATGGGTATAATAATGATTTTTAATGATGTAACTAATAAATATAACAAGATTATGAATCTTTATATATTATATAACACACAATTATATATGATTTTCATATAAAAAAATGATATTGTCAATCATGCGTACGTACAGATTACCATCTCCACGAACGCGATGAGATTCATTGCCCATTATAATCCATAAAGAATAATTTTCATTTTATTATTAAAAATAATTTTTATGAATATAATATCATTCAGTATATGAATCAAATACCTCCTATACATAACAAACAATTCTTACATAACCAAGAATATAATGGAAAACGAATCAGTTAACACCCGAAACAATGATACTACTAAAATATCATTAACAGAGAAATATTAGATGATCATATATGATATCATAGTAATGTATATGGTTCTTGTATAATTTATTAACAATTATTTCACCATTATACAAGTGTTTATCCTACAATTTACCATATAAAGGTACAAGGTATGTCTAAATTTTACAATAACACTATTATCCGAGTTTGTTTTTTCGTATCTTCTGGGACCTCTTTATCATCCATATCCATGATTCTTAAAAATGTATTTCAAAACATTTTTAATATTTAATTGACTATGGGTTAATGTAATTTATATCCTTGTTTTTATATTTTATAAAATTGTTTAAAAGGAATCTTTACGTTGTTTTCGAAACAAGGTACCTTAAGACCTTTTCGAAAAAATGAATGTAAGAATATTTTTTTTCTTATACGACGAGTATAACTACTTTCCACCATTATTAAATCGTTGATGGTTCCCTTACAATTTTATAAGAATATTCACAAAATAATAGTTTATTTTATAATAATAAGACATTTAAATGATTTAAAAATAAAAAGAGATGTTTCTATAAAAAAATTTCTTTTCATCTATATCAACATTCGTTGATGGATTGTAAGCTAGTATGATGTTTTTTTATTATGATACAAAATTTCCATATTGTATTGAAGGTGTTGTGATATTTTTGATGGTGGATGTGTTATTTTCACACCATTCATGGTGTATAGATAATTTATTTACATTTCTAATGTTATATTTAATACAAATGTTTATGTTATGTTTAAACCTTTTCATATGATGAATGCATTAGACTTAGTTAGTGAAAGGTAGAGCCTGCTATAGCTCCTAGATGCATTATTAGGTATTATGAGGCAAACCAGTGTCTTGGAACAATGCCTTGAAAAAATCTTATTTCTAGTCTTGGCACAAGTCCATGACTATGGGGTTTGGATGTCTGGAATTATACATTCCATCATTATAAAAGTGGCTATTTATATTTCATGTGATTATTAGACAAGTATAATATCCATGGTAATAAGTAAATGGAAATAGTTGATTTTACCTTTTCCATATTATGATGATTTTCACGATTAAAAGGATTTTGTTTTAGTTTTAAATTTCCTTAAATGTTTATGTTTTTTATGAATGTTTCTTTTATATTGTTTTCCTTACTATGTATCTAAGCACTCCCCTTTATATGTTTTATTTTTCCCAGGATGCGAAGAAGTATATTATGACTGACTTGCAAGAATAGTATAAGGGATATGAGTGCATCCTATGGAGGCTATGTTTTTTTAGTTTTTCATTTTATAATGTAATGTAAAACTTATAAATGTATCTTTAATTTCCATGGTTACTATACTAATCAGTCTTTTGAGACTTGATCTTTTGTGATCATTCTAATGTTATGTAATAATGCACTGACTCTTGGTAACAAGGGTCCGAGAGTTACAATAATAATTTAATTAATTAATATTTTCCATGATTTTAGACACATATAACATTTTATTTATCAGTTAATGTGTTATATTAAAATTCTATTATGGTTATGTTATTTGTAAAGTTTAATTACTGGAATAGCTCTTGAAAATATATTAGTGATATTTTATAATAAATAATATTTTATTAAAAGATTGATATTTCCAAAAAAATCGACACTTTGGTGATATGATTGAAATATGATTGGAAATATCAAATATCGTCCACTTATTTTCCATTTTTTATTTTTTAGTTTCTATCTTGATGACAAAATGAAAAACATTTTTATCATAATAATTTTAAAAATAAGTTAATGTTGTTTAAAGTTGAGATATAATGGTAAAAATATAATGTAATGAACTAATATTTTTATTAGATTTTAAAATATTGGATAACTATAATTATATATTTTAATTTTATTAGTTTCAATCCTTTATAGCTTCAAAATTAATTCATATTGAATTAGTCTTTTAAATAATTTGGAATAGGTCCCCTTTACTGTATTTAAATATTGAACCTCATATCCTATTTTTATATAAAATAATGAAGCATTTTTGTTCATCTAATTCTTACCAAATTTCATCAATTACAACTATTTTTATGTTCTAGTGTTATATGTTTGATTATAAAACCCTTATAAAATAAATTTTGCTGTAACCAAAATGTTTTTATCCGAAGAAGTGATATCATTAATAACTCATTCTTTTTGTATTATTTCACATTACACCTTCTTAAAATATTATTAAACCTTAATGATATAATATCATAATTATATATAATATACTCAGATGTTTTTTGGTTAATGTAATATCCTACTTCTATCTCTACTACTATTAGATGGGAAATACAACCATCATACTTTTGTATTATGGACCATCCTCTGCAAAACAATGAATTATTTTTCCATTATTTCCTATTTTGGTTATATATGAGGATGGAATTAATTTTTAAATATTAAATTCATGGGAAATTTATTATAATTTGAATTTAATATTTGATCTATTTTATTACCTTTTCACTCAGTTAATGATGATAATATTTTTCATGATTACTTGTGGATTACCACCTCCTTGAAGTGATGTGAATCATTTTTTTAATTATCAAATCTCATTGATGGTATATATGTTTATTCAAATAAAAATATGATATCTATGATATAATTAACATTATTTAAATATTAAATAAGAGTTACATTATTTCATGTAACATCATCAAAATATGAAAACATTAATAAAGAATATATGAGGTCTCTTATATTCTTGATTGTAACATAGTTTATTTATCATAACCATATTTCATGGTTGTTTATTGAACAATACATGATTAATTTAATTGATAATTATTTTTTTATTATTCTTATTTTTAATATGATTAAATAATGAATTAATTTACTATAGTAAACCTTTCAAAGTCATTTTGGATTTATGAACAAGATTTCATCAAAACACATGAGATGAACATAAATGATTTGGTAGTTGAATATAAAATGAGAATAAATAAATTAAAAAATGATTATAAAACTTCACAAAATTTTGTTTATCATGTAAATAAAAATTATTTATTTATTTATTAGTTATATGAAAAATTTAGTAGGTGTGTTCGATATAAGGTTGGGGACATTATTTAAAAAAACTCTTCTTCTAATATTTTTCTTAAAACTATTTTCTTCCAAGTCCTCGTTATTCAAATTTTTCAATAATTTTTTTATTTAAGAATAAATAAATGGGAAATATAATTTTTATCATATATAACATTCATCACAATATTAAAAAAATGGAAATTTATATTGTTTTTTGTAAGGGAAACTTCTCTTTGAAAACCAAAATTTAATGGTTTTAAAGATTTATTTTGTACATTATAATCTACCATGACCATATTACTAAAATAATTTTAATTATGCATTAATAGGAAATTAAATAAATTTTAATGAAATGTTTTTGTTTACTTTTACTTTTTTCAATTTTTTTAAAATTGTATATTTTTATGTATTTGATTTAGAAACTTTTTATTTTATTTTTAATGTAATAAATAAATGTATTCTTATATCGTATACAGAAATAATGAATTTTTACACAATCATAAAACTTGTTTGATATTGGAATTTATTTATATGATTATATTTATTATTTAATGAAAAAATATATCCCTCTATTAAAGGTATTTTTAAAAATGGGTTTGATGGGAATTTAATTTTTTATAATTAAGAAATTATTTTCTTTATGGGTCCTAGATATCTCCCTAAACTACACATTGGTTTCAGATAATGACCATTCACTCTATAAATCACTTTTTATATCTACATTTATGGATTTTAAATTTTTCTAAATTTTTTATATATTCCCCTCGTATATAAACCTATATTATTCTCCAATTTTATTTTGGTAATACGTGTTTTTTATTAATTTATAAAATTCCATATTGAGGAATTCAATTTTGATTTTGATATGATGCATGTTCTTGAAACCCAATTATTTCTCATGCCAATTATTATGTTTATTTCTTAAGATTGATTTCCTTATGTGGAAAAGATACTAATTAACATTTTATGATTGGTGTCCCCATATAATGATACAGTGTATGGGGTAGTGTTTTTGTTTCGTGAGATGTTATATATGGTATATGGAAGTAATCCTAGCCAACTATGGGGCTTTTTCCTCAATGTGATGTTTTGTTAAAAGATTTAATTTACATATTATTATTTAATATTCTATGTAGCTATAATAATTACCATATTTCCATGATCATATTATATTGTGTTCTTTTTATTATTCTCCTATGAGATAAATCATTAGATTATGTTTATCATGAATTATATTATACTTTTCATGGGTGAAATGTGTAGTTTTTGGAAAATAATTTCATAAGTTATTTTATATTTTAAATGGAAGGTTTATGGTTTTTTAATTTTATTCATATTTATTCTATAATATTTTATTAAAATCATATGGACAAGAATGTTGATTTATGGGGTAATTTATTTTTATTTTGGGTGTAATAATTTATTTTGAAAATAAATATTGTATTTGTATTTTTAAACTCACTAATATATTTATTTATATTTACATGTTACTTAATACATTTTATTATAATCCAAGGTCCATGTATGAGGTCAAGTGGAAATGTTGTAGGATATTCATTTTTATGTCCAAAATGAATTTTTTGTGAGAAAAACTGATATTATGCTTGAGTGTCCACTTTTGATATAATATTTATTTCTCTCGCATTAATGGAAAAATTATTTAAAACTGTAGATCAAAATGATCCTACAAATTAAAACAATATTTTCATGAATTATAACATAAGAATATGTAATGTATATGGTTCGGTCCTC
Source organism: Viscum album (assembly GCA_963277665.1). NCBI lineage: Eukaryota > Viridiplantae > Streptophyta > Magnoliopsida > Santalales > Viscaceae > Viscum > Viscum album. The sequence goes on from OY728159.1 coordinate 39,781,831, forward strand.
ACATCCTTCATAACACAAAACAAATGATAAATGAATATCCTATATGGCTGAGAAACCTACAAAACCTAAAATATATATAAGAATGAGAATAAACATAGTCATTCACCACCATCTAACTAAAAGGATAATTTTTTAGAAGAAAATATATTTCATAATTGTTTAAAACTAGGTCATATATATATGTTTTCTATATTTTTTTGTTTAAAAAATTAATAAAATTGTTTCCCTAAAACAAATAATTTTCACTAAACCAATTATATTTTACATAAAACATGCATTAAAATAATTTGAAAAAAATCCAAACTATTTTTCAGTTAAAATACATTTAAAGAAAATAATAATGTAAAAAATTTAATTTGTCTATAGAAAACCAGATAACCACACATTAAAAAGTATTCATTTATCATTATTATGAAATCTAAGTATATAAAGGGAAATAGTCTATAATAGTAACTAGGAGGTCATTAATAATGTAAATTACATGAGATGTAAAACAAAAACACCCACAATAAAACCCTTCCAAAAAATCTCGTATTAACCTAGATGGCATCAACAAAGGGATATCCCATACTTTTTACCTAGGTGCCATCTAGGGCATCTAATAAATGATTAATTGTAAAATATGTCACATGGGTATGAAGACATCCAACAGAGATAACTTTGGATTCCCAAGACATATAAATAGAGTTTTTCATTAAAAATATTAATTTTAGTATATCATTATATTAGAATAAAAATTTTAACTTACTCACAAACCTGATTACGGACATAAAAGAATACAATTTTTCAATCATAACACAATATCGCCACTTCCATCAAAAGGGAAAACACATTTCATGATTTTAAAAATATAAATATAATACACATAAAAAGGGAAATGTATTTTGTCTTTTTGACTTCTATAAAATCAATTTCAAATACTTACAAGGGCTTGTAGTAATTATTTAATAATATGGTTTATAAAATAACATTGGAAAATTAAACCCCAAATTCAAAATTTAATTACATAATGAAATTCTAATTTTCAATGAATAATAAATTTTACTAAATACACTTGAGAATAAAAATAATCACATTACCATTCAACATGAAAAAATAAATTTCATTCAAATTAAAAATTTAACTATAAAATATCAAACATAATTTTTTTTAATAAAATAAAATAGTTTCTCATTATAGATAATATAGATAACAATTACATATAAAAAACAAGTTTTTCCCAAATTAATAGAAACATGGTAAAAAATAAATCATTGATATCTACCCATATATATGGTGAAATATAAAAATACATTGTAAACCTATGATAATGGTGAAATAGAGAATATATTCTATTTTAATGGGTGTTTATTGGGAAACGTAAATCAAAACACATGGAAACATGACCAGTCGAAGGGATACTCAAGCCATTGAGAGGAGAAGAATGGAGATGAAATAATGAGGGACCTATAAACACAATAACTAATTAACATTAAATACTTAAACCAATATAAAACAAAGGATATTATAGAGATCACTTTCTAAAATTATTCATATAGATTGCACCTTGATGAACGATGATCCTGGAAAAAAATACCACATTCCATGATGTATATAAAAATAAATTAAAAACCCAAATACAATGAATTAACATATATTTTATATCGATTTTAAGTGAGTGACATGAATAATATGATCATCCATAAAGATAATAGAGTAAAATTTACCCAAATAGGTTCACGTCTTTGATTGAACCTTTGATTTTCCAATGATTCAGGTTTGGAGAACCAAAATTATCATAAGAGTGGACCCATGTTTATATTGGTTATGAAAAGGATTGGGTAAAAGAAATAAGAAATTAAATAAAGGATATGGTACAAATTTATTATAATTCCATTTAATTAGTAACATCTAGTGATGCCACTTTCCATCCGATAACTACCTCGGATTTATTGTTTCTACTACCATGACCACCAAGTAACTGTTATAGTCCCAATAAATAGATAGGGGCTACAATTGAATTATTATAACCATGTCCAATCCTAATTTTAAAAAATTTCCAATACCGACTAGTGATTATACCACTATTAGATTATTTATCTTTAATTTTAGGTTTATAACATATCCATGATTTAGAGTTACTGTATGACACCATGAACTACTAGAAAACAATCATTATGTAAAATGAAGAGAGGAAAAAAATAAAATATTCAGCATAATTTGGGATTTGAAAATTCTACCCAATTTAAGGATTTATTCCCATAGAACGTCTCAATGATAATAGATGATATAGAGGATAGAAAAAATGAAAGCTCAAAATAAAATGTAAACCATGACTGTATTTCAAAACCCAAAAACTGATGAAAATTCATATATTTAATCCTAATAAAGGGAAGTAAAAATTGATCATAAAATAGGCCATGAATGAAATAGTGATCAAAATACATAAACTAGAAAGGCCTGATTAATTAACCCAAAATATAATGAATACCAAAGGACTAGTTTAGGATAATATTATGTCTTCTCTAATGATAATTCACTAAGATATATCCCTTTTTGAAACTGGATAACAAATCATCATATACTAATATTGAAATAATCTAAACTATTTAAAAATATTTTAAAACACAATAGAATCCCAGATGATAATCCTTATACACAACCATTGAACATGGGTACTAAAAATACTAGAACCATAACAAATAAAATATGAACCAAGAAAAAAATAAAAAAATAATGAATAAATATATTTTTATCAAAAATAATCATGCCTCAACAAGAACTATATATTAATTCTATATTTTATATGAGAGAAACAAGATATTTTTATTCCAGAAAAACATATACTGGTGAAACCCCCAAACCATCAGTGAATAATTTTTAGAACACTAATTTTTTCCAATACATACCCATGATTTATTAAGTTCAATAATTCCCAATTATTTCCAAAACACAAGGATTAAATTGAATAAGGGAAAAAAGAAAAAATAATATAAATTGTCAATAATAATATGAAAAATACATACCACAAGGGAAATTTTAAATGAAATGTTAGAGTCAACAACACTTGAAAGGCCCTAAAATTGCAGGGTCTTGATAACTCTATCTCCTCTTAAACCCCAAACCATGATTTCAAACCTACATCAACTAAAATTAATAAATCCTTTTAACATAAAACAAAATAATTATGGTCTAACCACCATATAATAACATTTCTAATATTCCAACACTACTAACACAACTCATCATATATTGGGGCTAGAAGAGGAGAAGAATATATCAAAAAATCCCATATGAATTGAATTTATGAATCACTAATATATAATCTAAATATGACAATAAAAATTTATGACCATCTAAAAATAAATTCAAGAATACCCAGAATATAATTCCCATCATCAAAATATCATCATAATAAAATATTACAATTATAAAACAGAGATTTTTATCACTCAAACATCATGACTATCATATAGAAGAAGATGATCTTCATATTGGGAATTCTTCACAAAACTTTTTTTAAACAAAATCACTAAATATAATATATTAATAAAGAATAATGAAAAATAAATAATTCCATATAAGTTTCCTTATTCGCGTAGTTGTCTTATATTTATCCCTTCCACACTGTTATAAAATCACTTACTTTTTTCTTGAAAAATTCCATGAGAAGAAGGAAAATGGGTTATTGACACCATTACTTATTGATTTTTTATTAGAACATATAACATAAGTCCTTTAGATGATTCATACTGAATATAATCTAATAATAGAAAAATCCAAAACCATTATTAATATTAACATGTCTTCCTTTTCTATGATATTATTTTTTCCACTTCTCTATAAGAATAAATTTTGATAGGAAATGAACCCCATGGATAATCTAGTCTTAGTCCTTCCCTAAATCACCAAACCATTATATAATAATCTATGGATATATGAGATATATAAACCAAAAACAATAAAAATTTTTTTAGAGACACCAACACTACATTATCTCCATTTGAGGGTATATAATGTTACATAGCTTTCAGTACCTTCACTACATTACAAAATGTACTCGTAAATGATCCACACAATAAAATAGTACAAATAGTGTTCCTCATATATATTAGTCATGATGAAAAAACATAAAAATATTTATAGTTAACCCTATATATTAAATATAAAAAACAATAACATTAGAGATTCTAAAAGCTCATGATATAACAATAACTCATAAATAATTAGTATTTAGGACACTTTATCCTTAGAACCGTGTTTCCAAAATAAATGAGGATGTTTTATGATTTTTAACTCTCAAATGAAATCATCCCATTGGGAAAAGAGAGTTAGAGCACTAGGATGTAATATTGGAGTAGAAAAATCAATAATTATTATAAGATATTGATCAAATAAAGAGACCATTAAAATTGAATGTGGATTACACAAATAACATGGTATATTAGAACATATAAAAAACTATAAAACGATATCCCCATAAAAAACTATATCAAAAAATAACCCCCAAATACAATTTAAATAAAATTCAGATATGATACAAAATAAATTGAATTAATAAAATCAAATAACTATTCATTTGAGGGAGTGAAATAAAATCATGTTTTTAACAAAGATTATTTTCACAAAATTCCATTATAAAAAATTATATTCATTAAAAAAATATTGAAACATAGTTGGAAGAAATTAAATAAAATAGGTTTAATAAGGAAATATTTTAAATAACGCTATTTTAAAGAAATTCGATGTTACACTCTTTGTGATATTACCATTAAACATTATTAACTCCACATAAAGCATTCAATAAAAATGAAATTGTAACTTTCTTCCAAAACATTAACATGATTTTGAAAAACCCATCATTAGTTTATGTTCATATAATCTTCGAAACACAACTACAACCAAACATCATTTTTTAATTCAAATCATTAATAAAGAAAACTAAAAATTTATAAATTTAACCCCTCTATTTTAAAAGGAACAGAACATTAAATCTAATTCAACAAAACAATTTCTGATTAAATATTTCAATTTCTATTTAACCCCAATGAACACAAAAATTATTTAAATGTTCTATAAAACCACATTAATCTATTTTAATAAATAAATATTAAGAAAAAAATAATTCATCCCCAGCTTCACATTGATTTTGAAAGCACATAATTATTTCATAAATCAATGAAATTTTTATTCCCTTCATAACTAACAAATGTAGACTTTTAAATAAAAGCATTGAAGAAAATACTAATTAACCTTCGAAAACAAATACCAAAAATAATAATGAACTAAAAAATATAAGGTTATTCAATTACACTCAGAAATGATGAATATATTAAATATTTCAAATAATTTCCATCTATAAATAGTTTGGAAACACATTTTCAGATGAAATATGACAGTCACTATAATTGACCTATAGTTTACTATATTATCTATTTTTGATTTCGAAAACATGTATAATAATCATACATAATTTATATACCCTAAAAATGAACTCAAAAACTTGGATCATATGAAAATAAAACATGTAGTTTGAGTATTATGAATTCAAAAAATAAAGAATTAAAGAAAAACCAATTTTTTTATGAAATCCATGATTGATTCTAAAATTAATGACATACACATGTATGATATCCCTAGTAACTCTAGCATAAATTCTAATGGGTGGTGATAAATAACAATCTCATGATAAACTAATTGAATTCAAATTTTGTGTCCTCAAAACATATATAAATCTATGAAAATAAGAAAAATCATCATTATAATACTAATTTCTCATGAACCAAACTATGTCGTTGCCAAATAAGAAACATGAGATAGACGCATGAAGAATCTAAGGACATTCTTTTTTCATATGGGTTGGAAAAAATCTTATTTGATTTATAAATAATAATAATGAAAATAATTTTTCAAATAAATATAAATTGAAGAAGACATATAGTTCATTGAAAATTTAAAAAAATTAATAATGTGATATATCTAGTAATATATGAATTAAAAATACATTAGGAAAAAATACAGGACCTATGGACACAAAAATTGACAATAAGGGAAATATACAACAAATCACTAACACCTCCATTTTAAAATGATGTAACAGAACAAAAACATTCAATATATCTAAAACCCAGGGATATAGTAATATCCACCATAACCGAGATACAAATAGACAACAAATATATATAATGTTTAGTTAAAAGTACAATAGTTTACCACCCATTGAACGAAAGCATAACAATTTAAAATATAATATATTTCATGAATATTTTAAAATATTGATATATAATTTGTTTGTTTATAATTTCATTCATAAAATATGCACAATATTTTTGGAAAACAAATTATTTTAGAAAAAATGTTCATTTAAAATATAAAATAATAAATTATTTTGTTTGAAAAAAATCAATATTATGAAGTAGTTTTATGGAAAATTGTAATAGAAAAAATAATATATTTATATTTAAATATATATATATAAATTTATGTACTGGAAAATATAATTATATCTTCATTATTGAAACCTTGAAAAATATTCAATATAACCCCTCATGGACTAACCGAAGGGCACATCCCAAAAGACGACCAATGTCTGAGCTAGTGTCACTAGTAAGAGGGAGAATACAAGTGTTTATATATTTACCACATAGTGAATCTGGTCATCCAGTGATTTATAAATTAGGGATAGTATTTCAATGAAATAATCATTCTATATCATTATATTGGAAAAAAGAATTTATTTCTCTCAAACCTCTAAAAACCACATAATATAATCCCCTTAATTAAATAATTATCACACACTTCAACTTCCTCCAAAATAAACATTTCATTTTAACCATTTGATGATCCAAAATTTCAAACACACATAAAAGGACTTGTCCTATGGGTTTTAATTTTATAAAAACATAATTAAAATTTAAAAATCGGCGATGAAATCAGTATTTATAGAGACATTATTGAAAATACATTTGTAAAAAAAATAATAAATTGTCATTTAATTATATTAATAAAATTTATTTCTCAATGTATTTTGAAAAGGGCTGAGGACAATGAAGGTTAGAATACCATTCTTCATACAACTTCTTGAAAATAAATATTTTACGAATTTATATAAATAATTTTAAAGGGACCATAAATGAATTTATATTTCCCAAAAAAATCATACATCATTAAAAATTATTTAACAAAAAATTACAAATTGAAATTCCATTTTTCCCATATTGAGGAGTAGTAAAAAATATCAATATTTGATATAACTACCAGAAAATAAGAAAAACATTTGAAATACATTATAACCTATAGTGAAACTACATAAAATCACAGGATTCAATTTTATATTGATTTAACTGGGGACTCAATCTCAAATTAGTTAGAATATCATCCCTTAGAAGGGATCATCATAATATATTGAGGAAAGTAATGAAAATTAAATATGTAGGTATATATAACCAAAATACACAATCAAGAATATATAATTTAACTATTTTTGAACAAAAATAATTACAATATTCACTTATCATAATGATTCCTTAATATTTCACCATGTTGAATAATGATTCTGTAAAAATTTATCAATTCCATGAAATATTTAAAATAAATCCAATTTGAAAAAAAAAATCCAATGAATTCCAATTGATTTCATAGTTATTGGGTAAGATAAACATGAAGAATACATTTATAAAAAATAAAAATGGAGTTATACATACTTAAAATAATATCACAGCTTCAATCGAAACGTTGATCTTCCAAGGAGCCATTTTGGGTGAGCTAAAATCGTCCAAAAAGATCTCTCATGATTGAATGGGTGGATAAATTATCGATGAAAAAATAATAAGAAATGAAATGGGTTTCTAAATATAAAATCATTATGCTACACTTAATAATAACACGTCTTTCAATTCCATCAAATGTCCAATTGATATAATAGATTTGTTGTTTCCAAAACCATGTCCACATTCTAGCTCGTAGAGACCTACTAGCATATCAGTCGATAGAAGAAATTTTATATAGCCACTGAAAAACAAACCAGATAAGCAGTATCTGTAACCTACTATTCAATGGTACAAATGAATATTTTTTAGGTAGAAGGTCATGTAAACAACTACTAAAATTCTCAAGGCCACCTTATGTCCCCTTTAACAACAATAAAAAATCCAAAAAATCATGTAGATGGGGAAACACAAATAAAGATGGTTATAAAGATGTATGAATTGATATAGATAGACCTTACAATCATACCACATAATTAGAAAATATTATATAATTTATTTTCTTTATATATTATTTTTGATAATGTGTTGTATACACAACTTGTGTAAATTAAAAATAATAACAATAATAATATTTTTTTTAAAATAAGACTATTATGACCTAGCTGTTGATTTGCGGGTAAGAATTGGAAAACATATATTGTTAAATGCATGGAATTTTATTATCAATTAATAAATTTAATAAAAAATCATGAATTTAGTTTAAATTGGTTGGAAGTAAATTTAATATATTTTAATGGTACAAAATATTTTTTTTCATAAAACTGTAACTATGGGTGCATTGATTTTTGTATGTTAGTAGAATAAAATATTCAATGGTGATAAATGATTACAATGAGATAATAATATGAAATATGTTATTTAATTGATAATAATTAATTTTAATTTTTTTATTAATCACGTAAATAGAATCATGTCACTTTATGCTTCAAAAATATATTTTCTTCAAAAACATTTTTTATTGCAGTTTCGGTAAATACATTATGAATAATTTATGACAATTTTAGAAATTTTATTTGAAAATATTGATATAATTATTGATAGAATCATGGAAAAATAATATAAAAATATTTTATTTGTATTTTTCATAAAATGCTGATTTTTTTAGATTTGTTTAATATAACAGTTCTTGAAAAATAGACATTCCTTTAGTTTATATTAATACTATTTCAATGTAATATTTTATTTTAATTTTGTTTAAAAATCCCATAATACTAATTTTACTAATAATAGTCCAATTAATTCTATGTGAATATACATTTTACATGATTTTGGCGTAAATGTTTTTTATACTTGAAACATAAATTCTTTTAAAAATTTTTATTTGTTGTAATTTTTGAAAATCTCTTAAAAAAATTTTATAACATATATTAATTAATTCCTTAAAAATTTTCTCTTTTCATGGATTAAAAAATTTTAAAATATAAAAATATCACCCATTTTATTTTTGGTTATAATGAATAGTAAACATGGAAATATGGTTTCACCACTATAAAAGGTAAAATGAGTTGAATATGGTCAATATTTTTTATAGAGTGACAAAATATAATATTAATTATTATTAAAAAATATTATTTCTAACATTATCAAATTACCACAAAGAAATATGGATATTTGTTTCCATTTTCCTTTGATTAAAACGATTATATTATTTCATGACTAGAATTATTACAAATTGTCATTATACCTTTTTGAATATCTACTACATGATGTCATAAGGATAAAAAGATTTCATGAGTGATGTCAATTATTTATCTTGAATATGACTATTTTTTAATATATTAAATTATTTATTATTTTTATTGACATCATAATTACCTATAACATTTATAAATCACCAATGAATCATCTGTTTAAGTAGTAGATAAACCAAGTAAATTATTTTAAAATCAATAAAAGTATTTTTTTGGATTAATTACGGATTTAAATGAAATTATTGGATAGTTTTAAAGTATATTTCATGTTGAATAATTTTATTTTAAAACAAAATTATTTCATTGTTAGGATTAATGTATTTTTTTTAATAGTCCCAAAAATGCCTTTAAAATGTTTTTATTTTCTAAATATTATATTTTAGAAAATTAATAAAACATCAAAAATACTAAATATAATCAATAGTATTGGATATTTTCACTAATATAATTCATTATTCTTGTACGGTACGCAATAAATTAAAAAAAAATCATTTTTATAAATGTTCAGAAATATTTATTACAATGGTTATGTTTATAAGAGGTTGAATAGGGGTTTAAAAAAGAATATAAGGATAAAAAATAAAACATAAACATTCATAAATATTACTTTTATAAATTATTTATAAAATTACCTAATTATATTTTAATATATATCAAGAATTAGTTAATTTTTCATCATTTATACATATACTATATATAAATATTTTTCGAATTACATAATTTCCTTCCACCATACATATAAAGGGGATGTACATTTTCTATTCTACTAAACATCATGTTCCATATAGATCGCAATATACATATCAAATCCCTTTCTATGTCTTCCTACCAATGTACTAGAAGTTTTTTTCACATCAAAACACCACTAAGGAAGAGTTAATGTGTAAGAAAATTGAAGTTTTCCAAAGAAGAGTATTGAATCTTAAATCATATTATTCATATATTTTTATTATTCCAAACCCTTAAAAAATTATTTAACTCTATATATAATAGAACATAAGTATCTCATATGTTTATAATTTTTTTTTATTTTTATGAAACAATCCATTTTAATCATATTTTTCATCCCATGGGAAATTAAAACATTGACATATGAACATGTGTGATACCTCCTCCATGAAGCAATGCGTTTCATTTTTCCTCTAATCATGAGGGTAGTTATTATAATGGATTTAATTTATTAATATTATATAGAATAAATAATTATTTTGATTTAAATTATTGATATTACACACCTTCAGACCCTTCCATCCGTTGAAATATGATATTGTCGCTCATGCGTACAGGTGAACTACCCCTCCATAGAGTGATGCAATTTATTTTTAATGTATTCATTTTCTGAATGTTTACAAAAATTTATTTAAGTTATAAATATGATAAATAGTTCATGATAACTATTAATTATATGATTTAATGATAACTCGTTTTACCGTGGTTATTGTAACAATGTAGTTTTGGGATTACGAACAGGATGTCATCAAAATGTCTGACATTATCATAATAGATTTAGTAACTATATAATACATGTTAATAAATTAAATAAAACTAATATTAACAATGGAATACATAAAAATTAATTTCTCCATAAATTATATCATTAATATATGTTTGTTATAGTAGTGTTAAAGTACATGCATGGTGAGCTAGACTCAATATAAGTGATTACTCGTCTTAATTTATTTTATTTGAGACCAATGCCATTTTCACCACCTGTTTTCATGGTATAGTCTAAAAAATAACATATAAATTTCATTTATAATTCATTTATATAAATTAATGCCATATTAATATCAATTTCATGTTATATTAGTCAATTTTATTATAATTTTAATGTTATGAATGAGAAAATATATTTTATTTTAAAACCATACTTTAATGTTTTTATGTTTTGATTCTATTTTCCCTCCCTATACATGTTCAGTAAAAAATTGAACATATGTTTATAATAAACTAAAATTTATTCTAAATTGTATTTTAAACCATTATTGACTTTAGGTATTTGTTTTAAAACAATACTTTTAAACCATTTCTAAATATATTATTTTTACATTTTAAAAAAAGGTTGAAATGAAACATTTTTTTAACACATGTGACATGATTATAATTTACATGCTACCTGAATATTATTATTTAATAATTTTCTTCTACAAATTTTAACAACTTTTCAAAATAATATCTTATTTACAACTCTAATGGTTATTTTTATTTAACGCGTTTTCAAAGAAAATGTATTTTTGTACTTATTTTTCACATGAACTCGAAAGTGCTATTACATTTGTGTTAAACAGAATAATTTATGATATAGTAGGAAATTAAATCAATTATATTCTTTTAAATTTTATTTTCCATGTAAATGTTTCATGATGACATGTGATCCTGTAATAACTCCCTAATTCATTGGGTAGTGATTTAATTAAATTGCTAATTATGAAGGAACTAATCAAATAATTTATTCCATTTGTAAGAGTAATTACAATGGTGAAATGAATATATTTTCCAAATATCACTAAAATAATTTTATATCCTTTCCAATTTTTTTATGAATATCTTCTTTTTCAAAAGTTATGAAAACAAGGTTAGGTTTTAGAAATTATATAACCTATTTTAAGGGTGAATTAAATGTTTTTTATTAAAAGGTTGTTGATTGGGTATCATTTTTTCATTGAAACCTCTGGAATATTATGTTTTTATCATTTTTTCTTATAAAAGGTTTTATGATTTTTTTGAAATAATTAGTTTTTTTCTTGAGTAAGTAAGTAAATATTTCAGTTCATAGTTTTTTTCACTACCCATTTTTTCCAAGATAAGGGAATGGATTAAAAATTTCCCCACCCATCCAAACACAAGGTGATAGAGATATAATGACACCCCAAGTCTAACTTTAAGTGGGACCAGGAGTGGATACTAGCACCAGTTGTACAGATTATCATATAATTAGAAGGTGTGTCCGTTTTTATAGAACAATATCAGGATATAATATGCTGAATACTAGAAACTCCAATGAGTAAAGTTAACAGTAAAGAGAATGTTCTATTCCCAAATGCATGTTCAAAATTAAAACAAAAAAAAGGAAAAACATCCAAATGATGTACCAAAGGAGAGAAACTAAATAGTAACAACAACAATCCTGACGCTTGAGCTGGTATAGTCTGGTATTGTCCTCAATGTTCTTCTAGAGAACTGAAAATAGTTTAATATATGTACGGTTAGAATAGAATTATACTCATTAGGGAAACTAAATCTACTCGTTCACAATTGAGGGAATATATAAATTATCCTATGAGAAAACATTAGTAACTCCAACACCTACTAGGGAATACTAACTAGCCCAACCTCACCAAGGAATAGTCAACTAAGTAACCGAAGTGATGTAAAGCAATAATATATGAACATTGAAATTTGGGTACCCCATACCACTTTTCCTATGTTATACTACTCATTCCTAGTGATCAATCATCTTGACACTGCCACTCTACCCACACACAATCCCACGACCGCAACGTGTCCGCACTCAAAAGGATTTCAAACTGCACTCAACCACGCCTGCAGACACCAAGGCCTCTAAAACTACACACCATGCCTGAAGAAACCTAGGCCATAGAAACCACACCACATGCCCGAAGACACCTGGGCCTCATCCTGAAGATACTTCATAAAAGCATACCTACCACCAAACACATTATCCCATTATTCAGAAAAACACATTATTTAAAAATCCTAGACTATGGTAATCCTCAAGACATCACAGCCTTCCAGATATGCCCCAACCGCAAAATCTGGAACATGGTACATGGAAAAAATCAGCATCCATCCATCCTTCCTTCCACCAGGATATGTGGAATGACACCATCCCCCATGAAATAGAGTTTTTCGGAACATGGTTCTCAATAAGAATGGGGTGTGTGTAAAAAACAAAAAGAACCACAATATATTTATATATAGGTAAAAAAACATTGATTCTCAGCATGCGAATTTCACATGAACAAACAACAAGCCCACACCAGAATCTCTTTTGTCTCTACTCCAATACGAACAACCATAAAAATACCACTACGATAAACAAAACCAACCATCTTTTGTTAAATTTTAATTTATTTATTTATGGGGATTCACATAAAATTATTTTGTCACTAACGGGATACTTACAACATTAACTATACCAAAAAACATATAAAACCAAATGACAGTCCCACTTCACAATAACACAAAACTAAAATTGTAGTCCCACTGTACACCCCTCATTAACTACTTCCAAATATAATTATTCTCTCTAATAATGATAATCTCTTATCTCACAACCTAGCCTTGTAGCCCCGCTACCTAAAACAAGCCCCAATTTAGTTCCAATACATAACAAGCCTGTAACCACAAATCATTCCCACTTTCCTATGTCACTTCATGACCACTAAACATAAAAAAGACAGTTATGCTACCTATATGTTCATCCATTCCACAATCGATCAATACATCAGAATGAGACACCATCACACCCCCATGTACCTCCCCACAAACTAAGCCCACAAAACTCAAATCAAAACAAACACGACAAAACCAAAACTATCAAACCAAGCATATTAAAATTTAACTAAAATGGGTTGTTTAACATCAACATTATTATAACTAGGATGATAACTAAAAAAAATTTCCTGGGGAATCCCTTTATTTGATAGAGTTTACATGATTAATCATATGTTATGTTACATCAATACATCAAAACATCATAGTTAAACACAACAACACCAATGAATAAGAAATTTCCCCCACAAATCATGATTTTTTGAAGTCATATAACTGCAACAACTTCAAAATAATCAAAGATAAAAAAATAAAACTAGAGACCAACATCAAACCACACCCTTCTGATTATTTTATATACATGGGTTATATTTTGATCATATTATATTCTTTTTTAATTTTCATTTCAAGAAGAGTATCTAGACATTTCATTCAAGGAACCATTAATATACACACAACACATGATGATAAATTATATTGAAGAACAATAAGTCCCTACCTAGATGATCAATGATCAAAATTCCTCTTTGCGTCAAGAACATGGGATGATGTGACATGTAGGATGAACTCCACATATTATGAATAGAAAAAGATCCAGAATAGGTTCATGACTCGTATTAGGAGGATATAATTAGGTGAACCAATAGAAATGAATATGAAGTACAAGGAGAGGATACTGGCTTCAGAAGAGGACGTATCCTAAAATCAGAGAGACCATTTAGATGTAAATTAATGTTAGATTGTGTTTTGACTACATGAAATAGTAGTTTCACACATTGGTATTAATTGAAATTTAATAACTCCCTTTGGAAATGGTGGAGGAATATTATTGGTAGACTATGAGTAGATATATTTAATTTATAATGAGAAAACAATGTACCAGTGGTGAAACTGAGAAATCTCCGAAAACTGGGCAGGGTGGTTACAACGCTTCGTGAGAAACCATAATGGTGCCACCATAAATGGTGGGACCATGATGGTGCGACTATGACAATGTGAAAATATTAGTGTGACTGTAATTATGCTACAATAATAGGTGTTACTGGGAGGGTGCGATTGTAAAGATGCAGTCATAATCGGGGCCACTGTAATAGTGCAGCTGTAATAGTACCAACGTTTTGGTGGTACCGTTTGGTGGAATCGGGATTCTGTAAAACTACCACTGTGACCCCCATGAACACTATAAACACTATATTTTTACAAATGGAAGGTGTTATGAAATATGGGTCATTACATTAGATACCACTCAAACTATTCTCTTCCATGAGAAATAAAAATCATACCAGAATATAGAGCTTCCGAACAACCACCTCTTAATATACCTATCAAGGATAAACATCACTTTGTTAAAAAATATTGGGGAAAACTATACATAAAGGAACACCTCTCTAACATATATTTGTAGATAATATGGGGAGAGAATATGGATCCACTTCCTTGACCAATTAGACAAACAAAAAAGGTCACATTATCGAGACACATGTATTTGGGATCTCATCCCTTAATATACTGATATTATACTCTTTGGGAGGCACTAACTCACCGGCACGAGTTCAATCTCATCCGCATTAATTTGTCTTGATTTTGGATCAAGGTCTCCCTTACCATAAATTTATACATTTCAAACATATTCACAGAACAAGGTAAACAACTCACCTCATAGAAAACAAGGTAAATAATTCATCAAAATCATGGAATAAAAGAATAAAACAAGATAAAAATTCTAAACAATTATTTGTACAGGGCACACAATTTTGCTTTTGACTCACAAGTTCTATCTGAGTGGCCACTATGCCTCTAGAGCTATAACGACCCATACTTTACATACATTGTTAATACTTCGAAATTGAAGCACACTTATTACAACATATGACAAAACCACAAAGGACCGTATAGGTATAGTGTCTTTAGAAACTGGGAAACATAAACAACTGGTTCATAAATCTTCTACAGTGTCTCCCATTTATTTCATCATATCTAGGGTCCCTTTTAGCATATTCTACTTAATATCCATCTTCCTGACCCGGGGAAAAGAAAACATAAAAGGGTGAGCTCAAATGCTCAGCAAGGGAAAATAAAGGAAATAAAAATCATATCATATCTTTATGAAAATCAAAACCTGCAAAAGAGATCATAATATCTTAACATGGAATAAATCATAGAAGTGAAAATGAGATCCCCAAAATCATAACATAAAACTTGAAACTTTGTGGCATGCACACATAATCATGGAAAATCATTTCTTGTTAGTCATGACTCATTGCCAAGACTATCTTAGTGGACAAAGTCCCTTTCTGAACCGAGTTCACTCCTCGTTTCAGTCCTGTATCACTGAACCGAAATAACCTTCCGTTCCAGCCATGTCTATCTCATGAGATATAAAATCATTACCCAATGCATTGGAGGGAGATATAGGTCCCACCCATCTTATAATGAATCCTTTCTTATGTGTTCCACATAATCATAAAACATACATCATTGCATAACACATATAACAAAAAATGGGATTCTTGAAACATCATGACATCATAAATCAATTCATATATGATAAAGGAATTCATAAACATAATTCCATCAGAACATAGTCAAACCAATGTAAAAATATGGATAGAAACAGAACCCTTTATTATCTTAGATGGAAAATAATTTTGATAAAACACTTGAATTGAATTCTTGAGGAAAATATCCTTTCTTCTTCAAAAACATTTTTCCTTTCATAACATGTAATACAACTTTAAAATAAAAGAAGTTGATTAAAATAAACTTGAAAACTTGTAAAGGAAGCTTCTTTGAAGTAATGTTTTAAAAATCCATTCGTGCCGTATAAGTTAAAAAAAAACATTCTTCGTACTTTTGTCGGAAATGTCAAAAAGTACCTCGTACGGAAAAACGACAAAAGATTCCTTTCATATTCTTTACTAAAAACTCACCTAAGGTTAAAATTGGATTTAAACTATTTCAAGTGGATGGAAACAATATTACATATTGAGGGAACATGGATGTGGATGATAAAATACACCCTAGTAAATACTTACGAATAAACAATCTCGGATAAAAATGAGATTGTGATATTTCCCTTACCTTAGGTCCGATTTGCTTTGTTCGTGTCCGAAGCTCCTCTTCTTTGGAACGCCTTTTTGAATCCTCCACTTAAGGAACTAAGATTGGTATTTGGAGAAGACCAGGACCTCTAGGATTATTCTAGGGAAGTGGAGAAGGAAAAATGGCAGGGGTTGGCCGAGCTTGAGTGCTCAAATTGGTGTGAGGATGAGGGGGAGGAGGTGCCTTTTATAAGGGAGGAGAGGGGCACCTTAGGAATATCTCAAAATATTATTTTATATTAAAGTCAAAATCGGTTTATAATGGTTCCAAAGGGTCTTATTTCGAAGCCAAAGTGGGGATGGGTCGAAATCCTATCAACCAATAGAATTTAGACAAGTTTAGGGTATTATTTTAACCTTATCAATTAGATTTAACTCTAAGTTAAATAATTTAACTTTTACCATGACTTTTTGTTTTCTTTCACTATATGGTTAATACACTTACTATAACATGCCAAACGAACCCCAAATTGTTTATTATTAAAATATATATCCTTATCTAAGTCATTTGGCCGAACCTTAGATTTTTAGGAATAAAATAACAATTAATAATATAATATTTGATTTAAAAACTATTTTGTGTCAATTTGGACACTATTTGATATATGATTTTTGTCAAAGTCATAACAGAATTATATGTTCGAACCAAGTTGATTAAATCAATACTAATATATCATAGTAACCTAGAAAATTAGTGGAATTCATAAAAAGTCTCAAATTACATTTATTTTGGTATTTATATTATCAATTTTGTCAATATTTCATTAATAAGATAATTACTGCATCATCTTTGTGTCATAAATAAATTAAATTATTTGATGTCTAAAAATTACAAATAAAATACCATCATGTAGGAAATCGTTTTAGCTTTCTAATGAATATTTACAATCGAATTTATCTTATGTATAACCCTATATTAAAAATGATTTACTTATTAAACTTTGATTTTAACTATTTTAACCCTTCTTTAAATAAATTAATAATAAATGTCCTAATCTAATCCAAGTGGGCCTAAATGGTCATATTTTATTCCTAAGTTTGTTTTTGGTCGAATTACACTTGTCCAATAGAATTAGGACATGTGTTAGGGTAATATTAATATCATATTTACCCTTAGTTACCCTATTTACTATTAACCGCGGTAAAAATAGTAAAAAGTTACTATTCACCAAAAATTTATTTTCATCTCATTGAACCACATTTTAGTCCTTGATATTAACCGTGTCTCTCGGATTTTTGAAATTCCATTCACAGAAGCGGTAAAATTAAGTTTTATGCAAAATTCGGTTTTTAACCTACCACTTAGTGGTTTCACTATTCATCAAAAATTGAAAGTTTTCAGAAAAATACCAAAATTTCACCCTAGGCTAATTTCGATATTCTGAGTCCAAAAATGAAGTCCATTTTGAAAAATAAAATTTATAAAATTTCAAAAAGTGGTTATTACTATTCATAACGGCTAGTTTTAATAGCATATTGTTGTTTAGTGAAACTCGGTATTGCGTACGACGCAAGCTATCGAGGAAGGTCGCGATTGCGTGTAAAGCAAGCCAAGAAAGTGTTGTGTAGAAAAAGATTCCTTTGATGATTTATATAACATAAAAGTCTCGGGTGTTACATTCTACCCCCCTTAAAAAGAATTTCGCCCTCGAAATTCGTCACTTTGCAACAAACAAATGAGGATACTTCTCCCTCATCATATCCTCAAGCTCCCATGTAGCTTCTTCAAGTTGGTGGTTTCTCCATAAAACTTTCACCAAGCGAGTGGTCTTGTTTCATAGGACTTTTTCGCTACGATCCAGAATCTCTATCGGCTGTTCTTCATAAGAAAGATCTTGCTCCAGTGGTACAACTTCTGAGCTGAGTACATGTGAAGGATCTGGTATGTACTTTCTCAGGAGAGATACATGGAACACATCGTGAACTTGAGAGAGATTCGGTGGAAGCGCCAATCGGTAAGCTACCTTCCCAACACGATCCAGTATTTCCAAAGGACCGATATATCTAGGGCTCAACTTCCCCTTCTTTCCAAATCTCATAACCCTCTTCCAGGGAGATATTCGTAAGAACACTTTATCACCCACTTCAAACTCTAGGTCTTTTCTTCGGTTGTCGGCATAACTTTTCTGTCGAATCTGAGCTGCTCTTATGTGTTGTTGAATAGATCTGACCTTTTCTGCCATTTCATCAACGAGATCAGGTCCTAATAGCTTTCTTTCCCCAACTTCATCCCAGCAAGTTGGAGTCCTGCATTTCTTTCCATAGAGAGCTTCATAAGGAGCCATCTGAATACTGGAGTGAAAGCTATTATTATAAGAAAATTCCACCAAAGGTAGGTGTTGATCCCAACCTCCTTTGAAATCCATAGAGCAAGCTCTCAACATATCTTCTAGGGTTTGAATTGTTCTCTCAGACTGACCGTCTGTCTGGGGATGATAAGCAGTGCTGAAACTCAACTCTGTATCCAGAGTATGCTGAAGACTTCGCCAGAACTTTGAGGTAAATCTCGGATCTCGATCAGATATAATAGAAAGTGGTACTCCATGCAATCTTACCACTTCCTTTACATATATCTTGGCAAGCTGATCTAGAGAGAAATCCTCTCTAATAGCAATGAAGTGTGCAGACTTTGTAAGACGATCAACTATGACCCAGATAGCATTATTGCCTTTGGATGTTTTAGGAAGTCCTGTGACAAAGTCCATAGTGATGTTTTCCCATTTCCATTCGGGTATGGGTAATGGTTGTAACATCCCCTTAGACTTCTGTCTCTCAGCTTTAACTTGTTGACAAACCAAGCATCGAGAGACATATTCAGCAACATCTCTTTTCATGCCATCCCACCAGAAGTACTCTTTCAGGTCCCTATACATCTTCGTGCTTCCAGGATGAATAGAGAATGAAGAACTATGAGCCTCATCCAGCAGCTCTTTTTTTAATTCGGGGATGGGAGGAACACAAACCCGATTCCTGAACATTATTATCCCATCACAATCAAGGTTGAATTCAGGAACATTTCTCACCTTCTTTTGTAACTCGACATCTTCTTTCTGTGCCTCTTTAATCTTCACATGTATAGATGGTTGAACATTCATTTGAGAAAGATAAGATTTTTCCCCTTCCATTATAATTCCAAGATCCATCCTTTGTAAATCCATAAATATTGGATCTTTTGTGATCCTCATCATGGATAAACTAGCATGGTCTTGTCGACTTAATGCATCTGCCACCTTGTTTGCTTTCCCAGGGTGGTAATGGATTGAGCAGTCATAATCCTTAATCAGCTCCAACCATCTTCTTTGGCGCATATTCAACTCCTTTTGTGTGAAAATATACTTTAAACTTTTATGATCAGTATAAATATCACACCTTTCACCATAAAGGTAATGCCTCCAAATCTTTAATGCAAATATTACCGCAGCCAACTCCAAATCATGTGTTGGGTAATTTTGCTCATGGATTTTCAACTGTCGTGAGGCATAAGCTATCACCATATCATTTTGCATAAGAACACACCCCAATCCCTTCTTGGATGCATCACTGTAGATCACAAACCTTTCTCCACTACAAGGCAGTGTGAGCACAGGTGCACTGGATAACCTTCTTTTCAACTCCTTGAAATTCTCTTCACATTCCTCTGTCCAGACAAACTTAACTCCTTTCCGAGTCAACTTGGTGATTGGATTAGATAACCGTGAAAAATCTTTTACAAAACGTCGATAATATCCAGCCAAACCAAGAAAACTTCGGATCTCAGTTACTGTTGTTGGTCTTGACCATCTTTTGATAACCTCTGTTTTTGCTGGATCCACAGATATCCCCTCTTTTGAGATTATATGACCCAAAAATGCAACTTTTTGAAGCCAAAATTCACACTTGGTAAATTTGGCATAAAGCTTCTCTTTTCTCAGGGTCTTCAATATAATTCTCAAGTGATCTTCATGCTCTTCCTTGCTCTTTGAATAGACAAGAATATCGTCTATAAAGACTACCACAAATTGATCAAGATAGTCTCTAAAGACTCTATTCATTAGATCCATGAAGATAGCAGGGGCATTAGTAAGACCAAATGGCATCACTATAAATTCATAGTGTCCATACCTTGTACGGAAAGCCGTCTTTGGTATATCCTCCCTTTTGACCCTTAATTGATGATACCCTGAACGAAGATCAATCTTGGAAAAGTATTGAGCTCCGCGTAGTTGGTCAAATAAGTCATCAATGCGTGGGAGAGGATATTTGTTCTTGATAGTGATCTTGTTAAGTTCTCGATAATCAATGCAGAGTCTCATTGATCCATCTTTCTTCTTAACAAATAGAACAGGTGCTCCCCAAGGTGACGCACTAGGGCGTATGAATCCCTTATCAAGATTCTCTTGGAGTTGCTTCTTCAATTCCTGCAACTCAATTGGGGCCATTCTATAAGGTGTCTTTGAAATAGGCAAAGCACCCGGTACGAGTTCTATTGAAAACTCAACTTCACGATTTGGTGGACGACCCGGCAATTCCTCCGGAAAGACATCATCAAACTCCCGTACAATGGGCATATTCTTAATCGTGAGTTTCTCACCAACCATTTGAGATAAATAACCTTCATTTAGTGGAATCAATACCCATAAGATGGAAGAAATTTCCACTGGAAGGTTATGTTCATCCTTGCATTGATAGACGATCGTAGGTTGATCTGGAATATGAAATGTGACTTCCCTTCTTTGGCAATTGATATGAGCTCCATGTAGAGAAAGCCAATCCATGCCAAGAATCACATCAAATTCCACTAAAGGAAGGATCACAAGATTTGCAGGAAGCACTTTCCCACAAACTTCGATCGGAGAAGAATTATAAACTTCTGATGCGATTGATGTGCCATTAGGTGTTGTCACAGCTAACTCAACATCTAATTGTTGAGGTAATACAGTGATACCCTTAGAAAATTTTTCAGAAATAAAAGAGTGGGTGGATCCAGAATCAAATAAAACATTTGCTACTTTAGAGTGGATGGTAAGTGTACCTTTCACCACATCGTTATCGTACTCCACATCGCTGATAGAAATTGCATGTGACTTTCCTTTGTCTTTAGCCTTAAGAGTTTGTTGACGTCAACCATCATCATCAACCCTTGGATTTGGGCATTGATTGGCATAATGCCCCATCTCCTTGCACTTGAAACATTGAAGTGTAGCAGGTTCATTCTGTGTATCCCTTCCTTTGTTTGCATCATTAGACATCTTCTTCCCATTATCACGGCATTCAAATGCCCGATGACCTTCCTTTCCACATTTAAAACATTTACTTGTCCCTTTAAGACAACTCCCTCCATGTTTCTTTCCACACTTTGAGCATAAGGGAAAGTTCATCTTCTTTTCCGTGTGCTCTTTAGATTTTTCTTTGAATTCCATCTTCCTCTTCTTATCAAACCCATGTGACTGATGGGTTACTCCAATCTCCATCTCGACTTTGAGAGCACATCGAACGATTTCTTCGTAGCTATTGAAGTCCCTTATGGCTAACGCCCTTCGAAGACTTGGTTTTAAGCCACTAAAGAATCGATCGATCTTACTCTCAGGTTGGATAATAATACCAGAAGCGTACCTTGCAAGTCTTGTAAAATTTTCTTCATAGGTACTAACAGATTCATCATCCCTTTGCTTCAGTTCAAGGAACTCTTTCTCCATCTTTGTTCGGAGAATACGAGGGAAGTACTTATTGAAAAATAAGTTCTTGAACTCGTCCCATTCCATAGACTCAATTTCATCCCTTTGCCTCGTATTCTTAACAAGATTCCACCATTGATCCGCATCTCCTTCCAAACGATACACTGCTAGGATGACTTTATCATGCTCAGAACATTGAAGAACTGAAAATATCTTTTCAGTAGTACTAATCCATTGTTCAGCAACTAATGGATCAGTAGACCCGCTGAAAGATGGTGGACGCTGCCTCATGAAGGATTCAACAGAATGTTGCTCCCTTCTTTGTTCGTTTGGAAATCCTGCATGATTCATAGCTTGAGAAAGTTGTGTGAGCATGGCTACAAGATTTTGCATTCCAGCTCCCATATCGTTTGGTTGCTCAGGGGGACAATCATTGCATTGCCCATCGCATTCCGCATTAACACGGTTCCTTCGGGTTCCAGCCATTGACTAAAACCAAGAAGAATAGTGTGAGCAACACTAATTATAATAGGAAACCACATAATTCAAGAATAAAATTTTCATGCTTAAGGTCTTATCCTAGGTTATTCAAGGCCATTTCTAAAACACTAAGATTGTGTTCTATGCTTAGACTTATCCTTAGGGTTATTACTAAGGCTTTCACATCCTAGTTTCCAAAGGTTGACTATACCTTTCCTCTGATACCAACTATAACGACCCATACTTTACATACATTGTTAATACTTCGAAATTGAAGCACACTTATTACAACATATGACAAAACCACAAAGGACCGTATAGGTATAGTGTCTTTAGAAACTGGGAAACATAAACAACTGGTTCATAAATCTTCTACAGTGTCTCCCATTTATTTCATCATATCTAGGGTCCCTTTTAGCATATTCTACTTAATATCCATCTTCCTGACCTGGGGAAAAGAAAACATAAAAGGGTGAGCTCAAATGCTCAGCAAGGGCAAATAAAGGAAATAAAAATCATATCATATCTTTATGAAAATCAAAACCTGCAAAAGAGATCATAATATCTTAACATGGAATAAATCATAGAAGTGAAAATGAGATCCCCAAAATCATAACATAAAACTTGAAACTTTGTGGCATGCACACATAATCATGGAAAATCATTTCTTGTTAGTCATGACTCATTGCCAAGACTATCTTAGTGGACAAAGTCCCTTTCTGAACCGAGTTCACTCCTCGTTTCAGTCCTGTATCACTGAACCGAAATAACCTTCCGTTCCAGCCATGTCTATCTCATGAGATATAAAATCATTACCCAATGCATTGGAGGGAGATATAGGTCCCACCCATCTTATAATGAATCCTTTCTTATGTGTGCCACATAATCATAAAACATACATCATCGCATAACACATATAACAAAAATGGGATTCTTGAAACATCATGACATCATAAATCAATTCATATATGATAAAGGAATTCATAAACATAATTCCATCAGAACATAGTCAAACCAATGTAAAAATATGGATAGAAACAGAACCCTTTATTATCTTAGATGGAAAATAATTTTGATAAAACACTTGAATTGAATTCTTGAGGAAAATATCCTTTCTTCTTCAAAAACATTTTTCCTTTCATAACATGTAATACAACTTTAAAATAAAAGAAGTTGATTAAAATAAACTTGAAAACTTGTAAAGGAAGCTTCTTTGAAGTAATGTTTTAAAAATCCATTCGTGCCGTATAAGTTAAAAAAAACATTCTTCGTACTTTTGTCGGAAAAGTCAAAAAGTACCTCGTACGGAAAAACGACAAAAGATTCCTTTCATATTCTTTACTAAAAACTCACCTAAGGGTAAAATTGGATTTAAACTATTTCAAGTGGATGGAAATAATATTACATATTGAGGGAACATGGATGTGGATGATAAAATACACCCTAGTAAATACTTACGAATAAACAATCTCGGATAAAAATGAGATTGTGATATTTCCCTTACCTTAGGTCCGATTTGCTTTGTTCGTGTCCGAAGCTCCTCTTCTTTGGAACGCCTTTTTGAATCCTCCACTTAAGGAACTAAGATTGGTCTTTGGAGAAGACCAGGACCTCTAGGATTATTCTAGGGAAGTGGAGAAGGGAAAATGGTAGGGGTTGGCCGAGCTTGAGTGCTCAAATTGGTGTGAGGAGGAGGGGGAGGAGGTGCCCTTTTATAAGGGAGGAGAGGGGCACCTTAGGAATATCTCAAAATATTATTTTATATTAAAGTCAAAATCGGTTTATAATGGTTCCAAAGGGTCTTATTTTGAAGCCAAAGTGGGGATGGGTCGAAATCCTATCAACCAATAGAATTTAGACAAGTTTAGGGTATTATTTTAACCTTATCAATTAGATTTAACTCTAAGTTAAATAATTTAACTTTTACCATGACTTTTTGTTTTCTTTCACTATATGGTTAATACACTTACTATAACATGCCAAACGAACCCCAAATTGTTTATTATTAAAATATATATCCTTATCTAAGTCATTTGGCCGAACCTTAGATTTTTAGGAATAAAATAACAATTAATAATATAATATTTGATTTAAAAACTATTTTGTGTCAATTTTGACACTATTTGATATATGATTTTTGTCAAAGTCATAACAGAATTATATGTTCGAACAAAGTTGATTAAATCAATACTAATATATCATAGTAACCTAGAAAATTAGTGGAATTCATAAAAAGTCTCAAATTACATTTATTTTGGTATTTATATTATTAATTTTGTCAATATTTCATTAATAAGATAATTACGGCATCATCTTTGTGTCATAAATAAATTAAATTATTTGATGTCTAAAAATTACAAATAAAATACCATCATGTCGGAAATCTTTTTAGCTTTCTAATGAATATTTACAATCGAATTTATCTTATGTATAACCCTATATTAAAAATGATTTACTTATTAAACTTTGATTTTAACTATTTTAACCCTTCTTTAAATAAATTAATAATAAATGTCCTAATCTAATCCATGTGGGCCTAAATGGTCATATTTTATTCCTAAGTTTGTTTTTGGTCGAATTACACTTGTCCAATAGAATTAGGACATGTGTTAGGGTAATATTAATATCATATTTACCCTTAGTTACCCTATTTACTATTAACCGCGGTAAAAATAGTAAAAAGTTACTATTCACCAAAAAATTATTTTCATCTCATTGAACCACATTTTAGTCCTTGATATTAACCGTGTCTCTCGGATTTTTGAAATTCCATTCACAGAAGCGGTAAAATTAAGTTTTATGCAAAATTCAGTTTTTAACCTACCACTTAGTGGTTTCACTATTCATCAAAAATTGAAAGTTTTCAGAAAAATACCAAAATTTCACCCTAGGCTAATTTCGATATTCTGAGTCCAAAAATGAAGTCCATTTTGAAAAATAAAATTTATAAAATTTCAAAAAGTGGTTATTACTATTCATAACGGCTAGTTTTAATAGCATATTGTTGTTTAGTGAAACTCGGTATTGCGTACGACGCAAGCTATCGAGGAAGGTCGCGATTGCGTGTAAAGCAAGCCAAGAAAGTGTTGTGTAGAAAAAGATTCCTTTGATGATTTATATAACATAAAAGTCTCGGGTGTTACAAGAGCACATGAAGAAAAGGAATGGTTAGACCATGAAACACCTTCTTTTCACTATCCTCGATTTTCACTGGTTGTTCCATAAACATTTCGACGTCATCAATATCCAAATATCACCAATTATAAATGTGGGAGTCATCTTGTTGATAAAGATAGAGTTGAGAGACATGGATGGCATCATGGATTCACCCCAACCTTGCTGGAAATGACGACTGGTATTATACCTTGCCAACTCGCACCATCACCTTGAAGGGTCTGATGAACCTGGGAGAAATCTTTCTCCCTCTAATAAACATCCACATACCATGCCTAGGAGTAATATTTATGAAGACGTGGTCCCCATCCTCGAACTACAAAGGTCGCCTCCTACGATCAACATACATGTTCTATCGGTCCTGAGCTACCAACATCATTTCACACAATTGTTGACCCTTCTCCATCATGCCATGAACCTTTTCTAGGCCAAGAAAACCTGCCTCCTCGACCACTGTCTAACACACAGGTCAACAACTCCATGTTCTGTACAAGGATTTGAACAGTGACTTCCCAATAATAGATTGATAGATATTATTGTAAGAAATGTCTACATGGGGAAAGTGTCGTACCCACAATCCTATAATGACAACGATTAATATTAGTAGCATATCCTCTTATGTCTGGATGGTCCTCTCTATCTTCCCATTCATCTGAGGGTGGAAAGTAATGCTGAGGTGAAACAGAGAGACAAATGATTGATGTAATCCACTCCTGAACTGTAAGGTATATAGTGTATCCCAATAAAAAATTATGGGTCATAGAAATCCTTGAAGCCACACCACTTCACATAGGTACATCAATAAAAAATAATCCATAGTGATCAACTCCTTATCTATCAAGATGTGAGCCGATTTCGTCAATCGATCTACCACTACTTAGATATTATCAGATCCTCACACATATTTGGGTAGTCCTAGGAAGAAATCCATCGAAAATGCATAAAACTTTAACTTGAGAACATCTATGGGATATGTCAATATTAAAGTAACATGGTGCCTAACTGTAACACCCCATGATTTTATAGTGTGTTATTTCTTCAAAATAATTCAATAACTTGCACTACACACAACACCGAGTTCAAGCGCACCTTGACTTACCAAACAAGCCGTTCAAAAGAGGTTATGAATAGTATTAACTAAATTTTAAACTTTATATAATCCTTATAATTTTAGAATCCATATTATGAGTTTCTTGGACATAATGTAAGAACAAATTCATTTTTAGTATTGCACTTTTACCAACATTTAATAGTGAACCCTTTTTAAATACAATATTTTAAACTTTTTGACTAAATGGGGACATCAAAAATTTTAAAATGAAGCATCCCAAGCTTCCACGTTATGCTTTCCATTGAATAATACAGTAGCGTGTGTTGTACGCAACTTCGAGTTCTAACACACACCACATCCAATCAAACTAGTCGTTATGAATAGTAATTCCTACTTTTTGAAATTATATATATTTTATATTTAAAAATGGACTTAATTTTTGGATTCGGAATATCGAATTTAGCCTAAGGTGAAATTTTGGTACTTTTTGAATAACTTTCATATTTTGATGAATAGTGAAAATTACTTAATTTTAATTAAAAACAACATTTTTAATCAAAATAATTAATATTGATAAATTATGAATTTGAGTGGTTTTAAAGTATATTTAGAATATATTTTTATCATTTAATATAATTTTGTTCATTGGACCTAATTTTACAATTAAACCGAACATAAACAAGTGTTAATCTTTTGAGAGTTATTATCTCTTAAAAACACGCTTTTTGTTTTGACAGCGGGAATTAATTTTAAATTAATTTCTGCCACTTCTATGTTTTGAATTTAGAAAAATGGATTCCATATTTGGAATCAGAATTTCCAAATTGTGTAAATAGGTAACTTTTATTTTTAGACATTTTGAATAATTACTGCGGTAAATATTTTATTTACCATGGTGAAGGGTAAATCCAGTAAATAATGGTTAAACAAATAATATTATAATAATACTAAATTACCTTAAAACGTGTCCAATCAGTATTTGTTGATACATGTTCGACCATAGGCATCTTGGGGTCTATTTGGGGACCCCATGGTGCCACTTGTAGGTGATAGGGACACTTTTTTTAATTAAGTTAAAATGAATACAAAAATGACACAAGCATATATCTTTTAGAAAAACAATTTTTATATAGGGTTATATATGTTGCATTTTATATTATAAATTTTCATTAGAAAGTTAATAAGATTTCATAAATAATGATATTTTATTTATAATTTTTAGAAATTAAATAATTTAATTTATTTATGACACAATAATGATGCACTAATTACTATAATAGTAAAAATTCAAAATAATTGATATTATAAATACCCAAATAAATATAATATGAAACATTAAATGAATTAAACTAATTTTATAGGATAATATGATATATTTTTATTGATTTAATTAACTTTGTTCGAAGTAATCAATCTGTTATGAGTTTCACAAAAATCAACTATTGAATAGTGTCAAAATTGACATAAAAGATTTCTTAAAACAAATATTATATTATTAATTGATATTAAATTCCGAAAAATCTAAGGATCGGCCAAGAGACTTATATCATGATAGGTTCTTCATTAATGGACCACTTGGGAGTCGCTTGGATGTATATAGTAATTTTATTACCATATTATATAAAAATACAAAGAGATATAGTAAAAGTGAAACTAATGAACTTAGAGTTAATACTTAAAGATAAGGTTAATATAAGTACACAAACCTATCTAAATTCTATTGGTTGAGTTGTTTTCGACCCATCCCCACCTTAACCTTTGAATAATAAACTTTGAGGCCATTATAAACCGAATATGAATTTATATAAACTAATATCTCTAGCTTTTCCAAAGGTGCCCCTCACCCCTCTTATAAAAGGGCACTCCTCCTTCTCATTTTTTCACACCTTCAAAGCCTCTTAGTTCGGCCAAACTCTGCCCAAATACTCTCCCAACTTCCCTCACTACAACTTAGAGGCCTTATTTTGATCATAAATCCAACCTATGGAGCCCTTTTGATCAAATCAATAGGAATAACCCGAAGAAGAGGTAATTATTTCACCACCCTTTTCCAAGTTCATTTCTTCTTCCACTTCTTCTTCCTTTGTTGTTACCATTCTAAAATAATAACTCCAGTATCATATATATACTGTGATGTTATTATAAATATGGTACAACCATATTCATAATTCTATCCACCCTTTGAATAACATGTCACCATACGTGCGTACGTACGGCTTATCGTCTCCACGTCGTGGTGTAATTGTTATTCAATATATTATTATTTGGATGGGTATAATAATGATGTGTAACTCATGTAAATAATAAATATAACATGTTAATGATTCTGTATATATGATATAGCATCCATTTATATATTATTTTAATATCAAAAGAATGATATTGTCGCTCGTGCATACGTACGGACTACAATCTCCACGAACGCGATGAGATTCATTTTCCATCACATCCATTCAAGTATAATTATCATTTGATGATTTAAAAAAATGATGTTCAAGGACTTGATGTCATTCTGGATATGAATAATATACAACCTATCCTTTACAACCATGTCTTACGTAACAAAACATATAAAAGAAAACAAGTAAGTTAACACCCGAAACAACGATAATACTAAGATATTGTTATCAAATCAATATTAAAAGATCATATATGATATCATATTAATGTATATGATTCTTGTATAATTTAATAACAATTATTTCACCATTATACAGGAGGTTAAACTACCCCAACCAAGGAAAAGTACAAGGTAAGGGGTTTTCATCTCACTCCTTATTCCCGTGAGATTCATGCCATATTGCCACCATTGCCTTTTGTGTGGTGTACTGCCCATAATTATATTCTTTGTATAATACACTCTAATTTATGTGTATTTACATATTCATTGTATGATACCTCTTTCATGGGTTGTATGTTTCATAAGTTTCCAAATTGGTAAGGGTTATTTCACAATCTCTTCATTATCCGAGGTTGTTTATATGTAATAATCTTCTGGGATCTCTTTACTATCCACATCCATGTTTTCTTAAAAATGTAATTCAAAACATTTTTATTATTTACAAGAATATGGGTTAAAGTCATTTATACCCTTGTTTGACTTTTTATAAGAGGAATCTTTCCGTCCTTTTCAAAACAATGTCCTTTTTAACCTTTTCGACAAAATTAAGGTAAGAATGTTTTTTTTAACTTATACGGCGGGTGCGGTTATTTTCCGCCATTATAAAATCTTCAAATATTTTTCTTACAAGATTATAAGAATATTTTCAAAGAAAATGTTTTATTTTATATGGCTCTTAAATGATTTCAAAAATAGAAAGACATATTTCTCTAAAATGTGTTTTAATTTCATCTATGTCAACATAATTTGACGGATTTTACGCTTATTTGAAGTTGATTTATTATGATACAAAACATCTATATTGCATTGAAGGTTTTGTGATATGTTTGACTGTGGATGTGCTATTTTTATCCCATTCATAGTTTATGGTGAAATTATTGACATTTCGTATGCTAGTTTTAATACGAATGTTTATGTTATATTTAAACCTTTTCATATGGAATGCATTGGACTTAAAATGTGACGGGTGGAGCCCGCTATAGCTCCTCGATGCATCGGTAGGTCTCATGAGACAAACTAGTGTCTTGGTACAAGGCCTTGGCAAAATTTTATTAATAGTCTTGGCATGAGGCCTTGGCTATGTGGTTATGATAGTCTGTCATTATTCATTCCATCATTATGAAAGTGGTTATTGATTTTTCATGTGATTATTCGATTAGTAGAATATCCATGTGAATAAGTAAATGGTATTATTTCATTTTATTCATGCCATACTATAACGAAAGTTCAAGTTTGAAAGTCTTTTGTTTTAGTTATACATTGCCTTAAATGTTTATTCTTATTTATGAAATTTTTCGCTATATTGTTATCCTTACTGGGAATTTGAGCTCACCCCTTTTCTATGTTTTACTTTTCCCAGGAAGTGAAGAAGTAAATTATGAATGACCTGCAGGGATATTATGTGGGGATATGAGTGTGGATTATGGAGACAATATGTTTTTGTAGTAGTTTTTTAATTTTATGATGTAATGTAAGACATATGAATATATCTAGTGTTTCCAAGGCTACTAAACCAATCGGTCTTTCGAGATTTGATCTTTCTTGTGATCATGCCAATGTTATGTAATAATACACCGACTCTGGGTTACTAGGGTCGGGGCGTTGCAGTTGGTATCGGAGGATGTTTAGTACAAACCTTGAAGCTAGATTTAGATAAACTCTGATTAGAGCACGTAGACCTTAGATGAACATTGAGGATTAGTATATAAGAACTTCCTATAATTTTGGTATTGTAGAGATTTTGTGCGTTTTCGGAGCAATACATCCCTATCTGGATACGAGCAGGTAGAGGCGGCTCTGGCACAGATATACCTAGGGGTAAAACCTGAAAACACCGCTTTGAGCTAGACTTGAACGGGAACTGGTGCACGACAACGGGCCTTGCTGCACTCTTGGTTACGACACTCCACGGGGATATGCTTAGGATAATTCTCATTTTCTTTAGAAACCATTATGAAGGGTTTATGTGGATTTACTTCCTCAAAGGAGAAATTTTTATGACTATGGATTATATCCATATACTATTTAATCTATGTTATGTGTCTTACAATTTTGGGATTAGGTATTTTTATTCATAAACTAATCTAGTGTATGCCATTGTTTAGAAATGGTGCCCAGTAGAAGGAATGAGAACTCCAGCAATGCACATGATCCAAAGAAAAAGAAGGATCATATCTTTCATGGTCTTAAGCCAGAATTTATAAAAGAAATATTCTCCCATGTATTATCATCATATAAAGAAATAATATCATGTGTTGATAAGTTAAGTAAATATTTTACTGAGTCCTATGGCTTTGAAGGGAAGCAAGAGAAGAAAAGGATGGAAGAGAGAACGATGGATAAAGGGAAGAGGGAAAATAAGAATTTTTTCATATGTGATAACTGTGGGAAAAAACACCCTGGAACTTGTCTGAAAGGAATGGGAGTTTGTTATAAGTGTGGAGGAAAAGGGCACAAAGTACGTGACTGCAAGGGTAAGAAAATGGTTTGAAATGTACAATGCATCATGTGCAAGGAGTTTGAACACTACACGAACCTGTTTCCCAGACATCAGACTATGCCACAAATGATGCTATTGGATTATAATCAAGTTATGATACTACCACAGATGAAGAGTAATTATTAGAGTTCTTATGTTGATTATGTCATTTGAGTGTTGTATCAACAATTTACTTGTTATAATAATTATGGAGTATATAAGTATTGTACTGCAGTACTATTTCATTAAGGACTTGATATTGTGTGGAACAAAGAAAAGTGACCCAATAGCAGGTTAAATTTTTGTAAAATATATGGTTGAGAGAAAGATAAACCATAATATGGTTCTGATACCGAGGTAGTGATTTTAGAATAATACGTGATTTATTTGGATAAATTATATTGGATATTCGTGACTACCTTGAAGTTGATTAATGATTTGTATATTCCATCATTATTGGGGTTTAAAACATTTTTGGATTGATGAAGTATATCCATCATTCTATATGTAATAAGGGAGCATGAATGTAATCAATAAGTATTATGGTAATTCAGGATGTTTCAGTGTTTTAAAAAAATACATGATGAAGGTATTCATATGCTATTACGGGGTAAAAAGGATCTACATTAAGTTTACCTTCCTTATAAATATTGGACTGTGAGTTTGGAAAAAAGTATTTTGGATAAATTCTAGTTTGAGATTAATTTTTGAATGCCATAAAAGGACAACCCAGAGGTCGGGCGGAAACCCGTCGCGACCGGAAAGGCTGCGAGACATGAACCCGCAACCGAAGGGAGACAAGGGTGTATCACCTACCACTGGCCCACGAGATGTCCTGGATTAAATAATGTAGTTTTTTTTAATAAGATCTGGTAGAATAATTATAAATTCGTTTATTTTGGAACCCTATACGAATAGTATAAATAGAATTTTTTTACGAGTGAAAGATGAGTTTGTGGTAGAAATTTATTAATGGATACAACTCTAATTATAAAGTAAGTATATCTCCTTATGATCTTAGCCAATATCATAAATAAATTCCTCAAAATTAATAAAAGGATCTTAGAACAAAAATGTTGTCCTAGATGGTACCTTAAATCAGCACTAATTTATGGCTTTGGGATTGTTGGTCTTTTCATAGCCATGTTCTCTACCACTCTCCATCATATAATTGATGGTTAGATTTCTCTTACATATCCATATTTTCCTACATGGAACCCTAGTATGTGTTATTTTTGGTAATATTCATACTTTCCACTCTTTATTTTAAATAGTGTCCACATTAATTCATTTTTTGATGTGGGATTTCGACTAAGATATTTTGAAACGTCAAAAATTTGTTATCCTAATACCTTATGTTTTGTTGAATCGATGGTATTTAAAATCATCATAGATTGATGAATTTAAGGACCTCAATATTACACTTGTTTGTGATTGATGACCTCAATAACTACCTATAAATATTTACATTTTTCCTCCAATTATATGTCTCTAATTTCCACCAATGTTCTCCTAGTCGAGATCATAATTTGGTGGTGACCATTTCATTTATCTTTTCCACGTTTTAAGGCTAAATTTTAGTATCCCAATTTCCAATGTGGGTTTTCCCACAATGATATTTTTTATTTTCAACCTTTTATTTTCGAAGAACAATTTCAAATTGCGAGGACGCAATTTATTGAAGGAGGGGAGAATGTAACACCCAAAGATTTCATTGTGTGTTATTTCTTCAAAATAATTCAATAACTTGCACTACACGCAACACCGAGTTCAAGTGCACCATGACCTACCAAACAAGCCGTTCAAAAGAGGTTATGAATAGTATTAACTAAATTTTAAACTTTATATAATCCTTATAATTTTAGAATCCATATTATGAGTTTCATAGACATAATGTAAGAACAAATTCATTTTCAGTATTGCACTTTTACCAACTTTTAATAGTGAACCCTTTTTAAATACAATATTTTAAACCCTTTGACTAAATGGGGACATCAAAAAATTTAAAATGAAACATCCCAAGCTTCTACGGTACGCTTTCCTTTGAATAATACGGTAGCGTGTGTTGTACGCAACTTCGAGTTCTAACACACACCACAACCAATCAAACAAGTCATTATGAATAATAATACCAACTTTTTGAAATTATATATATTTTATATTTCAAAATGGACTTAATTTTTGGATTCGGAATATATAATTTATCCTAAGGTGAAATTTTGGTACTTTTTGGATAACTTTAATATTTTGATGAATAGTGGAAATTACTAAATTTTAATTAAAAACAACTTTTTTAATGAAAATAATAAATATTGATAAATTTTGAATTTGAGTGGTTTTAATGAATATTTAGAATATATTTTTATAATTTAATATAATTTTGGTCATTGGACATAATTTTATAATTAAACCGAACATAAACAAGTGTCAATCTTTTGATAGTTATTGTATCTTAAAAACCTGCTTTTTGTTTTGACAGCAGGAATTAATTTTAAATTAATTTCTGCCAATACTGTGATTTGAATTTTGAAAAATGGATTCCATATTTGGAATCAGGATGTACAAATTGTGTAAAAAGGTAACTTTTATTTTTAGACATTTTGAATAATTACTGCGGTAAATATTTTATTTACCATGGTTAAGGGTAAATCCGGTAAATAAGGGTTAAAAAAATAATATTATAATAATACTAAATTACCCTAAAACGTGTCCTAGACTTATTGGTTGATACATGTTCGACCATAGGCATCATTGGGTCGATTTTGGGACCCCATGGTGCCACTTGTAGATGATAGGGACACTTTTTTTTAATGAAGTTAAAATGAATACAAAAATGACACAAGCATATATCTTTTAGAAAAACAATTCTTACATAGGGTTATATATGTTTTATTTTAGATTATAAATATTAATTAGAAAGATAATAAGATTTCCTACATAATGATATTTTATTTATAATTTTTAGACATTATATAATTTAATTTATTTATGACACAACTATGATGAAGTAATTACTATAATAGTGAAAATTCAAAATAATTGATATTATAAATACCCAAATAAATATAATATGAAACATTAAATGAATTAAAATAATTTTATAAGATAATATGATATATTAGGATTGATTAAATTTACTTTTTTCGAAGTAATCAATCTGTTATGAGTTTCACAAAAATCAACTATTGAATAGTGTCAAAATTGACATAAAAGCGTTCTTAAAACAAATATTATATTATTAATTGATATTAAATTCCTAAAAATCTAAGGATCGGCCAAGAGACTTATATCATGATAGGTGCATCATTAATGGACCACTTGGGAGTCTCTTGGATGTATATAGTAATTTTATTAACCATATTATATAAAAATACAAAGAGACATTGTAAAAGTGAAACTAATTAACTTAGAGTTAATACTTAAAGATATGTTTAATATAAGTACCCAACCCTGTCTAAATTATATTGGTTGAGTTGTTTTCGACCCATCCACACCATAACCATTGAATAATCAACTTTGGAGCCATTAGAAAAAGAATATGAATTTTTTATAAACTAATATCTCTAGCTTTTCCAAAGGTGCCCCTCACCCCTCTTATAAAAGGGCACTCCTCCTTCTCATTTCTTCAAACCTTCAAAGACTTTTGGTTCAGCCAAACTCTGCCCAAATACTCTCCAAACTTCCCTCACTACAACCTAGAGTCCTTAGTTTGATCAGAAATCCAACCTAAGGAGTCCTTTTGATCAAATCAAAAGGAAGAACCCGAAGAAGAGGTAATGATTTCACCACCCTTTTCCAAGTTCATTTCTTCTTCCACTTCTTCTTCCTTTGTTGTTACCATTCTAAAATAATAACTCCAGTATCATATATATACTGTGATGTTATTAGAAATATGGTACAACCATATTCAGTATTCTATCCACCCTTTGAATAACATGACACCATACGTGCGTACGTACGGCTTACCGTCTCCACGTCGTGGTGAATTGTTATTCAATATATTATTATTTGGATGGGTATAATAATGATGTGTAACTCATGTAAATAATAAATATAACATGTTAATTATTCTTTATATATGATATACCATCCATTTATATATTATTTTAATATCAAAAGAATGATATTGTCGCTCATGCATACGTACGGACTACAGTCTCCACGAACGCGATGAGATTCATTCTCCATCGTATCCATTCAAGTACAATTATCATTTGATGATTTAAAAAACGATGTTTAAGGACTTGATATCATTATGGATATGAATAATATACAACCTATCCTTTACAAACATGTCTTACGTAACAAAACATATAAATGAAAACAAGTAAGTTAACACCAGAAACAACGATAATACTAAGATATTATTATCAAATCAATATTAAAAGATCATATATGATATCATATTAATGAATATGATTCTTGTATAAT
Source organism: Viscum album (assembly GCA_963277665.1). Taxonomy (NCBI): domain Eukaryota; kingdom Viridiplantae; phylum Streptophyta; class Magnoliopsida; order Santalales; family Viscaceae; genus Viscum; species Viscum album. The sequence continues at coordinate 39,818,775 of OY728159.1, forward strand.
TTAATAACAGTTATTTCACCATTATACAAGAGGTTAACATACCCCAACCAAGGAAAAGTACAAGGTAAGGGGTTTTCATCTCACTCCTTATTCCCGTGAGATTCATGCCATATTGCCACCATTACCTTTTGTGTGGTGTACTTCCCATAATTATATTCTTTGTGTAATACACTCTAATTTATGTGTATTTACATATTCATTGTATGATACCTCTTTCATGGGTTGTATGTTTCATAAGTTACCAAATTGGTACGGGTTATTTCACAATCTCTCCATTATCCGAGGTTGTTTATATGTAATAATCTACTGGGATCTCTTTACCATCCACATCCATGTTTTCTTAAAAATGTATTTCAAAACATTTTTATTATTTACAAGAATATGGGTTAAAGTCATTTATACCCTTGTTTGACTTTTTATAAGAGGAATCTTTCCGTCGTTTTCAAAACAAGGTCCTTTTTATCCTTTTCAACAGAATTAAGGTAAGAATGTTTTTTTAACTTATACTGTGGGTGCGGTTATTTTCCGCCATTATAAAATATTCAAATCATTCCTTACAAGCTTATAAGAATATTTTCATAGAAAATGTTTTATTTTATATGGCTCTTAAATGATTTAAAAAATAGAAAGAGATATTTCTCTAAAAAGTGTTTTGATTTCATCTATGTCAACGTCCTTTGATGGATTTTACGCTTATTTGAAGTTGATTTATTATGATACAAAACTTCTATATTGTACTGAAGGTTTTGTGATATGTTTGACTGTGGATGTGCTATTTTTATACCATTCATTGTTTATGGTGAAATTATTCACATTTCGTATGCTAGTTTTAATACGAATGTTTATGTTATGTTTAAACCTTTTCATATGGAATGCATTGGACTTAATATGTTACGGGTGGAGCCCGCTATAGCTCCTCGATGAATCGGTAGGTCTCATGAGACAAACTAGTGTCTTGGCACAAGGCCTTGGAAAAATTTTATTTATAGTCTTGGCATGAGGCCTTGGCTATGTGGTTATGATATTCTGTCATTATTCATTCCATCATTATGAAAGTGGTTATTGATTTTTCATGTGATTATTCGATTAGTAGAATATCCATGTGAATAAATAAATGGCTTTTTTTCATTTTATTCATGCCATACTATGTCGAAAGTTCAAGATTGAAAGGCTTTTGTTTTAGTTATACATTGCCTTTAATGTTTATTCTTATTTATGAAAGTTTTCGCTATATTGTTATCCTTATTGGGCATTTGAGCTCACCCATTTTTTATGTTTTATTTTTCCCAGGAAGTGAAGAAGTAAATTATGAATGACCTGTATGGATATTATGTGGGGATATGAGTGTGGATTATGGAGACAATATCTTGTTATAGTAGTTTTTTCATTTTATTATGTAATGTAAGACATATGAATATATCTAGTGTTTCCAAGGATACTAAACCAATCGGTCTTTCGAGATTTGATCTTTCTTGTGATCATGACAATGTTATGTAATAATGCACCGACTCTGGGTAACTAGGTTCGGGGAGTTACAGTTGGTATCAGAGGAAGTTTAGTACAAACCTTGGAAGCTAGATTTAGATAAACTCTGATTAGAGCACGTAGACCTTAGATGAACATTGAGGATTAGTATATAATAACTTCCTATAATTTTGGTATTGTAGAGATTTTATGAGTTTTCTGAGCAATACATCCCTCTCTGGATACGAGCAGGTAGAGGCGGCTCTGGCATAGATGTACCTAGGGGTAAAACCTGAAAACACCACTTTGAGCTAGACTTGATCGGGAACTGGTGCACGACAACGGGCCTTGCTGCACTCTTGGTTACGACACTCCTGGGGGATATGCTTAGGATAATTCTCATTTTCATTACAAACCATTATGAAGGGTTTATGTGGATTTACTTCCTCAAAGGAGAAATTTTTATGACTATGGATTATATCCATATACTATTTAATCTATGTTATGTGTCTTACAAGTTTGAGATTAGGTATTGTTATTCATAAATTAATCTAGTGTATGCCATTGTTTAGAAATGGCGCCCAGTAGAAGGAATGAGAACTCCAGCAATGCACATGATCCAAAGAGAAAGAAAGATCATATCTTTCATGGTCTTAAGCCATAATTTATAAAAGAAATAGTCTCCCATGTATTATCATCATATGAAGAAATAATATCATGTGTTGATAAGATAAGTAAATATTTTACTGAGTCCAATGGCTTTGAAGGGAAGCAGGAGAAGAAAAGGATGGAAAAGAGAACGATGGATAAAGGGAAGAGGGAAAATAATAATTTTCCCATATGTGATAACTGTGGGAAGAAACACCCTGGAACTTGTCTGAAAGGAATGTGAGTTTGTTATAAGTGTGGAGAAAAAGGGCACAAAGTACATGACTGCAAGGGTAATAAAATGGTTTCAAATGTACAATGCTTCATTTGCAAGGAGTTTGAACACTATGCCAACCTATGTCCTAGACATCAGACTATGCCACAAATGATGCTATTGGATAATAATCAAGTTATGATACTACCACATATGAAGAGGAATTATTAGGGTTCTTATGTTGATTATGTCATTTGACTGTTGTATCAACAATGTACTTGTTATGATAATTATGGAGTATATAAGGATTGTACTGTAGTACTATTTCATTAAGGACTTGAGATTGTGTGGAACAATTAAAAGTGACTCAATAGCAGGTTAAATTTTTGGAAAATATATGGTTGAGAGAATGATAAACCATAATATGGTTCTGATATCGAGGTAGTGATTTTAGAATAATACATGATTGATTTTGATAAATTATATTGGATATTCATGACTACCTTGAAGCTGATTAATGATTTGTATATTCCATCATTATTATGGTTTAAAACATTTTTGGATTGATGAAGTATATCCAGCATTCTATATGGAATAAGGGAGCATGAATGTAATCAATAAGTATTATGGTAATTCAGGATGTTTCAGTTTTTTAAAAGAATACATGATGAAGGTATTCATATGCTATTACGGGGTAAAAAGAATCTACATTAAGTTTACATTCCTTATAAATATTGGACTGTGAGTTTGAACAAAATTATTTTGGATAAATTCTAGTCTGAGATTAATTTTTGATTGCCATAAAAGGACAACCCAGAGGTCGAGCGGCAACCGGTCACGACCGGCAAGGCTGCGAGACTTGAACCTGCAACCGAAGGGCGACAAGGGTGTATCACCTACCACTGTCCCACGAGATGTCCTGGATTAAATAATTTAGTTTTTTTTAAAAGATCTGGTAGAATAATTATAAATTCGTTTATTTTGGAACCCTATACGAATAGTATAAATAGAATTTTTTTACGAGTGAAAGATGAGTTTGTGGTAGAAATTTATTAATGGATACAACTCTAATTATAAAGTAAGTATATCTCCTTATGATCTTAGCCAATCTCATAAATACATTCCTCAACATTATGAAAAGGAACTTAGAACAAAAATGTTGTCCTAGATGGTACCTTAAATCATCACTAATTTATGGCTTTGGGATTGTTGGTATTTTCATAGCCATGTTCTCTACCACTCTCCATCAGATAATTGATGGTTAGATTTCTATTGCATATCCATATTTTTCTACATGGAACCCTAGTATGTGTTATTTTTTGTAATCATCATACTTTCCACTCTTTATTTTAAATAGTGGCCACATTAATTCATTTTTTGATGTGGGATTTCAACTAAGATATTTTGAAACGTCAAAAATGTGTTATCCTAATACCTTATGTTTTGTTGAATCGATGGTATTTCAAATCGTCATAGATTGATAAATAAAAGGACCTCAATATTACACTTGTTTGTGATTTATGACCTCAATCACTACCTATAAATATTTACGTTTTTCCTCCGATTATATGTCTCTAATTGCCACCAATGTTCTCCTAATCGAGATCATAATTTGGTGGTGACCCTTTAATTTCTCTTTTCCTCATTTAAGGCTAAATTTTAGTAACCCAATTTCTGATGTGGGTTTTCCCACAATGATATTTTTTATTTTTAACCTTTTATTTTCGATGAACAATTTGAAATTGCGAGGACACAATTTATTGAAGGAGGGGAGAATGTAACACCCCAAGATTTCATTGTGTGTTATTTCTTCAAAATAATTCAATAACTTGCACTACACGCAACATCGAGTTCCAGCGCACCATGACTTACCAAACAAGCCGTTCAAAAGAGGTTATGAATAGTATTAACTAAATTTTAATCTTTATATAATCCTTATAATTTTAGAATCCATATTATGAGTTTCATAGACATAATGTAAGAACAAATTCATTTTCAGTATTGCACTTTTACCAACTTTTAATAGTGAACCCTTTTTAAATACAATATTTTAAACTTTTTGACTAAATGGGGACCTCAAAAAATTTAAAATGAAACATCCCAAGCATCCACGGTACGCTTTCCTTTGAATAATACAGTAGCGTGTGTTGTACGCAACTTCGAGTTCTAACACACACCACAACCAATCAAACTAGGCGTTATAAATAGTAATACCTACTTTTTTAAATTATATATATTTTATATTTCAAAATGGACTTCATTTTTGGATTCGGAATATCTAATTTATCCTAAGGTGAAATTTTGGTACTTTTCGGATAACTTTCATATTTTGATGAATAGTGGAAATTACTAAATTTTAATTAAAAACAACTTTTTTAATCAAAATAATTAATATTGATAAATTATTAATTTGAGTGGTTTTAAAGTATATTTAGAATATATTTTTATAATTTAATATAATTTTGGTCATTGGACATAATTTTACAATTAAACCGAACATAAACAAGTGACAATATTTTGATAGTTATTATCTCTTAAAAACACGCTTTTTGTTTTGACAGCGGGAATTAATTTTAAATTAATTTCTAAAAATTCTGTCTTTTGAATTTAGAAAAATGGATTCCATATTTTGAATCAGGATGTACAAATTGTGTAAATAGGTAACTTTTATTTTTAGACATTTTGAATAATTACTGCGGTAAATATTTTATTTACCATGGTTAAGGGTAAATCCGGTAAATAAGGGTTAAAAAATAATATTATAATAATACTAAATTACCCTAAAACGTGTCCTAGACTTATTGGTTGATACATGTTCGACCATAGGCAACTTTTGGTCTATTTTGGGACCCCATGGTGCCACTTGTAGGTGATAGGGACACTTTTGTTTAATTAAGATAAAATGAATACAAAATTGACACAAGCATATATATTTTAGATAAAAAAATTTTACATAGAGTTTTATATGTTAGATTTTAGATTATAAATATTAATTACAAAGATAATAAGATTTAATACATAATTATATTTTATTTATAATTTTTAGACATTAAATAATTTAATTTATTTATGACACAAAAATGATGCAGTAATTACTATAATAGTGAAAATTCAAAATAATTGATATTATAAATACCCAAATAAATATAATATGAAACATTAAATGAATTAAACTAATTTTATAGGATAATATGATATATTATGATTGATTTAATTTACTTTTTTCGAAATAATCAATCTGTTATGAGTTTCACAAAAATCAACTATTGAATAGTGTCAAAATTGACATAAAAGCGTTCTTAAAACAAATATTATATTATTAATTGATATTAAATTCCTAAAAATCTAAGGATCGGCCAAGATACTTATAACATGATAGTTTCATCATTAATGGACCACTTGGTAGTCTCTTGGATGTATATATTACGTTTATTAACCATATTATATAAAAATACAAAGAGACATTGTAAAAGTGAATCTAATTAACGTAGAGTTAATACTTAAAGATAAGGTTAATATAAGTACCCAAACCCATCTAAATTATATTGGTTGAGTTTTTTTCGACCCATCCCCACCTTAAACGTTGAATAATCAACTTTTGATCCATTAGAAACCGAATATGAATTTATTATAAACTAATATCTCTAGCTTTTCCAAAGGTTCCCCTCACCCCTCTTATAAAAGGGCACTCCTCCTTCTCATTTCATCACACCTTCAAAGCCACTTGTTTCGGCCAAACTCTGCCCAAATACTCTCCCAACTTACCTCACTAAAACCTAGAGGCCTTTGTTTGATCAGAAATCCAACCTAAAGAGCCCTTTTGATCAAATCAAAAAGAAGAACCCGAAAAAGAGGTAATGATTTCACCACCCTTTTCCAAGTTCATTTCTTCTACCATTTCTTATTCCTTTGTTGTTACCATTCTAAAATAATAACTCCAGTATCATATATATAGTTTTATGTTATTATAAATATGTTACAACCATATTCAGTATTCTATCCACCCTTTGAATAACATGTCACCATACGTGCATACGTACGGCTTACCGTCTCCACGTCGTGGTGTAATTGTTATTCAATATATTATTATTTTGATGGGTATAATAATGATGTGTAACTCATGTAAATAATAAATATAACATGTTAATGATTCTGTATATATGATATACCATACATTTATATATTATTTTAATATCAAAATAATGATATTGTCGCACGTGCATACGTACGGACTACCGTCTCCACGAACGCGATGAGATTCATTCTCCATCGTATCCATTCAAGTATAATTATCATTTGATAATTTAAAAAAATGATGTTGAAGGACTTGATATCATTCTGGATATGAATAATATACAACCTATCCTTTAAAAACAAGTCTTACGTAATTAAACATATAAAAGAAAACAAGTAAGTTAACACCCAAAACAACGATAATACTAAGATATTATTATCAAATCAATATTAAAAGATCATATATGATATCATATTAATGTATATGATTATTGTATAATTTAATAACAATTATTTCACCATTATACAGGAGGTTAACCTACCCCAACCAAGGAAAAGTACAAGGTAATGGGTTTTCATCTCACTCCTTATTCCTGTGAGATTCATGCCATATTGCCACCATTACCTTTTGTGTGGTGTACTGCCCATAATTATATTCTTTGTGTAATACACTCTAATTTATTTGTATTTACATATTAATTGTATGATACCTCTTTCATGGGTTTTATGTTTCATAAGTTACCAAATTGTTAAGGGTTATTTCACAATCTCTTCATTATCCGAGGTTGTTTATATGTAATAATCTACTTGGATCTCTTTACCATCCACATACATGTTTTCTTAAAAATGTATTTCAAAACATTTTTATTATTTACAAAAATATGTCTTAAAGTCATTTATACCCTTGTTTGACTTTTTATAAGAGGAATCTTTCTGTCGTATTCAAAACAAGGTCCTTTTTAACCTTTTCGACAGAATTAAGGTAAGAATGTTTTTTTACTTATACGGCGAGTGCGGTTATTTTCCGCCGTTATAAAATCTTCAAAGCTGTCCTTACAAGATTATAAAAATATTTTCAAAGAAAATGTTTTATTTTATATGGCTCTTAAATGATTTCAAAAATAGAAAGAGATATTTCTCTAAAAAGTGTTTTGATTTCATCCATGTCAACATCCTTTGATGGATTTTACTCTTATTTGATGTTGATTTATTATGACACAAAACTTCTATATTGTATTGAAGGTTTTGTGATATGTTTGACTGTGGATGTGCTATTTTTATACCATTCAAAGTTTATGGTGAAATTATTGACATTTTGTATGCTAGTTTTAATACGAATGTTTATGTTATTTTTAAACCTTTTCATATGGAATACATTGGACTTAATATGTGACGGGTGGAGCCTGCTATAGCTCCTCGATGCATCGGTAGGTCTCATGAGACAAACTAGTGTCTTGGCATAAGGCCATGGAAATATCTTATTTATAGTCTTCGCACGAGGCCTTGGATATGTGGTTATGATAGTCTGGCATTACGCATTCTATCATTATGAAAGTGGTTATTGATTTTGCATGTGATTATTCGATTAGTAGAATATCAATGTGAATAAGTAAATGGAATTATTTCATTTTATTCATGCCATACTATGTTGAAAGTTCAAGTTTGAAAGGCTTTTGTTTTATTTATACATTTCCTTAAATGTTTATTCTTATTTATGAATGTTTCGGCTATATTGTTATCCTTACTGGGTATTTGAGATCACCCCTTTTCTATGTTTTATTTTTTCCAGGAAGTGAAGAAGTAAATTATGAATGACCTGCAGGGATATTATGTGAGGATATGAGTGTGGATTATGGAGACTATATGTTGTTGTAATAGTTTTTCATTTTATGATGTAATGTAAGACATATGAATATATCTAGTGTTTCCAAGGCTACTAAACCAATCGGTCTTTCAATATTTGATCTTTCTTGTGATCATTCCAATGTTATGTAATAATGCACCAACTCTGGGTAAATAGGGTCGGGGCGTTACACTAACCTTCACCTATTAACACATGAGGCAAATTAAAATAAACATGACCATGGTCCACTTCACATCAGGCCACCAAAACTATCCTCTCATACCCCCATTCATCATAGAGACTCATGAATGTAATTCCAAGGGTGAGATAGGGATTTAAATGGGAACTCCCTCATGCATCGCCAATGGGATGACCAACATTCCATGGAACAACATATTATTTTTACACTACTCCAACCATTCCTTAATAGAATCACCAAGGCTAAGGCGATCACACATTAATTCATCCTTTGAGTTTCCCCACTAATAATACTCCACCTTCCATGAAACAAAATATTGTAGTGGCATCTGAAATAGGCATCCTAAACCACCGTCTACTCTCGGGACCACATGTAAAATATCCAACTCCTCCACTGCCTTCTATGCATCTGCAGACTCTCGAACTACATCCTTTAGAAACTTCTTACTCACGAAATCAGCCACCACATTCCCATTTCATGAAAGATAGATGATCTAGTAGTTGTAGTCTTAAATGAACTCAATTCACCCCCACTTATGCAAGTTCAGGTCTCACTGGGAGAAGATATGGCTCAAGCTATTATGATCTTTGATGGCCATGAAGAATTCCCCTAAGAGGTAATTCCACCACTACATCAATGTGAACATGAAAACTACACATTTCTATTCATGGGTGTTATAGTTATGTTCATGATGATGTAACTATCTAGACCCATAGGTGATCACTCTATGTTCCTTCATCATCACACACCCAAATCATAATCCAAAAACAACACAGAACACCTTGAACATTACCCCTTCCCTTGGAAACCTATGCACTGGGGAACTAAATAGCTTCCATTCTAGATAACATTATAATGTATGGCACTACTCAATGCATAAAAAGTCTTGGTTTTTTCATGTAAAAGCTATCAATATTGACAAAAATCAAGAGAGGTCGAGTATGAACATCTAGTAGTAACCTCACCGACCCATATACCTATGATTCTCTTCCACATTTTTGGGTGCTACCCAACAATGAAACTATTCGACCTTCTATGGGTCCACTAATATTACCTTCGGGGATACCACGTGTCCATCTATGTACACCTCACATGTCCATAACATACCCTTGGTAAAAATCCTCTAGAAATTGCAGTGTTAGAAGACCTCCATAACTATCCTTATATTCATGGCATGATCCTCCTATGATATTGATTAGATCATGATTTCATCGATGAACATGACCATGAACTAGTATAGATATTGTTGGAAAATGTGTTCATGATCCCCATGAACACATTAGGTGCATTCGTAACACCGAATGACATGTCCATGAAGTAAAATTTCCCATACCTTCACCAGAATGTAGTCTTTGTGACACCACCCTATTTCAACATAAACTTGTGATATATATACCACATGTCAATCTTAAGGAACCAATAGGCTCCATTATATTGTACAAAAAGGTCTTCTTTTTTGAGAGGGGGTAATAGTTATTGGCCATCTCCTAATTCAGTCTCCAACAGTCAATGAACAGCCTGATTCCCCCAAATTTGTTCATCAAGAACAATACTGGAGCACCCCATCGTGACATATCTGGTTGTATAAAATCCATATTCATCAGAACATCAAACTGAATCGGAAACTCCCAAAACATAGAAGGTGCCATATGATATGGATCCATCAAAATTGGATGATCATAGTGTTGAATGTATATAATGAACTCAAAATAACTCCATGTGGGCTGTGTCACAACCTATTCGAGGAAGATGTCCTAGACTTCACTCACAATCCCCAGATCACCCACCATCTCTAAGACTGCTGATTCAACTGAGAGTTGTGCTGACAACGAAATAAGGGGATCCATACGCTGGCTGCCCATATCTGAGAACACTATCCTTACAAAAAATAATTTGATAATATAGTGCATGTAAATGATTCATTTGAAACATAGTATGACATTGTATGGCTGCATTTGTAGTATAATAAGATCCCTACAGGACTGATGAAACCCCAACATCACCCACCATCCTTGAGACTGATGATTCCACTAAGAGATGGGCTAAAAATGAAATAAGGTGATCCATATTATGGCTTCCCTCTAGGAAATACTTCTCCATAATAAAGCTACACACTGGCTTCCCATATCTGAGAACACAAACATTACAAAAAAGAAGTTGATAACAACGTGCGTGGAAAAGATTAATTTGATGCATAGGATGACATCATATGGATGCATTTGTAGTATTATTAGATCCCTATCAGACCGAGTCAACCCCAACATTAGGAAACATCCTCTAGAAACATCAAACAGGTTGGTCTGACCTCCAATATACATACTTAAAACCAGAGGAATGGAAAGAATCTATAAGTATTGAACCAATTCATGCGCTACACTTGGCCAAAAAAAAGATTATGAATCTCTTAATTCAAACAAGGTACTAACAAAATTACAAATCAGACCAATCGTACCTCGAATTACTTTTGACCCCTCGGGAACTACAACCTCTAAGTCATGCAACTAACCACTCCCAACCCCTCCGCCCCACGGTTATCGAACACCTTCCGGACAACTCCCTTGTTGATGTAACTGAGGAGTTCCCTGATTTTATAATCCTATGAAATAGTCCACCCTCAGTGGAGTGGGAGTTCTCTACCCTCCTGATTGAAAAGCTAGGCAAAAAACTTCTTCTTCTTAGGTGGGTGTTGAACCCACCCACCCCCACTGTAGTACACTAAGATAGGGCATGAATTCCAACGATTCCCAGATCAACCACAGATAAGGAACCATCATCCTATGACCATTTGGAATGGTTGAGGACCAAGAGATCCGAACTGGAACTGTTGTGGCCTACTCCCCACTGGCTGAAAACAAGAAGGCCCTAACATGGGTGACCTGTTGTATATAGCCATCCCGTTTGTTGAACTCGGATTGAACTACTCTAACATAATACCTCCCATCACGTGCCCCATATCCAATAATTTGGCATTCATCTTAACCTCCATGTAAGTTGGTAGTGTGAAGGGAGTAACAACATACTGAAGAGAAGGTTGATGTAACTATTCCAATCATCTTTCCCATGACTCCTCCTTTGGAAAGTGGTATATGGGAAAACGAATGAGATAATTGAACATGATCATTGATTTACTTACAGACAGACACCCTTGCTGGAAGGAGACTAGCTCCTGCCTCTTCCCAACCTTCATCACGGAATAAATCAATTCTTCCCGGAACTTCTTCTCAAATTCAGCCTATGAGATATTACGAAACATTATCTCCTTGAGGTAAATAATACTCCACTAACACACCACACACATATGAATCACTGCTAGAGGAACCCAGAGCTCTATCAGAGCTAGTATCATGCTGAACATGATCAGTAACTCATAGGGCCAACTATCCATCTCCATGTGTGATAAGCTTCCCTCATTCATTTCCAGATTCTTCAGATGGAAGGAACGAAGCATCATATACCACTGGTCATCCTTCTCCTCCTGATTGGCGCTCATATAATTAACCATTTTAACATACTAGGCCTCGATTTATCGTACCACTAATGGAAGATGTATGAGATTCATATCTTAAAAAAACATGAAACTCCAAATCCTAATTTGTATGGAAATTTCTTATTAATTTCTATAAAATATTTATTTATTTTAAATTTTAAAAACACCCAAGACACAAAAGAACCGATGTTATTATGATGCATGTACCACTCCTAGGGTCTATACTGTAAAATGAATTTATCCTCACTTGGTTATTTAGTATGTCCAGAATTCTTTCATCGGATCATGGGGGCCCTAAAATATTGTGTCCTATCCATACAACCATAGACTATTTCAGCCACCAAGATTTCCTAAAATTATTTCACTACCTTCCCATGAAAACCTCACTGTGCCTAACCCTTAAATCTATATTATATGTCATCCATCACCTTTGATTTTATTCTTTCATGACTATCCTTCTCCACGATGACAGAAGGGACAAAAACGTATCATGCCCTTCCATCTTCAGGTTGACGGAGTGATAATGACCCAAAGTCCTTCCTTTAGTAGGCATAGATTGGAAACTAGCACCATCTGTATAGAATCTCACATTATTGAGAGTTATTACCATTTTATAAAACAAGACAAGGAGATAATATGTTAAATCCAAGAAACATCGATGAATAATGTTAAATGTTATTCTTATAATCCATTCCCACATGCATGCTAAAATGTTAAACATGTACAATGTAATAAAAAACTCCCAAATTATAGTCCAATGAAAAAATAAATAAATAGCTACAACAACAATCTTTATGTCTGAGCTAGTAAAGTCCATAATGGTCATCAATGTCCTCCTAGAAATCTAAAAATAATTATATATGTATGGTGAGAATACATGTATACTCAGCATGGAAACAAAATCTACCCATGCCCATGTGAGGGAACATACTAATTCCACTATGTGAAAATATTAGATACTCAAGCACCAACCAAAGAATACTAAATCTCCCAACCTCTCCAAAGCCCTGTCACCCAAGTAACGAAAGATGTGTAAAATGGTAATACAATCACATTGACATTTGAGTACCCCAAACCATCTTCCCACTGGTTAACATATCATTTCTAATGATCTGATATCTTAACATTACCTCTCTTCCCACAAACAGTACCATTACATAAACCTGCCAGCCCAAACATAGTTCTCAAATATCTTATAAACACAACCGCAGACACCTTCTTCTCAAAACACACACCCCACACCTGAAGACATCAGGGCCTCAGCAACCACATGCCACATCCTGAAGATACATGGGAAAACATACTTTGCCTGTATGCACCTATGTACCTCATCCAAAAAAACATAGCTTGATGAATCCTGGAAAATGGTAAGACTCAAGACATCACATCCTTCCTTGATATGCCCAAGCATCAAGATACGAAAGAGGGGGAGAAGAAGATAGTCAGAACTACTTTTTCTTCTACTCATATATGCACAACCATACAAAAACCAAAACCAAAAACAAACCCAACCCACTTTTTGTTCATTTTTGATTTATTACTTCCAATGACCCGAAGGCCTTCATTTATTATTGATTTTGATAATCCACATTTCATGGGGTGAGGTAGAACCCTTATAGGGCCCATAAGCATAAGTATTACATGGCACATAGGACATAGAGGAATTCGTTGATTGTAAGCTTAAAATATTACATACAACCCATACTAACTACTTGGAACTACACCTCCCCAACATCTTCATCATGAAATCAGCTCTCCACCTTTGCATGGCTATTCAGATAGGCTTTATCGTGCATGTACATGCTTTTCTTGAAGGGAGGTACCATTCCCTCTCATTATTGAAATCCATTTAGCTTTTGTTATGGTGAAATATCATTTCTCCTCTTACTTATGATGTTTGTTCCTTGTAGGTTGTCTAGTTTGCATCTGCACTAAATGCAGCCAGAAGTCCTTGAGGTGACCCGAAGGCCTTACTGACCCAATGCCCTAGGTGGACCGAATGCCTTAATGGACTCTGGGACCAAATAGATGGCTCAAAGGCCCAAATGAGGGAATATTCACGACTGAAACAGTACCAAATTGTGATTTCTACTGTGATTTCTATAGTACCTACTCCAGTGCCTCTTCTAATAACATGGAAATTTTCCTCTTCTTAGATTTGATACCGTGTCTCTTGGAAGCACATAAACATTCCTCAGCAACTAGGCTAAGGCACATGTGATCTATTTATTTATTTAAGGGGATTCACTTAAACATATTCTGTCACTACTGAGAAACAATAAACAATAACCATACCAAGCAATTATCAAAATCAAACATCATTCCCAATACAGAACATCACAAAACTAGACTTTTAGTCCCACTGCACATCACCGTTCAACTACTGAAAACTATCATTATTCATTATGATATCTCCCATTACATCCCTCACAACCCATCCCTACAGCCCTGCTTTGCAAACAAATTTCCAATGCAGTCCCACTGCATAACGAGTCTGTAACCACACCATAGTCCCACTACTCGATGTCATTTAGTGACCACAACACAATATAAAGGCAGTTCAGCAAGCTACATTTCCATCGATTTTACAATAAACAAATATCTCAGATTTTAACCCCAACACATACCCATATACCACCCCACTAACCAATCCCCCGGAATCTTGACCAGAACACACATCGCATATCCAAAACTGTCAAACAAGGTATAAGGCCCCAACCTTAAACCTTACTTAATCTTGAGTTATTACAAGATTACACATTGAGGATCTTTTCAGGTTTATAGTTTTAGAGAATTAGATCATGAAACATGCATTACATTCCACATTTAAACAAAGTGGTTACATAAATGATAGTATTCATTATTCCCATTAATGGAAACATATTTAAAATATAACATGGATTCTTTCTTGACACATCCATGACACTTTCATCACATCATGTACCTTTCCCATGACATGTGAAAAACATTTCAAAAACATGGGATGAGCATAAAAAGCATAGTAAGGGATATAAAAATATGGAAAGGAAACATGAGTACATTTATACATAAGAATGAAATCATACTATTCCCATAAAACATAGGCATATCAAATCATGAATAAATCATAGAAAACATAAGACATAAAGGTAACTTGAGGCATTCATAACATTCTTACGTAGGGAGTAACCCTCTTGGTTACGTTTGGAATACCCATCATAGTATATTCCCTAAATCACATCGGAGAAACCTTAAGGTTTCACTCCTTCGTGTTACCCAATGCATTAGAGAGCTATATCGGGCTCACCCGCCTTTAGTTTATCACGGAACTACCCGTTTTCATAACAATGCCCAAGAACCATAACATAAATGTATCACATAAAACATGCATAAAGGAAACATAACATTTCCACATTTCAATCACAATATAACATTTTAGTATATTTAAATAATGAATCCATTCAAAAAGAAACCATTTCCAAAACCATTTAAAACATTTAATAAATAGATTTTTGAATCAAAGTGTCCCATACCACCTTGAATCTTAAAATTTTAAACCCTTAATATCCATATAAATAAATACCTAAAACCATTTTGAAAACATGGATATTAATAAGAACAAATAATTAAAACATTTAAAAATCTATTTTGGTTAAAGGGGTTTTACCAAAATTAGAGACACTTGAATACAATAATTGAGGAATAACATTTAGTCAGAACATTAAAATATCATGAGAATAAACGGATTCATGATATAATACTCCAAAGTACAGTATATAAACCATATAAGAGTGAATTTGTGCATAACAACAATGAACCCTCAATCGAAATGTCAAATGTGATGAAATCCCTTATAAAGAAGGTATCCTTAAATTAAGGACAAATCAATCTCAAAAATATGTGTGAAAAATATAAATACACCCAATATAAGTGGATATTAAGTGTAAAACACTAAAATTTCATTCACAAATATTCAATGGATGACATATTCAATAACTACAAGTTGAACCCAAAGAAATCGAAATTGGGTTAAAACGTTCCCTCGGTAAAATTCGACAGCCTAAACGGCGTCACTTCAAAAATTCAGAAAATGAGTTGATGAGAGATAAAAGGGAATCTCATCACTTGTACATAAAATTTACATCAATCAGGATATAGAATAACATATCCCAACAATAATAGTATTTGAATTAAAAGACATAAGAAACGAACTCTTTTAAAAAGAGGAGGGTGAAAGGTTCCTTTACCGACATGGGTATCTTTCAAAACATACACCTCGTGAAAGAAGGACAATACAACATTGATGTAAATACTCATAAAAGAAATTATATTACACAATGAGTAAAATAATTGGAATTACATACACCACTCAAAGGAAATTGTGGCAAATGTAGCATAAATCTCACGGGAATAAAAGTGAGATGAAAAATCCCTTACGAAAAATTCGGCAGCCTAACGACGCCACTCAAAACTTCCAAAATGGAATAATGAGAGGAAATAGGTTCTCTCATCATATGAAAATAATAAGTACAGTAGGATTAATATAAAATAACATCCCAATCATAAGAAATATGAGCTTTAAATGGAATGACAAGAAAGAGTGTACTTAAAAAGAAAGAGAGGTGTAGGATCGCTTACCTCGGGTCTGACTTGACTCGATCATTCTTTAATCTCCTGAATAATAAACTTGAGATAATTTATACATCCTTAGGAACCTTTTTCAAGTTCATTATTCCTTTTATATCACTTATTACCATGTAATAAACATTATTTAATCATTTAAGTTAATAATATTCGTTTTGCCGATATTTGGTTCTTAAGTCGAAAGTGGACTTCTTACAATTACATGTTGTTCGTGTGGCCAAATGTTTATTATAACCAGAATTTTATTCATGATTTAGATATAATATATGTCATATATATCCAGTACATTAATGTATTTATAACATTACATAATCATTTAGAGGTATGAAATGAAATGCACTGTTCATGGAGACGGTAAGCCGTACGTACGCATGAACGCTACTTTCATTTCTATTTTGTATTTTATAGAATGGAATCATAATGATATAAAGGTAGATTATACTTCCAGTATAATATCATATATAATATCATAGTTCCATCCTTTATAAGTCCCACATATGTTATTTAACGAATCAAATCACTTTGAGGGGCGGTAGTCCGCACTTCCTTAAATGAAGATATCGCGTTTACCCATAATGGAAACCATAAAGGTATGCCCAAAATGAAAAAAAAAACAGAAGCTTATGGAAAACATAAACCTATTATATATCATATATGAAAATAGTGACATCATAATGGCCACCTTTGAAGGTGTTAACTGAGTATTGAACAATCATCGTTTCGGGAGGCAGAATTTCGCCATCCACGGAAACCGTATGTTTTTTAACCATTTGATGTAGTTGTGTGAGAGTGTAGCTCGAATAAATCTTATAACAACATCCTAGTATATTGAAGATACTGGGTTTGTTACAAAATAAGTAAATAAAAAGAGTTTAGGGGGTTGGAGAAGCAAAATAAAACAAATGAACATGAGAGAATGAATTACCTTTAAAAGTGTAACTCATTTTGATTTGAGCCTAAAGGCATCCTTTGAAAGGATTATTCCCAAAGGGAATCCTCTAGGATGAGGAGAGGGATATTGAGAGAGTAAATGGGCAGGGTTTTGCAGAGCCAAAGGCTTGAGGAGTGTGTGAAATGAGGTAGAGGTGGGGGCCTTTTATAAGAGGAGAGGAGGGGCACTTTTGGAAAGTAAGAAATATTACTTTATTTGAAACTGTGATTCGGTTTTAAAAGGTCCCTCATTGATATAATTCATGGATAAGGTGATAAGGGTTCTAAATACACCCATCCAATAAGTTTTGGACATGTGTAGGTCATAGAGTTTACATTATCTTCTCATTTTATTTAAATCGTCAGATAATGATGTCATCACTGCATCATTATTATGTCATAAATAATTTAATTTATTTAATGTCTAAAAATTATAAAAAAATTACTATGATGTAGGAAATCTCTTTAGATTTCCAGTGACTATTTATAATAAAAAATCGGACTTGTATAACCCCACTTAAAAATTGTTTTTGTAAAACATATCATGCTTGTATCATTTTTACTTTTACATTAAATAAAAAGTTATTTATGTCATTTCCCAACCAAAGTGGATCCATGGGGTCCCCAAGTTGACCCATGGATTTTATTGGTCGGCCATTACACATCCAATGGGGTTAGGACATGTTTCAAGTTCATTTCATATTATTAAAACATTATTTTTACCTTAAACTACACTAATTACCTCTAATCGCGATTAAAAACTTAATAAGTTACTATTCACCAAAAAATTATTTTTATCCCATTGAACCACATTTTACTTATTAATGAAAACCATGTATGTCGGTTTTTTGAAATTTAAAACACAAAGACGGAAAAATTTCATTTAAACGGAAAAATCAGTTTTTATAAGTACCACTTAGTTGTGTCACTATTCATCAAAAATTGATGTTTTTCAGAAAAATACCAATAATTCACCCTAAGATATATTTGATATTACGAATTCAAAAAAGAAGTCTATTTTACAAAATTAAAAACCTATAAGTCAAATTAATTTATTTAATAATTAATTCCCGTTGTCAGAGCAAATAGCATGTTTTTATGACACAATAAGTATCAAAAGATTGACACTGGTTTAAGTCTGATTTCAAAGTGAAATTAATTCCAACGACCACTATTGGATTTAATGGTAAAAATATATTCTAATTTCACTTTAAAACCAATTCAAAAGATAATAAAATCATATAAATAAATTATATTAAAAAGATGTTTTGAATTAAAATACAACATTTTACAGTATTCATTAAAAAAATGAACATTATCGGAAAGATACCAAAAATTTACACAAAGTAAATTTTGATGTCCCGGTTCTTAATAAGAGTTTTATTTGGTCCAAAAGAATTTTTAAGAGTGACCAAAACTATATTTAATAATGGTTCAACATCAAAAGATGATAAGTGAACCTTTAGTGAAAACTTGGGCATATACGCCTAAAATTGAATTCTATCTGTATTTTAAGCCTCTATCCTTTATTGGATAAATATAAAAACATTTAAAAACATATATAATCATATTTTAGTTATTTCTATCCATTATCACCATTACAACGGCTACATGTTAACTACCATTTAAAATAATATTATTTTATTATTAGAGTGCAACGTAAGATTCCCAATAAACTCGTTGTTGTGTGTTGGGTACTCCATCGAGCATAGCATCCCCTTTAAATTCATATCAATATTTTATTCACAAATATAGATAAATATAAAATTGTCATATTATTTATTTACCTAGGGTGTTACATCCTTCCCCCCTTTTGGGAACTGCGTCCTCGCAATTTTTAAAATTGAGCGTGGAAACATCCTTGAATGTCCCACATCGGAACAAGAGTCGGTAAAACAATCACTTTAAAATAAAGAAAGATAAGCATAGAGGTCACCCGATTTAACCCATACTAGGATTCCAAGTATGAAAATATGGACATGGAAGAACAAACAAAGGGTCATGTTCTGATGGAGAGTGATAGAAAGCATGTTTAAGAAAAAGTTAACCATAAGAAAATCACAAACTTGTGATGGGTTAAACGGTATTCGATTCCCCAGTCGGAAAAGTTAATAGACAACATTTTTGTTTTATGTTTCTTTTTATTGAGGAATTTATTCATAAGGAAACATAATCACTTATCATGTTCACTTTCAACTTTTACTAGATTCCTTAATCAAACTCATATTTTTTCCAAAAGATGAGTATTTAGGGAGACTTGTTCGCATTAAGAGTACTATAATCAACTTCTAGAGAATCACCTAATCCAAAAAAGAGAACTATATACATCCCAAGTCTTTAGGCTTTAACCAAAACCAAAACCAAAAAGGTTAGTACAAGGTCAGATAATCCACAAAAGGATAACCCATTAAAAAGAAAATCCATGCTTAATCTCCAAAATTTGTCCAACAAAACCCAATGTTCAACGAGGACCATCCGATAAACAATTTGTCCATAAAAATCATCATAGTAAACCAATATAAGATTGAAACCCAAATATTTGAAGGATTTAGTCATATAGTCTTCCAAGTTAAATCGTGACATTTATCTCCAAACAACATCAATTGCTCCTAAAGTCTCGTATTGAAAAGTAATTAACCTAATCACATATCCTCCATGATAGGTTAATCATTTTCATAAATAACCCAAAATAAACTTACTCTTTATTCATAAAATCATATAACTAGAATGAATCAGTCAAAATAACCAGGGACTTCACGTGGTCCAGTGGTAGGCGATAAATACCAGTCACACTTTGGTTGTGGGTTCGATTCCCGCAGCTTTGTCTAAAGTGACGGGATGTCACACAGTCTGTGTGTTGTCCTTTTTCCAAAACTATATAATTCTTAAAACATTCCCCAAAATGAGATAAAATTTTCATATTTTAACCTCAAGTTTATCTCATGCCTTTCATTTTCCAGCATATCATATAATAACCCATAATTACCTCAAAAGTAAGGATCATATAAACTATAATGGATACCTTTATAATTATTACCTGAACTTCCACATAGATTGGTCATCTCATACATGATGAATTACAGAACATACCAAGGTTCATGTGGTTGATCATGACTCCTTGATATTTGGTTTAGGACAACCATGAGTTTCCTCATTGAATCCTCCATTTTATCTAGTATCTTAATCAGAGAACCACCACAGTTTCCTTCAAACCTGTTGTCTCTTTGGTGCCTGCTAGATCCATCCATTCACTAAAACAGAAATGTTAGTGTGAGTATATCAACAAAACCATCATGTACTAATGAGGAAGATAAACACTAAGATATACTTACTCATTCACATTATCTAAAACTAGGACTCTTTCTGAAATCCTAACCATTATGGTAATGTCCCTTATGCTTAAAGAATACCCTAACCTCTAAAGTTATCTAAACTGACCTTTGATACCAACTATAAGGCCCCAGCCTTAAACCTTACTTAATCTTGATTTATTACAAGATTACACATTGAGGATCTTTTCAGGTTTAGAGTTTTAGAGAATTAGATCATGAAACGTGCATTACATTCCACATTTAAACAAAGTGGTTACATAAAAGACAGTATTAATTATTCCCATCAATGGAAACAAATTTAAAATATAACACGGATTCTTTCTTGACACATCCTTGACACTATCATCACATCATGTACCTTTCCCGTGACCTGTGGAAAACATTTCAAAAACATGGGATAAGCATAAAAAGATCAGTAAGGGATATAAAAATATGGAAAGGAAACATGAGTACATGTATACATAAGAATTAAATCATACATTACCCATAAAACATAGGCATATCAAATCAGGAATAAATCATAGAAAACATAAGACATAATGGTAACTTGAGGAATTCATAACATTATTACGTAGGGAGTAACCCTCTTGGTTACGTTTGGAATACCCATCACAGTATATTCCCTAAATCTCTTCAGAGAAACCTTAATGTTTCACTCCTTCGCGTTACCCAATGCATTGGAGAGCTATATCGGGCTCACCCGCCCTTAGTTTATCACAGAACCACCCGTTTTCATAACAATTACCAAGAACCATAACATAAATGTATCACATAAAACATGCATAAAGGAAACATAACATTTCCACATTTCAATCACAATATAACATTTTAGTATATTGAAATAATGAATCCATTCAAAACGAAACCATTTCCAAAACCATTTAAAACATTTAATAAAGAGATTTTTGAATGAAAGTTTCCCATACCACCTTGAAGCATAAAATTTTAAACCATTAATATCCATATAAATAAATCCTTTAAACCATTTTGAAAACATTGATATTAATAAGAACAAACAATTAAAACATTTAAAACGATATTTTTGTTAAAGGGGTTTTACCAAAATTAGAGACACTTGAATACAATAATTGAGGAATATCATTTAGTCAGAACTTTATAATATCATGAGAATAAATGGATTCATGATATAATACTCCAAAGGACAGTATATACACCATATAAGAGTGAATTGGTGCATAAAAACAATGAACCCTCAATAGAAATGTCAAATGTGATGAAATTCCTTATAAAGAAGGTATCCTTAAATTAAGGACAAATCAATCTCAAAAATATGTGTGAAAAATATAAATACACCTAATATAAGTGGATATTAAGTGAAAAACAATAAATGTTTATTCACACATATTCAATGGATGAAATATTCAATAACTACAAGTTGAACCCAAAGAAATAGAAATTGGGTTAAAATGTACCCTTGGTAAAATTCGACAGCCTAAACGGCGTCACAACAAAAATTCAGAAAATGAGTTGACGGGAGATAAAAGGGAATCTCATCACATGGGCATAAAATTTACATCAATCAGGATATAGAATAAAATATCCCAACAATAATATTATGTGAATTAAAAGACATAACAAACGAAGTCTTTTAAAATGAGGAGGGTGAAAGGTTCCCTTACCGACATGGGTTTCTTTCAAAACATACACCTCGTGAAAGAAGGAAAATACAAAATTGATGTAAATACTCATAAAATAAATTATATTACACAATGATTAAAATAATGTGCAGTACATAAACCACTCAAAGGAAATTGTGGCAAATTTAGCATAAATCTCACGGGAATAAAACTGAGATGAAAAATCCCTTACGAAAAATTCGGCAGCCTAACGGCGCCACTCAAAACTTCCAAAATGGATTAATGAGAGGAAATAAGGTCTCTCATCATATGAACATAATAATTAAAGTATGAGTAATATAAAAGAACATCCCAATCATAAGAAATATGAGCTTTAAAAGGAATGACATGAAAGAGTGTACTTAAAAAGAAAGAGAGGTGTAGGATCCTTTACCTTGGGTCCGACTTGACTCGATCGTTCTTTAATATCCTAAATAATAAACTTGAGTTAATTTCAACTTCCATAATAACCTTTTTGATGTTCATTATTCCTTTTATATCACTTATTACCATGTCATAAACATTATGTAATCATTTAAGTTAATAATATTCGTTTTTCCGATATTTGGTTCTTAAGTCGAAAGTGGACTTCTTACAATTACATGTTGTTCGTGTGGACAAATGTTTATTATATCCAGAATTTTATTCATGATGTAGATATCATATATTTCATATATATCCAGTATATTCTTGCATTTATAACATTACATAATCATTTAGAGGTAAGAAATGAAATGCACCGTTCATGGAGACGGTATGCCGTACGTACACATGAACGCTACTTTCATTTCTATTTTGTATTTTATAGAATGGAATAATAATTATATAAAGGTATATTATAATTCCATTATAATGTAATATATAATATCATAGTTCCATTCTTTATACGTCCCACATATGGTATTTAACGAATCAAATCACTTTGAGGTAGCGGTAGTCCGCATTTCCTTAAATGAAGATATCGTGTTTACCCATAATAGAAACCATAAAGGTATGCCCAAAATGAAAAAAAACCGAAGATTAAGGAAAACATAAACATATTATATATCATATATAAAAATAGTGACATCATAATGGCCACCTTTGAAGGTGTTAAATAAGTATTGAACAATCATCGTTTCGGGAGGCAGAATTTCCCCATCCACGGAAACCGTATGTTCATTAACCATTTGATGTAGTTGTGTGAGAGTGTAGCTCGAATAAATATTATAAAGAAATACTAGTATATTTAAGATACTGTTGTTGTTACAAAATATGTAAATAAAAAGAGTTTAGGGGGTTGGAGAAACAAAATAAAACAAATGAACATGAGAGAATGAATTACCTTTAAATGTGTAACTCCTTTTGATTTGATCCTAATGGCTTCCTTTGAAAGGATTCTACCCAAAGGGAATCCTCTAGGATGAGGAGAGGGATGTGGAGAGAGTAAATGGGCAGGGGTTTGCCGAGCCAAAGAAGTGAGGAGTGTGTGATATGAGGTAGAGGTGGGGGCCTTTTATAAGAGGAGAGGAGGGGCCCTTTTGGAATGTAAGAAATACTACTTTATTTGAAAATGTGTTTCGGTTTTAAAAGGTCCCACATTGATATAATTCGTGGATAAGGTGATAAGGGTTAGAAATCCACCCATCCAATAAGTTTTAGAAATGTGTAGGTCATAGTGCTTACATTATCATCTCATTTTATTTAAATCGTCAGATAATGATGTCATCGCTGCATCATTATGATGTCATATATAATTTAATTTATTTAATGTCTAAAAATTATAAAAAAATTACTATGATGTAGGAAATTTTATTATCTTTCCAATGACTATTTATAATAAAAAATATGACTTGTATAACCCCATTTAAAATTGTTTTAGTAAAACATATCATGCTTGTGTCATTTTTACTTTTACAATAAATAAAAAGTTATTTATGTCATTTCCTAATAAAATTGGCTCCATGGGGTCCCCAAGTTGACCCATGGCTTTTTTTGGTCGGCCATTACACATTACATGAGGTTAGTACATGTTTCAAGTTCATATCATATTATAAAAAAATTATTTTTACGTTAAACTACACTAATTACCTCTAATCGCGATTAGAAACTTAATAAGTTACTATTCTCCAAAAAATTATTTTTATCCCATTGAACCACATTTTACTTATTAATGAAAACCATGTATGTCGGTTTTTTGAAATTCAAAACACAAATATGGCAAAATTTCATTTAAACGGAATAATCAGTTTTTATAAGTACCACTTAGTTGTGTCACTATTAATCAAAAATTGATGTTTTTCAGAAAAATCCCAAAAATTAACCCTAAGCTATATTTGATATTCTGAATTAAAAATTGAAGTCTATTTTACAAAATTAAAAACATATAAGTCACATTAATTAATTTAATAATTAATTCCCGCTGTCAGTGCAAATAGCGTGTTTTTATGAAACAATAAGTATCAAAAGATTGACAATGGTTTAAGTCTGATTTCAAATTGAAATTAATTCCAACGACCAATATTGGATTTAATGGTAAAAATATATTCTAATATCACTTTAAAACCAATTCAAAAGATAATATAATCATATAAATAAATTATATTAAAAAGATGTTATGAATTAAAATAGAACATTTTACACTATTCATTTAAAAAATGAACATTATCGGAAAGATACCAAAAATTTACACAAAGTAAATTTTGATGTCCTGATTATTAATAAGAGTTTTATTTGGTCCAAAAGAATGTTTAAGAGTGAACAAAACTATATTTAATGATGTTTCAACATCAAAAGGTGATAAGTGAACCTTTGGTGAAAACTAGGGCATATACGCCTAAAATTGAATTCTTTCCATATTTTAAGCCTCTATCCTTTATGGGATAAATGTAAAAACATTTAAAAACATATATAATCATATTTTAGTTATCTCTATCCATTCTCACCATTACAATGGCTACATGTTAACTACCATTTAAAATAATATTATTTTATTATTAGAGTGCAACGTAAGATTCCCACGAAACTCGTTGTTGCGTGTTGGGTACTCCATCGAGCATAGAGTCCCCTTTAAAGTCATATCAATATTTTATTCAAAAATACGGATAAATATAAAAATGTCATATTCTTTATTTACCTGGGGTGTTACACCAAGTGTATTAAAATTTAACCCTCAAGGGTTCTTTAACTTCCATTTAAATATAACCGAGTTGATTGTCGAACATGTGTGGCCCTGAGGTATCCCTTTATTTAATCGAGTGTACATTATTAATCATATTTTATGTTACGTATTTATATCAAAACATCACAACAAAATAGAACACCACCATCACATTTGAAAAGGACACCAACTACCGTGATTTTCATAAGGCATATAGATGCAAGAATTATAAAATAATTATTACAAAATAAATAAAATAGGAGTCCAATATCAAACAACATCTTGCACATTATTTCATTTATGCGTGTTATATTTTGATCATATTAAATTGTTCTTCAATTATTATTTCAATAAGATTATTAATCCATTATTTATAACGAACCATTAATATACCCACCCCGCATGATGCACAATAAATGAAGAGAAAATGATTCCCCTACATGGATGATCAAATATCGATTTTCTTCATAGTTTCAAGAATAGTAGATTACATGACATGTTGAATGAACTCCACGAATGGTGAGTGGTATGGGCTCACGCATGGGCTCATGACATGTATCATAAAGAAGCCTCCAAGAACACCAAGAGAAAAAAAGTAAGAAGAAAGAGAGGATCATGGCTGAGGAATTGTATAGATACAAAAATTAGGGAGACCATTTCAAAGTAATGAAAGTAGGACATTGGTTTTACCATTCATCTTGGTAGTTTCACAAGTTTTATTTATTTAAAATTTAATAACTCCCCTTGGAAATTGTGGAGATTTACTAGCGGATGGCTTTGATTTGATAGATTAACTTTTAATGGATAAAAACATGTAATAAAGGAGAAACATGGAAAAATGGAAAACAATGAGAGGGGTGTGAGACTGTTTGTGAGACACCGTAATGGTCACACTATAAATGGGGCCACCATAAACTATGTGGCAGTGACGGTGCGATCATGACTGTGAAATCGTAAAGGCGCCACTGTAAAGGGTGAAAAATGATAGTGTCACCATGATGGTGCAATCATAATAGATCCACCTTAATTATTCCACCATGACAGTGAGAATGTGACAGTGCGACCATGATGGTTCCATCTTAAACATTTCCACTGTAATGGTGTGACTGTAACACTGCCACCATTTTTTTGGAACTATTTGGTGGATCTATGTTTTTGGAAAACTCCAAATGTTACCCACAAAAAATCTACGACCACTGAATTTTCAAAAAATAAAGTCCTAGGGAAATCTAGGTCATCACATGTTTATTATGAATATTGGAAAATATATTATGGATTTTTTAGTTTTTTAAATGGAAGAATTAGTTTCATTTTTTTATAGTGATTACTGATGTTTTGTTTCTCATACTATGTTTTCAACAATTTTTCATATGTCATATAGATGTGTATGAATTATAAGAATTTCAATGGTGACCCATCCTCTGTAAAAAAAATTTTTTAATAAAACATGAGTTTAAATTTATAAATCCATTTTTTGTAAAAATACATTGATTTTGAGTGGGAATTTTCTGTTTATTATGTAATGGGTTTATATGTAATATTTCATTTTTAATTAAACAATTTTTTAAAACTAAATGATCATCTGAATGTATGAAAATACATTCATTAGGTTATATTTATATTTTATGTCTTAGAGAAATATACCCAAATCTTTTATGGTGGAATTATATCAATTTGAAGTATGTGTTGTTCATAACTACAGTGATTCTATAATTGTATCCTATGACATATATATAGTATGATTATTTTTGAACATTTAATTCCCAAAAATATATAATCCTATGACAAGATTATTTTTATTCAATCAATAAATTAATCATTAATTTTATGTGATGGCCATATCTTATTTGTTCTTGTGTTTAGATGTCAATTAATCTTCGAAAAAATTTCATTTGTCATGATGTTCCATGTCACATACATCTAAGATTATTCATTGATTATGATGAAAATAGGAGTTGGAAACTATATAGTATATACATCCTCCTCACAAAAAACTACAGGGGAAATTATCATTATTATAATTTACCTGATTGAATGACTGATGTCATTATTAGGGATACATTTGTTGTAATATCACATAGAGTATTTAGGGGGGATTCATTTTAAGGTCCACCTTTTTAATATACATAATATTCATATTAAATTGATAAATATCACATCAAATTAAGTAATTATCCTATTATGTTCTATTCATTTTTGCCTTCATGATTTTAATGATTTATTTTTGGAATCCATACACCCTTTACCAAATTAATATATAGGGAACACATTATTTCATATTACTTTTCATAACGAAAAAATTTGTGTTGTTCACTCAAAAAATGATTCGAATTATATTGACACATATCTGAGTCCATCTCATGCATATAGTCTATAAAATTTTAATTTAAAGTAATAGAGTTATATAGAATGTAAATATTTATAAGGACATTCAGAGTGCCATAAATTTACAACCAAAATTGTAGAATACGAGTAAAATTAAAATATTTTAGAAGGATTTTAGACACAAATATCCTCTATTTAGATATAATTTCCATACTAGAGAATTAAATTCATAATAATTATAAATCGCAATATATATAATCCAGGCTCAAAAAATAAATCCCATCCAATAACATTAATTTAAAATGATTGTTATGGTAGATGAAAATATAATATTATTGCTTAAAATTTTATATAGTCATAAATATGATGAAATTGAAGGCTCCATTTCTGAGAAATATTATATAATTTAAATTTAAGATTAAATAATATAAATATTTCTTCAAAATCATTACAAACCTAAATATCATTGGATGTTAATAAATAAATAAACATTTTATTTATATTTATTTATATTGGAAACATATATTAACAATTTTTTTTTATAATTTGGACATCAAACACCTCATTATATAATTTTTAACACTTAAAATTTATAATTACATTCTAATTTATAAAAAAAAATATCTATGTATAATTATTATAATTTTTTTAAATTTTTTAATTTTATGAATAATATTTAGGTGAAGTAGACATATATATATATTTTTTGTTATGGTGTGGTAATAAATAACAAAATATGACTATCATTTTGACTAAAAATTATAGATATCATATGAAGCAAGTCATGCTTAATGATATATTGGGTATCATATGAAGATTAAGAAACCCATTTTTTACACATAACCTAACCATTCCACATATTATGATATCTTATCTCATAAACTATGATACTGAAGAATAACAGGGTTCTATGTTATATTTTTATATATAAATTAATCTTATTTTACTATAGAGAAAAATAGAATAAATATAATAAATAAAAAATTATGAGATAATCACGTATAGAATATAGTAAAATAATTTTAAAAAATTTAATTACATATTTAAAAAAATTATTATAGGGCCCTAATAAAATTTATGAGTTTAAAGGAATCATATTATAGTAGTATGGATGAAAATCCCCACATATTTTCCAAATACATATTCCAAAATCATAGGTCCATTTGTGAATGAGAATGGTGTGTGACATAAAATTGATAATAATGGTCATCATTTTCCACAATTCAATCTGACTCCATTATGTTGTTTCTAGAATTTTCATCTTGTTAAAAAAATAAATAATAGATATATATTAAACATAATTGATTTTTATGTGATAAATATGGTTTTGAAGAGGGTTACATGATTTCTTATACTATGTGAAGAAATATCCCATTAAAATAATAATAATTATTATCATATTTTCCTAAGGAGTAAACATTTGTTAAACTAAATTGATTCAGGTTCTCACCTCTTTTATGTATTATAAAATAGTTCATAGTTCCATTGATATACTTGAGAACACATTTGGGATTAATTAAATGTGTTACATTAGGATTACATTGAGACATTTCATATAGTGTAATTGCATATAGTATATTTTTTTTCATACCTTAAGATAATATATGTTTACATAAAATATTCTAAAAACATTTTGATACACACATTTTCCATCAGTATACTTATCCGGATTTTTACCAACCTCAATACATATTGGAAGTTGTTTTGATTTATTTTTTCAATTATTTTATTTTATAAAACAATTTATTTTGAAATATTATTATAAAATTATTATTATTTATAATTCTAGAAATTATGTCAATTATTCGACATCTCATCCTGATTTTTAATCTATCCATATAATTATTTACACAGAATCTCAATTTTCCCAAGAAAAAATAAAAACATAAATGTAGTAAAATTAAATATAATGAATAATACCACCTCCACACCCATAATGGATAATTACACCATTCCTTAAAGGATTTACAACTGTCTTTTACAAACATGAATATATAATACTTGGCTAAATGGGGATTTTTAGACTATACATACCCTTATTCAATATAAAAACTCTTTTCCGTCACAATTAGGGATAAATCCATCATTCAATAAAATATAGACATCAATTTCGATCATTAAATTAGGGAAAACAGAGTTTACATCCATTATATATATTTTTTTTACTTCCTGGGAGCTAAAACTAGATGAAATATTCATACGGGTTCCAATATTAAAACATGAGTAGTGGTCACTTAATAATTAAATAATGAATCATATGAATATTAATTTTACATAATTATATCATTATTCTATTATATTTCCCCATTATTATTTAGTATATTTCAAAACCCTCACTTCATTCCTATTTTCTTAATATCTTTATATTTAGGGAAATGACCCCGTGTGAAATTTTCCCCAATACGAGCCTTCTAGTTTTTTATATAATTATCAATTCCTTTTCATTTAAATAATGAATATCCAAATTTGGGTCAATATATGATAACATTTATATTTAGGGGTCATGTATTTATCTTTATATTGTCTAATATATTCGATTATGTTATCTAGTAATATTTTCAACTTTCACGTTATTATTGAGCTCCATAATATACTATTTTTTCAACATTTTGTGAAAATTCATTTTTATTAGAATGAATAGAAAAATATACATACTACTTCCCATTTATATATTATTTTTATTAATTGAAATTCTCATAAATCATCTCATTGTATTTTCATAAAATCTTCATTTTTTCTGCTTTATTATTTTTTAAAAACAATATTAATTATCATTTTTTCACACAATGTCATTGATCATTACATAAAAAATCATCTTGTTTTTACATCATGTTTTAATTTATATTGAATATTCTATTGGATAACTGACCCATGATGATCCCTTCTTCGAAAAAAAAACATCAGGCCTTCCGAGTTGGGTGTTCTTGATCTTAATGTAAAATGGAATACCAAATACTTCAATATACATTACCATTGGAGTTTTTCTATACTGTAATTTAGATAAATTAATGTGTTTATTTGGTCTTAGTAAAAACCTACTCATTATCTGTACAAGATTACAAATATCTTCCCTCTAGAATGATTTAGTGATATTATATTAAACATACAAAGATCCACAAATCATAACTATACTACTATTCATCCATTATACAACATTATATTTTCGGAGTGTATGGTGTACTATATTACATATTAATTCATTATTTATCAATATACCATTAATTGGTTTTTTACATTTACACATTTCCATCATCCGATCATTTTTTAATGTATTCTCCTCTCTCATTCTAAACAATTATTATAAATAATTTGACCATCTCAATAATTTTTGAAATGTGGTTAATAAACTGTAAAATATTAATCCATTTGAAATTATTTTTCAAATTATTGAAATGTATATTACGCATTTCATACTCTTGTTACTTCATTCTATAAAAGTCATTGTGAAATATATTTGGTGGTTTATTAGATAGATTATAAACCCCTTTTGAGTACCTTGAAATATTTTAAACATATAAAATATTCATCAAGCATTATCACCCTCTCTTTTCATTTGGGTCAAATTAATCATAAAATAAAACTATGTAAAATGAAATATTTTTAACATGTCTTTCATGTTTTCTATTAACCAACTCAATTTATACTTTTACACGTAAAAAATAAGAAAATATCTTATCACGAAATTGGAATTGATTACCATTTAATTATTTTACATGTTGTGATAGTACATTCATAGTTCATTATTTTAACGATATAGGTGGATTTCAATAAAATATCCTCATTTACACTATCACAGTGTTACATAGCACACATTATATTATTATTCACCCTATATAGAAATATAAAAACATTGAATTTTATATTTTGTTTTCTAATTATTTAGATTTTTAAAGAATAATTATTTAAATAAATTAAAATATATACATCATGATATTTATTGTATTTTAAATTTATTTTCACCTATCAATTATTTAGAACAACTACTATCTAAAATCAATTTCATTGCCAAGTTATATACATTCTATGAAAACTCTTATAATATGACATTTCTACCATTAATTTATAAATTCCCTTTATTATATTAATGTTTCTAAATTATATTGTAATGTGAGTTATGAGATACTATTCATAATAGTACTAATAATCACATCTACCATATACATATTCTATGAAATAAATCTGAATTCATTTTGGTATAAATGATAAATATTTGGTTACAACTTTTCTATTTTTTTAAATATAATATCATTTTCTAAAAAAGAACACCATTGATTCTCGAATATTCTACAT
This sequence comes from Viscum album, assembly GCA_963277665.1. NCBI lineage: Eukaryota > Viridiplantae > Streptophyta > Magnoliopsida > Santalales > Viscaceae > Viscum > Viscum album. The sequence goes on from OY728159.1 coordinate 39,850,920, forward strand.
TAGGGACATAGTGAACCAATATGGACCACCCTAGTTTCCAATCATTATATTGTAGCAATAGATTCCTTTTTACCTTGATCATCTACATTCATGATAATTATATCCATTATATTAGTTCATTAATCAATTAAGAAACTTCACTTATTATTATTTGGGTGTAAATATCATAATGAGATATATTCCTCTTATATTAATGAAAATCAATGTTTCTCATCACTATTAGTGGTACAAACCAGTCAAGACATAAATATTGGACCCTCACTATTTGAAATAATATGTTTCATTTTATATTTATTTTGGAGAGTTTTCATCCTCGATTCATGTCTAACTAACATTATAATCTGGGAAGATTCATCATTTATTTGAACACTATTTTTAAATTATCCTTTTATGTTCATCATTAAAAAATCATTATTATGTCTAATATATCGAATACTCATTTAAATATTATTTCTGATCCTGATATGCACCGATATTACCATTCTCTTAAACATACATATGGTATTTTTTAATTTAATCATTGTAAACATCATTCAATTTTACATACTTCTATTTCACATTAACTATAATTCCATTTTGTTTAATTGTCATATAATTATCCATGTTGATTTCTATATTCCTATTAAGGAATAACTCGAATTGATCCTTCAACATGTTCCCTATACCTGTTTATTCTCCTATTATTTCTTCACAATGTGAGGCCTTTACAAATCATTTATCATGATACATAATACTTGTAAATTTTTCATAGATTCATCTTATGATTGGTTACCAATGGAGGGTTCAACATATATTAATTAATCATCATAATTCTTCACATACATTATAAAAATAATTTTTATCATAAGATATTTTATATTTCTATTTGAACTCTTAACCCATTTTATTTTCCTAGCTTTATCATCTTCTTTATTTCACTCATAATCTGGTTCAAATATTTTACAAAAAAATTAATATTTTAGGAAATTGTGAAAACATATGTTGATATTTCATTTATAATTTTTGATTAATTTCATGAACTTTACAGATATAATATCTTTAATTTTGTTATAGCCTCAACAATATTCCTCAGCAATAGATTCCCTTGAATCTCCATCTTTAATATCTCTAATTTTTTCCCATAATATTTCATCAATTTTTTTTACTCCATTAAATTATTTGGAAAATATATGATTGTTTTCTTTTTAAAATAAATTAGAATGTTTTGTAATTCATCAAGGGTAAAATATTATTTAAGTTAAATGTTGAAATTTTATGATTAAAATAATCTATAAAATCTGAAATCTACAATTAATAGTTTTGGAAGGATTCATGTTTTACCCATATATTAAAATTTTTCCTAAAATTTATTTGAATATTATAATTTAAACATTAATGTTTTATTCACTAGTAATATTCAAATCGTAATATATACATGTACATATATATAATTTTACATTATAAACAGTCATTGTACATTAAAAACATCCATATAGAATACCCCATATGATATTAATTATTTTAATCAATATAAATTATACGAAAAAATATTTATAATAGAAAATTGATAATGTAATTTTCGTATTTTCCATAAATATAATATCTATTTGATCAAAAAAATACATAGGTTAATTCTTATCAAAATATTGAAATCCCAATGTTGATAAAAATTCATATTATATCTCTAGAAGTAGGTGATGGAGAAGAAACAAATTTTTTTAAATAAGGATACTCCTATAATAAAAAAAATATTTATTTTCCATTCTAATATATTTGTGGATCTTTCATAATGAAACAAGATTAACATTGATTACACATGAAGTACCCCAAGAGTTTTTTCCCCACTAGGGGTAAAATTAATGGTGGATTCATTTATGATTTATTAACTATATAATATACTTTTATTTCATTTTATTATCTAATACACTCAATTTATTTATAATAGGATTACAAAAATATAGTAGAAAATATCTAACCCTAATTAAAAAGTGTTATTTACAAGGTTGGATCTATACGCGACTAACCACTCTCTGATGTAATTGATCATTCTCCAAGTTGATTTTATTTTACATGTTAAACCAAAGTGATTCAAATGGATATTCATCTAAGACCATAATTAGTTTTGTAAAAACATACCGTCTCATTATGGTTCTTCACATTTCGTTGGATTCACTACATCTTTATACATATTAAAAGCAATTAAAATGGTGAAGTGCATTGTGTTGCATTTGTTGTCAATGAGGCATGAAGTTGTCTTGGAATGAATGGATGTCAAGGAGTCAAGATGTGAATGTCAAAGAATGTGATGGTGATGGTGATGAAGGAGAATGGCCATGGTACTAAGATGCATGTCACTTAGGAGATTCACTAAGTGGTATTGGAAATTGTGGTTGAAACATTCTCCATGCACATCTGACGATTGTTGAGCTGCTCTTTAAGTTCAAAGAACTTGTATCTTGCTGATACAATGTCACAACATGATTAGAAGACCATGCATTGTAGTGACAATGCATGAGGAGTTGAAGATGATCCATCCACAACTCCTAAGTGGATGAAGTGGTTTAATGAAGTCCATGTACTAACTCTTAGTACATGTGAATCAGAAGAAGATCCAATTTGATCTCTGATTAGATCAACAAAGAGAATTGAAGAAGTTATGTGATTCAGGAGCTCGGTTGATGAAGATCCTTGAGAATTCTCTCCTAAGTAGAAAATGAAATGATGAAGAAGAATTATAAATTGAGGAGTTGTTTCTTATCAAGAAGATTAATGTTTGAATTCTCAAGAAGAAGATGAAGGAGAAGAATGGCTTAGAGAAGTGGCTTGGAATGTGGCATTTGGCTTATACTCATGGAGGACTTTGTTTTTGACAAAGTCTTATTCTATACTTTGCCAAAAAAATATGGCCAGCCTGTGAGCACCTTGTGGGTTCAACCCCAAGGCTCATGTGGTCCTAAGGCGCCACGCCCAAGGGGGAACCCGTGGGGCGAGCTCAGGGCGGCAGGGGCGCACCCGCAGACACCACAGAGGCGCCTGGGGCACGCCCGGAGGAGCGCAGTGTGCATAGTGGGCGCCAGTGGCGCGCCCGCAGGAGGCATAGTGGGCGCTAGGAGCGCGCCCGCAGGGAGCATAGTGGGCGCAGAGCGCGCCCGCAGAGAGAACCCGGTGCGGGGCGGCACCGGGAGGGGAGAAGTTCAACTGGCGTGTTGAGGCAACGCCAGGGTTATAAGCCGCGGATAAACCGGGCTTCGTTTCGATGTGGGTCGCGGGATTTTCCCGCGGAAGAGATCCTGGTCGTCCATCTGATCGCGCGGCTGATCACAGCCGCTCATCTAATCCGTCGCGCCCCCGATCTGATCCAAGCCTTCGAAGCCTTTTTGATCACCCCATCCGACGGCCGAGAGCTCGTCTCCTTCCTCGAGCTCAGCCGAAGGCCACCCGAAGCCACCCGCAGCCTCCTTCAAACCAGGCGCCTCCCGAGTGATGTTTTTGAGATTCCGGCCATCTCTATCGAAGCCGAAGGCTCCATTGATCTCGTCTCTCCACACCGAACCGTTCCATGCTTAAAAATACACATGCATGCAATGTTTGGGAGATTTCGATGAAGGCCGAAGCAAACCGAAGGTGCGAGGCCATTCAGTGTTGATGCTCTGCATGGTCTGGATCGAAGGAAGGCCGTGCATGCGTTCTAAGTCGCATGCACGTGAAGAAGGGAGAAAAATAAGGGAAGCCGCGTGAAACAGAGGAGAAACAAGATTTTGGAAATCTTGAAGATCCGAAGATCTCGGGTGTTTGAAGTTATTTCACGCAGATAGAACCGACTCTCCTCTGCCTATATAAATGAGGCCGAGCCCTCGAGAATTTTTTGCTGATGTTTTCATTGAAGATCTTTTGATCCGCGTGTGCCTCTGCCTCGCGAAGAAGAAGCCGCCGCGCAAAGATTTGTGCGGCTGATGTTCCTTGCGCGCAACCTCTTTGCGCGACAAGAAGAGGAGGAAGGGCAGTGCCAACTTGCGCGCCCCCTCCGTGCACCGTGCCTCCTGCACAGTTTGCACTAGTGCGGCCAAGGTGTCCTTGACACGCTTGCGCACCCGCGGTGTTATACCCTGCGCGGGTTGCACTTGCGCGCCCCGCGGTGCTCATGCACCTTGCGCGACTGCCCCTTGCACTAAGGACTTGCGCCAGTGTTGAGGAAGATTGGCCGCACCCCTTGCGCGCCTTCATTTGAGACAGGGAGTTCGGGTTGTGTTCTACACACATTGTGTGTGTGCCAAAGAAGGCCGAGGCCTTGCCTCGTGTGTGTGGTAAGAGGAGAAGAGAACTATCCGAGGCCTTTAAACAAGTGGCCGTATCCCTTGTGTGTGTGCCAAATTGAAGAACACATCTTGTGTGTGCTAAGTACCCTACGGGCAGTGGGTGTGAGCAAGACAAGGCCATACCTTGTGTGTGGATTTGAAGAAGAAGGCCGTAGCCCTTGTGTGTGAAAAATGAAGAACCAAGTGTGTGCATAAGTGAAGTGCACACTTTGAAGAAGATTAAAAGAACAAGGAAGTTAAGTGTGTGCAAGAAGAAGTGGAAGGCCAAGATCAAAGTGTGTGCCAAAGTGAAGAAGTTTTGTGTGCAAAGAGACAAGAAGGCCGAACCTAGTGTGTGCACTAAAAGTGTATACACATTAGAAGAAGAAGAAGGAGTGACCCACACTAAAGTAGAACACACTCTAAGTGTGTAAACAAATTGGATAAAGTGTGTGAAGTTCGGAGAAGGTGTGTGCTATAATTGATTACACCCTTTGTGGGTCTACTGCACCAAGAAGAGGACAGGAGAAGTGCATGCATGCATGCATGCACGTGCACACGTGAACAGAGCCAAATCAGTGGTGTGCATTTGAGTTGTCCAAGACCAGGAGTGAGACTGAGCCAGACTGAAGTTAAAGAGATTGGATGTCTGAGTTTTCAGTAGATTGAGAAGATCCTGATCATCACAAGTGATCAGAGGTACAGAGAAAGGCCAGCAGTCTTTATCCCAGACTGCTGAAGATACTTGAAGACCTTGAAGTGAAGAAGAGCTACTTGTGCGACTCGAGGAGCCAGGAGAAGACCCTGTGGGACTCAGGGAGAAGAAGTCTTCAGTGGGATTCTGGAGCAGGCCAGTGGGACTCTGGTAACACTGTGGGACGCAGTATAAAGACCCTCCTGTGGGACTCAGGAGAGATACGGTGGGAAGCTGTATCGACCATTGTAATTCTAACAAGTTATAATGGGAGAATCCATGCTGGGAAAGCATGGCAAGGATGTAGGCCTTTGGTGCCGAACCTTGTAAATCCTTTTGTCCTGTGCCTTTTCATTACTGCATTATCCGGGAAAGGTTCAGAGATACAAGAAGAGTGGATCGAGGATTTAACCAGCCATAGAGGTTTAATTGATAAGGAATCAATTAGTAAAAAGTTTTAAGGGATCACTGATTCACCCCCTCCCCCTCTCAGTGATTCACACTGATCTGGGCACTTCAATTGGTATCAAAGCGAGGTTACCTCTAAAAGATCCAAGAGAGTCTTTATGAAGTGCAGATTTGAGGAAATGAGCAACCAGCCTCAAATGGAGATATTTGCCAAGACTCAGAAAAATAGAAAGAAGAAACAGGCCAAGAAGATGAAGAAAGCCTGTCCTAGCTGTGATGAAGTTGAAATAATGAATGATCTTCAGAGTTAACTCAAATATCTTCAGAAGAGAGTCCCCAAGGAAGTTGCAATGTGTATAGCTACAGGCCTCCTTGATCTTCAAGAAGAAAAATTATAGCTAGAAGATGAAGCCAATTCTCTGGAAGTCCAATTGGCAAAAAGGGTTGGCATAACCAACACTCTCAGAAAGCTGGTAAATTCCAAAGATGAAACAGTATCTCTTTGCAATGAAAGATATGAAGACACCGCTGAAGAATTGCAAAGAAGCCTTTCTGAGAAAGAATTCTTTATGATAATAGTCAAATATGTTTTCCATGCACTGGAAAAGAGGCACAGAGTTTCAATGGTTGTCAAAGATGCTCAACTTGAAGACAAAGCAAAATGGGTGAAGGAGCTTGACAATTCATTGCATGAATTGAAGATAGTGCATGATGACCAGATGAATCAGCTGAAAGAAAGTTGGGAAGGAAAGCTATGAGCTGTTGAGGATGAGAAGAACTCCCTTAACATGAAATGCCTAGAACTAGAGGTGATATTGAAAAATCAGCAATCACCCAAAGCTAAAGCCTCCCAGTCAGCTGAAAGAAGAAATGTTGCTACTCAAGTGAGCTTTGAGAAGGATGATTCTAAAATAAAGACATCCTCTAATGAAAGGGCAACATCTTCTAGAAATAAGGTACCATCCATACCATCTTGTACTGATGCTTCTAAAAGTGATTCTACTAAAAATGCAGGATGGAAGAATGAATCCAAACAAATATGGATGAAGACAGTAATGAAGCAGAGCTCTCCTGAAACAGCACAACAGGTCAAGAAAAGTACCCTACAATCAGAAGGACTGAAAAGGTCAAGATTCGTGGGACAATGCTGGTGTTGTAACAAGTATGGGCATTGTGCAAAGGATTGTTGGTACAATCCACTGAATGCCAAAGCACAGAGGAAGCCCATGCCAAGGGGGAGCAAGCCAGAAGAAAAGAAGCAGCATCCACAGGTCCAGAGACATCTGTTTACTGCAAATAGATTTGGATTACTTGACAACATCTGGGATGATTGCAAAAGTGGTCAAATAGATACATGTCAATCTCCAACTGTATCCAGAGCTCAAAAGAAGAAAAGATCACAGAACCTTGCTCAGAGAGATTCCTTGGGAAGCAAGCAGAAGAAAGTGGAAGATGCTCCCAAGAAGAGTTTGAAGAATGAAGAGAAGTCCTTGGAATTGAAATCCAAGAAGGGTGTTGCATCCAGAAGGACCACCAAGAAAACATGCTTCTACTGTGGAAAGAAAGGACACATCATGGACCTTTGTAAAGAAGCCATGAAACTAAATAGAAGCAGACTGAACTCCAAAAGACAATTAATCCAGAAGAAGAAGGGATTGATTGAAAACAAGTTGCCTAAGAATGGTAGCTTGACAGAATCAAAGTAACCATGTGGAACTTCCAGAACTGAGGCCACACTTCCAAATGACTTGTTAGTCATATGGCCAAATCAGTTGCAACTTGCCAAAGATCTACAAAGAGCTGAAGATGAAGTTCTGGCAATTGCTAAAGCAAAAGGGAAGAAGAAGGTTTCACATGAAGATGTTTTGAGAACCACACCAGCACAATCATCAATGAAGATCAAATGTGCAAGTGTGAAGATTGGTGAAAATGGGACATCTCGGTTGAGAGAATCTTCTCAACCTTGTTGTTCACATTGATGAACCAAGGAGGTTCCATATTATTCCCTTATACTCTTGGTGTATACATGTGCTAACATTGCAGGGAATTGAAGATGATGATCATTCTCATCTGGAGGATGGTTTGAATTGAATGGAGTGCACCCCTTGAGGGGGAGAAAAGCTGAAGAAGATGATGTTCTGAGATTAATATCATCTTAAGAAAATGGATGAATGGGGGAGCTTTATCTTTGCACCTTAACTTTCTAATGAGTTTTGTGAAGTATGTGCAGGATTCAGAAATTAATTGTTATATCTGAAAAATTTCAAGCCCCTAAGCATGATCTCACATGTATAGTGAATTTTGGACAGCTTTGAATTCCTTGGTCATATCACTCTTGTTTTCTACACCGGGTTAGCCCAAGTAGACTTAGAGCTGATTTACTAAAGGTTCATTGCTAAAGAGAACATGTGACATCATCCCTCTCCTAGTGTTTTTCAAGAAGTTACTTTTCAATGGGAGGAAGATATTTTTGTGAAAGAGAACCACACCACACCTTTGCATTTGATTGCCAATAAGGGGGAGAAATATTGGCACACATATTGACCCATTCATCTGTGCTGAAGTGGTGTATTGACAACAAATACAAAGGGGGAGATTGAAGTGCATTGTGTTGCATTTGTTGTCAATGAGGCATGAAGTTGTCTTGGAATGAATGGATGTCAAGGAGTCAAGATGTGAATGTCAAAGAATGTGATGGTGATGGTGATGAAGGAGAATGGCCATGGTACTAAGATGCATGTCACTTAGGAGATTCACTAAGTGGTATGGGAAATTGTGGTTGAAACATTCTCCATGCACATATGACGATTGTTGAGCTGCTCTTTAAGTTCAAAGAAATTGTATCTTGCTGATACAATGTCACGACATGATTAGAAGACCATGCATTGTAGTGACAATGCATGAGGAGTTGAAGATGATCCATCCACAACTCCTAAGTGGATGAAGTGGTTTAATGAAGTCCATGTACTAACTCTTAGTACATGTGAATTAGAAGAAGAACCAATTTGATCTCTGATTAGATCAACAAAGAGAATTGAAGAAGTTATGTGATTCAGGAGCTCGGTTGATGAAGATCCTTGAGAATTCTCTCCTAAGTAGAAAATGAAATGATGAAGAAGAATTATAAATTGAGGAGTTGTTTCTTATCAAGAAGATTAATGTTTGAATTCTCAAGAAGAAGATGAAGGAGAAGAATGGCTTAGAGAAGTGGCTTGGAATGTGGCATTTGGCTTATACTCATGGAGGACTTTGTTTTTGAAAAAGTCTTATTCTATACTTTGCCAAAAAATATGGCCAGCCCGTGAGCACCTTGTGGGTTCAACCCCAAGGCTCATGTGGGCCTAAGGCGCCACGCCCAAGGGGGAACCCGTGGGGCGAGCTCAGGGCGGCAGGGGCGCACCCGCAGACACCACAGAGGCGCCTGGGGCACGCCCGGAGGAGCGCAGTGTGCATAGTGGGCGCCAGTGGCGCGCCCACAGGAGGCATAGTGGGCGCTAGGAGCGCGCCCGCAGGGAGCATAGTGGGCGCAGAGCGCGTCCGCAGAGAGAACCCGGTGCGGGGCGGCACCGGGAGGGGAGAAGTTCAACTGGCGTGTTGAGGCAGCGCCAGGGTTATAAGCCGCGGATAAACCGGGCTTCGTTTCGATGTGGGACGCGGGATTTTCCCGCGGAAGAGATCCTGGCCGTCCATCTGATCGCGCGGCTGATCACAGCCGCTCATCTAATCCGCCGCGCCCCCGATCTGATCCAAGCCGTCGAAGCCTTTTTGATCACCCCATCCGACGGCCGAGAGCTCGTCTCCTTCCTCGAGCTCAGCCGAAGGCCACCCGAATCCACCCGCAGCCTCCTTCAAACCAGGCGCCTCCCGAGTGATGTTTTTGAGATTCCGGCCATCTCTCTCGAAGCCGAAGGCTCCATTGAGCTCGTCTCTCCACACCGAACCGATCCATGCTTAAAAATACGCATGCATGCAATGTTTGGGAGATTTCGATGAAGGCCGAAGAAAACCGAAGGTGCGAGGCCATTCAGTGTTGATGCTCTGCATGGTTTGGATCGAAGGAAGGCCGTGCATGCGTTCTAAGTCGCATGCACGTGAAGAAGGGCGAAAAATAAGGGAAGCCGCGTGAAACAGAGGAGAAACAAGATTTTGGAAATCTTGAAGATCCGAAGATCTTGGGTGATTGAAGTTATTTCACGCGGATAGAACCGCCTCTCCTCTGCCTTTATAAATGAGGCCGAGCCCTCGAGAATTTTTTGCTGATGTTTTCATTGAAGATCTGTTGATCCGCGTGTGCCTCTGCCTCGCGAAGAAGAAGCCGCCGCGCAAAGATTTGTGCGGCTGAAGTTCCTTGCGCGCAACCTCTTTGCGCGACAAGAAGAGGAGGAAGGGCAGCGCCAACTTGCGCGCCCCCTCTGTGCACCGTGCCTCCTTCACGGTTTGCACTAGTGCGGCCATGGTGTCCTTGACACGCTTGCGCACCCGCGGTGTTATACCCTGCGCGGGTTGCACTTGCGCGCCTCGCGGTGCTCATGCACCTTGCGCGACTGCCCCTTGCACTAAGGACTTGCGCCAGTGTTGAGGAAGATTGGCCGCACCCCTTGCGCGCCTTCATTTGAGACAGGGAGTTCGGGTTGTGTTCTACACACATTGTGTGTGTGCCAAAGAAGGCCGAGGCCTTGCCTCGTGTGTGTGGTAAGAGGAGAAGAGAACTATCCGAGGCCTTTAAACAAGTGGTCGTAGCCCTTGTGGGTGTGCCAAATTGAAGAACACATCTTGTGTGTGCTAAGTACCCTACGGTCAGTGGGTGTGAGCAAGACAAGGCCATACCTTGTGTGTGGATTTGAAGAAGAAGGCCGTAGCCCTTGTGTGTGAAAAATGAAGAACCAAGTGTGTGCATAAGTGAAGTGCACACTTTGAAGAAGAATAAAAGAACAAGGAAGTTAAGTGTGTGCAAGAAGAAGTGGAAGGCCAAGCTCAAAGTGTGTGCCAAAGTGAAGAAGTTTTGTGTGCAAAGAGACAAGAAGGCCGAACCTAGTGTGTGCACTAAAAGTGTATACACATTAGAAGAAGAAGAAGGAGTGACCCACACTAAAGTAGAACACACTCTAAGTGTGTAAACAAATTGGATAAAGTGTGTGAAGTTCGGAGAAGGTGTGTTCTATAATTGATTACACCCTTTGTGGGTCTACTGCACCAAGAAGAGGACAGGAGAAGTGCATGCATGCATGCATGCACGTGCACACGTGAACAGAGCCAAATCAGTGGTGTGCATTTGAGTTGTCCAAGACCAGGAGTGAGACTGAGCCAGACTGAAGTTAAAGAGATTGGTTGTCTGAGTTTTTAGTAGATTGAGAAGATCCTGATCATCACAAGTGATCAGAGGTACAGAGCAAGGCCAGCAGTCTTTATCCCAGACTGCTGAAGATACTTGAAGACCTTGAAGTGAAGAAGAGCTACTCGTGCGACTCGAGGAGCCAGGAGAAGACCCTGTGGGACTCAGGGAGAAGAAGTCTTCAGTGGGATTCTGGAGCAGGCCAGTGGGACTCTGGTAACACTGTGGGACGCAGTATAAAGACCCTCCTGTGGGACTCAGGATAGATACGGTGGGAAGCTGTATCGACCATTGTAATTCTAACAAGTTATAATGGGAGAATCCATGCTGGGAAAGCATGGTAAGGATGTAGGCCTTTGGTGCCGAACCTTGTAAATCCTTGTGTCCTATGCCTTTTCATTACTTCATTATCCGGGAAAGGTTGAGAGACACAAGAAGTGTGGATCGAGGCTTTAACCAGCCATAGAGGTTTAATTGATAAGGAATCAATTAGTAAAAAGTTTTAAGGGATCACTGATTCACCCCCTCCCCCTCTCAGTGATTCACACTGATCTGGGCACTTCAAATGGGGAGAGACATTTCATCAGTGAATCAAGGTTTCTATGAAAACTATTGATAATGATCATCCTATTAGAGGTCTATATATATTCTAAAAAGAATATTAACACTGAATCAATTTGTTCATTATCATTGAATACACATTTTTTCTAGGTTTTCATCATTGTTCAGATTTATTAGATTATTGCCCTCTCATTCCCCACTATTTGATACATTAGTAATGTATGGTAACAAATCATCACATCTCTATTTATCAATTCCATATAATAAATCTACTAGAATAATTTTATTATTATTTACTTAAATAATTATAAAAATAATATATTTTTAATTTTATTTAAAATATATCATTGATTCTCATTAAGAAAATCAATACTAGTTAATGGAATTTATGAATGACTATATCATTGATCATAAAAATGAATTTCAGATTATTTAAATTTACATTTACGAACAAAATTGTTTAGTAATATTCCCCTTGATCATTTTACAAATTTATTTTAAATCATTAACTGATCAATAACTTACGGTATTTTATGATTTCATGTCCATATGAGAATTATTTATCTATGTTTTAAATTTCCTCTTGAAATAACATATTTTAAAGAGTAACTTATCATTATTGAGATACACTATATTTCAATTTATTTATAACTAAATATGTCTCATATAGTCTTTTTAGTTACTCCTTCAAACGTCCATACATCTATCTCAATTAATAAATTGTAATAATAATATTTTTCTAGTGATGTATAATAGTAAAAAATATCTATTAATGTTAAATTAATAGTGTAAATGAATATTGAAATGACTTGATATCTATGTATTTTCCTGATTTTCACCTCAAATGATATTCAATTAAAAATGAATCTTTTTTTCATAATGAAATACATATTTTGTTAATAAAATTTACTCTTACATGGTCATCACAAATTATTATGATGCTAAAAACATTAAGATTGTCTAGATGAATCATAAGAAATATCAATGTATCCTTTAAAATGTAAATGGCTATTATGAAATCTAAATAAAGTATTCTATAATTGAAATAACTGATTAAAGATGTTCGTGACTCTTTTAAGATGTTTATTCCTTTTAGGAATCTCGATTATAGGGATTAAATTAATCTTATATAGTAAAAAAGTAACCTACAGAAAATTAAATTTACATTTTCATTGATGATGATCTAACACTAAATAAATAAAAAATTCACTCAAATCATATTGAATTTTTTTTGATGAATCATATCATCTAGAAATAATTTCAAAACATTGGGATTATATCATCAAAAACATAATTTGGAATTAATTAGTACTTTGAAAAAACAAAATTTATTAATTGAAATGGGGAATTTAGGGGTTTGATTGTTACATTTCATGGAAATATGGTCATTGTTGATAAAGATTCTAAGGATCTAATTTCCCTTAAGAACTTGAATGGTGTGCCACTACATATTTTGGGGACCCTATTCACTCACAAATACTATAGATAAACCATTATATTCATCATTTATATCCCCAAAAATTGTAGTATTCTACTATTGGTGTTTTTTAATTTTTAATTACTTTTTTAAATAATTTATTAATTTTGGTGGAAATGTATTTTCACCCAGTTTCTGTTCCTACAGAAAGTACACAAACCACCTCCACTATTTTTGTTTCAGTATTATCCCTTCCATTTATATATTTTCATAATCTGACCGTAAAACATAAAGTTGTTAATTATAGTTTTGTATAATATATGAGTCCAATCCTTCTATAATTTATAGATTTTAGGTTAAATAAATGAAGTATCAATGAGGTGTGAGAAATTATTAATACCAAGAATGTTTTCCTGAACTAATCCCTATATTTTTAAATTCTATCACATGATATGTATGGCATGATAATTGTGAGTATGTATTTTTAACATTGAATTATATTGAAGTTGATTCACATGACCTTAATTAGATGGGGTAATAATCAGTATGGCCACATTAGAACCACTATTTTATACACCATCTTGCAGGGTACATCAAATTCCATGAATCAAAATTAATATATATTAATATATATCATTAAAAAGAATTTAGTCATTTTATTAGTCATATAATTATATGATGACCCATAAATGAGTGTATATATAAACTTTTTAACGAGGGAATGTTTGAATTAATTTGGTTATCTAGTCATTTAATCCATTACCGCTCCATTTAGTGACCATTTTCTCTTAGATAATTGAATAATAGTGAAGTCTATATTATTCACTAGATTTTGATGATAATATTGTGGGTTATTCCACTTCCATATTTTCTATAATATTTCATATCTATATTAACTATTATAGAATGGATCTAAAGAGTGATGGTTGATTTTTTAACCTTGTTTTATAGTTTTTTATATGATGAAGATAAAAAAACATTATGCTACATTCGGATTTTTCTATCTATGATATTGGAAGGAATTCAGTCTATGCATTTTATGGGTTATATGGGGTCAATATGCCCAAAAATTTTATGTTTCTAGGATAAGGTACAATATGGAACAAATATCTTATATTTCTGATCGAGATGTTATTACTGTGGTGTAGGGATGTAATTCCCACTGATAACAAGTATTTTATATTAAGTGACATGATACCAAATAGAACAACCATTGTATTTAGGATGGAATGCACATGGAAATGGGGTTGGATGACCATCTGTCCCTAATGATAACAAGGACGGGATATCATTTCCCATTATCAATTATTACTAGTGGATGTGTGGTGTACATCCCTTGTGAAAACAATATCCATGTTAGATAACATGAAACATGTATAATTGTTGATTCATATGAGACGTGATGCACATATACTCAGGTTATGTCTCTGGACTAGGTAATATATTTTCACCAATGATCCATAATTACGTGAGAATTTATAATGTAATTTAATTGGTTTGCAAGTCCTGATTTTGTCGTGTATATTTATTTAGTTAGGAATTATATACTCATAAATTTTATTACGTTTTCCATACATGTTACCCATGTATAAATTTTTATACTTCCATATTGATGTTACTCCATTACAATTTTTTATTGTTTTTGGGATGTACTTTTGAGGTATGGTTTATTATTTTATTACAAAACATTTTACATTAACACAATGAATTTGGTGGGATTCCAAGTTGATAGCTATGTGATATATTCCAAAATTCCACAGAACATGACAAATAATGTATGTTAACAATTGAAGTATTTTGTTTCACCTCTATTTGTGATGTAGTTTTCTTTTATTTCCCTTTTATGATTAATTTCATGTTGATAAATTCATTATATATATATAAATGTTTTTCTACATATATTTAAATATATTTTTAGGTTATCCTAATACTTTATACTCACTCCCTACATGCATGACTTAGTTCATGAGAAAAATTTTTTGTTTGTGATCTAGTATATGAAAAGGGTTATAGTGTTCATAGAAGATCCATATCTTCAAATGATAGTTGGGAAGATGGTTGAAATTTAATATCTTTTTTATCTCTACTATATACTACTGTCTTATTTTGTGTATTTTTATGAAAGAACCTGATATATTATGTTCTTCTTTAGCTTATGGTAAAAATTTAATGCCATACTAAAAAAATTATTAATATGAAAGTGTTTGGAGAGTATCCCTAATTTGTCTTGCCTTAAAAAAATTGGATTCCAAAGCCAAATACACCTTCACACAACACACTCATACAAATATGATAATATTATGGATGAATAAATTAAAATGAAACTAACCACGATATTGAATTCAATTGAAAATCTCAAAAATACTTAATGGAGATAACTTATAATAAAACATTAATTAAAAATGATATGATACAGGAACAGTTAACAAATTGAAAAGATACAAAACAAATACATTAGAATTGGTTACATCTATATAATGAATCTTCTCTTAGGATGATCACTTTTTCATATAAAATAACCAAATTCCACTACAATTCACCAATACCCTATCCCCCTAGAGCATTAATGAATTATATATCATCTATATAAATCATGAAACATATGGGAAACAAATAATATTTAGGGGTGAGTATACTCTTTCGAAAAAAATTACACAAGTACCAATAAGGAATATAGATATCCTAGTTAATTTTGATCACGTTTAAATGACGAAATAATATCAATAATGAAAATCTGTGATATTCTTTCTAGGTGAGGACTCAAGACAATGGAAAATTATTCTTTCTCTAAAGATAGATAAATTTGAAATCAGTATGTTACTTCATGATATTGAATATAAAAATAGGATTCCCATAAGAAATATAGTGAACTTTTATATAGTATCTTGTCCATATTGAATGATATGTTTTTTTAATCACTAAGAGAAAAAAATAGTTTTTGTGATGTTATATTTGCGATATGCTCGATCACCATATAAATAATCCTTTCAGTGGTGATTTTTGTGACTGGATTCATTTCCCTCCGCAAATAACCATAAATAAATAATTATATATGATGGGTTAAGGATTCTCAATGCAAATAACATTGGCGCGCTTGGATGCAAAATGAAGGGAAATATTACTTGTGATGAGTATTTTTTCTCAAATATAATAAAATATATCATAATAGTTATTGGGAATGAGAATTTATAAACCATTGTAAATAATATGTTAGAAGTATAGTATTTTTGAGGGGTCATGTTGCAAATGATTTTTTTATTCCTGACTCTATAATTTATGGTGGGTACTATTTACAACCACAATCCAATCACGAATATTCCCCTCACTACTAATCTAACCTATACATATTCCCACACTCGATTTTGCTCCACTCATTCTATTTTGAGCCCTCATATGCTATCCTCTAATCCTTTCAATTTCTTATATTGGATTGTATACTTTTTAAAGGGAAGAAAAATTAAAAAAATTCATATGTTAAAGGAATCAATTTTATGTATTTTTTTTAAAATGTATTTAATTAATTTAGATTATTTTATATTAGATATTATTTTCATTAATTATTAGTAATTAATTTTAATTTTAAGTAATTAGATTTAATTACATGTAAAGTGTTTTAAGGATATGTGATTATTTTGAATTAGATGTAACTATTTTTAATTATATGTAATTATTTTTAATTAGAAATAATTAGAAATAAATAACACTGATTAGTTTTATTTATTAGTAAATAGTTGTGATTAATAATAAATAATTAAAATAGATAGATAAATTTTACTAATTAACTACCTATAGAAATAATCCAAAGGCCATATTAATATGTAAAAACATTTTATAGTAATTTTTTTTATTAATGATAATTTTTAGTAATTAAACGTAAATATTAATAATATTAAATAAATTATTAAATATTATCACAAATAAGTATAAATTATCCATAATATGTAAAAATACCAATAATTATTATAGACTAATATAAATTAATAGAAATGATCAATTATTAGTATAAAATTTCATTAATGAGTAGAAATGAGTGGTTAGGAGTATGCATTATTAATAATTAGAAGAAATGTGAGAAATAAGTAAAAATTCACTGAGAAAATAGGTAATTAGTAAAAATTAGTAGAAAAATAATTAATTTGATAGAATTCGAAAAAATAAGGGTTAATTAGTTAATATTTGATGAAATGAGTGTTGAGTAGTTATATTTTGCATAAAAGAGTTATATCTAATAAAATATTACATGTAATGGGGGGTAGTTTTTAAAATGTTCTCGTAATGAGCGGTAGTTAATAAAAATTTTCTAAAATGAACAGGGAATACAAAATTTTATTCGAAATAAACATTAATTAGTAAAATTTAGCAATAATGAGTGGTAATTAGTAAAAAAATATTCATAACTAGAGGTAATCTTTTAATAATTAGAAAAATGACTATTAATTGTTAATCATTACAGGTAATGAGTGTTAACAAAGAAAATGAACATATAATGAGTGTTAACTAGAATAGATTACTGATATTAAAAATTGATGGTGAAAAATTAGTGGAAATTTGGGGGATTAGAAAAAAACAGAGGAATTTAGAAAAAATTTCGATAAATGAACAGAAATTAGTACAACATAGTGGAAATAAAATATAAATAGAAAAATTACTAAAAATGTGCGTTAATTAGTATAAATTTTTGGAAATGAGAGATAATTAGTAAAAATTAGTAACATTGAGAAATATATAGTAATAATTAGATGAAATGAGTTTTCATAAGTAAACATTTGCAGTAACAATCAGTAATTAATACAAATATCTGGTACTGAGCGATAATTTGTAAAAATACCATTATTATTATATAATTAGAAAAAATATCACTATTTAGTATGAATGAGTACAAATTAAAAGAAATTATTGGGAAACATTAAAATTTTAAAAAAATTAGCATTATTAATAAAAAATTAGCTGTAATGACTAGTGCTTAATAATACTTAGTGATAACGAACTATAATGAGTTAATATAAAAGGAAATGAGTAGTAATTATAAATAAATAGTGGTAATGAGTAATATTTATCGAAAAATATCCATAATGTGTCGAAATTAGAGAACATTACATGTAATGAATGGTAAATTCTAAAACTTTCATATAATAGGTACTAATTAGTAAAATTTACTGGTAATGAGGGGAAATTAGTGAATATTATAGGTAATTTTCATGACCCTTCCTTAGGGACCTTGCTGTGACTACCTCAATCCCGCCTTTCATAGGCCAAGGGATGGAGACTAGCACCAAAGGCGTAAATCCCGATAAAAGGGGAAGGACTTGCCTTTATAAGGGTAAACAAACAAATCAGAGTACGCAACGCAAGTAAGAACTATGTAAACAAAGTACAAAATAGAATGTGCTTGAATGTAAATTGGTCAGTATACAAACCCACCTGAAAGTACAGTACAACTGAAAAAGAAAGTACAACATATGTAAAGTAAAGCAGCAACCACCGAGTTTTCCTCCAGGAATCCCACCTAAAGGGTGGGTACATATAGTCTCTCCCAGCACCATGGGTTCGTCCATCTGCTCCGGGTACATCACACCAAGTGCTCCTCCTTCAAGTATCGTCCAACTATACATGCCTCCACCACGATCAGTGTTGTTCGTCGTCTCTATCCAACACAACGTAGTGCAGGCATTGCCCATGCTGGGGTGAGTATAATGATACTCAGTAGGGACCCCGAGACCCCCAAAGGTCTCCTACAATCCAAAAATGTTAAACCAAAATGGAAAGATACAATCACAATGTAACAACCAACCCTACTTAGGTATATGCCCATATATATACTAAGTCATCAGTTTTAGTTGAGTTCTTACTATTGAGCCCAAGCACAACCTAATTCACACAGGAAATAAGTTAATCAAACTTTTGGTAATAATTGAATTTCTAGCATCATATCGCATAGGTATACACCTTTCATATAGAAGTATAGATGATCAGATGTATTCCCTGATTTATCTAAGCTGTCAGACCCATAGAGGATACAAGATCAGCTAAGTTGTCATAACGACACATGATACCAGACCAGCTACTCTGCCAGACCCACACAGGATACAATTATAGATGTCAATACTGCCGGACCCACACATGATACAAGAAAAATAGCCATCGCCATCAAACCCATAGAGGATCCCAGTACGTTATTCGTCGATGTCGAACCCACAATAGATTCTAGTACAGTAGTCGATGCAGTCGCAGCCAGCTCTAGAGTTCCCGCACACAACACGCTCGATTCAATGAGGTTCTTCTCCTCGAGTAAGGGGGTAGATACATCAACTTTCAAGAATTCCAGAATTTGTGTATCCCAATGTTCCATCTCATCAAAAGAAACCAAATGCGATAGACGGTGCGTCAATCGGACACCCGGTCTGAGAGTTATTGGATTTTCCGTTCCAGGGGCCCGGTTGGTTTTTAAGAAAAAACCAACTCGACCATACTCCAATTGCATCCAAACCATAGGAAAAGTATGCCAAAAGAACCATATAATCAAAATTAATTCAACTTAGTTGACGACATGTCAATAGGACGTCTGATCCTTATGTTATATAAGTTTCCGCTCGAAGGGCCTGGTTGGTTTCGAGTTCGAACCAACCCGGCCATACACAAACTTCCCTGAAACCATGAGTGTAATATACCGAAACGACCGCCCCAATCCAAAGATTCATAAAAAAATTATTTTTTGTCGATCAAAGGTCTTTAGATCATGTTATAAGAAAAAGAAAAAAAACGGTCTGAAGTGGGGTGGTCTGGGCCCGGTTTGACCTGGCAAAACCCACCCTGGGTCGACCCGACCCAAGGGGGCATGGCCCGACCTGGCTGGGCACGACCCGGTTTGTGTGACCTGTCCTGGCACGGCCTAGGGGGGGGGGGTTGTGCTACACTAGCGGGGGGCACGGCCCTCGATTCAGTGGACGCTGTGCCAGGATGGTGCCGCTGCTCTCCACAGATCTCGCATGGCCGTAGGATCCGATGCTCGCTACTGCGGCCAGAAACCCGCATCGCCACTGTCCACCATGGGCCACTGAATTCATTCCGGTGGTCCATTTTTTCTTTTGTCTGTGCCTGCGACCATCTTCGGATCTGTACTCCACTATGAAGGCCCGAAATTTTCATTGCGGCCTCGTTTCGTTGTCGCCAAACACCCTGCATATCATGATCAAAATAGCGGTGGGTCCGGACATGTCCTTTAGTCCGTACCCACTGCGTTAGTGGTTCAAATAACACCGAAAAATTAAACTCCATGTTCTATATTATAAAACACATATATGAGATATACAAATCCCCCTACATCGATGTTGTTGTCATATGTCGTTGATCTGTGGAAGATTAGCATCACGGTAGATGGGCATCGCCGATGAACGGTGTCATTCCAGAAACGATGGAGGAAGAGTCATTTTCGTTGGCGATTTAGGCTCCTTGACATCTAGGTGCATCTGAGGAAGATGCGTCGTTGGAAGAAGTTCTTCTCGTTCTTCCCCGGGGGTGTTCTTCATTGAAGAACAACATTCTTCGTCGATGAAGGATCACCTCTCCTTTAGTTCTCCTGAGTTTGTTCCCAATGGTGATTTTCCAACAAAAATAAATAAGAGGCTCTCCAATTATTAGAATTTTTATTCAATTCATATTAATTCCAAAGCAGTGCCAATTAATTTAACACTGACATTAATTATAAGATTTGGCACATTTAATGGGATGAGGGAGGTAGGAAGGCTCCCCCATAATGAATATTTGGAGTTGTCAAGGTAATAAATAATGGATATTAATGGTTATTTGAGGGAAGTTATGGGTAGATGAAGGTTGTGGCTCATGTGGGACCCACCTCAAAAAACAAAATTGCGTACAACACTATGTTATTTAGTTTAAGATTCAACTCCAAATATAAACATTCAACCAGCAAAATACTCAACTACGGTAAAGGTCCCCTTCATAAAATACTGGCTTTGTGAGTTCATCAGTGCCCTAGGATTTCTATTCCGAGCACTAGATTAAAATATAGAAAAAAACCCACTCATTCGTTTATTGAACGCACCTGAGCTAAACTTCAGAAATTGATTCCGGCCACACCGGGCCGTGGAATCAAGTGTCGTCAGAAGCCGAAAACTCATAAGATTCCAATGTATTTAATAAAAAAAATTCCTGGAAATTTCCGGGTCTTTACATTACTCCCACATCAAGGATTTACGTCCCCGTAAAGATATTACATAAACTAGGGAAACAAATGAGGGTACCGAGCACGCATATGATCTTCCTTATTTCATGTTCTCTCCTAGAGGTTCCCGTGATACTAATGAATCCATAGCAGAGGAATCAATCGTCCATGTAGGACCCACTCCTGTCAATCCTCGATCTCCACTGGGACCTCTGTGAATGTATCCCCGTCATCGTTGTATATCTCCCCACGATCAATGATGTGGTTCGGTTCGTGCATATATCTCCTTAGCTGAGATATGTGGAAGATGTCATGAACCCGGTGCAACTGAGGTGGAAGGGACATGTGGTAATCCACCTCGTCTACACTAATGAGGAACTGGAAAAGCCTGATGAAGTGTAGAGATTACTGGCCGCCTCAGCCAAATCTCGATAATCCACATCGAGGTGAGACTCGTAAGAAAACATGGTCACCATCCTCGAACTTCAGTGGTCTCCGTCTCCAATCCGCATAGGACTTCATACTGCTTTGTGCAGTCTTCATCCACTCCTGGATGATCTGTGCCTTCTTCTTCGTAGCCTGAACCATCTATGTTCCAACATGTGCTGACTCCCCTGGGACAATCCAGCATAGAGGAGATCTGTATGGTTGGCCATACATCACCTCGTATGGTACCATCATGATGGTGGATTGGTAGGTGTTGTTCTACGAAAACTCACCAAGTGTAGGTGATCCTCCCAACTGCTACCAAGGACAATGACACATGTACGAAGCATTTCCTCGAGCGTCTGAATGGTCCTCTCTGTCTGTCCATCCTTCTGAGGATGGTAGGTGGTGTTCAGACGTAGTTGTGTCCCAAAATCCTTATGTAACCCCTTCCAAATCTAGGAGGTAAAGTGATCATATCTATGAGAGATGATAGTCAATGGCACACCATGAAGCCGTATGATCTTTTGAACGTAGAGGAATATCAAGATCCCTACTGAAACCTACTTTCGGATCAGTAGGAAGTGAGGCGACTTGGTGAGTCCGTCTACGATCACCCAGATAGAGTCGTTCCCTCTGGATGTACGTGGATGCCTCTTCACGAAATCAATACATATCCCATCCCACTTACACTCCATATCCTATAAGGTCTATACCATTCCTACTAGTACTTGGTGCTCCGGCTTCACTTGCTGGCAAGTGAGGCATCCTGAAACGAACACTGCTACATCCTTCTTCATACCTGCCCACCAGTGCTGTTGTTTGAGGTCCTGGTACATCTTCGCCAGTCTAGGATGTAATGCTAGAGGGGATGTGTGAAACTCCCTCAGCACTTCCTCCTGCCGTTCAACTGGTTCCATGGTGTTTCCCTTGAAGAGGATGACATACTCTCCTCCTTCATAAAATCTATCAGTTGCCTGCCCTCTGGAAATCTGAGCGCATCACATCTCACAGTCAATGTCCCAACTCTAGGCTTTTCTGACCCATTTATGTAGTGGAACCGTGACTGTGAGGGACTGTAGAAATGATGCACCATCTCTTTCCACGATGGATATCTGCGAAGAGGCTAACTGCTCTGTCACCTCTCCATGTAGATGAATGCCTGATCTCCTACTGAGAGAATCTGCCACAATGTTCCCCTTCCCAGGACTAAATATTATCTCAATGCCATAGTCCTGGAGGAACTCGAGACATCCCTACTATCTCAGGTTTAGGTCCTTCTGCAATAAAATGTACCTGAGACTCTGGTGGTCAGAGTAGACTGTAAAGCGCTCAGCCATCAGAGAGTGCTTCCACATCTTTAAGGTGAAGACCACTGCTGCAAACTCCAGGTCATGGGTAGCATAGTTCTGCTCGTGCTGCATCAATTTTCGTGAACTGTAAGCAATCACTGCTCCCTCCTGCATTATAAAAAACCTGAGTCTGATCCCTGATGCGTTGCATAAAACTACGTACCCTACGCCCTACTCCGGTAGCCTCAAGATGAGCGCACTGGCCAGTATCTGTCTCAGGACCTGAAAGCTTTATTGTAATCCATATGACAACATGAAGGGTTTCCCTTTCTTCATCAAATTTGAAAGCAGTGCTGCAACTCTTTAGAATTATTGAAAATATCTCCTATAGTACCCAGCCAGACCTAGTAAACTCCGCACCTCTGTCACAGTCCTGGGTGGCTCACAAGAAAGTACTTCATCGATCTTTGCAAGATCTACTGCAACTCCTGCCTCTAAGATGACGTGCCTCAAGAAGTGAACCTCTCGAATCCAGAACTGGAACTTCGAGATCTTACCATAAATCTGGTGCTCTCAGAGTGTATCCAATACAACCCGCAACTGGTAGGCCTTCTCCTCCTCTGTAGTCGAGTAAATCAGTATGTCGTCAATGAACACTATGACAAACCGATCGATGTAAGGCTGGAAGATCCTATCCATGAGACTCATGAACACTACTGGAGCATTGGTCATGCCGAAGGGAATAACCAAGAACTCGTAGTGGCCAAACCGACACCCGAAGGCTATATTTTGCACATCCTTGTCTCAATCTCTGTGATGGTGATAGCCTGACCTGAGGTCTCTCTTCAAGAACCATCATGCTCCCTTGAGGTGATCGAAGATGTCAAAAATCCTTGGAAGTCGGTACTTTTTCCTTACGGTCACATGATTCAGGCGATAGTAGTCGACACACAGTCGAAATCTCCCATCCGCCTTCTTGGTGAACAAAATCGGAGTAGCCCAGGGTGAAACACTAGGTCGGATGAATCCTTTTCCCTGTAAGTCCCCCTGCTGTACTAGCAGCCCTCAAAGCACAGCGGGCACCATCCGATAAGCTGGAGTAGATATCGGTGTTATCCCAGGGTATAGGTCTGTGTATAATCTTACATATCATTGAGGAGGTAGTCCTGGAACGTCATCGGGAAAAACGTCGATATACTGATTCACCACAACAGGAAAACTCGGACTCCTCACATCAACCGCTCTGAGGATGATACTAGACAATAGATGTGTGACTGGCTACCCTCCCCTCTATGTATGTCCATCCTGCGCTGCAAAGGCTCCCTTCTCACCGGTGATGGTGAACCTGGTCCCATATGTGCAAACACACTGCACTTTGTGTCTAATACAGTGGATCTGAGTATGGACTGTAGAAAACAAGTCCATAGCCAAGATGACATGGTAAGGCCTCAATGCTGCAAAAACAAGATCTCAGCCAAACCTGTATCCTAAAAAGAGTAAGCTCACACTGCCGTCACCAGTGTGTAATCATCGAGTCTGCTCCCGTAGGCGTCTCTAGTCGTAAGGAACGAGCCAACGACGCTGTTGGAATTTTCGAGCTCCGAACAAGGGCAGCAGAAATAAAAGATTGACTTGCGCCTATGTCTATAAGAACTGCAGCATGGGTTCAGTAGAGACAGATAGTGCCTCGAGTCATCTCAGTTGCGTCGTAGTCGTAAGCCTCTCCTTCCTGGAGCTGAGCCTGCCTCTATCTTCCAGCACCCTGTAGTCGAGGTGGACCTCCTGGGGGTGGTTGTGGTAGAGCCTCAAAACGGCATCCACCACCCGCTGCTCAGCCAGCTCCTCTGCCTTGTCCGCCTGCTCCCTACAGACCGCCACAGTCAAACCACTTCTTCTGCCTGGGAGGTCCCTCTACTGTCTGCAGCTCGTCTGGATGGCGGGTTGGGCAATCATGATCCATGTGGCCATGACCGACACAAGCATAGCACAGTCGACTCCTCTTAAGGATGGCTCTGTTTCGTGTGCCCCACAAAACCGAACCTGTATCCTGAGGTCGCCCACCTGATGGACTGGTCCGCTTGGACCCATGGGACATCTGTCTTCTGCGGGCTGTAGAAGACTCTAATACGTGTCTCCCTGCGGTGGGTCTCGCTGCTGGTGGTTGCTCAGTGAGAAATCTCTCCACTAAAAGGCATCGCTCCAGCACCCCTTCCTGCATCAGGATGTTGAGGGGAATCGTTGAAGCCCTGATCTTGTTCCTCAGTCCCTACTCAAAGGTCTGAGCCCTGACGAATGAGACCCGTACCATATCTGTGGAGTAGCACGAGAGTTCAGAAAATATCACTGAGTACAAAGGTTCTGTCATACTTCCCTGCTGCAGATGAAGTAACTCTTGGATGTGCACCGCATAGAGGGTGGCTGGAACAAACCCCTAGCGGAAGATACTCTCGAAGTCGGTCCAATGTATAGATGCCTCGTCATGCACTTGCAGCATCATGCCCCACCATCTACCGAATCCTGCATGTCAGAGACTCGTGGAATGGATCACCATAAGGTCAGCTAGTGTCCCTTCCAGTCTGAAAACTCTGGCGATATCCAATATCAAATCCTCGGCTGCCAGAGGGTCCTCAACTCTGCGGAACCTGAGAAGCCTCTATCATTGAAATGTGTGCAACACAATCAGGCAGGGTGCACTCTTCGCTTCTGGGGATAGTAGCATCGGAGGCCTGGTGAGTACTGGTACCGCTGGTGCCTCCTCTATGATGGGGCCATGCAGCGAGGCCTCATCGCTCGGTGGGCTCCCATATCCCACGTAACTCGGAACCACAACTGGTTTCTTTAGTGGGGCCATCCTAAAAAGAAACAGGTGTGTCACGGTAAAATAATATACCATGTGAGCTGACACAAAGTAATCACAAAGAAAACCTTTTAAACACACAATCTAAATTATTATTTTCATGCCCTGAGTCGAAGATCAAAGGTCAGGGTCCTGGTGTATGGAAACGCCGGCCGCCACACCAACACTGGACTCACTGGACTGATGTCCACACTCAATACTCATAAAACTATTGCATCAGAGAATGGAAGGATCAGAGTCTTGAGTTCAGTAGTAGAACTGACTCCTCTGATACCAATTTGTCAAGACCCGTCCTTAGGGCACATGCCGTGACTACCCCATGCCCACCTTCCATAGGCCAGGGGCTGGCGACTAGCACCAAAGGCATAAATGCCAATAAAAATGGAAGGCATTTCCTTTATATGGGTAAAAAAAAACAAACTACGCAACGCAAGTAATAACTATGTAAACAGAGTATAAAAATGTAAGTGATGGAATGTAAATGGGCCAGTATACAAACCCAACTGAAAGTACAGTTCAACTGAAAAAAATACAACAACTATAAAGTAAAGCAGAAACCACCTAGTTTTCCTCCGGGAATCCCACCTGAAGGTTTGGTACAGATAGTCTCTCCCAACAGCATGGGTCCGTCCGTATACTCTGGGTACATCACACCAAGTGCTCCAACTTCGGGTACCGTCCATCTCTACAAGCCTCCACCATGATCAGTGTTGTCTGTCATCTGCATCCAACACAATGTAGTGCGGGCATTGCCCGTGCATGGGCGAGTATAATGATTCTAAGTAGGGACACTGAGACCCCCGAAGGACTACTGTTGACGCTCCTTTCGTCACAGAATCTAAAGATCGGAAATGGGAATATCTCAGCTGAAAGTGATTCATCCTTTGAAGAAAACATCAAAAATCGACAAAGGCATGAACAAAGGATCAAAAGCCAATTCACCGCGCAAGTTTTACCACTTTCGCGCAAGTACACTTGCGCGACTACCTTGGTCGCGCAGGTGAATTGCGCGACCTAATTGGTAACCGCCCGGTAACCGCTTGGGGTCTTCTTTTGCCTATAAATAGACCCTGTGGGCCCCCCATTCGGGTGGATTTTTTTTCCAGAAACTCGGATTGAAGCTCCCGACGCCCAAGTCTCTTCTCAAAGCTTCCGGAACACTTCTAAGGTAATTTCTTACCTAGAACGGAAGATCTAAAGAGAAAAGGGAAGGCCTAAGTGTTGAAACTTATCAAACACTTGCGCGCCTACTTAATTCCTTCAATATAACTTGCGCGTCCCTCTTCTGGAAGAACCTCAAGAGGATGGTAAAGGGTTTCATAAAGAGTCGCTCAAGCATTTCAATACTGGTTGAAAATCGCGCAAGTACCCCTAATGTCGCGCAAGTATACTTGCGCGACCAATACTTGCGCGCCGCCACAGGACTTGCGCGCCTTTCAAGACTTGCGCGCCCCTATCTTTTTGGGTTCCCATCATGCCCATTTTTACCCCTCTTAAGCCATTTCACCCTTCCTATTCAAGATTCAGTCTTCAAGATACTCTTTAAAGCCATTTATGGCATGATTTCTTGATTTGACATCCTTATTTGAAAGGAATTCTGTGGAATACCTCTCAAAACCTAGTGATTTAAACATCTTTATGTCACCAAATATTGAGAGTTCATTCATTCAACCTCATCCTTTAAGATGAGAGAATCCTAACCTGGGTCTCCTTTTCAGGAATAATCCCCAGTTATAAAAACCTTTGATCTGGGCATCTTTCTTAAGAATAAGCCCCAATCAAGTCCTTTAATCTTGGGCATCCTCCACAGGAGTAAGCCCCAAACCTTAATCCCTAACCTGGGTCTCCTTTTCAGGAATAAGACTCAGTCATAACCTTGGGCTTCCTTTTCAGGAGTAAGCCCCAAGTCCCCTAACCTAGGCTTCCTTCTCAGGAATAAGTCCTAGTCATAAATCTTGGGCATCCTTCTTAGGAGTAAGCCCCAAGTCTCTTAAAATTTCTCTTAACCAGTCATAAATCTTGGGCATCCTTCTTAGGAGTAAGCCCCAAGTCTCTTAAAATTTCTCTTAACCAGTCATAAATTACCTTTGATTTGGGTTTCCTTTTCAGGAATAAAACTCAATCATAAGTCCCCTCCTAACTTTGGCATCCTCCTTAGGAGTAAGCCCCAAGATTAGAGTATTCAAATCTCCATGAAGCACATAAAACTTTGTGGACCCTGTTCTTGGATTTTCTCCCTAAAAGTAAATCCTAAACCTTCGTCTATCTGGGCAGTCGCCTATACATAAGCCCCAAAACAAATTCTTATGATTGCATCTTTTATGGCACAATTGTCTAAATTTTACCAATACCTCTTGTTTCTCATACCGAGCATGACTCACGTGAGCTTAGAGTGTAAAAGTAATTATGACATTCATCTTTGAGCCATCAATCATAAAACATCATATCCCATTCCTTGAACTACGTGGGTTCTGATACCTTTTTCAAAACAAAGGATACGTAGGTAGCCCATCTATGGGTTCGATCCCAACATTGAAATAATATATGTCCTTCTGAATGACGATAAACTTCAAGTGCCCCACTGAGTGGCTTTAAAACCAGCCTGGTCATCAAAATGACCAATAGACTTTTATATAAATGTTTTGAAGGATACCATTGACCAAGAATCTCTAAACAAATATAGATGATTCTATATTGATGAAGAACCTCGAATACATATAAAAGATTCTCTAAATTTCTTGCATATTTAATCATTGATTGTTAAAACTAAAGGAAAGCACATTTTTTACTTGGTAATGTAATAAGGATTCACGAACATAAATTAAATCTATAAAGAGAGTCCCGGAGTAGACAATAATTCCCCTCAAAAAGGTGTGATGAGTCTGACCTCCCATCCTCTCGACCAATGCAAATTCCTAAGCCTCATTAGTCCACAAACTCATGAGCGCCTGCCTTTGGAAAGTAGGTCCAGACGGATGTGGAATCATTGGATGTTTCCGGTTCTATGAACAAACCCGTTAGAAACCGATCGGAACGTTTGAATCTCCCGTCCAGGAGGTCATCCCCGGATTCCGCGCGAAACAAAAATGGTGAACCCGACGTGAAACCTTAACCAAGTTAAAGTGATGTTCTTCTTATCTGTTAGGCCCTTTGGGCCAACAAGGAAATCATTGACATATGATCATCCAAAAGATGCAGTAGCCGGATTCATCTTGATTATGTCTGTTACATGGAACATGCACTCTTTTTTCAAGATCTTCTACAAAAATGGCTTTCCTTAAATTCACCCATGTGAATACTGCTGCTGGGAACACCTCTACTGTGAGGTTTGCTGCTGTGAAAACCAATGCTGCTACTCCTGCTTGAACGTCATCCGCTCTGAGGATGACATCACCAACTCAGCATCTTCAACGCTGTGTTTCTAATGCACTGGTTAAGGAGTACCGTCGCAACGGTACTATCCCAACTCTGGAGGCCGCTCGTCAAGACCTCCAAGTTAACAATTCTACCTGGTCGTCCGGACAACGGCGACCAGCAATCAAGAAGCAGGCGGTGCTGACTACCGTCTCCAACCGTTTCGGGTCGTTATCCCCGGAACGCAATTTCCATTCACTCCCTTACTCTGAGGAAGTGAATGAGCAGGTCCCGCAGGACCTTAATTCAAAAAGACAAGAGTCCTTCTCAAGGGCTCCCATCAACAATCGCCGCCAGACTCGTGCGGTAGTGCGCCCTCAACATGATGAGGGTACCGACTCCAGGCATTCAGCTCAGGTTCCTCGAACCCGAGCAGGCAAGATGAACCGCCAGAGACGGAATCCGGTTAATAATAGGCAGGTTGTCATCCCTGCCATATCCGGAGAAGTCCACCAACCTAACTTGGTGGCAAACAACGAACATGCACACACACCTGCCCGTTTTAATTCAGCTGTCCAGCAGACTCGTCTGGCAGCATCAAGCCGATCCCGCCAGGCAATTCCGGCGGAGTACCATAGGCAGGAACATACACCTGCTTATACATCAGCAGTTAGTCAGCAGGCTCGTCTGACTACATATGATGGATCTCATCAACCGCGTTTGGCGAAGTGTAATCAGCAGGCACATACACCTGCTAATACTAATCAAGCCTACCAACAGTCTCGCTTGGTAGCGCCCGGAGAAGTCAGTCGGAAAGTCCCGACGACAAACAAGAGGCAGACTCAACTCTCTGCCTCCACACTTGAGTACTGTCAGGATTCACTGACAGGAAAACGAGGACATGAGCAGGCACATACACCTACTCGAAGCCCGGAATGGACGTATATCCCTGTTCCGGCGGCTGAAGTCACCAAACATATTTTGTCAATGGTGAAAGAGCAGAAGCAAATTCCTGCTCATATTCTGGATGCTTGCCAGGATATCATAACAGCTTCAGCATCATATCAGGGACATACACATAAATCTATCCCTAGCAGTGGAGTGACACATCAACAATTCACTCCGGAACAGACACACACATCTGTTCCAGTCCAAGAGGGTTATGGGGTATACTCCCCCATATCATACGGACAACCAAGTCAGGCACATACACCTGATTTGAGCGATGATTGTCAGCCTAACCTGACCATCTTTCCTGATCAGGCACATACACCTGCTCAGAGCAATCACTTTCGTCATCAAGTGGTTTCTAAAGTGAGTAAGAAGGCATCTAAAAAAAAGATCTGCCCAGCACAGTCAGGAGATCAAAGGCCAATCTGCAACAAGGCCTTGCTCGATGCTGGAGTTCTTGAAGCCCTCAGACATTTATCTGTCGAAATTCAAGATTCTACTCCCTCAGTTCCCAAAAACAGGAACATTAATCCCGAAGGTCTTCAACAGACACTTCCTCATGAAAGCTTGCTTCATGAAAATTCGGTCAATCTTGAAGTTTCTTCTTCAGATGAGAGCCACAGGAACCCTCTGTGTGGTCAGAAGGCCAAGGAGCAAGAGATTTCATCTTTTGCTGTAACCCATCATGATGGTCCTCCTCATGGTGATGAACTTCGCTGCGAAAGTCCTCTCCGCAGTAGTGATTCACGTTGTCTCGAAAATTCTTCAGAAGGCAATGTAGTGACGAGAAAGCCCTCCTATCTCGAGGCACTTGCAAACGTAAAACCAGTCATGTCTGATGCTTTACTATCGGCAGGTGAAACTCTTTCTCCATCAGAAGATAGCCTGGGGTTCAGGTTATTCTTCGAACCTTCCCTGGGTCATTCATCTTCCAGCATGAATAGTGATTCCTCTACCAATCTTGTTGAATCCGATGAAGCAACAAGTAAACACCATCTCTGGTCCAAACAGGTAGAAGAATCTTCATTTAATGATAAAGAGGAAATGATGAACATGAGGAAAAAACTGGCAAAAGGTGAAGTACCAGTCATGTTTTGGCCTTTGGCTGACTCCCAGTACGACATTCCAAAGATGTTGACGGATGATGGAATCCATGATATTCGTCTCAACATATGGAAAACTCTTTGTCAATTAAAGAAGAAGGTATTATCTTATGATGAATATGAAAATCATCTTAAGATAATAGAAGGGTTACAACGCCAGATTGATTTGGCATCTCTATCAGTCTCTCGGTATCCGAAGGCTGAAAAGCAACAGAGAACCCTTCAACGTTCATGCCTTGGCGCACTAAGAAGATTGCGTCAGTTAATTTCCAATGCTCCATCTAATGTTCATATCAGAGGATGGGGTGTTCACGGAGCACTACATTTCACAGTGATTTCCGGTCAGCAGAGCCCGCCGAAAATGGTCTCATGCAATGTTATTGCCCATGGCCGGCCACAGTCAATGGGCTTTGTTCATAATCAAAAGCATGCTCGAGATCAAGCTTCAACTAGTTCCTCTCAAAGTCAAGTATATAGAGAACAGGTTGTTGAATTGCTCCTACATCAAGCAGGCGAGAATATTGCACAAGCCTCTCGTCTGGAGCAAACACGTCATCAAATGACAGAAGTTTCGGAAATCATCCAACGGTCTGTTGAACCAGGTGATAAAAGTGGATACAGGTTAATGCATCCAGCTAATTTCCGAACTAAGATTCGAAAGATCAAGAGAGATTTTAAAAAGATCTCAGACATAGCATGTCAAGAGACACCCCATCTTGCCAGACTGGGGACTTCTCTAACCCAACCCTCAGAATCAACGAATGGGATTCGAGGAGTTGAGCGGAAGCAACAGGAACACCTCCAGTCCACCGGACTGGGGACTTTTTCAAATCTTCAATCCCTCCCTCGGAGAAAGTCAGTATTCTCTCGATTAGGGAATAAGCCTCAAGAGGAACGAAGATCCAAGATGTCAGGAGATTCTCTCCATGTGACGGTTCTCGAAGAAATTCCTGAGGGATCAAGTCAACGGAATGCCATGTCTTATCATGGACATAGAAGGAGACAATATCACAAAAGTGCTGATAGAAAGGATTCCATGCAATATGTATCCATTAATGTCATCACTGCCGTTGCTGCTGATTCACCAAATGAGGCTCAATCAGAGGGATCAGACGAAGAGGTTCCTGCTCAAGAAGTCGCGCACGCAGACCTAAATGAAGAAGGTGTGCGCACACGTAATCAAAGGCTTACCCAAAATCTGGGTATTCCTTCAAGTAACCCACTTCCCCCTCTCCGAAAAGGATCCAATAAGGGGAAAGGAAAGAATCAAGTTACTTCTCACCCTTCCTCTGAAGGAGGTCAATCGCTCTCATTAGAGAAAAGATTTGCACAACAGGAGGAAGAAATGAAAGAATTAAGAAGGTTGAATGCAGAACTACTTCAGAGTAGTCTTCTTCTTAAGAATGCTGAAGTCCGACAGCCGAAGGAATTTGTTGTAACTACTGAGATGGATCAAGAATATCCTCCTTTGTCAGTACACCCACAGAGGTCTAATCCTACGGGTCAAACGCAACAACGGTTGGCAGCACTACCATCAGTTGCAGCACCAACCACCACGTCTGTCCAAGCTCCATTCATTGCACCTACCCAAAACCAAGTTCAACCTGACGTTTCTCAAAAGTAAATAACTACTATTGAGTCATTAACAGCTCAGTTAGAAACTATGGAAGGGAAAAGGGCGCATGTTCAACCTGAAAAGAAAGTTTACCCTGAATGGGTAGATTCAATTTCTCCTCCATCCAGTTTTGGAAACCCTATTTTTCCTACTTTCAATGGATCAGGCGACCCTGAACAACATTTGACGCATTACGTGTCTTGTTGTGATCCTATGATGGGAACTCCAGAGCAACAAGAAGCAGTGAAACTCAGATGCTTCGTGCGAACCTTGCAAGGACCATCTTTTGTCTGGTATACAAGCTTGCAATCCCGGTCA
This sequence comes from Viscum album, assembly GCA_963277665.1. NCBI lineage: Eukaryota > Viridiplantae > Streptophyta > Magnoliopsida > Santalales > Viscaceae > Viscum > Viscum album. Next base: position 39,883,704 of record OY728159.1, read on the forward strand.
GTCATCGGATGGGAGGATCTTCGTCAAAAATTCCTTCTTCAGTTTAGCTCAACTTTTCCAAAAACGACAGTTTTCGATCTTACAAACTGCAAGCAAAGGGAGAATGAAAGAGTCTCTGATTTCATTGCTCGTTGGAAGGGATTAACGTATTCCTTGAGTTTATCACTCCCTCAGGAGGAATTGTTGCCAATCTGTGTGGCAAATTTGCGTGACGAATTACGCACGCTATTGATCCCTGTGAAATACACAGGAGGGTTTCGAGACCTTACTTCAATCGCTCAACAGATTGAAGATTCCCTTATGCAGGCTAAGGTTAAATCTCGTGTAATTCCATCAGCTCCAGGAAGAAGAATGGGTAATGCAGAAACTGCTACAGTTATGCTTAAACAGGCACCTGTACCTATTTCTACTTCAAAACCTTCATCTTCTCGAAGGGCTCCACCTCCTGAACGCCAACAAAAAAGGCTGTTTCGTCCAAATGATCAAAAAGATCAATGACGAAAACAATTTGAGGATATGAAGAGTAAAACATACTCTTTCCGAAGTGAGCAAGTTCCTGGTTACTTCATTTCATCTCTGGAAAATAATTTGGTTCAATTACCAGTGCCGAAGAGACCAAACAAGGAAGGAGATGAAGACCGTCCCAATTATTATCCCTTTCATCAAATGTTGGGACATCCCATCCAGGAGTGTTTTGTCTTTAAAGACCTCCTACAAAAGATGGTCGACTTGGGACAAGTCAAATTGAAGGGTTCTTCAGCTCATGTAGCGTGTATTACCGCTACAGATCCAGAGGAAGGAGGTGAGTGGCAGGAAGTCAAAAGCAAAACTGTGAAAAAATATGATGATTGGATGGTCAGAAAGACAATCAATCGGACCCATTCCATTTTGCGAACACAATTGAAGAAGCCAATTGTGTCTCCTACAAAAGCTGCAGTAAAGCCTCCATCAAAGGACAAATCCTCAAAAGGGCAGCGCAATTCAAAGAAGAAAGAGTAATCAGGAGAAGATGAGTATGTATCAAAGCCTAAATTGTCTTTGACTCTGGCAGATTTCATGCCATCTACTTCAAAGCCACGGGCACCGTCCCACCAAAAGGCACAGCCTAAACAGGCTAACCAGGCAGAGTCTTTATCAGACGAAGAGTTAATCTTTGGTTCTGTTAATATGATTCAATTAACAGATTCATATTCCAGTCTTGATGAGCATGAATTCCCTGTATCAAATAAGGGAACCCGAGGAAGTTCTAGAGGTTCAGGATATAGGGGAAGACGTGGATCTTTCGGAAGCCACTACTCTAATTCTACCCCTTCTATCACTGTATATGCAGCAGAAACTCGTGGTAGAGCCCTTCAGCGAGCTCAAAAAGAACAAGAAAGTTCTTCTGCAAATGGCCAACTCAGCTTCGGCACAGTTATTTTGGAAGACCGATTAAAGGTTCCATCTTCTTTATCTCATTAAGAAAATGGATCTAATCAGTCTAATTTTCCAAAACCAAGGATGTTACCAACTTCAATACAAGATGCATCAGCTTCCAAAGAATCTGCTTCCAAGGTACCTGCTAAACCGCATATTCCCATTGAGAAACGCAGGCCTCTAGATCAAAAGTATGATATATTGAAACACTTGGCCCAAGTACCAGCCAAATTATCAATTTTGGATGCTTTGAATCTATCAAAAGATCTTCGGGAAGCACTCATCGAAGCTTTGTCAAGTCCTCAGGAGTTTGAAGCTGAAATTGTTGCAGCTGAAATTTATCACATAGAGAATAATCCTGCAGAATGCCATGCAGTGATATCTTTTACTGATAAAGATGAAGATGATGTTGTGCATGGGCACATAAAACCTTTGTACCTATCTGGCAAAGTCAATGGTATAGATGTTCGAAGAGCTTTTATTGACAATGGTTCAGGAGTCAACCTCATGCCCATTCGCACACTTCGTCGATTGGGCCTCACGGAATCTGATTTATCTCCTTCTACCATGATGTTGCAAGGATATGATAAAAATGAACAAGAACCACTGGGAGAAGTTACGCTCAGAACTCAGTTTGGAGATCTTGTTTCCAATTCAGATTTCATGATTGTTGATCAAGACTCAGCTTTCAATATCTTGCTTGGAAGACCCTGGTTACATCAGCATGCAGCTATTCCGTCATCATACCATCAATGTCTCAAATACTGTTTCGATGGTCAAGTTGGAACATTGTATGGTGATAAGGCCCCGTTCAAAACATGTGATTCTCAATACATTGAGGCGGAATTTTATCACATGAAGGGAAGAGAAAAATCTACAATGAAGGAAATTACCAAAGTTAATGCTCCATATGGTTTGGAAAAAATTCCAATAAATCCATTTTCACATGTGAGTACAGATTATGTGTTACCTATCAGTCAAATTGACAAAATAGGCCCAAATCAAAATACTCTTATGGAAAGATCCATAATGTCAATTACGGCAATCGAGCCAGACAACATGGGAGAAATTGGTAACTTACCAAGCAGTGATGAAAGCATAAGTGGTGACGTTTTCATTTCGTCTGCTGAAATCCAACAAGTCTATACTTCGCTAATCAGGCCAGAAGAAGTTATAGCAACACCAGAGGTGAATGTTGATGTCGATTCTCAATCCATCATCTCCTCTTTATTTCCCAAAGAAGACCCTTTTTCATCAATAGGGTCGGAAATGGAAGATTCTTCTTCAAAATGTGAAAATTTTGACATCTCTTATGATCATGAGAATTTCGTTTTTTCATCTATTTTGCAAGTAGAAACGGAAGAAATAACACATGATGAAGAGGAAGAGGAAGATCTTAGAGATGCTCCTCCAGCATTTGAAGAGGGTATCTCTACCACTGTGGATGAACTCAGAGAAGTAAATCTGGGTACAGAGAAAGACCCACGCCCCACTTTAATTAGTGCGGCCATGACCCTTGAAGAACAAGAGATGTATATTTCTTTTCTAAAGCAAAATAAAGATATTTTTGCTTGGAATTATACAGAGATGCCTGGCCTTGATCCTGATGTTGCCACCCATCATTTGGGTTTGCCAAAAGAACATCGAGGATTCAAGTAAGCCGCGAGAAGAACACACCCAACCTATGCTTCCAAAATCGAGGCTGAAGTGGATAAGCTTATCAAAGCTAACTTCGTCAGAGAAGTTCAATATCCAAAGTGGTTGGCTAATATTGTCCCAGTAAAGAAAAGGAACGGACAAATTAGGGTTTGCATCGATTTCATAGATCTTAATCGGTATTGTCCCAAAGATGATTTTCCAGTTCCGATTACAGAACTCTTAATTGATGCGACGGCTGGCTATGAAGTACTTTCTTTCATGGATGGATATTCTAGATATAATCAGATCCGAATGGCCCCAGAAGATGAGGAATATACAGCCTTCAGAGCTCCTCAAGGTGTGTTTTGTTACCGGGTGATGCCCTTTGGTTTAAAGAATGCAGGTGCAACATATCAACGCGCCATGCATCGTATCTTCAAACCTTTTCTAGGGAAATTTGTTGAATGCTATTGTAGACGCCGGAAAAGTCCGTTGTTCCCAAACGAAGCTCCGGATGCGGAAAGCGAAGTGATATTTGGAGTCAGAAGAACGTTTCGGAGGGCCCGGAGGCCTTGCGCGGAATTTCCGAGGCCTGCGCGCAAAAGCGATGGAGCGCGCGTAAAACCCCCGGGATGCGCGCAATGCGCCGGGCCGGCGCGCATATTTTGCGCGCCGCAGGCCCGCGCGGCTCCCTTTGCGCGCCGTGTCCGATTCCGCGCCCGCGAGAAGAATTTCGCGCTCGCGCCTTGGATTCCGCGCCCGGGGTTGCCTATAAATACAAGGCGACCCCCAACGTTTCAAAGGGGGCTGGAAGTCGAAACGTCTCTCGTGCGCGCAATTCAACCCCTTCCGCGCGCAATGACGAACTTCAGGTAACCTCCTTTCTTTCGCGCAAGAAAGCCTCGGGGTCCGCCTTCGCGCGCAATCCCCGCTGGCTCCTTTCATTTGAATAAAAACTCACCCTAAGGCCTTTGCGCGCAAAAGAACCCGCTTGCGCGCAATTGCCCCCGGGGTGCGCGCAATCCGGCCCCGATTGCGCGCACCCCCATCTTTCAAGTGGACATTCATTAGAGAATGAGCCGTTGCCCCCGCGCGCTATCCGAAGCCCGGAGTGCGCAATCACAAGCATCCGCGCGCAAGGCGCTGGCCCAATTGCGCGCCAGCCGCCCCGATTGCGCGCCGGCCCGCAGTATTGCGCGCAAAGCTTCCTTTTTGCGCGCAATCTGCCAGGGTCGTCCCCTCGACCCCCTGAGGGCACCTGCCTGCGTGGCGCCCGATGCTCCTCATCCTGGGTGCCCGCACCGTGCGTTGTCTTCCCGTGCGGCCCTCCGGGTTCGTGCGAAGTGACATGCACCCATCGTCCGGCAACCTATGCCCAGCATGACGTTAAACTGCACATTCGTCCCGCATGACGTTAAACTGCGCATTCGTCCCGCATGACGTTAAACTGCGCATACGTCCAGCATGACGTTAAACTGCATGTTCGTCCAGCATGACGTTAAACTGCACATCCGTCCAAGCTGCACGACGTTAAACTGCCTAGCCCCATCGTCCGCGCTGCAAGACGTTAAACTGCCAAGTGTTTCGTCCTCAACACACGACGTTAAACTGTACTTCGTCCGGCAAGACGTTAAACTGTCCGCCTCGTCCTCAACACATGACGTTAAACTGTACTTCGTCTGGCAAGACGCTAAACCGTCCGCAACCTGATCCCGTGCTCCGCATGCAGGGTCCCCCCGGTTTGGATGTGGCCCCCACCCGCTCGTCCCTGCAGGGATGTCGGGATTGCCCCTCTTTAGGGACGATTTAATGGGAGTGGCTTTTCCCTACGGGGGCAGGGTATTACAAACCCCTAGTTTCTCGTGGGAGGCTGCACATGTGTATCTCCATTGCGCCTCCCCACGGCCGAAGCCAGTAGAGGGTATGACTGGGATCGAGGTGTCTTCTGCTTTCGGTCCAAGTCCCTTCCAACTGAGTTTTGCAGCATCCGGGCTGCCCCAAGTGCGTAAGTCCTGACAGAATGAACTACGTGGACTTTGATCCCTGTCTTCTATACAGGGTACGTAAGAAGCCTCCCTGAGGTTCAAGCCCACCACCTGGTCGTCCCGGTCGTATTTACGTCGGTTCGTCCATCAGTGGACCCCTCCAGGGTTCACGCTTGCGTCGATTCACCTATGAATCCGCCCCTGTGGGAGACTGCCCGCGTGTATCTCCGCGGTGCCTCCCCACAGCCCCCCTTTTTCCATTTCCCCTTTTATCGTCCAGCATGACGTGAAACTGTGATCCACCCGGCCGTTCCATCCCCCTCCGTGCGAGGTGGTTCGGTTCAATCCTCCGCCCGGCGGCCTCGACCTCTTCGTGAGTCGGCTTGCCGACGTCCAGCATGACGTTAAACTGTATGCCCGAACTACGTTGACTTTGATCCGTGTTAACGCGCGGTACGTAGGAAGCCCCTCTGGGGTCCAAGCTCTTCACTCCATCATCCATCCTGATCCTTACCCGGGCCGGCACATCCCGGTGGGGTCATGCCACTTCACTCCACTCCACGTTACTTGGGAAGCCGCCCATGTGCTGGCCCCAGCGTCGGAGGTTCCCCGCAACGGGTTCTGTCATCTGATCCACTTTTCGTGTTGATCGGTCCAATGCCGTCCCCGCTGGACGTTAAACTCGCGGCATACCCCGTGTTAAACACGGGAAGCTGAGGAAAACCTCAGGTGACACAGTTCCCCGCACCTAGTACGGGATGCCTCAGGCCATCATGCCTTCGAGAAGCCCTATTAGGGACAGAAGACAGATGTGCAGAGCCGCAGTGTTACGACACGCCCCCAGCACCCAGAGCCACCCGGCCTTCTCACCGCAGGTTGCTTCCCCGCCCAGACTCCTTGGAACGTCCGGGCGGAAGCAGCGTAATTAACCGGTGTCCATGAAGATATGGCGCCGGGAACGAGATTCACGAACATTCTTAAGTCTATGAGGGAGACCCGGATTAGGCGACGAGTTCCGAGGAGACGTCCAAGGAAGGAGGAGCCGACATCCCATCATCCCGGTTTCGATCAAGGAGCAGACGCCCCTGAATAAGGGACGGATGCCGCCCGCCCTTGGAAAGCGGGACTGCGGGACCACAAGCCGCGCGCCCATCCCCTCGGGTTGACGGGTGCACGCGCGAACGCGTCCTGGCGGAACAGCGTAACCCGACGCACATCCGCACCGAAACAGAAAAATGGTGAACCCGACGTGAATCTCTTCTCCTCGATACGAAGACCGATGGCTTTCAGAGGTGTTGGAAGACCGGCATGTTGCCCGGCCAAGCATTCAGTCTTACCCGCCAGGGGCTGGGGAAGTGAAATCGGGCACTCCGTCTCGCAACGTCGAGGGCCTGGGTTCCCCCCACGGAAGGCGTCGTGGCGCTAATGGTTGGTTGTCGATTCCTTTTTCCTGTCAGTGTTAATGGGTCTTTCTCCCTGCTTTCAGAAATCAGGTCGCCCGATCCAGTGCCCGATCGCCACCCGCCCACTGGCGCAGGGACAGGGGAAACACCGACGCGGCTACTCCGCGCGGTCCCGCCCGTTCCGCAGCCGTCCCAGCAGCCGCAATTGCGGGACGACCACGCCCTCTCTCCCCCTCGGAGGTCATCCAGAGAAGGGTGATCAACACCCTGGTGCGGAGATACGAGGAAGAGGGAGTCATCCCCACTAGGGAAATGGCTCGCCTAGACCTTGAGGAGGCTGCGCCTCGCCACCACCGCCGCCCCCGAGGGCCGCGCAGGGAGGCACCGCTGCCTACCTCAACGTCCAACCGCTTCGGGAGCTTATCCCCGGAGCGCTCTGACAGTTCCCTTCCCTACGCGGATGAGGTGGAAGAGGCCCGGGATCACCCTATCCGGGATTCGCTCCAGGGATCTTCGGTAAGGACTCCCGCCAGGCCCCGGCGACGCCGCCGCCAGGCCTCTCCAGTCGAAGAGCGGGCTCTCCACCTGCCCGCGCCGCTCATCCCGACTCGTCTGTCTCGACGCCAACGTCGGGCACGAGCGGAAGAGGATGCCCACCTTGGGGCTCTAGCAACAGCGGCCGCATTGGCCCAAGCCACTGCTGGCTCCAGTCGCCAGGCCTCTGCGCATCCTGAGCGGGGGAACTCCTATGCCCGACCCGGATCGAGGCCCCGACCGCCCCAAAGGCAGGTTGGGTTGACTCTCCCGGTTGCTGGCACTGGCAGTAGCCACCGCGGACCACCTCGCGGTAGCGCTATTCACCGGCAGGATCTACTCTGTGTGGCCGATCCAGGAGGCATGGGTCATCCCACCTTCCGATCCCGGCCCGGAGTCCTGCCCGGAATCATCTCTCCCCGCGTCCCCTTTGATATCTGTCCCGGTGCCCTTCGCACCTCGGTTCCCAGTCCTCTCGGCCCCAGCACCAGTGCGGCCGGAGGAGGCCAGGACAGAGATCAGCCCTGCCCCGAAGAACCACCCAGGGGCAGGAAGGCAAGGCGTCGACGCCGAGGGAAGAATGTTGCGGAATTCCGGACAGAGATCCGACCGGTTTGCTTCTCTGACTCAGAGGCGGAGTACGATTCGGCGACAGAGCCCCTTCCCCAATCCCGCCAGTCAAGGGCAGGGGTAGGAATGCGGCACGTCAGCCTCGTGCTCCCCGAGAGCGAGATCGATGTGATCCCCGCGTCTCTCCGAAGGTATATCCGGAGTAACGAGGGCCTGGTAGACCCCCAGGGATCAAACTTGCGGTTGGTACCGGCCCCTCCGGAAGTGCCTTCCGCCTCGATCGGAGAAGCCGGAGACTTTTTCTGGGGACCGACGGCCGAACCACGATCTGGTGCGCCCTCGGCGAGCACCGATGCTACGGCAGGATGTTCGCTCGCCGGCCCGTCCTATCGTGATGTGGTAGCCAGGGCACCGCCACCCTCAGAGGGCGGCCCGGGATATAGAGGCCAATCGGCCTGTTCGCCGTATTCACCGTCGGCCAGCCCGTCGGCCCGGCGGCCCGCCTCGGCACCACTACCAGTTCCCCGTCCGTTCCCAGCCATGGAAGAGGACCAAGGAGATCTGGGTCCCGAGTTTGAGTCGTGGAGCTTCTGGACCGTCCTTGCAGAGGGCCACTTCCCTGAGAAGTTTTGGCCAGTCGCAGGACCGGGCTTTGATGCACCCGAATCACTCACCCCGGGTGAGTTCGAATGCTTCCGCCGAACTCTCCGGGAGACTCACTCCCGTCTTCACTGCCTACAAATGCCATACCCCGGGAGTCAAGCGCACCTGGAGGATATTGGTGAGCAGTGTCGTCAAATTGACCTGGCCACGCTCCCCGCGGCTCGGCACCCCGGGTCATTTGGGCACCATGAGGCCCTCCAACAACGATGCGTTGAGTGTTTTCAAGTACTCCGCAAAGTTATCGAGGAAGCCACTCCCCACGTGTATATCCGTGGATGGGGGCAGTACGCTGCCCTACGCTTCAGTGTGATCCACCGACAGCCCGATTCGCTGGGTGGCCCTGAGGGTATATCCCCAGGGACAGGAACGGTCAACATGGCTGACCTGTCGGGAGAGGGGAACGACTTGGAACTTCTCGACGGGGGCTTCCCCCCCGAAGACAAGCCGTCGTCAGATCCATCAGTGAGAGTTACTCGTCATCAGAGAAACCTCCTGGGGCTCCCCGCACCCACTGAAGCACTGACGTTGAGCCGAAACGTCAGCAAAGGAAAAGAGCACAGCGAGGCTATAAGGCCCGCCGACCCATCTGCCTCCATGCAGAGGGCAGAGGAGGATCCCGAGAAGGCTACGCTACGTCAGCAGCTCGCCGAACAGAAGAAGCTGGTTGACCAGCTCCTCGCCGAGCACGCTGCAGAACGGCGGCCTGACTATGGTGATCCTAGGCCAGGACAGCAGGGACCGGAACAACCGCTCCTTGATGAGACTCTCCCGGGCAACCGTGATCATGCCGTGTTCGCCGACAGGAGAGAGGCCATTGCCTATGGCAAGAGGGCGCGGTATGTTTCGCCACACCCTCCCGAGCGGCGGGACTACTTGAGGGACCCCGCTCGGATTCCTCCCGCTGCCCCAAGGGCCGCTCCGCCAGCCATCCCACGAGCTGCCGAGTTCGACGACCCGGTCGACGACCCGATTGAAGGGCCGTGCAATGCGCTCGTGGTTAGAGATCCTCGCCAGGACTGGAACCCATGTCCGGACGATCCGATGGCGGCGCTCATCGCCCGTTTGGAGGCCTTGGAGACTCGGCAGGTGGCGATCCCACCGGACGGCAAGCCCTACCCAGCATGGGTGGATGACATGCCGGCGCCTCCGGGATTCGGGAATCCCACTTTCGCCCCCTTCAACGGGACTGGAGATCCGCCACAGCATTTAGCCCACTTCAACTCGAGGTGCGGGCCTATGTTGGGGACTCCGGCGCAGCAAGAGGCCGCTAAGCTTCGCTGCTTTGTCCAGACACTGGAAGGGCCAGCATTTGTCTGGTACAGCCAGCTTCCTGTCGGGTCGATAACTAACTGGGAGGACCTTCGTAGACAATTCCTCTACCAGTTCAGTTCCACGACCCAGAAGACGAGTATCGCAGACCTCTTCAAGTGCAAGCAGAGGCCTGATGAGCGAGTCGCGGACTTCGTCGCCCGATGGAAGGGTCTCACGTATTCCCTTGACATGCCATTGACTCAGGAGAAGTTGCTGACAATGTGCGTCGGGAACGTTAAGACCGAGCTGGTCCCTTCCCTGATCACTCAGAATTACCCCGGAGGGTTCAGGGACTTCTCAGACAAAGCTCAACGTCTTGAGGAAGCCCTGCAACAGGCCAGCCAGGCACACCCGCTGCCTCCTATGATTCCTGCAAGGAGAGTCAGCAGGGCTGAGCCCGCTGCTGTTGCCCAGATAGAGGCCCCCAGGCCATTGGAGCTGCTGCCGGTGAGGCCAGCTCCACAGCCTCACAGGAATCCGCCTCCACGGGCTCAGTTCCCGGCCCAGCAGCGGCAGCCTCAGAACCGGCCGGCCCCTCCGCGTAATGTACCGCCACAACCCAGGAGAGATAATCAGGGTCCACCTCCTCGGCAGGCCCCTCCAGCCCCTCGTCAAGACCGCGCTCCCAGGGGCCCGCGACACCTGACGTACTCATTCCATGAGGATCAGGTCCCCGGTTATTTCCGGAGCGCCCTGGAGAAGAGGATTGTGCGACTGCCTGAGTGTTGGAAGCCAGAGGAGGCACATCTCACAGATAACCCCCGCTACTGCCCTTACCATCGAGCCCTGGGACACACCATCCAGCGGTGCTATGTGTTCAAGGACTGGCTCCAAGACCAGATTAACAACAATGTAATCAGGTTGGGCCCAGCTCCAGCACAAGTGGCGGGCGTGTTCGTGGGATCAGATGACGATAGTGGCAACGAGGACGAATGGCAGCTGGTCTCCAACCGCGGATCCCAGAAGTATAATAACTGGATGGCCCGCAAGACGACCATTCGCGCCCATGGAATCATCCGTGCGCGCTTGAATCAGCCTGAGCCCCCAGAATCCGCGGGTGCTGCTTCGGCATCGTCGTCCCAGCCTGCCTCTTCCAAGAGGAGCAAACGACGGCAGCGCAAGAAGGAAGAGCGCGCCCCGCCAGTTCCGCCACTATCCCGTACTCTCGGCGATTTCATGCCCCCGGAGATGGGGGTCCCTCCTCGGATCCGCCCGGTGATGGATGATTCGTCCGATGACGGTATTGGGTACGCTTCGGTTAACACCGTCGAGCTGGTAAATCCCTTTTCGGTTCCCGACGTTGAAGAACACCAGGTGGACCTCCCTAGTGTCCCCGGTCGTCGCCACCGTCGGAAGAACCGCAGCAGCAGGAGTTGCCGGGGCACAGCCGTCGGTACCTCCGGCCAGGCCGTGCACGCCACTGAGACTAGGCGGCAGGCTCAAGATCGAGCTCAACGTGCGCAGGCTCCCCATCCGGGGATGACGGATTCGCCTCCGCCACTGTTTGTGGTATGGGACCAGGCAGAACCGCCTCAGCCGCGTCGCGACCAGCTCCGCCCTGCCACAAGTCAATCCCGGCCTCCTGACTCCAGTACGGTGACCATTTCCCGGACTGCGACCAGTGAACAGCGAGATGCGCCAAGTACCAGTCGGCCGCCGATCCAACCGGTAAGGCCCGTCATGCCACCAACCGCAGAGCAACCTCCTGCAACCAGGAGCTCGCGCTTGGCCAAAAAGTATGATGTCCTGAAGCACTTGGCCGACATCCCAGCAAGGCTCTCCATCCTTGAGGCTCTGCGCATGTCATCTGAGATGCGCGAGGCACTCGCTGAAGCCCTGAAGAGCCCCCTCCAGTTTGAGACAGAGGTTGCGGCTGCAGAGGCCTTTCACGCCGAAACGATCGAGGACGCCGAATGTCAGGCAGTTATCTCGTTCTCTGGTAAGGATGAAAACCCTCCTATACAGGGACACATTCGTCCGCTGTATGTCACTGGCCAGTTCAATGGCCTTGAAGTCCGGCGCTGTCTTGTCGACACGGGATCCGGGATCAACCTGATTCCGACTCGGACGCTCCGGAGATTGGGGTTGTCTGAGGATGACTTGATCCCCTCCGACCTCAGGATCCAGGGGTATGACCGCACCGAGCAAACCCCGGTCGGCAAGATACGTTTGAAGACCCAGTTCGGTGACTTGGTTGCCAACACCGAATTCATGGTAGTCTCTCAGGACACTGCGTATAACGCATTGATGGGCAGGCCATGGCTCCACCTTCATGCGGCGGTTCCCTCATCATACCACCAATGCCTCAAATACTCCCTTAATGGTCGAGTGGGCGTGCTTCAAGGAGATGCCTCTCCTTTTGCCTCATGTGAAGCCCGTTATCTGGACACGGACTATTACAAGAGCAAGGACAAGCAGATCCTGGCAGGTGAGGTTGAGCCTGTCGCTGTTGCAAGCGATCCATGGGCCAGCTTGGATGACGCCTACGTCCTCCCGATTCAACGGTTGGACGTAGCCATGGTTTCGACGGCCTGTGAGTCTCCTGATGAGATGACCGCGACCGCCCGTGCCAGCACCAGCGGCCCAGTAAGATCTGGTGGCCCCAATGCAGTTTCCAACGCAGTCTCTCCCGTGGATGATCCCTCCCCAAGTGGAGAGGACGTGGAAGATGCACCCCCAGCCTTTGAGGAGGGCGTCCCCGCCACGGTCGATGAGTTAATACAGGTGAACCTTGGAACCGAGGCAGATCCACGACCCACATTGGTCAGTGCCGCCATGCCCTCTGAGGAGCGGCAACAGTACGTGGACTTTCTCAGGCAGCACCGTGATGTATTCGCTTGGGGCTATGACGAGATGCCGGGGCTAGATCCTCAGGTAGCCGTCCACCGCCTTGGTCTCCCGGCGAACCATCGCGGGTTCAAGCAGCCTCCCAGGAAGATGCACCCGTCCCACGGTGCCATGGTTGAGGCCGAAGTTGACAAGCTTATCAAAGCCAACTTCGTGAGGGAAGTTCAGTACCCCAAATGGCTGGCCAACATTGTGCCGGTCAGGAAGAAGAACGGGCAGATTAGAGTCTGTATCGACTTCCGCGATCTCAACCGCCACTGTCCGAAGGATGATTTTCCCCTTCCAGTGACAGAGCTGTTGATTGATGCCACGGCAGGGTTCCAAGCCCTCTCCTTTATGTATGGATACTCCGGATACAACCAAATCCGGATGGCCCCTGAGGATGAGGAGTTCACTGCCTTCAGGGCCCCCCAAGGTACCTTTTGCTACCGGGTCATGCCCTTTGGCCTGAAGAATGCAGGAGCCACCTACCAACGGGCGATGCACCGCATATTCAAGCCAATCCTCGGCACACTGGTGGAATGCTACGTCGACGACTTGGTGGTCAAATCGCGCCAGCGTCAGGACCATCTCAAAGACCTTGAGAAAGTGTTCGGCTTCCTCCGGTCTCGCTGCCTGAAGATGAACCCGTTGAAGTGTGCCTTCGGGGTCACCTCCGGAAAGTTCCTTGGATTTGTGGTAAGATACCGGGGTATTGAGATCGACCCAGAGAAGATCAGGGCGATTAGCCAAATGCCTCCCCCGGGTAACATCCGGGAACTGCAAGGGTTCCAAGGCCACTTAGCCTATATACGCCGATTCATCGCGAATCTGGCCGGCAAGTGTAAGCCCTTTTCTCGGCTTATGAAGAAAGGTGCCACCTATGTATGGGATAAAGAGTGTCAGACCGCTTTCGAGGAAATCAAGCAGTACCTGCTTCAACCTCCGGTCCTGATGCCGCCCGTATCCGGAAAGCCGCTGGTCCTTTATGTAACCGCCCTGGAACGGTCCCTGGGTGCCCTTCTCGCCCAGAAGAACAACGAGGGAACATAGAATAGCCTCTATTACCTCAGTCGCATGCTCCTCGACGCGGAAGTTAGGTATTCCCCCATCGAGAAGAGCTGCCTGGCGCTCGTATTTGCCGTACAGAAATTACGACACTACTTGCAGCACCATGAGGTAGAGTTGGTTTCTCAGGTAGACCCGTTGAAATATATCCTGAGCCGGCCTATGTTGACTGGCCGTCTAGCGCGGTGGGCTGTGATTCTCCAGCAGTTCGACATCAGGTACGTGTCTCAGAAGGCCATCAAAGGGCAGGCATTGGCAGACTTTCTGGCCGCTCACCCGACCTCCGCGGATCAGCCGCTGGATCTAGGCTTTCCTGATGAGACCATTCTCTCGGTTGATCGAGCCGATCCATGCTGGCAGATGCACTTTGACGGTGCCTCCCGGAGCCCCACCGGTAGAAGACTCGATAATCCTAAGCTCAATAGAGTGGGCTTGGGCATCGTCTTCATTACCCCGGAGCGAGCCGTGCTGCCATACTCTTTCCTGTTGTCAGAGGGCTGTACCAACAATGAGGCGGAATACCATGCCCTCATCACCGGCCTCGAGTTGGCTCTCGAGATCGACGTGCCCCGTCTGTGCGTGAAAGGGGACTCCGAGCTGGTCGTTAAGCAGATCAATGGCGACTACGTTGTCAGGAAGCCGGAACTTGTGCCATTGTTGGAGTGCACCCTACTTCTGATGGCCCGGTTCCCTTCTCGGCCGGAAATTGTCCATGTTCCCCGGTCGCAGAACGGTCGAGCAGATGCTTTGGCCAGCCTGGCTGCGTCACTTGCGGAACCTGAACAGGACAACCTGATCGTCCGCGTGACGCGCCGCAGGCTCATCGCTCCCGTTATCCCGGAAGAAGATCGCGGCCCGTTGGTAAGTAACCTCACCACGGTTGCCCCTATGCCCGGAGCCCCGAGTACCCCAGATATGACAGTCGGATCAGCCCCTGATTGGAGGACGCCTTTGGTTGAGTACCTCCAACATGGCATTCTTCCGTCAGATCGGGCCGAGCGCGAGCGAGTTCGACGCCGCGCATCGCAGTTCGTCCTCCAGAGCAGTCCCGGCCTGGAGCAGATCCTCTACAAACGCGGATTTGATGGTGTTCTCCTCCGTTGCCTTCAGGGAGTTGAGATCCCACGAGTCATGCAAGAGGTTCATGCTGGTTCATGTGGCGCCCACCAGACTGGGCCGAAGCTGTCCCACCAGATTCGGAGGTTGGGATACTTCTGGCCCTCCATGATCCACGACTGCATCGAGTATGCCAGGAGGTGCCATGCGTTCCAGGTTCATGCGAACTTTGTGCATCGGCCGCCAAAGCCTCTCCATACCACAAGGTATTCCTGGCCCTTTGCAGTCTGGGGACTGGACGTTGTGGGACCTTACCCGCCGGCGACAGCTCGCCAGTGCCGGTTCATTCTGACCGCTACGGACTTCTTCTCCAAATGGGCAGAAGCGATTCCGCTCAGAGAGGTCAAATCCTGTTCGATCGCTGACTTCGTGACCTCCAACATCATCTATCGATTTGGAGTGCCTCACGCTATCCTCACGGATAACGGAACCAATTTCCGAGCAGTCGAGTTGAAGAAGTTGTACGCCAAGTATAACATCCGCTCGAACCATACATCCCGCTATCATGCGCAGGTGAATGGACAGATCGAGGCGTTTAACAAAACCCTCTCTAACATTCTGCAAAAGATGGTTGGTCAGAACAAGAAGAGTTGGCCGGACAAGCTCCCCAACGCCCTCTGGGCTTATCGGACGACGACTCGCAATTCCACCCAGATGACCCCTTATTCCCTGGTGTATGGAGCTGAGGCCGTCCTGCCCATCGAGATCCAGTTACCGTCCTTGCGCACTGCGGTCTACGACCAGCAAGCGCCGGACAGAGTTGCTGAAGCCCGTCTAGTCGAGTTGGAAGCACTGGATGAGAATAGACTTCGCGCTTTGCACAACTTGGAGAGGCATCAAAGCAGAATGGCTCGAGCTTTCAATAAGAAGGTTCGCCTCCGCTCCTTCCTGCAGGGTGATCTAGTGCTAGCCCTAAGAGCACCGATGATCCCCGGCAGGAAGCCGCCCAAGTTGGAGCCCAAGTGGGAGGGACCTTTTGTTGTCCACAAGGTCTATCCCAATGGCGCGTACTCCCTAGCGACTATGGATGGTGAGCGTGTCACTCCTCCCACCAACGCTAGGTTCCTCAAGCAATACTTTGCCTGAGTGTTCATTCGTCCCGCATGACGCTAAACTGCACTTCGTCCCGCATGACGCTAAACTGCACTTCGTCCCGCATGACGCTAAACTGCACTACGTCTGAGCTACAAGACGTTAAACTGTTCAGCATTCGTCCTGCATGACGTGAAACTGCCCCTCAAGAACTACGTGCGGCTTGATTCCCATCCTTATGGGATACGTAGGACCGCCTGAACATTCATGTTTCAGGCCCAGCCCCATCCTTCGGGAATTTCCATCCCATCTCGGGCCCTTGGCCCAGTTGCCCCCGAGTGTGCAGCGTATGGTGTGAGTGCGGGGCTATGCCCTCATTCACGTCGGTTTGCTCGTCACGCTATACGCCCCCCCCCCCCCCCACGTTTGGGGATGCCTTCTGCTCCCCCCTTCTTTTTTCCTCATCGTCCTGCATGACGTTAAACCGCACTTCAAGAACTACGTATGGCTTGATTCCCATCCTTATGGGATACGTAGGACCGCCTGGACATTCATGTTTCAGGCCCAGCCCCATTTCCCGGGAATCTCTATCCCGCGTTGGGCCTCTGGCCCCAGTTCCCCTCCTTTTTTGTGCGAGGCGTATCGCGTGAGCGGGGGATTATGTCCTCATTCACGTCGGTCTACTGGCCACGCCGTACGCCTCCCCCGTGTGTGGGACCACCTCACACCCCTCATCGTCCTGCATGACGTTAAACTGCCTTTCCAGAACTACGTATGGCTTGATTCCCATCCTTATGGGATACGTAGGACCGCCTGGACGCTTGTGTCTCAGGTCCAGCCCCGTCTCTTGGTTGATCACGGGGATCTGCCCCCCTTCGGTTGCTCTCAGGGTGAGTCCTCCGACCCTTTCCGGAGATCTGTTAACATGTTTTGGGTGCTTCGGTCTATGACTCGTAGTGTCAGATTCAATCCCGACAAGTCCTGTGTTGCTTGTCAGGCCTCGCGCTTCCTCTTATTCGAGCCTTCACTCAAAGGGATCCTCGTTAGCGGTTTGGGTACGATGCCTCAGTGCTCTCCCACCGCTCCGGGTCGATTTACCGGCGGGTCTTGGGCCGCAAATCGATATGAATCCTGCGATTGAGCGGTTGATGCTCGTTTGCTTGCCCCGTCTTAGGCTGACGCGATCGGATGTTGTGTTGCGAATGCGTCAGCAACGTCCTTGATCGCCATGTCAGCTCTCTCAGGCTCTGAACATTGGTTGCGCAGTCCTCATCACACTCCGCCTTTGTGCGTTGTAGTGGAATCTGGACACTCTTTTCATACTGACCTCCGGTACGCCTTTACACGTTAGGCAGACCAACTAGGGTAATGATGTCGTTCGAGGCTCCCATGATCTGAGCACCAAGGATATATGCAGATATCCTCCCTAAGGGCCATGCGTAGCTGGACCCTCGTCCCCATAAGGAGGAGGGAGTCGCCCGAACAATTGCGTTCTGGGCCCAGTATATCTGGAGGCTAGCATCTCTGCCCCTCGGGTGATGGACATATGCATACCCCTATCCCAAGACTCTTCTCCTGGAATCGTGCGTGACCGCAGGGCTGGGTATGTTCCCACCTCCGCCGTGTCCGCCGTACCGCAATAAGCGGATTCCTCCATGGTCCGAACCACACGACCTTAAACTGTGTTGTCTGGTCCTACCACACGACCGTAAACTGTTATCGTCTTGGCCGCCCGACGAGAAACGGCACTGCATCATGATGTCCTCCTCAGAGGACACTCATGTTGGGCGCTGGTTAATGACCACGCCATTCATCAATGCCTTCCATGGCTTGATTATTGCGGCGACGCCAGAGATTTCTCAATCACGGGCATGTCGCCGCACAAAGAAAAACCATTCATCTTTAAGGACAAACAAGAAATATCAAATGCCGCTCCTTTTGTGTGCGAGGGTCAGACCCGCACTCTTCCCCGCGCTGGTGCCCGATTGTGTTGCACCGCGCTTCAAGAACTACGTGCGGCTTGATTCCCATCCTTATGGGATACGTAGGAACGCCCGGATGTTTGAAACTTCGGGTCCAGCCCCCCACCTCTTAGAGATTCCCCCTTCTCTGGGGAATCCGCCGCCTTCAGGTCACCCTCAAGGCGTGTTCCCCGACCCCTTGTCGTGGTCCACCGGTGTAAAGAGTACTCTGGTTTATTGCCAGGAGGGTCAGGATCCGCTTGGTCAGGTTTCCTCCACTTTTCAGGCTTCGTGCTCCCTTTCATTCGGACCCATCGTCTACGCCCTGGGTGGAGCCCCCGTGAACGGTTCGGACACAATGCCTCAGTGCTCTCCCACCGACTCGGGCCGGTACCCCCAATGGCCTCGGGCAGCAAATCGATATGAATCCTGCGATTGAGCGGTCGATGCTCGTTTGCTGCCTCATTCCACCAACGGTTAGTGCGATATTGATGCTGCTTTTCCGCCACGGTCGGCAGTACTCCCATATCGTTACACCGGTGCCCCCAGTCCTTGAGTGAATGGCCGCATGATTCACATTTTCCACCTCCCATTCTGACCAGGCGAAACCTCGACACTCTTGACACTATCCCTCAGTGCATCTTCGCATATCCAGGGGATATGACCAGATGCGGCGTACTTTGAGGTCTGTATGGTCCGAGCTCTAAGACCTTAAACTAAGATCTCCCCTTATGGTCCGAGCTCTAAGACCTTAAACTAAGATATCTCTTTATGGTCCGAGCTCTAAGACCTTAAACTAAGATCTCCCCTTATGGTCCGAGCTCTAAGACCTTAAACTAAGATCTCTCTTTATGGTCCGAGCTCTAAGACCTTAAACTAAGATCTCTCCTTATGGTCCGAGCTCTAAGACCTTAAACTAAGATCTCTCTTTATGGTCCGAGCTCTAAGACCTTAAACTAAGATCTCTCCTTATGGTCCGAGCTCTAAGACCTTAAACTAAGATCCTCTAGCCCTATGGTCCGAGCTCTAAGACCTTAAACTAAGATCCCCCCTTTATGGTCCGAGATCTAAGACCTTAAACTAAGATCCAGCCCTTATGGTCCGAGCTCTAAGACCTTAAACTAAGATCTACCCCAAATGGGGTCCTACGTCCTGCATGACGTTAAACTGCACTCTCAGAACTACGTGTGGCTTGATCTCCAGCCTGATGGAGTACGTAGGAACGCCCGGGCATTTCGACTCGGGTCCAGCCTCAGGGATCGATAAGTCCCGCCCCTCCTCGTCGCCGGCCGTCTGGCCTGACTTCGGGTAGAGTGGTGCAGTCGTAATATTCTCCCCGATTCAGCTCGGGATGCCCCATCGCAAGGATGGGAAGCGACGGTTTCCTCGTCAGAGAGGTGCTGTCTGAGAATTGAGGTGACTCACGGCCAGATTAGTGCATCCGCCTAATACGCTTCCCCCACGGTGGCGCAATTTTGAGAGTGTTGGATTCTGTCCGAACAAATCGTCACTTCGCCCCACGCTTCGCATGCCCTGTTGATCTGGATTTTCCACCCTTGTGTCTGAAGGAACCCCAAAGCGGTATTCATGATGACATGTGGTCCGCCTCCTGCAATATGAATGATGGCCTTTTTCGGTCCGTCTATTGCAGTTGTTATGGTCGATCCACTGTCCGCCTACCGTCTTGGGCATTTCCTGGAAGGCCGACCGTTGTGGATGTCTGGATTCGGGACACGCGATTCACCCTTTCTCATTTCCCTATGTTCGGATAAAATCTCAACGCCCCTAGCGTTGTCCCGCTCGTGTGTTGGAACAAGTTGGGGGATGATAAATTGGTTAGGTCTGAGGTCTCCTTTCCTAGGAATGACCTCCCTCTTTTCTCCAGAAACCCAGGCCCAGTTATGGATGCCTGATGCTTGGTTAACACTCCCGCAAGACAACGAATTGTGGTTGAGCATATTAAACCGAAAGACGCAGATAAATATATTGATTCATACAAATGGATCGAAATATTGAATAACGGAAGCAAAATGTTCTAGGAATGGCAAAAAACAAAGCCCCTAAGGATTAGCGTGCTGGATAAGTCTTTCTAATGCCGCTACCCTTTGGCTGGCGGCCTCCAGGGCTGCTTCTCGTTGTCTGCGTGCCCTCTCCTCGTCGGCGGTCGCAGCACGCAGTTCGTCAATCCTGGCCTGTGCACGCTCCTGCTCGACTTGGAGTGTGACCATCTGTTGGCCCGCCTCCGTCAGCTGTACCTGAGCGTCGATCAGTTGTGCCGATAGTTGCTCCACAAGCTCGGTACATGCTGCGACGAAGGCCTCCTTCTCTGCCGCCTGCCCTTCGAGGCGCCGGACTTCCTGCTCTGCCGCGATGAGCGCCTGCGTGCTCTCCGACATGTCCCGACTTTGTGCGACGTCGGCACGCCGGCGGCTCTCGCGCATCTTCTCGGCCATGAAATCACGGACCGTCAGATGGAGGCGTTGAGCATCAGCTCCCCCGGCACACAGGAAGCGCAGCCAGGTCTGAAGTGATCCCATGCGCCCCAGCCATTCCGATGGGTCTCGCTTGAGGAAGCGCTGGATGCACTTCCACCCCCTGCGTCGCGTTACCCGGCTATCCTCGACCGCCTCCGCGTCCGAGTCATCCATCTCCTCGGGGTCGGCAGGCCGGTAAGCAGGGAAGGCAGCCAGCAGGTCTGCTGCAGGGTCCGCCCCTGGGAGGTCCTCACGAGGGATAGGTTCCCCAACATCCGGGCAACCTTCTTCTCTCTCCCCAGCGGCGCTGATACCCTCGTCAGCCCCCAACCTCTCTCCGATGTCAGCACCGCCGATGTCCGGAGCCCCTTGATCAGCAGTTGGTGGGGCCGGCTCGGTTTGGAAGGTCTGTTCCGGAGCAGGCGGCATGTCCACCACTGGTCCACTCGTAGATGGCCCGGGTTCGGCAACCCGACGAGCCTCCAATGTTGAGATCACTGCGCGGGGCATGCCATGGTTAGTCACGGATCGTCAATGGCAAGCACCAGCAGTAAAGTAGGGAGACTTACGGGAGTTCGGAGCGTCATCTTCCGCTACCCCGGTCGCCGCAGGAACAGTTGCAGCAGGGGACCCCTTAGCGCTTGACAGTTCGATAATGGGTGCCTGGCCCCCGCCTTGTCCTGCTGGCGCCTCTCCTACTCCTGCTGAGGACGCCTGACCGACACCCGTGTGCTCCTAAGAAGGATGGAGAAACGGGTTAGAAGCTTTATAAGAGAATGGATGAAGCAAGTTGAGTAGGGATAGAAGCGGACCTCGAGGAGCTCAGTGACATCAACGTTGTCAGAGCCGGCCACCTCGCCACTCTCCCGTGGGCTCCCCCGATGGGACCTTCCCTCGGAGCCTTCATCCTCCCCCGTCTCCTCCTCCTCTTTGGAGTCGCTGCTACTGTCATCTTCTCCCGGCGGCATCTGTTCTGGAGCGGGCTCGAGACCGAGCATCACCTTCACCAGAAGGGATGGCTCCGCACGCTGACCACGTTGGCGCGCGTACTCGTCCATGGCCGTCAGATATGCATATTGCCGGTTGAAGTCCACCCTGTCGGTGATCTGGAGGCGCCCGACCTCTGGCAGATAGATTCCTTCTCTGAGTATCTTTCGCCAGATGACGTCGGTCCCCAGTGACTGCCGCAGGGTCATCCAGGCCGACCACAGCGCCGGGAAGACTGCATCGTGGGAGGGTTCGAGCAGACGCCTCACCTGCTTCCCGGGCCGCTCCTCGACCGCCGCATGCGCCCCCTCTCTGGGCGCCGAGGTCGTGGCGGCAGCCTGCGATGCGCCCGCCGCCGAAGTCCCTGCCCGCGCCGGCTCCGCTGCTTGGCGTGCCTCCGTTCTCCCCCGTGTGGCGGCACCTCGCCTCCTCCCTTGACGCCCGGTCTCCGCACGGGTAGCCTCGAGCCGCCGAACTAGCTTCCGCAAGAGCCCCTCGGGGTACGCGATGGCCCAGTGTTCGGCATACTCGGTTTCCAAGCCTGCGTCGATCCCGGTAGGAGGGAGAGTGATGACGTCGCCAGAGCCGAAGGCGACGAACATCAGCCACATCTGGCGAAGGACGCAAGGGTTCGTCTCCTCCCGGACAGCGGTGAATACCCTCTTCGGCATCCGCTGAAGGCACCCGAACTGCCTGGCGAACCGGGTCGGCACGTAAGGCTCGCAGATCACCTTCCCGTCGATCCGAGTCACGAGCACCCCGCCCCGCATGTTCAGGAAGTATTCATGCTGCTCCAGCGGGCCCTGTCCGTTGTCGATCATCTGGCCGACGGGAGTGGGGAACGGGCTGAAGTTGAAATTGGCATGATTGCCAATCCGAACCCTCACGCCCTCCTCACTGAGGGTCATCGGAGCGACCCCCGCAATGTTCAGCAGGGAGGGTCACAGGCCGTTGCCCGGAGGACTGATGGCATTTGGGAACGTATACCCACCAAGGTGAACAGCCACCCAGCCGTGGAAGAACTGAAAGGGCCCACAGATCCTTCGTGGCGACCCCCCCTCGTGAGATGCGTCCCAGAATGGCATACAGCCTCGCCAGTACTGGGACCCCGAGGTTGTACCTCTTATTGGCAGCCATGGCGCCCGCCATCGCCAGCGTCGCCGGGCGGACGCCCATCCTCGCATCCCGCACTGGCAGGAGCCACCCGCTCAGAAAGGCGGCCAGGAACGCCGCGTACCGGACATTCGGGTCCCGGGCCTCGATGACGCGGTACCCCCATGAGCGGTAGTCGCCCGTCTCCAGAACCCGCCAGTACGACCCGTTCCGGCTCCTCTGAGCTGCGGTCGGGCACCGCTTCCCCCTGCCTGGCATCTTGACCGCCGGGTCATGCTCCAGGAACTGGCCGAACCAATCCTTGTAGGCTATGTCCTTCTGGAAGTCTTGGATCCCGAGCCGCTGTGTAGCCAGGTCAAGCAGATGCCAGGTCAGAATGGGAGTCCGTGACCTGTCCTCCCAGATGTTCTTCGGTGGCAGGAACTCATCGTACTGGTAGCCCTCCAGCGGGATACCTCCGATGCAGTGGATGTCCCAGAGACCGATGCCGACCTCCCCATGGTGAAGATGGAAGGTGTTTGTATCCGGGGACCAGCGAGTGAACAGCTCCGGCCCAAGCTCAGACTGCTGGTAGAAGTGGAACTGCGACGTCCACACCGCCTCGAACAGGCCCATGTACCGCAGCTCCTCTGCGAAGTGATCGCAAGTGTGGCGTACCCAGAACGCCCAGGCCCATTCACTGGTAAAGTTGCCCCCAGACCGCAAGTCCCAGTCCTTCAGCCAGCCCTTGGTGTCGTCCGTGACGCTCTGGCGATATATGCTCGAGTAGAGGGCTGGAGAATTCTCCGCAGTAGGCTCACCCCCATCAATGGTTCGCGTCCTCGGGTTCAGGACATAGACATTCAAGTGTCTGGTCTCCCTGGCAGGATGCCCATTGTTGGTGATGTTATAGCGGAGAAGCTCGTCCTCCCGGGTCACCCAGGTCCGCGGCGCATCAATCTCGAACCCTGGCACCGGAACCTCATCTAGGATGCCAAAGTTCCAGAGCGGCAGGTTGTCTGACAATGGGTATGTCTTCTGGGCCGGCGTCAGTAAGTCGAACAAGGATTGATTGTTGGAAACAATCTCCTTGGCTCCGTAAACCTCCTCGTTCGTCGCCATCTCAGCCCTGCGAGTGGCGGCATCCCCCTCATTTCCTCTGTGCGCGGCCATCTCGGAAGATTCGGGAGTCGTGCGGGTTAAGGGATGAAGCGTGCGGGATCGGACGAGGCTGGTGGAAAAGTTTGAGAGGCGGCGCGCAATCCTAGTGGACGGCGCGCAATCGGGAAGTCCTTCGCGAAAAACCCCGGGTATTCGCGCAAAAAACAGAGCGAAGTCCGGACGGTTTTGCGCGACGAGCGAGCGAATTCCGCGCCGGAAAAGGCAATTTCGCGCACGAGAGCAAAGAGGCTTATCGCGCGGAAGGCCAGTGTACGGCACGGAGGGACCCAGTGCCCCTATTTATAGGCGAGGCCCTGGTCCGCACTGCGCGGAAAAGGCTTTGCGCGACCGCATCGGCCGCTTTCGCGCCCGACACCCATTTTTGCGCGCCACAATCCCGCGTCGCCCAGGACTTCGGCATTCCGGCGTCTCCCTCGGAACCCGATCGTTGCGACCTCTCGCCGATCAGATTCCGAGGGGGGGCTTTTGTAGACGCCGGAAAAGTCCGTTGTTCCCAAACGAAGCTCCGGATGCGGAAAGCGAAGTGATATTTGGAGTCAGAAGAACGTTTCGGAGGGCCCGGAGGCCTTGCGCGGAATTTCCGAGGCCTGCGCGCAAAAGCGATGGAGCGCGCGTAAAACCCCCGGGATGCGCGCAATGCGCCGGGCCGGCGCGCATATTTTGCGCACCGCAGGCCCGTGCGGCTCCCTTTGCGCGCCGTGTCCGATTCCGCGCCTGCGAGAAGAATTTCGCGCTCGCGCCTTGGATTCCGCGCCCGGGGTTGCCTATAAATACAAGGCGACCCCCAACGTTTCAAAGGGGGCTGGAAGTCGAAACGTCTCTCGTGCGCGCAATTCAACCCCTTCCGCGCGCAATGACGAACTTCAGGTAACCTCCTTTCTTTCGCGCAAGAAAGCCTCGGGGTCCGCCTTCGCGCGCAATCCCCGCTGGCTCCTTTCATTTGAATAAAAACTCACCCTAAGGCCTTTGCGCGCAAAAGAACCCGCTTGCGCGCAATTGCCCCCGGGGTGCGCGCAATCTGGCCCCGATTGCGCGCACCCCCATCTTTCAAGTGGACATTCATTAGAGAATGAGCCGTTGCCCCCGCGCGCTATCCGAAGCCCGGAGTGCGCAATCACAAGCATCCGCGCGCAAGGCGCTGGCCCAATTGCGCGCCAGCCGCCCCGATTGCGCGCCGGCCCGCAGTATTGCGCGCAAAGCTTCCTTTTTGCGCGCAATCTGCCAGGGTCGTCCCCTCGACCCCCTGAGGGCACCTGCCTGCGTGGCGCCCGATGCTCCTCATCCTGGGTGCCCGCACCGTGCGTTGTCTTCCCGTGCAGCCCTCCGGGTTCGTGCGAAGTGACATGCACCCATCGTCCGGCAACCTATGCCCAGCATGACGTTAAACTGCACATTTGTCCCGCATGACGTTAAACTGCGCATTCGTCCCGCATGACGTTAAACTGCGCATACGTCCAGCATGACGTTAAACTGCATGTTCGTCCAGCATGACGTTAAACTGCACATCCGTCCAAGCTGCACGACGTTAAACTGCCTAGCCCCATCGTCCGCGCTGCAAGACGTTAAACTGCCAAGTGTTTCGTCCTCAACACACGACGTTAAACTGTACTTCGTCCGGCAAGACGTTAAACCGTCCGCCTCGTCCTCAACACATGACGTTAAACTGTACTTCGTCTGGCAAGACGCTAAACCGTCTGCAACCTGATCCCGTGCTCCGCATGCAGGGTCCCCCCGGTTTGGATGTGGCCCCCACCCGCTCGTCCCTGCAGGGATGTCGGGATTGCCCCTCTTTAGGGACGATTTAATGGGAGTGGCTTTTCCCTACGGGGGCAGGGTATTACAAACCCCTAGTTTCTCGTGGGAGGCTGCACATGTGTATCTCCATTGCGCCTCCCCACGGCCGAAGCCAGTAGAGGGTATGACTGGGATCGAGGTGTCTTCTGCTTTCGGTCCAAGTCCCTTCCAACTGAGTTTTGCAGCATCCGGGCTGCCCCAAGTGCGTAAGTCCTGACAGAATGAACTACGTGGACTTTGATCCCTGTCTTCTATACAGGGTACGTAGGAAGCCTCCCTGAGGTTCAAGCCCACCACCTGGTCGTCCCGGTCGTATTTACGTCGGTTCGTCCATCAGTGGACCCCTCCAGGGTTCACGCTTGCGTCGATTCACCTATGAATCCGCCCCTGTGGGAGACTGCCCGCGTGTATCTCCGCGGTGCCTCCCCACAGCCCCCCTTTTTCCATTTCCCCTTTTATCGTCCAGCATGACGTGAAACTGTGATCCACCCGGCCGTTCCATCCCCCTCCGTGCGAGGTGGTTCGGTTCAATCCTCCGCCCGGCGGCCTCGACCTCTTCGTGAGTCGGCTTGCCGACGTCCAGCATGACGTTAAACTGTATGCCTGAACTACGTTGACTTTGATCCGTGTTAACGCGCGTTACGTAGGAAGCCCCTCTGGGGTCCAAGCTCTTCACTCCATCATCCATCCTGATCCTTACCCGGGCCGCCACATCCCGGTGGGGTCATGCCACTTCACTCCACTCCACGTTACTTGGGAAGCCGCCCATGTGCTGGCCCCAGCGTCGGAGGTTCCCCGCAAGGGGTTCTGTCATCTGATCCACTTTTCGTGTTGATCGGTCCGATGCCGTCCCCGCTGGACGTTAAACTCGCGGCATACCCCGTGTTAAACACGGGAAGCTGAGGAAAACCTCAGGTGACACAGTTCCCCGCACCTAGTATGGGATGCCTCAGGCCATCATGCCTTCGAGAAGCCCTATTAGGGACGGAAGACAGATGTGCAGAGCCGCATTGTTACGACACGCCCCCAGCACCCAGAGCCACCCGGCCTTCTCACCGCAGGTTGCTGCCCCGCCCAGACTCCTTGGAACGTCCGGGCGGAAGCAGCGTAATTAACCGGTGTCCATGAAGATATGGCGCCGGGAACGAGATTCACGAACATTCTTAAGTCTATGAGGGAGACCCGGATTAGGCGACGAGTTCCGAGGAGACGTCCAAGGAAGGAGGAGCCGACATCCCATCATCCCGGTTTCGATCAAGGAGCAGACGCCCCTGAATAAGGGACGGATGCCGCCCGCCCTTGGAAAGCGGGACTGCGGGTCCACAAGCCGCGCGCCCATCCCCTCGGGTTGACGGGTGCACGTGCGAACGCGTCCTGGCGGAACAGCATAACCCGACGCACATCCGCACCGAAACAGCTATGTAGATGATTTGGTGGTTAAATCCAAACAACATTTTGATCACTTGGCTGATTTGGAAATCATATTCCACAAGCTTCGACAACATAATTTGAAGATAAACCCCTTAAAATGTGCTTTTGGGGTAACCTCAGGAAAATTCCTCGGCTTTGTTGTACACCATCGTGGTATTGAAGTCGATCCTGAGAAGACCAAATCAATCCTTGGTATGTCACCTCCTCAGAATTTGAAAGAATTAAGAGGACTTCAAGGACACTTAGCCTATATTCGGCGTTTCATCGCCAATTTGGCAGGCAAAAGTTTACCTTTTACCAAATTATTGAAGAAAGGAGTCACTTACCAGTGGACTGAAAAATGTTAAGAAGCATTTGATGTTCTCAAGAAATACCTCTTAAGTCCACCAGTACTCATGCCACCTGTTGAGGGTAGGCCTCTTATCCTCTATGTGACAGCTTTAGAGCGATCATTGGGTGCCTTTATCGCTCAAAAGAATGATGCTGGGAATGAAAATAGTCTCTACTATCTTAGTAGAACTATGCTTGAAGCAGAAACCCGATATTCGAGTATTGAAAAATGCTGCCTAGCATTAATCTTTGCAGTTCAGAAACTGAGACACTACCTGCAACATCACGAGGTCCAATTGGTATCTCGTAATAATCCACTCAAATTCATCCTTAGTCGTCCAATGCTTACAGGACGTCTGGCAAGGTGGGCGGTTATTTTACAGCAGTTCGACATCCAGTATGTGTCTCAAAAGGCAATTAAGGGCCAAGCTCTGGCTGATTTCCTGGCTGAACACCCTTCAGTGGAAGACACGTATTCAGATATCGAACTCCCTGATGAGGAAGTTTTTTCTATTCAAGAGAGTCCTCAAACATGGGAAATGTATTTTTATGGTGCTTCTAGAAGTCCAACAGGGAATAAAATGGAAAATCCTAAATTCAACAAAGTTGGTTTAGGAATTGTGCTCATTTCTCCAGATAAGGCAGTGTTACCTTATTCCTTTTTGTTGTGGGAAGGTGGTACCAATAATGAAGCTGAATACCAAGCTCTCATTGCAGGCTTGGAGTTAGCGCTTCAAGCACAAGTGAATCACTTAAAGGTGAAAGGTGATTCAGACCTGGTAATCAAACAAATCAATGGGGATTATGCCCTCAGAAAAGAAGAATTAATCCCTTTGTATGATTACGTCAGAGAGTTAATGTCGGAATTCCCTTCAGAACCGACATTTTCTTATGTCCCAAGATCACAAAATGCTCAAGCTGATGCACTGGCTAATATAGCCACAGCTTTAGCAGATCCAAATCGGGACGAGACAACCATCGGTATTGCCCACCGTCGTGCAATTTCACCTTATGTTCAAGTCAGAACAGAGGAAATTAATGAAATTAGTCCCATTCCTGAATCGTATGGTCATACTACAGGATGGATGTCACCTATCAAGGAATACCTTCAAAATGGAACACTTCCACCTGATAGAGCCGAGAAAGAACAAATTCGGCGACATGTGGTCAATTTTACTCTTTAGGATGGTCCAAACCACCTCGAGAAAATTCTCTACAAACATGGTTTTGATGGAGTTCTCTTCAAATGTATTGATGGTGAAGAGACAATGGCTGTCATAAAAGAAGTGCATGCAGGAGTCTGTGGTGCCCACCAGTCTGGACATAGATTGTCTGATCAAATTCGAAGGCTTGGATACTTCTGGCCTTCAATGATACAAGATTTTGTTAATTTCACAAAGAAGTGTCATTCATGCCAAGTATATGCCAACTTCATTCATCAACCTCCAGAGTTGCTTCATACAGCTAAATACTCATGGCCATTTTCCACATGGGGAATGGATGTGGTGGGACCTTACCCTTCAGCTACGGCCAAGCAGTTTAAGTACATTCTTACTGCTACTGATTTCTTTTCCAAATGGGCAGAGGCAGTACCTCTCAAAGAAGTCAGTTCTAAATGCATTGTTAGCTTCATCAAGTCTAACATCATTACTAGATTTGGTGTCCCTCATACCATATTGACAGACAACGGCACCAACTTCTGTTCTTCTGAGGTAAAGAGATTGTATCAAGAATACAACATTAAGTCCAACCATTCATCTCGATATCATGCAGCGGCTAATGGCCAGATAGAGGCCTTCAACAAGACTCTTTCAAATATACTGCAAAAGATGGTGGATAAAGATAAGAGGTCATGGCCTGATAAACTCTATCATGCTTTATGGGCTTATCGGACTACCACTCGCAATGCAACGCGGTCTACTCCATATTCATTGGTATATGGAACAGAAGCAGTCTTGCCAATTGAAGTTCAATTGCCCTCACTCAGAATATCCATTTGTGATCAGTTATCAACAGATGAGCAATCCCAAAAGCGGTTGAATGAATTGGAACAGTTAGATGAGAAAAGATTGTGCACTTTGCACCACTTGGAAATCTATCAGAATCGAATAGCACGAGCTTTTAACAAAAAAGCTCGTCTTCGTTCATTCATTCAGGGAGAATTGGTATTGGTTCTCAGAACACCAATGATACCAGGAAAGAAGCCTCCCAAGCTTGAACCAAAATGGGAAGGACCTTATTCAATACATAAGGTCTACTCCAATGGAGCGTATTCTCTGATTTCAATGGATGGAGAACACATCACGACTCCAACTAATGCCAGATTTCTGAAGAAGTATTTTGTATAAACACAAAATATTGTTCCCAGAACCAAGACTCTTACATTTGGTTCATACAGCAATGGTCCAGTATGACCTTAAACTACAACTTCGTCCAACATGACATTAAACTGTGTCACACTTCTGTCCGAGATGACATTAAACTATAATACGTCTAGCATGACGATAAACTGTACGGTCCATGCATATGACCTTAAACTATTCGCACTTATGTCCCTGCAACATGACACTAAACTGTGCAGCACCAATAGTCCTAACTGCAAGACTTTAAACTGCATTGTCCCTGATTTTGTCCTACATGACAATAAACTTTATAGAAGTTCCTATATTTTGTCCGAGATGACATTAAACTATATTGTGTCCTAGCAACATGACATTAAACTGTGTGGCACTTTCATCGTCCAACATGACGTTAAACTGTGTCAGTTCCCTTATCGTCCAACATGACGTTAAACTGTCACATTGGTTACTAATATGTCCTACATGACACTAAACTATATATGTCTGAGATGACATTAAACTATATTTTGTCCGAGATGACATTAAACTATATTGTGTCCTAGCAACATGACATTAAACGGTGTGGCACTTTCATCGTCCAGCATGACATTAAACTGTAAAAAAAATCCCCAGAACTGATATCCTCATATTGGTTCACCTTAGTCCTAGCTACATGACTTTAAACTGTACAGCACCAGTTCGTCCTTTCTATATGACATTAAACTATACAGCAATGGTCCCGTATGACTTCAAACTGCATCATCCCTGGTCCATGTATATGACCATAAACTATTTGCAAATATGTCCAGCAAGACGTTAAACTGTGACGTCCTAACTACATGACGCTAAACTGTATAAAAGTCCCTCACGTCCGGAAAGACGTTAAACTATATAATCATCAAAAGTCCAGCATGACATTAAAACTGCACAATCCCCCTTTCGTCCAATATGACGTTAAACTGTATTGTCCCCATCGTCCTAACTACATGACGCTAAACTGTACAGAAAGTCCTTGATATGTCCTACATGACATTAAACTGTGCATCGTTAAGGTTGTTATTACCTCTTGTTTCTCACACCGAGTATGACTCACGTGAGCTTAGAGCGAACATCAACCATAACACTCCCTTTGGGCCACTAACCATGTGTAAGTCCCAACAACATTTTTTTTAGATCATTGTCCACAAGAACAACTTGATCATTAATTCATTCTTTAATTGAACTACACAGACTTTGATCCTTGCCCTCCAAGCTGGGTATGTAGGCAACCTCTCAGGGTTCAAGCCCAAAGAACAATCTCTTCACATCGTTTCACCACCATCTCATATGATGATGATTTGTGAAACCGCCCTTGGAATCAATATCTTTACATTGATTCACTTTCGTCCTTGTTATATGACGTTAAACTATACAACACTTTTGTCCGGTACGACAATAAACTACAATATTCTTTGATTTCCTCATTTGAGAAAGAACCATTATTAACATTGATTCTTTTTCAATCATGGTTTTCATTTTCAAAAGACTACGTACATACATGGTAATGCCTAAAATTTTTATTTTAGGTTAAAACCATCATTGCACTAAAGTCCCCTTTTCACCCTTCACATGTACGAACCAAATTTGTACAAAGGGTAGTTCTAGAACTACGTGGACTTGATTCCCATCCTTATGGGATACGTAGGAACATTCGAGTGTCCCTCGAATCCAGTCCCAAGTCTTTTGGGCCTAACCCCAAATTTCACTTTCAGTCCCTTGGCTGAAATGTTTTCATGAAAACACACACTGTGTATTCATTATTATGGTCCGAATTCTATGACCCTAAACTAAGATCACTCATACTTTCGTCATGCACGACGTTAAACTGCATTTCAAGAACTACGTATGGCTTGATTCTCATTCTTATGAGATACATAGTGAAGTCCAAGTTTCAATTCAGGACCCAGCCACAACATGATTATGGTTATCATTGACCTATGTATCTCTATATACATTGGACAATACCCATCATTATGTGTTATAATCCTAACCTTAAATATTTTCAGATCTTCATAACCCTTTTCATGACTTCTAGTCACAAAAATGTCAAACTTCTGAGAATTCTTTTGCCTGACTATGCAGCACGTGCCCATAGGTGGCCTTGCATAAACAGTCCACATAAAAGACTTGTCAGCCAAGAGATGCTATTTATTTGACCATGCAGCCAATGCCCATAGGTGGCCCTGCATGTTTTCAACCCCCTAACGGGTTTGTTAAATAATAGTAACTTCATTCTTGGGAAGAATGCCTCTTTTGTCCTTATTTGTCTTAAATGACAGTATGTAGGGATCCGCAAAAATAGCCATCCTTAACGTATTTGTCCCATATCCTTTTTCATGATCTGAAAGTATTCAAGTCTATGGTTTATTTTTTTCCCTACGTTTGGGTCAGACCTTCGTAGGAGTGATATTCATCCAGTTCTTCGATATTCTTGTTTGGAAATATCTTCTCCATATTCAAGTACCTCTTTCCATAAAACAAACTCTATGCTTTAGAAAATTTGAATCTCCATAAACTTTCACTGGCTTTTAGCACTAGGAAAGTAAATTTCTGAGAGTTCTTTTGCCTAACTATGCAGCACGTGCCCATAGGTGGCCTTGCATAAACAGTCCACATAACAGACTTGTCAGCCAAAAGATGCTATTTTATTTGACTATGCAGCCAATGCCCATAGGTGGCCCTGCATATTTCAACCCCCTAACGGGTTTTGTTAAATAATAGTAACTTCATTCTTGGAAACTACTTCTTCTAATGCTATTTAGCTCTTTTTCATATCATTCCTCAGATTCAAATATTCTTAAGCCATAGTTTACATTTTTTCCCTCATACTTGAGTATGGTAAATATGTTTTCAGATAAATTGTCAAGGAATTGAATCCATTTTAATCCATTTTCGGTCAAAGCTATTTCGACCTTAAACATTTAGCCCCTTTATGTCCGGCGTGCATGACTTTAAACTGCCCACACAAAAGACAAAGGAACTCTGAATAAAAGTCAAGTTCCAGCTCACTAAATATACATTTTTTGTATGATTTAGGTAATATTGAGAAGTTAAAAGGTTCAAAGTTTGTAGGATTATTTGTAATAATCCTAGTAAAAATCAAACTATGCTTACTAGGCCCATTGGCTTAAGTAAATTTGAAGCAGGTAATGGAAGAATGCAGGTACAAATGATTGAATACAAAAGTGTTTTTCATTGATACACAAGAGTTAGAAGGACATCCACAGACTGGAGTCTCTTCTCTTCTTTCAAGAATTACAAGAGGCTTTCAACATAACACTTCATTTGATTTACGGCATCCCAATATTCATTAGAAACCACCTAGAATTCATTCATTCAACTGGATACAATAAGAGATGCAGTGATACCATCTCTTCTTGGAACAATTGTAAAAGGATGTTCTTGAGTGCGGTTTGAGAAAATTTTCTGCTGATCAAACAGTGACTCTGTTTCTGTCCAAGAGACTTGGAAGATGGATACGTGGATTTGAGAATGGAGCATTGGAAGTAAAGAGCCATTTGGAGAGAGTACTCTTTTCAGATATTGCTCTAATACCATGTTTGTCTTCTCTCCACCAACCGGCAGTGGAAAACATTTCAGCCCATGGGTTTGCCATTTTCATATCTGCAAAGGAATGACATGGAGGAAGAATTTGAAAGTTCACACCATTGTTGTTACTCTTAATGCACAGCATAACCGAAATAGAGAGTTAGCAGTGCAGCTGCATCTCAGGTGTATAATTGTTTGCATTTGGAACATTGACTCCTTGCAGATGACCATGAACACACAGAGACAGGTAGATGCTCTGTGGGAAATTAAGATGATATTTCTTCAAATACTTATCCAAATCTGGGAAAGTGCTGTCGCAGATATCATAGTAATCATGGCCAATAATGTTCATCATGTCATCAATCCGCTTGCTAGCCAGTTCATCAATTAATCCAGGTCTAAGAGACATTGAATCTCCACAGGAGTTGAATAAATTAAACTCTTAAATGGGTTTTATTTTTTCATAAAATTTGTAAAGAAATTTGGAAAAATGGCTAAGGCATTTAAGTCGCGCAAGTCTAAACATGGTGCGCAAGTATTTGTGTGTCGCGCTAGTTTTTGACGCGCAAGTATAAACCGCGCATGTACAAATACCTTTACAGTGGCGCGACATCGAGGAAACCCTAGAAAACAGAGCAACCTGCGCGGTCAAGGTGACCTGCGCGGCGAGAGCACGAGAAGGGATGATGTCCGGAAATCCGGATACTTGTACGGAGGTGAGGCCGTGTATTTATAGGCTCGGAAGCCTACCTACGCGCCGTACCCAGAGCACTTAAGGCCTGCGCAACGCAAACTTGCGCGCCGCCTTTTGCGTGCTGAAAGACTTGCGCGCCCTCCCTTTTCCTTTTGAGGAATTCAATTTCCTCAGAGTCAAATCCTCATTTTCTCTCCGGATCCAACTCTGAGGGGGGACTTTTGTTGACGCTCCTTTCGTCACAGAATCTAAAGATCGGAAAAGGGAATATCTCAGCTGAAAGTGATTCATCCTTTGAAGAAAACATCAAAAATCGACAAAGGCATGAACAAAGGATCAAAAGCCAATTCACCGCGCAAGTTTTACCACTGTCGCGCAAGTACACTTGCGCGACTACCTTGGTCGCGCAGGTGACTTGCGCGACCTAATTGGTAACCGCCCGGTAACTGCCCGGGGTCTTCTTTTGCATATAAATAGACCCTGTGGGCCCCCCATTCGGGAGGATTTTTTTTCCAGAAACTCGGATTGAAGCTCCCGACGCCCAAGTCTCTTCTCAAAGCTTCCAGAACACTTCTAAGGTAATTTCTTACCTAGAACGGAAGATCTAAAGAGAAAAAGGAAGGCCTAAGTGTTGAAACTTATCAAACACTTGCGCGCCTACTTAATTCCTTCAATATAACTTGCGCGTCCCTCTTCTGGAAGAACCTCAAGAGGATGGTAAAGGGTTTCATAAAGATTCGCTCAAGCATTTCAATACTGGTTGAAAATCGCGCAAGTACCCCTAATGTCGCGCAAGTATACTTGCGCGACCAATACGTGCGCGCCGCCGCAGGACTTGCGCGCCTTTCAAGACTTGCGCGCCCCTATCTTTTTGGGTGCCCATCTTGCCCATTTTTACCCCTCTTAAGCCATTTCACCCTTCCTATTCAAGATTCAGTCTTCAAGATACACTTCAAAGCCATTTATGGCATGATTTCTTGATTTGACATCCTTATTTGAAAGGAATTCTGTGGAATACCTCTCAAAACCTAGTGATTTAAACATCTTTATGTCACCAAATATTGAGAGTTCATTCATTCAACCTCATCCTTTAAGATGAGAGAATCCTAACCTGGGTCTCCTTTTCAGGAATAATCCCCAGTTATAAAAACCTTTGATCTGGGCATCTTTCTTAAGAATAAGCCCCAATCAAGTCCTTTAATCTTGGGCATCCTCCTCAGGAGTAAGCCCCAAACCTTAATCTCTAACCTGGGTCTCCTTTTCAGGAATAAGACTCAGTCATAACCTTGGGCTTCCTTTTCAGGAGTAAGCCCCAAGTCCCCTAACCTAGGCTTCCTTCTCAGGAATAAGTCCTAGTCATAAATCTTGGGCATCCTTCTTAGGAGTAAGCCCCAAGTCTCTTAAAATTTCTCTTAACCAGTCATAAATCTTGGGCATCCTTCTTAGGAGTAAGCCCCAAGTCTCTTAAAATTTCTCTTAACCAGTCATAAATTACCTTTGATTTGGGTTTCCTTTTCAGGAATAAAACCCAATCATAAGTCCCCTCCTAACTTGGGCATCCTCCTTAAGAGTAAGCCCCAAGATTAGAGTATTCAAATCTCCATGAAGCACATATAACTTTGTGGACCCTGTTCTTGGATTTTCTCCCTAAAAGTAAATCCTAAACCTTCGTCTATCTGGGAAGTCATCTATACATAAGCCCCAAAACAAATTCTTATGATTGCATCTTTTATGGCACAATTGTCTAAATTTTACCAATACCTCTTGTTTCTCACACCGAGCATGACTCACGTGAGCTTAGAGTGTAAAAGTAATTATGACATTCATCTTTGAGCCATCAATCATAAAACATCATATCCCATTCCTCGAACTACGTGGGTTCTGATTCCTTTTTCAAAACAAAGGATACGTAGGTAGCCCATCTATGGGTTCGATCCCAACATTGAAATAATCTATGTCCTTCTGAATGACGATAAACTTCAAGTGCCCCACTGAGTGGCTTTAAAACCAGCCTGGTCATCAAAATGACCAAGAGACTTTTATATAAATGTTTTGAAGGATACCATTGACCAAGAATCTCTAAAAAAATATAGATGATTCTATATTGATGAAGAACCTCGAATACATATAAAAGATTCTCTAAATTTCTGGAATATTTAATCATTGATTGTTAAAACTAAAGGAAAGCACATTTTTTACTTGGTAATGTAATAAGGATTCACGAACATAACTTAAATCTATAAAGAGAGTCCCGGAGTCGACAATAATTCCCCTCAAAAAGGTGTGATGAGTCCGACCTCCCATCCTCTTGACCAATGCAAATTCCTAAGCCTCATTAGTCCACAAACTCATGAGCACCTGCCTTTGGAAAGTAGGTCCAGACAGATGTGGAATCATTGGATGTTTCCGGTTCTACGAACAAACCCGTTAGAAACCGATCGGAACGTTTGAATCTCCCGTCCAGGAGGTCATCCCGGGATTCCGCGCGAAACAACTACCATAATCCAAGAAGGATAAAACACAAAGGAATGATACAATCATGAATTAACAACTAACCCTACATAGGTATATTCCCATACATATACCTAAGTTATCAGTTCAGTTCGGCTACTACTCTCGAGCACAAGCACAACCCAGTCCACACATAAAAGAAGTCAATCACACAATTAGTAATGACTGAAAGTGAAGACTCATCTCACACAGGTATACACATTTCGTATATCGGTAGATATGATCATATGTAGTCACAAATTCATCTAAGTTGTCAGTCCCACATATGGTACAAGACAATCTAAGATGTCTCACCCACATAGGATACAAGAAAATCTACTCTGTCTCACCCACAAAGGATACAAGAAAATCTACTCTGTCGGACCCACACATGATACATGAACAGTATCCGTCTCCATCAAACCCACAAAGGATCCCAGTATAGTATTCGTCCCTATTGAACCCACAGAGGATTCCAGTGTGGTTGTCGATGCAGTCCCAACCATCTCTAGGGTTCCAGCACATACCACGGTCGATTCCAAGGGCCTGATTGGTTTCGAGTTTGATCCAACCCGAACGTACACAAGCTTCGCCTAAACATCAAGTGTAATATACCGAAACGACCGTCTCGATCCAAGGATTCCTACACCAATATTGGTGCATCAAATCAGAGGTCCGTAGCTTATGTTATGGTCAATAGACTGAAAAACGGTCCGAAGTGGGGGGTCTGGGCCCAGTTCGACACGACCCAACCTGCCCTGCGTCGGCCCGAAAAAGGGTGACCTGACCCGAGAGGGCACGGCCAGGACCGGCTAGGTGCGGCCCGGTCCGCATGACCCACCGCGGCCTAGCCGGTGGGGTGTTCTGGCCTCATGGGGGGTGCGGCCCCCGGTTCCACGGACGCGGCAACGGGATGGCGCCGCTTATCTCCCCAGATCCATCACGGCATTGGTATCCCCTACTCGCCATCGTGGCTAGTGAGGCGTTGGCATCCTGGAGGCGGTGCGCTGGCGTAACCGTCACAGCGACCCGCGTCGTCGCGGTCCTGTGCATGCCACCACATTCATTCTGGTGGTCTGTTTTTTGGTTCTGTTTGCACCCGCGATCATCTCGGGATCCATACTCCACTGTGAAGGCCCAAAATTGTAGTTTAAGTCCCGTTTCATCGTTACCAAACACCCCACGCATCATGAAAAAATATCGGTGGGTCTGGACTTGTTCGTTAGTTCGTGACCACCACGTTAGTGGTTCAAAACGTCACCCGAAAATTAAACGCCACGTTTGAGAGTATAAAACACATATATGAGCCATACAAATCCCCCTAACTCGATGTTTTTGTCGTACGTCATCGATCTGCAGAAGACGAACATCATGGTAGATGGGTGTCGTGGAATAATGGTTTCGTTATATCAATGATGGAGGAAGGTTTGTTGTCGTAGGGGAAGTAGGCTTCTCGATGTCGTGGTGCATCCGAGGAAGATGCGTCGTTGGAAGATGTTCCTTGCGTTCTTCGTTGGGGGGTGTTATTAGTTAAAGAACTTCATTCTTCATCGATGAAGGTTAACCTCTCCTTTAGTTCTCCTGAGTCTTTTCCCAACTGTGATTTTCCAACAAAAATAAACAAGAGACTCTCCAATTAATAGAATTTTTATGCAATTCATATTAATTCCAAAGCAGTGCCAATTAATTTAACGCTGACATTAATTATACGATTTCACACATTTAATTGGATGAGGGAGGTAGGATGGCTCCACCGTAATGAATATGTGGAGTTGTCAATGTAATAAATAAGGGATATTAATGGGGAGTTCAGTGGAGTTATGGGGAGATGAAGGTCGGGGCTCGTGTGGGCCCCACCACACAAAATAAAATTATGTAACACATAATTTTATTTAGTTTAAGATTCAACCCCAATTATTAACTTTTAACCCACATAAAAAAACCACGGTAATGGTCCCCTTACGAAAATATCGGCGCTACGAGTTTGTCGGTGCCCTCAGATTTCAATTCAGAGCATCGGTTCAAAAGATAGGAAAAACCCACTCGTTCATTTATTGTACGTACCCGAGCTAAACTTCAGAAATTTATCCGGGCACACCAGGCCTCAGAATCAAGTGCTGATAGAAGGCACAGACTCATAAAATTCCAAACTATTTACGAAAAATAAATTTCGTTTAAATTTCTGTGTATTTACTATAATGATACATAATTAGTTGAAAATTAGGTTAATAAGATGATATTAGTAAAAATATATGGGGATCAGTGTTAGTTAGTAAAGAATTTGGGAATGGAGTGGTAATTAGTAAACATTACCTGTAATGAGTGGTAATTATTATAAAATACTGATAATTATCATTACATAGTAAATATTAGCTGTAATGTTCAATAATTAGTAAAAATTAAAAAATATTTGTCATAATTTGAAAAAATTACTCATAATGGGTGGAAATTATTATAACGTTGTAGTAATTAGTAAAAAATATTGATACTGATTGTTAATTAGTAATAAATAATAGGAAGGAGAAGTAATTATTTATAAATATTGGTAATGAGCTGTAATTAGATAAAAATACCAGTAATGAACATTAATTCGTAATAATTATTTTTAATAAATTATAATTAGTGATAATTATTGTTATTGAGTGGTAATGATTTAAAATTAATAAATATTAGTGGTAATGATATTTAATTATCAATTAGTTGTAGTATTGATAATGAATTAGAAAAAAATTCTGATAATTAGAGTTATTTAGTATAAATAAATTCCAATGATATTTAATTTTTCAAATTAATTTTTAGGAGAGTAAATTAGAAATAATTACTAGTAATGATCATCATAGGGCTCATACATATTTTCAACTCAGTTGTGAATAAATGGAATGATTTGTAATATGAGTTCTCTTATAACTCATTCATTAATTTTTTTAAATTTAATTTATAATCGTTTATATTTATTTCATTTGATGATAAAATCAATATATATTTATCAAAAATTGTACCAATAACCCTTGAAAAAGGGTGGAGCCAATATTTATTCTACCCGTTAAATGAATTATAAAGTTATTTTTTTAACATATGAAAAAAATTTATTAATTTTTTATATAAGAAATTTTTTTTCAGATATTCTTGTTTAAAAAAATTCTAATAAAATTGATAATATATAGTGTGTATTGGGTAACCCACAAACCAAAAATAGTTAAATATTATAATTAATTTTTTAATTGTTTTTGGTTTCATACACATTCATATAGTTAATAAAAAATAATGAAATGTTTTATTTTTATAAGAGGATTTAATCATAGAGAATGTGAATACTGATTTTATGGAACATGAGTTTAAATAATTAAACAATGTTATCTAAGATAGAGTTATGTAACAGTGTTGAAAATACATAGTATCAATTAAGATATATGATTTCATGTTCATCTATAGAACATGATCTTTGTCATTAAAAATAAAAGACATCTTATAGGAAAGTAACCATTTTTATTGGCTCATCAAGAACATAAAATTCATTATTCAAATTATTATGTTTCTTCAAGAGATTTTATTGAATAATAAAAAGAAATAAAAAAAATTTATCCCATGAAAATCAGTTTTTGTAATGTGAATGTGGATTTAATGAAGTGAAATGAATTTAAAATTTTAAATAGACAAATCAAAATTTAACTTTTCAAAGAAGTGACACAAATATCAATTATGAACAACCATAGTTATAGTTAGGTGATGATGATGGGTTTGATGATGTAAAAAATAACTTAAATTAACAAGATATCGTGAAGTTAAAAATCAAATGAAAAGTAATGATACTATAGAGGACGATTGAGAACTAACATTTTATTATAAAAAAATGTGGATGAGGAAAAAGGATGAAACAGTTACATATTGGCTATAGTTATAATAAATATATATAATATATTTCTTCAATTATTTTCTAGAAAAATTCATTTCATTTATTAGTTGTCTTATGACACTTATGATGACATATTCAGTAAAATGTAGGTGGTTAAACTCCATAATGATAGGCTTGATGATTTTTCATATAACCCTCATGATATCGGTGGTTCATCAACATATAGGGGTTATAGTCTGATGATATTTATTATTCTCGACCCTATTCCAGAGCAACATCCACATCTTCATTTAGAATCATATATGTAGAGTTATGTACGATTGTGTAATTAATTTTATTTTAATTATAGTTAATTTTAATTATCATTCATTTTCATTAATTCTTTTATGTACTAATGGTTTTATTATTTTTACTATTTTACCTTTTCCTTATAAGAGCTCTTGTATAGGGGAGTTCTATTCTTTAGGAGTATGTTTCTAGAGAATGGGTGACATGGGATCATATTCCCATTTATGTTCGACATCACATGTTTGATCATTGCATGCTATATAAATATTTTACAGTTCTATGGAATTTTATTTAAAATTTAACATTAAATTATTAATTATTTACACAGTTTATGGTATTGGATCGATGATTTCATGAGGGCGTCTATCTAGGAGACCTACATAGAAGAGTTCAATCATCATGTTTTGTATAATTTAAAAAAGATAGCCATAAAGAATGATGGAGTCACATTTTATTATCAATCTTACTACATCTATCGACCTGATTACATGTCCTCATAGGTCTGGGGTGGATTGTTCTCACAATTGATGGAATACTGTTTTCAGAGGATACTTTCATTAAGATTATAGAGTTGGTGGAGGCAAGAGGTCACATGTGGATATGGTAGTTTCCCATTTATATCACAATGATAAATTCGAGTACATAATATAATTTAATAATTTATAAAAATATTAATTTAAAATGGGTATTTTATTATTCATATAGTTAGTTGAGAGGCCATGTATTACTTTATAAATGTATATAAGAGTATGTAGACTAACCTTTTCACTAGAGATATTACTGGTGGCTGAGATCATCAGATTGAGGTATGTACATGTTTTTTTGAGTTTATAAATTAATATAATATTAAATTTTAACTATTATAATTTCAAAACTATTTTGAAGGGGTCATATAAGGGTTGAAATAATCACACTCATGGTGAGAGTTAGGATGAGGCAGAGGGTCATATCACTAGTATAGATGGATTTGATAATATAATTTGGAAGCATGTGACACCGTTTTCTATTAATAAATCCAGATTTTTGTTAACATTTCTAGATTTAAATGTGGTGGTTATTGTGGAACAGATGTGTTTCCATTGTATATATAATAAATGGTGATTTGTGAGGGTCACCATCTTCATCTATATTTCATGAGCAGGATCTACAATCTCAACATGAGGATATAGGGACCCTGCTTAGTGAGCACATCATGAGAAATAATCATAGAATCATCATCGAGCAAATGAGTAGTAATAATGTTAGATGATAGAGAACATGTGAAACATGATGTAAGGTTTGTGTATCGAGTACCATGCACCACCTCCTTCAGATAAACCTCCCCCTTCTTAGTGATATATGTATTTTTTGACACATATAGTATGATAAACAATTGAATGAATTTTTTTAGTATTAATTGTAATTAATATAATTAGGTTTGTATATATTGTTTTTAATATCATTTTTTATAAATATATTTATATATATATATTCAACTTTTTTAAATTTTCATATATTATTGTGATTGTTTTATTAATATTCAATAGTTATTTATTTTTAATCATTTTTATTTATTGTATTTTCATGTTTTTAAAATTATTTTCAATGAGATTGATCATATTTGAAAAATAGTTATTTTATATGGGTGATTAATACAATCACAAATGATGAATTAAAAATATTTGGTAAAATCATTTTGCAATAGGAGTGTCCCCCATAAAAACAATTTCTTTTGAGGGGACCCATAATAAAAATAGTTTTTATGACATGATTTTCACGTACGAGCCATTACCAATGGGCCACCATAAAAATTACTATATTTATGGGTTCCCATAGAAAATGAACTATCACAAATATTTCATATTCAATTAGTCTATGCGGGTTATCCAATCCATGGATAATGGGTCATGTTAAATGGATGTATGATGGAGAATATCAATCATATAGGGGATATGGGGAACACAATCACCCTATGTGTACTCTAAGAGAGGGAAATACATATTAT
Organism: Viscum album; assembly: GCA_963277665.1. Taxonomy (NCBI): domain Eukaryota; kingdom Viridiplantae; phylum Streptophyta; class Magnoliopsida; order Santalales; family Viscaceae; genus Viscum; species Viscum album. Next base: position 39,925,753 of record OY728159.1, read on the forward strand.
TAATATAGATGATACATAAACATAATTATGTCATGGTAATAATAATTAGTCCTGTAATAATATATGGGATCCACCCTCTTACTTAGACACCACCATGGGAGTTCCGATCAAGATAACTCTCTAATCATAATTCCTAAACCAGAACATAATTTAGACGAATATAAAACATAAAATTGAATATATCTACACATATTCAAACTCATATAGATGTAGACCTCCAATCGATGCACCGTCAGTGGCGATGCAACCTTTGGATCGAGACGGTCGTTTCGGTATATTACACTCAAGGATTAGAAATACATTGGGTTCAACCGGGTTGGTTCGGATACAAAACCAATCGGGCCCTCGGAGCGAAAATACTTATATCTTGAGTTCCGGACGTCCGATTGACGTGCCGTCGACTTTGTTGGTTTCCTCCTGATGAGACGGAACTGTTGGAATACTTTGCCTGAGTTTTGGTTGCTGTTGGATAGTGTCCTGGTTGGATTGTACCTGAAATCCAACCGGGCCCCTAGAACGGAAAAGCTGATATCTTTCAGACCGGATGTCAGTTTGACGAACCATCAGCGGCGTTAGTGATCACGTTGAGAAATGGTCCCTATGAGTATACCATATGAGAGATCGCGGTACAGTTTAGATACGGCCGGGTTGGTTCACTTACGAAACCAACCGGGCCCCTAGGACGAAAAGGCTAGTAACTCATAGACCGAGAGTCTGATTGACGTGCCGTCTGTTGCGTTGTGACCCCTATGACGAGACAATATTTTGAGATACTTATTCATGTGACTTTGAGATAATTGGATTATCGACCTGTAGCTCATGGAGCGGACCCTCCCAGAGACGAGCGTGTGGAGTACGGAGACCGTGTCGCCGGCTGAGACCTGACGAATGATTGACCGACTCGACTTGGAGTGAGTCGACTAGCCCAGTGGACGGAGAACTACTTTGTGAGGTGCAGACCCATGGCGGATGGAGCACTACCTGTGTGACAGTGCAGAGCCGCGGTACTCATCCGGAGAGTACCTCTCCAGGCTACTAGGGGGTGTGCACTACTGTGTTTGGGTGGCATACCCCAGCGGGAAGCACTACTGTGTTTGGGTGGCTGAACCGCGGTACTGGACAGGAGGAGTACCTTAGCAGTATTTGGTTAGTGAGCAGTACCTCATAGTCTCGATAGGACCACTGTACACTCCAGAGACGGGGCTCTTCAGCAGTTAAAGTTTTGTTAATTAAAATCCTGGTTTGAGCTGAGACTTTTGACCCTTGTGTTACCTCATGATTGAGATGGGTCACATGATAACATAGGTATATGTATGGGCATATAACTGGGTAGTGGTTATCCATTGATTTCATGATCATTGTGTTTTCTCATGATCGAGATGGGTTACTTGATTACTTAGGTATATGTATGGGAATATACCTATGTAGAGGTTATCTGTTGAGATATTATTTGTGGTTATCCTTTTTGGTTTTAGTGAGACCTTGAGGGTCTCGGGATCCCTACTGAGTATCTTTATACACACCCCTACAAGGGATACGCCCGCACCTCGTTGTGTTGTTTGCAGACGACGGGCAGTGCTGATGGAGGCCGACTGTTCGAGGACTAGACGGTACCCGGAGGTGGACTACACGACGAGTCAGTACCCGGAGGTGGACTACACGACGAGTCAGTATCCGGAGGTGGACTTCATGGTGAGATGACACTCGGAGGAGACTGACGGGTGAGAACGTTTTGGAGGATATCTATACCTACCCTTCAGGTAGGATCTGTGGTGGACGATCCAGGAGCTGCGCCATCTTTACCTACCCTTCAGGTAGGATCCGAGGAGGATGACCCAGGATCCGCTTATGTTCTTGTATATGTTGTATTTTTCTGTTGTACTTTTTTCAGTTGTAGTTGTACATTCATTTGGGTTTGTATTCTGGCTCATTTACCTTTCAGCACTTCTCTTTGTACTTAGTGTTTTTCTTCCGCTTGTACTCTATGTTGTTTTCTTTACTTTTATAAAGGTAATGCCTTCCCAGTTATCAGTATTTACGCCTTTGGTGCTAGTCTCCAGCCCCTAGTTTATGGAAGGCGGGATTGAGGTAGTCACGACAAGGGCCCTGAGGATGGGTCGTGAAAAATTGGTATCAATGTAGTCGGTTCTACCGTAGAACTTATAACTATGATATTTTTTCATTATGTGAAGCAATAGTGTTAAGGGTACCGAGTGTGGTCTTCAGTTCAAGGAGTCTAGTTTTTTTGTGGGCAACTGACGTATCCATACACTAGGACCCTGACAACTGATTTCTGACTTTGTGCACGAAAACACTGATTACGTGTGTGTTTCCAGATGTTTTTAAATGTCAGCTCAAACCAGGTCAGCTCACAAGGTATAATCATTTCACCATGTCACGTTGTTTATTTCAGGATGCCTTTTCTGGGACAACCTGCTATAGCCTAGAGGGATGTGCGTACTGACACCCTGTAGAGCGACGAGGCTTCAGTACATGGCCCTATTGCGGTTGAGGCACCAGCGGAGGCAACAGTGGTACTACCATACGTTGGTACACCAATGCCACCATCCCCAGCAGTAGGCGATGCACGCCACTTGAGCGCGCTGCACGAGTTCCAGTGCTAGAGGCCACCCAGGTTCCGGGGAGAGACAGACCCGCAGGCGGCTAATGATTGGCTGGAGGATGTGGTGAGAGTCTTCAGGCTAGTGGGGATGCTGGCAGACTTCATGGTGATCTTTGCTGCCAGCCTTCTTCAGCCAGTAGCAGGCAGGTGGTGGAGCCACTTGTTCCAGTTTTGCGACGGAATGGCCTTCAGATGGGAAGACTTCGAGACCTTATTCATGGTTGAGTTTGTTCTAGTAGCTCTACACCCTGAGCATGTTTAGGAGTTGCTGCCTTGGCCGCGTGTTTTTCGATTAGTAGTCGAGTCATCAGTGGGCAGTAGACAGATGATGCAGAGGTCCAGGAGGACCATACCAGTAGTTGGGAGATCTCGGGTTTTAGGATCGGTGGTGCGGGGCACCCGAGGTGGGGTCAGAGCCAGCCGTACGAAGAGCAGGAAGTGTTATGAATGCAGCAGGAAGGGTCACCTGGCACGTGATTGTCCGACACCCCCCGCACTATCGATCCGCATGCGTTGGAGGAGCCACCGAGGCAGAAGCAGCGACGAGTGCTTGAGCAACAGCCATGCAGTGGACAAGGCAGTAGAGCTCTGGGAGCAGGTGGACAGGAGCGGAACTAGTGGATACTTCCCTTGTACTTCTAGTTCTATGTTGCTGTTGTATTCCTATCTTTGTACTATGATCTGCAATAATAAAAAGACACTTATCTTTGTGATGTTTTCTTTCCTGTCCTTTTTTTTGGTTGATACTGAGTGATCCCAGTTAAGACTGTTTACCTGACCCTCACTTTCGAGTTTCCTACTGGAGGAGACCCATTGAACTTGCACTGATGCTGAAAGTGTGACTCGACCCTTGGAGGCGAGGGTGATAGTTGGATCTCTTGGTAGTTACGTCGAGGCCTTACGATGTCATCCATGGCATGAATGCATCATTCATGTCGGGATTGACTATATTAGGAAATGGGAGTGGTTCATCCAGGGGATGAGACCGAGTTTCTCTTTTTGGAAATGGAGAAATCATAGCAGCTCTTTCAGATCGTAAACAAGGAAGGTGCAGATCATCCAGGAGTGGATGAAGACTGCACATTGCAGTAAGAAACAAGAAACTGGCACCATTCTTAGAGATTTGGGCATGTTAAATGTTTCAATAAGTTGAATCTTTAAGGAGAGATGAGTCTGCGAAGCAGCAGACGTGGAGGCAGAGTTAGGAGAGCAGCATGTGGTGGTGTACTTTTTAACATGCTACAAACACCCGCCTTAGTTGTCCCCGCCTGGATCAAGGATCTGGAGGGCGGGGGAAGAGAGTAGCTGCATACGGTTAGGGGGAGTGACCCAATGGATCTAAGAATGATTCAAGGGATAGTCGGTGTCCACTACTAACTATCGTAGTAACAGGAGTTGTTACGAATCATTCCTTCCTTTAACAAATATTGTTCCAGAACTAGAGTTTCTGGTAGGCCATGGACATGACCCTCACATCTGGAGATACCTTGGGAGGAGACTCGATAATCACACTTACGCCGACGGTGTGGTCAAACCCTCGAGGTGAGAGTTTCGATTTGAATCTCTTGGTGGAAGGGTCGAGGCCTTACGACATTGGTTTGAGTATGGACTGGGCAATCACAGTTCATACACAGATTTACGGTATTAGGCAAAAAGGTTGTGGTTTAACAATGACGTTGGGATGGGTTTTCCTTGGTCGGCAAAAAGGAAACCCCAGGTAGCATATGATAACTCATGCACAGGAGGGTGCGGCCGATCACTCTTGAGTTGGTCAACCTTACCCTCGTGGAAGAAGTCGTTTAAGTTTCAGTTCTAATAGGAATTGGAGACCTCTAGAGTTCGAGGATGACGATCACGTCCTTATACAGGTCTCACCTCGACGAGGTTTACGGAGATGTGGCCAAGGCGGCAAGTTATCTCTGAGGGTCAGCAGAGCTTCTTAGGTCCTTAGATGGGTAGGCGTGGTGGTTTACCACTTGACCCATGCACCTCAGTTGCACCATGTGCATGACGACTTCCAAGTACCTCAACTGGTAGATACGTGCTCGACCCTTTGCATATCATCGACCATGGGGAGCTGGATGATGGCGATGTGGTGACTTTCATGGAGGTTTCAGTGGGGATCGAGGATCGACAGGACAGGATCCTATGAGGATGGTCGATTCCTCTGGTGTGCTTTCTTTGGAAGTACGAGAATCTCTAGGTAAGCACATGGAGCGGAAGGCTCAAATGCGTGCTCAGTACAGCTTTTGTATCCCTAGTTAGTGTTAAAGCTTTACGGTGACGTAAAGCCTTGAGGTCAGAGTAATATAAAGATCCTTGAAATTTAAGGGAAATTTTTTCTTAATTTTCTTTGGGATATTACAAGAATGCAGTTTCTGACGGTACTGGATTTCAAGGCCCGGTGTGTCCGTAATTTCTATCCAAAGTTTAGCTCGGGTACGTTCAGTGAACGAATGAGCGGGAAATTATAACTTTTTAAACGGTGCTCAGAATCGAATTTTGAGGGCACCGATGGAATCACAGCACTGATATTTGCTTTGAAACGCCTTTTCCAGAGTTGCATTTGCTCAGGTGTGGTTTTAAATTTTTGGGGTTAAGTTAAGAAATAAAATAAAGTGGTGCGACAACTTTATTTTATTTCCCTTAAAGCCACTTAAAAGCCACATAATCTAAGTTAAGAGGATAGGGTGGAACCCAAAATATCCTACCCACTTGGTAGGATATTTGTTAGGTGGGGACCACACGAGCCCCATCATTTCATTCCTTCTAAGTAACGCACCCCAACCCCCCTCATTAATGAAAGTCAACCGTTCTTTTTTCCTGTTAAGAAATGCCTCATTAATTGGGAAGTAAAATCGTTACAATTAATTCAATGAATTAATTGTTCGTTTCATTTATTTTGAATTTCCAACGTGTCATGTGCATTAAAAAAATAAGATAACTCTTATTTTATTTCTGTTGGAACATGTGGCGTGGAGAGGATTTGGAGGAAAGCATTCATCTTTGACGAAGAACACGAAGAATACGAAGAACGTGAAGAATTATCCGACCTCCGACGAAGAACACCAAACCCTCAGTGGTCGATGACGTGACACCGCGTACCATGACGTCAACGATGCTTCTTCCACGATGCTCCTTCTGCGACGTTTCTTATGCGATGATCATTCTCTTCCGCGACGATCCTCTTCTTCTACGACGGTTAATTCCGCGGCGAACTCGTGTTCAACGACAACTCTTGAGGTAGGGAATTATGTTTGAGAATGATTTTATTCCCTTGATTCATTAATTCTAAAGAAAACAAAGAACACAGATCAACTTATTATATAGTTGATCTATGAACGTTTTCCTTGCGGTTGGGAATTTATTTTGTTGCGGGAAATTGTGGGGGAAGAATTTTTTTATTGATAGTCATCTCATCTGTCACCTTTCTTGGTTTCATTTTGGCCCCCCTGTTATCATACTAACGAGGAAGTTCGGACCGCACAGACACGGCCGACCCTCCTTCCCCCTTGTTGTTTGAGTTTGTTGTGGCACGTGAAAGGCAGCGTGATGCCATTGCACCACGCAGAAACGAGAAGAAAGAACAAGACGATGAAGCGCGGCGCCGTCGCGCTGTGCCGTTGGGGCCGAACGAAACCGCGGGTGGAGTTGGGGCTGAGGAGGCGATTTGAAGACCCCACATTTTGTTGTAAAAGTTCGGATCGACGAACGATGGTGAGGCAGGCCGCGAATGAATTTTGAAGGCTTTGCAACGAAGGTCGGGTCCCGGGACGTTCTCTGGAGAAGACCGTAGGCGAATCGGACCACCGGAGCGCGTCCGGTGGTCCGCGGAATCCCCCACCGGCGTGGAGGTGCCGACGGTCAGGGGCGGCAGTGCCCAGCGCGCCGCCGGATGAATCCGCCGCGGCTGAAGCCGCGGCGGCGATCGCCGGTCCTGCGGCCGCGCGGGACCACAGATAAGGGACGCGGCCTTGCGCCGCGTTCGGTGACACGGAGCAGCCCCCGCGCGTGGGGGGGGGGGGCTGCGGCTCCTTCGGCACGGTCGCTCGGCCAGCGCCGTGCCGCCCAGGCCGGTCGGGCCGACCCGAGGGGGGGGGGGGGGGGGGTCAGTCCGGGCCCAGACCCCCCCGTTTTTGGAACCCTCACGATATTTCGCACTTATCATGAGCTGTAGACCTCCGATCGACGCACCGTCCGTGATATGAAACCCTTGGATCGAGACTATCATTTTGGTATATTACAGTCAAGGTTTCGGAATACTTTGGGATCAGCCGGGTTGGTTCGGATATGAAACCAACTGGGCCCTCAGAGCGTAAACGCTTATATATTGAGTTCCGTACATCTGAATGACGTGTCGTCGACTTTGTTGGTTTTATCTTGATGAGATGGAACTATTGGAATACTTTGCCCGAGTTTTTATTGGTGTTGGATAGTGTCCTGGATGGATTGTACCCGAAATCCAACCGGGCCCCTGGAACGGAAAAGCTGATATCTTTCAGACCGGGCGTCCGTTTGACAAAACGTCACCGGCATTGGTTATCACGTTGAGAAACGGGCCTTATGAGTATACCCTATGACAGTTCTGGGTATAGTTGAGATACGGCCGGGTTGGTTCGCTCACGAAACCAACCGGGCCCATGGGACGAAAAGGCTAGTAACTCACAGACCGAGCGTCTGATTGACGTGTCGTCTGTTGCGTTGTGACCCCTATGACGAGGCGGTCCCTTGAGATACTTCTTCGTGGGACATTGAGATACTTGGAGTATCGACCTGTAGCTCGCAGAGCGGACCCTCCCAGAGACGAGTGTGTGGAGTACGGAGACCATGTAGCCAGCTAAGACCTGACAACTGCTTGACCGACACGACTTGGAATGAGTCGACTAGCCCAGTTGACGGAGCACTACTTTGTGAGGTAAAGACCCAGGGTGGACGGAGCACTACCTGTATGATAGTGCAGACCCACAGTACTCGTCCAGAGAGTACCTCTGCAGGCTATTAGGGGGTGCGCACTACTGTGTTTGGGTGGAATACCCCGGTGGGAATCACTACTATGTTTGGGTGGCTGACCCACGATACTCGACAGGAGGAGTACCTCAGCAGTCTTAGGATAGTGAGTAGTACCTCTGATTCGTTACAGGACCACTGTACACTCCAGAGACGGGGCTCGTCAGCAGTTACAGTTTTGTTAATTAAAATCATGGTTTGAGATGAGACTTTTGACCCTTGCATTTACCTCATGATTGAGATGGGTCACTTGATAACTTAGGTATATGTATGGGAATATACCTGGGTAGTGGTTATCTGTTGATTTCATGATATTTGTGTTACCTCATGATTGAGATGGGATACTTGATAACATAGGTTTATGTATGGGAATATACCTAAGTAGAGGTTATCTGTTGAGATCTTCATTGTGGTTATCTTTGTTGGTTTTAGTGAGTCCTTGAGGGTCTCAGGGCCCTACTGAGTATCGTTATACTGACCCCTGCACGGGCTATGCCTGCACCTCGTTGTGTTGGTTGGAGACGATGGGCAGTGCTGACAGAGGCCGTGTGTTTGAGGGCTAGACTATACCCGGAGGTGGACTACACGATGAGTCAGTACCCGGAGGTGGACTACACGACGAGTCAGTATCCGGAGGTGGACATCACGGCGAGACGACACTCGGAGGAGGTTGACGGGCGAGAGCGTTTTGGAGGCTATCTGTACCTAACCTTCTGGTAGGATCCATGGTGGATGATCCAGGAGTTGTGTCATCTGTACCTACCCTTCAGGTAGGATCCGAGGAGGACGACCTAGGAGCTGATTCTGTTCTTCCTGCTGTTGTCTTTTTCTATTGTACTTTGTTCATTTATAGTTTTACTTTATTTTGGGTTTGTATTCTGGCCCATTTACCTTTCATCACTTCTCTTTGTACTTAGTGTTTTACTTCCTCATGTACTATGTAGTGTTTTCATTACTTTGATAAAGGAAATGCCTTCCCAGTTATCGAGATTTACGCCTTTGGTTCTAGTCGCCAGTCCCTAGCCTATAGAAGGCGGGCTTGGGGTAGTCACGGAACGGGCCCTGAGGACGGGTCGTGACAATAGCTTTCAATAAACTATTACAGATGTTTTAAATTGGAAACCCCCCCAATGTTTGTTTGATCAATGGGGTGGTGCATTGGCCTTCTACGTGGATCATTTCTGAGGCCATGGGAATAAACAAATTTCCATTTCACACACTTGATAATGAAAGAACAATTTCATTCCCTCACTCTAAGGTTGGGAGGAAAAACAAGGGATGATTTCTCAACTGATCATGTAGTAGGTCTAGATGCACCCAATGCCATGTAGGCTACGCTATTGGCTAAACCATAGCAGAGAGAACATACGGGCCTGGTTTTTCTAGCCCTATACCCTATCAAGATGTTTTTGGGGTTTTTTTGATCCATTGGCTTTTAGATAGCTAGTATTTTGATTGATCTGTTACCATACCCCATTCTAATTATACAACATCAACTCACACAACCAAAATCGGATACTATAACTAAATTATAATGTAACTGACCCATTATTTTCACTATCATCCACCCCTACAACATTCCTCTATCACCACAATAACGATATACTATGTAAATTAATATTTATAGAGACAACCAATTTCCTCAAACTAAACACCTCCTCACACCAAGGCATCATGACCATGACAAAGACACCATACTTTGGCCACCACTTTCAATCCTACCACATCACTGGGATTAATAAACATTATCCTCTATTATTGATTCCCTTCCATTCCCATGATTATTTAACTGAATCTTCCATTTCCCACCATTATTTTTGTACAAACATGAATTGTGGAGGGGGATTGGAAGAGAGAAGATGGATGATTCTCCATCCAAAATAGTATTAGCTCCTATCTATGGCCAACAACACCATATTTTACTCAGGGAAGTTTTTCATTCTCGTGTTCATGGATAGTTTTCAAATCAAATTTCAATTTTATATTGATCTAAACCCATTATTCATTCAATAAAAATTAAAATTACACATTACATTTTGTACTCAAAAAATTTCTCTCATGAGAATCATGCTTCAAAAATTAAAAAAAATATAATTTCAAAAAATAATTGAATATAATATTCAAGATTAATGATAAAATGTAAATAAAAAATCACATCATTAAATTAGATTTATCATTCTAAAAGGCCATATTCATGTGGATTGGAAAATATATTTAGACATGTCCATCCATAAATATCACAAATCCTCAAGAATCTATAAAAACCAATCTCAATCTCCCTTATATATATCATTCTAGTGTTTCTGTTGGATAACACTATAATTTGAGAATAATGTATTTTATAGTGGTTTAAAAATTTCAGATTTCTCATTTTTAGTAATATTGTTATTACAAAAAATCATGACTAAACACAATTAATTTAACTAATTAATTATATTAGTCATGACCAATCCTAATGGTCATAAGGGAATGGATGAGTATACATCACCCAAGGTAAAACAGCTATTCTGGGGTCAACATCTAGGATGTATTCATTACAATGTGACTTAATTTGAATTATAATTTAAATTTTACTTGAAACATTAGTTTTCGCTAAAATTAATTTATTATATTTATAAAATAATCTCAATGATAAATGAAATAATCATTTATACAATGTTTCCATTACTAATACAAAAACTTTTTATAAAATATTCTCCAAGTTAAATATTTTTAAAAATTACTACAAAATAAATTATATAACTATATAGAATAGTATTATGATTTTATAATCATAAAACATTGAAATTTCACATTTTTTGGTGGAATATTATATCTTAGTTATTATTTCATGAAATCTAGTTTTGATGTCTTTTATTATCCAGTAATTACATCATGATTTGTATTTTATATATTTCATTATATGTGAATTCTATATCTTTGTATCTATGGGGTAATCTCTCCCCATATTACAGTAGTGGGGGGGGGGGGGGTACACATGATGCATATGACCTTAGATTGTGTCGTTGTGGAGGTGGAAAGAATATAGGACAATAAAATTTTGAATTAGAGTATTTTTTTTCATATATTTTGTTACCCTGTTTTGTAAAGTTTACTAGAAATAAAATTTTCTATATTTAATCTTCAATAATTTTCCAATGTGTATTTAATCCATTTATTTTTGAGATTTATGATTCCATGGATCAGAATCTTATTCATTGTTTTTTACATTACAACTAGGATACTATTATTGAGTAAGATGAAATATAACAGTAATGTATTTTTTATTCATTTTTTTCTTTTCTGTAGTTGTGAAAAGGATCATGTGTTCATAGGCCATTCTCAACATATGAGATTAAAAAGACTTTTATTTGATTTCTTTTTATAAATAACATTTTTTGTAATATTTTGTTTAGTTATTTATGTATTCATAAATAATATACTTTTTCGAATATATGATGATTGGAATTGTAATATATTAAACAATAAGTTTCTTATATTATTATTGTATTAATATTATGGATAACTTATATATATATATATATATGATTTTACCTATGAGCGTGATTTGGTAGTAGGGGAAATAGAGATCTAATGATGTTATGTGGTTAACCTATTATGCTAAGGTGTTTCTATAGTGTATAAATATTAATTTCATGTTAATTATTACCTTATTATATTTTCATCACCACAAATATATATATATATATATATATATGTTTGTGTGTGTGTGTTTTTTTGCAATATTGTTTTGGTATAATAATTACATGCCTCCATGAGGATCACCAATCGAGCTCTAGGACGCTAGGGATGGGAAATCCCTTACAATTGTTGGGAAAAATACCACAATTATATTGGTACCTCCTATTGACTAGTAGTTCCATGATAGTATCCTTGATTTTATCTATTATATGGGAAATATAGTTCTGATATATAAACATTCTATGTAAAATCATATTAGGTTGTTTAATTTGTTACACCTACCCACGTTAACTATATATAGTGGTCCTCATTATACTAAGATGTGGCATGTGTCCATAATGGAAATCTAGGAATATTTATGGAAATAATATTGGAGGTGAATAAATCTCTCTCTATTTTTTCTAGAGGAAAATGATGTTGTTGTTTGATGTCTATGTCTGGGTTGAGAAACATGTGTGGAATTCCTATAATGAGTATCAATCATTAAAAAAAATTATAAGATGCTTAAATAATGTAGTGATCATGAGTTTATACATTGTTTTCTAGGTATTATACAAGTTATAGACTATGATACTGATTTAAATGATTTATTTTAATTTTTCTTCTTCACATGTTTGTGATCAGACTTCATGGATCTATGGTTCTATGATCGACTAAAATAGTAAATTCCTTCAATGAATATCATATTAAAAAAATAATCAATTTACAGTATCATAATTAATTAAATTATCCTAAAGGGGGGGGGGGGGGAATTTGTGTTATGACATCTTAAAATTATGGATTCTATGTCTTTTCATGAATACAATTGTTTGAAAAAAACAGTGTTCATTAATTATCACCAGAGTGCATGATCATGACAGTCGGTGTTAGTGGTCTTCCTCTTAGAAAAGGGGTCCATTTTCCATGTACTATTATGATGGAAGTCTAGGACATACTTTATAAAAATTGCACTACCCTCTAGTGTAGTATTTTATTGGGAATATTTTTCATATGTATCTTTTTTAACAGAATTATATAGAGCTAAATATAAGTCATGGTGATGGGTAGTCTAGTGGATTTGTTTTAGGTTTTATTGTGGTCCCATTGAGTGGTTTTCAGAGTTATTATAGTTTCTTGCGGTGTGAAATTTGGCATGATATTTTGGATCAACTAATGTATAAGAGTTGTTATCCTTATCACATTTTGGGTTTTGAATGCTAGGGTATTGGGTTAGGGATAAAAAACATTATGTCATTGAGTCGATAATGACTGATAGTGAAGATGGACCATCAACTAATGATAGTTTTATTTGGGTAGAATCTATGATACCTCTATTTTTTATGTGGTAACATTTTATTAATTAGTATATATATTATGGTAGTTTCTTAGACTACCTAGAAATTAACTATTTGGTGTGATGACTGTATGAATAATTTTAAGGATGAAATCATGTGGAATTAATCTATTATTGGAGTGTGTTGTTATAATCAGATTATTTTGAATCCCTTTGGTTTCATTTTTTTACAGAAAAAATATTTTATAGGATCCATGACATTGATTGATTATTTTCAAATCGATCAAAAATTAACTACTATCATTTGAAGGTAACATTCATGTTATATGTGGGTGTATCATATTCTATTTTCACAATTACCATATTTAATTATCCGTACATGATGGATCTGATATATCTATATGTCATTATTGATCAGTTATATGATCTTTATGTAAAATTTATTATTCACTATATCATATCCCTTTCTAGAGCTTCAATATTGTTTTCCATTCTGGATTGTGAAATTTTATGCCTATGTGTGAATTTAAAGTGTTTAAACCTAATGGTCATCAGAAACCAATATCATATTCCATGTATTAATGATGTATTTCTACAACAAAGGAAATACATGTAGTTATCTTAAATTTATTTTATATCATGTCATAATATCAAGAGTTTGGATCCTATTGGCATCCCCATCATTACATATAACAGAATATATATCTTATATGAGTATGATGTTATCCCATTTGAATTAAATAACACACCATCAATGTTGGTTTCCCTTATATAAAAACAAATTAAAACATTACATGGAAGATTTTGTGGTGGGATTCATCATGGAAATTTTTCTACACATGCGGTTATAGGTATATCCTTCTCCCTTTCGAGAGATCATTATGTGTAAAAATGAAGAGATTTAAAATTATGAAATGATTTCAAATTTTTATTTTTTTATAAGTGATGTAAAATTATTGGGGAATATGATATATAAATAATGAATAATAGTGGAACCTAAAATTATATAGGTCATGGTTTCTTGTGATTATCCTAAGAAATTTTTTTATATTAATAGATTATTAGGTTTTTTATTTTATTAAGATATATTAATAGACGAAATATTCTAACTGGTATTGAAAATGGAAACCCTAACCTCTATCATGAATATGATTTGATGGTCTGTTGTCTGTGAGAGATCCATCTCAAAATGGTAATGTTTTTGGTTGATGTACTAATAAGGAAGAATAAAATTACATTAGGACATATGTTTAGTATATATTTTCATATGATGAAACTATTAAATGATATGTTCCATGATTTTTTGATGTATTAGGGATGAGTGAAACAAACATCTATAATTATTGAAACCACACATACTATTATTAATGGAAACTTACCTTGATCTAATTAAATATTTTAATATGTAAAATGGTTATATAACATATTCCCTTCCTTGCTTTTATGCTTTTTCATATTAAAATACCATTAAGAAATGTGACCAGGGAAATTATATATGTTGAACATGGATCACATGATTAGTACAAAAATAGGTCTTTAACAAATCAAATTTACTCCGACAAAGGAAGCGATGAACTCATCTAGTAGAATTTCTCTATATGTATAATATTTTTCGGAGCATGAAACATAGTTTTCTTCACTAGGTTTCACTCTTGACTAAGCTCAAGTTGGGCTTCCACAAGTTATGCTTGAGTAGAACACCATAATGGAGAAGTGGAAGTTAATAGAGATTACCACCTGAGTGATATTATCTAAGCCTCCACAAGAGTCTATCATCATCACAGAACATACCATTTGGTCTTATTTATGTATTACAAGGTGTTATGTTACAATAGCCTTGCAGTATAATTATGTGCATTATTTTTTATATATAATATACATTCATAATATTAATGTTACATTTAAAATTGTTTTTAATGAAAAAATAGTAATTTTAGTTAATATTCGATTAAAAATTATATTTTTGATGAATTAATGTATTTTTTTAACTAAATAATATATTAATGAAATACTAGTACTAATATTATTTTTTTAAATATAAATGGACCAAATTTTTTTATGAAAACAATTGTAATTTTTAATATGGGTTGAATGTTGTTTGTGTCAAAACTGATGAATTTTTTATAATTGGAATTTATTATTTTAAAAGTAAAAATTCATATATTAATAATTAAATATAGATAAAATTACTATCTTTTTTGAATTCAGGGGGATGAAATTATCTAATGGTGAATTTTTCATAATTTTCTAAAAAAGTCGAAATTTTTGGTTAAAATTAAAAAACCTTTATTTATATAATGTGTTTTATGATATCATAATGACCAAATATATAGGTAATAAAATAAAATAAATGGGATGTTCAGGGAATATATATTATAACATTAAAATAATCTGATTTGAATTATTTTGATTAATTTTATGGTGCCTTAGTGGACCCTAAATGATTTGTAGAACATTTTAACTTTTAAAATGATTTTCATGAGAGTGGTACCCCCTCCACAAAAGTAGGCCTTATATTTTAATATTTTAGGCCATTTGACTATTAAATTAGTTTATTAAACTCCCCTTTAGAAAATAAAATGAAAAAAACTATGGTTTGGTTTGTGGTTTTGATTTTTTTAATATGTGGTGTCCAAAACCTATAAAATAATGAATTCACTCACTTTTCATATATAAACACACCCAATCTCCAACATCACTTCCCTAAAAACCCTTGGTGAACGTCCCTACCCTACCCAAATCTCTCTAAAATCCTCAAAAGGTGCACTATGATCCCATCAAGCCTCTCTCAAGCCTCCCCCATGCCTTTGGGGTCACACATCCATGTTAGGGATTTCTTCCTCTCCCTTTTTTGTCCAAGTTTATTTATGTTTCTATATGTTGTATGTTCAATTAAAAAAGGTTGGGTATGATTTGGAACCAACCATATACATCCTTCCATATTTTATAATTAAGATACAACCTATTCTATATCATTAATTCCTCCCATGTACACCTATTACCATGCTTAAAAATAGTTTGTAATTTCTCTCTTCTCATTTACATTGATGTAATTTGTTTTTATTATGAATCTAAATTCTATTACACATGTTGGGAAATGTATCTATATGAAACCCATACATTAAATTTTAGTTATATATTATGAGACACCCCTTTCTCTTTTATCAACCATTTTTATGAATTCAAATGTCACGTCGTTATGCTGCCGAAATTACACCATGATTTTTCCAAGCCGTTGCCATTGTGTATTGAATACAATGACCATTTCTCTATAAATAGTATTCTCCATTGTGAAAATTTAAATATTGATTATAGAGTTTAATGTATGAATTTTACATTCCTTTATCATGTAATAAATTATTCTGTTTATTGAATCCATGTTATATGATTATTGTGGAACACTTATGCATGAAATGAAATAATAAAAATGGGTGTTCCCTGATAGTGCTCCAGTGCATTGGGTAAATATTATTAACATGATATGTAATGTACAATTAGGGTTTACTAATTATAAATCAAGTATAATGAGTGTTTAATCATGATTCATGTTCAATGACCCTTGGATCATGCTAATACCATATTAATTATTGATGTCACCTTTTCATGTTATGATAATCATACATTATCATGATTTTATGTTCATTTTTCTCATATGCTCCATTGATATGACTATTTCCTAAATTGTATTGTATTTTTCATGGTATGCATTGATTACTCCCATACTGGTCCTTATATATCACCCTTTTCTTATGCATGTCCTCAGGTTATCTCATGTAATGATAGGTAAAAAGGAAAGTTGTGATCATGTAATATATGTTTTAAAAAAATGTTGGGTTTTATGTTCTACATATTTATATAATATTCAAAATTTCCCAAGATGGTAGACCTCATGATCCTCAGATTTTTCTTCAGTACAATTAAATGTAATATGTCATGTGTAAGATTGCAATAAAGGGAATTGTTTTATAGTTGGTATCAAAATATATGTTTAGTTATTTTTGGAATTTGTAATAGAAATACCTTGTGAAACACATAGGGTGACGAATAAGTATAACAAAAAATTCCTTAAAATTGGTGAGTAATGTTTAAGTGTTTTATCAATAAAATACATCCTTGTCCAGATACAATAATGTAGATGTGTCTATGGCACATATGTATCTAGGGGTAAAACCCAAAAACATAACTTTGAGAAAGAGTTGAATGGAAACTAGTGCACAACAATTATCCTTTATTTACTATTGGTTATGAAACTCCTAGGGGATATTTATTGGCATCTTCACAATCATAGTTTAATCCATTGTTTAGGGAATAAAAAAATCCCAAAAAAATATATGTGGGGAAGTAGATCATGGATAACATTGATTGAAGCCTATAAATTCAAAATTTATTGAAATAAAAGTAATTTATAAGTCATCTGTTTTTGTCTTTGGATTACCCTTTATGTGTTACCCATAACATTCCTTTTATTCCAGTCAATGTCTAGTAATAGAAGGACTCATGTTAACAACTACTGTGAAGATCAATGTGATGACTATTCTAATGATATTTACAATCCATTGGGAGTGGGAATCACAAAACATTTCATGATACCCACTTATTTATATAATTCATTTAATATATTCATGGTTCAAGAGAAATGTTAACCCCCCCCCCACAATAATAAACAACTCACAACCAA
Organism: Viscum album; assembly: GCA_963277665.1. Lineage (NCBI taxonomy): Eukaryota > Viridiplantae > Streptophyta > Magnoliopsida > Santalales > Viscaceae > Viscum > Viscum album. The sequence continues at coordinate 39,943,015 of OY728159.1, forward strand.
TAGATTCATGAGTCAAAGGACTCCTAATTTTAGTAGATCATCTGATCCCAAAATTTTCGAACTATGGATCAACTCAATTGATAAGATCTTATCTATACATAAATGTTCTGAATAAGAGAAGGTTCATCTAGATGCCTATCATATAGAGAGTGAAGATAATTAATTGTTGAAATTGATAAAAAATATGTTTCCTATTAAGGATATCGAGGTTTTGGAATGAAATTATTCTCGGTAAATGATTTTCAAAAAATATTTCCCACATAACCTATAACATAATATGAAAAGGGACTTCCTTTAATTAAATCAAATAGATGATGAATACATTGGAGCGTATGAGATAAATTTCACAAGAAATTCACTATACACATTTTGTATTGTTGTTACCCCTCGAATGCATGGTTTTCTTCTTATTTGGTTGGAGAACCTACAGAACTCCCTAGAGATCATTGACTTCCAATAGCTATGAAGAACGTTTTTTGATGTGACATCATGTTCAAAATGAATATCAGCGAATCTCAGGGGTATTTTTAAGAATAGAAGTGTATGGTGGACATTAATTCTGGTAATCCATTGGATAAATCCAATTGTTCTATGAAAATCCAACACCCAACATTCCAATGGTGTGGAAAGAATCTCCTCATAAAATGGTCAAAGGGGTTTAGAAAATTTTTTCGGTGTGAATGATATGGTCACCAGGACATTAACTATAGACAAGATAAATCCATGACTGTGATTTTAGAGAGGAATACGCCATTCGGCCCTCAACTCATTGTTCATGGGCCAAATGAAATGAACTAGGGTACCTTGAAAACAGCTCCCTATGAAAAGGGGTTTCAGAGGCAACCAACAACCTCCAAGGAATCAAGGGAGAGATTTTTTCATCATTACCTCCGAAGTGAACCCCGAAAACAATGTGGTTACAGATACACTAGTTATTCATTCAACAATAGTAATCATACATGTTTATTCTAGTTTTACACATTCTTTTTATATCCGGAATATTTAGTAGAACAATCATAATAACACCCCAAATCATGTAAGTAATGATGTCCGTGAGAACAGAAAATGAGGATATCATTTGATGCCATGATTATAGCTCATCTCTTGTCATTATTTTCTTATTGAACTTGTCAAAAAGGCCCATCATACCCCCTTTGGTGTATTTTGAAGAAATTACTAGAATGTATTGTCTTTCATAATATAGAGACAAAACAAATTTCCATAAGAGGGAAATCACTCCCCATATGGAAAATCGACATTCGATTCTGTACAAGTGAACGGAGGATGATGGATATTCTTTAGCATTATCATCTCAATTGTAGATATTAATACCCTATACGAACACAAATCATGCTCAGGTGATTGAGTCTAAGGAAGAAACCATCCTTGAAGTCACGCCAATTTTGATGGAATTAGTAGATGTGTTTCACATGGAATTTAATGGTCTTCCTCATATAGTAGATATTGAATTCTCAATTGATCTCATAACTTTGGAATTTCCAATATCCAATAATCCATATAAAGTGGATGTTGTGGAGATTGAGGGACTAAAGAAAAAACTATAAGAGAATTTGGAAAAGGGGTTTATACGCCCATGTCCTTCACAATGGGGTGCACAGGTCCTTTTTATCAAGAAGAAGGATAAGTTAATGCCCCATTTCATTGATTGTCTTGAGCTATGAGAAATCTTGATGAAGAATAAGTATCATATTCACCGAATTGATGACTACTTTGATTAGCTACACAGAGCACAATACTTCTCAAAGGTGGATTTTTGGTCGGGATATTACTAAGTGTGAAGAATGATGATATATGACTGCTCTTCGTACATGGTACAGACACAATGAATTCAATGTAATGACTTTTAGACTCCCTAGTACTCCCGAAATCATCATGGACATGATTAATAGATTCTTTAGAGATTACCTCAACAATTTTTTGGAATTATTTATAAAAAATATTCTAATATACTCCAAAACCTAGGAGGAGAATAATGAGCATGTAATCGCTCTACTATATACATTGGGAAAGGATAATCTCTATAAAATGTACAGACATTATGAGTTCTAGTTGAAGGAAGTATAATTCTTGGGTCATATTATCAATTACGATTTGATATCTCGGTATTCCTCCATGAAAGTTTCAATTCCTCGATGAACGAGGTCAACATTGACAAAAAATATCTATAGCATACTGGGGTAGCAGGATATTATCGCCGAATTGTTAGAAATTTTACATAATTTTCTAAATATATTTTCAAGATAAATCTGATGGGAGTAATGTTATCTTGGAGTTATGAATGTCAAAATATCATCAAATATTGATAACGAGGCCTATCATTTCCCATGTTCTCACTCTACCCACAAGTAGAGATCTTTTTGTGGTATTCAGTAATTCATCAAAGATGGGATTGGGCTGTGTTTTAATGAAAAATGAAAAATTAATTTCCTATGATTCATGGATATTTAATGTTCATGAGAAAAAATATCCAACACATGATCTTGAGTTGGCCAGAGTAATATTTGACTTGAAAATATGGTGATAATTCCTATTTGTAGAAAATTGTGAAATATATTTGGACCAAAAAAGCCTCAAGTATATTTTTACATTGAAAGAGTTTAACATGCGCCTACAAAGATGTTTATAGCAGCTAAAATATTATGACTACTCAATACATTACCACCAATGGAAAGCGAACAAGGTGGAATATAGTCTATGTCTAATGGACCGAGCGATTCTATCATTGATGAAAATTGAAAGTTATCCAATATTCATAGATTTGATGATGATGGACCGCAGAATCATAAATAAGGGAATATCATAAATCCATTCAAAAATTATTTCTCAACCATCTATTTTGAAATGTTTAAAGGATGATCAATATAATGATGTGGGAATCTAAAAGAATGTGAAAACTATATGAATAGGGAAATTCTTATAGATCAATGTTCATGATGTAGGAATTGTGAGATTTGGGAAATACTATATATTCAGTCAAATATGGTGTTTATGAATAAACTTTAGGATGATGAACATAGTTGAAATTTTACCATTCACCCAGGAAACACAATGATATATTGATATCTCCACGAGCATTATTGGTGAGATAACATGAATAAGGAGATAAATGATTATACATCAAAGTGTCTGGTATGACAAAAAGTGAAGGATTATAGGAATAAGTATAAGAAGATGATGTAGGCATTACCCATACATTCATGGAATTGGAAGAACATCACCATGAACTCTGTCACCGGTTATCCGAAGTCATCCAAAGGAAACAATGATATCATTGTTTTGGATCATCTTATAAAGACTGAACACATCATTGAAATTCTATAGAATATCTCACTGGATCAACTAGCACAAATATATATCATATATGTGGTAAGGATTCATGTAGTAAAACTATTTAATTTATCCGATCGGGATCCAAGATTCACCTCATAGTTATGGAGGAGTCTTTAGCATGCTATGAATACTAAGATGAACATCAGCATGAATTATCATCCTAAAACTAATGGCCAATTAGAGTGGACTATCCAAGAATATTAGGATAGGTTGAGAACATGATCAATGGACTTCAAAGAAAGATCGGATCTGCATCTACCAATGGTTTAGTTCTCTTACCATAACAGTTTATACTCAAGCATCCAAATGGATCCTTATAAATCCCTTTATGGAAGAGATGCAGAACACCAACATATTGGGATGAAGTTGGCGAATGAATCCTCTTGGGACTATAAATAGTTGAAGAAATTATGGAGATAGTTAAGACCATCCATCAACTCATTAAAGCTACTCAGATTCAAAAAATGACATATGCTGATAATCATCAATGAGACCTAGTGTTTGATGCCAGAGACATGGTATTCTTACACATATCACTATGGAAGTGAATTATGAGATTTGGAAATAAGTGAAATCTTAGTCCATGGTACATAATCCCTTTTCATATCCTTGAATGAATTGGAGTTGTGTCTTATAGACTAGCACACCAACATAACCTATCTCAATACCTGATGTATTATATATATCATACTTGAGGATATACATACATGACCCATCAGTTGCACTCAATAAATATGTGGAACCATTGGTTAATGACCAATCCAATTATGATAATCAATTAATTATTTTAGATCAAAGGAAAAAATTTCTAGGAAATAAGAAAATTTTCTTTTTTAAGGTGTTGTGGAGAAACCACAAGTTTGGTGAGGCTTCCGGGGTATCAGAGGAAGTGATGAAGATGAGTCATCCATATATGTTTTAGTGTGGTAACATGATATTTTGAGGATGAAATTTCATAAAAGAGAAATATTATAATGACCAAAAATTTTATTAAAAATATTACTATTAATCTAATAAAAATTATTATTTTGTAATATTGTTGTATAATATATGCACATAATTGGTTTTATTTTTTTGGATTTTAAAATCCCATTAATAATTTTGAGCATTATTAATATAGTTTTTTAAGAGTAATAACTTTATTTGTAAACATATAGGGCTTTAAATATTTAAATTTACTTTAGACATAGGATGTTATGGCCTCATCCAGTTGAATTGATCTATACAAAGTCCATTTTATGGAGCTTGGAAAGGAGGTGGTGTCACTGGGATTCTATCATGACCAAGACCAAGCTGAGTTACAACACATTAATATTGAGAAGCACTGCCTATGTGGGAAGTGGATGATAATATAGATTACTACCTGAGTCATGTTATCTAATCCTAACCAAGAGTATGTCACCATTGCAAACCTCACCCTTTAGACTTATAAAGCTGTTATAAGGGGTTATGTATCAAGACCCTATAATGATGATTATGTACATTATTTATTATAGAGTATTCTTATTCATTTTATTATGGTTTCTTTATAAATAGTTTTTAATGAAAAATGTTATTTTTAACTAATATTCAATTAAAAAAGCTATTTTGACTAGTTAATGGATTTTAAATTAAATAATATTCTAATGAAATAACATTACTATGATAATTTTTATTATATATAAATGATCGTATAATTTTTTTGAATAGAATTTTAATTTCTATTATGGTTTGAATACTATTTTTGTCAAAACCCATGAATTATCGATAAATGTCAGTTTTTTTAGAAGTAAAAATTCACATATTTAGAAATTTATTTTGATAGAATTAAAATATTATTTGGATTTTGTAAGTTGAAATTATATAACATTTATTTTTTCATAATTCTCTAAGACCATCGAATTTTTGCGTAAAAATTAAATATCTTTTTATTATACAATTTGTATTATGACATCATAATGAAAAAATAGTGATGTGATAAAGAAATGTAAATTGAATATTCTGAAAATATATTCTTTTCCTTTATAATTATGTGAATTTATATTTGTTTTACTAATTTTATGGTTCCTTAGTGGACCCTCCAAGACTTATAAAACATTTTAAGTTTTAAAATGATTTCCTTGGGACTATGACTCACCTTAAAATACGAAAGCCTAATATTTAAATAATTTAGTGCATTGGACATATTAAATAGTTTTTTCACTACCATTTCACAAAAAAAATTGTAAAAACCATAATATGGTTTGTGGTTTTGATTTGTTTAATGTGGGGTGTCAAAAACCTAAACAAATAATGAATTCCCTCTATTTTCCTATACAAACCCACCAATGATTCCACTTATATTTACTCAATACCCTTTTAAGACGTCCCTACACTTACCTACAATATCTAAATGCCTCACAAGGTACCATAAGATCTCTATATGCCTTTCTCAAGACCCTCTGAAGCCTTGGGGATCACACTTCCTTGTAAGAGATGTTTTCCTCTAATTTTTGTCAAATTTTTTTATTATGTAGATTTTCCCTTTTATTTTCAAATAAAAATTTTGGGGTATGACTTATCACATACCCTATACTGCCTTCTTATGTTTTAATGATGAAATACCCCTTTATCTCTCATTAATTCCTCTCGTGTACACCCTCTACCATAGCGAAGTTCTTTAAGGAATTTATCTATTCTCATTTACATTGAAGAAATTATTTTTGGATGATGAATCTAAATTCCATTACATATGTTGGGACATTTTTCAATATGTACCCATAACACTCAATTGAATTTAAATTTTATGATACACCTCTTTTTCTCTCATAAACCATTTTTATGATGTCTTTTGACACACCATTATGATGACGAAATTGCACAACGATTTTCTAATCCAAAGACACTGTGTAGTGAATACCATGACCATTTATTTCTCTAGTGTATTCACCTTTATGCACATTTACATATTGATTAAGGAGTTTAATTTATGAATTCTACTTTCATTTATCATGGAATAAATGATGATGTTTAATAGATCCATGTTATATGATCCATGTGGAACACTCTTTCATTAAATGAAATGATTCCAAAGGTTTCACACTAATAGCACATCAATGCATTGGGTAATGTTTAGTATCATGATACATAAAGTGAAGTGATGGTTTAATAATGATAATTAATGTGAAGTGACGGTTTACACATTTTCCATTTTCAATAAACCTTGGATCAAGCTAATATCATGTTAAATGTTGACGCTGCATTTCCATGTTTTGATAATCAGGCTTTATCATGACATTATGTTATTGTTTATATTAATCTCCATTGATATTACTACTTCATAACACGTAATATATTCTTCATTTTATTCCTTTTTGAATCCCTAACTGGGCTTAATATCTCACCATTTTCTTATGCATTTCCTCGGGTTATCCCATGCAACGCCATGTATGAAGGAATGCTGTGGTGATGTTAATGAATTTTTCAATAAATATGATGGGATTTAGTTTAAAAGTTGTTATGTAATGTTCCTAATTTACAATGACATCAAACCTTTAAATCCTTGGAGTAGTATTAAGTGATAGTTTATTTAATAAGTCATGTTTATGAATGAAATTAATAGTATGGTTGTTATATGTATGGAATCCTCACTTCATGGGACAGTTAATAATAGTCAATTAACATACTCATGATGCTTGGATATGATAGAGAGTATATATTATGGACAAATTCTGTAAGAGTGGTCTCAACATGAGTATATAGAAATTTGGTTCCTAAGGAAGGATTGGGTCCTTATTAATATACTCTATAATCTCATGTGGGAATTATAATCCTTTATATGAACTATTAATCTTGGGATTAACATTATGAATGGTGATATTCTCATGTTGTTCTTGTCATTAAAGATAAAAATAATCAACATGGGATTCATCTAAAGATTATTTATCTATCATATTCTAAATTCATAGATGTAGAAACCCTTATATCATCATTAATAGCAACAAATTATTGAGTGGAATTAAGATCACATGAACATGAAATTTGTGATTGGCTTATCGAGGGAGCCTTATTGTAGTGATGTAGTGTGGATAAATGTTGAATGGTTTAACAGCATATCACACTTCCTACCAATCAAGGAGACCAATAATAATTTTAATCGTGATAGTTTAATGTAATTGAGATATTAGAAAATAATGTAGCACCAATGAGTATATGTTTTGATACCGATTACCAATTGGTGTCTTTATTTAATACGGTCTACTCTAGGTTCTTGATAATCATCCGTATTTAAGAATTTCATAACCTATGTGGATCCATGATTAGTATGAGTGTATTATCAAGATTCTAGAAGTCATGTTGTGGTATTGTTTTATTGATTTAATGAAATCATGGTAATTCCATTTTTCTAAAGTGCTGTTTTATGATAGTAACATTTTTTATGCATTATTTCAATATATATTGTTATTAGATTTTTATGGAATGTCAGGCTGATGAATTCCATATCGGATAGTGGTTGGTGAGTTAGTGGTTATGGGGTCATGAATCAAGTAGGTGACATTAGAGAATATATAGCTCATTAGAAGGTGGATTCTGACCGCACATTGAAGGAATATATTGTGAACTAAATAAAAAAAATCTTATTGATATTAAAGAAAGTGATTGGTATTTTTTTCCATTTCATCTCTTTTGGAAATCAATCAGATTTTGATGATGGTAAAACAATTTCCCAGGTTTGAGGATCAGTCTGCGGATCTCTATTGTGGCATACTATTTATAACTTAATTAGTAGTGTAATTCTATTTTCTTTATGTTTCACATATCTTGGATCAAGAGATACCACCCAGTTCATCTGTTGTGATAATAATTGATGTGTTTCCAATGGAGACTGATAGAAGAATTGTTTAATGAGATGTTTTGATAGTGGATTAATGAAAGGGGGCTCATCAAGAGATGATATTAAATCTAGTAAATTATAAATAGTTTTAAAATAATATATTTAAGGAGATGTAGATGTTGGAGTTTAATATTTTAGGACCATGGATGCAATTTTCATTCCAAGGCAGTCAATTATATAAGGAAACAAATTTCTAGGAATTGTATCCCCATTTTGGTAATGTTGTAAAACCACGACCATTAGTAAGGTATAATTTGATCAATTTTTTGTTAAGGGTAATGTATATTAGTTTATTTATTTTCTACAAAGGGGTTTTTTTGTTCAAATTATTATGTAATGGTCAAATGAGGTAGGAAAATTCCATCAAATAGTTATGCCATTGAAATAATGTTTGGTATACAAGAGAGTCATGGGGGCCCATGTACTATAAATATGCCATTACTAAACCCATAATATATCAATTGAGTGACCAATGTTATTGTAGTGCTTCAAAATGGTATTTTATTTAATATTAATTTTTTTAATATTTTTTAATATTTTGTTAAAAAGTGATTTAACCAAAAATTTGTGCATGTATAAAGTCTGCATCCCCTACCCATATTTCACACTATGATATCTGAATGGGCCAAGTAAATGTATTTTATTACTAAGAGGGTAAGGGTGAATTTTTTATACCCCTTTTCTTTTATGATTCATTTCCATTGAAACAACCTTCAACTCATATTAGAGAATTAAATTCCATGATGAAAACAAACTCTACACACATCCTAGAGAACACACAAATTTTAAAGGATTGATATTAAAATATAATAGTTGTGTCCTTTGTATGGAATGGAAATGATAAGATACCATATAATTAACATAGAAAAAAATCCTTTGATTAAAACGAGTATGATATACCCTTATAGTTGTGTAGAAATATGAAAAAATCCCTCTAGTGAGTGTGCACCCTCCTAGAATAATAGGGAAATATAATTTCTTTTGTAAGAACTCATGATTTTTGCGCTTCATTTCAATTAACCTTATGTATTAAATTGTAATACACTTCTCATTTATATAGCCAAAAAAGGTAAGAACATGGTGGACTATATAATAATATTTTTTCTATTTACCCTTAGTACAATGATATCAATTTGATTATTCTCCTTCTAATTTTCTTTCAATTCTATACAATACAATATAATCATCACCACTCTAACACATGCATAAAAATGTAAAGAAAAATTTAATTGGAACCCCTTCAATACATGTATGAAATAATCATGAAAAATAGATTCAGCACCTAATCAAATCATGTATAAAATATTCAAGGAAAATTGAATCTGCACAACATAAAAACATGTATACCATAGTCATGAAAAATAAAATTGACACAACTTGGAAAAATGTATGCAATAGTCATGATTAATAGATCTTGTGCCACTTCAAAACCTGAGACAGATAATGAGACCCAATATGATTCTTTCTCATCTCGAGATGTCCTGTACGGAAACACCTAGAATGGAAAACTCGAAACCAATTAATTCAGCCATATATAATTAACACTTTAAAATAAACTTCAAGATGAATACTCTTCACCTCAATTTATATCTCTAAAACACGAAGATTATCTCTCCTCTACTCTGAACATTTCTCGTTATCATAATGTCCAAAGTACCACCTCCTTTTATCGGTGACTATTATCAGGTATACCAATGTTTTTCTAGCTCACACAAAATTTTCAAAATTCGAATTCCCCCCCCTAAATTTATGGGCAGATTTTTTTACTTTGTAAATGTTTCTAGAAGCTTTAAAAAACTTATACAAACATCATCTCAATCATTGTCTCTTTCATCTGTATCATCATACCCATTTAATATTTTAGAAATCCAATTCAATTTTCTTATTGGAACAATAGATATATGGGTACTATTATTGAGAATGATTGTTTATGGGTATGTTGGTATTTAAACCAAACCATATCATTTCATTTAATTTCACATGGCAGTTTGTGGAAAAAGAAAGTAATTATCCTATCAGAATGACATGAATGATCTCATAAAATTATCATTCCATCGACACGACTCTTTTTTCTTTTCCTCCTACACGACACATTCCACTTCTATCAGCATGATTCTTCTCATCAGAAAGACTCTTTCCATCAGCACGACTATTTCCATCGACATGAAATTTTCCTCCGGGGTGACTATTTTAATCGTCCGGAATATTTCCTTTGAAATTACTCTTACTCATCAATTTGGATGTACATTACACATCCTTCTAAACGATTAATTCCATCAACACGACTATTACATAGTAACAACAATTGTTTTGGAACAACTCTACTTCGAATCCAAAATAATGTGAATACTATGTCGGTTTGACAGAACTTTTCTTTTTTCAACGGCATGCCTTTTCAATCAGCACGACTATTCCATCAGCGTGACTATTCCAACGACATGAATCTGAGTCCAATGAAAAATAATTTGAATACTCTACTGGCTTTATAGGCCATTTATTCTTTTAATTGCATGAACTTTCAGTATCCCACACCATTCACAGCATCTCAATTGTCATCACTATTCACAACTTTTCAATTGTCATCACCATTCACATCTGTTCAGTACTCACCACCATTAACAACATTTCAATAGTCATCACAATTCATATCTTTTAAATATTCATCACTATAGACATCTTTTCAATATCCCGTTCATCCATCATGCTTTCATCATTTGTTCTACTACTTTACATATTATTTATGAGATATCCAAAATAATAATGCATCATAAAATTTACATTGGTAGGTATCGTAACATTCCATTCAATCATGTTTCATTCATTCTTTATTATCGTAAGAAAAATATTTTTAAATACATGAGTCTGATTGTGAGAATACATTGGTCCTATTGTCTTTCAAACACAACCAAAAACAAATTTTTCCATGCGACTGATGATCAATTCCACATTTTGGAGGACAAATTGTGTAAAATTATTTTTCAAGTCCAATTATTTTGAATCCAAGGATCCAATTCTTATAAGAACATGGATCCGAATCTATTACAAAAAAATGTTTAGTAATTTTTTTTGAAACCAACTAAAAATTTCATGAAATCATAATGATTTAAAATTCCATTATTCCTTTTTAGAAAAACTAATCACCCACAAAACTTATATCTTCCAAAGAAATGTAATCTGAATTCCCATTAATCACCATTCTCTACATCCATTTTTTAACATACTGATATATTGAAATGAAGTAAAACCAAAACAAAACATGGTCCTAATCATCTCCCACATTGTATTTTTTTTAATACCCTATTCAATCACATCTACTTGCTGACTTTTTTCTTTTTATTTAATATATTCAAATATTTTCCCCCTATTTCTTTTATCTATCACCCTTTCTATTATCTCCCCCATTATTGAAAAACAAATTCAAAGGCTCCATCATGTTAATTTACTCTATTATTGAAAAAGGATATTTATTTCAATATTTTTGAAAAATTCTTCAACATAGGTATCACATATGTTACTTTACAGATAACATTTAAATATACAACTCAATGTCAATGTGGGATAAACCGGTGTAGAAAACAAGAGTTTATAGTCCAGATTATGAATTTTGTTCATAATACAATTTTTCTGTAATAACTTTTCATGTTACTTCGAGTATACTAATTATTCAGAAAATTCATGAAGGAATTTTAATAAGACAAGAGTAATCATCACCCATCTCAACAAACAAATCACAATGCTCAGATTTATAAAAACACGGATTTTAAAAACAATAATATTTGCATACACATTAATTTCATTTTAAATAAATGTTAGAGACACATCAATTCCTTATTACTTATTTACACTCCTTTAATTTCCTACATGTTAGCACAAGTATACCAATATATTGGGAATAAATGTGATCTTCGATTGTTTTTTAGAATGAAAAATCAGAGTGAGAGTATTCTCTCAGTCTTACCTTATTCTTCTTCTTCCAAGATTTTTATTGGATGTGTTTTCTTCCTTCTTTTAACCATTCTCGAATTTTGTAACAACTATCTTCTTTTCTTACAAATCATCTGATGAGGATGTAAATTTTTTTTATCTCCAGGAACATCCTAGTTACAATTAGTTTTTCTATGTTTTCAATTCCTATATTTACATCTAGAAAGATAGTGAATCATGTTTTTATATGATTAACATATTTATCATATTCAGCATTGAAGGATACATTTGGTTTCATAATTTCACATTCTTTCATAATTATGGTTCCTCCATTCTAATTTAAAATTATTTTGCGAATCTTCCAATTTTAAAGCTAGGTCAATGTGTTCTGAAAAAGCACAAATAACACATTATTTTAAAACTTTTTTGATTTTTCATTCTTAAAATATAAATCATCAAGATTATTTAATATTTTAAGCATATTGTTTTTGCTGGTATCAAAACTATACATCCTTTCACAAGGTGACCAAGTTACTCAAAACTTTAGAAAATACTTTTCAATGGTTGGATCCTATTTTTAATTTATACTTAATTCATCACATATTTATTCAAGAAATCAATTTCAGGCCCCCTATTTTGAATTTATTTACTCTCTATTAAACATTTCCATCTATAACATGTGGAAGAGTACTATTGATGTTGGTAAAACCAACACATATTATCTTTATGTCCAAATCCACCACAATTCCTGCAAAATCCATCAAAAGAGTATTTACCTCTAAAACATCCATATTTTCAAGAATTATGAATGTGTATCAAATCCGAATTTTATACATAGTTTTATGATCAATAAACATTTCTATTATCATTCGAATTCCTTCATTTTTTTGAGTTATCAGAACCAGAAGTATTGGAATCATTTCCAGATACAGAATGATTCAAAACATTCCCAACCTTATTGGTATTGGCCACATACATAACATTCTAAACATTCAACTTTTCAAAAATAATTCCATTCTTATTCTCATCCATTTAAGGTATATTTTGTAGATCCTTCATAGGTTTATCATTCAATGAACAACTAACAATTTTAGTAATAGTATTTTGGAATCTTTTATTTTTCAATTCAGCTTCTGATAACTTTTGTTGGACACGTCAAAATTATTATTTCCTTTTACATCATCATCACATAAATATACTTATTATGATTATTTTAATGTTATGATATTTCAACAAATGATTAATATCTTTATCTGTATTCTCTTTCACTTTGACAAAAAAATAAATGATTTCTTGTTGAGGAAGATCCATCTCCCAACCTTTTGTTTTTATTTTCAATACATTTGATCTTTCTAAAGATTTATTTTAGTTCTTCATTACAATTCATCTCATGTGGAGTATATTCTTAATCAGAACATTTTATTTTGAATTCATCATCATTAATTATTGAAATAAATTTTTTTTCTCAGCATGCTCAGTGGAATTTTTTGAATCTGCATCAACTACTTTTTCTTTTTTAGCATTTCATTTCATAATTAGAATAAATTTATTCATTAATAATTTCAATGAACATTTTGTCTCCACCATCAAATTTAAAATCCTCACTATCATATTTCAAAGACAACAATATTTTTCATTTTGGTTTACAAAACCTCTTATCTTCCCTCTATGAATAGCATTTGTCTTTATCACCCTTTTTCATCCAGGGTCTTCTTGGCCTTATTTATTCAATTTCACATTCTTCTACATCACTTTAATCTATATTTTCTCTTTGAGGACAATTGGAATCAAAATTACCAATGGATCCACATACAGAAATAATTTACAAGAAGTTTCCCATTATACATTTGTGCACCTATATTCACATTCTTATAAAACAAGGACAAAATTGAATCATGATTTTTAGATACCTGATTTTTAGGATCAGAATCTCCAAGATTTTCTTCTTCCAAGATAATATTTATTGTTGGAATCCTCAAATGAAATTTCTCTAAAAATTTCACTTTTTACTTTGATAGAATTATCCATTATAAATACTTATGTAATTAGAGTACTATGAAAATCATCAAGGATAATGTTTTAGTATATTTTTCATCCAATAATGAATATATTTATTATATTTTTTTTATTGTATTCTCAAGATATTTTCCACCATATTAGAATCATCCAACTTTTCACCAAGACATCTGATAGTGTATACTATATCATTTACCCTGGTAAAGAACACCCCAATAGATTCATACTCATCCATCTTGTGATATTCATAATTTAATCTCTGTATTTGCAACATTTCCTTCTTCACTTTTTTAGTTCCTTCGTATTTGTTTTTCAATATATCTGGTATTCCATTTGTTATGACAATAAATTTTACTCTCAAGAATTGAATTTTAGAAATTGATGATAATATAACATTTTCTCTCATCCATCATGCTCACAATATATATTATCTACATGTGTAAGTGGAGTTTTTTCATAAATGGGAGGAAACCATACTATTTCAGCTTCACAAAAATTATAACTGAAAGACATGAGATGTGGAAGCATTCTATATTTCTAGATATGATACTTATTTCCCTCAAATACTAGAATAACATTACTATACTCAATGTTCGAATTCTTCATCAGTAAGGAATGGTGATGAGAACCATTTCTCAGATAACACTTGAATGTGCCCAGTCAATATATTTTTTAAGAACCTGGATTTTCATTTTAGGTAGGTTTTACTTTTTCTGGTCATTTTTTAGAAAAAGAGGAGTTCTTGACATTTTTTGAAGTAAATATTGGGTACTTTATGAGTACACGTTGTTTACTCAGTTACCGCAAGAATCCATGTGCTCGCCGTGTAAGGGCAACACACACGAATTTTAATAGTGACCTAGAAACAGCCTAATGTGGATTACAGAAAAGGCATGTACTCTCCATGTACTTCTAAAGTAAATGCCATGTATTTTATTTTTTTATTAAACGTACCGGGGTTGCATCTAATTGCCAGAAATCCCTTTTTCTATGTCTGGTTCATCCGAGAGAACTCGTACGATAATGATCATTCCCTAATCCCACAATCGAGCACATGTACTCTGAATCGACTATTATCGATTGTGTTGGGACCACAACAGCAAGCTCTTCATTCTGCTTGAGCTTCGTATCCTTATTCTTCCACATTCACATTTTACCTTCTGTTGAACATTTTGATAATTTTTTTAGATATACAGTGTTCTTGGGAGATTCAAGGCTTGTGGTTCAGATGTAGATATCTCCCAGCAGCAAGGTAGTTTGTTTGGGACTTTCCATATATAGTCTTGGTATTTTGTGTGCAAAATTTCCCAAAACCCTTGAACGGGGTTTTGTGTATTTATGGAATTAGACTTGTTAATTTCCTTCAATATATGTATTCTTGAGTAGAGGATGATTTCATATTAATAGGGTTAATTTCTATGCCTTTTAGGGATTTCTTTTGTGGATTGTTTTGACAATTTGGTCATGTTTTTCATTTTACGCTACTGTTTTTTAGAATGCCTAGTATTGTAGGATAATTTTTTTTATCATATTTGAAAAGATAATATGTTGTATATTGATATAAATGTAGTCCTAGGTGTTCAATATGGATGTTGTTAATAGTTTTTGCATGTTTTCATTACACGGGGCTACGAGAACCTGATGTAGCGGGACCATAAGGGAAATTGACATTGAGGGATTTCACATTGTGTCTGTTATACTTATCATAATACGAGACCATAAGGGGCGATTAACGTTGAGGGCTCCCTCAAAGGGTCTAAAGATAAATAATGAGGCCACATGAGGAATTGACATTGAGTGATTCCTTAGAGTTCATGTAGTTATAACTGAATTACTATAGGGGGAATTGATGGTGAGTGCTTCGTTAGAGAGACTTTGAATAACACATGACAATAGGTGGAATTTATGGTGAGTGATTTCTCTAAGTGACTTGGGAATATCTATCCTTTTTTTGGTTTGAAAGAGAGGGGTTAGGCTGAGTGTACTACCCAAAGGGTTAACTACATTTATTAGTTGTTGTTTGATATATGTAAATGAATGCATTGAGACTGTAAATTTTTTACTATTGAGTACATCCTTGTTACTACATCCTTTTACTTATTACTTACCATATATTCATTGACTGTTAGGAACATATATTGTCATGGATGCAAACTGTGATTTAGTCTCACATCCTTTGGGTCCATGATTTTGGGCCCAAATAAATTATTATTTTTAGGTATAGATAATGGAGAGCACCCTTCTACTTTAGGTACTTGATTGCTATTGAGATATAGAGCATGGGAATATGTTTAGGATTGTACTGATGATGAGTTTTTTATCTGTTTTATTTTTTACATTGGTTTAGTAATATTTTGTATTACAACATAGTGATTTTTTTCCTACATTCCTAGATATATGTATCATGCATCATTCATATGTATGTGTGCTCCAGTTTATTATTTCCAGTCATCCACTATTTACTTTTTCATGCATTACTACTTCTTCTACTATTGTATTTTTTCTTACTTCTATTGAGTTACTCTGCCATTGAGGGTATAGTTTCCCCACTATCACACCCAAGGCCCCAACTGCTAGTCGATAGCCTCTTGCATTCAGGGAAATTCTCTTGAGGCCATGTGACCAACCGGGTACGGGAACCCTAGAGGCATATTCCGGAACTCGGATGATACAACGTTGTATCAGAGGAATTATATTATATTGACTTACTATATGGAGCCTATAGATAGGGATATGAAGGAATAAATATATGGTAATACATTGTGCATGTGAGTAGCTTATATGTGTATAGAGGAAATCTAATCTACCTCGTTTAATGCAGGTTTTTTGGTTTTTCAATTTTACAGCTGAATTGATTTTTACTGTTGGGTGACCCATATGTATTGTGCTGTTATTTTTTTATTGAGGTAATATTTATACTAATACCTGATGGGATGAGTGTATGAGATCTCATTTATCATATAAAAACTTTCTAGGAATCACATGACATGCATTATTTCCATGCCATTTATGGTGCATTAGAGATTTGATGTTGTTCTGATTGGTGTGGTGCTAGATATGCATGTTTTTGTGATAGATTCCTAGATAAAAATACCTGTTGTTTGATATGGTATTGGCTGTGTAAGGAATATATTAAATGATTCAAAAAAATTGGTTCTTGAGGGGTTATGGGCCCTCGGGGATTCGAATTTGGTAGATAATTGATCTATTATGCTTGTTTATGACATGTATAAGATTCCAATCATTCATTCTTGGGGAGTATGGTCCCTTACAGATAGAATTTTAGATCATTAATGTTTTTTCAGTGTTTTTATGGACTCCAGAGTAGTTTCTGAGGCTTAATGTCTTGAAAACCCCAAAATAAATATCATGTACTAATGAATATACTCCATGAGTTATTATTTTTGGGAAGAAACCATTTTCTTAAGTACAAGTTATGTTCTGTATGTACACTCTGTTTAGTCAATAATTGTGTCTCGGACACTATGGGCGAGAACATGGGGTTTGGAATCATTGGTAGGACTTTCCATGTACAAGATATACAAGTCGTTTTTTAGAACCATGTAACCATCGGTGTCACTAACAACACGGGTTGGTTGAGTCTTTTCTAATACACGTCGTGTATATCTGGAACATGCAATGTAGTGTACCCCAAGTACCCATCCATGTTGCAAACAACACTGGTTGAAAAAATCCTCTTAGTACACGTCGTGTCCATCTCGAACTTGACGTGTATTGTGATCCGTGTATCCGACTGGGTCACTAACAATATGGGTATGGGAATCTCATCTAGTACATGCTGTTTCTAGAACAATCATTCCATGTAGTATTGTTCTATGAGTACCATGTGGCTATGTCGTTTAAGAGAATTTGGGAAGTGGAAGAGTATTCTTGTACACAACATGTAGTGGACGTACACGCAGTGTATCCGTGTCTTGATAAATGTTAAATCATTCTTTATCCTGTTACCTTTTTTAAAACTTTTAGTTTTCAGTAACTGATAATCATGATATAAGGCGTGCGTCTGATCTTTTTGAGTCATGCCCCCCAGATTCCCTCTCGTTGTATTCCGGATGCAAGACGGAGATCCGACACCGAACATGTCTGATCAGGTACTTCTATTAGATCACTCGATAATGCCAGTGTTGGAACAAGCTGTTATACCTAACACATGTACTGATTCATAGTTCAGAGAGGGCTTTATGAGGATGATGCTGACCTTTCATGTAGCACCACCTCTTGTCCCGTCGATGACAGAATTGACGTGGGTCTTTCAGTAGCAGCATCCACCCACTTTCATAGGGTATAGAGGACATTAGGTTACAAATTCATGGCTTGAATCCATGTGTATGGTCATCAAGCATCTGGAGATAACCCGAGATAGAAGGGTGAATCTCACTACGTACATGCTTAGGGTTTCCATCATGAGATGGTGGGATTGATCTCATTGGTGGGGTGCCCGCAGGTTATGGTGTTGGATGAGTTTCAGCATACCATTTTGGATTACTTCTATCCGGATAATTTGAGAGCTAATTGATCTCCAGTGTTTATGATTATATAGTAGGGTAATCTTTCTGTTATAGAGTATTTCTCTCGTTTCACTGAGCTGCAGTGCTTTACTCTCATTCTATAGGGAGATGGGTTGTTTCTAGAATGGAATTGTGATGCTGGTATCAGGTAGGACATTCGGGCTCAGGTGAACATCTTCAGGTAGATTTTGATATCTTCTATCATCAAACAAGATGTGATCACTGATCATAATTTGGTGGATTCTAGAGCTGTTGGCCTGGGCGGTTCCGTGTCCAGAGTTAGTGCTTCACCAGATGATAACAGGAAGCTCTACATGGAGAAAACACATGGAGATCCAAGTAGGCATGATGTACCATCAGGTAGCCAAGTGTTATGCTACTAGTGTGGTAAGGTTGGGCATAGAAGGAAGCATTTCCCGAGTGACAAAGTGGAGTGCCAATCATGGGGAAAATGCGTCACCATCAGCCCGTCTATCAGATCTTCTCACCAGAAGCTGGGGACATGGGTTCTTCTATGGCTCCTCATTCAAGAACAATTCCCCAATTTTCTCATCAGTGTGGGAACTAGAGTTCTTCCTACCACTCAGGATGAGGTGGAGGGCGTGGCCATGGCAGCCATTCTCCAGGCTTTCAGCGACTGTAGGGTGGATCAGCTCAAAGTGGTAAGGTAGGGTCATAGGGTCGCGGTATCAGTCAGACTATTGTAGTGGAGCAGACCCAGCAGGAACAGGAACTGGGACCATGTCTAGTTCGTGGTATGATCTTAGTTTCCTCAGTTTTAGATTATACTTTTTTTGATACAGGGGATTCCCATATCTTTTTATCTATTAATGTTGGTGAGAGCCTTGGGCTCAAATTTTTATCTTCTACTGATATCTTGAATCTAGAAACTCTCTTGGGGACTAGAATGGCTAGTGTGCGATGATGCAAGTTGTTCTATCTAGAAGATATTGGTTTTCCATTTTTATGGGACCTTTATGTCCTAGAGATGATAGGCTATGATGTCATTTTCCAAAGGGACTGGGTAGTTCCCTTCAAGGAAGTCGTCGACTGTTATCACTGTATGTTGAGTTTCATATCACAAGAATGGGGTTCATTTCTTCATAAGGGAGAATGTGAGGTCCAGGAAAGCATATCATAACCCAATCATCATGGTTTGGGAGGAGTTAAAACCTGGATTTCTAGTCTATATCTGGATAACTAGTGGACATCACAGTTAGGCTTTCCCCTTTTGGAAGATAAATTTATATATTTTTTTAAGAAGAATTTTTAGTGTTTCCTCAACAGATAGTGGTGTACTTTTCTATTGATCTTTTTCTATGAGTAGAACTAGTGTCCACTCCACCTTATAGGACGGATAAATTAGGGATATAGGATATCAAGAAGATGTTTGAGGAGTTATAGGCCGAGGGTTAATCTGAACCAGTACTTCTCCTTGGGTTTCGCCTGTCCTATTTTCATAAGAGGCAGAAGATACCATTAAGCTATGTGTGAAGTATCAGAAGATGAACCAATTGATGGTCAAGAACCCATATCCATTATCGAGGATTGAAGATCTATTTGATCATATTTGAGGATCCAGTGTGTTCACAAAGATTTACATGAAATATGGTTACCATTAGTTGTTTTTTAGACCATCTTATATCCCTCTCACAGCCTTCTAGGACATGTATGGTCTACACGAGTATATGGTTATGCCGTTCAGCCTCACAAATGCCCCTACAGTTTTCATTACACAGATGAACCGGGTGTTCCATCCATGCATGAATTTATTCATGGTTGTCTTCATGGATGATATCTTGTTGTACATTGACACTCCACATGACCATGCTACCCATCATGAGATCCTTATATGTAAACTGAGATATCATATTTTATATTCTATGCTCTCAAAATTACAATTATTGATGGAAAAGATTCACTTCATGGGTCATGTTATCTCAGAGACTGGAGTATCAGTAGACCTAGAGAAAGCGAGGACAGTAGTTTCCTAGGAGTAGCAGAAGAATTCCATTGAGGTACATAGTTTTCTAGGACTGGCTGGTAACCATAGACATCTTATACCAGAAGTTTTTCGATCAGCAACACCACTAATGGGCCTGACTATGAAAGGAACAATGTTCTTATTGTGAGATTCTTGCGAGTCATCCATTTAGGAGCTGAAAGGGAGGTTAAAGTCATCCGCGATTCAAGTGTTTCGAGATCCAGGTAAGAGTAATTATATTTTCAAATATTCATCAGGTATCAGGGATGGGAGTAGTGATTATGCAAGAGGAAGGGGTCGTTGCGTACAAGTCTCAGCAGCTGAGGCCAAATGTGAGGGACTACCTGACACACGATCTCGTGGTGGCTGCTGTTGTTCATTCCATACACTGTTGAAGACACTACCTTATAGATGACCATTATGTGATTTTCACTAACCACAAATTTCTCAAGAATATCTTCACTCAACATGATTGGAATTTTAGACAGTGATGGTCTGTTGAGTACCTTCAGTCCATTATTTCGTGATTTCCTACTCGATCAGGATGGGTAACGATGTGGCTGATGAGATGAGCAGGAGGACTCAGATACTAGTAGTTCAGGAGGCCAAAAATGAGTGGAATCTTATGGATCTATTTTCTGAGATACATTTTGAGATCCACGATAGACAGAGGCAGACATTTATTTCTTCGATAGCAGTTACCTATACTCTTCTTGATCGAGTTTGAATGAGGAAGATATCAGATTATAAAGGCCTAGTCCTATGGGATGGTGTTTTTAGAGAGATCCATATTCCTAGATGGACCATAGGCTAGTGTGAGATACTGTGTATCTAGGGGAATGTATTCGTTCCAACAGACATATGCAAGAATTTGATATAGGACATTCATTCCTCTATTTGGGAAGATCATCCCAGTTTTACCAAGATAAATCGTGGCCTGCACCGATAGTATCGGTGGCTAGGTATGAATAGAGGTGTTGCAGGTTTTATAATGAGGTGTTCCACCTATCAGGAGGTGAAGGTGGATCATCAGCGACCAGTAGGGATTTTGCAGCAGTTACAAATTCCCTAGTGGATGTGGAATGATGTCGCGATTGATTTCATGAGTGATTTACCAAGGTTTACTCAAAAGAATGATGTAGTATGGGTTGTCATTGACAGAATCATGAAGGTTTCTCACTTCTTTGTAATTAAAAAATACATTCTGTGTTGATGAGTTAGGATGGTTGTACATCCTAGAGATTTTACGTCTACATGGGGTCCACAATCCATTGTTTCAGACAGGGATGCACATTTTACATCTCAGGTCTGGAAGGGACATTAGAAATCTTTGGGTACACATGTAATTTTTATTACATCTAACCATCCCCTGACAGATGGCATATCCTAGCGTACGATTTAGGTGCATGAGGACATTCTTCAATCATGCATCCTGGATTTTGGAGGTTCTTTGGAGAAGCACATATCTCATATGGATCTTTCCTACAATAATAGTTTAATTTAAACAATTCAGATGGGACCTTATAAGGCATTGTACAATAGGCCATGTCGATCACACTTATATTGGCTAGAGGCCGGAGAGGCAACTATTTAGGTACATTGTCTTTCAAAAAATTCCATAGAGTAGAGAGAGTTGATTCAGTAGAGGATGAATATTTCATAGTCTCAATAGAAGTCTTATATTGATTAGCTGAGACGACCTCATGAGTTCGAGTTGAGGGATCAGTTTTTCTAACATGTTACACCAAGGTAGGGACACGGAAGGATTATGAGACACATTAATCTCTCACCGAGGTACTTCGGGCCGTTTGAGGTATTGGAGAGAGTCTGACCGGTTGCCTATCAGTTGAAGTTACATCAAAGGTTTCGTTCTATACACAACGTCTTACACATTTGTCGGCTTCAACATTACTTCTCATACCCATCTCAGGTTTTCCGACCCGAGGAGGTTCAGTTAGAGGTGGATGCCTCATTCGAGAGGCATCCAATTTGGATTGCTGATCGAATTATGAAAGTTTTCCGGGGCCGGTCTATTCATATAGTATGTGTGATATGGAAGCACGTGAGAGTGAAGGATGAGACTTGGGAGAGGGAGGCTGATGTATGATCATAGTGGCCGGACCTGTTCGGGGAAACATCTTCTATGCTGCCCTGTAAGGGAAATTCAAGGATGAATTTTATTAAGGGGGAATTTTGTATGAACCCAAAATATATATGAAGGTATTTATTCCTTTTTTAAGTCATTTTTTGAGAAAATATGGAGTCTTTGTAAATTTTGTTGTGCACACACAATGTACATTATGAGTACACGCCATGTACTCGTTTACCATAAGAAACCATTTTATTGTCGTGTAAGGGCCACACAAACGGCCGTGTATGGTGACCTAGAGAGCACCTAAAGAGGAGTATAGAAAAGGAAAGTACACATCATGTACTTCTAATGTCACAGCTGTGTATTTTCTTTTTTTTCATTAAACTTACTAGGGTCACATATAATCACCATAAAGCCTTCACCAAGATATGGTTCATCCAAGAAGACCCTTATGACGATGATCTTTCCCTAAGCCCCTGATCGTGCACCTGTACTCTGAATTGAGTATTGTCAATTGCGTTAGGACTGCAATGGTATACTCTTCCTTCTTCTTGAGCTTCTTTTCCCGATTCTTCTTCTTTCTCACATTATCCTCCATTGATGGTTTTGAGAGTTATTGTATAACTACGGTGTTTTTGGATTATTCAAGGCTTCTGGTTCATGTATAGTAATCTCCCTACACCGAGGTAGGTGATTTGTTTATTTCCATAGATAGTGTTTGAGTTTTGTGTGCACAATTTCCCAAAACCCTTGAACGGGGTTTTCCGTATTTACATTATTATCATTTTTAATTGCATGTTATTCTTGAATTCTTTAGTATAGGTTTATTTCATATGAATGTGGTTAATTGAAATTCCTTAGAGGTTTTTCCCACATTGTCATTTTGACTGTTTGTTCTTGTTCTTCCTTTTATGCTGTTTTTTGTTTTCCATTCCTATTATTGTAGGATGGAGTGTTTTCTCTTATCTGACATTCTAATATGTTGTAGAATGTTATCCAAGTAGTCCTAGGGGTTCACTATGTCTTTTGTTCATAGTTTGTTCATGTTTACTTTACATGGGACTGCATGATCCTGCTTTAGTGGGCCCCTTGAGGAAATCGAGATTGGGAACTTTACTAGAGTGACAATTATACATTTCATGATGCGAGTGTAACACCCCAAGATCTTATGAAAAATATTCTTTTTTAATTTAATTAATGCCTTATGTTGTATTCTACACCAAAAGGAGCATGCACAACATGCATCCTTGACTTTCCTTAAATTACACGCAATCACGACCTTCCTCGATAGCGTGTGTAGTACGCAATACCGAGTTTCACTAAACAACGATATGCTATTAAAATATTATTAAAACTAGCCGTTATGAATAGTAATAAACACCTTTTAAAATCTTATAAATTTTATCTCTCAAAATGGACATCATTTTTTGATTCGGAGTATCGAATTTAGCCTAAGGTGAAATTTTGGTACTTTTCGGATAACTTTCATATTCTGATGAATAGTGAAAATTACTAAATTTTAATTAAAAACAAATTTTTTAATAAAAATAACTAATTTTGATAAAGTATTAATTTGAGTGGTTTTAAAGTATATTTAGAATATATTTTTACAAATTAATACAATGTTTTTCATTGGATGTAATTTCACATTTAAACCAGTTATAAACAAGTGTCAATCTTTTGATAGTTATTATCTCTTAAAAACACGCCATTTGTTTTGACGACGGGAATTAATTTTAAAATTAGTTAATTTTACTGATATGTTATGAATTTGGTACAATAGACATCATTTTTGAGTTCATAATATCAAATATATATTAGGCCCAATTTTTGGTATTTTTCTGAAAACATTCATTTTTTGATGAATAGTGAAACCGTTAAGTGGTAGTAAAAAATGAATTTTTCATAAAACATAATTTTACCGCTTCTGTGAGTAGAATTTCAAAAATCCGAGATACATGGTTGAAGTCATTAAGTAAAATGTGGTTCAATGAGATGAAAATAATTTTGGTGAATAGTAACTTTTTACTTTTTTTACCACTGTTAAAAGTAAATAGAGTAATTAAAGGTAAAAATGATATTATTATTACCATAACACGTGTCCTAATTCTATTGGATAAGTGTAGTTCGACCAAAAACAACCTTATGAATAAAATATGACCATTTAGGCCCACTTGGATTAGACTAGGACCATTATTATTATTTATTTCAAAGAAGAGTTAAAGGAGTTAAAATCTATGTTTATTTACTAAAACATTTTTAATATAGAGTTAAAAATAAGATAAATTCGATTTTAAATATTCATTAGAAATATAATAATATTTACTACATAATTATATTTTATTTATAATTTCTAGACATTATATAATTTAATTTATTTATGACACAATGATGATGCAGTAATTAGCATAATAGTGAAAAATAGAATAATTGATATTATAAATACCCAAATAAATATAATTTGAGACTTTTTTGGAATTACACTAATTTTATAGGTTAATATGACATGTTAGTATTGATTTAATTAACTTTTTCAAACTAATCATTCTGTTATTATTTTCACAAAAATCAATTACCAAATAGTGTCAAAATTGACATAAAATATTTTTTAAAACAAATATTATATTATTAATTGTTATTTTATTCATAAAAATATAAGGATCGGACAAATGACTTATATAAGGTTATATATATTAATAATAAACAACTTGGGGTTCGTTTGGATTGTTATAGTATGTTTATTAACCTTATAGTGTAAGAACACAAAAAGACACGGTAAAAGTAAAATTATTTATCTTTATGTTAAATCTAAATGATAAGGTTAAAATAGGAACCTAAACATGTCTAAATTCTATTGGATTAGATGATTTAAATCCATCCCCACCTTATATACTAAATAAATCAATTTGAATCTATTTAAAATCGAATATGACTTTATAATAAAATAATATTTTTAGTTTTCCAAAGGAGCCCCTCTCCTCCCTTATAAAAGGGCACCTCCTACCTCTCTTCCTCACACAACATTGAACCTTCATCCTGGGCCAAAGCATACCAAATTATCTTCTACACTTCCCTAGAAACATCCTAGAGATTCTGGTGTTCCTCAACGACCAATTTTAGTGCCCTAAAAGGAGATCTCAAAGAGGCGCTTCAAAGAAGAGGTAATTTCTCTTACCGATTCTTTCACCTTTATTTCTTCTTCTACTTCTTCTTCTTATGTTGTTTCATTATGAATTAATAACATCAGTATCAATAATATACTTATATATTTTTATAAGTATGAAACAACCCTATTTCACCATCTATCCATCCTACGGAAAACGAAATCACCGTGCGTACGTACGTACGTAATACCGTCTCCACGCCGTGGTGAAATCTATTTTCGACCACCACCATACTTGGATGGGTATAATGGTGTAAATAATAACTATATATGATTATATTAAATTGGTATTTATTCTGAAATAGTATACATACAATCCAATACAGTCCCACCATCATGAGAACGATATCATCGCTCGTGCGTACGTACGGACTACCGTCTCCACGATGCGATGAGATTCATTCTCCACTTTAACCATTCATGAATGATTTTAAAGTACATATAATAAGTAATCATGAAATATATAAAATAATAATGATACTGGATTTATGTGTATATATATGTATGTCATCTACTTAATTCAATTCAACTCAATAAGGAAACGAAAACAGCCTTCATGCGTACGTACGGCCTACCGTCTCCATGAACGGTGTATTTATTTCCATTTACTGATTTATTATATATATGTATATTCTGAATATATATTATATAAATCATGTTTTATATTCTGGAATTAGGTAATCATGATCTATGTAATCATATGAATAATTACAAGTCAAAACACGGACAACAAATGAATCAATTTTACCCAAAACGCTCTTTAACATGGAATTTACAAATGAATGGGTAATATAAAGTCATTATTGAACCATATATGATATCATAACAATGAGTATGATTCTGTAATAAGTACATGACATTATTTTAACAAT
This sequence comes from Viscum album, assembly GCA_963277665.1. Taxonomy (NCBI): domain Eukaryota; kingdom Viridiplantae; phylum Streptophyta; class Magnoliopsida; order Santalales; family Viscaceae; genus Viscum; species Viscum album. The sequence goes on from OY728159.1 coordinate 39,969,798, forward strand.
TATACAGGAGGTTCGGACACTTATGAAGCAAATCAGATCTAAGGTAAGGGAAATATCACAATCTTATTTTTATCCGAGATTGTTTATACATTGGTATTTACTGGGGTGTACTTTATTATCCACATACATGTTTCCTCAATATGTAATATTATTTCCATCCACCTACAATTTTTTAAATCCAATTTTACCCTTCGGTGAGTTTATAGTAAAAGATATGAATGGAATCTTTTGACGTTTTTCGTACGAGGTACTTTTTAACTTTTTTGACAAAAGTACGAGAAGAATGTTTTTTAACATATACGACATGAATGTATTTTTAAAACATTATTTCCAAGAAGCTTCCTTTAAAGGTTTTCAAGTTTATTTTTAATCAACTTCTTTTACTTTAGAATTTTATGACATGTTAAGAAAGGAAAAGTGTTTTTGATGTAGAAAGGATATTTTCCTCAAGAATGGAGTTCAAGTGTTTTATCAAAATTATTTTCCATCTAAGATAATAAAAGGTTATGTTTCTATCCCTATTATTACATTGCTTTCATTATGTTGTGATGGAATTATTTTTATGAGTTCTTTTATCTTATATGGGTTTTTTTATGATGTCACGATATTTAAGATTCCCATTTTTATTTCATGGGTTATGCTATGATGTATGGTTTATGATTTTGTAGAACACATAAGAATGGTATCATTATGAGATTGGTGGGACCTATATCTCCCTCCAATGCATTGGGTAAAGATTTTATATCTCATGAGATAGACATGGCTGGAACGGTAGGTTATACCAGTTCAGTGAAACAGGACTGAAACGAGGAGTGAACTCGGTTCAGAAAGGGACTTTGTCTACTAAGATAGTATTGGCAATGAGTATTGACTAATAAGAAATGATTCTATAAATTATTTGTGTATTACACAAAGTTTCATGTTTTAAGTTATGATTATAGGGATTTCATTTCACTACTATGATTTATCCCATGTTATGAAATTATGCTCTCTTTTGCAGGTTAAGATTTACAATATGGTATGTTCTTATGAATATGATATGATTGATATTTCTTTTGTTTACCCTTACTGAGAATTCGATCTCACCGTTTTATGTTTTCTTTTCCCAAGGATATTAAGAAAGGTTTTAGGTAAAAAAAGGGGAAGATCTTTATGGGATATATTGAATATATTTCACCATGATTAGAATATTATATTCCGAGTTTCCAAAGACACTAAACTATTACGATCCTTGTGTCTGTGTTTTTGTTATGTACAAAGTATTCCTCAAAAGTAATGTAATTTCCATGTACGTCAGGCTTCATGTCTCTACAGTTGGTATCAGAGGAAAGGTTTAGTCAACCTTTGGAAACTAGGATGCGAAAATGTTAGTGAGATCCTTAGAGATATTTCTATGCTATGTCTAAGGATGCCCCTAAGGATAAGTTTACGTATAGGATATAGTCCTTGAACTATGGTAATGATCTTAGAATTTAACCTAAGATGTTAGATATTGAAGTTACTCCCCGTTTATTATGATTTTTTCCTCTAACACTATTATTTTCAGGTTTTAGAAAATGGCTAGAAACAAGATGATTCACGATAATGGAGGATATTATGGACAATGGAATGATATTATTCATGAGAAAAAAAATGAAATGGGATTTATAAGTCTAACCATAATTATTATACCAAATCAGAAATCTTATAATATGATCAATAAACTCAAATTTGGTAAGTTTTCTGACTCAGCTAAAAAGAGAAAGATGAAGTTTCATGATGATCATAGAGGAAAGAATGTTCAATTTCCCCTATGTAAATATTGTGCGAAGAGGCATCAAGGAGAATGTTTCAATGGAACTGGAAGATGCATTTGGGTGTGGAAAATAAGGACACAATGCCAGTAAGTGAAAAGGAAAAGGTTCAGTTATAACTATGGATGAGGATAATGGTATTGCTACGACATCAACAATGATTAAATGTTTTATATGTGGAATGTACGAGCATTATGCAAACCAATGCCCTAAGGGAAAGTCTCATGAAGAGAATCAGTACAGCCATATGATTAGTATTTATGTTGATGATGATGAAGAGACTGCAAATGATATGTGAGTTGAAAGAATTGTTACATGTTTATCAAGTGTAATGTTTTATAAGTAATCTCATGGTACTATAGAATAAAGAGACATCTAAGGATTGTTACATTGTTGTCTTTCCTTGAGTTTTGAAAGTGTATGATTAATGGTACGAGTATCCATTAAAGGATATTAAAATATTTTTGTAATATAGAAGGGATAAAGAGGAAATTAAATGTTTGATAGTATTCATGAGCTCATGACTGATATAAGGAGAAGGTTATGTAATGGATTGAGTATATAGAATTTTTGGATTTTGGTATGTGGAAAGTGTTAAATTTTAACTGCATTCATGTTTTCACTTAGGTTCAATGGGTATTCAAGAGAATACATGATTAAGGCCTTTGAATTTTTGGAATGTGACCAACAAGACATATCTTATGATATATGTGGATGAACGATGGTATTAAATCTCTGGTAATCGTTTTCACTATATTATGAGAGTGGACTGCAGTATTATGGATAAGCCTAAAGATTGGAATGGATTATGTTGGACATAAGTTAGTATTGTTTAAGGATAGAACTTTTTTCGATATTATTGATGGGATGTTATAGTAATATAGTTTTAGAAAAAGGATAACCTGCAGGACGGGCAACAACCCATCGCGTCAGATAAGGCTTTAGGAATCGAACCCACAGCCGAAGTGCGACTGTCCTTTATCGCCTACCACTGGCCAACAGGAAGTCCCTGGTTAGTAGAAACTAGTTTTATTTTATTACGCGGTATGATATATGAAGTATAAGTTCATTTTTGGAATTGTATATGATTAACCTCACCATAGATGGTCTTATGTATTTTTGATAACTTTTGTAACATTTTGTTTGAGACAGATGGAATGACCCATCATTCTATCACATGATCTGCTAACACTTAAAGAATGAAAAGTCCAACTTCATTTCATTAAGAGATGAAGTTTAAATTCTCCAAAGAACGACTAACGGTGACACTATACCAAAATCACAAAAGTATTTCTTCTAATTCCAATTTCATCAACTTTAGGGAAATGACCTTGAAAAACAAAAATGTTTTCCTAGTACTCTTATATCTGATGAATCAAATGGTACCTTGGATCGTCACAAATTTATGTCTTTGTGATTGCTGGCTTTTCCATAGCCATGATCTCTACCACTCTCCATCAGAACATGATGGTTAGATTTCTCTTCCATATCCATATTTTCACCTATGTGGAAACCCAGTGAGTAGTTTATTTGGGTAACCGTTATGTTTCATACTTTTGTTTTTAAAGATTGGTTTTGGTATTCCTTTTTATGATGTGGGTTTCTATCAAAGAAACTTTTGAATAGTAATCCATTTATAACCCTGATGAATTTCGAGGGCGAAATTTATTTTAAGGGGGTAGAATGTAACACCCCAAGATTTTATGAAAAATATTCTTTTTAATTTCATTAATGTCTTGTGTTGTACGCTACACCAAAAGGAGTATGCACAACACGCATCCTTAACTTGTCTTGCATTACACGCAATCACGACCTTCCTCGATAACATGTGTAGTACGCAATACCGAGTTTCACTAAACAACGATATGCTATTAAAATATTATTAAAACTAGCCGTTATGAATAGTAATAACGACCTTTTATAAATTTAGAAATTTTATATCTCCAAATGGACTTAATTTCTGGATTCGGAGTATCTAATTTAGCTTAAGGTGAAATTTCGGTACTTTTCAGATAACTTTCATATTCTGATTAACAGTGAAAATTAAAATTTTTTTAATTAAAAACAACTTTTTTAATCAAAATAATTAATAGTGATAAATTATTATTTTGAGTGGTTTTAATGTATATTTAGAATATATTTTTACAATTTAATACAATTTTGGTCATTGGATGTAATTTCACATTTAATCCAGTTATAAACAAGTGTCAATCTTTTGATAGTTATTATCTCTTAAAAACACGCCATTTGTTTTGACGACGGTAATTAATATTGAAATTAGTTAATGTAACTAATATGTTTTTAATTTGTTAAAATAGACATCATTTTTGAGTTCATAATATCAAATATTTCTTAGGCCTAATTTTTTGTATTTTTCTGAAAACATTCATTTTTTGATGAATAGTGAAACCACTAAGTGGTAGTAAAAAAATGAATTTTTCATAAAACTTATTTTTACCACTTATGTGAGTAGAATTTCAAAAATCCGAGAAACACTATTGATGTTAGTAAGTAAAATTTGGTTCAATGAGATGAAAATAATTTTTGGTGAATAGTAACTTTTTAATTTATTTACCACAGTTAAAAGTAAATAGGGTAATTAAGGGTAAAAATGATATTATTATTACCCTAACACATGTCCTAATTCTATTTGATAAGTTTAATTCGACCAAAAACAACCTTAGGAATAAAATATGTCCATTTAGGTCCACTTGGATTAGATTAGGACATTTATTATTATTTAATTCAAAGAAGAGTTAAAAGAGTTAAAATCAATGTTTATTTACTAAAACATTTTTAATATAGGGTTATACATAAAATAAATTCTATTGTAAATATTCAATAAAAATATAATAATATTTCCTACATAATGATATTTTATTTATAATTTTTATACATTAAATAAGTTAATTGATTTATGACACAATGATGATGCAGTAATTACCATAATAGAGAAAAATTAGAATAATTGATATTATAAATACCCAAATAAATATAATTTGAGACTTTTTATGCATTAAAATAATTTTATAGGTTAATATGACATGTTAATATTGATTTAAATAACTTTTTTTGAACTAATAATTCTTTTATGATTTTCACAAAAAATCAATTTCCAAATAGTGTCAAAATTGACATAAAATAGTTTTTAAAACAAATATTATATTATTCATTGTAATTTAATTCCTAAACATCTATGGTTCTTCAAAATGACTTAGATAAGGTTATATATATTAATAATAAACAGCTTGGGGTTCGATTGGATTGTTATAGTATGTTTATTAACCTTATAGTGCAAGAACACAAGAAGACACGGTAAAAGTACAATTATTTAACATAATGTTATATATAAATGAAAAGGTTAAAATAGGAACCTAAACATTTCTAAATTCTATTGGATGAGAGGATTTCGATCCATCCCCACCTTAGATTAGAAATAAATTAATTTGGTGCTATTCAAAACTGAATATGACTTTATAATAAAATAATATTTTTAGTTTTCCAAAGGAGCCCCTCTCCTCCCTTATAAAAAGGCACCTCCTCCCTCTCTTCCTCACACAACTTTGAGCCTTCATTCTCGGCCAACGCCTGCCAAATTATCTTATCCACTTCCCTAGGAACATACTAGATGTTCTGGTCTTCCTCAAAGACCAATTTTAGTTCCCTAAAAGGAGATCTCAAAGAGGCGCTTCAAAGAAAAGGTAATTTCCGTTACCGATTCTTTCACCTTTATTTATTCTTCCACTTCTTCTTATTAGGTTGTTTAATTATTAAGTAATAACATCAGTATCAATAATATACTTATATGTTATTATATGTATGAAACAACCCTATTTCAACATCTATCCATCCTACTGAAAATGAAATCACCGCGCGTGCGTACGTACGGAATACCGTCTCCACGCCGTGGTGAAATCTATTTTCAACCACCAACTTACTTGGATGGGTATAATGGTGTAAATAATAACTATATATGATTACTTTAAAGTGATATTGATTATTAAATAGTATAAATACACTCCAATGCAGTCCCACGATCATGAGAATGATATCATCGCTCGTGTATACGTACGGACTACCTTCTCCACGACGCGATGAGATTCATTCTCCACTTTAACCATTCATGAGTGATTATAAAGTACATATAATAAGTAATCATGAAATATATGACATAATAATGATACTGGATTTATGTGTATATATATGTATGTCATCTACTTAATTCCATTCAACTCAATAAGGAAACGAAAACAGTGTTCATGCGTGCGTACGGCCTACCGTCTCCATGAACGGTGTATTTCATTCCATTTACTGATTTATTATATATATGTATATTCTGAATATATATTATATAAATCATGTTTTATATTCTGTAATTAAGTAATCATGATCTATGTAATCATATGAATAATTACAAGGCAAAACACGGACGACAAATGAAACAATTTTACCCAAAACACTCTTTAACATGGAATTTACAAAAGAACGGGTAATATAAAGTCATAAGTGAACCATATATGATATCATAACAATGAGTATGATTATAGAATAAGTAAATGACATTATTTAAACCATTATACAGGAGGTTCGGACACTTACGATGCAAATCGGACCTAAGGTAAGGGAAATATCACAATCTCATTTTTATCCGAGATTGTTTATACTTTGGTATATACTGGGGTGTATTTTATCATCCACATCCATGTTTCCTCAATATGTAACATTATTTCTATCCACTTACAATTTATTATATCCATTTTTACCCTTCGGTGAGTTTATAGTGAAAGATATGAAAGGAATCTTTTGAAGTTTTTTGTACGAGGTACTTTTTGACTTTTCCGACAAAAGTAAGAGAAGAATGTTTTTCTAACTTATACGACATGCTTGGATTTTTAAAATATTATTTCCAAGAAGCTTCCTTTAAACGTTTTCAAGTTTACTTTCAATCAACTTCTTTTAGTTTAGAATTTTATGACATGTTAAGAAAGGAAAAGTGTTTTTAAAGTAGAAAGGATATTTTCCTCAAGAATGGAGTTAAAGTGTTTTATCAAAGTTATTTTCCATCTAAGATAATAAAGGGTTCTGTTTCTATCCGTATTATTACATTGATTTAACTATGTTGTGATGGAATTATTTTTATAGATTCCTTTATCTTATATGAATTGTTTTATGATGTCACAATGTTTAAGATTCCCATTTTTATTTCATGGGTTATGCTATGATGTATGGTTTATGATTTTGTGGGACACATAAGAATGGTATCATTATGATATGGGTGGGACCTATATCTCCCTCCAATGCATTGGGTAATGATTTTTTATCTCGTGAGATAGACATGGCTGGAACGGTAGGTTATACCGGTTCAATGAAACAGGACTGAAACGAGGAGTGATCTCAGTTCAGAAAGGGACTTTGTCCACTAATATAGTCTTGGCAATGAGTCTTGACTAATAAGAAATGATTCTCTATGATTATGTGTGTATGCCACAATGTTTCACGTTTTATGTTATGATTATTGGGATTTCATTTCACTACTTTGATTTATCCCATGTTATGAAATTATGCTCCCTTTTGCAGGTTAAGATTTCCAAAATGTTATGTTCTTATGAATATGATGTAATTGATAGTTCTTTTGTTTACCCTTACTGAGCATTTGAGCTCACCCTTTTATGTTTTCTTTTCCCCAGGATCATAAGAAATGTTTTAGGTAAAAAAATGGGAAGATCATTATGGGAGAGGTTGAAGATCTTTCACCACGATTATAAGATTATATTCCGAGTTTCCAATGACAATAAACTATTACGATCCTTGTGTGTGTGTTTTGGTTATGTACTAAGTATTACTCAAAAGTAATGTAATGCCCATGTACGTCATGCTTCGGGTCTCTACAGTGGGACCATAGGGTTTATTGAAGTTGACTGCTCCCTCACATGGTCTATAGATACATTATGAGGCCACATGAGGAACTGACATTGATTTCTTCCTCAGAGCGTCAGTAGTAACAACTGAAAGACTATATGGGTAATTAATGGTGAGTGCTTCTTAAGAGAGTCTTTGAATCAAACATAACTATAGGGGGAATTAACGGTGACTGATTCATTAAAAAGTCTTGGGAATATCCATACTTGTTTTGGTTGAACCAAAGGTGATAGAATGGGAGTACTACCATAGGGTTATCTACTCTAATTATTAGTTGTTTGATATATGAAAATTATTGCATTGAAACTGAGTATTTTTTACTACTGAGTACTTCCATGTTACTACTTCTTGTTACTTGTTACCTTCCATATATTCACTAACTGTTAGGAAAATATCTTGTGGTGGGTGCCTACTAGGATTTTTTCTCACATCCTGTTTGGGGAATTATTTTGGGCCCAAACATATTATATTGTTTCTGGTATAGATAAGGGAAATATCCCTTCTACGTATAGTACGTGATTGTTGTGGAGCTTGATAGCGTTAGACTATGTTTAAGCATGCGAGGCTGATGAGTTGTTTATCTATTTTATAATTCACATTAGATTATTATTGTTTTTTATTCCAGCATTGTGATTTGTTTGGATTCTTTCCTTGACATATGTATCCTGCATCATTCATATGTATGTGTGCTCCATTTTATTATTTCTAGTATTTCGCGGTTTACTTTTTCATGGATTATTAAAACTTCTTCTATGGTCTTTTTTGCTTACATCCACCGTGTAATCTACCAATGGGGGCATAGTTTACCTTCTATCACACCCAAGACCCTCACTACTAGTCGGTCACCTCAGGCATTCAGGGAAATTCACTTGAGGCCATGTGACCAACCGGGTATGGGGAACCTCAGGGCAACTTTTGAATCTGGGACATTACATATTGTATCACTTAGAGGGAGAGGGGGTGAATCATTGATAATCTTTTATATTAATGTTTCATTTATATTGAATAATACTTTTCTTCATTTTAGAAAGTTCAATTCCCTATTGAAAACAAACTCAACACACATCTATATGAATACAAAATTTATGAGGATCACTATTAAAAAATAATAGCTTCATCCTTGGTATGGTTTGGAAATGACCAAATAACATATAATTCACAAAGAAAAAAATACTAGGAATACAACGAGTAGGATATTCATTTACACTAATGTAACACATTAAAAAAATCCCTCATGTCCATGTGAGCCCTCCTAAAACAATAATTAAATGAAATTCCATTTGTAACAACTCATGTTACCTAGTTTTATTTTGTATTCACAAAATGTATTGAATTGTAAAAGAATTCATCTTTTCTTTACCCATACAAAAGGTAAGAACCTCTTAGAATATGTAAAACAATCTATATGATTACACGGAGTACAATTATCCCAATCTGATTCATCATAGTCTGATTTTCAATCCATTGTATACAATAGAATAGAATCAGCAAAACTCTAATAATTTCACATAATAGACTAGACATATATAATGGGAACCACTTCAAAACATGTATGAAATAGTCAAGAAAAATAGATTCAGAACCACCTCAAAAAATTTAATCCATAGTCATTAATAATAGAATAGATACCACTTCAAAAGATGTATGAAATAGTCCTAACATATAGAATCAACACAAATAAAAAACATGTATTAAATAGTCATGAAAAACAGAATTGACACCACTTTAAATCCTAGAAAAAATAAACAATATCAATATGATTCTTCCTTAGCTCGAGAATCCCAATAGGGAAACATTCATTACAGAATAATTGAAACCGATTAAATCAGACAGATTTAATGAAAAATTAAAAACAAAAGTCATGCTAAATACACTTCACCACTTGTTCTCTCTCTAAAACACGATGCTTCTCACTCCTCTACTGTGAACAATACTTGTTATCAAAAAGTAAAATGTACCTAATATTTTTATAGTAATAAATTGGGGAGAATAAAAATGTTTCTCCCACACACTCATATTTTCCCATTTTTTAATTTCCCCATAAAATTATGTAATACATTTTGACTTCATCAATGGTTCAGTAAGCTTCTCGAATATTCTACAAACCTCATCTAAATCTATGACTCTTTCATCTATATCACCATACCCATAGATTATTCTAGAAATCGAAAACAATTTTTCTTTTAGAAAACAAGATATGTGGGTTCTGTTGTTGAGTACAATTTTTTATGGGTTTGATGGTCATTAATCTCCACCATCACTTTTCTTTCAATTTGACTTATGAGTCTAATACCAAACAAATTCATTACCTTTTCATCATGAACATCATCATATCTATAGTTTATTATTCAATATAGATGAATATTTCCTCATTTAAATTGGCACAACCCTTTCCTTTCCATCGGCATGACTCTTTCCATCGGCACAACTATTTCCATTGGCAGTACAATTTACATCGGCATGGAAATTTACTCCAGCACAACTATTTACATCTGCATTAATATTCCCATCATCATGACTATTACTTTTCAATCTGCATTAAAATTACTTTTCCATATGAATGAATCTTTCCATTGACATGACTATTACGTCAACATGACTACTTTATCGACATAACTCTGAGTTCGAAGTAAAAAAAATTGAATAATATGTCAGCCTGATAGAGATTTTATTCTTTCGTCGGCATAAATTTTCCCTCACCACGAGTATTCTATTGGACTGACTATTCCAACTGTAAAACTATTCCAACAACTGGACTCTGAGTCTGATGGCAAACAATGTGAATAATGTATCAGCTTAACCGCCCAATTTTTATTTCATCGACATGACTTTTCAATAGTCATCACATTATATATCATTTCCTCGGTCACTATCATTCATAGTTTTTCAATTTTCATCATCATTTATATCTTTTCAATAGTCATCACCATTCACATATTTTTAATAGTCACCACCATTCACAACATTCAAATAGTGATCAAAATTAAAAACTTTTCAATAGTTATCAAACTTTATAGATTTTAAATAGTCATAACCATTAAAATATTTTCAATTGACATCACCATTCAAAAATTATCAATACCCCTTTCTACCATCAACCTTGCATCATAAGTTATACTACATTACTTATGATTTAAGAGATTTAAAAAACTATAAAGCATCATTAAATAAAAATTGGATTGTATCATAACATTACATTCATTCATGTTTACTTCTTTCCTTATTATACAGATAAAAACAATTATGAATACATTTGTCTGGTTTTCAGAAGCCTTGGGTTTGATTGCCTTTAAAACACAACCCAAAATTGTTTTTTCCATGTGACTAATTCAATCATTCCATATTAGGATCAATTGCTCATTTGGATGGAAAGAGTGTGTGAAATTATTTTTCATGTCCAATTATTTTAAAACCATGGATCCGAATCTTTTGAAAACATGGATTGAATTCTTTTTAAAACAAAGTTCAGTATAATAGTTTTGAAATGATTAAAATATTTTATGAAAACAAAATTATTCAAAAATCCTTTAATATTATTCAGAAAAACTTATCACCCAAAAAACATGATTTATTCAATCCCTTTTAATCATAATTACAATTAATCGATCTTGCTGGGACACTGAGGACTCATTTCAATTTCTATCTCTATTTTTAATCATATTTCATGGAAGATTGTATTCTTGGATTGAAATTTATTGGTTGCCTTTTACAATGTCGATTATCATACATCCCAAGTGCTCTTAGAGACATATGGAGCATTATTGTTGGTCTATATGTTGGATCAAATATTTGTTTCCATTGCTACTGTTTTTCGTACATTTGGATGTTGATGTGGATCTGCAATGTGAAACAGATTCATCTTGACTCCTCGGGTCTCATCTTTTTGGTTGGCTGGGAGTTGATTGATTCTAGATAATTCAATCTATATCTTCATGTGGTTTAATTAACATTTCACTTCTTTAAAATCTATGTTAAAAATAATCTTATGTAGGAGACATCATAACAGGTTTCATATTATTATGTGGCGTGCAAAGGTGGTCATTATTGCTGGTAGATTTTCAGTGTATTGCTAGAAATTTCCAGAACCCCTTTTTGTTCAACTAGTTTGATGTGGTCTGTAGTATAGTTGATCATTGATGGTATCTTTATTAAAAAGAAGAATTCTATAATGAAATGAAGAGAAATACTAGAAACTCATTTATTGATATCTATTATTCATTGTCTAACCTGAATTGTCTCTACAACTTGGTGATGGTGTAAGCGTATTACACATCTTGTATCCATTGTAAGATTTTGATTAAATAAATTCACAAGGAATGGGATGGTTATTATGTTCATGTCACATTTATAAAAAAACAAAAACAAAAACCAAAACAAAAAATGGGCCTAGCATTATCCCCCCTGAATTCTAAATCTACATTATTTGCGATACATTCATTTTGGTTTTAGGTATATGTGAGTGTTTTGAGTTATATTATACCTCCAACCTCATATTTATGGTTATATTATCTATTACGGTGTATGTTTATTATTATTCCCAAATTTAGGTATTTTCCTATTAAAATGTAACATCATACATTTATAATCAATCCAATAAAGGATATCCAAAAAGATGGACCCTATTTTTCATAGGTAAGTTGTCCCTGACAAATCACAAAGCTGTATTCTTGTTTCAAGGGAGATGTGGTATATGGTATCACTATCAATATGTGATTAACCTTTAATTAATCATAATTGGAAATACATGATATTGGTTGGATAGGTTTTGGGTGTTTTAGACCTCCGTAGACCCTCTAATTCCTAATTTTTTTATAAACACCAATTGACATAAAAATAATTATATATGAGTCTCCATATGTGATAAGAACTATGTTTCTTTTTTCTTGATTTCTATATTGTAATGATATAACTTAATTAGGACCCATTAGCATTAATTGATATAGTGGAATCATGTGATTTCATGATGAAATTTTAGATCCAACTCAATGTTTATAAAATCAATCCTCTATTTGGGTTCTTTATAATCTTCCACATATTTATATTAAAAATATGAAAACAATCTCATATTTGATTTTTATCATAATTTCAATATATCATGGAATTTGTTTCCTTCATCTATAGTTATATTTTTAATTTATATTAAATTTATCATCATGGAATGACATGAAAAAAAGTACTATTTATCAATAGAAATGTGAAAACCCACTATATCTAAATTGTAATTCTTCCAAATTTCCATCATTTATAGAAGATTCAACCTTATTTTCAACCAAATTTATTTTTCATATTCACTTATCAAAATTTATGTATAATGTGTGGATTTATTCATTCAGATTTCCATAAATATATCTTTAGAACTATCCGTAATCACCCAATTTTCATTTTTTTGTAAAACTGACATCCTATTATATCTATAGGATATAAAATTATTATATATTCAATTTCACATGACTAAAATTTCAACTGACTTTCCCCTTTCTCATAGATATTTATGACGATAAAAAAGACACCAATGTATTTTAATCCAAATGTCATTATACAATAAATATCAGATGAATTCATTTATCAATTGGTTTCGTATAAAAATGGTTTTGAATCTAAATCATTTTAATAATTTCTTTTCTATTGACAAATAGATAACTTTCATGCCCCACATAAATATTCTGAGTCATTTCCAATATTATATTATGATTCCTTTCATAAATATCATTTATATTGGTTCTGTGGAGCGATACATTCATTATGTATAATTTTCATTCCATGATATAAATAAAAAATTCTACATTGGTAATGAAATATTTTTTTATTTGAAATATTTTCACCTAAAAACTATAAAAAATTTATACACATCTATTAAAATTCCCAAACATCTTCAAGGAATCATAATTATGTTTCATAAAAATTATTCAGTTAATATAGTTGTTTTAATTAATAAAGGATATAATATACCATTCTCTATTAGTTTATTTATTCATCATATTCTCAATTAAATTGAATAAATTAGATCTAATGTGTCAGATATTTGAACCGCCACATTATTGGGAAATCGTTCAATCAATATATTTATCATTAAAAACACATAAAAAATTTCTCCATCTTCAATATAGTAATAAAAACACAATATTTCATTATGTATGAATTTAAAATTTTATTTAATCAATGATTCCATGCCATTGACGTTATAAATGATTATCTTATTTCAACATTCAATAATATGAATTATTTTATTCATCAATATATAACAAGAATCGCTATGATCAATATCCTTTCATAGAAACCTGACCATCTCCCATTCACTTCATAAAATATGAATGTATTAAAATGAACAATGAATTACCATAATCACAATTCTTAGGAACTCATAATACCTAAAATAAATAATGGTTCTTATCCCTGAGATTTTCTTTAGTAAGAATGATTAAAAAAATAACTTTATCATGAGTGAACTATCATTACTAATAGAAAAAGAACCATTATATTAACATTAAATTTAAATAGTCACAATAAAATATACTATAATATGTGTATTAAATCAAATATTAATAATCATGTCATGTTTCATTTATTATTTGTTATGTGAGACATCAATAACCATTGCCTTTCCCTTTTTGTTTTTAGTTTTTCTTAGAATTTTTTTGTAGTGAAATTCATATATAATTGTATTCTATGTGTAACATACCTAGTAATTATAGAAAGATATTTTTATTATTTTTAAATATTTATTTATTTTATAGTATTTTTACATTAAAAGGGATTCTATGTCTAATATCTTACCTGACAGGCAATAATTGGTTTCTCATTAATATTACATTTCACACCAGAGTATGTTATACCAAAAAATATTAAATTATTAATTTTTTAATTTTTGGATATTTTTATCTCATAATTGGTATAATCGACTAAATTTATGACACTAACTAAATTATGAAAATAAGGTTTACAAATTTTAATATAATGTTGTGCCCAAGTGAAGTAATTGCATTTGTTGTCAATAACTTGTCATGGTGTGCCATCTGATGAAGTACATCTTGAAGATTGATGATTACAGAAGAATTAAATCAGACGATTGCTAAGCTGATCATAAGTTCAAAGCACGTGTATCAAGGAGATACATTGTCACAACATGATTAGAAGACCATGCACTATCTCTTAGTGCATGAGGATTTAAATTTGTTCCGACCTCTCTGATTAGATCAATGAAGTTCTTTGAAGAATATGTTTGATTTAGGAGCTCGGTTGATGAAGAAGACCCTTCGGGAATTCCACATTCTATGTACTGAGTATATGTGAGGAGGATGGAGGAATTGTAATGAAGAAGAAAAATGAAGAAGGTTGAAGTGGCATTTGAACTTGGTTACTTTGTTTTTAACAAAGTACTTGTTCTATTACTTGCAAAAAATTAGCCATCTCAAGCCAGCCTTAAGGGTTAAACCCAAGGCACATGTGGGACTAGGTCACCACGCCCAAGGGGATCCCATGGGGCCAGCCCGAGAGGCCGCGGCCGTGTGTAATCTAGGGCCACGCAGGGGATCAGGCCTGCGCAGCTTGGGCGCCAGAGCGCGCCTGGAGGATGCATAGTGGGCGCCAGTAGCGCCCCCGCAGGGAGCTGAGAGTGGGCGCAGAGCGCGCCCGCAGGGAGAACACGGTGCGGGGCGGCACCGTGGAGGTTGGAAGTTCAATTGCGGGGTTGAGGCAGCGCTAGGGTGATAAACCGCGGAAAAACCGCGCGCCGATTCGATGTGGGACGCGGAAATTTCACCCGGGACAGATCTGAGCCGTCCATCTCATCGCGCGCTGGATCGCAGCCGCTCATCTCATCTTCCGCGCGCCGCGATCTAATCCTGTCGTCCGATGTATTTCAATCGCCCAATCCGACGGCCATGGCTCGTCTTCCACCTCGAGCTCAGCCGAAGGCCACCCGACGTCCCCCGCTGAACCAGAGCCCTTCGAGCACCAGAATTCGAGCTCCCGGCCACCATTGCCGAAGCCGAAGGCTCCATTGAGCTCGTCTGGGCACACCGAACATGTCCATACATTAAAATGACTCTGCATGCAACAAAGGAGAGAATTCGAGGAAGGCCGAAGGCAAACGAAGTGCCGAGGCCTCGGGGTGTTCGTGTTTTGCATGGGATGGCCAAAACGAAGGCCGTGCATGCATTCTAAGTCGCATGCACGTGAAGGAAACCGAAAAATGGAAAACCCGCATTAAAACAGAGAAGAAGAACGAGATACGCGGAAGATATTTAACGCGTTTGAAGTTTTCAAAATGTCGATGATTTCGGTCATTCGAGTATTGGATTCCGCGGACTCCATTCACATTCCTCTACCTATAAAAGGAGCACCCGAGGCATTGGAGAGGCTTGCTGATCCTTTGAGAACTCGAGAGTCCCGCGAAGCCATCCAAGCTACGCGAAGTATCTCTACGCAGCCTCTTGCGCGACTGAGAATCCTGGAGCCACTCGAGGCCCCGAAGAAGTCCCCTGCGCGTCTCCCTTGCGCGACAGGAAGGAGCTCTCTGCCCGCATACTTGCGCGGCAGGAGTGGCTTGCATGCCTCGCGGTGTTGCACCTTGCACACCCGAGTGCTTGCGCGGCAGTAGCACCTGCGCGCCCGCGGCCAGTGCATCTTGCGCGGCATTTGAAGACAGTAGAGGCCGCACTCTTGCAACCTTGCATGGAGAAGAAGTGGAGAAGAACCCGAGGGCATACCCTTGTGTGAGCCAAGTGAAGAGAAGAACTCTCTACTGGCAGTAGGTGTTCAAAGTGGATGGCCAAGGCTTAGCCCTTGTGTGTGCACAAGTGAAGAAGACCAACCTTGAGAAGAAGAGTACACACTTAAGTGTGTGAATGCAAAAGAACTGATCATTCTAAGTGATTGGTTTTTCTGTGAGCAAGACCAACGAGATCTTTTGAAGACTGTTGAAGCTACTTGAAGTTTCGAACAAAACCTTTGAAGAAGTGAAGTGGAGGCATGATGAAGATGATGCTGTGGAGTTGGGGGGTTTAACCAACTTGTAATTGGGGGGTATAACCAATTACTGTGTAATCATCTTTTGGCATAGTGAAGAATCCGTGTTGGGGGGTGTAACCAACACGGCAAGGAGTAGGTCTTTGTACCGAACCTTGTAAATCTCTGTGTTCTGTGCTCTCATTATTACTGCACCACTAAAAGAGTAGATCTAGGCTTTAACCAGCTGCAGAGGTTGAATTGATAATCCAAAGGGAACAATTCATAAAAAGAAAAAAAGTTATCACTGATTCACCCCTCCCCTCTCAGTGATCACAACCGATCCAGGCATTTCAAGTGGCATCCGAGGGAGGTTCCCTCTGTAAGGATCTACTTCTGAGAAGATGGACAATCTGAATTCTGTTAATAGTAGGGGTGTTCCTACATTCGATGGAAATAATTACCACAGCTGGAAGAATCGGATGTTACCCTACCTTCTATCTCTCGGCCTTGAAGTTAGAAATGCATCCTTATTTGGATTCCCTCCTCTTTCTAATGAAGCTGCTATGACACTCGGTGAGAAAAGAAATATGGAAGTTGATGGTAAGGCTCAAAATTCCATTCTTATGTCACTCTCAGAAAAGGTATACACAAAAGTCATGGGTCTCAAGAATGCTAAAGAAATTTGGGACAAATTGGAAAGTAGTTATGAAGGAAACATGAAAGTCAAGGAAGCCAAATTACAAATTTGGAGAAGAAAGTTTGAAGATGTTAAGATGGGAGAAGAAGAAAATATTGATGATTATTTCACAAGAGTCAATGAAATTGTCAGTAACATTCGGGGCTTTGGAGAAAAGTTGGAGGACTCCACTATTGTTAAAAAACTGATGAGAAATTTTCCTGACAGGTTTGACCCCAAAGTCTCAGCATTAGAAGACAGAGATGATCTCTCTCTTGATGAACTACACAACATTCTCATTGCATATGAAATGTGGAAGATCCCAGTATTCAAGAAGAAGATCAAGGATGAGATGTCTTTTGAGGCCATGAGACAACTCAAGATAAATGATGACGAAGTCCTAGAATCAAGTGATTCTGACAATGAAGAAAAGGATGAAGATCTCAACACGATTATTTCTCTTTTTTCTAAAAGGTTTGGAAATACTAAATTCAGGGGAAAAGGGAAATCACCATCGAGATGTTTCAATTGCAATAACATCGTACACTTTGCTGTTAACTGTCCTAAGAAAAGATCTAGTACTCCAGATATTGAAGATGATAAGTCACAAAAGAAGAAATGGAGTAGATACCCAAGAGAAGGAAACAGATCTGGTCCAAGAAAGAAAAGGATCGTTCCTGGTGAAAGAAGAATCTATGTAAGCAAAGAGGAAGAATCAGACTTCACTTCAGCCAGTCAATCAGAAGAAGAAACGAATTTTATGGCTCATGAGGAAAAAGGGTTTGACACCTGCAGTAGTGAAGATGATGAAAGTGAACGAACAGAGCTCGAACACATATTGAAAGATGAACTAGTGGCTTGCCTTGAACAGAACACTGAACTCAAGAAAGAGAAGAGATTGTTACAAAAGGAAACCAAAAGGATGACTGAGGAGTTGGAAGAATGTATGAAGAAAGAGACAATGTACATTGATGAAATCAAGAGACACAAACTGAAGGGAGCAGAGCTGGACAAGATAGCAAAAGTTCTTGAGGAGAAACTTCACCTCAAAGAAGAAGAGCAATCAGTGACACATTCCAAGTGGATTGAAGCACAGAATAGCTTGACAAAGATGAGAGAAGACTTCAACAAGGCTGTTGAGGTCAAGGCAGAATCATCTTATGCTGGTGCTCAAGGGCAGGTCAATTTACCACTAAGTAAATCTCTAAATACATCTGTTATTTCTAACAATGCAGGTTCAAAGATAAAATTGAGACAAACATGGCATGAACCAACCTGTGTAAAATCATCTTCAATGGAAGAAAGGAAATCCTCAGGAAGGACTACTCAAATCTTGGACAGAAAATTACAACATGACTCTTATCAACAAAGAAGGTCAAGGTTCAGAGGCTACTGCTGGTGTTGTGGTGTGTTTGGACATAAGGCCTATGCATGCCGGTATAACATGTCTCGTCCAAACATGAGGCATGAGTCAAGGGTGAGACATCCTGAAACCCAGAGTGTTTTGCAGAAAGCATCAAAATCACCAACTCAGAACTCATTTGACTGCCTGAGTGAAGCTTGTGGAAGATGTGACCAACAAGGTCATAGAGCTGATAAATGTATGACAACTCTTCCTAAACAAAAAGTCAAAGACATGAAAGGGAAAGGCATTCAAGAAACCAATGATGAAATCACATGCTTTGCTGAAGTGGCTCTAAAAGCCAGCAGTAAAACTAAGTCATGGATTCTTGATAGTGGATGCTCATCCCACATGACTGGTGATACAAAAATTCTAAGCAACATTGAAAGTCATGAGGGAGGAACCATGGTGCTTGGAAATGATCGTTCTCTGAAAATCAAGGGAGTTGGAAAGGCTATGATTGCAACAACAAATCTAAAATCCAATGATGTGTTGTTTGTTGAAGGATTAAAGCACAACCTACTGAGTGTAAGTAAATTATGTGATGATGGACATGAGGTGTTGTTCCAGAAGGACTCATGCATCATCAAGAGCTCAAAGGATGGAAAAATCATCACTCAAGGAAGAATGTAAAGACCCATAAAATTCAAGGGAAATTTTTTCTTAATTTACTTTAGAATTTTACAAGAGCGCGGTTTCAGACGGCACCTGATTCCGAGGCCCGGAGTGCCCGGAATTAATTTATGAAGTTTGGCTCGGGTACGTTCAGTGAACGAACGAGCGGGAATTCCTAACTTTTGATCCGGTGCTCGGAATTAAAATCCAAGGGCACCGATGAACTCGCAGCACCGATATTCGCTTAAAGAGACCTTTTCGGAAGTTGCGTTTGTTGCGGGTTGAAAGTTAGTTTTGGGGTTTTTAGTTTGAGTTAAATAAAATTTGTGAAGAACAAATTTTATTATAACTTGATAAAACCTACCAAAGGGGGTTGGAAGTGGGACCCACACCCACATAACCTCCCTTGGGAGGATTAAGTGTGGTGGGGCCCACACGAACCGATAAACCTTTAAAATTCTCCCAACTCCCTTAACGCCTCATTAAATGACTTAAGTTACTTATTTAATTATGGGAGTTAATCCTTTTGAATTTCAAACATTTGAAATTCTAGTGTGTTATGTGTTAATAAAATAAGATGTTGTCTTATTTTATTTTGGGTTATTTGTTTGTCTTCTTGAGAGGTGGAGAGCTTTTACTTCTTCTTCTTCAACTCTGACGAAGAACTCGAAGAACGCTCAAGCTCCGACGAAGAACGCCGCACCTTCCTTCTTCGTTTACCGTGTCAACGAAAGGGGACACCACTTCTTCCTCGGACAACCTTCGTCGGCGTACAAGTATTCTCCAATGACGTGTCTCTTCGGACGCACCCCCTTCGTCATCGGATTTGACGAACGGCTACCGCGACGCCCGACCTCCGCAACGTCGACTTCCGCGGAACGTTGACAATCTTCGAACCTTATACCCGAGGTAGGGGTTGTTGATTATTGTTTAGTTATTCTATTTTTGATCATGAATTTTTAGCAAGTCTAACGTGTGGCTTTGAAATAATTTATGTTGCGTTATTGCTTAACGTGAGGGGGGGCCGGACCGCATGAACACGACCGAACCCCCCTCCATCGTTCTTGTTGTTTAATCTTGCGATTGGAAGCAAAGTGGCGTGGTGCCGTCGCACCACGCGGATGATCGTGTAATTATTTTTACGCGGCGCCGTCACGCCACGCCGAGGAAGAATCTTCAAGAACGCGACGCCGTCGCGCCGCGTTGAAAGGTATCAAGGCACGGCGAAGGGGCGCGGTGCCGTCGCACCGCGCCGGACGATGAACACCGCGGCCGGTTCCGGGCCGCGGCGGGATGAGGAGACCGCGGCCAGTTCCGGGCCGCGGAGGGAAGAGGAGACCGGCGGCCGGGCCGCCGGCGTCGGAAGCCGAAGGGGGGACCGGAATTTCCGATCCCGTTGGAGAAAACCGGCCGGCCAGTTGGCCGGCAGGAAGGCTTTAAACCGGGGGAATTAATCCCCCGGCCAACACATAAAACCCCCCTCTTTATGAGGGGGGCGGTTCTTTAAAGGAGGGGGGGGGGGGCAGCAGCCCCCCGATTTTATTACCAGCCGGCCCCCACGTGCGGGGGCCGTTTCCTTGCAAAAAGGCGCGGCACAAAGGCCTCGCCGCCGACCAATTAGCGGGGGAATTAAATTCCCCCCGCGCAGCCTCCTCGCGGCGACAGCCGCCGCGGCTCGCCGCGCCGCCCCAGGGGGGGTCGGGTCGGGTCGGCCCGGACCCGGACCCCCCCGTTTCGAACCAGTTCCGGTCTTTTGACCATAACGTGAGCCTCGGACCTCCGATTGACGAACCGTCTGCGGCAACGGGATCCTTGGATCGAGACGGTCGTTTCAGTATATCGCACTCAAGGTTTCGGATTACTTTGAGTTCGGCCGGGTTGGTTCGTTCACGAAACCAACCGGGCCTTCGGAGCGGAAACGCTCATATCTTGAGCTACGAACGTCCGATTGACGTGCCGTCAGTCGCGTTGAGTTCCTCTTAGTGAGACAGATCATTTGGAATACTCCGCCCGAGGTTTGGACGTAGGTGGAGTACGGTCGGGTTGGTTTTGCCTTAAAAACCAACCGGGCCCCGGGGACGAAAATGCCAATAACTCTCAGACCGGGCGTCCGATCGACGCGCCGTCTGTTGCGTTGAGTTCCTGTTGACGATACGGAACTTTTGGATACATCAACTCTGGTCTTTGTGACAGTTGATGTATCAGCCCCTCGGCTCGTGGAGCGGACCCTCCGAACGAGCTTGTTGTGTGCGGGAACCCTAATGCTGGCTGCGACTGTTACTACTACTACTACTGCTACGACTGCTACTGTGACTGCGACGACGACAGTACAGAGATCCTGTGTGGATTCGACGACGACGACTTCAGCACTCAGCGATCCTACGTGGATCAGTGCTACATGTCATGTGTGGGCCCGATCCTGTGTGGGTCCGATCCTGTGTGGGTCCTTGCGCTCAGCGGTTCTGTGTGAGCCAGCGCCTACATGTCCTGTGTGGGCCCGATCCTGTGTGGTCTTTGCGGGGGTTAGTTACCTATCGATCCTTCGTGGGTCCGACGACTTAGATGGATCAGTGATCATCTTTATCGTCCTTGAAGAAGTATACCTGTGTGAGCTGAATCCTGTTGCTTTCCTGTGTGGATTGTGTTGTGCAATCCTGTGTGGATTACGTTTTGCTTTCCTGTGTGGAATACGTTTACTTTCCTGTGTGGACTGAGTTGTACTTGGGCTCGGAGGATAGAGCGTATTTGAATTGATGACTTAGGTATATGTATGGGCATATACCTAAGCAGTGTCGGTTATTACTTCATGATTGTTACTTTTCATCGTGGTTTATCCTTTGTGGATTTTGAGAGACCTTCAGGGGTCTCGGGGTCCCTACTGAGTAGCTTATACTCACTCCTGCACGGGCTTTGCCCGCACTACGTTGTGTTGGTTGCAGACGACGGACAGCGTTGACCATAGCTGAGGCTTGCAGAGCGGGACGGTACCCGGAGGTGGACCACTGGGCGGGACGGGCTCGGAGCGGACGGCGGGACCCGTGGAGCAGAGGAGCTATATGTACCCACCCTTCAGGTGGGATTTCCAGTGGACAGCTCGGAGTAGCGGCTTTTACTTTTCACTTGCTGTTTTCCCTTTCGAGTTGTACTTTACTTTCAGTTTGGGTTGTATTCTGGCCCATTTACTTTTCTGCACTTTCAGTTGTACTCTGCTTTTGTTTAGTGTTTACTTTCCTCTTGTTCACTCTGTGGTGTTTGTTTACTTTACAAAGGCAATGCCTTCCCTTTTTACCGGGATTTACGCGTTGGTGCTAGTCGCCAGCCCCTGGCCTATGGAAGGCGGGCTTGGGGTAGTCACGGCACGGACCCCGAGGGCGGGTCGTGACAAATTGGTATCAGAGCAGTTCGGTTCTACCGCAAACTCTGATCTTTTCTATGTGAAGCAATAATGTTTAGCGTATTGAGTGTGGTTATCAGTCCAGGGAGTCCAGTGTTGGTGCGGCGGCCGACGTATCCGTACACCAGGACCCTGACTTCTGATTTCCGACTTAATGCACGAAAACATTGATTGCATGTGTGTTTCAAAGTTTTCTTTGTGATTACTTATATCAGCTCACCAGGTATACTGTTCTAACCGTGTCGCACCTGTTTCCTTTTCAGGATGGCCCCACGACGGCAGCCAGCTAGGGTTCCGAGAGTCGAGCGAGACGACAGCCCACCGAGCGACGAGGCCTCGGTGTAGGGCCCTTTGCCAGTAGTGGCACCGGCGGTAGCTTTACCCGCCGATCCCCCGATGCTTCCAGCAGCAGCCGCTAACGATGCACGTCGCCTCAGCGCACTGCATGAGTTTCAGCGCCAGCGACCGCCCAGGTTCCGCGGGGAGACGGATCCCCAGGCAGCAGAGGACTGGCTGGAGGCAGTGGTTCGAGTGTTTAGGCTAGTGAGGACACCAGCAGACCTCATGGTGATCCTCGCTGCGAGCCTACTACACGCAGCAGCAGGACGATGGTGGAGCTTGATGCTCCAGGTGCACGACGAGGCGTCTCTACTTTGGACGGACTTTGAGAGCCTCTTCCGCTCGGAGTTCGTTCCAGCCACCCTTCGTGCGGTGCGTGTCCAGGAGCTTCTACAGCTGCGGCAGGGCAGCATGACGGTCGCTCAGTACTCAGCGAGATTTACCGATCTCTCGCGCTACTCAACCGACACGGTATGGGACCCATTCTTCCGGGACCGGACCTTCGAGCAGGGTTTGAGAAACGAGATCAGGGCATCGCTGATCTCCCTCAGCATACCGACTCAAACAGGAGTACTGGAGCAGGCCCTTCTGATCGAGAGCTTCCTTGCTGAGTCTACACCAGCACAGCGACCCACCGCAGGGCGGCACGTGGCAGAGACATCTGCAGCAGGCAGTCGACGGATGACTCAGGGGTCCAGACAGACCAGACCTTCGGGCAGACGACCTCAGGACACTGGCTCAGCAGTGCGGGGCACACAGCGCAGAGCGATTCATACGAGAGGCAGACAGTGCTACTCGTGCGGCGGGCAGGGCCACATGGCTCGTGACTGCCCGACCCGCCGTGCCGAGGAGCAGCAGACGATTGAGGGACCACCGAGGCAGAGGCAGAGGGTCGACCGTGGCGGTCCGCAGGGAGGAGGCAGACGAGGCAGAGGAGCTGGACGAGCAGCCGGTGGTGGCCGACGCTTTGAGGCTCTACCACCACCACCACCAGGAGGTCCACCCCGACCACAGGGAGCTGGCGGGCAGCGACAGGCATAGCTCCAGGCAGCAGAGGCCTACGACCACGGCGCACCCGAGATGATTCGAGGTACTATCTGTGTCTATTCCACCCTTGCTGCAGTTCTTATAGACACAGGAGCGAGTCACTCTTTCATAGCCGCTGCCCTTGTTCGGAGCTCGGAGATTCCGACAGAGCCGTTGGCTCGATCCTTACGGCTAGAGACTCCTACGGGAGTAGACTCGTCGATTACGCACTGGTGCCGGCAGTGTGAGCTTACTCTAGGAGGCGAGAGCTTTGGCTGGGATCTTCTTGTAGCATCGTCGAGGCCTTACGAGGTCATCTTGGGCATGGATTGGCTATCTACGGTCCATGCACAGATTGACTGTTTTAGGCGCAAGGTGCGATGTGTACGCACCGACGGGAGCAGGTTTACCTTCCCCGGCGAGAAGGGAGCCTTAGCAGCACAGGATGGACTTCCGCGGAGGAGAGGACAGACCATCACTCATCAGTTGGCTAGCCTCATCCTTGGAGCAGTTGACGTGCGGAGTCCTGGTTTTCCTGCAGTGGTGGATCAGTTTGTGGACGTTTTTCCCGACGACGTTCCAGGGCTACCTCCTCGCAGAGAGGTAGACTTTTATATTGACTTGTACCCCGGGACAACCCCGATATCCACTCCAGCATATCGGATGGCCCCCGCCGAGCTTCGAGAGCTACGGGTACAGTTGGAGGACTTGCAGGGCAAGGGGTTCATTCGACCCAGTGTTTCACCCTGGGCTTCCCCGATTTTGTTCGCCAAGAAGGCGGACGGGAGCTTGCGAATTTGTGTTGACTATCGTCGCCTGAACCAGGTGACAGTGAGGAAGAAGTATTCGCTACCGAGGATTGATGACCTCTTTGATCAGCTCAAGGGAGCACGTTGGTTCTCGAAGATAGACCTCAGGTCAGGCTATTATCAGCTCAGAGTCAGAGACGAGGATGTGCAGAAGATGGCCTTCAGATGTCGGTATGGCCACTATGAGTTCTTGGTTATGCCTTTCGGTGTAACCAATTCTCCAGCAGTGTTCATGGCTCTCATGAACAGGATCTTTCAGCCATACCTCGATCGGTTTGTTGTGGTCTTCATCGACGACATTCTGATTTACTCTACGACAGGGGAGGAGCACGCCTATCACTTGCGAGTTGTTCTTGACACACTCCGAGAGCACCAGCTTTATGGTAAGCTCTCGAAGTGCCAGTTCTGGATACGTGAGGTCCACTTCTTGGGTCACGTTATCTCTGAGGCGGGAGTTGCAGTGGATCCCGCGAAGATTGAGGCTGTGTTAGCATGGGAGCCACCCAGGAGCGTGACTGAGGTTCGGAGTTTCTTGGGACTAGCTGGATACTATCAGAGATTCGTGCCAGACTTCTCTAGAGTCGCGGCATCACTCACAGCTTTGACGAAGAAGGGGAAAACCTTCGTGTGGTCAGACAGATGTCAGCAGAGCTTCCAGGAGCTGAGACAGAGATTGACTAGTGCACCTATCTTGAGGTTGCCTGAAGAGGGAGTAGGGTACGTAGTCTACTGCGATGCATCAGGGACCGGACTCGGATGTGTCCTGATGCAGGAGCGGGCCGTGATCGCCTATGGATCACGTCAGTTGAGGCCGCATGAGCAGAACTACGCTACCCATGACCTGGAGTTAGCAGCAGTGGTCTTCGCTCTGAAGACATGGCGACACTATCTGATGGGCGAGCGCTTTACAGTCTTTTCCGATCATCAGAGTCTCAGGTATATCTTCTCGCAGAAGGACCTGAACCTGAGACAACGACGATGGCTCGAGTTCCTCCAGGACTATGACTTTGAGATAGTCTATACTCCTGGGAAGGGGAACGTAGTAGCCGATGCCCTCAGCAGGAGGACGGGCATTCAGCTACTTGAGGAGGCGACGGAGAAGCTAGCCTCTTTGCAGATATCCTTCGTGGATAGAGATGGAGCAGCCTTTCTTCAGTCTCTCACAGTCACTCCCCCACTACTGCAGCGGGTGAAGGAGGCACAGCGTGAGGACGCTGACTGTGAGACACGGCGTGCACAGATATCCTCGGGACAGGCACCTGATGGTTTCTCCCTTGGAGCAGAGCACGACATCCTTTTCATAGGACGTATCATGGAACCAGTCGCTTTGCGAGAGGAAGTGCTGAGGGAGTTTCACACTTCTCCTTTGGCGGTACATCCTGGAGTGGCGAAGATGTACCTGGACCTCAGACGACAGCACTGGTGGCCGGGCATGAAGAAGGTAGTAGCAGAGTTCGTTTCTCGATGCCTCACCTGCCAGCAGGTGAAGGCAGAGCATCAGGTACCAGCGGGCTTGGTACAGCCCTTGGAGGTTCCGGAGTGGAAGTGGGACGGCATATCTATGGACTTCGTGACTGGACTTCCACGCACTTCCAGAGGTCACGACTCCATCTGGGTGATTGTTGACCGACTCACAAAGTCGGTACACTTCTTACCCATCAGAGAGAAGGGCTCAGTAGAGAGCTTGGGACGTCTCTACGTTCAGGAGATTGTGCGGCTCCACGGCGTGCCATCATCTATCGTCTCCGATCGAGATGCCCGCTTTACTTCCCGGCTTTGGAAGGGGTTACAGGAGGCGTTCGGGACGCAGCTACGTCTTAGCACCGCTTTTCGCCCTTAGACGGATGGTCAGACGGAGAGGACCATTCAGACACTCGAGGACATGCTCCGCGCATGTGTCCTCGACTTTGGTCGTAGCTGGGAGGACCACCTACCCTTGGTGGAGTTTGCGTACAACAACAGCTACCACTCCACCATCGGGATGGCACCGTATGAGGCGTTGTACGACCGACCTTGTAGATCTCCTTTGTGCTGGACAGACCATGGAGAGTCAGCACTGGTGGGACCGGAGATGGTCCAGGCCACGACAGAGAAGGTCCAGGTCATCCAGGAGCGGATGAGGACAGCTCAGAGCCGGCAGAAGTCTTATGTTGATAGGAGGTGGAGGCCACTAGAGTTCTAGGATGGCGACCACGTCTTCTTGCGGTTCTCACCTCGACGTGGTATTCGGAGATTTGGCCGAGGCGACAAGTTATCTCCGCGCTTCATCGGACCCTTCCAGGTCCTCAGCAGGGTTGGCGAGGTGGCTTATCTCCTGGCTCTACCACCTCAGTTGCACCGGGTGCAGGACGTCTTCCACGTATCCCAGCTGAGGAGATACGTGCATGACCCGACGCACATCATTGATCATGGGGAGCTTGGCGTTGACGATGGGGCGACTTTTACGGAGGTCCCGGTGGAGATAGAGGATCGACAGGAGCGGGTCCTGCGTGGGCGATCGATTCCTCTTGTGCGCATCAGATGGCAGCACGGGAATCTCCAGGGGAGCACATGGGAGCGGGAGGCTCAGATGCGTGCTCAGTACCCTCATTTGTTTCCCTATTTTTTGATGTATCTTTACGGGGACGTAAAGCCCTGAGGTGGGAGTAATGTAAAGACCCGTAAAATTCAAGGGAAATTTTTTCTTAATTTACTTTAGAATTTTAAAAGAGCGCGGTTCTAGACGGCACCTGATTCCGAGGCCCGGAGTGCCCAGAATTAATTTCTGAAGTTTGGCTCGGGTACGTTCAGTGAACGAACGAGCGGGAATTCCTCACTTTTGATCCGGTGCTCGGAATTAATATCTGAGGGCACCGATGAACTCGCAGCACCGATATTCGCTTAAAGAGACCTTTTCGGAAGTTGCGTTTGTTGCGGGTTGAAAGTTAGTTTTGGGGTTTTTAGTTTGAGTTAAATAAAATTTGTGAAGAACAAATTTTATTATAACTTGATAAAACCTACCAAAGGGGGTTGGAAGTGGGACCCACACCCACTTAACCTCCCTTGGGAGGATAAAGTGTGGTGGGGCCCACACGAACCCCTAAACCTTTCAAATTCTCCTAACTCCCTTAACGCCTCATTAAATGACTTAAGTTACTTATTTAATTATGGGAGTTAATCCTTTTGAATTTCAAACATTTGAAATTCTAATGTGTTATGTGTTAATAAAATAAGATGTTGTCTTATTTTATTTTGGGTTATTTGTTTGTCTTCTTGAGAGGTGGAGAGCTTTTCCTTCTTCTTCTTCAACTCTGAAGAAGAACTCGAAGAACGCTCAAGCTCCGACGAAGAACGCCGCACCATCCTTCTTCGTTTACCGTGTCAACGAAAGGGGACACCACTTCTTCCTCGGACAACCTTCGTCGGCGTACAAGTATTCGCCAACGACGTGTCTCTTCGGACGCACCCCCTTCGTCATTGGATTTGACGAACGGCTAACGCGACGCTCGACCTCCACAACGTCGACTTCCGCGAAACGTTGACAATCTTCGAACCGTATACCCGAGGTAGGGGTTGTTGATTATTGTTTAGTTATTCTATTTTTGATCATGAATTTTTAGCAAGTCTAACGTGTGGCTTTGAAATAATTTAAGTTGCGTTATTGCTTAACGTGAGGGGGGGCCGGACCGCATGAACACGGCCGAACCCCCCTCCATCGTTCTTGTTGTTTAATCTTGCGATTGGAAGCAAAGTGGCGTGGTGCCGTCGCACCACGCGGATGATCGTGCAATTATTTTTACGCGGCGTTGTCACGCCACGCCGAGGAAGAATCTTCAAGAACGCGACGCCGTCGCGCTGCGTTGAAAGGTATCAAGGCACGACGAAGGGGCGCGGTGCCGTCGCACCGCGCCGGACGACGAACACCGCGGCCGGTTCCGGGCCACGGCGGGACGAGGAGACCGCGGCCGGTTCCAGGCCGCGGCGGGAAGAGAAGACCGGCGGCCGGGCCGCCGGCGTCGGAAGCCGAAGGGGGGACCGGAATTTCCGGTCCCGTTGGAGAAAACCGGTCGGCCAGCTGGTCGGCCGGAAGGCTTTAAACCGGGGGAATTAATCCCCCGACCAACACATAAAAACCCCCCTCTTTATGAGGGGGGCGGTTCTTTAAAGGAGGGGGGGGGGGGCAGCAGCCCCCCGGTTTTATTACCAGCCGGCCCCCACGTGCGGGGGCCGTTTCCTTGCAAAAAGGCGCGGCACAAAGGCCGTGCCGCCAACCAATTAGAGGGGGAATTAAATTCCCCCCGCGCAGCCTCCTCGCGGGGGCAGCCGCCGCGGCTCGCCGCGCCGCCGCGCCGCCCCAGGGGGGGGGGGGGGGGTCGGGCCGGGTCGGCCCGGACCCGGACCCCCCCGTTTCGAACCAGTTCTGGTCTTTTGACCATAACTTGAGCCTCGGACCTCCGATTGACGAACCGTCTGCGGCAACGCGATCCTTGGATCGAGACGGTCATTTCGGTATATCGCACTTAAGGTTTCAGATGACTTTGAGTTCGGCCGGGTTGGTTCGTTCACGAAACCAACCGGGCCTTCGGAGCGGAAACACTCATATCTTGAGCTACGGACGTCCGATTGACGTGCCGTCAGTCGCGTTGAGTTCCTCTTAGTGAGACGGATCTTTTGGCATACTCCGCCCGAGGTTTGGACGCAGGTGGAGTACGGTCGGGTTGGTTTTTCCTTAAAAACCAACCGGGCCCCGGGGACGAAAATGCCAATAACTCTCAGACCGGGCGTCCGATCGACGCGCCGTCTGTTGCGTTGAGTTCCTGTTGACGATACGGAACTTTTGGATACATCAACTCTGGTCTTTGTGACAGTTGATGTATCAGCCCCTCGGCTCGTGGAGCGGACCCTCCGAACGAGCTTGCTGTGTACGGGAACCCTAGTGCTGGCTGCGACTGTTACTGTTACTACTACTGCTACGACTGCTACTGTGACTGCGACGACGACAGTACAGAGATCCTGTGTGGATTCGACGACGACGACTTCAGCACTCAGCGATCCTACGTGGATCAGTGCTACAACTCCTGTGTGGGCCCGATCCTGTGTGGGTCCTTGCGCTCAGCGGTTCTGTGTGAGCCAGCGCCTACAGGTCCTGTGTGGGCCCGATCCTGTGTGGTCTTTGCGGGGGTTAGTTACCTATCGATCCTTCGTGGGTCCGACGACTTAGATGGATCAGTGATCATCTTTATCGTCATTGAAGAAGTATACCTGTGTGAGCTGAATCCTGTTGCTTTCCTGTGTGGATTGTGTTGTGCAATCCTGTGTGGATTACGTTTTGCTTTCCTGTGTGGAATACATTTACTTTCCTGTGTGGACTGAGTTGTACTTGGTCTCGGAGGATAGAGCGTATTTGAATTGATGACTTAGGTATATGTATGGGCATATACCTAAGCAGTGTCGGTTATTACTTCATGATTGTTACTTTTCTTCGTGGTTTATCCTTTGTGGATTTTGAGAGACCTTCAGGGGTCTCGGGGTCCCTACTGAGTAGCTTATACTCACCCCTGCACGGGCTTTGCCCGCACTACGTTGTGTTGGTTGCAGACGACGGACAGCGTTGACCTTAGCTGAGGCTTGCAGAGCGGGACGGTAACCGGAGGTGGACCACTGGGCGGGACGTGCTCGGAGCGGACGGCGGGACCCGTGGAGCAGAGGAGCTATCTGTACCCACCCTTCAGGTGGGATTTCCATTGGACAGCTCGGAGTAGAGGCTTTTAATTTTCAGTTGCTTTTTTCCCTTTCGAGTTGTACTTTACTTTCAGTTTGGGTTGTATTCTGGCCCATTTACTTTTCTGCACTTTCAGTTGTACTCTGCTTTTGTTTAGTGTTTACTTTCCGCTTGTTTACTTTGTGGTGTTTGTTTACTTTACAAAGGCAATGCCTTCCCTTTTTACCGGGATTTACGCCTTGGTGCTAGTCGCCAGCCCTTGGCCTATGGAAGGCGGGCTTGGGGTAGTCACGGCACGGACCTCGAGGGCGGGTCGTGACAAAGAAGAACCACTGGAAATCTATTTCAAATTGGTGATCCCATCAATTCTTGTTTTCTTAGCTCTAAAGATGAAAACAACCTCTGGCATAGAAGACTTGGCCATCTTGGTCAAAGGAGTATGAGTAAAATTCTGAAGTACAATTTTGTACGAGATCTACCCAAATTAAAGAGAGAAAGAGATGAAGTCTACGAAACATGTCAGAAGGGAAAACTGACCCATAGGTCACACAAAGGAGTTGATATCATGTCTACTAGGCCTCTTGAACTCATCCATACATACATATGTGGACCGATGAGACAGAAGTCTACAAGAGGAGATTTCTATTTTATAACCTTCATTGATGATTACACTCGGATGACCAATGTCATGTTCATGAAACACAAGTCAGAGGCAATCTCGATGTTCAAGACTTTCAGAAGGCAGGCTGAGAAGGAACTAGAGCTCTGCATCAAGAAAGTAAGATCAGACAACGGAAAAGAATATACCGGTGATGTCTTTGAAATCTATCTGGTCAAGCATGGAATCAAACATCAATATAGTACACCATATACTCCACAACAGAATGGAGTGGCTGAACGAAAGAATCGAAGCATAGTTGAAATGGGGAGGACTATGTTAGATGAGCATGATATCTCTAAGTTTTTCTGGAGAGAAGCAGTATGCACTGCAATACACATACAGAACAGATGTCTCCTGAGACCAGAAACACAAACGACATCCTATGAAATGTGGTTTAACAGAAAACCAACTGTTAAATATTTCAAAGTCTTTGGCAGTCCCTGCATCATCAAGATTAAAAACATCAATCTGGGAAAGTTTGAAGAAAAAGCTGAAGAAGGAATCTTTATGGGTTACCTACCTGATGGAAAAGGCTACAGATGCTGGAATAAGATGTTGAATAAAATGATTGACTGCAGTGATGTAATAATAATTTAAAACAACACCAAGCCATACACTGTGGATGATGATGACTCAAAGAATGACACAACCTTGGAACAGAAGAATGCAGAATTACCTAAGCTAACACCAACTGCTGGTGAGATCAACTCTGAATATACCAGTGATGAAGATGACGGTGATGAAAATGGAACAATCAGATACAACAAATTGAAGAAACATGTTGACACAGAAAATGTCCTTGGAGACATACAGTCCTCAGTAAGAACTAGAAGAAGATTGAGATTGGAAGATCAGACTGCACTGGTTTCTCAAGTTGAACCTCACACAGTGGCTGATGCAGTTGTACATGAGGAATGGATACAAGCTATGCATGAGGAACTCAATCAAATTGAAAAGAACTCCACTTGGGATCTTGTGCCAAGGCCCAAAAATAAAAATGTTATTGGGACAAAGTGGGTGTTTAGAAACAAACTCAATGAAAAGGGAGAAGTTTCCAGAAACAAGGCCAGACATGTATGTAAAGGATATTCACAAATGGAAGGAATCGACTTTGAGGAAACCTTTGCAGCAGTTGCAAGACTGGAAACTATCAGAATGTTCTTAGCAGTTGCAGCACACAAGCAGTACAAGGTCTATCAGATGTATGTGAAATCTGCATTTCTGAATGGAGATCTTGAAGAAGAGGTGTATATTGAACAACCAGAGGGATTTTTGCTGGACAAAGATGGTAGTATGGTGTGCAGATTGAGAAAAGCCTTGTATGGATTGAAGCAGGCCCCTAGAGCCTGGTACTCAAAATTGGATGGTTGTCTTAAAAACATGAAATTTGTCAAAGGAACAGTTGACAGTAACCTCTATGTCAGAGAAATGGCCAATAGTACCCTCATAGTCATTATTTATGTAGATGATATCATTTTTGCTGGTAACAAGGAAGGACTATGTGAAGAATTTGCTGAGCAGATGAAAAGAACTTTTGAAATGTCGATGCTTGGTCAAATGAAATATTTTCTAGGATTTCAGGTGGAACAAAGACAGAACTCCATATTTCTTTCACAAGAGAAGTACGCAAGGGACTTAGTGAAAAGGTTTGGAATGGAAAGTTCAAAGGAAGTCTCCACACCAATTTCTGTCGGAACCAAGCTATGCAAGGATGAAGAAGGCAACAATGTTGATCAGAAAGAGTTCAGAAGAATTATTGGTAGTCTACTTTATCTCACGGCTTCAAGGCCAGATATAGCATATGCAGTGACTTTGTGTGCCAGATTCCAAAGTGACCCAAAAGAATCTCATTTAACTGCAGCCAAAAGAATCCTGAGATATGTTAAAGGAACCTTCAACTATGGACTCTTATACAAACACAGTGCAAACATACAGTTTTTGGGATTCACAGATGCTGATTGGGCTGGTGATTGCACTGATAGAAGATCCACATCTGGTGGAACCTTCTTTCTGGGAGAAGGATGTGTTAGCTAGTACAGCAAGAAACAAAATTCTGTAACATTGAGCACAGCTGAAGCAGAGTATGTGGCCGCTACACATGCATGTACTCAAATGATTTGGATGCAGGTGCAGCTAGAAGATTTGAGGATTAAAGGTGAAAACCCATTGAGGATCTTATGTGATAATCAAAGTGAAATTGGGTTGTCTAATAATCCTATCCAACACTCCAGATCCAAGCACATTGATATAAAATATCATTTCATCAAAGAAAGGGTCGCCAGTGGAGACATCAAGCTAGACTACATTCCTACTAAAGATCAGGTGGCAGACATTTTCACCAAAGCTATTCCTACGGAAAGATTTGTTGAATTGAGGCTGAAACTTCATGTTCAGACTTCTACTCTCACTTGATGAAGAAGAAGGTCCCTCCTTATTCCCTAAATTTTTTTATTCTTGTACTTACATGCAGGGAATTGAAGGAGATGAGTGCATCCCCTGAGGGAGAGCATTTGTAGTTGAAGATGTGCAGGTTCCAGAAGCTCTATACTCTAAGTATGGCTTTCATTCATCCCTTTGCATTTGTTGGCCAATAAGGGGGAGAAATCATCAGGCACATGACATTCTCTCAGTGTGCTTCGGAGTATTGACAACCAAATACAAAGGGGGAGATTGTTGTGCCCAAGTGAAGTAATTGCATTTGTTGTCAATAACTTGTCAGGGTGTGCCATCTGATGAAGTACATCTTGAAGATTGATGATTACAGAAGCATTAAATCAGACGATTTCTAAGCTGATCATAATTTCAAAGCACGTGTTTCAAGGAGATACATTGTCACAACATGATTAGAAGACCATGCACTATCACTTAGTGCACGAGGATTTAAATTTGTTCCGACCTCTCTGATTAGATCAATGAAGTTCTTTGAAGAATATGTTTGATTTAGGAGCTCGGTTGATGAAGAAGACCCTTCGGTAATTCCACATTCTATGTACTGAGTATATGTGAGGAGGATGGAGGAATTGAAATGAAGAAGAAAAATGAAGAAGGTTGAAGTGGCATTTGAACTTGGTTACTTTGTTTTTAACAAAGTACTTGTTCTATTACTTGCAAAAAATTAGCCATCTCAAGCCAGCCTTAAGGGTTCAACCCAAGGCACATGTGGGACTAGGTCACCACGCCCAAGGGGATCCCATGGGGCCAGCCCGAGAGGCCGCGGCCGTGTGTAAGCCGGGGCCACGCAGGGGATCAGGCCTGCGCAGCATGGGCGCCAGAGCGCGCCCGGAGGATGCATAGTGGGCGCCAGTAGCGCGCCCGCAGGGAGCAGAGAGTGGGCGCAGAGCGCGCCCACAGGGAGAAGACGGTGTGGGGCGGCACCGTGGAGGTTGGAAGATCAATTGCGGGGTTGAGGCAGCGCTAGGGTGATAAACCGCGGAAAAACCGCGCGCCGATTCGATGTGGGACGCGGAAATTTCACCCGGGACAGATCTGAGTCGTCCGTCTCATCGCGCGCTGGATCGCAGCCGCTCTTATCATCTGCCGCGGGCCGCGATCTAATCCGGCCGTCCGATGTATTTCAATTGCCCAATCCGACGGCCGTGGCTCGTCTTCCACCTCGAGCTTAGCCGAAGGCCACCTGACGTCCCCCGCTGAACCAGAGCCCTTCGAGCACCAGAATTCGAGCTCCCGGCCACCATTGCCGAAGTCGAAGGCTCCATTGAGCTCGTCTGGGCACACCGAACATGTCCATACATTAAAATGACTCTGCATGCAACAAAGGAGAGAATTCGAGGAAGGCCGAAGGCAAACGAAGTGCCGAGGCCTCGGGGTGTTCGTGTTTTGCATGGGATGGCCAAAACGAAGGCTGTGCATGCGTTCTAAGTCGCATGCACATGAAGGAAACCGAAAAATGGAAAACCCGCATTAAAACAGAGAAGAAGAACGAGATACGCGGAAGATATTTAACGCGTTTGAAGTTTTCAAAACGCCGATGATTTCTTGCATTCGAGTATTGGATTCCGCGGACTCCATTCACATTCCTCTGCCTATAAAAGGAGCACCCGAGGCATTGGAGAGGCTTGCTGATCCTTTGAGAACTCGAGAGTCCCGCGAAGCCATACAAGCTACGCGAAGTATCTCTGCGCAACCTCTTGCGCGACTGAGAATCCCGGAGCCACTCGAGGCCCCGAAGAAGTCCCTTGCGCGTCTCCCTTGCACGACAGGAAGGAGCTCTCTGCCCGCATACTTGCGCGGCAGGAGTGGCTTGCACGCCTCGCGGTGTTGCACCTTGCACACCCGAGTGCTTGCGCGACAGTAGCACCAGCGCGCCCGCGGCCAGTGCATCTTGCGCGGAATTTGAAGACAGTAGAGGTTGCACTCTTGCAACCTTGCATGGAGAAGAAGTGGAGAAGAACCCGAGGGCATACCCTTGTGTGAGCCAAGTGAAGAGAAGAACTCTCTACTGGCAGTAGGTGTTCAAAGTGGATGGCCAAGGCTTAGCCCTTGTGTGTGCACAAGTGAAGAAGAACAACCTTGAGAAGAAGAGTACACACTTAAGTGTGTGAATGAAAAATAACTGATCATTCTAAGTGATTTGTTTTTCTGTGAGCAAGACCAACGAGATCTTTTGAAGACTGTTGAAGCTACTTGAAGTTTTGAACCACACCTTTGAAGAAGTGAAGTGGAGGCATGATGAAGATGATGCTGTGGAGTTGGGGGGTTTAACCAACTTGTAATTGGGGGGTATAACCAATTACTGTGTAATCATCTTTTGGCATAGTGAAGAATCCGTGTTGGGGGGTGTAACCAACACGGCAAGGAGTAGGTCTTTGTACCGAACCTTGTAAATCTCTGTGTTCTGTGCTCTCATTATTACTGCACCACTAAAAGAGTAGATCTAGGCTTTAACCAGCTGCAGAGGTTGAATTGATAATCTAAAGGGAACAATTGATAAAAAGAAAAAAAGTTATCACTGATTCACCCCTCCCCTCTCAGTGATCACAACCGATCCAGGCATTTCATATAATTATTCTTTTTTATGAAAACATAAACCAATTTAATATAAAGGAATTTTTTATGGAAAAACATTTAAATGCCAATAATTCGGTTTGTAAAATAGAAATAATCACTATTTTGGATTATATGAATGAAATATTAATTAAATTGTAATTTTAAAATTCATCTCACATGTTTTCTAGACATTAAATAAGATAAAATACAATTTTACGGATAAAATCAAAGTTATTGTAAAATTTCAATTTTACAAAATTTTGATGGGGAACCGTTTATAAATCCAGTTGTTTCCACATTACATGTTATATTTTATGAAAGAAAATTATATTTAATATTTGTAAAAAATTAATTAACTTGGGATGAATTTTGTGTATTTATTTATAAAATTCATTTTTTAATGTATTATGAAAAAAAACAACATTTTAATTAAAAACTAGCTTTTCATATATTTTAATTATATTGTTTGATTATCATTTACATGTATTTAATTTATAATTTTATTATTTTTCATCACTTAATCCAATGTTTTCCATTGAAATTAATTTTACATTTTAATTGTATTTAAAAATATATCAATATTTTGATGGTTTTAACAATAACAAAAATTCTTCTCTTTAATCCAACAACGAGATCAACATTAAATTAATTTAATCACTTTTAGGATTGTAATTTTAAAAAATGGACATAAATGGTTGTAATAAATATCAAAAAAGTGATATATCAATATTTTTTTTGAATAATACCTATAGTATTTTCCTTTCCACGATTAAAGATAAATTGGTTAATTAGTGGTAAAATTATTATTACAATAATATAAAACTACAATAAAACTTGTTATAATTTTATTGTATGAGTCACAAAAAAAAATTAATATCCTTGTTAAAAAATGTTTTCTTTTGGAATCCACTTGGGTCAGATTCTAACACTTATACCATTTAATGTAATGTAAATAAAAAAAATTCCATAATCAGGACCCGTCTTACTAAATCATTTTTAATATGGGGAATATAAGAGACAACTTATTTAATAAAAAGTCATTATAAATATAAGATGATTAACTATATCAGGGTAATTTATTTATAATTATTAGTTAATAAATAATTAAATTTAATTATGTCAACATGATGATGCAGTAATAGATTTATTAATTAAAGAATTAGATAATTTATATTATTAAAAATCCAATAAATTTTATATTTATTAATTTATGCCGTATAAATCATTATAGGTGGTTATTACATGTTTTAAGTCTATTAATTTTTCTGGAAGTTAAATTTATTTTTATATTTTATTTAAATTCAATGAAATAAATATTGTAAAAATTGGCAAAGTTAGTATTTTATGAAAATAAATTTTATTAATTATTTTTAAAATCGTAAAAATATTTTAAAATAAAAATGTGACTATGATAACGTATAAATTTTCATTAACTATTATGTTAATTTAAATTTCCCCCATATGAGTAAAATTTATATCAACCAAATATTTAAAATTGTATTGCCAAAATTAAAAATGGAAGACAATAATTAAGGGTAAACCAAAAAATATATGTATCAAAATAAAAACAATATGTGTATAAAAATTATTGGATGATATGATTTTTAATCTCAATCTTCATATATTATACATATCTCAATTTTGAGTCATATGGATTAAAAATATAATTTTATTAATTTAATATTTGAATCATTTCGAAGAGTTCCAATCCCCTATCCTATAAAAATATACCCACTCATCTCTAATTCTCCCACATAAAAAAATTTTTTTACCATTAAATATATATCCAAACCTCATAATTTTATCCATAGCTACATTCATGAGGCCTTATATTAAGTATATCATCCTTCTATGATGTGATAAGGGGTTCTTCGAAGGATATCAACTGAATAAAAGTTATCATTTTTAAGGGTCTATGTTTTTTTTCTTCTTCCACTTCATTTAAATATTATTACAATAATATGAAACAATAAGGAGAATTTTATCAATATAATAAGATATTATAATGTTAATATCATCATTTAAATCCATATCTTATTTCATCAAATGGGAAATGAACTTTTTGTTCATGTTTACGGCAGACTACCACCTCCCAAACTGATGTTTTTCATTTTTCATTAATGTATATCAATATTGGTTATAAATACATAATTAAAGTTTATATATTATATTCAGGAAATATTTACCATTTTATAAGGAAAATATTTTACTTTTTTTATTACGTTTTGTGCATATAAAAACGATAATGTTGTTTGTCTGAACATGTGAACTATCACCTCCATGAAGCGACGATAAATTTTTTTATTCATCACATTACTTGTATGATTCAAATAAGTATATTTAAATCATTAATTCCATTTAAATAATATTATGATTATTATGTAAAGATAAAATAATTATTACATTATTTCTGCAATCATCAATGAAAAATGGAAAACGATACTCATGCGTATGTACGGCCCACCGTCTAAATCATTATAACTTTGTTTATTTTTCATAACCATTAATAATGATATGATTGTAAAATTATGATTAATGATTAAAAATTAAGATTATTTCATGACTAATATTCCAGAGATGTGGAGTTTATGACCACAAGAACAATTTAAATAATAACATGTTCATTTTTTACTAAAGTACCGAATATCGACAAAATTTATTAGATGAATTCAAATAATTATATTTGTTTTATAACAAGGTAATAAGTGGTACAAATGAATAATAAACTAGAAAAAAGTTCTCAATAAAGTATTAATTTGAATATGATTATTATTTAGTAATTTATCGATTTTATGTGATGAGTAAGAATAACGGTAAGGGACATCATCTCAATCTCTATTCATTTTGGTGCATTTTGATGGAATACACCACCATCATTTATACAGTGTATAATTATCCCACTCCAAATTTAATTACATTTCACGGTTTTAAAAATCAATCTTTTTCTTTGAAACATTTAACAAATGGAAAAAGTATTTTTTTAACCTACCTAGTGGAAATGAATTTTCCTCCACTGTGATAATTATTTTATATTTGGATTCCTCTACAAGGAAAATTGTTTTTTATTAAAAAATAAAAAACATATTACATTATTAGGTACATTGGTATTGAAAATATTTTTAATAATGGTTTTATTTTATCAATTTATTGAAATTATTCCTTGTGATAACATATAAAATTTTATGAGTGAAATGGTTATAAATTAAATCATTAATGTGTTCTGATTATGTAATGGTACATGTACTTTTAATGGGTTGCTATGTGATAAATAAAATAAGGGTTGTTATGTGATAATCCATAGAGAGTTGGTTCAATTATAATCCATGTACTTGTGGTTACGATATAATGTTCGATGGATTAGATATGGAAGTCAGATGTATGTATATTCCATTTTAAGAGTGATAATTATGGAAGTCGACAGTACAGTTATTCAATTTTTGTATGATTTTTTCCCAAGTAAACTTTATATGTCATATATAATTTCATTGGGTTTTAATGTTAATTTTTTTAAAATGGTTAATAAACAATGTTTGGTTCACCTGTTTTGCTAATCATGATTCATGTTTCATTTATGTGATAATCATGTTTCTACTATAGAATAATCATGTGTAATTAATTTGATAATCATGTTCCAAGGATACCTATGTTTCTCTTGTATCATTGTTCTATTTTTTATGCATACACTACAAAATTTATTCAAGTAAAGATTGCCGATGCAATGGATATCGATTAAAAGGTTACTGATGTAATGGTTACTGATGCATAGGTAACCGATGAAATGGTAACCGATGTAGAGGTCACCGATGCAAAGTTCATTGAATCCTGTCACGACCCGACTTCACCAAAAGGAGGGAAGGGTCAGCAGATTTCCAGGCCCTTCCTTCTTAAGTTTAAGGAGAGATAATGACCCCCAAAACCCGCCTTCAATAGGTCCCGGAGTGGTGACTAGCACCAAGGGTATAAAAATTTCTCACAAATGGAAGGCATTACCCTTTTTATTTTATAGGATCTAGAAATAAGGAGAAGTAAACCCAACTACACCAAGGCAGAAAGAAAATTAAATCCAAAAGTAAACCATTTCCATATGCATGTTTCAAAAGTAAAAGCCACAAAGTGAAAAAGGTGACTACAAGGTAAGTACCTAAGAGGAAAAGAAAACAACAACTGCAACTGCTCCAAAGGTCCGAGCAAGTAAGGTCATGCGTGAATTCTGAAGTCCTCCTGGAAACCTGAAAGCAGTTTTATATACGTAGGGTGAGCATACAAGTACACTCAGTAGAGAAAACCAAAGACTCTCGTGCGCAAGTGGGGGAACGTACTAAAGTCCCATGAGAAAAGGAGTAAACCAAACACCTATCAAGGTAAACTATCCGCCCCATGCCTCACCAAGGCACACTCCCCAAATAACGCAATTCAAGTAATATATATATAATAAGAGAACATCGATGTTTGGGTACCCCGCGCCACTTTCCCACTGGTTATTGAGACATCCTACTCATCGGACCAATCCCGCCATTCTCACCGCACTCTCACTGCCACACCCGCCCGCACACACCTGGGTCACAACCACACGTAATCCCACTACCGAAATCCCACCCGCACACACCTAGGCCAAAACTGTCACACGTAACCACGACTGCAAACACCTAGGACAAAACAACCACCACCACGCCCGAAGACACCTGGGCTAGAAAATACACTGCCACGCCCGAAGACACCTGGGCCTCATCCCGAAGACACTTGGGAAACCACCTGCCGCACACACCTATCCAACCACCACACTACCCTGCCCGAAGGTTCTTGGGCTAATAATGGAATTCAGGCCATCAAAGCCTACCCAAAGATAATTGGGCTATCCGGGAAAGGTAGTAGAAAAGGATCTAATAACCAGCCACTAAGAATAGTGTTGGGAAAAACACCCTCCCCCATTAAATGGGGGTGTTCAGCACTAAGTTCTCGACATGGGTGGGGCACGAATAAGAAACACAAAGCAACAGATATATATATATATAGGTAACAAGCACTCACCTAAAGCTAGTTTTTTCTTCAGACAACCTACAGATCACAACAACACTCAAGTCCGAGTCACGACTCAAGCTAACAACCCATTTTCCCCCTTTCTTATTTCACCTTCAGTAATAATGTTTACGTTTAAGCACTAATGGGAAACTAGTAGGCATAGGCATAAGTCCAGGAATGTAAACAGTCAAACAACAACCATAACATCCACACCTAGTTCTCAACAACAAAATATTCCACCCTAATTCGTGATATAAACAAGTAACCACCCGGATTTAAAACTCACAACCACCGACTACATACCAACAGGAGATCCCATCCCCCAAATTCACACAACCACCTAGAGTATAAAAGAATAGGAGATCCCATCCCCTCCCACATCTCCAATAATCGGCCCGAAAGGAAAACAACCAACTACCACCGCCAACACAAGTCAGGGATTGCCGGTATTTTCAGAATTAAACGACTTAACACACTACATGATTCAAATTACGTGTGTTATAACTTGGATTTATCACAGAAGGGTTGATCCTCGTGCTTTCAATTTATTCAGTCAGATATACGTGATTAACTAATTAACCTTTCACAGCAGGAGTTTACAACCAAAAACAATCCATATAAAACATCAGTAGGGTTCATTAGTGCACAAACAACGACCACCAACGACCTCGATTTTCAGGAGGCATAAGCCAGCACAACTCATCAAGATGGTCATAGATGAAACAAAATCAAAATATAAAACACCATCAACGATCACAGCTCCCCCCCTTTTTCTTTATAGAATTCATTCATTATATTTAATTAGGTCGGGTTTACCCAATACTTCAGAATCAAAAGAACTCCCACCCCGCATGATACACAAAAGAGAGAGGCAAAGGAGAAATTCCATACTTGTTGATAGATGATCGACATTTAGGCCGGGGCGCAGAACGTTACGGATAATGAAGCGCCTGATGCACCAGAAGCTGTTTGTGAAAATCCATGATCGAGAAAAGAGAAACCACAGCTAACCCTTAGTTTATAAGAGCTAGGGATGGTTGAGGTGAAAACGTGAAACTGCGTAAGGCGCAGGGGGTCG
Source organism: Viscum album (assembly GCA_963277665.1). Classification (NCBI taxonomy): domain Eukaryota; kingdom Viridiplantae; phylum Streptophyta; class Magnoliopsida; order Santalales; family Viscaceae; genus Viscum; species Viscum album. The sequence goes on from OY728159.1 coordinate 40,012,186, forward strand.
TGGGTTGACCACGCGGCTCCACTAGTCACAAAAAGGGGTCGGGTGGTTTATGTCGACTAATGAATTGATTAAGTATTTAATTAAAGCTCTTATGTGAGTTACGAGTCTTAAAAACACGCTTAAACGAGTCAGAATAGGGTTTAAAACCCTATTTGCGCAAAGGAGGGCTACTGGAAACAACTTGACAAGGTCGGGTGTCGCCGATCGGTCTCACTGATCGGTCCCTCCGATCAGTCTCACCGATCTGTCTCACCGATGGGTCTCACCGAGACGCCACTCCATTAGAACCCGGATTTTGGAAAAGGGAAGGACCAAGAGAGTCTGGGTCATCACATCAGATACCTCTCAAACTATTCTCGTCCTCGAGAATTTAAACAACCCAGAAGGGAAGGGCGGGTCTGAGCAACCACCCTAAAAGATACCTCTCAAGAGTGAACCTCATCGTTAACTAAGAACACCTTCCTGTCACGAACCAAGAAACATACCATGCCAAACCGCCTGGGCATGTGGGTTGGGGAGTCTCCTCCCCCATGTAAAGATATTATCCACTTTGGGCAGCACTGACTCGCCCGCACGGGTTTAATCGCATCCACCTTAATGCGTCTTGATTAGGGGTCGGGTTCTCTCTTTCCACATAGCTGAGGCTTTTCACACACAAGTAGAGGAAGAAAACCAGTACATTTCATATCCAAAAGACAAAATGTTTTATCACAACAGGTACAACAAGGAAAAAAACTTAAAACAACTCTGGGTACTGGGTACGCATCTGTGCTTCTCTCTCCCATGTACTCTCCTCAAGCCCACCATGTCTCCAAAACAAGTGAACCAAGAGAATGGTCCACCCATGAAGCACCTTTTCCTTGCAATCCTCTATCACCACTGGTCTCTCCACAAAGGTCACGTCATCCTCGATGTCTAGCTCACCCAAATCAAGGACGTGTGAATCGTCGTGCATATACCGACGGATCTGGGACACATGAAAGACATCATGTTTCTTTAGTAGCGGGTGTGGTAACGCTAGCTGGTAAGCCACATCGCCGACCCGCCGGAACACTTGAAAGGGTCCGATGAATCTGGGAGAAAGCTTACTCCCTATGTCGAACCTCCGCTGCCCACGCCGAGGGGAGACCTTTAAGAACACGTGGTCACCAACCTCAAACTCCAAGGGCCTCCCCCTGGTATCAGCATACGCCTTCTGTCGGTCTTGGGCCACCTTCATCCATTCCTGTATGAGTTGAACCTTCTCTATCGTGTTCTGCACCACCCTTGGACCAAGGATGACTACCTCTCTTACTTCAGTCCAACACACACACGAACGACATGGCCTCCCATACAAAGCTTCAAACGGGGCCATGCCAATGGTAGAGTGGTAGCTATTGTTGTAGGAAAACTCTACCAGAGGCAAGTATTGCACCCACGATCCTCCTGAGTCCAGAACAAATGCTCGCAGCATATCCTCCAAGGTCTAGATGGTGCACTATGTTTGTCCATCCATCTGGGGATTGAAAGAAGTGCTAAGGTGTAACTGGGTGCCAAACGCAATCTGTAATCCTCTCCAGACTCGCGAGGTAAACCGTGCATCCCTATATGATACTATAGACCTCAGGACTCTATGCAACCGCACCACCTCATCCATGTACTTTCGTGCCAAAGCATCCATAGCACTCGACTCCCTGATCGCCAAAAAGTGAGCCGATTTCTTCAACCTGTCCACTACCACCCAGATGGCGTCATACCCTCCTTGGGCCTTGGGTAGTCCCGTGACGAAATCCATTGAGATGTCATCCCACTTCCACTCGGGGACATCTAGGGGCTGTAGTAGGCCGCCTGGAACTCGGTGTTCAGCCTTCACTTACTGACACACTAGGAACTTGGCCACAAACTCTGCCACCACTCGCTTAACTCTGGGCCACCAAAACTACCTCTTCAAACCCTGGTACATCTTGGAAACTCCTGGGTGTACCGCTAGGGGTGAGTTGTGGATCTCACTGAGAACCTTGCCACGCATCGCCTCTGGGACAAACAACCTTTTCTGGAAAACAATCCGGTTCTGACCATCCTCTGTCCATCCATCTAGAGCATTGCCCTGGTCAACTTGGTCACGCATCACTTCACACTCTAGGTCTCCCCACTGAGACTCCTCCACTTGCGGAATCAGGGATGATTGCACTGTCATCTGATATAGGCAGCCTCTACCGCTATCCATCTTTGCATCCAGCTGTAAGGTAGCCAACTCTTCCATTGCCTTCCAGGCGTCCCCCGACTCTCGGACCGTATCCTTCTGCGTCCTCCTGCTCAAGGCATCAGCCACCACATCTCCCCTGCCCTAAGTATAAGAGATCTCGAAGTCGTAATCCTATAGGAACTCCACCCATCTCCACTGTCGCAAGTTTAAGTCCCACTGGGAGAAGATATACCTCAAGCTTTTGTGATCCGTGAAGACCACAATGCATTCCCCGATGAGGTAGTGCCGCCACAACTTTAATGCCAAAAACGACCGCTGCAGGATCTAGGTCGTGGGTGGCGTAATTACTCTCGTGGGAATGCAGCTGCCTGGACCCATAAGAGTTCACTCCTTGTCGCTGCACCAACACGCATCCCAGGCCCTGTCCAGAAGCACCACAGAATACCTCATAGGCCACCCCTTGTTTGGATAATATCATCATTGGGGCACTAACCAACATCTCTCTCAGATAGCTGAAGGCTGACTGGCACTGCTCACTCCATACGATGGCTGAGTCCTTCTTCGTGAGAGCCGTCAAAGGGGCTGCTACCTGGGAGAAGTTGGGCACGAATCTCCGGTAGTAACCTGCGAGCCCAAGGAAACTTCGGACATCTGCCACATTCTTGGGTGCTGCCCAAGAAACAACTGCCTCAACCTTTGATGGGTCGACCACTACCCTCTGCACAGACACTACGTGCCCGAGGAAGTGAACTTCTCGTGTCCAGAACATGCATTTTGAAAACATCCCATATAAATGGTTCTATCGGAGGACCTCCAAAACTGTCCTCATGTGCTCTGCCTGATCCTCCTCTGATCTAGAGTAGACCAGGATGATGTCGATGAACACAACCACGAACCGATCCAGGTACTCTCGAACGATGGAGTTCATAAGCCCCATGAACACAGCCGGGGCGTTCGTAACACCGAAGTGCATGACTACGAACTCGAAGTGTCCATACCTGCACCTGAACACTGTCTTCGGGATGTCGATCTCTTTCACCCTCAGCTGGTGGTACCCAGACCGCAGGTCAATCTTCGAGAACCATCATGCCCCTTTCAGCTGGTCGAAAAGATCATCTATCCTTGGAAGAGTGTATCGATTCTTTATCGTCACCTGATTCAACCTCCTGTAGTCTATGCACAACCTAAGACCACCATATGCCTTCTTTGCAAACAGGACCGGAGCACCCCACGGTGACGCACTCGGATGAACATAACCCCTCTTCATCAGATCGTCAATCTGTATCTGTAACTCTCGCAGCTCCGAAGGTGCCAACCGGTAAGGAGACATAGAGATTGTACGAGCGCCGGGATACAGGTCTGTCCTAAACTCGATATCACGTCGAGGGGGTAGAGTCGTCACCTCCTCAGGAAATATGTCCATAAACTCGCAGATGATCTCTGGAACTTCCACCATTTCAGCATCTACTGATTCCACTGCCAGCTCGGTCAACAAGGAGAGGAGAGGTTCCTCTCTCCTGTTTCCCTTCGGACTGCTCCGCTCGCCAGTGAAGGTAACATGCCGGATGAACAAGTCTGAGAACACCACAATTCTTCGAAAAATGTTGAAGATGGTGCACACCGAAAATAGCCAATCGGTGCCTAAGATGACATCGTATGGCTGAATATGTAGCAGAAGAAGATCCTGAACCGACTGATGTGGCCTTATCATCAGTCTAGATCCCCGACAAACGAACAAAAAGTCGGTCTGACCTCCAACTGGTGTGATCAACAACAAGGGCACTGGAAGTCTCTCGGCATCTAGACCCAAGGCATGGGATAGACTTGGTGAAACGAAGGAGTGCGAAGCTCCGGTATTGAACAAAGTATAAGCAAGAGTGATAACCAGACTGATCGTAACTCGAACTACCTCTGGCCTTGCTGGAACTACTGCCTCCGTATTGTCCAACTATCCACGCCCAGCTCCCCTGCCCATCAGCTGTCAACCACCTCCCCGACAACACCCTGGTCAAGGTCCCTGTGGAGCGCCCTGAGGTCGGCCTCCTCCTACGTCTGCCCTCAGAGGAGCGGGAGCTCGCTATCCCTGCTGCTCAAACTGGAAAGGTCTGGCTGAAAGCTGCTGCTGGGGTGGGTGCTGGGGCTGACTGCCACTGCTGTACTGCACCTGGTCTGGGAATTGACTCTGGAGATTCCCAGGTCTCCCACAGATGAAGCACCGCGGTCCCGGGCCCGTAGGAAAAGGGAGAGGGCTGGGGGATCGAAACTGAAACTAATGCGGCCTGCTCCCTGCGGGTCGGAACCTAGAGGGTCTTGACGCTGGAGGCCTGGTGCTGACGGAATTCCCCTTTAATGGTCCCAACTTGATCCCCTCTCGTGACACTCCCCCTAGAGCATGAATCCTCTCCACCACTTCGGCCTTCTTCGGGACCTCCAAGTACGTCGGCAGGGTAAAGGGGGTAACAACATACTGGAGGGAGGGTCAGAGTGCCTCCTCTAAAAGTCTTGCCCGAGTCTCCTCGTCGGGAAAGAGGTCCGGAGAAAAATGTAGAAGATCCTTTAACATGATCCCTAGCACCCTCACATACATACTCCCCTGCTGGAGGGAGAGTAGTTCCTGCCTCTTTTCTGCCTTCATCGTCGAGGAGAGGAATTCCGCCCGGAACTCCTTCTCGAAATCCACCCAAGCCACCTCAGACTCTCTCCTCTATCCCAGGTAAAGCATCCACCACTGACATGCCGCTCCACACATCTGGCTAACGTCCAGAGGAACCCAGTACTCGGTCGGGGCACGAATCAGGCCGAAGGCTATAACTAGATCCTCTACCTAGCCTTCCGTCTTAATATCGGAGGTGTTGCCCTCATACTTCTCGAGGGCCTATCGTTGGAAGGCTCGGAGAGTCTTCTGCCACTGGTCTTCCTCTTCCTCTCGATCAGCTCTCTGCCGATCGGACAAAGTAGTCTCCGGGGGCACTATCGCATGTACCATATGTGGTCCCCTTCCAGGTGCCATAGCTACAAGGTAAACAAGGAATGCCTATGCCCAAGTAGTAAAGAATATCGTCCTTAAACCTTCTTAAAATATAATTTATTCTTAATTTCCAAGACATCCCAGAAACACAAGAACACAAGTCATTATGATGCATGTACCTTTCCTAGGGTCTCTACCATGCAATCGGTGTGGCCTCACTTAGTCATTCGGTCCAGAGTCCTTGCATCAGATCACGGGGGGGGGGGGGGGCTAAAATCTCGTGTCCTAGCAGGTCTTCCATGGCCTAATTCACGCTCCAAGGTCACCCAAAACCATTGCCTTACCATCCCATGCAATCCTCACAGTTCCTAACTCCAGACTCCATCCTATCTCTCATCCATCACCTCTGATACCATTCTGTCACGACCCTCCTTCACCAAAAGGAGGGAAGGGTCAGCAGATTGCCAGGCCATTCCTTCTTTAAGTTTAAGGAGAGATAATGACCCCTGAAACCCGCCTTCTATAGGTCCCGGAGTGGCGACTAGCACCAAGGGTATAGAAATTTCTCACAAATGGAAGGCATTACCCTTTTTATTTTATAGGATCGAGAAATAAGGAGAATAAAACCCAAAAACACCAAGGCAGAAAGAAAAGTAAAGCAAAAAGTAAACCGTTTCCACATGCATGTTTCAAAAGTAAAAGGTACAAAGTGAAAAAGTTGACTACAAGGTAAGTACCAAAGAGGAAAAGAAAACAACAACTGCAACTGCTCCAAAGGACTGAGCTAGTAAGGTCCTGCGGGATCCCCGAAGTCCTCATGGAAACCTGAAAACAGTTTTATATACGTAGGGTGATCATACAAGTACACTCAGTAGGGAAAACCAAAGACTCTCGTGCCCAAGTGGGGGAACGTACTAAAGTCTCGTGAGAAAAGCAGTAAACCAAACACCTATCAAGGTAAACTATCCACCCCAGGCCTCACTAAGGAACACTCCCAAAATAACGCAATCAATGTAATATATATATAATAAGAGTACATCGATGTTTGGGTACCCCGTACCACTTTCCCACTGGTTATTGAGACATCCTACACATCATAACAATACCGACATTCTCACCATAGTCTCACTGCCACACCCACCGTGACAGACCTGGGCCACAACCACACGCATTCCCACTGCCGAAATCCTGCCCGCAGACACCTGGGGCACAACTATCACATGTAACCACGCCTGTAAACACCTAGGCCAAAACAACCACCACCAAGCCCGAAGACACATGGTTTAGAAAATACATTGCCACGCCCGAAGACACCTGGCCCTCATCCCGAAGACCCTTGGGAAACCACATGCCGAACACACATGGACAACCACCACACTACCCACCCTGAATATTCTTGGTCTAATAATGGACTTCAGGCCATCAAAGCCTGCCCGAAGATACTTGGGCTATCCAGGAAACGGAGGAGAAAATGAGCTAATAACCAGCCACTAAGAATAGTGTTGGAAAAAACACCCTCCCCCATGAAATGGGGGTGTTCGGCACTAAGTGCTCAACTTGGGTGGGGCGCAAATAAGAAACACAAAAATACAGATATACATATAGGTAACAAGCACTCACCCAAAGCTAGGTTTTTCTTTAGACAGCCTACAGATCACAAAAACACTCAATTCTGAGTCACGACTCATGCTAACAACCAAATTTTCCCGTTTCTTATTTCACGTTCATTAATAATGTTTACGTTTAAGCACTACTGGGCAACTAGTAGGCATAGGCATAAGTCGAGGAAAGTAAACAGTCAAACAACTACCAAAACGCCCACACTCGGTTCTCATCAACGGAGGATTCCAACCCAATTCGTGATATAAACAAGTAACCACCCAGATTTAAAACTCACAACCTCCGAATCCATATTAACATTAGATCCCATCCCCCAAATTCACACAACCACTGAGAGTATAAAAGAACATGGGATCCCATACCCTCCCACATCTCCAACAATCGGCCCAAAAGGAAAACAACCAACTACCACCACCAACACAAGTCCGGGATTACCGGTATTTTCAGATTTAAACGACTTAACACACTCCATGATTAAAATTACATGTGTTATAAGAGGGAGTTATCACAGAAGGGTTGATCATGGTGCTTTTAATTTATTCAGCAGGATATACGTGATTAACCAATTAACATTTCACAGTAGGAGTTTACAACCACAAACATGCCATTTAAAACATCAGCAGGGTTCATTAGTGCACAAACAACGACCACCAACAACCTAAATTTTCAAGAGGCATAAGCCAACACAACTCAATAATATGGTCATAGAATAAACAACATCAAAATATAAAACACCATCAACGATCACAGCCCCCCCCCCCCCTCTTTCTTTATAGAATTTGTTCATTATCTTTAATTATGTCTAGTTTACCCAATACTTCAGAATAAAAAGCATTCCCACCTCACATGATTCAAAAAAGGGAGAGGAAAAGGAGAAATTCCCTACTTGTTGATAGATGATCGATGTTTAGGTGGGGGTGCAGAACTTTACGGATAACGATGCGCCCGGTGCACCAGAAGCTGTTTGTGAAAAACCGCGATCGAGAAAAGAGAAACCATGGCTAACCCTTAGTTTATAAGAGTCGGGGATGGTTGAGGTGAAAACGCGAAACCGTGTAAGGCGCAGGGGGTCGTGGGATGACCATGCGGCTCCACTCGTCACAAAAAGGGGTCGGGTGATTTAAGCCGACTCATGAATTGATTATGTATTTAATTAAAGGTCTTATGCGCATTAAGGGTATTAAAAACAAGATTAAACGAGTCAAAATAGGGTTTAATACCCTATTTGTGCAAAGGAGACCTACTGTAAACAACTTTGCAAGGCCGGGTGTCACTGATCGGTCTCACCGAGACGCCACTCCTTTAGAACTCAGATTTTGGCAAAGGGATAGACCAAAAGAGTCTGGGTCATCACAAATCCAATGTTTCCGATGTAAAGGATACTGATGAAAATGTTATTGATGTAAAGGTAAATGATTCATAGGTTACTGATGGAAAGGTCACCGATGCAGAGGTCACTGATAGAAAAGTCATCTATGCAAAGGTCACTGATATAATGGTCACTAATGAAAAAGTCATTAATGTAAAGGTCACTAACGCAAAGGTCACCGATGCAAGGTTACCTCTGAAAGCAATCGTTGAGATAGTCACCCGTGAATGTCACCAATAAAGGTCATTGATGTAAGGCTACCACTGAAGACTACTGAGGAAAGATACTGATTCACACTACTGTTGAAGCCTACTGTTGTAAAGGCTACCATTACCAGTCTATCGATGCATACCCTTCCGTACATTGTCAAATTATCAAGATTATTTTAATGGTCAGATTTGGGAATTTCAATGCATCTGACATTAGTTAATGTTGATTATAGAAATATCAAGAAACCATATTTGGGGACAGTATGAGATACATGGAGGATCACACATGGTTTACATATTCTTATTGTCAGACCTCAAATATAAAAAAGAGTCGACCGGGGAAGAAATGATGTGGGTGTGAAAAGGAGTTTGAGAGTATAGAGAAATGCATGATAAATAAAATACATTCTATATTAAATAGTACAAGGAAGAACCATCAATCATTTAAATTGTGAACCCAAGAGTCTAAAAAATTTCATTTCGGGAGAACAACATCAAGGATGCCTTTTATGCTTCATCAACTCCTAATAAACACAAGAAGTAGAATACACTATTCTGGGAATCTAGAACCAAGAGTTAAAACACTCTGTTTTGAATAAAACATCTTGAGAAAGAATAAAAGTGAAATTTCATCACTAAAAGTAGTCAAGAACTGAAGTGAAAACACATAGTGATTTCTAAACTCAATCTAAAAATATTATCTCTATATTTTTCTTTTATTGTACACTTATAGAAGTGTGTGTTTTTATGTTACCCACACAGTCTCATGTTTTTAAACTAGATTATACTGAAATCCTCACATAAAATTTATTTTACATTTTTTTCCTAGCTATAGTTGTGGAAGATACATTATGTGTTCATTATTGAGTGTTTTTTCCATGATAACATGTGGTTGCAGGCGTGAACCTTGGACTATTTGTGAAAAGTGTTGTAAAGAACAATACAGGTTGTGTATCATGTTTATCTTTTATATAAACTATATGGTGGTAGGTGATCACCAGGTAGAGAAGATTAATTCTTAGCTTGATACTGAACCTCTTGTTTAACTCCATCATGCACTGTATTTTTGTTTTACTCTATTTTGTATTTTTTCTCCGCTGCTTATATTTTCTATAATAGAAAATTGTTTTTCTCTGACATTGATAGTTATATTTGGTTGGAATGTGTAGGATTTTAATTCAGTAAACTTGCATCAAGATTTGAAGAAGTGTTTTACAGTAATTAAACTAAGGACTAATCACCCTTTGAAAGAAAAATTGTCAAATTAAACGTTTATATTTCTACTACCTTAATTAATTGTTCTATTTCAAAATTGGTGGATATTTATCATAATGTTTTTTAAATAAATTTTATGTAGGAACACAATTCAACCCCTCATGATATTCCATTATGACCCAATGTTTGTATCATATTATTTATTTTTATATCTACTATATTAACTATTGTGCATGTTGTCAAATTCTTGTGAATTGTGATTTTAGTTGTATCTTACAAATATTAAAATTTCTGTCATATCTAATTTTTCCATTATTTAAAATTCTAAATAAATATGTATACCAGATTTGAGGATGTTACTACTTACATTCCACCATTCTTTACTAGAAATAAATATGCCAAGTAGAAATTAAAAATGAAAATATATCTAGAGAGCATGGGTCCTGAAATATGGAACACAATTGAAGATCAACATGCATTGACTCTTAATACTAGGGAAACATGGTCTCATTTGACTAATGATACATATAAAAATAACTGTAAAGAAATTAATTCATGATACTATTTTCTAGGTGATGAAAAATTCAATAAAATATATACCGATAAAACTGCTTATTATATTTGGGATACCATGGATCTTTCTAATAAGGGAAAACCAAATGATAATGCAATGCGATTAAATACATAAACTATTAAATATGATAGTTTCAAAATGAATCCTAATGAGTTTTTTTTCTGAAATGTATCTCATGTTCAATGAAATAGTAAATACCATGACAGTTCTTGGAAAACTAGTGGGAAATAAGGATCATATTATGATATTACATCGATTTATACGTATCACATGGAGAGGAACATATGATTCTATTTGGGAATCTGGTTACATAAGCAAGCCACCAGTGAATGAACTAATTGGTAAACTTATGATGTATTAATACAGCTTAAGGAAAATCAATATGCAGATAAAGAACCAAGAATGAAATTTGTATCAATCAAGACTGCTACCTTAATGATAAAAGACAAAAAAAAGTTCAAGCTCTTATAGACACTTCCACCAGTGATGACTAAGTCTTAGACAATGATGATGAGATGGCTCATCTTACTATAAGATTCAAAAATTTCTATCATAACAATAAGTTCTTAAGAAATTCAATCTATAAAATAAGGTATGATAATAAATTATAATTGAAAATGAACCGAAAAAGGAATGACAACACAAATTAGATAGTATGCTATGATTGTAAATGAAAAGGTCATGTGTATGTTGATTGTCCCACGATAAAATTTAAGAAGAAATATTAAGACAAATGAAAGGGGTATAAAAATATTATGAAATCCACTTGAACTATTTCAGATGAAAACTCATGTGGATTTGACGGTTCTGATATTGAAAAAGACAAACATGAAAACCCATGTTTCATGACAGAAACATCTAAGGTATCACCCAATTACCTTATAACAAATTATTATTATATTGGGAATGAAATGGAATCAAATAATAATGAGAATATGAATTTTTATGAAATATTTTAATATTGGGGAATGCTTGAGTACACATTTAATTAACTCATGGGTAAATTAAATTACTGAAAAGGAAACATGATTTAAATGCTAATTATAACTCTGATCTAGATGTTCAAAAAGAAAAATGTTCTCAACTATTAATAAAAAATAATAAAATGAAATTATCAATTGAGTAATTAAAAAGTGATTTTGAGATTCTTACTATAGGTAAATATACCTTGACATAGTTTCTAGGTAAATAGATTTCTCCAAAATACCCAACTGGTATAGTATATCAACTAGGTTAGTGAAGGGTTATTAAAAATAAATTTCTTCCAAAATCAGGATAGTTCACTAGTACTTATAATTCTTGACCATCTTCTGAAAAACATTTCTCTAAAGGACATACCAATGTGTTCATGTCTAAAAACATATCTAATGATTATAAGAAACATGTTCTATAAGTATAGTTTCCTAACGTTTTAATTTCTAACCACTCTAGACACATGAAAATTAGGGTACCAATGTTACCCTATACCTAATATTATTTTTAGTAATGTTATTTAAATAGCCCCTATAATACACTATTGTACATGGAAATAATATGTTCAAGACATAGGACATGGGACTATTCATGCTTCAAGATCCTAATTAAATTTGATCGTGGACATGTCACATTCACTGATAATGCTAATGGGAAGATCTCCTGCTTAGGGAAAATTGGTAACCCTAATACTGTATTAATTTCAAAATTAGATTTTATAGATGGGTTAAAATATAATTTATTTAGTATCTCTTAGTTGTGTGATGATGGTTTTGATGTTATGTTTGAAAATGATTCATGAAATTTTTTTAATTCTAAAAAAGATTTAATACTCACTTCTCATAGAAATGAATATGTAAATAATATTGATATAATATTTTTATCTAAGAAAAATGATTCTTTTTTAAATGATTTCCTTAATGAATTTCGGTTATGACCTAAAAGATTATGACACTACAATGGGCACTCAATTAAGATACTAAGAAAAAATGGTTTAGATAGAGACTTACCTAAATTGGAATTCCCACATAATAATGTTTGGAATCATTTTCAAAGGGGAAAGCAATACAATGTTTCTTTCAATCCAATGAAAGAAGTTTCTACATCTCAACCGCTTGAGTTTTTTCACATTGATTTGTTTGGACCCTCAAGAGATTAATGTTTATATTGGAAAAACTATGTTTTTGTTCTTGTAGATGATTTTTCAAGATATACGTGGGTATACATTCTAGCCTCATAAATTTTAAGCAATTATATCATCATTAAATATTCCATGTATGTAGAAAATATTAGTGGCCTTAGAATTAAGACCTTGAGAAGTGATTATTGCTGTGAGCTTCAATCTCAAGAATTCTAATCTTTTTTTTCACAAATTGGCAATAATAAAAAATTTCCTCTCCTAGAACACCTCAACAAAATGGAGTTTTAGAATGAAGAAATATGACACTTCAATAGATTTCCTGGAATATTCTAAATGATTTTAATCTCCCTATCTATTTTTGGGATGAATCATTTAATATATCTTGTTACATTATCAATAGAGTCATAATTAGACATGTTATTAAGAAGACCCCTTATGAGATCTGGTATAATATGAAGCCTAATGTTAATTACTTTAGTGTGTTTAGTGGAAAATTTATTATCCTTAACACTAAGTATAATAATGAAAATTTTTCGTCTATGTGTGATGAAGGAATGTTCCTACATTAATCAATCTCCAATAAATCTTATAGAGTTTTCAATAAGAAAACCATATGTTTGGATGAATAAGTTCATGTAATATATTATGAGACTAATAAAAATGAACCCATAACCTCTATTGAACATCTTGAGGATGATATATCAATTCTGGACCTTAATGATAAAGGCAATGAACCCTTAGTGAATACAACAAGTTCTTCAAATTTTCCAAAATATTTTCATGGTGAACTTGATCGTATATAAAACCATGAGGAGTCTCGTTCAAATCTTTCAATAGTTATTATAATGATCAAGAATAATCCTTTAGATGATGTAGTAGGTGATCTAAATTGAGAAACAAATACTAGAGCTTCTCTGATAAACCTGGTTGAACATCAAGCTTTTATTTCACAGCATGAACCCAAAAATATTAATGATTCTATCAATGAATAATTTTTGGTGATACCTATGAAAGAAGAATTAATTCAATTAGAAAGAAACAATGTTATTGAATTATTATAATATCTTATAGACACCTTGACCATAGGCACTAAATGTGTGTTTAGAATTAATTTTGATGAATATAGAATTATTTTGATAAAAAATCATGACAATATGCTCACAAAAATAGGCAAGAATAATTAATAGTCTATGAGGAAACCATCTCACTTGTAGCAAGACTATAATCCATTTGGATAAAACTTGCCTATGTAGCTCATAAGAATTTCAAACCTTATCAAATGGATGTCGAAATTCAATTTATAATATTGTATATAGTTTAGGATGTAATTTTTTAACAACCCCCTAGTTTTACAAATCAAAATTTTTAAATAATGTTTATAAACATTCAAAATCTTTATATGGTCGGAAATAAGCTCTACGAGCATGGTATGACAGACTAAGTTATTTATTTTATATCAAAATGATTTACTTAACGAATAGAGGATCCAAATATCGTTATTAATAGTATTTCCAAAGATGTTTTAATAGTAATATTTTTTGTAGATGTCATTATTTTTCGATCCTCTAAAAATTTTATGTCGTGTTTTTTCAAAAATGATGCAAGATAAATTTGAAATGAGAGTAATGGGGGAACTTAAATTTTTTAAAGGAGTTTGAAGTTTTCAAAATAAAAATGCTATTATTCTAAATTAGAGTAAATATACTAAAGATCATGTAAAATGTTTTGGTTTGGACTTTAATAAAGGTAGTGATACTCCTATGAGTACCACCTATAAATTGGATGTTGATGAAAATGGTAAATCAGTGGATCAACTAAATTCTAGAGGTATGAGAGATAGTCTGCTATATCTTATTAGTAGAAGACCTAATATTATATTCAGTGTATGCATATGTGCCAGTTTTCAATGAATCCCCAAGAGTATAATTTATTTATTTTTAATTTTTTTTAAATATCTCATGTATACTACAAACATAGAAATATTTTTCCCAAAATTAAAATAATTTGACATAATATGTTATTTATATAGAGACATTACTGGTTGCATGTCATATAGAAAGAGAACCTATTGAACATGTCATATTTTGAGAATGTCACTAGTATCATGGTGTTGTATGAATTATGTTTCTTTATCTATTTCCGAATATGAATATATATCAACTGTTTGTTGTTCTACTCGAATTTTGTGCATGAAACACACTTTACTAAACTAAGGATTTCAATTCCTACATGCCTTTATAAACTACAATGATAAAAGTTATATTACCATTACTAAAAGTCAGGTATGTAATGTTAGGACAAAGAGCATTGATGTGAGACATCACTTCTTGAGGGATCATTGTCATAGAGGTGATATCACTCTTCAATTCATTGGCAATGAACACCAATTTGCTGATATATTCACAACTAATTTGAGTTCTAAGAGGTTGAGTTACATCAAACATAAGTTAGGTATGATAAACTGTTAGGTTATGAACATCACCGTTGGACCTCAACATTGGACCTCACCAATATTAACCTCACAATTGGACCTCACCTTTATGAACCTAAATATTTAACATCACCATTGGACCTCACCTTTAGGATCCTAACCATTGGACCTCACTATTGTACCTCACCATTAGGAACCTCACTGTAGGTCCTCACTGTTTGACCTCACCGTTAGGAACCTCACCCTTGGACCTCACTGTTAGAAACCTAAATGCTGGACCTCACCATTATAAACCTCACCGATGTTATCTTACCGATAGTCGATGTTTTTAGGACATATCATTTTCTCACCAGGAATCTGAAACGTTTTCTTTGTTACATATTTCTTTTTTCATGATTTATTTTTTGATCCCAAACTGATAAAAATAAATAACACGCCACATTTCAATCCACTTCAATCCTTTACTAAACCTCTGGCTCCATAACAATAGAACCTCCCCTTCTATAGAAACCCTAAAAATTTATCCAGATTAAAATGGATATGTATAAGTGACTATTGGTTAGTGATGATGGAGATGCACAAAATCAAATGAGACCTCAAGGTGAGTCATTTAGTGTAATCCAGGCAGTGGAAAATCTAATCAACCCTCATTTTTCAATGAGGGTAATAAATTTTTAGAAGGAACTGAGGTTTGATTGGAATATGTCAGGTAGATCTTTGGTGCTAATGTAACATGAATCTCAGAGCTGCTTCGAATGTTTTTCAAACAATAATCGACCTTACTACAAAATTTTAGTGAAGGTATTTTATAAATATCTATGATTCGAGCAGTCTGAGGATAAGAATATAATGTCTTAAATGGTAAATGGAGGAAGTGTCATATTTTCCTCTCTATAATGGGATGAGTGTTTTAGAATTCCACATGAAGGAATATTTTATTACATATCAAGAGTGGTGCCTCCCACTAGTGAGTTATTCTTCTATGAAGAAGCTTTAGTTGAAAAGACGGGGAATGGGATCCATATGAATTTAATTTCTGTTGAAATGGAAAGAGAATACATGTTGCTATTTCTGTTATTTCAGCATGTCTTGAGTCTAAGGAGAGGGGAATTTTCTTCCTTGAATTATCAAGAAGTATTCCATTTATTTCTATTGAAGCATGGACAGTTGTTAAAATTTTGTTGGTTGGTAATAATTCAATTATAGGAAATGGAAAATACCATCACATAGTTTAATGCCTTGTTTCATTACAGATTGATATCGATAATGTGGAATGTAAAAGGAGATGTTAGAAATAAGGAGTAAACAGTTGTTGTGAGAGACAATTTCTGCATCATCAAGATAATTTGCATGTTAATGAGGATCATCTGGAACCATTGTCAAAGAAGATGGGAAAATGATTAAGCTAATATATATAGGTGGAATTCAACTTAGTTACTCATCATACTAGGCCTATATATTATAGATATCCTAGTCTAATGCCTGATGATGTGGATCCTATATACTATGATGAATAAGAAGAGGCTGTTGTGTTTCTTGTCAGAGAGTATTGTCTTATAGATGACTGGGGTGATCCGGACCTTCCTCATCCCAATATTGTATTTTTTAGTGATCCTAACCAACCAAAAAGACTGCCTATAAGAGAGAATATCCTTAGGGAAATTTTTTATGAGGAAACTAGTGAAGAATAATGACATCAAAATGTATTAAGATATATCAGAGGGACCTCATAGGAGGAAGATGATTCAGAATCCATTCATGATGACTTTGAGATAGCTGCTGGTGAATTTGTAGAATAATGTGTAAGTCTCGGTCCTCTGATTGTACATATCAAAATATTATGAAGTTGTTTCTGATACGGTTGAAGTTAAAATTTTAATGGTAATAGTGGACGATTCTACATAGGAAGTGGCATTGGACACTCATATTGATGATATTGATCAATGAGGTATAACTGATATGGATGTTGTTTTTTATGAAAATTCTCCAAGTAAGGGGGAGGAACATGTTGCCATATGTTCAGTTATTATTTCTCATATAATAGAGGACTGGTTAAAGTCCTTGAATTTGTGGTCTTATTCATAGATTATGGAGATTTTGATGATGACCAACTTATCAGAAGCCCTCCAATTACTTAAGTTAAATAGACTACTATTGTAAAGAAAGTAGTACTTTTACCTTGAGACTATGTGAATAAGAATGCTTTTGAATCTTTGAAGATAGATTTCAATAGAATTTTTGATGAGAAAACTATTGATATAGGGAGAACGGTGGCACTAAATAAATTTGTTTTAGTAACATCTTTTGATAGAGTTACTTCTACATCTCACTCAAATATGCTTCATGATGTGAAGGATTTTCAGAATCAGATCAAAACATTAGCAGAATCTATGGAATCTATAAAGCATTCAATTTCCATATTATATTCCAAAATGGTGTTAATAGTGGAAGTGGATTGAGATCTTAGATATGTTATGATTTTTCTTTAGTAGATGGTCACTATGTTTTAGGACATTATGAAGTCTATGGAGAAAAATGTGAGTGGCCAACACGATGATCAGAAAAGGCTGATCAGTGGGATGACAAAATATTTTTAAGAGACAATGGATTTCAATTCGAGACCTCTATGTTCATTTTCATCCTCTTAAGCCACTCCCACAATTGATCAAGATGTATTATGGTTAGTCATAAGAGAATAAGTGGAGATGTTCTATGGTGCATTTACCTCAGACCCTCAGTCTATGACCAATGTAATTTTCACTACTAGATAAATTCATAAGCATGTAAGAGAATATCTGTGGGAATATGATCATGGTCAAAAAGTCCATCAAAGAGAATGTGATTTTATATTACAATAGGGTGTACAGTAAGCATAAAATGAATTATCCCTTTAATATACTTTTGGAGAACTTGAGGATCCCACCTATCACTCAGGTGTTTAAGGATCAAGTTAGCAGGCATAGAGAGATGACTTCTGCATTAGAGAGATTCATAGTGAATAAGGATGACATTATCTCACCCATGGAAAAAAGAGGATGCATTATTATGGAATTAAATAGTATTATTTTTATCATTTACTCTATGTGGACTGCACTCCCATCATTGTTTTTCTTGCACTTCCATCTTCCTATGCTTCTTTAGGATCTACTAGTACTACACCGATGATGAATCATGAAAAGGCCATCAGAAGCATGACCCCTATGATTCCTCAGATATCAACTCACTATAGGTCTAGTAATGCCCCTATAGCAGCTCCTCCAACCCTAGTGATGGCCATTACTAGGCCTCTCCATCCATACATAGAACTTGACTCATCAAAATCAAAATCCAAAGCTCCCTTAGACATTTCTTATGAGGATTGATTGTGGGATGTCTTAGTTTATAGGGATATTTTGTACAAATTTTTTTATTTTTTATTATATCTTCATTAATAATATAATCATCTTTTTCCAATTTTTATCTTTCATTATTTTTGTTAATCACAAATTGGGAGAATTTCTATGTTTTCTGAATCCTTACATGCATATGCGATATATATTGGGGAGAAGTTTTATGTTCCCCAATGCTACCAAAAGGGGAGAATTTTTTTTGTGTTGAGCTGAATTCTTGTATATATACACTATTTGTATTTGCCACAATGACCATTATTTAATTTTAATTATATACCCCTCTAATTATATGTATCAAAAGTTTTTAACCCCGATTAAAAAAAATGACATAATTTGTGATTATCAAAAAGGGGGAGATTGTTGGACTCATCCATTTTGATAATCCAAAATTATGTTCCATTTATGCGATAATTTTTTTTTTACTATAGAATAATAATGTTTCCATAATGTTTTAATCTTGTTCTAATGATACCTATTTATATTTAATCTCATTGTTCCCTTTTTTAAATATACAGTACAAATATTATATAATTAATGGTTACCAATGCAATTGTTACCGATGTAAAGGTTACCGATGTACATTTTACCAATGCAAAGGTTACCGATGCAAAGGTCATTGAAGAAAGGGTCATCGATGCAAAGGTCCCCGATACAATGGATACTGATGAAAATGATACCGATGAAAAGGTCACTGATGGAAATGTTATTGATTCATAGTATTCTAATGCGAATCTCATCGATTAAAAGGTCACTAATGAAAAGGAAACCGATGGAATGGTTACCTATGAAAAGGTAATTAATGCAAAGGTCACCGATGCACGATTACCGCTGAAAGCTACCGTTGAAAAGGTCATTGGTGGAATTCATTGATGAAGGTCATCGATGCAAGGCTACCGTTGATGGCTACCGATGAAGGCCACCAATGCACACTACTGTCAAAGACAACTATTTTGAAGGCTACCATTACTATTCTACCAATGCTTACATTTCAATACATTTTCATATACATAAGATTATTCTAATGGTCATATTTGGTAAATTTAATGCATCTAAAATTAATTAATTATGATTATAAAATACACAGTAACCATATCTGGGGACAACAGGAGGTACGAGGAGGATCGCATGTGGTTTAATAATTCCTATTGCGAGACCTCAAATATAAAAAAGAGATGTTTGGGGAAGAAAACAAGTCAGTGCGAAAGGACGTGTGATAGTGAAAAATAATTCATTAGAAAAAACATACGTCCTAGATCAAAGAGAATTAGGATTAACCATCCTATATTGAAACCGTGTGTCCAAGAGTCTCAAGAAGAACATTTCGGGGGAACAATATATAGGAAGCCTTTAATTTTTCATCAAATATGGATTAACACAAGAATTATAATACCCAGTTCGTAGATGAAAGAACCTAGAGTTTTGATACCCAATTTTGAGGACAACATCAATTGAAAGACTCAATGTGAAATTTCTTCACTCCAATGAGTCAAGAGATGGACTGCAAACACATGGATATTTTGTAACTCAAACTCATAATATAATCTCTACTGTGTTATTTTATATTACTTGTCTATGAGGAGTTTGTTTTTCTATTACACACACTTTCTCTTGTGCTTGAACTAGATGATATTGAAAATAGTCACCTCAAACATCTCTTACATTTTTCCCCATGTATTGTCGTGGAAGAGACCGTGTGTGGTCGGTATTGCTTTTTTTACCACGAAAAACTGTGGTAGAGGTTTTGAACCCAGGTGAGTTTGTGAAAACTGTTGTAAAGCCCGAGGCAGGATGTGTATCAGGTTTTTCAATTATTTAAACAGCTTGGGGGATAGTGATCACCATGTGGATATGATTAAGTCATAGAATGAGACTAAACATTTTTTTATCTCCACTCTACAAAATATTTTTTTTAAACATTATTTTTCAATTTTTCCCCGCTGCTTATAATTTCTAAAACAGAAAATAGTTTTTCATTAGATTTGATTGTTTTTATTGGTTAGTGGGTGTTTGTGTTTAATTCTGTAAACTTGTTTCCAAAGTTGATGAAGTTTTTTACACTAAATCAACTGAGGATTGATCACCCTTTGAGAAACATGTTGACCAACTAAACATTAATATCTTTACTACCTTAATTAACTTGTCACTTTCAAAAATGGGGGTTCTGTACCATAATGTATTTAACCGAAATTTTATGTAGGAACTCAATTCAACCCCTTCTTGAGATTCCACTCCGACCAAAAAATATTAGTTGCGGAAAGTATTTACTACTTTTTAATGGTGAAAATTATTACGTTATAATAAATTAATCATGGATTACATGTTTTAACAAAACTCATAATTTTCCTTCAATGTGTAACCATTACTACGATTAAGTGGTCATCCCAATTTTTAAAATTTTTTCATAGGTCATGATATTTCTATGGAAAATGATGATGTGTGGGAGAATGTATTGAATATGTTCCATGAAGACAATTCTTGTTTTATTTTAAAAGGGTTTCCTTTGGAGAAAAAAGTGTTTATTAATAATAATTATCCACATGTAATGTCTGCGAATACATTGTTATAGTTTTTAACAATTCTCTAAAATATAAACTTATGATACCCTTCAATATAAATTTTATTTCAAAAAAACACTATAATATGTAACATTAGAGTCCATGTCCAAATATTAGGCATCAAGGGGAGTCTAAAAAAATTATATATTATGATTCATTTTTAAGAGATAGGGATTTCATGTTAGATTATAATTTTGTGGTTGATTATAAGTTTAATGGCATACAATCCCTTTGGAGTATATATATTAAGATATTTTATAATGAGTAATGGTATTTTTGGTGTCATTTTTTTGAGTTATTAATATTAGTTATTATTTTTTGGGATGAAAATTGAAATGTATGATATAATCATTGAGGTAAAAATATATAATGGTAATTTTTGGTAATTATATATCATATATGGTAATAATTTATAATAATGGTATATTCTTAGAAAAAGGAAATCCTATAGGATGGGTGAGAACCCATATTGTTCGACAAGGCCACCTGAATTGAACCCACAAAAAAAGGATTGCATGGATGCATCACCTACCACTGGCCTATGTGATGTACCTAGTTATTATGAATTCATTTTGTAGTAAAAAAATTTGAAGTAATAAGATTAAATTGTTTTTGTGAAAATATGTTTTATCAATTGGATATCCTTGGTTTTTTAAAATGAATTTTCTATTGATTGATAAATGTTATTTTAGAAGATATTCGTTATTTTGGAAACCCTATATTCCTAAAGAATTTAGAATACAATGTGATTTTAGTTGAGGAGGAATGGTTTAACAATATTTCGAAAGAATCTGTGTTTTTATTGTAGAAATATAGTGATTGGGATTAATTATGGTTATTATTAACCTATCATGGTGAATATGTAATTATAAAATTACGTTTCAGTATGATACGATAAGAGTGGATTATTTTATTTGGAGATAAATGTTAAATCATATCGTAGAAGAATATATGATCAAATTTTTTTAATTTTTGTGTTTTAATCAATGTTTGGATTATTGGAGGAATTTTATGGAATGTTATTAATTGAAATGACAATGTTGGACTTTGGGTATTAATTTTTAATTTTGGAGATTAAAATTAGTTTTTCATTGTCCTAAGGTATATTTTTTTTTTGAAAATTTGACTTATCTAATAAAAACTATTATTGGTTTATGTTAATTTTTCAGGATAGGAAAAATTAATATTTAATCATTTTTTATTTATGTGATTCTCTAGAAGCTAAATCTCGTAACCCATGTGGAAATATGTCATCTTAAATACTCATCGTTCGGAGAAAAAATGTGTTTTGGTGAAATATTATTAAAGGATGACACTCAACTTTTCATGTATGTATATTTCCTTATGTTCTTAATCTAAGTTGTAAAATTGTTTATCACCTTTTTTAAAAGGATTTTAAACCAATAAATTTATACATACACTATTCCTACCATGTAATCAATGACCATTTACCCCATCACAAGTTTGAGTTTTTCTGATTGATAACTTTGCCGAATCATGTTTTCAATCACATTATATTAGAACTTGATTGTTAGTTTTTCTTGATATCCATGTTTTGAAATATGGAATCATATTATGTGTTGTATCGAGTTATTTTTTTACATCACCTTATTTCTATTAATGTGTAATTTTTATTGAATAATATTACATTGTGGTATTTCAATGAAGTAATTTTGAAAAGTGAAACATCAGTTACGATGCACGAATTTATAATTTTGTGGATGCAATTTCCAAAACAGTGATGATTGTAACATACCTAGTAATTAAAGAATAATAATTATTCATATTTATTTGTATTTATGAATTAGATACTAATATTTATTTAAAAGAAATGATATGTCTAATTGAGTACCTGACAAACAATAAGAGGATTCTCCAAAATTATATGTTGCACAACATATTGAGTGATGAAAAATAATAATATATTATTAATATTAGTATATTAAGTTATATTTATCAAATATCAATTATAATAGATGGAATAAATTATATTAACATAATTCTGAATATTTGGGTTTAAAATGTTTATATAATCATTCTTTGGAATTAAAAAACCCATTGAATATAAAGAATGTGTTTTATCAGAAATAATATTTATGTATGAATAATTGTGTTTATAAAATATCCTAAAAAACACATTTTGTAATATATAAATGAAATATAATTTAATTATTATTTTTAAAATTCATCGTATATTTTTTAGAGACATTACATAATAAAAAATACAATTTTACAAATAAAATGATTGTTTTATCAGAAAACGTATTTTTAACAGTGTTTAATGGAGATACTTTTTTAATAGTTGTTTTTGTTACTAAAATATGTTATATTTGAATGAATAAAATTTTTATTTAGAAAAGGTAAACCTAAATTAATTTTTGTGAATTTTTGGTATTTTAATGATAAAAAGAATTTTTGAATGAATAGTGAAAATCGATTGTATTTAATAAAAAACTATCATTTAATCTAATTTACATTATTTTTTTACTATAAATTTATATGGTAATAATGTATAATTATATGGGGTTTTTATGACTTCATTAAATTATGTCCATTGGACATAATATCACATTAAAAATGGATATAAACACGTATAAAGCTTTTGATAGTATTTACTTTTAAAAATAATGCCTCATCAATCCATCAATGTGATTAACATCATATTATTTTTAGTCTATTTTTGTGAATTCAAATATAAAAAATAAATATAAATTATATTAATCATAATTAAAATTTTGATATAGTGGGATTAGAATAATTTTTGGTGAATATTAAAATTAGTATTTTATTTACTGCTATTAACGGTAAACTATGTAATGAAAGATAAAATAATATTATAATAATGTAAAACATCCCTAAAACATGTCCTCTTATTATTGGAAGAGTTATAGATGACCAAAATAGTTCTTGGGAAACATTATTGCCCTTTGGAAGCAACATGTGTATGATTAGGACATTTATAAACATTAATTTAAAGTAAATTCATAGATATCTTAATAATGTATATTCTCACTTAACAATTTTAATTTGGTTTTAAAAAAGTGATAAATTACACTAAAAACTATCATTAAAAAGATTAAATGATTACCAATATCATATTAATATATTAAATTTTTTGGAAGTTAATAATTAAATTTAATTACGACAATATGATGATGCAATAACAGATTTATTAATTAAAGAATCAAATAAATGATATTATTAATACTAAAATAAATATTTTATTTCTTATTTTATTATGTAAGAAAAATATATTGGTGAAAAATATATTTTATAATTCTATAAAATGTTTTTTTGGATGTTTTCATTCTCTCTGGATATTATTAAATTCAATGAAATAAATAGTGAAAAAATAGATGTAATTTATATTTTATAAAAAAAATAATATCAAAATCCAAAAAAATATTTTAAAATCACACAGTTACTATTATAATTTCTCCATATTAATTCTGTATCCAATTATGGAAAATTGACCACTTATAAGTAAAATATATATCCTCTTAAATTATAAAATATTGTTACCATAATTAAAATTAATAAAAAAAATAAATATAAACTGAAAAGACATGGTTTAAAATAAAATCAATACATGTAAAAAAATTACTATATGATAGGATTTATAATAATACTCATATTATATTTGACATATCTCATGTTCTATTCTTTTGTATAATAAATTAATTAATATTAATAAAATATTTTAAGAGTTTCTAATGGTGCCTCTCTGTTGTCCTATAAAAAGGTACCCATTATTCTATAATATGCAAACAATAATATCCATTTTTTATCATCCATGATCTTTTATCCCTTTCTAGAAGCCCTAACCAATTTCATGATGCCTTAATTTTTACAGGACACCATTTTTAGAGGTTTTAATATGTTCATCAAAAGTGATCGACTAAGGAAGAGGTATCGTTTTTAAGTGCTTCTATTTTATATCTTTTTCCACTTCTATTAAATTAATTTATTCTAAAATTAAATAATAATAATTGTAAAAAAACATACTAAGATGTAATTATGTTTTCATGTTCACCCAAAGTCATCTATAATTTCACCAAATGAGAAACGAACTGTTTGTTTATGTGTATGACAGACTACTGCCTCGTGAACAGATATAGTCTGTTTTTCATTACCATATATCAAGACTGGTTATTATTATTAAATTAATATTTATATATGATATATATTACATATTTATAATTTTAAAATAATAATATTTAAATTATGTTCATACCTTACATGTACATAACAATGATAACTTTGTTCGTGGGTACGTTCGAACTATCACCGTTATGAAGTGATGTAAATAATTTTTATTCAATACATTACTTTTATTATATATATTAGTTTAATAAAATAATTACTATTATTTTAATGAAATTTTCATCATTATATAAGGATAAAATTTTAATAAAATTATTTCCATAATGATCAATGAAAATTGGAAAACATTACAAATGCATATGTTCGACCTACAGTCATCATGATTATAACATTCTTTATTTTTCACTACCATTATTAATGGTTTGATTTAAAAGGATTGATTAATTTATAATATTGATTATTATTTCATGTATACAATTATTGAGATGATGGAATTAGGACCAAGAGAAAAATTTATGTCATAACATGTTCATATTGGACTCAAGTACCAAAGATCGATGAAATGTATGATATGAACTGAAGTAAATATATGTATTATATATTGAAAATAAGTTATAAAAAGGAATAATAAACATGAAAAATATCTAATAAATATATAAAAAATATTATCATTATAAATAATGAATATAATGATTTTACATGAAGATTCTGACTCATGGTAAGGGAATTTGTCTCAATCTCTTTTCATTGAGGCATATTTTGATGTTATACTCTACCTTATTTTATATGGTGTATAATTAAAAACTTTGAAATTTAATTTCATTCAATGTTTTTCGAAATGAATCTTTTTTAGGAATCATGTTACTTAATTAAAAATTGAATTTTTTTCTAATATACACTATGACAATGACTTTTTCGCCACTCTGACAATTATTTGATATTTGGATTCCTCTACAATAAAAAATATTTTTAAAAGTCAAATAAATATAACATTACCTTTTAGGTATATTGGTAATTAATTATTTTTAATAATGGTTATATTTTATCAATATCTTGAAATTATTTTATGTGATTTCAAATGAATGTTTTTTACTAAAATGTTTATAACTGAAATATTTTATGTGTTATGGATATATAACGGTACTTGGACATAAAACAAGTGGTTAGGTGATAACCAAATTTTGGGAGGTAACATGAATAACCAAATATAGGTGGTTTCGTGATAAACCAATGATTGACGGTTACATTATAACCTCCAATGCATTGGGTATGGAAGTAAGTCGAATGGATAATCCATTTGTTAGAGTGATATGTATAGAATTCAATCATACAATTATTATATTTATGTATAATTATGTCCCAAGATACATTTATATGTTATGGGTTATTTATATGTATATTAAGGTAATGTCTTGATTAAAAAAAGGCGTGAAATATTTTTTAATGAAATTATTTACTATTTCATAATGGACAATAACATTTAATTTATTGAAACGTAAAAATGGTTTACTTTTTGTCACATGATTAACAATTTTCCTTCATTTTGTAAACCTACCTGATATTTATTGCTCATACCAAGTATTAAAATGTTTTCATTGGGCATAATACTGGTATATAAAATAAATATTTCTAGAATAATGAATTTATGTAGAGTCTTGAAGAGATGTAATGTTTTATATTGAATGGGTTTCCTTTACTATAAAAAGTGTATACTAATTATAACTATACACCTGTAATGTCTGGGTATACCTTTATGATTTTTTTTCCTATTTCTCTAAAAATATAAAATTACAACATCCTTTAATGTGAATTGTACTTCAAGAAATATTATAATATGTAATGGTTAATTTCAGGTACTTATAATATGCTTAGTGAGAAAATAATTGATTAATATTTCATATTTTTCACCAAACCTTTGAGCATTCAATAATGATAGAATATTATTTTAAATATTCAGTCCATAATTAAAATATTTCTTATGAACCACTCTTATATGATATGTTTGACATGCCCTCAGTATCTACCAAAAAAAACCTATTTTCCTTTACAAATATTTTCCATAATTCAAATATCACCTATCCAATATCCAAATATATCAAGAATATCAATTAGATACATGGACATAATAATTTCTCTGTGTATATCTTGATATCTCGATAATACCTCATAATCATATTCGTTCTTTTTGAAACAAATTTTATAATTTCTTATAATCCAAAATCTTCCATGAATCCTAAATATTGATCATTATTACATTCATCTTTCGAAAAAGTATAGAATCACCACCAATTTCAAATTTTTTTAAAATCATTATTCTTTCATATTTAAAATTTATGAATGTTTTCATTTTCCCCGCCCTAGTATCCATCCTCACCCTTTCTACTGAATCATGTGTTTTATTCAACACATTCATCTTTATTTATTCAATATAATTAATTTAATTTTGAATGTAATTATTGATGTAGTTAAAAATCATATATAGTTCTAGGAATTTCTATTACAAAAATTTTAGATCATACTCTTTTAATATATCATTATCTTCCTTATCAACATTTTATTTTTTTCAAGTGGGTATCCATTTAAGGATTCAACTTTAATTCATAAAAATTGAATATTTATTATGAGTTAATGAACCATTATTAATTTATTATTAACAAATTATTATAAATTATTTTTCCATTCTACAATATTAAAATTAATTATATTAATTCCTTAATCTCATATTTCAACATTAGATTCTTTTGTGATAAAAAATTACATAATTAATATCTTCTCCAATAATTGGTAATGTATTATTTTGTATTTTTTACAATATTATGTTTTTCAAACATCATCAGAGGACTAACCTTCCCGTTTATCCTTAATTTTATCCTTCTATTCATTATTGACAAGAATTTTCTCGATATGCGATGAGAAAAATTCTTTACATTCCACATGGAATAAATTTTTATTTATTAGATCATGCTGATTTTATACTAAAAGTGATTATTATCATATCACCCTCATCTTTAAAATATTTTCCCCTCATTTTTATACAATTTTGTTTTGAAAAATATCCAATAAAATAAAATTAAAAAACATTATTAGGAACATTCCATGGTAAAATGATGTATATCTTTTCACATATATTCAATTAAATTAATTGGATTGGTTAAATTTCATTTCATTATGTTGTTTTTCCCTATAATATACAAATTCTACATAAATATCCGTTTCATTCTTATTTTTCTACACTTATCTATTGTCAATTTGAATTTCAACCTAAATATTATTCATCAAATAAATCACTGTTATCCTTTCATATGAAATTGACATTCTATGAAAATCATATTTTTGGTATGTTTTAGTGTCATAGTTGTTTCAAAATGGATTCAATTTTATTTTTATATTAGTATTTTTGAATTTGGATTTTATCTATAGTTTCATATGTTTTAGATCGAAAATTTGAGTATTTTCCTATTTTTCTTCTAATAGACGATTTAAGAGCATAATTATTGGGAACTTGTGTGAGCACTTATGGATGAGTCTATTATTAGTATATTTTTAACATTAATTGTTTGTGTTTCATAGATATTTATCACTTTGATTCAAACTCGGATGGTACTATGAGAAACTGTGTGGTTCCTTGGGTGTCTCTGGAAAAGGGATCAAAACATGAACACAGTTAGTCCAAGCATTGTTGAAGGAGTGTATTTGGATCTACATTTATTTGGGAAAAAAAATTAAAATAGATGGTTCATGGCTTCCCAAAACATATAAGGAAACCATCTGGGATCTATTTATTTCTATTAATAGGCAAACTATTTTAATATTGGATGGGAAGCTATAGGTCCTAACCATGCATAATGGATAAGTTTATAAAAAATATGAATTTCCTATCCCCCCCAATCATATTTTTTACCTGAAAATGCATCCTCCGCACATAATTTCAGTCATTTTACTATATATATGCCTTTACATCATTCATAAAACCTCCTACATCCTTTCACGATGAATATATGTTGACTATTCAATGTTTTGGGGTGATTCATTGAGGTATTTTCCTTCTCTCTTCTTCCCCCTATTCTTCTTCATATACTCTTATATTTTTATTATACATTGGACTTTTATTCTTGGGTACCAGTTAAAATGTGTTTAAATTTAGGCGTTTTTAATCACAAATATTTTATGGTGTGTCTTTTTTTTAAATAAATTTATTCTCTTCGATAACTTACATTGCATAAAAAACATTGAGCTTAAATGGACTCCATGATATTTTGAATTTATGAAATTTGTTATCACAAAGCCAATGAAATGGATGGAATGAATGATATTAACTAAATTATGATGATATATTTGACAATTTTCTATAAATTATTTAATTGGTTACTATTTAATTAATGATGAAAATATAAACAAATTTAAAATAATTAAAGTGTATTTATAAAGAACTATTTTTATTCCCACAATTATATATTTTTTTAAAAAATAAATTAATTAATTTTTGTTAAAGTTACCATTGATTTTTATTTTTAATAAATCCAATAAAACATATTTAAATTTAAAAAAATTATTACGATCATGATAATATGAAATCTAGTTTTTAGCATAATGGATGTATTCGTTTAAAAAAAATTACCACCATTTAAGGGAATATGTATTTTTAAAATAAAATTTAAAACATATATAAGTTTTAATTGAAAAATAATATTTTTTAAAATTAGCATATAAAATTTTCTTTCAGTTGATTTTTTTTAATTTCTATGATATGATTCATTTTTTGAAAAATATTGAAAATTACATAATTTTAATTTAAAACTTTTTTTCATTTCATTTATTTATATAGTGAAATTTTGTTTAAATTTGTGTTTTAATTATAATTATATAAATTATAATTAAATTAATATAATATAACCGTTGTATTAAATTTCAAAATGATATTTGATATTTAAAAAATTAAATATTTTGATCATTATAACTTTAAAAACTCGTTTTCCCGTTTATCCTTTGGGATTAATTTTCCTTTCCATTTTTCATATTATTAGAATAATATTTTAAATAATGGATTAAATTTGTTTAATAATAAGGACAAAATTAGTTATCTCTACATTTTTCATTTGTAGGAATAGAAAATATAGCATGGTAAATTAATTAATTTCTACAATATTGATAAAATAATGATAAGGGTGAAAATGAAAAGGAAAAATCATAAAATAAAAAAAATTACAAAAAATTAATGGTATTAAGAAGAATTTATTGATCCTAATCTCCCATTAAAACATTAACTATCATCAAGAATTATGTAAGATAATACCCCCACAATTTGTCGACTTTAATTGTAAAATAATCCCAATTTTATCACTTTAATCTAAAAACTCTTCATGTAAAAGTACGAAAACTTATTGTACCATATCAATCAAAAAGATATGATTCCTCTACAATATCATCAAAAACTATCCTCTCTACTCTTCCCACATTCATGGGCTTTTGGTATAACCCAAATACATATTCAATGGTCTTTAAGGGACTCTTCAAAGAGTTTAACTTCTTGAGGTAATTTTCTCAAAACATGTTTCTTAATGTATTTTATTTTTATACATTATTATAAAGAACAAAATATATCTATACATGATAAATAAAAAATAATTTATATAATGATGTTTTATTCTTATAAGGAATTAAATTCTATGAAATATTTATATTTAATCCTCTTATTAAAAGAAAAAAAAAATATTTTCAAAAACAAGGAAATTAATTAGCTAGGTGGATAATTATTTTGTTCGTTTTCCTTTACAAATATCATAGATTGGAATAAAACTGTTATTATGGTAAAAAAAATTTAATATGTATATCATATTTTATTTAATATTATTTAATTTATATATATAAACATAATATTATATGAATCAATACTACTTTGTGGAGGTCAGAAAAACCGCCAAATTAAACAAAACATATGTCAATAACACTTTATGAGATGAATCCTCCTAATGTAAGAATGAAAAATGATTTATGACAGAATATAAATTTTAGGTAGTTCAATAATCCTATATATTTTGGCTTAAATTTTTTTTCCATTTTATTCGAAAATCTATAATTATACAAATACAAAACTCCCACTAAAACCATGGAACAAGCGCACCGAAAACAATGAAAATATTGAAATATTATTAATGAATGGATGGTAAAATTTAATAAAAATATCATAGATGGTATTATAAAAATTAATATTTTTCTTCAATTAAATAATAAAATTCATTAACCCATTATACATGAAGATCAATTATAAATAAGTATAGGGAACCCTGATGTAAGGATTTCTTATCTCACTTTTACTTCGGTAAAATATATGTAGTATTCCCAACTAATTTCTTGTATGTGGTCTATATAATTACCTTTGAGTTATCATATAATTAATATCATTATATTAAAGTTATTCAATAATTTTTTTATAATTATTACTTTTTGGGGGTATACAATTAGACTAATTTACAAAATTGAAATGGAATTAAAAAACCAATTTCTATTCTATAGGTTAACATTATACATCATGTATTATTTCATGATGTGATTATATTTCGGGATAATTGTGATAATATTAGGTTGAATAATAATTTTTCATGTTTATTTAAATCAAATTCACATAATCAATTAGTTTTATTCTAACAATAATTATATGAATTTATAATGGATTTTCATAAAAGAATTTATTTTCCATAATTTTCCTAACAAAAATATGTTTCCCCCATGTACTTTTTTTTAAACATAATTTAAATTTTATTTGTATTCTCTTAGAATATTATATTTTATAAAATAATTTTAAACGATTCTTTTTTGGATTTTCTAAATGAATTATTTGTGATTTTCCACAAAAACACAAATGGAATGTTTTTTAACTCATACCACATGAGTGTATTTTCATGTTATAATTATTAAATAATTCCATTAATATTAATTTTTTATTATTACATGGTTTTTATAAAATAAAATATATTCCTAAATAAAATTGTATTATTTTTAAAAAATACTAAAAAAATGATATTTTGGTCAAAATTATGTTAGGTTTTCTCTCAAAATTATTTCCCATTAAAGAAATATTTATATTATATTAATTATGTTATTATTGGTATATTATTCCGTGAAATTATATTTATTACTTTTGAGTTTTTAATGTTTGATGATGGATTGTTATTTATTGAACCCAATTTTCACATCGGTTATAAAATGATGAAATGTTTATGAAACCTCTTTATTTTAATTTGTTTTTATATGTTGAATGATTTATGTGCTTGTGGAACATGTATGTGTGGTTTTGATTTTTTTATGGGTGGGAAAAATATCCCCTTCTAATGAGTTGGGTAATTCCATTATATTTCAAAAGATAGATATGACTAGAATATGAAGTCAAACCAATTTAGTAAATTAATATGTCACTACAATAGTCTTGGGAAAACATTGACTATTATGATGGTTTGGGTTTTAGACCCATTCCATTATGATTATTTTTGAAATTTTTATTTATTATTAATTAAATTAAATTTATATTCAAATGATTTTTCCCAAATTACATGTTTATGCCAAATGTATTCCTTTTTTATTAGTGTCTCAAGAAATTTTATGAATTAATTGAGGAAAATTGATTGTGATAATTGATATGATGTGTATGATTGTAAAATATAATGTTCATTTTCTTATACACTTATTCTTATGTTATGACTTATATCTTCCATGTTTAACCATACTGATATTCTGATCTTACCCAATTTTTGTGTTTATTTTCCCTTGGATAGAAACAAATGTATTATGATTTATCTCTCAAAACCATTGTATTTTCAAAGGATGGAGGAGATAATGTAAATTTCCTATGAACCTAATAGTTTTTACTCCATGATTCCAAAGTCACTAAACCCATACAATTCTATAATTATTTTAATATGTTTTTAATGTATATTCATCTATTTAGATTTAATATCTATGTATAAAAAGAATGGGTCATTATAATTTGAATTAGAGAAAGGTTTAGCAAACCATGGCAAACATGGATTATAAAACATTTGTAAAAAACCTAAGTGAATGTCTAGGTTAACATCCAAGAGTTTTGTTAAAAATAAGGAATAACCTATTATAAGTATTAAGTGTAATATATTGAAATTTATAATGAATTTTCTATTGAATATGGGGGGTTTTCCAATATAAATAGTACAGATCAACTATTCTTAGAGATTTTATTCAATTGATGGAATCAAAAGGTACTATGTTAATTCAAAATTCGATAGTAAATAAAATGAGTGTCCTCCTAAGATATAAAATATTTTGATAACTGAAATTAATAATAAATTTTTTATACCAAAAAATATGTGAATACTACTCGACATTCAAATAGAAAATATATGGTACCAAATTTTATTGAGTCCATTATATATAAATGTAGAAATTATTTTATTGGGTATTATTTCCCACTAGTGACTTAGAAATTGATAAAAATCATAAATTGGTTTTCTCATCAATGCTAAGGATAGGTAAAAGATGTTATATGTGTTTATCCTATTGAAAGAGAAACATGACATCCGTGAAATCTTATAAATAATAAAACAGATGAATAATAAATTGAATCAATTTATTGGGATGAGTTTAAGGTAGTAATATATAGAAATTACATCCTTATTATTCTATATATAAATATTGGGAATAAATTTCTTGTGCAGAAGAAAAGTGATAAAGAATCCAACGATACATATGAGGAATATTTCTAAGGTCATAAAAGGTATGAATATGTATTATTTTTTAGTCCAAAAAGTAAAATTGATATATTATTTGGTTGTTTGATACCATTTGATCAAATGAAATTACCTATAAGGGACTTCAATACCTATGATGAAATTATTCAATTTTTCTTAAGGTGTGGATTGAAATCTATGTGACCCATTAATCTATATGTGTTGATATGAAAATAACAATCAAATTAAATAAAAATTACAAAAACACTGGAGGTAAGTAGATGAGAATACCATATTTCTTGATTTATGTAGAAAAACATGGGGGAAGTTTCTTATAAGAAGTAATAAATAATTAATGTTTAGAATGAAAGTCCATTTGGAAAATTAATCTCAATGAGATGGTAAGAAATAAACTAATCATGTGAAAATAGATAAAGCATCACATAATATACCACCCACAATCCAATATTCTATATATAAGGAGTTTCGAAATTATTCGACTAGTTCATGAATCTTATGGTATTTGATATCAACATCAAAAACCCATTAGGATAGATGGAAAAGGGAAATAGCTTGTTATTAGTACTATAGATGTAGGGTATTATAAGGACATGATGAATGTTACACTTATGGCCCACTGAAGAACATATAATGTTTTATTGTATTCTTGATTCAAAAAATATTTTGTTTTAATCTTATTTTCATATTTTATCATAAAATCACCACAACGATTAAATAATAAGATATATGTGAAAGAATCATAATGGAAAATTAGTCACATATAATTTTTATAGTTATTAATAATTTTATGTTTTAGAGAACGTGATTTAAGAAAATATTTGGATCCTTCATTTAGTTGAGTTCAATGGTATTCTTAGTTTGGATTGGATTTATATACAAGGGTATCATTTTAATCAACTTGAGTCACATTTTATGTTTCAAATGAAGCTGTATTAACTTATTAATGAAAGGAATAATATGAATTTCCAATATATATTTCTTCCATTTTGAGGGTCTAAATTCATATAAATGAATGTTGTCTATCTTAAATGAATGGTTAAAAACTCAACATTAAAAATAACCCAATTATGTGAGATTTTTTATATAATCACTAAATAATTACCAATTCTACCAATAAATCATGTTGTTTATTTTTCAATAGAACTTATAACTTGTGATATAACTATTTCATAGACTACATATAGTATAACCCCAATTTAGTTTCAAAAATTAAAGAAGAAACTCGTAGAGAGTCTGTATATGTGAATTATGAAACCTAGTGCTTCACAATGGGGTGAAATTGTTCTATTAGTTTTGAACATATTTTGATCAATATGACTCTATATTGATTCAGGGGAACTCAACAAAATAACATTCAAGAATAAGTATTCTCTTACACGTATTTAGGAATTATTTGATCTAATACATGGTACTCAATATGTTTCCCTGATTGACCTTCAATCTAGGTGTCATCAATTAATAGTCAAGAGGTAGGATATACCAGAGCATACATTCTTTACATGGTATAAAAATTATGAATTTATAGTGATGAATTGTTGTTTTACCAATGTACCCTCTTTATTCTTGGTTTAAATGAATAGAGTATATTGTGACTACCACAATCTATTTTGGGAATTATTTAAAGATTTTATTATTTAATATTAAATTATTAAGGAAAAATATGATGATAAATTGAGGATTTTCATGATGACCCTGATGAAGTATAAACTTTATAAAAATATTAGAAATCGTAAATTATGGTTTCAAAATTTTATTTTTTTCATATAATCTCAATTGATGGTATATTGGTTCATCATTCATAGTCATATGATTTTGAGATAAGTATTGGATAAAAAAATGACTAAAATCAATAGTTTACTTGGGTATTCCAGATATTATCGAATCTTTTTAAAATGATTTCTAATGATTATCTAATCCACATACCATGTTGACTCTGAATGGAGTTATTTTTATATGAATAGAAAAATGTGAAGATAAATTCAATGTGTTGAAATGATGTTTGTTCAGTTCCCCTATTCTCACAATATCATCTAGTGGAGAATGATTTTTGATATATAGTGATGGATGAAAACAGGAAGGAATTAATCTTGTAAAAATGATATGGAAATAGCTTATGACTCATTCCAATTTAACGTTTTCCAAAAGAATTACCCTACTCATAAATTGAAGTTAGCTTTAATAATCATTATATTAATGATACAAACAAATATATCGATGGAAAATATTGTGGCATATATACTAATCACAAAGGATTAAAGTATAATCATTATTCAAAATGTTGTTAACATGCATGAAATAATATGGTAAGAGATAATTAAATATTTTTAATGAACTAATGATTACCATCCTATGAATGATAACAAGGTGGCAGATTATTTGAGCCTAAAGGATCAGAATATCTTATCCATGTTAAGGGTCACAGAAAATCCAAAATTTCTGGATTTATGAAGGTTATGCATGGAAATATTAAAGGAAGTGGAGAACTCTTCTCTATGTCAAAATAATTTTCAACCATCTATCCAACTGAATATAAAAGATGTGTAGATGTATGATGTAGTTCTTCAGAAGATGGTATGAAATGTTCTACAATTCAACATTGACTGTGATTTAAAAAAATTATTTAGGAAACATATCGGTGCTCCAACCATATCAAAATTAAATAGGGATATGATGGATTATGCCTATTGTTCATCATTCTTTATTAATCACACAAGTACAAGGATGTATTAGGAAGTGATGGAATATTCATGGTGGGATGTCCTGAAAAGAGATATTACACAGTACATTTCATAGTTCTTGGTTTTTTAGTGACATATAATTGAGATACAAAATTATAATGGTATATTAGAATCATTAACCATTGTTTGTTGGAAATTGTAAATTATACCAATGGGTTTTAAAACTAGACTCCCCAAAACATATAAAGGCCATAATGACATATGGGTTATAGTAGATTTCCATAAAATGTTTTCAGACTACATTAATATTAAATAATATTTACCTCTCGATCATATTTCCAGAATATATATTAATGTTTTTTTAAGGTTTGACTATGTACCAATTTCTATTATATCAGATTGGGATCTAGGATTTAACTCGATATTTTGAAGAATTATTTCGTTAGGATTTGGATTCTGATTTATGGTTCATTAAATCTTATCACCCTCATATTTATATTCCCTCTCAGAGGACCTATAAGAAATATTAATTCCTGTGCAGATATTTCTATATGTATTTCAATGGTGGGTGGGATTAACACCATCCATTAGTAGAATTTTCTTAAAACAACATAATTCTTTCTATATTTCAGATGCATCCTAATGAATATCTATATGGTAAAAACAATAGAACACTAATATTATGGAGTGAAGTTAGGGGAAGAAATCCATTAGGACCTAATATTTCTAAGGAGAGCATAGATAAGGATAAATCCACTCAATAATTCCTAATAGATGATTATTTTCGAAAAATGTTTATACTGATAATCGTCATAGTGATCTAGAGTTTAAAGAAGATGAAAATGAATTTCTATGAATATCTTCTTAAAATAGGGTGAGGAGATTCGAAAAAAAAATTTAAATATAAGACCTAGGTATATCAATGGGTTACAAATTCCAGACCATATTATTATGATATCGTATCATTGCATGTCCACCAAATATACAACATATTCAAGATGGGTTCCATGTATCTCTCTTGTAGAACTATATATATCAACCTACATAAATAATAAAATCATAGGATTTAGCATTGGAGGAATATCATCCATAAGACGAGAAACCCATTGAATTATAGATCATAGAGATTATGTTATATGAAAGAAGACCACCAACAT
This sequence comes from Viscum album, assembly GCA_963277665.1. Taxonomy (NCBI): domain Eukaryota; kingdom Viridiplantae; phylum Streptophyta; class Magnoliopsida; order Santalales; family Viscaceae; genus Viscum; species Viscum album. Next base: position 40,049,470 of record OY728159.1, read on the forward strand.
TGTTAATGTCTTCTAGAAAAACTATGAATTTTAGGATGCTATGTGGGAAACTAATGATGTGATGAGGCAGATTTATCCTCATTGGTTTGAATCTAAGTATTTAATATATATTTAGATTTTAATTTTAATCGGAGTATAAATTGAACTTAATATTTTATGGTATGAATTGTTTTAAATAAATTCAATCTCTTTTATATATTATTTTTTCACAAAACACTGACCTTAAATGAACTCCAAAATGTGAATATTTTAATACAAATGTTACCACCTAGCCATTAGAATGGAATTAATTCATTATGCTTAATAAATATAAAAAATTATGATAAAAAAGTTTATAATATTTAATCATTTGTTACCAATTAATTACAAAGTAATATAAAATACAATAAAAATTTATGTAAGTTTATTTATAAAATACTATTTTATGCCCACATTGTCATTTAATCTTGATAAATTAAATTAATCAATATAATTTAATGATATTAATTATTTTTATTTGTTATATATTCAATAATATATTTTCAATTCATCAATAAATATTTTTGGATCAGGATAAGAAGTAATCCAATTTTTATAATAAAATGTTATATTTTTTTGAAAGGCATTATTTACACCTTTGAATGGATAAACTATTTTGAAATTAAAATTTAAAATTTTTAAATGTTATATAATTATAAAAAAATAAATTTTAGAATTATTATATAATATTGTTATTAGGGTTGATTTTTGGTATTTTTCTAATAATTTCCTTTAATGATGAGTAACAAAAAATACTGAATTTCAATATAAAACTAATTTTTATTAAATTTATTTATATAATTATGTTATGTTTTAAATTGTTTTTAAATAATAATTCGATAAATTATAAATATATAAATTTAAATCTGATCATTGGAATGAATTTCACATTGAAATTTGATATAAGTATATATATAAAAATTTCTATCTTTTTTCACATTAAAAACATGCTTTCCTACTTCATCTACGCGATTAATTATAAATGTAGATTTAAAAATTATTTTAATTTAATTTTTGAAAATTTATTAAATATAGGTAATAATATTTTCAAAATTAGTATGTAAGGTAATTTTATTATTTATTCATAAATAATGTACTTTGGTAAAAACATTATTTACCATAGAATAGGTAAAACAATGACAAAGGATAAAGATAAATGGTAAAATATTATCAAACCTAAAATTTACTATAATTATTTTTTGATAGATTTATTTAATGACAGAAAACACAATATAAAAAATCAATTAAAGTAAAATATTGTGGAAATTAATTTCACATAAATGTTGTAGGTTTTATTTATAAAATAATGATTATTTGATCACTTAAAGCAACCACTACTAATGTATAAATAAAACACCTCACCTCCCTATAGTGAATCATAAGAATTTAAGATCATAAAATATTTGAAAAAGCTTCTCATATAAACTCTCCCCATTTTCAATTTATTACTGTTTTATCCAAGGACTAATTCCATGGACTTTAATGGATCCTTCAAGGAGGTGATATTTAAGAGACATTTTTCTCAAAACACCACTCTTAATTTATTTTTTTTCTTCAACTTTCTTTTAACCCATTTCATCCATAAAGGGATGATAAATATAAAATAATGTATATTATATGGATTGTTATGTTTTTAATGGAATATCATATATACATTATTGTTTTTTACAAACATTTATTAATAGAAAGTAAAATATTTTCCCAATTATAACAGTTAATAACATCTATGAAAAATAATTTTGTTTGTTTTTCATTACTAACTTCATGTATTGAATTATTATATTATTCTAGTTGAAAAATATTTTAATCAGTATATTATAACATTTTTTATACTCTGGTAGTAATATATAGACATAATCTAAAAATAAACAGATCCAGTTCATAGTGGTCGGAAATACTTACAAATTAGACTAATCATTTATCATTAACATTTTATCAAATGAATCGTCATTATGTTTAAAATAGAAAAGATATATAGGACCATTTAAAAATATATAATTGAATTAATACCATTTTAATTTATTTTTTATTGTCTTATTTCCATTAGATATGAAAACTAATAATTATAGACAAATTATCTAACCATGAAAACAATTATAAAAACGAACCCAAAAAAGTGAAAATAATGAAATATTATTAATTAATGGGTGGTATTATGTCATAAAAATATCATATAATGTATTAAAAATACTAATATTGTACTTTAATGAATTTATTTCTTCAATTAACCATTTATACATGAAGACAAATTATGAATAATTAAAGGGAATCGTGAGGTTATGATTTCTTGTCTCACTTTTACTTCGATGAGAAATACAAATTATTCCATATTTATTTATTTGTGTCATATATACACTGTAAATTGACTTATCTTATTGTAATTATAATCATATTTATGTTATTAAATTATTATTTTTTAAATATTACTTTTTTGGGACCTACAATTCGACTGATATAAAAATTGGTGATGGAATTCTAAACCAAATAACCTTTATTTGGGATAAACTTATATTTCAATTAATATTTCATTATATGATAATGTGTGGGGTAACTTTTTATTATATTTATTTTAACCACATTTAGTTTTATTGGTCATTATGTTCGATTTGTTTAGTTTATTAATGTAATTTTTTTTCTATTTTCCAATTTATATTTTTCTTATCATTTATTATTCAATGATTTTTTTTCATTTTTGGTTAAATTATTATATATATATCTAGTTTATTCTTTGGAACTTATTTACAATCCATGATGGTTAGTAATTACTCTCGATCCATATTACGGGTTGGCTTAGGTGACCAGTTTGGGGTCGACCACGATTAGTTCACAAAAAATGGCATTAGAGCCTAGGCTCTTTAGAGGGCAATATGTAGTTATTTTTCAAGTCAAATAGACTAAAATTATTAGCACTGTGGTGTAGATATGAGAGACTATGTTCCCAACACATTCTATGACGATCTTCAGATAACCATGGGTAAGTAAGTTTTTAGTATTTGTCTTTTGATATTATTTTTTATTCAGGGAGGAATATGTGCCGAGATAGTAGAATTAGTGAGATAATAGGGCCTATAAATCCTTGTGTATATAGGCTAATGGTCCTATAATACTAATATTTATTGCGGTATTATTATAATATTGTGTCCAAATCATATAGCCAAGTCACCCATCCCAACTGGTGTACCCCTTCATGAGAATTTTTTTTGTTTTCTTTATTTTTGGATAATTTTCAAAAATGTTTATTGATATTTTTAAAACCATATTGAAAGTGGTAATGTTTTGGTTTTTTAACATTCTAACAGTGTATTCATATTTATTTCAATAATATTATAAGAATATGTTTCCTCGAAAATCTTATTTCTATAAAACTAATTTTCAAAAAAAAAAATGATTTTCATGAAATTATGTACTTTTAAAGATGAGGGAAAAGATTTAGAGTGATATAATTGGGTTTCATGATGGGTTTCATGGGATAGTTTTATGTAAAAATAGTATTTTTATGAAATGATTGAAAAATTGGGGTTTTAAGAGGTATTTGGAAGTATTTTAGAGATTTTTTTTGAAGATTGTTGAGTTAGTCATAATATTATTTGGTGCTTTATGATGGATATTTTTTTATGTTGAGTTCATTTTGATTCCATTTTACTTTCTTCTTACTTCGTTTGCTACCCCACAAAAGATTCCATGGATGTTCTAGATGCAACTATTGGTGTTCATCGTTACAATACCCCCATTTTATCAAACCAAAATTGATCATCCTCATGTTTAGGAGGTTAACCCTCCTCAATTTTATGTTCAATCAGATCCTTTTGAGGAAGAACAGGGGATGTGAAAAATTCAAAAGGATCTTTAGTTTCCTTGAGTTTCATGAGCTTTAAATGGTGAATTTCACTACCATTATGATAAATGGTCTGATTTGGGTCTAATGGATATTAATTATTTTTACCATGCCTTGGGAAGACCAGTCCTTGTAATTCATCAAGGATTTGTTCATCTGATATTACTTCTATGAGGCGATTAAGTGGAATAAGTCAATGAAGATATGCATCCATCCTCAAGGTGATAGGTTAGTGATGGAATTAATTTTTCATTTTGTGGATATAGTATAATATAATCCAAATTATTCCTATGATGATCTTATATAAGCTATAAATTTAGAGAATATGCGTCATCATTATTTGTAGTCAAAGGTGTCATAACTCAGTAAACAATCTTTTTCCAATATAGTTAGTCTAGAAAAGTTGGTTAAAGCTAGGGTGACTAGATTTCTTGAAGAGGATGATCCACCATAGGTGTTTGGATGTAGTGAAGTTAGTTAAATTAAAGGGATGGAAAAGTGGCCGGAATATGGTTATGCCGGTGGTGGGATCATGAGGGCCTTTTATCATTCACTGTTTTCTTTTAGGCATAAAAACCTGGTGTGACACCAACAATGATGGATAGGTCATAAGAATAAATGTTATCCAAATTCTCTAAATACCCTTCATACCAATGGATGCATAATTCATTGTAATGTTTTAATCAGGGGTTTTCCAAGAATTGACATGGATCCATGTCGTCCCATTCAGAAAAACTCCCCCAAACCTTTATAAATAAAATGATTCTAATAAGGGTTCAATTTAAAACCCGATTTTTGTAATTTTCTATTATCCATATCAATTATTTTATAGTGTTTTTTTATTTAATATGTAAAATGCTGTTGTGGGTCTCTTCGAAAAGGATGTTATGTATATTATTTGGATTACTATTATATTGAATCTGAATATTGAGGAATCCATAATTTCTTTATCTTGGATTGAAGCATATTTTGTTTTATATATTATTACTAATTAATATTATTTATGGGGTTTGTTTGTGGGTGTTCTAGTTTAGAGGATTATTGATTAATTCATGCAGTTGGATAGACATCCTATTTGAATTTTAAAATGTTAGGTTTTCTACTTGGCCTCTCATGTTGAATGTGGTGATTCATTATTCATATCTTTTAACTTTCTTGATTTATCATTTAGGATTTGATAGGATATTTCCCATCACTACATGGATTTTTAAATTTTTTGTTATGTCTTTCCTTATATAAATATTGATCCCTTTGAAAAATCCAAGTGTTTTTCATCATGGAAAAATATATTCTTGTTGTCTTGGTAATCTCATTTTCTTGTGAGGATTATTTAGAGTAGGATTAATTGTTTCTAGTGGAAGTGTATTTCTTCTTTCTAGGGGTTGTTTTGAATATTATATGTTGGGGGATTTGAATTAGTTGAGTCTGTGAACAATTGTCTTATTTCTAATCAACATGAATCTTTGAGGTTCTGTGGGAGAAGAAAGTGTTATGGTGGAGAGAATGGTCCCTCAATATATTTTATTTTTATCATTTATTTTGATATACATTTTATTCATTGTATCATCTCATGACATTAGGAGGTTATATATATAAATTTTTAGTTTTGGATATTTTCCATTGCTGCATTGTTTTGGGGCATAGTTAAGGTAATCCCATGTGACCTCCCTTTAATATGTCTATTTTTACTATTTTTTTAACATTAATGTTTAATGAATAATGTAAAGACCTGTAACGTTCAAAGAAATTTTTTTCTTAATTTTATTTTAATTTTACAAGAACACAGTTTCTGACGGCACCTAATTCCGAGGCACGGTGATCCCGGAATCATTTTCTGAAGTTTGGCGCGGGTACGTTCAGTGAAGGAACAAGCAGTTTTTTCTAACTTTTGGACCGGTGCTCGGAATCGAATTCTGAGTGCACCGATGGAATCGCAGCGCCTGTATTTGCTTTGAATCGCCTTTTTCGGAGTTGCGTTTTCTCAGGTGTGGTTTATAATTTTTCGGGTTAAGTTAAGAAATAAAATAAAGGTGGTGTGACACTTTATATTATTTCACTTAAAGCCACTTAAAGCCACTTAAGCTAGGTTAAGCAGATAAGGTGTGACCCACGATATCCTACCCACTTGGTAGGATATTTGTGATGTGGGGCCAGCATGAGCCCCACCGTTTCTTTCCCTATAAGTAACGCACCTGCAACCCCCCCTCTTTAATGAAAGTCAATCATGCATTTTTCTTGTTACGAAACGCCCCATTAAATTGGGCAGTTAAGTTGTTATAATTAATTCTTTGAATTCATTGTTTGTTTCATAAAATTGAATTTCAAATCATTGGCATGGGAGTAAAATAAGACCAACATGTGTTTACATGAGGGTTGCTTGTTGAGAGGAATTGGAGGAATCTCTAAGTCTGGGAGATCTTCATCCTTCTTCATGAAGAACGCGAAGAACGCGACGAACGCAATGAACGCCAGCCTTCAAAGAAGGGCGACGAAGAATTCCAGATCCTCGGAGATCGATGGCGCGACCTGACGATCCTCCTTCCATGACGCTTCTTCCATGACGTTCCTTCCCCGCAACAATCTTCGATCAACAACTGATTGAGGTAGGGTATTGTGGTTCTTTAAATTCCTTGTGAATTATATCCTTAACATGGGTTTAATTGGTGAAATTAAATCTGGGTGTTTTTAAGATCTCAGAGTTTGAATGCACAACACCGTGTACCACGACGACATCGACTCGCCTTCCGCGACGCGATGATCCTCTTCTTCCACAACGGTCAATTTCGCGACGAACACACGTTCGACGACAACGTTGAGGTAGGAGTTGATTCATCTAAATCATTGTGATTTATACCCGCGGTGTATGATTAAATATTTGTTTTGAGAATTTTAAAACCGCTACTGCGTTGGGTGTGGACCAACGAACAAGTCCGAACCCACCGCCCTTTTCGTTCTTGGTGTGCGAAACGGTGGACGACGACAAAACAAGCTGCACAGGCGATGTGTGTTCCTCGCAGTGAAGGACGGGCCCCGGGAGGGCCATTGGTGAAGACGGTGCATTTTTCTGACCACTAGAACTCATCTGGTGGACGTGGAGTAGCCCTCTAGCACACCACGCCGGCACGGCGGTAGGTGGCGGCGGCGCCTGGCGCGCCGCTGGGAGGAGCCGTTGCGGCTGAACCTGCGGCGGCAGGACGCGGTCCGGCGACCGTGCGGGACCGGAGGGGGACGGGACGCGGCACCTAGCCGCGTCCAATGGCAAGGGTGGCCCCATGTGAGGTCGTGAATCCTTCACGCAGGGGCAACGCGCCCCCCGCCCCGCTCGGCCGTAACCTGTTGAGTCGACCTGTTGGCCAGCCGGCCAGCGCCAGCCGGGTCGCGCCCAGTCGGGTCGGTCCGGGCCCAGACACCCCTTTTTCGAACATTTTTGTTCTCTTTCCCATATCATGGGCTACAGACCTCGGATCGACGTACCGTCAGCGGCAATGAGATCCTTGGACCGAGGCGGTCATTTTGAAATATCGCACTCAAGGTTTCGGAATACTTTGTGTTCTGCCGGGTTGGTTCGTACACGAAACCAATCGGGCCCTCGGATCAGAAACCCTCGTAACTTGAGCTTCGGACGTCCGATTGACGTGCTGTCGACTTTGATGGATTCCTCTAAGTGAGACGGATCTTTTTGTTTACTCTGCCTGTGTTTTGGACGTAGGTAGAGTATGGTCGGGTTAGTTTTTCCGTAAAAACCAACCGGGCCCCTGGAATGAAAAAGCCAATAACTCTCAGAACGGGCGTCCGATTGACGCGTCGTTTGCGACGTTGAGTTCCTATTAACGATATAGAACTTTTGGATACATCAAATCCATACTGTGTGTCAGTTGATTTATCAGCCTCTCGGCTTGTGGAGCGGACCCTCCCGAACGAGCTTGCAGTGTGCGGGAACCCAAGAGATGGATGCGGCTGCGACTACGATGACGACTGTACATAGATCCTCATTGGATTCGACAACGACAACTACAACACATAGCGATCCTATATAGATCAGTGCTATAGATCTTGTGTGGGTCTGATCCTGTGTGGGTCAGTGCTCAGCGGCCCTGTGTGGGCCAGCGCCTACAGATCCTGTGTGGGTCCGATCCTGTGTGGGTCATTGCGGGGGTAAGTTACCTATCGATCCTGTGTGGGTCATTGCGGGGGTTAGTTACCTATCGATCTTGTGTGGGTCAGATCCTTTGTGGGTCATTGCGGGGGTTAGTACCTATCGATCCTTTGTGGGTCCGATGACTTAGATGAATCAATGGCTATATCTGATCACCTCTATCGTCATTCGAAGATGTATACGTGTGTGAGCTGAATCCTGTTTTGCTTTCCTTTGTGGATTGTGTTGTGCTATCCTGTGTGGATTTACATTTTGATTTCCTTTTTGGACTAGGTTGTACTTGGGCTCAGATGTTGGAGCGTACTGGATTTGATGAATTAGGTATATTTATGGGCATATACCTAAGCAGTGTCGAATATTACTTCGTGATTGTATCTTTCCTTTATGGATTATACTTTGTGGATTCTGGGAGACCTTCAGGGGTCTCGGGGTCCCTACTGAGTAGCTTATACTCACCCCTGAATGGGTTATGCCCATACTACGTTGTGTTGGTTGCAGACGACAGACATCGCTGATCGTGGTTGAGGCTTGCGGAGAATGACGGTACCTGGGGGTGGACCACTATGCGGGACATACTCGGAGCGGTCGGCTGGACCCAAGGAGCAGTGGAGGCTATTTTTACCCATCCTTCTGGAGGGATTTCCAGTGGACAGCTCGACGTTGTGGTGTTACATTTCAGTTTTTGTATTCTCTTCGAGTTGAACTTTACTTTCAGTTTGGGTTTGAAAACTGTCCCACTTACTTTTTTCACTTACTAGTGTACTCGGTTTTTACATAGTGATTACTTCTACTTCTTGCTTGCTCTGTGGTGTTTGTTTACTTTACAAAGGAAATTCCTTCCCTTTTACCGGGATTTACACCTTGGTGCTAGTCGCCAGCCCCTGGCCTATGGAAGGTGGGTTGGGGGTAGTCACGGCACGGGCCCCGAGGATGAGTCATGACAAATTGGTATCAGAGGAGTTCGGTCCTACCGCAGAACATTGGACTCTGATCTTTTACTATGTGAAGCAATAGTGTTAAGTGTATTGAGTGTGGTTATCAGTCCAGGGAGTCCAGTGTTGGTGCGGAAGCCAACGTATCCGTACACCAGGACCCTGACTTCTGATTTCCGACTTAATGCACGAAAAAATTGATTGCATGTGTGTTTCAAGTTTTCTTTGTGATTACGTTATGTCAGCCCACCAGGAATGTTGTTCTGACCATGGCGCACTTGTTTTTTTCAGGATGTCCCCATGACGGCAGCCAGCTAGGGTTCCGAGAGTTGTGCATGACGACATCCCACCGAGCGACGAGGCCTCGGTACAGGGCCCTTGATAGGAGAGGCACTGGCGGTACCACTACCCGCCGAGCCACCTATGCTACCAGCCCCAGCCGCTGGCGATGCACATTGCCTTAGTGCACTACACGAGTTTCAGCAGCAACGACCGCCCAGGTTCCAGGGGGAGACGGACCCCCAGGCTGCTGAGGACTGGTTGGAGGTAGTCGTACGGGTTTTCGGGTTAGTGAGGAAACCAGCAGACCTCATGGTGATCCTCGCAGCGAGCCTACTACACGCGGTAGCAGGTAGATGGTGGAGCTTGATTCTCTAGGTGCATGATTTGGCATCTCTTCTCTAGACGGACTTTGAGAACGTATTCCGCTCGGAGTTTGTCCCAGACACCCTCTGTGCGGTGCGCATCCAGGAGATTTTACAGCTGCGGCAGGGCAGCTTGATGGTCACCTAGTACTCGATGAGATTTACCGATCTCTCGCGCTACTTGACAGGCATGGTACATGACCCATTTTTTTGGGCCCGGAACCTTGAGCAGGGGTTGAGGCATGAGATCAGGGCATCTCTGATCTCCATCAGCATTCCGACCCAGGAAAGATAACTTGAGAAATCCCTTTTAATCGAGAGCTTTCTTACTGAGCCTTCATCAGCACCGAGACCCACCGCAGGGCGGCACGTAACAGAGTCTTCTGTAGCTGACAGTCGACGAAGGAATCATGGGTCCAAGAAGACCAGACCCTTAGGAAGATGACCTCAGGACACTGGCTCAATAGTGCGGGGTACACAACATGGAGCTAGTCTTTCGAGAGGCAGACAGTGCTACACATGCGGCGGGCAGGGCCACCTGGCTCATGACTGCCCGACCTGTCGTGCCGAGGTGCAGCAGACAGTTGAGGGGCCACCCAGTTTGAGGCAGAGGGTCAATCGTGGTAGTCCGCAGGGGGAAGGCGGACGAGGCAGATGATCTGGCCGAGCAGTAGGTGGGGGGCGACGCTTTGAGGCTCTACCACCACCACCACTAGGAGGTCGACCCCGACCATAGGGAGCTGGCAGGCATAGATAGGCACAGCTTCAGGCAGTGGAGACCTACTACCACGGCGCACCCGAGATGATTCAAGGTACTATCTGTGTCTATTCCACCCTCGCTGCAGTTCTTATAGACACAGGAGCGAGTCATTCTTTCATAGCTGCTTCCCTTGTTCGGAGCTCGGAGATTCCGACAAAGTCGTTGGCTCGATCCTTACAGCTAGACAATCCTATGGGAGCAGACTCGACGATTACTCACTGGTTCCGGTAGTGTGAGATTACTCTAGGAGGTGAGAGATTTGGCTAGGATCTTCATGTAGCAGCATCGAGGCCTTACGATGTCATCTTGGGCATGGATTGGTTATCTATAGTCCATGCTCAGATTGACTATATTAGGCGCAAGGTGCGATGTGTATGCACCGATGAGAGCATGTTCACCTTCACCGGCGAGAAGGGAGCCTTCGCCGCACATGATGGACTTCCGCAGAGGAGAGTACAACCCATCACTCATCAGTTGGCTAGCCTCATCCTAGGAGCAGTTGACGTGCGGAGTCCTGGTTTTCCTGCACTGGTGGATCAGTATGCGGACGTCTTCCCCGATGACGTTCCAGGACTACCTCCTCACAGAGAGGTAGACTTATATATTGATCTATACCCCATGACAGCCTTTATATCCACTCTAGCATATCGGATGGCCCCCGCTGAGCATCGAGAGCTATGGGTACAGTTCGAGGACTTAAAGGGAAAGGGTTTCATCCGACCTAGTGTTTCACCCTGGGCTTCCCCGATATTGATCGCCAAGAAGGTGGACGAGAGTTTGCGACTTTTTGTCGACTATCGTCACCTGAACAAAGTGATAGTGAGGAACAAGTATCCACTACCGAGTATTGATGACTTCTTCAATCAGCTCAAGGGAGCACGGTGATTCTCAAAGATTGACCTCATGTCCGGCTATCATCAGCTCAGAGTTCGGAACGTGGACGTGCAGAAGACGACATTCAGTTGTCGGTATGGCCACTATGAGTTCTTGGTTATGCCTTTTGGCATGACCAACGCTCTGACTGTGTTCTTGGGCCTCATGAACATGATCTTTCAGCCATACCTCGATATATTTTTCGTGGTCTTCATCGACGAAATTTTGATATACTCGACGACTGAGGAGGAGAACGCCTACCACTTGTGGGTTGTACTAGACACACTCAGAGAGCACTATATTAATGGAAAGCTCTCGAAGTTTCAGTTCTAGATACGTGAGGTCCACATGGGGAACGTCATCTCTGAGGCGGGAGTTGCAGTGGATCCTGCAAAGATCGAGGCAGTTCTAGCTTGGGAGCCACCCAGGAGCGTGACAGAGGTGCAGAGATTCTTGGGACTAGCGGGATACTATCATAGATTGGTGCCAGACTTATCCAGAGTCGCGGCACCACTCTGAGCTCTTACGAAGAAGGGGAAACCCTTTGTTTGGTCAGACAGATGTCAGCAGAGATTCCAGGAGCTGAGACAGAGATTGACTAGGGCCCCTATCTTGAGACTTATGAAGGAGGGGGTTGGGTACGTGTTCTACTGTAATGCATCAGGGACCAGACTCGGATGTGTCATGATGCAGGATCGGGAAGTGATTTCCTATAGATCACGTCAGTTGAGGCTGCATGAGAAGAACTACACTACCCATGACCTGGAGTTAGCAGCAGTGGACTTCTCTCTAATTACATGGTGGCACTACCTGATGGGAGAGTGCTTTATAGTCTTTTCTGACCATCAGAGTCTCCGGTACATCTTCTCTCCGAAGGACCTGAACCTGAGGTAGTGGTGATGGCTTGAGTTCCTCAAGGAATATTACTTTGAAATATTCTCTACTCCTGGGAAGGGGAACGTAGTAGCTGATGCTCTCAGCAGGAGGACATACATTCATCTACTTGATTAGGTGACAGAGAAGCTAGCCGCTTTGCAGATATCCTTCGTGGATTGAGATGGTGCATCCTTCCTTCATTCTCTCACAGTTACCCCTCCACTACAGCAACGGGTCAGGGTGGCACAACGTTGGGACGCCGACTGTGAGACGCGCCGTGCACAGATATCCTCAGGACATGCACATGATGGATTCTCCATGGGAGGAGAGCACGATGTCCTTTTCAGAGGACATACCTTGGTACCAGTTTCTTTACGAGAGTAGGTGCTGAGGGAGTTTCACACTTCCCCTTTGTTAGTGCATCCTGGCATGGTGAAGATGTACCAGGATCTCAGATGACAGCACTGGTGGCTGGGCATGAAGAAGGTCATGGAAGAGTTCGTTTCACGATGCCTCACCTGCTAGCAGGTGAAGGCAGAGAATCAGGTACCAGCAGGCTTGGTAAAACCCTTGGAGGTCCCAGAGTGGAAGTGGGACGGCATATCGATGGACTTTGTGACTGGACTTCCGCGCACTTACAGAGGCCATGACTCCATTTGGGTGATTGTCGACCGACTCACCAAGTCGGCTCATTTCTTACACATCAGAGAGCAGGGCTTAGTGGAGTGCTTGGGACGTCTCTACGTTCAGGAGATTGTACGGCTTCACAGTGTTCCATCATCTATCGTCTCTGATCGAGATTCTCTCTTTACTTACCATCTTTTGAAGGGGTTGCATGAGGCGTTTGGGACGCAGCTACGTCTGAGCACTGCCTTTCACCCTCAGACGGATGGTCAGACAGAGAGGACCATTCAGACTCTCGAGGACATGCTCCGCACAAGTGTCTTCGACTTGGGTTGCAGCTGGGAGGACCACCTACCCTTGGCGGTGTTTGCGTACAATAACATCTACCACTCCACCATCGTGATGGCACCATACGAGGCGTTGTACGACCGACCTTGCAGAACTTTTTTGTGATGGACAGACCCTGGGGTGTCAGCACTTGTGGGACCGGAGACGGTCCAGGCTACGACAGAGAAGGTCCAGATCATCTAGGAGCAGATGAGGACTGCTTAGAGCCGGCAGAAATATTTTGCTGATAGGAGGCGGAGGCCACTTGAGTTTGAGGATGGAGACCACGTCTTCGTGCGTGTCTCACCTCGACATGGATTCCGGAGATTTGGCTGAGGCGGCAAGTTGTCTCCATGCTTCATTGGACCATTCTAGGTCCTAAGAAAGATTAGAGAGGTGGCTTATCGCCTGGCTCTACCACCTCAGTTGCACAGGGTTCACGACGTCTTCCACATATCTCAGCTGGGGAGATATGTGCATGACCCGATGCACATCATTGACCATGGAGAGCTGGACGTTGATGATGGGGCGAATTTTGCAGATGTCCCGGTGGAGATCAAGGATCGACAAGAGCATGTCCTAAGTGGATGGTATATTCCTCTAGTGCGCATCAGATGGAAGCACGGGAACCTCCAGGAGAGCACTTGGGAGCGGGTGGCTCAGAAGCACGCTCAGTACCCACTTTTGTTTCCCTAGTTTATGATGTATCTTTATGGGGACATAAATCCCTGAGGTGGGAGTGATGTAAAGACCCTTAAAATTCAAGGAAATTTTTTTCTTAATTTTCTTTGGAATTTTACATGAACGCATTTTCTGACAGCACCTGATTCCGAGGCCTGGTGTGCCAGAAATCATTTTCTGAAGATTGGCTCGGGTACGTTTAGTGAATGAACGAGTGGGTTTTTCTAACATTTGAACCGGTGCTCAGAATCGAATTATGAGGGCACCGATGTAATCGCAACGCCGGTATTTGCTTAGAAACGCCTTTTCTGGAGTTGCGTTTGCTCGGGTGTGGTTTTTAATTTTTGTGGTTAAGTTAAGAAATAAAATAAATGTGGTGCGACACTTTATTTTATTTCACTTAAAGACACTTAAATCCACTTAAGTAAGGTTAATCGGATGAGGTGGGATCCACAATATCCTACCCACTTGGTATGATATTTGTGAGGTGGAGCCCGCATGAGCCCCACCATTTCTATCCCTCAAAGTAACGCACCCGCAACCCCCCTCTTTAATTAAAGTCATCCGTTCGTTTTTCTGGTTAAGAAATGCCCCATTAAATTGGGCAGTTATGTTGATACAATTAATTCTTCGAAATAATATTTCATTTCTTAACATTGAATTTCAAATCGTTGTCATGGGAATAAAATAAGACCAACAAGTGTTTACTTGAGGGTTGCTTGTTGAGAGGAATTAGAGGAAGCTCTAAGTCTAGAGATCTTCATCCTTCTACGCGAAGAACGCGAAGAACGCGAAAAACAAGAAGAACGCCAGCCTCCAACGAAGGGAGACGAAGAACGTCGTATCCTCGAAGATCGACGGCGCGACGTGACGATCCTCCTTCTGCGACGCTTCTTCCACGACATTCCTTCCCCGCAAAAATCTTCGATCAACAACTGATTGTGGTAGGGGATTGTGGTTCTTTTAATTCCTTGTGAATTATATCCTCAACATGGATTTAATTGGTGCAATTAAATCTGTGTGCTTTTAAGTCTTCAGAGTTTGACTGTGCAATGCCGTGTACCACGACGACAACGACGCCCCTTTCGTGATGCGACAATCCTCTTCTTCCGCGACGGTTAATTCCGCGACGAACTCACGATTGACGACAACGTTGATGTAGGGGTTGATTCATCTAAATCTTTGTGATTTATACCTACGGCGTATGATTAAATATTTGTTGTGAGACTTTTAAAACCACTAACGCGGTGGGTGCGGACCAACGAAAAAGTCAAAACCCACCGCCCATTTCATTCTTGGTGTGCGAAACGGAGGACGACAACAAAACAAGCTGGACGGGCGATTTGAGGTCCTCGCAGTGAATGACGGGCCCCGGGAGGGCCATTGGCTATGACGGCGCGTTTTTTGACCACCGAAACTCATCCGGTGGTCCGCGGAGCAACCCGCCGACGCGCCTCCAGGAGGAGCCCCCGTGGCTGAAGTCACGGCGGTAGGATGCAGTTCGGCGACCATACGGGACTGGAGGGGGATGGGACGTGGCAGCCAGCCGCATCTGCTGGCAAGGGCGGACCCACGCAGGGCCGCAACTCCTTCACGCGGGGGCAGCGCGCCCCCCGCCCCGCTCGGCCAATACGAGTCGAGCCGACCCACTGGACAACCGGCCAGTGCCAGCCGGGTCGCGTCGAGGCCGGGCCAGGATAGGTCACGCCGGCCGGGCCGGGTCGGTCCGGGCCCAGGCCCCCCGTTTTCGGACCTTCACGGCCTTTTTCCCATATCATGGGCTACGGATCTCCGATAGATGTACCGTCAGCAGCGATGAGATCCTTGGACAGAGATGGTCGTTTTGAGTTATCGCACTCAAGGTTTCGGAATACTTTGGGTTCGGCCGGGTTGGTTCGTACATGAAACCAACTGGGCCCTCGGAGCAGAAACCCTCGTAACTTGAGCTCTGGATGTCTGATTGATGTGCCATCAACTTTGATGGATTCCTCTAAGTGAGACAGATCTTTTGGCTTACTCTGCCCGAGGTTTGGACATAGGTGGAGTACGGTTGGGTTGGTTTTTCCTTAAAAACCAACCAGGCCCCAGGAACGAAAAAGCCAATAACTCTCGGACCGAGCGTCCGATTGATGCGCCGTCTGTGACGTTTAGTTCATATTGACGATAGGGAACTTTAGGATACATCAACTTCGAACTGTGTGTCATTTGATGTATCAGATTATCGGCTCATGGAGAAGACCCTCCCGAACGAGCTTGCTGTGTGCGGGAACCCTAGATCTCGCTGAGACTGCGACTACGATGATGACTGTATAGAGATCCTCAGTGGATTCCACAACGATGACTACAACACTCAGGGATCCTACGTGGATCAGTGCTACAGATCCTGTCTGGGTCCGATCCTGTGTGGGTCAGTGCTCAGCGGTCCTGTGTGGGCCAGCGCCTAAAGATCCTGTGTGCGTCATTGTGGGGGTTAGTTACCTATCGATCATGTGTGGGTCAGATCCTTTGTGGGTCATTGCGGGGATTAGTTACCTATCGATCCTGTGTGGGTCAGATCCTTTTTGTGTCATTTTGGGGGTTAGTAACTATCGATCTATTGTGGGTCCGACGACTTAGATGAATCAGTTGTTATATATGATAATATCTATCATCATTCGAATATGTATATATCTGTGTGAGATGAATCTTATTTTTCTTTCCTTTGTGGATTATGTTGTGCTATCCTGTGTGGATTTTCCTTTTTCATTCCTGTGTGGACTGGGTTGTACTTGGGTTCAGATGTTGGAGCGTACTGGATTTGATGACTTAGGTATATGTATGGGCATATACCTAAGCAGCGTCGAATGTTACTTTGGGATTGTATCTTTCCGTTGGGGATTATACATTCTGGATTCTGGGAGACCTTTGGGGGTCTTGGGGTCCCTACTGAGTAGCTTATACTCACCCCTGCATGGGCTATGCCAGAACTACTTTGTGTTGGTTGCAGACGACAGATAGCGCTGATCGTGGTTGAGGCTTGCAGAGCAGGATGGTACCTGAAGGTGGACCACTGGGTGGGACATACTCAGAGCGGTCGGCTGGACATGATGAGCAGTGGAGGCTATCTGTACCCACCCTTCATGTGGGATTTCTAGTGGACAGCTCGACATTGTGGCATTACTTTTCAGTTGCTGTTTTCCCTACAAGTTGTACTTTACTTTCTGTTTGGGTTTGTATACTGGCCCACTTACATTTCCGCACTTACTGTTGTACTCAGTTTTTACTTAGTGATTACATCTATTGCTTTCTTTCTCTGTGGTGTTTGTTTACTTTAAAAATTCAATGCCTTCCCTTTTACCAGGATTTACGCCTTGGTGCTAGTCTCCGGCCCCTGGCCTATGGAAGGTGGGCTTGGGGTAGTCACGACACGAGCCATGAGGACGAGTCGTGACTAAATATATAATCTAAACCATGTACCTCCCAGGAGAAACTATATGGGTAAATTGTTGTCGCTAGCCAAGGGAGAACGATATGAGAATGGTTATTCCGAATTATGTAGAGGTTGTGCCCTTTTTTTATATAACCAAGTCATCCAGCGGGTGCAAAATTTCGCAAACCATACATCCAAACCATGCGGGGATCCTTGCATGTATAGTATGTGGCACATAGTTGGTGTAAGGATTATGAAATCATGTGACCAAACCTTGAAAAGATCCAAAGTTCAATATTAATTCTGATTAACTCATTTCCTCATCTAAAAATTTTACCAAAAAACACATTTATCCACCTCATATGAGTCCTTAAACCCTAGAAAGGAATATCCCTTCTTCCATAAGCCTCCCTCCCTCTATTCATGGAGATTTTATGTCGATTATTCTAGTCTATTGGGTTATTTGTTGTGGTATTATTATTCTCTCTTCGTCCATGTCCTCCTTCTTCCAAATTATCTTTAGTTTATCTTTTCCTTTGGCCTCATGGTAATATATTTCTTAGATATTTGGGTTTACTTTGGGGTTTTTTGTTTTTTATAATCTTCTTTGACTCTAATTCCTTCATAGAACATTATATAATAATACTAGGTCTCCAATGTCAATTCAGTTGTGGTTGGAGGTTTGTTTTCCTCTCCACTAAAATTTCAATTTAAATATTTCTTTATTAATTTATTTTATCTAATAGTTTTCAATGTATCTAGTGATATATTTCTTTTATATTATTTTTTTCACAAGAAATAAATTGATTTACCCCTTTTATTATGTTGTATGATGTGGTATTACCAAACCCCACACACAATGTGTTTCTTAAAATGTATGTATGCATTTTATAATGTATTTTAGGTTTATAAAGAATATATTTCTTTTAGTATATTTTTTTGGTTTTTAATTGTTGTGTGTATTTTTTAAAAAATATTTTAAATGGTTTCGTTTTCATATATGTCATGTTTAAAACTTTTTGGATGTTTTTTTTACTCAACGGTTTCATGATGGAAATTTAGAACCATCAAAAGTTGGAATGTTTTAAGACCACCCTTGGGATAGATCTCTTTAAATGATATGGATGATAATGGGAATGGATGTTCCTCATCATGGGGATTTCCTCATGTGTCGATGGTCTAAAGGAAAAATAATGTTCTTTATGGTGACTTGGGTGTGATGTTTGGTTGTGTGGGTTATGAATGTGATTTTTATATTGTTGGTTTGATTGGATCACACCCGCGTTCGATATAACATGGGAACCGGACATATATTTCATCTTTTTAGGATAACATATGATGCATTAATTAATATTATGATATAGATAGTAGTCTGTAGAATGTACGTTACTCCGATGTGGGATTATGCCCCATAGATAGGCAAGGTAGGGTATGACCGAGTGTTTCTAAGAGTTGAAAAAATTAGGTTATAAATTAAAAAAGGATAAATCATGTTTTTGTATATTCATGATTATACACTGATATCATATGTACACCAATGTTCACATATAACTTTTATCTATGGTGGATAATTTAGGTTGCACTGCTTGTTTTTTCTGCGGTGTTGTGTTTCTAATTTCCCTTATTGTGTGATTGTATATTTTTCTTATTTTGTGGTTAATTTATTTTCTAAATGTGTAAAATGAGTTTCTAAATGATTTATAGAAAATATTTCAATAATTTTCTACACCCTCTTACCCTATTTAAATAAAAACAACTCTTCTCTCTCTCCATAATTTTTATTAAAATTTTAATTACTCCTTCACATTGAAAAGAAGTATGATTTGAATAAAAAGGGAAATGTAAATTTATTTTATTTAAATTAAATTGATAAAAAAATATTATTATATATATGGTATTTGAAACATGAAATTGGGGAATATTTTAGTTAAAGTAAATACATAGGGAAAAATTGTTTGGGAACACACAATGAGTTTTAGCCATGCCTCAAAATGTACTAATATGCTGAAAGAAGTCACTAGAGGAGGTAGTGTGGCCATTAATCTAGACATCAGAATGGATTTTGACACCATGGAATGGAATTTTATTTTAAAGGTTCTTAAATTCTTTGGATTTAGTGACTCTTTTACTACCATGATTCGTACCTTACTCAACTCTGCTTCCATATTTGTGATGGTCAATGGGTCTCTTAAAGGCTATTTCAAATGCACCTATAGGGTTAGGCAAGGTGACCCACTTTTTGGAATTATTTTTTCTAATGTTTAGGATTATTTATGTAGACTCCTTATGAGCCTTGTAAATCAAACCAAAATTAAGCCCATTCAGGCTTTTAGAAATTTAAATGTTCATCCCCATCTTTTATATGCCGATGATATAATTTTACTCTTAAAAGGTGATAAAAGGAACATTCATAACCTCAAAAGTACCCGGACCCATTTAGAAGATATTTCACGACAAGAGATTAGTTGGAATAAATCCTTGGTTTTCATTGGGAAAATTTTCCCCCAATATAAAAAGTCACATCAATGATTACTTAGGAATCAAAGATGGCTCTCTCCATTTCACATACTTGGGTGTTACTATGTTTTAGGGGAGTCCAAAATCCATCTATTTTCAAAGAATATTTAATCAAATTATATATCAAGTATCACATTGGAAGGGTAAATATATTTTTGTTATTGGAAGAGTTTGTCTTGTTATGTATAAAAATTATTCCAAGATGGTTTACTCGATGGTGGTTTACAATCGGCCTACCAGCGTTCTTAAAAAATCTATGTTTTTTTATCAAAAACATTTTTGGACTGGTAGTATGATTGAAATAAAGCTTGTCACCATACCATGGGCCACTTGATGTAAACCCATGGATAAGGGTGGTCTTAGAATTAAGAATCTTATGATTTTTAATTAATCCTTTCAAGCTAGAATGACTTGGAATCTGATTCATAGCAATTAGTATTCCTTGGTCTTTCTTATGAAAATAATTTTTACCAAGCATTGGAATGGTAATCTGAGTTACATCACTTCTTCCATCTGGCCATCCATTGGGAAGTCTTTCCTTAAAATCATGAACAACACTATATATATGGTTAGTGCTCATTCATCTATGAATTTATGGATAGACAACTGGAAAGGTGTCATTTTAGTCATAATGCTAACATCCACCACTAGTCTTGAGAATACCAACTCCACTATAAGAGAGGTTGTCAACTCTCCTAACATCACCCTTTCAGACCACATCAGTCACATCATTAACAATTATTCTTTTTCTGAAACTGAGGATTTCCCTATCTAGGAACCTGCTTTTAATGGAGTTCATGATTCTAAAAGTTTCTAAAAAATTGTTTTTGTGATTCTATTTCTAACTTTGCTTGTTTGAAAGCTTTTAGAAAACCTTGGATCAAGCCATCAGGCCTCACTCTCATTTGGTCATTTGCGCATAATAGGGTCCCCACTGATGTGTGTCTACCATCTTTTGGGATTTCTCTTTTCTCTAGATGTCATTTGTGAATCCCACAATACGAGTATGGTAATCCTCTATTCGGGTCTTGTGGTACAGCTACAGTTATTTGGAATTGCATTTCTGACATTTTTGGTTGTAGATGGTCTCTTCTTTCTACTATCTGCTATCATCTTCAACACTGTCTGATTTGGGATTCTTCCAAGAATATCACGAATCATTTTTTGACTACGAGGGAGAGCTCCTACATGTGATCATATATGATAGAAATAATTTTATTCATAATAATTTAATTTTCAATATCGATGCAGCTAAAACACATATTTTCATTTCCATCAAGGATGACGCCTCACTTCAGAAGGATCATTGTGATAACTCTATTGTTGAATATGAGATCCTTCGCCGTCTTCATATTGCGGGCTCTTATAGGAAACCATGACATAATTTTGAGGTCTTCGGTCAAGCCTCACTTCCAGGATTGATCAATGTGAATGTTCACGGTGCCTCCAGAGGAATCCCGGGTCCAGAAGGTTGTGGTTCCATCTTAAGAGACTTTCATGGCAGATGCCTTGGATGCTTCTTCAGTGGATGTGGTAAAACTTCGGCTTTGGAAGCGGAAATGTTGGGAGTCATTCATGTAGTTTATTTTTCCAAGGAAAAGGGTTGGAACAAGCTGTGGATTGAATGTGATTCAACCACTATTTTCCAAGAGATCTAGAAGGGGGTGGTGCACCTTGCATAGCCACTTACCACTTGATGGATTAAATGTCTTAATTATCTCATGGATCTCAACTACATTGAAAAACACGTGTTCAGTGAAGTGAACATGGTTTCTGATAGTCTGGCAAACAAGGGGGTCAATCAGGTCACTACCTGGTTGGACGATTTTCCCGATGATTCAGTCCTTGTTTTCAATAATTATTGTAATACGATTCCATCTTTTAGACTTTTGTATCTCCCTTTCTTTTTGATTAACAAATTATGCCTTGGTCTTTGACTGAGGAACCACCTTTTTAAAAAACACACACTAAGAGTTTTATTTCTCAAATACTATACTTCCCAATAATTATTATCCCCATATTATTATACCATCATGGGTTTAGTAACTTTTTTGGGTGTTTGGTTTTTGGAATGGGAAGTATCCTGTGGGTTCACATGGAGGTTTAGTGCTCTCCGGGTTCAGATGGTTTTATTTTTCAAATACGTTCATT
The DNA here is from genome assembly GCA_963277665.1 of Viscum album. NCBI lineage: Eukaryota > Viridiplantae > Streptophyta > Magnoliopsida > Santalales > Viscaceae > Viscum > Viscum album. The sequence goes on from OY728159.1 coordinate 40,071,273, forward strand.
TTTTCATCTTTGATTATTTATCATAGGGTTTTCTTTTATTATTGCAATTATATTTTTTTGTTTATTGTGTGTTAAGTCATTAATATTATACATATTTTATGTCTATAGTATGTATCTCTAGTCTGAGAGGATTTAGAATATCTCTCAAGACTTGTTTTTTGGTGAATAGGGTGATCAGTCCCGGTACGACCCAAATTTTTTATTGACCATAATCAATATTACCCAAAAACAAAAAAAAATATTTTAGAAGAGATATATTGTATGTTTTCACAGACATTAATATCCTTCAACTTCACACAAAACATATAGTAGTGTAGGTAATTTCAGTAACTAAGGTGAAAAAGCGATCTATTATTTCAATATCATAAATCCTGATATATTTATAATTCAACCTCTAAACTTTTATATTTTATTGATTTCCATTTTTATTTTCGTCAGTGTTTTAGATATGTCCCATATGTACTTCACTACCCTCATCCATTTATCATTGAGAAAATCTATTTAATAAATAAAAGAAAATATGGTATTATGATCCAAAACAATATTCTTGAATTAATTCCATCCTTAATCAACATAATATAACATTCCAAAAGAGTAATAATCTCAGTAGTAGTGTCCTAAAATAAATAAATTATGAAAAAAGTAGGTATAAAATCATTTTTCATTCTGGATGCAAAAATTATTCAAATAGAATATTAGAATGCCATTACTATTTAATGAATTAATTATGTACATGTATACAATTGAAATTCAGAATAAGAAACATTAATAGTAGAAAACATATTTTTCAAAAAAACACTGTAATGAATTTATTATCTTTGAGTAAAATCTATATTCATAAATGGAACATGATAATGGCCCACCATAATATTGATAATTAAATTTTATGGAGTTGATGAATCAAATAATAACATCATTTTATATTCTCCTCCAAAATATAATTTTTACACCAATTAAATAACATGAATAGATCATTTTACACAATCAACATAAAAAAATTCCCATACATAGTATATTTATAATATTTTTTCAATGTTTAATATAATAAATGAAGAGAGACATCATTTTCATGATTATATTAAACTATTGATCACATATTTCACTAAAATCACCATCATGTTTAAAAATGAGAAAGTATAATCCTTGAACCCATGATAAATTATTTACCTCATGACCCGTGTAATTTTCTCCTAAAAAATATTGATAAAATAATAATTGTAGTTATTTTTTTTCAATTATAGTGCTACATCATGTTATTATTTATCATTCTATTCTTCTTCTTAGTCTTTGACAACATCCTATTATTACTCATCATTACATATTAATATTATTATTTATTTAATAACCACTGAAACCCCTATTACTCTGCCCTTATAAATTAAATATCAAAACTCGCTATATTCTTCAATGCTATATTATACAGATCCTATATTCTAAAATCAATGTTATGTGTGAATTTTCAGGGAAGTCACTACTAATTATTTTCATTCAATTTAATCAATAAAAAATTCGATTTAGTAATGTATATAATTTCTAGGGGTAAAATGTTGATTATCATTATTCACTGAAGAATAATTTTGGACATATAAATGTTATTGAAATTATTTTTTTTCTTAAATGAAACAGTGAAACTTCCTATGATCCATGAAATCCCATTTTTATCCTATAAATCTAAAACATTCACATTAATTTCTATGATGATATGCCAATATTTGTAAAATAACCTTAAAATTTAAATTTAATAGGTGAACCATAATGTTATGACTAAGAAACCATTGTTAATATCTCCCACAATTTTCCTTCTATATCTTGAGATCTATTACAATGTAGATCCACTCCTGAAATTATTTTTTTCTTTATTGGAAGAAAAATTTATACAATTTATTTCATTCTTCAACAGAATGAGCATACTACTTTGAATATTTAGTTTTTAAATGATTTTTAATTGTCAAGTCCTTGCCTGAATGAAGTCATTATTATTCTATTTATACACCTCATATAGGTTCATTTCATTATGAGAAACACGTACCAGAAATGAATTTTTAGAAACCACATTACTGAAGGAAAATTAGTTCTCAAGATATATTTAATATGATGGAATTTTTTAACCTACTAGAAATTTAATGACAATATTTTATTTAAACATTAATTATGGGTTAACAAATTTGGTAATAACATGGTTTATAGATCCAAAATAATACATCACTATTATATTGAATTATTTAAACCTCATGAATCTCATATTAATTGTCAATTGTAAGTCACTATATTATGACTCCATAGAATTTAAGAATTATTACATCAAATAAAATGAACCTTTTTTTGACTTATACGCATCACCTATATATTCCAAATATCTTTCACCCCATGTGATTAACGTAATTTTATGTGGGTTTGAAAATTAATTATGTTTCAATATCAAAATTCACCGAATGAACCAGATACACTTATTCTAATATACAACATCACTATATTATTTTAGCTCAACTTACCCCTTAACTGTCCATTTTCCCCAACAATGACCAGTTACATCCCTTATTGATACACTATTCAAGTTATTTTTTGAAATAAATGATCAATAATAACAATATATAAGGGTATCATCTATGATCTATATTTTAATTCTTTTAATTTTGACCCGCCATCAATTTTTCAATTTAGTCTACATTCTATACATCACATGTTATTAAATTTTAGAACCTAAGAAGGAATTATGAACATAATAAACCCTCTATATTATTAATTTTAAACATATTTAATTTAACAAATCATATAAATCAATTAAATTTAATAAATTATAAATATTATTATAACTTAATTCCACATGAGATATATATTTTTCCAAAATATCAAATGTATCTATTACAGAACATTGAAGATTCATAAAATATATCTATATAGTTTCTTTATATTTATATCATTATATAGAGAACAAAGAAATTAATCCCAAATAGAGTTTTCATTTAACTCTAATTCTAGTTCTAAAATTTAATAATAAAAAAGGGATACCGATTAGATGTGACAATTTATGGAACTATTGTTTCAAAACAATATATATTTTTTATTGAATAAGAAAATATTAATTCTGAAACATTTAAAAAGATTGGATTGAAATGAGATTAATATGTATATTGACTATTAACTATAAATATCACATCATTTCATCGTGATTATTCCATCATCCAATTCAAAATTACATTTTCAATTTGTCACTTTAATATACCTTTATATATAAATTATACGACAATCTTGTTGGCTGAATATTGTTATCATTCACCTTCTATGAAATGAAACATTGTGAAAAGCAATAGTTATAACCGTAATCAATCCATGGAATAGAAAATAAATACAACCATTCATAAAATTAAATGTTTCCTTAGGATAAACAATTGAAACGTTTTCATGAAAATTAATTATAATAATTTCCACTAAAACTAAGGGAAAATCACCATATTCCTCAATGAGATTATTTATTCTGTTACTATAGACCATATATTAATGATTTTATATATATTTATATTTTAGATAACATTATTTTTTATAATAATTTATTTTTATTTTTTAGAATCATCTACAATAATAATAGATATTTTAATTTCATATAACACAATAATTTATCTATTCATATTCATATATGAATTTAAATACACAAATAAACTAATTAATACATTAGATTAATAATTCAGACATTAGTTCATAATAATTCATTTGAATAAATAATTTTCTATAGAATTTCCATTCATTAAATTAATATTAAATGAATTATCAAAATTCATAATATTTCCATCAAACCATTATTGTGGAAATATTAATTATAAATAATATAAATAATTATTCAAAATTATACATACAACATATATTAGGATTATATTTTTGAAAACATAATGTCACCAATAAATAAAATAATAAAAATAAATTCATAATTATATGAACCATGTTTGTAAACAATAGATTTCAAAAAATTCACAATTTTTTATTTCATCAATCAAATAATAATTTTTCGAATATTAGATGAATATTTCATAGAGAATGTGTGACAAGAATTAAATGTTTCCTATTACTGGTTAATAGGGATAAGGAAGGACACCAACATATATGATAAAATTAATAACTAGTATCATCAATTCATCATAGATCTAAAATAATTTTATTGATCACCTATATATAACATTGATATGTTAGGGAAATCTACTATGTGAATTAGAGACAAAATATTAGTATGGGGATTACTAATACAGGAATAATAATTAAATTTAAGAAAATAAAATTTACTTGTTAGAATGATCAACATCAACATAATATATTGATAGATTCATCGTGAAAAGAAAATTGATGTCACTATAATGTTACATATAATGTGGAGATTATATAATAATTTCACAATATTACAATGATTAAAAAGAAAACTATATTTTATTTGAATTTATTTTGAATAAATATGGAACCATGTTCACTAATTACATACATTTACAAAGATAAATACATCATGTCAACATATAAATCGTCTTGTTAATGTATAGTGATAGAAAGAGATACATCACTTTACACAATTCAATGAAGGGCTATAAAATTATTAGAAAAACCACTAAATCATTATTTATTAATAATAATTAATGTTAAATATAATGGTATCATATCACAATTAGAATAATTAGTGTAAAATATAATAAATTATTAGTCATCATATTGATTTAATATAGAATATGTCAATAAATATACAAGGAGGATCCAAATAAGAAAATTGAATACATTATATTTGATATTTTAGATTTTAATAAACATATAAATGATACAATTTCATTATAAGTATAATATTAAACATAATGGTCATAAATGAGACACATCAAGAATATTTTATTTATAAATAATCATTATGGGGTATTATAATCCATCTAAGAAAGATATAAAAATAAAAATCATTATTAGATGAAAAGGAATTCAATAAAAAATATAATTAAGTATTTTTTATAAAAAAAATTACTTGTAAATGTTATAGAATGAGGTGATAAACTAAATGTAAATAGTACATTACTAGGCATATATCAATTTCAGTGAAAGTAAATATAAAGTAAATTTTAAGAAAAAACATTAGAAAGGATAATTCTTTATTGGGGTCCTGAATAAGAGGGTCTCCCTAGATGTAAAATATGAGGCCAAGATCTATCTCTATCACACAATTCATAATCCATTTGTGATAAATTCATTATAACTATTATTCAAAACGTAGTCAATAAAGTGATCAACTATTCTATGCATTCCATGATTAGAAGAATTATTCTTAATAATGTAAATAAACATTTGAATATCGAGTAGTTAAATTTGAATAGTAATTTTATTTAGGTCATTGATAGCAGTAAGATTATTTTATTTGGAAAAGGTTCTTTCAACATAATATTTTTTATAATAATTGTATATATACACATTATGAGACACTAATTTATATTATCCCAATACAAAATTTATCAGGATTTCATAATGGGATATCAATTTCAATCCCTATCATAGAAAACCGACAAATTCCCAAAATGATGTTCATATTTGAAGACATAGATGGAAATCCTATAATTTGAAATTGTTTAGGATATTTATACTTGCATTAGATATCATCAAATGTTGGATGAACCAATATCAATGTAATATCCTAGGTAAATAAACAAATTACATATTAATATTTATTAATATTTGTGTATGAATTATTAATTTTACACTAAAAGGGATGTTATGTTCAAAGGCATGCTCGATATGCAAGAATGTGTTTCTTTGAAATCTTACATCGCACCCAAATAATATAATAATATTATTTTTAATGATAGTTTGTGCCTATCCGTTGTATTTTAAATAATGAATAGAACTAACTACAATATGATTATACATGTTTTTTGAATATTTTTACATTTATCCAAAAACAATTAGAGGCTTAAAACAGGAACAAATATATAAATAAATACTCTAATATTATTTAAAAGGTTGATTTACAGCCTTTTGATGGAGAACCATTTTTAAATATTTTTGGTTTATTTTTATATGTTCTATTTGGAAAAAAAATTCTTTTTTAGATTCAGGACATAATAATTTACCTGGGGTAATTTTTGGTATTTTTTCTGTTAAATATCCTTTTTTAATGAATAGTGAAAAATATTGTATTCTAATTCAAAAGTTCCTTTTAACCTATTTTATTTATAAGGATAGAATATTTTTCAAATTAGTTCTAATGTTTAATTAGAATATAGTATTACCAGTTAATCCATGGTTGGAAATTGGAATTAATTTCACTTTGATATTGGATATAAACAAGTGTCAATATTTTGATAGTAATTATTACATATAAACACACCTTTTGTCATGAAAGTGGGAATTAATTTTAAATTAATTTCTTACACTTATGTATTTTGAATTCAGAAAAATGGATTCTATATTTGGAATGAGTAGGTCCAAATTTTTTAAATTTGTAACCTGTATTTTTAGATATTTTAAATATTTAATTCAGAAAATATTGTATTTATCATGTATAAAGGGTAAATATAGTAAATATAGGTAAAATATTATATTATAATAATATAAAATTACCCTTACAGCTTTTATAATTCTATTTTCTGGTACATTTTCCACCATGGGAATCCTTGGGTCAAATTTGGGTCCCCATTGAGCCACATGGGAATAATAATGACAGTTTATATTAATTAATTTACAGTAATGAAAAAATGATATAAACAATTATCTTTTAGTAAATAAATTCTTACATGGGGTTATATAAGTTATCTTTTCAACCATAAATATTATATGTAATTAAAAATTATTTACTATATCATGGTATTTTGTTTTATAATTTCTAGAAATAAAATAAATTAAATAATTTATGACACAATAATGAAGCAATATTTACCTCATTAATAAATGATTTAAATATATAGGATTATAAATATGAAAAGAATAACCAAAACATGTCCAATTATTATTGGATGACTTTATTTTGACCTTGAGTAATCATTAATTTGACTTTAACGATTAGTTGACCTTTTGAAACCAAAGACAAGGCTGTAATAAAATAATTTTTTCAAACCTTCCTAAAGATCTCCTCCTCTCCCTTATAGAATTCCCCCACTTTCTACCCATTTTTCACGCTTCTAATGCCTTTGTCTTAGGATAACTCGGCTCAAATAAGATCTAATGGTCCATATATTCATCCTAGATGCATTACCTTAGGCAGAAAAAACATCGAGAAACCCTTTTGATTCAAACCCATGAGAGTAACCCGATTTAAAGGAGGTTAAAGAACGATAGAGTCATGTTGAACATGATGTAAGTGATTTCATATATCACTTTTAATTCTGTGAGATTTCTATTGTTCACCACATATTTATTGCATGTGGAGTAGTTTTTTACTACCATTTTATATATATTATCGTGATTCTATTTACATTCGAGGAATTTTTTGATTCATTTGGTGGTTATTAACTTTTTCTCATACGACACGATTGATTACAACATGGTAAGGGTTTTCATCTCATTTTTTATTCCCATAAAATTCATGCTATATTTTCCACTATTTCCTTTTTTATGGTGGATATACTACCATGATTGTTTTCTTTGTGTAATATACATTAATTTATGGGTATTTTTATACTTATTGTGTGATCAATCCTTCATGGGGTGTATGTTTCGTAACATACCGAATCGATAAGGGAACTATTCATCCTCCTCATTTTAAAAGACTTATTTTTCTTTTGTATTTTAATTTACATCTTATTATTTTGGGATATATTATTATATATACTTATTTATGTAAATTCCATATCAATGTGATGAGATATCCATTTCTATCTCATCAATGTATTTTCTAAATTTTAATGTGACGTTGTTAGGCTATTGAATTTCTGTAAGAAAATATCTTAACACAATTTCAATTTTTGGGTTAAACATCTACTTCTTGATTAGTCGTGATATGAATATGTGTTAGTAACATCATATTTTTTTATAGTTATTATCTACTTATAATGTGTGTATTTATATTTTTCACATGAAATTATGTAATTGATTTATCATTAAATTAATGATACCTTCTTTATTATGGATATCATCTCAATTTACTTTTCTAGTGATACTTTATAGTTCATATACACCAATTCACTCTTATATGGTGTATATAATATCCGTTGGCATATTATATAATGAATACCTTTATTCTCATGATATTATTATGTTCTGATTAAATATTATTCCTCAATTATTTTTATTCTAGGATCTCCCATTTTTTAAAACTCATTTACTAAAATAAAATTTTAACTGTTTTAAAGGTTTATTATTCTAAAAAATTCACATTAATACCCATGTTTTAATAAATGGTTTTGAGTATTTCTTTATATGGACATTAATGTTATGGAATTGAAATTTCTTTCAATATCATCAAAGTGGTATGAGACACTTGGATGTAACCAACTATTTATTTAATATTTTAAATGGTTTTTAAAAAAGTTTTCATAAAGGATTTGATTTTGTCAATATTTTGAAATGATATATTGTGAAAGAAATATGAAAATGTTTTCTTTCCATTATGTTTGTTTAATGGGTTATGAGTATGTTATGGCTATTGGCATTATTTATGTATACGGGTGGTTCTGTGATAAAACTAGGGTGGGAGAGCCTGAGACAGCTGTCCAATGCATTTGGTAACATGACATAGGTATACATGAATATTTCTCCTAAGAGATTTAGGGAATATAGTGTGTTGGGTATTCAAAATGTGACTCCGTATGTAGCTTTGATAACAAAAAAGTATGTTTGATATGTATTCTACAAGTTACCTTTATGATTTATGATTTCTGTGTGTTATTCATAAATCTAATGATTTAATGAGTTATATTAAGATTGAAAAGTATGATATCATTGTTTTTTATTTATTGATGGGATAATGTTTTCATTCCTTTTTTTATATCCTTTACTAAGCTTTCTATGCTCATCAAATGTTTTTGAAATGTTTTCCACAAGACTTAATGATGAAAAAGTTTCATGGATGGAATCAAGGAAAAGCCATGTTGTGAAAAACTTGGAACTAGACATGTCTATTTCTATCCAGAACTATTATTTTATGAAAAACATTGATACTAAGGAGAATTGTCTATATGTAATATTCATGTTGTTAGGTAAATGTTATAACCTAAATTTCTAAAACATTAAACCTGAAAATATCCTCAATGTGAATTATCCATTAAATCCAAGATTATGTAATATTTATGTATGGGTCCTTATAGTTGGTATCATAGGTTGTTTTATATAACTTTAGAGGTTAGGGTGTTTTTATAGTTTAAGTGAAATTAACATAATGGCTAGTATTTTAGAAAGATTAATAGTTATTTTAGATAAATTGAATGAGATTAATATAAAATTAATAAGTATATCTTTTTACCTACCCTCCTCATATGATATTATATGATGATTTTACTGATATACTCACACTAACCATTTTGGTTTTATAAAATGGATGGATCTAGTAGGAACCAATCTAAAAATAGATTTAAATAATATTGTGATGGTTTTATGAATGAAAAAATGAATGAAATTGGATCTTCAATTATAATAATTGTGGTTATTTTTAACCGACTATCAGCAGTCATGATTGAACACCCGATCCTTTGTGATTTTTATAAGGCATCGTATATGCGATAAAAAATACCCATGGAAGTTCAGATAATTATCACAAAGGAATGTATAGTAAAAAACCAATGTTTCAAAGATGTGGAAAGAAACACATAGAATAATCATTCAAAGGGACGGGAAGATGATATAGATGTGGAAGTGAAGGTCGTAAAGAAAGAACCATCCATGGAAAAAAGAATCATCCATGTGAATCTAGGAATGGGAAAGACATTCTTTCTGAGGGAGCAATTGAATGTTTTAAATGTGGTGGGCGTAGTCATTATGCAAACAGTTGTCATACGAAGAAGTTATGGGAATGGGATCACTAAGATCGTACAAATATATGTTTACAAATACCTTATTCCATTCCAATTGAGGATGATGAAAATGAAATGACCAATGAAAGGTGTGGATTATTTCTTAACTTTTTTTTGACATTATTTAATCATGGAATATGATTCATGATCTTGTTTGTATGAATGATGTATTTCAGAATAAATTGGTAATAATGGTTATTGGATCATGAAGAACGTTGAATGAGTATGGAGTCATCATATAAAGGATTCATGAGTTATGGTATATTTTAGGAAGGTGAAATTATATTATGTATTAAGGCTCTATTGATGATGGTATTGCATTGGAAGACTATTTATTGTATGTGTAAACCTAAAGATTGATATATCAAAATGTTATGCAAGGAATAGTTATATTTTATTCTGATGAGTAATCATTGAATTTTATATTGGGAGAATATATGTTTTTTATTATTGGCATAAGGTGAATTGGGTTTTTATGGAAATGATTAACATATCATATATAATATATGATTTGGTTAATTACACTTTAGAATGATACATTAAGAGTAGTTGACATTATTTGGAGATAAATTATATGATTTACTATGAAAGACGATGTGATAAAATCCTTCTGATTTTTGGTTTTCAATATTACTTTCTATTATTTTGAATAATTTTAATGACAATTGTATATTGAATAGTCTGTCCTGATCTTTGGGTACTTTTGGTTGATTTTTGTAGATTAAGAGTAGTACTTATTTTTATAAACGATTATCCTTTTGGGGATTATCTGATCATGTACTAATCAATTTTGGCTCTGGTTAATGTATAATTACAAGGAAAATTTATGATTCATATTTTTTGGATAATGTTATTATCTAGAAGGTGACTATAGTGCTTTCAGTGTGAAAAAGTCGTCTTGAATACTTACTATTTGGAGAAAAGATGAGTTTGTGGTAGAATTTTGTTATATGATGACACTCTACATAACGAGTAAGTATATTTCCTTATGATATAAGTATATTATTAATAAATTTATTCAACAATATGAAAAGGATATTGATGAAAAAATGTTATATTCCCCCTTTTTTCATCATACTTTTACACAACTACAAATTTATGGTTTTGTGGTGGAAAACTTTCTGTTATCAAGTTCTCAATCAATATTTATTAATCTATGAGAGTTAGTTTCTCTTTCATATCCATGTTTTTAGGGAATCCTTGATTCATCTATCATGGGTAACCTTTTTACTTCTCTACCATTATTTTAGAGTGATAGTTTTATTGAATATTTTTACTATGTTGGACTTTCAATGATGTTTCTGATCCCAATTTTAAAATTGCAAGGACACAATTTAAAAAAATTGTGGAAGGATGTAACATCCCAAGTAAATAAAGACCATGAAATTTTAATATTTATTAATATTTTTGGATTAATAAATAATTTTAATCTAAAGGGGATGTTATGTTCGATGTCTTACCTAATACGCAACAATGGGTTGCTTTGAAATCTTATCTGGCACACAAATAATATATTATTATTATTTTTAATAATAGTTAGTGCTTATTCGTTGTATTGGCTGGAATTAATAGAACTAAATAAAATGTGATTATACATTATTGTTGAATATTTTTACATTAATCAAATAAAATTTAATGGCCTAAAATTTGAACGAATCAAAGAATAAATAGTCTAATAATCTTAAAATGGTCAATTTAACGCTTTTTGATGGTCAACCCTCTTTAAATTTAGTTTTTTTTTTCATTTTTATATGTTCTATTTCACAAAATATAATTCCTATTTTGATTCCGGACATTAAAATTTATAGGGTAATGTTTTGGTATTTTTCTGATAATGTTAATTTTTTATGAATAGTGAAAAATACTGTAATTTAATTTAAATGTCCCTTTTAATATAATTTATTTATATGGTTATAATACCATTTTAATTAGTTATAATGTGTAATTAGAAAATATTTTTACCACTAAATCCAATTATGTACATTGGAATTAATTTTACTTTTAAATTGGACATAAAAAATCGTTAATCTTTTGATAGTTATTATTTCATAAAAACACGCTTTTTGTATTGAAAGTGGAAATTAATTTTAAATTAATTTCTACCACTAAAGTGTTTTAAATTTATAAAAACGGATTCAATATTTAGAATTATTTGTTCAAATTTGTGTTAATAGGTATCATTTATTTTTTGAAATTTTAAATATTTACATCAGAAAATATTTTATTTACAATAACTAAAGAATAAATATAGTAAATAAGGGTAAAATATAGCATTATAATAATATTAAATTACTCTAACATCTATCAAAATCCATTTTGATGATACATTTCCGACTATGGGCATCCTTAGGTCTAATTTCAGACCCCATGAAGCCAATTGGAGTAATAATGACACTTTATATTAATTATTTTAAAGTAAAGACAAAATTGATGTAAACAAATATATTTTAGTAAATAAATTTTTTACATTGGGTTATATACCATATAATGTCAACTATAAATATTATTTGAAATATAAAAATATTTCCTATATCATGTGAATTTTTTCATAATTTTTGGACATCAGATAAATTAAATAATTTATGACATAATAATGATGCAATATTTACATCATTAAAAAATGATTTAAATAAATAAGATTACAAATATTAAAACAATATCCAAAACCTGTCCAATTCTTCTTGAATGATTTTATTTAGACCATGAGTCATCTTAAATTTGACTTTAATCATTATTAATCATTTTGAAACCAAATATGATGTTATAATATAATAATTGTTTCAATCTATCCTAAAGCGCCCCACCTCTCCCTTATAAAAATAACTCACTTCCTACCCATTTCTCACACTTTTAAAGCCATTGGATCGTGTAAAATCTACACCAATAAGCTCCAAAGATCCCTCTCTTCATCCTATATTCCTTACCATAAGAAAGTAAACACTTTAAGAAACCCTTTTGGTTCACAGCACATGGAGTTACCCGATTTAAAGGAGATTAAAGAACGATCGAGTCAAATGAGACACGATGTAAGTGATTTTATAATATCACTTTTAATTATGTGATATTTACATTGTTTTCCACTTATTTATTTCATGTGGTGTATTTTTTACTACCATTTGATATATATTTTCATGATTCTATTTATATTTGTGGAATTATTTGATTCATTTGGTGGTTATTAAAATTTTCTCATATGACTAAATTGATTTCAACATGGTAAGGGTTTTTCATCTCAATTTTTATTCCCAAGAGATTCAAGATCTATTTTTTACTATTTGCATTTTTAGGGGGATGAAATTCCATGATTTTATTATTTGTGTAATATACATTAATTAATGGGGAATTACATACTCATTGTGTGATATTTCTTTCATAGGGTGTTTTTCATGTGAGTTACCAAATAGACAAGGGAACCTTTCACCCTCCTCTTTTTAAAAGACTTATTTTTGTTATGTCATTTAATTTACAACTTATTATGTTGTAATATGTTCTTATATATATTTATTGATGTAAATTTTATGTCCAAAGGATGAGATATCATTTTATCACCCATTAACTTATTTTATGAATTTTAAACGGACAATGGTAGGCTATCAATTTTTTGTAAGAAATCTTAATAACCCAATTTCAATTTTTGGGTTAAACATATACTTCCTGATTATGTCATACATTGAATAAGTCTGAATAACCTATGATTTTTTAACACTTAATATCCTCTTATATTGGGTGTATTTATATTTTCCACACATAATTATTTATCATTAATATAAGGATACCATCCTTATCAGGGATTTCATCTCAATTTAAATTTCCTTAAAGACATCATTGTTGATATTCAACAATTCACTCTTACATGGTGTATATACTATCCTTTGGAATATTCTATCATTAATAGCATTATTCTCAGGATATTATTATGTTCTCATTAAATTTTATTCCTCTATTATTTGTATTCTAGGATCTCTCATTTTGTTAAAAACACTTTAACTAAAATTATGTTTTAATCAATTTAAAGGTTAATCCATATATAACATTTACATTAATGTCCACTTTTTAAAAATGGTATTGAAGATTAATTCACGTGGACATTCGTGTTTTCAAATTTAAATTTCATTCAAAATCATCTCTGTGGTATGTGACACTTTGATTAAAAAATCTGTTTATTTATTATTTAAAATAGTTTGATAAAAACATTGATATTGTGAATATTTTGAAATGATATATTGTTATTGAAATTTTAAAATGTTATCATTCAATTATGTATGTTTTATGGGTTATGAATATGTTATGTCTATTGGGCGTTGTTTACATATACGGGTGGTCCCATGACAAACCAAGGGCGGGTGAGCATGAGATAACTTTCCAATTAATTGGGTAATGTGTCAGAGGTAAACGTGATTGTTTCTTCTATAAAACTATAAACCTGATAATATCCTAAATTCAAATTCTCTATTTAATTCAATATTATGTAATGTTTACAGATGGGTCCTTACAATCAATGGAATCTTTAGATATAAGGCTTTGGTTTTATTGGATGTGGATAATCTGAATCCGTGAATTAATAGTGATTTTATTATTTTGAACTGTGATAAATTGAATTTTAGTTTCAGTATCAATAAATACCTAATTTTTTTAACTAATTAATTTCTGTATGTCATGAAATTTCAAACAACCCAAAATTCCAAAATATTTAGTTCAAGAATTATGCTCTTTAAAACGAGGTGGGGATACCATATTTGAAGATTCTTATTTCAAAGGGGGTAATAATATCCTCAAAACCATCCTAATAACCTTTAATGGAATCTTCATACAAATGAAGTTATCGATGTGATTATAATTAATGAATTTTACAAATAATTCATAAAACCAATAAATGGAAAGAAGCTATCAAAAATGATCAAGACCCACTTGGTCTAAAAGCATATAATTAAGATTAAGGTGGGATGAATGTGGGAAATTTTATCCCCTAACTCAATAATAATAATGATATCTTTTCAAGGGATAAGATAAAAACTAGAATGGAATTGAGTCTTCCTGTTGATTAGTATTAGCCTTAAATTCTAACTCCTCAGTTTAACCTAAGAATACAACACCTGACACTTCCCACAGCCAAGATAATAACTAATCATTAATAAGAGATATACATATATCTATAAAGATACTTATATAATATTTATTGATTAAACCAATATAACATGTATATAGAGTTGTTGAAAACTCTCTTAATATACCATTATTATCTCTCTAATTAGAAATGTTCAAAATTGATTTATCTAGGAGTAGTGAGCTCTGACATGATCAAATAGGCTTCCATAGTAAAAGAATATGGATTTAAAGCGGCTATAGATTAATCATACATGACACCAAATTCCTCTCCGTTAATGAAGAAACATGTTTAGAGATTATAAATAAATGGGGGTAACTAGTGAAAATAATTTATCATCAGGTTTAATGAAATATAATCCAAAAATGTAAAAAATGAATACAGTATTATATACTATTATGGGATATAAAATATTTAGAATTATATCACTCTTAATAGATTAATTCTAAATCATCATAACTTGATTATTGGTATTGTTAATCTAGATACTCATTAGAGATCCTTCAATAGTCTTAACATAAACTTTCTACGCTGTAGTACTATGGTGATTAATTTATATGCATCTATAGTGGAATTTATTTGGGCTCAGATCTCTATGAATGTTATGAGTTACAATGTATTTTAAATATTTTTCCAAATTATTACCACCAATATATATATGGAATGAAATCCCGTATTTTTTTATTTATTTAAGATGCATCAAACTATTAGGGGAGAAGATTAATATTGGGGAAATTGGGAAACAAAAAATAAGAATTCATGTTTCATGGGTCTCTTGAGAATAAATTAATGATATTATGGGTTCCCATGATACAATATGGTATCCTAAACATATTATTTAGAGTATGGAATTTATGGCATGTGTTAATAAAAATGAACTACTGAATATAACCTTGTATGGAGATAGTTTCACATTTTAAAGAAATTAAATGATGTTTATTTTGGTCTAAAAGATAGGTATAATATTTTTAAATTTCAGTGTTTTTGACCCATGAGGTTATGTTAAATCTACGAATCGCGTAGAAAATCTAATCTAATAATCCTCCCATCCTTCATATTATTATTATAAAAAGGCAAGTGGAACCTTGTTTTTTATATTTAATAAATCATGTATATACCATGTAAACTATAGTGTAATTATCCACGATTCGTGAGACAATATATATGGTTATAAAAATAACTTTTAAAATATTTTAAAACATCATAATCTAATGTCAAAATGAAAAAATTGGATAAAATATATCTTTACATAAATGTAAATAAAAATTTCAACTATAATTAACAAACCTGATTCGACTAGATCCTTCACCTAAACTCATATTCAAAGAGGTCCAAGGAACATTCCAGATCTCGAGAGGCTGGTGAAAAGCACTATTGAATTATAATTACCCATTTGAGAATGTTTTTTTCTATCAGAATATAACATGACCCACCAATGATATTATTCTTCACAAAAAACTATAAAAATCATAAAAATCATAAATATATAAATAGAGTGTATTAAGAAATGACCTAATATGATATATCAAAATCATAATAATATGAAAATGTATAAACAATATATATAAAACAAATATATTTCTTATTGTATGTCAAAGATAAAAAATTGGGATAAAGAACCCAAATGGAAAATAAAACACAACAAATGGGGTAAAATATCAAAACATATCCTCATAAGAATAACTACATGATACAATAATGTTTTCCATCCTAAAAAACCATATAATAGGTAATCATGATGATTTGATAAATGATATAGTTTCATTATATTTACTTGCATCCTACAAAAAAATGTTAGTATATTTCTAGGAATAAATATTGTTTGATGAAAAAATACATGTGGGATACCAGCCAGAATATTTATATGTAATTTCTCCATAAAAATAAGTAAATATATCTTGGAAACAATATTTCAAAAAAGATCCATTTTAATATTGATTCAATTGAAATTTTATCCTAATAATAAATTTGTTTTTTTCAAACATCCTTCATTAAAAATAATTATAAAATGGATCATATATAAAACAAGTTAATCCACTATGTATAAATATTATAAAATCACCTAAACATAGAATAACATATGTAAAAAAAATTATAATCAATATCAAATATAATAAAAGGGTTTTAAGCATAATCACATGGGAATCCATGTCCAACAATGCCTACCTGAATGGCCCGAAGGACATCATTTTTTATTGATTTTTGATAACCCATCTTTCAAGGGATAAGAGAGAACCCTTACAAGGCCCGTAGGCTCAGAAATTACATAGACCATAGGCTGAAGAGATTACATGACCCGAAGGACTTAAGGGAATTCAACCAGACTATCTACATTGAGCTGCCGCTCCCCAGCATCTGAATCTTGATAGTAGCTCTCCACTTTTGCATGACCGTCTGGCTAGTCTTCCCATTCAAGAACAGGCTGGTACCGATGGCATAGACATACCCTCTCATTCGGACAATCCATTTGGCTCTGCTTTGGTGAGTGTACCTGCTCTGAATCCTCTTCTGGGGATGCTCCTTTTTTGTAGTGTGTCTAGGCCTGCATTCATGTGGCCCGAAGGCCTTGGGGTGGCCCTATGGCCTTAAGGTCGCCCGAAGGCCTTGAGAGAAGCAACAGGCCTGAAGGCCTTGGGTGGCCCGAAAGCATTTCCGAACCTAAGAACCAAACCAGTGGCCCGAAGGCCCAGATGGATGAATAGTTCTGGCTGCTACAGTACCGAACAGTGCATGCTATAGTGTCTACTACAGTGCCTGCTATAGTACTGCTACAGTAACCAGGAAATATGCCTCCACCAGGATTTGATCCTGGGTCTCTTGGATGCACTTAGAGAGTCCTCACCAACTGAGCTGAGGCTCTTGTGCGAGTCCAAAAATGAAAATTCAAAATTAATTATGGTCCCAAACCAACGGAGTCTGTTGTGTCTAAGTCTAAAAAATTTTTCAATAGTCATATAAGAATGTACAATTTTTTAAGCACACTCTATATTCTCTAAACCTAAATATTCTTATATGGGATCTCTCATTTTATATGAGAAAATATAAATATATCCCATGGTCATTCTCCAAAAATATCTATTTAGCCCTCAGATACCCTAACTTGTATAATTTACAACCTTGGCTAAGGTTTAAATTGTATATGTCACAATGAAAAAACTAAATGTCTCACGTTTTCCACTCCTGAAAATTAAAAAAATAGAACAAGATAAAATTTCATAAATCACCATTCTCATAATAATTAAACACATATATCTTAGTAATCCAATGCCAAAACAGATTTTTAAATCCATTTAAAACTAGAAATTTCCCATAAAGAAATTATATTAGACATATTACATGAATCCAATCACTTCTATTTGAAAATAAATATTAAACTTTCCAAATTTTATTTTATCCCCTAAATCATATCATGCAGGATAAACCATCAATAATAAAAACAATTTAACGGAAATTTTATAAACAAAAACCAAAGGTAACAAATAATCATCTTTATTAAATTGAAATGAAACCCCAAAAAAAGAACCCTACTTAAAAATAGATATAAAAATAAACACCAGCACAAAAAAAAATAAAAGATTCATGTAGGAGAGGTCCCTGACCACTTAAAGCTCCAGTAAATAACATGATCCCCTTTTCACGTCCTAGGTCTGACGGTAACACAATCATGGTTTTTATAAATTTATATAAATTTGTGAATGAAAGAATAACATTAGTATATGAGGCTGAAATCAATAAAAACATTCTTAAAACAATATAAATAGAAATAAATAAATAAATAATACACTAAAAATACAAGGGGTAAAATTTACATCTTTAGGAGGATAGTTTCACATTCAATTGCAAGAAGGGTAGTGATTATTTGGAAACCACTATATGTGAACATTGTTAATCTGTAAAAAATTTAATAAGTTACATAGAGAACATGGATCAGTCACATGATTAAGAAAACAATGCCAAGAACATGTTACAGTCAATACATTAACTAAAAAAAGATGCATGGTTTCAATAGAACACTACATAGGTAGATAAATCATGGACGAACTATGCCACACCCCATAGTCCCCCAAAACACCCCTCTCACATAGCTATCCAGAAATTTTATAATCACTATAATACACATATGTTCCATGTATTTAACCTAAAAAATAATTCTCTTAACATCCAACTTCTAGAAAGACATAGAATAAGAAAAATTAAAAAACAAAATTAAATCCAATGCATACCAATATACAAGATGGTGTCAAAATTATGGACAACATGTCACATCACCCTCCATAATGTAATCATGTATCTTTAAAATAAAATTGTTAATTTCCCTAATCACTCAGTAAATATTCATCCACCCATGTCTCATATCTATTGACTCTATTTTTATCTATTACTTGGATAAATGACATTTAATTTTGGGATAATATCAATTTCTGACAATCCAGGATATCTACATGATTCTGCATAACTATGATGTCATGATCAATTACTAAATATTATCTCTCAATCATATAATATATGTCTATATGATAATTATTCAACTGGTATACATGGAAAATATCATTATTCAAGGTCAGCAATGGTTATAAATCTATCAGAAAGGAAACCTTTATAGGATGCTTTAAAACATAAAACATCCTAAAATATCATCACACCATCCAACCCAACATTTCGATGAGATATAATATATATAAAACAAATACTCAGGAAAAAAACAGAACAAAATCATAACACTCAATCAAGAAACATTGAATTTTTAATTTGATTTATTGGAATTATAATATATCTCTAACCTCTTCTAAATAAAATACACTTTCTATATCATATTCTGGATGATTTTATGTCATTATAAGGAATTTGTTTTTAGATCTTTCGAATAACATGATTACTGAAATTGTGACATTTAAAATTATTTAAATGGTTATGTTTTATTTATTCTAGATAGCTATATTGCTTTAAAAGATAAACCAATGATATAACACAATCCTATAAAATCCAAATGTCAAGAATTAATAGATGAATTACATCATGAAGAATCTATAAATCCCACTATATCTAACCATATGTAAATGGGTGATATTCCAAGATGAACATCATATCGGTTACCATGTAATCATAGAAAATATTGAAAAAACATGATGTAAATGTGCATCTTGGTTGGAAATTATTTCTCAGGACACTCTACATAACCTATCAATACATTGGAGGTATAATTTCTTGAAATATTATACCATTATCAACTCCCTATTACAATGGAAATTTACATAAATAGCAAACAAATCTATAATCACCCAAATATCATCCTGACCATTAATAATATGATTCCAATAATTTAGAATGTCTATATAGATCTCATGATACCTCGATACCATAATTGGGTGAAGATAATGCAACCCAACAAGTGTCTAATGCATAGATTTAATTCTATTCTTGGTAAACAATTAGGAGAAAATACATAAAAACAATATTCTCATGCACAACTAAAAATAATTACACTTAAGAAAATAGAATATATTTCTAGCCCTAGTTGAATAACCCAACTCTAATATCACCACTCCTAAATCACATCCATCCTCATAGACAATGAAACTTCCATCAATTTACTAATGAATGGTACTATCATGAGACTAAGAAATATCAAAAAAGGTCACTTCATCTTATAAAACTATACTAGAAGACTCTGAGTTCGGATTGGATTCCTTACACACTAATGTAAACAAACAAGAGATTGTGTCACATGAACACTAGTGAAAAACCTTCTCTCCATCTCTCGAACTTCCAAACAAATATCATAAAAATACTCATAAAACTATAATGATAAAGTTATTATATAAAAAATTGTACTTGTAACAATATAATTAAGGTATTAGATACCACATTCCTATTCATATGGGTGTATATGATGTAATACATGAGACCTTTATACAGTATGAAAATTTTTCCCAATAAAATGATTACATAATTCACACTCTAAAGGTCCTCAATCATTAATTTATATAAAAAATAAATTTTAATTTTGGATTTAACCAAATGAACGTATTTTTTATTTATAATTTAAATTTATCCTTAAGAAGATATTTTATGAATTTTTGGATATAATTGATTTCTATCGTGATATGTGAAAATTACATTTTTTATCAAAAGTGTAATATTTATTAAAAATTTTATATAAGAATGAACTAGAATTGTATAAAAATAAAAAAATTAGTACAATAAGTATTTATATATATTATTCAATAAATTAAAAAAAACAACGTTGAATTTAAAAACATATGATTAACATATTCGGGAAATAATTAATATTTTCCAATCTATATTTTCGGTTGTTATAATTTATTTAAATAGTTATTTGGTTAAATTTTGTTTTGGTTAGTTATTTAGCAAAATAAAAATTATAATAATCAAATTAATAACATAAAGATAAAACACATTGAAAATTGTACCCTTAATATCAATTTTATTATTTAGATTACATTTTTTCTAATATATTTTTTTATCCTTTTCATTTGTTAATGTTGAATATTATTTTTCATACACAAATTATAATTATATGATAAATAATATGTTATACTTAGAATTGTTTGTCCCAAAATATTTAATATGTTCCATATTATTTTTGAGTCAAAAATATGATTTACTTAGTTAAAAAGTAGGAACCATGATAAAAACAAAAAATATTAAAATTAATAAATGTAGAGATAAAGAGCTCAATAGATGTTAAAAACAAATTTATAATTTAGTTTTTGAGATAAGTATAACCATATGTAACCCTAATCAATTATTATAGTTTTTGGATCCAAATTCAATGTGACACATGTCACCTATTTATATGTGGTTTTAATATTAAAAAAAATGTTATTCACACCTCTAAGAAAGGTGGATCTCACTACCCCTTAAATACCTCTTATAAAATAATTTTTATATTTAAAATATTTCATCATTCCTTCCTATTTAATCCAATTTCATCTTCATAAGCTTCTCGTCTCATGATATCATCTGAATAAATCCTTTTACCAGGATTCTTCTAAGGGAAACCCGAGTCCTCAACATGAGTAAAACATTTCCTTATTTTCATTATTTTTTTAGTATTAATTTTACATGTATATTTTTATCAATGTAATAATATATTAATATTCAAAATTTTAAAAAAATTATTTTAAGGGATAAAATATAAACCACCATTACAATTTTATCTATAGAAGAACAAATACGACATTTTTGAGCGTGTGAAAACTACCGCCTCCACAAAGATTAAGGTTTCGTTCTAGATAACAAAAATAGAAGTCCGGTCCAAATATTGAATTTAATAAATTAATATGATATAATTTACACATTTAATATCCTTAAATGATAGATCATATTATAAATTTATTTCATTCTATTCAATATGAAATTATCATCCATGCATACGTTCGGACTACGACCTCTATTTAATGATTGAGTTCAAATATTTATTTTCAAAAACTCATTTCCTGGATGGATACGAGAATGATATTGTTGAATAAATATAATCTATATAAAATTAATGATTTTTAAAAAATAAATATTGGAGATCCTATTATTAATATGAGAAATATAAACTACGGTAAATTCAAACATACAAAATGATCATTTTTAGAGAAAAATATGGTTTTTTATATTATATAAAATAAATAATATATGATATCTTATTATTCTCATGTACCATAAATATATATATATAACCCTTTTAAATAAATAATTTGGTATTTATTCATTTAGTTTAATAATATTACAATAATATCACGTAATAATCATCCAAAATATTTATATGTTCTTGTTTTGGTAGATTTAAACTCATACATGAAAAATAATGTAAATGCATATCATGTATTACAATGGGAATTAAATTTCTTGTAATATGTGATATAAATAATTATAATATTATTTTATCTTAGTTCTATAATGGTAACATTAATATTAAACACGTTAGTTAAAATACAAATATCTATTTTTGGAAGACATTTAAACATTCTCGTAAAATGATTCATATTTAGATATTATTAAAAAACACAAATAGAATGAAATTATAACATTATATATAATTATAAATCATCAATTATGTTATCTTATATGATATACGAATAATTAACTGTAGTATATGAAATAATAATAAAAACTCAATTATTAAAAAATTTCAAAATGATCATAATTACACATAACCAATATTGAAAATACATAATAAAAAAATAATATACATGTAGATAATAATTATGAATGATGTGGAAAAATGGGTATAGGTATGAATTCATTTTTGAAATAGGTTTTTCTATATAGTTATCTTTGTTAAAATGTGGCAATACAACATTCAGATAAGATGCAATTACTGTAAAGGATATATTTCTAAAAATATTAATTACCTGAGAAATTATAGTGTTATACACATTGTATTCATTAATATATCTTAACTACTATCACATTGATATTTTATATCATGATAATATGAAAATTCATGGTATTTAGATTTATCTTGGAAATTATTATCTTTACAAATATTTTTGGCAATTGTTCCTAAAGCTGATATATTTCTAAAAAATTATAAATTTTGGAATGTAATAAATGGGTATGTTTTTCTTATAAATTATGTACATATCTAGAAACCGGTACATGGATATGGATATGACATAGTTTCACTAAGAGTTAAAAATCTTGAAAACATATGGTTATGTATTAGATCAATATTGTATCAGTGCACGATGAGTGGGCATAACATTTAACTTTATTTTCTACACTAAAATGTGAAATGATTTTCATAATTTTAATACTCCTTCTAAATCACAAAGATTGGTTTTCCTAAAATTACATCACTTTCTTTCCAATTTATACTACAAAACTCAATTATTTTCTCTTATTATGAAGAAACACATTGAAATAAAAATTTTCACTGACTTATCACTGTTTATTTTATAAGGGTACTACATATAACATTTAGAATACCTTTTAATTTATATGATGAATTTTGGATATTATCTAATAGAGACGCATTATTCTATTTATATATTGGTTGAATAATGAGAATATTTATATTTTTTATTTTAATATGTACTATTATTGATAACTATGGTGTTTTGATTAAATATTATGTGGTTTATTCATTCAAAAATATTATGAATTCATTTTGATTAATTGGTGATGAGTGTTTATATCTACGTGATGCATTGATATGTATCATGAGATAAGAAACATAGGTTATTGGCATATGCATTAATCATTTATGTATGATTTCATAGAATAAGGTTGTAATGAAATTTTTATATTTTTTTGAAATATTAATTCTATTATTATTAGAATCAGTAATTATAATTTATGTATATATATATATATATATTCGTGGATATTTTATTCCCTTAGTGTCATTTTGCCCTGAAATTATATTTATCCTTAATTATTTCCATACAATATTCCACAAATATACTATAATATATTTTACATTACACATTTCATTATTGATCATCTAGGATTACCCTTATTTTGTCTTCCTTCCTACACTATACATAAAATATAACTATGTTTAAATTTTATGGATCTTCTAGAACGGATAATTATTTCTTTTGAAGAATTCATTATATAATTTATTTTTTCACGTTTAATGTGAAAAAATATAAGAGTCTAGTATTCTAAGACTACTATTATATAACCCACTCAATTTTCAAATTGGTGGCTAAAAAACCCAATCTGTTGAATATACATGGCTGCTATAGTGCCAAAACGTGCCAGCTACAGTACATGTTACAGTTCTGCAAAGTTCTTACTACAATAGCTGCTATAGTACCTGCTATAGTACCGCTATAAAACTGCTAAAGTACCCAATAAATTATCCTCCCCTTGGATTTGATCACTGGTCTTCTGGTTGCACTTATGTAGTCCTCATTAACTAGTCTTAGGCTCATGGGCAAAAAAACGTGTTTGTGTATATATGAATAATGAATGGGTGAATTTTTTGGGGAGAATAAAGTAATAATGATCATTTTGTTACTTTTTCAAAATAAATGAATTTTTTTGAATAATATAAATTTATTTAATATTTTTGTATTTTAATTAATGTTTTTTTGAAATTATTATTATGGTATTTCTGGATGAGATCATGTAATAGTAATTAAATACTTTATTGATATAATTATTATCAGTATTGGGAAAATTGTAATTTTGTAAATATATAAAATATGTGTTTATGAATATGGGTTAAATATATATGTATGGATATATATAGGTGTCTACATTTAAATGTGGGTGTGTGTGTCTATATAATATATATATTTATATATGAGAGTTAAATATATGTGTTTATTTATATATATACAGGTGTATATATATATATAATGTGTGTCTACATAGTAATAATATAAGAGGGTAATAAATAATGTGAAATAAATGATTGTTTAAAATATAACAAAATTTAAAATATTGATTTGATGGATTAAAATAGGTATTGTGGGAAACGCTAGGCAATTAGTTTGAATTTATTCATTTCTCTAAAGGCAATATATCAGAACCCCTATGTTTATTTCACACAAATAAAAATAATACCTAAAATTTTCACTTAATACAAAAAAGTAGATAGAGAGGTCTAGTGTCTCAAGAAATTAAAAACATTACATAAAAACTTATAACATTAAACAAAACATCTTTTTTGAAAACATCTTTTACATGATCACTACATTCTGTCGTACTTAGAATTTTATAAGGTAAACTGAGGACATGCATAAGAGAAAAGTGATCTACAAAAACTAGTAAGGGAGTTTGAAATTCATATCATAAAAAATATAGTACATGTTAGGAAATAGGTATATCAATGGAGTGCAAGAAAAAATGAACATAAAGGCATGATATAACATGATTATCATAACATGGAAATGTGGCAATGAAATTTAACATGAATTTAGCATGAGCCACTTCTCATTGCACAAGTATCATGAGTAAACCATCAATTCACATGAATTAACATGATTAAACAATAATTTCAATTAATGTATCATGATATTAATCTTTACCAAATGCATTGGAGTGCTATTAGGGATCACCCTTGATAATCATTTGATTTCATGAATAAGTGTGCCACATGGATTATATAACATAGATTCATTAAACCTCCCCATTTATTCCATGATAAAGATGGTGAAATTTATACATGAGACACTATAATTAATAATTAAATGGGTATTAAGGTGAATACCATTTATAGAGAAATATGTATGGTATTCACATGAAAAACTCTTTGGCTTTTTAAATTTTGGTGCAATTTCGGCAACCTAATGACGTGACTGAAGAGTTCATTAAAAGAATTTATGGGAGAGAAAGGGATGTCTCATGATATGTACCTGAAATGGACTGTAATGGCGGTCATATATATACATTTCCCAATATATATCAACTTAATAAAGATTAATAATACTAATTAATTTCTTGAATGTAAATTAGAAGTGAGAAATTTCATACGAAATTTCGACACGGTAACAGGTTTACATGGGAGGAATTAATGATAGATAAAGAGGCATATCATCATTAAAAAATAAGGAGGGCTGTATGGGGTAGGAGATAAATCATAAACCAAAATTTATAATTAAGAAAAAGGTTTAAAAAATTAATTAAATTTGAACAAAAATGAAAAAGGGAGAAATCCATTACATGGAAGTGTGATCCCATAGTCTTGGGAGTGGCTTGAGGGAGGCCTCATGGAATCTCAAGGTGCCTTGAAAGGATTCTAGACAGAGGATGGTATAGTTGGGACGTTCTCAAAGTGTTTTTTGTTAATAGAAGTGGGATCTATGATATGTTTATATAGTAAATGAGAGGGAATTAATTATTATTTAGGTCTTCGACACCACACATTATCCTAATAAAAAAACAAACCAACCAATGGTTTTTCCCATTTTTTCCAAATGGCAGTAGAAAAAATTATATTATAAGTCCAATGGATGAACTAATTAAAATATTAGTAGTTCTTATTTGGAGGTCAATCACACTCTCAAGGAAATCATTTTAAAATGAAATTTTTTTTATATGTATTAGATAGTTCAGTAAGGAACTATATAATTAATAAAACATATCTAAAATCAAATTATTTTAAATGAAAGAAATATATTTTCTGAACAGCCTTTTTTAGTATATTATTACATCACTATTTGGTCATTATGATGTCATAAAAAAATTATATATTTATATAGTTTTTTATTTTTACCCAAATATCTATCAGTCTGTGAAAATTATAGAAAATATATCGTTGAATTACATTGATTTCCATATTCCAAAAATAATATTCATTTTATCAAAAAAATTAAATATGTGAATTTTTAATTTTAAAATAAAAACCTACAGTTTTTTCTTAAATTCATGGGTTTTGAAAAAAGTACCTTTCAAACCCAAATAAAAATTAATATTTTATTCATAAAAATTTATATGATAATTTTTATTTAGCAAAAGATAATTTAGTTAAAATATTTTATTAAAATATTATTTAATTCAAAAATTCAATAATTCATCAAAATAGTTTTCTTAGTTGAATTATAACTAAAATTACTAATTTTATTCATAAACTATTTACAAAAAAATAATAATAAAATGAATATCTATTTTTCATTCTATAGAATAATAAGACACGTAATAATAGTGTTATGTTCTTATTACATGACCTCTTATAACACCCACTTAAGACATAAGGGTATGATGTGTGCTGGTGATATACTATTGGGGTGGCTTAGATAACATTTATCGAGTGGTAATATCTATTAACTTGCACTTCTCTCATATGTAGTTCCATTATAGAATAACATGTTGAAACTTGCCTTGGGCTTGGTCAAGAGAAAATCACTTGGATTCTTCATCCATTATGATCTCTAACAAATGGGCATTGTATAGAGAAATTCTACTAGATGAGTCCATCTCTTCCGTTTTCTAAGTAAATTGGATTTGTTAAATTAATATAATTATACTAATCATCTAATCAATGTTCAATGACTATATTTGAAATGGTAAAAAATTTTATCAGTATTTTTAAATTCAAAAACATAAATACACGGAGGTGTATATTTTTTATATAACTGCTTTGCATAATAATACAATTAATTCGATCAAGATGAATTTTCATATGTAATAGTTTAGGTCAATACAATCATTCCATGATAAGAAATTTCACCCTAAAAATTTCCATTTCCCACACTAAAATTGATGAGGTAACTCTGCTTCATCACTTTTTCCAATTCCCATGCAGCTTATTTAAACTTGTAGTTTCTCCACAACACCATGACAGGGGGAATTATCATATTTTGTAGAGATTTTCCCGATGATCTAAGATCTTAACAGTATTCCCTTCATAAGAGAGGTCATTCTCAAATGGTAAAACCTATATATTGAGTACATGAGATGGGTCAGGTATGTAGTTCCTCATGAATGATACAAGGAATACCTTAGTTACTTGAAATAAGTTTGGTTGGAGTTCTAGTTGATAGGCCACCGCTCAAATGCGATCAAGAATCTAAAAATGGATGTTGTACCATTATATAAGCTTTCCCTTATTCCCTAATCCCTAAAATTTCCTCCACAATGATATGTAGAGGAATACAACGTCTCCATCATCAAAATATAGGTCTCATCGATGATTATCATCATTGGTCTTTTTTTCTACACTGAGGAGCTTTAATTTTCTACCAGATGGTCTTAACCTTCTCTACCATTTCTATGGCCATTTCAGGACCTATTAGTTCTCTCTCTCAAACATTATTCAAACATTCATGTGTTCTAAAACTCTTCCCATATATTAATTTATAAGGATACAATTGGATTCTTGAGTAGAAACTGTTATTGTAAGAGTACACAAATAGAAGAAGATGTTTATCCCATCATCCTATAAAGTAAAATAACTATGCTGTCAACATGTCCTAATGTGTTTGGATAGTCCGCTCAGATTGGACATCCATTTTTGGAAGATATAATATAATAATTATAAACATAGTATTCATAACATGTAGAAGACTCTTGTAGAATAGAGAGGTTAATATTGAATCTTGATATAATACAATAGAATCTCGAAATCCATGCATCCTTACAACTTCTTTGATATATATCTGCACTCGTTGAATCAATGTAAAATCCGCTAAAATTTCAATGAAGTTTGTGGTATTTATATGATGATCTAAAACAACCCATATTGCATTATTTCCTTTGGATGTCTTCTAGAGTCACGTGATGATATCCAAGGTGATGTTTTCCAATTTCCATTTTGAAATGGTTAATGGTTTCATTATCTCTATAGACATCTGCCTCTCAAACTTCAAATGATAAAATAAAAATAACTTTTTTGTATACCCAATGATCTTCGTCCTTTTTGTTATCCCACCAATAATTCTCTTGGAGATCTCGAAACTTCATTTTCTTTTTTGGGTGAATGGAAAAATTAGAATTATGTGCATCATCCAAAAGAATATTCATAAACTCTGGATTTGATGGAATACATAGTCTTGTCCCAAATCCCAAAATTATTCCTTCATTAACATTGAACTCTATGTGTTTCCATTTTCTAATATTTTCCACTTTATTCTACATTCCGACTTCATTCTTTTTAGAATCCAGTAACCTTTCAAAAAGAGACGGTTGAGAAATCATTTTCAGAAGGATTGATAATGTTCGCTTATTTATGATTCCCATGTCCATCTACATAAAATTTAAGAAGATTGGATATTTTCAATTATTATCACTGATATAATCATTGGGTTCATTCTACATAGAGAATATTTCACATTGTTCGTTTTCCCAATGTGGTAATGGATTGTGCAGTCATAGTGTTTGATCAGCTGAATCCACCTTCGTTGCTTCATGTTCAACTCTTTTTCTGTAAATATATACTTGAGGATTTTATGATCCATATATATTTCACACTTTTCCCAAAATATTTAATGTTTCCAAATATTTGAATTGAATATTCCTACAGCCAAATCCAGATCATGTGTGGTATAGTTATTCTCATGACCATTCTATTATAATGATGCATAGACAATGGCTTTGTCCTCTTGATTCAACTCAAATCCCATGCCCTTATTCGAGGAATCACTAAATACCACAAAAAGTCATCCACTTGTGGTTATTGTGAGCATGGTTGCAAAGATATGACTCCCTTTAAACTCTATTAATCTATCTTCACATTCTTCCCTCCAAGAAAAATTTACTCCCATATGAGTTAGCATGGTAATATGGATGGAAAATAATGATAAATTTCCCATGAATCATCGATGATATCCACATAAACCCAGAAGCTATAGATATCTGTCACTGATGTTGGCCTTGGCCATTCCTAAATTGCAGTTGTCTTAGAGGCATTGACTTATATCACATTTTATGTGATGAAATGACCCATTAATGAGACCTCCTCCAACCAAAATTTACACTTTCTATACTTCTCATAATTATTATCCGTTCTCCTAGTCTCTAGTACATTACTTTGATACTCCTCAGGCTTCTCATTGGTTTTGGAGTATATTAGAAAATAGTCAATAAAGACTATGAAAATATTTTCGAGGTAATATCAAAATACTATATTAATCATGCCCGTGAAGATTTTTAGAGAATTACTAGGTTGGAATGGAAATACTGTGAATTCATAGTTCCCACATCTTATAAGAATGCAGTCTTGGGGATATAATCCTTCTTCATCCTTTTGTGGTTATATCCCATCCCTAAATCCACCTTGTAGAATTATTTTTCTCTATATAGCTAATCGAAGAATTCATCAATTCTGGGAAAAGGATACTTTTTAATTATCGTGATTTTTTTGAGCTCACGATAATCAATGCAATGACATTTTGACAAATCATTTTTCTTGACAGAATGAAATGGTGACCCCCATTGTGAATCCCATGGGTGTATAAATCCTTTATCAAGATTCTCATGATATTTTTTTTCATCACCCATTTCTCCACAACATCCATTATATATGTATTCATGGAAATTGGAAACACTCTTGGTATAATAACAATTAGGATTCATAAATCTCATCTGGGAGGAAGAACATGAATATCCTTGAAAATCACTTTACTAAATTCTCTCACAATAGTCATGTCAACAATGATGGTTTATTACTTAAACACTATCATATGCGAAAGATACATGCGCTCATGGTGAAGTAATATACATGCTTGAGATGATGATTTTATAGAATATACATCATCTTCCTTGCACTTTTATTGAATAAGGGGTCAATTTTCCATTTGGAGAGTGATTTCCATCTCATGAAAATTTATTTTTTCTCTATATAAGAAAATCCAATCCCTAAAACAAACATCATTAAATTCCACCAAATAGAGTATACAGAGGATCACAGGGATGTTTAATCTACAAATTATGATATGGGAGGTATAATATTCATGGGATGTAATGATTTCCCTATTTTACAGTCTCCTTGAAATAATTACTTCTATGATTTTTGATGGTGTTAGGATTATTCTACTAACCATTTTTTATATGAAAGAAAGAATAGAACTATAATAAAAAACTATGTTTTCTATTCATGAATAAATAACTAGAGTACCTATCACCACTTCATTGTTAGGATTCACATAGGATGTAGTGATGGAAAAAGCGCTCCATTGATGCCTTGGAGGATGTTGGTTTCCCATGAAAAATGTTGACTTAGGGAACTAGTTTGAAAAGTGCAGTAGTTATTTTTAGTTGAAGTAATGATCAACATGTTGAGGGTTAAACTGAGCGTTTCTATCCTCTGTCATAGCTGTGGGTTTTTCAAGTCAAAAATAATTAGCTAGGCTCCCTTATCTTCCCCACCTAAATAATTTCATCATCCCCTTCAGGAAATTTCTAAGGTGATTCTTTTAAACCCTTTGTAATGTGGAGTGCTTGATTTTAATTTCACTATTGGATTTATCCCTAAGACCACTGGAATTCATGTCCACATTACGCATTTTATTCCCATCATACCCCTGATATTATCTGATATCCATTTCGACCATGAGGGAACATCAGACAATTTTCCCACTGATCTTGAAGTCATGGATTGTTAGGGACTTCCATAGGTTGGGTTTCAGCCCACCAAAGAAGTGATAAACCATGCACTCATGGGTAACGACAAAGCCAAAGGCGTATCGTGCAAGCCTTGTGATGGTTTCATCATACGATGTGATGGATTCGTTGTGTTTTTTCATGAGCTCAAGTAAGTCCCTTTCAATCTGAAGTCAGAGGGTGAGAGGATAATATTTAACAAATAAAAATTCCAGAAATCCTTCAATTCCGACACCTCAATCTCCTCCTCTGGTTTCATATTTTTTAAAAATGTCCACAATTGATCAGCTTCACCCTAAAATTAATAATCATCAATAAGTATCATCCATTGTTAAGAAAATTGAATGTTAGAGAAGACATTCTCAATGGATTTGATCCATTTTTTGATGATTGAGGGATCAGATGATCCATTAAAATTTGGAAGCCTTTATCTCATGAAGCTCTCGAATGCATCTTGTTCTTCCTTGGGGGGGGGGGGGGTGGATGTTCCTCTTCACCGATGTTTCTATTCAAAACCTGAGTTAACTGAGAGAGTATTGTGACACTGGTTTTTATTCTATGTCCTTTAGGATAGGGAATATCGTTAGAATAGTCATCACATTGATCTTCATATTGACTTTTATCCCAAGTCCTCCTATTAACGGCCACTGGATGGAATAAAAAAAATATTAGGGGTAACACATAATGGGGAATCAAATGAAAAAATGGATAACATATAAATTACATTTTTCACTTAACTTATCTATGTTATTCATGATTAGCTTCCCAAAATATATTCTTGGGGAATTTAGTTAAATTTTTTAATTCTTCCTAATAAGCTTATCAATTTACAAATGAAAATTCAATGAGACTGTCATAACCATGATTAAAGCAGGGCTCGTGTTCGTTCACTAGTCCCCATTTCGGTCTTGCTAATATTGGAGTTTCATGATTTACCCTTATATATATCTGTTACATATTAACCACTAACTTTTTATATTTAGAAAAGGATTTATTTTCACAATTTACCACTTACTCAATACTCACCATGAAATCGTGATTTTTTATTATAATTATTCTTATCCCAATGTATTTTAATTGGGGTTTCTAATACTAATCCAAAATAATAACTAAACATCTCATATAATACAAACTATAACAATTTTTCTCTTCATTTAAAACATAAACATGATTTATTACATAGAAATTTCACCAGATACAATATATAAGATCGATAGTTATATTTTCATGGGAAATTAGGTGCAATACATAATAAAATAAAATATAAAACACAATATATTTATTGATAACTTCTTTTACAATATCATACATATCATTACATGGGATACCCTAAGTACATTAATAAGAAATGTGTGTGCTATAAATACTTGTAAAATATTATGAAATGAATAACATGATGAATATATTTCACATTAGGAAATAGTAATATCAATGGAGTGAATGATAATTATGAACATAAAGGCATGATATAGCATGATTATCATCTCATTGAAATGTGGCAACCAAATGTAACAATATATTACCATGATCAAAGGATCATTGCACATAGTGCATGAGTAAACCCTCATTTAACTTGAATTAGAAATTTAAAATCTTATTTTACTTTATTTATGACGATATTAATCATTACCCACTGCATTTGAGTGCTATCGGGGTGCATCCTTCTTAATCATTTCATTTCATGCATAACTGGGCCACATGAATCATATAACCTGAATTCATTAAAAATAATCAATTATTCTAGGGAAAATTAATTAGTATTTAATACATGAAACTATATAATCAATAATAAAATGTTTATAAAGGTTAATACACATAATATATAATTGAGCATGGTATTCACTACACAATGACTTTGGATTTGAAAATCGCGGTGCAATTTCTGCAGCATATCGGTGTGACATAATAATTCATACAAATGGTGAATGAGAGAGAAATGGGTGTCCCATAATATTTATATAAAATGGACAGTAAGGGGGTCATATAGAGAAAGTAACAACATATTTAATTAAATTTATATTCATAATATAAAATAATTTTTTAAATGTAAACGAGAAGAGAAACATTCCTTATGGAGTTTTGGCATGGTAATAGGTGTACATGGGAGGAATAAATTAGAGATAAATAGGTCTACATTCATTAAAACATTAGGAGGGAAGAATGGGGGCTGTTTGGAATCGGACTCCAATATTGTTAATTGAAATCAAAATGGTATAAAAATATAATGAAGTTTAGAAAAATTGAGAAAGGATGAAATTCCTTACCCAGAAGTGTGATCCCAAAGACTTGGGAGATGCTAAAGAGAGGATTCAAGGTATCATGGGGTTCCTGGGGAGGATTCCAGATAAAGGAGGTCAGAATAGGGATGTTCTCCAAGGGTTATAAGTGATGATAAGTCGGTGGTTTGGTGTGTTTATATATGAAAAGAGAGGAAAATCATTACTATTTTTGTTTTGGACACCACACATTAAACTAATAAAAAGCACAATCCAACACTTGATTTTTGCCCTTGGGTTTTCCTAACCGGGAGAGGAAAACATTATTTTTTTTTTAAAATTGTCTAAATTATTAATATATTAGTCATTCTTATGTGATGTTTATTCACATTCTCAAAGAAATCATTTTAGAAGTATAAATGTTTTATAAATCATGGAGAGTCCACTAAGGCAGAATAAAATTAATCAAAAAACCCAAAAATCAAATTATTTTGTAGATAAAATGTATATTGGTCTACTAACCATTTTATAGTATTTCATTACATAAAACATCGGTCATTATGATGTCATAAAAGAAATTTTATATTTAAACGTTATATAATTTTTATCCAAAAATTCTATTGTCTTAGAAAATTATGAAAAATTCATAGTTGGATAATTTAAACCTCCTTATTCTAAAAAATAAAAATCATTTTATCTAAATATGTTCATAAATATATGAATTTTTACATTTTAAAAACCAACATTTATAAAAAATTCAAGGGTTTTGACAAAAAACTGCTTTCAAACATTAATTAAAATTGACATTTTATTCATAATAATTATACAATGATTTATATTTCATAAAAATTAGTTATGTTATAATATTATATTAAAATTTTATTAAATTAAAAAATCCATTAATTCAAAAAAATATTTCTTAATTTAATGATAACAGAAAATATTATTTGTGCATTAAAAACTATTTACAAAATCACAATAATAAATGTAATGTATATTCAAAATTCTATAAAAAAAATCATACTCAAAATGAATTTTATAGGTTTTTGATACATAACCACTTATAACACCATCATTATACTTAAGGGAAAGGTGTGAGATGGTGACCAACTCTTGGGTTTACTTGGATAACACCACTCGTGTGGTAATCTCTATTAACTTCAATATCTCTAGTAGGTGGTTCCGTTCAAGCTTTATTGTTGAATCTCATCTTGGGCATTGTCAAGAGCGATTCCCAGTGACTCTACCTCCTTTCTGAGCTCTGAAAAATGAGCTTCATATGGAGAAATTCTACATGATGAGGTCATCAATTCATTTTTTTGAGTAAATTGGACTTAATAAAGCCCTATATTTATACAAATCATGTGATCATTATTCAATGACCATATAATCAATGGTAACAAATCATAATGGTATTTTGAAAATCCAAAAACCTAACACCAAGGAAGTGCATATGTTTTATATAACAATTTTACATAATGTAGAATTTTATTAGATCAATATTTCTTTTCATTAATAAATGTTTTATTTTATTTATAAAATTTGAGAGAGAGATAGATTGGAATGTAGTAAATAATTAGATAAAAAATTAAAATGGGGAAAGGGAGGTGCCAATAGAGAGATTCATAACCCACCAGCCCACGCATGCCTCTTTATCTCCATATCTAAACCTCTTTATCTACCTCTATATTTTATTCGTCATTTATTTTATTATTTGTTCTAACATCACTCATCGATATATTCCATGAGAATAATTGTATTAATTCATTATTAGTTTTGTTGGATTTATATCTCTAATAATAATTTTAAAATAGTTTTCATAAATAAATGTAGATATTACTCAATGTTGAAATTAAACTCGGACATCAACCCTTTTGTTAAATTATTGTTTCACCTAATTTATGTTGCTATTCATCTTTTTAGGATCTCATTTACACTTGTTTTTGTACTTTAAATTTGGTGTTAACTTATATAATACCATATTTTATGGTGAACACATGTTCCTGTGTTTGTTTGGGTATATATACCATTTGGAACATTATGGTTCCTTGAGGGATACTAATGTGTCCATTTTTATTTTGATTTGATCACATGTTCTTATGTAGGGTGATATATCCTTATAATGATATTTATTGAGTTCTTGTGTGCTGACCTTGTATGTGTGTTACCATGCCTTAGTTGTTGCGAGGGGTACATGAGACAAGTAGACCATCAGGAAATATTTATCCAATAGTGTTTGAGTGTTCTAATGTGTGAATATAGCAAGATGGGATGTGAAAATTTGGTTGAGGCATGAGGTGACCATGGTTTTTTATTGAGGATGAACATTATATATCCTGGATTTTACAAATTCCACAAACTCCAAACAAGCATTTTGATGTGATTTCTAGATATTATCAACAAATAGATTCCAACTAGAAAATTCATCTTGATGTATATATGATTTTAGGTTCCAAGTTCACAATAAATAATCATGACAATGTAT
This sequence comes from Viscum album, assembly GCA_963277665.1. Lineage (NCBI taxonomy): Eukaryota > Viridiplantae > Streptophyta > Magnoliopsida > Santalales > Viscaceae > Viscum > Viscum album. The sequence continues at coordinate 40,108,035 of OY728159.1, forward strand.
ATGTCCTTCATTAGTTATTATAGATTTATCCCATTACGTTCTTGCATAGATTCGAACTAGGTAAGATCAAGTTTCATGGAGTCTTTTTCAGTGAATGGTCACTCATTTTTTGATTTTATTATTATTTTATTAGGTATTATTATTATTTTGGAATTCACTTGTATACATGATTACATCATGTTAAGGAGATATTTTTTATTTCCTACTATGTCTTGTACTCATAAACTACATGGGAATTTTTGATTCACTTATATATTTCTTAAGCCATCTAAAGAAGATCAAGGGACATCTGGTGGAAAAATTATTAGAGGGGGATAGAGATTTAAGTAGACCATGAGAAACTTGGATGGACCTCACAATTTTTTTATTTATATTATTTTTTATATTTTTGATAATATTTATCTATTTAGATATATTTTATTCATTTGATATGTATTTCATTCATTTAGTTTCTCAATTTTTTCTCTTATCATTTATTATATTATCTATTTTTTATTACTTAACATATTTCTATATATTGATGGTATAATATCCTGAGTAAAAAATTCAGACCCCCACTACTAGTCACCATCCTCTAGAATACGTGGTGGTGTTCATGAGGTCATGAGACCTACTGGGTCATACCTACTGGTTTTGAATATGAAATTCAAAAATGTAATCCGAGCATGGTGATTAGATTATATTTTCCTTTTCGTTGATGTGATTTTGGAAAATGAAGACAATAAATAGGATAGTTGTGACTCAAGTAGGGTAACTCTGTTAGTTATTGTGAGGTACTTTAAATTATATCTCTATGTTTAATAATGGTTGGAATTTATGATTTTCTATTACTATTCATGAAATTAAAAATGGGTTATTTACAGGAATTGGATATGTAATTTATTATATTTTAAGTGCATTCATGGTTCATGAATAGGAATGTTGGTTCTGATGTCATTTATATACATGATGTTTAACTACATAACATTTATTTAATTAAATTTCATGTTTTGGGATATTAATTGATTGGATTTTCATATTTTGTGATACATCTATATTAAAATGTTATTGTGATATATATTCATTAAAATTAATCTGATGAACTAGGAATGATATTATGTAATGATGTATACGATGACTCATACTAACATATATATACTAGAATATTATTAGTTCGTTGAGGGGAAAACCATGGGATGAGGGTAGTATCATAGGAGAAAATTTTTGTTATCCCAAATGATAGATATAGTTTATCTATTTTATAATATTTTATATGACTTATAGAAGTATATTTAGATATTTGGGAAGAGAAGTATGATTTCTAAGATAAGTTATGTACTTTTTTGTATAAGGCTGCTAGAGATACATCACAGCAATGATAATACATTAGAGGGGATAAATAATGATATTATAATTTTTTTACAATAAAGTCCCTATTTGTTAATAAATTTTGTGTATTTTTATGTGAAAAAATTTCTATTTTCCATAAAAATATTTTACTAAATGATGTAAATGCTTTTCATAAGGGTTAGAGACATCATTACTCTACGACAGTTTTATGTTGAATATTATTGTGGTGAGGCGCTTATTTAGCACAATATTTTAGGGCCCATAGAGCATCCTTATAGATAGAATAAATATATTGAATATATTATATCACCAATGAACTATTTTTAAAAAATAATTGAAAATTCCATGAATGATATCTTATATTGGAAATTCAAGAAAACTATTAGGTATCCAAGGTGGGGTTTCCCCTATCCATGAAATAACATTTGTTCCCTCTCAGTGTTTGGTGAAATCACTCTGGAAGGTAATTTTTTTTTATATTTTTATTATAATTTTTATAAAAATAATATTTCGCATGAATGGCATGTCTTATGAGAAATATGATACCATTTTTATTTAAAAAGTTGATGTTTTCCCCTTTGGCTATTATAACCATTTTGTGAGTCATGTGTTTTGTTAGATCAAACATAAGGGAGTTGATATTTGGTATTTGAATATTTATTATAAAGTTAAAAATAATAATAATTATAAGAATTATAATAATATAAATATAAAAAATTTATTATTATCTTCCTCAATGAAAAAATATGAAAACTTTTGATATTTATTACTAATTTTGTTATGGTGTAAATATTTGTTGGGGGAATATTTCTTCATGGTAAAAATAATAATTCAAATATTTATACATTTTATAAATAAATTATATTGTGTGTTTAATATAATATTATTTAGTAATTATGGTTTTTAATAAAATTAAATTTTGAGATTATGATGGCGGTGATGATGAATAATTTTTAATAATATTTATATAGTAGTATTATTATTATAGATATTTTTAAATTTGGAAGATGATATTGTTATGTATATATATATATAATGACTATATATATATATATGACATTAATATATATGTATTTATATATTTACATGTGTGTATATGTATATGGAGGTGTGTGTGTATATATAAATTGTGTTCATATGGATTTTATAAAAGAGTAAAATAAATTAAGTGAATTAAATGATTGATTGAAAAATAAAAAATGATGAAATATTTAATTGATAGAATATAATATTCCATGGGGTGGTACATTGGTAAATTATATATATGTTAATCAAGAGAGAAAATTCATTACTATTGAGGGAGTAATTTATAAAATTAGAAATAAAATATATAAAAAGGGGAAAGGGTTGGGCCTAAGGATGTATTCCTACTCTTCCAGCATACACACGCCTCTCTACCTCCATCTCCTCACACATTTATTATTTATTTATTTTATTATTTTTTCAATCTTATACCCTTTTTTATTTTTGGATGATGATCGAATTAACATTTAATTTCAGTTTTTGGGTTTGTGTTGATGATAAGAATTTTAAACCAATTTTATGTTTTTTTAAAGTGGATAGGATTCAGTGGTGAAATTAATGCCAGAAATCAACCCATATCATCAAATAATTGTTTCACATATTGTATGAAGTTCATTACCCTTTTATACACTTGTTTACAAATGTTTCCATACATTTGTTTTTGTCTTATCTTTTTCAATACCGGGCTTTATTGTGATCGCATGTGCGTCTGTGTGTGTAGACCCTGGGAACCATTTTGATTTCATGAGTGAAATTAGTGTTGTCTTTTTAATGATTTAATTGAACATTTTTTTTACATTTTCTATTATATAATAATAATGACATGTTATGCCTATATGTATTCTATCCCTGTATAATTTATACCATTAATTGGTGGATGTTAGTTGTGACATATCGACCCTAGTGACACCTAGAGGTGCCCTGAACCTGTGATCTACATGGCCTCAAGAATGTATTTCCATACACCATAGGTAGATGGCTAGCACCATGGGTCAAGGGTGTGTCTATGGGGAGACTATTCCATATGGTTAGAGTTCCATAGTCATATAACCATCATATAAATAGTGTCATCATATCAATAATGTAATAGACTAGAGATGAAATTATAAAAATCCAAGTACCAACTATTATCTAAAGATGTGATCTAAATCATATAAAAAATATTGATGTAATTTTTCCAATAAACAGAGGAAACATGTAATCATGGAATACGGTAATCAATATTGTACATGAAATAAAAACATAACAAAAAGGTAAGAATCTATCAATGAATCCTATGATCCATCCTTGTCACACAGTACCAAGATCCCATCCTATGTCATTAAATATGTTACACATCAATAATTGTATGTTTCCCATTATCTACACCTACATACATGTAGTTTACCCTGTACCCTTAACTAACTTATAGGGTGTGAGATTAACTTAGTAATCCATAATCTAATGTGTATGATAATATATAATTATTGAATATAATATAGTAGTGTGTAGAAAATATTGGGGGAAATAAATAAATTGAGAAGGGTTAGTCCTAGGTCTAGAAAGACCATGAGCTGATGATACCTACTTAGAAAATAACATAATTGTATCTTTACAAGTAACCAGATGTATACAAAATTATGGGTAGTATTCGTAGTGACATATATGACTGTATATACATGGATACAACCACTAGCCAGGACCTAAGGCGTAACTCATACATTAATAAGATATATCCTCAGTATCCTATGTATCATGGGACTCTATGACAACTATCACTATTGTCATGGATTCTATTCCCAATAACATAATTATTGGGATTCCATTCGAGTAGCAAAATAATATGGGATGACATGCCTAGTATCATAGTAAAAGTTCATTTAAGAACATATATCACAATTTGGTGTTTCATTCCATTATAAAATTTATGAACTTTCATCATGATGGTATCACATTTAAAAAGAGAATCTATGCACATATCACATTTTTAAAGGGTCATCAATACCATGTAAAATTTATAATGGGTCTCTATTCACGTATCACTTTAACAAAGCGTCTTCATGCCCATTTTAATTTATTATAAAGTTTCAACATGACCATATCACAATTATAAAGGGTATCTATGCCCATGTGTCACATTTATAAAGGCTTCATTCTCCCAAGAATCACATTATCTAGAGGTACCCAATGAACACACACACACACACACACATATATATAATAAGTATAAGGATCATCATTCCCATTTACCAAAATTTGTTGGGGTCTCCATCCCATTAAACATAACATTGATAATATTTCATTGGCTTTAATACAATCTAAATGATAATACATAAATCATTAATAATTATTAATGAGAAGGTCATAAACATAGTTCAATATAATTATGTTACATTATTGCACCAATCACCATAATTTAACTCATCATTAATGGTTATGTTTCTTAGGTATGACTTACTACAGAAATTACCCCTTAACATGTATAATATCGCAATTAAGTCTTAAATCCTAACACCCTAATAGGTGTTTTAGATATGTGACCATGTAAGACAATTAGGAATGTAAATATGACACCCATATGGGTGTCTTATATTTATGATGAAGACCTTGCAAGTGTCTCATGATCTATTAATGTCTTTAGGTTCCCAAACATAAAAAAAATTATGAGAGATTTAATTTATGAAAAACACAAGGTGAAAATTCTGTACAAAATAATGAAAAAATATAAGACATATTAAATATAATGGATGTGAATAAGAACATAGATATTTATCTTAAAGAGGACCACTTAGCCCATATAATCCATTGGTTTGGTCCAGATCTATTGTAAATAGAAGAACAGATGAATACCACGAATATTGGGCATATGATCTCATACCAAAACAGCATAATAGATATAAAGAAAAAATATATAATGATCACAATTATCAATGAACTCATCAAAATGGATCCAATTAGATGATATTTGATTGATTATAATTCCTAATGGATGTTTAATCATTGAACCATGGAAGAAACAAAAGAATGATCTATCAATATGAAGGTGTTGTCCACTATATTAGAATGAGAAATAAAATATTCTTATTAGTAATTTTGGGGAAAATAGTAATTTTACAGAATTTATATTTGGGAAAAGGGTTTGGCACAATTGATGGCCATCCAAATTTCTAATTGTGTACAATAAAATTCATAGTAGGGGAACCACATGGGTTTGCCACACAATTTTAGAGACTATGCACCAACCATTCTATATTTCACTGCTAATCCTTTAAGGAAACTCACATGATCATGTAATAATGGGAACATAGTAAAGGATAATTGGGAACCTAGCATGGAAATCTGAAAATCCCTATATAGTTAAGAGAATCCATGTGTACTAGTTCATATGGTTTTTACTAACCATACGTCCAATCTCTTCTCTCCAACGATTGGCATTAAGAGCTCCAAAAAATCCAATGACACCCCTGAAAAAACCATGAACTCGTTTGAATCAATATTAGGTCCATGATAACGAATAAGATCTAAATTTAATGGTCATGTTACTTAGATAAAATTGGGGTTCTTATAGTATTCCCCATTTAAATCAATTCATCCCAAAAATTCCTTTTGATGTATGGTAATATACTATTTGAGAATTTCTATGGACATTGAGTATATACATCGCCCTCCCGCTCTCATGTATCATCAGGCACTCTGATGTTGAGCAATAAAACCCATAAAAAGGTGAAAAGGTGACATGAAAAACCTTCATGAAGTCTCTAATGAGCTATATATGATACTATTCAAAATAAGAATCACCATCACGGTGAGCATCCATCAATTAAAAATTAAACTATGTGAGTCATGAATATAGTGATGTTATGAAATATAGAAAATTTCATAAATTGAATGGTACCACTTATAAAATATGAACTAAAAGGATACCTATCTGAATCTATCCATGATCTTAAACAACCTGCAAAAATACGGTGATTCCATACATTTTCTTTTTATCTATCTATGAACAAGTATGGGTGATAACTATAAGTAAACATGATCACGAAGAAACAACATCAGAGGTCATAAACAATGATAGAAATAATCATTGTTTCTAGACTGATCTATATACATACACTTCCTAATAGACGAAACCTTCTCTGAATTCTCCTTAACAAAATGATTTCCCTGTAGCACAACCTCAACTTCCTCAAACCAGCATAGGGGTAAAAATCATGAAATATTTTACATTTCCTCATAAGGATCCATCAATATCACCAGCTAATAAATTTTATTTTTAGAGAACTCAAAGGGATTCATATTCTTTTCCCATGAATCACCAGAATCCAGGACACATTCTCGAAGCATATCCAAAAACACATGTATCATCCACTCCCATTGGAATTTATACTAAGGGTGAAAGATTTTACACTGAATAACATTTGTACCTGTATCTATTTTCAACCCCATCTAGAACCATAATGAAAATTAGAATACCTATCTAATAAATAGTACGAGGGACCCTATATAGTCTTATAATCATATGATGTAAAATATTACAATCTAATCAATTGGGAGAGTCACTTCATTGAAAAAGAACTGGGATAAATTTTCTTGTTGATCCACGACTACACAAATCATGTCACTACCTTGAAGAAACATCCAAAATTTTCCTAAAACACTATATCAATTTCATCACATATCAATTTTAGGATTGGTAGTATCTATAACAAGACAGTAAGATGCAGGTGATATCTATTAAACTACTGACTAGTGGAAGACATGGTGATAAATTATTTGATTTGAAGCTTCATACCTAGGAACCAATACTTATAGAACATATCATAAAATAGAATTGAGATACATGTTTGAAATTATCACTGATAAGAATTTTACAATCACATCATATCCTCTATCATATATGTTGGAATCCATATATGCCAATGAACACTCATGATTTCTTTTCCATCAATTGACCAATATAGAGGTGTGTTCTCACAAAACATTATAACCTATGTAACCAACACATCAAGATATGAAGAGTAAATCTTCTTCACTCTCTATATTATTGAAAATTTTTCTGATATCAATGAAATTATAGAGTATCATTGATATCTTTGAACTTATTGGTGAATCTCATAAGATAGGGCCATGATCTACCACTCACTACTCACATCTTGAACCAACCATGAATGTGTCATCCTACTCATATCATTAGAAAAAAAAATTTATATTCCCAATAATATAGGTTATATTTTACTCGAAAGTAAAAAGGTATTCACCCCATCATCAATACCTAAATATCACATCCTGATTCATGAAAATGTACTCACATATTTTGTGGTCATAAACTCTAAAACATCTATCCCAAGATGTAATGAATCCCAGAATACAAGGTGAAATGAAAAAAATCTTACATGAACCCACCCAATCATCCAATATCAGAAATTCTCCTCTATCATGTGGTCTTAATAAATATTTCATCATCTTCCAATATCTGGTATAATTTGGATCAATGTAGAAGTCATTATCCTAATTTTCTCACGAAATACTATCTTAAATCCATCTAAAAATATATAAATAACCCCTTATTATTCATGTATATTAATGATTCATTTAAGAATGGGGATTCTTGTATGATGCAACATTAGTAACAAAATTTCCCTAATAATATATGTATACCAATCAAATTATTGGAATACTCCTTGTTAATAACTTATCTCACCTTCTCTAGGTCATCTAAAACTTTTACCTCCAAGATAACATTAATTAAGAAGTGTACATTATCAATCATGAGATGAAATTTTATGAGATTAGTATACATATGGTTCTATATCATTGTATTCAAAATGATCTCAAGATGATTGAAATTCTTTCGTCGAAAATGAGAATACTCAAAAATGCTCTCTATGATGGCCATGATGAGGTAATTTAGAAATGGACTGAAAATTATATTCAAAGAAGCCATAATTATTAATGTTATATTTGTAGGACCAAAATTCCTAACAAGATACTCATTTACCTCACACGAATTATGAAATGTTATTCATGGAATATCATACGGATTAACTCAAACATAGATATATCACAATCATAGGTAAATCATTGGGAATACACTATCTAATCTAAGATGGTTGAAAATATTGTCTTTACAGGGTAAGGGATTTTAGTTTTTCACTGCAATATGCTTTAATTTTTATTAATCCATGAAAATTCAATGGGTTCCATCATCATTATCGGTGGAAAAGAAAGTTGAAACCATTGGATATGTATTGGGATGTATAAAACCATTTGTCCTTTAAAACCTATAGTATCCCCTTGAGATCCTTTCACTATATAGTATCTATCCTACAAGGATGAATGGATAATGCTAATTCTAAAAGAACTATGTCGAAAGTGAAATTTTCCTCTCATGTAAGAGGTAGTCCAGTGAAATAATTGGTTAGATCATTTAGGAATTGATAGACTACACGAGGGAACTCAATAATATATAATCCTTGATCATTCAAAAATTAGATGTTAATCATGGTGGTCACTCTATCTAAGCCATGATGCTCATGCCGAGCTCTACTATCCTGGGAAATCCACTCACCCTAGTGAATTTATATACCAACATATGGTGATGTAAACAACACCTAACTACTATAAAAACCATATAGGAATTTTAGGAGACCAACTAGTCCATAATGTTAACGTAATCAAATCATATCATCTTGAAGAATAAAATGACCCATAAGAAATAAAGATTCCAAACATCAAGGATGAATTCCTTCCATGTTTATATACTCTCTCAACAAATACCCTATGTTTTATCATGCTTCATAACACCACATGAGCACCCAACATGAATTCCAAGACCCTCCATAATAGCCACAAAGATAGTGAAGTGTGATGAACCTGTATAGAAAATGCTATACACTGTAGGATATGCTACATGAATATTATCTTGAACACTAGATGTCCCAAAAAACTACCACTCTAGTATAGACTAAATTGATTTTTTATGGAATGATCCATGACATTGTGTTTCACTCTGACTACCTCGAGAGGGTCAACATTATTGGATCTTCATATCATAAGAATGATAAAATGGGCACAAGATCCTACTATACCTATATGTATATTAGTACTATTGGTACATACCTAGAAAGTGGTTATGGATCCTAATCTTAAAATTAGTGTTTGTGAGGATCCTCTCCCACTTGTAACAGTTGGAGGGGTTTTATTGAAATGATTAAACATCCATAATATTTTGGAACCTTGAAACTCAATGGGGCCTTTGGTAACTAGGGCTTCATATTTCCATAGTTCTTACACTTTTGAGAAACCACATAAAATTCCATGGGTGCCTCTTCGATACTGCATCTCATCCATGTTATCTCAAAGAGTTGTTTCATAGTTCTATTAGAACATCTACCATTTCATGATTCCGAACCACCCGGGTTCACACCGCCAGCCACTCTCAGGTCTCTTTGGTTAATGAGATCATTTTCACTTCCTTATTATTTGTAGTCCACAATAATATTGTTTTTTAAGAAGTATTAATATGCATATTTAAATCCTATAATCATCTAAATTTTATGGGTCATCAGCAGTATAGATAGGAAAAAATCATTAATTCTCTAAAAATCTAGATTAATATCCCATAACATTCATATAATCCTACTACAAGTTCATGAAATACATGGAATAATTATCCCATAGGGTCTCAGGAATGAAATATTCCAGGAAGTTTGACTAGAAATCCTTCCAAGTTACATTTTCATACTGACCTATTTGGTTATGAATACCCCACCAATGTCTGTTATATCCACAAAAATATATGTGGAATGATTTACTATCCTCCTAAGAGGTGTCTCAAGATCATTTAATACCAATAAAAACATATTAATCCATAACTCTATAGAGAGGTATCCACCATTCTATGTAAAATACTAAATATAATACACCTAAATCTTCAACATAATATATCCCATAAAAGGGTATGTCTAGTAGGTACCTTTAACATTTACATAAGATAAAAAACTCCCCTAAAAATCCGAAATCAACACCCTCATTTGAGATAAAATATTAAAATATTAAACAATTATAACATCACAGCTACATGAATATGAATTCTACAAGCCATTCTAGGTAATAGTCTTAGTCATATTCTCTCCCAATGAGCCTGGTATGGGAGATAAGAACATTATATAGAATAAATAATCACTATCTACTGGCCACAAATATGGTTTGTTCATGTATAATCTCTATATTTACTATATATTTGTTTTTATACGTAGTTTACATAAATTATGACATGTAGTTTTCTTATTTTGGTTGGAATGGGTTGGATGTGGGAAATATTTTCTCCTGCATTCTTCATTTCTATTTATTGTACCTTTTCTTTTGTCTAATAAATGGTTAGGGGTTCTCCTCTGACTGAGCTTACAGGGTACATAGTTTAAATAACAATTTATACAGGAAAACACCCATTAAAGAGAAATTTGAATTCCTATGTATTGGTGACCATCAAATTTGAAATTAAATTTTTATTTCAGTTGCTTCACATTAAAAAATTGTCTTTACTGTTTGAACTATTTAAACCAAAAATTTTAATTCACAAAGACCCAAAAACCTCATCAATTAAATTGTTGAATCTATTTAAGAAAAATATATTATTTATCACACCCTTAAATTAAATGTTATAAAATTAAAATTTATATAATAGGTGTAACATACAACAATGTGGTGAAGTAAGTCAGTTCATCATATATGGAATCATATAATGCATTCTACAAAAATTATATCATCTACCTAAAATTATGAATGAGATGTCATGTCTTAATTTCATTAGGTTAAGAAAAAACTAGAATCATCAATCATATAAATAACAACATCACAATTCATATGCATTACAAAATTATATAATCAAATCAATGGCAATAAGAAGAATATATAAAAATATGTCACATACCTTGTAATTTAGCTTAGCCATATTTGGCGATTAGAATATCATAATAACAAGTCATTAAAAAATCCTTTTACATCCCATTATTTTATCTAATATTACCAAAAAAATGCGACAAAAGAAAATAAAAAACACTATTATTTTAGTTTAAAATGACCCACCCCTAGGTCCACTCAGAAGTTCCCCAAATAGGTGGGCTACTTTTTTTGAAGAGTGCCAAAAAATATTCAAGAGGTTATCAACTAGCAGTGAGTGCCTATGATGTGTCCATGGTGATACTAAGGCATATTTCTAATATAGCATTGTAGTATAATCAAAATATAAATAGATAAATCAGGTCAGTAATGGGAATGATTGGGGAAGCATGTATAAATATACAAGTACCAAATAATAATTGAAATGAATGATCTAAATCATATAAAATATTGATGATGTCAATTATCTACTCAATAGGGAAAACAAGTATTCATAGAACATGGTAGTCAATATTGTACATGATAAAAAATGAACAAATATGGAATAATCTATCCAAGAATATTGATCTCCATCTTCGTCATATTCTACCAAGCTCCTATCCCAAGTCGGGTAATAATTCACACATCCATCAGTGGGTACATCACCATATATACTGATAGAAGAATATCAAATTTATGGGTAATATTTTAGCCTAAGTAGGGTGTGAGATAAACTCAGTAGTATTCCAATAATGTTTTCTATAAATATACAGTCATTGCATATAATATTGTAGTGTACATGAAACAAATGAGGGAGGTAAATAAACTATAAAGGGTCTAACCTTGTTAATGAAGGACACCAGGCGTACTCTACCTACTTTGGCCTCATCTAGATGGTTTTTGAAAAAAAAATAACCAATTGTATTGATATATATATAAATTATACACAGTGATCACTAAAACCATATAAATAGCCACTACCACTTTCCAAGACGTGAGGCATAACCCCAACCACCAAATGTTGTAGCATGATTTTCACATGTATCATGAGGAACCATGCCTATTATCACAGTAGTACAATTCAAAATTCACTATATCAAAATTATTGGAAGGCCATTCCAATTTCACATGAATATGGAAGGAAATTCCTGATATCACAAACATAGGGTCTTCATTCACGTCTATCTAGGTATGTTTTGTCATGACTATATCATATTTATAAAGGGTTAACATGCCCATATCATATTTATAATGTTTCATGAGTCCCATACCATATTTATAAAGTGTATTCATGCCTATATCACATTTGTAACGTCTATCTATTACTGTTTCAAATTTAAAATGTTTCTGTATACCCATATAACTCATTTATAATTGGAATCCACTCCAATATCACCTATATAATGGATTTTCTTGCCCATGTATGACTTTAACAAAGGGAAGTGATTACCATTTATAACAATACCAAAAGGGATACCTTGTCCATATATATATATAGCATCCTGCCTTTTTATCACATAAACTTTGATTACATTTTACAAAACCGAGGATCTTTAAGGTTTAGTGTCTTGGAAACCAGGAAATTAAAACATGAAAACATAAAAAATTCTTCTTAAACACTTGAAAGGTTTCTCCAAATGGTCATCCTGGGTTCATTACTGCATCTCATAACCTGGGGATATACATCAAAAGAAAGGGTGAGCAGAAGGCCTAGTAAGGGAAACAAAAGAAACATTTAACATGTGAACTTGAGATACATCAACTATGCCATGAAAAAGAACTTTAAGGCATGAGAATGAATCATGTGGAATATCATAATAAAAATAACATTTTTATAACTTGAATATGTGGCTACAAAATTTAATATTGACAATCGTTTCATTTCACCAAGGTACATCCCCATGGTGTCATTAATAATTACCAAGGTTATTCACCAAGGTATCAGTCTAAAAGGTCATCTCTTGAGATTAAGTGTTTACCCACTACATTGGAGCGCTATCTGGGCACACCCTTGAAATGTCTTTATTATCATGTGAGCCACATATATCATCATCAATCATTTCATAAACAACCCATATATCATAAAATAAATGGGTTTCATTTCATAATCATAACGTTTTAAAAACTGCTTTAAAAACATGATCTTCATGTCACATTAAACCCACGGAAAAGGAAAAGCAGGTTTCATATATGTAAATCCCAAAATTTAAAATAGAACATTTTGATATATATGTGAATACCCCTGTAGAAATAAGAGCTTTGAGTATTCACTTAATAACTTAAAATAATTCTGAGATAAAGAGGGAGGCATTTTGAGATGAAAACTATGCAGCATAACGTCTATGATACATGGTTTTAGAAAACATTGAAAAGAGAGGGGACATGGATCACCCAGTCAAAAATGATACATAAAACAGTAGGGTAATGGAATATATAGTATTTAAGAACATGGTAATGAAATTTTAAAGATATACCATATGAAACGAAGAACTTGAAACAAGAAAAAAAATAAGATTTCTCTTATGAGAATTCGGCAGCCTAACGACATCACTTAAAACTTCCCAATAATGGATTGACGAGTTCAAATGTGGTCTCTAATAATATGGATATAAATGATCGGTATGATAGATATAGATATCATAACCCAAAATAATATAAATGAACTTGAGAGACTTGACATGAAAGTATATCTCGAAAACGAGAAGGGTGAAAGAACCCCTTAGAAATTCGGCAGCCTAACGGCGCCACTTAAACTTCAACATAAATGAATTGATCAGATCAAATAGGGTCTCTCAACATATGATCATAAAAGATATGTATCATAGATTTAGAGATCATACCCCAACATAAAAAAATGTAACTTTCAAGACTTGACATGGAATTAGAACTTTGAAAAAGGAGAAAGGTGAAAGAACCACTTAAAAATTCGGCAGCCTAACGACGCCACTTAAAACATCAAAATACTGAATTTAAGAGATCAAATAGAATATCTCATCATATGAACATAAAAGATCAGTATGGTAAATTTATAGATCATACCCCAATATAATAAAAAGGAACTTGAAATACTTTACATGAAAATAGATCTTGAAAAATGAGAAGGGAGAAAGAATTCGTTACAAAAATTTCAGCAGCCTAACGGCACCACTTAAAACTTCATAAAACGAAATAATGAGAGTAAGAGGGGATCTATAATTATATGAACATAAAAAGGGCAGTAAGACGATTATAAAAGAACATCCCTTAACATAAGAACGTGGAGCAAATAAAATTACATAAAAGAGATTTCTTGAAAAGAAAGTGAGGGGTCGGATCCCTTACCTTAAAACAGAACTCTTAAAACTCAATGGTTGGGACCTTGCGGGCTTGGAGCACAATAGGAGGACTCCATGGGAGGTAATGAGACCATAACATCATTGGGGGAGAGTGGGGAGTCGAATGGATGAGAGGATGGCTTGGTATTTATAGGGAAATTGAGGGGACAACACATTAATGGCCAAGGGACACCTCATTAGTGGTTTTGGCAAAACCATGGGCATGCCCATGGTATATTCCCATGGTATTGGGCACTTGGGACACCTCATACCTAATCATACTATTCATAAGTCGACCATATTGATTAAATACTTAATACATCATTTAATGATGTCATTAAACAACCGTAACTTAAAAACTGCATTTTAACTATTCATCAAAAATTCAACTTTTTCAGAATAATCCCAAAATTTCACCTTAACCAAATATCAATGCTCTGATTACATATATGAACTCAATTTTATAAAAATAATTTTTTAAATATTTATAGATTAATTTTTAAATAAAAACACTATTCACCGAAAATTCATTTTTTCAGAAAAAACCACATAAATTACCATAGCATAATATCGGTGCTCTGAGTTCAAAAATGAAATCCTTTTTATTAAAATAATTTTCTAAATATTTTTAATTAAAATTTTAATAAAAAACACTATTCACTCAAAAAAACTAATACTTGAATAATTATTTATGAAACCGTTATTTAACCATTTTATTGAATCACATTACTTAATCAAAGTGCCTAGCTTATTTTAATATTTTCTTTATGTGAGATTACTAATCCATTAAGTCACATTACTAAACCTAAGCATAAAATCACTATTCATAATTTACTATTCATCAAAAATTAAGTGGATCTCATTAGACTCAAAATTTTGTACTGAACATAATTGTATATGACCATTTTTCAAAAATCATTACACATTTTTAATTATTTAATTACATAACCTTATTTAAAATATCCTTTTTCTAAAATTCATCAAAATATGCATACTATACTTCTCCGGTCATTTGAAAATTCATAAACTTAATCATAAGAAGAAATCAAATTTTTTATTTAAAACAAAGTATTACACATGGAAGTTACGGTCTCCTTACATAGCCCCTTATCACACCAGCATAGGACCTAAGTGTGAGGTGTTCTAAGGTGAGAGAATCTGAGAGAGGCTCGGCCAACATCGCACGAGTAGTAATTTCTATCAGTTTGAACTTCTTGTGAAGGCGATCATGTTCTAGCTTCACACGATGAAGTTCATCTTGGGTTTGGTCCAGAGCAAAGCCTAGTGGTGCTACCTCCTTCCCTATTTCTGTTAGATGGGCTTCGATCGGTCCAAGACTACTGGGTGAGACCATCGAATTATCTTTCTATATTAATTAACCAAGATTACTTGTATTTAGAGAAAATAATCAAAACTTTTAGTTTACAGTGGTCATATTGAACAATGGTCATATAACAGTCAAAACCCAGTGATCTCATTTTAATTATACTCATGTTATCAAATGAAACATATTTGTTGAGTATAAAAATAAAATAAAATAAAACAACACACAAAATTAGGAAACAAGATTTATTCAAAATTTCGGGTCGTTACAATCTGCCCCCCTTATAAAATTGCGTCCTTGCAATTTTTAAAATTAGGTTTTGATATTTTATTGAAATCCCCACATCGGAAAAGGAGTCAGTAAAACTATTACCTTAAAAGAATGAAAGGGAAGTACAATGGTCACCCGAGTTAACCCATAGTAGGATCCCATGTAGGAAAACATGGACATGGAGGAAAACCCCAAGGGTCACGTTCTAAGGGAGAGTTATAGAAAACATGATTAGGAGAATGTTAACCATAAGAAAATCCCAAACATACGATGTGTGTAAACGGTCCTTGATTACCTAGTAGGAAATGTAAACCATTAATGTTTTTGTTTTACGTTCCATTTCCTAATTTTGAGGAATTCATTTACTATATAGAACAAAAACATAAGAAAATATACCTACCATCAAGTAGAGTTTCATCCTTTAATAAGTCCCTACCAACACTAATCTTTTCTCCAAATTATGAGAATTCAAAAAAACTTGGTCTTATAAAAAGAACAAGAATCATCTTCTATAGAATCACATAATCCACAAAAGATTAACTATCTATTTATTCTATCTTTAAAAATTATCACAAAAACAGAAAGGTTAAGGTAAAACAACTCTTCAAAAAGAAATAATACCATAGGAATGGAAACAACATTTAAATCTTCAAAGTTCCATGGTTGTACCCAAAGTTCATCATAGACCATTCCATAAATAGCGGTCATTATAATTCCTTAAAATAAACCAAACTAATATTGTAACCCAAATACAAGAAGTATTTGATAACATAGTCTTCCAAAATTAACTTCATTGTTCATCTCCAAACAACATCAACCACTCCTAACATCTTATAACAAAATTAGCTAACCTAAACATATTTTACTCAAGATAGGTTAATCATCCCCATAAGTAACCTAAATTACTATAATTCCACCTTAAATTCATCGATTCGTCAAAATATAAGTCAAACTTAATCCTTAATGAAAATACCGTAGTAATCTATTTACCTTGATCATATAGGGTCCCCAAAATAGTGAACATAGTCCAAAATAATAATCATCTTTTAATCACCTAATCATACCTGTCATATTAAAACGGAAATCGTCGCTTTTCCTATCACGTTGGTTGTTGAGACATGTTCTTCCATTTCCCACTGTTAACTAAGAAGAGAAAGCATAATTAGGGGCTTAAGTTCTTAGCCAATAATCATGAAAAGAAACTGAAAGCATATAAGTATAACTTGTAGAAAAAAAGTATACCATAACTTGTGATCCCCTAGGTTCCCATCTAGGTTATCCATGATCATATATTCTTATGTGAATATTTAATTTATTTTATCTTTCTTCCTTTAACAATGGTTCATACTAAGCTTATGAATTTACCAAAGCATATCCCCTGGGAGTGTCATAACCAAGAGTGCAGTAAGGCCCATTGTCGTGTACCAGTTCCCGTTCGAGTCTAGCTCAAAGCTGTGTTTTTGGGTTTTACCCCTATGTACATATGTGCCAGAGCCACCTCTACCTACTAGTATCCAGATAGGGATGTATTTTCTTGGAAACCCCTTACTCAATACTCACCAAAATACCTAGAAGATTTCCTATATTTAAACTTTTCTATAGGGTTCTTCCTAGAGATTTCATATCCTAATTTCCACAAATACCTAATCCATCCTTTGATACCAACTATAGCATCCCGCCTTTTTATCACATAAACTTTCATTACATTTTACAAAACCGAGGATCCTTACGGTTTAGTGTCTTGGAAACCAGGAACTTAAAACATGAAAACATTAAACATTCTTCTTAAACACATGAAAGGCTTCTCCTCATGTTAATCCTAGGTTAATTACAACATCTCATAACTTGGGGACATACATCAAAAGAAATGGTGAGCAGGAGGCCCAGTATGGGAAATAAGAGAAACATTTAACATGTGAACTTGAGATACATCAACTATGCCATGAGAAAGAAATTTAAGGCATGAGAAAGAATCATGTGGAATATCATAATAAAAAAACATTTTTTATAACTTGAAGATGTGGCTACAACATTTATTATTGACAAACATTTCGTTTCACCAAGTTCCATCCCCAAGGTGTCATTAAACATTACCAAGGTTATTCACCAAGGTATCAGTCTAAAAGGTCATCTCTAGAGATTATTTCTTTATCCAATGCATTGGAGCGCTATATGGATGCACCCTTGACATGTCTTTATTATCATGTGAGCCACATATATCATCATCAATCATTTCATAAACAACCCATATAGCATAATAGAAATGGGTTTCATTTCCTAATCATAATGTTTTAAAAACTACTTTAAAGACACGATCTTCAAGTCACTTTAAACCCATGGAAAAGGGAAAGCAGGTTTCATGTATGTAAATCCAAAAATTTAAAATAGAAAATTTTGATATATATGTGAATACCCCTGTAGAAATAAGAGCTTTGAGTATTCACTTAATAACATAAAATAATTTTGAGATAAAGAGGGAGGCATTTTGAGATGAAAACTATGCAGCATAACGTCTACGATACATGGTTTTAGAAAACATTGAAAAGAGAGGGAACATGGATAACCCACTCAAAAATGATACATAAAATAGTAGGGGAACAGAATATATAGTATTTAAGAAAATGGTAATTAAATTTGAATGACATACCATATGAAATGAATAACTTGAAAGGAAGTCAAAAATAATATTTCTCTTATGAGAATTCGGCAGCCTAACGACGTCACTTAAAACTTCCCAAAAATGGATTGACGAGATCAAATGGGGTCTCTCATAATATGGACATAAATGATTGGTATGATAGATATAGATATCATACCCCAAAATAATAGAAATGAACTTGAGAGACGTGACATGAAAGTAGATCTCGAAAATGAGAAGGGTGAAAGAACCCCTTAGGAATTCGGTAGCCTAATGACGCCACTTAAACTTCAACAAAAATGAATTGATGAGATCAAATAGGGTATCTCATCATATGATCATAAAATATCAGTATGATATATTTAGAGTTCATACCCCAACAGAATAAAAAGGAACTTGCAAGACTTGACATGGAATTAGAACTTTGAAAAAGGGAGAAAGGTGAAAGAACCACTTAAAAATTCGGCAGCCTAACGGCGCCACATAAAACATCAAAATACTGAATTGAAGAGATAAAATAGGGTATCTCATCATATGATAATAACAGATCATTATGATAAATTTAGAGATCATACCCCACGATAATAAAAAGGAACATGAAATACTTTACATGAAAATAGATCTTGAAAAATGAGAAAGGAGAAAGAATTCGTTACAAAATTTTCGGCAGCCTAACGACACCACTTAAAACATCATAAAACGAAATAATGAGAGTAAGAAGGGATATCTCATTATATGAACATAAAAAGGGAAGTAAGATGTGTATAAAAGAACATCCTTTAACATAAGAACATTGAGCAAAAAAAATTACATAATAGAGATTTCTTGAAAAGAATGAGAGGGGTCAGATCGCTTTCCTTAAAACGTATCTCTTAAAACACAATGGTTGGGAACTTGAGGGCTTGGGGGCACCATAGGAGGACTCCTTGGGAGGTAATGAGACCATAAAGTCATTGGGGGAGAGTGGGGAGTCAAATGGATTAGAGGATGGCATGGTATTTATAGGGAAAGTGAGGGGACAAGGCATTAATGGCCAAGGGACACCTCATTAGTGGTTTTGGAAAAACAATGGGATTGCCCATGGTATTTTCCCATGGTATTGGACACTTGGGACACCTCATACCTTATCATACTATTCATAAGTCGACCATATTGATTAC
Organism: Viscum album; assembly: GCA_963277665.1. Classification (NCBI taxonomy): domain Eukaryota; kingdom Viridiplantae; phylum Streptophyta; class Magnoliopsida; order Santalales; family Viscaceae; genus Viscum; species Viscum album. The sequence goes on from OY728159.1 coordinate 40,127,952, forward strand.
ATACTTAATACATCATTTAATGATGTCATTAAACACCCATAACTTAAAAACTGTATTTTCACTATTCATCGAAAATTCAACTTTCTCAGAATAATCCCAAAATTTCACCTTAACCAAAAATCAACGCTCTGATTACAAATATGAACTCCATTTTATAAAAATAATTTTCTAAATATTTTTAATTTAATTTTTAAATAATAACACTATTCACAGAAAATTCATTTTTTCAGAAAAACCCCAAAAATTACTATAGCATAATATCGATGCTCTGAGTTCAAAAATGAAATCCGTTTTATAAAAATATTTTTCTAAATATTTTTAATTAAATTTTTAATTAAAAAACACTATTCACTCAAAAAAACTAATACTAGAATAATAATTTATGAAACCGTCAATTAACCATTTTATTGAATCACATTACTTAATCAAAGTGCCTAGATTATTTTAATACTTTCTTTAAGTGAGATTACTAATATATTTGGTCACATTACTAATCCTAAGCATAAAATGACAATTCAGAATTTACTATTCATCAAAAATTAAGTTGACTCATCAGGCTCTAAATTTTGTACTGAACATAATTTTAGAAGACCATTTTGCGAAAATCATTGCACATTTTTAATTATTTAAGGTTTACATTACCATTTTTAAAATATCCTTTTTCTAAAATTCATCAAAATATGCATCCTATATTTCTCCGGTAATTTGAAAATTCATAAACTTCATCATAAGAAGAAATCAAAATTTTTATTTAAAACAAATGATTACACATGGCAGTTACAGTGTCCTTACATAGCCCCTTATCACACCAGCATAGGACCTAAGTGTGAGGTGTGATAAGGTGAGAGAATCTGAGGGAGGCTCGGCCACCATCGCACGAGTAGTAATTTCTATAAGTTTGAACTTCTCGTGAAGGCGATCCCGTTCTAGCTTCACACGATGAAGTTCATCTTTGGTTTGGTGCAGAGCAAAGCCCAGTGGTGCTACCTCCTTCCCAAGTTCTGTTAGATGGGCTTCGATCGGTCCAAGACTACTGGGTGATGCCATCAAATCTTATTTCTATATTAATTAACCAAGATTACTTTTATTTAGAGAAAATAATTGAAATGTTTAGTTTACAGTGGTCATATTGACCAATAGTCATATAACAATCAAAACCCAACGATCTCATTTTAATTATACTCATGTTATCAAATGAAACATTTTTGTTGAGTATAAAAATAAAATAAAATAAAACAACACACAAAATTATGAAACAAGATTTATTCAAAATTTCGTGTCGTTACAATATATATAAAATTCATAAGGGTCGTCATTCCGATTTCCCCAAAATATTTTTGGGATACAATTCCCATAAATCATAAAAATGATTAGCATTCATTAATATTAATACGATCCATTGGAGAATTTAGAACACATAAATATTCAATAATAAAAATGGAATTACCATTGTTACATTTAATTTATGTGGAATGGGATTACAATATAACTTTCATAAACACATCCTAAATTTGTATTGTGTTATTAATTATATACTACAATAATTACACATTATCAACTATAATATCACAATTTATTATTAAACCCAAACACACTGATAGGAGTTTTTTCTATATGATCATTAAATCAAAATTTTAATATAATGATAAATCCTATATGGGTCAATATACTATATTTGATGACGTGACATGTGTCTTGGGACCTATTAAGGTCACTAGGTTCCAAAACATGAAAACCAATTTATGACCGATTTGATTAAGGGAAAACCCACTAGGATAATTGGGTATGAAACATGATCACATATTATAAAACATATCGTCTATGTTGGATAGGAACAATACTACCAACCATATTCCCATAGAGGAGAACTTGTCTATTTTCAACATTTGGTTGGGTCCAGATAGAGATAAAATGGAAGAAAAATAAAAATTCCCTAGAAATATGGAATATTGGATAACACAAAAATTTCCTAGAAGATAAAATGTAAAATGATTAAACAAAATTTGGTGTAAATAAAACATAGGTTCATAAAACCTTGATGTCCATTCTCGAGGGATGTTTAAAAAATACCTTTGAGAAAAGACAATTGAGAATCTCTCAATGTGATGGTGTTGTCTGCTGGAGTAGAAGTTGAACTATAATATAGATATAACAATTTTTTGGTAAAAAATAGTAATTTTACCCAATTTCAATGATGTACATGTTTTGGATTCATATTTTCTAAAACAATGTGCGCAAAAAATCTATATTATTTTAAGAGGGTATCTGCATGGTTTAGCAGTAAAGTTTGAGAAACTGTGCACCAACTATGATTTATATATCTGGTAATTATTGAAGAAAACCCAATCTTTGTAAATACATGGTAACAAATTTAGGATTAAACAATACCCCTTATTGTCCATTTTAAAATCCATGCATTGTTTGGTGAAATTGTTTTGACTAGCTTGCATAATATCTACTAATTGTGCTACACAACTCTCTCCTCCACCCATTAGGGTTCCGATCTTGGAAGAAATCTATAACCACACCCCCAAAACATATGTTATCTAATTAGGTATCAATATTTGGTAGAATATTAATATTTAGTCTATAAATTATAGTGAATATAACTCATATAAAAATTTTGGTCTTATGGTCGTCTCCCTTTAATGTAATTCATCACTGAATTACCCATCCATGGTTGGTGAAATGATGTATCAGAAAAACTATGAAAAATAAGTTTTTTACATAGCTTACCAGTACTAATTCACATACTATGCTCATAATAGGTTCTATAGAATCCATAATTAATGGGGAAATTGTGTTTTGAGACAGATTATTCCCCTTCCAATGATGCGTATATGATACTCCTCAAAAGTCGAATCAACATCTATATCAATATCCATCAGATCAAAAGTATGTGAAGAATCATCAAGATAGTGAACAATATTTGAAATGTGGAAGATTTTTTATATGCCATGTTACCTATATAGTAATGGGAACTGATACCCTAAATTCCCAACACTATCCACAATCTCAAATGGCTAGACATAATGAGGCGATAGATTCCCTTTCCCATATATCCTTATATACACATGACTGGGTGATACCCATTAAAAAACAAGATTTGTAAGTCCCCAGACTTAATAACATCTTATTATTTTCTTTATGAACTAGAATTCACATTCAAGGATTATTTTTTATTAGTGTTTTAGGGAATAAAAAAAAATTACATATTAAACTCCAATGATACATGTGGACACCTTTTCAGGGTATCTATTTTTTCACAAAAGGAAACCTTTTTGAAATAATACCCTATTTCTTAAAAAAACACCCTTTCAATGCATTCATAATAAAATCTTATTTGTCAATAAATATCTCAAAACAAGTGAAAACCATTTATTAACCTTGGATGATCACAAAAAGAACTGTAAGTGAAACACAAGGATGGAAAACTGTTAGTATTGCGATATTATTAAAACCATGAATACATTATCCTAAAGTAATAATTTTCAACATTATTAATAAGTAAATATTGTCCAATGAATACAATCTCATTTCTATCATTTTATGTAACCAAAAGGTTTACATAAACACATAGAATGTAGCATATAATGTATAAAGTTAAATTGGGACATAAAGAAACTTAAATGGAATAACCATATGGTCAGATTCCACACATATCAGTAAATGGAATAGTTATACGAATGTCCTCCATACCCAATTCATTGGAGGAAATTACATAACCACCCTTCCATGGTTTCTCATGGAACCACCCAATTGGTGCAAAGATTCAGGAAAAATAGAGGGCCTCAAGATTCCCAAACAGACTGCCTCGCGAAGCCACTTCACGGAGTCTGCCCAGCACCATGGTTTCCGCGAAGTAAAGAAGGAGGGAGGCTTAGAGAATGAATTTTATGTTCGCGTGCCCTCCCCAAAGAAAAAGAGACAGGAGGATCCGCGAACTTACTTGACATTCACAACAATCCCGTGATGCAAAGGAGGTGGGATGCTCTTCGACCCCAGTTGACATACACGGCCCACAGCGAATCCCCCAAGCCCCTCTTCACACCGCGTGATCTCTACATCGTAGCACATATTTCCCATAAATACCGGGATCCCCCCTGATCACTAGAGATGGACAATCCGACCTTTCGGCCTCTCAGCTCCCGAATTGCAAATCACTATTCCGCTTGGTGAACCATGAGTAGTGCGAGGCACTTTTGCTATGTGAAGTGTCATCCCATTGTCCTGTTATGATCCCCACTTCCGAGAAGGATTCCCTTCGCAATGCCTATGGGTTTTCACGAAGGAAGGGGATCCCCAAGGGGACCCTGGACATCGTAGAGTGTTTATGCTTTGTGAAGCCCCCTTCATGTACACATGATCCACATGCTAAGGCAGGTTCACTATACCACTCGAAGCACATTGCTTCCTGACACCTTGCCTCGTGAGGCACCTTTTCCCCATGAGGTTGTGCTCTGCGAATTCCCTTCCACTTCGCGAAGAACCTAACATTTTCACCACCACACCATGGTATGGATAAGGCACCCCACTTCGTGAAGCACACCCCTTCGTATGTGCTCTCCGCCATGTGGAGAAAAAGAGCTCCACAAGGCACATGCCTATGTACCCCTCCTCTTGGAAACAATTTTTCCCCAATGGCCCTCTATGTTTTCATGATATGACTTCAAAGTCCCCTTAATGATACCAACTGTTGCATTGCTTTTCCTAAGGCTTCATCCCATAGGCATGCTAATGGATATTGCTTCTTCGCATATCCACGCTATCGTGAACCCCTTGATGGTTCGCTCCATTACACTCCATCATCACGGTGTTTATGGTGCCATCCCTCCCATAAAGAGAAGAGGGTACCGATTATGTTTTTCCTAGGGGTGCGGAGAAAACCCATCTCATCCGAGCTGCATGACGTAAAACTACCAAGCACCATCATCCCTAAACATGATGTTAAACTATGACCTGGCCCCGTACATCACAAGCTGGGTCCCCCCGCCTTGGGCATTCTACATGCCCCCTAGTCTCCACAGGGGATGATATCCTTTTTCTTGGAGTGAAGTATGTTCGCGGGGAAGGGAAGTCATCTTGGTGAAAGCCCCTAGCATTTCATGTAGGGGGTATCACCCCTACTCCTCCTAGATTCCTTGGTGCCAAGGCCAGTGGATGGCGTGATAGTGAACGAGGCTCCTACCTTCTTCGGTCCCAAGTCCCTCTCCCTCTATGCTTTGTCGCACTCGGGCCTCCACCCCAGAGTAAGCCCCAATATCTCTCTCCATTGTTTGATCTACACATAAGCCCCACTCTGCGTACCACAGATGCCCCTTTCCCAACATGATTTTCAGGTCTCTGTGGCCTCTTGTTTCTCACACCGAGCACAACTCACAATGTCTTAGAGTAAGCATCGACCTGGAGAACACCCCCATCCCGCATGATGTTAAACAGTATTTCACCCCCATCCCACATAATGTTAATCGTTACTCCCAAACTATGAGGACTTTTACCCATGTCAAGACATGGTACATAGGAATCCTTTACGAGGTTCAAGCCCACCACTCGGTCGTTCCGACCTCCTTCCGGTCGGTTCACCTCTGTCCGACATGATGTTAAACTGTACTCCGGATCTATGGGGACTTTAATCCATGTCAAGGTATGGTACAAAGGATACCTTCACGGGTTTTATATCATCCCGCCTTTTTATAACATAAACTTTCATTTCATTACACAAAACTGAGGATCTTTAAGGTTTAGTATCTTGGAAACTAGGAACATAAAACATGAAAACATAAAACATTATTCTTAAACACTTGAATGGCTTTTCTTAATTTTCATCCTAGGTTCATTACTGAATCTCATAGCCTGGGGACATACATCAAAAGAAAGGGTGAGCAGAAGGCCCAGTAAGGGAAACAATAGAAACATTTTACATGTGAACTTGAGATACTTCAATAAGGTCATGAAAATATCTTTAAGGCATGAGAAAGAAATCATGAGATATATCATAATAAAAATAACATTTTTCATAACTTGAATGTGTTTCTACAACATTTAATATTGAAAATCATTTCATTTCACCAAGGTCCATCCCCAAGGTTTCATTAAAAATTACTAAGGTTATTCACCAAGGTATCAGTCTAAAAAGTCATCTCTAGAGATTAAGTCTTTACACAATGCATTGGAGCGCTATCTGGGCGCACCCTTGAAATGTCTTTATTATCATGTGATACACATATATCATCATCAAAAATTTCATAAACAACCCATATAGCATAAAATAAATTGGTTTTATTTCATAATCATAACATTTTAAAAACTGATTTAAAGACATGATCTTTATGTCACTTTAAACCCACGGAATGGGAAAGCGGGTTTCATGTATGTAAATTCCAGAATTAAAAATAGAACATTTTGATATATATGTGAATACCCCTATATAAATAAGAGCTTTGAGTATTCACTTAATAAAATAAAATAATTTTGAGAAAAAGAGAGAGACAATTTGAGACGAAAATTCTGCAGCATAATGGCTACGTTACAGGGTTTTATAAAATGTTGAAAAGAGAGGGGACATGGGTCACCCACTAATAAATGATATATATAAATATTATAGGGAAAAAATATAAAGGATATGAATCATGGTAATGAAATTTTAAGGACATACAATTTGAAATTAATAATGTGGAAGTAAGACAAAAATAAGATTTGTCTTATAAAAATTTGGCAGCCTAACGGCGTCACATAAACTTCAACCAAAAATGAATTGATGAGATCAAATAGGGACTCTCATCATATGAAAATAAAATACCAGTATGATAGATATATATATCACACCCCAACATAATAAAAAGGAACTTGAAAGACTTGACATGAAAGTAGAACTTGAAAACGAGAAGGGTGAAAGAATCCCTTAAAAATTCGGCAGCCTAACGGCGTCACTTAAGCTTCAACCAAAAAACGAATTGACAAGATCAAATAGGGTCTCTCATCATATGAAAATAATATTTCAGTATGATAGATATTGAGATCATTCCCCAACATAATAAAAAGGAACTTGAAAGACTTTACATGAAAGTAGAACTTGAAAACGAGAAGGGTGAAAGAATCCCTTAAAAATTCGGCAGCCTCACGACGTCACTTAAGCTTCAACCAAAAATGAATTGACAAGATCAAATAAGGTCTCTCATCATATGAACATAAGAGTTAAGTATGATAGATATAAAGATAATACCCCAACATAATAAAAAGTATCTTTAAAGACTTGACATTAAAGTAGAACTTGAAAATGAGAAGGGTGAAAGAATCTCTTAAAAATTCGGCACCCTAACGGTGTCAGATAAGCTTCAACCAAAAATGAATTGACAAGATCAAATGGGGTATCTCATAATATGAACATAAGAGTTCAGTATGATTGATATAGAGATCATACCCAAAAATAATAAAAAGTAACTTGAAATACTTGACATGAAAGTAGAACTTTAAAAATGAGAAGGGAGAAAGAATATGTTACAAAACTTTCGGCAGCCTAATGACGCCACATAAAACATCATAAAACGAAATAATGAGAGTAATATGGGATATTTCATTATATGAAAATTAAAAGGGAAGTGATAGGAGTATAAAAGAACATCCTTTAACATAATAACAAGGAGCATAAAAGAAATTGCATAAAAGATATTACTTGAAAAGGAAGAGAGAGGTCGGATCCCTTACCTTAAAACGTAACTCTTAAAACTCAATGGTTGGGACCTTGAGGGCTTGGGGGAACCTTGGGAGGACTCCATGGGAGGTAAGGAGACCCTAACTTAGTTGAGGATTTTTTTGGAGTCGAAAAGATGAGAGGAGGGCTTGGTATTTATAGGGAAAGTGAGGGGACACGGCATTAATGGCCAAGGGACGCCTCAAAAGTGGTTTTCTCAAAAAGCATGGGCCCTCCCATGGTACTTCCCATAGATTTAGGCCACATGGGGACCCCCACACAATAATGTATCCTCTATAGTCGACCATTCTTTAAAATATCTCATGACATCATCATGACATGGTTATTATGTCATTAAACATACCGAAACCCTAAAACTGTATTTTTACTATTCACTAAAAAATCAACTTTCTCAGAAAAATCCCAAAATTTCACATTAACCAAATAAAAATGTTCTGATTTCAAAAATGAACTATATTTTATAAAAATAATTTTCTAAATATCATTAATTCATTTTTTAGATAAACACACTATTCAACGAAAATTTATTTTTTTCAGAAAAATCTCCAAAAATTACCTTAACATCATATTGATGATCTGAGTTCAAAAATGAAATCCATTTTATAAAAATAATTTTCTAAATATTTTTAATTTAATTTTTAATTAAAAAACACTATTCAACCGAAAAAACTAATACTTGAATAATAATTTATGAAACTGTTATTTACCCATTTTATTGAATCTCATTACTTAATCTAGGTGTCAAAATTATATTAAAACTTTTGTTGAGTGAAATTACTAATCCATTTGTTCACATTACTGATCCGAAGCAGAAAATCACTATTCATAATTAAGTATTCATCAAAAATCAAGTTGATCTTATTAAACTCGAAATTTCGTACTGAACATAATTGTAGAAGACCATTTTTTGAAACTCATTACACATTTTTATTTATTTAAGGTTTACATAAACATTTTTAAAATATCCTTTCTCTAAAATTCATAAAAAATATGCATACTATATTTATACGTACTTTTGAAAATTAATGAACTTCATCATAAGAAGAAATCACAATTTTTATTTAAAACAAAGGATTACACAAGGGAGTTATGGTCTCCTTACAAAGCCTGTTATCACACCAGCGTAGGACCTAAGTGTAAGGTGTGCTAAGGTGAGAGAATCGGAGGGTGGCTCGACCAACATCGCATGAGTAGTAATTTCTATCAGTTTGAACTTCTCACAAAGGCGATCCCGTTATAGCTTCACGCTATGAAGTTCAGCATGGGTTTGGTCCAGAGAAAAGCCCAGTGGTGCTACCTCCTTCCCATGTTCTATTAGATGGGCTTCGATCGGTCCAAGACTACTGGGTGAGGACATCGAATCTTCTTTCTATATTAATTAACCAAGATTGCTTGTATTTAGATACAATAGTCATAACGTTTAGTTTCCAACGGTCATATTGACCAATGGTCAAATAACAGTCAAAACCCAACAGTCTCATTTTAATTATACTCATGTTATCAAATGAAACATTTTTGTTGAGTATAAAAAAAATAAAATAACACATAAAATTAGTAATCAAGATTTATTTAAAATTTCAGGTCGTTACATTTTTCCCCCCTTAAGAAATTGCATCCTCGCAATTTTTTAAAATTGGGTTTTGAAATTTCGTTGAAAGTCCCACATCGTAAAAGGAGATAGTAAAACTATTACTTTAAAAGAAATAAAGGGAAGAACAAAGGTCACCCGAGTTAACCCACACTAGGATTCCATGTAGGAAAACATGGACATGGAGGAGAAAACAAAGGGTCAAGTTCTGAGGGAGAGTGACAGAGAACATGATTAGGAGAATGCTAACTATAAGAAAATCCCAAACATATGATGTGTGTAAACGGTCTTTGATTACCTAGTAGGAAACGTAAACCAACAACATTTCTGTTTTACGTTTCTTTTCATAATTTCGAGGAATTCATTTACTACATAGAACAAAAACATAAGAAAATATACCTACCTTCATGTAGAGTTTCATCCTTTAATTAGTTTCTACCCAAAAATAGTCTTTTCTCCAAACAATGAGAATTCAAAAACACTTGGTCTCATCCAAACACAAGAATAATCTTCTAGAAAATCACATAATCCACAAAAGATTAACCATCTATTTCATCTATTTTTAAACATTATCCCAAAAACAGAAAGGGTAAGGTAAAAAAACTCTTCAAAAGGAAATAATCCCATAGGAATGTAAACTAATTTTAAATCTTTAAAGTTCCATGGTACTGCCCAGAGTTCATCATAGACTATTCCGTAAATAATTGTCCTTAAAAATTATCAAAATAAACCAAACTAAGATTGATACCCAAATACATAAAGGATTTGATAACATAGTCTTCCAATGTAAAATTTATCATTCATCTCCAAACAACATCAACCACTCCTAACATCTTATAACAAAAGTAACTAACCTAAAAATATTTACCCCAAGATAGGTTAATCATTTCCATACGTAACCTAAATTACTATAAGTCCGCCTTAAATTCATCGATTCATCAAAATATAAGTCAACCTTACTCCTCAATGAAAATACCGTAGTAATCTATTTAACTCAATCATATAGGGTCCCTAAAATAGTGAACGTCTTCCAAAATAATAATCATCTTTTAATCCCCTAATCAACTCTGTCATATTAATACGGCAATCATTGCATTTCCTTTCACATTGGTTTTTGGGACATGTTCTTCCATTTCCCACAATTAACTAATAAGATAAAGTATAATTAGGGGCTTAAATACTTCACCAATAATCATGAAAAGAATACTTTAAGTATAAAAGGATATACTTGTAGAATAAAAGTATATCCTAACTTGGGATCCTCTAGGATCCAATCTAGGTTATCCATGATCGTATATTCTTTTGTGAATCTTTATTTTATTTTATCTTTATTCCTTTAATAATAGTTCATACTAAGCTTATGAATTTACGAAAGCATATACCCTGGGAGTGTCGTAACCATGAGTGCAGCAAGGCCCAGTGTCATGTACCAGTTCCCGTTCGATTCTAGATCAAAGCGGTGTTTTCGGGTTTTACCCCTATGTACATCTGTGCCAGATCCACCTCTACCTGCTCGTATCTAGACATGGATGTATTTGCTTGGAAACCCCTTACTTAATACTCACCAAAATATCTGGAAGATTTCCTATATTTAATCTTTTATATAGGCTTCATCCTAAAGTATTCATATCCTAATTTCCTCAAATAACTAAACCATCCTTTGATACCAACTATGGCATCCCGCATTTTTATAACATACACTTTCATTTCATTACACAAAACTGAGGATCTTTAAGGGTTAGTGTCTTGGAAACCAGGATCATAAAACATGAAAACATAAAACATTATTCATAAACACTTGAAAGGATTCTCCTCATGTTCATCCTAGGATCATTACTGAGTCTCATAACCTGGGGACATACATCAAAATAAAGGGTGAGAAGAAGGCCCAGTAAGGGAAACAAGAGAAACATTTTACATGTGAACTTGAGATACTTCAATAAGGTCATGAAAAGAACATTAAGGAATGAGAAAGAAATCATGAGATATATAATAATAAAAATAACATTTTTCATAACTTGAATATGTGGATACAAAATTTAATATTGAAAATAATTTCATTTCACCAAGGTCCATCAACAAGGTGTCAATAAAAATTACCAAGGTTATTCACCAAGGTATCAGTCTAAAAAGCCATCTCTAGAGATTAAGTCTTTACCCAATGCATTGGAGTGCTATCTGGGCGCACCCTTGAAATGTCTTTATTATCATGTGATCCAAATATATCATCATCAATCATTTAATAAACAACCCATATAGAATAAAAGAAATCGGTTTCATTTCATAATCATAACATTTTATAAACTGCTTTAAAGACATGATCTTTATGTCACTTTAAACCCACGGAAAGGGAAAGCGGGTTGTATGTAAGTAAATTCCAGAATTTAAAATAGAAAATTATGATATATATGTGAATACCCCTATATAAATAAGATCTTTTAGTATTCACTTAATAACATAAAATAAATTTGAGAAAAAGAGAGAGACAATTTCAGACTAAAATTCTGCAGCATAACGGCTACGTTACAGGGTTTTATAAAATTTTGAAAAGAGAGGGGACATGGGTCATCCACTCATAAATGATCTATAAAAATAGTATAGGGACAGAATATATAGGATATGAATTATGGTAATGAAATTTGAAGGACATACCATTTGAAATGAAAAATATGGAAGTAAGACAAAAATAAGATTTCTCTTATAAAAATTTGGCAGCCTAACGGCGTCACATAAACTTCAACCAAAAATGAATTGATGAGATCAAATAGGGTCTCTCATCATATAAACATAAAATACCAGTATGATAGATATATAGATCACACCCCAACATAATAAAAAGGAACTTGAAAGGCTTGACATGAAAGTAGAACTTGAAAATGAGAAGGGTGAAAGAATCCCTTAAAAATTTGGCAGCCTAACGGTGTCACTTAAGCTTCAACCAAAAATGAATTGACAAGATCAAATAGGGTCTCTAAACATATGAAAATAAGAGTTCAGCATGATAGATATTGAGATCATACCCCAACATAACAAAAAGGATCTTGAAAGACTTGACATGAATGTATAACTTGAAAACGAGAAGGGTGAAAGAATCCCTTAAAAATTTGGCAGCCTAACTGCGTCACTTAAGCTTCAACCAAAGATGAATTTACAAGATAAAATAGGGTCTCTCATCATATGAACATAAGAGTTCAGTAATATAGATATAGAGATCATACCCCAACATAATAAAAAGTAACTTGAATGAATTGAAATGAAATTAGAACTTGAAAATGAGAAGGGTGAAAGAATCCCATAAAAATTCGGCAGCCTAACGGCGTCACTTAAGCTTCAACCAAAAATGAATTGACAAGATCAAATAGGGTATCTCATAATATAAACATAAGAGTTAAGTATGATACATATAGAGATCATACCCCATCATAATAAAAAGGAACTTGAAATACTTGACATGAAAGTTGAACTTGAAAAACGATAAGGGAGAAAGAATTCGTTACAAAAATTTCGGCAGCCTAACGACACCACTTAAAACATCATAAAATAAAATAATGAGAGTAAGAGGGGATCTCTAATTATATGAACATGAAAAGGGAAGTAATAGGAGTATAAAATAACATCCTTTAACGTAAGAACATGTAGCATAAAAGAAATTACATAAAATATATTACTTGAAAAGAAAGAGAGAGGTCGGATCCCTTACCTTAAAACGTAATTCTTAAAACTCAAAGGTTGGGACCTTAAGGGCTTGGGGGAACCTTTAGAGGACTCCTTGGAAGGTAAGGAGACCAAAACTTCGTTGAGGATGGTTTTAGATTCGAAAAGAAGAGAGGAGGGCTTGGTATTTATAGGGAAAGTGAGGGGACAAGCCATTAATGGCCAAGGGACACCTCAAAAGTGGTTTTCTCAAAAGCATGGGCCCTCCCATGGTACTTCCCATAGAGTTAGGACACATGGGGACCCCCACACAATAATTCATCCTCTTTAGTCGACCATCCCTTAAAATATATCATGACATCATCATGGCACATTTATGATGTCATTAAACATACCAAAACCCTAAAACTGTATTTTTACTATTCACTGAAAATTCAACTTTCTCAGAAAAAACCCCAAAATTTTACATTAACCAAATAACAATGCTCTGATTTCAAAAATGAACTCTATTTTATAAAATTAATCTTTTTAATATTTTTAATTCATTTTTTAAATAAACACACTATTCACCAAAAATTCATTTTTTCAGAAAAATCCACAAAAATTACCTTAACATAATATCGATGCTCTGAGTTCAAAAATGAAATCCATTTTATAAAAATAATTTTCTAAATATTTTTAATTTAATTTTTATTTAAAAACCACTATTCACTCGAAAAAACTAATACTTGAATAATAATTAATGAAACTGTTATTTACCCATTTTATTGAATCTCATTACTTAATCTAGGTGTCTAAATTATATTAAAACTTTCGTTGAGTGAAATTACTAATCCATTTGGTCACATTACTAATCCTAAGCTTAAAATCACTATTCATAATTTACTATTCATCAAAAATCATGCAGATCATATTAGACTCGAAATTTCGTACTGAACATAATTGTAGAAGACCATTTTTTGAAAATCATTACACATTTTTATTTATTTAAGGTTTACATAAACATTTTTAAAATATCCTTTCTCTAAAATTCATCAAAAATATGCATACTATATTTATCCAGACATTTGAAAATTCATAAACTTCATCATAAGAAAAAATCCCAATTTTTATTTAATACAAGGGATTACACAAGGCAGTTACGGTCTCCTTACATAGCCCTTTATCACACCAGCATAGGACCTAAGTGTAAGGTGTGCTAAGGTGAGAGAACCCGAGGTAGGCTCGAACACCATCGCACAAGTAGTAATTTATATCAGTTTGAACTTCTCGCGAAGGCAATCCCATTCTAGTTTCACACGATGAAGTTTAGCTTGGGTTTGGTCCAGAGAAAAGCCCAGTGGTGCTACCTCCTTCCCAAGTTCTGTTAGATGGGATTCGATCAGTCCAAGACTACTGGGTTAGGCCATCGAATCTTCTTTCTATATTAATTAACCAAGATTTCTTGTATTTAGAGACAATAGTCAAAACGTTTAGTTTCCAGCGGTCATATTGACCAATGGTCAAATAACAGTCAAAACCCAACAGTCTCATTTTAATAATACTCATGTTATCAAATGAAACATTTTTGTTGAATAGAAAAATAAAATAAAACAACACATAAAATTAGGAAACAAGATTTATTTAAAATTTCGGGTCGTTACGATTTTCCCCCCTTAAGAAATTGCATCCTCGCAATTTTTTAAAATTGGGTTTTGAAATTTCATTGAAAGTCCCACATCGGAAAAGGAGTCAGTAAAACTATTACATTAAAATAATTAAAGGGAAGTACAAAGGTCACCCAAGTTAACCCACACTAGGATTCCATATAAGAAAACATGGACATGGAGGAGAAAACAAAGGGTCAAGTTCTGAGAGAGAGTGAAAGAGAACATGATTAGGATAATGTTAACCATAAGAAAATCCCAAATATATGATGTCTGTAAACGTTCTTTGATTACCTAGTAGGAAACGTAAACCAACAACATTTTTGTTTTACATTTCTTTTCATAATGTCGAGGAATTCATTTACTACATAGAACAAAAACATAAGAAAATATACCTACCTTCATGTAGAGTTTCATCCTTTAATAAGTTTCTACCCAAAAATAATCTTTTCTCCAAATGATGAGCATTCAAAAACACTTGGTCTCATCAAAACACAAGAATCATCTTCTAGAGAATCAAATAATCCACAAAATATTAACCATCTATTTCATCTATCTTTAAACATTATCCCAAAAACAGAAAGGGTAAGGTAAAACAACTCTTCAAAAATAAATAATCCCATAGGAATGGAAAATACTTTAAAATCTTCAAAGTTCCATGGTACTACCCAGAGTTCATCATAGACCATTCCGTAAATAACTGTCCTTAAAAATCCTCAAAATAAACCAAACTAAGATTGAAACCCAAATACATGAAGGATTTGATATCATAGTCTTTCAAGGTAAACTTTATCAATCATCTCCAAACAAAATTAACCACTCCTAAAATCTTATAACAAAAGTAACTAACCTAATCATTTTTACCCCAGGATAGGTTAATCATTTCCATAAGTAACCTAAATTACTATAATTCTGCCTTAAATTCATCGATTCAATAAAATATAAGTCAATCTTACTCCTCAATGAAAATACCGTAGTAATCTATTTACCTCGATCATATAGGGTCCCCAAAAAAGTTAACGTCTTCCAAAATAATAATCATCTTTTAATCCCCTAATCATCTCTATCATATTAATATGGAAATCATTGCATTTCCTATCACATTGGTTGTTGGGACATGTTCTTCCATTTCCCACCATTAACTAAGAAGATAAAGTATAATTAGGGGCTTTAATACATCGCCAAAAATCATGAAAATAAAACTTTAAGTATAAAAGGACAAACTTGTAGAATAAAAGTATATCCTAACTTGGGATCCCCTAGGTTCCAATCTAGGTTATCCATGATCGTATATTCTTATGTGAATCTTTATTTTATTTTATCTTTGTTCCTTTAATAATAGTTCATACTAAGCTTATGAATTTACGAAAGCATATACCCTGGGAGTGTCGTAACCATGAGTGCAGCAAGGCCCAGTGTCATGTACCAGTTCCCGTTCGATTCTAGATCAAAGCGGTGTTTTCGGGTTTTACCCCTATGTACATCTGTGCCAGAGCCACCTCTACCTGCTCGTATCTAGACAGGGATGTATTTGCTTGGAAACCCCTTACTTAATACTCACCAAAATATCTGGAAGATTTCCTATATTTAATCTTTTCTATAGGCTTCATCCTAAAGTATTCATATCCTAATTTCCACAAATAACTAAACCATCCTTTGATACCAACTATGGCATCCCGCCTTTTTATAACATACACTTTCATTTCATTACACAAAACTGAGGATCTTTAAGGGTTAGTGTCTTGGAAACCAGGATCATAAAACATGAAAACATAAAACATTATTCATAAACACTTGAAAGGATTCTCCTCATGTTCATCCTAGGTTCATTACTGAGTCTCATAACCTGGGGACATACATCAAAATAAAGGGTGAGAAGAAGGCCCAGTAAGGGAAACAAGAGAAACATTTTACATGTGAACTTGAGATACTTCAATAAGGTCATGAAAAGAACTTTAAGGAATGAGAAAGAAATCATGAGATATATAATAATAAAAATAACATTTTTCATAACTTGAATATGTGGATACAAAATTTAATATTGAAAATAATTTCATTTCACCAAGGTCCATCCCCATGGTGTCAATAAAAATTACCAAGGTTATTCACCAAGGTATCAGTCTAAAAAGCCATCTCTAGAGATTAAGTCTTTACCCAATGCATTGGAGTGCTATCTGGGCGCACCCTTGAAATGTCTTTATTATCATGTGATCCAAATATATCATCATCAATCATTTAATAAACAACCCATATAGAATAAAAGAAATCGGTTTCATTTCATAATCATAACATTTTATAAACTGCTTTAAAGACATGATCTTTATGTCACTTTAAACCCACGGAAAGGGAAAGCGGGTTTCATGTAAGTAAATTCCAGAATTTAAAATAGAAAATTATGATATATATGTGAATACCCATATATAAATAAGATCTTTTAGTATTCACTTAATAACATAAAATAAATTTGAGAAAAAAGAGAGACAATTTCAGACTAAAATTCTGCAGCATAACGGCTACGTTACAGGGTTTTATAAAATTTTGAAAAGAGAGGGGACATGTGTCACCCACTCATAAATGATCTATAAAAATAGTATAGGGACAGAATATATAGGATATGAATCATGGTAATGAAATTTGAAGGACATACCATTTGAAATGAAAAACATGGAAGTAAGACAAAAATAAGATTTCTCTTATAATAATTTGGCAGCTTAACGGCGTCACATAAACTTCAACCAAAAATGAATTGATGAGATCAAATAGGGTCTCTCATAATATAAACATAAAATACCAGTATGATAGATATATATATCACACCCCAACATAATAAAAAGTAACTTGAATGACTTGACATGAATGTAGAACTTGAAAATGAGAAGGGTGAAAGAATCTCTTAAAAATTTGGCAGCCTAACGGTGTCACTTAAGCTTCAACCAAAAATTAATTGACAAGATCAAATAGGGTATGTCAACATATGAACATAAGAGTTCAGTATGATCGATATTGAGATCATTCCCCAACATAATAAAAAGGAACTTGAAAGACATGACATGAATGTAGAACTTGAAAACGAGAAGGGTGAAAGAATCCCTTAAAAATTCGGCAGCCTAACTGCGTCACTTAAGCTTCAAACAAAGATGAATTGACAAGATCAAATAGGGTCTCTCATCATATGAACATAAGAGTTCAGTAATATAGATATAGATATCATACGCCAACATAATAAAAAGTAACTTTAATGAATTGAAATGAAATTAGAACTTGAATATGAGAAGGGTGAAAGAATCCCTTAAAAATTCGGTAGCCAAACGACGTCACTTAAGCTTCAACCAAAAATGAATTGACAAGATCAAATGGGGTCTCTCATAATATAAAAATAAGAGTTAAGTATGATACATATAGAGATCATACCCCATCATAATAAAAAGTATCTTGAAATACTTGACATGAAAGTAGAACTTGAAAAATGAGAAGGGAGAAATAATCTGTTACAAAAAGTTCGGCAGCCTAACGGCACCACTTAAAACATCATAAAACAAAATAATGAGATTAAGAGGGGATCTCTCATTATATGAACATGAAAAGGTACATAAGAGAAGTATAATAGAACATACTTTAACATAAGAACATGGAGCATAAAAGAAATTACATAAAATATATTACTTGAAATGAAAGAGAGTGGTCAAATCCCTTACCTTAAAACGTAACTCTTAAAACTCAAAGGTTGGGACCTTAAGGGCTTGGGGCACCTTGGGAGGACTCCTTGGGAGTTAAGGAGACCACAACTTCGTTGAGGATGGTTTTCGATTCGAAAAGATGAGAGGAGGGATTGGTATTTATAGGCAAAGTGAGGGGACAAGCCATTAATGGCCAAGGGACACCTCAAAAGTAGTTTTCTCAAAAGCATGGGCCCTCTCATGGTACTTCCCATAGAGTTAGGCCACATGGGGACCCCCACACAATAATTCATCCTCTTTAGTCGACCATCCCTCAAAATATCTCATGACATCATCATGACATAGTTATGATGTCATTAAACATACCGAAACCCTAAAACTGTATTTTTACTATTCACTGAAAATTCAACTTTCTCAGAAAAATCCCAAAATTTTACATTAACCAAATAACATTGCTCTAATTTCAAAAATGAACTCTATTTTATAAAAATAATATTTTTATTATTTTTAATTCATTTTTTAAATAAACACACTATTCACCGAAAATTCATTTTTTTCAGAAAAATCCCCAAAAATTACCTTAACATAATATCGATGCTCTGAGTTCAAAAATGAAATCCATTTTATAAAAATATTTTTCTAAATATTTTTAATTGAATTTGTAATTAAAAACCACTATTCACTCAAAAAAGGCAAATACTTGAATAATAATTTATGAAACTATTATTTACCCATTTTATTGAATCTCATTACATAATCTAGGTGTCTAAATTATATTAAAACTTTCGTTGAGTGAAATTACTAATCCATTTGGTCACATTACTAATCCTAAGCTTAAAATCACTATTCATAATTTACTATTCATTAAAAATCATGCAGATCATATTAGACTTGAAATTTTGTACTGAACATAATTGTAGAAGACCATTTTTTGAAAATCATTACACATTATTATTTATTTAAGGTTTACATAAACATTTTTAAAATATCCTTTCTCTAAAATTAATCAAAAATATGCATACTATATTTATCCGGACATTTGAAAATTCATAAACTTCATCATAAGAAGAAATCCCAATTTTTATTTAATAAAAAAGATTACACAAGGCATTTACGGTCTCCTTACATAGCCCCTTATCACACCAGCATAGGACCTAAGTGTAAGGTGTGCTAAGGTGAGAGAATCCGAGGGAGGCTTGGCCAACATCGCACGAGTAGAAATTTCTATCAGTTTGAACTTCTCACGAAGGCAATCCCATTCTAGCTTTACACGATGAAGTTTAGCTTGGGCTTGGTCCAAAGAAAAGCCCAGTGGTGCTACCTCCTTCCCAAGTTCTGTTAGATGGGATTCGATCAGTCCAAGACTACTCGGTGAGGCCATCTAATCTTCTTTCTATATTAATTAACCAAGATTTCTTGTATTTAGAGACAATAGTAAAAACGTTTAGTTTCCAGCGGTCATATTGACCAATGGTCAAATAACAGTCAAAACCCAACAGTCTCATTTTAATTATACTCATGTTATCAAATGAAACATTTTTGTTGAGTATAAAAATAAAATAAAACAACACATAAAATTAGGAAACAAGATTTATTTAAAATTTCGGGTCGTTACATTTTTCCCCCCATAAGAAATTGTGTCTTCGGAATTTTTTAAAATTGGGTTTTGAAATTTCATTGAAAGTCCCACATCGGAAATGGAGTCAGTAAAACTATTACATTAAAATAAAGAAAGGGAAGTACAAAGGTCACCCGAGTTAACCCACACTAGGATTCCATGTAGGAAAACATGGAGATGGAGGAGAAAAAAAGGGTCAAGTTCTGAGAGAGAGTGAAAGAGAAAATGATTAGGATAATGTTAACCATAATAAAATCCCAAATATATGATGTGTGTAAACGGTCTTTGATTACCTAGTAGGAAACATAAACGAACAACATATTTGTTTTACGTTTCTTTTCATAATGTTGAGGAATTCATTTACTACATAGAACAAAAACATAAGAATATATACCTACCTTCATATAGAGTTTCATCCTTTAATAATTTTCTACCCAAAAATAATATTTTCTCCAAACGAGGATCATTCAAAAAAACATGGTCTCATCAAAACACAAGAATCATCTTCTAAAGAATCACATAATCCACAAAATATTAACCATCTATTTCATCTATCTTTAATCATTATCCCAAAAACAGAAAGGGTAAGGTAAAACAACTCTTCAAAAATAAATAATCCCATAGGATTGGAAACTACTTTTAAATCTTCAATGTTCCATGGTACTACCAAGAGTTCATCATAGACCATTCCGTAAATAACTGTCCTTAAAAATCCTGAAAATAAACCAAACTATGATTGAAACCCAAATACATGAAGGATTTGATATCATAGCCTTCCAAGGTAAACTTTATCAATCATCTCCAAACAACATCAACCACTCCTAACATCTTATAACAAAAGTAAATAACCTAAACATATTTACCACAAGATAGGTTAATCATTTCCATAAGTAACCTAAATTATTATAAGTATGCCTTAAATTCATCGATTCAATAAAATATAAGTCAACCTTACTCCTCAATGAAAATACCGTAGTAATATATTTACCTCGATCATATAGGGACCCCAAAATAGTGAACGTCTTCCAAAATAATAATCATCTTTTAATCCCCTAATCATCTCTGTCATATTAATACGGAAATCATTGCATTTCCTATCACATTGGTTGTTGGGACATGTTCTTCCATTTCCCACCATTAACTAAGAAGATAAAGTATAATTAGGGGCTTAAATACTTCGCCAATAATCATGAAAAGAAAACATTAAGTATAAAAGGATAAACTTGTAGAATAAAAGTATATCCTAAATTGGGATCCCATAGGTTCCAATCTAGGTTATCCATGATTGTATATTCTTATGTGAATCTTTATTTTATTTTATCTTTGTTCCTTTAATAATGGTTCATACTAAGCTTATGAATGCACCAAAGAAAATCCCCCGGGAGTGTTGTAACCATGAGTGCAGCAAGGCCCGTTGTCATGTACCAGTTCCCGTTTGAGTCTAGCTTAAAGCGATGTTTTTTGGTTTTACCCCTATGCACATCTGAGCCAGAGCCACCTCTACCTGCTCGTATCCATACAGGGATGTAATTGCTTGGCAACCCCTTACTCAATACTAACCAAAATATCTGGAAGATTTCCTATATTTAAAATTTTCTATAGGGTTCTTCATAAAGTTTTCAAATCCTAATTTACACAAATAAATAAACCATACTTTGATACAATCTATGGCATTCCACCTTTTTATAACATAAACTTTCATTTCATTACACAAAACTGAGGATCTTTAAGGGTTAGTGTATTGGAACCCAGGAACATAAAACATGAAAACATAAAACATTCTTCATAAAAACTTGAAAGGCTTCTCCTCATGTTCATCCTAGGTTAATTAATGAATCTCATAACCTGGGGACATACATCAAAAGAATGGGTGAGCAGAAGGCCCAGTAAGGGAAACAAGAGAAACATTTTACATGTGAACTTGGGATACTTCAATAAGGTCATGAAAAGAACTTTAAGGCATGAGAAAGTAATCATGAGATATATCATAATAAAAATTACATTTTTCATAACATGAATATGTGGCTACAACATTTAATGTTAACAATAATTTCATTTCACTAAGGTCCATCCCCAAGGTGTCATTAAAAATTACCATGGTTATTCACCAAGGATCAGTCGAAAAAGTCATCTCTAGAGATTAAGTCTTCACCCAATGTATTAGACAGCTATCTAGGAGCACCCTTGAAATGTATTTATTATCATGTTATCCACATATATCATCATAAATCATTTCATAAAAAACCCATATAGCATAATAGAAATGGGTTTCATTTCATAATCATAACATTTTAAAAACTACTTTAAAGACACGATATTTATGTCACTTTAAACCCACGGAAAGGGAAAGCGGGTTTCATGTATGTAAATTCCAGAAATTAAAATAGATAATTTTGATATATATGTGAATACCCCTATAGAAATAATATCTTTTAGTATTCACATAATAATATAAAATAAATTTGGGAAAATGAGAGAGACAATTTGAGACGAAAATTCTGCAGCATAACGGCTACGTTACAGGGTTTTATAAAATGTTGAAAAGAGAGGGGACATGGGTCACCCACTCATAAATGAAATATAAAAATAGTATAGGGAAATTATATAAAGGATATGAATCATGGTAATTAAATTTTAAGGACATACCATTGGAAATGAAAAACATGGAAGTAAGACAAAAATAAGATTTCTCTTATAAAAATTGGGCAGCCTAACGGCGTCACAGAAACTTCAACCAAAAATGAATTGATGAGATCAAATAGGGTATCCCATAATATTAACATAAAATACCATTTTGATAGATATATATATCACACCCCAACATGATAAAAAGGAACTTGAAAGACTTGACATGAAAGTAGAACTTGAAAAGGAGAAGGGTGAAAGAATCCCTTAAAACTTCGGCAGCCTAACGACGTCACTTTATATTCAACAAAAAATGAATTAACAAGATAAAATATGGTATCTCATCATATGAAAATAAGAGTTCAGTATGATAGAGATTGAGATCATACCCCAACATAATAAAAAGGAACTTTAAATACTTGACATGAAAGTATAACTTGAATATGAGAAGGGTGAAAGAATCCCTTAAAAATTCGGCAGCCTAACGGCGTCACTTAAGCTTCAACCAAAAATGAATTGACAAGATCAAATAGGGTCTCTCATTATATGAACATAAGCATTCATTAAGATAGATATAGAGATCATTCCCCAACATAATAAAAAGTAACTTGAATGAATTGACATGAATGTAGAACTTGAAAATGAGAAGGGTGAAAGAATCCCTTAAAAATTCGGCAGCCTAACGGCGTCACTTAAGATTCAACCAAAAATGAATTGACAAGATCAAATGGGGTATCTCATCATATGAAAATAAGAGTTAAGTATGATAGATATAGATATCATACCCCAACATAATAAAAAGTAAATTGAAATACTTGACATGAAAGTAGAACTTGAAAAACGAGAAGGGAGAAAGAATCTGTTACAAAACATTCGGCAGCCTAACGGCGCCACTTAAAACATCATAAAACGAAATAATGAGAGTAAGAGGGGATCTCTTGTTATATTAACATGAAAAGGGAAGTAATAGGATTATAAAAGAATTTCCTTTAACATAATAACATGGAGCATAAAAGAAATTACATAAAATAGAATACTGGAAAAAAAAGAGAGAGGTCGAATCCCTTACCTTAAAACGTAACTCTTAAAACTCAAAGGTTGGGACCTTGAGGGCTTGGGGGAACATTGGGAAGACTCCTTGGGTGGTAAGGAGACCTGATCTTCGTTGAGGATGGTTTTGGAGTAGAAAAGATGAGAGGAGTACTTGGTATTTATAGGGAAAGTGAGGGGACAAGGCATTAATGGCCAAGGGACACCTCAAAAGTGGTTTTCTCAAAAGCATGGGCCCTCCCATGGCACTTCACATAGAGTTAGGCCACATTGGGACAACCACACAATAATGCATCCTCTTTAGTAAAACGTCCCTTAAAATATCTCATGACATCATCATGACACAGTTATGATGTCATTAAACATACCGAAACCCTAAAACTGTATTTTTACTATTCACTGAAAATTCAACTTTCTCAGAAAAATCCCATAATTTCACATTAACAAAATAACAATGATCTGATTTCAAAAATGAACTCTATTTTATAAAAATAATTTTCTATATATTTTTAATTCATTTTTAAATAAACACACTATTAACCGAAAATTCATTTGTTTTAGAAAAATCCCCAAAAATTACCTTAACATAATATCGATGCTATGAGTTCAAAAATGAAATCCATTTTATAAAAATAATTTTCTAAATATTTATAATTTAATTTTTAATTAAACATGTCTATTCACCCGAAAAAAACTAATACTTGAATAATAATTCATGAAACTGTTATTTACCCATTTTATTGAATCTCGTTACTTTATCTAGGTGTCTAAATTATATTAAAACTTTCGTTGAGTTAAATTACTAATCCATTTGGTCACATTACTAATCCTAAGCGTAAAATCACTATTCATAATTTACTATTCATCAAAAATCAAGTTGATCTTATTAAACTCAAAATTTCGTACTGAACATAATTATAGAAGATCATTTTTTGAAACTCATTAAACATTTTTATTTATTTAAGGTTTACATAAACATTTTTAAAATATCCTTTCTCTAAAATTAATCAAAAATATGCATACTATATTTATCCATAAATTTGAAAATTCATGAACTTCATCATAAGAAGAATCCCAATTTTTATTAAAAAAATGATTATACAGGGCAGTTACCGTCTCCTTACATAGCCCCATATCACACCAGCATAGGACCAAAGTGTAAGGTGTGCTAAGGTGAGAGAATATGAGGGAGGCTCGACCAACATCGCATGAGTAGTAATTTCTATCAGTTTGAACTTCTCGCGAAGGCGATCCCGTTCTAGCTTCACGCAATGAAGTTCAGCTTGGGTTTGGTCCAGAGAAAAGCCCAATGGTGCTACCTCCTTCCCAAGTTCAATTAGATTGGATTTGATCGGTCCAAGACTACTAGGTGAGGCCATAGATTCTTATTTCTATATTAATTAACCATGATTGCTTGTATTTAGAGACAATAGTCAAACCATTTAGTTTCCAGCGGTCATATTGACCAATGGTCAAATAACAGTCAAAACCCAACAGTCTCATTTTAATTATACTCATGTTATCAAATGAAACTTTTTTGTTGAGTATAGAAATAAAATAATATTACACATAAAATTAGGAAACAAGATTTATTTAAAATTTCGGGTCGTAACAAGTTTCAAGCCCACCACTCTGTCTTTCCGACCTCATTCATGTCTATTCGCCCCCGTCCCGTATGACGTTAAACTATACACCCGAACTACGAGGACATTAATCCATGTCAAGGCATGGTATGTAAAAAGCCTCCATGCGGTTCAAGCCCAAGAACCATTGGCCCCGACCATCTCTGTTTTGATGTTCCAAGCCCCATTAACACTTTGTGCAACCTAGAGTGTAAGCCCCACCCCATCGTGAACTACATGGTCTTTGATCCATGTCAAGTCATGGTACGTATGAAACCTCCCAATGTTCATGCCTGCCATCGACCTAGACCAAGGTCCTTATTCACATCGGTTCTCTGAAATCCATCCAAAACTACAGGGGCTTTGATCCATGTCAAGGCATGGTACGTTGGAAGATTCCATGGGGTTCAATCCCACCACTCGGTCATTTCGACCTCCTTCACATCGGTTCATCGTCATCCTGCATGATGTTTAACTGTATTCCCCATCCACCAGAACTACGAGGACTTTGATCCATGTCAAGGCATGGTACGTAGGAACCCTCACGAGGCTCATTCCCAACACCCATCAAACCCTCGGTCCATCTTCATGTCAGTTCACTGACACACCCCATCCCGAACTACGAGGAAATTGATACATGTCAAGGTATGGTACGTAGGAAACCTCACGAGGTTCAATCCTATCACCCATTTGACACTCGGGCCATCTTCACATCAGTTCACTGATGACACTGTCTCGAACTATGGAGACTTTGAACCATCTCAAGGCATGGTACGTACGAAGCCTTCATGAGGTTCAATCCCACCACCAGGTCCTTCTAACCATGTCAGTTCACCTACACCTTGGGCCGCCTAAAGCGTAAGCCCCAAATGCCCCCGTCCTGCATGACGTTATACTGTAGATCCCCTTTAGCGAAAAGCCACTATTGGATGAACTACATGGACTTTGATTCCCCTCCACGAGGATACGTAGGAAGTATCTTCGAGACTCAACCCCAAAACCATCATCCATCCTGACTCTTACGCGGGCCGCCACATCTCGGTGATATCATGCCACCTCAATCACCTCCACAAAATTCAGGAAGCCACCCATGTGTTAGCCCTAATATATGTGTTCCCTTTAGGGGGTTCCTCAATCTGATACACTCTAATCAGTGTTCTGATCAGTATGATCTATCCCTGCTGGACGTTAATCTCGCATCATACACTGTGTTAAACATGAGAAGCTGAGGAAAATCTCAGATACATGCATATGGAAAACAACTCCCCATTTTTACTGTGGGGTTACTCAGGCTTCCAAGCCCTCGATAATCCTTATAATAATGGATAGAAAAGAGAATCAATAATCCCCAGTGTCCATACATGCCAATGATGCCAAGCGTGACTACTCCCCAAACTGAAGGTCGTTTCCCTGACCAGACCCCTTGGAATGTCCTGATAGAAGCATTGTAATTAACTGGTGTCCATGATGATATGTCACTAAGAAGAGTTTCAATAACAAAGTATTAAATATATGAGGGAGTCTTAGACTTTGTGATGAATTTGGAAGGGGAATCCATGGAAGAAAGAACTGACGTCCCATCACCCTGTTTTGATCATGGAGAAAACACACCTGAACAAAGAACAGATGCCACCTACCTTTGGAAAGTTTGAATGCGGGGTAGAAAAAGTTACATATGTCTCACATATGTAGACAGATGCGTGCGCCCCATCAAAAGCGTAAAAAATTCAATTGGTGAACCCAACGTGAAGGTCTTCTCCTCAATTTGTCGATTAGTAGCACTTGATACATCAATGGATTGACGTTTCACCAGATCCAAACATCTGGCGCTGGGTCCCACCAAGAAAATACCAGGCCTGGCATGAAACACATCAGATGTTGGGGCAGTAGAATGTTGGACATCCAATTCTACGATGCTTTCATCATTGATCCCTCTTATCGGTGATGGTAGATGGGATTTCATTGGGGAATTGGTCGTTGATTCTGTTTTCCTTTCTGCACTAACTACTTCATCTCTATTCTTCGAAGGAATTGAGTTTCTATCACAAAAACATGATCACTGACCACCCGCCTACGCAGAGCAATGCTAGCACGGCCGCTCCACGTGGCTTCACTGCTTTTGCAACAGCTTCTGCATCCACGACAATGGGGCGCACACGCCCCATATCCCTATCGGATGTTATCCAATAAAGGGTAAATAATGACCCCTTATGTCATTATGAGGAGGAGGGAATAATCCCTATATGGATTATAGACCACCTGGACATGGAGGCGTCTGGGACCCACCATCAACGCCGCCCTTGAGAGCCTCGTATGGAGCCATTGCTCCCCATCCCAACATTCAATCGTTTCAGGAGCATGTCCCTGGAGAGCTTTGATGACTCTCTGCCTTATGATAATGAGGTGGGTGACTTCCGACATAGCTTGGTCCGAGTCCTGATCTAGGGGACTCCATCCAGGGTCCCCACCCGGCCGCATCGGTGCCACCACCTGGCCTTGCCGGAGGAAGAGCAGGTATGCTATGCACCTGCACCACCAGCCTTGGTCCGTCTGAAACGATGCCACCATCAGGCACGACCTAAGGACTCCAGCCAAGGGGAATCAACATCAACGTCTATTATGGCCCGAGCCACTGCATAAACATTACATCATGTCCCTATACACATTGAGTAGGGGCGCTCTTATGCCAAGTCGGGATCGAGGCACCAACCGCCCCACGGGCAGGCTGGGTCGACTCTCCCGGTCACATGCACGAGCATTGGTCGGCGTGAATAAACCCACAGTCATTCCACCCCATACGGAGGTCATCCTCATAACACTACCACATATGGAATGGGCCTTTCCCAATATGAGGCTCGACATACAGGTTTGCCTCGTGCAACCCCCAATCCGTATGAAGGTCTGCCCCTCATCAGTGATGTTCGGTACGTGAGTCTCTCTCGTGCTGATCACACTAAGTATGCAGCTCTTCATACAGCCCCTAACCGTCGACGAGGATATGTTACCCATCTGTACACTCTCCAATGTGGGGATCCTCCCTAAATCCTCTATGTAGATGGAGATATCCCTCCTCACCCATGTAACTGGAGGGGTGAAGGCCAGCCACGCTCCAACTACACCATTCGTGGAGGTCTTCCCCAAGATCCCACTAGTTCCAATGAAGGTTTTCCCACTCTGGTGCTGTTCATGGAGGTCCTCCCCATGTCCCCTTCTAAATTTGTCTTGGTGATACTCGCACACCAGCTGTCTCGAGTGGAAACCCTCTCTGCCCTAGCACCAGTGAGGCCGATGGACCACATGTCATGAATCAACACTATCCCAAGGAGCCATCCATGTGAAGGAAGGTGGGTCGTCGATAACACAAGAAGAATCTTGGGAAGGCCTGGATGGAGATCAAACTGGTTTGCTTCTCTGAATCTGATTCGGAGTGTGACTAAGCTCAGGAACCCTGCACTTGCTCATCCGAGTCAAGAGCCACGATAGGATGAAGGTGCATCAGCCTGGTGCTCCCAGACTACGAGTCCTACAGGATTCCCACTTCCCTCCGTAGGTTCATCCAGAAGGATGGAATCTACTGATCTCGTAGGATACGGTCATGTATTCACTACCATCATCGCCGGAAGTGCTTTATACCTCCATAAGAGATTACAGAGAGATATTCTTGGGACCAACGACTGTCGAGCAACATCGTGACCAACCATAGGTAGCCTTGGCCCCTGAGCAAGGAACGGTGGCTGTCTGCCCCTCCAATCGTGACACGGCAGCCAGGTCACTACACTCCTCGGAGGACATCCCATGAATCATCAGTCAGTCAGCTCATTCTCCATAGTCTCCGCCGGCCAACCTGCCATCCCAATGGTCTGCCTCAGTAACACTGCTAGTTACTCAACCACCCCCAGTTGTCGAGTGTGGCAATCAAGGTCCAAACCCAGAATTTGAGCCGAGGATCTTCCAGATCATCCTTGTAGTGGACGTATTCCCCGAGAATTTTCAGCCCACACCAGCGCGAGATTTTCGCATAACTTAGTCCCTCAACCGAGAGGAAGTTTAGTGTTTCTTTGACACCCTATGGGTGACGTATTTTAGTCTCTATCATCAGTGTGTGGTTTATATAAGGAGCCAAGTGAATTTTGAAGACATTAGTGAGGAGTGTCGTCTAGTTGATCTGGCTGCACTACCTGTGGCCTAGTGCCCCGAGTCACCAGGCTGGCGTGAGGCCCTACACCAACAATGTGATTAGAGGATCAAGGTACTCTGCAAAATTATCAGTGAGGATACCCCCCACGTGCAAGTCCATGGTGGGGGGCAGAATGTCGCCCTCCTCTTCATCCCTATATAGCGGAAGCCCGATTCTCTATGAAATATTGAGGACATGCCCCCCCTGAAATATCATGGTTAACATTGTCGATATAGTGGACAAGGAGGATGAGCTGGAGCTTCTCGATGGAGAATTCTCCCTTGAGGGTGTGCCACCACTTTTGGACCCATCTGGGTGGATTGAGTGTCAGCAGAGGAACCTCCTTGGTCTCCCTGTGCCCACCGAGGCATTGGTACTCAGCCATAATGATGGTAAGGGAAAGGAACATGTCATAGTTGTCAAGCACAACTACCCATCCTACTCAATGTATAAGATGGAGGAGGACCCCGAAAAGGACATGTTGGGCCAACAACATGCTGAGAAGAAGAGGTTGGTCGACGATCTTCTAGCTGAACCTGCTGTAGAGTAACGACCTGACTATGGTGATCCTAGGATGGGGTAGTAGGGGAAGAAACAACTCCTCTTCAGTGAACTGCACCCAAGAAACCCTGATCATGCTGCATTCACTGACAGGTAGGAAGCAAGAGATCATGGTAAGAGAGCATGGTATGTCTCAAGAAACCCACCTGAACGTCGTGAAAATCCATGGAACCCCACTCGGGATCTTCCGGAATCCCCAACGTTCACCCCACTAGTCGTTCCATGAGCCGCTGAATCTATATACCACATTGAAGAGCCTAGAAACAAACTCATGGTTAGGGATCCCTGTAATGACAGGGACCCTCATCCAGATGATCCAATCGAGGCACTCATCGAACACCTAGAGGCATTAGAAACACGGCTGGTGGAAATACCACCAGATGTCAAGCCATACCCTGCCTAGGTGGATGATATGCCTCCAGCCCTGAGATTTAGGAATTCCACTTTCTCCCCCTTCAACGGGATGGGGGACCCACTGCAGGATCTGGCCAACTTCAACTCGAGGTCTGGTCCCATGTTGGGGACTCTTGCATAGCAGGAGGCCGCCAAGATATGTTTCTTCGTTCAGACACTGGAGGGGCCATCATTCATCTGGTACAGCCAGCTCCCCGTTGGATCCGTGACTAGCTGGGAGGACCTTCGTATGCAGTTAATCTACTAGCTCAGCTCGACCACCTGGAAGAAAAGCATTTTAGAACTCTTTAAGTGCATGAAAAGTCCTCATTAGTGAGTCTGGGACTTCGTCACCTGGTGTAAGGGGCTCACAAACACCCTTGACAGGCCCCTGACTCGGGTGAAATTACTGAAGATGTGAGTAGGGAACGTCAATATGGAAGTAGTTCCTTATCTGATCTCCCAGAACTACCCAAGAGGGTTCCAAGACATCTCAAATAATGCCAATCACCTCGAAGAAGCCCTGCAACAAGCAATCCAGGCACGTTTGTTACCGCATGTGATCCCAAAAAGGAGAGATGCTAGAGACGAGCCTTTCATGGTGGCCCAAATAGAAGCCCCCACGCAACTATAATTGCTACTTATAGCATAGTCCTAGCAGCCTTGCAGAGGCCCTCCACCGCAGGCACAGCCTCTGGCTCTAGAGCGCCCTCAAAATCGGCAGGCGCCTCCGCGTAATGCAACGCCACCGACTAGGCGGGACAATCATGGTCCACCTCATAGACATGACCCTATGGATTCATTCCAAGGCTAGGATTCAAGGGCTATCTATATGAAAATAAGGAACTAGACTTACTTTTTCAGCGAGAATCAGGTCCCCGGTTACTTCCGTAGCGCCCTAGTGCAGGGGATTGTACTCCAGCCTGACTATAGAAGGTCGGAAGAGGCGAATCACACCAATCAACCCAACTACTAACCCTATCATTAGATTGTAGGGAACACACTCAATAAATTCTATGTGTTTAAGGACTAGCTATAAGAAATGGTCGATAAAAATATAGTCTGGCTGGGCTCAGCCCTGGCACAAGTGGAGGGTGTATTCGTGGGATTGGATAGTAGTAGCGATGACAAAGGTGAGTGGCATCAAATTTCTGACCACGGGTCCCAAATGCATAATGACTGGATGGATAGAAAAATGGTCTCTCTTACCCAAGGCATCATTCGGGCACTCCTGAGTCAACTGGAGCCTTCAAAAGCTATGGCCACCACTTTTGCATCATCATCTCAGCCGGCCACTTCCCAGAAGAGCAAGCATTGGCGGCGCAAGAAATAACAGTGTGCCCTGCTGATGTCATCATCATCTCGAACTCTCGGTGACATAATTACCCCTAAGATGTGGATTCCTCCCAGAATCCACCCAGTGGTGGATGATTCTTAGAGTTTCAGTCAAGGGTATGCTTCGGTTAACACCGTCGAGTTAGTAAACCCCTATATGACTCCTGATGATGGGGAACACCAGACAACCGTCCCCAACATGCCCTACCAACACTAAAGATGGCGGATCCACGACCATTTGGGTCATCTATTAACATCAGTTGACACCTCTTTCTAAGCCATGAATGCCACTGAGACCAAGCAACAGTCTCAGCGCAGAGCTCAACACTCACAGCCTCTTCACCAGGTTTCGTCAGGATCGCATCTACCACTGTTTGTGCCACTCGATCAGGCAGATCCACTTCTTACATACCATGACCAGTTACGCCCCACATCAGTCTAATATCAGTCATCTAGAATAAATATGATAGCTACTCTTCAGGAATTGACTAGTGAGCAACATGATATTCATAGCACCAGCCAGTCGCCAGCCCAGCCGATAGGGCCCGCCATGACTCCAAACGTAGAGCAGCCTCCTGTAAGAAAAAGTTCATTCCTGGAACAGAAGTATGATGTCCTCAATAACCTTTACAGCATCACAGAGAGGATTTCCATCCTCAAATACCTTCTCCTATCATCAGATATATGTGATTCCCTTGCTGAGGCTTTAAAGATCCCCCTACAGTTTCAGATGGAGGAAGTAACTCCTGCTTGAGAAAGAGGTAGTAGCTGCCGCCCCTCTGGATAACTCTGTTCTCAGGGGACCACCAGCTCTACTTCCACTGCTAGATCTGATCCTGCCTCAACAAGTGAGGGAATCACTGCTACAATACCCTCGCCACTACGGGACAGCCTTGCCGCCTTCCGGCCTTGGCCCCGACGTTGGGGAAGCTAACCCTCAATGACCAGGATGGTTGGAAATTTCAGCATCTCCCATGGATAGGCCACCTCCTAGATCTGGTCATAATATTTTATTAGCCCAAGGATGGTAGTCAGTGGAGGAAGTACCTTCAACATCTTCTCATCTTCTTGTGTGAAAAGGAGCCCCAACATCAACATTACACAGAGTTTCTCTTCGTAGCGCACCCCCATGTAGACATGTGGCGTCAGCCGCTATAGGTCCTGAATTTCCTTGAAAACCGGTTTGTGGTGTATGGCTTGTAGAGACACTCGCTGTCCACCATAGACACAAGGACTCTTCCTTGAAAGGCCAAGAGATAGGGTCTATTCTCTTCTATTCCCTGGTCGTCGTCTGGGAATGCCCCCATTGGCAGTGGGAATGGGTAGAAATTGAATTCCTCCACCTTCCACACCCAGTTAAGAACTGATGGCGGCGGCATCATGGTCGGAAAAATCCACATGACATTAAATATTGATGGATGATGTTCGACCTTGTAGGTGATATGGGGGTAGGATACTCGTAGATCCCCTTGATGTGCACTTCCATAAAACCATACAGGAGGTGGAATGGCCCACATACCCTATGTCGCCTCTTCCCCTCGCTGATGTGACACAACATTTTGTACAAATTGGCGAGATGTGGGATCCCCAGTTTGACCCACCCTCTTTGTCGCCAAAGTGGATGCCATGATGAATGTACTTGGCTGCACTCCCAAGTCTATATCCCTCACCGGCTGGATCCAACCACTAATGAGAGCTACGATGAATGCCCCCTGCCTGACTGTTTTCCATTTTTCAGTGTTGACACTAAACCCTCATGTCTTCAGCTTGAAATTCTCCAACAGACGCCAGTACGAGTTTTCCTTGCTCTGGGATCCCTTTGTGCAAGATCGAGGCCTCGCCCAGAACATCCTTTTTTAGGGAAGTTCAAAAACATCTTGAATAGGTGCTTGAAGTTGACATCCCTCATGACCTCATTGTCCTCCCAGTTCACAAGCTCCATCAGTTCCATCACCATACGCGAAATCTACTCCAGATCCTCCAACACACCCATAGTCATAAGGAATTCATCATACATCACCCCCATCATCGGGACCCCCATGATTTGATGCATGTCCCATAGTCTGATTATGACCTCCCTGTGATGCATGTTGAAGGTATTGGTCCCCGGTGACCACCAGCTCAACATCTCCGGCATTAACTACTTCTGATGGTAGATATCGAACTGAGAAGTCCAAGCTTCCTCATAGAACCCCACACTTCTCATCTCTGCTCCGAAATCCTTGCATGAATAACCTACTCAGTACGCCCATGTCCAATCTTCTGTGAAGTTGCCTCCCTGCTGCGGGTCCCATTCCTCTAACCACCCCTTCTTTGGGTTCCCCAGTGTGGCCTTTAGGATGGTTTGGTAGAGTAGAGGGGAAGTCTTTATCTTCAATGCATTCCTGTCGACATTGTTCAGATGATTTTATAGGCAGTCGATGATGAAAGTCGTGAAATCCTCCCGAGAATGACCATTGGTCACCCTGAACAATCAGTGCGGGCACTGCGTGCTTCGGAACTGGTATGATGGATCGTACCTACTTGATTACGGGATGAAGACATCATCCCTCATCCCAAATCCATACAAGGTCAACCTCCTACATAGTGGGTTGTTCTCCTTGATCTCCGAAAATATCTCTACCATAGAACTATGGTCTTAGTGTCTCCTGAATAACTCCCCTAGTCCAGACTATTCTCCATTTCGTCCCTCCGGACAGCATCCGCAATGACCCCCTAGGAATCCTCTTGATGGGCCATTCGTTCGAAAACTGTGAGGTTTCTTTTCTGGTTCGTGATGATTGTTCTCAAATCACATTTTCAAAGGTGAATCACGAAGACTATTTGCTGGGGCACTACCTCGGCGTTCAAAGCCGGATCTTGTAGTACAAACGCGAAGTCGAGGACTCGCTATGAGCCGTGAAGCATTGATTCCCAGAGAATGCTCACAGAGTACGCCAATCTTCACAAATCAAGAGTGCAATAAGACAAGATCGAGGAGAATGGAAATGAAAAATTAGATGGAGGCCATCTATTTATAGGCGAACTCCTTCATAGCTGCGAGGTACATCCAGTCTGTGTGGAGCTTCGCGGCGCGCCCGACCCACGCATCCCATGTCCTCCTTGCAAGCCCTCTTCGTGGGTCCACACCTCGAATGACCGAGGATTTTGGATATTTCCCTCAGACATCGACCCTTGGTCTCTCCGCGGATCCAACTCTGAGGGGGTTCATTTTTTGGCTCCAGAATTTGGGAAAATGAGAGGTCCCCATGATGCCCTGATGGACTGCCTCATGAAGCCACTTCGCGGAGTCCCCCAGTACTGCGGCTGCCACAAAGCAACGAAGGTGGGAGGCTCTATGAATGAATTTGACATTCACGAGCCCTCTGCGAAGAAAATAAGGCTGCATGCTCTACGAACGCATTTTACGTTCGCAATGCCAACATGAAGAAAAGGACGTGGGACGTTATGTGTCCCCAGTTGATGTTTATGACCCACCACGATGCCCCCAATCCCCTCTTCGCAATGCGTGATATCCTCTCCATGGCACCTCTTCCCTATAAATACTGGGCTCCCCCTGAGCACTGGAGATGGAAAATCTGACCATTCAGCTACTCAGCTCCCGAATCGCGAAGTAGTCTTCCTCTGGGTGAAACATGAGCACTGTGTGGTACTACCACTTTGAGAAGTGCCTCCATATTGTCTTGTTTTGATCCCCTCTTCCTAGAGGGATCCCATTCGCGAATACTAAGGACTTTAGTAATGGAAGGGTATCCCCAAGGGGACCCGGGTCGTCAAAGAGCAATTATGCTTCAAAAATCACCCTTCATGTACACATGATCCACATGCTAAGGCAGGTTCACTATACATCGCAAAGCACATTACTTCCCGAGAGCTTGCATCCTGAGGCACCTTTGCTCTGCGAGGTTGTGCTCCGCGAATTCCCTTCCACTTCACGAAGCATCTCCCATTTGCACCTTCGCCCCATGATAAGGCTAAGTCACACTACATCGCGATGCACACCCCTTCGTATGTGCTCTCCACCATGCGGAGAAACAGAGCTCCACAAGGCCCTTACCTATGGACCCCTCTGTATGGCAACCCCTTTTCTTGTGTGACCCTCTAGGTTTGCACGATGTGACTTCAATGTCCCCGGGACGATACCACTTTTTGCGTTGGTTCACCTAATTCTTCTTCCCATAGGCATGAAAATAGCTATTGCTTCATCGTATATCCCCACTAACATGGACCCCACGATGGTTCGCTGCATTACACCCCCTCATCATGATGTTGCTGGTGCCTTCCCTCCCACAAGAAGATGAGGGTACTAGTTATGTATGTCCTAGGGTTGCGGAGAAAACCCACATTGTCCAAGCTGCGAGACGTTAAACTGTTGAGCACCATCATATCCAACACATGACGTTAAACTGTTACATAACCTTGTTCGTCACATGAAGGGTCCCCCTACATTGGGCATTCTCCATGCCCCAAGTCTCCACAAGGGATGATATCTTTCTTCTTGGAGTGGAGTATTCCATTGGTAAGGGCATCCAACATGGTGTAAGCCCCTAGATTTTCTTGCATGAGGCATCACCCATACTCCTCCTCACATCCTCGGTACCAATGCCAGATGAGGGCGTGATAATGAACGAGGCTCATCCCTTCTTCAATCCGAAGTCCCTCTCCTGATGCACTTTGTTTCAGTCGCACCTCCACCCCATTGTAAGCCCCAATATCTCTCTCCCTGGGCCACTCCTTGCATAATCCACACTCCACAACCCACAGAAGCACCATTCATGACATGATCGGTAGATCTCTGCTGCCTCCTGTTTCTCACACCGAGAACAACTCACATGGGATTATAGTAAGCATCGACTATGATAACACCCTCATCTCATATAACGTTAAACTGTATTTCAACGCCATCCCACATAACGTTAAACAATACTCCTGAACTACGATGACATTTATCCATGTCAAGTCTTTTTACGTTGGAAGCCTTCACGAGGTTCAAGCCCACCACTCGGTCGTTATGTCCTCCATCACGTCGGTTCACCCCCCTTCCCTCATGATGTTAAACTGTACTACTGATGTATGTGGACTTTGATCAATGTCAAGGAAGGGTACGTTAGAAGCCTCCAAGAGGTTCAATCCCACCACTCGGTCGTTCCGACCTACTTCACATTAGTTCACCCCCGTCTCACATGACATTAAATTGTACACCTGATCTAAGAGGACATTGATCCATGTGCAGTCATGGTATGTAGGAAGCCTCCACGAGGTTCAATACCAACAACCATTGGCCCCGACCATCTCTATGTCGGTGCACCAAGCCCCATTAACTCTTTGGGCATCCTAGAGTGTAAGACCCACACCATCCTGAACTATGTGGTCTGTGATCCATGTCAAGACATGGTATATAGGAAACCTCATGAGGTTCAAGCCCACCATCCACCTGGCCCAAGGTCCTTATTCACGTTGGTTCTCCGACATCCAACCTGAACTATAGGGACTTTGATCAATGTCAAGGCATGGTACGTAGAAAGCCTCAATGAGGTCCAAGCCCACCACTCGGTCCCTCTGAACTCCTTCACATTAGTTCACCCCCGTCCTTCATGATGTTTAACATTATTCTCCATACACCCGAACTATGGGGACTTTGATCTGTGTCATGTCATGGTATGTAGGAAGCCTCACGAGGTTCAATATCAACACCCATTGGACCCCCCGGTCCATATTCATGTTGGATCATAGACATTCGCCATCGCAAACAATGAAGAATTTAATACATGTCAAGGCATGGTTTGTAGGAAACCTCACGAGGTTCATGATAGTCAACCACTGGACCCCCGGTCCATCTTCATGTCGGTTCGCTGGTGACACCCTTTATAACTACGGGGACATTGATCCATTTTAAGGCATGGTACTTAGCAATCCTTCAAGAAGTTAGAGCCTACCACCCTGTCATTCTGACCATGTTGGCTCACCAAAACCTGGGGCCGCCTAAAGAATAAGCCCAAAATGCCCCTTGTCCTGCATGACGTTAAACTGTACATTCCATTTAGAAGCAAGATGATGTCGGATAAACTACACATACTTTGATTCTCCGCCGTGGGGATACGTAGGAAGTCTCTTCAAGACTCCTGCCCAAATCCATCATCCATCCTAAATCGTACCCAGTTCGCCACATCCTGTGGGATAATGCCACCTAATTACGCTCCACAACATTTTGGAATCCTCCCATGTGTTCGCCCCAATATCGATGTTCCCTTCTAAGAGTTTCTCAACATAATCCACTCTAATTAGTGTTCTGATCAATCTGATCCATCCACGCTGGACGTTAATCTCATGGCATACCCTGTGATAAACATGGTAAGATGGGGAAAACATTAGATACATGCCTATATCATACAATTCCCCACATTCAATGTGGGATGCCTCAGGATTAAACACCCTCGAGAAGCTCTATAATAAGGGACAAAATAGAGACACACTAATCCCCAGCATCCGGACACGCCAGTGATGCACAACGTGACTACTCCTCTAACTAAAGGTTGCTCCCTTGACCGGACCCCTTGGAATGTCCTTAAAGAAGCACTGTAATTAAATGGTGTCCATGATGATATGGGGCCGGGAAGATTTTCATGAACAATGTATTAAATATTGGAGGGATACCCAGACTAGGTGACAAATTCTGAGGAGGAATCCATGAAAGGAAGAACTGACATCCCATCATCCTACTTTGATCAAGGAGAAAAAGTACCTAAAGAAGGAACGAATGTTGCCCGACTTTGGAAAGCATGAATTCAAGGTAAGATAAGCCACACCTGTCGCACTCATGAAGATGGACGTGCGCCCCCCGACGAAAGCGTTGGAAACACACTCGTCTTTGGTTTATCACATAACCGCCCATCATTGGTTTATCACGTAACCACCCATCATTGTTTTATCACTTAACCACCCCTATAGTGTATAAATACCAGTATATAATAATAAAAACTAGAATATTTCCATTATTAGCATTCCACGAAAAAATTCAATAATCCATCACAATAAATTATTTCAAGATTTTGAAATCTTCCATCGATTTCAAAAACCTTTTAAAACACCTAATAAAAAAATTTGAATCAAAGTCTCACATATCAATTTATTAATAATGATTTAAGTTTATATTATAAAACATTCATGACCATATAAATATATTCTTATTTTTTTTGAAGACATGGTCATGAAATAGAAGATTTTAGAAGAATAATGCTTTAAATAATTTAAAATGATGTTTTAATTAAATTGTACCTTTTCACTTAAGGAACTCATGAATAAAAAATTATTAATGAATATCATTAAAACCCATTTAAATATAATGGTAATATACTAATTCATTATATAACATTTCAAAAGGATCTTATATATACCTTATAAGAATAATAAAGGTGTGTAACATCAAGATATGCCTCAATGAATGAATAATGAGACGAAATCCCTTAAAAGATCATACAATTATATTAAAGAAAAAATAAATGAAATAATTATGTGAAAAAAATATAAATACAACTTTTATATGAGTATATTCAGTGTAAAAAAATCAGTGGTCATTCAAATATATTCTTGGAGAAACAAAACCAATTAAATAGATATTTAACTATCTGAATGAAGACTATGTTGTGATTTCCCAAAAAAAGTTCATATAATTGACGTACGAAATTATTATTGGGGTGATTAAGTGTATAAAACGTATGTACAATAAATGGGATGTATATATTACGACATATATAAATAGACATAGATTCCCCATGTAATAGTAGCATAATATAATCAATGCAGTATGCATAATATCCAAAAAAGTAGAAATTGAGTATAGAAATTCCTTTACCTTGAGTCTAAATCATAACATATCATCATTATATTATTGAATAATTAAATTAGGTTAATTTATACTTTAATTATAACTATTTGAAATATTCTTATTAATTTTATATCAATTATTACCATGTTATAAAAATTATTTAATTATTGGAGTTCATATCTAACGTTTTGTCTAGGATTGGTAAATGAGTCAAAAATGATATTATTTTGATCAAAATTGTATGTGAGGTCAAATGACCATAATCTAATTATTTATATTCATAATTAATATATTATATATTTCATGTATTTATGTATTTATAATAGTCTATTATATTTGTAGATATGAAATGAAATGACCTGTTTATGGAGATGGTAGGTGGTACGTATGCATGAACACTACTTTCATTTTTTCGTATTAAAGGAATTAAAAACAAATGAAAAATAGGTATATTATAATTAAAATATAATATATATGTTTTATATGTTACATATGTACAATAAATCCATCCATTATACATTCCATGTATGGCATTAACAAGTTATATCACTTTGAGTGGGTAGTAGTCTGCATATCCACAAATGAAATTATCATATGTACACATTATGAAAAGCATAAAGGGATGTTGTAAATAAAAATTCAAATAGAATAAATAACATATAAATATAATATATATAATATACAAATACAGATCAATCATAATTTCCACCATAAGAGGTGGTAGAAGAAAATTGAACAACCATCGTTTCATGAGGTAGTAGTTCACTGTACACGGAAACATTATGATCGTATCCACTAGATTGAGGTATGATAGTGTATTTAAAATAATTATCATAAATTAACTATAAAATATCAAGGATATAGTTGTTTTTATGTACTCATATAATAAGGAGAGCTTATGGAGTGAAGAAATAAAATAAAATAAATAATCATTAGAGAAGAATTTACCTCAAAATTAGGTTAATTCTATTTATTTTATCCAAAAGGATTTTTTGAATTTCATTATCCCCATGTTACGGTTTCTAGGATGAAGGGTTGGATGTATGGATATGATTCGAGCTATAATATGACATGTAAATGAGCTTGAGAGGGGTGAATAAGCGGGTATAGGTGTTTTCCTTTCATAAGAGGGAGGAGGGTCACTTTAGGAATGTCTTGAAAAAATATTTTATTATAAATTGATTTTCGAGTTATAATATTTCATAAGTGATTTACTTATCTGATAAGAAGATAATGGGTAGAAATAATCTCATCCAAAAGGTTTTACACATGCATTGGTCACAAATTATACCTTATCATTTAGCATTAACCCTTAGATAAAAACATTAACTCTTACTACGTCTTCTAGTATTTTCATAATATATAATCTATATAGTAATAATAAAATGCCAACAAGAGAAAAAATGAATGAGTAATGAAATTTATAACATTATAAAAGTCATTTTGACGAATATTATATTTTTAGTACTACTGTAACATTTAATAAAATAGAATTTGTTTTCAAAACACATTTATGTCTATTTTTACACTATATTTTAATTGATTTTTGTTAATGTTATAAAAGAAATATTTATTCGAAAATAACACAGTAAAAAAGTAAAAATATGTCAAAATAATCAATAAAATTATTTAATGTTATAATAATGTTCAAATTACATTTATCATAATATTCTTAATATAATTTATTTTAATCTCTCATTAATAATGTAATCACCTCAACATTATTGTGTCCTATAGAAATTTATTTATATAATGCATAAAAATTATAAATAAAATAACATGATGTAAGAAATATTTTTATCATTGTAATAACTACATATAGTCAAATATATCACTTATATAAACCAAATTAATTTTTTTTAGTTTGGAGATACATTTTTATGATATACTTCCCTTTTCTTTATATAATAAATTATAAAAGCTCGTTATCACATTCCAGTGGATCCATGAATTCCTAAAATTTACCCAAGTGTGACCATTATCAGAAATATTTCATCCAATAGGAGTAGGTAGTTTTTAGTGTAGTTTTATATTATTATAATATAATGTTTTACACATATTTACTAGATTAACCCTTTATCCATGGTAAATAAAACAATTAATGACATTTCTATTTATAATGTCAAAAAGTAAAATGGACTTATTTTCAAAATTTGGATCTTTTTATTTCATATAATGAATACATTTTTCCAAATTCATGACACATAATTTTCCAAATTTAATTTACAATTAATTCTCTTTGTCAAAACCGGAAAGAGTTTTTTTAAGAGGAAAACACTATCAAAAGATCGACACGTGTTTGTGTCTGATTTTAATTAGAAATTGATTCAAAAGAAAAAAACTAATTAATTGATAAATATTTAATATAGTTACACTTTAAACTGAATTTAATAGGAAATATCAATATATAAATAAATTAGATGAAAATGATGTTTTTAATTAAAATGCAGAATTATAAACTATTCACAAAAATATGGATTTTATCTAAAATATAACAAAATTTTAACCAATGTAAATTTTTATGTCCTTTAATAAATAAGTAGTATATTATATCAAATATATCATATAGAAGTGAAAGAAACTATTTTTAAAAAGGGGTTTTGTTCAAAATGTGGTAAAACGACCTTTTAAAACATAGTCTATTTTATGCAAAAAATTCGATTAATTTTCATTTTATGCCTCCAAAATTCATTTGATAAATGTAAAAGTATTTAAGAAATATGTAAAATTATAATATAGTTGATTACATTCATTACCACCAATACAATGACTAGGCATTAACTACCATTTAAAATAATAAAATTATTATTGTATTATTTTTCTAGTATAACTCAATGTTGCGTGCAACATATGATTTATGAGAAACTGTTGTTTTATTTCAATTATTGTTTTGAATGAAGATACCCCATTAACATAAAATTAATATCTCAATCATAAATATTAATAGATATGACAATGTATTATTCTAATGATACATATGATCCTACATCATTTACCCTTTTAGAAATTTAATACTAATTGTTTTTAAAATTTGGCTTTATAACATCATTAAAAATACCACATCAGAAAAAGCGTTAAAAATTACGACCTTAAAACAAAGAAGATTAGTATAGTGGACACCCAAGATAACACATAATAGGGTTTCATGTAGGAAAACATGGATTTGGAAGGAAGATATAGTGTCATGTTTTGATGAAGAGTGATAGAAAACAAGACCAAGGGAAAGTTATCAACCAGAAAACCAAAAACATGTGATGGGTTAAACGGTCTTTTATTTCTCAAAAGGGAAATTTATAAAAAAACATTTTATGTTTTAATATTCTTTTTATAATTTATAGGATTTTAATTATGGGCTTGACTAAGAACATAAAAAATATACGTACTTTTCCATTTGAGTTTCATCCATTAATAAATATCTAAAAAAACCTCACTGTTTCTCCAAATAATTAGTATTCAATATTACATGGTCACACCTAATGTGATAGAATAAACATTTAGAGAATCAAATAATCCAAAAATTATGAAAAATATATTTCACCTATCTTTATGCATTAACTAAACTCAAAATGTAGAGTACATGATTAGATAATCCCCAAAAAGAGTATTCTGTTATAATGAGAATGATTAATTTTATTTTCCAATATTCAATACTAATACCCATGTTCTACACAGACAATTAAATTTAAATGTAACACCCCAAGTAAATAAAGAGTATGACATTTTCACATTTACCCATATTTGTGAATAAAATATTAATATGACTTTAATGGGGATGCTATGCTCGATGATGTACCCAACACGCAACAATGAGTTTCTTGAGAATCTTACGTTGCACTCTAATAATAAAATAATATTATTTTAAATAGTAGTTAACGCCTAGCCATTGTAATGGTGGGAAGGAACAGAACTAACTACAAAATGATTATATATGTTTGTCAAATATTTTTTACTTTTTACAATAAATGTTACAGGATTAAAAATGCGAATGAATCCAATTTTACGCGTTAGCATTATAATATTCTTTAAAAGGTCGATTAAACGCCTTTTGATGGTGAACCACTTTTAAATCCACTTTTTAACAATTTTATGTGTTATATTTTACAAAATAAAATTCTACTTTAGAATTGGGACATCAAAATTTACTTTGTGTAATTTTTTGGTATTTTTCCGAAAAAAAGTTCAATTTTTTAATGAATACTGAAAAATGTTGTATTTTAATTCAAAACCACTTTTTAATCTAATTTATTTATATGATTAGATTATCTTTTGAATTGGTTTTAAAGTGAAATTAGAATATATTTTTACCATTTAATCCCATAGTGGTTGTTGGAATTATTTT
Organism: Viscum album; assembly: GCA_963277665.1. Taxonomy (NCBI): domain Eukaryota; kingdom Viridiplantae; phylum Streptophyta; class Magnoliopsida; order Santalales; family Viscaceae; genus Viscum; species Viscum album. Next base: position 40,171,773 of record OY728159.1, read on the forward strand.
CACTTTGAAATCAGACTTAAACTAGTGTCAATCTTATGATACATTTTGTTTCATAAAAACAGGCTATTTGTTTTGACAGCGGGAATTAAATAATAAATTAATTAATGCAACTTAAATTTTTTGAATTTTGTAAAAAAACCTCATTTTTTAATTCGGAATATCAAATATAGCTTAGGGTGAATTTTTGGTAATTTTCTGAAAAACATCAATTTTTGATGAATAGTGAAACCACTAAGTGGTACTTATAAAAACTGATATTCCATTTAATTGAAATTTTGCCATCTCTGTGTTTTGAAATTCAAAAATCTGACATACATGGTTGTCATTAAGAAGTAAAATGTGGTTAAATGAGATTAAAATAATTTTTTTGTGAATAGTAACTTATTATGTTTTTAATCGCGATTAGAGGTAATTAGTGTAGTTTAAGGTAAGAATAATGTTTTAATAAAATGAAAATACCTATACACATGTCTTAACCTCATTGGATGTGTAATTTCCGACCAATACAATCCATGGGTCAACTTGGGGACCCCATGGAGCCACTTTGGTTGGAAAATGACATAAATACCTTTTTATTAAATGTTAAAGTAAAAATGACACAAACATGAGATATTTTAATAAAACAATTTTTACATGGGGTTATACAAGTCAAATTATTGACTATAAAAAGTAATCGGAAATATAATAATATTTCCTACATAATAGTATTTTTTTATAATTTTTAGACATTAAATAAATTATATTATTTATGACATCATGATGATGCAGCGATGATCTCATTATTTAATGATTTAAATAAAATATAAAGATAATGTAAAATATAAGACCTACACTTGTCCAAAACCTATTTAATGGGTGGATTTCGAACCCTTATCACCTTATCCTCGAACCACAACAATGTGGGACCATTAAAATCCGAAACTCATTCTAAAATAAAGTGACATTTCTTTACTTTCCAAGAGTGCCCCTCCTCTCCTCTTATAAAAGGCCCCCACCTCTACCTCCTTACCCACACATCCAAAGCCTTTGTCTTGGCCAAACCCTGCCCATTTTGTCTCTCAACATCCCTATGTAACTCCTAGAAGGATCACTTTGGGTAGAAGTCTTCCCAAGGAATCTTTTGAGCTCAAACCAAAGGGAGTTACCCGATTTTAAGGTAATGTCTTCACTTGTGTCCTTTTGTTTTATTTTGCTTCTACAACCCCCTAAACTATTTTTATTCATTTCTTTTGCAACAACTACAGTATCTTCAATATCCTAGGATGTTTTTATATGATGGATTCTAGGTACACTTACACATACCTTTGTCTAATGGTTAAATAACATACTGTTTCTGTGGTTGGTGATTTTCTGCCTCACGAAACGATGATTGTTCAATATTCTTTTAACACCTGTAAAGGTGGACATTATGATGTCACTATTTTTTATATATGATATATATGGTATTTATGTTTACTATATGCTTCTTTATTTTATATTTAAAACATACCTTTATTCTTTTCATGTTGTGTAAATGCGATAATTTCATATGAGGAAGTGTGGACTACCGCTCCCTCAAGTGATGTGACTCGTACATGCATTACATTGAATGTATAAAGAATGCAATTAATGAACATATGTGACCTATATAACATGTATATTATACTGTAATTATAATATATATATATATATATCATTTATTTTTAATTCCATTAATATGACAAAGAAAAAATGAAAGTAGCATTCATGCATATGTACGGCCTACCGTCTCCATGAACGATGCTTTTCGTTTTTTATCTCCAAATGATATGGAATAGTAAAAAATTAATCTGTACTAGATATATATGATAATTTAATCATTAATACTCTTCTGGAAATTATTTACTTATAACTACATGGTCAATCATTTTTCAAACAAGTTCATTTTTGACTCATGTATCAAACATCGGCAAAAACGTCTGATATAAACTAAAATTATTAACCAATTATTATAACATTAAAATATGTGATATGAACAGAATAATATTCATTATAGGATTTCCATAAGAAATTATAAATTGACCAATGTTCATTATTCAGGAATATAAAGAAACGAACAAGACAAGTTGGACTTGAGGTAAGGGATCCTACTCCTCTGTTTCTTTTTAAGTACACTCTTTTATGTCATTCTTTTTAAGCTCATCTTTCTTATGATTGGGATGTTATTTTATATTAATCCTACAGTACGTATTATGTTTATATGATGAGAGACCCTATTTTCTCTCATTAATCCATTCTGTACGTTTTGAGTGGTGTCGTTATGCTGCCGAATTTTCGTGAGAGATCTAACCTCTCTCTTTCTTTTTAAGTACTCTCCTTTATGTTACTTCTTTTAATCTCCACTTTGTTATGACAGGCGATGTTATTTTATATTCCTCATGATTTAAATTTTATTGTAATATTATGAGATACCTTATTTCCTCTCATCAAACCATTTTGGATGTCTTAAGTGGCATCGTTAGGCTGCCGAGTTTTCGTAGGGGATTTTTCATCTCACTTTTATTCCCGTGAGATTTATGCTACATTTGCCACAATTTCCATTGAGTGGTTCATGTACTTCCAATTATTTTACTCATTGTGTAATATAATTTCATTTATGGGTATTTACATCAATTGTGTATTATCATTCTTTCACGGGGTGCATGTGTCAAAAGATACCCATGTCGGTGAGGGAACCTTTCACCCTCCTCTTTTTAAAAGACTTATTTTGTTATGCCTTTTAATTCACATACTATTTTGTTGGGATATGTTCTTTTATATCCTTATTGATGTAAATTTTATGACCAAGTGATGAGATACCCTTTTTTTCTCTCATCAACTCATTTTTTGAATTTTGAAGGGACGTCGTTAGGCTGTCGAATTTTACCAAGGGATCTTTTTAACCCAATTTCAATTATTTTGGGTTCAACATGTAGTTATTGAATATGTCATCCATTGACTATGTTTGAATGACCTTTTATTTTTTACACTTAATATTCACTTATATTGGATGTATTTATTTTCATTACACATAATTTTGAGATTGATTTATCCGTAATTGAAGGATGCCTTCTTTATAAGGGATTTCATCGCATTTTACATTTCTGTTGAGACTTCATTGTTGTTATGCACCAATTAACTCTTATATGGTGTATATACTGTCCTTTGGAATATAATATCATGAATCAATTTATTCTCATGATATTATAATGTTATGATTAAAGGTTACTCCTCAATTATTGTAGTCAAGTGTCTCTAATTTTGGTAAAAACCCTTTAACCAAAATATCACTTTAAATGTTTTAATGATTTGTTCTTATTAATATCCATGTTTTCAAAATGGTTTTAAGGATTTATTTATATGTATATTAATGGTTTAAAATGTTAAAAGCTTCAAGGTGGTATGTGACACTTTGATTCAAAAACCACTTTATTAAATGTTTTAAATCATTTTGAAAATGGATTTTTTATGAATTCATTATTTAAAAATCCTAAAATGTTATATTTTTATTGAAATGTGGAAATGTTATCTTTCATTTATGCATGTTTTATGTGATACGTTTATGTTATGGTTCTTGGGAATTGTTATGAAAACGGGTGGTTCCGTGATAAACTATGGGCGGGTGAGCCCGATATAGCTTTTCAATGCATTGTGTAACGCGAAGGAGTGAAACGTTAAGGTTTCTCCGAAGAGATTTAGGGAATATATTGTGGTGTGTATTCCAAACGTAACCAAGAGGGTAACTGCCTACTTGAGAACGTTATGAATGCCTCAATTTACCTTTATGTCTTATGATTTCTCTGATTTATTCATGATTTGATGTGGTATGTTAAAGTGATTATGTTTTATGAGTATGATTTCATTGATTCTTATGTCTAAATGTACTCATGTTTCCTTTCCATATATTTTCATATCCCTTACTGAGCTTTTTATGCTCATCCCAAGTTTTTTAAATGTTTTTCACAGGTCAAGGGAAAGGTACATGATATGATGATAGTGTCAAGGATGTGTCATGAAAGAATCCCTATTTTATTTTAAATATGTTTCCGTTGATGGGAATAAAATTAATACTATCTATTATGTAACAACTTTGTTTAAATGTGGAATGTAATTCAAGTTTTATGATCTAATTATCTAAAACTATAAACCTGAAAAGATCCTCAATGTGTAATCTTTTATTAAATCAGGATTAAGTAAGGTTTAAGGCTAGGGCCTAATAGTTGGTATCAACGGTTGATTTAGATAACTTTAGAGGTTAGTGTATTCTCTATGCATAATTGACAGTACCATAATGGATAGGATTTCAGAAAGAGTCCTAGTTTTAGATAAAGTGAATGAGTAATTTTATCTTAGTGTTTAACTTCCTCATTAGTACATGATGGTTTTGTTGATATACTCACATAGAAATTTCTATTTTTAGTGAATGGATGGATCTAGCAGGCACCAAATATACAACAGGTTTGAAGGAAACTATGGTGGTTCTCTGATTAGGATACTAGATAAAATGGGGGATTCAATGAGGAAACTCGTGGTTGTTCTAAACCAACTATCAAGGAGTCATGATCAACCACTTGAACCTTGGTATGTTCTGTAACGCATCATGTAAGAGATGAACAATCGATGTGGATGTTCAGGTAATAATTATAAAGGTAACCATTAGAGTTTATATGATCCTTACTTTTGAGGTAATTATGGGATTTTATATGTTATGATGGAAAATGAAAGGCATGAGATAAACTTGAGTTTAAAATATGTTATGAATATTTTTGATGATTTTATCTAATTTTGGGGAATGTTTTATGAATTATATAGTTTTGGAAAAAGGAAAACACACAGACCATGTGACAACACGTCGCGTTGGAAAAATCTATGGGAATCGAACACACAACCAAAGTGCGACTGGTATTTATCAGCTACCACTGGACTACGTGAAGTCCCTGGTTAGTTTGACTAATTCTTTTTAGTTAGATGATTTTATGAATTAAGAGTAAGTTGATTTTGGGTTATCTATGGAAATTTATTAACCTATAATGGAGGGTATGTTATTAGGTTGATTAATTTTCAATACGAGACATTAAGATCAACTGATGTTGTTTGGAGATAAATGTTACTATTTAACTTTGAAGACTATGTGACTAAATCCTTCAAATATTTGGGTTTCAATCTTAGTTCGGTTTACTTTGAAGAATTTTATCGGCAAATTGTTTATCCAATGGTCCTCGTTGAACTTTGGGTTTTGTTGGACAAATATTGGAGATTAAGAATAGAATTTATTTTTATAAAGGGTTATCCTTTTCGGGATTATCTGATCTTGTACTAATCTTTTTGGTTTTGGTTTTGGTTAATGTCTAAAGACATGGGAAGTATATAGTTCTCTTCTGTGGATTAGGTGATTCTCTAGAAGTTGATTATAGTACTCTTAATGTGAACAAGTCTTCCTAAATACTCGTCTTTTGGAGAAAATATGAGTTTGTGTGAGGAACCTAATAAAAGTTGAAAGTCAAAATGATAAGTGATTATGTTTCCTTATGAATAAATTCCTCAAAAAAAAGTAACTTAAAACAAAAATGTTGTCTATTCACTTTTCCTACTGGGTAATCGAATATCGTATAACCCATCACAAGTTTGTGATTTTCTTGTGGTTAACTTTATCCTAAACATGTTTTCTATCACTCTCCATCAGAACATGACCCTATGTTTTCTCCTCCATGTCCATGATTTCCTACATGGAATCCTAGTATGGGTTAACTCGGGTGACCTCTGTACTTATCTTCCTTTATTTTAAAGAGATTGTTTTACCAACTCTTGTACCGATGTGGGACTTTCAAGGATGTTTCCAAGCTCAATTTTAAAATTGCGAGGATGCAATTCCCAAAAGGGGGGAAGGATGTAACACCCCAGGTAAATAAAGAGTATGAAATTTTCATATTTATCCATATTTGTGAATAAAATATTAATATGACTTTAAAGGGGAGACTATGCTCGATGGCGTAACCAACATGCAACACCAAGTTTATTGGGAATCTTATGTTGCACTCTAATAATAAAATAATATTATTTTAAATAGTAGTTAACACCTAGCCGTTGTAATGGTAGGAATGAACATAACTAACTACAAAATGATTATATATGTTTGTCAAATATTTTTACTTTTTAAAATAAATGTCACAGTATTAAAAATGCGAATGAATCCAATTTTATGCGTAAACATTATAATATTCTTTAAAAGGTCGATTAACCGCCTTTTGATGGTGAACCTCTTTTAAATCCACTTTTTGACAATTTTATGTGTTATATTTGACAAAATAAAATTCTTCTTTATAATTGTGATATCAAAATTTACTTTGTGTAAATTTTTGATATTTTTCCGAAAAAGTTCTACTTTTAATTAATAGTGAAAAATGTGGTATTTTAATTCACAACCTCTTTTTAATCTAATTTATTTATATGATTATATTATCTTTTGAATTCGTTTTAGAGTTAAATTAGAATATATTTTTACCATTTAATCCAATAGTTGTCGTTGGAATTATTTTCACTTTGAAATCAGACATAAACTAGTGTCAAACTTATGATACATTTTGTTTCATAAAAACACACTATTTGTTTTGATAGTGAGAATTAATTATTAAATTAATTAATTCAACTTATATGTTTTGAATTTTATAAATTACAAATCATTTTTGAATTCATAATATCAAATATAGCTTAGGGTGATTTTTTGGTAATTTACTGAAAAACTTCAATTTTTGATGAATAGTGAAACCACTAAGTGGTACTTATAAAAACTGATATTCCGTTTAAATGAAATTTTTCCATATTTGTGTTTTTAATTTAAAAAATCCGACATACATGGTTGTCATTAAGAAGTAAAATGTGGTTCAATGGGATTAAAATAATTTTTTGGTGAATAGTAACTTTTTATGTTTTTAGTCGAGATTAGAGGTAATTAGTGTAGTTTAAGGTAAAAATAAGGTTTTAATAAAATGAAATGACCTAGACACATGTCCTACCCTCATTGGATGTGTAATTTCCAACCAAGAAAATCCATGGGTAATCTTGGGTACCCCATGGAGCCACTTTGGATGGAAGATGACATAAATACCTTTTTATTTAATGTTAAAGTAAAAATAACACAAACATGAAATGTTTTACTAAAACAATTTTTACATGGGGTTATAAAAGTCATATTATTGACTATAAATAGTCACTAGAAATCTAAATACATTTCCTACATCATAGTATTTTTTTATAATTTATAGACATAAAATAAATTATATTATTTATGACATAATGATGATGCAGCGATGACCTCATTATTTAACGATTTAAATAAAATGGAAGGATAATGTAAAATCTTAGACCTACACATTTAAAAAACCTATTGGATGGGTGTATTTAGAACCCTTATCACCTTATCCTCGAAACACATCAATGTGGGACCATTAAAATCCTAAACTCATTCTAAAATAAAGTAACATTTCTTTACTTTCAAAGAGTGCCCCTCCCCTCCTCTTATAAAAGGCCCCCACCTCTTCCTCCTTACCCACGCATCCAAAGCCTTTGTCTCGACTAACCCCTGCCCATTTTGTCTCTAAAAATCCCTCTCTAACTCCTTGAAGCATCTATTTGGGCATAATTCTTCCCAAGGAATCCTTTGAACTCAAACAAAAGGGAGTTACCCAATTTTAAGGTAATGTCTTCACTTGTGTCCTTTTGTTTTATTTTTCTTCTCCAACACCATAAACTCTTTTTATTCATTTATTTTGTATAAACTCCAGTATCTTCAATATAATAGGATGTTTTTATAAGATTTATTCAAGCTACACTTACAGACACCTTCGTCAAATGGTTAAAGAACATACTGTTTCTGTGGTTGGTGATTTTCTACCTCACGAAATTATGATTGTTCAATAAGCTTTTAACACCTTTAAAGGTGGCCATTATGATGTCACTGTATTTTATATGTGATATTTATGGTATTTATGTTTACTATATTATTCTTTATTTTATATTTAAATCATACATTTATTCTTTTCATGTTGTGTAAATGCGATAATTTCATATGAGGAAGTGTGGACTACAGCCTCCTCAAGTGATGTGACTCGTACATGCAATACATGGAATGTATTAAGAATGAAATTATTGAAAATATGTGACCTATATAACATATATATTATACTGGAATTATAATATATATATATATATATATATCATTTATTTTTAATTCCATTAATATGACAAAGAAAAAATGAAAGTAGCGTTCATGCGTACGTACGGCCTACCGTCTCCATGAACTGTGCTTTTTGTTTTTTATCTCCAAATTATATGTAAGAGTATAAAATGAATATTTACTGGATATATATGATACATTATTCATTAATACTATTTTGAAAATAATTTACTTATAACTACATGAGCAATCATTTTTCAATCAAGTTCATTTTTGACTCATGTACCAAACATCGGAAAAAACGTCTAATATAAACTAACATTATTAACCAATTATAATAAAATTAATATATGTGATATGAACTGAATAATAATCTTTATAGTATGTCCTTAAGAAATTATAAATTGACCAAAGTTCATTATTCAGGAATATAAAGAAACGAACAAGACAAGTTGGACTTGAGGTAAGGGATCCTACTCCTATCTTTCTTTTTAAGTACACTCTTTTATGTCATTCCTTTTAAGCTTATATTTCTTATGATTGGGATGTTCTTTTATATTAATCCTACTGTAACTTTTAGTTTCATATGATGCGATACCCTATTTTCTTTCATCAATCCATTCTGGAAGGTTTGAGTGGCGCCTTTAGGCTGCTGAATTTTCGTAAGAGATCTAACATCTCCCTTTCTTTTTAAGTACCCTCCTTTATGTTACATCTTTTAAACTCCTCTTTGTTATGATGGGGGATGTTCTTTTATATTCCTCCGGATGTAAATTTTATTTTTATATGATGAGAGACCCTATTTCCTCTCATCAATCCATTTTGGAAGTCCTACGTGGCGTCGTTATGCTGCCGAGTTTTCATAAGGGATTTTTCATCTCACTTTTATTCACGTGAGATTTATGCTACATTTTCCACAATTTCCTTTGAGTGGTGTATGTAATTCCCATTATATTACTCATTGTGTAATATAATTTCATTTATGAGTATTTACATCAATGTTGTATTGTTCTTCTTTCACGGGGAGCATGTCTCGAAAGATACCCATGTCAGTGAGGGAACCTTTCACCCTCCCCATTTTAAAAGACTTCTTTTGTTATGTCTTTTAATTCACATACTATTATTATGGGATATTTTATTATATATCCTTATTGATTTAAATTTTATGACCAATTGATGAGATTCACTTTTTGTCTCTCATCAACTCATTTTATGAATTTTGAAGTGACGCCGTTAGGCTGTCGAATTTTACCAAAGGAAATTTTTAACCCAATTTCGATTTCTTTGGGTTCAACATGTAGTTATTGAATATGTCATCCTTTGAATATGTGTGAATGACATTTTATTGTTTTACACTTAATATCCACGTATATTGGGTGTATTTATATTCGTCACACATAATTTTGAGATTGATTTATCCTTAATTTAAGGATACCTTCTTTATAAGGGATTTCATTGCATTTTACATTTCTATTGAGACTTCATTGTTGTTATGCACCAATTAATTCTTATATGGTGTATATACTGTCCTTTGGAATATTATATCGTGAATCCATTTATTCTCATGATATTATAATGTTCTGATTAAATGTTATTCCCCAATTATTGTATTCAAGTGTCTCTAATTTTGGTAAAAACCCTTTAACCAAAATATCGCTTTAAATGTTTTAATGATTTGTTCTTATTAATATCCATGTTTTAAAAAAGGTTTTAAGGATTTATTTATATGGATATTAATGGTTTAAAATGTTAAATTCTTCAAGGTGGTATGGGACACTTTGATTCAAATACCTCTTTATTAAAAGTTTTAAATGGTTTTGAAAATGGTTTTTTATGGATTCATTATTTCAATATCCTAAAATGTTATATTGTGATTGAAATATGGAAATGTTATGTTTCCTTTATGCATGTTTTATGTGATACGTTTATGTTATGGTTCTTGGGCATTGTTATGAAAACGGCTGATTCCGTGATAAACTAAGGGTGGGTGAGCCCGATATAGCTCTCTAATGCATTGGGTAACACGAAGGAGTGAAATGTTAAGGATTCTCCGAAGAGATTTAGGGAATATACTGTGGTGGGTATTCCAAACGTAACCAAGAGGGTTACTCCCTACTTAAGAATGTTATGAATGCCTCAAGTTACCTTTATGTCTTATGATTTCTATGATTTATTCATGATTTGATGAGGTATGTTAATGTTCTTTTGTTTTATGAGTATGATTTCATTGACTCTTATGTGTACATGTACTAATTTTTCCTTTCCATATATTTTTATATCCCTTACTGAGCTTTTTATGCTCATCCCAAATTTTTAAAATGTTTTTCATAGGTCAAGGGAAAGGTACATGATATGATGATAGTGTCAAGAAAGTGTCAAGAAAGAATCCCTATTTTATTTTAAATATGTTTCTGTTGATGGGAAAAAATGAATACTATATTTTATGTAACCAATTTGCTTAAATGTGGAATTTAATGCAAGTTTTATGATATAATTCTCTAAAACTCTAAACCTGAAAAGATCCCCAATGTGTAATCTTGTATTAACTCAAGATTAAGTAAGGTTTAAGGCTGGGGAAAAATATTAAAAATATCTAAAAATTACCAAAATACAATCCAAACTAATATTGAAACCCAACATGTAGATGGATTTGATCACACTGCCTTCCAAGATAAATTTTAAAGGTCAAATTCAAATAATATATATCAGTATTAGTGTCTCATAACAATAGGTAATTAACCTAATCACATAATCTACAAGAGAGGATAACCATCTCCCTAAATACACAAATTCCACATCAGAAAAATCACCATGGTTCACGTGGTAAATCACAACTCTGGACAACCTGCTTTGAATTACAATGAGAGTTCTCATTTTATCTCCTATTTATTTCAGTTTCATATTCAGAAAACCACTAAAATTTATTGCACATCCATTTTTTACTTTGGTTCTAGTTATATCTATCAATTTACTAAAACAATACTAGTTTTTGTGAATATATTAGTAAAATAATCATATACAATTGTATAAGGAGGGAAAACACTAAGATATACTTATTCATGTTATCTTAAACTCATTAAATTTATCTAAAATAGTGATTACTATTTTTAATATTCTATCCATTTTGGTTATATGAAACATGCCACTTATTCTTAAATAAGACCCAATCCTCTAAATTTATCTAAAACCACATTTCATATCTACTGTAAGGAACCAGTCATAAACATATAATATTCTTTTGTCTTTTAAATAGAATTAACATTAAATGATATTTTACGTATAGATTTTTATAGAATTAAATCATACTATAACATTGTAAACTCATAAGTTACATGTCGACACATATACTATGTATCCAATATTTTCAGAAAACTAAACCATTTTAAAATAAAACATGATTTATTTTCAAGACACTTTCTTAAAACATTCAACATAGCATCTTAATTGTCCATACCAATCATAAGACTAGTGAAAAACATTTAAAAACATTGGATGAGCATAAAAATCTCAGTAAGGGATACTCTGGGAAGGAAATATTTTAGTGTTGGGATAAAATTCAAACCATGAATAATTTATCATAAAGTAATACTTTCACCTTTTATAGATAGTAAATATACTTCATTGAATATAAGATATTTGTTTACCCATTTTGAAACCAAAATATTAGTATATACTTATATAAGGAAACATATAACATATAACTGTAACATGGGACATAAATATACATAAATGGAATAATCATATGATCAAATTCCACAGTTATCACTAAATGTAATTGTCATATGTATGAATTCCAAACCCAATGCATTGAAGGTTATAACACAACCACCCATCCTTGATTTATCTTCGAACAACCCATCTTTGTTTTATCACATAAACACCCATCTTTGGTTTATCACATAACAACATGTCATTGATTTTTCATAAAACCACCCATAAAATGTCCATGAACAATTATATAAACATAAAACATAAAATATTTCAATTATCAAAAATTCAATCATAATATCTCATTTTCAATCATAAGAAATCATTTGAAGATATTGATATAACGACCCATACATTACATACATTGTTGATACTTCAAAATTGAAGAATACTTATTACAACATATAACAAAACCATGAAAGGATCGTATAGGTATAGTGTCTTTAGAAACGGGGAAACATAAACAACTGGTTCATAAAGCGTCTACATTGTCTCCCATTTATTTCATCATATATATAGACCCTTTTGGCATATATTACTTAACAACCTTCTTCCTGACCTAGGGAAAGAAAACAAACTAAAGGGTGATCTCAAATACTCAGTAAGGGTAAAAAAAAGAAATATCTATAACATCATATTCATAAGAACATAAAATTTTGGAAATCTTAACCTGCAAAATAGATCATAATATTATAACATGGGATAAATAATAGTAGTGAAATGTAATCCCAATAATCATAACATAAAAAATGAAACATTGTGGCATACACACTTAGCCATATATAATCATTTCTTATTAGTCAAGACTCATTTCCAAGACTATCTTAGTGGACAAAGTCCATTTCTAAACCGAGTTCACTCCTCGTTTCAGTCCTGTTTCACTGAACCGGTATAACCTACCATTCCAGCCATGTCTATCTCATGAGATATAAAATCTTTACCCAATTCATTGGAGGGAGATATAGGTCCCACCCATCTCATAATTATACCATTCTTATGTGTGCCACAAAATCATAAATCATACATCATTGCATAACCCATGTAATAAAAATGGGATTCTTAAACATCATGACATCATAAAACAATTCATATAATATAAAGGAATTCATAAAAATAATTCCATCACAACATAATCACATCAATGTAATAATAGGGATTAAAATATAACCCTTTATTATCTTAGATGGAAAATAATTTTGATAAAACACGTGAACACCATTCTTGAGGAAAATATCCTTTCTACATCAAAAAAATATTCATTTCTTAACATGTCATACAATTTTAAACTAAAAGAAGTTGATTAAAAATAAACATGAAAACTAGTAAAGTAATCTTCTTGGAAATAATTTTTTAAAAATCCATTCATGTCGTATAAGATAAAAAAACACACTTCTCGTACTTTTGTCGGAAAAGACAAAAAGTACCTCGTAAGAAAAACGACAAAAGATACCTATCATATCTTTTACTAAAAACTCACCGAAGGGTAATATTGGATATAAACTATTTTAGAAGGATATAAATATTACATATTGAGGAAACATGGTTGTGGATGATAAAATACACCCCAGTAAATACCAAAGTATAAACAATCTCGGATAAAATGAGATTGTAATATTTTCCCTTACCTTAGGTTTGATTTGCTTCGTAAGTGTCCAAACCTCATCTATAATGATTTAAATAATGTCATTTAATTATTCCAGAATCATAATCATTGTTATGATATCATATATGTTTCACTTATGACTTTATAATACCCGTTCTTTTATAAATTCCTTGTTAAAGAGCGTTTTGGGTAAAATTGTTTCATTTGTCGTCTGTGTTTTGACTTATAATTATTAATATGATTACTTAGATCATAATTACTTAATTACAGAATATAAAATATGATTTATATATAATATATATTCAGAATATACATATATATAATAAATCAGTAAATAGAATGAAATACACCGTTCCTGGAGACGGTAGGCCGTACGTACGCATGAACGCTGTTTTCGTTTCCTTATTGAGTTGAATGGAATTAAGTAGATGACATGCATATATATACACATAAATACAGTATCATTATTATGTCATATATTTCATGATTACTTATTATATATACTTTATAATCATTCATGAATGGTTAGCGTGGAGAATGAATCTCATCGCGTCATGGAGACTGTAGTCCGTACGTACGCACGAGCGATGACATCATTCTCATGATCGTGAATCTATATTTAAGTGTATGTATACTATTTCAGAATCAATATCACTTTACAATAATCATATATAGTGATTATGTACACCATTATACCAATCTAAGTAAGGTTGTGGTGGAAAATAGATTTCACAACGGCGTGGAGACGGTATTCCGTACGTACGCACGCGCGGTGATTTATTTTTCCGTAGGATGGAAATATTGCGAAATAGGGTTGTTTCATACATATAATAACATATCATTATATGAGTGATACTGATGTTATTACTTCATAATTAAACAACTAAAGAAGAAGAAGTGGAAGAAGAAATAAAGATGAAAGAATCGGTAACGGACATTACCTCTTCTTTGAAGTGCTTCTTTGAGACCTCCTTTTAGGGCACTAAAATAGGTCTTTGAAGAAGACCAGAACCACTAGGATGTTTCTAGGGAAGTGGAGAGAAGAAATTGGCAGGGGTAGGCCGAGCTTGAATGCTCAATGTGGTGTGAGGAATAGGGGGAGGAGGTTCCCTTTTATAAGGGAGGAGAGGGGCACCTTTGGAATAACCAAAAATAATATTTTATTATAAAGTCAAATTAACTTTTTAATAGCTCCAAATTGATATATTTCTAAGATAAGGTGTGTATGGGTCTAAATACTCTCATCCAATAGAATATAGACAAGTTTAGGTATCAATTTTAACCTAATCATTTAGATTTTACTTTAAGTTAAATAATCTAACTTTTACCGTGTCTTCTTGTTTTCTTACACTATAAGGTTAATAAACTTACTATATCAAGCCAAACGAACCCAAATTTGTTTAATATTAATATATATAACCTTATCTAAGTCTTTTGGCCGAACCATATATTTTTAGGAATAAAATAACAATTAATAATATAATATTTCTTTTTAAAACAATCGTATGTCAATTTTGACACTATTTAGTAATTGATTTTTGTGAAAATCATAACAGAATGATTAGTTCGAACCAAGTTACTTAAATCAATACTAACATGTCATATTAACCTAGAAAATTAGTTTAATTCATAAAAAGTATCAAATTAAATTTATTTGGGTATTTATAACATCAATTATGTCAATATTTCATTAATAAGATATTTACTGCATCATAATTGTGTCATAAATAAATTAAATTATTTAATGTCTAAATATTACAAATAAAATACCATTATGTAGGAAATAATTTTCTCTTTCTAATTAATATTTATAGTATAATTTATCTTATGTGAAACCCCATATTAAAAATGATTTACTTATTAAACTTTGATTTTAACTATTTTAACCCTTCTTTAAATAAATTAATAATAAATGTCCAAATCTAATCCACTTGGGCCTAAATGGTCATATTTTATTCCTAAGGTTGTTTTTGGTCGAATAAAACTTATCCAATAGAATTAGGACATGTGTTATGGTAATAATAATATCATTTATACCCATAATTACCCTATTTACTTTTAACCGTGGTAAATAAAGTAAAAAGTTACTATTCACCAAAAATTATTTTTATCCCATTGAACCATATTTTAGTCCTTGATATTAACCGTGTCTCTCAGATTTTCGAAATTTTACTCACAGAAGCGGTAAAATTATGTTTTATGAAAAATTCAGTTTTTTTAACTACCACTTAGTGGTTTCACTATTCATCAAAAAAATGAATGTTTCCAGAAAAATACCAAAAAATAGGCCTAAGATATATTTTTTATTATGAACTCAAAAATGATGCCTATTTTACCAAATTCAAAACATATCTTTTGCATTAATTAATTTTAAAATTTATTCCCGTCGTCAAAACAAATAGTGTGTTCTTAAGAGATAATAACTATCAAAAGATTGACACTTGTTTATGTTTGCTTTAAATGTAGAATTACATCCAATGACCAACATTGTATTAAATTGAAAAAATATATTCTAAATATACTTTAAAACCACTCAAATTAATAATTTATCACTATTAATTATTTCTATTAAAAAAGTTGTTTTTAATTAAAATTTAGTAATTTTCTCTATTCATCTGAATATGAAAGTTATCCGAAAAGTACCAAAATTTAACCCTAAGATAATTTCGATATTCCGAATACCAAAATGAAGTCCATTTTAAAAAATAAAATTTTCAAAATTTCAAAAAGTGGTTATTACTATTCATAACGGCTAGTTTTAATAATATTTTAATAGCATATCGTTGTTTAGTGAAACTCGGTATTGCATACTACACACGCTATCGAGGAAGGTCACAATTGCGTGTAATGCAAGGCAAGTCAAGGATGCATGTTGTGCAAGCTCCTTTTGGTGTAGCATACAACACAAGACATTAATGAAAAGAATACTTTTCATAAAATCTCGGGGTGTTACCGTTGAAATATTCAACCCATTTCAACAACTATTTAAAACATTAATAAAAACAATTTTGAATCAATGTGTCCCATACAAATATGAAAATGTTGAGATAATTTTATATTTTAAAACATTAATGTCCATAAAAATGAATTCATAAAACTATTATGAAAACATGGTCATGAAATGAAAGGTTTTAGAGTAATAAATCTTTGATGCATTTAAAATGATGTTTTAGTTAAAGAGTCCCTTACCACATGAGAAAAATTATAATATAAATATTTAATGAATAAGATTTTAAATAAAACAATGAATATGAAGTGAATATACTAATTTATGATATAATATATCAAAAGGGTCTTATATATACCTTATTGGATAATAAAGGTGGATAACATCGATATATGCCTCAATGAAATAAGGCTGAGATGAAATCCATTACAAAGATCATATAATCAGATTCTAGATAAATAAATGAAATAATTATGTGTAAGAAATATAAATACAAAAAATTTTGGTGGATATTCAGTATAAAAAATTCATAGTTAATTCATACATATTCTTCAAAAAACAAAACGACGGACATGGATATTTAACACAATTAATGATGATTGAGTTATGATTCCCCATAGAATGTTTGTATAAATGACGTAGAAGTTTATAAATATAGTGATTATATGTAGTAACAATATATAAAAACATAGGGAATTAGATATTAAAAAATATAAAAATAAATAGATATTCCACACATAATATTGGAAGAATATAATCTACACAGTATGCATTAAATCAACAAAGTGGAAATTGAGTATCAAAATTCCCTTACCTTGATGTGGACTCATCAAGTACAATCATTATGTTCATTAATATTAAATATTGGGTAATTTAAACATTATCAAGAAACATATTTAGGTTTATTATTCATTTTATATCACTTATTACCATGTTATGACAATTAGATAAGAATTTGAATACGCATTAGATGTTTTTTCGATGATTGGTACTTGAGTAAAATGTGAATTAAATATGATTAAAATTGTCCAAAAGATCGTAAGTAAATCATCTAAAAAATTATATACACGATTTAAATTTCATATATATCCAGTATATATGTATTTATAATAGTCTAAAATATTTGTAGATAATAAATGAAATGCACCGTTACTGGATAGAGTTGGTCGTTCATATGTAAAAGCACTACATACTTTTTATTGTAATATGGAAGGAATTAAATGTAAATTAAATAAGGTTATATTGTAATTATAGTATAATATCTATCTTATATGTTATATTAATTAATTAAATCAATACATTATATGTTCTATGTATTTCATGAACGAGTTACATCACTTTAATGGGGTGGTAGTCCGCACTTCCTCAAATGAAATTAACATATTTACAGTTTATTTAAAGAATAATGGTATGTTGTAAAAAAATTATAGAAGAATAAAAAAATATAAATATAATATATATAATATAAAAATATAGTTCCATTATAATGGCTACCATTAGAGGTGGTAAAAGAAAATTGATCAATCATCATTTTGTGAGGAAGTAGTTCACCATACAGAGAAATAATATGTTGTCATACATTACGTGGAAGTCTTTGTAAGTGTAGTTATAATATATCCAATAAAAAATATGAGTATATATACAATACACATGTTTTTATGTAATCAAAGTATAATAAATGAATAGGGACTAAAGATGGAAAATAATATAAAGGAACTTGAGAAAGATGTTACCTCTAAATCAGTAAACATATTTCTATTTGAGCCAAAAGGATTTATTGAATTCGATTTTGACCAATTAAATGCTTCTAAAAGGAAGGGAGGAACTTTGGTAGATTATTATAGTACAATATGGATAGATAAGGGGATTTAGATGTGTGTGTATGTGGGTAGTGGTGGTTGACTTTTATAAGAGAGGGAAGGGGCAGTTTAGGAAAGTCTTCAAATAATATTTTATTATAAATTAATTTTAGAAATATAATTATTAAATAGTGTTATATTTATTTTATTATATAAATAATAATCTAAAACAATAGTTTTTAGACATGTTTGGCCACAATGATATTATTATAGTTTAGCATTAACCATTAGTTAAAAACATTTAATCTTACCATGTCTTCTTGTATATTCACAAAATATACTTACTATAGACATTATAAAATGACAAGCGAAATAAAAGTGGATAATTAATAAAATTTATAATATTATTTATGTTATAAGGATGAATCGTATATTTTTAGGATTGTTATATCAATTAATAAAATTGTATTTGTTTTAAAAACTCATTTATGTCAATTTTCACACTATTTTGTAATTCATTTTTGTTAATGTCATAAATACCTTATTACATTGGTATAAAGGCATTAAATCAAATATAATTTTTCATAATCATCCAAAAAAATTTGTGTATGGAGTCAAATTATTCTAATTACATTTTTTTAATATAAATAATATCATTTATTTGAATCTTTCATAAATAAGGTAATCAATAAATCATTTTTAAATCATAAATAAGATTATATATTTAATGTCTAAAAATTATAAATAATGTACAGTGATGTATGAATTATTTTTATATTTCTAATGAATAATTATCATCAAACATATCACTTATATAATCCTGAGTAATTTTTTTTAGTTTCGAGATAAATGTATACGTTATACTACCCTTTTATTTAAAATAAAAATTATAAAATATCAATATCACCCCCATGTGGAACCATGGGGTCCAAAAATCGAACTAAGGATTTAAATGGCTAGAAATATCTTGTAAAATATTAATAAGACATGTTTTTTGTTGTTTTATATTATTACAACATTATTATTTACCCTTATTTACTAGATTAGCGCATTAACTAAGATAAATAAAAATAATTATAGATGTTACTATTAACAATGTAAACATAAAAGGTATTTATTTACACAATTTTTTAATTTGATTCCAAATATCAAATCCATATTTAAAAATTAAAAACACATTACTTCTGGAAATTAGATTAATATTAATTTCTGATATCAAAACCAAAAGGTTGGTTTTTATAAATTAAAATCTATTTAAAAATTGACATGTGTTTATATCCAATTAAAATTTAAAATTTGTTCTAATGACCATTATTCAGTTAAATGATAAAACACTAATCCAAATAAATGTTAAAAATAATTAAAATGAAAGACTATATATTCAAATAATATATATGAAAATGTTTTTTGTACTAAAATGTAGTATTTTTCTGTATTCATAAAAAATAAAGATTTTATTAGAAAAATACAAAAATTTCATCCAAAGTAAATTTTGATGTCCTATGTATAATTAAGAAGATAATTTTATCAAATAAAACATATAGAAGTGATGAATATTATTGTTAAAATTATTTGTTTTATTAAAAGGTAGAATACTGCAATTATAAAAGTGATGAATACTAATTATAAGCCTCTAAAATTAATTGGATAAATATAAAAACATTTTAAAAATGAAAAATAATAATATAGTAAATTATATTCCTTCCCACAAAAACATTGTCTAGGCGTTAAATAAATTTTTTTATACTAATAACATTATTCTTTAACTTTTTGGTATAACTAAATGTAGTGTGCAATATAAGATTTCAGAGAAACTAGTTGTTGCATGTGGAGTATGCTATCAAAAAAAGTGTCCCATTTAATGTAAAATTCATTTCTTAGTTATAAATATTAATATATATGAAAATTTATTATTCTATAAATCCCTAGGATCCTACGTGATCCCTGGCCTCGAATTCCATAGGTCACCGATAGCGATCAACAAAATATTTCTCTCTATAAGGAGAGGTAGAGATACAATTCATGATATCATGAACCTTCTACAATGTAACCTAAAAACGTTTTTGACCCAATTTTAGTACCACTCATACATGAAACCCATGATTTTTTAATAAAAATGACATGCCATACGTTTCCTAATAATGATATATCTTTATTTTCAGATGATAAATTCAATTTAAGCAGTACTTGATGATAAGGATATTCATTTCCCAAAAACTAGGAAATATATGATGCAATATTATAACATGTAGTCCAACACCTATATCATACCCTATGTTAGGACATCAGTCAGAGGGTGAATGTTTATACTCAGAATCACATATATTCATGTATCTCTATATAAACCCTTCCAGACTCTCAATTTAAAGATAGTGTCACTATTTGGAATAAGAGTTTGAGGAATTCTGTGTTCCCATTTAATCCCACGAATGTACAATAGTTCTATCCAATAAAATAATAATGTCTCCCTGGTAGGAATTATGTTGGATAATTTGGTTAGTTTTCCAATTAATTGACACACTACATCAGTACCTCAAGGTGTCCCATTTAAACCGACTACAAAATCCATACCAACAACCTCATATATTCATTCAGGGACTGCTAACTATTTTAAAAATCTAAAAGACTACTACTGTTCCACCTTCATTTTTTATTTGTAGAACACTTAGTTATAACATATCCCATATTATGTTTTAACCTTGGCCCTAAATATTTTCAGTTCATATCATGAAACAACATGGTGATACATGGGTGGAATTCCAATAGAGAATAATGTGATTATCACATCAAATCATTTATCTTATATATGTGAAGAAATATATTGTCATGTATACGTTAGACGTATTTTTCATTAATAGAAGAATCCATAGGATGGTCCTCACCAAAAATTTTATCCCATAAAACAAAAAATTTCAGATATGAAAACAGCCTCATATTCACACTCAATAGAAGATAAAATTTCACTACTAGTGAAAAAAGTATACAATTGACAGGAAAATCATAAACCTTTCTGCAAATATCCTAAAATATGTCCATGAGATTCCACTAACTACTAGCCTCCATAACAACCAGTGGCCTAGTATTCCTACTCAAATCATGGACAACAACATTTCCTTTACCAATAAAACATGCTAGCTTGAATTCAAAATAATATAGGTATTGAAAAAATAATTTCTACCTAATATTCAAGTAGCACTACGAACAAATGCACCTTAGGATTTTTTTGTCAATAAACATCACTAAACACTCTCCCATTAAGAAATTCCTCCAACAACAGAAGTCATGAGCAACATCTTCCAAAATGATATTGTTCATCATATAATTATTCTCATGAGGTGTGAACTTCCATGAATCATATTAACTAAATAGTTCGTAAATATTCACAAATAATTATATTCTAATAATATAAAGAAGAAAGTAAATTTTTTAGATTCATCCTAGATCTGGAATAATTAGGACCAGTGTTGAATAATATCTTCTATTCAACACTGGAATGTGTTTCTCATAGTCTTACGACCATATATAAATTACCTATTCTTAGTCAATATTGTAAGAGGTTCTACTAAGAATGAGAAGTCAGGTATATATTGCATATAGTAACCATATATCCACCTGAAAGATTGTATATCAAATATGTTATTAGGCTACACAACAGTGGATACAACTATCACCTTCTCTGGGTTTACTGTAACTTATGCATCTAGGATAACTTGACACATGTTGTGTACATCATCGATTAAGAAGTTGAATTTACTAATAATATCATAAATTTGTTTCTTTCTACATGTATTCAAAATGATCAGATGTTTTTTGGAATGATCATTTTCGATATGCGAATACATTACGATTTAATATCTGAAGATTAAAATAATGGAATCAATGTGTGGATTGAAAGAAATATTCATCATATAAATAATGATGTATGATGTATTCATAAGACTAAAAGAAAAAAATATACTCATATAATCTGTATCAACTATGGATATATGTTCCCAGCTTTAAACATTTAATATTCTTGAATTATGTTAATAATTCACATTGAAGATCTTTTCAGGTTTAGAGTTTTAGAGAATAAGGTCATACCTATTACATTACATTCCAAAGGTTACAAAGTATACACTTATAATAAATTCCTATATTTTTTAAAACATAATAATTCTTGAAAAAAATAATCATGTCTAGTACAATGTTTTAGAAAGCATGACTTTTCCAGGATCACATCCTTGACCATATTCCACTTTATGTCATGTAAAAAACATTTCACAAAAATTTGGATGACCATAAAAATATTAGTAATGGATACACAATGAAGGAAAACTGTTGGTTTTTCATAACAACAAGTAAACCATGAATACATTATCATAAATAATACTTTTCACCTTAATGAATTTTTAAAAACTCTTCACAGAATAAAAGATCATTTCATACCCTTTTGTAACAAAAAATTTCCATAAATCTAAAATAATGAACACATAACATATAAAGGTAACTTGGGACTTAAACATAATTAAATTGAATAACCATATAGTCTACTTCCACAAATATCACTAATTTGAATAGTGATACAACTGACTTCCATACCAGTTTCATTGGAGCTTATAACGTAACCACATGTCCTGGTTTATCATGGCACCACCAGTCATTTGGTTTATCATGTAACCACCTATCAAATGTCCAAGCACCATTATAAAATCATAACACATAAAAAATATAGAGCATATAAAACATTTCAACATTTCAATCACAATATATCACATAAATATATTGATATTAAAAATCCATTATCAAATCATTTATCAATACTGAAAAACATACAAGATTATATGATATTTATTTTCCTTTAAAAAACATTATAGCTTATTAAAGAAGCCAAAGATCAAATAATACTCGCGGTGGCGGAAAGGTCATTGTCATCGATTACGTTAAAAGAAACATTCATTTTCGACATTTAGAAAAAAAAATTATAGAAAAAGATTCCCTTTTAATAAAATGAAAAGTTAAAGGTGTTTTTTCACCAAATAAAAGAATGTTGTGTATAAATATATATATGCCTCAATGAATTATGATTGAGATAAAGACCCTTACCTCATTTCAAACTTGACCCATTCATTCTTTAATCACCTGAATAATATATTATAGTTAATTTATATGTTCTTAAGAAACCTTTAATAGTGTTTATCAATCCTTTTAAATCACTTATTACCATGTTATATACATTATTTAATCATTTAAGTTAATAATGGTCATTTTGCCGATAATTATTAGTTGAGGAAAAAATTGACTTCCTATAATTACAAGTTGTTAATGTGGTAAAACGATCATTATATAAAAAATGATATTCCTTATTTATATATCATATATATCATATATATTTCCAGAATATACATGTATTAATAAAATTACATAACATTTGGTGATAAGAAATGTAATGCACCATTCATGTACACAGTAAGTTTTGCGTACGCATGCACCCTGCTTCCATTTCTACTTAGTATTGTAATGTAATGGAAAATTAGTTATAAATAATTATATTATAATTCAATTATAATATCATATATATTTTCATTAACTCTACCATTTATATGTTACAAATAACTAATTAACGAGTCATATCACTTTGAGGGGGCAGTAGTTCGTACTTTCTCAAATTAGATTATTGAATTTTCCCACTATGGAAACCATAAAGATATTCTATAAATGAAAAATACATAAGAATAGAAACAATATATATAATATTTATCATATATAAATACGGTACCATCATAATTGACACTATGTGGGGCTGTTGGAGATATTTGAAGAATCATCGTTTCGTATGGCACTAGTTCGCCGTCACAGAAACAGAATGTCAATTACCCATTAGGCAGAGGTGTGTGTAAATATATTTCAAATAATTCGAATAAAAACAATATATTATTTTTACAATACATGTTTTGTTATAAAATAAATGAATAAAAATAGTTTAAGCGGTAGGAGAAGTAATATAAACAAAATAAATCAAAAAATATTAAGAAAAATTGATACATATAATTCAGCTAACTCCCTTATGTTTTAACCAAACTGTCTTCTTGATGTGCCTTATTCCAAAGGTGAGGCATCTAAGAGGAGGAAAAGGATTTTTGGAGCTTAATTGGGCAGATTTTGGATGAGCCAATTGGCTTGAGATGTGTGAGGAATGGGTTATAGGTGGGGTCTTTTATAACAGGGATAAGGGTCTCTTTAGGAAATTATGAATATATTATTTTATTATAAACATATCATCTGTTTAAAAAGTTCCAAAAATCATAAAAGTGGAAGATAATATGACTCGTGGTCAAAATAAAATCAACCAATAAAAATTGGACAAGTTTTGGATATTATTTTAATCTTAATAATATAATTTATTTAAATCATTTATAAATGAGGTAAACACTGCATCAATATTGTGTCCTAATTGATTTAATTTTATTGATCTAAAAATTATAAAAAAATTAATAATGTATAAAATATATTTGGCTTTTTAATAAATATTTATAGTCAAAAAGATAAAATATATAACACAATGTAAAAATTTATTTACTAAAAGATATTTTTTTATGTCAATTTTATCATTACATTATGTTAATAAAAATAGTATTTCAATATCACACTTAATTGGATCCATGTAGTCCCAAAATAGAACCATGGATTCCCATGGTCAGCTATGACTCATATTATAAGTCTAGGATATGTGTTAAGGTAATTTTTTATTATTATGATATTCTGTTTACATTAAATTACCCTATTTACCATTATCTCCAGTAAATAAATGTCAAAAGTTTCTATTCAACAAAAAAAATAAACTTTTTGAACCACATTTTATTTACTAATAACAACCATGTATGTCATATTTTCTAAATTCAATTGAAATATGTGGTAAAATTTCATTTAAGTGAAATGGTATTCTTTTTAACTACTACTAATTGATTTCACTATTCATAAAAAATTGTTGTCTTTATTAAAAAACAAAAAATTCAACTTAATCTATATTTGATATTCCAAATTCAATAATGATGTCTATTTTAACAAATTTAAAAAATATAAGTTGGATTAATTAATTTAAAATTAATTCCCATTGTCAAAACAAAATGATGGTTTTTAAAGAAATATTAACTATCAAAATATTGACACAAGTTTATCGCCAATTTTAAAATGAAATTAACTACTATGACCAAAATTACACTAAATTTAAAAAATATAATATAATTACTAATTAAAAAACCTTAAAAAGATAATCTATCAATATAAATAAATTATATTAAAAATAATATTTGAATTAGAATACAGTATTTTTTATTATTCCTTAACAAATGAATTTTATCAGAAAAATACCACAAAATAACCCAATGAAGATTTTTATGTCCCGGTTCTAAATAATAATTTTATTTGTTAATATAGAACATATAAAAGTGTCCAAAAAATATTTAAAGAGGGTTCTCCATCAAAAGGAGGTAAATCTTCCTTTTAAAATAAATTATACTTAAAATTAGATTCATTCACATTTTAAGCCTCTAAATTTTTTAGGATAAGTGTAAAAAAATTTAACAAACACGTATAATAATACTGTATTTTAATCTGTTCATTCCCAAAAATACAACAACTGGGAATTAACTAAAATTAAAATGAATAATATTATATTGTCAGTGTGCAACATAAAATTTCAAAGAAACCCATTGTTTCGTATTGGGTAGGCAATTGAACATTGAAACACCTTTAATGTAAATTTAATATTTAATTCCCAAATAGTAATAAATAATAAAATTTCATATTTCTTTATTTGCGTGGGATGTTACATCCTTCCCCATTTTGTAAATTGCGTCCACACAATTTTATTCACTTATCAAATAAATTGGGGTGTTTATCCATCATAGAATTTCCATATTTTCACATTTCCTCTTCAAGCATATGGTTTTGTCCAAAAAACCATTACTTGTTG
Source organism: Viscum album (assembly GCA_963277665.1). Classification (NCBI taxonomy): domain Eukaryota; kingdom Viridiplantae; phylum Streptophyta; class Magnoliopsida; order Santalales; family Viscaceae; genus Viscum; species Viscum album. Next base: position 40,197,954 of record OY728159.1, read on the forward strand.
AATTACATTATTCCAGAACAATTTCGCCCTTTGGTCAAGAATCTGGAATGGTTGTTCCCTATAAGAGATGTTCTCATCCAACTGAACTGTTTTTGGACATAAAACATGAGGTGGATCAGGCATATACTTTCTCAACATTGAAACATTAAAAAAATTTTGTACCTCGGAAAATCATGGAGGTAAATCCACTCTATACACAACTGATCCATCATTCTCCAGGATTTTATAAGGTCCAATGAACCTCATACTCAACATTCCATTCGTACCAAAATGCATCACACTTTTCGATGGAGAATCTTTTAGAAAGTTGGGATCACCTACATCAAAAGAATTATCATTCATTCCGTTGTCTACATAACTTTTCTGCATGATCTGATCTGTTCTCATGTGCTTCAGAATCAACAAGAACATTTTATACCATTCATTCTACCCATTGAGGTCCCATTATCTTCATTCACTAACTTCATCCAAAAAATATGGAATTCAACACCGCTTCACAAACAATGCCTCAAATGAAGCCAATTTTGTACTGGAAGGAAATCTGTTATTATAAGAAAATTCTACCAAATAAATGTGTTGGTCCCAACATCCCTAGTAATCTAGTGAACAAGCACATATAATATCCTCCATGGTCTTTATTGTTATTTCTGAATTCCCATCGTATTGTGGATGAAGAGCTGTAATAAAATTTATTTCATTACCCAGTGACTTCAGAGGGCCTTTCAAAAGTGTGAAGTAAAACTGGGATCATGATCAGATACAATGGAGAGGGGAACACCACGATACATGAATATATATTTATAATACAATGTATAAAGTTTATATATAGACAATGTATTTTGAATAGGAAGTAAATGAGTAGATTTCATCAATCGATCAATAATAACACATATTTTATAGTTACCTCAAGATGTCTTTGGTAATCCTACAACGATGTCCATGGATATATATTCTGATTTCCACTCTGGCACTAGTAAATACTGAAGCATCCCTTTGAGTAACTGTTGATCTTTTTTAACATGCATACAAGTTAAACACTTCACTTTAAATACAACCATATCTCTTTTCATTCCATCCCACCAGTAATAGTTCCGAAGATCTCTGTACATCTTAGCATTGACATGAAGAACATAAAAAAATGAACTATGAGCTTCAAATAACATCTCATTCTTTAACTTTGAGTCCCAAGGTACACATATTCTCTTTCCAAATCTCAAAAAACAGTCACTATCAAAGTTAAAATCACAATAATTACCCTTCTGAACCAACTCTACCTTTTAATGCAACTAACTATCTCTTTTATGTGCTTGCATAATTTTGCCTAATAGAGATTATTCAACTAACACTAGAAACAAAATAGAGGAATTTATGGCACCAAAAAATTCTATTCCAAAGAGTATCAAATCATTAATCAAAGTATGTTTTTCCAATCATATCATGGTTAATGATGCATTACTCTTTCAACTCAAAGCATCAGCCACATTATTTTCATTTTTCGAATGGTAATTGATCGTGAAATCATAATCGTTGATTAATTACAACAATCTCCTCTATCTCATGTTCAATTATTTCTAAGTGAATATATATTTCATAATTTCTTTGTTCACTATATATTGCATAATTTACCCTAGAAAAATGATGCCTCCAATTTTTTAAGAAAAAACAACAGCAGCTAATTCCAAATCTTGTGTAAGGTAATTCAAAACATGGGGTTTCAACTGACGTTAAACATATGAAATTACCTGATCATTATAAATAACGACACAACCAAGTGTTTTCTACAAAGCATCATTGTAAATAAAAATCTCACTATTTCTGGAAGGTAATGCCATAACAAGATAATTCCCCAATCTTCATTTCAATTCATGAAAAAAAGTATCACATTATTTTTTCAAAATGAACATAAAACATTTTCAAGATATCTGTATCATTTGAAAAGAAAACCAAGAAAAATTTTCAACAATCCTCTTTTAATATCCTACCAATCCAAGAAAATTATAGATCTCAGTTATATTTTTGGGTCTTGGCCATTCGTAGTCAACTTTTGTTTTAGCAGGACCAACAATTATGAATCTTTTTAATCAATGGTACCAATGAATGGAATATACTATAACCAAAACTCACACATTCTAAATTTCCATAATAGTTTCATTTCAATTAATGTTTTGATGACTACCCTTAAATGACGTTCATAAACCTCATTAATTTTATAATAAACCAATTAGCACCAATGACCACAACCACTAACTTATCTAAGAACTCACAAATAATTCTATTCATAAAATCCATGAATATAGAAGGTTTATTGGTTAAACCGAAAGGAAAAAATAAAAATTCATAATGTTCATATCTATTATGAAACACCGTCATTGGAAGGAAAACTTTATTTATATTCGACCGATTGTACCTTGACATCAAGTAACTCTTTGAAAAAATACTGAGCTCCCTGGAGCGGATTAAACAAATCATTGATATGTGGAAATTGATACTTGTTCATAACAGTGATGTAATACGATGATCTATAATCAATTCAAAGTCTCATTGAACAATATTTCATTTTAATTAATAAGACAAGATAACCCCATGGTGAAGTGCTAGGATGAATGAAACCTTTATCTAATAAATCCTGTAATTGCTTCATTAACTCTAAAAGTTCAATTTGATCGATTTGATAAGGGGGATTTCAAATTGTTTTAGCATCATGAAATAAGTGAAAATTAAATTCAACATCTCGACCATGTATAATACCAGGAAAATCATCACGAAAAACATCAAGGTAATCATTTACCACTAGCACATAATTAATCTTAACAGTTCCGTTCTTTTCATCAATATGTTCATGGTAACATTCATTTCCATATTTTACTTATTTCTCGACATTATGATATGTTATCAGAAGTAAGGGTTCATTCTTGTACAAAAACTAGAAATCTTTTAGAAATGAAACCCCTTTATCTCTGTAGTCAATCTTAGCATGATAAAAAGAATAGCCAAAGCATGAAGAAAATAACATCAAACTCTACTAGAGGAAAAATAATAATGATTGCAAGTATATTTTTTCTGAACACAAGGACTGGAATGTTGTGATAATTTCATATTTCTTCAACATTTCCTCTTTGTGATTTTACCATAAGTTCATGATTTATATCTTGATATGTAAATCCAAATTTACTATACAACATATTGAAAATGAATGAATGTGTAGACACCAAATCATACAACACTTTGGAATAATCTAAAAAAAAATTTACATGATACTAATTCATTTGATGGCCCAACATCTACTAAAGTAGTTAAAAAGGACTTCACTACCCATTTCTGCTTGTATTCTGATTTCTTTCCTTCATTTGATTTCTTCACTGGATAATTAGTTGTATAATTACCCAATTAATTGCACGTAAAACATATTACCACTGGATTTTCATTTCCTGCTTGATCATCTTCCTTACAGTTTCGAAAAATATGACCAGACTTCCCACACTGGAGGAACTTTCCAAACATTGATAAACATTATTCATGATTCATTTTACCACACTTCTCACAAGATGGATATTTATTTTTCTTTCCTTGTGAATTCTTTGATGATTTATTTCCCTTTTCCTGCCAACTGGACCACTTATTCTGTTGTTTTTCAATGAACACCTGATCATCGATAGACTCCATTTCCACCTTCTCCACACGTAGCACATTTTTTCATAGCTTTTTAACTCACGAGAGGATATTTCTCTTTGATACCGTGACTTCATTACTAATTAAAATTTATTTATCTTACTATAATGATCTCAGAAGAAGTTTGGAGGATACCATTCCAGTAAAGTGAACATTCCTTCTTATACAGACACTGAGTCTTCCTCATGACTCAATAATAGGAATTTATTTTCCTCCCAATGATGAACCACCTTAGGAAAATACTTCTCATGAAATATACCTTTGAAATCATTTCAATCAAGACAATAAATCTCTTCACTATACCTGATATTTTTCACCATCGACCAACACTGATTAACTTCAACAACATAATGGTAAATAGAAAGACTAATGTTTTGATTTTTTCAACACCCAATGACATCAAAAAATTTCTCCAGTTCTTTTAATATACTCATCATCTAAACCAGGGAATGATGAACCATTGAATGATAAGGGGTGTTGCCTCATGAAATTATCCACTACTGACATGTTCCTGTGTGGTTGATCTGGATGATCTCGCGCATGGATACCAACACCATTTATAACCTGAGTCCATTGTTCCATCACTATAAAAAACTGTTCAGATCTGAATCTGACCATCATAGGTTTCTGATTTGGAATGTTTCCTTCCTCCGGATGTCGTCCCAACAAAGGTGCCTGGTTTCCTCTAATAAAAACCATTCTGATCACATAAATATCTTAGGAAAATCAACATTGAAGTATATAAATTCTATATCACTTCAATCATACCACAAATTAATTTATAGACATTAATTTATCAATATCATAAATTCTAAAGTTATCTAAACCATCCTATGATACCAAACACAAAAACACAGACATAAACATTTCATATTATTGAATTAAGTTAATAATTCACATTGAGGATATTTTTAGGTTTAGAGTTTTTAGTAATTAGTTCATGACTATTACATTACATCAAAAAAGTTACAAAGTAGACACTTCTACTTAGTTCCCATATTTTCCACAAAATAAAAATTTTGGAAAAAAATTTCTTGTATAGTTTCATGTTTTAGACCACATAACGTTTACATGATCCCATCCAAGACCCTATTCCACATTTTTTCCTTTGAAAAAACATTTCAAAAATAAAGGATGAGCATAAAAATCTCAGTAAGAGATATAGAAATAATAAAAAGTATTAGTTTTTCAAAATAAATAAGTAAACAATGAATACTTTATCATAAGTAATATTTATCACTATTATGAAGTAGTAAATACCATTCAATGAATTAATGATTATTTTTTATAAATTTTTACCCAAAATATTATCATTAAACCTATATAATGAACACATAACATAAAATGGTAACATGGGACATAAACAAACTTAAATGGAATAACTATACAGTCAACATCCACACATATCACTAAAATGAATAAAAATACGACTGACATATATACCCAATGCATTCGAGGTTATAATGTAACCACCCATCCTGGATTATCACAACATCACCCTTCATCTAGTTTATAATTTAACAACCAATAAAATGTCCATGTAGCATTATAAAATCCTAACACATACATTAAATATAAAGGAATGAAAACATTTTTACATTTTAATCAAACTATATCACTTAAATATATTGATATAAAAATTCATTATCCAAACCATTTTTTATAACCAAAATACATAAAATATAATATGATATTTAATTTCCTTTCAAATACATTATTTCATGTTAAAGAAGCCAAAGATCAAATAATACATGCGATTGTAAAAAGGCCGTTGAAACCACTTAAGTTAAAAGAAACATTCCTTTATGTCGATTAGTAAAACACTTCATTGAAAAAGATTTCGTTTCAATGAAATTAAAATTCATGGATGTTTATACATCTTATAAAATAATGTCATGTATAAAATAATATTTTATTCCATTATTGGGGATTGAGATTAAGTCCCTTACCTCATGCCTGACTTGACCCGTTCATTATTTAATCTCCTGATTACAAAACTAATGTTAATTTCAACTTTCTGAAGAACCATTTTTTCTAGATTATAATTTCGTTTAAATCACCTATTACCATTTTATAAACATTTTATAACCATTTAAGATAATCATTGACATTTTTTCGATATTTCGTGTTGGAGTCAAAAATGGACTACATATAATTACACGTTGTTCATGTGGTTAGAAGATCATTATATCCGTAATGATATTCACTATTTAGATATAATATATATCATATATATCCAGTATATACATGTATTTATATTAGTACATAACATTTTGAGATAATAAATGAAAAGAACCGTTCATAGAGATGGTAAGTCTTATGTATGCATGAACGATACATCCATTTCTATTTAGTATTTTAATGGATTGAAAACATAATGATACATAAGTATATTATAATTCCAGTATAATATCATATATAATATCATTAAATTTAGTATTTATATTTTACAAATAATACATGAATGAGTCATATCACTTTGAGGGAGTGGCTGTCCGCACATCCTCAAATGAGATTATTGTATTTACAAACTATGGATACCATAAAAGTAGTATATAAATGAAAAATAAATAATCTAAAAAAATATAAATATAATATATATCATATATAAATATATCTCCCTAAAAATGGAAACAATGATCGGTGGATGGATATATTTGAACAATCATCGTTTCATGAGGTAGTAGTTCGCTGTCTATAAAAATAGTATGTTCTTTACCAATTAGACGGAAATGTGTGTAAGTAGAGTTCATAATGACAACCTAGTATATTTAGGATACTGGTTTGTTATAAAATAATGAAATTAAAAGAGTTTAGGGGTTGGAGAAGTAAAATAAAACAAAATAAAACAAAATAATTTAAGAAAAATAGTTACCTTTAATTCGGGTAACTCCATTTGGTTTTAACCAAAAGACATATTGAAGTGCCTTATGCCAAAGATAATGGTTTTAGGAGGAGTATAGGGATGTAGTGAGATTATTTGGGAAGAGTCTGGATGAACCAAGGGGCTTGATAGGTCTAAGTAATGGGATAGATGTGAGGGCATTTTATAAGGGGGTGGGGAGGGACTCTTTAAAAAGTGTGAAAATATTATTTTATTATAAACTTATAATCGGTTTCAAAAGGTCAAAAAAACATAAATATTGAAGATAATATGACTCAAGGTCGAAATAAAAACATCCAAAAAGAATTAAAAATTTCTTTGATATTATTTTAATTTTTATATTCTTATTTATTTATATATGTTATTAATGATGTAAAGACTACATCATTATTGAATCATAAATAATTTAATTAATTGAATGTCTACAAAATATAAAAAAAACCATAATGTAGGAAATTTCTTTAGTTTTCCAATGAAAATTTATAGTCCAAAAGATAACTTATATATCACAATTTAAAAATAAATTTACTAAAAGATACTTGTTTATGTAAATTTTTTCCTTACATTAAGTTAATTAAAATAGAGTGTCATTATAACTCTTAAGAGGCTCCATGGGGTCCCAATATAGATCCACATATTCCAATGGTTGTCCATGACTTGTAAAATAAGGTTAGGATAAGTAATAATTAAATTTTGTATTGTTATGATATTCTTTTTACATAGAATTTCCATAATAACCTTTAACCTCGGTAAATAAAAGTCAAAAGTTAATATTCACCAAAAAATATATTTTCATACTATTGAACCAAATTTTACATAATAATAAAAAAGATGTATATTGTATTTTTAATATTCAATTCATAGAAGTGGTAAAATTTAGTTTACGTGAAAAAGTTATCTTTTTTAACAACTACTCAGTGTTTTCACCATTCATAAAAAATTGATGATTATAAAGAAAAAGACAAAATATTCAGAAGAAGCTATATAAGATATTCCAATTTTAAAAATGATTTCTATTTTATCAAATTCAGAACATATAATTTGGATTAATTAATTTAAATTAATTCATGTTGTCAAGAAAGGCGTGTTTTTATGAAATATTAATTGTCACGAGATTGAAATTTGTTTATGTCAAATTTCTAAATAAAATTAATTCCAATGACCACCATTATATAAAATGGAAAAAATAAAATCTAATTAAATTTTTTAACATATTAAAAATATTATACAACCATATACATAAATTATATTAAAAATAATTTTTGAATTAAAATAGAGTTTTCTTCAATATTTATTAAAAAATGAATTCTTTCAGAAAAATACCAAAAAAGTACCCATATTAAAAATTGATGTCCCGATTCTAATGAAGAGTTTTATTTGGTCAAATAGAACATATAAAAGTGACTAAAAATATATTTAAATAGGTGTCTCCATCAAAATGCAGTAAATCATTCTTTTAATTTAAACTATGTTTAAAATTAGATTCAATCACATTTTAATCCTCAATCTTTTATTTGATAAATGAAAAAAAAATTGACAAACATGTGTAATAATATTGTAGTTATTCTTTTTATTCCAACCAATAAAACAACATAGCATTAAATACCAATTAAGATAATAATATTATATTGTTAGTGTGCAATATAAGATTTCAGAGAAACTCGTTGTTTCATATTAGGTATGCCATCGAAATTACAACCCCTTTAAAGTAAAATTAATATTTAATTCACAAATATTAAGAAATATGAAAATGTCATAATTCATTACTTACCTGGTATGTTACAATGGAAACCCATATGTGGATTATTTGAAGTCATAACTAAAGCCATCATGATAGCTCGATCTCATGTTGATCTTCATGAATACCCTATCTCCTCTAAATCGGTCGAAATTATCATCTATACAAGGTATGATATACTTTGATTTCACAATATTTTGTTTTAATTTACAGTAATCCATGAAATGAATGATGTTTCAATACATCCTCCTTGTGAATAAACTGAGGTAACACATGGATAAGTACTGGACTATATAAAATGACTGGCCGATATATCCTCTAGCTACATCTGGTGATTTTTTTAAGTCATTAGTAACCATGCTATAATGGTAAATTGATACAGGCATAGATCCATGCACTAGATAGAATGTAAAATCTACATATCTATTACGAGGTTGTCTACATAAGTCATAATGGATGACATACTATAATTGATCGACTATAAGAGGGAAATAAATCAGATATAATCACTAGTCATTCATAAAAATATTAAAATATGGGTTGTCACTCCACATAGCCCATGATAATCTGGTACATCTCAACTATCCTAGACATCCCGCTCACCCTTTTGAATAAATTAATTTCCCTCGAGTTATATAAATGGTTCATTCTGATGATAATAATCCACATTGACATGATATGGGACCAACTAATCCATCATAAGAATAATCTCAAATCCCACCATCCCATGGTTAGATAGGTCCAATATGAATTGATGATTACCTACCTCAAAGAAAAAATGAAAACATATATATAATTTATTTTGATAGACCAATATCAAAATGGGATAAATTATAGTATTGGCTAGTAACATATTACCTCAAATTGTACGTGGACAAACACCGTGCTCCTCTAAAATCGGTTACATAGAATATATTTTTCCATGATCCCTAGACATGTGGTATGACATGGAAACCTAGAGTTGGTCATCTCTGCTATAATTTTCTATTAGAATATTAGATACCATATAAAATAGCTCATATTTTTACTATATATCCAATAGTACTCCATCTACCTAGCTGTTGAGGTTATACCAGTCTTGATCCCAAAGGTGGAGCTGATAAGGATCATGTCCCACTTCGAATATGTGGTAAGGTCCTACAAAATCTCAGAATTTTTCCTAATATTCCACTTCCATGAAAAATAATGGGGACTCTGTGAAAATGGGTACTATTATTCCCAATGATTCAATCCTAGTAAAAAACCATGTTACTATAATTGAGTGTTATGTGGCTACCGTAGGTCAAATGTGCAATCTTTAGATGTTGCTTCCAACGACTAGTAGAACATCTAAACTATCTGGGTTCTAAATGAACATGTATCACAATGATTTCCTCTATTAGGTTTCAATATGAAATTAGATCCTAGTTCACTATATCAGATATGATAGTCAATTGGAAAATATTCCCTGAAGAAAGAATATTGTTCCTAATCCCATCCTCATATTTGCTATCTAATGCAAAATAGTCAACAGTATAGAAAGACAGAAATAATTGGTTATCTATAAAATGATTATAATAATCCTTAACTATCACACAACCCTACTTTCAGTTCATGAACTCCGTAGAATGTTCATCCCTCTTGTAAAAAAGTAATATATATTCATAGAAGTTTCAATGTAAATACCTCTCATTCACTGCTCGTTACTAACCTTTCTAGTTCGTAATGTCTTGCCAAAATTTGGTGGATCCATGAAAAGTGTGAGATTCACTATCCTCCTAGTTGGTGTCTCAATATGACCATATATAGATAATATCTTCTTCATCCAGAACTCTATTCCAAGTGGACCCCATATCCAAGAAACCTCAGTGGATGCTACTATTGATACTCTCATATAATCAATCCCGTTAAAAGTTTATGTCATGTAGCTCCATGTATCATCGACATAAGACACATAAAATTATCATAAAACTTGAAATCATCTCCCACATATAATATAATAAGTGATTCCAAATGTGTCATTATAGGAGGTATAATAGGTGGATCAGGGACCACAACATCTAGATCATGATCATCATCGCCCTCTAATTGAATAACTATAGGATGTTGGGGTGGCATAACTCATAAAATTCCAGGAAAAATTCTAAGAAACCATTAAACAATGATAACATCGGATATACATGAATAGTATAGCTAAAAGTCTTCTTATGATATATGCATACCCATCTTCCAACTACAAAAGATAGGTCTAGGTTATATGAAAATTATATATAACAAAATAGATGCTACCTACATCCCACAACTATGGTCGAGTATGGGAGAACCTCTATTTTTATTATGTGGGTCCTATTATACAGAGTTTCTATCATTATTTATTATGTAAAACACACTTCAAATGGAAATTTTAATGTCTATTTAATAATGGAAATTTTATTTAAAATTTTATTTTTATTTAAGTAGATTTATATCATTACAATTTTCCATAATGTGTGAGCTATATGGATCACCACATCAAATTTACAAGGGCTTATATACCTTATAAACTATAATTTGGGATCCTTTTAAGTAGAAAAACCATTTTATCATTTTCCTCAATGTAATTTTATCCAAAAAACATTTATATCATAGAAGTAACGCAATGTGTTATCATGAATTCTAGAAATTCATCTTACACGGAATGGAATAATGTCAGGCATGTGAATTTTATTTGGATGCAAAAAAGATGCTTGACATTGAATTTCTTCATATTATTGGCCCATTCTAAAACTAAATTATCACTCATAGTAATAAAAATATCACATTTCATGTGTGTCTAACAACAATTGAAGAGTATCGACTACAATAAAAACAGTAGAGAAAAAAATATTCAATCCTATGTAATTTGGACTTTCCTTGTCTGTGGGTTAGTTAATCTAATGTATAACTCATTACCAAATCCCAATAGATTTTTAATCACTTATTTAATATTCAAAAATAATAATAAAAAGGGAAAAATATCACTCTAATGCTACATTGTTATTTCCTAACCTGGGTAACAGTCTTAGGAGCCCCGAACTAGTAGTCCACATGATCTCAAGCACATGTCCCATATACTAGAGGCCACTGACATGTAGTGGGGTCCTAGAGTATATTCACAAGGAGACAATGGCCTCTAGTCAGTGTACCCCGATTATATAATACATATATACATAGTGAAATAATATCCATAATGTAGGAGACATCGGAAGAACATATAATCATCCATGGAGCAAATCCTCATCACAATGTGTGATATGAATCATATAGAAATGATGATGATTTAATGTATTTACAATATAAGGAAAAATATTTATACATTGAAGAAAATAATCAATCTAGTACATAATATAGAAAATGAACATAAAGGAAAAAACTATCCAAGAATCTAGAGCATCAGCCCGATTATCTACTAAAAAGATCTCATCTAATGTCTAGAAAGAATTTGTGCATACAAAAGTGAATGCATTGTATAATCTACACATAAAATCTTATAGTCTACCTGGGTACCATTGGGTCTTGAGTAGGGTATGAGAAGAACATTGTTGGCCAACACAAATAGTGTCAACAAATATCCAAACAATTAATAAAATAAAGAGGTTTGAATGAAATGACGGATGTTAGTAAATCAATAATAAAGGTTTCATCCTAGTTATATAAGAACACAAGTATGACACTACATGCATTGTCATTAGTAAGATTGCATTTGAACATGTAACAAGAGGTATACACATTTATGGTTTACATATATAGTGACATTTATAACCATATATATGGGTTCTACAACTATTTTGGTCACGAGTCTTAACAAACCACTACTTATGTTGTAGAATTACTATCACAAGCATCAAGGGATTCCATGCCCAGTATTATAATAGTATGGTTCACATTGACTAGTATCATAATCCTTCAGATTCCATTCCCATATCTCAAGAATAGGGGACTTCATTCCCAATATCACAGTAATAGGGACTTCATGTCCTTATATAATAATAGGGATTGTTATTCCCCAATAAAATTTATAAAGGGTCCTCATGCCCGTTTGACATTTATAAAGGTTCTTAATATATGTATTACATTTAAATATGGTGTCCATAGTCATATCAAATTTACAATGGGTAATCATGACCATATTAAATTTTTAAATTATCTTCATACCCATGTATGACTTTTAAAATTGTTCTTCATGCCTGTATCACTTTTTTAAAGGGACTCCAGGTCCATATATCACATTTAAACAGGTTATCCAGTCCCATGTATCACATTAGAAAGAGGGACTCCATGCCCATATATATCTGTAACATCCGTTACGTCCATCATTCCAATATACCAAAAATTAACTAGGGTGTTCATGAAAATACAACATTACGATGATAAGTATTTATTATCTTTAATACATACTATAAAATAATTCATAACTCATTAATATTTATTAAAAACAAGGACATAGAAATTGTTCCTACTATTTATGTGACATGGTCATATCACTCACAACTATTCAACTCATTATAAATTGATAAGTGTTTCAGTATTTATATAATAGAACAATTACCCATTACCATGTATAATATAAACATTTATTATTAAATCCAATAACATTAATAGGTGTTTTGGATATAAAAATGTAACACCCCAAGCTTCCACGGTACACTTATCTTTGAATAATGCAATAGCGTGTGTTTTATGCAACATCGAGTTCTAACACACCACAACTAATCAAACTAGCCGTTATGAATGGTAATTCCCACTTTTTGAAATTTATATATTTTATTTTTCAAAATGGACTTAATTTTTGGATTCGGAATATCAAAATTATCCTAGGGTGAATTTTTGGTATTTTTCTGAAAAATATCATTTTTAATGAATAGTGAAAGCACTAAGTAGTAGTTAAAAAATTGAATTTTTCATAAAACGTAATTTTACTACATTTGTGAGTGGAATTTCTAAAATTCTAGAGACACGGTTAATATCATGGATTAAAATTTGGTTCATTGAGATGAAAATAATTTTTGGTGAATAGTAACTTTTTACTTTTATTTAACATGGTTCAAAGTAAATAGGGTAATTAACGGTAAAAATGATATTAACATTACCCTAAAACATGTCATAATTCTATTTGTAAAGTGTATCTCAACCAAATACAACCTTAGGAATAAATTATTATCATTTAGGTCCGCTTGGATTATATTAGGTCATTTATTATTATTTAATTCAAAGAAAAGTTAAAAGAGTTAAAATCAATGTTTATTTACTAAAACATTTTTAATATAGGGTTACACATAAGATAAATTCGATTATAAAATATTATTAGAACTAAAAAATTATTTCATACATAATGATATTTTATTTATAATTTTTAGACATTATATAATTAAATTTTTTTATGACACAATGATGACACAGTAATTACCATAATAGTAAACAATTAAAATAATTGATATTATAAAAATCCAAATAAATATATTTTGAGAGTTTTTATTAATTACACTAAATTTAATGGTTAATATGACATGTTAGTAATGCTTTAATTAACTTTCTTCAAAGTAATAATTCTGTTATGATTTTCACAAAAATCAATTTTCCAAATAGTGTCAAAATTGATATAAAAGAGTTTTTAAAACAAATATTATATTATTAATTGATATTCAATTACTAAAAATCTAATTTTCAGCCAAGATACGTATATCATGATATTTATATCATTATTGGACCACTTGGGGTCTCTTGGAGGTATATAGTATGTTTATTAACTATATAATATAAAAATACAAAGTGACATGGTAAGTGTCAAACTAATTAATTAAGAGTTAAAACTAAACGATATGGTTAATATAATGATCCAATCCTATCTAAATTCTATTGGATGAGTGGTTTTTGACCTATACCCACCTTAACATTTAAATAATCCACTCTGGAGCCATTTGAAACCGAATATTAATTTATTATAAAATAACATTTCTAGCTTTTCCAAAGGTGCCCCTCACCCCTCTTATAAAAGGGCACCACCTTTCTCATTAATTCACACCTTCAAAGCCATTTGGCTCATCCAAACGCTGCCCAAATACTCACTAAACTTCCCTAACTTAATTCTAGAGGTCGTCCTTTAGTCATAAATCCAACCTACGGAGCCCTTTTGAACAAATCAAAAGTAAGAACCCGAAGAAGAGGTAATGATTTTACCACCATTTTTCAAGTTCTTTTCTTCTTCCACTTATTATTTCTTTTTTATTACCATTATAACTTAATAAATCCAGTATCTTATATATACTGTGATGTTATTATAAATATGGTACAACCATATTCAGTATTCTATCAATCCTTTGAATAACATGTCACCATACGTGCGTACGTACGACTTACCATCTCCACGTCGTGGTGTAATTGTTATTCAATAAATAATTATTTGGATGGGTATACTAATGATGTTTAATTCATGTAAATAATAAATATAACATGATATGATTCTGTATATAATATATACCATCCAATTATATTTTATTTTAATATCAAAATAATGATATTGTCGCTCGTGTGCACGTACGGACTACCGTCTCCACGAACGTGATGAGATTCATTCTCCATCGTATCCATTCAAGTATAATTCTATTTTGATGATTAATAATAGTATCCAAGGACTTGATATCATTCTGGATATGATTAATATACAACCTACCCATGATAGAAATGACTTACGTAACAAAACATATAATGTAAAACGAGTTACACCCGAAACAACGATAATGCTAAGATATTATTAACAAATCAATGTTAAAAGGTAATATATAATATTATATTAATGTATATGATTCTTGTATAATTTAATAACAATTATTTCACCATTATACAGGTGGATAACCTACCCCTATAAAGGAAAACTACTAGGTAAGGGTTTATTTCACAATCTCTTCATTATTCGAGGTCATTTCTACGTAATAATCTAATGGGATATCTTTATCATCCACATCCATGTTTCTTAAAAATGTATTTCAATTTTTTTACTATTTACAAGAATATGGGCTAAGGTAATTTATATCCTTTTTTGACTTTTTATAAGTGGTTTATAAAGGATTCTTTCAGTCGTATTCCAAACAAGGTCATTTTTATCCTTTTCGACAGAATTAAGGTATGGATGTTTTTTTTAACTTATACGGCGTGTTCGGCTATTTTCCACCATTATAAAATCGTCGAAGCATCCCATAGAAGCTTATAATAATTTTTTCAATGAAAATTTTTTATTTTATATATATATGACTCTTAAATGATTTCAAAATAGAAATAGATATTTCTCTAAAAAGAGTTTTGATTTCACCTATATCAACATCCATTGATGGATTTTATGCTTATATGAAATTGATTTATTACGATAGAAAACATATATATTGTATTGAATGTCTTGTGATATTTTTTACTGTGGATGTGTTATTTTTATACCATTCATGGTTTATGGATGATGTATTTACATTTCGTAAGCAAGTATTAATACAAATGATTATGTTATGTTTAATCCTTTTCATATGGGAATGCATTGGACTTAATATGTGATGGGTGGAGCCCTCTATAGCTCCTCGATGCATCGATAGGTCTCATTAGACAAACAAGTGTCATGGCACAAGGAAATAACAAAATATTATTTGTAGTGTTGGCAAGAGGCCTTGGCTATGTGGTTATGATAGTCTGGCATTATGCATTCCATCATTATGAATGTGGTTATTGATATTGCATGTGATTATTCGATTAGTAGAATATCCATGTGAATAAGTAAATGGAAATATTTCATTTTATTTTTTCCATACTATGTTTAAGTTAAAGTATAAAAGGCATTTGTTTTAGTTATACATTGCCTTAAATGTTTATTCTTATTTATGATATTTTCAGCTATATTGTTATCCTTACTGGGCATTTGAACTCACCTCTTTTCAAGGTTTTATTTTTCCCTATATGTGAAGAAGTAAATATTGTATGACTTGCAGGGATAGTATGAGGGGATAAGAGTGTAAACTATGGAGACTATGATGTTGAAGTTTTCATTTTTATGATGTAATGTAAAACTTTATGAACATATCTAGTGATTCTATGGCTACTAAACTAATCGGTGTTTCGAGATTTGATCTTTAATGTGATAATGCCAATGTTAGGTAACAATGCACCGACTCTAGGTAACTAGGGTCAGGGCATTAAAGTTGGTATTAGAGGAAGTTTAGTAAAAACCATGGAAGCTAGATTTAGATAAACTCTTATTAGAGAACATTGATTTAAGATGGATTTTGAGGATTAGTATAGAATAACTTCCTAGAATTTTGGAATTGTAGAGATTTTGTGAGTTTTCCGAGCAATACATACATGTCTGGATATGATTAGGTAGAGGCGGCTCTGGCATAGATGTACCTAGGGGTAAAACCTAAAA
Source organism: Viscum album (assembly GCA_963277665.1). NCBI lineage: Eukaryota > Viridiplantae > Streptophyta > Magnoliopsida > Santalales > Viscaceae > Viscum > Viscum album. Next base: position 40,214,643 of record OY728159.1, read on the forward strand.
ACACCGCTTTGAGAAAGACTCGAATGGGAAATGGTGCACAACAACGGGCCTTGTTGCACTCTTGGTTATGACACTCTCGGGGGATATGCATAGGATAACTCTCATATTCTTTACAAATAATTATGAAAGGTTTATGAGTATATAATTCCTCCAAGAAAACATTTTTCTGATTATGGATTATATCCATAAAAAGTTCAATTTATGTTAAGTGTTTTATAAGTATGGAATTATGTATTTTGATTCATAAACTGATCTAGTTTATTCCATTGTTTAGAAATGGAACCTAGTGGAAGACACAGAAACTGTATCAATACACGCACTCCATGTAGCGATTTCCCTCCTACTCGAGCTAATTATAGTGGATGTGGTGATGCAATAGGTGCCGATAAGCTAATCCCCATACTTGGACAACTCACTCAGGTTATGAATAATAACCGTACACGTATGGAGCACCCTGATCCGCATCGTGGAGGATCAATATTAGATCGTTTTATGAGGAAACAACCACCAACATTAAATGGGAGTTCAAATCCCTTAGTAGCTGAGAAATGGATAAATTCTCAAGAGAAAATATTTCAGGCTTTGGGATGTTGTGATTGGGAAAAAGTTATCATGGCAGTTTACCGCCTCACTAGAGATACTGATCAATGGTGGTCATTGATTTAAAACACGAAGGAGGATGATGAAGTATCAAATATTTAATTGAGGGAGTTCAAAGATCTATTTTTAGAAAAATACTTTCCTCATGACCATCGAGTATATATGGAAAGTAAATTTATGAGACTGATACAAAAGGAGGATGAGGTTGTCGCAAAGTATGGGGCTAACATTACAAGGTTATCAAGGTACACTGGAGATTATATACGTAACCAAAGAAGTATGATTGATCATTTCTATGATGGGTTAAAACCATTTCTCCATCGAGAATTAGTCTCACAATCCTTCTCGTCATACGAAGACATTTTCTCATGTGGTATCAAGATAGATAATTAATTCTCTAAGTAATATGACTTTAAAGAAAAGAAAGAGAATAAGAGATTTCCTGATCAATCTGGGAATGGAAATAAAGTGACGAAGGGAAATATTGAATATCCATCTTGTAGTAAATGTGGGAAGAAACACCCCAGGACTTTCTTAAAAGGTAAGGGAGTCTGATACAAGTGTGGTGAAAAAGGCCACCAAGCTCGTGATTTCAAGGGGAAGAAGGAAGCTACCGATGTTCAATGCTACAATAGCAGGGATATGGGACATTATGAAAATGAATGTCCTATGAGTCAGGGAAACATACCTCATAAAAGTCCAAGGGATCAAGGCCAAGCTTATGCTATCACTACTACTGAGGTAGAAGCTCCGAAAGACGTGGTGGCAAGTAATTTAATGGTTTTTTCATGTTTAGAAAATGAATTTTTTGATTCTGGATCATCTCATTGTTTCATATCTTCCAAGTTTTCAAAGAAAATTATAAATTTCCAATTGGATTTAACATGGGAGAATTCAATTAAAACTTCTATGGGAAGTATCATTGCAACAATGTTTTGTGAATCAGTCGCCATTAGAGAACATAAATGTTCTTTATCCGATGATCTCATTGTCATAACTATGATTGAGTTTGATATAATCATCGGTATAGATTGTCTTTCAGACCATAATGAGAAGATTTATTGTAATAAGAAGGAGGTTACAATTTTTTATGATGGTGATAAAGAACACCTTATCTTTAGAGGAGAATTGTCACCACCTAATTCTTATCTATATCCACCCAGAGTAGCTTAACTAAATTCAATTATTTGGAGGAAGAGGATGAAATGATTGTGGGTGAGGAAAGGAATGTACAAATTGAGGATATACCTGTTGTCAATGAATATGTAGATGTGGTTCCAGAAGATTTACATGGACATCCTCTAGAATGAGAAGTTGAGTTTTCCATTGATTTAATTCCTGGAACAATGCCTATATAGAAAACCCCTTATATAATGGCCATTGTATAATTAGTTTAACTAAAGAAACAAATAGAGGAATTGAGTAATAATGGATTTATTCACCCTAGTGTATCTCCATGGGGATCCCCTGTTCTTTTTGTTAAAAAGAAATATGGATCTATGAGGTTATGTATCGACTACAAGGATATCATTGCTATAACAATAAAGAATAAGTATCCCTTACCTCACATTGATTATTTATTTGAGAAACATCATGGAGATCAATACTTTTCAATGATTGAACATCGATCTAGATACCATCAATTGTGTGTGAAGAAGGAAGACATTCCAAAGACAGCATTTCGAACCAGGTATGAGCATTACGAGTTTACAGTAATGCCTTTTGGATTGACTAATGCACCCTCTATATTCATGGATCTGATGAATAGAGTTTTTATGGAATATCTCAATGAATTTTTGGTGGTATTTATTGATGATACCTTGGTAAACTTCAGAATCTATGAAGATCATAAAAATCACTTGCGCGTTATCTTGAAGACTCTGAGAAGACATGAACTATATGGGAAGTTTAGCAAGTTTGAATTCTTGCTTCAGGAGATTTATTTTCTTGGACATATTGTCTCTAAAGATGGAATCTATGTGGAACCTTCTAAGACCAAGGAAATCCAAGAATGGCTAGCATGTACGAGTATAACTGAGGTATGCAGTTTTATTGGTTTGCTAGGTTATTATTGACATTTCGTCCAGAATATTTCCCTGATTGGCTAACCAATTAACGAAGCTCACACGTAAAGTGGTTAAATTTTTTTGGACAAAAGAGTGTGAAGAATGTTTTGAATAACTGAAGAGAATATTAGTCAATGCTCCTATATTGACTCTATCTTCGGGGAATGATTGGTTCGTTATTTATATTGATGCATCGAAGAAAGGACTTGGTTGTGTTCTTATGCAAAATGATAGGGTTATTTCCTATGCATCACGATATTTGAAAATTCATGAACAAAACTATCCTACTCATGATCTCGAGTTGGCAGCGATGATCTTTTCTTTGAAGATATGGAGGCACTACCTCTATGGTGAAAATTTTGAGATTTATACTGATCACAAGAGTTTGAAGTATATTTTTCTCACAAAAAGAACTCAACATGAGGCAAAGGATTTGTATTGAATTACTCAAGGATTATGATTGCATGATACACTACCACCCGGGGGAAGAAAACAAGGTGGCAGATGCTTTGAGGAGAAATGTTCATGGAGTTTTGAACAATATGAGAATTGATAGGGATCAAATTTTCATGGACCTAGTGAAAATGGAGATGGGAATAACAAGGGAAGGTGAAATATCAATTATTTTTAAAATGGTTGACAAACCATCTTTACTTGAAATAATTAAGTGTTCTCAGACCGATGATGAAGAATTTCAAAAGAAGATTAATGCTGTGAATGATGGGAGATTGAGAGACTTTGTGTATGAAGAAGGAATTTTGAAATTAGAGAAGAGGCTTTGCGTTCCCGATATACCTGATCTAAAAAGAGAATTTCTGGATGATTCTCATAGTTCCAATTTCTCTATACAGCCTAGGAGCACCAAAATGTATAGAGATTTGAAGGAATATTTTTTCTGGGACAACATGAAGAGGGAGATTGCTGATTTTGTGTCAAGATGTATAGTTTTTAAACTAGTGAAAGATAGAAGGGAACATCCTGGAAGATTCATGCAACCTCTTCCCATACCGGAGTGGAAATGGGACAATATTACGATGGAATTTGTCTTTGGACTACCAAATACTCCTAGAAGGAACAATGCAATATGGGTCATTGTTGATCGTCTTACCAAGTCATCACATTTTCTTGCTATAATATATAATCTACCACTATAACCTCTAGCAAAACTATATATTGATGATGTTGTGAGACTTCATGGAGTACCACTATCAATTTTTTCTGATCGAGATCCCCGTTTTACTTCATGATTATGGAATAGTCTTCAGAATGCCTTGGATACTGAACTTCATTTGAGCACTGCCTACCACCCTCAAACATATGGACAATCAGAAAAAACTATTAAAACCTTAGAAGACATGTTGAGATCATGCTAACATGACTTTCAGGTTATGTGGGATCAATATTTCCCTCTGGTAGAATATTCCTATAACAATATCTTCCATTCTAGTATTCAGATGGCACCATATGATGCATTATACAGAAAGAGATGTCGCACACCAACCTGTTGGGATGACGTTGGTGAAAGAAAACGTGTAGGCCCAGAACTGGTGAAGGAAACGATGGAAAAGGTGAAGGTAATCCAAAAACATATCAAAGCAGCTCAAAGTATGCAGAAGAGATATGCCGATAATCGATGTAAGGATTTGTAATTTCACGTTGGTGATCAAGTTTACCTGAAGGTATCTCCATGGAAGGGAGTCGTACGTTTTCGTAAGAAAGGTAAATTGAGTCCTAGGTACATCGGACCTTTCGAAATTCTAGAACAAATTGGGGCAGTACCTCACCGTTTGGCAATGCCGCCAAGTCTCTTCAAAGATCACGATGTGTTCCACGTATCACTATTGAGGAAATACATGCCCGAACCAACGCATGTACTCACCTATGAGGAATTAGAACTGGAACCCGATCTATCTTATTGAGAAGAGCCCATCAATATTCTTGATACGAGAGAACAAGTACTGAGAAACCGGACGAATCGACTGGTAAAAATCTTATGGAGAAACCATAAGATGAAAGAGGCAACGTGGGAACCCGAGGTACTTATGATGAAGAACCACCCGAGTTGTTTCATGCGTTAGTATACTGGAAATTTCGAGAATGAAATTATTTGAAAGAGGGGAGAATGTAACACCCCAAACTTCTACGGTACGCTGCTCTTTGAATAATGCAATAGCGTGTGTTGTACGGAACATCGAGTTCTAACTCACCACAACCAATCAAACTAGCCGTTATGAATAGTAATACCCACTTTTTGAAATTTATAAAGTTTATTTTTCAAAATTGACTTCATTTTTGGATTCGCAACATCGAAATTATCCTAGGGTGAATTTTTGGTATATTTATTGAAAAACATCATTTTTTGATTAATAGTAAAACCACTAAGTGGTAGTTAAAAAACTAAATTTTTATAAAACTTAATTTACCACTTCTGTGAGTGGAATTTCAAAAATCCATGAGACATGGTCAATATCAAGGACAAAAATGTGGTTCATTGAGATGAAAATAATTTTTGGTGAATAGTAACTTTTTATTTTTATTTACCATGGTTAAAAGTAAATAGGGTAATTAAGGGTAAAATGATATTAATATTACCATAAAACATGTCATAATTCTATTGTAGAAGTGTATCTCGACAAAAAAAACCACAGGAATAAAATATTATCATTTAGGTCCACTTGGATTAGATAAGGACATTTATTATTATTTCATTCAAAGAAGAGTTAAAAGAGTTAAAATCAAAGTTTATTTACTAATACATTTTTCATATAGGGAAACAGATAATATAAATTTTATTATAAATATTAATTATAAATTTAAAAATATTTCCTACATAATTATATTTTATTTATAATTTTTAGACATTAGATATTTTAATTTATTCATTACACAATGATGATGAAGTAATTACCATAGTAGTGAAAAAATAAAATAATTGATATTATAAATACCCAAATAAATATAATTTTGAGAATTTTTATGAATTAAAATAATTTTATAGATTAATATGACATGTTATGAATGATTTAATTATGTTTTTTTGAAGTAATCATTCTGTTATGGATTTCACAAAAATCAATTTTCCAAATAGTGTCAAAATTGACATAAAAGAGTTTTTAAAATGAATATTATATTATTAATTGATATTCAATTCCTAAAAATATAAGGGTAGGCCAAGATATTTATATTGTGATAGGTGTATCATTAATGGACCACTTGGGGGTATCTTGGAGGTATATAGTATGTTTATTAACTATATAATAATAAAATACAAATTGACTAGGTAAGTGTCAAACTAATTAACTAAGAGTTAAAACTAAAAGATAAGGTTAATATAATGACCCAAACCTATATAAAATATATTGGTTTAGTGGTTTTCGACCTATACCCACCTTGAAATTTAAATAATCTAATTTGGAACCATTATAAACTGAATCTGAATTTATTATAAAATAATATTTCTAGCTTTTCCAAAGGTACCCCTCACCCCTCTTATAAAAGGGCACTCCCGCTTCTCATTAATTCACAACTTCAAAGCCATTTGGCTTGGCCAAACTCTGTGCATATACTCTATAAACTTCCATAACTTCATCCTAGAGGCCTTACTTTAGTCATAAATCCAACCTAAGGAGCCCTTTTGATCAAATCAAAAGGAAGAACCCGAAGAAGAGGTAATGATTTCACCACCCTTTTTCATGTTCCTTTCTACTTCCACTTCTTTTTTCCTTGTTATTACCATTTTAAAATAATAACTCCAGTATCATATATATACTGTGATGTTATTATAAATATGTTACAACCATATTCAGAATTCTATCAATCCTTTGAATAACATGTCACCATACGTGCGTACGTACAGATTACCGTCTCCATGTCGTGGTGTAATTGTTATTCAATAAATTATTATTTGGATGGGTATAATAATGATTTATAATTCATGTAAAAAATAAATATAACATGATAATGATTCTGTATATATGATACACCATCCAATTATATATTATTTTAATATCAAAAGAATGATATTGTCACACGTGCGTATGTACGGACTACCATATCCATGAACGAGATGAGATTCATTCTTCATCGTATTCATTCTAGTATAATTCTCATTTTATTATTAATAATAGTATCTAAGGACTTGATATAATTCTGGATATGATTAAGATACAACCTATCCATGACAAACAAGACTTATGTAACAAAACATACAAAAGAAAACGAGTAAGTTAACACCCGAAACAACGACAATACTAAGATATTATTAACAAATCAATGTTAAAAGATAATATATGATATCATATTAATGTATATGATTCTTTTATAATTTAATAACAATTATTTCACCATTATATAGGAGGTTAACCTACCCCAACCAAGGAAATGTACATGGTATGGGTTTATTTAGCAATCTCTTCATTATCCGAGGTTGTTTATACGTAATAATCTACTGGGATCTCTTTATCATCCACATCCATGTTTCTTAAAAATATATTTCCAAAATTTTTTAAAATAATCAAGAATATGGGTTAAATTCATTTATACCCTTTTTTGACTTTTTATAAGTGTTTTATAAAGGAATCGTTCCATCATTTTCCATACAAGGTCCTTTTTAACCTTTTCGACAGAATTAAGGTAAGAATGTTTTTTTAACTTATATGGCTTGTGCGGCTATTTTCTGCCATTATAAAATCATCGAAACATCCCTTAAAAGATTATAAGAATATTTTCAACAAAAATGTTTTATTTTATAAATATATGACTCTTAAATGATTTCAAAATAGAAAGTGATATTTCTCTAAAAAGAGTTTTGATTTCATCTATGTCAACATCCTTTGATGGATTTTACACTTATTTGAAGTTGATTTATTATGATATAAAACATATATATTGTATTGAATGTTTTGTGATATGTTTTATTGCGGATGTTTTATTTTTATACCATTCATGGTTTTTGGATGAAGTATTTACATTTCGTATTATATATTTAATACGAATGTTTATGTAATGTTTAAACGTTTTAATATGGGATTGCATTGGACATAATATGTGACGGGTGGAGCCCGTTATAGCTCCACGATGCATCTATAGGTTTAATGAGACAAACTATTGTTTTGGCATAAAGCCTTGACAAAATCTTATTTGTAGTCATGGCACGAGGCCTTGGCTATGTGGTTATGATAGTCTGGCATTATGAATTTTATCATTATGGAAGTGGTTATTGATATGGCATGTGATTATTCGATTATTAGAATATCCATGTGAATAAGTAATGACAATATTTCATTTTATTTTTTCCATACTATGTTGAAGTTAAAGTTTAAAAGTTTTTTTTTTGTTATACATCGTCTTAAATGTTTATTCTTATTTATGAAAGTTTCCGCTATATTGTTATCATTTCTGGGAATTTGAGCTCACCCCTTTTCTATGTTTTATTTTTCACTGGATGTGAAGATGTAAATTATGAATGACCGGCAGGGATAGTATGAGGGGATAAGAGTGTAGACTATGTAGACTATGTTTTTTTAGTTTTCATTTTTATGATGTAATGTAAATCTTTATGAATATATCTAGTGTTTCCAAGGCTACTAAATGAATCGGTCTTTCGAGATTTGATCTTTCTTGTGATCATTTCAATGTTGTGTAACAATTCACCGACTCTAGGTAACTAGGGTCAGGGCGTTACAATAACCATGAAATTAAATTATATATGTAAATATGACACCCATTAAAATGGATTATGTTTAATTTAATGACCTCACCTATTTCATTGGATGTATTAATATCAATAGGTAACATAATAGGACAACGAATTCATGAAATATTAAATTTTGGGCCAACCCACAGTTAAACCAACATGCCAGACAACGACACAAATTATAAATCATCTCAAAATTGAGGGATAAAAACAATATGAGCATAAGTCTTATTATTGATGATAAAATTTATAATATTAGTAATTGGTTTAGTATAGAGTGGGATAAAAGAGAAGAATGATTGAATTCGATAGAAATGGGAATATGACCTCAAAAAATAGCACAAAATATAGAAATGGAAATGATAAAAAAATAACAAGGAATGAGGTACTCACTAGTAGGTATCTAACAAGAAGACAAGTGTTTATAATTTTTATTTATAATAAGAGGGAAAAAGGGGGGATCTCTGAACATAAAAGTATTGCCCGATAGAGGATAATATGAATGGAAATATGAATATAAGTATTTTAAGAGAAAAAATTTAATTTATACATATTTTTAGGGGACTCATAGTTTGAACCCATGGTTGGCCAAACCATGTTCCAGCCGTGTGTTAGGAATTATCTCAAGAAGAAACCATCACGGTTTGATTAAAATGTTATAGAAGTTGTGTGATGACAATTCTATATGCCTCTACTCAACATATTAGACAACCTGTAGACTCCTGCATATAAGGGAATGTGTTTATGAAAAAAATAAGGCATGCACTTAAAACTCTGTAAAAATGGTAAGGATAAACAGTGGGAACTGGACCCAAAGTTTCCTCTAACTATGTGGACCAAATCATATCACTATTGACCTAGGTTACAGGCTCTAAAAACGCCTTGAACACCCCTAAAACATCTATCAAATCTTTATAAATTTATATTATATCCAATAAAAATAATTATATTAAACATTAAACGGTATATACCTAATATGAAAAACGAGTTATTACACGAGTTTTTCATGTGATAGGTGGAGTGTCATGGAATATTTATCCTTTTTTTGGGGATTTTGCAGAGTAGTAACCTCAAAAAGAAGGGATCTGAGAATAGGGTAGTGGTATGAGGTATCCATGGTTTTGTGTTGAGCATGAACAGAAGGTTTCCTTGATTTTTGATGTGATACTCACTATGAGGAATCCATTTTATGTGAGTACTAGATATTCTAATCTGGATGATCACTAGATAAATGGTCATCTTAATTGATATATAACGGTCGATTTTATGTTAACAGAACACCAGGAATCAATCTTACAGGTGATTTCTTATTTATTATTAAATTATACAATTGTCTTCTTGTGTGGAACTAATGTATACATGATTGGGGTTCATTACAGCTTGGTTATCATTTGGTCACTTGATTATGGATTGTATATTTATGCAAATATTCCATATTATTTTATGATGTAAACTTTTATAAATAAGCACATAATGATAAGGACACGTTCGTTGTGTCCAGCGGATTTTTTTACTCAAATTCTTATTAGAAATTTTGATACACATATAGATTTCATGAGGCATTAAATGAAGGTCAAGGGACTAGTGTTGGGAAGATGTGTTGAGGACATTAGAGCTGGAAATGGACTGGGATAATGTCTATTATAACACACACTTCTTTTATATTTTTTTTGTTTTTGTTACGATGTACATGTTTTCCACATTGGGAGATATTCTATTATTATGGTATGCGTATCATTTATTTAGTTATCAATTTATCTAAAATAATTTTTTCTATTTTCTATTGTTTATTGTTGACCATATGAAATGAAAATAAGGGTATAATTATCCCACTAATGGAATATTTCCCTTACTACTTGTGTGGATCCTCTTATATACATGGAGACATGTATGAGGAAAAGTGACCTTTTAGATCAATCTCAGTCATTCATATTGGATATTTCATAGGTTATTTGATCTAATTAGACCTCTATTAATTTTTTCCAATAATTATAACTATTAGGTTTGTGTATCCTGGGACTATTTGTTATATGAGATATCAAATTTAATTATACGAATATTATCTAAATTGCATATTTACAAGATTTTCATGTAATTCTAGGTGAAATGTGCCTCCATAATCTGATGTGATTTTATAAAAATAGGAATTTATCATTTATTAGGAAAAAAATTTATGTATGAAGGAATTAAATTTAAAAAAGTATATTTAAAAAAGTGGAAACAAATCTTCTGGAAGAGCATTTGTCATAATGAGATCTTCAAAAATATTTATTTCTTGTAATACTGGATGCTATGATGTGGGATTAACAATATGAATGTGTGAAAATGAAAAAAATAGATGAATAAAGATCCCTGAATTTGATCCACTAGGTAGTGGTATTCTTAGAAATGGAAATTTGTCTTGTTTAATAGAATAAACAATGTGAAATTGATTTTCAGGTTAATAATTATGATCCAACGATGAAGATTCATGGGAATTTCATTCGGATAATATAGTCTAAAAGTGGTTATGTAATTCATTGTACAAAATATCCAAGAGATTACTAAAAAAAATATAATTCCAAAAAAAAATTATAAAATCCAAATTTTAGTCATATTCTTTGGCCACATTCATGACAAGACAACTTGGGTCTTCTTGGGATCCATTAAAATCCCTTTCCCAGAAATTGTGTGGCCCAAAATATTTAAACATGGAATATATAATTAGAATATATATATATATATATATATATAAGTAATCATTAGTTATTTCTTTGAGTTCTATATAGAGACATTCTGATGGACTCCAAGGTAATCCAACATCTTGTAATAAACAAATATCTCATAAAAAACAAAACAACAATGGGGTTCAGAAGGTGGTTAAAGATTTAGTTAATCAATTACATAATGACTAAAAAGGAAATGGTAATGCCAAGACTGATAAATAGATAGTTATTTTTCATATACCATCTCTTGATGGTGGTTTTAGGAAAATAGATTTCACGGAACATCAACTGATGGATCCTTAACATCATGTTGATTTTTAGAAACCACTCTGTTCCCTAGAGATGATAAAAGATATAATTAATCTGAGGTATCATGCATTTTTTTCTAAATAATCACTTGATTAAGTATAATAATTTTTATGAAAAGACAATCCTCACTTCCTTATTTACAAACAAAATAGAGTTTAGCATTGTAAATTCTAGGTGGAATAAATATCATAGTATCACGGTACTCAATCATACCTTTTATCAAATTAATATTGGTAAGGTCTATCAAGTATGATGATAATGAAATGGGGATCGTCTTAGGGAGTTTATTTATGGTGAAATCAACCTCTTTTTAGGTAAAATATGAATAATCATAACCCAATAAACCTATATGTACAAATACAGTACCATAATACGATGAAAATAAAACACTTCATTAATACATAAATGAAAAACCAAGAAAAATCACAAAATATAAATCACACATCCCAAGAAACAAGTACTTCCATACATGACATCATGTCCCACTATACCTAGAGGACATGAGTGTATCAATCATGTGATATAAGCAAATCCTTATAGGGATAAAAAATATTCCAATATTTGACACTAAATATCAAGTCTACATTGAGAATGAGATAAAAAATTTCCATGTATAGCATAAAGAATTTCAATACAATAAACAATTCAACAAATAAAACATTAGAAACAAATGAATTTTAAACCATTCTCTTTCTTTCATCAAAATTTAGGTAGTAGATTCATAATATATATAATATAATTATCCCATATACCTAAAAAACCGATAAAAGTTAATGATATAAAAAAAATGAATGAACCATATCAAAAAAGAAAATAAAAGAAAATATTAATTAATGACCATACATGTCACAATGGATGACCTTGATTTGAAGTCCTCAATAACCATCTACACCACATATAGACTTTTTAACTCAGACCTACCTTCTGTCTTATTCGGTCAATGATAATACCTTGTAGACAAATGGTTTTATCCCACAACCTTATAAAAATCATACTACACTTGTGAACCCTTATAAGAAATAAACTCAACTATAATATCTTAAAAGGATTTCATACGAAGTATTAAATATGATCTAGATACTCGTATTAGTTGAACATCCTAAGAATCATTGGGTATTTAGATCTAGTATGTACATATTTCAAACATTGATAAAATTCCACTGACTTATTCTTAGAATACACCATCAATGACAAATCACATGTTAACTAAGAACCATTTCCACTTTGATAATAAAGTTTATCCTACTTCATATTATATCTAGAAGAAGGTCCCTATATACTATCAAATATTACTGAAACACCACTCATATCAGTACCATGTTTTAATCCCTCGGCATATGTAATCACTTTATCCTACAACTATCCATAGGTCATCAAGAAAAAAAGAATATGTATGTATTTTAGCTCATCCTATAGGAACATTTAGAAATGTATCTCTTTGTGATAGTTTTAATTGATGAGTTTTAGAGATAATTTAATGATCCTAAAAAATTTATTATTGTACCCCCTCAACAAGTGATAAACGTGTTCCATTTTCCTAAAGTCACAGTCCTTCACCACCTTTAGTGGTGTAGGAGAAGTATTTTTATTAGAATCACCCATGAAGGTACTGTAGGTGAGATACTCATAACCCTTCACATTATCCTTTTATTCCCACAAAATCCTAACATGTATGTACAATATGTAAGTGGTAAATTATAATTTGGAGGTATCATGGATATTAAAAAAGTGAAGACATACATGATCCTTCTGAAATATTCCTCTAGCATAGTTTTAACCTTTTTCACCCTTAAATATTATGAGGTTCCTCTTAGTGAACTCCTTATCATGGTTCACCATTTGTTCCTAACATGGACCACTTTCTTATCTTAAACAATGAATATATAATATAATTTATTCCATTATTAGATGATATACATGATTGTGCACTTTCATAAAATTATATATCTTTATCATGAAGTGGACCTTTATATAGGAATTTTAGAAAATATACATTAAATAAAAAATTGGTTATCAACAAATATCAATTAAAATATAAGAAACTCATACAATGAATCTAAAATAAAAAACACTAATATATAATGACTAATCAAAAGAAATTGTTGAAAAAAATTAAACATATTTTTATTGTGTATAGTATGGTATTAGTATATTAAAAATATTGCACCAAACATGTTAAAAACTATCTAGACACTAGAATTGGATGCATGGACTATATACAATAACTACAAACTATGAAAATAAATAAAAATTCAATTAATTCCCCAAAACGTTTACAAAAAAATGAAAAAAAGGGTTATTCCCATAACCCATAACCATTGATTAAAAACATCAATGGTCATTAAAATTTACCCCAAAAATATGTTTAAATTTTAAAAATTAAACTCTGGTCACTCATAGAAATGTGAGGTTAGGATCAATGGAGAGTTTTCTTGTAATTATTCTAGCCCAGCCTCTTGAGCCCACATTTTTCTATCCCATATCATAAATTAACCCCCATATGAAATGATATCCAATAATGTTCTTAACAAACCAACTTAGGTAAACCATATAAATGGCCTGATCAAGAATACTAAAATTCATGATGATAATTTCTGCATTAAATGTGTAAGATAATATCCCAAGGTTCTCATAGTTAACCATTAGGGAAAAAATTTTCCAGTGAAAATACTATATGAACGACCCATGAATTAGAGACACATGAGAAAAAATATGAATCGTGGTCATAAATAAATATCGAAATATAGTATACATAGTAATTAATGAAATAAAATATCATAAACACCATCAAAACAGAGTATATAATCAAGATATATAAATGATATGAAATTGTCATAATATAAAAATTCTAAACATAGAGATTAAAGCCCGATCAGGAGAATTCATCATCTGAAATTATGTCAAATCCCAAAAATGATCCAAAATTCTAAACACAATGAGGACAATATCTCTTCCATCTGATGTAACTGTAAACTAGTTAACCATTATTACCCACCTTTTCAAATTGATACCTTAATCCTAAAAAATAATTTCCATACACATCGAATGGAATATACAGGCTGTGAGGAAAAAACATTATAAGCTATCAGATTGAATCTATATAAGAACTTTCTCTATAAAAACTAATAAATATAAGTTGTTATTCATCTTCAAAATATGTTCCCTTACAAAATACGGTTTAGATGAATACATAAAATTAGAAATCATAGAGTTTTTTTGTAAAAAAACATATATTTTCAAAGAATAATAAAATGGTATTATTATATAACACGTGGGTTTAAAAATGAAATGTTGAATAGTAACTTGGAATCATTGGTTATAACACATAGATCATAGTTTGAAATAGTCTATGATATAATTATCTATCTAGGTAAGAAAGAACAAAAATATTAGAAGCTCTCTTCCTAACATCCTAGGAAAATAAATAATATGAAATTTTCATGTGTATTAATATTTTTTAATTAAATATTAATTTAAAAGGGGATTTAATATTCAAGGTAGTTCTTGAAATTCAACAATGGGTTTCTCCGAAGTCTTATGTTGCACACAATGTTGAATCATACTGAAAAATAATAATATATTATTATTTTAAATTTTAGTTAACACCTAGCAGTTTTATTAGCTAGAATGAATATAACTAACTACTATATAATTATATATTTTTGTTAAATTTTATTAATTTTTTTAAGGAAAGTTAGTGGCTTAAAATGTGAATGAATCCAATTTTATGCACAAATACTCTAATATTATTTAAAAGTCGATTTACCATATTTTAATGTAGAACCCTATAAAAATCTAGTGTTGGACACTTTTATATTTTATATTGACCAAATAAAATTTTTATTTAAAAATGGATCATCAAAATTTATTTTGGGTAAATTTTTGGTGTTTTTCTGATAAAGTTCTTTTTTAATGAATAGGTTAAAATAATGTATTTTAATTCCAAACTATCATTTAATATAATTTATTTATATGGTCAGAATATATTTTTAATATTTTTAACGTTTAATTTTATTATATTTTTACCATAAATTCCAATTTTTATAATTGGAAATAATTTTAATTTTCAATTACACATTATTAAGTGTCAATCTGTTGATAGATATTATTTCATTAAAATACGTCATTTATTTTCACTGCGAGAATTTATTTTAAATTAATTTATTCCACTTCATTGATTTGAATTTGGAATAATTGATTCTATATTTTGAATCAATAGGTCCAACGTTTATAAATAGGCCACTTTAATTTTTAAACATTATGAATATTTATTTCAGTAAATATTTTATTTACCATGGTTAAAGGGTAAATATGGTAAATATGGACAAACATATATTACTATAATAATATAAAAATACAATAATAGATGTTATAATGCTATTGGTTGATGCACATCCAACCATGATCATACTTGGGTCAATTTTGGAACCCCATGATGCCACTTAAGAGTGATAATGACACATTATTTTAGTTAACTTAATGTTAAGGTAAAAATGACATAAACAACTATCTTTGTGTAAATTAGTTTTTACTTGTCTTTATATAAGTCATATTTTCAATTATATATATTCATGGGAATGATAAAAATATTTTCTACATAATGGTAGTTTTTTTATAATTTTTATACATCATATAAATTAATTTATTTATGACACAATAATGATGTAGTATTTACCACATTAATAAATGATTTAAATAAATAAGATTATAAAAGTTATAAAAATATCCAAAACCTATCAAATTTTTATTGGATGAATTTATTTCGACGATAATTCATCTTATATTTGATATTAATTAGTTTATTTGCATTTATAAACCGAATATCATTATATAATAAATTAATATTTTCACACTTTTATTAAAAGACCCTCCTCCCCCTTATAAAAATCCCTCACTTCTAACTCACTATTAACACCTCTCAAGCCCCTTGTCTCATCCAACCCCTACCCAAATAATCTGTCATGATCTCTCTCTTACACATATAAGCCTTAACGTTGGCAGAAATCACTTCATGAAGTCTTTTTGGTTCAATCCAAAGGGTTTTACAAGAATTGAAGTTAACATTTTCTCTTGAATTTTTTTCTTTTAGTTTACTTCCCCAACCCATAAACATTATTTATATCTTTATGATATAACAAAAACAATATTCTCAATATACTAGGATGTTTCAATGAGATTAATTCAGAATAAAATTACACACACCTCCATATAATGGTTAGAGAACATAGTGTTTCTGTGGACGGTGAACTGCTGCCACACGAAACGATGATTGTTCAAATATATCCAACTACCTATCGTGGTGGCAATTTAAATGGAAATATATTTATATATGATATATATATATATATTATTATTTATGTTTTATTTATTATTCTGTATTTTTTATATCATACCTTTATGGTTTCCATTATGTGCAAATGTGATAATTTCATTTGAGAAAGTGCGGACTATCGCACACTCAAAGTGATTTGACTCGTTCATGACATACGTGGAACATATAAAGGATAAAGATAATGAAATTATATATTTTATGATATTTTAATAATAATATTCCTCTGTATCACTATAATTTAATTTCATTAAATTCTAAAATTAAATTAATGTAGAGTTCATGCATAAGTACGGCTTACCGTCCCCATGAATAGTGCATTTAATTTCGTCCCTCTATATTTTATATAATTTTATCAATACATATAAATTATTGATATATATTATATATATGATATCAAAATCATGAATAATATTTTTTATAAAATTTAATCTTGAACACATGGACTACTGGTAATTATAAGGTGTTCATTTTGACTCAAGTAACACATATCGACAAAATGACAATTATTATTGTAAATGATTTCATAATACATATTACATGAAAAAAAGTGATATAAAATGAATAATAAACATTAAAAATGTTCTTAATGAAGTATAAGTTAACAAAATTTTATTATTCAGGAATAACATGGAACAAACATGTCAAGACGAACACGAGGTAAGGGATTTCTTATCTCACTATGCATTTCATGATATTTCCATTGTTCACCACTTATTTATTGAATGCTGGGTATTGGTTACGGACATTTGAAATATATTATCATGATTCTCTTTATATTATTGTAATTCTATTATTAATTTGTTTATTATAAACTATTGGTCACACAACTCGATTGATTACAACATAGTAAGGGGTGTTCATCTAACTTTTAATTATTGTGTGATTTATGCTATATTGAAACTATTTTCTTTTGTGTGGATTCTGTAATGCCCATGATTGCATTAATTATGTAATAAACATACATTTATTGGTATTTACATCTTCATTGTATGATCTAACTTTCATGGGGTGTATGTTTCGAACGTTACCAAATCAGAAAGGGAACCATTCACCCTCCTCTTTTTAAAAGAATATTTTTATTTCTTTTAATTTAAATCTTATTATATTTGGATATGTTCTTCTATATACTTATGGATGAAAAGTTTATGTATGCATGATGATATACCCATTTATTTCTCATAATTTATTTTAATGAATTATAATGTGACATCATCAGTCTATCAAATTCAGGTATGGGAACTTCTTCACCCAATTTCATTTCTTTGGGGTAAAATTCTCCTTTTTGATTATGTTGTGCTATGAATATGTGTCAATAAACATTTATTGTTTCACACATAATATACAATTATTTTGAGTATATTATTATTTATCACCGATTATTATGTATGTAATTTATCCTTACTCAAAAGATAAAATTTTTATAATGGATTCCATATCAATTTACATTCAATTGAGGATTCACTTTTGTTATGAACCAATTAACTCTTATCTGTTGCATATACTATCCATTGGAATATTATATCCTGAATCCATTTATTCTCATGATATTATAAAGGCCTGATTGAATGTTATTCCTCAATTATTTTCATTCAAGCATCTCTCATTTTGTTAAAAATTCTATAACTAAAATATTATTTTAAATGTTTTAAGGATTTATTTTTCTAAATATATATCAATAATGTCCATGTTTTAAAAATGGTTTTAAGGATTTATTTATTTTGAAATTAATTTTTTCAATTGATAATTAATTTAAAATGATCAATGTGGTATGCGACTTTTTTTTTCAAAAGTATCATTATTAAATGTTTTAAATGGGTTAAAAATTTATTTTATAAGGAATTGTGTATTTCAATATCTTGATTTGATATTTTATGATTAGAATATGGAAATTTTATCCTTACCTTTTTTTTGTGTTATGTGTTATGAATATGTTATGGTTATTAGTCATTGTTTACATATATGGGTGTTTTTGTGATAAACTAGAGATGGTGAGCCTAAGATAGATCTTGAATGCATTGGGTAATGTGATAGAGGTAAAAGTGAATGTTTCTCCTAAGAGAATTAGGGAATATACTATGATGGATATTCCAAATGTGACTCACTCTATAGATGTGATATCTACAATGAATATATGATATGGATCACTCAAGTTTCCTTTATGATTTATTATCACTATGTGTTATTCATAAATATGATGATTTCAGAAGGTATGTTAAGATTGAAAATTATTATTTCATTGATTTGTATTTATTGATTGGTTAAAGTTTACATTCCTTATTTTATAAACAATTCTGAGATTATTATAATCCTACCATGTTTTTGAATTGTTTTTCATAGGTTATATGGAATGATAAGAGAATGGAAGTATTCATGAAAAATTTTATCAAGAAAAAAATTATTTTTTTATTTTATGAAGAATTATTGTTGTGAAAAATCCGTTATAGTAGAATTGTATACATTGTAATATTCAAGTTGATATGTAATAGTTATGGCCTAATTATCTAAAACTCTAAACCTTAAATGATCATAATTGTGAATTATTAACATAATTTAATAATATGTAATTATTAAGGCTGGGTCCTTATAGATTTTATCAGAGGTCGGTTTAGACAACATTAGGGATTAAGAGTTTTCATTAGACTCACGGATAATACCTATGAATATTATTTCAGTTTGATATTTATTTTATAACATTTTCAAATCATGGAAATTTAGTTAAAAATTTATGTAGGAGGATATCAAATGTCATTCATATCTTATCCTAATGACTTCCTTGAAATAAATAATAAAAATTCATGTTTGGATGATTGTGAAACTATTTTGAGCATACTACTCACATGCAATCAGTTGTTTGAGATGTCAAAAACCTCCACTATACCTCTTTATCATCATCGTTCATGGGTTGTATTAAAAAAACATATTCTCAAAATATTATCATATTTTCAAGAATGTTAAATATTAAAAGTTAATTTTAAAATATTTTACATTATCACAAGATTTTGAAGCATATTATGATTTAAAAAATGGATCTGAAGAAAGAGATCATTTCACAACCTATTTATATTTTATTTTACAATATAATCTCTTAGTAGATACCTATGTTATTAAAAAAACCATTAATTTAATGTTTCAACTCATATTCGGTCAGACTGTTTTATAGAAATGTTGTTTTATCAGATGTTTTGAAATTATACGTCATAAATGATTATTTTCATAATATATGACCCATTTTGAACATGGTGTATTTGGATGAATGAGAAAAATGATTTTGAAGGATATATAAATCATTGTTCCAATTCATGGAACTTCTACTTACATGAACTTGATGACCTTGAAATCAAATGGACACCATGATCATGGTATGATGTTTTTTATTTTGGGGAACATTTTATTTTACCATATGGTGGTTAAATAAAAAATGATGATATATATACATGACTTAATGAATTAAGATGTTGATATCATAATGAATTGGGATGAAAAAGAGAGTTATAAATAAACCATTGGGTTTAAAACATGTTATAGTTATTTTTGAGTTTTATAAAAATGACAATACACAAACCGTTTGACAAACTGTCACGTCAAACAATGCTGCAGGAATCAAATCCACAAAAAAATGCATTTGGAATTTATCTCCTACCACTAGACTACGTCTAGTAACTATTAAGTATGACTTATTCATTTACATTAAATGATTTTATTGATTAAGAATAAGTTTATTTGGGATCTTATGTTTTTTCAAATGGATATCCTTAGTATAAGATATTGATTTGGTGATTAATTGATATATTTTAATTTGAAAGACATTATCTATTATGGGAATGTTTTATGCATATGAAAAATAGAATATTATAGGATTACATTTGTGGAGTAATGTTTGAAATTTTATTAATGTATAAATCTATTTTTATTGTAGAAATATAACGATTTGGGTTATTTATGGAAACGATTAACCTATCATAGAAAATATGTGATTAGGTTAATTATGCATTAGTGTGAGACATTAAGAGTAGTCTATGTTTTTGAAGATAAATGTGATGATTTATGTGGAAGACTATGTGATTAAATCCTTCTATATTTTGGGTACCAATATTAGTTTGGATTATATTTAATAATTTTTAGGAAAATTGTGTATTGATTGGTATTTCATGATTTTTTGCTAATTTTTTGTTTAATTTTAAATATAAAAAGCAATATTTCTTTTTATAAAGGATTACATTTTTGGGTATTATAAGATCTCGTACTAACCATATTGGTATAGTTGTTGTCTAATAATAAGGGAAATATATAGTTCTTCTTTTTGGGATTATGTGATTCTCTAGAAGATGATTCTTGTTCTTTTTATGTGTCTAAGTATTTTTGAATGATCATTTTTTGGAGAAAAGATTAGTTTTTTATAGAAACATATTAAAGGGTGATACTCTACATGAAGGTAAGCATATTTCCTTATGTTATTATTCAATGTAGTAAATGAATTCCTCAAAATTATTAAAAGGAATGGAAAACAAAAACATTGTTGGTTTACATTTCCAATTGGGTAATCAATGAAAATTTAACGCATTATAATTTTGTGATTTTATGATGGATAACATTCTCCTAATCATGTTCTCTGTCTCTCTCAATTAGAACATGACAGTTTGTTTTTTCTTCCATATCCATGTTTTCCTATGTAGAATCCTAGTAATGGATATCTCAGGTGACCTTTCTAATTATCTTTCTTTCTATTAACGTGATTGTATTATTTACCCATTTCTGATGAGGTACATTCAATGATGTTTCCAAGACCAATTTTAAAATTGCGAGGATACAATTTTCAAAAGGGGGAAGGATGTAACTTCCTATGAAAATAATGAATATGAATTTTTCATATTTATTAATATTTTTTTTTAAATATTTATTTTAATGGATATTTTGTATTCAAGGGCATACTGGACATGAAATAATGGGTTTTATGAAGTCTAATGTTGCACACAAGGATGCATCATACTGAAAAATAATAATATAATATAATTTTAAATGGTTTTTAATGAATATCTATTTTATTAGAGAGTTTTAATAGAACTAACTAATATAAAATTATACATGTTTTTGATATTGTATTTCATTTTTCTAATAAATGTTAGTGGCTTAAAATGTGAATGAATCCAATTTTATGCACAAATACTCTAATATTCTTTAAAAGGCTGATTTACCGTATTTTAATGGCGAACCGTATAAAAAAAATTTTTTGGTCACATTTATATGTTCTATTTGACAAAATAAAATTATTCATTATAATCGGGACGTCAAATTTATATTGGTAAAATTTTGGTTATTTTTCGGATAATGTTCAATTTTTAATGATTAGTGAAAAATATTGTATTTTAATTTAAAAATACTTTTTATTATTATTTAATTATATATATATATTATCGTTTTAATTTATTGTAAAACGTAATTAGATTATATATTTAACATTTAATCCAATGGTGGTCATTAGAAATAATTTGACTTTGAAATTGTACATAAACAAGTGTCAATCTTTTTACAGATATTATTTTTTAGAAGCATGGATTTAATTATGACAGAGGAAAATAATTTTAAATCAATTTTTTACAAATATATGATTTTTATTTGGATAAATGCATTTCATATTTGAATCTGGAGGTTCAAATTGTGTAAATAGGTAAATGTTTTTTATTTTGAATATTTACTTTAGAAAATATTTTATTTACCATGGTTAGATGGTGAATCTGGTATATAAAAGTAAAAAAATATTATTATAATAATATACAATTACCCTAACATGTTTTTTAATCATATTTTTTGATAAAAATTTAAACATGAGCATCCTTGGGTCGTCTTTGGGACCCCATGAGGCCACTTGGGAGTGATAATGACACTTTATTTTAATTAACTTAATGTAAATGAAAAAATGACATAAACAAATATCATTTTGTGAATTTATTTTTACATGGGGTTATATAAGTCATATTTTAGACTATAAATTTTAATTGTAAACCTAACAAAATTTCCCACATCATGGTATTTGTTTTATAATTTTTAGACATCTGATAAATTAAATTATTTATGACACAATAATGATGCTGTATTTACCTCATTAATAAATGATTGAAATAAATAAGATTATAAATATTAAAAAAAATATTCAATACCAGTGAAATTATTATTTTTTAGTTTTTTAGACCATTAGTAATCTTATCTTTGACATTAATTATTTTTGGACCTTTATAAACTGAATATCATTATATAATAAATTAATATCTTCACACATTGCTACAGAGCCCCTCCAACCTCTTATAAAAATCCCTCAATTATCAATCATTCCACACACCTATATAGCCCCTTGGATAATCCAATCACTGCCAAAAAAATCTAACACGATCCCTATTTTCAACATATAATCCATACCTTAGGCATAAGTCACATCAAGAAGTCTTTTTGGTTCAAACCATAGGGAGTTACCCGAATTAAAGGTATCAGTTTCTCTTGAATTATTTTATTTTATTTTAATTCTCCAACCACTATGACCTTTTTATTTTATTATTTTATAAAAAATTAGTATCTGAAATACACTAAGATGTTGTTTTGATAATGATTATAACTACACTAACACACACCTCCATCTAATTGGTAAATAACATAATGTTTCTGTGTAGGTCGAACAACTGCCTCACAAAGTGATGATTGTTCAAATATTTACTACCACCTCTCACAGTGTCCATTATGATGGAACGTTATTTATAATATATATATATATTTATATTGTATTATTTATTATTTATTAGTCTATATTGTTTCATTTATAACACACTTTTATGGTTTCCATTATGGGTAAACGCGATAATTTCATTTGAGGAAATGCGAACTACCGCCCCTTGAAAGTGATATGACTCATTAATGCCATATGTCGGACTTATAAAGGATGGAGTAACTGAAATTATATATTATATTATACTAAAATTATAATATAACAATTTATCACAATGTTTTTAATCTATTAAATTAAAAATTGAAATGAAATTTGCGTTCATGCGTACGTATGGCTTACAATATTCATGAATGATGCATTTCATTTGTTACCTCTAAATGTTAGGCAATACTATAAATACATATATTTTATAGATATATATGATATATGTGATATCTAAATCATTAATATAATTCTAGAGATAATGGAATCTGGACTATATGGACAAATTGTAATTATCAAGTGTTCATTTTGACTCAAGTACCAAATATCGAGAAAAGGATCATTATTAAATTAAATGATTGCATAATGATAATAAAATGGTAATAAGTGATATAAAAAGAATAATAAACTTGAAAAGGGTTCTTAAAAAATTATAAATTAACTTATGTTTATTATTCAGGAAGAACAAGGAATAAACAATTCAAGACGAACACAAGGTAAGGGATTTCTTATCTCACATTCTATTCCATGATAATTTCACTGTTTGACACTTATTTATGGAATATGGTGTATTGGGTACTTCCATTTGATATAAATTATCATGATTCTTTTTATATATATGGTATTCTGTGATTTATTTGGTGGTTATTAACTTTTGGTCTCCTGGATCGATTGATTACAATGTGGTAAGGGGTTTTCATCTATCTTTTTATTTCCATGAGATTCATGATATACTTCCAATATTTTTTTTGGTGTTATTTATTTACTGCTCATGATTTCATTCATTCTACAATATACATAAATTTGTCGGTATTTACATTTTCAATGTATGATCCTTCTTTCATGGGGTGTATGTTTTGTATTTTACCAAATCGGTAATTTAACCTTTCACCCTCCTTTTTTAAAGGACTTATTTTGTTTTGTCTTTTAATTTACATCTTATTATACTGTGATATGTTCTTATATATCCATAGGGATGTAAATTTCATGTCCATTTTATGAAGTTCCCTTTTCTCTCTCATGAAATAATTTTCTGAATTATACAGTGGCATTGTAAGGCTGTCAAATTTCTGTAAGGGAACTTCTCCACCCAATTTTATTTCTTTTGGTTAATCATCTACATCTTGATCATGTCATGCTTTGAATATGTGCGAATAACCTATTATATTCTCACACTTATTATCCAATTATATTGAGTTTATTCTTGTTTTTAACACATTATAATGTAATTGATTTATCCTTAATCAATGGATAATGTTTTAATAAGGGATTTCATCTCAATTAACATTCCATTGACACATAATTATTGTTATGCTCCAATTAAATGTAATGTGGTGTATATAATGTCTTTTGGCACATTATATCATGAATATCATTATTCTCATGATATTATAATGTTATGATTTAATGTTATTCATCAATTATTTCTATTCATGAATCTCTCATTTTATTAGAAATTCTTTTACTAAAATATCACTTTAAATGTTTTAAAGATTTATTCATCAAAATATTTATCCTTAATGTCCTTGTTTTCAAAAGGGTTTTTCAGATTTATTTATATGGACATTAATTTTTTCAAATTATAAATCATTTAAAAGCATTAATGTTTAATGGGACACTTTGATTAAAAAATCTCTTTATTAAATGTTTTAAATGGTATTGAAAATGATTTAATAAAGGATTTTTTATTTCAATATATTGATTTGATATATTATGATTGGGATGTGGAAATTTTATCAGTATGTTATTCTTGTGTTATGTGTAATGAATATGTTATTGTTATTGGGAATTGATTATGTATATAGGTGGTTTCGTGATAAACCCCGGGAGGGTCCGCCTAAGATAGCTCTCCAATGCATTGGATAATGTGACGGAGGAAAACCTTAATGTTTCTCCTATGAGATTTGGTAAAAATATTGTGATAAGTATTCGAAATGTGGATCCCTCTATAGCTAAGATATCTAAAATGTATGTTCGTTACAGATGAATCAATTTACCGTTATTATTTATGATTACTTTGTGTTATTCATAAATATTACGAATTTAGAAGGTATGTTATGATTGAAAATTATTGTTTCATTGATTTGAATTTCTTGATGGGATGATGTTTTCTTTACTTATTTAATAACCCATACTATGATTTTTATACTCATCCCATGTTTTTTTAATTTTTATAATATTTTATAAGGATGGGTAAGAGAAATTATGTATTCCAGAAGATTTATATCAAAAAAAGAATTATTATTTTATTTTAAGTAATTTTATCATTGTTAAAAATCAGTTAAAGTAGAAGTGTCTACTTTGTAATATTCAAGTTGATATGTAATATTTATAGCCTATTCATCTTAAACTCTATACCTTAATGTATACTCAATGTGATTTATTGAAATAATTTAGTATTTTGAAATGTTTAAGGTTGTGTCCTTATAGTTGGTATCATATATCGGTATAGACAACTTTAGAGATTATGAGATTTCTTTTGACACATGGTTAGTTCAAAAGTCTATTATTTCAGTTAAATCATAGTTTTATTACTTTTTCAGATCATGAAAGTAAGTTAAAAATGGAAGGAGGAGGATCTCAAATGATATTCATATCTCTTCCCGATGACTTTCTTCCAATAATTTTTGAAAAGTCATGTTCGGATGATTTTGAAACTTTTTATAGCACACAACTCACTTGTAAGTAGTTGTTTGAGATTTCAAACAGCTCCACTATACCATGTTATCATCGTGGATCATGTTTTCATTTAAAAAAAATCATATATTCACAATATTATCATATTTTCAAAATATGTAAATATTATCAAGGCATTTTACAGTATTTTAGCATATCACATGATTTTGAAACATAATATGATTCTGAAAAAAGGGCTGAAGAAAGAGACCATTGAAAAACCTATTTATATTTTCTTATAAAATATAATCTATAAGAACATACCTATGGTATATTAAACGGACCATTAATTGAAAGTTTCAACTCAAATTTGGTCTGAATGCTTTATAGTAATCATATTTTATCAGATGTTTTGAAATTATATTTCATACATGATTATTTTCCAAAACAGTTTTTCAATGAACACCCTTATGACCCATGTTGTACAAGGTGTATTTGGATGAAGGTAGAAAATATTTTTAAAGTATATCTAAATCTTTGTTTCATTGATTGGACCTTCTACCTACGTGAGACATATGACGGTGAAACAAAATGGAAAGCATGATCAAGGTATGTTGTTATTTAATTTGGGTATCATTTTATATTTTTATATAATGGTGAAATAAATAAATTAATATATATATATAAGATTTCATGAATTATGAAGTTGAGATCATAATGAATTGGGATGAAAATGGGAGGTATAAAATCACCATTGAGGTTAAAACATGTTATGGTTATTTTTTAGTTTTATAAAAAGGACAACACATAGACCGTGCGAAAAACCATCATATCAAACAAAGCTGTGGGAATTGAACCCAAAAATAAAGTGTGATTGGGATTTATCACCGACTTCTAGACTATGTGAAGTCACTGGTTATTATGACTTATTATTTTTAGCTAAATTATTTTTTGGATCAAGAATATTTGGATTTGGGATCTTATGTTTTATCAAATTGATAGCCTTATTATAAGAAAATGATTTGGTAATTATGTCATAAATGTTATTTTGGAAGGCATTCTCTCCTTTTAGAACACTGTATGCTTACGAAAAATAGAATATTATGGGATTAAATTTGTGGAGTAATGGTTGAAATTTTATTTTTGAAGAAAATATATTTTTATTATATACATATAGCATTTTGGTTTGTTTATGGAAATTACTAACCTATCATAGAGAATATTTGATTTTGATAATTATGTTTCAGAATGAGTCTTTAAGAGTGTTTTATGTTTTTAGAGTTTAATGTTATGATTTTCTGTGGAATACTATGTTATTAAATCTATCTGAGTTTTGGGATTCAATCATAGATTGGATTATTTTTAATAATTTTATGGTCAATTGTGAATAGAATGATATTTCTTGAACTTTGTCAACTATTTTTTGAATTTTAGAGATTAATAACAGTATTTCTCTTTATAAAGAATTACCCTTTTGTGGATTATATAATCTCGTACAAACCATTTTGGTTTTATTTGAATCCTATAGACAAGATAAATATATAGTTCTTCTTTTTTGTAATATTTTATTCTCTAGAAGATGATTCTTGTGATTTTGATGTGACGAAGTGCTTTTGATTTATCATTGTTTAGAGAAAAGAATAGTTTTTGGTAGAAACTTATTGTAGGATGAAACACTATTTGTAGGTTAGTATATATCCTTATGTTCTTATTATATTTACTAAATTAATTCTTAAAAATTATTAAATGGAACGTAAAACAAAAATCTTGTTGGTCTAAATGTATTATTGGGTAATCAATGACCATTTAACAGTTCATAAGATTGTGATTTTTTGGTGGTTATGTTTATTCTAATAATGTTTTCTATCACTCTCCACTAGAACATGATGGTTTTTTTCTCTTCCATATGCTTGTATTCCTACATGAAATCCTAGTATGGGTTATCTCGGGTGAACTATGTAATTATCTTTCTATCTTTTAAGGTTATTATTTTATTTACTCTTTTTCTAATGTGGGAATTTCAATGATGTTTCCAAGCCCAATTTTAAAATTGTGGGGACACAATTTTCAAAAGGGGGTAAGGATGTAAAATCCCAAGAAAATAAGGAATATGAAATTTTCATATTTTATAATATTTTTCACTTCAATATTAATTTTAAATGGTATTTTATATTCATGGGTGTACATGACACGCAACAACAATGGGATTCAATGAAGTGTACTGTTGTACAAAATTTTGTATCACACAACATAAGAATAATATATTATTATTTTAAATGGTAGATAACGCCTAGAAGTTTTATTAGAGAGAATTAATATACATAAATAAAATAAAGTTATACATTTTTGTTAAATTTTATTACATTTCTCAAAAAAATTGTAGGTTTAAAATGTGAATGAATCCAATTTTAAGCCCAAATACTCTAATATTCTTTAAAGGTAGATTAACCATGTTTTAATGGAGAACAATATTTTAATCTAGTGTTGGTATCATTAATATTTTATATTTTAAAAAATAAAATTCTTCTTTAAAATCGGGACATCAAAATTTACTTTTGGTAAATTTTTGGTATTTTCCATATAAAGCTCATATTTAATGAATAGGAAAAAATACAGTATTTTAATTCAAAACATAGTTTTAATATTATTTATTTATTAAGTTATAATATATATTCAATATGTTTTAAAGTTTAATTAGATTTTTTTTACAATTTAATCCAATGGTGGTCATTTTAATTAATTTCACTTTTAAATTGGCTATAAATAAGTGTCTATATTTTGATAGATATTATTTCTTAAAAACAAACCATTTATTTTGACAATAGAATCTATTTTTAAATTAATTTTCTCCACTTATTTAATTTGAAATGGGAAAATTGGTTTCCATATTTGGAATAAGGTGGTCCGAAGTGTTTATATAGGTAAATTTAATTTTTATATATTATGAATATTTAAATTAGTAAATATTTTATTTATCTTGGTTAAAAGTAAAATATGGTAAATAAGGATAAACAAATATTAATATAATAAAATAAAATTACCTTAACTAGTGTCCTAATCATATGGTTTGATAAAAATACGACCATGGTCTTCCTTGGGTCAATTTTGGAACCCTATGGGGCCACATGGAAGTGATTATGACACTTTATTTTAATTAACAAAAAAGAAAAAATGAATAAAACAACAATTATTTTTGTAAATTAATTTTTTACATGCGGTTATATATGTCATATTTTCGATTATGAATGTTAATTTGATAGATAAAATGATTTTATACATCATGGTAATTTTTTTTATAATTTTATACATAAAATAAAATAAATTATTTATTACACAATATTGATTCATTATTAACCTCATTAATAAATGATTTAAATAAATAAGATTATAATTATGAAAACAATATCCAAAACATGTCCAATTATTATATGATTATTTTATTTCAATAATTAGTCCTCTTATAGTTAATGTTAATTTGTTTTTTACTATTATAAACTGAATATCATTATGTAATAAAATAATAGTTTCACACTATCTTAAAAAGCCCCCCTCCCCCTTATAAAAAGCTCTCACATATAACTCATTCCTCACACCTCTCTAGCACCTTGGATTGTCCAGAAACTGACCAAATATTCTATAAAGATCCCAATATTAAAACTAAACGAATTACCTCAGGAAGAAGTCACTTCATGATGTTTTTTTTTGTTTCAAACCATAGAGGGTTAACCGAATTAAATGTAACTGTTTCACTAAAATTATTTTCCTTTATTTTACTTCTCAAACCCCTAAACTATTTGTATTCCTTTATGTTATAAAAATTAAGTATCCTCAATATACTAGGATTTTTTATGATATTTATTTGAAGAAAACTAACACACACCTTCATCTAATTTGTAATGAACATAATGTTTCTGCAGATGATGAACTACTGACTCACAAAACTATGATGGTTAAAAAATCTCATGCCGCCTCTCATGGTAGAAATTATGATGGAACTGTATTTATATATGATATATATATTATTATTTTTTATTTAATATTATTTATTTTTTTATTTATAGAATTCTTTTATGGATTCCATTATGGGTAAACGTAATAATTTCATTTGAGGAAGTGTGGACTACCGCCCCCTTAAAGTGATATGACTCATTAATGCCATACGTGGGATGTATAAAAAGACGAGTTAATGAAATAATATATTATATTATAGTATAATTATAATATAACTATGTATCACAATGTTTTTATTCCATTAAATATTATATTGAAATGAAAGTAGCAATAATGCGTACATACGACTAATGATCTCCATGAACAGTGCATTTCATTTTTAACCTCTAAATGTTAGGTAATATTATAAATATATATATATATATACTATATATATATATGATAAATATGATATCTAAATCATTAGTATCATTGTGTTGATATTGGAATCTAGACCATATAGACAACACGTAATTAAAAAGTTTTCATTTTGACTTAAGTACCATATATCGACAAAATGACCATTATTAACTTAAATGATTTCATAATGTTAATAAAATGGTAATTATTGATATAAAAGGAATAATAAACTTGAAAAAAGTTCTTAAAATGTATAAATTAACTTATGTTTATTATTTAGGATGAACAACGAACAAAAAATTCAAGATGAACACAAGGTAAGGGATTTCTTATCTCACTTTCAATTCTGTGATAACTCCACTGTTCGACACTTAATTATTTCATGTGTTGTATTGGTTACTTCCATTTGATATATATTATCATTATTCCTTTCATATTCATTGTATCCTATGATTAATTTTATGGTTATTAAATTTTGGTCACATGACTCGATTGATTAAAACGTGGAAATGGGTTTTCATCTCACTTTTTTTTCCCATGAGATTCATGCTATATTACCACTATTTCATTTTGTGTGATTTATGTACTAGACATGATTAAATTTTTTTTGTAATTTACTTAAATTAATTTTTATTTACATCTTTATTGAATGATCCTTATTTCATGGGGTGTATGTTTCATATGTTACCAAATCGGTAATGGAACCATTCGCCCTCCTCTTTTTGAAGGACTTATTTTGTTATGTATTTTAATTTAAATATTCAAATGTTGGGCTATTTTCTATTTTATCCTAAGGGAATTAAATTTTATGTCCATATTATTAGATAAACTTTTATCTCTCTTCAATTCATTTTCTGAATTTTAAAGTGACACTGTTAGGCAGTCCAATTTCTTTAATGGATTATCTTCACCAAAATTTAATTCTTTGGGTTAAAAATCTCCCTCTAGATTATGTTGTGCTATAAATATGAGTGAATAAACATTGATTTTATAACACATAATATCCTCATATATTTATTGTATTTTTACTTGTCACACATTATTATGTAATTTATTTATCTTTAATCTAAAGATACAATTTTTATAAGGGATTTCCTCTCAATTTAAATTCTATTGAAGCGTCATTGTTGTTATGCACCAATTAACTCCAATGTTATATATATATTTTCTTTTGGAAGATTATATCATGAATCCCTTTATTCTTATGATAATATAATGTTTTTATTTAATGTTATCCCTTAATTATATATATTCAAGCATCTCTAATTTTGATAAAAATTCTTTTAACAAAATATTGTTTTAAATGTTTTAAAGATTTATTCTAATAAATATTTCTCATTAAGGAAAATGTTTTAAAATGGATTTTGGGATTTATTTATATGGACATTAATGTTTTCTAATGACAATTCATTTAAAATTATCAAAGTGGTATGAGACAATTTGATTCAAAATTCTCTTTATTAAATGTTTTAAATGGTTTTGAATATGATTTGATACAGCATTATTTATTTCAATATCATATGATAATATATTATGATTGGAATGTGGAAATGTTATCTTTTCTTTATTCTTGTGTTATGTGTTATGAATATGTTATTGTTATTGGGAATTTATTACCCATACGGGTGGTTTTGTGATAATCCTATGGGGGGTGAGACTGAGATATATCTCCAATGCATTCAGTAATGCGACAGAGGTAAACAAGAATTTTACTCTTAATAGATTTAAGGAATATACTGGGATGAGTATTCAAAATTTGACTCCCACTAATGCTGTGATAAATACAATGTAATTATGATATGGATGACTCTTATTACCTTTATGATTTATGATTACCACATTTTATTCATAAATATTATGATTTCAGAAGGTATGTTATGATTGAAATTTATGGTTTCATTAATTTGTATTTATTGATGTTTTAATGTTTCTTTTCCTAATTTTATAAAACATATTGTGCATTTTATACTCATACCATTTTTTGAAATGTTTTTCATAGGTTATAAGGAATGGTAATTGAACAGAAGTATTCAAGATGATTTATATCCAGAAAAGAACTCTTCTTTTATTTTGAAGAGTTTTATTATTGTGAAAAATAAGTTATACTATAAGTATATAATTTGTAATATTCAAGTTTATATGTAATAGTTATGGACTTATTATATAAAATATTAAGCATGAAATTATCCTCAATGTGAATTCTTAAAATAATTTAGTATTATGTAATGTTTAAGGTCAGGCCCTTATAATTGGTATCAGAGGTCCGTTTAAAAAAATTAAGGGATTAAGAGTTTTCATTAGACACATGTTTAGTCCATAAGTATATTATTTTAGTTAAATCGTATTTTTATAACTTATTTATATCACGAATGTTTTTAAAAATTTATGGAGGAGGATCTCAAACGACATTCCTATCTATTCCTGATGAATATCTTGCAATAATTACTGCAACGTCAGATTATGATGATTTTCAAACTATTTATAAAATAAAACTCACTTCCATGAAATTGTTTGAGATATGAAACACATCCATTATACCTTAATATCATAGTGTATCAAGGGTTTTATTTAAATAAATCCTATTTTCACAATATTATCATATTTTCAACTAAGGTAAATATTATCAAGGAATATTAAAATATTTCACCTTATCACAAGGATTTTGAAGAATATTATGATTTTGAAAAAAGTACTGAGAAGAAGACCCTTGAGCAACCTATTTATATACTTTATTACTTTATAATCACTCAGCACATACATATGGAATTTTAAAAGGACCATTAATTGAATGTTTCAACTCAAATTTGTTCTGACTGTTTCATAGAAATCATGTTTTTTATGATGTATTGAAATTATATGTCATACATGA
Organism: Viscum album; assembly: GCA_963277665.1. NCBI lineage: Eukaryota > Viridiplantae > Streptophyta > Magnoliopsida > Santalales > Viscaceae > Viscum > Viscum album. The sequence continues at coordinate 40,248,098 of OY728159.1, forward strand.
TTATTTTACAAAAAAAAGTTTAAAGAACACCCATATGATCCATGTTGTAAATTTCTTATTTTAATGAATGATGAAAATTATTTTTCTGGATATATAAATTATTTTTCAAAGCATGGAACTTATACCTACATGAACAAGATGACGATGAAACCAAATGGACACCATGACCAATGTGTGATGTTATTTATTTTGGGTATCTTTTCATTTTTTCATATGGTGGTGAAATAAAATAATTAAAATATATATAAGACTTCAAGAATTATGATTTTGATATGATAATTAATTTGGATGAAAATGAGAGGTTTAAAGAAACTATTGAGGTAAAAACATTTTAGAGTTATTTTCGAGTTTTATAAAAACGACAAAACGCAGACCATGTGACAACCTGTCGGATTGAACAAAGCTACGAGACTTGAACCACCATACAATGTGTGATTTGTATTTATCACCTACAACTAGAAGACTTGATTTACCTATTAGTATGACTTATTCTTTTTAGATAAATAATTTTATTGATCAAGAATATATTTATTTTGTATCTTATGTTTTATCAAATGGATATCCCTAGTAGAAGAAAATGATTATGTAATTAAGTGATATAAGTGATTTTCGAAGACGTTTTCTCTTTTCAGAACACTATATGCTTATGAAAAATAAAAAAAATATGGGAATACATTTGTGGAGTAATGTTTGAAATTTTATTTTGGAAGAATATCTATTTTTATTGTGGAAATATAGGGATTTGAGTAATTTATTGAAATGATTAACCTATCATAAATAATATGAAATTTGGTTATTTATGCTTAGGTATGTGAATTTAAGAGTATTCTATGTTTTGGGAGATAAATATTAAGATTAATAATGAAAGACTATGTGTATTGATTGTTATTTCTTAAACATTGTGTACATTGTGATCAATTTTGGAGATTAAAAGTAGTATTTATTTTTATAGAGGATTACCCTTTTGAGGGGTTATACGATATCGTACGAACCATTATGGTTTTAGTGGATGTCTACAGACAAGGGAATTATATAGTAAATTTTTTGTGTATTATGTGACTCTCTATAGGATGATTCTAGTGCATTTTATGTGACCAAGTCATTTTGAATGCTAATTGTTTGGAGAAAAGATTAGTTTTTCGTAGAAACTTATTTAAGGTTGAATCTCTACATGAAGGTCAATATATTTACATATTTTCTTATTCTATTTATTAAATTAATTCCTCAAAATTTTGAAAAGGAACATAAAACAAAAAATTTGTTCATTTACATTTCCTATTGGGTAGTCAAGGACTATTTAACAAATCATAGCATTGTAATTTTATAGTGGTTAACTTTTTCCTAATTAGGTTTTCTATCACACTCCATCAGAAAATAACATTTTTTTTCTCTTCCACGTGTATGTCTTCCTACATGGAATCCTAGTATGGGTTATCTCAGGTGACCTTTTTAATTATCTTTCTTCTGTTTAATGTGATTGTTTTATTACCTCTTTTTCTAATGTGGGACTTTCAATGAAGTTTCCGAGCCCAATTTTAAAATTGTAAGGACACAATTTTCAAAAGGAGGAATGATGTAACATCCAAAGAAAATAAATAATATGACATTCTCATATTTATTAATATTTTTGAATTAAATAATAATTTTAAAGGGGATTTAAAATTCAAGGGCGTACTTGACATGTGACAATGGGTTTCTTTGAAGTCTTATGTTGCACACAATGTTGAATCATACTGAAAAATATTTATATATTATTATTTTAAATGGTAGTTAATTCCTAGAAGTTTTATTAGCGGGAATGAATATAAATAACTACAATATAATTATACATGTTTCTTAAATGTTTTTACAGTTATCTAATAAATATTATAGGCTTAAAATATGAATGAAATTAATTTTAAGCACAAATACTCTAATATTCTCTAAAACTAGACTAGTCATCTTTTAATTGAGAACCCTCATTAAATCTGGGGTTGGTCAATTTTATATGTTCTATTTGACAAAAAAAATTATTCTTTAAAATTAGGAGATCAAAATTTACTTAGGGTAAATATTTGGTATTTTTCTGATAAAGTTAATTTTTTAATGAATAGGGAAAAATACTATTTTTACTTCAAAACAACCTTTTAATCCAATTTATCTATATGGGTTGAATATATTTTATTTTGTTTTAAAGTTTAATAATATTATATTTTTACCATTTAATCCAATTATGGTCATTGAAATTAATTTCACTTTTAAATTGAACATAAACTAGTGTCAATTTTTTGATAGATATTATTTCTTAAAAACACGCCTTTTATTTCGAAAGAAAAAGTTAATAATAAATTAATTTTTTCTACTTAAGTAATTTGAATTTTTAAAAATAGATTCCATATTTGGAATAAATAAGTCCATTTTTTTAAATATGTAACATTAATTTCTATTAATTATGAATATTTACTTCAGTAAATATTTTATTTACCATGGTTAATGGATAAATATCATAAATTAGGGAAAAAATATCACTATAATAAAATAAAATTACCCTAACAGGTGTCCTAATACTATTGGATGACATACATCCGACCATGAAAATCCTTGAGTCGATTTTGGGACTCCATGGGGCCACTTGAGAGTGATAATGACACTTTATTTTAAATAACATAAAGTAAAGGAAAAAATAACCTAAAAAATAAGGTTTTATAAATTAATTTTTACATGGGGTTATATCTGTAATATTTTCAACTATAAATACTAATTATAAATATTCAACGATTTCTTAGATCATGGTATTTTTCTTGTAATTTTTAGACATCCAATAAATTAATGTATTTATCACACAATAATGATGCAGTATTAACCTCATTAATAAATGATTTAAATAAATAATATTATAAATATTAAAAAAATTTCCAAAACATGTCCAATTCCTATTGTATGATTTTATTTTGACCATTATTTATATTATCTCTTAATTTAAATAGTTTTGGATTATTATAATCCTAATATCTGTATATTATAAAATAATATTTTCTCACCTTTCTAAACAGCGCCTCCACCCCCTTATAAAAAGCCCACACATCTAAATCATTCCTAAAACCTCTCTATCCCCTTGGATCATCAAACACCTTTCCAAATAATATAAAAATATCCTGCTCTTCCACCTTGAATCATTACCTTAGGGTTATGTCACTTCAACATGTTCTTTTGGTCCAAACCATAGGAAGTTACACGAATTAAAGGTAACAGTATCACTTAAATTATTTTTATTTATTTAACATCTCTAACTCCTAAACTCTTTTTCTTCCACTATTTTATAAAAAAAAGTATCATAATACACTATTATGTTTTTATGATAAGTATTATAACTACACTTACACACACCTCCATCTAATGGGTAATGAACATATTGTTTCTATGGATGGCGAACTACTACCTCACGAAACGATGATTGTTCAAATATATCCTACCACCTCTCATTTTGGACATTATGATGGTACTATATTTATATATGATATTTATATTATTTCTATGTTTTATACATTATTCTGTATTTTTTCATTTATAGAATACATTTATGGTTTCCATTACGGGTAGACACGATAATTTCATTTGAGGAAGTGCGGACTACCGCCCCCTGAAACTGATATAACTCATTAATGCCATATTTGGGACGTATAAAAGATGGATATAATGAAATTATATATTATATTATACTGGAATTATAATATAAGTACATGTAACAATGATTTTATTCCATTAAATATGAAATTGGAATGAAAGTAGTGTTCATGCGTACTTACGGCTTACCGTCTACATGAACAATCCATTTCATTTCTTACCAATAAATGATAGTTAATATTATAAATAATTACATATAGTATAAATATTTATCTTGAATATCATTCTGGAGATAATGGACTCCGTACCATATGGACAATTTTTAATTATAATGTGTTCATTTTGACTCAAGTACCATATATCGACAAAACAACCATTATTATCTTAAATGACTGAATAATTTTAATAACATGGTAATAAGTGATATGAAAGGAATAATAAACTTGAAAAATGTTCTTAAAAAGTATAAATTAACTTATGATTATTTTTCAAGAAGAATAAGGAACAAACAAGTGAAGACAAATAGGAGGTAAGGTATTTGTTATCTCACTTTCAATTCCTGGAGAATTTGACTATTCGACACTTATTTATTACATGTGTTTTATTGGGTACATCAATTTGATATATATAATAATGATTATATTTATATAAATTGTATTCTATTATTAATTTGTTGGTTATTAACTTTTGGTCACACAACTTGATTGATTACAGCGTGGTAAGGGGGTTCCATCTCACATTTTATTCTCGTGAGATTCATGCTATATTTTAACTATTTTATTTTTTGTGGTTTATGTACTTAACATGATTGAATTAATTGCGTAATATAATTAACTTTATGGGTATTTTCAAATTTATTGTATGATCCTTCTTTCAGGGGGTGTATGTAGCATAAGTTACCAAATTTGTAATTGAACCTCTCACCCTCCTCTTTTTAAAGGACTTAATTTGTAATGTATTTTAATATAAATCATCTTATGTTGGGATATGTTATTTTATATACTTAGGGATGTATATTTTTTTCTATATTATGAGAAACCATTTTCACTCTCATAAATTTAATTTTTTAATTTAAATGTTAAACAATTATACTGTCAAATTTCTGTAAGGGAACTTCTTCATCCAATTTAAATTTATTGGGTTAAACATCTAAATCATGATTATGTCATGATATGAATATGTGTGAATAAACTATGATTATTTCAAACTTAATATACACTTATATTGAGTTTATTTTTATTTTATACACATTTTTATGTAATTTAATTATCCGTAATCTAAGTATACTGTTATTATAATGGATTTCGTCTCAATTTACATTCCATTGACACTTAATTGTTTTTCTAAATTAACTAATTATAATGTGGGGTATATTCTGTCCTTTGGCACATTATATCATGAATTGCCGTATTATCATACTGTTATAATGTTTTGATATAATTTTATTCCTCAATTATTTGTATTCAAGGATCTCTCATTTTGTTAAAAATTCATTTAATAAATTTCATTATAAATGTTTTAAATATTTATTCTTCTAAATATTTCTCATTAATGTTCATGTTTTCAAAACGGTTATTAGGATTTATTTTTATGGAAATTATGGTATTCAAATTATAATTCATTTAAAATATTCAAAGTTTTATGGGACACTTTGATTCAAAAAATCACTTTATTAAATCCATTATATGGTTTCTGAAAATGATTAGATAATGGATTGTTTATTTCAATATCTTGATTTGATATATTATGATTTCAATGTTTAAAATTTATCATTCATTTATTCTTTTGTTATGTGTTATGAATATTTTATGGTTATTGGGAATTGATTACGTATACAGATAGTTTTGTGATAAACCTAGTGCGGTTGAGCATTAGATAGCTCTCCAATGCATTGGGTAACATGATAGAGGTAAACGTGAATATTTCTCCTAAGATGTATAGGTAATATACAGTGATCAGTATTCCAAATTTTACTCCCTCTATAGTTTTTATAGCAACAATGAAAGTATCATATGGATGACTCATGTTACCTTTTTGATTTATGATTGATATGAGATATTCATAAATATTTTGATTTCAGAAGGATTGTAATGATTAAAAATTATGGTTTCATTGATATGAATTTATTGATGGGTTAATGTTTCCTTTAATTATTTTATAAAACATACTGATCTTTTTATGCTCATCCTATGTTTTTGAAATGCCTTTCATAGGTTATAAGGATGGTTAAGAGAAAGTATAAATTGAAGAAGATTTATATCATGAAATGAACTCTTGTTTTATATTATGGAGTTTTAATTTTATGAATAATAATTTATAGTAGAAGTGTATACAATGTAATATTCATTTTGATATGTAATTTTTATGGCCTACGTCTCTAAGAATATGATCCTGAAATTATCGTCAATGTAAATTCATGACATAATTCATTATTATGTAATGCTTAAGTTCGGGTCCTTATAGTTGGTTTCATAGGTAGGTTTAAAAAAATTATGGATTTATAGTTTTAGTTAGACACTTGGTTAGTCCATATGGCTATTATTTTCATTAAATACTAGTTTTATAACTTTTTTAGATCAACATATTCAGTTACAAATTGAAGGAGGAGGATCTCAAATGACATTTGTATCTCTTCCTGTTGAATTTCATGCAATAATTATTGCAAAGTAATGTTCGGATGACTATCACACTTTTTCTAGCATACAACTCACTTGAATGTAATTCATTGATATATCAAACACCTCTACTATTCCACGTTATCATCGTGGATCAAGGGTTGCATTTATACAAATCCTATTTTCACAATATTCTCATATTTTCAAGAAAGGTAAATATTATCAATGGATTTTCAATTATTTTAAATTATCACAAGATTTTGAAGCATATTATGAATATGAAAAATTTGTAGAATAAAAAGACCCTTGGGAAACCTTTTTATATTTTCTTTTACAATATAGTCTCTCATCACATACCAATCGTATTTCAAAAGGACCATTAATTTAATGATTCAACTCATGTTCGGTCAGTCTGTTTTATAGAAACCATGTTTTATCAGATGTTTTAAAATTATATGTCATTCACAATTATTTTCGAAAACTATTTTTATATGAACACCCATATAACCCATGTTTTACAAGGAATGTTTGGATGAAGGAAGCAAATAATTTTGATGGATATATAAATCATTGTTGCAATGTATGTACCTTCTATCTATGTGAACATGATGACGATGAATCCAAATTGACACTATGATAATGTTACGATGTTCATTATTTTGGGGATCATTTTATTTTATCATATGGTGGTGAAATAAAAAATTGAAAACATTTTTAAGACTTCAAGAATTATGATGTTGAGATAATAATGAATTTGGATTAAAATAAGAGGTATAAATAAACCATTGAGGTAAAAAAATGTTAGTGTTATTTATGAGTTTTAGAAAAAAGACAACACATTGAAAGTGTGATATCCCATCTGGTTGAACAATGTTGTGGGAATCTAACCCACAATCAATGTGTGATTGGGATATGTCACCTATAACTAGACTACATGAATTCCCTGGTTAGTATGACTTACTCTTTTTAGTTAAATTATTTTATTTATCAAGAATATTTTGATTTGGGATGTTATGATTTATCTAATGGATATCCTTAGTATAAGTAAATGATTTCGTCATTATGTGATTAAAGTGATTTTGGATGATGTTTTATCTTTTTGTAACACTATATGGTTAGGAAAAATAGAATATAATGGGATTAAATTTGTGGAGTAATGGTTGAAATATTATTTTGGAAGAATATTTGTTTTCATTGTCGATATATAGCGATTTGTGTAATTTTTGGAAATGATTATCCTATCATATAGAGTATTTGAATTGGTTAATTGTGCTTCAATATGTGACTTTAAGAGTAGTCTATATTTTTGGAGTTAAAGGTTATGATTTACTATGGAAGATTAGGTGATTAAATCCATCAAGGTTTTTGGATTGAATATTAGTTTGGATTATTTTTTATAATTGTAATGACAATTGTGTATTTAATGATATTTCAGGAACTTTGGGTACTTTTTGTTGAATTTTGGAGATTAATAGTAGTATTTCGTTTTATAAAGGATTACCCTCTTAGGGATTATATGATCTCATACAATCTATTTTGGTTTTAGATGATTAATACATGCAAGGGAAATATATATTTTTCTTTTATGGATTATGTGATTCTCTAATAGAATATTCTTGAGATTTTGATCTGACCAAATCTTTTTGATTTCTCATTGGTTGGAGAAAATATTAGTGTTTGGTATAAACTTATTAAAGGATGAATGTCAACATGAATTTAAGTATATTTCCTTATGTTCTTATTCTATTTAGTAAATTAATTCCTAAAAATTATGAAAATGAACCTAAACAAAAAACATTGTTGTTTTACATTTCTTATTGGGTAATCAAATACCATTTAACACATTGTGAGTTGGTGATTTTATTGTGGTTAACTTTATCCAAATAATGTTTTCTATCACTCTCCACCAGAACATGATGGTTTTTTTCTATTCTATTTACATTGATTCCTACATGGAATACTAGTATGGGTTATATAGGGTAACCATTATAGTTATCTTTCATTCTTTTAAAGTGATAGTTTTATTTTATCGTTATCCAATTTGAGACTTTCAATGGTGTTTCCAAGCCCCATTTTAAAATTTCGAGGACCAAATTATCAAAATGGTTGAAGGATGTAACATCCCAAGAAAATAAATAATATGAATGTTTCATATTTATTAAATTTTTTGAAATAAATAACTTTTTTAAAGGGGATTTTATATTCAATGGCGTAATTGACACACAATAATGGGTTTCTCAGAAGCCTTATGTTGGCCACAATGTGGAATCATACTAAAAATGATAATATATTATTATTTTAAATGGTAGTTAACACCTACAATTTTTATTAGAAGGAATGAATAGAAATGTCTAATCTATAATTATACATGTTTGTTAAATGTTTTTACATTTATCTAATAAAATTTAGCGGCTTAAAATGGGAATAAATCCAATTTTAAACACAAATGCTTTAATATTCTTTACATGTTGATTTACCGTCTTTTAACAGAGAACCATATTTTAAAATAGTTTTTTTCCCTTTTTAATGTTATATTTTAAAATAATATTCTTCATTTAAATCTGGAAATAAAAAATTACTTTGGGTAATTTTTAGTATTTTTCGGATAAAGTACATTTTTTAATGAATAGGGAAAAATAATGTATTATAATACAAAACAGAATTTTAATCGAATTTATATATATTGATAGAATATATTTTTAATTTGTTTTAATTTGTAACTATAATATATATTTACAATTTAATCCATTTTTTGTTTTTGGAATAACATTAACTTTGAAATTTGACATAAACAAGTGTCAATATTTTAATTGATATTATTTCTTAAAAACATGCCTTTTATTTTGAGAGCGGAAATTAATTTTAAATTAATTTTTTCCTCTTATGTTTGTTGAATATGGAAAAATGTATTCGATATTTGGTACTTGGATGTACAAATTTTGTAAATATACATCTTTAATTTTTATAAATTATGAATATTTACTTTTTTAAATATTTAATTTACCGTGGTTAAAGGGTAAATATGGTTATATGGACAAAAAAATGTTACTATAATAATATAAAATTACACTAGAAGATGACATAACACAATTTATTGATACACATCTGACCATGAGCATCCTTGGGTTGATTTTAGGACCCGATGGGGACACATGATAGTGATAATGACACTTTATGTTAATTAACTTAACATAAACACAAAAAATGTCAAAAATATATCTTTTTGTAAATTAATGTTTACATGGGGTTATATAAGTCATCGTTTTCGACTATAAATATTCATTGGAAAGTTATAACGATTTCCTACATCATGTTATTTTTATATTTTTAGATATCATATAAATTATATTTTTTATGACACAACAATGATGCAATATTTAGCTCATTAATAAATGATTTAAATAAATAAGATTCTATATATTAAAACAATATCCAAAACCTATCCAATTATTATTGGATGATTTTATTTCTATAATTAGTAATCTTATATTTGATGTTACTTAGTTTCAGAACTTTATATTTTGAATATCATTATATAATAAAATAATATTTTAACACTTTCCTAAAAAGCCCATACTCCCCTTATAAAAAGCCTTCACCTCAAACTCATTCCTCAAACCTCTCAATCATCTTGTCTCATCCAAACCATGCCCAAATAATCTCTCAAGATCTCTCTCTTCCACCTATAATCCTTACCTTAGGTAGATATCATTATAAGAAGACCATTTGGGTCAAAACCAAGAGAGTTACCCGAATTAAAGGTATTAATTTCTCTTAAATTATATTCTTTTATTTTACTACTCCAACCCCTAAATTCTTTTTGTTCCTTTCATTTATAACAAAACCAGTATCATCAATATAATATGATGATGTTTTTAGAATTATTAATACTACATATAAACACCTACATCTAATGGGTAAAGAACACATTGTTTCTATAGATGGCAAACTACTGCCTCACTAAACGACGATTGTTCAAATATCTCCTACGACCTCTCATGGTGGCCATTATGATGAAACAGTATTAATATATGATATATACATATATTATGTTTCTTTTTTCTTTATGATTATTTATTATATCTTTTATGTAACACCTGAAGATTTCAGGGTATGTTATTTCTTCAAAGTAATTCAATAACTTGCACTACACACAACACAGAGTTCTAGCGCACCATGCCTTACCAAACGAGCCATTCAAAAGCGGTTATGAATAGTATTAACTGAATTCTAAACATTATATAATCCTAATAATTATATAATACATATTATGAGTTTCTTAGGAATAATGTAAGTATAAATACATTTTCTCAGATAAAAGAAGTATTTTTCAAAAAATACAATTTTACAGCCTTTTAATGGCGAAGCATTTTTAAATAAAATATTGGAAACATTTATATATTAAATTTTACAAAATAAAATTCTTCTTTAGAATCAGGACATAAGAATTTAGTTTCGATAATGTTTTGGTGTTTTTATGATAACTTTCATATTTGGGTTAATATTGAAAAATACGATATTTTAACTGAAAACAACTTTTTAAATCAAAATGATTTATATTGTTAAATAATACATTTTAATGGTTTAGAACTATAAATATATTATATTTTTACCATTTAATCCAATGATGGTCATTGTATGTAATTTCACTTTAAAATTGGACATAAACAAGTTTCAATTTTTTGGTAGTTATTATTTCTTAAAAATACGCCTTTTGATTTTGACAGTGGTAATTAATTTGAAATTAATAAATGAAAATTCTATGTTTTGAATTTGGTAAAATATACTTCATTATTGAATTTAGAATATCAAAATCCTTTTAGGGTATATTTATGGTATTTTTCTGAAAACTTTTCATTTTTGATGAATAGTGAAAAACACTAAGTTATAGTTTAAAACAGAACTTTTATTTAAATAATTATTTATTTTATTTTATTTTATTTTATGTCAAAATAGATACATAATACCTATATAAGTTCAATTTAACACATTGGAGTCAGTTTATATTAATTTTAGATATATAAATATTTTATTGAACTTTTCCCACCCTTTTACCCACCTCCTATAAGAATTTGAAAATTCACATAGAACATAATTTTACAGCTTCTGTCAGTGGAATTTAGAAAATCCAAGAGGCAAGGTTAATATCAAGGAGTAAAATGTTGTTCAATAAGAAAAATAATAATTTTTGGTGAATAGTATCTTTTTACTTTTATTTACCATGGTAAAAAGTAAATAGGGTTATTAAGGGTAAAAATGATATTATTATTGCCCTAAAATGTTTCCAAATTCTATTAGATAAGCATTATTAGACCGAAAAAATCATTAGTAATAATATATGAACCTTTTTGGTCCACATGGATTCGATTAGGACATTTATTATTATTTAATTCAATATAGAGTTAAAAGAGTTAAAATCAAAGTTTAATAACTAAAACATTTTTAATATAAAGTTATACACTACATAAATTCAATTATATGTATTAATTATAAAGATAATAATATTCTCTACATAATGGTATTTTATTTATAAATTTTAGACCTTATATAATTTAATTTATTTATAACAGAATTGTGATGCAGTAATTACCTTATTAATGAAATATTAAAATAATTGATATTATAAATATCTAGATAAATGTAATTTGAGACTTTTTATGAATTACAATTATTTTATAGGTTAATAGGACATATTATTATTGGTTATATGAATTTAATTTGATGTAATATTTTTGTTATGAATTTATCAAAAACAAAATATCCAATAGTGTCGAAATCGACATAAAAGAGATTTTAAAACTAATATTATATTATTAATTGATATTATATTCCTAAAAATAAATGGTTCTGCAAAAGGTCTTATATAATGATAGTTTTATCATTAATGGACCACTTGGGGGTCTCATGGAATTATATAGTATGTTTATTAACTATAAAATATATAAATACACACAGATGTGGTAAATGTCAAACTATTTAACTACGAGTTAAATCTAAAAGATAAGGATACAATAGTGACCCAAACCTATCTACAATCTATTGGTAGAGTGGTTTTCGACCAATACCCACCTATGACATTGAATAATATACATTTTTTCCATTAGAAACCTAATATTAATTTATTATAAATTAATACATTAAGTTTTTCCTAAAGTCCCCTCCTCCCCCTTATAGAAGGACACCACTTATAACCAATTTCTCACACCTCTCAAGCCTTTTAGATTATCCAAAATCTGAAAAATTAAGCACCCTACACCCCTCTTCTCCTTATAGATGCCTTACCATTGTCAGAAGGCACTTCAAGTGTCATTTTAGGTTCAAACCAAAGGGAGTTACCCAAATTAATGTTAACAATTTCTCTTAGCTTCTTTTTTTATTTTACTTCTCCAACCCCTAAAATATTCTTATTATTTTCATTTTTTACAAAACCAGTATCCTAAATATACTAGGATATTTTTATGAGATGTATTCGAACTACACTTACACACACCTCTATCTAATTTGTGATCAACATAATGTTTCTGTGGATGGAAACCAAACGCATCACGAAACGATGATTGTTCAATTATCACCTACCGCCTCTCATGGTGGCCATTATGATTCCACTATAATTAAATATGATAAATATGATATTTATTTTATATTCAATCTTCTGTAATTCCTTTTTATAGCATAATATTATTTGTTTCATGTTATATATATATTCACGATAATTTCACTTGTGGAAGTGCGGACTACCGCCCACTCAAAGTTATAAGACTTGTTCATACCATACATGGACCGTATAAAGGATGGTGTTAATGAACATAAGTAACATATATAAGATATTATATTTTATTGGAATAATAATATTCCTATTTATAATTTGGTTTTGATTCATTTTAAAATGAAAATGAAATGGAAGTAGCGTTCGTGCGTATGTAAGGACTACCATCTCCACAAACGCGATGAGATTCATTCGCCATTGTAACCATTCAAGAATAATTTCATTTGATGATAAAAAATAATGTTTAAGTACTTGATATAATTCTGGATATGAATAAGATACAACCTATGGATAACAATAACAACTTATGTATCAAAACATATAAAATAAAACGACTAACTTAACACCTGAAACGATGATAATACTAAGATATTATTAACAAAGAAATGTTAAAAGATAATATATGATATAATATTGACCTATATGGTTATTTTATAATTTAATAACATTTATTTAACTATTATACTTGATTTTAACCTACCCTCAAACAAGTAAATGTACAAGGTAAGGGTTTATTTCAGAATCTCTTTATTATTCGATGTTGTTTATATGTAATTATCTAGTGGGACCTCTTTATCATCCACATCCATGTTTCCTGAAAATTTATTTCAAAAATTTCTTACTATTTTATAGAATATTGGATAAAGTTATTTATACCCTTATTTTACTTTTTATAGGATGTTTATAAAGGAATAATTACGTAATATTCCAAACAAGGATCTTTTCAACCTTATTGAAAAATTAATGTAATAATGTCTTTTTTAAATTATATGGTGGGTGAGGCTATTTTCCACCATTTTAAAATCTTCAAAGATTCCCTTACAAGCTTATAAGAATATTTTTAATGTAAATCTTTTTTTATAGTAATGTGACTTTTAAATGATTTAAAAAAAAGAGATATTTCCCTCAAATATATTTGATTTCATCTATGTCAAAATCCTTTGATGGATTTTAATATTATTTGAAGTTGATTTATTATGATAGAAAACTTCCATATTATATTGAGGTTTTTGTGATATCTTTGTTTATGGGTGTGTTATTTGTATACCATTAATGGTTTATGGAGAAAGTATTGACATTTCGTATGCCAATTTTAATACGAATGTTTATGTTATGTTTAATCCTATTCATATGAGGAATTCATTGGACATAATAAGTAACGGGAGGAGCCCACTAAAGCTCCTCTATGCATTAGTAGGTCGCATGAGACAAACTATTTTCATGGAACGAGGCCTTGAAAAAATTATATTTTTCATCTTGGCATGAGGCCTTGGCTACCTGGTTATGATAGTCTTTCATTATGCATTCCATCATTAAAAAAGTGGTTATAGATATTACATGTGATTATTAGATTAGTAGAATGTCTATGTGAATAAGTAAATGGAATTATTTCATTTTATTTCTTCCATATTATGATGAATTTCATGTTTAAAATTCTTTTGTTTTAGTTATACATTCCCTTAAATGTTTATGATTATTTATGAAATCTTCCACTATATGGTTACCCTTACTGAGCATCTGAGATCACCCCTTTTTATGTTTTATTTTTATAGGATGTGAAGATGTATTTTATGAATGTCCTGCAGGGATAGTATGATGGGATATGCGTGTGGAATATGGAGACTATGTTGTTGTAGTTTTCATTTTATCATGTAATGTAAAATTTTGGAATGTATCTGGTGATTCCAGGGATACTAAACTAATCGGTCTTTCGAGACTTGATCTTTTGTGATCATGCCAATTTTTATGTAATAATGCACCGACTCTGGGTAATAGGGGTTGGGGCATTAAAGTTTCTATCGAAGGATGTTTAGTAAAAATCGTGGAAGCTAGATTTAGAAAAACTCTGATTAGAGCAGATAGCACTAAGATAGACATTGAGGATTAGTATAGAAGAATTTCCTAGAATTTTGGTATTGAAGAGATTTTGTTAGTTTTCGGGAAATAAATATTTTTCTGGATACGAGCACGTAGAGGAGGCTCTGGCACAGATGTATCTATGGGTAAAACCGGAAAACCCCGCTTTGAAGTAGACTCTAATGGGAACAGATGCACGACAACGGGCCTTGCTCCACTCTTGGTTACACCATTCCAAGGGGATATGCTTAGGATATTTCTCCTTTTCATTACAAATCATTATAAAGGGTTTATGAGTATATACTTCCTCAATGAAAAAATCGTTATGATTATGGATTATATACATAAACCATTCAATTTATGTTAGGTATTTTACATGTTTCTAATTATTCATTAAAATTCATAAACTGACCTAGTTTATGCTATTGTTTAGAAATGGCGCCCATTAAAAGGAATGTGAACTCCATCAATACGTATGACCCAAAGAGTAAAAAGGATTATATATTTCATGTTATTAAGCCAAAATTTAGAAGAGAAATAGTCTCCCATGTACTCTCAACATATGAAAAAATAGTATCATGTGTCAATAAGACAATTAATGGATTCTATGAGTCCTATGGCTTTGAAGGGAAGCAAGAGAAGAAAAGGATGGAAGAGATAAAGATGGATAATGGGAAGAGGGAAAAGAATAATTTTCTTATATGTGATAATATTGGGAAGAAAAACCCTAGAAAATTATTGAAGGGAATGGGAGTTTGTTATAAGTGTGGTGAAAAAGGACACCATGTACGTGATTACAAGGGTAAGAAAAATGTTTCAAATAAAAAATGCTTCATCTGCATGGAGTTGGGACAATACGCAAACTGATATCCAAATCATCCGTGTATTACCAAAATGATGCTTTTGGGTAATAATAAAGTTATGATACTACCACAGACGAGGAGAAATGATTAGAGTTCTTATGTTGTTATTAGTGAATTATGTCATTTTAGTGTTGTATCAACAATGTACAGGTTATAGAAATTATGGAGTATATAAGGATTGTACTATAGTACTATTTCATTAAGTACATGAGATTGTGTGGAACTAGGAAAAATGACTCAACAGTTGGTTAAATATTTGGAAAATATATAGTTGAGAGAAAGATAAACAATTATATGGTTCTAATACCGAGGTAGTGATTTTGGAATAATACATGATTGATTTGGATTAATTATATTGGATATTATTGATTACCTTGAAACTGATTAATGATTTGTATATTCCATCATTATTGGAGTTTACAATTTTTTGATAGGAGTATATCAAGTATTCTATAATGAATAAGGGGTCATGAAATTAATCAATAAGGTTTTATGGTAATTCAGTATGTTGCGGTGTTTTAAAATAATACATGATGAAGGTGTTCCCATGTTATTACGCGGAAAAAAGGGTCAATATTCTGTTTACCTTCCTTATAAATTTAGGATGGCGAGTCTGGACAAAATTAATTTTGATAATTCTATTTTGAGATTATTTTTGGATTTCCATAAAATGACAACCCGGGGGTCGGGTGGCAACTTGTCGCGTCTGGCAAGGCCGCGAGACTTGAACCCATAACCAAAGGGCGATAGGTGTGTATCACCTACCACTGGCCCATGTGATGTCCTGGATTGAATAATGTAGTCTTTTTTAAAAATAATCTTGTAGAGGAATTATAAATTCATTTTTTAACCCAATATGAATAGGATAAATATAGTATTATTATTAAGTTCTATTATCTTTTAGAGTGAAAGATGAGTTTGTGGAAGAAATTAGTTAAAGGATGGGAATCTAGTTGTCAAGTATATATTTTTCTTCATCTCTTATTCTATAATGAAATTAATTCATATACGTTAGTGAAGTAATCTTAAATCAAAAAAATGTGTTATCCTAATACCATATGTATTTTTGGACCGACGGTATTTTAAATCATCATAGATTGATGAATTTAAGGCCCCCAATTTTACACATGTTTGTCATTAATGACCTCAATAACTACCTATAAATATTTATGTTTTCCCACTAATTATATGTCATTAATTGCCACCAATTTTCTGCTAATCAAGATCATAATTTGGTAGTGACCCTTTCATTTCTGTTTTCCTCTTATTAAGACTAAATTTTATTAACCTAATTTCGGATGTAGGTTTTCCCAAAGGTATTTTCTATTATTAACCTTTTTATTTCCAAGAATTATTTTCAAAATTCAAGGACACAATTTATTAAAGGGGGTAAGAATTTAACACCCCAAGATTTCATAGTACGTTATTTTTTTAAAGCAATTCAATAACTTGCACTACACGCAACACCGAGTTCTAGCGCACCATGACATACCAAACAAGCCGTTAAAAATATTTTAGGAATAATATTAACTAAATTCTGAACTTTACATAATCTTTATATTTTTAGTATCCATATTATGAGTTTCTTAGACATAATTTAAGAACAAATACATTTTTTCAGATAAAAGAAGTATTTTTAAAAAAATGTAATTTTACCGCCTTTTAATGATGAAACATTTTTTAATCCATTATTGGAAACTTATAGATATTCAATTTGACAAAATAAAAATCTTATTTAGAATTGGGACATAATAATTTGGTTTCAATAATGTTTTTATTCTGATAACTTTCATATTTGGGTGAATAGTGAAAAATACTATATTTTAACTGAAAACAAATTTTACAATAAAAACAATTTATATTGTTAAAGTATACATTTTAATGATTTGGAAGTATAAATAGATTATATATTTTCCATTTAATCCAATTAATGTAATTGTAAGTAATTTTACTATAAAATTGGATATAATAAAGTGTCAAAATTTTTGTAGTTATTATTTCTTAAAAACACGCCTTTTGATTTTGATAGTGGAAATTAATTTTAAATTAATAAATGCATATTTTATGTTTTGAATTTTGTAAAATAGACTTAATTATTGAATTTGGAGTATCATAATTAGCTTCTGGTAAATTTGTGGAAATTTTCTGAAAACATTTAATTTTTAATGAATAGTGAAAAACACTGAGTTATAGTTTAAAACTGAATTTTTATTTAAATAATTATTTATTTTATTTAAAAATAATTTATGTAAAAATAGATCCATAATACTTATATAAGTTCAATTTAGTTCATTGGAGTCTGTTTATAATACTTTTAGAAATACGAAAATATTATTGAACTTTTCACCGTCTTTTTATCCACCTCTAATGAGAATTTATAAATTCACATAAAACATAATTTTAACACTTCTGTGAGTGGAATTTTAAAAATACGAGATACACGGTTAATATCCTTCTGTAAAATGTGGTTCAATAAGATAAAAATATTTTTTTGTGAATAGTAACTTTTTACTTTTATTTACCATTGTAAAAATTAAAATAGGTTAATTAAGGGTAAAAATGATATTATTATTACCCTAACACATGTCCTAATTATATTGGCTAAGTATAATTTGACCAAAAACCACCTTATGAATAAAATATAAACCCATTTGGTCTACTTGGACTAGATTAGGACATTTATTATTATTTAATTCAATGAAGAGTTAAAAGAGTTAAAATCAATGTTTAATAACTAAAACATTATTAATAAAGGGTTATACATAAGATAACTTCGATTTTAATTATTCATTAGAAAGATAAAAATATTTCTTACATAACGGTATTTTATTTATAAATTTTAGATATTAAATAATCTAATTTATTTATGACACCATGGTGATGTAGTAATTACCTAATTAATGTAATATTAAAATAATTGATATTATAAATATCCAAAAAAATGTAATTTGAGACTTTTTATGAATTCCAATAATTATACTAGGTTTATATGACATATTATTATTGGTTATATTAATTTTATTCGATTTAATAATGCTATTATGAGTTTATCAATAACAAAATACCCAATAGTGTCAAAATTGATATAAAAGAGTTTTTAAAACAAATATTACAATATTAATTGATATTATATTCCTAAAAATATAAGGTTATTAAAAGGACTTATATAATGATATGTGTATCATTAATGGACCACTTTGGGGTCTCTTGTAATTTTATAGTATGTTTATTAACTATATAATATAAAAATACAACGAGACATGGTAAATGTCAAACAATTTAACTAAGTGTTAAATCTAAAAGATAAGGTTACTATAGTGACCCAAACCAGTATAAAATCTATATGTTGGGTAGTCTTATACCCATAACCACCTTATACTTTTAATAATCCACTTTGGAGCCATTAGAAACCGAATATCAATTTATTATAAATTAATACTTTATATTTTTTCTAAAGAGCCCCTCCTCCCCCTTATAAAAGGACACCACTTCTAACCAATTACACAAACCACTCAAGCCTTTTGGCTCATATATCCTCTTCCCAATTAATTTCCCTACATCCATCTCCTAATCATATAAGCCTTACCTTAGGCATTAGGCACCTCAATAATCCTATTTTGTTCAAACCAAAGGATGTTACCCAAATTAATGGTATCAATTTCTCTATGCTTATTTTCTTTTATTTTACTTCTCCATCCCCTAAACTCTTATTATTATTTTATTATTTAACCAAAAAAGTATCCTAAATATTCTAGAATAATGTTATGAGATTTATTCTAACTACACTTATAGAAAACTCTATATATGGGGTGAAGAACATAATGTTTCTGTGGATGGCAGCCAAACGCCTCACGAAACAATGATTGTTCAATTATCTCCTACCACCTCTAATGGTGGCCATTGTGATGGAAATATAATTAAATATGATATTAATGATATTTAACATTTATATAATATTCTGTAATTCCATTTTATAGCATAAAATTATTCCTTTCATGTTATATATATATATATATATGATAATTTCATTATAGGAAGTGCGAACTACCGCCCCCTCAAAGTGAAATGACTCATTCATACCATACTTGGAATGTATAAAGGATGGTGTTAATTAACATAAGTAACCTATATAAGATATTATATTATACTTTAATAAATATATATCTATGTATTATTTGGTTTTGATTTCTTTTAAAATGAAAATTAAATAGATGTAGCGTTCGTGCGTACGTATGGACTACCGTCTCCACGAATGCGATGAGATTCATTCCCCATTGTATTCATTCAAGACTAATTTCATTTAATGATTAAAATAAATTGTAAAAAACTTGATATAATTTCGCATATGAATAAGTAAAAACCTATGGATAACAATAACAACTTATATACCAAAACATATAAACGAAAACGAGTAAGTTAACACCCGAAATGACGATAATAATAAGATATTATTACCAAAGAAATGTTAAAAGATCATATATGATATCATATTAATGTATATGATTCCTGTATAATTTATTAACAATTATTTAACTATTATAAATGTGGTTATCCTAACCTCGACCAAAATAAATTACCCGGTAAGGGTTTATTTCACAATCTATTCATTATCCGAAGTTGTTTATACATAATTATCTACTGGGACCTCTTTATCATCCATATCAATGTTTCATAAAAATGTATTTCAAATAATTATTAATATTTTACAGAATATGGGTTACAACCATATATACCCTTGCATGACTTTTAATAAGATGTTTATAAAGGAATCTTTACATAATTTTCCAAACAAGGACCTTTTTATCCTTGTGGACAAATTAATGTAAGAATGTATTTTTTAACATATACAGTGGGTGCAGATATTTCCTACCATTGTAAAATCTTAAAAGAAACCATTACATGCTTATAAGAATAATTTAAAAGTAAATGTTTTATTTTATAACTAGGTGACCTTTAAATGATTTCAAAAAAAGTGATATTTCTCTCAAATAGTATTGATTTCATCTATGTCAACATCCTTTGAGGGATTTTGAGCTTATTTGAAGTTGATTTATTATGATAAAAAAGATCCATATTGTATTGAAGGTTTTGTGATATGCATGACTGTGGATGTGTTATTTTTATACCATTCATGGTTTATGGTGAAATTATTGACTTTTCGTATGATAGTTTTAATACGAATGTTTATGTTATGTTTAAACCTATTCATATGAGGAATGAATTGGACTTAATAAGTGAAGGGTGGTGTAACACCCCAAGATTTTATGAAAAATATTCTTTTAATTTCATTGATGTATTTTTTATATGCTACACAAAGATTATCTTTCACTATAAGCAACACCGTATTAGCTTGTAGTATACGCAACACTATTCTTGGATCAAGTTAGACAAAATGTCAAGTTTGTTTGATAGTAGTTATTGTACGAAACATTGGGTGTATATATATATATATATATATATTCAATGTGTAAATGAAATAGGGTTGAATTTTGTTATACGCAACAACAAAGGAGTCTTTCACTACAAACAACCCTGACTTGGCTTGCATTACACGCAATTGCGGCCTTCCATGATAGTGTTTGTACTACGCAATACCGAGTTTCACTAAACAATGATATATTGTTATAATATTATTATGGACTAGCCGTTAGGAATATTATTAAATAAATTTTTAATTTTATAACATTATTATTCATGTTACACATTTTCTAGAATATGGTAGGAGAACAAAATAATTTTTTCGTGTAAAATATGTATTTTTAAAAAATTGCAGTTTTCCCGCCTTTTGATGGAACACCGGCTTTAAATATAGTTTTTTACATGTTTAGAAGTTTAATTTTACAATATAAAATTATTCTTTTGAATCAGGATATAAAAATTTACATTAAATAAAGTTTTGATATTTTTCTGATAACTTTTATATTTTAATAAATATTAAAAACACGCTACAGTTTAATTAAAAACAACTTTTTTCATCATAATAATTTATATTGTCGAATTATAATATTGAATTATTTTAAAGTATAAATTGAATATATTTTTACCACTTAATATAATTTATGACATTAGCATTGATTTTACCTTGAATTCGTAGGTTAAATCAATTCAATCTTTTGCAAGGTATTAAACAAAAACTCGTTTTCATTCGACAATGAGATTACATTTAATTTAATTTCTGAAACTTTTGTGTATTGAATTTGGAAAAATGGATTCCATATTTGGAATCAGTGGGTCTAAATTATGTTAATAATCCATTTTTTATTTTTTGGGCATTATGAATAGTAACTACGTTAAATTTTATTTACCATAGTTAAAGGTAAATCGGGTAATTAAGGGTAAATATAAGATTATAAAATTACCATAACACCTTGCAATATCCTATTTGATGACAATAAGTCGACCCATATCACCTAAGGGTCAGATTAGATTCATTTAATAGACTTTTTTCATGAAAATAATTTAATTATTTTTAAAACCAAAGTAAGTGACAACATGTCACTTTCTTTAATCATATAAGTATAATAATTTTAGTTTAATGATAAACATCATGAAACATTGGATATAAATAGTCTCCAGAAAGGTAATAAAATTATCTATATAATATGAATTTATTTTTTATTTTTAGGGATTACATAATTATCATTAAATGTGACATAACAATGATGTTGAAATTATTTTATTAAGAGAAATATCAAGTAAATTGTTTTAAAAATATTAAAATAAATATTATATGAACTATTTAATGTTCTCCACTAATTTTATAGATAAATATAACACTTTATGAATATATTAAATATTTTATTTCAAAAATATATTATGTATATATCTTATTTAATTTCAAATAAATGAATTGTGTCAAAATTGACACTATTGTTATTTTATAGAAATAACATATTATAAAATTGTTTAAAAATCAAAAAAATATTTAAATATTATAAATTAAAATTTATATGGTCTAAAATGTCATAAAGTGTCAAATTATGGAAAATTCACAACACATATGTAATAACAACAGTATCCCTAATATACTGATATGCTATTATAAATATGAAACAACCCCATTTCACCTTTCATAAATCCTACGGAAAACAAAATCACTGCGCATGCGTACATACAGAATATCGTCTCCACGCCGTGGTGTAATCTTTTTTTCCACCAAAACCTTACATGGATGGGTATAATGGTGTAAATAATAACTATATATGGTTATTATAACATCATACTGATTATGATATATTATACCATCAACTATAATTCCATTCATTAATTATGAGAATGATATCATCGCTTGTGCGTACGTACGGACTACCGTCTCCACGACGTGATGAGATTCATTCTCCATGTTAACCATACATGAATGATCCTAAAATTTATATAATGAATAATAATGAAATATATGAAATAATAATGCTACTGGATTTATGTGTATATATATATATGTATTTTATCTATTTAGTTTCATTCAATTCAATAAGGAAACGAAAACAAGGTTCATGAATACGTACGGCCTACCGTCTCCATGAACAATGTATTTCATTCCTTTTATCGATCTATAATATATATGAATATTATGAATATATATTATATTAAATCATGTTATATATTCTGGAATTATTTAAATCAGGATATAAGTAATAATATCAAGTAGGACAAGTCGAAAAACATACGATAAATTAAATGATTTTACCCACAACTCTGCTTTAACATGGAATTTACAAAAGAAAGGGTAATATAAATTCATATGTGAAACATATATGATATCATAACAATGAATATGATAATGTAATAAGTCAATGTCATTATTTAAATCATTATATAAGAGGTTCATATCTATATGAGGCATATCAGACCTAAGGTAAGGGATAATTTTGCAAATATCGTTTTTATCTGAGATTGCTTATTTGTATGTTTTTACTAGGGTTATTGCTGTCATCCATTTCCATGTTTTATAAAAGTTTTTTCATTATGTTTAATGTCCTTTTTACCCATTTTGACTTTTACCCCATTTTATGGAAGGAATCATTCTTTTATTTACTCCACACAGTACTTTTTGACTTTTCTGACAAAATTACGAAAAGAATGAATTTTTTAACGTATACAGCATGAACGGATTTTTACGGTTTTATAAAGCCTTATTTTGATGATATTTCCTCCAAATGATTTCATGACCATTTTCAATAAAATCCTTTTCTTTTTAAATTGAATGGAATTTTGTGAATACAAAATGATATTGAAGAAGAAAGGATATTTTCCTCAAGAAATCCTTTCAAGTGTTTTACGAAAACCATTTTTCATCTAAGATGACATTATTTCATATTTGTATGTTTCAAGTATCATGTCTCTATGATTTACATGGTTTGACTTTTTTTATTATGAAATGATATCCTTTTCATTTATATGGATTATGTGATGATGGGATAATGTTTATGAAACCGATTTTATTCATTGGGTTATTATGAATGATGAAGTTTTATTTTGTGGCACATGTAAGAATGATTTTAATTATGAGATGGGTGGGACCTATATCTCCCCCCAATGCATTGGGTAAAGATTTATATCTCATGATATATACATGGCTGGAATGTTAAGTTAATCTGGTTCAGTGTTACAGGACTGAAACGAGGAGTTAACATGATTCAGAAAGGAAATTTTTCCACTAAGATGATATTGGAAGTAATGCCTTGGATACTATGGAAATCATAACATGTGATGAATGGTTTCTACAATAACATGTTTTATTCCCATTATGTTTTATCATGGTTGTTGTTCCATTATGATATATTCCTTACATAATTACACTATTTATGTCATTGCTCAATGTTTTAATTTTTATATTTCATGTTCACATTTTTTCTTTCAAATATTTATGGATTGTTTTATGTTCTCTATGATTTCCCTTACTGAGCATTTGAGCTCACACTTTTTATGTTTTATTTTCCCCAAAAATAAATAAAGGTTTGAGGTAAGGAAACAAAAAAGGGATGATCGTTATGGGATATTTTAATGATCTTTCAACATGAATAGATTTTTATATTCAATGTTTCCAAGGATACTAAACTATTACGGTCCTTTGGTGTCTATTTTTGTTATGTATTATGTATTACGCAAAAGTAATGTAATGTCCATTTAATTCAATCTTCGGGTCTCTACAGGTGGAGCCTGCTATAGCTCCTAGATTCATAGGTAGGTATCATGAGACAAACTATTGTCTTGGACTGATGCCTTGACAAAATCTTATTTGTAGTCTTGACACGAGCCCTTTTCTACGTGGTTATGATAGTCTGTCATTATGAATTCCATCATTATGAAAGTGGTTATTGATATTTCATGTGATTTTTAGATTATTAGAATATAAATTTGAATAAGTAAATGTAATTATTTCATATTATTTCTTCCATATTATGTTGAAGTTGAAGTTTAAGAGACTTTTGTTTTATTTATACGTTGCCTTAAATGTTTATACTTATTTATGAAAGCTTCCACTATATTGTAATCCTTACTGAGCATCTGAGATCGCCCCTTTCTATTTTTTATTTTTCCCAGGATGTGAAGAAGTATATTATTAATGACCTTCAGGGATTGTATGAGGGGATATGAGTGTTCACTATGGAGACTATGTTGTTGTAGTTTTCATTTTATGATGTAATGTAAACTTTATGAATGTAACTAGTGAATCCAAGGATACTAAACTAATCGGTATTTTGAGACATGAACTTTTATGATCATGCCAATGTTATATAATAATAGACAGACTCTGGGTAACTGGGTATAGGGCGTTACATTTTATAGCATACAATTATGGTTTCCATTTGGGGTAAATGCGATAATTTCATTTCAGGAAGTTGGGACTACTGCCCCTTCACTGGGATATGACTCATTCATGCCAAACGTGGGAAGTACAAAGAGTGGAGTTTATGAAATTATATATTATATTATACTATAATGATAATATACCTATTTATCACTATGTTTTCATTCCATTAAATACAAAATTGAAATGAAAGTAGTGTTGATGCCTACGTAAGTCTTAACGGCTCCATGAATGAGGCATCTCATTTCCTACCTCAAAATTTAATGTAATATTATTCATACATATATACACTCGATATATATGATATATATGATATCTAAATCATTAATATCATTCTGGAGGTAATGGAATAGTCACCACTTGGACCACTTGTAATTATAAACTGTTCATTTTCACTAAAGTATTAAATATCAAAAAATGACCATTATTAACTTATATGAATGTATAATGTTTATAACATGGTAATAAGTTATTTAAAAGAAATAATAAACATTATAATGGTTTTTGATAATGTATAAAATAACATAAGTTCATTATTCAGGAAGAAAAAGGAATAAACAGGTCTAGACGAACTCGAGGTAAGGTTTTTCTTATCTCATTTTCAATTCCATGATATTTTCATTGTTCTCCACTTATTTTTTTCATGTGGTGTATTGGGTACTTCAATTTGATATATATTATCATTATTTTCCTTATATTAATAGTATTCTGGGATTCATTTGGTGGTTATTATCTTTTGGGCACACGACTTGATTGATTACAATGTGGTAAGTGGTTTTCATCTCACATTTTATTCCAGTGATATTCAAGATATATTGTAACTATATACTTTTGTGTTGTTTATGTACTTCCATTATTGAATTAATTGAGTAATATACATACCCTATGTTTATTTAAAACTTCATTTTATGATCTATCTTTCACGGGGTGTATGTTTCGTATGTTACCACATCAGTAAGGGAACCTTTCCCCCTCCTCCTTTTAAAAGACTTATTTTTGTTATGTATTTTAATTTACATATTATAATGTAGGGATATATTTTATATATCGTTATGGATTAAAATTTTATATCCATATGATGAGATACTCTTTTATTTCTCATAATTTCATATTCTAAATTTTATTGTGATGTCATTAAGCTTTCAAATTTCTATAAGGGAACTTCTTTACCAAATTTCAATTATTTGGGTTTAAATTCTATTTCTTGATTATGTCATGCTATGAATATGTTTGAATAACCTCTGATTTTTTCAACTATAAAATCAAATTATATTGAGTTAATTCTTATTTTTCATCCACTATTATGAAATTTATTTATCCTATATTTATGGATACAAATTTTATAAGGGATTTCTTCTAAATTAACTTTCCACTGAAACATCATTGTTGTTATGAACCAATCAACTCTTATGTGGTGTATATAAAGTCATTTTCCATATTATATCATTATTACTTTTATTCTAATGATTTTAAATTATTCCAATTAAATGTTATTCTTCAATTATTTTTAATCAATCGTCTCTAATTTTGTTAAAAATTCTTTCACTAAAATATATTTTTAAATTTTTTATATATTTATTGTTCTAAATAGTTCTCATTAATGTCCATACTTTTTAAATGGTTTTTAGGATTTATTTTTATAGGCATAAATGTTTTCAAATGATAATTTATTTAAAATATTCAAAGTTTTATTGGAAACACTGATTCAAAAATATGTTTATTGAATGTTTTAAACAGTTTTAAAAATGATTTCATAATGAAATTTTGTTTCAATATATTGATTTGATATATAATGATTGGAATGTCGAAATTTTATCTTTCATTTATTCTTATGTTATGTGTTATGAATATATTATTGTAAATGGGTATTGTTTAAGTATATGGTTGGTTCCTTGAAAAACCTAGGGCGGTTTAGCCCGAGATAGCTCTCCAAAGCATTGGGTAACATTACACAGGTAAACATGAATGTTTATCCTAAGAGATTTAGGGAATATACTATGATGCGTATTCAATATGTGACTCTATCTATAGTTGTGATAGCTACATTGTATGTATGATATGGATGGCTCATGTTACCATTATGATATATGATAACTATGTGTTATTCATAAATATTATGATTTCAGAATGTATGTTATGATTAAAAATAATGGTTTTATTGATAGGTATTTATTGATGGGTTAGTGTTTCCTTTCCATATATTATAAACAATATTGAGAATTTTATTCTCATCCCATGTTTTTGAAATGTTTTTCACAGGATATAAGGAAGGGTAACATAAATGACGTATTCCAAAAGACTTATATCAAGAAAATAACTCATGTTTTATTTTATGGATTATAATTTTTGTTAAAAATCTATTATTGTAGGAGTGAATAATTTTTAATATTAAAGTTGATATGTAATAGTAATGGCCTAAATCTCTAAAACTCTATACCTGAAAATATCTTAACTGTGAATTCATGAAATAATACAAGTTTATGTAATGTTTAATACTGGGTCCTTATACTCTCCGTCTTCCCACTACACAATAATACATTCATGTGAACTCTCAGTCCACATGGACACATTTTTAATGATCTCCCAGACATCCTCTCACATGATATCTCATTTCTTTGACTATTATTTTACACATCTAGTTTATGAAATTAGCTTAGGTAACAATAGTCTGTGTCACCACACACACAACCAGGGTGTAACACCACAGAAATTTTTAATATATATATATATAATAAATAAATTTAATCATAGTATATATTTTTAATTACGCACAAATTTGTTTGCCAATCATTACATGAAAAATTTATTTTATCTTTCTTTTCATGCAACACTGAGTGTAGATCACGTAACTAACAACACCGAGACTAAACAAAATATGTAATACTATTAAAATATTATTATTTCATATGGTTGTTATAGAATAACCATTAGAATTGACGATAAGAATAGGATTAACAAAATAATGAAATTATATTTTTAACAGATTTATTTGAACTGAATTATTTATTGACCAATTAATTAGAAATGAAAAATAAAACTATTTGAAAAAAACAGAAATCATTTTATGATATACAATTTTTATGAACATAAACATGCATTACATCAATGAATTTATATAATTATTTGTGAATGATTTTAATGAAATTTATATATTATATATTATATATTTTGTTTAAAATACATCTTCTGTGTTTTCTATGAATGGGATAAGAATAAATCCACTATAATGTTTAAAATTTATATTTTTTTTAAAAATACGTGTTTTCACCTTTTGTAAACTTACTATAAAAATAATTTATTATTATTTTTGAAAATATTTTTTTAAAAATATTTTTTTTAAATCATCATCTGCAAACTATCTTCTTGTAATTTTTTAATTATATAATGGGATGTTAAATATATCGATGAATACATAAAAATACTTGATTTTGTTATGTTTTTTCATTTCTTTTGAATAATTAAAAAAACATAATTCTAATTCTAATATTTTTTAAAGGTAAATTGTTTTAATTATATATATATTTACCCAATTTATGACATTTTGGAAAATTTTATATAGATTTTTATATAAAATGTTTAAATTTTTTCAAATGTTTTCTTTGAAGTACTACATTGTTGTCCCGACTACGAGAATAAACTAAAATTAATTATTTACAATTATGTCAATTGATTTTTGAAAATTGATACTATATTTTAAATAAAATTAGTTTATATTATCTTATAAGGTAAACATTATTTTTTACCACAATGAAATTCAAAACTGGAAAAAAAATATTTACCACTATGAAGGTAGAAATGTGTTTACTTGGGGGATTAATAAAAAACGAAAAGGGATAAAAATTAAAATAAATATCTTAAAGATAGATTTTATGGACATATATAGAACTTATCTCTTATATAATTGAGATTGGATGATTTTAGAGTCTTTTTTATTATAAAAATCATGTTTACAAATATTTCTACTATAACATTAAAATTGAGTCACTCACCTCACTTATAAAAGGATGCCCCCTCTCTTCTCCCATTGATGCATTAAAATGCAATTTTATTAGAAAATAAATTCAAAAAACCTTACATATATTCCTCCCATTATAATAAATTTATTTTGGATAAAATTACACATTGGAAGGCTATTGATACAAACATAAGGAGGATACTCAAGGAAGCAGTAACATTCATGAATTTTTTTTTTCTATTTCTTCTTCCACATACATCAACTATTATTAAAATATTATTTTGTAATAACATAGATATATAGTATATAGTTATATTTCTTCTTATTATTTTCATGACATTTATACATCTCCACTTCAATAAAATGGGTTAAAAAACCATTCATATGTAAAGAAGACAACCGACTCACAATATGATGTCATGGTTTTTCTATTTGCACATATCATGAGTGTAGATAATTATGGATTTAATATTTATATATTATATTTATTATATTTTTTTAATCACTGAAATTTTATATCACAAATAAAATGTATATTTTATCATGTAGAAATATGACAACATCACTCATGTGTACAATAGATTATCTTCTCACAAAGAGATGTATTTTATTCACCCATTAAATTAAGTGTAACAAGGATATGTTTAATTAAAAATATGTGATATATATAAAATATATAATATTATATAATTGTAATATTTTATTGAAGTTTATTTCATTCAAGCTATGAACAAAATGGAAATATCAATCATCTGTTTGGGTAACCTTCCGTCTTTAAGAACGATGTATTTTATTTTATATTTACTAAAATTATGGAGTAATATAAATACATATAAATTAAATATATATTATTTTTATATAATTGTTATAATTATTATGATTATGGAGTCATTATTAATTTAATAGATACAAAAAATTAAATAAATAAAAACATAAACAAAAAAAGAAATTATTTCTCGAAATATGACATTCACATGGAATTATAAATATAAAGGTAGTAAAAGGTTGTATGTAAATTATATATGGTATGATATATGTAACTGTAGTTTTTTGATAAATTTATTCTAAACATATATATTTATTATATAAGATATTTTAATGTGTACGAAGTGATTTGAGACTGACAACAATGCATTTCCATCCCACATTATCACTTATGTGAGACACTTACCATATTCACCACCTATTTCATTTGTGTGGTGTATGTACTATATATAAAGGAATTTTAATATTTTTGTAAAAATAATTACTATGATTTACATATATATTTTAGTATATCTCTTTTATTGGGTTTACAGTTGATATGTTATCAATGTAGTAAATGACTACTTCCTCATTTTTCTTCATTTGAGATATATGTTATGTTATACACTAATATTCATTTATGAGGTGCATATAATGAACATTTGACATGTAATATAATGAATTTATTTATTTTTCATGTCATTATAATTTTCAACTAATTATATTCCATCATTCTTCTTTTAATTCAATGATTCCAAATTTGTATTTATTTTTTGTTATAATATCATCATTTATCGAGATTGTTTATTATTTTTAAGGAGATAAAATAAAATTATCCATATATCCAGTAATTAGATAATTTTATTATCATCTATTTATTTGATGATAATATATCCATTCCATAATTTTTTTATACATGAAATACCAATGAGTTTTAAATACTTTTTTAGGACAAATCATCTTTATGCATCTCTTTAGTCAAAAAACTATTTTTAATTCAAAGTATTTATTTTAAATAATATTTAAAAAAATGTTCATAAAATTATTATAAATATTTTTCAAAGAATGATTGACATAGGTTTATTTTTATTTATATTTTTTAATGAAATCATCAAATATTTTTTTAATAAATAATCTTTCTTTCATTTATGGAAAATTTCAATGATACTTTCTTATAACATGTACAACATGAATGAAATTTACCACATTCAAGGCCATTATTGGTTTTAAATATTTATTTTTAAGTTTTAATGGATATTTTAAAATGAAATTATTTTCCAAATTATTTTATGTATATAAATGTGTTTTCAATGATGAGAAGATATCTTAGTCAAGAAATGTTTTAAATGATTTTAAATCCTGTTTAATATGTTTTCATGTTTATTTTCAAAGAAAATGATGCAAGAAATAATTTATTATTTAAAAATGGGTTTTAAAATTGAATGGAATTAATATTAAATAAATTATTTAAATATTTTTTATATTTTCCTTTACACGTTTCAAGAATATTTTTTAAGAATCAGAATCCAAAATAATTTTTTTTAGTTCTAATTTTTTTTTAAAATAATTGTCACTTTCCTTATAAGATATTTTAAATTTTATTTCAATATAATTATCTATCTAATTTGAAATCAATTGAGGTTACCTTTTATTTATTGAGTATATGATCCAAGGATAATATTCTGATTTATTTCTCAAAATGGTTTATATCTATGATGGCATGATTATTAATAAAATTAATTATATTCCACTATTTACACCATGAGGAAATACTTATTAAAAAAATATTATTTTCATGAGATTATATATGATGATATGAAAATCAAATATCTCTCGTGTCTAAAGGTTAGAGTTTGAAGACATTTTTTTGAAATCCATTTCATTTAATTGGTTAGAATACGGTGTATGCTTTATGATCTTATGGAACACATTCATAGTATTATAAATATGGGATCGGTGAGAAGTATATGATTTGAATTAATTGGGTAAAATTTAATATCTCATGAGATTGAAAAGATTGAAATTGTAAGTGATCCCAAATCAGTATGGGACATTTTCCTCTATGATAGAATTGGGAGTCAACCTCGACAAATAAAAAGGATTGAAGAGTGAATATTTTATACTATGATAACTGTGGTTGTGAGCCTTAACAATATCGAAAAAAATTTCTATGATTATGTATATTCAAAACATTAATATCGTATGTCAATTTTAATCTCTCATGGCTCATGATCCCTAATTTCCTTATGATTCCTGTCTCATGAAAATCTGATCATTATTCCCTAACTCATGATTTAGAAATTTGTTATGATGGGTATTGTTTTCTAATGTTATACCCAGGTTCATAAACCCTAATAATCATGTAATATTTAAAAATTATCCATTGTTTACCTATACAGATAAGTTAATGTATCCATTTATTTTGTTTTATATCCCCAGGTTATGATGAAATGTTTTATCTAGTGTATATAAATGAGGAGGACTAAATGGTTGGATCTTTGTGGGAGACATTTATTATTTCTCACTAAATAATTTAAATATGTATATTGAATCCAAACACACTAAAACATTATGATATTAATTTTTCTATTTTTTTATATAATTAATATTCATATAATAAGATAAAATATCTATGTAAGATAACCCCAGCTCCCCAAAGATAGTATTAAAATATAATTTTGGATAAAATTTTCATAATAGGATGAGAAAAATATTTGTGATATCTATAAGGACATTTCAAATATAAGTATACTAACAGAGAAATTTATATTTAAAATTCCTAGAATTTGGGTAAGGGATAGATCCAGTTGTATCAAAAATTACATCAATGCCTAGATTCTATAAGTTGATGTGGTTATAGAAAAAATAATCCTAGGGGAAAAACTCTAAAATGGGTGCTATGAGATGGGCTCAATAATTAACTAGTTCCCAAAAATGACAGTTTCTGTAATCCTAATTTAACATTACTAGGGGATATGTTTTTGAAATCCAGAAACAAATTAATATTTATTATATAGGATTTAAAAATATGATGATTATGAATTACCCTTGATAAACCTAATCTATTATAGATTAAAAATAGTGTTTCATGATTTAGATATCCAGTAGAAGTTTTTTCATGATTATGTGGTTTTATCAATATTATTTTAGTTACTCATATTATGATTTTTAGTTTTAGTCCATTGATTGAACTGGAAGTAATGAAGATAACACTAAATAAGATAGAAATTTTTTATTATGATAAAACCTTTAGAATATGACTAGAGATAATAATAATATTGATATTTTTCCAACTCATTTATCATTATATATTATTAACAACATTAAATTTGGTGATATTAATAATGTTCTAAATTATATGAAGTAAAATATTTATGAATGTTAATGTGGTTATGAAAATAATGTAATGTAGATTTAGATTCCTAAATTTTGATGATGGAGGGAAGAATAACCTATAAGTATATCTCTAACAGGGGGAAAATAGTTATATGTTTGGAGAATAAAGACCAAGCGTGAAATTTTATTGAGGATTTATGTTTCTTAGATATGGGGAACATGGGAATTATTCATGTTTTTTATATAAAAATCATATTACCCCCAAGACCAAGTAAATACATATTCTATTCCAATTGATGAAGTGAATATATTAATGTGTGTATTTATCTAGATTTATTATTTCAGTGGTAGAAGTATCTTGATAATAGTATTTTGGTTATATGAATTAGAAATATATAAGGATTATATTCATTTGGGAAACATATATGTCTTAATGTTTGAATAACATAAGTTTTATGGATATAAGCATGGGTTTATGATTTGAAGGATGACAATAAGTTCAAATTATTAAACACTAATTTTAAGGTTTTATATGATGGGAGTTAGTCAATATTAAGGATATTATTAGAGAAATTTATGGATATACTTACATGTGGGATTCAATATATTTCATTCAAATCATTAATTGAGGAGAAATTAAATTTTTTGATATATGATTAAATTCATTTGTAACTGATTGGGGTTATATTATTTTTTATGTCAAGGTAGTTATTGAATGTTTCAATTTCATAATATTTTTATTAATATAGTTTTGTAAAAAAGTATAACAAACAATCTTGGAAATTACCTATTTCTTTTTACAAGTCCATGGGGCAAGAACCCCAAACAAAAGGGAAACAAGGGTATAACACATTCCACCAACATGTAGAAAATATTATTTATTATAGGGAAATGTATATAGGTATTTTTCTATGTATATATATTGATGAATGGTATGTCAGGAAGAAAATGATGGGAGACATTGGGCTAAATGGATACCAGGAACATTATCCATATCAAAATTAAAATTGGAAGATATCATCATTGTTTTTTTCATTTGACTTCCCAAAACATATAATGTGAATAATTCTAACATCTAAACATCAATTAATTAAAATTAATCTTGATATAATTAAAATACTTATTCTCTAAAATGGTTATTACAAATATAAACTTTGGTTTTATGTCTTTTGATATTAAAATTCTATTACAAATTGCGACTAGTGCTAGTATAGTCATTGAACAATTATCACATGATTAGTATAAATACAAGGCATCAATAAATGCAATTTACATAGACAAAGGAAGCGATGTCCTCATCCAGAAGACTTTCCCCAAACACAACCCAATTTATGATCTTGAATTCGAGGTAGCGTCATTGGGATTCCCTTTTGACCAATCCCATGATGAGATTCAACATGTTAATCTAGAATGGAATCGCATATGGGGGAGGTGGAATTTGATAGAGATTACCACCAGAGTGATATTATACGAGCCACCCCAAGAGTTTGTCATCATCACACACCATATTTATTTGTATTATGCAAGATTTGTAAGAGGTTATGTAAATTTAACTTAGCGCTATGATCATGGGCATTATTTTTATATGTAATAAATAATATACATTCATTTTATTATTGTTGTTTGGTAAATAATTTTTAAAGCAACGAATTTTTTTAATATTTATTTATGAAATATATTTTTATGAAATAATGGATTTTTTAATTAAATAATATTTGAGTAAAAAATTATTACTAAATTAATTTTTATTAAATTTAAATTATCGTATAATTATAAGGAATACAAATGTGATTTTTATTAATGTTTGAAATTTATTTCTATAAAAATTCCTGAATATTCAACAAATGTTAGTTTTTATTTTAATAGAAAAAATTAAAATATTTAGAAAATTATTTAGATAAAATAAGTATTATTTTTGGAATGAGGACTTCTAATTTATTCAACGGTGTATTTTGTCTAATTTTCATTATATAGATGAATTTTAGGGTAAAAATTAAATATTTTTTAAATATATATTTTATTTTATTAAATCATAAAGACACAATAAAAATTTAAAAAATTACTCTAAATATTAATCTCGAACAATATATTTTTTATAATTAAAATAATGTTATTTTAGTTTTATTTTATTTTTTTACAATGTTTGAGTTGACCCTTGATCACTTATAAATAATTTTATCTTTCAAAAATGATTTCGTTAAGAGTATGACTCACCTACACATAAGAAATAGTAATATTTTAAAAAGATAGGATAATTCACCTTATAAAAGACTGATTCCACTCCATTTTGGAATGAAAACATGGTAAAAACCATGGTTGGATTATGATTTTATTAGTAAAATATTTGGTGTCTCAAACATAAGTAATAAAAAAGTCTCTCTCATTTCTAATATAAACCCTCCCATGCACCAACTTCCTCTTCCCTTAAAGCCATTGTAGTTCTTCCAGCCACTACCCTCTTTTCTCTATATTCCTTTCAATGAACCACTTTCTACAAATATTCTGCTCTCAATCCCCTCACAATATTTGGGGTAAATTTCTATGTAAGGTATATCTTCCATTCTCATTTAACCATGTTTTTTAATATTGCTATGCACATTTATTTTCTATTATAAATTTTGAGGTATATCTTCCATTTTCATTTAACCTCAGAGTGAAAACTCCGAATAAGAGTTTCAAACTTGACCCAAGGTACCATGAAGATGACAATTGGCCTTGTTGCAATCTTTGTTAAGACACACCCAAGGGATATGATTTGGTAAATTCATAATCATAGTTTGAACCATTATTATGGGAATTAAAGAAGAAAATTCCCTAAGAATATATGTTTAGATATAGATTAGAGAAAACATAGACTGAAACCAATAGATTCATATGTTAAATAAATAAATGAAATTTATAAGTCATCTATATGTGTCTTTAGATTACCATTTTTGTGTTAACCCTTAAATTCCTTTTATTCCAGTTAATGGCCGCTAATATGAGTACTTGAGAAAACAACCGATGCGAAGATCAATGTGATGAATTTTCTAATGTGATACCCAATACAATTGGAGAAGGAATCACAACCTTTGTCATGATACAATCTCAGTAAACTCATGATTTGAATTAAAACATGGTTCAAGATAAATGTTCAACCCCCCTAATAATGAAGAAGTCACAATTGAGAGCGTCATGAGAAAATGAACTCCTACCATTAAAGGATCAATTGAACCCTCAATATTCAAAATATATAACAACTACATTGAAAATATTTTCCCTACCCTTAAATGTTACAAAAAAGAGAATGTTATTCTAGCTTCTTATCGTATGGAGGGTGAAGCCGATCAATAGTGGGCATTGATAAAAAATATGAATCTTGAGGAGGAGACTGAAGAGCTGGAATGGAACAATTTCTAGAAATTGTTTTTTGAAAAATAGTTTCCTCGCACCCTGTGACTTATGATGGAAGGATAATTGTTTTCCCTGAAGTAAAAAGATGATTATTCTATCGGAGCATAAAAAGAAAACATCTCAAGGCTCTTACTTTACACCTCTGACTTTTTTGTTACCCATGAATGAAAGGTTGAATAATTATTGGGTGGAATAAAACCAAGCCTATGGAACAACCTGGTGATACATGAAGTTGATAGAATTGAGGAAATTGTTCCATGTTCCATCAAGGAGGAAATAGAGATCGTCAAATCATAGGGGTATCACAAGGATAGTATGTTTAAGGAAAAATTCAATTCTGGTAGTCTGATGGATAAATCAAATGGTTCTAATAAAACCTAGCACCTCACATGTCAAATGGTGTGGAAATAAGCCTCCCTAAAATTTTCTAAAGGGGAATAGAAATTTATTTAGGTGTGGATGAGAAATATATATGACCGTTAACTATATACAAGAAACACCCATAGTTGCGATAGTGGAGAGGAACGCTATGTTCCACCCTCCAAGCATTGGTTATTGCGTTAACTGCCATGAACCAAGAACCCTTGCAATTTAGTTCCCTATGTCAAGGGTTTTTTGAGGCAAAAAACATCCTCAAAAGCAGTACGGATGATATTTTTCTATCACTACTATTGAAGTGAACCCCAAAAAAGAAGTGGTGACAAGTAGGCTAGTTAGTAATTCATGAATGTAGAACATAATTTTTGATTCCAGTTCTGAACATTCTTTTTTATCCCGAATGATTAGTAGAACAATCCCAACACCCCCACAAATCATGGAAGTAAAGATGTCAGTGAGTATAAAAAATGATTAATGTATTTCTTCCCATGAATATAACTCATCCTCTATTATAAGTAGTGTATTGATATTCTTGGAGAATATTTTCATACTCTCTTTTGTGGAATTTGATGAAATTCGTGACATGGATTATATTTCCTTTTATAGAGCCAACACATATCGACGTGAGAGTAAAACTAGTCTCCATATTAGAAATTGACCCCTGATTATATACAAGTGCAATGTGGAAGAGTAATCCTTATTAGCACCTAAATCTCAATCATGGAAATTACTTCCATATATGAATGCATATCCGGCGTAGATGATAGCGGCCAGGAAGCAACCATCCTTGATGAAAAGCATAATGTGAGGGAATTCACTAAAGTGTTCCCAGAGGAATTCCTTGTTCATTCTCCTATGAGAGATGTTTAATTATAAGTTGAACTTATATACGTTGAATTTCTAATATCCAAGATTCCATCTTGACTGGATGTTGTGGAGTTTGAGGATCTGAAGAAACAACTACAATTGAATATGCATAAAGGGTTTATACACCCAATTTCTTCCCCATTGGGTGCACCAGTCCTTTTCTTCTATAAAAATAATGGGTCAATGCACATTTTCATCGATAACCGTGAGCTTATCAAAATAATGATTAAGAACAAGTATCATTTTCCCCAAATTGATGAAATGTTTGATCACCCTCATAGAGAAAAATACTTCTCCAATGTGGATTTGCATCCATGATTTTATCAAGTATTGGTAAAGAAAGAAGTTATACCCAAGACTACATTTCATAAATGATATTGGCACTATAAATTCAGAGTAATGTCATTAGACTCACTAACTATCCAACAATCTTCATGGACTTGATTAATTGAGCATTAGAGATTACATCGACAAATTTTTTGTTTTCATTATAGATAATATTTTAATATACTCTAAAACCATGTAGGGTCATGAGGAGAATCTATGAAATGTACTAGAGACCTTGGTAAAGCATAATCTCTATGAAATGTACAAAAAGTGTGAGTTCTGGTTGACGTAGGTCTCATTCTTGTGTCCTATCATCACAAGCAGTGGGAAATATATGGATCCCTCGAAGAAAACTGCAACAGAGGGATGTACAAGGCCTACATAGGTAATAGATAACCTTTTCTTATTGAGGTTAACTAAATATTATAGCTGATTTGTCAAAATGTTTCATGATTGTCAAGCACATATACCAATCTAACTCATAATAGATTCATGTTTTCTTGTAGTGATGAACGTGAAGAGTGAAATATGAAGTTGAAAAGAAGGATTATCACTGTGCATGTGCTCACATTACCCACAAGTGCAGAAACCTTGTTGGTATTCTGTGATGATTCGAAGAAGTTCCAGAACTGTGTATTGAAGAAAAATGAATAAGTAATCACCAATGACTCAAGGAAATTGAAATTTGATGACAAAAAAATATCCAAAACATGATATGTATTTGACTATAGTGATATTATTTTTAAAACATTGGCGACATTATCTCTTCGGAGAGGAGTGTAAAATATATACACACCACAAAAGAATAAAGTAAATATTCACACAGAAATAGTTAAACATGATCCAACAATGATGGTTATAGTTGATAAATGACTACGACAGTTCAATCCATTACCACCCTAGGAAAGTGAACAAAGTGAAAAATTCTCTATGTTGAGAGGACATTGTGATTCTATCAATAGTAATAATTGAAAAGTATCCAATCTTCTTAGATTTGATAATGATGAACATGAGAATCATAAATAAGTGAACATCATAATTCATTTCACAAATGATGGATCAATTGTCTCTTTTGTAAAGGATAAAGGATGCTCCAATGGATTATGTGGGAATTCATAAGATGGTAGAAACTATTGGAAAATGGAAATCCATGATGTTCAGTGTCAATGAAAATGAAATTGTGAGATTTGGGTCAAAAAAGTGTGTTCCATAAAATCTGGAGTTAATGAAAGATGTTTTGGGTGATGAAAATTGTTAAATTTTACCCATTCACCCTTGAAATACCAATATGTATTGTGATTTACAAGGTCAATATTCGTGGAATAACATGAAGAAGGACATCGTTGAGTATACATCAACATTACTTGTATGTCAACAATTAAAGGATGAGAGGTAGAAGTCTATGATGATTATGTAACCAATACCCATACAAGCATTGAAATGAGTGATCATCATCATGGACATTTCCACCCGAATTCCAAAGTAATCCAAAGAAAAAAATGTGATCAAGGTTGTTGTGGATCGTCTTACAATGATTGCACACTTAATTTCATTTCGGAATGATCTCTCACTAGATCAATTGGCACATATATACCTCAAAGACATGGTAAGGCTTCATGAAGTACAATTATCTAATGTATTTGACCATGATCAACGATTAACCTATATGTTTTGGAAGAGTCTTCAATATTACATGGATAATGAGATGAACTTCATTATGGATTATCAACTTCAAACTGATGGCCAATCTGAGCGGACTATCCATACACATATGGATATGTGGAGAGGGTTCTAAATGGCCATAAATAGAGGATGGGATCAACATATTCCTCTAGTTGAGTTCTTTAACCACAATAGTTTCCACTCAATAATCCAAATGGATCCATATGAAAAAATAATTGGGAAGAGATGCATAACATTGGCATGTTGGGATGAAGATGTGGAATGAAAACTCCGAGGGCCTAAAATGGTCAAAAATCACTGGAGAAGGTTAAGACCATCCAACAACACATTAATGCTTCTCAGAGATGAAAAACAATATATGATGATAATCATCGAAGAGACCTAGAGTTTTGTTTTAGAGACATGGTATTGGTCAGCATATCCCCAAGGAAGAAAGGTATGAGATTTGGGAAGAGGGGAACACTTAGTCCAAGGTACATCACCCATATTGATATATTTTATCACAATCGGTAATTGACCTATCGACTATCACTCCCACCTAACTTATCTCAATCATGATGTATTCCATCTATAACTCTTGATGAAGTACATACCTGAAACATCACATGTACTCAATCCAGAGATCGTACCTATGGAGAATGAGTTATCCTATTAGGATAAGCCGGTGAATATCATAGATCCTAGAGAAAAATTCTACAAAATAAGACAATGCCCTTCTTCATGGTGTTGTGGTGAAACAAAATGTTTGAAGTTGCAATGTGGGAATCAGGGAAATTGTTGATGTAGAGTTACCCAAATCTATTTTACTGTGGGAAATGAAAATTTCGATGGTGAAATTTCATAAGGGGGAAGATTGCAACAACCAAAACATTCATTAATGAAAATTCCTCTTGATTTAATTAAAGGTTGTATTATGTGAAATGGTTATATAAAATATGAACTTATTTGATTATATGTTTTTGGATTTTAAAATACCGTTATGTATTGTTACCATTTTTTTATATAGCTATTGAACAGTATTCACATGATTAGTACACATGTTTGGCTTTAGAAAATCCAATTTACTCAGAAAAATGAAGTGATGGACACATCAAGTATACTTTCCCCATAGGAATCCTATTTATTGGATCTTATATAGTAGGTAAAATTATACGGCTTTTCTATTAATCACACCCATGCCAATATTCAATGTGTAAAGCTCAAATGGAGCTGCCTCTAGGAGAAGTGAAAATTGATAGAGATTACCACTAATGAGTTGTTATCCGAGCCACCTTAAGAGTTTTTCACCGTCACAAAACAAAACCTTCGGTCTACTGTGGTTGTTATAAATAGACTTGTAACAATAAATTATCAGTATGATCATGTGTATAAATTTTCTATATAATAAAGAAATTCAAATTAATTTTATTGTTGTTACATTATAAATAGTTTTTCAAGAATAAATTCTATTTTTTAGTTAATATTCAATTATGAAATCTACTATGAATATTTAATGGATTTTTCTATTAAATAATATTTTAGTAAAATGTTATTACGAAATGAATTTTAATTAAATATAAATGATCTTATCATTTTTATGAATATAATTGTGAACATTAATTGGGTTTGAATGCTATTTTTGTAAAAACTAAAGAATTTTTTATATATATAATTTTTTT
Organism: Viscum album; assembly: GCA_963277665.1. Taxonomy (NCBI): domain Eukaryota; kingdom Viridiplantae; phylum Streptophyta; class Magnoliopsida; order Santalales; family Viscaceae; genus Viscum; species Viscum album. The sequence continues at coordinate 40,289,954 of OY728159.1, forward strand.
ATTTTAAATATAAAATTTCACATATTTATAATATTATTTAGATAAAATTAATATTATTTATTTAATAAGGATATCATAATTGTCCAACAGTACATTTTTCATAATTTTCTAACACAGTTGAATTTATGGGTAAAAATGAAATACCGTTTAAATATATAGTGTGTTTTAAGACATCATAATGAATCAACAGTGATGTAATAAAATAATCTAAAAAATATTTTCATAGAATATATGTTTCAACATTAAAATAATTTGATTTTAGATTCCTTGATTTATTTTACAAAGCCTTAGTGGGCCCTCAAAAACTCATAAAACATTTTTTATTTTTCAAATGATTTCCTTAAGAGTATTACTCACCACTACATAAGAAAGTATAATATTTTAAGAATTTTGACCATTGGACTTATAAAATATTATTTTCCACTCCCCTTTGGAAAAAAACTCTGTGAAAAAAATGAGATGTTTTGTGGTTTTTCTATGTTTAATGTGTGGTGTCCCAAACCTAAATAATAAATAATTACCTCTTCTTTCCTATATAAACCCACCTAATATCCCAGATCATTTTCATTCAAAGTTTATTAAATTCGTTCAACCTCTGCCCACTCCTCTCTAGAATCATCCCAAGGTACCCCATGATCCCAAGAGTCCCCTCTCAAAACCCACCCAAGCCATTGGGATCACACATTCAAATAAGGGATTCCTTCCATTCTCTATTTATCCTAGTTTCATAATATTGTTATGCCCTCTTTTTTCAATTATAAATGTTGGGGAATGATCAAACCCCCCCCCCCTATACTACCCAATTTATTTTTGGATTATGTGAGACCCCTTTCTCTCTCGTTAATTATTACAATGGACACCCATTAACATGGAAAAATTCCCTGAGGGATTTCTCTCTCCTCGTTTACATATAATAAATTCATTTGTATTATGAATCTAAATTACTTTACATTTATTGGGACTTGTATCAATATGCACCCCTTAATGTAAACATCATGTATATTGGATGAGAAACCCCTTTTTAACTCATCAATTTTTTTATGAATTCTTATGTCACATCATTACGCTACTGAAATTGTACCCAATTTTTCCATGCCAATGAAATATTATATTGAATACCATTCCAATTTTTCTATAAAGGGTACTCAACATTATGCACCTTCAAGTATTTATTATATAGTTTTATGTATTAATCCCACATTCATTTATCTTGGAATAAATGATCATATTTTATGAATCCATGATGTATTACCTATTTGGCACACTTATGCAAGAAATAAAATGATTAAGAAGGGTGCACTATAATAGCAATCGAATGAATTTGGTAAAGATTAGTATCATCATACGGTAAATACAATGAGGTTTTACACATTCTAAGTGAATTGAATTGAGAGTTTACTAATGCTTCATGATCCATGAACCTTGGCTCATGCTAATACCATGTTAAGTGTTGTTGCCACATTTTTATGTTACAAAAATAATTCTATATCATGCCTTTATTTTCGTATTTCTATTACACATCATTGATATAACTATTTCAAAACATGTATTTTATTCTTCATGTTATTCCTTGTTTACTCCCTTACTGGGATTTATTTCTCAGCATTTTCTTATGCATGTCCTCAAGTTACCCCATGCAATACTATGTACGAGGAAATATTTTTGTCATGTAAAGAATGTTTCCAATAAAGATGTTTTGTTTCATGTTTTAAGTCACAATGTATTGTTACTAATCCACTGGGATACTAGACCTCTCGATCTTCTATGTTGTATCAAGTGATTTTTTTATGTAATAAATATTTTTTATGTGTGTAATAAATGAATGGTTTTTAAAATAATGATAACTGGGTTATTGTCGATTACCTTATTAATTATGAGTACATTATCCTTATCTATGAATCTTTCTTTTTGGATAATCATTTTGGGATATACATTACAAAAGGTTTATGGTTGAATTATGTACAAAATTCTATTAATAAGATACAAAATCTATTTATGTACATTTAATGAGATATTTCAGGTATCTATGGTTTAGTTTGAAGATTATTTTTTTGGGTTTTATCTTTGGATTCATTTGAGAAAAAAATGGGAATTTTGGAAGCAAATGGCTAGGTACCCATTTGGAACATGGTTTTTTGATAAGTATTCCCAAACATATCAAAATATGATTACCTTAACATGTGGGATTCACACGGCTGAAACATGATTTGTTAATCCATGCACCAAATTAGTAGAATCCATCCCCCTATACAAGATTAATAATTTACATGCACATTTAGGATAAAGAATGCCTCCCACGAAATAAACCTTGCATGCGGTTTTAATTTAACAAAAAAAATTATCTAAATTTACCCAACCCCTTATGTTAACCCCAATTCAACTACAGCTCCCCGAAACTAAAATTATATCAATTTTGGTGGCTGTTAGATAGATTTAATGCCCTAGTGACCTCCATTTCAAGAGATTTCATGGGAAGATCAATGGTCTGCACTTCAATGGTATGTTTTTATCCATGTTTAGATATATCCCATTTTTCCAGTCTTCTTCCTAAAAAATAAATGATGTTTATCCAACATTGTTTATAGATCTAGATCTAGGTTTGTTAGACAATGATTCATTTAACTGTGGATCTAGGATTAAAATATATATTTCATTCTAAATCTCATTCTTGATCTTTTGGTTTGAAATTGGTTATTAACAATTACTGATTGTCCATCATTGTTCTTGATGTTGGTGGACTATAATTGAAATTCCATGTCATGATTGCTATTGTGTGTATATATTTATAAAATATATATAAAATGATTATGGAATTTTTTTTAGTTAAATATTTTGGGGAATTTAATAATTGGGGAAAAAGGGAAATTGGGGTTTTTGGAATTATTAATTATGAATAATTAATTGTTTATTAATTATCAGTGAATTGAGATTTTGGAGTTGGATAATTAATTATTTAATTTAATATAGGATTTGGAGGTTGTAAATTTGAATAATTAATTGATTAATCTAGAATAACTAATTGATGAATGAATTTGGTTTATAGAATTGTTTGAGATGAAATAAGTAATTGATGGATTAATTCAAAATATTCAATGGATTATGTTGGAATAATTAAATGAAAAATATATTAGTGGTAATGAAATTAAATATTTTGGAAAATTTAATTGATGAAATAATTGGAGATAATAAATTTATTGAGATTTAAAAAGTAATTGATAAATTAATTAGGATATGTTTGATTGATTGAGATAGAACAAGTAATTATGGAATTAATTGGGAAATTGAATTGATATAGATGGTTTTTATTAATCGATGAATTTATTAATATAAATAATTTAATTATTTATTTGTTGAATTAAATACTATGATTAATGGATTTAAATTGTTGATGAATTAAATAGTTGTATTATTTTACAAATTAATTTTTTAATTAAATAATGAGTTTGATGAGATTAATTAATTAACTGACGTATTGTGATTATTCAATTTCTTAAATATTTAATGGGATTGATGGGTTTAATTATTTGACCAGTTTATTAATGGAATTAATGTTATTATTTAATTACTGAATAAAATAATTGGACTGATGACATTATTTTGTTTCTAAAATTAATTAATGTGAGTAATGTGATTATTTAGTTTTTGAATTAAATAATGTGATTGATGAGATTAATTAATTGATTACATTAATAATGAGAGTAGGGTGATTGTTTAATCATTGAATTAAATAATGACATTAATGAAATTAATTAATTTTTATGTTACATAATGAGAATGAAAGTATTAATTAATTGCTTGATTAATTAATGAGACTAACATGATTTATTAATTGTTGAATTAATTATTGGTTTTGACAAGATTAAATTACTATTGAATTAATTAACAAGATGTAATGGATTAATTAATAGTTGAGTTAACTAATGAGTGTAACAAGATTAATTTCTGGTTTAATAAATTAATTAGACTGCCATGTTTAATTAATTTATGCATTAAATATGAAAGTCAACAGATTACATTATTTTGGAAATAATTTACCGAATGTCAAGGTTATGAAAAATATTGAATTAGTTTAATCAATTGGAGAAATAATTTACAGAATGTTGAGATTATACATTTTAAGAATTGGATTAAATTATTAGTAAATTAATTAACAGTAAAGTGTGGATAATTACTAGTTAGGATAAATAATGATATATTATTATTTTTAAAATCATATAATTAATTTTTAAATTACTTATTATGATATTGGGATTGTGGAATATGAATAATTAAATTATTGATATTTTTGTTGGAATATTGAGATGATTGTATAGGATTTATTAAATTTTTAATGAATTAATGGGATCGATGTGATTAATTATTTTTTGAATCAATTAATGACCTAGAAATTATTAATTAATATTTTAAGTAAATAATGATATTGACATGATTAATTAATTTTCTTAATAATAAGGGTATTTATTGTGACTAATTATTTTTTTAGTTAATTAATGAAATTTATGTGGATAATTATTTGTTGAATTAAATAATGAATTATTCACATTAATTAGTTGTTAAATTAATTAATGAAACTAATGTAATTAATTAATTATTTATTTAATTAATGTAATTTTGGAGAATAAGTAATTATTTAGTTAATTAATGATATTGACATGATTAGTTATTTAGTGAGTTAATTGTGGTTATTGGTGTGATGAGCTAATTATTGAATTAGTAATAATATTGAGATTATTAATTAATTTATCAGTTAATTAATGAGATTACGATGATTAACTAATTGTTGAGATAACTAATGAGGTTTAGATGATTAATTATTTGTTGAGTTAAATAATGATATTTTGACAATTTAGTAACTTCTAATTTAATTAATGATGTTGAGGTGATTAATTAATTGTTCAATAAATTAACGAAATTGAAAACATTAATTAATTAATGAATTAATTAATGGGTTTTCCTCACATGTGAATGGAATGATGAATGGTGGAAATTTCATTATTCATTGTATTTTGATCTATAAAGGTAAAAATGGGATTATGAGATATGAAATGTATTATGGAATAACAATAATGTAATATTGATATATAAAATGGTATATAGGATGTTAAGAGTGGAATTGTAGGACATGATATCCCTTTGGGATAGTTTAGACTCTTGGTTTGTGTGGAGAAGGTATTCAGGTTGAGGTGCTCTTGGGAACCAAAGGGATTATGTGGTCAAATAAATAATAATTGATAATTTGATAAATATTTTCTTATGCATTTTGTTTAATTAATTATTCAAATACATGATCTATTATTGAATGGATATTATTTTATACCTCATTTTTGGTGGCCTACTGAGTTGAACTCAATCCCTACATGGGCTTCTGGATATGTAACGAAATAGATTTCATGGTTTTGTGATAGGTTAAAGGAAAGGTAATGTGGTATATGGATTATTTTTGGATTGGGGGTAATCGAGGGAACCTAATGTGGTTTGGTACCCACCTATGATTTTTCAGTGTCATTACTTTTGAGTTTAAATTATTAATAATAGGAATTATCATTAGCATGAAATATATTTTATTCTATTTTGATATTTAATTTACCTTATTGGTTATGTTGTGATCCTGGTACCTTACTAGTTATGTTATATAAGATTTTTATTCAGTAGATAATTGTTATTTATTTCCACTGGTGTATTACACTAAAGAAAAATGAGGGAACAGTCTTCCCCTGACCTATAATAGAATGCCAAAGCTAGTCGGTATCATCTGGAATATAGATAGGCATGCATGAGCTCATGTGCCTGATCTGCTTGGGCCACTGATTTGTAACACCAAGGATGGGATGTTACAATATGGTATTAGAGCCTAATTTTCTTTTCATCCATTCTTTTTTATTACTATTTAAAAAATTTAGACAAGAGATTATGATCCATTGGGATTTTTTTCTGAGAATTTTCATTGAGTAGATAACCCATGTTTGATAGAGAACCCATATAACCATGGTAGGATTGTTGTTGTTACTATTTACTATTTTAATAGAATATTATTTCACTTCTTCGGAACAACATGTCTTGTGATGTGAATATTGATCCACAAATTTGTTGATATTTTAATTGGTTTGACTAATAGCCCGATAAGGAATGAAATTTAGTTAAGTAAATATGATTCAAGGAAATTAGTATTATTTTGTTACATGCATCATTATATGTGTGCATCGAAAACATGTTTTTTATATGTTTTTGAAATTTAATTATATTCCATAATTGTGAAATTGAACTGAAAATGGTGTCTAACATGAAATTTTGAATGGTTATAAAATAATTCAAAATGAGAATAAATGGGTGCATAAATGAGAATCATGAATCAAATAAAAATTACTATATTCTTTTTACCCTACTCTAGATATAAGATACTTAAGTGTAGTGATAGGTATTCAATTTTTATTGTGTGGAAGGAAAAGGGGGAATGAATTGTTTTTGTGTAAATACTTGTTTTTAACTATGTCAATTTTGGTTATTTGAGAGTCCTGTTTGTTGTCAATTTTTCCTGGATATGAGAAGTTTGGTAGTGGGAATTCCATAGTTCGAGAACTCAGTTGTATGTTTTGAGAGGGACTATATTGTTTTGGAACACATTAGTTAGATGTTGGAGGTTAGGGAAACATGATACTTTTAATATCTAATGGTAAATATAATGTGGGGGATAACTTCATTGATAAAGGTTTTGTGGTGGTATTCATAGATAACATCATAAAATACTATTAATTTTTGATAATAATGTCCCCTTACTTAAAATTTTATTTGGTACATTGAGAAATCAACGACTTTATGCATATATTCAAATATTTGTCTTGTTGTATATAGGGACCCTTATAATTTACATATATGAAGTGGTATATGTGAAAATTAACAGTGAATGTTACGCCATAGAATGTTTACAGATAAGGTTCTTAGGATAGATCATAGGTGTATGAATATAGTGGTTGGTGAGTTTCTTGTAAAATCATTGTTAACAAAGCTCTTAATATTGGGTGTGATGTGTCAATAGTAGGTATGTGGATAAAGGTCTTATTATGGATGTGATTTCATCAAACTGATAATAAAAAAACTGAAAGTTACATGTTTAAATTCCTCTCTCAATGGTCAAGTGGGAATTGAAATTTGTGGATGAATGTCATTTACCTGTTTCATTAATGTCAAGGATGAGTGTAAATGTTCGCTGGTGTTCCTGTGGTTATTTGGAACGGTGAGTTGGAAAACATGTCAGGTATGTTGTATATAACGACCCATACTTTACATACATTGTTAATACTTCGAAATTGAAGCACACTTATTACAACATATGACAAAACCACAAAGGACCGTATAGGTATAGTGTCTTTAGAAACTGGGAAACATAAACAACTGGTTCATAAATCTTCTACAGTGTCTCCCATTTATTTCATCATATCTAGGGTCCCTTTTAGCATATTCTACTTAATATCCATCTTCCTGACCTGGGGAAAAGAAAACATAAAAGGGTGAGCTCAAATGCTCAGCAAGGGCAAATAAAGGAAATAAAAATCATATCATATCTTTATGAAAATCAAAACCTGCAAAAGAGATCATAATATCTTAACATGGAATAAATCATAGAAGTGAAAATGAGATCCCCAAAATCATAACATAAAACTTGAAACTTTGTGGCATGCACACATAATCATGGAAAATCATTTCTTGTTAGTCATGACTCATTGCCAAGACTATCTTAGTGGACAAAGTCCCTTTCTGAACCGAGTTCACTCCTCGTTTCAGTCCTGTATCACTGAACCGAAATAACCTTCCGTTCCAGCCATGTCTATCTCATGAGATATAAAATCATTACCCAATGCATTGGAGGGAGATATAGGTCCCACCCATCTTATAATTAATCCTTTCTTATGTGTGCCACATAATCATAAAACATACATCATCACATAACACATATAACAAAAATGGGATTCTTGAAACATCATGACATCATAAATCAATTCATATATGATAAAGGAATTCATAAACATAATTCCATCAGAACATAGTCAAACCAATGTAAAAATATGGATAGAAACAGAACCCTTTATTATCTTAGATGGAAAATAATTTTGATAAAACACTTGAATTGAATTCTTGAGGAAAATATCCTTTCTTCTTCAAAAACATTTTTCCTTTCATAACATGTCATACAACTTTAAAATAAAAGAATTTGATTAAAAATAAACTTGAAAACTTGTAAAGGAAGCTTCTTTGAAGTAATGTTTTAAAAATCCATTCATGCCGTATAAGTTAAAAAAAACATTCTTCGTACTTTTGTCGGAAAAGTCAAAAAGTACCTCGTACGGAAAAACGACAAAAGATTCCTTTCATATTCTTTACAAAAAACTAACCTAAGGGTAAAATTGGATTTAAACTATTTCAAGTGGATGGAAACAATATTACATATTTAGGGAACATGGATGTGGATGATAAAATACACCCTAGTAAATACTTACAAATAAACAATCTCGGATAAAAATGAGATTGTGATATTTCCCTTACCTTAGGTCCGATTTGCTTTGTTCGTGTCCGAAGCTCCTGTATAATGGTTTAAATAATGTTATTGACTTATTCCAGAATCATACATATTGATATGAGATCATATATGGTCATATTATTAGCTTCTTGTTAGTAATATTTCATTGTTACTTGTTACTCGGGTCTTTATAACTTTTTGTTCTTATGCGTGTTTTGTCGAATAAATTCTTATTCTTATCTTTAGGTTATAGATAATTCATTTCCAGAATGGTATTAGTGTATTATGTACCATATTCATTCATTCAATTCATTTAGATTATCATTATGAAATGAAGATCATGTAGAACGAGTCGCATCACATCGTGGAGACGGTATTCCGTACGTACGCACGAGTGATGATATCGTTCCTATGATCGTGGAATTGTATTGGAGTATATATATATATTATTTCAGTATCAATATTACTTAATAATAATCATATATAGTTACTGATTACACCATTATACCCATCCTTGTAAGGTGATGGTGGAAAATAGATTACACCACGGCGTGGAGACGGTATTCCGTACGTACGCACGCGCGGTGATTTCATTTTTCCGTAGGATGGATAGAAGGTGAATTAGGGTTGTTTCATATTTATAATAACATATCAGTATGTAAGTAATACTGATGTTATTACTTTATCATGAAACAACTAAAGAAGAAGAAGTTGAAGAAGAAAGAAATTGAAAAGATCGGTAATGGATATTACCTCTTCTTTGGAACGCCTTTTTGAATCCTCCACTTAAGGAACTAAGATTGGTCTTTGGAGAAGACCAGGACCTCTAGGATTATTCTAGGGAAGTGGAGAAGGGAAAATGGCAGGGGTTGGCCGAGCTTGAGTGCTCAAATTGGTGTGAGGAGGAGGGGGAGGAGGTGCCCTTTTATAAGGGAGGAGAGGGGCACCTTAGGAATATCTCAAAATATTATTTTATATTAAAGTCAAAATCGGTTTATAATGGTTCCAAAGGGTCTTATTTCGAAGCCAAAGTGGGGATGGGTCGAAATCCTATCAACCAATAGAATTTAGACAAGTTTAGGGTATTATTTTAACCTTATCAATTAGATTTAACTCTAAGTTAAATAATTTAACTTTTACCATGACTTTTTGTTTTCTTTCACTATATGGTTAATACACTTACTATAACATGCCAAACGAACCCCAAATTGTTTATTATTAAAATATATATCCTTATCTAAGTCATTTGGCCGAACCTTAGATTTTTAGGAATAAAATAACAATTAATAATATAATATTTGATTTAAAAACTATTTTGTGTCAATTTTGACACTATTTGATATATGATTTTTGTCAAAGTCATAACAGAATTATATGTTCGAACCAAGTTGATTAAATCAATAATAATATATCATAGTAACCTAGAAAATTAGTGGAATTCATAAAAAGTCTCAAATTACATTTATTTTGGTATTTATATTATCAATTTTGTCAATATTTCATTAATAAGATAATTACTGCATCATCTTTGTGTCATAAATAAATTAAATTATTTGATGTCTAAAAATTACAAATAAACTACCATCATGTAGGAAATCGTTTTAGCTTTCTAATGAATATTTACAATCGAATTTATCTTATGTATAACCCTATATTAAAAATGATTTACTTATTAAACTTTGATTTTAACTATTTTAACCCTTCTTTAAATAAATTAATAATAAATGTCCTAATCTAATCCAAGTGGGCCTAAATGGTCATATTTTATTCCTAAGTTTGTTTTTGGTCGAATTACACTTGTCCAATAGAATTAGGACATGTGTTAGGGTAATATTAATATCATATTTACCCTTAGTTACCCTATTTACTATTAACCGCGGTAAAAATAGTAAAAAGTTACTATTCACCAAAAAATTATTTTCATCTCATTGAACCACATTTTAGTCCTTGATATTAACCGTGTCTCTCGGATTTTTGAAATTCCATTCACAGAAGTGGTAAAATTAAGTTTTATGCAAAATTCAGTTTTTAACCTACCACTTAGTGGTTTCACTATTCATCAAAAATTGAAAGTTTTCAGAAAAACACCAAAATTTCACCCTAGGCTAATTTCGATATTCTGAGTCCAAAAATGAAGTCCATTTTGAAAAATAAAATTTATAAAATTTCAAAAAGTGGTTATTACTATTCATAACGGCTAGTTTTAATAGCATATTGTTGTTTAGTGAAACTCGGTATTGCGTACGACGCAAGCTATCGAGGAAGGTCGCGATTGCGTGTAAAGCAAGCCAAGAAAGTGTTGTGTAGAAAAAGATTTCTTTGATGATTTATATAACATAAAAGTCTCGGGTGTTACATTCTACCCCCCTTAAAAAGAATTTCGCCCTCGAAATTCGTCACTTTGCAACAAACAAATGAGGATACTTCTCCCTCATCATATCCTCAAGCTCCCATGTAGCTTCTTCAAGTTGGTGGTTTCTCCATAAAACTTTCACCAAGCGAGTGGTCTTGTTTCGTAGGACTTTTTCGCTACGATCCAGAATCTCTATCGGCTGTTCTTCATAAGAAAGATCTTGCTCCAGTGGTACAACTTCTAAGCTGAGTACATGTGAAGGATCTGGTATGTACTTTCTCAGGAGAGATACATGGAACACATCGTGAACTTGAGAGAGATTCGGTGGAAGCGCCAATCGGTAAGCTACCTTCCCAACACGATCCAGTATTTCAAAAGGACCGATATATCTAGGGCTCAACTTCCCCTTCTTTCCAAATCTCATAACCCTCTTCCAGGGAGATATTCGTAAGAACACTTTATCACCCACTTCAAACTCTAGGTCTTTTCTTCGGTTGTCGGCATAACTTTTCTGTCGACTCTGAGCTGCCCTTATGTGTTGTTGAATAGATCTGACCTTTTCTGCCATTTCATCAACGAGATCAGGTCCTAATAGCTTTCTTTCCCCAACTTCATCCCAGCAAGTTGGAGTCCTGCATTTCTTTCCATAGAGAGCTTCATAAGGAGCCATCTGAATACTGGAGTGAAAGCTATTATTATAAGAAAATTCCACCAAAGGTAGGTGTTGATCCCAACCTCCTTTGAAATCCATAGAGCAAGCTCTCAACATATCTTCTAGGGTTTGAATTGTTCTCTCAGACTGACCGTCTGTCTGGGGATGATAAGCAGTGCTGAAACTCAACTCTGTATCCAGAGTATGCTGAAGACTTCTCCAGAACTTTGAGGTAAATCTCGGATCTCGATCAGATATAATAGAAAGTGGTACTCCATGCAATCTTACCACTTCCTTTACATATATCTTGGCAAGCTGATCTAGAGAGAAATCCTCTCTAATAGCAATGAAGTGTGCAGACTTTGTAAGACGATCAACTATGACCCAGATAGCATTATTGCCTTTGGATGTTTTAGGAAGTCCTGTGACAAAGTCCATAGTGATGTTTTCCCATTTCCATTCGGGTATGGGTAATGGTTGTAACATACCCTTAGACTTCTGTCTCTCATCTTTAACTTGTTGACAAACCAAGCATCGAGAGACATATTCAACAACATCACTTTTCATGCCATCCCACCAGAAGTACTCTTTCAGGTCCCTATACATCTTCGTGCTTCCAGGATGAATAGAGAATGAAGAACTATGAGCCTCATCCAGCAACTCTTTTTTTAATTCGGGGATGGGAGGAACACAAACCCGATTCCTGAACATTATTATCCCATCACAATCAAGGTTGAATTCAGGAACATTTCTCACCTTCTTTTGTAACTCGACATCTTCTTTCTGTGCCTCTTTAATCTTCACATGTATAGATGGTTGAACATTCATTTGAGAAAGATAAGATTTTTCCCCTTCCATTATAATTCCAAGATCCATCCTTTGTAAATCCATAAATATTGGATCTTTTGTGATCCTCATCATGGATAAACTAGCATGGTCTTGTCGACTTAATGCATCTGCCACCTTGTTTGCTTTCCCAGGGTGGTAATGGATTGAGCAGTCATAATCCTTAATCAGCTCCAACCATCTTCTTTGGCGCATATTCAACTCCTTTTGTGTGAAAATATACTTTAAACTTTTATGATCAGTATAAATATCACACCTTTCACCATAAAGGTAATTCCTCCAAATCTTTAATGCAAAGATTACCGCAGCCAACTCCAAATCATGTGTTGGGTAATTTTGCTCATGGATTTTCAACTGTCGTGAGGCATAAGCTATCACCATATCATTTTGCATAAGAACACACCCCAATCCCTTCTTGGATGCATCACTGTAGATCACAAACCTTTCTCCACTACAAGGCAGTGTGAGCACAGGTGCACTGGATAACCTTCTTTTCAACTCCTTGAAATTCTCTTCACATTCCTCTGTCCAGACAAACTTAACTCCTTTCCGAGTCAACTTGGTGATTGGATTAGATAACCGTGAAAAATCTTTTACAAAACATCGATAATATCCAGCCAAACCAAGAAAACTTCGGATCTCAGTTACTGTTGTTGGTCTTGACCATCTTTCGATAACCTCTGTTTTTGCTGGATCCACAGATATCCCCTCTTTTGAGATTATATGACCCAAAAATGAAACTTTTTGAAGCCAAAATTCACACTTGGTAAATTTGGCATAAAGCTTCTCTTTTCTCAGGGTCTTCAATATAATTCTCAAGTGATCTTCATGCTCTTCCTTGCTCTTTGAATAGACAAGAATATCGTCTATAAAGACTACCACAAATTGATCAAGATAGTCTCTAAAGACTCTATTCATTAGATCCATGAAGATAGCAGGGGCATTAGTAAGACCAAATGGCATCACTATAAATTCATAGTGTCCATACCTTGTACGGAAAGCCGTCTTTGGTATATCCTCCCTTTTTACCCTTAATTGATGATACCCTGAACGAAGATCAATCTTGGAAAAGTATTGAGCTCCGCGTAGTTGGTCAAATAAGTCATCAATGCGTGTGAGAGGATATTTGTTCTTGATAGTGATCTTGTTAATTTCTCGATAATCAATGCAGAGTCTCATTGATCCATCTTTCTTCTTAACAAATAGAACAGGTGCTCCCCAAGGTGACGCACTAGGGCGTATGAATCCCTTATCAAGATTCTCTTGGAGTTGCTTCTTCAATTCCTACAACTCAATTGGGGCCATTCTATAAGGTGTCTTTGAAATAGGAAAAGCACCCGGTACGAGTTCTATTGAAAACTCAACATCACGATTTGGTGGAAGACCCGGCAATTCCTCCGGAAAGACATCATCAAACTCCCGTACAATGGGCATATTCATAATCGTGAGTTTCTCACCAACCATTTGAGATAAATAACCTTCATTTAGTGGAATCAATACCCATAAGATGGAAGAAATTTCCACTGGAAGGTTATGTTCATCCTTGCATTGATAGACGATCGTAGGTTGATCTGGAATATGAAATGTGACTTCCCTTCTTTGGCAATTGATATGAGCTCAATGTAGAGAAAGCCAATCCATGCCAAGAATCACATCAAATTCCACTAAAGGAAGGATCACAAGATTTGCAGGAAGCACTTTCCCACAAACTTCGATCGGAGAAGAATTATAAACTTCTGATGCGATTGATGTGCCATTAGGTGTTGTCACAGCTAACTCAACATCTAATTGTTGAGGTAATACAGTGATACCCTTAGAAAAGTTTTCAGAAATAAAAGAGTGGGTGGATCCAGAATCAAATAAAACATTTGCTACTTTAGAGTGGATGGTAAGTGTACCTTTCACCACATCGTTATCGTACTCCACATCACTGATAGAAATTGCATGTGACTTTCCTTTGTCTTTAGCCTTAAGAGTTTGTTGACGTCGACCATCATCATCAACCCTTGGATTTGGGCATTGATTGGCATAATGCCCCATCTCCTTGCACTTGAAACATTGAAGTGTAGCAGGTTCATTCTGTGTATCCCTTCCTTTGTTTGCATCATTAGACATCTTCTTCCCATTATCACGGCATTCAAATGCCCGATGACCTTCCTTTCCACATTTAAAACATTTACTTGTCCCTTTAAGACAACTCCCTCCATGTTTCTTTCCACACTTTGAGCATAAGGGAAAGTTCATCTTCTTTTCCGTGTGCTCTTTAGATTTTTCTTTGAATTCCATCTTCCTCTTCTTATCAAACCCATGCGACTGATGGGTTACTCCAATCTCCATCTCGACTTTGAGAGCACATCGAACGATTTCTTCGTAGCTATTGAAGTCCCTTATGGCTAACGCCCTTCGAAGACTTGGTTTTAAGCCACTAAAGAATCGATCGATCTTACTCTCAGGTTGGATAATAATACCAGAAGCGTACCTTGCAAGTCTTGTAAAATTTGCTTCATAGGTACTAACAGATTCATCATCCCTTTGCTTCAGTTCAAGGAACTCTTTCTCCATCTTTGTTCGGAGAATACGAGGGAAGTACTTATTGAAAAATAAGTTCTTGAACTCGTCCCATTCCATAGACTCAATTTCATCCCTTTGCCTCGTATTCTTAACAAGATTCCACCATTGATCCGCATCTCCTTCCAAACGATACACTGCTAGGATGACTTTATCATGCTCAGAACATTGAAGAACTGAAAATATCTTTTCAGTAGTACTAATCCATTGTTCAGCAACTAATGGATCAGTAGACCCGCTGAAAGATGGTGGACGCTGCCTCATGAAGGATTCAACAGAATGTTGCTCCCTTCTTTGTTCGTTTGGAAATCCTGCATGATTCATAGCTTGAGAAAGTTGTGTGAGCATGGCTACAAGATTTTGCATTCCAGCTCCCATATCGTTTGGTTGCTCAGGGGGACAATCATTGCATTGCCCATCGCATTCCGCATTAACACGGTTCCTTCGGGTTCCAGCCATTGACTAAAACCAAGAAGAATAGTGTGAGCAACACTAATTATAATAGGAAACCACATAATTCAAGAATAAAATTTTCATGCTTAAGGTCTTATCCTAGGTTATTCAAGGCCATTTCTAAAACACTAAGATTGTGTTCTATGCTTAGACTTATCCTTAGGGTTATTACTAAGGCTTTCACATCCTAGTTTCCAAAGGTTGACTATACCTTTCCTCTGATACCAACTATAACGACCCATACTTTACATACATTGTTAATACTTCGAAATTGAAGCACACTTATTACAACATATGACAAAACCACAAAGGACCGTATAGGTATAGTGTCTTTAGAAACTGGGAAACATAAACAACTGGTTCATAAATCTTCTACAGTGTCTCCCATTTATTTCATCATATCTAGGGTCCCTTTTAGCATATTCTACTTAATATCCATCTTCCTGACCTGGGGAAAAGAAAACATAAAAGGGTGAGCTCAAATGCTCAGCAAGGGCAAATAAAGGAAATAAAAATCATATCATATCTTTATGAAAATCAAAACCTGCAAAAGAGATCATAATATCTTAACATGGAATAAATCATATAAGTGAAAATGAGATCCCCAAAATCATAACATAAAACTTGAAACTTTGTGGCATGCACACATAATCATGGAAAATCATTTCTTGTTAGTCATGACTCATTGCCAATACTATCTTAGTGGACAAAGTCCCTTTCTGAACCGAGTTCACTCCTCGTTTCAGTCCTGTATCACTGAACCGAAATAACCTTCCGTTCCAGCCATGTCTATCTCATGAGATATAAAATCATTACCCAATGCATTGGAGGGAGGTATAGGTCCCACCCATCTTATAATGAATCCTTTCTTATGTGTGCCACATAATCATAAAACATACATCATCGCATAACACATATAACAAAAATGGGATTCTTGAAACATCATGACATCATAAATCAATTCATATATGATAAAGGAATTCATAAACATAATTCCATCAGAACATAGTCAAACCAATGTAAAAATATGGATAGAAACAGAACCCTTTATTATCTTAGATGGAAAATAATTTTGATAAAACACTTGAATTGAATTCTTGAGGAAAATATCCTTTCTTCTTCAAAAACATTTTTCCTTTCATAACATGTCATACAACTTTAAAATAAAAGAAGTTGATTAAAAATGAACTTGAAAACTTGTAAAGGAAGCTTCTTTGAAGTAATGTTTTAAAAATCCATTCATGCCGTATAAGTTAAAAAAAACATTCTTCGTACTTTTGTCGGAAAAGTCAAAAAGTACCTCGTACGGAAAAACGACAAAAGATTCCTTTCATATTCTTTACTAAAAACTCACCTAAGGGTAAAATTGGATTTAAAATATTTCAAGTGGATGGAAACAATATTACATATTGAGGGAACATGGATGTGGATGATAAAATACACCCTAGTAAATACTTACGAATAAACAATCTCGGATAAAAATGAGATTGTGATATTTCCCTTACCTTAGGTCCGATTTGCTTTGTTCGTGTCCGAAGCTCCTGTATAATGGTTTAAATAATGTTATTGACTTATTCCAGAATCATACATATTGATATGAGATCATATATGGTCATATTATTAGCTTCTTGTTAGTAATATTTCATTGTTACTTGTTACTCGGGTCTTTATAACTTTTTGTTCTTATGCGTGTTTTGTCGAATAAATTCTTATTCTTATCTTTAGGTTATAGATAATTCATTTCCAGAATGGTATTAGTGTATTATATACCATATTCATTCATTCAATTCATTTATATAATCATTATGAAATGAAGATCATGTAGAACGAGTCGCATCACATCGTGGAGACGGTATTCCGTACGTACGCACGAGTGATGATATCGTTCCTATGATCGTGGAATTGTATTGGAGTATATATATATATTATTTCAGTATCAATATTACTTAATAATAATCATATATAGTTACTGATTACACCATTATACCCATCCTTGTAAGGTGATGGTGGAAAATAGATTACACCACGGCGTGGAGACGGTATTCCGTACGTACGCACGCGCGGTGATTTCATTTTTCCGTAGGATGGATAGAAGGTGAATTAGGGTTGTTTCATATTTATAATAACATATCAGTATGTAAGTAATACTGATGTTATTACTTTATCATGAAACAACTAAAGAAGAAGAAGTTGAAGAAGAAAGAAATTGAAAAGATCGGTAATGGATATTACCTCTTCTTTGGAACGCCTTTTTGAATCCTCCACTTAAGGAACTAAGATTGGTCTTTGGAGAAGACCAGGACCTCTAGGATTATTCTAGGTAAGTGGAGAAGGGAAAATGTCAGGGGTTGGCCGAGCTTGAGTGCTCAAATTGGTGTGAGGAGGAGGGGGAGGAGGTGCCCTTTTATAAGGGAGGAGAGGGGCACCTTAGGAATATATCAAAATATTATTTTATATTAAAGTCAAAATCGGTTTATAATGGTTCCAAAGGGTCTTATTTCGAAGCCAAAGTGGGGATGGGTCGAAATCCTATCAACCAATAGAATTTAGACAAGTTTAGGGTATTATTTTAACCTTATCAATTAGATTTAACTCTAAGTTAAATAATTTAACTTTTACCATGACTTTTTGTTTTCTTTCACTATATGGTTAATACACTTACTATAACATGCCAAACGAACCCCAAATTGTTTATTATTAAAATATATATCCTTATCTAAGTCATTTGGCCGAACCTTAGATTTTTAGGAATAAAATAACAATTAATAATATAATATTTGATTTAAAAACTATTTTGTGTCAATTTTGACACTATTTGATATATGATTTTTGTCAAAGTCATAACAGAATTATATGTTCGAACCAAGTTGATTAAATCAATACTAATATATCATAGTAACCTAGAAAATTAGTGGAATTCATAAAAAGTCTCAATTTACATTTATTTTGGTATTTATATTATCAATTTTGTCAATATTTCATTAATAAGATAATTACTGCATCATCTTTGTGTCATAAATAAATTAAATTATTTGATGTCTAAAAATTACAAATAAAATACCATCATGTAGGAAATCTTTTTAGATTTCTAATGAATATTTACAATCGAATTTATCTTATGTATAACCCTATATTAAAAATGATTTACTTATTAAACTTTGATTTTAACTATTTTAACCCTTCTTTAAATAAATTAATAATAAATGTCCTAATCTAATCCAAGTGGGCCTAAATGGTCATATTTTATTCCTAAGTTTGTTTTTGGTCGAATTACACTTGTCCAATAGAATTAGTACATGTGTTAGGGTAATATTAATATCATATTTACCCTTAGTTACCCTATTTACTATTAACCGCGGTAAAAATAGTAAAAAGTTACTATTCACCAAAAAATTATTTTCATCTCATTGAACCACATTTTAGTCCTTGATATTAACCGTGTCTCTCGGATTTTTGAAATTCCATTCACAGAAGCGGTAAAATTAAGTTTTATGCAAAATTCAGTTTTTAACCTACCACTTAGTGGTTTCACTATTCATCAAAAATTGAAAGTTTTCAGAAAAATACCAAAATTTCACCCTAGGCTAATTTCGATATTCTAAGTCCAAAAATGAAGTCCATTTTGAAAAATAAAATTTATAAAATTTCAAAAAGTGGTTATTACTATTCATAACGGCTAGTTTTAATAGCATATTGTTGTTTAGTGAAACTCGGTATTGCGTACGACGCAAGCTATCGAGGAAGGTCGCGATTGCGTGTAAAGCAAGCCAAGAAAGTGTTTTGTAGAAAAAGATTCCTTTGATGATTTATATAACATAAAAGTCTCGGGTGTTACATTGTAGATGTTTAGTTTGAGATAGATGCGATCTGTGAGTATCACCTGATACTTCTATTGGATCATAGTGAGAATGTGTTGCGGGGAAAGATCAGGCTAATAGTTCTTGTATTGATGAATCATAAAAGTGTTTTTGGAGAAACCTGGGTTAATGAAATGGATAAAAGAGAATATTATCCTAATATTTTAATTCATAATGTTAGGGATTCTTGGGAGTGATTCTCATGGATGAGTTCTTATAAGGTATAGATATTGTAAGATCCTAATCTTTTTATAGAGATTAAACATGCTTTTTTCTAGTATAATTTTTCTTCGTTTGAAAATTTATTGTCTGGGATTTACTTTGGGGTGAATTTGGATGAAATTGAAATTATTTTAAGGAATTGGGAAAGTGCATGGTTGGTGCATGCTTTACACAAACTATGTTCCCCAGTCCAACAAACCTCGCAAATCAATATATAGGGGTTTCACATAGCTAGATTCAGGTTTTTAAAACTATGTGCCCTATTATGAGATACTATTAACCCCCTAGATGTGGTGAAATGTTATAGAGAACATTTAGGGAAAACATTATCCCCATGCAGCAAACCATGCACAAGTTTTAATTAAACAAAAAATTATCTTTTTATTTTTTTAACCCTCTATTTTATCCTGTATTTGACCCCAAATCCACAAAAATCAAATTCTATAAATATTAGGTTCTCTTAGGTGGATTCTAAGCCCTCTCTACCACCGTTCAAGGAAAATAAAATGTCCAACTGAAGAATGAAACCAATAAGGTTTTTTCCTTCTTATTTAGACCAATATATATAGGCTAGTTTCACTAAGATAAAATAATGATTTTTAACCACTATTGGTTTTATATCATGATGTATTTTTGTTTGATCTAGATTCATATAATCTTGTATCTAGGATTCCTATCACTATTTCATTCTTCACCATGTTATCCACCATTCATTTTTAAATTATGGATTATCTATTATTGAACGTGTGTTATTGTTCTCGAGGTGGGTGGCCTATAATTGAAATAAAAAAGTCTTGATTTCCATTATATTTATATAAATGTAGAATTACTATTTGATATTTACAAATTAAATTTTTATTGATAATATTACTTTGGTGAATATATTAATGAACAAAAAAATGAGATATTAGGGTTATTGGAATTTTACATTATAAATAATTAATTATTGAATTAATTATGAAAAAATAGAGGTCGTTCAATTGAATAATTAATTATTGAATTAATTATACATTTTTTATATAGTAAATTTTAATAATAAATTTATAAAGGTGGAAATATTTAATCATTAATTAATTGGGTTTACTAAATTGTTTGAGTTGGATTAATTAATTGATGAATTAATTAGGGTTGTTAAGTGGATTAATTTTGAAAAACTAATTGAGGGGTCAATTGAGGTTATTGAATTGATTGTGAGATAACAATGAATTAATGATTTAATTGGGATATGGAATTTTTCATAGATAAAACAATTAAATATAATACTAATTGGGGGATATTAAATTAATTGAGATAAAGTAATTATTTGAGGAAATAAATTGGAATATCGTGCTGATTAAGATAGGATTAAATAATTGATTAATTTAATAATAGAAATTATGTGATTATTTAATTATTTAAACAAATAATGGTATTGATGGGTTTTATTAAATAATGAAATTATTAATAAGTGTAACGCGATTATTTAATTATAGAATTAAATAATTCTATTAAGGAGATTTATTAATTAATAAATAAATTAACAGAATTAATGTGACTTTTTAACAATTGAATTAAATAATGGAATTGATTGGTATAAGTTATTGGTGTGTTAATTAATTTATGTAATGTAATTATTTAAATTTTTTATTTAATAACGCTACTCATAACATTATATAATTGAAGAATTTATTAGTGGGTGTAATGAAGTTATGAAATTCTCAAATTAAATAATTGAATTAATGGAATTAATTTATTGATAAATTGACTAATTGGAGTGGGTTGATTATTTAATTTATGAATTAAATAACTAGGTTTAAGTGATTGATTAATTTTTAGACTATATAATGATATTGGTGATATTATTGATTCATTGAATTAATTAATGTGGATGACATGATAAATTACTTATTTAATTAATTAATGAGGCCAACAAGGATAGTTAAATGTTTAAATAATTAATAATGATGATGGGATTAATTAATTGTTGAATTAATTAACCAGGTTGGTGTGATTAATCAATTGTTTAATCAATTAATAAGATTGGAATGAATTGTTAATTAGTGAATGAAATTCCGAAAGATATCTTATTAATAAATTGTGGATGTAATTAATGGAATATTAGGGTTATAAAAACTATTTAATAGGAATAGTTAATTGGTGAATTAATTTAGGGAATGTTGACCTTATGTAACTATTGAATTGGATAAATGAATTGGTAAATTAATTAATTCTAAAATAGGAATAAGTAATGGTTGGATAAATTATTGAAGTATTGTGATTGTGAAATTATGATAATTAATTTCCATAATAGTTTTTAATATATTTGGAATGTGGAATAAGAAACCTTAAATTTACAATTAATAGTTCAAAATTTTGAGACAATTGTATATGATTAAATAATTATCTAATTAATTAATTGGATCAATGTGATTAATTAATTGATGAATTAATTAATCACATTTTTTATTAAATAGTTGTTGAATTAATAGGTGAAGTTAGAGTGATTAAATAATGGTTTTGTTCATTATTGGAATCATTACAAATAATTAAATTTTGAGTTAATAAATAAAATTTATGATATTAATTAATTATTGAATTTCTTAATAGAACACTCATGTTTAATTAGTTTCTGAATGAATTAATTAAATTATCATGATTAAATAATTGTTGAATTAACTAATGTAATTGGTTTAAAAAATTAATTTCTGAGTTAATTAATATGATTGATATAATTATTTATGTGGTGAATGTATTATGGGTTTGGATGTGATGAACTAATTGTTGAATTATCAATGAGATTGACATGATTAAGTAATTTTGTATGTAATTTATGAGGTTGAGATGATTAATGTATTTTTGAGTTAAATAATGATATTTGGATGACTATTTAATTATCGGGTTAATTAATGAAATTGAGATGGTTAATTAATCATTGGGTTAATAAATGAGAATGTTATGAATAATTAAATTTTGAATTAATTTATGAAATAAAAAATATTAATTAATTTTTGAATTTATTAATGGTTTTGTCACATGTGACTTAAATGAAGAATGTTAACAATGGTATTCACGTGTGAATTGAGATATAGAAGGGGAAAATGGAATTTTGTCACATTACATGAAATCTAGAATTGTAAAAATGGAATTCTGTGATATGAAATGTAATATAGAATTTTAATAGATGAATTAAAAGACATGACATCCTATTGGGATAGATTAGAATCCAGTGTAGGATGATGTCAGTATTGTGGTTTGAGATTCCTTGGGAACCAGAGTGTTTATATGGTAAAATTTTGAATAATTAATAATATGATAACTATTTAAATTTTCATTGTGTTTATTTTTATATATATATTAATACACTATAAAAAAACTGGTATTTTGTTTCGTACATTCTTGGTGGTGGCCTACTGAGTTGTACTCACACCACACTCATGCTGCCTGATTTGTTTTCGAATATATTTCATGGTTGTAGGAAATGTTAAGGGAAATTCCAAGTGTTAGATTGATAATTTGGGGATAAAGAATGTATCATGGTTCTAGATGTTGTTTAGGAAATGCTTGGAAATTTTTTAGTTTATACATTTCAATTTGTATTTTTGACACTTGGTGCTTACTTTATCATATATAAACTACTTTTTAGTTTTGATATTGTATTTACTATTGTTCTCAATTTATGATCTTGGTACTATTCTAGTTATGTTATATATATTTTTTATGTATTTGATTATTAAAATGTATTTCATTTGGTGTAGTAATCTAATAAAAAATAGAGCGTATAGTCTCCCCATAATCAATAATAAACCCCAGCTGCATGTTAGCAACCTCTTCCATACATGGAAGAGGGATTGGGGTCATTTGGCTGAACAGCTTGGAGAACTAGATTTTGTCTCCCATGATTGGAAATTATAATATTGTTTCTTATTGAGATTTGAGGTTTAATTAGATGTTTGGGTAGTGTGTTTTGAATGATCATAATACAATCTAGAGTTGCAGTGCTTTATATTATCCTCATACAAGAGGTCATCCTAAGATGATAATTCAAACATTATAGAATATTTTATGATCTTATTAAATATATTCCATGGGTTTTTGGTATGATCACATACATCTAGTTAATATTTACATCCAAAATTACATTCACACATGCATTCATAAGACTCCTATTAAATACATTAATAGAAAAAGTGTAGAACACCTACATACATAAATGAAGTTACAGAATGAACGATATTGGGGTTTGTGCTATCTGATGAAATACAAGAAAGGGATATATAATTATAACAACTTCTAGGGGTAAAAAATATTTATATAAATGTTATATTGATAATTTTTTTATGGAATATAAAATATTAAATTGGTTAGAAATTTTTTCATATAATTTCTATGTGGAAGAAGGAAGGAAAATCTAAGCCCTCGGAATATAATTCCCATTGAAATTATGGACCATATTGGGACCATATTCTATCACTTGTAAACTCTAATGAGACTATTTTTTGTTCAAAATGTGTTTCATGTATCTCTCATGAGTATGTGTGTGTCAGATTTTTCCCATGTAGTGTACATTGAGGTCATGCCACTATACCATGAACATTCTTATGAGGAAAAAGTAGTTGAGATTTTGGATCATATATAAATAGTTGTATGATATAAGTCAAATGACCATGTTATAGGATTATGGAGAAAACAACAGCTTTAGGATTTTTCATTGGAACCTAGGGATTTAATCAAGAAACATAATCCATAGTTTTGGTTCTAATGTGGTGAATTTGAAATGAAATTCAATACAATGGGGGTAGAATGTAACATGAGATAATTTTTTTGGAAATATAAATTTTCTAAAAAATACTAATCATCATGATATTGTGTGTTACAGGATACATTGAGTTTATAATTCATTACATTCTATATTTATTTTATCTTAGGTTATACTTAGTACTCAATGTATCATTCATTATAAGAATCACAACTATTAAATGAAATGTGAATCACTATTAAAATATTATTATTTAATATGAAAAGTACCTCTTGGCCATTGTATTGAAGAGTATGAATGGAACTAACTATATTATTAGAAAACTTGTCTTAAATATATATGTTTAAAATTAATTATTTCATCATCAATTAAGTATAAATAAAAATAAAACTATATGGAAAAAAAGGAAATTTTTTAATAAAAACCAATTCTTATAGAGACAAATACATTTCACCTAAATAAATTAAAAAATAAACTTGGGTTATTTATTATAAAAAATTCTACAAATTTTATATTCAATAAATTATTTTACATTTAAATTATATTTTTTCTATATATGAAATAAGAATAAATTTAATTTCACTTTTATGAACTGTTTTATTTCGTGAAATAAAATTCAGCCATGTGCGCACATATATTAATTTTTTTTTGTTATTTTAAAAAAATACATTAAAAATTCAACTTTATTTTTTATATCATCATGTAAAAAAAATCATGGAGCCATGTTTACATAATTTTCTTAGAAGAATTGATTTTCATTAATAGTTAATAATACTAGTTCTTGTTATGAATGTGTGATTTATTTTAATTATTTTAATGACATATAAAATTATTGATTATGAATATAAAGATAAAAGTAGTTCAAATATATATATATATATATATATTAATCTGATTTAGTTCATTTCAATCAATTTAATGTTTAATTTGAATATAATATTTTTAAGATTTTGATCACTTTCTCTTTTGGAAACCACATTCTCGTCGTGGCTGTGCGATTGATTTTAAATTATAATATTCCAATTTAATGAAAATAATAGAGAAAAATTGATTCATATTTTGTAAAAAGGATACTACATATCATTCAAAAAGGTCAAATTGTTTTTTGAACATAATTTATTTTAAAAATAGAAAACATCACTTACTTATGTTAATGTAAAAATGGGTTTTCCTAGGGTTTAAATTACATATATAAGAGATAAAAATGATGCAAACAACATTCATGTTTCCGACTCTTTCGTCGGGGCGCACGCATCCGTCTGTCCGCAGAGGAGGACGCGCTGCACTGTTGCCCCGCATTCCCCCTTTCCAAAGGCGGGCAGCATTCGCTCCTTATTTAGGGACATCTGCTCCTTGATCGAAATGGGATGATGGGATGTCGGTTCTTTGTTCTGTGGATTCCTCCTCAGAACTCGTCACCTAGTCCGGGTCTCCCTCATAGATTTAATACGTTGTTCATGAAACTCTTCCCAGTGCCATGTTTCTATTGACGCCGGTTAATTACACTACTTCTGTCGGGACATTCCAAAGGTTCTGGTCAGGGCAGCAACCTTCAGTCGGGGGAGTAGTCACGTTGAGGCATCAGTAGCATGTCTGGATGCCGGGGGCCTGACATGTCTATCTATTATCCCTGGTCACAGGTCTTCTCGAGGGCATGGAAGCTCGAGGCATCCCACATCGAGCGTGGGAAATTATATGCCATAGACACATATCTGAGGTTTCCTTAGCATCCCATGTTTAACATAGGGTACGCCGCGAGTTTAACGTCCAGTGGAGATGGATCAGCCCGATCAGAGCATTAGCTATAATGGATCAGATTGAGGGATTTCCCTTGAAGGGGTGCCGATACCGGGACCAGCCCTTGGGTGGCAGTGAAGAGTAGTGTTCCTACATGGTCTCAAAGGGATATGACAGTCCGGGCGAGAATCAGAGTGGATGATGGGTAGGCAGATGAAGTGGACGTGGGAATGGCAAGGGACCATTGGAAGGGAAACAGTGAAGCTGGGCTTGAGCCTTGAAGAGGCTTCCTACGTATCCCCGTGGCAGGGAATCAAAGTCCGCGTAGTTTGGGATGGTGTCGGTGAACCCGCATGAGGGTGGACATTGGTCTGATGGGCATCATCAACAAACTAACGTGAATGGGTCGGACCAGGAGGGTCCTAGTGGTGGTGGGCTTGGACCTTGTGGAGGCTTCCTACGTACCATGTCATGACATGGATCAAAGACCCCGTATATCAGAGGGTTTTATTAGTGAACTGACGTGAAAGTAGACCCGGGGGTCCACTAGTGGTGGTCTTGAACCTTGGGAAGGTTTCCTACATACCATGCCTTGACATGGATCAAATACCTAGTAGTTCAAAGGATTGATGGAATACAGTTAATCGTCATGTGGGATGGTAGTGAACCCTGACGTGAATAAACAACGGGTGATGGGCTTGAACCTCATGGAGGCTTCCTACGTATCTTACCTTGGCATGGATCAAAGTCCTCATAGTTCGGAATGGCGGTGGGTGTTGGCGAACTGACGTAAATGAGGGACCCTGGTCTGATGGGAGTTGGGCTTGAACCTCTGCGAGGCTTCCTACGTACCATGCCGTGGCATGGATCAAAGTCCCCGTAGTTCGAGATGGAATGGGGGGATTGGCATACCGACAATGAGACGGTCCGTTCCAATGATTGTTGGGCTTGATCCTTAGGAAGGCTTCGTACGTACCATGCCTTGACACGGATCAAAGTCCTCGTAGTTCGGGTGGCCACAACGGCTTGCCATCAGACTGAAATGTAGTTTAACATCATGATGGACGCAAATGGGACTCGACGTGAATTAGATGACGGGTGGGCTTGAACCTTGTGGAGGCTTCCTACGTACCATGCCTTGACATGGATCAAAGACCTCGTAGTTCAAATGGTTGTGTAGTTTAATGTCATACTGGACAAGGGCATGCATTTTAACGGCATGTTGGATGAGGGTGAAACTCGACGTGAATGAATGACCGAGTAATGTGTCTTGAACCTCATGGAGGCTTCCTACGTACCATGCCTTTACATGGATCAAAGTCCTAGTTGTTCGCAAAGGGTGGGGGTCAGGGTCGGTGCTCACTCTAATCCCAAGTGAGTCATGCTCGGTGTGAGAAATAAGAGGTTGCCGGGACCTGAAGATCACGTCGCGAAGGATGCGTCCGTGAGAAGCGAAGAGGGGCTTACGCGTTGGGCGACCCATGGTGCTGGGACTTACTCCATGATAGAGGCCCAGAGTGTGGAAAAGCGCAGTGAATGTGGGATTTGGGACCAATGATGGGAGGTGCCTCGTTCCCTATCACGCCCTCCACTGACCTTGGTAGTGTGGAAGTAAGAAGATGCAGGGGTGCAACCATCTGTTGGGGAACTAGGGTTCCCATTCTACTGAGAACATACGCCACTCCAATAAGGAGGATGTCATCCCTTGTGGAGGGGTGATTCCACTCCTATGGAGATGAGTGGCATAAAAAATGTTCGAGCTGGGGGGGACCCTGCGTGCGAAGCATGAGGTCGGGTCACAGTTTAACGTCATGTGTTAAGGACATGGTGCTTGGTAGTTTAACATCCTGCATCTCGGACGAGGCGGGTTCACTCCGCACCCTTAGGATATACATAACCGGTACCGTCTGGTCCTTGGGGAAGGGAAGGTACTAGCAAGGCCACGGTCAAAGGGGGTTGTGGAACGAACCATCGAGGGGTCCACGTTAGCGTGGCTATGCGAAGAAGCAATAGCCATTAGCATGCATATGCGAAGAATCATTAGGCCAAGAAACGCTATGATTGGTATTGTCCATTGGACTTTGAAATCACATCGTGCATACCTGTAGGGACGCACGGGAAGAGGAATTTCCAAGCAAAGGTGTGTGTTTCTTGAAGTGGAGTGCCTTGGCCTTAGCATGTGTCATAGGTGTAAGTGGAGGGTGCTTCGCGAAGTGGAATGGTATTCGCGGAGCACTGCCTCGTGAAGAAGGGGTACCTCGCGAAACAGGGTGCTGTGAAGCAGTGTGCTTCGCGATGTGTAGCGATCCTGCCTTACCATAGGGATCACTAGTACAGGTTGGGTGTTTCGCGAAGCATAAACGCTCGGCAGCTACCCGGGTTCTCTTGGGAATTCCCCTCCATCGCGAATGCCCTTGATCTTCGCAAAGGGCATCCCTCTCAGAAGATGGGATCAAAACGAGACAAAGAGATGGCATCACGTGAAGTAGAAGTACCTCGCGGAGCTCATGATTCCTGGGGGCAAAGGGTACTTCGCGATTTGGGAGAGGAGAAGCCGAAAGGTCGTATTTTCCGTCCCGGGACTCAGGGGGAGTCCATTATTTATAGGGATGGGGCGCCGCGAAGCAGAACTCGTGTGCCGCCTCAGGTGCTTCGTGGTGAGATCGCGAACGTCAAACTTGTTCACGGAGAGTTAACGCCTCCGGAGCTTCACGGCAGGCTCACGAACGTCAAATGCGTTCGCGGAGAGTTACCGCCTCCGGATCTTCGTGACGGGATCATGAACGTCAAACGTGTTCGCGGAGAGTTACCACCTTCGGGGCTTCACGGCGGGCTCACGAACGTAAAAAGCATTCACAGAGAGTTACCGCCTCCGGACTATCGCATCGAGCTCGCGAATGTCAAATGCATTCGCGGAGAGTTACCGCCTTCGGAGCTTCGCGAGACCATGATGCTCGGGGTGCTTCGCGTTGGGGCTTCATGAGGCAGCGTCCGAGCAGTCTTTTTTGTCCCTTTTGTTCGTGTAATATTTGGGCTCCAACAAATGCCCCCCCTCAGACTTGGAGCCGTAGAGGGTGAAGGGTCTAAGTCTGAGGGAAAAGCGCCAAAATTGTCGGTGGTTCGCGATGAGGCTTCGTGAAGGGGGCCCGCGGTGCTGACCGGGGCCCCGGATCCGGATGCGCCGTGATGCTCCGTGCGGGCGGGGCGTGCCACGATGCTCCGGGGTCGCCGCCTATAAATAGGGGGGTTGACCTCTTTTGTCTTCACGTAACTTCCATGTCTTTTGTGCTCTCGATTTCGCGAAGCTCCCCGTACTCCGCGACTGCTCTCCGTGAATCGAGTTTCGCGGCGAACCACGGGTCTCCGATTCCGCGACTGTGCCAAATGAACATCTGCTTGTCGGCCTAGGCTAGACTTTGCAGATTGGTCTCATGGCCGACCTTCGTGAGCCGTCTTCGTGATACAGCTTCGCGATCCGTTCTGAAAAATTCCATTCTGAGTGACAGAACTGGAATGGACCATCGAGAGGTTGTATTGAGGGTGCTTGCAGATGCCGCCCATCAAGATGAGATAACCTACTATCCAGGCCTTGTGGAGATGTTCTGAAGCCATTCGGACCACACTTCTTTGACAGATCTGCTATTGGAGGGTCAGGAGGATTATCTGCAGTGTAAGAAGCTGCCATTGTACGGCTTCGGGTTGAGGGATGACGTCTTTATCCCTGAGGCAAGTAGGGACGAACAATCCTGCTGGTTCAGGAGCAAACCATGTCAGTACCAATGGTGCAGGGCAGCCGATGGTCATGCGCAGGAGGACTTCACACCCGTCATCGCTGACTATCCCTACAACCAAGTGATCGATATTGACGGGAAGCCATTGCATCCGAAGATGTCCCCACCTCTCTATCGTACCATGCTGAAGGCGGCATTGCAGGATTCGAAGAAGGGATGGTCCGATGAGTGGGACCTGCGCCAGGGCGGCAAATTTACTGATGATTGGGCCTGGGCCTTCTGGGTAGGCGCCTCATGCGAGGATTTTGGGGTCGATCTGAGGAGAGTGGGGTTATATGAGACGGCATGGGCTTCCCAATTCCACATTTACCAACCAAAGAAACTGATGATAGAATTGCTGAGAAAATGGTCATCTAGGACCAATACCTTTCACCTGCATCACGGGGAGGTGGGCATCAGCCTGTGGGATGTCCACAAGATTTCTGGGGTTCCGATCTTGGGGGCCATGTATGATGAGTTATTTCCCCTCATCAGCTAGTATGAGGATATAGAGAAAATGTCGATACTGGCGTCAACGCTGATGGCACTCATCCTTGGAGAGGACAAGGAGGCAGAGAGGGATGTCCACATTAGGAGATGGTTCATGTGCTTCCTGAATTTCCCAGAGAATTGAGAGTTCCCTTCAAGGCCTCGAACTTGTCTGAGGGCGGCCCAACGGGGTAAGGGGCACTTGTATTGGTGGGTCCCAGAGGACAACCAATGGAAGTCTTGGGGTTTCAGTGTCAGCACTGAGCAACAGCCGATAGTCAAGCTAGCAGCGTTCATCACGACTCTCATCTCCGGTTGGATCCTTCTGTTGAGGGATACAATCTTGGGGGGGCCAGATCGTTTATCAAGGCGTCCATGTTTGCCATGGGGCAGCGGGTCAATCTGGGGATTCTAATGCTCGCCAAACTGTACCGAATGCTGCGGCACATTAGTGAGGGCAAGAAGCCCCCAAGTATATGTGGGCCCTTCCACCTTCTGTATGGGTGGATCGCAGCGCACATTAGGGGTATTTATGAGTATCCAAACCCTATTTCTCCGCCGGGAAAAAATTTTCTCCCCTCTATCCTGAATGCGGTCCGGAGTTTCCCATTCAAACTAACTGTGATGATGGTGCTGAATCGGGTGTGGAGGGAGGATGAGTTTAATTTCCACCCCTTCCCATTGTCGATGGGGAATCATACTGACGACAGAAGGGGAACGGAAGAACATCGGGCTTACCCTTTGGCCTTTCATGGTGGATTTTTGGTGGCACGAGTAGATCGTGAGCCACTCTGTGAACTGTACACCGCACATCGGTTTGCGAGGTAGTTCTGGTTCCTCCAGTGGCTGACCCCATAGGTCTACTGGGAGGTCCATCAAGAGGAGCACCCATGTGTGATGAGGCAGCTGTGGCTGATGTTCACACGGGAAGATGGGAAGATGTGAATCGCATTGCCTCCATCCACCATCGCCTTTGTTTTGGTGAGGGAGTATTCCATTAGTTGGGAAGTTGCTTACCCATGGGAGATGCTGAAGCAGCAGACTATTCGGGTCGGTGATGGTGGGCCTCCTCTATCTCGAGGTCAGGGTCAGAGGGCAGCTAGGGCCTCTCGCGGTTGTGGGGCTGCCATGGCGGCGAGACCCGCACCGGCCGAGGGTGTGGCAGCTGTAGCGGATCCGGGGATTCCGGAAGAGCATGGACCTACGGAGGGGCAGCCATAGAGGATATTTTGTAGGATATCCACTGAGTCTCCGTGGAAGTCCCTGCGTCATATCGACATGACAGAGGATGTCGTCTTCCCGGAAGCCTGGGACATTTGGGATGTCAACCGGAAATTCCTCAGCCCACCCGAGATATGGGCCCACCTGAATCGCCTCGGGATGGAATTACCGGGCATAGGCCCGGTCCGGGATGGATTCATGGCGTCTCCAACGGAGGAAGAGAAATACCTGGATGAGATGGAGGATTACGTCCACTCCAGTGGTATCCCTCGCCCAATGACAGATAGGGTGAGGGTACTGCTGAATCGAACGGTCCCCCCACAGTTATCGGCTGCCGATCTGAGGGAGCACTTACCCCTTCAGGAAGAATCAGAGGACTCCTCTCGGGGGGATGAGGCTAGTGGAGGGAGCCCGTTGGAGGAGGGTGAGGTCGGAGGTCAAGGCTCAGATTCCGACGATTTCGCAGAGGCTCTCGAGGTAGCATTCCGAACTTCTTTCGTAACGGTCTGTTCGTGGCCCACTATGGACATCTCACCGATGTTTGAGCCATGTATGAGGAACTTGTTCGCAGGCCTCATTCTCGCCCCTCGGTGGGTGATGATGCGGGAACCTCAGAACCCGCGCCTATGGCTATGTTCAGTTCCGCGTCTGGTGGGACCAGAGCACCCGAGGTGGCTCCTTCGGAATCTCCAGACCTGCCAACAGTATACGGAGGGCCTCGCCTTGGGGTCCCATCAGTACCGGCTCAAGAGCTATGCCAGGAGGTCGATCTCCGTAAGTTTCCTCTATCGGTTTCCTTATCGTCATATGTAGACTATTCCAACTAACATTTATGTCCCTCTTTGTCGTATAGTTCTTCGACTGGCGTGGGCTGCTGCAGCAAGACTAGTTGGGATGTCTGGTGGCGTCCCCCCTAGGGGAATACCGGTGATGGTGGCGATAGTCCCTCCATCTTTTCAAGCGGCAACAAACATCATCACTGGAGGGACCACCAGTAGGGTCATTCCCGAAGTCATTGAGGTGGACTCTGAGGAAGAGGATCAACCGGTCGGTCCCTGTCCTGCCACACCTACTTCGGTGCCAGATGTCATACTGGATTCAACACCAGATGTAGATCCTGCCGAGGATTTCTTGCGGGTGTATCCTACGTACGAGCCTACCAATCGTGCAGACTGGGATGAAACGGCCTCCGACGAGGAAGACAACAGCATAGTCTGCCGCCGGTCATGGAAGATAATCACGCGCTTCATCAAGTACACCCCCAAGCGCAATGGCTGGCCAAAATGGATAGACTCCACTTGCGGTTGCGCGAAATCTGCGCTGGGGGAGTGGATGCCCAACATACTCACACACTCATCCAAGATCTTATGGATGAGAAGATCCGGGAGCATGATCGTGGGCTCAGCGTGGGCTGGCAGCGGAGGAAGGCGCCCAACATCACGAAGCTCCAGGAGGCTGAAAGCGAGGTCCAATAGATGCAGAACTGGGCATATGAGCTTTCAACCTCTCTTAATGCACAATCTGTGCTGATCTCATGGTTGAAGGCCAAGATGGCAGAGGAAGAAGAGCATATGAGGTAGGCCTCTTGGAAGATGGCTTCTGTTCAAGCTGGCATAGAGTAGGCCAAAGCCAAGGTTGATGAACTGCGCCCCGCCGCTGCTGAGGAGGAGCGAGAGCTAAGTCAGCGGCATCAAGCCTTGGACGCCACAAGCCAACGGGTGGCGGAGTTGCAGCGTTCCTTTGACGGGGTCAACCCGTCCATGGGGGGAGTCGACCCCCAGGTATTGTAACATACCAAAAAACCTTTTATTGGTACTTTCGTGCATCAATTTCTTCATTCATATTTTTGAATTCCATAAAGTGCACGATTTCCACTATTTGAATCGCCTTGTTACATCCTTACAATATTTGCAGGATGTTTAGAGATAATTCCCCAAGCCCACATGGGTCGATCCCGATGTGAGAAACATGAGAGAGTTGTCTTCTCGTCCCACCTAACATAGGAGTGGAGACCATGCTCCGGGCATCCGGGATTCAGATTACCATTCCGGATTTCGGAAAGATGGGAGAGTCTTGACCAGCGAAGGTACTTTTCAGGACAGCCGAATTACAGTTTCTTCAGCGTGCTCTTATGCACGAACGGTGCAACACCCGGGGTGCTGAAATCAGTCCAAACAGATGGAAATGGGAAGTGTGAATCATGATACCCACGATTCGGAGCACCGTGGGGATTGCATGACAATAAGGGACAACCGTTAATCGTGGCAGATAAATGGTATCCTTACTGCATTAGCCTGAAATGGGGACAAAAAATGACGGTCGACCATTGACCATGTTTGAAACAGGGGACCATGTCACAAATGTTTTCAATCAATCATTCGGGGCGTTGGCCTAGGACAGTAGGTCGACCCTAGTTCGAGAATCCATACTGTTAGGGGGTCCTTCCAAACATGACCAGTCTTCCGGGACGTTGGCCCAAGACAGTAGGTGAGCCGATGCGGCATGAGACCAGGCCGTTAGGGGGTTCCGTCAGACATGAAAGGGCACGAGGGTCCGAATATGGGGCACGCAAAGCGTATAATATGGAGTGATGGTTTTTCCGAATAGAATCCAACACTTAAGTAGTTACACCACTGTGGTGGGAGTACGCCAGTTGGGTGCGTTGGCTATGTCATGGATCCTTCCTTCTTTCAAACAGCGCCTCTCTGGCGAGGGGTCCGACCAGGGGGGCGGAAAGGGGAAAGATTGGATTAATTATTTCCATGGTCTAGACCCTAGGAAATATACAGGGTGTCCCTATGTATCCCATGAGGATGGGAATAAATCCATACGTAGATCTGGAAACACAGTGCTGTCATAAACCAACACTAACTGGTGAAATCCTCTCTGGTAGATGTTCTGTTGCATGCCATGATTAACATGGGGCATCCTGAACATGTTCCGGGTAGAACTACAGTTTAGTGTCATGCGTTGAGGACACATGGACTCCTATAGTTTAACGTCATACGATAGGACGTGGAATAAAAGGGAAGATCCCATGGAGCATGTGGTGCAGTAGATATGAAACCGACATGAATGAGGACTTGGAGTCCAAATCACACCACGTACATGTAGTTCTTGAGATGCAGTTTAACGTCATGCAGGATGATGAGAAGCTGGGCCGTGTTGGTACATATCCCGCCAATACTACTAAGCCCACGTGAGTCAAGCTTGGTGTGGGAAACAAGGAGTAGTGGTGGGAATTTCCTGACACAGAAAAGGGAAGGTTAGGGTAAAGGGACGCTCGGTAAATACCGTCCCAATGACACTAACACGATCATTTATCACACCTAGATGTGCGAAGAGAAAGAGTCGAGTATGATGGAATTCCACTTGAACATGAGGATGTGGAAATGGATGAATCATGGTGCTCGAAATTCAGATCTCTATAATGGCAGTGTGATGATGGAGGACAACAGTTGACCGTGGTGGAAACCCAACATCCATATCGTGTTATCCTAGAATGGGGACATACGAATTAGGGTCGACTGTTGACCATGTTCGAAACACGGGACCATGTCACAAATTTTGTAAAAAATCCTTAGGGACATTGGCCCGAAACGATTGGAGGGACCTTAGGTCCAACATTCATGGAGAGCCCTTAAGCCTAGTATCCATGTCATCCGAGGGTATTTTTGGATGTGGAAGAGGATGATGATCCAAATAGCGAGCTCATGAAGCTTGTTCATGGGACGAGGGGAATGTACCCATGAAAATCCCACACTTTGGGATCTTTTTCAAAACATATCTGAATACGACAACGAGACGTATTAGATAGAGGGAGAAGATTCCTTTCCCAGAGGGAGATCTTAGTTTAGGGTCGTAGAATTCGGACCATGGATGGGTGGAAACACAAGAGGCACATGGTGGAGTAACTCAAACACCTGGCGTGAATGGGAATAGGGGGTGCGTACAGTGCGATGAACAACCTAACATGAATGAGGACGTAATCCCATATCACACCGCACGACCCCATTGGGAGAGGTTTTTTGTCAAAGGACCAAAAGCGAAAGTTAGGCTGGGCCCGCGGGGAATTGCCCGGGCACTCCTACATATCTCATAAGGAAGAGGATCAAGGCTCACATAGTTCATGATGGAACATAGACAATAAATGGGTAAAGGGAGTAGGGGACACATGGAAACAAAACCTGACGTGAAGGAGGACCTAATCCCGACTTGCCATGCGTTCTCTGGGGAAATGCTCAAGTCGAGGGACCAAACACAAAGGTTAGGTTGGGCCCGCTGGGAAGTGCCCGGGTGATCCTACGTATCTCCTGAGGATGAGAATCAAGCCATACATAGTTCTGAAATGTGACATGGTAAGATCCCAATGATAGATGAAAAGGGGAGTGCGGCCGTGGACCATGCACTAAAAGAAGTGGAATTTGATAAATCTTGTTTGTCCTTTAAGGTGAATGGTTTTTTTTGTGAAGCGATAGGCCTAGAGTAGTAGGTCGTGGATTCACCACAAGGATCAAGCTTTGATGGGTGTTGACAAATGGCATGGAACGTGACCAATATCCAACGTGATGTCCTCTACAACTAGGTCAGCACAATGTAGTGCCGTTTTTCGTCATGCGGCCAGGACGATAATGTCATAGTTTAGGGTCGTATGACAGGACCAAGAAAGCATTTTATCGTCATGCAGCGCAGACGTAGCAGAGACGATGCTAGGAGGGGAATGTGCACAATTTTATGAAACACAATTGATGGAGACATGATCACACATCAAACTATACACCACTTGGAGAGGGAGACCTTAGGCCGAGGGGCCTATATAGAGGTAAGAGGTGAAACATGAGGGAGAGACTGGCTCCCTAAATGTGTTGTACCTGAGGACTGGGCATCCGGGCGGTCCTACGTATCCCATGAGGATGGGATCACGTTGAACGTAGTTCTAGATGGATCTTATTTTATGGTCTTAGAGCCCGGACCATGAATGGTAACAACTTCCCAAGTTAGCACAGACGTCAACCTGATCCCTAAGCCCACGTGAGTTAAACTCGGTGTGGGAAATAAGGGGGGGGGGGAATCCTCATCGGAATACATGGGGTGTCCATCAGAGGGGAGTTGGTAGAGAGCCCCAAGGGACACCTTCGACATGGCTTGTTTCCCCAACATGTAGGCGTGCATGGAGGAAAAGTACCAAGAGTTCCGAGACTCTACTTGAACACGATGAAGTGATGAAGGGTGTGAATTGTGTACCCGACATTTTGGGCTTAAATGGTAGGCATGGTGATAGAGGAAAACTGTTAACCATGGTGGAAACACATCGTCTGTATCGCTTTAGCCTGAGGTGGGAACAACAAACGAGCATCGACCGCTGACCATATTCGCAACGCGTGATTTTATCGATTTGTTGTCCGAAACCCTCGGGGGAGTTGGCCCGTAATGGTAGGAGAGCCCATGGGCGTAGTATCCAGGCCATTTTTGGGGGTCCCCCTGGGTTTGAAAGGTGATGGATGTCCTGATGCAGGGATACACAAATCATGGAAAGAGGTTGAGGACGTGTCCGAGTAAAGCTTGACATTCCAGGTAATAAACCATAGTACTCTTAGTCACATTGGTGAACCGCCGAAAAGGGATCGACGAAACAGCTCAGTAGGGAGAGGTACATGGCGTGGTCATTATGAGTCCAACGTGAATGAGGACATAATCCCACACCACACCATATAATCCCCTCATAGAGGAAGGGTAGACCAAGAGGCCAAGATTGGATGAAGATTCCGGAGAGATGGGGCTGGACCCGAATCCTAGACATTCAGGTGGTCCTACGTATCCCATGAGGATGGGAATCAACCCATACGTAGTTCTCTAAATGTATTTTAACATCATATGGGATGATGTGGGGAGTAATATACCCCCCAAACAAGGGAGGTGTACGGTACGGTGAAGAAGCCAACATGAATGAGGACACATTCCCACACCACACCATACACTCCTATAAGAGAGGACATGGGCCGAGGCCTGAAAAGTCCAAGGGGCCTGATGGTTAGGCATCTATCAGGAAGGCCTAACCTGCTTGAGTTTAACGTCTTGCAGTGAGGAAGAGGGCCGTGGACCCGAGGAGGCCAAGGGGCATGAGGCTGAGCCTCATTAGAGAAGGCATACGATGCAGTACATGATCCCGATGTGAATGAGGACATAGTCCCACACCACACCATACATCCCGGGTAAGAGGTTGGGAAGAGGGGCTGAGACGGCCAAGGGTCCTATGGTCAGGCATCAGTCAGGAAGGCCTAACTGGTCTGTAGTTTAACATCTTAAATGAGGACGGGGGTCGGGGACCCGAGAAGTTCAAGGGGCCTGAGGCTGGGCCTCATAAGGGAAGTCGTACGACATGGTACATGATTCCGGCGTGAATGAGGACATAGTCCCACACCACACCGTACACCCCTTATAGGGGAATCGGGGCCATGGGCCCGACCGCTAGCACCACCCAGGGGGAATTTTGACACTTTGGGACGGGGTAGAACAAATCACTGCACTCGATTTTTGGGACATCTCAGGGTAGACCCGAAGATCCAGAACACTATTGACCATGTTCGAAACATAGCGTTCCTATGGTGACCTGATATGGGAGAAACAAATGAGCATCGACCGCTGACCAAATTCGCAACGCATGACTTTTATCGGCTTGTTGCTTGAAAACCCTCAGGGGCGTTGGCCCATATCGGTTGGAGAGCCCTTGGGCATGGTATCTAGGCCATTCTTGGAGGTCCCTATGGTTGTGAAAAATTATGGAATCCCAGACAATGAGTGGGTGAAGCATAGTTGTATCCATCCACGAAAGAGGGAAACATCTCCAAGGGGGATGTGCAGCCAGGTTGAGGCTTGCTCGATATGAGTTGGGGCATAAATGTGCACCCTGCCATATATCATGACCCGAGGGGAAGATTTTGGCCTTCGTGTTGGGCCAACGAACGAAATACCTAGGCGTTCCTACGTATCCCATTAGGATGGGAATCAAGCCATACGTAGTTCTTGAAGGCCATGCAGTTTAGCGTCATGTGGTGAGGACACGGGAGGATAGAAGAACGGGAGTGGGAACATGGTGTGACCCTTACAATCCTTATGTGAGAGGGGTTGTATGAGAGGGGCTAAGAAAGCCTACTACCTGCTACACAAAGATCCTCCAAGGAAACTATTCCCAGGGGGGATAGTGGAAGAGAAAAGCTTGGGGCTGGGCTCGAGACGACGCGTCCGAGCGTTCTTACGTATCTCATGAGGATGAGAATCAAGCCACACGTAGTTCTTGAGATGTAGTTTAATGTCATGGGGGACGAGGATGCATCTCATTTGGGGATATGTAAGGTACGGCAGGTAATCCGACGTGAATGACGACGTAGTCCCACACCCTACCGTACAATCCCGCAAGAGGGAAAGTCGGGGAAAACCAAGGGGCCTGAGGCCGGACCGCATTCAGGGGGTGTAACACCCCACGATTTTATGAAAAATATTCTTTTAATTTCATTAATATCTTGTGTTTTATGATACACCAAGATTACCTTGCAATATACGCAACACCGTATTAGCTTGCAGTATATGCAACACTATTCTTGGATCGTGTTACACACAATTTTGATAATAGTTATTCTATGAAACATTGAGTATATATATATATATATTCAATGTATAAATGAAATATGATGGGATTCTGTTATACGAAACAATGAAGGATTCTTTCACAACACACAACCCTGACCTGGCTTGCATTACACACAATCACGACCTTTCTCGATAGCGTGTGTTGTACGCAAAACCAGGTTTTACTAAACAACGATTTAATATTATAATATTAATATGAACAAGCTGTTATGAATAGTATTTACTAAAATTTGAATTTTATAACATTATTATTCATCTTACACATTTTCTAGAACATGTTATAAGAACAAAATATATTTTTCGGGTAAAATAAGTATTTTTAAAAAAAATGCAGTTTTGCCGCCTTTTGATGGTGCACCCACATAAAAACTAGATTTTGACATGTTTATAAGTTCAATTTGAAAAAATAAAATTTTTCTTGGTAATCAAGAAATAAAAATTTACTTTGGATAAACTTTTCGTATTATTCTGGTAACTTTCATATTTTGATGAATTCTAAAGACACACTATATTTTAATGAAAAACTACTTTTTTCATCATAATAATTTATATTGTTAAATTATATAATTGATGGTTTTAAAGTATAAATAAAATATATTTTTACCATTTAGTATAATATATGTCATTAGCATTGATTTTACCTTGAATTCGTAGGTTAAATCAATTCAATCTTTTGCAATGTTTTAAAGAAAAACCTGTTTTCTTTCGACAACGTGATTAATTTTAATTTAATTTCTGAAACATTTGTGTATTGAATTTGGAAAAATGGATTCCATATTTGGAATCATTGGGTCCAAATTTTGTTAATAAGCTACTTTTTAATTTTGGGCATTGTGAATAGTAACTACGGTAAATTTTATTTAACATAGTTAAAGGTAACTCAGGTAATTAAGGGTAAATATAAGATTATAAAATTACCCTAACACATGGAAAAATCATATAGGATGACTAAACATAGACCCATATCACCTAAGGGTCGGATTAGATTAATTTAAAGGACTTTTTTCCATGAAAATAATTTATTTATTATTAAAACCAAAGAAAGTGACAACATGTCACTCTCTTAAATACTATAAGTATAATAATTTTAAGTTAGTGATAAACTTGATGAAACATCGAAAATTAATATTCAACAGAAAGCTATCAAAATTATATACATCATAAAAATTTATTTAGAATTTTTTGGGATTATATAATTATCATTAATTGTGACACAATAGTGATGCAGAAATTATTTATCTAGGGAAAAATCAAGAATATAGTTTTTATTAAACTAATAGTGACCATAAAAAGCAAAAAACCCTGAAAACAACTTATTGGTCATGAAAATTTAAACTATAATCATCCAATGGGAGAATATTTGACCATTTGGAGTCTTATACAAGCAATTATAACACTTATATTATTTTATTTTAAATGATGTCAAAGTTGTCACCTTCATAATTTAATAAATATAACAATTTAACTATTATGATTTTAAGATGATAAATTCTTGTAAAAGTATTATTGTTAAAGTTAATCGATTTATAATCATCATAGGATTTTATTTTTAATTTTTATGCAACATATAAGTATATAAAATAATTATACAAAAATGTTCTAGTAATTATTTTATTAAGAGATAAACAAAAAAATGGTTTTAAAAATAATAAAATAAATATTATATTAACTATTTAGTGTTCTACACTAATTTTCTAGATACATATGGCCTATTATTAATCTATTAAAGCTTTTATTTCGATCATATATTCTGTATATATTTTATTTAAATTCAAATAAATAATTAGTGTCAAAATTGACAGTACTGTTATTTTATAAAAATAACATATTATAAAATTGTTTAAAAATCACAAAAATATTTAAAAATTATAAATTTAAATTCATATGGTCTATAATGTTATAAATTAAACAATTATGGAAAATTAACGACAAATATGTAATTATTTGTTATAATATAAAATTTATAATTTTATTACCACAAATATACTTAAATAGATTAAATAAGGATAAATGAAAATGTTAATGTTTAAAATAAGATCCAAACATGTCTAAATTTGATTGGTTGATGAGATTACAACCCTATCTCATCTAAGATTCGAATATGAGTCATTATTGGTGTTTTTTAAGTGGGTTTAGATTTATTATAAATTAATATTTTTAAGAATAACAAATGTACCCCTCTCATCCCATATAAAAGGGAACCACCTCCCTCTACTCCACACACCAATTTGATCCTTCAAGATCCTCCAACCCCTGCCAAATTATCTTCTCCACTTCCCTAGAAAAATCCTAGAGGTTCTGGTCTACTTTAAAGACCAATCTTAGTGCCCTAAGAGGAGGTTTCAAAGAGGCGTATCGAAGAAGAGATAATTTCTTCTCCTGATTCTTTCAAGCTTCTTTCTTCTTCTACTTCTTCTTATTTAGTTGTTTCATTATAAAGTAATAACATCACTATCAATAATATACTGATTTTTTATTATAAATATGAAACAACCCCATTTCACCTTCTATCAATCCAATGGAAAACAAAATCACCGCGCGTGCATACGTACGGAATACCGTCTCCACGCCGTGGTGTAATCTGTTTTTCCACCAACACCCTACATGGATGGGTACAATGGTGTAAATAATAACTATGAATAGTTATTATAACATTATAATTATTCTGAAATATTTTATCATCCACTCCAATTCAATTCAATAATTATGGAAATGATATCATTGCTCGTGCGTACGTACGGACTACCGTCTCCACGACGCGTTGAGATTCATTCTCCATGTTAACCATTCAAGAATGATTATAAAGTATATATAATAAAAAATAATGAAATATATGACATTATAATGATACTGGATTTATATATATATGTATGTCATCTACTTAATTTCATTCAACTCAATAAGGAAATGAAAACAACGTTCATACGTACGTACGGCCTACCGTCTCCATGAACGGTGTATTTCTTTCCATTTAACGATCTATTATATATATGTATATTCTGAATATATATTACATATAAATCATGTTTTATATTATGTAATTAGGTAATCATGATCTATGTAATCATATGAATAATTACACGTCAAAACGCGGATGACAAATGAAACGATTTTACCCAAAACACTCTTTAACATGGAATTTACAAACGAATGGGTAATATAAAGTCATAAGTGAACCATATATGATATCATAACAATTAATATGATTCTATAATAAGTCAATGACATTATTTTAATCATTATACAGTAGGTTCAGATACATACGAATCATATCAGACATATGGTAACGGATAATTTTGCAAATCTCATTTTTATCCGAGATTGCTTATTCGTAAGAATTTACTGGCGTTATTTCGATCATCCATGTACATGTTTTATAAAACTGTTTCTATGTATGTTTAATGTCCTTTTTACCCATTTTTAAATTTTACTACATGGTATGTAAGGAATCTTTCTTTTGTTTACGTTATGAGGTACTTTTTTGACTTTTCTGGCAAAAGTATGAGAAGAATGTTTTTTTAACTTATACGACACGAATAGATTTTTACTGTTTTATAATGCCTTATTTTCATGAAGCTTACTCCAAAATATTTCATGACTATTTTCAATAAAATCTCTTTATTTTAAAATTGCATGACATTTTGTGAAAAGAAAATGATTTTGAAGAAGAAATGATATTTTCCTCAAGAATTCATTTCTAGTGTTTTATCAAAACCAATTTTCATCTAAGATGACATTATTTCAAATTTGTATGTTTCAAGTATCATGTCTCTATGATTTACATGGTTTCACTTTCCTTATTATGAAATTATATCCATTTTATTTAAAAGGATTATGTGATGATGGGATGATGTTTATGAAACCCATTTTATTCATTGGGATATGATGAATTATTTATGTTTATGTTGTGGCACAAATAAGAAGGATTTCATTAAGAGATGGGTGGGACCTATATCTCCCTCCAATTAATTGGGTAAATATTTTATATCTCATGAGATAGACATGGCTGAAACGGTAAGTTAATCCGGATCAGTGTTACAGGACTGAAATGAGGAGTGAACTCGATTCAGAATGGGACTTTGTCCACTAAGATGGTTTTGGAAGCAATGCCTTGGATACAATGGAAATAATTACATGTGCTTAATGGATACCACAATTACATGTTTTATTCCCATGCTATTTTATCATGTTTTATGTTCCATTATGATCTATGCCTTATGTACTTCCATGTTTTATGTTGTTGCTCAAGATTTTAAATGTTTAAACATTATTTTCATGTTTTTAAGTTCCAATGTATATGGTATGTTTTATTTTATCCATGCTT
Source organism: Viscum album (assembly GCA_963277665.1). Classification (NCBI taxonomy): domain Eukaryota; kingdom Viridiplantae; phylum Streptophyta; class Magnoliopsida; order Santalales; family Viscaceae; genus Viscum; species Viscum album. The sequence goes on from OY728159.1 coordinate 40,333,340, forward strand.
ACCCTTAATGAGCATTTGAGCTCACCCTTTTTATGTTTTATTTTCCCCCAGGATCAAAATAAAGGTTTTAGTTGAGGAAACAAAAAGTGGAAGATCTTTATGGGAGATGTTGAAGATCTTTCACCACGATTAGAAGATTATGTTCCATGTTTTCATAGACACTATACTATTACGGTCCTTATGTGTCTGTTTTTTTATGTATTATGTGTTCCGCAAAGGTAATGTAATGTCCATGTATGTCAAGATTTGAGTCTCTACATGGGGACCTGACCAGCTTGCGGTTTAACGTCTCGCAGTGAAGAAGGGGGTCGTGGGCCCGAGGAGGCCAAGGGGCCTGAGGCAGAGCCTCAGTCAGGAAGGAATGACCGGCTTGCAGTTTAACATCTTTCCATAAGGACGGGGGTCGTGGGGCCCAAAGAGGCCAAGGGGCCTGAGGCTGAGCCTCGGTCAGGAAGGCCTGACTGGCTTGCAGTACGGGGGGCCTTGGGGCCCAAGGTGTCCAAGGGGCCTGAGGCTGAGCCTTTGTCAGGAAGGCCTGACATGCATGCAGTTTAACGTCTTACAGTAAGGATGGGGAGAGATCTTAGTTTAAGGTCATATAGCTTGGACCATTTTTCAGTTTATCATCTTTTAGGATGAAGACGCAGTTTAAGGTCATGCAGGACCATACAGTTTATGGTCGTGTTGGACCATAACGTGCCGTTTAAGGTCATGCGGGACCATAACCATACAGTTTAAGGTCGTGCGGGACCAAGGTGTATTTTAAAGTCTTGATGGACGATAATGTGCAGTTTAACGTCATGATGAACAAAGATGCATTTTAAGGTCGTGCATGACCCTTTTACCCTAGGTAAAGTATCACTTGAGGAACTTGGCGTTGGTAGGAGGGGTTATGAACTCTCCAACCGTGGTCACTAAGGAGTATGCCCCCATTGGGGTAAACCATATGGATGATATAAGGCCCTTCCCATTTGGGTTCTAAGTTGTGTGGTATCCTACCGGGAATCATTGGCGCTCGAAGGGCCAGTACCTGGTCGCCCTGTAGAAAAGAACGGAGACGAACCTTCTTGTTGAAGGCCCTCGCTATTGTATCATGTTGCCTTTCCCGATTGTGTAGGGCATGAAGCCGGTTATCGTTCGGTGATTCTAATTCAGCTAGATGGATTTCGGCAACCTCATATGATGTCTGGTGATCATAGACTGCAGTGCGTAACAATGGTAGCTGGATCTCAATGGGTAGGACGGCCTCAGCTCCATACACCAGGGAATATGGGGTCACCTGGGTATAGTTGCGAGTCGTCTTCTAATAAGCCCAGAGGGCATTGGGGAGCTTGTATGGCCAACTTTTTTTATTCTGACCAACCATCTTCTGCAGAATGTTATAGAGGGTTTTGTTGAACGCCTCGATATGTCCGTTTTCATGCGCGTGCTAGTGGGAGGTATGGTTCGAACGGATGCTGTAATTGGCGTACAATCTCTTTAGTTCAGCCGCTCGGATGTTGGTGCCGTTATCGGTGAGGACAGCATGAGGGACCCCAAATCGATGGATAATATTGGAGATCACAAAGTCGATGATGGAACGTGCCTTGACCTCATTGAGCAAAACTTCCTCTGCCCATTTGTAGAAGAAATCTGTAGCAATCATGATGAACCTACACTGGCGAGCTGTTGCTGGTGGATATGGTCCCACTACATCAAGTCCCCATACCACAAATGGCGAAGAGTACATGGTGGGGTGGAGGGGCTCCGGCGGCCGATGACGGAAGTTGGAATAAACTTGGCACGCGTTGCATCTCTTGGCATACCCAATGCAATCGTTGATCATAGAGGTCCAGAAGTACCCCAACCTCTGGATTTGATGGGACAGCTTCGGCCCAGCTTGATGGGTGCCACAGGAACCGGCGTGAAACTCTTGCATAACGTGAGGTATCTCTACTCCTTGGATGCAACGAACGAGGAATCCATCAAATATCTGCTTATAAAGGATCTTCTCAAGACTGGGGAGCTCTGGAGGGTAAATTGCAGCACGCAGTGTCGGATTCGCTCGCACTCATCCCGGTCGTCCGGGAGGCTACCATTTCGGAGATACTCGACAAAATGTGCCCTCCAGTCGGGAGTGGCTTCAACCACTGTGTCTGATGAACCCGGGACCCCTGACGTAGAGGGTCGGGCAGTGAGATGACTTACCCGCAGGCCATCATTGTCCTCTTGGGTGACAGGGGCAATGACTCTCTGGTGTTCCACATGTATGATCAAATCATCTTGCTCGGGTTTTGTAAGCGATGCGTCTAAGCTAGCCAAGGCATCTTCTTGACCGTTATGTGACCGTGGGACATGGGTAATCTCTGGTCGAGAAGACAACTGGGCCATTAGACGGTGGGTGTACTCTAGCATTGGTACAAACTCCGGTTTCTTGACGACGCAGTCTCCATTAACATGTTTGATTACCTGCTCGGAATCTTATTTCACATGTAGATGGGGAACATGGATCTCATGGCTAACTCGAGGCCAGTGATGAGAGCTTGGTACTCTTCCTCGTTGTTCTTACAGCCTTATGACAATAGGAATGAGTATGGATGGACGGCTTGTGCCGGGGTAATGAAGACAATACCCAGGCCCACTCTGTTAAGCTTGGGATCATTGAGCCACCTACAGGTGGGGCTCCAGGAGGCACCGTCGAAATACATTTTCCAACACGGGATGACATGATCGACTGAGAGGATCATCTCGTCCAAAAAAATCCAGGTCCAGGGATTGATCCACGTAGGTTGGATGGCCAACTAAAAAGTCTACCAATGCCTATCCCATAATGGCTTTCTGAGGTACAAACCTGATATCAAACTGCTGGAGAATCACCGCCCACCGTGCTAGTCGGCAAGTCAGCATGGGGTGGTTTAGGATATACTTCAGTGGGTCCACCTGGGAGACCAATTGAACCTCGTGGTCCTTCATGTAATGTCGCAACATCTGCACAGTGAAGACAAGCGCAAGACAGCTCTTTTTGATAGGGGAGTATCTGACCTCCGTATCGAGAAGCATGTGGCTGAGATAGTAGAGACCATTCTCTGTACCCTAGTTATTTTTATGGGTGAGCAGCGCACCGAGGGATCATTCCAGGGCGGTCACATAAAGGACCAGTGGCTTTCCAGAGACGGGTGGCATCAAAACCAGAGGTTTGAGCAGATACTGCTTGATTTTCTCAAAGGTGGTCTGACACTCCTCATCCCATTCGTAGGCAGTGCCCTTCTTCATGAGCCAGGAAAAGGGCTTACAATTCCCATCCAGATTCGCGATAAATCGGCGAATATAGGCTAAGTGGCCATGGAGGCCTCGAAGTTCCCGAATATTGCTCGGAGGAGGCATTTGGCTGATGGACTTGATCTTCTCTGGGTCAATCTCAATACCTTTGTATCTAACAACAAAGCCCAGAGACATCCCAGAGGTAACCCCGATGGCACAATTCAACAGGTTCATCTTCAAGTGTTGGGAACGGAGGAATCCGAACACCTTCTCAAGGTCTTTGAGATGGTCCAGGCGCTGACATGTTTTGACCACTAGGTCATCTGCGTAGCATTCCACCAATGTTCCGAGAATCGGCATGAATATGTGGTGCATGCCTCTCTGATAAGTGGAACCTGCATTTTTCTATCCGAATGGCATAACCTGGTAGAAAAAGGTACCTTGGTGAGCCCTGAAGGTAGTGGACTCCACGTCCTCGGGGGCCATCTAGATCTGGTTGTACCCGGAATAACCATCCATGAAAGAGAGAGCTTGGAACCCGGTCGTGGCATCAATCGATAACTCTATCACCGGGAGTGGGACGTAATCCTTTGGGTTGTGGCGATTAAGATCGCGGAAGTCGATGCATACTCCGATCTGCCAATTCTTCTTCCTTACTGGCACAATTTTGTCAAGCCACTTGGGGTACTGGAATTCCATGACGATGTTGGCTTTGATAAGCTTGTCCACTTCGGCCTCAACCATAGCACCATGAGAATGGTGCATCTTCCTGGGAGGCTTCTTAAATCCATGATGGTTTGTCGGGAGGCCTAGACGGTGAATGACTACCTGTGGATCTAGTCCTCGCATCTCGTTGTAACTCCATGCAAACACGTCATGGTGTTGTTTGAGGAAGTCTACGTACTGCAGCCGCTCGTCGGGGGACATGGCTACACTGATCAATGTGGGTTTCGGATCTGCCTCGCTAGCAAGGTTCACCTATACCAGTTCATCAACCGTGGTAGAGATGCCTTCCTCAAATGCGGGTGGAGAATCCTCCAGGTCTTCCTCTCCACCCGTGGGGGGATTTCCCGCGACGGGAGGCACTTCTGGGCTATCAAAGCCTGAGGGGCAGCTCGTGCTGGTGTGGGTAGAATTGGTCATCATATCAGGAGACTCACTCACCATTTATACCATGGAAATGAAGGCTGTCGATCCTATCCCATATGGCCTTCGGCCTATGGGGCCATGTTTGATGATATCAAAGCAGTGATGACGTGTCGGCCTGAGTCGGTTAATTCCATCCTGGTGGAAGAGACATGTATGGTGCACCACCATTGTCATAATCTTGAAACTCCGGTACCGTACAGGGGTAGCAGGTTCTGGGATCACCTGAGCCTGGTTGATGTAGGAGTACGTGGTGATTTTCCATGGTCGCTTGGACACGGGAACATGCCTTCCTTGTGTACCCGAGACAACAAAACATTGCCCCATGTCGGGGGTCGTGGCCTCTAATCGATGGATTGGGAGGATGTAGGCGTCATCCATTCTTGACCAAGGATCACTTGTGACCACGGCGGTTTCATCCCCACTTACTAGGATTTTCTTATCCTTACTCTTGTAATAATCAGCATCCAGATAGCGGGCGTCACAAGAGCCGAAAGGAGACGCATCTCCTTGGAGCATGCCTACTAGACCATTGAGCGAGTATTTGAGGCACTGGTGATATGACAAAGGGACCGTTGCATGCAGATGGTGCCATGGAATGCCCATCAACGCGTTGTAGGCGGTGTCCTGAGAGACGACCATGAACCCAGTGCTGGCAATCAGGCCACCAAACTGAGTCTTCGGGCGGATCTTGCCGACAGGGGTTTGCTCGATACTGTCATACCCCTGGATTCGGAGGTTATAGGGAGTTAAATCACCTTCAGACAGATCCATCTTTCGCAATGTCCGAGTCGGAATTAGGTTGATTCTGGAACCCGTGTCAACGAGGCAGCGGCAGACTTACACACCGTTGAAGTATCCAGTGATGTACAGCGGGCGAATGTGCCCCTGTATAGGAGGGTCCTCATCTTCACCGTAGAACGAGATAACCTCCTGACATTCGGGATTCTCAATTGTCTCGGCATAGAAGGATTCTGTAGCTGCTATCTCTGTCTCAAACTGGAGGGGGCTCCTTAGGGCCGCAGCGAGTGCCTCACGCATTTCAGATGACAGGCGAAGGCACTCGAGGATAGAAATACTTGTAGGAATGCTGGCCAGGTGCTTCAGGACATCATACATTCGTTCCAAATGAAAACCTCTGCCTACAGAAGGTCGTTCGACATTTGGAGGCATAACAGGTCTTGCCGGTTGAACCGGCGGTTGGCTAGTACTGGGTACATCCCGCTGCCTACTAGTTGAAGCCTGGATAGTAGACGACGGACTAGGATTGGACAGCGGAGATTGGCCTATAACCAGGCGAGACTGACTGTGGTACGAACGAGGCAGCTCTCCCTGATCTAGTAGCAGAAATGGCGGTGGGGGTATAGTTGAGGGCATTAGATGGGGTTGCATGTGCTGATCTCTATGCTGAGCCTGCTGTCTAGTCTCAGTAGCATGCATGACTTGGCTGAAAGTGTCCGTTGACGTACCTCGATGACCGGCGCGGTTGTGATTCCGCTGATGTTGGCATCGATTGGAAACTTTGGGGAGGTTCACCTGGCGCTCCCCCTCGTCGGGAGTCATATAGGGATTTACCAGCTCCACGGTGTTAACCGAATCATACCCCTGGCTGCCGCTTGACGAGTAATCCACCACCGAGCGGATTCTGGGAGGAATCCCCATTTTGGGGGGCATGAATTCTCCGAGATTGCGGGATGATGATGGCACCAGCGGAGTGCATTGCTTCTTCTTACGTCGTCTTTTCTTGCCCTTTTGGGAAGAGGTCGACTATGAAGGTGATGTGGAGGTACCAGCTACGTCTAATGAAGGTTCCGGCTACGTCAAGTGTGCCTGGATGATACCATGGGCATGGAAGATGGTTTTTCGAGCCATCCAGTCGTCATATTTATGGGATCCGCGGCTGGGAACCTGCTACCACTCGCCTTCGCTATCGGTACCAATCTCTGACCCTACAAAGACACTCGCCACTTGTGTTGGTGTCGGGCCCAACCTAACTATGTTGTTGTTGACCTGGTCTTGAAGCGAGTCTTTAAACTCATATCATTGCTTGAGGGTGTGACCCATAATCTGATGATAAGGATAGTAGTTGGGGTGATCGGTGAGATTCGCCTATGTAGGCCTTCTGCACTCAGGCAGGTGAACAATCCCTTGCTCTAGAGCACTTCGGAAGTAGCCAGAGACCTGATTTTCATTGAACAAATAAGTCTGGTTCCTTCTTTCCTGATAGGAAGCCCTGGGGGCCTGGCCTTGACGAGGGGACAGAGGGGCCTGCCGAGGAGGCGGCGCCTAATAATCTCGCCTAGGTGGAGGTGGCGCATTGCACGGGGGAACCTGTCAATTTTGAGGTGGTCGCTGCTGGGCAGGAGCCTGCTCTTGAGGTGGAGGACCACTACGGGGTTGCGGGGATGGTGCCACTAGTAGTAATTCCAACTGCTGAGGGGCTTCTATTTGGGCCACCGTGGTGGGTTTGGCTCTGGCGGTCCTCCTGGCTGGGATCATAGGGGGCAATGAATGTGCCTGACTAGCCTGTTGTAGAGCTTCCTCAAGGCGCTGAGTCTTATATGAGAAATCTCTGAACCCTCCAGGGTTGTTATGGGTAATCAGGGAGGGTACCAGCTTCTTTTTGACGTTACCCACACAAATCGTCAGTAATTTCTCCTGAGTCAGTGGAATATTGAGGGAATACGTAAGTCCCTTCCACTGGGCGATGAAATCTGTGACTCGCTCATCAGGCCTTTGCTCGCACTTGAAGAGGTCTGCAGTGCTGGTCTTCTGTGTGGTGGAGCTGAACTGGTATAGAAACTACCGGCGGAGATCCTCCCAACCGGTCACTAATCCGATAGGGAGCTGGCTATACCAGACGAATGCTGTACCTTGAAATGTTTGTACGAAACATCGGAGCTTAGCAACTTTTGCTGAGCCGGGGTGCACAGCATGGAGCCACACCTAGAAGAAAAATGAGCCAAGTGTTGTGGAAGGTCCCCTGTCCCGTTTAAGGGAGAGAAATTGGGGTTCCCAAAACCTGGGGGCACGTGCATATCAACCACCCACGTTGGGTACGACTTGCCATCCGGTGTGACCGCCACCTGCCGTGTTTCCAACGCTTCGAGGCGGGCTGTGAGTGCCGGTATAAGATCATCCGGGTCGGGGTCCCTGTCTTGACGGGGACCCCTAATCACAAGTGTGTTTCCAGGTTCTTCAACACGGTAAATGGCATCGGCAGCTCGTGGATCGAACGACGGAACAACCTGTGGGGCGACTGGGGGAATCCGGACTGAATTCTTCAAATTGCCCTGTCATTCGGGGGGGGGGGGTTTGGCGAGATGTATCGCGCTCTCTTTCCGTAAGTTCTGGCTTCTGCCCAGTCTATGGAAGTAGCATGATTAGGGTTTCCCGGAGGCATCTCACCGGGGGAAATTGTTCATGCCCCTGCTTCCCCGGCCTGGGATTAGCATAGTTGGGTCGCCTCTCGGCAGCGCGCTCAGCTAAGAGTTCTTCAACGAGCCTCTTCTGCTCAGCAAGCTGCTGGTGTAATGTGGCCTTCTCGGGATATTCTCCATTTTCATCACAGAGGCAGACGGGTCAGAGTGCATGATAGTTCCAATGTGCTCCTTACCCTTGCCGGAATTTCATCAAAGTACCCGCGACTCGGTGGGTACAGGTAGGCCTAGCAGGTTCCTCTGCTGACGGGTAACCCTCCCTGATGGGTCTAGCAGTGGTGGTACACCCTCGGGGGGTAAGTCTCCATCAAGGAATTCATGTTCATCTTTCTTGTCCACTACGTCAGCCATGTGGACCGCGACCCTTCTCGAGGGCATGTCGTCGATGTCGTATAACGAATCAGGATGCCGTCAGATAGGGTCGAAGAGGAGAGTGGCATAGTGTCCCCAACCACGGACATTCACATGGGGGGTAGCTTCCCTAACGATTCTGTGGAGTACTTTGAAACTCCGAACACATTTATGTTGAATGGCGCTTTGGCGGCCTAGCGACTCAGGGTGCTGGGCCACAAGGAGTGCAGCCAAGTCAATCAGGCGGCATTGGTCGCCGATTTCTTCAATGTGATATCGACTTTTTGGGTACACCACCCGATCGTAACTTAGGTGAAAGTGTGTCGCCCATAGGTTTCGACAAAACAAACCCACTTCTTCAGGGGTATGGGACTCTGGTGCACGAAATTTCAGCACCGCCGTCGGCCTGAACTTCTCTAGGAAGTAATCCGCTGCGAGAATACTCCAGAGGTTCTGGGGTTTGGACTCGTGGTCTGGCCCTGTATTTCCCCACTCATCAACCGGGGGCGACTGAGGGACTGGTAGCGGTACCAAGGCGGACCTCTAGGATAGTAAACTCGGCGGCGGAGAATATGGCGAACAAGCTGACTGGCCGCCAAATTCGGGGCCATCCTCTGAAGAGTGAGGTGACCTTTCCACGATGTCACAATATGATGGTATGATAACCACAGCTTCCAGAACAGGAGTTGCGGCTGCCGGTGATAGGTCACGTCGTCGCTCTACCACTGTTGGCCCCCTATATAGCTCTATGTGATCTATGGTAGAGGTAGAGGGCGCTTCGGGAGAAAATGGTGGTGACTGCACGGTCGAGACATGCGGAATTACCAAGATTCCTTCCTCTTTGATGTACCTGCGGAGAGAGATGGGAATCTAGTGGACCTCATATTCCGGGAGAATGAGGCTAACGCGCCTGGTTCCTACCCCAGTCATTGATACGGAGGATCGGGGAGAAGGTTCCATCACTGAGTCGCATTCCGCTTCAGAGTCCGAGAATCGGGAAGGTTTGATCTCCACCCAGGCTTTCCCAAGACTCTTCTTGTGGCGGCGACGACCCGCTCTCCTGCCCCGGGGTGGCTCTTCGGGACAGGGTTGATCCCAATCATATAGTCTGGGGGCGGTGCAGGCTCCATGGCGGAGAGGGCCCCCACTCGGGATGGCTGAGGTGCGAGGGGCACTGGGGATAATGTCGCGGGTACATGGGGATGACCTCCATGGACAGCACCCATGTGGGCAGAGCCTCTGTTTGAATCGGCAGGAGCATGGGGAGGACCCCCATGGTCAATGCGGGCTGAGCGAGGCTGGCCTTCACTCCTCGAGTTGCCGGGGCGAGGAAGATCTTCTCCCGTTGCAGAGAGGACGTAGGGAGGTCCCCCACGTTGGAAAAGGACCAGATGGACAGTGCCTTTAGATCGGCGGTTGGGGGAAGGAGGATGGACTCCATACCCTGTATAGTGGGCGAGGGAAAGGTCTCCACGATGAGCGTCACTGCCGCGGGGCAGGTCTTCCTTCGGGATGGGGATATCACGAGGCATACCTCCATGACGATCTATGGAGCGAGGAAGGCCCACGATCTGTTGAGTAGTGGTACGTGGAGGGCCTCCGTACGAGGTGACATCACTGCGGGTTAGTTCGCGGTGATCACCACTCAGGCATGCCACCTGGAGAGTCAACCAAGCCCGCCCGTGGGGCGGTTGGGGTCTCAATCCTAGTTGGGTGAAGGAGTTCCCATACTCAGTGTATGCAGGGGCTCCATGATGAACGTCGGCGGTGGTTCGGGCCACTGTAGCTGTTGACGATGACACATCTGGGCGAGCATCCTCAGCCCTGGCTCGGCGCTGACGTCGGGTCAGTCGAGCTGGCACAGGTGGTGCAGAGGCATGGCTGTCCTGCTCTTCCTACGGAGTCGGATGGCGGTGCTAAAGCGGCGAGATGAGAGCTCTTTCTTAGAGCCCTTTGGTAAGGATCCTGAGCAGGCCGAGCTGGACGATGCCCGCCTCATCAGTGTAAGGTGAGGGGTCGTCAAGGCGTTCTGTGGATAGGCTCCCGAAACGGTTGAACGTTGGGGTGGGGAGCAGGGGCACCCTGTGCGTCTGTTAGAGCGGCGTTGACGTCGGGGCTAGGACGGCTCCAGGTCCAAGCGGGCCATATCCCGAGTTGGGATGACCCCTTCCTCCTCGTACCTATGTATGAAATTGTTGATCACCCTTTGCTGGATGACCTCTGATGGGGAAAGGGGACATGGGCACCCTGTATTCCGCAATGTGGCAGCAGTCGTGGCGGTAGCAGTGCCATGCAGGGTGGCTGTGGTGATGTTGCCCCTGCCCCTACGTAGGCGAGCGGGCGGTGATCGTGTCTCTGTAATAGCAACACGATTCCTGCGAAACGAAGGGATCAACTTATCAGTACTATGAGGAAATGGATTGACAACCAGTTCCCCAGCGTCCTTCCATTCTCCACGTCTATATGAAGGGTCCACACCAACACCCTGTAGAACGGAGTGCCCCACGTTCTGCTGCCCCGACTTCTGGTGACTTTCACTACAGGGCCTCTATTTACTTGGCAGGACCAGGCACTAGATATCTGGATCCGGTGACACATCAATCTACTAGTGTCTCGAATGCTACTAATCTCCACATTGGGGAGAATAACTTCACGTCGGGTTCACCATTTCTGTTTCCGACGCTTTCTCCGGGGCGCGCGCATCCGTTCGTCCGCGAAGGAGGACGCACTGCGCTGTTGCCCCGCATTACCGATTTCCAAAGGCGGGCGACATCCTCTCCTTATTCCGTGAAGTCTGCTCCTTGATCCAAAAAGGATGATTGGATGTTGGTTCTTCCTTCTGTGGATTCCTCCTCAGAACTCGTCACCTAGTCCGGGTCTCCCTCATAGATTTAATACGTTGTTTGTGAAACTCTTCCCAGTTCCATGTTCCCATGGACTCTGATTAATTACACTGATTCTGTGGGGACATTCCAAAGGGTCCAGTCAGGGCAGCAACCTTCAGTCGGGGGAGTAGTCACGTTGAGGCATCAGTACCCTGTCTGGATTCTCGGGGCCTGGCATGTCTGTCTCTTATCCCTGGTCACATGGCTTCTCGAGGGAGTGGAAGCCCGAGGCATCCCACATCGAGCGTGGGGTATTATATTCCGTAGACACATATCTGGGGTTTTCCTCAGCTTCTCGTGTATATCATAGGTTACGCCGCGAGTTTAACGTCCAGCGGAGACGGATCAGCCCGATCAGAGCAGTAGATAGAATGGATCGGATTGAGGGATTTCCCATGAAGGGGTGCTGATACCAGGACCAGCCCTTGGTAAGTTGTGAAGAGGAGCGTACCGACATGGTCTCACCGGGATATGACGGTCCGGGCGAGAATCGGGGTGGATGATGGATAGGCGGATGAAGTGGATGGGGGAATGGAAAGGGACCATTGCAAGGGAAACGATGAAGTTGGGCTTAAGCCTTGAAGAGGATTCCTACGTATCTTCGTGGCAGGGAATCAAATTCCTCGTAGTTTGGGATGGTGCTGGTGAACGGGCATGAGGGTGGACTTTGGTCCGATGGGCATCATCAGAGAACTGACGTGAATGGGGAGGACCAGGAGGGTCCTAGTGGTGGTGGGCGTAGACCTCGTGGAGGATTCCTACGTACCATGTCGTGAAATAGATCAAAGACTGCGTAGTTCAGAGGGTTTCATCAGAGAACCGACGGGAATGTAGACCCGGGGGTCCACTAGTGGTGGGCTTGAACCTTGGAAAGGATTCGTACGTACCATGCCTTGACATGGATCAAATTACTCGTAGTTCAAATGATTGATGGAATACAATTTAACGTCATACGAGACAATATTGAACCCTGACATGAATAAACGAGGGACGATGGGCTTGAACCTCATGGAGGATTCCGATGTATCATACCATGGCATCGATCATAGTCCACGTAGTTCGGAATGTCGGTGGGTGTCAGCGAACCAACATAAATGAGGGACCTTGGTCTAATGGGAGTTGGGCTTGAACCTCTTGGAGGTTTCCTACGTACCATGCCTTGGCATGGATCAACGTCCCCATTGTTTGGGTTGTAATGGGGGGCTTGGCACGCCGACAAGGAGATGGTCCGGGCCAATGATTGTTGGGATTGAACCTCAAGAAGTCTTCCTAAGTACCATGCCTTGACACGGATCAATGTCCTCGTAGTTCGGGTGGTCACAACGGCTTCCATCAGAGTGAAATGCAGTTTAACGTCATGTTGGACGCAAATGGGACTCGACGTGAATTAAATGACGGGTGGGCTTGAACCTCATGGAGGCTCCCTACGTACCATGCCTTGAAATGGATCAAAAACCTCGTTGTTCACATGGTTGTGTAGTTTAATGTCATACGGGACTAGGGCATGCAGTTTAACGTCATGTTGGACGAGGGTGAAACTCAACGTGAATGAACGACCAAGTAATGTGGCCTGAACCTCATGGAGGCTTCCTACGTACCATGCCTTGACATGGATCAATGTCCTCATAGTTCACTAAGGGTGGGGGTCAGGGTCTGTTCTCACTCTAAGCCCACATGAGTCATGCTCAGGGTGAGAAACAAGAGTTTGCATGGACCTGATGATCACGTCGCGAAGGATGCATCCGTGAGAAGCGAAGAGGGGCTTATGCGTTGGGCGGCCCATGGTGCTGGGACATACTCCAGGATGGAGGTCCGGAGTGTAGCAATGCGCAGAAAAAGAGGGATTTGGGACCAATGATGGGAGGTGCCTCGTTCCCTATCACGCCCTCCACTGTCCTTGGTATTGGGGAAGTACAGAGATTCCGGGGTGCAACCATCCATTGGGGAACTGGGGTCGCCCTTCTGTTGAGAACATACGCCGCTCCAATAAGGAGGATATCATCCCTTGTGGAGGGGTGATTCCACTCCTGTGGAGATGAGTGGCGTAAAAAATGTTCGAGCTGGGGGGGACCCTGCGTGCGAAGCATGAGGTCGGGTCACAGTTTAACGTCATGTGTTAAGGACATGGTTCTTGGCATTATAACGTCCTACAGCTCGGAGGAGGTGGGTTCACTCCGCACCCTTAGGACATACATAACCGGTACCCTCTAGTCGTTGGGGAAGGGAAGGTACAGGAAAGGCCATAGTCAAGGGGGGTTGTGGAGCGAACCATCGAGGGGTCCACATTAGCGTGGCTATACGAAGAAGCAATAGCCGTTAGCGTGCCTATGAGAAGAAGAATTGGGCGAAGCAACGCTATGAGTGGTACTATCCATTGGACTTTGAAATCACATCGTGCATACCTGGAGGGTTGGACGGGAAGAGGAATTTCCAAGAAAAGGAGTGTGCTTCGCGAAGTGGAGTGCCTTGGCGTTAGCATGGGGCATAGGTGCGAGTGGAGGGTTCATCACGAAGTGGAACAGTATTCGCGGAGCACTGCCTCGCGAAGAAGGGATACCTCGCGAAGCAGGGTGCTGCGAAGCAATGTGCTTGGCGATGTGTAGCGATCCTGCCATAGCATAGGGATCACTAGTACAGGTTGGGTGTTTCGCAAATCATAAACGCTCTACGGCTGCCTGGGTTCCCTTGGGAATCCCCCTCCTTCGCAAATGCCCTTGAGCTTCGCGAAGGGCATCCCTCTCGGAAGAGGGGCTCAAAAAAAGACAAAGCGATAGAATCACGCGAAGTAGAAGTACCTCGCGGAGCTTGTGATTCCCGGGGGCAAATGGAGCTTCATGATTCAGGAGAGGAGAAGCCAAAAGGTCAGATTTTCCATCCTGGGACTCAGGGGGAATTCTGTATTTATAGGGTAGGGGCACCGCAATGTAGAACTCGCGCGCCGCCTCAGGTGCTTCGCGGCGCGCTCGCGAACGTCAAACCCGTTCGCGGAGAGTTACTGCCTCCAGAGCATCACTGCGGGCTTGCGAACGTCAAACGCGTTCACAGAGAGTTATTCCCTCCGGAGATTCGTGGTGGGCTCGCGAACGTCAAATGCGTTCGCGGAGAGTTACCACCTTTGGGGCTTCGCGGCGGGCTCGCGAACGTCAAAGGCATTCGTGGAGAGTTACCGCCTCCGGAGCTTTGCGGTGGGCTCGCGAACGTCAAATGTGTTCACGGAGAGTTACCGCCTCTGGAGCTTTGTGAGACCGTGATGCTCGGGGTGCTTCACGTCGGGGCTTCGCGAGGCAGCGTCCGGGCAGTCTTTTTCGTCCCTTTTGTTCGTGTAATATTTTGGCGCCAACAATACAAAACCCATTTTATAGACACATTTAGACCATATTTCATTTAGTTTCTATAATTTATCATTTAATATCCTTGTTTCAAATGAAAAACATTTTTATAAATGATTCTTTTGAAAAATTACAAGTGTCTCTGTCACGTCACATAGAAACGGATATTCTCTAATCACACTAAAAAAACTGTTTTTTTCATCCAAACCCAACCAAAATTCAATCCATAAATCCCTCAAATAAATCAAGATTTATTATTTTGTGTTGAAATTCATCCTATGAATTATTTTGTGGAAAAATCATGGAGGTTACCTAAAGAGGTGGTAATGTTATTCAACATGTGTGTTTACATTATTTTTTCCCCAACATGTGTAAATTATATTAAAACCATTATTATATAATTACATCAATATAATACATATAATTATATTTATTAATTTAATTTAATGAACTAAAACAATCTCCACTACAATTAAATTTGTTACAAAATAATTATTTGTGTATACGACAGACTATCGACACCTGATCCTACATAATTTGTTATTCCATTACCACATACTAGAACAAATATAAAATCAGATCAAATGTATTTATAAGATATATATGAGGTAATTATACATATTTAATTATTATATCACATAGATTTTCTTACTCTCCATTATCTGGGAATATAATAACATTGCTCATTTGTATAAAATACAACCACATTGTGAAACAATGTGATTAATTTATGAATGACATGGAAGGTAATAAGGATTTTTTAAATGAGAATATATGATATATATGAAATAAAAATGTTTCTATACATGTAATTTGTTTTTTACCATTCTTTCATTAAATACTTAATGGAAATCTAAATAATGTTTATGCATACAAACATACTACAATTTCAAGGAATGATGTATTTAATTTCATATATCAAAATTTTATGGAATAATTTAAAAACATTTATAATGAATATATATTATATATATATAATTGAAAAAATTATGGAGAATACGGATCCATGAAATAAATATTAAGAATAAATAAAATACAAATTTAAATATACATGAAAAATTATGCATTTATTTCCTAAAATATGATAATAACATGAAATTGATAATAAAAGGGTAATAATAGGTTATAAGTAAATCATATATTGTATGATATATATATTTATGTTTCATTAATATATTCATAATAAACATATATTTATAATACTTGTGGATGTAATGTGTATGAAAAAAATTCAAGACTTATGGTAAGGGATTTTAGTCTCACTTGTTACTCATGTGAGACATATTCCATATTTACCACCTAATTATTTTATCTGGTGTATATACTATAGGAGAATGCATTTTATAATTATTATACCTAAAATTTTATATATATATATATATATAAATTTTAGTAAATATCATTCATGAGTTTTGTAGTTGAAACGTTATTAATTTGGTAAGATATATTTGTAACAATTTTAAATCATTGAATCATATTTTTTTAAGAACCTATATTCTTCTATGAGTTTTATATACAAAATTTTTTACATGTAATATAATTACTATATTTATTCTCAGGATATTTTATGATTCGATTAATTTTATTATATCATGGGGTTTAAAATTTAATGATACCTTGAGACTGTTTATGATTTTCTTTGGAATGATAAAATCATATGATACATATCTAATGAAACTCATATATATTATTATATTTTTTTATATTATAAGAGTAAATGTTTTTCCTTCACATTCCTTTATTTATGTACTCATAAGTTAAAAATAACGTTTTTATTATAAATTTTCTTTATTTCTCTCTTTGGTTAAAAACCCTTTTTCGTTGAAAACCTTATTTTATAAAAATGTTTTCAAAAATATTTCCGCATTAATAAAATGATTTATTATGTAAAATATTACCTTTTTTTTACATTTTACGAAATTATTTTCAGAAAATATTCATTTCTTGTTCTAAAAAATTCACATTGGGATTTTACCGAAAATTTGACATAAAAATCTATCATAACATGTAAATCATAAATAGAATTTACCACTATTTTTCAAGAAAAGATTTCAATGATTTTTAAAGATTTATTTGTATATTTTCATGGTTATTTTATGTTAAAAGTATTGTCGAAATGTTTTGAAACTTAAAATGACATTTTAAAAGAAGAAATTATAGTCTCCTCCAAAAAATGTTTGTAATTATTTTTACATATTCCATTATATTTTTTGATAGTTATTTTCATAAAACAAAACTTCCAAAATATTTTATTAATTATTAGTTTATAAAGAAATGTTTCAATGAAATAGTTATTTCTTAATGAAATATTTTAGATAACCTCTATAAATAATTTTCTATTTAATGTGAAATTAGTTTCTGTTACTTATTTTTTAATTGGTATATAATATTAAGATACTAGTATTATTTTGTTTATAATTATTTTCCTTTTAAGGAATTATATTTATCAAAAACGATTTTCATAATTGGGTTAATCCATGTGGGAATTTTTATTATACCAACTTATTTTCCTAACATATTATATGATGAAATAGTGAAATAATTATTAAACCCTATATCTTTTATCATAATTTAATAAATGATGAAATTATTATTAAACCTTGATATCATCACATGGCCTGATATGATGAACGTTTTATTCTTTTCTTGCTCAATTTTGTATGATTATCAATATCTGATGGATGAGGCCTATATATCCCTCCAATGCATTCAGTAATGATTAATATATCACATGATCTGGAAGAAAATAATGGGTACTGAAATTATTATGTAAGGGGATTTTGTCACTATGATGACATTGGGAGTATACCTTGACTACTATAATGGTTTGGGGTGAGAACCCATTATACAATGATAACCATGGATAAGAGACTTGAAAACTATGTAGAAGTGTTTTTAAACTTATTATTATGCCACAATACATTGTCTTACATTAATATTTTCATCGGATGCCTTATTATCCATTATTTATTCATTATTCATGGGTTATAATCTCTCAATATTTTTTCAATGACATAATATCTTGATATTTAATATAATGGGTATGGTTTTTATATTTTATAATCTCGTTCTCATACATTTATTATCACATTATGTTTATGAATTTTTTTTACCCCTACTATGCATATAATCTCAGACTTTCATATGTTTCTTTTCCCAAGGTTATAATTTCTGGATTGAATTGTGGTATATCTATATAAAGTAATTAATGTAAATATCATATCATGAAAAAGGAAAAAAATTATATATGAAAAGTGTGTACCTATAACCCAAAGAAACAAAAAAATTATGATTATTGGGATTTTTTGTATAATATAACGAATATTTATTTTAAAAAATGAAATATCAATGTATGTGAATCCTGAGTAGCTACATAGAGTCTCCCATGTTCTTAACATGGCAATAAATTAATATATAACATGTTAAAATTTCATATATCAATATTCCCTTAAATATTAGTGACTATTATCATACTAAAATATTTTTAAATATTCTTTTAAATCCATTAATAAACACAAAAATTCAATAAATAATTCTATAAAACACATTACATTCATTGAAATCAGCTACAATTGAAAAACCAATTTAAACAAAAAATATCCATTTCCTATAAGAAAATGAAAACAATAAGGGACACACTATAAATAGTGACATGGTTTGAAGGAACTTTGAGGAAACCCCCAAGGTAATTATGATTGAAAATAACTCCATGGATAGGAACTGCGAAACATACCTTTAAATAAAAATAAAAAAATGTTCCTTCTATGAAATCTATAATATTTTTAAAAGAGGGATTCTAACACAACTAAAACTCAATTAAAAAACATGAATCTATTACCAAAAACCATATTTATGGAATAGATTAAAATCTATGGAAATGTTTGAAGAAATTATGAAAATGATTTAAGCCAGAGAAAATAAATAAAAATGAATTTTAACATATGTTAGAAAATATAAAATACATGAATAATCCAAAAAAATGGTTAGGAATAATTATGCTAAGGATAGATCTTCAAACACAAGGGTATGGATTAAGAGTGATATTTAGGAAAATACCTTAAGGGAAATTTGGTTATATAATGAAATTAATTGCAGTATTGAAAACATAGTTAGGAAAACCATGTGGGATCTACTAACTCTCTCAAACAATGATACATTATTTTTAAACTCCACCACAAAATTAGAAAAAAATGGAATAAACATACCAAATAATTAATGTCCCCTAAGAATCCCACATACATGGTTATCCTTAGAGATATTACTAATTATTTCATACATATTCTCCTTGGAATCCTTTTTAAAAACTTATGTTCTTAACCTATAACATCATGAAACTCATAGAATTAATAAATAAATGAATAGAACTAAATAAAATAAATAGAGTTATCGGTTGGGTTCAATTGTGACATTATAAATAGATATGAATAATATTTAAAAAACAAGATGAGGATTATAACACATATCAATTTAATAGGGAGGAGAAAATCCCATAAAAGAAGAATGGAAAATTTACCATATGAGAGGAAACATAGATATGATATTTAAAAATTAAATGGAATAAAAAATATATTGGAACAATATGATTTCAAATATTACCTAAATTTTCAAAAATCATTAAAATACATTACTTATATAAGTAATATAAGTGAAATTATCAATAGGAAGACGGAAAATAGTGATTTCATTCTTCAATTTTACAAGGTTATATATAAAAATGTTTCTTATGTGGAACATTCTAATTATAGGAGTCTTGTTATAGGGTTACATTATAATTAAGATTATGCGATGCTCACTACGTCCATAAATCTCATGGATGCCAAAGCTTCTACTTTTTCATTGAACCAATGGAGTGTTCTTATATCATATGACTTTAGAAAATTATTCTTTCAGGGGTTTTTGGATTTTATCAGGGAAGTTTTCATGAAGTTGATTAATATTTTCTATTTGAATTAAATTATTATTGGGTTATTAGAATATCAATTCACATTTCATTTACCTAATTCTAATGTTGAAGATTCAGTCACCTCCTAGATGAATGTTTCATTTGATAATTGAATTTACAAAATTATCAGCATGGTCCTAGGAATATTTATTTATATAATAATTTATAATTTTCAATACTAAATCCAATATGGATTTTTATATGAAAATGATACATGAATATACAGGTCATGCCTTTGAGTTGACCATCATATTGAATAATCCTATATGTAATAGAAATATTTCCTTGAATCATGATGCCATAAAAACTTTTTCAACCAATAACTAGAAAAATATGATTATATTTCATCATAGGTTTAGTTTTAGTGATGTTAAAATGAAATGATATATATTTTTTCTAATTTTATATAATTTATCTTCTTATTAATAGTACTCATGAAGTGATATTCTATATTTCATGTGGAATGAGATAAGGTAAAACATTATATTCCATTTTATTTATTTATTAGGATTATTTTATCATTTTTATCTAATATGGTTGAGAAAGGAAACATCAAGAACATTCATGTTCGAAGAGGGGTAATGGGAGCATCTTATTTACTTTAGGATGATTATTTGATTTTGTTTACATATAAAGGATTGATGAATATTGAATCTACCAAAAAAGAAAATGAACATTATATATTCATTTTTATTTACTATAGGAGGTGGAATAAATACCAAATATTTTTCAACCTCATATTTAACTACCAAAAGAATATGACCATTAAAATAAGCATGTACATTATAGAGAGTACACACCCCTTCATTTATCATGGAATCCCCTTATACAAAAGAAGGGTAAAAACTAATCACTTTTGGTAAATTTTAAATAACATCCAATATAATTGGATCTATTGGATATGGAATTTTCTCTCCCATTCTGTTAGAGTATCAATAATGAAATGAATTATAATTCCCTTAATTTTCTACTCAATTGGGGATTAATAATGGCCTCGTACATTGATTAATGGTTTATGTAATATTTTTTGGAACAATATATAGAGTGGAAATATATATTAAATTAAATTAGTTGTAGTCAATTGGAACATATTCCATAAATAATTGATTTATTATATCATGAAAATATGAAATATGGATCTTTTAAATGGTTCTATTATGTTTTTATTTCATGTCTTTTCACCATCACCATATATTTAATTCATTTTTGAATAAGTGATTTATTAAGTGGATGTATTCTAGAATGATTAAATACCTTTTTTCCTCTATTTTTTATGTATAAATAATTCATACATAGATCTGACAGAACATATCATATTGCTTGTAACAACCAATTATATAAAAATATGGAATGATACTTGTCTTGATTCTCAGTTAATTAATATTTTTTGTGGGTGTATTATAGATATTGATGTGTATATCATAGAAAAACTTATATTCAAATTAGATCAATTACTTTTTCGATATAATTATTCAATTTATGACTACTCATCTAAACATAATTCGGACACCCTGATCTAAGAGAAAATGGGTTATAGGACCCTAAAAAATATGATATTTTATAATTTCTTTAAGGTAATGAAAATAAAATTGGATACTATGTTGAATCATTTCACTTATGAATGAATATCTATTTTACAATTTACCTTAATATAGTGATAAAACTAAATAATATCTACACTAATGCATGCCTGAGGATTATTAGTCTTAATTATTGAGCCATACTTAACACATTCATGTCCAGATAAAACTATATGAAGCATAATTTATTGAACACCATTTTAATAAATATTTTTGTAACATTTTTGATAAACTATTAGATGTGGATTCATGAAATAGATATGACCTATAAACCCTTTTTACACATAGAAATACAAAATATGGATTAGATATACTATTAAACCTCCTACAAATTGTTATTTTTAAATCATGCATCTCATATGGCTGAATTTGAATTCCATAAAGAATTAAAATTATTCCATCAACCAAAATTGTATTGTGAGGATCATCCCCATTTTTATTATATTAGACAAAATCATGAAAATTATGATGGATGGATATTCAATATGGGATTCAATAATTTTTTATAGGCTAGGTATTTATGGGAATTATAAATAATTCAATTATTATATTCCCATTTTGTGGAAACCTCAAATTTTTGGTTGGATCAGGATATCATGGTTCTGTTTATAAAAGGAATCATATGGAATACTAGTTGTGGTGTAATATTTAGAGATTAAAATATAAGTATTCTCTCATGTTTCCCTATTAAATGTGGACTGGATATTACATATGAAGCAATGTTAAAGGGATATATCCTATAGATTCCAATTATGAGATTCCAAAAATGGATTAAACATTTGTTTTAGATGGACACAATTTTATTAAGTAGTCCATGATGTTAATGATATGATGCCTCTCATTTAAACATAAAACAAATTGAAAGGTATTTCTTGAATACTTCAATCATGTAGAATTTTTTTTGTTTCTAAAATCTCTAGAGTGGGTAATTGGGTTCAAAATGTTTTTCCAGCATTAGAGTTGTGATATGGGGTTGTAGCTGGTTCTAATCTCTTCCACTGTTAATTGAAGTTATTTTGTTTCTAATAATCTATAAAAAAATCAGTTTATATTTAATAATATTTTTAGGTCCCTATAAATTTTCTATGTGTACGCCTAATATTGTTATTAAATGGTTTGAGGTGAGTATGATTAATTCAAATTTTTGATTATGTTGGGTAAATATTATCATAAAATTACGGGAAATGAATATGGAAATTGGGTAAAAATAACTGTACTCATATATTTATAAGAGTTTAAAAAATTATTGAGAACCGTCAGAGTAAAATAAAGATACAGACACATTAAATTCATTTTAAGGAATGAATTAAACATAATGGTTCATATCATATATAAATTTTATGTAAATACTTATTAATTGATTATAATAATATTAATAATGTGGTTTTTAATAAAATATATATTAATTATTTTTAAATAAAGTTAAATAAAGAGAATAAAACCATTATCAATATACAATTAGAAAATGAACATGATTTTTATTATATAAATTTCATATTAAATTTTTGAAATAGGTTTAGATAAAGATACATAATCCCCAAGTAATAAATTAAGAGTGATTTCCTTATTCATTTCCATAATTTTGTTTCATCATATTTAACCCATTATATATTATTGTTAGTATTATCAAGAATATATATTATATAATTTTATGTTATTAGTGATCTGTAAAAATAATTTTAATTTATTTATCATAATTTAATTTGTTATATAACTATTGTAAGACATGATAAATTTAATTTTATCATTTTTTCCTCAATTTCTATATTTTAATTCATTTTTATTTTAAATTTAATGATATTAAATACATTAGATAAAATTGAATATAATTTCATATTTATCATTTATAAATTACATAATCATACCAAAAAAGAATGTGTTGATATATAAAGTGTTATAAGTGTCCTCGCTAAATGTAAATTAAAAATTAGTGAGGCATTAAAAAAATTGAGAGAGTGAAAGTGTATGTGTTGAAAATAGTTTAAAATAGTCAAATACTTTAATAATAAAATTTACATATAGATATATTAAATAAACATGCATGGTGTATAATTGGGTGTAATTATTTTTTTCTAATTTACAAATACTATGTTAATGCCACCATTAACACTTGATCATAGAAAGGTTTAGTGAGATTACATATTCATTATAGATGTTCGATAATATAACTATAATACTGCACCGATGTTAATATATTTTTAATGATTTAATTTTTTTATTTTGGGGTTTTATTTTAGTGTGTGATAAAGAAACATAATAATATAAGAGGAAAATCATAATGAAAAAAGGGAGGATGATAGTTTTTCATTAATGTTTGACACTTTTTAAATGAATAATTTTCTCTATGGCAAGGTTACAGTTTAAAAATGAAAATTTATGTGAACTAATGAGTTATATTGGCAGGTAATTGAAAAATATTTTAAGAATAAGAATGAATTGGGTTGTAAATTTCTAATGGGGATTAAAATTGCTATTTTTATATGACAATAAAGTTATTTTATATTAACATAATGGATACAACAGTCATTGATGTCCATGAATTTTAGTAGTGATAATTATTCATATAACAAATTTTATTTGAATAAAAAATTATTATTTAATAAATTAAAAACCATTATATTACAAAATTTATGAGTTATCAATATGATCATAATGGAAAATTTGAAATTAATTTTTAATGGTATACTTTATATTTTTTTACTTTGGAAGATAATTTTGATTTTTTCAAAACTAAATTTATACTTTTCAAATCAATAATTTATTTTATTAATTCTCATCACTTATTAGTATATTTTTAATTTATTTGATTATTATAATATTTATATTATTGTTTAATTGATAAAAAATAATTTTTATTAAAATAAAATTTTTTTATTTTATAAAAATTATTAATTAATAAATTTGGTTGTATTTTAACATTTAGAAAAATATTATTTCGATAAAATTAATTTGTAATAAAAATTAAATTTAATATAAAAATATAAAAATTAAATTATGGGTTTTCAAAATATTTTAAATAATTTTTTTTAAATAATTTACATTCAATTTATTTCACATTATATATATGAATATTTGTTTTATTACTCAATTACTTTATATTTATATATGTTATAAATTATAATTATTATTAAAATGTAATTTTAATAGGTTAATGTTTCAAAATATTTATTCTAAAGCTGAGATTACTATTATAATAATTATGTTATTATTTGAATGATTAATTTAATATTCTGATTGTCCTATTGGTTTTATACACATAATAGGTAGCTCTAATTTATTCCTATAATCATTCACATATTTTTCTTAAATGTTTATATAATATCACTTAAAAAAATTCAATCGTATTTCTACTATTTTGTTTTATGTTAAAATATTTTTTACTCATTGTTATATTTCTAAATGTCCTTGATTTATATAATTTTAATGAAATTTTTATGTTTATGATTTTTTATATTAATCCATTTTAATATTTTTTATTTTATATGGTATATTAATTATCAAGATATAATGTTATGTATTTCAGGAATACTGTTATATTTAATTTTTATTTTTTAGAATATTTGTTTTATTTTTATATTCATTTACTAAATATGAAATACATATGTATTACGAATGATGATAAAATGTATGAATGTTTATGGTGTTATATTTATGTAATATACTACATTGAAGAAAACAAATTGTCCATTGTCATGATAGGTTGCATATAATATATTTATAGTATAAATTTACACTTTTAATTATGGTTGTATAACTAAACATGTTTTGAATCATAGCTTGAAAATCATAATGTATAAAATTATATATATGTTTGGATTATTACATTAATAGAAAACATTTCCATTGATGTTATAAAACTATAGTTTATGTTAAATATTTTATAAAAATGAATATAAAAAATATTGTCATTTACATTATTCCAATATAAATAAATTATGTCATTGAAATATTTCCAAATGATAAAAAACTATTTATGAGTTTACAATATTTATATAAATTCTCCATAAACTATGATAAATTTAAAATATGAACTAAAATGAGAATTTAGAAATGCAGAACCCACATGTCCATCGTTGTATAGAATAAAATATAGATATATAATTATAGGATATCTACCAAACAATTTTGAACTGAACTATTTTAATCCAAATAGAAAAAAATAAATCCCTAATATAATAAAAAATTAGACACACTCATAATGAAACATCTAAATCTGGTGTAAAATGTATTCTATTAAATACATCAGATGAATATTTATAAAATATATCATCTACAGACTCTTATTTTTACTATCTTTGGGAAATATGACATATTGAAACATCTATTAATTTGATATCACAAGAAAATAAATCATTCTTCATTGTTGTTCTATAAGTTTAATAAACTAGTCTGCCTATATTCCTTATATTTGGGACATCCATCAATGAATGAGTGAGTTAAAATCCTTTTAAAGGGATGAATAATATTCTAGAACATTTTATATAAATTAATATTTTTACATTGATTATAATACCCATAATCCATATAACATAAGTATATGATCATAATGAAAATCATATACAAGAAAATAAAAAGGAGAAATGGAATATGAAACTTTCAGAAAAATCATTCATCATAATATTATGGAAAAATATATCTGAATTATATATATGTAAATAATATTAACAATGTTCTAATAAAGATAACTCATAGTATATTTTTATAAGTATTGTTATATAATCTAAAATAAGGATGTATTAAGTTCACACATAATTATATAATGATATATATTTATTTATATATTACATTAATCCATTAAATTTATGGATATATAGTACAATTTCAACCCACCAAATCATATGATATCGATAATAAATGATGATATATATAGAGGAATCATGAACTAAACTATAAGGAAAATTGATTTTATGCTGATGTAACAAGGATTATATAAATGAAGCTACATTGAGGTTCCAAATATTGATGTAAATAATAATTATTTCCTTATATTTTCTATATTATTTAAAAAATATCTTAATTAAGGTAGAGGGTTAGAATTATTATAAAATATAATATTATAGAGATATTAAAAGTAAATTCATTATCAATAATCAAGAAGGTTTGTCGGTTTTCATGTAAAAAATGAGTAAAAATTACCTATATCAGATAATTAAAAAGGGAATAAATAATTAAAGACATTTAGAATTTATTTAATCTGATGAAATAGTAAAAATGGTTTGTTAATACATAAACTAAAAATATAGAGATGAGTTATAGGGTCCCCTTAGAAACAATTAATGGTCTAACATGATAAATATTGTTTTATATTTTCATGAATATAAATTAAATTCATAGAAATGTTTAGCATGATAATTAATATGGTAATTTGATAAAAAAATAAAAAATACCCTATTGTGACTTGAATCAAATACCATGGAGATTCTTTCTACTTTATTACAGTGGAATATGATAAAAGGATTCCAGTACTGAAGGATCAAATATTTTATTAGTATTAGTAAACTAGATACATATATGATTCCTTTATTACATTTGAATATACAAATTAAAATATAATTTTTTGAATATCACTATTCCCATTATCATAAAAAATACACAAATTTACTAATACATTTCATGGATTTATAGAAAGAAAAAACTATGGGTGAGATACAATTCTTAGTAACTGTAATATAATGTGGATGTTATCAAGATTAATTGAAGAATATTAAATATAGTATATTAAACATTGAAATTTGAAAAGATGAAAATTCATTATATTTAATAAATCACTTTTCTACCATGATTATATAATGAAAAATGTAATGTACCAGACCTCTCTGGCCCATTCCTTTGTCAAAAAGAAGGCCGCGAAGTGTTCTGGATGGTAAAATGGACTTATCCCACACATTCCAGAATTTTGAAACAACAAGCCGTGTAGTTTGAGTACACGATGTTTACCCCCTTCCAAGTTATACCCCATGTTGGAGGTCGTGTCCTTACCATGTGAAATAAATGGGTACACGCCGTGTATTCAATACTAAACGACGTGTAGTCTCTCCCCACGTACACCTTACCATGTGTTGACCAGTCAATGGACATGTGCCGTGTTGGTGCCATGTGAAATAAATGGGTATACTCCATGTATCCAATACTACATCCCGTGTAGTTCCTCCTCACGTATGAGTTACCTTATAGTCGTGTGTCGACCAGTCAACGGTCGTGTTCCGCATTGAAGGCCGTGTTGGAAGCCACGTGGTGACTGTGTGAAACGGCCGAGTACACGCCGTGTACCATAATGTACATGCCATGTACTTTTTCTTTTCTCGCCTATAAATGGAGGGGTCCCCTCCTCCTTTTCAACTCACGCCTCTTCTCCCCATTCTTCTGAGCAGAGCTCTCCCAAGAGACTCGAAGGCTATTTCTTCCATTACATCTTAGTACAAGCTCTGATTTACGATCAATTAGCGGCCACAAGATCGTAATGATGAGGCAGAACTTCTGAGCTTGGATCCATTGTCTTTCCTTCGGGCTTTCCATTCTGAATTCCACCTGAGGTGGTTTTTCCGGGACCCGATAGAAGTGAAGGATTCCGATGGACGTCTTTGAAAGTTGATATGCGGGAGCTTTGTGATTAGAACCTGTTGAGGTTGGGATCTTACCTTCGTCTCTCTAATTTGTGCATCATGCGAGGTGGGTATCTTCTTGTTTTCATGAGAAACATTTGAACCATTAAATAAAGATAATAACTTGTTAAAGAACGGGGATGGGGAAGTTGTTATGTTTATCGTTGTTTATCCTATTGATATGTTGTGAATTGAATAGGCTTATGCCTACTAAAAATCACAGTCGTTGGGGGCCTTTGATTGCGCAATTAAATGTTTCCCTATCTTTCTAGACCAATGTTTTGGATGGAAACTTTGTTAAATGTGGAAATTTGGTTCATCACGTAAAGTTGGCCGATTAAATGAAAATATGGAACCCTTGTGTGATCACCCCTTTTAAACCAAATGGAATAATGACCATCTGGGTGTTGTCTTGGATACATGGCATGTGGTGGGGGTGTTTTATGGGTTGTTGAGGATCGGGTGAGCAGCGGGGCTGCGGTTGACATGGTTGTGGATTGGTGTGAATGTTATGTTAGTGATGGGAAGTCGGGATTTGATAAATGGTATTAAAGGGATAATGATGTATGGGTTTCGGTGTGATTGTGGTTATGGTGGATGGCAGCGGGGCTCCATGGATGGGTTTCAATGTAAACAGACTATGGGTTGTGAATAATAAATAAAAAGTGGAAGAGTTAATGAATGGTGGGGCATAATAATGGAACAAGATTAATAATCAATGGGTTGGTTGGTTGATAAGAAGTGATTTGATGTGCTGCTTGTATTTTTCAAAATTGATTTGTGGATGGCAGGGATATGTTTTACAAACGATCGATGGGGTTAGTTGTGGATAGATTCCCCATAGTTAATGAACTAATAAAATAATTCTGCTGAAATGTGAAAACCAAAATTGGGTTGGGATTGTTTTTTGTATGGATGCTTCGTAGTAGCAGTGCCGAGGCACGTGCTCAGTTTCTCTGTTTATAAGCCATTGGATGGGCTCTGTGTTTGGTATACATATATATATCTGTATCATTTGTGTTTTATCGCACCGCACCAATGTTGATCACTTAGTGCTGAACACTCCCATTTCATGGGAGAGGGTGTTTTTCCCTTAGTTACTAGATCCTTCCTACTCCTTATCCCCTAGGCTATGATGGCTTTATGAGAACATACACCTAAGACTTTTCAGGTTGGTTTCGATTGGGGTGGTATTAGCCCAAGACTCTTCGGTCAGGTTCTACTATTTCCCAAGAATCTTTAGGATGAGGCCTAGGTGTGTGCAGGCGGGATTCATGGTTGTGATAAACATGAGTGTGCAGGCGGGATACATGGTTGTGAGTCCCATGTGTGTGCTGGCGGGATACGTGGTTGTGAGGCCCAGGTGTGTGTGGGCGGGATACGTGGTTGTGAGGCCCAGGTGTGTGCGGGGCGGGGAGAGTGTGGCAGCATTAGGACGTTCTCCTTTAGGAAGAGCAGATAACTAAAGGGGAATGGTGTGGGGTACCCAATACACTTGTTCTTATATACTACTACCTGTTTTGATTGTGTTTTGGTGAGCGTGGATGGTGAGTATGGGTGGATATATTTCCTTGATAGGTTTATTCTGTTGTTTTCACGGGACATTAGGATGTCTCCCCACTTATGCATGAGAGCTTTAGGTTTCCCTACTGAGTATACTTGTATTCTAACCCTATGTTTAATTTTAGGTTTCCAGGAGGACTACCAGGGCTGTGCGGGACCCTACAAGTCGGGACAGTTGGAGTTGTTACAGTTGTTGTACTCTTGTTTTCTTTTTGGTATTGTACCTTGAGCTTTCTTGTACTTGTACCTTGTTATAAAATTATTTAAACATGCATGTGGGATTTTTTTTGGGTTTATTTATATACACTTTTTATTTTCCTTTTTGGTGGTTGACTGGTCCTATTTACCGATCTTAAAATAACAAAAAGTGTAATGCCTCCCATATTTGTGAAAACTCTTACCATTGGTGCTAGTCGCCACCTTGGGGCCTACTAGAGGCGAGGCTCGGTGGTCATTTTCTCACTTTCACCATTTCCAGTTCAGGAGGGGAATATTTGGTGGGAGGGGGTCGTGAAAGAATGGTATCAAAGGTGATAGTTGAGAGATAGGATTGAGTCTGGAGTTAGGCGTAGTGAGGATTGCATGGGATGGTAGGGAAATAGTGCTTGTTAATCGTGGTGCATGACATAGGACATGGAAGACAGGGTAGGACACAGGATTTTAGGGCCCCCCATGATCCAATGCAAGGAATCTGAGCCTACCGAATGACCATTTTAAACTACAATTATTGAAGGGTAGAGACCCTAGGGAAGGTATATACATCATCTTGATTGTGTTTAACTTGATTTGGGTGTTCTGGGAAAGAAATTGAAATAAAATTTTAAAATGAAACCCTGAGAAATTTCCTTACTACTCGGGCTTAGGCGTTCTTTGTTTACCGTACTGCTATTGCACCTGGTCGACATCAGAGAGGCAGAGGAGTTAGGGGTGGATAGTTGCACACAACAGAGTTGACATCTCCAGCAGGACCAGAGGTTGTGTGAGGTACGGTTTGTTTGTTCAACACTCTTGTTTCCGCTTTGATCAATTTGGGAGCTTTACACTCCTTTGTTGCACCTGGTCTAGCCCATGCTTTGGGAATAGACGTAGAGAGTCTTTCCGTACCACTGGTGCTGAGTATGTAACGACCCAATGTTTTTAAATGGAAAATTCCATTCTTATATCTA
Organism: Viscum album; assembly: GCA_963277665.1. NCBI lineage: Eukaryota > Viridiplantae > Streptophyta > Magnoliopsida > Santalales > Viscaceae > Viscum > Viscum album. Next base: position 40,363,584 of record OY728159.1, read on the forward strand.
TTTCATAAAAACAGAAAATAATGAACTACTAAATGATAAGTGACATTTAAACATAATTTTGTTACCCCTATGTTTGGAATTTTAAAAATCCAACATACACGGTTGTGTTCAAGATAGTTTTTAGAAACAAAAATTTTTTTTAGGGAATACTAACCTACCCTTATGAATAGTAATATGAACCTTATGAATAGTAAATAAGAGTATCATTACCTATGAATAATAAAATAAAATTTAGACATCATAGAAAGTGATAATTTGACCTTAGTAAACGTTTTTGGTATTTTATAAGTCATAAATAATTAATTATATTTAATTAATTAATTTAAAAGAATATTTATTTTCCTGAATTATATTCATAAATTAATGAATCAATGTATAATTGTTTTTAGATAATTTTATAAGACCCTAAGTAATTTTTGGAAAGAACTGCAAAATCATTTTTAATTTTAAAAAACTGTTTTTTAAAGTAAATTATGGTTTTAATTAAATATTAAATTAATTATATTTCGAAAATTATTTTTGAAAAATGGACATCATTTTTGGATTCTACACGTCGAAAAATGGTAGGGTTAAATTTTTGGGTTTATTCTGAAATACTTCAATTTTTTGGTGAATAGTTAAAAATACAGTTTTTCGCATAATCGGTGTACACTAAATTGCATCATTAATGATGTAATGATGACATAAACATTCTATAACTTTAGTTTCGGCCAAAACATATTAAATTTCATAAATTTTTCCTTTAAATAAAATAAATTCAATTCTCAAACCAAAAAAGAACTTTCCAAATCCAAAAGTCAAAAGGGTGATTTCTTAAAGTGCCTTTTTCTCTTTCTTTCACTTTCCTTTTAATAAAGTAATGAATTCGGATTATAAAGAAGTGTTAAAGCCTAAAAAGAATTTTATTATATTAATATATGATTTATTATGTCAAAAAAATACTATTACAAGTCTATCTTATGATATATTATTTTATTTAATATTTTATGCCAAAAACACCTCCCTCCTCATTTATAAATATGCCCTCCCCCACCTCTTGCCAAACCACACCTCTCAATCTTCAAGAATTGTCTAAACTATACATTATCATCTCTCCTAGCCCCTCCCCCACGTCTAAGAGCTCCTGGTCTCATCAAAAGACCAAGACTAGGCCCTTAAGGAGGTTCTTAAGAGGAGTATTCTAAAGGTAATTTCTCTCCCTCTTCTCTTTTAATTTCCTTTCATGTTCAAGTTCCTTTCTTGATCTCTCCCTACCTATCTTCATCAAAACTGTTTTTTAACTCCAGTCTTATACATATACTGTAATCTTATGATTATAATGGTATATTATATCACCCCTCACCCTTTCCCTCTTTCTTTTAATTTATTAAAGAGAACGTTGTTCATGTGGTGATAATTTATCACCTTCAGAAACAACATGATATCTTCTTCCATTTATACCTTCAATATGGTCATGAAACCATTTTTATGGTTGAACCATAATTTTTTATATGTATTATGTTCCATTTTAAGTTCTGGAAATAACCTATGGCCATACTACTAAGTGAAAAGTTAAAATGAGTTGTTTGTGATCCAAAAACCGCTCAAATTAGCCCAAATAATCTTCATCTAATTCTTATCTAATGAATAAGCTACATGGATATAATATAACTCATTATAAAATCATTAATGCTACTATAATATCATTAATTACATGTAATATCAGTTCTGGATGTTTACCCATGATCTACCCAAACATCAATTTAAGAATACAAGTGGACCGCTCAAGAAAACCATAAAAACGAACATCCCCGATCAATGTTTTTAAACTCTATAAGTCATCCAAAGGAACATAATATGAAATAATGAAACCAGAATGAACCCTATTAATGTATAAAAGGTTCTGGAATTTCTAATTAATGAATATAATGTCATTATATAGGACATTAAAGAGGAGGCATTCGAGTACAAGGTAAGGGGAAATCTCGAACCCAATTTTCTTCCTTCGGGTTCTCCCTCTTTCACTCCATTTTTTATATGGTTACTCCTCAAAGGTATTTTTTTAATCTTTTCCTTTAATATTCTGGGATATACATGTTTGTCACTGGCTTTTATGTCCATCATAATGTTTTCCAAAATAACTCTTCTTTCAAGATCTCACCTTTTACCTATCATTCAAGGTTGATGGTTCTTATATCAAGTATGTTGTTCCCACTTTCTTTTGGGAACCCAAAGCTTATTAATGTGTTATTATGAGATGAAACCCATTCCTTTACATGGGTTATTTATGTACATGTTTGATATGTGTTCTATCTGTCAAGCATGATAATGATAATGTTATGATGTGACGGGTGCGCCCGGAATTATATAGCGCTCCAATGCATTGGGTAAAGTGATGAATCTCATGAGTAAATGTGAAATGATGCGTGAACATGATGCTATATTTGTTCAAAAGTATGTGTGGTAGTTAACCACTAAGACATGATGTTTCATTTTTATGCTTTTCCACATTTCAAGTTTATTGTTTATGCTCCTCTCATGTTCAAGATTTTCTTCCTATGTCATGATTATGCTCACCCCATGCTATATTGTTCTTATCTATCCTCTTACTGGGTTTTAGCTCACCCCTTTTGATGTATATCCTCAGGTGGCTACATGTACTAAGGAGAGGAAAAGTGCCACTAAGAAGCTAGTGAAGAAGAAGTTAAATAAATGTTTATTGTTGATGTTGTATTTGTCATGCATGGTCCTATTTTTCCCAAGACACTAAACCTATGGATCCTCCTAGTGTAATACTATTATGTTGTTTATCTTTGAAATGATGTAATAGTAATGCAAGAAAATGTCATGTCACTATAGTTGGTATTAATGGAAAGGTTTAGTTAATTTGGTAATTAGGATTATTAAACCCTAGAGAAAAACTCTAGCATAAGAATAAGTACAAACACATACACAAGAATATTTACCTAGGGATACCATATGTTATATTTTTGGTAAAATTGTTTAAATGAATAAGTTATTCATGTTTTTTTACTTATGTTTTGTTTTATCCTTTTCAATTTTATAAAATAGTGGGAACCAGTAGAGGTATTGATGGAGAAGTACCCACACCTGTTTGTGTAAAGTAAAATTTCGGGGGTGAAATTTCTTAAGGGGGGAAGAATGTAACGACCCAAAGTTTTTCAATGGAAAACTCCCTTCGTATATCTATGTCATAAAAACACAAAATAATGAACTACTAAGAGATAAGTGTCCTTTAAACATAATTTTGTTACCCCTATGTTTGGAATTTTAAAAATCCAACATACACGGTTGTGTTCAAGATAGTTTTTGGAAACAAAAATAAATTTTTTAGTGAATAGTAACCTACCCTTATGACTAGTAATATGAAACTTATGAATAGTAAATAAGAGTAACATTACCAATGAATAATAAAATAAAATTTAGACATCATAGAAAGTGATAATTTGACCTTAGTAAACGTTTTTGTTATTTTATAAGTCATAAATAATTAATTATAATTAATTATTTAATTTAAAAGAATATTTATTTTCCTGAATTATATTCATAAATTATTTAATCAATTTCTAATAGTTTTTATATAATTTTATAAGACCCTAAGTAATTTTTGAAAGAACTGAAAAATCAGTTTTAATTTTAAAAAACTGTTTATTTAAAGTAAATTATGGTTTTAATTAAATATTTAATTAATGATATTGAGAAAATTATTTTTGAAAAATGGAAATCATTTTTGGATTCTACACGTCGAAAAATGGTAGGGGTAAATTTTTGGGTTTATTCTGAAATACTTCAATTTTCGGGTGAATAGTAAAAAATACAGTTTTTCGCATAATCGGTGTACCCTAAATTGAATCATTAATGATGTAATGATGACATAAACATTCTAGAACTTTAGTTTCGGAAAAAAAATATTAAATTTCAAAAATTGTTCCTTGAAATACAATAAATTCAATTCTTAAACCTAAAAAGAACTTTCCAAAGCCTAAAGTCAAAAAAGTGATTTTTAAAATGTCTTTTTCTCTTTCTTTCACTTTCCTTTTAATAAAGTAATGAATTCGTATTATAAAGAAGAGTTAAAGCCTAAAACGAATTTTATTATATTAATATATTATTTTGGATGTCAAAAAACTACTATTACAAATCTAACTTATGATATATTATTTTATTTAATATTTTATGCCAAAAACACCTCCCTCCTCATGTATAAATAAGCCCTCCCCCTCCTCTTGCCAAACCACACCTCTCAAGCTTCAAGAATTGTCTAAGCTCTACCCTATCATATCTCCTAGACCATCCCCCACATCTAAGAGCTCCTGGTGTCATCAAAAGACCAAGCTTATGCCCTTAAGGAGGTTCTTAAGAGGAGGATTCTAAAGGTAATTTCTCTCCCTCTACTCCTTTAATTTCCTTTCAAGTTCAAGTTCCTTTCTTGATCTCTCCCTACCTATCTTCATCCAAAATATTTTGTAACTCCAGTATTATAAATATACTGTAATATTATGATTCTAATGGTATATTATATCACCCATCAACCTTTCCCTCTTACTTTTATTTTATTAAAGAGAACGTTGTTCATGTGGTGATAATTTATCACCTTCAAAAACAACATGCTCTCTTCTTCCATTTATACCTTCAATCTGGTCATGAAACCATTTTTATGGTTGAACCAGAATGTTTTATATGTATTATGTTCTATTTTAAGTTTTGTAAATAACCTATGGCCATACTACTAAGTGAAAAGTTAAAATGAGTTGGTTGTGATCCAAAAACCGCTCAAATTAGCCCAAATAATCTTCATCTAATTATTATCTAATGATTCAGCCACATGGATCTAATATAACTCATTAAAAAATCATTAAAGATTGTGTAATATAATTAATTACATGTAATATCAGTTCTGGATGTTTACCCATGATCTACCCAAACATCAATTTAAGAATACAAGTGGACCGCTAAAGAAAACCATAAAAACGAACATCCCCGATCAATGTTTTTAAACTATATAAGTAATCCAAAGGAACATAATATGAAATAATGAAACCAGAATGAACCCTATTAATGTATAAAAGGTTCTGGAATTTCTAATTAATGAATATAATGTCATTATACAGGACATTAAAGAGAAGGAGGCATTCGAGTACAAGGTAAGGGGAAATCTCAAACCCAATTTTCTTCCTTCGGGTTCTCCCTCTTTCACTCCATTTTTGATATGGTTACTCCTCAAAGGTCTTTTTTTCATCTTTTCATTTACATTTCTGGGATATACATGTTTGTAACTGGTTTTTATGTCTATAAAAATGTTTTCCAAAAGAACTCTTCTTTCAAGATCTAACCTTTTACCTCTCATTCAAGGTTGATGGTTCTTATATCAAGTATGTTGTTCCCTCTTTCTTTTGGGAACACAAAGCTTATGAATGTGTTATTATGAGAAGAAACCCATTAATTTCCATGGGTTATTTATGTACATGTTTTATATGTGTTCTATGTGGCAAGCATGATAATGATAATGTTATGATGTGAAGGGTGCGCCCGGAATTATATAGCGCAATATGAAAATTTAAATGTGACGGGTCCGCCCGGAATTATATAGCACTCCAATGCATTGGGTAAAGTGATTAATCTCATGAGTAAATGAGAAATGATGCGTGAACATGATTCTATCTTTGTTCACAAGTATGTGTCGTACTGAACCACTAAGACATGATGTTTCATTTTTATGCTTTGCCGCATTTCAAGTTTATTGTTTATGCTCCTCTCATGTTCAAGATCTTCTTCCTATGTCATGATTATTCTCACCCCATGCTATATTGTTCTTATCTATCCTCTTACTGGGCTTCTATCTCACCCCTTTGGATGTATATCCTCAGGTGGCTACATGTACTAAGGAGAGGACAAGTTCCACTAAGAATCTAGTGAAGAAGAATTTAAATAAATGTTTATGGTTGTTGTTTTATTTGTCATGCATGGTCCTAGTTTTTCCAAGACACTAAACCTATGGATCATCCAGGTGTCATACTATTATGTTGTTTATCTTTGAAATGATGTAATAGTAATGCAAGAAATGGTCGGGTCGCTATAGAGTACACCAGTTGGAGGCCAGACCAGTGTATCTTGTGTTTTCCGGGGATGTGGGCTGATGTTGGGATGACATAGATCTAGTGAGGACCTTCTTCTATTATCGATGCAGCCATATGATGTCATCCAAGGTATCGAATGGTTGTTTTCTGTTAGTTCCATATCGACTGCTTCCGAAGAAGAGCTGTGTTCTCCGACATTGATGGGCAGCACACTTCTTTTGTTGGAGAGAGGAGCTATCAGGTAGGAAGCCGGCATGTGGAGCCTCTCCTTTCCTTGTTAGGTGGGTTATCAGTGGTTCCAGCTGATACAGAGATGATGGATGTCCCAGAGGTTGTTGGGGAGTTCCTTGATGTATTTCCTAAGGAGGTTGTGACTCTACACCCCTATAACAACCCAGGTAAATAAAGAATATGACATTTTTTTATTTATCCATATTTTTGAATAAAATATTAACATTACATTAAAGTGAATGTTATGCTTGATGTCTTACCCAATACACAACAACTAGTTCCTTTGAAATCTTACGTTGCACTCTAATAATAAAAAAATTTATTTTAAATGGTAGTTAACACCTAACTATTGTAATGACGAGAATGAATAGAACTAACTACAAAATTATTATATATGTTTTTCAAATATTTTTTCTTTTTACAATAAATGTTATAGGATTAAAAATGCAAATGAATCCAATTTTATGCATAAATCTTCTAATATTCTTTAAAAGGTCGATTAACCACCTCTTGATGGAAAACCATTTTTAAATATATTTTTGACAATTTTATATGTTGTATTTTACAAAATAATATTTTTCTTTAGAATAGGGACATCAAAATTTACATTGTTTAAATTTTTGGCATTTTTTCGATAAAGTTCATTTTTTAATGAATAGTAAAAAATGTTTTATTTTAATTCAAAACCTATTTTTAATATAATTTATTTATATGATTATATTATCTTTGGAATTGGTTTTAAAGTGAAATTAAAATATATTTTTACCATTTAATCCAATGGTGGTCATTGAAATTAATATCACTTTGAGATTGGACATAAACGAGTGTCAATATTTTGATAGATATTCTTTCTTAAAAACACGATATTTGATTTGACCGTGGGATTTAATTATAATATTAATTAATGTAACTTCTATGTTATGAATTTGGTAAAATAGAAATAATTTTTTAATTTCTAATATCAAATATAGCTTAGGGTGAATATTTGGTATTTTTCTGAAAAACCTTAATTTTTTATGAATAGTGAAACGACAAAGTGGTAGTTACAAAAACTGATTTTTCATTTAAATGGAACATTACCACATCTGTTATTTGAATTTCATAAATCCAATTTAAATTAGTTTTATTATTAATTAAAATTTTGATCAATGGGATTAAAATCCTTTTTAATGGAAAGTAACTTTTATGTTTTATTAATCATGATTAAAGGTAATCAGTGTGATTTAATGTAAAAATGATATTATAATAAAATGAAAATATCTTGACAGTTGTCATAACCCTATTGTATGCATCATGGCCGACCAAGACAACCCATGGGTCGATTTTTGCGACACCATGGAGCAACATGTGTAAGATAATGACAGTAATGCCTTTTATTTAAAGTAAAAGTAAAAATTACACAAACATGTATTGTTTTAATAAAACAATTTATACATGGGGTTATACAAGTCATATTTTTTACTATAAAAATTAATTGTAATGATAAAATGATTTCCTACATCATAGTATTTTTTATATAATATTTAGTCATTATATAAATTAAATTATTTATGACATCATGATGATGCAACGATTACCTCATTATTTAACGATTTAAATAAAACGAAAAGATAATGTAAAATATAAGAGATACACATGTCAAAAACCTATTGTATGGGTGTATTTTGAACCCTTATCACCTTATCCTAGAAATATATAAATGTGGGTCCTTTAAAATCAGAAACTCAGTTGAAAATAATGTATCCTTTCATGACTTTCCAAGAGTGCCCCTCCTCTCCTCTTATAAAAGGACCCCACCTCTAAAAACCTACCCACAACTCTCAAGCCTTTGTATCGGCCAATATCTGACCCTTTTGTCTTTCCACATCCCTCTAGTCATCCTAGAAGCCGTACCTTAGGCAGGAATCTCTTCATGAAACTCTAGTGGTTCAAACCAAAGGGAGTTACCCGATTTTAAGGTAACATCTTCACTTGTGCTCTTTTGTTTTATTTTGCTTCTCCAACCCCCTAAACACTTTTTATTCATTTATTTTGTAACAAAACAATATATTATATATTTTAGGATGTCTTTATAAGAATTATTCGAGCTACACATACACACACCTACATCTAATGGTTAAAGAACATACAGTTTCTGTGGATGGTGAATTTCTGCCTCACGAGACGATGATTGTTCAATATTATTTTAACACCTTAAATGGTGGACATTAATATTTCACTATATTTATATATGATATATAATATGTTTATGTTTTACTTAAGCTTCTCTATTTTTCATTTATTTAATACCTTTATGGTTTCCATTATGTGTAAACATGATATCTTCATTTTAGGACGTGCAGACTACCGCCCCCTCAAAGTGATTTGATTCGTTAATACAATATATGGTACGTATAAAGGATATATTTAATGATATTTTATATTATAACATACTATAATTATAATAATATTATGTATAATTATGTTTTAATTCCATTAAATATGAAATAGAAATGGAAGTAGCATTTATCCGTACGTACAGCTTACTGTCTCCCTGAACGGTGCATTTCATTTCTTACATCTAAATGTTATGTAATATTATCAATGCATGTATATAATGGATTTATATTATATATATGAAATCTAAATAATGAATATAATTGTGGATATAATGGATATTTTACCCCATGAACAAACTTGTAATTATAAAGAGTTTATTTTTGACTCAAGTAGCAATGATCGTTAAAACGACCGTTATTAACATAAATAATTACATAGTGTTCATGACATGGTAATAAGTGATATAAAATTAATAATGAACTTTAAAAAGGTTCTTAAGCATGTATAAATTTACTCAAGTTTATTATTCAGGAGATTAAAGAACGATCGAGTCAAGTCGGATACGAGGTAAGGGATTCGACCTCTCTTTTTTTAAGTACTCTCTTTTATGTCATTTCTTTTAAGCTCATATTTCTTATGTTGGGGGATGTTATTTTATATTATTATTTATGTGAATTTTATGTTAATATGATGGGATACCCTATTTGATCCCATCAATCCATTTATGAAGTTTTCTGTGGCGCCGTTAGGCTGCCGAATTTTAATAAGGAGATTTTCATCTCACTTTTTATTCATGTGGGATTCATGCTACATTGGCTAATATTTCCTTATTATTGGTATATGTACTGCCCATTATTTTACTATTTTTATAATATACTCTCATTTATGGGTAGTTACATCTTAATTGTATGACCCTTCTTTCAGGGGGTGTATGTTTCGGAAGTTACCCAATTCGGTAAGGGAACCTTTCACCCTCCTCATTTTAAGAGGCTTCTTTTTTAGGTCTATTAATATTATTATAATGAGATACCCCTTTTTATCTCTCATAAACTCATTTTCTGAATTTTGAAGTGACGCTGTTAGGCTGTTGAATTTTTAAAAGGAAACTTCTTCTCCCAATTTTGATTCTTTGGGATAAACTTGTACTCCTTGAAATATGTCGTTATATGAATATGTGTGAATGACCTCAGATTGTTTTACACTTAATATCGACATATATTTGGTGTATTCGTTTTTCACACATAATTATGTAATTTATTTATCCTTAATCCAAGGATACCATCTTTGTAAGGGACTTCGTCTCAATATCCTTTCCTTGAAGCATATTTTGTTTTATACACAACTTTCTTTTATACGGTGTATAAACCCATTTTACATTTAATTTTATTCCAAAGGAATATTTTTATATGAAGCATTTCACTAAACAAAAATAAGGAATGTTTCTTTTAGCTTACGTGGTGACAATGACCTATTCCACCACCGCGAGTACTATTTGGTCTGTGGCTTCCTCAACAAGCCGTAATGTTTTTTAAAATGAAATATATACCATATACTCATTTATGTATTTTGGTATTGAAAATTGTTTTTATAATGGATTTGTTGTGTTAATATATTTATGTGATATATTGTGATCAAAGTGTGGAAATTTTTTCTTTCCATTATAATTGTTTTATGTCTTATGATATTATAATGGTACTTGGACATTTTACTGGTTGTTACATGATAAACCATATGACGGGTGGTGCTGTGAATACCAGGATGGGTGGTTACATTATAACCTCAAATACATTGGGTCTGGAAGTCGGCCGTATGTCTATTCCATTAAGTATGTGTGGAGGTCGACCATATGGTTATTCCATTTAAGTATGTTTATGTCCCAAGTTACCTTTTTATGTTATGTGTTCTTTATATGGGTTTTATGGTAATATTTTGGTTACAAAAGGGTAAGTAATGGACTTTTATTCAGTGTAGAGTTTTTACTTCTTCATAAAGGTGAAAATAATTACTTTGGAAAAGTATTCATGGTTTACTTGTTGTTTTTAAAAACTAACTGTTTTCCTTCCTTGTGTATCCTTTACTGGGCATTTTATCCTCATCCCATGTTTTTGAAATGTTTTCCACATGACATAAAGATGAATAGGGTAAAGGATGGGATCAAGGAATGACATTCAATCTAAAACATGGAACTAGACATGTTTCTTTTTAAGTGTTTTTTATGGAATCTTAGTATAAGTGTCTACTATGTAATCTTATCTATTGTAATAGTTATGACCTAATCCTCTAAAACTCTAAACCTAAAAAGATCCCATATGTGAATTATTCTTTTAATTCATGATTATGTAATGTTTAATTCTGAGGCCTTATAGTTGGTATCAGAGGTCGGTTTAGAAAACATTATATGTTAGGGTATTCTATAAGAATAAGTGACATTACCATAATGGTTAGGATTTCAGAAAGAGTCCCAGTTTTAGATAAATTGAATGAGTAAGTATATCTTAGTGTTTATCATCCTCATTAGTACATGATGGTTTTGTTGATATATTCACACTGACCTTTTTGGTTTTAGTAAATGGCTGGATCTAGCAGGCACCGAAGTAACAGTGGATGTGGAGGAAACTGTGACAGTTTTCTGAGCGAGCAACTAAATGATATGGGAGCTTCAATGAGAACTCTTGTGTTTATCCTCAACCAACTATCTGGAGTCATGATTTACCACCTAAACCTTGTTGATTTATATAAGTCATTATATATGCAAGAAAAAAATCCTTACGGATCTATAAGTAATAATGATATAGTTAAGTGTGTTCAAAAACCTATGTGTCAATGATGAGGAAAGAAACACCTAGTAAAATGTTTCAAAGGGATAGAAATATTCTATAGATGTGGAAATGAAGGTAATAAAGCAAGAACCTGCCATGAAAAAATGAAGCATACAGTTGACTTGAGGAATGGGAATGAAGTTCATTCTGAGGGGTCAATTGAGTGTTTTAAATGTGGTGTGCATGGTCATTATGTAAAAACATGACCTATGGAGACGTTCCAGGAACATGATCACCAAGATCGTAAAAATATTCGTTTAGCAATAACTAGTGCCATTCCAATTGAGGATGAAGAAACTGACAATGACCAATCAAAGGTATGGATTATTTCATAACATTTGTCTTCTTATTTTGGAATCTTAGGATATGATTCATGATTTTGTTTGTAGGAAAGAAGTTTTTCAGAATAATTAGGAAAGTAATGGTTAATGGATCATGAAGAATGTTGAATGAGTAAGAAGTCAACATATAAGGGCTTCAAGTGGTATAGTGAAATTCTTAAGAGTATTAAGTCTCATTTGATGATGAGGTTACATTAGAAGTCTTTTTTATAGTATTTGTAACCCTGATGTTTGATATATGAAAATTTTATTCAAGGAATAGTTATTTTTTCTTTTGTGGACATAGTTATAAAGAACCATTTTGGTTTATATGATCCTTACTTTTGAGGTAATTATGGGTTACTATATGTTATGATGGAAAGTGAAAGGCATGAGATAAAATTGAGGTTAAATTATGTTATGGTTATTTTTGATGATTTTATCTCTTTTTGGGGAATGATTTGAGAATTATATAGTTTGGAAAAAGGACAACACGCAGACCGTGTGACAACCCATTGTGTCGGACAAAACTGTGGGAATCAAACCCACAACCAATGTGGGATGGTACTTATCACCTACCACTGGACTACGTGAAGTCCCTGGTTCGTTTGAATAATTATTTTTATTTAGATGATTTTATGAATTAATATTAAGTAGATTTTGGGTTATCTATGGAAATTATTAACCTATCATAGATGAAATGTGAGTAGGTTAATTACTTTTCAATACGAGACTTTAAGGGAAACTGATGTTGTTTGGAGATAAATGTTACGATTTAACTTGGAAGACTATGTGATTAAATCCTAAAAATATTTGGGTTTCAATCTTAGTTTGGATTACTTTTGGTCTTCGTTGAACTTTCGGTCTTGTTGGACAGATTTCTGAGATTCAGAATAGATTTCCTTTTTATAAAGGATTATCCTTTTTGGGTATTATCTGATTTCATACTAACCTTTTTGGTTTTGGTTTTGGTTAAGGTCTAAAGACATGGGAAGTATAGAGTTCTCTTTTGTGGATTAGGTGATTCTCTAGAAGTTTATTATAGCTCTGTTAATGTAAACAAGTCAACCTAAATACTCATCATTTTGAGAAAATATGAGTTCGTGTAAGAAATCTAGTAAAATTTGAAAGTGAACATGACAATTAAGTATGTTTCATATGTTTTAGTTAAGCTCAAAAATAAATTCCTCAATGAAAAGTAACTAAAAAAATTTTGTCTATTAAATTTTCGTACTGGGGAATCCAATACTGTTTAACCCATCACAAGTTTGGGATTTTTTGGTGATTAACTTTCTCCTAAACATGTTTTCTATCACACTCCCTTAGAACATGAACCTTTTTTTTCATCCATATCCATGTTTTAATACATGGAATCCTAGTATGGGTTAACTAGGGTAACCATTGTACTTCCCTTTCGTTATTTTAAAGTGATAGTTAAATTTACTTCTTCTCCGACGTGGGGCTTTCAATGATGTTTCAGAGCCCAATTTTAAAATTGCGAGGACCCAATTCCCAAAAGGGGTAAAGGATGTAACACGCTAGGTAAATAAAGAATATGACATGTTTATATTTACCCATATTTCTGAATAAAATATTAATATTACTTTAACGGTAATGCTATGATTGATGGCTTACCCAATACACAATAACGAGTTCCTTTGAAATCTTACGTTGCACTCTAATAATAAAATAATTTTATTTTAAATGGTAGTATACACCTAGTCATTGTAATGACAGTAATGAACAGAACTAACTAAAAAATTATTATATATGTTTTTCAAATATTTTTTACTTTTTACAATAAATGATAGAGGATTAAAAATGAAAATGAATCCAATTTTAAGCATAAATCTTCTCATATTATTTAAATGGTCGATTAATCGCCTTTTGATGGAAAACCATTTTTAAATATACTTTTTTCAATTTTATATGGTTTATTTGACAAAATAAAATTCTTCTTTATAATCGGGAAATCAAAATTTACTTTGTGTAAATTTTTGGTAGTTTTTTGATAAAGTTCATTTTTTAATGAATAGTGAAAAATGTTGTATTTTAATTCAAAAACTCTTTTTATTCTAATTTATTTATATGATTATATTATCTTTTATATTTGTTTTAAAGTAAAATTATAATATATTTTTAACATTTAATCCAATGGTGGTCATTTAAATTAATATCACTTTGAGATTGGAGATAAACGAGTGTCAATCGTTTGATAGATATTGTGTCTTAAAATCACGCTATTTGATTTGACAGTTGGATTTAATTATAAAATTAATTAATGAAATATCAATGTTATTAATTTGGTAAAATAGGCATCATTTTTGAATTCTGAATATAAAATATAGCTCAGGGTGAATTTTTGGTATTTTTGTGAAAACCCTAAATTTTTTATGAATAGTGAAACCACAAAGTGGTAGTTACAAAAACTGATTTTTCATTTAAATGGAACATTACCACTTCTGTGATTTGAATTTCAAAAATCCAATTTAAATTAGTTTTATTATTATGTAAAATGTGGTTCAATGGTATGAAAATAATATTTGATGAAAAGTAACTTTTAGGTTTTATTAATCGCAATTAAAGGTAATCAGGGTGATTTAAGGTAAAAATAATATTATAATAACATGAAAATCTCTTTACACTTGTCCTAACCCTATTAAATGATTCATGTCCGACCAAGACAACCCATGGGTAGATTTTTAGTACCCCATGGAGCCACATCGGTAAGATAATGACATTAATTCATTTTATTTAATGTAAAAGTAAAAATGACACAAACATGTATTGTGTTAATAAATAAATTTTTACATGGGGTTATGCAAGTCATATTTTTTACTATAAATATTAATTTGAAATATAAAAAGATTTCATACATAATAGTATTTTTTTATAATTTTTAGTCATTAAATAAATCAAATTATTTATGACATCATGATGATGCATCGATTACCTCATTATTTAACGATTTAAATAAAATGAAAAGATAATGTAAAATCTAAGACCTTATTTTGTTAAAAAACTATTGGATGGGTGTATATATAACCCTTATCACCTAATACTAGAAATATATCAATGTGGGACCTTTAAAATCCGAAACTCATTTGAAAATAATGTAAACATTCTTGACATTCCAAGAGTGCCCCTCCTCTCCTCTTATAAAAGGCCCCCACCTCTACCACCTCACCCACAACTCTCAAGCCTTTGGATCGGCCAAGCTCTGATCACTTTGTCTCTACACATTCCTCTACTCATCCTAGAAGCCTTACCTTTTCCAGGAATCTCTTAATGAAACCATTTTGGTTCAAACAAAAGGGAGGTACCCGATTTTAAGGCAACATCTTCACTTGTGCTCTTTTGTTTTATTTTGCTTCTCCAACCCCCTAAACACATTTTCTTCATTTATTTTGTAACAACACCAGTATCTTACATACACTAGTATGTTGTTATAAGAAGTATTCGAGATACACATACACACACCTATATCTAATGGTTAAAGAACATACTGTTTCTGTGGACGGTGAATTTTGGCCTCCCGAAACAATTATTGTTCAATATTCTTTTAACACCTTCAAAGGAGGCCATTAATATATCACTATATTTATATATGATATATAATATTTTTATTTTTTCCTTATGCTTTGGTATTTTTCATTTATGGCATACCTTTATGGTTTCCATTATGGGTAAACACGATATCTTCATTTTAGGATGTGCGGTCTACAGCCCCCTCAATGTGAATTGATTCGTTAATACCATATGTGGTATGTATAAAGAATATATTTAAAGATATTATATATTATACCATACTTTAATTATAATACTATTATGTATCATTGTGTTTTAATTCTAGTAAATATGAAATAGAAATAGAAGTAGCGTTCATGCGTACGTATGACTTACCGACACCATAAACGGTGCATTTCATTTCATACCTCTAAATGTTATGTAATATTATAAATGCATGAATATAATATATATATATATATATTATATATATGATATCTACATAATGAATATAATTCTGGATATAATGGATATTTTACCCCATGAAAAAACTTATAATTATAAAGAGTTTATTTTTGACTCAGGTAGCAATGATCGTTAAAACGACCGTTATTAACTTAAATAATTACATAGTGTTCATGACATGGTAAAAAGTTATATGAAAGGAATAATGAACTTGAAAAATGTTCTTAAGAATGTAGAAATTTACTCAATTTTATTATTTTGGAGATTAACGAATGATCGAGTCAAGTCGGATACAAGGTAAGGGATCCGACCTCTCTTTTTTTAAGTACTCTCTTTTATGTCATTTAATTTAGGCTCATATTTATTATGTTGGGGATGTTATTTTGTATTCATATTTCTTTA
Source organism: Viscum album (assembly GCA_963277665.1). Taxonomy (NCBI): domain Eukaryota; kingdom Viridiplantae; phylum Streptophyta; class Magnoliopsida; order Santalales; family Viscaceae; genus Viscum; species Viscum album. The sequence goes on from OY728159.1 coordinate 40,379,724, forward strand.
AATTTTATGTTAATATGATGGGATACCTATTTCATCTCATCAAACCATTTTTCTTGTTTTATGGGGCGCTGTTAGGCTGCCGAATTTTCATAAGGGGATTTTCATCTCACTTTTTATTCTCGTGGGATTCATGGTACATTGGCCTCTATTTCCTTTTTATTAGTATATGTACTGCCCATTATTTTACTATTTTTATAATATAATCTCACTTATGGGTAGTTACATCTTCATTGTATGTCTCTTATTTCATGGTGTGTACGTTTCAGAAGTTACCAAATTTGGTAAGGGAACCTTTCACCCTCCTCATTTTAAAAGACTTATTGTTTAGGTATTTTAATCTTATTATGATGGGATATGTTCTTATATATACTTATTTCTATAAATGTTATCTCCAAGGGATGAGATACCCTTTTTTATCTCACACCAACTCATTTTCTGAATTTTTAAGTGACGTTGTTAGGCTGTCGAATTTTTGCAAGGGAACTTCATAACCCAATTTTGATTATATGGGATAAACATGTACTCCATGAAATATGTCGTTCTATGAATATGTGTGAATGGACTCAGATTTTTTTACACATAATATCCACTAATATTTGGTGTATTCATTTGTCACACATAATTATGTAATTGATTTATCCTTAATCCAAGGATATCGTCTTTGTAAGGGAATTCGTCTCAATCTCCTTTCATTGAGGCATATTTTGTTTTGTACACAACGTTCTTTTATACGTTGTATAATCCCCTTTGACTTTTAATTTTATTCAAAAGAAATATTTTTATACAAATCGTTTTACTAAATGACAAAAAAAAAATGTTTCTTTTAACGTACGCGGTGACAATTTCCTTTTCCACCACCACAAGTATTATTTGGTCTTTGGCTTCCTCAACAATCCATAATGTTTTTTAAAATGAAATAAATACCATATAATCTTTTATGTATTTTGGTATTGAAAATTGATTTTATAATGGATTTTTTATGTCAATATATTTAAGTGATATATTGTGATAAAAGTGTGGAAATGTTTTCATTCCATTATATTTGTTTTATGTCTTATGATTTTATAATGGTACATGGACATTTTATGGGTGGTTACATGATAAACCATATGACGAGTGGTTACGTTATAACTTCTAATTCATTGGGTATGGAAGTTGGCCGTATGGATATTCCATTAAGTATGTGTGGAAGTCGACCGTATGGTTATTCCATTTAAGTATGTCTATGTATCAAGTTATCTTTTTATGTTATGTGTTCTTTATATGGGTTTTGTGGTAATCTTTTGGTTACAAAAGGGTATGCAATGGTCTTTTATTCCGTGAAGAGTTTTTAAAACTTCATAAAGGTGAAAAGTATTACTTTGGTAAAGTATTCATGGTTTACTTGTTGTTTTGAAAAAACTAACAGTTTTCTTTATTTGTGTATACTTTACTGGGATTTTTATGCTCATCCCATGTTTTTGACATGTTTTCCATTGGACCTAAATATGAATAGGGTCAATTATGGGATCAAGGAATGACATTCTATCTAAAACATGGAACTAGACATATTTCTTTTTAAGAGTTTTTTTATTTTATGGAAACTTAGTAGAAGTGTCTACTATGTAATCTTTTGAGATGTAATAGTTATGACCTAATTATATAAAACTCTAAACCTGAAAAGATAATCTATATGAATTATACGGTTAATTCATTATTAACTATTGTTTTACGGCTGGGGCCTTATACCCCCGATGTGACGTTGTGTTCAGTATAGACATACAACCTGGTGGCCGTCTGATTTTGATGGCCCCTTATCAGACGACACCTTCCGAGTTGCGGGAGTTGCAGATTCAGATTGATGATCTGATGAAGAAGGGTTTTGTTCGACCTAGCGTATCGCCATGCGGTGCTCTAGTTTTGTTCGTCATGAAGGAAGATGGTGGTCTCATGCTATGCATAGACTATCGAAGGTTGACCCATGTAACAGTCAGGAATCGTTACCCCCTTCAAAGGACAGATGATCTCGTCGACCAACTGAGGGTATCAGGTTGGTTTTCCAAAATTGATCTATGATCTGGATATCATCAGCAGAGGATAAAGTATAGTGACATCTCAAAGACGGGTTTCAGGTTCATGTACGGGCACTTCGAGTTTTTAGGGATTCCGTTTCGAGTTACGAATGCATCGGCCGTGTTCATGGGACTTTTGAACATTGTCTTCCGAGAGTTTTTGGACCGGTTCTTCGTTGTGTTTATCGCTGACATCCTGATCTACTCTAGATCAGAGGAGGAGCACTTTGAGAATCTCAGCGCAGTCATAGAATTCCTTCTACACCACCAGAAATATGGGAAATTGTCGAAGTGTAAGTTAATGACACAAGAAGTACACTTCCTTGGGCACATACTATCTCAACAAGGAGTGTCAGTGGACTCGTCGAAGGTGGAGGTAGTTGTTTCTTGGGCAGCACCCAAGAGCATCGCAGAAGTTCGTAGTTTCCTGGGGTTAGTAGGTTACTATCGGAGGATCGTTTCAGACTTCTATCAAGTAGCTTCTCTATTGACAACTTTGACTAGGAAGAACCAGGTCTTCCTATGGAGCGAGCAGTGCTAGAAGGCTTTCGACTACCTGAAGGAGAATTTGGTCAGTGCTCCTGTACTCATGTTTCTAGAATAAGGGTTATTGAATGAGGTGTTTTGTGATGCTTCTGGCCTTGGTTTAGGGTGTGTGCTGATGCATAATAAGGGAGTGATTCGTTATGGGTCTATACAGTTACACCCTCACGAGCGTAAATATGCCACCCATGTCCTAGAGCTTGCAACATTAGTGTTCGCACTGAAGTTGTGGAGACCTTACCTCTATAGAGAGTGATTTGTGATCTTATCTGATCACAAAAGAATGTGTTGTATCTTCTCCCAGTGTGACCCGAACTTACGACAGTGTAGATGGGTTGAGTTTCTCCAAGACTATGACTTCAAGATCACTTACAATGAAGGTAATGTCAATGTTGTGGATGATTCACTGAGCAGGAAATCACATAAGAAAGTGATTTGGGAATCCACTGATGCTTGGAAACCGATGGGAGAGTTGGCTTCCTTGCACATGGATGCAAGGGTAGAAGGTGTTAGAGGATGTTTGTTTAAAATTACGGTGTACTCCTCCTTCTTGTAGAAGGTGGAAGAGTCTCAGTGGGGGGACCCCGAGGAGGATGTGATGCGGGATCGTGTCGATCAGGGGAACGCTCCAGAAGGATGGTCATAGGACATCCGACATAAGATTCTTTTCCATGGAAGGCTGTTTGTCCAGGAGACAATGCGTAAGGGAGTTCTCCATGAGTTCCATAGCTCAGCCTTGGCGGTACATCCATGAGTTTCAAAAATGTACCAAGGCCAAAGGGAACAGTTTTGGTGGCCCGGGGTGAAACGGGAAGTGGCAGAGTTTTTGGCTAAATTCCTAGTGTGTCAGCAAGTGAAGGCTGAACACCGTGTTCCTAGTGATTTGTTCCATCCTTTAAATATCCACGAGTGGAAGTGGGATGGAATCTTAATGGAATTAGTCACAGGACTACCAAGAGCTCAGGTTGGTTATGATGCTATCTGGGTAGTGGTGGATCGACAGACGAAATCATCTCAATTATTAGAAATTAAGGAGTCAGGCCTGGTGAGTACCTTATCACGGAGGTATGTAGACGAGGTTGTGTGGTTTCATGGAGTCCCAAGGACTATCATCTCATATCGGGATACTCGGTTTACCTTATGAGTCTGGAAGGGGTTACAACATGCTTCTGGCACACAGCTACTCCTTAGCACTGCTTTCCACCCCCAGACCGATGGAAAAACATAGACGACTATCCAGACTCTAGAGAACATGCTGCGGGCATTTGTTCTGGATTTTAGAGGATCATTGGTTCGAAACATGCCTTTAGTAGAGTTTTCCTAAAAAAACAGCTTCCACTCTACTATCGGTATGGCATCGTTAGAGGCATTGTATAGAAGACCATGTCATTCACCCATTTGCTGGGCAGAGGTGGGTGAGACAGGTGCTCATGGGCCATAGGTAGTACAGAGTACCACGGAGAAAGTCTAGCATGTACGTGAGGGGATGAAAGCAGCTTAGGACTGACAGAAGTCTTAGGCTGATCTTCAGAGGAGGCCCTTGGATTTTGAGGTGGGAGATCATGTGTTCATGAATGTTTCCCCTCGACGGGGGCAGCAGAGGTTTGGGAAAGAGAGAAAGATCTCACCTAGGTTCATCAGACCTTTTGAGGTGCTGAGGTGAGTCGGCGATGTGGAATATCATCTGGCCCTGCCACCTCAGATGGAAAAGGTTCATGACGTCTTCCACATCTATGAGATTCATCGGTACTTACAGGAAGACTATCATGTTATCAACATTGGAGAGTTAGATATGGGAGACGGCGTGACCTTCGAGGAACGACCAGTCATAATCGAGGATCGTAAAGAGATTGTGCTCCGTGGATGAACCATTCCGTTGGTTCGTGTGTTATAGAGGCATGGCGGCCTCGATGAGAGGACTTGGGAGCAGGAGACCCAGATTCACGCTCAGTACCCAGAGTTGTTTTGACTTGTGTTTTCCCTTGTTCTTCTGAGATTTGTGTTGATGTTATACATTGAACCTTTGATATATGGAATGCTTGTCTTGTCGGTTGTGAGACCTTTTTTTCCTTGTTCCCTGGTAATGTGTAACATGTCCGGATGTGTTGGGAAAGAGAAAAACCTGATCCTTAATTAAGACGCATTAATGCGGATGTGATTGAACCTGTGCAGACGAGTCAGTGCCGCCTAAAGCGGATAATATCTCGACATAGGTGAAGGTAGTTTCCCCAAACCACATGTTCGGGTAGGGTGTTGGTTGTGTGGTGTTTTGGGTAGTGAAAGTTGGAAAATCCTAATATATAGAAGTGGGAAGGCCCAATCCTTAATCGAGACGCATTAATGCAGATGTGATGATTCCTATGGAGGCGAGTCAGTGCCGCCTAAAGCGGATAATATCTCGACATAGTAGGGGGATTTCTAACACCTATGATTAGGGTTGTTGGTTTAGTTCCTGTTATAACAAGAACCCTTAGAGGTATATTGTTGGGTTCCTCTGGGTTAGTTTTTGAATTCTTGGGGACGAGAATGTTTTAAGAGGTATCTTATGTAATGGCCCAGACCTCTCAGGCCCATTACATTGTCAAAAAAAGGCCACGAAGTGTTCTAGAGGGTAAAATGGAATTTTCCCACACTTTCCAGAACTTTGAAACTTCACGCCGTGAAGTTTGAGTACACGCCATTTACCCCCATGTTGGGTATACCCCGTGTAGAAGACCGTGTGTTTTCCGTGTGAAATAGATGGGTATACGTCGTGTATCCAATACTACATGCCGTGTAGTCTCTCCCCGCGTACGCGTTACAGTGTGTTGACCAATCAACGTCATGTGCCATATTGGAGCAATGTGAAATAAATGGGTACACACCATGAATCCAACACTACACACCGTGTAGTCCCTCCCCGTGTATGTGTTACTTTAAAGTTGTGTGTTGACCAGTAAATAGCCATGTTCCGCGTTGAAGGTCGTGTTGGATGTCACGTGGTGACCATGTGAAACTGCCGAGTACATGCCATGTACCATAAAGTACACGTCGTATACTTTTTCTTTTCTCTCTTATAAAAAGAGGGGTCCCCTCCTCCTTTTCAAATCACTCCTCTTCTCCCCATTCCTCTGAGCAGAGATCTCCCAAGAGACTCGAAGGCTCTTTATTCCATAACTTCTTCGTACGATCTCCAATTTACGATTCGTCAGCTGCCACGGGATAGTAACAACGAGGCGGAATTTCTGATCTTAGATTCGTTGTCTTTCCTTCGTCATTTCCATTCTGACCTCCACCCAAGGAGGTTTTTCTGAGACCCGACAGAAGTGACGGACGCCGACAGACGTCTTCTAGAGTTGATCTGCGGGAGAGTTGTGATTAGAAACTGTTGAGGTAGGGATCTTACATTTGCCTGTCTAATTTGTGTATAATGTGTGGTGGGTATCATCTTGTTTTTATGAGAAATAGTTGAACCATTAATTAAAGACAATAACTGGATAAAGAACGAGGATGGGGAAGTTGTTATGTTTACCTTTTTTATCCTATTGATATGTTGTGAATTGAATAGGATTATGCCTACTAAATATGATGGTTGTTGGGGGCCTTTGCTTGCACAATTAAATGCTTCCCTATCATTCTAGACCATTGTTTTGGATAGAAACTTTGTTAAATGTGGAAATTTGTTTAATAACATAATGATGGCCGATTAAATGAAAATCTGGAACACTTGTGTGATCACCCCGGTTAAAAAAATTGAATAATGAACATGTGGGTGTTGTCGTGGATACGTGGCATGTGCTGGGGGTGTTTTGTGGGTTGTTTTGGATTGGATGAGCAGCGGGGATGCAGTTGACTTTGTTGTGGGTTGGTGTAAATTCTATGTTAGTGATGGGCAGTGAGGCTACGATAAATGGTATTAAAGGGATAATGATGTACGAGTTTCGATGTGATTGTGTTTATGGTGGTTGGCAGCGGTGCTATAGGGATGGGTTTAAATGTGTACGAACTATGGGTTGTGAATAATAAATAAATATTGGAAGAGTTAATGAATGTTGGGGCATGGTAATGGAACAAGATTAATAATAAATGGGTTGGTTGGTTGATAAGAAAGGATTTGTTCTGCTGCTTGTGTTTTTCTAACATGATTTGTGGATGGATGGGATATGTTTTATGAATGATCGATGGGGTAGGTTGTGGATAGTTGGCCAGTAGTTAAGGAACTAATAAACTAATTCTGCTGAAATGTGAAAACCTAAATGGGGTTGGGTTTTTTTTGTATGCATGCTTCGTAGTAGCAGTGTTGAGGCACGTGCTCAGTTTCTCTGTTTAGAATCCATAGGTTGGGTTGTGTGTTAGGTATATATATATATATATATATATATATATATATATCTGTATCTTTTGTGTTATATCGTACCCCACCCATGTTGATTACTTAGTGCCGAACACTCCCATTTCATGGGAGAGGGTGTTTTCCCATAGTTACTAGCCCCTTCCCGCTCCTTCTCACCATAGATGTGATGGCTTGAGGCGACCTTACACCTAAGACTCTTCGAGTAGGTTTCGATTGGGGTGGTCGTAGCCCAAGACTCTTTGGTCAGGTTCTACTGTTTCCTAAGAATATTCGGGATGAGGCCAAGGTTTGTGCCGGCGGGATACATGGTTGTGAGGCCCAGCTGTGTGCGAGCGAGATACGTGGTTATGAGGCCCAGGTGTGTGCGGGCGGGGAGAGTGTGGAAGCATCAGGACGTTCTCCGTTAGGAATAGCAGCTATCTAAAGGGGAATGGTGTGGGGTACCCAATACTCTTGTTCTTATATACTAATACCTGATGTGATTGTTTTTTGGTGAGCATGGATGGTGAGGTTCGGTGGATATATTTCCTTTCTAGGTATGTCCAGTTGTTTTCACGGGACATTAGGATGTCTTCCCACTTGTGCATGAGAGATTTTGGTTTCCCAACTGAGTATACATGTATGCTCAACCTACGTTTACATTCAGGTTTCCAGGAGGACTACCAGGGCCGTGCGTGGCACTACTAGTCTTGATAGTTGGAGTAGTTGCAGTTGTTGTACTCTTGTTTTCTTTTTTTTATTGTACCTTGAGCTTTCTTTTACTTGTACCTTGTTATAAAATTGTTTAAACACGCATGTGGGATTGGTTTGTGTTTATTTCTATACAATTTTTCTTTCCCTGTTTGGTGGTTGACTTGTCCTATTTCCCGATATTAAATTAACAAAAAGGATAATGCCTCTCATATTTGTGAAAACTCATACCCTTGGTTCAAGTCGCCACCTCGGGGCCTACTGGAGGTGGGACTCAGGGGTCATTATCTCCCTTTCACCATTGCCAGCTCAGGAGGGGCATATTTGGTTGGAGGGGGTCTTGAAAAATAATAACTATGTAAAGATAAATAACATAAATACAAGAAATATAAATAACATTTATATTATGAATCAACAAGGAATAAACAACACATAATTTTAATAACGGACCACACATTATATTTAAATAACCTGAATTTCTTGAATAGATTAGGCCTAATCAATATGTTAAGATAAATAACAGAAAACACATTTTAGTTAATCAATAATATATAATGTTATGTCTTCAGAGATAATATCATTACTAATATCATGTGGACAGTAATAAATAAATTCATAATGAAAGAAATTATTAATTATTTTATGTCATGATCATAAGTATCTCAATACCTCTAATACTAAGATATTCCACAAGATATTTTCAAACCAAGAATTAGAAACAAAATTAATGATAGATTTCATATTCTTCTCATGATACTACTGATTCATAGGTGGTATATTATTATAGGTGCCACCAATCAATTATTTTCTAAAACATTCCCCATATATAAAATAATATATTTAATTCCTAGTCAATGTGAATTATCATAAAATATTCATATTGATTAAAGAGTAACTATTTATCAATGTCCCCCAAATTAACAAATAATATTAGATATATAGAAACATATATTTAAATGATATAAGGTTCATGAAATATTCATATACCAGATACATGTAATATGTATAAGACAATTATTGGAGAATATGGAGGGGGAATGATAATATTTTATCAACTGTCATGAAAACCAAAAATAAAGTAATATTATTTAGTATTTTATTACCAAGTTTGTATCATACAAATTATAACCCGACGAATGAATAACCATTTATTAAAATAATTAACATTATTAAAAAAATGCATTCATATCTGATAAATAAATGTGGTAGTATATACAGCATAAAAAATAAGTATGAGCAGAATGACAAATATGAGACAAAAAAGGGAATTGAGATAAATACCAGACAATGTTTGTAATTTTGAAGGAATAATTAATAAATAAATAAATTTATGTGTATTAAATTATAATCCAAATAAAATAATTTGATGTATAAAATAAGACATTAAAATTTATATACACACACATTCTTAGAATGTCAATGGAAATGAGTGACGTTATAATATATTGACCATCATATAACCTATGAACATATATATGATAGTATAATTAAAAATGTTTAAAAATATCAATAATATAATATCAATTTTTTAAATCCCTCATTATTTATTTCTGTCAACGGTGGTGATTGAAAACCAATTACATTGGTTAGTGAGGCGGAAGTCCATTATACACATGATCAGTTGTTTCCTTTCCCATTAATGGATAAATATTTATATATAGATAGTTCCCATAATATAATTACATAGTAATAAATTTAATATATTAATAATATTATATAAAAATGTTTTAAAAAAAATTTATGTGGAAGAAGAAAAAAAATAAGTACATGTGTTTAATAAAGTTACCTATTCTTCGGAAAAGTTCATTAATATTTCAATGGAAGCCAACCAAAAAATCATTTTATTTATCAAATATTAAGTTAATAGAAATATATTTTTCTTCATGATGAATTTTCTAAATTTGAGATATTATTTTATTATCATTTAATATAAGAAATTATACATACTTGATATCATTTTATTCTATAAGAACAATTTCATACATTGGTTGTGCCTTAATCAATTTCAAATTCATCATTTAGTCTATGAAATTAAAATATAAAAATTAATTTCTTATTCCTGAATCACATAAGTTATCTTTTCACATATCTTATTATCCATAATATAGTGAAAGATATTTTCATTTATCTCTAACTATTTTCTAAACCCTAAATGGTTCGATGAAGATATCTAATATGATTCCATAATCTCAAAAACTAAACACTATCAAAATGGATAATCATCAATATTAATCCCTAAAATAATTTCTGTAGAAAAAATAACATAATAACTGGAAAATAACATAAAATAGTGGTTCGTATTAAACACTTATCACCCTTTAGCTATGGGTTCAAGCAATGCGACCATGATGGATGTGATTGGATGTCACCTATCAGGCGGGATGCGTATTTTCCTAAACTATATTAAAATAATTACATTAAAACTCAAAAAATTTAACTGAAAATAATTACCTCAAAATAAAATATATTGTAAATAGTAAAGATAGGAAATATTTATAATCTTATTCAAGAACTATTTTGTAAATTATTCCTTGGAAAAAAATTTCACATAAAATTATAGTAAACCAAAGGGTTGTATTTCCATAAAGGTTTCCCAAAAATATCATTATTCAGGTAATATTACTCGTAAAAATATTTAAATATTTGGTTTATGAATTTTAACTTTCTATCAAGCATTAAATAATAAATTCATGAGGGTTTCTATAAATCGTTTGTTATGGTTATAAAATATAACACAATACTTATATTTTTCATGATTCTAATATAAAATACCACTAGTAAAATATCAAATGCAAGAAAATTCTTGAAACCAAGTAAATAACTAATTCGACCATTTTTTCCAACAAAAGTATTTCCTTGGTCTTGAGGTACAACTTTAGAATAGGGAATTGCGTCGTACAATTAATATGATCCTAAAATTTAATAAAATTAAATTTAAATGGATACCTATATTTATATTAATTTCCCCCTACCATAGTTTTGATTTTTTATAGAATATTAATTTATTTATGCCCATATTTCCTACAAATTAAAAACATTCCAATTAATTTAAATATTCTTCCATGGAGTCTCTTTCCACATTATAAAATGATATGAATCGATCTTTCGTTAAAATATGGTCACATCCAGTCATGCTCTAAGTGAAAAATATACTTCCAAACATTGGTGAGTTAGAGAGTTAGTCAAGGGGATGGTTTTAAATCATATATCAAGAGAAATGATTAGGAATAATCATTATATCTTTTATTTCGATCATTATTTCATTTGGTTTCTCATTTTCATTACTTTTCCATCATTTTCAATATTTATATTGTTATATGGGCTTCCAATCATTTTTTAAATCCAAAACGAATAGTGACATAAAAAATAATCATAGTTAGAAAACAAAATAATCATATATATGAATTATAAATCAAGAAACCATCATTTAAATATAATACAAAATAGGTTTAACCCATGTAATTCATTTTCATCATATATTAATTCCCCTCATAATGGTTCGTAAAAAAGATTAATTATACCAGGCTAACCCTAATTAGAGTGTCAAACTAGTTGTACGTTAATGACCTTTTTCATGTTCTAGGTACTGATTGAATCAAGACTATAACAACCAAATATTTTAGGGAATGCATTAATTCATTTAAATAATTAATTCATTTCTAGGAAAATAGTTTTAAATGGTAATAAAGATATTGAATATAAAAGACTTGTTTTCATTAAAATATATTTTTATGACCAAAAAATGTGTTTTGTATTAATAAATTTAATTAATCCCTATTAGTTAAAAATATTAATTAAATTTATATATTATATATTTAATCAAATATTATTAAATTCATACAATATGTTTTATAATAATGAAACAATAATAAATCATATTGTAATCATATGAAGATATTTTTCTCTAAAAGATAGTTATCGAACATTTAATAGAATACATATTTAAAACTCAACAATTTAACATTTACAAAAATTATTTCTCATGTCATATTTGTAAGAATTATATAAAATTTAATTTAGTTTAATTATTTCTAATATTCAATAAAATTTAATTTTTTATGAATAATTAAAAACACCATATTTTATTTCATACCATTTTTTTCGTTTAATTTATTTATTAGTTAAAATATATTAAAATTTACTTCTAATATAAAAATAGTTAAATTATACATCAATAAAACCATTTTAGGTCATTTTAATGAATTTAAAATTTAATTTTTATATAAAAACATTCCAAGATATTGAAACTTATTACATTAAAATGTTATTGATTCATCCCATAAGAGGGATTACTTTTAAGTTAAATTTAGAAAAATATGTTATTCGAATTTGGAAAAAAAAAATCAATAATTTTAATTTAAATAATTTATAATTTCTACTATGGTATATTTATTATTTTTCTAAAACTATTTTTTAATGAAATTCAAAATAGTTAATGCGAGTAAGGTAAAGATGAGTTCACATAGAGGTTAAACATGAATATTTAGGGTAAAAAGACCTATAAACACATCTAACACACCAAATATATCGACCTATATGATCTTATTATAGAGTTATTTGAGTTATGGAGAATAATATCCAATTAAAGAGACAAATATAATACGTAATGTGATAAAAAATAAAAAAATGTTCCATTCATTATTTTATATTCTATAATGGTTTGGGGCGTGGTAAAACAATACAAAGTTTTGTTATAAATATTATTTTAATGGCTAAATTAATTTTATTTTCACAATAATTTATATCTTATTATTGGAGATGATAAAACTACATTAAATGATTACTACTCAGTAACAAATGAATTATTTATAAAAAAATAAGATCATCGATACTAAAATTTATAAAATAATTGTAAATATAATGAATTTTTATGTACCATTATATTTATTGAGAAATATATCCTTATAAAAATATATGAACTTATTATATTAGAAATCCATTTTTTCTAGATTTCCTTTAAATTTAACTAAATATATATTGTCAAAATTAATAATCATGTTTCTTTATAATACATGGTATTTAATTAAATTTTTTAAAACTACTAAATATTCTATATTATGTAAATTAAGTATGGAATTATATTAAATAACAAATATAGTAATTTCATGGACCGATTTATCATTGGTAGTGAAAATAATGACCCCGAAATAATAAAAACATTGTTGGCATTGTTATGGTTAATGTTATATTTTTGTTTGTTACATGATCTTATGTTAAATTTAATTTCTATATCATTTTGTATTATTATTTCATAATTTTCAATTAATATTTAAAATAATTTTTCTAAATATTCTAGAATTCATATTGTTAATTTAGTCTTAATTTATGAATATAATATGTTTTAAAAATAGTTATGTTAATAACAAACTAAAATTTTTAAATAATGAAAAATATCAGTTAAGGAATTTTTTTAAAAAAATGGATTAATTTTTTGTTATGGGAGTTTGGATCTGCCATTATTCACATAAAATCCATTATTTTTTATTTTTCAACCATATGAAGTATAGGGGGTATTCCAATAGTTTTTTTATTGACAAGAATTTCACTCCTCCTCTATTATTAAAATATTTTACTCCCCCCCCCATTATTGAATCCTATCAAGCATCTTGGTTCACCCAAAATCTGAAAAAATAAACTACAAAAATATATTTTTTATTCCAATAAGCCACCATTTTTGTTATATAAAATCCAATGAATTGATTTGGTGAAAAACAAAAACATTACTCAGATAAGAGTTAACATTATTTTACTAACACTTCTCTTTTATTTGTTTCCCCAATATATAAATTATACTTGTTTCTTGCTTATATAATCACCATTTTATAATAAATATGACTGGTTGTTATTTTAATGGTTATACCCAATTCAAAAAACACATATATCAATTGGATAACAAAATCATCATTGTGTGTATAGGGGACAACCTCCTTATGAAACTATCTATTTCATTTATTTCATTACCACCATTTATGGTTGAAAATTTTGATAGTCATACAGTTTTTTTAATAAATATAATATGTACGATGTATTTATGATTATGTAATTTTTATATAACACATATATGGAATTTATTAAAGATGAGTTTAATAAAATTATATGTTATAAATGAAATATTAAATATATTTGGGAAATAATTATCTATATTTTCATATAATACAATATTTTATTCATTCCATTTCAAATATAGAAAACGTGACAATGTCATTCGTGTATGTGTGGACTATTATCTCTTCAAAGCGATGTTATTCTTCCTTTTTACACAATCCATCAAAATAATGACAGATATTAATATATTTAATTAAATAACATTATATTTTAAATATAATTGAATTTATAGAATAATAAAAACTATATATCTTTTTTCAAAAAAGATAATTTAAAAATAGCACTGTTACTAAAGCATATGTATGAACTACCGTCTCCATGATGGTAACATTGGATCATTTTTATAACCATCCGTAATATTTGATTTTAAAAGTATAATTAAAGTAAAAATGGGATAATTATTTCATTATAATTTTTAAAATTTTTTTGAAGCATTATAAATGATGTAATGTATTATGAACACTTTTCACGGTAGTAGACTTATTAATTTCGTTTTGACACTTAAACTGAATATGGTAAAAAATATGGCATAAACATAATTATTAAATTATTTATATACAATATCGTAGAATATGAGATGAGATTAAAGATAAACATGAAACTTTTTCTAAAGAAAAATATTAATTGAAATGAGTTTTTATTAACAATGTTATATGACATGAATAATGAATCAGATTCAATGATAGGGGGTTCATCTCAATTTGAATTATAGTGGGACATATTTTTAATTGTAAACCCATTTATTTTATTATTGTGTATTTACTTCCCATAAATTTACATTAGGTTTCTCATAATTTAATTTTTATTGTTTTAAAAATCCATTTATGTATTTCTTATTCATGGGGTGTACGGTTACAAGGTTTCCAAAGAAGTAATTTATTTATTTTTCAATATTTTCATTTGATGAGATTATTGTTATGTTATACACCATTCATCATTTATGAGGTTTATATTATACTAATTTTAAATGTTATATCATACATCTAATTATTTTAATGATATTATTTATTTCATTTAATGGTAATCAATCATGTGTGTTCAGATTTATACTTTTAAATATTGTATGTGACACTTTGAATGCTCAATAATTATTTTAATAAAAAATGTTCATAATATTTCTCAAATAAATATTTGTTCATCATTGTTATAAACTATTTTTGGGACATATCCTCCAATAGAGATATTTTTTATGGATAATAATATTAGTCGTTCTCTATATGGATTATGATTGTTTTAGAGAGATTATAATGAACTTGTTCCTTGTCTATGGGTAAACCATATTTCATATAAAGTACTATAAAACCAATTTGTTTTCTATTGGTTCAATATGCTTCCATGGGATTTTTATGAAACCCATATATTTTCTATTGGATATTCATGATTCAGTTACATTGTAATGGAACCCATTTCTCTTCTATTGGTTAATCAATTTTAAATGAGATTGTTTTGGAAACCATTTATTTTAAACGTGTTATTAATTTTTCAAATAGTTTTATAATGAACCCATTTCATTTACATGGGTTAAGCACATTTCATGGAAATTTATATGGACAATGATTCCATTAAACAATTAATCATATTTTGTAAATAACAATGGTTTTTTCAATGAGATGTGATGAGTTATTTATGTTTGCTATTCATTATTCAGTTATTGGACCTTATAAATGATTGGTGATCCCAGATAGTACTGGGTAATCCCATTATACATTAATACGGGGTCGCTCAGATAGAAATTGGTTAGACTATTACATCTTATCTTTGGGTTGTCCTGATAACATCGTCAACATTACATATTCACTTGTTGTGTCTATATAGAATTGGGTAAGCCCACAATAGCTTAATGTGGTGGTCTAGATAGAAACAGGAGGGCCCATTATATCTCTACAATGAATTGGGTAATGATAATTTTTGAAATCTCTGATATGATTATTCAAATTAAATTATTTTAAGAGGCTTTAAATGGTTTTATGAATATAATGATCCATGATAACAAAAGGATATTATTATATTTCTATGAGTTATTATTGTTTCTAATGATCTAGATTGATATCACAAAGAATTTGGTTAATGATATTGATGAAATTTTCATTTTCCTTGTGTTCGTTATTCATAATCAATGTATTTATGGGTATGTTTTGTTTAATGATTCAATCATGCACCATAATTGTGTCATCCAACCATTATATAGTATTACTCTCATTGATTATTTTTAATTGTTAATTTTTATGTTTACCCTTACTGAGCATATGATTTTACCCTTCTAATGTATTATTTTCCCAAGGGTAAAAATAATGATGCTGAATGAGATATTTATAGATGAAATTTCACATTTATTATAATTATGTAATAATGTGTAAATGAAATCTAGGTTATGTAAGGGAAATATTTAGTTTTTATAACATTGGAGAATATAATTTTTTAATCTGAGGATATATTATGTGTTAGAGATAGAATCATGGGACTATAAGATTATGGTTGATCCTAAATTCAATGTCTTAAGATACCCCATTTTACATTTTTTGTAGTAAAAATTTTGGTGTTATAAATGAAAATTTTTGAGACGTTTCATAGGTTCAGGAATTTGTTACCCCTAGGACCAACATGATGTAATTTTAGGGGGGGTTATTTTTTATGATTAAAGGAAAAAGGGTCCTACCTGTATGCTAGGTGAAAAACCATCACATACGGATAGGTAGTGGGGAATGAACCCATAACCAAAACGATGACAAGAGTTTCACACACTACAAATATTTGACATGATGTAATGTTTACCATGAATTTTATTACAGGTAATGATTAATTTTTTTGAAACATATGGGTTTTTATTTAAGTAATAATTTTTGACTTCTCTTGGATGAATATATGATCAAATCAATCAAATTAGTTTGTTTTGAAACACTGTCATAAATTTTTTTTTGAATTTGAAGGATAAATTTTATGGAATAATTTGGTTTCAACCATGTGTATTAATTTTGTTTATTAATGTATAATATGTTGGTTTACACATTTTAGGAATTATATTACTATGATATACCAATTTGGTTTTGATTAATGTATAATTTCTAGTGGATTATTATCACCATCAATTTTATGGGTTTTTTGTATTTCAATGATGAATTTAGTGCTTTAAGAATTAAATATTTATCTTGAATTCTCATAATATTCATAAAAAGATGGTATTTTTAGGGAAATTTACTAAATGATGAAATTATACTTCCCATGTATGTAAATTTATTTATTTAGTCTATAGAGTGAAATAATTCCTTCAAATTTTGGAATGGGATCTTGATAAAATAATTATCTTATTACCATATTTTAAGATGATGTTAATGACCTTTTTCAAGCCTATTTAGATTCTTGCATCACAGTTACTACAAATCATGTCCTCTATCACTATATATCATTTCATAAGAATTAGTTTTCCTTTATAAATCCATATTTTAATTTATGACCACTATATTTAATATTTTGAATACTAAATATGCATATTTTCATGAATACATTATTTTTATGACATTAACTTTTTATGAGATATTTTCATTATTTAATAAGTCTAATGTTGGTTTTAATAATGGAATTTAATAAATATTGATCCTTTTATAAAAAAGCGGACTTTCAAGGGAGAAATTCATTTTAAGGGAAGTGGGATAAAACATACAATGATTTTAAGGAATATATTCATACATACTAATAAATAAATCATTGGATACTGATTAATTAGAAATGAATAAAAAATTGAATAAAGGGGATGTTTAAAAAACTATTTTGTTTCCCACAAATTCCTTTTCTATTAATAAATAATATTAATTACTATTAGTGAACAATATTAATCAAATTTATTTATTATGTATTCAATACATTATTTTTCAATTAATTAATGATTTTTTATTAGAATGAAATATTAATAAAACCAATTTTAAGCATATGAAGATGTATTTCTATAAATGGTAGATTTCCGTATTTTAATGAAGTCTTGTTTTAATAATTTTCTTTTATTTTTATAAATTTTACTTGAAGAAATGATCATATTTTTTGAGAAATTAATATAATAATATTATTTCCTCAATGTTTTGTTTTTTCTTAAATGATTAATGTTTGGTATATTTGTGGAAACACAATAATTTTATTGAAAACAACATTTTTATATAGTATATTTTAATTGCTAAACTATATTTTTAAATTCTTTTATTTTATAATTAATTAAAATATATATTATCAAATCCAATATAGTTGATTAGAATCAATTCCTCATTGATATTGGATATAAAAACATTTTAAACCTTTGAATTTTTTTATTTAATTAAATATTTCATTATATTGTATGTTGGATCATTTTTAAAATAAATTATTCTACAAAAGTGATTTGAATTTTTAAAAATGGGTTCTTTATTTGGAATAATAATAATTTATAATTTATATTAATTTCTACATAGTGTTTTTAAAAATATTTGAAAAATTAATTAAAAAATATATTTTTTATGCTATTAATGAGTTTACTTAGTCGTTAAACAATAATCTAGAGGGTCCGAATGACCAAAAAATTTGTCTAAACCATTTGTTTTGGAAATATATCGAACCATATAAACTTATTCTCTATTTTTATTAGTTATTGGGAATATTGTTCAATAAAAGTCACCCAGATAATAAGTTATTAAGATAAAAAGAAAGAGAACACACATTTCATCACATTATTTTAAATATGGCTTTGTGGACGAGGAAATACTATATAAGGTTTGGTTATATATATTATTTTAAAATAAAAATGATATTTTTTATCATAATAATTTATATCTTCTTTTAATGAAGATATTACAACATTAAATAATTAAAAAGGCCAACACATTGATTATTTAGATAATTATTAATTAAAAAAGGATACCGATAATACTTATGGTAAGTATAATATATTGAATTTTTCTATTGAATTATAAATTAAATGATTATATTATGATACACATATGGAAACATAATATATTTTAAGAATATTTTTTATTTATATATTTTTTAATAAGTTAAATAAATGTATATATCTTATATTTATAATAATTTTATTTAATAATAAATGAAAATTTATTAAATTAATCATAATTACTAAAAGATAAGATATTATGTGATGCTATTTTTATATGATACTAAATATAAAATATGGTCCATTAATATATCATTTTATCATTAATACATAACATATTTACCCCTAAATAATATAATCATTGTTGGGTTGGTTATGGTTAAAACATTATTTTTACGCGTTACACACGCTTTTTTCAAATTTAATTTCCAAAAAAAATTATTTTTTTATAATTATTTTAATATTAAAAAACATAGAGTATAAATTTTATAAAAAAAAATTATTTTATGTTATTATATATTAATGGATTAAATAATCATGAAAATGAGATACCATAACGAAAAATAAAAAATGGAAAAATATGAAAATATTAAATTTAAAGAAAAAATTGTATAAAAAATTAATTTATTATTTGTTGTGTAAGTTTTGATATATAATAATTCCCATCCACATAGTTATTTTATATTTGGGAACAACATTTGGTATGTGAGACCTCCCAATAGTGTATTCTATTTGGTAGTTTCAAGAGTGGCACTCCTCATCCATTGTAAATGGGCACTCAATATCCCGAACTTTTTCACCAATCCCCTTACTTTTGGATCATCCAAACCCAACAGAAATTATATTACCAGTTCCCTAATATCTTTATTATAGACACAAATTTTTATTAAATCAATCCATACAACAACTTTGGTGAAAAAATTAAGGAATTACCCAATGAAGAGGTAACACTATTCAAGGAGAAATATTGTTTTATTTTTTCACTAGCAAGTCGATTATTAATATTTAGTGATTATATAATTACCTTAGTATCCTCAATATACGATGATATTTTTTAGCTTATGGATTTTACCTACACCCACACATTTTTCCATCAAATGGTTAACAAAATCATCGTTCCTGTGTATGGAGGACAACAACTTAATGAAACAATGTCGTATGATTTTCCTTTACCACCACATATGGATGTGAATTATTGTGGATATAATATTTTTATCTAATATATATGATTTTTATGATTTTTTAATTCTTATTTAGTTTTTATATAACACATAATTTTATCATTTCCATTTCTAGGGAATAGGAAAACATCTTTTGTAGACATCTCGACAACCATCTCCTCAAAGTGATATTATTCATTCAAGATTTACAAGAATGTATTATGCATGGGTTAAAAACAATATATTATATTATTGAATTATTTATGATATCAATGAAATAATTATCTATCTGGATATGAACATTAGAATTTTTATCATTCCATTTCACACATTAACGAATTGATAACATCATTCGTGGACATCTAGACTACTTACTCTTTAAAGCAACATGAATCTTTCTTTTTCATCAACTCATAAATATAAGGATATATATATGTGTATATAATTATATATTATGTTTTATATAATATAATTGTCCTTATGTAATGATAAATTTTACTTGAATTCTTTCCATTATTATCATTAAACAAATGGTATGTTACTCATGCGTATGTACGACCTACCATCTCTATAACTGTAACATTGATTAATTTTTTAAAAATATCCTTCTTGTTTGATATGAGATATTTAAATTATCTAAACATGTGATAAATTATTATTTATTAAAATTCATTATATTTTTAAATAATGAAATCATTGACAATAGTTGACATACCAAATTCATTTATGACACATATACCAAATATTGTTAAAACACCTGCACATACTATGTCGTTTAAGTATTTTATGGAACACAATAACATGTGATCTAAATTTTATGATAAAATTTAAATATTTTATATATATTTGAAATAATAAATATATGTTTATTATTCCATATGTTATAGGACAATCCTGATAAATTTCACTCAAGATAAGTTGTTTCATCTCAATTTACATTCCACTAAGACTTATTTGTTGTTATACACCATGTTATTTTTATATAGTTTATATACTACCTAGGTATCTATAGTATGATTATTATAATTGAATTTATGGGGTTTAAAATTTTCATTTAATTATTTATCTTTCATGGAGTTTACAGTTTCAAAGATACAGAAGTGGAAATGGATTTCTTTGGGAAAATTTACTTTCATTGAAATGTTTTTAATGTTATACACATATATTATTTTTGGATGCATATATACAATGAATTTGAGATGTTATATCTTAAAAAAAATTTATCATTATATTATATGATTTATTAAATGTAATTCCTTAATGGGGACTATGATACAAATGAATAAAATTTGTATGGGAAAATATTAATGTCTAATGATTATTTTCTTTGATAATGGTTTTAATGATAGATGAATGAAATATATATTAATTAATGTCAACAAACCAAGGTGTTATATATCCCCAATAATGGATATTTTGTATAGATACTATCTTAATTCTTACTATGTATGGATTGAGATTGCTTCAATGATATTGAATTGAATAATCCCTTTTCCACTGGTTAACAATATATCAAATAAATTTTAATGGAACCTAGTTCTTTTCCATTGGATTGTGGTTTTTAATGAGATTTTTAGGGAACCATTTTTTTGGGTTAATCATGTTTCAATGAGATTTTTTAGTAACAGATTTATTTTCCATGGTTAAAACACATTTCTAAGAGAATATTATGGATCCTATTTTATTTTTATGTATTTAAAATATTTCAAATAGATTTTTGTTGATCATATTTCCATTCCATGAGTAAATAATTTTTTGAATATAATAAATGTATTTTCAATGAATTGTGAATAACTTTTTTATACCCCTTATTTAGTATTTGCTTCTGGGAGATTATAATTAATGGGTATAGTTAGATAGCTTAGGGTTTGCATGTTATATATTAAATTGGGGCTTGATATATAGCACCATTAAGCCCAGTACAACTTAGAGTGGGGTGTAAATAGTAGTTCTTATTATTTCCATTACCTCTTAAATTACGATGGCCCAGATAGCATCGAGTAAGATCACTACAGAATAAAATGGTGTGGCCAAGATAGTTAATGTGTGCCCATTATAGCTCTAAAATTCATCGTTTAATGTTTTTTCAAGAAGTCCTATGTATTTTTATTCCAATAAAGATGGGTGCAGAATGGTTTTGAAAACATTATGAATTTTTTTTTTGAAAGTGACAAAATATGTTACATCAATGGTTTTACCTCCCTGTTAGAAGATTATAATGTTTCTTTTGATTGAGATTGATATCACATGGAAATTTATTATCAAGCCTAATGAATCTTTCCCATTCCATGTTTTCATATGTGATATTCTAGATATTTATTGTTATGTGTTCGTATATTATTAGGTCATGTACTTTATTATTTCATCATACCCATATGAACTCTTATGCTAATTGAAGACATTAAATTGATAATACAAATGTATAAAATTACTGAGCATCTGATCCCACCATTCATATGATTCTACTTCCCATGGTTTATATGAAGGATGTTGAATGAGTTATTCCTCGATGAAATTTCATATTAATGATGATGATGTATTATTCTGAAAATGAAATCCAGCATATGTGAGGGAGATGTTTATTTCAATTCATGTGGTGTATATAAGTCCCTCTATCGGGCTTCTTGGAGTAACCTCATTTTCACCAGTTGAGATGGTGGTTTGGTTCATGTAGTAGGGGATATCTTGTTCGGTAGTTAGTATGCTTTGGTCAGGCGGTGAAAACATGGATAGGAAGCCTTTGACTGAGGCGGTGAGGGTTTCTTTTTCTCTTTAATGGCTTTTGTAGTAGGTTTCCGTGGGGAGATCTTGTTGGGGGATGTTTTCATTTTCTCAAATTCATAATCGATGACATGGTACATTGTGTTGAAATTACAATTATTTTCTTCTATTAATTCTGTGATGATGTTTCAGATATGGCTTTTCTGCATGGGTTCTAATTTCTAATAACATAATGGTTTTTTTCTTTGAATGATATTCATCACAACTACCTTGTTTTATTATTAGAGTTTACATCTGGTCTTGGGTTCATAGTTTGGGATTCATTTCACACTAGTACTTGGTTTTTTGATGTTTTTGTTGCTACTAATGAAATAAAGGTTATTTTTGTGTTGATTCAAAAAATTCAATGATAGTGGCTGATTTATTCTATACATGTTTCTATATTATTTTTGATGGTTCATTGAAGTTATTTTTATTTTCTTTTGGAATGCATAGTTTTTTATCATGCTAAACCAACAGTATATGTTCATGTCAATTTGGAGGGTTTGGTTTAATTTTTCTCTAATATAATGATGATTTTTAGTTTTCGTGGCTTAAGTGGTGGTCTAGACATAGTGGTTGAGTTTCTCCTCCATGATATGTGATCTTAAGATTCTCTAAAAGAAGTTTTGATGTGTGTATCTGGTTTCTCTAGTTGCCTCTATGATGATTCTTTCATCTTCTCTGATTACTCTTGGAAACGTGTTTGGGTCTATCTAGTTTCCTCTATGAAACACTTAGTCATGCTCATGTTCCATTTGAATCCCCCTCATAATGAAATGGGGTTAGGGGTGGGGATCCGGACCACAAAGTTAGTGTTCATGGCCTTATAATTCACACTTATACTTCTCTAGAGGTCTCTATGATGCCCATATATAGTTCATCTAGTTTCCTCTATGATTCCCTCTTCAGCCACTCCAGTCACCTCTGGGGTGAATTTCTATGTTTCTCTAGTTTCATTGTGATTACCTTCAAGATTTTCTATTGGTTTTTTCCTGCCCTGGCTCTGATGTTGATAACTTAATATGGTGATTCTTGAGTAGTTTTGATGTTAGTGAAGGTGACCTGATAGTATCAAGATGTGGTATCATTGGTCTTTCATTATTCCTCTATTTTCATTGTCCTCAAATCTGGTTCTATGATTACTCTATTATCTTTGAGGAAGAGTAGTGTGGCAGAAATCTTGGCCCTTTGGGATGTGAGTTTGAGCAGCCAGTTCATGGTGATTGAGAATGATTATTAGTTTGAGGAAATTTTTGAGACATTTGTTTTTGAAATATGGATATTCTTAAGGGTGGTTTTCAAAATATGAAATCGGTGGAATTTTTCAAAGGATATGGTATTTGGTTTAATCCTTATTTTGGGTGGGGGGGAAATCATCCAGAAGTCAATAAAGATCGGCTACACATCAAGATAACAAGCTAAAGTATTCTTCTGATCATGTCCATTCATATTTAGATGAATGATAGGGTATTTCTTTTCTATCGGCACTAGGGCCATGCAACACTATGTGTTATATCTTGTCATCTGGTCATGTGATGTGAATCATTGAAATAAGGATGTAGTGTATTGGGATGGGAAACTCCTTGTAGTAATGATCATTGTAACATATTATATTCTTTTGTTTCTGGATTCCATCTTTTTATTCAATAGTTGATTTGAATTAAAATTCAATTTCTAGTTAGTATTATTATGTATTTCACCACAAAATTTTATATTGTGGGTCCGAGTTTTTTATAAATCCAGACACACCTCATTCAGAGTTATTACCCCTGAGTACAATTGTTCCACAATGACACCCAGTTGTAGTATCCCAGAAAGAATGTATTTATAATAAAACCACATAATCTCTAACTTACAAAAAATTTAGGATGTTATTATTTAATTATAATCACATATTATCATATGGCCATGTATTTTAATATATATATATATATAATTCACGATCCATTAGTTTCTACAAAACTTACTCTTATACCAATTATATCAACCACGACTCTAGTAACCTGAATGTAGGGTCTACCTTACTACATTGACATCAAATAAATGGAAACACATACCAAATTTCCAATGAGTTTTTTTATCTTGGTAAACATGATACATTTCGAATTATGACATTACATCTGAATAAATAAAATACCACATAATTTTTTTGGACATCCATAGAACATATTTCTTTTCCTAATATTTCATTAATAGTATACTTCATGGATTCCTATGAAATAAAAGAAAATAATGTAAATATAAAATTATTTGTATGATTTATGTAATGAAGAATATATCTTCTGTGAATGGAGAATAATAATATAGATTGTTATATATACAAACAAACATGCTCCATAATAAATACTATTATTATTATGATTAGATACGAATTCATATATGTGGAATTAAAAATGAATTAGCACACATTCCCTTTAAATAACATGAATATAATTAATTTATAAGTAATTTTCATTTTGGAGAGGCAAATAACAGAACACATATTCTATTGAAAAAACATAAATTTCCAGAATTGATATAATATAATTAATATGAAAATTTAAAAAACTAAAGAAAAAATCCATTTAATCAATAACTGAAAATCAAATGAATATCTATATAATATAATTGATAAGATTCCATGGATTATAACAGATTAATTATTAATTAAGGAAATGATTAATTATTGGATTTTGTAGTCTCAAATATCATGATACATCAACTGTCAAGACCATTTAGAATTTAGTTTAAATCCATGGTCCAAACACAATTAAGTGATTGTTAAATAAATCACTTCATGAGATTAACAGTGCATTTAGGCTCCTTATAATTATAACCCACACCCATCACTGCATGTCTAATAATTCCTCATATATTTAATCATATATTATTTTTCTGAAAAAATTCCTTTATCATCAAATATTAGTTTTGAGTCAATTAAAATAAATTTTCCAATATTTATCCAAATAATTAAATAAAATTAAATATAGAATATAATTTGTATAAATTTCAAATTATATAATAAACAAACATATCCTTGATATAAGGAATATAGATAAAAAATATTTCTATATCTTATGATGGAGATATGTTAATATTCCTTCAATAAGAGTAAAAAAATAAAAATAAAAATAGAATGATTGAAATATATTCTGACATCTTTGGTAACATTAAAACTATAAACCCTTGAAATAATAAACATGTATTGAATCAATGAAAATAATGAATAACTATGAAATCATGTTATATACATAAAATGGGATTTATATACACAACATAAAATTAAAAAAAGTATAACAAATCATTTTTCCAAATGAAAATATAACATAGATTAAATACCTCATACTGAATATAACATTGAAGTTAGAATTAATCAGTGAATTGAATATTTATATAAATTTAAAATAAACATAAATTTTTTAATAAAACATATTATATTCATAATTCATTACACACTAAATATTATTATGTTAAATAAATGAGGAAGTAATATAACCCAATAAATAAATTTAGTTAAGAAATAAATTAAAACTTGATAATATTCATGTCAAATCCCCATGGATAAAATAATTCAAATTAAGCTATAAAATAAAATGAATTATCAATTTTTTATGATATTACATTTTAAAGGGTATTGATATAAACCATATAAAAAATTAGGTGCATAAAATTACAATACGCCTCAATGAATGGAAATTGCAATAAAGTCCCTTACCTTACACTTCATTTAGTTTGAATGGGAATTTAAATCAAATTTAAAAGTTTTATTAAAATTATTTATTCATACCAGAAATAATTTTATATTCATTAAATCATATATGATCACCTTAAATCCTTTTACCACCTTTTTGTTAATTATATTTCATTATTTTTAATTTTTAACGTACGTATTACATTTTTCCACATGCATTTATTATCAATATTTTTCATGTTAGTGCACATATTATATATTTAAACAATATATATAATAATAATAATGTTATAAATATCATTTTATAATTATATATGTATTATAATCATTATTAAAATTGTCAAAATGAGAATGATCACATCTCTTGGTGGAGATGGTAAGGTATATAAACACACCATCAACATTATAAGTTCCTTAATGGGTGAAAGGGTAAGTAATTATGAGATATTTTAATGTTATAGATTAAATTTTAGGTCATATATATCACATATATAAATTAAAATTACACTTATTACTTTCCATTTAAATTATATGTAAAAAACGAATCACATCGCTTTGTGATACAGTAGTCCTACATTTTGACGAGAAATGTTATCGTACTATAAACAACATTGAAATTTAAAAGGTATATGTGATATTATAATTACATAAGTATAATAATATCAAAACTATAACATTAATTTTTTAAATTCAACATTATATCAATCCTTTAATATTGGTCATTAGAAACAAATTATATCAATTTGTGAGGTGGTAGTCCACCATACTCATGATCTATAGATTTGTTTCCAATTTTTTGGAATATATCATTAATATAGAAAATTAAAATTACATAATAATATATAAATATATTTATTTTACTAATTTTATTATATAATCATTGTCATGTTTTATTTTATTGAGGTGGAAGAAAAAAACTCTATTAAAAATGTTACCACTTCTTCGAAAACATGTATAGGTTTGAACCATAAGCCTTACTAGGGTTCCCTTATAATCAAACCATATGACATAGAATGTTGATATGGGATAAATTATTTAATTTTGGAATGTATTTTCTTAATGAAATTTATTTTTAAGAATGGATAGATTAGGAGAGGGGTAATCATCTTATATGTGGGGGAGAGAACATAAATGGATGTTTTGTAAGGATTCAATACCACACATGTTTTTATCAATGAAGAACCCTCCAAAATGGGTAATTAATGATCCATTTTACTTATAATGTAACATTACAGCTTGATATTCTTGTTGGACAAGTTGGAAGATCTATTTCATTCTTATATTTTCATTTTTATCCACGATAAAGTTTTTATACCTTCACCATGATAATAAATTTTTACTGATTATACAATTCAAATAAGGAAAATTATTCATTAGTAAATTTTGATAATATAAGTTATGATGACTCAAAAATTGGAAAAACATTTGGTCTTTAATTAATATAATTGGCATAATTCAATTTCATATTATACTCACTGACACAACATAAAAGTGGATTTTCAAAGTGAGAATTCTTATAAGTGTAGAAGGTTTTTATATCATAATTCAATATGAAAATATATAAAATTACAAAAACTAGTTAAATTTTAATGTAATTGATCTAATTTTAATTTTCAATCAATTTAAGACATAATTTTACCTTTAATTTTATTTAAATTAAATGATAGTTTTGAATAAGAATCTTTATTTTTAACTATTCATCAAATGATGAAACATTTTATAAAAATACAAAAATTACCCTAACATGAAACTGATATGACATTTTAAAAAATTATTTTAAATTTTTAATATAACTTTTCAAAATTTAGAAGAAGTTTTTTTTAAATTATGTGTCAAATGGGTGAGTAAAATGTTTTTATAAAATTTAGTTTCTATGGAACCCTTTCATTATTATTAAATTATTCTTTATTTTATTTCTAATAAATAATTCACTATTATTTTTAAATTTTATTCTGTATTATTAATACCCACCAACATAATGACAAGGTTATAATGTTATACTATATTAACGTTTATTTTGGCTCATGGATGTGTGTTTCACAATATATTGAAATGATTAAATTTCGAGAAATATATTTCATGGGTTTTCTATGCTATGTTTTTCATGTTGCGTATTCTCTCAAATAACCTTTTTTATTTTGAAATCATGGTTTGAAACATCCTTTTTGAAAGAATATAATTAAAAATAGATAATTAAAATACTATTGTTGAGGGGGAATCCCCTTATTTTCATTGTAAGGTATGTATTAATAATGAATACATGAGATCATAGGGTAAAACCCCTATAAATCTATAAACAAAATAATAGAATGAAAAATGTTATTATATATGAAAATAAATATAAAACATATTTATAAAAGATTATACAGGGAGACATAATTTCGAAAATGATTCTGGAAGAGATCTCATTTTGAAAAATATAACTTTTTACTTTAAGAGAAAATATTTGGTAATTCTGTTAATATGTAGGTAATTTCCCAAAATAGATCAAAAAAATGTGATACTTGGTTTATAAAAGAAATATGAATCTTAATAATTAATTTTAAAAAAAATATATATCCCCAATGAGTATCGTTGATATATATTCCTATTACATTAAGCTTTGTTTTGTTTCATCATGTTTACACATCATTTATAGTAAGATTACGTATATTAAAACATGGAGAAATATTAATATTACATCCATTGATGTAATTATCTGTCAATTCTAATAACTATAATTCATTCATTAACATTTCATTAATGGTAAACATGGTTGATGACATATTTGATTGAGTTTTCTTATTCATGTTTGATTTAAATTTCATTATTCATTTATATTTATCTAACAGTAAAATGTAATCCAACAAAAAAATTTAAATAAATAAATTTATATTAAATATACAAAATTTATGATAAATATTTATATATGTGGTGATAACTAATGAATTTAAAATTTCCTCATAAGCTATAAATATATTATTAATGGAAAACTATCAAAAGGAAAATAGATAATGTATGATTTATAATTAGTTTTAAAAAATAATAATTTTTCATAAAATAATATATATATTCATATTTATGTTTAATGAACTAACTATATCGATGTTGAAATTCTTTCATTAAAACACTCCACCATGTAGGAAAACTAAAAATAGATGGGATAATAACAAAGGAAACTAAATCAGTTGTGTCACATGGTAAATACATATCAGAAAAATAGATGAAATTTAAGTATATAGTTAATTTATGAATTTGGTGAAATAAATGAATTATAATATATATTCACACATCTGAAGATGAATAAGTAGGTGGAAGATAGATATCGATATAATTATTATAAATATATACTAGGGGAATAATGATTTTTTGGGAGAAGTGGACTATTTTATTTATTTTCAAAAAATATTATATATATATATTTGTATTGATATAAAAAAATTCATCCTATAAAGGGTATCAATATATGATCCTGACAATTCTAGGGATGTCTCGTATTAATATTTATATATTCTTTATTTTTGTTTTGATTATAAATTTGTTGGGTCTTTCTTGGTGGTCATTTCAAGTGATTTTGTAGAATTTCGGAATCCTTTTGGGAATTGAATAGTTTATTTATTATTAGGGAGAACGGTAAAATTTCCACCAGAAAATTGTACACCCATTTTTCAAACATAGGAGGTGGAGCATAGTTTGACCAATCATTGTGACCTCCTTCCTGAAACTGTTCACCATTGGGAATATTGAGATTTTTCATTTGGTGCATGCTTTGAAAAATTGTGAAACTGCCATGCTTTAACAATTATCCCCATGAGTATAGGCACAAAGATAAGTAAAATCATTTGGAAAACCATGTTCCCTACCTTGGTAACCATGTGTGTGATATTTTTAAACCCTTGTAAATTAAATTAATGATTTTCAATCCACTTATTATCATCTCTAATCACCCTGGATTGAACGAATGTGAATTCTCATGTACATAGAGACTCTATAAAGGATTACACTTCTTGTAGAACCACTTCAAGGGTTAATCAATGATCTTGTTGAAGAAATAAAACCATCTAAAATATATAATTTGTTCTTTATTTTGATAAATATCTCTCACGTTTCACATTATTTCTTGAGAGGGATTGTCTTTCCTCTATTATTGATTTTTCATATGTAGGATGTGATAGAACATGTTTAATTTGATATGTATACTAGGTTTGGATCATATAAATCCTTGATGTTGTGAATCCATATGTTCTGCACTAAATTGACGGTTATATAATTGTGAAAAATTATCAATTATGATAAGGTGTGAGGACTAATAAATTTTCATATAGTATTAATTATTTTTTTCATTTATGTAACATTGAGATTGTAGTTCCACATTAGGAAATTGAATTTAAATTGAATTAATGAATTTATTTTCCCTTACCTTTATGAGACCCTTTATAAATCATGTTTGACCCATTGGATATTTGATAAAATACTTGATTGTATACCATTTATTATGACAATTATTTAGAAATGGTAATTATGGTTTATGATGGGAAATAAATTGATAATTTTATTAACTAAATTATTATTTTTGTTTTAACATATGATTTTAAGGTATGGTTGTATTAATGATTATGATTTAAAGAGTATTTAAATAAATGCCGATAAATATATTAATTCTTTAATTATTCTTATATCTCATTTTGGCCAATGTAAAGAAACATGTTTGATATTGATAAATTACATGATGAACCTTGATGTTAAATAATTATAATATAGTTAATGATTGTTAACCATTTTATAAATGTGATAAATATAATATTTTTTATTTATTGATAAACAGTGTGTAGGCCAGAGAATGAGGCTATAAATAACCATGGGGTGCCATTATAATTATCTAAGACTCAAATTTATTCATTTGAACAATGAGGTATGTTATTGGAACTGATGCAGTAAATACCCATGCTTTTTCAAAATAATTATTTAGGCCCCCAATGACTGTATATGTATATATCTGTGTGTGTGTGTCAATATTTCAGAATTTGTGTGTGTAAATAAGAATAATGAGTTGTGTGTCAGACACTAATTCTCTATATAAGAAAAGGGTTCCATACAGATGGTCGAGGAACATATGAATAATTGTGATATGAAATAATAATTAATTGAATAATTAGAACATTTGAAAGATTCAATTATTAAATCATTATGTTATATTGTTCTGACTCTTTCATGAGAATAGTAGGATTTATATGGGTGATTAAAAATAATACATGCCAAATCTATTGACATTATATATTTTATATTTATTATTTATACAAATTAAAAAACTATTATATATTTAATATTACATTAGACACTATCGGTAGTGGCGTACTGAGTTGTGTCAACACCCTACATTGGCTGCCTAATCAGTACTAGAATATATATTATGTTCTCTCGGTAGGATAATAAAAGGAATCCAATGTTATATTTTTGAGCAGGGATTAAAAATAGAGCATGGATCAAAGAAAAACATGATTTCAAGACCAACCTATAATATTCAATGTGTTCATATTTTAGGTATACATTCGAATATTTTGAATATTATTGATTGACATATTTACTACTTTGGGTTATATTCATTATCAAATGTTTTAGTTTTTTACACGTGATTTTGGTTGATTAATAATTTCTAATATTATTTGGATATTTATTATTTATTTTCTATGTTGTTCAAGTTATTAAGGAGGATATAATCATTCCATGTTACATATTAGACCCTAAAGACAAATCGGTTTCCTGTAGTATATGATGAGGGGCGACTGAGGACTTATAATGAAACAGCTTTGGGAAATGACATGTGGCACCCAATTTGGAATGTTATAATGTGGAATCAAAAGAGTTTTATTTTATATTCATCCATGTAACTATTTTTAGAACATAATACATAGGACTATGATGAGTAAAACAATTATTGTATTCTCTTGTATGGTGGTTTCTAACACATGTGGGGGGACCTATGTAACTAGGGTGGGATTTTTCATCATGATTTTTTATAGTTGAATTTAATTTCACCATGGGTGAATCACATGGTTTACGATGTTATTATGTTTCTAATATTATCATCATGGCTCAGTATGGCATGAGAGTTGAGTATACATGCATCATACTAAGAACATATTATTTTATACAACATGGATCATTTTATGAACATATAAAAATGATTTCTTAGGTGTAATTTTGGAATGAAAATGATTTTATTTGTTTGAGTAATTTATAATCATTTCAAACATAATAAGTTAATGTAAAATTTAAAATATTTTTGAAAGTGGTAATTTTAAATTAGTAAAATGGGAGACTATTGTGAAATATTGAATTATGAAAGTGTTTTTCCATTGATTTATATACCTCTGTGAGGGATGGGTGAGAGTAGTGACAGTGCCTCAGTTTGGAAATTATCGAGTTTCTTAAGAGATTAGTTATTATATAATTATGTGAATGAATCTTATGTAAATGTGAAAATGAACTGTAATGTGTGCTAAGAAATGAGTATGTTATTGTATAATAATGCCTACGGGATGATGTTTGTTGATATGGTATATTAAGGAAATTTCTATTAATGTAACTATATTAGTTGTATAAGAGGCCCCAATAATCTAGGGTGTAGATCGAAGAGATTTTTTTATGAGATATTTTCTAGATTTATGATGTATAACGATATAGAAAAAGGACTGGATATGTGGAACATGTCTCATCTGATGTTATAGTGCTAGTGGCATAATATTACGGAATTTACTGGAGAGGGTGGACCTGATTCAGTCATGTTTTGATCATTGTCTATCTAGATGAATATTGACCATTAAAATAATCTGTCTAAAAATAGGGTCAATATGGATACCTATACATTGTGTGGATTAGCTAAGTTCAATTTAGAATTTTTGTTGTTGTATGAGAAGATGGAGGTCATGTTATCGAATAAACTGTAGGATAACATCCTGTAAACCTATTACCAAGAGAAACCAAGGTATGATAGGGTAGTAGAGAACATATGGTTGACCTAGGGGAGTATTCCCACAATGGATATTCTAGTCACTTTAGTAACATGAACTAATTTCTAAAAATGTTGCATTTAAATAATGAAAATAGGTTGATACGTATTTAGGATGTACATAAATGTATGATTAATTATCTGGTAAATATTTTTTTCGCTTGAAAAGGTTGTTTGGGGTACTGAATCATGATATCATTTTTAGGGGTACCTAAACGAGGATTCTATTGGGGGACATGTCTTCTATTCTAGATGAACTGTAGGTACATCATATATAGGTCATAATATTTTCTATAAGAATTACAATTGATGTAGAGGAATGAATCATTTCTATAAGGAAGGTTGAATTACTCAGGGAAACACTAGAGTGCATTAAATTCAGTCTGATTGGTTGGATCACTATCATAACATATGTCCCCAACTACTATTAGTGTTCCAAACATGTAAAAGGATTGGTTATATAGTGGTTCTATAAGATACCATTGTTATTCACATAGATCGTGCCACTATTGGATGCTAAGTTAGAGAAGGTTGGTGCCTAGGTTTGTTAAACCATTCATGATTGCGGAGGGGATCGTACCAGTATAATAATGATTTGATATTCTATAAAGGTATAGTGGTATGAATGATGTTTTTTATGATTAATAGAAACAATACTATCAATGTAACCCTTATCATTTAATCAATGTTGATGATTTTAAGATTCAAGATGATGCATGATTTGAGGAGAATCTGATTTGTATTGTGAATCACGGTGAAAACTACTAGTGAGAAAGTTAGTGACAATAATCATTGAGACAAGGCACCATAGACGTGCTATGAAGGGTGAATGTGAGACGGAATTGGGTATCTGGGCCTTGTAAAATGATTTTTTTTAACATATAGTCTTTGTAATCATTTGGGTTAATTATCTAGAATGATCTAATATAAGGCTGTGATAATGTATGATCCTGATCTATCTAGAGATTCCCCATACTCATTTTTTGTTATTTTATTAAACAATTATTGATTAGTACTTGGTTATGAATTTTGTTGTTGTTGTTTCAATTGAGTTTGGAGTATTTTAGAATACTATTGGGGTTTTGGATGGTTGGAACATGTTTATGGAAAACCATTCTGTTTTCAATAGGAATCCTCTTTACCCTTTTGTGCTATAAGAGGCAGTGTGTGGATTGACCAACTCATGTGTCCTCCCTCCCTAAACTAGGCAACGTTAGAAGGAGATGGTTTTCAAAGACATCATGCGGTTTGGAAAGTCATTAAGTATCCTAGAAGTAACTATTATCCCCATGTATAGGGGCACATAGGTAGGACATATATTTTGGAAAACACTCTGCCCCACCCATTAAACATTGCGTACGAGATACGGAACCCATAAAAATTATATTATATTTTTTGAATTCAGGTTTATTATACCGAATCATACCGGATGAACCTTAAATTAGTTTCCAAACCTTTGGCTACTACTAGAAGGATTATATGTGTAGATACCCAAAGCGTGAAATATATAAACATTACATTACTTTTGAAGAATACTTAATACATAACAAAAACAGACACATAAGGACCGTAATAGATTAGTGTCTTTGGAAACTTGTAACGTAATCTTCTTATCGTGGTGAAAGATCTTCAACATATCCCATAAAGATCTTCCACTTTTTGTTTCCTGACCTAAATCCTTTCTTTTGATCCTGGGGGAAAATAAATCATAAAAAGGGTGAGCTCAAATGCTCAGTAAGGGTAAGCATGGATAAAATAAAACATACCATATACATTGGAACTTAAAAACATGAACCTAATGTTTAAACATTTAAAATCTTGATCAACGACATAAAACATGGAAGTACTTAAGGCATAGATCATAATGGAACATAAACCATGATAAAATAGCATGGGAATAAAAAAATTAATTGTGGAATCCATTAAGCACATGTAATGATTTCCATAGTAGTCAAGGCATTGCTGCCAAGACTATCTTAGTGGACAAAGTCCCATTCTGAATCGAGTTCACTCCTCGTTTCAGTCCTGTAACACTGAACCGGATTAACATAACGTTCTAGCCATGTCTATATCATGAGATATAAAATCATTACCCAATGAATTGGAAGGATATATAGGTCCCACCCATCTCTTAATGAAATCATTCTCACTTGTGCCACAATATAAACATAAATCATTCATCATAACCAAAAGAATAAAATGGGTTTCAAAAACATCATCCCATCATCACGTAATCCATATAAAAGAAATGGATATAATTTCATAATAAGAAAAGTGAAACCATGTAAATCATAGAGACATGATACTTGAAACATACACATTTGAAATAATGTCATCTTAGATGAAAAATGGTTTTGATAAAACACTTGAAATGAATTCTTGAGAAAAATATTTTTTCTTCTTCAAAATCATTTTCGTTTCAGAAAATGTCATGTAATTTTAAAAGAAAGATATTTTATTGAAAATAGTCATGGAATATTTTGGAGTAACCTTCATGAAAATAAGGCTTTATAAAACAGTAAAAATCTGTCCGTGCCGTATAAGTTAAAAAAAACATTATTCTCGTACTTTTGCCGGAAAATTCAAAAAAGTACCTCGTAATGTAAACAAAATAAAGATTCCTTACATACCATGTAGTAAAATTCAATAATGGGTAAAAAGGACATTAAACATACATAAAAACACTTTTATAAAAAATGGACATGGATGATCGAAATAACCCAAGTAAATACTTACGAATAAGCAATCTCGGATAAAAATGAGATTTGAAAAATTATCCCTTACCTTATGTCTGATATGCTTCGTATGTATCCGAAACTCATGTATAATGATTTAAATAATGTCATTGACTTATTACAGAATCATATTCAATTTTATGATATCATATATGGTTCACTTATGACTTTATATTACCCGTTCATTTGTAAAATTCCATGTTATAGAGTGTTTTTGGTAAAATCGTTTCATTTGTTGTCCGTGTTTTGACTTGTAATTATTCATATGATTACGTAGATCAAGATTACATAATTCCAGAAAATAAAACATAATTTATATATAATATATATTTAGAATATATATATATATAATATATCTATAAATGGAAAGAAATACACTGTTCATGGAGACAGTAGTCCATACGTACGCTTGAACGCTGTTTTCGTTTCCTTATTGAGTTGAATGGAATTAAGTAGATGACATACATATATACATAAATACAGTAGCTTTATAATGTAATATATTTCATTATTATTTCTTATATATACTTTATAATCATTCTTGAATGGTTAACATGGAGAATGAATCTCATCGCATCGTGGATACGGTAGTCCGTACGTACGCACGAGCGATGATATCATTTCCATAATTATTGTATTGAATTAGAGTGGATGATACAATATATAAGAATAAGTATGATGTTATAATAACTATGTATAGTTATTATTTACACCATTATACCCATCCATGTAGGGTGTTGGTGGAAAAATAGATTACACCACGGCGTGGAGACGGTATTCTGTACGTATGAACACACGGTGATTTTTTTTCCTTAGGATGGATAGAAGGTGAAATGGGGTTGTATCATATTTATAATAAAAAATCTGTATATTATTTATACTTATGTTATTACTTTATAATGAAACAACTAAAGAAGAATAAGTTTAAGAAGAAAGAATCTTGAATGAATCGGGAGCAGAAATTACCTGTTCTCCGATACGCCTCATTGAAACCTCCTCTTAGGGCACTAAGATTGGTCATTAAAGTAGACCAAAACCTCTAGGATGTTTCTAGGGAAGTGGAGAACATAATGTTTCAGGGTTTTTCCGAGCTTGAAGGCTCAAATTGGTGTGAGGAGGAGTGGGAGGAGGTTCCCTTTTATAAGGGAGGAGAAGGGAACCTTTAAAATTCTTAAAAATATTAATTTATATTAAATCTAACCCCACTTAAAAACCTCCACAAATGGCTCATATTCTAATATTAGATGATATAGGGTTGTAATATCATCATCCAATCAATTTTCGACATGTTTGGATCTTATTTTAAACCTTATCATTTTGATGTATCCTTATTTAATCTATTTAAGTTTATTTGTTGTAATAAAATTATAAATTTTAAATTATAACAAATAATTACTTATTTTTTGTGAATATTTCCTAATTGCTTACTTTATAAAATAATAGACCATATAAATTTAAATTTATAATTTTTAAATATTTTTGTGTTTTTTAAAAAATTTTATAATATGTTATTTTTATAAAATAACATTAGTGTCAATTTTGACACTATTCATTTATTTGAATTTAAATAAAATATATACAAAAGATACGTTCGAAATAAAAGCATTAATAGATTCATAATATGCCATATTTATTTATAAAATTATTGGAGAACATTAAATAGTTCATATAATATTTATTTTATTATTTTTAAAACCATTTATTTGGTTTATCTCTTAATAAAATAATTACTATAACATTTTTGTATAATTATTTAATATGCTTATATGTTACATAAAAATTAAAAATAAAATCCTATGATGAATATAAATCTATTAAAATTCAAAATAATACTTTTACTCGAATTTAACATCTTAAAACCATAATAGTTAAATTGTTATATTTATTAAATTATGAAGGTGACATCTTTGGCATCATTTAAAATAAAATAATATATGTGTCATAATTGCTTGTTTAAGACTCCAAATGGTCAGATATTCGTCCACAGGATGATTATAGTTTTAATTTACACGAAAAATAAGTTTTGTTCAGGGGTTTGTGCCTTTATGGTCACTATTAGTTTAATAACAACTATATTCATGATTTTTAACTTGATAAATAATTTCTGCATCACTATTGCGTCACAATTAATGATAATTATTTAATCCCAAAAAATTCTAAATAAATTATAATGATGTAGATAATTTTTCTATATTTCTGTAGAATATTAGTTTTCGAGGTTTCATGAAGTTTTTCACTAACTTAAAATTATTATACTTATAGTATTTAAGAGAGTGACGTGTTGTCACTTTCTTTGGTTATAATAATAATTAAAATATTTTCATGGAGAAAAATCTTTTAAATGAATATAATCCGACCCTTAGGTGATATGGGTCGACTATTAGTCATCCAATAGGATTTTTCCAAGTGTTAGGGTAATTTTATAATCTTATATTTACCCTTAATTACCCTATTTTCCTTTAACTATGGTAAATAAAATTTACCGTAGTTACTATTCACAATGCCAAAAAATAAAAAGTAGCTTATTGTCATATTTTGGACCCAAAGATTCCAAATATGGAATCCATTTTTCCAAATTCAATAAAAAAAAGTTGTACAAATTAAATTAAAATTAATCCCGTTGTCGAAAGAAAACGTGTTTTTCTTTAAAACATTGCAAAAGATTAAAATGATTTAACCTACGAATTCAAGGTAAAATAAATGCTAATGACATAAATTATATTAAATGGTAAAAATATATTCTCTTTATACTTA
The DNA here is from genome assembly GCA_963277665.1 of Viscum album. Lineage (NCBI taxonomy): Eukaryota > Viridiplantae > Streptophyta > Magnoliopsida > Santalales > Viscaceae > Viscum > Viscum album. The sequence continues at coordinate 40,418,365 of OY728159.1, forward strand.
AAAACCATTAAATATTATAATTTAACCATATAAATTATTACGATGAAAAAAGTTGTTTTTCATTAAAATATAGCATGTTTTTACTATTCATCAAAATATGAAAGTTACCAGAATAATACGAAAATTTTTTCCAAAGTAAATTTTTATTTCCTGATTCCATAGAAGAATTATATTTTGTCAAATTGAACTTATAAACATGTCAAAATATAGATTTAAAGTGGGTGCACCATCAAAAGGCGACAAAACTGCATTTTTTAAAAAATACTTATTTTACCCGAAAAATTTATTTTGTTCTTATACCATGTTATAGAAAATGTGTAAGATGAATAATAATGTTATAAAATGAAAATTTTAGTTAATACTATTCATAACGGCTAGTTCATAATAATATTATAATAATATATCGTTGTTTAGTAAAACCCGGTATTGCGTACAACACACGCTATCGAGGAAGGTCGCAATTGCGTGTAATGCAAGCCAAGTCAGGGTTGCGTGTTGTGAAAAAATCCTTCATTGTTTCGTATAACATAATACAACCATATTTCATTTATACATTGAATATATATATATATATATATACACTCAATGTTGCGTAGAATAACTATTATCAAAATTGTGTTTAACACGATCCAAGAATAGTGTTACGTATACCGCAAGCTAATACGGTGTTGCATATAGCCCAAGGTAATATTTTTGTAGCATACAACCAAAGATATTAATGAAATTAAAAGAATATTTTTCATAAAATCTCGGGGTGTTCCATTCTACCCCCCTTAAAATGAATTTCACCCTCAAAATTCGTCGGGGTTATAAATGGTTTACTAGTCGAAAGTTTCTTTAATAGAAACCCACATCGTAAAAAGAAATACCAAAACATGGATTTAATAACTAAAGTATGAAATGTATCAGTTACCCAAATTAACTCATTTCTGGGTTTTCACGTAGGAGAACATAGGTGAAAATATGGATATGGAAGAAAAATCTAACCATCAAGTTCTGATGGAGAGTGGTAGAGAACATGGCTATGAAAAAGCCAACAATCACAAAGCTATTGATTTGTGAGGATATAAGGTACCATCTGATTCATTGGATATAAGGGAACTAGGACAACATTTTTGGTTTTCAAGATCATTTCCTTATAGTTGATGAATTAAAAGAAATACTTGCATGATTTTGGTACAATCTCACTATTGTTCGTGAATTGAACAATTTCCACTTCATCCCTAAATGAAATGAAGTTGAATTTGTTATTCGTGATGTGTTAGCAGATCATGTGATAGAATGATGGGTCATTCCATCTCTTTCAAACAAAAGGTTAGAAAAAGTTATAAGTCCATCTTATGGTTAGATTAATCGTATATGGTTCCAGAAATTAACTCATACTTCATATATCATACCGCCTAATAAAATAAAACTAGTTTGTACTAACCAGCGACTTCTTGTAGGCCAATGGTAAGAGATAAAGGCCATTCGCACTTCGGTTGTGGGTTCGATTCCCACAGCCTTGTCCGATGCAATGGGCTATCGCCCGTCTTGGAGGTTTTCCTTTTTCTAAAACTATATTATTATAACATCCCATCAATAATATCGAAAAAACTTCTATCCTTAATCAATACAAACGTATTTACAACATAATCCATTCCAATATTTAGGCTTATCCATAATATTGCAGTCTATTTTCATATTATAGTGAAAATGATTTCCAGATAATTCATATAAGAAGCATGTTAATACCATCGTTGATCCACATATATCATAATATATGTCTTGTTGGTCACATTACAAACGTTTGAAGACCTTAATCATGTATTATCTTGAAAAATGAAGACTCATTGAACCTTAGTGAAAACTTGAATGCAGTTAAATGTTAACAATTTCCACATACCAAAATACTCAAAATTTTATATACTCAAACAGTGATATCACTTAGTCCTTATATCAATCATGAGCTCATGAATACAATCAAACATCTCATTATCTTCTTATTCCTTCATTATACACATATCATCTACTTTACAAAAATATCTGAATAATATTCCATGGTTACTGGTACCATTCAACATATACTTTCAAATACTTATAGGAAAAACAATAGTGTAACAATCCTTAGATGATTCTTTATTCCATAGTACCATTTAATATACTACATAACTCTCGATAAACATACAATCATTCCACTACCTTCTAAAACAACCGACTGAGCTTCAACAATTCTTTCAGCTCATATATCATTTGTAGTCTCCTCATCATCATCCTCATAAATACTACCCATATGACCATGCTAATTCTCTTCATGAGATTTCCCATTGTGGCATTGGTTTGCATAACACCCGTACATTCCACATCTAAAACATCTAATCATTGTTGATGTTGTAGCAATACCATTATCCTTATCCATGGTGTTAACTGAAACTTTTCCTTTCTAGTTACTGGCTTTGTGTCCTTCTTTTATACACCCAAATCATCTTCCAGTTCCTTTGAAACAATCTCCCCGATGCCTCTTCCCACATGATTTACATGAGGGAAATTTAACTTTCTTTCCTCTATGATCATCATGAAACTCCATCATTATATTATTATCTGAGTCGGGAAACTTAACAGTGTTGAGATTATTGATCATATTACGAGATTACTGATTAGGCATAATAACGATGTTTGGAATTCCAAATCCTGTTTCATTTGGTTTCTCATCAAGAAAATCATTCCATTGTCCATCATATCCTCCATTAACATGAATCTTCCTGTTTCTATCCATTTTCTAAAATCCAAAAAGAATATTCTGAGAGGAAAAAATCATGCTAGGGAAAACAACATAGTAAAAGGGGAGTATCTTTAATATTTAACATCTTAGGTTAAATTCTAAGATCATTACCATAGTTCTAGGACTATATCCTATACTTATTCTTATCCTTAGGTACATCCCTAGACATACCTTAGAAATTTCTCCAGGGATCTCATTAACGTTTTCGCATTCTAGTTTCCAATGGTTGACGAAACCTTTCCTATAATACCAACGGTAGAGAACCAAAGCTTGACGTACATGGAAATTACATTACTTTTGCGGAATACTTAATACATAACAAAAATATACACATAAGGACCGTAATATTTTAGTGTGTTTGGAAACGTGGAACGTAATCTTCTAATCGTGGTGAAAGATCTTCAACATCTCCCATAAAGATCTTCCGCTGTTTGTTTCCGGACCTAAAAACATTCTTTTGATCCTGGGGGAAAATAAAACATAAAAAGGGTGAGATCAAATGCTCAGTAAGGGTAAGCATGGATAAAATAAAACATACCATATACATTGGAACTTAAAAACATGAACATAATGTTTAAACACTTAAAATCTTGAGCAACGACATAAAACATGGAAGTACATAAGCCATAGATCATAATGTAACCTAAACCATGATAAAATAGCATGGGAATAAAACATGTAATTGTGGAATCCATTAAGCACATGTAATGATTTCCATAGTAGCCAAGGCATTGCTGCCAGGACCATCTTAGTGGACAAAGTCCCATTCTTAATCGAGTTCACTCCTCGTTTCAGTCCTGTAACACTGAACTAGATTAAATTACCACTCCATCCATGCCTATATCATGAGATATAAAATCTTTACCAAATCCATTGGAGGGAGATATAGGTCTCACCCATCTCTTAATGAAATCATTCTTACTTGTGCCACAGCATAATCATAAATCATTCATCATAACCCAAAGAATAAAATTGGTTTCATAAACATCATCCCATCACCACATAATCAATATAAAATAAAAGGATATAATTTCATAATAAGGAAATTGAAACAAATTAAATCATATAGACATGATACTTGAAACATACATATTTGAAATAATGTCATCTTAGATGAAAAATGGTTTTGATAAAACACTTGAAATGAATTTTTGAGGAAAATATCCTTTCTTCTTCAAAATGATTTTCTTTTCACAAAATGTCATGCAATTTTAAATGAAAGATATTTTATGGAAAATAGTCATGAAATATTTTGGAGGAATATTCATTAAAATAAATCTTTATAAAACAGTAAAAATTTGTTCGTGTCGTATAAGTTAAAAAAACATTCTTCTCGTACTTTTGCTGGAAAAGTCAAAAAAGTACCACGTAATGTAAAGAAAATAATGATTCCTTACATTCCATGTAGTGAAATTCAAAAATGTGTAAAAAGGACATTAAAAATACATAAAAACACTTTTATAAAACATGGACATGGATGATCAAAATAACCCCATTAAATACTTGCGAAAAAGCAATCTCAGATAAAAATGAGATTTGCAAAATTATCCCTTACCAAATGTCAGATATGCTTCGTATGTATCCGAACCTCCTGTATAATGATTTAAATAATGTCATTGTCTTATTACAGAATCATATTCATTGTTATTATATCATATATGGTTCACATATGACTTTATAATACCCGTTCTTTTGTAAATTCCATGTTAAAAAGTGTTTTGGGTAAAATCGTTTCATTTGTCGTCTGTGTTTTGACTTGTAATTATTCATATGATTACTTAGATCAAGATTACATAATTCCAGAATATAAAACATGATTTATATATAATATATATTCATAATATACATATATATATAATATATCTATAAATTGAAAGAAATACACCGATCATGGAGACGGTAGGCTGCACGTACACATGAACGCTGTTTTCATTTACATACTGAGTTGAATGGAATTAAGTAGATGACATACATATATACATAAATCCAGTAGCTTTATAATGTCATATATTTCATTATTATTGCTTATATATACTTTATAATCATTCTTGAAGGGTTAACAAGGATAATGAATCTCATCGCGTCGTGGAGACGGTAGTTCGTACGTACGCACGAGCGATGATATCATTTCCATAATTATTGAATTGAATTGGTGTGGATGATACAATATATCAGAATCAGTATGATGTTATAATAACTATGTATAGTTATTCTTTACAACATTATACCCATCCATTAGGTTGTTGGTGGAAAAACATATTACACCACGGCCTGGAGATGGTATTCCATACGTACACACGCACGGTGATTTTGTTTTCCGTAGGATAGATAAAAGGTGAAATGTGGTTGTTTCATATTTATAATAACAAATAAGTATATTATTGATACTGATGTTATTACTTTATAATGAAACAACTAAAGAATAAGAAGTTGAAGAAGAAAGAAGATTGAAAGAATAGGGAGAAGAAATTACTTCTTCTTCGATACACCTCTTTGAAACCTCCACTTAGGGCACCGATATTGGTCTTTAAAGTAGACCAGAACCTCTATGATGTATCTAGGTAAGTGGAGAAGATAATTTGGCAAGGGTTTCCTGAGCTTTAAGGCTCAAATTGGTGTGAGGAGGAGAGGGAGGAGGTTCCCTTTTATAAGGGAGGAGAGGGGCACCTTTGGAATTCTTAAAAATATTAATTTATAATAAATCTAACCCCACATAAAAACATCAAAAAATGACTCATATTCGAAGATTAGATGAGATAGGGTTTTAATCTCATCAACCAATAAAATTTAGACATGTTTGGATCTTATTTTAAACTTTATCATTGTGATTTATCCTTATTTAATCTACTTAAGTTTATTTGTGGTAATAAAATTATAAATTTTAAATTATAACAAATAATTACTTATTTGTTGTGAATTTTCAATAATTATTTACTTTATAACATTATATACCATATAAGTTTAAATTTATAATTTTTAAATTTTTTTTTAATTTTTAAACAATTTTATAATATGTTATTTTTATAAAATAACAATACTGTCAATTTTGACACTATTCATTTATTTGAATTTAAATAAAATATATACAAAAGATATGTTCGAAATAAAATATTTATTAGATTCATAATAGGCCATATGTATCTAGAAAATTAGTGGAGAACATTAAATAGTTCATATAATATTTATTTTATTATTTTTAAAACCATTTATTTGGTTTATCTCTTAATAAAATAATTTCTACAACATTTTTGTATAGTTATTTAATGTACTTATATGTTGCATAAAAATTAAAAATGAAATCCTATGATAAATATTAATCTATTAAATTTCACAATAATACATTTACTAGAATTTATCATCTTAAAATCCTAATTGTTAAATTTTTATATTTATTAAATTATGAAGGTGACAACGTTTCCATAATTTAAAATAAAATAATATAAGTGACATAATTGCTTTTATAAGACTCCAAATGGTCACATATTATACTATTGGATGATTATTGTTTAAATTTACATGACCAATAAGTTTTGTTCAGGGTTTGTGCCTTTTATGTTCTCTATTAGTTTAATAAAAACTATATTCTTGATTTTTCACTAGATAAATAATTTTTGCATCACTATTTTGTCACAATTAATGATAATTATTTAATCCCAAAAAATTGTAAATAAATTCTAATGATGTATATAATTTTGTTATATTTCAGTAGACTATTAATTTTCGAAGTTTCATGAATTTTATCAGTAACTTAAAATTATTATACTTATAGTATTTAAGAGAGTGACATGTTGTCACTTTCATTGGTTTTTATAATAATTAAATTAATTTCATGGAAAAAAGTCCATTAAATGTATCTAATCCGGCCCTTAGGTGATATGGGTCTACTTTTAGTCATACAATAGGATTTTTCCAAGTGTTAAGGTAATTTTATAATCTTATATTTACCCTTAATTACCCGATTTACCTTTAACTATGGTAAATAAAATTTACCGTAGTTACTATTCACAATGCCCAAAAATAAAAAGTAGCTTATTAACATAATTTGGAACCACTAATTCCAAATATGGATTCCATTTTTCAAAATTAAATACTCAAAATTTTTAGAAATTAAGTTAAAATTAATCTTGTTGTCGAAAGAAAACGGGCTTTTCTTTAAAACACTGCAAAAGATTGAATTAATTTAACCTACGAATTCAAGGTAAAATCAATGATAAGGACATAAATTATATTAAATGGTAAAAATATATTCTATTTATACTTTAAAACCATACACTATTATAATTTATCCATATAAATTATTATGATGATAAAAGTTGTTTTTATAAAAATATAGCGTGTTTTTACTATTCATCAAAATATGAAAGTTACCAGAATAATACGAAAAATTTATCCAAGGTAAATTTTTATTTCTTGATTCCAAAGAAGAATTTTTTTTGTCAAATTGAACTTATAAACGTGTCAAAATCTAGATTTAAAGTGGGTGCTCCATCAAAAGGTGGAAAAACAGCATTTTAAAAAAAAATACTTATTTTACCCGAAAAATTTATTTTGTTCTTATACCATGTTATAGAAAATGTGTAAGATGAATAATAATGTTATAAAATTTAAAATTTAGTTAATACTATTCATAATAGCTAGTTCATAATAATATTATAATAATATATCGTTGTTTAGTAAAACCCGGTATTGCGTACAACACACGCTATCGAGGAAGGTCGTGATTGGGTGTAATGCAAGCCATGTCAGGGTTGCGTTTTGTGAAATAATCTTTCGTTGTTTCGTATAATAGAATCCAACCATATTTAATTTATACATTGAATATATATATATATATATATACTCAATGTTGCGTAGAATAACTATTATCAAAATTTTGTGTAACACGATCCAAGAATAGTGTTGCGTATACTGCAAGCTAATACGGTGATGCATATAGCGCAAGGTAATTTTGGTGTAGCATACAACACAAGATATTAATGAAATTAAAAGAATATTTTTCATAAAATCTCTAGGTGTTACATTCTACCACCCTTAAAATGAATTTCTCCCTCGATATTCGTCGGGGTTATAAATGGATTACTACTCGAATGTTTGTTTAATAGAAACCCACATTGTAAAAAGGAATACCAAAACATGGCTTTAAAAACTAAAGTATAAAATGTAATGGTTACCCAAATTAACTCATCACTGGGTTTCCACGTAGGAGAACATAGGTGAAAATATGGATATGGAAGAATAATCTAACCATCATGTTTTTATGGAGAGTGGTAGAGAACATGGCTATGAAAAAGCCAACAATCACAAAGCTATTGATTTGTGATGATCTAAGGTAACATCTGATTCATCGGATACAAGGGAACTAGGACAAAATTTTTGGTTTTAAATATTATTTCCCTAAATTTTATGAATTAAAAGAAATACTTGAATAATTTTGGTACAACCTCAATGTTGTTCACGAATTGAACAATTTCCACTTCATCCCTTAAAGAAATGAAGATGAATTTGTTATTCGTGATGTGTTAGTAGATCATGTGATAGAATGATGGGTCATTCCATCTCTTTCATAAAAAAGGATAGCAAAAGTTATAAGTCCATCATATGGTTAGATTAGTCGTATATGGTTCCAAAAATGAACTTATACTTCATATATCATACCGCTTAATAAAATAAAACTAGTTTCTACTAACCAGGGACTTCCTGTAGGCCAGTGGTAGGCGATAAAGGCCTGTCGCACTTCAATTGTGGGTTTGATTCCCACATCCTTGTCTGACGTGGTGGGATGTCGCTCGTCTTGCATGTTTTCCTTTTTCTAAAACTATATTACTATATTATCCCATCAATAATATCGAAAAAACTTCTATCCTTAATCAATACTAACTTATGTACAACATAATCCATTCCAATATTTATGTTTATCCATATTATTGCAGTCCATTTTCAAATTATAGTGAAAACGACTACCATAGATTTCATATAAGAATCATGTTAATACCATCATTGAGCCCCATATATCATAAGATATGTCTTGTTGGTCACATTACAAACGTTCGAAGGCCTTAACCATGTATTCTCTTGAAAAATTAATACCCATTGAACCTTAGTGAAAACTTGAATGCAGTTAGAAGTTAACACTTTCCACATACCAAAATACTCAACATTCTATATACTCAAACCATGATATCACTTAGTCCTTATATCAATAATGAGCTCATGAATACAATCAAACATCTCATTATCTTCTTATTCATTCATTATGCGCATATCATCTACTTTAAAAAAATATCTGAATAACATTCCATGGTTACTGGTACCATTTAACATATACATTCACATAATTTTATGAAAAACAATAATGTAACAATCCATAGATGATTCTTTATTCCATAGTACAATTAACAACACAACATAACTCTCGATAAACATACAATCATTCCAATACCTTCTAAAACAACTGACTGAGCTTCAGCACTTCTTTCAGCTCATATATCATTTGTAGTCTCTTCATAATCATCAACAAAAATACTACCCATATGACCATGCTGATTCTCTTCATGAGATTTTTCATTAGGGCATTGGTTTTCATAATGCCTGTACATTCCACATTTAAAACATCTAATCATTGTTGATGTCGTAGCAATACCATTATCCTTGTCCATGGTGTTAACTGAACCTTTTCCTTTGCACTTACTAGCATTGTGCCCTTCTTTTCCACACCCAAAGAATCTTCCAGTTCCTTTGAAACAATCTCATTGGTGACTCTTCCCACATGATTTACATGAGGTAAATTGAACATTCTTTCCTCTATGATCATTATGAAACTCCATCTTTCTCTTATTATCTGAGTCTGGAAACTTACCAATGTTGAGATTATTGATCAAATTATGAGATTGATGATTAGGAATAATAATGATGTTTGGACTTCCAGATCCCGTTTCATTTGGTTTCTCATGAATAAAATCACCCATTGTCTGTCATATCTTCCATTATCATGAATCTTCCTGTTTCCAGCCATTTTCTAAAACCCAAAAAGAATAGTGTGAGAGGAAAAAATCATGCTAGGGAATACAACATAGTAAAAGGGGAGTATCCTCAATATCTAACATCTTAGGTTAAATTCTAAGATCGTTACCGTAGTTCTAGGACTATATCCTATACAAATTCTTATCCTTAGGTACATCCCTATACATACCTTAGAAATATCTCTAGGGATCTCACTAACGTTTTTGCATCCTAGTTTCCAATGGTTGACTAAACCTTTCCTCTGATACCAACTATAGAGACCCAAAGCTTGATGTACATTGACATTACATTACTTTTTCGGAATACTTATTACATAACAAAAACAGACACACAAGGACCATAATAGTATAATGTCTTTTGAAACATGGAACGTAATCTTCTAATCGTGGTGAAATATCTTCAACATCTCCCATAAAGATCTTCCACTTTTTGTTTCCTGACCTAAATCCTTTCTTTTGATCCAGGGGGAAAATAAAACATAAAAAGGTGAGCTCAAATGCTCAGTAAGGGTAAGAATGGATAAAATAAAACATACCATATACATTGGAACTTAAAAACATGAACATAATGTTTAAACACTTAAAATCTCGAGCAACGACATAAAACATGGAAGTACATAAGGCATTGAACATAATGGAAAATAAACCATGATAAAATATCATGGGAATAAAACAAGTAATTGTGGCATCCATTAAGCTAATGTAATGATTTCCATAGTAGCCAATGCATTGCTTCCAGACCATCTTAGTGGACAAAGTCCCATTCTGAATCGAGTTCACTCCTCGTTTCAGTCCTGTAACACTGAACCAGATTAACATACCATTCCAGCCATGTATATATCATGATATATAAAATCTTTACCCAATGAAATGGAGGGAGATATATATCCCACCCATCTATTAATGAAATCATTCTTACTTGTGCCACAACATAAACATAAATCAATCATCATAACCCAAAGAATAAAATGGGTTTCATAAACATCATCTCATCATCACATAACCCATATAAAAGAAATGGATATAATTTCATAATATGGAAAGTGAAACCATGTAAATTATAGATACTTGATACTTTAAACATACACATTTTAAATAATGTCATCTTAGATGAAAAATGGTTTTGATAAAACACTTGAAATGAATTCTTGTGGAAAATATCCTTTCTTCTTCAAAATTATCTTCTTTTCATAAAATGTCATGAAATTTTAAAAGAAATAGATTTTATTGAAAATAGTCATGGAATATTTTTGAGGAATATTCATGAAAATAAGGCTTTATAAAATAGTAAAAATATGTTCGTGTTGTATAACTTAAAAAAACATTCTTCTCGTACTTTTGCCGGAGAAGTCAAAAAAGTACCTCATAACATAAACAAAAGAAAGATTCCTTACATACCATGTAGTAAAATTAAAAAATGGGTAAAAAGGAAATTAAACATACATAAAAACACTTTTATAAAACATGGACATTGATGATTGAAATAACCCCAGTAAATACTTACGAGTAAGCAATCTCCGATAAAAATGAGATTTGCAAAATTATCCCTTACCTTATGTCTAATATGCTTCGTATGTATCTGAAACTCATGTATATTGATTTAAATATTTCAATTGACTTATTCAGAATCATATTCATTGTCATGTTATCATATATGGTTCACATATGACTTTATATTACCGGTTCTTTTGTAAATTCCATGTTAATGAGTGTTTTGGGTAAAATCGTTTCATTTGTTGTCCGTGTTTTGACTTGTAATTATTCATATGATTACTTAGATCACGATTACATAATTACAGAATATATAAAATTATTTATATATAATATATATTCAGAATATACATATATATAATAGATCAATAAATGGAAAGAAATACACCATTCATGGAGACGGTAGGGCGTAGGTATGCATGAACGCTGTTTTCGTTTCCTTATTGAGTTGAGTGGAATTAAGTAGATGAAAAAAATTTATACATAAATAAAGTAGATTTATAATGTCATATATTTCATTATTATTTCTTATATATACTTTATAATCAATCTTGAATGGTTAACATGGAGAATGAATCTCAACGCGTCGTGGAGACGGTAGTCCGTACGTACGCACGAGCGATAATATTGTTTCCATAATTATTGAATTGAATTGGATTGGATGATACAATATATTAGAATCAGTATGATGTTATAATAACTATTTATTGTTATTCTTTACACCATTATACCCATCCATGTAGGGTGTTGGTGGAAAAACAGATTACACCACGGTGTGGAGACGGTATTCCGTACGTACACACGCGCGTTGATTTTGTTTTCCTTCGGATGGATAGAAGGTGAAATGGGGTTGTTTCATATTTATAATAACAAATAAGTATATTATTGATACTTATGTTATTAATTTATAATGAAAAAACTAATGAAGAAGAAGTTGATTAAGAATGAAGTTTGAAAGAATCAGGAGAAGAAATTACCTCTTCTTCGATACGCCTCTTTGAAACCTCCTCTTAGGGAACTAAGATTGGTCTTTAAATTAGACCAGAACCTCTAGGATGTTTCTAGGGAAGTATAGAAGATAATTTGGCAGGGGTTTCCCGATCTTGATGGCTCAAATTGGTGTGAGGAGGAGATGGAGGAGGTGCCCTTTTATAAGGGAGGAGAGGGACACCTTTGGAATTCTTAAAAATATTAATTTATAATAAATCTAACTCCACTTAAAAACCTTCAAAAATGACTCCTATTCGAAGATTAGATGAGCTAGGGTTATAATCTCATCAACCAATCAAATTTATACATGTTTGGATCTTATTTTAAACCTTATCATTTTGATTTATACTTATTTAATCTTTTTAAGTTTATTTGTGGTAATAAAATTCTAAATTTTTAATTATAAAACTTATTACTTATTTGTTGTGAATTTTCCATAATTGTTTACTTTATAACATTATAGAACACTAAAATTTAAATTTATAATTTTTAAATATTTTTGTGAGTTTTAAACAATTTTATAACATGTTATTTTTTTAAAACAACAATAGTGTCAATTTTGACACTATTCATTTATTTGAATTTAAATAAAATATATACAGAAGATATGTTCAAACTAAAAGACTTAATAGATTCATAATAAGCCATATGTATCTATAAAATTAGTGGAAAACACAAAATAGTTCATATAATATTTATTTTATTATTTTTAGAACCATTTATTTGGTTTATCTCTTAATAAAATAATTACAAGAACATTTTTGTATAATTATTTTATATACTTATATTTTTCATAAAAATTAAAAATAAAATCCTTTGATGAGGATAAATCTATTAAAATTCTGAATAATACTTTTACTATAATTTATCATCTTAAAATCATAATAGTTAAATTGTTATTTTTATTAAATATTGAAGGTGAAAACTTTGACATCATTTAAAGTAAAATAATATAAGTGTCATAATTGCATGTTTAAGACTCCAAATGGTCAAATATTATACTATTGGATTATTATAGATTATATTTACATGACCGATAAGTTTTGGTCAGGGTTTTGTGCCTTTTATGGTCACTATTAGTTTAATAAAAACTATATTCTTGATTTTTCACTAGATAAATAATTTCTGCATCACTGTTGTGTCACAATTAATGAAAATTATATAATCCCAAAAAATTCTAAATAAATTATCATGATGTATATAAATTTGTTAGCTTTCTGTAGAATATTAATTTTCTAAGATTCATGATATATATTAATATCTTAAAATTATTATACTTATAGTATTTAAGAGAGTGACACGTTGTCACTTTATTTGGTTTTAATAATAATTAAATTATTTTCATGGAACGAATACCATTAAATGAATCTAATCAGACCCTTAGGTGATATGGGTTGACTTTTAGTCATCCAATAGGATTTTTACAAGTTTTTGGGTAATTTTATAATCTTATATTTTCCCTTAATTACCCAATTTACCTTTAACTATGGTAAATAAAATTTACCGTAGTTACTGTTCACAATGCTCAAAAATAAAAAGTAGCATATTAAAATATTTCGGACCCACTGATTCCAAATATGGAATAAATTTTTCCAAAACCAATACACAAAAGTTTTAGAAATTAAATTAAAATTAATCCTGTTGTCGAAAGAAAACAGGTTTTTCTTTAAAACATTGCAAAAGATTGAATTGATTTAACCTACGAATTCAAGGTAAAATCAATGCTAATGACATACAATATATTAAATGGTAAAAATATATTCTATTTATACTTTAAAACCATTAAATATTATAATTTAACCATATAATTTATTATGATGAAAAAAGTTGGTTATCATTAAAATAAAGTGTGTTTTTACTATTCATCAAAATATGAAAGTTACCAGAATAATACGAAAAATTTATCCCAAGTAAATTATTATTTCTTGATTCTAAATAAGAATTTTATTTTGTCAAATTTAACTTATAAACATGTCAAAATCTAGATTTAAAGTTGGTGCAACATTAGAAGGCGGCAAAACTGCATGTTTTGAAAAATTCTTATTTTACCTGAAAAATTTATTTTGTTCTTATACCATGTTCTAGAAAATGTGTAAGATGAATAATAATGTTATAAAATTCAAAATTTAGTTAATACTATTCATAACGGCTAGTTCATAATACTATTATCATAATATATTGTTGTTTAGTAAAACACGATATTTCGTACAACACACGCTATCGAGGAAGGTCGTGATTGCGTGTAATGCAAGTCAAGTCAGGGTTGCATGTTGTGAAAGAAATCATCATTGTTTCGCATAATAGAATGAAACCATATTTCATTTATACATTGAATATATATATATATATATATATATATTCAATGTTGCGTAGAATAACTATTATCAAAACTGTGTGTAACACGATCCAAGAAAAGTGTTGCGTATACTGCAAGCTAATACGGTGTTGCATATAGTGCAAGGTAATCTTGGTGTATCATACAACACAAGACATTAATGAAATTAAAAGAATATTTTTCATAAAATCTCGGGGTGTTACAAAATGACCCCTCATACATCTTCAAGTGAGATTCAATTATCGGATAGAAAAAATAAATTCTTTTATTATATGTAATTTCTTATTCATTAGGATTTCCATCTCTATCATTATATTTATTTATAAAGGGCGGTTAATTTTTTACATTGTCAATTATTATATAGATATAGGTTTTTATGGAACATGATTCAATGTATCATGATCCTTGTTTTCTATCCAAGATATAATTTTCTTTTGTGAATACAGCTATTCAACAAAGAATTTAGTGTTAAAATTTTGTGAGAATTCATCAATGATCATGATGTATGTGTTATAATTACTTAGTCCCTTATTTATTCTTATTATTGAATGAATGTAATAGTGATATTTTCTACACTGGAATTTTTTTTTTAAGAATTAATTAATTTATTTTTCCATAATGATTGTGATACCCTTCAATGATCATGTAAAACCCATCGTAAAATTATAATCATATTTTTTGGAAACCCATAGGTTATTCATATTAAATTGAAAATATAAACATGGAATTTAAAAGTGGAAGTGGTGGTTTTATGCAATTGAACTAAATTCTTATCTCATTATTGATAATTTTACCTAAAAATGATTTCATTAACTTTTATGAGTTAATGAGTTATGATATACATTTTTAAAAATGGAATAATTGATGAATTTTTCTTTTTTTATTATTATGGTTAAAATGAAAAATGATTCATATTGATAAATTATATCATTCACCATGATTAGAATGAATGAAAAAAATGTTAATAATTTTCATCCTTATAATTCTTGTGAAAATGTGATATTTTGGAATTACTGATAGACAAGGTCTGGGTCATGGACTAATTCTCCATATACCCATGGGGTGACAAAATAATGCTCTAGGCCCCCAATGAATTAATTTGTATGATGGACCATAGGTAGAGAATGATTATGAAAATAATCTGGGGGTGATAAACTAGTTCTCTATATCATCAATATATATATATATACACCTAAATATGAAAAAGGAGGTACATGTTAGGGACTGATGCTCCAAATACCAGTGGGGTTCTAGATGGTTGCTTTAGGCCATAATGGATGAAATTGGAATTACATGAATAATTAAGGACCATGAATGAATTAATTTTGAAATCCCTATTATGTATGGTTTAGATTCAGGTTCAGGATGAAGCATGTATGATGTGGTTGAATAAAGAATAATTGATATAGAATCTATTTATTTTTTCTTTTTATCTTTCTTCATTATAGAAATACATTGTCAATTATGGAATAGATGTTTTTTTATAAATAGTTGGTGTTTCCCTACTGAGATTCACTCACACCCTACTCAGGTTACCTGATCAGTACATGAATATTCTTCATATTTTATATTTAAGATAAGGGAAATATCCATATGTCAAATAGATGAGTGGGGATTCTAAATGAATCATGAATTAGGGAGAGAGACCTGACTTCAAGTCCCTACTGAGAGATTTATGTGACTATTTGTTTGTACATTCACATTACACATGTATGGAATGACATATTTACTACATTAGTTTGTGGTCATATTTTATTTATTTTGGATTTGTATATGGGATGTTGGTTGATTATTGAATATTTTTTATTATCTATACAATATTTATTATTTATTTCCTATATTTTTCTTATTTTATAAATAATGTATCGAATCACCACACTGCTTATTATACCCTCACAAATAGTTAACAGTAATTGGTGTATAATTATGCACAGACGAGGTTATGTAATGAACCAGTTTGGGGTACTGGTATGTGGAAACGTGATTAGGGAGTTACAATCACATAGTAGTTAAAGATCCTCTTGATATTTTTATTAGGATAATTATTTATATTATGGTATTAAACAAAAAAACTTATATATCACATAGATGATAAATTTCAATTATTTAAAAAATATAATTTTTTTCGTAAATATTTTATGAAGGGATCATTGGAAAAATACTTTTATAATGTTTTTTATTAGTGACGATGTATGTATTGTTATACAATTGGTAGTGTGTTAACATACCATAAATTTTATTAGGAAATACATTTTCTATAGATGACTTATTGATTCATTCATACATTGTAAAAATACTTAGGTAAATGGATACCTTTATTATGCTAATGAATTTTTCATATTTGTATACCCACATGATGGAATGTTTTTAAAATATTTGATATTAAATATTAATGTATCACATTGATATATTTTTTCCCATGTATTATTTTTAAATAATTAATTATGTACAATTGATCATTCATTCCAAAGAGTAATTTTGAAAAAAAAATACACACAGACACCATAGAAACATTTCTATTACAACTATAGTAAATTATATAGTCATCATTACCTTAAAATAGGTTTAAATTAATTAAATGATTTGAAAAATACTATGAATGTAATTGTCCATATTTTACTAAATCATCGTTGGATTATTTGTTAATACTAGTGGGTATTAGTTTCAGAAAAATTATTATTTATGATTTTACATAATAAAATATAAATTTATTTTAATATTAACATACCTTGATACATATAATTATAATTAAATAGTGGTAAAAATTATTTTTAAGAGATCCTCTAATGTAAAATGTATGTTATATAATATTTGTAAAGGTAAATAAGGTTTATAAGTAGCCACATGAAGTTAATATAGACTTTTCATAGGATATATATAAGTATAATTTTATTTTCATGTCAAATATAAAGATAAAAAAGAAATTCACTTGACTTGTATGGGTACATTGTAATTCTTCAATCATGCATAATGGTAGAAGGAAATTTTATCTCGATGATTCCTTTACTATATAATGTTTATACCACATGCAATTTTTTTCATGGCAGTACAAATTGAATGTGAATCACAATGTAAAGAATATATTACTATTGATAATATATTATTATGTTTTCCTTTTGTTTGATAATGGTCGTCATTTTTTTTGTTCAAAAAATGTAATGACCTGGTATACATCGAGTACTATTTAAGTGTTAAAAAGATTATTCTTATATAAATAAAATTATTTTATTGAAAATATATTTTTATGAATATTTTCTCATTTACCTGTCCACTATTAAAAAATTATAAAATTTATATTTGATTTTATGTTATTTTCATTTTTAAAAATAGAATTCATATAAAGCGGAATAATAATAATATGATTTAATGAGTTTATAAAAAGTTAATAATTTTGAGTGTAAATATTTAAAAAATTTCAATATTGAAATGTTATCTATTTTGAACCTGGAATTGTATATAAAATAAAGAGACAAGAAAATTAATGGGGTGTCTATCTAGTGTTTGGAATATAAAAAATGAAGGTATCTATAGAATTTAATGAATTAAAAGTCAAATCACTATGATATTTACATAAATATTGTAAAATTGTGTATTATTTTTTAAATTAGTGTATAAATATGAAATTAAGGTAATATGGTTTGTTTACATATTATATATTATTCTACCATTCTCACTCTCATTAATTGAATGATATTAATTAAAATAATTAATAGGAATGAATTAAGTGAGAAGTTCGCATTTAAAAATATGTAGTCATGAATTGAATGATGGTTCAATTTTTATTATGATAATGATTAAAATAAGTGAATTGAATTCATGAAATTTACTACTATGAAAAAAACATTCCTTTTGTTAATATAATGTAATAGGTGGGAATTTATGTGTCTTAGGTTGGAACATCTTAGGTTATGAGAGACCTATTTTATTTTATATATGTCAACTATTTTTATATATCTTATTATATTTTTACATAGAGTGAAATCTATATGGTTGGAGTTTTACCCATTGGAGTTGTGAGTTCTTATTGTCATCAAGTTATTCAATGAACTAGGCTGATGTATACTCTTAGGGTTTAAATAGTTCAAGTTTTAACTATTCATATAAAAACAATTTTTCAATATCTATATCTGAGTAATATGAACAAGGATTTAATCATTAACTACACCTTCTGCATGAGGTAGGTGATTTCCATCTTTATTTGACTTTGAAATATAATTCTTCATATGATGCATACAAACATAATCCATTTGTAAATATAGAATACATCAACATTTAATCCCAATTATTGAATGGGGAAATTTATGGTTTTTATCTCTCATTTACCATCCCTTCCAAATGAGTACAGGTAAACATCCTCATGTATTCTTGTTGAAATTCACATGTTAATACCAATATACATTTTTTCATGATTCCCCCAAAAACAATTGATATTCTTTCTCAAAAAAACTATATAGATCAACATTAGTATTTTTACACTTCTAACAGACATGGTAGAGGTGAATGTTATTACTTGATGTTTTGTGTTTATTTAATTGTTTTACTAATATTATTATTATACTATCATTGGGACATGCATTTTTTTAATCTGGGTGGTCGGGTTTCCATTTATTTATTCATTATATCTGTTGAAGAATACTTTTCTTTTGAGGATTTAATTGGTCTACGGAAAGTGGACAAAAATTATAATTTAAAAATTTCCATTGTGAATTCAAAAATTATGATTTTTTGATCTAACATATTTAATTTAATGCATGGAATGATTATTATAATATATAATTATTATTAAAACTGTAATGTGATGATTTTATGCTATTAATGAAGAAAATTTGAAAGTGGGATATAAATATTAAAAAGGGTAGATGTAACCAGATAATTATTACCTTAATATAATATAGATAAAACTATTAAATATGTGAAATAGAACATATGTCACTATACAAGTAAAATGGTAGATATCCTTGAAAATGAAAAGGAGAGAATAATTTTTATTTTCATAGTAACAGAAGGATTATAAGATTCAATGTTATATTGTTATTCATTGATTATGTGTTTATTTTTGTTTCAATGTCATATTGATGTTATTATTTATTCACAACAAACTCCCATTTTTTTATATTATAGAACATGACCATTGATTTCATTTTATTATCACATGTTTCTGAGTTCATTTTGGAATTTTTGTACAAGTAAATTATGTGATAGATATTGATAAGATTCAAATATTTAAAATATCTAGGTTGTTAATAGTATTTATATTATTATAATGAATAAATAACACAATTAAATGATGGGGAAATGAATTTATAGATATAAAATGGACATAAAAGTATATTTGAATTATTATGGATGATATAAAGGTCATATTTTGTTTATATTAACAACTCATGTTCATCTTTAATAGATGTATTTAAGTTAAATTATTCAGTTTAGGTTAAATTTAAAATAAGTAAGCAGTAAAATAATTTTGGAATTATACTTCTTATAATTTCTAAATACATATATAAGTTGGTCATGGTCATATAATAATAAAACTTCATTTATGGGGAAAATAAAATAACTAGCCTCTGGGTAAATAAATATAGAGTAATGAATTTGGATTAATAATTAATAATTAATTTGTCTAAAAACTAGTTTTCTAGTTATGTTGAGGAGTATGGAATTGAATATATTAATATAAGTTATAATTAGAAAGACCATTATTGAAATTTTTGAAGTGATTATTAAAGGAATCAATATGGATGTGTTTCTTTTAACAGATGAAGGTAATTGAACCTCATTTCATATATTCATTGATCATATAATGTGATACTTGGCTTATTTGAGGTTGTATTATTCCAAAATCATATTATTTTATTTGGTGATTCATTTATTTTCATTGAAAATGCTATTTCTAGAATGTACTATTTGTTTGATTTTTTTCTTATGGATTACTTGTATTTTTGTTTATGTGTATTTGTCTATGTTAAATTATATTCTTGAATATATGTGTGTTTTCATGAAATTATACAGACGGTTTTTGATGGCCTTAGTGATTGGATGTATAATTCATTTTGTTTCTAGTTGATCATGGATGCAAATATCATATATATATATATATATATATATATATTCATACACACATATCAACATGGGATTTTTTTTGTGATGTATGTATATATTTTAAGTCTGTAATATCTCATAGTTATTCCACCTTGATTAATTATAGGTTATCATTTGAAAAATTTAACATGTAATGATAACCCCTTGATGGACAGATTGATGATTTATAACATTATTGAGTTGTAATTTCTCATTGATCAGCAATAATTATTAAATTAAGTGGTGATATACGATACATGGAATCAATTATATGATTTCATGATATGAATGAAAGTGATGATATAGATACATATTATATAAGATGGTGATGTTATAATTGTATGAGTTTTAGGGATATAATGATTTCATTACAGGAGGCAAAGAGATGTTTTCATGAGATTTCATGGGATAATGGGATACATTGTTGTTTCTACACATGGAACATGGGTATGAGGATATGTTGTGCACTGTTTATGAAGGTGTTGGTGGAATAAAAAATATATGTTTAGAGATTGGATATAGAACATTTTTTGAATAATTATATGGATGGGATATTATAAGGAATGTTAATTATTATTAAAAATAAATTTTATAAAATAACCTAAATTTTTATTGTAAATATTCAAAAATTTAGAGTTCATATGTTACATTTGATAATCCATTGGTATGATCTATTAGGATTACAACTTCTGATTTTATTAAAAAAGATCATTTTCTGAGTGTTAATTTCTTATTAGATATATCCATACCCATTTCTTTCATAATTTTTTAAACCGGTATAACATAGAATTATATTATGTAAAAATATTTAATTTCATGGAATGGTTATGTCGTGTGTTGTTAACAAATTCCCAAACAAATATATTTAAATGTTATTTGTAGGGAAATCCATGATATATTAAGGCTATTGTTCATGAAGATTGGATGGATATGAATTTCAATTTAGAGTTTCAGAACCAATTTACAGGTATTTATTTACTATAATATTGTATGAATTGTAAATGAAATTGAGATATAAAAATCGGTTTTCCTATTTATTAAAATTATTGTGGCTTTATTGGGTTCTATGCTCTGTGTTATTTACATACCTGAGGCATATCAAAGGCTGGACATATGGAACATACCAATATCTTAATACAACCAATAATGGTTTCAATAGGGGTTGGTCGTAATAAAATGGAAATAATTATTTTCTCTGAGATTTATGATGGATATTTGAGTTTGTAAAATATGTGGTTTGTATTTGAATTTCTTGGGAAATAGTTTCATTTAACACAAACCATGGTAGTGACATGGAACTGGATTATAAACCTAAAATTTAAGCACCATTTCTATTAAGATGGGACCTTAATTTCTCTCTGTGTCAGTTGGATCTATAATGTTTATCCCCTATTATATGATGAACAAATGTTGATATCTGTACAAGTTTGATTATGTTTTAAATAGTAAAATTACATGGTTTTTTCTTATCAATGTTTCATGCATAATTTCGAAAGGATTAATTTAAGTGTAATATTATTTTTTTCTGTTTAATTTTTATGATATACTAATATGATTCACCATTAATAATTATATTTAGTTAAACACAATAATTTGTTTCATAATATTAATACATAATTTGTAAAATGATCTGTGTTTTATATTCTTAAATAAAATTTCAAAATGAAATAATGTTTTAAGGATTGATTGATGTATATTAATGAACCAACAAGAGCATGTTAGAAACTAACACTCTTGATATAAAACATATGATGTATTATTTAAATGTGATTTAATTATTTGAAATTATTTCTATAATTTTAATATTTTCATATAATATTTATGTTGGGTATATAAATTCATGTGACTATTCAAACTACAAGAAAAATGAATTTTTTTTCGGAAGGGTGACATCATAAACATTTTCCTAAATAATTATAGAATGTTTAAATTATTAATTTGTATATAAATATTATAAAGGAAATATTTTTTAAAATTTATTAATAAATGATTGTTTATGTTGATGTATTTTTTGAAAAAACTATAAGAATAACATGTTGACGATTCTATCATTAGTTAAAATAATTATTAATTTATATGGTTATATGAATTTAAAAATTGTGAATTTATTAATATTGAATTTTATATGTCATAAATATATTAATTTAAGTGTTTTCTTTTAAAAAAATTCTTAATGATCGAAAAAAACTTTTGGACGCACTCTAAGAATATATTGTTCAAAAAAGAGTAAAATGAATAACGGTTTATGTTTAATTGGAATGTGATATAATTTGTTTTATTTTAGATAACATGCCTAAAAATGTTTTATTTTATTATCATATAACCTTGTTAAATTACATGTCTTTTTCATTATTTTAATGCCTAGTTTCACCTGAAGATTTTCAATATATACATCTTGATTAAAAATTCATTGTATGATTGTATAGGTAATGGATCAAATTTCTATATATATTTTTCTTCTATGTTTTATTATTATTGAATAATAAAAGGAAAATATAAGGTAATCATGTAACAAGTGTGTTATATGATGAAATTTTATGCAGTGAATTAATATTATATTGATGTCATAATGTTATACATGTGAGATGATTATAAATGTATTTATAATGAATATTTTATATACACCTCCAATTAAATCTTTATCTTGTATAAATTAAATGAATATTGACATTCCATGTTAATAATTTAATTTACATGAATACTCATGATTGGTTTTTGATTTTTGTATTATTATCCCATGATATTGTTATGTTAAATCATGAATTAATAAATCTCATTGATATAAGTGATACTATTTAATTTAGTAAATGATGTAAATATTATTATTTTCTAGTAAATATATAGGGAGTGGAATGATGTTTGGAATTAAATGTTGGACTTTTTATGGATGAATGTTAATGTAGCTAAAAATTATGGTTTGTTTTATAGAGTATTTTTTTATAGATTTGCGTTTGTTGATTTCTAGTATACTGTTTTTCATTACTACAAAATAATTTACATATTTATTTTGATGAATATATGTTTTATTTTAATTTTTAAATTTTCTGGTTATTTTATAAATGGTTTACAGAAATTATAAAACACTAATATGGTAAATTATAAAAGAAAAATAATGAAATAATGATTCTAAAAATATAAGGACTTTTATAGTTCAACCATTTTATGATTAAATACTGAATTCGTGGATGAATTATATTTTTCTAATTATTTATATTAATTTCTTCTTACGATAATATTTTTCCACACTAAATGTAATTCTATACTAGAATCCCAATATTGGAAGAATGATTTGATTTATGATATATGTTTTAAAACTAGTGTTTTCCTTATAAATTTTAATGGAATAACGAATTATATGTTGTGATAATAAATTATGACAGATGCATACTTAATTGAAAAATGACTTATATTTTACACGTTTTTGCTTTTTTTTTGGGAATCATCGAGAGAAATATGTTGTGTTTTGAGACTCCATTAACCATTATTGGGAACTATTTTCGTGTGAGATGTGTTACTTATTGAATCCTTTTCCTATTCTCTATAAAATTAAAAAATATTTTCTACTCCAATTTTTATTTAATTTTAATTTGATTTTTAATGATTTATATAAATGAATATAAATATTCTCCCTAACAATAATTGAAAAAAATAATTGATATTGGTTTAGTTATAAAGGAAAAATGTGGTGCATTTATTTTTAAATGTATGTTTATAAGTAAAAATAACTGAATCACAATTAATTTTTAAAATTTAGTATATTAAAAAATTAAAAAAATTTAAACACAATTAAATATTGTTTTAATAATTTTTTAATTTCAAAAATGATAATACAATATAGATTTTAAATTAATGGATATGTGAAAATATTGATTATGAAATAGATTTATTACTCCCTGATTTTGGATAGAATATGAATTAATTTTCTTCTAAAGATATTTAATTTTATTTTATGTGGTTCATATCACTTTTATAAATTGTATTTAATAGAAGTATTTTTTGATTTCCAATGTAACTGGGCCCATTTCTGAGACGTATATCCCATCGATTCATACATTCATTTTAGTTTACATCATCATATAATTTATTTTAATTCTCATGGATGTGAGTTATATGAGAGGTATCTCATTGTGTTTTTAATATTATCATGAACCTTACCTGGCTTGTTTCATACCCCTACAGGGAATTTAAGACTGAAAAATTACAATTTATAGGATAATTTTATTAAAATGATAATTTTTCTGGTACTCAATTTACCCTTACACAAACCATGATTGATTCAAAAATGCAATGTATAATATTTAAGATCTAAATAAAAGTAACTTCTAATATAAATGGGATACATAATTGTATATAATGTTTTCAACAGTCTATATAATGGTAGTGTAACTCCATGAGATATTGGAATATATATTTATCTCTAATTTAATACTAAATTATATTGTTTTTAACACATGAAATAGAAAAATAAAATGATACATGACCCATGAAATGATATAAATTAATTATTGAATAAAATAACTTCCATTAAAAATATATTTCAATCAATTAGATATTCTGAAGAAATATGATCAAGAATACACAATGTTGTAAAAGGGAATTTTTCAATCCAAAAACACTATTCATCATATATATTATTTATAATGTATATTTATACATTTTAGAGTTTTCCTTTTAAATGTTAATTTCATAATTTAATTCAACATTTTTAAAATATCCTTTTTTTAAATTTTCTAAAATAATATATTTTATGTGAATAGTAAATTTTTATTTTATGTTTCTAATACCTTCAGATTCATGACATTAGCATAATACAAGAATAAAATAAAATATTTTGAAGGATTTTTTTATAATTTTTTTATTCATAATCTATAATAGAGAATTAAAAAAAACTATGGAGAATTTGTAAAACCCTTGTCAAATGTTTTGGAAACATAATAATATTTATATCATTAACAATAACATTTATTCCATTATATTTATAATTAGTTTTAATCATGTTTCAATAAACACGGTTTAAGTTAATTAACCAATATTATTTGTATTTTATTAAAATCATGTGTTGAGGTTATGTTAGGAAGAGGTTTTCGATAATTTATTGTGTTTTCATGCCTTTTATTCAGGAGCACGATTGGTGGATGATTTGGAAAAAATGGGAAACCCCTACCGGAAACCGTGCATAATAAAATAGTGAAAAATTGGAAGGATCATTGGTTTCACATGAAATGTGAAAAACATTAAATATAATAGGATAAACCATGCTATGTTCGATAGTGAGCTATGGAATGGAAACAATACAGTTCAGAAACTATGGAATCCATGTGTCTGTGGTTTATCACTTAAGGTAGTGGATAACAAATGTTTAGTGTGCAATTTTCCTAACCATGAGACTAACCATGAACATGTTATAAGCGAGAACCTATGATTGCGGATATCACTCATTTTACCCTTTAACACCTTCTTTTCCACCCTATGCAGTACAAAAACAAATTTAATTCTCCACAAATTTCGGAGAATGTTCTCCCATCATTCATATGATGATCTGGAGGTCTCATAAGGTTGTTTGAAGATGGATTCTCAGGGCATGGCTTCATTATTGGTAATTATTGATGACTTTCTTATATCTAATTCTCCCCCTCTCTCGAATTTATATATATAAACCTTCTATTAGAGGATATAAGTTATTGTGCTCAAAAAATGATTATATTTTGTTTTATTATAATATGTGATGAGATTTAAGGAGGTTTCATAGAGATTCAACCTCATTTTTTGATGTTTTTTCATGATGTTTATCGTTTCCACTAAAACAACCGATGTAGGTGGCTTTACTCTCGACACCTATTTCTAATGACATAAAGGAATAGTTTTAAGTTGATTTCTTTATTTTAATTTTTATTTTTATTTTCGACATAAAATGTTTTCAAAACCTCTAGAGTTACGATTTATAAGGCCCGAGCCTTAAACATTACTTAATCTTGAGATATTTCAAGAATACAGATTGAGGATCTTTTCAGGTTTAATGTTTTAGACAATTAGATCATAAATCATGCATTACTCTCCACATTTAAACAAAGTGGTTACATTAAATATAGTACTCATTTTTTCCATCAATAGAAACATATGTAAAATAAAACATGGATTCTTTCTTGACACTTCCTTGACACTATCATCACATCATATACCTTTCCCTTGACCTATGATAAACATTTCAAAAACATGGGATGAGCATAAAAAGCTTATTAAGGGATATAAAAGTACGAAATGAAAACACTAGTCCATGTACGAAATCAAACTTTACTCATAAAACATAAGCACTTTAACATACGTCATAAAATCAGGAATAAATCATAGAAATCATAAGACATAAAGGTATATTGAGGCATTCATAACATTCTTACGTAGGTAGTAACCCTCATAGATGCGTTTGGAATACCCATCATAGTATATTCCATAATTATCTTTGGATAAACCTTAACATTTAACTCCTTCACATTACCCAATGCATTGGAGAGCTATATCGGGCTCACCCAGCCTTAGTTTATCACGGAACCACCTGTCTTCATAACAATGCCCAAGAAGCATAACATAATCGTATCACATAAAACATGCATAAAGGAAACATTATATTTCCACATTTCAATCACAATATATAAATACAACACATTGATATAATAAAAACATTATGAACACAATTTTCAATACCAAAATAAATCAATAGTAAAACATGGTATTTATTATTAATTTAAAAAAAATTATGTCTTCTAGAGGAAGCTGAAGCTAAAATTATGTCCACGGTGGAGGAGAATCCATTATCTCCACATACGTATGACAAAAAAACATTGCCTTTTATCATTTGGTAAATGCTTCGTATAAAACTATTCCTTTGGAATAAATTTAAATGTCAAAGGGGTTTATACACCGTATTAAATAATGTTGTGTATAAAACAAAATATTCCTTAATGAAAGTAGATTGAGATGAAGTCCCATACAAAGATAATTTTTTTAAATAAAATAGATATATTATGGGTATTCACTATAAGTACACATAAAGAACGTACAAATACAAGAGAGGACATAATAATATCATGACATAATTAGAAAGTATGAGATCAACCCAAAGAATATAAATTGGGATAAGAAGTTCCCTTACCTCGGGTCCGACTTGACTCGATCGTTCTTTAACATCCTGAATAATAAACATTAGTTAATTTATACTTTCTTAAGAACCTTTTTAAAGTTCATTATTCCTTTTATATCGATTATTACCATTTCATGAACACTATGTAATTATTTAAGTTAATAATGGTCATTTTAACGATCATTGGTACTTGAGTAAAAAATAAACTCATTATAATTAAAAGTTGTTCATGTATCCATTATATCCAGAATTATAAACATCATTTAGATATAATATATAATATATATATCCATTATATACATGAATTTATAATATTACATAACATTTAGAGGTAGGAAATGAAATTCACCATTCTTGGAGACAGTAAGCCATACGTACGCATGAATGCTACTTTCATTTCTATTTCTTACATAATAAATTGAAATAATAATCATATAAAGGTATATTATAATTCCATTATAATATCATATATAATATCACTAAATCTATTCTTTATATGTACTACATATGGTATTAATGAATCAAATAACTTTGAGGGGGCGGTAGTCCGCACTTCCTAAAATGAAGATATCACGTTTACCCATCATGGAAACCATAAAGGTATGCCATAAATATAAAATACAGAAGATTAAGTAAAACATAATCATATTATATATCATATATAAATATAGTGTCATATTAATGGCCACCTCTGAAGGTGTTATAAGAATATTGAACAATCATCGTTTCGTGAGGCTGAAATTCTCCATCCACGGAAACAGTATGCTCTTTAACCATTAGATGAAGGTGTGTGTAAGTGTAGATCTAATCCTTCTTATAAAAACATCCTAGTATATTGAAGATACTGGTTTTGTTACAAAATAAATGAATAAAAATATACTATGAGGATGGAGAAGCAAAATAAAACATAAGAACACAAGAGAAGACACTACCTTTAAAACGGGTAACTCTTTTCGATTTGATCTCAAAGCCTTCCTTGAAAAGACTTATGCCTAATGTGAGGCTTCTAGGAGTAATAGAGGGATGTGTGGAGACATAATGGGTAGGAATTGGCCGAACCAAAGGTTTGAGAGGTGTGGGTAAGGAGGTAGAGATGGGGATCTTTTATAGGAGGAGAAGAGGGGCACTCTTGGAAAGGTATAAAATGTTACTTTATTTTCAAATGCGTTTCAGATTTTGAAGGCCCCAAATTAATGTATTTCGAGGATAAGGTGATAAGGGTTCTAAGTAAACCCATTCAATAGGTTTTTGACATTTTTTTGATCTTATATTTTACATTATCATTTCATTTTATTTAAATCGTTAAATAATGAGTTAATCACTGCATCATCATGATTTCATAAATAATTTAATTTATATAATGTAAAAAAAATTATAAAACAAATACTATGATATAGGAAAATTTTTTATATTTCCAATTATTATTTTTATTCCAACTGATAATTTATGTTGATAAAATTAAAAATGTTTTACTCAAGTGATACATTCTTTGTTATATTTACTTTCATTAAAAATAAAAAGATAAAAAGTCATTATCAACCAAAATTGATTCCATGGGGTCCCCAAATTTGGCACAAGGAATCCCATGGTCGGAAATGAAACAAACAGTATCATTAGGATACATGTTGGGGTCATTTGTTATTATTATGATTTATTATATTATCCTTAACTGCCAGATTACTAATTAATCAAGATAATTAAAGATAATTACCATCGTTACTATTTATAATGCCCAAAAACAAGAGTCTTGATTACATAATTTGGACCTTATGATTCCAAATATGTAATCCATTTTACCAAATTACAAACACATATATTTCAATAATTAATTTAAAAATAATTCCCGTTGTCAAAACAAATAGCGGGTTTTTTAGAAATAATATCAATGAAATGATTGGAACTTGTTTATGCCCAATTACAAAGTGAAATTAATTCTAATGACCACCATTGGATTAAATGGTGAAACATATTTTAATTACACTTTAAGACCAATTAAAAAGATAATATAACCATATAATTAAATTAGATGAAAAAATAGTTTTGTTGTAAAATGCAGTATTTTTCAGTATTCATTAAAAAATAAACATTGTTAGAAAAATACCAAAAAAATATCCAAAGTAAATTTCAATGTCCCAATAATAAATAATAAGTTAATTTTCACAAATAGATCTTATAAAATTGTCAAAAGTTTTATTTAAAACTGGTTTGCCATCAAAAGGCAATAAAACAATCTTTTAAAAATATTATTGTATTCCATGCTTAAGATTTGATTTATTCTCATTTTAAGCATCTAAAACACTATCTAATTCATAAATATACATAGATAAGAATATCTATTATTCATTACTTACTTTGTGTGTTACATCCTTCCCCCCTTTAAAAAATTTCCTCCCCGCAATTTATTTACTTAACGAATAAGTGGGGGATTTATCCCTCATGCATTTTCATATTCCCATGTTGCCTCTTCACTCATGTGGTTTTTCCACAAGAAACTTTACTTGATGAATCACCTTATTACACAACAATTTCTCCTTATGTTAAAGAATCTGGATCGTTTGTTCCTCATAAGATAGATTTTCTTCCAGCTGAACTACCTCTGGAATCAAAACATTAGATGGATCTGGCATATACTTTCTCAACATCGAAATATGAAAAACATTGTGTACCTGGGATAAAATAGGAGGTAAAGCAACTTGGTAAGCAACTTATCCAACTCTCTCAAGAATTTCATATGGTCCAACGAACCTTAGACTCAGCTTTCCTTTCTTACCAAATCGCATCACACTTTTCCACGGTGAAACTTTGAGAAAAACATGATCACCTACCTTGAAAGATAGATCCTTCCTCCTGTTGTCTGCAAAACTTTTCTGTCTGCTCTGATCTTTTATCATTTGTTTCTGAATCAACTAAACTTTTTATTCCATCCCTTATACCAATTCTAGTTCCATCAGCTTCCTTTCACCCACTTCATCCAAAAAATATGGAGTTCGACACCGCTTCCCATATAATTCATCAAACAGTGCTAACTGTATAATGGAATTGAAACTGTTATTATATGAAAATTCAACAAAATAAATATGTTCATCCCAACATCCATGATAATCCATCGAACAAGAACATAGCATATCCTCCAATGTCTGAATTGTTCGTTCTGACTGCCCATCTGATTGATGATGAAATGTTGTAGTAATGTTTAATTGAGTACCCAACGACATCTGAAGTCACTTCCAAAACATAGAAGTAATCCTGGGATCACGATAAGATACAATGGAGAGGGGAACTCCATGTAACTTGACTATCTCTTTAAAATACAAATGGGAATGTTCATCCAGGGAAAAAGTATCTCATATAGAAAGAAAATGAGCAGATTTAGTCAAGTGATCAACAATAACCCAGAATGCATTAATACCTCAAGGTGTCTTCGGCAATCTCATAATGAAGTCCATGGATATATTTTCCCATTTCAACTCTAGTAATGGTAAAGGCTAAAGCATTCCTTTCGGTAACTACTGCTCTGCTTTAACCAGTTGACATGTCAAACACTTCTCAGTAAAATCAACAATATCCCTGTTCATTTCGTCCCACCAGTAATACTCACGAAGATCTCTATACATCTTAGTACTTCCTGGATGAACTGAAAACGGAGAACTATGAGCTTCACATAACAACTCTCTATTCAACTATGAATCACAAGGCACACACAATATCTTCCAAAATCTCAAAAAAATCATTATCAATGTTGAATTCATGCAAGTTAACCTTCTGAACCTTCTCTACCTTTTTCTACAACTCACTGTCTTGCATCTGTGCTTGCTCAATTCTGTCTGATAGAGAAGATTTCACTGATACCTGAAACAAAATAGAAGGAAACCCTGCACCAATAACTTCTATGCCAATGTTCATCAAATCCTTAACCAAAGGATCACGTTCCAAACGTAACATTGTTAATGAATCATTAATTTTTCGACTCAATGCATCAACCACTTTATTTACTTTTCCCGGATGGTAATGAATTGTACAATCATAATCTTTGATTAATTCTATCCATCTCCTCTATCTCATGTTCCATTATTTTTGTGTGAATATATACTTTTAACTTTTGTGATCAGTCTATATTTCAGACTTACTCCATACAAATGATGCCTCCAAATTTTTAAAGGGAAAACAACAACAGCTAATTCCAAATCATGTGTAGGGTAATATTCCTCATGAATTTTCAACTGTCATGAAGCATAATCAATCACCTGATCATTCTTCATAAGGACACATCCAAGTCCATTAAATGAAGCATCACTTTGTATAACAAACTCACCATTCACGCAAGGAAGTTCCAAAACTGGAGCATTCACCAATCTTCTTTTCAGTTCCTAAATACAATCATCACATTCTTTTGTCCAGATAAACATAACACCCTTCCAAGTTAGCTTAGTCATTTGACTAGATAACCATGAAAAAATTCTAACAAACCTTCAGTAATAGCTTGCTAAACCAAGGAAGCTAGGAATCTCAGTTACATTTGTGGGTCTTGGCTATTTTTTAACAACCATTTTTTTTCAGGATCAATAGTTATCCCATCATTAGAAACAATATGACCAAGGAACGAAATTTTTTGCAACCAAAACTCACACATGCTGAATTTCCCTTAAAATTTATTTTCTTTTATGGTTTGAAAATTAACCCTTAAATGTTTTTCATGAACCTCTTTACTTTTAGGAAACCCCAAAATATCATCAATGAAAACAACCAGAAACTTATCCAAGAACTCATGGAAAATTATATTCATAAGGTCCATGAATACAATAGGTGCATTGGTTACCCCAAAAGGAATTACTACAAATACATAATGGACATATATAGTAAGAAATGTAGTCTTTAGTATGTATGCTTCTTTTTCTTTCAACTGATGCAACCCCTACCTCAAGTCAATCTTCGAAAATTACTAAGCTATTTGGAGCTGATCAAACAAATCATCGATATGAGTCAAAGGATATTTGTTCATAACAGTGATGTTATTTAAGGCTCTATAATCAATGCAAAGCCTCATAGAACCATGCTTATTTTTAACAAATAAAATAGGATCACCCCATGGTGATGTGCTAGGTTGAATGAAACCTTTCTCTAATAAATCCTTCAATTGATCCTTCAACTCTAATAGTTCAATTTGAGCGATTCGATAAGGGGGTTTTGAAATTGGGTTAGCATCAAAAACTAAGTCAATAGTAAACTCAACTTCTCAATCCGGTATTATTCCAGGAAACTCATTAGGAAAAACATCAGGATACTCCTTTACCACTGGAGCATCTTTAATCTGAACATTTCCGTTGTTTTCAATAATATGTGCAAGGTAACATTCATTTCCATATTTTACAAGTTTCTCAGCCTCTTGATATTTTATCAACAGTAAGGGTTCATTATTGTACACAAACTGAAAGTCTTTCTGAAAAAAAACTTCTTTAGATCTACTATCAATCTTAGAATGGTAAATAGGGAGCCAATACATACCCAGGATAACATCAAACTCCACTAGAGGTAATACAATAAGGTTTGCAAGTAGTTTCTTTTCAAGGATAAGGATATAAAGATTCTTTAAATTCTTTTTGCCTCAAAATTTCCCCCAGGTGTTTTTACCACAAGTTCATGAGTTATTTCTTGAGATGGTATTCATATTTTACTAGAAATGTTTTTAGGGATGAAAGAATGTGTAGACCCCGTATCAAACAACACACTGGCATATTCTTAAAAAACAAACAAATTACCTGATAACACTTCATTTTATAGCCCAACATCTACTGAAGTAGTTGCAAAGGATTTCACCTCCCCTTTCTACTTATAGTCTAACCGATTCCCATAACTCGAACTCTTTGTCGGACAGTGGTTTTCATAGTGACCCATCTCATTGCACATAAAATATTTCACTAACTGCAAATCAAATTTGGACTTACCATCACCTTGATCTTTTTCAGTTCAATCATGAGCCTTATGTCTCATCTTACCACATTGGTAGCACTTTCTAGAATTTATAAGACATTCCCCAGCGTAACTTTTACCAAATTTATCACAAATTGGAAATGTAGTTTTCTCACCGTTAGACCTTTTTGACGAATTCTTTCCTTTCTCCTGCCACCTCGATCTCTTCTTCTGCTAGTTTTTATAGAACACTTGATCATCAGAAAACTCCATTTCCACCTTCTAAGTACATCGACAATATTTTCCTAACTTTTAAACTCACTAGATGCTAAAGCCCTTCGATATTTTGGCTTTAATCCTAAGTAAAAAATGATTGATTTTACTGTCAAGGTATCAGATAAAATTTAGAGCATACCTTTCCAATCGAGTGAACCTTTCTTCACAGGAAGCCACTGAGTCTTCCTCTTGACAAAATTCCCGGAATTGTTTTTCCATCCTAATCCAAACAACCTTAGGAAAATACTTCTCAAAAAATATACCTTCGAATTCATCCCAATCATGAGCATCAATATCATCAGTGTCCCTGATGTTTTTATCCATAGACCACCACTGATCTGCCTCACCCTTCAAACAGTAAATAGAAAGACTAACCTTTTGATTGTCTGAACAACCCATGACATCAAAAATCTTCTCTAGTGCTTTAATCCACCATTTATCTAGCACAGGGTCAGACGATCCTCTAAATGATGGGGGATGTTGCCTCATGAAATCTTCCACCACTGACATGTTCCTTTGCGGTTAATCAGTATGATCTCATGCATGGATACCGACACAATTTATCACTTGAGTCAACTACTCCATTACTACAACAAACTATTTAGTTCCAATTTTGACCATCGCATGTTGCTGATTTGGAAGGGTTTCTTCCTCATGATGTCGTCCCAACATATCTGCCTTGTTTCCTCTGCGGAAAGCCATTCTGAACCCAGAAATATCATAGGAAAAAAAACATGGAAATCTATAAATTCTATATCATTTCAATAATACCATAAATTAATTTATAATTTACCAATTTTCTAACTCCTAATGTAGTCTAAACCGACCTCTGATACCAACTATAAGGCCCCAGCCTTAAACATTACTTAATCTTGAGATATTTCAAGAATACACATTGAGGATCATTTCAAGTTTAGTGTTTTAGAGAATTATATCATATATCATGGATTACTCTCCACATTTAAACCAAGTGGTTACATAAAAGATAGTACTCATTTTTCCCATCAACAAAAACATATTTCAAATAAAAAATGATTCTTTCTTGACAATTACTTGACACTATCATTACATCATGTACCTTTCCCTTGACCTGTGAAAAACATTTCAAAAACATGGGATGAGCATAAAAGGCTTAGAAAGGGATATAAAAGTACGAAATGAAAACATTAGTCCATGTACGAAATCATAATTTACTCATCAAAAAAAGCACTTTAACATACCTCATCAAATCATGAATAAATCATATAAATCATAAGACATAAAGGTAATATGAGGCATTCAAAACATTATTACATAGGGAGTAACCCTCACGGTTACATTTGGAATACCCATCATAGTATATTCCCTAAATCTCTTCAGAGAAACCTTAACATTTAACTCCTTCACGTTACCCAATGCATTGGAGAGATATATCGGGCTCACCCTCCCTTAGTATATCACATATCCACCCATCTTCATAACAATTCCCAAGAACCATAACATAATCGTATCACATAAAACATGCATAAAGGAAACATAAAATTTCCACATTTCAATCACAAGATAGCAATACAACACATTGATATAATAAAAAGATTATGAAAACCATTATCAATACCAATATAAATGAAAAGTAAAACAAGGTATTTATTTTTCATTTTAAAAAATTTTACGGCTTGTAGAGGATGCCGACTCTCAAATTATGGTCATGGTGGTGGAGAAGTCATTGTAACCACATAAGTACAACAAAAAAAACATTCCCTTTTGTCGTTTAGTACACTCTTCGTATAAAAAAGATTCATTTTGAATAATCGTTAAAGTCAAATGGGTTTATACACTGTATTAAATAATGTTGTGTATAAAACAAAATATGCCTCAATTAAATGAGATTGAGACGAAGTCCCATAAAAAGATCATTTTTTAAATAAAATAGATCTATTATGTGTATTCACTATATGTACACATAAATAAAGTAAAAATACAATATAGTACATAATAATATCATGAAATAATTTGAAAGTATGAGATTAACCCAAAGAACAGAAATTGGGTTAAGAAATTCCCTTACATCGGGTCCGACTTGACTCGATCGTTCTTTAACGTCCGGAATAATAAACTTTAGTTAACTTATACTTTCATAAGAACCTTTTCAAAGTTCATTATTCCTTTTATATATCTTATTACTATTTCATGAACACAATTTAATTATTTAAGTTAATAACGGTGGTTTTAACGATCATTGGTACTTGAGCCAAAAATAAAATCTTTATAATTAAACTTCTTTCATGTATCCATTATATCCATATTTATAATCATGATATAGATATCATATATATCATATATATCCAGTATATACATTCATTTATAATATTACATAACATTTAGAGGTAAGAAATGAAATGCACCGTTCATGGAGACAGTAAGTCTTACGTACGCATGAACACTGCATTCATTTCGATTTTTTACCAAATGAAGTGAAATCATAATGATATAAAGGAATAGTATAATTCCATTATAATATCATATATAATATCATTAAATCTATCCTTTATATGTACCATATATGGTATTAACGAATCAAATCACTTTGAGGTGGCGGTAGTCCGCACTTCCTAAAATGATGATATCACGTTTAGCCATAATGGAAACCATAAAGGTATTCCATAAATGAAAAATACAGAAGGATAAGTAAAACATAAACATATTATATATCATATATAAATATAGTGTCATCTTAATGGCCACCTTTGAAGGTGTTATAATAATATTGAACAATCATTGTTTCGTGACCAGAAATTTCCCATCCACGGAAACAATATGCTCTATAACCATTCGATGAAGGTCTGTGTAAGTGTAGCTCTAATACTTATTATAAAAACATCCTAGTATATATAGTATACTGGTGTTGATACAAAATAAAAATGAATAACAAGAGTTTAGGGGGTTGGAGAAGAAAAATAAAACATAAGAACACAAGAGAAGACACTACCATTAAAACAGGTAACTCTTTTTGATTTGTGCTCAAAGGCTTACTTGGAAAGACTTATGCCCAAAGTGAGGCTTCTAGGGGTAATAGAGGGATGTGGGGAGACAAAATGGGCAGGTTTTGGCCGATACAAAGGCTTGATTTGTGTGGGTAAGGAGGTAGAGGTGGGGGCCTTTTATATGAGGACAGGAGGGGCACTCTTGGAATGGTATAAAATGTTACTTTATTTTCAAATGAGTTTCGGATTTTAAAGGTCCCAAATTGATGTATTTAGAGGATATGGTGATAAGGTTTATAAATCCATCCATCAAATAGTTTCTTTTAAATGTATAAGTCTTATATTTTACATTATATTTTCATTTTATTTAAATCGTTAAATAATAAGGTAATCGCTGCATCATCATGATGCCATAAATAATTTAATTTATTTAATGTCTAAAAATGATAAAAAAAATACTATGATATAGGAAATAGTTTTAGTATTACAATTAATATTTATAGTCTAATTGATAATTTATGTAGATAATATTAAAAATGTTTTACCCAGGTGATACATTCGTTGTTATATTTACTTTCTTTAAAAATAAAAAGATAAAAAGTCATTATCACACAAAATTGAATCCATGGGGTCCCCAAGATTGGCACAACGAATCCCATGGCTGCACATGTCATAACCAGTAGCATTATGAAACATTTTGGGGTCATTGTTTATTATTATGATATTATTTTATTATACATAACTAGCCGATTACTAATTAATCAAGATAATTAAAGATAATTACCGTCGTTACTATTCATAATATCCAAAAACAAGATTCCTGATTACATAATTTGGACCCTATGATTCCAAATATTTAATAAATTTTACCAAATTACAAACACATAAATTTCAATAATTAATTTAAAATTAATTCTTGTTGTCAAAACATATAACGAGTTTTTTAGAAACAATATCTATGAAAAGTTTGGCACTTGTTTATGCCCAATTCCAAAGTGAAATTAACCCTAATGACCACGATTGGATTAAATGGTAAAAAATTATTCTAATTAAACTTTAATACCAATTTTAATGATTATCTAACCATATAATTAAATTAGATGAAAAAGCAGTTTTGATGTAAAATGCAGTATTTTTCACTATTCATTAAAAAATTAACATTGTCAGAAAAATACCAAAAAATTATCCAATGTAATTTTAAATGTCACAATTATAAATAATAAGTTTATTTTGACAAATAGAGCCTATAAAATTGTCAAAATTTTGATTTTAAAATGGTTTTCCATCAAAAAACAGTAAAACAATCTTTTAAAAATAATAGTGTTTTCCATGCTTAAGATTGGATTTATTCTCATTTTAAGAATCTAAAAAACTATCTAATTAATAAATATACATAGATAAGAATATATATTATTCATTACTGACTTGGGAAGTTACACAATTAGTGGAGAATTTGGAAAATTGTTGTGTTGTTAAAAAGTAGTTTTGATCATATGATTTTAAAATGATGATTTTAAAATTATTTTTTGTTATTCTTTATGAAAAAAATTATTTCAATAAAAATAATTACGATTTATTTAAATGGATTGAAGATAATTAGATATTCTATGGGGTTTTAATGGTTTTTTGGAATATGTTCATATGCATTTTGAAGGATTGGGGCGTCATGTACACCCATAAAAAGGATGGCATAGATCTGGTCATGGTGTACCCCAATAATGTTTGCCATTATGTGATTGTTTAGTGGAAGGATTACTCACCATTCACGAGTATATAGAGGTTTTCGGGTTGTAGTGATGGAATGATGTGTTGGTATATAGAATAGAATGGGTGATTCCAAATATTAATATTGAATGAATTAGATAATGATTTATGATATTTCATTTTAAAAAATGTATTGATGTGAAATTATTTGATTTATATAAACTATGAATCTATTTTAATGTGTTTTATACCACTATTTTATATTAAGGTTCTTAAAATGTTTTATCCTTGTGGTGTGGGTTGGTAAGTCATTGGGGAAACCCATTGAGTTTTAATACACACTATACTTCGGCGGTTTGGTTCTCCTCGAAATATAACCTATCAAGATGTGGGAAAAGGTAATGTATCACACATATTTAGTGCTATATCCTGATACTTCAGCTATTTGGTGGAGTTTGAGAATATAGAATGTGGAACATTGGAGTCAAGTGGTTGTATTTGAGTTTTATTTGTTATCTTCCATTATTTACATTAATTATAGTTTGTCTTTATCTATGGTATTTTTGTTATTCATATTATAAATGCTATATTGTGTTGTATATAATTTTTAACGTTAATATTATAGAATGTTATCTAGTAATGTTTGTTTATTGGTTGATTATCTAAAAATGCATATTCATCCCCCCCCCAATTTGTTATTGAAGCGCTCAGTATTTATTTCAAGCCTTCATCATCTTGGGGTTGTCCATGAAGTGCATGTAACCTCTCACCACCATCTAAAGACACTAATATGTGGAAAGATGTTACATGTTATTTTAGAGGGAGGATAGATCCAAAAATTGTTTATGAAATGTGGTATCAGCTTGGTCCTTCCTTTGTGGAACATGTGTTCATCAGTTTTCTTAGTACTCAAGTGGAAAATTTTTCTTGGAAATTTTCATTGATCTTGGATCATAGAATGGATAAGGATTGCTAGGACATGAAATAGATATCATAAAAGGACGTATCAAACATTTTTCTGCTAAACATCAAGTTAGTATGAAGCTGTGTACATAATTTTTTTGGATACACTTCATGGAATTGGAATCTCGTTATCTTGGGTTTATCCAATGACAAGATCTTTACATAATTTACATGAATGGATTACCACATGGAGTTCATATATTTTGTTAATTATGATATATTATTCAGTATAATGTGAATAAAACTTCAAAAAATGTTGAACTTTTTTCAATTGAAATTCTATTGAAAGATAATGATTGTGGTATTTTTAAATATGAATGATTCTCAAAGACTTGTTAATGTTTTTCATAAAATGTTTGGACATGGTAAAATTTATTTCAGAAAGAATGGTTTTGGTAGAATGATGTGGTAGAATTTGAAATGATAAAATTCAGTAGATAGAGAATGTGACTTATGATATTTTTCGTTGTAGATAGAATGGAACTCAGTAGGAATCATAGAAACTTATCGGAAGATGCTTTAGAGAATGTGGTTTCAACTGATCTAAAAGATATCGAACACCTGGTTTAGAGAATCATCAAATCATTTCAGGATATGAAAATAGGGAATTATATTGATGAGCTATGAAAAGAAGATCATTTCGTCTAGTTCCAGATGTATTATCCACCCATCATTTTAGGTGATTTATAACCAAAACGGATGATGGGTTTCTGAATAGGATGAATCATATATTCAATTTCATCAGCACACCAATAGAGAAGAAATTAAATATAACATCATATATTCTTGTTGATTTTTAACATTTGTGGTAGTACCTATCTTTGTAGACTAAAGTGGATCGTGATCATTAATGTGATTATTATTAAGAATTTCTCAAAACAAAATTGCCCTCACACATTCCAAATTCAATGATCTATATATTTATTCATCCTTAAGCATGAAAATAGCTTTTGTCACCTAGTTTGTGTCTAAATTCAAGAATTTAGTGTGATTTTCACCTTAAGTAGCTGAAAGTGAATCCTTGATGGTACACATAATTGAACAAGTGTTGATATATGAGAAAAACAATAAGATCATTGTTCTATAAATTACAGAATATATAGAGATTTTTAATAGAGAGACAATTGTTGAACAATACATCTTAAGAGCTATGAGAAGAGGTTGTATTTCTATACACATGAGAAACTGCATGAACTATAATTTTGGGAGAACATGGAAGAGGGGATAATATTTTTATAGTGGGTTCATGAATCAAAATGAGATGAATGGAACATTGAACCTTTCTCCATGACTGAATAAAAAAGAAATATGTTTCTAATGTTTCTCCCTTGACCAAATAAAGAGATAGTGTATAAACAAACCTATATCATTCCCCAAATAAAACCATATGGGACATATTTAGTACTGTTATCATACTTTTCTGAGGTCATGTTCTCAGGACACTTCAAAGGTATCACATGTGTCATATTCATTGATGGATTACGGGTATAAAAATTAGTCTGATCAGCTGAACAGAACTAGCCATAGCGATTCCAGGAATACCATGGTTATTTAGGATGAAAAATCGTAACAAAAAATCGAGTGTCGTGAGTAAAAAATTAGTACAGTTGAACAGGTTATAAGGATGATCAGGGTGGACCATATATTGTGAAAGTTTTTATTATTTCGAATTCCACCCTTATTAATATTCTATTTTGTATTGGTCCGTCACATTCCCTCATTGTTTCTAAAACTATTTATTTTCTATGTATAAAACATGAGATGATTCCGTGTTTGAAAACAAATAAAACACTTACTGGTAAAGGATAATGTAGAGTGTTTCTATGTAGATGATGTTTTATAACTGTTGATGGATAAAATATGTAATGTGATTTATTTGTGCTAGAGATGAATTTTAATTATTTAATCTTAAGTATGGATTTCATCACAGTGTTCAATGATCAAATCTATTGTTATAGTAGAGTAGAGTGTTTAGAAACTAAGGGTGATGTCATGAATCTCTTTATAGGATATAGTAATGTGTCATTATGGGAAATGATATTTGGAGAACTTGTTTTTATAATGATCTTACAATAGTCCACAATATTGTCATTTGCATCGGTAGACAATATCGAGATGAATAATTTTCTAGAAGTCGTGGATCTGTTTCAATATTTGTTTACTTAAATTTGTTTAGGGTTTCCACTGTTAAGGGATGCATATTTTACGATTTATCACCTCCCAAGGACCTTTCCTATCTCAATTACATCTTATAAATGGGATCATAAAGAATTAAGGGAATTGAAAGAGCAGTTGGATGAACTGTAAAGAAAATGGTTCACTCATCCACGCATATCTATTTGGCTATCACCAATATTTTTGTCATAAATTCATATGTATCATATGTTTAACCATGTAACCATAATGAATGGGTATCCACATCCACAGATTTATTATCTATTCTTCTAGTTGAAGGGATCTCTCTGGTTCTATAAGATTGAATAGTTATATGGATATCCTTAATTGTGAGTCTTGAATAATGATATTATGAATACAACTTTTATAATCAGATATGGGTATTATGAATATGTGGTAATTACTTTTTGTATTACCAATGCAAAATAAGTATTTATGGAAATGAATAATTTGAAATTTTAAAGATATCATGATTCTTTCATAGTGATATTTGTGGATACTCTTTGGTGTATTCAAGGACAAGGGTTGATCCTGAGAAACACTTGGAGACAATTTTGGGAATATTGAGGCATCAAGCATTTTATGCTAAAATCTCAATGTTGGATTTTATGATATAAGAGGTACACATTCCTAGCCATGTAATATCTGAAATAGGTTTCAGTGGATCTAGTGAATATAGTAGCTGTTATCTCTTAGTAACCGCTTGAAATATATTAAAGATATGAATTTTACTAAGTCTAGATATTTATTGATAATGATTTTTCAATGAATTATCATGAGTAGGTTATCCTATGTAAACTATTAAAAACAATTACATTCCATTCCAATGGAGTAAGGAATACCAGAAATAATTTCAAGAGTTAACGGTTCTCCTTACATCTACACCAATCATGATTTTTTTGGAATCGAAATAAGGTTATGTACTATATTCTGATGATTATGGATCAGAGTTGTGGTGTGTTGTGATTCACCAAAATTCTATTGTAAGAACCTGGAATTTTATAGTGGGTATAACACGCATCAGTATAAACATCAGGTAATATAATATCTGAATATTGTACTATATATTTACAGTTTAAAATAAAATCAATACATTATATATCTTTAAATTAATGAAACAATGATTTATTTTACATTACAAATATTATATACCTTCCTTGATAGATTGTGTTACACTCAAGTGTGGCCATCCTCAATAGCTTGTGTTACAAGCATGATTGAGTTTCTAAAAATAGAAATGTATTATTAAAATATTATTATTTAATATAATATGATATAAAATATCCATGAAATTTTTTCATTTGGAAAGTATCAAAAATATTATAAAAATTATGGTTTACGTAAATATATTAATAATTTATTCGTAAGTAATTAATGAGAATCATAAATAATAACCAATTGGCATTAAAAGGGAATATTTAAATATTTATGCTTCTAAAAGAGTTTTTCCATAATAAAATTATTTAATTACAATTATTTTATGATATTAATAAAATATATATGTTATATATTCAATCAATAATTTGTATATTCAACCATTAAGTTGGATAGACATGATATAATAACGAACTCTACTTTACACCTAAAAACCTATATTTTTAAGGCAATTTTACACCCTTTAAATGAAGAACCAATTTTAAATATGAATCTTCTAACTATTATTGATTTAATATTTCTAAATAAAAACAATATTTTAAATCTCAAAATAAAAATAAGGTTATGGTAAATTTTTGTTATTTTCCGATAGCATTTCATTTTTTAATGAATAGTTTAAAATACTGAATTTTGGTTCAATAATTTTTTCATCTAATTCATTTATAAATTTGATCTATAATTTTAATTACTTTTAAAGGATAATAAGATCATAGTTTTATCAATTAATTAAATTTATGTAATTTGAATCAATTTCATTTTTAAATTTAATATAAAATCATAACATACATTTAGACATTTTTATTATAAATAAACGCATAATCATCCCATATATGAGATTAAATATAAACTAGTCTCTATCACATATATTATTGGAATAATGAAAAATATATTCCCTATATGATACCATAAGAATATATAATGTCAAGAAATACCATTTTTTACCAAAAATATTAGTGAATGTAAAAAAATTATTTACAATTATTAAGGAAAAATTAATAAAAATAAATGACTAAACAATTATATTAGGGTACCAAGAGTCATATAAAGTTGTTTAAAACCTATTATATACCCATAATTAAGCCCTAAATCATAAATTATTTTGTATTGTATGTTTTTTACGAC
Organism: Viscum album; assembly: GCA_963277665.1. Classification (NCBI taxonomy): domain Eukaryota; kingdom Viridiplantae; phylum Streptophyta; class Magnoliopsida; order Santalales; family Viscaceae; genus Viscum; species Viscum album. The sequence continues at coordinate 40,462,439 of OY728159.1, forward strand.
ATTCATTAAGTAAAAATGATGGTACACCTATCATCTTTTTAAAAAACCATGTGATTTATTTTCCTCCTTTATTAAAGGCCACCAACAATCCCCATTTCACACATCTCAAACTACATAGGTTTTAAAATTATATTCTCATATCAATTTCACCTCCCCATAGACCTATAATCCTACATTTTTTGAATAAAACATTCAATAAATCCTTTTGATACATACTAAAAGAAGATTCCTGATTTAGAGGTAATGTCATATCTCAAGTTGTCTAGTCTCATTTCCATTATCCATCACTTTAAATTTCATTATTAATTATTTATATAAAAAAAGTGTAACATCCAAAGTAAATAATTAATAATAGATATTTTTATCTATGCCTATTAATGAATTATATAGTTTTTTTGAGGCTTAAAATGAAAATAAATCCAATCTTAAGCATGGAATACTCTAATATTTTTGAAAGATTATTATACTGCCTTTTGATGGAAAACAATTTTTGATTCTATATTTTGACAATTTTATAAAATATTTTTGTCAAAATAAACTTATTCTTTATTATTGGGACATCAAATTTTACTTTGTGTGAATTTTTGTTATTTTTCAAACAATGTTCATTTTTTAATGAATAGTGAAAAATACTGCATTTTACATCAAAACTGCTTTTTATTGTAATTTATTTATATGATTAGATTATGTTTTTAATTGGTTTTCAAGTGAAATTAGAATATATTTTTACTATTTAATCCAATGGTAGTCATTGGAATCAATTTCACTTTAAAATTGGACTTAAACTGGTGTCAATCTTTTGATACTTATTATTTCATAAAAACACGCTATTTTTTCTCTGACAGTAGGAATTAATTAATAAATTAATTAATGTGACTTATACGTTTTGAATTTTTTAAAATAGACATCAATTTTGAATTCAGAATATCAAATATATCTAAGGGTTAAGTTTTGGTATTTTTCTGAAAAACCTCAATTTTTGATGAATAGTGAAATCACTAAGTGGTAGTTAAAGAAACTGATTTTTCGTTTAAATGAAATTTTGCCACCTTTGTGTTTTGAATTTAAAAATTCAGACATAAATTGTTGTCATTAAGAAGTAAAATTTGGTTCAATGAGATGAAAATAATTTTTTGGTGAATAGTAACTTATTAAGTTTTTAATCGCGATTAGTGGTAATTAGTGTAGTTTAAGGTAAAAATAATTTTTTAATAATATAAAATGACCTAGACACATGTCCTAACCTTATTATATGTGTCATGGCCGACCACGAAAAGCCATTGGTCAACTTGGGGACCCCTTGGAGCCACTTTGGTTGGGAAATTACATAAATAACTTTTTATTTAATGTTAAAGTAAAAACGACACAAACATGAGTTATTTTACTAAAACAATTTTTATATGGGGTTATAAACATCATATTTTTTATTATAAATATTCATTAGAAAGCTAAAAAGATTTCATACATCATTTTATTTGTTTTATAATTTTTATACTTTAAATAAATTAAATTATTTATGACATCATGATGATGCAGCAATGACCTCATTATTTAACGATTTAAATAAAATGGAATGATAATGTAAAATCTAAGACCTACACATGTCCAAAACCTATTGTATGGGTATATTTAGAACCCTTATCACCTTTTCCTAGAATTATATTAATGTGGGACCATTTAAATCCTAAATTCATTTTCAAATAAAGTAATATATCTTTACTTTCCAAGAGTGCCCCTTATCTTCTCTTATAAAAGGCCCCCACTTCTACCTCTTTTCCCACACTCCCAAAGCCTTTGGCTCGGACAAAAACTGCCCATTATGTCTCTCCACTTCCCTCAATTACTCCTTGAAGCCTCACTTTGGGCAGAAGACTTCACAAGGATGCCTTTGAGCTCAAATCTAAGAGAGTTACCCGATTTTAAGGTAATGTCTTCACTTGAGTCCTTTTGTTTTATTTTTCTTCTCCAACCCCCTAAACTCTTTTTATTTATTTCTTTTGTAACAACTCCAGTATCTTCAATATACTAGTATTTTTTTGTAAGAAGGATTCAAGTTACACTTACACACACCTACATCTAATGGTTAACGAACATACGGTTTCCGTGGATGGTGAATTTATGCCTCCCGAAACGATGATTGTTCAACATTCTTTTAACACCTTCAAAAGTGTCCATTAATATGTCACTATATTTATATATGATATATAATATGTTTATGTTTTACTTAAGCATCTGTAAATTTTTTTTGGTCATACCTTTATGGTTTCCATTATGGGTAAACGCGATATCTTCATTTAAGGAAGTGCACACTACCGCCCCCTCAAAGTGATTTGATTCGTTAAATACCATATTTGGGACGTATAAAGGATTGAACTATGATATTATATATGATATTATACTGGAATTATAATATACCTTTATATCATTATGATTCCATTCTATAAATATGAAATAGAAATGAAAGTAGCGTTCATGCGTACGTACGGCTTACCGTCTCCCTGAACGGTGCATTTCATTTCTTACCTATAAATGATTATGTAATATTATAAATTCATGCATGTACTGGATATATATGACATATATAATATCTACATCATGAATACCATTCTGGATATAATGGATACATGAACAACTTGTAATTATAAAGGGCTTATTTTCGACTCAAGTACCAATGATCGTTAAAACGACCGTTATTAACATAAATAATTACATAGTGTTCATGACATGGAAATAAGTGATATAAAAGGAATAATTAACATGAAAAAGTTTCTTAAAAATGTAGGAATTAACTCAAGTTTATTATTCAGGACATTAAAGAACGATAGAGTCAAGTCGAACCCGAGGTATGGGACTTTGTCTCAATCTCTTTTCATTGAGGCATATTTTGTTTTATACACAACCTTATTTTATACGGTGTATAAAACCCTTTGACTTTTACGTTTATTCAAAAGGAATCTTTTTTATACGAACCGTTTACTAAATGATAAAAGGGAGTGTTTTTGTCGTACGTATGCAGCGACAACGACTTCTCCGCCGCCGTGACCATTATTTGAGTTCTGGATTCCTCTACAAGCCATACCTTCTTTTTAAAAGAAAAATAAATACCATGTTTTAATTTTCTTTTATTTTGGTATTGAAAATGGTTTTCATAATGTCTTTATATCAATGTGTTGTATTGATATCTTTTGATTTAAATGTGGAAATGTTATGTTTCCTTTATGCATGTTTTATGTGATATGATTATGTTGAGGTTCTTGGGCATTATTATGATGACGGGTGGTTCCATGATAAACTAAGGTCGAGTGAGCCCGATGTATCTCTCCAATGCATTGGGTAATGCGAAGGAGTGAAACGTTAAGGTTTTTCCGATGAGATTTAGGTAATATACTGTGATGGGTATTCCAAACGTAACCAAGAGGGTTACTCCCTACGTAAGAATGTTATGAATGCCTCAAGTTACCTTTATGTCTTATTATTTCTATTATTTATTCATGATTTGATGAGGTATGTTAAAGTGCTTAAGTTTTATTGGTAAAGTATGATCTCATCCTTATGTATATATGTACCCATGATTCCTTTCCATATTTTTATATCCCATACTGAGCTTTTTATGCTCATCCCAAGTTTTTTTGAAATGTTTTTCACAGGTCAAGGGAAAGTTACATGATATGATGATAGTGTCAAGGAAGTGTCAAGAAAGAATCAATGTTTATTTTAAATATGTTTCCATTGATGGGAATGAAGAATACTATCTTTATGTAACCACTTTGTTTATATGTGGAATGTAATACACGTTTTATGATCTAATTCTCTAAAACTCTAAACCCGAAAAGATCCTCAATATGTAATCTTGTAATAACTCAAGATTAAGTAAGGTTTAATGCTGGGGCCTTATAGTTGGTATCAGAGGTTGGTTTAGTTAAATTTAGGAGTTATAATTCTATTAAATGATTATCCAAAAGTATTTTTTTGAAATGATATAGCATTTGAAGATTACCATGTTGATTCATCTAAGACATGTTTGTTCAGAATGGTTTTCCGGAGAGGAAACATGGAAGAAGTGCTAGGAAGGCATGCAGAAAGAAATAACCTTCCGAATCAGCATCCTGAGATGGTCAGAATTGGAACTGAACAGTTTATTGCAGTGATGGCACAGTTGACTCAGGATATAAATGTTGGTGGTATCCATGCACGAGATCAACCAGATCAACCGCAGAGGAACATGTCAGTGGTAGAACATTTCATGAGGCAACATCCCCCATCATTCAGAGGATCATCTAACCATGTGCTAGCTGAAGGATGTATTAAAGAACTGGAGAAGATTTTCCTTGTCATGGGGTGTTCAGACAATCAAAAGGTTAGTGTTTCTATTTACCGTTTGAAAGGTGAGGTAGATTAGTGGTGGTCGATGGTTAAAAATATCAGGGATGCTGATGAGATTGATGCTCTCGACTGGGATGAATTCAAAGGAATGTTTCTTGAGAAGTATTTTTCTAAGGCTATTCGACTTAGGATGGTAAAGAAATTCTTGGAATTGAGGCAAGAGGAAGACTCAGTGGATACCTATGAGGAAAGGTTCACTCGATTGGCAAGGTATGATCAAAATTTTAACCGAGACCATGATAGTAAAATCAATCATTTTTACTCAGGATTCAAGCCAAAATATATAAGGTCATTAGCTTCTCGTGAGTTTAAAAGTTATGAAAAGCTTGTTCGATGTGCTGAGAAGGTGGAAATGGAGTTTGCCGATGATCAAGTGTTCTATAACAACCAACAGAAGAAGAGACCGAGGTGGCATGAGAAAGGTCAGAATTCTTCAAAAAAGTCTAATGGTAAGAAAACTAAGTTTCCAGTTTGCGATAAATGTGGAAAAAGGCATGCAGGGGAATGTCTTCTGAATTCTGCAAAGTTATACTGATGAGGTAAAATGGGACATAAGGCTCGTGATTGCACTGAAAAGGATCAAGGTGAAGGTAAGACCAAATTTGATTTACAGTTAGTGAAATGTTATAAGTGCAATGAGATGGGTCACTATGCAAACGAGTGTCCGACAAAGAGCTTGAGTGATGGGAAGTAGTTATACTACAAGCATAAAGGGGTGGTGAAATCCTTTGCAACTACTTCGACAGATGTCAGGCCATCAAATGATATTGTATCAGGTACTTTGTTTGTTTTTTCAGATTATGCCAGTGTGTTGTTTGATTCGGGGTCTACACATTCTTTCATCTCTGAAAACATTTCTAGTAAAATGGGAATACCATCTCAAGAAGTGACTCCTGAACTTTTGGTAAAAACACCTGGCGGAAATGTTGAGGAAAAAAGAATTTATAAGAATCTTCCTATCCTTATTTGTGGAAAGAACCTACTTGAAAACCTTATTGTTCTACCTCTAGTAGAGTTTGATGTTATCCTGGGTATGGATTGGCTCTCTATTTACCATTCTATGATTGATTGTAGATCTAAAGAAGTTTCTTTTCAGAAAGGCTTTCATTTTGTGTACAATAATGAAACCTTACTGTTGATAACTTATCAAGAGGCTAAGAAACTTGTAAAAGATGGAAATAAATGTTACCTTGCACACATCTTTGAAAATAAAGGAACTATTCAGATTAATGATGTGCCAGTGGTAAATGAGTATCCTAATGTTTTTCCTGATGAGTTGCCTGGAATAATACCAGACCGGAAGTTGAGTTTACTGTTGACTTAGTTCCTGATGCTAAGCCAATTTCAAAACCCCCATATCGAATGGCTCAAATTGAACTTTTAGATTTGAAGGATAAATTTCAATATTTATTAGAGAAAGGTTTCATTCGACCTAGCACATCACCTTGGGGTGCTCTTGTTTTATTTGTTAAAATTAAAGATGGTTCTATGAAACTTTGCATTGATTATAGGGCCTTTATTAATATCACTGTTAAAAATAAATATCCTTTTCCTCATATCGATGATTTGTTTGATCAGCTCCAGGGAGCTCTGTTTTTTTCAAAGATTGACCTGAGATCGGGGTACCATAACCTGATGGTATAGGAGGCAGATATTCTGAAGACTACATTCCTTACGAGATATGGCCATTATGAATTTGTAGTAATGCCTTTTGGGATAACCAATGCACATGTTGTATTCATGGACTTAATGAATAGAATTTTCCATGAGTTCTTGGATAAGTTTGTGGTGGTTTTCATTGATGATATTTTGGTCTTTACTAAAATTAAATAGGATCATGAAAGACATTTAAGGTTTATCTTACAAACCTTAAAAGAAAAGAAACTGTATGGAAAATTCAGAAAGTGTGAGTTTTGGTTGCAACAAATTTCATTCCTTGGTCACATTGTTTCTAAAGATGGAATAACTGTTGATACTGCAAAAACAAAAGTTGTGGACGAATGACCAAGACCCACAAATGTAACCGAGATTCGTAGATTCCTTGGTTTGGCAGGCTATTACCGAAGGTTTGTTATAAATTTTTCACAATTATCTAGTCTAATGACTAAGCTAACTCAGAAGGGTGTTACGTTTATCTGGAAAAAAGAATGTGATGATTGTTTTCAGGAATTGAAAAGAAGATTGGTGAATGCTCCAGTTTTGGCACTACCTTCCAGAAATGGTGAGTTTGTTATATACAGTGATGCTTCATTGAAAGGACTTGGTTGTGTCCTAATGCAGAATGATCAGGTAATTGCTTATGCTTCACGACAATTGAAAACTCATGAGGTAAATTACCCTACACATGATCTGGAATTAGCTGTTGTTGTTTTCGCTTTAAAAATTTGGAGGCATCATTTGTATGGAGTAAAGTGTGAAATATATACCGATCACAAAAGTTTAAAGTATATATTCACTCAGAATGAATTGAACATGAGAAAAAGGAGATGGCTAGATTTAATTAATTATTATGATTGTATAATTCATTACCATCCAGGAAAAGCAAATAAAGTGGCTGATGCTTTGAGTCGAAAAAGTAATGCTTCATTAGCAATGTTGTGTTTGGAACGTGATCCTTTGGTTAAGGATTTGATGAACATTGGCATAGAACTTGTTGGCGTAGGAAGTTATTCTATTTTGTTTCAGGTATCAGCGAGATCATCTCTATCAGATAGAATCAAATAGGCACAGATGCAAGACAGTGAGTTACAGAAAAAGGTAGATCTGGTTCAGAAAGGTAAGTTGCATGAATTCAACATTGATAATGATTGCATTTCGAGATTTGGGAAGAGATTTTGTGTGCCTTGTGATTCACAGTTGAAGAGAGAGTTGTTATATGAAGCTCTTAGTTCTCTGTTTTCAGTTCATCCTGGCAGTACTATGATGTATATAGATCTGCGGGAGTATTACTGGTGGGATTGAATGAAAAGAGATATTGCTGATTTTTCTGTGAAGTGTTTGACATGTCAATAGGTTAAAGCAGAGCCGCAGTTACCAAAAGGGATGCATCAGCCTCTACCAGTGCCAGAGTGGAAATGAGAGAATATATCCATGGACTTTGTTGTGGGATTACCGAAGACATCTCGAGGTAATAATGCAATCTGGGTTATTGTTGATCGCTTGACCAAATCTACTCATTTCCTTGCTATACGATATACGTTTTCCCTATATCAACTTTCCCGTTTGTATCTTAAAGAGGTAGTCAGGTTACATGGAGTTCCTTTCTCCATTGTATCTGACCGTGATCCTAGGTTCACTTCTAACTTTTGGAAAGGCCTTCAGAAGTCGTTGGGTATTGAATTAAATTTTAGTACAGCTTTTCATCATCAATCAGATGGGCAGTCGGAATGAACAATTCAGACCTTGGAGGATATGCTACGTTCTTTCTCTATGGATTATCAGGGATGTTGGGACCAACATCTTTCTTTGGCTGAATTTTCATATAATAACAGTTTTCCTTCTAGTATACAGATGGAACCATTGCAGCCATTATATGAGAAGCGGTGTCGAACTCCATCATTCTGGGATGAAGTGGGTAAAAGGAAGTTGATGGGACCAGAATCCGTAGAAGAGTTGGCAGAAAAAGTTCAGCTGATTCAGAAGAACATGAGAACAACTCAAAGCATGCAGAAGAGTTATGCGGATAACCAGAGGATGGATCTATCTTTCGAGGTAGGTGATCATGTTTTTCTAAAGGATTCTCCTTGGAAAAGTGTGATGAGATTTGGTAAGAAAGGAAGGCTGAGTCCAAGGTTTATTAGACCATATGAAATTCTAGAGAGAGTTGGATCAGCTGCTTACCGAGTGGCTTTACCTCCGAGTTATTCTCAGGTACACAATTTTTTTCACGTTTCGTTGTTGAAAAAGAGTACATGCCAGATCCATCTCATGTTTTGAGTCCAGAGGTAGTTCAGCTGGAAGAGAATCTATCTTATGAGGATCAACCGATCCAGATTCTTGACCACAGGGTGAAAGTGTTACGGAATGAGGTTATTCACCAGGTAAAGGTTTTGTGGAAAAACCACATGATTGAAGAGGCATCATGGGAATCTAAAAATGCAATGAGGGATAAGTACCCCCATTTATTTGATAAGTAAATAAATTGTGGGGACACAATTTTCTAAAGGGGGGAAGGATGTAACATCCAAAGTAAGTAATGAATAATAGATATTTTTATCTATGCCTATTAATGAATTAGATAGTGTTTTAGAGGTTTAAAATTAAAATAAATCAAATCTTAAGCATGGAATACACTAATATTTTTAAAAGATTGTTTTACTACCTTTTGATGGAAAACCATTTTTGAATATATCTTTTGAAAATTTTATAAACTATTTGTGTCAAAATAAACTTATTCTTTATGATTGGGACATCAAAATTTACTTTGTGTGAATTTTTGGTATTTTTCTGACAATGTTCATTTTTTAATGAATAGTGAAAAATACTGCATTTTACATCAAAACTTATTTTTAATCTAATTTATTTGTATGATTAGATTATGTTTTGAATTGGTTTTGAAGTGAAATTAGAATATATTTTTACCCTTTAATCCAATGGTAGTCATTGGAATCAATTTCACTTTGAAATTGGACTTAAACTGGTGTGAATCTTTTGATACTTATTATTTCATAAAAACACGCTATTTGTTCTGATAGTGGGAATTAATTATCAAATTAATTAATGTGACTTATAAATTTTGAATTTTGTAAAATAGACTTCATTTTTGAATCCAGAATATCAAATATAGATTAGGGTGAAGTTTTGGTATGTTTCTGAAAAACATCAATTTTTGATGAATAGTGAAATCACTAAGTGGTAGTTAAAGAAACTGATTTTTCGTTTAAATGAAAATTTTCCACCTGTGTGTTTTGAATTAAAAAAATCCGACATACATGGTTGTCATTAAGAAGTAAAATGTGGTTCAATGAGATTAAAATAATTTTTTTGGTGAATAGTAACTTATTAAGTTTTTAATCGCGATTAGTGGTAATTAGTGTAGTTTAAGGTAAAAATAATGCTTTAATAATATAAAAAGACTTAGAAACATGTCCTAACATTATTGGATGTGTCGTGGCCGACCAAGACAAGCCATGGGTCAACTTGGGGACCCCATGGAGCCAATTTGGTTGGGAAATGACATAAATAACTTCTTTTTTAATGTTAAAGTAAAAATGACACATACATGAGTTATTTTACTAAAACAATTTTTACATGGGGTTACAATGATCAGATTTATGATTATAAATATTCATTATAAATCTAAAAACATTTCCTACATCATAGTAGTTTTTTTATAATTTTTAGACTTTAAATAAATTAAATTTTTTATGACATCATGATGATGCAGCGATGACCTCATTATTTAACGATTGAAATAAAATGGAATGATAATGTAAAATATAAGACCAAAACATGTCCAAAACCTATTGGATTGGTGGATTTCTAACCCATATCACCGTATTCTCGAATTTTATCAATGTGGGACCATTTAAATCCGAAAATCATTTTCAAATAATGTAATATTTTTTTACTTTCCAAGAGTGCCCCTCCCCTCCTCTTATAAAAGGCCCTCACCTCTACCTCTTTTCCCACACTCCCAAATCCTTTGGCTCGGCAAAACCCTGACCATTTTGTCTCTCCACTTCCCTCTATTACTCCTTGATGCCTCAATTTGGGCAGAAGACTTACCAAGGAATCCTTTGAGCTCAAATCTAAGAGAGTTACCCAATTTTAAGGTAATGTCTTCACTTGAGTCCTTTTGTTTTATTTTGCTTCTCCACCCCCTAAAATCATTTTATTTATTTCTTATATGAAAAATCCAGTATAGTAAATATACTAGGATTTTGTTGTAATAAGGATTCAAGCTACACTTACACAAACCTACATCTAATGGTTAAAGAACATACAGTTTCCGTGGATGGTGAATTTATGCCTCCCGAAACGATGATTGTTCAACATTCCTTTAACACATTCAAAGGTGGCCATTAAGATGTAACTATATTTATATATGACATATAATATGTTTTTGTTTTCCTTAAGCTTCTGTATTTTTCTTTTTGGTCATACCTTTATGGTTTCCATAATGGGTAAACGCAATATCTTCATTTTAGGAAGTGCGGACTACCGCCCCCTCAAAGTGATTTGATTCGTTAAATACCATATGTGGGATGTATAAAGGATGGAACTATGATATTATATATGATATTATACTGGAATTATAATATACCTTTAAATAATTATGATTCCATTCTATAAATACGAAATAGAAATGAATGTAGCGTTCATGCGTACGTACGGCTTACCGTCTCCATGAACGGTGCATTTCATTTCTTACCTCTAAATGATTATGTAATATTATAAATACATGCATGTACTGGATATATATGACATATATAATATCTACATCATGAATACCATTCTGGATATAATGGATACATGAAAAAATTGTAATAATAAAGGGCTTATTTTTGACTCAAGTACCAATGATCGTTAAAACGACCGTTATTAACTAAAATAATTACATAGTGCTCATGACATGGAAATAAGTCATATAAAAAGAATAATGAACTTGAAAAAGGTTCTTAAACAAGTAGAAATTAACTCAAGTTTATTATTCTGGACATTAAAGAATGATCGAGTCCAGTCGGACCCGAGGTATGGGACTTCGTCTCAATCTCCTTTCATTGAGGCATATTTTGTTTTATACACAGCCTTCTTTTATACGGTGTATAAACCCCTTTGACTTTTACGTTTATTCAAAAGGAATATTTTTTATAAGAAGCGTTTACTAAATAACAAATGGGAATGTTTTTTTCATAAGTATGCGGCGACAACGACTTCTCCGCCGCCGTGACCATTATTTGAGTTCTGGCTTCATCTACAAGCCATACCTTCTTTTTAAAAGAAAAATAAATACCATGTTTTAATTTTCTTTTATTTTGGTATTGAAAATGGTTTCCATAATGTCTTTATATCAATGTGTTGTATTGATATCTTGTGATTGAAGGTTGGAAATGTTATGTTTCCTTTATGCATGTTTTATGTGATACGATTATGTTGAGGTTCTTGGGCATTATTATAAAGACGGGTGGTTCCGTGATAATCTAAGGGTGGGTGAGCCCGATATAGCTCTCCAATGCATTGGGTAATGCGAAGGAGTGAAATTTTAAGGTTTCGTTGATGAGATTTAGGTAATATACTGTGATGGGTATTCCAAACATAACCAAGAGGGTTACTCCCTACGTAAGAATGTTATGAATGCCTCAAGTTACCTTTATGTCTTATGATTTCGATGATTTATTCATGATTTGATGAGGTATGTTAAAGTGCTTATGTTTTATGGGTAAAGTATGATCTCATCCTTATGTATATATGTACCCATGTTTCCTTTCCATATTTTTATATCCCTTACTGAGCTTTTTATGCTCATCCCAGGTTTTTTTGAAATGTTTTTCACAGGTCAAGGGAAAGGTACATGATATGATGATATTGTCAAGGAAGTGTCAAGAATGAATCCATGTTTATTTAAAATATTTTTCCATTGATGGGAATGAATAATACTATCTTTATGTAACCATTTTGTTTATATGTGGAATGTAATGCAAGTTTTATGATCTAATTCTCTAAAACTCTAAACCCGAAAAGATCTTCAATGTGTAATCTTGTAATAACTCAAGATTAAGTAAGGTTTAAGGCTGGGGCCTTAAAAAATTATCCTAAATAAAATATTATTTTTTTATTTAAATGTTTTCACCCAGAATTACATAGACCCCAATCTAATTGTTATCAAACACAATGCTTCTATGGGTAGAGAAATACAGCCTCACGAAATGATGATTTTTCTTTTTTTCTTAACATATTCTCATGGTAGTTATTCTAATATAAAATATATTAATATATAATATAAATGAAATTTATACTTTCCTTATTATTATTTAATCCTTTTATTATATATACCATTAATAAATTTCATTTTACATTAATATGGTAACATCGTTTGAGGAAATGTGGATTATTTCCCCATGAAACGGGGTGACTCGTTCACACAATACATAAGAAAAAAAAGGATGGTTTAAATAAAACAAATGTGAACTAAATATCAAATATATGAAATTAATTAAATAATTTTATTTCTATAAATAATATGTGTATATATATATCATTTTCTTTATTACCCATTCCCAAACAAAGTGGTAATGTCGTTCGTTGATGTGTGAATACCTCTTCCTCAACATGTTGTCATTCCCTTAAAATCACTAGTATTCTATATATAAGTATATGTGAATTAATAATATAATATTTATGATATAATTATCATTTTAAGATGGTATAGTATTTCTTACCATTTATCCATAATTATCATTGAAAAATGGGAATGTTAGACAAACATATGTACGACTTATCATCTCCATGAGTGTAATGATGGTTAATTTTTAATAAAAATATTTAATGATTGGTTTTAAAAAAAATATTTCTGTATAAATATGATAATTATGAAATGATAAATAATTTGGAAAAGTTATATAATGACCCCTTTGGCCACAGTTGACCTATAAAAGTCATTTTTATACATAAACTATCTTTTCATAAAACACATAACATAAACATAATTATTTATGAAGTTGAATTAATCATAGTATAAGTGAAAATAAAATAATGATAAAAATGAAAAATATTATCATGAAAGTTGAAATTTAACCTATGTTTATTTTACATGATGTTAAAGGACATTCACATGAAATGAAACAAATGGAATGGATTTTCATCTTATTTTTTACATCTGCGAGATAAAGGTCATGTTCAGAACATAAATATTTTTAATAGTGTAAATACTACCACTTTTGCTATATTAAATCATTATTAATTGTATATTTATGGTATTTTAATGATTCATTTAAGGTAATTACTTCATGAATATTTCTATTTAGAATGTTTCAAAGCGGTATGTGCCACCTTGGAATTTTTAATGATTATTTTTATCAACAATAACAATAATTATACATCTATTGTATTTCCATTTGATGACATTTTATGGGTGTGGTTCAATTAAATAATTTATTAGTTATTATTTTGTTATTCATGACCATTTTAAAATATTAGTACTATTTATTTCACTCCATGTTACTCAAAATGCTTTAGAAAATATTTTTATGAACTATATTTTTTGGTTATATATTTAGATAGAGAACATATTTTCATCTAAAAATCATCTTAAGTTAAAAATATTCAAAAATGATTTTAATTTTATTTGGAATGAAATTTTTACCCTCTTTCCCTTTCACCATTGTTTTAAAGGGAATCATCTAATTACATTGGAAACAGGTCATTTATAAAATATTTAACTATAAAAAAATTTTTTTTCTCATACTTCTTATATGGATCTACACAACATCATTTAATTAAATATTCATGTGCATGTTTAAAATGTTACTTAATTTTTTTTTTTAAAAACATTTTCAAAAAATAATTTATTGAAACGTTTTTACATAAAAAAGTATATTTTTCCAAAGAATATTTTTTTAAATGACGCTTTGAAGTATGTATTTTTATAAACAATAATAAAAATTTATTTTTACTGTAATGAGGATATTTTATATTAAAAACTTTCTTAATATTCATCTACATGTTTTATGTGTAATTTGGCCAATAATAGTATTCACATTGACTTCCTTGACTCCATTTAGTCCACTTGAAATACTAAATTTATTATAATATTTTAACATTGAATTTCCCTTAATTATTCAGCAATGTATGGATAAATCAATGACATTTATTTAATGTAGATATTTGATAATTAATATTGTTTATTTGATTTGATGAATGGTTTATACGGGTTAGACATAGGTTAGGGACCATTAAATGTAATCCGTACAGGTTGGGGACTAGTTAATAAAACACCTCAATGAATCAGTTGTATCATGAGGCAATGTAGTTGTGAAAATTAGATGGGATTCTACCCAATATTCTATAGTATCTTTTGAATGGTCTCCATTATAATGGTTCAATGTGCCTAGAATACATGGCATCAAATAATTATGCATTGAAATCAGATTAGTTTCTTTTATTATTCATCCATGATATTATTCGTTGGCATATATATGGATACATTTCATTTTCATTTCGTTGATTAGATGATATAGGTTTCATTTTATTATAATGAAATATTTATTTTTTCCTTCCATAATTTTTTGAATGGAATGTGTGTTTTTTAATTAACAATTCCATTTTGACAATTCTCATTGATTCTTAATTTCTTTCGCTAAAATTTTCCCTTAATAATTATTTTATCCCAACATTATTATGTTTCATTCCATTGGAATCAACGCAGCATAATATGAATGATATATATGGGTTTTCTATATGGAATAATTTTATCCTCAATGTTATTTGTTTAATGTAATTTTTTTGTAATTATTGTATTACATTCTCATGTATGTATATGGTTTACCAACACTACTAAATTCATGATCCTCCGGGTCCTTATTCCTTATAATCTTGCGAATTATATTATTAGCAGTCATCGGTTTCATGGTTCTAGGGATGGGGCACAACATGTTTTCTACTGAATGGATAACATGTCAGTGTCTATGTGAAATATAAGCTTAATGTTAATGATAATAAATAACTATGACAAAATTCCTTGTTATCAAGAGGTCTCTATGCTTTGAATACATATGGTCATTAAATATTTAGTGCGAAATTTAATGTGTTTAAACATCATAAATGCTAAATACATATTTTCACGCAAGTGGATTTGAATATGATAATAATGATATGGATGATGTATCTCCAATGGTTTGTATTTAACTTTATTTATACACCGATGAAATGAAATTTGGTGGTAGATGCATTTAGTAGGAATTCATATGCTAGTTTGGAAAAAGATGCCTTAGATGAGTGGTAGTTGATGGCAATCCTAGCTAGCAAGCAAGTTGAATTTCAATATCTATGTAATGTTATTGTTTTTTTTATTCATTATTTAATACTTGAGCTAGTGAATATGGTTAAATAGGCCAATGTGTTCAATTTTGAATCAATTTTGAGCAGATCAAAACTCAATGATTGGGAGACCATTGAGGGATGGAGACTGGTTGGGAGTTGTGTTTTGCGTTTTAGAAATTATATTGTTAAAAATATTCCATGTCTAGATGAAAACATCATCATGCTTCCCAATATTAAATATTTTTTATTCATGATGGAATTAAAAAGATATTCAAATAATTTAATATATAATTTTGGTGGAACAATATAAAACAAAAGGTAGATGAGTTTGTTTCAAGGTGATTATATTCCTGACATGTTAAGGGAGAACGCAAGTGACCCAGAGTTATGTTATATTATTTACCCATAACCATATGAAAATATGATAATATAACTATGGATTTTGTAATATGACTCTGAAGAATGTTCCTCAACATGATTCCATGTGGATCATAGTGGATAGGTTCACATTTTCATATCATTTCATCCCAATTCGTGAAAGTCATAAGCTGGAAGAATTGTTAAAAAATCTATATACCTGAAGAGTTAAAGATTCATGTAATATATATTTCAATCATATTATAATGGATCTTAGGTTCTCATTTTCTTTCTATAAATTATTAAAAAAAATTCGGTCATATCTGATTATGTGTGTGGTGTATCATCCTTTGACGGATGGTCAATCTAATAGTAGAAGAAAAATGTTGGAATACATGTTATGTACATGTGTAATGGATTTTGGTGGATCATGGGATAAACATGTGAAATTATTGGAGTTCTCTTAACACAAAATTTTTTTAGACCCAATATAAATGGCCCCGTAGAATTAATTGTACGGGCATCCTTGACATTATCATCTTTGTTGGGTGGAAACAGGTGATACCTCATAAATGAGTCCAATACATGTACAAGAAACAATGCAGATGAATAAGTTGATTAGGAAATGAATGAAAATAGTGAATTATCCTTTTAAATAACTTGTAGATCATTTCCAATGCATGTGTTCATTCACAATGAGTGATCATGTATTCTTGAAGATCTATCAGAGGCATGAGAATCATTATTTTGTAAACAGAGATGTTTATCTCATCGATAAATATTACTTTTTGAGATAAATTCATTGGTTGGTGGGGAGGAATATCGCTGGGAATTTCCACCATGATTAAATTGGGTGAAAATTGGGTTCCAGGTATCTCAATTGAAAAAGTATCATCCTACACTTGAACACATGATCAAATGGGATCACGTTTACCGAGATCCAGATGATTAATTGATGAACTTGCTCATGAGGATTTTTTAGAGGAAAGAGAATGTATTGTATGGAAAGTGAATCGATCTAGTGTGGGAATTTGGGAAACATGGTCAGATCCAGGATGATTCATTTTATCATTGACATGAACTGAATGAGTAATGGATAAAAACCTTTCATAGAAAAGTTGACTTTCTACTTTCTGGTAATGGAGAGAACAGTGGAGGGGAGCATGTATAACCCCCCCCCCTCCATTTTAATTTAATTAATAATTATTTAATGTATTTTAGGAATATAAATTGTTGGACATATGTTTGGTATATTTGGTAGAATTTTGGAGTATTTTTGTAATTTTTTTATATGTTCATGTTTGGTGAATGATTTGGGAAAACTGTGAAACACATACATGAAACCATGAATAATTAAATAGACCATAAATAGAAGGTTTAATGGATTTACTTGATTTTTGAAAAATATGTGGAATCTTATGACAAACTATTCTATGTTAGATAGTTGGATTTGGAATGGTTTTCGCATGATATTGAAACCATGTGAGCCAACCGTGCGACAAACCATGCTTGGGTTAAAGGTGAGATCATAGAACCATGGATCTGACTTGTTTTTTCATTATAAATACCTAGTTCTAAATCAGATACATCCCAAACTAAATTTAATCTCTCCAAAAAGTTCATGGATGGTTATCCCATTATTCTATAAGAAATCAGAATGATTCCATTAGTGTTTTTAAGAAATATTCTTATTGTAAGGATTCATTCATGATCGTTCTTGATGTGTTTTTTAGATATAAATCTCCCTATACCTTATAATCATATATATGTTACCATTATAGTAATATATTAGTTAGTTCATAAAAAATATTTCTAGATATGGTCTGATTCGTGATTGAAGAAGTGATTTATGGTGTGTTCATGGTGATTTAACCTGATTTTGTGACTATTTTGTGATGTTTATCATTTTCATCAAAACTCTCGACTTAGGTAGCTTTATGATCAAATAATATATTTTATAACATTATGGATTAGTTTAAATTTTTTTATTGTTTTTTAATTGATTGTTTATACACACATATATAATTATTTAAACACTCTAGAGTGATATTTTTTAGAAAACAGGGAATGTTAGTGTGTTGCTGAAAAGTGGTTTCAATATTAATATTTTAAAATTTTTTATTTTAAAATTATTGTTGTTTTTTATTAATATAAATGTTGTTTTAAATTATTATAATGATGATTTATTGAAATTATTTTAACATAATTTTATTTTCCATGGTTTTTGAATGGATTTGTAGGGCGTGTGTTCATATTTATTAGGAACGATAAGGGCATGATGTTCCCCATCAAAAGGATAGGATATATATTTGTGAAAAGTACCCCCATTAATGTGGTCCAATAGGGGATTTATTAGGTAAAAGATAACTATTCACACACATGTATTGGATGTTATGTGGGTTTCATGCATGGTAGGAGGATTGGTTACATGACACAAAATGGATGATTGCAAACATGTATGTTTAATTATTTAAAAAATTATTAGTGTTATTTCCATGAATATTTTTGATTTGAATCCGTTATATTTAATAGAAATGATAAAATATTTTATTTTTATTTTATATAAATTATTATATATATATTATGCTAACATTTTATATCATAGTGGTGTTAGTTGGGAAGTCATTGGGTAAAAACAACAATGTTTTAGTACTCACACCTACTGCGGCACTTTGGTTCTTTTTATATATCCTCTACAAAGAGAGAATAAATGTTAATATATCACACATATTTAATAATACAATTTGATACATGAGCTCTATTGTGGATTTGGATATTGTATCATTTGTATATTTGGATTCTTGTGCATTTAATTGAATTTTATTATTTTTCATTCTCAGTTTACTTTGTAGATTGTTTGTCTTCTATAAGGTTATATTTTAGTTGTTTTGTTGTAAACCAAATGTTGTGTTGTATTTCATTTTTATCATTCATATTTTACTATTTTATGTGGTTATGTTTATTTTTTATCGATAAAGTTAAAATAATCCCCTATATTTTAAATGAACCCCTAGACATTTATTTTCAGCCTCTGGCCTCTTGGGGATGTTTCTTATGGCCATGTAATGTCTCACTGCTTTAACAAGCCACTAAAAAGGTGTGGTACATTACATGTGTAGAAATCATATATATATATGAGAAAATGTATTTCATGTTTTATATCATTATATTCAAATTTTATAACAAGATCAATTTAATTTTTAATCATGAAATTGTGACTAGTTAGATTAAAGTAAAAAACTATGACACCTAGGAAATGGTCATTTAAATGAATTGTGTTCTCTATTATGTAAATATAATTTGATAAATAAAATAGTTATATTTTATTATATTGAATCTAATGTCATTTAGATAAGTGTATAAAAATATATTATTAATTAAATGTTGGTAATTAATAAGATATAAATTTAAGAACACATAATAGTTATTTTTTCGTATTAAAATAAAAATATATTTGTTAATATTTTAATTTAAAATTAAACATTAATTTATTTAATATTTTAATTATATTAAATAGAAGATAATTTTTGTTTTAGGGAATAAAAAATTTGTTAAAATATTTTTCTTATATTTTTAATAAAATTGAAATTATTTGTAAAAAAATTAGTTAGAAAGATAAAAAAATAGTAAAAGTTAAAAATATAATAATAAAATATTGAAAAAAATGTTTAAAATTGGTAAAATCATATTATTGATTTATTGTAGAAAATAAAACACAAAAACAAAATTTTATTCATTTTGGATATGTTGACCAAAAAATACTTTCATTCCATCATTGTAAAATACAGTTTAAATGTACAATAGTTCCTCATTCTTCTCTTATAAAAGTAGGATGATCAGCCCAAATTTGGATGCCAATTTAAAATCCATATATCATCCAAAACACTTCCCTTGTCTATATTCAATCCAATTCTCATGTACTAGGGGCATCATTCTTTGAAAAAAATACCCAAATTAAGATCTTTGGGTGTTTTCTTAGGGAAAACATCCAAAGTGAGTGGTAATGTTCACAACCAAACTCACATAGGTATCATCTTCTCATTCCAAATAAAATATTTTATATTAATCAACAAATTATTCTATTATTATTTTAAATAGGATGTAATTGATATGATCATTTCCCGCATCCACCAAACCCATTGGAAATGTCAAGAAGTTTTAATGAATTTGTAATGACATCGGCCTCCATGAAAATAAATTTAAATTATTCACATCCTAAATTAATGGTTGGTATAAAGGGTTATTTATTTGAATGAATATTATATATATAAAAAATTATTGATACACTAAAATTATAATGATTTTATTTTTCTTCAACATAATATTCTATTTAAAAAGAAAGTGTCATTCTTGTAGGTGAGGGCCACTACCTCCACAAATTTATATAATTTGTTTCTAATTTTCCGAATAATATAGGTGAAATTAAATGTTAATATAATTTAAAAGATTATATTTATAAATTAATTAATATTATATAAATATAATATTAAACAAATTATAGTTGATATCAATAATGAACATTAGTATGAAACTATACATCCTTTAATGAACATATTGAGGAACCCTCATTAATCTATGCCAATTTTGGGAAAACATATATGACTATATTTATTTCAAGAAAATTGATTAATTAAATAAATATACATATAAAATAATTTAGATTATGAATCTATTTTTAAAATGAATCGTACCATTTTCTATATTCCTAGTATGTTTCATTGTCATTGATTTAACCACATTAGGAAACTCCATAATTAAATGTAATTTAATAAATAAATAATAAATAATAAAAAGATATACAAAAATTAAATAACAATGGAATATTTTGTTAATATATATTTTTATAATTATAATTTTATTATTCAACATGGATGGTGATATCCTAGAATTGATAATTACCCAATGTAAGGGTTTCTTCATCTACATTATGATTTATTGTCATACAATTTATATTTTGATATTGTTACATTTTATTTGATATAAACATAAGATTTGATGTAATTATATAATATATATATTTAAATATAATGGCTTAAAAATCTATTTCACATTCATCCTTGAATGGTTTTTTCATTCAAATGATAATAGTGTTTTATTTTCTTTTGTAAATATAACCCCTTTGATGAGTTATAAATTTCACTTCTTAAACACTGTTGATATTTTTTTTCATACACCATAAAATTTTATATAAATATAATATCCATTTCAAACTAATGAAATTGATATTTCAATTCAAATCTTTTAGCTTTGTAAATTTAATTATCTTAAATTATATCATCATTGAGATTAATTTCAATCATATTTAATAATGGTAACCCATATTAGTATCTATTTCATGTACCCTACAATTTTTATCTTTATATTTTGAAACCAAATTATTTTCTATATCATTTGAAAATCATATTTGTAATCTATTATTTTCAAAATAAAATATTATTATAAATTTTTACAGTGAATTTTCCCCCAATGGTATTATAAAATAATAAAAGGGATCATATAAAGCTCTTTAATTAGATTTGGTTATTCATTATATTTATTTTTATCCATTTTCTCTATCATATAATCATTTTCCACTCTTATATTATTTACATTTGTATCTCCGGTATGAAACTAGTTTAATATAACAATTTTTATTGGTGACATTACATGTTTAATGTTACTGTAAAAATTTTATACTTCATGTCAACACAATTTTAGGGATCATCTCTATTTCTTATTCTATTATATGTTTAACCACAACAAAATGTTACTAAAAAATAGTTTATGAATAACTTATATTTTATATATTAAACCCATTTTGTCTAATTATTGTTAACATAGAAATAATTATCCCATCGTTTATTTAAAATAGCCTTTACCCATTTCATATTGAATCATATACCAGTTCATTTTTAAAATTTCATCTCCCATATAGATAATTAGATTTCCTACATGAGAATTAAATATTTGAGACCTATTATTAATTTTCAAATATAGATGTACAAAATAATCCAATTCCTTCATATATTGGTAATCATTATGATTTAGCCCTCAGTTATTCCTTGTGGAAATATTATGAAACCCACTTCTGTCTAATGTTATTTATCATGATTATGATATATGTATGGTTTATTTTAATAATTTTTCACTAATACTCATATACATATTATTAATATTATGGGATAACCCTGGTAGTATTCCATTGCATTTGGAAATGATTTCATCAAATGATAAACATTGTATGGTGCGTATGTGGTGAACATAAGAACACTATGATATGTTGTCTTTGTGGGGATCCTTGAAATATACCCATTATGTTTTGTATAATGTTGTGTCCAAATATTTATGGTTCCAAAATATTATGATATAATTCCCCTTTTAAATTTTTTAAATTTTATGATCATTTTTAATCAGATATCTTATTAGGCACCCAAATAATGTACGTGTTATCTCACTTGATTTCATTACTCATATTTTCTCCTTTCTATGCATTTTTGATCACACGTTTCTTATTATTCCATTAATCATGTTATTCAACTGATTATAACTTTTTAGAAGTCTAGTAGTCTAATTAATACCTCTTATAGTGAAATGGTACAAGAATATATAGTCAAATTATTATATATCTAGTCCTCAAAGACAGTAAACATTCCGCTCATGGGATTATGATATAATATGGTGATAAGTAATTATGATCTAATTTAATTTATGTACAAATATACAAGATTTTCTATGGTCTCTATTGTTGGTATAATAGTAGAGTTTATTTATTTGTGTGTACTAGTTTTGTAATGTTATTGGATTAGGATAAGATAATATTGATGAAAAAACACTGCATAATCCAATAAGAAACAAATAAGTAATGGAAGACATATTTATATTTTGATAATGATTTTTATGAGGTTTTTATATAAATGTATTTCCTTTATAGATATGGTATTGTGTATGTGGATATGTCACATATGTACGTAGGGGTAATCTCACAAAAAATTTCGGTTGAGTTATAAATCGATCATTAGATGGAGCATGATGGGTGGGGTATGACTAAACACCTTTTTAAACACTATTCATATAAATTATTTTCACATTCAAATTCTATTTAGAATATGTTACGTTATTGAGTTATGTTTTGAGGAAATAGAGAACCCACATACATTAAATTATATAAAACTAAGAGCAGTTTTAGTATCAAATAAAACAAATGTCATGTTTTTGGAGAGTAATAAATTGCACGGTTATAGATTATACTATTTTTATGATGTTAATTATTCATCGCACTCTATTATACATTTTTATGTAGTGGGTAAAGCTAGAAGAAACCATTTTATAATTTATGGAATGTATGATATATACATTATACCAATGATACAACTAATGGTATAAGAGTTGTTGTGGAAAATAATGATATGATTACAAACAAACTATATAAAATTTTGATTAATAACATCATCATAATTTTGTTTTAAATCAAAAAAATACAAGGAATTATTATTATGTATTACTAGATTATGAAGATGTCAAAGGAAATAAGATTCAATATCCTCCATATAAAAAATGTTGTAATATGAAACATGGAGAATATTTTATAGAAACTGGAATTTGGTTGTTCTATATCCAATAAAGGATTTAGAAAAATATACCAAGGAAAAAATAAGGCATTAGTAAATATAACGGGGATAGAGAATGATATTTATAAGGTTCCAATGTAAATTAAATGTTTTAGAAGTGAGTAATTTTAGAATAACTAGATTTAGAGTGAAAATCTAATGGAATAAGATGAAAATTAACAACAATAATCTCCTAGAATATAATAAAAATGAAATGAATTTATGACGAGTACTATTGAATTAAAAAATTCATAATTAAAAGTTTCTATTTACACATATCCCTCACTCTATATTTCAAGGTTATCATAGTCTTGTAAGTTCTCTACAACTACTAGATGATGAGAATTTATTTGAAATATCTAGTGGCATATTTTTTTATTCCATGTTATGTGAATCCCCTTGAAGTATTGTATAACTATGATCCATCTATTTCTTATTATCCATCATTTCATTTAATGTAATTTTATTGTTGAAATATAATCTCTTTCTCCACAATGAATTCATTTTATTCAAAGAAGATGGTAAATCAAATTTAATATCTCAAAAAAACTATTGATCATCTACTAGAGAAAGTGTGACTAATTCATTTATTTGAAAACTATTTCAATTATATGATTCTTGACACCAAATCATGTGCTTTGTTTTTGTAAAATGACTTGAGGAAAACTCAATGACAAGAATAGTAATATTATGTGGAGAAATTCAATTTCTCTAGGTCTGAAAGGACGATATAACTCTTGGAATTATGAATGATTTAGAACTAATATATTTAAAAACAAATTTGAATTTATTATTTTATGATAATTAATATTTTGAGGATGAAACATATCTGGGGTTTATCATACACTTTGGTATCTTGGTAAAATTTATTCTCTAAATTAATATTATTTTTAATAGTTTCATTCATATTCCTGATCTAATAAGATAATATAGTTGAATCATAAATGAATAATATTTATAATATTTATGAATAATAAAACAAATATTAAATAAAAATAATTTATTACATAAAAAATTCGTATAAAATTATAATACAAAGACTTAAAATTTTTAATGATCATTTTTTATAAAATTTGTATTTTATATAATTTATATAGAAGATATATTTAAAAATATAATATTTTTTATTATAAGAAAAATACTTTTTTTTAATTAAAATTTTCCATTATAGAATTTTATTAATTATATAATATTTTAAAAAACAAATGACTTTTAGGTGAAAATTAAAAAAATAACGATTTTTCTTACACATTCAATTTTATGACATATCTATTTTACAATAATGAAGTAAGACTTTTTAATTAAATATATATATATATATATATATATATTTATATTAATAAATTAAATAAATTCATTTTCAAATTAATATTTATAAATTATAAAACTTTGTTTTAATATTTTGGAATCTTAATAAATATTTTACTAATAAATCTGGTTCTATTCTGTTATATTTTATCGAAATTTATAAATTGTAGAAATTAAATAGAAAAAATGTATCAATTATTTTATATAATATAAAAAATATTATGAATTTTGTTAAATTTGTTTTATTATAAAAAAATGAAAGATTATTAGGTTTAATGTTAATAACCATGGTAATAGTGAAATCATAATTATAATAGAATTTGTTATTAAATTATGAAAATTTTATCTCATAAAATAAATTGATATATTTTATATAATTGATATTATTTTAAATTTTAATATTTATGAAAATATAGTATGTCTCTTTTAATTTTTTATTATTATCGTATAAAATTAATGACATTTAATTATTAAAATTGCAATTTTTAAACATATTAGTTTTTTTAAATATTAAATAATATAATTTTAAAAAAATTCTTTTAAAACAAGAAATTAATTTATAATACAGGGAATCTAATTTTATGTATATATTTTTATATTTATGTAAAATGGTTTTCAATATTTTTATAAAGTATAAATTATATGGGTAAAAACTAATTGCCAATTTAAAAACAAAATATGTAAAGACTAAAAACCTACAAGGAAATGACTATAAAACTATATAAAATATGTAATAAATTGAATTTTTCATGTATTATACATTTTATCAGTTCCCCACATCAATTAGTTTCTGTCATTTAGCCACTGATCCATGAACATCATTGAAAATAATTATTGGGTATTTAAAAGTGTTCTATATTCTTCTCTTATAAGAGGGGGTCACTTCCAGCACATTTTGAAGCTAATCTGAAAGCATTACCTCGACTAAAACTCAACCAAAGATATCTTAAATTGAATCCCAATATATTAATATAGATTTTCATTCAACAAGACTAAGATATAGTTCCTCATGTTGTCACTCAAGGGATAACATCCAAAGGAAGTGGTAATGTTCGAAATCAAACACTATTAATTTTATGCCTCTACTTCTGTCAAAAATATTATCCTCCAATGATTTAATGATAATAAAAATGTTGTAAATATTTTGAAATTTTATTATATCAATATAAATAAAAAAATTTACCTCCCTCCAAAACCATTCAAAAACTGAAGACAACTTCATGGGTTTGTGCTGAGTACCACCCCCAAGAATATCTTATTCTATTTTTGACATATTATATTCATTACTAGTAAAAATTTATTTTAAAGAAAATTATTATATATATATATATATGTATATTATTATGACATTATAGTGATTATTTTTCTACCCCTTTAAATTATATGGAAAATGATAGTCTTTTTCCTATATTTGTGAAAAATATCCCTAACAGAATGATGTATTTTGTCCATTGATTATTTCATAACAAGATGAATTAAAAAAATTAATTTAATTCAAATTATATTTATGAATCTATTCATATTATATATATATATATATTATGACATTATAGTAATCTTAGGTCCTTGTCATAAAAGTTTGAGAAACTATTTAGAATATAAATCCATTTTGGGAAACCATTTGATGCTTTATTAATTTTTACCAAATAAATAATATAATACATACACCCATATATTTTTACATATCATAATCTATTTTATTAAATAATTTTAATTTTTTGTTATACTTACGATGATTTATAATAATCGAATGCATAACCTCATGTATCATCCATATGTGTAATTTTCTTACCAAATAAAATAACATGTGGTAAAAAATAAATATACAAATATTTATAAAAAACACAAAAGAGTTCATGTAATAATAGAGGTCATGATTTAATATGAATGAATCTAATATATTAGTCAATGAAAACTCATTAAAATATCATTACAAAATGTCATAAAGGAAAAGGAAAATCGAAATTGAAATCTTATAATGATGGGAAATTTCAAAAAAAAAATAAAGATATCACAACCAAATTTGTTATATAAAATGTAAAAATGTATAATAAAATAAATAATCAATATAAAATATAACCAAATCTATAGAAAACAGTTACCCACCATCAGGATATGTTATAGTTCATGTTACATATAGAATGAGTATCAAAAAAGGTATTGTTTTGGCATCAATAAAATCACATTACATTATATCACAACATTATGTGTTATTTCATGAAATTATATATTATAAAAATAGTGTTACCTTTTCATAAATAATCAAATGATAAGGATTAAAACCAATACATATCAATATTTTTTCACCCATTTCAATTCTAGTTAAATTGATTAAGAAAAAATTTTATAAGAATGTTCAATCAAAATTTCCTTAACATATATAACCATAATAGTTTGTTATTACATTTATGGATAAATTTAAAATCCCACCACACAATTAATTACTCCTAAAAAAATTCCCATGTTTTGTTTCATTATAAAATCACATTAGCAACACTTTATGATAGTATAATGTGGGTACTGATTCCTTTTTTATATCAGAGTATTTTTTTGCCTCATATGAATTTTATAATTATTGGAGGCTACTAATAAGTTGTGAGGGATACAAAAAAGTAATGGGTAAATACATTCCTTATATATAAAACATTATTTTATATATGAGTATTCTAAAACATTAACAAAGTAAACAAACGTTTTATTATGGTTTATAAATTCATAGTGGAAGAAGATAAATTTCAAATTACTAAAATTTAACTAAAAAAATATGATCTAACAAATATTAAAAATTCATTTTAAACCATGACCTGATCTCACCCATGAATGTTTTTCTCCTCACCAATAACCCTCTCAAATAGAATTTATTATTTTATATGATATGATAAACAATTTTTTTCATTCATAATAAACAACCAAAATTATTTTCCACCTATGTTCACACATATATGTTAGTACAAGACCCTTCATGATAATCTGAAGAACCTAAATGATCCCAATAATATGTATTTCCGGAAAAAAAGGAAATCCATCATGATAATAAAAATTAAAAAATAATGAGGAAGTAGTTGACTATAATTATCTGAAGATATACCATTAGTTTTAAAATATAAATCATCTAATAGTGGTAGATAAATCACCCAAATTCATCATTTGGTTTCTGGATGTTGAGGGTTTTCACATCATAAGAAATAATTAAATAGTTCAGTTATAAACAAATTCATTAAACCATAATGTATACTGAATATTGGAATTCAGACATATTCCTGAGTAGATATGATTTTATAGAAATACCCTTATTGAGAGAACATACATGAGGTAACACGTTGGTCATTTGTGGGGTAAAATGATTTGCCTTTTTTAATGTCAACGATTAATGAATATTAAAACATCAAATATAAGAAAATTTGATTAAAAAATAATTAAATATTTTGTCATGGGAATCTTATCTTATAGAATAGGTTACATGTGATTTAGTAAAAGTCCAATTATTTAATGGATTTCAATGATATTAATGTCATTGACAATTAGAATAATTTATTGGATATGTGTGAAGATTATACATATAATAAAAGGGTATTTACATGAAAAAATATAACGAAGCCATTAAAACTGATTATGATCATGCACATTATGAGGTAAATACATACTTTGAAATAGATCATTATTATCATAACAAATTTCAATATTAATAAAAATTCAAATTTTAGGTCATGAACCAACCCTTTAATATATTTTTTCTCATGAATATATTATAATGATAATAAATTCAAATGTAAATGAATATTTATTTTTTCATGAAAATCTATTGAATGTATATAATTTATATTTGAATAAATATCATTTCCCAAAAATAATAAAATAGGAAAAATAAAAATGTGTATCAAATAAAGGTACATACTTCCCCTAATACAATATAATCATAGTTCACCCCAATGCGTTGAGTTATTTTCTATCAAAATGATAATTTTTATTTCCTCCCAACACTTACTAAAAAGGAATTATCAATAATAAATAAAACAATATTAATGTAATTAATCATATTGTTTGATAAAATATATCAAATATGATTAATACCATAAAATTGGTAGACATCTAATGAAACATTATTTCCAAATAATGTTATTTTTTATAGTAATTCATGTTATTTATGGCCAATAAATCATTTACAAATACAAAAAACCATTAATTATACAAATAATTATTATATTTTCTTGATTTATGACTTAATTCGATGAGCCTTATAGTTATCATAACCTCATATTTTGGATAATTATAATAAATATTGTGACACAATATTAAATCATAAAAATTATTTAATAACATATAATTATTTATAATGAAGTTTCTTACCAATATTAGTACCCCATAATTATACATTATTTCATTTTAAAGGTTCCTCAAAAATATTGGTATGAAGGGAATGATATTAGAGTATTTAGAAAGGATCACTATAAAACCCTAACAATCTCACCCTATTATACCAGTAATTAGATAATCCAGATTATACTCATTGATCATATGTGTGTTTTGGTTCCACACCTATTACATTCATTAATTCATACGCTTCATAGAGGAAGATCTTACTACAAATGAATAAAATGGAATTATTATATTAATAAATGTTATAAGGAAGATAAATAGTGGTCACACAATTTTATAGTTTTTTAAAAATAAACATGATCCAGGATGGTCAGTGGGTACTAATTTATCAATTGGATCTGAACTATCTTCAACCACTATAATGTTAGTGGGATACAATGTTACAGGGGGTCCTAGCCTAGTGGTTTAGGAAGACCTATAAACTTATATTAATCTAGGGTTTTAACCCTAGAATAAACAAAATTTTGGGGTTCACTATGTTCCAACATCTGGTAGGCCTTTCTTCTTGCATGAGACGATGACAGAAGAAAGTTATTGTTGAGGGTTACAGATGGTGTGTGTCTAGGTAGAAAATATTGTTTCAGGGAGTCAGGTAGCTGGGCATCGATGATGAATGTGGTGGGTGACTTAGAATGTGGTTGAATGAACTATGAGTGGTGGCTTGTGGGGAAGGGGGTTGATAGTGAATCTCAATGGATGTTTCCAATTATAGTGTTATGTAACTCGAGATGAGGCGGGACGATGGTGACTTCTATAATGATGGGGGATGCCACAGGTGGGGGAAACATTCATCTACAACAGGTCAGGGATGAAACAACATGTCACTATAACTTCAAGGTCAATATAAGTAGGGTTTAATTCCACATAAGTGGGTTTTATATTTTATTATTCAATTACATGTAATATGTTCTCTGTCATATCTAATCATAAATAAGTGGTTTTTTCTTTAATTAATGAAATTGTGGGGAAAAAGATCTAATGTCTGCTCACGAGGCTCATATTGTTTCTGTGTAAAAGTACAAGGTGTGGGAATATAAATATTTAGAGAGATGAAGTTGAAGGAAAAGGAGTAGGAATAGACCTATGTGATATATTATAATATTAATTTGGATTAAGACCCATCATTTGTTTTTTGAATAAAGGGTGAGTAGGATCAGATATAAGTATTGGTGAATGTATCGGTGGCTGAAATATCTCAGGTGCTGCTAACAAAACTACGGGATAAGAAAGTGTGATATATGATATATCTATTGAAATGACATGGGGTTATATAGTATGCTGATTTGTGAAGTATAACCATTACAACACCTAACAATGTCTAGTATGGCACCATAAAAAACAAGTTTTTCAAAGAATAATTTTCACCTTGGTGGTGGATCCTGATATTATTTTTTTATAAAAATAATAACAAGATATCACATGTTTTTGATATATAAATTTAAATTAAAATAATAAAAAAAGTAACCATATGATCAATTCCCATCTCCCATGTGTATTTATTATTGTTTGACATCCTCTGTATTTGTACATATTTAATGATTTTCATTTCATGTATTTGAAAACAAATATGTTCATTTAATTGGAAATTGACAATGTATGTTTAAGAAAAAATGAAGAATATTTTTCATGAGATATTTACAGAATACCAATTTTCAAACCAAATAAATTATATGTAGTGAAATAAAAAAATCTATTATATTTAGTGGTAAGAATGAAAAAAATTTAAAATACATTCCATTGGAAATACACTGATATTGGTATGTAATGAATGTATATGCGTTATTTTATTTATTATATTTTCAACTCAATCAAATTCAGTTTTGGTTAGTTCATTTAGTTCATTAAGTCAATTTATTATTTGATTTCCAAATTTTTTTTGTTAGTTCTTTTGGTTCATATTTTACATAATGTTAAGTTTCTGTTTCTCAGTTAGTTCAATCTTTTCATTGGTTTTTATTTTATTTATTTTCAGTTTAATTTGTTTTATTTAAAATCATCATGTTATTTTCCCTAATTGATTTATTTTAGTTTTGTTTGATTAAATATAATATAATATAGTTCAATTTAATATTATAAATTGAAAATAATTTAATATTAAAATCATTATATATTGAAAATTAACATGAATTTTTAACTAGATTAAATATATTTGTAATCAATAGTAAGACAATTTCACTCATACAGACCTAAAACCCCATATCAAAGTAAAGCTAAAAAATTATGACCATTGATTAAATATTATATATATATATAACTAAGAATTATGGTTCATAATAAACTCTAAATAATTAAATTTTTGAGTCATCATAATTAATTAATTTATTGGGGCCATTAGGGGAAGTGATAATGTCAATTTCATACAGAAAAATGAAACTATTTATTCAGATGACATCAATATTGACACCAAATTCTAGGATTATATTATCTTTCACCCAAATTTTTTTTATCCAATGATTACAAAATATATGTCTTTCTAATAGAAAGAGTGAAATTCATGTCAAGAACTCCAAATACCCAATCATCAATAAATGTTTCATATCTTATCATCAAATCAGTCCACTCTTACTTCATCAAAGAGACTAAACCATGATCAAAATAATCTAATTATATAATTATCTCAATGAAAACATAATATGATATGTTTTGATAATGAGGCCTAATATTTTACACAATGCCCTAAATGTCTATTGTGTATGTTTCTATAACACCATAATTTTTTTTCTTATGTTTATTTCTAGTTTAGTGATATTAAATTTATACAGACAGATCCCAATTAATTTTCCTTCATTAACTACAAAATTAAAAACAAATTCCAAAACCCTAATTTCCTCATATATATAGCTAGTATGAAAATTCATTACATGAAATATTAATGAATATTAAATTTAAATAAATATATATTTTATTATTGTATTTCAGTTATACTTATTCCTTAGATTTTAACGATGTAGAAAACTCATTTCAATGAAATTCTTCTTACCTTTTTATATAAAAATAAATATTATTTCTATTTTAAAATTTACTTATCTTCATTACTAAAAAATAGAAATATATTAACACATATATACAATTATTTGGTATTTGATAACAAATAAATTCTAAATTTACATATTGTTTTTTCATCAAAAAAACATAGTTAAAAAAACTATGTGATGATCCATATCAAACTCTTCACGATTTAATATAGATGATGTATTTGATATAATAAATCCATGTATTGGTGTTTGTATTAGAAAATGGGTTAAATTTTCCCTAACTATTATTCTTAATTTCTCATTGTTCTATTTTGTATTATGGGTTTATCAGATAAATTCATTCAATAAAAATACATACATATTTTAGATATGTAACATTTCATGAAAGAATGTTCCTGAGGATTCTTGTTATGGACATAATGTTGTAATAATTACATATTTATTTTAATTGTAATAATCAAATAAAAATAAACAGGTTCTCCATGAAGTATTTCAATAATATGGTGGAATGTTCGGTGAAGAAACCATGTGAAAAGTAATAGAGAAATATTTTCCCTAACACCATCAAATTTTATGGTGCCTCTTTTAAAATAAAAAAAAACAGGGTGAAATTATATACAGACAAATATCAATAAAATTTTCAATGATGATAAACTAACACCTTTAAATTATATGATAGTAGATGAATCATTGTGATATGAATCAAATCATTCAAAAGAATTTGAAAATATTGAGTGGTCAAAGACGTCATAATCAACTGTCTTTTATTGAATAATTAAGATCATTCATATTATATATGTCTTCCTAAAATTTACTTTTTATATATTTAATCACATTACAATCAAACAAAACTTATAATATATTTTCTTTGACACATAAAAGATTTTTTTTAGTATGAAACCATAATCAACCAGGTCTCCTCAAGATGGTAAATCTTCTATTGTATTTAGAATAAAATTTAGACAACTCAAATGGAAAAATTAAACATATATATTTTTCAATATTCATTGCATATAACCAAATACATAATGAATTGGTTGAATAACAAGTCAACTCAATGATGATACTTTTATTTTACCTATTGTAATTAGATATAATGGATACACTAAATCTATATAGATTTCACATTAACATTCCCAAATTAAACACTAACATCCATTAAATTTATTTATCACATTTGTTGGAGACATATTCCACGTAAAATTTATGTCTCAATGGTACTTTAAAAATTTCAATGAATATCCAATGTTTGATGATCTATTATAATGAACAATCAATATCCCATAAAATAGATACTATAGTGGTATTTATGTATTCTAGACTACGTATTATTCAAATAAATAGGACATGCATCATTATCCTTTTTTATCCACCCAAACATCATTCCATAAGATGGAAAATCTTATATTTTACATATAATCCCAAAATAAATATGAAATATTTATTTTAAAAACAAATAATATAGATGCATGCCCAAATTAAAATTATTTTCCAACTCTTTTATTAAAGGTTCAATATATAACACAATATCATTGACAGGATTAGAAATTCTAGATATGATTATAATTCTGAAGTGAATGGTGTTTTGATAGACATCCATAGAGGAAGTTATTTTATGTGTATTAAAAATATTCATTTATTATGATATGTAATAATATAACCAAATAGAATAAAACCATCCCATGACAGACCAAACCTCACGTTACATATATATGCTAAAAAATTAGGATATCAATCATCAAATGTGAAATATTATCATCCATTAAATAGATTAAAGAAACTCATAATTATCCATTTCTCTATGAATATCATTTTGTTATATAATTATTGATATTTCAATAGAATTATAAATATTTTTTATCAAGGGAATAAACATAATATTACACATTAAATTATGCAGCACAAGAATTTGTGTTCAATCAACAGTAATGTTTCATTAAGATCTTCAAAATATTATAGAATCATTT
This sequence comes from Viscum album, assembly GCA_963277665.1. NCBI lineage: Eukaryota > Viridiplantae > Streptophyta > Magnoliopsida > Santalales > Viscaceae > Viscum > Viscum album. Next base: position 40,496,372 of record OY728159.1, read on the forward strand.
TAGCCATCAATTTCATACCATAATAATATGTCATATTTAAGTAATTCATGAATTTAGTATTAATAAAATCCATTGTTGTCAACTATATTTTACATCATATAATGGTTCAAGGGAATATCTGAATCATTTCAAAGTATGTCTTTAACAAAGGCAACAATTTGAAACAGGAAAGATAATAAACCCGAAACATAGTTTATGCATCAAAAATTTATAGAGAAAATTCGTGAATTTCTTATTTTAATTACATTTATCATGTATATTGTTATGGAAGAATTATTAGATTTTTATTGTTTTTTATATAGATGAAAATTTAAAAGATATAACTTATCTAAAAAATTATCCAATATATCGCTCTCTTTTAGGTAAATAATATTTTTATATTGCCTTTTCCCCCCATTTCTATACTATACATTAATGAATTTTTGAAAACCATATTTGGTTATATTTTTTCTAACTTTTTCATGAAAAATGAATGGTCTTCCAACAAAATTATAACATGGGATGTTTATAAGAGCTCTTTCAAAATAATTATTAAAATAATAATATGAAATGATGTCCATCATTTTTGAAAACCCTATTTTGATCTGATCTATTTCTTATACTGAAATTCTATATTTTTTGTAAAAAATGTTATATGTAATATCATAAAAATTGTAATATTATTAAATTCAAATCAAAAATATATTTATTTAAATGATAAATTCTAACAGTATATAAAAAAATAAATATAAAATTATTTTTTATGGGTATTAAATTATAATAAACAAAGATATATTTTATATATAATAAAAATCTATATATAGGAAAACATGATATTGAATTTCATTATATCAATGAGTAATAAAAATAATAAGTATTTGAAAAAATGGTTTTTATAATTATAGTTTGTATTTTTTAATTTTATTATATTCAGTTGTATAATTATGTTTTAAATATTTTATAAAAAATAATTAAAACAGTATTATTTTAAGGAAACAATCCTACAATGTACACAAAACATATTATGTCTTGTTTGATAGAACATTAATTATTTTTTCCCCACTGTTATGAATGTTAAATTAATTCCTTTTAATACTTATAAATCATCCACCATAAAAAATTTCATGTTGAATTAATATTAAATATAATTACCATTACAAAAAATATTTGTGATGTGTTCCCGATGATGAGTGAAATTAAAAAAGATGGGAAGACAAACTAAAATTATAAAACAATGGAATAACTAAATTAGAATATTCTATGAAACAATGTATGAGAATAAATAAAAATGTGGGAAATATGAGGGTAAATGATTAAACATTTTGAAAGTGAAACATGTAATGAAAAGATAGTTTAAATTAATGAAATAATTCTAAAGACGTTTATTTGGATTAGGTAGCCTTGAAAAAAAAATTATGACATTTGTTTTTGTATAAGAAAAGAATTCCTTTTAAAATGATGGTAATTTATATATCGTTTACGAACTATATTAAATAATATATTTTCAAAATTTTATTTGGTATATAATTTTTACTTATCATAATCATTGTTGTTTTGTTGAATATTAGGGATTCTAATTGACCATTAAGAGTGGAATTATTAAAAGGTTTCATTAGATATCCATTTCACAAGCTTCTTAAATATAAATAATGAAGAGTGTTAAAAAAAACTTTATATATGGGAATTTGATCAAATATTCATAAAAACTATCATTATTATTTGAGAATTATAGAGTTGGGGGTTCAGATTTGTAAGGTGATCCATTAAAATATAATGTTCCTAAATGGGTGAAGATAAATCTTATCAAGGATGTAACTCATATAGTTAGGTGTTTGATATTTCTTGAGACCTGAAATGAATAATTTAAATTTTCATATTCAACCATTGAAATTAATATTTTCACAACCATCTAATACATTCACTAGATTAAAAAAGTAGTACACCAAATAAATATATACGTACATCATATATATTATTGAATGTAATATGTTAATATTAGACATATATTATGGTAGAGAGTAACTAAATTAAAAATAATAGACAATATACAACAATATTTATTATACTTTTAAAAACAACTATAATTAAAACTATCATTAATTGAATGAATTTGAATTATGTTGACAAAAAATATTATTTATTTATTCATACATAGAGAATAATTGAATAAATGGTTGGAAGAAAAGATGATGTATTTTGAATATCATAGTTTTATATTCAGTAAGATTCTCATTAAAATGGAAAAGAGAAGATATTTCCAGGACTTGATAGGAAGAATAAAATTCATATGGTTCTCAATTTGGATAAAAGTGAAATGGGAGGAGGGTGGATAAACATTCCGGGAAAATTCCATTGTCTTTACAAATTTTATTTATATAATAATTTTATATATGATCTATACCAATAGTTAGTTAAAACCATTAGAATATCGTTTATATAAGGAGGCTACTATAATATCTACTTAAATTTTTTGGAATATTCTTATCAAAAACATGTTATACCTATGGTTTTTTTTCAAAAATTGTTAAAGGGGTAAATATAAAAATGTTTAGACCAAACCATGGATATATCCCCATTGGTATAGTCCCACATTCTAGTAGTGAAAAATATGTGATAATGGAGAAATCATCACCTAAAAATTCCCAAATTTTATTTAATGAGAGCTTTTAGACTCACACTCACCCAATCATACAAATTTACAATTTTTTATCTTGTTAATAAAAATAAATTTATATTTATTTATTAATATATGTAATTCTATGAGTGACAATCCCATTCATAGAAAATGGAACCTCTCATCCTCTATTCTCCACAAATATTGATAACTCTAGATAAGAAAAACATACTCATTTATCTCCAAAAAATATATTCCCATTTATTAGATGCAGTAGTCTCTCTAAAGGTTCAATCCTATATGTTTAAACATTTAATCCAAAGAAGATATATAAAGAGAAGGTATATGTTAATAAAATTACACTATGTTTTTTTATTACAAATCATTAATTTTTTTTCTTTGTTGTAATTGAATAATATGTATCCTAAATATATTTTAATGTTAATATTTTTTTCTATTCTAGGGTTTTTCATCTTTTTTTCAATCCCATTGTAAATTAAATATTTGATCATGTGTATGTGTGGATTACCACCTCCATGATGTATTGAGTTTTTTTTCATATCTACATATAATTGTTGTTTATAATGATAAATTTAATATATAAAAATTATATTCATGACATTATTATAACTATAGGAATATAATATATCATCTATTTTTTTACTCTTCTGAATAGTGGAAAATGATAAAAATATTCATTTTTATGAGTGGATTACCACCTCAGTAATGTAATGTGATTCAGTTATCATATAAAGAATCTAGTGATTTGTAAATAATTTTTCAGTTTATTAAAATTATTATTATTTCACTATTATCATCTTGGTGATAATAGACTAATCATATACATTACCATGGTTATCCAATAGAAGATGTTTTGGAATTATGAACCTGACCACCTAAAAACATGTTAGATAAGTTAATCGATTATGTTATAAGATAATATATCACATGAAAGTAAATAAAAAGGATATTCATAATTTAATTAACATGAAAAATGTTCTAAATAATGTAAATAACTAATATAATTATATTTTATACGAGTTAAATAATATTTTAAGAAAAACAATATTTAAGTTGAGTTACGTTTTTTTAAAAGTACAATTTTAATATTTCCCTTAAAATTATTTTCGTCCATGTATATGTTCATTAAATATATCATGAAAATTATTAACTAGTATTAAAATGGTTTCTAATGTCCATTTTTAACCTTATGGGACATTCCTTCTAATGTTATAAAAATGAGTATTAATAATTTTTTTTGTATGGATATCTTTTTTCTCTAATTATAAATGTAGAAAATTCTTTTTTAAATAATATATATAGAAATAATAAAATGTAAACTATCAGGAGTTTTCAATTATTTAAAAAATTTGTTATCACTTTCCATTTTAATTCTAAAATGAAATCATTTTTATATTATTTTATAAATTTTTTTATTGAATGATTTTTAAAAATAAATAGACATTTCTCCCTATTTATATATAATAATTGAATATTATTTGATGATGGATTCACAATAATTTTTCATGGGATTTATGATGATAGAATGAAAGAATATTTTCCTCTATATTATATGCTACTCGATTATTATAAGATATGAGTTGTGAAATCGATGTAGATTATACGATTGGTGACACCAACTCATATTATTGTATTGGTGAGACAGGTAGATCATACACAATATGTGATCACCATATAAATTATTATTTCATTTTAAATATATATTTTGTTTAATATAAATAGAGAGGTATTTAGTTGGGGATGATTCTCTAATGGATTTAACTATGATCTTTTTTTAGTCATGAGTTAGCATGAGTTATGAATATGATGCTCAATGATTATTATAAGGCATTTGATTTTATTTTTATCTTTTTTAATGTTTTTTACACTAAAATATTTTTTTACATTATGACATGATTTATTTTATCCTCCAATGTTACTTTTTTAATTTTCAAAAAACACTTTTAAAGGTATAGTGAGAACCCTCACAACATTAAACACCAATAAACAACAGATTTGTTGAAGTACAGTTTGAGCGGATTGGAATCAATTTCCGTAAACAATATCCATGTAATAGAATTTACCTGGGAGTAAGGGTAGTCCTTCAATATTCCTTCATACTGAAGTGCCATGTTTTCCCAATATTTCATGAATTTCTCCATGTCTATCTTTCCCATATTGAAGCCTTTGAGCAGAATACAAGCATGCCTATCAATCCACTCGCCTTGTTCCTTAGTAGTGATCACACATATCATTCTTCCTATTTTATTAAATTATTTCATATCCATATCTTCCTCTCCCATTTCTTCATCTATGTGAAAAAGAAGATCCATGTGTTTCAGCATCGATTATATCTGTCTTTGAGGGTCCCTGAAAGATCATGTCTCACGTTTCTGTCCAGGATCCCTCATCTTCGTCGAGGTAATGATAGGGATTCCCTCCTCACCACCATCAGAAAACAGGTCACTATATGTGTGGACCACAACATCTGAATTTCTCACAGTAATAGGATCTTTTGGGTGTTGTTTTCCCTTTCTTGTAGACCTCGTGATTGGAGGACTAGGTTGGTTGGAATAATCCGTCCTACATCGCCCCCTCTGACTGTTCGTGAAAAACCCATAAGAATCAGTAGTAATGAACTTGACCTTCCTTGAGGATGATCTTAAGTATTCCTCTGCAATGGTAACTTCCTTGGGCTCCACGGGGACGTCCATAACATCATCCATCTCCTCTTGGGACTCACCCACATCTACTAAGTGGCCCTTTTCATGTGAAACCTCCTTCTTGTTTAGAGCCCCATTTTCTTGGCAGTCATCATCACCCAACACTGCATACCAATTTTGAAGGTCCATCTTTGGTCTTCCAGTTATAAACATCTCTTAATAAGAAAGGGTCACCTGTATGGCCTACCTTGGCACCTCAAAGGCTCCTGCCTGTTGATAGCCTCTTCCCATATATTTAAATTACAAGGAGGTGTCCTTCATGGCTAGACACAGTGCGTGCCCACCAGATTCTTGGTCCTCACAAGGTCCCTCAATCACCTCTGTGACATTGGATGCATTAATTGGGACCGTATGGATTATTGAATCCTATCCAAGGGTACCACCTCATTTTCACCCACATCTATGGAAGTCCCTTTTCTCACCATTTCCCCTAGAATGTGCACCCCCATGTATCTCTTTAATATGTCAAAAATCATACCAACATTCGGGTTTGGAGACAGGGTCGTTAGTTTCCTCAGAGAATCATATGCTGAAAGACTAGGACTAAGTTCTGGCGCATCCATCTCTTTTTGCTTTCCATATTTAGAACCACTTTTTGTGCACACTGGTCTAACATCCAAAGATTTGTTTCTACCTTCACCCATACACAATCCCATTCCATCATAGCTTTCATCTGCAACCTGTGTAGGATCCATCCTCCCATGTCTGTAGAATACCCCAAGATGGCCCATCTTCTTACTGGAATTACATATGTCATACCAAGTTTCATATACAACATGTTGTTTGTGCTGAAACTCTCAATCCACTGTAATCCTCAATAACTCACGTGGAATCTTCGAGACATCAATTTCACATATATACTAAGATAGACCAGATGCCAGAGCGTCGTGGTTCTTGAATCAACACACAAAAATCTACGCACTATGTTACATAGCATTCCCAAAATTGTGAGGTTTTGAAATGGTTGATGGAGGTGCAGAAAAATAACCTATACTGATACTGTAGGGGAGTCACAATGAATATGGTAGTCATATGACTGATGAAATAGATAAAAACATAGACTATTGTAGCATTGTCGGGCATTGGACTAGGCTTTAACCAGACCCTCCTCAGTGATGAATCGATTGCAAATATGCCTGTAATCGAGAAGATCCACTGTTAATCTATCCTGTAAATCGCACGACCCAAAAATATACCTGTCAAATGAATCCAACGAGGGACATCGCTACATGAATTGCGTAATCAGGGAGAGAATCAACAGACATGAAGTGTCGTTGAACTCTGAGGTTGAGATTGAATGATTCGGAAGGGCATTTATCAAATCTGGTACTTTAAGGCAATGAGAAATATGATTGATAGAGGTAAGAAATTCAGAGTTTGATAAAAAAGAGAAGGATGTATCCAATCCTATGATGAAGCCGGAGGTCCCTCCCCCGGTAGGGGAAGAGGGACCAGGGTTGGAGCCACCGCCGTCTCTGAAGGGGGATAAGGCATCACGAAAGCACCACTGCAATCCCTTTTTATGGCAAGATTTATTTTATAATTTTGAGGAATAATGTGGAATATTTCGATGGGGTTTTTATTTTTTTCACTAGATTAATAAATTTATTCTTTTTAAACCTCATATTAATCTTTTCATGCTTATCTCACAATTTAAAATTAATTTCATAGTGGAAAATGGTGATTTGGGGTAAAGAAGAAGTAAACGTTAATGTAATATATATTTTTTATGTAAAAAATTGTGTTCTAATTTAAATTTTTATATTATGGTAAAAATTGATTATGATTACCAGTGTCCACTCTATAATATATAGGTTTTATTTTCTAGTATAGAATCTAAACGAAAATAAATATCAACATAAAAGTAAAAATTTAATGATGAAATGTTATTTATAGTCTAATGAAATTATATTATGAAATTCATTATGGTTGGTAACATATATTTAATATCGGAGAAATTGTTTACATAAAATTAGATGATGAGATAATAAAATTACAATACATGAGAATTATTACAATTTATTGTAATAGAAATTTGATATTACAGTTTTTATTCATCTATTCAATTTATTTATATAAAAATATTCCATTGAGGAAATTTTTCATATGAATTATGATGATATCAATAGGAATATATTCATCCAAATTAGCATCCCATAGTTAATGGAACTGTAATTAATTAGTATGTTGTAGTGATGGATTAGTTGAAAAAGGCATTAAATATGGGTGGTATCTAGATAGAGTTCATCCATATTTAATATAATGAAATATGATAATAGTTGAGAGCTAAAAAAATATTTTAATTTTTCGGAAACCTCAAATATAGTGGTAGATGAATGAATGATAAATTCCCTAGAAAATAAATTTAACATTTATGAACGTTTATAACATAAAAATACAACACTCACCATTCATAAATTTTCAGGTTATGGTCATCTCTAGTGGTTATTGGATAAGAATAAAATAGAGTCACTTTCTTGATACCATGAAATAAGATACATTAATAATATTTTCTAGGATAAATAATTTCCTAATATCATTCAACTAAAATGGAGAAAAAAATCAATGAAATGAGGTAAAAATAGGAGGATTTAGTACCCATGAATGAATTAAAGTTTATATAACTCACCATGTATGTAATAAATTTTATTTAAGGCCTTGATAGTGAAATTAACATATTTTTTCAGGATTTAATCCATGTATATTATGAGAGATTATGAAATTAGAATTAAAAAAGGTATTAGAATTTAGTATATTTGAATGATGGAGTTAAGACTGAGTTTTATAAAAGTAATATGACATGTGATGACATAATCAAGAATAGTGTAAAGAAGAAATCAATTGATAAGTTGTTGAATTATAAATATAGAGGTAATTACCAACATGTTTCATGTGTGGTATTTTATCAAGGAATTATCTACCGAATATGGAATGTGTGCCAATTGGGGAGTGTTCAGTCATAGGGATCATGACTAAAAAAAGTGTCCTAAACAATTAAATAATGGGGGTAATATATTTCCATCTAGTGCATATATGTTTTAGTCACATGTTTTGGGGAATAATTCTACCATGTGCCCCTAGATAGTTATATAGAATGAAAATAATGAATATAAAAATAATACAATGTGTAAAAATAATTTTCAACTTCAATGGTTAATTTTGGGATATATAATGATGTAGCGATAGTTAGGTTTATTACTTATTTTAAATCTATCATTTCATACAAATGTCAATATAAAATGTGATATCACCTAATAAATATAAAATATAATTTTTGTGAAAATTAATTGTGGAAGTATTACCTGAACTAGTATTTTTATGAATATTTCAATTAATAATATAGAAATGGGTTTTTCGAGAAATCTTATTGGACACCTCCAAACAATGTTTGACATTATATTGGATATGAGTTAAATTTCTATATATCATTGTATCATTGATTAAAAAGCTAATGAAATCAAATGATATAATTTCATACATTTGAGATCATTTTAGGAAGATTATAAATTGATTAACAATGGTAGTGAATGCCAGCAACCTCATGTTTTTAGATATATTGAAATAAAAAAGTTTATTGACATAAATGTTGTAAATGAATATATAGAAGTATTTTATAATTATTTTCCTTGATTTATTATTGATCATGAAGATGAGTTCAATATTTATATATATCTTGATGCTAATAAAAATTCAAAACCCCTTAATGAATGGCTCAGTTAAATCATCAGAATTGAAAAAGAGGCTACAATAGTTTAAATATAAAGGATTCATTCCTCCATGAACTTCACCAATGGGTGATCCAATATTTTTTTATTAAAAACAACGATGGTTAAATCCATATTTTCATTTATTTCAGTTCCTTGTGTAACATCTCTCTAAATAATATTTACCTTATACCTCATATGGAGGAGTTTTTTACCATCTATGGGGAACACAATATCATTTAAATACTAATATCATATCATGAATCCATTAGTTAATTATAAAATGTAAAGGCATTAAAAATATTTTTTTAGACAATATTTTTATATTATAATTTTGTTGTTATTACTTTTATGTTATATAAGGAACCAATTGTATTTATGAATTTTATGAATGTAAGTTTTTATGGCTATTTGGATATGTTTTTGGTTCTATTTTTTGATGATATTTTTCTGTATTATATATTTCATGAGGGTCTTGAAAATAATATTTGTATTATTTTTCAAATGTAGATAAAAAAAGAGAATGGAATTTTTTTTAAAATTGGAATTTTTTAAGGCATAATTTCATTCATTGGGAATGTTTTTTGAAGTTATTAAAAATATAAAGCATAATAAAACTAAATTTTTCAACAAATGAAAATGAATGATAAATTTCAAAGAGACTTGTGGTTTTTTTCATTAATGTGTTATTGCTGGTGGTTTTTTAAAAACATTGTTCGATTATCCATTCCACTAACTGAGAAATCTAATTATGGAGTTAAATACATCTTGATTAAATAGCGTGGGGATAGTTTCCAGGGATTGAATGAATAATGGATAATGCTCTAGTATTTTATATACCCTCTAAAAAATGAGATTTTGTAATTTATGTTGATTCTTATTTAAATGGGGTTGGGAGAGTTTTAATGATGGATGGCTAGTTAATTAGTAATACTTAATTTTAAATAAATCCTTAGTAGCCAAACTATCCTAAAAAATATTTTGGAGTGACTATTGTAGTGTTTTATTTACAATTTTGGAGTATCCATTTTTTATGGAGTAAAGTGTGAAATATATACAAATAAAAAAGATTGAATTAACTATTCTATTAAAAATTGTTCATCATGTAACTTTGAAGATAGAAAAAATATATTAAGGATTTTAACAGCGTGATTCATGATCACATCAAAAAAACAGTGTAGTACTTGCTTTATGTTAGAAATATAACACATTATTAACGATAAAACTTTTGGAACATGTCCCATTGATAAATGATTTTATAATTTTTAGTCTACAAATTATTAATGCTATAATATCCTATGGTTTGTTTCTCATGTTAGTGTATTCATCATTTTCAAACATAATTTTTGAAACTCATAAGGTGGATTTTTTTAGGAAAATGTAGAATAAGTTAATATTGGCATGTCTTAGAGTTTTCAGTTGATCAAAAATTTTATATCGGGTTTCGAAAGATATGATGTGTGGCTTGTGATTGCCGGTTAAATAGAGAATTGTTGAGTGAATATTAAATTTATCTATCTTCAATTCATATTATAATTACATAGTTGCATAGATACCATTGGTAACATTTATGGTGAGATGTAATGAAAAAAGAAAGAACTGAATTTACCATGACACATTTGGATATTCAACATGATAAATTAGAATTAATATTTCTAGGATGCAAAATTCATCATTTTCTAGTTCAAATGTTGTAATGGAAAAATATATCTATGGATTTCATTGATGGATTTCTAGAAAAATTATAAAGGTTAAAATAAAAATTGTATTGTTTGGGATTATTGGACTAAATATATACATTGTAAAATATGGAGATTACATACTGAGTAATTATGTATAATTAAATAATTTTTAATGAGTTTAACCTAATAAATAAATTATTTTAAGAAAATAATTATAAATATATTGTATAATCATAATATGTTTTGAATGAAAATATATAATATTACTTTATAATTATAGATATTTTATATTTATATCTTAATAAATAAATAAATAAATATTTATTTATTTATTTATTGTGACTATCCCAAGCCCACCTTCCATTTTCCAGGGGCTAGCGACTTGCACCAAAAGACGTAAACCCCTAAGCTAGGAAGGCATTTCCTTTATAACAGAAAACAAACAAAACAGATTATGCAACAGGAAGTAAATCACTAAGTAAAACTATATACAAAAGTGTGTGTTGAAAGTAAATGGGTCATAAATACACACCCAACTGTAAAGTACAATACAACTAAAAAGCTCGTACAACTGAAGAAAAAAAAGTAATGGAGTTACTGGGTCGCCCTCTAGAATTCCCAATCGAAGTGTGGGTACATATGGCCTCCTCAGCACCCCAAAAATTAACTCCCATTCTCTTTAGAAAGAAACTGCGATGAAGGTCTTATTATGAAATCATCGATGCTACGAGATTAATGGCGCCATCATATTTCAATTCCAAGAACTAGTTCAAAAGTCATAAAACACCGCTCTCACGTTTTCTGAACATACATGAAATAAAGTTTGGAAAATTAATATTTTTCAACCTCGACCTGTACTGGTTGAGGTTATGCTCTTCCTAGGTGAATCACACCCTAACGAACCAAACGGTAACCTCTTATTTCGAAACTGAGTTACTATATAAATGTTATTAGTTTTAAAATAAAATAATTGTCAGTTAATTATAAGATGTGTGCCCAAAAACTATCTTTCTATAATGGCCCTTGCCGACACATGTTAGTATCATCATAAAGAAATAATACCACCTAGAGTTCAGCAGTGGTATCATATTTTTAATCTGAGTTACCATTTTTTAGTTATACGCATTTGAAAAATAAAATAACTTTATTTTATTATTTTATTTACAGTTATGCCATTTTCAGGCTTTCTCACAGGATACCTATGACGACTAAAATTAAGTCTCGCCTAGGGTAAACCCACCATTATAAGTGCAACAGTTGCCTCATATTTCTGATCTGAGTAACCTTTTAAGATTTATTTCACTTTTTTAGGAAAACTACTTACGTGCGTTAATTTAATCTTAACAGAACGTTGACGCATCATTCTGGGCACTCCAGGCCCTTGAATCTTGCGTAGTTAGATGTCACGGACGCGTAAAAATCCCATGAATATAAGAGTAAAAAATACACATAATTTCTTGGTATTTACATTCTCCCCACCTCAGGGATATATTTCCCTGTATGGTATAACTCATAGTAAAGAAAAAAATGGGTGTACTGAGCATGCATCTAAGCCTCCCGCTCCCATGTGCTCTCCTAGAGGTTCCCGTGCGACCAGCGAACACACACCAGAGGTATCGACGATCCACGTAGGACCAACTCCTGTCAATCCTCATTCACCATATGATCCTTAGTTAAATTCGCCCTATTATCGATGTCTAGCTCCCGATGGTCGATGATGTGAGATGATTCATGCACGTATCTACTCAGCTTAGATATATGGAAGACATCGTGTACCTGGTGCAACTGAGGTTGAAGTTCCAGGCAGTAAGACACCTCGCCTACTCTGCTGAGGACCTATAATGGTCTGATAAATCACAGATATAACTTTCCACCTCGGCCAAATCTCCATATTCCTTTTCGAGGTGAGACCCATAAGAAGACGTGGTCACCATCCTCGAACTCTAGTGGTCTATGTCTCCTATCATCATATGACTTCTTCCTTCTCTGTTCATTCTTTATACACTCCTGGATGATCTACACCTTCTTCGTGGTAGCGTGTACCATCTCTGTTCCCATTATTGCTGACTCTCATCGGTCTGTCCAGCACAGTCGCGATCTGTAAGGTCGACCATAAAATGCTTCAAAAGGAGCCATACCGATGGTGGAGTGATAGCTATTGTTGAAGGAAAACTCCACCAAAGGCTAGTGTCCCTCACAACTGTGACCCAAGTTGAGGATACATTCACAAAGAGTTTCCTTGAGGGTCTTAATGGTCTTCTCAGTCTAGCCATCCGTCTGAGGATGGAAGGCGATGTTCAAGTGAAGCTGTGTCCTAAAAGCCTCCTGTAGCCCTGCTATCTGACTAGTAGGAAGTGGAAAAACATTATGAGTCGGTCAATGATCAACCATGTAGAATCATGACTCTTGGATGTACGTGGATTACCCATCATGAAATTTATGGATAACCCATCCCACTTACACTCTGGGACCTCTATGGGATGAACCAAGAATAATGGTACCTGGCGATCCGTCTTCACTTGCTGACAAGTGAGGCGTCGAGAGACAATCTCTGCTACTGCCTTATTCATTCCTATCAACCATTTCTGTCGTCGAGGATCCTAGTGCATCTTTGCCACTCCTTGATATACCAGTAGAGGGGAAGTGTAGAACTCCCACAATAATTCATTCTGATGAGCTAAAGGCACCATAATACGTCTTATAAATGGGATGACGTGCTCCCCACCATTAGAAAACCAATCAGGTGCATGTCCTTTTGATATCTGAGCATGTCGCGTCTCGATATCCGCTTCCCCATGCTACAACTCCCTGAGTCGCTGAATAAGTGCAGAAGTGACTATAAGTGACTGAAGAAAGGCTGCTTCATCTCTATCCACAAAGGATATCTGTAAAGCATCTAGATGCCCCTCTGCCTCACTCAGCAGGTATAGGACAGACCTCCTAATATGTGTGTCTGCTTGCATGTTCCTCCATCCTAGGATTATATACTATCACATGTTCATAGTCCTAGAGGAACTCTAGACACTCCAGTTAGGAACTGAAAACTCAAAACATCTGTTGCCACGAGGTGGACGATGGCCGACACACGAGTGATTAGCTGCACCATCCTATGAATGAGTTTATCCTGTGCTGCCCGAGTTTCCTTTTTTTCACCGGCCATGGAAAACCCTATTCCATAATTGTACATAAACCACAATTTTTTTCCTAATATAGTCAATCTGTGTATGAACTATGGTTTCCCACTCCATACCCAATCTAATGACGTAAGGCCTCGAAGCTGGCACCAAGAGGTTCCAACTGAAACTCTCACCTTGAGGGTTAGATCACACCATCGGTGTACGGGTGATTATCGAGTCTCCTCACCCATGTATCTCTATATGTGACGTTCAATTCAATGTTTTAACTGTATAATCTAGGTCTGGGACAAGATTTGTGGAAGGAACGAATGATTTGTACATGTATCTATTGATATGACAACTAGCAATAGACACAGACCATACCTAAATTCATTCATATAGCCATTGGATCAAACTCCTTGACTACATGCAGCTACACACTTCCCCTTCCCTCTAGCTCCCAATGCCTGGAGGGGACAACAATGGCGGGTAGTTGTAACATGTCGAAATTTACACCAATTCATGCGTCTCTCTTAGCTCTGATTCCACTTCTGCTTCCTTGAGGATTCATTTGTCCTTATCAATTCATCTTCTAGAAACATTTTAAATGCTAAAGTCTCAAATACTGGCGCTAATTTCCTAATATCCAACTACTAACTTTCAATGGATTTATCCTCTCATCCATTGAACATTCAATGGAAAAGGTTCTCTCTAGAACCATAACATGAGTAGGAATGCATTGTAGAAAAGTGATGGATGAATTTTTCTTAAACACACCTCACTCAGAAGTCTGAGCCCTGAAGCACTATTCACATCATATTCAATGAGTCCCAGGAATGGTCGGTACGCCTCGATGAATACTCAAGAACTGACATGTCATCCTTCCAAAACTGTAGAAGTTGATGGGAAATATCAACCACCTCCTCAAGCCTCTCCTCATTCGCCTGTGATTCAGAATTGCCTTTGAATTTTAGGGGTATCTGATTCTGAAACACATGTAAGGCACTAAGCCTACAAGGGTCCTATACAATTACCACCGATAGTGTCTGCTGACCAACTGGTAGTGATATATTTGGCACACTACCGACGGTACCATCTATAAAAATGGTCCAAGTACCTAAACCTCATCACTATGCAGATCATCTGCATTGTCACTCACTGAAAAATACTAGTATCTAGGATAAACGTCTACTCCAATAGTGTTTGAACTAGTGGGAAAACTCTAGTAATCACCTCCATCCATTCCTCTGCTACCTGGGAATCTATCATTCCTAGAAACCTCAAAGGACTCTTCTGTTGGATCTCCTGCAACGCGGTCAGTCTGTGTGTATCATCTGCCAGTGTAACTGGTGGCATCCTCTGCCCAATGGGTGGTGGTTCTGCTGGTATACAACCCAATGATTTCGTCATAGTAAGAGGGCCATGCACCCGAGCCATGTCTCTCAGTGGGTCGTCACCGAGTACTCTCTTGGAACTCTAAGTTCCACCAATATAGAGGTATTCAGAAAAGATACAGGACCACCATGGTCAATAGGTTATACTAGGTGAGTTGACATGGTAGAGAAGACATAAAGAATAACTTTTGAAAAAACATACACAATCAGTGTTTTCATACACTGAGTAGGAAATTAGTAGTCAACGTCCTGGTGTATTGATATGTCGGCCGCCGCACCAACACTGGACTCCATGAACTAAAAACCACAATTAGTACCCTTAACACTATTTCTTTACAGAAAGAAATGATCAGAGTCCTATGTTCTGTAGTAGAACCGACTCCCCTATTACCAATTTGTCATGACCCTTCCACCGGGTCCCGTATCGTGACTACCACAAGCCATCCTTCCATTGTCTAGGGGCTGGAGACTAGAACCAAAAGGAAAAAACCCCTAAATGTGGAATGCATTGCCTTTATAACAGTAAAAAAACACAACAGTTTATACAACTGGAAGTAAAACACAATGTAAAACTGTATAGAAAATAGTGTGATGAAATTAAAGGATCTAAAAAAAAATTCCAACCGTTACATACAATAAAATTGAATATATAGTACAACTGAAGAAAAGAAGTAATGTAGCTATTGGGTTGTCCGAAGATATTCCCACCTAAAGGGTGCATACAAATGGCCTCCTCAGCACTCCATGACCGTTCGCCCGCTCTGTTTACATCTAGTTGAGTGGTCCACATCCAGGTACCATCCATTTCTGCTACTCTCTGCCCTGATCAGCATTGTTCATTATCTGCAACATACATAAGGAATTGTGGGCATATCCCATGGAGGGGTGAGTATAACGATACTCAATAGTGAACCGCAGAACCTCAAGGTCTCACAAAATCCAACAATGTTAAACCACAAAGTACGAATCAACCGAAAAACTTTACATTGGTATATGCCCACATATATACATAATTTATCTAGTAACCCATATCAATCCAGAAGAAATCACAAAGGTCATTGACACATCACAAACCAGGATTTCAGTTATGTATATAAGTAAAGATGATTATTCATGAAGCAAAATTGAAAGAGCACTGTCATGGGTGCCCTCAAATTATAAGTGTGATTTTGGGGTACTTAGGTGCAGCAGAATGGCTGACCAAGGTCGTCTCTCAAAGGAGGAAGTGATTTAAAACAACTTCTTAGAGGTATTCTAAAAATAAAATAAAAGAGAATAAAAACAATAATTTAATGGATGGGGGTTGTTTATAGTTTATAGATCTATATGAAGTTTTCTGGAAGAAGATTGCATTTTTTTTTTAATTTTGAAACGATGTTTGATTAAAAAGACACAACAAGAAGATGTTTTTTTAAATATTTTAAAAGGCGTAATCGATATAAATATACCTCTTCACTCTATTAATAATCATTATCATTTAAACTAACATTCACTTAATTATTATCCCTTAATTTGTTAAATCTCAAACCCTATGATAATTAACATTACCACGAAGATGAAGTGAATTTAACCATATCCTAACTTCGGAACATACAATCGCAACACCCTGCTTTGATTGATGTTCTGATATTAGCATATGGTCAATGATAAATTAAGGCACATAACCACTCTGGAAATGAGGATGAATTGTGTTTAGGGATTATATTTTAACTCTACAAATTTATCTCGTGTGGTCTTGTATTACCGATTAAGATTACGCACTCACAATTTACACAAAATCCCGACCTCACGTGTTTTTATGTTAATTGTTCAATTGCATTCTTAGTTTCTTACAATTTATAAACACAATTCATGAATCATATTATTTGAATTACAGTACCTCAATGATTCAATATAATTAAATAAAGAGGGTAGAAGATAGATCGATTACTAAAAGACTACTCTTCCATGGGTGGTGTAATCATCGTAGAAGCGTTTTGCATTTGCAAAGGTTTATAATGGGTATAACCCAATAACGCTTCTACTCAAGAATTCCATAGCAGAGAAAAATATTAAGAGAAGATGAAAGTTAAACAAAACAGAAGAAAAGAGAATAAATAAAATAAGAACATAGATTTTTATTACACAAACAAAATCATTACAACATGAAGGAGAAGAAGAAGGCTTCGTCGAAGGGATCCTTGCTTCAAGAGCTACCCTTATTGAAATTGTTTGATAATTTGAGTGGATCGACTTCTCCTCTGACCTAAACTTCCCAAAGCACGTCCCAACTCCTCCAAATGAGAAAAACTCCAATTTATAAAGGGGAGGGGAGGAGAGGTTACTAGTTGTTTCAAGTGTGAATATGGAAATTCGGCCAAATATTTTATTCCAAATGGCACCGCCCTTTTGACCTCCAAAACGATTGAATTGACCGGCCCTCCAGAGGGATTATTTGTGAAAAATCATGTCCCCGAGCGTTACTCAAAATATGGGCTCAATACAATCCCTGATGAAGAATATATGGTCCAAATACAGAACCCATGTCCATTCTGCGTAGTCCAGCCCACCATTGGATTAATGGCTCATTTACTCCATCCAAATGCACTCTTTAGCTCTAGTGTCCTAAATTAAAGTTGTAGAAAATTAAGTGAGGAACAATGTTACAAAATTTAATATTCAAATAATAAATATAAATCTATTTATCTTCGAAATACTACAGTGAACTATTAAGTGTAAAAATGAAATTTTCACCAAATTTTCAAATGAATGATAAAATCCGAAATATTTTATAAATAAACATATTTAACAAAATGTGAGGAAATTAAATCATTTATTAACAATAAAATATTCAACAAAATAGTGTTTTATCAACTCCGCCACACTTCCCCTTTTTCACTCCTGGGCAAAACCTCATGTCATGTAAACATCAATATCAAATCAAAACCAATTTTAAAACACTTATCCTTGAGATCAAACAATTATTCACCAAGAAAAAATATATATCATGCCTCATAAAAACCCATTATTTAAAGTTCTTAATTTATATCATTCAATATATTTCCACTTCATTTATCCTCCCATGCAAAAAACACTTACCTCGCTTGAATTTTCTCTCATCACTCAAATATCAATTTTTTTGCAATGTCTTTCTCATCCAAACACATACAAGGTTCACAATAGGCTTGATAGATTCCTACATCACCACCCGATGTGAGTCAAGGACATATGTTTATCATGAGGAATTTTCAGGGTTTTCCTGTGGCTTCCGGTTGGTAGGATTTAGATGTGAAAAATTCTGAGGCTGAATGAGGAGGGCTTTACTCTTTTTGAAGCAAAATTGCATTAATCTAATTTTCACTTAAATATGGTCTTCTCCTTAATCCCCATAGTATCAATTCAGATCCATCATCATGAAAAGTCATGAAAGGTTTACACCATTCATCATTATAGCATCATAAATTGCAATCTTCTCAAACATGATTTTCTTGATAGCTCCAGATGGGCACAACATTCCACCTCAATTAGAAGCTCCAGAAAAGGCACAACTTCACTTTGTCATGAAAGCTCCAGAAGAGGCACAACTTTCAATATAATGAATTTCTTCAGAAGAAAACACATCTCTTATGAATTTAAATTTCCACCCAATGTATCACATAATGTGGTGGCACAACACAAGATAGATTCCCCCACACTTAAGCTCAACTAGATTATGCAATTTCACTTCAAGAGTTGGTTGGATAGGGAAAATTGGCTTGTAATGTGGCTAACCTAATAGGTTGTTCATGGCTTCTAAGGGCTACAAGGATTAAATATTCAAGGTAGGTCATTATAAAAAAAGTATTCTTTGAAATAGGGGCTTTAATACCGAACAAATGCCTCGATCACTTAAACATATGTACCTCAAACCCTCAATTATTGACAGGAATAGATCAAATTCTGGTTAAATCAAGCATGGTTTGGATCTCTCAAGAAGTGAGGTGAATGTAAAGAATATGAAAATAATGGTTCAGAAGCCTCACAGGAATGTGATTTCAAATATAAAGACAGTGAGATGTGTCATGGGATTCAAAATTCAGTGTACTTATCATGAAATTACTAAATATTTGAACTTGAAACAAAGCCATTTCAGCATTCATTTAAGCTCAGTTTCATGGGATAAATTGTTTCACTCATTTATATGCATTTCAAAATTGTGATGAGAATCATTTTAGCTCAAAAATTTCAAAAGCACAATGAAATTTGACAAAATAAACACACAACATTTGAAAAACACACAATTTTTTTTGTTTTTTTAATCAGGAAAACAATTGAAATTACTAAACTAAAAGGTTCCCTCCCCCACACATAAAATATTTCATTTTCCTCAATGTGAACCCATGAGATGATATTTGCACATGAAATGCAGAATTTGTAAATAGGTAAAATAATATAAAATTGAAATGGTTAGGAACAGCCTGATGTGATCAAGTGATGATGGGGTCATGCAGTGTGATAAAATCCATTGTATCAGTAGGAAGTCCTTAAATGTATCTCTTCAAACATTTCCCATTGACTGTAAAGCTCCCTCCAGTGCCCTCTTGTGTGATCACCACTACACCATAAGGAAAACATTAGAGACAATATTTGGACATAACCATCTGGAACGCAACTTACCAGGCATCATCTTGAGTTGTGAACTATAGAGAATGACTTTCTCTCCAACATGAAACTCCCTTTATTGGATCATTTTGTCATGAGCTGCTTTTGATCTTTCCTTGTAGAGCCTTGAGTTCTCATATTATGAGAGTAGAATCTCCTAATGCTCTTGAATTTGCAAACATCCTTTGAATTCCAGCTTTGGCCAAATCCATGTTGCATTTCTTTATAGCCCAATATGCCCGATGCTCGACTTCCACTGGGAGATGACATGCTTTCCCAAAAACAATCCTAAATGGGGATATACCAATGAGTGTCTTGTATGCTGTCCTATAAGCCCACAATGCATCATCCAAGCACTTTCTCCAATCCTTCCTATTTGTCTACACAGTTTTCTCCAAAATTTGTTTCAACTCAAGATTTGAAACCTCATCCTGACCATTTGTTTGGGGGTGGTATGGTGTTGATGTTTTGTGTGTCACCCCATACTTCCGATGTAGGGAAGAAAAATTCCTATTGCAAAAGTGTTTCCCTTGTTCACTGATGATGGCCTTTGGTACTCCAAACCTACAAAAAAATATGTGCTTTGACAATGTCCACAACAACATGAGAATCGTCAGTCCTGGTGGCCTTAGCCTCCACCCATTTACTCTCATAATCAACAGCAACAAAAATATACAAGAAAAAATATGAACTTGGAAAAGGACCCATAAAATCAATGCCCCATACATAAAAAATCTCACAGAATTGTATGGGTAGTTGGGGAATCTCATGTCTCCTAAAAATATTCCCAGTGTGTTGGCAATGAGAGCATGACTTACAAAACACATGGGAATCATGGAACAAGTTAGGCCAATATAATATAGAGTCCAAAACCTTCCTAGCTATTCTTTGGGGTCCAAAGTGTCAAACATAAGCAAGTGTATGACATAAATGCAAAACAGACTCAAACTCATGATCGGGAACACACATCCTAATTACATAGTGACTACACATGCGCCAGAGGTAAGGATCATCCCACAAATAATACCTAGACTCACTTTTTAATTCTTGGACATGACATTTCTATAAATTTTCAGGGATTTCAGAGGCAACAATGTAGTTCACTAAATCAGCATACCAAGAATGCGTACCTGATATGGAATAATGATGCTCATCGGGAAAAGTGTCCCGAAGTGGTACCTGGTCCAAGGTTTTATCCTCTAGTGTGTGAGTAAGCCTACTCATGTCGCCTGCCACCAAATTATCTGACCCCTTCTTGTCCTTTATCCCAAGGTCAAACTCTTGAAGAAGGAGCATCCAACGGATAAGTCTTGGCTTTGCATCTGGCTTCTTCAGGAGGTACCTCAAAGATGCATGGGCAGAAAAAACAACTACTATAGAGACCAATAAATATGAAATGAATTTATCTAAAGAAAATATCATAGTAAGAAACTCCTTTTCTGTGGTTTTTTAGTTTTATTGGGCTGAATCCAGTGTCCTTGATGCATAGGCGATCACATGTAAACGTCCCTCCACCCTCTGAGATAAGACTGCTCCAACTGTGAAGATGGAGGCATCACACATAAGCTCAAAAGGAATCTCCCACCGTGGGGGCTGCATGATAGGTGGAGTGGTCGTACATTTATTTAGCTCATCAAAGGATGTCCTACAAGAAACGGCATACACAAAATCAGAATCTTTTTGATGTAATCGTGACATAGGAAGAGCGATCTTACTAAAATCTTTGATGAAGCGCCGATAAAATCCTGCATTCCCTAGGAAAGATCTAACATCACACACACATGAAGGATAGGGTATGGATGAAATAATGTCTACCTTAGATCTATCACCCTCTATCCCATGTTTCGACACTACATTCCCTAAGATAATGCCATGCTCTACCATTAAATGACACTTTTCAAAGTTCAGGACTAGATTCTTCTCAATACAATGCTTCAACACCTTTCCCAAACTAATTTGACATTCATCAAAATAAGACCCATACACTGTAAAATCATCCATAAATACCTCCATGCAGGTCTCAATAAAATCAGAAAAAATACTCACCATGCATCTCTGGAAGGTACATGGGGTGTTGCAAAGTCCAAATGGAATCCTATGGTAAGCAAAGGTACCAAATGGGCAGGTGAATGTCGTCTTCTCCTAGTCCTCCGGAGCTATAAGAACCTGAAAATATCCAAAAAATCCATCCAAGAAACAATAGTGTGTCTTTCCAGCTAATCTCTCAAGCATCTGATCAATAAACGGGAGGGGGAAATGGTCCTTGCGAGTGGAATGATTTAGTTTCCTATAATCAATATACACACGCCAACTGTTTTTCACCTTCATTAGAACTAACTCATCTTTCTCATTTTTAACAACAGTAACACCACTTTTCTTAGGCACAACCTGAATAGGAATTACCCACTGAGAATCATAAATGGGAAGGATTATACCTACCTCGAGCAATTTCTCAACTTCTTTTTAACAAATTTTAGGAGGGTGGGATTGAGTCACCTTTGTGGTTGTCTCACCGGTTTAGCCCCATCCTCTAAAAGAATCATATACATGCAAATGGAGGGGCTAATACCTGATATGTCAGCCAAGGTCCACCCAATCACCCTGATGTTTTCCGTTAAAATATTCAAAAGATTTTCTTCATGTTCAAAAGGTATATTGTTAGCAATGATAATAGGTAATCTCTCACCACTCAACAAGTATGAGTATTTCATATTTGGTGGCAATGGCTTGAGTTCTAATGA
Source organism: Viscum album (assembly GCA_963277665.1). NCBI lineage: Eukaryota > Viridiplantae > Streptophyta > Magnoliopsida > Santalales > Viscaceae > Viscum > Viscum album. Next base: position 40,518,945 of record OY728159.1, read on the forward strand.
ATGAGGGTGTAGTATGAATTGAGACATTGAAGGAACTGAAATATGTGCACAAAGTGCATCAGTATCAGAATTGACACCATCAAAATCAGAGAATAAAGCATCAAATCCATCAGCATACTCAACAGCCATGTCATAATCAGAGTTCACATGATCAAAATCAGAATATGATTCCATTTCAAAATAAAATCGTAGAGAGTCTTGTTTCTTAAAAACGGGTGTAGATGTACTCTTAGACATAAAACTAAAACCAATACTCCTAATCTCCCTAAGCATTGGACAATCCAATTCCATGGGGTTTTTACTTGGTGGTTCAGAATGGGAGATAACACAAGCAGAATGGTCCTCTAAGGGGTACTTCATAGAATCCATAACATTAAATATCACAACTTCATCTCCAAATTCCATGGAAAGTGTACCCTCATTGACATATATGATTGTTTTTTCAGTTTTGATGAAGGGTCTACCTAATATAATGGGGGCATGGGAACTTACCTGATCGTCCTCCATGTTAAGCATGTCAAAATCTTCTAGGAAGATCGTGTCTCTTACCCGGACAAGTAAATCATCAAGGACTCCCACTAGATATGTCGTAGCTCTATTCGCCAATTTCACCACTACTTTTGTTAGCTTCAACTCACCAACCTGCAAGGAAGAGAATACAAAGTGAGGCATCACATTTATTGAAGCTTCTAAATCAAAAAGAGCATCAGAGAAGTGCAACTACCCTATGGTACATGGGATGGTGAATGTATTAGGATCCTTTCACTTTGTTGGCATTGATAGAGTTGGTGTAATTAGTGCTGATATATTCCTTCCAGGGTTGATCCTCTCATTTCACATGATCCCTCTTCGATTGGTGCAGAGTTCTTTTAGGAATTTGGCATACCTTGGGATTTGATTAATGGTGTCAAGTAGAGGAATGTTAATCTCCACATGCTTGAATCTGTCCAAAACCTCCTTTTTCATTGCATCTTCAGCCATCTTATTGGTTTGAACAACCCTGTTTCGAAAAGGAAGGGGTTTAGGAGGAACATCATCAATCTTTTTCTTACCTTTATCTTTCTCCTTGTATTGCTCATCAGTTGATATGGAATGCGGCTTCTCTGAGTTGAGGTGAATCCCGGTGGAATGGTAGGTACAGATGTGTTGTTCATTTTCTTCCTACTTCTCAATGTGATGGAACTAACATTCCCCTTTGTATTTGGAGTGGGTTGGGAAGGTAGATTTCTAGAATTCTTACTTACAAGTTCATTGAGGGCGGTGTCAATCTGGCTCATTTGAGTCTTTAACTCCCTCAGCTCCGAAATTTGACTCTTCAGCTCATTCTGTTGATTAAGAACAATTTTCTTCAAAATATCATCAGTATTAGAATCTACCTTTTGTGGGGGATTCCCTAGTTGTTGGCTTGTTGATGCTTGGTCTTCAAATCTCCATTGGGGTTGTTGGAAACCCTACTGGTAAGGCGGAGGCTACTGGAAGTTTTGTTGAAAGGGTGTCCTTTGTTATTGTCCAGAGAGATACCTCATGTCCGGTTGATCTTTCCACCCTTGGTTGTATGTTGGAGCAAATGAATCAAACTTCTTTTGGGGATATGGTTGTTGTTCCTGCTGAAATGGTCTCCCTGGGAATACAGCTGCACAATCCTCTGTCTCTTGTAGTTGTGGGCAACAGTCAGTTGGGTGGCTTGTCTCAGTGAAAATTCCACAAGGCCTCGAAGGAGGGGGTAGTGAAGTCTTTTGTGCCAAAGAAATTTGTCTCACCATAGTTGTCAATTATTCTAACTTGGTATCAATCAAATGAATTTCATGATAAGAAGGACATACCTGATGTACTCCCCTGATATGTGGTGTACCTCGATCACCAAATTGTGGGGAGTTTTGGGCCATCTTTTCGATCAATGCATGTGTAGCTGCTGGTTTCTTGTCCACCAATGCTCCTCTAGCCGCATCATCTACCATGCTTCTCTCCATAGGTGTGAGTCCTTCATAGAAGTACTGTATGAATAATTGCTCACTAATTTGGTGATGTGGGTAGCTTTCAGACAACTTCTTGAATCACTCCAAGTACTCGTACATTGATTCACCTTGGGTTTGCTTGATCCCCGATATCTCCTTTCGAATGGATGTTGTCCTTGATGCTAGAAAAAATATATGCAAGAAAAGATGTTTCAAATCATTCCAACATGTTACATCATCATGTTGAAAATAATACATCCAATCTTTTGCAGCTCCATCAAGTGAGAATGGGAATTATCTTAATTTAATTTGATCTTCAAAAACATTTCTTGGTTTTAAAGTTGAGAAAGCCACATTAAATTCCTTAAGGTGTTTGTTGGCATCCTCACCAGATAATCCAAGAAACGTTGGAAGAAGGTGAATTAATCCAGATTTCAATTCAAAGTCCGATTCGATATTTGGGTATGAAATACAATTTGGCTGATAGTTAATATCTGGGGCCGCCAATTCTCGAATTGTTCTATTAAGTTCATTTCCATTATTTCTAGCCATTGGTTCCTCTTCTATATTTTAATTTGAATTGCTTCCAATTTCAATGTTTCCAGAAAAGAGGAATTCACCAACTGGTTGAATATTGAAACTTCCCGTAGACTGAGAGTGTCTGATTCGAGCCTAAGGCGACGTTCAATCTCAGGGTCAAGATATAAGAGATCTTTGAGATTAGTTCGTGTCATCAATCAATGAAAGTTGAAATGAAGGAAATTGGTCCACGGTAAAATAAAAATTAGAAGTTTGTGTTGATAGTCCAAAAAGAAGTAGAAGGAAATAAAAGAAGGAGAAAAAAAATCAGATTGTGCAAAGACGAAAGAAAGAAGAGAGGAAGAGAATAAAATGTAAAACAAAATAAATACCTCTAATTAGTTGAAATAATTACTTTCCTCCCTGGAAACAGCTCCAATTTGAAAGTGCACTATCGTGGGTGCCCTCAAATGATTAGTGTGATTTTGGGCTACTTAGGTGCATCAGAATGGCTGACCAAGGTCGTCTCTCAAAGGAGGAAGTGAATTAAAACAACTTCCTAGAGGTATTCTAAAAATAAAATAAAAGAGAATAAAAAAACTAATTGAAGTGATGGGGGTTGTTTATAGTTAATAGATCTATAAGAAGTTTTCTAGAAGAAGATTTCATTTTTTTGTTTTTAAATTTGAAATGATGTTTGATTAAAAAGACACAACAAGAAGATGTTTTTTTAGAAAATATTTTAAAAGGTGTAATCGATCTATCTCTAACTCATCACTCTATTATTAATCATTATCATTTAAACTAACATTAAATTAATTATGATCCCTTAATTTGTTAAATCCTGAACCCTACAGAAATTAACTTTACCACGGAGATGAAGTGAATTTAACCCTAGTCTAACATCAGAACATGCAATCGCAACACCCTGCTTTGATTGATGTTCTAAGATTAGCGTATGTTCAGTGATAAATTAAGGCACATAACCACTCTGGAAATGAGGATGAATTTTGTTTAGGGATTATATTTGAACTCTACAAATTTATCCCTTGTGGTCTTGTATTACCGATTAAGATTACACTCTCACAATTTACACAAAATCCCGACCTACGTGTTTTTGTGTTAATTGTTCAATTGCTTGCTTAGTTTCTTACAACTTAAAAACACAATTAATGAATCGTATTAAGTGAATTACAGTAGCTCAATGATTCAAAACAATTAAATAAAGATGGTAGAATATAGATCGATTACTATAAGACTATTCTTCCATGAGTGGTGTAATCATCGGAGAAGCGTTTTGCATGTGCAACAGTTTATAATGGGTATAACCCAATAACACTTATACTCAAGAATTACAGCCCAAATAAGAATATTAAGAGAATAATTAATTTAAACAAAACATAATAAAACAGAAGAAATAAAATAAGAACAAAAAATTTTATTAGACAAACAAAATCATTACAACATGAAGGAGAAGAAGAAGGCTTCGTCGAAGGGATCCTTGCTTCAAAATCTACCCTTATTGAAATTGTTGGAAAATTGGAGTGGATCCACTTATCCTCTTCCCTCAACTTCCGAAAGTACATCCCAACCCCTCCAAATGAGAAAAACTCTAATTTATAGAGGGGAGGGGAGGAGAGGTTACATGTGGTTTCAAGTGTGAATTTGGAAATTCGGCCAAATATTTTATTCCAAATTGCACCGCCCATTTGACCTCAGAAAAGCGTGAATTGACCAGCCTTCCAGAAGGATGATTTGTGCCAAATCACGTCCCGGAGCTTCCCTCAAAAGTTGGGCTCAATCCAAGATTTTATGAAGATTATATGGACCAAATACATAACCCATGTCCATTCTACTGAGTCCAGCCCACCATTGGATTAATGACCCATGTAATCCATCCAAATGCACTCTTTATCTCTAGTGTCCTAAATAAAAGATGTAGAAAATTCAGCGAGGAACACTGTTAAAAAATTTAAAATTCAAATAATAAATATAAAACTATTTATCTTCGAAATACTACAGTGCACTATTAGGGGTAAAACTGGAATTTTCACCAAATTTTCAAATGAATGATAAAATCCCATATATTTTATAAATAAACATATTTAACACAATGTGAGGTAATTATATCATTTATTATCACTATAATATTCAACAAAATAGTGTTTTATCAAATATCATCTTATTCTGTCAAAAGGAAGTACTTCTAACGATATGGAGTCTGAACCACACATGATTGATATGAACTAACCCCACAATGATTTATATAGGATCTGACCCACATAGGATCATTATGTGGTGACCCACACAGGATCCGACCCTCAAAGGATCGGTATGCACTGACCCACTTAGGATCACTGAGCGCTGACCCATAGAGGATCTGACCCACATATGATCGGTATACGCTGACCCACACAGGATCGCTGAGCACTGACCTCCGTATAATCTGTCCCCAACCTCCGGTCCACTCGAGTTCCGTAGAATCTTCCCTTGAGATATTGTTCATACCTTTACCGCCAATAAACTAAAAAAAGGAGTAACCAAAAGGACCAATATGTTGTAAGGGTTCTAACACAATAGATGATCACTACTGGAAAATAGACCTATACCCACGGTTTTGGGAAAAACTGTGGGTATAGGGGTGCTCTATACCCACGGTTTAAGAAAACCGTGGGTATATGTATAGTGGGGGAACCTATACCCACGGTTTAAGAAAACCGTGGGTATATGTATAGTGGGGGAACCTATACCCACGGTTCTGGAAAACCGTGGGTATTGGTCACCTATACCCACGTTTTTTCTAAAACCGTGGGGATAGAGTGATTTTCGAAGGCCTATACCCACGGTTTTGTAAAACCGTGGGTATAGGTATTTATTTCAAGGCCTATCCCCACGGTTTTTCAAAAACCGTGGGGATAATTTTTTTTTTATAAGGACTATACCCACGGTTTTTTAAAACCGTGGGGATAGCCTATGGCTGCAAAAAAAAAGACGCGGGAAAATAGAAAAAATTTGGCGGGAAAATTTATACCCACAATTTGAATTAATATATATATAAGATGATAGAAATTTATAAAAAAATTAAATTTGCAGCTTGGTTGGTTAGTGTGTTCTGTGCGTATGGTGGAGGTCGCCATTTCGAATCTCTGCGGTTGAATGTTTTTAATATACAGCGCATAATTTATATTAATATAAGTATTATAATATATATTTTAAAAACAATTGTCAAGTGCGGCTCAGTTGGTTTGGATATGCCGCTCCTCCGCGATTCCTTAAGGAGACGCGGGTTCGAATCCCGCCGTTTTTTTTAAAAATTAAATACTTTATATTAATATATATATCTTAATATATGCATATACAACAGAGTAATTGAATGGCTTAGTTGGTGTAGTGTCTGCGGGATTTCACACAGCGAAGCACGGGGGGCTGGGTTCGATACCCAGCGGCCGAATTTTTTTGATTATTAATTCCCCACGGTTTGAGAACCGTGGGGTCAATGCTTTGCCAGCGTGGCCATGCACTTGCCACGCTGTCTCAAATCTATCCCCACGGTTTCTCTAAACCGTGGGTATAGGGTGACCCCCCTATCCCGACGCCGTTCCAGCCCACGGTTCCCAAAACCGTGGGTATAGCCTATACCCACGGTTTTGGGGGCTATACCCACGGTTTTGAACCGTGGGGATAGGGCAATTTTCCAGTAGTGGATGCATCAATCGGACGCCCTGTCTATGAGTTATTGGCATGTCCATTCCAAGGGAGCAGTTGGTTTTAGGTTCAAAACAACCCGATAATACTCCATCTTTGTCCAAACCTCATGTGGGGTATTTCAAAAGAACTGTCTCACTGCATGCCTTCCATTTTCATGTGATGTTCATCAATTGGACACATGTATCACATGATAGGGGTGAAAAGATGTAATCATTATCAAACGGGTTAGGGTCCGATCCGACCCAGTCGGACCAGCCCGGCCCAACCCTGTCCGCACCCAAGACTGACCTGATCTGTGGGTCCGACCCGGTCCTATCGGGAGGCCTAACCTGGGTGGTTATCCATGCCCGAGTGTGCGGCCCCACTCGAATGTGGTCTAGCGGCCCAGTTGACCCGGAGGTCCGTTCGGCCAGGCGACCCGGCAACCCGGCGGGGGTCCACCTAAGCCGCTTCTAGGGGGTAGTGAGAGCCCCTGGCTCACAAATGGATCTATTGTTTGGGTGGTGCTTCAACAAGTGCCAGGTGGGCCCAGCCCGACACATGTAAGAGATGACAGAGTCCCGCCCATCTAGGCTGGCCAAGCGGCCAGTCGCTCTGGCTCCACGTCGGCCTGCCCTGTCGGCCGCCATTGCATCTACACCGCATCACGACAACGACTCAATTATGCTGCCTTCCGCGCGACGCGACAACACCGGGCCACCATCGTCGCAGACCGACCTGGCCGCTGCCTTTAGCTCCTCCGTGGGGCGTGACGACGCATTGCTTCTTCCATCTTCCGCGACATCCTGGCCCCAGTTCCTCTCCAACCCAGTGAGACGGCACCACGCCCCTCCAACAATAACATGACCCACTTGGCCGCAGCTTGGTTTCATGCACGACGCTATGGGGTCTCACACTTTTGGCAACCCGGTGGCCATGCGTCGCCGGCTTCTTCATGGTCCGACTCCATCATCAACAACAAGAAAACCCAAAGGGGGAGGGTTGGGCTATGTTTGTTAGGTCAGAGCCCTCCTCGAAATGGAAATAATATTTGGCATACCATAATCCAGAAATTTGAACGACGAATAACAGAAGTTTATACTCACATATAAAATAACTTAAATTACCTTACCTCGTATGACGATGACCGTTGACGAAGGAATGAAAGAGAACATCGTTTCTTTGATATCGGAAAGAAGGAAGAAGTCGAAGACGGCATCGTCAGTGTTCTTCTAGGATGTCGCTCCCTCCTTTTCCCAGGTTGAAGAAGGAAGAAGGTGGAAGATGTCCATCATTCTTCATTGAAGAGAAATGGCTCCCCCATGTTCTTTCCTCTCCTAAATTCTCCCAACAAAAGATATTACAACCCCACAATAATAAAATATCACATATTATTATAATTTTGGATTGAAGAATTCAAATGAGGAAAATAAATTAAGGGTGGTCCCACTAAACTAATTTTTGTGTATAGGCACAAATTAATTATGTGGAGTTCAAAAGGCATCAAGGGTGGTTGATCTATAAATGAGGAGTTCAAGTGTTTCATCCTCAGGTGGCCCCACTATTCAAACATGAATTGGGGGTTTAAGGGGGTTTAATGGTTGTCTGGGACCCACATCATTGATTGCATGAGATGTTTAACCATCAGGTGATCCCTGCCAAATAATATCTTCTCAAGGGAGGTTATGTATGGGTAGGCCCCACCTCTAACCCCCAATTAGGCTTTTTAATTAAATTGAATTAAAATAAAGTGTTAACATTATTTTTTTAGAGGTGGATAAAACCTCCATTTGGAGTTTATAGGTGGGGCCCACCCACACCTAACCTCCGTTTAGAGGATATTATATGAAGGGTCCCACCTAATGTTTAAACATCTCAGGAAATAAATGAGGTGGGGCCCACATGAACATTAACACCCCATAAACCCCCAATTCATGTTTGAATCATTATGACTACCAGAGGATGAAACTCTTGAACCCCCCATTTATGGAGCCACCACCATTGATTACTTTTGAACTCCACTTAATTAATTTCTTGCCTACACACAAGAATTAATTAAGTGGGACTAGACTTAAATAATTTTCCCCATTTGAATTCTTTATTCCAACATTATAGTATGATGTGGTATTTTATTATTTTGGGGTTGGCATAATTTTTGTTGGGAGAATTAAGGAGAGGAATGAACTTGGTGGAGCCACTTCCCTCCAATGAAGAATGACGAACATCTTCCACCTTCTTCCTTCTTCAATCAGGGAAAAGGAGGTAGCACCGTCCTTGAAGAACGCCGACGACGCTGTCCTCGACTTCTTCTTTCTTTCCGATGTCAACGGAATGATGTTCTCATTCCTTCCTTCGTCAATGATCATCGTCATAAGAGGTATGGGAGTTTGAGTTATTTTATATATGAGTATAAACCTCCATTTTTTGGCATAAAAATTTATGGATAATTGTATGACAAATATTATTTCCACGACAAGGAGGGTGTGGACAATAGGAACATAGCTCCACCCTCCCCCTTTGGTTGTTCTTGTTATTGACGATGGTGGAAAACTGTGAAGAAGCCGGCGGCACATGGCCGCTGTGTTGCCAAAAGGGGATGACACCGTCGTGCTGTGTAGGAAACCTAGTCACGGGAAGGTGGGTCGCGGCTGTGCCGGAGGGGCGTGGTGTCGTCGCACAGAAACAGAGAGGAAACACGGCCAGAATGATAAGGTGGATGGAAGAAGCATGGTATCGGCGTGCCGTGTAGAGGAGATGATGGCCGCATCCAGGTCGGGCTGCGAAGGTGGGGGTGCGGCACTGGCGCACCTCGCGGACGGCAGTAGAACCATGGTGCTATCACTCCGTTGTGGAGGTGCAATGGCGGCCGGACAGGCCGGGCCTCCTAGAGCCTGAGCGGCCATCCACTCAGCCATCATGGAGGGGCAGGACCCCTTCAGGTCCCGCGTGTGCTCGACAGGTGCCACCTAGTGCTGGTTGGAGACCCACCCGAACGGCAAACCTGTTTGGGAACCAGGGGTGGAAGCTACCCCCAAGGAGGCGACATAAGCAGACCCCCGCCAGGCTTCTGGGTTGTAAGGCCAACCGGGCCGCTAGGCCGAATGGGCCATCCGGCCAACCGAGCGGTCGGGTTACCTTCAGGCCGGACTACCCCCTCAGTCTAGGCCACTCTCAGGCTGGCCCACCTTTGGTCCAGACCGCCCACTCGGGCTGGGCCGACCGCTCAGGTCTTGCCGCCCTCTCATACTGGGTTGGATCCCCGGATCGGGTTGGACCCTGGTTCGGACTGGGTTGTACCAGATCCGGACCCGTTTGGGCATGGTTACACCTATTCTCCCCTATCGTGGGCTACATGTGTCCGATTGACGATCCTCCTATGGAGATGGAAGGCTTTCAGCAAGAAGGTTCTTTTGGCATACCCCACAGATGGTTTTGGACACAAAAGAAGTACATTCGGGTTGGTATTAACCTAAAAACCAACCAGGCCCCTGGAACAGAAATGCCATTAAATCAATGACCGAGCGTCCGATTGACGCACCGTCTGTCACATTGGAACCCTTACGACAGGTTGGTCCTTTGGGTTACTCCTTTGTGGAGTATAGTGGCAGTCGAGGTACGACCAATATCTCGAGGGAAGCTTCTATGAAACTCGAGTGCACCAGATGCGAGGAATCTAGTGGATGATAGTGATGCAGAGGTTGGAGACATATCATACAGAGTTCAGTGCTCAATGATCCTGTGTGGGTCATCGCATACCAATCCTGTGAGGGTCAGATCTTGTGTGGGTCATTTCTCAATGATCTTTTGTGGGTCATCGCATACCAATCCTGTGTGGGTCAGATCATGTGTGTGTCAGTGATCAGTGATCCTGTGTGGGTCAGTGCATACTAATCCTGTGTGGGTCAGATCTTGTGTGGGTAATTGTGGGTGTTAGTTCCTATCAATCATCGGTGGGTCAGGCCATGTATGGTCAGAAGTAGTGCCTCTTGATAGAATAAGTTAATCTAGCCTCACGACTAATCATCTGTAGTTCTATACTTCACTGAAATCCTTGTTTGATATGATTCAATGACCATTGTGATTTCTTCATGATTGAGATGGGTTACTAGATAACATAGGTATATGTATAGGAATATACATATGTAATGGTTGTACATTGATTCGCATTTTGTGGTTTACCCTTGTTGGATTTTGTGAGACCTTGAGGGTAATGGGAATCCTTCTGAGTATTGTTATACTCACCCTGCATGGGCTATGCCCGCACCATGTTTTTTTGGTTGTATACGACATAAAACACTTATCGCGGTGGAGAGTAGCATAACTGGACGGTACCTGGTGGTGGACCACTTGGCGAGACGTTCATGGAGTGAAGGGATGGACATTGGGTGTTGAGAAGTCCATCTGTACCCACCCTTCATGTTGGAATGCCGGCGGATGACCGTATAGCTGCCTTACTTATTTTTTCAGTTGAACTAGATTTTCTGTTGTATTGAATGTTACTATTGGGCCTGTATTTCAAACCCCTTTAATTTCAGAACACTCATTTGTATACAGTTTTACTAAGTGTTTTATTTCTAGTTATTTACTCTATTGTGTTTGTTTACTTTTATAAACGCATTGCCTTTCCAGGTTAGGGGTTTATGCCTTTTGGTGCTTGTCACCGACCCCTAGCCTATGGAAGGCTGGATTGGGGTAGTCACGATATGGGCCCCAGGGGCCATGTCGTGACATATATACAAATTTAATTATATTTAAATTAATATATTTAAATTGATATATATTTTTAAAAAAATTGAATTATATGATAAATAATGTAAAATATAATTACATTTGAATTATTAATTTGACAAATAGTTTAAATCTTGATTTTTGAAATTTGGAATATTAGTTTAAAAAAGGCGAATTATATATGTAAAGTATATTACAATATATATATATATATATATAAATATATACTTATCATTTAAACTTCATAGAAATGATTTAACTTCAATATTATGAATTAAAAGTATTATAAGTATATGATATAATATTTTAAATGAATATTAATACAATTTTTCTCAATAAATTATCAAAATGATGATCATGATTAAATGATTTTTTTTGAATAACTAATTTTCCATTAATATACTAAAAATATGAACTTTTATATTTTTAAATTAGAAAATTATTATTATATAAATTATGATAAAAATTATTAAATCACAAATTACTATTATTAAATGAATATAAATTATTAAAATGTAATTATGGTTTTTTTGAATTATGAAATATGTTTTTTATTTTTTTCATATGTAAAAATAAATAAATATATATTTTAAATAAATCAAAATTAGTTTAATCAAAAGAAATATAAATCCTAAAATTGAATAAGGGGTTTTAGGTATTGTTTTGAAGAAGTCTTTTCAGGATTTAAATCATCAAGGATACTGAGTTCAGATCTATGCTAAGAGGTAGATGAGTATTCTCCTTTAGAGGATGGATCGATTATGGATGCGGTTTCACGGATGTACTTGGTAATGAATAATATCGACCACAAATGGGGGATCACATGAAGTTAGAGTGTTTCGAACACTGTGTATGACTGATCTTGGGGAGTTCGAATAAGGATTGTGGTTCAACCCTTGGATGATAGCGACCAAGTGAGGATGGAGACCTCATAGTCATCATTTTGTTTTGAGTTTTACAATATTGTATGTTAGTGTATAATTATATTACCTAGGGATATTTTCAATACATTATCCTCTTGAATATTTCATCTTCCTTTATATTTCATCATGTATCGAAGAATATATTCCATTTGTGTCCTTCATTCAGAATATATTCTTCGCAATTTAACGATGTGTTAAATTTAAATGCATAAAAATAATTTTGTGAACATTTTCCGTTTCTTTATTGAAGATGGATATGTTTTTAAGTTGATCTGGTTGGCTATCGAGATAAAAAATATGTTTTGATACCATTAAAAAATCAATCTTCTATATATTATAAGTTTCAATTAATCAAATAATTTTCATTATATTCTAAATCATTTCAATTTTACATTTCAATGAAATAAAAATATTATATTCTGAATCATATCAATTATCTCTCGACAATAATCACCATAGAACAATAAATTTTTAGATCATGATCCTTATTGATATGTTCATTCAATGGTGGAAGAAATAAAATGATAAACATGATATATATATATACCAATAATTGTTGAAACAAATATTTAAGATAGTTCTTCTATTCTGGGAGAGTGAGTCACAATGTGTGAGAGTTAAGGGTCTAATGTTTCAAGAAGTAGAATACTGATTATCTTCAAAATGTTCCCCAAATTGGTAGTTGGCATGATTTCAAGTCATATAAAAATATTTATTTTAAAATATTACATTATTTATAAATATTATTTCATAAATACTTCAATTATTGGAAAAAAATTACTAGTGATTAATAATTAAAATCCATATATTTTTGAAAACTCATTTTTGTGAACGATTTATGATCTTGAATTTTATTACTATATTTCAAGGACTTTTTTTAAAATTCTCTTCTCATTTTAAATTATGTAATCCCCAAATCCAATCATGGTTATCAGTTATTTTCTATATTTATGTATTCTTGTTTATGTTTAAGCAATATAAACATTATATCTATTTCATTAATATTATGTATTATTAAAAGAAAAATATTTATATTTTTATATTTTTGAATGTCTATTATAGAATAATATATTGTAATTATTCTATAAAAAAGAAATAAATTTGTATTAATGTAATTCATAATAAGCCTATATTATATGTATACTCTGAAATTTCAGTCATTTATATTATATGCACTAATTTTTATTATATTGGTATATGTGTGTATTCTATATTATAATGGTTTTTATGATTAATGAATGTTAGTTATTCTCTAGTTAACATTCTATGAATTTATACAATGCCTAAATGTTGAAAGATTCGGTTGATCAAATTATAGAAAATGATCTCATCTTAAATATATATATAAATATATATATAAATATATGTTAATATATGTATATAAATATATATATATATATATATATGAATATAATTCCCTGAATATTAAATAAAAAATGAGTTTAAAATGTTTATAATAGTATATAACGCTTAGATGGTTTTCATAAAGTCCCACAACTGACCATTGTTAATAAGCTAGGGAATTTTGGATTGAAATCCATCCCCAAAATGTTGGTACGACAAAGATATTTTTAAATGATTCATGTGGCCTTAGTGTTTTGTAATCAAAAGATTTCATATTTTTTCAGTTAAGAAATCTTCGTATTAATTTTAAATTGAATTTTGAGAATAATTATTTTCCATGTTGTATATTATTATAAAGTGTATGTAATTTCCGTACATTTTTAATGATGTATTTGTAAATTTATTTTCAAACAAAATTTTAAAGTATTTCTAAAATGATATTTTGAAAAAATATTTTATAAAAAGTAATTCTACGATTTTAAAACACCTTTATGTGAAATTTAATGCTCATCTGATATTTTAAAATGTTCTTTATAACAACATAAATTTAAATGGCCAACATTATATTGCCCCGACCCTTGTTACCCATATTCGGTGCATTATTACATAACATTGTCATGATCGAATGGGATCAAATTCCAAATGTTTGGTTTTTTTAGTAGCATTGGAAGTACGAGATGCAGACATCATTTTTATATTACATTATGAAATAAAAAAACAACACCATTGTGTCCCCATAAACACACTCATACCCAATATCATATTCCTTAAAAATAATTGTAATACAATTATTCACATCCTATAAAAATGAAATCATTAGAATGGTGTGAGCTCATATGCTCAGTAAGGATAAATATATAGAAGAAACATTCATAAATATGCATAAATATCAAACTCAATGTATTAAAAAATGTATTCCTTTTAAAAAAAACTTCAGAATAATATGTTAATGATATATCAAATAATTCTATTTACATATTCACATGAATATTCTACTTGTTGAATAATAAAATTTAATATCAATTTCTAATTTCATAAAGATGGAATGCATAATACTGGACATCATAGCCACATAGTAAAATCCTCATGACAATACTACAAATAAGATTTTGTGAAGGCCCTGTGGAAACACACTAGTTTTTATCATGAGACCTACCAATGCATCAAGGAGATATAGAGGGCTCAACCTATCACATACTAAGTAAAATTAATTCATTATATTAAAAGGCTGATACATATCACAAACATTCATATTCAAACTAGCATACAAAATGCTAATACATTAACCATAATCAAAGAATAGTTTAAAGAAAAACTATCCACAATTAAACATATCACAAAACCCTCAATACAATATATAATATTATATGACAATAAATCAACATCAAACAAGTGTAAAATCTATCAATTAATGTTGACATAGATTAAATCCAAACTATTTGAGAGAAATATCTCATTCTATTTTAAAATCAATTTAAAGTCACATCATAAAAAAATAAAATACATATTTTCTAAATATCATTATAATAATGTAATGGATTATTTTGAAGGTGTTATAACGGTGTAAAATAGCCAAACTCTCCGTATAAGTTAAAAAAACATTCTTACCTTAATTTGTCAAAAAGGTCAGAAATTACCTGGTTTGAAAAATGACGGAAAGATTCCTTGATTTTTTTTATAAAAATTAATATAGGGGTATAAATGAATTTAAACCATATTCTAGGAAATATGATTTTTTTAAATATATTTTTAATAAATGGATATGTGGATGATAAGGAGGTATCAATAGATACTCATATATAAATTACCTCTAATTATGGAGATATTGTATAATTAACCCTTACCTTGTACTTTCCCTTAGTCAAGGGTAAATTAACCGCTTGTATAAAAGTTAAATAATTGTTATTAAAATATAAAAGAACCACATACATAAATATTAAATCATTGTTGATGCCGAAAAAAGTCCGTAACTCTCCGAGGATGTTTCGAAATGAAGAAGCGAAGTCATATTCGGAATCAGAGGCCCGATCCGGAGGCCCGGGAAGTGGTGCGCGAAAAATTGGGTGAAGTGAGCGGAAAAAATTTCCTGCACGAAAGGCAACCCAGGATTCGCGAAAATTCCCAGCACCAGTGTCAAATAATTTCGCACGCCGCCAGGAGTCCGTGTCGGAGGTCACCTATAAATAGAAGGTGACCCCGAACAATTTGGGGGTTGAGGAATCCGAAGCGACACTCGTGCATGCAATTTGGCTCCCCCCACACACAATATGACTTCCAGGTAATCCCTTATTTCGCGCAACCTTGCCCCGGAGTTCGCCTTTGAGCACAACTCCACTGGCTTCAGTGCATTTTCCCCCTCCCCTGGTTTCCAGCCTTTCTTGCGATCAGTGTCTCATGCGGGCAATACCCTAACATGCGCGCAAATACCTGCACGTAATTGCCTCTCTGCCTGCAATTCCCTTGCTCCAATTGCGCATTGTCCCGGTGTTTTCCGCACAAACCTTCCCTTTTGTGTGAAAAGCCCAGGACCCCTAACCTAAACGCCACTTGGCTGCCCCCTGCACTAGCACCTAATGTCTCCCATGCCGGGCAAGTGCGCCATGCATTGTTTTCTCGTACGGCCTTCCAGGCTCGTGCGAAGTAACCTCAAGGTACCTTGGGTCGTGTTTCCCGTTGCGTTGCTTTGCCTTATGCTTCTCCACATAGGCACGCTAACAGCTATTACTTCTTTGCATAGCCACGCTAATGTGGACCCCCGGTGGTTTGCCCTGTGGCCCCCCTTCACCATGGCCTTGCCGATGCCTTCCCTCCCAAAAAAGTCGAGGGTGTTGGGCATGTAATCCCTAGGGGTGTGGAGAAATCCCACCTTGTCCAAGCTGCAGGACGTTAAACTTCTAAGCACCTCATCCTTAACAGAAGACGTTAAACTGTGGTCCGACCCCATGCTTCGCACGCAGGGTCCCCCAGCTCGGACATTTTTTACGCCTCTCGACTCCATGGGAATGTACTGTTCCTCACTTGGAATGAGATCCTCCTTATCGGAGTGGTGTTTGTCCTTGGGGGAAGGGCCGCCTTAGAGCGTAAACCCCTAGCCTTTTGTACGAATGACTGCTCCCGTGCATCTCTGTACTTCCCCCCTGCCAAGGCCAGGGGAATCCTTTTACCACTGCGCTTTGTCGCACCACGGGCCTCCACCCTAGAGTAAGCCCCGTCACCAAGGGACACTAACCACGGGTAAGCCCGTGTTTCCTCTTTGGGCCGCTCAACGCGTAAGCCCCATTCTTCTTCTCACAGATGCACCATTCATGACGTGATCATCTGGTCCCTACTGCCTCTTGTTTCTCACATCGAGAATGACTCACGTGGGCTTAGTGTGCGCATCGACCATGACATTCTCCTTTGGGCCTCCCCAGAGCGTAAGCCCCTTCCCAGCGAACTATGTGGACTTTGACCAGTGCTAACGCATGGTAGGTAGGAAGCCTCCACGAGGGTCAAGCCCACCACCCGTTCGTCCCGACCTCTCCACGTCGGTTCCCTGACCACCATGGGCTGCCTCTGAGTGTAATCCCCAAACCCCTCATCCATCATGAAGTTAAACTGTATCTCGTCCCGCATGACGTTAAACTGTATCCTATCCCACATGACGTTAAACGGTATGTTGTCCTGCATGACGTTAAACTGTATTTCGTCCCGCATGACAATAAACTGTATCTCATCCCTCATGACGTTAAATTGTATCATGTCCCGCATGACGTTAAACTATATCCCGTCCTTCATGACGTTAAACTGTATCTCGTCCCGCATCACGTTAAACTGTATCCCGTCCCGCATGACGTTAAACTGTATCTTGTCCCACATGATGTTAAACTATATCCCCCCTCTTGGGCGATCTCAGAACGTAAGCCCCATGTCTCACTCCACCATGCATCCAGATCCTTACCAGGGCCGCCACATCTCGGTGAGATCATGCCACCCCATCCCACTCCATGGCATCCGAGAATCCGCCCACGTGTTGGCCCCATCATTGGTGTTCCCCCTAGAGGTCCTGCAACCCGATCCGTCTCTGCAAGACGTTAAACTCGTGACATACCACATGTTAAACATGGGAAGCTGAGGAAAAACTCAAATGGTACACATTCCCCGTGTTTGATGTGGGATACCTCGAGATTCCGCGCCCTCGAGAAGCCTTGTGATGTGGGACCAAGGACATACATGACAACGACACCCCAATGGGACCATTCTCCTCACCGACGGTTGCTGCCCCGACAAGACCCCTTGGAGCGTCTCGATGGATGTAGCATAATTAACTGGCGTCCATGTAGATATGGAACTGGGAATGAGCTTAACGAACCCAACTTAAATCAATGTGGGAGACTTGGACTAGGTGATGAGATTTGAGGAGGAATCCACGGAAGGAAGAACCGACATCCCATCATCCCGATTTCGATCAAGGAGAAGACATCCCTAAACAAGGAATGGATGCCGCTCTCCTTTGGAATGCGGGAATGTAGGGAAACAAGCAGCACGTCCCCCCCACAGACAGATGCGTGTGCCCTGGCGAAAGCGTCGGAAAAAAAAATGGTGAACCCAGCGTGAAGCTCTTCTCCTCAATACGGGGAATGGTAGTAGTCGGGGCATCGAAAGAATAGCATGTCACCAGGTCCGGGTAACCCTCACTGGGACGTGAACCCGCCAGGGGTCGAGGCCATCAGTATGTTGACCACTCCGTTCTGCGACGTCGTCAGAGTGGATCCCTCTCACCGACCATGGAAGACGGAATGACACTGGGCCTTGGTTGATGATCTCATTTCCTGTTGATGCTAATGGGTTCATCTCCCTGCTTCCACGAAACAGATCACTAAATTCAGAGCTCGATCGCCACCTTCCCACCGGCGTAGGGGAAGGGGCAGTACCGACGCGACTACCTAACGTGGTCCCACCTATTCCACGGTCACTCTGACTTCGACCACCATAGTAGTCGGGCGCTCGTGCCCCCTCTCCCCGTCAGAAATCATCCAGCGGAGGGTGATCAATGACCTGGATCATAGGTATGACGAGGAAGGGATCATCCCCGCCAGGGGTATAGCCTGTTTGGATCTAGAGGCGTTTGTTCCCCACCACCATCGCTGCCCTCGAGGGCTGCTCAGGGAGCCGCCGCTCCCCACGCTGATTTTCAACCGCTTTGGGAGCCTATCCCCGGAGCGCCTTGACACATCCCTCCCCTACGACAATGAGGTGGGGGATATCCGAGTCGACCTGATCGGTGATCCGTCCCAGGGGTAAATGGCAAGAACCCCCGCCAGGCTGCATCGACGCCACCTCCCAACTCCCCGAGCCGAGGAGCAGGCAATCTTCATGCCCGCACCGCCGGTTCTAGCCCATCTAACTCGACGCCAGGATCAGGCGTGAGCGGGAGAGAATGCCCATCCTGGGGCCTCAATATCATCAACCACTGGGCCCGAGCCACTGCTGACTCCTATTACAAGATCCTTGCACACGTTGAGCAGGGGATGCCACGTGCCCGACTGGGATCGAAACCCCGACCGCCTTTCCGGCGAGTTGGGATGAATATCCCGGTCACGGACACTGGCAATGGCCACTGAGGACCAATCCGCGGTAGTGCCACTCACCATGAAGGCTCATTCCGTGACACTGATCTAGAAGGCCAAATGCGTATTCGCGACGGCTATGCTCTGGGTATGACTCTTTCTGGTTCCCACTGCATGTGGTGTGAGGTCACTCCACCTACTACCGGCCGCAAGTAATGAGCTGTTGTGCATCCAATCGCTCAATCACATGGAGGTCCTCCCCATGTCCCTTTCGACATTTTTCTTGGTGCTTCTCGCACCCCAGCCTTCAGTCCCCTCTGCCCAAGATCTACTGTGGCCGAGGGACCCCATGAAGGAAATAATCCTTACCCTGGAGAGCTACTTAGGGGCAGGAAGGTTGGGCGTCGTTGTCGTAGGAGGAATGTCAGGGGAGTCTGGGCGGAAACTAGACCAGTCCGTTTCTTGGATCCTTAGGTGGAGTACGACTCGACGATGGAACCTTCTCCCTAACCCTTTGAGTTGAGGGCACGGATGGGGATGCGGCATGTCAGTCTCCTACTCCCTGAATGCGAGATCCGTATGAATCCCTCCTCCCTTATAAGGTATATCCAGGAGGATGTGGACTTGGCATACCGCCAGGGATGAAGCCCGTAGTTTCCACGGGCCTCCTCGAAAGCACCTCCTACCCCTGTTAGGGAGGGTGAGGAATTTTCTGGGAACCGATGGAAGAGTCGCGAGGCGACACACCCTCTGCGAGCACCAACACTGTGACAGGAGGCCCATTCGCCAACCCATCCCATCGCGACGTGGCAGCCATGGCACTGCAACCCCTGGAGGATGACCTAGGGATCGACGACCAATCGACATGTCCGCCGTATTCCCCGCCGGCCAGCCCACCGGCCCGACAGCCTGCCCTGGCACCATTGCCAATTCCCTGACATTCCTCGGTGGACGAGCAGGGGTGGCATGTTCCGGACCCCGAACTGAAGCCGTGGAGCTTCTGGACCATTCATGCAGCGGGCCACTTCCATGAGAAGTTTTGGCCAGTTGCAGATTTCGATTTTGATGTGCCGGGGTCACTCACCTCGGGAGAGTTTGAATTCTTCCTCTAGATTCTTCGAGTGACTTAATCCCGCCTTCTCCATCAGCTAGCGCCTTATCCCGGGAGCCAAGCGCATCTCGAGGAGATCGGTGAGCAGTTCCGTCGGGTCAACCTAGCAGCACTCCCCGCGGTTCGGCACCCCGAGTCGTCGGACCACCACGAAGCCCTCCAGTAAAAATGCATCCAGAGTTTTCAAGTACTCCTAGGAGTTATTAAGGAAGACACCCCCAACACGCACGTCCGCGGATGGGGGCAGTACACTGATCTCCTCTTCTGTGTGATCCTCCGACAGCCCGATTCACTGGGCGACCTTGAGGGAAAGTCACCATGGGTAGTGGCAGTCGACATGGATGACCTCTCGGATGAGGGAAACGTTTTGGAACCCCTCTACGGAGACTCAACCCAGGAGTATGGGCCACTACTGGACCCATCTGGGAGGATTACTCGCCAACAGAGGAGCCTCCTAGGTCTTCCTGTACCCATGGAGGCACTGACACTGGGCCGAAACATTAGCAAGGGTAATGAGCCCGTCGGGTCTGTCAAACTCACCGACCCATCTGCCTCGGTGTAGAAGGTAGAGGAAGATCCCGAGAAGGCCACACTGCGCCAACAGGTAGCTGAGTAAAAGAGGCTGGTTGATGAGCTCTTGTCTGAACGCATTGCAGAGTGGCGGCCTGACTATGGTGACCCTAGACCAGGACAGCAGGGGAAGGAGCATCTACCCCTTGGTGAGATTCCCTCGGGAAACCGTGACCGTGTCATGTTCGCCGACAGGGGATACACTGGAACCCATGGCAAGAGGGCGCGATATGTTTCGCCGAACCCTCTCGAGCGGCGAGACCACCTGGGGGACCCTGCTCGGTTTCCTCCCGCCGCCCCGAGTGTCACTCCGCCAGCTGCCCCACAAGCCGTTGAGCGTGACTACCATATCGAAGAACCTAGAAACACTCTTGTGGTTAGATATCCCCATCAAGACAGAAATCCGCATCTGGATTATCTGATGGAAGTACTCATCACCCGCTTGGAGGCCCTTAAAACTTGGCAGGTGGCAATCCCACCGGACGACAAGCCATACCCAGCATGGGTGGATGTCATGCCGGCTCTACCAGGATTTGGGAACCCCACTTTTCCCCCCTTTAACGGGACCGGAGACCCGCCACAACACTTGGACCACTTCAACTCGAGGTGCGGGCCTATTTTAGCGACGTCAGCGTAGCAGAAGGCTGCCAAGCTCTGGTGCTTCGTTCGGACACTTGAAGGACCAACATTCGTCTGGTATAGCCAGCTGCTCCCTGTTGGATCTGTGACTTGTTGGGAGGACCTTCACTGAAAATTCCTCTACCAGTTCAGTTCCACAACCCGGAAGACGAACATTGCAGACCTCTTTAGGTGCAAGCAAAGGCCCGATGAGCAAGTCACATAATTAATCGCCCGGTGGAAGGGGCTCACATACTCCCTTGACATGCCGCTGACTCAGGAGATATTACTGACAATGTGTGTAGGGAACGTCAAGGAGGATATGGTTCCTTCTCTGATCACGCAGAATTACCCTAGAGGGTTCCGGGACTTCTCAGACAAGGCTCAGCTCCTCGAAGAAGCCTTGCAATAGGCCGGTCAGGCACACCCGCTACCTCATGTAAGCCCTGCAATGAGAGCCTCCAGAGCCGAGCCCGCTGTTGTGGCCCAGATAGAGGCCCCCCATATAGCTAGAGTTGCTACCAGTGAGGCTAGCTCAGCAGGCTCATACGGGTCCACCCCCAAGGGCACAGCCCCAAGCCCAGCAGTGACCGCCTCAAAATCGGCTGGCGCCTCCGCATAACGCACCGCCACCACCTAGGAGAGGTAATCCGGCTCCGCCTCCTCGTCCTACTCCTTTGGCCCCTAGTCATCGTCAGCCACCAAGATCCCCCTTTCCAGACATGATGAATCAGACTTACCCGTCTGTCAAGGCCCAGTTCCCTGGTTATTTCTATATCGCCTTGGAGCAGAGGATCGTGCGACTGCCTGAGTGCCGGAAGCTAGAAGAGGCGTGTCTCACTGATCACCATAACTAATGCCCTTATAACCGGAACCTGGGACACACCATCTAGCAATGCTATGTTTTCAAGGACTAGCTCCAAGGCCAGATTGACAACAACATAGTCAGGTTGGTCCCAACCCCGGCACAAGTGGCATGTGTCTTCGTGGGATCAGATGGTAGTAGTGACAACGGGGATGGGTGGGAACATGTTTCCGACCGTGGGTCCCGGATGTATAATGACCGGATGGCCTGCAGGACGGTCGCCCATGCCCATGGCATCATCCGTGGCCGCCTGAATCAGCCAGATCCCTTGGAGTCTACATGCTCCACTTTGGCATCATCGTCCCAGCCTACTTCTTCCCAGAAGAGTAGGCGGCGACACAAGAAGAAAGAATGCTCCCTGCCATTTCCGTCATCTTCTCGCACGCTTGGCGATTTCATGCCCCCAGAAATGGGGATCCCTCTGAGACCTCGTCCGGTAGTGGATGACTCCTCGTGTGAAAGCCCAGGGTATGCTTCAGTTAACACCGTGGAGTTGGTAAATCAATTTTTGGCTCCCCACGGTGAGGAGTGCCAGGTGGACCTCCCCGAAATCCCGGGGTACGCTTCAGTTAACACAGTAGAGTTGGTAAATCCCTTTTTGGCTCCCGACGACGAGGAGCGCCAGGTGGACCTCCCCGAAAGCCCGGGGTATTCTTTGGTTAACACTGTAGAGTTGGTAAAACCCTTTTTGGATCCCGACGACGAGGAGCACTAGGTGGACCTCCCCGAAAGCCCGGGGTATGCTTCGGTTAACACCGTAGAGTTGGTAAATCTCTTTTTGGCTCCCAACGACGAGGAGCAGTAGGTGGACCTCCCCAATGTCCCCAGCCGTCGCCAGCGTCGATGGAGCTGTGGCTACGTGAATCACCGGGGCACGGTAGTCGTCACCTCCAGTCAGGTCGTGCATGCTACCGAGAACAGGCAGCATGCCCGGTACAGAGAGCATCACTCGCGGCTCCCTCACCCGGTGGCAACAGGTTCGCTTCCACCATCGTTTGTGTTGCTGGATCGGGCGAAACCGCCTTGCCCGCGTCTCAACCAGCCCAGCCATGCCACTGGCCGACTATGACCTTCCATTCCTAGCACGACAGTCACCTCCCGGGCTTCAGCATGTGAACAGCGGGACGTGCCTAGTACCAGTCAGTCACCGATCCCGCCAGTAGGGCCTATCATGCCCCCAATCGCAGAGCGACCAACTGTAAGCAAAAGCTCAAGTTTGGCGTGAAAGTATGATGTCCTGAAGCATCTACACGGCATTCTGGCAAGGCTTTCTATCCTTGAGGGCCTTCGCCTATCATCTGAAATGCGCGAGGCGCTCGCTGAGGCTCTAAGGAGCCCCCTCCAGTTTGAAATAGAGGTAGTAGCCGTAGAAGCCTTCCACACCGAGGTTATTGATGACGCCGATTGTCAGGCAGTTATCTCGTCTTCTGGTTAAGATGAAGACCTTCCCATACATGGTAACATCCTACCGCTGTACATCCCCAGCCAGTTCAATGGAGTGGAAGTCCGTCACTATCTTGTTGACACGGGTTCTGGGATTAACATGATTTCAACTCGGACACTGTGAAAACTGGGGTTGTCCGAGGATGATTTAACTCCCTCTGACCTCAGAATCCAGGGGTATGACAGGACCTAGAAAACTCCACTCGAAAAGATTCGTCTGAAGACCTAGTTCGGCGGCTTAATTGCCAATACTGAATTCATGGTAGTCTCTCAGGACACTGTTTACAACACATTGATGGGCAGGCCGTGGCACCATTTTCACGCAGCGGTTCCCCCATCATACCATTAGTGCCTCAAATACTCCCTTAAGGGCCGAGTGGGTGTGCTCCAAGGAGATGCATCTCCATTTTCCTCTTGTGATGCTCGTTACCTGGATGATGGCTATTACAAAATCAAGGACAAGAAAATCCTGGCAGGTGAGGTTGAGCCCGCCGCTGTCGTGAGTGATCCCTGGGCAGGTTTGGATGACGCATATGTCTTCCCAATCCATCGTTTGGAGGCCACGACTCCCGATATGGGAGAGTGCTTTTTTGTCTCGGGTACCAGAGGAAGGCATATTTCCGGGTCTATGCGATGATGTGAAATCACCTCATACTCTTACACCAGCCAGACCCATGTGATCCACGAGCCTCCTACCCATGTACGATATCAGGACGTCAGGCTCAAGGCAACATGAGTACGCCATACGTATCTGTTTCGCCAGGCCAGAATCGACCGGATCAAGCCAACACGTCACCACTACTTTGATGTCGAAAAGAATGGCCCCTTGGGCTGAAGGCCGGATGGATTGGATCAACCGCCTTTGTCGCCATGGTCACCGTGGTGCATCAGTCTCCCGTCGTGACGACCTCTGATGCCCAAGCCGGTGCCAACTCCCCATCAGGGTCAAGCAGCCCCGAAACGGCTCCCCCCGTGGAAGATCCTACCACAAGTAGAGAAGAAGACATGGAAGATTCTCCTCCTGCCTTTGAGGAGGGCATCCCTACCACGGTCGACGAATTAGTACAGGTGAACCTCGGTAGTGAGGAGGACCCAAGACCCACATTGGCCAGCACCGCTATGCCTCCCGAGGAACGACAATAGTACATAGACTTCCTCAAACAACACCATGATGTGTTTGCCGGGAGTTATGAAGAGATGTCGGGACTAGATCCCCTTGTAGTTGTCCACTGCCTTGGCCTCCCAGCAAACCATCGAGGGTTCAAGCAACCTACTAGGAAAATGCACCCCTTTCATGGTGCCATGGTTGAGGCCAAAGTTGATAAGCTCATTAAGGCCAACTTCGTCAAGGAATTCTAGTACCCTAGGTGGCTATCCAACATTATGCCCGTCAGGAAGAAGAATGGGAAGATTAGGGTCTGCATCGACTACCTCGATCTTAATCGCCACTGTCCGAAGGATGACTTTTCCCTTCCTGTGACAGAGCTGTTGATCGATGTAACGGCCGGGTTCCAAGCCCTCTCCTTCATGGATGGGTACTCCGGGTACAAAATGATCTGGATGGACCCCGAGGATGAAGAGTTCACTGCCTTCAGGTCCCCCCATGGTACATTCTGCTACCGGGTTATGCCCTTCTGCCTGAAGAATGTGGGTGCCACCTATCAACGGGCTATGCACCGCATATTCAATCCGATCCTCGGGACACTAGTGGAGTGCTATGTAGATGACCTGGTGGTGGAATCTCTTCAGCGCTGAGACCATCTCAAAGCCCTTGAGAAAGTGTTCAGTTTATTCCGTTCTCGCTACTTGAAGATGAAACCGTTGAAGTGTGCGTTCGGGGTCACCTTCAGAAAGTTTCTTGGATTCATTGTTAGGTATCGAGGTATCGAGATCGACCCCGAGAAGATCAAGGCCATCAGTCAGATGCCTCCCCCAATTAATATTCGGGAGCTTCGAGGCCTCCAAGGCCACTTAGCCTATATACGCCGATTCATTGCGAGTCGGGTCAGCATGTGTAAGCCCTTTTCTCAGCTCATGAAGAAAGGTGCCACCTATGGGTGGGAAAAAGAGTGTCAGACCGCTTTTGAGGAAATCAAGTCGTACCGGCTTCAACCTCCGGTCCTGATGCCACCCATTCCTGGAAATCCACTGGTCCTTTACATGACCTCCCTAGAGTGATCCCTCAGCGCCCTTCTCGCCCATAAGAACAACGAGGGAACAATGAATATCCTCTACTACCTTAGTCGCATGCTCCTCGATGCGGAAATTAGATATTCTCCCATCGAGAAGAGATGCCAGACGCTTGTATTCGCCATACAAAAATTACGACACTACTTGCAGCACCACGAGGTACATCTGGTCTCTCGGGTAGACCCGTTGAAATACATCCTGAGCCGGCCTATGTTGACCGGCCGATTGGCACGCTGGGTAGTGATCCTCCAGCAGTTCGACATTAGGTTCTTACCTGAGATGGCCAGAAAAGGACAGGCATTGGAAGACTTCTTAGCTTCCCACCCAACCTCTACAGACCAGCCACTGGATTTGGGATTTCCTGATGAGGCAATCCGCTCAGTCGATCACGCAACCCCATGCTGGCAGATGCACATTGACGGCACATCCCGACGCCCTACCGGTAGAAGTCTCAACGATCCTAGGCTTAACAGAGTGGGCCTGGGTATCATCTTCATCACCTCGGAGCAAGTCGTTCTTCCATATTCATTCTTCTTGTCAGAAGGCTGCACCAACAATGAGGCAGAATATCATGCCCTCATCACTGGACTAGAGTTGTCTCTGGAGGTTATCGTACCCCACCTTTATGTAAAAGGGGACTCTGAGTTATTCATCAAGTAGGTTAACGGTGACTATGCTGTCAGGAAGCCAGAACTCATGCCGTTGATGGAGTGCACCCTCCATCTAATGGCTAAGTTCCCCTCCAGACCAAATGTCATTCACGTTCCCGAGTCACAGAACAGTCGAGCATATGCTTTGGCCAGCCTGGCCGCATCACTCACGGAGCCCGAACATGATGACCTAATCATCCACGTGGCACACCGGAGAGTCATTACTCATGTTATCCCAGAGGGAAATCATGGCCTGCGAGTGAACCATCTCACCACTGGTGCGCCTACGTCAGGACCCCTGGGGCCTCGGGCAGGGTGATCGAGACAGTTCCTGACTGGAGGACACCATTGGTTGAATATCTCCGGTATGGCAATCATCCGATGGACCGAGCAGAGCAGGAACGAATCCAGCACTGCACGCCAAAGTTCACCCTTCAAAGCGGTCCCAGTCGTGAGTAGCTCTTTTACAGGCGCGAGTTTGATGGTGTTCTCCTCTGTTGTCTTCAAGGGGTCGGGATCCCACAGGTCATGCAAGAAGTGAACGCTGGTTCCTATTGAACCCACCAGGCCGGGTCGAAGTTGTCCCACCAGATTCGGAGACTGGGATACTTCTAGCCATCCATGATCAACGACTGCATCGAGCACGCCAAGAGGTTTCATGCATGCCATGTTCATTCTAACATTGTGCACCGGCCACTGGAGCCTATCCATACCTCTAGGTATTCTTGGGCCTTTTCATAATGGGGGTTGGATGTCGTATGGCCTTACCCGCAGGCGATGGCCCGCCTGTGCTGGTTCATCTTAAACGCAACGGATTTCTTCTCAATGTGGGTAGAAGTGGCCCTGCTCAGGGAGGTCAAGGCTGGTTCTGTCGCCGACTTCGTGAGCTCCAATATCATCTACCGGTTTAGAAAACCTCAGGCTATCCTCACAGATAATGGAACCAAATTTCGAGCGGCCGAGCTAAAAAAATTGTACGCCAAGTACAACATTCTCTCTAACGACACCTCACGCTATCATGAACAGGCGAATGGACAAATTGAGGCGTTTAACAAAACCCTCTCTAACACTCTGCAAAAAATGGTTGGTCAGAACAAGAAAAGTTGGCCGGACAAGCTCCCCAATGCCCTCTGGGCTTATAGGATGATGACTCGCAATTCCACCCAGGTGACTCCGTATTCCCTGGTATACAGAGCTGAGGCTGTCCTACCCATCGTGGTCCAGCTGCCCTCATTGCGCACGGCGGTCTACGACCAGCAAGCACCGAATAGAGTTGTTGAGATCCGTCTAGCTGAATTGGAAGCGCTGGATGGAAGTAGGCTTCACACATTAAATAACATGGAAAGGTATCAGAGCAGGATGACTCGATCTTTCGATATGAAGGTTCGCCTCCGCTCCTTCCTGAAAGTTGACTTGGTGCTAGATCTCAGAGCGCCAAAGATTGCTGTCAGGAAACGACCCAAGTTGGAGCCCAAGAGGAAGGGGCTTTTTATTGTCCACAAGGTCTATCCCAATGGCGCGTAATCCCTGGTGACTATAGATGGTGAGCGTATCACTCCTCTCACCAACGCCAGGTTCCTCCAAAAGTACATTGCCTAACCACAAGGTCCTGCATGACCTTAAACTGTACGGTCCCGCATGACCCTAAAATGCACCTTGGTCCGAGCTCTGAGACCTAAAACTAAGATCACCTTGGTCTGATCTATAAGACCTAAAACTATGATCACCTTGGTCAGAGCTATAAGACCTAAAACTAAGATCACCTTGGT
Organism: Viscum album; assembly: GCA_963277665.1. Taxonomy (NCBI): domain Eukaryota; kingdom Viridiplantae; phylum Streptophyta; class Magnoliopsida; order Santalales; family Viscaceae; genus Viscum; species Viscum album. Next base: position 40,546,866 of record OY728159.1, read on the forward strand.
CCGATCTCTAAGACCTAAAACTAAGATCACCTTGGTCTGAGCTCTAAGACCTAAAACTAAGATCCATATTTCGTCCAACCTGACGTTAAACTATATTTCCAGAACTACATCTAGCTTGATTCCCATCCTAATGGGATATGTAGGAACGCCCAGACCATTCGTCTTTGGGTCCAGCTTGAGGTCCGTTGTTGCGTCTGTCTCACCTTTGGGACCTTGACCATAGGATCGCGTGGCGTGGTGTGAGATTATGTCCTCATTCACATCGGGTTTTCAATAGCTTCACCATGCGCACCCTGTCCTCAGGATTTAGTCCTCCTATGTCCAATGGCATTAAAAGGAACCGTTCTAGAACTATGTATCTCTTGATTTCCATCCTTATGGGATATGTTGGACCGCCTAAACACCTAGACGGCAGGCTCAGCCCCATCTCATAGGAGATCCCACGATCTCCTGGTTCCCAGGGTGTTTGGCATTACGCCCCCTATTTTGCTGGGGGATCTGCCATCTTTTGGCCACTCTCGGACTGATCCCTCTGACCCTTTCCAGTGTTCTGCTGATGTGATAAGGGTACTCCGGTCTAGGACTTGGAGTGCCAGATTTGACTTAGGCAAGTTCCATCCACTTTCCAAGCTTAGTGTTCCCCTTCATTCGGGCCCCAATCATTCTTCACTCCCAGAGGGACCCCCAAGAACGGCCTGGATACAACGCCCATGGGACCTCCAACCATCATGGCCCAACGCCCCCGAGGGTATCAGAAAACAAATTGATACAAATCCCGCGTTGCTAACATGGTCAGTGGTTGATGCTCATTTGTTGGTCCCCATGGCTTGCATGATAGAATGTTGTGTTGGAAACTTGGTCAGCAGTAATCCTTAGTCGTCACGCCGGTTTCCTCGGGCCCTGAATGTTGGTGGCATGGTTCATTTCATGTTCTTCCCCACTGTGTCAAGGTGGAATCTCGACACTCCTTGTACTAACCCTCAGTACACCCCCGTACATCAGACAGATCGAGCTACGTAACAGTGTCTCTCGGGGCTCCTGCGATCTGAGCGCTAGAGTTTGTTCTTGGGTCCCTTCTCTACAGGTTGCGTGAAACATGACCCTCATCCACATGGGGAACGAGGAGTCACCCATACATTGAATTTCAGGCCCAGCATTGCTGGGTGCTAGCATCTCCTGCCCCCCTGATTGTTGAACCCTCGTAGGCCCCTTTGGCCCGAGGCACCTCTCTCGGTCGGTCCAAACCATACGACCTTAAACTGTGTTGACGGTCCAAACCATATGACCAGAAACTGTGTTGGTGGTCCAAACCTCATGACCTTAAACTATGTTGATGGTCCAAACCATACAACATTAAACTGTGTTGATGGTCCAAACCATACGACCTTAAACTGTGGTGTTGGTCCAAACCATACGACCTTAAACTGTGTTGCTGGTCCAAACCATACGACCTTAAACTGTGTTGCTGGTCCAAACCTTATGACCTTAAACTGTGATGATATCGTCCTAGATTTGTTTTTGCTCCCTCAACTCGAGCATTTCCCCAGATATCACATAGTAAGTAGGGCTTAGGTCCTCATTCACGTCAGGTTTTGTAACCGCCTTGCCATGTGTCTATTTCTACCCTTACCCATTAATGGTCCAAGCTCTAAGACCTTAAACTATGATGCATCCAAGAACTACGTATGGATTGATTCTCATCCTTATGTGATACGTAGGAGCGCCCATGGTACTTTCCCGTGGGCCCATCCTACTTCTGTTTTCGGTTGCTTGACCTAAAACCTCTCTTAAGGGGGGTGTGCGGGGTGATATGGGATTATGCCCTCATTCATTTTGAGTTGTTCACTACTCCGCACACACCCCCTATTCCCATTCATGCATGGTGTTTGAGTTACTCCACCGTGTGCCTCTTATGTTTCTGTCCGAACTTTAGTCCGAGTTCTAAGACCTAAATCCAAGATAATTTCATTGGATTTTTACTACTCTCTCTCTTGTGGGATTGCATGATGTGGTGCGATATTATGTCCTCATTTACGTCGGGTTACTCGCTGTGCCGTGTTCCTCCCTAGATGAGATTTATTCTGTCCCGTATGACGTTACACTGTATTTCGTCCCACATGACGTTAAATTGTATTCCGCCCCACATGACGATAAACTGTATTCCGTCCAACATGATGTTAAATTGTGCTTCATGAACTACGTGTGGATTGATTCTCATCCTAATGTGATTCATAGGCCCGTGCGAACATTTTTCCTTGGGTCCAGCCCCAGGGATTACCGAACCCCATCCTTCCTTATTGTCGGCCCCTCAGCCCAACTTCATGGGAAGTGGTGTAATCGGGACATCTACCACGAGAAGTCTCGGGATGCCCCATGGTAATAATGGGAGGCGGTAGTTCTCTCACCAAAGAGGTCCTTACTGGAAATTGCGATGACCCGTGATCCAGTCTGTATATCCGCCTAATGCTCCTTTGCCATGGTGGCGCAATTTTGGGAGTGTTGGACTCTGTTCGAACAAACCACCACACCACCTTCCACCGTTTGCATCCCCCCTTATTCGGATCCTCATTTCCTTTCATGCTTGATGGGACCCCCTAACAGTATGGATGCTCGACCTATGGTCCGCCTACTATCCTGCGCCAACGTTCCGAAGGACTGGACATGTTTGATGGGACCCCCTAACAGTACGGATGCTTGACCTATGGCCCACCTACTGTCCTGGGCTAATGTTCCGGAAAACTGACCGATGATATCTAAGTCTGGCCCCGTGTTGCGAACTTGGTCAGTGGTCAGCCCTCATTTATTGTCCCCATTCCAGGCCAACATGATATGGATGTTGTTTTTCCGCCACGACTGACAGTTATCCTCCATCATTGTGCCCCATTTGGTTCTGAATTTGGGCAGCGTGATTCACACTTCCACTCCATCCCCCTATGTTCGAAAGGATTTCAATTCCCCCGGCATCGCCCCACTCGTGTGTTAGAGCACATTGAGATGTCGACACATCAATCGGCCCGAGGTCTTCTCGGAAGTCCAGGCCCAATTTTGGATTCCTGAAGCTTGGTCAATGCCCCATTGTTGAACGAAATGATGGCACGAGCATCTTCTGATTCTCGCGTTGGGCACAACCCATAGGAGCCTATGGATGAGTTGTTATTCGTTTCGAATCTATGGTGAGAACATTAAACCAAGGGTAAAAATGAGTGGATTTGGCCATATATGGATTGAGACGATGAGGAGTACAAGAAAAAAAGTTCATGAGATGGAAAAAACAAAGCCCTTAGGGATCAGCGTGCTGAAGCGATCTTTCCAGCGCCGCTACCCTTTGGTCGGTAGCCTCCAGGACTGCTTCTCGCTCTTTGAAGACTCTCTCCTCATCGGCCACCACAGAGCGCATCTCGCCATCCCTAGCTTGTGCCTGCGCCCACTCGGTTCGAAGTACGGTCATCTGGTGGCTCGCCTCCACCAGTTGTTCCTACGCATCTGCCAGTCGGGCCGTCAGTTGCTCCACAAGCTCAGAGCATGTTGCTATGAAGGCATCTTTATATGTCACCTGCCCTTCGAGGTTCTAGACTTCCTGCTCCACCCTCAGTAGCGTTTGAGCACTTGTCGATCCTTCCCGGCACTGGGCAATGTCATCGCACCGGCTGCTCTCGCGTATCTTCTCATCCATGCAATCACGGATCATCAGATAAAGGTGCTGAGCATTAGCCCCTCTGGTGCACAGGAAGCGCAGCCAGTTCTGAAGTGATCCCATCTGCCTCAGCCAATCTGACTGGGGCTTCCTGAGGAAGCGCTGGATACACTTCCACCCTTTGCGTCGTGTCATCCGGCTCTCCTCGGCTGCCTCTGAGTCTGAGCCATCTATCTCCTCAGGGTCAGCATGTCAGTATATGGGGAAGGCGGCCATCAGATAGATAGTAGGATCCACCCCAAGGATGTCTTCATGAGGAATAGAATCCTCGAGGTCTGGGTGACCTTCTTCTCTCGCCCCAGTAGCAATGATGCCTCCACCAGCTTCTGACCTTCTCTCAGGAACATCGCCGACGATGTCTGCCGCCCCTATTCATCAATTGTCGGGGCCGACTCAGTGAAGAGAGCATGTTCCGAACGAGGTGGTATGTCCACCGCTGGTCCACTCGCGGATGGCCCGGGCTCCGCAGCCTGACGTGCCTCTAGTGTTGAGATCACTGCGCAAGGCATACGCTGGTCAGATGGGATATTTTGACACCAAGTAACAGTAGTGAAGCGTGAGACTTACAGAAATATAGAGCATCGGCCCCCAGTGTTTCGGCCGCTGTAGGAGCCGTCGTAAGGGGAGACCCCTCCGCGCTTGTTAATACAATGATGGGTGTCAGACCACCATCATGTCCCACTGGTTCCTCTCCTCCCTCCTCTAGTGGGGAAGCCCGTCCAACGCTTAGCTTCTCTTGAGTATCATGGGGAAGTGAGTTATAAGTTGGAAAAGAGAATGGATGAATAAGGGAAATGAATGAAGACAGAGAAAAACCTCAAGAATCTCAGTTATGTCAAGATTAGAGTCGGCAATCTCACTGCTCTCTCGGATACTCCCTTGGTAGGTCGCCCCTTGCAACCCCTCACCTTCGGGATCTTCTTCTTCATCTTCTCCCTCACCTTCGTCCTCTCCAGTTTCCTCCTCCCCCTCCGGCTCCTCGTCAGTGTGACCTTCTCCCTGCAGCATCACTTCCGGATCTTGCTCCTGGCCAAGCATCACTTTCACTAAGAAAGGTGGCTCCACACGCCGCCACCTTAGCGTGCATATGCATCCATGGCCGTCAGATAAGCATGTCCCCAATGGAAGTTCACTCAGTCTGTAATTCGAACAAGCAGAACCACTGGAATTTGGATCTCGTTTTGCATTATCTTCTGGCAAATGGCTTTGACGCTCAGCGATTGCCACATGGTCATCCAGGCCGACCACAGTACTGGGAGAATTTCTTCTTGGGAAGGTTCGAGCATATATCTTATCTGCTTCCCGGTCAGTTCCCTGGCCACCTCAAGTGACCCCCCTGCGGGTAACGTGGACGTGGCAGCACCTTGTGTTGTCCTTGCTGCCGAAGTCCCGGCCTACGCATGCCTTGCTTCCTGACGCGCCCTTGGTCCTCCCTTTCCAATGGCACCGTGCCTTGTTTCCCGTTGCTCGGTTTCCGCGCGAGTAACCACGAGTTGGCAGACGAGCTTGCATAATAGCCCCTCAGGGTACACATCGGTCTAGTGTTGGGCATATTCGGTTGCTACGCCGGCATCGAACTTGGCGGGGGGAAGAGTGAAGACATCGCCAGAACTGAAGGTGGTAAACATCAACCACATCTGGCACAGGATGCACAGATTCCTCTCCTTCCAGATAGCCATGAATACCTTCTTCGGCATTCGGTGGAGGCACCCGAACTGCCTGGCGAATCGGGATGGTACGTAAGGCTCGCAGATCACCTTCCCGCTGATCCAAGCCACGAGCACCCCACCCCGAATGCTTTGGAAGTATTCATGATGTTCTAGAGAGCCTCGATAGTTGTCGACCAGCTGGCCAACTGGGGTGGGGAACGGGCTGAAGTTGATGTTGGCATGGTTTCTGATGCGGATCCTCACACCCTCCTCATTGAGAGTCATCGGCGCCACCCCTGTGATGTTTAGCAAGGGCGGTCACAAACCATTGCCCGGAGGACGGACAGAGTTTTGGAATGTGTACCCGCCAAGATGAGCTGCCACCCTGCCGTGGAAGATCTGGAAGGGACCACATACTCTCCGAGGTGACCCCCTGCATGGGATGCGCCCCAGGATGGTATATAGCTTGGCCAGTATGAGGACGCCCATGTTGAACCGTTTGTTGGCGGCCATGGAGCCTGCCATCACCAATTTTGCTGGATAGACGCCCATCCTCGCGTCCCGCACCGGAAGAAGCCACCCGCTCAGAAAGGCGACAAGGAACCCAACATACTGGATGTTCGGGTCCAGGGCCTCAATGACACGGTAGCCCCATGATTGGTATTGCCCCGTCTCCAGGGTCCTCCAGTATGACCCATCCCTGGTCCTCTGAGTCGCGGTTGGGCACCGTTTTCCCCGTCCTGGCATCTTGGCGGCCAGATCCTTCTCAAGGAACATGCTAAACCATCCCTTGAAGGAAACGTCCTTTAGGAGGTCCTTGACCCCCGCCTCTCTTTGGCCAGCTCCAACAGGTGCCACATCATTATAGGCATCTACGACCTGTCTCCCCAGGTGTTCATTGGAGGAACAAACTCATCGTATTGGTAACCCTCCAGTGGGATACCTCCGATGCAGTGAACGTCCCAGACACTGATGCCGACTTCCCCATGATGACGGTTGAATGTGTAGGTGTCAGGAGACCACCGGGTGAATAGCTCCGGTTCGAGTTCAGGCTGGCGGTGGAAGTGAATCTGTGATGTCCATACCACCTCGAAAAGGTCAATATACCGCAGTTCGTCCCCAAACAGGTCACAGGTATAGTGGACCCATAACTCCCATGCCCATGCGCTGGTGAAGTGTCCCTCACACCGCAGGTCCCAATCCTTCATCCAACCCTTCGTATCATCCGTGATGCTCTGACGGAACATTCTCGCATAGAGTGCCGGATAATCCTCTTCTACAGGCTCATCCCCGGTAATTTTCCTAGTTCTCGGTTTCAGGAAATATACGTCTATATGTCTGGTTTCCCTGGAAGGATGGCCGTTGTTGGTGATGTTGTAGCAAGGAAGTTCGTCCTCTCGAGTCACCCAAGACCGCGGCGTGTCCACCTCGAAGCCCGGTAGAGGTACCTCCTCTAGGATGCCAAAATTCCAGAGCGGGTGGTTGTCAGACATGGGATACGTCTTCTGGGCCAGAGTCAGCATATTGAACAAGGTCAGATTGTTTGAGACAAGCACCTTGGCGCCATAAACCTCCTCGTTCTCCACCATTTCTGTCATATGGACAACGGCTTCCCCCTCATCAACTCGGTTTGCAGCCATCTCGAAACATTCGGGAGTTGGGAGAAATCAGTATGCAGTGTGCGGAATCGAAGAGTTCTGTGCAAAATCTGAAGGAGTTGCACGAAATCCTGGAGATGAGCGCACAATCGGAATGCGAAGCGTGGAAAATCCCGAACAGGCGCGGAATCACGACCGAATTTCAGATGGAATTCCGCGTTGCCAGAGCGTTTTTCCATGTAGTTGTGGAAGTGATTTCGTGGACGAGGGTGATGAGAATATCGCGCGGAAAAAGCATATGTACAGATTTGGGACCCAACACCCCTTTTTATAGGTGAGGCCAGGGTTCCGCGCCACAAGGAAAGCGGATTCTGCGCGCGTCCGTAGTTTTGCACGCCCCATCAGAATTTTGCGCGCAACTTGACCAGGAGACTTAGCACTTCGTCTTTTCGGCGTTTCCCTTGGAATCCGATCGTTGCGACCTCTCTCCCATCCAATTCCAAGGGGGGGATTTTTTGACGCCGAAAAAAGACTGTAACTCCCGAAGGAAGTTTCGAAATGATGAAGCGAAGTCATATTCGGAATCATAGTCCCGATCCGGAGGTCCGAGATGTGATGCACGAAAAATTGGGTAAAGTGAGCGGAAAAAATATCCCGTGTGAAAGGCAACCCGTGATTCATGAAAAATCCTGGTACCGGTGTGAAATAATTTCCCGCCCGTGTCCCGCGCGGTTGATAATTTCACGCCGCCACCCCAGTCACGCAATAATTTCGCGTGCCGCCTGGATTCCGCGCCGGAGGTCGCCTATAAATAGAAGGTGACCCCAAATGATTTGGGGGTTGAGGAATCCGAAGAAACTCTCATTCACGCAATTCTGCTCCCCCCACGCGCAAGATGACTTCCCGGTAATCCCTTATTTCACGCAAACTTGCCCCGGAGTTCGCCTTTGCACACAACTCCACCAGCTTTAGTGAATTTGCCCCTCCCCCGGGTTCCATCCTTGCGCGCAATCCGTGTCTCGTGCGCGCAATACCCTACCGTGCATGCAAAACCCTGCATGTAATTCCCTCTCCGTGCCCAATTCCCTTACTCCAATTGTGCACCGTCCTGGTGTTTTGGGCCCAAACATCCCCATTTGTGCACAAAGCCCAGGACCCCTCATCTTGACGCCCCTTGGATGCCCCCTACACTAGCACCTGATGTCTCCCCTGCCGGGCATGTGCGTCATGCGTTGTTTTCCCGTACGGCCTTCCAGGCTCGTGCGAAGTAACGTCAAGGTCCCTTGGGCAGTGTTTGTCGTTGCGTTGCTTTGCCTTATGCTGCTCCGCATAGGCACGCTAAATGATATTGCTTCTTCGCATAGACATGCTAACGTGGACCCCCCGGTGGTTTTCCCTGTGACCCCCTTCACCATGGCCTTGCCGATGCCTTCCCTCCCAGAAGGGGTAGAGGGAATTGGGCATGTAAGCCCTAGGGGTGTGGAGAAAACCCACCTCGTCCAAGCTGTATGACGTTAAACTGCTAAGCACCTCGTCCTTAACACAAGACGTTAAACGGTGGTCCGACCCCATGCTTCGCACGCAGGGTCCCCCCAGCTCGGACATTTTTTACGCCTCTCATCTCCACGGGAATGGACTCTTCCACACATGGAATGAGATCCTCCTTGTCGGAGTGGCGTTTGTCCGTGGGGGAAGGGACGCCTCAGATTGTAAGCCCCTAGCCTTTCTTACGGATGACTGCACCCGTGCATCTCTGTACTTCCCCCCTGCCAAGGCCAGTGGAGTCCTTTTCCCACTGCGCTTTGTCGCACCACGGTCCTCCACCCTGGAGTAAGCCCAGTCACCAAGGGCCTCTAACCACGCATAAGCCCCTATTTCCTCTTTGGGCCGCTCACCGCGTAAGCCCCATTCCGCTTCTCACGGACGCACCCTTCGCAACGTGATCGTCTGGTCCCTACTGCCTCTTGTTTCTCACACTGAGCATGAATCACATGGTCTTAGAGTGTGCATCGACCTTGAAATCCTCCTATGGGTCGCACCAGAGCGTAAGCCCCATCCCATCGATCTACGTGGAATTTGATCTGTACTAATGCATGATACGTAGGAAGCCTCCATGAGGTTCAATCCCACCACCCGGTCATCCCGACCTCTCCACGGAGGTTCCCTGAACACCATGGGCCACCTCAGAGCGTAAGCCCCAAACCCCTCATCCCGCATGACGTTAAACTATATCCCATCCCACATGACGTTAAACAGTATTTCGTCCTGCATGACATTAAACTGTATTTCGTTACGCATGAAGTTAAACTGTATCCCATCCCGCATGACGTTAAACCGTATCGCATACCGCATGACGTTAAACTGTGTCCCGTTCTGCATGATGTTAAACTGTATCTCGTCCCGCATGACGGTAAACTGTATCCCGTCCCGCATGACGTTAAACTGTATCTCATCCTGCATGACGTTAAACTGTATTCCCCCTCTTGGGCCGTCTCATAATGTAAGCCCCTTCTCTCACTCCACCATGCATCCTGATCCTTACCTGGGCCGCCACATCTCGGTGAGATCATGCCACCCCATCCCACTACATGGCATCCGGGAAACCGCCCACGTGCTGGCCCCAACATCGGTGTTCCCCCTAGGGGTCCTTCAAGCCGATCCGTCTCCGGAAGATGATAAACTCGCGACATAACCCGTGTTAATCATGGGATGCTGAGGAAAACTCAGATGGTTCACATTCCCCACATTTGATGTGGGATGCCTCAGGCTTCTGCGCCCTAGAGAAGCCCTGTGATGAGGTACCAAGGACAGACATGCCAACGACGCCCCAACGTGACCATTCTCTTCACCGAAGGTTGCTGCCCCGACAAGACCCCTTGGAGCATCTCGATGGAAGCAGCGTAATTAACTGGAGTCCATGTAGATATGGCACCGTGAATGAGCTTCATGAACCCGTCTTAAATCTATGATGGAGACCCAGACTACGTGATGAGCTCCGAGGAGGAATCCATGGAAGGAAGAATCGACATCCCATCATCCCGGTTTCGATCAAGGAGCAGACATCCCTGAACAAGGAACGGATGTCGCCCACCTTCGGAAAGCGAGAATTAGGGTCAAAAAGAAGTGTGTCCTCCCCACAGACGGATGCGCGTGCCCCGGCGAAAGCGTCGGAAACAATCATATATGATCTTCTAATATTTATTTGTTAATAATATTTGAATAGTATCATCGTTTTAGGTGTTAACTAATTTGTTTTCCTATAAGTGTTTTGTATCGTAAGTCATGTTTTTTATGGATATGATACATTTTATTTGTATCTATAATTATATTAAGTTATTAATAATTTTTTTTAATCATAATATAATAATTATTCTTCAATGGTTACGATGGGGAATGAATCTCATCGCGTTCGTGGAGACGATAATCTGTACGTACGCACGAGCGAGAATAACATTTTATTTAAGGTTAAATCATATTAAATTGGATGGTATATTACATATAAACAATCATTAACATGTTATATTTATTATTTTTATCAATTATACTCATTATAATACCCATCCCAATAATGAAGTGCTTAATTACAAATTACACCACAACATTGAGACGGTATGAAAAACGTACGCACATATGAAAAATCTGTCATTCATAGGATTTATAGAATAATATAAATGGTCCTAATATATTTATAAAAACATCACAGTAGGTATAAGGTACTAGAGTTATTTTTCATTTATGGAAACAACAAAGAAATTGGATGTGGAAGACGAAAAGAACGTTGAAAGAGGTGATGAAATCATTACCTCTTCTACGGGTTCTTCAATATGATTTTATCAAAATGGATCCATATGTATGATTTATGATAAATGTGTGACCTCTAGGTTAAATTGATGTTAGTTGGGAGGATATTTGAGCTTGTTTTGGGTGATCTAAATGGCTTTGGAAGTGTGAATTTGATATAAGTGTAGTTAATATTTTGTAGGAGAGGTGAGTGTTAAATTATGGAAAGCTTGAAATATTATTTTATTATAAAATCATATCAGCTCCTAATGGCTCCAAATGATTTTATTTCTTGGATAAGGTATGTATGGGTCAAAATATCTTCAAAAAATAGGTTTAAGACAATTTTAGGTTACCATATTAATCTTATCTTTTATATTTAATTGTTAGTTAAATAGTTTATCATTTACCAATTCTTCTCGTATTTTTATATTACATTGTCAATAAACGAACAATAAAATGTCAAGATAGCATTATGTGGTTAATTAATGACATATATATAATTATATAATTCCATTGCATGAACCTTATATTTTTAGGAATATTATATCATTTAATAATATATTATTTGTTTTAAAAACTCATTTATCTCATTTTTTAAACTATTTAGTATTTGGTTATTGTAAAATTCAAAAAGATTATTACATATAAAAAATACATTACATGAACTCTAAAATGTCATAATAACCAATAACATTAGTGTAATGAATCAAAATGATCAATTTAAATTTATTCTTATATTTATAAAATAATTTATTTTAAACATTCATTAATCAGGTAATTACTACCACATCATTGTGTCATAATAAAATTTAATTATTTAATTTTCAAATATTATAAATAAAATACCATGATTTAAGAAATATTATTAGATTTCTAATGAATATTTATAGTCGAATTTATCTTCAGTATAACCCAATATTAAAAATGGTTTAGTTATTAAACATTGAACATTACACATTTTACTATTCATTCCATAAAATAATAATAAATGACCAAATCTAATCCAAGTGGATCAAATAGGATAATATTTTATTTCTGTAGCTTAATTTGATCGATAAAAATTCATCTAATACAAATAAGAAATTTTTAGGGTAATTATAATATCATTTTTACATTTAATTACCATATCCTTTTTAACTGTGGTAATTCATATTCAGAAGTTTTTATTCACCATAAAATATTTTTATATTATTGAACCACATTTTATCTACAGATGGAAATCATGTCTCTGATATTTTTAAAATTGAATTCCTAGAAGTGGTAAATTTTATGTTTTTTGTAAAATTGTAAATTTTCCTAGAAGCCGGGTAAAAGATATTAAAATTTTCAATTAAATTTTATATATCTAATGTTATTTTAAAATGCCTATAATGAATTAAATTGGAAATCTATATGTATAATGTATATATTTTTACATTAATATAAATTTTTATTAAAAAATAAATATTTAAATTAAAAAGACGGTTTTTATATACAACACTGTGTTTTCCACTATTCATAAAAATTTGAATGTATCAAATAAATATAAACATTTCAACGAAATCTATGTTTTATATTCCAAATTAATATATGATGTTTTTTTAACAAATTAAAACATAGGAGTTGCATTATTTAATATAAATGAATTTTGTGTGGTCAAAATTGGTATTTTAAAATTACTTAAAATGAAAAATATTGGGTTAAATGATAAAAATATAATATAATTATACATCAAAACCATAAATTTTTTTAATTTAACACTATAAATTATTATTATTTAAAAAGATGTTTTTAATTAAAATTTTGTATCACTCATTATTCATCAAAATATGAATGTTATCATAAAAAACGCCAAAATATTTTCCAACATAAATTTTTATTTCCTTCTTCAAAAGATGAAGATAATTTTTTCTAATTGAATATATAAAATAGGCAAACATAGTATTTAAAAAGGGATCTCCACTAAAAATGATAAAAATTATTTTTTAAAAAAAAATACTTATTTATTCTAAAAAATAGAATTTTATCATATATTATTTCTAAGAAACACAATTATGGATGTTAAAATTATATGTATTATAAAAAATTCTGAATACAGTTAAAATTATTCATAATTGCATTTTCAATAGAAAGTTTGGTATGTTGTGGTGTCTTCGAACATGGTGTTACGTGTTGAACAAGATATTGAATTACTTTAAAGAGATATTGTACTATAAGTTCCTAGGGTGTTACATAAATCCCTAATATTCGATTTAGCATGCATAAAAGGATCATAACAATACAATTTTATTTTCTTTATACTCTGATAAATTGTATGATATATTCAAAATTTGTAGAACGTAGACCGGAAAGGGTCCTCTATTATATATTTTTTTTTGTATTGTATTAGTTATCTTTTATAAAAAAAATAGACAACATGTTTCAATGAACGTCATAAAAATCATGTGATTTGGGTGTTATAATTGGTATTAGAGGAAAGATCTTGAAAACTATGGATATTAATTGTTTTCTGTTGAGATAATCAAAATCTACGTGATATTATTTTCATCCGAAAAGTAAACCTTCTTTTAAATTATAGTTTTTGTAATTATGAATTTAAAAATTCATAATTTTCTAAAGTCCAACAAATAAATTCTTGTTCACAATCGATTTAAGGGGGTGTGGAGAATGTAACATCTAGAAAAAATTTAATGAGTAAATTATTAATTCTATAATAGTTGTTTAATAAATTATAACCAAGTAACAAATTATTAAATAAAAATAATTGTATATATTTTGTATAATAAAAATAATCTTTTAATGAAAAATTAAAATATGAATATATATTTCAATAAATAGTATTTTTAAATCTTAATAAATTAAAAAATATCTATATATATTATAATTTTGATAATTTGATTTTAAAACAAATAGTTTTTTGATAAAAATGGAATATTTGATATATTTAGTGAAATATAATAAATTTTAAATGATGAATATGATTAATATTTTTAATGTTCATTTTAGAAATTCTGAATATGAGAGTTAAAAATATAATTTATGAAGGTAAATTATTGTTATATAAATCTATATAAATTAAGGAATAAATATCAATACATTTTAATATATATTATTTTCTTTTAAAATTATGAATTAATATTATTATAAGTATATGAATTATGTTATTATTTATATTTATATTTTTTAAAATAAATTATAAAACGATGATCATATTTAATGGTAACTTATTCAGATTAAATACTGTTTTATGAATTAATTGAAAATATAAAATTTATTATTTCAAAATAAAAAAATTATTTGCATATAATTATGATAAAAATTATTATATATAATTAAATAAATTTTAAATGAATATAAATTATGAAATTTTAAAAAATAAATTATTATTTCTGAATTATATAATTATTAATTTACAGTTATATAATATAAAAATATATATTTTGGTATTATATTTAAATCAATATCATGTTTCAATATAATAAAAACATATATATAAATGTCATAATTGAATAAGGGTTTTTATGTTTTATTTAGGGGAAATTTTATTAGGATTTAATTCTTATGAGATATTAAGCTCAGATATTAGACAAGATGGAGAGGAGATTTTTCATCTAGAATAGGTATCAAACATGGACAGTGTGTCGAATACAAGATTGTTAATGCATTTTTTTTCCACTGGACAAGGTAGAAGATGCAGCTTGAGTGTTTTGAGGACAGTGATTGACTGATCATGGGGAGCTTGAAGTGTCATTAGGGTTTAGAACATGGATTAAAATGATTTTTAATGGATAGAAAAACCATCAAAATCCTTCTAGTTCATCTTTTGCAGGTATTTTAGGTTGGTGTATAATTCTTCATCCAGTGGGATTTTTCGACTGAGTAACTTACTAATTTTTAATCATCCCTTATATCTTTTAATCATTCGATGTATGTCATCCATTTTTGGTCATCGTTCCAGAATTTATTTATTCTAGTGTAACAATATGTTTATTTTAAATGCATTGAAATTTTTTTAAAAATAGTTTTTTTGATTTATTGTACATCGATATTTTTTGAAGACGATTATGATAGTTTTCAGTACCCACAATATGTTTCAACTATTTTAAAAAATGCATCCATAATTTTGTATTAGTTTCAAAAAACGTTATAATTGGAATTTTATCCCAAATAATCGAAATTATGAACTTATAGTGGAATATATATATATATATATATATATATATATATATATATATATATATTATTCTAATCCAAATATTTCCTTTCTTGGAAAATATCACATTTGAAACATTAATTAAAATATTGAGATACTTTTTAGTCCATTTATCCATTAGACACATATAAAATATTATAAACATGATATAAATATACATAATTATATAATTTATCAATATATGTTGCTTCTATTATTTATGATAGTTACTTTATTCATGGATATGGATTTGTAGAGAGTAAGAGTTAGGGGTCCTAAGGCAGAAGAAGTAGAATTCGTATTATTATAAAAATGATTCGACAATGGGAAGTATGCATGAATTCAATGTAAGGGAAAATAATTTTTTCCAAATATTTCATTTTTTGGAAAATTATGATTTCATAAATTATTCCAATATTTGAAATATTTTTGACAAGGGATTATTTATTTTATTCCATATATTTTTTAGAAACTCGTTTTAGGGATTTTTAACACTATTATATTTGATGTATGAAAAGATATTTTCTAAAATTATGTCATAATTAACAAGGAAGTAATTTACAAAGAAAAACATGGTTTTCAATTTTTGAAATATTATACCTTCTTGTTTATGTATAGTAAAATTAAAAATTTTATATATTTTTTCAATATTTTGTATTAGTAATGGTAATTTCTTTAATTTTTAAAATTTTTAAGTGTTTTTTATAATGAAGGAATGTAATTATTCTAAAAAAATATGAACATGTATTAATGTAATACAATGTATTTCAATATTCTATGTATTTTCATGACATGTCATATATTTATATTATATGAAATAATTGTTATTATTTTTGTATATATTATTATTCAATTTTATAATTGTTTTATTATTCACTAATCTTAATATTTCTTTATTTTTTCCTTATATGAATTTAAGGAATGCTTAAAAGTTGTAAGATTTAGTTTATCATAATGTATAAAATGATCTAATTTGATATATATATATATATATATGATTCCATTAATTTTAAATCAAAAATACCAGTAAAAAATGTATATAAAAGTAAAGAAATATTTATTTTTTCTAAATTCAGCACTTGAATGTTATAAATAATGTAGGTAATTGGGGAGAGAACCCATCCCAATGAAATTTGGTAGCCCAAAGAAATCCTTCATTTTTAATGTTATCCCATTGTTTTTTAATAAGAATGAATTTTTTTTATGAAAACAATCAATACATTATTTTTAAAGTAATTTTTGAAGGTAAATATTTTCACAGTGGTATAGTATTTTAAAGCATATGAAATATTAGTACTATTATCATGTAGTATGTTTAAATGTATATTAAAAATTATATTAAAAACAATTCTGAAAAATATTTCCCAAAAGATATTTTTAAATGTTGTTTTCATAAAAAAATATTCAATGATTTTAAATCCCCTTAATGGGAAATTTTATGCTACGTAATTATTACAAAAATAAATTTCCAGGCATCCAATTATTTATGATGAATATCAATTATTTTGGAGTTAGCATGCGTGAAATATTTGAGTAATTGTTTTTAATTTTGGTTGAACTATGATAAATATAAAGATATAGTTTAATTTTATAGAACCAAGACTAGAAAAGGACCTTTATTTTATAATGTGTTTTTTATATTTTAGTTATTTAATATAAAAAACAGACATCTTTTTTATTTGAAAAAAATCCAGAAATGTGTGTTCGGTTCGTTATACAAATTATATATATAATTGAGATACATTGAATTTAGAGAAGATTTATCAACTATATTTCAATGAAATAATATATTTTTATGGGGTTCTTATCTTTATTATCTATAAAAATGATTCCAACTTTACATCTAATTTTTTTTAAATAATTCATTATTCATTTGGTACAAAATTAATTTCTTGTACACATTTTCATCCTTGATCTAATGGAATGTCAGAGAAAAAGATTCAAATAATGAATTACTTGATTTTCGCTCATTAAATGAATTTCATAGGGAATTGAGATAAATATATATTTTTAGATTCATTTTATTTTATTAAAATATTCCATTATATTATTTAGATGATAAATTTTGTGTAATTATATGGAACGAGTTATCAGGATCCAAGTTATTGGGATGAAGAAGGTGAATGAAATTGTTTGATAATATTGTTTTTAGGGGAATGTTTTGAGAAATTATGGATGAATTGTCAACACATGGGAAAAAATTAGAGTAGGAAAAATACTTATGTAGATAATTAGAGAAAATAAATTTCATTCATTGTATGTCAAAACAATTTTCCTAAAGTATCTCTTTGAAAAAAATTTATGTGTTTGGGTGAAATGTGAATTTTATGTCCATGGTTTATTAGACCATATGATAATAAATATAAAGCTGGATTAGATTCTTACCATGTGACATTTTAACTAAGTTCAGCATACATCTACTATGTGATTCATGTTTAGTTATTAAGGAATTATATTTTATATACAGCTCATATTTGGATTCTTAAATTAGTTATGTTGGAAGATAACATTTTATATAACTATTTTTTTTTCATATTCATGGCCATAGGGAGTAGGTGTTGTGGTATAATTTGATTCATATGGTAATAGTTTTGTGGAATTACCATAATTGAGAAAAAGATACATGGAAATTATAAAATTATATATATATAAAACATCCCCATTTTTTATGTATTATATATCATTATAAAAACTTAATATATATAATTGTGGAATAATATTACCACCCTTGTAATATTCAATCAATTTCATGGATTTTTTATTTTAGGAAACTTTTTACATTCAATATTATAATATTAATTAATTTTTCAGTAAAATCTACTATATTTATTGTGACGACCCCGTCCCCACAATGTGTAGCCCTACATGGCTGGTAATATGACAAGGGAGATAATGACCCCCGAGTCCCACCACCAGTAGGCCCCGGGTTGGTGACTAGAAACGAGGGTATAGTAAACACACAAATGGGAGGCATTACCCTCTAAGATAACAGATGCGGAAGAGAGAGATAAGATAGACATCCACAAACTCTAACTCTGAACTGAAATATAAAAGAAACCCAAGTTCACATATGTAATGACATGAAAAAGTAATTCAACTGAAATAGAAAAAATGAAAGTATTCAAAAGAAAAAAAACTACAACAACCACAAGCCCGAACAGCTCCTGCAACCACAAGATAGTAAACACCACCCTGATCTCCAACCTGCTCCATGAAACCTACAATTAAGTTTATATATACATAGGGTGAGTATAAAAGTATACTCTATAGGATCCTCCCAAATTCCTATCATGAAAAAGTAAAGATATCATGCTAAATCATAGTGAAAAACAAGTGAAACTAACTCGTTACCTAAGAAAAAAGTATACTATGTTCCCAACCTCACCATTGATACTCTCACCAAGTAACACATACAAGAATATAGCATATAGTAATGAATATCATGGGTACCTTGCTACAACTTCCCCACTAGTTTTCTGCTTTGCCTCAACGTCGCACGTCCAAAGAGTCTCTGCCAAAAAAGAATGGCCCACAAACATCTAGGCGAAGCACCACAATATGCACCACGTGCAACACAAAGGATTGAACGTAGACATATGGGAGAAGCACCACACCACCCGCATAAGAAATAGTAACCAAGTAGGTTTCGGGAGCTACCACAGCTTGCATAATCTGTATCATACGTCGTGTATTATACCTTAATCCATTACAGCCCATACACTGAGTAAAGATCCAAAAGCCATCACAGCCTATATAGGTTACACCTATAGTAGTCCATAAGATAATACATCCAGAATATTTATGTGTGAATAACCACATGTTATTACAACCCTCTACACACATATATAGGGAAAACTATCCATTGTGCCAAACAGAACAAGTAACTACCCAGAGAAGAGAGTGGGGTCAAAGGGGGTAGTTAGCCATCCATCCTCCCAGTAGAATGTTGGGGAAAACACACCCCCCCCCCAAGGCTCAAAATACCCGGGTGTCAATTTCCCTTACAGATAGGGTGGAGTAGTATATAGAAACACAAAAACTACAGAATATACTATAACTCACCACAACACTATGCGCATAACCTAGTCATGGACACAAATGCAACTAACATATCTCAATATCTGGGTTGTTATTTCGTAGAATAGGTATCCTATATTCCCACCACAAATACAAGAGATTTATTACATTAATTAATTCCCTTTTTAATCAGTTCCACTATACGTTAAATAATTATTTAGACATTAATTAACCATGAACCATTGCACATTAGAATTCATTAGCATCACACCCAAATTCCACATTCCCTTTTAAATTTTATCCTCATCATTATGTTCCAATGAACTCCAACCCCACAGGTTTACCATTTATTCAAATATTCATTACAGAAACACTTTCCCATATTCTGAGGAATTCTAGATATACAATATGTGCTACTAACACAAAGGGGATCAACACAGTGAGTAGTTTTACTACCTGTCGAGTCTTTGCCGCCTATTGAAAGGGCATAGAACCATTATCCCTTGAGAATATAAACATGGAAAGCATGTGGCACACGCCGTCTGTCTTCACCTCTTTCAGAAGAATGGTAAGCAAGACCCGCTACAATGAGTAGTGGGGAAAACTAAGGAAGATAAAAAAAAGAAAAAAAGAACATATCAATCAAATCCATCCCCTTTCCATCATCTCTGATGTCCTCCCAGACTCCCTGATGCATAGACCAATGCATCTCGCCACTCTAGGTGTCATTCGATGCCACAACCAAAAGGCCTCTATGCCCCCACATATCACAACATTCATCAAGGGTCATGTCTCAACACAAGCAGCAGGAAAAACAGACATCACATCCATAGGGCTATTGGACCTTTAACAATCAAGAGGTTAACTCAGAACCCTTCATGGAATTATTAAACAATCAAATTCATTAATCCATCTTGAATTAATAGATTTATAATCTGTTGGTTTCCACATTGGAAACCTAACAAGTAAGCTATCACGAAGGATTAAATATCCTTATTGTGCCAAATTGATTAACATCAAATTACAACAAGAACAATATTCGTTTTTATTCCTCTTTATCTTTATCCAATAATTATCAATTAATCCCTATTTACGTTCTTCACCAATTTCCATCAATAACAAATATCTAAGTAATGCATGCCTAGATATCACATATATTGGAAAAACAAGAGGCAAGTGGATACGACTGATATCAATTTATTTATCTAGTTAAAATTATTTATTATGTCAATTCCATTTACATAAATTGGGATAAAACATCCTAGTAATACGGTTACACATAAAAGAAAGAGAAATAATGAATCCCCTACCTCAAAATATTTTGATGAAAACCACAACAGTCAAAGAACGTTCAAGAAAACTGTGCCAATTCACCAAGGATCCCCCTTATCTGTCTTCTTCTAACACAACCAATACCAAATATCATCATATTTGGAATATACACACTTAAAATTACCCATAACTAGCTTATATCTAATAAACCAAAAGAATGGTAGAGGTTAATCTATGTAGATATAAGAAACTGATCGAGAACGAAGAAGAACGATCACATACTTCAATGATCTGGCATTGATTAGCCTAGAGAATCCTTTGGATCGCCTCCAAATTTATTGGGATAGGTTCTCCAACCATAAAAAGAGGGTAGTACAAAGTTATGGCCATTTAGGATCTTAAACGAGCATGTTAGAGGGAAAACATTTGAGATCGAAAAATTTAGGATCTAATTTATGTTCCTGCATAGTTTTCATTCATGGTTAGAAAAACTGTGCACTAACCCTGTGGTTTCTACTGCCTTGTCAAACACTCCTCGCACAGTTTGGCCACATTGTTAGAAAACCGTGCGCTAACCGTGCGTTAGCAACTGCCTCCATGATTACTTATGCATAGTCTGGACACACGATTTAGAAAAACTGTGCGCAACACGTGCAAAAGAAAATACCCTTAATATTTCCTTAAAGAGTTTCCCAAACACACC
This sequence comes from Viscum album, assembly GCA_963277665.1. NCBI lineage: Eukaryota > Viridiplantae > Streptophyta > Magnoliopsida > Santalales > Viscaceae > Viscum > Viscum album. The sequence continues at coordinate 40,567,753 of OY728159.1, forward strand.
CCGAAGTCACTACTCCAAACCAAAAGTAGTTATAAACATCAAAATTACCTGAAGACTTAACATGATGTTATAGATCACACTTGTCTACTCTTGGAAATCTTCACCGAAAAGGAAGATTTTGGAAAAGCATTGGGGATAAGTTACATTGACTTCCCGTAGCACCTCAAACACCACATTTTTAAAAAGTAATAGACAGGAGAGGTCCTGACCATTACATCAGATACCGCTCAAAACATTCTCATCCTCAAGAATCCAATACCCACCTAAATAGAAAATGAAATAGGGTATGAACAACCACCCATCGAGATAACTCTCAAAAGAGAGGAAGCCACCAAAAAACAAAGGGAACCAGCTCATAAACATGAATGTTTCATAACCACATAAGATACATTGATACATGAAATGAGTTAAACCAAAAACAACTCTGGGTACTGAGCATGTATCTATGACTCAATTTCCCATGTACTCTCCTCCAAGCCACCATTTCGCCACAAGACACGAACTAAAGGAATAGAATGCCCGTGTAACACCTTATCCTTGCGGTCTTGGATCTATACATGTCACTCCTGAATGGTTGCATCATCATCAACATCGATCTCTCCCCAATAGATGATGTGAGAGTCATCATGGAGATAACAACAGAGATATGATACATGGAAAAAATCATGTATCTGACTCATCTATGGGGGAAGTGGTACATGATATGCCAAATCTCCAACACGATCTAACACCTTTAAAGGCCCATCAAATTAGCGATAAATCTTACTTCCACGACCAAACCATTGCAGCCCACGATGGGGAGTTACCTTCAGAAAAAAATGATCCCCAACATTAAACTCTAAGGGTCTCTTACTTTTATCGTCATATGATTTCTAATGATCGTGCACTGTCTTCATCCTCTCATGAATCACCTGAACCATCTCTATTATAGTCTGCACTAGTTCCAGCCTGAGAATTTCTGAATCTCCGACCCCATTCCAGCACAATGGAGAATGACATGGCCAGCCATAAAAGGATTCAAACGGTTCCATACCAATGATAAAGTGAAAACGATTATTGTAAGAGAACTCCAATAAGGGTAAGTTCCTCATCCATGAACCTCAAAAATAAAGAACACAACAGTATAACAGGTGTCGAAGAGTTTGGATGGTTAACTTTTTCTTACCATCCATTTGAGGATGAAAAGTAGTGTTAAGGAATATTTGAGAACCAATAGAATGTTGGAGACCTCTCCACACCATGAAAGTAAAACATGGATCTTGATAAAAACTATCATATGAGGGACTCCATGAAGTCTCATAACCTCCTATAGATACTCCCTCAACAAAACATCCACTGAGCTTGACTCCTTGATAGCAATAAAGTGGGACAATTTTGTTAAATGATCCACTACCACCCAAATAGCATTATGCCCTCCCAGAGATTGTGGTAAACCAGTAACAAAGTCCATTGATATGTCCTCCCACTTCCACTGAGGAATCACTAATAGATGGAGAAGACCATCAGGAACATGATGTTCAGGATTCATCTTCTATCAGCCTAAAAATGGAGACACAAACTCTGCAACTGCACACTTCATCCCATGTCACCAAAAATTACTCCTCAAGGCTCGATATATCATTTTCACGCGTGGATGTACTGCTAACGGTGAACTATGGAACTATCTGAGGACCTTATTTCACATAATCAAGGGAACAAAAAGGATTCCATGATTCAACACTCAGTGTTGTTAATCCTCAGTCCAACCATCAGGGGCTTCGCCAAAAACAACCCGGTCTCTCCAGACCTCCACCTCAAGATCCCCCAACTGGGACTCTTCCACCTTATTCACCAGGGATGGCTGTACCGTCATCTAAAAAATAAAAAATCTAACCCCATCTTCTACCATATGAAGATGCAATGCTGAAAGTTCTTCCATTACTCTCCAGAAATCACTGGATTAATGCGCAGCATCACTACGTGACTTTCAGCTCAGCGCATCAGCTATAACATTCCCTTTTCTAGGTGTATATGATTTTTCAAAGTTGTATTCCTACAAGAACTTCATCCACCGATGTTGTCGTAAGTTGATGTCATGTTGGGATAAATCATACCTCAAACTCTTATGATTGGTGAAAACCACAATACACTCAAAAATGAGTTAATGTATCCACAACTTAATAGAAAACACTACAGCTTCCAACACATTATAATGGGTGGCATAGTTGCGTTCGTGTGGACGTAACTGCCGAGACCCATAAGAGACAACTTACCTCTGCTGCATGAGGACACAACCCAACACCAGATGTGAAGCATCACAGAAAACATCAAACTGAACTCCCTCAATTGGAAGACAAAGGACATGAGAACATAATAACCTCTCCTTTAGATACTCAAAAGCTACCTAACATTGAACAGTCCATATGAATTCCTGATCCTTCCTCGTCAAAGTTGTTAGGGGAGTCGCAAATCATGATAAAATGGACGCAGACCTCCTTTAGTAGCCTTCAAGACCAAGGAATATTCGAACCTCTGACACTATCTTTGGGGATTACCACGACACAACTGCTTCAATTTTCGATGGATCCACAACTACTCCCCATTGGGACACAACAAGCCCCATGAAACGGACTTCTAGAGACCAACACTCACACTTAGACAACTTCCCAAATAGTTTATGTTAACTAAGGACACCCAAAACTGCTTGTAGATGCTCTGCATACTCCTCATCTTACGTGTAGTACAAAAGGATGTCATTGATGAAATCTACCAAAAACATGTCTAGGAACTCTTGGAATACTGCATTCATCATTACCATGAATACAACTAGAGCATTCGTCACACCAAACAGAGTAACAAAGAACTCATAATGACCATGATGACAACAGAATGCAGTATTTGGAATATCCACATCATTCACACGCATCTGATGATATCCTGACTGAAAATCAATCTTTGAGAAAAAACTTTCACCCATCAGTTGTTCGAATAAATCATCAATCCATGTAAGAGGACAGAAATTATTTATTTTCACTTTTTTTATGCGACGATAATCAACACACACCCACAAACTGTTGTTGGCCTTCTCCATGAACAAATCTGGTGCACCCCATGGCGACACACATGGCAGAACAAACCCACACTTCTACAAGACATCAACTTGTATACATAGTCCCCGTAACATAGAAGGATCCATCTTATATGGATACATAGAAATAAGAGATGATCTTGGTTGTAGCTCAATTCCAAAATTGATATCTCGTCGAGGGGGTAATGCTACAACCTCTTCTGGAAAGACATCATGGTACTCCTCTACAACCCAAGGAAATGTCAACTACTAAACCTCTAAAGAACTCAGCATCATCCCAGCCCTAATGGATGATAATGATGGAACGTGCAAATGACCCATCTGAGGATCTCACTCACCAATAAACAAAACTTTATCTCCATCCGCATTAATGAAAACGACCTTCTTCCAGAAGATATCCATGATATCATGCACCGAATACAAACAATCCATGCCAAAGATGACATCATATAGTTTTATTCATAATCATATAAAATCTCCCCAAGAGTGGTGTTACCCCAACACTATCTCAGAGTCTCTACATACATCAAACAAGTTAGCTCATCCTCCAATTGGAGTAGTCAACGCTAAGGGAAATGGATGCTTCTATACCTCAAGACCCAAAGTATGGACAAGGGTAGATGATATGAAGGATTATGTGGCTCCTGAATCAAAAAAGGCATACACCAAGGTATAATACAAGAAAAGGGTACCATGAAAGACATCTGTCTCTCCTGGAGCTGGAAATGATTGATCATGAAGCTGACCACTACCTCCTCTATGACCTATCCGACCCTAATGAAAACCACCACCATGGCCTTGTTCTACTATCTGAGGATGGGGAGAATCATGGGGATGCCCTCTTCCTACCCTATATAACCTCTACTAATCTAAAGCTGGTGCAACTTGTAGCTGCTGCTACCTCGGCTGGAACTGCCTCAATGGAGGAACCTGGAGCGTAGCGCCCGTTGCACGATGACCGCTCTAAAAGGGCTGGCACTACTTCTACTGATGTCCATGACCACCACAAAAGAAAAGCACCTGATCCCTTGGTATAGGGTAGATGGTTACTACCTCTGGAGAAACGAGATGTGAAGGGCTAGGGCCTACCCCCAACTGAACGAAAAATATTATTCCTTGAATACTGGGAATCCCGAACCACAACTCTACTTCGTGAGGAATCATGATGATCCCCCTCTCGTAACGATCTAGTCCTAGAGAAATTCCTCTCAACAACCTCTACCCTCGCCATCATCACAAGTTATGTATTCTGCATTAATGGGGTGACCTAGCGCTGGATCTCTGGACACAAATCCTCCTCGAAATGCCTCTCCTTAGCCCCATCATCTGGTAATAGGTCCAAACCATATCATAAAAAATTTCGGAAAATTTTTCCAAACTACCGAACAATAGAACTCCTCTGTCAAAGAGTAAGAAGCTCATGATGACTGGACACCTTCATAGTCTAAGAAAGTAACTCGACTATAAACCTGTCTTGGAACTCCTACCATGATATTGCTGACTCATCATGATTTCTGAGGTATAAGAACCACTGATTCCTTACTAATCCACATAGCATCGTCACAGCTTAGTACACTCAGTGCTCCATCCGAGCATAGATCGAACTAAAGCCTATCTCAATCTCCTCCAACCAGTCTTTTGTAACTGCATCTGAAACGGATCTATCGTACATCTAAAGACTCTAGGGATGAAACTCTCATAGTGTCTTCCTCTAAGTGTTTTCATCATCAACCTCTACCTTGCAGGGATTAGTAGAAATAGCATCCTGTACATTTTCTATTCAAAACTGACAAGGACATTGACCTAGATCCATACCTGTAAAATAAAAAACCGTTAGAGCTACTAAACATGGAATATGGAAGACTCAAGATTAATTAATTTATTTTTTCTTTTATTCATTTTAGGTTAACATATCCAAAGGTATACCCATTCAGACAAATGCAAAAAGAAGAATTATGCATGATCATTTCCTCAGTCTCTACCCTACAACTAATAGTAACTTGTTTAGTAGCCATTTTAAAAATAAAGCTTCGTAAATCAGGTCATAGGGTGCCCTAAATGACAATGTCTCAGACGGTCTCTAGTGTTTACCTGACATGCTAAACATGAATGGAACTGTTTCCATACCAACCCATGTAACCTCAAATGTTCCTAACTCCAAACTCCATCATATCCCTCAACCAGAGCCTCGGATACCACTCTCTCATGACCCCCTCCGCACAATGTAAACCCCTCCTATGCCGGTAATGTGAGAAGGGAGATAATTACCCCTGAGTCCCACCTCAAGTATCCCCCGGGTTGACAACTAGAACCGAGGGTATAATAAACACACAAATGGGAGGCATTACCATGTAAGAGAACACATTAGAAGAGAGAGAGATAAGAGATAAAACAAGAAAATCCAACTAAGAAATGAAATTTAATAGAAACCCAAGTGCTAATGTGTAATTCCATGAAAATGTACTACAACTGAAAGGGGAAAAATTGCTTGTACCCAAAAGAAAGTAAAAACTGTATCAACCACAAGCCCGAATAGCTCCTACAACCACAAGCTATTAAACACGAGACTGATCTCCTGCCGTCTCTAAGTATCTGAGAAAATAGTTTATATATACATAGGATGAGTATAACTATATACTCACTAGAATCTTCTCCAATGTTTCTCATGGAAAAGTAAAGATAGCGTGCTAAAGCACAGTGAACAACAAGTGAAACTAACTCGTTACCTAAGCAGGTATAATATGTTCACAACCATGCCATGGCTAATCTCACCATGTAACGCATACAAAAATATAGCATATTGTAAAGAATATCAAGGGGGACCCACTACTACTTCCCCACTATTTTTCCACTTTTCCCCAACATCGCTTGTCTTAAGAATCTATTTCCAAAAAGGATGGCTCGTAGACACCTGGTCAAAGAATTACAATATGCACCTTGTGAAACACAAAGGCCTACCCACATACACCTAGGCAAAGCACCAGACCGTCCTCACAACAATGTGTAACCAGGGTGGTTCCTGGATCCACCACATCTTGCATAACATGTATCATATGTCGAGTATTGTAACTCAATCCATTACAGCCCATACAACGAGTATGGATCCTCAAGCCATCATAGCCTATACACGTTACACCTATAGTTTTCCATAGGATACTACATCCAGAATATATGTGTGTGAATAACAACAAGCCATTACATCCCTCTAAACACATATATGGGGATATCTAACCAATGTGACAAACAACACAAGTAACTACCATGAGAATTGAGAGGGTCCAAATGGGGTAGTCATCCATCCATCATCCCACCAGAATGCTAGGGAAAACACCCCCAAGGCTCACATTCACCAGGGTGTCAGTTTCCCTTTCTGACAGGGTGGAGTAGCATATATAAACATAAAAAGTAAATAATATACTAAAACTCACAACCACAGTAGGGGAATAACCTAGTCTTAGTCATAAATGCAGCTAACGTCTTTCAAACTTCGGGCTACTATTTCTAAGACTAGGTATCTTATAAGAACACCAAAAAACACAAACATTATTAGATTACATCATTCACTATTTCATCAGTTCCACTGTAGTTTAATTAATTTTTTAAACATTAATTAACCAGGAACCATTCCACAGTAGACTTCATTATCATCACACCCAAAGTCCACAGTCCCTTCAAAAATTCAGCCACATCATTATGTTCTAGCGAACTCCAACTCCATGGGTTTACAATTTATTCAAATATTCATTACAGAAACACTTTCACATATTTTCTAGAATTCTAGAAAAGAAATCAATACTACTAACACAAATGGGCTCAACACGGTGATTAGATGTACTACCCATCGAGTTATTACCACCTATGGTAAGAGCGTAGACCCATTCCCCCATGAGATGCTTAAAACTAAATGAAATTGGCATTACATGCGTGTCTTCGCCTCTTTCGAAAGAAGGGTAAGTAAGACCAGCTGCCATGAGCAGTGGGGAAAAGTAAGGCACATAAAAACTAATGAAAAAGAAAGAATCCATAAATCACATCCATCCCTTTTCCATCATCCATGGTGTCCTCCCAGACACCCACATGAATAGACCGAAATATCTCGCCACTCAAGGTGTCATCCGCTTCCACAAACAAAAGGCCTCTCTACCCTAACATTTCACAACACCCATCCAGGGTCATGTCTCAACACATGCCACAGGAAAAACCAACATCACATCCATTGGGTTATTGGCCCTTTAACAATCAAGTGGGAAACTCATAACCCTTCAAGGAATTTCAAACAATCAAATTCATTAATACCAATTGAGTTAACCGATTAATTATCCATTGGTTACAACATTGGAAACCTAACCAGTAAGCTATCACGAAGGGCTAGACGTGCTTACGGTGCCAAATTTATTAACATCAAATTACAACAAAAACCAAATTCATTTTCATTTCTCTTTATCATTAGCCAAACAATTATCAATTAAACTCGGTTTACATTCTTAACCGATTTCCATCAAGAACAAACAACTAAGAAATGAAATCATAAATATCAAATGTCTAGGAAAAACAAGAGGCAATAATATAAGACTGATGTCAATTTATTTATCCGGTTAAAAAAATTTATTATGTCAATTATATTCCCATAAATTATGATAAATCACCCTAAAAATACAATTTTACATAAAAGAAAGAGAAGCAATGAATCCCCTACCTCAAATGAATTTGATGAAAATCACAACGGTCGAAGAACGCTTAAGAAAACCGGGATGATTCACCAAGGATCCTCTTTAGATCTCATCTCCTAACACAACCAAAACCAAATATTGTCATATTTGGCCTTAAAACACATGTACATACCTATAATTGGTGTTGATATAAGAAACCGAGAGAAAGAGAGAGGTAGATTAAAGTAGATCTAAGAAACCGATCGAGAAAAAAGAAGAATGATCACATACCTCAATGATCTGAAAATGATTTGCCAAGAGAAGCCTTTAGATCGCCCCCAAAACGTTTGGGAGAGGTTCTACGTCCTTAAGGGGAGGGTAATCCTTAGTTATGGCCATTTAGGAGCTTAAACAAGCATGTTAGAGTCAAAAAAATTGAGATCCTTAAATTTAGGATCTAATTTATGTTCCCGCACAGTTTTCTCACACTGTTAGACAGATCGTGCACTAAACATGCATTTGCTACTTCCTCGTCAATATATTCTCACATGGTTAGGAAACAAGATTAGACAATCCCTTTGCTAATCATGTGTTAGCCACTGCCTCTAAGATTACTTATCCACAGTCTGGCTACACGGTTTAGACAAACCGTGTGCAGCACGTGCGAAAGCTACTACCCTTTAGTTTTCCTTAAAGATTCACCCAAACGCACCCCCCAAGTCACTAATCCAAACCAAAATTAGTAAAAAACATAAAAATTAACTGAAGACATAACATGATGTTACAGTTCACAATTTTCTACCATGGGAACTGTTGACCAGAAATGATGATTTTGGCAAAGTGTTGGGGATAAGTTACCTTGACCTCCCGGAATGCCTCTAGCACCGCATTTTCACAATGTAATGGACTAGAGAGGTTTGATACATTACATTTATATATAATAAATGATTATTTAATAAATTTTATAATTTTAATTTTATATAAGTAACTACCTTTTTTAAATAAACATACCAATATTATCATTAGATGGTTTTTTTCTTAAATGATTATATTTTCTCTGAATAGTTAAAAATATAGATTTTTTTGTAAAAAGACACAAATTTTCATTAAATTAATTAATTTAATAGTAAAATTAATCAAAAAATAAAATATTCATTTATTAATTATATATAGTAAAATTAATTATATAGTAATCATCATTATAAATATTTTTCGTATAAGTTTATTTTTTCTCTTAAAAAACATTTTAATTAATTTTTTATTTTTATATTAAATGTGATTGATATCACATCTAGAAATAGAATCATGAAAAAATGATTCCATTTTCATATTTAGAAGTTAAAAATTTAATAAAACTGAGCCTTTTTTCATTAGTAAAAGTAATCATTGTAAATATTTTTCACATGGTTATGTGTAAATTTGGTAATAATGTTTGAAAATAGTTTTATAAAGCATAAAAATTTCCATATTTATTGTTTATATTTTATTAGATAATATTTTTTCATTTATGTATATAAAGTTTGTGAAAATTTGGCAATTTCAAACAAGTATGCATTGTTAATGACCGTAAAATGGTTTTGAATAGTGAATAAAAACAAAATGTCACTGCATTTGTTTGAATATATATAATATGTTATATTGGGGATAAAACTTTGTTATGTCTGGTTCAAAATGATAATTTAAAATATGAAATTATTTCTTATCATATGAATTCATTATACATTTTTATTAAAGTTTTTATTACAATAAATTATTAGGAAAACAAGGAACAATGCTTTTGAAAGAAGTAGATACATAAGTAAATAATTTAAAAACATTATAAATAACATTTTTATTGTGTATTTATAGACATAAAATGATTTTATAGATAAATATAAGATATTTTGGATTTTTTAGAAAATTATATTCACCTTAAATTACTATCTATAGGTCATAAATCTCAAACTATTCAAATATTCATGAAAATAAATATAATGTTATATTATATTAAATAATATATCATTACAATTATTTGAAGTTCATTAAAAAATTCATGATCCTAGTGGGTGGAATATTATCTATATTATATACAAGTTTCTATTTATTGTAAAATTTTCCTTCTTTATTATATCAGTTAGACCAATATAGTAAAAAACAATGATATTATTACAACCATAAAAATTGATACCAAGGGTTAAAACTATGAGATATGGTTGAATCATAATAAAAAAATATGAAAAATTTATTATATGGGGATATTTTGAATAATAAATATACTATATTATAAATATATTTTTTTTCAAATGATCCTTTGGAATTAATTTCAATTAAATTAATACTTTATGTAATTCCAAAAGTTCCCCTCCCTTAACTAATGAATTGTCTACTCATCTATTATTCCTCACAACTTTTATGAAATATAGTTTGGAAAAAAACTAAAAAAATATCTCAAAAAATTTATTACCATGTCTTAGAGTCCCTATTCTCAGCAAAATATCAATCATAGATTGCATACGGAGTAATCCAAAGAGGTTATCCAAGTTGAACCTATAAGTCCTAACTGACTTATTTTGAGTTTATTTCTCCATAAAAATCCTTCAAATATTCCCTAGTCATATTGAAGTATACACATAATTATATTAAAATTGGCAAAATTATATTAATATTATGTTATAACCATTATTATCTTACTTTATATCATATAGGAAATGAAAACATAGCTTCCGCATATGTCTTGATTACCACTCCCACAAATAAATGTGTTTAGTTTTCTATCATCAACATTCGATGGAATACATAAACAACAATTAAATGAATATACAATATATTAAATAAATTATAATAATTAAGTAATTAATATATATATATATATATTCAATATTCTTAAGCTTCCATTCATTTAAAATTTATGACATCACTCATGCATAGGCGTAGAGTATGACTATTGTGAAATGATGTTATTTTCTTATCATGATTACCATTTAATGGATAGTTAAAAAATTATTTTTAATAAATTAAAAATCTAATAATGTAATTATTATTATTCTTGGGAAGATTTAAAAATTACCCCATCAATCATATCATTCCTACTAATGATAATTTGGAATTAAGACCAAAATATCACAAAAACAAAAAATATTATTTTAACAGATTTAGAAACTAGATAAAAGATGGTTATAAATGACATTAAACAGGAATATTATAGTGTAATTATCATGAAAAAATCAAATTATCTAGTAAATAAATTGTATAATTTTATAATTTAGGATACAAAGAATGTATTAATATAGACTATATTTGAGGCCACTATGATTCCTTAAAAAACTCATTTAATGTTTCCATTCCAATACTCTTTTATCAAGGTCCATGATACATTAATTTCATACAAAAAGTAATAATTTGTTAATTTATGGTTTCTAATTTTTTTTCTATATTTTATAATCATTATAATGGTTTATAAATGAATGTGTTTTATATTTTCAATATTCACCCCTTTTCCTTATTTTAATAAAGGGTAAAATAATATTTTATTGCAATATATAAAACATGAATAGAAAATGAAAAAATTATGATTTTCTATTTCCATGAAGCTTACTCTAAATTTTATATAGATATTTTGAAAAAAAAACATTCCAAAATATTTTGGAATTTTTTTCATTTCAATTCATTTTTAAACGATTGAGATTTTTCTCTTTATTTTTATGATAAAATAGAATGATAATTAATTTTGGGTTTTAAATAGTTTATCATGTAATTAAATTGTAAACTGATAAATTATAAAAACCTTATCCTTATGATATGGTACTTATTTAGTTTAAATATGATCACATGATTGATCAATACAAATTATGATATGGTTGGTCCTAATACAACATATACGATTTGTGATCTAGATATTGTTTTCTATTACATTAGTTTTTCCTCCATTTTTTCGAAGGAAATTAAAAGGCAATTAACTAGGGAGTTTTCTCTTATAGATATTACAAGGTTCTAGTTAATTCTGATATTATTTAACATAAGTTATGAATATGATTTTATAAGATTCCCACAATGGTGTTTATATATTATAGTTTTTTAATGAATTTATTTTATCACAAAGATTATTTTTCAGGTGGATATAAGTTAAATTATATGATCTTATAATAAAATTGAAAAAGAATTTATGGGTATCATGATTTTCATTGGACTAGTTAATTTATATCTTTAATATCCCTTAATAATATTTTTTTCTTAATACACATTTCAAAAATATTAGTGTGTTTCAGAATGTGTGACGATAATTAATATTCATTATTAGTTTGGGAATCTATTAATGGTTAGAAACATTTTGGTAGTTTCATCGACAAAAAATACATGAATTATTTGTGGAACCATAAGGGTATGATTGATCGATTTGGAAATTATATTAATGGTCAATCATAGTTATTCAAGCTTAATCTCATCGGACCATTGGTTACGTGGATTTTTGTTTCTGTCAATACAATTGGGCTCATGACTCGATATAATTTTTAGGGAAACCAATTAATGAATTTTTATCCATGAAATCATGAAACTACCCTACTATATTAATTGTCATATTGAATTTCTAGAAAAAATTCCATTTCTTAATGTATCCACTAAAATCATGAACACAATGTATATGTATTTACAAGACCAAATTATCTATTTTTTTGATAAATCATATAATAGTGTTGGGAATGGAATCAATATTCACTATGAATTGGGATCTATGAATTTGTTTAATGAACATCCACCCTTTTTTAATTTTCTAGTCTGGATGATTCAGAAATATACTCTTCCAATATATGATCTGATTAAAAAAAGAGATCCCAAATCATCTCTATGTGATCATTATTTAGGAACCCCCGGAAGAATCAGTTTCTCATATATTTCTTGAGGGCGACTGACATCTTCAGTGTAGTGGGTGTTGAGTTAATTAAATTTTCTTGCTCAACATGGACTTATTAGAGTTGATTTTCTCCATATTTTTTTATCATAATGATATATGTGATAGATCAAAAAGGACTTAGATGCTGTTTCCCTAGGTAGATGGATAGAATAGTTTATAGTATGCTTCGAACAAATCCGCCCACAAGGGGGACATGACATCGAGACGATACCTTGTATCTTGAATGATATTGCTTGTGATTAATCATATGAATTTAATTATGCAGTGGGATAATTACCAATCCATTAGGGGTATTATGGACGTATGTTATCCCTCTGACCATATATATTGTGTGTCTCCTCAGGTACATTATATCATTTTGTTCCATACCTCCATTAGATTAAAACATATTGTGGATGTAATCTACTATTCTTGAATGATGTGTAGAGGGGGTATTTCCCATGATCCTAGTGGATATATCATACTCTCCATCAATTCTTCATATAGTCTCAGTGATTCTATTATAGAGATATATTGTGAAATTCGAGTGGGGATGGAAATTTGTACCAATGGAAATATCATATTCTCTTCTATGGAGACCTACTCTTTGACCGTAATTTACTCACTTTAAAGATGGATAATTATTCCGTAATCTATTTCCTATCATATATGATTATGAATGACTCTTTTTATGGAACACAGAACCCTACCTCACCATGACATAGAGGGAACTGAGATATGGATTTATTTGTTTTATGAGCATGCTTAGAGAGTTCTATTATTTGTTTGATTAGTTTTGGATCATTTCCTATTGGATAAAATGACATTGTGAGGGGAGATTCCCTCAAGATTCACAATTTTAGGTCCAATAATCATATTTATCTTTACAATCACAACATTAAATGATATAGTTATTTAAACTCACTACATTACATAATTTTTTTTATGATCCAAACCAAGTATGATTATCCAATGGGTGGGGGTGAATAAATGTATTAGGTTTATGTATTATTATTTTTAGTTTATCCTCTATAACATGATACGTGTCTCTATGCTATCAGTAATACTTTTTAGGATGAAATAATTTATAGAAATGATAAAAGAGATCTCAAACACATGATATTTAGCTGTACATATATTAAGACATGGGACTTTTTTTGTTGGACTCTAAAATGGATTCTACACAATGTTTTTATATTATATTGTAGTTTGTTTGGAAGAAAACTATTTTAAAACCCTACTACCAATCCCTTTGTTCATATTAAGTTTAATTCATGTTAGTATACTCTTATAACAATGTTGGTTAAATAGATATAACATATTCTATACAACTTTACAGGTTATGCACTCCAACATAGTGCCTATTTAGAATATTGATTGCAGAGACCCAAAGCTTGACGTACATGGACATTACATTACTTTTGCGGAATACTTAATACATAACAAAAATAGACACACAAGGACCGTAATAGTTTAGTGTCTTTGGAAACATGGAACGTAATCTTCTAATCGTGGTGAAATATCTTCATCATCTCCTATAAAGATCTTACACGTTTTGTTTTCGAACCTAAAACCTTTCTTATGATCCTAGGGGAAAATAAAACATAAAAAGGGTGAGCTCAAATGCTCAGTAATTGTAATCATGGATAAAATAAAACATACCATATTAATTGGAACTTAAAAACATGAACATAATGTTTAAACATTTAAAATCTTGAGCAACGTCATAAAACATGGAAGTACATAAGGAATAGATCAAAATTGAACACAACCCATGATAAAATATCATGGGAATAAAACATGTAATTGTGGAATCCATTAGTCACATGTAATTATTTCTATAGTATCCAAGGAATTGATGCCAAGACCATCATAGTGGACAAAGTCCCATTCTGAATTGAGTTCACTCCCCGTTTCAGTCCTGTAACACTGAACCGGATTAACTTACCGTTCCAGCCATGTCTATCTCATGAGATATAAAATCATTACCCAATGCGTTGGAGGGAGATATAGGTCCCATCCATCTCTTAATGAAATCATTCTTACTTGTTCCACAACATAAACATAAATCATTCATCATAACCCAAAGAATAAAATGGGTTTCATAAACATCATCCCAACATCACATAATTCATATAAAAGAATTGGATATAATTTCATAATAAGTAATTTGAAACCATGTAAATCATAGAGACATGATACTTGAAACATACACATTTGAAATAATTTCATCTTGGATGAAAAATGGTTTTGATAAAACAATTGAAATGAATTCTTGAGGAAAATATCCTCTCTTCATCAAAATCATTTTCTTTTCACAAAATTTCATTCAATTTTAAAAGAAAGAGATTTTATTGAAAATAGTCATGAAATATTTTGGAGGATTATTCATGAAAATAAGGCTTTATAAAACAGTAAGAATCTGTTCGTGCCGTATAAGTTAAAAAAACATTCTTCTCGTACTTTTTCTAGAAAAGTAAAAAAAGTACCTCGTAACGTAAACAAAAGAAAGATTCCTTACATACCATGTAGTAAAATTCAAAAATGGGTAAAAAGGACATTAAACATACATAAAAACACTTTTATAAAACATGGACAAGGAAGATTGAAATAACCCCAGTAAATACTTACGAATACACAATCTTAGATAAAAATGAGATTTGCAAAATTATCCCTTACCTTATGTCCGATATGCTTCGTATGTATCCGAACCTCCTGTATAATGATTTAAATAATGTAATTGACTTATTACAGAATCGTATTCATTGTTATGATATCATATATGGTTCACTTATGACTTCATATTACCCGTTCTTTTGTAAATTCCATGTTAAAGAGTGTTTTGGCTAAAATCGTTTCATTTCTCATCCGTGTTTTGACTTGTAATTATTCATATGATTACTTAGATCACGATTAAATAATTCCATAATATAAACAATTATTTATATATAATATATATTCAGAATATACATATATATAATATATCTATAAATGGAAAGAAATACATCGTTCATGGAGACGGTAGGTCGTACGTACGCATGAACGCTGCTTTCGTTTCCTTATTGAGTTGAATGGAATTAAGTAGATGACATACATATATACATAAATACAGTAGTTTTATAATGTCATATATTTCATTATTATTTCTTATATATACTTTATAATCATTCATGAATGGTTAACTTGGAGAATCAATCTCATCGCGTCGTGGAGATGGTAGTCTGTACGTACGCACGAGCGATGATATCGTTTCCATAATTATTGAATTGAATCGGAGTGGATGATAAAATAAATCAGATTCAGTATGATGTTATAATAACTATTTATAGTTATTCTTTACACCATTATACCCATCCATGTAGGGTGTTGGTGGAAAAACATATTACACCACAGCATGGAGACAGTATTCTGTACGTACGCACACACGGTGATTTTGTTTTCCATAGGATGGATAGAAGGTGAAATGGGGTTGTTTCATATTTATAATAAAAAATCATTATATTATTGATACTTATGTTATTACTTTATAATGAAACAACTAAAGAAGAAGAAGTTGAAGAAGAAAGTAGCTTGAAAGAATCGAGAGAATAAATTACCTCTTCTTCGATATGCCTCTTTGAAACCTCCTCTTAGGGCACTAAGATTGGTCTTTAAAGTAGACCAGAACCTCTAGGATGTTTCTTGGGAAGTGGAGAAGATAATTTTGCAGGGTTTTTCGGAGCATGAAGGCTCAAATTGGTGTGAGGAGGAGAGTGAGGAGGTTCCCTTTTATAAGGGAGGAGAGGGGCACCGTTGGAATTCTTAAAAATATTAATTTATAATAAATCTAACCCCACTTAAAAACCTCCAAAAATGAGTCATATTTGGAGTTTAGATGAGATAGGGTTGTAATCTCATTAACAAATCAAATTTAGACATGTTTGGATCTTATTTTAAACCTTATCATTTTGATTTATCCTTATTTAATCTATTTAAGTTTATTTGTGGTAATAAAATTCAAAATTTTAAATTATAACAAATAATTACTTATTTGTTGTGAAATTTCAATAAATGTTTACTTTATTACATTATAGACCATATAAAGTTATATTTATAATTTATAAATATTTTTTTGAATTTTAAAAAATTTTATAATATGTAATTTTTATAAAATAACAATAGTGTCAATTTTGACACTATTCATTTATTTGAATTTAAATAAAATGTATACAGAAGATATGATCGAAATAAAATTATTGATAAATTTATAGTAGGACATATGTATTTAAAAAATTATTGGAGAACTTTCAATAGTTCATATAATATTTATTTTATTATTTTTAAACCCATTTATTTGGTTTATCTCTTAATAAAATTATTACTACATTAATTTTGTATAATTATTTAATATACTTAAATGTTGCATAAAAATTAAAAATAAAATCCTATGATGAAGATAAATCTATTAAATTTCAAAAAAATACTTTTACTCGAATTTATCATCTTAAAATCATAATATTTAAATTGTTATATTTATTAAATTATGAAGGTGACAACTTTGAAATCATTTAAAATAAAATAATATAAGATTCATAATAGCTTGTATAACACTCCAAATGGTCAAATATTCGAACAGTGGATTATTATAGTTTAAATGTACTTGACCAATAAGTTTTGGTCGGGTTTTTGTGCTTTTAATGGTCACTATTAGTTAAATAAAAACTATATTCTTGATTTTTCACTAGACAAATAATTTCTGCATCACTATTGTGTCACAATTAATGATAATTATTTAATCCCAAAAAATTCTAAATAAATTCTCATGATGTAGATAATTTTGATAGATTTCTTTAGACTATTAATGTTCGAAGTTTCATGAAGTTTATCACTAACATAAAATTATTATACTTATAGTATTTAAGAGAGTGACATGTTGTCACTTTCTTTGGTTTTAATAATAATTAAATTATTTTCATGGAACAAAGTCCATTAAATGAATCTAAAGGCGGCAAAACTGCATTTTTTTTAAAATACTTATTTTACCTGAAAAATTTATTTTGTTCTTATACCATGTTCTAGAAAATGTGTAAGATGAATAGTAATGTTTTAAAATTCAAAATTTAGTTAATGATATTCATAATGGCTAGTTCATAATAATATTATAATAATATATCGTTATTTAGTAAAACCCGGTATTGCGTACAACACACGTTATCGAGGAAGGTCGCAATTGCGTGTAATGAAAGCCAAGTCAGGGTTGCGTGTTGTGAAACAATCCTTCATTGTTTTGTATAACAGAATCCAACCATATTTCATTTATACATTGAATATATATATATATATATACTCAATGTTGCGTAGAATAACTATTATCAAAATTGTGTGTAACACGATCCAAGAATAGTGTTGCGTATACTACAAGCTAATAAGGTGTTGCATATAGTGCAAGGTAATATTGGTGTAGCATACAACACAAGACATTAATGAAATTAAAAGAATATTTTTAATAAAATCTCGAGGTGTTACATTCTTCCCCCTTAAAATTAATTTCGCAGTCGAAATTCGTTGGGGTTATAAATGGTTTACTACTCAATGTTTGTTTAGTAGAAACCCACATCGTAAATTGGAATACCAAAACATGGCTTTAAAAACTAAAGTATGAAATGTAACTGTTACCCAAATTAACTCATCACTGGGTTTCCACGTAGGAGAACATAGGTGAAAATATGGATATGGAAGAAAAATCTAACTATCAAGTTCTGATGGAGAGTGGTAGAGAACATGGCTATGAAAAAGCCAACAATCACAATGCTATTGATTTGTGATGATCTAAGGTACCATCTGATTCATCGGATATAAGGGAACTGGGATAACATTTTTTATTTTCAATATCATTTTCTTAAAGTTGATGAATTTAAAGAAATACTAGCATGATTTTGGTACAATCTCACTACTGTTTGTGAATTGAAAAAATCCCACTTCATCCCTTAAAGAAATGAAGTTGAATTTGTTATTCATGATGTGTTATCAGATCATGTGATAGAATGATGGGTCATTACATCTCTTTCAAAAAAAATGTTATCAAAAGTTATAAGTCCATCTTATGGTTAGATTTATCGTATATGGTTCCAAAAAATGAACTTATACTTCATATATCATACCGCTAAAAAAACTAGTTTCTACTAACCAGGGACATCCTGTAGGCCAGTGGTAGGAGATAAAGGCCAGTCGCACTTCGTTTGTGGGTTCGATTCCTACAGCCTTGTCTGACGCGATGGGCTATCGCCCATCCTGCAGGTTGTCCTTTTTCTAAAACTATATTACTATAACATCCCATCAATAATATCGAAAAAAACTCTTATCCTTAATCAATACAAACTTATGTCCAACATTATCCATTCCAATCTTTAGGATTATACATAATGTTGCAGTCTATTGTCATATTATAGTTAAAATGATTACCAGAGATTTCATATAAGAAGTATGTTAATACCATCGTTGTTCCCCATATATCATAATATATGTCTTTTTGGTAAGATTACAAACGTTCGAAGGCCTTAATCATGTATTCTCTTGAAAAATGAATACCCATTGAACCTTAGTGAAATCTTGAATGCAGTTAAAAGTTAACACTTTCCACATACCAAAATCCTCAAAATCTATATACTCAAACCATGATATCACTTAGTCCTTATATCAATCATGAGCTCATGAATACAATCAAACATCTCATTATCTTCATATTTCTTCATTATGCACATATCATCTACATTACAAAAATATATGAATAACATTCCATGGTTACTGGTACCATTCAACATATACTTTCAAATACTTTTAGGAAAAACAATAGTGTAACAATCCTTAGATGATTCTTTATTCCATAGTACCATTAACTATACATCATAACTCTAGATAAACATACAATCATTCCAATACCTTCTAAAACAACCGACTGAGCTTCAACACTTATTTTATCTCGTATATCATTTTTAGTCTCCTCATCATCATCCACATAAATACTACCCATATGACCATGCTGATTCTCTTCATGAGATTTTCCATTAGGGCATTGGATTGCATAATTCATGTACATTCCACATTTAAAACATCTAATCATTGTTTATGTCGTAGCAATACCATTATCCTTGTCCCTGGTGTTAACTGATCCTTTTCCTTTTCACTTACTAGCTTTGTGTCCTTCTTTTACACACCCAAAGCATCTTCCAGTTCCATTGAAACGATCTCCCTGATGCCTCTTCCCACATGATTTACATGAGGGAAATTGAAATTTCTTTCCTCTATGATCATCATGAAACTCTATCTTTCTCTTATTATCTGAGTCGGGAAACTTACCAAAGTTGAGATTATTGATCATATTATGAGATTGGTTATTAGGCTTAATAACGATGTTTGGACTTCCAGATCCCGTTTCATTTGGTTTCTCATGAATAAAATCATTCCATTGTCCGTCATATCCTCAATTATCATGAATCTTCATGTTTCCAGCCATTTTCTACAACCCAAAGAGAATAGTGTGAGAGGAAAAAATCATGCTAGGGAAAACAAAATAGTAAAAGGGGAGTATACTCAATATCTAACATCTTAAGATAAAATCTATGATCGTTACCGAAGTTCTAAGACTATATATTATACATATTATTATCCTTAGGTACATCCCTAGACATACCTTAGAAATATCTCAAGGGATCTCAATAACATTTTCGCATCCTAGTTTCCAAATGTTTACTAAAACATTCCTCTGATACCAACTGTAGAGACCCAAAGAATGACGTACATGGACATTACATTACTTTTGCAGAATACTTAATACATAACAAAAATAGACACACAAGGACCGTAATAGTTTAGTGTCTTTGGAAACTTGGAACATAATCTTCTAATCGTGGTGAAAGATCTTTAACATCTCCCATAAAGATCTTCCACTTTTTGTTTCCTGACCTAAAACCTTTATATTGATCCTGGGGGAAAATAAAACATAAAAAGGGTGAGATCAAATGCTCAATAAGTGTAAGCATGGATAAAATAAAACATACCATATACATTGGAACTTAAAAACATGAACCTAATGTTTAAACATTTAAAATCTGGAGCAACGACATAAAACATGGAAGTACATAAGGCATAGATCATAATGGAACATAAACCATGATAAAATAGAATGGGAATAAAACATGTAATTGTGGCATCCATTAAGCACATGTAATGATTTCCATTGTAGCCAAGGTATTGCTTCCAAGACCATCTTAGTGGACAAAGTCCCATTCTGAATCGAGTTCACTCCTCATTTCAGTCCTGTAACACTGAACCGGATTAACTTACCATTCTAGCCATGTCTATATCATGATATATAAAATCTTTACCCAATGCATTAGAGGGAGATATAGGTCCCACACATCTCTTAATGGAATCATTCTTACTTGTGCCACAACATAAACATAAATCATTCATCATATGCCAAATAATAAAATGGGTTTCATAAACATCATCCCATCATCACATAATCCAACTAAAAGAAAACGATATAAGTTCATAATAAGGAAAGTGAAACCATGTAAATCATAGAGACATGATACTTGAAACGTACACATTTGAAATAATGTCATCTTAGATGAAAAATGGTTTTGATAAAAAACTTGAAATGAATTCTTGAGGGAAATATCCATTCTTCTTCAAAATAATTTTCTTTTCACAAAATGTCATGAAAAATTTAAAAGAAATAGATTTTGTTGAAAATAGTCATGAAATATTTTAGAGGAAGCTTCATGAAAATAAGTCTTTATAAAACAGTAAAAATTTGTTCGTGCTGTATAAGTTAAAAAAACATTCTTCTCGTACTTTTTCTGGAAAAGTCAAAAAAGTACCTCGTAACGTAAACAAAAGAAAGATTCCTTACATACATTGTAGTAAAATTAAAAAATGTTTAAAAAGTACATTAAACATACATAAAAACACTTTTAAAAAATATAGACATGGATGATCAAAATAACCCCAGTAAATACTTACGAATAAGCAATCTCGGATAAAAATGAGATTTGCAAAATTATCCCTTACCTTATGTCCGATATGCTTCATATGTATCTGAACCTCCTATATAATTATTTAAATAATGTCATTGACTTATTAAGGAATCATATTCATTGTTATGATATCATATATGGTTCACTTATGACTTTATATTACCCGTTCTTTTGTAAATTCCATGTAAAAGAGTGTTTTGGGTAAAATCGTTTCATTTGTCATCCGTGTTTTGACTTGAACTTATTCATTTGATTACATAGGTCACGATTACATAATTACAGAATATAAAACATGATTTATTTATTTTCTATATCCAGAATATACATATATATAATATATCGATAAATGGAAATAAATACAACGTTCATGGAGACGGTAGGCCGTACGTACGGCTGAACGCTGTTTTCGTTTTCTTATTGAGTTGAATGGAATTAAGTAGATGAAATAAATATATACATAAATCCAGTAGATTTATAATGTAATATATTTCATTATTAATTCTTATATATACTTTATAATCATTCTTTAATGGTTAACATGGAGAATGAATCTCATCACGTTGTGGAGACGGTAGTCTATACGTACGCACGAGCGATGATATCGTTTCCATAATTATTGAATTGAATTGGAGTGAATGATACAATATATTAGAATCATTATGATGTTATAATAACTATGTATAGTTATTCATTACACCATTATACCCATCCATGTAGGGTGTTGGTGGAAAAACAGATTACACCACGGCGTGGAGACGGGATTCCGTACGTACGCACGTGCGGTGATTTTGTTTTTCGTAGGATGGATAGAAAGTGAAATGAGTTTGTTTCATATTTATAATAACAAATAATTATATTATTGATACTGATGTTATTACTTTAGAATGAAACAACTAAAGAAGAAGAAGTTGATGAAGAAAGAATCTTGAAGGAATCGGGAGAAGAAATTACCTCATCTTCGATACACCTCTTTGAAACCTCCTCTTAGGGCACTAATAATGGTCTTTAAAGTAGACCAGAACCTCTAGGATGTTTCTATGGAAGTGGAGAAGATAATTTTTCAGGGTTTGGACGAGCTTGAAGGCTCAAATTGGTGTGAGGAGGAGAGGGAGGAGGTTCCCTTTTATAAGAGAGGAGAGGGGCACCTTTGGAATTCTAAAAAATATTAATTTATAATAAATCTATCCCCACTTAAAAACCTCCACAAATGCCTCATATTCGAATATGAGATGAGATAGAGTTTTAATCGCATCAACCAATCAAATTTAGACATGTTTGTATCTTATTTTAAACCTTATCATTTTGATTTATCCTTATTTAATCTATTTATGTTTATTTGTGGTAATAAATTTCTAAATATTAAATTATAACAAATAATTACTTATTTGTTGTGAATAATCCATAATTGTTCACTTTATTACATTATAGAAAATATAAATATAAATTTATAATTTTTAAATATAAATGTGATTTTTAAAAATTTTTATAATATGTTATTTTTATAAAAAAACAATAGTGTCAATTTTGACACTATTCATTTATTTGATTTTAAGTAAAATATATACAGAAGATATGTTCGAACTAAAAGATTTAATAGATTAATAATAGACCCTATTTATATATAAAATTAGTGTAGAACATTAAATAGTTCATATAATATTTATTTTATTATTTTTAAAACCATTTATTTGGTTTATCTCTTAATAAAATAATTACTACAATATTTTTGTATAATTATTTAATATACTTATATGTTGCATAAAAATTAAAAATAAAATCCTATGATGAAGATAAATCTATTAAATTTCACAATAATACTTTTACTCGAATTTATCATCTTAAAATCATAATTGTAAAATTGTTATATTTATTAAATTATGAAGGTGACAAATTTGGCATCATTTAAAATAAAATAATATAAGTGTCATAATTGCTTGTATAAGACTCGAAATGGACCAATATTCGACCATTGGATTCTTATAGTTTATATTTACATGAACAATATGTTATTTTCAGGGTCTTGTGAATTTATTGACACTATTAATTTAATAAAAACTATATTTTTTATTTTTCACTTGATAAATAATTTCTGCATCACTATTGTGTCACAAATAATGATAATTATTTAATCCCAAAAAATTCTAAAAAAATTCTCATGATGTAGATAATTTTTTTATCTTTATTTAGATTTTTAATTTTCGAAGTTTCATAAAGTTTATCACTAACTTAAAATTATTATATTTATAGTATTTAGGAGAGTGACATGTTGTCACTTTCTTTGGTTTTAATAATAATTAAATTATTTTCATGGAACAAAGTCCATTAAATAAATATAATAATACAATTAGGTGATATGGGTATACTTTTAGTCATCCAATAGGATTTTTCCATGTGTTAGTGTAAATTTATAATCTTATATTTACCTTTAATTACCTGATTTACCTTTAACTATGGTAAATAAAATTTACCGTAGTTACTATTCACAATGCCCAAAAATAACTAGTAGCATATTAACATAATTTAGACCCACTGATTCCAAATATGGAATCCATTTTTCCAAATTCAATACACAAAAGTTGCAAAAATTAAATTAAAATTAATCCCGTTGTTAAAGAAAACAGGTTTTTATTTAAAACATTGCAAAAGATTGAATTGATTTAACCTACGAATTCAAGGTAAAATCAATGATAATGACATAAATTATATTAAATTGTAAAAATAAATTCTATTTATACTTTAAAACCATTAAATATTATAGTTTAACCATATAAATTATTACGATGAAAAAAGCTGTTTTTCATTAAAATATAGCGTGTTTTTACTATTCATCAAAATATGAAAGTTTCCAGAATAATATGAAAAATTTATCCAAAGTAAATTTTTATTTCTTGATTCAATGAAGAATTTTATTTTTTCAAATTGAACTTATAAACATTTCAAAATCTAGATTTAATGTGGGTGTGCCATCAAAAGGCGGCAAAACTGCATTTTTTCAAAAATACTTTTTTTACCCGAACAATTTATTTTGTTCTTATACCATGTTCTAGAAAATGTGTATGATGAATAATAATGTTATAAAATTAAAATTTTAGTTAATACTATTCACAATGGCTACTTCATAATAATATTATAATAATATATCGTTGTTTAGTAAAACCCGGTATTGCGTACAACCCACGCTATCAAGGAAGGCCGTGATTGCGTGTAATACAAGCCAAGTCAGGGTTGCTTTTTGTGAAAGAATCCTTCATTGTTTTGTATAACAGAATCCAACCATATTTCATTTCTACATTGAATATATATATATATACTCAATTTTGCGTAGAATAACTATTATCAAAATTTTGTTTAACACGATCCAAGAATAGTGTTGCGTATACTGCAAGCTAATACGGTGTTGCGTATAGTGCAAGGTAATATTGGTGTAGCATACAACACAAGACATTAATGAAATAAAAATAATATTTTTCATAAAATCTCATGGCGTTACATTGATAAAACACCTAATAATAATATTCATGTTCTTATTTTTGTTTATAAAATTATATAAATTAATTTTTTATACTAAGAGTTATCTTCCTTCATGATCCTTTTGGATCATGATTTACAGTGTACACATTCATTAACATCAACAGATTCTTAAAATAAGCATGTTGGTGTTCAAACTACATTACACATGATTAAGACTTATTTGGTTCTCCTCATCAAAATGAATGATTTGACATGAATTTATTACCACTCAAGTGTGTTCTGACTTGAGTCACAAAAACATATGATATAGATTGAATTATAAAGTATTCTTCTATAAGTGAAATGATATTGAAGACATGTTTTAATTGAAATAAAAAATTTCCCATAATCAATTAATTTTTTATATTATTTTATGCAATATTATACTAGCACATCCAAATAGAAACACTCTTCTTGAATTCTAAATATGCATTAATCAAGTTCATATAGAGTTGTATCAGATATTTTAATTCATGATACCAGGTGTCACTCACCAAAATATTTTTATTCAAATATTCAATATGTAATGTCTCTATGAAAACACACATATTGAATGGAATTTATGTATTACAATAATTTTTTGTGAATTTGTTTCTATTTTTTGAAATATTATATACACAAATTATCTTTTCAACTTCTAATAGATGATGAATAATAGTTCTACTTTAAAATATATTCATGGATGTTCACTCGATTCACTTATTATATATGTATAAATGATATCTCAATATTTTCTATCATCACACACACATGATCATGATTTAAAGTGTTCAAAAAAAAGCTTCTTCTTCATTCAAGTCCCATTGTTAATGACACAATGGTTTCAAAAAGAAATTCACTACGGTAATTGTTGTTTTAGATCTATTTTATTCATTTTGAATAAATGTATATGGAATATTTAACAAATCTTTAGTCACTAGATTATGAATAAATTATTTATTTAAGAAGAATATATTTTTACAAATGGAATTAATTAATTAATTAATGTGTTCATTTTTATATAAACAATTACAACATATACATAGACCTCGGTCAAGCCCATAATTTTTCACACACATATAATGGTTATGTAAAAGTACACTAGTTAACATTGATTTTTATATGTTATTAGTTAAAAAGATAAACATATATTCATTATTTAATTAAATATATAGTTAATCAATTATAATTTTTCGTAAAGACCTTCTTAATTCTCTTGGAGACACCCTTCATAAATTTATTCATGGAAAATAAAAAACATCACCAATAATTATAGATTATTACAATAAAACATCTATTTATATATTTTTCGTTGTTCTTTATGAATCCTCTTTAATAATTTCCTTGTTAATATGTTGATTTAATATGGTCATAGAGGATCCCTGATATGATGAGAACCTTGATGTTCTACAATTATATTGAAAAAATATAGTTCTATAGTTAGATAAGTAATTATTTTATGGAAAATAATATATCTTCTATTTGGTGTTAGTACTTTTAGGAATACCGGTATTTTTCTCATAGTAATTTCAACTGGTAATATTCTAGATATGAGATACTGAGAAAAGACACATTAGTTGGAATCTCAGACATATAGGTGTTATGAAGAAGAACATGCCACCATATGTTTCTGTTTTTTATTATGCATTAGGTGTATCAAAAATGTCATTTTATTGATAGATAAGTATAAGAAGGATTATCCATTCCATATTTATAAAAGTCCGTATCTAATCCATTTATTTACAATAAAACTATCAAATAAGATCACATGATCGTGGTGTAACAAAATGTTAAATGAATGTTTTCAATGAATGTTGGATAAAGATTATAGTATAATAACACAAATGTGAAACTGTTTTGATGAAATATTGGGAAAATGTATTATATTACCCAATGGGAATTTTTATGTGGTTACTGACATTGATACATTATGTTTTTTTCTTCGGTGACATGGCCCATTTTAAGAAAAATAATATTGGAATTTATACTAGGTATCCAAATTCCAATTAGAAATAATCATAGAGAGTCACAAAATTAATGATTCCCATTATACTAATAAATATAGATTTTAATTTATCTGTTGGTAAAAGTATTCTTCTTATGGCTGATGAATATTTTATCCATTTTTTATCAATCATTAATATTTAATGATGAATGAAATATTTAGTAGAATAATTATTTTGGTATTTAATAATTTTTAGTGTGTTATGGTTTACCACATCATATCCAGTTACGAATATTAAATTGTAAACTAGTAAAATAATGTTTAACACAAAAATATTTATTAAATTCTATTAAATTATAATAATGATATTATTATTATTATTATTTTATTTCATGCTGTGTGAAACATAATTTTTTAAATTATTTATGTACTGGTATACAATTAAATAATATTTTAAAATAAACCCTATATTTATAAATAAATGGTTATATGTATTTTATAGGTTTAATCTAGAATTGAATATTTTTGTGTAAATGATACTTCTCTCTAAAATTCTTCCTTTTATATTCCTCATAAGTATAAGATGATCAATAAAAAATACTTTACGCCCAAAGGATCTGGTAGTAATTAAAATTAAAAACACCAGATGATTAATTTTCAATGATATCCCCAAAAATTCAATAAATGATAGTTCACTTATCAAAGGGACACATGTAGATCAGTATAATAATTATTATATACTTGTATCATATAATAACATTAAAGGAAATAGGGATTGAGTTTTTATGATGATGAAAATCCATATTGACAAAATATATTAATGTTTCTAAATCATTTACACTTACGAAATATAAATTAAATATAAAATTAATGGGAAAATATATTCTCCGAGTTCTATATCCTCTTATGGAAGTATATAGTGGAGAATATAATTAGTCATGACATTTACGCCCTGTATAGTTTTTCATATTATATATTAAATAAAAAAATTTATTATGTTTTATCACAACCCAAAGAACATACATTCTGCCTAAAATATTTATTGGTATTATAGGGATCACATTTTGAATTTCTAAATATTTATTTTATTTTCGATCTATACATATAATAATGGAGTGATATTTCCATTATGAATTATTCTTTATTTAATATGATTTTAAATACCTTTTTGGATAGGTAAATTATCATTATTTAATATTTTATTTTCTTAAATGACTAATAACAAATAAAAAATGAATTCAGGTTCCCTGTGGATGTTCAAGGAATTTTCACCAGTAATACAATGTTACATTAAGTTTTTTCCGAGTAAAGGTTGTGTACCTACGTGAACTATGCATGTATATATATTATGATACACAAAAAGAATAAAATTATCTATACAATGTGAATTTTTTAAACCACTTGTACTGTGGGAAGAACAAGTAGATTAACTTTTAGATTATATGGAATGTAGATGGACTACACAACATGTAGTCTAAGCGATGTATATATTATATTTGTGAAAACTATGTGGTCACGTTCAAGGATAAATATCAGGTGAAATTATCATACTATAGTGTTAATTTAATAAAAATTCTATAGAAACTATACATGGAATATAGTTCATCAATTACTAAACCATATTTAAATTTTGATTTATAAAGTGAGTTAGGTAAATTCATGTCAAGAAGAACTCATGTCATGTAGTTGAAGTACATGTAGTGTAGTTAATCTGTGGTACATTTCTAAGCACCATGATTTTATCCTAAATATATATAAATGAAGGTATACGGTGTGTATCACATAAACTCATGCTATATATGCTTCCAATAAATGGGAAAATGAAATTTCATTAAATTTCATATTTTTTCATTAAAACCCTATTACATTTGTTGAATTGTTTTTTAATTGACATGATAGAGATGTATTTTTACGAAATTTAATTTTCCAATTAATTTATTATATCAGTATCTAAATATTGGATGTGATGATTGTATTATGTGAATGTGTTTATGATAGTAGAGACCCGTATCTTGACGTACATTGACATTACATTACTTTTGCGGAATACTTAGTACATAACAAAAACACACACACAAGGATCGTAATAGTTTAGTGTCTTTGGAAACTCGGAACGTAATCTTCTAATCGCGGTGAAAGATCTTCAATATCTCCCATAAATATCTTCCCCTTTTTTTTACCTAGAACCATTCTTTATATCCTGGGGAAAAGAAAACATAAAAGGGTGAGCTCAAATGCTCAGTAAGGGTAAACAAAAGAAAAATCAATCACATCATATTCATAAGAACATAACTTTTGGAAATCTTAACCTGCAAAAGAGAGCATAATTTCATAACATCGGATAAATCATAGTAGTGAAATGAAATCACAATAATCATAACATAAAACATGAAACTTTGTGGCATTCACACATAATCATAGAGAATCATTTCTTGTTAGTCAAGACTCATTGCCAAGACTATCTTAGTGGACAAAGTCCCTTTCTGAATCGAGTAACCCTCGTTTCAGTCCTGTTTCACTGAACCGGTATAACCTACCCTTCCAGCCATGTCTATCTCATGAGATATAAGATCATTACCCAATGCATTGGAGGGAGATATAGGTCCCACCCATCTTATAATGAATCCTTTCTTATGTGTGCCACATAATCATAAAACATACATCATCCCATAAAACATGTAACAAAAATGGGATTCTTGAATCATCATGACATCATAAATCAATTCATATAAGATAAAGGAATTCATAAAAATAATTCCTTCACAACATGATCAAATCAATTTAATAATAGGGATAAAAATAGAACCCTTTATTATCTTAGATGGAAAATAATTTTGATAAAACACTTGAACTCCATTCTTGAGGAAAATATCCTTTCTTCTTCAAAAAACATTTTTCCTTTCATAACATGTCATACTACTTTAAAATAAAAGAAGTTGATTAAAAATAAACTTGAAAACTTGTAAAGTAAGCTTCTTGGAAATAATGTTTTAAAAATCCATTCATGCCGTATAAGTTAAAAAAACATTCTTCGTACTTTTGTCGGAAAAGTCAAAAAGTACCTCGTACGAAAAACGACAAAAGATTCCTTTCATATCTTTTACAAAAAAACTTACCGAAGGGTAAAATTGGATATAAAATATTGTAGAAGGATGGAAATAATATTACATATTGAGGAAACATGGATGTGGATGATAAAATACACCCCAGTAATTACCAATGTAAAAACAATCTCGGATAAAAGTGAGATTGTGATATTTCCCTTACCTTAGGTCTGATTTGCTTTGTACGTGTCCGAAGCTCCTGTATAATGGTTTAAATAGTGTTATTGACTTATTCCAGAATCATACATATTGATATGATATCATATATGGTAATATTATTAGCTTCTTGTTAGTAATATTTCATTGTTACTTGCTACTCGGGTCTTTATAACTTTTTGTTCTCATGCGTGTTTTGTCGAATAAATTCTTATTCTTATCTTTAGGTTATAGATAATTCATTTCCAGAATGGTATTAGTGTATTATATACCATATTCATTCATTCAATTCATTTATATAATCATTATGAAATGAAGATCATGTAGAACGAGTCGCATCACATCGTGGAGACGGTATTCCGTACGTACGCACGAGTGATGATATCGTTCCTATGATCGTGGAATTGTATTGGAGTATATATATATTATTTTAGTATCAATATTACTTCATAATAATCATATATAGTTACTCATTACACCATTATACCCATCCTTGTAAGGTGATGGTGGAAAATAGATTACACCACGGCGTGGAGACGGTATTCCGTACGTACGCACGCGCGGTGATTTCATTTTTCCGTAGGATGGATAGAAGGTGAATTAGGGTTGTTTCATATTTATAATAACATATCAGTATGTAAGTAATACTGATGTTATTACTTTATCATGAAACAACTAAAGAAGAAGAAGTTGAAGAAGAAAGAAATTGAAAAGATCGGTAATGGATATTACCTCTTCTTTGGAACGCCTCTTTGAATCCTCCACTTAAGGAACTAAGATTGGTCTTTGGAGAAGACCAGGACCTCTAGGATTATTCTAGGGAAGTGGAGGGGAGAAAATGGCAGGGGTTGGCCGAGCTTGAGTGCTCAATTTGGTGTGAGGAGGAGGGGGAGGCGGTGCCCTTTTATAAGGGAGGAGAGGGGCACCTTAGGAATATCTCAAAATATTATTTTATATTAAAGTCAAAATCGGTTTATAATTATTCAAAAGGGTCTTATTTCGAAGCTAAAGTGGGGATGGGTTGAACTCCTATCAACCAATAGGATTTAGACAAGTTTAGGGTATTATTTTAACCTTATCAATTAGATTTAACTCTAAGTTAATTAATTTAACTTTTACCGTGTCTTTTTGTTTTCTTTCACTATATGGTTAATACACTTACTATAACATGCCAAACGAACCCCAAATTGTTTATTATTAATATATATATCCTTATCTAAGTCATTTGGCCGATCCTTAGATTTTTAGGAATAAAATAACAATTAATAATATAATATTTGATTTAAAAACTATTTTGTGTCAATTTTGACACTATTTGATATATGATTTTTGTGAATGTCATAACAGAATTATATGTTCGAACCAAGTTGATTAAATCAACACTCATATATCATAGTAACCTATAAAATTAGTGGAATTCATAAAAAGTCTCAAATTACATTTATTTTGGTATTTATATTATCAATTATGTCAATATTTCATTAATAAGATAATTACTGAATCATCTTTGTGTCATAAATAAATTATATTATTTGATGTCTAAAAATTACAAATAAAATACCATCATGTAGGAAATCTTTTTAGATTTCTAATGAATATTTACAATCGAATTTATCTTATGTATAACCCCATATTAAAAATGATTTACTTATTAAACTTTGATTTTAACTATTTTATCCCTTCTTTAAATAAATTAATAATAAATGTCCTAATCTAATCCAAGTGGGCCTAAATGGTCATATTTTATTCCTAAGTTTGTTTTTGGTCGAATTACACGTGTCCAATAGAATTAGGACATGTGTTAGGGTAATATTAATATCATATTTACCCTTAGATACCCTATTTACTATTAACCGCGGTAAAAAAAAGTAAAAAGTTACTATTCCCCAAAAATTATTTTCATCTCATTGAACCACATTTTACTTACTGACATCAACCGTGTCTCTCGGATTTTTGAAATTCCATTCATAGAAGCGGTAAAATTAAGTTTTATGAAAAATTCAGTTTTTTTAACTACCACTTAGTAGTTTCACTATTCATCAAAAATTGATGTTTTTCAGAACAATGCCAAAATTTCATCCCAAGCTATATTTCATATTCTGAATTCAAAAATGAAGTCTATTTTACCAAATTCATAACATAAAAGATTCATTAATTAATTTTATAATTAAATCCCGCTGTTAAAACAAATAGCGTGTTTTTAAGAAACAATATCTATCAAAAGATTGACACTTGTTTATGTCTAGTTTAAATGTGAAATTACATCCAATGACCAACATTGTATTAAATTGTAAAAATATATTCTAAATATACTTTAAATCCACTCAAATTAATGATTTATCACTATTAATTATTTCGATTAAAAAAGTTGTTTTTAATTATAATTTAGTAATTTTCACTATTCATCAGAATATGAAAGTTATCCGAAAAGTACCAAAATTTCACCTTAGGCTAAATTCGATACTCCGAATCTAAAAATGAAGTCCATTTTGAGAGTTAAAATTTCTAAAATTTAAAAAGTGGTTATTACTATTCATAACGGCTAGTTTTAATAATATTTTAATAGCATATCATTGTTTCGTGAAACTCAGTATTACGTACCACACACGCTATCGAGGAAGGTTGCGATTGCGTGTAATGCAAGGCAAGTCAAGGATGCGTGTTGTGCAAGATCCGTTTGGTGTAGCGTATAACACAAGACATTAGTAAAATAAAAAAGAATATTTTTCATAAACTCTCGGGCTGTTACATTCTACCCCCCTTAAAATGAATTTCGCCCTCGAAATTCGTCGGGGTTATAAATGGTTTACTATTCGAAAGTTTCTTTAATAGAAACCCACATCGTAAAAGGGAATACCAAAACATGGCTTTAAAAACTAAAGTATGAAATGTAACAATTACCCAAATAAACTAATCACTGGGTTTCCACATAGGTGAAAATATGGATATGGAAGAGAAATCTAACCATCATGTTCTGATGGAGAGTGGTAGAGAACATGGATATGGAAAAGCCAGTAATCACAAATCCATAGATTTGTGATGATATAAGGTACCATCTGATTCATCAGGTATAAGATCACTAGGACAACATTTTTGGTTATCAATATCATTTCCCTAAAGTTGAAAATTTGCTTAGAATAAATACTTACTTTATATTGGTACAACCTCACTTTTGTTCGTGCCTTGAACAATTTCTACTTCATCTCTTAAATAAATGAAGTTGAATTTGTTATTTGTGAAGTGTTAGCAGATTATGTGATAGAATGATGGGTCATTCCATCTGTCTCAAACAAAAGGTTAGAAAAAGTTATTAAATATACATAAGTCATTCTATAGTGAGATTAATCACATATGGTTCCTAAAATGGACTTATACTTCATATATCATACGGCTTAATATAATAAAACTAGTTTCTACTAAATAGGGACTTCCTGTAGGCTAGTGGTAGGCGATAAAGTCCAGTCGCACTTCGGTTGTGGGTTCGATTCCTACAGCCTTGTCCGAAGCGATGGGCTGTCGCCCGTCCTGCAGGTTGTCCCTTTTTCTAAAACTACGTTACTATAACATCCCATCAATAATATCGAAAATCTTCTATCCCTAAACAATACTAACTTATGTCCAACATAATCCAGTCTAATCTTTAGGCTTATACATAATACTGCAGTCCACTCTCATAATATAGTGACAATGATTACCAGAGATTTAATACTGTCGTTGATCCCCACATATCATAAGATATGTCTTGTTGGTCACATTCCAAACATTCAAAGTCCTTAATCGTGTATTCTCTTGAATACCTTAGTGAAAACATGAGTGCAGTTAAAAGTTACCAAAATCCTCAAAATTCTATATACTCAAACCATGATATCACTTAGGCCTTATATCAATCATGAGCTCATGAATACTATTAAACATTTCATTTTCTCGTCTTCATTATGCGCATATCATCTTATTTCCAAAAAATATCTCAATCACTTTGAATACCACATCAATAAATATTGCAATACTCAATGATACAACATTATTTTGGAATCTCATTACATAAACACTTAATCATTCCACCACATCGTTGTCATATTCAACATTGCCAATAGTGATCGCATGTGATTTCCCTTTGTACTTTGCCTTCAGTGGTTGCTCATGTTGATCATCACTAACCCTTGGATTAGGGCAATTATTAGCATAATGCCCCATTTCCTTGCACTTGAAGCATTGAAGTGTTGGCGGTGCGTTCTCTGCAGTGTTTGCTTTATTCACATCATTAGAAACCCTTTTTCCATTACTTCGACACTCAGCTGCTCGATGACCTTCTTTTCCACACTTAAAACATTTTCTAGTCCCTTTAAGACAATATCCACCATGCTTCTTTCCACACTTTGTGCATAAGGAAACATTCATCTTCTTTTCACCATTATTCTGAGATTTCTCCTTGAACTCCATCTTTCGTTTCTTGTCAAAACCATGAGATGGATATGTAACACCAACTTCCATTTCTACCTTGATAGCACAACGCACAATTTCTTCATAGCTACTGAAGTCACTTATAGCTAATGCCCTTCGAAGACTTGGTTTTAAGCCACTGAAAAATCGATCAACTTTACTTTCAGGTTGGATGATAATTCCAGAAGCATACCTTGCAAGTCTTGTAAAATTTTCTTCATAGGTACCAACAGATTTATCGTCCCTTTGCTTCAGTTCAAGAAACTCTTTCTCCATCTTTGTTCGAAAAATACGAGGGAAGTACTTACTGAAAAACAAGTTCTTGAACTCGTCCCATTCCATGGACTCAATTTCATCTCTTGGCCTCGTATTCTTGATAAGATTCCACCATTGATCAGCTTCACCTTCCAAACGATATACTGCTAAGATGACTTTATCGTGTTCAGAACATTGAAGAACTGAAAATATCTTTTCAGTAGTACTGATCCATTGTTCAGCCACAAGTGGATCAGAAGACCCACTGAAAGAAGGTGGACGTTGCCTCATGAAGGACTCAATAGAATATTTTTCCCTTCTCTGCTCATTTGGAAGTCCAGAATGATTCATAGCTTGTGTAAGTATAGCAATAAGATTTTGCACTCCATCTCCCATAACATTTGTTTGTTCAGGAGGGCAATCATTGCATTGTCCATTGCATTGATCAACACGGTTCCTTCGGGTTCCAGCCATCGTCTAAAACCCAAAAAGAATAGTGTGAGAGGCAAAAATCATGCTAGGGAAAACAACATAATAAAGGGGGAGTACCTTCAATATCCAACATCTTAGGTTTAATTCTATGATCGTTAGCGTAATTCTATTACTATAACCTATACGTATACTTATCCCTAGGGACATCCCTAGACATACCTTAGAAATATCTCTAGGGATCTCACTAACGTTTTCGCATCCTAGTTTCCAAAGGTTGACTAAACCTTTCCTCTGATACCAACAGTAGAGACCCGTATCTTGACGTACATTGACATTACATTACTTTTGCGGAATACTTAGTACATAACAAAAACACACACACAAGGATCGTAATAGTTTAGTGTCTTTGGAAACTCGGAACATAATCTTCTAATCGTGGTGAAAGATCTTCAATATCTCCCATAAATATCTTCCCCTTTTTTTTTACCTAGAACCTTTCTTTATATCCTGGGGAAAAGAAAACATAAAAGGGTGAGCTCAAATGCTCAGTAAGGGTAAACAAAAGAAAAATCAATCACATCATATTCATAAGAACATAAATTTTGGAAATCTTAACCTGCAAAAGAGAGCATAATTTCATAACATCGGATAAATCATATTAGTGAAATGAAATCACAATAATCATAACATAAAACATGAAACTTTGTGGCATTCACAAATAATCATAGAGAATCATTTCTTGTTAGTCAAGACTCATTGCCAAGACTATCTTAGTGGACAAAGTCCCTTTCTGAATCGAGTAACCCTCGTTTCAGTCCTGTTTCACTGAACCGGTATAACCTACCATTCCAGCCATGTCTATCTCATGAGATATAAAATCTTTACCCAATGCATTGGAGGGAGATATAGGTCCCACCCATCTTATAATGAATCCTTTCTTATGTGTGCCACATAATCATAAAACATACATCATCGCATAACACATGTAACAAAAATGGGATTCATGAATCATCATGACATCATAAATCAATTCATATAAGATAAAGGAATTCATAAAAATAATTCCTTCACAACATGATCAAATCAATTTAATAATAGGGATAAAAATAGAACCCTTTATTATCTTAGATGGAAAATAATTTTGATAAAACACATGAACTCCATTCTTGAGGAAAATATCCTTTCTTCTTCAAAAAACATTTTTCCTTTCATAACATGTCATACTACTTTAAAATAAAAGAAGTTGATTAAAAATAAACGTGAAAACTTGTAAAGGAAGCTTCTTGGAAATAATGTATTAAAAATCCATTCATGCCGTATAATTTAAAAAAAACATTCTTCGTACTTTTGTCGGAAAAGTCAAAAAGTACCTCGTACGAAAAACGACAAAAGATTCCTTTCATATCTTTTACAAAAAAACATACCGAAGGGTAAAATTGGATATAAAATATTGTAGAAGGATGGAAATAATATTACATATTGAGGAAACATGGATGTGGATGATAAAATACACCCCGGTAATTACCAATGTAAAAACAATCTCGGATAAAAGTGAG
This sequence comes from Viscum album, assembly GCA_963277665.1. Lineage (NCBI taxonomy): Eukaryota > Viridiplantae > Streptophyta > Magnoliopsida > Santalales > Viscaceae > Viscum > Viscum album. The sequence goes on from OY728159.1 coordinate 40,604,733, forward strand.
ATTGTGATATTTCCCTTACCTTAGGTCCGATTTGCTTTGTACGTGTCCGAAGCTCCTGTATAATGGTTTAAATAGTGTTATTGACTTATTCCAGAATCATACATATTGATATGATATCATATATGGTCATATTATTAGCTTCTTGTTAGTAATATTTCATTGTTACTTGCTACTCGGGTCTTTATAAGTTTTTGTTCTCATGCGTGTTTTGTCGAATAAATTCTTATTCTTATCTTTAGGTTATAGATAATTCATTTCCAGAATGGTATTAGTGTAGTATATACCATATTAATTCATTAAATTCATTTATATAATCATTATGAAATGAAGATCATGTAGAACGAGTCGCATCACATCGTGGAGACGGTATTCCGTACGTACGCACGAGTGATGATATCGTTCCTATGATCGTGGAATTGTATTGGAGTATATATATATATTATTTCAGTATCAATATTACTTCATAATAATCATATATAGTTACTCATTACACCATTATACCCATCCTTGTAAGGTGATGGTGGAAAATAGATTACACCACGGCGTGGAGACGGTATTCCGTACGTACGCACGCGCGGTGATTTAATTTTTCCGTAGGATGGATAGAAGGTGAATTAGGGTTGTTTCATATTTATAATAACATATCAGTATGTAAGTAATACTGATGTTATTACTTTATCATGAAACAACTAAAGAAGAAGAAGTTGAAGAAGAAATAAATTGAAAAGATCGGTAATGGATATTACCTCTTCTTTGGAACGCCTCTTTGAATCCTCCATTTAAGGAACTATGATTGGTCTTTGGAGAAGACCAGGACCTCTAGAATTATTCTAGGGAAGTGGAGGGGAGAAAATGGCAGGGGTTGGCCGAGCTTGAGTGCTCAATTTGGTGTGAGGAGGAGGGGGAGGAGGTTCCCATTTATAAGGGAGGAGAGGGGCACCTTAGGAATATCTCAAAATATTATTTTATATTAAAGTCAAAATCGGTTTATAATGGTTCCAAAGGGTCTTATTTCGAAGCTAAAGTGGGGATGGGTCGAACGCCTATCAACCAATAGGATTTAGACAAGTTTAGGGTATTATTTTAACCTTATCAATTAGATTTAACTCTAAGTTAATTAATTTAACTTTTACCGTGTCTTTTTGTTTTCTTTCACTATATGGTTAATACACTTACTATAACATGCCAAACGAACCCCAAATTGTTTATTATTAATATATATATCCTTATCTAAGTCATTTGGCCGATCCTTAGATTTTTAGGAATACAATAACAATTAATAATATAATATTTGATTTAAAAACTATTTTGTGTCAATTTTGACACTATTTGATATATGATTTTTGTGAAAGTCATAACAGAATTATATGTTCGAACAAAGTTGATTAAATCAACACTAATATATCATAGTAACCTAGAAAATTAGTGGAATTCATAAAAAGTCTCAGATTACATTTATTTTGGTATTTATATTATCAATTATGTCAATATTTCATTAATAAGATAATTACTGCATCATCATTGTGTCATAAATAAATTATATTATTTGATGTCTAAAAATTACAAATAAAATACCATCATGTAGGAAATCTTTTTATATTTCTAAAGAATATTTACAATCGAATTTATCTTATGTATAACCCCATATTAAAAATGATTTACTTATTAAACTTTGATTTTAACTATTTTAACCCTTCTTTAAATAAATTAATAATAAATGTCCTAATCTAATCCAAGTGGGCCTAAATGGTCATCTTTTATTCCTAAGTTTGTTTTTGGTAGAATTACACTTGTCCAATAGAATTAGGACATGTGTTAGGGCAATATTAATATCATATTTACCCTTAGTTACCCTATTTACTATTAACCGCGGTAAAAAAAAGTAAAAAGTTACTATTAACCAAAAATTATTTTCATCTCATTGAACCAAATTTTACTTACTGACATCAACCGTGTCTCTCGGATTTTTTAAATTCCATTCACAGAAGCGGTAAAATTAAGTTTTATGAAAAATTCAGTTTTTTTAACTACCACTTAGTAGTTTCACTATTCATCAAAAATTGATGTTTTTCAGAACAATGCCAAAATTTCATCCCAAGCTATATTTCATATTCCGAATTCAAAAATGAAGTCTATTTTACCAAATTCATAACATAAAAGTTTCATTAATTAATTTTATAATTAAATCCCGCTGTTAAAACAAATAGCGTGTTTTTAAGAAACAATATCTATCAAAAGATTGACACTTGTTTATGTCTAGTTTAAATGTGAAATTACATCCAATGACCAACATTGTATTAAATTGTAAAAATATATTCTAAATATACTTTAAAACCACTCAAATTAATGATTTATCACTATTAATTATTTCGATTAAAAAATTTGTTTTTAATTATAATTTAGTAATTTTCACTATTCATCAGAATATGAAAGTTATCCGAAAAGTACCAAAATTTCACCTTAGGCTAAATTCGATACTCCGAATCCAAAAATGAAGTCCATTTTGAGAGTTAAAATTTCTAAAATTTAAAAAGTGGTTATTACTATTCATAACGGCTAGTTTTAATAATATTTTAATAGCATATCATTGTTTCGTGAAACTCAGTATTACGTACCACACACGCTATCGAGGAAGGTTGCGATTGCGTGTAATGCAAGGCAAGTCAAGGATGCGTGTTGTGCAAGCTCCTTTTGGTGTAGCGTATAACACAAGACATTAGTAAAATAAAAAAGAATATTTTTAATAAAATCTCGGGCTGTTACAATGATGGTTATCTCTAAGATCATTCAGATAGACATTACGATAATTGGTAAATAATTAATTAACTAATTAATTAATGAAAGTGTGCTTATATAAATTATAAAGAATAAATAGAAATTAATGTTATGTAATATATACTTTCAAAACAATTTCACGTGTTTGAATAGTCATGAGAATGAATATGACCTATGTATGTGATGCCATTATTTAATTTATCGTATTTTTTGGTTTAAAAATATTAAATATTTTATTCAATATGGTTTCCTACGTGTCATATCTCCTTCAATTATTATGTATCACCTCCATTGAGTTACAATTAATTATAATAAAATTTGTCACCTATGTTTTATAGAGGCGTTTAAAGATGTAACGAACATTATTATTACACAAGTAATATGTAGGAGGACATGTGTATCATTTTATCTCAATACAAGTCCCAAAAAAAAGATTTCCCCAAGTACATATGTATATTAGATGCACAAAATAAATCAACCATTAAGATAATCTCATAAATGGGTCACTTATTTATTTATCTCTATCATATGCATCATTTTTTATGGATGCATGATAATGATCACATTAATAATTAACCTTTTGTAAAATTATGGAATATAATGAAATGGATTATCCATAAAATGTATGTAAAAAACATTTAGTCCCTTAATTAAAATCCTCATAATATTAAATTAATTGGTAAAATACTAAAAGTTATAAATTTTTGGATAATAAAGTATATCCTTTAAAATATTTATAAAATCATATTTCGCCTTCCATTACATGATTTTGTATATTTTCCATAGAACTAAGTGTTTTTCAACCCTTTTAGGGAATCTATCTTTTATCATGTAGTTCATATGAAGGTTATAGGTTGACATAACAATCATACATCAGGTGAAGTAGCTCTTCTTATAAATGTACAAATTTCGAGGGTGGTGTTGAAATATTCCATGTTTTGACATCACGATTGCTGAGTCAACTCAATAGATCCAGAAGATTCATTCCCATATTGGGAAAATTCATACCTACCAAAATACCATTATGTAGCTTGAAAATCCCTCACTAGGGGTGATTACAAGGGGAATATAGATCATTTCGACTATAAAATTCAAGAAACTAGATATCCTAAGACAAATTGTGTGGGATCTTGGGACATGGTATAATAATTGGAGAATTTAAAAAGTTAATAATAATAATAATATGTCTCAGATTACTTGTAGTGTTGAAAATTATTAATAATATTCCCTTTTACAAATATAAAAAATGGAAATATCATAATACATGTTTCCCCTATAATAAATATTGGTTAAATTCCCTCTCCCCATAAGATGTAACTTCATGGAATGATTATAATGTCGTTAAGTCGTGATTTTACAAAATGGATGTATTATAATCCTGAATAATTTTACCTGATCCACCTACAATGGATAAATATGATGAATTGTTTTCTATCCATGATAAACACATGAGAGATGTGGTAAATTTATATTTTTTAATGGTTCTTTTCCATATCATATAAACACATGATGCCTCATAAAAACATTAATTATTATTGTATTATAAGCTTTAAATTTCATTTATACTTGGAGAGAGTTGGGTAGGAGAAAATTTAAGATATCAAAATCACTCTTTCATAGTGTGATTAGAGAAGGTGTTCCCACTAAGACTCAAATAGTCAAACATTACTGAATAACTGAGCACATATAGGATATATGATTTTATTATCCTGGGGAATTAAATAGAAATATCATACTGAAATCATTACCACATAAATTTTATTTTATTTTTGTAAATTTTAATTTGAACAACACTATGTTGATTATGCCCCATATTATCACTTGTCATCCCATGATTATAATTAAATGATCAATGAATATTCCTCAATTATTATGGTGAATAAAAATAAATATCAACTAAAAATCGTAAATTCATTATATTCTTCACAAAATACTTTCAAGAATAAAATTATGAAGGGTCAGAAATATTAGAAAAATATTGTTTTTTTCACATGTGGAGGAGGACCACCGGTACCACAATTACACCCATTCATCGAAAAATTGGGATTATTTATTTCAATTAAATATGAAGTTATATTTATGCATATCTACTTCTTGGGTATTAGATATTTCTTTTGGTGCTCAAATATATATTGTAAATCATGAACCTTATATATTCAAAAAGACTCATCGAGGGTGGTAATAAATTTGATAAGCCAATAAATCCAATATTTATACAACGACTATCAAATTCTACCACCACATGTTACATAATGGAATGATCTTGGTTTTATGATGCATTTAACATGTTCCATAATTTAATTAAAACATTATTTCAATATTATGACATGATAGGGATATATTTGATTTCATAATTTGATATAAATATTACTCCATTTATAAACATAGAATTTTTATGGAGATACACATTAATTAATTTTATTTATGTGTTGGAAAACATTGCATTAGTAATGACAAAAAATAATGAAATTATTTCACCTGACTCGTATCACTCACAACATTACTATCATAGGTTAGGTCATGTAAAGAGAATTAATTAGACAAGATTGCATCATGATGTCTAATTATATTCCCCAAAAAAATCCAATTGTTGTATTTCATTAATTTTTACAATGAAGAATTACAAAATCATTATTTAGTAGAAATTGTGAAGGGACCAATTAGATTTTGAATTAATTAATACTGATGTGTGTATATTTTTTCTTATTGAAGCAATGGGTGGATACCCATTCTTGATAACATAAAAAAATAGTTCATATGTGTATGTCTAAATATTATGGTATATGTTTCAAAATATTGAGATATTCAAGGAAGATGAGAATTAGGTCGAGACCCATCATGGTTAGAAGACTGAGAAACCCCACCAATCCCGTGGTGGGTAATATCATAATTGAGACTTCATTGTTCATTTATTGGATTTTTGGTTTATATCTCAATTAAATTCTCATTATAAATCAAAATGGAATTTTATAAGTAAAATTTGGAACCAAACATATTTGGTTATGGTGATATACATTATGAATCATGTGAGTTTTCCATTATGCTTTTGGGGATACACATTACAAACAATATCAAAAAACCAATAAACATTCCAAATAATGTGTTGCAATTATAACAAAACAATAATGTAGAGGAAAGAAATATTTATTCCCTCAAATATATGTGTTGGGGTTCAAATAATGGTGACCTCATTATGAAATATTCTTTCACCATGGGTCTCAAAGGGAACCTTTATAAGATACATTAAATAATACATGGTAATATTTCATATCAAACTCTTAGAAAATATCTTTAAAGTTGATGTAAATGGAATATTCCTTGAGTGGAATCACATCTATAAAAGAGATAGTGAGATTAAGATAAAAATATAAGATGTCCAAGATCATGGTATGCAAGAGTACCCACGGGATAAAAATTCACAAATTACCATTAGAAGACTATGTTTTAGATGCACATGTATTGTGTAAGAGTATAATAAATTTTGTAGGACCACAATACTTTGTTTTTCTGGTAACCATGGATGGGGAATCATTATTAGTTGATAATTAAAAACCTTTAGAAAACAATGAAGTAGTGGGTATCAAAAATTTCTCATGTGGAAAGAATCTAGTAATGACAAATGATTTTCATAATAAAAATTCATCTTGATCTGATTAGATTTATAAATGAAAAATGGTTATAAATACATATTCACATCTTTGATTTTATGTTTTTTTTAATTTATAATTCCATTAATAGTTGTTAATGTTTCTTGAATATATAGAAAACAGTGATATCAAGATTTGTAAAAATAAAGTGTTTTATCAAATCCAATTTACTGAGACAATTAAATTGATGGACACTCCCAATAGAATTTCTCTATACAAAGCCCATTTGTTGGAGCTCGTAAAGTATTTAAAGTTAATGAGATTTTCTCTTGACAATAACCAATCTGAGATTCAACACATTATCCTTGACCAGAACCACAGATGAGAGAAGTTGAAGTTGACAGATATTACCACCAGGGAAATGGTATTTGAGCCACCCCATGAGTATGCCCCCATCGCACACCGTAACCTTAAGTCATATTCATGTGTTATATGGGGTTATGTAACAATTCCCATGCACTATTTTTATGTAATTTATTTTATCATATAGAATTTATATTCATATTATTATTTTATCTTTTTAATTGGGTTTTAATGCACTAATAGTATTTTTAGTTAATATAGAATTATGAAATATATTTTGCTGAATTAAAAAAATTTATAATTAAATAATATTTTAATAAAATATTACTAATAAAATAATTTTATAAAATATAAATGGTCAAATTATTTTTATGAATACAGTTTTAATATTTAATAAAGTTTGAAAGATGTTTTTATCAAAAACGAGGAATTTTGTATAAATGTATGTTTTTATTTTTAAAGTATAAATTCACATATTTAGAAAATTATTTAGATAAAATGAATATTATTCTAGTAATCAATGCATTTTTTTATCCAATAATGAATTTTTCATAATTTTTTGAGATAGTTGATTTTTGGGTAAAAATTAAATGCCATTTAAATATATAATGTGTTTTATGACATTATAAGGGAAAGATAGTGATGTAATGAAATAAAATAAATGAGGTATTAGTCCAATATATGAAATAAATTAAATTAATGTGATTTTATTTTATTTTTTTTAAAATTCTTATTGTGCCTTAGTGGACCCTCGAAGACTAATAAAATGTTTTTTCATTTAAAAGGAATTCTTTGAGAGTGCGACTTACCTCCACATAAGATAGATTAATATTTTAAAAATTTCACCCATAGGAATAATAAGATAATTTTTCCAATCATCATTGGATAAACCATTATAAAAACGATGGAATTATTTGTGGTTTTGATTAGTTAAATATGTGGTTTCAAAAACCTAAATTATAAAAGAATTCCATCTCTATTCACATGTATTCCCACCAAATCTCTCACATAATCTTCATTCAATGCCACAAGAGCATGACCAAACTATGAACTCATCTCTTTTAATTCCTCCCATGTTTATCAATTCTCTTAGTAATCCTCTCTCAATCCCCTATTAAGCCTTTGCGATCACACTCCCATGTAAGGGATTTTCATCCTTTCTAATTTTGGTCCAAATTTCATTATGATGTTATGAACTTTTATTTCTAGTAACAAATGTTGGGGTATGATTTCTCACCTACCCTGTACAACCCTACATATGTTTGAATGATGAGATACCCATTTTATCTATCATTATTTCCTACCAGGTACATTTGTTACCATGCTGAAATTTTATAAGGGATTTCTCTCTCATCATTTAAAATCAAGCAATCCTTTTACATTATGCATATAAATTCCATTATATAAGTTGGTACGTGTATCTATATGAACACATTACTATCTATTTAATGATAATATTATTATATACATTTTTCCCTCTCATTAACCACTTTTATAAACTCTTATGTCACACCGTTATGCTGCCAAAACTACTCCATGATCTTCCAAGCCAAAATCATTTTGTAGTGAATACCATACCAATTTATCTTGCAATGGTATTAAACATTATGAATTTTTACATGTTTATTATATTTTATAATTTATTTTTTTATCGTTCCGTTATCATTGAATAAATTATGATGTTGAATGATTTCATGTTGTAATATCCATGTGGAACACATATGCATGAAATGAAACGATTATGAAGGGTGTGCCCAGATAGCACTCCAATGAATTGGGTAAATAAAATTCATTAAAATTTAAGTTAAATGATGGTTTACTCATGATAATTCTATTGAAATTTTGGTATAATCATTCCAATTCATGTTCAAGGAGGGAATACTCATTCTCCACGTGCAATGGGCCTTGGCTCATTTTAATATCATGTTAAATGTTGTTTCCATGTTTCCATTTATGATAATCATACTATATCATTATATAATGTTCACTTTTTTCTTATTCTCTTCTGATATCCATATTTCATTACATGTATTATTTTCATCATTTTCTACCTTTTTTACTACCTTACTGGTATTTATATCTCACCCTTTTCTCATAGGTAACCTCTGGTTATCAACTATATTGCTAAGAACAAATGAATGTGTGTGGTCCTGTAAAATAAGTTTTCAATAAAGATGTGTATTTTATGATTTCTGTGATTATATGACGGACATATTTCCTAAAGAAACTAGACCTCTTGATCATCTATGTTGTATCAAGGGATGATTTTATGTAATAAAATATGTTTAACTATGAAATAATGAGAAAGGATTTAATAGTTTCTATCAGAGGATAGGTTTAGTTATTTTTGGTATTAGAATTTGAAAACCCTAGTAAAATACATATAGATAAGACTATGTATAATAAACACATTCCAATGTTTTAGTGATTATTGAGTAATTTGTTTATCATGCGAATATATTGATGTCTAGATACGAGCAGGTAGAGGTGGATCTGGGAAATATGTATCTAGAAGTAAAACACAAAAACAACTCTTTGAGAAACACTCAAATGGGAACTGATAAATAAAAAAAGGTCTTGCATCACTCTTTATTACAACACTCATGGGTGACATTCTTTTGAAAATTCATAAACATAGTACGCACTATTATTAAGGGAATAATAAATTCCCCTAAGAATATATGTTTGAAATAGATCAAGGATAAAATTGGTTGAAGCTTAGAAATTCATAATTTATGGAAATATATGTTATTTTTAAGTTATCCCTTTTTTTAATTGGATGACCATTTATGTGTTACCAATAAAATTTATTTTCTTTCATCCAATGTCTTTTAATAGGTGGACTTTGTCTGATAACTGATGCAATGATCAATGTGATGAATGTTCTAATGAGATGCCCAATCTGATAGGAGAGGGAATCACAAAATATGCCACAATACTCTCACTGTAAAGTAATGGTTTGAATATTAAAATGGGTCCAGAGGAATGTTAAAAAACCCCTAAGAAAGAACAAGTCACAATTGAGGGATTCATGAAACAAAGGCCACTTACATTTAATGGATCATCTGATCCCTCAATTTCCAAATAGTGGATCCACTCCATTCAAAAGATCTTCTACATACTTTAATATTACGAACATGAGACGGTTCTTCTGGATGCTTTTCGTATGGAGAGTGAAGAAAATAAATTGTGGAAATTGATAAAAAAATATGATTCCGGAGGGAGATATTGAGGCACTGTAATAGATGGATTTCCATAAAAAATTTGATAATTATTTTTTGCACAACATCTGACATAATATGGAAATGGAAATCCTTGTTCTCAAGTAAAAAAGGCAACGAATCCATCATATCATACGTAGAAAACATTAGAAGGATTGCATGATATAACTCAGGATTTGTCATTACCCCAGAATTAAAGGTTTACCTTCTCTTTGGTTGGCTAAATCCTAGCCTACAAAAATCCCTAGAGATCCATAACATCGAGAGAAATAATGAAATGGTCTAATGTGGCCTAAAAGTTGAAATAGAGATTGGTGAAGATTATTGGTATCATGGGGATATGAAGCATTAGTTGTACTTTAATGCTTGAAGTCCTATGGACAAATCCATAGGTGATAATGAAATCCATCACCCCACCTGCCAAAGGTGTGGAAAGAATCCCCTAGGAAATTTCCCGAAGGGGATGAAGAAATTCATTAAGTGTGAAATAGTAGGTAACCTTGCCTATAAATGTTGAAAATAAAAACCCACAACTATGAAAGAGAAGAGGAATTATCCATTCAACCCTTAAAACATTGTTTATTACTTGAACTACAAAAAACAATGGCACTTTGCAAACCAGTGCTCTGAGTTATGGTTTTTCAGATTCAACCAACAACATCCAAGGTAGCAATGGAGAGATTTTTCCATCACTATTTATAAAGTGAACATTGAAAATAATGCCATGATAGGTAGCTAATTATTCATTCATGAATAGATAACATACTTTTTGATTCTGGTTCTACACATTCTCCTACATCTCGAATGTTTAGTAGAACAATCCCAACACCACCACAAAGAAAATAAGTAAAGATGTCAGTGAGAATGGAAAATTGGAAAATCATTGCATCCTATGAAAATAACTTGTCCTTTATCATAATCTTTCTGTTAAACTTCTTATAGAACCTTGTAAGAACCCAGTTTTTACTTTAATATACTTTGTAATTTTCATGATGTTATTATACAACAGCGCCTTCAGACGACATACGATTTCAAGCCCTAGTGTATCCAGAATTAAGTTTTAAGTGTGTTCTCACTAGACACTCCAAATAGATAAGATAACTCCTGAACGGAGATTCGAATTCGAAATCTGAGTGCACAGATGGGTTCGAAATTGGTGTTTTCCCTAGGAACGACATAATGCATGTCAGTGCGGGATGTTGGGACCCCTTTGTAGGATCGAAATAATGATGTAGATGCTCAATATACAAGATAGGGGGGGTGAATTGTACACTTTAAAATTCCTTTAGAACCTTTAAAGTTAGTTACGAGTAACTATGTTTTCCTTCAAGAAAAGGAAAGAGCTAAGTTTAACAAAGTTTAAACTAAGCAATTTCACAGCACCTCTAATAACAAATGATAACATGGAAAGAGATTTTGAAAGTAGGTTCTGGAAATATGGTTCCGGAAATCAAAACTTAACAAAAGATTACAATATGAGATTCTACCTTAAAGCGTATAGAATCTAAATGGAACAGAGTATAAGTAAGGAAGTATAAGAAAGTTATACTTTCCTTATAATACAAAATGCAGAGGAAACAAACAAGTAGTAAAACTACAAGTAACAGGATATAAGTCTTTTAACCCAAAGAGAAGGGTATCCCACAATATTGGATAAAGGTCCCTTGATTTATACTTTCAAGCATGTCTGTCTCACCCACACCAGGGTAAATCCTCGATACAAAGATCAGAGTCTCTATCTTGCTATCCCCACAATCCCTCAACTTCTAGGTAGTTGGAAACCTCTGTTTTCCTCAGCAAGGAAGCCCTCAACTTCAAGGTGTTGGAAACCTCTGTCTTCCAATCCCCGGAAGTCCTCGGATATAATCACCAACATTCGGAGTCGCACGAAGCAAAAAATGAACGAGTGGTTCAGTATGCACAAGGATTGAAAATCGTTCTCTATCTATAAATAACCTTAGCAGCGTGTGATTTCTAGATTGATAAATTTCATTTTGTATGGAGCTCTTTCAAATAAGCTTATATTTATAGGAAAATTTCCAACGGTCAACTCCCTCTTCCAACGATCATATTTTCCATGAAACTCGGAGGGACCTGTACACGTGTAACTCAACCAACAGTTAATTAGAAACAGAATAAACGACATCATTTTATAACAAACTATGTATAACTAAATGCACGACATCTTTTTGAAACAAAGCATTTGTGAGTAAAATATAATCAATAGTTCGGAGTGTAAGTAAGTCAAAAGTTCAGAGTCTAATCAAAATGAAGGTCAGAGTCTATGTTAAGAAATGTTCAAATTATGTTTTATAGGAATTCAAAGTGTGGTTTCACCAGAGATCGGATTCTGATCCTGTAGAGTTTGGAGTCGAACTTCTTAAGAGTTCAGAGTCAAACTGCTTAAAAGTTCGGAGTCGAACTTCTTAAGAGTTCGGAGTCGAACTATTAAAAAGTTCGGAGTCGATCTACTTATGAGTTTAGAGTCGAACTACTAAAGAGTTCGGAGTCGAACTACTTAAGATTTCAGAGTCCAGAATTTGGATTAGAACTACATTATAGATTGCATCAAGAATTCAGATCCTAAAAATAGAATGCTCTATATTTTTTCATTATATGGCTCTGGAAATTTGGTTATCAATCCAGTTTTTGAGTTTAAGAATAATATTTCTATGTATATGAAAATATAGGTTAAGGTATATTTCCTTAAACAAGTAAATTTTCCTTACGGGGGTAAAAATAATATTTGCTTAAGTATAAGGGGTTTGTGATTTTCAAAACAAGAAGGAATGGAAAAGTCATAAGGAAAACCTTATTGACTCAACAATCTCCCCCTTATTGGAAAGCACAAACATCCTTTTGAAAAAGTATATAAGGATTTGGAAAAATTTCATTAGACTTTGAAAATTAAAACTTATCTCCCCTGTCCATAGGTAGAAGTGAATACAACTAACTCCCCCCTTAGGCATTAAAACTCTAAGGATTGTATTCTGGGTTTCCGGAGTAGAGTTTTCATTATTGTAAGAATGAAAAAAAAACATCGTATTGGGAAACTCCCCCTTTCTTTAAGGATATTTCTCTTAGAAATTTTTCCTTTCTCCTCCTTAGGAATAGTTCTTTTTCCCTCTCCCCCTTTGTGATTTTCAAAAATAATTGAAGGGAATGGAAAAAAAGTATTCTACCTGAACCATTAGTATATAACAAGATACAAACCAACTAGATAACCATTTCATTAGAGTTGGGGAAAAATAAAAGGAAAGACAACTACAAAAAAATATCGGAGTGGATTCATTTGTCTTTCTTTTCCTTCGGAATGAGCTGCTTCAACAAGGCTTTGAGTTTCTTCAAGTCTCTTTGATCTTCCTCTCGTTGCCTCTCCTAGGATTTTACCTTTTCTTCTTGATCTTTTAATGCCTCTTCCTGAGCCTCCAATGCTTCTTTTTGCAACTTCAACAACTCACCTTGCTTTTCCATCTTCTATTGAAACTCAATCCAAAAATCTCTTTCAGTTTTCTAATTTTGAGATACTGATTTAAGCTTCCCATTCAGATCCCTGACCTGTTGATTCCAGAAATTTTTCTCCTAGGTTAACTTCTCAAAAATATCAATAAACTTTTTATCCTCCATTTCAAAGGCATTTTGAACTTCAGCCTGAAAATTCTCAAAGTGAACTAAATCTTCATCAAATCTCTTAGACCACTTTGTTACTTTACTGCAGGACTTCCAATGTACAACATAATCGATCAGAAAATGTTTCTATTCCGCTTCCAACTTCACAAACTTATACATTAACATGGATAAAGAATCTGATTTTTTCTTCATAGATTGTTGTAGCAACTGGCATCTAGAATCTATTGTTGGAAGAATCAGAATTGTGTCCACCAATTTTCTCAGAGATTGAACCACAAAATCATGACCATGGGATGATGATTCCGAATCAGAAACTTCTTTTTGAGATTCCACTTCTTCAACTGACATCAACTTCCTTCTAGATGTACCACCAACATCTTTCCTTCTGATGAGATATTTAATGGGTGTCTCCATTAGATTTTTCTTCCCTTTATCAGATTTCAGAATGGATTGCACATTTGTAGATACTTCCTCAGATTCAGAAACATGAACAATATGATCCTCATCTGGTTTCTGTCTTACATGTCCTTCCTCATGAAAGTTCCTCTCATAGGATTATTCTTCCTCAAACAGCTCATTCGCTTCTTCTTCTTCTTCTGGATGTTTCATGCTAGCTTCCTCATCTCCCTTGCCTAAGGTAACTATCTTTGCAGATTCAGCCTTATCTTTGTAGTCCTGTACTTGCTTGATCATGGTATCCAGATCTTCAATCTCCTCCTCGTCTTCTTTTTCTTCCTCTGCTGCTTCAGCAAATTCTTTCTCAGCTTCTACAACTATTCCTTTACCATTGTCCTTTTCTAGAGTGATATAGTTTTTCGCTAGAGTTTCTGGTAACGAAGGTTCAACACTGAAAGTTTCCGGAACTTGAATCCTTTCGGAAGCTAACTCTGTATCTTTTAGCAAAGATTGCACTTGTTCATCTTCAGTCATATTCTTACTCAACTTCTTTTCCTTCGCTTTCCTTTCTAGCTCCTCAGCAGCTTTTTCGTTTAATGCCTTAGCCTCAGCAGGTTCCAATCTGAATTGAGGATCCCCTTCCTTACTCATTTCTTTATCGTTCCTCCACTTTTCTGTTACTTCATCTATATAGATTTTCTGCATCTTTGGCTTGGGAGGTGCGGATTCAGTTTCCTTAGGCTGAGGAACTTCATCATCAGTAACTACATCCTTAGCCTTTCTCTTCTTCCTTTGATTTTTTGAAGGTTTTAGAGATTCTTTTTCAGCTATTTCAAATTCCTTGACGGACAGGGGTTAAAATTCTTCGGACTCACTAGGAAAACCCATCTTCATTTTTTTAAGCGTATCATCACTGACAGGCATGAGACTGCAATTCCGGATCATTGATTTGCAGGAAAATTTGAAAGATTCTATGCATCGAACAATCAACTTAGACAGTAAGGCAGGAAACATCATAATCTGAGCCCTCAGTTTTCCTTCTTTAATATTCTTGATTGTAACCAATACATGTCTTATCAGATTTATCTTTCTTAGATTTACCAAGAAATCTAAGACGTAGATATCACTCTTCTTCAGATTGTCTTTATCTACTCTTCTCGGAACCAGAAAAACATGCACCCATAGTTGATGTATTATATTATTCGGAGTGATCCAACAAATCTTAGTTTTTGAATCATCCTTAATCCCAAGACACTTCAGTGCCTTCTCCTTATTGAAACTTCCTTGCATATCGGGATGTTTGTGAGAACAGAATTCAGCTTCTCCCTCATATGCTATACCAACCAGGCTTGCATCCTTAGGGTAAGAATGTTTATAAGTCTTCCCATAAGACTTAAAACAAAACCTTTCTCTACCATCTTCCACCAGGAAGGAAACAGACTCCTAAAACTCTATCAACAAGTCAGTATAAACCAGATTCTGTTTATCTGACATTGCTATGCAGATATTTTCCCATCCATTCAGTCTAATATTCTTCGAAATAATAGAATCAAGCTTATAAAAATAATGATGAACTAACCTTTCTCTGTAAACTAACCACTTTGAAATTGGTTTGATAGTTGACATATCATGATAGGTTGTTAAACAAACATTCGGAAAGAAATAAACTGTAAGATTATGATCGGATTCACAAGATTCAGAACCGGCCTTAAGAGGATCAGCAGAGCTTCCCGATGAAAAAGCTTGGAAAACTGATGTGGGACGAGTCTCGGGACCCCCGTATTATAGGCAAAGAATTTGACCATTGGTCATACAAAAGTCATCCAATGGTTGAAAATACTTTCATCTGATCTGATGTTTGAGAATAATTCTGCAAGGAAAAAAATGACTCCAATGTTTTGAGGTTTTTAAAAGAAAACATTCGGATTTGAGGAAAAACTAGAATCCAAACTAAACAAGGAAGATACCGGTACGCAAAATTTGATAACAAAACTATAAGTAAGAAAATCATAACTTACGGATTGACAAGAAATATTATTCGAAATTGGTAATATTCCTCTTGAAGGGGAAAAAACTTCATTACGAATGTTCCAGTACTAAAATCCTCGTTACGAAAACCCTAGTCTGAAAATCTCCATTCAAAAAATTATTAGTACACAAATTCCATTCTTGATGTTTTCAATACGAAAAATTTATATTCCGGAAAATTTCATTTCCGGAAATTTCCATTCTGGAAATCATAGTTCCGAAAAGTTAAAAAAATGTACTCCCCCTATGAAAAGTAGTTTATTACTTTTAGGAGAACTGTTCAACAAGAAGTCAATGAAGAATGATTATCTTACGGTTATAATTCCTAACTTTTGTTTAATATATTCAAATATATCAGAGGGTAAAGATTTTTTGAAGATATCAGCAAGTTGATCTTGTGTTCCGATAAACTGAAGAATAATATCTCCTTTTTGTGTCTGATCCCTAAGAAAGTGATGCCTAATATCTATGTGTTTTGCACGAGAGTGATGTGTAGGGTTCTTACATAAGCCAATGGCACTTGAGTTATCACAAAAAATTTGAGTTTTCGTAAATCTCAAGTCGTAATCTGTGAGTGTGTGTTGCATCCATAATACTTGAGCACAACTACTTCTAGCTGCTATATATTCGGCTTCAGCAGTGGAAAGTGCTACAGAATGTTGCTTCTTGCAGGACAAAGAAACTAATGAATCTCCTAAGAAATGACAAGTTTTAGATATACTTTTTCTATCCATTCTCCATCCACCAAAGTTAGCATCAGAAAATCGTTTTAGAACAAAATCATTTCCAGAAGTATAAAATAATACTAGATCCATGGTTCCCTTAAGGTAGCGAAAAATTCTTTTTACTGCCTTTAAGTGAGATTCCTTAGGATTGGATTTATATCTTGCACATAAGAATACTGAGAACATTAAGTCTGGTCGACTAGCTGTTATGTAAAGTAAACTTCCTATCATACCTCTAAATGATGAATGATCTACTGGTTTCCCACCTTCATCAAGATCTAAAGAGTTTGGGGTACCAATAGGAGTACTTATACTCTTAGTATTATCGTAACCATACTTTTTGAGAAGATCATTAATATACTTATGTTGAGATATGTAGGTTCCTTCTGGTTTTTGAGAAATTTTAAAACCAAGAAAAATGTTAACTCACCCATCATACTCATTTCAAACTTAGATTTCATTAGACTTGCAAAGGACTCGGTTAAATATTGCTGAGTTGAGCCAAATATGATGTCATCAACATAAATTTGAACAATCAAAATATTTTTCTTATCTTTCTTAATAAAAAGGTTTGGGTCTGCATTTCCCTTAACATAGTTATTTTGAAGCAAAAATCCTGTGAGTCTATCATACCAGGCTCGTGAGGCTTGTTTAAGACCATACAAAGTTTTGGTAAGTCTAAAAACATGATAAGGATGTTTTGTATCTTCAAATCCAGGAGGTTGTTCAAAAAAACATCCTCTTGGACATAACCATTAAGAAAAGAACATTTCACATCCATTTGGAAATGTTTGAAATTAAATAATGCTGAGAAGGCAAGTAGAATACAGATAGATTCAAGTCTAGCTACTGGAGCATATGTTTCTTCATAGTCTATTCCCTCATGATGATTATAACCTTTAGCAACAAGTCTGACTTTATTTCTCACTATGACTCCATTTTCATCACATTTATTTCTGAAAACCCATTTTACTCCAATAATAGAAGTTTCCTTAGGTATTTCAACTAAGGTCCAGACTTTATTCCTTTCGAATTCGTTTAGTTCATCTTGCACGGCTTTGATCCAATCATCATCACCTAATGCTTCATCAGTGCTTTTTGGTTCTAATTGGGAAAGAAATTCTAGATGTTCTACATCATTTATTAAGGAACTTCTAGTCCTTACTGTTTGATTTACATCACCAATGATACTATCACTAGGATGATTCTTAAGAAACACCTGATTTAGGTTTTGAAAAGCCTGTTCATCAACATAGGGTAGAAAGTCTTCCGGGGTAAATGTTTCAGAATTATCTTCTTAAACATTATCCTTATCAGAATATTCTTCTATCAATGGTTGAAAATCAGTTTTTGAAAACACATCCGAGGATGTAGGCTGGGATGGTTAAAAAACAAAAGGATCTGACTCATCAAATTTTACATGTACTATTTCTTCAACAGTAAAAGTATTATTATTAAAAACTATATATGCCTTAGAAGTTGTGGAGTAGCAAAGGAAAATCCCTTCCTCAGATTTTTGTGCGAATTTATGTAAGTTATCTTTAGTATTCAGAATGAATACTTTGCAACCAAAAACCTTGAATTAGGAAAGTCTTGGTTTTCTACCGTTCCATAACTCATAAGGAGCTTTATTGGGAAAAGGTATAATTAAAACTCGATTTATAGTATAGCAAGCAGTACTTATAGCTTCAGCCAAGAAATGTCTAGCTATAGAATATTCACTCAACATTGTTCTAGTTATCTCTTGAATAATTCTATTTCTTCTTTCAACTACACTATTTTGTTGAGGAGTTCTTGGTGCTGAAAAATTGTGAGTAATACCCTTTTTAGTAAGAAAAGTTTCAAAATCAGAATTTTGAAATTCTCCTCCGTTATCACTATGAATAGTTTTCAATGGAAGGTTTTTCTCATTTTTAACTTGAGCTCTAAAACATTTGAAATATTAAAAAGCTTCAGACTTCTTTGCTAGAAAATAGACCCAAGTAAATCTAGAGTAATCGTCAACTAGAACAAAAACATAGTATTTGCCTCCAATACTTCCACTTTGTGTTGGACAAAAAAGATCCATGTGCACTAACTGTAATGCATCAGTTGATGAGACTTCAACGATTGTTTTAAAACTAGATTTATGTTGCTTGCCATACTGACAAGGATCACAAACTATAGAAGAATAAAATCTATGCTCTGGTAGATCCTTAACTAGTTTCTTCTTATAGATTTTTCATAAGTTCCAAAGATTACAGTGACATAGTCTTCTATTCCATAACCAGGAATGATCTTCCATTGCACCTAGGAAAGTTAAATCTTGACTCCTAAGGTTTTCTATGATTAAGGTGTAAACATTCTCATGCCTATTGGAAGATAGAATAAATTCTTCCTTGGAATTGTGAACTAAGCACTTATCATTCCTAAAATTCACAAGGTAACCATCATCACATAACTAGATTATGCTAATGAGGTCGTGCTTAATACCCTTAATGAAAAGAACATTTGAAATCAAGGTTTTACCAAGAAAAACAATATTACCAATGCCAACAAATTTCCCCCTTAGCAATATCTCCGAAAGTTACCTTTCCTCCTTTCGTTTTGATAATCTTTTCAAAATAGATTTTGTTACTAGTCATGTTACGGGAACATCCACTATCCATGTACCACGTATTGTTGCTGGTATTCCCTTGGTTTTCCAGAAATCAAGAAGAGAATTAGACATTCGGAATCCAAACTTTCTTGGATCCGAGATTACCAGATAACAAAATTTTGGGTACCCACATCTTCTTTGAGAAATAAGATTTATGAAAACCTAAGGATTGGCTTTTGTTTAAGGAACAATTCTTTTCCAAATGACCACCACATTGAAACTTGGTACAAAATGAGGCACTTTGAGGAACAAAATAATAATTAATAAAAATTGGTTTTGCATGGGTATAACTAAATCCAGATTTATTTCTTAAAGGTCGTATTTGGGAATACATTTTATCAAAATTTTCCTTACCATGGGTAATGTTTGATAAACACTTCATTAAGGAAATAATTTCAGACTTGAGTTTTATTACCAAGTTCTTATCCTCAAAATCATTAGTTTTAGAACTAGATCTAGGCTCGAAATCATTTTTCATAGAAATTACTTTTTCTAACTCTTTAGAAAGTTGGGTCTTCTCAGAAATTACTTCCTCAAGATTTTTTGAAATACTTTCAAAATCAGTATTTTTCTTATCAAGATCTATAGAAATATCTGATATATCTTTTGTAAGAATATAATTCCTAGAGTTTTCCTTATCAAGTTTCTTATTGAGTTTATAATTCTCAATCGCAAGAAGATCAGCAAACCTAGAGACTTATTCATAAGTAGGTAAAGTATTTTCTTCATCAGAAGAGGATTCTTAATCAGAATAGTTATAATACTTACAATCATTAGAATTTGAAGAAACATTGATCAATGATTCAGAATTTCATATCTTATCCAAAATCAATGATTATCAATAGGTAATCTGTCTATAAGAACAAGATTCTTCTGTCGTGAAGATTCATAATCCGAAGATTCATCTGAAGAGTCACCAACACTGGCACTCCAGGTATCATTAGCTTTCAGAACATTATTAGCTTTGGGTTTATAATACTTCTTTCTATTCCTGTCTGAATTCCATTCTTTCCTTTCTTTCTTTTTGACCAAAGGTCAATCTGGTCTAATATGTCCATCTCTCTTGCATTCATAACAAGTGACTTCTCCATCTTTTCTATCTTCCCTGCCCTTTTTCTTATACATGGATTAGGAATTTCTCTGGCCAGCTATCTTCTTCATCCTTCGAGCAAGATTTTCTAATTCATTTTCTGATATTTCGCTCACACTAGAATCTGATTGAACCAACATTTTCTTAGACTTGGATCTGGTTACTCTCTCAGGAGCCTTAGCTTTCATATGATTTGATGTTGTTGTAAAAGAAACGGTACCATTTCCATTTTTCTTTTTGATGTTGTCAGCATCTATCTTCATTCTAGTTTCATGTTGGAGAAGAGTTCCAAATAACTCATCAATAGAAATTTGAGTGACCTTCCTGTTATCATCTATAGCATTTCATTTGGATTCCCACTCATTGGGCATGATATCAATTATCTTATCCACAAGTGCTTCATCATCTAAACCATTTTCTCCCATAGACTGTAAGCAGTTGACTATAGTCATAAATCTCTGTTGAACATTACATATTGGTTCTCTATAAGGAAATTTGAATCCATGATATTCAGCTCTAAGCATAGCTCTCATAGTCTTAATCACTTTAGAAGTTCCAAAGTGTGTAACCTCTAACTTCTTCCAGATACAATTAGCTGCTTCACAAGAAGAAATTTGGATACATATATTTCTAGTCATTGAACAAGGTAAAGTATTGTGTACCTTATAATTGAGTTGATGTTCTTTCTTTTCCTGGTTAGTGAAAGATCTTACTTCCTTATCAGGAATATTATAATCGCCAGTAAGCATAACAAAGTTGTCCACTCCAGTATTGATAACAAAAGTTTTTATTCGATCTCTCTAGTACTCATAGTCATTACCATCAAAGATTGGTGGTCTTTTAGGATTTAGATTATCAATAGAACCAACATTAATTACTTCCATAATTGAAAAAATACATTGGAAAACAAACTTGTTAATGTAAAAACCTAATAACAATGTTCAGAGTGAGAAAGTTCGGAATGACAAAGTTCGGAATGAATAGTTATGAATGACAAAGTGAGCAAGAAAACTTATACGTGAGTACACATATTTCATAAAACTGCTCTGATACCAATTGTAGGATCGAAATAATGATGTACATGCTCAACATAAATGAGGGGGGGGGGGGTGAATTGTACACTTTAAAAATTCCTTTGGAACCTTTAATGTTAGTTACGAATAACTATGTTTTCCTTTAAGAAAATGAAAGAGCTAAGTTTTACAAAGTTTAAACTAAGCAAATTCAAAACACCTCTAATAGAAAATGAAAACGTTGAAAGAGATTCCGAATGTAGGTTCCAGAAATATGGTTCCGGAAATCAAAACCTAACAAAAGATTATAATATGAGATTCTACCTTAAAGCGTATAGAATCTAAATGGAACCGAGTATAAGTAAGGAAGTATAAGAAAGTTATATTTTCCTTATAATAAAAAATGTAGCAGAAACAAACTAGTAGTAAAACTACAAGTTACAAGATATAAGTCTTTTAACCCAAAGAGAAGGGTATCCAACAACCTTGGATAAAGGTCCTTTGATGTATACTTTAAAGAAAGTCTGTCTTACCCACACCAGGTTAAGCCCTCGATGTGAATATCGGAGTCTTTGTCTTGTTATCCCCGCAAGACCTCAACTTGAAGGTAGTTGGCAACCTCTATCTTCCTCTGTAAGGAAGCCCTCAACTTCAAGGTGTTGGAAACCTTTGTCTTCCTATCCCCGGAAGTCCTCTAATGTAATCACCAACATTCAGAGTCGCACGAAGCAAAAACTGAACGAGCGGTTTAGTACGCACAAGGAATGAAAAGCTTTATCTTTCTAGAAATCACCTTAACAGAATGTGATTTCTAGATTGATCAATTTCATTGTGTATGGAGCTCTTTCAAATTAGCTTCTATTTATAGGCAAATTTCCAACGGTCAGCTCCCTCTTCCAACGGTCATATTTTCCATGAAACTCGGAGGGACCTGTATATGTGTAACTCAACCAATGGTTAATTAGAAATAAAATAGATGAAATCGTTTTATAACAAACTATGTATAACTAAATGTACGACATCTTTTTGAAACAAACCATTTGTGAGTAAAAACTAATCAATAGTTCGGAGTGTAAGTAAGTCAAAAGTTCAGAGTCTAATAAAAATGAAGTTCAGAGTCTATGTTAATAATTTTTTGGATCTTGTTTTATAGGAATTCAGAAACTGGTTTCACCAGAGATCAGATTCCGAACCTATAGAGTTCGGAGTCAAACTTTTTAAGAGTCCGTAGTCGAACTGCTTAAAATTTAGGAGTCAAACTTCTTAAGAGTTTGGAGTCGAACTATTAAAAAGTTCATATTCGAGCTACTTAAGAGTTCGGAGTCGAACTACTTAAGAGTTCGGAGTCGAACTACTTAAGAGTTCGGTGTCCAGAAATTGCATTAGAACTACATTACAGATCACATCCAGAATTTGGATCCTAAAAACAGTATGCTCCAAATCTTTTCATTATATTGCTCCAGGAATTTGGTTATGATTCCGGTTTTTGAGTTTAAGAATAATATTTCTATGTATAAGAAAATCTAGGTTAAGGTAAATTTCCTTAAAGAAGTAAATTTTCCTTATGGGGTAAAAATAATATTTGCTTAAGTGTAAGGGGTTTGTGATTTTCAAAAAAAGAAAGAATGGAAAAGTCATAAGGAAAACCATATTGACTCAACACCCTTCCCCATTAATGGAATGTTAAACGGATAAATAAAATAATTAATTTATTCGTTTACTTGTTAAACTTAGTTATCTCTTAAATGTTTTCTCGTATGGGAAAACTGAGGGCACCTTTTAGTCCAGAACATGCCATTTCCACTAGGAGGGGTGAAATTTTCACGGGATCGGCCCTTCTGTGGAAAATGGCCCCAAGGGAGTTTTTTTAATTTAGTGGCCTTGGATGTTAGATTTTATATCTTTCAAATAGAGCCTCAGATTTAAATTTTGATAACACTGTTGTGACTGGGAGGTGGTTTTTACCCTCGGCATGACATAAATTTCACTGCTTTTTGGGTTTTAGAGGTGTATTTAAAAAATGGTAGATTTTTTAATTAATTAAATGTTTAATTAATTTTCATTATTTAATCTGTTCTTCCCCCACCTTCTCCCAGGCGTAACCCTTATCCTCCCCCAAGAAAGTCCCCTCCTCCCATTCCAGGTATGATTTCTGAAAAATTGGGTGGAGTTTTTATATTCTGAGTATGTTCTTCTTCGACGAAAGATCCTATTCCAGGTAGAATTTCTGCTAAATTTATGTACCTTTATATATCTATGGTGTTTATTTCAATTTCATTGTCTTAATTATAAAATTTTAGAATCTGGGGCGTTGGACGAAGGAACATGGCCAATGCCTGAGCCCCATTTCAATTATCGTGCTTGAGCGTTCTTTGTCTGACATTCGGATACGTCAATATCTTGACAGATAATCTTGCGAGGGGAGGTGATGTGATGGACTCATCCCGAGAACCCTAATTCCAGCCTCAGAATTGAAATTGAACCTCTGATGAGGTCCTGATGGTCCGTGGAATAAACCACCAGAACACCACATGAAGGATTGTCTGGCAGCTACGTGTGGTGGCTGTACTGTATCGCGTGGTGGAGCGTCGTCAGAGGTGTGGCCAACCAAAGGCGGAGCGCGGCTGGAGGAGGCAACTAGGTATGGAGGTGTGTGGCCGGGAGGAGATGGCTTCTGCCGCTGTAGGAGTTACACGGCTGGAGTGGCGGTGCCAGCAGGTCCAGGAGGTTGTGGCTGCAGCATAGAAGGGGATCGGGGAGTGGGAGGTTGCGTGGTCAAGCGAAGGGGGCCAGTCCGACGTGCAGCAGGGCGCGGCGTCGAACGACGGAGCCAGGAGGGAGAGTGATTCAGCAGAGCAAGAGGAAATCATGTGGCCTTTCATAGTCGGCAGGCGCATCCCAAGGCGGTCAGCGCCTCGGGCGTGCGGAGGAGGCCAGGGCCCGCACTTCACGGGTCTGCCTAGCGACCTGGAGTAGACCAGCCGGAGGGCTGGTCTGTTTGTAAAAACCGGACCCGAGGAAGGGGTCTAGTGTTGCTGGGCGAGCCCTGTCTAGACCCACGGCTGGGCCACGGGCCGATGGCTAGGAACGGGCCGGCCAGGGTGAATTGGCCTAGTCAGGCCCCCTTGCATTCGGGGGGTCTGAACTGCTAAAAGGTGCGTCCGTTTGATGCGCCGTCTGCGACTATGGATTGGTCTATTCAATACGAACTTTTTATGATTGGTTTAGGGGGTTTGGGTTCTTTTCCTGAAGTCGGGTGACCCAAAACAAATTAATTTATTAATATTACATTATTATAACGTTTTCAATTAATGGTATTAGTGAGTTGGACATATGTTTGATGCGCCGCCAGAGGCGCGGTGGCCCCGGAGCTGAGACGGTACTTACAAGGTTGCTTCATAACCTTTGCAGCAGCGTGACCCTAGTCCTTGTATGGAATTTTTGAGATGCTTTCTGAAGTGTTGGGGTTAGAGACATGGTGTGGGCCCCACAGGGCCTATTTCTCATGATTAAAGGTGAAACACCACTTTTTCACCTAACATATGTTTAGGTTGTTTGAGTACTCATTTCTGAGTGTTTTTTCGATGAGATCTCAATGGTGCAATCTTCCCACCTAAATTTTGGCTCAATGTGTGGGCCCCAATGGGCCCCGTTGGCATATATCGAGGGGAGTTGTAGCTTCTTCATTAGGAGTCCGTTTTTGGCATCTTCAATGGATTTTTGACCCTAGGATCATGTCGAAATTGATCGTGGTGGTTTCAGGCATTGAAGCCACAGTGGAGGCACGGACCCCACATGCCGTCACGTAAGCTGTGTGCAGCATACTGCGTCTTTTTCATCATGTGTCCTGCTAGGGCGTATGAATAGTATTTTTAGTGTTTTTTCAGGCCATCACAATGGCGCAGTTTGCCCGACCTCGTTTGGGATAGCGATAGGGCCCCACAAGACACTGAGATGGCCTAATGTAGTGGCAGACAACTTTTCCTTCGAGAGCACGTTTCCAGTGAGTAATTAGTCTATCTCCCGTGTTTTTTCATGAGTATTACAATGGTGTAATCTGTTCTCATGAGTAGTACCTCTTATTTGATATTTTTATATGTGTAAATATGAACGGGCATTGGTCAGATGCTCATTTTACGCACTCCAACCCAACACACGGTTGCGATGTTAGCGACACCTAGTGATAGCTCGTGAATTATAGAGCTATCGGACCAGCCCTGGGATTACCCTCCAAATGGACAGGGTAGTGGGTTACCCCTCGACTTGTAGGGTTTAGTCTCTAGCGGGGATGGGCAGTGGGTTACCCATCGAACTATCAGGGTTGACCCTCCAGTCGGGCTGGGCAATGGGTTACCCGTTCACTTACTAGGGTTTACCCTCCAGTGGGGCTGGGCAGTGGGTTACCTGACGACATTTAGGGTTTACCCTTCAATGCAGATGGGCAGTGGGTTACACATCGACTTATCAAGGTTTACCATCTAGTGGGGCTGGGCAGTGGGTACCCGAATTCCTCTTAGGGTTTACCCTCCAGTGTAGTTGGGAAGTGGGTTACACATCGACTTATCATGGTTTACCCTCCAGTGGGGCTGGGCAGTGGGTTACCTGACATCCCTTTAGGGTTTACGATCCAGTACAGTCTTGGTAGTGGGTTACCCGATGTCATCTTAAGTTTTACCCTCCAGCGGGGTTGGGCAGTGGGTTACCTGTCTACTTTTTTCAGACTCATTACTTTTTACTTGGCTAGTCTGTGGCTTTTCTCCATGACTTCCAGAGCGGGACCCTTGGTTTTATGGGTTAGTGATGTGACAACTTTGAATTTGAGAAGACCTCTAGGCTATGTGACAGAGAAGAGGTGTGGTATGACTTTCCCCAGAACACTCAAGTACGAGGTGCACATTCCACACCAAGACGCGTCCTTGTGACAAGACCTAAAACCATGCAGGTGAGTCAGTTCGGCCCAATGGGGATAGTGTCAAAGTGCAGTGATTTGAGCCCATTGGATAGCAGTTCTGGGCAGATGTGCAGGACGCTGTTCATCGATGGTGGTTACTTATGGGACTTTTGGCAACTCAATTTCTTGGGCTAAGCTATGGGATGGATATCCCCTAACGACCAAGTTCAGGTTTCTTGTTGAAAATATGGAGATGTATATACCGTATTCTATTACACTCTTCTAGGGCATTGGTTACTCTCCTTATAGAAGAGGCGAAGACGCGTGTGGTATGCCACGTGCTTTCCGCATCTAGCTTATCGTGGTTGGACGAGTCTACTCTGCTGCTATAGTTAGCAAAGGCTCGACGAGAAGTTTATCTTCTCACTGTTCCTAGCTCCTTGTGTTAGGAAGAGTCTACTTCCTTCCACTTTTTGGGTTGAGATGAACTCTTTACTGCACTCTTTGTTGAACTCCTTTAGTATTCCCAGTTCGATCTACTGGTCACCACTTCAGTACCTCCTATTTTTCTCCCTCTATCCTTCGGGGTATTCTAATGAGTATTTTTATACTCACCCCTACTTGGGATTTGAAATCACTTGGTGTGCCCTTACAGACGACCGATAGGTTACTCGTGACTATAAATGAGCTTAGGAGTTCAGGAGCATGGACCGTGTGCGGTGGTCGTACTTGGGTTCCAAGTGTGGGACTTTCCCATCTATTCACTTTTGTTTACCTGTTTCCGTGTTGTGGTACTTTTCTTATTGGGCACGTGTTTTTTCCTTTTTCTTTTCGGTTAACCTTCAACATTTACTTTGTACTGTTTAGAGGTTGATACACTTTTGTGATTGTTTGTGGCAGTTTTTACTTTTCTTTTCATTTTTACTCTTCACTTATGAATTGAGTGGGCCACGTCTGTGTGTACAGGTACTCAGGAAAAGGCCTCCCCGAGTTTTTTAGCCCTTAGTGCTTGTCTCCAGCCCTTGGCCTATAGAGTTGTTCTTGGGGTAGTTCTCTCTCGAGCCCTGGGAGGGTCGGGTCATGAAAAACCTCATCATATATCATATACTATAATTTTATGCAATTCATAGAATGGATTGGATTTCCATTATAGAGACAACATAAATTTGATAGGGAGATAAATCAATCTCTCTATGAAGAATCAACCCTTGTTTTTTTTACAGGTGCAAGGAGAAGGATGAATCTCGCATAGAATTTTCATCTCAATAGTGGATATTACATCCCTATGGGAATGTGTTTATTGCATATATGAGTGAGTATAAATAGGAAACCATCATTGAATACATGCTTATTGTGATAGAATTTGTAGATGTTTTTCTCAAGGAATTTCTGGTCTTCCTCTTATAAGATATGTTGAATTCTGAATTGATCTTATACCTAGTGTGTTTCTAACATCCAGGACATTGTATTTAATAGCTATTGTGGAGCTTTAGGAGCTGATGAAAAAACTACAATAGAATATTAATAATGGGTTTATACGCCCAGGTGCTTCACCATGGGGTGTACCGATACTCTTCACCTGAATATGGATCAGTCAATGCGCCATTGCATTGATTATCGTGAGATTAAAAAATCATGATAAGAAACATGTATCCTCTACCAGGGATTGATGACTTGTTCGATCAGCTATATATAGAACAATACTTCTAAAATGTGGTTCTACATTTTGGTTATTATTTTGTAAGGTTAAAGAAGAAATATATCCCCAATACATCTTTTTGTACAAGAAATATGCACAATTAATTCATAATATTCCATATCGGACACTCTAATTCTCCATAAATCTTCACGTACATGATAAATAGAGTCTTTAGTTATAATCATTACAAATTTCTGGTAGTAATTATAGAAGATATTATGATATAATCTAAAACCAAGGAGGAGAAAGAGAAGCATCTACGAACTGTAGTAGAGACCTTTCGAAAGAAGATACACTATGAAAAGTACAACATGTGTGAGTTCTGGTTGAAAGAGGTACCATTCATGGATGATATTATCCCAATAAATTGTATATCCTTATATCCCTCCAATATTTTTGTAATTTATGGGTTGTTAAGGCCATCATTGGTAATGGATATCCATATCTTCTTGTGGTTTTCTAGATATTATCACGGATTTTTGAGAAATCTCTCATGATTTTCAAAGCATATTACCAAGCTAACTCATAATAGAGTAATGTTATCATGGAGTGATGAATGTGAAGAGAGCTTCAAGGAGTTGAGAAGGAGGCTTCTCACTACGCTCGTGCTCACACTACCGTCTAGCGGATCATATTTTTTGTTATTCAGTGATGCTTTGAAGAAGGGATTCAGTTATTTGTTGAGGAAAAATGATCATGACATTGCTTATGATTCATGGAAATTGAATATTATTTAGAAAAACTATCTAAAAAATTATATGGGTTGGATGAAGTTATATTCGTTTTAAAATTTTGGTGGTATTACCTATTTGGGAGAAGTGGGAAATATATATAGATCACAAAAGACTCAAGTATATATTCATGCAAAAAGAGATGAACATGAACAAAATAATATGGTTAGAGGTGATCAAAGACTATTACTACTCAATACATTACCACCATGGGAAAGAGAACAAGGAGGCAGATGTTCTATGTAGAAAGGACTTAGTGATTCTATTATTGATGAGAAATTAAAAGGATCCAATCATCATTCATTTGATGAAGGTTGATATGGGAATCATTAATAAGGGAAAATCATCATTCACTTTTAAAATGATTTATTTATCTTCTTCTTAGGAAAGGATAAAGGATGATTAAAAGGATAATGTGGGAATTCATAAGAATTTAGAAACTATCAAAAAAGGGAAATACATGGTATTAAGTGTTAGTGAATAATTAATCGTCCGATTTGGACCAAGACTATGTTTTGTATCATGTTCGGAGTGAATGAACGAACTTTTAGATGATGTACATAGATCAAATTTCTCCATTCACACAAGAAAACGAAATATTTATTGAGATCACTAAGAGAATTATTGGTTTGATTACATAGATAATGAAATCTATCAGTATACATCAAAGTGACTAGTATGTTAGAATGTGAAGGCTTAGAAGAAAAACTCTAAGGGGATGATGAAAATCATTGCCCATACCCGCTTGAAAATGAAAGAACATCACCATGTACATTATCACCATACTTCAAAAAACATCGAAATGAATCAATGATATTTGGGTAATTGTGGATTGTCTTATAAATACATCACATTTATTTTCTTTTCGATATTATTTCTCACTGTATAAACTGGAACAAATATATATATGATTTGTATGAAGGTTTCACTATGTACCATATTTTTTGAATATGATCGAGATCCAAGATTCACCTCAATGTTATAGAAGAATATTCAACATGCTCTTAATACTGAGATGAACATCAGTAAAACTTATCATCCTCAAACAGATGGCCAATCGGAGTGGACTATGGAAACACTTGAGGACATGCTGCGAGAATGCTCAATTGACTTAAAAGGATGATGGGATCAACATATTCTTCTAACTGAGTTCATATAAAATTGCAGCTTCCACTCAACCATCCAAATGGCCCCTTATGAATCCATGTTTGGAAAGGTAGAGAACCCCATCATCTGGAGATGAATTTGGCTAGTGGAAACTCCTTGGTCATGAAATTGCTGAAAAAACAGTGGAGCATGTTAATCCCAACCAAGAGAACAATAATGATGAACTGAGTTGAAATAAGTGATACAATGATAATCTTCAACAATAACTTGTGTTTGATGTCAGAGACATGGTATTCATTTTCATATCATTTTGAATAGAGTGTTATGTCATTTGGGATGATGTGAAATAATATTGCAAGGTTCATCAGCCGTTTTGAGATCCTTGATCGCATTGGAGTAGTGAAATGTCGATTAGAACTCCCACTGAAATTATGTCATGTACATGATGAATTACATGTGTCATTCTTGAAGAAGAACATACCTAACCCATCACATGTACTCAATTCAGATGTGGTACCATTAGATAGTGACATATCCTAGGAAGAGAATATGGTGAATAATTTAGATCTTAGGAAAAAAGATCTGTGAAATAAGATAATGTCGTTTTTCAAGGATTTGTGGAGAAACCAAAAATTAGAAGAAGAAACATTGGAATTGGAGAAATTGATGAACAATAGTCACAAAAATCTCTTTTACTGTGGGAAAAGGATTTTTTGAGGAATAAATTTCCTAATCTGGGAATATTGTGACGATAAATAATTTTACTAACGATGATTCATCATGATCTGATTAAATGTGTTTTTATGTATAATTGTTATATAAAACATATGAACTTATTTAGTTTTATGTTTTTTTATTTTAAAATATCGTTATAAATTAGTACCATTTCTAATATAGTCTTTGAGAAGTAATAACATGATTAGCATATATATATTGCTTTACAAAATCCAATTTACACAGAGAATGGAATTCACGGCCTCGTCTAATAGAATTTCTCTATACGAATCCCATTTATCAGAGCTCATAAAAGAGGTGGCATCACTAAAATTCACAGTTGACCAAGACCACACCATGTTTCAACCTATCAAGCATGAATTGAACAACCTACCAAAGTCATGGATATTTATAGAGATTACCGCTTGAGCAATATTATCTGAGCCTTCACAAGAGTCTTTCACCATCGCACACCTTACCCTTAAGTCATATGTGGGTGTTATAAGGGTTTATGTAATAAAACCATAGCAATATGATTCTTTACACTATTTGTATAGAGAATATACATTCATTTTAATAATGTTATATTGTAAATGGTTATTAAAGAAAAAATTGTATTTTTAGTTAATATTCAATTAATAAATCTATTTTGATGAATTAATGGGTTTTTGAATTAAATATTATATTATTAAAACATTATTTCTAAATTACTTTTTATTAAATATAAACTATCGTAATGTTTTTTTGAATCTAATTGTAATTTTCGTTATGTTTTGAATGCCTTTTTAATCAAACAACATGAATTTTATATAGCTATTAGTTCTTATTTTAAAACAATAAATTTATCTTTTAGGAAAGTATTTTGATAAAGTGAATATTATTTTTGGAATATGTACGTAGAAATTATCCATGGTGAATTTTTCATAATTTTCTTTGATAGTAAAATTTTTGGGTAAAAATTAAATACCGTTTATATATATAATGTGTTTTATGAAATTATAATGACTAAATAGGGATGTAATAAAATTACATAAATGCGATTTTTGGCCGATATACGTCTTATCATTAATATAATTTGATTATATATTTTTTTTGATTAATTTTATTGTTCCTTAATGGACCCTCCATGACGTATACATCAATTAAAATTTGTTAATAATTTCTTGGAGAGTGTGTCTCACCTCCATATAAGAAAGCCTAATATTTTAATAAGGTCATCCATTGGCATTACAAAATTACGTTTTCCAATCCACATTGGATAAATAATGGGAAAAAACATGGGTTATTTGTGGTTTGGATGAGTATAATGGGTGGTGTCCAAAAACTAAATAATAATGAATTCCATGTCTTTTCCTATATTAACCCACCCAGGATTCCACTTACTCTTCACTCAAAGCCTTTGAATTTCGACCAAAGTATACCCACCTTTCTTCACAATCTTCCCAATTCAACCCATGATCCCTAGAATCCTCTCTCATTCCCCTCTCAATCCTTTGGGATCACATTTCTATGTTATGTATTTCTTCCACTCTCATTTTGTCCAAATTTCATTATGTTGTTATGGCCTTTTATTTCAAAATAAAAAATATTCAGGTATGACATCATACTATCCCTATACTTACCTCATTATGTTTTAATAATGAGATACCCTCATTTAACTCTAATTAATTCATCCCACGTACACGAGTTACCATGCGAAAATTCATTACTTGAATTTTCTCTCCTCATTTACAATCAATAAATTCTTTTACATTATGAACATAAATTCCTTCATATATGTTTGAAAAAGAATATATATGACTAAATTACATTAAATTTCATGTCAATATGATGAGATACCACTTTTTCTCTAATAATCCATTATTATGAACTCTTCTTTGATGTTGTTATGCTTTCAAAATTACACTGTGATTTTTCAAGCCAAAGTGATTGTGTAGTGAATTCCATGCCAATTTCCCTATCAAGGGTATTCAACTTTATGAATGTTAACATATTTATTATATAGTTTCATTTTTTTTTCAGATTCTTTTATTGTCATATAATTTATTATTTTTAATCACTCCATGTTTTATGATCAATGAGGCACACTAATTAATGATATGAAATGATTAAGAAGTGTGTACCTAGATAGTGCACCAATGAATTGGATAAAGAATATTATAAAGATAAATCACGTGTAATGATGGTTTACTCTTGCTAATTCATGTGAAGATAAAGATTACTCATTTAAATTCAAGTGCCATGTGGGTTTACTCATGCTCTAGGTGAAATGGGCATTGGATCAAGATAATGGGATGTTAAATGTTGTTGCCACATTTCCATGTAATGATTATCATGTTATATCTTGACATTATGTTCATGTTTCTATTATTCTATGTTAATATTATTATTTCATAACATGTACTGTATTCTTCATTTTATTCCCTTTTTTCTCCCTTACTGGGATTTTTAGCTCACCCTACTCTTATGGATGTCCTCAGGTTATCCCCTCCACTGTTAGGTACGAAGGAATGTGCTTGGTCATGTAATATATGATTTCAATAAATATGTGTATTTCATCTTTTAAGTTGTAATGTAATGTTCCTAAAACCTAAAGACTATAGACCTCATTATCTACTATGTTGTATTAGGTGGTGATTTTATATAATAAAATAATTTTAAGTGTGAAATAATGAGAAGGGTAGTTATTTTTGGTAACAGATGATATGTTTAGTTATTTTTGATATTTGGATTAGATAACTCTTGTGAATGAATTAGGGATAAGACCAAGTATAATATAAACATAACTAATGATTGGTGATTATTGAGTAACTGGTTTTTCAAGAAAATACATCCATGTATGGATATGACTATTAGAGGATGATCTAGCACAAATGTATCTATTGGTAAAACCTAAAAACACTACTTTGAGGAAGTATCAAATGAATACTGGTGCATGAAAATGGTCCTTTCGGCAATATTGGTTCTGAAATTCCTTGAAGATATTCTTTGGAAAATTCATATTCATAGTATAACCGATTATTAAGGGACAAAATTCCCCTAGGAATATATTTTGGGAAGTAGATCAGGGATTACATATATTGAAGGCTAGAAATTCATATGATAAAAAAATGAATATAATTAATATGTTATCCCTTTTTTTATTGGATTGCCATTTATCTGTTACCCCTAAATTTCCATTTATTCCATCATATGGCCTATAATTGGAGGACTCGGTCTTAAAATCAGTGTGATGATCAAAGTGATGACTCATATATTGAGATTCCCAATATGATGGGTGCGAGAATCATAAACATTTTCATGATAATTTATTAGTTAACTATTGTTTTTAATAGAAACATCGACGAAGAGAAACGTTCTACCCCCCAGAATGAAAGAACAAGTTGCAATAGAAATATTCTTCATAAAAAGGCCTCTTAATTTTAATGTATCATCGGATCCCTCAATTTACAAACAATAGATTAACTCTATTGAAAAGATAGTCTTCATCCTTAAATGTTCTGAACAAGAAAACGTTATTCAGGGAACATACCATATAGAGGGAGAAGTTTATCGATAGTGTACAATGCTTAAAAATATGAACCATGAGAAATAGATCAAGGCGTTGGAATGGAATGATATCCAGAAAATGTATTTTGATATATATTTCCAACACACCCTCTATCTTAAGAGGGAAAAATACATTTTCCCTTAATAAAAACGATGATAAATCCATCAGAGAATATGAGTAAAACTTTACATGGATTGGACGGTATGCCTCTGGCATTTCCATTTCCCCTAAATACATTCTTGGATGCTTCTTTGGTGGGATAAATAATAAACTATGGAAGTCCTGAGAGATCTATGACATTGATATCTATGTGGAAACTTTATTATGTTCCCAAGAAGTAAAAATAGAGGTCAGAGAATTTCATGGATATCATGGGGATAAGAAGCGTATGTTGGAATTTAATATTGGTGGTCTGATGTATAAATCTATCAGTGATAAGAAAATAATTTCCCCTAAATTATAATGATTTGGAGAGAAGCACCCTGAAAATTTCATGAAAGGAATGAGGAGATTCTCTAGGGGTGGATAGAAAGGGAAAATATCCATAAAATGATGAAAAGAATAACCTTCATTTGAAATAGAGGAGAGGAAGCATCCGTTCGACCCTCAACACTCTGTTCACTTCTTCAACTACAAATAATTAGGGCTATTTGAAAACTAGTGCCTAGAGCCAAGGGTTTTTAGAGGAAACCAACAACCTTCAGTGATGAAAGGGTGATATTTTTCCATCACTAATTTCAATGTGAACCCTAATAACGATTTGGTGATAGGTACGTAGGTTATTAATTCATCAATAGAGAATGTACTATTTGATTTTGGTTCTACGTATTGTTTTATATAATGAATGATTAGTAGAACAATCCCAACAACACCACAAATCATTGAAGTAATGATGTAGATGATAACATGAAATGTGGAAATTAGTGTATCACAGGAATATAAAATATCACCTATCATAGTTTTGGGATTGAACTTCTAGAAAAATGTTTTCATACATTATCTAGTGAAATTTGATTCAATTATTGGCACGAATTGGATTTAATTAAATAAAGCCAACATAAATTGTTGTGAGAATAAAATTAGTCTCTATATGCTGAGTCGTCCCCCGATTATATAAAAGTTCATGAAAGAGTATTAATATTCTTTAGAATCATATTCTCAACTATGAATATTACTACACTATGAGTATGCATATCATTCTTAGATTATTGAGTCCATGGATTATATTATCCTTGATTACATGCCTATTGTGATGGAATTTGCTGAAGTGTTTCCCATGTAATTGTGTGATGTTCCTCCAAGAAGAGATGTGGAATTCTCAATTTAACATAAACTTGGGGCATTGCCAATATCAAAGAATTGATATAGAATGGTTGTTTTAGAGCTTGAAATGTTAAATTAACAACTACTATAAAATCTGGATTAAGGGTTTATATTCCCATGTACTTCACCATGGGGTGCACCAGTGCTCATAATCCAGAAGAAGGATGGTACAATGTGCCTTTATATTGATTATCACGTGCTCAAAAATCATGATAAATAAAAAGTATCCTCGGCCAAAAATTAATGACTTGTTCAATAATCTATGTGGATAATAATACTTCTCTAAGGTGGATATATGATCATGATATTATCAATTAAAGGTGAAGAAGGAATATGTCCCCAAGACTAATTTTCTTACAAGATATAGGCAACATGAATTCATAGGAATTCTTCTCGGACTCACTAATTCTCCATAAATCATTATGGACTTGATGAATATAGTTGTAGACGCCGGAAAAGTCCGTTGTTCCCAAACGAAGCTCCGGATGCGGAAAGCGAAGTGATATTTGGAGTCAGAGGCACGTTCCGGAGGGCCCGGAGGACTTGCGCGAAATTTCAGAGGCTCGCGCGCAAAGTTGAGCCGCGGCGCGCAATCCTCCCGGGATGTGCGCAATACGCTGGCTCGGCGCGCTATTTTGCGCGCCCGCGGCCTGCGCGGCGCCTTTGCGCGCTGGGTCCTGATTCCGCGCCCGCGAAACGAATTGCGCGCCCGAGACCGGATTCCGCGCCCGGGGTTGCCTATAAATATAAGGCGACCCCCGACGTTTTGAAGGTTGCCGGGATCCGAAGCGTCGCTCGTTCGCGCAATCCAACCCCTTCTGCGTGCAATGCCGATCTTCAGGTAACCTCTTTTCTTTCGCGCAATAGAGCCTTGGGGTCCGCCTTCGCGCGCAATCCCCTTCGCTCATTTCCTTTGAATAAATTTCAACCTGAAGGCCTTTGCGCGCAAAAGAAGCCTCTTGCGCGCAATTGCCCCCCGGGTGCGCGCAATCCAGCCTGATTGCGCGCACCCCCATTTTCAAAGTGGCCATTCGTTAGAGAATGAGCCGTTGCCCCCGCGCGCTACCCGAAGCCCGGTGCGCGCAATCCCAGTCATCCGCGCGCGAAGCGCTGGCCCAATTGCGCGTCAGCCCGCCATTTTGCGCGCCGACCCGCGGTTTTGCGCGCAAAGCTCCTCTTTTGCGCGCAATCCGCCAGGGTCGCCTCCCTTGACCCCCTGAGGGTACCCGCCTGCGTGGCGCCCGATGGTCTTCATCCCGGGTGCCCGCACCGTGCGTTGTCTTCCCGTGCGGCCCTCCAGGCTCGCGCGATGTGACACGGGCCTATCAGCAGCTTCTACGTCCTGCACGACTTTAAACTGTACCTCGTCCGAGCTACAAGACGTTAAACTGTTCAGCATACGTCCAAGCTGCACGACGCTAAACTGCCTATCCTTCATCGTCCAAGCTACAAAGACGTTAAACTGTACAACATTCGTCCCGCAATACGCTAAACTGCACATCCATCCCGCATGACGCTAAACTGCACCACGTCCGCGCTGTAACACGTTAAACTGCCAAGCACCTTCGTCCTCAACACACGACGTTAAACTGTACTTCGTCCGGCAAGACGTTAAACCGTCCGCTTCGTCCTCAACACACGACGTTAAACTGTACTTCGTCCGGCAAGGCGTTAAACCGTCCGCTTCGTCCGATCCCGTGCTCTGCACGCAGGGTCTCCCCCGGTTTGGATGTGGCCCCCACCCGCTCGTCTCTGCAGGGATGTCGGGATTGTCCCGCTTTTGGGACGATTTAGTGGGAGTGGCTTTTCCCTATGGGGGCAGGGTATCACAAACCCCTAGTTTCTCGTGGGAGGCTGCACATGTGTATCTCCATTGCGCCTCCCCACTGCCGAAGCCAGTAGAGGGTGTGACTGGGATCGAGGTGTCTTCTGCTTTCGGTCCAAGTCCCTTCCAACTGAGTTTTGCCGCATCCGGGCTGCCTCAAGTGCGTAAGTCCTGACAGAATGAACTACGTGGACTTTGATCCCTGTCTTCTAAACAGGGTACGTAGGAAGCCTTCTTGAGGTCCAAGCCCGCCACCTGGTCGTCCCGGTCGTATTTACGTCGGTTCGTCCATCAGTGGACCCCTCCAGGGTTCACGCTCGTGTCGATTCACCTATGAATCCGCCCCTGTGGGAGACTGCCCGTGTGTATCTCCACGGTGCCTCCCCACAGCCCCCCTTTTTTTCCATTTCTCCTTTTATCGTCCAGCATGACGTGAAACTGTGATCCACCCGGCCGTTCCATCCCCCTCTGTGCGAGGTGGTTCGGTTCAATCCTCCGCCCGGCGGCATCGACCTCTTCGTGAGTCGTCTTGCCGACGTCCAGCATGACGTTAAACTGTATACCCGAACTACGTTGACTTTGATCCGTGCTAACGTGCGGTACGTAGGAAGCCCCTACGGGGTCCAAGCTCTTCACTCCATCATCCATACTGATCCTTACCCGGGCCGCCACGTCCCGGTGGGGTCATGCCACTTCACTCCACTCCACGTTACTTGGGAAGCCGCCCATGTGCTGGCCGCAGCGTCGGAGGTTCCCCGCAAGGGGTTCTGTCATCTGATCCACTTTTTCGTGTTGATCGGTCCGATGCCGTCCCCGCTGGACGTTAAACTCGCGGCATACCCCGTGTTAAACATGGGAAGCTGAGGAAAACCTCAGGTGACACAGTTCCCCGCACTCAGTACGGGATGCCTCAGGTCATCATGCCTTCGAGAAGCCCTATTAGGGACGGAAGACAGACGTGCAGAGCCGCAGTGTTGCGACATGCCCCCAGCACCCAGAGCCACCCGGCCTTCTCACCGCAGGTTGCTGCCCCGCCCAGACTCCTTGGAGCGTCCGGGCGGAAGCAGCGTAATTAACCGGTGTCCATGAAGATATGGCGCCGGGAACGAGATTCACGAGCATGTCTCAAATCTATGAGGGAGACCCGGACTAGGCGACGAGTTCCGAGGAGACGTCCAAGGAAGGAGGAGCCGACATCCCATCATCCCGGTTTCGATCAAGGAGCAGACGCCCCTGAATAAGGGACGGATGCCGCCCGCCCTTGGAAAGCGGGACTGCGGGACCACAAGCCGCGCGCCCATCCCCTCGGGTTGACGGGTGCACGCGTGAACGCGTCCTGGCGGAACAGCGTAACCCGACGCACATCCGCAACGAAACAGAAAAATGGTGAACCCGACGTGAATCTCTTCTCCTCGATACGAAGACCGATGACTTTCAGAGGTGTTGGAAGACTGGCATGTTGCCCGGCCAAGCATTCAGTCTTACCCGCCAGGGGCTGGGGAAGGGACATCGGGCACTCCGTCTCGCAACGTCGAGGGCCTGGGTTCCCCCCACGGAAGGCGTCGTGGCGCTAATGGTTGGCTGTCGATTCCTTTTTCCTGTCAGTGTTAATGGGTTCTTCTCCTTGCTTTCAGAAATCAGGTCGCCCGATCCAGTGCCTGATCGCCACCCGCCCACTGGTGCAGGGATAGGGGAAACACCGACGCGGCTACTCCGCGCGGTCCTGCCCGTTCCACAGTCGTCCCAGCAGCCGCAATTGCGGGACGACCACGCCCTCTCTCCCCCTCGGAGGTCATCCAGAGAAGGGTGATCAACACCCTGGTGCGGAGATACGAGGAAGAGGGAGTCATCCCCACTAGGGAAATGGCTCGCCTAGACCTTGAGGAGGCTGCGCCTCGCCACCACCGCCGCCCCCGAGGGCCGCGCAGGGAGGCACCGCTGCCTATCTCAACGTCCAATCGCTTCGGGAGTTTATCCCCGGAGCGCTCTGACAGTTCCCTTCCCTATGCGGATGAGGTGGAAGATGCCCGGGATCACCCTATCCGGGATTCGCTCCAGGGATCTACGGTAAGGACTCCCGCCAGGCCACGGCGACACCGCCGCCAGGCCTCTCCAGTCGAAGAGCGGGCTCTCCACCTGCCCGCGCCGCTCATCCCGACTCGTCTGTCTCGACGCCAACGTCGGGCATGAGCGGAAGAGGATGCCCACCTTGGGGCTCTAGCAACAGCGGCCGCATTGGCCCAAGCCACTGCTGGCTCCGGTCGCCAGGCCTCTGCGCATCCTGAGCAGGGGAACTCCTATGCCCGACCTGGATCGAGGCCCCGACCGCCCCAAAGGCAGGTTGGGTCGACTCTCCCGGTTGCTGGCACTGGCAGTAGCCACCGCGGACCACCTCGCGGTAGCGCTATTCACCAGCAGGATCTACTCTGTGTGGCCGATCCAGGAGGCATGGGTCATCCCACCTTCCGATCCCGGCCCGGAGGCCTGCCCGGAATCACCTCTCCCCGCGTCCCCTTTGATATCTGTCCCGGTGCCCCTTGCACCTTGGTTCCCAGTCCTCTTGGCCCCAGCACCAGTGCGGCCGGAGGACGCCAGGACAGAGATCAGCCCTGCCCCGAAGAACCACCCATGGGCAGGAAGGCAAGGCGTCGACGCCGAGGGAAGAATGTTACGGAATTCCGGACAGAGATCCGACCGGTTTGCTTCTCTGACTCAGAGGCAGAGTACGATTCGGCGACAGAGCCCCTTCCCCAATCCCGCCAGTCAAGGGCAGGGGTAGGAATGCGGCGCGTCAGCCTCGTGCTCCCCGAGAGCGAGATCGATGTGATCCCCGCTTCTCTCCGAAGGTATATCCGGAGTAACGAGGGCCTGGTAGACCCCCAAGGATCAAGCTTGCGGTTGGTACCGGTCCCTCCGGAAGTGCCTTCCGTCTCGATCGGAGAAGCCGGAGACTTTTTCTGGGGACCGACGGTCGAACCACGATTTGGTGCGCCCTCGGCGAGCACCGATGCTACGACAGGATGTTCGCTCTCCGGCCCGTCCTATCATGATGTGGTAGCCAGGGCACCGCCACCCTCAGAGGGCGGCCCGGGATATGGAGGCCAATCGGCCTGCTCGCCGTATTCACCGCCGGCCAGCCCGTCAGCCCGGCGGCCCGCCTCGGCACCACTACCAGTTCCCCGTCCGTTCCTAGCCATGGAAGAGGACCAAGGAGATCTGGGTCCCGAGTTTGAGTCGTGGAGCTTCTGGACCGTCCTTGCGGAGGGCCACTTCCCTGAGAAGTTTTGGCCAGTCGCAGGACCGGGCTTTGATGCACCCGAATCGCTCACCCCGGATGAGTTCGAATGCTTCCGCCGAACTCTCTGGGAGACTCGCTCCTGTCTTCACCGCCTACAAATGCCATACCCCGGGAGTCAATCGCACCTGGAGGATATTGGTGAGCAGTGCCGTCAAATTGACCTGGCCATGCTCCCCGCGGTTCGGCACCCCGGGTCATTTGAGCACCACGAGGCCCTCCAACAACGATACGTTGAGTGTTTTCAAGTACTCCGCAAAGTTATCGAGGAAGCCACTCCCCACGTGTATATCCGTGGATGGGGGCAGTACGCTGCCCTACGCTTCAGTGTGATTCGCCGACATCCCGATTCGCTGGGTGGCCCTGAGGGTATATCCCCAGGGACAGAAACACTCAATATGGCTGACCTGTCGGGAGAGGGGAACGACTTGGAACTTCTCGACGGGGGCTTCCCCCCCGAAGACAAGCCGTCGTCAGATCCATCGGTGAGAGTTACTCGTCATCAGAGGAACCTCCTGGGGCTCCCCGCACCCACTGAAGCACTGACGATGAGCCGAAACGTCAGCAAAGGAAAAGAGCACAGCGAGGCTATAAGGCCCGCCGACCCATCTGCCTCCATGCAGAGGGCAGAGGAGGATCCCAAGAAGGCTACGCTACGTCAGCAGCTCGCCGAACAGAAGAAGCTGGTTGACCAGCTCCTCGCCGAGCGCGCTGCAGAACGACGGCCTGACTACGGTGATCCCAGGCCAGGACCGCAGGGACCGGAACAACCGCTCCTCGATGAGACTCTCTCGGGAAACCGTGATTACGCCGTGTTCGCCGACAGGAGAGAGGCCATTGCCTATGGCAAGAGGGCGCGGTATGTTTCGCCACACCCTCCCGAGCGGCGTGACAACCTGAGAGATCCCGCTCGGATTCCTCCCGCTGCCCCAAGGGCCGCTCCGCCCGCCATCCCACGAGCTGCCGAGTTCGACGACCCGGTCGACGACCCGATTGAAGGGCCATACAATGCGCTCGTGGTAAGAGATCCTCGCCAGGACTGGAACCCATGTCCGGACGATCCGATGGTGGCACTCATTGCCCGCTTGGAAGCCTTGGAGACTCGGCAGGTGGTGATCCCACCGGACGGCAAGCCCTACCCAGCATGGGTGGATGACATGCCGGCGCCTCCGGGATTCGGGAATCCCACTTTCGCCCCCTTCAACGGAACTGGAGATCCGCCACAGCATTTAGCCCACTTCAACTCGAGGTGCGGGCCTATGTTGGGGACTCCGGCGCAGCAAGAGGCCGCTAAGCTTCGCTGCTTTGTTCAGACACTGGAAGGGCCAGCATTTGTCTGGTACAGCCAGCTCCCCGTCGGGTCGGTAACCAGCTGGGAGGACCTCCGTAGACAGTTCCTCTACCAGTTCAGTTCCACGACCCGGAAGACAAGTATCGCAGACCTCTTCAAGTGCAAGCAGAGGCCTGATGAGCGAGTCGCGGACTTCGTCGCCCAATGGAAGGGTCTCACGTATTCCCTTGACATGCCATTGACTCAGGAGCAGTTGCTGACAATGTGCGTCGGGAACGTCAAGACCGAGCTGGTCCCTTCCCTGATCACTCAGAATTACCACGGAGGGTTCAGGGACTTCTCAGACAAAGCTCAACGTCTTGAGGAAGCCCTGCAACAGGCCAGCCAGGCACACCCGCTGCCTCCAATGATTCCTGCAAGGAGAGTCAGCAGGGCTGAGCCCACTGCTGTCGCCCAGATAGAG
Source organism: Viscum album (assembly GCA_963277665.1). Lineage (NCBI taxonomy): Eukaryota > Viridiplantae > Streptophyta > Magnoliopsida > Santalales > Viscaceae > Viscum > Viscum album. The sequence continues at coordinate 40,647,088 of OY728159.1, forward strand.
GCCCCCAGGCCATTGGAGCTACTGCCGGTGAGGCCAGCTCCACAGCCTCACAGGAATCCGCCTCCACGGGCTCAGTTCCCGGCCCAGCAGCGGCAGCCCCAGAACCGGCCGGCCCCTCCGCGTAATGTACCGCCGCAACCCAGGCGAGATAATCAGGGTCCACCTCCTCGGCCGGCCCCTCCAGCCCCTCATCAAGACCACGCTCCCAGGGGCCCGCGACACCTAACTTACTCATTCCACGAGGATCAGGTCCCCGGTTATTTCCGGAGCGCCCTGGAGCAGAGGATTGTGCGATTTCCTGAGTGTTGGAGGCCAGAGGAGGCACATCTTACGAATAACCCCCTCTACTGCCCCTACCATCGGGCCCTGGGGCACACCATCCGGCGGTGCTATGTGTTTAAGGATTGGCTCCAAGACCAGATTAACAACAATGTAATCAGGTTGGCCCCAGCTCTGGCACAAGTGGCGGGCGTGTTCGTGGGATCAGATGACGATAGTGGCGACGAGGACGAATGGCAGCTGGTCTCCGACCGCAGATCCCAGAAGTACAATAACTGGATGGCCCGCAAGACGACCATTCGCGCCCATGGAATCATCCGTGCGCGCTTGAATCAGCCTGAGCCCCCAGAACCTGCGGGTGCTGCTTCGGCATCGTCGTCCCAGCCTGCCTCTTCCAAGAGGAGCAAACGGCGACAGCGCAAGAAGGAAGAGCGCGCCCCGCCGGTTCCGCCACTATCCCGCACTCTCTGCGATTTCATGCCCCCGGAGATGGGGGTCCCTCCTCGGACCTGCCCGGTGATGGATGATTCGTCCGATGACAGTATTGGGTACGCTTCGGTTAATACCGTCGAGCTGGTAAATCCCTTTTCGGTTCCCGATGTTGAAGAACACCAGGTGGACCTCCCTAGTGTCCCCGGTCGTCGCTACCGTCGGAAGAACCGCAACAACAGGAGTCGCCGGGGCACAGCCGTTGGTACCTCCAGCCAGGCCGTGCACGCCACTGAGACTAGGCAGCAGGCTCAAAACCGAGCTCAGCGCGCGCAGCCCCCCCATCCGGGGATGACGAATTCGCCTCCGCCACTGTTTGTGGTGTGGGACCAGGCAGAACCACCTCAGCCGCGTCGCGACCAGCTCCGCCCTGCCACGAGTCCATCCCGGCCTCCTGACTCCAGTACGGTGACCATTTCTCGGACTGCGACCAGTGAACAGCGAGATGCGCCAAGTACCAGTTGGCCGCCGATTCAACCGGCAAGGCCCGTCATGCCACCAACCGCAGAGCAACCTCCTGCAACCAGGGGCTCGCGCTTGGCCAAAAAGTATGATGTCCTGAAGCACTTGGCATACATCCCAGCAAGGCTCTCCATCCTTGAGGCTCTGCGCATGTCATCTGAGTTGCGCGAGGCACTTGCTGAAGCCCTGAAAAGCCCCCTCCAGTTTGAGACAGAGGTTGCGGCTGCAGAGGCCTTTCACGCCGAAACGATCGAGGACGCCGAATGTCAGGCAGTTATCTCGTTCTCTGGTAAGGATGAAGACCCTCCTATACAGGGACATATCCTTCCGCTGTATGTCACTGGCTAGTTCAATGGACTTGAAGTCCGACGCTATCTTGCCGACACGGGGTCCGGGATTAACCTGATTCCAACTCGGACGCTCCGGAGATTGGGGTTGTCTGAGGATGACTTGATTCCTTCCGACCTCAGGATCCAGGGGTACGACCGCACCGAGCAAACCCCGGTCGGCAAGATACGTTTGAAGACCCAGTTCGGTGACTTGGTTGCCAACACCGAATTCATGGTAGTCTCTCAGGACACTGCGTATAACGCATTGATGGGCAGGCCATGGCTTCACCTTCACGCGGCGGTTCCCTCGTCATACCACCAATGCCTCAAATACTCCCTTAATGGTCGAGTAGGCATGCTTCAAGGAGATGCCTCTCCTTTTGCCTCATGTGAAGCCCGCTATCTGGACGCGGACTATTACAAGAGCAAGGATAAGCAGATCCTGGCAGGTGAGGTTGAGCCTGTCGCTGTTGCAAGCGATCCCTGGGCAACTCTGGATGACGCTTACGTCCTCCCGATTCACCGGTTGGACGTCGCCATGGTCTTGACGGTCCGCGAGTCTCCTGATGAGATGGTCGCGACCGCCCGCGCCAGCACCAGTGGCCCAGCAGGATCTGGTAGCCCCAATGCAGTTTCCAACGCAGTCTCTCCCGTGGAAGATCCCTCCCCGAGCAGAGAGGATATGGAAGACGCACCCCCAGCCTTTGAGGAGGGCGTCCCTGCCACGGTCGATGAGTTAATACAGGTGAACCTTGGAACCGAGGCCGATCCAAGACCCACATCGGTTAGTGCCGCCATGCCCTCTGAGGAGCGGCAGCAGTACGTGGACTTTCTCAGGCAGCACCGTGATGTGTTCGCTTGGGGCTATGACGAGATGCCAGGGCTAGATCCTCAGGTAGCCGTCCACCGCCTTGGTCTCCCGGCGAACCATCGCGGGTTCAAGCAGCCTCCCAGGAAGATGCACCCATCCCACGGTGCCATGGTTGAGGCCGAAGTTGACAAGCTTATCAAAGCCAACTTCGTGAGGGAAGTTCAGTACCCCAAATGGCTGGCCAACATTGTGCCAGTCAGGAAGAAGAAAGGGAAGATTAGAGTCTGCATCGACTTCCGCGATCTCAACCGCCACTGTCCGAAGGATGATTTTCCCCTTCCAGTGACAGAGCTGTTGATTGATGCCACGGCAGGGTTCCAAGCCCTCTCCTTCATGGATGGATACTCCGGATACAACCAAATTCGGATGGACCCTGAGGATGAGGAGTTCACTGACTTCAGGGCCCCCCAAGGTACCTTTTGCTACCGGGTCATGCCCTTCGGCCTGAAGAATGCAGGTGCCACCTATCAACGGGCGATGCACCGCATATTCAAGCCAATCCTCGGCACACTGGTGGAATGCTACGTCGACGACTTGGTTGTCAAATCGCGCCAGCGTCAGGACCATCTCAAAGATCTTGAGAAAGTGTTCAGCTTCCTCCGGTCTCGCTGCCTGAAGTTGAACCCGTTGAAGTGTGCCTTTGGGGTCACCTCCGGAAAGTTCCTTGGATTTGTGGTAAGATACCGGGGTATTGAGATCGACCCAGAGAAAATCAGGGCGATTAGCCAGATGCCTCCCCCAGGTACCGTCCGGGAACTGCAAGGGTTCCAAGGCCACTTAGCCTATATACGCCGATTCATCGCGAATCTGGCCGGCAAGTGTAAGCCCTTTTCTCGGCTCATGAAGAAAGGTGCCACCTATGTATGGGATAAAGAGTGTCAGACCACTTTCGAGGAAATCAAGCAGTACCTGCTTCAACCTCCGGTCCTGATGCCGCCCGTATCCGGAAAGCCGCTGGTCCTTTATGTGACCGCCCTGGAACGGTCCCTGGGTGCCCTTCTCGCCCATAAGAACAACGAGGGAACAGAGAATAGCCTCTATTACCTCAGTCGCATGCTCCTCGATGCGGAAGTTAGGTATTACCCCATCGAGAAGAGCTGCCTGGCGCTCGTATTTGCCGTACAGAAATTACGGCACTACTTGCAGCACCATGAGGTACAGTTGGTTTCTCGGGTAGACCCGTTGAAATATATCCTGAGCCGGCCTATGTTGACTGGCCGCCTAGCGCGGTGGGCTGTGATTCTCCAGCAGTTTGACATCAGGTATGTGTCTTAGAAGGCCATCAAAGGGCAAGCATTGGCAGACTTTCTGGCAGCTCACCCGACCTCCGCGGATCAGCCGCTGGATCTAGGCTTTCCTGATGAGGCCATTCTCTCGGTTGATCGAGCCGGTCCATGCTGGCAGATGCACATTGACGGTGCATCCCGGAGCCCCACCGGTAGAAGACTCGATAATCCTAAGCTCAACAGAGTGGGCTTGGGCATCGTCTTCATTACCCCGGAGCGAGCCGTGCTGCCATACTCTTTCCTGTTGTCAGAGGGCTGTACCAACAATGAGGCGGAATACCATGCCCTCATCACCGGCCTCGAGTTGGCTCTCGAGATCGACGTGCCCCGTCTGTGCGTGAAAGGGGACTCCGAGCTGGTCGTTAAGCAGATCAATGGCGACTACGTTATCAGGAAGCCGGAACTTGTGCCATTGTTGGAGTGCACCCTCCTTCTGATGGCCCAGTTCCCTTCTCGGCCGGAAATTGTCCATGTTCCCCGGTCGCAGAACGGTCGAGCAGATGCTTTGGCCAGCCTCGCTGCGTCACTTGCGGAGCCTGAACAGGACAACCTGATCGTCCGCGTGACGCGCCGCAGGCTCATCGCTCCCGTTATCCCGGAAGAAGATCGCGGCCCGTTGGTAAGTAACCTCACCACGGTTGCCCCTATGCCCGGAGCCCCGAGTACCCCAGATATGACAGTCGGATTAGCCCCTGATTGGAGGACGCCTTTGGTTGAGTACCTCCAACATGGCATTCTTCCATCGGATCGGGCCGAGCGCGAGCGAGTTCGACGCCGCGCATCGCAGTTCGTCCTCCAGAGCAGTCCCGGCCTGGAGCAGATCCTCTACAAACGCGGATTTGATGGTGTTCTCCTCCGTTGCCTTCAGGGAGTTGAGATCCCACGAGTCATGCAAGAGGTTCATGCTGGTTCATGTGGCGCCCACCAGACTGGGCCAAAGCTGTCCCACCAGATTCGGAGGTTGGGATACTTCTGGCCCTCTATGATCCATGACTGCATCGAGTATGCCAGGAGGTGCCATGCGTGCCAGGTTCATGCGAACTTTGTGCATCGGCCGCCGGAGCCTCTCCATACCACAAGGTATTCCTGGCCCTTTGCAGTCTGGGGACTGGACGTTGTGGGACCTTACCCGCCGGCGACAGCTCTCCAGTGCCGGTTCATTCTGACCGCCACGGACTTCTTCTCCAAATGGGCAGAAGCGATTCCGCTCAGAGAGGTCAAATCCTGTTCGATCGCTGACTTCGTGACCTCCAACATCATCTATCAATTTGGAGTGCCTCACGCTATCCTCACGGATAACGGAACCAATTTCCGAGCAGCTGAGTTGAAGAAGTTGTACGCCAAGTATAACATTCGCTCGAACCATACATCTCGCTATCATGCGCAGGCGAATGGACAGATCGAGGCATTCAACAAAACCCTCTCTAACATTCTGCAAAAGATGGTTGGTCAGAACAAGAAGAGTTGGCCGGACAAGCTCCCCAACGCCCTCTGGGCTTATCGGACGACGACTCACAATTCCACCCAGATGACCCCTTATTCCCTGGTGTATGGAGCTGAGGCCGTCCTGCCCATCGAGATCCAGTTGTCGTCCTTGCGCACTGCGGTCTACGACCAGCAAGCGCCGGACAGAGTTGTTGAAGCCCGTCTAGTCGAGTTGGAAGCACTGGATGAGAATAGACTTCGCGCTTTGCACAACTTGGAGAGGCATCAAAGCAGAATGGCTCGAGCTTTCAATAAGAAGGTTCGCCTCCGCTCCTTCCTGCAGGGTGATCTAGTGCTAGCCCTAAGAGCGCCAATGATCCCCGGCAGGAAGCCGCCCAAGTTGGAGCCCAAGTGGGAGGGACCTTTTGTTGTCCACAAGGTCTATCCCAATGGCGCGTACTCCCTAGCGACTATGGATGGTGAGCGTGTCACTCCTCCCACCAACGCTAGGTTCCTCAAGCAGTACTTTGTCTGAGTGTGCCCACGTCCTGCACGACGTTAAACTGCATTCGTCCAGGCTACAAGACGTTAAACTGTTCAGCATTCGTCCGCGCTGCAAGACGTTAAACTGCCAAGTGCTTCGTCCTGCATGACGCTAAACTGCACTACGTCCGAGCTACAAGACGTTAAACTGTTCATCATTCGTCCTGCATGACGTAAAACTGCCCCTCAAGAACTACGTGCGGCTTGATTTCCATCCTTATGGGATACGTAGGACCGCCTGAACCTTCATGTTTCAGGCCCAGCCCCATCTTTAGGGAATTTCCATCCCATCTCGGGCCCTTGGCCCAGTTGCCCCCGGGTGTGCGGCGTATGGTGTGAGCGCGGGGCTATGCCCTCATTCACGTCGGTTTGCTCGTCACGCTGTACGCCCCCCCACGTTTGGGGATGCCTTCTGCTCCCCCCTTCCTTTTTTCTCTCTTTTCGTCCTGCATGACGTTAAACTGCACTTCAAGAACTACGTGCGGCTTGATTCCCATCCTTATGGGATACGTAGGACCGCCTGGACATTCATGTTTCAGGCCCAGCCCCATTTCCCGGGAATCTCTATCCCGCGTTGGGTCTCTGGCCCAAGTTCCCCTCCTTTTTGTGCGAGGCGTATCGCGTGAGCGGGGGATCATGTCCTCATTCGCGTTGGTCTACTGGCCGCGCCGTACGCCTCCCCCGTGTGTGGGACCACCTCACACCTCTCATCGTCCTGCATGACGTTAAACTGCCTCTTAAGAACTACGTGCGGCTTGATTCCCATCCTTATGGGATACGTAGGACCGCCTGGACGCTTGTGTTTCAGGTCCAGCCCCGTCTCTTGGTTGATCACGGGGATCTGCCCTCTTTTGGTTGCTCTCAGGGTGAGTCCTCCGACCCTTCCCGGTGATCTGTTAACATGTTTTGGGTACTTCGGTCTATGACTCGTAGTGTCAGATTCAATCCCGACAAGTCCTGTGTTGCTTTTCAGGCCTCGCGCTTCCTCTTGTTCGGGCCTTCACTCAAAGGGATCCTCGTTGGCGGTTTGGGTACGATGCCTCAGTGCTCTCCTACCGCTCCGGGTCGATTTACCGGCGAGTCCTGGGCCGCAAATTGATATGAATCCTGCGATTGAGCGGTTGATGCTCGTTTGCTTGCCCCGTTTTAGGCTGACGCGATCGGATGTTGTGTTGCGAATATGGTCAGCAACGTCCTTGATCGCCATGTCGGCTCTTTCAGGCTCTGAACATTGGTTGCACAGTCCTCATCACACTCCGCCTTTGTGCGTTGTAGTGGAATCTCGACACTCTCTTCATACTGACCTTCAGTACACCTCTACACGTTAGGCAGACCAACCAGGGTAATGATGTCGTTCGAGGCTCCCATGATCTGAGCACCAAGGATATATGCGGATGTCCTCCCTAAGGGCCATGCGTAGCTGGACCCTCGTCCCCATAAGGAGGAAGGAGTCGCCCGAACAATCGCGTTCTGGGCCCAGTATATCTGGAGGCTAGCATCTCTGCCCCTCAGGTGATGGACATACGCAGGCCCCTATCCCAAGACTCTTCTCCGGGAATCGTGCGTGACCGCAGGGCTGGGTATGTTACCCCCTCCGCCGTGTCCGCCGTACCGCAATAAGCGGATTCCTCCATGGTACGAACCACAAGACCTTAAACTGTGTTGTCTGGTCCTACCACACGACCGTAAACTGTGATCGTCTTGGCCGCCCGACGAGAAACGGCACTGCATCGTGATGTTCTCCTCGGGGGACACTCATGTTGGGCGCTGGTTAATAACCACGCCATTCATCAATGCCTTCCATGGCTTGATTATTGTGGCGACGCCAGAGATTTCTCAATCACAGGCGTGTCGCCGCACAAAGAAAAACCATTCATCTTTAAGGACAAACAAGAAATATCAAATGTCGCTCCTTCTGTGTGTGAGGGTCAGACCCGCACTCTTCCCCGCGCTGGTGCCCGATTGTGTTGCGCCGCGCTTCAAGAACTACGTGCGGCTTGATTCCCATCCTTATGGGATACGTAGGAACGCCCGGATGTTTGAAACTTCAGGTCCAGTCCCCCACCTCTTAGAGATTCCCCCTTCTCTGGGGAATCCGCCGCCTTCAGGTCACCCTCAAGGCGTGTTCCCTGGCCCCTTGCAGTGGTCCACCGGTGTCAAGAGTACTCTGGTTTATTGCCAGGAGGGTCAGGATCCGCTTGGTCAGGTTTCCTCCGCTTTTCAGGCTTCGTGCTCCCTTTCATTCGGACCCATCGTCTACGCCCTGGGTGGAGCCCCCGTGAACGGTTCGGACACAATGCCTCAGTGCTCTCCCACCGACTCGGGCCGGTACCCCCAATGGCCTCGGGCAGCAAATCGATATGAATCCTGCGATTGAGCGGTCGATGCTCGTTTGCTGCCTCATTCCACCAACGGTTAGTGCGATATTGATGCTGCTTTTCCGCCACGGTTGGCAGTACTCCCATATCGTTACGCCGGTGCCCCCAGTCGTTGAATGAATGGCCGCATGATTCACATTTTCCACCTCCCATTCCGGCTAGGCGAAACCTCGACGCTCTTGACACTATCCCTCAGTGCATCTTCGCATATCCAGGGGATATGACCGCGATGTGGCGTGCTTTGAGGTCCTTATGGTCCGAGCTCTAAGACCTTAAACTAAGATCTCTCCTTATGGTCCGAGCTCTAAGACCTTAAACTAAGATCTCTCCTTATGGTCCGAGCTCTAAGACCTTAAACTAAGATCTCTCCTTATGGTCCGAGCTCTAAGACCTTAAACTAAGATCTCTCCTTATGGTCCGAGCTCTAAGACCTTAAACTAAGATCTCTCCTTATGGTCCGAGCTCTAAGACCTTAAACTAAGATCTCCCCTTATGGTCCGAGCTCTAAGACCTTAAACTAAGATATAGCCCTTATGGTCCGAGCTCTAAGACTTTAAACTAAGATCTACCCCTATGGTCCGAGCTCTACGACCCTAAACTAAGATCTCCCCAAATGGGGTCCTACGTCCTGCATGACGCTAAACTGCACTCTCAGAACTACGTGTGGCTTGATCTCCAGCCTGATGGAGTACGTAGGAACGCCCGGGCATTCCGACTCGGGTCCAGCCTCAGGGATCGTTAAGTCCCGCCCCTCCTCGTCGCCGGCCGTCTGGCCTGACTTCGGGTAGAGTGGTGCAGTTGTGATATTCTCCCCGATTCAGCTCGGGATGCCCCATCGCAAGGATGGGAAGCGACGGTTTCCTCGTCAGAGAGGTGCTGTCTGAGAATTGAGGTGACTCACGGCCAGATTAGTGCATCCGCCTAATACGCTCTCCCCACGGTGGCACAATTTTGAGAACGTTGGATTCTGTCCGAACAAATCGTCACTTCGCCCCCCGCTTCGCATGCCCTGTTGATCTGGATTTCCACCCTTGTGTCTGAAGGAACCCCAAAGCGGTATTCATGATGACATGTGGTCCGCCTCCTGCAATATGAATGATGGCCTTTTTCGGTCCGTCTATTGCAGTTGTTATGGTCGATCCACTGTCCGCCTACCGTCTTGGGCATTTCCTGGAAGGCCGACCGTTGTGGATGTCTGGATTCGGGACGCGCGATTCACCCTTTCTCATTTCCCTATGTTCGGATAAAATCTCAACGCCCCTAGCATTGTCCCGCTCGTGTGTTGGAACAGGTTGGGGGGATGGTACATTGATTAGGTCTGAGGTCTCCTTTCCTAGGAATGACCTCCCTCTTTTCTCCAGAAATCCAGGCCCAATTATGGATGCCTGATGCTTGGTTAACACTCCCACAAGACAACGAATTGTGGTTGAGCATGTTAAACCAAAATATGCAGATAAATATATTGATTCATACAGATGGATCAAAGTAGCGGAAGCAAATGTTTTGGGAATGGCAAAACAAAGCCCTTAGGGATTAGCGTGCTGAATGAGTCTTTCTAATGCCGCTACCCTTTGGCTGGTGGCCTCCAGAGCTGCTTCTCGCTCTCTGCGTGCCCTCTCTTCGTCGGCGGTCGCAGCGCGCAGTTCGTCGATTCTGGCCTGTGCACGCTCCCGCTCGACCTGAATTGTGACCATCTGTTGGCCCGCCTCCGTCAGCTGTACCTGGGCGTCAACCAGCTGGGCTGCTAGTTGCACCACAAGCTCGGTACACGTTGCGACGAAGGCCTCCTTCTCTGCCGCCTGCCCTTCGAGGCGCCGGACTTCCTGCTCCGCCGCGAGAAGCGCCCGCGTGCTTTCCGACATGTCCCGACTTTGTGTGACGTCGGCACGCCGGCAGCTCTCGCACATCTTTTCGGCCATGAAATCACGGACCGTTAGATGGAGGCGTTGAGCATCAGCTCCCCCGGCACACAGAAAGCGCATCCAGGTTTGAAGTGATCCCATGCGCCCCAGCCACTCCGACGGGTCTCGCTTGAGGAAGCGCTGGATGCACTTCCACCCCCTACGGCGCGTTATCCGGCTCTCCTCGACCGCCTCCGTGTCTGAGTCGTCCATCTCCTCGGGATCGGCAGGCCGGTAGGCAGGGAAGGCAGCCAGCAGGTCTGCTGCAGGGTCCTCCCCTGGGAGGTCCTCACGAGGGATAGGTTCCCCAACATCCGGGCGACCTTCTTCTCTCTCCCCAGCGGCGCTGACACACTCGTCAGCCCCCAACCTCTCTCCGATGGCAGCACCGCCGACATCCGCAGCCCCTTGATCAGCAGTTGGTGGGGCCGGCTCGGTTTGGGAAGTCTGTTCCGGAGCAGGCGGCATGTCTGCCACCGGTCCACTCGTGGATGGCCCGGGTTCGTCAACCCGATGAGCCTCCAGTGTTGAGATCACTGCGCAGGGCATGCCATGGTTAGTCACGGATCGTCAACGGCAAGCACCAGCAGTAATGTAGGGAGACTTACGGGAGTTCGGAGCGTCATCTTCCGCTATCCCGGTCGCCGCAGGAACAGTTGCAGCAGGGGACCCCTTAGCGCTTGTCAGTTCGATAATGGGTGCCTGGCCCCCGCCTTGTCCTGCTGGCACCCCTCCTACTCCCGCTGAGGACGCCTGACCGACATCCGTGTGCTCCTGAGAAAGATGGAGAAATGGGTTAGAAGCTGCATAAGAGAGTGGATGAAGCAGATTGAGTAGGGATAGAAGCGGACCTCGAGGAGCTCAGTGACATCAACGTTGTCAGAGCCGGCCACCTCGCCGCTCTCCCGTGGGCTCCCCTGATGGGATCTTCCCTCGGAGCCTTCATCCTCCCCCATTTACTCCTCTTCTTCGGAGTCGCTGCTACTGTCATCTTCTTCCGGCGGCATCTGTTCCGGAGCAGGCTCGAGACCGAGCATCACCTTCACCAGAAGGGATGGCTCCGCGCGCTGACCACGTTGGCGCGCGTACTCGTCCATGGCCGTCAGATACGCATACTGCCGGTTGAAGTCCACTCTGTCGGCAATCTGGAGGCGCCCGACCTCTGGCAGATAGATTCCTTCTCTGAGTATCTTTCGCCAGATGGTGTCGGTCCCCAGTGACTGCCGCAGAGTCATCCAGGCCGACCACAGCGCCGGGAAGACCGCATCATGGGAAGGTTCGAGCAGACGTCTCACCTGCTTCCCGGGCCGCTCGTCGACCACCGCACGTGCCCCCTCTCTGGGCGCTGAGGTCGTGGCGGCAGGTCGCGATGTGCCCGCCGCCGAAGTCCCTGCCCGCGCCGGCTCCGCTGTTTGGCGCGCCTCCATTCTCCCCCGTGTGGCGGCGCCTCGCCTCCTTCCTTGACACCCGGTCTCCGCACGGGTAACCTCGAGCCGCCGAACTAGCTTCCGCAAAAGCCCCTCGGGGTACGCGATGGCCCAGTGTTCGGCGTACTCGGTTGCCAAGCCTGCGTCAACTCCGGTAGGAGGGAGAGTGATGACGTCGCTAGAGCCGAAAGCGGCAAACATCAGCCACATCTGGCGAAGGACGCCAGGGTTCGTCTCCTCCCGGACAGCAGTGAATACCCTCTTCGGCATCCGTTGAAGGCACCCGAACTGCCTGGCGACCCGGGTCGGCACGTAAGGCTCGCAGATCACCTTCCCGTCGATCCGAGCCACGAGCACCCCGCCCCGCATGTTCAGGAAGTATTTATGATACTCCAGCGGACCCTGCCCATTGTCGATCATCTGGCCGACGGGAGTGGGGAACGGACTGAAGTTGAAGTTGGCATGATTGCCAATCCGGATCCGCACGCCCTCCTCACTTAGGGTCATCGGAGCGACCCCCGCGATGTTCAGCAGGGAGGGTCGCAGGCCGTTGCCCGGAGGAATGATGGCGTTCGGAAACGTGTACCCACCGAGGTGAGCAGCCACCCAGCCGTGGAAGAACTGAAAGGGCCCACAGATCCTTCGTGGCGACCCCCCTCGTGAGATGCGTCCCAGGATGGCATACAGCCTCGCCAACACTGGGACCCCGAGGTTGTATCTCTTGTTGGCGGCCATAGCGCCCGCCATCGCCAGTGTCGCCGGGCGAACGCCCATTCTCGCGTCCCGCACTGGCAGGAGCCACCCACTCAGAAAGGCGGCCAGGAACGCCGCGTACCGGACATTTGGGTCCCGGGCCTCGATGACGCGGTACCCCCATGAGCGGTAGTCGCCCGTCTCCAGGACCCGCCAGTACGACCCGTTCCGGCTCCTCTGAGCTGCGGTCGGGCACCGCTTCCCCCTACCTGGCATCTTGACCGCTGGGTCATGCTCCAAGAACTGGCCGAACCACTCCTTGTACGCTATGTCCTTCTGTAAGTCCTTGATCCCAAGCCGCTGCGTAGCCCGGTAAAGGAGATGCCATGTCAGGATGGGAGTCCGTGACCTGTCTTCCCAGATGTTCTTCGGGGGCAGGAACTCATCGTATTGGTAGCCCTCCAGCGGGATACCTCCGATACAGTGGATGTCCCAGAGACCGATGCCGACCTCCCCATGGTGAAGATGGAAGGTGTTGGTATCCGGAGACCATCGGGTGAACAGCTCCGGCCCGAGCTCGGACTGCTGGTAGAAGTGGAACTGCGACGTCCACACCGCCTCGAACAGGCCGATGTACCGCAGCTCCTCTGCGAAGTGATCGCAAGTGTGGCGTACCCAGAACGCCCAGGCCCACTCACTGGTGAAATTTCCCCCAGACCGCAAGTCCCAGTCCTTCAGCCAGCCCTTGGTGTCGTCTGTGACGCTCTGGTGATATATGCTCGAGTAGAGGGCTGGAGAATTCTCCGCAGTAGGCTCACCCCCGTCAATGGTCCGCGTCCTCGGGTTCAGGACGTAGACATCCAAGTGCCTGGTTTCCCTGGCAGGATGCCCATTGTTGGTGATGTTATAGCGGTGAAGCTCGTCCTCCCGGGTCACCCAGGTCCGCGGCGCATCAATCTCGAACCCTGGCACCGGAACCTCATTGAGGATGCCGATGTTCCAGAGCGGCAGGTTGTCCGACAGTGGATATGTCTTCTGGGCCGGCGTTAGTAAGTCGAACAAGGATTGATTGTTGGAAACAATCTCCTTGGCTCCGTAAACCTCCTCGTTCGTCGCCATCTCAGCCCTGCGAGTGGCGGCATCCTCCTCATTTCCTCTGTGCGTGGCCATCTCAGAAGTTTCGGGAGTCGTGCGGGTTAAGGGATGAAGCGTGCGGGATCGGACGAGGCAGGTAGAGAAGTTTGAAGGGTGGCACACAATCCAAGTGGACGGCGCGCAATTGGGAAGAATGTCGCGCAAAGTTCCGGGTTTTCGCGCAAAGACAGGCGAATTCCGGACGGTTTTGCGCGCCGATCGGGCGAATTTCGCGCCGGAAAAGGCAATTTCGCGCACGAGAGCGTTGGAGCCTATCGCGCGGAAGGCCTGAGTACGGAACGCGGGACCCAGGGCCCCTATTTATAGGCGAGGCCGGGGTCCGCGCTGCGCGGAAAGCGCTTTGCGCGACCGCAGCGGCGACTTTCGCGCCCGTCGCCCCTTTTTGCGCGCCTAAGTCCCGCGCCGCCCAGGACTTCGGCATTCCGGCGTCTCCCTCGGAACCCGATCGTTGCGACCTCTCGCCGACCAGATTCCGAGGGGGGGCTTTTGTAGACGCCGGAAAAGTCCGTTGTTCCCAAACGAAGCTCCGGATGCGGAAAGCGAAGTGATATTTGGAGTCAGAGGCACGTTCCGGAGGGCCCGGAGGACTTGCGCGAAATTTCAGAGGCTCGCGCGCAAAGTTGAGCCGCGGCGCGCAATCCTCCCGGGATGCGCGCAATACGCTGGCTCGGCGCGCTATTTTGCGCGCCCGCGGCCTGCGCGGTGCCTTTGCGCGCTGGGTCCTGATTCCACGCCCGCGAAACGAATTGCGCGCCCGAGACCGGATTCCGCGCCCGGGGTTGCCTATAAATATAAGGCGACCCCCGACGTTTTGAAGGTTGCCGGGATCCGAAGCGTCGCTCGTTCGCGCAATCCAACCCCTTCCGCGCGCAATGCCGATCTTCAGGTAACCTCCTTTCTTTCGCGCAATAGAGCCTTGGGGTCCGCCTTCACGTGCAATCCCCTTGGCTCATTTCCTTTGAATAAATTTCAACCCGAAGGCCTTTGCGCGCAAAAGAAGCCTCTTGCGCGCAATTGCCCCCGGGTGCGCGCAATCCAGCCCGATTGCGCGCACCCCCATTTTCAAAGTGGCCATTCGTTAGAGAATGAGCCGTTGCCCCCGCGCGCTACCCGAAGCCCGGTGCGCGCAATCCCAGTCATCCGCGCGCGAAGAGCTGGCCCAATTGCGCGCCAGCCCGCCATTTTGCGCGCCGACCCGCGGTTTTGCGCGCAAAGCTCCTCTTTTGCGCGCAATCCGCCAGGGTCGCCTCCCTTGACCCCCTGAGGGTACCCGCCTGCGTGGCGCCCGATGGTCTTCATCCCGGGTGCCCGCACCGTGCGTTGTCTTCCCGTGCGGCCCTCCAGGCTCGCGCGAAGTGACACGGGCCTATCAGCAGCTTCTACGTCCTACACGACGTTAAACTGTACCTCGTCCGAGCTACAAGACGTTAAACTGTTCAGCATACGTCCAAGCTGCACGACGCTAAACTGCCTAGCCTTCATCGTCCAAGCTACAAAGACGTTAAACTGTACAGCATTCGTCCCGCAAGACGCTAAACTGCACATCCGTCCCGCATGACGCTAAACTGCACCACGTCCGCGCTGTAAGACGTTAAACTGCCAAGCACCTTCGTCCTCAACACACGACGTTAAACTGTACTTCGTCCGGCAAGACGTTAAACCGTCCGCTTCGTCCTCAACACACGACGTTAAACTGTACTTCGTCCGGCAAGACGTTAAACCGTCCGCTTCGTCCGATCCCGTGCTCTGCACGCAGGGTCTCCCCCGGTTTGGATGTGGCCCCCACCCGCTCGTCTCTGCAGGGATGTCGGGATTGTCCCGCTTTTGGGACGATTTAGTGGGAGTGGCTTTTCCCTACGGGGGCAGGGTATCACAAACCCCTAGTTTCTCGTGGGAGGCTGCACATGTGTATCTCCATTGCGCCTCCCCACTGCCGAAGCTAGTAGAGGGTGTGACTGGGATCGAGGTGTCTTCTGCTTTCGGTCCAAGTCCCTTCCAACTGAGTTTTGCCGCATCCGGGCTGCCTCAAGTGCGTAAGTCCTGACAGAATGAACTACGTGGACTTTGATCCCTGTCTTCTAAACAGGGTACGTAGGAAGCCTTCTTGAGGTCCAAGCCCGCCACCTGGTCGTCCCGGTCGTATTTACGTCGGTTCGTCCATCAGTGGACCCCTCCAGGGTTCACGCTCGCGTCGATTCACCTATGAATCCGCCCCTGTGGGAGACTGCCAGTGTGTATCTCCACAGTGCCTCCCCACAGCCCCCCTTTTTTTCCATTTCTCCTTTTATCGTCCATCATGACGTGAAACTGTGATCCACCTGGCCGTTCCATCCCCCTCTGTGCGAGGTGGTTCGGTTCAATCCTCCGCCCGGCGGCCTCGACCTCTTCGTGAGTCGGCTTGCCGACGTCCAGCATGACGTTAAACTGTATACCCGAACTACGTTGACTTTGATCCGTGCTAACGCGCGGTACGTAGGAAGCCCCTACGGGGTCCAAGCTCTTCACTCCATCATCCATCCTGATCCTTACCTGGGCCGCCACGTCCCGGTGGGGTCATGCCACTTCACTCCACTCCACGTTACTTGGGAAGCCGACCATGTGCTGGCCCCAGCGTCGGAGGTTCCCCGCAAGGGGTTCTGTCATCTGATCCACTTTTTCGTGTTGATCGGTCCGATGCCGTCCCCGCTGGACGTTAAACTCGCGGCATACCCCATGTTAAACATGGGAAGCTGAGGAAAACCTCAGGTGACACAGTTCCCCGCACTCAGTACGGGATGCCTCAGGTCATCATGCCTTCGAGAAGCCCTATTAGGGACGGAAGACAGACGTGCAGAGCCGCAGTGTTGCGACATGCCCCCAGCACCCAGAGCCACCCGGCCTTCTCACCGCAGGTTGCTGCCCCGCCCAGATTCCTTGGAGCGTCCGGGCGGAAGCAGCGTAATTAAACGGTGTCCATGAAGATATGGCGCCGGGAACGAGATTCACGAGCATGTCTCAAATCTATGAGGGAGAGCCGGACTAGGTGACGAGTTCCGAGGAGACATCCAAGGAAGGAGGAGCCGACATCCCATCATCCCGGTTTCGATCAAGGAGCAGACGCCCCTGAATAAGGGACGGATGCCGCCCGCCCTTGGAAAGCGGGACTGCGGGACCACAAGCCGCACGCCCATCCCCTCGGGTTGACGGGTGCACGCGCGAACGCGTCCTGGCGGAACAGCGTAACCCGACGCACATCCGCACCGAAACAATAGTCTTTAGAGATTACCTCTAATTTTTTTGGTAGTATTCATATACAATATTCTAATATACTCAGATCCAAGGAGGAGAAGAAGGGGAATCTAAGAACTGTACTAGATACATTGAAAAAGGAGAAGCTCTTTGTAATGTATAGAAATGGGACGTTCTGGTTGAAAGTTTTCTCATTATTGGGTCATATAATCACATGAAATGAGATATCTGTGGATCCCTACAAGACATATGCAATTCAGGGATGGATGATACCAACATCAGTAACAAATATCTATAGCATCTTGGTGTTATCTGGATATTATGGCCTATTTGTTTAAAATTTCTCACCATATTCCAACCCCTTTTCCAAGAAAACTCAGAAGGGAGTAAACATTTCTTTGAGTGATGAATGAAAATAAAGCATAATGGAGTTGAAAAATATTCTTATCAATGAACATGTGATCACACGACCCACATGTAGAGAACTTTTTTGGTATTTAGTGATGCTTAGAAGAAGGGAAAGGGTTGGGTGTCGATTCATACTGACAAAGTCATTACATATTCTTCAATGAAATTGAATGATGATGAAAAAACAATCCCACACTTGATGTAGAGTTGGCTATTGTATTCCTCACTTTAATTTTTTTTGGAATTACCAATTTGGAGAGAATTGTGAAATATATATAGATCACAAAATCAAAAGTATATATTCACACAAATAGAGTTGAACATACGCCACTGATGATGGTTAAATAAAATAAAAGAATATGACTTCCCAATCCATTTACATATGGGAAAAGGAACAATGTGGAAGTTAGTATTAGTAGAAATGACCTTGTGATTCTACCATTAATGAGAACTAAAAAAAGATCCAATATTCATAGATTTGATGATAATGGACATGGGAATCCAAAAGAAGAGAACATCATCAATACGTTGACAAATGATTCCTCAAATATCCCTTTATAAATGGTTAAAGGATGATAAAATGGATGATGTGCGATTTCAGAAGAAGGAGGAAACTATCAGAAAATGTAAATCCTCAGTTTTCAATGTTAATGAAGAAGGAATTGTGATATTTGGGATAGGACTATGTGTTCCTTCAATTCTGGAGATAAATAATGTTATTTTTGATGATGTGTATAGTTTGAATTTCTCCCTTCACCCAGGATACACAATGATGTATTGATATCTCTGAGAAAATTATTGGAGGGATAACATGAATATGAATATCAAAATGTAAACATCAAAGTGTCTGTTATGTCAGCATGTGAATCCAGAGAGGCAAAATTCTAAGGGGGTTGAGGCAACTATTACCCATAGCAGCATGGAAATGAGAGAAAATAACCATGTAATTTGTCACTAGACAAATGAAGACAACCAAATGAATCAATGCTATCTGGTTTGTTGTGAATTTTCATATAAATATTGCACATATCATATAATTTTGAGATGATTTCTCATTGGATTAACTAGAACATATATATATTAGAAAAGTCAAAATTATTCACGGAGTTCCACAATCTATTGTATCCAATTGATATACAAGATTCTCTTCTATGTTCTGTAAGTGTCTTCAAGAGGCCCTAAATAATGAGATGAACATTAGTACGGATTATAATCCTCAAACTGATGGCCATTCTAAGCATACTATTCAAACACATCAGTACATGTTGATAGAATTATAAATTGTCTTCATAGAAGGATACAGTCTAAATCATAATCCATTTGTGTTCTCTTATAAAATAATTTCCACTCAAGCATCCAAATGGGTCCTTTTGATTCCTTATATGATAAGAGGTTCAGAACACCAGAATGTTTGGATGAATTTGGGGAGCAAAAACATATAGGTCAAAAAATGGTTGGGGGAAATGGGGGTGAAATTTAAGACCAACCAACATCACATTAAAGATTATTATAGTCGATAAAAGAGAAATGATGATAATAGTCGACGAGACCTAGAGATTGATGTAGAATGCATTTTTTTATTCCGCATATCACTGTGGAAGATATTTTATGAAAATTGGGAAGAAGGTAAAGCTTACTACGTGGTACATCAACCCTTTTGAGAACCTTGATCGCATTGGAGTGATGACTTATCGACAGTCACTCCCTCCGAACCATTCTCAAGTAAATTATGTATTCCATGTATCAATATTAAGGAAGTACATCCTATCCCATCACATGTAATTAATCCAGATGTGGTACCTTTGGATAATGACATCCTCAATGATGATAATCTTTTGAAAAACATATTTCATAAGGAAAACATCCGATTAAATAATCCAATGCCCTGTTTTAAGGTGTTGCGGTGAAGCCAAAATTTTGAGGAAGAAACGTGGGAATCATTGGATGTGATGAATTAGAGTTACCCTCTTATGTTTTGGCATGGGAAAAGTTTATATTGAGGGAAATATATCTTAATGGGGGACTATTGTAATGACCCAATATTTTACTAATGAATTTTTCTCTTAATATGATTAAATGTGTTATTATTAAAATGGTTATATAAAACATACAAACTTATTTTTTTTAGGTTTTAGGATATTATAGTACCGTTAATAATTACTACCATTTCCAATATTTCCATTTAACATAGATTACATTATAAGTATACATAAAGGCCTTTAACAAATCCCATTTACTCAGAAAAGGGAATTGATGGCCTCATCCAATAGAATTTCTACATATGAAGCCCATTATTTCAGAGCACATAAAGGAGGTGTTATCACTGGGATTCCATATTGACCATGCCCATGATGAGCTTCAATGTGATTATCTTGAACGGAACTACCTACGGGAGAAGTGGAAGTTAATAATGATTACCACTAGAGAGATATTGTCCAAGCCACCCCATGAGTCAATCACCATCGCACACCATACACTTATGTCATATGTGGTTGTTATAAGGGGTTATATAACATTAACCTAGTACTGTTATTATATACATTATTTTTCATATGGAATATACGATCATATTATTATTGTTACTTTGTCAATGGGTTTTAAAGCACAAATAGTATTATTAATTAACATTCAATTAAGAAAATTATTTTTATAAATTAGTGTATTATTTAATTAAATAATATATTTAAAAAATAGTATTAAAAAACTAATTTTTATTAAATATAAATGATTGAATAATCTATATGAATACAATTGTAATCGTTATTATGGCTTGAAAATTGTTTTTATCAAAACCATGAATTTTTGATAAATGTCAATTTTTATTTTCAAATTATAAATTAAAATATTTTGAAAATTATTTATATAAAATAAAAAAAATTTGAATCCTCACATTGAAATTATCTAATGGTGAATTTTCCAAATTTTTCTGAGGGAGTCAAATTTTTGGGTAAAAATTAAATACATTTTAAATATAAAATGTGTTTTAGTGCATCATAATGAATTAATAGTGATGTAATAAAATAAAATAAATTAGGTGATCATCAAATAGATCGACTATATTTAAAATAACGTGATTTCAGATTTGTTTGATTAATTTTATGTTTCCTTGGTGGTCCCTCCATGCAATATAAATTATATTACCTTTTGAAATGATTTCCTTGAGAGTGTGAATCATCTCCACATAAACCAGCCTAATATTTTAATATGTTCATCCATTGGACTTATAAAATAATTTTTCCACTCCCACTTGGAAATATGAATGGTCAAAAACTATGTGTTGGATTGTGGTTTTGATTAGTTTAACGTGTGGTGTCCAAGACATAAATAATAACGATTTCCATCTCTTCTCCAATATTTTCCCACCCAAGATCCCACTTCCTCATCACTAAATGCCTTTTGAGGTCAACATATCACTTCCATAATATCTCTATAATATTTCCATGGTGCCCAAAAATATCAAAAAGCCTCTCTCAAGCCCTTCCCAAGCCATTGGGGTCGCACATCCATGAAAGAGATTTCATCATTCTCATCTATATCCCAATTTTATTATGTTTTGGTGACCTTATATTTCAAATTAGTAATGTGGGGGTATGCTTTTTCACCTCCCATATACTTCTCTCCAAATTTTTGAATGATTGGATACCTATTTTTTCTTACATTAGTTTCTCCCATTTAAACCTATTACTATGCCAAAATTCCCTAAAGGATTTATCTCTCCACATTTATAATCAAGAAACTATTTTACATTATGCATCTAAATTTCTTTATACATGTTGGGACATGTATATATATGAACCCATTACTATCCATTCCATGTAAATATTATTGCATTCCACTTTCTATCTCATCAACCATTTTTATGAACACTTATGTCATGCTGTAATGCTGCCGAAATTGCACCACCTTTTTCCAATCCAACGTCATTGTGTAGTGAATACCATGCCCAATTATCTATCAAGGGTATTAACCACTATAAATTTATACTTATTTATTTTAGAGTTTCATGTATGTATTCCACATTCCAAAATCATGAAATAAATGTTGATGTTGAATGATTCCCTGTTGTATGATCAATGTGGCACACATATTAATGAAATTTATTGGTTAATAAGGGTGCGTCCTGATAGCGCTCTAATGTATTGTGTAAATAATTATATCATGAAATGTAAAGTGAAAATATGATTTAATCATTATAATTCAAGAACAATGACTGTTTAATAATTATTATTCAATTTTAATGTAGGTTTACTCATGTTTTATCAACAATGGGCCTTACCTCATGATAATATCATGTTAAATGTTGTGGCCACATTTCCATGTTATGATAATCATGTTATATCAGGAATTTATGGTCATGTTTATTTTTTCAATACTAAAACTAATATTTACTAATAAGTACTATATTCTACATTTTCCGCATGGTTTACTCCTTTGGGATTTATATATCACCCTTTTCATATGCCAGTCCTCAGGTAATCTGATACAATGCTATGTACGAAGGAATGTGTGTGGTCATATAATTGAAGTTTTTTATAAAGATGTGTAATTGAGGTTTTGAGTTGTTATGTAATGTTACTAAGCCCCAAATACTCTAAAACATTATATCTCCTATATTTTTTCAATTGAATATTTTATGTAATAAAATATGTTTATGTGTGAAATAAACAAAATTGATGTTATAAATCTATTACTTGATAAATGGAATCCTTGTACCAAAACAATGTATTTATTTATGTACATCCTCGAGGGTATGTAAATAATATTAGTTTTAAATGAGTATCTAATAAGAAACTATACATGGATAGAGATTTTAGTACTTTTTATGTATGAATGGTTGCAAAAGGGTTCATACAAGATCACATAGTAGACTAAAAATAATCTGATTCACTAGTTATAAGGTTGAAATACATTCAAATTATACATTCCATTATGTATTAACACTATTATTATATATATTTAATATATGTATAATATGATTATATTATGGGTACCATTTAGAATATTTCTATTTTGAATACCCTAAAGGGTTTGTTACATAAAAAAATCAAACATGTTATGGAAATGGTAAAAATCCATTTATGAATTAAAGAAATCATATAGGGGATGGAAAATTCATTTGATTAACCCATAAAAAAATTACTTTCATAATAAAAGTATATAATCCTTGTGTTTATAAATGTTTTAGTGACAGTGTGATAAATTTATTAATTCTATATGTTAATGAAATAATACATGTTGGAAACATAATACATGCATTACAATTTGTTAATGACATGTAGAATAAAAAATTCTTCATGGAATACTCAGTTGGAAAGTCATATATTCTTTGTATTGAAATCCACTATCATAGATCCAATATTATACTCATATGTGTCAAGGTATGAATTTTTATAAGATATATAATAGATTTTTTATGGAATAATCTTTTGGAGGATTATTACCAATGTGACATTGATTTCATCTTTTAGGAAATTGTTTCCTCATAAACTCGAGGTAAAATAAGGGATGTAAATGATGCCATACATTTATATAATGTGGTTAGTCATGTATGTTATACTATGTACTTGGCTATATGCCAAAAACACCATGAGTATGGTATTAATATTTGGATATAATTTAGGTGACCATAATTGTATGAATATCAATGCTACCTTTATATAATATAGGACACAATGTATATGTCCTTCTCTATAGAAGAGATGAAGAAAAATATATCTGAGGTTATAAATTTTCTAATTTATAAATAGATAAATATATTCGGAAATCATTGATGGGATACATATTCACACTCAATAAATATTTGGTGAGCTATAATATAAAAAAGAAATTTATAGTCACAATTTAATTAAAAGAGTTCAATTAAATTATATAATATATGGTTTCTAAATAAGTAGTTTAGACTCAAAAATTAGACCCATATCATCACATGGAACCTAGGTTTAAATTTCATATCACATTCAATTTCGATAATACGTTAGAAGTTGCTGTTGAAAAAGTGCCAAGGTCCCAATGTTTGATGAAGAATATACCATTTAAGTATCATCTTTTGATGGATTTATCTTAATTAAGATAAGTTATTATAGTGACCTAGGATTCACATTCATGGGAATTGATTCATTTTTATTAATATTCATTATAGTAAATAAACACAAGCCCGATGACTATGATTGTTTTGTTCATTTGGAAATATGGAAACATACTATTCTAACTTATGAAAACATTTTCAGTTTCTCCCATAATGATAATAATCATTATTACATATACATAAAACCATTATTCAAAACCTAGTAATAGAAAACATATTATTCAGTGATCTTTGATTATTGGTATGGTTAAATGAAAGAGTTACTTATGCCTTCCATGAACAAAATTGTATTGGAACAAGATCATAAATTTGGACGATCATTCCATTTTTATCGTAGATAATAATCATGAGTTACCGAATATGGATTTGAATATCATAATAAATTAAACATATGGAAATGAAGAGAATAATCCATGAGATAATAACTGCAGATAATGTCCTAGAATAGGGGAATACACATACACTTTAGAAATTATTCCCTAATGTGAAGGATCATTTCCAAAACATACCAAGGAAAATCATTGGGATTATTACTACACGGAGTAAACACCACCATTCATAGTGTAAAACAATTCCTTATTGTGAAATTTTTTCACTCCACAAACTATTCTAATGGAAATATCCCATACAACTGTAGGATCACTCCCCATTTTTTCTATGTTTATGTAATGTGATAAAAATAATTACCCATTACTTTGGATGAATATATAGGTCCTTCCATATAAATAATGAAATCTATATTTATGTGTTCCTAAATATAAAAAATTCTTCATATAATAACCCATTAAATGAAATGGGTATCTTAAAATTTTCATTAGATAATAAGAATTATAAAATATAAATGTCTCATAATAATTTCATCACTAAATTGAATGCAATAAGAAATAAGTTTCACAATAATTTCATATTGGCGTTACATGTGGAAGAAAAATAAGTTTCATAAAACTCATGTCACTAAATTATAAACCGTTCAGAAGAATAATATGAATGACATCCTAATATCATATACCTATAGAGTGATAGGTAACACCAACCGATGTTATATTATTAGAATATAATTCTAAATACCATGAAAACCTCATTTATTTTTTGAAGACACTTTTAAAAAATTAAAATGTTTTCAAAATAATATTCATTTATAATATCATATAAAACATATAAAACATGATTTTAAAATCATTGTAAAAACGATTTTGAAATAGAAGTCATTTTAAAAAACATTTCATTGAAAATAACATTCTAATATATAATGGAATATTTGAAAATAATTTAAAATATTTTTTAAAAGATGAATCATTTTCAAAATCAATTTCATTGAAAATTAACTATGATGATGTTTTAAAAATTCTTTCTTAAGTAATATAACTATTATTCTAAAAAACTATTGAATACATAAAACATATTCAAAATACCATTATTTGAAAATGAATTTATAATAATAATACTTCCAAAATAATAAGGAAAAAATTTATCTCAATATAATATTTAAATTTAATACTTGAAGATTCAAATAATAGATTATTTATGATATTTGTGAATTCTATATATGACGTTTATGTAAAAAATAGTTCTTTCAAATTATTGGATGAATGAAAAATTGTCTTGATTAGAAAATTAAAATATTGAACTGTTGAAAACCATATTATAAAAGGGTAAATCATTGGTAAAAATTTCATTAAAAATATATTTTGAATTGTAGAATAGTTTTAAAAACAATTTTAGAAAACATGGGTTAATAAGAAAAATCAATTTTGACCAATGAGTGAAATAATGTTAGATATTTTTTAAAATATTTTATTATCTATATTAAGAAAAATCTATTGGTATATTTTTTACCATTATATGAATATATAATTAATTACAATATTATAATAAAATTAATGAGATTTATTGAGATGTTGATTTCAAAATTTCAACATCAAGGTATTAATCATAAATAGTCATAATAAATGATGAGATTATAATATAAAAAATTTACTACTTTGGTAAAATTGAATAATTATCCCCACGAAGTAACAAAATAAAATGATACATGAAATAACATGAGGATAAGTAAATTTATTACATCACATTTTAACGACACAGTATATAACCCTCATCAATGAATATAGGTGCAAAACATAACATTCATGTAAAGGAAGATATTTTACCTAATCGACTCACTGATTGGAATATTTTGATTCATAAACCACATTAAAGAAAGACACATAGATTGATATCCAAATACCAATAATTTTATGTACAAGTTTAGAACCCTAAATGTTATAAGGAAACAATATTCACAATATCATACAAGATATGCCCAAAAATGCTTACACAAATGACAAGAAATTGTTACTCAAATGTGACTATTAAAAATGAGATGATGGAATGTCGGGAATTAATAAAATTAAAAAAATTTATTAATATAATGTTTAATCATATTTATAAAATTAATTAATTGGATTCCAATTAATTATATATAGAAATAAAAACAAACAGAATATAAATGGTGTGTTTTAAAAAACTATTTTTATACAAAAAATGTAATTTTATATTAATAAATTCAATTAAACAGTATTAGTGAAGGATCATAATAATATATATATGTAATATATAAAGTCAAATTATTTTAAATTCATCAAATTAGTTGATTGTATTAATATTGGAATAAATAGAATTGTATGCATAAATAAGAATAATTTTACTAAAAGACATTTTTGTAACCTTTTGATGGAGAATCTATTATAAATCTAAATTTTTAAACATTAAAAAATTTCTTTTATCTAAATTTAAAATATTTTTTATATAAGAATATAATAAATTTCTTAATCTTAATATTTTTTTTATTTTTCAAAGAATATTGATTATTTGATGAATAGTGAAAATAGATCATTTTTTGAAATCATATTTTCCATCTAATTTAACTATATATTAAAAAATAATTTTAAATTATGTTTAAATTATAAATAGTTATATTTTATATCAATTTAATTATTTTAGGAAATTTTATTGAATTTTATATTGAATGTTTATATAGAATATTTTGAATCTTTTGATCTTATCAATAAAAACACACATTTTTATTATGTCTATGGGAATAATTTATTTTATAACTCAAGAAAAAATTTAATTAAAGTATATCAAATGTATTAAATAATTTCAATAAAAAGCTAAAAAATAATTTTTATTGTAAATTTCATATTTCGGCATAGAAAAAGATGACAGGATAGAAAAATAATTAACACAATATAATTATAAAATGAATCGGGTTATATTTAAAAGGGTAAAGGTTTAGCAGACCAAATAAATACATACATTAATTGTTGTCTAAGGTGTTGATATACCCTAAAAAGAATCTAAAATTTTAATTTCCATACAATTTCATTGAATTTAATGCCACATCAATGTTATTGGCTTTAAATATAAAATATTGGACATTTTAATAACATATACACACCTATAACCAAGTATAAATACAACCCTCAAAAAATAATAATTCTTATTTTTTGAGAAAAAGATAAAGTCCATGTTCCTGAAGGGTCTATCAATTGGTAATATTCATGGGGCTACATTCTCAAACTACATCTCTTAATTTCATTTCATTTTCTACAATATATTCTAATAATTATTCCTTTAAAGGAATTAATAACACATAATAATTAATATAATGTATTTTTTATTTTAATGGGAACATCTCATATCTATTTAATTTCCCATATCCATTTATTAAAAAATCAACACTATTGTCTAGGTTATATTTGTTAATCACATTTGTGAATAATGATTTTTCTTCATTTTCAATTACCTACATCATGGATATTCATACAACTATAATTCTGGTTAAACCAAATTTTAATATTTATATTATAACCTATTTAATTTTATGTAACTAATGTATAAACATTTGATTATACAAAATTAAATTTGTTTTTGGTATTTTGAAAAAACGAAAAATAAATTAAACATTTATCATTAACGTTTTATCTAATTAATATTAATCTATTATGAAATAAAAAATATATATGTTACCATTCAGACTTATGAATGATCACTAACACTATTTGATTCAATTTCAATATTTTTTATCACATTTTACAAGAACATACACAATTATACAAAAAGGAACTTATCATGAAACCTTTAAACAAACGTACCATAAATGATGAATATAATGAAATATTATTAATGAATGGGTCATTAGATTTAAAAATAGTAATTAAATAAAGTAATATTGATAATAATATAGTTATTTAATGATTTTAAAACACTATTTAAACTTGTATATATTTGGTTATTTAATGCACTAAAAAAAGGAGGTGTGACAGAAGAGATTTCATAACCCAAATTACATTCTTTTTATTTTACATCTACTTCTTGTTTATGTATTTTTAACCATATATGTGAAATGAAATTTTTATTTCATATATTTTATTTTCACAAGTTTTGAGTGGATTAACATAAAATAAACATATTCATGTAATTGGATTATTTTCCACTACGGTGATATGAAATTTATATATGACATCATCTCAATAACCTTTCATTGAGGCATATTTTGATGTTATACACCAACCATCTTTTATGATGTTTATATTAAACCCATTTTCATATATAATATCATGAATTTATTTATCATTATGTTATTTAATGTTTTATTATATTTTCTTCCATATTAGGGATTATGATTAAAGTACATCAATGTATTATTGTACACATTTATTGAAAACAATAATTTTCAAATGATTAATGATTATATTTATCAAATCATTTCCATAATTAAAATATTGTTGAAATAATTTTATATGATAAGTTATTCAAATATAAATTTTTTATAATGCATTTTTTTTCTATTTATTAGTTCATTCATTTCTTTTTATAATGAAACATTTAAAATGTTTATAGGGAACTTTTAAAAAAAATGCTCTACCCTTAATGTACATGATGAATGGGAGTTTTCCACCACCATTACTATAATTTAATGTCAAGATTCCGTTGAATGATGAAATTTTCTTAATAAAAATATTTATTTCTATTTTATGAATATTTTTGAATCAGACATGGTTTTCCAAATAATATAATCTTTTGGTATTGAAAACTATATTTTTCTAAATGAAGTGGTATTTTAATACAAAAGTGTTTTTAGTACGGGATTAAAATATTTTTTAAATGGATTATATGATGGAATTATTTTACTAATAATTTGGTACATAAATATTATAGAGAAAATTTTTGATACCAATATAGATTATATTAGATTTTATCTCCATGATAGCTAATGTGTGAGCCTGTTATAGGATATAAGATTTGTTGATCACCATTATATCTCATCAATGAGCCTTATATATATTATATAAAGGTTAGTACCCATCAGTTATCTCTAATTAGTTATATACATATTATATTGGATGGAGACCATATGGTCCTTTCAATTGAAATGGGTTTGATTGGGTTTTATATAGATGATGCTCAATGTGACCTAAAAGAGAATGAAATTCCCTGTTATGGTTTCTTTTTGTCTTTCTTTTACCAAAACAGTTTTGTGGGATTTATGTTATGGTTTGATGATCCATTTTCTCAAATTAAAATAAATTGATTTCAGGATTTTCATGTGACTAATAATATTATTTCATTTATTATCCATAACTAATATTTTTATTGTCATTGAATGATTCAAAATATGTCCATGGTGTTAAAGGATGAATAGAGAAACGTATTGGAACAAGATGAAATTTTTGATAATATATCATAGAACAAAATAATGTTTTATTTTAAATTGATAGCATGGTAAAAAAATGGATACTGAGTATAAGAGGAAACTTATAATTTATGGGTTTACTTTGTATGATATTTTCCTAATTCCCAAAAATTTAAAAGTTAAATGATATTTGGGAATGAACAAAATAAAATCCTAGTTATAAATCACTAAAATATTTAATGTTTAATGCTATCGCATTATACTTTGTATCGTAAATAGATTTATATAAATTAATATATTATTATTATTTCTTAAAAGTTATGGATATCACTATAGGGTATTCAAGATGAAATACTATTTTAATTTCAGAGTATTAGAAACCTATTTATACTTTTAACATGATGAATTTCTTGGTGAATAATTAAATTTTTGTAGAATAAAGTATTTTCCCATCATATAAATATTCATTCTTTTTGGATTGTTACATTATATTCTGCCAATAATTTTTTATTAGGTTAATATTTAAATAATTGAGGAATATATATTTATAATTTAATGTATTTTTCAGTCTATAGGATTTAATCTAGATAATATGGTACGAAAATTCATTTTTAATACTTATTGTTTAGAGAGAAGATGAGGATGGAATTATGTTTTTTTAATTATACTTCCTTATACTATTAGTCTAGGTAATTAAAGAATTCATCACATCTAGGAAAAGTATTAAATATATTTTTTACATTTACTATTCATACTTAGAAATCAATGTCAATTTAATCAATCATAGATTTTGGGTTTTGTGATTTATAAACTTTTCAAACCCATTTTTTGTATCATTCACTATCATTGAATAAGATATACTATTTCCCTCATAATTATATTTTTTCCTACATGGAATGTGTTTTCTTAAGTTCCCTTCATACTTTTCCTTTTTTATTTTCAAATGGAATTTTTATGGATCGATTTTACAATTTGTGAATATAACAAAGGTATTTTCAAAAATCACACAACTATTTTTTTATCCCAAGATAAAATAGCGTGGACATAATTTATTAAAGGTGGTCAGTTGAATGTGATATTCCAAAAAATTAGAAAGAAAAAAATATGTTTAATATCATATAATATATGACACATTATTCTTACCCAAATGACTAAAAATTGTAATTTAAATGTTATTATTATAAAAAAGACGTTGGAATGGTGAGAATAAATGAGGTTAACTAAAATACGAATCACTACATTAAAAATTAATATAAAATTATATCAATGGTTAGAAATTAATTATAAATGAAAATAAAATACAATTTAATATAAAGGGTTGGGTTTTTTGGTAAAAAGTTGTTTTATGTGAAAAAATAAAATTTTATATTAATAAATTAAATTAATCAATATTATAGAATGACCATAATTAAATTTATATTTATACATAAATTAACATGTTTTTTAGTTCATCCAATATGATTAAAATGATTAGGAAAATAATAAATTGTGTTTTTATAATAAAAAACTATATTTTAAAAGAAGTCAATTTTGCATCATTTTATGACCCATCTATTTTATAAAAAATTATTTAATCAATTATAAATTTATAATTTCAAAATAAATATAATTTTTAAAATAATAATATAAACGTTAACTTTGTCGGGATTTTTTGTTTTTTCTAACCTGTTTAATTGTTTGACGAATAGAGAAAATATATCATTTTCTCTAAATACTACTTATTCATATAATTTAATGAATAGAGAAAATATATCATTTTTAAATGTTTCACTTTAAAAACGCATTTCTCGTTGTTTTGTTGGGATAAATTTTATGTATAGTTTTTTTAATTTATATAATTTAATATGGTATATTTTATTCTTTGTATGTATTGATATGTTATAAATTATAATTTCTGCATAGTTTTATTTTTTGCCACAAAATATTTATGGTGATAAAAATTTTATTTACATCTTTATATGTTTAAAATGATACAGATTAATGATATTAAGGTAAATTATTAAAATAACTAAATATATAACAATTAGTGTTGTTTTAAGGATTTAACACACCACAAAAAGGAACTAAAATATAATTTTTTTCCATAGTAACTTAATTTAATTCCAAATAAATGTGGTGGGACTTATATTTTAAATAATAATTATTTTAATCACTTAAACCCACCTTTCTGTAATATTAAATAGAAAATCTCACGATCCCACTTATATAAAAAAAATTATTATATCATCTAATATCATCCAAACAAGCTCCTAGTCACTAGAACCACATCTTAGTGTGTTTAGAATCATCGAATGACCAAATCCATAGTCCTCAATCCTTTCTCATGTTTGTGATATTCAAGAGGTAATTTTATCAATGATCATTTCTTAATTTTTTTATTATACATTATCATCACATAATTCATCCAAAAATGAATTATAAATTAAAAATATTATATAAAATAATTATAATGTGTCAAATGAAATATTTAATATCCATTTCATTTCTTATAAACTATAATTATTTTAAACTAAACTATTGTCAATCTTAACTTGGTCAGTCACCTTTGTGTATAATGATTTTGTTTTCTTTCCCTTACCACAAAAATACATGTTCATTAAAATATAATTATGGTTAATAAATATTTCAATCAGTATATTATAACATATTTAGTGTTCTAAAAAATATATAAACATAATATAATATAAGAGAAAACTAATTCATGATGTACTCAAAATCATAAAAAAACTAAGTAAACATTTATCATTAATATTTTAGCTTATGAATCACCCTAATGTATGAAATAAAATTTATATATTTGACTATTAATAGTTCTAGAAGTTAGTTATTAATATTTCTTTCCACTTATGGAGTTGTAATACCATTTTACATGACAAACTGTAAATATATAGAAATGAACTAGTCATTATTCCATGAAACTATCACAGCTAAAAAACTAAAAATAATAAACATTTATTGATGAATGGTTCATCAGATTTTATTAAATCATCAAATAATGTATTTTAAATTTTATTATAATTTTGGTATTAATTAATAATATTATATAAACCATTATGAAGTATGTTAATGTATGAACCAGTAATGGTAATCTGGATGTAAGGGATTTCTTATCCAAATTTCAATTCTTTGGGTCGAACTTTTTCTTCTTATCTATGTCATTCTAATAAAATCACTAAAATTAATTTTTAATAAATTATGTTATAATTCCATGTTTTTAATTTGTATTTTCATTATATATATAAATATATTCTATTCATTGCATTAATTTCCACTTTCATTATATAAACTTTTTAAGGGACTTCGTCTCAATCTCGTTTAATTAATGAATATTTGGATGTTATAAACCCACATTATTTTAAGAGGTGTATTAAAAACAAATATTAAAATATCAAATAATAAATTTATTTATTATAATATTATTTAATGATTTTATTATATTTTATTTCATATTATGGTTTATAATTCAACGAATTCCTTTTGGTATAAGAGAGTTTATATTAAAATTATATTTCTAAAGGTTTAATGATTTAATTTCAAAAATATTTTCCTCCATGAAAATTGTAACACCCGAGACTTTTATGTTATATAAATAATCAAAGGAATCTTTTTCTACACAACACTTTCTTGGCTTGCTTTACACGCAATCGCGACCTTCCTCGATAGCTTGCGTCGTACGCAATACCGAGTTTCACTAAACAACAATATGCTATTAAAACTAGCCGTTATGAATAGTAATAACCACTTTTTGAAATTTTATAAATTTTATTTTTCAAAATGGACTTCATTTTTGGACTCAGAATATCGAAATTAGCCTAGGGTGAAATTTCGGTATTTTTCTGAAAACTTTCAATTTTTGATGAATAGTGAAACCACTAAGTGGTAGGTTAAAAACTGAATTTTGCATAAAACTTAATTTTACCGCTTCTGTGAATGGAATTTCAAAAATCCGAGAGACACGGTTAATATCAAGGACTAAAATGTGGTTCAATGAGATGAAAATAATTTTTTGGTGAATAGTAACTTTTTACTATTTTTACCGCGGTTAATAGTAAATAGGGTAACTAAGGGTAAATATGATATTAATATTACCCTAACACATGTCCTAATTCTATTGGACAAGTGTAATTCGACCAAAAACAAACTTAGGAATAAAATATGACCATTTAGGCCCACTTGGATTAGATTAGGACATTTATTATTAATTTATTTAAAGAAGGGTTAAAATAGTTAAAATCAAAGTTTAATAAGTAAATCATTTTTAATATAGGGTTATACATAAGGTAAATTCGATTGTAAATATTCATTAGAAAGCTAAAAAGATTTCCTACATGATGGTATTTTATTTGTAATTTTTAGACATCAAATAATTTAAGTTATTTATGACACAAAGATGATGCAGTAATTATCTTATTAATGAAATATTGACAAAATTGATAATATAAATACCAAAATAAATGTAATTTGAGACTTTTTATGAATTCCACTAATTTTCTAGGTTACTATGATATATTAGTATTGATTTAATCAACTTGGTGCGAACATATAATTCTGTTATGACTTTGACAAAAATCATATATCAAATAGTGTCAAAATTGACACAAAATAGTTTTTAAATCAAATATTATATTATTAATTGTTATTTTATTCATAAAAATCTAAGGTTCGGCCAAATGACTTAGAGAAGGATATATATTTTAATAATAAACAATTTGGGGTTCGTTTGGCATGTTATAGTAAGTGTATTAACCATATAGTGAAAGAAAACAAAAAGTCATGGTAAAAGTTAAATTATTTAACTTAGAGTTAAATCTAATTGATAAGGTTAAAATAATACCCTAAACTTGTCTAAATTCTATTGGTTGATAGGATTTCGACCCATCCCCACTTTGGCTTCGAAATAAGACCCTTGGGAACCATTATAAACCGATTTTGACTTTAATATAAAATAATATTTTGAGATATTCCTAAGGTGCCCCTCTCCTCCCTTATAAAAGGGCACCTCCTCCCCCTCCTCCTCACACCAATTTGAGCACTCAAGCTCGGCCAACCCCTGCCATTTTCCCTTCTCCACTTCCCTAGAATAATCCTAGAGGTCCTGGTCTTCTCCAAAGACCAATCTTAGTTCCTTAAGTGGAGGATTCAAAAAGGCGTTCCAAAGAAGAGGTAATATCCATTACCGATCTTTTCAATTTCTTTCTTCTTCAACTTCTTCTTCTTTAGTTGTTTCATGATAAAGTAATAACATCAGTATTACTTACATACTGATATGTTATTATAAATATGAAACAACCCTAATTCACCTTCTATCCATCCTACGGAAAAATGAAATCACCGCGCGTGCGTACGTACGGAATACCGTCTCCACGCCGTGGTGTAATCTATTTTCCACCATCACCTTACAAGGATGGGTATAATGGTGTAATCAGTAACTATATATGATTATTATTAAGTAATATTGATACTGAAATAATATATATATATACTCCAATACAATTCCACGATCATAGGAACGATATCATCACTCGTGCGTACGTACGGAATACCGTCTCCACGATGTGATGCGACTCGTTCTACATGATCTTCATTTCATAATGATTATATAAATGAATTGAATGAATGAATATGGTATATAATACACTAATACCATTCTGGAAATGAATTATCTATAAACTAAAGATAAGAATAAGAATTTATTCGACAAAACACGCATAAGAACAAAAAGTTATAAAGACCCGAGTAACAAGTAACAATGAAATATTACTAACAAGAAGCTAATAATATGACCATATATGATCTCATATCAATATGTATGATTCTGGAATAAGTCAATAACATTATTTAAACCATTATACAGGAGCTTCGGACACGAACAAAGCAAATCGGACCTAAGGTAAGGGAAATATCACAATCTCATTTTTATCCGAGATTGTTTATTCGTAAGTATTTACTAGGGTGTATTTTATCATCCACATCCATGTTCCCTCAATATGTAATATTGTTTCCATCCACTTGAAATAGTTTAAATCCAATTTTACCCTTAGGTGAGTTTTTAGTAAAGAATATGAAAGGAATCTTTTGTCGTTTTTCCGTACGAGGTACTTTTTGACTTTTCCGACAAAAGTACGAAGAATGTTTTTTTTTAACTTATACGGCACGAATGGATTTTTAAAACATTACTTCAATGAAGCTTCCTTTACAAGTTTTCAAGTTTATTTTAATCAACATCTTTTATTTTAAAGTTGTATTACATGTTATGAAAGGAAAAATGTTTTTGAAGAAGAAAGGATATTTTCCTCAAGAATTCAATTCAAGTGTTTTATCAAAATTATTTTCCATCTAAGATAATAAAGGGTTCTGTTTCTATCCATATTTTTACATTGGTTTGACTATGTTCTGATGGAATTATGTTTATGAATTCCTTTATCATATATGAATTGATTTATGATGTCATGATGTTTCAAGAATCCCATTTTTGTTATATGTGTTATGCGATGATGTATGTTTTATGATTATGTGGCACACATAAGAAAGGATTCATTATAAGATGGGTGGGACCTATATCTCCCTCCAATGCATTGGGTAATGATTTTATATCTCATGAGATAGACATGGCTGGAACGGAAGGTTATTTCGGTTCAGTGATACAGGACTGAAACGAGGAGTGAACTCGGTTCAGAAAGGGACTTTGTCCACTAAGATAGTCTTGGCAATGAGTCATGACTAACAAGAAATGATTTTCCATGATTATGTGTGCATGCCACAAAGTTTCAAGTTTTATGTTATGATTTTGGGGATCTCATTTTCACTTCTATGATTTATTCCATGTTAAGATATTATGATCTCTTTTGCAGGTTTTGATTTTCATAAAGATATGATATGATTTTTATTTCCTTTATTTGCCCTTGCTGAGCATTTGAGCTCACCCTTTTATGTTTTCTTTTCCCCAGGTCAGGAAGATGGATATTAAGTAGAATATGCTAAAAGGGACCCTAGATATGATGAAATAAATGGGAGACACTGTAGAAGATTTATGAACCAGTTGTTTATGTTTCCCAGTTTCTAAAGACACTATACCTATACGGTCCTTTGTGGTTTTGTCATATGTTGTAATAAGTGTGCTTCAATTTCGAAGTATTAACAATGTATGTAAAGTATGGGTCATTATAGTTGGTATCAGAGGAAAGGTATAGTCAACCTTTGGAAACTAGGATGTGAAAGCCTTAGTAATAACCCTAAGGATAAGTCTAAGCATAGAACACAATCTTAGTGTTTTAGAAATGGCCTTGAATAACCTAGGATAAGACCTTAAGCATGAAAATTTTATTCTTGAATTATGTGGTTTCCTATTATAATTAGTGTTGCTCACACTATTCTTCTTGGTTTTAGTCAATGGATGGAACCCGAAGGAACCATGTTAATGCGGAATGCGATGGGCAATGCAATGATTTTCCCCCTGAGCAACCAAACGATATGGGAGCTGGAATGCAAAATCTTGTAGCCATGCTCACACAACTTTCTCAAGCTATGAATCATGCAGTATTTCCAAACGAACAAAGAAGGGAGCAACATTCTGTTGAATCCTTCATGAGGCAGCGTCCACCATCTTTCACCGGGTCTACTGATCCATTAGTTGCTGAACAATGGATTAGTACTACTGAAAAGATATTTTCAGTTCTTCAATGTTCTGAGCATGATAAAGTCATCCTAGCAGTGTATCGTTTGGAAGGAGATGCGGATCAATGGTGGAATCTTGTTAAGAATACGAGGCAAAGGGATGAAATTGAGTCTATGGAATGGGACGAGTTCAAGAACTTATTTTTCAATAAGTACTTCCCTCGTATTCTCCGAACAAAGATGGAGAAAGAGTTCCTTGAACTGAAGCAAAGGGATGATGAATCTGTTAGTACCTATGAAGCAAATTTTACAAGACTTGCAAGGTACGCTTCTGGTATTATTATCCAACCTGAGAGTAAGATCGATCGATTCTTTAGTGGCTTAAAACCAAGTCTTCGAAGGGCGTTAGCCATAAGGGACTTCAATAGCTACGAAGAAATCGTTCGATGTGCTCTCAAAGTCGAGATGGAGATTGGAGTAACCCATCAGTCGCATGGGTTTGATAAGAAGAGGAAGATGGAATTCAAAGAAAAATCTAAAGAGCACACGGAAAAGAAGATGAACTTTCCCTTATGCTCAAAGTGTGGAAAGAAACATGGAGGGAGTTGTCTTAAAGGGACAAGTAAATGTTTTAAATGTGGAAAGGAAGGTCATCGGGCATTTGAATGCCGTGATAATGGGAAGAAGATGTCTAATGATGCAAACAAAGGAAGGGATACACAGAATGAACCTGCTACACTTCAATGTTTCAAGTGCAAGGAGATGGGGCATTATGCCAATCAATGCCCAAATCCAAGGGTTGATGATGATGGTCGACGTCAACAAACTCTTAAGGCTAAAGACAAAGGAAAGTCACATGCAATTTCTATCAGTGATGTGGAGTACGATAACGATGTGGTGAAAGGTACACTTACCATCCACTCTAAAGTAGCAAATGTTTTATTTGATTCTGGATCCACCCACTCTTTTATTTCTGAAAACTTTTCTAAGGGTATCACTGTATTACCTCAACAATTAGATGTTGAGTTAGCTGTGACAACACCTAATGGCACATCAATCGCATCAGAAGTTTATAATTCTTCTCCGATCGAAGTTTGTGGGAAAGTGCTTCCTGCAAATCTTGTGATCCTTCCTTTAGTGGAATTTGATGTGATTCTTGGCATGGATTGGCTTTCTCTACATGGAGCTCATATCAATTGCCAAAGAAGGGAAGTCACATTTCATATTCCAGATCAACCTACGATCGTCTATCAATGCAAGGATGAACATAACCTTCCAGTGGAAATTTCTTCCATCTTATGGGTATTGATTCCACTAAATGAAGGTTATTTATCTCAAATGGTTGGTGAGAAACTCACGATTAAGAATATGCCCATTGTACGGGAGTTTGATGATGTCTTTCCGGAGGAATTGCCGGGTCTTCCACCAAATCGTGAAGTTGAGTTTTCAATAGAACTCGTACCGGGTGCTTTGCCTATTTCAAAGACACCTTATAGAATGGCCCCAATTGAGTTGCAGGAATTGAAGAAGCAACTCCAAGAGAATCTTGATAAGGGATTCATACGCCCTAGTGCGTCACCTTGGGGAGCACCTGTTCTATTTGTTAAGAAGAAAGATGGATCAATGAGACTCTGCATTGATTATCGAGAACTTAACAAGATCACTATCAAGAACAAATATCCTCTCCCATGCATTGATGACTTATTTGACCAACTACGCGGAGCTCAATACTTTTCCAAGATTGATCTTCGTTCAGGGTATCATCAATTAAGGGTCAAAAGGGAGGATATACCAAAGACGGCTTTCCGTACAAGGTATGGACACTATGAATTTATAGTGATGCCATTTGGTCTTACTAATGCCCCTTCTATCTTCATGGATCTAATGAATAGAGTCTTTAGAGACTATCTTGATCAATTTGTGGTAGTCTTTATAGACGATATTCTTGTCTATTCAAAGAGAAAGGAAGAGCATGAAGATCACTTGAGAATTATATTGAAGACCCTGAGAAAAGAGAAGCTTTATGCCAAATTTACCAAGTGTGAATTTTGGCTTCAAAAAGTTTCATTTTTGGGTCATATAATCTCAAAAGAGGGGATATCTGTGGATCCAGCAAAAACAGAGGTTATCGAAAGATGGTCAAGACCAACAACAGTAACTGAGATCCGAAGTTTTCTTGGTTTGGCTGGATATTATCGACGTTTTGTAAAAGATTTTTCACGGTTATCTAATCCAATCACCAAGTTGACTCGGAAAGGAGTTAAGTTTGTCTGGACAGAGGAATTTGAAGAGAATTTCAAGGAGTTGAAAAGAAGGTTATCCAGTGCACCTGTGCTCACACTGCCTTGTAGTGGAGAAAGGTTTGTGATCTACAGTGATGCATCCAAGAAGGGATTGGGGTGTGTTCTTATGCAAAATGATATGGTGATAGCTTATGCCTCACGACAGTTGAAAATCCATGAGCAAAATTACCCAACACATGATTTGGAGTTGGCTGCGGTAATCTTTGCATTAAAGATTTGGAGGCATTACCTTTATGGTGAAAGGTGTGATATTTATACTGATCATAAAAGTTTAAAGTATATTTTCACACAAAAGGAGTTGAATATGCGCCAAAGAAGATGGTTGGAGCTGATTAAGGATTATGACTGCTCAATCCATTACCACCCTGGGAAAGCAAACAAGGTGGCAGATGCATTAAGTCGACAAGACCATGCTAGTTTATCCATGATGAGGATCACAAAAGATCCAATATTTATGGATTTACAAAGGATGGATCTTGGAATTATAATGGAAGGGGAAAAATCTTATCTTTCTCAAATGAATGTTCAACCATCTATACATGTGAAGATTAAAGAGGCACAGAAAGAAGATGTCGAGTTACAAAAGAAGGTGAGAAATGTTCCTGAATTCAACCTTGATTGTGATGGGATAATAATGTTCAGGAATCGGGTTTGTGTTCCTCCCATCCCCGAATTAAAAAAAGAGCTGCTGGATGAGGCTCATAGTTCTTCATTCTCTATTCATCCTGGAAGCACGAAGATGTATAGGGACCTGAAAGAGTACTTCTGGTGGGATGGCATGAAAAGAGATGTTGCTGAATATGTCTCTCGATGCTTGGTTTGTCAACAAGTTAAAGCTGAGAGACAGAAGTCTAAGGGGATGTTACAACCATTACCCATACCCGAATGGAAATGGGAAAACATCACTATGGACTTTGTCACAGGACTTCCTAAAACATCCAAAGGCAATAATGCTATCTGGGTCATAGTTGATCGTCTTACAAAGTCTGCACACTTCATTGCTATTAGAGAGGATTTCTCTCTAGATCAGCTTGCCAAGATATATGTAAAGGAAGTGGTAAGATTGCATGGAGTACCACTTTCTATTATATCTGATCGAGATCCGAGATTTACCTCAAAGTTCTGGCGAAGTCTTCAGCATACTCTGGATACACAGTTGAGTTTCAGCACTGCTTATCATCCCCAGACAGACGGTCAGTCTGAGAGAACAATTCAAACCCTAGAAGATATGTTGAGAGCTTGCTCTATGGATTTCAAAGGAGGTTGGGATCAACACCTACCTTTGGTGGAATTTTCTTATAATAATAGCTTTCACTCCAGTATTCAGATGGCTCCTTATGAAGCTCTCTATGGAAAGAAATGCAGGACTCCAACTTGCTGGGATGAAGTTGGGGAAAGAAAGCTATTAGGACCTGATCTCGTTGATGAAATGGCAGAAAAGGTCAGATCTATTCAACAACACATAAGAGCAGCTCAGAGTCGACAGAAAAGTTATGCCGACAACCGAAGAAAAGACCTAGAGTTTGAAGTGGGTGATAAAGTGTTCTTACGAATATCTCCCTGGAAGAGGGTTATGAGATTTGGAAAGAAGGGGAAGTTGAGCCCTAGATATATCGGTCCTTTTGAAATACTGGATCGTGTTGGGAAGGTAGCTTACCGATTGGCGCTTCCACCGAATCTCTCTCAAGTTCACGATGTGTTCCATGTATCTCTCCTGAGAAAGTACATACCAGATCCTTCACATGTACTCAGCTCAGAAGTTGTACCACTGGAGCAAGATCTTTCTTATGAAGAACAGCCGATAGAGATTCTGGATCGTAGCGAAAAAGTCCTACGAAACAAGACCACTCACTTGGTGAAAGTTTTATGGAGAAACCACCAACTTGAAGAAGCTACATGGGAGCTTGAGGATATGATGAGGGAGAAGTATCCTCATTTGATAGTTGCAAAGTGACGAATTTCGAGGGAGAAATTCTTTTTAAGGGGGGTAGAATGTAACACCCGAGACTTTTATGTTATATAAATCATGAAAGGAATCTTTTTCTACACAACACTTTCTTGGCTTGCTT
This sequence comes from Viscum album, assembly GCA_963277665.1. Taxonomy (NCBI): domain Eukaryota; kingdom Viridiplantae; phylum Streptophyta; class Magnoliopsida; order Santalales; family Viscaceae; genus Viscum; species Viscum album. Next base: position 40,687,710 of record OY728159.1, read on the forward strand.
TACACGCAATCACGACCTTCCTCGATAGCTTGCGTCGTACGCAATACCGAGTTTCACTAAACAACAATATGCTATTAAAACTAGCCGTTATGAATAGTAATAACCACTTTTTGAAATTTTATAAATTTTATTTTTCAAAATGGACTTCATTTTTGGACTCAGAATATCGAAATTAGCCTAGGGTGAAATTTTGGTATTTTTCTGAAAACTTTCAATTTTTGATGAATAGTGAAACCACTAAGTGGTAGGTTAAAAACTGAATTTTGCATAAAACTTAATTTTACCGCTTCTGTGAATGGAATTTCAAAAATCCGAGAGACACGGTTAATATCAAGGACTAAAATGTGGTTCAATGAGATGAAAATAATTTTTTGGTGAATAGTAACTTTTTACTATTTTTACCGCGGTTAATAGTAAATAGGGTAACTAAGGGTAAATATGATATTAATATTACCCTAACACATGTCCTAATTCTATTGGACAAGTGTAATTCGACCAAAAACAAACTTAGGAATAAAATATGACCATTTAGGCCCACTTGGATTAGATTAGGACATTTATTATTAATTTATTTAAAGAAGGGTTAAAATAGTAAAAATCAAAGTTTAATAAGTAAATCATTTTTAATATAGGGTTATACATAAGATAAATTCGATTGTAAATATTCATTAGAAAGCTAAAAAGATTTCCTACATGATGGTATTTTATTTGTAATTTTTAGACATCAAATAATTTAATTTATTTATGACACAAAGATGATGCAGTAATTATCTTATTAATGAAATATTGACAAAATTGATAATATAAATACCAAAATAAATGTAATTTGAGACTTTTTATGAATTCCACTAATTTTCTAGGTTACTATGATATATAAGTATTGATTTAATCAACTTGGTTCGAACATATAATTCTGTTATGACTTTGACAAAAATCATATATCAAATAGTGTCAAAATTGACACAAAATAGTTTTTAAATCAAATATTATATTATTAATTGTTATTTTATTCCTAAAAATCTAAGGTTCGGCTAAATGACTTAGATAAGGATATATATTTTAATAATAAACAATTTGGGGTTCGTTTGGCATGTTATAGTAAGTGTATTAACCATATAGTGAAAGAAAACAAAAAGTCATGGTAAAAGTTAAATTATTTAACTTAGAGTTAAATCTAATTGATAAGGTTAAAATAATACCCTAAACTTGTCTAAATTCTATTGGTTGATAGGATTTGGACCCATCCCTACTTTGGCTTCGAAATAAGACCCTTTGGAACCATTATAAACCGATTTTGACTTTAATATAAAATAATATTTTGAGATATTCCTACGGTGCCCCTCTCCTCCCTTATAAAAGGGCACCTCCTCCCCCTCCTCCTCACACCAATTTGAGCACTCAAGCTCGGCCAACCCCTGCCATTTTCCCTTCTCCACTTCCCTAGAATAATCCTAGAGGTCCTGGTCTTCTCCAAAGACCAATCTTAGTTCCTTAAGTGGAGGATTCAAAAAGGCGTTCCAAAGAAGAGGTAATATCCATTACCGATCTTTTCAATTTCTTTCTTCTTCAACTTCTTCTTCTTTAGTTGTTTCATGATAAAGTAATAACATCAGTATTACATACATACTGATATGTTATTATAAATATGAAACAACCCTAATTCACCTTCTATCCATCCTACGGAAAAATGAAATCACCGCGCGTGCGTACGTACGGAATACCGTCTCCACGCCGTGGTGTAATCTATTTTCCACCATCACCTTACAAGGATGGGTATAATGGTGTAATCAGTAACTATATATGATTATTATTAAGTAATATTGATACTGAAATAATATATATATATACTCCAATACAATTCCACGATCATAGGAACGATATCATCACTCGTGCGTACGTACGGAATACCGTCTCCACGATGTGATGCGACTCGTTCTACATGATCTTCATTTCATAATGATTATATAAATGAATTGAATGAATGAATATGGTATATAATACACTAATACCATTCTGGAAATGAATTATCTATAACCTAAAGATAAGAATAAGAATTTATTCGACAAAACACGCATAAGAACAAAAAGTTATAAAGACCCGAGTAACAAGTAACAATGAAATATTACTAACAAGAAGCTAATAATATGACCATATATGATCTCATATCAATATGTATGATTCTGGAATAAGTCAATAACATTATTTAAACCATTATACAGGAGCTTCGGACACGAACAAAGCAAATCGGACCTAAGGTAAGGGAAATATCACAATCTCATTTTTATCCGAGATTGTTTATTCGTAAGTATTTACTAGGGTGTATTTTATCATCCACATCCATGTTCCCTCAATATGTAATATTGTTTCCATCCACTTGAAATAGTTTAAATCCAATTTTACCCTTAGGTGAGTTTTTAGTAAAGAATATGAAAGGAATCTTTTGTCGTTTTTCCGTACGAGGTACTTTTTTACTTTTCCGACAAAAGTACGAAGAATGTTTTTTTTTAACTTATACGGCACGAATGGATTTTTAAAACATTACTTCAAAGAAGATTCCTTTACAAGTTTTCAAGATTATTTTAATCAACTTCTTTTATTTTAAAGTTTTATTACATGTTATGAAAGGAAAAATGTTTTTGAAGAAGAAAGGATATTTTCCTCAAGAATTCAATTCAAGTGTTTTATCAAAATTATTTTCCATCTAAGATAATAAAGGGTTCTGTTTCTATCCATATTTTTACATTGGTTTGACTATGTTCTGATGGAATTATGTTTATGAATTCCTTTATCATATATGAATTGATTTATGATGTCATGATGTTTCAAGAATCCCATTTTTGTTATATGTGTTATGCGATGATGTATGTTTTATGATTATGTGGCACACATAAGAAAGGATTCATTATAAGATGGGTGGGACCTATATCTCCCTCCAATGCATTGGGTAATGATTTTATATCTCATGAGATAGACATGGCTGGAACGGAAGGTTATTTCGGTTCAGTGATACAAGACTGAAACGAGGAGTGAACTCGGTTCAGAAAGGGACTTTGTCCACTAAGATAGTCTTGGCAATGAGTCATGACTAACAAGAAATGATTTTCCATGATTATGTGTGCATGCCACAAAGTTTCAAGTTTTATGTTATGATTTTGGGGATCTCATTTTCACTTCTATGATTTATTCCATGTTAAGATATTATGATCTCTTTTGCAGGTTTTGATTTTCATAAAGATATGATATGATTTTTATTTCCTTTATTTTCCCTTGCTGAGCATTTGAGCTCACCCTTTTATGTTTTCTTTTCCCCAGGTCAGGAAGATGGATATTAAGTAGAATATGCTAAAAGGGACCCTAGATATGATGAAATAAATGGGAGACACTGTAGAAGATTTATGAACCAGTTGTTTATGTTTCCCAGTTTCTAAAGACACTATACCTATACGGTCCTTTGTGGTTTTGTCATATGTTGTAATAAGTGTGCTTCAATTTCGAAGTATTAACAATGTATGTAAAGTATGGGTCGTTATAAAAATACTCAATAAATTATATTAAATTTTAATTCATATAAATATATAAGAAATGTAATTGAAATTTTATGTATACTTATAATTTCTTTCAATGATTTTCCAAAGGAATATTTTTACCTTTCAAATAATATTTTTTTTTGAAAAATTCTAAAAATAATTTTATATCATTCATGTAAATGGAACCAATGAATTTTCCCCCACCATTACTATTATTTAATTTTTGGTTTCCTTTATAATGTTATATGATTTCATAATAAAACATAATTATTTATTAATTTAGTTTTTCTATAATTCTATATGGGTATTCAATGAAAAATGAAGTTTGGTAGTGAAATGTGGGTTTAAAAAAATTAAATTTATATGAATGTGATTTTCATATAAGATTATAAATCACTGGGTTTTATGTTGAAATTAATTTATTCATGAAATGGTCCGTAAAAATTTTATGAGAAATGAATGAGCCTGATACAACTTTGAAAAAGTGTTGAGCTTCATCATAGATCATAGGTGAGTCTGATAGAGATTATACAAAGGGTTGAGCTCCATTATTTCTCTTGAATAATGGGTTTGGATGATATATTTAATAAAAAGGGTTGAGTCCAATTGTAGATCATTAATTCTCCCGATATATCGAATATGAAGGTTGATCGTCATTAATGATCTCCAATGAATTTTGATAATAATTAAGTTGTAACTGGGCCTCTTGGTTATTCCAATAGAATGGATTTTGAATGGGTTCTAGGATGAATGATAATATATATTTCTTAAATGAGTTTTATATTACCCAATATGGGTTTTAATATATTTCATTGAGAAAATCTAGTGTGTTATATTTATGTGAAATTTTTATATTACATTTTCTCAGATAAAATCAACTACGTTTTCAAGATGATGACTTACCTAATAATTTTCTATATTTTTTATATATCTTTCTATGAATATTGTACTAATCCAAGGTATTGAAATGTTTTCCATGGAGTTAAATGTTAATTAGGGACAAGGATGAGTAAAATATTAAATTTTTTATGTTATATCATTTAAAAAACTTGTTTTAATTTATATTTTTTTTTGTTTGGAGGGATGATAATGTTGATAATAAATTTCTAATTTTAAATTATATGGTCAAAATTTAAGAGTTTTTCGCAAGTTTCATAAAGAATAAACATAAAATATCCTTAGGAATTAATCAAATTGAATTAATGCTTAAAAGTAACTATAATATGTGACATTTATGGTTGAAAACTTATTTTAAGTAATAAAAATAAATTAACGTGCACTATATACACTATATAAAATAAATAGTTGTTTAACATGAGATGTGTATCATAGACGTTAAAAGTGAGATGTAAATACCTCACACTTAGTCATGAATCCAATCATAGAAATTAAAACCTCTTATATAATGAATATAAATTTATTATAAATATATCATAGAATTATATTGAAATATATCATAATATATATGATTTTATATTGGCCCATTTATTTCCCAATTATAAACGATTTCATGTTCTTGTTATGATTGAAGGAATAACAATATTTTGGTGTTTGTTTTGATTTTATATTTTTTTCATCACACATTGATCAAATTTTAATAATTTTTATATTGATAAACGTGATATTAAGATAATTTTTATTTTGTGTACATGTATTTATAGTAATCTATAATATATTATGATAAGAATTGAATTTAACAGTTCATGGAGATGGTAGGCCATACATACATATGACCACATTCATTTTCTAATTATTATTTTGGGTTAAAAGAAAAAACAATAAATGATATAAATTTCTATTCTATAATAATTTTTTATATATATCACAAAGGTTTATTAGACCCATCCATAATAAATTCCTTTAATATCATTTACAGATCACATCGCAACATTAGGCTACAGTTTTCTTTACAAAAAATGAACATTATTATATTCCCAAAAAATGGGAACCATAATGGTTTGCGAAATATAATATTTAAAAAATTGTAATAACCTCAAAAATTCCATACATATAAATCATAAACAATAAAAAAATCATTATTCCCAACCATATAATGTTGTAAAAAAATAATGGTAGTAGTTTCTCAAGAAGACGCCCGCCGTACACACGAAAAATGGCTTCATAACCAATTTGGTAGTTGTTTGGGTAATTGCATGTCATAAAATTAAAAAATATAAATATAAGTAATATATATAGGTTCAAATATATAAATTTTATAATTAAAATATAATGGATGGGTTATAAAATAAAATAAAATTTCATATTGATGACTGATACCAAATATTTGGGCATCTTCCTTAGTTTTTTAATAATTTTGATATTGGTAAAATTTATTTTTAAAATTAGTTATATAATATTATGTGAGTGATTTTTTAATGTTTTAAGAAAGATATTTACTAACACAAATTTCTTTAGGGGTGTGAATAGGGGGAAGTGAGTGCCCTTTTATCGCTGAGATCTAGTGAAATTCTTATAAATGCACACATGTTTATACAATTGGGTGGTCACCCATACCATATATGGCTCAGAAATAGATTAATAATGAAGGTAAGGTATGATTTGGTCTAGAAACACCTCCTAAAAAATTTAAATGGAAAATTTAATGATTTATTCGTTATTATTTATGTTCACCAAATTTTATGTTTATATGTTTTAATAAAGTAAGTAATATTGTTTTATTTACCAAGGTAATTTTAATTAAATATGACAATTAAAAATAGTTTTATTGGATAATTTCGTTCCATTTATTCTAAATATTAAGTCCAATTAGTAAAATAAAAATACTATGTGTGTAAAAAGTTAATTTTTATAACAACACTTGTAATAAATGACCATTTATCATAGTATAACCTTAATGTCAATTTTGACATTATTCACATAATCGGAATTTAAAAATCCTTATCCTATGATGCAATTAAAATATAATTTTTTCAACATGTTTTAATCTTAATTTTAAAATATAAAAAATTAATGAAACTCAACAATTCATTCAATGTACATAAAATTTAACATTTCTTGTGTCATTTAATTTATTAAATTTTTAACAACATAATTCCAGCATTGGTTTTTCTTAAGCATTTAAAGTGATTATTACAACACAATAAAATTAAAAACAAAATTGATAGAAAAAGTTATTTATATTTTGAAATAATATTTTTAATATAACAATTGAAAAAGTTACTTATCCTAAATCTTTATATATATTAATGTAAAAGGATGTTGTTTTTGTCATTGTCATTACATTACTTGTTATATAGGATTTATTCCTAGAATCGTCTCCCTCTAAATCATATAAAATTATAATATGGTGATATGCATTGAAATTTGGCCATAAAATGTGTGCTGGACATGTGGGTTGGTCATTTTACCCATTTTCATTTTATTTAAACTCTATGATATACACCTGTTAACTTAGTCACAATAATTAAGTTTATGTTATTTCACTAAAAATTATTGTAAAATTTTAATTTTAACATATTAGGTAACATAATCTATATATTTTAAAAATATATAATCTAGTTTTCTAAATTACATTCACATTAGGGGAATAATTAAATAATAAAATAATCGTACATATGTCATGAGAAAGCAAGTTTTTAAAGGAAAAAGGATGAAAAGGGTGAATGTTTTTATATTTAAATTCAATAAAAAATTCATTAAAACACACTAAATTGAAGTAATTTATATAATATTGAAATAATTTTACATTAAAAACATTTTGAAAAACAATCGGACATAACAAATAAATTAAAGGAAAAATTATATTTCAATTAGATTCCATTACTTATCATTATTCATTAAAAATAGTCTATTTTCATAAAACAAAAAAATACCCCTAAGGATACATTGAAATTCTAACAAAAAATCATTTTTATATTATTATATTAATTTATTAATGGTTTCATAATTCAATTTGTAAAATATGGGTGCCCTTAAAAAGATAAATAATTTATTTTAAAAAAATACAGTTTATAAGCATAAAAGTTGATTTATTATTATAAATTTTATAAAAAAAATAAAATGAATGTTAAACATTTTTATTGAATATATAATATATAAATTTCATTAAAATCAACTAAAAAGATGATTTGGATAATATATTGAAATAAAATACACTTGAGTGGGTAATTTGTTTTAATGAAGTTTTTCTGTTTACATTAAAAGGGTACCATTATCATTTTCAATTAAATAGATACCAAATAATATATTCTTAATACATGTGTAAAAATTAGTTTTATAATTTATTTAATATTAATCATAAAATCCATTTCAACGGCTATGTGAAAATTATTCTATAATATAAAAATATTATAAAAATATTTCATGTTTCATTTAAAATTAGCATTGTGTGTTATGAATGATAATATTGGTGTTTCATGAAAATAAATAAAAACCTAATATCATTTGTAACTCAAGTATATTTTTGTGTGTCATGTAAATAAAAATATCGAAAATATTATATTATTTTTGAAACAAAACTTCACTAAATCATCGGTTGTAAAAATTGAACCCCCATAAAAGAAAATTAACCCTTCATATTCATCTCACTCATCAAAGGATTTACATATAAAAAATCCATTATATAAACCATCATCGTAAAAATGAATAATAATAATAACATAAAATCGGATATTTGGAAACATAATTTTTTCCCAATGTTATCATAACTAGGTTTCCATGATGGATTATATAAGTGGGAAGTGAATAATTTGACATGGAATTAAAGCATAAATATTTGTAGAGAGTGATATAGATCATTAATAATAAGAAATTGGGTGATCAAGAGAAATTGAACAACCATATATATATATATTTAATTATTTAAGCTACCAAATGATTTACTAAAAATAAAATCACTTGGATTTCATTTTTGTTTGCAGATTCATTTCCTAAAATTGTATATTTTTATCTAGAAGATATGATTAATTTATTTCATTCTATTTCATAATAAGAATATCACCCTTGGGTTGTACCATGATAAATTTCCAAATCATCAACTTCTCATGTAAATGAATATGGATTTTTCATTTTTGATTATAAAAAAGATCATAATATCCCAAAAAGGAATGACAGGTCATTCTGTCAATCTATAATTATCATCACAAAAATATTTCTCTTGGAATTTATCCATAAATATTAATATATTAAACTAATATATTAATAGTTGAAGCCTCATCCATTTTTATCATATATACTTCCTTAAAGAAATCTTATTTCAAAACTTTTAAATGATTACATTTAAAAAATGCCAATGAAGTTGACTAAATTTTTCAAAATCAACCATACATTAATCCCGGAAATATCGAAATGTATCTCATGATTTTTATATTCTAAACAATTGAATTACCTCATCATGAATTTTATTCAAATGGGTTAACAACCATATTTTCCATTGAAAATTAATGAAAACAATCATTTTTTTTCATTCCTAGAATAAAACCACAAAATACTAAATGTATTCCAAATATACAAAAAATATTAATATCCATATGTGATAACGTATACTTATTTCTCAAAAAATATTTAATCATTTATGGGATCATTAATTAATTAATATTTATATTATCCAAACCAATCATTTCTTTATATAAACTAAAGAACATTTTCATATCATATAAAACATGTTACGGGATTTCCATCCAAAAATCAAATTATTATGATTCCATTAAATAACTTTTCCACTCCACTGAAATAATTAAACATATATATCCAAATATATGTCAAATAAGGAGCTTAATAATCAATATTAGCATTAGAATACATAATTCATCAATCTAAATACATAAATACTTCAATACATCCACATCAATTATTGGTTTGTAATAGGTATTTCCAAGGTCAAAAAAAGAATTCTTATTTAGGACAAGTAGTTGGGTAATTACTATATTCTCCACTGATATTAAATTTATCCCTTAAACAAATATTCATTTTATGACCCATTTTTTCATATAAAAAACATATTCCCCTTTAATTGATTTATTCCTGAAGGTTTTTTCATCCCACCTCCTTGATTGGAAGAAATTTGAGGTACCTTTCTACCTTTTCCATTACCTGATGATCATTCATAAAATTGAATATCCTTCTAATTCGATGTGTCTGAAATATCACTATGGTTCACATTGTAATTAATATATCACAGTACATATTTATGAATAATCAAAATATTGTATTCTTCAATTATCATGAAAATTGGATTGTCAATATAACAGAATTTTATATTTGATTTAGTGGTAACATGATCCTATCTGGTTCTAGCCATTGACAGAATCCAAAATAATTTCATGAGAAACACTAACTAAAGAATAAAATTAATACAATCATGAAAAAATATCTTATTCAATGTCTAAATCATAACAATGAATTTTTAATATATGAGTCCTTTGCTTCATACTATGTTATTCATAGTAATATTATATTTTAATCCATAATGATGGTTCAGAGAGAGTTTGTGAATATTCAAACCATATCCCCTGGGATTGTTAAACGAGGTGAGTATTATAGCCAACATTCTTTTTCAAATATAGCTACTACATTATTTTAACGATAAGATACATAAAAGAACTAAAAAACAATATATGAAGGTTTAGTGTCTTGAGAAAATTATAAACATATATAAATTTTATATAATAAATCATTATCATTTATTTAATAACATCATACCAAGATTTTTATTGGCCCTTTTGATCTTTTTTGTACAAGTATTCACCTGAGGATATATATCAATATAATGGGTGAGATAAAAGCATAGAAACTAGATAAATAAGATAAATCAAAACATGGGTTACAATAACCGTCACCAAAATAATATAAGAAAATTTTCTTCATCATAAAAATGAGATGAAAAATTATATAAAGGCATGGATTGTGTCCATGTACAAAAAATAAACATCATGTCTTAGTTGTCAAATACAAAAAATATTTACGAACAAAGCTAGAAACCTTTTCATAATTACTTCTCTTATTATTATATTCATAATATATTCCAATGGGTTAGAGAACTATATTATTATGGGTTTACTCATTACATTATAACATTTACACGTGATATATAATTGTCGGTATACATGTTACCTCATAAAAATTACTTTGTCATGCATCCCACAAAGAATACAGATCAATTATGGACATAAAATAACCAATGTAATGGAATGGGTTTAATTAAATAAATAATACATTCATAATATGAGGAGTTACTAATATATAACGGTTATAAGGTTCATTTATTAATCAGGATTTATGATGAAATAATTCCACGAGAAGGGAAATATGTTTTTTTGAATGAAGGGTTCTTTTGGAAATATCAATGATGTTTTCATAAATCTAGATAGAAACATATATATATCATAAAATATATAGGGTGATAAATGATATTTATTGAAAATAATGGATAATCCATACAGAAAATACAGTGTAAGAGTGAAAATCAATAAAAAGTGTGTTGGGTTATAGAATCCCCTTACCTTATGTCCGAATGATTTCTTAAGTTTAATACCCCTAATAATGAAACTAAATTCATTAATTTACAAATCCATAACCCTTTAAAAGTTAATATTATTCATTAATGTTACGTTAAGTTCAATTATGGCTTTTTTTGATGATTTATAGAGTTCAATTTCATCATTTAGTAGTGTTTGATTGCATGGTTATCATTATTGATTTTGTTTTATATGAGTATAGAAAATTAGGAAAAATTGGAGTGATTATCCATATTTGAAATTATATGTTATTAATGAAAAAAAATGATTAAATGATATTATATATCATTTTTTATTTTTAAAGGGATTATTTTTTATACTCATTGTTAATGTATGTGATTTAATTATTTTTTTTGATTTTATGAACATTCTGAGCTTATATCATTTTATTTAACATCATGAATATATATTGGTTCTTGAAAATTATTTGATTTATAATATGAATAATTTAATACTAATTTATCATAATAATTGTTTATATCCATCATAGAAAAGAAATGAGAAAAAATTAAAATGCATCATACATGGTCGGTGTAAATAATCAAAACCCGAATGATATTTTCATGTTTAGAAAAAAAGTGAAAGGGAATATACATGGAGATGAATTATTACATTTACATAATAAAATAGTATTATATTAAATATACTGGATTCATTATGACTCTTTTATAGGTGGATATGATGATATGGTAAAAAATAAATGAAACTAAAAAAAATTAAAATGAAAAGAATGATGGTTATACCTTCTGAATTTCTCTTCCTTGATAACCGCCTCATGGATAAGGGATTGGGATTTTTTTATACAAAGGGAACTTGTATGCGAGACAGGGGTTTGGGAATAGTATTTTGAGAAAAATGGACATCTCTGTTATCATGTGTTGTGTGAGGAGATTATGTAATGATTGGGAGTGTTTATAGTGGACAAGAGGGTGTTTTCCCATTAATTTATTAATATGTATATTGTTTTTTTCTCAAGAGAATGATTAGTTTGAGCAATAAAAATAAATATTTATAAAAAATAAATTATAGTTTTTTTTCATACATACTCCATATATTGTATATTTATAAATACTTCATGTATTATCATTTTTTGGAAAATTATCTTATTTTACATTTCATAAAAAATTCACACGTTTCAGAAAAATCACAAAAATTGACGGTAAAAATTTAAATGTGTAGAAATATAAAATGAAATCAATTTGATGAACATAATTTTCAAAATATGAAAATTTTTGTTTTTAATTAAAATAATTATTTATTTAAAAAATACCAACTTTAAAATTATAAATGATTTTATGACACATTCATAAAAATACCTAAAGGCCCCTAAAATTATCAAATCTTCATAAGACAAAAAAATATAAATTTGTTTAGTTTTTCTTTTTTGAAAATAAATTTTATTTTAATCATTATATTAAATATAATATTGTAATTAAAAATATATAAATTATAAAAATACCATTACTTAATTTATCATTTTTAAATTAATTAATTATTTTATCATAATTTAAATATATTACTTTTTTATTACTAAGAGATTAAAATATTGTATTTAATTTTAAAGGTGAAGTTACAGTTATATTAGCATATTTAAAATTCATAAGGTTTATGTTTTTATTACACAGTTCATGTTTCTATTCAATCTATATATGTTCCTTAACAATTAAAAAATCCTCTTATTTCATTCATTCTAGAGTTATAAATTTTTTCTTATGGTATCTATGTTATTTTATGTTATTAATACATTATGACATAATTTTCATTAATGTAATTTGTATTTAAAATTTTTTGTGACATTACATTCTCCATCCTTATGAAATTTCATCCTCAAATTTTTTTTATACATTCTATTATGAAAATAAGTGAGGGTAGATATCAATCAAAATTTCATTTCGTTACCATGTTTCCTTTTAGAACTTATGATTCTGCCATAACACATTTACAAATATTGTAGTCTTTTTTCGTCATACATTATCTCTACAGTCCATGATCATTACTAGATGATGCTCATATGATAGATCATCTCCAAAATGTACCCCATATGAATTTATTACATGTGAGGGATCTAGTATGTAATTTCTAATGGGAGATACATTGAATATATCATATACAGAAGACATGCACTATAGGAAAAATTGATTTATCTAATGGTATTTATTCTCATCGCAAATAGTTTGTTGAAGGTATTATTTGCGATGAGGCCCTAATCTCATTGCAAATAAATAGTTTTTTGCGATAGGATTAGTGGACCTGTCAGAAGAGGTTTGGTATGGTGTGGCGGTGATTGCGATCCAGACAGTGGGAAGGGTATTTGCGATGGGGGGGATCCCCATCGCAAATACATGACGGCGGTAAAAACTATTTGCGACGGGATCTTCCCCCATCGCAAATACCCTTTTAACCACAAACAATAATTAATGTGGTCTATGGTATTTTCAATGGGACCTGTCGCAAATTGTACCGTTAGAAATAATCTAACCTATATATACCCCCATCAGTTTTTTCATTCATTCTCCCAATTCAGACTTTCTCCCTCTCACTAAACTCTACTTTTAAAGAGAAAATATTTCTGAGTTGGATTTTTTTTAATTATTTTTATGTCATTTACGCGTATAAAAGGTCATGTTTAATTTTATATATGTGTTATTTCATTTAATATTTTTTTCATTTTTTTATATTAATTTTAGTTATTGTAAATTATATGTAATTAAAATATATTTATATTGTTGTTATCATCAATATTTATTTTTAATAATAAATTGAAATTAATTGTACTAATTATTAATAATTAGTAGTAATTAGGAATTTTATACATTAATTAGTAATGAATATTAATAATTAGTGATAATTAGTAATAAGTACTGGTAATTTGTAGCAATTTTCAATAATTAATAGTAATTATATTCAATTATTAATAATTATCGGTAATTAGTAATAACAAGGAATAGATTGTAATAATTAGTAAATAATAGAAATAAATATTAATAATTAGAAATAAATACTAATAAATACTAATAATTAGTAATAATTACTAATAATTACTAATAATTAGAAATAATCACTAATAATAATAAAAATTTACTAATAATTATTGATTATTACAAATAATTACTAATAATTAGTAATAAACGGTAATAAAAAGTAAAAAACAGTAATAGATGGTAATAAATATTAATAATTAGTAATATTTATTAATAATTAGTAATAATTAATATTAATTACTATTAATTACTATTAATTAGCATTAATTAGCATCAATTAAAATCAATTAACATTAATTAGAAAATAACTAGAAATAATTTGCAATAATAAGAAATAAATAGCAATAACAAGCAATGATTATCAATGATTATCAATAATTAGCAATAATTGTCAATAAATAGAAACAATTTGCAAAAAATAGCAATTAGTTGCAATAATTAAAAATAATTTTCAATATTTAGCAATAATTATTAATAAATACTAATAAATAACAGTAATTCGTAATAATTAGTATTAATTTAAAATAATTAGTAATAATTAGAATTATTTACTGTTAATTAGTATTAATAGATGTTAATTAAGAATAATTAATTATAATTAGTCATAAATAGGAATAATTAGCAATAATTAGAAATAATTTGCAAAAACTAGAAAAAATTAGCAAAAATTACAAAACATTAGGAAGCAATAATTAGTAAAAAATAATTGGAAATTAATAATTAATCAAAAATAACTAGCATAAGCTGTAATTAGTAATAAATAGAAATAATAATCAATAATTATTAATAATAAGTGATAATTAGTAACAATTAGCTGTAATTAACTATAATTAGTGATAATTATGAAAATTACTAATTACTACTAGTCATTACTAAAAATGTTTTTTAATAGAAATAATTAGCTAAAATTAGCCACAATAAGAAAATATTAGAAATAATTACTAATAATTACTAATAATTAGCAAAAAATTGTAATAATAAGAAATAGATAGCAATTATTAGTAATAGTTAACATTAATTAGCAATGATTAGTGATAATTCACAATAATTAAAAATGGTTAGCACTAATTACTATTCATTAACAATAATTTATAATAGTTACTAATAATTAGAAATAATTAAAAATAATTTGGAATAATTAGCATAATTATAAATAATTACTAATAATTAGAAATAATTTTTAATAATTAGAAAATTTTGGCAATAATTAGAAATAATTATCAATACTTAGCGATAATTAACAATAATTAGTGATAATTTACCAAAATTAGCCAAAATTATCAATAATTCAGAACAATTAGCAATAATTTGGAATAATAAGATATAATTAGTTATAAATACTAATAAATAATAATTAGTAATAATAAATACTAATAATTGGTAAATATTAGTAATAATTTTCAATAATTACTCCTAATTAACAATAATTAGCAATAATTACTAATAATTAGAAAATATTATTAATAATTAGAAATAATTAGAAATTATTAGATATAATTTCTAATAATTAGTGATAATTAGCATTAATTAGATGTGACTAGAGATAATTAACATTAATTAGCAATAATTAACAGTAATTAGCAATAATTTCAATAATTATAAATAATTGGAAATAAGTAGTAATAAGTACCAATAATTATGAATAATTAATAATAAATAGTTTTAATTATAATAAATTGTATTTTTTTAGAACAATTTCCAATGGATTGGAGGCACTCATTTTCATCGATGAAACCTCCCCTTCCAACCCCCACTATCTCAATACATTATAAAAAATGTGCTTCTATGTATGCATATCCAATCTCGTATGCAAGAGATTTGATAAGTATTTGTAGGGACTTATTTTTTCTAATGTTTTAATGTGTAGGCAATTTCAAGAAGATGATTCATTGATGAAAAAGGGCTATTTTGTCTGCCGGTCATTTACTTGTATCATTCTCACAGTAAAATCACAATAAAGAATCTATTCAGAGGTACAATTATTAAATCTCGTATGCATGGGAATGGATATGCGTACAACCAAGATGATTCATTATAGGGATTTCAGTGTGAGAATATTGATTGTATATGAGCCATCATAAAAAAGAGTAGCCACCAATCTACTGTAAATTATGTTGCCTGTAATTAGTGGTAATTAGAAATTAGTAACTGTAATTGTTTATCATCTCTTTTTGGTATTTTTCTTTTTAAATTTCCTATTATTCAAAAACAATAATTATTTTATATTTTCTAGAAAAATATAGAACATGGAAGTCAAAAATAGTCATTATTAGATGATCATTCGTGGATAAATTAGTGCTGAAATCCAGAATTTGTTGATGATTTCTTATCATTTGCATCATCAAAACCAAAATATGTTTTAGAAGAAAAAATATTGTTTCCTGGTACAATGTGTTCTCCAGGAAAATTTGACATATTTGACAACGTTGAGGGAAATCCATTCCATTTTGGTTTTCAACTAGATTAGGTTTTTTGGAATCCACACGATGAACACAATTATAGAGAAGATACTAATAATTTTATTCTGGATCCATCATGGCTTCAATATTTTGTACATGATGTTACAGGTCTATCTATGCAACAAAATGAAACTCAAGATGATATTGATAAAACTCATGAGTGGCACCATCTGAATTATTGTAGTTGTTGATTTCATCTAATTTTGTATTATATCATGGTTACATGATAAAAATTCTGAATATTTTACAAAATTTAATGCAATTAAATCAGATAAGGAAATTTCAAACAACTAGTTTGGTCAGATATTTTCATTATTTAAAGCACTGTTACATGAAAGAAATGTGTTGCCTAATAATAACTATGAGAGAATGTGGTTGGTTCATAATCTTGGTCATAGTTATCAGAAGAACCTTTCATGTGAAAATGATATAATCTTATATTCATGTGAAAAAGAGTTATTATAATATTATCCCACATGTGTAAAATAATGTTATAATGAATCTCAACTAGGTATGTATTGATTGATTCATGTAAAACAATTTATATATTTCTTACATACACCAAGGATTCATCGTTTAGTTATGTCTCAAAACACATCGAAAATGATTTCATGGCACAAAAAAATAATTAAACTAGTAAATGCGCGAATCATCCATTTGATTGTGATTAATTGAATCATTTTGACCGAGTGAATCTATATTTTTCATTAGAAGACATGAATGTGCTACTGGGTATTTCTACTAATGGTTTCTATCTTGTTTGTTCGTAGGGTAGTCAGTATTCGTGTGGGATTTTCTTTATTACTTCGTAAATTATATCTCTATGGATACTGATGAAGAAGCGTTATATCTTTTTCACCATATTTATTCCAGGACATCCAATAAAGATTAGTGATGTTTATTTGAAACCATTAATTGATGATTTATATTCATTATGGAGTAATGGTGTTAGTACATATGATGTTCATGTGAAACAAAATATCCAAATAAATGCTTCATTGATTTGGATAAATATTTACTTCCTAGTATATGGAATATTATCTGTTTAGGGTACACATTGTATGAAATTATATACTTAATGTATTATAGACAACAAGGAATTTATGCTCCTCAATGTAAATGAAAGATGAAATTTTGTTTGTCATCACAAATTTCTTCCATCCAATCCTCCTTTTCGAAGGTACAAATCTCATTTAGGAAAAGGCATAATTAAAAGGGATCGACCTCTAAAAATGATCTCAGGAACATAGTTATAATAACTTCTAAATTTATTACCTCCCATTACAGTTGGACCAAAAATAAACCAACAAGAAAATTCATAGATTTGGGAAAGAACATAATTGGATAATGCAAAGAATTTTTTTGGATCTTCCTTATTATTCTAATTTGTTGGTCTACCACATGATGGATGTCATGAATATTGGGAAAACAGTTTTTATAATTTATTTCATACATTTTTGGAAACATCTGGTAATACCCATGATAATTTAAAGGCATTATTAGATCATGCCAAAATATATAGGCGAGTAGAACAAAAACTATTTTAAAATATCAAATCACAGAGGTTAATGAAGCCGAAATTATCTTATTCATTATCCGAAGAGATTGAATAATTATTTTTTGTAGATTTTTTATTTGAGACATCCATATGGATATTCATTCAATAGGGGAAGATGTGTTAAAAATGGTTATATTACATGAATAAGATGACACAATTATTATGTTTTAATGGAAATACATATTCGAATTTGATTAGTAGGTTTTTTGAATTCTATGATTTGGGATTCTATAACTGGAATATCATATTTTTTAGAGATTTGTGTGTTGATAGCAGACTATGATGCACTTTGTAAACTAGAAGAAGATATTGTATTAATTATATGTATTATGAAAACAAATATTCCACCCAAATTGTTTTGACTAAATAGATCATTTGATTTTAAATTTTCTAAAAGAAACAAATTATGGTGGTCCGGGATAGTTTCGATGGATGTGAACATTCAATAAATGTATGTAGAAATTGAAGAAAAAAGTACGTAACAAAGCATCGGTTGAAGGCTCAATTGACGAAGCTTATTAGTAAGAGGAAATTCCATTTTTATGATCCCATTATTTTGAATCAAAATATCCATCCAAACACAACTGTATGGGACAGAATGAGGGGAATTTTGTTGATGAAATGGACAACAAATTATCATTTTTCAATCATCCAGATCATGGATTTAGTGGAGTTCTTTAATTATTGATTTCAGATGTTGGACATCACCCAACACATACATATGTTATTCTCTACTATTTATAATTGAAATTATTTCTACTCTGATTTCCTCATTATCTTATTCTATAATGTTTGATATGTTATGTAAAATTATTTTATTTGTAGGTTATATGATAATCATACAAAAAAAGCATCCAAAAATTAAAGCAGATGCTCTTGAAGAATGACAAAAAAAACAATTTTTTTCAATTTTTTAAAAAACTAGTAAAATAAATTATTGATGGTTTAACATATGAATTCAGTTTATTATTTCTTATATTCATAATATTTTAAAAAAAAATCAGGTCTCTCACCATGATGATAAAATTGATATGAGACTATGTATATTGAGAAACCCACCATCCAAAATGGTAAAATCATATAATTTATATGTTGTGAATGGTTATTGATTTCATACACAAGCATATAAGGAATCGAAAAAACAATGAACAATAGATTTTTCTAGAGAGATCCTCATTATAAGAAAATAGATGTGGGATTTTACGGTATACATGATGAAATTACTGAACTGTATTATCTAGGTCAAAATTACATATGGATATTTAAATGTTAGTGGTGAGATACTAAGACAATATTGAATGTTCATCATACTCATGGAATCATTGATATTAAATATTTATGTCTTCTTGTAGAAAATGAACCTTTATACCAGCTCAAAAAGAATATAAAATTTATTATGCAATGTACTATGCTACTTCATGAGACCTCAGTGATTGATGGAGTATAATAAATATAAAATCTCTGAAAAATAAATATAATAAATGTGAATTTTTTCCCCTTTGGTAAAAGGAATTTATATTTTTCAAGAGACTACTCAAAATCCATCTTTTTTACAATGAGACATGAATGTCGATGAAGAAAACCCATAATTAAGGGTCGATGTTGATGATGATATTAATGTTGTAACAAATGAATTTGAAGTGGCATGAGATGATGAAACTGAAACTGTTAGGGGAATTGATGATGCCGAAGAAGAATATGAAAACAATGACATCTTGGGAAAAGATGATGATGATGAAGGTGAAAATTGACATAGATAAATTCTTGTTATAATCATAACTAATATATATCTATATATAATATTTAGTTTTAATTATTTGATAAAAACATTAAATTTTTGTTTAAGATATATTATGATATATTTCATCAGTTGTAGTAGAGTGAGATAACATTGGATGAAGAAGATTTGGGATCATTCTGACCCACAAACAACGGGTGGTTCAGGGGGTACACGGAGGGGGCACGATATTTTTGGACTGATGATTTCAGACCCTATACCTGAGCAACTTCCACATCATGGATTTGATCAACACATTAAGTATTGTGGTAACTTGTATATTTTAGTTGAATTTCAATAATTTATTTATATCGCTATTATTTTATTAATTTTTCTCTTTTCACAGTATTCCACATATAGTTGTTGGATAAGGGAATGATATTTTGAACAATTAATTATCTCAACCATGGATCAAATGGGAACAAATTCCCTTTGATGTGTAGCTCAACATGTTCGACCATTAGGTGGTATGGAAATAGATATTATTTATTTTAAAATTAATTCATTAATTAAATGATATTATTAATTATTTATATGCTTTTTAGTATCCCATCAATGATGGCATGTGTAACACTATCTAAAATGCATAATATGTGTCTATGTGTGATCGTTTCATTATGTTTTCACACTTTTTGAGAAGGACGATCATGAAGAAAGAAAAATTGAAAGTGTATTATGATTTTTGTAGATCTAAAAACCAGGGTAAATTTTATCTCACAGTTAGGATGGATTATGTTCACACTGATTGGGTGGTGGATTCCATAGGAGATACTCATTGGGATAACCGAACCAGGGGAGACTGGAGGTCAAGGATCGAGCCAATAATCGTATATTCAATACAAAAAAGAGCATCTAGTATATAGTTTTTTATGTATTTTATATAACATTAAATATAAAGGAATTATTGTATATTCATATGTGATGTTGAGAACCCCAATATTATGTAGAATGATGTTTATCAGAGAATGTACAATGATCCAATCACCCGAGAGAGTTGAGGTGATTTCCATCATCAAATTTTGTATAGTATTATTATTTTTTAGTTCAAAAATTAATAGCATAATATATTTTCACTATTTTAATTGTGAAAATTTCAACCGAATGAATCATATGAGGCTAAAATATCTCAGACAAAGTATTAGAGTCAGTTTGAGACGACTTATCAGACTTGTTCCCACCATTTCAAAGAGGCTGCATGGATACATGCAACCCAGTATAGCTTCATGAAGGTCCATGTAGTTTGTATCAGATCTCATTGGACTCCGAGGACATGTTATGTTACTGTTGTGATGTAGGCATCCAACTAGAGAATAGCTCATGGAGAGGCATCATCTTCTAGCTCAAAGTATCATGAGTTGTTTCTAGTTTAAAGAAAGATTAAATAGATTTTGTGTACGCATCATGAAGAGATGTGTCAGCAGCAATAAAAATATTAGTACAAGGAGGAGACACGTCGATGGCTACAGTAATATCACAAATAGATGGATTAAATGTGTCATCTGACTCTTATATTATGGATGGAGATTCCTCCACCATTCCCTCTAGCTACTCAATCTCTTCTAGAATATTATCCCCTCAGTGAAATTTTTTAATGTTAAAAACTTTTGAATTCAATTTTTGTTATAATATTAACTATTTATTGTTTTTGTCTTTTATATTGGGGAAAATATTGCATAATTTAATTTTTATATTATTTTGTTTTTAATTTCTTTTTATTTTTATTATATTTTTTTAATGTTTGTTTATTTATCTAATATTAATTTGTTAAATTTTTTTTGTGAATATTGAGATTTGTAATATTTTATATTATTTTTTTTTAAAATATTACTCTTATTTTTTCATTACTATTAATTATGATAATTTTATTGTTATATTATTTGTAATATTTTTTATTAATATTATAAGAATCTAATTTTTTATATTTTTATTATTATAATATAATATAATATTAATAATATCAATAGTAAGAATTTTATTATTATTTTCTAATATTAATATATAATAATTTTATTAAGTATATTTTCATTGGATTTATTAATTATTTGCGACATGACCATTTTTGATGGGTTCCCATCCCAAATGGTTTATATATTTTATAAATAACTATTTACGGCGATAAAACATAACCTGTATCAAATATGTTTTCTATGATGGGCCCACCAAAATAGGCTTATATATATAATATATAATAGTGGAAAAATATTTAATACATGAAAACGAGACCGTCACAAATACCTTTTTGCAATGGGACCATCACCACATGTATATATATATATATATATATAATCAGTGAATTATTTGCGATAGGAAATCTACATATCACAAATAATATTTTTTTCAACATGCACGTCACCAAAAAAACTATTTGCATCACCATTTTCTGTAATGTTCTATTTGCGATAGAAACCCATTGCAAAAGAGAATCTACATTGGGATACCATCACCGATACAACAAATTTCAGCAGTGATGGTAGGCGGATGTTCCATTTGATGGATCACTGATCTCACATGATCACAGATGTCAAAGGGGTCAATGTACCATGTAATCATATTTCCTATTTACCCAAATCTAATGATCCATTTCCAAGGATATATGGAGAAGAATACCAATTCTCCAACCTTATACTATAAGTCCCATTGTTAATTGTCTTGATAGAATTTTTGTTAACTTAGGGCTACTATGATGTTATAATGTATTTTTTTAACCATTTACACCATTTCATTTACCATTTCTACTCCTAGAAGTTTACATTCATTGACATAATCTTATAGAAGTAGTGTTCTATATATTTTCCCATAATTGGCCTCATATAGAGTCAAATGGATGCTCAAGTGTAAATCATTATTGTAATAGAACATGACCAGAGGAATATCATGGTCATATAATCTCTTGAAGTCCACAGATCACTCTTTCTACATGTATTATAGTGTATGTATTATCCACTATAATTAAACAAGAGTTTGAGGATGATATTCCAAAAAAATGTTCAGTTCAATGTTTAGATCATGAAGAACACTTTTCCAAATCATAAGAGTGAATATCAGATCTCGACCAGATAACACAAATAGTTGTACTCCATGCATCCTTTACAGTTATTAAATTTATATCTATACAAGTTGATCTTGTGAAATGTCATCTCTAATTGCGATAATGTGAATTATATTTTTATAATGATCACCAAAAACCCATATAGAATTTCCCCCCCTAGATTTCTTTAGAAATCCGGTGACAAATTCCATTGTGATGTTTTTCCATTTAAACATCTATATGGGTAACGATGTCACAAAACCCTTATAATTTTTTCAATAAACTATCACTTACTAACATAGAATGAAATTTGATATTCAATCAGTGATCTCCAAATTCATATTATCCCACCAATTCTTCTCTTAGTGAGTCATATTTTTCAATGTAATATCTAGATAAATATAGAAGGTTGAGCTATATGTGTCTTTCAAAAGCTATTTATTTATAATATGATCAAATGGTACACATAATCATGATCAAAACCATACAACTCATTTCAATTAAATTTTAATCACATATTTGCTTTTCATTTCTCATATATTCTACCTTCTTCTAAATTTTAACTTCATTTCATTTTGCATCCTTATTTTCTCCATGAGTGATGATTGAGCCATCATTTCAGAACAGAATGATGATATTCCCTTCTTAATTATTTCCATTTCCAATCATGTCATGTATAATAAAATTGTATCCTTCTTAATAATCTTAATTTATAATATTTTAGGATCCTTTATACTTATATTATCCTCTATATTATTTGCATTAACATGATGGAAGTGGATTTAGTAGTCATAATTTGTGATGATCTCTAACAATCTTCCCAGTATCATATTACGATCCTTATATATGAATATATATTGGATCCTCTTATGATCATTATATAATTCACACTTCTCACAATATATATAATGCCTCTATATTTCCGAAGAAAATATCATTGTCTCCAACTATAGATCATGAGGAGGATAGTTTTTTACATGATTGATCAACTACCTTGAGGAGTAGGCTATCACATTATCATTTTCACTAGTAAACATCTTTAACCCTTTATTGAAGTATAACTATATACTAAAAATAGTTCCTATATTTTCATAAGTGTTAATTCTATTGTGGTAGTAAGAATCCACTTATAACATTTAACTATTCATTACAATAATTCATCAAATTATTTTGGTCCCTTTCGTTATCATATTAGTATGTTGTTTGAAAATCATGTGAATTTATTCATAAATCATTTATGATACCCTGATAAACTAGATAAACTATGGATCACTATTACAGATGTTCACATCGACCACTCATTAGTTGAATTTATCATATAAAGGTTTAACGATATTACCTTTACTATGATAACATTACACAATAATGATACATCACCCATCGAGAACACTCATTTACTATACATTGAATAATGTTTATCCCTTCACAGAATAATTATCACAGGACTAAAATTACCCCCATTTTCCACCTTTTTCTTAGTTTATATCATAATATCATCAATAAAGACTACACCATTTTTTTCTTAGTAATATATAAATAATATATATTTTATACCAATTAATATTAGTGTATCATTATTGAGTCAAAATGGAATCACTATGAACTAATAGATTCTATATAACATTTGAATAGAGGACTTAAGAATATATTCCTTCCACACCATTAAATAGTGAAATCCTGAATGAATGTCAATCAAAGGTAAATACTTCACCCCATGCATGTGAACGAAGAATTAAAATTTATTTTGTGGGGAATAATTTTTATTTATCATGATAATTTTGATCTCTTGAAAATCAATTAATAGGAACACTTATACATATTTTTTCATGATGAAGATGATAGGTGCACCCCATGGAGAAAAACTCAGCCATATAAAACATGTGTCAAGAATAACTTGTAACTGATTCATTAATTACTCTAACTCAATGGGGTCCATTAAATAAGGTGTATTTGTAAAATTCATAGATATATGAATTATTTCAATTGAGAACTAAACCTATCAGTTTGGTGTAATTCAATTCAATTCTTTGGGGAACACATCAGTGTAGTCCCTCATAATGGGCATGTTTCGATCATGATCATCTCCTTTGTTAGAATCGTTTGATCTTGTTATGCTACCTCATAAGGTAATAATTACCATACTATTTAAGATGTACCAGAAATGATTATTCCACATCCTCACACTTTTATTGAATTATATGATGCTTTAGGATATGATGCGTGATCTCCCTTTCTTGATAGTTGATTTTGTTGTTGAATAAGGAAAGCCAATCCATTCCTAAAATAGTGTAAAAAATGACCAATGTAAATAATACATGATTAATTGGGAGGTTTAGTCCACAACCATAAACAGAGGATGTGATATATAAATTGGACTCTATAATTTCAACATTTTCTATTCTAACAAATAAATTAACCTTTATATTTTGATGTTGATTTTGAATAATTGTTCTAATTTATGAAGATATAAACTAATTCCTATAACCTGAAATAAAGAATACATTAAGTATTCTTGAAATATTAATCAACACACCAATAAAACCTAATCGTTTTCCTCTACATAATATTTTGTGATGGAATTATCCTTACCATGTTCCATTGGGTTTGGGGGATGATGATGATGGTTACCCTAGAGGATTCCATTTTTAGTACACTGGCTCTCAATGTGCTAGGACACCCTATAGTTGAAGCATTGGACCATGGGTGGCATTATCCTTTCATCCAGAAAATTATCATGCTTCCTCATGTCTCGTCAAAATTCAAGAGTGTGTTGGTCTTCTCTACCATAATTATACCATTTCCTTGGCCCGTTCAAGTAGTTCTCATGATGATTCATAACTTATTTTTGACATGTTGCTGGTTGAGTTTCCTTTACACCATTTTCATTATATCGACCATATCAAATCTCCATCTTTCATTTCACATCACCGTGGCCATTGGACCATTAACCAAACCATAAATTCACTTTGATAGAACATAAAAGAACATATTCAAAACTCTCAAATACTTGAATTTCTAGAGCCTTTTGAAGGCGTAGTTTTATACCCATAGTTAATCTATCTCTATTTCGATCATTTTTTAAAACAAAACTAAATTTGAAAATTAAATTACATGGGAAATTGTATACATGTTCCATGACATATTGTCCATCCTTCTCCTTTAGAATTATTAATTATCTCTACAACCTTGTATGAAGAATTTAAGAAAAATACTTATTAAGAAACATTATCTTAATATCTTCCCACAGATTCTCATCAATTTCATCATTTTTCATTATGTTCATAATCTAATCCCACCATTTATCTGCCCCTCCCTTAAAAATAAAAACATATAGAGTCACCTTCTCTATATCAGAATATTCATGTATAGAAAATATCGTCTCTATTGAGTTGAAGAAGAGATTCATTAAAAGTGGATCAGAAGATCCACTAAAAGTTGGTGGTTGATTCCATATAAAATAATCAATAGTTATTTCCCCCTTATTAGTCAATGTTTTATATACCATAATAGTCTAGATATGGTTCGTATCATGAGACAGCTGGGTAGGTATTGCAATAATACACTAAAGTCCATATTCCATGGTATTGTGGATTTCATTAACGAAATATCAGAATTTTCCCTCGCATATGTTTTTTTCCATGTTTATCATGGTTCCCTACATTTTATAAAATAGAAATGGTTATAAAAAACAACATAATTAAAGAAACAATTAATAAATATTTTATTCATTTTTTAAATTAATATTAATGGAGTCTCTTGTGGGATACTTAAGTCTAATGTTTTAGTAAAATAATATTTTTTGAGGGCTTAAATATACTTAGCATCATACTAAGGGTATCTACTATGTTTATATAATCATAATTCCCAAAGTATCTAAACTTTTCTCCGATCCCAATTATTTCAAAAAATCATTTTCATACATATCTTTTATATCATTTTAAGTATAATAAACATAAAATAATTATACAACAACGATCCAAAGTATTAGTGTACAGAACAATTTACGACCATACTAGTATTTTATATAATAAATCAAAAGAAGAATATTTAATTAAATCTTTTCATCCATATTATTGTCCCTCATGATCTCTTTATTAAATGTAATCACATTAGGTAATACATCAACAGAAGGGGTGAGCTAAAAGACTAGTAAGAGGATGAATAAGAGACAAGAAACAGATATTAGGATAATCATCATAATAATTATATAAGTAAAATTTCATAATCATAATAAAGAGATGAAAAATTAGATAATGTCATGGAATGTGAAAATTCATTATAATGAAATATCATGTCATAATAGTTAAATAAAACACATAATGGTGGAAAAATAAAGCATCATGTTCATGAATATTTCACATTATCTAATGATATTCATCGAATTAAAAAATTCATTGTATTGATATATAATTCTGGGTGCACACATCACATTATAAAATTTATATGTGCTTTATAATATTGGGTTCAATAGTCACATCATAACATTTACATTATCATGAATTCTATATAGAACCTATTTAAATCATAGACATAAAATAACCCATTGAACGGAATAGATTTAATATCATAACCCAAAAATTAAAAATCACTTGATATCCCAAGTAAAAAGGGGAATAATATGCGTGGATCAATGCTAATTTTAGAAGAAACATTTCCAAGATATGTGAATGATGTGTTTTTCTGAAAAAATATTTCATTTGAAAAAATATATATATTTTCTATAAAACAATATTAGAAACATGTGAATCCAAGAAAATAAAATAAATGGAAAATTAAATGATATTTTTTGTTAAATATATGAACATCAATAATAAATGGAGAGAAAGTGAGATAATTCAATAACAGATAGTAAGATTCGAGAATCCCCTTAACTTATTTCATAATGCTTTTTTGAATTTAATTTCATATTTATTCAAATGAAATTAATTAATTTACAAATACAGTACTTTAATACATTAATTTCATTAATTATAGTTTTATTAAGTTCATTTATTAGTATCTTTATGAGTTATAATGTTCAATTTCATCATATGGGAATGTTTGTTTCCTAGGTTTTCATGATTGGTTCCCTTGTATGTGAGTATAATAGTATATGTAATAAAATAATGGTTATCTTGAATTGAAATTATATGTCATTAATGAACAAAATAATATTATATAATATTATATATCATTTGGTTATATTTTTGGAGTATGATTTATTACAATTGACGTTAATGTAATATATTTAAATAATTTTGTAGTTTTAAGACCATTATGAGTTTATATCATTTCATTTACATCATCATTATATTTTTTCCCAAAAAGTGAATAAATTATAATATGGTAGAAAAATAATATATACCCATAATTATATTTTTATGTTCATCCATGATTGAGGTATTTAGAAATATAAATTTATCATCTACAATAGTTGTAAAACAACACATTTTGAATGATATCTTCGTGTTTAGGAAAAAATGTAAGAGAAATGTCAAATGAATTATTACATTAACATAATAAAATTACAGTATTTAAAAGATATTTTATTTATAATTATTATTTTATAGGTGGAAATGAGGCAACTATATGAAAATAAATGAAATTGAAATGAAATTAGTATGAAAAAGAGGTTTTTACCTCATGAATCTCATATCCTTGAGATACTCCTTTGGATAAAAGAGTTTTTCTATTTTTATGAGACCAAGAGATCCTAGATGTGGGGGAGGGTCATGGAATGTGTATTTTTTATAACTTAGATTGGGCTCAAATATTTTATAGTGTGAGTATCGGTGGGTGATAGGGGTGGTATTTATTGGGGAGGAGAGGGGGTGTTTTCTCATTAATTTTTTTTACAATATTAGTTTTCTCATGACTAAAAATATTTTAAAACATAAAAATAAATATAAAAAACTATTTAATGATATGATGAAATATTATGATTACATCATCCTAAAATCGTTTATGACTTAATAATTCATGTATTCAGTTTTATCATAATTCATTTTATTTTACTGTGCATAATATATTCATGTACCATTAAAATATCCCAAAAATATAAGATAATTTTTTTTGGGTTTAAAAATAAAAAATGAACTCCATTGTAAATAATTAATATTATAAGAATGTGTAAATTATGATTTAATTAAAATCAACTTTCATTTGAAAAATGTTAATTTTAAAATTATAACTATTTTTTTGATAAATTCAAAAATAAACTAAGGTCACATAGAATTATCTTATAATTCTATGTAACAATATAAAAATTAAGGAACATAATTTATGATTATTATATTTAAATTAAATGATTATATTAGTTATAAAATTTAAAATACATATTTAGGACTTGTTAACATACCAATACAGATATTATATTTTAAAAAATATTTTGTTTCCTTTTTCATGAAGTAAATATGTTATATTTTAATTTATAAGACTCTAAAATTATATTTAATCATTCAAATGTAGAGTTACTATTCTATTGTATGAATTACTATTCATAAGGGTCATGTTACTATTCTAAAGGTCATCTTACTATTCCATCGTTATAAGTCTATCATATTATGAAAAGTCATCATATTTTAATAATTATCCTTTTATAATGTTTTAATTTTGGAATCTATGTGTTTCTATGTTATTTATAATATATTTCATCATTATAATAATGGAATTTCCATTGATAATATTTTTGTTTATTACATTATGTAATGCCCATTATTCTGCACCAGTTCTCGATGGATTCTGACACAATATGGTGTTTTTATAGTTGTAACCCTAGGTACATATGTGCTAGATCCATATAAACTATTAGTATCCAAATAAGGATTTATTTATATTAAACGGCTCTCTATATCCTTTTCCATATTTCTAGGACATTTTCCGAAAATTTGACACAACCATATAATTATTCTTCCCCTTTAGTTCTCATACTTAATACAATTCTTCATATCCAATATAATTGATACATATAAAAGGGCGTTCTCAGCTTCTCATAAGTTATAAATAATGATATTTCATATACATAAAATTAACATAATGGTATGAGAAGATTAGATTAAATTTTGAATATCATAATATAAATATCAAATATTATATGATTGATTCATGTTATATAGATAAAAAGATCATATGAATTTTTTCATAAAGGGAATAAAGTGAATAAGTCAGGATGTCATAACAGAAGAATATCACCTAGAAATTATGAAAAACCATAAGAATATAAAATAATTATATATAAGTGAATGATTAGTTCCAAAATATATCAGGGAACATCTTGGGGGCTATGCCTTTTGGGAAAGACACACCACCATCTCCAACAGATGTGCTTTTCATAAATTGGAATAAGTTCACTCTGGAAGAATTTAAATTGAAAAAAGTCAAATAATGTACAAGGATCTGTCCATGACCCCACCATGTATATTTTATGAGATATAATTCTTTAACAATTGAATTTGAAGGAGATATAGGTCCCACCATTCACATAATGAAAAAAATATTTATGTGTTCTATAATATTGTAAAAATTAATTATATCTTAACTGATGAAATGAAATGGGTATCATAATGATTTAATTATATCACAACATATGGATCATAGTTAAGATTCAAAATAATTTAATCATTTAATAACCCCTGAAAATAAATAGTTCTTATAATAATTTACACATGGTATAACCTGTGGAAGATGTAATTTGTTATAAATATCATGATGTCAAAAAATAACCCATTCAAATAAATAATATGTACAATATCCATGGGTTATATCTATAATAATTCATAGGTAACACCCACAGATGTAATATTAAAAATAAAAAACATTTACAAGATAATTTGAAATATTTCTTTTGGAAAATAACATTTCATTCTCTAAAAACATTTCTTAAAGAATAAAATACTTTCAAAATCAATTTTTTTTGAAAATAATCATATAAACCGATAATGAAATCATTGAATATCATATAAAATTATTTTTGATTCATATTTATTTTTTAAGTCATTTAATTTTAAATTAATAATTGAAACATATAAAATAATATTTGAATATCATTTAAAAAACATTTCATTACATACAAATATTTCAAAAGTTGTTACCTTGAAAAAAACGTGCAGTGATAATTTTAAAAAAATATCATGGGGAAAATAACTTTCTTTGATGAAACACATATAAAGTCATTATTTTTATTTTTAAGTTTATATATTTGAAAATATATTTAAAGTAAAAATCATTTAAAAATATATATTAAAAATTATCAATAGATTGTAATAATTAAATCATATAATTTATGCTTTATATAATGGTCTGGTTATGAAATATGAGAATTATTTTCATGATGTAGGTGTAAATATAATAATTCTTGAATATTATTGGTAGAAGTCTAAAAATCCAATTTCAGAAAATGAAAAGAATATTGATTCGAAAATAATTTAATAAAAATAAAAAAAATGTGAAAATGATTTTAAAAATCACAGGATAATATTAAAACGTTTTTGAAAACATTTTCTGAAGAGATAGATTTAATGGAAAACAAATTTCTGACCAAAGCGAGAAATAATGTAAATATCTCTTAAGGGATTGTTATTAATTATATCATGTAAAATAAATTTAAAATGTTATCATTAAATGAATAAGTTTTTAAAAACTATTGGAGAATATGTTCTATTATAAATATTGATAGTTAGATCAAGATACTTCCTCATTAGAGACATAAGCATAAAGAACACTTATAAATGTTGTGATTGAAATATAATATATTTACCAATTTGTTATCATTGAACTGAAATCCACATAATGGAATTACATAAAATAAAAAATAAAATATAATAAAGATAAATAAAATCATTATATTATTTTTCAAATAGGATTTCTACCCACCATGTGGAAGAATATTGAAGAACAATACAATGCACATCTCGATGAAGGAAAATTGGGACAAACATTTCATACCGATTTTGTATCTTTTTAATATTAAACCCTATGAAAGAGATATCCAAAAATATATATTTTAATTAAAATAATATAATTTAAAATAATAATAAAATACATTAATGGAATGTATAAAAACAAATATATATATATATATAATTAGGTGGTGAATATGACTTGTGTATTTCATCAGTAAAATCTGAGATGGAAATCTTGTACATTATATCATGAATTTTGTTGAAATCATAAAAAAATACATTATAATAAATATAAATTTATTATAAATATATTACAAAACCATATGAATTATATATGAAACCATATCTGATTTAATTATTAATCTTTTATTACATTCTTATTAATGATTTCATTGTAATGATATGCATAAGATATTAACCACTTTGTTTTTCATAAATATTGATATTTTATCATTTTTAGTTTAATCAATATATATTAATATATATAATGATATAAATTATATAAAATAAAATATATTCCATGTATAAATTTATGGAAATCCATAAAATTAAATGATCGAAAATGAAATACACTGTTCATGGAGATAGTATGTCGTATGTACAGAAGATCATTTTTTTAATAAAAATTCTTATTAGGTTAAAGGAATGTAAAATAAAGGATATATATTATCACTAATTAGTCATGGTTATTTCCTATATATATTTTTTTATTAAACCCATATTTAATAATATCCATATAAATCATGACAAAATGACATTGCATTACATGGAAGTTGTTCTCCAAACCTACAATTGAAATTATTATATTCCAACAAAATAGAATAAATGGAGGTAAGTGTGATATAATAATTACAGAATCATAATAATATAATAAATATATTTAATATCATATATTTGCTATAATTTTTTTAATCTATTATTTTGTTAATAAAAAAACAACATCGGTTCACGAGGCGATATTTTTTTCTACACATAAAATATGATTTCATAACCCAATTGATTGATGTATGTGAATTAGTAGACAAAAAAGTTACATAACAACATATACAAGTATTTATGATAATAATATTGTTATATAATCATGGTATTATAATTATTGATAGTTTGGAGTGAGAAATAAAACAAAAATGCATGTTCATGAATATTAACTCTTATTCGGTTATCCTCTACTAATATACACTAAAAACATTATTTTTTTTCACTTTGACTAAAATATGATTTAATAATGTATTTTATTGATTTTGGTATGTGATTTGGCTATATATTGTTTGATCCAAATATCTATAGGGGTGCGAAGAATGATGGGGAGTGAGCTCTCTTTTGTAGTAGAGTATAAGTGGAATTTTAATAATTACTCAAAAGGATTCCACAATTGGGAGGTCCAAATTTCCTCGTGTGGATGAAAAATTAATTATAAATGGAGTTAAAGGATTTATATCTCCATATAATACTTCAATAAATAAAATACGTATAGTTTTATCATGTTTTTTCTTTAGTGGTTTTGTTCAGTCAATTTTACCATTATAGTTTTCACTAGGGTAACTTGGATGTTTCTTTTTTCCAAGGTAATATATCCTTTTATAATATAAATAAAAAAAAATTATTATATAATTTATAACCTATGTTTTTATGTATAAATTTCAAATCATTATATAAAATTATTCTATGTTTGTAAAATTGATTTCCATATAAATGATAGTTTGGAGCCAAAAAAATATTTTACTCTCAATCATGCTAACAATGTTTTTTCTATTGTGGGTCAATATAGTATTTATAAAAGAATAATTGAATAATTAATTGAGCATAGATTATAATTATTTAAATTTATAATTAACTTAAAAATATATAATACTTTTTGTAATTTTAAATAATTTAATAAAATATTATTTATTATAAAAATATCATTAATTAAAATTTCGACATTATTCATTTAATTTGAATTTTAAAAAAACTAATAAAATGAAACAAATAAAATTAAATTAGGATAAAACCAATTTAAAATGATATAATAATTAAAATATTTTATTGAACTCAATTAATCATTCAATTTACATCAATTTTAGTTTTTTAGTATCATTTAATAAATTTGATTATTAACAAAATAATTCTTACAATATCATTTCATATGAATTTAAATTCTGTATTTCAACCCTTGAAAATTATAATATATTATAATTATAAAATAACTATTTTATATATGAAAACATTATTTATAATGAAATATATGATTATTTTTCTGAATCCTGTTAATTTGTACAAATTAAAGGCAAGAATGGAATATATTTTGTCGTTTTCTTTACCTAACACAATATATAGTATAATTTCATGGAATATTACCCTAATAACTAATTATAATAGATAAAATAATGATACAAGATTAAATATATATTGATAATGGGTGTTTTATAAGTTATTTGGTCATTTTATTGCTTATTATTTATATTTGACCAGAAATAAACTCATTTTTACATCAATTGTAATAATTAATTATAAATTTTTTCACTAATCATCATTTTAAAAAATTAAATAGAT
This sequence comes from Viscum album, assembly GCA_963277665.1. Classification (NCBI taxonomy): domain Eukaryota; kingdom Viridiplantae; phylum Streptophyta; class Magnoliopsida; order Santalales; family Viscaceae; genus Viscum; species Viscum album. The sequence continues at coordinate 40,721,926 of OY728159.1, forward strand.
CTTTTTAGATTATATAAATTTTAATCCTTCCAAATATGAAATAGTTTTTTCTACATTCCAATGTTATTGGTGGAAGAATTTAATTTAAGATATATTCAACATACATGATTAGAAAAGAGGGTTTTAAAGGGATAATGATCAAAAGATTGAATTATTTGAATATTTGTATCAAATAAAAAACTATTCAGAGGAACTATATTAGGAAAATGGTTATAAAAATGATGTCATTATAATATAATACAACTTTTAAACATAATTTAACATTATAAATAAAATAAAACTAAAATAAGTTTTATATTAATTTTTTTTATTTTCACTATTCATTTAACAAATTAAACATAATAATAAAACCTAAAATTAAGAATATTAAAATTATGATATTTTGATATAATGAATTATAATTATTTGAAAAAATTTGTTATCTAAAATTAAAAAATGTCATTTATATAATAAGAGCGCTATAAAAGGGTGACAATTTATTTTAAAAAAATCGTGTTTTAAAGAGAACAAATAGATTTATTATTTTCAACTGGATATATGTTATATTAAACTAATAATAAAATTTTGATAGAATATTTAATATCTAATTTTTATTAAAATCATTAATCCAATGGTTTTTGGTTATTTTAATGATGTAAACCACACTTCTTCGTTATATAATATTTTCTTAGAGAAACTTTTCCTTTCAATTTGAAAAGTAATTAATTTTTATTTACTATAATTTTGAATGAAATTAATTCATTTTATATGATTTTCTATTCCATTTTTTAATATTTTATTTAATATTATTCATAACCTCTATTCCAATGGCTATGTGGAAACAACGATATTAAATATTAATTTTTAAATAATAGTTCACTTTTTATGTAAACCACAGGTTGTGTGTCATGAAATATAAAATGAGATATTTGTTAAATGAAAGAGAAAATAAATATAAATTTTTTAAAAGATAATGTTGGGGATTAATTTGATGAAAAATATCAATAAGAATAAATAAATTTTTTTAAAATAAATTCACAAAATCTCTATGTGTTACATTTATAGTGAGAATAATGTCCTAAGATCAAAATATGGAAGGACTCTTGAATAATGTATTTACTGAATTGAATAATGATCAACATGTTAGTTATATAATATTTATGTTCAAAAAATGTTTTGTCTTGTCTCTGTGGTAATTGTTTAGAGTCAGTATTCTAGAACAAATTGCTTATACATTAATTACATGCAATTTCTATGATTTTAAAATTAATAAAACAAAATAAGAAATATTTCTCATTTTTATGGCTGAGATTAATATAATAATTTTATTGATTATCTATCACATTGACAAAGTCAAATTCTTTCTATGATTTTATAAGAATCATTATGTTCCATGTCAATATTAGTAAATATACTTATTTGGGTGGAAATGTACTATGACATGGAACATAGTATGAGGTCATTAGAGTGTGAATAATAGTATATGGATGAGGGTTATTTCACTTATGTTCACACATTGTAATCTATAATAATTTATATTATGATAATGGATTTTCAGGGAGGAAGTCGATATGTTTTAATGTCATTAGATATTCTTATCAGAAAGTATGTAATGGATTCATTAAATATTATGATTTTAATTTATTCATTTCATGACTCACACACATATATTTACTGACCAAAACTCTGACCCCATGTATCAATTGATGGTAGGGTATACTAGGTGAATCACTAATGACATGTTATTAGTGGATACATTGAACAAGGATTTGGCAATTATGTGTTTATGGATGTTGATATCTCGACCCTTACACTATAATAGAACCAACACATTAAATTCAATGGATCTATTATATTTATTTGATTGTTTAAGATATTCAACGAATTACATATCAACAATATATGATGATGAAAATGATATGGAACATACATAATGATATATTAGTACCAAGATCCCATGTTAATAAAAGTGTTCATAACGTTTTGTTAACATTATGATAATAAATTTTTTCGTTGTTTCATTGAGACATTAAAACACAATATTTTTCATCATTAGTAATGACTGCGTAATAAAAATAAGATAAAATCTTATAGGGTCCCACGTGATGTGTTTCTATTGATCATGACTAAATACTATTTGAATATAATTATTTATAAAAAAATATGCTCAAGTGAAATGAATAATTTAATCCAGGTAATTCCAATAAAAAATATTTATTTATAAATGAAATATTCAATTAAAAATTTATTTTGGTATTCAAAAAATGATGAGTCCTTTTAGAGGACCAATTTCATTCGTGATGATGAATATTAATTTAAATGTCAATGAAATAATATTAATCTTTGTTTTAGATAGAATATTCCATTAAAAAATAATAATATTTTAATTTTTTTATGATATGGGATTTGATATGGGCTATTATATTTTTTATGGATTTCTATATAATTAAATAATAATTTATCCAAAACCATATCTCAATAAATAGATGTTTATGTATATTTTCTAGGTTTAATATATAATTTATAACTATTGTGAAAAAAATATTTCTCCCATGGATTCCTTCTAATATCCTACTTACATGAATTAGAACATCAAGAGATAATAAATTAAGCAAAAATAATCTTAGAGTTATTATGAAAAACCAAACAAGATGTTTATTCTGCCATAATAGCAACAATTTTTCTATTAGCATTTTGTTAGAGATAAAATGATCTATTCTAGATCACCTCTAGAGGGATTATAAATGTAGAGACCACACACACTATAAGTCATTGAAATATGTTTTTTGGATGATATGAATTGATATAAAATAAATATCCTATTATGAGGCAATTTTTCTAAAAATATAAATAAATATATTAAAAATGAAATGTGAAAATATCCATTGTAGGTTCTGGGATTTCTTATGTCAATGTGGTGATTGAAAAATTTTTGGCTCATGGATTTTATGTCCATAAACTTTTTTCAATGATCCATTGAATCCAACAATTGAATTCAATTTTTCAAAACCCATCAAATTTGCATCAAATATGACTACAATCGTCAATTTTATGTCCTCAATGACTTCATACAAACCTATATAGATTCATGAAATTCTAATATAATACTATCATCGTGTAGAATGAAGTACATGATCTCCAATGTATTAGTCGTCTCAAAAAAACATATCATCCTATATCAATAGATCATTTTATGGCATCTATACTACAAGATTAGGTCAAATGAAGACATCATCTTCATAGAATAATGAGTTTACTCGATGATCATATTCAATTGTTGATATCAAGATAACTCTCAAGTATTAAATTAATATTTTCAACCTTCTTGGGTCTTGTATTTATTTGAATTATATAATCCCATTTTCACTACCATAACATCAAATTTTCTCTCTTTGTTAGAAATCATTTAAAAACAATTATACTATTATTACCTTAAATGTTGGATGACCTCACCATTTAAAATACATTTCAAGGGAATTTTCAATTTATTTTTCAAAGACACACAATTTTGAGATTTATGTAATTAAAGAGTCATGTAATAACTATTTCAAATATATATATAGAAAATATTTTTCAAGTGATTTTTAATGAATTATTCTCTTATACTCATCATATACAAACTTTTGTGTTGTATCAGGTGTTTACCAAAAATATAAAAAGCTTCATGAACATAACATCATACATGAATAATGATCTTATAGGTGTCTGATCACTACACATGATAAGAGATATACACCATTGGTAATAATACAATATCAATATATAATCAAAACAATAGAATTAATGACATTTGCAATGAGATGACAATGGAAATGAACACGATTTTATGTCATGTGGTGCCTGAGATTGGATATACCAAATTAATTCAATCAGGAAGTCCTCATTTAAACCTTATCTAATTTACATGGTTTATAGTAACTACACATTTCTTATTCGACCTCACTTATTTTTATGTATTTAGTGGTGTATTATTACCCAACATGCAAGATTCCTATTTCAAATAGATAAACAACCGTACATTATCACATGGAAACCAACATGCAAACTATCTTACACACAACTATTAAATCCCATTAATTAGTTAAGTGAACATATCATGTGCACTTTTAGATGCACCCTCACTTTTATGGGATGCATTAACTCTACCAAAACATAGCTAGATGAGTGTTGAGCTAACCTCTAACATACGAGCTCTCTTTGGCTAGTCAATTTGGAACTTTTTTTCCATAAATCCTTATAAAATACTATCATCTCAACCACTATTCTTTTTCTTCATATTATGTGTCTTCACACATTAATAATTAATTAGAAAAAATAATATCTTTCAAGTAGTATTATTTAATTAATTTTCATCAAATTAATGCATCGTTTCTTTATTTATAATACATCACTTTATTTAGACACTACCCAAACTATAAAACCATAGTATACATGTTTATAACATTATAAAAATCATTAAAAATCACACTATTATTTCTTCTATAACTATAACTTCTTCCCCAGAATAATTCAAGATAATATCCTCACATTACTTTTTAAAGTATTGCATTACCATAATCATCATATGGACAAACATGGATTCATTATGAAGATTGAAATCATATGCATCAGGAAAACAAAAATCAATATTTATTTATTCCTCAGATTTTGCATTTAGAAATTACTAATAACTAATGTGGAAATTATTCATAAAATATTAACATTCTCACTTTGGTATGATATAATCAAGTATATATAGTTATTATTATAGTATATTATTTATATTTTATAGATTAGGTAAATATGAAATAGTAGAAAAATCATATGAAGACATATGATAAAACATTATTGTTATAGGATTTTGTTATAATGTCATATGTTGATAATAAGATGGAATAATTTTGAACATATTTAGAATGATTTACATCTTCATATGGTTTATGAAATTTATTATTGATTATTTATACTCAGATATTGGTTTTTATTGTGTTTCAATGGATGGAGTGAGGATGAATAATATAAATAATAATGTGACATCCAATGAAATGACCATCCTCAATTGCACCTAAATGGAATGTGAGATTTGATGGAAAATACGGTGTTTATAGTCACCCAAATCTATGAATATATAAATATTAAAAATAATGGAAAAGAACATACATATATCCACTGGAAGGAAAAAATCCATTTATTAAATTATTCATAAATAATCACCTTCCTTTAGATGGCCGTATGATCCACCTATTTTTGAGAAATGGAACAATATAATTAATAATATATCTTTTTTCCATAATTTTTGGACCATGATATTTTTTTTATATTTCTATATCAACATTATGGAGACATAAAAAATGGTTTAATATTATCAGTAATATTTATAATGAGGAAGAAATTTAATTCATAAAATTATTTTAATTTAAGATGTAATTTTTGAAAAAAGTATTTCTTTTGTACACTAGACACCGAATGGTAGAGGAATTCCTAGAACTATAGCAGAAGGATGATGAATCCAATACATCATGTGAATAAAATTTATATCATAAATGCAAGGAATGTTTCTAGTTTTATCATCAACCCATGACCAATAATTTATTTATTAATTGGATGAATTTAACATAGTATCTAAAAGCCATTGGATATAATATATTCTGGTTGGTATAAAGATATCATCTCTTGTCCTGTCAGTATTGAAATGGTTATTTATAACACTAAATATTCAATTTTTTTATAATAGAAAAATAAATTTTATATAAATTAAAATAATAAAACATATGAATGAGAAATAACTAATTTTCTATTATTCCAAAACGTTTGAAATAATCTCAGAAAATATTTTGTTAAGGGGACTAGTTTTTAATTTATGTGTGTAAAAGATGGGTTTCAATAAAATTAATTCCAAAATTATGTGATATGTTATGTAAATGAAATTATTATGGATATAACTCAACTAAATGCACCACCCACATTCCAATATGATAATATCAGTTTTTTTATATTAGGCCTACTAGTTTATAAATCCATGTGTTAATAATGACTATTGATATAATAAACCTCTTAATCCAATGTACAATGTGAATTACTATATAATTACAACTAATAAATTGGTAATTATAACTATGTAGTGAATGGAAAATTTATTATCTGTGATAGAAATGAAATTTTATTACATTCTCCTGGTTATACCCACTCATTTATGACCATGAAAATTTCTAAGAGTAGCACATAACAACATCATTGGTTTTATAAAATTTTTGGATATAAATTAATAAAGGAATAATGATTTTATCCCAAGTAAATAACTCCTCTAAAATTCGAAATTAGGTGATCATGACATATGTGAGTCTTACTGTTCACCATATAGTCAGAATTGATTTTATTTTGGGGAGTAATTGAATCTCTCTATATAGATTCCCTAATAACTACAGTGGAAGAAAAGATAACTATGATATTTTTATTCAAGCTATGATCTTCTATCAATTGACTATGAATATAATCTACCAATTCAAATGTCATACATTTAATGGGTCTGAAAACAAATTCATGAAGGGTATTTATCTGAAACTGATGGGAATAAATCACCATGGAAGATATTAATATTTTTAATGATCATGATGGTGTATTTTATGATTATTTTCCTAAAATTACCTCAAATCAAGATATTTAGTTTACAATAATGTTCATAAATAGTTCCAAATTAACTTTATATACTCCATATATAATGGCCTTGATTGAGCATGAGTAATTGAAGATGATTCTCCAAGAGAATCTAGGAAAAAAATTCTTTTTTATATTACTTCATAATGGTATACCCATATTCTTTTCAAAATGAAGAATTTTGGGTCAATGAGTCAATGCATTGATAATTGGAAAATTAACAAGGGAACTATCAAGAGAGTGTATCCCCTATCACTGGATGTTGAATTATTAGATAAATGATTCAAAGCTCAATATTCCTAAATGATTTAACATAAATATATATTTCTATATCATTAATAGAGTTTAAATATTGTAAATATAATAAATAAATCCTTCCATAAATGGTATAGATATTATTAATTAAGATAAATGTCATAGATATATACCAATTTGAAGAAATTTTTAATGGATGATTAATAGTGACTTTAGAGATTATCATGATCTGTTTGGGGGGTGGTATTTATAGAATTTATTCTCATATATTTAATGATAATGGGATAAATTGAATATAATTTAAGTAGTTTTATAATATCATTAGTATGAAGACAATATATTGTAAATTTCAGAATAGTAATTTCCAATTAAAAAAGTTCCATTATTGGGTCATGTAAATACATGTGAATGTATATCGGTGGATCCATCATATATATTTCTCAATAATATCCATGATCCATGAAATATTATTTATATCAATAAATATCTTGTATTTTTAGGCTACTATAAAAAATATTTTCAAATCATCTCAGGGAAATCAAAATCAAAAATATTGTTTACCTGAACGAAAGAGCATTGTTTAGAACTGATGAATGAATGAAATGTTCTATGATACCAAAGTGAAGATTGGTCAGTTTATCTTAGCATATACTTATCTATTTTCAAGATTGGTTTCATTATATAGTGATACATCAAAAATTAGATTGAGATGTGTTATATTAAAGCTGATAAAGTGTTAGAATATGTCATATTCTAATTTCTGGTTTATGAAAAAAATTCCCCGTTCAATATTTATAGCTTGTACTGCTAATATTTTAATTAAAAAATATATATAAATTATCATTATGTTTATTAGTATTTAATATATAATGATCATAAAATATTGAAGTATATATTAAAATAGAAAGAGTTAAAATTTATCTAAAGGTGATAGTTTGAGTTGAATAAGAAATATTATTTCACAATACATTGCCACATTGTGAAGGTAAAAAGGTGGATCTTTGCCCATGTAAAATTGTAATATTATCTTGTACATAATAACGATTTAAAGGGATCCAATTCATATGCATTTTTAGAATACGTACCTATAAATCATAAGGAAGCTAGAGAAATCATATCTTCCTCAAATTAATGTTCAAATATAGACAAATGTATAGATTAAAATGAATAATATGTGGTTTTTTAATAAGAAATATGTTAAAGATTTTTCAACAGTTCAACCACGAACTTGATTGAATGATACTATTCTATAATGTGATACATATTATGTAAATATTAGAAATAATAAAGAAACTATTTTATGAATATCATATCTCATCATTCATTGTCTAACATTGAAGCATGTAGCCATATTGAGATCTAGATAAAAATTTACAATGGGATAACATGAATAAAGATATTTTATAATATGAATAATGATAACTAGTATGTCAAAAAATTATTAGGAAATATAATACTTTAATAGGGATGATACATCCATTATCTTCTAAAACCTAGAATTGGGAAAACAACAACTTGGATTTCATATTGAGACTACCCAATTCATTTAAAGTAAATAATTAAATTTTGGTTGTTGGAAATATTGTTATGGTGTCAATGAATTTCATTATGATTGGATAAGACTTCTTTATTTACCTACTTTCAATTATATACATTAAAGATGTTATAAAATTTCATGGTGTTCCATTTTCTATCATATATATTCAAAATATAACGTTTACCATTAATTTTTAAATTTTTATTTATAATGAATTGAATACATAAATAAAATTTTGAAATACATATGATATTATAATAAAAATATAGTATGAGAAAAACTTTAGAACACTATAATATATTTTTTCATCATTTCCCATGTATTTAAAATGTGATTAGGATCATGACATTTCTCATGAAAAAAATTATTGTAGAAACAAATTTCAATTATAAAAAGATAAAGATCCTTATGAATGTATCTATGACAAAAGAAGATAAAACTCAACATGTTGGGGAAATGTAAGTGAATAAAATATATTGGGACCATATAAATATAATGAAACAAAAGAAAAAGTAATTACTATTTAATTCCACATCAAAGATATTCAAAGTTAATTGAAAAGTTATGTTGAAAATAATCAATGGGATATAGATTTAGATGGTTTTGATATAGTATCCATTTAAAAATATATACTGAATAATTTATTGCAATTAAAAATGAAGGGAATTTCCATCCCCTTGTACATGGGTTCCTATGAGTTTTTGTAATAATTTTCAAATTATAAATTTTCTAATGGTGATTCAACCAGAACACTCTAATAACCTAAATGTATTATAAGAAACCATTTTCTAGAAGTAAATACATGATGATTATAGTGTATTAACATAAAGTATTCAGAATTTTAGATAGTTATTTCTTATGAGGAACAAATGAAATAGATTTGTGATAGAAGAGTTTTATTACATTATAATAAGACTTATTCTCTTTTTAATTATTTGTGGCTAATTATCATATAATCTAAAATGTATCACACTATGATGATAGAATATATATATATATATATTAAAATTAAATTATCTATTTTTGATATGTTTTAATGAGGGAATCCCATACGATAATTAAATAATCTGTTATGTAGAAGTTAGTTGAATTACATTAAAAGATATTTGAAATGAAACAAATATGAAAAAATATCATTTTTTCAAACATAGTATTGTATTATTTTATAGTACCAACTAAATTCATTTTATGGAAAATATTTCAATTAATTAGCTAATTTTGATAAATATAAAATATATTATGAAATTATAAAAATACAATGTATTGAAAAATTAAAATAAATTAATTAAATCCATTTAATTATTATGAAAAAATAACATATTTTAACACTATATTATATTAATTTTTTTTAATTTTAAAATTTAATAATTATAGAATTATATATTGATAAAATATACTTGAATTTGGATTAATTATTGAAAAAATGTAATTGGTTTAAATTTTTTTATTTTTTAGAAGTGATTGATTTTTAAGAGAATAGAAAAACCTATATGTTTTGAAATACCCTAAAATTTATTTAATCGTTATCATATTAGAAAATCATAATGAATTTGTATCCTTTGGGTCCGCCATATATTCCATAAATGATTAAAATATATAATTTAATATAATTTTTTTGATTTTGAAACCCATGTTTAACTATTTTTGAATATATGTTTTTTTATATTCCTATAAAAAAATACATACAAATATTTCATTGAATTATATATTTAAAATGATAAATTTGATTACAAATTTATTTTAATGTTACAATGAAATTATTATTTATATATATTATAAAATAAATGAATTGGGGAGCTATTATTTACAGGATATTTTTCTACATTAAATTTTATTCATAATAAGTCATTAAAAAAATTTCTCATTGTATATTGTTTACATATTTAAAATATAATTTTAGTTTGTAATTGTAAAAATCAATTTGTAAAAAATATTTAAATATTTTCATTCTGAAATTTCTGAAATTTTTATTGGATCAAATTTATCTTTAGTCACAATGAACCGTAACCATTGGAAAATATATGTTGTCAAAGTAATGGATAAAATGGTTTCAGGTGGATAAACTTAGGGATTGGTATTTGAATACCATAAGAAATTTCAACATCACAGGTAAATAAAGAATATAATATTTTCATATTTATTAATATTTGTGAATAAAATGTTAATATTACATTAAAGGGAATTCTATGTTCTATGGCGTACCTAGTATGCAAGAACGAGTTTCATTGAAATCTTACGTTGCACACTAATAATATAATAATAATATTTTAAATGGTATTTAATGCCTAAACATTTTAATGGAAGGAATAAATATAACTAACTAAAGAATGATTATATATGTTTTTTAAATAATTTTACATTTATCTAAAAAAAGTTAGAGGCTGAATATAAGAAAAGATTTCAATTTTAAGCATAAATTTTATAATGTTCTTTAAAAGTTTGATTAACCGCCTTTTGATTGAGAAACCATTTTAAAACTAATTTTATTTCAATTTTATATATTGTATTTGACCAAATGAAATCCTTATTTGGAATAAGGACATCCAAATTTACTTTGTGTAACTTTTTTTTATATTTCCAAATAAGTTTATATTTTAATGAATAGTGAAAATGATTTATTTTAATTCATAACCTCCTTTAAATCAAATTTATTTATATGGTTAGATTATCAATTTAATTCAGATTAAAGTTCAGTTGAAATATTTTTTTTACCATTTAATCCAATTTTTGTCATTGGAATTAATTTCACTTTGAAATTGGATATAAACAAGTGTCAATCTTTTGAGAGATATTGTTTCATAAAACACCATATTTGTTATGGTAGTGGAAATTAATTATAAAATTAATTAATTCAAATTTTTTGTTTTTAATTTCATAAAATGGACTTAATTTTTGAATTTGGAATAACATATATACTTTGGATAAATTTTTGCTATTTTTCTAACAAATGTTAATTTTTAATGAATAGTGAAAAATAATGCATTTTACTACAAAACTGCTTTTTCAACAAATTTAATTATATAGTTAGATGGTTCTTTGAATTAGTTTTAATGTTTAATTAAATTATTTTCTTATCACTTAATACAATGTTGTTCATTATATGTAATTTCACTTTTCAATTGGATGAAAAAATAAGTTAATATTTTGATAAATTTTTACATCTTAAAAACCTGTCATTGGTTGTGACAACAGAAAATATTTTTAAATTAATTACTGCAATTTCTATGGTTGAAATTAGGTAGAATTTATTCCATATTTGGATTCATATGGTCCAAATTATGTAATTAATAATATTCTATTTTTTGGACATTATGAATAGTAACGATGATAATTATGTTTAATTATCGTGATTAATTAGTAATCGGGTAGTTATAAGTAATAAAATAAATTCATAATAATATAAAATGATCCCAACATGTTTCCAAATCCTCTTATTTGAGTCATTTCCGACCATGGAATGCTTTTTACCGAACTTGAGGGACCAAGGAGTCACATGGGTGTAATAGTGACATTTATGAATTTTTTTTTAAAGAAGTGATATATAACAAAGGATTGTATATTCTAAGTAAAAAAATTATTTTATTTAAATAAATGATCTCTTGGACTATAAATATTCACAAGAAATATAAAAATATTTCCTAAATGAGGGTATTTTTTTAAATTTATAGACATTAAATAAACAAATATATTTATTACACCATGATGATGCAATGATTACCTCATTAATGAACGATTTAAATAAAAACAATAGATAAGATAAAATCGAAGATGTAAAATTATAGAAAACCTATATTATGGGTGTATTTATAACCCTTATAACATTATCCTCTAAATATATCACTGTGGTAACTATAAAATCTGAAAATTGTTTTATAATAAATAAACATTTCAAGAATTTCCAAAAGTGAGCCTCCTCCATCTTGTAAAAGACCCCCACCTCTACCCACATACCCACACCATTAAATCCCTTTATATTGTCCCAACTCTACACATATTATTTCTCCACATACCTCTATTACTCTAAGAAGACTCACTTTTGGGATGAAGTCTTTCAAAGGAATCCTTTGGCTCAAATCAAAAAGAGTTACCTGATTTAGAGGTAATGTCTTCTCTCGAGTTTCATTATTTTATTTTTCTTCTTCACTAACCTCCATCATCTTATTAGTTGATCCCATAATAAAACTCGTATCTTAAATATACTAGTATTTTGTAATGATATTTATTCTATCTACACTAACGCACACCTCCATCTAATTGTTAATTAACATACTGTTTTTGTGGGTGGCGAATTACCGCCTCAAGAAACGATGTGTGTTCAATATTATTTTAACAACATTCATGGTGGCCATTATGATTTCAATGTATTTATATATGATATATATGGTTTTTAGTTTTTATATACTCTTCTGAATTTTATTTTTAAATCACATCGTTATGCTTTTCATGTTGTGGAACTGCGTTAATTTTATCTGAGGAAGTGTGGACTACCGCCCCCTAAAGTGATGTGACTCGTTCATTCCAAACATATAATTTTTGAGGAATATAATTAATGAAATTATGTTACCTATATAAACTATATATTATAATAGAATTATAATATTTATATATGTCTCATTTAGTTTTAATTCCTTTAATATGACAAAGAAATTAAAGTAGTGTTCATGCGTTCATATGACCTATCGTCTCCATGAACGGTGAATTTTCTTCTCTATCACCAAATGTTATGGAATAGTATAAAATGTATATATAGTAGATATATATGATATTTTAATCATTAATACCATTCTTGAGATGATGTAATTAAAACTACATGGGCAATTCTTTTCAAACAAGTTCATTTTTGACCGATGTACCGAACATCTACAAAACGTATGATATAAAGTCACATAATTAACTAATAATTATAACATGATAATATGTGGTATGAATTTAATAATAGACATCAACGTAATTATATAAGAAATTATAAATTTACCTAAGTTTATTATTCAGGAATATAAAGAAACGAACAAGACCAGTGGGACATGAGGTAAGGGGATTTCTTATCTCACTTTTAATTTCATGAGATTTCCATTGTTCACCACTTATTTATTGCATGTGGTGTACTGTGTACTAACATTTGATATATATTATCATTATTATATTTATATACATGGTATTATGTGATTCATTGGGTTTTTATTATCTTTTGTTCATACAACTTGATTAATTACAACGATGCAAGGGGCTTTTAACTCGGTTTTCATTCCCTTGAGATTCATTTTATATTTTCCACTATTTCCATTTGTTTTGTGTATGTACTACACATGATTGAATTCTTTGTGTAATATAATTTAATTTATGTGTATTTACATCTTCATTTTATGACCCTACTTTCATGTGGTGTACATTTTGAATGTTACCCAATTTGGTAAGAGAACCTTTAACCGTCCCCTTTTTAAAATAATTCATTTTGTTAGGTCTTTTAATTTACATCTCCTTATATTATAACTTGTTCTTATATATCCTAATTTCTATAAAATTTATTTCCAAGTGATGAGATACCCTTTTTATCTCTCATCAACTCATTTTCTGAATTTTAATGTGACGTCGTTAGGCTGTCAAATTTCTGTAAGGGAATTTCTTATACCAATTTCAATTATTTGGGTTAAACCTCTACATCTTGATTATGTCGTGATATAAATATCTATGGCTTACCTCTTATTGTTTTACACATAATATCCACTTATATTGAGTGTATTTATATTTCTCACAAATAATTATATCATTGATATATCATTAATCTATGGATACCGTCATTGTATAGGACATCGACCCAATCTCTTTTCTTGGATGCATACTTCAATTTATATACGACCTTATTTTACTTGTTGTATAATAAACCCTTTTTACTTTTAATTTAATTCATAATGAATCCGTTTACATGAAAAATTTTACTAAATGAAAAAATGAAGGTTTTTGTCTTACGTATGAGGAGACAACGACTTCTCCACCGCCATGACCATTATTTGACTTTTGGCTTCCTCTACAAGACATAACTTTTTTAAAATGAAAAATAAATTCCTGTTTTAAATTTCTTTTATTTTTTAATTGAAAATGGTTTCAATAATTTTTTTAATTATATCAATATTTTGTATTGATATCTTGTGATTGAAATGTGGAAATGTTGTGTTTAATTTATGCATGTTTTATGTGATGCAATTATGTTATGGTTCGTGGGCATTGTTTATGATGTCGGGTGGTTCTGTGAAAAACAAAGGGCAGGTGAGCCGAAGATATCTCTCTAATTCATTGGGTAACGCAAAGGAGTTAAACTCTAAGGTTTATGTGAAGATATTTAGGGAATATACTGTGATGGGTATTCCAAACATAAACATGAGGATTACTCCCTACGTAAGAATGTTATGAATACCTCATGTTACCAACATGTTTTATTATTTCTATGTGTATTTCAAAAATCATATGATTTAATGGGATATATTGACATGATTATGTTATGTATATATTGATGATCTAATGGTTTCTTTCTTTATGTATCCCTAACTGATCTTTTTAGGCTCATCCCATGTTTTTGAAATGTTTTTTAGAGGACATAATGTGTAATAGTTTTAAAGATGGTATAATGGAAATTTCATGCTATTTAAAACATTGAACTAGACACAACTCTTTTCTAAAATAGTTTTTATTTTGTGAAAAAATGGAAACTGAGTAGATGTGTCTACTTTGTAATAATTGATATATAATAGTTATGTCCTAATTCTCTAAAACACTATACCTGAAAATATCCTCAACATGAATTATTAATTTAATTCAAGATTATGTAAGGTTATAAGGACAAGTCCTTACAATTTTTAGCAGAGGTCGTATAAGATAACTTTACAGGTTATGGGATTCTTTAATCAGAAGTGACATTTCCATAATGGTTTATATTTCATAAAGAGTTATTTTTTTAGATAATGTGAAAGAGTTTAAGATAACATTAATAATTACATCATAGTATTATATGATAATTTTATTGATATACTGACACAGACCTTTTTGGTTTTATTAAATGGTTGGATCTAGCAGGCACTAAAGTAACAGTGGATGTGAAGAAAACTGTGATGGTTTTCTGAATGAGAAACTGAATGATATGGGAGCTATAATGAGAAATCTTGTTGTTATTCTCAAACAACTATGTGGAGTCATGATTGACCACCCGAACCTTTGTGATTTTTATAAGGCGTCATATATGCGAGAAACAAATCCATACAATAGTTCAGGTAATAATCAAAAAGGTAACTGTGTTCAAAAACCTATGTCCCAATGATGTGGAAAGAAACACGAAAAGGAAATGTTTCAAAGGGACATAAAGATACTATAGATGTGAAAATGAAGGTCATAAATCAAGAACCTTCCATTGAAAAAAGAAATCATTCAGTTGACTCTAAGAAAGGGAATGAAGTTCATTTTGAAGGATCAATTGAATGTTTTAAATATGGTGTGCGTGGCCATTATGCAAACACATGTACTATGAAGAGGATTCAATAATGGGATCACAATGATCATATAAATATATTTTTACCAATACCTAATTCCATTCTGATTGAGGATGAAGAAATTGACAATGACTAATACAAAGTATGAATTGTTTCCTAACATATGTTTTCCTATTACTGAAATATAAGGATATGATTCATGAATTTTTTGTAGGAAAGAAGTATTTTAGAATAAGTTGGAATTAAATTGATAATTTATCATGAAGAATGTTGAATGAGAAAGAAGTAAAAATATTAGGGATTTAAGAGTTATGGTATATTTTAGGATTGTGAAATTATTAAAAGCATTAAGTATCTTTTGATGATTGGATTACATTAGAAGATCTTTTATAGTATGTGTAACCCTGATGTTTGATATATGAAAATTATATTCAAGTAATAATTATCTTCTATATTGTGGATATAGTTATAATGAAAAATTTGTGTTTATATGATCTTTGAATTTGAGGCAATTACCTGATAATACATTATGGGATGCAAAACAAAAGTCAGTAGATAACCTTTATCGTTAAAATATGCTATGATAATTTTTTATGAAATTCCCTCTTTTTTGGGAATGTTTTAAAAATGTGTAGTTTTTAAAAAAGAGTCAACACACAAACTGTGTGGCAACCCGTATCATCAGACGAAGCTGCGGGAATAAAACCCATAACTGAATAGAAACTGGTATATATCGCATACCACTAGACTACGTGATGTCCCTGGTTAGTAAGAATAATTTTTTAGTTATATGATCTTATTAATCACGAATAAGTTTATTTTGGGTTATCTATGGAAATGATTAACCTATCATGGAGGATGCATGATTAGGTTAATTTCTTTTCAATACGATACTTTAAGAGTAACTGATGTTATTTGGAGATAAATGTAAATATTTACCATGGATGAATATGTGATTAAACCCATCAGATATTTGGGATTCAATAATATTTTGGATTACTCTGAAGAATATTATTGATAACTATTTATTGAATGGTCTTTGTTTAGCTTTGGGTATTTCTGGACAAATTATAGAGATTAAGAGTAGCTTTCTCTGTAAAAGATTTTCCTTTTTGGGGATTATCTAATTTATTAATAAAAATTTTCATTTTAGTTATGTTCTAAAGACATGGGGAACATATAGTTCATCCTTTTTGGGTTAGGTGATTCTCATGAAGATGATTATAGCGCTCTTAATGTGAACCAGTCACTCTAAATACTGATATTTTAGAGAAAATATGAGTTTGTGTACAAAATCTAGTAAGAGACGAAAGTCTACATGACAAGTAAGTATGTTTCCTTATGATTTATTTAAGATCAAAAATGAATTCCTCCATGAAATGTAACATGAAATAAAAACATTATCCGTTTACTTTTCCAACTAGGGAATCAAATACCGTTTAACGCATCACAAGATTGTGATATTCTATTGGTTAACTATCTCTTAAAAATATTTTCTATCACTATCCTTCAGAAAATGACCCTTTTTTTTATCTTCCATATCCATGTTTTCATGTAATCATAGTATCTGTTGTCTTGGGTGACCTTTGTACTTTTAATTCATTCTTTTAAAGTGATATTTTAATTTACTCCTTTTCCAATGTGGGGCATTCAATGATGATTGTGAGCACAATTTTATAATTGTGAGGACCGAATTCCAAAAAGGGGGGAAGGATGTCACATCCCTGGTAAATAATGAATATGAAATTTTCATATTTATTAATATTTGTCAATAAAATGTTAATATTACTTTAAAAGGGAAAGCTATGATAGATTGGTTACCCAATACGCAACCATGAGTTTCTTTGAAATCTTACGTTGCACACTAATAATATAATAATATTATTTTAATTGATAGTTAACGTCTAACCATTGTAATTGAATGAATGAACATAACAAACTACAATATGATTATATATATCTATAAAATATTTTTTTCATTTATCCAATAAATGTTAGTTTCTTAATGTAAGAAAAGAATTAGATTTTAAGCATAAATATTCTAAGCATCATTATAAGGTTGATTAACCACCTTATGTTGGCGAACCCTTTTTTAAAAATACTTTTTTTAAATATTATTTTTTATATTTGACAAAATTAAATCCTTCTTCATAATCAAAACATCAAAATTAACTTTCTGTAAATTTTTGTTATTTTTCCGATAAAGTTCTTTTTTTAATGAATAATAAAAATATTGTATTTTAATTCAAAACCTCCTTTTAATATAATTTATTTATATGGATATATTATCTTTTTAATTGGGTTAAAAGTTTGTTTAAATATATTTTTACTATATAATCCAATGGTTTTCGTTGGAATTAATTTCACTTTGAAAATGGACAAAAACTAATGTCAATATTTTGATAGATATTGTTTCATAAAAACACCCTATTGGTTTTGACGACGAAAATTAATTATAAAATTAATTATTTTAACTTATATGTTTTAAATTTGGTAAAATTTACATCATTTTTTAATTTGGAACATCAAATTTACATTGGATATTTTTTTGGTATTTTTCTGACAAATGTTCATTTATAATGAATAGTGAAAAATACTGCATTTTTCTTTAAAACTGCTTTTTATTATAATTTAATTATATAGTTAGATGGACCCTGTAATTGGTTTTAAATTTTAATTGAATTTTGTTTTTATCACTTAATGCAATTTTTTCATTGGAAATAATTTCACTTTTCATTTGGATGTAAAAACTAGTCAATCTTTTGATAAAATATTATTTCTTAAAACCCGTCTTTGGTTGAGACAACGAGAATTGTTTTTAAATTAATTACTGAAATTTAGATTTTTGAAATTTGGAAAAATGGGTTACATATTTGAAATAAGACGGTCCAAATTATGTAATTATTACTCTTTTTTGACATTATGAATAGTAACGACGATAATTATCATTAATAATTGTGATTAATTAGTAATCTGGTAGTTAAGGGTAATAAAATAATATCATAATAATATAAAATGACCCCAAATGTGTCGAAATCTTATTTTTTTGAGTCATGAACGACCATGGAATGATATTACCTGACATTAGGGGCCATGAAGTCACATGGGTGTAATAATGACATTAATGACATTATTTATTTAAAAGTAGAGAAATATAACAAAGGTTTGTATATCCATTGTAAAACAATTTTAATTTTGTTTACATAAATTATCTCTCAGAATATAAATATTAATTGGAAATATAATTAAATTTCCTACATCATGGTATTTTTATTATAATTTTTTGACGTTAAATAAATAAATTTATTTACGACACCATGATGAGGTAGTGATTAACTCATTAAGGAATGATTTTAAAAAAATCAAAATATAAGGTAAAATATAAGACTTACACTTGTCTAAAATCTATTATATGGGTGTATATATAACCCTTATCACATTCTCCTTGAAATATATCACTTTGTAACCTTTAAAATCTGAAAACCATTTTATAATAAAGTATCATTTCAAGAAATTCCAAATATGACCCTCCTCTCTCTTATAAAAGGCACCCAGATCTACCCCATTACACACACCTCTCAAGCCTTGAGATCGTCCAATGTATTCTCATATTATGTCTCCACATACCTCTATTAATCTTAGAAGCCTCACTTTGGGCATAAGTCATCCCAAGGAAACCTTTGGCACAAATCAATAAGAGTTACCCGATTTAGAGGTAATGTCTTCTTTCAAGTTTCATTTGTTTATTTTCCTTCATCATTCACCACTATATTTTTATTATTTTATACCATAATAAATACAATATCCTCAATATATAGGATGTATTTATGATAATTATTCAACCTTCACATACACACACACTTCCGTCTAATGGTTAAAGAAAATATTGTTTCTGTGGGAGGTGAATTACAGCCTCACAAAACAATGATTTTTCAATCTTCTTTTCACACCTTTCATGGTGTCTATTATGATGTCACTGTATTTATATATGAAATATATTGAATTAATTTTTCTATTTTCTTCTGAATTTTGTTTTTAAATCACATATTTAGGCTTTTCATGTTGTGAAACTACGATAATTTCATCCGAGGAAGTGTGGACTACAGTCCCCCTCAAGTGATGTGACTCGTTCATGCCAAACATGGAATTTATAAATAATTTAGTAAATTAACTTATGTTACCTATATGAAATATATATTATAATGTAATTAAATTATATATATGTATCATTTAGTTTTAATTTCTTTAATATGAAAAATAAATGAAAACAGTGTTCATGCGTAAGTATGGCTTACCCTCTCCATGAACGATGTATTTCATTTTTTAACTCTAAATGTTATGTAATAATATAAAATGAATATATACTTGATATATATGATATTTAAATCATTAATACCATTCTCAATATTTTTTAATTATAACTACATGGGCAATTCTTTTCAAACAAGTTCATTTTTGACCTATGTATTGAACATCGACAAAACGTATGATATGAACTCGGATAATTAACTATTTATTATAACATGAAAATATATGATATTAATTGAATAATAAACTATAAGGTAATTACTTAAGAAATTATAAATTTACCTTTGTTTTTTATTCAATAATATAAGGAAACGAACAAGACAACTCAGACTTGAGGTAAGGGGATTTCTTATATCACTTTAAATTCCGTGAGATTTTCATTGTTCGCCACTTAATTATTGCATGTGGTGTATTTTTTAATGAAATTTGATATATATTTTCATGATTCTACTTATATTCATGTTATTATGTTATTCATTGGGTGTTTATTATCATTTTTTATACGACTCGATTTATTACAACTATGTAAGGGGTTTTGATCTATCTTTTTATTACCTTGAGATTCATGCTACATTTGCCACTATTTCCTTTTGTGTGATGTATGTACTGCCCATGATTTTATTCTTTGTGTAATATAATTTAGTTTATGGATATTTACATCTTCATTTTATGACCCTCCTTTCATGGTGTTTATGTTTCAAAAGTTATCCAAATCGGTATGTAAACCTTTCACCCTCCTCTTTTTATAAGACTTATTTTTGTTAGGTCTTTTAATTTACATCTTTTTATGTTGGGAACTGTTATTATATATCCTTATTTATATAAATTTTATTTCCAAGTGACGAGATCCACTTTTCATCTCTCATCAACTAATTTTCTAAATTTTAAAGTGAAGCCGATAGGTTGTCGTATTTTTGTAAGGGAGCTTCTTAATCCAATTTCAATTCTCTGGGTTAAGCATATACTTCTTGATTATGTCATGTTATTAATATGTGTTGATGACCTATGATTGTTTTACACATAATATCCACTTATATTTAGTGTATTTATTTTTGACACACATAATAATTTAATTGATTTATCCTTAATCTAAGTATACCATCTTTGTATGGGACTTCATCTCAATCTCCTCTCATTGAGGCATACTTCAATTTGTATACGACCTTCTTTTATTAGTTGTATAATAAACCCTTTTTAATTTTAATTTCATTCAAAAGGAATATTTTTACATGAATCATTTATTAAATGAAAAAATGAATGTTTTTGTCTTACGTATGCAGCGACAACGACTTCACCGTCGTCGTGACCATTATTTCAGTTTCATATTCCTCTACATGCCATTACTTATTTAAAAATAAAAATAAATACAGTGTTTTAGATTTCTTTTATTTTGGTATTGAAATTGGTTTTGATAATTCATTGATTTTATCATTGTGTTTTATTGATATCTTGTGATTAAAATATGGATATGTTATGTTTCCTTTATGCATGTTTTATGTGATATGATTATGTTATGAATCTTGGGAATTGTTTATGATGTCGGGTGGTTCCGTGATAAACTAAGGGTGGGTGATCCCAAGATTTCTCTCAAATAGATTGGTCAATGTAAAGGAGTTAACCTCTATGGATAATGCTACGAGATTTAGGGAATATTCTGTGATGGTTATTTCAAACCTAACCATGAGGTTTACTCTCTACATAAGAATGTAATGAATGCCTCAAGTTACCATCATGTTTTATGATTTCTATCTGTATTTCACAAATATTATGAAATCATGGGATATGTTAAAAACATTATGTTATTTATATATTGATGATATAATGTTTTATTTCTTTGTCTATCCCTTACTGAGATTTTTATGCTCATCCCATGTTTTTGAAATGTTTTTCACATGACATATAGTGAAATAAGGTCAAGGATGGGATCAAGGAAATGTCATATTGTCTAATACATGGAACTTGACATGAATCTTTTGTTCAAGAGTTTTTATTTCGTGAAAAAACGGAAGATGTGTAGATGTGTCTACATTGTAATCATTGAGATGTAATAGTTATATACTAATTCTCTAAAACTCTAAACCTAAAAATATCATCAATGTGAATTATTCATTTAATTCAGGATTTAGTAATGTTATAAGGATAGGTCCTTATAGAAATAATATTATTAATTTTTTTAGGTGAAATTAAACTCATCTAACAATATATATATAATCCAGATTAACTCATGTGGCTTTCCAATGAAAATTATATTATATTATTATCAATATCATGGTACTTATAAGGGTGATGATCATCTCATTTATAAAAGGAAACATCCACATATCAATTCTCAAGAAACATTGAATTTTTTTTCAATAATAAAAATAAAAAATATCTCTTCTAATACCATCTCCATTGATTAAATTTTATAGTCTCTAATAAAGATAAACCAGTGTAGTCTTAAGTTGGATAGATTAAAAATAGTTACACAAGTAAAACCTTATTGACTTAACTGAATTATTTCACATTTATTTTTTTAATACACATCATTCAAATATTTGACATACATCATAGTATTATGATACAAATATCATCATTATACTAAATAATAATTATGTTGATGGATTAATCATTATCTATATCCCAAAATTGAAAATATTACTCTTCTAAATGTGAATAATACGACCTCTAACGAGCAATGTAATTTATTTTTCTTCACTGCCTATTAGGGTTGGAATAAAGTTATATTTAATTAATATATATTATATTTATTAAACATATACATTTCTAAAGATAGTATTTTATTTTTATTTATTTTATTATATCTATTGGAAATGAAGATATCGATCATCTGTTTATGTAACATACAACATACATGGAGAGAAACAAATAATTTTTTTTTCGTAAAATCATTAAATGGGTTGGTTAAAAATTATATAAAATTAATAAATATGATATTTATGATAGTAGTATAATTATAGAATAATGGCCAAGGTGTATAGGCTAGATTTAATGATGAAAACATTCTTGGAAAATAGAAAAGTTGACAAAGAACTATTGATTTTAATGAATAATAGTTAAAAATGAAAAATTGGAAATCAGATGAGAGTGATATATATTAATAAAATTATTAATATATTTATTTTTTATATTTATACTAAATCTCCATTTATTTTATAAATGGTTATAGCTTGTATATTGAAATTTCTGACCCATGGTAAGGATTTATCTTCTAATCACACTTTTTATCCCGGTTGATTATGTTTCGATTTACATTTAGATAAATTGAATGTTATTTATATTATATACCAATATATGTACAAATTATATATATATATATATATAGGTTATTTAAATATTCCTTCTAGTTTTCTTAATTTCTCACTCATGAATTCGAAAATATTGTTTTGAATAAATGAAATCATTTTTTTTATTCATGGAATAATTATCATGAATATAAATTTTCATATAATTATTATTATGTTACAATATATTTACTAAAAATATTTTATATTTTTATATTCCATAAATTAAAAACATTTTGACTATGGTAAAAGGAATCCTTTTAAAATTTTTCGTATAGGTAAATTATGAATTTTTTATAAATGTTTGATTATAATTTTTTTTAACATAAAAAAATTTACCTCACTTTCCCACAATGAATAAAATTAATCATTATTACTAATTCTTAAAAAAAATCAACGGTTCTTATAACAGAATCATATTAAATTTATTTTTTCAATTTTTTGTAATTTTGATGTTACCAAAATATTATAATACTTTTTAATTTATAAAATCATATTTAATGTTATTTAATAAAATAATATATATCTTATGTCTACATAATTTAATGAAATATAGGATTCCATTGGAGTATATTATAATGACACAATAATTCATTGTTATATTTAGGGATTATGAAAATATTTTTATAATGATTATTTAATAAAACTCAATTTATTCTCACTAATTGATCCACATATGAAGAAATCACAATTTGTTAATATTGTGCAGAACACAAATGTATTACTATAATTTGTTGATGGTTTTTACATACATTATAAATCCCTATAAAGAATTTGTTAAATGATTTATAACAGATGAAATAATATTAATTGGAACTGGAAGTGAACACAGTCCACTATGTGACACTATCCATTATGTAGATGACAATGAGGAGGAAGCCCAATCCATTGTGGGAAACTGTTCACTATCATATAATAAAAATGTATATTTTCTATAACTACATAAATAATTTCTTATAGTCGTTTATATTCTAAAAACAAATTCATTTTTCTTATGGTCTACTCTCATAAAACATGATTAATAATTGATGATTCCACACACCTATGACTCATCAATATATTTATAACAGAACCTTATTATATGGCTCATTATTTATAGTTTAGGACTTCTTGGGTATTATTTTATAATTTATGATAAATGATTCATAGATTTATTCTTTTCTTATAATCAATTATGATCTATTATTCATATCTCCATTGATTTCCAATAATGAACTTTAGATTTCACCGTAATATTTTTTTTAATTTTCCCAAGGTTATGAAAAATTTATTCATTAGAGAAAAATATATATATATATATAGTTTAATACACGAGATGATAATATTATTATTTGTTGATGGTTTTTAATTGGATATGTAGATTATTTATCTACTCTGTAAATACTAAAAAAATTTATGATTCTATGAAGTGTATAAATATGTTATTTACTAGGTCTTCGTCAAAATTTATATAATATATTTATCTTATTCTATGGATTTATAAAATATTACTTGAGGATTCCATCACCTAGGACTATAGAAGCCTGAAGTATCTATTTCTGATCACTAGACTGGGTCTTGGATGGGGGAGGTGGAAGTTTTCCTCATTTTGATCCATACATAGAGGGAGACTTCTGATTTTTCTTATATTTATATATTATGTGGGTTATGTTGGTATTTTTTTATTCCTTAGGGATTGGAAGTATTCATGTATTTTTATTCATAATAGTTATGATTATTACTTGGTAGAGTTTCATTAATTGACTATGAATGTGGATTGGTGAAAAAATATTCTTCTTATATACTATGGAAAATAATTTTAATGGGAGTTTAAAATCATGTATAACAACCTATTACATTGTTATACAGAACTATGACCAAATGTGGTGGACATGGAGATTCCTTTCAACATATAATTTGATCTATAAACCCAATACAATGTCTTCTTATTCATATTTTTGAAATTTCAAGAGGTTTTAGAGATGATATAATTTATTGATAGGTCGTTAGTTGAGATTATAACATCATGGGTATGGATTAATTTGGACTCAATATAGATATTTTTTTGGAAATATATTCTAATTTTATCGTTTATCAGATGTTTTAGGTAGTGGGAACTAAAATTTTACTTTAATTATCAAATTTCAACAAGGAAGTTGGTTATAGAAAACATACTCGTGGATTGTTCCAGCTAGTTTTTTATGTTACTCATGGACATTAGAATCATTAGTATGAGATCCTATATAGAAGCCACAGTGTTACTATGATCCCTTTTTAGTGCCCACTGATTTATAAGTATCATATGAAGAAATAATAATGTATCGGTGCTCAAAATATTGATCATGTGGGAGAAGGTGATATGATAAATGGATAAACCATTTATTCCCTTCATCATTTGGGATAGAGAGTATAGATTAACCATGATGGTGTTTTTCATTTTGTAGAGATTTGTTATAGATTTTTAAAATGTAAGATGTATTTTTTGACATTCTATTATTAGGTGTATTATATAACATACGGGGTATTATAATTTTATATTTCACCTGGATGTAAGATTTAACAAATTCTAGTCATAAACAATCCTATATAACACAAACCCTTGTACATGATTTAGTACAAGATGTGGCGAGGAAATTTACTCCCTTGGAGTCAAGTATTATTTTGATAATTGCACCTATATTTAATGATGTTTCTAGATTTATAAGATTATTCATGGGAAACATCAATCATATAGTGATTTCCAAGGTTTACTAATAAAGACATACAATATCCTCCCTAGAATATTCTACCATTATTATTTATAGTATATGGATTATTTTTGTGCACAAGATCCTCAGCCCAGTTGGGGAGGACTCATTAGGTGCATCCAAAAGACCCGAGATAATATCCGGGTGGAGGCATAATTCTGGGTATTGTAGTAGTACTATACCAGGCACTGTTTGGTACTATAGCTGCCATAACTATTCATCCATATGGGCTATCAGGCCAGCAGTTTGGTCCTCGGGTCCTACAAGGCTATCGAGCCACCCAAGGCCTTCAGGACAGTTGATTATCAAGGACTTCGGTCCACCTTAAGACCTTCGGGCCACGACAAGGCCTTCGGGCCAAATGAATGTAGGCTCCCACACACACCACGAAAAGGAGAATCCCTAAATGAGGATTCAGAGCATGTCCACTCACCAGAGCAAAGCCAAATGGATTTTCAGAATGAGAGGGTATGAATATGACATCGGTACTAGCCTGTGATTGCACGGTAAGCCTAGCCAGATGATCATTAAAGGTGGAGAGCTACTATCATGATGCAGATGCTGGGGAGGGGTAGTTCCTTATAGATATTCTGGTTGAATTTCCTAAGACCATCAGGTCATATAATCTACCAAGCCTACATGCCATGTAATCTCTAAGCCTACAGGCCTTGTTAGGGTTCCCCTGAATCCCTTAAAAGGGGGGTTATAAAAAAATGAAGGCCTTCGGGCCATTCAGGTCAGGTCAGGTATTGATTATTTTTGATATATTATAATTGTATTATAATATTTTTATTAATAGATGGTAATTTTTTGTTGAGGGAGATACCCCTAGGTGGATCAGAGGTTTGTTGAGTGCATGTTTTGATTGAAATTAATGCTGATGATGATTGTAGAAGAGTATCCCCTAGAGTTTTTCCCTTAGTTAATGAATAATACTCTGGAAAATTTTAATAAGATGGTATACTTATACCCAGTATACATGTGACTCAACTTGAGATAGAGTAATATTAACATATTGTAATGATATAAATTTCCCTAAATAAGATGAAATCTTATTTGTTGCTATATATATGAATGTATATATATTGATAATATATTGAAATTGACTTTTATATAGGCCAACAATTCATTTGGGGTGATATAATTTTTCTTGAAAAAGAAGAAAATGGATGTCAATATTAATGAATCTATTACTATACTTTTAAATAGTATAAAATAATGTACTATTATTTTATCCAATCAATTGGTGTTCTATTTGATTAGCTGACACAATCATTGTTTTTTTAGATGATCGATTTATTTTTTGGATATCATTAGATGTGTGTAAGATATGTGGATATTCACAAGATAAAATTATGGTTAATTTTTTGGAATTATGAATAGATTATTATTTTATTCAGTGTTAAAAACTCTTTGGTTTCTGCATTTGTAGACGAATTACATTTTCTTTAATCTCTAGATCATTTCATAATTGAGTTAAATTGTGACCTCATAGTGTGTTCTATGTTAGAGGAGAATTATATAGAGAATAAATGATCTATATTTGGAATTAATTGTATTGTTTTACTTTTTTAAATATATTAAAATTTATGTTCTTTTTCCATGATGTATTTTATGTTCCTTGGTTTGTCTCATTATAGGGTATACCAGGACCCTTTAATGAATGGTGAATTTGATTCTGGTGTATCTTCCATGAATTCTGTAGATGTGCAATGTGTACATTGTCTAATATGTTATTATTGTATTTCTGTAATTTAATTCTCTATGATTGAGATGATACTATCATTATTGACAAGAAAATATCAGTTTTTTGTGGAATGATATTTAGATATATACATTTGATTATTTCATGTATAAGTTCACCTGTTCCTCTATTAATAGTTTTCTAAATGTGGGAATTATGTTATTCATTTATTTCTATTCTTTCATTATTGTATAATTTTTGATATATCATACATTAGTTATCTCTTATAAAACTAAGAATTAATGACATCATGAATATGACTATACTACCAATGATCTAGAGTTGGGGGTAGTAATTTTCACATATATTGTTCTGGGATTAACAAAATTGCCAAAAAATTGGTCTTGACATATCACAATAAGATTATTTATATCATCAAACAACCAGAGATAAACATGTCAGAATGATGATGGATTGAATTTTAATATGATTGTTACCTTAAAATTTCATATACACAAGGGATAAAGAATGTTTTAGCTAATGATTTGAGTGGGAATTCATTTTCAGAAGTTGTGAATGAGTCAGAAGATATAGAGATGATTATAATTAAGAAAAAAATCGAAAAATAATTATTATATTGGATCATTTTATAGTGGACTATGTTCTTATATGAAGATGATGAATTTGTTTTTGGATCACCATATTCACGAATTTGAGATAAGGAGTTTTGAGCTTCATGTTGTTTGAGATTAGGATGTAATTTGTGATACTCAGGAGGGATGGTATGATGATTATTTGAATCATGTGATGTTTTATGGGAGTATTTTTATTCCTAAATTACTTCAGGAAGTGGTTCTCCTAGAGTTACACAATACAAACTTGGTAGTAAATTTGTGTGGATCTACGATGTTTTTTTTCTTTTACATGAAATGTTTAGTGCCTTGAGATGAAGGGAATTTTTATAGAGTATATATAAACCTAGTTAATTATAGAATGAATTATTATCAAGTTTATTTTAACTAAAAAATTCGATATTATATTTTCTATAAGTCGATTATGTTTTTTTTAAATAGAAATGAAAAGGGTTTTATTAATATACTTTTCTTTAAAATATTTATTTGAATGATTAACTGTGTAATTATAGAAATGTAATTAAATAATTTATTTATTTTTCTGAAATTATACATCCATAATTATCATATGATTAATTTTTGAGAATAATAAAAAAAATTAAATATTTTGTCAATAGTGAAAATTTATGAATTTATCGTTATATTTTTTTATATACCAATATTTGATATGTAAATATATATTTTCGATATGGTATTAAATTTTTTCAATTCCCTTTTTTGTATAATAAATAAATTATGGTTATTGATATTAATTTTTGCAACACCCCAATCCTCGTTACCCAGAGTCTATGAATTATTACATAACATTGGCATGATTATAAAAGATGAAGTCTTGAATGGTCTATTAATTTAGTATCCTAGGAAATTCAGGATACATTATTATGTTTTACATTACATTATAAAATGAAAAACTAAAAAACATAGTATTTATAGGAAACACTCATATAACATATACCTTCTCTATATGTCATCCATAATATACTTCTTCGTATCCTAGAAATAATAAAAACGAGAAAAGGGTGATCTTAGATACTCAGTAAGGATAACAATATAGAGGAAACATTCTTAAATAAGCATAAACATTTCATAGAAATGTATGACGAAAACAAAAACCTTTTAAACTATATCTTCAGCATAATATGAAAAAGATAAAATAAAATAATTCCATTAACTTATTCACATGGATATTCTACTAGTCGAATAATCGATTCAATATCAATAGCCACTTTCATATTTATGGAATGCATAATGTCATATTTCATAACCACATAATCAAGGCCTTGTATCAAGACTACAAATAAGATTTTGTCAATTACTTGTTCCAAGACACTATTTTTTCTCATGATACATACCAATGCATTGAGGAGCTATAGCGAGCTCCACCCGTCACATACTAAGTCCAATGCATTTCTCATATGAAAAGGTTTAAACGTAAGATAAAAAATCTAATTAAAACTAGCATAAAAAATTTAAATACGTTATCGATATAGAATGAGTGGTTAAAATATAATTCATTGACATTAAAAAATGTCACAAAACCTTCATTACAATATTGATGTTTTGTATCATAATAAATCAACTTCAAATAATATTACAATTTATCAAAGGATGTTGATTTAGATGAAATGAGAACTTTTTTTTCAAAAATATTACTTTATATTTTGAAATCATTTAAATGTCATATAATTATAAAATAAAACATTTATTTTGAAAATATTCATAATATTTTGTAAGGGATTCTTTGACAAGATCTTAACAGCAGAAAAAATCCACCCCCACCGTAGAAGTTAAAAAACATTATTACCTAATTTTTTCAAAAAGGTCATAAGGTACCTGGTTTGGAAAATAACGGAATAATTTCATTCAAATCATTTTTAAAAATTAAAACATGGGTTGGAAAGTCTATAAACCATAGTCTAGTCAATAGTAAATTTTTTTGAATACATTTTTATAAAACATGGATGTGGATGATAAAGAGGTACCAATAGATAATTACGTAAAAACTACCTCAGATAATATAGATATTGTGAAATTATCCCTTACCATGTACATTTACTTTGTAAAGGGGATGTTATACTCCTTTATAATGGTGAAATAATTGTTATTAATTTATTGATGAACCATATACATTAATATGATATCATATATGATCAACTAATATTGCTTCATAAATGATAATTTAATTTTATCATCATTTCATGTTTTAACTAATTTTTTTCCCTTTATCATCTTGGTTATGTAAGTCATGATTGTTATGGATATGATGTAATTGATCCATAAACATAATGATATTATGCTAATAAACATTATTTTTAATCATAAAATGAATATTATTCTTGAAATATTATGATGATGAGTGAATAACATCATGTTCATGGAGATTGTAATTCGTACGTACGCACGAGCGATAATATCATTATTTTGATATTAAAATCATATATAATTGGATGGTATATAATATATATACATAATATTTATCATGATATATTTATTATTTAAATATTTTACACTCATTATTATATCCATCCAAATGATGAAGTGTTTTAATAACAAACTACACCATGACGTGGAGACCGTAATCTGTATGTACGCACATTTGGTGACATGGTCAATTATAGGATGGATATAATAATTAATATAGTTGTAACATTTAAATAGTAACATCATAATATATAAAAGATTATGGAGATATTATTTTAGAATGGAAAGAACATATAAAGAGGAAGCAGAAGAAGATAAGAACATGCAAGTGGTGATGAAATATTTACCTCTTCTTTGGCTAGTTTATTTTCATTTGAACAAAAGGGCTCACTATGGTGGTTTTCTGACTAATGGAAGGACTCTAGCATTACGGGAGTATAGTTGAGAAGATATTTGGGTATGGTTTGTCCAAGCCAAATGGCTTTGATAGTGTGAATTTGAGAGAAGGTGAGGATCCATTTTATAAGAGAGGTGGTGGTCACTTTGGATAAATCATTAAATATTATTTTTATAATAAAATAATTCTTGGTTTCTAATGGAAACAAAATGAATTATTTAAAATATAAGAATGAGATGGGTATAAAACCTTACAACTAATAGGATTTATACCAGTTTAGTTCAACATAATAAACATATATTTTATATTTAACTCTTAGTAAAATAATTTGTCATTTACCATTTATTTTTGTATTCTTATATTATATGGTTGATAGAACTACTATAAAATTTCAAGAGAACCACGAGAAGTTAATTAGTGAAATATAGAATATTATTTATTCTCTTTGTTCGGAACTTATATTTTTAGGTATATAATACCGATTAATAATATAATATTTGATTAAAAAATATTTTATGTCAGTTTTGACACAATTTTTATTTTGTTTTTGTTCAATTCATAAAAACGTTATTACATTGAAAAAAAACCATTCAATCAACCTAGAAATGTCATATTAACCTATAAATTATTTTAATTCATTAAAATTGTATAATTATATTTATTTGGATATTTATAATAATTATTATTTTAATCTTTCATTAATAAGGTAATTACTACATCATTATTGTGTCATAATTAAATTTAATTATTTAATGTCTAGAAATTATAAATAAAATACCATTATGTTTGAAATATTTTTATATTTATAATGAATATTTATATTTGAATTTAACATCTGTGTATCCTGATAATAAAAAATATTTAGATTTTAAACATTGATATTTAAAATTAAACTCTTCGTTAAATAAAAGAATAATAAATGTCCTAATCTAATACAAGTGAACCAAATGGGATCATATTTTATTTTAATTGTTTTTTTGTCTTATTACACTTATCCAATAGAATTAGGACACTTGATAAGGTAATTATAATATCATTTTTTCCCATAATTACCATATTTACTTTTTACCGTGTCAAATAAAATTAAAAAGTTATTATTCACCAAAAATTATTTTCATCTTATTAAAGAGCATTTGACTTATTGATATTAACCATGTCACTCGGAATTTTTAAATTAAACTCAAATAATTGGTAAAATTATGTTTTATACAAATTTTCAAATTCTCAAAGGAGGTGGGTAAAAGATGGTAAATAGTTCCATAAAGTTTTATATATCTAAAATTATTAAAAAATGGAATCAATGAGTTATGTTGAACATATATATGTATTATTTATCTATTTTTACCTGAGATAAATTAAATTAAAATAACTAATTATTTAAATAAAAAGTCGGTTTTAAATAATAACACAATGTTTTTTTCAATATTAAAAAATTGAATGTTTTCATAAAAAAAAATCACCTATGCTAATTTAGATACTCTGAATCCAAAAATGAAGTCCATTTTGAAATATAAAATTTATAAAATTTCAAAAAGTGGGCATTACTATTCATAATGGCTAGTTTGATTGGTCACGGTGTGTTAGAATCTCAAAGTTGAATACTATGCAAGCTATTGCATTATTCAAAGGGAAACTTATAGTGGAAGCATGGGGGTTACATTCTACCCTCCTTCAAATAATTTTGTCCTCGGTAATATTATAATACTACCGCACAAAATGAGTTGGGTGGTTCTTCATCATAAGTTCCTCTTGTTCCCACGTTGCATCTTCCATATTACAGTTTCTCCACACGTGTCGTCTGGTATCTCAGCACTTGTTCTCTTTTATCAAGAATTATGACATGCTCTTAACAATAAGACATATCATATTCTTATTCAATTTCATCATAGGTGAGTACATGTGTTGTTCTAGGAATTTATTTTCTCAATATTTATACATGGAACACATCATGAACATTGGTGAGACTTGGAGGAATTTCTAAATGATAATATACAACTCCCATTCATTCTAGAATTTCTAATGGTCCGATGTACCTAGGACTCAATTTACCCTTCTTACCGAAACGTTTAACACCATTCCATGGAGATACCTTCAAGAAAGCATGGTCTCTTACATGAAATTACAAATACTTCCTTTAGTTATTAGTATAGATTTTTTTCCCTCCTATGGGATTCTTTGATGTGGGTTTGGATAACCTTCACATTTTCCATTTTTTCCTCAACAAGTTCTGGGACTACAAGTTATCATTCACCAACATCATACCAACAAGTTGTTGTGCGACACCTATTTCAATATAATGCTTCATATTGTGCCATCTGAATACTTGAATGGAAGCTATTGTTTTAGAAAAATCCTACCAAAGGTAAATATTGATCTCACATACCTTGAATGTGAAGGGAACATGATCTCGACATGTATTTAATGTTTGAATATTATGTTCCGATTGTCCATCAGTTGGAGGATAGTATGTAGTGCTCAAATGACAATCTGTATAAAGGTATTTTTGAATACATTTCCAAAATCATGATGTAAAATGGGGATCATGACCTAAAACAATCGAAATGGGTACTCCATGAACTCCTACAACTTCATTAATATATTGTCATTCTAGACGTTATAGTGGTAAATCTTCTTTATAGCATGAAAATGTGCTCACATGGTAAGTCAATCAACAATGGCCCATATTTCATCATTCCTTCTAGGAGTCTTTGTTATCCCCATGACAATGTCCATAGTAATATTATCCCATTTAAAATCAAGTATGGGAACAGTTTTCCTGACTCCTCTAGGCTATTGACTTCCATCATTCACTTGTTTTCAATCCATACATAATGAAAAAAAATCAGTATTCTATATCGTCATGTTTTCACGCCAAAAATGTTTCTTCAAATATCAATACATCATGGTGGTACCAAGGGGTATATATAAATTGGAGGTATCAACATCATCTAACAATTCCATTATTATAGTTGGTGTATCGGGAACACATTGTCTCTTGCAAAATTTCAAAATCCCATATTCATATATGATGTCAATCAATCTCCCATCATTTATAGCTTTAATCTTCTTCTGAAACATATCATCATAATCCTGAGACGTTTTTATTCTTTCTAGTAAAGATAGTTTGGAAACCAATTAAAAAAGTCTTGATGTTTCACCTTCCATGATTATTACCATATCTATTTTCACAAGATCCATGAAAATAGGATCCCTTTTAACTCTCATTTGTCATAACTCCATGATCCTATAGGCTCAAATAATATTCCACCAAATTAGCCTTCCCTGGGTGGTAGTGTATTGTGCAGTCATAATCCTTGAGTAGTTTAAGCCATATCACTTTCCTCATTTTGAGTTCTTATTGTGAGAAAATATACATCAAAATCTTGTGATCAGTATAAATCTAACAATTTTCACCATAGATATAGTGTATAAATATTTTCATAGAAAATATTACAACTGATAACTCATGATCGTGAGTAGGATAGTTTTTCTCATGAATTTTTAGTTGTCGTGAAGCATAGGAAATAACACTATCATTATGCATAAGTAAAAACAAATCATTTCTTTTAATAATCACTATAAATAACAAACCCATCATTCCCTGATGGTAGAATAATGATATGATCATTAAATATTCTTCAGTTCAGTTCATCAAAACATTCTTCACACTCTTTTTTCCAATCAATTTTAACCCATTGTCATGTGAGCTTGGTAAACGGGTTATCCAATTGGAAACAATTCTGGGAAAATGCCGATAATAACATGCTAAACCAATAAATCTGTGTACCTCAGTTATACTTGTCAGTGTAAGCCATTATTGGATTTCATTGGTATTTGGTGGATCGATATATATTCAATCCTTATAGAAAATATGGACAACAAAATAAATCTATTAATGCCAATTTCGCAGTTGCTAAAATTGTAGTATAATTCATTTCAACTGAGGGATTTCAGAATGGTGCGAAAGTTACATTCATGACCTTAATAGTTTTTGAAGTATAACAGGATATCAACAACAAATACTACTAAACATTCATTATGATATTACATTAAAAATTTGTTCATTAGTTCCATGAAAACAGAGGGTCCATTAGTCAACACATAATGTATTACTACAAACTCATAATGCTCGTACCTGGTTAGAAATGATGTTTTCATAATGTCATCCTTTTTCAAGAACAATTTATGATATTCATATAAAAAGTCAATCGTAGAAAAATATTGATCTCCATGACATGCGTCGAATAAATAATCAATGTGAGGTAGGGGTTAAATGTTGTTTATTTTTATAGTATTGATATCCCTAGACTCAATGCAGAACCGCATAGATCTATATTTCTATATAAAAAAGGACAGGGGATCCCAATGGAGAAAAACTATGGGAAATAAATCCCATATTACTCAATTATTCAATTTGATTCTTTAGTTTCAGTAATTCCATAGTTGACCTTCTATAAGGGGTCTTTGATATGGGCCATCTACTAGAAATTAAATCAATGGAAATCTCTATTTCATTTTCTGGATGATGTCTAGGAAAATCCTATGGAAAAAATTCAACTTATTCATGAACAATATGTATATCTTATATTCTAACATTAATTTCCTATCGCATAATTATTGTATCATTATCCTCCAAAAAAATTTAATCATTAGAGCTACTAGGGGTGGATATAGATAAGAATTAGCTTGTGATGTTTCTTCTCTAATGATAAGGTACCCCTTATCATCATCAAAAATTGTAACCAATTTATTATTACAATAAATTTTCACATAATGTTTGGAAATCCATTCCATTCTGAGGATTAAATAATATGAAATCATGGGTATGGTGATGTGATTAGTAGATAAAGAACATTTATATTCCCTAATGGGAACTGATTCACAAAACATTGTTGTGATGATACTTCCCTTTGGGTTTTTGACTAACAATTACCTAGTTACGTCATATTGAAAGTATCTAATTCTCATAGAAAACTAGGAAGATATGAAATAATGTGATGATCCAGAATCAAATAAAGCAGTGGCTAAATTGGGGGAATCTATTAAATTACCTGACACAATATATTTCAGAGCTTCATTCTCAGCAGTAGTGATCACATAAGCCTGGCCGTCCTCCCTTGGCCTTTTTTGAGGAATGTTACCTTGGATCCAATGAAATTCATTTGAATAATTACCCTTTTCCATAAAATTTTAGCATTCCACATTGAAAGCCTCTTTCTTCCCCTATCTATCACAAGTGTTGTGGCCTTTTTCAACTGCAGGATAGATATTCAACTTCTCCCTTTATCCCTTTATTTATATTTCCAGAGTTATCAGTAGATATCTTCATCTCCAATTTTTCATTAATGTCTTAAGACATAATAAATTCATTTTACATCATGATAGAACTGTAGACAATATCTTATAATGATGAGACGAATTGTGAAACTAATTATATACAAAGAAATGGTTTTAACCCATAAAATAGTCAATCGATATTACACATTGGGTTACATATATAATCTACTTCATTCATTGATATCCATGTAATGTTGGCCTCTTATATTACGACATTATCATACACTTTTTCCTCAAACTAAGAAATTTTCTTTCCATATTCGCTCGATGGTCACGTGGAAAGTCATTTTCTAGGAAAATCACTTCAAAATCCCTCCATTCCTTATTTGATACTTCATCATCTTATTTTTTTTAATCAATGACCACTACTGATCCGCATCTCCCATCAGCGATAAACTGTCATGGAAAATTTTTCCCTTTCGCTACTACCCAATGCCTGAAATATTTACTCTGAGGAATTTATCCATTGATCAGCTACTAATAGTTTGTACTACCATTGAATGTTTGTGGTTGTTTCATTATGAAGCAGTCTAATATTGATCCTCCTCATTGTGGATCTTGGTGCTCTATACGGGTAAGGTTATTATTCATAACATTAGTGAGATGTCCTAGTATGGTGATATGCATATCAGAACCAGTGTCTTCCCCAAATACACTCTAATTATCTTGAGTAGGAGATCAATATCTACATGGATAAAGTGAATTGATATTGTTTTCCTTACTTCTATTAGGCTCTATTTTTAAACAATGGAATATAGTAGATTATTTTATGAATCGAAATACGTAACTCCAAACTTTTAAAGCACATAACATTATTTGAACAGTTTATGGATATAATCCATAATCCAAAAAAAAATATTTTAGGATTTATATACTCATAAACCCCGCATAATTGTTTGAAATAAAAATGAGATTTATCCTAAGCATATCCCCTAGGAGTGTCGTAATGAAATGTAAAGCAATTCTCGTTGTCGTGAACCAGTTATCATTCCATTCTAGATCACAACAGTGTTTTCGGGTTTTAACCCTAGGTACAACTGTGCTAGAGCTGACTCTACCTACTCGTATCCATATAGGGATCCATTGATTTGAAATCTCCCAAAATCACTACAGTACTAAAATTCTAGGATGTTCATTTATACTAATCCTCAAAGAATATCTTAGGATAATGTTCTCTAATCAGAGTTTATCAAAATCAAGCATCCATGGTTTATATTAAACATCCTCTGATACCAGCATTAATGCTCCGACCCTAGATTCCCAGTGTCGGTGTATTATTACATTATATTGGCATGATCACAAAAGATCAAGTCTCGAAAGGCAGATTTGTTTAGTAGCCTTGTAAATACTAGATACATTAATATGTTTTACATTGAATTATAAAATAAAAAACTCAAACAACATAGTCTCCATAGGCCACTCTCATATCCCTTATACTATCCCAATAGGTTAGTCATAATATACTTCTTTTCATCCTGGGAAAAATAATACATTGAAAGGGGTGACCTCAGATGCTATATAATGATAACAATATAGGAAAATCTTTCATAAATAATCATAATAAATTAACGCAATGTAAGACTAAAACAAAATAATTTTAAACATGAACATCGTCATAATATGGAAAAGATACAATCAAATAATTCCATTAACTTCTTCACATTTATATTCAACTAGTATAATAATCACATGCAATATCAATAGCCACATTCATAATGATGTAATACATAATTCCAGACTTCATGACAACATAGTCAAGTCCTTGTTCCAAGACTACAAAGATGATATTGTCAAGGCCTTGTGCCAAGACAATAGTTTGACACATTAGAACTACTGATACATTGAGGAGATGTAGAGGGCTCCACCCATCATTTACTAAGTCCAATGCATTCCTCATATGAAAAGGTTTAAACATAACATAAACATTCATATTAAAACTAGAATATGAAATGTGAATAAATTATCAATATACAATGAATGGTGTAAAAATAACAAATCCACATTCAAACATATCACAAAAACTTCAGTACAATATGAAATATTTGTATCATAATAAATCTACTACAAATAATCATACAATCTATCAACGGATTTTGAAATAGATTAAATAAAAACCTTTTATTATAGAAATATCTCTTTCTATTATGAAATCATTTAGAAGTAATATAATTATAAAAGAAAACACTTATTTTTAAAATATTTTTATAAAATTTTAAAGGAATCTTCAAAGATATTATAATGGCGTAAAATATACCCAATCTGCATATAATTTAAAAATCATTTTTACCTTAATTTTGTCGAAATGTCATAAGGTACTTTGTTTGGAAGACGACAGAAATATTCCATTCAAACCATTTTATAAAAAGTCAAACAAGGGTATTAATTAATTTAAACCATAGTATAGTAAATATTAAAATTGTTTTGGAATAAATTTTTAAGAATCATGGATGTGTATGATAAATATTTCTTGGTAGATACATACATAAAAACAACCTCTCATAATAAAGTGATTGTTAAGTTAACCCTTACCTTGTATTATTCCTTTCGAGAGGCTATGTTAAACTCATGTATAATGGCGAAATAATTTATTTAAAATAATAAAATAACCATATACATTAATATGATATCACATAATATCTACTAATATTGATTTTTTAATGATATTTTAGAAATTTCATCGTTTCGGGTGTTAACTGATTCATTTTCCATTATATGATTGGTTATGTAAGAAATGTTTTTATGTATATGATGTATTTGATTCTTATATAGAATAATATTATGTTCATAATATTTATTTTTAATCATAATATGAAGGTTTTTGTTTAACTATTAAAATGGAGTTTGAATCTCATCGTGTTCATGATAATGATAATCCGTACATACCCACGAGCGACAATATCATTATTTTGGTATTAAAATCATATATAATTTTATTGTATATCATATATAAAAAATAAATATAATTTTATATTTATTATTTACAGTATTTATACTCATTATTCTACCCATCCAAAAGATGATGTTTCTGAATAACCAACTACACCACGACGTGGAGACGATAATCTGTATGTATGCACGTATGGTGACTTTGTCATTTATAGGATGGATAGAATAATGAATATGGTTGTACCGTTTTTATAATAACATCAAATTATATATAATATATATGAGTTATTATGTTATAATTGAATCAAAAAATAAATAGGTAGTTGAAAACGAAAAGAACATGAAAGAGCTGCTGAAATATTTTCCACTTTTCAGGTTCTTCCTTTTTATTTGATCTGAAAGGATCCATATGTTCACTTTCTGACTAAAGGAAGGTCTCTAGGATATATGGAGGACTGTTGAAAGTATATTTGGTTGGGGGTTGTCTGAGACAAAGGGAATTTATGTTGTGAATTTGAGAGAAAGGGTGGTCCCCTTTTATAACAGAGGTGAGGGTCATTTTTGGAAAAAATTGAAATCTTATATTATAATAAAAAATATTTATGTGTTTAATGGCTCAAAAATGAATTATTTACAGTATAAGGTTGGTATGGATCAAAAAACACTCATCCAATAGATTTTTATTTAGGTTTATTTCATTATATTAAAATTATATTTCAGATTTAACTATAAGTTAAATAGTATGACATTTACCATGTATCTTTTATTTTTTTATTATATGGTTAATAAACATACTATAGACTACCAAGAGAAACTCTAGTGGTTAAATAATGGAATATATAATATTATTTAAGTCCTTTTTCCATACATTATATCTTTAGAAATACAATACAAATTAATAATATAATATTTTTTTTACAAACTCTTTTATGTCAATTTTGACACTATTTGGAATTTTTTTGTTAAATTCATAAAAGCTTTATAACTTCTAAAAATATTAATTTAATCAACTATAACATGTCATATTAAAATATAAAATTAATGTAATTAATTAAAATTCTTATATTTGATCTATTTAGTTATTTATAATATATTTTTTTTAATCAATCATTAAGAAGGTAATTACTGTTTCATCATTGTATCATAAATAAATTTAATTATTTGATGTCTAAAAATTATAAATAAAATAAAATAATGTAGGAAATATAGATATATTTTAATGAATATTTATATTCTAATTTATCTTATGAATTAGCTTATATTAAAAATGGTTGAGTTATTAAACATTGATTTTAACTCTTTTAACTCTTCTTTTAATAAAATAATAATAAATGTCTTAATCAAGTCCACGTGGACCAAAGAAAATCATATTTTATTCCTAAGGATATTTTTTTTGTTGAATTAAAATTATCTAATAGAATTAGGTAATTTTTGGGGGTAATTATAATATCATTTTTACCCTTAATTACACTATTTAATTTTTACAGTGGTAATAAAAGTAAATATTTACTATTCACCAAAAATCATTTTCATCCTATGGAGCGAAATTTTACTTACTGATATTAACCCTATCTCTCAGATTATTAAAATTCAACTCATCGAAGCGTAAAATTATGTTTTATAAAAATTTGTTAATGCTCCTAAGAGCTGGGTAAAATACGGTTAATTGTTCGTTAAAATTTTATATATCTAAACTTATTATAAAATCACTCAAATGAATTATTTTGAACTTATATATATATATATTATTAATTTATTTTGACATAAAATAAATTAGAATAAAATTACTCTTTATTTAAATAAAATGTCAGCTTTAACTAAAAACGTATTGTCTTTTGACTATTGGTAAAAAATTGTATGTTTTCCCAAATATTCCAAAATGTCACCCTATGCTAATTTTGTTATTCCAAATCAAAAAATTATGTCCATTTTGAATGATAAAAATTTTAAAACTGTAAAAAGTGGGTATTACAATTCATAACGGGTAGTTTTATTAGTCGTAGTGTGTTAGAATATCAATGTTCCACACAATGAAAGTTATTTCTTTATTCAAAGGGTAACCAAATGTGTCAGCATGGGGTTTTTAAATTTTATTTACATTTATATACTATAAATACATTTTATAATAAAAATGTATTTTTATGAAAAAATATTTCTCATTTCATTTTTCGTTTAAATGTTAAATAAAAAATTTCAAATTCTATGTTCTAAATTTTTTAAGTGGGATTCCATATTTTGAATGAACAAGTATATTTTTTTAAATAATTCTATTTTTTGGTCAATATTAATATTAAATTTAGTAATTTTTCATATCATGATAATGTGTAATTTGAGTTTGTAAATTGAAAAATAAAATTATTAGTATAATTAAATCACCCTAAATATTTCTATATTTTTATTGGATGATTTCATTACATTCATAATCATCTAATTTTCTTATATTTCCATTTTATTCCATTTTATGGGATTATTACTGTTATAACATTTCATTTAAAGAAATGTAAAAAAATTTAAACAATGGTTTTTAATATGTAATTTTATACAAAATGTTAACATTGAGATATGTTCCATTATAAATATTCTATTGAAATATAAACAATAAAGACATATCATGGTGATTATTTATTAATATTAAATTTAAAAACAGTTTTCATAGAAATGTATAGAATGATAAGAGAGTAATTATCCAATTAATGGGAAAATTTTATAAATTCTATTATAAATATTAAATGGAATTTAATTTTAGATTCTATTTATTTTCCACTAATATTATAGATTAACATGAAAATTTATAGAATTTATAAAATATATTTTTCAAATTTACCTTTTTTCATTATGTAATTTTAAAAAAAATGTATTGAATAGTAATAAAAAATAAAAATACTGATATATTATAATAAAAATATTTAATTAATTGATATAAAATTAATACAAATATTATATTCATTCATGAAATCATTATATGGTT
Source organism: Viscum album (assembly GCA_963277665.1). Taxonomy (NCBI): domain Eukaryota; kingdom Viridiplantae; phylum Streptophyta; class Magnoliopsida; order Santalales; family Viscaceae; genus Viscum; species Viscum album. The sequence continues at coordinate 40,764,451 of OY728159.1, forward strand.
GAAATTTTAATCCATGGTGAATTTATGACTTTTTTTATAATTTATAGTAACTGTATTGACTATAAATGAGTAAAAATTATTTTTGTCACAGAATGTGTGAAGGAGGTTGAGAAGGGTATAAAAAATTTAAAAGGGTAAAAATGTGACATAAACATAAATACTATTTATTTGACGATGTTATTTCAACCCATACTCACCATATATTGAAAATAATTCATGATGGAGTCATTTTAAATATACATTAATTTATATTAATTTAATATTTTGAAAAACACTAACACTGTTAGTCCCCTCACTTAGAAAAGGACACCTCTTTTTCACTATACAAAAATCCCAAAAACCCATTTTTGGAAATATCTACCCAAATACCATATGGAAGTACCTAAACCAATTATAGAGGCCTTATATAGGGAAAAAAACCATATTATTATTGAGGTGTAAGGGAAAAGAGGATTTTAAGAGAATAGGTATCATTTTCAGTCTACCATTTCAATATTATTTCTTCTTTAACCTCCATAAAATCATACTTAACCATTATTATATGATAAATTTTTTATATTATATATACCTTGATTTTTTCTATGTAATAATATATATCAATATCCTCTTCAATCAAATAAGAAATGAAACCATAGTTCACATGTTCGATAGACTACAACCCCACAAACAAATTCAATTCGTTTTCCATCACATTTTATCATGGATGGGTTAAAATGATTGAATTTGTATTTATATATATCATATTAAGGAATGATTTATCATTATTAATTTATAATATTACATTTACCTTCTAACATATTCATTCAATAAAAAACGATAATGCCATTCATGTGTATATGTGGAATACAACATCAATGAAGTGTTGTGTTTCATGTATCCTAAAAAACACTTGTAAAAGACATAAAAGATGGGTATAATTGAGTAAGGATTGTGACAACAATATCATTTCTCATCCAATAAAAAACATGTGTAACCAAAACCTCTCATAAATAGATATCGCATTTATTTAGATGAATATTCATTACATTTCACAACCACACACAATATGATCATAAAGGTATAGTTTATTATTATACTAGCCACAAAATTTCTTAATTTATTGATTGATATTAAAGATCCATGAATACAAAATCTCACATTGATTTATTTGTATTTATACTGTAAATATACATTGCTTCAAAACGTATAAAAAGATAGATAATCAAAGGTGAGGTTATATTTTTAGAATATGTTGACATGATATATATCAATATTTGATCATTTGAATTTATAAGATAATAATAATGTAATGTGATCGTTTACATAAATTATAATGTTCATGCTAAACCCATCATAGATCTCGAACACGAGTTATGTAATAAACCAATTTTCTTTTTTGAAAACATGACACATACGATTGAGAAATCATCATAAATTAATCATGCAACATAAAACCACTTTATAATGGTTTTGGATGATCATAAATATAAAAAAAGCATTCCAGGTTTCATTTTAAACTACCAAGACCAATCATATAGTTGATCGGGGGATATCAAATGATTTTCTATTGAGCATCAGGACTAATCCATATTATATATTGGTTCATGACATACCTAACTCCCATAGTGATGAAATAAAATATACTTATTTTTATTGTTATCTTATGTGAAATTAAGATTTACTGAATACATTTCAGGTATATTTAGGTCTCACCCATCGCATAATCAAAACCGTAGTTATTTTTCGCATAATTTCATAAAATATTCATTATGCCATCGCATCATTATTATTGTAAAGAAAATATTTTTTCATAAACATTTCTTAAATTCCCCAGAGAATAGCACTTGAAAAAAAGGGTTCAATTTTGTTTTCAATATATACATTAAACATCCCGTGATAATATAAGGATGTTACAATTCATTGTTATCCACAGAAAATCTTATTAAAAATCATATGATGTATTGTTAAATAAAAAATGATACTGAAAGATATCTAAGAACATTTCATAAGTAATACTAAATGTCCACAATGAATTTTTGTTTTTCAAATTGATTTTTTTCAAAATAATTTTCATTAAAAATAACCATAATAACATTTCAATGAATACTTATAATCAAATTTATGCATATCATGGAAAAAATATACATTAAATTTTGAAAATAAATTTTTAATACTTCAATATCATAAATCTTTTTGGAAATAATTTTCATTGAATTTAATAATTTAATATAATTACTTCTGATTTAAAAAAAATAGTTGGCCTTGACTGTGGGAAATACCATTCATGTAGTACATGTTAAAACATATATTCTTATTACATTTTTAGTTAATCCTTTATGTAAATTTTTTTAAAAATAGTGAAGTTAAATTTCAAATGAAACAATTAATAGTCAGCCATTAATAATAAAATCAATAATAAATATTTTGGATAATGCGATATGGTTTTTTAAAACAACTTCATTAAACATGTATACAGGAAAAAGTTTTTTTCAACTAAAGTGAGAAGTAATGTCAGTTGACTTTAAAAACAATATATTTTAATGTTGTGTTCCCAAAGAGTGATATATGAATGAAAACATGATTTTACATAAAATAAATATGAGAGAACAAAATTGAAAAGTTTTTTATAAGAGGATCATATGATTTATTCAATGGACTAATAAATATAAACAGTTATGATAAATTATGAGATTTTATAATAAAACCATTAACACTTTGGTAAAATTTAGTATTATGTCCTCGGAATGAATAACAATAAATGAGAAAAAAATATCATGGGAATAAAAAAGCCACGAAAATACATATCAATGTTTCTGTATAAAGACCTCATAAAATAATATAGTTTTATACCATAATGTATGCCTCAAAGAAGACAAAGTGAGGGAAAAATTCCATTACCACACTGGTAACATTGAATCTATAACCCCCTTGAATGAGAGATCACCAAATTAATATGTAAATATATATAAATTTTTTAAGAATAAAAAATATAGTAATAAGATATATATATTCCACATTATTTAAATATTTTGTGAATATGTCATGTGTCTCATATATGTGAAGAGAGAAAACTAAATCCTTGACCATGAGTCTTGATATCCATAATTCTCAGTCAAAAATAATTTGTAATAAACATAATTTTATTATTAATCTTTTATAGATCTATAAAAATATTGTTCATACTATAAATGATTTTCTTATGACCCTTTGTTAAATTTTTATTAAATATTCCTTGATTAAGCCACGTTTTAGGAAATAATCACATTGTTTTTGTTGTATTTATTTATTTTCAAAATTTAGTACTCTTAAATTTATCATGATTCCATAATATCCATAATTTTAAACATTACCAAAATTTCAGATATATTAAATATACATGTATTTATATTAATCATAAATAATTATAGATAGAAAATTAAATACAATATTTATGGATACATTAGACCATACATACACATGAATACTATTTTCATTTTACAAAATAAATGAAAAAAATTTGAATTTAAATAATTACCATGTTATATAATTATAAATAATAATAATAATATCACAAATACTAAATATAAATAAAATCTTTAGTATTTTAATTATCCGTGAGTGGTTGTTACAGAAAATTAATAACATCAGTCCACGGGGTGGTTGCATGACATACACATAAATTATGATTTAATAAACCATTTTATAGATACGTGGAAAGATTTAGGTAATTAAATAAACATAACAAAAAAAATATTTACTATATTGATTTTATTATATATTCTTTTTTATTTATAATTCAATGAGTTTGAGGAATAAATAAAAGAAAATTGTAGGTTATGGGTGTTAACTCTTGTTTAGACAATTTCTTTTGAGTTCCCCAAAATGGGTACATATTTTATATTTATGACTAATATAATTCTTCTGGGATTATAGTTTGGATGAAATTAACTTCATTTGTTTCTTAAGGGATGAATCAAATTGTTTCAGATATGTGGTGTGGAGAATAGAAGCGGTGATCATTTATATGTTTGGTGAGAGTGACAATTGTAAATTGTAAAAATAAAGATACGTATCGACATTTTCAACCTTATAAAAGGATAAAAAAATCCATTATATAAATGAGGTGATATAATATAAAATTATTTCCTCATTATTAGTTTTTTAGAATTTATAGATCATTTTAATTATGATTATTGTTAGTTTATCCCCTGATAAACCAATTTTTACCTTTACTATAGTAAACATGTTTTAATATTTTTACTATTCATTATGGTAATTAATTCCCTTAAAGATAATAGATAATATAAATAATTATGATTCAAAATAGGGAATCCATATTTTTAAATTTCATTAAATTATGTAGAAACTTTAAATATAAAATTATTTATTTAGTCATGAAGAGAAATATGATTTCCATGGAGGAAATGATAAAAAGATTAAAAATATTTCATTCCAATATTGAAGATAAAATTGATTCCAATAAAATAAAATGAATTCGTGGAAAAAATAATCATATTAAATTTTTTATTAATTCCATATTAATTTTTCTTATTGTTTTTTAAATTCATTATATGGAATGAAAATTCTTAACGAACGTTAATTTTTTAACTAATCTTCAAAACATTAATATTCTCTGAAAATTATCAAAGGTTTACTGTATGAAAATTTGAAATTATTTTTGAAAAATTGTAATATGTGTTGTAAATTTTATATTCTATATTTATGAATAATTAATTTTGAATGAATATCTAAAAATGAAAGAATATATCATTATAGAAAAAATTGGTTTTTAATTGAAAAAATGATTTATTATTATCCCTTTTCTAGAAAATAAATAAGATGATTATTTAAAATTTATTAATTATATAATTTATTAATTTAATTATGATAATACAATAAAAGGTTTTCATTTAATATAATTATAGAAAATAGGTTTTTTTCCATAAAAATTATATTTAGAAAATGATTTCAGTTTTTTGTAAAGGTTTTCTTATTTTTATTTTGAATTAATATTTCACCAATGAACCTATTTTTTACACATGTGAAAAATATATTTTAAAATTTTAACTAATAATATTCATACCAATCATTCCAATGGATATGATGTAATAATTTTATTAATTATAAATTTTTTAAGAGTATGTCATGTTGTTTTAAACTCGGTGGAATGTATAATAGATGTTAAAATCGATGTGGCATGTAACATAAGATAAAATCAGTGTTTTGTGTTAATAAAAATATCAGAAAATATAATGTATATGAAAGAAAATATTAAAAAAAATAATAGGCTGTCAAAAAATTTATATGACACCTTAATTGAGAAAAATTTTCATACATTAATCATGCTGCATTTATTACATGACACTTTAGTTAATTATTTGATGATTTTTGTCCAAGAAGATATGGATGTTTCAACATCCTAATTTTTTTTAATTTTTTTTATAATAATATATATTAGATATAATTATACACACTCAAAAAAATTATCGTATTTGAATAGCTGGAGATTGATGTGAATGCTAGGTTTCTCCAATCTAGTGTCTATAAATAAGGTGTTTTGAGATTTAAAAAGAGATTATATGTACAATGAAATTCATATTTGAATAATAAATACTTGATTCAATCCAAAAATTCCCAATTTCAATTTATCCTATATACATTTATATATATAAAGACCTTATAGACTATTACTGGATGAATAGAATGAAAAATTATATTATTGATTTTGATAAGAAATTTTTTAATGTTTGGGAAGATAAAGTAGATATATAATTAACTAAAGGGATTCTTATTCCATTTCTAGTTCTATGTTATAAATGTGAAAATAGTATTGATATATTTTTTTAGTGGGATTACCAAATATTTTTCTGGAAAATAATGTTATTTGGGTTATTTACCATCAATTAACATACTGAATTAATTTTTTCCCATTCAATATAATTTTTATTTGAAATAACACTATTAAATTTAACATAAAGATGCATTTAGGTTATATGGAGTATATCTATATATTTTATTAAGACTTTATCCCATGTAAAATATTAATTTTCATATGGTAATTCAAATTTACATAGGTAGTATATGAAATTTCATTATAACGTTTCATCATCAGTCAGATGGTCAGTATGTTAATTGATGGTAAATAACCCAAATAACATTATTTTCCAGAAAAATATTTGGTAATCCCACTATAACTCATAGATAAATATGGTGGATAACCGCCTCATAAACTAAGGAAATTCATTTTTTCCCCATAACTCATAGATAGATTATAATTATGGAATTAATGTTTATACATATTATTTGGGAAATATTTTTTCCTTATGAAATCTTAATATATGTTTTTACCTTTTATATTTCAATCATTGAATAATGGTAATGTCGTTCATTTATACATGTGGACTACCTCCTCCATGAATATATATTAGTCGTTTTTCAAAAAAAAAGTATTATATATATCAATAATTTTCTTTAAATGATTAATATGATATTAAAATATTATTATCGTTCTATAATTATAAATTAATACAAACATTCTTTCCATGATGACTGATGAAAATTGATAAAGGTACTCATGGAAATGTACGAACTTTCATCTCCATGATTTTAACATAGTTCACTATTCTTAATGAAATTTTAGGATTGGTTTTATGATTATTATTGATTTATTAAATTTATAAAAAATTAATTATATTTATTGATGATATTGGTTAACAATGACTTATTTGTTAATAGTTAACCTGCTAATCTAATTTGAGAACTATTTTCGGAATATCGTGAAAATGAAAAACCTGAAGATAGTTGATTATGTAATTAATTATTACATGTTATTAAACGAAATAAATGAATATTTACCAAGAAATAGGTTCTTAATAAAATATAAAATTACATTAAATTTTTTAATAGGGAATATAGATAATGTATTTTATGATTCAGACTCAGAGTTTGGGTCTATCTTTTAAAACATACATATTTTAAAGTTTATCTTAAAAATATTTATCACATCCCGACCAAATGGATCTCACACGGTGTCTCACAAATACCACCTCCACAGGCCTATGGTTGACATCCGATGCCATGAAGTCAATCACAAACATGGTATACCTTAGCCTAATGTACCTGTGTGCATGCGACCACATACATCTCTATGAAATAATGTAGATATATATAAACTCAATATAATTGAATGAATACATGTTTCCCAAACCAGAATAAAGAAAAATTTCCAAATAAAAATATACGCAATCACAAAAATAATAATGGAAAATATTCTAACATGCTCAAATGGAGGGGATTACTATCAAACGCTCCCACAAGAAATCTCATCAAGCATGATCTAGTAAGCACCCTGGTTGGTCTAGCTCACAAATCTATTCTTCTCTATGTCATCAAGGGAATTTATCGAAAGGCCGATAATCTGATCATGATAAAACTCATGTGAGAAAAACCCACACAAGGATGCATATAATGATATATAGTAGGAAAACCAAAAATAAAAAACAAAAATATAGTATCTTAAAGGAAATAGTTTTTTCGACCTTGTTAATGGGAACCAGGATGGGAGACAAACTCCTTCTCAATATCATACTAGGATAAACATGATGAGTTAGATCATACCACCTAGCGCATTATTTAATATGTGCAAACACATGGATGGAACCCAAAAATACCCCAATACATACTCATCTTTGACTCTGAGTCTAATGTGTATCTCATGTCATTGATAATGACAGGTTCCTAATTAAGGAAATAATGAAACACTAAACTAAAAGAACGACTACACATGCTCTATCATGACAGATGACACTCTCCAGAGAGATATACTACATCAGGTAACAACCCTTATATGACTAATGCATCCTTCAATATATACCACTTAATATGGTGTCACAAATTTTATTGAACAACAATATTATCCCTATGGGAATTTATCTGATAGATAATTCTCAATATATTATTCCCCGAATCATTCAAAGCTATATCTCATTGGATATTGATACTAAAAAATGGGATTTTGGCAGTCTGATTTGGTTGATGCTACAAACACAATAGGAAACACACATGGTCTCAAAAAAAAATCCCTCCCAATATTCACGAAGGGACACTACTAAGATAAATTGGAAAACTAAAAACCACGATTACATGGAAAGCGGATCACTCCAAGGGTCCATAAGGTGAAAACACAACCGAATCCAGTATGATAAAGATCTCACATAGTAAGGGTATCACTAGCAGAATCCACTAGTGGATACCACAACACAAATTGATGACCTAAATATCATATCTCTCTTATTGGGGACATTCACCTATGTTGTGTTGGCCAAAGAGATTTCAAAAACCCTATCTTGTATAATATTTATAGTGGGGGATTGTTCATCTGATTATTCCAAAACCCCAACATAAAACATCTTCTTACTAAGAGATCATACAACATATGATGTTTCAACCCTACTAAAATTTCCCACTCCATAGGGGATACTACGTCAAAAAATACAACAAACCATAAATAAATATCTTTCTAGAAATCAAATCATCACCCATGTGGTGTTGGTCATGAAAATTCAGATAACCTAAACTAGGGAAATTATATTCTTCAAGATCATACCTCATACTCTTCGGAGGAATGATTTATTTTTCCCAAATTGATAGAGGATACCACCAAGGTCTCAATAGGGAAATAGTACAAATATATCATATCTAAGTCTATCGATACGATCATAATACTCTTCCTAGGATGCAATGCCACACAATCTATGATATGACCGATCCGGGGGATATAACAAAACCGCTAAAGGTCCAAACTTCTCTATCATATGAGATTCAAAAAATCACCTCACCTCAAATATCTTTGTCCAAAATTACATTCACTATCATGTTTTCTTTGGAAAACTAATAATGATAGGACAATCATAGTCTGAAACCAATCCCACTGGAGGATATATAAAGGTATGATACTCAAATTATATTAGACTACAAGACGTCTTAGAGGATCTTCATGGCGTGTGACTCCGCCTGAACACCTAAAAATGTATTACCTTCATTGTCCTATACTATATGTTTCAACCACATGACATGTACCCCTTGGTTCACAACTTTTCAGAGCTACATAGACATTTACCTTTATCAATTTCTCATTCTCGTATATAAGAATACAATATTTGTGTACTATGGCCATTTATTTTTATATAGTCATGTACCGCACATGGCTTCCATGTCCATTTCCTAATTACATAATACATAGAGTCACTAAAATATGTGTAACCCATGATACACAACATATAGTCCCCAAATCTCATCTTCTCCAAAAATGAAGAACACATAATGTGTTCCTCTGGTATACACAACGTGTCAATGGGAAAATATACCAGAAACTCCTTATAAGCAACCCAGATCACCCGAATTCACCCCAAAACATAAATATACAGCCTCAATGATTCCCTTGGATGTTTAGACTATTAATTAAACGTTTAAAATATTCACAAAAAGGGGACCGTGAATTATAACCCAAACATGCTTCCTTGTAGTAAAACTGTGATGATTATATCTTAAAACGTTGCAGAAACGATACTACTACATGATATGGGAGAGATCACCATCAATATTATAGGTCAACATGGCATATTTTCCTCGATTTTTTCCTTGGTTCATGCATTTCCAATGGGGAATATAGGAGGGATATCCTGCTACATGCAAAAAATTTGCATGGGGGAATGTTAGTTGTTTATTTTTTTTAAAAAAATACTCCCATTTAAATCCCCACTACCATAGGATCCACTAACTATACTCCAACCAAATACATATAAATACAAATTCATATGTTTCACATAGGGTCAATATTTCATTTTTATGTCAACGAAGGTATCAAAAATGTAATCCAAGACATCACATGAGGGTTATTCAAAATTTAATATAAAACTACATATTTGAGATATAATACAATTAATATTATTATTATCACCACACTGAGCCTTTTTGGCCCCTATCACTACTCGTCAACTAAGTGCAGAACTTCATAAATATTCATATGAATATTCCAATGTCTGAAAGGTTAATCTCGATTCACTACATCCTACCTATCATAATTTATTTTCTCCCCAAAAAGACAAATCCATGGTACATGAAATGAAGCTATCCTCTCATCTAGAATTAGCACACCTGCAAGATCACCACGACCGCCACAAAGGATACATTGTGTTCATGTGATTAAAATAAAAATTCACATAGGTAATATACATGGGTTACCACCGACATTTCTAGATCAACTTGGTTGACAACATAAAACAAATGGGCACATGTCTTCTCAACAGTGACAAGTGGAAAAAACGAATCCCTTAATCCATTTGCAGTCTTAGGGGCTAGCTTAATTCCCCCTAACTAACATAACAATGTGACCAAAAAACCCCTACTCTTTACACCATAGTCAAAGGAAATCATCAACCACACATCGATAATATCATATTTTGTAGGAAGTATATCTCATGTATTGTTTTGGATCATGTATCCAGAATATTTTTTATTGTGGAAAGCATATTCCATCCTCCTAATTTTGAATACACGATAAGGATAACCATACCATCCACAAAAATCTCGAATAAAAAGTTTAAATTTAATACATGAGGGTACTAACGACCAAATATGGCTTCCCAAAAACAAACATTGGGTTTTACCAGACTGTCGCCAAAAAAAAAACAAACACACATCCCCACCTCGAATGCTTCATTCAGATGGAATCATCCAAAAAACATAATAACCATCCTAATTAGGTGGTATTGAACCACATGTACAACATTAATAGAATAAAAAATTTGAATATTGGTGGCGGATGGAGTCATCTTAATTGATCAATTGAGACTACATCAAGGAATATAAACACAAGGCCTTTATAACACCCCAATTCACCCCAAACAAACATTGATAAAAAGAATTAATAAAATAATATCTTAAAAAAATGACTACCAATAGTACTATATAATATAAAAAGATATAGAGCATACCTCTATCCATCGTAGCCTATAGGTAAAAAGACTCCATGTCCTACAACTGACCTCACCCCATCCTCCATTTCTCTAAGCATTATGTGGACCACCTAGGGGTGTTGGTGCATGATCCAATCGTCTACCACCTCCATCTACTCTACCCACTCAACTACCATGTCTGTGACCCTACTGGCCTCCATGATTGAATCAAAAAATCTCTCAAAAAGGATCATCGACTGGAACCCTCTCAACATTTGGGTGGTTCACACAATCTCTTACAGGATTCCCTTACCTATTATAGGCATATAAACAGCTGGAGAAAACTAGCGTGGAATAATAGAGGCTTACACCAAATTCTCTACGATTTCCCTCTAATGTGTCAGGAATGGATGGATATCTAATCCTATAATTGACTAATAGATACCGAGGACTCATCTCCATTGTTCCAACAACCAACGGTCAAAGTATAGTCATCTAGAAATCACTCCACCACAACAACCCACAACTTCACTACAGTATAGTAGAGAATGATCAATTGAACAATTGACAACTTGATCTCTCGGTGAAATCCCCACTCCAATATGTGTACACTGAATAAGAAAACATGAACCATATGAATATTGTAATGTGATAGGTCTATAAACCTCATCGATTAATAAGACATGATTATGATATCAGTCCAAATCTGCAGAATATCCTCGATCCAAATTTACCGCAATGTGGCCATATTGTACTCCTCCCAGAAGTGCATCTAAAACTAATACCATGTTTCATTCATGTCATCATGGTTTAATATAACAATAATTTATCATTGGATATAAAAACCATGAAAAATGATCAATTATAAGACCACCGTCTGATTGAAAGGTGTCCTCCCATGGGGGAATGAATGCCTGACTACCACATGCCTATAATTAGTTACACAGAGATATGGATCACCCTAAAATCTCAAAGTTCGCTGCATCTAGAACCCATGTAGTGAATTCAATGTGAATTCATCCTCTTCATGAATAGTCAATACAACCTACTTCTCATAGGGTGGTGGATCAACTGGTAGATGACAAGGAGGTGGTACCATAGAACTAGTGTCTTGCACTGGTGCCTCTAATCAAGACAGATCGTCACCATAATTACACCTCATAACCATAAATAGAGGTCATGATAGACACATCCTAAAAAAATGTGAAAATGTATATAAGAGTATATATGGAGATTTAACTCATGTTGTGTAGGAAAATTCTAAAACCCAGTCCTATATGTTTAAGCAACCATTTATTTCACTACGACTAGTGTCCAAATGTAACGATTTTAAAAGATGTTCATCATAGTTATGGTGAATGGATATATAGGCCGCTTCACTAACAATGGAGTCCTTTACTTTAAATCCGGTCTCAAAACACCGTAATACTGTTTCTATAAAACCCTAATAAATCTAAGGACACTATAGTTCCAAATTGAAACATTCTCTGATACAACTCTATCAATTCCCAACACAATTGGTCTCGAACCTTGACTCCCCAAACCCACCTCCATAGTCCTGGGGCTGAAATTGAGTGCTGAGAAGGATATCAGTCACATGGGAGGCCTTTGACTAAGGTACCTACAAAAACGAACCCACATACAACTCCATGATACCATGTAGTGACATATAAAAATAAATAAATGAATTCATAAATATATCTAAAACTGGAGTACAACAGCAAAAAAAGGGAAAATTACAAATCCAACCAAAAAAAATCATCCAATATGCTATGGTTGAGGGGATCACTATAATAAATGAACTTTCCTAAAATATCCTTTTCCAAGCTCTATTAAACACATTGGTCGATCTATATCACTAATCTTCACCTTCTCTTGGACATCCTAATACTTTATCGAATGGTTGCTTCTCTGTTCATGACAATAGATGTGTTGAAATATACAATGTAGAGGAGAGTTAAATATACTATGAAGGTGACTCAGAACCACAAAATTAATTATAGAATCTAAAAGGAAATAGTACCCTTGATCCTAACAAATGGAACCCGAACAATATAGAATCTCTATCTCAATAACATAATCTATCAAACATGAACAGATAAATCATACCACCAGTTTTTTCATCCAAGAAGTGATAACAATAAAATAACCTAAAAATATACATCCATATATACACTCTTCACACTCCGCATCTCATGACGTTCCGAACTCAAAGAGAATGACATGATTCTACTAAAGTATATGACAAATCAAAGAAGTATAAGAAAAAATAAATGAGCTCTAAAAAGTCATATGACACTCATCCAAATGATACACTATATTGGGTAACTACCAATCCATTGTTGATAAAACATCCAAGAAATAACACTCAATGGGTTATCACAAAGCCAATGGGACAACACAACCATCCCAAGGGCAATACATTTGATAGAAAACACTCTATGGAAATATCCACCATGCCCACCATGTTAAAACATACTGTATCTCAATACTGAGATAGGTAATATTGCCATCCAATATAGGGGATGCTATAAAACCCACATGAACCATTCATGGTCTCAAACCTCAGAAATTGTATAACTGATAGGATCTACATGGGGACACTATGAACCCAAGTTGGAAAACATAAAACCATAAATCTATGGATATGGAATCACTCCAATGGAATTTTAAAGGATTCGAAAACCAAATTAGAAATCACCAAGATCTCACTTGTTGTGTCAATCACTCGCAAGAACCATAGACAGACACCACCACCCATAGATATGTACTAGAGATCATACATACACTAAAGAGTATCGTCTCCCATGTGTGGTTAGAGACAATGACTACCCTAAACATATCTAGTATAATCTTCATAGTAATGGATCATACATATGATGATCCCACATACTTTTGGAAAAATTACCTCAATGTTACATTGATAACATTTTAATGTGATTGTGTTTGTGGAAAAAGAGGGTTTTCATAGTCAGTTCTCGAGTTCTTGAGGTATTTTAGAAAACATATGTTGAAAAGGTTACATGGTAATGGAATGGATGATTTGGAGGCATAATAATATTATCTTATACACAATGGTACAATTTTATAGTTTTTCCTAACTTTCTTGGCCACAAAATCAAGATAATTAAGAACAGTTTTTTTAAAAGTGATGTTGGTCAATAGATTATATATAGTTTATAATATTGCACTCAAGGAATGTTTGGGGGTCACTGAATAAAAATATTGAAAATTCATGTTGTGCTTGTAATATTGTATTTTGTGTGAAAGACTGGATTTCACAAAATAGGCTTACTCACCAAATGAGACACAAAATGGGGTTTTATGCACTCAAAGAGGATATTATGAGCATAGAGTAATATGTGTTTGGATATTGAACACATGGTCCGATGGGCTTATAAATAGACATCAACAACTTATATAAGTATCTCAACAATTGGAGATAATATGAGATATAAATTGTGCAGTTATTGAGTTGCGCGCAAGAAGGTAGTTGTGTACATGTAGTATGATGTGTATAAGAGTTGTGAATTAGAAGGGAGTATTGAATATATAGAAATTTACATTCCTGAACGTAGTGGCACAAAATTATCAAGTTGAGGGTATGTAGGAAGATACATGAATGTTTTTCCCACATAAATGGAAGAATTTGTATGCATGGAATTTGAGTTTCATGCATGTAATCCTAAATCTACACCAAAATCTTAATTTTAATACAACATTTGTGGTAAAGGAGTATTAATCAGTTGGATGAATGTAGAACTACTATAATAAATAATATATAACATAGGATTTATTAGTTCGATATAATGTATGGACCTACAATTATATTAATTGTGGCTTGATCACTTCCAAGTGGACTGAGAAAAAGAAGATGGATATGGTGATACATTCCATCCACAGTGAGTCAGAGAAGGGGACATAGGTTTTGACACTTGGGAAAGCAGTTTGAGGATCCTAAACATTGTAAAGGAAGTGGGCCTTTATATAGATGACATCTAGCCCGAACCACCATTCATGGAAGTTAGCCTTAGTATATTTAGTAAAAATGGAACATTTTTGTTGTATGCCCCATGGATGTATCTCATTGAGGGAGAACCAAGTAAAATTCATGTGTCTCATGCATCATCCCATTTCTAATAATATGATGATATGAGAAAGAGAGAGAATATTGTTTCTTATACTAATGAAATAAGATCCCATGTGGTTGAGGATATAATGTGTAATGCCCTAAATCACTCACCTATCATGGTATTAATCCAAATTGGGCTAATGAAAATCCTACATATAACATCTGGTTAGTAGGATATTATAAAACCAATGATTATGTATCCCTACTAAAACTAACCATTGTATAGTGGATCGTACTCTCGATGATAGCACTAACCATATAGGTTTATCTTGGTAGACATGGGATCATTGTCCATATAGTTTTGTTCATTGTGATTCTGAGATCCCAGTAAAGTGAAATGACATGCTAGGGGATACAACACAACCTCTCAAGGGGGACACAAAAACACTAAAAAATTATAGATGATCCCTCTCTAGCCGCATTGATAAATAGTACAAATCTATCATATCTCTTCATGGAAAGGGGATCAAAATCCAATTTTGAGGATATAACGACTCAAAAAAATCATAGGCTTGAATGGAGGGAGATCACTCAAAAAATACAGGTCCAAACATCATTAACACAACTCATCCAAAACATCACCTCACTTTACATATTTCAGTTCCAAAACGTGATCACCATAATGTTATACATTGAAAAATTCTCATGAAAGGCTACTCATAATCCTGAATTATACCCTTGAAAGAGGAAATACTCTTTAGGAAACTCTTCCTAGTACACCCTACACAACATGTAAGGGGTTCTACAAGGCATGTGACCCCACCCTAACACTCAACTGAGTACTCCATTTACATGGATCATCCATCCATGTTAAAAAAATTGAATTTACCCCTTGTTACAAGAACTATCCTATAATCATGTCATGTTGGACATGTATCATTGTCATGCCTATGTCCCCACCCCCCATCCCTATAATGTAGTCATGTACGATTACATAGTTATGTATGTTACATGAATTCCTTTAACAGATCAGCATTCCAATTGACATGGGATAATTTAAGGGAATTCAACCCATGGTAGATGGCATGTTAGCCACAAAACTCAACTTCCTCAAATGGGAAGAACACCTGGTGTGTTCCTCTATTCTATACACATTTTTATGGGAAAATACATCCAAAATTATCTAAAATGAGCCAACATCACCCACATTCACCTCAAAAAAGAAACATAGACCCTAAGGGTGTCTCTATTCATTGTTTAGGTTCTCTACAACTATAAAACTATGTATAAACAAGGGGATCAAGACTTAAAACTCAATCATCATACTTCTTAATGAAAACACCTAAAAATCATGGATGAAATGGTGAGTAGAAGTTGTTGATACACAATTAAGAAGTGATAACCATTAAGATAAGAGATCGATGATGCCTCATTTCCTCAATTGGGTCCACGAGTCATCTATCACCAAAGGGGAAGAGTGGAGGGGGCTCCTAATGTGTACACCAAATGAAAATGGGATTGGGGAATTTTATTAATTTTAATTAAAACAATACTCCTTTTTAACACCTCTCCATCACACGCTAAACAAATCAACTCCAACTGAACACCGAGTTATGACATAGTATGTTTCATATCTATTGTATAAACAACATTCTATACTTAACCACATTCTCATAAATATGATATGAGACTCATCTAGTTAATTATTCCAAATTTCAAAAGAAATTTTTCTTGGGTGATAAAATATATTTAATAATATTATTATAACCATGTAGAGGCCCTCCGGGCCTTGGAGCTCTGCTCCAACTCATCTCCATGCTTCATAAATATTTATAGGAATATTCTAAACTATTATAGTTAAAATCTAAATCAATACACTCCCTTTTTCATTTATATCCATATTTTCAGTGTTATTCTATAGATATTTTATAATGATAATAAAGTATTTGTAGAAAACATTTTATGTCTCGTTATTTTGTAGTTTTAAAAAGAAATATTCTCTCATAATTTTGGAATTTCATAAAAAAATAAAATAAAATAATGAAATGTTCTATTTTCATATATATAAAGTCAAATAATTTTACCTTACTGATATCCTAAAAATTATTCCATTAAACACGTGCCCAATGTTGATTAACAACAAGGTTTGAAGAACACCTCCCCATATGCCAGAGGTTGCTAACTAGTAGGGAGGGTCGAATGGTGGTATAGTGGGGATACTATACCATTATATTGGACTATAAAAAAAATATCCAGATATCATGGATGAAAGTAATAAATGTAATATTAAAAATAATACAATTTAATTTTTTTTTGAAATAATAAATGAAATTCTAAAAAATCCAAAACGTCCATGACATAAATACAAAATAGATCACTAACTAGGGAGACCACATATAAAGTAGTAAATATAATTAATAGAAATAAAATTACAAGTCTATAATACTATCTGTTAGTGAAACTACATTCCTGGTCTACACTTGCATTTCAAATCCATACTTCTATAACATCCCTAGGAATCATCCCTACATGAGATTACAACCATGTGATCATATTCTTCATTACCACAGTACAAGGATGACACGTGTAGGGTTTGAGTTCAAATGGGCTTCACCAATGTAGTCTCGCACATAGACAATAATATGTTGTCTAGGTGAAATTCTAATAATATTAATGATAACAATTAAAATAACTACTATAAATAATATAAAATACAAATTCATGTGAGGCATTCTCGGTGGAAGGTCTCAACATAAGTGAGACACAACTGAAATGAATAATGAAAATGAATAAAGTGAAACAATAGTCAATACCCTTGTCTGGTCTCTTAGTTTACTTGGAAACATTCCATAATGTATATATATACCTATTTATATGTATATTCTATTAAATGTGTATATCAATATATAATTATGAATATACATGAGAATGGTGAAAAAATAACATAAATCAAAAGAATATGATACCATGATTCAAAATCATGATTGTGTAGAAAACCTTTAAAAAAAGTGTTCAGTTTGATGTCATTCCACTCAATCAATGTATAATTATTCTCAAATATTGGTATGTAATCACCATAGATCATACCATCTTTGACCAGAATTGAAAACGTCCCCGAGTAAGCACATCATTTTCATAAGGAACCCATGTTTCTCTCATGGTATATGTAATATCACTCATCCCATGGGTCCTTCTAAGGTGACCCTTGTAAGGATCCTAAGACTCGCTCAAGGCCTATAAAATATCATTTATCAAAATATTCTTCCTAATTAATTACAATATGGCAATATTTATATCATCGAATTAATATAAAAATTCATTCAACCTATGAGTATATCCAAGGAATTCGTAAATGGGAATCCATGTATCACCCCCAGAATATAATAACACATACTCATATGGGTATTTCTAATTAATTCATACATGTGAATAGAATTATCACCAAATACATATAAGAATCTCAACTAGATTACGAGTTTGTATACGAAATTCATAAACAAGAACACATGTTTTGTTGAATGGGTATAATAATTCCACTAGCCTATGAGACTGTCTGAAGAATACATACATAATAAAAAAAGAATCATCTAAGACATAAAATAATTCATCCAACTTGTGTGTCTACAAATGTAATTCAATAAATGGGAATCCAAATATCAATAAATTCATATAAAAATATAATCTAGTAAATGGTTACATCTAATGTATTCCGACATGATAATCCATGTATCACTATTAGGGAAACATGAATAATTTGACCTCTGAGTATGTCCATTCCATTCCCTAAATAGAAAACCATGTATCACAAAATACAAAATAAACTAGATTCCAGGAAGTATTAATATTATTCAGAATAATTTATCAATAAATATTTCACGTAATATCTATTGTAGGATTGAATACATGCATCAAAACCATATATTTCATCATGTTAGTCCCACTGGATATGTACCTGGAAGAAACTCTAGCAATTTTAGTTTCATCAACAACAAATAGTTAATTGCATAAATAATGGTTGAGAGTGTATGAATCCAAGAACAAACACTACAGCTAAATACCCATGTCATAAATTATAATATATCATATAATTTGAATCCCACTACAATCTCTCCCCATACCCAAAGTACAAGCTTAGGTATTATCAAAGAGTTGGTCACACACTAGGTTACTAATGTCAAACAATAGAGAGGCATCCAACATGATATCCTGAACTTCAACTATGTAATTGAGTACTCCCTCATAAAATCTAAATTTATGAGTATATAGAGAAATCCCACCTGAGATCCATGGTCATGGTCATTATCTCAATTCATGGATGTAGATAACATAACATGGATGTTAGTGACCATGAGCGGTCATCCATAAAATCTACTCATTCCTTTTAATTAAAATATTTAATAGGATGAAATCAAAAGGGGGAATCAACTACATGGGAGATATTTATAATCCAAATAAAACCATAATCAATCTCTGATTCTTCATCTATGGTACGAAAAACCACCTACAATTAGGAATCATTAAACCCTTTATTTTTCAATTGTTGACAGTATTTACTATATCCCTATAGTTCACCACTAATGTCCAAGACACATTACACTAGATTATAGGATTATGCATAAGACACGAAATATTAAGTATCCTAAAACCAAACATGAAGTCATAAAAAAATTAATAAAAATGAAAGCAAAAGATAAAAATATGAGATGTATAACTAGATGCCTATCTCTCAATGATAATCCATGAAAACATTTATATAAGGTATATAAGTTTCCGTAGAGATCATTACCCAGAAAATAACTATTTAACGGCATCAAAAAATCAAGGGAACAAATTTATTAAAAAAAAATTCATTATTAAAACACCACAGAAATATACCTTGAAAAAATGTTTTCCGATGAAGTGGAGATGGCCTATCGGGATTTCCTTATCATATGAAGAAAAAAGTCCCCAACTGAAACAGTTGATTCCACCCTGCATTGGGGGAACCGAAAAAGAACCATAAATAGAAAACCCCTAATTGAGGAACCTCACATGAATATTAACATTGAATAATTCTGTAGAAATATAATATTATCCAACAACATCAAATCTCACATTTAACTCCCTTTATCGGAAAAGATAGAAGGGAGAGGGGGGAATTAGATGAGATCTTCTATGAACTCTGTATTTTGTCCAGTGAATAAATCAGGGCAGTAGCCCTTAACTTATACTTTTTAAAAATTAATATCCCACATTTTACACAATGGATAGCAGTAATAGATCGTTTAAAAGATTATCATCGTGTCATATATACATATCATTTATTCCATGGGTTCATCCTTCTGATCTTGTACATCGTGAATCCACTAGGGATCATCCTACAAAACTAGTACACATCGTGTAAATAATACATGATGCTTAAAACTCAAAATAGATATTTTCAGTCATCCAGTTTCATCTTACTCATTTTCAGTTCATATGAACTCCGATACACCCACATAAACATAAATTATTTTGGTAACCCCAATATTCTAATGTTCATACATTTGTAACTTCATTCCAATATCATGTTCAAAGGACAACACATCCACAAATGGATAAAATATCAAATTTCCCTAAATTTACAACATGGAAAAAATAAAGGATTAAACAATCTACCATCATCAAAACAAACCATCTCAATGATTTATTCTGGTGGTAATGAAAAAATTACCCTACCTAAATGTGTCGTGATTTCCCACTTAGATATCTATGTTGCAAATGTCTACACCAAATTCACACCAAAAATTACATAAACCATAAGGTTATTTAATCACAAAAACCTAATCTTTCACTCATATAAAAATAAGGAACATTGATATGATGCATAATCATTCCTCTCAATCTCGAGAAATGATCACATCACTGCCACATTCATCTAATATCCTATAGAACATTCAGATACAATTTTTATATTTCAACATCCAATTCCATGTCATGGTTTTCTTATTTTCAAAATTTAAAATAATGTCAGATCGATATGATTCTAATGATGTATTATATATTTTTTAAATCCAACTTCATTCAATATTTCATGAGAATTCTACTCTCAGTACATTATTTTATTTATGTAATTAAATTATGGTCCAATAATATTAGCATGAACACAATATATTTTCTTTCAGATGACTAAAACAACCAATAAAGTACACCATTTTAATCTAAATGACATGTATGTTGAGAATCATAAACAAACACATCTTTTTATTTGAGTATGCACAAGTCGAATCACATATGAATTACTAATCTAGGAAACACTCGGCATCAGTAGCTAATGCATCACCATGACACGATCTAGAAGTACTTCACCCATGTCACAAAAATATCATTCCATGAATGCTAAAAAATATCATAATAGACTTCGAATGACATATACTAGCTGAACTACCATTATCCCATCATGTTGGCATGCCACCGCCTGAGCACCTCTACATTTCTAATTGAATAACCATGGATCCTAATATGGTATTCCAAACAACACCAACAATTTGAATTTATCCAATTATACAATCAAGCCCAACATAAAATTAGCCAATAAATCATGTTGTACCTCTTTCCACTGATTCAATGTAATTAAAAATAACACACTATCATGTGATTGGTCTCATCGTCGCACGACCCTTCCCACATAAGGGTCAATAGCTGACGTCCAACATGTGACTCCAATCCTTTTGAAAATCCTTACGATATCACGAATGAAACTAAAATATGATTATACATCCAATAACCTATAAGAAAAGGGAATAAATTTTACTATGGGTAAAATAACACTCATACATAATCATTAATGAAATTCTCACCCAAAACTAATTCTCGATTACCAATAATTTTTGCAATGATGATTTTCAGAATTCAAAAATAAACAATTTTCCATTATAAAACTAATCAAAAATTATTACACACTATCTATATTAACTTTAACTCCTCCCAATGTGTATTCATAAAAAGTTTCATTTATTTATCACAAAAGATATTTTAATGAAAAGAAGTTTTGAATATCACTGATGTTCTCTTTCCCTACTTATGATAATGTAATGATATAAGAAATGAGTCATTCCAAATTATACGTTTGATTTAATTTCATTAATAGAAATTTCTAGAATCTATGATACATGATCACATATAAAATGGTTCTACCTTCTATTAACCAGCTCTTGATTCAATGACTTTTGACAATGTGTGACTAGGTGTAACCACTGGTCAACAAACTAATGGTAATCATTCCAATATTGTTGTCTCATATACCATGAAGGTATATTTATCTCTATAAAACCACTCTTTTGAATCCATGGAAGAAATATTTTTTTAAGCAATCATCCCTCACATTGAATAAGGAAACCCTCCTATTTACAATTTAATTAGTACCATGTTTGAATAATGCATATCATTGTCTCCCAACTCACCCATGAAAGTCATCCAAAACATGTATAAGCTAACCATTATATATGGAACACCAGTATCATTAAGAAATTATTTCCCTTGTTATTACTCTTAATAATTTTTAACCTCACATGTAGTAACATGTATTCAACAACAACCCATCAGATGGTGTATTTTAAATAAAATGAATCAACCTACATTCCGACTACATTTACAAGAATGGAAAAAATTTACAACTAGGATATGAACACATACAATCTTTCATACCAAATTTAGCCCTTAAAAACAACCAATGCAGGTACCATCTCAAAATCCAAAGCCATCTCAACATGCCCATGTTTAAAAACATGATATATAAATGTGCATCTATATAATATGATCATATCACCATGATTGTTACCTAGAATGAATCTATAATTCTAATCCAACTGTACTCATAGGTTTTCCTTGGCCTAGATTATCTTTCACCTATAAGGGATTGAATAACAAATAATGCATTTGGGCCTTCCACATAGCCTTACAGGTCATGTATCATAACTGGGTAACTTTTTTCGATCTCCTATCCCAAAATGAAGAAATATATATAGAGGATGCATGGATAAGTAAAACCTAAATGGTTCAAAATATAGAACATGAACTAAAGCGGATTAATCTGATATAATCATCATTATAATGAAATGCTCCATGGAGGTCATGATACCAACATATAAGAGACACTCAACTAACACTCACGGGGAATCCATATATGGTAGTACCCCCCTTGAGTTCTAGTTTACTATGATCATTTAAGTATAAATAAACATCTTAATGTGTGATCTGAATTCAACCACAAAAAAATGGAAACACCCATAAAGGGTCACCTTGAAATGTATCCTTAGTTGATACTGACCTTAGAGATCCAATAATACAGTCACTGAATTGTATGAATGATCCATGTCATATTGTATGGACCTTTTTTGGTTATGTATAATAGTTTTCCAATATATGATGGAAAACACTATATTGGTTTTGAATGATTCATTTGAAAAACAATACCATTTAAAAAAGCTATCATCAGTTCATCACATTGACGTCATGTCCCTTATTGACCTACTAGGGTTACTATACCTCCCATGCATGAGTTACAAGTCATAAACCTCATTACCAAACATATCATTATAGATAAAAATAAACTTCTATTATAATGATATATATATATATATATATGAGAAATTATTTAATTGAGAAAAATTACACAGTGAAACATATGCCAGAATGTATTATTTATGTTTTTATTGACACTATAAACAATTATCTTTTTTAATCTACAATAGCCAAACGCTAGTAGGCTAGTATCATATGGATTCTATGTTCCAATGATAATTCACAAGACACCGTTTTTTTCTAGAAAATTGGAAATATCTTCATTGGAATATTAAAAATGACCAAGATACATAAATATCTGAATAAATCCGAACATCAACATATCATCTGCAATTTTGATGAAAAAATAATAAAAATCAATATCCTTAGAATGAAATAACAACAATCCAAAACCCTTTACAAATAAAACATATTACCTGAATAGATATTATTGAACCACTATCCAAATATCAATCACATATTTCAAAAACAATTCTTAAAGAACATATCCACTATATCCAAAAAAACAATATAAATAGGACAATAACCCCTATGATAAAACATTATAACATCCAAATCATGATTACACAAATTCAGATCCATTAGTCTATTCGTGATAAAGCCTCTTGTGTGCCTCCTCGTATTCCAATTGTTACTAATTAATAGTGATTTTTTAAATGTGGTAAAATGGGCATATGATCCCCTAATATTAGAGTAACAAAAAAGTTACACGATATAATACTTATTAGTAATTAAAATAATGTCGAAGATATTAATAAAGTAGAAATAAAGATGTAGTAATAAATAGAATGTTCTAAAATTCCAAAAAAACTATTTCACATAAACAACAATGATCACCCACAAGGCCAACCAAATATAAAAGGGTAAAAAAATGAACACAAAAATGTTAAAGGATCCACCAATATTCCAGAGATGAAACACATACATGGTTTCCACAAACATATCTGAACCATTTCGACCAAAAAAATTCCTCGACCCTACTCGTTCTTCTAACAAGATGAAAAAACGTACACTAGTGGAAATGATACCAGAGGAGTAAGTGGGAACATAACTTAGTTGGGCACCACCAACACGACCCTCTATATTGCCAGTAATTTGAAGAGTATGATAATATGAGATCTTTAAAAGGTAAACAATATAAATAACAATAATTGGTGTAAATAATATAAAACGAAATGTTTTTCAAGGAATTATAAAAGGAAACACACAAACTAGAAATGACACTATTGGTAAAAATGAATAAATTTTAGCCATAATCGATCCCTAGTCCATGACCTTGGTAATCCCAGAAATATACCATCATGTGTTTGTGTGTATACATATATATATATGAATATATAGTTTACAATAAATATATATCATTACAAAACATTTATATACACAAGTAAGGAGAAAAAAATATAAATCAATAGTATTCAATACATGGGTTTGTAATCACGATCATCAGAATACTTGTAAAAAGATAATTGAGCTATATGTAATACCCTCAAGAAATGTACAATAAAGTTGATCCCTTAGTCTATAATCCGGATAGAAAATAACTTCTTCCCATACTGTTGTAAATGTCTCTAATCATGCTACCTCACTATATGGGGATACATGTACTAACCCAAGGATAACCCATAATATCACTATTATGAATGATTCCATTTAATAAATATACATGCTGAAAAAATCACATAATTGGATTTACAAAAAAAATTAGGACATGAGTCACATAACCCAAGGATATGTAAAAATGACGAAAAATAATTTATTATTTAATTTTCTGAATGATTTTATCCAATTAATTCCTACTTTGGAATCAAATTATCGCCCTAGGTGTTCATAAATCATATTTACTATTAGACAAACAAGGAATTAATGCAAGGGAACCCAAGTACAACAAAAGGCATAATATATTATTTATATCCTCGTATCACGACCAAGGTGTTTCATATAATGAATCCCAGTTTTAGTCATGGTACATATAAAATCAATAAGTGCAATAGCCCTTCCCAATATGTTCTATATACATAACCAAATTATCATTCATAGAGTATGTAATCTCATTATGTCTATGTGTCATTTCCTGGAATTACTATATGAAAATATAATATCCAAAAAAGTTATATTACAATTTCTACATACTATTAGTCTATATGAGGAGTTCCTACATGGGGATCCTAATACCCTCACAGTGTATAATATTTCATCTATCATATTATTTCTTCCATGGAATTCATATATTTTAATCCATGTATCACAAAAGGTGTTTAATATTTTGATCTATCATATTAGTCCATCTAATGATTTTTTACTTGGTAATCAAAGTATACCTGAAGGGATATAAGAATTTATCAAGCCTATGATTCCATCCAATTAATTATTATTTTGGAATATAATTATCTTCCAACTCATATAATAATTCATCAAGCTTATGATTCCATACAAGGAATTTCTATTCTAAAATCGATGAATCACCAAATGCATGTAATAAAATATTATGGATTATTATACCATCCATGGAATTCGTAAATGAAAATATAAGTATGACTCAAGGAAAAATGAATATAATATGACCTATGATTCTATCCAAGACATTCTGTAAAAGATAACCCATGTATTGCCCACATAATAATAAAACAGAATCCATGAAGTACATCCAATAATTTAAATAAAACAACATTCAAAATATAAAAATAGATGAATCTCAAGAAGTAAGTTTGGGATTCCAAACAGTATATTGAATAATGTTGGGACAATATAACAACGCCCAAGAAGAACCCATAGTAATCATCCTTGCATTAGCATAAAATATGTGAATGCAGAAATAAAGAGAGAGAGATTGAATGTAAACCTAAACAAAATTCTCATGAAAACTCCATGGATAAGAAGGTTGGTACGGGGATTAAGTTTACACCAGCTACCATATCTACCCAAACATGTTGTTATACCTCAAGGATGATAAAAAATATGGGAACCACTAGGGCCTTCAGGTTATATACTAGATAGGAATCCTACTCAGTATCTATAATAATCAATAGAAAACATAGTCACACCTCTTCAGAAATTAGAACCAGATTAAGAAGATGCGTGTCATAGTGTTTCCTCATTCGTGTCTATAATATAAATTCCTAGATTTAACTACGATACTATTTTTGTTACACACCGTTATTATTCAACCAATACAATCTACCCATTCCATTTAATTAAAAAAATTTCAAATGGATGAATCTAAATATAAGGTCTCACCCCCATGGGTGAGCATCATGTTATTTGTAATACTATAAACAAGGATAAACACTAATGTTCATGTATGGTAATTCACCTACCTATTGTAATATGTAAACCTATTTTTTTCCAAGGGATTTTAACAAATTATGTATTCTAACCAAGATCACTAGATTTTTGAGCCATGCTAAACTGGATTTCTGGCTCATACCTAACACAAGAAAACACAAACAACATAAAAAATTTAGTTACAACACTAAAAAATCTTTTCCTTAAAGAAAATGAAAAAAAGACGTCAACTATCACAATAGATACCTATTACTCTATAAGAATATAATAAAGCACATTAATTATTTCTAAAGAATGACATTAAAACAATTCATAGGAAGAGGCCTACCCAATGTTGTCTAAAAAACCACCAAAAAAATTAATTGAAGGAATTAATGATTTTGAAAATAACTTCAGTGATATATCTAGAAAAAACAACATGTAAAGAAGTGTTTAAATCCTCTTGATACATATTAATCCTACGTTGAGAAAAACAAAGTCAAAAATAGTTGATTCGTCTATGATCTTGAATAATTGATAAATAATTAAAAATATAAACTCTTGAAATCAGGACAAACTATTTTATAATAACAAATAAGAAATAAATAGAATTATCTTACACACTATTGAAATAAAATGTATGAAAAAATTCCGTCGACCTGTGAAGAATGGATTGAGAGGGGAGCATCATACTTAATCTCTCATGTGAACCCTCATGTTTCCAAAGAATAAAATGGAGGTGGATCCCCATGATTACCTTTTTTAATCCAATACCACATGTCACACAACATGTAATTATTACAAATTGTGTCACAGTTTCATGACATGTAAATATACATGTTGTGTATTCCATGGGATCAGCCCCTCCACCTAATATGGCATTTTGTGAACCTGTTGTCCCACACCACATGAAACTATTAAACGTTGTATAAATAATAAACAATGTGTAAAAACACCACAAAAATTTATGTTATCCTAGATACCTATTCATCCTTTTTTTGTACTCCCAAAAATTGGGTAATCAAAAACAACAAACCATGTTCAAAAATAATATATTGTTGATCAAAATATCTAGATCATTATTCAAATTTCCTTTTAAAAATACTACTAGCCAATTAATTGAGAATGATTCACGATCCTCAAAAATTTTCATCCTAGTATAAAACATAATACATTATTTCCATAATGATAACCATTATTTTAGTTTTGAATCACGATCAATGTTTTAATGTTTTATTTAATGGGCCACCCTATTTCACCTATAATGAGTATTTTTGTGTTTAATATGGGTTTTTAAAAAGAATTGGTATTTTTATTTGATAAATAAATTAAAATTGGGATTAAAATATTATTTACAGGGGGTTTTTAATATATGGTTATTGTACATTGTTTATTAAGGGTTGAAACCCATAATATCTCATAGATAATCCAAATATATATTTAATTATTTGTGAACAAATATAATACCTGGTGATCTCATTATAGTATATACAAGTGTTATGCATATATAGCAGTATAATTTAATAGTTAAATATTACATAATCTACAGAACTATATTGGAATCATGATGTATTGATATTCTAATTTTAATAATTTGGAATGTGTTATAATTAAATGTTGTACTGAGGGACCTACATGAATTTTCTATTCTTTCTAATGATTTTTCTAGGAAAACATTTTTTCTCATAAGGAATTCTAATGATATTTTCAAAGTATTTGTGTTTTTTTTAAAAGACATTTGTCTGTATGTAATTGTTTTTAATGGGGCTTTAGGATTTTCACAAGAATAATGGATTTCATTTTTTATGTACCTTTCCCATATTTTTGACATTATAATTCTAAAAAACCCTATTGATAAGGATAGTCAAGGGAATGATATATTTCTAATGTAAAATAATGATGATTTTTCATGAAAAAGAATAATGTTTTATTTTAAGGGTTTTACCTTGTAAATAAATGATACATAGTTGAAGTGTCCACTTTGATATAGAAGATATTATTATTCATTATTTATAAAAAAATATTTATAACTAATAAAATAACAAATATTTAGGAATATATGAAATTGATGTAGATTAAAAAATAAACTAGAATATATAATTTCTTCTGTTTTATCCTTATAGAGTTCATGTCAGATTGATTTTTTTTCCAAATCATGTTGACTGATAATTCATTTCTACTATTTTTCTATGATTTCTGGATGATCAACAATAAATGTGATGAGAAATATAAATTAACTATATGACTATGATTTCTTTATATTAAGGAATTTGTTATGTTGTATTGGGTATCAAACACACATTTAGGAGGTTATCTCAATTATGAAATTGTGGTGTTGAACACAATGTGAGATTATTCAAGGAACTATATAGAGGTGGTAGTGAGGTTGATGTGGTTAAAAGTGTGATAATATATAATTGTGATTCATAATTTAACTCTTGGGGGTTTAAGGGTCTCCTTTATGATTTTTTTGTTATTTCATTGAATAATATTTTATTTAGTAAATAATTTTCAGATGGAGGAAACTATTCACATTGTAGAGTACATATTTCATTCATGAATTTTGGATTTTTGTAATTTTTAAAAAAAGAAACACCCATTTGTGGTGTTTACTTATGTTAATAATCAATACACTACCAAGGTAATTTTTTATAATAGAGGTAATTATATATGACCTAGTATATAACCATATTTCTAGATGAAGTGTAAAGTGTTAGTTATTCTAGAACCAGAGTAGGTGAAAAATATGACTGAGAATGTGATGATGAATCCATAGGGGACGAATGAAGTATATAATTTCTATAAAACCTTTTTGATATTAGTTTTGGATATATAGTGTTTGATGGTTGAGACAATGTGTTCATCAATATGTATTCTCTTCAAGGGTAATGAAGGTTTGATTATAGGATTAATTACCCTTCTAAATTTGTTAGACTATTAATGGTGTTAGAATATATCATTTATGATGCATATACATTAACATATCCCCATCTTATTATCTGTATAAATAATATATTTCTCCATTCATGGAATCATTGATATCATCATGTTTATTAAATTTTCATTCACAATTTTGATTTAAATGTTATGATTATAATAACATCATATAATCTACTTTTGAGATATTGGATATTTATAAATGTGATGCATGGAAGAGTTTACTTTTGTTTATCTCCTGTGTTAGAATGATGGCATAGGGGAATTAAAATGTTAGTGGATTTCATAGATTCACTCTCAAATTCCATTTTTTATGTTTTAATTTGTTTTTAAATTCTATATGTGATCATAATTTATAAATGACACAATAGAAGATGTAATATGTATAAGTACAATTTTATTATGTGTTAGTTGTATTCCTTTTAAAGTTATATTCAAGAGAAGTA
Source organism: Viscum album (assembly GCA_963277665.1). NCBI lineage: Eukaryota > Viridiplantae > Streptophyta > Magnoliopsida > Santalales > Viscaceae > Viscum > Viscum album. The sequence goes on from OY728159.1 coordinate 40,794,621, forward strand.
CCTCATACGCCAGTTGCTTGGTCAAATTTTTCATTCCCCTTCATAATTTTTACATATTTCTTAGTAAATTGATTTTTTATACGTACTAAATTTAGGTTATTGGTCTTTGAATATCTTCACATTCACTATATATGGGATTATAGGTCTTATGTGGGAGTTTTTTTAGAGTTTTGGGGAAGAGATTATATTTTTTGTACATATAGATAATCACCATTCTATTTAATGGGGAATCATAGTTGTCATAGTCATATAGTTTTCGTTTTTTGGGCTTATCATGTTGTTGTTTGGAGGTTATATCCATGGGGACCATCAGTTTTGGTTCTTTGTGTTCTTATATGTTTGAAATTATTATGGTGGATGGTTTTTCCTAAATAATAGATATTTGAAATAAAAGAAATTTATCCAATTAAATGAATATGGTGAAATACCACAATAGGTCATGGGATATTTTTTGATCTAATTACATGAATTTTTCATTTATGTGTGTCCATGTTGATGCATCATGAATTTAGAACATTTTTTAATTAGAAACAGTGACCATTGAACCTCGTACTCTAGTGAGAATTTTGGTGTATCAAGCTGAGGTCATGTGGGGGAGGAATGAAGATGGTTATCATAGTCTCAACTTTTTATAGTACTCAGAAGATTAATCTTAAATTTTGATGGCCCTTCGTTAATATTATGTTTGGATGGTGTGATGGAAATCTATGAATATAGGAATTATGGACATATTGGGATCCACCTTGTTAGGGTGGTTGCCTTTTGACCATCCATATTGAATAGGGGACATCAATTACATGATATAATTTTCATTCAATTATTTTTAATCCTAGAGGACCCCACTACCTTTTCAAACTATATAGATTATTTTGATGCGATTTTATACATATTGGGTTTGGGTGTTCAAAAACTCATGGATAATGAAAAACATTTCAACATGTTATATCTTTTTCCGTGAAATTCTACAGTGTGGAGGTTATTTTCCCTAGTCTCAAATAGTTTTTGGATTATATTTGAACATGTCATATTAGTATTTTTTTTGTATAGGTTATATGATGCATTTGTTTTTGTTTTTTTTGTAATTCATTTTATAGTTTTTATATTAACGTGTATATAATTATTTTATTCTTCAATTAGGGTAGGGGATTCATGGATTCCCCCTTTTCAATGATTCTATATCAAATTAGCATTATTTATATTCATTTTTTAATGATGATATCAATTAAAATAAGATAATAATATAATAACCTTGGATAAAATATATATAAAATAGGATGTAGTGAACATATGTGGTAAATTATATATTAAATTCCTATTTATGTTATCTTGATTGTGTAATATTGAGTTATGTGTTTAGTTTCCTTCCATGGAATAAATTATTTTCATGAAATTTCATAAAAATTGATATTATGTAATGAAACATAATTATCGAAATAATTTTGTGGATTTAATTTTCGTTTCTTACAATAAAATAAGATTATATAAATGTGTTTATTGAGAATTATTAATGGTTTATATTTATATTTTGATAGGAAAAATTTATTTGTTTTTTTGTTTTTGAAACCTATTCATAATAGATTAGTAATTTAAATAGCGTAGTATTTCTCTTCAATAATGATATTGTTTTTTAACATTTATGCGCATATCCTTGAATTTATTTATTATTTTAAATTTTTTGTGCTTGATGTTAGGACCATGGTTTCATATTTTTTTGTTATATAAAAAATAACTTTTGTTTCCATGTGTATATTTTCATTGGATGTAAGGAATTTATATAATTTGATGTGTGGGATTTTGTAAGAGCATGGAAAAGGAGGTCAAGATTAAAAGCCTAGATTTTATATTTTCAAATTGATATAATTGAGTTGTTTTTCGGTTTCATGGTTATTGATTGAGACAGGGGAATGCATTATTTTTTTATTATTTTATCGTATATTTTATTTATGATAATTTATTTGGACATCCATAATTCTTTTGTTGGTGGTCCATACACACAATGATCATTATTTGGGATTTATTCCAAGTTCAGTCATATTATACTCTATGTATGGAATGAAAAATTTCAATATAAATAATCTCATGAGATGGGTGTTGATATTTTCAATTTTGAATAAAGGAAACCATATTACAGTTCAAATTATCCAACCATGACAATGGAATGTAAATATAAAAATAAGAATATTAATTATAAATAAATGGAATCTTTTGATAAAATGTAACTATTAAACATAATTTTTTAATTAGACTAATAAATTTAGTTACTTGGAACTAGTTTCCCGACACCAGTGTATATATTATTACATTGGTATAAAATATAAGGAATCAAATTGTATCGGACCCAATAAATTAGTATTCATGCTAAACTAGATGCATACATGAAATTGTTTTATTTCATTTAAAAAAATAAAATACACATATAATATTCAGTGATAATGCCATTATTTCCCTTAGATTATACTTGTATTTCAATCACAAAATACTTTCAAGGTATCCTAGGGAAAATAAAACATATTAAATGTGGTGAGCACATATTCTCGATTAAGGTAAGTGTGCACCATATTTTATGAATAGGTATGGAATAATCAATATGGAATGGTAGATAAATTAAGAACATTTCATTAATCAATAATGATAGAATAATATGTAATGAAAAAAATATGATTATATAATTCTATATAAATAATCACATGAGATAGAAAACAATGATTTAGAAATTATAACTTATAAAAAAATATTATGGAATATCGATAACATAATTAATAGTGATGGAATGTATAATGTTGGAAATCTATAACATAACTTCATGGATTGTTCCAAGATATCTAATACCATCATGACTTCACCAAGGCATATATTAGTGTCAATTCTTGTGCTCATACATCTATGAAATGGGTAATTCCACTACCAAAATCTTATATAGATTTTCTCAAGATACAAACCTATGAATAAAGGGGTTATAGGAGGTCCTACCATAAATTACAGAGTCCAATGAATTCCGAATATTAATGGTTTGAATTATAATCATAATAAACATTCATAATTAAAATCATACATATTGAATGTAATAATAACCATATTAAATAAACATAATCATAATCTATTCATATTAAAATGGCGAGTAGTAACAAAATTGTACATTATTTAACAAAAAAAATTAAATGATCAAAAAAATAATAAATATGATATTAATAAAACATATCCTTATTGGATCATAAGTACAATAAATTTTTGATGCCATTTATGAAAAGAAATAAAATTAAAATAACATTCAAAAAACTTATAAAGAAAAAATTAATTTTACTTTTGGATATAAAATATTAAAAATAAAAGTAGTTTTTTTTTGAAAAAACTAGCCTATGAAAATAATATTTTCTAATTATAAATAAATCATTAAACCATTGAATGGATATGAATATAGTAAATTAGCTTCAAGATGAATATCATAGAATAATGATTCCTTTCACATTTTCAGAAAAATTCATATGATCATTGTCTTTAAAACACAATAGTGAATACTTTTAGAGGAAAAATATATTTTTGAAAAATGAATCTATTAAATCAACTTAATAATTTTAAAAACATTATTTAATTTCTTAATATAAAACATGTGTTCATAAGTAATTGCGTTTCTGACTGATCATAAATATATTGATGAAATTTCATAAAAACAGTTTCCCAATTATTTAATGTTTTAATGAGTATGAAAATAGAATTATTACACGAAACAGTTATGAACAACCAGTGGATAATAAAATATGTAGAAAAAATATCGAATAATTTATGTTAAGGGAGACTTAGAAAAAGAAATCCTGAATAATTTTGACAATGATAAATAAAGCCTTATAACATTGGTAACATATCTATCATAATACGAATGAATGTAAAAAGATTAAATTAAATATTAAATAAAATGGTGAAAATTTATTTCAGGATATAACATAAAAAAATTTAGTATATACAAAAAAATAAGTTTTGAATATGGTGCATGTCTCATATAATTAAATGTTTTATGAGATTCGAATACCTCAAAAATATTTGTGGGAAAATGTGCCTTAACCTAAATTATAATTTATTAACAAAATTATTAAATTATTTCAAAAAAAAAAATAATATTTATTATATCATATATTTTCATCATATCACATATATATATATATATAATACTTCATTATTTTAAATATTTCAGCAGTTGATTTCTTTGTTTTCCCATTCCGTATTTATCATGATGGATTATATTCTTGGTAATATTATATTGTTACATTATATATAGAATAATAATAACAAAATAATTATAATATTTTTACATAAATTATACTTTTAAACCAACCATTAACGTTGGTTATGAAAAATTAACATTATTACAATCATTTATATTGTAGGCTAATCATATGCATGACTAATGATTCTATTTTATAATGATTATTATAGAAATGATATAAGTAATACTGTATCATCAAAAATAGATTAATATAATATATATATATATTGCATTAAAAATAAATAAATAAATTATATAAATCATTTGTGGTGATGTAAATAGTGTCATATCACAGAAAGAAGGTGGTATTCCCCATGTACACGATATACAATATAAATTTAACAATTTTACGAAATAAAATTGTATTGTATGTTATAAAAGGATTAATATTTAATAAATATCATATTTATTTATGTTTATTTCATAAATTAATTAAATTTATACTTATCACCATTCATGTAAATTTTCAATGAACGGCAAAGGGCATCACATCGTGAGGCAGTAGTCTACCATACAATGTATAGATGCTATCATTTAACCTATAGAATGGAAAGTAAAAAAATGAAATATATGATATAATTACTACATGTGTATAATTATGTTATAATTTTCATAATTATAATTTATTTCCATTACATAATAAAGTATGAATGGTAAGGGAATAATGAATCGAATCAGTGCGTGAGGTGGTAGTACACTATAAACAAGAATGATGATTTCATAACTCATTTTAAGGAAATAGAGAATTTTTAATGAATTTAAAATAACACCATATAAGGATTTTGAAGACACTGAGGTTATTATATTATCATATTTTAATATTATTATTTGGGTTTTGATGAATAAAATAAAATATATTGTTCGGTAAATAACATTACAACATCTACATGTGTCCTCCTTAGGCATTAACTAAATCCATCATGGATAAGATTTATTCCAAAAATAAGGATTATATGATTATATTTTGGATGATTTTAAATAATTTCTATTCTTCATGTATGATCCTAATATTCTGTAGGGCGGGAAGAAGAGAGGTCAGGGGTAGAATTTTATATGTGGGGTTAGAGGAATGCTTGATTATTTGCAAAATATTGAATAATATTCACAGATTTGTGATGTACCAATAGTTCAATAATGGCTCATTATCAATAAATAACGTGATGAAGTCCAACTATTTCTAAAAATATATTTTTTACATGTTTATAGGTTATTTTATGACTTATCATTTTTGTTTAGCTTCATGGTAAACCAATTTTTTACTTCTGCCATGGTAATTAATTTTTTATAATTTAAAAAATCTTTTTAAAAAAAAATTATATTAAAACATTTAAAATTTATTAATTATGATTGTTTAAAATATGTAATAAATTTTTTGAAAATATATTTGAATAATTGGAAAATTATAAATTGAAAATAATCATGTAGACAAGATGATAATGTGGGGGTTTGAAATGAAAATTTTCGAAAGTTTATAATAAATTTAATATAAAAACAATTTAAATGAAATAAATATGATTAATATAAATAATGGAACTAATTATACATTGAATCAAATTCAAAATATAATTTATCTTTATAAATAATTTAATCCAAAATGTGATTTTCAATTAAAATTCACTATATTTAAATATTCATTCTAAAATGAAACATTTCATAAACAAATCAAAATTTCTCCCTATGATAATATTAATATAATTAATTGAAAGATAATTTTCATTTTTAAAATTAAATTTTCAATAATTAATGAATATAAAATTTAAAATATGTTTGGAAAGCATGACTGTACTATATTTTAGAAAAGAATAACTTTATTTAAAAAATGTTTTCTTATTTTAAATTAATATATCATACATCAAACTAATATTTAAATATAATTTTCATATTTTAGTTGATACAATTTATATATACAAATTTAATAGATAGGTCAAAATTGTAAATTTTAAAAATAATATTTTACAAAACTATAACGTTTCGTCTTATTAGGACCCGACTTCCACATGATGAGAGAAGGGATAGAAAGATGCAAAGACCTTACATCCTCAATATGATGGAGAGATAATGAAGCTCCAAGTCGAACCTCTAATTGATCAAAAGCATGGGACTAAAACCATGGGTTAGTAAAAATTCACACAAGATGGGATGCAATACCATTTTTAATTTAAAAAATATTGGGATATAATATGTATCAACCTCAAACAACTCCAAGGAACACATAGATATATATATACAAAAATCCAACCTAAATGCATGTTTAATGTAAAAATTCTAGAAATTCATGGAAAACTCCAAAGTAAATATCAAAATAAAAATAATCATTGAAATAGAATCCACATCTACATCTGAGCTAGTAAGCTCTATCATATTCCTTGTAGTGTCCTTAGAAACCTCAAAAAAAATTATATACATATAATGAGTATACGAGTATACTCAGTAAGAAAAGTCGAATTCACCCACACACAAGTGGGGGAAGCATACCAATTACCATAGGAGGAAACAAATAGAAACTCAAAAGAAGCTTATAAGGTATACTATCCACCCCAACCGGACTATGTCAAGCTCACCAAATAACGATATTCTAATAATGTAATGTAGTATAAACATCGATATTTGGGTATCCCATTACACTTACCACAGGTTAACTGCCTGTACCTAAGGGAAAACATACTAGTGCTACAACACTCTTTCATAAGTCCCACTATCACAACCACCCCACACACACCGAGGCCACATATCGCATATCGCCTGAAAACAAATGGGCCACAAAACAACAAGTTCATCTCAAAGACACCTATGATGTACTCATCACTCATATATACCTAGGACTCACAACCAAACCACCACCTACACAAAATTATTGGGATACCAATGCATTGAAATGGAAGTAGAGAAGATCCAATAACCATCCATGCATCCATGCATAGAATTTTGGGAAAGGGCACCCTCCCCCTATTAATTGGGGTGTTCGGTAGATATTTCTCAACACAGATAGTTATCATATATAAATCGCAATGAACTATATGTATATATATATATGTACCAAAAAATCAACCCAACCTATGAGTATTCAAAACAATAAGAAGCCCACATAGAACCATTGTTGTTGCTTCCCCTACATGCATTACCACACTACCAACCACAACTTAAAGAATCAGCCTCAAGTAGTTCATTTCATTGAGAATCATTCCTACTTAATAAAAAAGCTAATCATGGCATCCCTATCCTAGAAAATAAAAACCAAAACACACAACCTTAAATGGCCACACAAAATAAAACACACCAAGGAAATGGACCATAATGAAGAAACACACTTCAAACATCCTTCCACCACCATTGGCAGCCCCACTTCGCAACCACTCAATATAACCAACATATACAAGAAAACCCAAGTAATAGTCCCACTGTAAAATCACCATTCCCAAAAAACATTACACATTCTTGAAGCATCCCCACTACTCTATAAGTTTATCTCTACTACAATTAATAAATCTCTCAACCTAATATTAAATAATTCCTCTAGCCCCACCTCATTCACAAATCCCACGATAAACACCACCAAAACCACTACAACACTACACAATCATACCACACCATACACAAAGAAACAACCCCTATGTCTACCGATGTATTCACAAACATGATTCCATCAAAATCACTATACAACCCACACAAGGAACAAACACGAAAAAAACAAAGAAAAAATCCCCACAAACTATCCAATTGTATTCGGATTTTTCCAATAAGTGTTATTTAATTACACTTTGAAAAACATTGGTGATCAAAAATCATGTTAGATAATGGGAACCATTTTCAATTAATTGGGTATAACTGAATTATCAGATTATTATTTAAAATATAATTCACAAGATAATATGTTTTTGAACACAAATAGCTTCAATGACGACTATTTCATGAAGTCATACATCTAGAAAAAATCATAACAAGAAAAGATAATGGAAAACACATAAAAAAGTGATCAACAAAGTCATCTTCCTTACCCCCATTTATGATTAAGATAACAAGAGTATTATATCATAACAAACATAACTATTGGTATCAATTATGATCAATAGGTTAAACGAGTATACCACCCAACATTATAATAAAAATAAATGTGAGAATAAGGGATTACTATGTGAAAAAACATGTGAAAAAAATCGTTTCTTCCACCAAAACAGAGGTTGGTGTGTGTAGAAGACATAAAGAAAAAAAAAGATGGTATAACATAGGTGCATGAATGCTCAAGAAGAATGGTTATGGGAGCACCAAGAGAAAAATTAAAAGTAAAAAAGAAAAGATGATCTCATCAAAAGAAAGAACCAACTCCTAAAATCATGGAGATTATTTCAAAACACATAAATTTTTGAAGGGGGTTTGACCTGTAGTCTTCGCAGTTTCATGATATTTATGATACAATAATTATCTCAAACACGGTGTAAGAAATTGTTATCAATATATATATTTCTTCAATTTACGATAATAAGCTGTAAGAGGAGGGAAGCAAGAAGATAAATAGGGAAGTGCGAGCTACAGGTGGAAAGTCACTATTCGAGACTCAATGTTCAGTGAGTCATCATTCAGCAAGCCACCATTCTGCGAGCCATTATTCATAGAGCCACCATCCAGTGATCCATCGTTCGGTGAGCCACCATTCAGTGAGTCACCATTTTTTAAGCGACCATGTGGTGATTCATCGTTCATTGAGTCACCATGTAGTGAGTCACTATTCGGTGTGTCACTACCGGTGAGTCACTATTTAGCGAGACACTATTTAGTGAGTCGCCAATTGGTGAGTCACTATTCAGCGAGTCAACATTTTTCATGTTGTAATTTAGTGACCTCCCATATAATGATCTATTAATATAAAATAGGATTTTTGACAAACTCTAACACAAACCGTGGTGACCTCCAAGAACACCTCTAACAATAGATTTTTTAAATGGAGTGGATCAGAGAGGTCTATCCCATTACGTCAGATATCTGTAAAACTGTTATCACCCATGAGAATTTAATACCAAACATTGATGAAATAGGGCTTCGAACAAATACCCATAAGATACCTCTCAATAAAAACCCACCCTCAACTGTTCTAAAGTTTATGTAAAAATTAAACATCCAAGAACCCATATCCTTGAATATACATCCCAAAACAACTAGAATAACACTAGTGGTCACACTATACAGACATATATATAAGTGAATTCCTTCCTCCATGTCAAGATATTATCCTTTTTTGGAGACACTAACTCACCCTCATGACTTTAATCATATCCTCATTATTGTGTATTGATTAGAAATACGGTCATTCCATTCCCACATGTATTTAAATTTTAAAAAAAGAGATATTAGGGAATCAATTAATCTGATAGAAAACCAGGTTCAAGTTATATGTTAAAATGAAAATGAAATAATCAAATCTCAAAACATCTATGGGTATTGGGAACACATCTGCACATCAAACTTTCACATAATCTGCCTAAGCCCACCCAGCCTCCACAACACATGGACTAAGGGAATTGTATTTACTCAAAACACATTGTCATAATGATCATGGATCTCTACTGGTTTATCCCAAAACTTCTTATCATCCTTGATATATAACTCTCCCCAGTCAATGACATGGGAGTCATTGTGTAGATACTGATGAAGATGGGAAGCATGAAATAATCCTAGATCCTCCTAAAGGGAAGTAGAAATTCCCACTTTTATTCCTCCTCTATAACTTATCCCAACACCTCGAATGGTCTAATGCAACCAAGATAAGTATTTCCCCCTCTATAGAACCTCCAATTCCATTGTTGTGAGGAAACCATCAAGAATGTGTGGTCCCCAACCATTAACCCTATTGTCCTTCTCCTACGATCTTCATACGACTTCATCAAATAATTTAATACATTTATCCTCCCACGGACATGATGTACATTATCTATTTTACCATGCACAATGTCTAGACCAAGATTGGATGCCTCTCCAACATTCATCTAGTAGAAGCATCGATGACACAAACTCCCCTAGAAGGACACGAATGGAGACATACAAATGGAATAAGGGAGCTAATATTGTAAGTGAACTCAATGAAGGGTAACTATAATAAAAACGTTCTTTCATTTTCCTAAACTCATTCTAGAAATATTTCCTCCAACGTCAAAATAGTCCTCTCCATCTGCCCTACCTTCTGCGGGTGGAATAATGTTCTGAGGTGTAAATGAGTTCCAAATGCATACTGCAATCCCCTCATTTATCGTGATGTATAACACATATACCGATAAAATATGTTGTTTCTTGGAATTCCATGAAGCAACACCACATCATCCATATACATGTACACTATGTAATTTTCTGCACTTGGATATTTGATCGCGACGAATGGGGATGATTTCCATAGTCGATCAACCACTAACCATATTTTAGCGCATCCTCCCAGAGTCCTTGGTAATTGTGTGATGATATACATTGATATGTCATCCAACTTCTACTTGTGGTCATCTATGGGATGAAAAAAACCATCGAGAACATGGTGATAAACCATCACATTCTTACACACCATGAACATCAACTCAATATTTAATTTATCTGGATTCATCCTGAGCCACCAAAACTATTCCATCAATCCATAATAATTCTTGGAAACTCATAGGAATACCACAAGAGATGATCAGTGACAATCATGGTGAATTCACGTGCAGATCGATTCAAAGAACAATAAAATTCTCATGTAACAACATAAATTTTTTTACATCCTCTGACCGTCCATTCTAAGCATCACCATGGTCCAAGTGATAATGCATTACTGATGCATCAGAGTATCCCAACTGAGACTCCTCCACCTGCTACCTCAGAGATAACTACACCATTATATGAAATAGATTACCTCTACCGACATACATTCCTTAATCTATGTACAAGGTAACAAACTCCTCCGCTTATCTCCAAGCATCGATAGATTATGAAACCAATTCCTTCTGGGATATCTTTCAAAATGAATCATCCAAAACAGTACCCTTCTAAGAGAATAGGCGATCTCAAAATTGTAATCCTAGAGAAAATTTATCCCCCTCCATTGTCACATGTTTTGATCTCATAAAGAAAAGGTATTCTTCAAGATCTTGTGATATTTTAAGACCAAAAAGAGATCCCGAAAGAGGTATTTCCCCCACAATTTTATTGCAAACATGAAATATGTTTTCAATAATGTGGATATAACTACCTAAACCCATAAAATTCACTACCCATTACTAAATCAGCTAACCACCCAGGCCCTGAAAGTAATAATTGGAAAAAACCTCAAATATCACCCCCTCCAATGACAACTTTGGCACTAGAGCAATGACCGAACTACCCATCAGAATGTCGACTGATATCTATTACTACTCTCTCAACATAGAATCATGGACTTTTATGTTGATAACTATCAACAGAAGTACTAATCTAGGGAAATTAGTTAAAAACATCCCTTAATTTTTTGAAATACCGAGGAATCTACGAACCATATCCACATAATTGGGTACATAAAAAGAAACAACTACCCCATCCTTTGATAGTCCACTATGACACAATATTATGACACCACATGTCCATGGAAGTGGCCCAAAAATGTCAAAAAAGCACATGGACAAAATTCCATACATCTTGTGGCATCAAAGTACATTGAAGACAATCCTGAGATGCATCGTATACACATCTTTAGACATTCAGTAGATCAGGATTTCATCAATTCATATGATGAAAAACTAGTCCAAGAACTCATGAATTTGTGATTTCCCAAGTCCCATGAAAATGGCTGGTGAATTCGTAACACCGAACAACATAACCCTGAACTTGATGTTCCCATCCATGATATCGAAATCAATCACCAAGATTTATCCCTCCTTGACCATCAACATGTGATACCATGACCATAGATCAATATTAGAAAACCATATTTCGCCGATTTTATGGTCGAAGTGATCATCTATCCTTGGGAGAGGGTAATGATTCATGACTATTACATGATTCAATATCTAATAGTCTATATATAGCCTCAGAACACCATCTTCCTTCTTCCAAAACAATATTGAAGCATGACACGATGACACACTAGGCAATAAAAATATGTTATTATTCAGATTTACAATCAGGATCCAAAACTCCTACATTCCATAGGGGTCCATCTGATAAAGAGAAATCAAAATCGGACTACCACCGGGTTGTATGTCTACACCGAACTCAACATCACATCGAGGGGGTAATGTCACAACATACTCAGTAAATACATACATGAAATCCCAAAAAACTATCAAAACTTCCACAATATTTGTATCCAATAATTCTAATAATATCTCGACAAATAATGATAGAAAAGGCTCCATACATATACTTCCCATCTTACAAATATATTCTTCAAGGAATGCTACAACCTGGACACCCACATCTAGAAACTCAACATTTATTCGAAATAATTAGATAATAAAACATTGAGAGTACAAAAAATCCATGGGATTAATAACATCATATGGATGAATCGATAAAAGAAAGAGATCCCCACTTGACTGATGTGGCCCTAACACCTATCTACATATAAAAAAACATCAAACTACTCATTCAGACCTCTGACTAGTTTACACAACACTATGGGAACATAACTTCTCTCTATTTCCATTCATAGCCAATGGAGTATATTGGGTGAATCAAAGGACCGTGAATATCCAAAATCAAACTATGTTTGGGAAAGAGTACGAACCAAACTGATCATACTGTGAACAATCTTCATCCAGCCATGAGCTATTTCTTTTGTTGTTTGAAAGTTTCCAAGCCCAAATCCCCTTCTCGTTAACTATCTGCTGCCTCCAAGACCATGCATTCATTGAGTTACCTTTAGAATACCCTCATTTCAGTCCTTTCATACTCCATATCTCCATGATATAGTAGTATCCTACAGTTCACACAGTATAGACGACATAGATGACAACTGATGATGTTGTGAGCAGATGAACTAACCACCTCCACCATACTGACCTCGAACTACGACCTGAATCTAAAGCATCCCAAAGCATCGATGAGAAAAAATACATGATCATAGGACTACGAGAAAAATATGGGGAATAAATATTGAAAACTAAAATAGTAGGGTTTGGCTCCCCGCTGAGAGAATCCTGGAAGGAATTGGCACTTGAGACCCGTTGCTAGAAGCCTTGTGCTTTTAAGAAGACTTCTTTCTCCGCACTTAGTGTATAACTCTTAAAAATATCATCCTTTCCACAAAATTATACATCTTATGGACCAAAATACATTCTGATAGGGTGATTGGAGAAACCACATACTAGAGTGAAGGAAAAAGGGCCTCCAATATTCATCTTTATTGAGGCCCCTAATCTAGAAACTGATCTAGAGAAAAATGAAAGAGATCCTCAAACAGGATCACTAGTTCCCTCATCGACATACTCTCGTGTATTAGGGATAGTAGATTATATCTCTTCATGGCCATCATTGTGAAGGAATGAAATTCCTCCATGAACTGATTCTCATATTCATTCCAAAAAACATTTGTCTCTTTCTTCTCCCTGAGATAAAGCATCCACCAATGAAACACTTCTCCTCTCATTTGGCTCACCTCAATAGGGACCCATTACTCATTCAGAGATCAGATCATGGTTAAGGTTATTACATGATATTCAGGCCAACTATACATCTCCATGTCTGAAATGCTTCCTTATAACATTTATAAAGTCTTTCTATAGAATGATATATGAGTCTTATATCAATGGTAACCCTCATCCACTCATAAAAACATTCATCAGTCGACATGGGAACCTACTAGGTCTTGACTACTAGTACCACACGTGGGAGAAGTCCATGATCCATAGAATAAAAAGAAAACAAGGACTCATAAACCAGTGTAGTGTGGAAATTTTAATTTAATAATCATTTTAACTCAAAATTTATTTTTAATTCCAAAAAACACCCAATAAAAACAAGTAAACAAGTCATTATGGTGCACATACATTTCCTAGTGACTCTACCCTATAATCGGTGTATACTCAAATGGTTGTTTAGTAGTCTTCGGGTCCTTGAATTGAATCATAGGGGGGGGGGGCTAAATTTCCATGTGATAAATGGTATTACCTAGAGTTTTTCATGAACTGTGATCACATAAAACATTTTACCTTCCAACTAATTCATTTCTCAGAGTGCCTAACTCCAAACTCCATCCAATCACTCAATCATCACCTCAGACACCAAAATGTAATGACTCACCTTCTTCATGTTGTGGTAAGCGATAGAAAGATTCTGAGACCATACTTCCTCAAGATTAAAGAGATATAATTATCCTCAATTTACACCTCCAATAGGCCCTAGTGTGGATACTAGCTAGATGTGTTGGTAAAAATTCACACAATATGGGAGGCATTTCATTTTTCAATGAAAAAAATATCATGAAATAAGATGTATCTACCAGAAAATACACAAAGATACACACATATATATATATATATATATAACAAATCTATAACATATACATGCTAAATTTAAAAAAGCTATAAATAAAAGGAAAAATCCACTATAAGTACCAAAATAAAACTAAAATGTGACATAGAACCCACCCAAAACATCTGATCATGTATGGTATGTTATGGTCTGAGAAATCTTCCTAAAAAATTGAAGAAAAATATATTTACATAGGGTTTGAAAACGATTACACTCGGGATAATGTCACTTGGGCACAATTAGGAGAAGCAAAATAATTCCCCTACGAGAAAAATAGAAAATACTGAAATTCACCTAACAACATATACTAACCACCCCCAACATCACCAATGAATGCTCACCATATATCACAACTAAAGTATTGTATACTAGTAAAAACATTTAAAATTGGGTACCCCACACCACTTCCCACTAGTTATTTTCTAATCCAAAATGGAAACCATCCTAAAACAACCATACCCTTCCACAAACCCCATTTTCACAACTGTCCCACACACACATATGACACATACCACAACCAAATAGGAAACACCTCAGACAGAAAACCACAACCTCATCTAAAATACTCCTAGAAATAATTCCCATCACACAAACACATGGTCCTCAAAAACACACCAGAACATACCCAAAGAGTTTACAATAACTAATGTTTATAAGAGTGAGAAGAGAAGAGTCAATAACATGAAAATCATTCTCTCCCTTGGATGTTGGTAATGAACACCCTCCCCCATAAAAATGGTGGTGTTATACACATAATTATCATTATGGGTGTGGTATATATAGAAATAACATGGGACTACATGAATATATATAAGTACCAATATTTCATTCAATACTTTGGGTTTTCAAAACAAAAACTGGCTCACAAAGAACAACATTTGTCGGTACCCCTACATGCACAACCACACAACCAACCACATCTTAATGAATAACCCCCATTCACATTTTTCCATTAAGAATCATTCATTTCTAACAAGCAACAATTCAATCCATCCTTATCCTGGTAGCTAACAACAAAAAAATACAACAAAAAATGACTGAAGAACATAAAAAACTCCAAATAAAAAGAATATGACAATGTAACCCTCAATACACTTCCTTACCAACAACCTTCAGTATCCCCAATGCCTTCACACACCACACCAGGATCATGAACAAGAAAAACTAAGTTATGGTCCCACTGTAGAAACATCATTCCTAAAAAATGTAACACAAGACAGAATAAGTACTACTGCTCCACATGTTCATGAATTCCAAAATCTATCAATATCTCAACTTGACATTCCATCACACATCATACACCACCTCATTCATAAAGAGCACATCAACCATAACAAAAACCACATCAACACTACATGAACATACGACACCAAAATCACCAAACAAACCCCGCTGTCCACCCTAGTACTCACAACCAAGCTGCCAATAGCATCACCCAAAATTTGACACAAGGCACAGATCCAAGAAAAACATATCACACATACACCCAAACAAGACATGTGTATTAAGATGTAGCAAAAAATGTTCCTTAATTCCTCATTTATAATCATTAGAGATCACAAAACTTGTCTTATCCTAGGGATCCATTTTAATTAAACCAGGAATACATGACTAATAACAATAATATTTATTGAAATTATTCAAAAGAAATTGTGGGTGCAAGAACAAATACCACCAAAGACCATGAGTTTCAGATGGAATTTATCTATAACAAACCATAATAAAAAATAACAGATAAAACATAAAACATGCGATCAAAATCATCATCTTCCAAGTCCCCATTTATGACCAAGGTAACTAGAAAATTATATCATAACACCAAAAAAATTGGTTTCAACTGTGAACACTAGTTGATATGATTATACCAACCACACATGATACCCAATTAAAGGATAGACTATGTTATTCATATGTGGAACAACATGAGACCACCAATTCTTTATTAGGACAATATAGAGGTTCGTGTGAGCTATAGACTCCCTAGAAAAACTAAACAGTATGGTAGAATATAGGTGCATGCCACCCCATGAAGAAAGGTTCTAGGATAACCAAGGGAAAATTGGAGGGTGAAAAGAGAATTGGATCTCGGCTTATGAAAGGTTTAGAACAAAAAATCAAGTAGATGATTTCAATGTACATAAATTATGAATCTTTGTTTTACAATTATTCTTGGATGTTTTAGGATACATACAATGAAATAATTCCCAAAATGATAGTGGAATAAATGGTTAAACATAGAAAGGTACCACATATAATGATAAAAGTTCATAAGAGGGGTGAAACTAGAAGAAAACTCAGGAGGTGAGAGCTACCAGTGGTTTGTGAATCATTGTTTTCTATGTCACCATTCTATGATTCACCATTCAAGGAGAAACCATTCAATGTGCCACAATTCGGTGAGCCGTTGTTCGGCGATTCACAATTCAGTGATCCACCATTCAATGAGCCACAATTATGAGAGACACTATTCAGTGTGTGACAATTTGGTAAGACGAGATTTAGTGAGTCACCTTTCAGCAATCCACAATTTAGTGAGTCAGTTTTTGGCAATTCCTAGTTTGCTGAGTCACCGTTTGGTGAGTCACCATTGAGGGAGTCATCATTCGTGGAGTCACCATTCTACAAGTCACTATTCGAAGAGTCACAATTTGGTAACCTACCATTAGATGAGCTACTATTGGTAAAATGTTTTTTTTGAAAACTCTTAGTAAAACCACTATGACCTCTATGAACACCTCTATCATTGGATTTTATAAAAATAATGGATCTGAGATGTTTGAGTCATCACACATCCAAACCTAGTGTTGCACTCATTTCAGGATATCGAATAAAATCAATTAGTTTTTGAAAATAAATATATCATTAATTCTTCAGATGTTATATTTTATTCTATTATTTTCATTGGATGCTATAAATTCCTATGAAATAACATTATTCATTTAATGTCGCATGTTGTTATATTCTCCCCATCAGATATGCATTTCATCCAGGATACATATTATTGGCCAAAGTATTCAACAGTTTGAAATTTGGGGAAGCCATTGTTGAAAATCCTAAATCATAAATGAGGTAATTAAAAGTATTATTAATAATTGAGAAAATTAAATATAATGTTAATATAGAATAACCGATAACTAGGATTCTACATAAGAGAAATTTTTTTGAACATGATGATATAAAAATTGAATAAAAGTATAAATAATTTTGGAGAGCGATATATTTAATTGATCAGAAAAAATTGAGTGACTATATAAAAGTTAAGGACCTAAAAATCATAAATATGAAATGAACTAGATAAACACAAGAATCATTGGATATGAATGTAATAAGATATAATTTTTATTTCTTGATCATATTTATAATGTTTAGGAAATATTTAACTGTAAAAAAATATAATGAAAAACACATACATGATATGTTTCTATTTTATAATAACAGTTTTATTATTTTCTAAACATCGATGAATTGAAAATCCCTTCATAAATCCATGAATGAAATATAAATTGTTTTCCATAATGCACTAAAATTAATTTTTTAATATTTTAAGTTCCATAATAGAATGATAAGTCATTACATAGATTTCTAGTTATTATTATTAAAAAATTAATAGCATAGGTTATCCAATTTTCATAAATCATTCTATGGCAAGGTAATATGTTAATTTATAATAACTAATCCAATGTTCATCATAAAATAGTTTATTTACCATATAACCTGTATAAAAATATTAAGATGCAAAACAATAGAAATCATGTCAGTCAATTTACAAAGTAAAATAATCATTATTGCATCAAACTACATGATGTTTCTCTTAATCATCCAATACCCATCATTATGTATTATCATAAATCATGGTAATAAAGCGAATTATGATAAAAAAATATTGAAAATTTACTTCATCACACTTCATTAAATAGAATAAATATCATTGTATATATTATTTATATCTAAAAAATATTCTTACTCCATCAAAGAGCGCATAGACCACATTTTCAACAAATCATTCGTCACATTCAAGGTCGCTAGTACAATCTAATTAAATTTATACACATCATCCATCTATTTATCCAAAATCATTTTATCAAAATCATAGACATAGTTATTGTTATATGTTCATAATTTATGGGTTTTTTAAGAAGTTTCACTTCCGCAGATTAATTTTTCTTGTCCATTGGTGTAGTTTAAAATTCTCATGAAAACACTCAATGAAAAATAACTATACTAAAATCCATATTACTTTGGTGAATTTAATTAATTTCTTATTTTTACAACACATTTCATAGAACCGAATAGAAATGAACAATAACAATTCCCCTTCACTAGTAGTAATAATATAAGTTTGTCCTTGACCACATATATCATGTTGTGGTATTTTCCATTAATGAATGGGGATTTAATTTCTTCTATGCTTAATCTACATAAAACAGATGAATAAAAAATGTTCATATTCATTCATTCTATTGAAATAACAATAATGGTGCAATTTTTCTCCAGATATGTAGGAGGCTCATTTTACATTTAATCAGGTAATAAGGTATTTCCTTCCAAATGTATAAAAGGTCATAAAACACTACATTACCTTCTCCCATTTATCTATTTTTATATTCCATGATCATATACTCTTATATCGCATTGAATCCATATGAGCTAGATAATTAATTCCTTATCATGATAGTAAAAGACGCTATTGATAATCTGACACGCTATTTTTGGGAGAATAGTCCCACTTGTAAGATTGGCTACAACCCATCAAAAAAATGCTACAGATTTATCATTGAATTTTATACAAAGTCAAAAACATGCATTCTAAACCCGTAATGTGGGATTCAAATATAGAATAATTATCTACTTTATTTTTCCATATACTCTAGAACAATAATTATATATTAACTCATCGATCATAAGTAAAATAATTTTTCAAGTAGATTACATATAATCCATTACACTCTAAGTTTATACTTTTCACCTCATCCTTAATGTCTATAATAAATTACCACAATTGTCTGTATCTTCTAAGATATAAAAAATTTGCAAGAAAAAATTCTCTATTTCACTAGTTCCTAGATAGAGAAATATATTCAATATATAACATATCGATTTTTCAAATAAAAATTTATTTTTAGTCTCATTTAATGATAGAGTTTTTGGATTCATGAAGCGGTTTAATATTGTTACACTATGTGGTGGTTCAAAAAGTTTCTCCATACATGCACACATATTTCTCATTATATGTTCCATATAACCAAATATGATTATAATTTGATTTGTTCTAGCTATAGATGAATCTCTAACATCATTACCATTTATTAGGGGAAAATCTATATTTGGGGTATGTGTATTGATATTGTTATCATTCATTATGTTATTCTCCATTTCTAAAAAAGGGCATACACTATACTAGATCACGACATTATGATTCATTATTTATATTGAAAATCTAGTGAAATACTTATCATTAATCGAAAAATTTAGAGATAGTTAATCTCATAATCATAAACATAGTATCTTTGGAGATATAATTATTTTTAAATCCATCATGATGGTTTGTAACGAAAATTGAATTATCCCAATAATATCCCTTGGGAGGGTCAAAACATGTTCACAATAAGAAATGTTTTCATGAACTGGGTGACAATCAGTTCAATCCCAATATTCCCTTTTCCGGGTTATTACCCTAAGGTACATATATTCATCAACTAGGTCTACATGTTTTATCTATGTGTGTATGTATTTATAAGATAGAAGAAATAATATATTACTTATCAAAACAATAGTATGCTTATATATACTTATCCTCAGAGTATATCATAGGGTTCAGTATTATAATCAATGATTTCTTAAATATAGTTCATATTATTTATAATAAACATCCATTAATACCAACTATAGCACCCAAACCCTAGTAGACCAGAGATGGTGCCAACATTATTACATTGGCACAAGATACAAGTAAACACATCCTGAAGGGCTAAATAGTTTAGTATTATTAGAAACAATTTACATTGGCACAAGATACAAGTAAACACATCCTTGCATATACTACATGGAAAATGGGGGTTCAAAACTCATGGGGCGCAGGGAACTGTAGCAGTATTGTAGTGGCACGGTAGCAGCGGCGGCTCTGTTCATCATCGGGTACTGTAGCGGCGGCATGTCACTGTAGAGGCGGCGATACTGTATGGTACTGTAGCAGCAGGTTACTATTCACAGAATGTAAATTGGCCTTAGAATTTGGGACTACGGGCTATGTAATGAGATACAAGCCCACTAGGCCTTCAGGCTATGTAATGGGTTTCCCTCTACCCAGTTAAAAGAGGTATTTTCTTTTATTTAATAATAAAAATGAGGCTTCGTCCCCAACCTTTAAAAAAATATACTAGTATATCAATCACATAATTCATCCTAGTATGTTTTGGTAAATAATATATTAATACATGGTACGATCAGATGCTCAATATGGCCAAGTTCATTGAGATGAAATGTATATACAATGAACAATAAATATAGAATTGTAAATATCTAAAACACATTCCATTTAGTAAATAACTTATGAATAATATAGCATGACTGGAATATGATGAAAATCAATATAAAAAATCCCATGAGGATAAAAAATTATCCATGATTATTATAACTAATCCAATAACTACATGGAATACCAATAAATAAACTACTAATGATATAATGTATAATTATTTACAGCTAAAACAAACCTTCATATCATGTTCCCAGACATCGAATACCATCTTGGAGTTGACCAATACATATAATATCATCAAGGCTTATGCCAATACATCTTTATAAAGGGACAAGGCCTTTGAAAAAACCATATCTAGATTGTATCAATGGACTTAATGATGCTTCAATAGGATATTTTGGGACCATCTCATCACATACAAATTCAGATTCCTTCCTCAGACAAAATGGATGACAAATAATAATCAAAATCATTAGAATTAATAAAATATCATATGATATTTTAATAAGGAATATTTCAATAAAAAATATTCCTTGTGGAACATAGGAAAAATTATGTGTTGATTTGATTCATGAATATAAATACAAAAAATATGTCATTTAAATATTTATTGAGGAAAAAAATACATTCAATTTAAAAATAATTTTTTATACCAAAAGTTCAATAAGATATTTGAAAAAATAATTTAATTAAAAATAACTAATGAATCATTAAATGTAATATTTGAATCATTAAGTGGTCCCGATAAAATTAAATTTCATATCAAATGAATATTATAAAAAAATAATCCTCTAAATTTTTTACTGAAAGCCAATTAGTATTGTTTTGATAATTTCAAGATGAATCATTAAAAAATTAAATATTTAATATAAATTTTTTTGTTGGAAATAGTTAACTGATTTTTTAAAACAATTCTAGATAACATGGTTTTTGATGAAAATGAATTTTATAATGAAGATAGAAATACAATAATATTTTATTAAAAACATTTTCTCAACCTTTTTAAGTACCAAATATGGGAAAATATTAATATTTTATTAATTTTTGATTACTAACTATATTAAAGAAATTTTGTTGATATTAATATAAAATAAATACCCCATGGGAGTAATAAACAAAAGAAATCTCAATTAATGATGAGATTCTAAAATAATCCCTTACAACTTTAATAAATATTGTATCATAAGTCTCAATAAATATGAAAAATTTATTAAAACATTAAATACTATAAATATAAATTATTTCATTATATAACATACTAATATTTAGTATTTAAACCACAAAATATAAGTATGTTGTGAATATAGCGTATATCACGTAGAATAAAATTTGATATGAGAAGCCCATTCATCAAAGTTAATTTTTGTAGAAGATGGTTTATCTTATAATATTGTATTATAAAACATGTTATTATCTTATTTATGATCCATAAAAATATATATATAATCATATATGATCATATTATGACCCATTTTATAATAATATTTCATAATATTTCATTGTTTCTTGTGTTATATATGATATTTTCCCTTTCATCCATTATCGTGAATGTTTTAGTCCTTGTCCATATTATATAGTTCACAATTTCCAAAATAATAATTATTAAATAAATAACATTTTAGTATATAAATAAATATCAAAAACCCAATTTTTAATATTTTTTTGAATATGAATTATGTTACAATCCCAAAGGGGGGTGGTCATAAGTATAAAAAAGTAACATTTCCATTTTGTAGTGATTATTATGGAAAAAGGTAAGTAGTATTTTTATTTTAAAAAATGATAATAACATCATATATAAATTTTCATTTTTTTTAAAAAAAATTACTTATATATATATCATCCATGTCATGTGGCGATGAAAGGATAGTGACATTTCTTCATGAAGGTGGTACTCCAAACGTACATGAGCGGCATTTTCTTTTTTAGTGTTTGAATGAAGATGATAAATTTTAATTAATAATGATATATTTTTCATGAATACAATAAATATATCATTTATATCACACATATTCATTTATAGTATCCTTTTCACATTCCATGTAAAGCATTACTGAAAGGAGAATCACATCGATTCCCGAGTTAGTAGTCACGTGTGTGCATTAGTGATGTTATCATATCCCATACAAGAATTGAATGTAAAATGTATATATTATATAATTATTTTAATTGTATATAATGATATATATATCATATATATACTATATATACATCACTATACCCAACTGTGATAGGTGGTAATAATGAAAGGAATGGTAAAGGTACACGAGGTGGTAGTCTTCTGTATAAAAGAATGATGATTTCATAAAACATTTTATGGATGATGGTATGGTTAGAGAGAATTAATTTATCAAAATATGATCTTATTATATGTTAGAAAATTTGGTTTCTATATCATCATGGATAAATAAGAATTTATGTATGTGGGGGATCAAATAAAATAAAAACAATCATTGAATATCATTACCTCTCCTTCAGATATCCTTCTTCAGCTTGCAACAGTCCCCTTAAAGGTTAGATTCATATCCAAAATATAGATTATAAGATATTATCATATATGATGGGAATTAATTAATGTTGTTATTTTTCCATCCTAATTACCATGAAGATGCAAAGAAGAGGTGATAGAGGGTTTCCTTATATTGGTGATGTTAGTGGCACACTTTCAATTATAGAAAATAATGAATTCCAACTGTGTTTTTTTTCTTGAAAAAAATGTTAAAAAAATGAACCATTATCAACAATATAAGTTTTAAGGTTAAAATTTAGCCATATAAATAATTTTTTAATAATATTAGCTAAATTTTTAAATTAAATTTTATCTTTAAATACCGATAAATATATTTATACCTTAATTGTGGTAAATAATTTTCATAGTTTTCAGAATTTATTTTTTTCAAAAAAATTAGTAAAAATTAGTAAAAATTATAAATATTATGATTATATATATTGTGTAAATGATTCCAAATTTCAATTAAAAAACTTTGAAAATATAATTTAAAATCAATCCCATAGATGCGATGATAAAGTGTCCTTTTAAATATAAAATGGTCAAAAGATTATAAGGTTAAAATATAAAAAATCAAAATGAAAATGATTAATATGACATAAATTTGATTAATAGATATATAATTTAAATAATTTTACAATAAAACCAAATAAAAATATAATTTAACATTATGAATAATTTAATCCAAAATGTTTTTATCAATAAAATTTTTTTGTTTTCACTATTCAACATAAAATTTAACATTATAGGAAAATATGAAAATTTCAGTCGAATATAATTTTGATATTGTGGATTGAAAAATGAAGTAAAAATTATAAAATAAATTATATAAAACTTATTTAAATCAATTTTATATTATCTGTTCAAAGCATGAGAAATATGCATTTAGAAAAAAATAATGTTTTTGATAACACATTAATTTTTCTTGTATATTATTTTTATTCTATTTTAAATAAATTGATAAGAAATATATTCATATATTTTATATGTTCTATTATTACATTTGAATTTAATGGGAATGATATATTAAATTTTTTTAAAAGATAATATTTTAGTAATGTATTGTGTTTCATTCAATCTCGGTGGTCTGTGTATTTCAGGCTATCATAGATATTGATTTTATTTTAAAAAAATTTATCATAATATATCAGGATGTAATATTCCATTATAAACACGTTTATTAATTCGATACATGTGGTCGAAAATAATTTAATTGATTTAAAATCTGACGGTGTTAGGTTTATTATTTGGAATACATTAGAATTATTAAATGTGTTATTATTAATTTCCAACTACATAATGAATATCATTAATATTGATTAATTTTCATGTTTTGGTATAAATAAAATATGTATCATAAAATTTTATGAAGGTAGTTGGGTTTCATTTTAGAGGATAAATAATGTTCTATTATAAAGAATTATAGTTTCACATAGTGTGGATGTTTTGGTATATCATTTCATTTTATGATTAAATACCATCCACCACAAGATTTGGGATGGAAGATGATGTTCAATAGTATTTGGTTTTAGGGTTTCTCTTCAACATATTGGTCATTGAAAAAATATCTGGACTTATTCTCTGTCATCAAAACACTCTCTATATACAGAACATTATTTGTTTGTGTATTCAGTCCAAGTGGAATCGATGTATAAGTTTTTTTTAACATGGGATGTGATGGATATTAGTTTTCTATGAATGTTCACAAATACTATAATTGATTGTTTTTTAATTCGAAGAACAATTTTTTTCTTTTGTGATATAATTATTTTCTTATGTTTTATATGAACAAGATATAATTTCATGAGTAATATTACATGTTATTTAAGATTCAATGGAATCCAAAATATATAATTGTTTATTTTATGTGATGATGATGAGGTATTGAAGTTGTATATGGGATGTAGGATGAGAAAATTATAAGGTATTGATTTCTATGTTAACGGTGCATGATTACTTATAGAAGAGAATAAAGTAGAATATATTTGGACTTATTTTTTGATAATGATATACTAGTGGTGTAGTAATTATAGGATTCATTTCCTATTTATATTCATATTTTATAGAAGGAATTATTAAAATGAATTATTCTAGGGGGAAGGCATTGTGGGAATGTTATATAGTCATACCATCTTAACTAATGAGTTGGTTTCTATGATTTTTTCTATTTTATTAAATATCTTTCGTTAAAAATTTTATGAGGTTAGAAGGATAATCCTAGTATGTATAGATTTAGACTCATATTATATATATATATACTACATTGTTTGGTCAGTTGGAATTTTTAGTGATTGATCTCGTAATTACAAGCTCATGGGGGTTTTCTAGATCTATAGAAGTTCATGGCAGTTTCTATAGAGTTAGATTTGGTATTCACATTTATTTCAAATTGTGTCACATTACATTAATGTATAGTGATGTTTTCCCTATTATAAAATTAATTATGTTGATTCATTGATCTAATCATAATAATAGTCCTTGATTTTTTTTATTCAGTATAATGCCTGATATTTTTTCAATTTAATACCGTCAGTTCTAGTTGGAATTCCATTGCCTACTAAATTTGGACAGCAGGGTCCATCCCATCATCACTTTCAACCCTGTAGGGGTACCCATGGATGGGGTATCATGAAAAAATATACCGCATAAAGTTATGATGATTATAATTCAATAATAAAAAAAATAAAAATTGATGTTGAAAATGAAAATCTATATGATTACGATTGTTAGGAAATACCACTCCGGTAAACAACACTATAAATTGAAAATAAATCCTTATATATATATATAGTTTTTTCATATTGTAAAAAATTAAAATAACAGTATGAATAATCATTCTGAATAATCAATACATAAATTAATAAGTATTTATATGTAACATAATTACATGTTTCCCGTAGAATAGTAAACATGACTATTATAATAGTTACAATACTATTGGAATAGTAACAACACTATTTAAACATTTACCCCAAAATTTATATAGATAAATAATATTGAAAATATATTTATCAAAAATAAAATAATTATATATAAAAATATATAGATATCATAAAAAATATACAAATTAGAAATCTCAAGGAGTGTATAAGTTTACATTTAAATTTATATTTTAATATAATTTTCAATAAAATATAAATTTAAATTTAATATTTTAATACCACAAATACAAATAATTGGATTTTAAAAATTCATTTAATTCTTATAATTAGGAAAATAAAATTTTTATAGAGTGGGTTGTTGATAGTATCTTCATAAAAATAATTTTATCATGAATAGTAAAATATAGTTTTTTGAATACTACATGTTTTCTGATATAATATTTATATAATTATGATATAATATAATCTATAACATTTTTTCAAAAAAAGGAGTTCAAAATTTTCAAAATATTTATTATATAATAACAAACATAATTCTAAATCCAAACAATTATTTTCCATTTTATGTAATGTAATTTTTTATAAATATTTTTATAAATATTACTTTATTTAAATAGAATATTAAATTAGACATCTAAATGGATTTATGTTCATATAAATATTGTAAATAAAAAATAATATTTTTTATCATAGATTAATATTATGATATATCTTAATGTTCAAATATTATTTTACTCATATTTAACCGAAAATACATATATCATTCATGTATGAATAAATATTCTATACCCCCAATCAAATAACTTCTCAAACACTTCCCATTGACTATTATCATTACAATTCCAATCCTAAATTCCTTTTTGGATCCATATGTATTTTAAAATCACAATTAACTACATCTATCAAATAAATCAATGAACTAGAAAAAGATAACCACGAAGAACGAGGAAAAATTTCCCACTTTCTCCCATAAATTTCCTTTCTATATTTTCATCCATTACCATTTCCCATCTAATTAATCCATTAAATAATTATGTTGTTGATGGTCATCCATTATATTTTTTTCATATAGATACTTGATATAATGTATTTATAATTTATTAATGATCTGTCTGACATTTCATAGAAAATCTAGGTTAATGACATGTTTACATCCCTATGACGCAATTTGTAATTAATTAAAAAGTAATTGTTTTCAATTTTATATATTCTAACAAATATATAATTACAAAATATTTATTTTTATCAATTTAATGATATTTCTTCTAATTAACTAATATCAATGATAAAATAATATTATCATAAAATTTACATTGGTTAATTTCAAAATATATCATCAAACCCTTATAACATCAATAAAAATATAATAAAAATATAAATGACTATTATTGATAAAATTAATATAAATATATGTATGCTACTTCATATGTTATGTTTAATTTTTTATATTTGTTATAATGGATGTGAAAAAGAGAGAAGAGTATAATACAAAAGAATGGAAACTATCACCAACAAAAACTATTTAAACCCACTACTATTAAAATCAACCATTATAAAATGTTTAATTCATTGTGAATAATATTTAGTATAGATTAGTAGGGAAATTTAAGAATAATTCATTATAAATTTTTATATCATTTCAAGTCATTGAACTATCCCTTTATATAAAACTACATCCACACCCAATGTATGAATAATAATTTTATTCAAATAAATTTACTAAGGATCCAAATGTTGACATCACATACTATGAATTAGAGCAGTTAGTCATTATATGTGTTTTTAACAACATACATAGATAATAGTTTATTGCAGAACCATTTAAACCAATAACAAGAATGTTAAAACATGAAAATAATAGAAATAATATATATATGGAAATGTAGTAGCATATTGTTGTATTTGAAATTATAAATAATTTTAGTTGAATCATATACACATAATATAATTCCTTAAATTATAGATCTATATAATTTTAGTATTTTATTTAAATATTCTGAAATATATATGAATAGTAATATAATTCTCATTTTATTTTTATATCATTTATTTGGACAATAAATTTATGTTTTTAGTCATATTAATAAAATTAGAATAATTTTTGAAGTTATTGTATATGGTTATTCAGTTTATTTATTATTTAATATCTTATTTTTTATCATTGAAACAAATATATATATATATATATATAATAGAACATGAATTTAGGTATTTCAAAATAATAATTCATATTATCGTTGTATAGAAGAGTGCTATAGTGAATATTGAATCCTATTTCATCCAACAATAAATGATAATAACAAACATGGTCAAATACTACCAAATGAATTTATGTTTTCAGAAATACCATTTAAATGTTTTTAAAATCTAGTTTATTTTTTGGTCAATCGAAAATCACATTAAAATGTATGGCTGATTTCATTAGAATTTTACATGGTGCATACAATCCATTTCCAAATGAATTAAAATATAACAATAAACTCTTATTTTTGAATCAAAAAAGGAGAATTAACTATTTTAAATACACACATAAATAAATGTGAATTAAATAACAGTTACACTTGATTACATATAAGTAATTTTAAACTCTTCTTTAGACACATAATTTTTATGGAGAGGGTTTCTTTATTATGAATTAATCTAAATATACCTAAATACATAATCTTATTTACTCTTATAGTCATTGATATTAAATAATAATTCTAGCTTTTGTAATATTACATTCAACAAAAATTTAAATGTATGGGAGAAAATAATTTTTAACATCCTACGTATGAATCATGCCATTGACAAATATATAAAATAAAAAATTACTTAAATTATATTACATAAAATGAATTGTTTTTTATAAAATAAATCTAAATAAAATTCCTATTTATGGAATTAAATTAAAATTGAAATATGTAATGTTAGACCAAAAAATTTTATTTTCAATAATAAAATAATCATGTAATATCTACAAATCCTAATAATAAATGTATTATATTACAGAGGAATTCTAAAATTTGATAAAAAAATATACCCAATTTTAGTAATAAAAAATCACATCAAACATATAATTTTTTTTAGATTTGGAAGTAATTACTAAATTTTAGAATAATAACCAATAGTAATTTTGATAACCAAATTGAATAAAAAATTAATTTTTATTTTATTTCATTATTAAATCCTCTATATTTTTTTAAATTTAGACTGAAGATACCAGGTATGGAACATAGGCACAAGTAACCTAGAGTTTATTTTTCATTTATATCATTTTTAAATGATAAAACAGAACTCACCATGATGGATTGGTCAGTTTCATAGTATTGGGAGACTAGATACAAACATGATATCGATATAAAATTGAAAAATGAAAACACATCATGGAAACAATTATGGAATGATTGATGATCATACACATATTCCTTTCTTATATTTTAGGTAAAGAGAAAAAATAAAAATTGTGATTAGATGATCTACAAGGCAAATAGTAAAAAATAATCTATCATGATTACATATGAAATAAAAAATATAACAAAATATATAACTAATAAAATTTCTATTTAATAATGATCATGACATTAAAATATATTGATGTATTGTAAAATACTCAATAAAGAAAAATTACATGAATTATAATAATGGAAATGAATGTTTTCATATATTCAAGATATTAAGATTAATTCCTCATCAGAGAATTCATCTATCTTACTCTTAAGTAATCATAAAAAACACATTCATTGTACCTGTATGTATACACCAATTTCCAAAATGTTATGACATTATGTTAACACATCATATTACAAATAATGACGACATGTTTTATCTCATTATATCAATTGTTGCGTAAAGGTTCTTTCTATAAGTATATTCCACCAATAATTTACATATTTCGACTATATTCCTCATTTATTAGATTGAAAATAAAATATATATTCGATATTACCTATTAATCAGTTAATATCGATAAAGAATCAGTAATAAATAAATCAATATATTATTAGTTAATGAAAGAAGATTTTTAATAAACACCATTTAACTATGACCACATATTTATAGGAAATATATTAATGACAGTATGAATGTATTTTAAATGACGCAGAATACATCATTGATATTAAAAATAAACATATAAATGGGAATATAATTTCAATATAATAATGGTGAGGGATATAGAAAATAATCAATAAATTGTGAATGATATAAAAATGATATTATGAATAGATTAGTAAATGATGATAGGATTCCATATTCATATTGAATGATGGTTTTTCATAAAAGAAATGTTTTTGGTAATTAATGATGATAATGATAGAAGAAAATCGAAAAAAAAACATTTATTATATCTATTGTATCTTTTCAATAAAAAATGATGTT
This sequence comes from Viscum album, assembly GCA_963277665.1. Lineage (NCBI taxonomy): Eukaryota > Viridiplantae > Streptophyta > Magnoliopsida > Santalales > Viscaceae > Viscum > Viscum album. The sequence goes on from OY728159.1 coordinate 40,825,568, forward strand.
ATGAATTCTATCCACCATTCATTCCAACCATTTATAAATAATTATTTTTTTATTTTTATATAAAAACTACAATTTATTGAATAATAAAAAAGAGTATTTCTTTTAAACTAGAGAAGAATATAGAGGATCAAAAATTATGAATAATAATCATGGATTGTTGAAAAAACATACACTCTTTAGAAAATAAAAAAAATTACACAAACACATCTATACAAAGTATGTTAATACTTATTCATAAAAATTTCTAAAATATTCCATTTATACATCTATAGTGAAGGTAAAAAGTAATATATAAATAACTTTATCTATAATTAAATATAGATAAATGTGTTTTCTTGGAAAAAATACATAGCCAAATTTTAGATTACAGGTATCATTTTTCATGTTTATATGATTTCTAATAGTTTGTATATATGTTTGGGATAAGAGATTTTTAAAGAGTCTTTTTAAATAAAAATAAATTTTTTTTTCTTATAAAAGTATCACTCACCCCTTGTTTTATGTCATAAAATATTTTTCATTACGTTAAATCTTTTAGGGAGTATATTTTTTTAATGTTATAAATGTTTATATCAGAATTTATTTTACCATGTGATGTATTTTTTCTATATACATGATTCATGGGGGTGTTATGTTATATGACTATATTTTATGATGTGTATATGATGAGCTCAATTGGGGTTTATTCTCCAGTTTCATAACTCATCCTTTTTTGACCTGAAAGCATTCTTCCAAAAACGCTACGATATCTATTAATTGGATTCTACAATCATCAAACCCTTATGGACGACATTATTCAGTGCCCAATATTTGGATGTGTTTCATTACATTTTTATTGGTGTTTTTTTCTTTTTCATTGGTTATTGTTGCAAAATTAGGATGCAGTTACCAATATTTATTTGATTAGCTTGTGTTAAACAATTATCCATTTTAGTCTCTATTTTTTTATTAATACAGGAGGCAGAGAATTTCACGGTTTGTTGTAAGACATTAATAGGAATTAGTAATATTAATATCTATCATATTTGATCTCCATTTTTAAAAATGAGTTAGATTATATATCATGATAATCATTGATAGGGTCTCTATTTTTCATTTTTTATTATGTTTAGTGGTTATGTACACCATAGAATTTAGTGTGAGATTTAAGATGAGGTAGGTGGTTCCATCTCTAGACTATGTTAGATGAACATTAGTACTCTGGTTTCCTAAATTATTATACATATAAATTGGGTTAATTTTTTGATTAGTGTGTGTAAAAGTGTTTTTGAGAAAAGGTTATTTCCCATAATCTTAGTAAAAAATGGTATTTTCAAGGAATTGTTAATTGGATTTATGAAATGGGTTTTAATTAATTATATTATTTTATTTATATTGGAAACAAATCAAAAATTAATCCTTCGGTACTTATAAAAAAGGAGTAAAAATTAGAATTATGGATTGATACAATGGGAGGGGGTTCATTCATTGTCTGTTCCTTTTCACACAAGGATATGTGTTTTATATACATATTAGAAAATATTTTAGGGTTTAAATTAAGGGATTTTCCCCAATTCCATTGATAAAATGTCTTTGTCTAGGGTATTGATGTGAATGTTTGGCTATGATTTGGAATTTGGTGACTAACTTGAATGACATGTAGTGATCCTTTTTTATGATTTTAGTATTCTCAGTATTTTGTTACTTGAATTGTGATTAAATACATTGAAATATGTGATATACTTGAAATATTTTAACTTGGAATTTGTAGAAATGTAGAAAATGGGAAAATGTTTTACTAGGCATTTGATATAAATGATTTTATCGAATTATCAAACCTTTTTATCACTAAATTTTCTTGCATTTGATTTTTTGTATAGAGACATGATAAGGACAACATTGTTGTGAACCTACTGACCCTCTTTAGCTGACACACAACATAGCCATTTAGTAGTGAATTTGTTGGATTTTATTCCCTTCATCCAAATTCATTGTACTTCATAATGACATGTAATTTTATTTTGGAATATTATTATTACTCACATCACATAATAGTTTTTAATTTTTAGAACATATTATGTTTGAATTTTATATGAGTACTTATCGCACTGGGTTGTAATGGTAGATCTCTGCTATGATGGGAACCTATATGATAAATGACGATATTGTGAATTAAATGTTTTATACCTTGATGAAAACATTTTAGGAGAAAAAAGTACTCATGATATCAGGGGTGGATATCCATATTACGTATAGCAATATTCTAATTGTGTTCTCACTTGTCAATATCATTTGTGGAATATTTTTATAACAAGTCTTACATGATTGATAATCCATATTTATATGTGTTATTAGATGTTCAAATCTACATATGTGTGTATTGAACCCTAGACATTGGGATTATTGTTAATGGGAATTTTATGTCAGGTAATATGATTTAATGATGAAGACTATGATGAAATATGATTTTTAGTGTGGTATGATACATTGCATGTATCATGCATTATATTTAATTACTGAATAATATGAGAATGTAATTTTCCCTTATTTTATATAACAGATGATGATTTCTGAGACCCTTTTATAGAGATAATGTTTCCTAAATAAATGTTAGTCAATGGTGTTCTATATAGAATTTTGAATTATAGAAATTCAATGAAAGAGACATAAAGAACTTATATTAATGGTACCATCATTAAACATACATGATAGCTGACATTATGAAAAAATTATTATATAACAATGAATGTGTACACATTTGGAATTATGTTATTGTTTAATTAACATTATTATTTATGGGTGTGTTAGCATGTTGTTAGATTCGAACATTGGAAATTTTACAGCATCACCTAATTCAACTAAAAAATAGGCCTATATGGTCACACACTATGTGTATCTAGGATCTAAATTAAGTTATATATTATTATTTATCATTTAAATGTGGAATAAATATTATTCCATCACATGGTATAATAATTATTCATGTTTTCATGATCACATTTATCCCATCACCAGTTAATTGAGTGAATACATTATTAGAGGAATAATTAAGTAATCTTATTTTTTGTTTACTGAATATAATATTTAATTATTTTTTAAAAAATAATTTAGATATAATTATTATTTAAATAAATAACAATTATTCGTGGACTTATAAATATTATGGAGGAGTAACAGATTATGTTTATCCATCAAGAGATAAATAATATTTATTCTATATTATTGGAAGAAATAATATTTAATTTAAAATTTTGAGTTTATCACATGATGAGAAATAATAGTATTATTATTATCATAGAAATGTTGTTCTACATGTATTAAACAAATACTAATGGGCACTGGACAAATTATATATTTCATCACATATATGTGTAATAACAAAATTATTTTTTTTCAAGATAGAAAATTCATTTGTTTTAGTTTAGAAAATGAATATATATGATCCTCTAGAAGTGATAAAGAGGTACCTTTTCAATGAATGATCATAATAAGAGATAGTGATATTCACCCAACATCAACTCTTGTTCCAAAGAGATAAAATAGAATATGTTTGATGTGATTCATGAGGCAATCAATAGATAACCATTCCCACGTTATGATCGTCAATGTTATTACCTAGGGATAATTTTTTTAGAAATGAGGGGGAATGAATTCGACACCCAATTCATTACCCAAAAAAATTTATTCAATGAATAAAAAATTACCAAGGAAACACAAGTTGTAAAGAGCATACACAAAATGAGAGATTAAATAAATACTATACAATATTATCCAAGAAACATGACAAACAAATGACCTTTGTTAAAAATGATATACATCCAAAGAATCCAAGTACAAAAGAATAAAATTTAACCTATTGAGAGAAATGAAAGCATGTGCCACCAAACATTCAATCTATAAAGATGGTCTGGAGCCAACTGATGAAGAGACGATCATATGCATATCCTTAGAATAAAATCACTGAAAAACTGAACGAAATACCATGTCAGTCCGGGGGTGAAAATTCGGTGAGTAGTCATCATGGGAGAACAAAATTAGAGAGCAGTGCAATGAAAATTTGAACCAACAATAATTCATCCCTAAAACACAAAATTATAGGAATTGTATGTAACTATTATAAAGTAAGTGGGAAAGAAACTGAACAATCCATTAACAAGTGTACCAAGTGAATCCATAACAACAAGAAAAAAACATACAAAATAAAATCATACTAACATAAAAATAGATATAGCCTCACAATAATAAAAATTAACAAGCATTTGTATGAGAAAAAAAATATCAAGATCTTATGTTTTTTCCACAAGAGAGTACAATCAGAGACTATTAGAGAAGATGAAAAGACAATTAAACTCCAAAGATCAGAACACTGTCAAATCCTAAAGGCATGAAATGATGAAGAAGCTATTAAAAGAGTCCAAAGGAATACCAAGAATGTAGAAATACCATGACACATAGGAGCCATAATCCAAACATAGAAGGGTAATTTCCAAAGAATAGATTTGAAGTAAATGATAGAGTTATTCTTAAAATCATCCTCCTCTCTAAGTCATATTCTCTTTCTAATTTGATGTTAGGTATCATAAAACAATTACACATTTCTATATTGACAATGGGAAACAATATCATTATCATCCATCAAGGAGCCAAGCTCCTTAGAGAAATCCTTATTCTGTTCTTATTGATAGGAATCCCTTTAATAAGGGTCATTTTCGGGGTCACTGTCTGTGTCCTCATAATTGTTAAATTCTGAAGATGTAGACAACTGATCAATAAACACAAGATTTGGGGTGAATTTTCTTCCATTGGAAGTTGTAAATATTCAGTGACTATTTCCTAGAGGAATCTAATGATCTTGTAACAATAAATAACTCCAGGTGAGAATAGTCTATATGCTTCCATATTTTTCTAGGATTTTGGGTGATTTCACCATTGGCGTCAATGTTGGTTTTTTTACATTTCCTTAAACATAATTTTATGTATTCTTCCTCAATTTGGGTATATTGGTCATCATCATCTCGTACAGATTCGCTAGAACCAAAATGATCTCCTAAATCTTATTTTGATAGTCATTGGGAGGGTCAGTGGTTTCATTTGATGCAGTAAGCAGAAGATCAATACTGCACAAGGTTCCCTTATATTATATAGGTAGAGAAGTCTAGGAAATGATTATCATAGGATCCTCAATCAACACTATTGTAATCACATTATAAGATAGCTTGGAAAATGAGGGGTCGGTCGGAACTGTGTTACAAACATCCACTCTAAGACACTACTTTCTCTTTTCCACCCAACTAGATTTCCAAATCACATGATGTGGGGACTTATAGAAACAATCCATTGGATAATGACCACACATGAGGAAATAAAGTCAATAGTTGTGTATCTTTTCATAAACATCCTCTTAATATAATCCATAGTAACAATTTTGAATCCAAATGTGAGAGGGAAGTGCCTGAGAAAAATCAATTTCAAAATAGCCACTGGAATCCTATGGTCTTGATAGACTCATATTCAACAAATATAGTTCCACATGATTTTCAATCAGTATAGAGATCGAAAACATAGACACAGTCTTAAAAAAATGTAGCGTTAATCCACGAAAGTCTGTCTATATTGGGGCAATGTGGGACTCCACATATGGGTTAAAATGAGGATTCCATTTAAGAAACCTTCTTGAATATCTCCCAAAAAATCATAATATGTTCACCTAGAGTCTATAGTAATCATTTTTAAATGAATGATGAAGAAGAAAATTTGAGGATTTCAAGAGAACTTTGTGAAAGCCAGATAATCTTGATATATTCAAGAGAAATTCATAGGTATAACAAAGTCAGTCAGACTTTAGGAAACATTTCAACAATCCCAAATTGTAAATCAGATGCAAGAAGGATTACCTATTTTGTTAATATGGAAATAAATAGTTTCCCATAATGCCTAAATTGTTTTGGTTATATGTGAAGATCAAGAATTGCAAAGGAACTAGTATAAGGCACGACGATCTCGTGTGATATTATTGAAAATAAATCAACAAATAGTCTTGGAGATTGGGTAGCGTTTCTCACATCGACCAATGTTGGGTTCATTTTCCCTAAAAAGACAATCATATCACCTAGATATTCAAATGGAGATGATTATATATTTGTAGAGCACATGTGTTTCACTATTAGAGTGGATCCTCCCTTGATTCTAAAAACACAAAAAAACGTATTATATAGAAATTCTATCAGATCTGAAAATTATGAAAGAATTATTACAAGTATTTTCATTAATTTAATAAATCATTTTAAAATAATATGTGATGATCCAGCACAATATTTCCAGATTTTTTTTTACTTTTCACCGTATTCTATAATTAAATTCCATTTTTCATAATAGGTATCATGAATAAAATATTAGATTAATAATCAATAATGAGAAAGGAGATGTTCGTCATGACCCATCACACTATTTTCTTATGCTTGAAACAGATATTTTGTAATATAGTGGAACAAATAATTATATATATTGATTAAAAATTAATTTAATTATTTACACATATGTAATTTGATTTAAATTCCGTATTTATAATTCTGAAATCCTAATTGTGAAATCTGATTCTTCTTCTTCATTCCATAAAAATATAATCGAATAAATAAATTTCATAAATGAAACTAAATAGAAAATCTCATCCAAAGGGGGAGAGTATTCTACAAGGAAAACACATGAGTACAATCAGTGTAACGAGGAAGGTATACAACATGTACTAGGATTTATTCCAATATGTATTAATTCATAATTCATTCAAGATATATGGATTTAATATATGTTTTCATTTAATTATACACAACATGTTTACTAGGCCGGCATATCACATAGTCAGTTAGAGTGGATATCATGTAACTCCTATACCGAGTATGTCGTCCTTTAGTCACATGCATGTAATGTATCTTTTTACTAGACCTAAATGATTGATGACCACATAACATAAAAACCACACAACGTGTAGCCTATATAAATTCAAGGTACAATAATTAATTCCAAGGAATAGTTACACACTGAGTCTGCATGCATGTTATATAGATACACAGTGGAAAACATATATTCCACATATCTCCAATGAAAATGTTGTGTAACTTTTACCAAATAATGAGAAATCAAAATTTATTTATTATATTTTTAAAACCAGACCTATATTTACATTGTGTGATAAAAATGTTTATAAGATATTTAATTTTAGTTGTTTTAATATATATAAATGATTAAATATTTTCAAAAAAAATTATGAATTGGAATATAATATATTAGACAACATTCAATTATAACACTGTTAATTGAAGCATAAAATTTTCTAAAAGTATCCCATAATCCATGGAATAATTATATTTATATTACATATCGTGAAATCATGTGATATGTTTTGTATGCCACATGTACCAATAGTTATAAGTATATGAGTATAACACATTTTGGGTAGTTCAGATGGGTAATCATTGTGTTTCTTCCAATGTGAAGTTTTTAATGTACAATTTTTATTTTAAATAATTTTGTTTAATTTTTTTATAAATAATATTCATGATAATCTCAATGAAATTTTGATGAGAATTAATATAAAATAATTTATTAATTAATGAATACTATTTATTTATTTGATAAATATTTATTTTAAATATGAATGATTATATATTGAATTCTTATTTTATAGAATGCATAATTATTATCATGAAAATGACTTATCATGAACATAGTAAAAAATTCAATATTTTACAGGTTTATTTTAATATATTATTATATTATATACCAAGAATTATCTCCATCTCTCCAATTATTTTGTATGGTCCAACATACCCATGGTTTCTTAATTTTTTACTCCTTCCCCTCACACATGTGTCATGAAATGTATTTATGGTGGATGGTTCTCCCAATATAGTGGACTATTTTCTTATTTATCTTGAAGGAAAACCCAATATAAGAGAGATACATATGTTGGATGGTGGAAAATATCCACATGAACCTTAATTGGTTCAAGGTGTCTATATTATAGGTGGAAGGGTATTTTATTATATTCATGATAAAATAACCATCAGTAAATTTTCATGATCATACCAATTTATTATTTTAATTCTATCATGGTTCTTTATTATTTGTAATTTATGTTATGTTACAATCACACAAATTAAAACCCAATATTAATAAATATGAAATATAATCATGATTGAAATATTATTATATAATAATACTTCTCAATGAATTTTTTTTATAATTTATTTAATTTTCAAAAGATTTAAAAAATTAATTAAAATTTAAAAATATTCAATATTATGATCAAAATGTAAACCCATATAAATACTGAAAAATAATTTACCCTCACATAAAAAATGAATAGAATGTCTTTCAATTCATGCTCATCTAAAAAATTCTTTATGAATATGTTCTATATTTATAGATGTAGTAAATAAAATATTTCTTTGTAAAATGTATTATGTTTCTTTTCCATTTATTTTGAATCACATAGTTTTTTATCTAATTAATTGTGTTTGAAATCAAAAAAATATGACTACTTGGAAATGTATTTACGGCGTTATCATTTTAATGTCCAATACTTATATGCCGAACCCATGACTCATTAATCTTATCTTTCAAAAAAATAATATATTGTCTACAATTTCTTTATCTCTAATGTACGGAAATTATCAGGAATAGTGTTTCTAGATATCATTGATTTATATTTGGAAACTAATCATTCATTTTTTATAAATAAAAATAATTCCATCCTAAAAATGTTAAGATATACTTATCATATTGTTATTTAAGACTTCAACACAGATTGTTTTTTTTATTATGGATACATTGTGAAATTCCAGCTAATCCAATAAAAATCATTATTAATTTTTCAATATTATATAATTTCACATTGTTACCATCAATATTGGATAGTGAGTGAATGGTTGAGAAATCTCCACTCGTTAGCCTTGAAAACCCATATCAAATTAATCATTTTTCATTGATGATAATTTTGATTTTTCCGTACAATTACCACTAAAACAATAATAAAGTTTTTTACTGATATTATCTTAGGCCCATCTGTGATAGATACAAAATATAGGGGAATGAAAATATATTTATATTTTCTAGAATAGTTAGAAACACTTTTAGAAAAAAAATGTCAAAAAATAATTTTTGATTCCACAAAATTGATGATCATTATGATTACAGATGTTATCAAAATATCCCATTACTAAAAAATTAAAATAGTTAACTTGAGTTAGGATTTTATAATTAGTACTGATAATGAACGTGTTTTTCTAGACTTCTGTTCATTCACCCTGAATTCCTATTCATAATTTATCATTTCTATGTTGATTTAAAACAATAATTAATTTTAAATAATCTCCCCATTAAGTGAAATCACATCCAACATCTATAATTTTTTTAATATCCTTCTATTGTATTAAATTTGTTTAATAATACAAATTTAATTTTTTTAAATTTTTTCTTTGTCATTGACAAATTTTTATATTAATTATTAAGTCAATTGTTTTATTTTTCAACAATTCATATTTTGTTCTATCATGGTATAATATTCTTATGTTCATTTCCCATTTCTCAATTAATGATAATTCTCAATAGAATAATAAAAATGAACTTCATCTGAGTGTGATAGAAAACATATGATTTATTTTTGATTAAATGCTTCAGTTTTTAATTATGAGGATGTAAATTTCATCAAATGATAATAATCACCCCAAAAAGACATCGTATATTCCTTGGATTTATTCATATATCCAATATTATTGATAATATTTTTATACCTTTTAATTTCAATGAATTCGGGATATTCTAGAATGGGGTGTCCAAGATTTTTAAAATCATAACAAATTAAATTTTGAGTGTTATCGTCATGATTCTTGAAATCATTGAAAGGTATTCCCAAAACTATTCCATTTTTATAGATCTTCTTGAACATGTGATATAACTGTGAAGGATCACTATTTTATTCGTAAAATATTTAAGAGTCTTTTTCTTTATATTTTTATAGATTTATATGCATTTTTTCTTCTTATCATCATTAAAAGTAAAAATATTCAAGGAATTATTTTATTTCATTACCATTTTTAATTCGTCAGCATCAACTTCCATTTTATATTCTTACATCATAATAGTTCCAAATGAGAAATTTAATTTTTAAATTATTTGGATTCATATATTTTATGATAGAAGATGATATTCAACTCCATGTAGTAAGTAGAACGATGAGAAAATTCAATTACCTCGGGTGATTATTAACTTATTATCCATGAGAATCAATATAATTCATGATATTTGTGAGTCTTCCATTAAATCATGTATTTATTTCTCCATCATCTATTTTTAATGTGAAAATTATAAGTTCGGTTGATTCATATCTGAGATCCTTCATATTATATGTATTATCATACGAAACAACTATCGAAGTACCCATTTTATGAGACATTCAACCCTGAGAAACTCAATTGAACTCATCTGGTCCGATATCACATTTTATAACATTAATTTCTTTAGTTTTTAGATAATAATATAATTTAGTTGTATCATCCCACAATTTGAGTTATATATTTGGTATTATATAGAGATTAATTTTTTTAGGATAAAACATTAAGCTATTATTTTTTATGTATATTTTAATATGAGGATTCTAGCATCAATATGTTTTTACATTAAATAAAGGGTCTATATACATCAACATACCTTATCAATTATCATCAATAAAACTAATTTTAATAATGAGAAATGAAGTTCAACCTTTAATATATTTGAACTGAAGTGTCACATGATTTTATACCAATTATTGTCCTAGATAATGTAAAGATGAAAACATGAGAGGGGGATTAATTGTGTGTCTAAAATATTAGTTACTTTAAGACACCATCTTCATGGAATACAGTTTTAAACCCTTACATTGATAAATTATGGAAGATTAAATTTAATATTATAAAAGAAATAGATTGAAAAATGAGAATTAAATTTGTTTGGGGAACAATAATCTATTGGTCCCCTTCTTTAACATTATACTCCATGAATTTGAGGATTATCAAAATAAAAACTCTTTTATAGGGGATCACACTATGTATATCATTCTAGTACAGATTATAATGGAAAAAGATCATTCAAAAGGAATCTCCCATAACAAGTACTTCTTATGACATTTATACAGTCACTTAAAATGATTGAGGAAGTTATAGATTTGAATGAATATTATAAAACATGTATAACAAATTGTTGAATGATATAACTAACAATAGATGAAGATATTTACTAAGAGGATGATAATATTCAATGCTCTGCACTAGGCGATCTTTATTTGCGACTAATATAATATAATGTGTAGCACATATGTGTTGAATCTTGTATCATAAATATAGAAGTGGTCTTTGTTAAAATTATTATAGTATTTGTGTATGTTTGTGACTATTATGAGTGTATATCATGATACAACTAACTACTATGATTATATCGCCTATTAAATTTTGGACATAATCATATGAGATAATCACTATGATCATGTTGATAATTTTCTGAGAGTTGATAGGAAATTTAATTAATTCAATGAATATTATATTTCCATTTATGGAATAAGATTCTGTAGTGATGATGTTAGAGATCTTTTCATCTAATCTTTTTATTCCTTGAAAAATAAGGACTTATTCAAATTGAGCTTTTTTGAAAGAAAAATTCCATTTCTGAAACAAAAAAAAAACTAAAAAAAACATATAAATAGATTATTGTTGTAATAATATAATTATTCATATAATCTAATTATTCATAAGACATTCAACTAATAATATTGTTCACATATGATAACATACATTGGGACTTCATAATAAAAACCAATATTTGACTTCTAATGTGTGTAAGATAACTTTAATTCCCAATTTAATATTATTATTCATTAGTTATTGATAATATGATATAGAATTACAATACTTAACATTAATAAAATCTTCTAAATCTCAAAAGAATAAAATATTTTATGTATACTTTTATTTATATAATTACTTCTCATAACATCATTTTCTCCGATTTATCATACATTGAGCATGTAGTAGCATATCTATTTTATTAGTAACAGAAAAGCATACATGTTAAGATACACATAAAATATAGAGTTTATCCATTATTAGTAGAATAATGATAATAATTCTAAAAATTTATTATCATAAGAAAACATGATTTCACAAATACTGAATACTATGCTAAACATTAGAAAATCCATTATAGGCAATGTAAGAAAAATTACTTTGATAAGAGTATAATTTATAACACTTAAGATAAACTCATTATAATAAAAATAGGACTTTCATGAAACATAAATAACACATAAAAACTATGATATTTTGGAACCACATTTGTATATCAAACATACAGTTGTTAAAATTGTCTTAGGTTTATCTTTTCTGGGTTTATATGGATAAAGTAAATTTTTTTATATGATAATAAAAAACATAAATTTTTTATAAATACCATAACTTTTATAATATAAATTTATTTTAAACCTGAAATTATAATTTAAGATTCATTTTTAACAACTCAAAATGTTTTTAGGGCCTAAAATAATGGTTTAAACAATATTATCTTGAATTTAGAAATGTATATTTTATTTTGGGAAGTCCAAATTAAATTTTATCCTAGAAAAAAATATTTCGGAGTGTTCTATTTTAATAGAATGTATAGGAGGTTCCATTTATTGTTGGATTTTTTCGAATTTAAAATTAACCACTTTTATTTTACAATTACCTATCTAATGTTTTGGAAAACAACTCTGCCGTAAATTATTATTTTTAAATATCAAAATAATCAAATTTTTAACCCAAAATAACCCCCTATACTTGTAAAAATATCAACTAATTATCCCAATTTTCACCACTAAAAATAGATTACGAATGAATTAAATGTTATTTAACCTATTAATAGATTCATAGAGGAGTTATAGGAATATAATTTTGTTTCTATAATGATTTATGAAGATTATTTTCATGGTAAGGATTCCTAACAATTTATTTACCTTTATTTTTGTAGTCCATCCCTTTGGTTTAATTTTCAACAAGAAATGTTATTTTCATTAATTGATATAAATTCAAAAAAATATTATAAATGAGTGTCCGTCCTTCCATATTGATATACAATTATCATATTCCACTATAATTTTCAACACCTTCATGATCCTTAAATTATTATATGATTTTAATAATATAAAGAGTGTGAGGATTCCATGAAATGACATCATTATCTAGAATAAAACAACTAGATAAACGTAATATATTATTTTATTATGGGTAAATATAATTGAAAAATGTTTTATGGGAATTAACATATTCATAACTAGGTGGACATATAATGATCATAACCACACACATGGTCTAACACTCCTAGAAGATAAGTTTTTCATAATTCACAAACTCATTTTGATCCACAATGAAGGGTAAGATCCAATTTATTTCCAAATTACTCATCAGTAATACCATTTACCATTACATTGATATGGATTCCTTCAATTACATTACGAATATCCCTTGAATAATAATGACAAATAAAATAATTTTCAATTCATGGAATCAAAATAAATCTGGAAAACATGAAATGGATAAATGTCTTTAATCCAATTTCCCAAGGAATGCAATATTAATATATAAATTCAAATGATAATAATAGTTTTAACAAAAGAATATGATTAAATTTTTTATTCTTAAGTTAAAATAATCTACAACGTGTTGACAATATTGTAGACTAAAACTAGTCCTATGAAAGTGGTTCTTTGTAACAATAAATATTCTTTCTAACAAGATACATATTATATATAAATTTTCATTTATATTGTCCAAAAAATATTTTAATTAATTATAATATAAATAACAAATTTTTTCATATGATTTTTTATTTCATTTAATCTCTCTCCATTAATTATTCATACATTCCTAAATTAAATAAGTCATAAGGGTTATTGTCAACATAATTTACATTCTTTTGGTTCTAATTTTTTTACATGAAAACTATCATTATATTTAAGATATATTCCAACATATGATGATATTTTATTTTATTACATTTTTATTTTATTAGTTTTAATGTATTATTGGAATTTAAAATTCCATTGGATCAAAACTACAAAAATCATTGCTTTTAACTAGACATGTACACTTCTATACAATATCATCATAAACCGTTCACTTTCATATATATATTCCTTATAATATTTTGGAAATATTTTTATTTTTATTTTTAATATTTTTTATAGTCTTGTTCAAATATCTATTATTTTTTTAAACATTTGAATGTTTATTTTAATAATTTTACACAAATATTATTCATTAAATTCTTTCTAATGATGTTAAAATAATTATATATTTTTAAAATTTCTTCCAAATGGAATAATTTCCCATATTTTTTTCTACTTGATATTATCAAGTATCCTACACACATTTCAATAGTTTTTAAAAGTAATTTTGTTTCCAGTTGATATATATATTTGTCTTATTAATAATGAATATAATTGTTTCATTATATGAAATTTAGTGATTGTATTCCACTTATGCAGATATTTATCACACAGTATATAATTTTTAGTTTTTCTTCATTTATTTTCAATGTTTGATCTTTTAGAGATATTTATAATGTAATTTTTTTTCCTTAATTACTCATTTCACCACTGATGTGGATTATTGAATGACATGTAGAATGTTTATTTATGAACAATATTATTGGAGATTTATTGTAGTTATTATTATAATTATTCTTCCATTTCCAACTTAATAATTAAATGATATAACTCCTTTAGAGCTATGTTTTCTAAATTATGCACTAAAACATCATTAGAAGTTTTGGATCACACTTCAAATGGATCATATGATTATATTCTTTATAACATTTCTCATCTCTCATTTAATCATAGTTTACATCCATGGACATATTCTAAAATTTCATTACAAATTCAATATCACTTCTACTAATTCTATATTTCATTATATTTTTTAACTAATTTTGTTACCAATTAATCAATATGGTTTTTGTTTTAAGGGTAATTACCATGAAATATATCTTGTTTTATAATAAGTAATTATTGAAAATACTTATTTTTTTATTTCAATATGGGATATTATAAACTACTAAGGATTAATGGTTTTTATCATATTTATTATTCATTATATAATAATATGAGTAAATTCGACATTGATTGTGATAGTTGGGCCACATAATTATATATAAAATTGGTGAATTAGAATGCCTGATGAGAAAAACTAATATTGGAATTTTGATTAAACAATACCCATTTATGTATGATGTATTTGATGATTTTTTTAAATTATGTTTATAATAGATATTATAAAATCCATCACAATTAATCCTATTATAATTTTCCATGGTATTATTTATATAGTTATGTTATGAATGGATATATCACATTGGAATTTAATTAGTTATATATAAATTATTATTATTCATTCTTCATAAATTTTTAATTCAATGATATCTTATATTTCATGAAATTGATTTCTATGAATTTCATCTCTTACGTATTATGTTTCAAAATCGTAAAGATAGAAAGAAGACAATTCCATAAAAATATGTACCATCCCAAACATGTATTCCACTCGAAACGATGCTCCAATCCCGGCTGGTGGCAAGGCCTGAAGTGCATATCCCCAAATTCTAAGGGATGGCGACTAACATCATGGTATTAAGTGAGTCTTTGGGGAGACTATTCACTAATTACTGAATTATCACAGAGGATGTAAAATACATATACAAAAATGATGAAGATGGTATAACTATCGATAAAATCCAGAACTGTACATGGAAATACAATACAAGTATCCTAAAAATAAAAAAGAACAAAAAGGTATCCCATCGTTCCAGGGCTCTGCTTGGTCATATGCTCTACTACACAAAATCCACATTCAATAACTTGTACTAGAGTAATTTCCCCTATCATCACCTTTAACCATATAATATTATTGGGCCCTCTAGGAGGCCCAAACCGGGTGTGAGACAAAAATCCCATTTGGCTACCACCCAGGTGAATATTGTTGTGACCAAAATTCAACAAATGTTATAGAAATTGTAATAAACTAGTAAGAAAGTGCATATTACCATTGAATATGTCTACTGTAATGTAAACCTGAATAGACCATATAGCTACCTTCATGAGAGAGTCAACTCCTAAGGAGGAAGTTATAACCAACGAAACAAACTTGTCACATGTCCAGACCATACATCTATCTTTATATGGTAATCAAATTACACACTATATAGTGATGTATGTAATCCAGGTCCATGTTATATAATCAATGTAGCATCAAACAACCACACAATATGGTGAAGTATTAGACATCAATTGCCAGATCCATGGTGTTAGATGACTAAGATATCAATGTAATAATATCTAGACCACAAATGTATGGATCCATGAATCATGTCCAAGGAATCCAAGAGATTTCTATAGGAAACCCTTGTGGAAACTCGTTTAGGCATTGGTTGGGGTCCTAAAAGCATGTCAATATAAATTCCTACATGATACTAAGCCAGCCAGATCTAATGGGGTAGCAAGCCCAATAGCATCCCACAGAATCTATTCCCAAGGGGCAGGGTCATCCCAAGGTGTCCACTACTGCATTAAAGATCCAACTAGAGTATTCCAAGGAATCGATCAAAGAAATCATTCAAGCATTCAAGGATTCAAATTAAATATTCATAAATATGGGATTATACCCACTACATCAACAAGAACAATACACGATTATACCCACTCATGAAATCAATTTATCATAAGCATATGGGCCTACCATCCCACATAATCCATTAAAATGCCATTAATAATTTACATATAGTTATACCCACCCATATAAATACATTTAATTCAAGCTTAGGCATAACATTATATTCAAAAATCAAGGAATCACAACATCTCTTAACTAGCACACTCAAGTTATTAAGTCATCCCAAAGCATCCAATAACATGGTAAGCACTATAACACACACCTAAGATGGTTTAAACTAGCATAAAAAAGATATTTATTTTTTGTGCACCACTCAAGGGACCTCAAAACGTGTAATGGGTGCTAACAAACCTAAATGGAGCTACTGGTCAACCTTTCTTGGTCCAACAATAGCTACTAAATGCTACATGATAAAAACAAGAAAACGCTGGAAATTCTTATGAAGGGAATTTCAGATGAACGATCGAAAAGCACCAAGAAATGTTGAAATAAAGTATGGACCACCTACCTCTTCTCGGTTATATACAGATCATACAGTATCATGTCCTGATTCCTCATATTTTGGATGAAATCTAAAGAATGGATGAAGAATGGAATATTAGGGCATAAGAGCCTAAATCCAAATAGCACGATTTTTTTTCTGTAGAATAATGAATGAATAAAAATGAAATGAGGACTTAATGTTGCAGATCTATAGATATGTTCGACGATGAAAATCAATTTCAGATGAAAAATCAGGCTTAATGCTTTCACTATGTTCCAAAATAGAGCTCCACGTGGGGTCCCCCATTTGTGGAGTAGGAAATCATGTTTGGGTTCTAAAAAGGTAATTTTTAATTTAATATAAAATATAAAAAACCAAATTTAAAGTGAAGTAAGGTTTACCTTCATTGTTTCTAAAACAATGTTAAAACGGTTTTGATTCTCTCTATCCAAAATCTACAGTTTCCAGACCCCTTGCACGGTTTGGCCTAACCATGTGAAGGTCGTGCACAAAACACAATCCAAGCCATATCCAACCAAAAACAAGGTTTTGACCTCCAAACTAGCTATAGACTACTCTAAAACAACCAAAATGATGATTATCATTCATGTAAGTCCATTAAAAACCATTTAACCTAAAAATAAATAGATTTTTTCCTCATAAAAACCCCGGATTCTTACAATCTTCCCCCTTTTAGATATTCATCCCTGAACTGGTCTCTAAAGGGTGGTCAAGATTCGTCTGAGAACAACATCGTCCACTAAACACATATGCCTTCCTCCATATCACAAGTCTCTTCCTGTAAATGTCCTTGATTCTATAGAACCAATATTAGATGAACTTATCTGCTGTGTAGAAAAGTTATGCTCCTATCAAAGATACCAATCAGATGCTCCTTAATGGATGAATCAACCTGAAGATCAACACCCTCTTGCTGAAAAATATGAGATCGGTCATAGTGATAAATTCACAGCAAAGATACCTAGAAGACATCATGTATATATCAATACCTATGAGGTGACTAAAACTGATAGGAAACTCACCTTACTCTATTCGAAATCTCGAACGACTAGGAATATCTTGGTGAATGTTTACCTTGTCTCTTAATATGTCTATTTCCCAACCTCTGTGAAACAGGTATGAAAACATGATCCCCGACCACGAACTCAGGAGGTCATATGATGTGATCTGCATATGATTTCTAATGATATTGTTCTATAATAATCCCCTTGTGAATCTATTGGACCTACTGTTATGTCTCCTCCTTGAGAGTCAATACCATTAAAGAGGCCTCTCCTACCACTAAACAGTACATGGGAGAACGTCATGACCAACTGTATAAAGCCCCATAAGGATCCATCTATATCATCTCCATATAATAGTTATTATAGGCGAACTCAACCAAGGTAATGTTCCACTATCAAGGGCCCCCAAAATCTAGGACATATGATCAAATAATTTAATCTAGAACCTATATCGTATGCTCTAAATTTCCATTAGTACGAGGGTGGTTTGATGTGCCCAGAACCACCTATATACCCAGTTCCCTTTGAAAATTGTTCCAAGAATGAGACATAATGATGGTGTCCCTTTTAGAAACGATAGTACGCAGGACCCCATGAAGTCTTACCAAATATCAGATGTAAAACATTGCATAAACATCGACATTGAAGGACTTTTTGATTGGAATGTAATGTGAAACTTTTATATGCCTATCAACTACTACACAGACAACATAATTACCTCTAGGAATCCTCGAAAAACAAGTCACGAAATCTTTACTGACATCAACCCATTAACACTCTTAGATAGATAACATTTTTTAAATCCCTATTGGTCACTATGGTTCCACCATCACCTCTTGACAGGTGGAACACATAGTAACAAAACCAGCGACCTCTATCTTCATTCATGTCCACCATTACTGAAATATCATGTCTTAGTACTTCTTGGTATTCTTGGGATGAAGTCCCATGTCGAATAATAAAACTCCATTGTCAAAATCTTCATGCATATTCACTAGTACACAAACACATCCATGGATATGTAGGATCTCATCATCTCATACCGTCAAACCAGAAGGAGGGTCCTCGACTGCCACACCATCTTATCGAACTAGGATTTATGAATCTCATATCATCGTCATCCAAAATCTATCTTGTTGGGTATAGGTAATAGTTAATAATGAAAGAAAATTTTCCCTTTTCTTTCATGAAGTACTATATGAATCGCATAAAACAATTACAAAAGATGCCACTCACTGTTGGCTAGTTCCACTCCATGTATCTGAGTACTCCTACTCAGTGCATCGACAACCACATTACCCTTCCCAGTCATGTAGGAAAGCCCGAAGTCAAAGGACTATAGGTACTCTACCCAACTTTATTTCCTCAAATTTAGATCATTCTCCATAACGAGATACATGAGACTTTTGTGGTCCATGAACACCAAAAAATGATCCCCTAATAAATAGTGTCTCCAATAGTGTAATGCATGAACAACTACATCAAACATGAGATTGTGTGTAGGGTAATTCTTCTCATGAGACTTCAATTGACGAGACCTATAAGCTACAACTTGATATCCCTAAATTATCACTACCCCATTCCCAAAATCTGTTGAGTCATAGTAAATCGTGTAACTATAGATATTCATTGGTTGTATCAGGTTTGGTACTGTTGTCAACCTCCCTATCAGTTCTTAATAGGATATCTCAGAAGATTCATCCACAAACACCTTACACTATTTTTTATCAATCCCTTCAATGATGCTACACAGATTGATAATTCCTATATAAAATTTCAATAGTATCAATCTAATCCCAAGAAACACTATATTTTAGAAAACATACTCGAGATGTTCCCTTGAAACTACAACTCTCACCTTCTATGGGTCCACTAACATTCCTTTCTCTGAGATAATGTGACCCAGGAAGTGAATTTGATCCATCCAAATGTGTCACATTGTCATCATAACATATATATGATTCTCTCTCTGTTAATAAAAAGGTATATTAAAATGGTTTCTAGGGTCATGTCTACTGTGAGAATAATCCATGATATCATCTACAAAAATAACAACAAATGAATCTTGGTTTGGATGGAACAGTCAGTTCATCAATCCCATGGAAACTGCTGGCATGTTGATGACACCGAATGACATAACCAAATATTCATACAACCTATTGTTGCAATGAAAGGATATATTAGGTATGTCTCTAGGTAGAACACACACTTGGTAATATATTGACCTAAAATTGATCTTATAGAACACTATAGCTCCTTGAATATAATCAAATAGTCATATATCCGTGGAAAGGGGTATCATATTTTCAATTTCAGCTGGTTCTGTTTCTGAGAATCCACGCATAGACTTAGAGTATCATACTTTTTTTCACCAAAAATATGAGAAAACCCCACTGAGAAGAAGTGGGTCTCATAAACCCCTTTGCCTCCAAATCCTATAGCTACCTCTTGATCTAATGAAACTATGTCGTACCCATCTTTATGGAGGAATGGATATTGGTGCCACTCCTGGAACAATATTGATGGAGAACACCACTTATCTATCAGGAGGTAAACCAGAAAATTTATAAGGAAGGTCATCCCTGAAGTTCTCAAACACTGACGGAGTGTCAGCCTGACCAACTCCCTGATCATCAAGAAACAAACATGTAATGTAGTCAATTATACCGCCATTCCTGTGATTAATGGGTCCATCTCTAGTCACCAAGACTTATCATTACACCTTGTGAATAAACCCCTTGTCCTCTAGTGATGTGAAGGTCACCCTAGTGAGAGTAATCAACATATGCTCGATAATCCATGATCCAGTCCCTTATAATAACGACATCAAACCCAGTCAACTCGAGGAAACAAGGAACCATGATAATGTAAAACCTCTTAACTCTATGGGACAGTCCATACATTGGAGAACTATCCCATTCAAACTCCCAAAGGTCTTTCTAGCATCAAAACAAACTAATAATGAATAACAACAATACCAATGATCTTTACTACTCATGATGAGATAAAGATTTCATAGGGACATGTATTGATTAGAGTAGATGTAATATTATAAGTAACAAAAATTGGACCTCTCACTTTAGACGGTTGTTGATCCTACTCCTTTTGCGATTGTTTCACTACATTAGTATGTCATATACCAAGACCATGTGACCCTACCTGGATACCCATAGCTGATCCACCCATTGGACTCTGAGAACATGGTGTATAGAAACCATAGAAAAAACCACACAAACATTTTCCGGACTTCCATTTGTGGCTCCAGCCAAAATCTTTATGTGGATTTGATGAAACGGATCCAAAACCCAATGTCAGAGCTGACCCCTCCCACTCTTAGTTTAAGGTGAAGTCCTAAAAAACAACTGCATATTCCCGAACCTCCAGAAACATTGAACAAGGACATGGTTGCACTGTTTTTTCATGTGGATTCCCCTACAACACTGATGGAAAAAACATGTTTCATACACCCACTACATGAATAGAACTCACATCACATGAAGATATAAAATGATATTTCCTACCTGAAGACTTAGATCCACTAGGGAGGGAAACAACACTCCCCTACTATGTACCCCCAGCTCCCCTTATGTTTTTCTTTGTAACTAGCACCAAATTCACAATCTTAGTGATAAAAGGAAACCTGAACTTGTTGAACAAAGATCTGATAGTGTGTATGAGTCCTTCCTTGATGTGCCTACCCCATTAAATCTCATATGTTAGATACAACAGTGCAAGATGATGCAGATCTTCTAAGAATGATGAGAATTCATTAGATGTCATCATTCCTTACTTCAGATGCATAAACTCACTAGCTCTCTCTATTGACTTAGCCATGGGGTAATAGTAGTCATAGAACCACGTTTGGAACTCACTCCAACACATATCAGGCATCCTATGAGAATTACTGAAAACTTCTCACCAGCCCATGGCCACTCCATGTAGTATGTATGTCGCGTTGTTGACCCTCCAATCCATAGGTGTCTCATGATACTCAACAATTGTTAATGTGGTTACAAGCCATACATCAATAGCTTGTGGTCTGACATCCCCTAAACATATAGGAGGATGTTTCTACAATTCCCTCCTACCAGCTCACTCATAGGCTATGGTAGCTACATTTCACCATGGAAAGACTTCATAAAAATCTAGAATTCTTTGTATAGCTTTTCCACAACACCTGTCTCCAGAAAATCATTAGGTTCCATAGCTGGAACAATAAGAGGATTAGGAGGTAGATCGTGGACCACAGTCTTTGATGTATGGTCATCACCACTATCGTTGCATACTACTAGAGGTCTTGGTGGTGGAATGTCTATAAAATACCAAATGCACTCCTCATGAAAGAACAAAATCAATGAAAAAAATATCTCAAGTGTAGGACATGTCAAAACCCTCCAAGAAACCTACTCAAACCCATAACCTACTCCTATATCCAAGACTGTATAATGAACATCCAAATAAACACTAGAAACTATACCTTTTTCCCACTCAAATGTCAAGTATCGGTCAAGTTTTCATAACCCATTTCATGTATCAATTTTAATTTCATAGTTAGTTATTTAGGATATTTTATCAAGGTTTTACCAATTTCTGAACTTATGAGTGCTAATAACACAACATTAACCCAAAACATGGCTCCCATCCAAACCATATATACCATTTTAGATAAAAATTTACATTCCATGGAAGTGTCATTTAAGAATTTAGAAGGGACCACACTCCATATGGATTGAAATATGAAGTCACACGTTTATATACCACACCCATGTAAAAGAACAATAGGCACAAGTATCACATCAAATATAACAACAACTTGCGATATATACTGCATCCTAGATGGCATGGCGTAATTCAAGGCTTGTGATTATAACAAGTCTATATATTATGGATGAGATGGAACATCCTCATATAATTGGTTAAACTGAAATAGAACCCTCATTTTAATAAATAGTAATAGTAAAAATCATGTTTATCACCCAATGGTGAAATCAAATCAACTATAGTTTCAAAATCCAGAAAATCAGAACTCATTTAGATGAAATTTTAATTTTCCCTAATCATGGGATAATTACACCCAGACACAGTTTATTAAAAAATATATTTCATTTATATCCATTTCTAATGTTTCAAAAAAAAATTCAATCCAGAAAAAGAAAAACCTACCTCTAATACCACTTCGTAACATCCCGTACCTGAAAGCCACCCAAAACAGTTCCCCAAGCCGGGTTGGTCACAAGCCCTCAAGACTATCTCCCAAAACTCCATTGGATACTTCCTAGCACTGAAGGCCTAGATGAGTTAATGAGGAGAATATGATCACATTACAATAGTATCACAAAAATAATCAAATAAATATAAAAAATTATGTAGATGGTACAATTATCTAGAAATAAGCAAAAACTGTACTTGGAAATACAATAAAATTGTCCCAAAAAAGAAACAAAATACCAAAAAAGTATCCCAGAATAGAATGTCTCAACTTGTTCCTTCTCTCCCTTGCACAAAAGACGCAATAAAATCCATTATAAGGTCACTTTCCCCTATCATCACCCACATCCATATAATCTGTTTGGGTTAGAAAGGAGGCCCAAATTGGTTCTGAGATGAACATCCCAATAGGAAACTAATAAGGCCTAAAAAAATCTAACAACAATTCTACAAAATTTAATGAAATTGTAAAAAGAAGGCAAGTAAGTGGATTTGCCTAGGGAATAAGACTATTATTGGGTAAAATTGATTAAACCTCAAGGCTACCTGCAAAAGAGAGTTATTACTTAACAGGGTAGCTATAACCATGTATACAAACAAGTCACATAACCACTCCATTCATAAATATATATAATGTTATCCATAACCAAATTTTTTAGTGACATTTATAATCCACGTAAATGGTGTATAATGAAAGAATCAACCCACAACCACATCATATAGTGAAGTAGAATACCTCAATTTTTGGATCCATGGTACCATAAATCATGGAATCCAAGTAATAATATCTATACCATGGAGGGATGGATCCAAAAATCTTATTCCAGGTATCCTATCGTGTCCCATTAGAATCCCTAGTGGAATCTCGGTTAGGCACTGGTTTTGCTCTAAGGATAATTTCAATAACAAGTCTTACGCAAGACTAACCAAGATGGATCTAACAGGGTAGCAAGGCTTGAGGCATCCCACCGAATCAAGAACCAAGGGATAAGGTGAACCCTAGGTGTCCACTAACAAATTCCAAGTCCATGGAGAGTAGTCCAAAGAAAATATCAAACCAATTATTAAATTAATCAGACATTGAGATTAAACATTGATAAATAGGTGAGTATACTTACTCATGTCTATAATCACAAACCATGAGTATAATCACTCATTCAATCCTTTTATCAAATAAATATTTTCATGACCTCTAACATAATCCATTTACATACAATTAATAATTTACATATAAGAATACCCACCCATATGAATCCATTTCATTTAATCTAAGAAATAAAAACAGTTGAGGATTGAAATGATATTCAATGATCTAGGAGGTAGTACATCACATAACAAGCTTAATCAAGCTATTAGGTCATATAATAGCTTTATATAACTATGTAAGCACAAGAACACACCCATTGGGTTGTTTAAACAGGCATAAACGATCTAATCTCCAAAGTTTCACCCCACAGGTGACCTCGAAACGATAAATGGTGTCCAATTCACCTAAACAGAAACCATGGTCAATGCCAGTAGGTCCATCTATATAAACTAAAATATGCTCAATCAAAAACGAGCCCTCACTGGAAATTCTGTCGAATGGAATTTTAGTAGATTTCTTGGAAAACACCAAGAAAAGACGAATGAATGTAAATATTGGTTACCTCAACTCAGTAGCAGACATGATCATCCAATATCATGTCTGGGTTCATCCGAGTTTGGAGGAAATCATAATGAAGTATGAATAACAAAATATTAGTGCATATGATACTATATCCAAATATCATTGTTATTGTTTCGAAGAATCAATAATGATGAAAAAGGAATTGAGGACAAACCTTTGCAGATCCGTCGAGATGATTAAAAATTAAAAAAGATGTTGGATGGAAGATAAGGCTCAAATATTATCTGACACGACAATAGGGAGCTCCATGGGGTGTCCACTATGTGAGGATAAGGAATAACCGTCTGGGTTTTAAAAAGGGAAATTTTAATTTATATTAATATTAAAAAAAGCACAGCAATGGTCACCCGGTTAACATACACATTTTCCCAAACTGTGTGGAAACCGTGCACAACTCTCTGGCTAAGAGGGGAACTTCACACAGTTACCCCACATGATTTGACTAACCCTGCGATAACCATGCAGATCCTCTCTATCCAAAACCTTTCGTTTCTAGATCCCTCATATGGTTTGGCCTAACCATTCGCAGGCTGTCTAAAAACTGTGTGCCACTCCATTTGCAGCCCAAAACATGGTACTGACATCCAAACAAGCCCCAAACACATCCCAAAACACTAGAGATCAAGAAAAGCATTCACTTAAGTCTATAAGAAGGCATTTAAACTGAAAAAAGATTTTTTTTACCTTGTACAAAAACCCGAGTTCTTAAAAAAACTCATAATTGGTATGATGTGTAGAGATTTTTTCTAGATATATAAATGACTTATTATCAAATAAAGATTCCTTTATTTAATGGAAGAAATAAAAAAAAATGGAAGTATGTGAGTTTTGTTACTATTTTTATTCAATATCCCATAAAATTCTAAAACAAAAAGATCATTGGTATGTAGGTGATAGAATATTTTTTTGTTTTATTATTATGGATGTAAAATAGTGGATCATATTAGTCTATTTAAAAACTCCACGAAATCAATATACCATCATAATTATATATATGAGTGTATGTATATGGTGTCTCTAATGACAAAGATCATCAAATTAGATATCTTATATTATTATAACTGTAAACTACTTCTTCCAAAACCATTCTTATGTTGTTCTAAAAATAATATATTCCAAAGGAGTATAACCAAAAAATTATTTTTTTATATTTTGAATTGGTTACATGATGATCATGAAAACCATACACATATATAATGATTAACAAATATATACTATATTAAAAAAATAAAAATATTTTTTTGTAATATAGTAGACCATTTCTGATCCATAAATAATTATGATTGGACAATATATATAAAAATGTAGACGATTAAGTTATTATGATCCAATACATTTTGGTATAATCGTTTTGAGGTATTATTTGTTATAAGGATG
Source organism: Viscum album (assembly GCA_963277665.1). NCBI lineage: Eukaryota > Viridiplantae > Streptophyta > Magnoliopsida > Santalales > Viscaceae > Viscum > Viscum album. The sequence goes on from OY728159.1 coordinate 40,852,037, forward strand.
GTATGTATAATATTTAATGTGAAACATATGATGAGATACCATCTTTTCAATAATTAATATTTGGATAACATAGTGTTTCACTCTTATTTGTTTAATATACTTTTAGTGATAAGTTATTTCACTCATTATTATAATCTTGAAATTTTAGGGGGGATAAGTTAGAATATAGTGTGAGTATGTATATTAACGAATATTACATTGATTATGATTTATTTGGATTTGGTAATATGATGTGCCATTCTATGATGATGGGTGTATCAATATAATAATGAATAACGATTCTTGAATTTAATTAGTAAATGATTAGTTGTTTTGATGTAGCGAGGGAATTACTCAATAATTATTAGACATTTCAACATTATGGTTTTACTATAAAAGTCATACCATGATATTTCATTCCTTCATCAAATTTGAGAGGTTGGTTTCCTTATTAAAAAATAATTAAAGGCATTAATTCACATAGGATTTGATGGATCAGGTAGAATAACCATAAAATATCATAATGATATAAATCACATAATGATTTTTTAAATATGAATTGAAATTAAAAAATATATATCTATGTATGAATTATATATTTTTAATTTTTATATAACAGATAATTTAGACAGTATTGTATAACCTGACTCCATTGGACACATCTCTCCAATAATTTTAGTTTCTTATATTCAACGATGGAGGTTTCTCATTGATTGTGGTATTTACCTATCATTAATTAATTACTTATCCTATATCTACCCTTTTAATAATGTTATTATAGTTTTTTGGTTTGTTTTGAAATATTTTTTTAAAGCATTTAGAGATGTTTTAATATTTTTCATGTTAGTAGTTATATATTTGAGTGAATTATTTTTTTATCATTATATTATTTATCGTTATTTAGGTATTGTATTCATAATGATTTTTTTGAGGTTTTGGATTTAAAATATTAAAGTTATATTTTATTTTTTATGAATTTTTGTAAGGGTTCATCTTTTTAGTAATAAGGGTGTATCTATAATATGAAGATAAAGTGTTAGATTTTATAAATTAGAATGGGGAATTATGTAAAATGTGATTTAAATAAATTCAATGTTTTTAGTTATGTAATATTTGTGTTGTATTAATATTTATGTTACATGGTTTTTAATTTTTTTATTAGCATGTTAAAATATGTCCATTATTATAAAATTAAATTACAGATAAAATTGAAAAAATAGATAAAATCATGAAATTTTTATTTAATATAATCAGGTTATATATGATTTCATTTCGAGTTTTGAAATAATAATTAAAATAAATATTAATTTTTTAATTTTATGGAATCATTTTTTATGTTATAGATTTTTTAATTAGTGTGTTTACATATAGCGGATGTGTGCATGTTTAAATTTAATTTTGTTGTAGTGATGGATTGATACCATCGTCAATTTTTATAGTGTTATTTCATACTATAATGACTAAGATAATATTTATAGATAATTTTAATGATTCTTGATATGTATGTTTCTCTGTTTCATGATTTGGTTAGATATAATTTACCCCAGATGATGAGATAATTAATGTAAGAATAAATTGAAAGTATATTGGTAAACAAGTCATGTCAATGAAATAAATGATATGTCGAATATGTTTATTTATTGAAATTCATTGCTCATTTATAGTGTTTTTTATATTATATTAATGAATTGAAAGTTTAATATCCATGTTATATTGTAATATATTATATTAATATATAATATTAATTAATTTTTATAAAGGATAAATATATATATGTAAATTTTTTATTTTTTTTGTGTGTGGGATAATTAATCATTTGTTTTTATAGTGATTTTTTGGATATTTTATGAATATAAGTGTTTTTCATTATTTGATAATTATATTATAGAGATAGATATTACATGTGGTTATTTGTTTATTGAAATCCATGATGTGGTTTCATATTCTATGAATACCCCATTATCAATTTTATGTGGTGTTTTAATTGAATAATAAGCCACATTCACCAAACTCATATGAATACATGTTATATGTTATGATTGAATAATTTTTGGGAATGTAGTGATTTAGTGGTGATGATATGTTGAGTTATATTGTTTAGTATGTGGTTATGGTATTTTTGATTCATTTATGATCAATTTTTTTGATATGTTTTTAGGTTATATCTGTTATGAGAGAACCAAGACATGTTTTATTTGCGCATGATGTGTATGAAATGAAATGGGAAATAGATACAAGTACAATTGTTGTTTTAATTTCTTGGTAAATCATTAATTGTACATTTGTGTATATATGGTTCAGGGTCGATGATCTTGTTTGAGGGTCATATATTGTGTTAATGAATATTTATTTTTTTAATTTTATTTACTAAAAGATTAGTATACACATCTACAATCGATAGATAGTCTCTAGGGAGGATCATACTGGCATACATGCATTATTCACATTATATCTTATTTCATATTTTTAACTTATATATTGATGTAGGTTGGTGATGTGTTTGACATTTCTCTCCCATTACATGAACATCATTGTTCTATTGTAGTGGCTAGTAAAGATTGAAGTCTTCACAATTATATTTGAGATTTTATTTTTGGGAATAAAATTAAATGAATTCTACATATTTTATGGATTTTGGTTTTTTTATTTGGGTTAGCTATATGGTAAATCCCTCCAAATTTTATTTATTTGTAAACATTTTTCAATATACCAACACATGACTTTTTGTAGGTAGGAAACATGGGTCACATTCCTTTGATAAAATCTTTGTAGGTGTAATAATAATAATATCATGTGAATAAAAATTCCACCATTTAGAATGAACATAAACTATAAAATAATATTATATATTAATGTGATGTCTCTGAATATTAATCTAATATTTATAAAAGATGTATGTTTTGATACATTAAATAGGAATATGAAATGATTTGATAGATGTCATAAACATTCATATAGATAAAAAAATACCACTATAATAGAAAAGGAAAAAACGTTTTAACTAATAATAATTATGGAACAATTTAATTAACACAGGTTTATAATTACATAAATCATTATAAAGGGAAATTGATAGAGGGTTAGATAAATAACTAGAATTTTACTTTCCCATCCTCGATATCTAGAAAATCTATATAAATATGATGAAATAGAATGAATATAAGTGATATGAATATATGGGAATATGATAAAGATGTATTTTTAAATATTTTGAATGAATTACACTTCATGGCATTGTTGGTACAGAATGGTAAAATTTGGAAATAATTCATCAGAAATTTAAGAATGTAATAAAATAAATAAAATTTAATAAAAATATACAAGGATTAATTAGAGTCAGAATAATTTTTATTTGCAAATGATCATAAGTTTATGTTAAAATAAAATTAATATAAAATATTTTTTTCAACTCATTTAATAATTTATTGTGTTATCTACAATAACTAAAGTGTATCATAATGGAAATATATTGTAAAAAATAGTAACCAAATTATCGTACATAAAAATATCAGTTCTTACATAATAAATTTATTTTGGATTTATTAATTGTCAACCAAAAAACATACAAAATTTATATGTCAAATAATATTATTGATTGAATGAATCCTTGTTTAAAATTTTACAAAATGACCAATAATAATGGAAAATATGTGAATGTAATAAACCTAAAACAATATTTAATATATAAATTTAAAATTAATTAATAATTTCATAAACTATATGAATAAATGAAATATGAGAATGTAAATACTCAATCATAAATAAATAATTATACAATAAATAATTATATAAAATAAATAATAAAATGGTTTTGATTAGAAAAATTAAATTGAACTTCAAATTCATTTTTGTCTTAATCATGATTTTCATATAATATACATATTAAGATGTCATATTTGTAAAAATAAATTTATTTTCCTATGTTAATCATTTAATATAATTATATTATGTTGATTAAATTCATGGAATTAATTGCTTCCACATAATAATATCTATACATTATTTACAAACGAGATTTGTGAAGACATCACCAAGTTGGTGATCAGTTCCTATAAACTTAGTCAAGAAATAACATTTATTAATGAGATTGGTAAAGACATTATTTCCAAGGTCCTTGACCATTTTTAATTAATATATGATGGTCTCCATTGAGATTATAGTTGAAATGGTGGTTATACACCTAATGGGTATACATCGTAACCACCCATGTACTTATAAATTAATTTTTCTCATTAAAGAGTTAAATAGTTAATTTCATTTTAAATAAATAACGAATAAAATTGCATTTAAATTAGTTATATAAAATTAAAAAATAGAATAATAAACTAACCTATGAAATTATAAATAAATTATATGTTTCTTATGAATGAAAATATGATATATTTATAAAATGGAATAAGTAAATAATTGTTTTGGAAATGAAAAATTACATGTTTCTATTTTTGTGAGACAAAAACATGTTTTAACAATTTTATAATTAATATAGTTGTTTAAAAAAATATCTTTATTAAATAAATTAATAAATTAATATTTTATTTCATATTATTATAAGAAAATATTGTGAGGCCTTATTTAATCTTTCTATTTGTCATAAAATCATTTATCATTTTTAAAAAATTAATTTTCAACATAAATATTTATTTTAATAAAAAAATTAAATTTACCAAATTTATAATATTATTTTCTTACAATTATGTTAAATTTTTTTAATTATATACATTTAAAAATGGATATTATGAATTTTTGGGATTTTTATAATATAGTTGAATATTTCTATATATTTAATTACGGTAATTTATAGAATTTGAAAAATTCCTAAATTATTGAATCATAAATATTGTATGGATGATTTATGTCACAAAATAATTCTATAATTAGTTATTTCTATATATTTAGTTATATGGTTCCAAATATTTATTATCATGATCCAAAATAATAAATTAGTGAATAATATTATAAAAAACACCCCTCAATTCCACTATAAATAAAACAATCACCACATTTTCCACTAACACATTAAAAGCCATATATCTTAGTTAATTTTTAAACAAATAAATTCCCATGAATATTGTATACATATATTATTATAAATTCTAACTAAATGTCCAAAAACCATGTTCTTTATGGAGTTTCTCTAGGAGAAGAAGTTCAAGAGTTAAAATACTCTATTGATTTCTTTTAAATTTCATTTAAATTTAATTTATTTTTATATTATATCCTAAAATCAACTAAAAAAGATCCATGATAACTCAAATGACATAAATTTAATATTATTTTATTATTTTAGTGGAATATCCTTCATAAAATCTCATCTCATCTCCTATTATTTCAAAAAATGAAAACATTATTTGTGATGTGTTGATTTACCATCATCATGGATAATGTGTTTTCAATTTCTCTCACTTCCAGTATTCCTGGTCATAAAGCCATTATAATGGTTAAATTATAATTTCTTATATATATTATATTTTATTTAATGTTTTGGAACCAATATGTAGACATTATATTAAATAAGATAATATATGTTCATGAGTGTCGTAAAAACTGCCAAAATAAATTAAATAATTTTCATATATATTTTATCTAAAGAATCATCCATATATCTAAAAACAATATTCAATATTGTAAGATTTCAAATTATAGAAACATATTATTACAATTTCATTCCCCTTATGGTGTTCTTCTCAATTCGATAACAAATCTCAAAATGATCCAACCCTGGATACCCTGAAATAAACACACCTAAAACAATTAAACAACAAAATATTATCAACAAATTTGATGAAATATGTTATAGAAATGTCACATAAGGTATAATATATGTTAAAAGTGTTTTACGATAAATTAATAGCACTATTTAATAATTATATACGATGTTTCAGAATGTTTTAAGGATGTCAAACCTCAAGTAAGATAATTTCCTTTTAAAAATAAAATTTTATATATCTATTTTGAAAATTAAAAGAAATAATATTTTTCTGATCATATAGGGAATTATTTTCATAGCTTTTTTTTCATTAAACCTTTATTCTATAATGAGTTATTACATATATTATATTTTTTTTTATTGAAAACATTACCCTTTTTACTTCCATTGTATTCTTTTTAAAATATGTTTTTTCATCATGAATTGTTTTTACGATGAATGTGTCCATGTTTTAAGGATATGATATGGTTCATGGGAATTTATTATGGTGATGGGGGGTCCTATATATCCCTCCAATTCAAAGGATATTTTTATGTTGTATGTTTTCCATAATGGTCATTCCATGTGTAACTATGATTGTTACACCATAATGTATCGTTAAGGGTCACATCAAAAGGAAGCTATGAGGGTTTCATTGTAAGGAACCCATGAACTTTAGAAATTATATAGTAGTTATAATGGTTAATATATGAAGTATGAAATTTCCAAATCTAACAAAATGTTTATAATTATGTTTTATTTGTTTTATTGAAATCTCTTGTTTTCAAAAAAGTATGTTTGTGGTATTTTATGTATGAGAAGTATGTATTTGGGAAAATGATTTAAAATGTTTTCAAGTATTCAACAAAAAATGCATTAATTAACTCTTTTATGTACTATAATGATATTTTATTGATCATTATATGTTTTAAAATTATTTTCACTAGGATTGAGAATGATTAATATAAAATAAAACTAGATTATGAATATTGAGATGATTTTTTTAAATGATTTCTTGTATTAATAAATTTATTTTTATTACGAATGAAATGGATGTTGTTTTATAATTAATCAATTTTTATGGTTGTGAGATGATATGTATGAATTATTTATTTATTCTCTAAAACTATAAACTTAAATTATCTATGGGAGTGTAATAATGTGAATTATAACAGAATTTACAACATTATGTAATGTTTAAGGATGTGACATTATAGTGTCTATTAGAGAACAATATATATAATGTGAGGAAATATTATAATGGTAATAGAATTCCATAATTTATTTTTACCTGAAGGTAATGTTTAAATGATTTAAAATTTACTAATTTCTTGGATTATTTATCTAATATATATTATCTTTTAATGGTTTTCTGTATAAGAAACAGGGATATTGAAGTAGGAAGGATCTTTGTGGATGATATCTTTCTGAATCCACATTTTGGAATCAAGGTATTTGTAGAAGATAATTTAATGATAATATTCGATTAGTTAATGAAATATATAAACTATGGCGTAACTTTTGAATGTGAATAATAAGATATACAATAAATTAAAATCATGATAGTGGAACATGTTATGAGGAAACACCCTCCATATTTTATTGGATATTCTGACACAATGGTGTATTAATAGTAAATTGAAGACTATAAAATGATATTAAATGACATAGGGTTTTAATATATTCAAACGGTTAGTCTTGATGTTTATCATTTGGATGGTGAATCCAACTAGTGGTTGTCAATGGTCAAGAATATCATTGATATCAACTAAATTTAAGACTTGGAATGTGATGAATATAAGAATTAGTTCGAGGAAAAATATTCTCCTATAGTTGATCAAGTTATGATATAAAATTAATTACTATAATTGGGAAAAAATAAGGATTATTAATTAGCCACATATGAAGAAAACATCACTCAATTGTCTTGGTATTCCCTAAATATTATACCTGATATTTATTGTAAAATAAAATATTTTTACTCAGGATTGAAGACAAGATATTGAAGGTCAATAGCCTCCTATGAATTCAAATTATATGAAAAATCATTCAGTTGTGATGAGTGGGTAGAAATAGATTATATTGTTGAAGATGTTTATTAAGAAAAAAATTGTATTAGTTGTTTCATAATGTATGCAATGTGTTTTCCCCAATTAAATAAATTTGATTGTAAGAGAATATGGTTTCAAATTTCTAAGAAGTGTGCTAAGAAGTACTCTAGAGAATTCATTAAAAAAATTAGATTGTGTTTTCAATTTTGTACGTTTAGAAAAATGGCCCTAGATTTAATTGAAAATTATCGTAAGAATAATTATTTTATAAAATTTTATTTAAATGTTGTGAGATGGGGTATTATTAAAATAACTTCTAATAGATGGATCTGAATACCGGAAAACATAAATATTTTAATAATAATTATGTGGTAAAATCCTTGGTGACTATGTTAGTAGATGCTGGTTGATCCAATGAATTGGTATCTAGTACATTATTTGGTTAACTAGATTTGTCAAATGTATTTTTTGATATGGTGTAAAAACACTTTATTTTTTATGATTTTTATAGTAAATTGAAAACTTAAGCACAATAAATTAAATTATAATTTTTTTAGAAAAGTTGGTTAAATAATAAAGAAAAATGGAATTATAATATTCTTTTGATTGTTGTCTAGGGAATGAAATTTCTTACAAATATTTTTTCCCTTTATAAATTTTAACGATATTCTTGGTATGGATTTTCTTTCTGTTTATCATGCTATGATCTATTGAAGATATAATGAATTATTTTAACAAGGAGTTTTAGTTTTTATAAAATAATGAACCCATACTATTGATAACATTTCTAGAAGCTGAAAAGTCTATAAAATATGGATATGAAATTTATATTTCACATGTTGTGGAAAATGGCGGAATTATTTAGAGTAATGATGTGCTAGTTGTAAAATAACACCTAAATATTTTTTCTAATGCATTATAAAGTGTTACACCTTATCAGGTAGTATAATATTACATTTAATTATTTCACGAATCTAATAAATTTTCGAAATCACCTTATCAAATATCTATGGTAGAACTTATTGAATTGAAAACCCAATTGGAGGAGTTACATGATAAGCGATTCAATAATTATATCACTTCATTATTGGGTGAAACTATACTGTTTGTTAAAAATAACTATTGTTCTATGATTATTTGTATTTATTATATTTCATTTAATAATATTATTGGTAAGAATATGTACCCACTTCCTTTTGTTCCTATATTGATGGATCAGCTACATGTAGCATTGTATTTTTCCATGTTTGACTTTATATCTAGGTACCATAAGATGAATGTGAAGGAGGATCAAATTCTTAAAATATTATTCTGAACTAGATATTGTCATTATGAGTTTTTTTCCTTTGTATTAATAAATTCCTATTATATATTTATGGATCTTTAAAATAATATATTATATGGATATTTGGATATGGTTGTTGTTATTTTTATTAATTTCATTTAGTTTTATTAAAGAAATAATGACGATAATGAAAAACATTTAAAGATTATTCTCAAATTCATAAAGTAATGATGTTATATGGGATATTTTAAAATTTTGATTTATGGTTCAACTATTTTCTTCCACTAGTAACATTGTAAATAATAATGGTATAATAGTTGATCCTTCAAAAGAACATTGAGTTTGAATACCCATGATATAAAAATATTATAAATATTCATAGATTTCTTGTATTTCTATGTTATTACCGACTTTCTTTTCAAAACATCTCATGTTTATCTATCCCTCTAACTAAGATAACACTAAAAGGGTTCAATTTGTTTAGAAATAATAATATTACATTTAATTCGAGGAACTAAAAATAAGATTTTTAAATTCTCTAATTTTGGTATACGTTATGAAGAGGAAGATTTTCTCAATAATAGTGGTGCTTCATTGAAGGAAATTTGTTTCATTATAATTATTAATTATTAAATAATTGATTATGATTCAATAAAACTAAAATATAATGGGATAAATTATCCATTTCTTGATCTGGAATTAGCTGTTGTTGTTTTCATGTTCAAAATTTAGAGAAATCATTTATATGGATACAAATATGAAAACTATCCTAAAAATTAGTTTGATGTTTATTTTACTAAAAAGAAATTGAATATGGGGGAAATAAGTCAGATGGAACTAATATTGGATCATTATGGACCAAAAAATTACTATCACAAGTTAAAAAAATTTGTAGGATGAGTTGATTCAAAGAAACATGCATCATTGAAGATGTTATGTTTTGAAAGTGAAATGTTGGTTAATAATTTGATAAATTTTGGCATAAAAATTATTTGTGTAAGAAATTCCTCTGTTTTATTTTTTGTGTCAGTGTACTTTTATACCAAAAATATATTTAAGATATCATAGAAGGAAGATCAAAAGCTACATAAAATTTAAAAAATATTAATGAATCTATGTTTTTTGAATTTAATTATGAAAACTATTGTGTCTTGAGTTATGGAAATATTTTTTGTGTACCTAGTGATTATGTGCTTCTAAAATAATGGTTAAGTTAGTCTAATAGTTATCCATTTTTTAGATCATCCTATAAGAACTAAAATGTGCATAGACCTTTCGAATAATTATATTGTGGGATGGAATAAAAATATATTCTACTAATTTTATAATGACATAATTTTTTTATCAATAGATTAGAGGATTGAACCAACTACAAAAGGGTATTCTTCATCCATTCCAATAATAGAGTTGAAATAAGAAAATGTATCCATTTATTTTTTTTACTAGGACTATCAAATCCTTGTTAAGTTAATAATGAGATTTTTTTTATTAGCCAGATATTTCATTAAATTTACTTCCAATTCAAGACACTCATTATCTAGATCATGTTTCTTTACTGTACATAAAATTTATTTCCAGGTAACAAGGATTTTCTCTCTTAATTGTTTCTGACCATGATCCCATGTTATGTTATAAATTTTATAAATACCTCTAGAAGACATTGTAAACTAAATTAAATTTCATAACATCCCATCATCCTCTATTTGTTGGATAGCTCAATCCAAATATATATATATATTTGAATGCATGTTACTTGCCTGTTTAATATGTTAAAAGGAATGTTTAGATCAAAAACTTTCTATATTATATTTTTCATTTTATTGACAATTCCAATTCTTAAATACAGATAGAATATTTTGAGGTATTATATGGGGAGAATTGATGAGCTCCAACATTTTTTTGATGAAGACAATGTATGGAATTTAATGGTACCCAAAGAAGGATAACATGTGATTGGGATATTTAGGTTGACATAATAATACATGAGGATAGCTTAGAGAAGGAATAAAAGATAAGTAGATAAGTGGAGGAAATACTTTTCTTTTAGTAAAGGTCATCATGTTTTCCATAAAATGTATCATTGTAAAAGTGTTATGTTTTTTGTAAGAACGGAATGTTTTGTAGAAATTTCATTGGAACTTATGAAATCATTGAGAATGTTGGACCAGATTCTTATATAGTAGGTCTACCCCCATGTTTATCTCAACTGAAAAATGGTTTTCACGTTTAGATGTTATGAAAGTATGTGCCAAATTCATATCATTATTGGAGCCCAATAATAGTTAAAATGGAAGAGAAATGGTCTTTTATGGAAAAATTTATTTAGATTCTTCATCAAATGGGAAATGTATTTTGGAATATGTTAATTTTTTAGTAATTGGTTTAGAGAAACCACATTTTTAAAGAAGAACCATCAGATTCTAAAAATTCTAAAATGGAAACATATCCTCACTTGTTCAACAATAGTATAAAAATATTTTGGATGATATTTCTCATAGTGGGATAACGTATCAATGCAGGTACTTCTAAAAAAATTAGTTTTCATTATGGAATAAAATATGTAATTTCATTATAATTATATAATGAAATAATTTGTATTTAAAAATATTGTAGGAATATATATATATATTGAATAAAAAACACACCAATTAAAGTATAAATAATGCTTAAGTATCCCATGAATTAATATATGATTTATTTACATCATAGGGACAAAAATTCAAATTGATATATTCTGTGTAGGTGTATTTTGGAAAGTAAACTTGTATTAAATGTTATATTATTAATATAGTTCTTTGAATGAAAATATATCTTTAAAATAAATATTATAAATAAATATTTTTTTTTCTTATTAATATATTATAAATTTATGTAGAAAAAATTAGTTTCTCGAAACCTCATAAAGTAGTTATACTATTATAATATTTAATTTTTTGATAAATAATGATTTTAATAAAAATTTTAATTCATCATATTCAGAAATTTATTTTCATTTAATGGCTTTATTTTTTTATTTAGGATTTTGAAAACTTGTTAGGGTGCTGTTTTATGATTTTTAAAAAATATTTTAATTTTTGGTGAATAATGAAATACAATAATTTAAGGTTTTTAAAAAATTAATGAATTATAAAGTCATTAATGATGTATTGATGATTTATACCAAAAATATCCACATTATCATAATTACTTTGATATATTTAGTCTTAGGTTCTAAACTATTCAATGTAATGAGCCAAAATAATAATCTAATGCATAAAATAATCGGGTAACACCTATAATCTCAACTATAAATACCAGCTGTCACCACAAATTCTCCATACAACTACTAAGTATTGTAGTTTGATTAATTTATACTAAATTACCTTCCCAATATTCCTCCCAACATATACACATATTAGTCTCACAAAATTTCCAAAACCAATTAACATAAGGAGGATCTCAATGGGAATTTTTCCAAGATGTAAAAACATCCTTTGTTTTCTTTTTAAATTGATTTTTAATTTCCTCTCTTGTCTTATTACCTCCTCACCAACCCATATAAGAGTAACCTCATAAATCCATTATAATATATAGAATGTGATTTTGTTTTATTAATGGAATACCCATCATAATTCTTCTCTCCATCTCAATTATTTTTAAAAAATTAAAACATTATATGTGTCATGTCCATTTTCTATCATAATGGACGATGTGTTCTTAATATCATCCATTTCCTTCAATGAAAATCATCATATCATCCTTATGGTTTAATAATATTTTTTTATACATATTATAAGATATATAATCTTCTATAAGCTATATATATACATGATATTATAGAAGATGATATATGTTCGTGGTGGTCATAAAAATTATAAATCAAATTGCATCATTTTTATTAATGTTATAACAAATGAATCATCATCATATATAAAAAAAATCATTTATTGTATTACATTAAATTATGTAAAAATATAAATAAAATTTATTTCATCTTCTGGTGTTTTTCATCCATTCATCTTGAAAACACAAAATGAATGGACTGTGGAAACTAGAAAGTAATGAATCCCAAATGAAGAAAATAACAAAATCTTGTAAATATATGGGTGGATATATGTTATAAAACATCATAAAATGTAGTATAAATATTTATACAGTTCCATAATAAGTTAATAACACTATTTATAAAATTATAAAATAGGTTTTAACTTGTTTGACATAAGTCAAACCCAATGCAATATACATTCCATTTAAAAATAGTCTTCAATGTCTATTTTAACAAAAGAAAGACAATTTACTCCTAACATAGAAGGCATGATCATGTTATCTTATTTTTAAGACCCCATTTTCTTCATTTTTTATTTACCTAATGACATGTTTGTATATAGATAATATTATTTCATTTCTATTTTTGTATTATTCTTAAAAAAATGATTTTCCTCAAGAAATGTTTTAGTGATTCAAGTTTTCATGTTTCTTTGATCTGGTTAATTATAATTGGTTATAATGATGGATGGGAAATATAACATTGACCAATGAAATAGGTATGTTAATTCTAGAAGTTTTCGGTAATTATAATCATACATTTAACTACATTGGTTACAACATAAGGTAGTTTTTATGTTTACATATTATGATAGGCATGAGAGTTACATAGAATGGTATCCATGAGGGTAACAAATCATATGGTATCAACGAGGGTAAAAATTTTATCTAATTAATTCCCCATTTTACCTTAATAGTTTTTTATGTTTTTTATGTATTATGGAAATTCTTGTTTTCAAAAAATATTTATATAAAAGATTATTTTGGAAATGTATGTATCTATTAAAATGATATTATTATTTTTTAATTATTTTTAAAAAAACTATTTAATTCTTTAATTTTATGTTCCTCACATAGTTTTCTTCCCATCCCATGTTTCAAAAAGTTTTTAATAGAGATTAAGGATTGGTTATAGAAATGAATAATATTAGATGAAAGTTGTGAATATTTGTAATGAAATTATTTAATTTTTTATAAAATACATTTGTGTTATATAAGGAATAAACATTTTTTAGTAGTATCCACTTTTATTAATATGGGTTGATAGGTATTAATTATATCCTAATTATATAAAACTATAAAAAATTAATTTGGAATTTATGGACGTGAATTCTAGAACAAATACTAGATTATGTAATGATTTACATCAGAACCTATTATGTTATAATAAAAAGGTTCTCTATTTATAATTTTTTTCAAAAAAAATATTTATATGAAAACAATATTTTCTGGATATGGTTTTGGTTAGGCAGTTAAATTAGTTACACAATTTTACCTCCTACAACTCTAAGAAATATTTCTCCCCTTATGTATAGCATTTATATGTTATATATTTCTTATCATGTCGACACCCTATAATTTCAGAATATGATTAAAATATTCTATAAATAAAAAAATATATATATATATATATCATGGATTAAAAATTAATAGATATTTCCATTAATTATTTAATTATTATTATTATTTTAAAATTCATTTGTTCAGATTCAATATGATTGAATTAAAAATTTAATAAAAACTAGAAATGACAATAATATTTAGATAGTTAGTAGAATATTGATAGAGATAAATTTCATTCCGTTATAATTATTACCATTAAGCATTTTACAGTATTCATCCAATTATTTTTAACATGTAGTACTCGTATATGTATTAATTTACATGATAATCTATATCCTATGTTTTTTATAAAAATTGGTTTTATAAAACTCTATAATTTTATCAATAATATAATAACCATAGATGAATTCATTTTACCTTATTAGTTAAATTTCAATTTAATTTCACATGAATTAATTAAATTTCCTAACATAATATTCTATAAAAGATAAAAATTCAACATCATTAATATAATATTTATTAACAATTAAATTACATGAACCGTGCATTTAAAACGTAGTAAAATTAAACATTATCATTGTAAATTTATTATCAAATAAGAATATACCTAACCACTCATCCTAAGCCAATTTCTATCAATTCAATTTATAAATATCATTGGACAAAATAAATAATAATATTTACATATTTTTTCATTAATGTTTTATGTTAATCAACACATAGTATTTCATTTAAAAAAAATTAATGTCAATATAAAATACATTCCAAATAACAATAATATAATTTGTGAGGAAAATTCAAACAAGATTATAATAGATTTAGTTCTTGAAATGGTTTAAATAGTTTCCAAAAAAACCAAACAATTTTTTTCATTATATTTTTCATGTTTGGATCATCATTTATATATATGTTCCCATGTTTATTAATATTATTTATAAAAAAATAGTACCAAATTAGTGATGTTCTTTGATATTCTAAAAAATATGAAAAAAATTATTTCTTTTCAATTAATTCAACAACTATAAAAAATTTTGTGTCATTTTTTCATTATAGTTGACATCAGTGTTGTTTTGGGGCTACACAAATAAAAAAGTACTATATCAAATGTAAATAAATTTGGACCTTCTTATAGGAATACTAAAATTACAATTATAGATAAACCATTGTATTAGAGATTATGTATATTTTACCCACACATTTTATTATGGTAATGAGGCAGACACTTTTTTCACATCTACTTATATATAATGGGGTTGAGTACTAATATTTAAATATTTTTTAACTTAAAATATTTAATTATTGTTTATTAAGGTTTATGGAAAATTAGAATAGTTTATTGATGGATTGATTCAAAATTTTATTAACCACATAAATTTTAATTTAATTTTAATCGCATTAATGTTCCATTTAAATATTCCTTCACCTAATTTATGATCATAATATTTTTAGTTATAATTTTCTAATGAATATATTATTTATATATATACACTATAAAATAAATATCTTTTTGATTTATAAAATTTTGAAGATAATATAGGTATTTATAGGGAATGGTATTTTGGGAACACCAATAAAAAAATATCATGAATATTTAAATATCTCAAATTAATTTACTCTCGCAATTCTAATTCTTTCAATTGTGTTTATAATATAACATATTGATTTTAAATCCATATTTTTAAATCAAATAATGAATGAGGAAGTACTAGTATTTTTCATTTATTTTAATAACCTTGTAAATTTGATAGAGAATCAATGTTTTTCTTCTATAAATCTCATACATGGTCACAGTTAATAGATATTATCTTATAGAATTTTAATTTTTTTAAATGAAATAAAATTATTTAAAAAAAGTTTATATTTGTTATTATAAGAACCCATGTAATACGTATATATCAATTCATAATAGTAAAATGATAATATTTACCTTTTATACCCATTAAATTGGATTGAAAAAATAAATAAGTGGAAACTTGATAAATGGTGTTGAATATAATAAAATAATATTTTTGTCTTAATATGTTTAGACGTTACAAAATAAGCTTAGTTTAAATTGAAATTTCATTGAAATCATTTATTTGAATAATAATTTAAAATATAATTCCATATATGTTTTTATGTTTTTATGTCTTTTAATGAACAAGAAATATATTTAACAGAAAATAATATCAATTATTTATATTAAATCGTTTTAAATTGTGATTAGAAAGATAATTTACATAAAAAACCTATACACTTTCAAAACAAGATTCCGAAAATTAGTGTTTACCATTATAATTAATCACATTGAAAATAAAACAATTAATAAAATCTATATAATCCTTATCACATTACTGATTTATATTTATGTTGTAATTTTTTGGATATTCTAATATAACACATCCTAACTCATATAGTAATTATCACGACCAATTATGTTTTTTCAAGTTTTAATATCTTAGAGTTATAATAAAATATAAAATATTCACAACCAATGTATAGTAAATTAGGATTCCATGACTAAAAAATACATTTGAGTGACATAGTCTAAACAATATGTTTGATGCTTTAATCAATGTGTATTGAAATTGTAAAGTCTCATAAAAATGTGAACACATATACAATAATTGAAAACCACCAGGGTCTTTACTAGTATGGATATAGATATGAATTTTATTAGATTTACATATTTACAATTTAGTGAAATCATCTAGATGGTTCCCCAGATAGGCCTCATGTAGTTATTTGTCATTATTTTTACGGAGTTTCTATTGGATCTAGGGATTAAATTTCCTAATGAACAGGGCACCAATATCATTATGGAATCACTCCCAAATATCATATTTGGATTTTTTGTGAACATTTATATTTAAAACATTGAGAAGTATTCGCTAGATATTCTCTCTATTCTTAACAATGTGAATAAGGATATAATGGGAAAAATAGTTTTTCTATTATAGTAAACAATCGATAATGGAATGAAAAAGGATTTAATCTATAGGATTATTCACACTATTTCAAGAACTGTAAGATATAGGGGAAATGATGTAAATATGATAATATCTTTATTAAATGTGTAATGAATGGGCACTATATTAAAAACGACTCCTAGAAAAATATATAAGTGAAAGGATTAAGTGGATTAATTATTGAGTTAAATTTACTTATTTCTACAAATTTGGTACTTGATAAAACAATTTCATTCTCACATATGTTTAAAAATATTAGAACCATGTAGATTCATAATGACTTGAAATGGGAGGTAGATCATTGAGTATCCAATAGTAAATATCACGTTATTGTATATATTGTGGACTGTCACCACACATTGCTAACTAAGATGATATTTTCTTTGAAAGGTTGTTATTAGGTTACGTCTGTTACAAAAAAAACAATATATATGTATCCACACATAAAACCAATGGATCTGTTTCCAAATGTAAAAATAAATATTTTTTATTTTAAAAATATATAATTTTTTTAGTAAGGATAATTTAAATGATGGTATTTATATGTTGTAATACATGAACCATATAATGTAAATTGAACATTATGTTAATTAACATCACTCATACCTCATCAAACTCTATAATCACCAATTAGGTTAAGTAAATAAATCTAGTGACTAAATTACATCAAGATGGATATTTATATTCTTTTTAAATAAAATAACATGGAGTATATACTTCATGAATATAAGGAAAAATTTACAAATACCTACATAAAGGTAATGGGGAAAGGGAAAAAGATATTCATGAATTACTTTATACAGATGTTTTTGGACCAGTCCTATTAAATCAAGGGGTGGATCATCATACAAAATAAATTGTTATGATAGTTTTAGTAAATAAGTATATGTCTACTAGATTATGTATTACTCATATTCTTTTATAAAACTCAAGGAATACATGAATGAATTATAGAACTATATATGTAGGAATATTATGAAACACATCCCATATAGTGATGGATAATATCATAATCAAGAATTTGTTGATTACTTACTGGTGTTTGGGATAGTATCACAAATCCCTCCTCCTCACAAACCTCAGGGGAATGGTTTACGTAGAAGTATGAAGCACCCAATGTTGGACACGATGAGATAAATGACTACCTATGAAATGCTTCCATTATCCAATTTCAGGATACACATTATTGTAAACAATAAATATACTACAATAAGTTCAATCTAAATTGATAAATGGGATTCCATGTAATTATTGGAGTTGAACAAAAATAATGTTATCAAATTTACATTTGTGAGGTTGTGAATATTTTTTTATGGAAAACTCAACTAACACACTTTCATCCCTTGGTAAATAGTGTACCTTTACAGGATAACAAAATTAATAAAGGAGATTGTTCTTATAATATCCCTAATATTAAATTTTATAATGGAAAAATATATCATATTTTTTGAAAGGGGGAAATTTTTAATGGATATAGTGGGAGAGATTGATAATTAGATGAAGTTGAGGCTCATGGTACACAAGAGTTGGTATAAAATTAGATTAAAAAAATCCCCAAATAAGATGAAATTGTTCATGGGAAAAATGTACTACATATGGGTACAGTAGTAGTTGGAGATCAATAATGTTATGGTTTTCTTGTCCCAAATATAGTTTCTCATAATAATGTGATAATAGTTATCATCAAACCTCTATGGAAGTAGTATATGGAATAGATGTTTCAATGTGGTAATAAGAAATGAATTCTAAAATGGATTTCATGTACAAAAATAAGGTCTTGATTTTGGAATATCCTCATGTTGATGTAATTCATGTTGATTAAAAATCATTATTTAGTAAGAAACAATACATGTAAGGAAATGATTGTACCCATATGTCATGAATGATTTCAAAATGGTTGAAATAGCTCAAATGAATTGACTTCGATAAAATATTTTAACTAGTTACAATGATAAAAATAAAAATAATTATAATTTATAGTGAGGCATACCATGATAATGAAATATGGAAATCGATGTCCAAAATATAATTCTATAATGAGATCATCCATTATGATATTTATATGATAGAAAACGAAAAGTTTATTACTCCAAGGATACTAATAAGTGATGAAAAATATAAAAAAATATTTTTTGGATTAAAGAACATATCTCGGTTATAGAACAATAATTTTGTGGAAATCATAGTTGAATTTGGATTCATATGTAGTGTGTTTGAGACTTATTTAATGGTTTGATAAATTATTCTCCATGAATGACTTGGGAATGGTAATATTTATTCTTGAGGGTCATGATCCATCGTGATTCATTCAATAGACTACATGACCTATATACAAGTACCTAAAATGATAGGATACTGAATATATTACTTATGTAAAAATCCACGGTGGGATTATTTCCAACATCAAAAGGTATTAAACATTCATAGAAATGGTGTCAGCACAGACATGAGGATTGAAATATAACGGATACGATTCAATAAATGTTATTGATTGGGCCAATCATGTATGTTGTTATATATACCAGTCTAGATGTTTAATACACATTGATTATGGTATATATATTCCAAGATGATATGGTTTACCACTATTGGATGGATGTTTAAATTATCATTATGTGTCTCAGGTGGTATAACGAAATGTTCCAAGCCTACATAGTAGATAAAAAACTAGTTATAAGATTATATGGATATTTTAGTTTCAAAATAAATAATGATGAAATGATTTCCATAAAGAGAATCCCTTTCACTTTAAAGATAGTTATTTTGAGATAGAATATCATAAATAATGTTGTGGTCACATATTATATAAAACATTTTCGGTATATTATGGCTTCCGAGGAAGCTGAAAAATCATTATCGATGAAAAACATCAACTTAGTTCTTAATGTGCTAACTAGTTGCAATGATCCTATCACAATATAATGTTATAATTATACAATGTAGACTCTTTCAAAAGAGCCCATGTCACATCAATTGAAAAATTAAATATTTAATTGGTATCATATATTTGGGTATTTTTCTTATGGAGGTGGTTTTTTATTGATAACTCTATTTTCTTTCCCCTTGACTATATCCTAGACTCATAAAAAACATTATTACTATATGAGGTCTAGAAATCGAATTCCATAATAAGTTAGCTCATGTCATTGTGTGAGTTTGTTAGTGTTTGTTTCCGTAGACTAACTGACATTATATTAATTACATGTACATTTGATGTATTGCTATTAATTTCAAATCTTATTACATATTTTTTATTATTTCTTCACTAATTTAATGTAATAATGTCATATAGTATTTGTCACATTGATAAGGTCATAACAGTTCCACACAAAAATTTACACCTAGATGTCAATTGAATATATTAATAAAATTATTATTCGGTTGGATAATATAATATTATAAGACACGCAGTATTTATATCATCATGTTTGATTACTCATAATAGGATGAGGCTTCTTCTATTGAAGTTCATTCATGGAAGTCATCAATATTGGAGATTATGAGAACAAGACCACTATAAGGAATTCTTCTTATTTTGGTGTCATCTAATATTCTTATATTTGATCATGTGTAATGGTATATTGAATTTAATATTACATGTAATTTATTTCCTGAATGAAGCAGTAATATTTACTAACTAAATCCATCAAGCCATATATTGGCAGAATATAGGGTATGTTGGGTGTGTCATATTTACATGTCATTAATTGGAAATTCATGGAAGGATTTTTCCCTTCCATAATATTGGAATTATATATATTATTCATTTTAATGGTATATAATAGTCATATGAAATTTCGTTTCCATGGGTTAATTATATGGTTTTTCATAAATTTGAATAAATATATATCGATAAAATAGTTTAACAAAACCATCATCCAACCTTGTTGATGCGATATATTAACAAAGGGATTATATTACAAAGTGAGTGTTCATATCTAGTTATCGACAGTTTGAAATTAAGTTATTTATCATGGGTTACATGACCCATTTCTAGATATTAATATTGGATATTATAAAAAACCCACCAAATTTATTTGAGAAAAAATCATAGAGGCTCACAAAATATGTGGTTTTGTTGATCATGATTAAATTTTATTTGTGTTTAATTAATTTAATAAATAATATTATCAAGTCCTAGGAATAATTTTATTCAATTTATACTAATAACATAAGTTAAATTAATATTTATTTTGTGGTATTTGAAAAAAACTATATTTTTAATATTAAATAATTTTTTATTCACCATTCTGGAAATAAAATCCTTATTTATGAATAGTATATTCATTTGGGCATTAAATAAATTAAATAAGAGTTAAAATATGCCAAGAAATTTCTATTAAAATATTAGTTAACAAAATAGTTATTGAATATTTGATGTTGTGCATGTTGGCATAGATAGAAAAATAAAAATTATTATATTATTATTAATCTTTTGAAGAGGTTTATTATAGAAAATAAATGATATTTAATGACCGGCTTGTAATTAAATAATATTTTATAAAAAATCCTGACTCTATAGATAGACTACAATGTCAATTTAGAATAGTATAAAAAAATAACAATATATAATTTTTTTGCACAATAAATTCTCTATCAACTCCCCATTCACTATCCCTCTCAATTGAAAGGAGCACATGATATATTTCTTGTAGTTCGATAATCGATCCATGAAGAAAAAAAATGAAAGATAGTTAAATAACCACCCTATAAACTATAGATTGAATGTTATCTCTTGGAGATCAGAGGATCACAAAATGGATCACTGTTATAGGGATTATACCATTGGATACTCACAATGAAATAAAGGTACTTAAAATGTGTATTTTTTGAATATGAACATTAAAAAATGAAGACATTTTATAAACAAGGGTATTTATATTTTCAAATGTTAAATAAAATCATTATAAATTTAATGTAAATGATCCCGACTCTTGTTTTTGGGTAATGATTACTAAATGAAATTTCAATTTTTTCCCAATTCATGTACGCTTCTTCTACACTTGAAACCAACAGTGAGGAAGCTGAATATCAATTTGATTCATTATACTGTTAGGATGAGGTGAATAGATGTGAATCTACCCCCCAAACAATAGTGGTAGATGGAGTAAGAAGGTATCTTGAATGGGGTACTACATAAGGTGGATATAAATAAAATAGTGCATATGAGGCCCTTCATGAAGAAAAAAATCCAGGGAAATCCACACATAGTTTATGGTCTTGATGGTTGGTTAAATGAGAATAGAGTGGTTTGTTTTTTTTACTGCTCACAATATGTTTATGTCTCCAAGGGGGGATGAGTGGATTTGAGGGTATATAATCTATTTTGAATGTATATCTTGGGAGGAAATACAACACATAAAATCATGGAACCATTTTGCATAGTATTTATTGTTCAGATTCTTCAAATTTGAATAATAATATTGGTTTATAGAGCTCAGACCAAAGGGTGTGTATCCTAAATTTATAAGTGCACCCTTTTAGAGTGAAAACCTAAAATGGAAATGGTGAAATGTGACGCGAATACACACAAAACAATATGAATGGGACTGTTAGAAATCTTAAGTAATGACTATTGACCATGGATTATGAGTATAATGTTATTGATAATGAACCATAAGCTCTTTATATGAGGCCTTATTATGGGGACCAATGAACGAACACCCCAAATGGGATCTTTAATCCTATAAAAGTAAAACCAAACATTAATTGAAGTTCAAGAAGGAATAACGCCACACAACACATTCCTATGGGGACTCACACACAGTTTGTAGTTTTGATGAAGGGATATAGACTCCTTGTTTAAGGTAATATATTTAGGAATATGAACTCTTAGTTTAATTTCGTTGAGTTTGGACCAAAGGAAAATGGTTTGATAATATAATTCATGGAAAATGGACGAGTCTCTCAATGTAATATGAGTGGTATCAAGATAACGATAACTGGTTTGAATCGAAAGGCCTAGGATGTTAGCTAACACATCACAATGCATTCCCGAGACAACTCTAACATAGTATATGGTTGTTATTCTTGGACCATATAATAGTATCTCAAATGGGTTTTCATTATGTGTAAAAAATAATGTTAATTGAGGGTTTAAGAGGCCCAATATCACACAACCTATTCACAAGAATTCATTCACATTTTTTAGAGTCACAATTCATTTACATGGACACCGAGTTAGTAGATATAGTGTTTAGAACATTCATAGATAACATTTATCAACATTTCAGGATGAAAAATCCTTCCCAACACCTAAGAAAACATGATCAATGTTCGATGTATGAAACAAGAAGTAGTATGGACATCTATTCTTCATAGGGGAGAACACAATAAAGGGTAAAAGTGAATGAAAATAATTTTTAGGGAGATCAGGACATTCAATAACAAAAAAATGATATAGAAGCTAATAAAATATAATTTAACAATTTTTGACCATTTTCAAAACCGATGATCAATACCCATGTCAAAAAAATGGGGTGTAAAAATGAATGATCAACTACTAACTGAGTTAAAAAAAATGATAAACTATTTATTAATAAATATCCATTCAGTCTTATGAAAAATATATCATATGATACATTGTTATCAAGATCTATTCTATAAGTAATGTAGTTTAGTTTAGGAGGATAACGATTATCCAAATAAGAAAATTAGGAATGCAGATGACAGAGAGGGGAGTACCTTGAAGAGAGTCAGTAGTTGGGGTAAGACCGAGAAGAAATATCTAAGGAAAAAAAGTATACCATATGGATTGGAATCCAGGAAAAATTAATTCTATAACACAATGTGGTAAGAGATGCGCATTGGAAGGGAGATATCATGTCTTCTGAGAATATCGAATCCTCTCATATTATGAAGCATTTTGGTCTTATATAGGGTAAAATTAATGGTCATCACATATTTTTTGTATGTGAAATCCTAATTCAATATGGGTTAAATTATTTAATTTTCATTCCCTAATTATCATACGAGAAATCCCGAAATTACGTGGTGCTAAAATCAGAATTGATCATCATTTGGTTCTGAGGTAGGGATTTGTTGTTTAAATTCACTAAACATGGAGTAGGTTTTCTACTAGATTAATGACACAAAACATAGACTAGAAGGTAACATGATGGATTAAAGAAACATAGATTTTTGAAAAAAGAGGATTGTACACATGATTAGGTATCTAGAACTAATTAAATATCCCATATGAATGCTAAACTCACCACACATAGATATTCAATGCGGTATGGTAGAAGATAGAAACATAAAGTGGGGGAAATGCTATATAATAGATAAAATGATTAATACCATGATTGAATGAGATAATCACATGCTTATTTCTTAGTGTAAGACCATTTTTTACTATCATGTGTTTTGGAAATGGTTTTGGTTCATCCAAAAATATATGAGGAATCATGATTTCCATGGGGTATGGTTTTTGAAAATTTAATACTTGTCGCATCAGGAACACCAATTGTATATGTAGTGGATATTAGACTATCGTTATTTGACAAGATTGTTAGGATTTTATGTTTATAATGTAAAATATATCAAATAATAGATAAATTTATTTTATGTTCATAATGATTGGACCCTTTCGAACAATCATACGCCATGTGGCAAGGACCATGGGGATACTATAATTTTAAGGCCATGAATCATGGACCAACTATATATAGTCGATGTTCATGATATGTGGTCCATTGGGATTCAATTTGTTTATGTTCATAAATATTTAACTATGTAAAATTATTTTAAAACCATTCTTCATTGAACAATGGGGCCTCTATTATTTTATGTCCATAATGCACAAACAAATGAAAATAGTTTGAGGCATTGATTTTAAGACTTGTGGAGTTTCTCCTAATAGAATGTACTAACAAAGAATCATGGAAATGGTTAGAGGATTTATATAATCTATCTACATGGTTATCAAAGAGTATTTTACATCATAATAGGCCTTATGAACTATGTACAGTGCTTCCCATTTTTGATCTAACATTAGTAAATTTCTCTCACTATACTTAGCCTTTTTAGAGCATGTACGATTAAACCCTTGAGGAAAAATTGTCGGTGAAACCACATATTTAACACCATCACTAATCTTTTCAGGTGAATCTCATGATTGTTCAAGTAATATATTATATTTTAATTTGTGAATATATATCATCATGGTGGAATTCATCCATTATGTCTGGGGTTTGTTGGTTATTTACAACATTCAAATTAATTCCAACTAATCCTTGATGGGAGTGACTACTCTATTCCATACACTAGAGAGGAAAGGGTCACCTTGGTGGAATTTTTATTCATTTTCCAAAAATTTCAATAGACATGGGGGAGTTTTTCAATCCATGTCATCTTTTTTTGGACCAACAATTTCTTTCAGATATTATAGTTTTTGTTTTTTAAAACCTAAATCTTTTTATTTTCATTTTCTTGATAGAGAAATGTGTGGTTGGACTAGATTTTTTACTTTTAAAAAATTTATTTATCCTTGCATGTTACAATTATTCTTCATTTTTTAATGAGAATAGAATTGTGAACAACAAATTTATTGATGATGTAGGAGATCATAAAATCTATCGTGGACTAGTATTTGAATTACTTATGTAGAATAGCTTTATTCCACACAGAGAGGAAAACATTTCCAATAAAAATGAACTTGCACTAGAGATATATAACTGGTAGATATAGAATAATAATTTTGATTACTTGTTTTTAAATGTTTCATATATTCATGGTGGTGTGAAATTATTCTTGTTGTCAATGCAAAAAATTTGCAGGGATGTTAACTTTTTGAAAACTCTTGTTAAATATGGTTTAGTTTTTTACCATGGAGGGAATAAAGTATCGAAAGCTCTAAATATGGTATGTAATATATAATCCATCCTATTGGGAACCATAATAACCAACATAGAATTCATCAATAACATAAGGTATTTTATCACCTCGGATGAAATGGATGATAAATCATTCAATCACACTCCTATAGAGATTTTACTCATGTTTACGAACACTATAAAAGTGAATATTTTTTATTTTTATTTGTTCTCACACTCTAGACTCACTCTAATGTAATAATTTTATACTTGATATTCTCAAAAGAAATGGCTTGTGCAATCAAAATTTTAATGAGATGTGTGGGATCTATAGGACTTTATACAAAATGAGTGGAATCAAGTTTGGTTCCTTCACCATATAATCGTTGTCTGAATTGGTGGTGGAAATGAAGCTCTAGTGTTCCACATAAATGACTACATCTCCCTTGATAGGCTAGGTGAGGTATGTATAAATTCTGTAAAATGGATCATATTTAACATTTGGAAACCATGGTAGATGAGTTATATCTGGATGTGGAGGTAACAGGTACATTATGTAGCATGTGTGCTCTAATAGGTGGAAAATATATTTATTTTTTATAACATGTCACCATTGATGTAATTGATTACTAACTATGAGTATATCTTCACATGAAAAACTGGAGATTCTATATTGAGGGAAAACATGAGACTAGTGATGTGAGCTAAGAACCCATCCTTGTTTCTAGTTTAATCTTTTTACAATATGAATGAGTATGTACAAATGGCTTGTACTAGGGTGATGATGATGACTCATAGGCCTAATATGTTGTTTAAGGTATTTTTTAACCTTATACCTATCGGGAACTGTATGTTAACATATAAACTCATCTTAAATCTAGTAAAAAAAGAACAATTGCATGTATAGATTTATATTGAAAATCAACAGCCATGGGATGTTCTTTATCAGATGGATAGATGTACCTGAAACCTTCTGGTGATTTCCCATTAATATATTTATATGGGAGAAAACTGAAGTCAAAATTATAGGGCATCACTACCTATAATTCTAATTACAATTTAAACAAGGGGATATTGAGAATATACTTAAACAAGTCCACGTCAGACACCATATATATCTCATAACATATTAGAAAATGTAATAATTTTGGCACTAAAAACCCCTTTGAGGTAACTCATTTAGAGAGGATAGTATATGGTCTCTATGTCAACTTTTCCATGACCATACCTCTGAGAGAAGGATTCATATTTATAAGAGTATGATTGATTCCCTGATTATCTATTGGATGTCCAATGACAGAAACAATGATTTGAGGTTCCATTCCTAGCATCTCATCATTCTTGATAGTGAAACATCTAGATGCTACATCATGAAGGCTACAGACTAACTCTAATTCATTATGGAAAAGGATTCATTGATCAGTGTAAACATTAGATCATCTATGGTGCTAAGGATCACCTAGGATAGCTCATCAATATTGACAAGATAGAATATAATAATATAAGAGGATATTTTTCTATGTCCTCTATATTATCTATGATTGGAGAGTGACTGGGAGGAGGCTTTTCATGCTGAACACTCAACTCGTCAAAGAATCTATGCCTCCATGGGAAAACAAAAAAAAACCAGGTCATGGGTTTCCAACTCTACTAATACTATGGTGGCCGATGATATCAATCAAATTCTAAATATAATCTGACAATGTGGTTTATTCATTATTTTGAATCAATGGTAGAGGGAAGGGATCCTTCAAGTCAAACATGATATCAAAAATAAATATAAATGCCTTTGATTGGTCTCTATAAGGATAAAATCATAGTATTTCAGTAGATTAGGGGCTTCATGTATCACCTTATCCTATCCAATGTTGGATTATGAGATAACCTCAAAAACTACTTCTTTATAAGGACACTAAAACACTTTTCCTTGGGGTCAATTAATGAACCCACTAGGATTAGCATTGTAGACTCTAACTGATGAATCAGTAGAAGGATAATGTTATCCATGTATTCCTAGGGAATGACCCTGGTGGATATCAGATCATTGGGAGAAATTATTAACACAACCACATCAGTCTAAATCTGGTTCCCTGATCTCTTTTAATATTAGGAGTTCAGATAGAGGGATTCAATGGATTCAAAGGAGAATCATCACCATAGATTACCCCTGATATAACATTGAGGGTGTACTTGAGGAATATGGGATATTTGGACATTATAAAATCATGGAAATGAAGGCATGTACTACCTTATAGTGCATTGTAGGTGTTATCATATGAGCTAACCAGAAATTCAGTAATTGATATCATGACTCCAAACTAGATGTTCATAAAAATCAATTCAGGAGGTATCCTATCACTCTTAAAATAATTCTGAATTTTCATGTTGGTGGGATTCAAATCGTTATCATTCATTACCCACATAGATAGGATTCAATTTTTTAGGATGATAATCCTGAAACAAGTTTTAGTCATTAATATGTCGATCTCCACTCCGTTGAACAGGACTATGATGTACAATGGTTATATGTTCATGTAAATGAAGATTCCATTTTATTAAATAGAAAATTATATAATTCATGAAAATTTAGATGGTTGGTCTCCCCTTTAAAATATGAATCAGTGGGTGCAACTTTTTTGTTGAACTGGATACAGATTTTCATAGCCCCCCCAAGGGACTCAGGTATTTCGATTCAAATTTAGAGTTTCTAATGTATTGATATGCTAGTAGATATACTGATAAGGTACATCAAGACATCATATTTATATACAAAGGTAATATTCTTACTCTTGGAGGGTCTCTCATTGGACGGAGGCCCAAAAATGATACGGGTTGAACCAATAGGGTATGGAAGAGATTTTAATATTTTTTAATGGCCATCTAGTCTTATTGAAACTACTGATTACTATATTTAATTTTCTTGTTCAACATTTGGATGGACATACTTGTGTGTGGAGTGGTAGTGGCTAAGTTTCTCATTCAACTAACAGATTCAGCTATGTGGTTATGACTGATGAAGTATAAATTGATGAAATTGCTTTATCAACAAGTGTAAAACCTACTTTATAATTTTTTTTTGCATTAATGGCCTTGTTTTGAGGACTATCACATGGATTCAAACGGTTCATGTGTAATATGAATTTCCATGGATGACCTCAGCCAAAAGAACCTGAGATGTTTTCATGGAATTCCTCATTATTTGGAGATTTGATGAGGTATAACGTCATGATAGAATTCATAGAGTTGTACATTTTATCATCATTATTGAGTTCATATAGTGTTGAGAAGACCCTGGTCACATTTAAAAACACAAGAGGAAATAAATCTACATCTATTCGAGATTTCGTTGGATATGGAGGGGGACTCGTATTTTCTTTGCACTGTTAGGGCCAATTTTTTCAGAAATTGAATGATATGATGTAGAAGAAAAAATGATGACCAAAGGTATATGGAGGACCATACAGGGATCTATCTTTCTTTATAAAGCACATATAACACCCTGAGTACGAGGCACTACCTTATATTATATCAATTCATCGAATTTCTATGCCCTATAGCAAGGATCCTAGTACAACTCGTCAGAGCCATCCGTATCACTATTGGTATTGTATGTGAATTGTGTTACATGTTTCAGTATATCACCCAATTAGACTAGGCCATGATCAACGTGGTTATATATCCATTTTTTGATGTATAAAAATTATTTATGGTGTGTCTGAGGATCCCATGATATGAGGTGTGATCAGGATGATATGTGAGTCCATCCTCCTAGGCTCTTTTACACTATTGAAGATTAATAATTCCCATGTCCATGATATATATTAAATAAATTGGTAAATGTGAATCCCTAAATGAATAATTGTGTGTTATTATATTTTGGAACGGAACATTATGATCCCATACATAAAAACTTGTTGGAGAAATGTTTCCTCATCATGGAAGATGTGCTTGGTGATGTGCTTCCTGATGAGACTATTTTGGGAATTGATGGGCTTTATTAGGCTCCACATGGTGCAGCTCATCCAATAAAGGTCCAAATAAATATAATATTTTATTGACCACCGTATGCATGGTCGAGGTTATGTATGATTCTTAAAATCATTTAATTGGAGCAAGAAGAAGCATTGCGCTTGGTCAGTGGAAAGTCTGCTATAAGGCATCACCCAGATACTTAGATTTTTCAGAGAAATATAAGAATCGGTCTATGTATTTTTGAGTGGAAATGATAGGAGATAGATCTCGCTTAATGTTCCATACATAATCCAGAATAACATCTCCTTGGATAGTGACATGTATATTGAATATATGAGGCCTTTACATAAGGCAACAAAGTACACAATTCACCAATCTATACTTTTTTCCCATAAAGAGGTTATAAACGCATTTCTATATTGTGGTGGACTAAAATTAGTAGAGGAACTACCTACGAATGTAATCCAAACAAGAAATACACCCGATGGGTAGTAGTCTATATCAGACAAATAGAGGTTCATCTAGTGTATAGACAAAGTATCAGAGTTTGGAGGTCTCATGTGATTCTAGGGTCCGCAAAATAAGCCCAAACCATGAAAAAAAGTAATAAAATGTTGTTTTTGGTATCCAAATCCATTTAATGTGGTGAATATATGATTTAAAAATTACGGGGGTGTGGGTTGTTGTGCCCACATGTATTTTATGGATTCTCATCAGGTGGGATTACCACTATTCAAATTTTCAGGTCTTAGAGGAATGCATATAGTGATGATATCAAGAAATTATTGAATAGTTATTTGATAAAAATTAATTGACAAGATCTAACAATCAGGGAAAATGCTCATAAATTCTAGGAGAAGTGCGACATGGATCCCGATGAGGAATATTAGAATGATGTTGCAGGTTTGGTGACTCGTAACTGGGTAATTTGAAATATCCCCCAGATTTTACTCTATCTGAATGCATGGGGACCTAATCTCAAATTGTGGGCAAAATCAATGTTGGACATGATTCCACACAATGGGAGAGATGGGGCTCTAAATTTTATTTCTATAATATGATTGCCACTAACAAATGAGGATGGAGATAAACCTTTTTACTTTTCAACCAGATTGTAACACCCCAAGATTTTATGAAAAATATTTTTTTTTAATTTCATTAATGTCTTGTGTTGTCCGCTATACCAAATGGATCATGCACAACACACATCCTTGAATTGCCTTGAATTACACGCAATCACGACCTTCCTCAATATCATGTGTAGTACACAATACCGAGTTTCACTAAACAACGATATGCTATTAAAATGTTATTAAAACTAGCCATTATGAATAGTAATAACCACCTTTTAAAATTTTAGAAATTTTATTTCTCAAAATGGACTTCATTTTTGGATTCGGAGTATCAAATTTAGCCTAAGGTAAAATTTTGGTACTTTGCGGATAACTTTCATATTCTGATGAATAGTGAAAATTACTAAATTTTAATTAAAAACATCTTTTTTAATCAAAATAATTAATAGTTATAAATTATTAATTTGAGTGGTTTTAAAGTATATTTAGAATATATTTTTACAATTTAATACAATGTTGGTCATTGGATATAATTTCACAATTAAACCAGTTATAAACAAGTGTAAATCTTTTGATAATTATTATCTCGTAAAAACACGCCATTTGTTTTGACGACGGTAATTAATTTTTAAATTAGATAATGTAACTGATATGTTTTGGATTTGGTAAAATAGACATCATTTTTGAGTTTATAATATCAAATATAGCTTAGGCCTCATTTTTTTTATTTTTTTGGAAACTATCATTTTTTTTATTAATAGTGAAACCACTAAGTGGTAGTAAAAAAAATTAATTTTTCATAAATCATAATTTTACCGCTTCTGTGAGTGGAATTTCAAAAATCCGAGAGACATGGTTGATGTCAGTAAGTAAAATGTGGTTCAATGAGATGAAAATAATTTTTGGTGAAGAGTAACTTTTTACTTCTTTTACCACAGCTAAAAGTAAATAGGGAAATTAAGGGTAAAAATGATATTATTATTACTCTAACACATGTCCTAATTCTATTGGATAACTGCAATTCGACTAGAAACAACCTTCGGAATAAAATATGACCATTTAAGCCCACTTGGATTAGATTAGGACATTTATTGTTAATTTATTTAAAGAAGGGTTAAAATAGTTAAAATCAATGTTTAATAAGTAAATCATTTTTAATATAGGCTTATACATAAGAGAAATTCGATGATAAATATTCATTAGAAATCTAAAACGATCTCCTACATAATGATATTTTAATTTTAATTTTTAGACTTTATATAATTTAATTTATTTATAACACAATGATGATGTAGTAAATATCTTATTAATGAAATATTGACATAATTGATGTTATAAATACCCAAATAAATGTTATTTGAGTCTTTTTATGAATTAAAAAAAATTTATATGTTAATATGACATGTTAGTGTTGATTTAATTAACTTTTTTCGAACTAATCATTCTGTTATAATTTTTACAAAAATCAATTACCAAATAGTGTCAAAATTGACATAAAATAGTTTTTAAAACAAATATTATATTATTAATTGTTATTATATTCCTAAAAATATAAGGTTCGGCCAAATGACATAGATAAGCTTATATATATTAATAATAAACAACTCGGGGTTCATTTGGCTTGTAATAGTAAATTTATTAACCTTATAGTGTAAGAACACAAAAAGACACGGTAAAAGTAAAATTATCTAACATAAAGTTAAAACTAAATGATAAGGTTAAAATAGTAAACTAAACTTGTCCATATTCTATTGGATGAGAGTATTTCGACCCATACCCACCTTATCTTCTAAATATACCAATTTGGAGCTATTAAAAATCGAATTTTACTTTATAATAAAATAATATTTTTAGTTATTCCAAAGGTGCCCCTCTCCTCCCTTATAAAAGGGCACCTCCTCCCTCTCTTACTCAAACCACATTGAGCCTTCAAGCTCGGCCAACCCCCTGCCAATTTCTTCTCTCCACTTCCCTAGAGACATCCTAGAGGTCCTGGTCTTTTTCAAAGACCAATTTTAGTGCTCTAAAAGGAGGTCTCAAAGAAGCTCTTTAAAGAAGAGGAGGTTCGGACACTTACGAAGAAAATCAGACCTAAGGTAAGGGAAATATCACAATCTCATTTTTATCTGAGATTGTTTATACTTTAGTATTTACTGGGGTGTATTTTATCATACACATCCATGTTTAATCAATATGTAATATTATTTCCATCCACCTACAATTGTTTAAATCCAATTTTACCCTTCGGTGAGTTTTTAGTAAAGGATATCAAAGTAATCTTTTGTCACTTTTCGTACGAGGTACTTTTTGACATTTCCGAAAAAAGAACAAAGAATGTTTTTTTCTAACATATACGCCATGAATGGATTTCTAAAACATTATTTCCAAGATGCTTCCATTACAAGTTTTCAATTTTATTTTTTTATCAACTTCTTTTAGTGTAGATTTGTATGACATTTTAAGAAAGGAAAAGTGTTTTTGAGGTAGAAAGGATATTTTCCTCAAGAATGGAGTTCAAGTGTTTTATCAAAATTATTTTCCATCTATGATAATAAAGGGTTATGTTTCTATCCCTATTATTACATTTATTTGATTATGTTCTGATGGAAATTCTTTTATGAATTCCTTTATCTTATATGATTTGTTTTATGATGTCACGATGTTTAAGATTCACATTTTAATTACATGGGTTATGCAATGATGTATGATTTATGATTTTGTGGAACACATAAAAATGGTATCATTATGAGATGGGTGGTACCTATATCTCCCTCCAATGAATTGGGTAAAGATTTTATATCTCATGAGATAGACATGGGTGGAACGGTAGGTTATACCGGTTCAGTGAAACAAGACTAAAACGAGGAGTGAACTCGGTTCAGAAATGGACTTTGTCCACTAAGATAGTCTTGGAAATGAGTCTTGACTAATAAGAAATGATTTTCTTTTATTATGTGTGTATGCCACAAAGTTTCATGTTTTAAGTTATGATTATTTACATTACATTTCACTACTATGATTTATCCCATGTTATGATATTATGATCTTTTTTGCAGGATAAGATTTCCAAAATGTTATGTTCTTATGAATATGATGTGATAGATATTTCTTTTTTTTACCCTTACTGAGCATTTGATCTCACCCTTTTGTATGTTTTATTTCCCCAGGTCATTAAGAAGGTTATCAAGTAAAATATGCCAAAAGGGTCTATATATATGATAAAATAAATTGGAGACAATGTAGACGCTTTATGAACCAGTTGTTTATGTTTCCCAGTTTCTGAAGACACTATACCTATACGGTCCTTTCGTGGTTTTGTTATATGTTGTAATAAGTATGCTTCAATTTTGAAGTATTAACAATGTATGTAAAGTGTGGGTCTCTGCAGTTGGTATCAGAGGAAATGTTTAGTCAACCTTTGGAAACTAGGATGCGAGACCTTTAGTGAGATCCCTAGAGATATTTCTAAGGAATGTCTAGATATGTCCCTATGGTTAAGTATACGTATAGGATATAGTCTTAGAACTATGGAAACGATCATAGAATTTAACCTAAGATGTTAGATATTGAGGGTTCTCCCCCTTTATTATATTGTTTTCCCTAGCATGATTTTTACCTCTCACACTATTCTTTTTGGGTTTTAGACGATGGATGGAACCCGAAGGAACCGTGTTGATCAATGCAATGGAAAATGCAATGATTTTCCTCCTGAACAAAAAATGTTATGGGAGATGGAGTGTAAAATCTTATTTCTATACTTACACAAGCTATGAATCATTCTGGACTTCCAAATGAGCAGAGAAGGGAACAATATTCTATTGAGTCCTTCACGAGGCAACGTCCACCTTCTTTTAGTGGGTCTTCTGATCCACTTGTTGCTGAATAATGGATCAGTACCACTGAAAAGATATTTTCAGTTCTTCAATGTTCTGAACATGATAATGTCATCTTAGCAGTATATCATTTTAAAGGTGAATCTGATCAATGGTGGAATATTATCAAGAATACGAGGCAAAGAGATGAAATTGAGTCCATGGAATGTGATGAGTTCAAGAACAAATTTTTCAATAAGTACTTCCCTCGTATTCTTCGTACATAGATGGATAAGGAGTTTCTTGAACTAAAGAAAAAGGATGATGAATCTGTTGGTATATACAAAGCGAATTATACATGGCTTGCAAGGTATGCATTTGGCTTTATCATCCAACCTGAATGTAAAGTTGATCGATTCTTCAGTGGCTTAAAACCAATTCTTCGAGGGGCATTAGCTATAAGAGACATCAGTAGCTATGAAGAAAGTGTACGTTGTGCTATCAAGGTAGAAATGGAAGTTGGTGTTACGTATCCATCTCATAGTTTTGACAAGAAACGAAAGATGTAGTTTAAGGAGAAATCTCAAATTTATGGTGAAAAGAAGATGAATGTTTCCTTATGCTCAAAGTGTGGAAGGAAGTATGGTGGAGATTGTATTAAAGGGACAAGTAAATGTTTGAAATGTGTAAAGGAAGGTCATTGGGCATTTGAATGACGCAATGATGGGAAGAAGATGTCTACTGATGAAAACAAGGGAAGGGATACATAGAATGAACCTACTACACTTCAATGCTTCAAGTGCAAGGAAATGGGGAATTATGCTAATAAATGCCCTAATCCAAGGGATAGTGATGATCGACATGAGCAACCACTTAAGGAAAATGAAAAAGGGAAGTCACATGCCTTCACTATTGGTGATGTTGAATATGAAATCGATGTGGTGGAATGATTAAGTGTTTATGTAATGGGATTCAAAAATAATGATGTAAATAGTATCGTGGAATATTAGAATATTTATGTATTGGTCCATTGTGGTTTTCAATAATTTTATGGTGCATGTAACCATGGGAAGTGATTGAGATATTTTTGGAAAAAATAAGATCTGCGCATAATGATGGGATAAGGAGAAAATGAAATGTTTGACAGTATTAATGAGCTCATGACTGATATAGGGATATAGTTATATCATGGTTTGAGGTTTTGGTATGTGAAAAGAGTTAACTTTTGACAGAACTCATGTTTTCACTAAGATTCAATGGGTATTCATTTTTCTAGAGAATACATGATTAAGGCCTTCGAATGTTTGGAATGTGACCAACAAGACATATCTCATGATATACGGGGATCAACGATGGTATTAACATGCTTGTTATATGAGCTCTTTGGTAATCATTTTCACAATAATATGTGATTGGACAACAGTATTTTGGATAAGCCTAAAGATTGGAAATGATTATGTTGGACATAAGTTAGTATTGTTTAAGGATAGAACTTTTTTTGATATTATTTATGGGATGTTATAGTAATATAGTTTTAGAAAAAGGACAACCTGCAGGACGGGAGACAACTCATCGCGTCGCACAAGGCTGTGGGAATCGAACCCACAACCGAAGTGCGACATGCCATTATCACCTACCACTGGCCTACAGGAAGTCCCTGGTTTGTAGAAACTAGTTTTATTTTATTACGCGGTATGATATATGAAGTATAAGTTCATTTTTGGAATCATATACGATTAACCTCACTATAGATGGTCTTATGTATTTTTGATAACTTTTGTAACCATTTGTTTGAGACAGATGGAATGACCCGTCATTCTATCACATGATCTTATAACACTTCATGAATGTCAAATCGAACTTCATTTCTTTAAGAGATGAAGTAGAAATTGTCCAAAGAACGACCAACGGTGACACTATAACAAAATCACGAATGTATTTCTTCTAATTCCAATTTCATCAACTTTAGGGAAATGATCTTGAAAACCAAAAATGTTGTCCTCGTACTCTTATATCTGATGAATCAAATGGTACCTTAGATCATCACAAATTTATGGATTTGTGATTGTTGGCTTTTCCATAGCCATGTTCTCTACCACTCTCCATCATAACATGATGGTTAGATTTCTCTTCCATATCCATATTTTCACCTATGTGGAAACCCAGTGTTTAGTTTATTTGGGTAACTGTTAAGTTTCATACTTTTGTTTTTAAAGATTGGTTTTGGTATTCCTTTTTACGATGTGGGTTTCTCTCAAAGAAACTTTCGAATAGTAAACCATTTATAACCCCGACAAATATCGAGGGAGAAATTCATTTTAAGGGGGTAGAATGTAACACCCAAAGAATTTATGAAAAATATTCTTTTTAATTTCATTAATGTCTTGTGGTGTACGCTACACCAAAAGGAGCATTCACAACATGCATCCTTGACTTTCGTTGCACTACACGCATTCATGACCTTCCTCGATAGTGTGTGTAGTACGCAATACTGAGTTTCACTAAACAACGATATGCTATTAAAATATTAATAAAACTAGCTGTTATGAATAGTAATAACCACCTTTTAAGATTTTAGAAATTTTATCTCTCAAAATGGACTTCATTTTTGGATTTGGAGTATCGAATTTAGCCTAAGGTGAAATTTTGGAACTTTTCAGATACCTTTTATATTCTGATGAATAGTGAAAATTACTAAATTTTAATTAAAAACAACTTTTTTAATCAAAATAATTAATAGTGATAAATTATTAATTTTAGTGGTTTTAAAGTATATTTAGAATATATTTTAACAATTTAATACAATTTTGGTCATTGGACATAATTAAACTTTTAAACCAGTTATAAACAAGTGTTAATCTTTTGATAGTTATTATCTCTTAAAAACACGCCATTTGTTTTGACGACGGAAATTAATTTTTAAATTAGTTAATGTAACTGATATGTTTTGAATTTGTTAAAATAGACATCATTTTTGGGTTCATAATATCAAATACAGCTTAGGCCTAATTTTTGGTATTTTTCTGGAAACATTCATATTTTTGATGAATAGTGAAACCACTAAGTCGTAGTAAAAAATGAATTTTTCATAAAACATAATTTTACTGCTTCTGTGAGTGGAATTTCAAAAATCCGAGAGACAAGGTTGATGTCAGTAAGTAAAATGTGGTTCAATGAGATGAAAATAATTTTTGATGAATAGTTACTTTTTACTTTTTTTTAACCACAGTTAAAAATAAATAGGGTAATTATGGGTAAAATGATATTATTATTACCTTAACATATGTCCTTATTCTATTGGATAAGTGTAATTCGACCAAAAACAACCTTAGGAATAAAATATGAACATTTAATCCCACTTGTATTAGATTAGGACATTTATTATTAATTTATTTAAAGAATATTTAAAATAGTTAAAATCAAAGTTTAATAAGTAAATATTTTTTAATATCGGGTTATACATAAGATAAATTCGACTATAAATATTCATTAGAAATCTAAAAAGATTTCCTACATATTTATATTTTAATTTTAATTTTTAGACTTTAAATCATTTAATTTATTTATGACACAATGATGATGCAGTAAATATCTTATTAATGAAATATTGACATAATTGATGTTATAAATACCCAAATAAATGTAATGTAAGACTTTTTATGAATTACAAAAAATTTATACATTAATATGACATGTTACAGTTTATTTAATTAACTTTGTTCGAACTAATCATTCTATTATAATTTATACATAATTCAATTACCAAATACTGACAAATTTGGCAAATAATAGTTTTTAAAACAAATATTATATTATTAATTGTTATTATATTCCATAAAATATATGGTTAGGAAAAATGACTTAGATAAGGTTATATATATTAATAAAAAACAACTTGGGGTTCTTTTGGCTTTTTATAGTAAGTTTATTAACCTTATAGTGTAAGAACACAAAAAGACATGGTAAAAGTAAAATTATCTATCTTAAAGTTAAAACTAAATGATAAGGTTAAAATTGTAAACTAAACTTGTAAAAATTATATTGGATGAGAGGATTTCGACCCATACCCACCTTATCTTCGAAATATATCAATTTGGAGCTATTAAAAACCGAATTTTACTTTATAATAAAATAATAT
Organism: Viscum album; assembly: GCA_963277665.1. Lineage (NCBI taxonomy): Eukaryota > Viridiplantae > Streptophyta > Magnoliopsida > Santalales > Viscaceae > Viscum > Viscum album. The sequence goes on from OY728159.1 coordinate 40,891,161, forward strand.
TTTTTGTTATTCCAAAGGTGCCCCTCTCATCCCTTATAAAAGGGAACCTCCTCCCTCTCTTCCTCACACCACTTTGAGCCTTCATGCTCGGCCAACCCTTGCCAATGTCTTCTCTCCACTTCCCTAGAGGCATCCTAGAGGTCCTGGTATTCCTCAAAGACCAATTTTAGTGCCTTAAAAGGAGGTCTCAAAGAATCGCTTCAAAGAAGAGGAGGTTCGGACACTTACGAAGCAAGTCAGACCTAAGGTAAGGGAAATATCACAATCTCATTTTTATTCGAGATTATTTATACATTAGTATATACTAGGGTGTATTTTATCATCCACATCCACGTTTACTCAATATGTAATATTATTTCCATCCACCTACAATTGTTTAAATCAAATTTTACCCTTCGGTGAGTTTTTTGTAGAGGATATCAAAGGAATATTTTGTCATTTTTCGTACGAGGTACTTTTTGACATTTTCGACAAAAGTATGAAGAATGTTTTTTTCTAACTTATACGGCATCAATGGATTTTTAAAACATTATTTCCAAGAAGCTTCCATTAGAAATCTTCATGTTTATTTTTTTATCAACTTCTTTTAGTGTGGAATTGTACGACATGTTAAGAAAGGAAAAGTGTTTTTGAGGTAGAAAGGATATTTTCTTTAAGAATGGAGTTCAATTGTTTTATAAAAATTATTTTCCATCTAAGTTAATAAAGGGTCATGTTTCTATCCCTATTATTACATTGATTTGATTAAGTTGTGATGGAAATATTTTTATGAATTCCTTTATCTTATATGAATTGTTTTATGATGTCACGATGATTAAGATTCACATTTTTATTACATGGGTTATGCAATGATGTATGATTTATGATATTGTGTCACACATAAGAATGGTATCATTATGAGATGGGTGGGACCTATATCTCCCTCCAATTAATTGGGTAAAGATTTTATATCTCATGAGATAGACATGGTTAGAACGGTAGGTTATAACGGTTCAGTGAAACCGGACTGAAACGGGGAGTGAACATGGTTCAGAAATGGACTTTGTCCACTAAGATAGTCATGGAAATGTGTCTTGACTAATAAGAAATGATTCTCTATGATTATGTGTGTATGCCAAAAAGTTTCATGTTTTAAGTTATGATTATTGGGATTACATTTCACTACTATTATTTATCCCATGTTATGATATTATGATCTCTTTTGCAGGTTAAGATTTCCAAAATGTTATGTTCTTATGAATATGATGTGATAGATATTTCTTTTTTTACCCTTACTGAGCATTTGATCTCAACCTTTTGTATGTTTTCTTTCCCTAGGTCATGAAGAAGGTTATTAAGTAAGATATGCCAAAAGGGTCTATAGATATGATGAAATAAATGGGAGACAGTGTAGATGCTTTATGAACCAGTTGTTTATGTTCCCCAGTTTCTAAAGACACTATACTTATACGGTCCTTTCGTGGTTTTGTTATATGTTGTAATAAGTATGCTTTAATTTTGAAGTATTATCAATGTATGTAAAGTATGGTTCATTATACATATAGAGCGAGGAAGCTACAATAGGCTCCATATCTATATTAAGTGTATGCTAAATTCAGTTAAAGGGGTCAAAAATCCCATTTCCATTATCAATTATTTGATAGGAAGTTAGTAATTAATTATTGAGGTGATATTAGTGCCTAAGTACATCCCATATATCATGAGTGATGTCACATTTCCGAGTTTATGATTGGTAATGTTTTTCCCTCAAGGATAATCTTCTCCTCCCTACCAGAACATAGTTCCCCTATAACTCTATTTCTATAAAATTTTGGGGTGATCATTTTAGCATAATCATAGAAAAATGATACCATTCATATTTGGAGTATAGGATAAAAAGTCTTATAATAACGATAAAATGTAGAGCACCATAGAGTCATTAGACTAACATCTGTAAGTGTGGAGCCCCGTAATCCATATCCTGGTGGAACACTATGTGGTTCTTTATAAAATTATTTTGAAGGGTTATGGTGATAGACATTAGAATTACGACAATGATATTCATAGGTGTCTATAATATGAATCTTATTGTACTATTGTTTGATGGAATTATGGGGCACCATTTTCCCTTGGTTCACTGTATAATGATCACATGTGTGGTGAATCATTCTCAAGATAATTTGGAAGCACCAAATTACCAAGTACACTATGTGGGACTCTGGGATATTAATGTATAAAGCTATTGGGATCCAGAACACCATAGACTAGTGGTTGGAAGATAAGGCTTACCATAGTCCCCCGTGCTCAGAGGAAGGTTCATGCTCTTGGTTACCCTATTCCCTGGTTAGAGTGGGTGATGATATGTATGGTCGCATTGATGTAGATTAGTTCTACTATTTTATTACTAATATTATACTCCCTTCACGAGTCATACCTCTAATGCATGCTGGGATGTCTCCTGGGGCAGTGTCAAACTCGTCATCACATCCCTATAAGAGGGGGTCCTTTCCACTACATCGTTTCTAAGGGATGCAGAAGCCATATGATGATTGGTTGAGTACTCATCATCTGATATCATCATCCTATATTCCAATATATATCCAATTTTATTAGAGGAGGTAGAGAATAAGGAAAACATTGATGATAAGTATGATTGTCCTGTGAGTCCCTAGAAAGGATCCAGAACACATTCAAAATGTTTGTACAAAAGGAGGGATAATAGAATCCAATGGACCATGGATTCTGATATCATGAATCCCAAATTCTATAATCCTTCCCCAAATTATTGAATTTGGGGTGAATAATATAGTATAAAGTTATCCTTCACCTCATAATATGATATTTCAACGAGTATATTATGTTGTGGTGCTTTATAGGGATTAACATCAAACAATGATTGATATTCCTTATTCATAGGTATGGTTATTTATGGTAGGGTTTATATTTAGAATGGGGAAGACATCTTCACTACTATTTGTTTGATTGTGGAGGTCCTCCTCTATAATTGTTAGTGACATGGTGAGGACCTCTATGTTGAGTAATGGTGGTAACATAGGGAGGGCCTATATATTTGTTGTATAAAGACAATATAAGACCACCAATTTGATTTTGAAGAGAAAAATATCTCTAACATCACATGGAGGACATGTATAATCGATGGTGATGTATTTTGGTGGACCATTGACCCGCTTTATAGTATCGCGTGGAGGAATTAAAAGTTATCATGTGATTGAGTGAGGATGATCTCTAATCTAGATGGTAGAAGCATGGGGAAGACCACACTACATGTTGGTGAAGGAGTGGGGAGAACATATTCTCAAGTTTTAGTGGAATACAAAGTTCATACATTCCCAATGGTGAAGTAGCAAGGATGATCTCTTCTATAGTTATTATTTTCATGAGGAGGACCTTCATTTTCTAAAGTAAAGGACATTGTATGACCTCAGCTCTAGAAGTTTTTTGAATAGGTAGTACCTCCATTCTAATTATTACTAGTATTGAGATTACAACCATACTATATTTTGAATGAAATTAGAGGACCTACTATATAGTTGAAGATAGTGTGGGGAAGACATCTGCATTTACCCCATATCATGAGATAACCCATATTGGCTGTTAGTGGTGACCATGATTAAGAGAGTCAACCTAGACTTCCTATGTGGTGACTAGTGTACCGATCCCATTTGGGAATATACTAATCATTATTCACCAATTTCAGGGATCTGTAAGGATTCTTCAGTGGTGGTTGGCACTATTTTGATTCATAGAAGATGCATCCAGTATAGTTGTGTCTTGGGCTTACCCATAACATTATAATCTAATGATTTCAATCGATACTGGATGATTGATGGTGTATTCCACATACTCTTTATCCAACATGACATGTTATTACTAGATTATATGTGACATTGTGGGATCCCTCCTTGGATTACTTTATAATGTACTTGGTTCAAGAAGAACTCGAACGTCACATACCTCCTCGTTGTAGGGTAGTAGTTCTTCCGAGTGCACTGGTGTGGAGAGTGACTTTCGAACAGGGGTATCATCACCACTGAGGGTGTTTTGTGCCTCCATGTACCTCATGGGATTCAATTTCGATGAGGAATCAATGCATCCATGTCCAACAAGGGCACATTACTATTGGGAATAGAATCATCATTCTCGTATTGACCTAATAGAGTGTAGATCACCCTCTTCATGAATCCCTATGATCCATAGGGGGAATTATTCTCCCATGACGGAAATAGGTTTTCATGAATGTAATATCTATTTTGGGTGGAGATCCTAAATAACCCAAGGGAGGAAGTTTCATGAATCTATTATATCACGGGAGATTCATTTCCTCTTACTTTTACAATGCTAAAGAATATCATTGACTCACCACATTGTTTTTGAATTAAAGTTGTCACACATTCTCTTAATTTTCTAACTTAGTGGATATTTATAGGGGTATAAAATTTGAGATGTCAGCATCCTTTCAAAACAAATTATCATCTTCACATGTGGATGGAGATCCATCGTTTTGGATGATATAGTGCATAGGTTATCATCAAATTTTTAAACGATCATGATGTCTTCTGTGATTAGGTTTTGAAAACGCAAGGAGGTTATTGTCAACCCTTTGAATGGAATGGGAATTTAAAATTATTGAACATTCATGAAGATTATGATTTTCATAACATTGTTTCAAATCATGGAATTTTGGGTCATTTATCTCTGGATTCTATATGAACTAGTCCTACCATCCACAACGATTATTGGGGAACATGTATTTTGGTGTAAAAATCATTAAAGGTTTCCTATACCATACGAATTTTAAATATTTATTAACTAGATCAATTCCATGATCTTATTAGGATTATGTGAATTTGGGTTCAATTACATATTTTTATAGGTAATGATTTTTAAAAGTAATCCATGTTAAAAAAATAATGTGTGGAAAATTATAATCACTTTTTTATTTTTTATAGTGGCGTGAATACGTGAAAAATGATGATTTAGAGGTAACATTAACATTATTTCCCAGTATATTAATGTTTTAATTACTTATGTTAATTAGTCAATATCATGGATGATATATAATATTGTATAGAGTTTATAGAAACACCATTCATGATGTTTATATTTTTAGTTTATATTGTTCATGTTTTTTTCTAATTTTTTTCATATTCTGAGAGAATAAATGATGTGAGGATTAGAAGATGGTGGGTCAATAAATTTATATATGAAAAACTATAAGATACATGGTGCAACATTATATGTCACATGATATAGTGTTAGGGTTTTATGATTCATTAAACCCACACCATTTTACATTTGGGACATGTATTGGAACATAATAAGTCTCATGAATGATTATTTTTTGGGATTTAAGATGATTGTTGTAATTGAGGGAGTCTATGTGGACCATGAAAATGGTGAGGATTTCCAATGTATGGATCTAGAGGTCACCTTAATGAAATTCCAATTTATGGGACAAGGCATTCAATAGGAAGGTATCTCCAATTTTGAAATGATGGTTAGAAAGGCGACACTCTCTTATTCTGAGGAGATAAAATCTAGAGGATAAATCATGAACTCTAAAAACCAACATTACATGTAGGGAGAATAAGAATTACATGCTTGTGGGGAAATAAATTGGATGGATGTTAACCATGTATAGGACCCCTCAGCGGATGTGTAACATTCTCAATAGAATATGGATTCTTCTTCATACTCCAATGAGGAGTCCAAGGAAGTGGTAATTGCTGATGACAATATCATATCCTCTTCATGGAAGGGAAAGTACAATACTATGGATTGTTATGAATTTATTAAGAACAACCTAAAGACGATACATAATAATATGTACTCTATCATACATAGTCCTTGTGTTACTAGATCTACACATTAGAGAAATCTACCCTCCGATGATCTTATTTCTTCAAGAAACACCTCCATGACCAGGTGAAAAGGCTCTATCAAGGATGTAGTGGCTAACACCTCTAGTGACCTAGGGTATACAGGATTTGAGATTTTTGTCTCTATCACTCCCTAAAGTGGTATAGAGATGATGTATCATGTGAGGCAGTGTCAGATAATTCCCATTTGAGACCCTCAGCGTCACATAGCCTCAGTGATGGAACACAAGGATCTATTTAAGCGCTCAGATGAAGAAATGGTTAAATAATCTCTATATATAAAAGCATCAAAGAAGAATTGAATAATGATTCATGTGACCACTACTAAGGATAAAGGTGGGGAATTGACAATAAAGATTGTATTTTTCTAAGAGGCTTCAATATGAGGAAGATTAACATAGAGGAATACAGGGAACATTTGGACAGCTAGGAACATTAGTATGAAGGCATCCAAAAGGGATACCATAATCCCATGCCAATTTTATTCTCTGGATATTGTTTAGGTAGAATTATTCCTATCATATCAAATTGTTCTTCATCAAATATTTATATTCTTGTGGTTATTAATATGTGGCTATGAGGGTTATCACGTTCCCAATAAATGTGTTTGAAAATATTAAATGTAATGCTGGATAATTTTTATATTAATGTAAATTGTGGATTTTAATCGAGTAAATGAATTTCCCTATCCCAATATGTGATTTTGTAATATTAATGTTTTTATTTAAATGAATAAGTTATTAGTCATATAAATATTAATATTTATCATCTAATGTTGTACTAGGATGACATTATGAATTATAGGTGTTTCAAGAGGATTTATCTGTCCATTATGAGAGATGCTCGCGCAAATATTTTATAACCACTGTCCAAATTGAGTGATTTTTCTTTAATTGAGATATTAATTATGAAAATTTATGTTTTCATTTCATATTATTCCTTTTTATTATAATTTCCTCATAAATATATTTTATCAATTTATAATGTTTTTATTGGAATAAATATGTAAAAAATATGTTGATTATTATTTATTCATCTTGAAATATAAAATTACACTAGGTATGTGATGATTTATTGTGGAAAATATTAAAATAACTCAATATATGGTTTCATAATTATTTGAGGAATTAATAATATATTTACGAGAGATTAAAATTATTTTTATGTAGGTTATGTAATTTTTTGTTTAATATTATGTAAATTAATAATATTTTTTATGAACTAGAACGAATTTTTGTTAATTTATTGTATATTAATTTCTGAATCCAAATGAGTATTAGTGGTATAAAATTTTATTTTACAATTAAATTACAATTTAAGTTACGTAATAATATAAAGAATTATATTATTAGTAATGTTTTCTGTTTTATAAAACAACAAATATTAGGATGGAAGAATAATATTTTTACAATGAAGTTTATATATACATGAAAAAATGGGGTTTTAGTTTAGATATTAAATTTTATTGATTATTTTATAATGTTTGGATTTAATATATTAAATTTTACATTTCAATGTGAATTATTCTTATAAAATATTATGTATCATTATAGAGAATATTTTTTTGGAATGATGTGTTTGTAATAATAATATAAGAAATAATATAATATTTGTGTGGGATAAATAAGAAGTTATCTATGGATTCATGTTAATGAATCACCTTTGGGTATTGATTATCTATAACAATTGTTTTGATGTATATGATAAAGTAATTCTTATACAGTTTATTGTATATTTTTATCCCAATGCTGATAAGAGCGATTACACTAGAAATAGACCATAAAATTATGATATTATTTATATATTTTGGTTAGAATAAAATCAATTATTTTCTCTATTATCAATGATCATATAAAATAGGTCCATTCAATTACACATTTTATATATATTCATTCAAAAATCATTGTGATGTAAATGAGTTTTATTTTTCCTATAGTGAATTTGATTTTCCTCTATGAGTAAACATACATTATGTAAATATATATTTTATACCATATATTGTATGAAATATAATGAAAAAACATATATTGTTAGATAATGTTATAATATATCCTTGAAATATTTTTATTATGGTTTTGGACTGTTATAGGGGGTGTTTAAATTATTTATATTTTGTTTCATTTAATGGCACTGATAATGTTTTTATTTATGGGGTTTAAATTGATGTAATGATTGAATAATATATACATATATGATTTTATGGGATGTTATCCCGAAATATTGGACACGTTTTTTTTCTTATTATTATGGTTTAAGATAATTTTTTTGTTTTTTATTTGATGGACCACTAATGGGTATTTCAATACGAAAAAAACATAAAAGCCCAAGGAATTAGTTTATAACCTCTAGTGAGTGAGGTGTATATATGGGATCACGTAACTAGTTTAAAAAATTAAAAATTAAAACATTTGGATGATGTTATAGTGAAATCATATAAATTAAGTAAGGGAATAGAGGTAACTAGATTCATGGAATAAATATACACCTCATTGTGTGTTTGCAGGTAGAAATCATAAAAATTTCATTAATGGTCTATAACACACTCATTTCTATATATGAATCATCATATAAATTTAAACTTAGTGATTTTTTTATTCATCATATTGAAGAGTCCCATGATCATAATTAGATATAAAATAAAGAATTAAAAAGAAAAAATAACATTTCATCCCAATGAAATAATTTCAACATTTTTTTAATGATATAATAATATAATAAATGAAGTCATTTAATAATTTAATAAATAGTTTATTGGTCATGGGAAAATAGATACATGCTCAAATCTCACAATAAAAAAGAAAATAAAAAATACCACATAATATTATATTTGATAAAACTGTTATTCTATTGATAATATCCATGCATTTCATACATAATAAAACTTCTGTAAACTGAGAGAAGAAAATATAAAATATCATTATCATAAAATCATATTACAAGTGTGAATTGTGGGAAGTTATCCTTAATAAATAAGACATCATAAATATGGAAATGTGAATATATTAATATACATTCTAATTAATTAATAACTAGATCATGATGAATAGTATGGTAATAAATATGACGAAAAAATATTTCAATATAAAAAATCATATGATGTTGAATATTATATATGGGTACCAAAACTAATAAAATTTTCATGAACCCCGAAGGGTTTCCATCGAAACCCGTACTGAAATAGATTTGTGGCATACCTAATGGGCGTCCTCAATCCCCACAAGATGTATAATTGTTCCTAGGAATCAATAATGCTTCATTGGGAAAATTTAATTGAAATTATTATCATAAAATGACCATGATTTAATTATAATGAAACTGATAATCCATAACCAAACAATACATACATAATTTCGGGGTTTGAGTTTCAAATTTTATACAACATTATGAAAAGGATACTATAAATGGACAATCAATACTATCTCAATATCCACTATATGATGAAGGGGCATTATTTTAATGACAACGACACCACACCTCACTAAGGAAGACAATTAGAAACATGGAAAACCATCTACAAATTCCTTACTCTTACATAATTCAAACAAAAAAATGTCTACATACACCCAAGGCTGTATCCAGAGTATGATCCTTAATCTAGTCGGATTCCTCCAAATAAAATATTTCATGAAATAAAAATTATAAGAGAAGTACCACAAATGATTAATAAATGAAAGAGTTCAAAACATTTTTGGTAAACATAAATTAATGAAACAAACATATTTTAATTATAATATTCTTGCTTTTGAAATAACACATATGTATACCATATATTAGTGGTAGTAGTGATATAGACAAATAACAATTGTAACAAGATATCCATATATTTAATAGATAATTGAGAGACTATAGAGACAATGTATCCTGGTTAAAAGTGGTATATAAACCATAAACATCATCATTCTCTTGCCCAATCCACTAGTGAATAAAAACATCCATAGTTATAGTGGTATCCAATGATACTATTTATTTTTCTTGTGGTCACCATCAATTAACTCTTTGAATATAGAAATAATACACATCCGAATAACTAGAATTTTGGTCAGTTTATTGCCATATATTCATCAATGATTACCTTTTTTATCAATTTATAATTCATTTCTCACCTAAACCACAACTTGCAGTCACATAAGCCAAAAAAATATAAACATGATTAATAAATCACTACTTTCAAAAACCTAAAAAACATTTAAAATAAAAAAACACCAATACTGTTATAAAAATAGGTTTCACATCACATACACAATATGCTAAACACCCATAAGTAACAAAACAAATAAGCACATATGAAACAGTTGTGGAACATCACTCATTCCATTGAAAACCCATTTTCAACACCAAAACAACTTTAATCCTTTCTAGAACACATTTCACACTAGACACGAAATGCATAAAAATTATTTAATTAATTTATAAACCATATTAAAATCATAAAATATTAATTAAATATAGAACCACCTTCCTCAAGTGAATATGATTTTGTAAATCAGTAGTAAACTATAACTTCACCTCAATCGAACACTATAAATGAATGAGTGATTGTAAAACATCAAGATGAAACCCAATATAAAAAGACCCACAACAAAATATGTCACCCATCCCACTGGACATAGGAAACCCCAAGAATAAAAAAATAAGCCCTATATTAGAGGGAAAAAATAGAAAATAAGACATTACATAGAGGTTCCATGATGATAATAAAAGAAAAAACCAACAAAATTTCATGTCAAGGGTGGTTAAGGGAAGGGGAGGTGCATGTAGTGTTAGATATCCATGGTGTGGATATATGAGGAGTAAGGTAAATAAATGTGTATTGGGTAAAAGTTTAAAATATTCATTTTTAATGACCTAGAAAAATTTCTTGTTTAGTCCACACTGTTAGTCAATCAATTTGGATCCCACTATCTTTACAGGATACACCTCCAATTTAGCATGCATGGTTTATAAATCATGCTCTAACAGTTTGATAAACCTCTACCCAAAAAACTAACATGGCCACACTATTATATTAGTATGGTGAAAGGTTGATATTGAACATTCACCGCCCATGTGATATGTTTTTTTTCACCAAAAGTTTTCTAATTTAATCAAAACCCCAAAAATAAATATAAGTTTATAATATATATAAAAAATCCTAAAAATACCTCAAAATAAAATAAAAAAATTGACAATTCTCCACACCATGAAATCTTTTCATCCCTAGAAACTCACCTTAATCCATGATCATAAATAAAGAATGGGTAATATTTCCCAACCCATAACTTTCATTACCATGCCACTTGTATATCACTACCTTGTTTTCATAGTAATAAAGACCATTTGAATTGGATTACCATGAAGCACCTTCTCTTGGGAACCAACTTCCGACACTTTTAGTTCAAATAATAATTAATCTAGATCCAACACCAATTAATTCAAATTAGACACATTAGATGGGTCTGTATTGTACCTCTAGAATTGGGATTCATGGAACACATCATGAAGTGTGTCATGTGATATGGAAAATCAATCCTATATGCGACCTTTCCAATATGCTCTGTGATTTTAAAAGGCCCGACATACCTCAACATTAGCATTCTTTATTCTTTCAGATATTGATTAACCAAACATGGTTCCACATTCATGAACACCAATACTCCCACATAAAACTCATGATCTTGGTGCCTCTAATATGCATAAGATTTTTCAAGACAATGATTTATCAATAACTCTTTCTTGATCGACATGAATTTCTCAGACATCTGCTGCAAAAGCCTGAATCCTAGAAGTGAAGTCTCACCAACCTCATCCTTATAAAATGGAGAGTGAGATGGTACAAAAAAGAGTTACTCCAAATGATCCATTACAATAGATTATTAGTAAGTATTATTATAAAAAAAATCTACCCAACCAAAATGGATATCCCATTATCCTCTGAAATCAAAAACACATGAATAAAGCATGTCTTCCAGAATCTGATATTCCTGCTCTGTTTAACCATCCATTTGGGGATGTTATTTCGTACACATTTTTATATGTATTCCAAATTTCTCTTGAGGTGCTTCCCAAAACTGAGATTTATAATGAGGGACTCTATTAGAAAAAATCACTAATATAACATCATGGAGCCTCACCACATCTTAAACATACATTCAACCGTACTCATCCAATTTTATTAAATATTTGATCTAAATAAAATGGGATGAATTGTTCAAACCATCAGTTACCTCAAAAATGATGTACCTTTCCTAATATGTACATGGGATGCCAATAATGAAACCGTGGAAATTGCTTCCCACTTCTCTGTGTGCATGGTTAAACATAAAAGAAAAATACATTGACGTTGATGTCATTATTTCAGTTGTTGACACATATAACACCATGATACTAAGTCAGCTACATCTCTCCTCATACCTATAAAACCACCCTACTTACGGACATCATAGTACAATATTTTCACACAAATCATAATGACTTATTGAGATAGGCGGATATCCTACATCATCACCCACCTCAAAGAAAATAGCACCACACAATGGTCTTGGAAACAAATATCTTCCTCGATAGGAAAAAACCATTCTAAAGATGTCTCAAGATCATAAATGAACTGCATAGACAACTAGAACCACTAATCACTAGGTTATACAAACAGAATCATCTTCAAATGAAAATTATCAAACTTAACTCTCTCCACCAATTCACATCCACCATGCTTCTTCGTATCCATGTACACCTGGCATAATATCACAATTAATGTACACTTATCATAATACTTCTTAAATGTCTCCACTATAACCTTTCTACTGAATCCATCTACCACAAAGTTACCATTTCCTAGGGTATAGTCAACATCAAATTCAATCCTCTTGATATAATCAATCCAAATAATCTTCCTCAAGCTCAAATCCTTTTATGAGAAAATAAAGACCGAGCTCTTATGATAATAATAGACCACAAATTTCTCCCAAAAATTATTTTGATGGCACATCCTCAAGTAAATAATCACCACTACTAACTAAAATACATGTTTCACGTATTTCCTTTTATGTGGTCGTAGTTGGTGAGAACCTTATGCGACCACATGATTATCTTGCATGAGCAGACATCTGATACCTAGAAGCATTGTAATATAGAACATAATCATTTCATAACACTATTAGAATCAAAATAGGTTTGGTTTTCAACCAATTCATCAAATAATCAATATATTCTTGAATTTATGGGATCCATTAAATCATGACCCCTTTCCAGCTGAGCACCATCATGGAAGAATAAAGCTGACAGCAATCCTAACCAAATCACTTGAAATAACATACCACGATAAGGAAAACCTGATTTAAATAATGTATATTGATGCTCCCACAACATAATATCAATGATTTTCCATGGGTCCACCGAAATAAATTACCCTAATATTACATGGCCCCAGAAATTCAAGACCCTGCTCTAGAAAGTCCAATTTAAAAACATTGCATAGAGACGATGATCCAATAAATTTCTCATACTGATCCACTAATGATTCTAATTCTCTTCCTTGGATCCATAATAAACCATGATTTTGTCCATGATTATCAAAATAAAGTCATTGATACACTTTTGGAACATCTTATTCAAGAGTTCCTTGTAAACTCCTTTTGCAATTGTCAATCGGAAATGCATGTCCATGTACTCGAAGTGGTCATAACATCCTCAAACATCAATTTTTGGGATATCTGTCTCTCTCACCTTGACTTGGCGGTAAATTGAATTCATGTTTATCGTAGATAACCACATTGAACATTTAATTATATAAAAATAATAATCAATATAACGAAAATGATGGTTGTTATTGAGGGTTGCCTTATTAATCTTCTTGTAATAGATACATATGCCAAGTGATATTTTTTCCTTATTGACAAAAAAATAATTGGGCAGACTAAGGATAGATTCTTGGGAAAATGTTCCATTTGGATTCCAAGTCATCTAATTATATCATTAATTCCATCAACTCACTGGGGTCATATGATATGTGGGACGATATATTGGTTATGTCCCCAATTCTAAATTAATTGAGAAATCCACATCACACTCTAGGGAGAAATTAGAATATCTTTAAGAAATAACTCTTGTAATTCATCCACTACATTAGTACATCCACCTATAGGACAACCACCATCTCCTTAAAAAAAGTGTTGATAAATAAAAACAATTACCACCCAACTGTATGTTCGATTGTACAACATGAACTATCTGAGTATCACATTCTCCATGAAAAATCTAAGAAATCTAATCAGATTCCAAACTACATACTCACCACCTATGACAATAAATGTTTTATTGGATGTTAACCATCCAATATATGTTTAGGATTACATCAAAAAAGTCTATATCCAAGATGAAAATATGAAATTTCATCTCAACCCCTGACACAGAGAGAACACATGATGGGCACCTGAGTCCCTACTCATACTTCATATCAAATGATGTCCCCAAATCCATTGAAAATGACATGAGTTTGGTTGGAATTTTTAACAGGTTCACAAGGAGGTCCAAGACAAATTATATTGAATAATTGGGATCAAATAAAATATTAGTTATAGGCAATTCAATCCGAATGGTATCTTGAACTCTAATAAACCCTATAACAGATCCTACTGGTGTCGGATCCACTGCATTAACATGGTTTGACTCATCATGTGTCATAGAATGTCCTCTTGCCTGATGCCCTTCCTAGAATTAACTCTGCCCAAATAAAGATCTGACCCATCTTCCAAAACCTCCAAATTTAAATCCCACAGTCCTGAATGGATGTGACTAGCCTGAAGGAACATGGGACACCTTGATAGTGGAGGGGTGAATCAGGGTGTCAAAATTTTCATTTAAAAACATGGATCTTCATCCTACATTGGTAGGAATTTGTTAAACCTACATGATGATAATGATCAAAAAGACCAAATTCACATGCAGAGAGAAGACACAACACTTTTTACTTGGTTCACCACTAAGGGCTACGTCCATGGAGCATAGGCTAACAGGTTTTCAGTCATATCAAATTTCACTAAGCTTCACTAGTTGTGAATTACAAAGGATCGGGCACAATCACACTATCCCAGGATCACTGACTTTACAAAAGATCAGGGATAACTCACTGCGTCTCTCGGGTCACTCCCATTGACTCCCCTTGGCTCACTCCCTTTGGTGAAGTCCCACTCAGTTTTTATACGTAAAGGTATATTAATAATTTCAATATAATGCATCCTCTATTGTATGTATATGCTCTGTTGAAGTCCAACCCACACCCATAGAAGAATATCAATTTTCACGAGGGTACCATGCCATATTCCAACTTTCACACAGTTCAAAAACACGGTCGCCCTTATTTAATTCCAGGTGTGGAAGTCACTTGCACGACACAAATTTGGTGCGCAGGTGTCACCACACCACCTGTGCGACACCCCTTATTTCAACTCTAAACTTGAACGACCCAATGTCTTTAACTCCCAAACCACCTTGGACACGCAACTAACAATTTGGGCGTAACCTCTTCTTGGGCAACCAAATAACCACTAGGTTGACTATAACACTAGCGCGATGGGATACCAAAATATATCTACGTCTTGAACTCTGTGAAGAATGAGGAGGAGTGGTCCTCTATTTATAGGAAAATTGGACACCCTGCACAGCGGTGCGCAAGCCTCCTCACAGCGCGCATGTTTTGGAGTGCAACTTCAACCGCCAAAGCCATTCCCACGCTACTCACTTGTACGAAAAAACTATTACTTAAGAGACCCTATTTCCTTTTCCATATTATTATTTTCTGATCAAGAAAAAAATATGGTGTGCAAGTTTCCAAGTCTCCATGTAATCGGAGTGCAAGTCCTCCCTCGGCGCGCAGGTCACTTGTGTGACCAAACATGAAACTTGGGTGACCTTCTCCCTTTGCCATATTTTCATCTTTGGATCATGAAAAAAACGGGTGTGCATGTTTCCAAGCCTCCGAGGCCTCAGCGCGCAACTATCTATAAAAGAAACAATTTTCTCCATTTGCGATGTTTGAGGCCCAAAAAATTGGAAAACACTGGAAAATGGTGCCACGTTCAATTCTGTTATCTTCTTGATCTGTTTGAGTACTTTGCAGACACACATTCTAAGCTTCCTCCTATGATTGATAACAATAACAAAACATAATCCAATTCATGCATAGATTGAAAAGGTTCCAACAATCTCCCCCTTTGGGTTTGATGGCAATCTGAACATAAATTCAATAGATCACCATACACTTGGAGACAGAATATGCATGAATCAACTCAGCCAACACTCCAAGTCTACGTGAGCAATGATTGGTGTAGAAAATAAGACAGAAAGCTTGAATTGGGTTCCCATCCAATGAATTCCTTCCCATCCTATCACCGATACTAAAATATCATTGTATTACATGCCTTAATTTATTCCATTCTCCAACATTTTCCATAATCCCAAAGACAAGTAATTTTGCATTGTTCATCTCAAACTATACTCCCCCTAGAAGGAATCTCCACCACAAACTGGCATCATATCTAAAAACAGATTAAAAACAGTTATCATAACTGGGGAGAGGGGATATTTTATGACCTCATTATACATTGGGAGGTGGCTGAACACTTAGGTTCAACCGATGATTCTCAAACATAGTTTTTGGTAGTTTCTTGGTTAGGTTATCTGCCACTAGTTCGTCAGTTCCCACATGATCCATTATAATCACCCGGTGCTCAACATTTTCATTCATGAAGTGATAAATGATTTCAGTATGTTTCTTATGATAATGATGAACAAGATTCTTCGTAAGATCAATTGCGCTCTTGCTATCATAGTAGATCACCATTTGTAGTTTCACCTCATCACCAATATCTATTAGTTATTGCTTCATATGTAGCTATTGAGTTCCTGCATTTGTGCCAGAGATATATTCATCTTGATCCGTACTAAGAGAAGTACTTTTTGGTTTCTTTGTCAACCATCCAACACATTTATTCCCAATATAGAATGCACCACCACTGGTGGACTTTCTGTCCACAACATCGCCTGCCTAGTCAGCATCAGAAAATGCTGATAATTCATTGTCCCTTCCTGCAACAAAGTATAAGCCACAATTGTGCATACCTTGAATATAACTCATGATTCTTTTTACTGTTTTGATATGTTCCTCTTTTGGATTTCTCTAAAAGTGAGCTGCAAGACATGTGGAAAAGTCAATATCTGGTCATGTTTTTGTCAGGTACAGTAGGCTCCCCATGATCATCCTGTACGTGGTGGGATCTAAAGAGGTCCCATCTTCATTCTTTCCATGTTTAGTTCCAACTACAATCAGAGTTGACATCTGTTTGGAGTCATGCATATTAAACTTCTTCAATCGCTCTCTTACATTCATTTCTGGAGAAATTAATCTGTAATCCTTCTTTTAAATCACCTGCCGCCCCACGAAATATGTGATCTCCCCAATCATAGACATTTCAAATCATGATTTCATGTGATTGGAAAATTAAACCACTGATTTCTACCTGATTCCCCCAAATATGATATCATCAACGTAGACTACAACCATGAAGTAATATTTTGGTGAATTCTATATGTATAGATTGTGGTCTAGTACTCCTCTTTTGAATTCTAGCTTCTTGAGATATGAGTCCAGCTGAAAAAAACATGCTTGATGTGCCTGATTCAAACTATATAAATCTTTCTTCAGTTTGAAAACCTTTGTCTCATTAGTACCAAGACCAAAACCCACTGGTTGTTCAATGAAGACTTCTTTGATAACACCATTCCAGAATGATGTCTTGACATCCATTTGATATAATTTATATCCTCTTGGTAGATTCATGTCAAGGAAAATCCTAATTGACTCTAGTATTTCCATTAGAGAAAATGTTTCTTCAATATCAATGCCTTCAATTTGGGATTTTTCTATACATACTAGTGGTTCCTTGTTTCTAATAACACTTACATTCTCATCAATCTTGTTCTTGCAGATCCATTTTGTACCAATCATCATGATACCTTCATGTCTCTATACAAGATCCCATGTTTGATTCTTGTCAATATTATCTAACTCTTAATTCATGTCTTTCAACCATGATTCATCCTTTTTATATTCTTCAAATGAGTATGGATCCACAAATGATTGAAATTCATATTGCGTGTTATTAGTCATCCTACTTGTTTGCGTGGGTGCATTAATATCACCAATTATGTTAGATGGATCAATATCAGCTCTTCGATTTCTCCTGTGGGGTTCAGTTTCATTCTATCAAGCCATAGTTTCTTCTTCAGATTCTTCTTCTGAGTATACATCTTGATGCAACTGCTGAGTGTTTTGTACAGCTTCTTCTATTTATGTATTTGTATTTTCTCTACATTCAGTTTCTTCCTCAGTCTTTATCACCTCAACACAAGACATCCTTAAAACATTTGAGGTTTTATCTTCAATTATCTTAACATCACTTCTTTCTGAAATCCTTCCTAATCGCTTGTTGAAACACTTGGAGGATTTTTTGTTCATTTAGTATCGAAGAAAAATACCTTCATATTCATTGTAACAATACTTCCCTAGACTTATCTATTAATTTATGAGGAATAATTTACTTCTAAAAACATGAATGTATTTCAAATATGGATTCCTTCCATGCCACAATTTATATGGTGTCTTCCTCTCACCCATATAAATTCTGGATCGATTTTGGATATACACTGTAGCTTGAACAACCGCTTTATAGTAATGTCATGGAATACGAATCTCAATCAGCATAGTTCATGCCATGTTGTTCACATGTCGATTCCAATGTTCAACAAATCCATTTTGTTGTGGATTTCTCACAGTAGTTACCTCATGTTGTATCCCATACTTCTCTAGGTAATTTTCAAATTCAATGGATGTGTATTCCCATCCATTATCAAATAACAGGTATTTTATTGTCAATCCAGTATCATTCTCCGCAATCCGGCGATAAGTTTTCATGCAATCAAGAATTTGACACATCTTGTGAATCACCATTACACAAGACATTCTACAATAATCATCCATGAAAAGGAAAAAGTAACTTTCTACATGAGTTCTGAAAACATTTATCAGCCTGAATACATCTGTATGAATTAGATCAAGAACATGAGAAGCCTTTTTCTTCTTTGGCCAATATGAACTGAAGACCAGCTTCCCACGAATGGAAGAATCAAAAGATTTTTTACCCTCATGCTTCAGGTAGATAATTCCCCTGACAATCCTCAATTTTGATATTTTCTCCATGTCTTGTTGATGGATGTGTCCCAGTATTTAATGCCACAAATTTTTTTCTTCTTCAATAGTCATGTAACAAACATCTTCTTTACTATCAACCTGATACAATTTGACTTCTATTATGCATCCCTTCATAAGTGAATTGCATGACTTTCCCATGATAGTGCATCCTTTCTGATTAAAAGTAACTATAAGTCTCGGTTCACAAAGTTGACTGGCATTGTGTAGATTATGACATAGGCCATCTACATAAAGAACGTCAGTCTTCTTTAGCTCTCCATTATCTAATTCAGTACTTCCATTGGCTTTGATTTTATGAGCTCCATCATTACCAACTCGTACTATGCCATCAACCTTCCTTTTCATATCCGTTAACAGGCCATCATTACCTGTCAAATGAGATGAACAAACACTATCCAAAATCCAGGTAATATTTCTTTTTGTAGCTTTTAGGGCCACCTCTACAATGTTGGATTTCAAAATTTTCTTCCTTTCATTCCATGAGACATTTGATTGAGTATAGAGTGCTGATGGACTTTAAATTATCTCTTCCATGTACCTAGGTTCTTCATAGTTGAAATCTTCTTTGAGAGGAGAAAACTTGTTCAAAAGTTCAACACTATCATACTAACGAGACTTGACTTATCTCGAACATCGGTATGAGGTGTCCATGTACCTTCTCTGCTTTCAATTAACAGCGTTATGGCCAATGATCGAACAATGGAAACAATATCCATAGAAATTGTTTCTTCTAAAAGAATTAGTATATGAATTTGTTCTCCTCTACTGAACTCCTATATATTCTCCATTCAGATAGCTTCTGGCCTCTTCACAATTTGACATTTTTTGGCCCAGATAGCCAAAGCACTGACATTTCATGAGAGGAAATGTCTTTTCACTATAATTTCCCCTCATACCTTCTTCCTTGGGAAAATAGTTGGTCTTCCTGTTATTTTTGAATGTTTGTGGATAAGTTTCAGTTCTCCATTTAGTTTGGACTGAGGGTTCCTTTTTCATAACATCAGGAAACATTTCTACATGTCTAACTTTCATGTTGTATTTCTTTTCGCTCCCATTACTTCCAGCAGTTGATGTATCATCTTCACAACCAATTCCACTTTTTCCCATGAAAGCGGGTATTTGATCACTCTACATTTTACCAAACCCATATAAACCACACTTGGATCCTGAAAGTAATTCTGCATCTAGGAATATTCAAAACTATATTTTCTTCTTTGATTATTTTGAGATTTATTCAGTCTCAAATTTACTCCTAAGAGTGACAACTTCCTCCTCAAGGCCCTCAGTAGTCTTCGATTATTCTTCCATTATGGATGTGAGGTCATTGATGACCTTTCCTAGATCTTCAATTCTAATCTTCAGATCCACTACATCTTCACTTCTTTTAAGAATTTTAGACTATACTTTCATGAATTCTTTCAGTCATTCTATTTCAGCTTCAAGTTGATCAACATATTCATTGGATTATTCTATAATTTATATCCACTAATTTCAACTCTTACTTTTAAAAATAAGCTTACTAACACCATCCTTATGTTACAACTCATGATCTGCACTAGTATTCAATAGTTAATCTCCACCAATATTTTCCGATTTTTCAATAATGGCCATCATGGAAGCATGGTTCCCAGTTTTAAATTCTGGTTCTTCTTCATCATATAATTCATTGTCATCCTCTTTCTCTTTATAGACAAAACACTTAATCAGAACATTTGTTCTAGATTTGAATTCTCATTTCTTGATGAACCTTTTTTGCGGCTTCTCAATCTTTTCAGCATCGATATCATCTTCATAGATCATTCTTAATCAATGAAAAGCAGTGTGCATGAATTTTTCACAACGAAAACAATCTAGAGGTAAATTCCCTTGGAATTTCCGCTTTCCTTTCTAGATGTTCTTTGAAATGAGAGAAAGAATTTAGTTTTCATCATCATCTTCAAAACTACTCTATTTTAAAATTTTTATTTTATGCATGGACTTGAATTCCATTTCCTTTCTTACACGGGTCATAGTATCTTCTGGTTTGACTCTCATATCATATACTATCAAACTTCTTAGAAGATCATCTAGAGAAAGATTCAAAATATCTCTTTCCTCAAGGGCTGACTCCTTTTCATTGTACAGGGTTGGAAGTCTTCTCAGTATTATCTTCACATTGTCAACGTCATTGATTTATTCTCCTAGGACACGAATTGCTCTAACCAATTTAGTAATTTGATTGATGAAGGGGTTTGCATACTCATCAAGAAGCATCTTCAAATCATCAAACCTATTGTACATCACATGTAGTTTGACCTCCTTCACATTTCTATCTCCTTATTAAATATTTTCATGTTTATCCCACATGGATTTTGGTGAGGTGTAATTCATCACCTTTAGATAGATCTGATTAGAATGGTCTACAGTGAGTGCATTTTGTGCTTTAACATCTGCATCAAGAATTTTCATGTGTGCGTCAGTCATAGCTAGCCTTTTTGGATCAGTGACATGTATTCCTTTCACAGTACAAAAAAAACATCCATTCCAAGAGATTTTAAATGAGACCTCAATTTGTTATTCCAAATATGAAAATTTGTTCCATCAAAGAGAGGGACTCCCCTGACATTGATTGTATTCTCCATGACAATAAAGGACAAATTCAACACCATCAGTCTCCCTCTGAAACCACTTGATGGAACCTGGGTCACCCTGAGCGGGGAGGGGTGAATCATGGTGTAAATGTTTTCTTTTAAAAAACATGGATCTTGTTTCCATGTCGTAGGAACTTGTTAAACCTGTATGATGAAAAATATCAGAAAGAAAACATTCACATGATGATAGATGACACAACACTTCTTTCTTGGTTACCCATTAAGTGATACGTCCAAGGAGCATACACCGACAGGTTTTCGGTCGTAGAAAATTTCACTAAACTTCACTTGCTAAGGATTTAAACGATTCGAGAATTGTCAAACTGTACCAGGCTCACATCCTTTACATTAGATCTGGGATAACTCTCTACATCCCTCAGGTCACTCTCGTTGACTCCCCTTGGATCACTGCCTTTGGTGATGTCCCACTCAGTTTATAGATGTGACGGTATTTTCATAGATGCAAAAGAATGGATCCTCTATTGTATGTAGGTGCTCTCTTGATGTCCGACACTCACCCATAGATAAATATCACTTTGCACAATGGTACCGGGCAATCATCCAACTTTCACACAGCTCAAAAACATTGTCGCCCTTCTTTACTACCAGGCGCACAAGTCACTTGAACAACACAAATTCGGCATTCAGGTGTCATCACACCACTTGCGTGACACCTCCACTTTCAACTCCAAACATGTGTGACTCAATGTCTTTAAATCCCAAACCACATTGGATACACAACTATAAATTGGAGAACAACCTCTACGTGTGTGACCAAACAACCACTTGCATGATGGGAGATCAGAAAATCTATAAGTCTTGAACTTTGTCGAGAATAAGGATGGGTGGTCCTCTATTTATATGCAAACTGGACAACCTGAATGGCAGCGCACAAGATCTAGCGCACAACTTCAACCGCCAAATCCTCTATCACATTACTCACTTGTGTGACCAAAACAATACGTGCACGGCCCTCTTTAATTTTCCATATATTGATGTTATAATCACGAAAAACATATGGCGCACATGTTTCCAAGTCTCCAAGTCATAAACATGCATGTTTTCCCTAAGTGCGTAGGTCACTTGCATGACCAAACATGAAACTTGGTCACCCTTATCCCTTTTCGATATTTTCATTTTAGGATCATGAAAAACAATGGGCACACAAGTTTTAAAGCCACCAAGGCCTCGTCATGCAATTATCTTTTCAAGAAACACTTTTCAACAATTTCCATGTTTGAGTCCCAAAAATTGGAAAACACTAGAAATCGGTGCCACCTTTAATACAGTTATCTGGTTAATATATAAGAATACTTTCCTTTCACAAATTATGAACTTCCTACTAGGATTGACAAAAAACAAAAATCATACTGCAATTCATGTGTATATGACCATGGTTCCAACATAGCCCGATGTCCCATATGAAGCTGCAGATCCTACACCACCCTGATAAGAACATGTAGATTAACAAGATTCACATCGAGTCTCACATCACTCTACATCAATGACAATACATCAGTAGATAAATTCAAGATGGATAAATGTTTCCCACCATCCCACACTAGTGGAACATAATGGCCCCCACATTTGATGCCATGGATGAAGACTTCTAGGACTACTAGTCTAAACTACATCTTCCATTTTTCTCCAAATTTTCATGCATCCTTATTTTATATAACGACCTTCCACAACCCATTATTGAAAAAACCATATAGAACCCATAAATTTCATTTTTATCGATCTCAGTAATTAAATCAGGAATAAACAACTCAACCATTGGTCTTTATATAAAACAATAATACCTAGTAATAAATCTCTAGTCACATCCCCATATCGATCCTATGAGATTTAGTTTTCTCATTGGATACAATCTCTGGTGTGTAACACAATAGCTTAAAAAATCGATTGGCATACTCCATCAATAAATGGTCTACTTGGAAATGATCCCTGAAACACTTGGATCTAGCATAATCTAAGACCATATAACAATAATTCTCTTTGAAGGTGAACATTAAATCCTTCCAAATCATTTTCTCGGTCTTCCTAGTTTGAACTAAGATGTCCCACCACCTCCATAAAGGACCACATAGAATGAACATGACCCATTTCACCGTGAATTTCTCTAGAGTTACATAAAAATCAATAATTCTCTCAATATTCTCAAGATACTCATCTACATCATAATGCTCAAGATTTTCCAGAAAAGGAGTATTGTTCTTGAGAAACTCAGGAGTTTTTTTCTTATAGAATCCTTCTATGACATCTCTAACTGGAGTAGGACCAAGACATGCTGCCTATACCATGGAATAAACACCCAAAACCATATCTCCCACTTGACTATGATCAATTTTTCATGTTGAACTCTGAATATCCTCTTCAACTAGTTTAAAGGAAATTATTCGGTGAGTTATATTGCAACAAAAAAATACAATAACAAAAAACCCATCAATAAAAAAATTCATAAAATTATCAGCATGAAAAAAAAACAAATAAGAATTACTAATCACATAAAAAAATAACTCATCTCTTCAAACCCTCCCATTGTCAACAAGCACTGTGCGGCCAGCTTATCCCACCTTAAGGAGAAGTGCAGAAAATACCCCATTTCTAATTGAGACTCGAGGTCATCCATGACTTGTGTTATCCATGAATTGTACTCGAAAGTAGAACATCATGCCCCAAAAATCAGATCCGTAGTCCATCAAGACTCATCCAATCAAACATGATGCAAAAAAATTACCTTCCTCCGATACAATCTTTTCATTATCCAATTCAGGTCTCTTTCCAAACCGGCACCCATACCGATCTTTGGCAGGGCCCGAAGTGCATTTCAGATCCCCATGGGATGGAAGCCAGTTACTGGGTGTAAATAATGAAACATGGTAATTATTTACCCAAATTTATATGTACATAATGAGAACAATAGAAATAAAATGAAACTAAAAATCCATAGCATATATTTCTATAATAAATTTCTAGAATAGGGTTACAATGTCTATAAAAACTGAAAAGGATTCCATTAAAGTTGAAACAAAACTATCTCAAAACCCCCCATATGATGACTAAATCATAATCGTTATTCAAATACCCCAAAACCTCACAAAGGAAGGACACATTCAACCCGTACCTCAATCTCTAAAATCAATACCATTACTTGTGTCAAACATAACCAAGTCAATTTACACCCAATGGTGTAAGTTGGGTGTCAGCCAAAGCCCATTAGGATTATAACAAACAAAAAATTCCTTGAATTAAACATTATAAGATAAGTAACATGAATTTTTTAGTGATGAATTAGTGAAATAATTTAATGTAAAACATATTTTACGGAGAAACATATTCAAATGAAAATATACTCTCTTTTGAAATAACACCCATGTATATTATATAATGACGGTATGTGCGATATAATAGAATAACACTATTACTGAGTGATACCAACATGAACTACATAAGAGTGGGACCCTAGATAAATCCTATCTTGGTGAAAAGGGGTATATAATGCACAAACATCCATGTTATCATGAACGAGACACTAGATACGAGAAACATCCAAAATTCTAGTGGTGTCCAATCATCATAAATATTTAGTTAGTATTTTCATCATCAACCATGGTATGTTGATCCAGGATAAAGACTCCTAGAAATCACTATCATAATAGTCATAGTCTGCGCACATAGTAACATAGTATTGTCATTATTCTCATGATACAATTTATATGTCACATACACCACCACTTTCACTACATGGGCCAAAAAATTATATTCATACTTAGTAAATCACTACCTCTATATCCAAAACAACATTTAATAGATAACAAAATAACTAATAATATTCCATAAACATAGTTAAAATAAGGTAAAGAATTTATCAAACTCCATTATGGAACATAAGAAACAATTCCGTATGAAACATGCATGAAACATCACTCAATTTGATTGGACACTGATATTTCTCCAACAAAGCACTATGAAGACATTCATGAACACATGTTTCACAACATAAACAATGAATTTATCATATTTAAACACTAAAGAAATATTATTAAAATAATCAAACCTCTTTAATGTACCAAACCACATATCTCATGTGAAGACACCCCCAGAAATCTTTGGGAAAATACAACTGCACCTCAATCAAAACATAAAATAGAAACCTAGAATATAAAAAATTCATATTGAACCCCAAAAAATATGGACCAATAATAAACAGTTCAAATATCCTTCAGGAAATATGAAATCCCGGAAAGTAGGATTGATACTGTATATCAGTGGGAGATAACCAAAACAAGGAAATTTAATTGGGGTTTCCCTGAATAATTTTTGGCAAAAAATCCACCCAAATGGAAGCCACAGGTGGATAAGGGAATGTGGATCCACACAAGGGGTTAAAAATCGTGAGTGGGGAAGATATGGGGTAATTATAAGTTAAGTATGGAGAGGGGGAAAAGTGTAAAATTAACATTATTAATGACTTGGATAGGCTGCACGGTTAGTCCATACAGGTTATCAAACTATTCGAAAACTGTGAATTTTCCATTGTCAACTTTGATCATGCCACATGGTTATCCCACAATGTTTACATAACATTTTATAACCATGAAATAATATTCTGTTGAAAAACACCACTTGGATAAATGGTTACCTTGGTAGGGTTTACAGTTTCTAATAACTGTGCACCAACCGCGCGCTAGGGTCTATCAAGGAAAAAATATATTTCAAGAATACTCTACAGAAATCAATGTGGAAATTTGTATATGAAAATTGAAATAATAATACCAGAAAAGAAGGTCATAGATATGACATAAATAATTACATAAAATATACCACTAATCTCATAATGGGTGAATATATAATCATATAAATCATAAATATTCATTCAATGCCTCATGGTAAGATATCTAATAAAAATTGGTAATCACTCAACTAAATACCCATGATATATTTTCTCATGAGACCTACTGAAGAATCGTGGGGCTATAATGGGCCCCACCCATCACTTACTATGATAGATAATTTCCTCAAATAAAAGTGGTGAATCATAATTAATATAGACAAATATATTGAAAAACATTCTTATTAAATTTTAATACATTCCCCAACCAATAAACATAACCATAAACCTTCCAAAAAAATATGGAAATGGTATCAAAATAGTAAACCCCCTAGCAAACTAATTATAATCAATTAAAGTAAATATTGATGAATTATATCATTATAAAATACCCTCAGTGAATTATAATATAATTTTCTTCGGTCATTGATGAATATAAATATCAATAAAATATAATTAAAACATATTATTGAGGAAAATACTATTTTATTTTTATTTCCACATCTACAAACCAAAAATTATCATAGTATTATGAAAATAATGTTCGATGAATAAAATTAAGGAAACATATAAATTAAATTTCTATGAAATTTATTGAAAATTCATTCGATAATTATGTTGATTTAAAATTTTATATAAAAATTAAAAAAGTAACTTTTCTAGAAAAATGAAATAAAATTGAATTTAATGAAATTTTAAAAATTAAAAATTGGATAAAAATTTCATTTAAAAATAATAGAATAATATTGAATCCATTCTTTAAAATGTATCCATAAAACCTAAATATTGAAGAAAAATGATTTTTGACCAAAAATAGAAAATATGGAGGACTTTCTAAAAACATCTTAATCATTTTGAGTACAAATGAGATATAATTGGTAGAAAAAATTAAAATTATTATGAATAAATATATATGAGAAATAATAAATTTGTTTTTTATTGAAATATCAAATATTTCCCCCATTAGACTTAATCCTAAACAATTCTGGATAATGATGAGTTTTTTTAATAAACCATTAAAGTTGTGGAAATATTTAATAACAAACCCAATGATATAAATAACAAAAATTGAAAATTTATGTGTCATAAATATAAATATCAATATGATATAAAATATCGATGCGAAGTATATTTGAAACCAAAAATAAATTAGTGAAGCATATGAAATATTTATCAGGGATGTTATATTTAGACTAGAAAATCCTTCATTGGGTCTGAATTCCACCATATGTGTCTAATACACAGTTATAGTGATTTTATATTTATAATAAATATATTTTATAACCATAATAATATATATTTTACAATATATGATTTACTTAATGAATTTTATGACACATTCTTTACCAAATCTATATTATATCAGTATATTCGGTGATAGCTGATCTATTTTTTAATAATTTTTTTTATATTTGGGGTATTTGTAATTTGATAATCCTTTCATGAACTATATTATTTTAGACAGAAAATAAATATCAAATATATTCAATTTATATTTATTTAGAATAATATTTAAAATTTGAAATATTGAAAATTAATTACATCATTGTTTGAGACGATAATCCACACATACACAAAAAAATTATTGTCAGTTTTTGAAAGATGTAATGGAAGAATGGTAAATAAGAATTGATAATTTAAAAATCAAAATTGTATAATATACATGTTATATTTTCATTGAATATATCGGTAGTACCATTTATATAAAATGAAAATGAAAAATGGTTTGCATTGCCTCATAGAAGGGGTAGTCCACATGTAGGAAAAATCGATATTATCATTTTCCAACAGATTAATAGATTGGAAGGAATAAATAAAATTAAAATTATAGTACAATAATTTTTAAATAAATATAAACTAAATTTATTAGTTATCTATTTATAAAAATCCATGTAAATTGGGGATGATAAAAATTAACAATGATACATAGCTACAGTAAGCCATATAAATTTTCGAGCAATACATAAGAATTTCATAAAATGTAAATGAGATTGAATGTGGTTATACCATAATAATAATAAAATATTATTAATTTTATTCTACTTAATTTCTAATCTTAGGATTGGTAAAAACACATTCTTATGATGTAGAATTATAAATAATATTGATGGACAAGGTAAAGTGGATTATAACTTTTTCAGTAAAATTCAACCATACCACTACTTAAGGGATATAGTGAATTTATTTTGGAATTAATAGAACATCAAGAAATTGGATATGGGTATATAGAAGATATTTGGAAAGAGGTTGACTTAATTATGTGGACAATATTTTGGAAATATTTGGGAAAAGTGTTGTTCCTTTATATGTGAATGTGGGGTATTGTATTATTTTCTTAAAGTATTAAATTGTTATAGATTATAATTCAAGTAAAAATGGATCAAAATTTTTATAATTCGAATATAACATTATTATGAGACAAAATACTATCATATAATTTTTATTTTACAAGTTTCACATTTATGTTTTTTTTAATTTTGTTTTCTTCATTTGTTATAAATTTTGATAATTACCTCATTATTAAGGGGTTCCCTCATTTATGCATCATGAATGTCACCGTATGTGAAAAAATAGACAAATATATTTACCAATAATTGGATTTTGAATCATATGTAATTTATTTTCATTGATATAATATTTTAATCTGTTTTACTCTTTTAAATAAATAACTATTTAGTATAAAATAACATTAATTTGATTTTTGACATAATTCATTTAATATGAAATTAAATGTGTCATGAAAAATAAAAATAATTCAGAAATAATTATTTTAAAAATTTCTAGGTTTATATATATATATATATAAATTTTTGTGACAGAGAAATTAATTCAAAATATATACTTATCTTATATTTAAAATATTTTATTTTTCTTTTCCATTAATTAAATGAAGGCTGTTTCGGTGTTTCCCAAGAATTCAGGGAAATTATTTCATCATTAAAAATTAATGAAAAGTATCCAAGATAATTTTTTCAATATATTTAAAATTTTTATTTATAATCATATTTACCCTATTATTATCCTTAACTCAAAAATTTAAATATAATAAAATAAAAAGAACCATATTTCATAAATTACTTTATATAAAATAATATAAAGACCAAAATCACATCCAAATGACCAAAAACCCATATAATAGAATATTGGATGACTATGGATCAAATAGGTTCATCAATGAAACTGAGGCATGTGTAAGGATTATTCATAAGACCATATAACATGATTTCAGATCCTTAATTATCATATTTACCCATACTGTGGTGATATTATTTAATATAGTAACTATTATTAATAATAAAAAATGATTATATTTATTAAATTTGGACCTCTTGATTCAATATCATTATAGACTTTTTCAGCACTCATTTTTAATAATTTAAACAAATGGTTTAATAGGACAAATTAATACATATTGAAAAATACTTTTTCATATAAATGAATTATATGGATAACAAATTTATACCAAATTCAATAATAAATTTATTTTCATAAAAATAACAATATTATTAAAAATATAATATTGGAAATTTTTTTCAAAATAATTTTAAACCACAATGAAAAAGTGAAAATCTAGAAAGAAAAAGTCTTTTTATAAAATAATCATTATTTAAAAAATTCAATATAAAATCAGTCGTTTCAGAATAATAAAATTATTTAAACCAAATATAAATATGATATTTAGTTTTTGAAAAATGTTAATATATTTATAGAATAAAATTTATATAATTTTGAAAAATTATTTATAATAATTCATCACAGAAATAAAAAAATTCATTTTTGATGAAATCATATTTCTAAAGCATTAGATGAAACTACTGAAAATGAAGTAATTATTTTCTAATCAGTAATCGATTAAAAAAATTTTGTAGGTACAATATATATGTTTCCTATTTTTGATAATATTATTCATACATTCCAATTCACCCAATATGTTATAATATTCATATTTATATAATAATATTTGTTGATTTATTTTAACTTGTTGTTCATGATGTATATGTTATTAAACATAGTTTTGTATTAATATATCAAGTTGTTACATTATACCACTTCAATAAGTTAAATCCTTTCATAAATTTAAAAAAAAACATAGTAATCAATTGTTTGAAATATGAATGTTATTTTTTAAAATCCTTATAATAATAATATTTAATAGAAACATTTACCTAAAAGTTGGAAGGTAAGTATGATGGTCATCAGACTAATATGTTTCAAAAACATGGAACAATAGTGAGGAATATAAATTGACATACAAGATAAATTTAACACCAATTTATTGGTATTGATTGATATAGATCATGTTCAGGATAAAAATAATGGCTACAATAGCATAAATCTATTAATGGTGGAAATACCATCAATACTTTTGAAATGATCATAAGAGGATAACATTTTTTTCAAGATCATTTTATTAAATTACATGAATTTCTACATCATCATGATTTTGAATGTATAGAAATCTAAAAACATTACTATTTTAATTTTTTATATAAATTTCCACCATAATCATATATTTTTTTTCCAATCGATTGGTATTCAATATGATTTTTGTCCAAATCACTAAATACAAAATATAATAGATCAAATAATTTATAATTGAATAATAAACTATTACTACTATATTAAATGATAAAACAATGTTATCATATTGTAAGATAGTAACCACAAAAACTAAACCATAATAATTATAAATGATACATTAATTTTTAAAATTCATTAATAAAACCGAATGTATAACAATATTCATTACTTATTTAAATTATCCTAATTCTCAACTAACTTCAACATCCTCAAAATTATACGATTTTTTATTCTTTAAAATTATTTTATACCATTATTCTAATACATCTAAAAATATAATATATTTCTTTGAAAATAACTATTTATAATAAACCTAAATGATAATTATACATTGAAAACATATAACATATGTAAAAATTTAATTATTTACATAATGATCTATAAAAAAATAATAAATATTTTATCTAGTTATATTATAAAAAAAATAAAATGGTTTTAAATCACAAAATTATTTATGTATGAAATATCTTACAATCTTTGACATCATGTTGGCATGTGTCAATTGTTGCACCCATTTAACCATTCATTTGTAGGTTCAAGCCCCACTACATTTCTTGATTGTACATGTTGTTCGTTGGCCTATTGGTTATCAATTTCCAAAATCTAAAATTTTCTCGAAAATCTGATGAATGATATAAATAATTAGATTATTCATAAAAACAATTTTCAGAAAAAAAATAAGTATTTCTATACAATTTATTTCGAAATTTTATGAACTAATTTATCTCAATAAAACATAAATAACTCAAATTGAAAAAAACTACCCTAATGTTTATTATATACAATCATCTTATTTCCATAAAATATAAAATAATTATTCTGAAAATATCTTACTCACAAATACATATAATAAACCAAATAGTTGTATAACAATAAATGTATACCAAAATATAAATAATCATATTATGCTCAGATCACATAAATCATCAAAATGGGTATTTATGAAAATAATTTTTTGATCATACTTAGACATATCATTAGACAAATGTTTTATGAAAACATAAAACACATATGAAGGGTTGTCACTAAATCAATCATGTGCTTTCCCAAATTATCACCATATAACTGAAACAATTTTATGTTTTTGGTATCATTAATCAGATGTTTTTAAATATAATAAAGAAAAAAAGATAACGTAAAATGTTTTTATTTTTCATTAATCTTATATCCAGATAATAATTTATATACAAATTATTAAAAATATTTATCAAATTAAAATAAAAATAACTTTTATCCATAGACATAAATTATTTCTCTATCATAGGCCCATCCTTGGTTAAAGTGTTAGATCTAAAATTAGGGAATTTTATTACATAGTTCTTATATTCTCCACATATAAGAAATTAATCAATAAATGGTACATTGTGGTAAACATCAGTCCCATCAATTGAACAATTCATTTTCCCCCTGAATGCATTGTTATATGAACATATTATACACTAATACAAATGTTTTTAATTCATTTGAGCCATTTTATGGTGTAACACATTCCATATTTTTGAGATGAAGGAATTTATGTTTTCATTCCTATGTGGTCTCCACTATTAAATATCTTATAAAATATTTTTATCTATAATTTTGTGAGTCTAAAAGTATGTTTCATTATAGGTTGTTATTCATATATTGTGATAATTAGTTATGAGAAATCACAATAAATTATAATGAATTATGTTGACCATGACATTAATTTTTATGATTAATAATCCTATTCAAATGAACTGATTAAAAAGAAAATTTAATGTGTTGTAAAAAATAATCCCATTTGGAAACCATATAATATTTACCTTATCATTATTTTTGATGTTATCGAATAGGTAGGATTATCCAAATATCAATTACTAGGGTTATGTTCTCAATTTTTTTAAAATATCTTTCCCAGGTTTTCTACTAAATTTTCCATGATGCAAACTATAATTACCATGAACCTATAATTCTAGAGTCAATGGTCACATTTTAATATTGGAACTACATTCAAGGAATTCCATATTGAATGAATAAAATGTTTAGTTGTATTTGAAATATACTTATATTCTTCAATATCACATTATAATTGGGAAAATATAGTACAATATAGTATTTTCATTAAAAACACCTCTATTAAAGTTATCATGTTGCTTCATGTCAAGCATAAAACATTTCCTAACATTTTGGGGAAAATATATTAAATTTCTGATATATTATTATTAGTCATGGAATACATATTTTAGAAGATATCTTCAATAAAAATTCATATCAAATATGGTATGTATAATATTTTAAAACACATTCAATTAAAAAAATGTAGAAATAAAGAATAATATGACATAAAAAGTATCTCAAAACTGATATATAAAAGATTTATAAAAAAACAACAATAAAATTATTATTGTATTTTTTTCCTTTGATAGTGTAAATTCAATAGGGGTTAATTTTATTATTATTGACCTAATAATGTTTCCCACTAAAAAATGTAAACTCATTATATATTATAAATGATTAAAACAATAGAGTGAAAATTTAAGGAAACATCCCAACCAATATAAAAAATCAGATATTTTGAATATAATCAATTTTAATAATAACATGTATAACATAAAAATAAAAACAAAAATAATATTTTTATATAGTAATCCTTATACTCGAATAAATAATATTATAATGAATATATAATTATGTTTTATTTAATGAAATATTCATAATTTACAATAATGAAATAATGGTACATGTAAAACCTCAATATTTTATAAAATATAAATATAAATTATTCAATAATTTTCATTTAATAAAACAACATGGGTTACTTTTGTTACAAGAAATATTTAGTTTTTCTAGATTCACACACAACATCGAGTTTTAACAAAACATGACATTCTATTACATTATTATTATTTAATACATAAGTTATCGACACGTGATTAAAATGAAATATAAAAATAATATTAACTAAATAATGAAAATATATGATCTAAACATGTATATAAATTGAGTCATTTAGTGACCAGTTAATTAGAAATAAAAACAAATACAATTTGAAAACAAAATAAATATTTTATTCAAAAATCGTCAAATACATAAATATTTTACCTCAAAAAATTAAAACAATAAATTTTTATGAAATAATTTAATTAAATTAATATATTATTAATAAAAATAAAATTTTAATATTCATCATAAAATTTTCAATTAGTAATGAATACAATAAATCTAATTTTACGCTTAAATCTATATATTTCTAAAATGTAATTTGGTAAAATTATGGGAACATATTCTATAATAATTCTTATGTAATTTAAATTTTATTTCATAAAATTAAATATATTTTTGATTTGTACATTTCAATATTATCTAAGGGTAAATTTTATATATTTATCATAAAAGATAATATCATTGATAAATAGTGAAAATAATGATTTTTAATAAGAATATATTTATTGAAGCATTTTAAAATAAGAAAATTCATTTTAATATAGTTTTGAATGTATAATAAGTATATTTATATATTTTTTAATCAAATTTATTTTATTTAAATAAATTTAATATTGAATTTATATATTTAAATGTTCCCTAATTATGAAAAGTTTCTTATTGAAAATCAACATTCCCATCATATTTGTGGGTTTAATTTTAAATTAGCATCTATCACATATAATGGTGGAATTGTGAAAAATATATTAAATATTAATAAAAGGAAAATTTAATATAATATAATAATATCAATTTATTCAATTACCATAAATAATTGAAAAAAGATAAAAAATTTAATTGGCGTGGTTATGGTTTTGAGGGTTTTATTATGGTAAAAACTAAAATAATAATGGTTAAAATGAAAAATAGTACACAAACCCATTTTCCAGGAATTATTAATAAATTATATCTTATAGGTTTTAGAATGGGTCATTTTTTATCCTTCATTCCTGAAAAAAAAATTATTGTTTATCCATTTTTTAAAAACATTGAATTGTGCAACTCACCCCACATATAAAAGGACTCTCATTAAAAAGAATTATTTTTGAAAATTAATACAAAAAAAAACTTATTTAATTTACTATTATTATCCTATAAACCTTAGTTTTTATTTCATAAATTCCTCCTAATAATAATTTTTGTACAAACTAGAATTTGTTGACCAGTGAAAAGGTAACATCCCAAATTGGGTCTTTAATTTTATTTCATCCTCCATCATATTAAATTATTATTAAACAATGATTATATAATAAAAATATTATATTAAATAGATTTTTATGATTTTATGATATTTTTATAATCAAAATATTACCCCTCTTTCATCAAATTGGATATGAAATCATATTTTTCTGTACGAAAAACTACCACCTTTCGAACCGATGTAATTCATTTTCTATTACCACCATTCACGAATAGATATAATTATATATATATATATATCTATAATATTTTATTATATTATTGAACCTATTTTATTATAAAATAAAATATACCTTCTTATCTCCAAACCTGTTTGAAAACAGTAATGTCACTTGTGTGTACGAAAGACTACCGCCTCACAATCATATGTGATATGTTTTTGATTTATATTTTACGTGGATTGTAGTATTGATAAATTGAATAAATATATGTGATATCGTAATAAAATTGTTTATTTCGTTTTCATTATATCACATTATCCTACCCACTTTTATCTTTATGGGATTAAGATAACATCGCTCGTGTGTGCGACATATTAATTCCACACGAAGCTATGTGATTTGTTCGTCATGTATGCTTTACATGGATGGTAAAATGGATAGGCATAAAAAACTATGTTATATAAATATTAAATATTTTTTAATAGAATGGTAATATATTATTTATATTTATTTATTTCAATCTATTTTGAAAATGAAATGAAAAGTCGTGCATACGTACGACTTACCATCTCAATAAATTGTGTATTTTATTTTCAATATATAACCTTTATTGAATAAAAAAATGAATATATAATGAATATATATATATATTTATATATTTTTTAAAATTTTAGAGATGATATAATCATTATTAATATAATATGAACCTAAATAAAAAAATACATACATTAAAACCAAATTAGTTATTACAAAAAAGCTTAATAAAACAAGGAATTGTTAACAAAAAATTAATAAATGGTCATGATTAAATAATATATTTCATTATATATAACTATATTACTATAATGTATATATAATTATATTATATTTATTATACATCTGTTTGTTATGTTTACATAGGAAGATGATAAATTTGTTAAAGTATTTCTATTTACTTTTTATTTAAATGGGACATATGAAGATTCACCACATGTTTCTTATATGTGGTATATATATAGAACCATGGAAATTTTATATAATTAAATTCCTTATTTTCATTATATTTAAATTTATATTTTATGTTATTCTTTGTTATTGATTTCAATATAAAATATTACTGACAAGGTATGCGATTTATGTCTCACTTTTTTCTTATGTGAGACTTATTCCATATTCACCAAACATTATCTTGTGTGGGGTTTATACATTCCATGAATTTATTTTATGGAGATTCTAGAGATTATTATTTGGATTTATATAACTATTATAGAATATTTCTTTCGTATGGTTTACAGTTCATGTATTACCAATGTGGTAATTTATTATCCACTATAATAGAATTCTTTTGGGTAATTTTTTTTATAAACATATCTTATTATATAAGGATTATATACATCACCTTTTACATGTAGTTTCATTAAAGTTATTATTTTCCTGATATTAAATATGTTATTATTTTTTATTCAAAAAAAATGCCTAAAATTAAAAATACAATAATGTGGTAAAATTTCTTGTAAAATGTCATTTTTTCAGAAGTGTTTATGATTATTAATTATATGGTTAAATGTTATGAAATTTAACAAATAAAATAAAAAAATTTCTTATCCAATGGTTTTTATTAGGAATATAGTTATTCCTTTTATTTTGATCACAGTTTGTACTCATGATTCGGAATGAAATTTTTTAATAAAAACCTACTCTATTAGCCTCTTCAGATGAAACAGTTTATCATCCATATCAATGGTTTCATAGAATATTTTTATGAAATGAATTTTTGTTATTATATGATTTTTTGAAGTCAATATTATCATTATATATATATATATATTTTTTTTTTATAAAAGGATACATCATGTGGGTTTAAAAAATAAGGATTTTTAGACATTTACCATAAATGTGAAACTAAATTTTATTATATGGTTTAACATTAATTGTATTATTATTCATGATGAACAAAAAATTGATTTAGTTCATCCATTTTTACTTTATATGAATAATTTTAAGGAAAAATATTTCCAAAATATTTCATAATTTTTTTTATATTTTTAAAATGGAAGGAATATGTTCCATATAAAAATGTTTTAAATGATTTAAAAAGATTCCATTATATGTATCCATGGTAATTTCTAATGAAAATGAATTTGAAATTTTTCCTTCTATTAAAAAGTGTATTATATGGGGAAAAGGTATGTTTTCCACAAAATATTTCATGTTGTCATTCTAATTCATTATCAATATATGATTACATGCAATTATGTTACTTATCCTATATTGTGGATAATATTTAATGATTCAATTATTTTACCTTTTATCAGTGGTTAATGGTTTATTTATTTAAATTTTATAAATTAAATTTATTTTTCATCATTTATGTAATGTCAAAACAATGAAATCACTGCGAAACTAGTCCCTTTTTCAATGGTTATAATGTGATGAATCTTTTTTGGGCTTGTTTTTCATAGAAGTAAGGATTATGTAATTGGTGATACCTTTATCTCCCAGCAATGATTTTATTGAATATGGATAACTCATGAGGAAATCATTTATGCATGAACATGATTATATTTTCAAAATGTTATTCAGGAGCATGATGTCATGTTAACAATGTTATGTGTGAACCTGATTAGGTGTTCACAATGTTATGTGTGAACCAGATTAAATGTTCACAATGTTATGTGTGAACCTGATTACAGGTTAAAAATTATATGGGCGGACTTGGATTTCATGTTTGAAATGTTATTCACTAACCTGGTTGTATGTAAATTAATCTATAATTTTATTCACTAAACGTTAGTCAATACATTTCCCCTTTAATTTCAGCAATGTGGTGACAATGGGGTTGTCTCACGTGGAGGTTCCATGCTATATTTCCAAACAATCACTTCATTAGTTTATTTTTTTTTATTCTAGAACTAAAATTGGAGATTTTAAATAGGTTAGTCTATGTTAAATGACACCAATATTTTAAAACATTACATCTGTGTTTTTAATTTTGAATAATATAATATCGTAATAAAGAATACCAACTAATGAAGGTATACATCGATAAACATCCACCCTCAAACACTCTCTTTGGAATTTAAAACAATTTATTTTTAATTTTATTAAACAATGTATACATAAATACCTAAAATTATACACCAATAATTTCTAAAAACCATAATGAGCCCTAAATTATGTGTGTTTATCTATTTATGATATTGATTAC
Organism: Viscum album; assembly: GCA_963277665.1. Taxonomy (NCBI): domain Eukaryota; kingdom Viridiplantae; phylum Streptophyta; class Magnoliopsida; order Santalales; family Viscaceae; genus Viscum; species Viscum album. The sequence goes on from OY728159.1 coordinate 40,929,819, forward strand.
ACTACGCAAATACATATTAAAAATCAATATTAATTAAACTTGTTGTGTTTAATGTGGAGGCCTCTCCCAATGATACTTAAAACATAAGAATTTTTTTTACAATAATAAGATGATAATAAATTTTAAAAAATATATAATAATGTGAAAGTTTTATTGAAAGATACCACCTTAAATTGAGAAAATAATTCAAAATTTAAATGTCCACAATGAAGATATGACGAAAAAGGTGGTGGCTAGAGTGTTGACTAAAATGTGTATCATGAAATATTGCTCAAATTTGTAACACTTCATAGTATAATCTATATTGGGTGTCTTTAAAAATTGTGTTTTCTTGTGAGACATATTTATCTATAAATAATCTAATAAAATATAGACATGTGGAGAAAATATTATGATTAAAATTACTTTTGTGAACAGTTTCGATCTGAAATGACTATTCAACTTATTATACTTTCATGTAAACCAATATCCCTATAAAGAAAAAATTTAAGGCTTATATTTACTATTAAGATGATACCCCAATCCCTATTTAATTTCTAGTATGAATATGCTCATTTCTATATATGTGGGCCTGGATATGTATAATTTATTAAATGATATTCATTTATATTCAAAAAATGTTTGTTCAATTAGAATTATTTTTTTCGACATCTAAATTGATGACTAATGACATGAAAGGTATAATGAATTTGATGACCATAATTACAAGGTTCTTGAAAAAAATTATTCAATATGACTAGTATAGAAATAACTATATTTCCAAAACAACAAACTAATGAAAACTGTTAAAATTCTTGAATTTTGACATTTTCTTAATTTATCAAAATCACATAAACATTAATTAAATTATAAAATTTATCATATAATGAAACTTTGATGGGGATATATTCATATAAAAAATGATATAATATTTAAAATGTCATCACAATAAGTATATATTCTTTTGTGATAGAATTATTTCCATTTTTTAAGATAATGAATGAACTAGTTTCTATTTTTCTATCTTAAAAATGTTTTAATATAATTTATATGACATGAATGTATGTATTATGGAATTGTAATGTTCTCATGTTTCATTATATTTAATTATATATTGATTAAACTATAGAAAAATTTCATGATTTTTACCCTGACTCACGTTTATAATCCACGAAATGAAGGATATGGTTTTAATATGTGATTCTCATGTTCTAATACCCTTATAAGAGTGATATGTTAATATATACTATTTTTACCATTACTGATAATTTTATCTCACATAATAATATCCTAACTTTTTACATAGGTCATGATTATTGTTATTACTTATAATGTTTCTAATAAGGGTTCTATTTATGATGTACACAGTGGGATATGATGTAGCCCAATTTTGGGCAGGTTGTTTATGTGTTCATGTTTCCAAAATCACTAGACCTAAACAATTAGGTTATTGATAATTATGTTATATAATTATTTTTCTTCTAGTAATATGTATTGTATATATAAATATATATGATACTTAGGGATTTATTGTTGGTAACAAATAAACATATTATTATCCTTTGGAGACTATGTAGAGAAAATATCTAGGATATCCCTAAAAATATTTTTATGGTCTTTTCTTTGGATACATATTTGGATATTTCTAGTGTAAAACCACATGATTTTATAGTATGTTATATCATTATATTAATTCATTAGCTTGTGATACACACATCTCCAAGATCGAATGCACTTCGACTTACCAAACTAGCTGTTCAAAAAGCGGTTAGGAATAGTATTAACAAAATTTTTATTCTCTAAAACTCAATATAATTTTAACTCCCATATTATGGGTTTCATAGACATAGTAAAAGAACAAATTCATTTTTTCAAATAATGGAATTATTTTTCAAAAATGAAATTTTACATTATACTAAAGTTGATTTTTTTTCAAATGAAATATCTGACACTTTTATATTAAATTCGGAACAATAAACTTCTTTATTTAGATTCGGGACATAAAAATATAGTTTGGAAAAAAATTTGGTACTTTTCTGATAACTTTCATATTTTGATTAATAGTGAAAAATGTAATGATTTAATTCAAAATAACATTTTTAATCAAAATAATTTATTATGTTAAATTCATCATTTGAATGGTTTTGAAGTAAAATTAGATTATATTTTTATCATTTAATACAATGAAGGTAATTATATGTAATTATATATATAAATTTGACATAAACACATATCAATCTTTTAACTATTTTTAATTTTTTAAAAACCCGCTTTTTGGTTTTGACGGCATGAATTAATTTTAAATTAATAGATGAAACTACTATGTTTATACATTAGTAAAATGGACATAATTTTTTTATATGGAATATCAAAATTATCATAGGGTAATGTTTTTAGTATTTTTCTGAAAACATTCAATTTTTTATGAATATTGAAAAACACTACGTTATTATTTATAAATTACAATTTATTTAAATATTTATTTATTATTTTAAGATATAAAATTAATATATAATACCTAAAAAATTTTCATGTAATTTATTGGAGTTATTTTATAATAAAAATATATGTATTAAATTTTATTGGATTGTTATACGTTTTTTAGCAGTCTACTAGAGCATTTTCAAATTTGAATAAAATTTAATTTTACCACATGTGTTAGTTGAATTTAAAGCCTTTTAGAGACACAGTTGACATCGGTAAGTAAAAATTGGTTCAATAAGATGAAAATAATTTTGGTGAATAGTAAATTTTGTCTTTTTTTAACTATAGTTTAATGTAAATAGGGTTATTAAGGGAAAAATGATATTATAATTACCCTAACACATATCTTAATTCTATAGGATAAGTTTAATTCGACTAAAAAAATATTAAGAATAATATATGATCTTCCTTGGTCCACATGAATTAGAAAATGACATTTATTATTATTTTACATAAAGAATATTTAATAATGTTAAATACAATTTTTATTAAGTAAACCATTTTTAATATAGTATAATAAATTATATAAATTATATAAATTTGAAAATAAATATTCATTATAAAGATAAAAAAATTTTGTACATAACGGTATTATATTTATAATTTTAAGACATTAAATAATTTTATTTATTTATGAAACCATGATGATTGAGTGATTACCTTATTAATGAAAGAATCAAATTAGTGGTATTATAAATATTGAAATAAATATAATTTAAAGGTTTTTAAGAAATACACAAAATGTTATAGTTGAATAAGACATGATAGGGTTGATTTAATGTATTTTTTTCGAATTAATCATGAAGTTATTACTTTCACATATAAAATAATAATAATTACTGTCAAAATTGACATAAGTAAGTTTTTAAAACAAATACTATATCATTAAATTATATAGTAGTATTAAAAATAATTGGTTTTGTCAAAATACTCTTATAATGATATATATGTCACTAATTAACCACTTGAGTTTCTCTTGTCATTTTATAGTACGTTTATTAAACATAAAATATTAAACTATATGAAGACACTGTAAACGTTAAACTTTTTAACTAAGTGTTAAATCTAAAAGATAAGTTTGAAATGGTAACCTAAAATTCTCTAAAACCTATTGGTTGGGAGTATATAGTCCCATAATCTTCTATGTAGGTAATAAATTCATTTTGAACCATTATAAACCGAATAAGATTGTATAATAAATTAATATTTTCATATTTTCCTAAAGTGACCCTCACACCTCTTATAAAAGGGAACTTCCAATTCTCTCAAAAGCACACCTATAAATCCATTTGTCAAGTCCAAAACCTTGAAAAATATCCTATATAATTCCTTCAAATCAACCTAGAGTACATATGTTGATCATAAATCCATCCAATGGAGCCCTTTTGATCCACTCAAAAGGAAACACCCAAAAAGTGGTAAAAATATCACCCCTCTTTCAAGTTCTTTTCTTCTTACACTTCCACTGTATTTTATGTTTCCATAATAAAATAAAAACTCCAGTACCTCTTAAATAGTATGATGTTATTAAAAATATGGTACAACCATATTCATTATTCTATCCATCCTATAATGGAGAAATTCATAATACACATGTATGTACAACTTACCGTCTCTACGTTGTGCTGTAGTTTGTTATTCAAAAAATTCATTATATGAATGACTATAATAATTAGTATAAATTATTTAAATAATAAATATATAAAATTAATGATTCTTTATATATTATATTACATATAATTACATATAATTTCACCATCAATATAATTATATTTTCGCTCGTGCGTACTTACGAATTAGAGTCTCGACGACGCGATGATATTCATTCCCATGTTCACCATTCAATGATTATTATAAAATTTTATATTATTAATAAATATGTAATATATAACATAATAATTATACTTAATAGAGATAGATATATATATATATAAATATATATGTATTACATATATATTATTCGCTTACATCCATTCAATACGATATGAAGAAAGAAAAACGATTATGTGCACATACGACCTACCGTCTCCATAAATGTTGTTTTACACATCATATATATACCTTTTTTAAATATTTATATTCTAAATATATATCATCTATAAACCATGTGTCATATTCTGGATGTATGTAAATTATTATCTAAATGATATGATCATGAATAAAAAGATAAAACACCTATGATAAAAAAAAGAGATTATTACACAAAATGTTAATTTATCATGGAAATAATTATTAAACATATAGTATAAAGTCATAAATGAATCATCAATAATATAATAAATATGAATATGGTTTTGGTTTTGGTATAAATTAAAAACACACTATGGTCATTATACATGAGGTTTAACGTACCCTCGACCAAAGGAATGTGAAAGGTATGTGTTAATTTCACAATTTATTTATTATCTGAGGTTGGGTTTATGTTAGTTTCTACAGGGAAATATTTTTTATCCATTTCTATGTTTCATTAAATAGTTTTCAAAGGTATTCTTTTGATAGGACTTTTTTTTACTAAAATATCATTTTGAATGTTTTAATGGTTAATTCTTTTTAACATTTCTCATTAATGTCCATGTTTTCAAAATGGTTGTAAGAATTTATTTATATGAACATGATTGTTTAAAAATGTTAATTCCATTCAAACGATTCTAAGTGATATGGTAAACTTTTATTCAATAATATATTTTAAAATACTCCCATTATTAATTATGTGACATTTAAATGATTTCATGTAAAAGTGATACATCTCTCGATGATTTTTACTGATCATTTTCGACAATTTCAACAAAGTTTATGAGGTTTTATTGTTGTTTGATGTTGATTTATTAGGATAAAAATCATCAATATTGTATTTAATGTTTTTTGATCTATTTGACCATGTATGTGTAATTTTTATACCATTTATGGTTTAGGGTTAAAGTATTGAAATTTTGTATGCTCGTTTTAATATGAATGTTCTGGTTATGTTTCAAATTTATCATATGAGGAATGTATTGTACATATTAAGTGATGGGTGGAGCTGTTATAGCACCTCAGTGCATTGATATTTCTCATGTGACAATAATATGTCGAATTGGCTAAGTCCATTCCCAATGTGATATATGGTTTTGTGGAATCCTTAATCATTTTTAGTCTTCTGGGACGAGGCCTTGATAAAATGCTTCATAATATCTGGAATTATATATTCCATCATTATGAAAATAATATTGATGGTTAATGTGGTTATTTGATTTTCAGAGTACACATGACTCTGAGTTATTATGGAATTATTTACTCTTCTCCAATTCATTCCATAAATTATTCGTGATTATTATTTGTAAAGGCAGGTGTTTTCAGTTATTCAACATGCCTAATGTATATGTTATCTTCCGATATATTTCTTACTCTTACTGAGCATTTGAGATCACCCATTTCTTATGATTCTTTTTCCCCGGATATAAAGAAGTTAGTTATGAGTGACTTGTAGGAATATATATGAAGCTTGTTTTTTCAAAAGGAATAAATTTTTGTTTTATTTCATTTCATGTTCCAATGATGAACTCATGTATAAAATATATTTCCAAGACATGATTCCTATTAATCATTCCAATTTATTAAAATAATACTTCATCTATGGGCTTCTACGGTCTGGGCATTATAGTTGGAATTAGATTATGTTCAGGAATAATCATGGAAATAGATTTGGATAAACACTGATTAGAAAACATTAGCCTAAGATAATAATTGGGGATTAATATAGAATAACATCCTATAATTTTACAAATGTAAATATTTTTTGAATTTTCCATGAAATGTATCCATGTCTAGATAGAAGCAGGTAGAGGCCACTCTGGCACAGATGTACCAAGTAGTGAAAAGTCAGAAAAATAATTTCTGGGATGACCTGGGGTATCCTTTTATACAACTATAGGCTTTGCTACACACCAGGTTATGACAATACTGGGGGATATGCAAGGGATAATTCACATTTCCATTTAAATCCATTATGAATGATTTTAGAGTAAGTATTTTTAAAAGAAAATATTTTATTATTATAAATTATATACATAATATTTTGAATTTACGTTAGGTATTTTAAAAATTTGGAATTATGCAATGTGATTGATAAACTAACATATTTTCTGCCATTGTTCAGAAATGGCTCCCAGTAAATGGAATGAAAACTCAATCAATACGCATGATTTAATGAGTGTGAAGGATAAAATATTTCATTGAAATACGATATCATTTATAAAGGAAATATTATCCCATGTAGTATCATCATATGAAAAATAGTATCATGTGATAATAAGACAAGTAAAGATTTATCTGAGTCTTATGTCTTTGAAGGGAAGTCAGAGAAGAAAAGGATGGAATAGAGAAAGATGGATAGTGGGATATAGGGAACAAAGGATTGTCCAATATGTCATAATTGTAGAAAGAATTACCTTGGTAAATGCATGAATGGAATGGGAGTTTTTCATATTTTTGGTGAAAAAGGGCATCAAGAACCTGATTTCAAGTGTAAGAAATTTTTTCAAATTTACAATGTTTAATATGCAAGTAGTTGGGACACTATGTGAATCAATGCCACAATCATCATAGTATACCACAAATCATGTTGTTGGATAATAATCAAGTCATGATATTACCACTGATGACGAGTAATCAAGAGTTTTATTTATTTGATATTAAACAATTATGTTATTTGATTGTTGTATCAACAATGTACTTGTTATAATAATTACAGAGTTTATAAGTATTGTACTACAATACTATTTCATTAAGGACATTCGATTGTGTGGAACCAAGAAAAGTAACTCAATGGTGGGTTAATTGGTTTGAAAAATATATGGTTGAGGGAATGATAATCCATAATATGTTTCTGATGGTGAGGTAGTGATATTGGAATATTATATGAATGATTTGTATTAACTGTATTGGATATTCTTGACAACCTTGAAACAGTTTAATGATTTATATATTCTATCATTGTTGTAGTTTATATCATTTTTTTCTATAAGTAGTATTTCAAATATTATATAAGTAATAAAGGAATATTAATGTAATAAAAATGTTTTTAGGGAAATTTAGGGTGTTACAATGTTTTAAAACAATACATGATGATGGTTTTCACATGTTATTATGTGGAAAGAATAATCTTCATTGTGTTTACCTTCCTTATAAATTTTGGACTGTGAGTTTGAAAAAAAGAATTTTGTATAATTCTAATGGTTGGAATCAATTATGTTTGACATTGGATACTATTTTTATGGTTAATTCATTTCATAAGATTATTTTTGGATGGTCATAAAATGGACATCCCGAATGTCCGGCTACAACTTGTCACATCCAGCAAGGCCACGAGACTAGAACCCCCAACTGAAGGGTATCAAGGGTGTATCACCTGCCTCTGGACTACATGATGTCCTGGTTTGTATAATGTAGTTTTTTAAATGGTCTAGAAGATTAATTATAAATTCATTTTTTAACCCTATACAATTAGGATAAATAGAATATTTTTTAATTCTATTATCTTTTCTTGTAGAAGATGAGTTTGTGGTAGAAATTAGTTAGAGGAATAAACTCTACTAGTCAAGTATATATATATATATATATATATATATATATATTTCTATTATCCTATGAATAAATTTATTCATAAACTTTACAGAAGGGATATTAAAACCCAAAATTTGTTATCCTAATACCATATGTTTTATTGAATCGATGATATTGTACATCATCTTAGATTTATGGCATTGATGACCTTAATTTTAAAATTGTTTTTTATTGATGACCTCAATAACTCCATATAAATATTTTCATTTTTCTCCAACTATGTGTCACTAATTACAACCTATGTTTTTATAATCAATATTATAATTTGACCGTGACTTTTTTATTCCCTTTACTTCTTATAAAGTATAAATTTTTTTAACTAAATTTCTGATGTGGTTTTTCCACAAATGTATTTTTCTTAATTTTAACATTTTGTTTGCGAATAGAATTTTCAAATACCGAGGACATAAGTTATTGGTGGAGGGCAGAATTTAACACCCCATGATTTTATAGTACGTTATCTCATTAATGTTATTCAATAGCTTGCGCTACACGAAACACTAAGTTTGAATGCACCACAACATACAAAATTATCTTTTCAAAAAGAATTTATGAGTCATATTAACTGTATTTAGAATCATATATATTATATATAATTTTTATATCCATTTTATTTGTTTATCAGACATAATATTTGAAAAAATAAATTTTTCAGATAAAGGAAGTATTTTTCATAAATAAATTTACTGCACACTAATGGGGAATTTTTTAAATGCAATATATAATACATTTATATTAAATTTGACAAAATGAACTTCTTCTTTAGAATAAGGACCTAAAAATTTAATTTGGAAAAATTTCTGGTACTTTTTTTCTAACATTCATATTTTGATAAATAGTGAAAATATAGTGTTTTAATTAAAATATACTTTTTAATAAAAAAAATTGATAGTGTTAAATTATGCATTTGAATGGTTTTTAAGTATAATTATATTATATTTTTATGATTTAATAGAAATTAGGTCATTATATGTAATTTCAAATTTAAATTTGACATAAACACATGTCAATATTTTAATAATTATTACAATTTTAAAAACCCACTTTTTGTATTTGTTACGATAATTAATTTTAAATTAATAAAATAATATTCTATGTTTTTAATTTTCAAAAATGGACTTCGTTTTTGTATTTTTACTATAAAAGCAGCTTATGTTAAATTTTTTGTATTTTTCTAAGAACTTTCAATTTTATAGGAATATTGATAAATACTGCATTATTCTTAAAAACCAACTTTTTATAAAATATTTATTTATTTTATTTATATATATTTAAAGTTAAAATAGATAAATAATAATTATATAATTTCATATTAATTTATTGAATTTTTTTTATAATAAAATTAGATGTAGAAAATTTTATTTAACTTTTTAAGGTTTTTTACACACCTTCTAATAGCATTTTTAAATTTGCATAAAACATAATTTTACAACTTATTTGAGTTCAATTTAAAAAATTATAGAGAGACAGATGACATAATAATGTAAAATGTGCTTTAATATGATGAAATTAATTTTTGGTGAACAATATCGTTTGACTTTTTTTACCGCGGTTAAAAGTAATTTGGGTAATTAAGCGAAAATATGATATAATAATTACTCTATCACCTATCCTAATTATATTGGACAAGTGAAATTCAACTAAATAGCATAGGAATAATATATGATCCTATTTGGTCCAGTTTTATTTTATTAGGACATTTATTATTTCTTTTTATAAAAAAGTATTAAAAGTGTTAATTTCAATGTTTATTAACTAATCCATTTTTAATATAGATTTATCCATAAGATAAATTATACTATAAATATTAATTAAGAGGATAAAAAAAATTTATACCTAATTTTATTTTATTTATAATTTTATGACATTAAATAATTTAAATTTTTTTGACACAATGATGATGCAGTAATTACCTTATTAATGAAATAATAAAATAAATGGTATTATAAATAATAAAATAAATAATATTTAGAAGTTTTTATAATACCCAAGAAATTAATATGTGAATATGAAATTTTAGGGTTGATTAAATTTATTTTTTATGATGTAATCATGCTGTAATGACTTATAAAAATACCAAATAGTGTCAAAATGGACATAAATGAGTTTTGAAAACAATAATATATCATTAAATTATATAATAGTAATAAAAATCTATGGTTTGGACAAACTAACCGTTATAATGATATATATATGGCATTAATGAACCAATTGGGGTTCTCATGGAATTTTATTGTATTTTTATTAACCATATAATATATAAATTCAAGAAGACATGGTAAAAGATAAAATATTTAACTAAGAGTTAAATTTAAAAGATAAGGTTAAAATGGTAACATAAGATTCTATGAAACCAATTGGTTAAGATTATATCGACCCATAACCACATAAGAATGTAAATAAATAAATTTTAAGCCATTATAAACTTAATATTATTGTATAATAAATTAATATTGTAATCAATTACAAAAGTGACCATCACCCTTATTATAAAAAACACTTCCCCTTCTCTCAAAATCACATTACCAAAGCCATTTTTCTTGGCCAAAACCTGCCCAAATTTCCTACTATCATCCCTAAAATCAACATAGAGTCTCTAATTTAAACATAAATCCATCCTAAGGATACCTTTTGATCAACTCCAATGGAAACACCCAGAGAAGAGGTAAAAATTTCACCACCCTCTTTCATGTTCTTTTTTTCATCCACTTCCACTGCCTTTTTAGATTCCAAAATAAAAGAAAAACTCTTGTACCTCCTACAAAATTTTTTGTTCTTATAAATATGGTAATTAAATATACATTATTCTATCCATCCTATAATGGAAAAAGTCAAAATACGCGTGTATGTATGGCTTACCGTCTCCACGTCACAGTGTAGTTTGTTATTAAAAAACATCATTATATGGATGGGTATAATAATTAGAATAACTGCATTAAATAATTAAGAAATAAATTTATTCATTCTTTATATATGATATAAAATCTAATTACATATGATTTCACCATGAATATAATGATATTTTTGGTCTTGCGTACGTACGGATTAACGACTCCACGACGCGATGAGATTCATTCCCACGTTCACCATTCAATAGTGACTATAAAAATATATATCATCAATACATATTTAATATATGACATAATAATTTTTCTTAATATATATATATATATTACATATATATTATTCCCTTACTTTCATTCAATACGATATGAAAATAGAAACAATGTTTATGCGTACGTACGACCTACTCTCTCCATAAAATGTGTTTTATACATCATATATGTATCGATTATAAATATTTATATTATAAATATGTATTATATATATACAATGTGTTATATTCTTAACTTATGTAAATTATTATCTAAATGGTATGATCAAGAATAAAAAAGTTAAAACATGTGCGATACAGAAAGAGATTATTAACCGAAATGTTAATTTATCATTGAAATCATTATTTAATGGGTAGTATAAAGTCATAAATGAATCATGTATGATATAATAAATATTAATATGGTTCTAGTATAAATTAAAAACATACTATGTTCATTATACAAGAGTTTGATCGTACCCTCGACCAAAGGAAAGTGCAAGCTAAGGGATAATTTCGCAATCTATTTATTATCTGAGGTTGGTTTTATGTATGTATCTACTAGGACATATTAATTATCCATGTCCATGTTTCATAAATGAGTATTCAAATGGATTATTTTTAATGGACTTTATTTTTCTGAAATATCAGTTTAAATGATTTAAAAATTTATTATTTTAAACCATTCTCCATAATTTCCATGTTTTCAAAATGGTTTTATGAATTTATTTATATAAACACTATTGTATTAAAATGATAATTCCATTTAAAAGATTATAAGTGGTATGGAACACTTTGATTAAGAACTATCTTTTAATATAGTTCATTTTTAAATTATGTTACATTTAAATTATTTGATGTGTATGGGATCTTTATCTCAATTATTTTTACTAATCATTTCCAATAATGTCAACATCTGTAACGAGATATTATTCTTGTTTGAGGTTGATTTATTATGATACAAATATTCTATATTGTATTTATGGTTTAGTGATATATTTTACTATTTATGTGTTATTTTTATACCATTCATGGTTTAGGGTTAAAGTATTGACATTTTTTATGCTAGTTTTAATAAAATTGTTCATGTTATGTTTTAAATTTTTTAAGTGGGGAATGAATTGGACTTAGTAAGTGATGGGTGGAGCCGATATAAATTTTCAATGCATCGGTATGTCTCATGTGAAAATTATACATGGAATTGTCTTAGGCCTTCCAAATTTGTTATATGGTTTTAGTGGAGGCCTTAATCATTTTTAGTTGCCTTGTTCGAGGCCTAGACAAAATGATTCAGAATATCTGGCATTATACAGTTCTTCATTATGAAAATAATATCGATGGTTAATATGGTAATTATACTATTATAATACACATGACTATGTTTTATTATGGAATTATTTACTCTTCTCAAATTCATACACTAAAATATTCATTTTTATTATTTCAAAAGGCAGGTGTTTTCAATTATTCAACAGGCCTAATGTTTATATTATCTTCTGATGTATTTCATTCTATTTCTGAGAATTTGAGACCACCTCTTTCTTGTGTTTATTTTTTCCTAGGATATGAAGAATTTAGTAATGAGTGAATTGCACGAACATCTAGGAGGCATGTATTTTTCTAATGGAATAAATATTTGTTGTATTTATTTTCATGTCCCAATGTTGAACTCATGTAGGAAATTTATTTACAATAATTGATTGCATTAAATAATTCCAATGTATTAAAATAATGATAAAACAATGGAATTTTATAGACGAGGAACTAAAATAGTTATTAGATGATGTTTATGAACAAACATGAAAATAGATTTAGATAAAATATTATTAGAAAACATTACTCTAAGAAACAAATAGAGGATTAGTATAGAAGAACATCCTAGAATTTTAGAAATCAAAATATTTTTAGAATTTTCCAAGAAATGTATCCCTGTTTGGATACCATAAAGTAGAGGTCGCTATGGCACAAATGTAACTAGGAGTGAAAACTCTGACAAGTAGTTGTAGGCATGACCTGGGGTATCCTGGTACCCGACTACGGGAATTGTTGTACTCCATGATACAACACTCCCAGGGGATATGCAAGGGGTAATTCACATTTCCAGTACAAGCCATTATGAATGTTATATGAGTAAATAAATTTTAAATGAAACCATTTTATAATTATAGATTATATACATAATATTTCAATTTACATTAGTTATTATAAAAATTTGGAATTATGCATTGTGATTACTAAAACTAAATTTTTTATGCCATTTTTTAGAAATGGTTCCTAGTATATTGAATGAAAACTCCAATAGTATGCATGATCCAATGAGTTAGAATGATCATATATTTAATGGGATTAAGAAATAATTTAGAAAAGAAATATTATCCCATGTATAATCATCATAATAAGAAATGGTATAATTTGTTAGTAAGTTATGTAAATAATTTACTAATTCCTATGGCTTTGAAGGAAAGCCATAGAAGATAAAGACAGAAGTAAAAAAGATTGATAACGGGAAGTAGGGAAAGTAGGATTGTCTCATAAGTGATGACTGAAGAAAGAATTACCTTGGTAAATTCTTGAAGGGAATGAGAGTTTCTCGTAAGTGTGGGGGAAAATGACCCCAAGTACGTGATTCCAATGGGAATGAAAAGGTTTTAAATGTAAAAATATTCATCTATAAGGAGTTGGGAAACTACGTGAATCAATGTCCCAATCATCATAGTTTACTGCAAATGATGATGTTGGATAATAATCAAGTCATGATATTACCACATATAAAGAGTAATGACTAGTTTTCTTATTTTTATATTAATGAATTATGTCATTTGATTGTTGTATCAACGATGTACTAGTTATAATAATTATGGATTATATAAGGAATGTACTATAGTACTATTTCATTAAGGACTATATATTGTGTGTACCCATGAAATGTGACTCAATTTCAGGTTAATTGTTTTAGAAAATATATGTTTGAGAGAATAATAAACAATATTATGGTTCTAATAGTGAGGTAGTGATATGGGAATAATATATGACTAATTTGGATAAATTGTATTGGATATTCTTAACTACCTTGAAACTGATTTATGATTTGAGTATTCCATCATTGATAGAGTTTAAAACATTTTTTGAAAGAAGGATTATATCCAGTATTCTATAAAGAATAAGAGAATATTAATGTAATAAAAATATTTTAATGGTAATTCAGGTTGTTAAAATGTTTTAAAAGAATACATGATGATGGTTTTCACATGTTATTATGTGGAATAAAAATTGGTTATTGTGTTTACCTTCCTAATAAATTATGGACTGTAAGTTTGGAAAAAATTATTTTGGATAATTATAATGTTAGGAATAGATTAATTTTGACATTGGATACTATTTTTAAGGTTAAATAATCCCATTATATTAATTTTTATTGTCAATAAAATGACAACCTCGAGTTCGTGCAATAACTAGTCGCCTCTGGAAAGGCCACGAGATTAAAACCTGGAACCCAAGGGAGAAAAGGGTGCATCACCTACCACTGAACTAAATGATGTCCTAGTTTGTATAATGTAGTTATTTTAAATGGTCTGTATGATTAATTATAAATTCATTTTTTACACCCTATACAATTAGGATTAATATAATATTTTTTAATTCTATTATATTTTGTTGTGGAAGATGAGTTTGTGGTAAGAATTAGTTGAAAGATGAAACTCTACTTGTCATATATATATATATATATATATATATATATTCCTCTTATTCTATGAATAAATTAATTCATAAACTTTAGGTAAGGGATATTAAAAAAAGAATGAGTGATCTTAATACCTTTTGTTTTGTTGAACCAGTGATATTTTACATCATCTTAAATTGATTCCTTTATTGCCCTCAATTTTACACCTCTTTTGGATTGATGACCACAATCACACATTATAAATATCTACATTTGTTCTCAAATTATGTGTCTTTAATTAAAACCAATGCTCTCTTAATCAAGATCATTATTTGGTGGTGACTTCTTTATTTTTTCCCTCTTCTAATGTTTAAATTTTATTAACTCAATTTCCGATGTGGGTTTCCAAAAATGATATTTTTTTAATTTTAATGTTTTATTTTCGATGAAAATTTCCATATTTTGAGGACGAAATTTATTGATCGAGGTGATAATGTAACACCCCATGATTTTATATTACATTATCTAATTAAAGTAATTCAATTGTGTGTGATATATGCAACACCGAGTTCGAATGCACCATAACATACCAATATAGCTGTTCACAAAGCCGTTATGAATCATATTAACTTTATTTTTAATGTCATATACTCTATATAATTTTAACAAAATTTTTATTTGTTTCATATACATAATACCAGAAAAAATCATTTTTTAAGATAAATGATGTATTTTTTTAAAATAAATTTACCGCACACTAACGTTGATTTTTTTAAATTCTATATCTGATTCTTTTATATTAAATTTTACCAAATAAACTTTTTATTTAGATGCAAGACATAAAAATTTACATTGGTAAAAATTTTGGTACTTTTTGATAACATACATATTTTGATGAATACTGAAAAATACAATGTTTTAATTGAAAAAAATAACTCTAGTACCTCCTACATAGTGTTATGTTATTGTAAATATGGTACAAACATATTTTTTATTCAATCCATCCTATAAATGACAAAGTCACTATATGTTCGTACGTACGGTTTACCATCAACACGTTGTGGGGTAGTTTTTTATTCAAACACGTCATTATTTTGATGGGTATAATAATGAGTATAAATGATGAAAATAATTAATAAAACATGTTATCGATTCGGTATATATGATATTTCATCCAATTACATATTATTTCCCGATCAATATAATGATATTGTTTCCTGTGCGTATGTAAGAATTATCGTCTCCACAACGCGATGAGATTCATTTCAACATTCACCATTCTAAGATGATTATAAAAATATATATTATTAATAAGTATGTAATGTATGAAATAATTATTCTACTTAATAGATAGATATATATATATATATATTTATATGTATTTACTTACATATATCTTATTCACTTACTTACATTCGATATGATATGAAAATGGATACACCGTTTCTGCGTACGTATGTCCTCCCGTCTCCATAAATGGTGTTTTCCATTTCATATATCTATCTATTATACATATTTATATTCTAAATATATATTATATATAAATCATGTGTCATATTCAAGATTTATGTAAATTATGATCTAAATGATAGGATCAATAAAACCCAGTTAAAACATGTACGACAAAGAATGCGATTATTACATGAAATTTTAATTTATCATGGAAATCATTATTAAATGTGTAGTATAAAGTCATAAATGAATCATGTATGATATAATAAATGTGAATATGGTTCTGGTATAAATTAATAACATACTATGGATATTATACAAGAGTTTAAATGTACGCTCTACCAAAAGGAATGTTCTAGGTAAGAGTTAATTTCACAATCTCTTTATTATCAGCGGTTGATTTTACATAAGTATTTACTTGGACATATTTATTATCTATGTACTTGTTTCATAAAAGAATATTCAATTGGATTATTTTTAAGAGAATTTTGTTACTGAAACATAATTTTAAATGTTTTAAAGATTTATACTTTTAATCCATTCTCATTAATGTCAATTTTTCAAAATGGTTTTAAGGATTTACATATTTGGACATGAATGTTTTAAAATGTTAATTCCATTCAAAATATTCCAAGTGTTATGGGATAATTTTATTCAAAAATATCTTTTAAAATAATTTCGTTATAAATTATGTGAATTTTAAATGATTTCATGAAAAAATGATATTTCTCTAAAATATTTTTAGAGATCATTTTCAAATATGTCGACATCCTTTAACATATGTTATTCTTGATCGGGGTTGATTTTTAATGATACAAATAATCCATATTAGGATAAATTTTTTGTGATATATTTTACTTTGGATCTATTATCTTTATACCATTCATGGTTTCGGGTAAATGTATTAACATTTCAAATGTTATCTTAAATACAAATGTTTATGTTATGTTTCAACCACATTAGATGAGGAATGTATTGGACATAGTAATTGATGGGTGTAGCCCGCTATAGTTCCTCAGTGAATCAGTAGCTCTCAGGATACCATTATAAATGGAATTGGATGAGTCCTTTTCCCATTTAATATATGGTTTTGTCCAAGGCCGTAATCAGTTTTAGACGTCTTGGCCAAGGCCTTGAAAAAATGCTTCATAATGCCTGGTATTATACATTCACTAATTATGAAAATAATATTTATTGTTAATGTGGCTATTAGACTATTAGAATACCAATTTCTATGTTTTATTATTGAATTATTTACACAACTCATATTTATACCATAATGTATTCATGTTTATTATTTGTAAAGGCATGTGTTTTCAATTATTCGCCATTCCTAATGTTTATGTTATCTTTCCCTGTATTTTTTACTCTTACTGAGCATTTTAGATCGCCTCTTTCTTATATTTCATTTTCCAACGATATGAAAAAAATTAGTTATTAGGGACTGGCAGACATATCTAGGAGGCTTGTATGTTTCTAACGGAAGAAATTAGTGTTGTATTTCTTTACATGTTGTAATATTGAACTCATTTATGTAATGTATTTCAAATGCTGCTAAACTAATCAGTATTTTGGGACTTGGTTCCCGGCAATCATACCAATGTATTAAAATAATGCACTGACTCTTGGATTCTGAGGTAAGGGTATTACATCTTGTATGTTTCAAAGTGTAAGAAAATCTACTAATATTTTGTTATGTTATTGATCAATTTCATTAGACTCAATTACATCCCTTCATGGATACAACATGTAGATGTAGATTTATCACCAAGGTACATAGCTTACCCATCAAAATTACACAAATAAAAACCTTCACGATTATACTTGTAATATAGCTTGCGGTTATTCCTGGAGTTACTATAAAAATTACACTTGGAATAACAATACTGATCAATATAAAACATACCCAATGTATTAGAGGTCACTCATATACCAAACCATATTTGGATTATAACAGAACAACACATCATCGTACAAAATTACCATTATAAATAACATAAAAATAAATGAGAATATAATTTATGTTAAAAAAATTCTAGGGAAAATAAACATTTCATTTTGAAATAAATTATTTTTTTAATATTATAGAAAAAAACTGGAAAAACGTTATTTTAAAATAACCATTTACATATCCAAAGGTAATTTCAAATAAAAAATTTATCATGATGGTATGAAAATAAATTCTTTCCATACAATTTATAAAAAACATTCCCCTCATTATTTTTTACGAAATGACACAAGGTAACTTTTTTTTGGGAAATTTCAAAATTATTATATTCAAAATAATTTTTCTAAAATTAAAATATAAGTAATAATATATAAAAAAGTTATATGATAATATTGAAAGAAATATTTTTAAAAAATAGATAATATGTATATGTAAGTAAAATAACGCTTTAAAGGATACATTAATGAATAATTTCAAGAAGAAATTCAATTACCTTGATTCTGGAACATCATTTATTATTTTTATTTTTCTGAAAAATAATATTATGATACATTTATAATTATTTAGGAACTTTTTTTATTTTTTATTTTTATATTTAATTTCTATATTATAATTCTATAGTTAAATAATTAATTACAAAAATTCATGTTAGATATTTTGATGATATTTTGTATATAAAACCAAAATGAACTATGTAAATTTAATATTATAGAAGAAGATATTATTACATCATATCCAAAATAATAAAAATGGAAATATTATAATTTTTATACATAAAATATAGTTTTAGATCCTACCATTATATATATTTATAAAAAATGAACTACATTATAATCATGGAGATGGTAGGTTGTACTTATGGAACAGTACAATATCTATTTTTTAATATATTTGTGGAAAAAAATTGTATGCCTTTATATTTATATAATGATCATATTATATTAAATAACTTATTACTTCATTAAATATAACTATATATATAATCCATGATATGTGGTGAGGAAAAAAATTACATCTCTTCGTGGATGTGGTAGTTCACACCTATGGACTAACAACATTATAAATTATCAATGCATTGAAATGAATGATGTTTAATGATATATTTTATTTTTAGAAATATAGTTATATCATGATTATTATACATAAGTGTTTATTAAACCATTATTACTAGTCTTGACTGACCGTGATATGAAACAAATTACTTGTGGTTGTGAGTTTGTAGTCAACCCTTTAATGAATGATTGTTTTCATTCCCATTTGATTGAATAAGACATGTATATATTTTAATATTTTAACATATTAATATACTAAATATTAATTATACTAGTTTTATTTTTTAACATGTTTGGTGAATTTTTTATGTTGGGGTAAGAGGAAAAAACTAAAACAAGTGGATAAAACTCTACCTTTCATTTCAATAACACCCATTTCATAACACATAAGACCAATAAGGATTGTTTTATGACTATATATATTCTTTATGAATTTAGGGATGAATCTTGAAATTTATTTGGGTTGTTATTTGATGACAAAATTGATTTTTATTTTATAAGGGTTGAGGTAAAATTTTTCCCACTTATAAGAGAGATAAGGGGATCTCTGGTAATTAATCAAAATATTAAATTAATATAAATTTATTATCATTAATAAATTATAAAAAAAACTGATATATTTTTAATATAATATGATTATGGGTTTAGATTATCTCCCAAAAAAATGTGTCATCATTTTTCTAGCACATTTCTTCTCTTATCGTATTGTTTTAACAAGTCATCACAACATTTAAAACATATCGTAGAAACAATCCATTTTACTATTTGATGGTTAATATTATTACTGTAAAAGATTAAATTCTAATAAGAAGACATTTTTTCAAGTTATAAATTGTATCCTAATCATTTGGCTAAATTTTATATCATTATTAATTTTATATCATTTAATAAATACTTATTTATTATAAAATTTCAATATTTTATTTTTTAGATCTATTAATCAATTTTACATTATTAATATCAAGATAAAAGATTAAATTTAAATATAAATATTTCTATACATAAATTAATTGTCATTATCATCATGAATATTTTTTATCACATAAATTTTCTCATATTATATTTATTTTAAAAATTTTAAAATCATCTATTTGATTTTTCTTATACATGAATAACTACAACATCTGCATTGTGTTTGAATATAATGTAACTATTATTTCCCTATAAATTAAAATTAAATAACCATGATTAAGTTAAATATTTTATTTTTCAAATTAATATTTATAGATGAATATATTATTTAAATATTCTCATATAAGAAATATTATATTTATTAAATAAAATAGTGCAACATGTTTGACTATTCATGAAATAAAATACTATAAATGTAATGATATCATCTCAATAGACATAATAATAACTAAAAAAATATATAATATTAATCTCAAAATATAATAATAAAATCTATTTAAAAAATTTTTGGGGTCATTTCTTAATACTTATAATTTTATTTTTTACTATGATTACTCGATTTACCTATTTGATGGTGAGAAAAATTAATAAGATTATTTTTCAAAATTACCAAAAATAAAAGGGTCATACTGAAAAATATATATTCTAAATATAAATATGGAATATTTTTAACTAAATTCAAAAATATAGTTGTGAGAAAAATTAAATTATATATTACCTCACAAAACTCAACAAATAAATAGTTTTCTGGAAATATATGTTTTACAACCTGAAAATGTAATTTTCTAAAAATATGTTATAAGGATGAATTGAATGTAATTATTTATATAAATATTAAGAAATATAAATTTATAATTTTACTTCAATTTTAAATATGAAATATAATTTTTTATTTACAAAATTTTAATTTTTTATAAAAATCGATATTTTCACCATTCATTGAAAAAACAATATTTTCACAATATACTATAAAAACATTGCTAAAATTATTTTTAAATGATGAATTATAAAATAAAATGAACTTTTAAAAAAAATTATTATATTTTACTAAATTAAATCATAATATTTACTTATAAAAAGTATTAAGAATCATTTTTGAAGAAAACATACTATTGAAGAACAAAATCATATTTGTAAAAAACTAGTTATTATTTTATATGAATTTATCAACACATAAATACTTATTATGAACATTATATTTCTTTCACGGATTATTAATTAATATTACTACATGCCAATTTTACTTCTATGTTATAACCATGCTATTTAAATATTAACATTTCATTGTTCTTTTTTATCAGTGTTTCCTATCTTCTATGATATTAAAATTAGTCATCCCTTATAAAAATTGAAGATATTACATTATATCGCCTTTAATAAATTAAATACATTAATTTGTAACTTAGTATGTTAACCAGGGTTATAATTTATAAATTTCCTTTTTTGTAAACTGACATTTAAAATGGGTTGATAAAATATCCTCATGAAAAGATATAAATTGAAGAATGAATGTTGTCTACAATAACTCTTTTTTGGTTTCAACATTTTTAAAAATATCTGGGGATCTAAAAAATTTAATAGGAATGATTACCTTAACACCAATGTACTAATAAATAGTGATAGATAACATGGTGAAAAAAATGTTAACCATAAAAAAATCTAAATCTATGGTGGTTTAAGAGGCTGTTGATTTCCTAAAAAAATAAAGGATTTTTTTTTGTTTCAAAATAAATTTAAGAACGATGATGAAATATTAAACGACTTTAATAATAAAATTCAGTTATATACTTGAATATAAATATTTCATCATTTAATTAATTTCATCCCCAATGTAAATTTATCTCAAATGTATATGTATTAATTAAATATGTTAATTATATGATGCACTTGAATAAAATTATGTGGAATAAAAAGGATTATTTGAGAATAACAATATATTCCTCCATTATTTATATGGTATCCACAATAAAAATAGTTATATTAATGTATGACAATCTCAACTTGAATATACCATCAAAAAATTAAAATCTACATTAATTCTAAAAAATTCAATAGTAATACCAAGAGATAAATATATATCATTAAATAAATAATATTCCTTAAATAACCTAACATTTATAAAGATTATTATTGATACTAAAAATTTGATGTAATTGAAAAAATATTTTTCCATGATAATTGTTGATATTTTTGTCAAATATAATCAATGAATTTTATCCTCATACCAAAATATACACTCAATAAAAATAATATCTCAATGAAAAGATATCTATTTCCATAAATAACATTAATCATTATAAATATATAATAAAATTATATGTTCATAAAAAATCAAATTTATTATTTATTTCTCAAATAATACCCCAAAATATCATATAAGGTCCCCAAAATAGTTATATTATTATAAAATAACATTAATAAGTTAACAGCCAAATAAATATCCAATACCATTTTTATCAATATGATTAATTTTTTTCTCTAAAAATTAAAATCACCATTATCAATCAGAAAATTTAAATAAGAAGAAATAATTTCATACATACCTATAAATCATGTAGTCTAGAAGTTATAAATACTACCTTTTGTACATTGACTATCGGTTCAAATATTGCTTCCTAGTCGGACGCAATAGTTTATCTCCTGACCCATAGGTTGCCCAATTTCTAAAATTATATTAATAAAATTCCAATAACATTCATGAAATATAATGAACAACCTAATAATGTAATAATACATTTTTATCGAAATCATTGATTTAATGAACCTTAAATACTAAATATACCGTTAAACATAGGTCTAATTTTTTTTGGGAATTATCCCTCAGAAACACTTTCAATAAAAACCTATACCCAACTATAAGGTTTTATTAGTATAATTTTTATTGAAAAAATCCTAATAATCTTATTCATTAACAACATAAAACCTCAAAATGGGTATCTAATAATTTATATATTATGAAAATTCCAAAACATGTAAAACCATGATGGTATTCCTAACTCCTTAGACTACAACACAAAAAAACATTGTAATATATAAATTTTATATAAAACCTATTCTGATACCAACTTTAATAATTATACCATAACATTTACATATTCTAGATATTTTATACAATAATTTAATTTCATTTCTAGAATGAATTTTAGGTTTAATGATTTTTATAATTTGGAAAAATAATTCATATTAATTTTATTAATTATATGTCTACATTCTGAAAAATTCTTATTTCCCCCTAAAAATCATTAAAAAACATGCATTTTTTCACATTAAATATTTACAACATTCAACATGAATTATTATATTATATGAATCGCCCATATAATATATAAAGAAAACATAAAACATGGGTGAGTACTAAAATCATAGTATGGTACAAAACGTTTAAGAAAACAAGTATTCTAGTGGAAAACAAGATAAATAATATAATTTACACCATTATAATAAATGAAATTTGCGCATCATAAAATATTTACATGCAAAAAAAATTCTAAATGAAATAATTAAAAACACATAGAATACATAAATTAATCATACATTTAACATGGGGAAGCACATTGTTATCATAATTATACAATGGTAAACTACCATTTAATTAACTACATTTCCAATCTTAGTAATATATAGAATAACCCTCATGGTCATACTTGAAATAACCCACACGGTTATACATGGAGTGACCATCACATTTTTAATTGGAATAACTGTCACAATTAAATTCTCATATAAACAACCCATTAGATGGATGTCATTGAACCACCCATCATGAGTCTATAATGGAACCACCTATTTCCATTATAATTTCCATTTATGAATAACATACCCACAAAACATGAAATATTATATCATAAAAACTATTTGAAGGAAGATAAAATTTTCATTTTGATGATTGTTATTTTTAAAGAATAACACATATAAAAAGTAGACAATTTTATTTTAATATAACCATTTTTATATGTGAATCAAAATTTAATGAAAATATTAATCATTGTGGTGGGAACATATATATCTTTCATATAAATTTAAAAATATTCATTTCAAGATTATGTCAAAATAGCTGCAAATCACCTCGTTTGAAAAATGAAAAAAAATTATTTTTAACCCATTTTAAAAAAAGTAAAACATTATTAAAAATGAAATTAAAAAATCCTACTATAATTGTAAAACACGTTTGCTAAAATGTTTTTATAGAAGACAAATTTTGAAGAAAATGGGATTTTTAAAGAAATGTATAAAAGATAATTTCTAAAACAAGACCCATTACAATGATTTTGAATAATCATGTATGTTCATTATCATCTTCGATAATAAATTAGTGTGTTTTTTTTACATTTTTATATAATTTTTTTTAAATTTATTATTACTTTTATTTTATCATTTTGCATTATATATATTATAATTTAATTAATTAACTCCATGCATACTATTTTTATAATATTTTGTACAAAATTCAAAAACTATCCTCGTTAGGTTTACGATGGTCAAATATTTAATTGATTAATCATCTCTAAAATAAGAATAAATACTTAATTATTGTTTCTATAATTCAATTACACTGTTACATCTAACCCTTATCAATTGTTATGACAAATGTACTATGTTATAATTATGGATATGGTTGGTTTTATGTACAAATGAGTAACATTTCCATTTATCAATGATCAAAATTGATGTATTGTAAGTGTATTTTCATCCTTACATAAATATCGTAAAACATTAAATATCATATTAAATACTCTTATAAGTATCATCCAAGTTAGTTGTTGAGGAAAAAAGAAGCACATCGTTTAATTAACATGGTATTTCACATAAAAGAATGAAAATTGTTATCATTTTTTTGTACATATAAATCTATGAAGGTAAATCGTATATTTTTAATTTATAAGGATAAATATTCCATCAATTTTATAAATAAAAATTATTTCCCTCTTTATAACAACTATTTATATAAGATGTTGGAAACAATTACATGGTTTCGAAAGGCGGTGGTCTGCCTTACACACGAATGAAGTATTGTCTCACATTTCTAAGAAGTGGATATAGATATTGTATATAATATTAATATTATAATATATATGTATATTTGGGATGCAATTTTATTTCTTTCATCATTTTTTTATGAAAATTTTAAGGTGATGAAGAGGATATCAGTATAAGAAAAATAGATAAAGACTATACATCTTCTTGGAAAATAGATTTTGTTAATTACATAATAGAATTAAGGTGTGTGTTATCAATAATACATTACCCTAATTATTATAATATGTATCATAATATGGTGTTTGCGATGGAATTGGATGAATAAATTATTATTACGTGTTAAAAACTGAGAATATAGTGTCCCCATTTATAATAGATGGAGGTGCACTCTTGGAATTCCTCAGAGAAATAAATTAATATAAATGAATTTAAAATTAGTAATGGATAGAAATGATTTATTAATAATATAATATGTGTACGAATTCACATCATGCAAAACAAAAATTATTTATCAATTGTAGGTCACATTTTAACTCATATCATTTTTTGTAACCACTCTTTAACCCTTTAAAAACTAATCATGAGAATATGTCTATACCTCAGTGAGTGCCAATATAGTTATTATTATTTGATAAAAAATAGTTAAATGTAACATCTTTAATATTCTAAATAATTCCCAAATCACCTGGAAGAATATAAAATTTTTAGGAAATTTATAACATTTGAAAAAATTTATTTGTTATCAAATATGAATAAAATCATTTTACAACTCTTCATTACAATGAAATTAATAATATATAAATGAAAAAAATATTATAATATTTTAAATACAAACATAACATGTCAATTTAGTATATAAAAATCATTTATCATAGTAATTATCTCAATTTATATTTTTTATAAGTTTAATATCATTTAATTGATTTTTCTATAATTGAACAATTAATAAATCAGTTTTGTGAAATAATTTGATTTAATTATTTTAAAATAAAAATTTAAAATAATAAAAAATAATTTGGTAAATATATTCTATTTCATAATACAATATTTCAGTTGATCATAGACACTAGATATCCTCATATTTCAAAATATTAAATTTAATAAAAGAAATATTGTGAAATGTTCGAGTTTTCTTGAAATAAAATAATATATATGCCATCATATTATTCAAAAGTCCATAAATTTTCTATTACAATATAATATACGTTTATTATTTTAATATATTAGAAAATTAAAATTATGAAACTTTTTTTTCATTGGATAGTCCTCATAATTTTATTTTTAACATTAATGATCTGATTTACCATTTATCATTAGAATAATAATTAAGAAGTTTAATTTCAATATTTGATTAATTAAAACTGTCCTAGTTGATAAATTTATCCATTTCATTATAAATATGGAATGTATTTTTAATAATTCAAAACATATAATTAGGATTATTATATTAAATATTAATCAAGAAAATAAAAATGAAGAATAGTTTTATTCATAAAAGAATTTACAAACCTACAAATATACATTTAAAAATATTGGATACCTATCAAAAATATTTAATAAATAATATTTTATATAAATAAATGCTACTAAAGTTATTTTTTCTCAAAAAGGAATTATTAAATTTTCTTTTAATAAATGTTTTTTGTAAATAAATATTTTCTCTATTTAAGGAAAAAGTTATGTTTCTAAATAATTATAGAAAGATAATAAAATAATAATTTTATGTTGTTAAATTAAATACTAAAATATTTTTTTTCATGTATTTTTTTTATATAGTTACTTTTTTATAATATTCATTCATCAAAGGAATGAAATATAATTTCTTAAAAAGATATATTTTTGTATAATAAAATGACTTTACTAAAAATAAAGTGATTATTTTAAAAGAATAATAAATATATTTATAATTAGAATTACCTATATATGTATTTAATAAATTGATTATGCATAATCATAACCTTTAATTTAGTTTTTAGGCAATATAGTTACATTTTTATTGTAAAATATGATTGATAATTTATAATCGGTGTTGTGTATCCTATATGGTATAAAAAATAGTTTTTACTTATAAAATATCTGGATATTACACCTAATTCATGCAAATTGGTATTGATCCACACATGGTATTACAATCTAATGGAAAATGGTTTTAAAACTCACAAAATCCATATAAAATATCATGGATAATTTAAATGATGAACATGTATGATCAATGTTAAACCCAATGTTCCGTATATTGTAATGGAGGTGTCATTATTTAGACATAATCTACAAGATTTCCATGATTATATTTTTTCTGTTGATAATTATTATTTCTCAAAAAATTCTTTTAAGTTTGTGTAGGTGTTGGGATCCAGTAGTAAGTGGATTAATTTTGAATGTGATCGACAATATTCTGATGAAAAACTAAATGGTACAATGACATAAGTGAGGGATATTGTGAATATTACTAAAATTTTGTCTTGATTTATTATTAAACAATGAACCTTCATCCACTATATCACCCACTAATCAAGATAATGTTAGAGTTAATTAAGTGTTTAGGTTGTAGAGACCTTAGAGGAATGAAAATAAATTTTCATATATATTTGGAATGTGTGAAGATTTACTATAAGGAATGTCTCAAAGGAAAGTGATTATGTTAATGTATTGAGAATAAGGACCAAAATTAAGAAATTATAGAGGAAAATTATATTTTATGTAAATTAAGTTCATCAAAATATTCTTTTCCTTAAGTAATCATAAAGTTATTACAATTATAAATGTATAAATAATGGGATTATATGTGTCGATAAATGAGGGGGGTGGGGAGCTCGATAAGAGGATCATAATGGTTATATAAGTGATTTTTTTATTTATTGTGATGAGGATACTACAAATGTGATATGAATAGAATGAGTTATTAATGAATTAAGTGAAATATTTGATCAATGATTCATATTGATTGATGTTTTTAAGTATTTGGATTCATGAAATATGTAATATATAAATTTATATCATTATAATTTTTTTATTTATATTCATGATTATTTTAAATGATTTTGATGAACAAGATATGTTATTTAATGGAATGCTGATATTCCACACAAAATAGATGATTAAGGGAAGATAACCCTAAATATGTTCCTACCATTTGAATAATTTTTTTTTGATAAATTGATTATGGATATGAATATGGAAAATTGGATGTTATAGATGAACATGGAACTGAATATAGTTTTTTGCTGAAATTGGTCATTGATATCATTGATTGTGTTAACAAAATTAATGGATTTATGGAATATATTAAATAATTTTTTTAATATATTTAATATGGATGTATGTAAGCATCAAATATGTGAGATCATTATAAAAAACATATCTCTTTTAAAAAACAAGATACAAGTTCCACGGACCATTTCTTGAGACTTCAATGATATTCTTGGACCAAGTGAAAAAATGGTTCCTTCTCCCTCTATCATTTATTCTAGAGAATTTAAATTGGGTATTAAGGATAACAACCACTTAGATATAGGTTTTGTAAGATAAAAATATACTTGGAATAGAACAAATAAAAATATTTTATTGGATATTAAACATGGTAGTTCATTCACAAGAATCCATGCCCTTGGTAACATGGGAACTATTTTTAGTATCACATTTCTTTGTCTTAACTCAAATCATCGTCCTATTCATACAAGTCAAAATTGTAGAGTTTCCAAGACTATCCTTCTATTATAATTTCTCAATACCAAGAAATATATGATTGATGGTTTTAATCCTATTAAATATAATTGGAATTCAATAAATTATAACAATGATAATTTTTCCTATATTTTTAAATTATACCTTTTAATGGAAAATCCAAATCCATGGTGATAATAAATAGTCAAACAAACTGATAAAAAATTCATCTATGTAAAACACTCTCCAACAAATTTAAATTGAATTTATTAAAAATCAATTTCATAATTATCTCAAAAAGGAGATGATTTAAATATTATACTAAAGTCTCTTCTCAACATAAATGATAATTTTTGTAAACAAACATTTAAAACTAACTAGATCAGAGATAATGATAAAAACACTAAATTTTAAAATTCTCTACAAAAACCTATGAATTCTTGTAGATACCTTAAATTCCATAAATATGGGTATAACATCATTTAAAAATAGGATGTATTGACTAATCATATTTTCCCATAATTCTAAAATATCTTTAATCGTCCTAATCTTAATGAAGACACAAATATGGATATTATTTAAATTTTTGTGGGTGAAAATGGAAACATTATTTGAACAAGTGTTCCTATAGAGCATGTGATTAAAGAGGAAATATTTAGCTTAATTAAATACAGTTTCCCTAGTCCTGATAGATTCACAAATTACTTTTTTTAACACTATTTGTATATCGTTCAATATGATGATTATAAACTGATTAAATCCTTTTTCACAAAAAGATACCTTCATTATGGGACAAATTCTCAATTCATATCATTTATTCCAAAAGGAGAAAATGCTTCATAAATACATATATTTAGAACCATTTCACTCATTAACATTATCAATAAAATAATATCCCACTTTTGGCCAACATGTAAGCTCTTATTGCTAACAAAGTTGTCTCTCGAAACCAGTTTTCATTCTCTTAGAGAAGAATAATTCAAGACTGCATCTATTTTTCCTATGAAATTACTAATTTACAAATAATTATAATAGAGGGTGTAATATTTCCATAAAACCTGACATTTTAAAAGCTATTGACACAATTGACTAGGGTTTTATTTTTATGGTCCATAGCAATATTGGTTTTGTGATACATAAATTATCATGATTAAAAATCATTTTGGTTCATCTCATAACTAGTTTTAGATCAATGGTGCTACAAAGTGATAATTTAATTTCACAGAATGCAATAGAATGTAGTACCATATCTCTTCTATTTTTTGCATTTTTATTGTTGAACAACTTAGCATATTTATTCCCAAGCTGGTCATAAAAGAAAAAATTAATCACATTATTGCCTATTAAATCTGGATTGATCCATCTAACCTCATTCATGTGGTGATATTATTTTAATCCTTACATTAGAAAAAAAGAAAAACAAAATTTGAATGATTCCCTCTCTCATTATGAAGAGGTATCAAGGTAATCTATAAACTTGCTAAAATCCTCTAATTTCTTCAGAAAATGATTTCTTATAACCAGAAAATAATTCATTATAAATTAACATGAAATAAAATATGGATTTATCACATTCATGTACCTTGGTGTTCCCATATTCTGTGAAAATCCTAAAAGCACATACATCTACAATATAGTCAACCTGATTAATTATCAACTATCTGCATGGAAATGAAAATACTTATCCATTGTTGTATATACATGCCTTATCAAATATATCATTATTTCTAAAATGGTTAATCCAAGATGTTTATAAATGGACTATTGAATCAATTAAAAAGATTAATAGTAGATTAAAAAAAAATTCATGAATGGAATCACTCTTGAAAAGAATCATGTCACTGTACCTTGAAATAATTGTTATAAACCCATTAATAATGGTGGTCTCTGTATTATTAATCATTGCCTCCTTTTTGTATCCCTTCGAATATAGCTCATGTGGAACCTTATAAATAATAATTCCTAAGCCTTGAATTTTCATAGTGGATGATTTGATAGAAATATAAGATAATGTTGGACCTTGTACATGGAATATTCTATCTGTCCATCCATAACACACTATTTTTCTAAATTCATGTCCCACTCTATATAGATTGTCAATAAAGAATATACATTGAATTTTTTATTGGATAACTACAATGGGTTCACTATATCCACTTTAACCAATTACTTGCAGTTATCTAATGATATTAATATTTACATAAATGATTGTATTCTCTCTATATATATGGATTTACCCAATGAGATCAATCCAATTATTTCATATTACCCTGTTTTAAACCCTGTTGAATATTTGGTTTCAGAACGAGATCATAATGGTTTTATAAACTATAAACTCTACTAAAATCATAATTTCTTTAATTATATCCATTGTTTATATTAGATAAAAAAATTTAAAAATACATGGGATTGACCCCCCTAATTGACTTTGGTTTAGAGAGTAACTTATAATAGATACCCCACTATTGATATCATAATTTATATGGAATTCAACTCTATTCTAAATTTTGTATATGTAATCAATAAATAGAGAATGTTGAAAACATGTTATTATATTATTTTACAGCTTCTACATTATGTAAATACATATTTGACATTTTATATATCATATAGATAGGTTTTGACTACATTTAGTCTCATATTCAATGATTCATAACTATAGATTCTTCTCCTCATGTTAAAAAAATGTTTGTTACAGCTATTGAAAAATTGACACATGTCTTCTGGTATGAGAGTAATTCTATCCATAAAAACAATAATACATTCAATATTCATGAATATAAGGTGAATATCATTATTTTTATAATATATGCTGGAATGATGCAAATAGGTTCCCTCCAAAGCGCTATCAAGGATATTATTATTCTTTCTTAAATAAGAATTAGTGGAAGTTTTAGTCAGATGTGTGGTATGATGGAAGTCTTCTCTTAACCACCTATCTTGGCTTAGCTAAAAATAAATGTGGATGGTGTGTCAAATGGAATCACAAGCCCACTGTCTATGGAGTTGTTTACAGAAACAAAAAAGGTCATATTTCGGTATGCATCAACAACACTTGTGGTTTCACCTCTTTTTTAGGAGTTGAAATGTACATTGTCATTATCATCATTTGTATCATTAATCAAAAATTATTTAATAACATATGGTTTGAAATTTATTCCACTGTTATTGTTCATGATCTTCGTCATGGGAGGGTTTACATTTTGTGCCCCCTCACTGCAAGATGGATGGCGTGCCTCCAACATTTGACTGAGCAAAATCATATTATCACCCATGCATACCATGAGGAGAAAAGTGTGGTAGATGGTCTTGCTATAAATGGTTTTAAAAAAGATATTTTGTGGATTTATAACCATCGAATAGATCTCATCATGCTCCATGAAAAGGATTGTTGCATATTTTCCTCTTTCATCCTTTTTTAATATTGTTTTCCATGTTTAAATCTCTTCTTGCTTTGGTATTTTGACCAAGGAATCATCATTTAAAAAAGACAATGGTGTACATGTATTTGGTATGTGAAAATTAATAGGCAGTTTATTATATTTACAATATTTATGTTAAGTTGATTTTAAATTTAGTGAACCTCTTTTTGGAATTTTTGGTTTTCAGTTTAAGCCAAACATGGAGGATCCTTAATGTAATTTATTCTTAGAATAAATTATGTTTAAATTTAGTTTTTGTTGGATAAAATCCTCCAAACAATAATTATTATGATAAATAAGGGTATAAAGAATGATATTTAATTATATTAAAGATCATGTAACCTATTATTTCTTCAAATATAAGAAATTCATCTTCCTTTTTGGAGAATGAGATAATGTGAAATTTTATTAAAGCATAACTAAATGATGAAATTTTGATTATTATTCAAATGAAATATATTCCATATATCAATCCATTTTAAATTCATGATCATATATGTTTGGTAGCAAACCGAATAAACCATTTACAAAACACCTCAAAAGTCTTGAATGTTTCCTATATATATCACTTAAGGAAGTACACAAGTGATCCTCCTTATGTACTAAACTCAGAGATCATAAAATTGGGGGATTGATCATTAATTATAAATAATAATAGATTGAAACTAGATATCTTGTACATAAATTTCAATGAAACAACACAACTCACTTGGTTAATGTTTTGTGTTGTTACCACACAATTAACAATGTTATGTGAAAACATGTGTTTGTAATGAGGAATAATTTATTTTCAATTTGTTGTATGAAAGAGTTAAATATTGAGAGTGGATATCAATTGAATAGTTAAAGAACGCAACAATCAATGTTTTGTCAAATTTCTGTTTCATAATTTTAATAAATATTGTTATATTAAGCTCTATTTTTATAATTCATTAAAAAAACACTGATTTTTGATCAAGTTACATGTAACATTGA
The DNA here is from genome assembly GCA_963277665.1 of Viscum album. Taxonomy (NCBI): domain Eukaryota; kingdom Viridiplantae; phylum Streptophyta; class Magnoliopsida; order Santalales; family Viscaceae; genus Viscum; species Viscum album. The sequence goes on from OY728159.1 coordinate 40,963,039, forward strand.
TGTTTAAAATAACCCAATATAATATTAAAATATTATAATGTAATCTGATAGTTATCACCTAAAATTGGTTATGGAATATATTAATAGGATTAAATATATTATGAAAATAAATTGTTTTCAAATATCTGTTTTAATATAATTATTTGGTGAGCAATTGAAATGGAATAAAATTAAAAAATATTTGAAAAATAATGGAAATATATTTCTCAAAAATTGTGAACACATATGTTTTTTAACTAAATAAATTAATGAAATAAATTTTGGTGACTGTTATTATTGAAATTAATTTAATATATATTAAATAAAAAATTTAAAATTCATCTTTTTTTCTCTATAATATATAATACTTAATCTAATTTTATTCTTAAGAACAATATTTCTCTAAATAAAAGATTTATCTCCCATAATGATATTTTAGTACAAAAAATTCCACATTTATCATATGTATATTAAAAAAAATGTATTTTTTAAATGTAAATTTAAATAATTATTTAGGATGATAATTGTCGAATAGTTTTTCAAGATATTTTTTTGAATAGTATAAATAGTATTTATTAAGAATTGTCATTTCTATTGAAGGGTATAAAAAAAATTAATATTTTTTAAACAATAAACAAATTTTAATTGTATATCTATTTATCCAATTTAGGCAATATTTTAAAAAAAGGTGTATGTTTTGGTTTTATATCATTCTCCTCTTCTAAATATTTTCTCTTCAAAAATCTTATGTATCATCACATATGAGGGTTTAATTTAAAATTATATTCAAAAATTTATGTGGGATGAATTTGGATAAATTATTGAATATTTGGAATATTAAGACATTAGAGTATTTAATAAATGAGAAATTATATATTTACCATAATAAATATTAAAAATAGTCAAAACTATTTTCCACATTTAAGGTAAAATGGGTTTGATATGGGTTAAACTATCAAGATAACAGATAAAAAGGACCAAAAACATTTCCAAAAATCATTTCTTTGTACATATTCTATCCATATATCTTATTATATGGATTATATAGAAATTATAAACATTTTTCCATGATGAACCATTGGTACACATTTCCAAAATTCCAAGAATTCCACTCATCTAACTTATAAAAGGCCGCTAAATATCATGTCCACTAAACGCATAAAAACCATTTTTTTAAAAAAAATTAAAAAAATTAAATCATTAATTTCATAATATCATCCTAGTATCACTATTTGGGTATTATATCCTTCCTATGAATCATTTTTATGAAAACCCAATGTTGATTTCAAAATAATTGGAACCAACCTTTATTGAGCATTTTATTTTATTTATTCCTCCTCCTCTATCAGTTATTTTAAAAAAATTATGATATAATAACATTATTATATTATATATTAATATATTATTATGTTAATTTCATTTTTTAAATACTTATCCTCTTTAATAAAATAATATACAAATAATCATTAGTGTGTAAGGTAGAGTAGAGCCTCACGAACCGATGTTACTCATTTTACTTCACTAACATTGAAATATGTATACAATATGGGTTTTCATATTTAGTATTTCATATTTATTTTTTCATTATATCATTTTAATTATAATTCCACTTATAAATTCTTAACTCAAATCGTATTGTAAATCAATTAAATCTCTTGTTTTTTTGACAAAATTCTTCATCATGAACCGATGTGCCATGCTTTTCATTACTATTTTACAAATACGGTAATAAAGATATATTTAATAAATATATATTATATTAGTATAATATTGTAACAAATATTATTATGATATCTTATATATTATCATACATTCCAAGTCATTTCAATAAAATAACATCTCTCATGTGTGTGGAGGACTACCGCCTTACAATGTGACGCGATTCGTTGTTGAAGTATTAATTATATGGAAGGTAATATAGATAGGTTTAATTAATAATACCTATTATATTTTTGAAATATAAATAATAATGTGAGTTATATTTATTATTTAACAACTTAAAATTAACTTCATTGAGAAAATAGTAGCAGCAGTCATTCATATGTATGACCTGCCGTCTTCATGGAAGGTTTATTTTATTTGATGTTTGTAAATTTTATAGATTACTATAATGAACTATATAATGAATATATATATATGGTACATATATAATGGTTAATATTCTTGATTTTATGGAACCATGATCAATATAAGAGTAATGAAAATAATAAACCAAAATGTACCAAAAATGTGATGGAGTTACTAACTGAAACAAATTTTTTTAAATGTATTCTAAATAATTATTTAACAAAAGTTCATAAGTTTATACAATATTATATTATATATATGTAGGGTACTATATTATAATATTATTTAAATTATATTAATTATATTGAATATTCGAACATGCACAATGGACACCAATACTAATGTTAAAGGATTTCTAGCCTATTTTGAATCCTTGGGAGACGTAAAAATTCCCCACTAATTTCTATTGTGATTTGTTTATAGTAACCAGTTGAAAAGTTATATAATAAATATAATTTTCTAAGGATATAAATTTTTTATTTTGTTTCATTCTTTATAAATTAAAATAATTCAAGAGATTACTAAAATGGTAAAAGATTTACATCTCATTTTATTACTTTTATAAGACACATGATATATTCACCAACTACTAATTTTACAAGTATTGGATACATAACATAAATGTATTTTATAACCCATCCACTAAAAATTATTTATAATTAAATTTCCATTTTTGTATCGATCATTCATGGGGTTTATGGTTTTAAAATTAACAAAGTAGATATGGTTTTTTCACTTAATTTTATATTATTTTTTAAAATGTAATTTTATGAACCAATCATAATCGATGAGTTCTATAAATTTTCCCATTAACATGATGTATCATGACGATCCTAATTTTAATTAAATATATTTTTCATCAAATTTTATTCATTAATGGGCCATTAAGTTGAATTATACCAATGTGGTAAACACTTGATATTGCAATGTCATTGTTTATTGTTATTCGTTATGATTATTCATTAAATGGGTAATTATTATGATATATATCTCAATAAACTCATGAATATTCATATTCTTTTTTTATTTTTTTAAAATAAATATTGTCTGTTAATTTTACAGTTTTAAAATAATAAATATTCAAAAATAGGTTTTTTTTAAATTAACAAACAGGATTTTTAACTTCAAAAGAAAACCCTTTTCATAAATATCCATGTTTTATAGAAGTGATCTAAATAAATGGTTTAATGTTACTATATGATGTATTAATTTAAATTTTAATCTTTTTTGCATTTTTAAAAAATATATTAAATATAATCCTCATGACCATTTAAAAAAATTCATTATTGGATATTAATGAACATTTTAAAGGTATCATTATTTTATTCTGTAGAAAATGAACAATTTTTTATACCGTCATGAACAACACATTGTTCTAAATAATATTTTTATATGATTCAATGTTTATGTATTCAAAGAAAATGATTTCCAATATTTTTTATGAAATTATGGTTATTTTCAAACTGGAGTGGATATTATCCTCAATAAATCTTCTAAATTATTTTAAAGATCTTTTTATATGTTTCCATGGTTATTTTTAACTAATTGTATTTAGAAAAAAAGTATGCTTCATAATCTTTTTTTCAATGTTGAAAGGCTGTTTTCCAAAAGAAATACTCCATGTGAACATTCAAACCCAAATTTTGTATATGATTGAATCATTTACTAATACTTATGATATAGTAGAGATAAGTTTGAATGATATCATCCTTATTATTACTATAGGTAATAAATGTTTATATTCATCAAATGTTTATGAAAACCATTTATTTTTCATGGTTTATATTATGGTTTATTAATTAAATGTTTGTCAAACTAATCTATTTTACAAGGGTTATGTTGTGATGAAGATTTTATGATATTTTGGAACAAAAATTTATATTTTATATGTTAAATATGATGCATATATGCCATCAATTAAGGGGGTAAGGATGGATTACTAATGAATAAATATGTTATGAATGAACCTTATTACATGATCGAAATGTTATGTGTGAACCTAATTACATGATCAAAATGTAGTGATTGAACTTATTTACATGTTCAGGATATTATTTATGGATGTCTGATTCATTCGCATAAGGTTATTTGTGCACATTGTCCCATGATGATATGTTTATTTGAGGGCTTGATTTATTTTCTTTAGTATAATTTTTTAATATTTTATTATTTAGACATGTTGCTATTGTAATAAGTGAATGGGTAATCCCAAAATATATATCTTATTGAATTTTTATGTTCTCATAGATCATTCTCATTGATTACATTAACATTTGGGTCTTATTAAATTTCATAATTGTTTCCTTGATTCAAGTTTATGATCTATTATATGCATGGTCTAGTTTTCAAATGTTAATCACATGTTAGGATACTCAAAATTTCATGACATGTTTATATCTTCATTTTTTCCATACAGAGCATATATTCTCACTATTTCATATGTTTTCTATATCCAGGTTATGATGAATTTTATTATATATAAAACACCTATGTAGGGTGATAATTTTTATTACCATTTTGGGATAAGGAATTGCTCACCTATAGACGTCTAGTTAACATGTCCACGTTTCTAAAAAAACTAAAATTAAATGATTCTAGAATTAATAATTATGTTCTCTAATCAATATTCATATATTAATATATAATAAATATGTGTGATATGTTTAGGTCGTTAAATATTGGTTTCTATATCTGTTGAATACATGTTATTAACCATGAAACCTCATCAATATTCCTAATCGAAATATAAGTATTCATATCCATGGATCATTATTGATAAATAGATTATAGTTAGTATCCCTATCCAAAAGAAAATATTTTATTTAAATTATTAATATAATTTACTTCCCCAATCATCAACATATTGTATTTTTTTTAAAAAAAACTTATTTCTCAAAAATCAGATGAATCATAGATTGTCATAATAAAAACAATTAAAACTAAAAACCATGAAATATTAAATTATCCACACCACAAATATTGTTATACGTATAACAGAAAAAAATATGAATAATTGATACTATCAACATGGATTATGTGTATAAAATTATGAAATCTAATAATTTGTTTACAATTCATGGAATGTTGATATCAATTTATTTATATATTTAAAATTTTTCTTGTAGTTCATTGATACTATTATAAAAATCATATAAAATTATCAATCCTCAACTAAATATAGTCCAATGATACATTTCAATGATTTTGAAAATAATGGATAAAACACAGATCGTAATAATATAACTAGAGGTATGTTACACCAATATATGAAAAAGAAATTAAAAAATCAATAAGTTAGCTAGAAATAAGAGTGATGTATAAAATGATTTTCCAATTCATGAAATTTGTGAAATTCATTTAAGAAATGGATCAACAATTTTAAGAGTACATGAAGTGTATATTAAAATCTATTTTTTCTTACATATCTCCTCATATGACTATTTTTGATCATAGGAAGTGATGTACAAATAGTCTTAATATCATAAAATTCATTATTTTAGTTCTATTAGTAATTTGAACGTCTATTGTGCATAGATGAAATTATAGAGTTAGTATATGGTCTTCATAATGGAAAGAGGTAACTCTTTATAGACTAATGTATATCATTTAATGGGTTCCCGAAAAATTATTATTCAATTGAAACCCCTCCAAAAGTTTGAGTCATAGGTCATCCGCACTTTATATTCCTATCACAAAATACATATCCCAATGAATCAAAAAAATTTATGGTCATTCATATAAATTGAAAACAACAACATTAAATATAAATATTCCCTAAATTTAATGTGGTTAACCTAGTAATACTATTTTTTAGGTAATCACCTTGTCATATGTTAATGATTTTATATCCATTTAGAATCAGATTCCTTCATCTAATAAAAATTTCCATTAATTATGTTCATTTACATTGTGGGTTTTGGTACCCACTAGACCTGTTTGTATTACTCAATGAGGTGTTGTTCCATCACTATGCCTTCTTTTTATAGAAATATAAAATTTATATTTTGGGTTGTTCATGTTTTTTATGTATGAAAATTTATTAGATATACATGTCACTCATAAAAATATTCCGATATAAAGTTGATCAATTATTTTTATGGCGTATGAAATTTATATTTTACATATTATCCAAGCATATTTGTTTTTCTTATATTTTTTCATATTAAAAATTTCTATGTTTTAGTGATATATTTGTGTCATAATTTTATGTGATTCTTATTTCTTCTATTATATTTTGAATACAAAATACAATATATTATTTGATCCCAAAAATGTATTTTTTTTGACTATGAGATAATGTGTATAAGTAAAACTTCTTAAATGGTTCTACAAGAGTCAAAACATAATTATGACTATAACTATTGATTCTCATCATGGTAAATTTTCTGTTTGGGATTTTCTATTTTTAATCCTTCATAGCCTTTATTTATTTCAAATTAATGAATCATTTATTTTCTCTTACATTACAATTAATTATTTTTTATATTTTTATATATTTTTATGGGAACATGGATTTTTATTAATGTAATTTTAGGTTTGTTATATTATTTCTATATTATATTTAATAAATTCATGGTTTTGTGTAGGTTTATTTGTCTATAAAAACCCATATTTATTATTTTTCGTCTAATTTAAAATAATTGTCTATTTCTATAATAGAAGAAATAATTTTGTGGAAAAATTAGATTAATTGTAACCAAAACATTATATTTCTGGGATGGGTCATATAATTTTTGTAAACAAGCTATTTAGTATTTGGTAATGAGTTTAACTTTTTTAATCCATTGAGATTACAATTGATAATAATGAATAATATACCTATGGGGCTTTTAATTTAAAAAAATATATTTGGGATAAAATAGAAATATTGTACCAAATTAGAGTATTTTTATATTAAGACTCCTATTATTGTTTTGTTAATATTGAACTATAAGGTATAAGTATTCTATTAAAATATTATGATAAATGAATCATATTGACAAAATAATCAAACTTTACACACATTATTATTGAATGAGAACCAAAAAATATTATTTATAAATACTGAGTTCATCATTTTTAATAAAAGACTCAACACAATTTAAAATAAACGTGTATTATTTGAATTGGTAATATTGACACCCTGTCAATTTTATGGACTGTATTTATCACTATATTAAGAAAATGGAATATGATTAATGTACTATAGAAGGTATTAAATGTACCTAATTTTCCAAGTGAATACCCAATATGAGTATTAGACATAGGGGACCCACTTCTGTTTCATAATAATATTGGATCCACTATATATGCATTGATTTCCAATTTTTTGGGAAAACTTCACTAATTTTATAATGAAAGTCATAAAATGTGTTTGAGTATAGTTCAATACTCCAAAAATTAAATATTTTAATGAATTTAAAACATTCTCAAAATATTATTGTCTTAGACAGTATGAAATTACGCTGAATATAATATATGTTTTTTCATAATAAATGTTATCTATTTTTGGAAACTGATTACAAAGACACAAAAAAATGTTACATTATCCTAGTATAATATATATTGATTGTTTATATTATACTTCAACATAATTATTCAAAAGATGGTATGAATTGAAGAGAACAATGTCATTTAGCAATATATAATTGTATATAGGAGTAATACATAAAAAATCACACAACTTAAAAAAATATCTTGAGTTATGGTAGTGAAAATAAATATTGATGTTAATAATTTTTATAGATATATTACTTGTATAGGTAAAACTATGGATCCTAAAAAATAATGGATTTATCGGTAACTCTTTTTTGAATACGATATTTTTTTTGAACGATTTATCTTATACAAAAAAAATTATTCTTTTTTTACTCAATCAAATTAGTACAAAACATCTATGTGGCGACCCATGTAATTTTTTATTTAATATTATTTCATAAGGATTTATATTTTTTATAGCTTTTAAAAGTGAGAATTTAATTTTTTTTGGACTTTATATATTTCAAGATTAGTGTATATTACAATTAATTCTTCATAAAACAATACATTTAATTAGAAATAGGAAAATAGATCATTACTAATACATTTACTTGTTGGTGAATTATTGGTGAACTTCTATATGAAATAAGAGAAATATTATTTATATATTTTTCTATGAGTGTATGGAATAAAACATCATGAATTGTATGGAAAATCCTATGATGAAATATTTTGAACATTATATCTTGGTTTTAGAAGGGGATACATAGTTGGTTAATCGTTTGAAAAAATATGTTGTTAAATAATGTGAGCCATATATATTCTATAAAATGAAATTTTTTTACTTTTTTAGGTTAATATTTTATCCAATCATATTATTCTAATTCATATGACCTATAATATGGGTTAGGAGATATCATCCTCTCTTATTCCATGGTTTTAATCCATTTCAATCAAATTTCATATTGTTTTTAGGGAAATAACATCATTAATATTCATTATTTATCCCCTATAATCCCTATAAACATTTCCATTTTTTCTCTCACCAGAACAACTAATTATTATATAAGTCAAATAATGGGTTTTTAATAATATATTCTTAGTTATTATGATGTTTATGGTGAATATAAGTCATTTACACATGATAACATACTTTCTAAATTCAATTTTGATTGATATCCTACATTTATTGACATTGTTTATGGCTTTAATAAATTTATTCATTTTTTACACACTTGAAATAAATGAAAATTCATTGAATTTTTAGTAATCAATTTGAAATAAATGTTATTTAATAAATGATTGATAAAACTTGAATTTTACCGTTATAAAAATACATGATTTTTATTAATGTCGTTATGACTAGATTTGATTTATAGATAATTTGACCTATGTTTCAACCAATTGTTTCAATTAATGGAATTTTTATATTTCAATTGGAAAATATGATTAAAGGAGCATATTTTTAATGTGTTGATCAGTGCATATTTTAAAAGTGTTTATATGAAAAAATTTCTTTTGAAATAAAATAACTCCTATTTATTGATAAAAAGATTCATTAAAACAAATATTTATTATGAATTTAAATATTATGGAATACCATGATTTATCTATTTCACAAGTTGGATAATATTAATTATAAATTTATCCAAATTTTTTAGACATCATATTTTTCGTAAATGAGTTTAATGCCTTATTTTGATTTTTTTCTAGTTATATGATGTGAATTGAAGCATTATTTGATAATTTCGCAATTTGAAAATTGTTTATTTTTTGAGAGGAATTTTCAGGTGAGTTATTTAAAAACAATAATGACCCATTATTGATCTATAAGATGTTCATGTTGATTTTTGATTGATAACCTCTATTGAAAAATTATCAATGGATATTGATGGAACATAGTTAGTAATATAAATTTTAATACAATTTTGGTTTTCCTTTAGTTAAAATCTGTTAAGTCTGGTATATTCTATTTAGAGGGGTGTTCCCCATTAGAGAATGAGGGATTGGTTAAGAAATTTTATATTTAAAACATGTGTTTTTTATAATCTTTAACTAATAAATATATCAAATATTTTCAAATTATAGGTTGTAGAAGGTATTAGATGAATTTTATTCTCATGTTGATGATGTATTCATTTGTAATTTCCACTGTAGAAATCTAATTAATCACATTATACCCATATTGTACTAGTGTTGCCATTTTTTTTATTATACATTATGGATATAATGGTGAACATCTTCTTTAGTACATGCCTATTTTATTTATGTATTAATATATGTTTCATATTTATTATAAATGTTATTTTTTGATATTCTTCAAAATATAGTAAATGTGGTTGATTTATCTTCAGAAAATTAAATACTTCTATTAATGTTTTATGGTTCTTGGAAATTAAATTGGTGGATTCCAAACCATGGGTAATAAGAAAATATATTTAAAAATAACTTTTTTAATTTAATAATTAATATGTTGAAATGGTTTTGAAATAAATATTTTTAATTTAAATAGTGGGGTTTTTCTAATATTTTATTCATATGTATTTATAAAATAATAAACGTTGAATAATTATTTCTTTTATACTCTATATTGGTAAGGCCTATATTCTATAATACTTCGAATATCCCATTTTTAATTTATATTTTAAATTTATCAAATACACATTTTTCTGAAATATGAAATGGATGGTTTGTATAAAAACCTATGTAAATAATTTTGTATATCTTTATCTCTTATGTTTCATATAGTTTCCATGGCTGTGATATCATATTAGATGGTGTTCATTTAGTTTATAATAGATTTCATAAATTTGGTGAGTGGACTTTGGTTACCTAGAGATTTAATGTGTATATCAAGTTCTTAATGTTTAGGATATATAGGTTTGTATTTGTAAAAATATTTATCTTGTTACATTACATTTATTTTAGATTCCATTGTTCCAAAATATAATATGTGTTACAATTGATGCTTTTTACATTTTGATAATGAGTTTTTGGGTTAATTATTTTTTATTAAATATTTTGTTTAATTATATTGGAAAATTTACTACACATTTATGGTTGTATAATGTATGGATGAGAAATATCATATCCTCAATAGTATTACACTATTAATAATTAATTATTATAGGATGTAAACATTATGTTTTTTTACAATTTTATCCGTGTTATTTATTATTTAAGATGTTGATCAGAGAAATTATTTGATCATTTTTGTGGAATAAATAATTGTATGGGGTAGTTTTAAATGAGATTTGTCGTAACTAAATAACATTAGACCTTCCTCTTTTGACATAGTCAATGTTTGGTAGTATGAATAATTTATATTCAATAAACTTCATGTGGGTTAAGAATAAATTCCATAACACCACCTTCCCTGATGAAAGATGTGAATCCATGGGCGTTTGGTATATTATTATTGATCATTACTTACATTTTGGTCAATTTTTGTTACCATATTTTATTTTATTCTATTATATTCCCCCACCATTATATTTTTTTAGTGAAATTTGGGGCTTTAATTAGTTTTATTAAAATAAATTAATAAAAAATCCATTTAGAAAGGATAGTTTATAAAATATAGAAAACCATGTGGGGAATATGTGGTTTGTTCAGATGACCCATCAGAGGTAATTCAATGGTTGAATCATTTTTTCCCGAGCCATAGATCTATGATATTCATTATTTTAAATCCCTCCAATATATAATATTTTCCCATGATTATTTTTTAAATTGATCATAATCATGTTTATAATTTATGTGAGGTAAATTAAAGTTAATCTTTTTTAAGGATAAATGAATTCGTTGGAGTGTAGATTTTTTTTATTTCATGTTGTTTAGAATTTAATTTTTAAATGTTGAGTTTTTATGTTAATAAATATTTTTTGGAATGCTAGGGTTTTAAAACATGGTTTTTGGTTTATTAACATTGTATTTCAACTATTAATGTATGTTTTAAATGTTTATTATTTTATAAATAAATTTATTAATTATTTAAAATTACATAAGATATGGTGTTGCATTTTTTATCCCTATACATGACCTGATGGAATGACGTAAAGAATTCATCTATGAATTTACCTTATTTTTATGAATCCATTTAAATCATTTCAAAAAATTTGTACACTAATAAAATGATTTCCTAGAATTTTCCCCAAGTGTAATGAATTAGTAAAATGGAATGTGTTTTAGTTTATTATAATATGGATAATTTATGGTTTAGGTTTAATATATTAGTTATGTAGGTATTGTTTTAATTATTTCGATGAATAAAGAATTAGATGAGCTCATGTTTCATTTTATCGTGAAATTCCTCAAAAATCAATATTAATTGAATGTACAGTGCATGAATATAGAGTTTATTCTTAGCAAGATTCATTTTTTTGATGGGGTGAGACATATTTAAAAGATATCTCTATCGAGAACTTGATTACAGTGGTGGAGTTATAATTTTTCTTTAATTGTGAAATACATTCCAGGCATTCAAAATAAATGTTTATCGTATTTGTGTTGTCATACAGGTTAAATAGAAGTGATAGTTTTGTTATAGAGTAATATGTTAATCCAAAATTGTCTATAAAATCATAAAATGATGAGTTCAAATGTTAGTGTATTCATATGTGAAGGATTAACCTTTGATAGTTGGAGGACTGCCATATTTTCTCATTTCTATAATTACACGATTTAGAAACATTCTCAATACAAATATTATTTAGTGGAAGTATCCAAAATCTGCAAAACTGGGAAAATCTATTTAAATATACAATATCTGTATGGCTGAGCAGCCAATGAAAATAAATTTTATTAATTTTCATAATAAATTTTATCCATTACAAGGATAGTAACTAATGACATTAATAAGTAATTATTATCTGAGAGAGGTAGTAAACATGTTATTTCGTTAATGGATATTAAATATATCCATGAATCATAGTGGACGATGATTATATTCAAAAAAATGTGACATGTAATTCATTGTTTCCATGTAGTTAATATAATGATGGAAAAGATACTAATAATAATGATTCATCTTGTAAACACAAGATGAATCCCATGTGTTTCCAAATTTTGAAACATGGAATTATTATCCAACATTATTAATACCATTGAAAACATTACATAAATGTGCAATATAATTTAGTATAATTATCAGTTTTATAAATGTATATTCTTAATGAGTATATGGAATAATGATATTTTTTTTTGGAATTTTTTAATGATGTATTTTGTTGGAATGTCCATATATTTTAGTAGATAATTTTTCTATTAATTTTTTCATTATAAAGGAACATTAAGTATTATTAATTATTTTATCATTGGGATTAAAATAAATTGTTGGAGATATTAAATAGGAAATACCTTCTACATGAATGGGTGTCATTTTTGAGTGTATCACAAGTTTATATTGTTCTTTCGTTAGCTCCACAATAATAGGTCTTTATTTGATTGTGTTTTTTGATCATGAAGGGAGGAATTTATATGAGTAAGGTCTATTGTTTCCATCCTCTCATCGTGTGATATAAGGCTCTATCTGATGTTGTTCAATATTGATGACATTTTTTATTCATATATACTTTAAATTTATGAATTATGGAATTTCGATTGATAGTTGACTATAAATTTTTATATACAAGGAATATTTTTATTGTTTTATTCCTTGTGGATTTTTTAATAAAATCCATTACTTGTTATTATTTATTTATATACTACTATAATTTCCATAGTGAATATTTATAGATATATATTTTAATTATTCACATTATGATTGAGTCATCATTATTTCTCTCAGTATTTTAAATGAATTATAAATACTGGATAAACCTATTGTATGAAATTATTATTATTTGATATAATGTTTGAATAAAGTTAAATTCATTATTTATAGTGGGATGATGATATTTTTGAATTAATTGAATTGAATTTGATGAATTGTTACTAATTCCACTATCTCTATATTGATCACTTTGTGTTTTTTCAAATGCTAAACCACATGTAACCGGATGGAAGAAAGAAGTAGTGTGTAGATAATCATTATTTTAACTTGTAATAAAAATTGTTATATGTATCCATCACGAGAAAAATTATTTTTATCAACCTACATAGTTGGTTTTGTTGGATTACTATTTAAACCATGAATGGGTTAAATAAACTTGTTAGTCATTAGATTCCACTCTTTTTATTAAATTTCAAAGAGAATATAGGGGTATTGTGGTTTTATATTGAACACCCCCATGTGATTTATATATTACCTAATATATAATTATGATATTTGTTAAGTTTTAGGAGTTTTATAAATGTAATATTAAATTATTAGATTAAAATTCCTTCTACATGGTTTCTAGATGACTGTAAGTAACAATGTAGAGAAAAATAAGATTAACTAGAAACCATGTTCGTAACTATTACATATGGGTCTCCACTATGGAGTTATAGATATCAACATTATTATTGTTTTATATATATCTCATGAAAATATCTTTATTAATAGGATGACTTCCACTTTTATCAATCATGATATGAAATAAGGTTTAAGGAATTCATGATGAATGTAATCGAATTTTTCAAAGTATAGTATTTCAAATTAGAAAATTATTTGGTAAACATTGGGAATAAAATATTTAATTTCACCGCCCAATTCTAGTGTAATATTATTGGTTACTATGTTGTTCGATAAACTATGTGACTAAACGATTTAATCCATAAATAATTATTAAAAATTTATCTATTTCCTTATTCAAGTCTAGGACACTTCCATTATTCACTTATATCAATATTCATCCAACCCTTTGAATAGATCATGTTATCCCCTCCTCATTTATATCATGGTTGAAATATATTTATATATGGTCTTTATGTGGGGTTTCAAGTTAAATCCCATTATTCTAAATCATTTTTTATCCACTAATTTTAATATCTGTTTTACATTGGTGTTTTTTTAAGAGATGAACATTAACTGAATTAGTTATTTATTCTAGAGTTATATTTATTTTAATAATATCAATTATATTTATATGGATTATAGGGGTCATTTACATATAATGGTGTTCTTCCATCATTGAAGGATTGTGGTTTATGCTTCATTGAGGTTTTTGTTTTAGAAATTCCTCCATTATACATGAAATTGACTTTTTGAGCATTATAAATTAAATTTCATATCTTGGAATACCTATCAATGATTTCTATTAGGTTTTTATAAAATGGTTTCGACATTCTTTATACTTGGTATTTTATAATTTTTAATATATTTCCTGTAATAATTTTTAAATAAAATCATATGTATTCAATGTGTTTGAAAATATGGAAAGGGATAATATTAAACAATTCATAAATATAATGAGGAATATTGGAACTTAATTTATTTACAAATAGTATATTCCATTCATGATGGTATTGACTAAATTTAATATATTTTTCCTTTCAATCGAATCCTTTGTAATTTTGTTTAATGTTTCTATTTATTTATCCATTAACATTTTCCAATTAATTCATGTAAAATGGGGTTTCATATTAGACTTTAAGCCCCTTTGGGACATAAAAAATTGTTTCTATAAGACAAATATAAAATTGATATTTTTATTACATGTAATTTCAATTTTTATTTAATGGATATGATGAAAAATTGAAAAATATTTGTTTAAGTTGATGATTATGGAATCCTAGTTGTGTATAATTTTTACTATATGTACAAGAATAATTTATTACAATATAGGAAGTAATTGAATTGGCATTTTATACTTATATTAAAAGGTATTGGGATATTTATTGAGAGATTATTAGAGGTGAGATGTGGAACACTTTTTATATTTGGTTAATCATTATTATAATGACAAGGTTTTAGATCCCTTGCAAAAATATATTTCAACTACAACATGGTAACCTAGGTGGAATCATTTTTATATACAATATTATTTTATTAATAGGTTCTTCTAAAGATATTGTTATATTAATATTTTTTGTTCCATTTATAGGCTATTCCTCGAAATTGTTTTTTATTTTGGTTCTTATATGAGTTATGAAGAAAAATATTTCTTATGAGATTATTCCACATTGGACACATTGTGATTACTGTAACAGTTATTATGACAACAATGATTGTTTACCTATTTATTATATTATGTACCTTTTTTACATCAACTTATTTAAATTATTTTTTGTGGTAAAATTTAAATTTTATTTACTTATTTATTTTGGATCATTTTATATAATGGTTCTGATTTGAATATTTTAATTCATCATTGTGTATGCATTACATCAAATTTAAATAAGACATGAAAATGGTATTTCGAGAATGTTTTAAATTATGGAGAATGAGTAGAATTTTGTTAAACAGGGATGTATTTCAATTTAATGTTTTCTGTTGTATTTTCATTTAGGTGGTATATTCAAGTGCTTGTATAATAAAAAAGTAAACATAAAATAGATATTTTTTATTAAACATTTATCTATTTACCTTATTATGATTTCATGGATTTCCGAGTTGATAGTGTTTTTTAAATCATTATCCTTGTCATTTTATAATTGGATTCTTAGATGAAAATTATTTTATATTATGTATTATATTTTAAAAATCTAATATAAAAATAAATTTTACACTACAATTTATAAAATTTCATTCCAATGATAGTATATTGAATAATTTGTGAAATCCTAATATTAATATATATCTCATAACTTAAACACACAAAACTATGTTTTTTTATCCTTATGATAACTAGAGGCAGTCGAATTGTGATCTTTTATTAGATAACTCATATAGTTAATTGATAGATATTTTGGATGTGGTGATTGACTATGGTTTGCATGAAGATATTTTTGTATTATATATTATAATTCATCTATTATTATTGAGGGATGTTTATGTATTTTCCATTTCATCAAACAACGATACTTATATATTATTTTATTATAGTCATTTTTCATTATTTTTGTTGTTATTTTTTATATTTTTAATGATTTTTATCTTAATTATTCCTTATTACATGTTTGGTTGTTTACTTATTTGGTATAATTTATTTTACATGATTATAAATCCAATTTATGGAAACAAAATATAGTTTCCTTTGTTAGATACAACTTTATAGTTATTTTTATTTGATGGTGAAACCATTTCCACTAGTTACTATTTCTATACCCTTATTCTTGTCATTACCCTATGGTGATTAAAGATATTCTTCGTGCCGTATGATGGACTAATTTGGGTGACATTTTTTGTTGAACAATGGTAGTTATTGATAATGTAATTTCTATTAGAAATAAATATATCATCATAAGAGGCCTTAAAATTCATGAATTTGGTTGTAGTAGTTAATGGATGATTGTTGCCTTACAGAACCTAAATGGTAGGAATATGAAATTATATGTTTTTATGGATATAGTTGAAACAATTATGTCTTCTAACTAGATTTGTTGAATTGATAAACTATTTTTGTACTATAGATGAAATTTCATATTAGTAGAAATATCGTGAATATTTTCTCCATATATGGACTGGGTGGCTCTTCTAGAGTAAAATCTAGTAGTGTAACATGAGGAATTGTATGAAGAGCTAATGGTTTATAACAAATTGAACTAATCGATAGGTCAAAACCATTATGTAGTCCTCATAATACCCAGTATGCTATAATAAAGGTTAATGGGTAAATGCATGATATAATAGTGTATAAATAGTTATATACATATGCTGTATATGTTTTTTATATGTAATATTTTCTATGGAATTTGAATTAATCACACATTTCACATTTTATTAAATTTACTACATTGTTATTCATGGAGTTATGAATTCTATTAGATCCCTTCACACAATTAATTTTAAAATATTCCTCTACTATAGGTGACCATCATCTCATCCACTTATTCTGTTAGTGTTAGGATTCACTAGGAAGAGATAATCATTCATTGGATCTCATCATGGATTATTATAAATTCTATGATGTCATACTTTACATGAACATTTTACCCAAATTATATCCTTTTGATGATTGAGTAAATTGGATGTTTATATGTTGTTACCAGGATGGTCCATATTCATTATTTATTATTATTTGTACCTTTATCTTGAGTAACCAAGGCTAACCCAGAAATGAAATTGATGATTACCCACTAGATTGGGTTTTTATAAATTTTCATTGTGGATTCATTATTGAACCATTTTCTCTCTACACTGGTCTATATAAACTATAATCTACTAAGTATCGCATGTTTTAATAATTTGGAGAAATAAATTTCATAGAGATAAGAATATCAAGTCCATACTGATATCTTTTCAATCTTATCAGATATTCTTGACTGAGTTTATAGAGATAACGGTTTAGCTAGAGGAATTTTTAACGAGTTGATAAGTTATTCTTATTATATAAATTGAACAACTATATTAAATCTCATTATATTCAATATTTAAATGGTTTTATTATCAAAAAAATATATTCACAATGGTCATATAATTGGAATAAAGTAGAAATAATATCAGTTATAATTACACTATATTTCATTACATACCTCTTTAAAATCAATAATTTTTTTTATTTCACACAATTAACAATCATATTTATTTCACCATCATTCATTATATTGTAATACAAATTTTATTATATATATAGGTTTCAATAAAGATGTGCACATCATGTATGAAATCATATAATTCCCAAAGGTATATATTTACCTAATAGTAATAATAATAATATATCATTAAAATTTATTACCCTCTTTGTATTATTTATTTCATGTGATATATATATTGTTATGATATTTATTTTAGAATAATACATCATACACAATATGTTTTCAATTATATTACCATGTAATTAACCAATATTATAGAGTTTAGGTTCCTCCCAAATATAATGAGGACCTTAAATTTTTATTATTCATATGAAAGATGATTATCCTAATTTTTTGTAGTACATATTTAGGGCCCCACACTTACTTTCCAATAGTATTATTAACCCATTGAAGGTTATTTTACTTTTTCAATAAGTTCATTTATCATCACTAGATATTAATAATAAGTTATAACATTTAAATGTTGATAAATAATATTAATTATATTCAAGAATATATTATCCACATTCATAAATCATATACATAGTACATGTTCTTTATTTAAAATATGTATTGGGATATAATTATTTCATATTTTTTAGTCATTAAATTGTTGATATTTTAAAGTGGATCAACATATCTATTGATCACCCACTTTATGTTATCAAATCCCATGAAATTATTTATTAATAATATCAAAATAACTATATTTTTTTGTAGCATTAAACATTATTTCATATAAAAATCAATTATAAAAAGTATTTCATTATCTTTATAATAAATCACTGTGAAATAGGATTGTATAAATCATTCCATTAATTTTATGATCAAAATATTTTAACAAAATCATTCAAACACGATTATTATCCAAGTAGGTTGGTGTTCTATATTTGTACTTCAAAAGAGACTTATAGGATTCCTTTTGAAATTATTGATTGAAATTGGACACTATTTGATAAATAAATACTGATAAAATTTTAATAACATAATAAATGGATATCCAGTAATGATTATCAGAAAAAATATTAAATATTTTAAATGGTCCTCCCAAATTAACCAAGTGATTAATGATCATATTTAGTGATATATATTATTTATAGATTTATTTATTTAAAATAACCTCATGTGACAATTTGATATCTACATAGTGAAATTAAAAGTTGTAAATTATTTCCTTTTTAATCATTCGTTATATGAATATAATAAATTAATAAATTATTTTAAATACAATTTTTAAAACTATGATACATTCAAACATTGTAAATCAATATATCGTAACCATTTTTTCTTCTAGGTGTGGTATTTGTGAGAGCCTTGACTAAATCCAAGCAGTTCATATCCTATTTACTAACGTAGTTTAGTAATGATCACAACAATATCATATAATTATATCATTTAAAAAAATACTATTTGAAAAATAATTATGACATACACACCATAATTTTCCTCACAATGTAATATCACAAGATGTTCTCCAAAGATAATTATACCTCATTATTATTCCCATAGGAATAATGTAGCACGATCAATATGAATTAACTGATATCTCTTTTTTGAGTTACGGTATAGATGGGTAATTTTTTTTTTCTTAAATCATTGGATTTTATCATTTTTATGATTAAAATATTAACAACGTTTCACCAATTTACATACTTCTATTTCAATATACTATTTTAAAGAGATCATTAAATGAATAAAAGGTGGATAAATAATTAAACTACATTAATAATTTTCACCAATACATACAATATATTTAGAAATTATTCATATACCAATAATAATTGGTTATATTTATTTTCATATCATGTATAAGGTGGTATGATCGCGTTTAATAATTTCATCAACAATGATGTTTTTTTCTATAAATAGTAATATATTGAGAAAATATATTCCCTTATCACGACATACCATAAACATTTTATTAAAGTAAAATTCACCGCAAATAATATATATTTTATTAGTTTATGATCAATATAAATATCAAAAAAACATATCTACAAATAATTCCTCAAATTTATCAATTTAGACAACATAAATGTGTTCCATGCACTTCTTAGAAAAATATCCTCAAGTAAGGTCAAAAATTTCACTGTGAAACTCTGCATTTTTCATGGGGTTTAGTGATGGTAGCAAAGGCACTGATCGGAAGGGCCGAGACAACAGCCCGACACTGATCCCAATTGTGGGTGCGTGGGTGCATCCCCCACAATATGGAAAAATTAATTGGTTATGTCCCTAAAGAGGCTCTCAATGTACCTGCATGAAAACACTTGCGTGCCACCATCCTGATTTTGAATAAAGTGATGATTTTGGTTAATTCATAAAGGTGTCAACCAGGTCTAGCCAAAATAATGTCGGCGTGCAAGGTACTTGGGCACCCCAATTTGGCATGCAATGCTCTTTCCTGCACCAATTTGGGGAACATGTCACTTGCGCTCCCAACTCATTTCATCCATGGTAACTAATTTTCTTATAAATAGACCAATGGGGCCCCATTTGTACAGAAAAAAATTTAAAGTCTAATTGATAATCTGGTAGCCATAGTACATTTACCCAGTCTTCTGAAACATTCAAGGTAGTTTCTCAAAACCTTATGTAGAGGATTTAAGGAAGGATCATTGGACTTAAGTCCTTTTAGTGTTTGAAAACCAAAACACTAGCGCGCCTAAATTGACCAAACTCTATAGGACAAAAATAATGGTGAGCCCCCCATTCCTTTTACATGAAATTTAGCGCCCCAGATCTGGGATAACCTGTGAATACTCATGATGGATTGATAAAGGTCTTACCCATTATTACCATACAGGTTGTTTGTCTCTTAAGTGAACATCAGGTATCCCAAGTGTACTTGTGTGACCCTATATGCGAGCCCTTCTCTACTTGGGATCCCCTCTTCGATTCACTTATTCTATTCACTCTCTTTAGTTTACAAACCTTTAATCATTTCTTAGGAATTCATGGAATGGAATATACTTCAATATATCCCTTTTTTGAAAGGGATTCTATTGAGACCTCCACCAAAACCTCCTAACATGTCAAACCATTGGGAATGGCTGATCAGCGTGTCTCCTGTTAGGGTTTATATTTCCGCAATCATGGGATTCACACATTTGTTTCAAAATGTGGTTAGGATTCATGGAATGTCTGTGGGTTTGTATATATACAGTCACAAGAACCTCACTCCTAGGAATATCACTGGAACGTTCCCGGTTAGGAGAAGGGTTAGGTCATGGCCTCTCCTTTCTCAATGAGGTGACCTGGAACCTCAGGTCTCTAGTAAAAAAGGTATAGTTCACATTTACTTTTCCGCTCACCTACCAGGATAAATTTTAGGGCAATCATCCTTGTATAATACCTTCACCATCACACCTTCATCCTTACATTTGGTCCCTTGTCCAATGTGAAAAGAATAGAGGGAATGCTCATCACCTCACCCTCTTCAACTGTCGACACGCCCTCTTCCATCAGTAGAGGTGGAAATGTGTTAAGTTTCATTGTTGAATCTTTCACATCCTCTATTTTATCAAACGAAGCATGACTTACATGGTATTAGAGATATGTTGTGGGTAATATATTCAAAAAACACTCATTCAATGAATCTATGTGAATTATGATTCCTGTTCAAACCAGGATATGTAGGAAGATATCACTTGGCCTAAGCTCACTCGGCATCCTCTTTATGAAATTACCCTAAAATTCAATCATCAAAACATCAAGGCATCCTTTTTTGGATGTAATCCCAAAATCATCATTCTTAGAAGACCATACTCTCCTATGAGATTTATCGAACAATGTGGGATTTGATTCCCATTAATATGTGATAGGTAATATGCCTCCATGATGGTCAAACTGAACACTACAAATCATCCCTATTCTCTTTGTGTCGTATTCCAAATAGTGTATGATCCTACTTGGAAACTCATACCCTTTTCATGTTCCTCGGGCATCTTTAGTATAAGTCCCTCATTAATTTTTTACCAAGCATCTTTGACTTAGATGTCTTTATCACATGACCATAAAAAAGGTATGATGTGTCCTATTAAGGGACACCTAACTACGAGGGATATGTTTCTTTTCACATAGATACTTATGTATCCCATTGTTGAATCTCCTTTATGTCCAAGAGTCCAAAAAATGGAAATGGGTAATACCTTATGTACAAAAAGGTTCACCCTTTTAAGAACATAAAAATTTGACAAAGTCATGGACTAGGAAACCATTTTGAAGCCGTCGTGCAAGTCACTTGCGTGCCCTATTCTTTTTTTCACCCAAGGTTCCTGGTGACCAATAAATAGAACATATGGGCCATCCATTTCGAGGAAGAATTTTCCTAAACTCAGATTCAAGCTCTGGTCACTCAATTCTTCAACTAAACTCTTCTGAAAGCTTCTACGGTAACTTTTTCCCAAGAATGGAATACTTGAAGGAGTAGGATAAGGCCTAACTATTTAGAATTCATAAACACTTGTTCACATAAATGTCTAGACCTATTTAAAGATGCAAACACTTGTGCGCCGCCCTACCCTTTCAATGATACATGTGCACATCCATTTTGGAATCATCTTAGGATAATACTAAAGGATTGATTTATGTCTCGCCCAAGTATTTACCTATTGATTTTTCATCACTTAGTTGAACCCATGTCGCGGAAGTACATTTCTACATCCAATACATGCAATCCAAGTGATTTTCATGGCCATTACTTGAGCACCAAATTTATTTTTGTGCTTCTCTCTCGTTTACCTCTCCTGTTTAATATACTAGACCTCTAACACCTTTTTGAAGCCATTTATGGCATGGTTCCTTTTTTGGATTCCTTATATTAATGGAATTATGTGACAACCACCCCCAAAACCTCATTACATACAATATTAATGTCACTATGGTTAGAGGTTTTTTATGTAACCTCATCCTTTAAAATTAGAATATCATTTGATTTATAGAATCCTTCTCAGAAGTAATCCCCATGTACCCATAAACTGGGCCTCCTTCTCAATAGTATGCCCTAGTCACAACTCCCCTTTAACCTGGGCCTCTTTCTCAGGATTAAGCCCAAGTCACAAGATCCCATTACTTGGGCCTCCTTTTGATGAGTATGCCTTAGTCAAAAATCCCCTTAACCTGGGCCTCCATATCAGGAGTAATCCCCAGTCACAATTTCTCTTAACCTAGGCCTCCTTTTTAGGAGTAAGCCTCAGTCATGTTTTCCTTAAACTTTGGGAAACCCCTTTAAAAGTAAGCCCCAGTCATAATTTCTTTTTATTTGTGCTTCCTTCTCAGGAATAAAACCCAATCATAAGTCCTTATTAATTTGGGTTTCCTTTTCAGGAGTATGCCCCAGGGTAAAACTCCAAATCTCAATAATGTACAAATACCTTTATGGACCCTGCTCCTAGGGATTATTTCTTACGTCCTAATCTTTATCTAATTGGGCCATCATACATACATAATCCATAAATCACTTCTCATAATTGCATCTTTCATGGAATCGCCACCATGTTTACTGATACCTCTAGTTTATCACATAGTGCATGACTCACATGATCTTAGAGTGTAAAAGTAATCACGAAATCTCTTTTCGGGACACTAACCGTGCATAAACCAATTTTTCTAACTGAACTACATGGGTTATGATTCATTTTTAATGAGGATAAATAGGTAGTCCAACTATGGGTATGATCCCAACTCCGAAATAATCCCTTTCTTTCTGAAGGACATAAACATCAAGTGCCTACAGAGTGGCCTTAAAACTAGTATGGTCATCATATTTACCAAGAGAATTCTATATAATGTATTTAAGGATACCATTGAATAATAATCTCTAATACATACAGATGATTCTCCATCTAGGATGAAACTCAAATACATATAATAGATTTTATAAATCCCATACATATCAAATCATTGATTGATAAATCTAAAAGAAAACTCATTTTCAAACTTGGGAATTAATAAAGACTCATGAACATGACATAAATCTATAAGAGAGTCCCATAATAGGTAATAATCCCCCCCAAAAAGGTATGATGAGAACGACCTCCCATCCTCTCGACCAATGCAAATTATTATGCCTCATCAGTTCACAAATAATGATCACCTAAATTTGGAATGTAGGTCTGAATGGATATAGAATCATTGGATGTTTCTGGTTCTACAAATAAACAACCTATAAACTGTTTGGAATGTTATATAATTAAAAAAATAAGGTGATCCCCATCTCAAGAAGAAAATAACCATTTGAAGATCAAGATACCAAGGGAAAAACAAACCTTCATCTCCCTGGATTACAACAAATTCCAAAGTGCACCCCTGAGTGGCTTAAAACCCAGTATTATCACAACATTTATTAAAAGAATATCTAATTGGTATATTAGAGGATACCATTGCTGGAAAACCTCATATACATGAATGTTTCCATTAATGAAGACCCTGAAATGAATACTGATGATTATAAATTTTACACATGTTAATATGTGATTGTAAATTCTAAGGGACACATATGATATTCATGGTGAATTAATAAGGATCCACGAAAATATCATAAATTTATAAAACAAAGTCCCAGAGTAGACTATAATTCCCCCCAGAAGGGTGTGATGAGTCTGAACTCACATCCTTTTGACCAATTCCTGTTCTTTTTTATATTAATGTTCAATTATAACGAAAGCCTACCTTTGGAAAGTAGGTCACCATTGGATAAATAATTATTGGATATTTCTTGTTCAATGAATAAATCCAATGGAAACCTCCTGGAAATAGTGATCCTTAAAACTAGAACACATATTTCATGGAACTACGAAACAATAACGGTGGACCTCATGTGAATCATTAACCATGTTAATAATGTTACATACCTATTAGGACCCTATATATTGATATATAATGCCTATAAAATGAAATTTATCACAACTGTATCCATCAATAATTATGTTCCTTTAATAAATATTGTCATTGTATCAAGTGTTTTCACAGAATTCCCTTCAATCCAAATAATGGCATTATCTAAGACAACATCTATGAACTTCCTGACCACTACTCAAGTTGGATCGTTATCCATGGGAAGGATGTCATCATGAACCCAAAATCTTCAATGCTGGGTCTCTAATGTACTGGTGAAGGAATATCACCATCATGGTAAAATCATGACTTAGGAGGCTAGTCGACAAGCCCTCCAAGTCAACAAAAATCCATGATCATGTGGCCAACGATGACCAATGTTCAAGAAGAAAACTGTTCCAACCACCACCTCCAACTGTTTTTTGTCTTTATCACTAGAACACAACAATAAACCCCTCACATACTTTAGAGAGGTGGATTAATTGGTCAATCATGGCTTCAATTCAAGAATGCATGAGTCATTCCTAAGGACTCCCATAAGGTATCACTGCCAGAATCATGCGGTAGTGTACACCCAACATGATGGGGGTGTTGCCTCTAGATGTTTGGCCCAAGAATCTCGGACTCGGGCATACAAGACAAACCACAAGGGACAACATCTAGTAAATAGAGAGCAGGTTCTCACCACTTCTTCCTCTGAATAATTCCATCAAATTTAACATGATGGAAAACAACAGGTGGGAAAAAAGCCCCATCCTTCATTATTTTTGTTCTCATCAGACTCATTTGATAGTAACCCATCAATCCCACCAGATAAAACTAGTGGACTTTCGTGATCAAAAACATACACCTGTTTACAAGTTATTAGCCAGTCAACAGGCTCGTCTGACTGCATTTAAAGAGGCCTTCCAATCTAATGTTGTGGCAACCGGTAAACATGATCATACATCTCTTTATAATCACAAATTCTGTTAGAAGTCTTGTCTTCCAGTATTGAATTATTTCTGTCAACCATAAATTGTGCAAAATATCCAGCAGGCACATACACCTGCTAATGTTTATCAGTCCTTCCATCAATATCTTATGGTACCACCTGGAGAAGTCAGTCAGGAAGCTCTGACGAAAAATTTCGGGTAGAACCAACTCTCTACCCCCATTCATGAGTATTTACAATATCTATTGATAGGAATATGGTAACATGACTAGGCACATACACCTACTCTAGATTCATAATGGTCGTATATTCTTGTTCCGGACGATAACGTCACCAAACACCTCTTATCTATGGTGAAAGGGAATACTCATATCCCATCACATATTATTGAAGCGTGCCAAGATATTTTAACAACAACTTTAGAAATATCAGAGGAACAAACACATAAATATTTCCACACATATGGGATTCCACATCAGAATGCCATCATAGAGTAGATACATACTTATATTCTATTCCGAGAGGGTCATGGGGAATACTCCCCCATATCATACGGACAACAAGATCTAGAACATACACCCATTCCCACTAGATTTAATCGGTTCGTTCTAGTAACCACTCTGAGGTAGGAACATATACCTACCTATGATAACCAACTTTCCTAGAATGTTTCCCCAACTAAATATAAGAGAAAATCAAATAATAATTCACACCAATAATTGTTGGAAAATCCTAAGCTATGTTGCGATGTGGCTCATCTTAGTGCTGGAGTTCATTAAGCCCTTAGACATTTATTTGTTGCTGGTCAAGATCTTATCCTCTCATTACCCAATTATGGGAGTGTTAGTTGGAATTATGATGTTATTCATCGTAAAATTCATCGTGATGTATTGCATTAGAAAATTCGGTTAATATATAGTGCTTATCTCAGGATGAGAGCCATGAAACCCTCCATGTATCCATAAGTCCAGGGAGAAAGAAGAATTATCCCATGTGATAATTATTCATGGTGATCCTCCCCATGAGGGAATTAAATGTCAAATTAGTATCCATATTAGTATTTCACATTGTCATGACTATTCTATAATTTACAAAGTTGCATTGATAAAACCCACATTTCTTAAGGAACTTGAAAACACAATTCCAATAATGTCTGAGCCCTTGTCATTGACGGGTGAAACACATTATCAAAAAAAAGAAATCTTAAGGGAATGGTCATTCTCTGAACCTACATTATGTCATTTTTCTTCTAATATAGAGCATCCATTATGGTCAGATCACGTGGAGAAACCACTTGTGAATGATGATGAATATGTGTTAAACATGAGGAAATAATGGGAAAAATGATAAATCCCCATCATGTTTTGGCCTTTGGAAAATTATCAGTATAACATTCTCAAATTGATAGTAGAATATTTCAATGGTTTTATTCATCTCAAATTATGAAAAAATCTTCGACATTTGAAATACAAAGTCATACAATATGAATAATATCAAAATCATGTAAAGGTAATAGAAGGGTGATAGTGCCAAATTAAAATAGAATCTCTCTTATTTTACCAATATCCAATGGTTAAAAAATAGAAGATAACCCTTCATCTTGAATTTATAAATTATATTAAGAGACTAAGATGGTTAATTTTTTATTCCCAATATAGTGTTCATATCATAGGATTTGTTGTATATAGAGCATTGCATTTCACTGCACTCCAAAATCATCAAAGTCCACCAAAATTGGTTTCATGAAATGTTATTTCCCATGGTGGGCCACAATTAATAAGTTTGGTATCTTATCAAATCTATGACAAAGATAAAGCTTCAAGCATTTCTCATCAGAATCATGACCAATAAAAAGATGTTGTTGAGGTACATTTACATCATGCATCTGAGAATCTTGAACATGCATCCTGTTTAAAGGATGTCAGACATCAGAGGATGAAAATGACTGAAATTGCACACAGACCATCTGAAACAATTGATTTAAGTGATTTTCGTATGATACACATTACTAATGATCGTACAAAATCCACAAAATCAGAAGAGAAGTTGCACAAATTTCAGCCATAGCAGTTCACGAATCACCGCAACTTTCCATGCTGGGGATTTATTTAATTCAACCGTCTAATTCATTCTACAATGTTCAATGATTTGAAGGAGAAGAACAAGATCGGCTCTATACTACAGTGTTGGGGGATCTTTCACATATACAATACCCTCCCCAATTGAAGTTAGTATTATCTTGATTTGGGAAAAATCCATAAGGAAATCGTGCAACTGAACTATCCAATAATTTCCTTCATGTAACTGTCCGCCAAACAGTTATAGGAAATTATTCATATAGGGGAATGGAGTCTTGCGAAGAACACAAAGGGAGACGATATAGCAGAAACACTGACATAATTTCGTCATGGCATTATGCATCAGTAAATTTCATTAACACCACTGTAGAAGATCCACTGGAAAATAAGTCTAGTTATGAGGAATCAGAAGATGAAGATCTTGTCTATAACACAATACACACTAAGGAAAATGAAGAAGGTTGTGTACCTGAAATCAGTTTCATACCAATAATCTAGGTATGCCTTCAAATAACCATCTCCCTCGTCTACATAGGGCATCTTATAAGAGTAACGAGAAAGTCATATTGCATCTCAATTTTCTAATAGATATTGTAAATCCATTTTAATTGAAGATATATTTGCGCATCTAGAAGAGGAAATGAAAGAGTATAAAAGGTTCAATACAGAGTTACTTCGATACAATATGTCTGATAGACGATCTCTCCTTACAATTCCTCAACGTGAAAATCCTCTAAGAGATCCTCAACAAAGGGACCTTGTAGTAACTATAGATGTGGATATAGAATTCCCAACACTATGTTCAAATTCAAGGTAGGACCATATATATCCTGATGGACCTGTTAATGTGGGTTATCCAAGGGATGTATAAGCACTACCATCAGTGGATTGAACTGTCATTGCAACATCTAAAGATCTAGTTGCTATTCCTACACAGGTTCCAGCTCATTCAAATGTTCCCCAAATTATTATGAACACAATTAAGGAATTAACAGATCGATTGGAATCTATAGAGGAATGAAGTGCACTGGTTCATCCAGAAAAGAGATCTTACCATAAATGGGTGGATTCCATTCACCCCCCCACAAAATATTGTGAATACTATGTTCGTAATAATTAAGGGCTCGGGAGATATGGAACAACAATCAACACATTTTATTTCTCATTGTGTTCCCATGATAGTATCTTCACTACAATAATAATATGTAATGATTAACTGTTTTGTGACGAAATTACAAGGACCACCTTTTTTTGGGTACACATGCTTGCAATATCGATCAATTACTAGATGGGAAGATCACTGTTAGAAATTTATTCTCCAATTTAGCTCAACGCTACCAAAGATGACAGTTTTTTATCATACTATTTGTAAACAATTGGGGAATGAATGTGTTTCAAATTTCATTTCCTGATGGAAAATATTAACATATTCATTAAGTTTATAAATCCCTCAAGAAGAGTTGCTATAAATATAGTTAGAAAATTTGCGTGGAAAATTATGCACACCATTGATCCCTATGAAATACAAAAGAGGTATTTGAGGCATTAGTTCAATCGCTCAACATATTTAAGATTATATTATAAAAAATGAGGATAAAACCCATGTGATTCCATCAGATCAGGGGAGGAGGATAAGAAAATAAAAATATGTTACAGTCACAATTAAGAAGGCACATTTTCCTACTTTTACTTCAAAACCATCATCCTACTGAAGGTCTCTGCATCATGAGAATCAACATAAATGACAACCTCGTCAAGATGATCATGGAGATGAAAGGAAAAAACAGTTTGGGGAATTAAAGAATAATTTTTATTTCTCCAGGATGATCATGTACCTGGCTACTTCATCTTAGCCTTAGAAAATAAATTGATTCATTTTCCAAGGCTGAAAAAGACAAATATAGATGCAGATCAAGATCATCTGAATTATTTTCCCTTTCCTCAGATGATGGGACACCTCATTTAGGAGTTCGTTGATTTCAAAAACCATCAAAAAAAGATGGTAGAATTTGGAGATCTGAAATTGAAAAGATAATTAGCTCAAGTAGCATGTGTTACTGCTACCAATCCAAATGTAGAGGAAGAATGAAAAAAAATGTTTAAAGTAATAATGTGAAAAAATATGGTAATTTGATGATCCTGAAAACAATTAACAAATCTAATGCTATTTTATGAGCACAATTGAAATAACCAATAGTGTCTTCTAACACTCATGCAACAGATAAACCGTATTCATCAAAATGTCATTCATTAATGAATAAAAGTGATCATAACGACAAATAGAAGTCATAAAAAAAGACGAGTTCCTGTAATAGCCGAAGTTTTCCTTGACCCTCGTAGATTTCATGCCATTTGTTTCCTGATCACGACCCTACAAAATGGTACAACCAGAATTAACCTCCCAAGAGGAATCATCATCTGACAATGAAATGATATTTGGTTCTGTTAATGTTATCCATTTAACAGATCCTTATGAAAATGGTTATTAGGAATTTAGTGAACCATAATTACTTGTGCGTAGTTGGGGAACAAGTGGAAGGGTCCAAGATTGAGGATACATGTGAAAACAAGGGAATTTCAGAAACCACCATTTTAATTATTCCCCTTCTCAAACCATATATGTTGCGGAAAATTGTGGAAGAGTCCATCAATGGGATCGACCGGAACATGGAGTTTTTTCTATGATATAAATGCTCGGTTATGACAGAATTATTTTGGAATACTAATTAGAAGCCACACCATCTTCTTCTATAAAAATGAATAGACCTAGTGAGTAAATTTTCAAAAGTCTGTAGTATTTCTAGTTTCTCCTCCAACACAATGTACATTTACTAAGAAGTATCAAATTCAAAAGCACGTGAAAAACCACATCTCCATGTAGGGAAAACTCAAACCATTGGATCGAAATTATGATGTTTTGAAACAGTTGGCGTATACACCTTTGTATTTTTCAATTCTAAATGCATTGAATCTATCAAAATATCATCTATAGGAACTCATTGAGGCCTCATTATGTCCTCAAGAATTTGAAACTAATGTTTCTACTGCTAAGGTTTACCGCATAGAAAATGATAATAAAAAATGTCATTCAGTCACATATTTTATGGATGAAGAAGAAGATAATATTATACATGGTAATATCAGAACTTATTATATCTATAGAAAGGACATTTATGTAGATATCCAACGACCCTTCATTGATAACGGCTATTGGTTAAAATCCATGCTTGTTCATACACTAGTCTATTGGGCCTGACTAAACTAGACTTATCTCCTTCGACATTAATGTTATCAGCATATGAAATTAATGAACAGGAACCACTTGGTGAAATTCAACATATTACTAAATTGGGAGATATTATGTCTAATTCAGAATTGATGGTTGTTTGTCAAGACACAATCTTCAATATTCCACTTTGAAGGCCCTGAGTGCATCAACATTCAGTCATACCCTCATCATACAACCAATGTTTGAAATACACTTTCAAAGGCGAAATCAGAACATTGTATGGTGACAACCCTCCATTCAAAAAAATCTAATCTCAATACATTGAGGCAGAGTTTTATCACACAAAAGTAATGAATCCCTTGAAAAAAGAGATAGCCAGATTTAATGCTCCAAATGGACTAGAAAAGATCCCAAAAATTCAATCAATACATCTAAGTATACATTATTTGTTACCCATCAATCAAATTTAAATAGTAAAACCAAAACTAAAGACTTCTCCTGTAACAACCCGAGTTTTATAAGATACATTCTTTTTAATTTCATTCATATCTTCTATTTTACGACACACCAAGATTATCTTGAGCTATACGTAACATTGTATTAACTTGCGGTATACACAATCGCGACCTTCCTCGATAGCGTGTCTTGTACGCAATACCGGGTTTTACAAAACAATGATATATTATTATAATATTGTTATGAACTAGCCGTTATGAATAGTGTTAACTAAATGTTGAATTCAATATCATTATTATTCATCTTACACATTTCTAGAACATGGTATCAGAACAAAATATATTTTTTGGGTGAAATAAGTATTTTTTTAAAAAAATGCAGTTTTTCCACCATTTGATGGCGCACCCACATTAAATCTAGTTTTTGACATGTTTATAAGTTTAATTTGACAAAATAAAATTATTCTTTTGAATCAGTATATAAAAATTTACATTATATAATGTTTTGATATTTCTTCGATAACTTTCATATTTTAATGAATAGTAAAAAACACGCTATATTTTAATTAAAAACAACTTTTTTCATCGTAATATCATATGTTCATAAATTATAATATTGAATGGTTTTAAAGTATAAATAGAATATATTTTTAACATTTAATATAATTCATGTCATTAGCATTGATTTTACCTTGAATTCGTAGGTTAAATCAATTCAATCTTTTGCAATGTTTTAAAGAAAAACCTGTTTTCTTTCGCCAACGGGATGAATTTTAATTTAATTGCATCATATTTTGTGTATTGAATTTGGAAAAATGGATTCCATATTTGGAATCGGTGGGTCTAAATTATGTTAATAATATACTTTTTTTTGGGCATTGTGAATAGTACTACGGTAAATTTTATTTACTATAGTTAAAGGTAAATCAGGTAATTATGGGTAAATATAAGATTATAAAATTACCCTAACACTTGGAAAAATCCTATTGGATGGCTAAAGGTAGACCCATATAACCTAAGGGTCGGATTAGGTTCATTTTATGGACTATTTTCCATGAAAATAATTTAATTATTATTAAAACTAAAGAATGTGACAACATGTCACTTTCTTAAATCGTATAAGTATAATAATTTTAATTTAGTGATAAACTTCATGAAACTTCGAACATGAATATTCTACAGAAAGCTAATACAATTATCGACCTGATAGGAATTTATTTACAATTTTTAGGGATTAAATATTTATCATTTATTATGACACATAGATGATGCATTAATTGTCTCATTAATGAAATATTTACATAATTGATGTTATAAATTCCCCAATAAATGTAAATTGAGACTTTTTATGACTTAAATTAGTTTTTAGGTTAATATGGCATGTTATGTTTGATATAAGTAACTTGGTTTGAACTTATCATTCTGTTATGAATTTCTTAAAAATCATGTACCAAATAGGATCATAATTGACATAAATAAGTTTTTAAAACAAATATTTTATTATTAATTGTTATTTTATTCCTAAAAATCTAAGGTTCGGAAAAATGACTTAGATAAGGTTATATATATTAATAATAAACAACTTGGGGTTCGTTTGGCTTGATATAGTATGTTTATTAACCATATAGTGTAAGAAAACAAAAAGACACGGTAAAAGTTAAATTATTTAACTTAGAGTTAAATCTAATTGATAAGGTTAAAATAATAAACTAAACTTGTCTAAATCCTATTGGATGAGAGTATTTTGACCCATCCCCACTTTAGATTCTAAATAAGACCCCTTCAAAAAATTATAAACCGAATTTGTCCTTAATATAAAATAATATTTTGAGATTTTCCTAAGGTGCCCCTCACCTCCTTTATAAAAGGGAACCTCCTCCCTCTCCTCCTCACACCAATTTGAGCATTAAAGCTCGGCCAACCCCTGAGAAAAATCTCTTCTCCACTTCCCTAGTATCATCCTAGAGGTCATGGTCTTCTTCAAAGACCATCCGTAGTTCTTTAAGTGGAGGTTAGGTGAAGGCGCGTCAATAAGAGGTAATATCGATTACCGATCATTTTCAACTTCTTTCTTCTTCAACTTCTTCTTCTTTATTTGTTTCATGATAAAGTAATAAAATCAGTATTTCTCAAATCACCGCGTGTGCGTACGTACGGAATACCGTCTCCACGCCGTGGTGTAACCTATTTTCCACCACCACCTTAATTGGATGGGTATAATGGTGTAATGAATAACTATATATGATTATTATAAAGTGATATTGATACCTAAATAGTAAACATACACTTCAACAAAATTCCACAACCATGGTAACGATATCATCGCTCGTGCGTACGTACGGACTACCGTCTACATGACGCGATGAGATTCATTCTCCACATTAACCATTCATGACTCATTATAAACTATATATAATGAATAATAATGAAATATATGACATGTTAAATCTATTGGATTTATGTATATATATATATATGTATGTCATCTACTTACTTTCATTCAAGACAATAAGGAAAGGAAAACATCGTTCATGCGTACGTACGAACTACCGTATCCATGAACGATGTGTTTCATTTCATTTATATATCTATTATATATATATTATGAATATATATGATATATAAATCATGTTTTATATTCTGGAAATAAGTTAATCATGATATTATTAATAATAATGTCAATAACAACAAGTCCAAACACCTACGATAAATGAAACGATTTTACCCAAAACGCTAATTTAACATGGAATTTAAAAAAGAACGGGTAATATAAAGTCATAAGTTAACCATATATGATATCATAACAATGAATATGATTCTGTAATAAGGTAATGACATTATTTAAATCATTATACAGGAGGATCGGATACGTACAAAGCATATCAGTCATAAGGTAAGGGATAATTTTTCAAATCTCAGTTTTATCCAAGATTTCATATTTGTAAGTATTTACTGGGGTTATTTCAATCATCCATTTCCATGTTTTATAAAAGTTTTTTCATGTATGTTTAATGTCCTTTTTACCAATTTTTTGACGTTTACTACATGGTATGTAAGGAATCTTTGTTTTGATTACGTTACGAGGTACTTTTTGACTTTTTCGGCAAAAGTACGAAAAGAATGTTTCTTTAACTTATAC
The DNA here is from genome assembly GCA_963277665.1 of Viscum album. Classification (NCBI taxonomy): domain Eukaryota; kingdom Viridiplantae; phylum Streptophyta; class Magnoliopsida; order Santalales; family Viscaceae; genus Viscum; species Viscum album. The sequence continues at coordinate 40,997,753 of OY728159.1, forward strand.
GGCACGAATGAATTTTTACGATTTTATAAAGCCTTGTTTTCATGAAGCTTTCTCCAAAATATTTCATGACTATTTTCAACAAAATCTCTTTCTTTTAATATTGCATGACGTTTTGTGAAAAGAAATTGATTTTTAAAGAAGAAAGGATATTTTCCTCAAGAATTCATTTCAAGTGTTTTATCAAAACCATTTTCCATCTAAGATGAAATTATTTCATATGTGTATGTTTCAAGTATAATGTCTCTATGATTTACATGGTTTTAATTTTCTTATGATGAAATATCCATTTGTTTTATATGGATTATGTGATGATGGGATTATGTTTATGAAACCCATTTTATTCTTTGGGTTATGATGAATGTTTTAAGTTTATTTTGTGGCACAAGTAAGAATGATTTAATTATGAGATAGGTGGGACCTATATCTGCCTCCAATGCATTGGGTAATGATTTTATTTCTCATGAGATAGACATGGATAGAACGGTAGGTTATACCGGTTTCGTGAAAGAGGACTGAAACGAGGGTGACTCGGTTTATAAATGGACTTTATCCACTAAGACAGTCTTGGCAATGATTCGTGACTAATAAGATATGATTATCTATGATTATGTGTGTATGCCACAAAGTTTCATGTTTTAAGTTATTATTATTGGGATTTCATTTCACGACTATGATTTATCCCATGTTATGATATTATGATCTCTTTTTCAGGTTAAGATTTCCAAAATGTTATGTTCTTAAGAATATGATGTGATTTATTTTTCTTTTGTTTACCCTTACTGAGCATTTGAGCACATTCTTTTTATGTTTTCTTTTCCCTAGGATATAAAGAAAGGTTTTAGGTAAGAAAAAAAAGGAATATCTTTATGGGAGATGTTGAAGATCTTTCACCATGATTAGAAGATTACGTTCCGAGTTTCCAAAGACACTAAACTATTACGGTCCTTGTGTGTGTGTTTTTGTTATGTAATAAGTATTCCGCAAAAGTAATGTAATGTCCTTGTACGTTAAGCTTCGGGTATCTATAGTTGGTATCAGAGGAAGGGTTTAGTCAACCATTGGAAACTAGGATGTGAAAACGTTAGTGAGATCCCTAGAGTATTTCTAAGGTATGTCTAGGGATGTCCCTAAGGTTAAGAATACGTATAGGATATAATACTAGAATTACGCTAATGATCATAGAATTAAACCTAAGATTTTGGATATTGAAGGTACTCCCCCTTTATTATGTGGTATTCCCTATCATGATTTTTGCCTCTCACACTATTATTTTTGGGTTTTAGACGATGGTTGGAACCCGAAGGAACCATGTTGATCAATGCAATGGACAATGTAATTATTTTCCTCTTGAACAATCAAATGTTATGGGATATAGAGTGCAAAATCTTATTGCTATACTTACACAAGCTATGAATCATTCTAGACTTCCAAATGAGCAGAGAAGGGAACAATATTCTATTGAGTCCTTCATGAGGAAATGTCCACCTTCTTTCTTTGGGTCTTCTGATCCACTTGTTGCTGAACAATGGATCAGTACCACTGAAAAGATATTTTCAGTTCTTCAATGTTCTGAAAATGATAAAGTCATCTTAGTAGTATATCGTTCGGAATGTGAAGATGATCAATGGTGGATTCTTATCAAGAATATGAGGCCAAGAGATGAAATTGAGTCCATGGAATGGGACGAGTTCAAGAACATGTTTCTCAGTAAGTACATCCCTCATATTCTTCGAAAAAAGATGGAAAAAGAGTTTCTTGAGATGAAACAGAAGGATGATGAATCTGTTGGTATATAAGAAGAGAATTTTACAAGACTTGCAAGGTATGAATCTTGCATTATCATCCATCCTAAAAGTAAAGTTGATCGATTTTCAGTGGATTAAAACCAAGAATTTGATGGGAATTAGCTATAAGAGACTTCAATAGCTATGAAGAAATTGTGCGTTGTGCTATCAAGGTAGAAATGGAAGTTGGTGTTACATATCCATCTCATGGTTTTGACAAGAAACGAATGATGGAGTTTAAGGAGAAATCTTGGAATAATGGTGAAAAAAAGATGAATGTTTCCTTATGCAGAAAGTGTGGAAAGAAGAATGGTGGAGATTGTCTTAAAGGGACTAGAAAATGTTTTATGTGTGGAAAAGAAGGTCATCGAGTAGCTGAGTGTCGATGTAATGGAAAAATGGTTTCTAATGATGAGAATAAAGCAAAGACTGCAAAGAACACACCACCAACACATCAATGCTTCATGTGCAAGGAAATGGGGAATTATGCTAATAAATGCCCTAATCCAAGGGTTAGTGATGATCGACATGAGCAACCGCTTAAGGAAAAGGACAAAGGGAAGTCACATGTGATCACTATTGGCGATGTTGAATATGACAACTATGTGGTGGAATGATTAAGTGTTTATGTAATGGGATTCAAAAATAATGTTGTATCATGGAGTATTGGAATATTTATGTATTGGTCTAATGTGGTATTCAAAGTGATTGAGATATTTTTTGGAAATAAGATTATATGAGCATAATGAAGGGAAAAAGAGAAAATTAAATGTTTAACAGTATTCATGAGCTCATGATTGATATAAGGACTACGTGATATCATGGTTTGAGTATATAGAATTTTGAGGATTTTGGTATGTGGAAAGTGATAACTTTTAACTGCATTCAAGTTTTCACTATGGTTCAATGGGTATTCATTTTTTCAAGAGAATACATGATTAAGGTATTCACATGATTGGAATGTGACCAACAATATATATATATATATGGGGGATAAATGATGGTATTCACATGCTTGGTTGATGACATTTAAAGTAATCATTTTCTTTATTATATGAGCTTGGACAAAAGTATTTTAGATAAGACTAAATATTGGAATGGATTATGTTGGACATATGCTAAGTATTATTTAAGGATAGATTTTTTTTTGATATTACTGATGGGATTTTATAGTAATGTAGTTTAAGAAAAAGGACAACCAGCAGGACGGGCGACAGCCCATCGCGTCGGACAAGGCTGTGGGAATCGAACCCACAACCGAAGTGCGACTGGCTTTTTTCTCCTGCCACTGGCCTACAGGAAGTCCCTGCTTAGTAGAAACTAGTTTTATTATATTATGCAGTATAAGTCCATTTTAGGAACTATATAAGATTAATCTCACTATAGATGGACTTATGTATTTTTTTTTGATAACTTTTCTAACCTTTTGTTTGAGACAGATGGAATGAACCATCATTATATCACATGATCTGCTAACACATCACGAATGACAAATTCAACTTCATTTCATTAAGAGATGAAGTAGAAATTGTCCAAAGAATGAAAAACGATGAGACTATAACAAAATCACGAAAGTATTTCTTCTAATTCCAATTTCATCAACTTAAGGGAAATGATCTTGAAAAAAAACCAAAAATGTTGTCCTACTGCCCTTATATCTGATGAATCAGATGGTACCTTAGATCACCACAAATCAATAGCTTTGTGATTGTTGGCTTTTTCATAGCCATTTTCTCTAGCACTCTCCATCAGAACATGACGGTTAGATTTCTATTCCATGTCCATATTTTCTCCTATATGGAAACCCAATGATGAGTTCATTTGGGTAACCGTTATATTTCATACTATAGTTTTTAAAGTTCAGTTTTGGTATTTCTTTTTAAGATGTGGGTTTTTATAAATAATAAACGATTTATAACCCTGAAGAATTTCGAGGGAGAAATTTATTTTAAGGGGGGTAGAATGTAACAACCCGAGATTTTATAAGATACATTATTTTTAATTTCATTCATATCTTCTATTATAAGACACACCAAGATTATCTTGCGCTATACGCAACACTGTATTAGCTTGCAGTATACGCAATCGTGACCTTCCTCTATAGCGTGTCTTGTACGCAATACCGGGTTTTACTAAACAATGATATATTATTATAATATTGTTATGAACTAGAAGTTATGAATAGTGTTAACTAAATTTTAAATTTTATAACATTATTATTCATCTTACACATTTCTAGAACATTGTATAAGAACAAAATAAATTTTTCGTGTAAAATAAGTATTTTTTTTCAAAAAATGCAGTTTTGCCACCTTTTGATGGCGCACCCACTTTAAATCTAGTTTTTGAAATATTTATAAATTCAATTTGACAAAATAAAATTCTTCTTTTGAATCAGGATAAAAAAATTTACATTAGATAATGTTTTGATATTTTTCTGATAACGTTCACATTTTAATGAATAGTAAAAACACGCTATATTTTAATTAAAAACAACTTTTTTCATCTTAATATATTATGTAGATAAATTATAATATTTAATGTTTTTAAAGTATAAATAGAATATATTTTTACCATTTAATATAATTTATGTCAATAGCATTGATTTTACCTTGAATTCGTAGGATAAATCAATTCAATCTTTTGCAATGTTTTAATGAAAAACCCGTTTTCTTTCGCCAACAGGATTAATTTTAATTTAATTTCTGCATCTTTTTTGTATTGAATTTGGAAAAATGTATTCCATATTTGGAATCAGTGGGTCCAAATTATGTTAATAATCTACTTTTTATTTTTGGGAATTGTGAATAGTAACTACGGTAAATTTTATTTACTATAGTTAAAGGTAAATCGGGTAATTAAGGGTAAATATAAGATTATAAAATTACCATAACACATGGGAAAATCCTATTGGATGGCTAAAGGTAGACCCATATACCCTAAGGGTCAGATTAGATTCATTTTATGGACTTTTGTCCATGAAAATAATTTAATTATTATTAAAACCAAAGAATGTGACAACATGTCACTTTCATAAATCTTATAAGTATAATAATTTTAATATAGTGATAAACTTCATGAAACGTAGAACATTAATAGTCTCAAGAAATCAAATACAATTATATACATCATAGGAATTTATTTATAATTTTTAGGGATTAAATAATTATCATTTATTATGACACAATGATGATGCAGTAATTGTCTTATTAATGAAATATTGACATAATTGATGTTATAAATGACCAAATAAATGTAATTTGAGCCTTTTTATGACTTACATTAATTTTCTAGGTTAATATGACATGTTATTGTTGATAAAAGTAACTTGGTTTTAACTTATCATTCTATTATGAATTTCATAAAAATCATGTACCAAATAGTATCAAAATTGACATAAATTAGTTTTTAAAACAAATATTTTATTATTAATTTTTATTTTATTCCTAAAAATATATGGTTCGGCCAAATGACATAGATAAGGTTATATATATTAATCATAAACAACTTGGGGTTCGTTTTCTTTATAGAGTATGTTTATTAACCATATAGTGTAAGAAAAACAAAAAGACACGGTAAAAGTTAAATCTAATTGATAAGGTTAAAATAATAACCTAAACTTGTCTAAATCCGATTGGATGAGTTGATTTCGACCCATACCCACTTTATATTCGAAATAAAACCATTTGGAACCATTATAAACCGAATTTGACCTTAATATATAATAATAGTTTCAGATTTTCCTAAGGTGCCACTCTTCTCCCTTATAAAAGGGCACCTCCTCCCTCTCCCCCTCACACCAATTTGAGCATTCATGCTCGGCCAACCCCTGCCAAAATCTCTTATCCACTTCCCTAGTATCATCCTAGAGGTCCTGGACTTCTTCAAATACCATCATTAGTTCTATAAGTGGAGGATAAGTGAAGGCGCGTCAAAAAGAGGTAATATCCATTACCGATCTTTTTCAATTTCTTTCTTCTTCAACTTCTTCTTCTATAGTTGTTTCATGATAAAGTAATAACATAAATATTTCATATATACTGATATGTTATAATAAATATTAAACAATCCCATTTCACCTTCTATCCATCCTACAGAAAACAAAATCACCGCGCATGCGTACGTACGGAATACCGTCTCTACGCCGTGGTGTAATCTATTTTCCGCCACCACCTTAATTGGATGGGTATAATGGTGTAATGAATGACTATATATGATTATTATAAAGTGATATTGATACTGAAATAGTATAAATACACTTAAACACAATTCAACGACCATGGGAACGATATCATCGCTCGTGCGTATGTACGGACTACCGTCTCCACGACACGATGAGATTTATTCTCCACATTAACCATTCATGAATGATTATAAAGTATATATAATTAATAATAATGAAATATATGAAATTTTAAATATACTGGATTTATTTATATATATATATATATATATATATATTTATGTAATCTACTTACTTCCATTCAAGACAATAAGGAAAGGAAAACATCTTTCATGCGTACGTACGGACTACCGTCTCCATGAATGGTGTGTTTCATTTCATTTATCTATCTATTATAAATATATATACTGAATATAATGATATATAAATCATGATTGATATTCTGGAAGTATCTAAATCATGATATAAGTAATAATAATTTCATGAACAACAAGTCCAAACACCTACGATAAATGAAACGATTTTACCCAAAACGCTTCTTTAACTTGGAATTTACAAATGAACGGGTAATATAAAGTCATAAGTGAACCATATATGATATCATAACAATGAATATGATTCTTTAATAAGTTAATGACATTATATAAATCATTATAAAGGAGGTTTGGATACGTACGAAGCATATCGGACATAAGGTAAGGGATAATTTTGCAAATCTCATTTTTATACGAGATTGCATATTTATAAGTATTTACTAGGGTTATTTCAAAAATCCATGTCCATGTTTTATAAAAGTGTTTTCATGTATTTTTAAAGTCCTTTTTACCCATTTTTGACTTTTACTACATGGTATGGAAGGAATCTTTCTTTTGTTTACGTTACGAGGTACTTTTTGACATTTCCGGCAAAAGTATGAAAGGAATGTTTTTTAACTTATACGGCACAAACGAATTTTTACGGTTTTATAAAGCCTAGTTTTCATGAAGCTTTGTCCAAAAGATTTCATGACTATTTTCAAAAAAAATCTCTTTCTTTTAAAATTGCATGACGTTTTGTGAAATGAAATTGATTTTGAAGAAGAAAGGATATTTTTCTCAAGAATTCATTTCAAGTGTTTTATCAAAACCATTTTCCATCTAAGAAGAAATTATTTCATATGTGTATGTTTCAAGTATAATGTCTCTATAATTTACATGGTTTCAATTTTATTATGATGAAATATCGATTTGTTTTATATGGATTATGTGATGATGGGATGATGTTTATGAAACCCATTTTATTCGTTGGGATATGATGATTGTTTTAAGTTTATTTTGTGGAACAAGTTAGAATGATTTCATTATGAGATGGGTGGGACCTATATCTCCCTCCAATGCATTGGTTAATGATTTTATATCTCATTATATAGACGTGGCTAGAACGGTAGGTTATACCGGTTCAGTGAAACAGGATAGAAATGAGGGTGACTCGGTTCTGAAATGGACATTGTCCACTAAGATAGTCTTGGCAATGAGTCTTGACTAATAAGATATGATTCACTATGATTATGTGTGTATGCCACAGAGATTCATGTTTTCTGTTATGATTATTGAGATTTCATTTCACTACTATGATTTATCCCATGTTATGATATTATGATCTCTTTTGCAGGTTAAGATTTCCAAAATGTTATGTTCTTATGAATATGATGTGATTGATTTTTCTTTTGTTTACCCTTACTGAGAATTTGATCTCACCTTTTTTAAGTTTTCTTTTCCCCAGGATATAAAGAAAGGTTTTAGGTAAGAGAAAAAAATGGAAGATCTTTATGGGAGATGTTGAAGATCTTTCACCATGATAAGAAGATTACGTTCCGAGTTTCCAAAGACACTAAACTATTACGGTACTTGTGTGTGTGTTTTTGTTATGTAATAAGTATTACGAAAAAGTAATGTAATGTCCTTGTACGTTAAGCTTCGGGCCTCTACATGTCCAGTAAATTCCATAATTTCAATTATATAAATTGAGCTAGATAACATGGGAGAAATTATTGACACATCAAGCAATTAAGAAATCCGGAATGGATATGTTTTCTTCACATCTTGTGAACTACAAAAACCCTATACATCATCAAAGAAAATTTAATAAGTAGTGGTAATTCAAGAGGAATACAATGTTGTTGATTCTTAATCTAGAAATCACTTTTAATTACAATATGAAGACCTTTAATCATGAGTCAGTTCAGATTTGCGGGCATATTCTACGGGATGATCTAATACCGACTCCTCCCCTAACTATGGGAGTTTTTACTCATCATATACTATGAAAATTAAAAATGAAGAGCTAATACATAAAGAGTAATAAGAATAAGATCTCGGGTATCTCCTCCAGTATTTGAAGAAGGTGTCATTACCAATGTGGATGAACTCATAGAAATAAATCTGGGTATAAAAGAAGAACGACACCCCACTTTAATTAGTTTAGCAATGAACTCTAAAGAAAAAAGGTTTAAACATCGTTTCTAAAGAAAAATGAGGAATTATTTTCTTGGAATTATACAGAAATTCCAAGTCTTAATCCTAATGTTTCCACCCATCATTTGGGTTTTCCAGAAGAGAATAATGGATTTAATCAAGAAGCAAGGAGAACAGACCCACCTCAAGCCTCTAAAATTGAAACTAAAGTTGATAAGATTATAAAATCTAGATTTTTATGGAATGTTTTGTTTCCCCAATGGATGGAAAATATTATACCAGTGATAAATAATAATGGGAAAATTATGTTCTTTATTGATTTCAGATATCATAATGGGCATTGCACTAAAGATGATTTTCTAGTCCTGATTACATAACTTCTAATTGATGCAATAGATTGCTATGAAGCTCTTTACTTCATGGATGGACAATATTGGTATAATAAAATCCAAATAAAACAAGAAGAAGAAAAATCTACTACCTTTTTATCCCCTCAAGGTGTATTTTTCTAACGGATAAGTCCCTTTGGCTTAATGAATATAGGTGGAACATACCAACGTTCCATGCACAAAATATTTAAACCCTTCATAATGATGTATTAAGAATGTTTAGTGGATGATTTTATAGTCAAATAAAAATTATGTTTGGATCATATGGCTGATTTGGAAACCATATTCAATAAACTTCAACAACACAGTTTGATGATGAACCCCTTGAAATAGGCAGTTGAGGTATCATCAGCAAAATTCGTAGGCTTTTTCGAATTCCATTGTGGCATCAATGTTGATCCTGAGAAAACATAATCAATCCTTGGTAGGACACCTTCTTGAAATTTAAAACAATTAAGATGAATCCAAGGAAACTTTTACTATATTTGTGAATTTATTTCCAAATTGGTAGGCAGCTGTTTACCCATCACATGATTAATGAATAATGGAGTCACCTACCAATGGAATTAGGATTTCCAAGAAGAATTCAATTCCCTCAAGAAATATCTCTTGAGTCCACCAGTATTGATGCACCATGTTTATGGAAGACCAATTATTCTCTATGTTATATCTTTAGATAAATCACTAGGTTACTTCCTCATGAAAAGAATGGTTCTAAGAATGAAAATGACCTTTATTCTCTTAGTAAAACTATGCATGATGTGGAAACTCGGTATTCTAGTATTGATATGTGATTCCTAGAAATAAAAATTTCATTTTAGAAATTAAGGAACTACCAGCAACATCATGTAGTCCAATTGGAGTCTCCTTATAATTCACTCAAATTTATCCTCTGTCTTCCTATGATTTTAAGAATTCTGGAATGATGGGCGGTTATTTAGAAACAATTCGATATGATGCTTGTACCTCAAATGGAAATAAAAGGCCAAGCTCTAGCACACATCCTTGTTGAACATCCATCGGAATAAGACACATCGTTTAATATTGAGGTTCTAGATGAAGATGTCTTCTCTATTCTAGATAATTCCAAAACATGGGAAATTTATTTTAATGGTGCTTTCAAAAGCCCAACATCAAAATGAATGGAAAACCCTAAACTCAATAAGGTTTGATTAGGAATTTTCCTTATTTAATTAGAAAAGGCAGTATATCCTTATTATTTACTATTATCGTAAGGTGGTAACAACAATGAATCCGAAAATCATGCTCTCATCATAGGTTTGGAATTTTCCCTTCAACAATAAATGGTTCATTTAAAGGTAAAATGTGATTCAGAATTTATAATCAAACAAATAAATTGGGAATATTCTATCGGAAAAAAAGAATGAATTCCAATGTGTGATTATGTTAGAGGTTTAATGGCTAAATTTTCATCAGAACCGACATTGTCTTATGTTCTGTGATCACAAAATGCTATTGCAGATGCACTGGCTAATGTAGTTACAACCTTGGCAGATCAAAATCAGAATGAGATATCTATTTGCAAAACCCATCGCCATGTGGTCTCATTTTTTGTTAAAAACAAAAATGGAGGAAAATAATGAAATTAGCTCTATTTTTGAACCATATGGACATACCAAAAGATGGAGAACATTCATAATATAATATCTTTAAAATGGGGTACTTCCACCATGTAGGGATGAGAAGAAACAAATCTGGTGATGAGAGGACACATTTACTCATTATGATAGTCCATACTACAAAAATATCTTTTACAAAAGAGACATTGATGGAATTCTATTCAGATGTATTGATGGAGAAGAGAATGTAGATGTCATGAAATAAGTACATTCAAAGCTTGTAGTGCCCACCAATCTGGGAAATGACTATCTGATCAGCTCCAAAGGATTGGATTCTTTTGGCCTTCACTGACTCTGGATTATACAGATTTCGCTACAAAATGTCATCCATGTCAAGTGCATGTCAACTTCATTCATCACCACCAGAGATTCTATATACAACTAAACACTCATGACATTTTCTAAATGGGGAATGGATATAGTAAGGCATCATCCTCCATACACAATTTAGTAGTTCAAGTATATTCTCACTACTATTGACCTCTTCTCTAAATGGGATGAGGCAATACCTATCAAGGAATTGTTATCCAAATGAATTGTTTGTTTTGTGAAAACTTATATCATCACCAGATTTGGAATCCCATATACGATTTTAACGGGCAATGAGACCAATTGTTGGTTCTGTTGAAGTAAAAAAACTTGTATCTAGAACATACTATCAAGTCCAACCATTAATATCAAATTAATTCAATGACCAATGGACTGATAGAGGCCTTAAAAAGACTATACTAAAAATAATTCAAAAGATGAAGATAATTATAAGAAATCATATGTAATTCCCTGACCCCAGTTACCCAGAGTCGGTGCATTATTATGTATCATTGTCATGATCACAAAAGATCATGTCTCCAAAGAACGATTAGTTTAGTAGTCTTGGTAACACTAGATACATTCATAAATGTTACATTACATAATAAATGAAAAACTATAATAACATAGTCTCCATAGTCCATACTCATATCCCCTTTAGACTATCCATGAAGGTCAGTCATAAAATATTTCTTCACATCCTGGGAAAAATATAACATAGAAATGGGTGAGCTCAGATGCTCAGAAAGGATAACAATATAGTGGAAAATTTTAGAAATAAAAATAAACATTTAAAGAGGTGTATAACTAAAACAAAAGCCTTTTAAACATTGACTTCAGCATAATATGGAAAAAATAAAATGAAATAATTCAATTTACTTATTCACATGGATATTCTACTAGTCTAATAATCACATGAAATATCAATAACATCTTTCATAATGATGGAATTCATAATGACAGACTATCATAACAACGTAGCCAAGGCCTCGTGCCAAGATTACAAATAAGATTTTGTCAAGGCCTCATGGCAAGAAACTAGTTTGTCTAATTAGACCTACTGATGCATCGAGGAGATATAGCAGGCTACACCCATCACTTTCCTAGTCTAATGCATTCCTAATATGAACAGGTTTAAACATTATATAAACATTCATATTAAAACTAGCATAAAAAATGTAAATACTTTATCCATAAACTGTGAATGGTATAAAAACAACACATCCATAGTAAAACATATCACAAAACATTCAATAATGTATGAGAGTTTTGTATCATAATAAATAAACATCAAATAAAATTAAAATCCATCAAGGGATGTTGACAAAGATGATATCAAAGCTATTTGAGAGAAATATCTCTTTTTTGATATCATTGAAAAGTCACACATTTATAATGGAAGAAATTTAAAAGAGATTTTTGAATCAAAGTGTCCCATACCACATTGAAACTATAGAAAAGAAATATCATTTCAAAACATTCATGTCCATATAGATAAATCCGTAAATCATTTTGAAAGCATGGACATTAATTAAAATGATTTAGAAAGATAAATCTTTAAAAAATTTAAAATTATCATCTTGATAAAGAGTACCTTTCACAAATTCATAAAATATTAATTTGGAATTCATTTTAAAGTCCAATAATTATAAAATAAAAAATTTATTTTGAATATATTTGTATAAGATTGTAACGAAAGATTCAAAGATTTTATAATGGAGAAAAATAGATGCACCCTATTTATAAGTTAAAAAATAAATTCTTTCCTTGATTCTGTCGATAAGGTTAAAAATGATTTTGTTTGGAAAACAACAGAAAGATTCAATTATAAACTTCTTATAAAAAGTCAAAAAGGGTATAAATGACTTTAACACATATTCTGTTAAATATAAATATTGATTTGAAATACATTTTTATAAAACATTGATATGGATGATAAAGCGATCCCAGTAGATACTTTCATAAAAACAATCTCGGATAATAAAGAGATTGTGAAATTAACCCTTAACTTGTACTTTTCCTTGGTTGAGGGTAGTTTAACCTTCTGTATAATGGCGAAATAATTGATATTAAAATATAAAAGAATCATATACATTAATATGATATCATATATTATCTTTTAACATTGCTATGTTAATAATGTCTCAGTATTATCATCATTACATGTGTTAACTTACTTATTTTATTTTAAATATTTTGTTACATAAGATGTGTTTTTTATAGATAGGATTTATCTTATTCATAACCCGAATGATATCAAGCCCTTAAACATTATATTTAATCATCAGATGAAAATTTTAATTGCATCGATATGATGGGGAATGAATCTCATCTTGTTCGTGGAGACGGTAGTCCATACGTACGCACGAGCGACAATATCATTGTTTTGATATTATAATAATATGTAATTGGATGATATATCATATATACATAATCATTATCATGTTATATTTATTATATTCATCAATTACATGTCATTATCATACCCATCCAAATAATAATTCTTTTAAATAACAATTACACCACGACGTGGAGACGGTAAGCCGTACGTACGCACGTATGGTGACATGTCATTCAAAGGATGGATAGAATAATGAATATGTATGTACAATATTTATAATAACATCAATTTATATAGAATATTTTGGAGGTATTATTTTTGAAAGGAAATAAGAAAAAAGAAGAAGTTGAAGAAAGAAGGAACTTGAAAAAGGGCGGTGAAAACATTACCTCTTCATTGGGTTCTTCCTTTTGATTTGATCAAAAGGGATCTTTAGAATGTCTTTCTGATCAAACTAAGGACTGTAAGTTGAAATTAGTGAATTTGAGAGAGTATTTGGGTAGGGTTTGGCCGAACCAAATGGTTTTGAAGGTGTGAATAATTGGTTATAAGTTGTGTCATTTTATAAGGGGGAGGAGGGGATCTTTAAGAAAAAATTAAATTATTAATTTATAAAAAATTAATATTCGGTTTATAATGGATCAAAAGTGGATGATTCAAAGTATAAGATGGGTATGAGCCCAAATCCATTCAACCAATAGATTTTAGACCGGTTTGGTTCATTATATTAACCTTATCTTATATTTTTAACTCTTAGATTATTAGATTGACATCTACCATGTCCCTTTCTATTTCTATATTATAGAGTTAATAAACATACTATATAAATCCAATCAACCACAAATTTTCCCAGTAATGCTACACCTATCATTATATATGTCCTTTGGCCAATCCTTATATTTTTAGGAATATAATATCAATTACTAATATAATATTTGTTTTAAAAAATCTTTTATTTAAATTTTGACACTATGGGGTATTTTGTTTTTGATAAATTCTTAAAAGCATTATAACATCAACTAAAATTCATATAACAAATAAATATATGTCATATTAACCTATAAAATTATTTTAATTCATAAAAAGTCTCAAATTACATTTATTTGGATATTTATAATATCAATTATTTTCATATTTCATTAATTAGGTAATTACTGCATCACCATTGTTTCATAAATAAATTAAATTATACAGTGTATAAAATTTATAAATAAAATTTCATTATGTAGGAAATATTTTTATCTTTCTTATGGGTATTTATAATAGAATTTATCTTATGTATAACTCTATATTAGATTTTTTTTAATTATTAAACATTGATTTTAACTCTTTTAACTCTGATTTGAATTAAATAATAATAAATGTCCTAATCAAATCCATGTAGACCAAAGAGGTTTATATTTTATCCCTAAGTAGTTTTTCTTCGAATTATACTTATCCAATAGAATTAGTACATGTTCTAGGGTAATAATAATTTAATTTTTACCTACAATTACCCTATTTACTTTTTACCGGGGTAAATAAAAGAATAAAGTTACTATTTACCAAAAATTATTTTTATCATATTGAACAACATTTTACTCCATGATATTAACCATGTCTCTCAAATTTTTGAAATTCCACTCACAGAAGCGGTAAAATTATGTTTTATGTGAATTTGCAATTTCTCCTAGGAGATGGATAAAAGACGGTTAAAAGTCCAATAAAATTTTTATACGTATAAAATTATTATAAACTGACTCCAATTAAATAAATTAAACTTATATAGGTATTATGTATCTATTTTGACATAAAATAAATTTATATAAAATAAATAAAAATTTAAATAAAAATTCATTTTTAAACAATAACTCCGTGTTTTTCACTATTCATCAAAACTTAAGAGTTTTCAAAAAAATACAAAAAAAATACCCTAAGCTAATTTTGATATTAAGAATTAAATAATGAAGTATTTTTTTACAAAATTCAAAACATATAAGTTTCATTTATTAATTTAATAATATTTCCTGCTATCAAAACCAAAAAGCGTATTTTTATGAAATAATAACCATCAAAACATTGACACTTTTATTTGTCCAAATTTAAAGTTAAATTACTTACAATAACTTCATTGGATTAAATTTTAAGAATATAATCTATTTATACATCCAAACCATTAAAATATATAAATTAAAACTATATGTTATTTTGATTAAAATAGTTGTTTTCAGTTAAAATATAGTATTTTTTAACTATTCACCCAAATACAAAAGTTATCAGAAAAACACCAAAACATTATTAATACTAAATTATTATGTCACGATTCTGAAGAAGAAGTTTATTTTGTCAAATTTAATATATAAATGTTTCAAATGTTGGATTTAAAAAGGCTCTTCCATTAAAAGGTGTCAAAATTACAATTTTTTAAAAATACTTCTTCTATCTGAAAAAAATGTATTTGTTCTTACATTATGTCTAAGAAACTCATAATATGGATTCTAAAATTATAAGGATTATATAAAGCTCAAAATTCAGTTAATACTATTCATAAACGCTTTTGAACGACTAAATTGGTACGTCATGGTGCACTAAAACTCAGGGTTGTGTGTAGTGCAAGTTATTGAATTACTTTGAAAAAATAATGTACTATGAAATTTTGGGGTGTTAAATTCTTCACTCCTTCAATAAATTGAGTCCTTTCAATTTGAAATTATTTTTCTAAAATAAATGGTGGAAAATAAAAAATACCTTTGGCAAACCCACATCAAAAATTAGGTTAATAAAATTTATTCTTAAGAAGAGGAAAAGGGAAATGAAAGGGTAACCACCAAATTATGATCTCTAGTAGGAGAAAATTGGTTGCAATTAGAGACATAAAATTGGAGGAAAAACGTAAATATTTACAGAAAGTGGTTAAGGTAATCAATCAAAAACAATTGTCAACGTGAGGGCCTCAAAGCCATCAATTTTTGATTATTTAAAATATCATCAGTTCAATAAAACATAAGGTATTTGGATAACAGATATTTAGTTTTACGATCCCTTCACTAATGTATAAGACTAAATTTCATCATAGAAGAAGAGAATAATATATATATATATATATATATATATACTTAACAAGTATAGTTCCTTCATTTAACTAATTTCTACTACAAACTAATCTTTCACTCTAAAAGATAATAGATCATAAAAATAATATTCTATTTATCCTATTCGTATAGGGTTAAAAAAATAAATTATAATTAATGTACCAGAATATTTTTTTTAAAAAGACTACATTATTCGATCTAGGATATCACATGGGCCAGAGGTAGGTGATACACCCTTGTCACCCTTCAGTTACAGGTTCAAGTATTATGGCCTTTCCGGATTCGACGGGTTTCCGCCTGACCTCCAGGTTGTCCTTTTATGGAAATCGAAAAATAATCTCAGTCTAGAATTAACCAAAATACTTCTGTCCAAACTCACAGTCCAAAATTTGTAAAGAATGTTATCAGAATAAAGATCAATTCCATGTAATAACATGTGATCACCTTCATCATGTTTTCTTTTGAAACAATGAAACATTATTGAATTTCGATAAAACCTTATTAACTAAATTCATTATCACTTATTCCTTATAGAATACTGGATATACTCCTTCTATCCAAAAATTTTGTAAACACAAAAAATGATGGAATATAGCAACCATTAATCAGTTTCAAGTAAATCAACAATATTCAATATAATTTATCCAAATCAATCATGTATTATTCCAAAATCACTACCTCTATATCAGAACCATATTATGTTTTATCTTTCTCTCAACCATATATTTTCCAAAAATTTAACATGCTATTGAGTCACTATTCTTGGTTCCACAAAATCTCAAGTCTTTAATGAAATAGTACTGCATTACAATCTTTATATACTCTAAAACTATTATAACCATTAAATTGTTGACACAACACCAAAATGACATAATTCTATAATAACTATATAAGAACTCTAATCATTCATCATCATCTATGTTAGTATCATATCTTGATTATTATTCAATAGCATCATTTGGTGAATACTCTGATGATTTGGACATCAGTTCGCATAGTGTCCCAACTCCTTGAAGATGAAGTATTGTTCATTTGAAACTTTTTCTTACCCTTGTAGTCACGTAATTAGTGTCATTTTTCTCCGAACATATAACAAACTCCCATTCCCTTCAGGAATGTTCCAGGATGTTTCTCCCGACACTTATCACATATGGGAAAATTCTTCTTTCCGCTCTTCCCTTTATCCATATTTCTCTCTTCCATCATTTTCATCTCTTGATTCCCTTCAAAGCCATAGGACATAGATAACTATTTACATATATTATTAACACATTATACCATTTCTTCATATGTTGACAATACATGGGAGGCTATTTCCATTCTAAATTGGATTAATACCATGAAAGATATGATCTTTCTTACTCTTTGGATCATACGTATTACTGGAGTTCACATTACTTCTACAGGGTGCCATTTTTATAAAATAGCATAAACTAAGTCAATTTATGAATTGAAATGAGTAATTCCAAACTTTTAAAATAACTAACGTAGATTGAACAGTTTATGGATATAATACATAATCATAAAAATGTTTTCATTGAGGATGTATATACTCATAAACCCTTCATAATTATTTGTAAAGAAAATGAGAATTATCCTAAGCATATCCCCCGAGAGTGTCGTAACCAAGACTGCTGCAAGGCCTGTTGTATACTAATCCTAAAGTTCATCTTAGGTCTATGTTCTCTAATCAGAGTTTATCTAAATCTAGCTTCAATGATTTGTACTAAACATCCTCTAATACCAACTGTAACACCCCGACCCTAGTTACCCAGAGTCGGTGCATTATTACGTATCATTGGCATGATCAAAAAATATCATGTCTCAAAATACCGATTAGTTTAGTATCCTATTAAACACTAGATACCTTCATAAATGTTACATTGCATTTTAAAGTGAAAAACTTCAACAACATAGTCTCTCCATTCCACACTCATATCCCCTTCAGACTATCCCTGCAGGTCCGTCATAAAATATTTCTTCACATGCTGGGAAAATTAAAACATAGAAAGGGGTGAGCTCAGATGTTCAGTAAGGATAACAATATAGTGGAAACGTTCATAAATAAACATAAACATTTAAGGCAATTTATAACTAAAACAAAACCCTTTTAAACATTAACTTCAGCATATTATGGAAAAAAATAAAATGAAATAATTCCACTTACATATTCACATGGATATTCTAGTAGTCTAATTATCACATGAAATATCAATAACCACTTTTATATTGGTGGAATTCATAATTCCAGACTATCATAACCGCGTAGCCAAGGCCTCGTGCAAAGACTAAAATACAATTTTGTCAAGGCCTCGTGCCAAGACACTAGTTTGTCTCATGAGACCAACCGATGCATCGAGGAGCTACAGCGGGATCCACCCATTACTTACTAAGTCCAATGAAATCCTCATATGAACAGGTCTAAACATAACATAGACATTAATTTTTAAACTAGCATATGAAATGTAAATACTTTCTCCATAAACCATGAATGGTATAAAAATAACACATCCACAGTCAAACATATCACAAAACCTTCAATACAATATGGAAGTTTTGTATCATAATAAATCAACATAAAAAATGATTAAAACCCATCAAAGGATATTGAGATAGATGAAATCAAAACAATTTGAGAGAAATATATATTTTTAGAAATCATTGAAAAGCAACACATTTATAAAGGAAGTAATTTAAAAGAGATTTTTGAATCAAAGTGTCCCATACCAATTTGAATATTTTGAAAAGAAATATCATTTCAAAACATTAATCTCGATATAAATAAATTATTAAAATAATTTTGATAACATGGATATTAATTAAATATATTTAGAAAGATAAATCATTAAAACATTTAAAATTCTGATCTTGGTAAAGAGTACCTTTCACAATTTCTTAAAATATTCATTTTGAAATCATTTAAAAGTCACATAATTATAAAATAAATCATTTAATTTTAAAATATTCTTATAAGAGTGTAAGGGATGCTTTGACGATTTTATAATGGTGGAAAATAGTATCACCCGCCGTATTAGATAAAAAAGTCATTATTACCTTGATTTTGTCAAAAATGTTAAGAAGGACCTTATTTGGAAAACAATAGAAATATTCCTTTATAATCATCTTATAAAAAGTAAACAAGGGTATAAATGACTTTAACCCATAGTCTGTAAAATAGTAAGAATGATTTGAAATATATTTTTATGAATCTTGGATATGTATGATAAAGAGGTCACAGTAGATACTTTCGTAAAAAAAACCTCGGATAATAAAGAGCTTGTGAAATTAACCCTTAGCTTGTACATTTCTTTGGTTGAGGGTAGGTTAACCTCTTATATAATGGTGAAAAATATTTTTTTTAATCTGTAAATGAGTAATATACATTAATATGATATCAAATATGATCTTTTAACATTGCTTTGTTAATAATGTCTTAGTATTATCATCTTATTGGGTGTTAACGTACTCATTTAATTTTATATATTTTCTTACATAAGTCGTGTTTGTTATGTATAGGTTGTATATTATTCATATCCATAATTATATCAAGTAGTTAAACATTATTTTTATTCATCAAATGGGAAATATAATTTCATGGATACGATGCAGAATGAAACTTATCGCGTTCGTGGAGACGGTAGTCCGTACGTACGCATGGGCAACAATACCATTCATTTGATATTATAATAATATATAATTGGATAGTATATCATATATACAAAATCATTATCAAGTTATACTTATTATTTTCATCAATTACATATCATTATCATAAACATCCATATAATAATGTGTTTTAATGACAATTATAGCAGGACGTGGAGATGGTAAGGAGTACGTACGCACTTATGGTGACTTGTCATTGAAAGGGTGGATTGAATACTGAATATGGTAGTACCAAATTTTTAATAACATCAAAGTATATAGAATATACTTTTGTTATTATTCTATAATGGAAATAACAAATAAAGAAGAAGTTGTAGAAGAATGGAACTTCATAAATGGTGGTGAAAACGTTACCTCTTCTTCGGGTTCTTCCTTTTGATTTGATCAAAAAGGCTCCATAAGATGGATTTACGATCAAACTAAGGCCTCTATGTTGAATTTAGTAATGTTTAGAGAGTAATTGTGCAAAGGTTGTCTTAGCCAAAAATCCTTGAAGGTATGATGAATTGGTTAGAAGTTGTGTCGTTTTATAAGGAGGAGGAGGGGCTCTTAAGAAAAAACTAACAGTATTAATTTAAAATAAATTTATATTCGTTTTCTAAGGGCTCCAAAGTGGATTATTCAAATTATATAGTGGGTATGGGTCTAAACCCATTCTACAAATATATTTTAGATAGGTTTGGGACATTATATTAACCTTAAATATTTGTTTTATCTATTAGTTAATTAGATTGACATTTACGAGGTCACTTTGTATTTTTATATTATATAGTTAATAAACATACAATATACATCCATGCAGCCCCCAAGTGGTCCATTAATGATAAAAATATCATTATATAAGTTTTTTGGCCAATAATTATATTTTTAGGAATATAATATCAATTATTTATATAATATTTGTTTTAAAAACTCTTTTATGTCAATTTTGATAATATTGGGTATTTTGTTTTTGATAATTTCATAACAACATTTTTACTTCTAATAAAATTCTTATAACCAATAATATTATGTTATAATAACCTAAATATTTATTGTAATTCATAAAAAGTCTCAAATTACATTTATTTATATATTTATAATATTAATTATTTTAATATTTCATTAATTAGGTCATTACTGCATCACCGTTGTGTCATAAATAAATTAAATTATTTAATGAATAAAAATTATAAATAAAACAAAATTATGTAGGAAATAATTTTATCTTGCTAATTTATATTTATATTCTAATTTATCTTATGTATAACCCAATATTATAAATGTTTTAGTTTTTAAACTCTGATTTTAACTCTTTTAACTCTAATTTGAATTAAATAATAATAAATGTCCTAATCTAATCCATGTCGACCAAAGAGGTTCATATTTTATCCATTTGGTTCTTTTTGGTCGAATTATACTTATTCAATAGAATTAGGACATGTGTTAGGGTAATAATAATTTCATTTTAACCCTTAATTACCCTATTTAATTTTTATCGTGGTAAATAAAAATAAAAATGTTACTATTAATAAAAAATTAGTTTTCATCTTATTGAACAAAATTATACTCCTTGATATTAACTGTGTATCTTGGATTTTCGACATTCCACTCATAGAAGCGGTAAAATTATATTTTATGTAAATTAGCAAATTCTCCTAGGAGACAGGTAAAAGACGATGAAAAGTTCAATAAAATTTTTATATGTCTAAATTTATTATAAACTGACTCCAATTATTTAAATTTAACTTATATGGGTATTATTTATATAATTCGACATAAAATATATTTAAATAAAATAAATAATTATTTAAATAAAAATTCAGATTTAAACTATAACTAAGTGTTTTTCACTATTCATCATTACTTAAGAGTTTTCAGAAAAATACCAACAATTTACCCTAAGATAATTTTGATATTATGAATTAAATAATGAAGTCTATTATACCAAATTCAAAACATAGAATTTTCATTTATTAATTTTTAATTAATTCCCGCTGTCAAAACCAAATGGCGTATTTTTATGAAATAATAACTATTCAATGTTTGACACTTGTTTATATCCAATTTTAAAGTTAAATTACATACAATGACCTTCATTGGATTAAATGGTAAAAATGTAATCTATTTATACTTAAAAACCATTAAAATTTATAAATTAAAACTATTATTAGTTTTGATTAAAAATTTTTTTTAGTATAAAATATAGCACTTTTTCACTATTGAACCAAATATGAATGTTATCAGAAAAACACCAAAACTTTATTGAAACTAAATTCATATGTACTGATTCTAAAGAAGATGATTATTTTTTCAAACATAGCATATAAATGTTTCAAATATTGGAATTAAGAAGGCTACGACAATAAAAGGCGGTAAAAATTCAATATTTTAAAAATAATTCTTCTATCTGAATAAAAATATATTTGTCCTTAAATTATATCTAATAAACTAATAATATGGATTTTAAAATTATTAAGGTTATAAAAAGATCAAAAGAAAGTTAATTGTATTCATGACATCTTTTGAACTACTAGTTTGGTAAGTCATGGTGCGCTGAAACTCAGTGATGTGTGTATTGCAAGTTATTGAATTTCTTTTAATAAATAACTTCCTAAGAAATTTTTTGGTGTTACATCTTGTCCTGTTAAACTTTCTAATTGTTTATGGGCTTATCGGAAAACTACCTGTACTGCAGCCCAAGAAACTCCTCATTCATTGGTATATGGAATCGAAGAAATCATTTTAATTGAAATACAATTGTTTTCACAAAGATTTGTAATCTATGATCTATTGTCTACAGATGAATGATATCAGAAATGGTTCGATGAGTGGGATATATTAGACGAGAGAAGATTCTATACATTGCTTAATTTAGAAGTTTATCAGAACTGAATAGTTCATGATTTTAATAAGAAATTTCTCCTTCATTCATTCCTTAAAGGATAATTTTTATTAGTCATTAAGACTCTAATGATAATAGGAAATACTCATACAAAACTTTTACCAAAATTGGATGGACCTTATTACATACATAATGTATATTAAAATGGAGCCTACAAATTAATATCAATGGATGGAGATCTCATTACAAATCTTACCAATGTGATATTTTTTAAGAAATACTTTGTGTATTTATACACATTCGTCCTCACTGCAAGACTTTAAACTGCACATTACAATTTCCTTTCCATAAGACATAAAACTACACAGCCCCCATGTCCTAGTTATGAGACATTAAACTGCATGTCAACTATCAGCATCCATGCTGCATGACATTAAAAAGTGTAACATCTTCGTCATTGTCACTTGATGTTAAACTGAATGACATAATTTTTACAACTAACGTTTTCTATATATTAATTCAAAAGATTCCATAATAAAATTCCATTGATATAATCACTACTCCATAGTAGTACATGAGTCCCTTCCTTTCATATGTCTTAGTCACATCTACATAGAGACCATGTTTCATGAACTTGTTATGTCTTGATTCTCATTTCAAATGAGATACCCAGAGACGCCCAAATATATAATTTGGGGCCCATCCACAATCACAAAATATTTTTTTTATATTTTCTTCTTGTATATTAATTATATCTCTACATAATGATTCCTTATGATATATGATCTGTTTTTATACCATTTTATAACTTAAGATTTACCATTCTCTTAGAACATGTAAAAAAATCCCCAATTTATAATGTTAAACTCCATTAGCCCATGGAAGGATTATTTAAAGAACTACATACCTCTTGACTCTCATATATTTCGAGATATGTTGAGATGCGTAGATTTCCAATCTTGGGCCCATCCATGATAAAAACCCCCTTCATTTCTTTTTTAAGAGTCAAAAACCCCTAGAATGTTTTAAGAACTATATATGACTTTATTTTCCCCCGCAAGACATATAGTGACACCTAGGTTTTCTCCCTTAATTCAGTTACAAATTTTCTTTCCATTCATATCATTTTATTTTCATCCTTACCACATGACATTAAACTATATGGAAATATGATACCCATATTCTTTATTTGTGTCACCATTGTATTATAGAAAAGACCCTTACTACTCCTTGTTTCTCACACCGACCATAGATCAGGTGATATTTGGAATTGGATAATGTGCTCTTTAATATAATAAAAGTGTTTTAATTATTAATGGGGTTGCAACTATCCTGATTGACTGAAATTAAATTACACATCATAATATTAATTTAGAAGAAACAATGAAAGCATCTGTTCTATATATGAGTCAAATCTATGTAAAGGATGTCATACTCATGACCAATACTGTTTCAAATATTTCTCATTTTCATTGAACATAAACACTTTACATATTTTATACTTTAAATCATGAATATTTTTAAATCTTCATCAACATTCTTACTTTTTGGTAATATGGATTCTAATATCTGTGAGCTCTTTTGTTTAACTATGCAGTTGGGGCCCTTAGGCGGCCTTGCATTAGTTTCTTACATAACATGCATTTCAGTCAATAGAATACACTATTTGGCAATATAGTGTATGACCTTGTTTTCCATATATAATACAACCCCCATAACGGGTTTGTAAAGAAATGGTAACAATGTTCTTGGTTATAATATCATTGTCCCCTTTAATCTTTGATGACAATATAAATGAATTTGTATTTTAAAACAATCATTCATGTAAACATTTCCCATTATAATTCATTCAATTTATAAGTCTTCAAGACCATGGTTTCCACATTTCCCTCACCATGTGTTCAATACAATATGAAATAACCTTGAAATCACCTGTCCACTTATTATATATTGTTTCCATTTCTAGTCCTAGTTGTATGACCTAAAACTACAAACACCATATCACTTAAATTTGGGTCAGACCATTGTAAAAGACATATTCCTCCGATTCTATGGAAATCTTGGTATGAAATAACCTTTCTACATTCTAGTACCATTCTCCAAAAAACCATACGTTATGCTTCGAAAAATCTGAATCTCCATAAACTTACTTCGACTTTTGGAAATAGAAATTAATATTTCTAAGAGCTCTTTTTCCTGACTATGCAGCACGTACCCTTAGGCGACCTTGAATAAGTTGTCCTACATAACAAGCATGTCAGTCAAAAGATGCCACTATTTGGTAATGAAATATATTCCATAGTTTTCCCTATGTAATATAGCCCCCATAACAGGTTTGTAAAATAATTGTAACTTCGTTCTTGGAAAATAATTCCTCTAATGATTTTGGACCAATTCCCATATCATTCCTAATTTTTAAAAATTCCAAAATCATAGTTTACATTTATCCCTTCCATACTCATATATGATATTATGATTCCAAAACAATTTTTCAAGAAACATTGAGACGTTTCCCTTAAATTTGGTTAGAGCTAAAGATCGTAAATTAAAGTCACGCAATATCTCATCCAATGACATAAAACTACAGAGTATAATGTCCTCACTAAATGACTTAAAACTGAATTGTACATTGTCCTCATAGCATGACATAAAACTGCATAGTATAATGTCATCAATGTATGACTTTAAACTATACAACACAATGTTTTCACTACAAGACATAAAATTTCATAGATCAATGTCCAAACTACCTGACATAAAACTACACTATAAAATGTCCTCATTGCATGACAAAAATATTCACAGTATAATATCAGAAATTTTCCCTTCCTAATAAATTTTAACCATTACTCATTCATCTAATTTACATATTTTTTTTTCGTATTCATGACTTTTGTCAGTCTAAAATAGCCCTTTTTCGTTCATAAAATTCCTTTCCATGGCAAAACCACCCACTGTGGTCTGGAGTCACTCGAATCGTTTTATCACCCATCTATCAAATTTAGAATGTTTATTTTCTAAGTGATCTTATTCTCAACTATGAAGCATGTTCCTTTAGGCGTACTTGCATAAATTGCCTACATAACAGTCACATCAGTCAAAATATGGTAGTATTTGGATATGCAACTTATTCCCTATTAGAACAGCATAATAAAACCCCCATAATGAGATTTATCAAATAATAATATCATCATTCTTGTAAGAGACTCCCCTTATGTTGATACAGGTTTTAGACTAGCTGAACATACAAATCATCACACAATATTCCCCTTTGAAATATGTTATGAAAATTAAATCAATTCATATCTACAAAGTCTTTCTTGGTATCTAATTTCAAATTTAATGGTCAAAGCTATTCGACCATAAATAATAGACCTTTATAGTCCAACATACATTACTATAAAATTCTAAGAACAATAGGCATTAATCTCACAAGATTGAGAACCCACAATTGGAACAGTGAACAAAAATCGTGTCCCAACTCACTAAATGTACATTTTCTATGATATAGGTAATTTTTGGAAAATTAAATGTCGAAATAAAAAAAGTTTGTAGGGTTATCGAAACGACCCTACTAATTGTTAGACAGTGCTCACTAGGACCCATATCTTACACAAAAAATTGGCTATCCTTCCCAATATGATGTAGGAAGAAATCATACCAAATGAAGTTGGAATGCATAAAAGTGGCCTAAATTTACCTTATAACAATATTATTTTCATTCTGTATGAATCAGATTCTATGGTTGGGTTTTGTAGACACCCTGAAATGTGTTCCATGCACTTCTCCTCATAATTTCATCAAGGATGGTCAAAATGTTTGCGGTGCGAATCTAAATTTTCATGCGTTTGAGTGACGGTACAGATGGAACCATCCTGAAGGGCTAGGAGTGCATCCCGACACTGATCCTAAGAAGGGTTCCGGGGGGCGCAAACCCCATGACATGGAGAAATGATTTTTCTAAGTCCCTAAGAGGCTCTCAAGGTACATGCACACAAACACTTGCATTCCACCATGTTGAAGCTGATTGAAGTAATGATTTGTCTATGTGTTAAAGGTGTCACCCTAGTCTAGCCAAAAAACCGTCCACGCACAAGGTATTTTTGTTCCCCAATTTGGATCACAAGGCACTTGTGCACCCAAAAAATTTCTCCCAAGGTAACTTATTTGAATATAAATAGACCCTTGGGGTACCCATTTGAACGGAATAATTTCCATGAAGCCTAATTGCTGCTCTAACAACCATAGTACTTTTCCCTATTCATCCAAAACATTGAAGGATGTTCTTCAATACCACGAGCAGAGGATTTAAGGGAGGATCATTGGACTGAAGTATGATTAGTATCTAAAAACCATAATGCATGTGCGCCTAATGCACACAACCTCCATATGTGATAAAGACTTGTGCACCTCCCATTCCTCTCACAGGACCTTGAGAACCCCACATCATGGATCACATGTGAATACAATTCAAGGCATGAGAAAAGACTCACCTATGTATTACCATACAGGTTGTTCATTTCTTATGTGAACATATGGTTGCCCAAGTGTACTTGCGCGACCATAATTGTGCACCCTTAATTTCATGGGTGACCCTCCTTTATTCACTTATTCGCATAACTCTATTAATTTTACAGTCCATCAAGCCTTCATCATCCATTCTTGGAAGGTATTCCCTTACACTGGCTTCCTTGTCTGAATGGGATTCTTTTGAGACCTCCACCAAAACCTCCTAACATATCAATCTATTCTGAAATTTACATCATCATGTCTATTATTTGGGTTTGTATTCCCACAATCGTAGGATTACAAAAATAATTTCAAAATAAGGTTATCATTCATGGATTGTATATGGGTTTTAATATATGTAGTCACATGGACTTTTCTCCCAAAAACAGTGATGGGATGTTTCCAGTTTCGAGAAGTGATACGACTTAGCCTCTCCTTTATCAAATAGCTGACACTGATTATCTGGTCTCTGGTAGGAAAGGCACAATTCACACTTAATTTTCCACTTCACTAGCAGGATAAATTTCATGGTAGTCATTCTGGTATAATCCCCTTGCCTTCACCCTTTATTCATTCTATTTTGACCATTTTCCAAGGTGAAAGGAACATAGGGAATGTTTGTCGCCTCGCCCACTTCCATGGCCGACGCGCCCTCTTCCATCAGCAGAGGAGGAAATGTGTGAAGTGTTATTGTTGAATCTTTCATATCTTCTTGTTTTTCACACAGAGCATGACTGATGTGGGCTTAGATATATGTGCTGGTTATAATATGCACAAAAACAGCCATCCAAATTAACTACGAGAAATTTGATTCCTATTCAAGCCAGGATAGGTAGAAAGACATCTCAAGGCCCGAGCTCACTGTCATCCTCCTTATGAAATAAGACACGAATTCAATCTTTAAATCATCAAGGAATCCTTTTTACGAATAAATCCCAAACTCATCTTTATCATATGACAATACAATTTTATGAGATATATTGTACTATGTAGACTTTGATTCCCATTAATATGGGATATGTAGGAAGCCTCTTTGAGGTACAAATCCAACACTTCAAATCAACCCTTTTATCCTTAGTCGATATTCCCAATTTGTGTATGATCCTACTTAGAAACTTATATACATTCCAAGTTCCTCGAAAAACGTTAGTATAAGTCCAACATTTTGTTATTACCAAGAATCATTCACTTAGATTAATTTATCACATTACAATAAAACGTATGAAGTGTCCTATTATGTGAAACTAAGCTACAAGGGTTCTGACTCCTTTCACAATGATATGTAGGTTTCCCATTTCATGGGAAAAATCCCATGATAAAAACAAAACCTCATCTCCATGGATAAAAATAAATTCCAGAGTGCCCCACTAAGTGGCCTAAAAACCAGTATTATCACTATGAAGATTAATAAAATCTCTAATTTGTATATTAGAGGATTACATTGTCGGAAAACCTCAAATATAAGAATGTTTCCCAAAATAAAGAACATTAATTGCAAACTAATGATCTAAATTTTACCCATTTTAATAAGAGATTGTGAATTCCAAGGGATACTTATGATATATTTCAGAAATTAATATGAATACATGAAAATATCTTAAATTTACAAAAACTGTCCAGGAGTAGACAATAATTCCCCCCAAAAGGATGTGATGAGTCCGGCCTCCCATACTCTCGACAAATGCATGTTCTTAAGTATCGTAAGGTTCAAACATAACGAATGTCTTCCTTTGGAATGTCGCTCGCCTTTGGATAATGAACAGTTGGAAGATTCCACTAACATGAATAAATCCAATGGAAACATCTTTGAAATAGTGATTCTTAAAACTAGAACACATATTTCAAGGAACAAAGAAACACTCTTTATAAAAAAATTGTAAATTTTTATGACTAGTAACCTTGTAAATTTCCTCATTGAACATTAAACGATACATGGATTGTGTATTTACATTTTTTATTTTGTATGATCAAAATAACTTCAAATTATTAATGAATTGAAGATTTTAAAACCCATCCCATTCAATTGGGTAGTGTGGTAAAATTTTACAAGATAAAACTCTTCTTATTCAAAATAATATAGCATTTAAAAATAAATATTTATAAAAAATAACAGGCTTCAATGAAAATATATTTTTTATACATTTTGAACCATATTGAATTCCTTGTATAGAATTAATAGTATCCAACAAATATGAGAATCACTATATCCCTGTTAAAATTGTTGGAACATGAAATTATTTAATCACCTCTATTTTTAAGGATTCTCATAAATACGAATACATATTTTTATATATGACTATAATGATAGTTTTTTATAACAATTTTTCAATTCATAAATTTAGAATGACTATTATCAATTTATAAAATTACTCACAAAATACCAATATGAACATTATATTACCCATGAACTATAAAAATATAAAAATAATTGAAATAATGATTACAAAGATTTCATCAATGTAATCAGTAATTATCCATTCCCCAAACTCTCTTATATAGTAATGAAATTTATAAATCATAAAGGATGTAATTTGAAATCATAGTATCTATATAATTTATTACAGAAAATATACATATATATTCAACCTTTTTTGGAAAATATATTAGGATTTAATTCGATGATCCACTATTCAGAATTATGAACTCACATGAAGTGGATAAAATAGTAATCAATATAGATTTCTGGAATATTGTTATTTTTTATTATATTTTTAATGTGATATTTTCATTTCACAATAATTAATCATAAAAAACATTATTTCCACAATTTAATTTGGTTTATTCTATACAGTCATTTCAGTAAATGAATATTATTGTATGTGAGTTCATTTGAATGCATTACCTCATGACCAGTTGGGATACATGGAAACAAATTGAGAAATATATTATATATTCTTATACTATTGGAATAGATTAAATTTGGAGTATATGCATGATGATGTGAGACATAATTTACTTATTATTTTTTATTCAGTACCAAATTTATTATTTGGTTGTTACTGGATGCTTATAATACTGTATGTATAATTAATGATGTCAAGAAATTTAAGAATAGTTAAAGATATTTTTCTAAAATATAATTTGATATTATCTCCCTGAAGATTATGTAAATCCATGCCCAATTAGAATAACAAATCAAACAACTGATGATTAACTATGTTTTCATAAGTTATCATCATAGTGTTTTACCGTGGGTTGTATGGTCCTCTAATCTGGTGTCTATAATTATAACTAAATACGCTACTACATAGAGGATAATCTATTATAAGAACAGGTAACATATACAAGGGGAAGGTGAGGATTATGTTCATGTAAAAATAGGGGTTTGATCCAACCACAATCACGAAGTCCTTTCATTTTTAATGGATATAGTACCCATTGAGGAAAATCATCTAGGTGAGATGGGAAATGATGAATATTTCATATAACTAGTTTCAATTTATAGAATATTTAGCATACCTTCCCATGTTATTAAATAATTGGGGGTATCATCAAACCCCCCATATGTAGTGATGTAGTATATTTTTTTATACCAATGGCTATACAATTCTACCCTTCATTGTCATTGTCCTAGACTAACCATCCTACCACCCATGGTGTATCCATGATCTATTTTGATATCCCACAATTGAGTGTTAGGATTATTGTTTGTTCTAGATAATAATTGTTTGATAAAACCCTTTCCACTAGGTATTATCCCTCTAGAATTAGTGTAATTATAGAGGGGTATAAAAAATGTTGTGGGATGAACAAATAAAAAAATGTTAAAGAACCTGAAAGTGATCATTGAGGGATGAGAAATCCTACATATGGTTTTCATCTTATGTGGAGATATTCTTGATTAGTATAAAAATATGGAACAGAAAGTGAATTCCCATGAAAATATTATGTTGGAACAACTATGTACAATTAATATAAATCTATGTTATTATATGATATATATATATATGTATGTATTTATTAAATTTACTTTTTTATATCTTACATTACATGCAACATTGTGTCATAAAAAACCCTTAGAAACTATTTACATTACTATTTAACAAGGTAATTACGACATAGCTAGTAAACATGTTGGTATGAATATGAATTACCATATATAAAATATTATGTATAATGATTTTAATTAATGAAAACACATTGATAAAAAAGTACTAATTTTTTTAATGCCGATATATGTATCAAAAATTCTATTTTATAAAATAGATTATTTTATTACACATAGTGAACAATATTTTAATTTTTCTTAAAATTTATTTGATAATACTAACTTCATTTTTCGAATCAACATGTCGTAATAATCTCTGGGTGAATCTTTTGGTTTTTTTAAATGAATAACTTTTGTAATGAATATTGAGAATTAATTATTTTTATTTAATGATGAAAATTCATTTAAAAAATTTATTATGTTAGCTTTTTTTAATGTGGGTTTAAAAGTAAAAATATTTCAATTATACTATTATTTACCCATTAATCTCATTGAATTATATTTCTTATTGAATTTTCATGTTAAAAAAATTTGTTTTTTAAATATTTCACTTCGGAAAATAACATTGTCATCACATCCAAGGGATTACTTTTAATTAAATTATGTGACGTCCCAAATTTTAAAACTCTTAAACATGGAAATACTTGGTGGGTTAATGGAACTCAAGAACATCCCCATTCACCATAATATGCTGACTATTAATGGTGGTTTGACACTGTGGGAAAAAATGGGCAGTTGCGACGGGTTATTTGTGACGGGGATAAATCCCATCGCAAATAGTCCCGTTAGAGACTTATTTGTGACAGGTAAATTCCCCCATCGCAAATAAGTAGTTATTTGCGACGGGTTAGCTTTCCCCTTGCAAAAGGACTGGCGCGCTTTGCGTGCCAAATCGCGGGAAAGTTATTTGCGACGGGCGGTTACCGCCCGTCGCAAATAACTGGCGGCGGTAAAAGATATTTGCGACAGGGGTATATTCCCATCACAAATAGTATGTCGGCAGGTTAGTATTTGCGACGGGTCCCGTCAAAAATAACTATTTAACTGTTGACCATAATAAATGCTGGCTAAGGTATTTGCGATGGGTCCCATCGCAAATAATACTATTTGCGACGGGATACCCGTCGCAAATAATACTATTTGCGACGGGATACCCGTCGCAAATAATCTAACCTATAAATACCCCCATCTATTTTTTTCATTCATTCTCAAAATCAATATTCTACTTCTCTCAAAACTCTATTTTTAGAGTTCACCGTTTCTTGAGTTTAATTTTTTTTTCCGGAGTTGATATTGAAGTTTTCAACAACTATCAGAGATCAACCTCAGATCAATTTTAAAGGTATTTATGTTAATTTTAATTTAATATTTATTTTAATTTTTTTATTAGTTTCAATTATTCTTAATTAGTTGTAATTTAATTATGTTTACATTGTTTTTACTTAATAATTTTAAATTATTAGTATTCATCGTTCATAGTTAATGGTAATTAGGAATAATTAGTAGTAATTACCAATAATTAAGAATAAATACTTATAATTACTAATAAATACCAATAATTAGGAATAATTAGTAATAATTACCAATAATTACCAATAATTAGTAATAATTAGTAATAATTACTAATAATTACTAATAATTACCAATAATTAGTAATAATTTCCACTAATTACCAATAATTAGTAATAATTAGTAATAATTACTAATAATTAGCAATAATTAGTAATAATTACCAATAATTAGTAATAATTTCCAATAATTAGTAATAATTACCAATATTTAGCACTAAATAGTAATAATTGGCAATAATTACCAATAATTAGGAATAATTAGTAATAATTACCAATAATTACCAATAATTACCAATATTTAGTACTAAATATTAATAATTAGTAATAATTATCAATAATTAGGAATAATTAGTAATAATTACCAATAATTTCCAATAAATAGTAATAATTAATAATAATTACCAATAATTAGAAATAATTTGTAATAATTACCAATAATTAGTAATAATTACAAATAATTACCAATAATTAGTAATAATTACCAATAATTATCCATAATTAGTAATAAGTAACAATCATTATCCATAATTAGTAATAATTACCAATAATTACCACGAATTGCCAATAATTAGTAATAATTTACTAATTTCTAATAATTATCCATAATTAGTAATAATTACCGATAATTACCAATAATTAGTCATAATTTACTAATTGCCAATAATTATCCATAATTAGTAATAATTACCAATAATTAGTAATAATTACCAATAATTAGTAATAATTAGAAATAATTACCAATAATTACCAGTAGTTAGAAATAAGTATCAATAATTATCCATAATTAGAAATAATTACCAATAATTATCTATAATTAGTAATAATTACCAATAATTAACAATAATTACCAATAACTAGTAATAATTGGTAATAATAAGTAATAATTACCAATAATTAGTAATAATTAGAAATAATTAACAATAATTACCATTAATTAGTAATAATTAATAATAATTATCAATAATTATTAATAATTAGTAATAATTACCAATAATTAGTAATAAATAGTAATAATTAGTACTAATTAGTAATATTTAGTAATAATTACCAATAATTAGTAATAATTACCAATAATTAGTAATAATTTCCAATAAATAGTAATAAATAGTAATAATTAGTAATAACTAGTAATAATTAGTAATAATTAGTAATAATTAGTAATAATTAGTAATAATTAGTAATAATTACAAATATTTAGTAATAATTGCCAATAATTAGTAATAATTATCAATAGTTAGTAATAATTACCAATAATTAGTAATAATTACCAATAATTAGTAATAATTACCAATAATTAGTAATAATTACCAATAATTAGTAATAATTACAAATAATTAGTAATAATTACCAATAATTACCAATAATTAGTAATTATTAACAATAATTAGTAATAATTACCAATAATTAGTAATAATTTCCAATAATTAGTAATAATTACCAATAATTAGTAATAATTGCCAATAATTAGTAATAATTAGTAATAATTAGTAATAATTAGTAATAATTAGTAATAATTAGTAATAATTCGTAATAATTACCAATAATTAGTAATAATTACCAATAATTAGTAATAAATACCAATAATTAGTAATAATTACAAATAATTAGTAATAATTTCCAATAATTAGTAATAATTACCAATAATTAGTAATAATTACCAATAATTAGTAATAATTACCAATAAATAGTAATAATTACCAATAATTAGTAATAATTACCAATAATTAGTAATAATTACCAATAATTGATAATAATAACCAATAATTAATAATAATAACCAATAATTAATAATAATTAGTAATAATTAGTTATAAATGCCAATAATTAATAATAATTAGTAATAATTAGTAATAATTAGTATAATTACCAATAATTAGTAATAATTAGTAATAATTAGTAATAAAGAAAATTGTTTATTATTTTGTCAGTGGATTGCAGATTTGAGACTTCCAGATGTATGTGATTCTAATTTGGGTAGATGTGTAAAGAATGGTCATATAACTGGATTAAAAAGTCATGATTGTCATGTTATAATGGAAAGTCTTCTACCCATTGGATTAAGAGTTCTGTTGAATTCTGTGATTTAGGATTCTATAACAGACATGTCTCATTTTTTTTGGGAAATTTTTGCGGCTATAGCAGATTATGATGCTCTATGAAAACTTGAAGAATATGTTGTTGTAATTATATGTAAACTGGAAAAAATATTTCCGCTGTCTTTATTCGACTCAATGGAACATTTGATGTTAAATTTTCCATATGAAGCTAAACGTGGAGGTCCAGTACAGTTTCGATGGATGTACCCATTTGAATGATGCATGTAAAAATTGAAAAGAAAAGTACGTAACAAAGCATCTGTTGAAGGATCTATTGCAGAAGCTTATTTGCAAGAGGAAATATCTTTTTTCTGCTCCCATTATTTTGAATCTAAGTATCCTTCAAAACACAACCGAATGGGATGGAACGAGAGGAATATTGGTGAAATCGACAATCAATTATCTTTTTTCAACCAGCCAGAGCTTGGTTTTGGTGGAGTTTATGAATGCTTGCTTTTAGATGATGAACATCACAGAGGTCATACGTATGTTCTTCTCAACTGTGAAGAGATGACATTAATTGTACTGTAAGTGTTTATATCACTTATTCTATCATTTATGTTATAGTAAATAACTTTGATTTTTATAGGTTGTATGATAATCATATCAAAAAACAAATTCCACAAATTACAGCAGCTGCTCTCGAAGAACGACGACAGAAAAATTTCACTCAGTGGTTTCAAAAACTGGTAACATAAATTCTTTATCTTTTAGCAACTCATTCAATGTATAGTTTACTATATTGATAATTATTTCACAAATTTCCAGGTGTCTCGACATGCTGATAAAATTGACAAACGGATGTGTATATTGAGTAACCCACCTTCCAAACTTGTTAAAACTTATACTGCATATGTGGTGAATGGATTTCGATTTCACACACATGCATATGGGGAATCAAAAAACAATTAATATTGTAGTTAGCTTGAGAGGATCTCATCCTCTAGAAAATGAAGTAGGCTTTTATGGCATACTTGATGAAATCATTGAACTTTGTTATCTTGGACAACATTAAATATCCATGTTCAAATGTCGGTGGTTGGATACAGAGAGAGGCGTGCGTGTTCATCCGACTCATGGAATCATCGATATTAAATTTAAAAGTGTTCTCGCAGTAAATGAACCATTCTTATTGGCTCAACAGGCACATCATATTTTTATGAAAAATATTGTGCTACATCAAAAGACTTGACTGATTGGTGGAGTGTAATAAAAATCAAAATTTGAGACAATCAATTTAGTCAAAGTGAACTTTCTTTCACTGATGTGCAAAGAATTGTTGTTTTTAAGAGAGTACTCAAAATCAATCTTTATTACAAAGATACATGAGTATCGATTACGACACCCCACATTTAAGAGTCGGTGATGACGATGATGTTAATGATGTCACGTATGAATTTGAAATTGTAAGAGATGAATCAACTGGAACTCGAATGGATATCGATGATGTTGAGTAGGAATATGAAGATGACATTGACATATATGAAGATGATGATGAAGATGAACACTGATAGAATTCCATGGTAGTTATATACAATCAATATATATATATATATGTATATATAATATTAATTATAAAATATTTTCTAACAAAATTAACATTTTCTGTTTCAGATGGACGACGACACATTTCGTGAGTTGGCGGATGCTGAACTGCCTTTTGATGCGGATGAGTTGCTAGCAGATGAACCTCAGCCTGCAGGTGCTCCAGGGAGTACGCGGAGGGGACGCGGTCTTGCACGACTGATGATTCCTGACCCCGTCCCCGAGTGACGTCCACGTCTTGGGTTTTATCCACGCACATAGATGTGTGATAACCTATGTGATAACATGTGTATTTGACTACGATTTCATTAATCTATTCACATAATAAATGTTTATTATTTTTACAGTTTTTTGCATATAGCAGTCGGACAGGGCGGCGCTATTTTGCGCAACTATTTCTCTCAGCCATGGACCACATGGGAGCAGATTCCCATTGATGTGAAGCAGGCCATGTTTGGCCATTGGTTGGTACGTACGTAAATAAATAATTTTTATTTTGAAAATTATTTCATTTCTAACTTGAAATTTTTATTTATTTGTAGGGTTTATGGTATTCGATCGAGGATACCATGCGTGACGCCTTCCATGAGGCATGGGAGGTGGCAATGCGTGATCGCTTTTGTCAGTTTTTGCACAATTTAAGAAAAGCTTCCACGAATAAAGCAGGAGTGTCATATTTTGACGAGTCATGTAGAGCACACCGACCAGAGTACATTTCGTCCCATGTATGGGATGGATTATGTGCACACTGGTTGAGTGGTGCACTTCAGTGGAGATCATCGGTGGGGAGGCAGAATCGGGGGAGACAGGAGGTGACTCATCGAGCTGGGAGTCGTTCTTTCAGTACTCATAGACAGCATCTGGTATGTACATTATTTATAAATATTTTATATAACTACAAATATTAACAGTTTATTTTTTATTCTTATAGGCTTTCGAGCACCCCGATATTACGGAGTACGACGTATATCGGAAGATGTATAGTGATCCTGATACAGGGGAGCTTAGAGGTGATCTTCAGCATCACATCGTGGTCAGTATTATTTGTTTTCATGTTTAAAAATTAACTGCATATAATATATTCAGAATTTTAATTTTAAATTGCAACTACATGACTCATATGAGGCCGCAGTGTCACAGAGCCAGCCTGAGAGTCAGGTCGAGTCATCAGATCAGACCACTGGCCATCATTTTGATGAGGCGACATGGATTCAAGACACCCAGTATGCCATCGAGAAGGGCTGGGAAGTTGGTATCAGCTCTCGACTGACTCCCGGAGATTATTATGAAAGTGCTGCGATGCCGGCGTCCAGCTCGAGAGGAGCTCATGCATCTTCTTCTGGTACACGGTATGAGGATCAGTTGCGATCTCAGACTGCACTGATAGAGAGTCTCTGACAAGAGCATGAGCAGATGCGTCAGTAGCAGCAGCAGCATGAGGAGGAGCGTCGACGCCAACAGCAGTTGTACGAGGAGCAGATGAGTCGGTGGCAACAGGAGCAGCAGGAGCAAATGGAGTACATCTGCCCACTCCCTCATGCTTTAGGGATGAAGTTTCTCCACCACCATCTGCAGATCCCCCCCTCCCCCCTCCCCCCTCCTTCATATTAGAGTTTTTTTTATGTTATAATGTTTGTTAAATCAATTTTTTTTTCTATTCGTAGTTTTTTTCTCATTATAAAATATTAATAATATTATATTTTGAAAAAACAATATTAATATGAATAATAATATTATTTATATTTTATAATATTAAATTTTATATATATATTAAAATTTTATAGTATTATAATTTAATTATATTTTTTTGTAATATTTGAATTATTTTAATATTTGAATGTAAAATAATTCTATTATTTTTATATTAATTAAAAAAACTTATTAATATTTTTTTATTTATGAATTATAATTCTAATATTATTATATTAATTAAAAAATTTAATAATATTATATTATTTTTTAATTTTGAATTATAATTCTATTAATATAATATTAATTAATATAATTTAATAATAATTTATTATTTATATTTGTGAATTATAATTCTATTATTATATTAATTAAAATCATTTATTAATATTGTATTATTTTTTATATTTGAATTATAATTGGATTATTATTATATTAATTAAAATAATTTATTAATAATTTATTTATTTTATTTTTTTATAGTATTTGCGACGGGATACTATGCCCGTCGGAAATAGTATTATTATTATATTCATTAAAATAATTTATTAATAGTTTATATTTTTTTAAAAAAATAGTATTTGCAACGGGGCCCATTGCAATTACTATTTCAAAAGTTTTTTACAAATATACGGAGTAATATTTGCGATGGGAAGGATCCCCGTCGCAAATAATATCATTAGCGACGAGCCCATCGCAAATAAATGTTGTAGCGACGCCGTTTTCCGCAACGGTTCATTTGCGACGGGCCCCCGTCGCAAATGACCCGTAGCAAATACCTGTTTTTCTAGTAGTGTGATTAATATAGTGGTGAGACTATAAACAATGGTATAGAGACACATTACTATAAAAATAAATATTTTCGAAAATATAAATATAATAAAAATATAAAAAACATTATGATGTAAAATTAGAAAATAAAATAACAATGAATACAAAAATAATGTAGAAAAATGTAATGATAGTATGGAATGTATTAACTATTAACATGAAAAAAATATCATTAAAATACCATGCTGATATCAAAGATGTCAAAACACCCAGGTATTGACCCTATTTATGTAATGTGTCTATGATCTAACCCATCTAGTATGTAGAAATCATCAAAAAGGTCCCTTTCAATTTTCCAATTCTACATACAAGTTAAAAAAATACCTTAACATACAAAAACTAATATTAAATCAATATTGAAAAATATTTATTAAAAATTATAACAATTGCATGAACGAACAATATAGGTTTAGTGTCTTTAAAAACTGGGAGTCATAAACAACTTGTTCTATGACATATTCATTGTCTCCCACATATAAAACATTAACAAGACTCATTTCTGAAATATATTACGTAAAACCCTCATTCTGACCTGGATAAAATAATCATATGAATGGGTGAGCTCAACTGCCCAGTAAGGGTAAACATGCCTGATAACAATCATATCATAATCATACGATATATGAATGTAACATTTTAAAATCATATCCTATTTAGGAAAGATCGTGATATCGTTCCATTAGATAAATCATGAATGTTCATAAAAATTAATGAACACAATAAATAATGTTATAACATTAGAAAATATGTTTTTTAATATTCATAAGAATAAAAAAATCATTTCATATTATTCAAGGATCATTCCCATGACAATTATATCTTGAAACGACCATTACTGAATCGAGTTTACACCTAATTCCAACCTTATATACTAAATAAAGATCATTTACCATTCTATCCTTATCTATATCGTGAGATAAAATATTTTCCCCATGCATTGGAGGGCATATAGGTCCCACCCATCTCATAATGAAATCATTTTTAAGTGGACTACAAATACAAAAACCATTCATCATAGCATAACCCAAGAAATAAAATCAGTTTCTTAAAACACATTCCACTGTTATCTAGATAAAACAAATGGATTTAATAGAAAACTTTTAATAATTAATACAATAAAATAATAACAATAATAGTTTATTAATCTTTACCTTATTTATAGAATGTCATATTTTATGGAAAATATTTCTGATAAAACCCTTCAAATTAATTTTTGTGAAAACTATCTTTTGTTCTGCCAAAGATTTTTTATTCTAAAAATGCCCCAAAAGTTTAAAAAATGTTATTTGAAAATAAACATGAAATGATTAAAAATATTATCAATGAAAATAAGGACATATGAATACGTAAATAGCTGTTCATACCATATAAGTAAAACAAAACAGTATCCCCATTCATTTTCCAAAAAAACTCAAAAAATACTACTTATCAAATAATGAATAATATTCCATTCATAAAAATTATAATATTAAACAATGGGTATAATATAGTTTTATAAATTTCATAATAATAGAAATAGTATTTCAAATTTAGGTAGCATTTGCATGGATGATAAATACACTACAGTTAAAACATTCATATAAACAATCTCAGTTAATAACGAGATTAAAAAATTATTTCTTTCCATTCGTCCAATTTTATTTGTATATATATGAAAATATCTAATAATGATATAAATAATTTCATTGACTTATTTCAAAATCATATTATTTTTTATGATATCATATATGATCATATTTTGATTTGTGTGTGAACAACATACCATTATTACTTGTTATTCATGTATTAACTACTTCATTTGCTTATGCATGTTTTATTGAATAAGTTTGGAATATCCCTTATATGTCAGAGTTATATCAAAAAAATATAATTAACATAATATATAAAATCATTATTCATTCTTAAAATTTATATAATCATTCCTTAAAGATGATTATATATACTGAATTGAATAACATCATGAAATAGTAGGGCATACGTACACACGAGACATGGTATCATTACCATTCTTTTTGAATGGAATTGACTTGTATTGTGTATAACATTTCAAAATTATATCTTTTTATAATAGTAATATATATTTATTAAATCTATCATTATACCCATCTATGTAATCTTCTGGTAAAAAACCATTTATACCACGATATGGAGATGGAAAGTCATATGTACGCATGTGTGGGGGATTCATTTTTTATAGGATCGATAAATTGTGAAATATGGTTGTTACATAATTAATAACATATAATTAAATAATTTAAACATGATTTATTAGGATTTAATTAAATAATCATGAATATGAAGTATAATAATATCGATGCTGGAAACAATCGGTAGAAGAAATTAGATCTTCTTCGACGTGGTTCTTATAAATCTCCTTTTAGAGAACTAGAGTTGGTCTTGGAAGAATAATATAACCACTAGAATGTAAAATGTAATTTTTTTAATAGAAAATGGTAGTGAATTAAAATGAATTATGGTGGAAAGTTATGATAATTAGTGAGGGATGAGGATCTCTTTTTTAATTTACATGAGGGGAAAATTTGGGATCTTAAAAATGATTGATTTATAAGAAATTATAACCCCATAAAAAACATAAATTTTTTCCAAATATAGATGATGGGATGATATAGGGTTTTAATATAATAATACAATATATTTTAGACATGTTTTCAGTCAGTTTAAAAATTATCATTTTTATCAGCAGTTTTTTATTTTATATATTTTTTAACTTGGTTATCTTATAATTCAAGATTTAAAGGGTGAAATATTAAATTATTTAATGTAACATATATTTTTATAATTGTTTTATTGTTAATAAATAATTAAATAATACAATATTTTTATAAACAATTAATAGTGTCAATTTTGAAACTATTAAATTAATTGATTTTTTAAAATATTAATATAATAGTTTAATATGAAATAAACTTTTTTTTATATTCTTAATAGGTATGTCTCGTCTAGAAAATTCATTTAACCTATTAATAACCCCAAAT
This sequence comes from Viscum album, assembly GCA_963277665.1. Classification (NCBI taxonomy): domain Eukaryota; kingdom Viridiplantae; phylum Streptophyta; class Magnoliopsida; order Santalales; family Viscaceae; genus Viscum; species Viscum album. The sequence goes on from OY728159.1 coordinate 41,039,638, forward strand.
TATAATTAATTTAATATTTTTATTATTTTTTTGTTATCTCTATTACAGAAATTATTATTACATCAAAATTTTGTTATTATTTAGTATAATAATTTTTTGAATAAAAATTTGTCATAAAATACTATGATGAAGATAAATCTAATATATTTCAGAATAATATATTTATAATAATTTATATGTTGAAATTACAACATTAAAAATCATGTAATTATTATAATATGATTGTTTCATCATTAACATGAATTTATATAAAATAACATAAGTGTCACAATCTCTTATATAGGGATCCAAATAGTTACTAAATCAACCCATGGATGATTATAGTCGATATATACTGAAATAATAATATTTTTTCAGGTTTTTGTGTCCTTTTATTGTTATTATAATTTTAATAAAAATTTGTTTTATATTTCTCACCATTTAATTAATATTTTTCATCATCAAAGTATAAGTAATTAATATAATTATTTATTTCCTAAAAATTATGAATAATTTACCATGATACATTAAATCATTTTATCTTTCAAATTAGTATTTATAATCAAATTTATCTTTTATATAACCTTATATAAAAATGATTTAGTTATTAATATTTGATTGAGACATATTAAACATTTCATTAAATATTATAAATTACATGTCCCAATCTCATATAACTAGCACAAAAAACACCATTTATAACCATGGATGATTAATGTAGAAAAAAATAATCCTAAGATATTATTAAAAAAATTTGGGTGATTTAATAGTAGTATTATTATTCTTAATTACTCAATTTACCATTTTACATTATTAATATAAACTAATAAAGGTAATATTAATAAACCCAAAAATTTAATAAATATATTTTCAAAATTTGGAACAAAATAAAAACAAAATAAATTCAATTTTTTAAATTCAAACATTGATGTTTTTTTTAATTATTTTAAAAGTATTCATATTTTCGGAAACATTGTAAGGTGTTTCAAAAGTTGCATCATTGCACAATATTATAATGTTTTTCAATCTACATTCAGTGTAAAAATATTGGAAATGTTATACATTATATTTAAAAATATTAATTTTTTATTATTTATATTTTTAAACAATTCAATATTATAATTATAGAATAAAAATATTTTCGATGAAAAAAAATTGATTTAAAAAAAATTAGAATATTTTGAATTTTCATTTGGTAGTTAGTAGGAAAAATATTAAAAATACAACAAAATTAAAATTAACATCTCTATTCAAAAGAAAAAAAACATAAAAAATTATTAATGTTAAAAAAATCATAATTTAAAGAGGATTCTTCATTAAAATGTAGTAAAATATCCCTTTAAAAAATATATGTTTTCATACATAAAATTTTCTTTATTCAAACCCATTGAAGAAAATATCTATTGGATGAATATAAAAAATATTTTATTATGTATATAACATATAATTCATTAATTTCTATTACTAATAGAAACTCACTCAATTGATTAATACAAATATATATATATATATAATTGATTTATATTTTTAATTAATAATTTGTAGTGAATCAATTCACCAAGAATATTGTAAATATAGTTATATTGATTCTTATTAACCTAAAAACTAGGATAAAATGGTAATGTTATACTAATGGCATGTTGCAGTCCATTTAAAATCTAGATTGGGTGCAATTCATGATGTATACGATTTAGAATTTTTTAAAGAAACTATTTCATAAAAGCATCTATCATTTATATTATACCCACCATAAATACCATTCTTCCCTCAAATTTCACCTATTGGATACAAAAAAATACGGATATCTATCGATCATCATATCCTCATGTTCCCTCGTAGGTTCCTCGAATTGGTGGTTTTGTCGAAAAAATATTTACCTAGCGAGTGGTCTTGTTTCGCGGAACATATTGACTTCTATCCAAAATCTCAATCCGTTATTCTTCATAAGAAATATCATTCTACAATGGTCCGACATCTGAGTTTAGTACATGTAAAGGAGCAGTTATGTAATTTCTTTGGAGAGATACATGGTATACATCATTAACTTTAGATAGATTTTGTGGAAGCGTCAATCAGTAAGCAACCTTCCCATCACAATCTAGAATTCATAAAGGAACAACATAACCTGGGCTCGACATTCACATCCTTCCAAATCACCATTCTCTCTTACAGGGATATATTTCATAGAAAATTATTTTCACCAACTTCAAACTCTTGTTATTTTCGTTGGTGTTTAGCATAATGTGTATGTCGAATCTGAGTTATAATTATGTGTTTTTTAATTGATCTGAACAATTCACCAATTTCATCATCAAGATCAATTCTTATTAGATTTCATTCCCCAACATCATCCTTTATAGTTGGAGTTCTATACATCTTTCTAAATAAAGGATTTATAAGGATCTGTTTGAATACTAGAGTGAAAACTATTGTTGTATATAATTCCACCATATAAAGGTGTTGTTCACCACCACAATTGAAATTCATAAGGTACGCTCTCAAAATATCTTCAAGGGTTTTAATTTTACTCTCATACTAACTGTCTATCTGTGGATGATAAGTACTAAAAAAACATGACTCTGTATCCAATTCCTACTGAGGACTTCTCCATAACAATGTGGTAAACCTTTTACCGTAATTTAATATTTTTGAACATGGTAATCCATGAAAACATACCATTTCCATTAAATATATCATGCCAAGATGATAAAGAAGTAAATCCTATCTAATATCAATGAATTATTCCGACATCATAAGGAAATATACTATAACCCATATATAATTATCGATATTATATTATTTGGTATGTCCAATGAAAAATCTCATAGGGATGTTTTCCCATATCCATTATTGTATGGGTAATGGTTTGAACATCCCCTTAGACCTCTGTCTATCTGCCTTAACTTGTTGACAAACTAAACAATGAGAGATATAATTTAAAACAATTCTTTTTATCCAATCCCACCATAAATACTCTTTAAGGTCCTTGTACATCCTTGTTCTATTCAGATTAATAGATAATAAAGAAATATGAGCCTCCTCCAATATCTCTTTCATTAATTTTGGTATAGGTGGAATAAAAACCCAATTATCGAGGCTTACTATTAAATCACAATCAATGATTAATTTTGGAAACATTATCACATCTTTTGTCAGTTCTACATCTTCTATCCAAATATCCTTAATCATCAATGGTATATATAACCACTCTTATCTTTATTTCACTCATAATAACAAATTATTACAGAAAATATTCGATTTATTCCACATATACGATCAAGATGTATAGTGTCATTGGGGATTAGGACCATTACATGACAACATAAAACTGAAAATACAGATCTTTATTGAAAATGTTTTTACATGACAACACACATTCATTCATACATAACATATCAGGGGATAACCTGAGGACATGTATAAAAAAGGGTGTACTATAAAAAATAGTAAGGGAGTAAAAAATGACTAACATGAAGAATGTAGTACATGTTTGGAAATAAGCATATCAATTGATCATAAGAGAGACATGTACATAAATGAATAACATAACATGATTATCATAACATAAAATTGTGGAAACCAAATTTAACATGATATTAATATGAGCCAAGGAACATTGTACATGGTGCATGAGTAAACCCTCATTGCTCATGAATTATCATGAGTTAACCCTCATTTCATATGATGTATCATGAAAATAGTCTTTATCCATTTAATTTTAGCATTACCAGGGAACACCCTTTATACGTATTTCATTTCATGTATATGTGTTCCACATGGATCATATAACATGGATTCATTAACCACCATAATTTATTTCACAATAATGTAATGTAGAAATGATAAATGAAACTCTAAAATCTATAATTAAATGTGAATAAATATGAATAGTCTTGATAAAGAAATGGAAATGGTATTCACCACAAAATGACTATGGCTTGTAAAATAATGGTGTAATTTCTACAGCACAACAACGTGACATAGGAATTCATAAAAAATGCTTGACGATAAAGGCAAGGGAGTCTAATCATATATACATGAAATGGAAATTAATGGGGTCATATATATATATTTCAAAAACCTATGAAATGGAATTGTTATTTTTAATATGAATTAATTGTTGGAAGGTAAGTGAGGATATATAAATCCCTTACAGAATTTCAGTATGGTAATTAGTGTACATGGTTGAAATTAATGACAGAATAAAGGGGAAAATAATTATAAAAAAATAAGGAGGGAAGTATAAGGGAGGAGTGAAATCATACCCCAATATTTGTAAATATAATGACAGGGGTATTGAAATATAAAGAATCATCGACAAAAATGAGAGTGGAAGGAATCCATTACTTGTAAGTGTGATCCCAAAGGCTTGGGGGATGCTTGGGAGGGGAGTAATGGGAGATTGGGGAGCCATTGGATGATTTTAGAGAGATGGGGTCTATGTAGGGATGTTATTAATGGGTTTTGAGTGAAAATAATTTGGATAATTGGGGGGCGGGGGGGTATATAGGAAAGGATAGGGGGATTATTTAACATTTCACAAATAGAAGTTCTTGAATCTATATAATTAAATATTTAAAACCAAAAACCATCTGATGGTTTTGTCCCATGGTTTTTTCGAAAGGAGAGTTTAAAAAATTATTAAATAACACCAATGTACTAACTTCAAAAAATATTATGATTTCATAGGTAGAGATGAGTCACACTCTCAATGAAATCATTTTAATATGTTAAAAAGTTTTATATGTCTTGGATTTTCCAATAAGGATTTGTAAAATAAAATATAAAAACCTAAAATCACATTATTTTAAAGGTAAAACAAATATTTCTTGAACAACCCATACACTTCATTTTATAATATCACTATTGATTTATTATGATATCATAAATCACATTATATATTTAAACTGTATTTAATTTTTTCCAAAAAAATTGACTCTCTCAAAAAATAATGAACGATTCCCCATTGGATAATTTTGACGTCTTATTCCAAAACTAATATTCATTTTATATATATAATTTTAGAAATATGTGAATTTTTACTTTTAATATATAAACCGATATCTATATAAAATTTATTTGTTTTGACAAAAACAGATTTCAATCATTAATAAAAATTACATTTTTATTCATAAAAAATTACATAATCATTTATAGTTAATAAAATATAATTTAATAATAATATTTTATAAAAAATTTATTAAATTAAAAAATCAATTAATTTATCAAAATATATTTTCTAATTGAATATTAACAAAACATATTATTTATCCTTTAAAAACTATATACAAAGTAAAAATAACAAAATTAATGTATATTATATAATCAATACAAATTATATTGCAAATAATCGTAGTTATAGGGTATTGTTACATAACCCCTTATTACACCCCCATAAGACCTAAGGGTAAGGTGTGAGATGGTGGCAGACTCTTGGGGAGGCTCAGATGACATCGATCGGTTAGTAATCTATATAACATTGACTTCTCTCATATGCGGTTCCACTGAAACATAATGTTTTGAATCATGTCAGGGGATTGGTGAAGAGTGAAGCCCAGTGATTCCACCTTCTTTCTGAAATCTGACAAATGGGATTCTTATGGAGCAATTATTTTGGATGAGGAAATCACTTTCTTTTTCTGAGTAAATGAGTTTTTTTCAAATCCATATATTTATAAGAATCATGTAATCACTATTCATAAACTATATTAGAAATGGTTACAATTATTAATGGAATTTTCAAATTCAATATCATATAGAAAAGAATGTGCGTATTTTGTATAACCATTTTACATAATAATAAAATTAATTAGATCAGGAGGAATTTTAATTAACAAAATATTGGGTCATTAAAATATTCGCCCCTTAAGATATCTTCACCCGAAATTTTCTTTTCCCACACTAATACAATTTTGGGTAACTCTGTTTCGTCACTACTTCTGAATCCCACATTGCTTCTTCAAACTTTTGGTTTCGACACAACATCTAAACGAGGGAAATTTTCTTATTTTCCAAAACATTTTCTTTATGATCTATGATCTTCACCGACTTCCTTTAATAGGAGTGGTCATTATCCAATGGTACCACCTCTAGATTGTGTACATGCGATCGGTTTGGTATGTACTACCTCAAATGTTATACATGGAGTACATCATGTACTTGAGATATGTTCAGTGGGAGTGAAAGTTGCTATACAAATGGTCCAATATGATCATGGATCTCAAAAGGGATGATTTACCTTGGACTATATTATCCCTTAATCCCAATTCCCATAACTCTATTACATGAAGATATGTGGAGGAATTCCATGTATCCATCATCAAACACTTGGTCTCGTTGACGATTATCATCATATCTCTTTTGTTGAATTTGATCAACATTAATGGGATGCTGGAGAGTATTAACCATCCCAACCATTTCATCAACCATTTTTTGACATTAGAGTTTTCACTCCCCATCTTCATGCCAACATGCCAGTGTTCTTCACCTCTTCCTATAAAGGGCATCATAAGGATCTATTTGGATTCTTGAGTGTAAATATTTATTGATGGACAAATCAACCATTATAAGTTGTTGATCCCATAATCATTTGATTTCCATTGAAAATGCTCTCAAAATTTATTCAATTGTATGGATAGTCTGATCAGATTTGATATCATTTTAAGGATGATTAGTCATACTGAAGATCATCTCAGTATTCAAGGCATGGTGAAGACTTTTCCAGAACATAGAGTTTAATCATGAATCTTGATCAGATACAATAGACATCGGTCTTCCAACCAGACGTAACACTTATCTAAAATATTTCTATTCCAGTCAAACCAATGAGAAAACCATCTTAATTGCAATAAAGTGTGCAGTATTTCTAATATGATCCACAACAACCCATATAGAATTGATTCCTTTGGATTTCTGCAGAAGTCTACTGAAAAAGTTAATGGTAATGTTCTCTCATTTTTATGATGGTATTGGTAATTATTGAATCATCCCATTAGGCATATACCTATCATTCTTCACTTTCAGACATACCAGGCACATTAATGTATATTCAGCGATCTCCTTCTTCATGTTCTACCATCAATAATTCTCTCAGAGTTCTTGATACATCATCATGTTTCCTAAGTTAATAGAGATGTTTGAACTATGTGTATCATCCAACATTCATTCATTAACACCAGATTTTATTGAACACGTAGCATTTTCTCAAATATCGTAATTCCTTCTTCATTAACATTGAATTTAAGGGATTTCCCTTTTCAGGTAGTTTCCAACTTATTCTAAATTCCCACCTCAACATTTTTTTAATCCTTTATCAATTCCAAATATATGATTCATCAATCATTTGTGAAAGGATTGATGATATTTACTTCTTTTTGATTGACATGTCTATCTACATTAAATCTAAAAATATTGTAAAATTTTAAATTTTCATCAATGATAGAATTTTCGGGTCATTTTTACTTATATCATCTACAAATTTGTTACCTTTCCCAGGTCGGTAATGGATTGTGTATTTATAGTCATTGATCAACTCTAACCTTATTTTTTGGTGCATATTCATCACTTTCTATGGGAATATATACTTCATGATTTTGTGATATGTCTATATTTCACATATCTCCCCAAAGAGGTAAAGTTTCCAAAAACAATTTGTGAAGATTATTGAAAACCAATTCTAGATCATGTGTTGGATAATATTCATAATGAAATTTAAATTTTCTTGATGTATAGTAAATGGAAATTTCATTTTTAATCAACACACATCCCATTCCCTTCTTCGAAGCATCACAAAATACCACAAATTATCTCCAATTGTGGGTAATGAGAGCATGAGCGTCGTGATATACCTCCTTTTCAAATCCATTAATCCCTATTTGCATTCATAAATCCAATAAAACATGTCTCCCATCCGGGATAGATTGGTAAAAGGGTTTGAAAATGGTGAAATATTTTTCACAAATTGGTAATAATATCCAAAAAAACCCCGGGATGGTATGGATATCTGTCATCGATGTAGGATTCAACCATCCCACTATTGTGGCTATCTTGGTGGGATCCATAGATATCCCATTTCTTGTGATGATATGACCAAAGAATAAGACTTCATTGAACCAGAAAACACAATTGTTTTACTTTTCAAATATCTAATCCTTTTTCATGGTCATTAGTATAGTGCTTAGATGCTCCTCACGCTCCCCATTACTTTAAGAGTATTTCAAAATATCATCTATAAATACTTCGAAAAAAATTTCAATGTAATCTCTAAAGGCCCTATTAATAAATTCCATGAATATTTCTATAGAATTATTTAGTCTGAAAGTCATTAAAATGAATTCATAGAGCCTGTATCTTGTAAGAAAAGTAGTAAGAAGGATATCATCCTTCTTCTCCCTTACATGATAATGTCCTGACCACAGATCCATCTGGACGAATTATTATTCCGAACATAGCTGATATAACAAGTCATTAATCCATAGTAGATGATACTTGTTCTTTATCCTTATTTTGTTGAGCTCCCGATAATCGAATCAAAGGTACATTAACCTATCATATTTTCTAAATAAGATGAAAGTTGCACCACATTGTGAAGAACTTGGGAATATAAACCCTTTATCTAGATTCACCTATAGTTGTTTCATAATCTCCCAAGCACAACAACAACCGTCATATATTGAGTATTGGATATTGGAAATTCCCCATGAACAAAATCAAATAGGTATTCAACATATCTTCTATGAGGAAGACCATAAAACTCCTCGAGAAATACTTCTAGGAATTCCTTAATAATAGGCATGTCTTTAAGGATGGTTGCTTCTTTAGACACAATCATCTGAGAAATATAAAAATTATCATTGGGATATAATACCAACACAAGAGTTGATAGTGCTAAAAAATATTCATTATCCTCCTTACACTTTTATAGAATCGGTGATCGATTCCTTATGGGGAGAATGATTTCCCTCTAATGGAAATTTAGGTTTGATATATATATGGTAATCCAACACATGCCATTTATAAAATAAATTTCCAGTAGAGAGAGAATGACATTGTTCAACGAGAATTTTAATCCTCAAATTCTACCATGGGATGATTTATATTCATGGGATGAAATGATTTCCCCATTTCCATTCTCAATGACATCATTACATCTATGATTTGTGGAAGTATTGGGATTGTTCTTCTAAACAATAAGGATATTAAAGAATTTGTAGAACTAGACTAAAAAATAAAATTCCCTATTCATTGTTAAACAACTATAATACCTATCACCACTTATTTTTCACGGTTCCCTTCAGTGGTAGTGATGGAAAAAAGCATTACATTGCTGCATTAGAGGTTGTTGTTTGACACCAAAAACAATTGTATTAGGGAACTGGTTTGCAAAGTGCCCCACTTCATTGTTGTTGAAGAAATGAAAAATGCATTTAGGGTCAAACAAATGATTACAATCTTATGTATTAGTTGGGGGTTTTTATTGGAAGCTTTTACTGGCTAGGTTCCCTTATCGTCCACCGAAAATCATTTCATCATCTCAATTAGGAAATTTCCAAGGTGCGTATTTCAATACCTTTGGCATGTGGTGTGTTGGATTTTCATAGCATCATTGGATTTATCCATTGGACCACCATAATTTAAATCCACCTTACACTTCTTAACACCATGATACTCATATGATTCTTAGATCACCAATTCATATTCGAGGGTCCATCAAAAAAGTTCTTCCCAGCTATTAAAGTCACAGATCTATAGGGCTTTCCATAAGCTAGGTTTTATCCCACAAAAGATGTCTCTAACCATGAGTTTGAGAGTAATGACATTATCAGAGGCATATAATTGAATCATTGTGATTTTTTCCTTGATTGATATGATGGATTCTTCATCTTTTTTTCCTTATGGAAAGTAATTCCCTTTCAATCATAAATTGGAAAGTGAAAGGAAACTATTTATAAATTTTTCTCCATAAATACATCAATTCCAACACCTCGATATCCACCTCAGGTTTTTTATTTTTTATCAATATCCTCCTTTTATCAGCTTCCCACTCCATACGTTAATAAATAAGAATAAATTTCTCTTGGTTGAAACATTGAAGGATTGAGATACTCTTTTCAGAGGAGTTGATCTATTGTTCAGTAATTGATGGATCATATGATCCATTAATGTAGGAGTTATTAATCTCATAAAGCTCTCGATTATGATTTTTTATTTATTAGGGGGGAGGTTTAACATTATTCTTGAACCATGTTTATATTCAAAACACGAGTTTTCTGAGAGAGTATAATGACAATGTTCGAAATTCATGCTATCTCATCAGATTGTGAATCTCATTCGAACAATCATCATATTGATCTTCACATCAGCCGTTAGCCTGATTAATACTATTACAATCCAATAGTGGGGTTAAAATGAATATTTGGGGTGAAACAAAAAGTCTAATCCAATGAATAAAATGGATGACTAATAAATTGCTTTTATTTCCTTAAATTTTGAATTTATAGGATTCATTCAATATTATCCATGATCTACATCAAAGAGTATATTCTTAGGGGAATTTTTATAATTTTTTAACAATGGTTGAAACTAAGAATATGAATTTACCAAATTATATCCCCTTGTATTGTCGTAACCAAGAGTTTAGCCAGGCCCATGGTCCTGAACCATTTCCCATTCGAGTCTAACTCAAAGTGATTTTTTCGGTTTTTACCCATAGATATATTTGTGTCAGAGCCCCCTATACCTGCATGATTCCATATAGGGAAGTATTTTATAGATAAAAAACATATTCAATACTTAAAAACATTTTGGGATGTTTTTATTATACATAGTATTATCCCTATGGCTTTTAGTTGGGCATTCTACTCCTAATGTGAATAATAACTAAAACAATCCCTCTAATACAAACCATAATTACCCAACAATTTATTTCACACATAAAAATAATTTATTACCTAAAATAATCACTTTATACAACAAAAATATCATGATGGAAAGTGTATTTGGCACTTAGGGACATTACAAAACAACTTAAAACAAGAAATACACATCTTTATTGAAACTTTCTATTATATGACCACACAAATTCTTTAGTATATAGAATTGAATTGGATAACCTAAGGACATTAATAAAAAATGGTGACATCTAAAGCCTAGTAAGGGAGTAAAAAAATACAACATGAAGAATACACTACATGTTATGTGATAGGCATAATAATAGAGTATAAGAGAAACATGAAAATAAAGGCATGGTATAACATGATTATCATGACACAGAAATGTGGAAACAACAATTAATATGATATTTTATTGAGCCAAGGATCGTTGAACATGGATCATGAGTAAAATGTAATTTAACTAGAATTATCATTAGTAAACTCTGATTTCACTCGATTTATCATGATACTAGTCTACACCCAATGCATTGATGCACTATCTTGGTGCACCCTTTCTAAACATTTCATTTAATGCAAAAGAGTTTCACATGGATCATATATCATAGATTAATTAAAAGTCATCATTTCATTAAAAATAAAGGAATGCATAATTAATAAAAGTAATTATATAAATAATAAGTAAATTTTCATAACGTTTAATACCTTTGATAGCTAAATGGGCATAGTAATCGCTGCTTAATGACTTTGTCCTAGAAGAAATTGTGGGGAAATTTCGGTAGCATAATGACATGACATAAGAATTCATAAAAAAGGTTGATGAAAGATAAAGGCAAGTATCATAACATGTACATGAAATAGAGAATATTATTGTCATATAGATACATGTCCCAACATATGTAATGGAATTTAGATTCATAATATGAAATAATTTCTTGAATGAAAATGAGGAAAGAGAAATCTAATACGAAATTTTAGCATGGTAAAAGGTGTAAATCGGAACCATTAATGATAGTGGAAAGGGGTCTCTCATCGTTAAAACCTAATTAGGGATGAATAGAGGAGGTGAAAAATAATACCCCAGTATAACTGTGAGCATGGGTTGGGTAAGTTAGGAGGATTTTAGAGATATAAAAATAGGGTCAAGACGTTCTCGAAGGGGTTTTAGTGAAGATTATTGTGAGCATCTATTGGGTAAATTATGCAAAGGAAGGGGAATTATTTAGTATTTAAAAAACATAGGTTTTGGAATCTATAAAATTAAATATTTTAATCTATAATACAACCCATGGTTTTCCCTTAGTTTTTTAAGGGAAGTGGAAAAAATTAATTTATAATTTCAATGGAATATATTCATAAAAATATTTTTCTTTCTTATGTGTAGGTGAGTCACACTCTCAATTATATTATACACTCATTTATTCTTAATAAAAATTAATTTCGTAATAGTATATTATTAAAATATAATTTAATTCAAAAATTCGTGAACTCGACAAAATAGATTTCTTAACTGAATATTAACTAAAAATAATATGTGTTCATTAAAAACTGTTTAAAAAGTAACAATAATAAAATGAATGTATATTGATAATTATATACAAAAATAATTACAATAATCATAGTGCTACAGTCTTGTTACATAATACCTTCTAACAATAGCATAATACCACAGAGAAAGTTGTGAGATGGTGATAGACTCTTGGGGAGGCTTAAATAACATTGCTCGGGTGGTAATCTCTATTAACTTCCACTTCTACCATAGGAGGTTTTGATCAAGCTTAACAAGTCGAAGCATGGACTGGGCTGGGTTGAGAGAAAATACCAGTGATGATAACTGATTTCCGAGCTCTGAAAAATGGGTTTCATATATTGAAATTCTCCTGTATGATCCCATCACTTCCTCTGTCTGAGTATATCACATTTGGAAAGCTATAAATTTATACGAATAATCTAATCACTATAAAATTTCAATATTAGAAATGGAAGAAATTCATAACAGTAATTTGAAATAGAAAAACATAAAACCATGGATGTTAATATTTTATATATGAACTTTACACAATAAGGCCATTAATTAGATCAAGAGGAATTTTAATTAATGAATTTTTTGTTTGCTATAGTATAGAGAATTGAACATTAAAGTGAGAGATATAATATTTCTTCCATTCCGTAAAAATTTATAGATCCATCATTTTTTAAATCCATACATATTGGTTATTTTTATCCTCATCATGGATATTCTAACATAGTTTCTTATAGTCAAAGAATCTACCACCTTGTAATCTTAACTTGGGTGGTTATATATTGGGAATTAATTATCATCAATCAACTCCAAACATATTCATTGGTTCATATTAATATCCCTTTGTGTAAAAATATTCTTTAAAAGTTTAGGATCCGTTTATATGTCAGAATTTTCCACAAAATGATAATTCCTCCATATCATTGTTAGAAATAATTCCACAGGTAACACCAAATCCCGAGTTTGGTCATTTTTCCCTTGACTTTCAATTTTATAGAGGCATAAGTGTAATGTACAAAAAATTATTAATGAAATCTCCTCATGAACTAATTAGATGTCTTATTATGTAAAATGGTTATATCAGACATATGCATTTTTTAACAACCAATGTAAATAAAAAATATTAATTTTTTCATATTTATTTCTATTTGTGAATTAAATATCTATTTCACTTTATAGGGGATGATATTTTCGATGGAATACCTAACACACAACAATTGGTTTACCGAAAAATATCATGTTTTACATAATGATGAGTCATAATAAAAAATAACAATATAATATTATTTTATATTGTAGTAACCTCCTAGCCCTTGAATTGGCAGGATTGAACAGAACTAACTATAATATGATTATGCATGTTTGATAAATGTTTTTAAACTCTCCTAGTAAAATTTAGAGGATAAAAACTGGAATGAATACAATTTTATGAATAAATAATCTAATATTCATTAAAAGGTATCTTTACTTCCTTTTTATTGAAAATCATTTTTAACTATTTTTTTCAAATTTTTATGTTCTATTTGAAAAAATAAAATTCATCTTTAGAATCGAGAAAAATAAAATTTTTGTTTTGTAAACTTTCGGAATTTTTCTAATAATGTATAGTTTTTTATATATATTGAAAAATACAACATTTTAACTTCATAATAGATTTTAATCAGAATTTTTATATAGTTATATTAACCTTTTAAATGATTTTAAATTTTAATTGTATTATATTTTTATATTTAATCCTTATCTTGTCATTGTATGTAATTTAACTTTTAAATTTTAAATAAAAATTTGTCAATCTTTTGATAGTTATTATTTCATAAAAACATTTATTGTTTGGACAACTAGAATTAATTTCAATTTAATTTATGCCACTTCTATGTTTTGAATTTGGGAAAATGGATTCCATAATTGGAATCAAGAGGTCGAAATTTTCAAAATAGGAAACATTTATTTTTGGACATTATCAAGGATAAATTGAGTTAATATTTTATTTACCACGTTTATATGGTAAATATAATAAATAAGGGTGAAATGTAATATTCCAATAATATAAAATTTCACTTACACAAGTTCTAAGGCTATTAGATAAGATATTTTAAACCAAGGTCATCCTTTAGTAGATTTTAGGATACCATGTAGCAACATGGGTGTGATAATGAAAATTTATATTAATTAATATAATGTGAAGGCACAAGTAACATAAACATATAAATTTTATTGAAAAAATTTTATATGCGGTTATATAGGTGATATTTTCAACTATAAATATTCATATGAAAGATAAAACAGATTCTCACATTATGAAATTTTATTTATAATTTTTAGACATCATATAAATAAATTTATTTCAGTGAAAATAATGAAGTGATGATTACCTCAGTAATGAATGTTTCAAATAAAAGAGATTATAAATATTAAAATTAATTTATTTTGGACCATTTTATTTCTTCCACGAATTTTAGAGATGATTAAGACTTGTTATCTTTGAATTAATGAAAGCTATATCAAATATATCATGTTCCTTTTCTTTTTTATAGTCATTATATGAAATGTTTATAAATTGACAAAAATGATTTTTTAAAATAATTAATATTTTATTAGACGATCAAATAGTCATAAAAATATAATATTGGTCCAAAGAATTTAAATAATGTTAACAATGTAATCAAAGACTCATTTTGGGTCTCTTTTTTTAATCTAAATATATTAACCATGCTTTATGAATATGTATGAGTACATGGTAAAAGATAAAAAAGTTTACATTTTCAGAAAAAAATGATAAGGATTAAAAAATTGTTCAAATCCCATCAAATTTTTATGTGATGATTTTAATTCAGCTTATATTAAAATTATACTCTAATTAAATATGTTTTGATGCTTTTGAAACTGAAAATAGTTATATAATAAAATTATAATTCAAAACTTTCTTAAATAGCCCATCCTCCCCTTATAAAAATTCATATCCTCTAACCCTTACTGACACATCTAAAACACCATGGATCATCCAAACTTTGATAGAAAAACCAAAACAATCCCACTGTTCCTCCTAGAAGCCTTACATTTGGCAGAAGGCACTTCAAGAGAGCCTTTTGGATCAATCCAAAGGGAGTTACCCAATTTAAAGGTAACGTCTTCTCTCAAGTTCTCTTCTTTTATTTTACTTCTTTTCTCACTATGTTTTTCATATTAATTGTTTATATTGAGAATAAGTATACTAAATATAATAGTTTTTTATGATATTTATTTGATCTACAATTCCAATAACCTCTATCTAATGGATAATAACCTAATATTTCTGTTGACGGCAATCTACTACCTCACGAAACGATTATTGGTCAAATATATCATAACACCTCTAATGTTTTCCATTTTTATGACACTGAATTTAAATTTGATATATATTATATTTATATTGCCTATATACTTCTTCTTTTTATATTTATTTCATACCTTTTTGGTTTCCAAAATGGGTAAATACGATAATTTCATTTGAGTAAGTGCAGACTACCGCCCCCTCAAAGTGATATGACTCGTTCATTCCATACTTGGAAAGTATAAAAGATGGAGTTAATGAAATTATAAATGAAATTATACTATAATTATAATATAAATATTTATCATTAAGTATTAATTCCATAAAATATGAAATAGATATGACAGTAGTGTTCATGCGTACGTACGACTTACCGTTTCAATGAATGGTGCATTTCATTTCTTATCTCCAAATGATATGTACAATTATTAATACATATATATACTAGATATATATGATATATATGATATCAAAATAATGAATATAATTCTAGAGATAATAGACTTTTGACCACATGGATAAATGTAATTATATGAATTCTGTTTTTTGACTCAAGTACCAAATATTGAAAAAAAAATTATTAACATAAATGATTATATAATGTTTATATTGGGGTAATAAGTAATAAAAAATAAATAATAAACTTTTAAAGTGTTTTGAAGAAAGTAGAAATTGTATTTAGTTTATTATTTATGTTATTAAAGAATGAACGTGTAATGTCGGACATGTGGTAAGGGACATCGTCTTAGTCTCCATTCATTGAGGCATATTTAGATTTATATATGAAATTCTCTTCAAAATTGTATAAACCCCTTTTAATTTTAATTTCATTAAAATATAATATTTTTCTACATTTCATTTTACTAAAATAGAAACGGAATGTTTCATTTTAAAATGTACATGGTGACAATGACCATTCCACCTTTGTGAGCATTATTTGATATTGGGATTCCTTAACATGCTGTAATTTTTTTAAAAGTAATGTATGTACCATATAATCCTTTACATACATTGGTATTGAAATTGTTTTTGATAATGTAATATTCATGTCAATATATTTAAATGATATATTGTGATTGATATTTTTAAAAGCTACCTATTCTTTAAGTTTGTTTTATGTGTTATGAATATGTTATGGTTCTTGGGAATTGATTACGTATATAGGTGGTTCCCTGATAAACCATCGAAGGGTAATCCCGAGATAGCTCTTCAATTCATTGGGTAACATGACCGATGTAAATGAAAATGTATCTCATAAGAGATTTAGCTAATATATTTTGATGGGTATTCCAAATGTAAATCTCTATAGAGATGTGAAAGCTACTATGTAAGTATGATATGGATGCCAAAAGTTACATTTATGATTTATTATTTATATGAGTTATTAATAAATATTTTGATTTCATGTGGTTTTTTATAGAACATATTCATGGTATGAATTGATGGACTAATGTTTTCATTTATTATTTCATAACCTTATTCATATTTTATATACTCATTCCATATTTTTTAATTATTTTTTCAAAGGACATAAAAATGAATAGTGGAAAGGATGGTATCAAGGAAATTTCATGCTATCTAAAATATGGAGCTAAACATGACTCTTTATTAATGATTTTTTATTTTCTAAAAACTGGATACTCAGTAGAAGAGTCAAATTTGTAATATATTAGATGTAATTTAATAGTTGTGGCCTAATTCTCTAAAACACTAAAATATAAAAGATCATCAATGTGAATTCTTGACATAACTCAATATTAAGTAATTATTAAGGCTTCTTCCTTATAGTTTGTATTAGAGGTCAGTTTAAAGTACAATAGGGAATATGAGTTTTTTTAAACACATGGGTAGTCTCATTGTCAATTATTTCAATTAAATCGTTGTTTTATAACATATTAAGATCAAGGATAGTCGGATATAAATGGAATGAGGGGGATCTAAAAAAATATTAATTTATATTCTTGATGACATTATATCAAAAATTACTTCAATGTCATGTTCATTTGATTGTTAAAAATTTTCAATCATATATTTCACTAGAAAATAGTTGTTTGAGATATTAAACACCTCCATTGTACCTTGATATCATTATGGATCATGGATTGTATTAAATCAAATAAAATTTTCACAATATTCTAATATTTTCAATAAAAGTAAATATTATCAATTGATTTTAAAATATTTTATCTTATTACAATATTTTTAAATAGGTTATGATTTTGAGAATGGTAAAGAAGAAGTTGTCCCTTGCGCAATATATATATATATATATATATATATTCTTTTACAATATAATCTCTCAAAAATACAAATTGTTTTTAAAATGGACTACTGATTGAATGGTTCAACTCAAACATCATTCGACTGTTTTATAAAAATATGGTTTATTGGATATTTTTAAATAATTTTTCATACAAGATTATATTCTAAATTTTTTTTTGAACGCCTATATGACCATGTTTTATAAGATGTATTTGGAAGAAGGCATAAAATGATTTTGAAAGATCTATAAATCATTGTTTCAATGCATGTACCATTTACCTACGTGAAATAGATGATGATAAAACCATAGGGACACCAGGATCAAGGAATTTATATTTCTATTTGGAATAAAATTATTTTATCATATTGAGGTGAAAAAATTACAATAAATAATATTTTGAGGTTTTAATGTATTGCGATGAAAATTGAAGGTATAATAAAACATTTTGAGGTTAAAATATGATATGTTTATTTACTAGGATGTTATCTCATTTTTTTAATGTTATAAGATTATATAGTTTTTCTAAAAGTACAACACGCAGACCGTGTGACAAAATTTCACACAAGAAAACTATGTTAAAATCGAACCCACAACCAATGTTTGAATGGGATTCATCACTTAACACTGGACTACATGACATCCCGAGTTTGTATGACAAACTCTTTTTAGATAGATGATTTTGCGGTTCAAGTTTATGATGATTTTCGTATCTTATGTTTTATCAAATGGATATCCTTATTATAGGAAATTGATTTTGTTATTATGTGGTAGAAGTTATTTTTGAAGACGTTCTTTCTATTAGTAACACTATATGATTAAGGAAAATATAATACATTGGGATGTAATTTGTGGAGTAATGGATGAAATTTTATATTGGAAGAATATATGTTTTTATTGTGAACATATAGATACTTGGGTTATTAATGGAAATGATTAACATTTCAAATAGAATATGTGATTATGTTAATTACCATTCAATAATATACAATAAGTGTTGTAGATGTTATTTGGAGATAAATATTAAGATTTATTATTGATGAATATGGGATTAAATCCTTCAGAGTTTTGAGTTTAAATATTATTTTTAGTTACATTGAATAATTTTAAGGACAATAGTTTATTGAATTGTCTATGTAGAAAATTGTGTATTTTTGTTGAATTTTGGGGATTAAGGGTAGTATATCTTTTTATAAAGTATTATACTTTTTTTGAGACTATCTGATCTTGTAATAACCATTTTGGTATTCGTAAATGTCTAATGAAAAGGGAAATATATAGTTCTTTTTTTTATTATATGATTCCATTAATGTTAATTCTAGCACTTTAGGTGTGACTAAGTCATTTTGAATACTCATTGTTTAAAAAAAATATGAGTTTTTTGAGGAAACATATTCAAGGATGATGGCCTACATGAATAGTATGTATATATTCTTATGCCCTTAGTCAATATCATAAATAAACACTCCATCTACTAAACGATATATGAAACAAAAATGATGTCCGTTTAATTTTTTACTGGGAAACCAAAAACCTTTTAAAATATAACATGTTAGTTATTTTCTAATGGTTATCTTTCTCTTATCATATATTTCTATCACTCTCCATTAGTACTAGATAATTATTTTCTACTCCATATCCATGTTTTAATGGAATCCTATAATGGGTTGTCTCATGTGACCTTTTTCTATTTCACTTTATTAATTTTAAAGAGATAGTATTTTTGATTCTTTTTTCTGATGTGGGATGTTCAATAATGATTCTGAGCCCAATTTTAAAATTATTAGGACCCATTTTCCAAATGAAGGGATTGATGTAACATCCTATCTAAATAATGAATATTAAATTTTCATATTTATTAATATTTCTGAACAAAAAATTAATTTTACATTAAAGGGGATTCTATGTTCAATGACATACCTGACATGGAATAATGGGTTTCACCGAAACCCTCATGTTTCACATAACACAGAGACGTACAGAAAAATAAAAATATAATATTATTTTAAATGGTAGTTAACAACTAGTTGTGGTATAGGATTGAAAGAACAGAACTAAATATAATATGATTATACATATTTGTTAAATGTTTTAACCTCTATTTAATAATATTTAGTAGATTAAAATGTGCATGAATCCAATATTATGCATAAATAAAATTATTATTATTAAAAGGATGATTTACATCCTTTTGATGAAGAACCCTTTTTTTAAATCTATTTTCTTCAATTTTTGATATTCTACTTGATAAAATAAATTTCTACTTTATAATAAAATCATAAATATTTACTTTGGGTAAAATTTTGTTATTTTTCTGATAAAGATCAGTTTTAATGAATTTTAAAAAATACAATTTTTTTAATTCAAAACATCATTTTAATGTAATTTAATTTTATGGATATATTAACCATTTAATTGATATTATAGTCTAATAAGATTATATTTTTATCTTTTAATACATTTCGAGTCTTTGGAAGTAATTTCACTTAGAAATTTGAAATAACCAAGGGTCAATATTTTGATAGTTATTATTTCATAAAAACAGAATTCTTTTTTTGTCAAAGGGAATTAAATTTAAATAAATTTCGGCCACTTATGTGTTTATAATTTGGGAAAAAAGATTCCATTTTTGTAATTAGGAGGTATTAATTGTGTAAATTGTTATCTTTTATTTTTATACATTAGAATATCTATTTTAGTAAATTTTTTATTTACCATGGTTAAAGGGTATATCTGGTAATTTAAGGTTAAAAATGAAATTATAATAATATTTATTTTCCATTTCACTTTTAAAAAACATATTTTATGAGATATTTCCAACCAATTGAAAACTTTGGTCGATTTTGGGACCCCATGGAGCCACTTGAGAGTGATAATGGATCTTTATATTAATTAATTTAAATTAAAGAAAAAAGTAACATAATCATATATCATTCAGTAAAAAAATTATGTGGGGTATTATAAGTGATATCTTAGACTATAAATATTAATTATAATGCTAAACATTTTTAATACTTCATGTAATTTTATTTACAAATTTTATACATCATATAAATAAATTTATTTGTGACCCAACGATGATGTAATGATTACCTCATTAATAAATATTTTAAATAAATGATATTATAATATTAAAATATTTTTTTGAAACATTTTATGACACATATGATTTTTAGAGATGAGGATGAATTTTTATCAATGATTTAATAAATATTTTTCAAAATAATCGTGTAGTTGTTGTTTTTCTAAATGTCTTGATATGAATTGTATATAAATTGACATAAATGAGTTTTAAAACAATTAATATTTAATTAAATGAAAAAAATGTCCACAAATCTATGAAGCTTCCAAATGACATTTATAATGTTAGAAATTTTATTAAAGATCCATTTTTGGTCACTTGGAGTTTTATCGAAATTATATAATCTATATAGTATGAATATATAAGTGGACATGGTAAATGTTAAATAAGATTACAAAGGGTAACATAAAAAAGATAAGGATTAAAAAAATCCAAAACCCATAAAATTTTTATTATATGATTTTATTTAGACTTATATTCAGCTTATCATTAAATTAAATGTGTTTTGGATCTTTGTAAATCGAAAATCCTTTTATAAAAATATAATACATTAAAATTTTCATAAAGTTCCCATCCTCCTCTTTATTAAAATCCATCATCTCTAGCCCCTAATCACACATCTCAAGCCCCTCGGCACATCCTACCTATTCCAAAATAAGCTCAAAACATCTCCTATACTTTCTAAGAGCCTTACTCAAAGCACAAGGCACTTCAAGGAAGCATTTTGGTTCAATCCAAAGGGAGTAACACGAATTAAAGGTAATGTCTTCCCTAAAGTTCACTTTTTTTATTTTACATTATCACTCCATATTGTCTTCTAATACTTTTTTACATAACAACACCAGTATCCTCAATATAATTTTTTTATGGGATGTATTATATCTTCCTTTCGATACACCTATATCTTATGGATATCAACATACTATTTTTATTGACGGCGAACTACTGCCTAACAAAATGATGATTATTCAATTATCTCCTACTACATATAATGGTTTCCATTATGATGAAACATTATTTACATATGATATATATTATATTTTTATTTTCTCTATATTTATTTATGTTTCATTTATTTTGTACCCTTATGGTTTCTATAATTGGTAAATACAATAATTTCATTTGAGGAAGTGCGGACATCGTCCCCCTCAAAGTGATACGACGCGGTCATGCCATACATGGAACTTATAAAAGACGTAGTTAATTAAATAATAGATGATATTATACGGAAATAATAATATACCTATTTATAATAATGTTTTCATTCCATTAAATATTAAATAGAAATGGACGTAACGTTAATGCGTACTTATGACTTACTGTCTCAATGAACGGTGCATTTCATTTCTTATTACCAATTGTTATTTTCTGTTAGAAATACATATATATACTGCATATATAAGATATATATGATATCAAAATCCTGAATATCATTCTAGAGATAAATTAATTTTGACTATATGGACTATATGTAGTTATAAGAAGTTTATGTTTGAGTCAAGGGCCAACTGTCGACAAAACAACTGTTATTAACTTAAATGATTATGTAATGTTTATAAAGTGGTAATAAATAATATAAAAGAAATAATAGACTTGAAAAAGGTTCAGTATCAAGTATAAATTATCATTAGTTTATATGTGAAGAGATTAAATAATGAAAGAGTCATTCCAAACATTAGTTAAGGGACTTCATCTCAATCACCATTCAATGAGTCATATTTATTATTTAAACATGACATTATTTTATAGGGTAAATAAACCCTTTTGAAATTTCATTTAATTATAATGGAATCTTTTTCTATGTATCACATTACAAAATTAAAAAGGGAAAGTTTCCATTTTTAATGGATGTGGTAACAACGACCTCTCCGCCACTGCCAGCTTTATTTGATATTCGTAGTCCAAAACATGGAGTATTGTTTATAAAAGGAAAGTAAACACCATATTAACTTTTATGTATTTTGGTATTGAAATTGGTTTTGATAATAGATTGTTTATTTCAATATATTTAAATGATATATTGTGATTGAAATATTGAAATGTTATCTTTTTTTATGTTTTGTTTATGTGTGATAAATATGTTATTGTTCTTGCGAACTTTATAGGTATAAAGGTTGTTCCGTGTAAAACGTAGGGCATGATATCCGGAGATAAAAATCTAATATATTGGAAAATGTGACGGAGGTAAATTTTAATTTTTCTCATAAGAGATTTAGGGAATATATTGTGATGGGTTTTTCAAATGTAACTCCATACGTACCTATTAGAGTTACAACGTAAGTATGTTATGGATGCCTCAAGTAACATTTATGATTTATGATTTATATGTATTATTAAAATATATTATGATTAAATGAGGTATGTTAAAGAGATTATTCTTTTTATGTATTGATGGACTAATATTTTATTTCTTTATTTTTTAACCCTTACAATTATTTTAATGCTCATCGGATTTTTTTAAAATATTTTTCACATTACATAAATAAGAATTGAGTCAAGGATCTGATCAAGGAAATGTCATGCTATTTAAAACATGGATTTAGACATGAATATTTTTTTAGTGTTTTTATTTTATAAAAATTTGATACTGAATAGAAGTATTTACATTGTAATATTTGATTTTTAATGTAATAGTTATGGACCAATTATTTAAAACAGTGACCCTAAAAACATCATAAAGGAGAATACCTATCTTAACTAAATATTAATTAATTTTTAAGGATGGGGACTATTTGATGGCATCATAGTTCTGTTAACACAACATTAGTGAATATTAGTTTTCTATAAAATCATGGTTAGTCCCTATGTCTATTATTTTAGTTAAATCCTTGTTTGTTTAACTTTTGTGATCAAAATATCTTCAGCTACAAATTGAAGGTGGAGGATCTCAAACAATATTCATATCTCTTCTTGATGTCATTCTTTCAATAATTATTAAAAAGGCATATTCAGATGATTGTGAACCTTTTTATAGCATACAACTAACTTTCAAATGTTTTTTGAGATATCAAACACCTCCACTATACTTGTATATCATCGTGTATCATTGGGTTTATTTTTTCAAATCTTATTTTCACAATATTCTCATATTATCATGAAAGTTAAATATTATCATGTAATTATAAAATATTTTACCTTAGCACCATATTTTGAAGCAGATTATGATTTTGAAAAATGTGCTAAAGAAATAAGCCCTTGTGCAAACTATTTATATTATCTTTTCCAATATATTCCCTCAGCACATAAATATGATATTTTAAAATGACTATTGATGGAATGTATCAACTCATACTCGGTCTGACTATTTTATAACAATCACGTTTTATCTGATGTTTTTAAATTACATGACATACAATAATATTTTATAATACTATATTTCTACGAACACCCTATGACCCAATTTGTATAAGGTGTATTTGGAAGAAATATGAAAATGGTTTTAAAGGGTCTATAATTCATTGTTTTAATGCATGAACCTTATACCTAAGTGAGCATGATGGTGATGAATCAATATGGACACCATGATCAAGGTATGATGTTGTTTCTATTGGTAATAGTTTTATTTTATCATATGGAGGTAAAAAATGACAATATAGAAGATATGGATGTCTTAATGTATTGGGAAGAAAATGAAATGTATACGGAAAAATTTGGGGATTAAAACAAGTTATAGATATTTTTGGGGAATGTATCTCATTTTAAGGAATTTTATAAAATTATATAGTTTTTTAAAAATGAAAAAGTGCAGACCATTTGACAACCCATCGCATCAGATGTAGCTATGGGAATCAAACCCACCACCCAAGTGTGATTGGGGTTTACCTCCTACCACTGGACTACGTGAATTCTATGGTTTGTATGACCAACTATTTTTAGATAGATGATTTTGTGGATATAGAATAATATGATATTGGAAACAAATATTTTATCAAATTGATATCCTTTGTATAGGAAAATGATTTGGTCATTAAGTGATAATATATATTTTGGAATATGTTCTCCCTTTTGGTAACACTATATGTTTACGGAACATAGAATACTTTGAGATCTTATTTCTGGAGTAATGGTTGAGATTTTGATTTGGAAAAATCTATTTTTTTTATTATGGATATATTCAAATTTGGGATACTTATGTAAATGAATAACCATTCATAGAGAATATGTGATTATTTTAATTACTCTTAATTATGAGAATTTAAAAGTAGTTTATGTTCATTGTAGATGAATTTTAAGATTTTATGTTGAAGAATATATGATTAAATCCTTCTGAGTTTTGGGTTTCAATCCTATTTTGGGGCATATTGAGGAATTTTATGGTCAATAGATTATTGAATGGTCTTTGATAAACATGTGTATTTTTTGTATAATTTTAGGGATTAAGAGTAGTATTTATTTTTTTAGAGAATTAATCTTTTTGTATATTATCTGATCTTATAGTAACCATTTTGGTTTTGGTCAATGTCTAATGAAAAGGAAAATATATATTTCATTTTTTTGGGATTATATGATTCTCTTTATGTTGATTCATGAACTTTAGGTGTGAAAATTCATCTTGAATACCCATCATTTTGATAAAATATATGTTTTTTGTAGAAACAAATTCAAGGATGAAACTCTACATGAAAATAAAATATATTTCCTTAAGTCTTTAGTCAATATCATAAAATAATTCCCAAACATTACTAAATGAAAAATGAATAAAAAAAATTCCTTTTATATATCATAATGGGAATCCAAAGACCATTTAACCTATCACATGTTAGCTATTTTCTCGTGGTCAAATTTCTCCTCATCATGTTTATATCACTCTCCATCAAGAAAGGACACCTAGTTTCTTCTCCATTAAAATGTTTTATTGGAATAATAGTATGGGATATCTCAGGTGACCATTTTTAATCCTATTTATTGAATTTTTAGTGATAGTTTTATTGAAATTTTTTCAGATGTGGGAAATCCAATGATGTTTCTAAGCCCAATTTTAAATTTTCGAGGGCGCATTTTCCTAATAGAGCGAAGGGCGTAAAATCGTAGGTTAATAAAAAAATAACATATTCATATTTATTAAATATCTGTATTAAATATGAATTTTACTTTAAATGGGATGTTATGTTAATTGGCATACCTAACATGCAACAATGGGTTTCTCCAAAAATACCATGTTTCATATAAGGTTGAGACATACTGAAAATTAATAATAAAATATTATTTTAAATAGTATTTAACATGTTGATGTTTTATTGGAATCAATGAATAGTACTAAATAAAATATTATTATACATGTTTGTTAAATGTTTTTAAATTTATATAATAAAATTTAGAGGATTAAATGAGAATGAATCCAATTTTATACATAAATACTCTAATATTCTTTAAACAGATGATTTACTACCTTTTGATGGAAAACCATTTTTAAATCTATTTTTCTTAATTATTTACGTTCTATTTGAAAAAATAAAATTCTTCTTTATAATCGAGACATCAAAATTTTTCATTGCGTAAAATTTTGGTACTTTTCTGATAATGTTCATTTTTAAGGAATAGTGAAAATATTGCATTTTAATTAAAAACAACATTTTAATAAAATTTATTTTTATGGTTATATTAACCTTTTAAATGATTTTAAAGAGTAATTGTATTATATTTTAAAATTTTAATCAAATTTTGGTCATTTGAAGTAATTTCACATTGAAATTGGAAATAACCAAGTGTCAATCTTTTGATAGTTATTATTTAAGAAAAAACATGTTTTTTGTTTGGACAACATGAATTAATTTTAAATTAATTTATACAACTTTTGTGTTTTTAATTTTTAATAATTGATTCCATGTTTGGAATTAACAGTTAAAAATTGTGTAAATAGGTATCTTATATTTTTATAAATTATTTATATTTATTTCAAAAATAATTTTATTTGAAATGGTTAAATGTTAAATCTAGTTATTAATGGTGAAAAATAATTGTATAATAATATTAAATTACCCTTACAGTTATTCTAACCCTATTGGAGGATATATTTCTTACCAAAGTAATCCTTTGGTCGATTTTGGGACCCAATGGAGCCACATGAGATTGATAAGGACACTTTTTATTAATTGTTTTAAAATAATGACAAATGTCACATAAACAAATATATTTTAGTAAAAAAATTATATGTTGATATTTAAGTGATCTATTTGACTATAAATATTAATTTTAAATTCTAAATTGATTTCCTACATCTTGGTATTTTATTTATAATTTTTATACATTATATAAATAATATCATTTATGACCAAATTATGATGTAAGGATTACCCCCTTAATTAACATTTTAGATTAATGAGATTATTAATATTAAAATAAATTTATTTTAAAATTTTCATGCCATCCATAAATTTTAGAGAAGATGGTTACTTGTTATATTTGAGTTAATTAAGGGTTTTGAAAAGAATCATGTTTTTTTGGATATTTTTAAAAATTCATGTTACGAATTGTTTATAAATTGAAATAAATGCGTTTTTAAAGTAATTAATATATTATTAAATGATAAAATACTTCCAAAAATATAATACTCATCCAAATTACTTAAATAATGTTAAAAATGTCCTAAATGATATATTTTGGGTCACTTTTATTTTTATAGTAAATATATTATACATATAGTAAGAATATATAAGAGGACATGGTAAAAGTTAAATAGGTTAACAAAGAGTTAAATAAAAAAAGATAAGGATTAAAAAATCGATAACCCATCAAATTATTATTGGATTATTTTATTTCTACTTTTATTCACCATAACGTTGAAATAAATATGTTTATGACCTTTTTGAATTGAAAATCATTTTATAATAAATTAATACATTCAACCATTCATAAGGAGACCATCCTCCCCCTTATAAAAATCCATCACCTATGACCCTTACTGAAACCTCTAAAGCCCATTGGATAGTCCAAAATTTTAAAAAACACAAAAAACTATCAATTCCTCATAGAAACATTACCTTATGCCGGAGGGACTTCCTGAAAGTCTTTTGGTTGAAACCAAATTGAGTTACCAGATTTAAAGGTACCGTCTTCCCTCATGATCTCTTCTTTTATTTTACATCATCATTACATATGATCTTTGTATTCCTTATTTACATAACAACAATTTTTTTCAATATACTATATTTTAGCAGAATGATTCGAACTACACATACGCACACATCAATCTAATGGATATGCACATACCATTTCTGTGGACGACAAACTACTACATCATGAAATGATGATTGTTCAATTGTCTCCTACCTCCTCTAATGGTGGAAAATTTGATGACACTATATTTATTTTTTATATATATTATATTTATATTTTCTTCATACTTCTTCATTTTTCATTTATACCATACCAATGTGGCTTCCATAATGAATAAATATGATAATCTCATTTGAGGAAATACACACTACCACCCCTCAATGTGATATGAATCTTTCATTCCATACGTGGAACATATAAAAGTAGGAGGTAATGAAATTATTAATGATATTATTCTATAATTATTAAATATACTTATGTAAAAATATGTTTTCATTAAATTAAATATAAAATAGAAATGAAATTAGCGTTCTTGCGTACGTACAACATTCCATCTTCATAAAGGTGCATTTCATTTCTAATATTCAAATGTTACGTACTATTATATATACATATATATATATATACTGAATAGATATGATATATATGGTATCAAAATAATTAATATCATTATGATGATAATGGGATTTTTACCACATGGACACCATGTAATTATAAGATGTTCAGTTTTGACTCTAGTACCAAATATTGACGAAGCTATCGTTATTAACTAAAATGTTTATATAATGTTTATAATTTGGTAATAAGTAATATAAAATAAATAATAAACATGAAAAATGTTTTTATGAAATTATAAATTAACTTCAGTGTATTATTCAGTAGATTAAAGAACAAACGAGTAATATCGAGCATGAGGTAAGGGACATCATCTCAATCTCCTTTCATTGAGGCATATTTTGATTTATAAAAAGAAAATATTTTGTACAATATAAAAACCCTTTTGACTTTTAATTTCATTCAAATGGAATATTTTTCTACGTAGAGTTATACTAAAATAAAAAGGTAATGATTTTTTAATGGAGGTGCAGACAAATAGCTTACCGTTGTCACTAGAATTATTTGATATTTGGCTTCCTTAACAAGTTTTAATGTATTAAAAAGGAATGTAAATACCATATTATCCTTTACATATTTAGGTATAGTGTTTTTTATAACGGTTTTTTATGACAATATATATAATGATATATAGTGATTGAAATATGTAAATTTTATTTTTCATTTAAGTTTTTTTGTGTTATGAATATGTTATGTGTTTTGTGAATTGTTTACCTATACGTGTGGATCCTTGAAAAACCCAGGACAGTTGAGCTCGAGATAGCACTACAATGCATTGTGTAACGTGATCGAGGTAAAAATAAATTTTCCTCATAAGAGATTTATCGAATATACTGTGATGGGTATTCTAAATGTAACATCATATACAGCAGTGAAAGCAACAATGTATATATGTTATGTATGCCACAAGTTACATTTATGATTTATTATTTATACGTATTATTAATAAATATTTTGATTTTATGAGGTATGATAAATAACATATTCCTGTTATGTATTGATGGACTATTATTTTCATTGCTTATTTTGTAACCCTTACTAATCTTTTTATGCTCATCCATTTTTTTTAAATGACTTTCACAATAATTAAAGATGAATAGGGGAAAAGACAAGATGAAGGAAATGTCAGGCTGTCTAAAACATGGAACTATACATTTAATTTTTTTCAAGAGCCTTTATTTTCTAAAAAAAAGGATTCTGAGTAGAAGTCTCTACATTGTAATATTTGAGATGTAATGTAATTGTTATGATCTAATTCCCTAAAACTATAAACCTGAAAAGATCCTCAATGTGAATTATTGAGTTAACTCCTGATTAAGTAATGATTAATGTTTGTTCATTATAGTTGGTATTAGAGGATGGTTTATAAAACATTAGGGAATATAAGTTTTTATTATAAACAAGGTTAGTCCTTATGTCTATTATTTCAGCTAAATCCTTGTTTAATAAAATTTTCAAATAAATAAAGACTGTAAAAAATGAAAGGATGATGATCTAAAACAATATTTCTATATCTTCATGATGACATGATTTCTATAATTATTGAAAATTCACGTTCATATGATTGTGATACTTTTTCTAGAATATAACTGACATGAACGAAGTTATTTTAGATATCAAAGACTTCCACTATACCTTGATATCATCCTGATTAATGGTTTTTATTTTATCCAATATTATTTCACAATATTCCCATATTTTCATGAAAGGTAAAAATTATCAAGTGAATTTCAAATATTTTACATTATCACAGGATTTTGAATAATATTATGATTTTGAAAAAGGTACTAATGAAAGAGACACTTCCATAACATATTTATATTTTCTTTTACAATATAATATCTCAACACATACTAATGGTATTATAAAAGTAATATTGATTGAATGTTTCAACTCAAAGTTGGTCCGACTGTTTTATAAAAATCGGGTTCTATCAGATTTTTTGAAATTATATTTCACGCCTGATTATTTCTTGAAACTATTTTTCAGAGAACGCACATATGACCCATGTTTCATAAGGAATATTTGGATGATGGAACCAAATGATTTTGAAGGATCTATAAATCGTAGTTGCACTGCATGTGCCTTATACCTACACGAACAAGATGATGATGAAACCATATGGACAACATGATCCAGGTATGATGTTCATTCTTTTGAGAATAGTTTTATTTTATCATATGGAGGTGAGAAAATACAATATTTAATATTTTTTGGTCTTAATGTATTGCAATAAAAATTAATGGTATAATAAAACCATTTCGAATTAAAATAATTTATTGTTATTTTTAATGAAGTTATCTCATTTTTTCTAATGTTATAAAATTATATTGTTTTTTCAGATGGACAACATGCAGACGTGTGTGAGAACCCATCACACTGGAAAAATATACGGAAATCGAAACCACAACCAATGTGTGATTGAGATTTATCATCTATCACTGTACTACGCAGCTTCCATAGTTAGTATGACTATCCCTATTTAATTAGATCATTTTTTGCATCATGTATATGTTGATTTTGGGTTCTTATGTTTTATCAAATGGATATCCTAAAAATAATGAAATTATGTGGTGATTATGTGATACATGCTATTTTGGAAGAAGATATTTCTTTTGGGAACAATATATCTTTAAAAAAATGGATAACTTTGGTATCTCATTAGTGGATTAATGTTTGAAATTTTATTTTGGAATAATATATGTTTGTATTGTGAACATATAGAAATTTGGGTTATTTATAGAAATGATTAAAAATTTATAATGTATATGTGATTAAGTTAATTTCTATTCAATAAGATACATTAATAGTAGTCTATGTTATTTGAAGATAAATTTTAAGATTTATTGATGATGACTATGTGATTAAATCCTTTTGAGTTTTGGGTTTCAATATTAGTTTGGGTTAAGAAGAAGGATTTTGAGGAAAATAGTTTATAGAATGTTCTTTGATGAACTTGGGGAATTTTTTAGAATTTTTGTGATTAAGAGTAGAATTTCTTTTTATAAGGTATTAACTTTTTGGGGGGATTAATATATATTATTATAACCATTTTGTTTATGGTTGATTTTTTATGTCAAGGGAAATATATAGTTCCTCTTTTTTGGATAATATGATTACTTATAATTTGATTCTTGCATATTTAGTGTGACCAAAGAATCATGAATACTAATCATTTAGAGAATAGATGAGTTTTAGGAAGAAACTTATTCAAGCATGAAACTGAAAATGAAAAGTAAGTATATTTCATCATGTCCTTAATAAACATCATAAATAAATTCTCCAACATTACAAAATAAAATATAAAACCAAACCATTTTCTTTTTACGTTTCCTACTGGTAAACCAATGTCTGTTTAACCTATCACATGTTAGTTGTTTTCTGGTGGTTTAATTTCTTCAGATCATCTTTTTTGTCACTCTTTATCCGAAAATGACACTTATTTTCTCCTCCATATCCTTTTTTTCATGGAATAATAGAATATGTTATCTTAGGTGACATTATTTACTTCTCTTTGTTTATTTTAATGTGATATTTTTATTGACTCATTTTATAATGTGGGACTTTTAATGAATTTTTTTAGTCCAATTTTAAAATTTTGAGGACACATTTTCCAAAATTTGGGAAGGACGTAACATCTCGGGTAAATAATCAATATGAAATTTTAATAGTTGCTAATATTTTTGAAATAATTATTAATTTTACTTTAAAGGGGATTCTATGTTTGATGTCATTCATAACACACAATAATGGGTTTGTCTGAAAATCTCATGTTGCACATAAGGATGAGACATAATGAAAAATAATAATATAATATTATTTTAAACGGTGGTTTAAGACTAGATGTAGTATAAGAAAGAATGAACACAATTAACTAAAATTTTATTATACATGATATTTTATTTTTTTAACATTTATCCAATAAAACTTAGAGGCTTAAAATGAGAATAAATCAAATTTTTAGTATAAATACTCTAATATTTTTTAAAATGATGATTACCGCCTTCTGTTGGAGAAACCTTTTTAAATATTTTTTTTCAATGTTTGTTTTATATTTTTAAAAAACAATATTCTTCTTTATAATTAAGACATCAAAATTTACATTGGAAAAATTTTGGTATTTTTCTAATAATGTTCAGTTTTAATGAATCGTGAAAAATAATGCATTTTGATTCAAAACGGCCATTTAATTTGACATATTTTTACAGCTATATTATCCTTTTAAATGACTTAACATATAATTAGATTATATTTATACACTTTAAATAAATTCTTGTATTTTAATGTAATTTCTCATTGAAAATGGAAATAAACAAGTGTCAATCATTTAATAGTTATTATTTCTGGAAAAAACTATTTTTTTTTCTAATAATAGAAATTAATTTTAAATTATTTAACGCTACTACAGTGTTTTGAATTTGAAAAAATGGTTCCAATATTATTATTCAGGATGTAAAAATTGTGTAAATTAAAAACGTTTATTTTTATACATTATGAATATTTATTTCAGTAAATATTTTATTTAACATGATTATAGGATAAATCTGGAATATAATGGTAAAAAATAAAAATATTATATATTAAATTACCCTTAAACATGTTATAAACATTTTGGATGAGATAATTCCAACCAATGATATCCTTCAGTGGTTTTGGGGACCCCATGGAGCCACTTGAGATTGAAAATTACACTTTATATTAATTAATTTAATGTAAAGACAAATGTAACATAAAAATATATCTTTTAGTAAACAATTTTATATGGGGTTATATAAGTTATATTTTTAACTATAAATATTAATTTGAATGCTAAAAAAACATCCAACATCATGGTATTTTATTTATAATTTTTAGATATCATATATATAAATTTATTTATGACCCAATGATGATGTAATGATTACCTCATTAATGAATATTTTAAATATATGAGATTATATATAATAAAATAAATTTATTTTTAACTTTTTATGCCATCCACTAAATTTAGAGATGTTTATGAATCGTGATCTTTGATTTATTAAGGGTCTTTTGAAATAATCAAGTAGTTTTAAAAAATTATAATTTTCTTGGGATGAATATTTTATAAATTGACATAAATGTGTTTTTAAAATAATTAATATTTTTTTAAATGATAACATAGGAATAAAAATCATTGATTCTTAGAAATGACTTATATAATTTAAAAAAAGATATAAATGATATATGTTGGGAATCCTGTCTTTTTGTTATAAACATATTAACCATATAGTATTCATATATAAGAGGACATGGTAAGAGTTAAATAAGTTAAGAAAGGTTAAATATAAAAGATAAGGATTAAAAAAAATAAGCAAACCCCATTAAATTAATAGTGTATAATTTTATTTTGACATATATTCACCATATATTTGAATTAATTTTGTTTTGGATTTTTGATACTGAATAAAATTTTATAATAAAATAATACTTTCCATTTTTAATAAAGTGCTCATCCTCACCCTTATAAAAAGCCATCACCTACAACCCTTAATCACTCATATGGAGACCTTTAGCTAGTCCAATGTCTTCCAAAAAAACTCAAAACAACCTTATATTCCTCTTAGAATCCTTACCTAATGCAGAAGGCACTTCATGAAAGCCTTTTTTTCAATCCATAGGAGGTTACCCAATTTTAAGTTAACGTCTTCCATCAAGTTGTTTTCTTTTATTTAACAACATCACTCCCTATGATATTATTATTCTGTGATTAAATAACAACACCCATATACGCAAAATAAAATGGTTTTTATGATATGCATTAGATATATATTTCAGCACAGCTCCATCAAATGGATATGAAAATTATGTTTATGTGGATGACTAACTACTTCTGCCGAAACGATGATTGTTCAATTATATCCTCCCACCTGTAATGGTGTCCATTATGATGAATCATTATTTATAGGTGATATATATTGTATTTACATAGTATCTATACTTATGCATGTTTCATCTATTATATACCATTATCATTTCCATAATGGGTGAATATGATAATTTCATTTGAGGTAGTGTGGACTACCGCCCCCTCAAAGTGATATGACTCGCTAATGCCAACTGTAGAATGTATAAAGGATTGAGTTAATGAAATTATAAAATATATTATACTTGATATATTATATTCTTATCAATCATTAAGTTTTAATTCCATTAAATTTGAAATTGAAATAAAAGTAGCTTTCATGCATACGTAAATCTTATCATCTCCATGGATGGAGCATTTCATTTCTTATCTCCATATGTTATGTACTCTTATAAATAAAAATATATACTATATATATATGATATATATGATATCAAAATCATGAATATGATTTTGAATATAATTTAATTTTGACCTCATGGATAACATGTAATTATAAGAAGTTCATTTTTGATTCAAGTACCAAATTTCGACAAAATGACTCTTATTAACATAAATGATTATTTAATAGTTTTAATGTAGTAATAATGAATATAAAAGAAACAATAAACATCAAAATGGTTCTGAATACATTAGAAATTAACATTAGTTTATTATTCATGAGATTAAATAACAAATGAAATATGTCTGACACGAGATAAGGGAATTTGGCTCAATATCCTTTCATTAGGGAATATTTTGATTTATACACAACATTCTTTTATACATTATATAAATTTGTTTGAATTTTTATTTCATTCATTGGGAATAATTATCCATGTATCATTTTACCAAATGAAAAATGATATGTATCTATTTTTAATGTACATAGTGGCAATGACATTTCATCCACTACGACCATTATTTGATATTTGGATTCCTTTATAAGCCATAATTTATTAAAAATGATTGTAAATACAATATACTCTTTTAGGTATTTTTTATTGAAATTGGTTTTGATAATGGGTTTTTTATGTAAATATATTTAAATAATATATTTTGATTGATATTTCATAAATTTATTTTTCCTTTATTTTAGTTTTTTGTGTTATGAATATGTTATTGTTCTTATGCATTGTTGACATATACGGGTGGTTCCGTGATAAACCTAGGGCAGGTGAGCCCGATATATATCATCAAAGCATTGAGTAACATGGCGGAGGTAAACATTAATGATTATCTTAAGAGATTTAGGTAATATACTAAGATGGGTATTCCAAATTTAACTCCTTACATAAATGTGAAAAATACAACAAATGTAAATTATGGATTCCATATGTTACATTTATGATTTATGATTTATATGTGTTATTATAATATTATATGAATTAATTAGGTATCTTAAAGATCTTATGATTCATATGTATTGTGGACTAATATTTTCTTCAATTTTTTTATAACCCTTACTGAACTTTTTTATGCTCCTCCCATGTTTTTGAAATGTTATTCACATGACATAATGATTAATATAGTCAATGATGGGATCAATGAAAATCCATTCTGTCTATAATATAGAAGTATACATGAATCTTTTTTAAATTATGTTTTATCTAATAAACAAATGGATATGGAGTACATGTTTTTACATGGTAATATTTGATTTGTAATTTAATAGTTATGGCCTAATTATATAAAACTATAAAACAGAAATGATAATCTATGTGAATTCATGACTTAACTCATTATAAAGTAATGTTTACGGATGGGGCCTCATAATTGGTATCAAAGGTATGTTTTGACATCATTACTGAATATTAGTTTTCGATATACACATGGTTAATCCCTATGTATATTATTTATGTTAATTCCTTGTTTTATAACCTTTTTAGATTAGGGATAGTCAGTTACCAATGGAAGGAGGAGGATATAAAAAAAATAATCATCTCTATTCTTGATGACATGCTTTCAATAATTATTGAAAAGTATTGTTCTGATGATTGTGAAACTTTTTCTAGGTTACAACTAACTTCCAAGTTGTTTTTTGAGATATCAATCAACACCACTATACTTTTATATCATCATGGATCATATGTTGTATTTAATCAAATCATATTTTTACAATATTCTAATATTTTCAATAAAATAAAATATTAACAAGGAATTTTCAAATATTTTACACTAAAAATTAATTTTAAATTTGATTATGATTTTGGAAATGTATCTAAATATGATGACCATTGCACGACCTGTTTATATTTACAATAACAATATAGTGTGTCAACACATAATTATGGTAATTTAAAAGGACTATTGATTAAATGATTCATCTAAAACTCTATCTGACTTTTTATATAAATCATGATTTATCCAATTTTTTAAAATTATATATCATACATGATTAATTTTTGAAACAATTTTTCAATAAACACCAACATGACCCATGTTGTATAAGTTGTATTTTGATGAAGGATTAAAATGATTTTGAAGGATATCTAAATCATTATTGCAATGAATGTACCATATACCTACGTGAACACTGTGATTATGAAACCATACAGAGACTATGATCAACTTATGATCTTATTTCAATTAGGAATAGTTTTATTTTATCATATGGATGTGAAAAAAATTGAAATAGATAATATTTTTATATCTTAATGTATTGGGATGAAAATTAAATGTAAAATAAAACCATTGGGGGTTACAATAAGATATGGATATTTTTTAAACAATTATTTCAATTTTTAGAATTTTACAAATGTATATAGTTTTTGAAAAAGGACAACACATAGTCCATGTGAAAACCCATTGAATTGTACACTGCTATGTTAATCGAACCCACAATTAATGTGCGATTGGGATTTATTACCCTCCACTAGACTACATGAATTCCATGGTTTGCATGACTAATTTTTTTTGTTATATAATTTTGGGAATCAAGAATATGTTGATATTGTGAACCTATGATTTATCTAATGTATATCCATATTATAGGAAATTGATTTGGTCATTAAGTGATAATGATTATTTTGGAATATGTTCTCTATTTTTGGAAAACTGCATTCTTATGGAAAGTATAATATATTGTGATCTCTTCTGTGGAGTTATGGTTGAAATTTTATTTTTGAAGAATGTAATTTTTTATAGTGGACATATAGAAATTTGGGTTATTTATGGAAATTATTAAACTTTAATATGGAATATGTGATTAGGTTAATTAAAATTCAGTATGAGACTTTAAGAGTAGTCGATGATCTTTAGAGATAAATTTTATTATTTATTGTGGATGATTATATGATTTAATCCTTCTATGTTTTTGGTTTCAATATTTTTTCGGTTTTCATTGATTTATTTAAAGGACATTTTTTTATTGAATATTATTTTCATAACATTTGGTATTGTTTGTTGAATTCCAAGTATTAAGATTAGTGTTTCTTTTTGAAATGTATTGTCTTTTTTTGTGGGGATCATCTTATCTTGTACTAACCATTTTGGTTTTGGACAATTTCTACACATAAGGGAAATATATAATTATTCTTTTTTGTATTATTTGTTTATCGATAAGTTTATTCTATAACTTTAGGTGTGACAAAGACAACTTGAGTACTCATCGTTTGGAGAAAAGATGAGTTTTTGGAAAATACTTATTCAAGGATGAAACAATACTTGAAAAGTAAGTATATTACTTTATTTCCTTAGTCTATCTCATAAAAAAATCTCCATATTTACTAAATGAAACATAAAACAAAAACATTTTCTATTGAATTTTTTCCTAGGAAACCAAGGGACATTTAACCTGTCACATTTTTGTGGTTTTCTAGTGGTTAACTCTATCTTGATCATGTTTTCTATAACTCTTCATCAGAGCATGACACTTAGTATCTCCTCTATATCCATGTTTTTATAGAGTCCTAATATGGGTTATATTGGGTGACCATTTTTACTTCTATTTATTTATTTTAATGCGATATTTTTATTAACTATTTTTCTGATGTGGCACATTCAATGAAGTTTCTAAGCCCAATTTTAATATTGCGAGGATGAAATTTCCAAAAGGGGGAAGGAAGTAACATCCTAGGTAAATAATAAATATTCCATTTTCATTTTTATTAATTTTTGATAATTAATTATTAATCTTAATTTTAAGGGGATACTATGTCCTATGTCTTACCTAACACGCAACAATGGGTTTCTCCAAAAATCTCATGTTTTTGATAAGGCGAAGTCATATATAAAATAATAAACTAAAATTATTTTAGATGGTAGTTAACAACATGCCATTTTATTGGTAATAATGAAGAGAACTAACAAATATAATATTATATCTATTTGTTAAATGTTTTTACATTTATCCAAAACAAATTAGATGCTTATAATGAAAATGAATACAATTTTAAGCATAAATACTCAAATATTCATTAAAAGGTTTATTTTGATTCTTTTCACAGAGAAAAATTATTAAAAATATATTTTTTCAATATTATTTTGTTTTATTTTAAAGAATAAAATTCACCTTTAGAATCAAGACATGAAAATTTATTTTGGGTAAATTTATTGTATTTTTATAATAAAGATCAGTTTTAAATGAATAATGAAAAATAATGCATTTTAATTCAAAACTACCAATTAATCTAATCTATTTATATGTATAGATTATCCATTAAAGTAATTTTAAAGTTTAATTGGATTATATTTTTACAACTTAATCCAATTCTTGTCATTGGATGTAATTTCACATTGATATTCAAATCAAACAAGTGTCAATCTTTTGATAGTTATTATTTTCTAAAAAAAAGCTTTTTTATGACAATGGGAATTAATTTTAAATTAATTTATGCCACGTATTTGTTTTGAATTTGGAAAAATGGATTTCATATTTTGTGTTAGTAGGTCCAAATTGTGTAAATAGGTATATTTTTTTATTCATTATTAATATTTATTTCGAGTAAATATTTTACTTACTATGGAAAAAGGGTAAATCTACTAAATAATGATGAAAGATAATATTATAATAATATTAAATTGCATATAAACTTTTCTTAACCATATTATAAAATATAATTCAAAGAAAGGATATATTGTTCTTGTTTTTGGGACAACATGGAGCCACCTGGGAGTTATAATGTCATATTATATTAATTAATTTAATGTAAAGAAAAAAGTAACCTTAATATATATCTTTTAGTGAAAGAATTTTATACAGGGTTATATAAGTGACATATCCAACTAATAATATTCATTTGAAAACTATAACTATTTACTACATAATAATAGTTTATTTATAATTTTAATACATCATATAATTAAAATTTTTATGACAAAATGATGATTTAATGATTACCTCATTAATGTATGTTTTATATAAATGAAATTATAAATATTAAAATAAAATTTTTTGATTGTTTTTTTCTAATAAATTAATTATTTAGATGAGGATGATGTATTCTATTTGATTTATGGACTATTTATCAAAAGAATCAATGTGGTTTGAATTTTTTTAAAAGTTATGATATAAATAGTTTATAAATTGACATAAATGAGTTTAAAAAACAATTAATATTGTATTAAATTATAAAATAGTGATAAACATCTATGATTCATCTTAATGAAATAAATAATGTTATAAATGTCATAAATTATCCATTTTTGGGTTCCTTCACATTTTATGGTAAATATATTATCCATGTACTATGAATATATAATAGGACATGGTAAAAGTTAAATGGGTTAAATAAAAAAGGTAATTTTTGAAACAAAATATAAAAAAACCCTTCAAATTCTTATTTGATTCTTTTATTTATACTTATTGAAATATTATATTCTAATTAAATCATATTTGGACATTTTTAAAACAAAAAAAATTCTAATAAAATAATACTTTAAACATTCCTAAAAAGACCTTCATCCCCTTTATAAAGATCCATCATCTCTTACCCTTACTAATATCTCTCAATCTCCATTCCTAGTCCATACTCTACCCTAATAATCTCCTTACATCCCTATATTCCTCATAAAATCCTTACATTAGGCAGAAGGAAATTCAATAATGCCTTTTTGATCAAACCAAAGGGAGTTACTCGATTTCGAGGTAACATCTTCCCTCACGTTCTATTCTTTTATATTAATTCTTCACTCCATATGATCTTATTGTATTTTTTACATAACAACACTGTTATTCACAATAATGGTTTCTTTATGTGAAGGATTCAAACTACACATTAAAACACCTCCATCTAATGGATACGAACATATTGTTTTTGTGGACGGCGAACTACTACCTCGTGAAACAATGATTGTTCTAATATCTCCTACCATGTATAATGGTTTAGATTATGATGACACTATATTTATATGAGATATATATTATATTTATATTTTCTCCATACTTATAGATTTTTATTTTATATAATAACATTATGGTTTCCATATTGGGTAAATACAATAATTTCATTTGAGCAAGTGCAGACTATCGCCCCCTCAATGTGATATGAATCGTTCATGCCATACGTAGAACGTATAGAAAATGGAGTTAATGAAATTATAAAATGGATTATACTAGGATTATTATATAACTGTGTCTCATTATGTTTTCATTCCATTACATATAAAATATAAATAAATGTATTATTCATGTTAACATATGTCATATCGTCTCCATGAACAATGCA
Source organism: Viscum album (assembly GCA_963277665.1). NCBI lineage: Eukaryota > Viridiplantae > Streptophyta > Magnoliopsida > Santalales > Viscaceae > Viscum > Viscum album. The sequence goes on from OY728159.1 coordinate 41,080,882, forward strand.
TTTCATTTATTATATTCAGATGTTATGTACTATTATAAATAAAAATATATACTTGATATATATGATATATATGATATCAAAATCATGAATATATATCTTTATATAATGTACTTTTCACCAAATGGATAACATGTAATTATAATAAGTTCATTTTTGTCTCAAGTACAAAGTATCAACAAAACGTCCGTTATTAACTTAATTGATTTTGTAATGTATTTAACTAGGTAATAAATAATATAAATGTAATTATAAACATTAAATAGGATCTAAAGAAATTAGAAATTAACTTTAGTGTATTATTCTATAGATTAACGAATGAACGAGTCATGTCAGACAAGAGGTAAGGGACTTCAACTCAATCTCCTTTCATTGAGGAATATTTTGATTTATACATAACTATCTATTATTCAGTGTATAAAACCCATTAAATAATCATTTCATTCAAACGGAATATTTTTATATGTAGTGTTTTACTAAACGAAAAAGGGAATGGTCCATTTTTTAACGTACACAGTGACACCACCCTTTCTTCCACTGCGAGTGTTGTTTAATATTTCGCTTCCTTAACAAGCGATAATGTTTTAAAAGGAAAGTAAATACCATATACATTTTTATGTATTTTGGTATTGAAAATGTTTTTTATAATATTTTTTTTGTCAATATATTTAAATTATATATTGGGATTGATTTATGGAAATGTTTTCTTTACTTTATGTTTGTTTTATGTGTTATGAATATGTTATGGTTTGTGGGCATTGATTACATATACAGGTGATTCTGTGATAATCCTAGGTCGAGGGAGTAACAGATAGCTCTTCAATGCATTGTGTATCTTCACAAAGGTAATGTTTAATGATTCTCCTATGATATTTATAGAATATACTGAGATAATAATTACAAATGTACCTCCCGATGTAGTTGAGAATGTTCTGACGTAATAATGTTATAGATGCCACAATTTACATTTATGATTTATGATTTATTTGTGTTATTCATAAATCTTATGATTTCATGAGGTATGTTAAAGAGCTTATGCTTATTATGTATTTATGGAATAATGTTTTCATTCTTTATTTTATAACCGTTACTGATAATTTTATTCTCATCCCATGTTTTTGAAATGTTTTTCACAGGACTTAATGATGAATGGGGTCAAGTATGAGATTAAGGGAAAGTAAGGCTATCTAAAACATGGAACTACAAATGACACTTTTTTCATGAGTATTTATTATAAAAATAATATATACTAAGCAGAAGTGTACAATTTTTTATATTTGAGATGTAATGTAGTAGTTTTGGTCTAATTCTCTAAAACTCTATACCAGAAATGATACTCAATATGAATTCTTAACATAAATCACAATTAATAAATGTTTAAATCTGATTCATTATACAGTTATTTGGATATCTATTTCATTATTTTAACATGATTTTATGAATTCTTATCATTTCTAATATATCCACTGGATAATGATAACATGATTAGTTCAAATATAGGGTTTTAAAAAAATATGATTTACTCAGACAAAGGATGTGATTGTCCAATATAGTCGAACTACTCCATATGAATATCATTTTTTGGAGCATGGAATGGAGGTAGTGTAATTGGAAATCACTTATGACCAATCCCATGTAGATCTTCGACACGTTAATATTGTATGGAACCGCCTATAGATGAAGTGGAAGTTAATAGAGATTACTACCTGAGTGATGTTATTCGAACCACCCGAAGAGTCTTTCACCATCACACATCATACCCTAATGTCTTATACTCGTGTTACACGGGGTTATGTAAAAAGACCATAGGAATACGATTATGTGCATTGTTTTTTTGAGAATAATTAATATACATTCATTTTATAATGTTTACTTTGTAAGTGGGTTTTTAATAAAAAAAGTATTTTTAGTTAATGTTCAATTAAGAAAGTTAATTTATTGAATTAATGGATTTTTTAAATTAAATAATTTTTTAATAAAATATTATTACTATATTATATTTCAAATAATATAAATGATTCTATAATTTTTATGAATACAATTTTAGTTTTTTATTATGGTTTGAATGCTGTTTTTTTTCAAACCACAAGATTTTTCAATAAATGCCAGTTTCTTTTTTAAAATTACAAATTAAAATATTTTGAAAATTATTTACATAAAATGAATATCATATTTTTTATTCGTTATCTCCCAATTAAATAAAAGTTTATATTTCATATTTTTCAAAGACAATCGATTTTCTAGGTAAAAATTAAATACCGTTTAAATATATAGTGTGTTTTATGACATCATAATGACACAATAGTGATGTAATAAAATACTAAAAAAGGATATTCAAACAATATATGTTTACCTTAAAAAAATTGATTTTAGGTTTTCTTCCAGTTATTTTACAAAGACATAGTAGACCCTCCAAGACTTATATAACTTTTTTAACATTTTAAAATGATTTCCTAGAGAGTGTGACTAACCTCCACAAAATCAATAATAATATATTAATATGTTCAAAGATTGGTATTATAAAATATTTTTTTCTTCTTCACTTTGTAAAACCCCTGGGATGGTTTGTGGTTTATATTAGTTTATTATGTTTTGTCCAAAACCTATATAAAAATTAATTCCCTCTCCTTTCCTATATAAACACACTTAATATCCCATTACTCTTCACTCAAACCATTTAGATCTCGATAAACCCATACCCTCCCCTCTCTAGAATCCTCCCAAGGATCCTCATTCTCCCAATAATCCCCTCTCAATCCTCTCCCACACTATTCAGATCAGTCATCCATGAAAACTATTTCTTCCATTCTCGTTTTTTACAAATTCCATTTTGTTGTTATGTCCTTTTATTTTGAATTACAAATGCTTGCGTAAAATTCCCTCCTAAACTATAATTTCCTTCATATTTTTAATTGATGAGAGACCCCATTCCATATAATTAAATCCTTCTATTTCTACCTATTACCATACAAAATCACTATAATGGATTTTTATATTCTCATTTACATTCGTGAAATTATTTAATATTATGCATCTAAATTACATTATAAATAATGGTACATGTTCTTATATGATCCCATTACTTTCTATTTAATGTAAATATGATCAGATAACCATTTACCACTCATCAACCATTTATTTTAATCATTATGAAATGTCGTTATGCAACCAAATTTCCATGATGATTTTCCAAGCCAGTGTCATTGTGTAGTGAATACCATGCATGTCTCTCTATTGAGGGTAATCAACCTTATTCACAATTACATATCTGTAATATAGTTTCATATATTTATTACACATTCCTTTATCATGGAATAAATGATGTTGTTGAATTTTTCCATTTTGTATGATCCATGTGGCACACTTATGCATGAAACAAAATGATTAAGAAGGGTGTTCCCTGATTTCACTCCAATGCATTATGTAAAGATTTGTATCATGACATATCCATTGAATGAGATTTTATTACTTATAACTCATGTTCAATGAGGGTTTACTCATGTTCCATGAGCAATGAGACTTGTCTCATTCTAATATAATGTTAAATGTTGTTTCCACATTTCTATGTCATGATAATCATGTTATATCACGCCTTTATGTTCATATTTCTCTTTTGCTCCATTGATATTCCTATTTTCAAACATATACTATATTCTTTATGATATTCTATGTTTACACTCTTAATGGTATTTATAGCACACGATTTTCATATGCATTTTCATTGGTGATCACATGTAATTCTATGTACGAAGGAATGTTGTGTTCATGTGAAAGAAGTTTTCTATAAAGATATTGCATTTTATGTTCAATGTTGTTATGTAATATTACTAATAATGAAATTCACTATACCTCTATATATTCTATGTTTCATCATGTTAAAATTTTATGTAATAAATAATGTTTAACTATGAAATATATAGAAGGGTTGTTTAGTTGGTATCAGATGATAGGTTTAGTTATTTTTTCTATTATGATTAGAAATCCATAGTGAAAGACTTAAGGATAAGACTATGTATAAGAAAAACATCCCTATATTTCTGTGAGTATAGAGTAAGTGGATTATCATTATAATTCATCCTTATATATAAATGAACAGGAAGAGGTGGCTCTATCACAGATGTATCTTGGTGTAAAACCTGAAAACACCACCGTGATCTAAAACCGAATGAGAACTGGTGCACAAAAACTAGCCTTACTACACTCTTGGTTACAACACTCCTAGGGGAAATGATTTGTTAAATTCATATGCTTACTATGTACCATTATTAAGGGAATAATAAAAATTACCATACCAATAAATGTTTGTAAGTAGATCATGGATATTATAGGTTGAAGCCTATAAATTCATAAGTTAATGAAATAAATATAATTTAGTAGTTATCCAGTTTTTTAATTAGATTACCCTTTCTGTATTTCCCCTAAAATTCCTATTATTTTATCTGATAGCCTATAATATGAATACTTAGGATAAAAACCGATGTGATGATCAATGTGATGACTGTTCTAATGAGATACCCAATATGATGTGAGGGTGAATCATGAATGTTATCAGTATACTCTCTCAGTTAACTGTAGTTTAGAATAGAAACAATGGTTAATAGGTACATTAAACCCACATTAATATATAATAATCCTCGATCGATAGATTCATGAGAAAAAGGCATCATACTTTTAATGGATATTCTGATCTATCAATTGCTGACCAATGGATCAACTCTAATGAAAATGTTCTTCTCCATCTTACAATATTCCTAAAACGAGATGTTTCTTATGACTACTTATCATATAGAGGGTGAATCTGATAAATGAAGGATATTCCTCAATAATAATATACCTGAGGATTATATCGATGAATTGAAATTTATGGATTCTAGGAAAATGTTTTTTGATAAATATTATCCTCACACCCTCTCACATAGGATGGAAATGGACTTCTTTGAATTCAAGATAAATGATAATGAATCCATCAAATCATATGTGAAAAAAAACACAAGGATTTCATGATATTTATCCAGGATTTTCATTACCCTCGAATTCAATATTGACCACTACTTTGGTGTGCTAAAACCTAGCCAACAAAAATCACAAGAAATTCGTGACATCGAGAGCTATGAGTAAACTGTCTGATGTTCCATAAAAGTAGAAATAGTGATATTAAAATCACAGGGGTATCATGGGGATATGAAATAGTCAGTGGAATTTAATTTTGGCGGTCTGATGGATAAATACAATGGTTCGAAGAAAATCCAACACCCCACATGCCAATGTTGCCGAAAGAATCACCCCAAAAATTGGATTATGGGGACGATGAAATGCATTAGGTGTGGAAGAGATGGGAACCTGAATATAAATTTTTAGAATCAACCCCCAGTACTGAGATAGAGGAGAGGAACACATAGTTCCACCATCAATGCTTTTTTCATTACTTCAACTACAAAAAACTAGGGCACATTTCTAACTGGTGTCCAAAGCCCAGGGTTTTTAGAGGAAACCAACAACCTACAAGGCAGCAAGGGAGATCTTCTTTCATCAATAATGCAAAAGAAAACCACGACAATGATGTGTTTAGAGGTAGATTAGTTATTCAGTAAATAATATCGAACATTGTTTTTGATTCCGGTCCTACGGATTATTTAATATACAGATGTTTTATTAGAAAAATTCCCAACACCAACAAAAATACTAGAAATAAATGTGTCTATGAGAACTGAAAATGGATAAATCATTGCATCCCTTGAATATATCTCCTCCTCTGTAACAATTTGTGGATTTAAATTATGTGGAAACCTCTTCAAACTCTCTATGGTAGAATTTGATTCAATTCTTTGTAGGTATTGGGCTTCCCTATATAGATTCAATATAAATTTGTCTTGAGAGAGAAATCACAATCCGTATAGAGAATCGACCCTCAATTCTGTACAATTTCATGGAGGAGGATGAACCTTTTCTAGAAACATCATTTCAAGTGTGGACTTTAATTCCCTATAAGCACACATATATTTCTTAACTGATTGTGTTTAAGGAAGAAACAATCCATGAAGACCTGACTACTGTTAGGGAATTCAAGGATGTGTTTCTCAAGGAATTTCCATGTCTTCATCTTGGAAGAGATGTTGAATTCCCGATTGATCTTATACCTAGGGAATTGGAATTATCGAAGACTCCATATTGAATGGATGTTTTGGAGTTGAGGAGCTGAAGAAAAAATTACAGAATAATATAGATAAAGGGGTTATATGTCTATGTGCTTCACCATGGGTGGAACCAGTCCTCTTCATCATTAACAAGGATGGTTCGAGGCGCCTTTTCATTGATTATGATGACCTCAAAAAAATCACAATAAAGAACAAGTATCTTCTTCCACGAATTTAGGAATCATTCAATCATCTAAGTGTCTAAAAATACTTCTCTACGGTGGATCTGTGGTTGGGATATTACCAAATATGTTTGAAGAAGGAGGATATCCCAAACAATACTTTTTTATAATTCACATGCCCAATGAATTCATAGTAATCATATTTGGAATTGCTAATGCACCAACAATATTCACTTATATGATGAATAGAGTCATTATATATTACCTTGAAAAATTGGAGAAAATTTTTATATATTATATTTTAATATAATCCAAAACTATGGAGGATCATGTGAACCAGCTAAATGCTATACTAGAGACCTTGCGAAAGGAGATGCTCTATGAAAAGTACTGCAAGGTTGATTTCTACTTGATAGAATTATCATTATTTGTTCATATCATTAGAAACAATGGGATATCAGTGTATCCATAGAAGAAAGATGTGGTATAGTGATGGTCGACGCCAACATATGTGGACGATATTTATTGCTTCCAATGGCCATCAATATATTATCGCCGATTAGTGAGAAATTTATCATTATTGTAAAACCCTCTTAGCAAGATAACTCAAAAGGGATTCAAGATGTCATGTATTCAATAATGAAAATATAGAATCAAGGAGATAAAATGATGTCTTGTCACTACACCCATTCTTATAGTCCCTATTAGTAGAGAATTTTCTGTGGCATTTAGTGGTGCTTCGAATAAGAGAATGTGTAGTGTTTTGATGAAAAATGACAATGTTATTGCCTATGATTCAACTAAATAGAATTTTCTTGTGAAAAAAAATCCAACACTTGATCTGGAGTTAGTTTTAGTAATCTTGTATTTGAAAATTTGGGACCATTACATCTATGAGGAGATGTGTGAAATATATACGGATCAAAAAAGCCTCAATTGTAAAGTCACGTAGAAAGAGTTGAACATGTGCCAATGAAGACAGTTAGTGCTGATCTATGTATATTATTTCTCAATCCATTACCACATAGGGAAAACAAAAAAGGTATAGAATTATCTAAGTAGAAAGAACCCAAAATTCTATAAATGATGAGAATTGAAAAGGATATAAGATTCTTTGATTTTATGTATATGGACTTAGAAATCATAAAGAAGGGAAGGTCATCAATCGATTCAAAAATGATTTCCCAAATGTATCTTTTTGGATAGTATAAATGATTCTTAAAAGCATGATGTGTGAATTCGAAAAAATGTGTAAAATATTAAAAAGTGAAATCCTTGGGTATCAATGTTTATAAAGAAGGAATTATGATATTTTGGTAATCAATATGCCTTCCATAAAATCTATAGTAATTAAAAGAACTTTTGTTTCATGCAAATAGTTCGATAGTATCAATTCAACCAGGAATCAAAAAAATGTATCGTGTTATACAAGAACATTATTGGTGGGATAACATGAAGAAATAGATCTTAGATTATACATCAACGTGCTTGATATGTCATTAGATGAAGGCTGTCAGGATGAATACTAAGATGATGATGCAACCATTCCCCATATCTATATGGAAATGGTAGAACATCACCATTGTCATTGTTACTGGACATCTAAAGATATCCAAAGAAAAAAAAATTATCTCGGTTGTTGTGGATCATCTTTTATTGATATCACTCATCCGTGCAATTATAGAGGAGTTTTCATTGGATCAAATAACATATATATATATATATATATTAGATAAGTGGTAAGGATTCATAGAGTACCAATATCTATTTTATCCAATTGAGATCTGAGATAAACCTCTATGTTATGGAAGGGTCTTCAACATGCTTTGAATACCGAGATGAACATAAGTATGACTTATCATCCTCAAACTGATGGAAAATATGAGTAGAATATCCAAACACTTGAGAACATGTTGAGATAATTCTCAATGTACTTCAACGGAGGATGGGATAAGCCTCTTCCATTGTTTTAGTTCTATTACAATACCAATTTCCACTCATGCATCCAAATGGATCTTTATGAATACAATTATGGAATGTGGGGCAAAACATTGACATGCAGGGATAACGTTAGGGAGAGAAACTCCTATTATAATAAATTGTAAAAGAAATGGTGGAGAAGGTTAAGAACATACAACAACACATTAAAGCAGCTCAGAGTCTATAAAAGCGCATTGCTGATAATAGTAGGCGAGATCTAGAGTTTTTTGTTGGAGACATGGTATTCCTCCAATATCACTATGGAAGAGAGTTATGATGTAGGGAATAAGGGAAATCATAGTCCAAGGTACATCATCCCATCTTAGATCCTTGATTTAATTGGAACAGTGGCCTATCGACCATCACTCACACAGAAAATGTCTCAATTTTCTTATGTATTCCATGTATCACTCAGGAGGATGAACATACTTTACCCATTACATGTACTCAATCTAGTGGTGGTACTATTAGAGAATTAAATATCTTATGAAGAAGAGTTGGTGAAGATATTATATCATAGGGAAAACGTTCTACCAAATAAAACAATGACCCTTGTAAAAAAATTATGGTGGAACCACAATATTAATGAAGCAACATGGGAATCATAGGATGATCTTAAGAATAGTTACCATCATCTATTTTATTGTGGGATAAGAAAATTTCAACATAGATTATTCTTAATGGGGAAGACTGTAATGACCCAAAAATTTTATTAATGAAAAATTATCTTCATCTAATAAAATGTATTATTATGTAAAATTTATATATAAAACATATAAACATATTGCATTATTGAACATTTAAATACATTTAAGAATTTTTTCCATTTCTAATGTGGTTATTGAATATTGATCGCATGATTTTTATACATATAGTGTTTGAACATATCAAATGTAGTCTGGAAAAGGAAATGATGGCCCCATCCACTAGAATTACTCTATATAAATCCAAATTGTTAGAGTTCAGAAAGTATGTAGAGTCACTGGGAATTTCTCATTATCAATCCTTAGAGGAGCTTCAATGCATAAAGAATGAACAAAACCACATATGGGAGAAGTGGATGTGAAAATAATTAACCACTCGAGCGATGTTATCTCAGCCACCCCCCATGTCTCTCTCCATCTCACACCTTACCCTTTGGTATTATGTGGTTTTCATAATGTGTTATGTAACAAGACCCTATAACTATGATTTTGTGCATTATTATTTATATAATAATGAATATACATTAATTTTATTATGGTTACTTTGTATATAGTTTTTGAAGAACACATAGTAGTTTTATATAATATTCAATTAAGAAATATATTTTGATGAATTTAGTGACTTTATAAATTAATTAACGGTTTAATAAATATTACTAATAAATTAATTTTTATTAAATATAAATTATCAAATAATTTTTATGAATACAGTTGTCTTTTATTTTATGGTTTGAAAGTTATTTTTTTGTCAAAACCCATGTATTTTCAATAAATAACAGTCTTAATTTCAAAATTGGAATTTCAAAAATTTAGAAAATTATTTACATAAAATTAATATCATTTTTGGAATTAGGATGTCGTAATTATCTAACAGTGAATTTTTCATTATTTTCTATGATAGTCCATTTTTTGGGTAGAAATTATATATCGTTTAAATATATAATATGTTTTAGGTAATCATAATGAACCAATAGTGATATAATAAAATACTATAAATTTTATTTTAGAAAAATATATGTTTTAAAATTAAAATAATGTGATTTTAGGTTTGTTTGATTTATTTTACAAAGCCTTAGTGGACCCTCCCTGATTTATAAAACATTTTAACCATTTAAAATGATTTCATTGAGTGTATGACTCATCGCCAAAAAATAATGACTAATATTTTAATATGTTCGTCTATTGGCATTATAATATAATTTTTTCCAATCCACATTGGAATAAACCATGGTCAAAAACGTTCGGATGGTATGTGGTTTGGATTATATTAATTTGTGATGTCAAAAACCGAAATAATAATAAATTCCCACTACATTCTCATATAATCCCATGCAATATCCCATTCCTATAAACTCAAACCATTTTGAGATTGACCAACACCATCTGTACTATATCTAGTATCCTCCTATGTCACCCAAAAATACCAAAAAACCTATCTCAAGCCACTCCTAAGCCTTTGAAATCACACTTCCATGTAAGGTATTTCTTCATTTCTCATTTTGTCCAAATTTTATTAGCTTTTTATTCCTTTTTTTAATTACTAATTTTGTGGTATGATTTTCCCCTCGCCTATTCTGACATCTTTATTTTTGAATAATGATATACCCTTTTTTTCTCTCTTTAATGCCTCCCACGTACGCCTATTACCAGGCTGAAATTATATATGGAATTTTTCTCTCATCATTTAAATTCAAGCTAATCATTTATATTATGCATCTATATTCCATTACATATTTTGGGACATGAATCTATATACCCCTCTTACGATGCATTTCATGTACATATGATGAGAACCCCATTTTTCTCTCATCAACTTCTTTTTTGAATTCTTATGTCACACCATTTTGATTCCCAATTTTCAGCATGATTTTTCTAGCCAATGTCATTGAGTAGTGAATACCATGCACATTTCCCTATCGAGGATATTCACCTTTACAAAAATTTAATTAATGATTATAAAGATTCATGTATGTATTTTAAAATCCATTACCATGGAAGAAAGGATGATGTTTAATGACCCCATGTCGTATGATCTATGTGGCACACTTATGCAATAAAATAAATGATTAATAATGGTGCACCATGATAGATCTCCAATGCATTAGTTAAATATTTGAATCAGGATACGTCATTTTCAATGAGGTTTTACTGATGATAATTCAAGTGAAATGAGTGTTTAATCATGATCAATGTTAATGGGCCTTGGCTCATGATAATATCATGTTAATTTTTGTTGCCGCATTTCCTATTATGATAACAATGGTATATAATGTCTTAATGTCCATTTTTCTCTTGTGCTCCATTGATATTCATATTTCCAAACATGAACTGTATTCTTTATGATATTCCTTTTTTACTCCCTTTCTGGTCTTTATAGATCAGTCGTTTCTTATAAATGTCCTTAGGTTATCATATGCAATGTTTAGTATGAGGGAATGTTTTAGTCATGTAAAATAATCTCTCAATAAAGATTTCATGTTTAATGTTCTAAGTTGTAATGTAATGTTCTGAAGCCACAACAACACTAGACCTATCTATCATATAAATTGTCTCAAGTGAATATTTTATGTAATAAAATATTTTTAACTGTCAAATAAAGAGAATGGTTTTTATAGTATGCTATCCTCATATAAATGTTTATGATAACACATCCCATTCCATTTTTTGGATGCATCCATGTAGATCAAAAAACATTCTCCACTACAAGGATGTGTGAGAATAGATGAACATGCTAGTCATATTTTGAGATCATTGAAATTATATTCACATTCCTCTATCGACATGATCATTACTACCTTTCGAGTCAGTGTGGTGATTGTATTAGATAATCCTTAACAATTATTCACAAAACACTGATAATATCTTGAATATCAATGAAAACATTGGATGTTAGTTACACTTTTTGGTCTCGGTCATATGTAAATAAATTTTGTTTCTAGATCTACATATATCCCCTATATTGTGATTTTGTGATCAAAAAATGAATATTTTTATGCCAAAATTAAACCGTGTTATATTTTCATAAGGAATCTCCCTTTCAGGGTTTTCAGTACAATTAATAAGTGACCATAATGTTCACCATTTCTCTAATAATAGACATGAATATTGCCTTTAAAGAGGACCACAGATTAATAATGATAGTCATTAATGACTCCATTCTCTACATCCATGAAGATAGTGGGGGAATTAGTTCAAAAAAACACATCAAAATAAATTCAGAGTGTACATACCTTGTATGGAATGTAATATTTTTTATATCTTCTTTCTTGAATTTTTTTTATTTTATAACGAAAAAGAAAATAAAGATGGGAAAGGTATTGAGCTCTACATTGTTGTTTGAATAATCCATTAATGCATGTAAGAATATATTAATTTTTGATAGTGATCTTATTATGTTATGAATAATCAATGCAGACTATCATTGATCCATTATTATTCAAAAAACATTTAAAAGGTGAAATGAAATGTGATGCACTATTGTATATGAATACATGTTAATGAATCTCTTGGAGTTTCTTATTAAATTTGTGAAACTCAATTGTGTTCATTCTATATGGTGTCTTGGGAATAGACATATAAAATTTTAAGAGTTATTTTGAAATCTCAAACATAATATTTGGTGGAATACATAGAAATTATTATTAAAAGACTTAATAAGATTCTTTTACAATCATGTTTTTATTAAAAGTGAGTTTCTATCCATCTATTTGAGATAGATAACCTTCATTTTTCCAGATAAAGATGCATAAAATTGAGAAAATTTTCACTGGAAGGGCATACTCATCCTAGCATCAATAGATACTTGTATATTAGACTTGAATATGAAATGCGACATCCCTTCCATGGAAATTGAAATGATATCTATATAGGGACAAGAAATACATGCCATGAGTCACATCAAATTCAAATAAAGGAAATATTAAATTTCTTTGATGGAACCACATTCTAACAAACATTAATTGGGGAATAATTATTAACATTTAATGTGGTTGTTGTGCTATTATAAGTTTTCATTTCTATCTCAACATCAAATTTTCAAGGTAATATATATAATCCCTAATGAATTTTTTCAAAAAAGTGGGAGGATCCATAATTAAATAAATCAATTTCCACTTTTTAGTGGACAATATGTGCACCTTTCACCACTTCATTATCATTCTCAACATCTCCAATTGTGATTGCATGTGACATGACTTTTTATTTGTTCTTAAGAGTGTGTAGAAATGGATCATCATCAATAACCCTTCAATTAGGGTATTGATTGGCATAATTTTGTATTTCCTGGAACTTGTGTCATTTAAGTATACAAGGATCATTTTTTGTTTCATTTTCTCTATTGAAATAACTATACATATTTTTCACATCACTTCAGCATTGAACTTCTGGATGATATTATCTGCACATAAATCTTTTACTACTCCCATAAATAACATTTCCTACTTATTTCATTCCACAGATTAAGTTTAAGGTAAAAATCATCTTTTTTTCGGTGTGATTTCTAGGTTTTTCATTGAATTAAATTTTTATCTTCTTATTAAACGCATATGTTTGACATGGTGCCCAATTATCTATCTAAACCATGAGGGCACATCAAAGGATTTCATTACATCTATTGATGTCTATTATGGATAAACCCCCTCAGTGATTTGGTTTTATGGAACTAAATAATATATGAACTTTACTTTCAGCACGAATAATAATTCCGGAAGCATACCTTTTATGTCTTGTAAAATTTTATTCATAGGTACAAAGAGATTCATCATCCTTTTTCATATGTTCAAGTTACTCCTTCTACATTTTGTCTGATGAATATGAGTAACGTACATGTTGAATAATAATTTTTTGTACACATCCAATTGTAATGATTATATTTCACCTCATTCCATCGTATTCATGATACATTTCACCCATTGGTCATCCTCACATTCCTAATGATTGACTAAGAAGATAGAATTATCATGTTATGAACATTAAAAAACTAAAAATATTTTTTCAATTGTACATATAAATTTTTCAGCCACTAATGGATTATAAGGACCACTAAAAGAAGGCTGACACACTCTCATGAAGGACTTATCATAATGATGTTCCATCCTTAGCTCATTTAAAATTCCCATATGATTCTTATCTTGTGAATGTTATATGATCATAACTTCAATATTTTAAATTATAGATCCTATAACATTTAGTTTTTATGGAGGAAAATCATTACATTTCCCATCTTATTCAGTAATAAGATGTTTCTGTCGGGTTCCATCAATTGAATAGAACCAAGAGGAATAGTATGCAAAAAAGTAATTGTAATGGGAATACAAAAATAATCCACAATAAAATATCAGTTTAGGATAATTTTGGTTTTATCCAAGGATATTCATTATCATTTATAATACACATGTATTGTAAGATGTACTACGATATATCCATAGGATTATTACTATAGGTTTTCTCATATTCTATTCCAAAGGATAACCATACATTTCATCGGATACCAAATATAAAGACCATTAATTTACATAAATTGACATTACATCAAGGATTAACAATATATAATAAAAAACATAACAAATCCATTAGATGACCATATTGATATATTGTTGTTATAAACTAAGAATCATAAACAACTTTTTTATAATACATCTTCATTTTTTCCAGCTTATTTTTACATAATTATACCCATTTTTCACATAACGTACATAATTATATTATTCATGAACTATAGAAATGAATTATATGAATGGGGAATCTTAGATGCTCAGTAATGGAAATAAATGTAGAAAAAAATCATATCCCAAACATAATATATAAGAACATAAAATTTAATAATCATATACTTCTTATGAAAGATCATGATATCATTACAAGGGATAAATAATGAAAGATCAAAAAATTTAAAAAACATATTCTGAAAAAATCATAATATTATTCATTATGTTTTTAGGAATATAAATAATCATTGAAAATATTTTCATATTAGTCAAGGCTCGTTACCAAGACCATAATAATAGAAAAATTCTATTATTGAACCATGTTCACTGCTTTTACCAACCCTGTATTACTGAACTGAGGTCATTTAACATTCCAAACATGTCTATCTCAGGAGATATAAATAATTAACCATTTAAATACAGGGATATATAGATCCCATCCATATCATAATTAAGTCATTCATAAATTTTCAACAAAAACATAAATAAATCATCATAGGATAACCCAATGAATAAAATGGGATTCTTTAAAAACATCCCACAACAATAAATATAGAACAAATGGATAATATAAATACAATTCAACGAAAAACACAATATCATAATAGTAATAATAGGTATGGAAACAAAACCATATTTAGATAATTTCTTCCTATATAGAAAATAATTTTGATATAAAAATTGAAAATAATTCTTAAGGAAATTATAATTTCATCTTAAAAAACATTTTATTTCTAAAAATTCCAAGAAATTTTAAAAGAAAGGAATATAATTGAAAATAAATTCAAACTGATTTATTTATGTTTCATGGAAATATGGATTTATGAAAATGTAAAAATATTTTTATTCCATATAAGTTATTATAATATTAAACATTTACTTTTTTTGGAAAAGACAAAAGTACCTCATATCGAATAACGACAAAAGATTCATTTCATACCATTTATAAAATTAAAAAAGCTATTAAATATACATTAAAAAATTTACAAGAATATAAATAGTATAAAATAATTTTCAAGCATTGAAATGGTTGAAAAATATACCACATTAAATAGATACGTATAAAGAATCTTCAATAATAATGAGATTGTAAAATCATCATTTTCTATATGTTTTATATCCATTGTATGTATCCAAACATCCTGTATAATGAATTAAATACTTTAAATGTATTACTTTAAAATCATATTCATTTTATGTTATGATATATGATCATATAATAATCTGTTTGTGTACAATATTTCATTATTTCTTGTAATTCGGTTATTAAATGCTTTATTTTCATAAACATATTTTGTAGAATATGTTCGAGTTATACCTCATATGTCCAATTTATATCATTAAAAAATTATATTACCATAATATATAAAATATTTATTCATTATTTACATTTATATAATCATTATTTGATTAAGATTACGTAGACTAAATCACATTGCATTGGGGATATGGTAGGTCATACTTATAAATGAGTGATGGTATCATTCCCATATTTTATGAATTAATTGAATTGGATGGTTTATAATATTTTATAAATTATATAATGTTATAATAGTCATATATCGATATTATTTCCATTATTATACATATCAATATAAGGTGGTGGTAAGAAACAGATAACCCAACAACGTGGAGTCATTAAGCTGTACCTATGCAGGCGTGGTGATTTAATTTTTATAGGATAAATAAAGGGTATAATATGTAGGATTGGTAATTATACTATAAAATGAGTATTTATGTGATTCAATGTCATTAATTTATTATTAAACACCTCTATAATAGGATGTGAAAGAATAAATATGTTTGAATTAATCGATACAAATGATCAGCCCTTCTTAGTCATCCTCCCACTATATATTCACGTAGAGAATTATTGTTGGCCATTGAAGAATATGAGAACATATATAATGTATCCAGGGAATTTGAAAAGTTAAAATGGAAGGGTATGTATGATATTGATATCATAATGTGGAGTGAAGAGGTGAGAGAGTAGGTACACTTTTATGATGGAGGTGAGGGGTACATTTGGGATGTGAAATGAAATTAATTTATTATTAAATTAAATCATATAAAAAACCACTATAATGTCCCAATGTTATATATTCAATGAGAAGTGTTTTTAATCTCATCAACCAATAGATTTTAAAGTATATTTTCTGTCAAATTAAACCTTATAATTTTAATTTACAATTACTTATTCTATTTAATTTTTATCTAGGGGAACAAATAATTCATAATTAAAAAGCAGTGATATTTAATTATTTGAAGAAAAGTATACAATAAATAAATACTTTAGAAAATTTCATAACATATAAAAATTATTCTTTTTTTATAATAATTATGATTTTTAAATAATTTAATACTAAATTACTTTTATAAACAATCAATAGTGTAAATTTTGACTCTATATAATTCATTGATTTTGAAAAATATTTAGATAACTAGTGAATTTCAAAACTACTTTTTATTCTATTTGTATTTGGTCATGGTAATCATGAAATTTTAATTATAAATATTAATTTTCCTATATCATATATACTTTTTTAATTATAATAACATATGTTTTTTTATCTCTTTTAATAAAGTAATTACTAGAACACTTTTTTGGAATTTTTTAATATACTTATTTGTTGATTAAAAATTAAAAATAAAATACAATGATACTAATAAATCTACTATAATTTATATGTATTTAGTTTTTTAATATATATTTTGATTAATAAAACATTTAAAATTATATACTTATTAAATTATGAATGTGAAAACTATAGCGTCACATAAAATAAAATAATATAAGTTCTGAAATTTTTCGTAAATAGATTAATATGTTCCCCAAATCCACCCTCAGATGGTTATAGTTCACATATGCATGACTAATAAAACATTTTCAAGTGTTTTAGTTCCTTTAGGATAAAATAATTTTAATAAAAATTGTTTCATTGACTTCTCATCATTTAATTAATTTTTATGTCATCAAAGTATAAACCTATAAGGTAATTATTTATATTATAAAATGTAAAAATAAATTTCCATAATAATGAAAAATATTTTTTCTATCAATTGGGTAATTTTAATCTACTTTATTTCTTATATTAAAATATTTTTTACTTATTAAAATTTTAGTGAGACATATTTGATATTTATTTAAATAAAATAAAATACATGTCCTAATTTCATTAATGTTGCTTCCAAAGGATACCATTTTAACCAAATGAATATTTATATTTATAATCACTCATACAATGATATTAATACAATTTTTAGGGTAATTTTATAACAATAATATTACCCTTATTTAATTTATTTATCCTTTAACAGTATTAATAAAAATTCACAATGTTTCTATTCATAATTACCCAAAATAGAATAAATATATTTAAATAATTTCGACCTTCAGATTCAAAAAATGGAATCCATTGTTCAAAATTCAAACATATAACATGAATTAATCATTTTATAATTATTACTAATGACAGAATGAAAGAATGGTTTATTAAAATTAAAAACAATACAAAAGATTGAAACGTTTTGACAACTTAATTCAATTTAAAATAAATAATAATGACATAAATTATATTTAGTAATATTAATATATTCTATTTGTAATTTAAAACCATTAAAAATTATAATTTAACAATATAAATCTCTTTGATGAAAAATATTTTTCAATTAATATTTAGTTTAATTTTTCATTTTATCAAAAGTTGAATAATATCAGAAAAAATATTTATAATTCATCCAAAGTAAATGATTATACCCTGCTTCCAAAAAAAGGTATTTGTTTCCAAATAAAAATTATTAATTTTTCAAAATCATTATTTAAAAATAGTTATCTGTTAAAAGGTGATGAAAATTCCCTTTAAAAAATATGTGTTTTTATACATAAAATAGATTTTCTTCCTAAGATATGAAAAAATATTTATTTTATGAATATCAAAAAACAAATATGTATGTAAAATAAAATCCATTTATTTAATTTTCTAATATGAATTAAATCAATTTATTAAAACAAAACAATACAAATATATATTTCTTTTATATACTTCATAGTTAATTTATAGCGAATGACTTCACAATACAATTTAATATGTTCGTTATATTTATTCCTTCCATCATGACGACTAGGTTGAAATTAAAATTTTATATTATGGGAATCTCTTAGTTCATTTAAACGAACAATACTGATCATTGTAAGATATTTAAAATTTACTATTATTTAGTAAAAATATTTCATAAAAATCTAAGTGATATAGATGCACTATTATCATGTTTTAAGTTGTGGCTTAAATATTTTGTGAGTAAAACCTAGTACTTTTCATCCACTATATCTAAAAAATTTGAGTCTAATAATTTATATCATGATATAAATTTACAAACATGTGCATCAATCAATAAAATTTGTATAAAACAACAATTATCCTGCTTTAGTACCATACTCGAATATCTCTAATATTATAGCACAATTGTGCCAATGATAACCATTTGTCCATGATATAATCGCATAACAAAGATAAAAAATAATTCTACGAATTAAATAAATTTGGAAAATCCATATTCATAATAATTTAATCATATGTTCTATTCAATATATATATGTATTATATCATGATACCATTCGTATCCATCAATAATATTATTACAAAATAATACTACAACTAGTCGATCATATAATCATTTCAACATGGAACTGGTCAAAGCCTACTATTTAACCAATACAAAATAAATGAAAATAGAAATCAAAAAAGATATGATATCACAATATTATATCATAATACTCATTCATTTATTATGAAAATTTTTATTGATCACTGAATTACACATTTAATTTCTTTTAAACGGGTCATAAACCACTAACAAGTTGGTTTTATAATAATAATATCATATCAAACATATCAATTTCATTAATAAATAAACCATTAAAAGGTTATTTTATATCAATAAATCACATGAGGAATATTTTAATTCTAATAAAACATTAAACTATTTACAAATTAACTAAAATTAAAAGGGTAGGATCAAAAAATGGGTAGCCATATGTTAGGTCACATCACCATTAAATCCAAATGGATCCAAATAATATACCCACACATGATTTAACAACATTCATCATTCAAATTATTAATTCACATTTTGGTTTCAATTTTATTTACATAATTTATATAACTAAAAAACCATATGGTTAGTTCTTATTCTACCTGCAATTAACCCTAGTTTCAAATATGCATCTAAATATAAATTAAATTAACAAAAAGGCATCGAATATAACTTGATGAACCAAATAAATTGAGATCATGAAAAGAATATTTTTCTAATGTTGTAAAAACATTACATTGTGATAAGAAGAAACAAGTGGAAGATAGTGAACACCAATTCAATTGAACTAATTTGAAATTTATTTCTTAATCATGACATCTAGAATGGATATAAGTGCTTCAAAATAAACTAGATGTCACCTAGTGATTGATATAAAAGAGGAGTAATTTTTATATAATCAAAAAAAATAAAATCATTCTTTTAAAACCATTAACTATGATAAATACATGATCTGTAATATTTACATCATGTGTAATTATAAGTTTATTTTTATACCTAAAAATGTGTTTTATTTGGTTAAAATAACCATAATAAAAAGCTACAGAATGTGAAACATTTTTTTAGTGTGTATTTATTTCACATCGTTAAACATTTCACGTATTCTTCATAGAGAATATCATACTTCATTTAAAATTCAAACAACATGTAAATCCCATAAAGATAGATTTAATCTTTGTTTCTAAAAAATAATCTAAACAACCTTTTAAACCTTTTAAATATATGTGTAACCCTTGTAAGTCTATTTTTCATCTTCATACCGAGATACCAATAATTTAAAAAAAACATCACTGAAAATTTGGTCATTTTAATAGGAAAATCATTACATGATTATATAATACTTGATCACGAAGGCTCAATGGAAAAATTAACCCAATTAATAGACATTCAATTAAAAACTAAAAATTGGAATAACAAGAAGATGACATAATATTCCTACCACCCAACCATATATCATCTCACCCATGATAATCCAAGAATTACTATGGGGTTTCTCAGAACAAATCTATCCAATTTCCTCATATATAAAACTCCACCTCTC
Source organism: Viscum album (assembly GCA_963277665.1). Lineage (NCBI taxonomy): Eukaryota > Viridiplantae > Streptophyta > Magnoliopsida > Santalales > Viscaceae > Viscum > Viscum album. Next base: position 41,101,717 of record OY728159.1, read on the forward strand.
ATCCCTCCTCCGAAGAAATCACATAATTACACTTAAATCAAATTAGAGGTATGGTCCTACCCCATAGATATTAATTAATATAGTCTATAATATATATTATATATCCCAAAAAATGACACATCTCTATAAATCTAATCATCCTCAACATCTACCAAATGATATGGTTTTGGATGATATCTCTAAATACGTGACAACTGATAAAATGATCATGGAGTAATAGCGCTATGGAAGATAAAATAAGCATACTACTTGATTGAACCTTAAAAATTACTAAAAATCATAAAAAACTAAGGATATAACATTCCCTATTTCCAGATATTGTATTTCCCCCAACCAAAGAAACACCCAAAAGAAAAGACAATAACTAAACTCAAACTCTGGAGTCCGTCATCGACGTTTAGAATAATATTTTTTTCATTTTATTCACATTCAGAAAATATTTTATAATCTAATCAACCTACATTGAAATATAATACATGATTCTAGGTCCATAAAACACTAAATTACCGACCACCAACCAAAAAAAGGAAAACCACAAGACATTTTTTACAAATCCTTGAAAGGTTCCTTTCAGATCGATTCATTGAAAATGTTATGAAATGAAAATATCATGAATTATGTATTAATCTCCCTTGATAGCGAAAATTATTAAACAAATGCTCATAAAATATACTTTATAATCTTAATAGGTACATAGAATGACCATAATTCTACAAAAGATGAGCCATAATCCAAAAAACGTAAGATTCAATAGTATTTTGAAGACCCTTCCAGAAACGAATGATGAAGAAGGCCTCAATCACAAGTGATACAAATTAAAACACCATGTACATAAAATATCTATGCCACATAAAGACTAATAAGATCATAAATAGTGAATTTATTCATAATAGGATAGATGTTGGATATCCTCATTAGTCAATCCAATATTAACAATACTACATCATTCCTATGGATTTATAGGTTAATAAGTTCACATCATCCAAAACAAATTCCTCTCATTTCTATCTATAATAGGAAGAGGTTGAAATATACAATAAAGAATTTGACACTTTTCCTTCAGCAACAAACAATTATAACATCTAACCATAAATCATTCTACTTCAATAATCATTCTTTTACACTAGTACATTCAAGGACGATCACCAGAAATATTTTTCAACCCCATATGTACATCCCATTTATATTATTGAACACATCTCATTAGATCCTCCTAAAACCTATACTATCATATACTATCCTATAGAAAATAATATAATTTTCACTACCATGAGGCTATTCAGATGGATGAACCACACCATATATTCTTTCCTTAAGAGATATTCCCTCTAGATAAGAATTTTATCTATCTTAATCTTTTATAAAAGAGCAAGTGTAATTGATATCGAAGCCAGAGATACTCAACACAATGATTCCATAACATCCCGATACAAGTCATTAATGATTTCCATCATATCATACTCATCACAAGACCCCCACCCAACATTAGCCAATTTATTTTGGATCAAGTTATTATCAATGTTGTTTTATTTTCCCATTGTGTACGACAACCCCAGGTTGACGGAATACAGATACTCAACCCATAATCTCTTCTAATGTTGCAATTGTCATTGAGAAAGGATGTACATGAGGATCTTACATTCCATTTATACCACAAAACACTCATCCATATGATTCTGTCGGAAAAATCTATGGTCATTTAATATAGAAACTAACACTATAACATAAATTTGATAATTTATATCATCAGATCTCGTTTTTCTGGTGCCATAGGCTACCAGTCGATCCTCCTACATCAGAAATGATCTCTATCTATCTTTTAATAAGTCATAGTAAATAGTATATGTCTTTTTGATCACTAGTTATGTAAGGATATGTATTGATGTTAGACTACCCTTCATCTCCTAAAACAATCTCTTGCATGCATCTAATAAATAAAATCATCCCTTTCTTGGTCATCTCAGTCATTAGTGTTGCATGATTGGAGAAGTTCTTGTGGAAGCACCGATAATAACATTCTAAACCCATAATATTCATTATTAAATTTTCATTCTTAACTCACACCCAATATAAAAATGATTAAATACTATATAGGGTCCACTGTCACCCTATCCACCAAGATATCAAGGCCCATGAAGTGCATGATTCCAATCCAAAAACTGCATTTTGAAACCATAAGCTATAGTTGTTGATCAATTAATATACTCATGATGATGTGATGATTTTGGGAATGATAGTTTACTAATAGGGAGTAATATAATATTTCATTTAGGAAACCCACAACAAAATCATGCAGAAGATGATGAAATATCTTATTTATCATGGTTATGATTACCTTCTGCAGATTCTTAAAAATAATTGACATTCCTATGATCTCGTACAAGTCATAGCTACTTAAAATTGAATTATGTGGTGTGTATGATTTTCTAATCCCATACTACTGGTACCCTTGTCTAAAATTGATACAATAAAAGATCTACGAACCTCCAAACTGGTCGAATAGATCATCGATGCATGGATTGGGATATGAGTTCTTGACAATAGTCTTCTTCAATCACTTGTAATCCATGAACATGTTAAAATTTCCATCATAATTATTAGTGAAATGAAATAGAGTACCCCATGGTGATGTACTAGTCCAGATAAAACTCATTTTTTAAAATATCCCATCTGATATATAAAATATGAAAATTTAATGTTTTCATGCTATAATGTGGAATAGAAACAAGATCTACTACCAAATCTATATTGGAGGTAATGTATCTGGATACATGACACCACCATCGTGAGGAAGATAAAATATATGCGCTATGATAAAATACAATCATCACTGAATTGGTCGTAGAATACCATCATGAATATCCCACTAACCCTTGTGATGATAGATGACTTATTATAGTGCTAAAAGTTAACACTAATCTAGTAATAATAAATATGAACCTGGTATAGAACAAACTAACCTATAAGAATAATTAAATTGAAACCTATCGTTTCTCAAACAATTTGTTCCTAAAATAATACTAATTAATGCTCTCAAATGAAAATGTCTTAGAATAGTTGATATTTTTCACCAAACTCCAAATTTTGTGTTTATGATCAAAACACCATAAATAATTTCCATAACAAAGAGAAACTCATTTAAAAATCAGATAATGGAAGTCAATGAACCTATATTTGAAATAATACATGATACCGTACTAAAAAAATAATTATACCATTGATGATATAGGGTCCTAAATCCACAATTGATGGAGTAGATGACATAACATATAGTTGAATTTTCCACTTTTCCTAGGATTACATAATATTCCCCATATATTTTCTCTCTATATATAATTGAAACATAAACAATATGTCACCAAACCACCTTACTCAATATAAATGTCCAGTGGAACTCTTGATACCTATCTACAAAGGGGTAGGTGAGGACTTCCCAGAAATTGGTACCTATACAGATCCCCTACCATTTCTGTACTGATGTATTTCCCAAAAAAACATGATAGGTTAAAGAACCAATAAAAATCATTGAAATCAAAGGAAGTGTACATACACTAAGTCCACATAAGAAATAATTTTTCACACTAATAACATAGAAAAAAACATAAACATGAGATGACAACTAATTACCATGGAATATCATTCCTTTTTTCATTTTGATAACTATTATAGTATAATTTCTTATTTTAGTCGAGGGAGAGCTCCCTGTTTACCCAACAATGTCATCTTGTCCACTTCTTAGGGATCATCTCTTATTCCCTTGTGTGATGAGTTCCTAATTCATAGCATCTAAAAAAATAATAAAATGAAATATTCTCATATATTAATTGACCTCATAGAGAATACTAACAAAATACTACACTCTATGTAGATCTCATCTACACCTAATTATGGTGAAATTTTGAATCAGTACGGTGAAATGTCTAGTGTTTTTTACACAAAAAATACATCCTACATCAGTTTCATGAAGTCATGAGCCTTCTAATACATTATCCTCTTAAGATATATGTAGATAAAAAACTATGAAATTTCTTTCTATATTAACTCCTTTTATTTCTATTATAGATATATATTGTCCAACAATTTCATAGATTTTCCCTGATGTATTCATGGAGAATGATTCACCTTGTAATATACTGGTGTCTTGATGTGTTCACGATTGTTTTGATTACTAAATCCAGAACATGGAATATCATTTTCCTCCATCCATAGTGAACATTGGAAGATTATTCATATGAAACTCTCTCATAAACTCATAGATTATAGTCTTGGTTTGAACAGACTCAATTTCCATTGGTCAAAAGACCCTCTAGAAGCTATTAATAAGATGAAAATATATGTATTCCTCGAGACTTGTAGGAATCATTAGCTCATTTCCATTAGGATATTTATGATTTTCATACTCCCAATGCACAATTAAATGATTATTATGTGTTCTTTTGTATATATAAAAAACATTCTCTTTAAAAGATTATCGAAACTACATTATTGTCCCCTACAGTTGAAGAAAAATGATATCCATAACTCAAAGTATCTAAAAAATGATATTCATGAGTTCTATAATGACATAAAATTTCCATAATTTAATTTATCAGATATAACATGCATCTCATTTGATAGTTTATACATAAAAAAATTAAAGATATAATAATCATATATATATCCTGAACAATGCATGGAAATATATATCAATATGATCCTATGAGGATGTCAAGATACTCATATAATATTATACCATGAAATGACTATAAATCTTTAGAAAAAATAACATCTCACAACTATTCACACTACATTGGAGTAATAGAACAAACTATAATATATAATATAATGAATGACAGCCCCATCTAGGTGTACATAGATTTTCCTCTGTACATGTGTTAGCTAATACCATGAACAATATCTTTACCACATCCCAAAAAAATGTAGTTTCAATTATACAATTTCCAAATATTAATTAAACAGTTAATAGACATAATAATATATGAGGCCACGTTGTTTCATAACTTTATTTAGAACAATCTCAAGAAAATAAAGTTTTCTTACTAGACCGCATTTATTCCTCCCCACATGACATAGGCTAGATCCATGTAGTATATGTGTAATGAATATTATAATGGAACTATGACCCCTTGATTAATGATACAATATATCAAAAATTAAAAATAATAATATAATTTAGAGTAATAGAAAATATTGGCAACAATACAACAAATGTCAAGGTGAAAATAAATAACATATTATCCAAATAATGTTCAACCATGTAATGTTTTGACATATTGTATCTACAACCAAAAATATAGTAATAAAATTAATATATAATAATTACATGAATAAACTATAAATAAAGAAATACTGATCCACATGAACTTAACATATCAACACTTTAAACCATCCCACATTCAATAATCATATATATGGTCTCATTTACTTCGATAAAACTGTATATATATAATATGCTCGGGTAACAAATGATGTCTCAAATATGGTGTGAATAAAATATAGTCTACCGAAATGACCATGTCTGACCTAAATATTCTCATAAAAGAGTTCTTCAAATATAGTGATAAAAATATATTTTAATGAATCATCTTAATATAAAAAAACATTAAACCCAATTTGGCACCATGCCTGAATATCATTGAGAATGTTTCAAAACCATTCAAAAAAATAACCACATGTAGAGGGTATAATCTCAAAATAAGAAAAATATTTCATTATAAGAATTTTATAATATGGGAAATACCTATATATAGGGATTTCATTATTTGGGATAAGCCCTCTATATGAGAATAAATGCTTAAAAATACACATGGACATATATGAATATGAAACTAGTCTAAGCCCACTATATAAGAATTAAAATTTAAAATAGTTTTATGAAAACTATAGAATAAAAATATCATTAAAAACAACATAATTCATGAAAAAAAGTTTACAAAAATATAATATTATATTCCTACAAGGTTAATTTATAAATTAAAATTAGAATTTATATTATATATTTCATATATCCAGATAGTCTAAAATCATTAACATTCGAGTCTGAAAACAATAAAATCATATCCAACCAATCCATTTCAATAAAAAATAATCCATTAAAAAGTTATTATATATCCTAAAAACACAGGACGTCTCATGTTGTTCTAAGGAAACAATAATCCTTTTTCCAACTCATTATTATTCCATGGGTAGGCTCACGAAAATGGATGTTGCAATAAAAGGAACATCACCATTAAATCAATTAAATAAACACACATATGAATAATCATCATTCATTATTCAATTATTCATTGTGATATTTATGTCTATTAAATCCTATTATTCTACCTAATTAAACATAAAAAGACTTTTGTGTTTTGTTTTAGACCACCATCAAGTTAACCACCATAAAAACAGTACTTCCAACCCATAATACTAAATAGAAAAAAGGCATATATTATCACAAGAACGGCCATATAATATGAGATGAATATCAACATATATTTATACGGTGGTAAAAATCTTAAATTTTGATAATGATAAGTAATAGAATTAGGGGAAACCCAATGATAAACTACTGAAGGTATATTTATCCATTGACTGAGATGTCTTGAATGTATGGAAGGGCCCCAATAACTACTAGATTTAATGAAGTTTTCAGGATAAATGAAGTTGAATTTGGTAGGAATAAAAACCCAATCACTTAATTGATATAAAACTAGAGATGTGCATAAATGCATGGAGTGTAATATATACAATGTATAAAATTCCAAATTTATTAGTGAAAAGACCCATAAATTTTGAGGATATTTTTTTATAAATAATTCTGAATTTTACGAGTCTGCGGTTTCGAACGGAACCTGATTCCAAGGAGGTTAGGGTGGGGAACACACACCACATAACCTCCCATGTGAGGATTTAGTGTGGTTGGTCCCACACAAACCCAAACCTTTTCACCTCCCCTCAACATCCTTATACTCCACATTAACAAACCCCTTTATTTAGTTTGACAACATGCCCCATTTATTATGGTGGATCCTCTCCACCTCCTTGTCATTATGTATGACCACACAATAAATTAATTACCTAATTAATTAATTTGGGGTGTCAACAAATCATTTGAATTGTTTTTAATTGCATATAAATTCTATTATACTGGGGTAGAAAATCTATTATATTCTTTGGAAATTATTTTGTGGTGGAGCCTTCGGAGAATTTGAGGAGATATTCATCCCTCACCAACAAAGAACACGAGGAACGATATCCTCTCGAAAACCAAGGAAATAATGTGAGGCGATGCTCACAAGGAAAACTATCATTCTTCTTCTTCTTCCACGTCATGGGAGGAGACGCCGTATGTGAGGAATCTTTGACTACGCTTCCTCCTCAGACACATCCCGATGTTAACGAATCGATGTCATCTTCGAATAATCGTTCCGCGACATGTAAAAATGAGAATCAAAATCATGATATGGGGTTTGATATAAATTTATGGGAATGAAATTATATAATGTCCTTGGTGAATGCTTTTATTTTATTTTGATAGTTGGTATTTCTTAACGCGGATGGTGCGGGCTAACAACAGTACGATGGTTCTTGAACTTTTTGGTGGCGGGAATGGAAGGTGGTGGCGAACGGAGGCTGCTGCGAACGACGTCTATGGTGAATAGATACGGTGACTGCACACCCTTCGCATGAAGGAAACCGCTACCCGCATCAACGGGCCGCTCGGTAGATGATCCGAATGGGCATGTCGTAGATGGCAGGGGTGGACAACCGCGGACCATGCTCCGAGGGCTGCTTCAATGGAGAACTGGAATGCCTTCTCCCAGCTGGGATGAAGGATTCCGTGACACCCAAAGCTGCCGCGTGGGAGAAGCATGACCCCACCATGTGGACCGCTCATGCCGGGTAGACCAGATGGCTTCTGTCAGCCGGAAAAGAGGGGTGGCACCACCCGGTGCTCCAGGTTCATGAAACCAATGGGTCGCACCCACTCGCACCGCCCGGCCGGACGAGCCGAGCCGCGGACCGCCGAGGGATGGGATGCACCCCATCGGGCCATGCCGTACTACACCGCGCCGGGTCTAGCTGCACTCCACCAGGTCAGGCCGACCCCACTATCAGGTCAGACCTGCCAAAAAAGGTTGGGCCGACCCGCTAGCCCACTGTGCTCGACAGGCCAGGCCCGTTTCAGTTATACGTGAATAAATTTAAGACCGCGCGTCTGATAGATGCAATGTATGCGGAACTGGGATCCTCGTGAAGAGATAGTTTTTTTTTCGATAATATTATTCTATTTTGTACTTCTTTGGAAAATGGACAGGATTGGAATGAGCGTAATTCCAACCGGGCCCCTGGATCAGAAAATCCAATAACTCTCAGGCCGAGCGTCCAATTGACACAATGTCTATCACGTTGGGTTCCTTATGATGAGACGGAACATGGGGATACATCAACTCTAGACTTCATGACAGTTGATGTATCAACCAACATATTCTTGAGGAGCGGACCCTCCCAGAATCGAGCATGTTGTGTGTGGGAACCCAAGAGCTGGCTGTGACAACTATCGTACTGGAATCCTCTGTCGGTTCAATGACAATGGCTTCTTGACTGAATCCTCATTGGATTCGACAATGATGAGACTGGACTGAATCCTCTGTGGGTTCTACAACAATGAGACTATAATAAATACTCCATGGGTTCGACAACAAAGTTACTGGACTGAATCATTCGTGGTATTGACAACAACAAGAATGGACTAAATCCTTTGTTTGATCGATAACAACGAGACTAGACTAAATCATATGTGGGTTCGACAACAACGACATATTGTTGTTTTATGTTTCTTCATGTATCTTCTGTTCGATAGAGAATTATCATTCAGTGGCTACAACTAATCATCTCTTACTCTCCTTATGTTGTCTATAACTGGTGTGAGGTGAGTCTTGACTTTCAATCATTATCATTGATGTGATTGAATTGTTTTCCTATGTGGACTGAGTTGTTCTTGGGCCTGAGAGTTTGAGTCGAACTAAGATTGATAACATAGGAATATACCTAAGTAGAGTATTTTTATACTTCATGGTTGTATTTTTTGTCTGTGGCTTATCCTTTGTTGATTCCGGGAGACATTCGGGGGTCTCGCGGTTCCTACTGAGTATCAAATACTCACCCCTGCACATGATATGCCTGCACTACGTTGTGTTGGATGCAGATGACGAAAAACACTCATCGAGGTGGAGGCTTGTGGAGATGGTAGGTACCCGGAGGTGGACCATGTGGCCAGACATAGACGGAGTGGATGGACGGACCCGAGGTACTGAGGAATCCATATGTACCCACCCTTCAGGTGGGAATCCTAGAGTATGACTCAGTGGTTTCTGTTTTACATTAATGAAGCTATACTAGGTTTACCGTTGTACGGTACTTACTGTTGGGCTTGTATTTTCGCCCACTTTCCCATCATCAATTACTTTTGTATTCAGAACTACATAGTGAATTCTTCTGTTGAATACTCTATTTTGTTTTTTTACATTTATAAAGGCAATGCCTTTATTTTTTATCATTATTTACGCCTTTGGTTCTAGTCACCTACCCCTAGCATATGTAAGGCAGGCATGGGGTAGTCACAGCACGGGCCCCGAGGGCAGGTCGTGACAAATTGTTATCAGAGGAGTCGGTATTACCGCAGAACTTAAGACTTTTTTCATTCTTTTCAATGAATAAATACTGTTAAGAGTGTTGAGTGTGGTTTTTAGACCAATGAGTCCAGTGTCGGTACGATGACCGATGTATCCATACACCAAGACCATAACCTCTGATTTCCAACTAAGTGCATGAAAACACTGAAAGCATGTGTGTTTCCATTGAAAATATTTCTTCGTGATTACTTTTTTTCAGCACACCATGTATATATTTTGATTGTGGAGCACTTGTTTCTTTTTAGGATGACTTCACCTAGTCAGTTTTCACGAGTTCTAAGTGGAGAGCGTGATGGTAGCTGACCGAGCAGTGAGGCCACGGTGCAGGGCCCCATCATAGAGGAGGCACCAGTGGTTCCAATAACCACTGGTATACCATTTCCACCATCCCTAGTAGTAGAGGGTGCGTTCCTCTTGAGCGCGTTTCATTGGTTCCTATGATAGAGGCCTCTGATTTTTCAAGGCGAGACAAATATTCAGATAGTCGGGTGGTTGTTGGAGGTTCTAGAATGAGTTTTCCACATAGTTGGGATGCCCACTGACTTGATGGTTTACCTTGGTGTTAGTCTCTCTATGGGAGCTTATATGAGATGGTAGAGCCGGATGCTCTAGTTTTACATTGAGGCGACTCTCACCTAGGGAGTCTCTGAGGGTCTCTATAGGGCGGAGTTTGTACCAGCAACATTACACTATGTACGAGATCCGTTTCTACTGCTCTTTCCGCTGTGATTTCTGACCGTAGGTGAGTCTTCTGCATCCAGTAGTTGATAGATGACATAGAGTTCCAAGCGGACTAGGCCAACAGGTGGGTGACCCCACGATATAGGTGTAGTTTTGTAGGGAACATGAGTAATTGTCAGCCATACGAGGAGCATGCAGTGCTATGTATATGGAAGGAAGAGTCACATGGCTTGAGACTACTCGAACCGCACTGCAGATGTGTAGCAGGCAGTAGAGGGACCTCCCAGGCAGAGGCAGAGGATTGACCGTGGTGGTCTGCTAGGAGTAGGCAGATGAGGAAGAGGATTTGGGCGAGCAGTAGGTGATGGATGACATTTCGTGGCCCTACCACGACCACCATCAGGAGGTCCACCCCGACCGTAGCGAACAGGTGGACATGAGAGAGCCCATCTTCATGCAGCTGAGGCCTATGAACATAGTGCTCTGGGAGCAGGTGTATAGGATTGGGACTAGATCTGGGCATGGAGACATTTGTTCATGATTATTCTAGCTTTGATGATATATTTATTTGTGGTTGAATTGTGTATTTGTACATCGAGATGTTATAATAAAAGACACATGTCTATGTGATGTTTTCTTTTCTAACTTTTTGTATGGTTGATACTACGAGGTTCAGGTTTAAAACTGTTGACTTGAGCCTCCCATTTATGATTCTTATTGGAGGAGACCCAATGACCACACATAGATGCGGACATTGTGACTCATCCCATAGAGGTGAGAGTATCGGTTGGATCTCGTGGTAGTAGCGTCGAGGCCTTACAATGTCGTCCATGGAATGAAATAGTATCGTTCTTGTCAGTATTGACTATATTAGTCAAATAATGATGTTCATCTAGGGGATGAAACCATATTTAGATTTTTGAAAAAAGGAGAAATCTAATCATCTCTTGTAGGACATAAGTGAAAAAGCGTGTAGTCACGTTCTTTAAAAATGGATAGTCACACCCATAGAACATTGATCGAATAGTTATTTTTTACTCTAATCTCAAATGTCTCAGGTGTGTCTTCTCATAGAAGGACCCGGACCTGAGACAAAGATTATGGATAGACTTCCTCCAGAACTATGAAATTGAGATAGTCTATACTCCTGGAAAGGGGAATGTTGTTGCAGATGCTCTAAGTAAGAGATCAGGAATTCAGATTCTAGGAGTGGTGATAGAGGAACTGGCCTGGTTGCAGATATCATTTGTGCATAGAGATAAAGTAGCTTTTCTACAATCTCTCATAGTCACTCTTACACTCCTTCAGCGAGTCAGAGAGGCACAACGTGGAGACGTTGAATGTGAGATGCAACATGCTCAGATATCCTCAGGACATGCATCTGATAGAATTTATAAAGGAGAGGTACACATCATCTTTTTCAAGGGACGTACCATGGTACCCGTTGCACTATATGATGAGGTGCTGAGGGAGTTCCACACTTCCCCTCTAGCGGTACATCCTTGAGTGGCAAAGTTTTATCAGGACCTCAGACGACTGCACTGGTGGACTGGTATGAAGAAGGTTGTAGTAGTGTTTGTATCATGATTCCTCAATTTTTCGCATGTGAAGGCAGAGAGGCAAGTACTAGCAGGCATGGTACAACACATAGAGGTCCCAGTGTGTAAGTGGGATAGGATATCGATGGATTTTTTATGAGGATTCCACGTACATCCAGAGGACACGACTCTATCAGGGGGATCATAGACCGACTCACCATGTCAGCCCACTTTTTACCGATCAGAGTGCATGAATCAGTAGAGAGTATGGGACACCTCTATGTTATGGAGATCATATGGCTTTATGGTGTTCCATCGTCTTTCTTTGTCAATCAAAATGCTTGATTCACTTCCCAGCTATGGAAGGTGTTACAGGAGGCTTTTGGGATGCATCTACATTTGAGCACCATCTTTTATCCTCAGACGGACGACCAGAGAGAGAGGACCATTCAGACTCTCCCGGACATGCTCCATGCATGTGTCCTTGACTTTTGTCATAGCTGGTAGGATCACTTACCCTTGGTGGAGTTTGTGTACAAAAACAGATACCACTCCACCATCAGGATGGCCCCTTGCAAGGAATTGTACTGTCGTCCTTACATATCACCTCTATGATGGACTGACCCAGGGGAGTCAGCACTTGTAGGACCAGAGATGGTTCAGGATATGACGGGGAAGGTGCAGATCAAGGAGCGGATGAAGACTGCACAGAGCTGACAAAAGTTCAATGCAGATAGGAAACAGAGGCAACTGGTGTTCAAGGATGGCGACCACGTCATTCTACGGGTCTCACCTCAATGAGGTTTGTGGATATTTGGGTGAGGTGGCAAGTTGTCACATCGATTTATCAGACCTTTCTGGGTCCCCAACAGACTAGGAGAGGTGGCTTACCACCTGGCCCTTCCACCATAGTTTCATCGAGTGCACAACGTCTTCCACGTATCTCAACTGAGGATATACATGCACACCCCAACCGACATCATCGATCACTGGGAGCTATACATATTTGATGGGGGTACATTCATGGAGGTCCTAGTGGATATAGAGGATCAAGAGGAGAAGGTCCTATGTGGACGGTCGATTCCTCTGGAGTGTGTTCGTTGGCATCACGAGAACCTCCAAGAGAGAAAATTAGAGCGGGAAGCTTAGATGCATGCTTAGTACACTAATTTGTTTCCCTATTTTGTATTGTAGCATTATGGTGACGTAAAGCCCTAAGGATGGGATAATGTTGTTGTGAGTTTATCGTTGCCCTCAGATTTCAATTATTAGCACCATTTCAAAATATAGAAAAACATGCACATAAGTTTACTGAACGTACCCGAACAAAACTTATGTGCATGTTTTTCTATCTTTTGAAATGTTGCTAATAATTGAAATCTGAGGGCAACGATGAACTCACAACAACATTATTCGCATAAGGGGACCTTTACCGCAGTTTATTTTTATGCGGGATGAAAGTTATAATTTGGGGATTTATCTTAAAATTAAATAATATTTGGGTGAGACACTATTTTATTTTTAGAGGTGGTTGTTTCCTCCAAGAGGAAGTTAAGGGTGTGGCCCGCACCACACAAAACCCCCATGTGATAATTTAGTGGGGTGGGGCCCACATAAACCCAAACCTTTTCACCGACCTTCAACTCCCTTAAACTCTCCATTAACATCACACATTATTTATTTTTAAAACGCCCCTAATTTATTATAGTGGAGCCTCTCCACATCCCTCTCATTCAGTATGCCAACACAATTAATTAATGACTTCATTAATTAATTAGTGGTGTCAACAATTCATTTGAATTGTATTGAATTGCATGGAAATTCTATTATAATGGGGTATCATTTCTATTATATTGGTTGGAAAATATTTGGTGGTGGAGCCATTGGAGAATTGGTGGAGAGCTTCATCTCTCACTAACAAAGAAAAAGAGGAACAATATCCTCTCAATGTTCGAGGAAAGAATGTGAGGCGACACTCACATGGAACACCGGCATTCTTATTCTTCCTCTGTGTCAAGGAAGGAGACGCCATTCGTGAGGAAACATCGACTATGCTTCCTCCTCGAACGCATCCAGATGTCCACGAATAGACATCATCTTCAAATCCTCTTTCCGCGACATGGGAAAATGAGCATCAGAATCAAGGTAGGGGGTTTGATATAATTTTAAGTGAATGAAATTATATTACGTCAATGGTGAATACTTATATTTTTTTCAGCCAATTGATATAGCCTAAGGAAGAGGGTGCGGGCCGAACGAACATGGCCCAACAAACCACTGATGGTTATTGAACATTTTGTAAGTGGAAAAAGAAGGTATTGGCGACCAGAGTTTAGCGGCGAACAGAGTCTGCGGTGACCAGAGGTGGCGACTGTTCACCAGCCGGGGGTAGGAAACTGCAGACCGCATCCGCAGGCTGCTCGGAAGATGAACCGAAATGGCCGGTTGTAGCCGGCCGGGCTAGAGAACCGCAACGCCTCTAAGGAACCTCACTTTGGGGAACCACGGCCCACGCTCCATGGGCCGCTTAGGTGGCGAACTGTCCAGCCACCTCCCGGTTTGGTTTTAGGAGGCCGCGACACCAGCAGGTGGCACGGGGGAGAACTGCGGCCCTCCCATGTTGGCCGCTTGCGTCGGGAATACCGGAAGACTTAGGCCAGCTGGACCAGAGGGGCGACAATGCCCAACGTCGCTGGTTCAGGAAACTGGGGGGTCGCACCCCCACCCCCACACCCCTCGGCCGATCGGGCCGCGCCCCGTCGGGCCAGGTGGCCCCACGCTGGGCTGAGTCGCGCCCCCACCAGGCCGGGCTGTGCCCCGCCGGGTCCGGCTGCGCACCACCAGGCTGAGCTGACCCCCCCTGCTGGGTCCGACCCGCTGAACCAGGTCAGGCCGCCCCGCCAGCCCACTGGGCTTAACGGGCCGGGCCCATTTCACATAAACATAAATAACATTAAGACCGCGCATTCGATCGACGCGCCATCTGTGACATTGTGATCTTCTTGAAGAAACGATACTTATGAAATAATGTAACTGAGTTTTGGACGAATTTTGGAAATTTCCAGGTTTGGAATGACCATAATTTCAACCAGGACCCTAGAATGGAAACACCAATATCTCTCAGATCAGGCGTCCAATTGACACGACATATGTCACGTTGGGTTCCTTTTGACAAGACAGAACTTCGGGATACATCAACTCTGGACCTCGTGACAATTAATGTATCAACCCCCCTTTTCTCGAGGAGCGAACCCTCCCTGAATCGAGAGTGCTTTGTGTGGGAACCCTATATCTGGCTGTGACGACTGCCATACAGGAATCATCTGTGGCTTTGACGATAATGGATACCAGACTGAATCCTCTGTGGGATCGACATCAAGAGATTGGACTAAATCCTCTATGGGTTCGACAGCAATGAGACTAGACTGAATCCTCCAACGGTTCGACAGAAACTAGACTGGACTGAATCCACTGTGGGTTCGGCCGCAACATGACTGGACTGAATCCTCCGTGGGTTCGACAACAACCAGACTGGACTGAATTCTCTGTGTGTTCGACAGCAATGTGACTGGACTGAATCCTCTGTGTGTTCGACAGCAATGACATACTGTTGTTTTAGGTTTATGCGGGTATCTGCTAATTGAAAGTGAAATATGATTCAGTGGCTACAACTAATCATCTCTTATACTATATAAGTTGTGTATAACTAGTGTGAGCTGAGTATTGACATTCCATCATTATCATCAATATGATTGACTTTATTTTCATATGTTGATTTGGTTGTGCTTGGGATCAAGAGTTGGAGCCGAAATGATATTGATAACATAGGTATATGTGTGGGAATATACCTATGTAGAGTTGGATGATACTTCATGATTATGTCTTTCTTCAGTGGTTTATCCTTCGTGGATTCTGGGAGACCATTAGGGGTATGGTGGTCCCTACTATGTATCTTAAACTCACCCCTTCACAGACTATGAATGCACTACATTTTGTTGGATGTAGACGACAGACACTACTGATCGAGGTGGATGCTTCTGGAGTTGGATGGTACCTAGAGGTGGATGACTTGGCGAGACGTACACGGAGCAGACGGCCAGACCCGAGGTGCTGAGGAGGCCATATGTACCCACCCTTCAGGTGGGAATCCCAAAGGAAGAATCCATGGTGGATATTTTACATTACTAAAGTTGTACTAGCTTTATAGTTGTACTATACTTACTGTTGGGCTTGTATTTCTAGCCCCTTTCCTTTCATCACTTACTTTTGTATTCAGTATTACTTAGTACATTCTTCTAGTGAGTAATATGTTGTGTTTTTTACATTTATAAATTAAATACCTTTTTTTTAGGATTTACATCTTTGGTGCAAGTAACCATCCCCATGCCTATGGAAGGGGGGCTTTGGGTAGTCACGACCCGGGCCCCGACGAGGGTTCGTGATAATTAGTTAGACAAATAAATGCATTTAATTGGGTGAAAATAACCCTACTCAAAAATTAAATGACCTATAAAATATTCATGTAAAGTATTTATTTGAAATCATCAACCATTTAATGGATTCTACTTTAGGGTATTTACATATAATTTATAATTTAGATGACATGTTAATTCCCAACAAATATATGTAATCAGCTCTTCTCTATATGTTCTTAAACAACCAATAAATCTTTCATAACTATATAGAACCCCTAGAATGTCTATTAAAAATTTTCATAAATGGCCCCCATTATTTTAATATAAATAAAACCCAAGCAATAGTAAATTTTCAATTGAAAAATATCCCCATACTCATCCAAAACTCATCCACTAAGTAACAATGAAAAAAAGGAAGATGGAAGTCATTCAATGGAATATTAATAGATGGATGTATCTAGACAATGAGAGGATCAAAAATCAACCAAACCATATAATAGATTATCCACAAGATACTCTAGGAATCAATGTGTGGTCTCAGTGAATTTTTTTGATAATGTTATCACATATCATAATCACTCTCCAATGTTTTCTATTGAACCCTCATATTCTCCCCAAACATTTGAACAAGATGTATAGTCCTACAAAAAATATATTTCTAACTATGTTCCAAAATCTATATCAGATTCACCTCAAAGAATGAATATGAAAAAATCATGAAAACCACAATGTC
This sequence comes from Viscum album, assembly GCA_963277665.1. Lineage (NCBI taxonomy): Eukaryota > Viridiplantae > Streptophyta > Magnoliopsida > Santalales > Viscaceae > Viscum > Viscum album. The sequence goes on from OY728159.1 coordinate 41,118,764, forward strand.
ATCCACTTGGTAAGGGTTGGGATGATTTAACTGAATCTATGAAAAAAATCACGCATCATGCATAGTATTATAGTGATCTTCAAGCGATCATAATTATGCCATTGGAACGACCCTCTACACTATTTCAATTGTCCTGAAAACATTGGAGATATCATTCCATATTTTTAATATGGTATTTTCCTAACCAAGGTGACACACTAAAATATGACATTATAATGAACCTCAATCTATTGAGATCATTTTTATGGTTATTGTGATGTTTTTTATTACTTAGTGAAATCACCAACCACTTAATGATCGATTGAATCTTTTCATAATTTTCCTCACTATGGCTAGGTCTAAAAAATAAAAAATCACCTAACTCAAACAAACAAATAAACAAACAAAAAATTCTTCTTGTACAATTCATCAAAAATATTAATTTTTATTGATTTATGGTAGGTGTTATTATATACATATTCTATAAATAACATATTCTACTCTCATAAACCAATGAATTCTAAAACACGAGTGCATAAAATATCCTTTAGAATTTGAATAGTAATCTCAAATTTACCATTATTTTTAGGATGATATGTCTTAATAAAAAGATCATGAGAACCCATATCATTCTCAATGTCCCCACAGATTTGATAAGTGAATTTATGATCAATATATGAAATGATATTCCATGGAACACTATAAAAAAACTATCTCATGCACATAAAGACTATCATGATCATTAATTGTGAAGGAATACCTAATATAAAAGAGGTGTTATTACTAAATCAGTCTGTCCTAGTTCAACCACACTGTATCATTATAATTGGTTTATGGAGTAATATTATAAAAAAATTCATAGTTACATAATCCCATTAACATTACATAATTGGGAGAGGCTGAAACAACCGAGCAAGCCTCTTCTCAACCTTCACCCGCTGCGTGGTGTAATATCTCTCCCCAAAGCATTATACATCCTTTCTAATTTCTAGAAACTAGTATATTATATTATGATAATGACATTTCATTGTATTAATTTTATATGTAATAAACTATAATTCTTAAAAGACACCCATATGCTCCTCATTTAATCCCACAAGAACAATTCTCTTTAATGCAATGAAAGAGAATTATTGCTATCAAGATACCATTTATTTGGTAGATTTATACCATATATGTTTTTCTTTATAGCTACTCCTAGTGGATTATATAATTAATCTTTCATTATTATGTCCCAATGTAATTGTACAATAGAAGCTAATGTTAGAGATACTGGTTCCTAGAACTCATGAACATCTAGTATAATTTTTGAAAATATTTCAATCATCCAAAACATTTCAAAGACACCTTCACACCCTCTTCATAGGTCTTTTGGATCAAGGAATCATCAATAAAATTGCACTTTCACAGTGTATAATCCAGATCATATTTTAAATACTACAGATACTTAACCCACAACATCTTAAAAAGGATTGTGTCTCTCATATATATGATGAAAATGAGTCTATTATAGTCTATTTATAGCAATAACTTTTCACACATAATACAGTACCTCTATAATCTCAAAGAATGTATCAAAAAATATGACTACATATTTTTAATACGATAATTCTAATAATGAGGTCCTAGATTGATGGATCCATAAGTAACCACCAGATCCCCCTACATATGAATTTCTTGTACTCTATATCAATATTATTCTATGGAAACATTATATGTATTTTCCCAAACATATAATTTGAGGATAGTATTTCTGATAAACTACGACATATCTCTTGAAAATACATATAATATGTATCTAGCAAAACATACATCACCCCAATCTTGTTCAACATGGTCAACTATGATGTCAGATGAGAGATGTTCTAGATAAAGTACCAATAATAACCTAATAAAAGAAAAAAACAACATGAAATACATGATTTATTTACTCCGATGACACCATGACTTCATCTTTCTATGGGTCTAATAACACTCCAGCCTCTGCGATAAAATTTTACAAGAATTTCCAATTTTTAATAAATAAATACATTTAGATAAGATGACATAAATCATATTTCCTCTCAAAGAAAGCAATATGATTTCAAGGTTTTGGGAATTGTTATATACTCATTGGGATTACGATATGATATCATTGAAGAAAACTAACAAAAATGATCTAGGAAATGAGGAATAATATAATTTGTTGTGTCCATGACTACTTTCAGGGCATAAATACAACCAAACGACATCTCTACGAACTTGTACAATACATGTATACATTTAGAAGGAGTTAGATGTCTGTATGATGATATCAATCTCAACTAATGATATCATGACTAAAATAAATCTTTTAGATAATCATATCACCTCTAAATTTGTTTAATAAACCAGTGATACAAGAAAGGTGATACCCGTTCATTACTATTAGCTGGTTCAATCTCTGATCATCCATGCACATGTGTCGAGTCACATCACCCATCATTGAGAATATCACCAGGGAACCACATGGTGAATTATTTGGCTATCTGAAACCCTTGGATCCAAATTATCATGTTGGTCTTTCTACTCACTATGTTATAGTAGTTATATCTAATAAGGAAGAATAAAATTTCTCTATTCTCCTAAAACCAACTATGACATGAAATCACTATCTCAAATGGTTGGTAAAATGAAAATTTCATAAAAAAATACATCTTTAAAATGGTATATCATAGGTGTAAATGTTTCCTTCTTCATGCCACCATCATCAAGGCTGTATTTTATCTAGGAGGAAGTCCAATCTATGATGATTTTTTTTGAATGGTCAATATAATTATCCCACTAACCCTTCTGAAAATAGATTCTCCCTTATGGAGATAGATATGTAATGATCATATTGAAACTATAAATATGTTCTTGTTATATAAATGAAAAAACCATACTAAAATTAAAATTGAATCCTTTCATTTCCAATGGGGTGAAAATGGTCGAAAAACCATCCATGTTTTCCAAAACCAAGACCAAACAAACTATAAAAGAAGTAGATAAAAAATTGAAATAATCTTTTACAAAAAAATATAGGAATGGTTTGATGATATAAGATTTTAATATCATAATGTAGAAGTCTATACATCTATACTAGTCAGGTTCGTCTTCCTAATATGTATACGAATTGCACCACTACATTGGGATCTAGTCTAAATCCGCTGAGCTATTCCATTTTCTATAAACTACCAAACCATCACTAAGTTACCACACCCCATTCATCAAACTGATCATGAAATAGAAATCTTACTATTGGCCTTTTTTGGGATACTTATGTCCAACCCAAACTCTGGTTCCTATCAAGATCCCCTACCAATATAATGCTACTTTATTCCCCATGAAAACCAAAAATATGTTACCAGAATTACTATATGATTAGAACTCCAAAAAAATGGTACATAAACTAATGTTTCTTGTAACCCTATATTCCACACTGATAACATTAAAATTAAACATGATAATGATATGTCTTCCCGCTACCTTGGATGATCTTATAGTTAACTCTTTATGAGTAATAGTTATAGTGGTGTTTATTTTTACTAGGGGAAGAGATCCTTGTTCACCCTCTTAAAACAGAATCGTCATTGTTCCTAGAATCTCTCATTTCCCTTTTGTGATGTGTGCATGATTAATTACATTCAAAAAAATAATCAAATAAATGTTGTTATACAGTGACCAAATCTCATATTGAATCCAATATTGAAAATTTATCTACATTGATATCTCAATAGTTGAAAAAGATGGTTCCATGTTCTACAAGGCAGTGAAAGAAAAAATCATAGTCTACTACTAAAAATACATCACACATGAGCTGCCTGAAATCATCACCCTTATCATACAATAACATCGTAGGATAAAATTTTCTATGAAAAATTACCTCAATGTAATCCCAAGATAAATCAAATTTCTGCCATAATTTTTCTAGATTTCGCAAACAAATACTCGGAAGGTCCACTAATGATGTATCTAGAAAACATCACCATAATATCTATGGGTTTATAAAGGTTCTTAATGATAATACGGACATACTAAATCCAAATGTATATTTTCAAGGGGCATCCCTCCTAAGATGTGGTTGGTTTATGCAGTAACTAAAACTATTTCTTCATCTCATACATTGAAGGAATGGTTTTAATATTAAACCCTTTGACAGATAGTGTTACATGTAAGAATATTTCAGGAATATGAACATTAATATGACCAATCATAGAAATCGTAATAAATTGATCAACTATTTTATATTCATTTGTATTTTCAATCTCCCAACACATAATTAGAATACTAAAAGGATATATTTTCGTATAAATTATAAACACACTCTATAAAACACTGTCGTAACAACATTGTAAACATATACAAGTGATCAAATAGAGACTGATTATATCATGGTCTCCCTAATAATGGATTAATACTCTTTTATCATTACGTTATATTGAATTTATTTCATAAATCATATTTATTAGGTCTCTCATTTCATAGTTCATTATGTTAAATAAATCACATGAAACGACCAAGGTGAAATAGAACCAACCATGGCAGGAGAACGTCATAAATGTCAATCCAATCAATATATACATGGAATTTTCCCATAAAACTTGTTAGTTAATATCATTAACAATCTCATTACCATGAATTGATATATCCTATTTCACATTCCATGTTTTCCAAAAATTGGGTTAGTATAAATGAAAAACAAGATATCCTTTAGTATAAAAATGTATTATCCTCTGATCTGGAACTCTCTCAGATTGTCATATCAGGTTTATTACTATACCTCAAGTTTGACTCCATGAATTCCAGAGGCTTCTGAATAGTTGAGGGGTATAATAAATATAATGGAGTTTATTATTCCTATCTTATAGATTTAAAATATAATGGAAATAATCAATAATAATAAATATCAGTAAAATAGAAAATAGTGTAAATAATAAAACATGCAACTACAAAATAATAGAACAACTGATATAAAAAATAATGGTGATCTATGTAATGAAAATATTGGATGTATATACATTGTAATTTAACATAGTATAGATAAATTAACTTATTGACAGAAAAAATTAGAAATACCCCAGTACTGAACATCATGTTTGTACGATGTTGATGATATAACCAATACAAAAAGTAAAAAACATCAACAATGTTCCTAAAACATCTATAATAATATATACATGTAATATCCATGGGTACCAAATGGTTTCCCACAGATGGTTTGGGTAATACATAGAATATCGACAAAACTATGTGCAAAAAACATTCCATATAAATAAGTTTCATTCATTGAAATGATAAATAGTTATGTTATGTAATCAACATAATATATTATAATAATCAACCACCACCGGCACTATGCCAGATTATGTTTTGTAATGTTGTCCAACCATGAAAACCCAAACCACATGTCCATGGAATTATTTCATATGTTAGGAATGTACTATATATAACCATTTTTACATTCATTCCATGAAAAAATTTAAGTACTTTAACCTCTGGGAAAATTCCTCAATATAATAATTTCAAAATGAATCTAGTTGAAGCCCTCTGTATATGAAATACGACATGAAAATATGTTATTTTTCTATATTATAATTACATCACTAATCATGTAATAGAATGTTATATAAGAATTAAAATATCAATCAAAATATATATAATAATTAAAAGGGTTTCGCGATATCAAATCATAATCCTTAATGATTAGTTATATAAATTACAATTCGTATTTCAATTAAACATTTCATTTATCAAGTAGGTCTTATGAAATTAACATGCCAATTTGAATAAAATAATATCATATAAAAAATCCATATCCATAAATAATAACACATTACCAATGTGTTTCTATTTAAATAAACTACATAACATCTCATTTCATGCAAACTATAGACTACACAATTTTTCATTCATAATTATTCTAAGGATTGGGTCACCAAATGGGTATCCATAAGACATGAAATATCATTATTGGATCCAAATGGATCAAAGGAATAATCACACAAATCAATTTCCATAATTCATTAATCAATTAATTAATTTATACTTTCTGTTATAGATGTTTATATATTACACATACATAAACAAATATCAACATTAATGTTATGTTTTAGAAAACCTACTATTAACTAGCATTCAAACAGGGCCTCTGAATGATGATTTAATTTGTAATGAAGGTGTATAAGATATCAAAAAAACAAAGTCATATGAGATCATGCTAAAAACATATTTCCATGTTGTTCAAAATATTAAATAATAATAATGATAATTGATCATGTGAGAGGGGAAAGCCAAAGTGAAATTACTAAGTAGAGATTAATCATTTTATTGGTATGCTAGAAATGGATAGAAGGGATACATGATGACATGGAAATATCCTAGAATTTATAGAGGAGAATATTAACATGGATTGAATGAAAAAATAAGTGACTCATGTCATTAATAAAATTAATGATGTGAAATACATAGAATATAATATTTACAAGTGGTTTAATACTTATTTTATGAGTTTCACATTAAAATGCATCAAAATGGGGAAAAATAAACCATATTTAACATTACACAGTGTGAATCATTTTCACAATATATATTCAATTAATGACATGAACGATTTAAATATACATCATTGAAATAGATACACATAATATACAATTTAAATTGTGTGTAAATTCCATATAGAAAACATTAAATAATGGTTTTGAAAATTCACAGAATCCCCCTCCAAATACTTCCAAACAAATGGGGATACCTTGTAATAGTCTTTGAAATTTTTTACCTAGAATCCATTAATAAAAAAACAGAAATATTTAAATAGATGAAATTTTTTCCAAAAAAAAATCATTATTTCAAACAATACACAACCATGATGGTTCATAGAGAGTGTAGATCTTATTCGATCGAAATTCAATGAAATCTTAAAAGAAATAAGTTCCTAAAAATGATGGGATCCTAAAAAATATTCAAATTCTAAACGTTGAAATTTAAAAGATATATTCCATATTTTATCAGAATAATTAATTTTTTCTAATAAGGTGAAAATTATTTTTACCTTAAATAATAGTGACAGTATTAAAAGGTATTAAAAGTTGTAAATCTTAAAAAAAGTTTACTAAGGGTTAAAATAGAATTTGATAATGAGTAAAATGACCTAAAATGTTTTTCAAAATAAATTTATAGCAATATTTTGATCTTATAACACTACAATATTATTGTAATATTTAATTTTAATTTTTTCTGGCATATATAAATCGTGAGAACAATTTATTTTTTTAAAAATTCAACATTTCTCCTCTTCACCACTAATTAAAGGCCACACATCACCTCTCTTCTTAACAACTAAAAAAATTGTTTTGGAAAATACCTACCCAATTCAATTACTTATTTAAATACTTTTAACACATAAACCATATTTTGATTTGAAACACCTTCAAATTATGCTTTAGGTATAAACCTAAAGAGTATCTATGAAGAAGGGGGAACATATTAATCATGTTTTTTAGTTTTATTTCTAAAAAAAAATCCTTTAAATATTATTACAACAATATAATATAATACTCATAATATATTATATATTATTATATTTTATAATGTGAATTTAATCCAAAACATATTTCTTTACTTCCCTCCATTGAGAAAAAAACATCCATTTCGCAATGAAATGTGAATAATTTTAACTAAAAATTTATATGATTAGTAATAATGGATACATTTAATGAATATAAGTGATTTATATGAAGTTATATTGATTCTATAAAGGGGTTATATTTTCAACCTTTCTTTGGATTGGTCCATTGAGAAAATGGAATCTTTATTTATTCGTACCTATATAATACTATATCCATTAATGGTAAAAATTACCATAGATATAAATGATTCATTAATATATATAAATATATAAAAAACATATTATATTTATACCATTGTTAAAATATTGGTTATGATAAATCCCTGAACAAATTAAAAGGATCAAAAATAAAAAAATAATATTCATGAAAAATTGAGTTCATAGCCGAAACATTACATTACTATGGAATAGTTTATAAATTAGATACAAAAAACTTATATAAATCATATATAATATGATAAATATTCGTATTTTCATTTAATATAAATTTTATAAAACTATATTTAATGTATATGTGATTAAAACATGAATGAAATTTGGTGAGACTTAATGTAATGGTTTTTTGTCTCAGTTTTCTTTCGTTGAGATATAAGTAATGTTATGCAAGTATATTCTTCTATGTTGTGTATATAAATCCAATTTGGAATTTAGTATAATTAATTATTATATATTTATTTTATTTTAGATTTTAAATAATTTTATTCTTTCATAGGTGCTACTGTTTAGTATTACTAATTCAGTAATGGTTTTAAGATACAATCTCACCATTTATTGGGATTGATTATGTTTTTTATTATGATGTTAGAATATTATGATCCATATATCATGAAACTCCTAAATTTTAGTTTTAAATGGTTACATCAATGGAATACATTTTTACGTCAATTTTCTCCAATTTATGTACGAAATAGTTCAAAAGTCTAATATTAAGAAGATTTGACTTTATTTCTCTCATTACTATGAAATTATTTTTATCCACATCAAGGTTTTAAGAAAATTTATATATTTACTAATAATAATTTTTATTCTATAAAATTAGTAACTGAATAAAATTTAATGTTTTTTTTATTTTTCAAATATTTGTAAATGGAACCACCCTGTCATTTTCCAAAAAATCACCGTTTGGATTTTAACGAAAATGTGAATAGTATATTATTTTAACATCTGTCACATGAAACAATATTTCAACCATTATGAACACAATATTTTTATAATATTTCTATATAAGTTTAAATGTTTATTTCCTAAGAAAATTAATTCTAGAATATTTTATCATTTTTTATCTTCCAAAAGTGATTTTAAAGTAAAGTTTATTTCCCTCCGGATATGAGAAATTTAAAAACTTATAAAAAAAATTCTATATATGATAGAATAAATTGATGTTAAATATTCTTTATTATTGATGTTATTGAAACATTCCATTATTATTCATTGTCTAGATCATTTGTGTTGACAGTGAAAATATCTTTGGAAAACTCGTTCCCCTACACTAGTTACACCAAGATTAAATTCTTATAATACATGATTCATTTAACAAGGGTTTTTTATTAATTAAATAATTAATCAATTTAGAAAGCTATTTATTTTACAAAGGTTATTTTGTGAATAAATCCTTATGGAAACCATTTCCCTTAACATGTTTTGAAATGATGAATGTATATGATCATGTGGCCCTATTTTTTTAATTTAATGAATGTTATGGGTATGGACTATATCTATATCCAATGAGTTAGGTAACGATTGAAATATCATGAGATAATTGTATTAGAATGAGTAGTGAACCTGGTTCATTTAGATTCATTTTCCACTATGAGGGTGTTGGGAGTGAACCCTATCTATTATGTTGTCATGGGGTGAGAACCCATTCCAAAATGATAGATGTGAAAATGATCCTTGACTACTATATAAATGATTTCCTATGATTTTTATTGATAAAAAATCAATATCAAATGACATTGTTATTATCTAATGGATAAAATTATTTTGTTTATTTATGATTCATGTATTATTAACTACAAATTATTATTCATGAATCAATATTTTGATCTTCGATGCATGAATTTTTTTTTATATGTTATGATCAAGATCTGAAAGATTTATATCCATGTTTTTTTACATATTCACCTTAATTATAATTGCGTTCAACCTGATATGAACCTTTAATATGTATCATTTACATGGTTATGATTATAGTAATTATGTGTGATATGTATTAGAAGGTCGGTAGATATGAGGAACTAAGTAGGATAAAATATAGTTCACTTATGTACCAGATGTATATGTTTCCAATTTTACAAGGGCACTATATATTGATAATATATAAGGTTTTATTTTTATAATTTAATTAACATTATCCAAAAATGTAATATATGTTTATATAATTATTGGGTCATTATAAAGAAAAAACAATTCTTTGTAATTCATGATGATTTAACTCCATATAGTCTTTATATGTTTTATGCAAAAAATGTGGGTCTCTTATGTAGACTCAAGGATCAATGTAAAATCCTAAATGAGTTTTTATAAGACTTTTAATAAAAAAAGAATATTAGTGGTAAATCTTTTCACACACAATCATATGATAGAACGAATGGAAACTCCAAATTTTAGTGGATGTGATAACGTTATACTATCTTGATTTCAATGAAACCATAGAACAATATTTACCTTTTGTGTTTCCTTCATACAATAAACATAACAACTCATGTATAATAATTTCATACATTGATGTCTATTACACAACGTGATATCAAAAAACAATATGCAGGGATAAATATTTAGAATAGAGGTTATTGGTCCCAAAAATGAACATAAGACATCATATAAGGAATGATCTATACAATATCATATCAGGGAATTTAAAATTAGATATTAATGTTATATAGAAATAAATGGTTGTATATTTAATTCAAATTCTTGTTCATACACTTCTACTGATATCTCCATGGAAATTACCAATTAGATTTAGATATATATATATATATTGAGTCTATGATATGTTGGAAAATTTCATGTATAGAAGCTGATAATAGGTGTGTAATATTATTTATTCATGAAACCGATGAGTTTCAAAATATTGAAAATTATTCATACATCGCATCTCATGAACTATATTAGATAATAATTATTTTTTATGATTGATTATGTTTTTCCAGATCCATAATAATACAAATATTAAAAGTCGATTAATATTCCAAACCAGATAAATTAGGTAATATAAAATTATAAAACTAGAATAGTAATTTTTTATTATATAAATCCTCATGTAGAATAAGAGATATGGTAACCTAAAAATAATATGAGGAAGTATTCCCCATATTTTTTCATGGATTGATAAATAATTTTTGGTATTTAATTATAATGATGGATGAATGGTTTAATTGTTAAAAATTTTTCTAATAAATAACGCATTAAAATTTATAATGTTATTAATAGATAATAATTTAAAGAAATATTAAAATTAATAATTAATTTAAAATTTATATAGATATTGATTTTTATTAATTAATAAATGTCAGGACTAAAATAAAAACAACTCGAATGAAAAATAACACATGATTGGAAATAAAAATAACAAAATAACTATGAAGGAAACTAATTAGATTAGATGAGGGTTAATATTTGAATTAACTTTTAATAATAAATATTATATATGGACTCTATTAATCATAAAAAATTGGAATTATGGCAACTGGATATTATTAACGATGGTGATATAACTTTTATATAGTGATCGTTAGAATAGGGGTATATTAATGTAAATTATAAAAACCAACGATGAATAATAAAGAAAAAATGGACTAAACAACTAGAAACATCATTTATGAAGTTCATTTATATTAGAAGGGTATTGATGTAGTCTCAATTGGTTTCACTCTCAAACATGCCCATGAAGAGCGTCAACTATTGAGGTTTTAGTAGAATTATCTACTTCAGATGTCTTTTTAAATAGATGTCACTAATAGATAATTGATGGTATATCCTCCCAATGAATGGAAAGCTATTTAAAAATATATTATTTAGGATGATTTGCGTATTTTATGGTTTTATGTATCTTAATGAAAAATAATATCTATCTGTAAATTATTTTAGAAACAAAATTTTCATTACAAATATAACAAATTTTTATAAAACATAACACACCTATTTGAAATTTTTAATACATATTACTAGATGACGATATAATAAAATATATTTAATATTTGGAATCAGTATATTAGTATTACCAAAATGGTGATATTATATATTTTTTGTAAGAATATTAATATTAGGTAATGCTAGAAAAATTCATTTAAATATGGTGAAATGGTTTAAATATCACATCATTAATGTGTACTCGTGAGTTAATTCATCCATCATGGTACTATTTTCATTAGATTTTAACAAAAAAAATTCATCACAAAATAATTTATTTAGAAACTATATCAATCATAGAATCACTTACGATAATGGAAAAAATAATAAATAGTTTATTATATTATACTATACTCAGAACAGTTATAAATATCTATCATCTCTTCTCATTTCTCCATTTTTTTGAATATTTCTCTACATAGATAGAACATGTAGTGTCACTAAAAAAATAAATTTTTAATATATATGTTTTTAAAATTTTCAAATAGATATATCTTAGAAAATAAGATTAATTGAATAAACTATACATATTCCTCCCAATAAACATTTCTATTTGGAATTAATTTGTAATAAAAATTTGAAATATCATATTTAACTATAAGAGAATTTTTTATAGTATAAAAACAAGAGTTATATCTTTATTCCCTGATATAAGATATAATAATTTTCAAACTACCAATTTCATAATTCCTTACCATACCAAATTAGGATTCCCTTTCCTCTCAATTTTCAATTCATAATTATCATTCAATTTTATTGTCCCTTTATATTTATAATTTTATTTTAAAATAACATTTTGATGTCAATTTTTATTCTACCCTTATGTTATATTATACATGTGAGATGCCATATAACACACATTGTACACAATTTATATATTGATGTTCCAAAGACACAAATTCCAAGATATGGGACTATAAAGACATTATTTAAATATTTGTTTCCATACCAAGTGGGATAAATGATGTAGATATTACATATAATTATATAAATTAAATATTTTAGCTCATAATTCTATCATAATCCATTATTTAAAATATTATGCATTTTTTGAGACATGTTACTTGAAAATACTACTAGACATCCTTTTTTCAACATATCTAACAATGTTATCTGAACAAAACTTCCTAGTAAACATAATCCCAAAATACATTTCCATGAAATTTTTTGGAAATAGGTGCGTTGAAACCATCATTTACTGAAATCATATAAATTATTCATAAATTTTGTTGACATTAAATAAATTATAAAACAATATGATGGAATAAATATCTTTTTAAAACTAATATAGAGAAATAAGATATGTAACCATACATGATAGATACACATTTACACAAATATATGGAACATATACCATGAAGTAATATTTTATTAACTAATGAAAATATTCATGACTTATGTAATATTATATTTTCATGAGGTTTATAAAATAATGTGTATAAAATATAATATTTTTAAATTGAAACATTGATATCATATATAAATATAATCATGTACATCCATAACATTTTTATCATTTCTAAACCCAATCATCTTTATTCTTCATCCTAATAACTTATCTAGACTGAATCAAATTTATGCATTATCATATGAGTTTAGTAAAAATAAACATTATCCACGCATTATATAAAGACACAAAAAACATTTACTAATTCGTTTGATGATGAGAGAAGAACCCATAGACCACAAAATAATAATCCTTACATATTTGTACCTTATGAAAATAATTATTCATCATATCATAAGGAACATATGAAGTGTAAATGGATTTCATAACAATTCTAAATAATATCATATAAAGTGACATAAAAAATTAGATATGGTGATACAAATAATGTCATTTACAAAATAGATAAATTTAAAGATGTATTTATAGGTTGATTCATAACACATAAAACCATAGGATATTGATTCTAATGATATGAAGAGGTATGATACAAGTGAAACAATAAAATGTGTTGACTAGACTAAAATATTTCATAATTTGTTCATTTGGAAATAACGATATCTATTACATTAACAAGGAATTCTAATGAAGGATTCGAACTCTTTTAAAAATTTATCTTAGTTAAGGGACCATTATGGCTAATAAAGATAAAGAAACTATATTTAGAGTTTAATTTAAAAGACACGATCATGAAAAATGTTTCTAACATTATATATAACATTATTGAAACCCGCATCTTCTATATTTGTATAAATGATTCATTTTAATATGATATACAACAAATTAGAAATAAAATAATATGAATTATATAATTGGTATTGAAATTAGTAGCTGAAAAAATTTGCGTGAATAATGAATTAACACATGGATGATAATGTGATGATTTATGACAATGGGAATTATTAATAAAAACATTAATCCTTTATGACATATAAATTCATCCATTGGTAGTTTAACACATAAAAATATCAATTCTGTACCATATAGATAGAGGTTATTATATAAAAATTTCTTATCATTGAATAAACTAATAATATAATATATATGTTTAATAAGTTACATTATAACTAAATGAAATGTGACTTATGTTAACTTTATCTATTACCATTATTCATTCTATCAATAAATACTCATGAATATTACACATAAAAACCATAAAAATATTATTTTAATAATTTATAACATTATTCATATATATTTCCATTTATATTAATTTATTATAATCAGACATTAGGTAGTTGATTCTTATGTTCAACATCAAATGTTAGAAATTTGGATTTTATCCATTAATGTTTTATGATAGGAATATTGAATATCATTAAATGATACTTTTTTTTACCATTTCCATATTTTAAAATTTATTTAACATTGTCCATTATTTTTATATATTCTTCCCCGTGATTATTTTATGAAAATAATAGTAATGGTTCCTGGAAAACTGATATATGATGAAATTGTTCTACGTAATTTATATAAATAAATTAATTAGAATAGAATGGTCATATATACATTTTTCATAATTTAAAAACCATATTAAAATAACATATGATCCTTTATATCATATATAATCGTCAAAAAATTATCAACATTTGTGTAAGGGGGTGACCAAAAATTTAAACACATCATCCATGTAATAAATGTCGTTTTCAACATCAAATGGGTGGGATTATTTATATAAATTTTAATTTAGCATTTTTAATCCTAATTATATGATAAAAATAATATTTATTATTTAAAGTCAATATTATAAATATAATTTTTTTATGAAAATCAATATTTTATATTTATAGAGGTATTAATCCAAAACTATCATGGGTGACATGTTATGTTTTCAGATAGTTGAGGCAAATAATGAAAATTTTTGTTCCATCAGTATGATATATTTTTTTCCATATTGTTACTTTTTTTATTCTATAATCATTGATAAAATATATTTTTTTGACAATGTTGAGGAAATAAATAGATATAAATGAAGAACAACTAATTATGAATTTTCACCCTTATCTTCTGGACAACTCCTTTTAAAATCATATAATAATATTTTGTCGAAAAATACATTTATGACCTGTTATATTTTATTTGAGAATTTTATTAGAAGATTTTATCAATTTATAATGGATTGTTATTTGAGGAGATGTTCTACATTGAATTTATCCTTTTCTTTATGGGTGATTTATGAGGATGTAAATTTTCACAACTTCATATTAATTTCATGTCACCATTAATGTCACTTGTGACTAAAAGTGTAAAATAATTGAGCGTGGAAGATCATTGTTCATTACATATCTCATAAAATTTAATAATATATATGGTTTTGGACTGTTTAAACTCATTACCTTTAATTTTACATTTTACCATAATTATCTTTTTCAATGGTAACTTATTTTTTATCCTCATTATTTAATTATTATAAGTAATTTTAAAAAATAATTATAATAAATAGCTTTTATATTCTAATAAATAATATGAATCCCATTATAAAATATTAAGTATACAAATTTAATAAAAATAAATTCTAAAATAATAGATCGGTAATACATAAAAACAGTTATATAGAAAATATATCTTACATTCAAAAATTTGAAATATATATTTTTAAATTAAAAATATTTTTGAAATGTAAAATATATATTTATAAATAAATATACTTTAAATAAAACGGTTTCATATATTTTTAAATCATTCTTGTATAATCATGTGGCCCTAAATTCATGGTATTTATAAAAAAAATTTCTTCAATTCACCGGATATTTCATAAGTCTTTTAAATCCTCCAAAATTAATTGTAATTCAACTTTTTAATTGTGAATTTATAATTAAATTTCATTTTTTTATAATATAATAATATAATTTCTAAATATATCTATTATATGAAAACCAAAACTTTAATGAAAAAAATTAAAAGGAATGTAACATTTATATTATTTAATGATGTTATTTTTTTTAAATAAAAACATATTATAAAATTATAGTAAAAATATATTTTATAACTGATTGAAAATAATATATCTACTATTTTTTATTAATAAATCATTAATGATAAAATTATTTTTTTTAAATACATTGTTTTAGAATAAAATGAAATTATTAGTTATTTATTTGTATCAATTGAATATCATAATTTAATCATTACTAAATTGATATTTATTATTTTCATTCTACTTATATTAGGTGGAATTTTTAATTATATTTTTACCCACCAATTGAACAATAGCATTATAATTATTTTGATTATTACATGTAATTTATTTAATATATTCTATCACGGTTAAATTTTGTTTGGTGTTTTGTGGGAAACTATTTACTCAATGAATTATTAATCTAAATATCAAAATAATATGTAAAATTTAGTGACATTAATTATTTTAAATTTAATGTAAAATATTCATTTTATTTGGAATATGGAATTTATAAATGAAATATTAATCTTTAACTAAATAATCTTAATATATATACATTATATACCTATAGTTTTGAATTTTTTTTATTAGTAATATAAAATAATTAAAATTATCATTTAAATTTTTTATGATTTACTTCATAAAAATTTTAAATTATATTTATACTACATAAAATCATATTTCCAAGTGGTAGAAATATTTTTTGAGGAAATATTATTTTCCTTAAAATCTACAATCTTATGATCTCCATTTTATTGATAAAATGATGAATTGCAATGTTAATTACTATCACTATTGAGAAATAACTCATAGTATACCTCATAATATTATTATATTCTCAATGTAAATATAAATTTATAAAAAATTGTTTCCCATTATAATAGGAATATATTTAGATTTAAAAATTATTTTATAAAATATTTCATAATATATATATATGTTGTATGAGTTTCCAGGTAAATATCTTTCAAAACATAATCTTTAGGATCAATTTTCCTGCAAAATACTAAAACCAAAATGGATATGATAATATAAAATAATATTCTAGTACATTATTAGATTCCTATAAAAAATCAATCCTTATATATATTCTCCCTTTACAACTTCATTTAAAATGATGAATCATTAATTTTAACTAGTATATAATAGGATGTGCCTATAACTTTTTAATTATAACCTATAATATCTATATATATATATTTATTATGTTAACTAACCTAACAAGTAATATATTAAATATGAAGCCCATAATTAAATAATTCATAAATTATCATAAATAACACGTGAATAAATGAAATCATATCATCATTATGTTTTATACAATGTGTGATGTTTGGAAATATTTTCATGCAATATGTGAAGAATGAGTTAGAACTCAAGTATCATTTTTCAGTGTTCTGACCAAGATCTGCAATTGATCCATGGGATGCATCCATATTTTTTATGTCAAAAAATGTAATTTCACTCAAGGAAACAATACAAATTATTTATAAAAATATTCGATTATTTTCTTATAATAATTATTTTAATTATGGTTTTCCCTGATGTTTTTAATATATATTCTGACGATTTTGTTATACTGTTTGGTATTCAATGTTTTGAAAATTATATTAAAAATATCTAAACTGACTAAAAAATTATAGAATAGATGAAAGATAATAGTGGATGCCAAAAGGACTATGAAAGAATTATGTCTGTATGAGAACTATTTTCCAGTAATTCATAATTTTATTGTTAATTATGTACTGAAATTTACTAAATTATATAAAAATTAAAACACAAAAAATTATTCAAAAACATTAAGGGATGAATAATGGGGTACTTTTGTGAGGGTTTGGTTTTTTGAAACATATATAGCTTCAACATCATTTATAAATTAAGAAAGTTAAATTTCTAAAGACTCCTTCAATTAACATAACATATAACTCAAAAAATAAACTATATAGATAAATCAACCCATCTCTCATTATGATCTTAATAAACTAAGCATTGTAGGTTCAATCTCTATTTGAATGGTGTTTTTGGTTTGGATCATTAATTCCACCATCCAAAATTATATTATTTGTTATCACTGATTATTAATTACTCTCCCACAGTGGTTAGGGAAATAATAAATTCATATACATTGAAATATAGTCTATTTAATAAAAAATTATAAATGACGATGAATAAAAATCATTTCCTACACATCCCCTTAAATTAGGAGTGTCGAATTCTATGATATTATTCTTCCATGGTCGGTGGTTCATCATTCAGGGATGAAATAAAAATCCATGATAATGGATTATAATTAATCCGACTAAAAGAAATTTATTGTACAAGGGAAAAATACATTCTCAAATTTTAGTCTTCAATCATCATATAGATCCAATAATTCTATAAGAAAAAAACATAAAGTAAACAATATAGAAAATCAAATTAAATGCCACTATATCTAGATGTAAAATCCTCTCTAACATATAAATCAATTAATGTGTGATCTATTAAATTTTATTGTAATTATTTTATTAGTCATCTTCTCTATCTATGGGAAATTTTTTCAAATCATAACCACATTTAAATACCATATTAACCCCATTAATATCGTAGATACATTAAATTATATCGCTGAATATAATAAATTTTAATGAATAATTATATTGTGTGTATATGGACCCTATGTTCTAGCCTTCTTCATTCTAAGTGTGTTTCACTTTCTTCCTATGAGATAATTAAAATTCCCTTGGTTCAACTAGTAAAAATGAGAAAAAATCATTTTTGGAAAACTGAGAAACCCAAGATAGAAACCAATATATTAATGTATATTAGGATTAATTGATAACTTCAATATATTAATGAAATATAAATGTAGCGTAGGAAATAGATGATAGAATATCCTCTTATATGAACACCCATAACCAAAATGACTATACATTCACATGGGTTGTTCAATGTCATAGACCATGTGTTATAATGCAACGAACTCATCACACCTAAGGTCTCTTCCTCCTATGGTTAAAAATTTATTATAATGGTTCTAGAAATGTTCATATGTAATTATTTAAATTAAGAACTTGGTATTATGATCCATTTCACATATTATCATTTTTCACAATTAACTTACACACATGAGATACACGACATAATATGAGGGTGATTGAATAATGAAAACATCATCAATTTGATCGTGCTCATATAGACATGGTGATTCAAAAATGGATATTGGATTCTATGGAATTGATTATTGGTCATTGTGGGTTCTGGGGTACTTTTATAGTTATCGTGTTTCCTGAAGAAGAGAAGGATTGTTGTAGGTTATGTTTGATGAGGGTTACATTCTCTGTGAGTGAAGAAATTTCATTTATAATATCATATGAAATTCCCACATTGTTAATAAAAAATCGAAAACACTGGAACAAATTATATAGTGTTTAATTATAGAAACCTATTTCATTTTAAAATATGTTAGTGAGTAATGGATGATGAATAACAGTATTGTCAAATGACTTCCCTTGTGAGAACCTCCTCATACAACTTCACAGACCATACTCTTATGCGCTGCTATTACTATCTTATGAACACATGTGTCACTATGAAAAAATTTAATGGTATTTTTCCTAAACTAAAAACCTTCACATGGGGTGTTATTAAAGGGTTCTATTTTTGTGTGTATATAAACGTCTAATTCCAGTCGGTGTGGTACTGGACAAATGTGGGCTTTTCTTTTGGCCCAATTTTCGGTTAATAACATATCCAAATGTAAATCGTCAGAATAAATAAAAAAATACATCCCAGATAAGTTCATCCAAAATAGATATAAGAATGAATACAATAATATATTAAAATAAAATTTATCCCTTGTAGTATTAAAATTAAAAAATTTATATAAATGATTATTAATTCATAGAAAATAATGATGAATATATATATATATATATGTGTGTCCTCAAACCCACCAAACATAAATCAATTTTTCAGATCTTTTAAAATATCAACACACATAAAAATTTTCCATAGAATTTTTATAAGAATACAGTATCAATAATTATGAAGAAAAATAAAACAGAAAAATAATCTGTACCATTTTTCTTATACAAGGTATAATTTGAATAGTTGATACATGAATATTGACGGGTTTCCTAACTATGTATTAATAATAGGTATAATAGAATAAAACTATTTATCCTTTTTTCTCTTTTTTTCAACATTTTTTCACTTTTATATTTTATCGTAGGTTCAATAAACCATAATTAAAAATAAAAAAGCATTTCTTGAAAATTATAAGTACAAAACCACTTTTCATTTCATTCCATGAATCATTATCCTAATACCCAACTCACCTATAATTTTATTATTTGATGTCGTGATTTTATAGTCAAATTAATATGGTGGGAAGGAAAAATTTTCATTCATTATATCATATTTTCAATTTCACAGTATCTATAGTTCTGAGAACAGAAAGAATTATTGGTGGGTATTAATGAAATTTTGTTGAAATAATATAATATAACATCTCAAACATGTTTGGGATGTTCAAAATCAATAGGTTTAAAGAATAATATCAATAACCTTATAGTAGTAGCACACATATAGATTTATGACCATGAAATGGATTATAGAAATGAATTTGAAGGAAATGATTTATAATTCCATTGGGAATTGTAATTAAGAATATTGGACAATCAATTCATTTCATAAATATGGAATTTTTTTGTAATAAATTAATTTCACTATGAATTATATTCATGAATCAAAATAATATCATTATTCGTTTTAATACAATCCAATCAAGATATTCCATATGTATTACAAAAATCTCTACATAAAAAATTTTCATTTTTAGGGGATGAAAAAATAATATTATTCCAAAATGTGGAAAAATTTCTCAAAAATACAAATGTATCCAATGTTAGCTCAAACGAAAAAAATTCCTAATGTTTAAAATCCAACAATTCCTCCCTAATTAATAAGAATAACATCATCAATGATTATCAACCACCGTGAAGAGGGTGTCCACAATATGTTTGAGAATTGCAGTTTAACATAATGAATGACTCAAAAAGATTGGAAATCTTAATTGAAATGATGTTATCCCATATTACGAAGCTAAAATTAATTTTTTACCACTAAGGGGGGATATATAAATCATTGAAATTATAAATAGTGTTTTCTTTCCTCATTTACATGATATTCCATTTTAATAATGCCATGATAATCACAAGCATGAACATATCACTATATAGTGTTTTTAAGTCAAAAAATAAGGGAATATAATATCCTGATATGTCATAATAAATTTTAAATTTTAAATAAATTAAATATATTTTATAAATTTTAATTTATGTGACATAAATTTAGCATACATCTCCTGTAGAAATGAATTTTTTCAATGCCTTGCATTATATTATAGATATTGTTTACCTAAAGAAAATATGATATAAAAATATTATTATTTTATGTTATATGATATAACCTATCTATTAATTTATTAGTTATAAATATAACTAACTATCTTATGAAAATATTCATATTACAGTAAATAAAAAATTAAATTAATTTCCACAATTAAATTAGAAATGAAGACAAAAAAAATTGAATTTTGAGGGAATGTTTTTATAGAAATCTATATTTTCATATTAAGTTGTTTTATCCTAAAAAATTTAAAAAAATTAAATAATATGGTGATATTAATTTTATATTTAAAATAATTATTTATTAATATATTTTTTATAGTCAGCTAATATTTTTGATAAGTATATAATGACAATTATCAATATTTTACGCATAGATAAAATATATTTTTATAATGATAGTTTTACAACATTTTAATGAATAAACTAATTAAAATCCAATTATTTTATGTTTTATTTGCTTTATATGTAAAAATATTATTATTTGAGTTATAAAAATAATAAATAATATATGGTGGTATTATTGTTATATTTATTTAAGCATGCAAGTTATAAAGAATAGTGAAAAGTAATGATATTTAATTAAAAACTACTCTTTCATCTAATTAATTTATAATGTAAAATGAAATTTTAAATTCATTTTAAATATTTATTGTAAACTGTTTTATTAATTAACATAATATAGGTCATTTCATTTATTTTATTATTTACACTGTTTATAAATACTTATCAAACATCAGGATGTTTTTATTTTAAAAATGTAAATTCTCATCCCGTATACAGAAATAAATTTATATTAATTTCATACAATTATATTGTTAGAATTATAAAAATTGGATTCTGTATTTGGAATAATTGTAATATATATTTTATAATAAGTTCAAATTAAATTTTTACAAAATAATTAGTGAATGTAATTAAAATTTATTATAGTATCTAGTGTGAAATAGTTCATAACACAGGACTAAACATTGATCTTAAGTCACACAACGACCTCGATATATTTTGAAATATAATTATTTTTCCATATATTAACCATATATACCATATTATATAAATCATAATATTCATAGACTAACTTTCAATTGGAATAATTTTCGTATAATTCCTTATTTGAAAATTTACAAGAGTGTCACTCCTCCTCCACTATAAAAAGGAACTAAAACCTCCCACATCCACACAAAAATTAACAAAAATAGGATAAAACATTTTCATAAAAAATATATCATCAACATCCCTCCCCTAAAACCCTATGCCTCTCATAGGTCATAAATCCAACCAAGGAATACCATTGGTGAAAATCGAAATGAGTTACCCAATGAAAAGGTAACATCATTATGTAAGATCTTCATTCTTATTTCTATTATACTCCACCATTAAAATTCATTATCACATTCATATATTAAAAAAATTATACAAAATTTACATATATTTTTTATTCTAATGTTTCATCCAACACAAACACACACTTCTATCTACTGGGTAATGAATATACAATTTATGTGTACAACAAATTACAGCCTAAAAAAATGATGATTTTTCATTTCTATATTGCCAAATCTCAATATGGGAATTATTATGGAAATATTATTTATATATTTTACATATGATATTCATAATTTATTGATAATTATTTAATTATTTTATAACTTATACCTATATGCACGCCATTTTTTGGGAGTACGATAACATCATTTATTCAAGAGTGAAATATCACCCCCTCAATGTAATGTGACTCACAAAAATTATACATAGAATGGTTAATGGTTGTATATAATAAAATTATATAATATATATGTTGTTATAATTAAAAAATAAATAAATATAATTTTATTTTTTGTTATTTTGATATGTTAAATAAATGAATGTTGTTTTCATGTGTATGTACAACCAATGGTCTCTATTTCTTACATCAATACACTATATATTATTGTAAATACATATAAACTGAATATAAATGATAATTAAATCATTTTTTACATTGATGATATGATGAAAGGATGATCTACCTAATACGAACAAGACATAACAAGTGAAATTATACTAAATAGACTTAGTATTTAAAACATGAATGATTGATGAAAAGAAAAAAATTTATCAGACAACTAATATGATATTTTAAAAATAAATAACATTCCGAAAAATGTTATTAATGTTATTAACAACACTATATATGAGGTTAATGACTATTCACTTAAATGAAAATGCATCATAATAAATTTCACCCAAATTTATAATCCATTGAGACATATTTTTTATTCACGTAGTTTATTATATGTGGCGTGTATATAAGAACATTATTATATATTATAACATGAATTATTTAATATTTTTGGTATTTAAAAATATAATGTTATTTTATTCAATCATTTTTATTATTATTTAATATGTTTCAACATTCTATGGGACACTATATAATGTTTAATAATTATTTTCCTCGAGAATAATTTTAAAGTTCTTTCATTAGTATTTCTATTATAGGAATGTTTTTGAACATTTTCCCACAATACAATAATTTTAATTTTAGAGGTTTATTCATGAACCTATTCATGTTTTTTTACCATTTCCACCTCTTGGGTACACCAATTTTTTTGAAAATTTTATCATGAGAAACATACTTCATTTCTCTCTTTAGTCGTAGTATTTATTTTCTACTCGAAAAACATGTTTTCTAAAAATCATTTCAAAAAAAATCTTATAATTTATAAAATTATTTTTTAAAATATTATTACATTTTCATATTTTATGTATGTATTCAATGGATTATTATTAGGGACTTCCAAACTAGGGGTTTTTCTTTAATTTTTATCATAAAAAGGGATGTTCTTTTTAATTGTGTATAACGTGTAAAAATTCATATAACAAATTTTATTTGAAGACCCATTGCATTTTTAAAATGATACTTTTTTATGAAAATTTAATAAAATTTAATTTTCAATATATAATTTTTTCCAAATGGGTTTTCAAGATGAAAATATAATTTTCCTGAAGATAATTTTCGAAAACATCTCTTTATAGTATTTTTATTCATCAATAAAAAAAATTTTACTTCACTTTGTACATATTGTATTGATAACAACATTAATATTCATATATATTTTTTATGATTCATTTGGACATCAATATTATATACATTAACTTCTTTGATTTCATTTAGTTACCACGAAATATTCAAATTTGTATGATTATTTACCATTTAATTTCCTTAAATTATTCATATCTTTTTCTTGATGTGATTATTTATGAACACATATTCACAGTTTTCAGGGTTTTATCTTTTTAATTTATTTTATTTATTGGGGAAATATTGATATATCAATATCCTTATTCAATATTTTTATTTTATATGTAATATTGTATTTAATGAGGAAGTCTTGGGACATGAAAGACACGATTTTGGGACCGTTGAAGGCAATCCCTATTGGTTGGGGACAATATAACGAATTCCCTATATTTCTTCAGTATTATCATGAGATAAAATTAGCTAAAAATAAATCATTGGATAATTTTTTTCTGATGAATAGATAGGTTTTACCCATATTTTTAAATATTCTAGAAAATATATCTAGACAGTAGTGGTTTTCATGTTCCTTACACATATCATCCAATGATTATAAATTTCATTCATTTTGATTTAGTATTTATTTATCCTTTTTATTTTTCATTGACATATATATGTATACATGTCACCCCCTATTCATTAAATGGCGTGTTCCTTCATTTATTTAACTTAAAAGGTTATTTACTTACTTTCTTCTAATTTATTGATTACATGGCTTGTGTTTTTAGTTATTTTCAATGATATATTTATAATTCTCAGTGATTAATTATTTATTCCATTATACATTACCCTTACTGATAATTCGTGCTCAAAATTAATTTTTATTCCTTTCCCTAGGGATCCATGAATAACTAAAATAAATATAAGAAAGGATATTATATATAGAATAATGTTTTCCTCAAAAGTTAAAAAATTATTTCATAATTAGTATATTCATTTGAAATTCAATAAATATGTATGTATATTATTTACCAATAATAATAAATCAATATCCCATTCATGATTTGATTCTACGTTATCATGCTACTGTAATGGAATTAGACACTGAATGTATGAAATCAGGTGTTGGGGAATTATATATGATTTTTGAGGATGTATAGTAGAAACCATGGGAATTAGTTTTAAGAAATATATATTATAAAGTATAACCATAAGGTTGATTATGAGCATTAGAAATTATGAACATCCTTGAATTTTGGTATGGTATATATTTTTTGGGAATTCATAGAAATATGTCATATTCTAGATATTACATGTGGATGTGGTTTATAGAATCGATGTTCTTAGGGGTTACAACATCGACATAGTGTGTCGAGCCAAATTCAGCATAGCCGAGTACATGAAAATAGACATTACTACGCACCCGTTTTGACACTCCTGATTTATACATATATGATTAGTAACTTTTTCCTTAAAAATCAATATGATAGATTTTAATAGATAATGACAATGAATGAAGCATTTAAACATGAGGTACCATAGATTCAAAATAATGTTTCAATATTTATAAATTAAAAAATGATTATATGTTTTTTCTATATATGATAACATATTTTCACATTATGGATTTTAGTTTTAAGAAATTACCACATCTAAAATATATACTCTAGGAAATGGAAGAATCTATATAGAAATAATTGGATAAAGTATTTATGAATTTGGGTTTTATTAAAAACTATAATTAAAGAGATATTTATTTGTTTACATTATATCAATTATATCAACTATAAATATTTGTTTAATGATATTAATATGGTTTTATGAAAGGAAACCTATATGTTGGTTGATTTCCAAATAAGTCTGGTAAGTCTAGGGGTCTTGAAACTGTAACTAAATAACACTAAGTGAAACACCAACCACTATCACACACAATTTTATGGTTATTTTTCATTATTTCATATTAATAGAGATAATGAATTAATATTAATGATGAACCAGTAGTTTTAATTGTCATATCTGGAGAGTATTGAATCGACCATATTTTCATTAATGAATAGTTTAATACCAATTGTTAGACATATCACTCCTTTATAGGCCATAAGACCCATAAAATGTATTTTTGAATAATTATCATTGATCAATGATAATTATTAGATATCTATTAACTGATTTAAGGGATGAATTATAATTGGATCAATCAACAAAAAAGTAATTAATAATTCATATAAAATTAAAATGTATAATTTTTATAAATTTACTCATATTCATTTGAAATAAAGGAATTTCGCGACCTGAATAATGAATAATAAAAAACATTCTCCTAATACCCTTTTTTTAAATGATGGTCTTTTAAATAATAACATTTTTATTGATTTGAATCCCCCATCATTACATTTAAAATTCATATGTTTTTGATTGATGAACTAAATCCGTCCATATAAATATTTATTCTTTTCCTCCAGGAATGTATCTCCACATTCCACTAGAATTATATTAATTATAGATATAGTTATATGTTATTCAATGTTACCTTTGTACTTCCAATTCATTATTAAATAGAGGATTACTTATGAACACATTCATGATGTTGGATTTAAAACATATGAAATATCAATAAATCAATCAATAAGATCAAGATTCAATTATGGGTGAATTTTTATTTTGGTGGGGATAATGTAACACTCAAAGATTTAAATAAATATCTTTGTATTTGATAACATGTCTCACATGAAACACCAGGTGCCTAGAAGAATATAATATCTCGTGAATTTGTAATATTTGTTATATTTTTAATATATTTAAGTGATTTTACAACTTTAAATACATATTACACTATGTTAGAATATTTCACACCAAACCATTATTATCATCAATTTCAAACATTAATATCAAGATTGTGTTTTACTAAAAAATAACGTATTACTGAAATATTTTTTTACATAATGAGACATATCATAGCATTTAAATTAGTGGTTATGAATAAGATTAAATAAATTATTAAAATTGGTTGTTTCTAAAAAATTTAAAGAGAATTTAGTGGTAACAAAATAATTTGATATAATTATAAGAACTAGTTGAATATAAAGAGAATGTTTTTATAGAAAACTGTATTTATCCTCATAATGTTGTTTTATCCTATAAAACTAAATTAATTATAATAATTTAGTGATATTAATTTAATATATTTTTATATTATATATTAAGTTATATAATTTTAATATTCATCAAATATATTTGGTATTCATTTTTCCAAAAGACATTTCCAGGAAATATTGCGACTTTATCACCCATTGGATCTAATATTTTCCATTAGTGGACCACATTGAAACTTGAAAATGTATGTTAAATTAATTTTTAAAAATTTACAAGAGTTACACACTACCACCCGTACAAAAGGAACTCATGCCTCTAACTTAATCACACCACTCAAGGATCATTTTTCGAAAAGGTTTATAACAAATAAATGAATTTCTCAACCTGAACAAAGAATGTCACAAAAACATTCCCCTAATACACATTTTTTAAATGACGGTCTTTTAAATCATCACATTTTATGGATTTGAGCACCCCAACATTACATTGAACATTCAAATGATTTTTATTATTGAATTCAATCAGTCCCTAAAAATATTTTCACTTATCATCAATGCATTTATCTCCCCATTCCACTAACACTATATTTATTAGAGATATAGTTATTGGTTATTCATTGTTAATTTTGTATTTCAAATTAATTATTATATAGATGATTTCTTATGAACGCATTCAGAATATTGGATTTCAAACATAGGAAATATCAATAAATCATTCAACAAGATCATACTTCAACAGAGGATGTAATTTTATTTTAGTGGGGAGAATTTAACAGCCCAGAAATTTAAATAAATAACTTTTTATTTGGAAACATGTATGACATGCAACCCCAAGTAGATAAATGTATATAATATGTCACATATTTTTAATATTTTTAATCCTTTTAATATTTTAAGGTATTTTACAACTTTTAATTCATATTACACTAAGTTAGATTATTTCACACAAAATAAATGAGTATCATCAATTCAATGCATTACACTCAAGAATGAGTTTTACTGGAAAATAAAATATTATTAAAATATTAATTTTTAACACATATGATATATCATAGAATTTATATTATTGGATTTGAATAGAATTAACTGACTTATTAAAATAAGTTGTTTCAAAAAAATATAATGATAATTTAGTGGTAAAAAAATAATTATAATAGAATATTAGAACTAATTGAATATAAAGAGAATGTTTTTATGGAAAACTGTTTTTATCCTCATAATGTTGTTTTAAAATATAAAATAAAATAAATTATAATTATTTATTGATATTAATTTAATATATATGTATATTAATTTAATTATAATTATTTTAGTGATATTTAATATACTCATATTATTATGAAATAAAGGTATTTCTCAACCTGAACAAAGAATCATTAAAAAAAACGTTCTCCTAATACCATTTTTTTAAATGATAGGATTCTAGATAATCACATTTTTATGGATTTGAGTCCCCAAAAATTACATTTAACATTCAATGTTATTCAATGATACCTTTGCAGTTCCAATTCATTATTATATAGAGGATTTATTATGAGCACATTCATGATGTTGGATTTAAAACATAAGAAATATCAATAAATCCATCAACAAGATAATTTTTCAATTGAGGATGTAATTTAATTTTGGTGGGGAGAATGTAACACCACAAAAATTTAAATAAATAACATTGTTTTGACAACTTGTATGACATGAAATAGATATCTAACAAAGGAATATAATATCTCATGAATTTTAAATATTTTTAATATTTTTAATACATTTATTGTATTTTACAAATTTCTCTGCATATTACACTATGTTAGAATATTTCACAAAAAACAATGAGTATCATCAATTCCATGCATTATACTCTAGAATGGGTTTTACTAAAAAATAAAATGTTATTAAAATATTATTTTTTAACATAGTATGATATATCATTGCCTTTATACTAGTGGTTCTGAATAGCGGTAACTAACATATTAAAATTATTTGTTTCCAAAAAATATATTGATAATTTAGTGGTAACAAAATAATTAGAAATTAATATATGAACTAGAAGAATATAAAGGAATGTTTTTATAGAAAACAATTTTTATCCTTAGAGTTTTTTTGTCATATAAAATTTAATTAATTATAATTATTTAGTGTTATTAATTTAATATATATATTATATATTCAGATATATATTTTTTATACTCATCCAATATATTTGATAAACACTTTTCCAAAAGACTTTTTCATCCAATATTGTAAACTTTTCCCCCATTGGATTTAATATTTTTTATTAGTATACCACATTGAATCTAGAAAATGTATGTGGAATGAGTTTTTAAAAATATACATGAGTGACACTCTTCCACCAGTATAAAAGGCACGCAAGCCTCTAACATTATCAAACATCTCAAGGTACATTTGATCAAAAAGTTTTATCCCAAAAATCCCCTCATAAACCCTCCCATAAAACTAGATTTCTCACCATTTTTAGAAATCTGATGAAGCAATCCCTTTGAGACAACCCAAATGGAGTTTCCAAAAAAGAAAAGGAAACATCATTCCTCGAGAACAATAGTAATAATTCCATTATAAACATAATAAAATATACTTATTAAATTATCATATAAAAACATTATTATGATATATATATACAATGTTATTGTGGTTCTATGTTTTTTCTCTTCGCATAATGACACTTCCATCGAATGGGTAAAGAACATGAAATTTAGGTGTTCAACTAACTACCATCCCACGAAAAGAGGATTGTTCATTTTTTTCATTACCAATATCATGGTGGGAATTATTATAAAGAATATTTTTATATACTATATAGATGATATTTATAATGTATTTATACTTCCCTAACTATTTAATAACACATTCCTTTATGCCCTTCATTTTACGGGAATACGATAACATTTTTTTCTGGAAGTGCAGAATAGTGTCCCCTCAAAGCAGCAAGACTCATTCACACTATACATGTAATGTATAATGGATGTTTTAATAAAACAATGTCATATATATGAAAATATAATTACAAATATATATATAATTTTATTTTAATCATTTAAAAAAGATATATAAATGAAAGTAGAATTCATTTGTAATTACGACTTACCGTTTGGATTAACGATGCTTCTCATTTCTTATATGGAATCATTATAAGTGAGTATAAATACATATTTAATGTAAGAACCTAGTTTTGGCTATAAAATACTTTGGAAAATTCTTGATGTTATTCCAGAGAATTTTGTTTAGACGACATGTGATTTCTAGCCCCGGTGCGACCGAAATTAATGTTTAAGTGTGTTCACACTAGGAAGCCCAATAAATGAGATAACAACTAAACAAGTTC
The DNA here is from genome assembly GCA_963277665.1 of Viscum album. Lineage (NCBI taxonomy): Eukaryota > Viridiplantae > Streptophyta > Magnoliopsida > Santalales > Viscaceae > Viscum > Viscum album. The sequence continues at coordinate 41,149,664 of OY728159.1, forward strand.
TTCGATTGAAAAAATGAGGGCACCGTTGAGTCCGTAGCATGCCATTTACCGTAGGAGATGTCTAATTTTCGTGGGTGTGACCCTTCGGTGGATAATGCCACCATGGGCGTTTTCGTAATTTGGCGGACATAGGATTTAGGTTTCATATCATTCGATCAGAGTCCTCGATTAAAATTCCAAGACCTCCATTTTTCTCAGGGCATGGATTTTACCCTAGGAGATGGTTAATGTCGACCCTTCCAAAAGATCGGGTACGGGGTCTATGGGAGGGGGGTTTAAGTGGTTTCTATTTAATCAAACCACCCACACCCTCTTCTTCCCCATTTCCCTAATTCCCTAGCGGTTTCCAGTCAACGATCTCCTACCCTCTACTACACAACTACTGCAAGGCATGAGAGCTCCAAAATACAAATCGTGATGCTTCGAGCTACGCCCAATGAGGTAGGAGGTTTCGTTTTTTTTCTTCTGGTTTCTACTTTGTAAAAAAAATTAATTTCCTATGTCAAATTTCTATCTGTTCATCGAGTCATGCCCATATATATGTGTATCCCGATTTTATATTCCCGAAAAACCATTCAGATCAAAATTTCATGTCATGGGGCGTCCGGGGTGGCCCCGAGAATTTTTTTGTCGGTTTTCCTTATTTTTTCCGGCGGTTCCAGGGAGCTTCAGCGGGCAACAGCGACGGCGCGGTGGGTTCTGGCGGCAGCGGAATGGTTGTGGACCCAGGTGGCACTGCGGCGGACATAGGAAGTATGGCGGCGACTACAGGAGGCAGCTCTAGATGGTGGGTGAGCTCGCAGATGAGGGGGTGAGACAAGGGGTCGCGACATGGGACCCCGTGCGGGGATGGAGACCCGCCTACGGTGGGTCTCCGTGTGGACTAACGACTGACCACAATGGATGGTCAGTTCAGGGTGGACCAGGGGTCCATGACCAGGATGTGTGGCGGAGTCGCGAGATGGCGATACGAGCCAGGCCAGCTGGCTCGGGCCAGCCCAGGCCGAGTGGACCGGCCAGACCAGGCCTGTCTAGCCCCAGGGGTTCGTCCCCTCTGACTCCAGACACCAATAACATTCACTACAAGTGTCTGTTTTACGTGTCGCCTGTTGTAGTGAAATACTCGGCTCGATACAGAGCTTTTGAGATGGTTTCAGTGGTTTTTTATTCCTGAGACGGGGGCCTCGGTGGCGCAACAAGCCTGTTAAGTGGATTGGTGTTATTCTGGGAGTTCATGTTTTGGGGGGCACTGACTCATCCAGAGTCCGTTTTGTGGGCCATTAGTGGAGTTGGGACCATTATTCCAAGTCCGAGTATTCTAGGGTGGTTTCAGGAATTGTAATCAGAGTTGACGCATGGGCCCCACGACCCGTCTTTTAAGCTGCGAGCAGCGTTCAGAAACCATTTCATCGAACGTCTGTTCTGTGCATGCGAGTAGTCGATTCCTGGTGTTTTTTTGGAGGGCATTGCAATGGCACAATCATCCCCATTTAATTTATCATGGTGGAGTTGGCCCCATGGGGGTAGTTTTGGTCGTTAGCGGGGATTTCGATCCCACTCACCGGGTGTCCATTTCAGAAAAGTGAATAGTCAATCATACGTGCTTCTTCGAGATGATCACAACAATATGATCTATTGGAAGCACTTATGGTCTGTGATGTGGGTCCCACGTAACACCGCTCATTTGCGGTATGACCAAATGAATCATTCTCATCGGATATCCGTTCCTCGCGTGTAAGTAGTCAATTTGATGTGTTTTTTCGATGGGGTCAAAATGGTGAGATGCTCATGACTGTTTTTGGGACCGAGGCATGGGAACCCAGGATGTCGTTCAGGGATAAAGCGGTGTCTCACAACGTTTTCATCAGATATCTGTTTTAGGCAAGTAGATAGTATATGTCGTGTGTTTTCCATGAGGATTATAACAGTATGATCCGTTTTGATGTTCGGAGCCTCATTCTAGATCTCATTAAATGTGGTGGAATGAAAGGTGCACGGGTGGGATTATTCCAGTGGTGTTTTCCGAGAACACTTGGTGTGTGATTGTGAGCACTCCTTTGAGAGTGAAGTAAATTTTTGAAGAGGCGTGGGTGGCTGTTCTAGTGTTGTGGTGGAATCATGTTGGAGAACATATGTTTTCTACCTTTATTCATTGATGTTGGACATCATGTGCACGATAGCCTTTAGGCTAGAAAAGTGGTCTACTCTAGGAGTATACGGGTTTTCCTGGAGGAACATGTTTTAGTTTGTACTCGAGAATGTTTGTGTATATGGTTTGTATATGAGATAGGGACAAACATCGTGAGGGTCCCATGTGTGTACCGTGTTCTAATTTACGTACCTTCGAACTCTAGTGATGCATAGTGTCCTTTTGTTAATGATGGTTTAGACCAGCACGGTGGAGTGGTTTCACCCTGTTCAGTTCATAACTATTTGATCAGCAGAGTTTTTTTGGTTCCCCTACTCATTTAGCCATGTAGGCATTCAGTATCATGCCCTTCAGGTTTCCTGGTAGGGTTATTGTGGGTTTGGTGTGACCAATACATTACATGGGCACCGATCCTCTTCCCAATATGTTGTTTTAAGTACGGGGCAGAGCCCCGTGATTCATGGGCACAGAATCCCTGGCCGAGTATCAAGATCATATATTCCTTCGGCGATCTATCATGACATGTTTCCCTTGGCAATGTTCCAGGTATAGGTGTGACCCACACTACACGGTCATTGTCTCTCTGCTAGATGAGTTGTTCTCAGATATGGTTGTTGCATGATACCCACTCCATGTTTAGTGGGATATTTGTCGTATCATTAGGTATGGATGGCTAGAGTAGTTTTGGGTTTACCCTCCAGTGGGGATGGGCAGTGGGTAGCACATCGACTTCGTAGGGTTTACCCTCCAGCTCGGCTGGGTAGCGGGTTACCCAACGTCCACTTAGGGTTTACCCTCCAGCTAGGCTGGATGGTGGGTTACCCGATGACCTTTTAGGGTTTACCCTCTATATCGGCTGGGAAGTGGGTTACAAGATGACCTCTTAGGGTTTACCCTCTAGCAGGGCTAGGCAATGGGTTATCAGACGACGTATTAGGGTTAACCCTCCAGCGTGGCTGGGAAATTGGTTACCTGAAGACTTCTCTCAGACTAAATCCTTTCTACTAGGCTTGTCTGTGGCTTTTTTCCATGACTACTAGAGCAGGACCCATTGTCGTACGGGTCAGTGATGTGACAAAATTGACTTTTAGAAGACCACATGACTCTGTGATAGTGACGACGTGTGGTTTACTTTACCCAGAACTCTCAAGAACAATGGGCTCTTTCCCAACCGAGAAATATCCTTATGAAGAAACCTAAAATCATGCGGGTGAGTTAGTATAGCCCAAAGCTGAAAGTGTCAAGGTGTGATGATTTGAGCCCCTTGACATGCAGTTCAGGGAAGACGTATAGGATACTAGGTAACGATAGTGTTTACGTCTGGGACTGTTGGTGACACACATTCTTGGGTTGAGCTATGATATGGGGATCCCCTTACGATTTTTTTCGGGTATCTTGTTACATCTTATAGATATGTATATAAATTGTTCTAGTACACACTTCTTGGGTTTTGGTTACTCTCCTTGCATGATAGGAGATGACGTGCAGGGAACACCACATGATTTCTGTTTCTAGATTCTCATGGTTGGATGAGTCTACTCTCCTGTTATAGTTTGCGAAGGCTCGACAGTAAGTTCATCTTATCACTGTTTCTAGATCCTTGTGTTAGGATGAGTTTACATCCTTCCTCTTGTTGGGTCTAGATGTACTCTTCAATGCACTCTCTATTTTACTCCTTTACTATTCCTGTTCTGATCTACTACTAACCCATTGGTACCTCATTTGATTCTCCCTCGAGCCTTCGGGGTATCCTACAAAGTATTTTTATACTCACCACTTCTTCAACTTTTCCTACACTTGGTGTTACCTTGCAGGAGAATGACATGATGATGATGACTACAGAGTAGCTTTGGAGTTCGGCAGCTTAGACCATGTGTGGTAGTCGTAGTCGGGATCTAGGTGTGGGACTCTCCCAACTGTTTTAATTTTTTTTACACGTTGCTGGATTGTTGAACTTTTCTTGTTGGGTGTGTGTTATTCCCTTTTCTTTTCAGTTTACCTTAATCACTCACTTTATACTTTTTACAGGTCAATGCACCATTGTGGTTTGTTTATAGAAGTTGGTACTTTATATTTCCTTTTACTCTTCACTTCTGTAATGAGTGGGTTGCATGTGTGTGTAATTGTACATTGTCAAAGGTCTCCTCGAGTTGTTTAGCCTTAGACTCTTGTTTCCATCCCTTGGCCTATAGAGGTGGACTTGGGGTTGATGCGATTCGAGAATCGTTAGTGTCAGGTCATGAAAAGTTCTATAAAAAGTGGTCCGTACATTAGGACGTTGTTCAGATGTCCCTAAAATGGAATTTGATGGGATCTAGGGAAACAATGTAAACATGTCTCGAGAGAGGATCTCAGGCCAGGGAGTCCAACGATGGTGCAACGGCCGACATATCCATTCAGTAGGACCATGATAACCTGCTTGTCAAATAGACTTGCTGAGACACCCATTATAGGGAAAATTGGTTTTTTCATCACATTGGATTGATTCTTTTACTTTCCTTCTTGAGTCATATCCCCTTTTTTGTTACTGTCACATATATATATGATCATCTGATCGCGGTGTTCCTTGATAACATTCACCATGACTCTGCCAATAAATTCATCCAGGATACCATCTTTGGGTCATGATGACGACCATGTGAGCAATGAGGCCTTAGTCCATGACCCATCATGTGAGTCTCGTTCTCTAGGTGGGCGGTACGACAACCCCGCTTGATGAGCAGCAGAAAACGTCAGTAGAGCAGACTGAACATGAGCGTAGGTTGAGCGTGCTCCATGAGTCCCAGTGGCAGAGACCTCTGAGGTTCAGCGGTGATCCATACCCTCATGTAATAGAGGTTTGACTAAAGATAGTGGTTTGCCTTTTCAGGCTTGTGTGGACACTAGCAGATCATATGGTGGCTTTGGTCGCCAGCCTTTTTCATAGAGTAGCTGGGAATTGGTGGAGTCTGGTGACTCAGTTACTAGATTAGTCGTCACTTTTGTGGGATGACTTTCAACTTCTATTCCGTGAGGAGTTATACCCCTCCTTACACTCCATTTGGGTCCAGGAGCTCTTGTAGTTTCAGCAGGGAGGGATGATGGTGACTGATTATGCCACTAGGTCCGTGGACTGTGCACACATTTACATGGACTTGGTCCATGATGGCAACATCCATGCACAGAAGTTCTAGTAGGGTTTCTACAAAGTGATGTGTGCCATCATTGTACCTTTTTGAATCCCCACTTATGTCGAGGTTCTAGGGAAGGAATTGGTGGCAGAGAACTTCCTATCAAGTTTTACAGTTGGTGGTGGAAGTAGGCACTACAGATCCGAGACGTCTGCCAAAACTAGAAGGCGCAGGATGATAGAACCTCAATTTATGTGGCCTTCCAACCACTGGTTTCCGAGACGTGGTCGTGCACCACTATGTAAGGAAAGCTCAATGCCTCAGCCGAGGATACCCTTCTTTGAGTGGACTCCGGACTTTGGTCGTACACCACAGTGGCACCGGTGGGCACCATTAGAGCCCATAGATCGCATTTTCTATACTTGTAATGGGTGAGGTCACTTGGAAAGAAACTTCCTGACCAAGTATGCAGAGAACATAGGGCATGCAACATGCACACCACTATGACAGAGGCATCGTTGCGATCAGATTAGTGCCCAAAGAGGTGGTTCTTGAAGATGAGTGAGAGGAGATGGAAGTGTGGGACAACATTAATGGTCTTCCCATCAGCACCAGGCAGTCCATATCATGGTCTGGGAGCTGCATTTGGGATCACAGACAGTCGCGAGCTTTGGATGTCTACGATCCTACGGAGATTGAGGTGATTATTGGTACGCTCTATAGCTCTTCTACTTTTCTCTTTATAATTATTAGACTCTGTATGTGAAATGGTTTTCTCACTGCTCCATTTTTTGAGGTGTTACTAGGGTGACGTGGGGTATCGGTGTAACCATGTGACAGTAGAGTAGAAGCCATAGAACCTTTTACTTTATTTGATGGTATCGACTCTTTAACATTCTGAGTTTGTAAGAGAGTCTTGTTCATGGGACATCAACTATGAAACCATGTGTGACCGGATATACTTGGGTGTTACACTATATGGATATTCTAAAGATGTGAATCACTGAAATTTTTCCTAGGTCCAAACAGTGATTCCATTTGTGGCGGGCGACATGGGGGTTCGACGGGGGAGGTTTTCTAACCTAGAAGGCCTTTGTGACATTTGAGACCATGCAATGGGATAAATGTGTTTTCTATCATCATTCCCTAACCCCTCAATATCTGGAATGGGTTCACAAGGCCTCCCACGTGAAATACCTGAGGAGATGAGTTCATGGTCCTATGCACGTCATCTGCAATGGTAGACCACACGTGAACGGATCATATCCTTTGTGTATTGTGACACAAAACTGGGCATGATATTTATTGGTTACGATAGATCTAGCTGTGGGCATAGTACCCTATGTTGTTCCAGGGTTTTTCTTTTTGGGGAAGTATAGCTTGAAGGAGGGAATGATGTAAGGATGCATTTTTTTTCAATAAAAGACTTTGGAAAATTCATGATGTTATTCCAGAGCAGGGCATTTAGACGTCGTGTGATTTCGAGCCCTGGTGCATCCGAAATTAAATATTAATTTTGTTGACACTGGGAATGCCATATAAATAGGATATCACCAAAATGGTAGCTCGTATGGGAAAACCCAAGGGCACCTTTCAGACCGAAGAGTGTCGTTTACCCTAGGAGGGGTGTAATTTTCATTGGTGCGACCCTTCGGTGGAAAATGCCACCAGTTGTGTTTTCATAATTTGGCAGCCTCGTGCGTTAAGTTTTATAACATTCCAACGGAGGCCCGGATTTAAATTCGGAGACTTCCATTGCACTCATGGATTGTCGTTTACCCTAGGAGAGGCGTAATGTCGACCCCACCGAATGTTCAGGTATGAGGTCTATGGTTGGGGGGTTAAAGTGTTTTCTATTTAAACACAACACCCACACACTCTTTTTCCCCCTTTACCTTCCTCTATGGAAGTTTCCTCTTAGCAATCCCCTCCCCTCTCCTCCACCACTTCGGCAAGGCGTGACGGTTCTAGCAGACCAATCATGAACCTTTGGGCTACTCCCAATGAGGTAGGAGGTTTCATTTTACTATGTGGTTTCTTCTTTTTCATTAAATTTAATTTCTTATGTCAAATTGGTGTATGTTCGTCGAGTGAAGCCGATATTTGTGAATTCCCCAAATTTATTTTCCCAAAGATCTATTTGGATAGAAATTCTGAGTCTCAGGGCATCCGGGGTGGCCCTGAGATGTTTCCCAGCCGTTTTCACTCTTTTTCTGGCGGTTCAAGGTAGCTCTTGTGGGAAACGGCGACAGAACAACACGTTCCGGTAGCGGCAACACAATTGCAGACCTAGGCAGCGCGGAGGCAGACCCAACGGTGCCGCGATGGCTTTAGGACGATGCTCTAGGTAGTGGCCGAGCACACTAGTGTCGGGGTAAAACCACGGGTCACAGTGCGTGACCCCGGGCTGGGAATGAGACTTGCCTTCGGCGGGTCTCCACGTGGACCAACGATCGGCCACGAGGTCCGGTCAGAGTAGGGTGGACTGGGGGTCCACATCCGGGCCGCATGTTCGAGCCACAGGCTGGAGATACTAGCCAACCTAGCAACAGAGGGCCAGCCCAGGCCAAGTGGACTGGCTGGACAAGAACAGACGAGCCCATGGGGTTCGTCCCCTCTGAATCTAGACACCCATAAAATTCACTACGTGTGTCTGTTTTTTGTACTGTCTACGGTAGTGAAATCCTCTGCTCGATACAATGATTTTAAAATGGTTTGGGGGATTTTTAATTCCTGATATGGGGGGCCTCGGTGGCGTGACACACATGTTATGTGGATATGCATTATTCATGGTGTTATTGTTTTGGGTGGCACAGACACATCTGGAGTCTGTTTTGAGCATCGTCATTGGCGATGTGACACTGGCGCCGAGGCACAGTTTTCTAGGGTTGTTTCATCCATTGAAACCAGAGTTGAGGTGTGGTCCCCAGGGCCCATCTTTTATGTTGCGAGCAATGTTTAGCAACAATTTCATCAGATGTCTGTTTGGGGAACAGGAGCAGCCAATTTTGGGTGTTTTTTTCGAGGGCACTGCAATCGGGAAATCCTCCCTCTTTATTTCAGAATGGTGGAGCGGGCCCCAAGGGGGTCATTTTGGGTGTTTGCAGTGATTTATATCCTCTTCACTGAGTGTCTATTTTGGACAAGTGAATAATCAATCTTGGGTGCATCTTCGAGAGGATCGCAACGGTGTGATCCGTTGTCAGCGCTTCGGGACTGTGATGCGGGTCTCACATAGCACTACTCGTGTGTTGTATGACGAAATGCATCATTTTCTCTAGATACCCATTCCATGCATGTATGTAGTAAATTTGACATGTTTTTCTGAGGGGATCGCAATGGTGAGATGAAACCGACTGTTTTCAGGACCGAGACTTGGGACACCGAGACGCTATTCAAGCGTAAAGTGGTGTTGGATAACTTTTACATCGGATGTCCATTTGTGGTGAGTAGTTAGTCTATATCGCATGTTTTTTCATGAGGATTAAAATGGTATGATCTATTTTGATGTGCAGAGCCTCATTCATTATCTCATTAAATGTGGAGGCAGTAATGGTACATGAGTGGGATTCTTCCTACAGTGCTTGTAGGGAACCCTTGGTGTGTGATTGTGAGCACCTATGTGAGAGTGAAGTAAATGTTTTAAGAGGTGTGGTTGGTCGTGCTAGGGCCATGGTAGAATCAAGTAGGAGTAAATACATTTTCTTCCTTTTTCCATTGACGTTGGACATCATGTGCACAATATACTTTGGGATGAAAATGTTTTATACTCTAGGAGTATAACTGTTTTCCTGGATGTACATGTTACAGCTTGTACACAAGAATTTTTGTGCATGTGGTTTGAAGATGATATAGGGCCACACGTCGTGAGGGACCCATGTGTGTACCATGATCTAATTTATGTATCTTTTACCTCTCGTGATGTAGAGGGTCCTTTTATCAACGATGGTTTAGACCATCAGAGTGGTGTTGTTTCCCATGGTTCTGTTCTCGACGGTTTGATCGATGGAGTTGTTTGGGTTCCCCTGTTCCTTTATCCATGTTGGATTTCAGTATCATGTCCCTTCATGATCACTGGTATGGTTATTATGGATTTTGTGAGACCAATACTTTATTCGGGCACTGATCCTCTACCCATGAGGTTGTTACCAGTAAAGTGCATATCACAGTGAGCCCGGGGCGCAGACTCCCTAGCTGAGTATCGAGATCATATCTTCCTTCCGTGATCTATTGTGATGTGTTTCCCTAGGCAGAGTTCCAGGTATCGGCATGATCCACACTAAACGGGCGCCGAACCTCTCCTAGGTGTGTTGTTTTGGAGTCGGGTGGTTGTGTGATAACCACTCTGTGTTATGTTGTCCTGTGTTATACCATCTGGTAGGTATTTCTAGAGTAGTTCTGGGATTACCCTCCAACGGGGCTGGGTAGTGGGTTTCCCATCAACATCTTAGAGTTTACCCTCCAGCTGGGATGGGCAGTGTGTTACCTGACGACCTCTTAGGGTTTACCCTCCAGCTGGGATCGGCAGTGGGTTACCCAACGACTGCTTAGGGTTTACCCTCTAGATGGTCTAGACAGTGGGTTACCCGAAGACTTCTCTCAAACTCAGTCTTTCCTACTAGGCTAGTCTATGGATTTTATCCGTGACTACTAGAGCAGGACCCTGGGATGTATGGGCCAGTGATGTGTCATCTCTGACTTTGAAAAGACCTCTAGATTGTATGACAGTGACGAGGTGTGGTTGACTTTCCCCAGAACTATCGTGGACAAGGGACACATTCACCACCGAGACACGTCTGTGTGACACGTCTTAATACCGTGCAGGCAAGTCAGCACCGCACAAAGAGGATAGTTTCAAGGTGCGTTGGTTTATGCCCCTTGACTTGCAGTTCAGGGATTACATACGATATATTGGGCATCCATGGTGTTTACTTCTGGTACTGTTGGAAACTCACATTCATAGATAGAGCTATGAGATGGAGATCCCCTTACGATCTAGTTCGGGTTTCTTGTTTGAGCATATGGATATATATATATATACCTTGTTGTAGTACCCACTTATTGGGTTTTGGTAACTCTCCATCCAAGAGAGGCGAAGAAACATGGGTTATACCACATGATTTCTTTGTCTAGCTTCTCAGGGTTGGAGAAGTCTACTCTCCAGATGTAGTTATTGAAGACTCGATGGGTAGTTCATCTTCTAACCATTTCTAGCTCCTTGGGTTATGAAGAGTCTACTTCCTTCTTCTTGTTGGTTAGAGCTATACTCATTACTGCACTCTCTGTTATATTCAATTAATATTCCCTATTTTATCTACTACTCATAATCCAGTACCTCCTTTGTTGCTCCCTCGACCCTTCAGGGTATCTTACTGAGTATTTTTATACTCACCCCTACTTGGGCTTTTCCCACACATGTTGTGCCCTTGCAGACGACAATCATAATGCTCATGACTATAAAGGATCTTAGGAGTTCGGGAGCTTGACAGGGTGTAGTGGTCGTAGTCATGATCCAGGTGTGGGACTCTCCTAGTTTTTATACTTTTGTTTACCTATTACTGGGTTGTGGAGCTTTTCTGGTTGGGTTCGTATTTTTCCATTTTCTTTTCAATTTACATTCAATACTCACATTATATTTTTTAGAGGTCAATCCAGCTTTTTGGTTTGTTTATAGCATTTGGTACATTACTTTTCCTTTTACTCTGCACTTCTGCATTGAGTGGGCTGCGTGTGTGTGTGTAGGTACTTAGGCAAAGGCCTCCCATAGTTGTTTAACCTTCGGCGCTTGTCGCCAGCCCCTGGCCTATGGAGGCAGTCTTGGGGAGTTGTAGCTCGAGCACAAGTAGGTTCGGGTCGTGACATATAATAAATATAAATGATAATTAAATAATGTGTAACATTGTGTAGATGATGAATCCATGATCAATATAAGAGTAATGATAAGTAATATGTCAAAACATACTCAAAATCATAGGTTATAGACACCTATAATAGTGAAATAATGAATGATTGTTGTCATTTGGCTAATAATATACTAAAAACATGAATATAGCTGTATAATAACTTATTAACATTATTAAAACCATTATATATGATTTTAGAGTATTTTAAACAAAATAAAATTTATGGTAATGGATTTTAACAGAATTTGCATTCCACTTATACTTACTTATTATTATGCACATAGTTTATATTGTCGTGTTTATCTATTTCCCATTTTGTTATTTTATAACATGAATTATATTATCTTCATGGTATGTAAAACCACAAATTAGAGTTATTTAATCAGTATTATTTTTTTATAAAATGCATTAAAATAGTATCTGACACTTTGGAATGATTAAATTTATTTTCCCCAATATTAATTTTAATGATTATTTAATTGAATTTACAATTTGGGAAATTATATATCCAGTTTTCCATAATCACTTTAATTTTACTATGTCATAGTTAATCATGACATTTTCCATTTTTTTACATTTTATCCAGTATTTGTTACTCAAAATGTTCTTGAAAATGGTTTTATAGAAACCCAACTACATTTAGGTTTTTAGTAAGTGAATCTGTTTTCATCTAAAACCCTATTTCATAAAAAGGTATTAGATTTTTTATTTCTTCCAAAATTATTAATGAAATTAATTTTTCCTATTTTTTTCATCTTTCAAACATTTCAATGTAATATAATTTTATTTTTCGAATAAAGGAAATTTTCTAACATTTTTACCGTGTAAATGGAATGTTCTATTTGGATCACATGACATGTACAGATATAATCATCATCCCTTCATTGAATATTAATTTGAACTAGTACAAGGATATATTTTTGAAAAAATATTTTTGAGAAGTTCTTTTCATGGAAAAGGTTTTTCAAAAGGTTTTTCAAAATAAAAATTATATTTTCCTCACGAATGTTTTTAAAATATAGTTTTATTGTATTTTATATTAATCAATGCTAAGAACAATTTAATTTTACTCAATGTAGGATATGTTATATTAAAAAAATCATTATTCTCTATATATATGGTCTAATTGATCTATCCAAGCATAATATTCACATTAACTTATTTTATTCCTTTTATTCTCATTGTAATATTTGATTTTATATGATCATTTGAAATTGAATTTCCTTTCAACATCGATATATTTTTTCAGGGATATGAATATTTCCTTAACATTATAACATTTATTATATAGTGTTTAAATTAAATGTTATTTAATGATTGTTGTAGATATTGATAAATATTTATCCTTTATTCAGTGTGGATATTTGATAATATATATTGTTTTTTTTATAAGAGGATTTCTTGGGAATTGAAAATCATTAGTTTGGGGAAATTTAAATGAAACCCTTACAGGTTATGGAGTTGATAATGAAATCTCCATGATACATTAATAGTCAGAAGAGACAAAATTATCTAGAGACAAAGTCATTGGGTCTGTTACCAAGTTTAAAAGATGTGTTTATGGCCATAGTTTTAAACTATTTAGTGGATAGATCTGGATAGTAGATGATTTCACAAGACATAGATATTATGTCCAATAATTAAAAATTTCCTTCATTTTTATTCATTTTTTACATATCCTTGATATTTTTAAATGAAATTTAAATATGAAAACATTTCACTCTGATATCACTGATTAAACGGAATGTGTTTTTAGTTTTTTAAATTTCTATTTTATTTATTCACTTTTTTCTCAGTTATTGATTACATGGAATGTGTTTTCAGTTGTATGCCTTTCTACATTTAATATTCTCATTGATTAATTATTTATTTTATTGTACATTAAAATTAATTATTATTAGATATCACCATTATTATGTTTCAATTGCTAGGAATCCATGAAGTGTACAAAGAGATATGCTAAATTATATTCTAAATGGGATAACGTTTTCTCAGAATAAATTGTAATTAGGGTACTAATTTTCAATAAAACCATAATTTATTTGTCTAGATTTACAATCCTAATAATCTGATTGTCTCTTCATAATTAAATTCCCTATAATCCTTTTAATTTATTTGTTGTAGATACTAGGTCTAGTCCTTCTAGGGTCGGGGTATTTGAGTTATTATTTAAGCAATTTTATTCATGGGTCATGATAAAATGAATTATGAATTTTAAACTATAGATATATTATCCAATAAATATGAAAATTAATTTACTTTGAATAAAAACCAACAAATGATAAACTATAACTAATTTGAATTTAATGAATTCCAAACAAAATATTAAATTTATGATATATACTATAATGGTGTAAAATAATTTAGTTCCACATGGAAGTGATTTATTTTTTGCATTAATGATAATTATTTTTCCTCATATATCATGTTATTTGAGTGGGAAATATTGTTAGCCAACAAATATTAATGATTGATGTGAAATGTTTATCATATAGGATAATTATTCTATTCCTCCTTCATTTCATATTCCTGATATCATTTTGATGTGGACGTAAAATGATGGTTTATTATAAATAAATAATACATTTATGAAAATATTACATTTTTTTGTATCATCAATCATCGCCCAATATATACTTATTATTATAGTGGAATATTAGAACTAGCCTTAAAATTTTAGAAACTATTTCTGTTTCCCAAGGTGTTGGATATAAAATATCTTACATGAAACAAATACGTGTATAGTATTCCTCCTATTATAGAAGAACATATCTTTCTAAATTATCTAAAATTAACCAAATTTAACACCTCATAATGTATATACATCTGTAAAATAATGTGTGGGTCATAGGTTGTTAGGTGTTATCCTTATTAACATGGGAGTAGGAGAAACATCTATATAAATTTCACCATCCTCACTAAAATTCACTATGATAATATGATCATTCTCTTCTGTATATAACTCATTAAATTTTCATAATCCCAATAGTCGTAAATACTAAATCAAAATGATTTCCTCAGTATGTATGGAATCGATGACCATGGTAAAACTAATATATATGTCATCAATTTTTTGACATAGTGAATATACATATGTTAAAATTATAAAATGTTAAACATTTATATTTTATTCCATAAATAATTTTATTTATTATTCAATATATATATTGGTAATTTAAACATAAAATATTTTGAAATCAAATATATGTTTTACATGTTTCCATTCATTATTGTGTCCATTGGGTGTAATAAAATTTAGTAATGGGTGTTGGTTTTTTTAAAAGTACAGAAAGTTAAATGAATTAATTAATATATATATCAAATGATTTTTCCCTTTTTATTGTTGTTATGATTATGGAAATTATAGATACCTCTACAATATGTTTCACCTCATATGAATAGGTTTCACCACAATATATCCACATTCATGTAGCTACCATTTATCTAATGATATTCAAATAAAATCTCTTATATTTTTTATAATTGCTAGATGAATGTAATTCAACTTAATATTCATGCATTAAAATGAGTTTCCAACATATTTGGCCCCTACCCTCCTGTATATAAACATCCATAATATTAAATTCCAATTTATGTGTCTCATATGGTTCTATGAGGTGATTTTCCAATGTTTGGTGATTGATATTCTTGATCATTGAAGATGTCATCTTATTCGAAGAATGATTCCTTTACACCTAACATGCCTCCAATGAACCATAAATCTCATCATTGACTCCACCCACTTTTCAAACTCTTCCCATCATGATATCATTTTCTTAATTATTATAATGGATTGGCCATTTGAAATCTTACTCATAGACATTTTTGTAATACATAATTGATTTTTAATGACCTACTTCATTGGTTACTGGTTACACTCTAAATATTTCATCTTTCTCACTCAGTATTCTTAAAGTTATTCTATCTTCTACTATAAAAATTATTGTTTCCTCTTGTTTTGATTTTTATATAGAGAGAAATTTCTATCAATAATATATGAGAATATTGTTTTCCATTTTAACTCGATATTATTACTTGATTTTTTTCTTATATATTTCATATAGTATGTTATTAGAATTTGGTACCACACTCCTTGAGTTTTAATTCCAGGAGTTCATTGGAATTAAATAGTTTTCTAATAAACTCGTGACGTGATATTTTTTATCGCAACCCATGTAATTCATCAGTCAACGAAATATTTTATCATCCATATATGTTTTGTGTTACACCATCAGTTTTTATGGATTTGTTTTTATAAAATAAAATAAATTTCCATTTATGTCTTCCAATGCCTTCGTTCAAACATTTCTATCACAGCGAACCTGCTTGGCATGTGTCTCATAGATCATCAACTTGGCATATGTTACACAGAACATCGAATCTACTCACTTTACATGGAAAATAGAATCGGTGTATGATACACGTAACATTGACTTGGAGTATGTTACCCATAACATAGACTTGGATTATGCTAAACACAACATTTAATTAGATTATGTTACAAGCAACACTAACTTCTTATACGTTACACGAAACACCAATATTTCTAAAAAACATAATTTTAGTGTTGTAATTATTTAATTGAGATAATTATAAACTAGATGTTAAACAATGGTATATTATTAAAAATTGAATGTTTAAATTTTTTTTGTAATTTTTAATATAAATAATAATTATGTATAATAAAATATATTATTTTTGGTGATGTCCTTATATGTTAAAAATACTATTTTCTCAAATGAACATCTTTAAATGTACATCAGTGAAAAATAATAAATATATTTTTTAGACACATTAAGAAATTTATTTTTATAAAATTAAATATATTTTTTAATTTATATTGTAAAAATTAGATTATGGTAAATTTATGTGATTTTTCTTAGATACATAATTTTTGGATAAATAATTAAAATATATATTTTTTATTAAAAACGTCATTATAATGTTATTTATTTATAAGGATATATTCAATTTTTTTATTGTTTTAAATTTTAATTACATATTATTTTTATGAAATAGCCCAATGTGGGTTAATATAATCAATTTCCCTTTGAAATTGAATATAAAAAGATCACTATTTTTTGATACTTTTTACATTAAAACACCTCAGTCTCATCCTTCTAGAAAAATTGTTTTTAAATTAATTTCTACCTAAAATTTGATTATAATTAGGAAATATTGATATCATATTTGAAATAGTCATATTTTTTAATTAATAATATGGTTAACATGGGTTTTTGACAAAAAATATTAGTGAATATTATTAAAAATAATTACAACGACTACGATTTAATTAAGATTAACAATGGATTAAACTCTAACCTTATGCCCTATAATGATATATAATTATAATAAAGAAATATTTAATAAAAACATTAAAATGAAATCAGCTCCGTTATTTACATTGGATCATTATTGGATCCATATGTGACATGAGAAATTTGGGTGGAATTCTATCTTCAAATATGTACAAGAGTTCCCCTCCACTTTCATTAAAAAAATGTTCCCCTCCTCTACCTAATATTCATACCTGTAAAGAAATTAGGTTTAGAAAATATATACCCAATACACTTACCAATAAATATAACATCCTCGTATAATACTCCACCTGAAAAAAATTATACCAATAAATCATTGGTGTTCAAACTACAAGGATTTACATGATTAAGAGGTAACATCTTCTCTCAAGCTCCTTTATTTATTTTCATTATCTACCCATGCTCAAATTTAATTCCACATTTTTATTACTATAATAATTTCCTTAAATATAAGAATATCAATTATACTAATTGTTATACCTAAATATATAAATACATCCATCTAATGGGTAACAGGCATCCTGTTTTTGTGTTTGGCGAACTACCGCCTCATTAAACAATGACTACTCATTTTTCAATTAATGCCACTTATGGTGGAAATTATGTTGAAAAATCTTTTTATATATTGAATATATTATTTTTTATTAGTTATAAGATTTTATATTCTTTTTTCACCACATATTTGTTTTTATTTCAATTTAGTGTAGATATAATACTTTCACTTCTGAAATTTTGTAATACCTTTTCTAAAAGTGACATGACTCATTAACACAATACATTAAATGTATTAAATATAGGTCATTGAATATATTTAATATATATATATATAAATAATTTTTATATGATTATATTACATAAATATATACAAATATTACATTTTCTATTTTTTCCATATGGTTAAAAACAGAAACAATATTCATGCTTACGTATGGATTACCATCTCCATTAATGATGTATTCAATTTTTTAATTATCTTTTCAATAGATTTTTATAATACACATATAATTAACATAAATTATATTTATATAATTTTTTAAATTATGGAATCCTGATATTTTTATAAGTACGGATGCTATAATAAATTATGAATCATGCGAAGAACAAATAATTTGTTATCTAAAGTGAAACCATAACATAGTATTGTTAATAAAAGCCTCATATAAGGTCACAATAAAACCATATATGGTATTAGATATAAAAATATACATCTCTAAAACATTTATAATAAATTTATAATTACTATACATGTGTTTTGAATGATTACAATGATAATCAAGTCACTAGGAATGCCGATTTAATCTCAATTTTTATTCCTGTAAGGTACATTATTTATTCAAAACCATTTTATTTTGTGTGTTGTGTATACTTACCAAATTTTTATTCAATGGTTATCAGACATAAAATTAATTGTATTTACATATCAATTTAGTTGTCTTTATTTAAATGTTTTACTGTTTCAAATTTTACCAAATCTATAAGACAATTTTGTCTCAATTTGCCTTCATTGAGATATTTGTTTTATTCTGAAGCAAAATTATTTTTTATATTGTGTATACTTCAATTTGACGTTTTATATCATGAATAAACATAGTTTCATTATATTTTAATCTTAATTTAATTTAAATTTATTAAATGGAGTGTTTTATCTGAAGTTAATAATTTTTAATATTTTTTTATAAAATTCTAATATTTTATCGAGACTTGTTTATGACTTTGGTATCATTAATTAAATATTATAATCCATATCTAAAAAAACTCATGTGTTTTTGTCCTATATTTTCTCAAGATATTACTTTGTATTATTATCACATTTACTATCTTTTCTACAAAATATATTGAAGAATTGTTTTTATGAATAGTCTTACCATATTTCTCATTTTATTTGGAAATCTGTTTAATTGAAAAACCAGGTTTTCTAAAATTTTTTAAAAAATATATCATATGATCCTTGAAGGTAATTTATAATGAAAAATGGATAAAATTTATTTATGATTTATAAATTTTCATTTTATAATTTTTTATATATTCTTTCAAAGATACCTCTTTTAAAGAAATTATGCTGTAAAAAACAAAGCTCAATGTCCTAATGATATTTTCATTCGAAATGTTTTTAAAAGATCATGATAAATTATTTACCAAAAAAATTAACAAATTTTGAATTATCTAAATCATTATTTCTATGTTATTCAATTTTTTTTCATTCATACTCTTTCAATAAATGGATTAAGTGTTGATGTAATGATGTTTATGAAACTTGTTTCCCTATAATGGTTTATATTCTTCTAAAATCTACTTATTTTCACGTGTTATGTTAATGAACGAAGGATCATGAAACCTTTATTTTTTAAAAAGAAATAATATGATTATAGTTTTATAATACATGTTTTATTTCATGGGTTTGGAGATGAATATTTTTAGACCTGTGGCGCATTTATGTAAGATTTCACTTTCAAATGGGTGGGACCTTTATCTCCATCAGATTAACTGGGTGACAATTTATATATCATAAGATAGAGATTGATGGTCTTGGGAATTAAACTTGACTAATAGGATATACATTGGACTCTACCATGACTACAATGAGGGTATAAGTTGTGTAATCATGCTACTAATAAGTTCATGGCCGTGACCCTTGAATAAAAATATTATATTGAGAGTGAACCCATACAACCAATATGGTCTTGGAAGTGATGCCTTGGATACTATAGAAATCGTTTTATCTTCTTATGTGTTATCCAAAATTCAATTTTTTTCAAGGGTTTTGATTTATAGATATTTTTCATTATAATTCATGTAGTTCAAACTGTCATGATTTATTCCATGATTCATATATATGATTTTTAATATGCATGGTATGATATTATATTTTAATAGTCATGTAATAATACTTTTATTTTTAGGATTATGCTTAAATATCTACCTTTTTTAATATTACTATGAATTTTAAGTATCCACATTTATCATTCATTCCAAAGGTTTTGAAGATATGTGTTATGTTTGATGTTTCTAAGAAGGCTTCTAGTCATTATGAACCTAGTGGGAGAAAATTTAGATCACTTATGTATAAATTTTTATCCATACATATTTCTAAATCAATTAGACTAGTACAGTCCTTATACATATTTTTGTATATTTGTTATGTATTCCAAAAAATATCTATAACAATAATTTAAGAAAATAGTGGGTTGATATAGTTGATATCAGATAAAAGGATTAGTTAACCATTAGATGATATGATGATAAAACCATAGTGAGAACCTTATTGACATATCATTGGGAAAGTCTAAGGGTAATAAAATGAATTTTAAAATTCCATCGAATTTTTATAAAGGATATATTGAGTGGTTTACTAGAAATAAAAATCAATCTGGGTACTACATGTAGATATGGATAAAATATATATGGACCTAGAGATTTTTAACCTGACAAGATGTTCGGGCCTAACTGTGTGTAACACCTCAAAATTGTAATGTACACCTTTGTATTTGATAGTTTGCATGTCATGATTCACCAATAACATACGGGATTATAATATCCCAATTATATACTCTATATTTACTTTTAAAAAATATTTTAAATACATGGTATATATTTAAATGAATACAACAATGAGTTATCTTGCTTTGAACATGATATAGAACTTCGTAAATAGCTTGTGTAACATGCATGACCGTGGTACACTAAATAAAATTATACAATTAAAATGTAATTATTTAATATAATATGATATTTCATGGACATTATGATAGATTTAATTAATATTATTAACTATCATATGAAAATATATGGTCAGTAAGAAATATAAATGAATTCATTGTTACGAAATTAATGAGAAATAAGAATGAAAATTGTATGATTATGAATAAAAAATTTATTTTCCCAATGATATTTTATGCTAAAGGATTTAATTAATATTAGTTAGTGGGTAATAATATTGTTATATATATATACTAGTACTCCCCTATGATACTGTACGATGCATTCCTTTACTGATTTTTCTTTAAATAAGTGATTAATCTTTATAAAAATTGAGAAGAAACAATAATGTTAAAAAAAATTATTAGAAAGTAATGGTGTATGATAATGAAATATGAGTTAATAGATTATGAATAAAAAATTAAAATATTGAAATAAGAGTTCATATATATATATATCATGTATTTATGGTATTCCCATATGATGATTATAAATGGATTTATATAATTATGTAAATGTGTTTTTGGTTTATATGTGTTTTACATTAATCCATAATTCATGAAAATGTTTTTTTAATGATACATGATAACATTTCAAGTCAGATAAATGTAAGATAAAATATGAGGATAAATAACATCAATCAATGTGTTACATAGCATTAATTACACTACTCATTTATAGCTATTTTACTTATATCTTACTTGTATTCTTTCATAAAACATATTGTTATATAAGATAACATAATTATTTATTTTTACAAGGTTCCAAAGGTAATGGAATTAATGAACATTCAAAATGTACCAATTTTTTCATTTTAATTGTACTAAAACTATAGGTAATTATCTCTCCATATCATTGATATACCACAACTCATGGTTCCATATAAATCTGAAAACAGCCTTCCAAATCATTACCATACTATCTTCATTGGAATGATGATAATCATTGGGAGAAAACATTGAAAAGGCATATCATTTAAATAACCACCCATAAGATTAAATGAAGGAATTGAAAATACACCACCATCCAGTTGATGAAAATCTGTAATCTACAATATGAAAAACTCCCTCTAGATCCTCCATTTGAAATCACCAATTCGAACCACCCTATGGATATCATAATTTGTCTCCAAAATCCTTATTCAAAGCATCCAAACACTGTAAGTTGTTAAAAAAAATTAGAAAAAAACGTCACCATTTATATCACTGCTCAAAACACAACACCATTTCCTTTATAAATTTATAAAAAAACTCATATTTCTAGCATCCACTCCTAGTGGAGTTATAGAGCACACAACGTTTTGAAATGAGAGGGAATCTGCAGAAATATAAGGTGATGTGTATCCAGAATCCTGTAATAAAGATGACATAATTTGAATGAAATGTTGAAGAAAAATACTAGCGTTATCAAGAGTAGCACACAGGATGGGCGTTATCACATATATTATCTCCTTTTATACATAAACTCTTCACACAATACCAAGACATACACACTGATGAAATTCCGAATAATGAGAGCTAATTCCAACGCCAGAAATAGTTTCATTCATTCTATAGAAATTTTAATACCTATGTACCTAGAAGTGGACATGTCTAGTACTTATACATTCTGTAGAAATTTCGGGAATGAGTTGTGCTTCACATCATCATAACATGGATCTATTAAATGAGTCTCAATAAACAGAATCTATGTTGGTCAAAGGGAAATGCAGTGTAAAATTATTAATATTAAAAAATAGAGTAAAAATATATAATGAAATGTAGGTGGAAATGAAATGTAAGAAATGAAAATCAAAGGGTGAAATGCATTTATTAAATGAAATAAAATAGTGGGAAATGAAGTGAAAAAATGATATGCTAGGGGTAATGAAATAAATTAAGGGAAAAAATAATTTCTTAACAAAACTATTATAACATTCAAAGTAGATGAAAATGAAATCAGTGAAAACAATTCAATCTATATTGATCCCAACAATATTTAATTTACCTCCAATCTGAGTAAATGACATATATTATTATTATAAAACAACCAATGACACATAAAAAATGATCATAATAGTAGGTACATTCAATAGAATTACATTGAGAAAATACAATGGGCATATCTCTCTTCAGATGAATATCTGTGATATGATGCTGAATTGCAACCCAAAACCCCAATGTAGACTTCACATTATAATCTTCTGCATAATTAAAGCTTTGAAATTTGAAGAATTGGTCTGTCAAAGATTTCATTTTTGGCTAACATAATCTATAGAGATGTTATAATAGTAGATTGTACATTTTCTAATGCAATTTAATGTTGTCCTAGACCAACCACATTGACTTATTTCAATAAAAGTCGTCCGTTTAGCTGGAATATATCAACGATATGGGGAGAATTTCTCGTGACTATCTAATCATATAACTTTGATCACATAGATGGGTGTAATGTTCCTCAATATTGATTAACGTGAGGAATTTTTAAATGAACTTATGGAAATATTAGTCAACCACACTTTGATTACATTACCCTACAGTGGTATTTTTTCAATGTAGATTTTGAGGCATTATATTTATCGAAAAAAATGTGATATATATTCCAATCATAATAATCTAAAATATATATTCACAAAGAAGAAGTTTCAAATCATCCAGATAAGATGTATAGAATTTATAATGAATTATAACTGTAATGACCCAAAATTTTGAATAAATATGGTTTCCAAGCATTGTGTGTTATTTGATTTTATAATCAACCAAAATATTTCATTTAATAAAATGTTTATAATTTAAATAAGACCATTTAAAACTAAATGTTTCTATTATTTTCTATAATAAACAAGTCATATTGATTAATTGATATAGAAATATAATTCGATAGCCACATCCAGTAGTCTCAGGCCGATCAAATCCCATCTGACGGTACTCGGGAAGAAGTTAACACCTTTGGGATTTTCTTTGGACCAAACCCAAGTCGAACTTCATCGTGTGAATCTGGAATGAAATTACTTTCATGAGAAGTTCAAGATGATAAAAAACACTACTTGGGAAATGTTGGTCGAGCAACCACATGATTAAATAACCCTAGCACACCTTACTATTATGTTCTATGGTGGTGTTATAAAGGGTTATGTAGCAAGACCATAACTGCCTTGGGTATTCCTTTGATTTAAATAATTTTTTTGATTTCATCTTATGATGATGTTTCTAATTTTTCAAATGTCCTAATAAATATACTATGCATATTAATGATGAATTTTAGAAAAAGGATATTTTAAAAATATTTATATAAACTATAAATAATTAAAAATGTGTAATGATTTTGAACAAATGGTCTTCTATAGTAGTGTTCAGTATATAATATCAGATTCTAATAATATCAATATAGTTTATGATGAATAGTAATTTATAATAGTTATTACATTCTTACAATTAGTAATGTGACCAAATGGAATAATAATCTAATTTAAATAATGTATTAATATAATTTAGGCACCTTGATTAAGTAATGTGAATCAATAAAATAGGTAAATAACTGTTTCAAAAATTATTGGTCATGTATTAGTTATATGGGGAATAGTGTTTTTGATATAAAAATTAAATTAAAAATATTTAGAATATTATTTTCATAAAATGGAGTTCATTTTTGAAATCAGAGCATCGATATTTGGTTACGTTAACCTTTTGGGCTTTTTCTGAAACAATTGAATTTTCAGTGAATAGTGTTTTTATTTAAAAACTAAATTAAAAATATTTAGAAAATTATTTTCATAAAATGAAATTCATCTTTGAAATAAAATGATTTATATTTTGTTCAGGTGAAATTTTGGATTTTTTTTAGAATGTTGAATTTTTGATGAATAGTGAAAATATAGTTTTTGAGTCTCTGGTATTTAATGACATCATTAAGGATATAATATTTATTCAATAATTCTGGTAGACTAATGAATAGTTATATAAGGTATGAGGTTGTCCATTTGGCCAATACCAGGGGAAAATACCATGGGCAAGCCCATGGTTTTTCCAATACCACCGATGAGGTGTCCCTTGGCCATTAATGCTTTGTCCCCTCACTTCTCTTAAAAATACCAAGCCATTCCCTAATTAATTTCATTTCCAAATTCTCTACGATAATGTTCTCTTCTCTTTAACTCCCAAATACTCCTGCAAAGGTTACCTCAAGCCTCCCAAGGTCTCCACATTCTTGATTTTGATGTTACTCTTCAAGGTTAGGGATCCTACCTCTCTCTTTTTTTCATGTATTCTACATTATGTCATTTATTTAAGCTCTATGATCATATGTTGGGGATGTTATATTATATTCATCCTACATTAATTTTCATTTCAATGTGATGATAGACCCCCTCTTACTCACCTTAATTCATTTTAATAATTTTTATGTGGTGTCGTTAGGCTACCGAATTTTTATAAGGGATTCATTCACCCTTCTCATTTTCAAGTTCTATTTTCATATCATTTCTATCAAGTTCCATTTAGTATGTTAAGGAATGATCTACTATATCTAATATACTGTCCATTTTATGTTCATATGATCATATACCCTATTTTATCACATGAATTCATTTTTTGATGTTTTAAGTAACGTCGTTAGGCTGTCAAATTTTCATAAGTGAAATCATATTTTCGTTTTCCTTTCATGATCTTCATTTCAAATGATATATTATTAAAATTTCATTACCATGTTCTTCAATTCTATATATTCTTTCCCCCTAATATTTTATGGATCATTTATGAGTGGTTAAACTATGTCCCCTCTCATTTAAATGTTTTCAGAAACCTTGTAATATAATTGTTATGTTGTAGAATATTCATCTCAAAAAGACTTTATATTTTTATAAAATTATTTTTTTTATTAAGTTAATATTAAAATATCATTCTTCTATATGGATATTAACATATATATCAATTTTTCTATTTACATACATGAAACCCACATTCCATTTCTGTGGGTTTAAGGAGACATAAAAATCATGTCCATAAAGTAGTTTTTAAAACGATATAATTATGAAATGAATCCAATTTCTTTTTTTCTATATGGTTTATTTATGAAATGTTTAATGATGATATATATAGATTAAATGATTGTAAAGTCAAATTAAGTGTTCTCCCTGATAGTTCTCTAATGAATTAGGTAAATACATAATCTCTAGAGATGACCATTTTAATGATACCTTAGTGAATAACCTTGGTAATATTTTTTAATGAAACCTTTGGGATGGACCTTAGGGATACAGAAATGATTGTGAAAGTTAATTTTTGTAGCCACATCTTCAAGAATGAAACACGTTATCTTTATTATTATATGTTTCATGATCTATTTCGCATGCCATATTATTATTTATCATTACTTTATTAATGCATCTCAATTTCACATGTAAAATGTTTTCTTGTTTCCCTTACTGGGCGTTCTGCTCACCCTTTCATTTGATGTATGCTCCTAGGTTATGAGATGATATTAGGATATTAGGATTAACAATGAATAATAATTTCACGTGTTTAAGAAGAATATTTTATATCCCCGTGTATCATGTTCCTGGTTTCCAAGACACTGAACCTTAAAGATCCTCGGTTTTGTAAAATGTAATCAAAAGTTATGTTATAGAAAGGCAGGATGACTTGATTGGTATCAAAGGATGGTTTAGTAATTTTTGGAAATTAGGAGTTGAAAACCATTAATGTTTTTAATGAAAATATTAAATATAGGAATACATCCTTGTATATTGGTGAATTGTTGAGTAAGTGGTTTCCAAACAAATAAATTCCTCTCTGGAGACGAGCAAGTAGAGTTGGCTCTAGCACAGATGTACCTAGGAGTGAAATCTCTGAAAATGTGTTTCGGGCTTGACTCGGGGTAACCAGGTGCAAGACAATGGTCTTTGCTTCACACTTGGTTTGATACTCCTAGGGGATATGATTTATTAAATTCATAAGCATGGTATAAACCATTTTTAAAGGAACAAAGATAAATTAAAATAAAGATTCACATAAGAATATATGATAATGGATAACCTAGATTGGAACCTAGGGGATCAAAAGTTAGGATATAATTTTCTTCTAAAAGTTTATCCTTATATGCTTAAGGTTTCCTATTCATGAATATTGCCTAAGTATTTAAGCCCCCTAATTATACATTGTTTCCTTAGTTAATGGCGCGAAATAGAAGAACATGTACCAACAACATATGCGATAGGAAATGTGACGATTTCCCTATTAATATGACAAAGACGATGAGATATCAAGTGGAATATATTAGGATTATGCCAAACCAGCTATCAATAATCACAATTAATAATTGGTACCTAGTATATTGCCCAAATTCATCCAGGAAGAGGAAGATGATGTGTCATGTCTGTTCATCTGATAAAAGTGATAATGGAAAGAAGACCCAATTTTATTTGTGCAAATAGTGTGTTCAGAGGCACTAAGGAAAATGTCACAAAGGAACACAAAGATGTTATAATTGTGGGATTCTAGGGTATAAAGATTCCAATTGCTTTAAAAAATTGATAATGTGATGATTGGAGATAAGGTTCAATCTAATGTACCTTATACTATTCAATTTCGTAAATGTGGAGAATTTGGACATTATCCTAGGCAATATTCTTATGGAATAGATGAGATGCAATATGAGAATAAAAATATTCAAGGACAAGGGAACAATGCAAGTCTTATGCAGAGATGGATCATGATGACAAAAGTACATTAATATTCATCACAATAATTGTCTATGTCCTGTTGTATTTTAGTTCGTGCTCTATGAGCATATCTTTATTGTTTTCTAAAAACATCGAGTCACTACCTGTGATGGTATAATATCATTAAAGAAAACAAATAATTTTATGTATCACATGTTGTTGTTGTAAACCCATTATTCTTGAAAAAAATTATTAGGGAATTAAAAGATGAATATTATATTGGAAGACGTTCACTAATTTGGGAACACTATATGATCAATGTAAATATACTATTAATGTATTATCTTTGAGAAGTAAAGGTTGGCTTATATTTTGAACAAATGATGAATTTAAGGTCATATTATGTTAATTTAGCTTACTTATGGAAATAATTAACCTATCTTGGGGAAAATGTGATTTGGTTAGTTACTTCTCTTATAAGACATTAAGAGTGGTTGATGTTGTTTTGATATGAATGATAAAGTTTATCTTGGACGACTATGTTATCAAATGATTATTATATTTGGGTTCTACTCTTAATTTGGATTATTCTTGATGAAATTTAAGGATGATTTTGTATTTAATGTTCTTTATGGAACTTTGGATTCTTTTGTTGAATTTTGGATATTATTAGTAAAATTTATTTTTATAAAAGATTATCTTTTTTAGGGATTACAAGACCTCATGATAACCATTCTAGTTTTTGTTGATGACTAAAGGCAAGGTAAAAGTATAGTTCTTCTTTTTTGGATTATGTAATTATCTAAACGATGATTCTTGTGCCATTGATGAGACCAAGTATTTTTGAGTGCTCATTGTTTAGAGAAAAGATTAGTCTTAGTAGAAACATATAAAGGGATGAGACTATACTAGATGTTATATATATTTCCTTATGTTTTTATTCTATGTAGTAAATGAATAACTCAAAATTATGAAAAGGAATGTGAAAACAAAACGTTCTTGGTTTACATTTCCAATTGGGTAATCAAAGACCGTTTAACACATATTAAGTTTGTTATCTTCTTGTGGTTAATTTTCTCATAATAATGTTTTCTATCACTCTCCATCAGAACTTGACCCTTTGTTTTCTCTTCTATATCCATGTTTTACTACATGGAATCCTAGTATGTGTTAACTCAGGTGACCTTTGTAAATTCATTTCTTTATTTTAATGTAATAGTTTTACTGACTCTTTTCTGATGTGGGACATTCAACGAAATTTCCATTCCCCAATATAAAATTGCGAGGAAAAAATTTCTTAAGGGGGGAAGATTGTAATGACCTGAAATTTAGAATAAATTGTGTTTCCTATCTTTGTGTGTTATTATATTTTATACTCAACAAAACTATTTCATTTAATAAAATGATTATAATCAATATAAGACCGTTGGAAATTAAATGTTGAGATTATTTTCAATAATACAAGTGATATTGATTAATAAATATAGAATGAAGATTTGATGGCCCCATCAAGTAGTCTCGGTCTAATTGATGCCCATCTGACAGAACTAAGGATGAAAGTAGCACTATTGGGCATTTCTCTAGACCAAACCCAAGCAAAACTTCATTACTCTTAGGTCCTATGCTGCTGTTATGAGGGGTTATGTTAAAATACTGTAACTGCCTTGGCTAATCCTTTTATTTGAATAAAAAATATGATTTATTCTTATGATGATGTTTGTGAATTTTAAAATATCTGAATAAATATAGTATGCATATTATTGATGAATTTTAGAAAAATTATATTTTAAAAATATTTATCTAAAACATAAATACTAAAAAATGTGTAATGATTTTCAAAAAATGGTCTTCTACAGTTTTGTTCAGTATGAAATTTAGAGTCAAATGAAATCAACATAATTTTTATGAATAGTAATTTATGAAATGTGATTTTACACTTAGAATTAGTTATATGACCAAATGGATTAGTAATCTCACTTAAATAATGTATTAATATAATTTAGGCTCCTTGATTATGTTATGTGATTCAATAAAATAGGTAAATAACTATTTTTGAAATTATTGGTTATGTACTAGATTTATCAGGAGAATAATTTTTTTATTTAAAAATTAAATTAAAAATGTTTAGAAAATTATTTTCATAAAATGGAGTTTGTTTTTGGAATCAAAGCATTGATATCAAGTTAAGATGCATTTTTTGGGATTTTTCAGAAACAGTTGAATTTTAGTGAATAGTGTTTTCATATAAAAATTAAATTAAAAATATTTAAAAAATTAAATTAATAAAATGGAGTTCATTTTTGAAATCAGAGCATTGATATTTTGTTAAGGTGAGATTTTATAATTTTTCTGAGAATGTCGAATTTTCTGTTAACAATGAAAAAACAGTTTTTGAGTTTCAGGTGTTTATTGACATCATTAAGGTATATTAATTATTCAATAATACTGGTATACTTAGGAATAGTAATATAAGGTATGAGGTGTCCTTTTTGGAAAATACAAAGGGAAAATACCATGGGCAAACCCATTGTTTTTCCAATACCACCGATGAGGCATCCCTTGGAAATTAATGCTTTGTCCCCTCACTTCTCCTATATATACTAAGTCTTTCCCTCATTCATTTTATTTCCAAATTCTACCCAACAATGTTATGGTCTATTTACCTCCCAAGGTGTCATTACATGGTGCCCTCAATCCTCCCAAGGTCCCGACCATCACTCTTTTGATGTTGCTCTTCATGGTAAGGGATCTTTCCTCTATCTTTCTTTTCATGTATTCTCTTTTATGTCATTTATTTTATGCACTATGTTATTATGTTGGGGATGTTATTTTATATTCATCCTATGGTACTTTTCATTGTCATATGATGAGATACCCCCTCGTAATCTCATCAATTCATTTTGAGAATTATTATGTAGCGTCGTTAGGATGCCGAATTTTTATAAAGGATTCTTTCATCCTTCTCATTTTCAAGGTCTATTTTCTTGCCTTTTCATTAATGTTCTTTTTCTTATATTGGGATATGATCTTATATATCTATCATAATATCATTTTTATGTTAATATTATGAGAGATCCTATTTTATCTCATCAATTCATTTTTTTTGATGTTTTACGTAACGTTGTTATGCTGTCGAATTTTTATAAGAGAAATCTTATTTTTGTTTTACTTTCATGTTCATAATTTGATATGGTATATCATTAAAATTTCATTAACATGTTCTTAAATCTTTTATATTCTATCCTCTTACTGTTTTATAGATTATTTTTGAGTGGGTGACCCATGTCCCCTGTCTTTTTAATGTTTTCTAAAACCCCGTAACATAGGCGTTATGCTACAGAATTTTCTTCTCAAAATGTCTTTCTCTTTTTCTCAAATTCATTTATTTTATTAAGTTATAACTAAAATATAGTAATTATACATAGATATTTACATATATATGAAAATTTTATATTTTTATTCTAGTATTTACGAACATGAAACCCACTTACCATTTCTGTGGGTTTAAAGTGACATAAAAATCATGTCCTTAACGCAGTTTTTAAAACGTTATCATTTTGAAATGAAACCCATTTCATTTGAGCTATATATATTATTTATGAAATGTTTGATGATGATATATGCAATCGCATGATAATAATTAAAAATTATGGGTGTGCCCGGATAGTGCTCCAATTCATTGGGTAACGACATATTCTCTAGAGAAGACAATTTTAACGATACATTGGTGAATAACCGCTGTAATTTTTTTAATGACACCTGAGGGATGGAATTTTGTGATACAGAAATGATTGTATAAGCTAAATGTTGTAGCCAAATATTAAAGTTATAAAAAAAGTTATTTTTCTTATGATATTCCTCATGATATCTTCTTCATGCCTTAAAGTTATTTTTCATGACTTTATTGATGTAACTCAAGTTCACATGTAAAATGTTTCTGTTGTTTCCCTTACTGGGAATTCTGTTTACCCTTTCCTTTGATGTATGATCCCAGGTTATGAGACGTTTTAATGAAGATATTATTAACAATGAATAATCATTTCAAGTGTTTAAGAATAATTTTTTATGTCATCATGTATTAAGTTCCTGGTTTTCAAGACAC
The DNA here is from genome assembly GCA_963277665.1 of Viscum album. Lineage (NCBI taxonomy): Eukaryota > Viridiplantae > Streptophyta > Magnoliopsida > Santalales > Viscaceae > Viscum > Viscum album. Next base: position 41,180,579 of record OY728159.1, read on the forward strand.
TAAACCTTAAAGATCCTCAGTTCTGAAAAATGTAATGAAAAGTTATGTCATAAAAAGGCAGTACTCCATTATGAGTTGTCAATAAAATACCACCCTATGAATGCAAACAAAGAGTCTCATTATTTGATTCAGAATGATCATGCTCTCTTATCCACGATGAGGATCACAAATGATCCATTATTTCACTATTTTTAAAGGACGGATCTTGAAATATGGATGTAATTGGAAAATCATATTTTTCATAAATGAATGATAAATCCTCTACCCAAGTGAATATTAAGTAGGTATATAATGAATATATAGAGCTGAAATGTAATGTTAGAAATACTTTTGAGTTAAACCTTGATCTGGATAGAATTATATGGTTTCGGAATCATGTTTGTGTTTCTTTCAATACATATTTGAAGAAGGTTGTATTATAGTAATATCAAATATTTACATTCTTTATTCGTCCAATAAGTATGAATTTTTAATGGGAGATGATATAATACTTCTGGTAGGATGGAATAAATGCATATATCGTTGGGTTTTTATATCGGTGCTTTTTATTCACGTAATATAATGCTAAAAGACAATAGTTAAATGAGTAGTTTCATCAATTACCCATACCATAATAAACATTGAAGAACAAAACTATAGATATTATTTTAGGACTTCCCATTAACTCAAAATAATCTAATTATATTTTTTTTGTAGTCAATCACCTTACTAAGTCATCACACTTCATCACTATCCTAGAATACTTTTATTTGGATCATCTATCAGGGATATACATTAAAGAAGTTGTAAGATTGCATAGAGTACCACATTCTATTGTTTCTGATCATGATATAAGGTTCACATCAATTTTTTGTCAATTTTTATATTAATAACATGATACAGAATTAATTATCATCATTGCATATCATCATCTAAAATTATTTTCATCCTTACATAAAAATTTAAACCCTATAGGGTATGTTGAGATCATGTTCTATGGATTTCAATGAAATTTGAGAAAAATCACCCTTATTTAAAAATTTTAACAAAAGTATCGCTCACAAAAGAATTAAAAAGGCACCCCATGTATCCTCCTTTGTGTTGATACGTAGAGCTCCAAAGTGCTGGAATGAGGTTAAAGAAAGAACGAAATTGGGACCTGATAATATTGAATAAATGGCCATGTATGTTATAAAAATTAGGAAACATATCAAGGTAGATCAATGTCATTGGAAAAGTTATGTTGATCACCTATAGTCTGATCTGGTATTTGAGGTTGTAGAAAACAGTGTTTCTTCAAATATCTCCATTGTAGACTGTTATGAAATTCATAATGAAATAGAATCTATACCCTTGGAATATCGATCCCACTAAGCGTGTTGATCATATCATAATGTTAGTCTATCATTAGAAATTACAAAAAATATCTATCAAATCCATGATTTTAGACATGTCTCCCTCATGAGGAATTACATACCTGACACTTCAGACGTACTGAACATAGAGGTAAAACAACTTTATAATGATCTTTCTTATGAAGATCATCCTGTTAAAATTATAGGTCATATAATGAACATTATATGAAAAATGAACTCAAACCTAGTCAATTTTTTGTGGTGAAATAACCAGTTATAAAAATATACATAGAGAAATGGTGATATGGTGAAGTAGGAGTGTCCCCATTTTATTACATGAGTGACGAATTTTGAGGGATAAATTTATTTTAAGTGGGGTAAAATGTGATAGTTTGAGTTTTTATGGACCATTTTTCTCACAGAAATTAAATTTCAATTATATCATAGAATTCACTATTTCAAACATTCCATTCAAATGGCACCAAATTGGTGTCCATTACACTTAACATCATCTTAGCATAGGTTATATAGAACATTTACTCTATGCACAATAAATGGAATATATAATCACCCTACATTACATGGAACATCGACATGGAATATGTTACATTAAACATAATCATGTTGTATGTTACTTGTAACACTGACTTGGTGTGTGATACGTGTAACACCGATGATTCTATGAAACATCATTTTACTGATATTATTATTTAAATGAGATATTTATAACTTATATATTAGACCAAGTTATAAGAATAATAATAACTAAATTTAAAATATTTTTCTTATTTTTTTATATAATTAAAAAATATTATATTGAAATATATAATTCTTGGTGATGTTCTTATATAGTTGAAAATTCCATTTAATCAAATTAATATCTTTTAATGACTTTCTATGAAAAAAATAAAAATATTATTTTGTATGTTACATGTAAAACTGACTTGGTTTTTGATACATGTTGTAATTTACATGTGACACTGACTTGGTGTGTTATACATGTAACACCAATATTTTTAACACACATCATTTTACTGCTATTATTATTTAAATGAGATATTTATTATGTACATATTAGATAGAGTTATATGAATAATAATAACTAATTTTAAAATTTAGTTTATAACTTTTTATATAAATAAAACATATTATAATTAAATATATAATTTTTGGTGACGTGCTTATACGGTTAAAAATACCATTTTCTAAAATGAATTACTTTTAATTCATATCAAGGAATAATAATAAAATTAATTTTAGGCACATTATAAAATTACATTTTTTAAGGAAAATAATTTATGAAGATATAATTTCTATATTTTATTAAGGTGAATTGACGATATTTCATTGAAAAACATCATTATTGGATGTATAATAAAAAATATCAGATTTTAATTCAATACTATTTTTTTATCTATTTTATTTATATATTTAAATTATATTTTAATTTGGATTCAAGGTATAAATAATTCGTATTAATATTAATAAACATAACTTTTTTTAGTGGAATAAATATCACTATGAAATTGAATATTGAATGATATCTAACTTTTGAACATTATTACATGAAACCACCGTTGTGTCTTTCGGTCAACTAGATTATTTTTAAATTAATTTATAAATCTTTTGTGATTATAATTTAGAAAAATCACATTCCAATTTAGGAATCATCATAATTTATAATTTCTAATATGTTAATCACTGTGTTTTTTCTAATGTGATTAGTGTAATTGATAAAATATTATTACAACAATTAATGTTAAATTATTCTTATTAAGGGACAAATCAATAATTGCAAGGCCCAAAATCCATATAGATATTTCCAAAAGGAATTTTATCACCATATTTGTACTAAATAATATTTTATCATTATTGGATCAATAGGAAACATGAAAAAATGTGTGGAATTCAATCATCAAATATTTACAAGAGTGTTGCTCCTCCTATATTATAAAAGCCATCCAACTCTATATCTTCATCACTCCTCTAAAACCATTTAGGAGAAATGAAGAATTACCCAATAAACATCATAACACTGATTATTTCAATTTAGAAACATCCCATGTTATAGAAATAAACCCAATGAATCTTTTTGAAAAAACCAAAAAGAGTTACCCGATTAAGAGGTAACGTCTTCTATAAAGATCCCTCATTTTATTTTTTTTCTCCACCCCCAACACTATCTTTATTAAATTATTATATAACAACACCAGTATCCGAAATACATTGGGATATTTTTTTGATATATTTTCAGCAAACGTTACACACACATCCATATTTTGTGTAATGGAAATTCAATTTATGTGTACAATGAACCACTGCCCCTACAAAGTGATGTGATTATTTTACATGCTGGATGGTATGTATTAAGTATGGGCTCATTGAATACATATGATATATATAAAATTATGAGTATTATTTTATTATATTATATAAATATATTTATTTATTTATTTTATTTTCATTATTTCTTTTAATATTTTAATAATGACGGAAACAACTATCATGTGTATGTATGACTTACTATCTCCATGAATGGTATATTCCATTTCATACATCCATATTATATAGATTATTATAATATGATTATACGTATTATAAATTTAATTTATATCATGTTTTAAACTATTTAATCACAATATATGTATAAGGACCCAATATATAACAAATTATGAAACATTAAAAGAACAATGTTGATATTACCCTAATTGTAACATTAACATATGATTGGTAATATATGGTTAAATAAGGTCATAAGAAAACCATGCATAATATTATAAATAATAATATGCTTCTAAAAAATATTTATAATAAATTTATATTTATCATATAGGTGGTTATAATGTGCACAATAAGATTAAGACATAAGTTATGTGGATTTCATCTCACCTTTTTATTTCCATGAGATACATGCTTTATTCTCTAAACATTTCTTTTGTGTGGTTTTTATAATGACTATGTATGTATTCAGGGATTATAATATATATATACATATATATATATTAATAGGTATTTACATATACATTCTATGGTAATTATTTAATGGGGTTAATGTTTCAAAAGCTACAAATTTAGTAAGATAATATTTTCTCAATTTTCCTCATTGAGATAGATGTTTTATTAGCAGATAAATTCATTTTTGGGGTGTGAATACCTAAATATTACAAGATATATCACTAATAAAATTATTTTCTTGTTATTTTCAGCTTCATTTTATTTCATTTTCATACCTAGTTATCATAACCCTATGTTACCATGTTCCAGGATTTTATTGAAAAAATATCATCATATATTGAGGTTGTTTGTGATTATGCTTCCGATATTAAAATATTATGATCTATCTATCAAAAAAACTCATTATTTTTATTATAATTTAATTACTTATGATATATCCATTTATACTTACCAATTATCCATTATTTGGATCTTAATATAATTAATATATTGTTTTTATGAAATGTTTGACTATATATTTATCTTCAATCAATAAATGTATTTTTTTAAAATAATGTTTTAAAAAATGTTTTAAAATTTGCTACAAATTTTACTTGAAGATAGTTATCATTGAAAAATGATTTAATTTTTTTAGGATTTTCAAATATTACTTTATAAATTTTCAATTATATTTTCAATGAATGTGGTTTTCAAAAATGTGTGAAGTCTTAAAAACTGTTTTTAATTCCGGATGGTTATTTTTCACAGGAAATGTTTCAAAAATATCGTTGAAAATTATATAACATCTAATATAACATCCATTAGTGTTACTGATGAATTTTTATTGAAATTATTCTATGATTCCATACAATATATTTCTCAAACTGGATTTTTTTGAGGAAATTATTTTTATAAAACCCAATTCCCTTTCCCCGGTTAAATGATTTTGGAACCCTCTTTTTTTAACAAGTTAGGTTTATGATGGAAGGATTATGAAACCTATCATTTTACAGTAGTTATGATATGATTACATTTTTATAATACAAAATTTATTTTATGGGTTATGATAATATTATTTATTATCATGTGTCACATGTTTGTATGATATCATTATGATATTTGTGGGTCTTATATCTCCATCCAATATAGTTGGTCAATATTTATCTCTCGTGACATAAAATAAGATTTTATTTGTAACTATCCTCTAAAAATAATATTTCAATGATATTAAACCATGACTACGAATAATTGTGATGAGTGAACTCATTTTTGAAATATTTCTATGGTATTGAACCTTGGAAATCAATCTTGTATAGGGAGTGAACCCGCACTACCAAGAAGGTCCTAGGAGAGATGAAATTGCTACTATGTAAATCATATTAAATTCTTATGGTTCATCAACATTTCTATTTTTTCCCATATTATGTATTAATGGATTATATACATTATTTCTTATTATTATTGTCTTATGAACCACATTATTTATGTCAGGATTCATGTATACAATCATTGATATCCTGGGTATGATCTTCTATATTTATTTTCATGATCTGATAACATTATGCCCCTGATTATGTGTACATATCTCTTTTGTTTACCATTTTTGGGTATTTTTTCTCATCACATTTTTCGTTACCTTCCTCAATGATAAAATATTATGTATTTTGTTTGATGTTTCTATAAAAAGGGATATTTAACAAGAAAATATTGGTAGATAATATAACTCACATATAAATCAGTGATTAGGATTCCATATTTTCAAAGTCATTATTCGGGTATAGTCATTGGGACTCTATTTGTATAATGTTTACATATTACGCAAAATTTATATGATTTTAATTTATGAAAATAAATGGTTGCTATATTTTGATAGTATAGAGATTTTTTATATGGTGAGTAATATATTTTGGATGTGCATTACTAGTAAGGAAATAACTCAAACCCAAATGATTATAAATTATTCTATAGCATTTCTTAGTGTGTCTACTATGAAAAATTTTGTATATCCCACAAGTGAAACTCTTTTTAGTTTTCAATATACTCAAATATATATGTGTCATAATATTCTCTCCCCGTATTTATCATCTTAATAACTATTATTTCCACAAAGAACATAATGAGGGAAAATTCAAAAAATTAAGAACAAAAGTAGATGGTAAAAAAATAGTGATGCATAAGTAGACAAATAATATATTTGACCAAATAAATTAGCTCATAGAACATTAGTTGTTTTGAATTATACCCCATAAAATGTTACAAAAATATGACCTATAGGATGGAATAGTTATTAGACTAGGATTATCATTCTTGTAAATGTATTTTTACAAGATCTTAACTTTCAAGCAATTCATATAATAGTTTATTGAGAAGGTACCATCCCACAAGGATTATGAAAGCATAATTATATTACTTGAAAAACCTTTTAGGGAATCCCAATTTGTACATGAACTAATAATTTATATTAACTAAACAAAATAAATTTAACTAAATTAAAATGACTATAAACGAATAATAAAATAAATTTAAAATGATATAAAGACGGAAACTTATGATAGGGGATAGAGTTTGTTAAAAATAACATTTCAAAGTTTTTTTAATTGAGTGAACTAAATTTAACATGTATTTTTTTTATTAAATAGTCCTAGATAAATCTATATAATAAAATGAATAGTGATGTAAACCCATCTCTCAATGTGATGTAACTAAAATGTGTTCCAATCGTTCGATATCAATGAAAAAATTGTTGTATAGTCAAGTATCAGTTTCCCTACTCCTTAATTACATTTAGTTTCGTCCATTACTAATTTTTTCATTTGCAAGGAAATTAGGGGATATAAATTTTGTGTAATGAAATAAAAAATAATTATGAATATTTAATAAATAATACTATGAGAATGTAATTTCATACCAATACCCTTAAATCTGAACCACTATCTTCTATAAGATTTTCTATTCATTGTTAGTTATTCATCATCCATCGATGAAAAAAGGATCTTAGATAATGGAATTGAATAAAATATAATAAAATAATTTTATTCAAAAATAGAAAAAATACATAATTAAAATATTGTTCAAAATAAAAATATGATTCCACTGATAACACAAAAAAAGTAGAAAATTAAAAAAGAAAAGAAAATGAAATTAAAAAGTGAATCATCTTTTTGGAGAATCAACTTTCACATATCATTCCTCTACAATTTAAATCACCTCAAAGATAATGTCATATTTTTTCTCCTTATATATCTAGGGGAAATTTTTTCCATGCATGATTCTATCCCAACCTTGGATAAAATCCATTAACATTTTATCTCTTAAAAATTGGATTTTGAACCAAAAATTGGTAAATTGAACCATTTTGTGCATGTATAAGACCAATTAACCTTAACCTTATCATTTCTATTTACCTAACAATCCATTTATATAGTGAATCTAGAATTATCATCATGTTGTTTTTTAAATCAATAAAAATATAATTTCAAAACCCATGAAACCCCTGATAGATACAACTGCATATATATATATCTCAGGATTGGTTGATAACACGTTACCATGAATCAGATTGTGTTGTGTAATGGGATACTGATTATGGTGTAGCATACTAGTGAAAATATCAAGAAACATATGATAATGCTTCCATATTTTGGTTTTCAATATCTTTTAACAAGGAATGTGGTGCAATAACAAAGGCATACCCAAAATCCCATTCTCCTATACAAAAAAATGGTGATGATGATTTCATTTTTATTTTTTTTCATTATATAGTTAAATATTAATCACCATAATATAGTTTCAATTTATTAAATTGATTAATTATATTTCTCAATTCATCAACCAAAACATAATTTTTTGACTATGACACAATGATATCATTGTCAGTTCAAGCTTCATATTATGACCATGGTAATTCTACAATGTTACGTGAATTTTGTGTCCCTGTAATTATTTTTATTATGGGCTATAGTTCGATGTTTTAGCGGTTTGGTTATAAAAGGGTTAGTGAAGGTGGTAATGCTTATATCTATTGGGGAGATGCAGACCGTGAGTGAACCAATAACGTTTTTGCAGATGCTGAATTGTTCAAACATCACACATCCCACTAAAGATACTTGGCAGGATCACATAAAGTACATGATTCAATCCCTGAAATTTATTAAGAAATAATAATGTGATCATTAGATTAAGTCTACCTCCACCATGTACTAATACATGATGGTGAGATACTACTCCAACTTCAACATAGACAATCCTCCCTTGGGTATGTGTTATTGTCATAGACACACCATCCCCACAATAATTATTTATTTGGGGATTTTCTCCATTTTCAGGACCTTCCCATAGGTTGTGTTCGCTGGATACCCCTTTAGACCCTAGATAAATGGGTTGGTTCCCACTTGGTTGAGGGATTGATTTATGAAGGATATTTTTTGGCATGATTACCTTCTAATTAATTTTACAAATAATACGCTAACTGAAAATGAAAAAATACTTCAATTAAATGTTGTCCCACATAAAATCTCCAAATTTAATAAAAATAACATTTAATATATGTTTTTTATATAATATATTATAAAAATAGAAATTTCATATAAATTAATGATAAATAACATAAAATAGTAACAAAATAATGTATACATATAGGATTTATCAATTAAATAATAATAATACCAAAAATAACTATACTAATTTACAAAAAAACATACCCCTAAAATCATATGAACTAAATCACAATATACACATTGTACTAGATCCAGTATTAAAATCACATTATTTAGTTAATAGGATTGGTAAAAACCTATATGACACAAATAATAAATAAATATATTTGTACAATTTTTTAATTACTTTTTTTAATAATCACACTATCAATGTACCCAATGGAATGGAGTATATAGAGATATGATATATAAAGACGATATTACACATTACTTTTTCAGTCATTCCAAAAAAAAATCCCCACAAAAAAATTCCTCATAAACACCATCGTATATATTATTTATTAATAAAATGTGAACTATGATATCCTAACCCTACTCACTCGACAATATTGTCCAATATAGTTTTTAAATGGACTCATGACCCCCCCCCCCACTGTGGAGATAATTCCGACTATTATTGGGGGTTTTAAGAGTATGTTTTGGGAGAATATACCCTAATGATTACAGTAAGTAACATAGAAGAAATAATTACAACAAATAATAGATTATATATAAATAATAAAATAGTAAACAAAAAAGTAAATCATCTACATACCCCAAATAATCTGGTTGAAACCATAAGATAATTAATCTACATATTCATGTAATGTCTTTATTGTTTGCTAAATTGAATACATGGTTACATATAATCAAGAATATAAAGTACACTATAAAAAATGAAAAAAGACTAACTATTGTATCAAATACCCAAACAACAGTAATATCATTCCTCTTCCCTTAACTCCATCACATCATAGATAAATCAAGAATCAATATATAGACACAAAAACATTTCCCTCCCTACAACATAAAATTCTATCTGGGTGCCAATTGGAATCCCAAATATTATGTGCGATCTATTCAGTAGGCCACCGCCAATGGTGTCTAATTCCATCTATTCCATGTTTATATAATGAATTGGTGTTCTATTAATTTTGATAGAAGTAAATGAAATATATATTTACTATGTTAGTATATGTTCCCAATTAGACAATAAACTAATACTAACTGGTTGAGCCTATATTTTATTTTATTTAAATTTTTACCATCATAGTATGTTATTTATTAAAGTTGATCATGAAAAATATCATAGCCAAGGCATCCCCAATGAATCATAGTGATAAAACTGATAAAATTATATATATAAATTAAAACATGGTATTGGAAAAAAGTATGGTCTCATTTATTTATATATTTATAAAATACATGTTTTTTATCGGAAATGGTAAAAATTCAAAAAAATTAATTTCTCTATAAATTTTTCTGTAACCTAATAAAATCCAAGGTGTTCCAATGTAGGGAAATTAGTTTCACACATGATGTACTATGAATAAATCTCCATATAATACTATCCATATGAATACACATAGTAATCAATTCATCTCATTATGTGTTTTATAAATATATAGTCATTTGAGAATGTCTTTTTCATTCCATGTAAGGATCCAAAGTGTCACTGCTACATAAAATAATCAAACGTTTCATGTATTATCCTACCTAGATTTCATATATTATCCCATGTGTCACAAGAATGATGATATAAATTGATATATAAATCAATTTAATTTAATAATATTGATGTTTTTATCTAATGCTTTACGAGTCTATAACCATGTTTCGCCTACGGCATGAGAAAATGAATTATCAGGGTCCCTCATTCTAAATATGGAATTTAACATCAAACTTATTTCAATTGGATATTTTTTATCAACATAATATTTATAAATCACATTTATTGGAAATTAAATTTCATATAATAGTATTATGCCATCCATAAGATTTTTATTCATTCCATTCAATTGAAAAGATAGATCACATAATAAGTTTTATACAAAAAATTACATATGATAAAGAACATGCATATAAGGGTGTCTAAATTTACAGCTAATAATGTTCCCGGATTATAATTTGACATGACACCTCATAGAGTGTCTTTGATTTATAATCTTATCCTTACTAAATTATGACTAGTCATAAAACATAGTCTCATGCATTTAATATAGGAAAAACTAATTTAAAATATCATCAAATGGATGGTCTATCAAGGAGCACAATGATAAAATATATATTCCAATGATTTTTTTGTGAAATTAATGAGGCAGACTACATTATATTGGTTGTAGAATAATCAATAAATATCTGCTTCTTTTTTAGTTGAGATCATGAGAAATCAATGATATATCTGAATATAATAAAAATATGGACAAATTTCTCATAAGGATTTTACATTCAAAAAATAAGTTTATAAAAGAAATGGAAAAATGATTTTGAGAGATGATATATGCATGTATCTAGTGTGACATGTATTTTATTTTTTGGAAGAAGAAAAAATAACATATCTCGAAGCATATGTGATATAAGAGAGCCTTATTTTAGTAGTCGGAGGAGTTGTTCCTTGTGTCAAAATAAAGGGTTTTTAATATTAAGATAAAATTAATGAAAAATGGTAATTTTTCCATAATTTAATTGGTAACACTTGGGAACATGGTTTGGATAATATGATTTCTATCTGTGGTCTATGAATTTATATGTTTCATTACTCATTCGATTTGGGATCATTGTTTAGAAAACTATCTATAGCATGTGCAGATCCAGTCTCCTGTCGAATATAGGATTTTAAAGGTCTCTGGGGACTATCTCACACAATTTAAAATCGATTTCCACATAATACAAGGTTGTATGGTTGATCATAAAATTTAATACAAACCATGTGCCAAATGGGATGCTCCACTAATTACTCTAATAATAAGGCCAGTAAGCATCGAAAATATCCAATCCTCCCGATCTCTTTCATAAACCATTAATCAATTCAATTCTAAGAAATATATTATTTATAAATAAATTTAAATGGTTTATAAACCATTAATAATGTCAGGATATTTCAATATCCCCTTGTTAAAATAACTCATCCAAGAGTTTCCCTTCTGATGGTGGTAAATCATCATTTTAAAATAACTCATACCAAAATATAGTGACTATTTCCCAAATAAACCACATATGGTGTATACATTGTTACATTGACATAAGGTTAAAGGAATCATATCCCAAATTAATGAATAATTTAGTTGGATTGAAATATTATATATATAATTTAGGTCACAAATTGTTTTATAAAAAAATACTAAATTTAGTTTCAATTAAAATCCCATTTTCCCCATCACAAATATTTTCATAAGAATCATAAAACACTTTATGGTGTCATGGGGAAAATAAACCAACTGAAATGGGTGAGCGTGGATGAATAGTAAGGGTAAGAGTGAATCAAAAGATATAAATAAATATAGAATAATAAATATGTAAAGGTAAATAACTAAAAAACATTCAATTTAATCAATATCATTATTGTAATTTGGTGTGACTAGTATATGATCAAATAATACCTTAAAAGAAATCATGTTACCTTTATTAGTTAAACATAGACATTAAAACTAATAAACAGTAAAATGATATATTTATAATTGAATTCAAAAAGATATAATCTGTAATTATAGAATCTAAATCAAAACATAATGGACACAATACAAGACTTCATACTATCAAGGCCACATTCGAGGTAATCTTACAAGAATTTTTAAGGCTTCAGAATAATAACCAATTAAATTTTTCTCAAGAGACCTTCCCATGAATAAAGGGGAAGTTTAATTTCAAGCTCTTCAATCCCTTTATAATTCAAATGTAATCCTTATATGAATGGAGTGAAATATAATAAACATAAAAATTATTTTTAGAAAATTATCATATTAAATTTAAATAAATACCCCAATAAATAAACAAGATCATAAACCATCTATACTAAAAAGGTGAATGCTAATAAAAGTGTATATCACCATTAAAACTAACAATAAACAGCCAATATAAAAAATAAGGGAGGTATTGATAAATATATCCCTAAATATCATAATTACAATTAATTATTAATTTCATTGATGAATAGAAACACGATAAAAATGTCATTATAAAAAATAAATTATGAAATGATTATATTAACATTGAATGTAAAATTTTGAAAATAATTTCAAAATAAAAATTGAAAATAAATTTCTTTATATATAACCATAAAAAGTAAAGTACTCTTTCAAACATTTAATGTTCTTGGAGGAAGAAAAATATGTTCCTACCAGACACATTAAAACAATGATTCTTTTTAAGTGTTTGGTAAATTACAAAAGAAACAATATATATATAGAACTGATATATATAACATAAAACAGAATAATAAATACCAAGAAGAAAAATATATTCAAGATATATCATACCGAACAGATTATTATATATATCACATAAAAGAAAAAATGTTGAATATGGTGCAAGTCTCACAGAAGTAAAGGTGAGACGAGAAACCCTTAACTCCGGATTGGATTTCATCGTATGTGTATAAACCAAATGTGTAATAAATATAGTTATTTTATAATTATACCAATTATCAATAGTAATATATATCAGAAGATAAATTATCTTCATATAATATTTGACCACCATTTTTATAATTATATTTAATTTTCATTGTTTCATGTATTAATTTCCTTTCACATTTAGGTTTTCCATTGAATGATTCATTAATTTGACATATGATATATTTAGTTCATTTATACAATTATATTAATGTTATAAATAAAATATCAATTCATTATATTCTTATTTAGAAATATTTATGTATTTTTGATATGTAAAATTAATTGCATCATTTTTTGGCAATGATAGGTCATATGTATGCCTGAGCGGTGATATAATTCCATTAATGAATTAATGGATAGTATAGTTATTGATATATTAATTTTTTAAAATTAAAAACATTTCAATTATATTAAATATATTCCTTTATTCTTCCCTAATTACATTACATGTAATACCTTATTGAAAAATGACTAACGTCACTTCACAAGATGCTACCAAATCATACACGCAAGTGAAAATATACTATTTGAACCAGAATAAATCATTAAAAGGTATATTTGATATTTAATTTCAATAGGGATAATAAATAATAAATATAATATAAATAGAGTTAATACATCATTATATACATCTATAAAAAGTGATTTTGGAAAACAAACTACAAACAATCACAAGGGGTAGTCGGCTATAAAGAGGAAGGATGATTTTATTTCCCACTTGATGGATTTAGACAATGATAAATATTATTACCTTTACATAATAAAATTTTAGTTTCTACGAGTAACATTTTTTATTATATTTCTAGTATTAAGACATAATTGAATGTTTAAAAAGTATTAAATAAGATAAAATATCTCTTTTAAGTAAATTACATTTTCTAATTGAGACATCATTTGGTTATCTTAATAAATTCCATGGGGATGATATTTTTGGTTGAAAATTAGCTCTACAATATGTATATAGTCATTGGAGAGATATTTTGGAAATAAATTGAAATGAAAAATGTATTAATATCTATGAATACGGGGTGATAAAGAGTGTCATTTTATATGTTGGGAAAGATAACACTCTTGGAAATTTCATTTCATAAACTCTAGAGGAAAACATGCCACTACTCATATGGTTTTCACTAACCAGTTCACCCTTCCACACAAATGTGTGAGAATTTTCCATGTTTCTTCCATTGGATTATATTAAATTATAACCAATTTTTTTAAGTGTTAATGATTTTATGATTTGTGTTTTTTATTGTTTTGTATTTGGTTTTTTTCGTCCATGATACATGGTTTATACTTTAATGAAATTATAATTATTTTTATCTAAGGGAAATTTAATGGATATTTAATACAAAAAACCCAAATGATAAATTAATTCACATGAAAAAATCATATAAATAATCATATATTATAATTTAATAGAGGATATAGTTAAAATTGGCTACAAAATAAGATTCTTGAATGTTTATAGTACATTTCAAAACTTATCTTCTTAGTTTAACCACATAATAAACCGAATAATTATCTTAACCATTGAAACTAGTTTTTAAGTTTTTCACTGTTCAATCTTATTTCATAAAACCCAGTTTACATTATTAGATATTGTAAAAAATATTGATTCCCAAAAAGGAATCCATTTTTTCCAATTTTAATTTACAAAAGTAGAATAGTTCAAAATAAAATTATACCAGCAGTCAGAAAAGGGGGTACTCACAGACAAATTTCTCAGTTTTATAAACATTGTAATATCAAAATTAAATATTAAATTTCTCCCTATTACATAAATTATTAAAAATTTAATATAATTGAACTACATGAAATATATAATACACTGAAAATATAATTTAAATTTTAAATAAAATAAATGAAATGTAATTTTTTAGAAAAAATCTTTATTTAAATTATTGATCGAAAAAAAACATTTAAAAATGTTCCCAAAATATACCCTAAATTAATTTTGAAATGGTAATTTCAAAATGAATATTTTTAATAAATATAAATTTTTAATAATTGTAATAAATAATTTCAAATTTTACAAGAAAACCATTAGAATAATAGAATTTAGAATAATAAAATAATTTAGAAAACATTTATTTTATTTTTGAATGATTTTTATTTTAATTCAATAATATAGATAACCATTAAAATAACTTTATGAAGGTTTAGAAAAAAATTTAAATATTTTTTTAATTAAATTATTATATAAACTATATTAGTATTTAGTTTATATTGGCTAGGATTAAATAAATATTGATTAAAATATTATCATGTTTCATTGAGACTAGAAGTTTCGTGCATTATAATGTATAAAAAAGTTATAAATTTGTTAAAAATTAATATTTCATAATGTCTTAGAATGTTATATCGTATTATGTACATTTTTTAAATTTAATATATTCAATAAAACCTAAGTTTTCTATTTTCATAATATGAGGGTCGTACATTCTCCCATATAAATAAATTGAATCACCACGATTTAATCACGATCATGATAATTATGGTTTTAAAAAACTTAAACACATTCATTAAAAAGAAAAATTATAAAAATGGATAATAAAACTAGTACTTAATAAGATATAAATATAAGTATAATAGAAATACTAAATAACACTAATTTTTTTCCTAATTAGGAGAACAATAGTAGAATGTGATGATATGGTCAACGAAGAATAACATAAAGAATTACGGAGAGTGTTACTGTTCATAAATATAAATAATTTAACGATAAATTGATTGGTAACAACCTAACCACACATTTTTTTGATGATTTAAAAGACCATTAGTTTAACATAAATGATGGAATTTGGATAAACTTTTCTATTAATATCCTTTTCTAATAGTTATATAATTATAGTATTATCTGGCATGTTTTATATATGAAAATATATTTAATTATAATATTTATTTATCATAGGAATAATTTCATCTTTTGGTTGTGCTTTATCATTTTCCAAATAATTTATTTATATGATAAAATAAATTACCAAGAATATTGTTCTATTTCTAAAATAAGTAAAATTAACATTTTACTAATCACATAATCTATAAAAGAATAAAAATCATTTTCATCTATCAATTCTAAAAACAAAATTTACAGAAAAAATATTCAAATAACACACAATGTTTAACATAATGTAATTGATATATAGTTCACTATAAGGCTCATACAGATATATTTTTCTATATATTATTTACCAAATTTTTTTATTGAATTTCAGGAAATCAAACTTATATTCTCATAATAGAATAAAATGTGTCATCATGTCACATAACTAAAATCATAATACCATGATCATTGTAATATCATAATAAAATAATCCATGGTTACAAATATTAAAACATGGGTTGTCTTATATATTCCGTAAATCAATATATTCATTAAAATCCCAAAATATGTGATAAACCATCTATTGTTTAACAAAATTTTATTTAACAAACACTATCCCATAAACATATACTTTTTATCTCAACATCACTAAAATATTATGGGTTATCTTCCCTCAATCAGGGGTCATTTAGTAGAATCGACCTATCATGAAATAAAATTTCTTGTTCATATATCCTTTTAAACATGTACTCTCAAATCCTATAAGAAATAAAAATTTAGTACAATCCTAAAAAATTTACCAATTCTTATAAAAAATTTATCGTTAATAAAATAATCCTACAACAATATTATTGAATCCATTCACAAGAACATTAATCACGTAATTTCATCTATATTGGTATCATATTATTAACCATGATCCCTTTTCTTATTTATTGGTACATTCCCTTGATGATTTTTCGAATTCATTTTAATTATGCCCTATGCCCTTTTGTGGGAGCATTTCAAATATTCATATTTAGTATCTTACATGAAACCATAAACATAGTAGCCTTTTTCTATACAACTAATGAAAAAAAATCATTTGGAATAATGTAGATTTTTTCTTCAAAAAGTGTCAAATAATTGAATATCATTATTTCCTTTCTTCCCTTTATCAAAATTTTACATTGACATCCTCTTCTTCTCATACATCCCATAAATCCATAATACTTTTAGAATTATTTCACTATCTTGATAGAATGTGATAATATGGCATAGTATCATATTGATACTTCAGAGATTATTTTCTTTTGATAGATTATTTTTATCTCATCAATAAAATTATAATGTTTAATAATTGTATTACTTTCATTATATAGTTTCCATTACTTCCAATAAACACTAGTAATAAAAAATTTCATAAGCTATTTTAGATCATAACATTATGAAGTATAATGTATTCCTAAACATGTATGATAGTCAATTTAAATTTAAACTTTTATATTTCATTATTCTAATAATAATAATCAATTTTTCATTGCGGATATATTTCTTTTAACTACTTAATAATACTTTTTAAAAAATATTATATTTATCATAAGTATGTCCCCAATGAGATTAAAATTGGGTTCCCAGTAAGGCTAATTATAATTCACCAGGTAATGATCAGGTCAATCCAAATGCAACCAGTTAGATTTATTACACCTAAGTACATCTATTCTTGAACCATTTCCACTTTTAGTATCTCTATAGGGTTATATTTTTTTGAAAACCAATACACGATCTCTTTATTAAAAATACATTATGGTTTTATTCTATAAATATCAAAAAAATTCTATAATAGGATTATGGTCTAAAATTTACGTTTTCCAAAGTATTGATCCCATGATTTCAACTAATCTTTACATAATACCAAATTTAATGAATCCAAACCAAGTAACCATGATTCAATGTCTACATTATTAAATTTTATTAAGATAAATGAACTCACATTATGAATAAATGAATAGTTTAGTACCATTTTTGAAATATATATTTATATATACACATATTTTTACATTAATTTTTCTACAATTAAATTACAAAATGTATTTTCATTTACAAAACTGTTATTCCCCATCACATATTACTATATATAAACTTTAAAACACTTATGGGACTCCTGGGAAAAATAAAACATAAGAATGAGGTGATCTCATATTCTCTGTTAGGGTAATCATATAGTGTTATATAAGAATGAAAAGGTTATAATATATATTAAATAATATAAAACCTAATCATATTAAATTTAACAACTAACAAGAGCATATATGTAAGGAATAATTATTGATAATATAATGTCATGTAAATAATCAATTGATCTGGAAAACATAACCTTGAATCTTATAACTAATCAAATAATCACATTGAATATCAATAAATAAATATAAAATGATTTCATTCTAAATGACCTTCCAATTTATCATACCATGATGGCCTCATCCCAATACTTTATATTATAAATGCCTCAATCCAAGACTTTTATCATAAATATATAAATCCATATCTAACTACCCAATATAATTTGTCCCATGTTTCCCACCAATAAATTGAGAGGATATATAATTTTTTTATCACACCAATCACATAGATAATAAAATTAACTAATCATATTAAATGGGTGAAAAATTATTATCATGAAATTTATTATTATAAAAATTATATACAAAATCTTAATAATTACACCAATCAATAAACATAATCATAAATCATCCAATGTAATATGAGGGTTTTTTATAAAATTTTATATCCCCAACCAATCTAATTATATCCACCTATAAAAATAATATGGATTGTATTAATAAAAAATATCCTCAATGGATCATTTTTAAAATAAAGGGTCTACGTCATTGATGAAAAGAAATTGAAAAAAAATTAAATTCAAACATTTTTGTATAATTTATCATATTCTACAATGAAAATATCCTTTTAAAATAATAATACCCTGAAATAATATTAAAATTAATTGTTTTCAAAAAAAATTACTACTTCTAAAATATTCTATAAAACTTCATGTGGTCATGATGTATGAAAATTTAATTATTGTCCTGCCTGATAGATCTAATATCATTTTATTTTTAATGTAAAATTAAAATGGGACATTTTTTTGAAATGGAATAAAATTTTTATTTAATTTTATTCAAACAGATAATATTGGTAAAATGTATTTAAAAATTTCATTGTAAAATATTAAAAATAGTTTTGAAAACATTTTTTTGATAATATTAAATTTGATGAAAATGAGAGTAATAAATTAATATTTTGATAAAAAAATTCTAAACAATTTTTACTAACAAATAGTAAAAAAAATTGGTAGTATTATATGAATAATATAATTATTAACAATTAGATAATAAAATAAATTTTACTTTATATATAAATATAAAATAATTTTTCGAATGGGGGACTTGAACAAAAAGAGTCCATAGTAATGATGAAATTCTAAAATAATTCGTAACCACTATGGTAACATTGAATCATGTGTTCTTTAAATGAAATAACATAAAATAATACATTTAATACCATGAATCATAATATATTCGTGATATATAATATCAAAAGTGAGTGTGTATAATGAAAACAGAGGAATATGTGAGTAATATGGGGTTCTCATAAATGTGAATGTGGGATAAGAAACCATTTAATCGTGTTCAACATTCAAACCTGCTTTGTAAAAAATTTAATTTTTTTATAAATCCCTCACAACATAATAATAATACATTTATTACTATATATGATCTAAATATATTATTTTATTACCAACTCATTAAAAATATTTCATTTTTTTATTATTAAATTGTTTAATTTCATTGTGTTATCATGCATGATTTATCATTAAAAATTTTTTATTGTTTATTGGATATATTTCATTCATATCAAATAATAATAATTAATGTTATAAATATCATATTTATTATTATATACATTTTTATTACAATTTTTTATAATTTACATGGAAAAATACACATGTCACTATGTTTAGATAATAGCTCATACATACACATGAGAAACAATATCATTTCCATAATGTGTGAATAATAAATAATTTGGGTGATGTATAAATCATAAATAGTTAATATCATGTCATATTATTGAAATAAATTTCTTAATTTTATTCTTATTAGATTCCATGTAATGTGTAAATCAAAAAAGAAACATATTGATTTACTAGGCGGTAATCCACTGTACACTAGTTCAAAATTATTATATTTGATATGAAATTGAAAATGTAAAGTTATATTGAATATTAATATTATATAAGTATAATAAAACTATTAATATTATTTAAATGTGTTAAATCCAACATTATAACATTCCGTGAACAGTGGGGATGGAAAACAAAATACATCGATTAATGAGGTGGTCTTCCTCCAAAAACATGATCATGGAATTTGTTTACAATATTACAGAAGTAGAGATGGATAAATATTATTAAAAAAATTAACAAATCAGTATATGGGAGATATCAATGCTATTATATTTTAATTTTTTATAAATAATATAGTGTGAATAATTAATAAATTAAATTAATGATCTTTGTTAATATAAGTAAATTCTCTAAGTGAAAACCCTTTGGATCTTATCATTAGGGCAATAAAGATGTACTTTTGGGAGGAACAAAGATAGCTATAAAATTTATAGTATTTATTCGAGATGTTGTGGTATGTATTGGCTAAGCCAATGTGATTGAGGTGTGTGATTATGTGAGGATCGATATTTCTATTTTATATGTGGGGAAAATTAATACTCAAAGAAATGACTTGTAAATATAAAAAATGAATCCAAAATGATAATTTCATTAAAAAGAAATAAAAATAAAAAAATATAGGTTTGATTTTTTGGAAATTATATGGTTTATATATGGCCATATAATATGATTTTCACATGTTTATAGCTCATTTTTAAAATTATGTTTTTAGTTTTACCCCAATATAAAACCATTTTTACCTTAACAATATTAATTTTTTTTACTATTTTCACTATTCATCATGAATGTTTTTTTTGTTAACCTTATTTTATAATAAAAAATATTTTTATTTCAATGATTGAATACAATTTTCATATTGTACTCATAAAATATTCATAATCCAATTTATAATTATACCTATAGACACAACTAAAAAGAAGGGTTTCAAAGATAAAATTCTCATAATTATATTTGGTTGTAATATCAAAATTCTACAAGAAATTGATTCTAATTACAGAAATAAAATAAATTTGAATATAACTATACTAATTAAAATTAAATATAAAATATATATTACCATTAAAAATAAGTTAATTGAAAATGTATTTTTTAAGAAAAATTAATATTATTCAGTATTCATTGAATGAATAAAAAATTTAAAAGAAATCCCAAATATTCTCGCTAAGATAATTTAAAGATTGTGATGTAAAAAATATTATTTATATTTTAATTTTAAAAAAATTGTCGAAATTTAATTATAATTTATTTTTGGAAATAGAGAGTAAAGAAAATTTTGAAAAAGTATAATGTTCAAAATAATTGTTTATTTTACTTTTAAATGATTATAATTTCATTTCTAAATAATATATAAATTTATATTTTATTTTATAAATTTGTAAATCCTAAAAATTTCATAATGTAGTTATTACTTATTCATACACCATCATCAAAATAGATAGCATATAATGGTAAATCCTAAATTATAATGATCTAATAAATTATCTTGTTCTATTTAAACCCTACGCTCCATGAATCAAAAGATATGAAAGAGATAGATCATATTTAAAGATATATATATATATTTATATTATTATATTATATTATAATATTGGTTTTTTTATCCATATACACTATTGGACATGATTCTAAATTTTTAACATCTCATGGTGTTACAAAAATAGCACAAAAATCAACCTCTCAGTCCCAGGTCTCATCGTGTATAAGACCATGTTTTGATAACATTCGTACTAGATGAACTGAAATTTCGTGGATAGCCTTACTAGTGTAATAAAAGATATTTAACTTGTAATGACACAAAATTTTAATAATTGATATTTCCCATGATCTAATTAAATGTGTTATTATCTGAAATGGTTATATAACATATTCACTTCTTTGGTTTTCTAATTGTAGATTTTTAAAATACTATTAATAATTTTGACCATTTCTAATATAGTCATTTAATAGTAATCACATGACTTGTAAAAATAAAGGTTATTAAAATATCCAATTTATTCAGAAAAATGATGCGATGGCCTAATCCAGTTGACTTTCCCCTTAAGAAGCCCATTTTCAGAGCTCAAGAAAATAGGGTGAGTCATTGGGCAATGCTCTTGATAAAAACGAAGACAATGTTGAATACATCAAGATTGAGTGGAACTACCTAAGGGAGAATTAGAAGATGATAGAGATTACCACACGAGCAATGTTATTTGAGCCTCCCCTACAGTCTGTCACCATTGTTCACCATACCCTAAGGTATTATGTGGTTGGTGTATGGGGTTATGTAAAAATACCCTAGAATAATGCTTATTTTCTTTATTTTTTTTGTATAGAATAATAAATATAAATTATTATTATTATCATCACTTTTTAGATTGTTTTTAAAGTAGAAATATTTTTTTGTTAATATTCAACAAAGTAATATATTTTGATGAATTAATGGATTTTTGAATTAAATAATATTTTATTAAAATATTACTATTTTTATTAAATTGTTTTTTATTAAATATAAATTATTATATAATTTTATGAATTCAATTGTAATTTTTATTGAGGTTTGAAAGCTACTTCTATCAATACCCATGAATATTAGATAAATGTCGATTTTTTATTTAAAATTTAAAAATTCAAAAAATTAGAAAATTAATTGGAATAAATGAATATTATTTTTGGAATCTTGATTTAGAAATTATCCAATGGTGAATTTTTCAAAATTTTGTGAGACGGTCGAATTTCTGGTTAAAATTTATATATGATTTTAATATATAATATGATTTATGACATCATAATGATCCAATATTTATGTAATAAAATACTATTAAAACTATTTTCGGTCATTATATGTTATACCATTAAAATAATATGGTTTTAGGTTTATTTTTATTTGTTTTAAAAATTATCAGTGGACCCTTCAGTGCTTATGAAGAAATTCTGTGTTTTAAATTGATTTCCTTGAGAGTGTGTCCCACATCTACATAGGAAACCATATTATTTGATGTATTTCATCAAATGGACTTATTAAATATTGTCTTTCAATACCCTTTGGAAAAAACAATGGGTAAAAAACAATAGTTTGGCTAGTGGTTTTGATTAGTTTAATATTTGGTGACCCAAACCAAAATAATAAATAATTTCATCTCCTTTCTTATATAAACCCACATGTGCTCCAAATTACTCTTCACTAAAATCCATTTGTGTTCATCAAAAATCTTTAATAATCTCTCTATATTCCTCCCAGAGCAGCCCAAGCTCTCAAAAATTCTCTCTCAATCACCTCCCAAGCCTTTTCAGTCACAATTCCATTTAATGGATTCTCACATTCCTTTTTTATGTCCATGTTTCCTTGTATTATTATGACCTTTTATTTAATATTATAAAATTTGGGGTATTATTTTGAACATACCCCATACTTACCTATTCATGTTTGAATAATAAGACATCCCCTTTCTATGTAATTAATGACTCTCATGGACAGTTGTTACCATGCCGGAATTCTGTTACGAATTTCTATCTCTTCATTTACATTCAACTAATTCTTTTTTATTACATATATAAATTAAATTACATTTGATGGGACTTGTCCCTTACTAATCATTTCTTTTAAATATGTTAATACACCCATTTCTCTCACATCAAATTTTTTTAATTCTTATGTTGTGTCGTTATGAAATCAAAATTGCACAACATTTTCCAATCTAAGAAAATAATGTAGTGAATAATATACCCATGTCTCTATCACGTTTATTGAACTTTATGCACATATAAATATTGAATAATACATTAATTTATTTATTCCTCCTTCATTAATAATTTAATTAATTATGATGTTCATTGATTCCATGTTATATGACATGTGTGGCACACTTATGCATGAAATGAGATGTTTAAGAAAGGTGCACCCTAATAGCACTCAAACGCAATAGGTAAAGTGTAGTGTCATGATACATCATGTGAAATGGGTGTTTACAAATTATATTTCAAGTGAAAGGTGGATTTACACATGCTTCCTAAGCAGTGAGGGTTTTCCAATGCTCCTTGTGTAATTAGCCTTGGGTGATGCTAATTCCATGTTAAGTGTTGTCGCCACATATCCATTTTATGATTATCATTCATTATAATTCTTTATGTTTAATTTTCACTTGTGGTATATTTATATTCCTATTGACTAAAAATTATTGTATTATTCATGTTATTCAATGAGTATTCCCTTAGTGTGCTTTATAGCTCCCCCTTTTTTATTCATGTCCTCAGGTATTCACTTGAAATGCAATGTACGATGGAATGTAATGGTCATGTAAAGATTCGTTTCAATAAAGATTCAATGTTTCATGTTTTTAGTCATTATGTAATATTCATAAGAACCAATGACACTAGAACTCTCGATCTTCTATGGTGTATAAAGTGACGATTTTATTTAATAAATTATGTTTATGTGTGAAATAAAAGCATGGTTGTTATATATGGTATCAATTAATAGTTTTAGTTAGTTTTGGGATTAGGATTATAAAACAACAGTGAAAGCCTAAATGATAAGTCTATGTATAATAAAAACATCCACTAGTTTTGGTGAGTATTGAGTATTTGGTTTATCAATACAATACATCCATTCCATGATATGAGCAGGTAGAGGCGGTTCAGGCACAAATGTTCCATGAAGTGAAAACACTGACAAGGAGATTCAGGATTGACACAGGGTATCCTGGTATACAAAAATGGGGTTTCAGGCACACTTGGTTATTACAACCCCGATGGATATGCTTTAGTAAATTTACAATCTTATTACGAACCATTATTAATGGAATTTAAAAATATGTCCCTAAGAATACATGTTAGAAAACAGATCATAGATAACATAGATTGAATCCTATAAGTTTATATGTTAAGAAAATAAAACAAATTTATTACTCATCAATTATTGTATTTGGATTACCATTTATGTGTAAAACTTAATATTCCTTTTATTCATCCAATTGATGGTAATAGGAGGACTCGTTCTAACAACCGATGCAGAGATCAATGTAACGATTGTTCTAATGAGATGCATAGTCCAATGAAAGCATGAATCATGAACATTGTCATGATAATATCACAGTTAAATCATTATATGAATTGAAAAATGGGTAAAAATGACTGTTCAACCCCCCCAACGATATTACAAGTCACTATTGAGATCTTCATTAGAAAAATTTGTCATACTTTTAATGGGTCATCTGATCCCACAATTTACAAAATATGGATGAACTCGATTGAAAAAATAATCGTCAGCATTCAATTTTCTGAAAAAGAGAATTTTTTCCATTTTGATTATCATATGGTGGGTGAAGCTGATCAATGGTGGACATTGATCCGTAATACGATGCATATAGAGGATATCGAGGCATTTTAA
The DNA here is from genome assembly GCA_963277665.1 of Viscum album. NCBI lineage: Eukaryota > Viridiplantae > Streptophyta > Magnoliopsida > Santalales > Viscaceae > Viscum > Viscum album. Next base: position 41,206,355 of record OY728159.1, read on the forward strand.
TTGATGGATTTCTGAATGATGATTTTATATTAATATATTACACGCACCCTACGAATAAAGATAGAAAGGGACTTGCTTTCCCTCAAGAAAAAAATAGGACAAATCCATCAGTGTTTGAGGAAAAATTAAAATGGCTTTCCCGATACACCTACAGCATTGTCATTACCCCAGAATTCAAGGTTGACCTCTTCTTTGGGGGATGAAACCTAGCCTACGGAAAGCCCTGGTGATCTGAGACTTTGATAGCTGTGTGGAAATTGTCTGATGGACCCTTATGGTCAAAATAGAGATCGGTAAATTTCATATGTATCATGGGGATAAGAATCGTAAGGTGTAATTCAATTCCGGTGGTCTGATAGATAAATCTAACGGTGCTATGAAGATCCAGCACCCTATATGCCAAAAGTGTGGAAATAATCAACTTGAATGTTTTGTGAAGGGGGTGAGGAAATGCTTTAGGTGTGGAAGACAAGGGATCTTAGATGTTAACCATTGAAAATAAAACCCCACTACTGTGACATAGGATAGGAACACAAGATATGAACCTCAAAACATTTTTCATTGCTTCAACTGAAAAATAACCATGGAATCATGAAAATCAGTGCTATAAGCATTGGGTTTTTAAGGGCAACCAACAACCTCCAAGGCAGCAAGAAAATGCATTTTTCTATCACAACCGTTTATTTGATCCCCAAAAATGAAGTGGTTTTAGTTATGCTAGTTATATATTCAAGAATAGAAAATGTACTTTTTGATTCTGGTTCAATACATTCTTTTATATCTCAAAAGTTTATTATAAAAATCCCAAAACAACCGAATATCATGGAATTAATGATATCAGTGAGTAAGGAAAAGGGGGAAATCATTTCCTCCCATGAATATAACTCATCCCCTGTCATAATTTGTGGACTGAGATTCTCAGTGAACCTCTTCATACCCTCTCTAGAATAATATGTTATAATTCTCATCATGGATTGGTTGTCCATACATCGAGGCAACATAAATTGCCATGAGAGGTAAATAACTCTCAATGTGGAGAATTAGCCCTCAATTCTGTACAAGTACAGGGAGGAGCATGAATATTATTTAGTTCCATCATCTAATTCATGGATATTAAAGCGCAATGAGTATGCATATATGGCATAGAAGATTGAGTGTAATGAGGCAACCATCCATGATGGCATGCCTATTGTGAGGAAATTCATTGAAGTGTTTCCTGAGGAATTGCTTGGTCTTCCTCCCGGATGAAATTTTTAATTATTAATTAATCGTATACCAGGGGCATATACAATATCCAAGACATTGTATAGAATGGATATTGTGGAGCATGAGGAGATGAAGAAATAAATACCTAATAATCGGAATAATTGTTTTATTCGCCCATGTGCTTCACCATGGGGTGCACTCATCCTCTTCTTCAAAATGAAGTTTGAGTCAATGGAACTTTTCCTAAAATTTTTTGATCTTAAAAAACCATGAGAAAGATCCCTTATCATCTTGGATGAATTGATTACTTGTTTGATCAGCTTCGACGATCACAATACTTCTCCAAGGTGGATTTTTGGTTGAGATATTATCAAGTAAGGGTGAAGAAGGAAGATATCCCCAATAATGCATTTCATATATGATAAGGGAACTATGAATTCATAGAAAATACTTTCAGAGTCAAAAATAGTTCAGAAATCATCACATAATTGTTGAATATGTCCTTTAGAGATTAACTCAGCAAATTTGTTGTAGTGTTTGAATATGATATTCTAATATACTTCAAAATAATGGAGGATCATGAGGAGCATATAAAAACTGAACTAGAGACTTTGCGTAAGGAGAAGCACTATGAAATGTACAAAAACTGTATGTTCTTGTTGAAGGATATATCATCCTTGTTCCATATCATCATAATCAATGTGATATCAATGGATCCCTCTAAGACAGCTACTATTGTTGGATGGACGGGGCCACTATCGATAATGAATATCCATTGCTTCTTGGGGTTCGCTGGATATTATCACTGATTTGTGAGAAATTTCTCAGGATTGTCCAACCCTGTTACAATGTTAACTATAAGGGAGTAATATTTTCATGGATTGATGAATACGAAGAGAGATTAAATGAGATTAAAAAGAAAATTATCACTACGTCTTGGTCCACATTACCCACATGTGGATAAAGTTTTGTGGCATTTAGTATTTATTTGATGAAGGGAAAGGGTTGTGTTTTGAAGCAGAATGATAATGTGATAGCCTATGCTTCAAGGAAGGTAAAAATTCATGAGAAAAAATATCCCTTGCATGATCTAGATTTGGTGGTTGTGATCATTGCATTGAAAATATTGCAACTTTAACTCTATGGAGAAAGGTGCGAGATATATATTGATCACAAGAGCCTAAAATATATATTCACATTGAAAGATCATAATATTCTCTAAGAAAGTCATAAATCATCAAATATTATGATTTCTCAATCCATTACTACCATGGGAAAGTAAACAAGGTTGTGGGTTCTCTAAGTAGAAAGGAACCATCGATTCTATCAATTATAAGAATTTAAAAGGATCTAATCATCTAATTCATTCATATGATGGACATGTGAATCTTTTTGACAGTAACATCATCAATCCTTTCTCAAATTATTTCTCAAACATCCCTCGTTGAAAAAGTAAATGATTCCCAATGAAAGGAAGAAGATATTTTGAAAATTGTTGAAGCTATCAGAAATAGAAAATCCTTAGAGATCGTGGTTGATAAGGATGGAATTTTGAGATTCAGGTCACGATTATTTATACCATCCAATTTTGAGATAAAGAAGATGCTTATGACTAAAAAACATATATCAACCACTTCTATTCAATTTAGGAGCACAAAAATGTATCGAGATATCGAAGATGACATTTGGTTAGAAAATTTTAAAACAGATATTTCTGAATATACATCAATGTACATGGTATGTCAGTAAGTGGAGGTTGAGTGGAAAAAGCCTAAAGAAGGGATGCAACCACTACCCATACCAACATAGAAGTGGGAAAACATTCATGTGGACGTTGTCAGTATATATCAAGGGACATCTATATGAAATAAATCATTATCGGTCAATGTCGATCATATTACAATGACAACTCTCTTTATCACGATTTGAGAGGATATCACATTGGATCCACTTCCACAGATGTACATGAATTAAGTTGTAAGGTAGTATGGAGTACCACTATCTATTTTAACTGATCTTGATCCGAGATTCACCTCGATGTTTTAGAAATGTCTCATGTGTGCTCTAATCATTCCAATAATCTTCAGTATGGTCTATCATCCTCAAAAAAATATCCAATTTGAGAAAACTATTCATACACTAGAATATTTGTTATGATCAAGTTCAATGGAATTTTAAAGAGGGTGGGTCCAATATCTTCTAGTTGTTGAATTCTCCTACAATAACAATTTCCATTCAAGAATATGAATTTCACCATATAAATCCCTTTATGGGAAAAGGTGATGAACACTGGTGTGTTGGGATGAAGTTGATGAGAGATGTTTTTAGGACTTAAAAGGTCGAAGAAATGGGGGAAACGTTGAAAAGTATTCAGCAGCATATCAAGGCCCCCAAAAGTCGACAGAAGAAATATGCAGATAACCATCCACAAGACAATGTGTTCAATGTCGGAGACATGGTATTTCAACACATATCATGGTGGATGATGGTCATGAGGTTTGTGAATATATGTAATTTATGTCTTAGGTACAATGACCATTTCTTGATTCCTGATCATGTTTGGGATGTGGCCTATCGATTAGCACATCCACCTACCATGTCAAATGTATGTGTTTTCTTTAATGTATAATTTTTATGGAAGTAAATTCCAGACTCTTCAAATGTACTCTATTCAGTGGTAGTTCAACAAGAGGATGATCCTTTTTACGAGAGAAACCTGTGAAAATTTTAGATTGTTTAGATAAATTTGAACGTAATAATAGCATTCCTCTTGTCAAGGTATTGTGGAAAAACTACATGTTTGAAGAATCAACATGGGAATCATAAGAAGTGATGAAAGAGTGTTTCCAACATCTGTTTTAGTGTTGGAAGAGGAAATATTTAGGGCAATATTTCTTATGTGAGGAAGATTATTGGGACTCAAACTTCTTTTAATGGAAATTTTGATGATTTATTAAAATGTATTATTATGTGAAATAGTTATATAACATCTACACTTTTTTGGTGTTATGCTTCTGGATATTTAAAATAACTTTATGAATTTTTTTATTGAAAATATAGTGGTTTAATAGTGTTCAGATGATTATTATAAATATAAGGCTTTAATATATCCAATTTATTTTGACGTAAAAATTGATAGCCTCATCCAGTAGGATTTCCACTTAATAAGCTCATTCTTAGGATCTAGGAAAGGAGGTGGCATAATTGGGATTCACTCATGACCAAGCCAAATCCAAGCTTGATTATGTTAATCTTGAGTGTAACTGCTTGTGGGAGAAGTGGAAGTTGAAACAAATTACCACCTATGAAATGTTATGCGAGCCAACCCATGAGTTTTTCACCATCGTGAACCTTACCCAAAAGGATTATGAATGTTTTTAAGGGGTTATGTAATATGATCCAAAAACTATGATTATGTGCATTATATTTTTTAGTGAATAATGAATATACTTTCATTTTATTATTGTTACTGTGTAGAAATTTTTTAAATCCCAAATAGTATTTTTAGTTAATATTCAACTATGAAATATATTTTGATGAATTAATGGATTTTTGAATTAAATAATATTTTAATAAAATATTAGTATTAATATTAATTTTTTACTTAATAAAAAAATATTATGTTAATTAAATGAATGAAATTGTAATTTTTATTAAAGATTGAAAGCTATTTCTATCAAAACCCTTGAATTTGGGATAAATGTAGGTTTTTATTTTAAAAGTAAAAATTCACATATTTAGAAAATTATTTTGATAAAATTAATATAGTTTTTGGAATACGGATGTGGAAATTATCAAATGGTAAATTTTTCATAATTTTCTCAAACGGACGAATTATTGTAAAAAAATCAAACACTGTTTAAATATATAATATGTTTTATGACATCATAATGATCTAATAGTGACATAATAAATTACTATAAACACCATGTTCGAACATTATATGTTTTACCTTTAAAATTATGTGATTTAATGTTTATTTGATTTATTTTACAAAGCATTAGTGGACCATTCCTTACTTATAATACATTTTAGTTTTCCAAATTTATTTACCTGAGAGTGTGACTCGCCTCCAAATATGAAACCCTATTGTTTTAATAATTTCAATTATTGGACTTATAAAATATTTTTTTCCACTCCCCTTTGAAAAAAATATTGTTCAAAAAACATGATATGGTTTGAGGTTTTGATTAGATTAATTTGTGGTGTCCCAATCCTAAATAATAATGAATTCCTTCTACATTCATATATAAACCCACCCAAGCTCTCACTTCCTCATCACTCAATGATATTGGAGTTCTTCCATCATCTTCCCTCCTCTCTCTATAATCCTACAATGGTTCCCCAATTTCCCAAGAAGTCTCTATCAAGCCCCTCCCAAACCTTTGGGATAACACATCCACGTAAGGGATTCTCACATTCTGAATTTATGTCAATGTTTACATACATTATTATGAATTTTTATTTAAATTATAAAATTTGGTGTATGATTTTTCACCTACACCATACAGACATCTTCATATTGGAATAATGTGTGACCCCATTAATCTTTGATTAATGCTTCTCATGTACACCTGTTACCTTGCAGAAATCACATTATAAGTTTCTCTATCTTCATTTAAATTCAAGATATTCTTTTGTATTACATATATATATTACCTTACATTTGTTGGGACATGCATCTATATGACCACCATACAGTCCATTTCATGTACTTATGATGAGACACACATTTCTCCCTCATCAACATTTTTTATGGATTCATATGTCACACCGTTATGCTACCAAAATTGCATCGTGCTTTTAAAAGCCAGTATCATTATGTAGTGAATACCATACCCATTTCTCGATCAAGGGTATTCACCTTTATACACATATACATATTGAATTTAAATTTCGTTTATTTATTCCACGTTATTTAATTATGTAATAACATATTATGTTTATTTATTCCATGTTATATTATCCTCGTGGCACACTTATGGACGACATCAAATGTTTAAGAAGGGTGCACCCTAATAGTGATCCAATGTATTTGGTAATGTATAAAATCATGATACATCACATGAAGTGGATGTTTACTCATTCTAATTCATTTGAAATGAGGATTTACTCATGCTTCATGTGCAATGAGAGTTTACTCATGATCAATGTGCAATGAACCTTGGATCATTCTAATTCCATGTTAATTGTTGTTTCCACATCTCTATGTTATGATTATAATTATTTATCATGCCTTTATGTTAATGTTTTTAATGTTTTCCATTGATATTCCTATTTTCTAACATGTATTGTATTCCTCGTGTTATTCCATATTTTTTTGTTTACAGGGATTTATAGATCACCATTTTTTATTCATGTACTCATTTTATACCATTCAATTATACTTAAGAGGGAATTTAGTTTTCATGGAAATGAAGTTTTTAATAATGATGTCATAATTCATGTTTTAGGTCGTTATTTAATGTTCATGATCCACAAAGACAGAAGAACTCTCGATATTCTATTTTGTATGAAGTGATGATATTATGTAATAAATTATGTTTATGTGTGAAATAAATGTTGGATTGTTATATACCTAGTGGTCGTAAAATAAAACATTTTCCATCAACTCATCCTCACGATCATTAAAAATAAGATATGAGTATTAGGTATAATAAAGAAGATAATACAGAGTGAAATTTTTTTCTGTGTCTTGGTACCTCATAAGTAACTGAAAATGATAGTATACCAGGAGAAATCTCTACCCAATCTATAATTTCCTAACACAATGAAAATAAATCTTTCCATATCCCTAATTCCATTTATTTCAAAATTGTGGTGTAACATGTACGAAGACTTTATTAATAAGTTCAAAATTAATATGTAAAATATAGGGATTATCATATGTCTTTTACCAGACATACTTGTAGCCATATGCTTCATGATATTTTTTACGTTCTATAATGTCTCAATAACTCGGTCAAATAACAGTATCACAATGGTGAAAAACATAATCGACAATATAAATATCATAAGGATCAATCTATATAGAGAGTAATAAATTATTTTCAGGATAAATTAGCTCAAAGTATGTGATTCTCCAAATAACATCATAAATAATGGTAGCATTATTGAAGAATATCCTCTGAAACCTATATCTTATGCTCATACTAACCATAAATATATGGTAAATATGATATAATAAACAATACATGTGAACATAGTTCCCTCTATAACCCTTACCTAATCTGTAATATTAAAATTGAGTATTAGTATAATATGAAATAAAATGATGTATTTTATGCCATATAATCTCCCTAAAAATACCTTTTATATCCCATCAATATAGAAATTATCTCTGACTGAGTAACGGTTTATTCCCTCACAATATATTAGTTTTATAGTTCTTGTTTTAGACCGATTACGAAGAGGATCCAAAGAGTTTGGATATGTTCAACTTCAAAAATAATGAAGAAGATGGATTAGTCCAAAAGTAACTGTATTAAATTAGATGATGCTTTGATTCAGAAATTGTCTATAATGTTTCACGAGGTGAAATTTTTAGCATTCTGAAAAATAATATAAATAGAGAGGTGACTAGATTATTAGAACAAGTCGACTGAATGGAATTATAAGTTCTGGAAGGGTATTAAAAATCGTATAATACCATGATGAAATATCATTTTTGTGTTTTTTTAGGTACTCAGGTTTTCCAACCCTATAGCTGGTTCGACCCATCCTCGACCAAAGGTAATCAAAAGACCCCAATTTGTCATTTTTAGGAATCAATTATCAAGGATTGATTCCTAACTTCCCTTCTTTGAACCGTAAAGATCCATCTTTAATCATTTGTTTTTTCTTTCACTGTTATTATCGTATCATATGGTTTGGTCTTTTTAACATCTGATTCTGTCATTTCCAATGATAGAGAGTGATCTAATGTGGTTCTTAATGGGATTTTATTTGATTGTTGTTGGTGTGGTTGTTCCAGGACAACCTCAAATTGATGATTATATAATGACAGTGGTGATCTAGGGTTTTTTTGTCGCGTGTTCTTATATGAGGATCCTTGAAACCCCATCGAGGTTGGTTTTGTTACATTTATCTTAATTGTGACTCATGTCATAGGGTTTCAATTAATTCGACTATGGATTTTGGTTGTTAAATATTATGAAATGATAAGTATTGGATAATTGAAATTAAAAGGTTAATAGGTATATTTTTTTAATTACCTTGTAGTTTTTATATTTTGATTGTGAAATTTGGTCTAAACAGGTAAAACACCTTGAATAAAATTGTTTTCTTTTTTGGCTTATCTTGCATTGAGTATGTGCATAATGGTTGTCACCTGATCAATATTGTTTGGTATCACCAAAAATAAATAGAAATTGGTTATTCATGTATATCCGGCTAATGAATGGTTGAACTCAGAGAATGCAATTATTTGATAATCTTTGTATATAAATGAGGGGAATTAAATAAGAGATTCCATATCATATCTAGAATTTTTTCCCATGGTACATGGGGTGATGTTATTTGATGGATTTGTTTGGTTTGTTATGTAATGTGGTTTTGAGCATGGTTGTTTTCCGGGGATGGATTGGTTTTTATAATGGAATCTTAGGTTGAGAGTTTCATTGCTTGTGGAATGGATGAGATGTGTTATGTAGTTTTGATTTAAAACATGTTTTGAGGTAATGTGTTATGAGTTGGGTTTTTGAGTAGGTTGTTGGTTTTATAGGTACATGTCCAGATTGGGATGAGATTGAAGGAGGAATTTAATGAATGATATGGGTAATTACCCTTATTTTATCCATGATTTACAAGATGATTGCATTACCTTATATCTGGATATTGATATATGATATATGATAAATGAGTGTTAAATGTTGATAATTTTTGATGTCCATTTTGTTTATCATAGTTCTTCTCCTTCCAGGAACATGGTTTTTTATTGTGTTTTTTTGATTAGTTTTCGAGGTAATGGTGGAACCCATAAATTTTTTGTTTATTAAAGAATGATTTTTTGATATATAATTTGGATTGGAATGCGAATTTGTTTTTGTGGATAATTATATGGTGTTATGCATTAATATTTGATTGAAAATGTGGAAACTATTAGATATTTCCTATTTGGGAGCACATTGGTTGGGAATGATTGGTTGGTATCATATATATATATATATAATTGTATTTTTTAGGGGATATCAATATACACCCCACCCTAGTTGATCAGCATGTACTGAATGCCCACATCGTCGTAGTGTATGGTGTATTTACCAGAAATCTATGAGGGGGGACGGATAAATAGCCAAAAGTTCATCCCAAATCCTTCTTCCATGAATTGATAGGATAAGATTATTCTACCTTGTTGTGATTTGTGAGGCCCATCTGTGTGAGGTCGAATTTTTCTTTCCTAGTTATAAACATGAAGAGAAGTATTGTGCTTTCCAATGTGTCTTCCGAATGAGATAATGCTTATGGCACATATTTTTGTAGGTGGTATGAGATTCAATATTTGTCCTAGGTGTGTATGGGTGGGCTGAAATATTTAATGTGGCACATGTGTCTTCCAAATTTATGTTATATGTTTTTTGGCGTAGGTGTCTATGGGTAGAATTTGATGTGGTTTGTGGTTATATTTTTTACAATCATGATGCAATGTGTTATGTGGCCCAGTTGTGTGTAGGCATGTAGTGACATGGTACTTTAAGAAGATGTGGGAGTGTGATAACCTTTTCCATTATGAAAGGGAATCTAATCAATGGGATGTGGTGTGCAGAACACTATCATCGATGTTCATAATATTACATTAATTAAATTTTTTTATTTAGAGAGTGTGACTTAGTGAGATTGGGATGGTTTTCAAAACTGTTATGTGGGGTTTTGTTCTACTATTTTATCAAAGGTGTATTAATATTCTTCTTTCATACGTGCATGGTATAATTTTGTTTTTCTACTGATTATACATGTATTATGATCTTCTGTATATAAAACTATTACCATGTTTTTAGAAGGATTTCACGAATATACCTAGACCGTGTTAATTCGATTTTGGTTCAGTTTATGTGTCACTACATTGATTTACTATATGTAGATACTATGATATTTTATTACTTATAACAGATCTGTATTAAAAATACCATGTGGGTATGGTTTTTGTAATTCTATTATATATGTATTAGAGTTGTTTTTTGGATGATCCATCATGTCTCCCGTTATTGTTCAAAAAAAGGTTTAATTATTCCCATGGTTTGTGATATGTATACCCATAGTGCTAGTAACCAACCTATGGCCTACTGGAGGTGGTACTTGATGGATCTTTATATCCATTTCTTTAATTCTACCCCAGGAGGGGCATTGCTGGTGGAAGGGGTCATGATAGAATTCTATTAGTGATGATGGTTGAGAGATATGTTGGAGTTGGGTTTAAGAATAGCATGGATTGCATGTCTTGTTAGGAAAATAGTATCAGGTGATCTGGGTGATATTACATAGAATGTCGGTTAGGAAATTATATTTGATTCCTTCAATGACCTAATCCGAGGATAACGATCCTACCAAATGACCAAGTCAATGTAACAGCCCGAGGTTTTATAAAAAAAATATTATTTTTAATTTCATTAATGTCTTGTGTTGTATGCTACACCAAAATGAGCTTGATTAAAACGCATCCTTGACTTTCCATGCATTACACGCAATCACGACCTTTCTTGAAGCGTGTGTAGTATATAATACCAAGTTTCACTAAACAACGCTATGCTATTAAAATATTATTAAAACTAGCAGTTATGAATAGTAATAACCACCTTTTAAAATTTTAGAAATTTTAGCTCTCAAAATGGACTTCATTTTTGGATTTGGAGTATCAAATTTAGCCTAAGGTGAAATTTTAGTACTTTACGGATAACTTTCATATTCTAATGAATAGTGAAAATTACTAAATTTTAATTAAAAACAACCTTTTTAATCGAAATAATTAATAGTGATAAATTATTAATTTGAGTGGTTTTAAAGTATATTTAGAATATATTTTTACAATTTAATACAATGTTGGTCATTGGATGTAATTTCACATTTAAACCAGTTATAAACAAGTTTGAATCTTTTGATAATTATTATCTCTTAAAAACACGCCATTTGTTTTGACGACGGGAATTAATTTTTAAAATTACTTAATGTAACTGATATTCTTTGAATTTGGTAAAATAGACATCATTTTTGAGTTCATAATATCAAATATATTTTAGGCCTAATTTTTGGTATTTTTCTGGAAACTTTCATTTTTTGATGAATAGTGAAACCACTAAGTGGTAGTAAAAAAATGAATTTTTCATAAAACGTAATTTTACCGCTTCTTTGAGTGGAATTTAAAAAATCCGAGAGACATGGTTGATGTCAGTAAGTAAAATTTGGTTCAATGAGATGAAAATAATTTTTTGGTGAATAGTAACTTTTTACTTTTTTTACCACGGTTAAAAGTAAATATGGTAATTAAGGGTAAAAATGATATTATTATTAACCTAAGACATGTCCTAATTCTATTGGACAAGTTTAATTCGACCAAAAACAACCATATGAATAAAATATGACCATTTAGATCCACATGGATTAGATTAGGACATTTATTATTAATTTATGTAAAGAAGGGTTAAAATAGTTAAAATCAAAGTTTAATAACTAAATCATTCTTAATATAAGGTTATACATAAGATAAATTCTACTATAAATATTCATTAGAAAGATAACAAGATTTCCTACATAATGATATTTTATTTGTAATTTTTAGATTTAAATAATTTAATTTATTTATGACACAATGATGATGCAGTAATTAACATAATAGTGAAAAATTAGAATAACTGATATTATAAATACCTAAATAAGTATAATTTGAGACTTTTTATGAATTAAACTAATTTTCTAGGTTAATATGTCATGATAGGATTAATTTAAATAACATTTGTCGAAGTAATAATTCTGTTATGAGTTTCAAAAAAATCAACTATTGAATAGTGTATAAATTGACATAAAATAGTTTTAAAAACAAATATTATATTATTAATTGTTATTTTATTACTACAAATATAAGGTTCGGCCAAATGACTTAGATAAGGTTATATATATTAATAAAAGACAACTTGATGGTCTCTTGGATGTATATGGTATGTTTATTAACTATATAATATAAAAATAAAAGTGACATGGTAAATGTCAATCTAATTAACTAAGAGTTAAAACTAATAGATAAGGTTAATATAGGAACCTAAACGTGTCTAAATTCTATTGGATGAGAGGATTTCGACCCATACCCACCTTAGCTTCGAAATAAATAAATTTGGAGCTATTTAAAACCGAATTTCTCTTTATAATAAAGTAATAGTTTTAGTTATTTCAAAGGTGCCCCTCTCCTACCTTATAAAAGGGCACCTCCTCCCTCTCTTCCTCACACAACTTTTAGCCTTCAGGATCAGCCAACCCCTACCAAGTTCTCTTCTCCACTTCCCTAGAAATATGATAGATGTTCTGGTCTTCCTCAAAAACCAATCTTAGTGCCCTAAAGGGAGATCTCAAAGAGGCGCTTCAAAGAAGAGGAGGTTCGGACACATACGAAGCAAATCAGACATAAGGTAAGGGAAATATCACAATCTCATTTTTATCTGAGATTGTTTATACATTGGCATTTATTGGGGTGTATTTTATCATCCACATCCATGTTTCCTCGATATTTAATATTATTTCCATCCACCTACAATTGTTTAAATCCAATTTTACCCTTCGGTAAGTTTTTAGTAAAAGATATGAAAGGAATCTTTTGTCGTTTTTCATACAAGGTAATTTGTGACATTTCCGACAAAAGTACGAGAAGAATGTTTTTTTAACTTATACGGTATGAATGCATTTTTTAAAAATTATTTCCAAGAATCTTACTTTACAAGTTTTCAAGTTTATTTTTAATCAACTTCTTTTAGTTTAAATTTGTATGACAAGTTAAGAGAGGAAAATGTTTTTGAAGAAGAAAGGATATTTTCTGCAAGAATGGAGTTCAAGTGTTTTATCAAAATTATTTTACATCTAAGATAATAAAGGGTTATTTTTCTATCCCCATTATTACATTTATTTGATTATGTTGTGATGGAATTATATTTATGAATTCCTTTCTCTTATATGAATTGGTTTATGATGTCACGATGTTTAAGATTCCCATTTTTATTACATGGGTTATGCAATGATGTATGATTTATGATTTTGTGGCAAACATAAGAATGGTATAATTATGAGATGGGTGGGAAATATATCTACCTCCAATGCATTAGGTATAGATTTTATATCTCATGATATATAAATGGCTGGAACGGTACGTTATTCCGGTTCAGTGAAACAGGACTGAAACGAGGGTGACTCAGTTCAGAAATGGAATTTGTCCACTAAGATAGTCTTGGAAATGAGTCTTGACTAATAAGATATGATTATCTATGATTATGTGTGAATGCCACAAAGATTCATGTTTTATGTTATGATTATAGGGATTTCATTTTACTACTATGATTTATCCCATGTTATGAAATTATGCTCTCTTTTGCAGGTTAAGATTTCCAAAATTTTATGTTCTTATGAAAATGATGTGATTGATATTTCTTTTGATTACCTTTACTAATCATTTGATCTCACCCTTTTATGTTTTCTTTTCCCCAGGATATAAAGAAAGGTTTTAGGTAATAAAAGGAGGATCTTTATGGGAGTTGTTGAAGATCTTTCACCACGATTAGAAGATTATATTCTGAAATTCCAAAGACACTAAACTATTACGATCCTTGTGTGTGTGTTTTTGTTATGTACTAAGTATTCTGAAAAAGTAATGTAATGTCCATGTACGTCAAGCTTCGGGTCTCTACAGTTGGTATCAGAGGAAAAGTTTAGTCAACCTCTGGAAACTAGGATGCGAAAACGTTAGTGAGATCTCTAGATATATTTCTAAGGTATGTCTAGGGATGTCCCTAAGGATAAGTATACATATATGATATAGTCCTAGAACTATGGTAACGATATTAGATTAAATAAAAGATGTTAGATATTGATGTTACTCCCCCTTTATTATTATTTTTGCCTCTCACACTATTTTTTTTGGGTTTTAGAAAATGGCTGGAAACAAGATGATTCACAATAATGGAGGATATTATGGAAAATGGAATGATATTCTTCATGAGCAACCAAATGAAATGGGCTTTGGAAGTCCTAACATCATTATTATGCTGAATCAGAAATCTAATAAAATGATCAATAAAGTAAAATTTGGTAAGTTTCCTGACTAGGCTAATAAGAGAAAGATGGAGTTTCATGATGATCATAGAGGAAAGAATGTTCAATTTCCCCTATGTAAATCATGTGGGAAGAGGAATCAAGGATAATGTTTCAAAGGAACTAGAAGATTCTTTGGGTTTGGAAATGAAGGACAAAAAGCCAGTAAGTTCAAAGGAAAAGGTTCAGTTAACACTAGGGATGAGGATAATGGTATTGCTACGACATCAACAATGGTTAAATGTTTTAAATGTGGAATGTACGAGCATTATGCAAACCAATGACCTAAGGGAAAGTCTCATGAAGAGAATCAGTATGGTCGTATGGGTAGTATTTATATGGATGATGATGAAGAGACTACAAATGATATGTGAGATGAAAGAATTGTTGAAGCTTGGTCAATGGTTTAATAATGTAGTGAAATGATTACATGTTTATCATGTGTAATGTTGTATAAGTAATCTCATTGTACTATGGAATAAAGAGATATCTAAGGATTGTTACACTATTTTCCTTCATTAAGTTTTGAAAGTGTATGATTAATGGTACCGGTAACCATGAAAGGTTATTCAGATATTTTTGGAAAGCAGATGATATGCACATATTGAATGGATAAGGAGAAAATGAAATGTTTGACTGTATTCATGAGCTCATGATTGATATAAGGACAAAGTGATATCATGGTTTGAGGATATAGAATTTTGAGGATTTTTGTATGTGGAAAGTGTTAACTTTTAACTTCATTCATGTTTTCACTATGGTTCAATTAATATTAATTCTTCAAGAGAATACATGATTAAGGTATTCACATGTTTTTAATTTGACCAACAAGATATATATTATGATATATGGGGGATAAATGATGGCATTCACGTGATCATTTTCTTTATACTATGAGCTTGGACCAAATTATTTTAGATAAGCCTAAAGATTGGAATGGATTATATTAACCAGAAGCTAGTATTGTTTAAGGATATAAGTTTTTTTTGATATTATTTATGTGATGTTATAGTAATGTAGTTTTAGAAAAAGGACAACCTGCAGGACGGGTGACAACCCATCGCGTCGGACAAGGTTGTGGGAATCGAACCCACAACCAAAGTGTGACTGGCCTTTATCGTCTACCACTGGCCTACAGGAAGTCCCTATTTAGTAGAAACTAGTTTTGTTATATTAAGCAGTATGATATTTGAAGTATAAGTCCATTTTAGTAACCATATATGATTAGTCTCACTATAGATGGACTTATGTAATTTTTGATAACTTTTCAAACCTTTTGTTTGAGACAGATGGAATGACTCATCATTCTATCACATGATCTGCTAACACCAAACGAATGAAAAATTCAACTTCAGTTTTTTTAATAGTTGAAGTGTAAATTGTCCAAGGAACGACAAACGGAGAGACTATACCAAAATCACGAAAGTATTTCTTCTAATTCCAATTTCATCAACTTTAGGGAAATGATCTTGAAAACCAAAAATGTTGTCATAGTGCTCTTATATCTGATGAATCAGATGGTACCTTAGATCGTCACAAATTTATGGCTTTTTGATTGCTGGCTTTTCCATAGCCATGGTCTCTACCACTCTCCATCAGAACATGATGGTTAGATTTCTCTTCCATATACAAATTTTCACCTATGTGGAAACCCAGTGATTAGTTTATTTTGGTAATCGTTACATTTCATACTTTAGTTTTTAAAGCCAAATTTTGGTATTCCTTTTTACGATGTGGGTTTCAATTAATGAAACTTTCAAGTAGTAAACCATTTATAACCCCGACGAATTTCGAGGGCGAAATTCATTTTAAGGGGGGTAGAATGTAACGACCCGAGATTTTATAAAAAAATATTCTTTTTAATTTCATTAATGTCTTGTGTTGTACGCTACACCAAAAGGAGATTGCTCAAAACACATCCTTGAATTTCCTTGCATTACACACAATCACGACCTTCCTCGATAGCATGTGTAGTACGCAATACCGAGTTTCACTAAACAACGATATGCTATAAAAATATTATTAAAACTAGCAGTTATGAATAGTAATAACCACCTTTTAAAACTTTAGAAATTTTAGCTCTCAAAATGGACTTCATTTTTGGATTCGGAGTATCAAATATATCCAAAGGTGAAATTTTGGTACTTTACGGATAACTTTTCTATTCTGATGAATTGTGAAAATTACTAAATTTTAATTAAAAACAACATTTTTAATCGAAATAATTAATAGTGATAAATTATTAATTTGAGTGGTTTTAAAATATGTTTAGAATATATTTTTTCAATTTAATACAATGTTGGTCATTGGATGTAATTTCACATTTAAACTAGTTATAAACAAGTATCAATCTTTTGATAGTTATTATCTCTTAAAAACACGCCAATTTTTTGACGACTGGAATTATTTTTTTAAATTAGTTAATGTAACTAATATGTTTTTAATTTTTTAAAATAGACATCATTTTTGAGTTCATAATATCAAATATAGTTTAGGCCTAATTTTTGGTATTTTTCTAGAAACTTTCATTTTTTGATGAATAGTGAAACCACTAAGTTGTAGTAAAAATATTGAATTTTTCATAAAACTTAATTTTACCGCTTCTGTGAGTGGAATTTCAAAAATCAGAGAGACACGGTTGATGTCAGTAAGTAAAATGTGGTTCAATGAGATGAAAATAATTTTTTGGTGAATAGCAAGTTTTTACTTTTTTTAGCACGGTTAAAAGTAAATAGGGTAATTAAGGGTACAAATGATATTATTATTACCCTAACACATGTCCTAATTCTATTGGACAAGTTTAATTCGACCAAAAACAACCATAGGTATAAAATATGACCATTTAGGCCTACTTGGATTAGATTAGGACATTTATTATTAATTTATTTATTAAAGGGTTAAAATAGTTAAAATCAAAGTTTAATAACTAAATCATTTTTAATATAAGGTTATAAATAAGATAAATTCTACTATAAATATTCATTAGAAATCTAAGAAGATTTCCTACATAATGATATTTTATTTTTAATTTTTAGACTTTAAAAAATTTAATTTATTTATGACACATTGATGATGTAGTAATTACCATAATAGTGAAAAATTAGAATAATTTATATTATAAATACCTAAATAAGTATAATTTGAGACTTTTTATAAATAAAACTGATTTTATAGGTTAATATGACATGTTAGGATTAATTTAATTAACTTTTGTCGAAGTAATAATTCTGTTATGAGTTTCAAAAAAATCAACTATTGAATAGTGTCTAAATTGACATAAAATTGTTTAAAAAAATATTATATTATTAATTGTTATTTTATTCCAAAAAATCTAAGGTTCAGCCAAATGACTTAGATAAGGTTATATATATTAATCAAACACAACTTGGGGGTCTCTTGGATGTATATGGTAAGATTATTAACTATATAATATAAAAATACAAAGTGACATGGTAAATGTCAATCTAATTAACTAAGAGTTAAAACTAAAAGATAAGGTTACTATAGGAACCTAAACATGTCTAAATTCTATTGTATGAGAGGAATTAGACCCATCCCCACCTTATCTTCTAAATAAATAAATTTGGAGCTATTTAAAACCGAATTTTACATTATAATAAAATAATAGTTTTAGTTATTCCAAAGGTGCCCCTCTCCTCCCTTATAAAAGGGCACCTCCTCCCTCTCTTCCTCACACAACCTTGAGCCTTCAAGCTCGGCCAACCCATACCAAATTCTCTTCTCCACTTCCCTAGAAATATCCTAGAGGTTCTGGTCTTCCAAAAACACCAATTTTAGTTCCCTAAGGGGAGATCTCAAAGAGGCGCTTCAAAGAAGAGGAGGTTCGGACACATATGAAGCAAATCAGACATAAGGTAAGGGAAATATCACAATATCATTTTTATCTGAGATTGTTTATACTTTGGCATTTACTGGGGTGTATTTTATTATCCACATCATTGTTTCCTCGATATGTAATATTATTTCCATCCACCTACAATTGTCTAAATCCAATTTTACCCTTTGGTAATTTTTTAGTAAAAGATATGAAAGGAATCTTTTGTCGTTTTTCATACGAGGTACTTTTTGACTTTTCCGACAAAAGTATGAGAAGAATGTTTTTTTAACTTATAAGGAATGAATGTATTTTTAAAACAATATTTCCAAGAAGCTTTCTTTACAAGTTTTCAAGTTTATTTTTAATCAACTTCTTTTAGTTTAAATTTGTATGACATGTTAAGAAAGGAAAATGTTTTTGAAGTAGAAAGGATATTTTACTCAAGAATGGAGTTGAAGTGTTTTATCAAAATTATTTTCTATCTAAGATAATAAAGGGTTCTATTACTATCCCTATTATTATATTGATTTGATTATGTTGTGATGGAATTATATTTATTAATTCCTTTATCTTATATGAATTGTTTTATGATGTCACGATGTTTAAGATTCCCATTTTTATTACATGGGTTATGCAATGATTTATGATTTATGATTTTGTGGAACACATAAGAATGATATCATTATGAGATGGGTGGGACCTATATCTCCCTCCAATTCATTGGGTAAAGATTTTATATCTCATGAGATAGAA
Source organism: Viscum album (assembly GCA_963277665.1). NCBI lineage: Eukaryota > Viridiplantae > Streptophyta > Magnoliopsida > Santalales > Viscaceae > Viscum > Viscum album. The sequence continues at coordinate 41,225,433 of OY728159.1, forward strand.
ATGGCTGGAACGGTAGGTTATACCGGTTCAGTGAAACAGGACTGAAACGAGGGTGACTCGGTTCAGAAATGGACTTTGTCCACTAAGATAGTCTTGGAAATGAGTCTTGACAAATAAGATATGATTCTCTATGATTATGTGTGTATGACACAAAGTTTCATGTTTTATGTTATGATTATTGGGATTTCATTTCACTACTAGGATTTATCCCATGTTATGAAATTTTTCTCTCTTTTGCAGGTTAATATTTCCAAAATTTTATGTTCTTATGATAATGATGTGATTTATATTTCTTTTGTTTTCCCTTACTGAGTATTTGAGCTCACCCTTTTATGTTTTCTTTTCCCCAGGATATAAAGAGAGGTGTTAGGTAAAACAAAGGAAAATCTTTATGGGAGATGTTGAAGATCTTTCAACACGATTAGAATATTATATTCCGAGTTTCCAAAGACATTAAACTATTACGATCCTTGTGTGTGTGTTTTTTTTATGTACTAAGTATTCCGAAAAAGTAATGTAATGTCCATGTACGTCAAGCTTCGGGTATCTATAGTCATGATACACCATTTTCAAGGTATATACTCATGGAATATTACATTTATCACAATTAATTTCTTTTATTTTTGAATTGGGCTATTTTTGGAATATTGTATTGAAAAAAAGACAAGGTGAATTAGTTAAAATTAATATTAAATAAAAATACATATTACTCGGGAATATGAAATATTTTTTTACTTTTCATCTATGGATCTTAAAATTCTTCCACATGTAAATCGGATTTTAGAGGCATAGTTGGTTGATCTGGTTGATCGAAAGATTCCTTATTGAGCTAAGGAAGATGACTAGTGGTAGTAGAAATTTCATACATTACAATAGTAGTATGTGGTAAGATATAAAGGTATTGTTCCTAACATAGAGAAAAAAATCTATCATGAGGAGCATGGTACCACCAATAGTTTTATCTAGGCCCTGATATATTACTGTATTCCATTAGAGATCATCTAGATGCGAGGAGTTTCATGTTAGTGGTGGTTGTTTTTTATGGTGGAGAGTAATTATAAAGATGTTTTTTGGGTTTTTTTAGGTTATTCCAATAAGAGTTCTTTTCATTGATCAATAATCCTAAGATAATTTTGGAATTACTCTCACAATAATAGAGGAGTAAGTAATTGTGGGTGGTTGGGATAATTTTTCGATAACTTCATTGTTTTTCAGTATAACTTTTTTCAGATAAAGTGTCTCGTGAAATATTTCTCAAGGAGGTGTTTCATCATTCATTCTGGTACACACTATTTTTAAATTTTTTTACATACTTTAAGGTTCCATAAAAGGCTGAGGTTATTGATAAGATTCACTATTGATGGGGTCTATTGTAATTGGGGATATGGTAGTGTTCTTCAATATGGAATGTTACTGATGGTGGGTCTCAAGCATAGGACCATCATGGTTTCGACCAGATGGGATTCAACCACAATAGTTATATTATTGACCTTCCAATCCTAGTTACCTTGTAGTAGTATTAGGGCCAGGAATTTACTTTTTTGTAATTCATGTCCTTCATCCGAACTAATATCCAATAGTATTTCTCACTAAATATGGTGGAGGTGAATTAGTTCATCCTCATCCTAAGTAGTAGATAAGGACGAGACAATTTTAGTTGTGTGGGCAATAATATTTATCTCCACTGAGTGAAGATATAGTAGGTAGAGTCCAACCTCATGAAGTTACTAGTGTTCGAGGGAATTGACCTAGATGTGTTCATCGAGGAATTCATCAGCAGAGAGGTAGAGGAGTCGGGATTGGTTAGTTTCATGCAGCCGAGGTAGCTGTTCCATTATTACTAGAGATAATTAGAGGTATAATTAGTTTTTTCAGAACCCTATATTTTTTTCGTTTCAATATATGAGTACTCATTTGTCGCATTGGGTCTAGACCCTGATATATGACAATACATATAGTGGATTCTCATTCCCCTACTGTGGATAACTCAAGAGATAGTCTATACCTATTAGTTTGATATATTTCAGGGTTGTTGACCATTAACGGGACCACATCTGTCCCATGGATTAATCTTCTCTATTCCCGTTAAACCATAAAATTTAAAATTTGACATCAACAAGTTTTATTCTATGCATGGATTTTCGATGGTTTCCATAGGATTGTATTTTTTCAGATATAGATGTCCAATGTGCAATTTCGTTTTGGTGTGGAATTGTCATCTATCTAGTTGGTGTGTGGAACAAATTCATTCCATATTGGATTTTGTATTAGTGGAATTAGTTGATACAAATATAGAAGATGTTATAATGGTCTTTGGGGAGTTCATGGACGTTTACCATAGGTGGTGGTGACGCTACCACCTCTACATGATGTTGAGTTTGGGATAGACATGATGACCAGGCCTTCTATGATATTTATAGAACCTTATCATATGGAACCATATAAGATGCAAGATTTGATTATTTAGATAGATGATATGAAGAAAATGGTTTTTATATGGCTTAGTGTCTTTCTATGAGGTTGTCCAATGTTTTTAACTAAGAAGTAGAATGGTAGTATGATGTTTTTTATAGACAATTAGATGTTAAATCAGGTAATTGTAATGTACGGTTACCCTATTTCTAGGATAGATGATCTTTTCAACCATATAGGAGGGGTTAATTGGGTTTAAATGATCGATATGTGGTCTGGATATCACTATTTGAGGGTGAAGAAGCAAGATATCCCATATAATTTTTTCAGGGATCAAGTATAGGCGCATAATGTTTTTATTCATACTATTCAGTGTTATGTACTCTGATGTTGTGGTCATGGGGATTATGAACATGGTTTTAAATGAGTTCCTAGATTGACTTGTCATCTTTTCCATCAATGATATCTAAATCTACTTGTAGTTTGAGGGGGAGCATGTGGAGCATCTCAGAACTGCCTTGAAGTTTATTTAATTCCACCCACACTAAATAATTTTATAAAAGTTCTAGATTTTGATAATAGAGGTGCATTTGAACGTGAATGTTCTGTCATAGTAGTGACTGGAAGTAGACCCATAGATGGTTGAAGAATTTTTATTTTGGGAAGCATCAATGAACATGAAAACGTTTCAATGTTTACTTGGTCTCACATGCTTTTATTAGAGGACTTTACATGATTTTTCTAGAGTTGTATCCTTTTTCCCAACTTTATCCTAGAAAGAAAAAATAATTTTTTTGGAGAGAACATTGTAAGGTACTGTTCTACTACCTGTAGGGGATGTTTTTTAGGGATTTAGATAAACAGTTTCTTGAGGAATAGGTGATGTTGGAGAAGTTATGGGATGCTTCCCATCTAGGTATTGGATGTGTCTTGATGCAGCTACGAGAGGTGATCTATTATGGGTCCATGATGTTACTTCCCCAAGAGCATAACTATTAAACCAATAATATGGATTTGGTATTAGTGGATTTTGTGCTGAAAATTTGGTGAAATTACCACCTTGGGGAGAACTTTGTGGTCATTGTGGATCTGAAGAGTTTGAGTTATATATTTTCCATGTGATATATGAACTTTTGTCAATAGAGGTGTATAGTGTCTGTTCAGGACTATGATTTTAAGAACTCTAATAGCTCATGAAAAAGTGATCATCATGGTTGGTACTAGGTGAAGAAAGTGGAAGAAGGAGGTTGTTCTAACAACTATGTATGCTTGCAGTGCAATGAATGAGTTGATAGATTTTAATTTTGATATATGATTGGGTGGTTGTATGTGATGTTTGTTTCCAATGATTGTTTAATATTTCATGATTTTGTAGGTGGATGAGTCTCACAGGGGAGACTATAGGAAGAGGTGTTGTATGATCATGTCGGTCCGGGTGATTTTCTATAGGGATGATCATAGGGTGGATATAATCAAATATTGTTTCATAGAATTTGTTGGTTCTAGAGATGATGCATGAGGGAATCCATCTTGTGTTTCATTTCACACCAACAAAGTTACACCTAATATTTTCTAAGATGTATCATGGTTTGAGGACATGGTTTTGGTGGTCATGAGTGAAGTGGTAAATGGATAAGATTTAGGAAATGATTTTGGTCTTCCATAAAGTAAATTATTATCACCATGTTACCAATTTATTATTTGAGAACATAGATGTTCCCGAGTGGGATTGGGATAAAATCTCAATGGACTTCATTATAGGGCTACCCAGATCTCAGCGAGACAGTGATGAAATCTATGTAATAGTGGGTTAATTGATGAATTATTCTCATATCATTGTGAAAATGATCTTGGGTGGAGTGGTTTCCATAGAAAAAATTAATATGGATGTGGGGTTGTGGTTATATAAATTTCTATGATCCATTGTGTCAGATCATGACACATGCATTACCTGAAGATTTTTTAAGGGATTTCAGCATGATTTTAGCAGCCAATTATGCCTTAGGGATACATTACATCACATGATATACTAGAATACAGAGTAGACTATCAAGACTTTGGAGGATATGTTGTGATCATGCATCTTGGACTTTGGAGGAATTTGGGTATGACACATCATTCTGTAGTGTTTTATTATATTAATATATATCAATCATCCATTGGAATTGATTCATTTATAGATATGTATAGAATACTATGGAATTAACTATTGTGATTATATGAAGTTCGTGAGATTGTATTTGTTGGTCACGAGTTTTTGTAGAGCACGACATATTAGGTTTATCTTGTTCTTGAGAGTATGAAATCAGGTAAGGGCCAACATAAGTCTTATTATGATCATAAAAGGATTCCCTTGGGTTTTGAGGTTCGTGACCATGGTTTCTTGATGGTTTCACCTCGAAGTGGGTTGTGGAGATCTAGAAAAGGGAGTGTTCTTTATCCTTGATTTTTGGATCCTTTGAGCTGTTTGGAAGTGTTGTTAAGGTAGAATAATAGTTTCAATTTCTACCATAGTAGGATATAATCCAAAAATACATGAAAATATCTTAGCTTAATTAGTTTCTACATGATCACTCTCATGTTATTGACCATGGAGGGATTGATGTTGAGGAGGAAGCATTATTCATTGAGCGACCAATAGAAATGCAGGATCATAAAGAGATGATGTTTTGTCAGCAGACCATTCCCTTGGTTTGTGTGTTGTGGAGGCATGATGGTTAGAAGGAGAGTACATAAGATAGAAGAATGCTTTTGTTTTCCTAGTACCCAATGTTGTTTTAAAATGGTCCTTGAGTTGTTTTTTAATATAATTCTTAATACTTTTTAGATGATATAATTTTTTACATTTCACTGTGATGTGTGTATAGTGTTATTTGTGATAAATTCATGACATAAAAAGATGGGGAAAATATTAATAATTAATATAAATTAAGTATGATGTTATTAAAAACATGTAGGAAACCATTAGCTACACAGATTAGATAATTTATTCACATAGAGTATGAGATTCCATTATTCCGGTGTTTGGGGTAGTTTTTTTTCTGTACAAATTTTTGGAATAGGTTTCGCAGAGGATGACATGGTCTCTTGATGGTTATGTAGTAGTGTTGTTTTGAGATAAGAGAAACTTGTGGTTACAGTGGTGGGGTTTTCCATTGTGTTTGTGGTTGTTTGGTGTGGAACTTTTGACTCATAGTAACATTTGCTGTATGATGAGATATTTAAGAGGAATCTCATGGGGTGGTTTCTTGGACCTCTTTTCTGCTAGGATTGGTGTTTGTTTCTCCTAGGTAAGAATCATTTGAGGTTTGAATAATGTAATAGTTTTTTCTCTCCTAGTCCATTAGTTTTCCAGTTTTGGTTATTTTAGGTTTTTGAAAGAGTCAAGGATGATTTTAGAGAAAATCATTTTAAAAAATATATGAAAGTGGATTACATGTCATATACATGTACTATACGATGTCCTTTTTTATTTCATGGTCTGTATAGGATGGTTAATTGTGTGAATGAATATGTTTCAAAAATAAATTTAGTGGTGAAAGGTTTTTCAGTGGAGGTGGACTCCGGGGAATTACACAACCTTAATGGATATTGCACGTCTTGTAATACAACACTTCTGTATCATTTTTTTGATTTCTAACCTGCTCAAGTTTTCAATCACTACAGCTACAATAACCCTTCCTTTACCACAGGTGTCCTGATGACCCCTCATTGGCGTTTTATGTATTACACCTCCAATGGTTGTTTTCCTACTCAACTATTTTTTTCTATTAGGATCCATCCTAAATATAAGGTGAATCATTCCTCCTTTATCATGGTTTCATCATGTTTGGACACTTTACACACTCCTTTCTTCATGTCATGTAATGGAGGATGATCCCCCCATGGTTCAAAATGTATTTTTTTCCTTTTGTTTTGGTGTGGTGGTGATGCAACATTATAAAACTGATGCTAATCAATAATGATAGGTTATTGGAGATCTTTTATACAAACTATTAATTTTATAGGATTGTTGACAACCTTCGTTGGTTGTTTTTTCTTTTTTCACTAAATGGAGCATCAGGCATGAGGGGTTCACTTTTTTCACCTATGTATTTTCATTATTCCAAATTAATAAATGATCATAATCAATTAAATTAAATTTAAAGGGATAGGGTTATTTGTTTCATTATAATAATTAGTATATATATTATGATTTTAATATTATGATAATACTATATAATAAAACCACTTAAAATTATGTCTTTCAGTGGATTTTCTTGAATTGGGTATGTGTGTTTTTGTTATTTCTTGATCACAATTTATTGTATCACCAAAAAATAAAATTTTTTTATTAAATTGTATCTTGATAGTGAATGGATTCCCCATGATCATATAGGTATGTGATAATGACTAAATTTAATCCATTGGAATTAAAATAGGGATGACTTGTCAAATATGGAAACTTATAATTTTCCATGGTACATGGGGTGATGTGATGTCTAGTTTTTCTCTAGTTTGTGTTGCAGTATGGTTTCAAGAACAGTTGTGTGTTGTGGAATTCATTGGGTGTTTTAATGGAATCACAGGTCGACAAAATTATTGATTTTGGAATTTATAAAATGTTTTATGAAGTGGGGATGCAGATCGTATTGTGAGGTAATATGTTTTCAGTTGGGGTTGTAAGTTGGGGGTTATCTATGTCGGTACCTGACCAAAGTGGGATGACTTTTAAGTAGGAATGTATTGTATGGTATTGGTAATTATTTCTGATTTTATCCATGAGTAACATGAATTATTCTTCCCCCTATATACAGTGATCGATATATGATATATCCTTAATTAGTGTTAAATGTAGAGTAAAAGTGAAGTCCCATTACATTATTATAATTATTCACCTTCTCTGAAACTTTTTACTTTTTTTCCTTCGTAGTATTTTCTATTGTACTGGTGGAATAAATAAAATCATTTTGTAATATGTAATGAATTTTCTATAAATAAATTGATTGGGAATGTGAATCGGGTTTTGTGGGTCATTGCGTGGTGTTGTTCATTTTGATGTGTCATCAAAGGTGGTAGTTTTCAAATGTTCTCTATCTGGGAACACATACCTTAGGATTGAATGGTTGTTATCATATATGTATATACTTGTATTTTATATGATATTTTTATATTCCTTTCACCATATTTGAACACTATTTGTCAATCTCCCCCATCATCTTGGGGGAGGGTAACTTTTAAAACAACTCATGGTGAGGATGGTTCGATGGACACCTACTATTACACATTCCCTCTTCCAGGTGATGGTATTCCATGATCATTATGGAAGGTTGTTGTTTCTATGTCCCAGATTTGTTAGGGTGATTTTTTCTTTCTGATGTGACTTCGAGATGAGATGTGGTGTGTGGCCAAGTTTTGTGCTAGTGGGATGAGATATAGTTTTTGTCCTAGGTGTTTGCGATAGGGTTTTGATTTGGTATATGGCTGGGGTGACTACCGGTGGAATGTGGATTATTTTTTATCATTGGTGTCTACGGTAAGGATGTGATGTGGTTTGTGGACCAGGTGTTTATGGGTAGGATGTGATGTGGTTTGTGGCCTTGGTGAGGTTGGGATTGTTAGTAAACCTAGTATGAGTTTTTTGGTTCGATTTATTTATCATAGGGGAATTAGTAATATTATTTCACATCCATATGAGAAACCATAATTTTCAACAGAGTATACATGTATTCTAATCCTACATATATATAATTGTGTTCATGTTTCTAGGATGATTTCACAGACTATGTTAGATCTTACTAGTTCACACTATGAAATGTTTTGTGTCACTACATTGCTTTACTTTTTCTATTTATATGCAGACCCCTGTAATAATAATATTCGTTTATTAAACAAAGATTGTAGAAATGGGTTTCGGAATTGTTTCATATAATTCATGTAGTTGTTTTTTGGAAGATCAATATCTCCTGATCATGTTTAAAAAGGGGTAATTCATCCGATATTGTGTGATTTGTATAATGATTGTGTTTGTCTCTTACTTGGGGCGCATTATAGGTGGAACAAAGAGGGGTAGGGTAATTATCTCCAACTCTTCATTCCCATCATACGAGGGGATTCATTGGATGGAGGGGTTCATGGAATATTTGTAGAAGTCAATCGACCTTTTTCATTATGTCTACGATGATCCATGTTGTGTCATAGCCCTTGAAGTAACCATGGTATTTAAATTACAAAATGAAATATGATTTCATCCCATTTAAAATCACAAATTAGAAATTAAAATAAATAAAATGATGGCCTATGGTCTCTACGTTCACCTAGAGACAGGTGGAACACTGGGTAATGAAACCTGTTATCTTCCATTTCACAGCATGCCACAAATACTGGAGGTGTGCACCAAAATATACCCTCGTAATGATAGGATGTTATTCCAAATATAAGGCATGATTCTCGCAAATAAATTTTATTGGAATTTCTATCGTAATCAATTATTATCCATGATTTATGCATCAATATCCTCATTTTAAATCCAAACATGTGGTGTGACCATACGTAAAATGATCACCAATAGGACCATGCCCTTAATATTAGGAAGATACATCATATTTACTCTAACAGGAAGTGATATGATCAATGATTAAATATAAGTATATGATTTTAATGATTTTCTTGAAACTCCAAATTAATCTCATAGATGATGTCCATCCATCACTAATCACCACTGGCTTCTTGATCTAAATGTGTAAGAGTTGTCTATCCGAGGTCATCAACAACGACATTGCATTCAATAGTCATATATGAAATATCAAATTTAACAACTTTAGATATTCAACCCATATTCATTTGATGATATTCATGTCACACTATTTGAATATATACCTAAGGATTTTTTGGAATATGTATAACACAATGCACACTTCTATCTGATCTTACCTTTAACAATATAAGGAATGAACTAAAACTACCAACATCCTATTGGGTTTCATGTGATTTCACTCTTGATTCCACTATTAACCTTATATGTACTCTATTACATTATATATCAGTATTAGAATAGATCCCCACCTAATGCATAATGCATCGCAATATGTCATGTATCCTCTTCTAGTCTATGATGAAATTCAGATCTGTTCTGATGTAAATCTCAATTTTAGCCTCCCAAATGAGTTCTCACACACATTACTCCATATAAACATGAAACCATTATTGTTCAAGATCATGAGTTGTTATTTAGGTAATGATAAATCAAGAGTTAAGATATTATAATATCTAATCAACCACAAGATACTATATAACTCAATGGTGTCATTTAGATACTTTTAGGATTCTAAGATTCTAACCTTCTATGGGTCAATTGGTACTCCTAACTCTGAAATAATTTGACACACAATGTTGACCTTTTCAATCAAGAAGTGGAATATTTTAAGCATGAATATATCTTTTTCTCGATCATTCTGATCAAAATAATCTCACAATGTTGGGAAAATTCATGTCAAGTATGTGACTACACTAAGATGTCAACCTTGGAGGCCACCACATATTATTTCAAGTATTAGTGTAAAAATCAATTCATCAAATAAATTAATACTAATGGAACAATTGTATGGCTGAAAAACATTCCAAATTACACATAATAGACATATATATGAAAAAAAACTATACGATATGAATATAATGGTCTAACACATTAATGATGTTAGTATGAACTAAAATAGATCTTGAAGAAACCCATTTCTCTTAATAAAAATTTGAATTCATCATATATACATGGATGTGGATAGTGGTTCATAAATTTATGAAGATTCCACTAATGGTAATCTAAGAAAATATAGAGTTTATTTTTCCATCTTCATCATGAAAATGGTACAAGAACACCGCTTTGATGTACAGATCTATAGTAAAGAATCATCTTACATCTCATTATCTACATATTGAGTTATAATAAATCATAAATATCCATCCAACAAAAAGGAATTGATTCTGGTTCTCCTCTTCAGATTAAATTAATTGTAAACTATATCACTCTCTTAAAATTTAGTATTGAAAATTCATCCATCATGCTAACCTTGAAACAATCATCCACCAATGAAAAATCAACATAACATGTCCCATAATCTTCCATTTAAAGGATAGAAATTTCTTATTTAACTCTATGAAACACTCGATTCCCAGGTCATGCATGACAACCATAGAAATCACATTCACCATTTCGACACTAACTACCACCCTCTACTGAAGTGGAGGACAACTTTGTACAATAAGAATTAGTTTATGTATGATAATGAATGAACTATTCCTTCAAAAAAAATAAAAGAACCCATCATAATGAGGTAATGTAGGTTCTATAATATAGGATATATGGCTGTCACAAGGGGGAAATCATTTCACAATATTACTTTTTTTTAAAGGTTGGGGCCGAAGCCTCATTTTTATTATTAAAGCAAAGCAAAGACCTCTTTATGTTTCATTATGTTAAAGTAATACGAAATCTCGAGCGAAAGGAACTCCATAATAGAACAAGAAACAATTAATTAAGAATTTCAGGAATGAAATAATAACAAATATAGATAGGATTCCAAAAAATTATACCTCTAACCATAGATGGACTGACACTCTAATCTTTAGATATCCATGGAACATCATATATCTAGCCACATACATGGAATTTAGATATTGACTGAAACAACTGGAAGAGATTAGTATCCTATCACATTAATTCATGTTTGTAACTCTCTTTTCCATGACCACCTATAGAGCTACATCACTACACATTCTTGCTACTAAATCGCTCATGAGTAGGCTCAAACGATCAATTCAAACAATTATTAAATTATGTTCCAGGTATATGAGATTAAACACATAAGATTAGTCCTTCAGCCTCACTAGAGTTATGTTTATTACTAAATACAAGATATATTATCCTTTCTATGTAATACAATCATAATGTGATAACCTATGATCTCATATCTTACCTATTAAATTACACAAATATTTTATCCCTAGATAACTCTTCCCTTAAAATGACTGATGTGAAGACCTAGATAATCATAAAATGTGAAGAGTAGCACATAAATGACAATTTTATATGTTTTCTATGCATATACCATATGGATCAATCCTTACTCAACATATGAGGAAATAAATAATTATTGATGGCTATTTAGATGTCACTACAAAGCAAGAATTAGTGATAATCTATAATATAGATAATTTCCCACAATATATTGGCAGAATCTCATACCATATACATATATATTATCACACTCCACTCAATAGGTCTATAATTATTTTTAAAAATACACAACATGGCTTATATCCAGGACCCTTCTACTAGTGGACTGATATCCCTTGATAAAATGATCAGATGCGACTTCTAAAACTCACACGTGAACTATGCACCTATAGTGGTAGATCACATTTCTCTATTTGTAGTATACATGTTCTTTAATAATCTATATAAAAACCATGTATTAGTCTAGTAAATGGGAAAACATGGGGTACTACTAGTGGTACTAAAGGTGTAAATACTATTGGCTTAGGGACCACCATATATATAACATAGTAATAACCTCCCTCTTGGTGAATGACAAGATGATATCGTGGTGGTATATCATTATTGATACCAAATGTGTGAAACAGATGAGAATTTGATAATGTCATTGAATAGGGAAATCATAATTTGATATGTAAAATCCTTCTAATATATGATTCAAAACTCTTATCCTATACCTAATTCTATGTATTGAAGACAAATAAGAATTTAAGGAATCAAAATATATATTGCATACTACACCATACTATGGTCCATTTTATGTTGAGTGCTCTATTTCATATCAAGGGTTCAAGATTACAATTTTTCATGGTATCTAATGAAGGAAAAAACCCTTTATCATGAAAATGGAATTACAATTTAATGAAAATTGTTTCATTAAATCATTTTGAATAAATAATTGTTACTCAGAATATAACCCATTCACACATGGATTAAATTGTATGGGTTACCATTCCCCATATATGAAGTCCCATAAACATTATAATGTTTTTATTAGAAATCATATAATCATGATCACAATACTTTCATCCCATAAAACTAATGTTCAATGGATTGAACATGTCAGAATTGGTACATTTTGGTGTGACCATCAAGCTATATGGGAAAATTCTCTTTATGTTGATGAAAACAATTTAATTTCAAATTGTATATCATTATTACAACAATTAATGATATCATAGAGATATTATAGAAGTAAATATTGAAATAGTCACAATATATTGGTATTAAATTAATGATGATCAATCATATTCGAGTCATTCATAGAGAATAACATGAATCAATATCATGATTTCAATAAATGCAACCTGCATTGATTGTCAAATTCCATACATAATAGTATCTATGTTCATATAATTATTTATGAATCAAATAACTTATTTTCATACCAAGACAAGGTTAAAAATGAATCCACCTAAACAATAACACCCACAATATATCATGGTCATCAATAAATTATGAAATAAATTTAATATAATAGGAATATTACAGGATAGAAATTCCTTTACCATGTAATTTATATTTTCCATGTACATGGAATAGATACTCCCTACCACTGGAATTTTACAAAATTCCATCACATTTCAAGTCTTTATGCCGATACTCATTCAGTACACACATGCCTTTAACTCTAATATTATAAAAACATAACCTAGAATCAATTGAAATTGATTCAACAACAATTAATAACACACTACATTGAAGGGTAACGATTCCATGTTGGATTATTTATCTCATGTAGAAATGTACAACACTCGTCTGCAACTAAATGGAGTTTTTTATATGTGGTGTGATGGTAATAATTTATTTTATTTCATTTACTCCATTGTGTCTAATATTACGAATGATGACATGGTTGTTTTTAATATAATGGGATCCATTATTCTAGATGGAATGATTTTAGTAATAGGGGATTCTGAAGGTCTCCACATGATTATTTCATCAACAGTTCAATGTTCTATTTTTTTCTTTTACATCTGGAACAACATGGTTACTCTTTATTTTCATGAATACAATCATCATATGGTCTCCATCACATTTCTTATATATAGTCTAATATCTAAAATTGTATGAAAAATATTAACAAATTCTCTGATACCTAATTGTGATGTCCCAAAACAGCCCACTCAATAAAAGTATCATATGTATGGGCCACATTGAATCATGTGAATCTCCTTACATGATATAACTTGTAAAATAAAAGTGATGGTCTATAAGAGTATGATGGAGAGAATATACCATGTGTATTAGATTGTGGAACATTAATAACATGACATAACTAAAAAGATTATGTATAATAAATAAATCATTAACATCATAATAAGTTAATAATTATGATACGATAACTAAACTAATAGAAACAATATCCAATATCATATAAAAATGATTTTGTTTATATATTCTATCAAAAATTGAATAGATTAAACTAGAGTAGTTGGAATATACAAAATGATATAGAAATTGAAAAAATTAACCACATCAATCTCTAATTATAAAATGATAAGTGTCCTGATCATATACTCACATATTCATTCCTAGAATAGATAAAACAATTATATATATTTGGGACATTACCTTTTTCACTCTATACAATAATGAAGTCTATTCAGGTAACAATGAACTATCTAACTAAGGTGTGAGATATACGATGTAGCCTACAACGAATACTGTTTAATTCCATCTAGTTTGTGTATATATAAATAATTAGTGTATATTTAATAAGTAAACCTACCAGTTAAATATATAATACCCATTTTGTTAGGATTATGTAATGGGACACATTACAATTAATACATGCTTCAACCTATTTCTCATAGAAACTGAATTTCTACCCTTTTATGATTTAATTTATAAAATAATATTGAGACCTAGATCATTGCAAATGAATCCCCTATCGGTCATATCATTATTATATAAGAACATTTCCAACATTATTTCTAAAAGTGGAATGTAAATATACATGGAAATTGATTATTTAAGAACTAATAGAATCCATGTTTTTCTATTAAATTGATTAGAAATTTAATTAAATTAATTTATCAATTTGTTTTTGAATCCTGTGACAATCAAACGAATTATTACATAGGTGTCCTAGGTATCTCACCAAGTGTACTATAGACTGATCACCCTTGAACCCATACTTGGATATCATATTTGGAATTTATGTATCCCTATAGAGAAGGTATAAATGCATCACCCGTTGAGTCTAATATTATGATTCCATGTAAGGATCCCAATTTTCAATCATAACATGAAACAATGAATATACCACTATGTACATCCTTGGAATTCCCTATTGTGAACACACGTGTCACTGTTGCAATTAGATAATTATCCCACATTATGTCCTCATTCGGGGAGGTCAAATAAGAACCCATGTATATCTCATGACCTGAAGTAAATACATTTATAAATCATTTGAATTAAATAAGTTCAATAACTCCATCTTTAGGTTTATGAGTTAGAACCCATGTTTCACTCATGAAATAATTTAATAAATTTTTAAAGAATATTAGTCTAACTATACAATATTAATTAACATTTAATTCAATTATCCATATCATAACTAAATATTAATCATAATTCCCATCAAAATTTATTTTAATTTCACATCCTATGATAAGGGGGTAAATATGTTCTTAATTCATTCCATTAATTTTAATAATCCACTACATTTAATAAATTTTAATCACTCAATTACCTATGGTAATGCACAAACCCTAAAAGGGGTAGTAGTTCATAGTTAATCATGGTTAATTATTTTAATATCAGATACCCCCTCTGCTGGTTCCCTACAATCGTGGTTACAAACCACCTTCATCGATTATGAGTAATATAACAGAGTCTCATGCATTTATCTCAATAATAAATCATTTAATTAGGATAAATTTGTTTATTTGGTAATATTACAAGATGAAAAATTATATATACCACTCGAATTTTTGGCATAACAACGAGACAACCAATCTTAGATTGGTAGTATACATACTTTCTAATATAAACTTATGATTTTTTCTGGATCAGTAGAAGTTAAAAAAATTGATAGGCACCCTAAAGGAAGGGTAAACACTTTCATATATATTTGTAATTTCATATGGGAATATAAATGAAGAATGTAATTAATAAGATTACAGAAATTACTAATATAGATCCAATGAAAAGAAATGCTTCTTGAATCAATGTATATATGAAAAACTTTTCTCAAAGCCTAGGAGATAGTAGGGAGGATGATCCAAGTGGTCGGAGTAGTTTTGGGTAGAGAAAAAAAGAAAGGGGTTTAAATTAAAACAATAAGGATGAATTATTTTTAATTTTACTCTTCCTTAAAGTGGCACATGGTTTGGACACATGGTATGGAAAGAACGTGCACAACCATGTGGTGTCACAACCTATGTGGTAATTCCTATGTTGGATTAGTCAATGTTTTGGAGAACTATACATAGTCCATTGGGATCCCCTCTCATTTATTACGTATTTTTTGGAATGGTAATATGTAATATAATTTTTTTAACCAACCATTGTTTTTATATTATAGAGACACACATTTGAGATGCACAATTACTAATAATCATGAACCAACCATCCTCCCCTATATGTTCATCAAAAAATTGATCACCTAGACCTGTACAAGCATTAAATTATTATAAACCCCTCCCTATGAATTTATAATTCTTTTTTAATATAATAAATAAATATAATAAAAACAAAGGGTTGATGTTGAATCAAAAATTATGGCACCAGATAGAAAAAAAATAAGAGTCTAGTGAAGTATTCTAGAAGGGAAACATTATTGAATAGTGTATTTGGAAAAAATGGAATGGTATGACTCCAAATTTGGTGAGGATATGTATGGTTTTATAATCCTCATATTGTTATTTCCATTATTGCTTTAGTTATTTTCTAAACATGATTATTCAAAGAAAAATCATCCAATAGCTCCCACCATGAATAAAACTTCACTTTAATGTAATTATAGACATGGTTTTACATGGTATGATGTTTTTAGGGGTATCTATAAGGTGTTGTTTTTGTAAGTGTATTTTTTTAGGGTATGGGATATTATGTTCATCACACACATTAGGGGTTATTGTTTCATACTCCAATATTCCCATATATATTGAATATGTGTTTATGAGTTTTTCTAATATAACATGAATGAGAATGGTTAATCATTTTTTAATGAATTGTAAGTGACATGTGTTGATGTGATCTATTGATTTCATTATATGTTGTTCATCATTTATTTTAACAAACTAGAATACAATATTATATTGTAATTTTTTAAAACCATATAGATAGTATTTTTATAGTCTTATTCTTTTCCAGGAAGGCATGTTCCAATATATAGGTGGTATTTAATTTATGGTACACTGTATTTTTATCGGCATCTCAATAAATATATTTTATTTCTTTGATACAATTTGTTACACCCAACACCAATTATAAAAAAAATATGAAATTTAGTTATAATTATATATGTTTAATGTAATTTCCAAATAGTTATCTTGGATAGAATGAGTAAAACATAAAAGTATCTGAAAATATTTTTTAAAACAATTATAATTTTATATAATTATTTATAAATTAGTTAATAATTAAAATAATATAAATTGAATGAAAAAAGAGATATTTTACTCAAATTTAGATTTTCGGCAGATAAATTATTTTGAATGATAATAAATTAAATTTATTATTAAGGTTGTTGAGTTTTACTGAAATTTATAGATAATATATCTGATAAAAACTTTTAGCATACTTCAAATATTTTTTACCTAGAATTAAATATTGGAATACTCAGGTTTCATATTTATAAAAGATTTTATAAAAAATGAATTCATTTCATTTTCCATAGATATTTTATAATGTATTTTTGACACCTGTAGAGATGAAATTTAATAAAATTTATTCCATGTATTTAAGAAATATAAAAAATATTATGTAATATGTTTTATTAAATATTTGGTAATTATGTATATTAACTGAAGAAAAAAGTCATTAAAATGGTAAAGATTAAAAGGGTCTAACAGGTGGTTATGCTAAATTGATAAGAGATAAAATGATGAAAATTTTATTAATTACTATATAATTTTAATTTTTTTTTCATATGTCATATATTATTTAACAATGAGTCATTTTCATTCTAATTTTTAGTAGTATGACATTAATATATTTTTATATTTTTAATAACTCAAATAGTGTCATATCACTCTCTAAAAAACGATATATCATATATGCATCACAATTAAATAGAATTCTATATTGATAATTACCCACCCATTTTTAAACAACCATCCCTACAAACCATAAGTAATGAATACATCGTAATACCATCATTTCAAGAATTAGGTTGTAATCCAAAGGGGCTATGTTAGAAAAGACATGTATATCATAAATGTGTACCTTTAATTTATTTCATCATTAAGCATATTTAAATATGTAATATTGATAATACAATTATCAATAAATAATCATCAAAATTATTATTATTTTAAATGGAATAATCATTTTTCATTTTCTTCTATATCTATTTGAAAAAATGTGTTCATGTGTATACATACACTACATACTAACAAAGTAATGTATTTGGTTTTTGATCAACATAAATTAATATTAGTAATTATGGTTGATATATTGTTTATATATGATATTTATAAAAGAATTAATCTTAATATATATATATATATATATATTATTTTATATACCATTATTCATTTCCATCTTTATGAAAATGATAATGTCGCTCGTAAGTGCATGTGGACAACCATTTCCACGATTCGGAATGATTTGTTTTTCAAATAAAGTTTACATAGAAGGTAATAAGTTTATATTTTCTAAAATTTTATGTTATTAATTATTTATTAATTATTATTTAAAATCTAATTCTAATTTACTTTTCATTTGTTCCATCACTCAAAAATTGCAATCACCCCCACATGTATACATGCAATACCATCAACATTGTGTAATGAAATACAATTTTAATTCCTAATATATATAAAAATTTATTAAATTATATATTATGATAACATATGATACTTATGTAATGGTTATCAATTTTTGTTTGATGTAATCATGAACAAAGATCAGTTACTAGAACCATCGAATGAAAGAAAACATGAAAAACATACAAATATTAACTATATTCATCATTTTAATGATGAATTTATTAACAAAATTGTTATTTGATGTTATTCTGAATTGATACATAGTATTTTATTTATTAATATGGATTTTAATGTATGTATAATAACTTTATATATATTATTCATGGTATTTTACCATCTTCCATAAATTTTAAGACATAAGGTAGGGGTTTCTCTTTTTTTTGAAATATGACATATTCACCACATATTATGTTTATGTGTAGTATATACTAAATGAGAATAACATATATGATGACTCTTGAAGATTTTGTGTATTTAAAAATTAATATTATATTATCTATTTATTAATATTTTTACTTGAATATTATTTAGAGTAGTAAGGGTTTATGTTTTAGTAAAATTTATTTTGAAGACATCCTATGATAAATTCCCATTGATATAAATTTTAGTTATTGTAACCATTAAAACCCATATAATTTATTATTATAATTTATTTTTATTACTATTATTTTATTTATCATCGATAAATAAATTGACTTGGAATTGTTTTTAAAGGAAAGTTATCATTATTATAAATTTCGTCAAATGAAAATTTTTTCCATGTCCATTACGTTTTTTATATAATTTATTAATTATAAATTAAATATTTTTGAATGATATTGTTAATTAAAACATATATTATTTATAATTTTTTGAAATGAATACTTTAATTGAAATTTTTTCTAAGATAATCATAATTAGTTTTATAAAAAATAAAAAAAAATATCTCATTAAACATGTACAACAAGAATTGATATTACTCTCACCATGAACATTCAATTAATTCAATGATTCATTTAATATTTTTATTTTTATTTTCTATAAAATAAATTTTTCTAATATTCAAATACATATTGGTGAAAATTTTATCTAATGAAAAATGATTATTTTATAATTTTGACAGAAATTCATGTGGGATATTTTCAGTGCTTTTTCTTCTATTTCAATTTCCCTTATGAAATATTTTCATTAATTAAGGATATGATTGTATGACACAAACAAATATTTTTTATCATGATATAATATGGTGATGATTATATAATATTTTTATGAACCCCATTTTATTCCTTTAGATTAATTATTTTATGGTTGAACCTTTATAAAACCATTTTATTTTCCATGTGTTATGAAATGAATAAATTGCATGTTATTTTTGATGTATATTCCAATAAATGTGTTATGATATAATGACATGATTATATGTAGAATTTTTTAATATTTAATGTCACATAAATTTATTGTTTTCATTATGTGATGCATGATTATGAAATTATATAATGTTCCAATGCATTATAGAAAGATTAATATTTCATATGACAATAAGGACTGATAGGAGTACAGATCCCACTTTTTTAAGGTAACATATCTAATAAGATAGTCTTCAGTGAGAATCTTTACTTAGGAAATAATGGAATGATGAGTGAATCCAATAGATAAGGATAATATTAACATAGATTCTTGAATAAGGAAATTACTTTTGAGGATTTGGTTTCTGAATAAAATTATTTTTTTATTATTATGAATTTTTCTAATGTCTCATGACTGATAATTAATGAATCCATATTCGTAATAATTATGCATCTTTTATAAAAAAAATTATTTTCCCATGATCTAAAAATAATTATCATTGACTTATTAGGTATGATTTTCACACATTATGGTAATTTCCTTATTGCATTATGTTTATCATTTTCTCTTTAATTATCATGGATTGAAATATTTTACATTTACCTATAACATAAACATCAGTACATCGTTTTACTGTTTCAATTACCAAGTAAATGTAGGGAGTTATTATTTGGTGTTTATATAAGAAGTGACCTTTTTGGATATGTTTGTATGATATTTTTATGAACATTCATTAAATACAATTTTTAGGTATATACTCTTTATATGTACTAAAAATTTATATCTTTCATAAATTTAATGATATGAAATGTACTTAATATTAACCAAAAATTATATAAAATCTATGTGTGTAGTTTTCTATATACCACAATTGGTATAAGAGTAGTGTTTAGTTTTTTTACATATTAAGAATATAGAACACTCTTGATAACATTGGGTAATGGTCAATTTATAAGATATATTCTCAAGTATTTGGTAAAAAAGATATTGTTGGTTTTTTCGAGAAAATGAATCATTGTCTAGATAGTATAATTTAGATGAGTTTATGTCACATGTGAACCAAGGGTCATTAAATATTAATGTGATATATTGGCTATTTACATATTCATAACTTCAATGAAATTACAGGGCCTATGATATCACACCTTTCTAAGAACTCTCAAGGGATATGCATCTGCTTTTCACAAATTTCATTATGAAAAATTATAATGATTTCAATAAATTAATATTATGACTAAAAAAACATTAAACATATATTTCCATATATTTAAATCATTGAATCAATTTTTATACATAGTAAGAGTTTATTTTCATGGTTATGTGATTTCATAGAATTATTATTATTTTACACATTATTTTTTTGGTTTTATGTCAATAGATGGAACCATGAGAAATCATATGTATTGGGAATACAAATACCAAAACAATCAATATTAATGTGAATACAAATGAATTGGGGTTGGAAAGTCAACTTTTGTGATGATGACTATCCACATATACCAATTTATTATGTAAAATATATCTAACTGTTGGAGATTACAAACCCACCAATTTAGAGAAAAAAAAATTTGATGGGTTTTAGGTCGATGAAAACCATAGTGAAATGATGATTTCTAATATTATATATTAATAATGTGGGAAAATGATCAGATATATTTATAAATAGAATAATAATTTGACTTATATATTGAATAGTTGGTAATATAGCATGTATTTTTGGAAGAGAAATGATCATTAGTATTATCTGAAATAATGTAAATATAAAAGTACCATTTATAATTCAATATTTGGTTTGTGTGGAACATATGAATTATTATAGTTAATGTACATATATAACTATTCAATCTTAGAACATTTAAGGGAGTATTATATATTAATAATTAATGTGGTTTGGGATATTAATGGAATATTATCCAGCACTCTATTGTTGTGTATGTTAGGTTGAATTGTTTAATATTTCCCGTTAAAAAAAATTTTGTTGGTACTTTAGTTAAATTTGATTCCATTTTAAGAATTAATTATATATATTGACATAGATGCCAATATTATTTCTGTGATATAGAAATAAAATATAATATTTTGTATCAAATAATGTTTTTTTAATTCTGAGAGGATGAACATGATCACATAACGGGAATTTATTCCATTATTTGGGTATAACTAAAAATTCATATTGAATGTTAAACTCAAATTGATAGTGAGATAATGGAAATTTATTATATTCTTATTGTTGAAGAATATTAATATTTATTTCTTGAATTCATGCCTAGTTCGCACCTAAATCATTAATTTTAGTTTTTAAAATAAATCATATTTACTATTACAACGTTATTAATGAAACCATATAAAATGGAACTAATTGAGTTATAAGACTTGATATAGAATCTATAATAAAATATAGAAAATATATTCATATTCCTTATATATTCACCATGAAAATTAACAATTATTTTTAGTATAAGGATATATAGTTTAACAAAAATTTACAATGAGAATAAGAAAATTACCAATATAAATATCAAGAGGAGGTGTGTTTCACCCTTTATTGATGACTTGTTTGATCAATGGCATGAAAAATCTATAATATTAATATTTTTAAATATATTATATTCATACTAAATTTAGGTTGAACATGGCGTATTTTCAAAATAAATAATTATGTAATACGTATATTAATTTTTAATATATAATAATTAAATTAGGACAAAACACATAACCATCTATATTAATTGATTTAATAAAAAAGACTGAATATATTTATACAATTAGTTTTTGGTTGTATTTATTATTAATATTTTCATAAAAAAATTAATGGAATAGTATAAATTTCTTTTGAAGAATTTATTAAATACATTTATGAATGAAAATTTATAGGAAAAATTTTCCAACATTGAATTCTGGCAACAAATGTACTACTATTTTTTCATAAAATTTCATTGGTGGTAATATCATTATATACATCAAAGATATATGATATTGAACAATGAAAAATAAAATCTCTAATGGAACTGATTTATTACTTTTATATATTGGATGGATAATGATGGGTCATTGGTATGATAGTCCCATGGATATAGTGTCAAATAATAATGATTATTATAAATTGAGATATATTGCTTTGGATAAATAAATGTTAAAAAATTGTAAATAATCCCACATCAATTTTGATCATGTAATGTATATAAAAACTACCACAAAATAGAGATTGGATTGGGATATATTCTAATAAAAGTCATAAATAACATGAATGAATCATTATATAGAAAGACATTGTGATAGGTCAGACCTCCTATAACAAGATTATTAAAATAAAATTAAACTAACTCATGATTTGGAGTTTTTAGTAATATTTATTTCATTGAAAAAATTCATTTATTATTTTATGAAGAAATATATTTTTTTAACTGATTATAAAATATATAATAATATTATCACATATTAAGAGAGGAATATGAGGTAATTTATATTGTTAGAATATATTAATGATTACGACTATTCAATTCAATACCACCCTTGGAAGAAGAACATGGTGGATGATTATTTGATCCAGAATGAACATGACTGTTTATCCATGATATTGATTGAAATATATATAATGGTAATATATTAGAACAATATGGACATTTTTTCATAAACAAAGGGAAAAATCATATCCTTCATAGAAAAGTTTGCAACCATCGAGTAATGTGGATATTAAACTAGAATATAAGAATGTTATTGAATTTCATATGAAATGATAAATTTTATTTTATGTAATAGTGAATGTGATGGAATGATATGGCTAAAAGACTTAGTATGTGTCAATTATATACCATAATTGAGGAATGAGTTATTTGATGGTTCTATGATTCAATTATAAACTATTAATTCTAACAGTACAAAGGTAGGTACAGATATGGAAGAGTATTCTATGATAGATAACATAAAAATGCAAATTGTATAGTATGTTTGTTAATTTTGGAAATGTTATAATGTGAAGGAAAAGAAGCATAATCCTTATAGTATATTATAACCATTAAATATTCTTAAATGGGAATTACAATGCAAATTAATGAATTTGAAAATTGGAATTCCAAATTTGTCAAAAGTTAATAATGTTATTTGGGTTTTAGTTGACCTACATATAAATTCATAACATTTCATTACCATAATATGTGATTTATATCCTAATAAACAACCCAATATCTATATTCAAGATGTGGTAATGTTTCTTGTTGAATACCTTTATATTATTTCAAATAGGGATATGTGCTTTACATTGATGATTTAAGTTTGTCTTTAGTAGGAATTGAAAATATGGTTGATCATCTGTATTTTATGTTGTACATAGACATATTGCATGTTAAACATTAACAATTAATCCTGAGAGAATATGATGAAATACTTTTATATGTATGTCAATGGTGATTGTTATAAAAATATTCTATTAATAGAATATTATTATGAAAATGGATTTCATAAGACCAATCACAGGGGTATGTATGAATCCATATATAGAAATCTATAAATTAAATTATTATAATTACATGATGTTAATGAAAGAATGGTATTGGTACCTGAGACATATTCTGAAATTGAGTATAATTTTTTTTTAAATTGAACAACATATCATGGAATATTAGAGTTTATAGATAGGTTATGGTGATAATCATCAAGGATAACTAGAGTTTAATGTTGGTGACAATGTATTGCTACTAAAATCTCATTGGAATTAAGTTTTCAAATGAGAATGAAAGGAAATCCAAGAACTAGATACATATTTCATATTAAATTATTTATCATATAATGATGTTTTCTTATCTGGTTATTCTTCCATTAAATATCTATTTTGTTAATTAAGTATTTCTAATATTTCACTTGTATAAGTACAAACCTAATTATCCACATGGTATGAAATTATATTTCCTATTAGATCATTATTAATTCCCTAAATAAATAACCAGTTGAAATCCCATATTTTAGAGATATAATGGAACCAAAAAATATTAATAACCTTATTATTATATCATAGAGGAATTTAATGTTCTATGATGCTATGTGGGACATCAACGATGTGATAGGAAAATGTATTCTCAGTTTTTTTTGGAATGATGAAATTTCAAAACGTAAATATTTATAGGTGGGGTAAAAAATAACAGTCCACGATTTTATTATATATTTCTATTTGAATAAATATTTTTTTGTAAATTTATATCCATGAAACATTGACTTTAAATGAATTGTGATATAATATTTCCTTATAATTATTTAAGGGAACATTGATCATCCAACCTTTGGATTAGAAAGCTTGAATGTGAAAATATTATTTTTTAAAAATTATATTTGAAAATTTATAAATTTCATTTATTGGTTATTAAATGGTCAGAATTAAATTTATTTGATGATAGAAAGATCAGTTTTTACTAAAAATAGTTTTGAGGCACTCAATTTGGTTTTTTGTTATTTATTTAAATTAATTTCAATTGATTAAAAAATTTTATGGAATAATAATATTATAAATAAAATAATATGTGTTATACTTCATCTAATAGTTTTTAAATGTCATGGAATGAAGGTAAACAACGTTTTTTTCATAACAATGCATTAAAAACAGTTTTTTATTCATTTTGAAGAATTATTTATAAACAAATTTCAACTGCATATGATGATTTAAGTTTAAAAAATTCCTCAAAAATATTAAATAATAGTAAATAATATTATATAATAATGTGAAATTAACATTTGAACTCTTTGAATAGTAAATTATGATAAAATTCAATACTACCTTAATGGTTACAAATGATTAATGAGAGGTTATAAAAAATTGATAAGGGTTAAAATAACAAAAAAATTATAAAAAATATTTTATAAGAATATTTTGACACTATATATTCTAATTTTTGAGCATGATTAATTTTGGATCAACAATTTGTGAGTAAAACATAAGTACATTTTAATAATTTTGAAAATACTATGTGCGTCCTCTCCCTCCATTATGAAATGACATCACCAATCATCTATTCCTCAAAAAAAGGAAAATATTAGATTATACAGTATATAATAAAATAATTACATAAAATATATAAACACATCCTAGATATTTTTTTATCTGATTACTTTCAATCAATGTCATAATGTGTTAGTTATATCAATTTTCACAAAGCTAATGTGTAACAATTAATTGAAAACTATAAAATTCATTTATTATTCCACCATATCTAATAATAAATTTTAAATCATTAAATAATTAATAAAGTATCATAAATATAAATTAATGATATTGGGTATATGAATATTTTTATTCATTTCCATTCAAATTAAATGAAAAATTAAATCGTCATTCACGTGTAGGTGATGACTACTACATCATGAATCAATGTTTCAAATTTTTCATTAACATAATTAAATATATGTTATTTTAATAGATTTAATTTTAACATTTTATATTATCTAAATAATTATGATGTTTAATAATAATAACTAATATAACCTCAAGATATATATTCATTTGAAAATTAAACAATCACTCATTTGTATATGTGGACTTCCTCCCCCATGATGAATTGTGATTCATTGTACTTTTATACATTACGTGAATTTTAACATTGAAATATTTAAATAGTATGTATAATTTTAAATAAATTTAATGCTAATTTGTCATTAAATTATTATTTACCTTAATTTTGTCCCATCCTCGAAATATAGAAATATCAATCATGTATACATGTATAGTAACATCTCTACTAGGTGATGTAATTGATTTTTCTCACTTAATTTTATTGATAATTAAAATTGTGTCTATAGTAAATAAATTTGATAATTATATCATCATTTTGATTCTATATATGGTGAATCCATTTCCAAGGTGTATATATATAAATCATTAAACTTAATCATGCAAGGAGATAAAATATTTTTTAACTAGAATTCTCATTTAATTGAAACAAACTGATATTTAAATGTAAATTGAAAAATATAAAGGAATGATAAAAAGCGTGTGATGTTTAAGTATAATTATGAAGTATAAGGATAATAAATAGTTATTTATTATATTGTATATATTAATGAGTATGAATCAAGCTGACAGTTATCGTAAAGTCATCTTGTTTAACATTTATTTCTGTAAGATATATTCAATATTTACCAATATTTTTATTTTTATTTTTTGTTTATATATTTCCCAAGAATTAATTTTTCATATATTTTTATGAGATTTTTATAGTATTAACAACCACTGATAGTTTATCACTTTTATTTGGTTTTGATTCAAGGATTAAAAAGGTAATAAAGAAATAATTAACCATTTCACATTGTTTACGGATTGTCTATTCTAGACATCATTTAGAGAAATTATATGGATTACATCATTTAAAACACAAATATTTTCATCAGGAATAGTTAATATGAAAAAATTTATGTATTTGTAGCATTTCTCTCTCTTTGGAACATAAAATGAATTATTATTATTTTTAAATAAATTTCAGCTTTTTTTCTCGTTGGTTGTGCTAATTTAATCCATGTCATTAATAAAAAAACTGATTTACAGATATTTATACAAAACAGTAAATGATGAAAAATAAATTTTCTATTAGCTTATACTTTTTTAAAATGTATTAAAATGAATATTTATATAGAAGTATATTTTGAACATGTCATTTTTTGAATTTTTGAATTATATGAAAATAATGTTCAATATTAACATATATGACACAAATTAATTTTCCACCATTATGAGAATTATATAAATTTATTATTTAGGTAAAAATTTCACTGGTTATTTATAATGAAAACAATTTTACCAATGATATGGTATTTTTATCGTTAAATTTAATCAATTGAGAATGACATTTCTTCCTTTTTAATGTTAATTTAAATTTTTGTTGAACTATGTAATAATTATTTATTTTTTATGATGCTACACTGGATATATAATATTATGATATAACCCTCTTTATTTCTCTAAATAGGTTATACTTATGATTTAAGGATGATTCAATTATAAAATCCCCCCATGATAATAAACATATGATGTATCATTTTTGAATCACATTGATTTTGATAGGGGTTCACTATGAAGATATGATTTAATTATTTTCAAATATATTTCCTCTCCATGTAATATGATATAATTTAATGTAATGATGGTTAAAGTATCACTACGAATATAAAATGTATTTTGAAAAATTGTTTTTTGTTGTTTTTTTAATGTTATTTTAAATTAATCATTTTCCACTTTTAGGTTTTGAATTACATAAAATGGAAGATATATTTAAAATTATTACCATTAAAATTGTATAATAATTTAATCATAATCTTTATTCAATATGAATATTAACTTAGGTAAAATTCTAATTATATTTTAAAGGTTAGAATGGGTCAATAGTAGGTTAAGCTAAATAGACTTGGACTAAAAAGAACTAATAAGATATTGAATCTAATTTTTTTGAAATGTATTTGTCCTATCTAATTTAATATTATCAATTGAGTCATTTTGGATATATTTTTCTTTAGTGATGCATTAATATATTTTCCACTTTTGAGAAACACCATGTGTTCCCTCCACATACCTTATAAAAGGACACCATATCTCTATTTCTATTCACACACAAAGAGACACATATATTGGCCAAGAAATACCCAAACCATTTCATAAAATCCCTACAGCTACGCTCGATTTCATTGATTTGATGATATATCCATCCATTCAAGGATTAATGTGTATTCTAAATGATGATTCTAAATGAATATAAATAACTCTTAACATGTTACAATACATCATATTTCTCATTACTCATTCTATATGCATATTGTTTCCAAAATAACAAAATTAACCCAATATCATAAATATAGTAAAATTGTATTATATTTATGTTTCAATATTTTTTTATATCATTTATAATCAAATTGGAAAAAATTATTGGTTTTTTGTACGTGCTAACTAAATTTGACAAAGTGATTTATATCGTTTTTCTTAAAAATAATTTATCATTGGATATTAAAAATAATTTAATATTTATATATGAAATATTCATAATAATTAATCACCTATAATTATAAAATATGTATTTATCTTCTTACAATTCATTCTATGGGAAATCATGATGTTAGTAATGTGTATGGAACAACTACCATACCCACAGAGCAATGTGATTTGTATTTTATTTATTCTATAGATGTTTTGTAATAGGGATTTATTTAAAAAATATATATGATATTATTATATAGATTATTTAATAGATATTTTTTAATTATCATTTACATTAATTTAATTACATTCACCAAAAATTGTAACCATCACCCATGAATATGTAAGGGATGGAATCTCTACAAAGTGATTTAATTCGTTTATCATCATGACCTTATTTTAATGAAAATGAAATTTTATTTTTTGAAATGATATGATAATTATTTCATGCAGAATATTTAACAATTGATAAAACTATAACATGTTTTAATGTTATATAACTATTGATGTGAAGTATCTATGGAAAACACACCCGTTTTCACCTCAATGTTCTTTTTATTGTGGAAATTATTAGTAAATGGATATGTTTGAAATATGAATAAATAATTATTTTTTTCAAAAAACTATTCCTATAATATATTTAAAATAAATACATTTTTATTATACACCTCATTATATTCAAAATTAAGCAATACGTGACATGCAATTAATTTTTTATCACACTTTTATCTCTACGAGTCATATTCTATGTTCACCGTCAATTTCGTTTGGGTAGTGTTTAAAACATTAATGAATGTATTTTATGATACATTTCATGTAAATTATAAGGTCATAAAAATATATCCAATTCTCTCCCGTCAATGATGTTTTCATTTGGAGAGTACCCATGTGGTATGTGTTTATGTTACAATATCATTTATTTTGGGGATTTTCTTTGTTTAATTATTCTGATGGAAAATATATTGATATTATATATATAACCCCCTATATTTTAGTATCACATGGTTATTCATACATTTGTAATGTATTTACATATTTACCAATATTCGGTTGTTAAAAACACTAGTAGAATTTTTAATCGAAATTAGGCATTATGCAATATTTGGTCAATTGTTTTTTATTTAATGACCAAGCTATTAAAAACTATTTTCAAAATTTTTTAACTATATACAAATAGTTTTAAAATGATAATTTTAATTACTATTATTTTGAATGATTTAAATGTAATTTTTTAAACTAATTGTATTCTGAACAAGATAACATTTAGTTTTTATATGTATTAAAAAAAATCTTTTAACACATAAGGAGTGAATGTATTTCATCACCATTATGGAATTTCAATACATTTCATATAATATTAAAAACAAAAAGGTTTAATTAATATGATATGATTTTTCTTATTATTTCATGAATGTTTTTCCATGTTTTTAATTTAATATTTGTTATGATTTTTTTAATAAATGGTTCTATGATATATGAAAACTAATTTTCTTCTATGTAAAAATCATTAATGGATTATAATCATTAAATGTGGATATTTATGATACTATCAACTTTGAGTCTATATATAGTTTATGATGATTATGTTTAGGGTTGATTCTGTAATAATCATTTCATTCCCACAAGTTAATTAACTTATCTTAAATCCCTTATGAAACATATTTCATTTCCCCAGGTAATATGTTAATGAATTTATGAAGTGATTATAAAATTGTTTTCCAAACCTCGTGTAATTATATAATTATATAACTACATTATTGGAATGTTTTAGAGTCATGTACAATGTATTTTTATTGTTTTCATTATATGGTCTGTGGTACCCAAATTATATGGTCCTCGAAAAGATTTTTTATACATGGATATATCATTAAATAATAAGGATTCGAAGAGAGTGGAAACCCAGCTATGTATGATACATTTTCTCATTAGATAGTCTTTGTAGTCGAAATTTAATAAGTAGATGATGGAATATGGAGTAAACATAGTCTACTTTGATAATCTTGTGAGAGTTCCTTAAAAAGTAAATGTATTTCTGTTCTTATCTGTAATGAACAATCATGTATATTATTCTTATGATATTTTCTCATATATAAGGATTGTTTATTGGTCACTCGATATCGATACGAATAATTTCATTTTTTTGGGAAAGACTAATGAAATTATTTATAATTAATAATATTCTATTGACTTGTAAGTATTTTCATAATTTATGATCATGATATTTTACCCTAATACCAATATTACACACAATTAATATTTTTTGATATCTATTATGTTATCCCTTAATAATTAATTGATCACATTTTTTATTATTTTTTATTTCCCACCACTATTAAAAAATAAATTATTTACAGTATTTATATGAATTTTTTTAGTGAAAATAGTTTTGTGGGAGATATTGAAGATATTCCATGAAATTATGTTATATGTATGTAATACTAGAATAAACCAATACAGTACAACCATCATCAATGTATTTTTATGAGTTGTATTGAATATTTATATAAAATGATGTTATATTAATGTATGTTATGATCAGGTACCCTCATTAATCCTTAAAAAGGTTTTTTTATATATCACTTAATACTATGAATGGAAGATATTTAGTAAAGGTTACATAATTTAACTTTATTATGAATGGACCGGTCTATGTTTTTTAAGGTCATACAATATGGATTTTATAGGTGAACAATGAACACATGTGGATGGTGTGGGAGATATGCATGGGCAAAACATACAATCTAACAAAGTATACATGATAATATCTATGGATAATACTTCCCTAAAAGTGTGAGAATTTTTTTATTCATGAAATGATCAAATAGGGAAAAATCCAATGACTATTTATGTATATTGATTTGAGGTCTATGATTATGGGAATATAGGTGGATATGGTAAGTACATGGATGATATATGAGGTAATATGGTCCCATATGAATGTGTTTAAAAGGAATATGAAGTTTATTCTGAACCATGCAGATTTGTACTATGAATCCTATATGACAACATTCAAATCAATGGAATTTTTAGTCATATATGTTAGGGTTTTATGATAGACAATACCATGTTTAAAAAAAAATTGTGATTGTAATGTATATTGTTGAATTTCATTTTGTGTGGAATTTTTCATTGTAAAAGGAACGATACATGAAAATAAATAGACTCTTATTCATATGTATGAAACCATGAGAAGGAACATGGAATATGTTAATTTCATAATCCACATGTATCACTATGCCTACATTAGTAAATCAATGTGTGTGAAAAAATAGTTACAAGAACACCACATTGTTCAAGATTTACTAATTGGCCATAGATAGGGAATCTACAATAAGGTTTCCCTTCCTGAGTACCTAAACATGTTACAATTATCATAAAATAGAACTATCTTGACTCTTAATCATAAAAAGAGGATTATCCTCAAATCACCATTCCTAATGATAGGTAGTGAAAAGTATAGAGGCTATTGGAGTATAACCCTATATGAAAAATTATAGGGTCCTAATCTAGAAGTGAAACTCTATTTTACATAGTTTAATAGACATGGAAGAAATCCATCATTGAAATAGTAGTGAAAAATCCACTATCATCTGATTAGTTATGGTCGTTATCAATAGAATCTAGGATAGATAATCCCATATGAGTAATATCTATTAGAGTTTCTTGACAATATCCCACTTTTATTAAGGGAATACAAGATTAAAGGGGTGTATCCTAATTTACGAAAAATGTTATTATCTATTGTTTTGTTTTGTGGATGATTTAATTTCATATTTTCATGGTTTGACCTTCATGAAAATAATCAATAATGTATTTTTTTTATTTTTTTCTCAATTATGTAATAGTAAGGAAGTATATCTTCTCAAATAATATGAAATAATTCAAAATACATGATCCCCCAATGTAGGCCTAATGAAGTGATCATCATGGAATGAATCCTAAATTATTGATTGGGCCTCTGAGAGGTTGTCATTTCCCAATTAGGTTGTTATCATTTCTTGATGTCCATATTACATCTATATATCCTATTTTAATACTCATGCCCAGGATGACCATTTCAAGGCTATCCTCAATACATAATCATCATTCTCAATGGATGTGGTTTCTCAGGGTTGGACTCAATGTCCTATCATCAAAATGTAATCCTCAAATTCATTGATTTAGTGGTAAAAGCCAAATCATTCTGGTTTTTTCCTCTATATTCATAGAGATAATACTCTATCTATTATGTAAAAAATATATGAGTTGAATTCTAAAAACATTAAAGGAAATATTTCACTCACATCCATATTTATGATTAATATTTTACCATGGATTCTCCCATTAATTATTAATTTTTATTTTAATAGAATATTTATATAAATAATACATATTTTTTTCATTGTGGTTACAAAAAATATATTGAAAATAAATTGATTCCAAATAAATATAATGTTGTTAGATTAATTAAATAGTTAAATAATCATAAAAATCATTCCCGATAATTACATTTTTGGACCTCATGTGGGGGAAGGTAGTGGATCTTTGTGACGTAGTGTTCATATCTCAGAAATAATCCAAAAGTTTGCTCCAACATGGTCTAGTTTATGATATATGATTTGACCACATCATGGTGTAATAATCCTCATATGGATCGTATAATTAGACCATGTGGATAATCTGAAAAGGAAGAACTGATACCTTGGGGTAGAAAAATGTTGACTGGAATCTAGTGGTTTTTAGGGAACACATAATACAATGGTTCTAGTATTCATATTAAAATGAAACATCATAAATATAATTGAAATATGATTTTTTTATTTGGACATCAATTCATTAATATATATTGAATTAATGGGTGTTAAAATATACGCACTCATAATTTTTTTTATTTTATATGACAGTGATATGATTCTAAGGATGTAGGAAAACCAAGTTATTTTTCAAATTTTCATCAATTCATTGGAGCCTATAAATAGATAGAGTGGTTCAATTAACTATCAAATCTTATCCATCATGACAGACATGGATACTCATGAAAAAGTATAATCCATCTAATTAACTTAATGACTTTTTTCATTACCTAGTTACCACTCCATGATGTTTGTTCCAAATAGCCATCCTCTTCTGTCCACTAGAGACATCATGGTCAATGAGCCTTCTTATGGCTCATGTGTGTTGGGGTTTTCAATATTATGAATCTCACAATACATGATGTCTACCTTTTAGTCTACATTATCAAGAACATTAAATTCATGTTTACCTAATGTGATATTTACTTTGTGAGGTATCAATATTTTTCATAGAAAACTCTTGAATTTAAATTAAATTAATACAAATTTTTTTACTTTTTAGAGATATAATGAAACTAAAACTTGATTCCAAAGAATTAAGATGAATATAATCTATAATGGGTAATGTTATAGACAATTATAAACATCAACTATACATCATGATTATTGCATCGGTTTCCAATTTTATGGGGGTGACATTATGAAATTATAAACATCGTGTTATCTACTCAAATATGTGTTAATGATACAAATTGATGTTGACATAAACAAAATATATTCCAAATATTTTCTAGTGAGTTGGATAATATATCTATTAGATATTTTTTGGTTTAATGTTTCTATGAAAATTCATTTCATTAAGGATGATCAATTTGAATGATACACTCTGAGGGTATTTTCACATTGTACGGGGAAGTGCATGAATCAAATGAAGACTTGATAAATTTTATTTTTAATATGAATATATAGATATGTAATCATATGATTGGTTTTCATCCCATTGGTACTTTTGATATTGTGGATAATTTTGTTTGGACTGGGGATGAACCTACCCGGATTGATGTTATTGAGATGAATTCGAGTAGGATGTTAGAGTTATTGGATTCTAGACGGATGTATGTATTTTTCAATCATACAACATAATTAATCACATCATGTCATAACTACTCAAATTCATGATCCAGAAAATGAATTTATTTTACGTAATGCATTTGGAGGGTTGGATTAGTTTCATTGATGTGTGAGTGATAAGTGGAGACCCAATATTTGGAGATATGTTTGATGAGTTTTTTAATCTGAAATCTACATTGGATTATTTATAATGAACCCCTCCAAAATTTGAATTATTTTTATTATGGAATATGATATTTTTAATAATTTTATACACCTGAATACTAAAGGATACTTTACCGTTTTTCAGGGAATGATTAAATATTTCACCAGTCAAGAGCCTTTGGAGAAGAAGCCAAATATTTTCCCCTCACACATCTATCATAGTTTTTCTATAACATAAACACAAACACTATAAAAAAATATTATAAAAAACCTAGGTTTTTGAATTTATCTTAGGTACCAATCATGTCACACATCTAGTGGTCTTCGTGAAATTATTCATTACATTATATATCCTTATAATTAAGGACTGGATGTTCAGGTTCAGAATGGGGAAATTTATAACACTATCCCAAATGTTCATAAAAAATGGGTAAAAAATGTGCTGGTGATAATGATAATTTTATATAACCCTCTTAGACATGTTCACTAGGTGAGACCCTAGTCTAATTCATAGGCCGTGTTCCTTTAGTTTTTGTATGTACTGATGTCCAAAAAGGTTTCCAGAGATTTCCCTATCAACCAAATGATCATAAATTAATAATTCAAAAAATAGAATTATTTTATAAGTGGGGTAAGGAATTATGAGAGGATATATATATAGGGACATGCTAGATGTTATAATTGTTGTGAAGATGATCTATAAATGGTATACACAATTAATATTTTGTCCATTGTTTCTGAATGTTTTGAAACTATTCCATATTCCTAATTGTACCTTCTGAGAATAGAAACACCTCATGATCTCTGATGAATTTCATTAATGATCATGTGGGGGTGGTTGATTTTTGAGTCATTCTTTTGTATAGTTATTTTCACACAAATGTCGTACAAACTTTTCCTAAAAAATAAGAAAAACTAATAATTATTATATGTGGTATATAATCATTCATTGTCCATGTAGAATATAAATAACATAATATAATTATGAACCAGAGTATATAGAATCATTTAAAAGTCTAGAAATAGAATAGATTCTAATATTAGGTATTTTTTTAATAGTTAATATGCCTGCAATATTAGAGATACATAGAGTGTTAATGAGTTATAAGGGGATATTATCTCGCGAAAATAACCTCTTAATAATTATTCACTAGAATCTATTCAAGATAATAATGGTTAAGAATGAAATGCCTATATACAGATCCTCCTCAATAGAATGGGTTCCTAAAAAGTTGAAGATGACTCAATTAGTTGCAGTGAATATAGGAATCATTGTGGATTGGGGGAGTGGGACATCTAGAGGTGTGACTTTTCAAACATGGATGTATTCTACTCTCTAAAAATAGAAATTTAAAGTTGATGGGACTCATAT
This sequence comes from Viscum album, assembly GCA_963277665.1. Classification (NCBI taxonomy): domain Eukaryota; kingdom Viridiplantae; phylum Streptophyta; class Magnoliopsida; order Santalales; family Viscaceae; genus Viscum; species Viscum album. Next base: position 41,261,509 of record OY728159.1, read on the forward strand.
TCTTATTTTCAACCTAAAAATATATCATATTTCGATTCTTCATATGATGTGAATCACCATCCCGTGGGTCCAAATTTCATTATAAACATTATTAAATACATGGTATTTGATTCCTTATAGATTTTTGTAATGTTGATACCCCATTTTGTATCACATAAATAGGAAACTAGATGCCAAATGTATTTATAAATTTATTTGGCTATCATTTTCATCAATTCGTATTTGAACCATTGTTCTATTTATTATCTATATTGAGGAATATTCCATAATATCAAAGAGGACATTAATTTGGTTCCTTATTAATAGTACATAGCTACTGTCTTGTTGTTAAGATAGATTATTAACTCGGTAACTGAGGATATGTAGGAATTATCTACCAACTTATTCAATAAAATTGGTTAATTTTCCTTGATTGATCCAAAATATTTTTACTTACACTAGTGGATATCCCTCCCATCCATAGAGGGGATTGTGAAATTGTATAATGAACCAGTGTTGGTGACTCATATTATACTATAGAATACATATGTGTACTTTAATGAACTAATGTTTCATGAATGTTTTTAGATCAACATTAACATATTAATATATCTGGAAGACATCCATGGTTTCCAGAGCACAGAACATGACATTCTAATGGGGGTGTTTCCATTCGATAATTGGGAGGGGATTCCTTCGGAATACAGAATAACATGACCCCTTAGTGATTATAGTTATCATCCCATATCAATATATCTATAATAACATCTAAATGTTTGATGATTACAATTGACCTTATATGAACCAATTCTATAATTCACAATGGCCCATGTTTAACTATGGATAATCAAGGAGGCTTAGAAATTGGGTCCCCAAATATAAATTAGAATAAAATCCCCAGTCATCCATGGAGTAAAAAAATTAGATTTATTAGGATATGGCGTGGAAGAGGACATATATATATATATATATATTTCATCCAATAATCGTAGGATGTTGTCTGTATTATTTTTTGATTAGTAGAAAACCAAATATATATCATGATTTTGATCATTTTTATGAAGAATAACATAACAAAATAAGAGAGTTCATTATAGAAGATACATATCTATTTTATTAGATACCATAATTTGAATAATTTTAAATTGATTTATTTTTTCCATCCATTCATGGTGATAATTTCTATTCCTATATACAATGATCATTATCTATACTTATAGATGTTTTAATGGATGTAATTGTATAGGAATACACTCATACTAACATTCATATAGATTGGATTGTGTTATATGATTTCAAGAACCAATTCTCAAAAATTTAATATTCAAATATAAATCTATTGGTCGTTTGAACATCATTGAATAATGATTTATTCATAATTACTATGGTCATCTTCACCCATTGTCAATGAAATTTGTGATGCATCTACGTAGGGAATTGTTGAATGACTCTAATGGAAAAATTTGATGAATTTATATATGAATTGGTGGTTATTGATTGTGCTAGCACGTATCATGTTTATTTATGTATAGAGTACTTCCCATCAACATAAATTGACCTTGGGACTAACTAATATGTTATTAAAAATTGTCTCATCATGTGAATATATATGTGGAAGATAATTGAAAAACTAATTTCGTATTATACCATGAATGATCTTCCAATGAATCTACCCTATCATCAAAAAATTATACAACCCAAGGATATGGAAGCATTGACTATAGAGTATTTCATGATTTCATGAATTTTTATAAAATAAAAATGATTCAATAAAAATTTAAACTAACAATTTATATGGAATGAACTTCATCAAATAGTGGAAGAATTATAGATAATTATATTCAAGAAAACTCTCAACATGTTGATATAATAGAGATATGAGATCCTCATATAATAGGTTACTTACAAAAAGTTTACATACTATTCATTTAATTGTATGGTCTCTATGAAATGATAGTTATATTAGAAGAAGGACATCATGGGGAACCAATACAGGTTAAGGATAAGGAGGAGATGTCTATAAATGAGGAGATTATACTACCTCATCATATATGTTTTAAAATCCATGTCATGTTGATTTAGGGATCCAATTAACCAAATTCCACTAATTGATTACTAATATTTTTTATTAAACTAGCGTGGATAAAAATGTAATCATACAAATTCTTTAAACAACACAGGATATTCTCTAAGATATGAAATTTCAAATATTATATTAATAATTAAAAAATTATCTTTCTAAAATTAATTTAAAAACAACCATTTACTTTATATTCAATTTATTACCAATTTCATTTTTCATAGTGACACAATTGATAAGGTAACATCAATATTTTTATAATTCAATTAACATTAAAATATAAAAAAATGCCGACCATGATTTCATAAAACATCAGTCCCAGAAATTTTCTCGTGTTTGTGTCTTATAGATTCGTATATGATGAAATACAATAACATCAACAGATAATTTTTCTATTTGAAAGAGTTTACTATTTGTAATAAATCAAGAAATATTATGTATATAAATTAAATCATTGTAAAACTGAGTTGGTCTATTCTGGGGAATTTCCACTTAGGTCTGGATCATGTACATGTATAATAAGAAATACCATCATAATACACAATAATTGGTACATTAACCTTAAATTACTTATGTGTGTGGCTCATAAATTCGATCATGTAGATATACCATCATCGTACATTATAGTAGGTCAATTTGGATGATTTGCTTCCTAAAAATGACTTATAGATAGGTACAAGAAAATATTAAACCATGATACATTATAATAGGTCTAGATTAATGTCATATTAGGAAAGGATAATAGATGGTAAATTGTAGAAATACTATCATTAGACACTAGAATTAGTCTATTAATTTTAACTATTTTACTCAATTAGTGTAGGAACAAAATGATACAATATAGAATGATGATTTAAATGTTTGAGATTGATTCATTACACAGAATCAAATTCTATTGGGATTCAATGAAATTACCAAAACCATATATTATTATTATTAGATATATATAATTATTCATTCGTCTATGTGTCCTAAATTCCTATTCTTCCATTCGGTGTGGCCACATATAGTCTCCTAGGTATATCTATGACCATAATAGCCCATATACGATATATACATTGTTACACTGGCCTAAGATGCAAGGAATCATATACTGAATAACAGAATATTTTAGTATTTTGGGTTTTCTACATATTTATGTCAAATTCTAATTATAACTGAAAATATAAATTACAATAAGTATTATATTATATAATTCCATTATTCCTCAAAGGGAGTCCCTTCATATCATTTACAAAACACTTCGTCAAATCATGGTAATATAAATACAAATGAAAGGGGAGATCTTGGAATATTGGTATGGGTAATCATATAAATGACACTATGAATAAATAATGAGTAATCAATCTGAAATGGTATGTAACGAAAGAACATGAAGATTAATCCTCATCATGAGAATAATATTGCCGGAATAAACTATGATCAACATATTATATATATGTAATCACATGATCATGTAAAATTATGCATCGATACTCTAATTAATGGAATCATCAAATGGAATATAAATCAGTAAATTCATAATGATGAAATTTATAATATATTACATTTGAAAAACAATCAAGTACTTGTAGGAATATCTCTAATACCTTCGAGAAAATGTTCCAAGGAATCTATAAAAATCGGTAAGGCCTCAACAAAAACCCAATCATGTTTTTCTCATGAGGCATAGTAATCCGTAGAGGGACTGTAGTGGGCCCCAACCATAACATAATATGTCCAATGAATTCCCCAAATGAAATGGGAGATTCATAATCAATATAAAAAATATAAATTAATAATATTTATAATAAATGTTTGAAATTTTCCAGATTATTATTCATAATCATAAATGATACAATGTTATATAGATTATATCAAACATTAACATCTCTATTCATACAAATCATAAAATATCAAAATAAAAAAACAATGATAATATAATTATAATATATATACAATGGATCGAAATTATAATTATGTTTTAATTCTATTGATCAATATAAATTTTATAAAATACCCTTATAAATAATTTTGAGGATGATAATATCTTTATTTTGAAAATCACCTTTAAAAAAAGTTCACAAAAATATTTGAATTTTTTTTTTCTAAAATAACATTTTAATACTATAAAATAATCACAAAAAATAAGGATTCGTGAATTATATGTGATATTTGATTCATTCGATTCGTGTTTCAACAAATATTTATTTCACATCTATGGTAGGTAGGAGATGATGGTTGTTATAAAAATGAAATAAATATTCCATCGAAAATATTTATTACTGAGTAAATATCGGTAAAAAATTAATTTTAACTTTTATGATATTTCTAAAATCATTTTTCAATTATATTTTTGGAAATGTGTATTTTCATGAAAATTTATTTTTTAATAAATGCTGATATATTGATGGATTTTATTATAAATATTTTCTTAATGCTTTTATATACCAATTACTATAAAATTTTAATTATTTCACAAAAATAGCATGATTAACTAGAGAATAATGAAATATATTTATTTAAAAATAAAATATAAAATAACTCTCCCTAGGGAGTCATAATTATAAACAATCCCGAATGATGATGGTACTATGTAATACACCCTATCATCATTGGTAAATTTTGAAATATAATCCATGGGAATGAAATAAATTTAAATAAAACATTAAATACAATAAATATTAGTCAATTCATTATATAAGAAAAAATGGGATGAAAATAAAACACATAACAGAATTTGCGATGAATATTTTATATGTCTAATTGAAGTAGAAGATAGAAGATAATCCCTTACCTTAGGTCTAAATAATTGTGCACATTATTAATATTCATGAATAATAAACATATGTTAATTATTTACATACTGAAGAAGTTTTTCCATGGTTATTATACATTTTATACCACATATTACCATATTATTTATTATTACCTAATTAATTAAATTTTTATCAGTTTTATCGATGATATATTGGTTATGTGTCACCAAATGACTTTGGTGTTATTAATGTGGTAAAGGGGATATTATTTAGAAATATAAAATATGATAATAAATAAATTATTATATTATTTAAACATAAATTAAACTTTTAAAACCAATCATGAATGATGGTTTTGAAAAATGAACTATGTTAGATTCATGGAGATGGTGGATCATAGGTACGCATGTGTAACATTTTCAGTTTATAAGAATAAATTTTGAATGAAAGAAATACAAATTTTAACAATAATTAATTATAATAATATTATAAATTAAAAATTAAATACTTAAATATCCGTGTATATAAGTTATCCATGTTTTGTGATGGTGGAAAGAGAGACACATCCATTGTGAAGGCGATAGTTCACACATACACTAATGATCTTATCATTTCTTGGTGAGTGAAATGTAAAAAATAAAATGATATATTATCATTTAACAATGATAAATATATAATTAATATCATAATAATGTATTTTATATCACATAAAATCATTTAATTAATATTTATTACAATCCATGTTAATGTTTATTGATTGAAGAATTATATCTCCTCATGAGGCACGAGTCCATCGTACACATGAGAAATGTTGCCCTATCCCCTAAATAATTGAATGTGAAAGGGAATATATGATAAAAGGAATATTATTGTGTTATTAATTTTTAAATATCACATATACACATTAAAAACAATATCACACCCTGATAATGGAATAACCAATAATGTGGGTTCATGAAGGGGTAGTCTTCTGTACTCAAGAATAATAATTTCCTAAACCATTTGATGGATGATAGTATGGTTTGCATACATTCCATTAACATAAAAACATATAATTATTTGAAATATAATGATTTTATTATATAAAAAATTATATATTATTAATTTAAGGATGTGTTGGAAGAAATAAATTAGACCCTCTCATAGAATAACAATATTGTGAATAAGAGATGATATGGGTGTCATTCAATTGGTGAGGTTCATGGTACACCTGAAATTCAAAAAAATATAATGTTGAGACCATTATTTTAAAATTGTATATTGGATAAAAAAGGAGTATTATTGATCATCAGACATTTTATGGTTACAATATTTCTATAAAAAAATATTTTATATAGATAAATATCTCTATTTAAAAAAAAAATAATTTTATTTTAACCCATGGTAAATCAGTATTACCTCAACCATAATAATTATTTTTTACAATTTTTAATTTTTATTATTGTACAAAATAATGTTTACTATATCAGATAATATATATTATTCAGATTGATATTATGGAAGTTGTAGTTCCTAATTCCATTCACATAAGTGGGATATTTTTTTGATAAAATTAACCATATAAACATGATGAGAAAGTAGGATTTCAATGAGAAAATGTTCAAATGATTGTAATATTTTAAAATCAAAATACAACATGAAAATGATTTTAATGTCATAAATTAGATTACTAGATATATAATTGAACAGATTTTACTTCAAAACAAATTTAATATATAATTTTTATTCATAAATTATATAGACAGAGAAAATATTTCAATTAATTTTCAATATTTTTTACTATTAATCATAAAATTCTACGTTTATGAAAAATCCCAAAATATCATTCAACATTAATTATGATGTGTTAATTTGAAAATTTACAGTCATTTTATCATGTAAATATTATATAAGTGGTAAAAATTATTTATTTATTACTTGTGCTTTTCAGAAAAAAAATACACATTGGAAAAACATTATCTGTCTAAAAATAATATCCCTCTCCTTCAAATGGATCTAATTTTATCTCTAATCTAATTATATCAATAATAATTTTTTTCATGTGTATGATAAATAATTTAATTAATTTTGATTATAATATTAATTCATTCAAATGTAATGTCTATGTTATAATTTTAATGTTTAATATTAATATTTTAATAATGTAAATAATTTTGTTCAAACTTTTGTTCTGTGCATTGTAATATATTGATTAGATTTTAGTTACTGAAAAATAAATATATCATGATGATTTTTAAAGTTATATTCTATTCTATTCATTGAGTTTTTTATCATATAAATTATCATATATGATGTTCAAAATTTAAAGTCTTAGGGGATTATAATCTACCCTGTTAGATAAATTAGGTCTTCATAGTTTATTATTTATCTTGTTAATTAATGAGATTTATTTTGAAAACACTAATCCTAAAATCTATCATTATGATAAGGGTTAATAAAATATCCTCATCATAAGTAAAAATAGATGAATAATGTTTATATTTAATTAAAAATATCCTGGATTTTAAGTAAGATAATATTAGTGTCTGTTGAATTTATAGGCATTGAAGAAAATATTAACAATTCTAGTGAGGGGTAGACTACATTGATTAGATGAATATGAATGAACAGTGGATGGTCAAGGACCACACAAACTGAAATATTTGATGATTTAAAATACAAATTTTTTTACCTCAATTAAGGTATTTGTATTGTATTTTGTTTTATAATCCATTTCCTTTAGATGATGAATTATTCTACCACATAGACAAAGAATATAAGAACAAATACTAACATGATATATCAATATTTAGTTTGAATAATATCATATTATGGTTATGCATCAATAATATCCACATCTTATCGTAATATTTGAAATTAATATCCATTATGTATTTTTTTCCTATTGTAATAAAATTAACTTTTAATAGATTATAAGTTCATTAAAAGTGTGAAAAGTCATTCCATTTTTTTAAATATTTTTCATATCCAATATAGAAATCAAATGTTATCCAAAATAATAAATTTTACCCTAAACCAAAATAGAAAAACCACTAGTTGAACATTAATATTTATCTATTAAATTGTTTAACTATAAACAATTAAATATTTTCAAAAACATTTTATAGGTTAGTGGTTGTTATTTGTCACTTATCATCATTCAGATATGGGTTAAAGACTCATGGCATTGCTGGATGTGATAGTTTGTTTCCCAACCAATGAATTTTTCTTTTTCTAAAACCATATTAATATAATTCCTATAATGTTACCAAATTATAATACCCCAGAGTTACCTCCACATCATATATTAGATAAACAATAAAGGATTCAAATAGCTTCATTTACCCTGTTTTATCATTATTATCTCATCATCGTGAACATATTGTGTTTTATCCTCCCTCAATCATTTTTTTCTACGTGGTTAAAAATATAAATAAATAAAATTCATTTGTCTTTGGTACAAATAAACATATTCACTCAAATTTGTTAGGATATGGAACTGATATTAAATAATAATATAATTCAGGACTCTTATAATGACAATGTCATTAATAAAATAACATTAAAACATATTTCTTGGATCTAAATATATTATAATAGTAATTCTTCCACATCGGTGAAATTAATTTCTTAAGCACGACCTCAAACACATATATTTTTAAGATGTGTATTCCATCTAAAATTGGGTCATTTATTTTTATAGTTCCAAATCAATGTATAGAGGAATATTTACGAATTTGTATGTTCATTCATTCCCTTCTAATCACATGCATCGTGGAATTTTCCACATATATGAAGAAAACTCATTTTCCATTGTGAATGTACCATGGTGTTTTTTTCCACAAGTATCACATTTTGGAAATCTATTTTTTCTTTTTTTATGATATCATTTTTATTCAGTTAATTTCAAATATTAAAAACATTAAATCCATTAGTCTATAATAATTCATTAATTTTTTTAATAGAATAGGATATTTTGTTCTCATGTTATGGTTGTTTTGTCAAGTTTTGATGCATACATGGGATGGTCTCCCCATCATGGTCTAAATAAATGATATTTTAATTTCTATCTCAATCAACTATATCATAATTTCCATATTTTTCTTTCTCCATATAAAATGAAAATGGTTCCCTCATTCATTGATTGGTATAGAACTACATTCTATATGTTTGTGGTCATCTGGGATTTTTGGCCCATCAACTCTTGTGGACGTGTATTGGTCTCAAAGATGGCGGGTCAGGCTCATCACACCCTTTTGGGAAATTAATTTATACTATGAGACTCTCCAATGAAATTATGATATGTTCGCGAATCTCTTCTTTACTATGATACTAGTCCGGTTACCATAATGAAATGAATATAGGTTAATTATCATTGATATGAAAAATACTAGGATCTCTTTAGTGAATCCATCTATATGTATCTAATTGTGTTCATCAATTTCTGATAACCGGCAGTTTCATATATAATGAAGCTCTATAGCCTAGTTCCTCATATCATTCTTCCAAGTAAATAGACGATTAATATTCCAATTAGTGGATTGATTCATTATGAGTCATCCTACGTATCCTGATTATTGAAGTTATCAAAACCCATTTAATTCATTCATCTTGTCATGTTTAATGTCATGTGGTGGGGACATATGTGCATGTATTAAGACAAAAAATATTTTATCTCTAACCCTCAGGGAGTTTCCAAAATATTTAGAGTATTACTGGAATATGAGTTGTGATACTTGTCTTGTATTGTGGTTGCTTCTATTCAAATAGAGACTGATAATGTGAATGATATGATTATTCTGAACCCTATACTCTAGGGGGAAATGATTGGTGTGAGAAACAAAGGATGGATAATGATCATTTAATTCCTCATGATGATGCAGTATGCACTAATACTTCTTTGAAATGATTTATTATTAGAATCAGGTAATAGAGAGATGTATTATGAATCATAGTTATGGAAAAAATTAGAGTCATCATAGATTTGTGGGTATCTCCGTATGTTGATGGATGAGATAAGGTTAACAACTCCTAGGACTACATGATTTCCTCTAGATGAATCATTATATTCGTGAATTTTCATACACCAAAAGGGGAATTTATTTGAGATTAGGCCTTAATAATGTCTTCTATTTATACTGGTTATAAAAGTAATCTGATTCATCATTGTTCAGTTTATGTTTGGTCTTACAAAAAGAGGTTTCCATGTTTCACGGTGGGGGTTTATATAGCATAATATATGATAATTGTTACTCCCTTAGCCCATGTGAGTCATGCTCATTATGAAAAACAAGGGATATAAAATAATCAATTTAATTTCTTTTAATTAGGGACATAGATGATAGGATTTCATTGGACGACAAAAATCGGGAAAAAAATATATGGAGAGGAAGCCTACGTATCTCAGATATTGAAGGAAGAAGAGTCATCATAGTTCCCTATTATGTCGAGGCATACAATCTAAAGATTCCCTGTATTATGGGAATAAAATTCAAGGAATGAAAATTACATCTAGTCAGGGGTAGCCATATTTACATTCCCTTCTTATATGGAGGGAATTATATGACCTAGTCGTCATGTTCTTGAAGCCATCACATGACATAGTTTATCACAAATTGAGGGTGTCAATAGATTCATTGTAGAATAGTCTGAGGGGCGTCATGTATTGTAACACCCTGAGATTTTATGAAAAATATCATTTTTATTTTCATTAATGTATTCTTTTGTACGCTACACCAAAAGGAGTTTGCACAACATGCATCCTTGACTTTCCTTGCATTACACGCAATCACGACCTTCCTCGATAGCGTGTGTAGTACGCAATACCGAGGTTCACTAAACAACGATATGCTATTATTAAAACTAGACGTTATGAATAGTAATTACCACTTTTTTAAAAAATTTAAAATTTATTTTTCAAAATGGACTTTATTTTTGGATTTGGAATATCGAAATTAGCATAGGGTGAAATTTTGGTACTTTTCGGATTACTTTGATTTTCTGATGAATAGTGAAAATTACTAAATTTTAATTAAAATTTTTTTTTAATAAAAATAATTAATAGTGATAAATTATTAATTTGAGTGTTTTTAAAGTATATTTAGAATATATTTTTACAATTTAATACAATTTTGGTCATTGGATGTAATTTCACATTTAAACCAGACATAAACAAGTGCCAATCTTTTGATAGTTATTATCTCTTAAGAACACGCTATTTGTTTTGACGACGGGAATTAAATTTTAAATTAATTAATGAAACTGATATGTTTTTAATTTGGTAAAATAGACATCATTTTGGAGTTCATAATATCAAATATAGCTTAGACCTAATTTTTGGTATTTTTCTAGAAACTTTCATTTTTTGATGAACATTGAAACCACTAAGTGGTAGTTAAAAAAATGAATTTTTCATAAAACATAATTTTATCACTTCTATGCGTGGAATTTAAAAAATCTGAGAGACATGGTTGATGTCAGTAAGTAAAATGCAGTTCAATGAGATGAAAATAATTTTTTATGAATAGTAACTTTTTACTTTTTTTTAACCACGATAAAAAGTAAATAGGGTAATTTAGGGTAAAAATGATATTATTATTACCCTAAAACATGTCCTAATTCTATTGGATAAGTGTAATCCGAACAAAAACAACCTTATAAATAAAATATGATCATTTAGGCCCACTTGGATTAGATTGGGACATTTATTATTAATTTATTTAAAGAAGGGTTAAAATAGTTAAAATCAATGCTTAATAAGTAAATAATTTGTAATATAGGGTTATACATAAAGTAAATTCGACTATAAAGATTCATTAGAAAACTCAAAATATTTCCTTCATAATTATTCTTTATTTTTAATTTTTAGAAATTAAATAATTTAATTTATTTATGACACAAAGATGATGCAGTAATTATCTTATTAATGAAATATTGACATAATTGATGTTATAAATACCCAAATAAATGTAATTTGAGACTTTTTATGAATTACTCTAATTTTCTAGGTTAATACGACATGTTAGTATTGATTAAATTAACTTTTTTCGAACTAATCATTCTGTTATGATTTTCACAAAAATCAATTACCAAATAGTGTAAAATTGACATAAAATAGTTTTGAAAAAAAATATTATATTATTAATTGTTATTTTTTTCCTAATAATATATGGTTAGGCCTAATGACTTATATAAGGTTATATATATTAATAATAAACAACTTGGGGTTCGTTTGGATAGTTATAGTAAGTTTATTAACCATATAGTGTAAGAACACAAGAAGACACGGTAAAAGTAAAATTATTTAACTTAATGATAAATCTAAATGATAAGGTTACAATAGGAACCTAAACATGTCTAAATTATATTGGATGAGATGGTTTCGACCCATCCCCACCTTATCTTCGAAATAAATCAATTTGGAGCTATTTAAAACTGAATATCTCTTTATAATAAAATAATATTTTTTGTTTTCAAAAGGAGCCCCTCTCCTCCCTTATAAAAGGGCACCTCCTCCCTCTCTTCCTCACACCACTTTGAGACTTCATGCTCGGCCAAACCCTGCCAAATTCTCTTCTCCACTTCTCTAGAAACATCCTAGAGGTCCTGGTCTTCTTCAAAGACCTATTTTAGCACCTTAAGTGGAGGACTCAAAGAGGCATTTCAAAGAAGAGCTAATGTCAGTTACTGATTCATTCAACTTTATTTCTTCTTCCACTTCTTCTTCTTAGGTTGTTTCATTATGAAGTAATAACATAAGAATCCCTAATATAATGATATGTTATTATAAGTATGAAACAACAATATTTCACCATCTATCCATACTACGGTAAATGAAATCACCGTGCGTGTGTACGTAGGGAATACCATCTCCACGCCGGGGTGTAATCTATTTTCCACCACAACCATACTTGGATGGGTATAATGGTGTACATAATAACTATATATGATTATTGTAAAGTGATATTTATTCTGAAATAGTATACATACACTCCAATACAATCTCACGATCATGAAAACGATATCATCGCTCGTGCATACGTACGGACTACCGTCTCCACGACGTGATGAGATTTATTCTCCAAGTTAACCATTCATGAATGATTATAAAGTATATATAATAAGTAATCATGAAATATATGGAATAATAATGATACTGGATTTTTGTGTATATATATGTATGTCATCTACTTAATTCCATTCAACTCAATAAAGAAACGAAAACAATGTTCATGCGTACGTACGACATATCGTCTCCATGAACGGTGTATTTCATTCCACTTATTGATCCATTATATATATGTATATTCTGAATATATATTATATATAAATCATGTTCTATATTCTGGAATTAAGTAATTATGATCTAAGTAATCATATGAATAATTACATGTCAAAACACAGATGAAAAATGAAACGCTTTTACCCAAAATGCTCTTTAAAATGGAATTTACAAAAGAACGGGTAAAATAAAGTCATAATTGAACCATATACGATATCATAAAAATATGTATGATTCTGGAATAAGTCAATAACATTATTTAAATCATTATACAGGAGGTTCAGACACTTACGAATCAAATCAGACCTAAGGTAAGGGATAATTGTGCAAATCTCATTTTTATCTGAGATTGCTTATTCGTAAGTATTTACTGAGGATATTGCTATCATCCATGTACATGTTTTATAAAAGTGTATTCATGTATGTTTAATCTCTTTTTTACCATTTTTGACTTTTATCCCAGGGTATGAAAGGAATCATTCTTTTATTTACCCTACAAGGTACTTTTGGACTTTTCTGACAAAAGTACGATAAGAATGTTTTTTTAACGTATACGGAATGAAATGATTTTTATGGTTTTATAAAGCCTTATATTTTTGAAGCTTCCTTCAAAATATTTCATGACTATTTTCAACAAAAACCTTTTATTCTAAAATTTCATGAAATTTTGTGAAAAGAAAATGATTTTTATGAAAAAAGGATATTTTCCTCAAGAATTCATTTAATGTGTTTTATCAAAACCATTTTCATATAAGATGAAATTATTTCACATGTGTATGTTTCAAATGTAATGTCTCTATGATTTACATGGTTTCAATTTCTTTATTATAAAATGATATCCATTTCTTTTATATGGATTATGTGATGATGGGATGATGTTTCTGAAACCCATTTTATTTATTGGGTTATTATGAATGATGTATGTTTATTTTGTGGCACAAGTAATAAGGATTTCATTATGAGATGGGTGGGACCTATATATCCCCCCAATGCATTGGGTAAAGATTTTATATATCATGATATAGACATGGCTGGAACCGTAAGTTAATCTGGTTCAGTGTTACAGGACTGAAACGAGGAGTGAACTAGATTCAAAAAGGGACTTTGTCCACCAAGATGGCCTTGGAAGCAATGCCTTGGCTACAATGGAAATCATGATATGTGCTGAATGGTTGCCACAATTACATGTTTTATTCCCATGCTATTTTATCATTCTTAATTTTTCTTTATGATCTATGCCTTACATACTTCCATGTTTTATGTCACTGCTCAAGCTTTTGATGTTTAAACATTATGTTCATGTTTTTAAGTTCAAATGTATATGGTATGTTTTATTTTATCCATCCATAACCTTACAGCATTTGAGCTCAACCTTTCATGTATTCTTTTCCCCAAGATATAAATAAAGGTTTTAGGTAAAAAAAAAGAAGATCTTTATGGGAGATGTTGAAGGTCTTTCACCACGATTAGAAGATTATATTCTGAGTTTCCAAAGACACTGAACTATTACGGTCCTTGTGTGTGTGTTTTTGTTATGTACTAAGTATTCTGCAAAAGTAATGTAATGTCCATGTACGTTATGCTTAGGGTCTCTACAGTTGGTATCAGAGGAAAGGATTAGTTAACCTTTGGAAACTAGGATGCGAGAACGTTAGTGAGATTCCTAGAGATATTTCTATGGTATGTCTAGGGATGTCCCTAAGGATAATTATACATCTAGGATATATTCCTAGAACTATGGTAACGATATTAGATTAAACCAAAGATGTTATATATTTAAGTTACTCCCCCTTTATTATGATTTTTTCCTCTCACATTATTCTTTTTGGGTTATAGAAAATGGCTGGAAACAAGATGATTCACGATAATGGAGGATATGATGGAAAATGGAATAATATTCTTCATGAGAAACCAAATAAAATGGGATTTGGAATTCAAAAAATCATTATTATGCCAAATCAGCAATCTCATAATATGATCAATAAAGTAAAATTTGGTATGTTTTCTGACTCAGCTAATAAGAGAAAGATGGAGTTTCATGATGATCATAGAGGAAAGAAAGTTAAATTTCCCCTATATAAATCATGTGGGAAGAGGCATCAAGGAGAATGTTTCAAAGGAACTGGAAGATGCTTTGGGTGTGGAAAAGAAGGACACAAAGCCAGTAAGTGTAATGTAAAAGGTTCAGTTAACACCATGGATGAGGATAATGGTATTTCTACGACATCAACAATGGTTAAATGTTTTAAATGTGGAATATACGGGCATTATGCAAACCAATGACCTAAGGGAAAGTCTCATGAAGAGAATCAGTACGGCCGTATGGGTAGTATTTATGTTTATGATGATGAAGAGACTACAAATGATATTTAAGATGAAATAATTGTTGAATCTCGGTCAATGGTTTAAGAAGGTAGTGGAATGATTACATGTTTATCAAGTGTAATGTTGTATAAGTAATCTCATGGTACTATGGAATAAAGAGACATCTATGGATTGTTACACTATTGTCTTTCCTTGAGTTTTGAAAGTGTATGATTAATGGTACCAATGTCCATTAAAGGTTATTTAGATATTTGTGGAATATAGATGATATGCACATAATGAAGGGATAAGGAGAAAATGAAATTTTTCACAGTATTCACGAGATCATGATTGATACAAGGACTAAGTGATATCATGGTTTGAGTATATAGAATTTTGAGGATTTTGGTATGTGGAAAGTGTTAACTTTTAGCTGCATTCATGTTTTCACTAAGGTTCAATGGGTATTCAAGAGAATACATGATTAAGGCCTTTGAATGTTTGTAAGTTGACCAACAAGACATATCTTATGATATATGGGGATCAACAATGGTATTAAATCTTTGGTAATCGTTTTCACTATATTATGAGTGTGGATTGCAGTATTATGGATAAGCCTAAAGATTGGAATGGATTATGTTGGACATAAGTTAGTATTGTTTAAGGATAGATGTTTTTTTGATATTATTGATGGGATATTATAGTAATATAGTTTTAAAAAAAGGACAACCTGCAGGACGGGCGACAACCCATCGCGTCGGACAAGGCCCTGGGAATCGAACCCACAACCGAAGTGCGACTGGCCTTTATCACCTACCACTGGCCTACAGGAAGTCCCTATTTAGTAGAAACTAGTTATATTACATTAAGCAGTATGATATATGATGTATAATTCCATTTTAGGAACCATATATTATTAATCTCACTATATATGGACTTATGTATTTTTTGATAACTTTTCTAACCTTTTGTTTCAGACAGATGGAATGACCCATCATTCTATCACATGATCTACTAACACACCATGAATGACAAATTCAACTTCATTTCATTAAGAGATTAAGTGGAAGTTGTCCAAAGAATGACCAATAGTGAGACTATACCGAAATCACGAAAGTATTTCTTCTAATTTCAATTTCAACAACTTTGGTGAAACGATCTTGAAAACCAAAAATGTTGTCCTAGTGCCCTTATATCCGATGAATCAGATGGTACCTTAGATCATCAAAAATCTATGGATTTGTGATTTTTGGCTTTTCCATTGCCATGTTCTCTACCACTCTCCATCAGAACATGATGGTTAGTTTTCTCTTCCATATCCATATTTTCATCTATGTGGAAACCCAGTGATTAGTTTATTTGTGTAACCATTACATTTCATACTTTTGTTTTTAAATATTGGTTTTGGAATTCCTTTTTACGTTGTGGGTTTTCATTAAAGAAACTTTCTAGGAGTAATCCATTAATAACCCCGACGAATTTCAAGAGTGAAATTCATTTTAAGGGGGGTAGAATGTAACACCCTGAGATTTTGTGAAAAATATTCTTTTTAATTTCATTAATGTCATGGGTTGTATGTTACACCAAAATTATCTTGCACAACACGCATCCTTGACTTGCCTTTCATTACACGCAATCGCGACCTTCCTCGATAGCGTGTGTAGTACGCAATACCGAGTTTAACTAAACAACGATATGCTATTATTAAAACTAGCCGTTATGAATAGTAATAACCACTTTTTGAAATTTTGTAAATTTTATTATTCAAAATTGACTTCATTTTTGGATTTGGAATATTGAAATTAGCTTAGGGTGAAATTTTGGTACTTTTTGGATAACTTTCATTTTCTGATGAATAGTGAAAATTACTAAATTTTAATTAAAAACAACATTTTTAATCGAAATAATTAATAGTGATAAATTATTAATTTTAGTGGTTTTAAAGTATACATAGAATATAGTTTTACAATTTAATACAATGTTGGTCATTAGATGTAATTTCACATTTAAAGCAGACATAAACAAGTGTCAATCTTTTGATAGTTATTATCTCTTAAGAACACGCTATTTGTTTTGACGACGGGAATTTATTTTTAAATTAATTAATTCAACTGATATGTTTTTAATTTGGAAAAAATAGACATCATTTTTGAGTTCATAATATCAAATATAGCTAAGGCCTAATTTTTGGTATTTTTCTGGAAACTTTCATTTTTTGATGAATAGTGAAACCACTAAGTGGTAGTTAAAAAAATGATTTTTTCATAAAACATAATTTTACCGCTTCTGTGAGTGGAATTTAAAAAATCCAAGAGACACGGTTGATTTCAGTAAGTAAAATTCGGATCAATGAGATGAATATAATTTTTGGGGAATAGTATCTTTTTACTTTTTTACCACGGTTAAAAGTAAATAGGGTAATTTAGGGTAAAAATGATATTATTATTACCCTAACACATGTCATAACTCTATTGTATTAGTGTAATTCGACCAAAAACAATATTATGAATAAAATATGACCATTTAGACCCACTTGGATTAGACTGGAACATTTATTATTAATTTATTTAAAGAAGGGAAAATATAGTTAAAATCAATGTTTAATAAGTAAAGCATTTGTAATATAGGGTTATACATAAGGTAAATTCGACTATAAATATTCATTAGAAAGATAAAAATATTTCCTACAGAATTATATTTTATTTATAATTTTTAGACCTTAAATAATATAATTTATTTATGACACAATGATGATGCAGTAATTATCTTATTAATGAAATATTGACATAATTGATGTTATAAATACCCTAATAAATGTAATTTGAGACTTTTTATGAATTCCACTAATTTTATAGGTCAATATGACATGTTAGTATTGATGTAATTAACTTTTTTAGAACTAATAATTCTGTTATTAGTCTCACAAAAATCAATTACCAAATAGTGTCAAAATTGACATAAAAAGGTTTTTAAAACGAATATTATATTATTAATTGTTATTTTATTCCAAAAAATCTATGGTTCGGAAAAATGACTTAGATAAGGTTATATATATTAATAATAACCAACTTTGAATTCTTTTGTCTTGTTATAGTATGTTTATTAACATTATAGTGTAAGAACACAAGAAGACACGGTAAAAGTAAAATTATTTAACTTAATGTTCAATCTAAATGATAAGGTTACAATAGGAACCTAAACTTGTCTAAATTAAATTGGATGAGAGGATTTCGACCCATCCCCACCTTAGCTTCTAAATAAATCAATTTTGGAGCTATTTAAAACCGAATATCACTTTATAATAAAATAATATTTTTAGTTTTCCAAAGGAGCCCCTCTCCTCCCTTATAAAAGGGCACCTCCTCCCTCTCTTCCTCACACCACTTTGAGCCTTCATGCTCGGCGAACCCCTGAAAAATTCTCTTCTACACTTCCTTAGAAACATCCTAGAGTTCCTGGTCTTCTTCAAAGACCAATTTTTGAACCCTAAGTGGAGGACTCAAAGAGGCGTTTCAAAGAAGAGGTAATGTCCGTTACCGATTCTTTCAAGTTTATTTTTCCTTCCACTTCTTATTAGGATGTTTCATTATGAAGTAATAACAAAAGTATCACTAATATTATGATATGTTATTATTATTATGAAACAAACCTATTTCACCATTTATCCCTCCTACGGAAAACGAAATAACCATGCGTGCGTATGTACGGAATACCGTCTCCACGCCGTGGTGTAATATATTTTCCACCACCACCTTACATGGATGGGTATAATGGTGTACATAATAACTATATATGATTATATTAAAGTGATATTGATTCTGAAATAGTATACATACACTCCAATACAATCCCACAATCATGAGAACGATATCATCACTCGTGCGTACGTACAGACTACCGTCTCCACGACGTGATGAGATTCATTCTCCACGTTAACCATTCATGAATGATTATAAAGTATATATAATAAGTAATCATGAAATATATGGCATAATAATTATACTGGATATATGTGTATATATATGTATGTCATCTACTTAATTCCATTCAACTCAGTAAGGAAACAAAAACAGCGTTCATGCGTACGTACGACATACCATCTCCATGAACGATGTATTTCTTTCCATTTATTGATCTATTATATATATGTATATTATGAATATATATTATATATAAATCATGTTTTATATTATGGAATTAAGTAATCATGATATAAGTAATCATATGAATAATTACAAGTCAAAGCACGGATGACAAATGAAACGATTTTACCCAAAACGCTCTTTAACTTGGAATTTACAAAAGAACGGGTAAAATAAAGTCAAAAGTGAACCATATACGATATAAGAAAAATAATTATGATTATTGAATAATTCAATAACATTATTTATATCATTATACCGGAGCTTCGGACACTTACGAAGCAAATCGGACCTAAGGTAAGGGATAATTGTGCAAATCTCATTTTTATCCGAGATTGCTTATTCGTAAGTATTTACTGGGGATATTGATATCATCCATGTCCATGTTTTATAAAAGTTTATTCATGTATGTTTAATTTCCTTTTTACCATTTTTGACTTTTACCCCATGGTATGGAAGGATTCTTTCTTTTATTTACCCTACAAGGTATTTTTGGACATTTCCGACAAAAGTATGATAAGAATTTTTTTTAAACATATACGTCATGAAATGATTTCTATGGTTTTATAAAGCCTTATTTTCATGAAGATTACTTCAAAATATTTCATGACTATTTTAAAAAAACATTTTCTTCAAAAATTTGATGACATTTTCTGAAAAGAAAATGATTTTGACTAAAAAAGGATATTTTCCTCAAGAATTCATTTAAAGTGTTTTATCAAAACCATTTTCATCTAAGATGACATTATTTCACATGTGTATGTTTCAAGTGTAATGTCTCTATGATTTACATGGTTTCACTTTTCTTATTATGAGATTATACCCATTTCTTTTATATGGATCATGTGATGATGGGATGATGTTTATGAAACCCATTTTATTTATTGGGTTATTATGAATGATGTATGTTCATTTTGTGTCACAAGTAAGAATGATTTCATTATGAGATGGGTGGGACCTATATCTCCCTACAATGCATTGGGTAAAAATTTATATCTCATGATATAGACATGGCTGTAACGGTAAGTTAATCCGGTTCAGTGTTACAGGACTGAAACGAGGAGTGAACTCGATTCAGAAAGGGACTTTGTCCACCAAGATGGTCTTGGAATGAATGCCTTGGATAATATGGAAATCTTGACATGTGCTGAATGGTTTCCACAATTACATGTTTTACTCCCATGCTATTTTATCATTCTTAATGTTTCTTTATGATTAATGCCTTATGTACTTCCATGTTTTATGTCATTGCTCAAGCATTTGATGTTTAAACATTATGATCATGTTTTTATGTTCAAATGTATATGGTATGTTTTATTTTCTCCATGCTTACCCTTACTGAGCATTTGAGCTCACCCTTTTATGTTTTATTTTCCCCAGGATATAAAGAAAGGTTTTAGGTAATAAAAGATGAACATTATTGGAGATGTTGAAGATCATTCACCGCGATTAGAAGATTATATTCCGAGTTTCCAAAGTCGCTAAACTATTGCGGTCCTTGTGTGTGTGTTTTTGTTATATACTAAGTATTCCGCAAAAGTAATGTAATTTCCATGTACGTTAAGCTTCATGTATCTACATGTATCTTTGATGAAACCTATAAGAGACATCGCGAGGCCTTGATGAAATGTTACGAGGTCAACATTGATCCAGATAGAATTCCAAGATGGAATTTTAAGAGCATAGTTATCATGTCCATATTCTTTTTTAAGACTCGACTAACTTGAGAAAACATGGTTATATGTGTGATATGATGTGTCTGAATGTTCCAAAATCCTTGGGTGACATATACAATGTGTTTCACAATTTCAAACTTGATTACACTAGGGGGAAGGTGACAAGGTGGCTTGATATGACAAGTTTTTTATATTCCTAATGTCTTAGAGGGACATCTAGAGGAGTGTCACGAGATATAGGTCACATGTACTAGTCTTTTCACATGTATATGGGTGACTCACATGAAGTACATGAGGGCCAAAGATAATGTATTTCACTAAAGTCATACCCTTTTAATCTGTATTAAAACCCTTGTGTTGTGAAGGCCTTAGGATTATTCCGTACGAATTACTTTGTGGCTCGCGTGATATAGAAGAATGCGGTATGTTCTACAAAAGTCATGCAATATGTCCTTTTCTTGATATCTATATGACCAAATAAAAAACATTATTTGTGGAAAATTATTTCTCAATCCATCTATCAGTGTATTACTCGAAAAAATATTTCATGCCAGGTAATCGGTTTAACTAAAAAATCTATAGAAGATGAGAGGGAAGTCATCGTGAGTCAATGAATCTAGAGTCTCAGAGTCAACCCCTTTATTCATGTTTTAGTGGTGAATTTATAGTCATCACAACCAATGTTTTACTTCACTTTTTTCCGCCTTTGTAGGAAAAATTCACATTGCAATCATCAAAATAGAATAGTGTTTCACGTCTTCAGGAGTCTATAATGTGGACCTCTTATAGTGTGTAACCTGTTTTCTAGCGATCATAAGTCCCACCAATCCATGATCCCATTGTTGGATTATATAAATTTAATGGTTAACTATTTTATCATGCATATGTGTGTAATGAAATTGGTTTTTTTATATTCACATACTATAGTTCCATGTCATGAACCATGTTCCTGTTAGAATGCGTTCACAATATATCATGTGACATTTATTGGTGTCTCATGATATTGGATGGTTTTTTCTATGTGACTCATGGGACAAGGCATTTGGTTCACTATGTGCATCACCTGACTTTCAGTGGCCACAGAGACCTATCCCCTTCTGCCTTTCTACCCTCTTTGTTTTTTGTGACATTGGTTGGGAATCATGTGAGCTTTCATGTGTCTTATTGAGGGCTTTTCTTCTATTTATTTGGTGATTTATCACATGGAAAAT
Organism: Viscum album; assembly: GCA_963277665.1. Lineage (NCBI taxonomy): Eukaryota > Viridiplantae > Streptophyta > Magnoliopsida > Santalales > Viscaceae > Viscum > Viscum album. The sequence goes on from OY728159.1 coordinate 41,283,899, forward strand.
ATATTGGTCACATAGGGAGTTTGATTTAATTAAATGGATTTAATAAAGGATCAAACAATGTTATTGTTAGTCTAATTACATAATGATATTTATGTTATATATCTGCATGGCCTGATTCTGGTTTCGAGATGCAAAATGTTTATTATTGTGTGCGATTTATGCAAGATATTACATTGTATCGTGGCACAATGATTCCCATTTTAAAAAAATTTGATTAAAATAAATAAAAAGAAATTTAATGAAATCAAAAGAAATGAAAAATAATAAAAATAAGTACGATTATATTAAGAAGTTAGGGAAAATTTTAAAATAATTAAAATGGGCTTAACTCATTTTATTAATTTTTTTATTTCCATTTCTCTTTACCATTTATTTTTTATTTTCTTTTATTTTGTTTTTTTAAATAAATTATTTTTCTTTTCTTTTCTAACTATCCATTATTTATTTTCTTTTATTCTCTTTCTTTTCTCCATATATTCTCTCCCTCTTCTATGCTTCAATGCATCTCCCTCACTTTTGGTGGTGCTCCTCCATCCTCCTCTACTTTGGACGTCGGATCCACATATGATTCTCCTCCGATTACAATACTGTAAGAATTTCAATGAATCTATCAGTACAACTTTTCATACAAACCCATTAATGATTGTCATTATATTCACTTCATTTCAAAATAATATAAGGAATTTTTTTAACTAAAATGGTGTTTTTTAAATCTGATTATTTCATCTGTTTTAGTTCAAATCAAAAGATTTCATGAGATGTGGGGTGTGATACAAAAATCTATTATAGCTTCCATGTTCTTTCACATAGTTTCACTACTTTATGCACTTTCCATTGATGTTCAACTAATAGGTTCCAACAAGTGAATCCTAGAATGATACTTTTTAATTTAATATTATTTTTTCCACTTGATCCTTATGACCCTATATTAAGGAGAAACACATCCAAGGTTGTTTTCATGTCATTGGGCACACATTTTTGTGTGTTTACATAATTTTCCTATTTACCATTGACCTCGAATCATTAAATTATTATTTACATGTACATGTGTAATAATTTGTCTTTATGATGAAAATAGAATAAATTATATAGGTTGAATCATAAATCCTGAATTTGGTTTATCCCTTATATTTAATTTTTCCAAAATAATTTTTTTGGATATAATTATTCTCATTACATGATAATATTAAATGTTGTTACCTCTACATACAATAATAATGTCCCAGTTTTGTTTAAAATTATGTTATTTTTATTAGTTGTGATAATTGGACTTAAATAATAAGTAGGCATGTGTATTTAAATGGTTATTTAGATTGATTCAATCATGAATGCATTTTCAGTGATATATATAGGCCTTTATTATTGTTTTAAATTGAATTTGTCAGGGTAGATAACTGTGGTCACATATTAATAATCTACAATTGGAATATCTATAATAGATATGTTACAAAAAGATGCACAGGGGAAGCGAGGTTATAGGCTCACAAGGAAATGGCTTCCTCTACATATTTATTATACTATTGAGTGATACTGGTTCCCTAAGGGGATCTTGTGGACATACATATTGGTGAAATGGGTATGCCAATAATAAATAAACCCTTGGTCTTGAACATGCGATATCTAGGTTGGACTCATAATTATTATCCCATGATTGATACTTCGACATTCTAAATGATAAACATTGATGGGATTAGTGGTTGTACATAACATGAATGGATGTATCATCGAGATACCTTGGGGATGGTCTCAGAATCAACCAATGAAATTTATAGTTTAAATATAAATTATTGGGACGCTTTTATTGATACTTTTTAGATTTTCCATATGCTTTGTGATACCTCTATTGTGACATTAGTGTTCCTTGTTTTTACATTTTATTTAGAACCCAAGAAAAACCATAATATTGGGCGTAATTTTTTTGGGTATGCAATGTTATTTGGGACTTGTATACATATTCTACATTGTATATGTATTTCTTTAAGAATCTTGACTTAGGATGAAGTAGTGGGTATGGAATCGGAGTTTGTTTAATATCCCAAACCATGGTACTTCTATTTTTATTTTTTTAACTTTCTATCAGTTATTATAAATGGTGCACAATTGTTTTTCTACATCATGAATTTGAATCTTTTAGACATTGTGGATACCTTACTACTAAGATAATGACTACAACCCTACTCGGGATGTTGTTTGGTAACCGAGTATACATTATAGTTTCATGTGTGGATAATGGGAAGTGTGCTACTTCCTATGTATGATTTCCGTATGCCTTGGATTGAGATTTGGAATAAAAATTATAGAACCTAGGTCGATGTGTCGAGAGTTATTTTTTTGATTTTTTATTATTTTTTTCTACCATGCAATCTATTCTTGTACTATGTACCCCTAAAATTATATTTATTTTCTATAAGAATAATTCATTGAAATAATATTTGTATATGTTATAAATATTCAACTTTTGTAGTTATTATTTATTATGTTGTGTCATTTGTGTATTTATGTTGTCGTCTATTTTTTCATTATTCTTACACTATATAATACATATGTTATATACCATTTTAAAATTCTAGATCATTTTAGAGAATAGTCACCCCATAGACTAACAAAAATCCCCCACTACTAGTTGGAAGGATCTGGTATTTTGGTAGATGCACTTGACGTCTTATGGACCACCGTTTCAGGGAACATTTATGTGGTAGTTGGGTAAAGAAAAAACAATGTTGTATCAAAGGACGGTTTATTTTTTTTCTTACTGTTTAAGATATATAAGAGATAAGAAAAAGGGAATTATAAATTTACCATATTCTTGATGTAGCTGTCTCTTGTACACAAGAAACCTATATTTCCTAGTTTGGGGATTTTAGATATTTATTATAACATTTATTGTTGATATTACATCACCATTGGATTGTGAACATGTTTTCTGTTGTTATTAGTATTTCTTTATTTGAGATTATTATTTTTATTATTTCATCTCAATGAAATAATGTAATTTCATTTACATGCATCATAAATGTCTACACAGGGATTAAAATGACATGAATTCTGCCATGCTATATTAACCATTAACATGAATCTACATGTTTTCATGTGAATATTGTTATGTTTAGTGGTAAAAAAAATCCAGTACTTGTTTTTTATCAATATAATCTATGTATGTGTCTTATTTATCCATTTAATCCCTCTTATTATTCTCTCCAGACTAGGATCTTGGGTTCTGATTTCAGTTGTTTGAAACATAGAGGAAGGCCATATACCCACCAGCTGTATATACTTTCCATACTTGTTATACCATGTTCATAGAGGCATTCCACCTTCCCTTTAAATACTAATCATTCACATTATTCCACATCATCCATAAAATCTCGTCTACGGTGTTGATTTGAAATTTGTATAAGAATGTTGTCATGATGTCTTCAAGTAGTATGCTAGGAATGTAGTGATTAGAACACAATAGAGTAAGTGGTTGTTGAAAACAATGTAGTAAAAAATATAGTTCCTTTTGGAGAAAGTCCTCCTAATTTTCTATTGGGAGATGTTGTTCAGTTTAGGGATAACTTTCTTAGGTTCAATGATTCAGTTCATTGTTTTCAAAGGCCTGCCCCAACTATTGTAGAGCTTACACATGACATTATATGGAAAACTCCACCCACCTTCTCAGGGAATGGTGGTCTCAATGTTATATAGTCATGGATATAATATATAAAATCCATATTTTTCCATCATGAGATTCTTATAGATTATAGGGCCAAACATTCTATACTTATAATTCATGACACTACCATGCATTGGTGGGTTGTCATTTTTCTGGTAGAGTAATATAATTATATTGTATGGATATACATAAATATGGATTTATATTATAAAAATTCCCTGTATACATTGAGAATGTATAATTATTTAGTGTTCTTAAATTTCTAGTAGGGATCTATAATATATTTAGTGTATTATACTCATTTCAACAAGCTCCATCATTTATCTCAATCTCTGGTCAATGACGCATAGATGACTATGAGGGGATTTCAGGGAAGACATGGATATGATTTCCACATTTAAATGAATGTATTTCATATGAAGACCATTAAGAGGATTGATAATCAGGCCCTATTTACAAAATGAAAACTCAGGGAAGCTAATTCTGTAAGAAAGAGAAGTTTAATTATGAGGTAAGGTTATAGTTCTTTAGGTAGTATGAATAATATTTTTGAAGGTGTGTGTGAGAAATGTTACTAAAAAATGACATGTACTGACAAAAATATCATATTTAAATATTGTGACATGATTGATAATAAGAATTATTAATGAATGGGTAACTTGATGGATTGATGAGCATTAGACAAGATAGGACAACCTAAGCATTTGTGTTGTTATTTTTCATCTGCATACACTGCTAGGGGAGTTACGTTAGCATCTCCATGAGGTACATGATCTGTGATGACACATCATATAGTGAGTTTTTTATCTACCAACCAATCACGTCGAAGAAGTGGAGTCCACGAAAAATTAAATGATGTTTCAAAACATCAAAATAATTGTAGGGGACCTTCTATGTCTAGTCCAGATGAATCTCATGGAAAAGGATTTGGATTTATGTTTTTGTGCAACAAACACTAGTAGATTAGAGATTAGGACCCTCTACGGTTAGTTGTTCTAGCAGTGTATCCTCTCCATCAGTTTCTATCCTTTATGATACATGTGCAAAAAACATTTTCATATCATCGATGACTGTTGAGAGTGATTGTCATTCCATCAATTACTTATACGGTATTATGCCTATCAAAACTCCAATGGCTATCAGTAAAGGGGGGATATTCCAGTTCAAGGTGTTCCCCCTTTAGACAGGCAGGTGTAAATTCTTATATAATTATATTATCATCGAGATGACCATCATTTATTTTATTCTCAGTAAGGAGTGTCTCTTTATTTAGAAATTTATTGTGTATTTTTATCATCATTGATTTTCCATCACAAATATTTTGGGATTCATGTATTCAAAAAGAAAAAAATGTGATATCTAGTAATATTGTGATATACCTACAAATTCTATACTATAAGGAATGAAAATTCTTCTAGAATGTTTATATATGTGCAATTTGGTGTGTTAGTCAGTGATGTTGCCTCCTATAAGGGAATTGGTTATCTAGGTATTCGTTATCGATTTCCCCAGATTACCTCATCTGAGGGAAGATGAGTTCACTATTGAGTTAGACCCAGGTGAGGAACCAATATCTATTCAACCCTATTGGATGGAGCCTACAGATCTATATGACTTCATGAACAAGATTTAATAAATTGAGGATAATTGTTTTTTCAAACCAAGCACATCACCATGGGGTTTGGCATTACATTTCTCAAAGAAGGTGGATGGCACCCTCATAATGTGCATGGATTTTTGCATAATGAACTAGAATGTAGTAATATATATATATATATATATTTCCCCATATAGAAATTATCTTCGACTAGTTATGGGGAGAATCTATTTTCACTATGATATATCTGAGTTCGGGCTATCATCAGGTGTTAGTTTGAACAGTGGATATACCATGTACAACTTGAATGATTAGGTACAGATTATATGTGTTTTTTTATGTTGTTTGGTCTGATGAGCACATCAGTATTTTTCATGGCTCTGATGAATTTCAGTTTCAAAGAGTACCTTTATTGTACTGTGTTAGTTTTTTTTGCTGACATATTTTTGTATTCAAACTCTTTACAAGACCATGAAAACCATCTTAAGATCATTCTGAGTAAAATGAGAGGTAACTATCTATACGTGAAGCTCAGTAAATGTCATATTTGGATCAATAAGGTTCCTTCATGGTTCATATCATATTTTAGAAGGACGTATCAGTTGATCCAAAAAAAGTGAACTCAATATATTGATGGGAACAACGAAGAAATGTGTTAGAAATGCATAGTTTTTAGGGATTGCAGTCTATTAAAGATATTTCGTCCATGATTTCAACAACATTGTTGATCCTCTTATAGATCTAACAATGAAGGGTGTGAATTTCATATAGTCTGAATAGGTGAAGCTCTGATGCTATGTTACGAAATCATGGCCTATGGATCCCACCAAATGAGGCGTCTTGGGTATATTGGTCATATTCCCAATCATGATTTAGATGAAATGGTTAACTATGTTCACGGTTTGATACACTACTTTATAGTGGAGATGTTCTTTTTTATCCAGATCATAAGATATTGAAATATATCTCCACATAGTGATACTAATACTTAAGGTAGAACAGGTGGATCCAATACCCCTAGTTTATCGACATTGATCATTCTTATACCCCTGGTAATGGTAATGTTGGGGCCCACTCACTGAGTAAACAAATTTAGGCACAATCCACTCAGAAATCCAGTAGTTAGAAAGAGATGATTGATTTGTTTTATGATGGGCTTCTAGAGTTTTAAGAATAGTGTCAAAAACTAGTTCTAGAAGCTCTTTTAATGTCATCATGTCATCTGGATTGAATATGCATGCAACTAATTTATAATATGGAGGGGATTGTTTTTAGAGAGAGCATCACATGAGGGGGCACACCTCATCATTGGGTTATTGATGGAAGTGAAACTCTTATATACCATAGTCATATATGGTTGCCTTTTGATATTAAAGAGGCATTGATGAGGCGATATCATGCCTCTTCATGGGAAATTCATCATGGACTGACCAAAATGTTGATAGATATCCATCTTCAGAAATAGTGCCAAGGTATAATGAAGAATATATCATGTTTTATTACTCTATGCTCAACCTACCAGCAGGTGAAGGCATATTTCAAGTGATCTACTAAACTCCTACATCATCTATCCATTCGAGAGTGGAAATTGAAGGATGTCCCCATGGATTTAGTTATAGTCTTGTTGATATCTCCTCAATGCAATGATGTGTTATGGGTGATCATCAATATTTTTACCATGTTCACACACATCCTTCCTATTCAGGAGACAGTAAATATTAATTAGTTAGGGTGGATATATATTTTGGAGAGATTATGACTTCATAGTATAACATGTTCTATCATGTCGGACTAAGAATCCAATTTCACATCATGATTCTAGAAATTGTGGCATAAAAAAGTAGGCTAATATGTGTTTTTGAGTATTGATTATAAAAAATTGACTAATAGACAATAAGACTATACCATATGGGTGTTATAGGATTGGTTGTAGACTTATAACCATTGTTTATTTAGTTAATGGGAGAAAAATATTTATCTAGTCATGTTTCCCTGTAATAACAGCTTCCAGGAAACAATTAACATGGATCAATATGATGCCTTATGTGGTATAAAACTATATTCACTAGTATGATGGATCAAAGTAGTTGAGACCACTCTTTTGGGTTCTCATCTCATTCAGGAGACTTCTACATTATTATAGTCTTTTAAGAATCATATGACAACAACACAATCGAGATAGAATTGTTATATTAATCCTCCATGTAGACCCCTATAGTTAGAGGTGTGAGATAGTAGGGATGGTAGCCTATTGGTTTCTAATACCTTAAAAGTATTGTGTCATTCTCAATTTATTCCATGTTTCATGGCTTCAACAATATCATTCAGACCCATCTCATTAACTTAATCCTAATTACATCGTACTTTAGAAATAAGCATCCTATGAGAATAGTCTGATTTTTATAATAGATCAATGAATGGAGTTTCTCCAAGCCCATTCTATTCTTATGATACAGGTACTCTGGCTGCTCAGATGCATTCAAGGTGTGACTAGGGAGAGGGATACTATGGTCCATGGACAATGGAAGTAACCTTTCTTAAAAAAAGTTTGGCTACCTTTAAAAGGGATACTCATTGATGTGTTTTTTAAGGAGTGTATTTTGTAACATCCCAGGTTTCCTGATTTTAGTCCCATGAAGTAAAATTTTAGTGGTTGCGTGGGATTTTGGAAAAATAATACACAGTTCTATAGAGCCATGTTTCATGCTTAATGAAATTGAATTTATTAAATGAAATTTAAATAGATTTAAAAAATCATAAGAAATAATAAATGAATGAAAACAAAAACATAAAATAAATAGTGATAAAGAGTAAAAATAATATAATTAAAATGCACATAACTGATTTTCGTATTTGATTCATTTAATATTATCCTTCAATTGTTTTTTTTCATTTTCTACAAATTTCATTATTTTTAGGATTATTTTTTCCTCTCCATTATATATTTTATTTTATTTTTGGTTTTCTCTATTCTATCTCTCTCTTCTCCCCCTATGTGTTTCCCCCACCCCTTATCTAGGCGGTGCACCTATATCCTTCTCTACTAAGGATGGATGTTGGACATCTGATTCTCCTCTGATCTCAACAACATCATAATGATTTTGAAGTTCTCAGTATGTATTATCATCCAAAATAATTAATTTTAGGCTTCATCATCTCTCTTTCTTATAATCTACCACTGTAGGTTTTTACCCTAAATTGTGGATTTTGTTAAATTCATAGATTTGTTCCATTTTAGGTCAAATAAATGGTTTTCATAGGATGTGGGGTATACTATAACTACAAGGTATGGTTTCTAATATCCTTTCCATTATTCAATTTCTTTCTTAACTTCATACCATTATGAAACATGTTGGTTCTTACCAGCGAATCCTAAAATAATTTATTTAAATTTTATTACATTGTTTTCCTTGACTTATTGTGCCATTTTTAATTAAAACCACTTACTATGATGTTTAAATTCATATGGACACCACATAGGGAGTTTCATCATAATTATATTGCTTACCATTGGCCCTACATCATTAATTTATAATTTACGTGTGCATATGACCTAATATGGGTTGATTTTTAAAATGTAATAATTTATTTATGATTAGTCATAAGTCATCATTTATTACCATATATTTTATTTTCATTAAGTGAAGTATTATTTTATGTATTTTTGTGACTTTAAATTGTTTAATGACATTGTTGATTCTTACATTGATAATGTTCTAGTTTGGGTTAATGTTTTGTTTGTATTATCTGGGACTATTAGTATTGAATAATTATAAATAACAACACATCAAATGGTTTATTAAATAATTGCAACAATGAATGCATATTTTGTGATAAATTTTCTTCCCTAGTTGTTTTAAATTAAATCGAGCATGGGATATAATTTGGGTCCCATATCAAAAACCAAAAATTGGACTATTTGTGCTAGATATGTTACAAAACTATGTGACAGGAAGCGATTATTTAGGATCTCCAGTGTAGGAACCCCCATGATTATTATTATACTATTGAGTGATATTAGTTCCCAATGTGGTAACTAAGGATAGTCCCATTTTTTGGTTGGCCAAGAGAATGCTATGTTGATATTTAGTATCGTACATGTAATACCCGACAAAGACTCATAGATACCATCCCACAAGTTATAATTGGACTTTCGAAATGATCACATTGGACGGGATTAGTGGAAATGGATATTATTAATGGATATACCATTGAGATACCTTAGGGACTAGCTTAGACTCCACCATTAAAATTGGTGGATTAATTACATATATGTGTGATGATTTTATTGATACTAAATAATGTTTAAATAAACATTGTGATACCTCAATTATTCTATTTGTGCCTCTATTTTTGACACATGAATTAGAACCCAATACATTGCACAAACATGTGGGTATTCTCTTTTTTCATCTGCATGGTTAGTTGTACGTTGTATACATATTCATCATTGTATGGGTAATTCTTTCAGATAGCTAGAATATGATGATTTAAGTGGTATAGGAAGGGTATAAATTTATGAACCTATGCCAAGTTACAATTATTTTTATTTAATTAAATTGCAATAATTTTTAATTATATATTGCATAGTGTATTTTGTCTAAAAAAAATGGAATAGTATAGACACCGTGGGCCATGAACTACTGAGATTATATCTCACACCCTACTCAGGAGCAGTTTGTTACTCAAGTAGACATTATACTATTTGGTATGGATAACGAGAATCATGATTCTTATGATGTTTAATTTCTTTACATTCATGGATGAATAATTGGGGACAGATGACCAAGACTTGTTGAAAGTAATTTGTGTCATTTTTGGTCTTCTTGGAAGTTTTTGGAACCATTCATTATTGATTGTAACTCGTACCCCTAAACATTTAATTTTTTACTTTCTGTATCTTTCATTTTCATTATCTTAACAACATTTATGACCATTAAACTTCATCAGTTATTTTTTATTATGTAGGGTCATTTATCTGCTTCTACTACTATCTGTTTTTTATTCTTCCTCAAATTGCAATATATGTTATTTATCATTCTGTAATTCATTATACTATGTGGTAACAGTCACCCCTGAGACTCACCCAAGACCCTCACAGCTAGTCAGAACCCTCTGGACATTGGGGAGAGGCCTGTGCGGTATTTTGGTCCACCGTACCAAGGAACATTAGTGACACACGAAGAAAGACACTAAATGCAATCATTCCATGGTAAAATCTATTAGTTATTATTTAATGCACCAACGAGTTACATGGGTCCCTTCCCATAGTAATTATGGCTAGACAAAAGGCTATCATGAGTTGAGGGGGACATGTCTTCGTAGACTCATGTAGTATTTCAGATCCTCAGGGGTGTATCACATGTGTTTAAGCAGCCGTGAATACCACTCACCTCATAAATTTCAATCTCATTTTATTTAATTTTAAAAGGTCAGGGATTATGAGAGTTTTCTTGACCAATGACTAAAATTGTTTCTCAATTTTTTATTGATGTACCACTTGACTAGAATGGTTTATATGGATTTTCTGCAATCATGTAGTAGACATTTCTTTCTATCATCCCATAGTATTCAAAAGGGAATTCTTGGATATACTAAAGGAATTTTGTATAGTAATTCCCAGAAGATAAATAGGTTCCTTGTGGAAAGGAAAATATGATATTGAGGTGTTGTGGTGTGTCGCAGATCCATGGGGTGCACGTATCATGTCTTTTAGCAACTACAAACACCTATTGCATCATACTCCTCTTCTCATTCATTTCATCCAAAAAAGTTCTAATGTTTTTGTGAGATTTCATATATGTGACCATCTAATTTTAGTCCCCAAAATTATGATATGGTGCCTGATATTAATGACTATTTGGGTTTTATTCATTTAAATATCATTACTCTTTATTTTAAAATAGATTTTAGGTTTTTTTTCATGAACATACCAATTGACAAACATGAAGCATGAGGGTGCACATTCAATTTTATAGGAAGAATTCATGAGAGTATGATGATTTTTCGAAGGGATATTAATGGGACTTAAATTATGATATGCACCATGAATGAAAATTTTTGTGACATTGAAATGGTAACAAAATCATGATTCCTTTAGATGGTCATACGATCCATTGGACTTAACCATACTCTCCTTCCATTGATTTTTATGTAAAATAATACCCTTCTTCATTTATTTGATTCGTTATGATTTTTTCGATATCCATCTAGTGGGCATTAGAAAATTACATCCATCCAGAGAAACATTCTTTGGGATGAGTTATTGGTTCAATGTAAAACTAATGTCTTCTGGAGACTTTAAGGATGTCCCATGAGATTTCAGAATGTTAGGTTTTACCATAGGGGTTCCATGGGTCAAAGGGATTGATGCTCCATTCTATAATGGAGATGATTACAATAGTTGGTGGTTCATGGACCTAATGAATTAGTGTAATTACAAACGAATGAATACCTCCTCTACATTCAAGGGGATATGAATGATTTTCAAAAACTAAAATGTCTAGTTGATGAAATTGGTTATGGGAAGAAGGAAATAAAGGAAGGATTCTAGCACCCGTATGAAGTTAATCTCTTTTAAAAATCATAAACACTATGACCTGTAGTTTTAAATCATGATTTCTTGGCCAAAGAATGCTAGAAAATGATGTTTCATAGTCCATCCTCGAGAAAGGATATGAAACATTGTGTTTTAATGATGGGGATATCAAATTCGCTTAGATAATATGGTTTGGGGTTTATAATTCATGATATGGAGTGCTTGAGTTAGGTGGAAGACAAGGTAGAATCATACAAGGAGTGGTTCAGACACACTGATGTTTAGAGTGCAGCCGGAGTGGAGTTAGTAATCCGTATAATAATAATTCCATTTTTAATTGTTATAAATTTGTATGATGTCCATATGCACATACGTAGAACCCATGGGCATGTATGCATAGTTATGTGAAGGGTATTTGAAGTTATATATCATTTACAAGGTCCACGGAAGGTTATGGTGATTCGAGTTGGACCAAAAAAATATGTTATATCTATGATGGGTGTAAAATCTCTTCAAGGTTCAAGTATCCTAAATGATTTGTCACCTCCCATCAATCATATTCTGGAGGAAAAAATATCTAGAAAAATGTGCGCCAAATTTTTCCTAGATAAGAGGGATCAATATGTATATTATGTCTTCTACGAGGGTTATAAGCCAATCCCCATGACTGTTTTTCCTTTTTTACCCAAATATTTCCATAATATATAAGGAGGAAATATTTTTTGGGTGGTGACCAGACCTTTTCTTATGACTCCCTTTACGGGATTTGGATATAACATGGATTTTCCTTTTCATTAACATTTTAGGGTCTTTTCATTTGGACCATTATATGCTATAGTTTAGGTTATTTCCACTATAAAAAAAATGAATATAGCTTAAGGTCATGAATTTCATGGACCAAATATAGAGTATAATACCAATGAGATTATTTAGGGTATCCAAGTGAAAAATTACTCCAACATCATCCTAACAATGGGATAGAAATATTTGAAATCAAGGCTCGAGTTATTTTTTCACCATTATTGAGAATGGACAATCATACAGGGTGATGTTCAAATACACTAGGGTAAGTAATTCTACCATAGTTTTGTAAGGGAAAATTATTATTGGAAAATTATTTTTCAGAGTGACACATTTGGTTGATGTCCATAAAGGTATATGAAAGACCGTAGGCATGTATTCATATTCATAGAGTGGTTCCTTTAATGAAGATATCTGTTACAAGTGTTATTGAATTTTATTTTGACCTAATACCCATGGGACATGAAGTGTAATATATGGAATTAAGGTTCTATTGAAAGATAGTGGAAGGACCATTTTTTCAAGTTGACTAAGGTATGTCTATTTTGGACCTTTGGTGAGGTTGGAAAATGGAAGATGGTCCACATAGTTTATTATGACATAGTTGGGTTGTTATTTCATGTAGTTCATTTCCATGAAACAAGGATATACTCCTATTAAGTAAATATCATGTAGTAATGAAATACTCTCGTGTTGTTTAACGACATGCATTATGGATGTACTTCCCTGTCATTTATTATCATGTGGAAATGAGGTACTCTCTTGTAGTTTAACATCATAAGGTTAGGATGAAGGAAATGATGTGACTGTGTGAGAATGTGGTGGATTCACCCACAGATAGAAGCTTGGGTATAACATACCGCATTTTTATCACATAAACATTCATTACATTATACAAAACTGAGGATCTTTAAGGTTTAGTGTCTTGGAAACCAAGAACTTATTACATGAGAAAAAAATTCCTCTTTAACACTTGAAATAATTCATAATTTTTTCATCCTATGTTCATTATATAATCTCATAACCTGGGAGAATACATCAAGGAAAGGGTTATCAAAATTCCCAGTAAGGGAAACAAGGGAAACATTTTACATGAGAACTTGAGATACATCAAAAGTCATGAAAAATAACTTTAAGGCATGAGAAAGAGATCATGAGGAATATCATAATGAATATAACGTGTTTCATAACTTGAATATGTGGCTACAAAATTTAATATTTACATTAATTTCCATTTCACCACAGTCCATCCCCAATGTGTCATTAAAAATTACCAAGGTTATTCACCAAGGCATCGTTAAAAATGGTAATCTCTAGAGATTAAGTCTTTACCCAATGCATTGGGGCACTATCAAGGAGCACACTTAATTTGTATATATTATCATGTGAGACACATATATCATCATCAATAATTTCATAAACAACCCATATAGCATAAAACAAATGGGTTTCATTTCATAATCATAATGTTTTAAAAACTTCTTTAAAGACATGATCTTTATGACACTTTAAACCCACAGAAAGGGAAAGTAGGTTTCATGTATGTAAATCCTAGAATTTAAAATAGTAAATTTTGGTATATATGTGAATACCCATTTAGAATAATGATCATTGAGTATTCACTTAATAAAATAAATGAATTTGAGAATAAGAGAGAGACATTTTGAGATGAAAATTCTGCAGCATAATGGCTATGTTATGAGGTTTTAGAAAACATTGAAAAGAGAGGAGACATGGGTAAACCAAACATAAATGATCCATAAAATAGTAGGGGGGAAGAATATAAAGTATTTAAGAAAATGGTAATGAAATTTGAATGATATACCATATGAAAGTAAGAACATGAAAGGAAGACAAAAATAAGATTTTTTTTATAAAAATTCAGCATCCTAACAACGTCACTTAAACATAAAAAAATGAATTGATGAGATAAAATAGGGTATCTAATCATATGGACATAAAATATCAGTATGATATATATATATATATCATAATCCAACATAATCAAAAGGAAAATGACAGACTTGACATGAATATAGACCATTGAAAAATGAGAAACGTGAACGAATCCATTAAAAATTCGGCAGCCTAACGGCATAACTTAAACTGAAAAAACTGAATTGAAAATATAAAAAAGGGTCTCTCATCATATGAACATAATAGATCAATATTATAGATATAGAGATAACACCCCAACATATTAAAAAAACATTAATGAATTGAGATGAAAATAGATCTTGAAAACGAGAAGGGTGAAAGAACCACTTAAAAATTCGGCATCCTAACGGCGTCACTTAAACTTCAAAAGAATCAATTGAAGAGATCAAATAGGGTCTCTAATCATATGAACATAAACTATCAGTATAATAGATATAGATATTATACACCAACATAAAAAAACTTTAACAAAAAGACATGATAATAGATCTTGAAAATGCGAAGGGTGAAAGAACCACATAGAAATTCGGGAGCCTAACTGTATCACTTAAACTTCAAAAAATTCAATTGATGAGATAAAATAGGGTCTCTAAAAATATGAAAATAAAATATAAGTATGATAGATATAGATATCATACCCCAACATAAAAAGGAACTTGAATGACTTTACATGATAATATATCTAGAAAACAAGAAGGGTGAAAGAACCACATAAAAATTCGGCAGCCTAACATCGTCACTTAAACTTCAAAAATTCAATTGAAGAGATCAAATAGGGTCTCTCATAATTTGAACATAAAAGATCATAATTGTATATATATAGATATAATACACCAACATAAAAACGAATTTGAATGATTTGACAAGAAAATAGAACTTGAAAATGAGAAGGGTGAAACAACCTGTTACAAAAATTTCGGTAGCCTAATGGCGCAACTTAAACATTCATAAAACGAAATGATGAGAGTAATATGGGATCTCTCATAATATGAACATAAAAAGGGCAGTAAGAGGAATATAAAAAAACATCCCCTAACATACGAACATTGAGCAAAAAGGAAATGACTTAAAATAGAGTATTTGAAAAGAAAGAGAGAGTTTAGATCCCTTACCTTAAAACGTATCTCTTAAAACACAAAGGTTGGGACCTTGAGGGCTTGCAGGCACCTTGAGAGGACTCCTTGGGGGATAATGAGACCCGATCTTCGTTGGGGGAGAGTTGTGAGTGATAAATAAAGGATTAATGGTTGGGTATTTATAGGTAATGTGAGGGGACAAGGCATTAATGGCCAAGGGACATCTCACAAGTGGTTTTTCTCAAAACCCTGGTCTCTCCCATGGTATTTCCCATGGAGTTAGGCCACATGGGCCCCCCATACAATAATTAATCACCTTTGGTCTTCCAAACATTAAAATATCACATGAAATCATCATGACATAGTTATGATGTCATTAAACATACAGAAACCATAAAACTGTATTTTTACTATTCACTGAAAATTCAGCTTTTTCAGAAAAATCACAAAATATTACATAAACCAAATATCAATTCTCTGACTTCAAAAATGAATTCCATTTTATAAAAATAATTTTCTAAGTATTTTAAATTTAATTTTTAAATAAATACACTAATCACTGAAAGTTCATTTTTTTAGAAAAATCCACAAAACATACGTCAACATAATATCGATGCTCGGAGTTCAAAAATTAAATATATTTTATAAAAATATTTTTCTAAATATTTTTTATTTAATTTTTAATTAAAAAACAATTCTCACTCGGAAAAACTAATACTTGACTAATCATTAATGAAAAAGTTATTTACCTATTTTATTGAATCACGTTACTTAATCAAGGTGACTAGATTATATTAATACTTTCTTTAATTGAAAATACAAATCCATTTGGTCACATTACTAATCCTAAGCATAAAATCATTATTCATAGTTTATTATTCAACAAAAATTACGTTGATCGTATTATAATCTAAATTTCATACTGAATATAATTTATGAAGAAATTTTTTTGAAAATCATTATACATAATTAGTTCTCTAAGGTTTACAAAAATATTTTCAAATATTCTTTTTCTATAATTCATCAAAAATATGCATACTATATTTATCCAGACATTTTAAAATTCACAAACTTCATCACAAGAAGAAATTATTTTATTTTTAAATAAAAGTATTACATAAGGTTGTTACAATCTCATTACATAGCCCCTTATAACACCAGCATAGGACCTAAGAGTAAGGTGTGCTAAGGTGATAGAATCTTGGGGTCGCTCGGCCAACATTGCACGAGTAGTAATTCAAATTATTTTGAACTTCTCACGAAGGTGATTCCGTTCAAGCTTCACACGATGAAGTTCGGCTTGGGATTGGTGTAGAGAAAATCCCAATGGTGCTACCTCATTCCCAAGTTCTGTTAGATGTGCTTCGAATGGCCCAAGACTACTGGATGAGGCCATCAAATCTTTTTTATATATTAATTAACCAAGATCACATGTATTTAGAGACATTAATCGAAACATTTAGTTTCCAGCTGTCATATTGACCAACGATCATATAATAGTCTAAACCCAACAGCCTCATTTTAATAATACTCTTGTTATCAAATGAAACAGTTTTGTTGAGTATAAAATAATACACAAAATTAGGAAAAATATTTATTTGAAATTTCGAGTCATTATAATCTTCCCCCCATAAGAAATCGTGTCCTCGCAATTTTTAAAATCGTGAATAGAAATTTCATTGAAATTACCACATCAGAAAAAGAGTCAGTAACACTATTACATTAAAATAAAGAAAGGGAAGTAAAAAGGTCACCCGAGTTAACCCATACTATGATTCCATGTACGAAAACATGGACATGGAGGAGAAAAAAAGGGTCACAATTTGAGGGAGAGTTATAGAATACATGATTAGGAGAAAGTTAAAAACAAGAAAATCAAAAACTTATGATGGGTTAAAGAGTATTTGATTTCCTAGTTGGAAACGTTAACAGACTACATTTTTGTTTTATGTTCCTTTTCATCTTTTTGAGGAATTCATATACTACATAGAATAAAACACATGGAAATATACCTACCATCATTTAGAGTTTCATCCTTTAATAAGTCTCAACCAAAACTAATATTTCTTCAAACGATTAGCATTCAAAATTACTTGGTCTCATCAAGGCGCAAGAATAATTTTCTAGAGAATCGCATAATCCATCAAAGATTAACTATCTATTTCTTCTATTATCACAAAAATAGAAAGGGTAAGATAAAACAACTCTTCAAAAAGATAAAATCCCATAGGAATGGAAACTTCTTTAAATCTGCAAAATTAAATGGTTATACCCAACGTTCATCATAGAACATTTCATAAATTACTATACTTAAAATTCCTCAAAATAAACCAAACTAAGACTGAAACCCAAATAAAATAATGATTTGATAACATAGTCTTCCAAAATAAACATCATATTTCATCTCCAAACAACATCAACCACTCCTAACATCTTATATCAAAAGTAGCTAACCTAAACATATTTTCCCCAAGGTAGGTTAATAATTTACATAAGTAAACTAAATTACTATAAGTACACCTTAAATTCATCTATTCATCAATATATAAGTCAACCTTTACTCCTCAATGAAAATACCATAGTAATCTATTTAACTCAAACAAATAGGGTTCCCAAAATAGTGAACGTTTTACAAAATAATAATCATCTTTTAATCCCCTAATCATCTTTGTCATATTAATATGAAATTCATCACATTTCCTATAACATTGGTTGTTGGGACAAGTTCTTCTATTTCCCACCATTAACTAAGAAAATAAAGTACAATTAGGGGATTAAATACTTAGCCAATAATCATGAAAAGGAACTTAAATCATAGAAGGATAACTTGTAGAAGAAAAATATACTCTAACTTGTGATCCCATAGGGTCCAAACTAGGTTATACTTTATCATATACTATTATGTGAATATTTATTTTATTTTATCTTTGTTATTTTAATAATGGTTCATACTATGTTTATGAATTTACAAAAGCATATCCCCTGAAAGTGCCGTAACCAAGAGTGCAGCAAGGCCCGTTGTTGTGTACTGGTTCCCATTCGAGTCTAGCTCAATGTGGTGTTTTCGGGTTTTACCGCTTTGTACATCTGTGCCAATGCCACCTCTACCTGCTCGTATCCAGACAGGGATGTATTTTCATGGAAACCCCTTACTCAATACTCACCAAAAGAGAAGGAAGATTTCCTATATTTAAACTATTCTATCAGATTCTTCCTAAAGTTTTAATATCATAATTTCCACAAATAAATAAACCATCCTTTGATACTAACTTTAAGATCCCGCCTTTTATCACATATACTTTCATTACATTATTCAAGACTGGGGATCTTTACGGTTTAGTGTCTTGGAAACTATGATCTTATTACATAAGAAAAAATAAATTTTTCTTAAACACTTGAAAGGATTCTTCATATGATAATCCTATGGTCATTATAGCATCTCATAACCTGGGAGCATACATCAAAGGAAAGGGTGTGAAAATGGACCAGTAAGGGAAACAAGGGAAACATTTTACATGAGAACATGAGATACATCAAAAGACATGAAAAATAATTTTAAGGAATGACAATGAGATCATGAGGCATATCTTAATAAAAAAACGTGTTTCATAACTTGAAGATATGGATACAACATTTAATATTGACAATCATTTTTGTTTAACCAAGTTCCATCCCCATGGTGTCATTAATAATAAAAAGGTTATTCACTAAGGCGTCGTTAAAAATGGTCATCTCTAGAGATTAAGTCTTTATCCAATGCATTGGAGCGCTATCAGGGCGCACCCATACTTTGACTTTATTATCATGTGATCCACATATATCATCATCAATCATTTCATAAACAACACATATATCATAAAATAAATAGGTTTCATTTCATAATCATAATCTTTTAAAAACTGCTTTAATTACATGATCTTAATGTCACTTTAAACCCAAAGAAAGGGAAAGCAGGTCTCATGTATGTAAATTTCAGAATTTAAAATAGAAAATTTTGGTATATATGTGAATACCAAGTTAGAATAAAGTTTTTTGAGTATTCACTTAATAAAATAAATGAATTTGAGAATAAGAGAGAGACATTTTGAGACGGAAATTCTACAGCAAAACGACTATGTTACGAGGTTTTAGAAAACAATGAAAAGAGAGGGGACATGGGTACCCCACTCATAAATGATACATAAAACAGTATGGGGACAGAATATAAAGGATTTACGAACATGGTAACGAAATTTGAAAGATATAACATATGAAATGAAAAACATGAAAGGAAGACAAAAATAATATTTCTCTTATGAAAATTCGGCAGCCTAATGGCGTCAATTATACATAAAAAAATGAATTTCTGAGATCAAATAGGGAATATCATCATATCAATATAAAATATCAGTATGGTAGATATAGTGATAATACCCCAACATAATAAAAATTAACATGAATGACTTGAAATGAAATTATAACTTTGAAAAATTAGAAAGTTGAACGAATCCCTTAAAAATTCGGTAGCCTAACAGCCTCACATAAATTTATAAAAAACGAATTTATGAGATAAAATAGGGTCTCTCATCATATAAACATAAAAGATAATTATGTTAGATATAGATATCATACCCAAATTTAATAAAAATTATCTTGAAAGACTTGACGAGGAAAATAGATCTTGAAAACGAGAAGGGTGAAAGAACCACTTAAAAATTCGGCAGCCTAACGGTGTCAATTAAACATCAAAAAAATAAATTGAAGAGATCAAATAGGGTGTCTCATCATATGAACATAAAATATCAGTATGATAGATATAGATATCATAACCCAACAGAAAAAGGAACTTGAAAGACTTGACATGAAAATACATCTTGAAAACGAGAAGGGTGAAAGAACCACTTAAAAATTCGACAGCCTAACGGCATCACTTAAACTTCAAAAAATTTAATTGAAGAGATCAAATAGGTTATCTCATAATCTGAACATAAAGGATCAGTATGATATATATTGAGATCATAACCCAATATAAAATGGTACATGACAGACTTGACACGAAAATAGAACTTGAAAATGAGAAGGGTGAAATAATCAGTTACAAAAACTTTGCCAGCCTAATGACGCCACTTAATCATAAAAAAACGAAATGATGAGAGTAATAGAGGATCTATAATCATATAAACATAAAAATGGAAGTAATATTAATTTAAATTAACTTCCTCAAAAATAATAACATGGAGCATAAATGAATTGACATAAAAGAAGGTATTTGAAAAGATAGAGAGTTTGGATCCCTTACCGTAAAACGTATCCCTTAAAACTCAAATGTTGGGACCTTGAGGGCTTGGGGGCACCATGAGAGGAATTCTCGGGAGGTAATGAATCCAGAGCTTCGTTGGGGGATATTTGAGAGTGAAAACTAATGGAGGAAAGGGTGGGTATTTATAGGGAATGTGAGGGGACAAGGCATTAATGGCCATGGGACACCTCACAAGTGGTTTTTTCAAAACCATGGCCTCTCCAATGAAATTTACCATGGAGTTAGGAAATATGGGGCCCCCATACAATAATTCATAATCTTCTGTCAGCCAACCCTTAAAATATATCATGAAATCATCATGACATAGTTATGATGTCAATAAACATTCCGAAACCCTAAAATTGTATTCTTACTATTCACTGAAAATTCATCTTTCTCAGAAAAATCCTAAATTTTTACCTTAACCAAATATCAATGTTATGATTTCAAAAATGAACTCAATTTTATAAAAACAATTTTCTAAATATTTTTAATTTAATTTTTAAATAAATAGACTATTCACCGAAAATTCAATTTTTTCAGAAAAATCCATAAAAATTACCTTAACATAATATCGATGCTCTGAGTTCAAAAATGAAATCGATTTAATAAAAATATTTTTCTAAATATTTAAATAGAATTTTTAATAAAAAAACACTATTCACTCGAAAAAAACTAATACTTGAATAATAATTTATGAAACAGTTATTTACTTATTTTATTGAATCACATTACTCAATCAACGTGTATAAATTATATTAATACTTTCTCTAAGTGAGATTACTAATCCATTTGGTCACCTTAATAATCCTAATCATAAAATCACTATTCCTAACTTACTATTCATAAAAATTATGTAGATCTTATTAGACTCTAAATTTCGTACTGAACATAATTGTAGAAGACCATTTTTTGAAAATCATTACACATAATTAGTTCTCTAAGGTTTACATAAATATTTTCAAATATTCCTTTTCTAGAATTCATCAAAAATATGCATACTATAGTTATCCGGATATTTGAATATTCAGAAAATTCATCAGAAGAAGAAATTACAATTTTTATTTTAATCAAATGATTACACAAGGCTGTTACGGTCTAATTATATAGCCCCTTATAACACCAGCATATGAACTAATAGTAATGTGTGCTAGGGTGATAGAATCTTGGGGTGGATCGGCCAACATTGCACGAGTATTAATTTCAATCAGTTTGAACTTCTCGTGAATGAGATTCTATTCTAGTTTCACACGATAATGTTCGGCTTGGGTTTTGTCCAGTGCAATGCCCAGTGGTGCTACCTCCTTCCCAAGACCCATTAGATGGGCCTTGATTGTCCTGAGACTATAGTATGAGGCCAACAAATCTTATTTCTATATTAATTAACCAAGATCACTTGTATTTAGAGACAGTATTCGAAACGTTTATATTCCAGCGGTCATATTGACCAACGTTCATATAACAGTCAAAACCCAACAACCTCATTTTAATTATACTCATGTTATCAAATGAAATGGTTTTGATGAGTATAGAATAACACACAAAAATAAGAAACAATATTTATTCAAAATTTCAGTTCATGACAATCTTCCCCCTTAAGAAAGTGTGTCCTCGCAATTTTTAAAATCGGGATTGGAAATTTCATTGAATGTCCCATATCAGAAAAAGAGTCAGTAACAATATTACTTCAAATGAATTAAAGGGAAGTAAAAAGGTCACCCGAGTTAACCCATACTAGGATTCCATGTAGGAAAACATGGACATGGAGGAGAAAACAAAGGGTCACGTTCTGAGGGAGAGTGATAAAAAACATGATTAGGAGAAATTTAACAATAATAAAATCACAAACATATGATGGGTTAAATGGTATTTAATTTCCCAGTAGGAAACGTTAACAAACAAAAATTTTGTATTACATTAATATTCATAGTTTTGAGGAATTCATTAACTACATAGAATAAAACATAGGGAAATATACCTACCATCAAGTAGAGTTTCATCTTTTAATAAGTCTCTACCAAAACTA